>OY982551.1:13403431-19000602 GCA_963859965.1 Ceramica pisi | reverse complement strand
TAACCTAACCTAACCTAACCTAACCTAACCTAACCTAACCTAACCTAACCTAACCTAACCTAACCTAACCTAACCTAACCTAACCTAACCTAACCTAACCTAACCTAACCTAACCTAACCTAACCTAACCTAACCTAACCTAACCTAACCTAACCTAACCTAACCTAACCTAACCTAACCTAACCTAACCTAACCTAACCTAACCTAACCTAACCTAACCTAACCTAACCTAACCTAACCTAACCTAACCTAACCTAACCTAACCTAACCTAACCTAACCTAACCTAACCTAACCTAACCTAACCTAACCTAACCTAACCTAACCTAACCTAACCTAACCTAACCTAACCTAACCTAACCTAACCTAACCTAACCTAACCTAACCTAACCTAACCTAACCTAACCTAACCTAACCTAACCTAACCTAACCTAACCTAACCTAACCTAACCTAACCTAACCTAACCTAACCTAACCTAACCTAACCTAACCTAACCTAACCTAACCTAACCTAACCTAACCTAACCTAACCTAACCTAACCTAACCTAACCTAACCTAACCTAACCTAACCTAACCTAACCTAACCTAACCTAACCTAACCTAACCTAACCTAACCTAACCTAACCTAACCTAACCTAACCTAACCTAACCTAACCTAACCTAACCTAACCTAACCTAACCTAACCTAACCTAACCTAACCTAACCTAACCTAACCTAACCTAACCTAACCTAACCTAACCTAACCTAACCTAACCTAACCTAACCTAACCTAACCTAACCTAACCTAACCTAACCTAACCTAACCTAACCTAACCTAACCTAACCTAACCTAACCTAACCTAACCTAACCTAACCTAACCTAACCTAACCTAACCTAACCTAACCTAACCTAACCTAACCTAACCTAACCTAACCTAACCTAACCTAACCTAACCTAACCTAACCTAACCTAACCTAACCTAACCTAACCTAACCTAACCTAACCTAACCTAACCTAACCTAACCTAACCTAACCTAACCTAACCTAACCTAACCTAACCTAACCTAACCTAACCTAACCTAACCTAACCTAACCTAACCTAACCTAACCTAACCTAACCTAACCTAACCTAACCTAACCTAACCTAACCTAACCTAACCTAACCTAACCTAACCTAACCTAACCTAACCTAACCTAACCTAACCTAACCTAACCTAACCTAACCTAACCTAACCTAACCTAACCTAACCTAACCTAACCTAACCTAACCTAACCTAACCTAACCTAACCTAACCTAACCTAACCTAACCTAACCTAACCTAACCTAACCTAACCTAACCTAACCTAACCTAACCTAACCTAACCTAACCTAACCTAACCTAACCTAACCTAACCTAACCTAACCTAACCTAACCTAACCTAACCTAACCTAACCTAACCTAACCTAACCTAACCTAACCTAACCTAACCTAACCTAACCTAACCTAACCTAACCTAACCTAACCTAACCTAACCTAACCTAACCTAACCTAACCTAACCTAACCTAACCTAACCTAACCTAACCTAACCTAACCTAACCTAACCTAACCTAACCTAACCTAACCTAACCTAACCTAACCTAACCTAACCTAACCTAACCTAACCTAACCTAACCTAACCTAACCTAACCTAACCTAACCTAACCTAACCTAACCTAACCTAACCTAACCTAACCTAACCTAACCTAACCTAACCTAACCTAACCTAACCTAACCTAACCTAACCTAACCTAACCTAACCTAACCTAACCTAACCTAACCTAACCTAACCTAACCTAACCTAACCTAACCTAACCTAACCTAACCTAACCTAACCTAACCTAACCTAACCTAACCTAACCTAACCTAACCTAACCTAACCTAACCTAACCTAACCTAACCTAACCTAACCTAACCTAACCTAACCTAACCTAACCTAACCTAACCTAACCTAACCTAACCTAACCTAACCTAACCTAACCTAACCTAACCTAACCTAACCTAACCTAACCTAACCTAACCTAACCTAACCTAACCTAACCTAACCTAACCTAACCTAACCTAACCTAACCTAACCTAACCTAACCTAACCTAACCTAACCTAACCTAACCTAACCTAACCTAACCTAACCTAACCTAACCTAACCTAACCTAACCTAACCTAACCTAACCTAACCTAACCTAACCTAACCTAACCTAACCTAACCTAACCTAACCTAACCTAACCTAACCTAACCTAACCTAACCTAACCTAACCTAACCTAACCTAACCTAACCTAACCTAACCTAACCTAACCTAACCTAACCTAACCTAACCTAACCTAACCTAACCTAACCTAACCTAACCTAACCTAACCTAACCTAACCTAACCTAACCTAACCTAACCTAACCTAACCTAACCTAACCTAACCTAACCTAACCTAACCTAACCTAACCTAACCTAACCTAACCTAACCTATCCTAACCTAACCTAACCTAACCTAACCTAACCTAACCTAACCTAACCTAACCTAACCTAACCTAACCTAACCTAACCTAACCTAACCTAACCTAACCTAACCTAACCTAACCTAACCTAACCTAACCTAACCTAACCTAACCTAACCTAACCTAACCTAACCTAACCTAACCTAACCTAACCTAACCTAACCTAACCTAACCTAACCTAACCTAACCTAACCTAACCTAACCTAACCTAACCTAACCTAACCTAACCTAACCTAACCTAACCTAACCTAACCTAACCTAACCTAACCTAACCTAACCTAACCTAACCTAACCTAACCTAACCTAACCTAACCTAACCTAACCTAACCTAACCTAACCTAACCTAACCTAACCTAACCTAACCTAACCTAACCTAACCTAACCTAACCTAACCTAACCTAACCTAACCTAACCTAACCTAACCTAACCTAACCTAACCTAACCTAACCTAACCTAACCTAACCTAACCTAACCTAACCTAACCTAACCTAACCTAACCTAACCTAACCTAACCTAACCTAACCTAACCTAACCTAACCTAACCTAACCTAACCTAACCTAACCTAACCTAACCTAACCTAACCTAACCTAACCTAACCTAACCTAACCTAACCTAACCTAACCTAACCTAACCTAACCTAACCTAACCTAACCTAACCTAACCTAACCTAACCTAACCTAACCTAACCTAACCTAACCTAACCTAACCTAACCTAACCTAACCTAACCTAACCTAACCTAACCTAACCTAACCTAACCTAACCTAACCTAACCTAACCTAACCTAACCTAACCTAACCTAACCTAACCTAACCTAACCTAACCTAACCTAACCTAACCTAACCTAACCTAACCTAACCTAACCTAACCTAACCTAACCTAACCTAACCTAACCTAACCTAACCTAACCTAACCTAACCTAACCTAACCTAACCTAACCTAACCTAACCTAACCTAACCTAACCTAACCTAACCTAACCTAACCTAACCTAACCTAACCTAACCTAACCTAACCTAACCTAACCTAACCTAACCTAACCTAACCTAACCTAACCTAACCTAACCTAACCTAACCTAACCTAACCTAACCTAACCTAACCTAACCTAACCTAACCTAACCTAACCTAACCTAACCTAACCTAACCTAACCTAACCTAACCTAACCTAACCTAACCTAACCTAACCTAACCTAACCTAACCTAACCTAACCTAACCTAACCTAACCTAACCTAACCTAACCTAACCTAACCTAACCTAACCTAACCTAACCTAACCTAACCTAACCTAACCTAACCTAACCTAACCTAACCTAACCTAACCTAACCTAACCTAACCTAACCTAACCTAACCTAACCTAACCTAACCTAACCTAACCTAACCTAACCTAACCTAACCTAACCTAACCTAACCTAACCTAACCTAACCTAACCTAACCTAACCTAACCTAACCTAACCTAACCTAACCTAACCTAACCTAACCTAACCTAACCTAACCTAACCTAACCTAACCTAACCTAACCTAACCTAACCTAACCTAACCTAACCTAACCTAACCTAACCTAACCTAACCTAACCTAACCTAACCTAACCTAACCTAACCTAACCTAACCTAACCTAACCTAACCTAACCTAACCTAACCTAACCTAACCTAACCTAACCTAACCTAACCTAACCTAACCTAACCTAACCTAACCTAACCTAACCTAACCTAACCTAACCTAACCTAACCTAACCTAACCTAACCTAACCTAACCTAACCTAACCTAACCTAACCTAACCTAACCTAACCTAACCTAACCTAACCTAACCTAACCTAACCTAACCTAACCTAACCTAACCTAACCTAACCTAACCTAACCTAACCTAACCTAACCTAACCTAACCTAACCTAACCTAACCTAACCTAACCTAACCTAACCTAACCTAACCTAACCTAACCTAACCTAACCTAACCTAACCTAACCTAACCTAACCTAACCTAACCTAACCTAACCTAACCTAACCTAACCTAACCTAACCTAACCTAACCTAACCTAACCTAACCTAACCTAACCTAACCTAACCTAACCTAACCTAACCTAACCTAACCTAACCTAACCTAACCTAACCTAACCTAACCTAACCTAACCTAACCTAACCTAACCTAACCTAACCTAACCTAACCTAACCTAACCTAACCTAACCTAACCTAACCTAACCTAACCTAACCTAACCTAACCTAACCTAACCTAACCTAACCTAACCTAACCTAACCTAACCTAACCTAACCTAACCTAACCTAACCTAACCTAACCTAACCTAACCTAACCTAACCTAACCTAACCTAACCTAACCTAACCTAACCTAACCTAACCTAACCTAACCTAACCTAACCTAACCTAACCTAACCTAACCTAACCTAACCTAACCTAACCTAACCTAACCTAACCTAACCTAACCTAACCTAACCTAACCTAACCTAACCTAACCTAACCTAACCTAACCTAACCTAACCTAACCTAACCTAACCTAACCTAACCTAACCTAACCTAACCTAACCTAACCTAACCTAACCTAACCTAACCTAACCTAACCTAACCTAACCTAACCTAACCTAACCTAACCTAACCTAACCTAACCTAACCTAACCTAACCTAACCTAACCTAACCTAACCTAACCTAACCTAACCTAACCTAACCTAACCTAACCTAACCTAACCTAACCTAACCTAACCTAACCTAACCTAACCTAACCTAACCTAACCTAACCTAACCTAACCTAACCTAACCTAACCTAACCTAACCTAACCTAACCTAACCTAACCTAACCTAACCTAACCTAACCTAACCTAACCTAACCTAACCTAACCTAACCTAACCTAACCTAACCTAACCTAACCTAACCTAACCTAACCTAACCTAACCTAACCTAACCTAACCTAACCTAACCTAACCTAACCTAACCTAACCTAACCTAACCTAACCTAACCTAACCTAACCTAACCTAACCTAACCTAACCTAACCTAACCTAACCTAACCTAACCTAACCTAACCTAACCTAACCTAACCTAACCTAACCTAACCTAACCTAACCTAACCTAACCTAACCTAACCTAACCTAACCTAACCTAACCTAACCTAACCTAACCTAACCTAACCTAACCTAACCTAACCTAACCTAACCTAACCTAACCTAACCTAACCTAACCTAACCTAACCTAACCTAACCTAACCTAACCTAACCTAACCTAACCTAACCTAACCTAACCTAACCTAACCTAACCTAACCTAACCTAACCTAACCTAACCTAACCTAACCTAACCTAACCTAACCTAACCTAACCTAACCTAACCTAACCTAACCTAACCTAACCTAACCTAACCTAACCTAACCTAACCTAACCTAACCTAACCTAACCTAACCTAACCTAACCTAACCTAACCTAACCTAACCTAACCTAACCTAACCTAACCTAACCTAACCTAACCTAACCTAACCTAACCTAACCTAACCTAACCTAACCTAACCTAACCTAACCTAACCTAACCTAACCTAACCTAACCTAACCTAACCTAACCTAACCTAACCTAACCTAACCTAACCTAACCTAACCTAACCTAACCTAACCTAACCTAACCTAACCTAACCTAACCTAACCTAACCTAACCTAACCTAACCTAACCTAACCTAACCTAACCTAACCTAACCTAACCTAACCTAACCTAACCTAACCTAACCTAACCTAACCTAACCTAACCTAACCTAACCTAACCTAACCTAACCTAACCTAACCTAACCTAACCTAACCTAACCTAACCTAACCTAACCTAACCTAACCTAACCTAACCTAACCTAACCTAACCTAACCTAACCTAACCTAACCTAACCTAACCTAACCTAACCTAACCTAACCTAACCTAACCTAACCTAACCTAACCTAACCTAACCTAACCTAACCTAACCTAACCTAACCTAACCTAACCTAACCTAACCTAACCTAACCTAACCTAACCTAACCTAACCTAACCTAACCTAACCTAACCTAACCTAACCTAACCTAACCTAACCTAACCTAACCTAACCTAACCTAACCTAACCTAACCTAACCTAACCTAACCTAACCTAACCTAACCTAACCTAACCTAACCTAACCTAACCTAACCTAACCTAACCTAACCTAACCTAACCTAACCTAACCTAACCTAACCTAACCTAACCTAACCTAACCTAACCTAACCTAACCTAACCTAACCTAACCTAACCTAACCTAACCTAACCTAACCTAACCTAACCTAACCTAACCTAACCTAACCTAACCTAACCTAACCTAACCTAACCTAACCTAACCTAACCTAACCTAACCTAACCTAACCTAACCTAACCTAACCTAACCTAACCTAACCTAACCTAACCTAACCTAACCTAACCTAACCTAACCTAACCTAACCTAACCTAACCTAACCTAACCTAACCTAACCTAACCTAACCTAACCTAACCTAACCTAACCTAACCTAACCTAACCTAACCTAACCTAACCTAACCTAACCTAACCTAACCTAACCTAACCTAACCTAACCTAACCTAACCTAACCTAACCTAACCTAACCTAACCTAACCTAACCTAACCTAACCTAACCTAACCTAACCTAACCTAACCTAACCTAACCTAACCTAACCTAACCTAACCTAACCTAACCTAACCTAACCTAACCTAACCTAACCTAACCTAACCTAACCTAACCTAACCTAACCTAACCTAACCTAACCTAACCTAACCTAACCTAACCTAACCTAACCTAACCTAACCTAACCTAACCTAACCTAACCTAACCTAACCTAACCTAACCTAACCTAACCTAACCTAACCTAACCTAACCTAACCTAACCTAACCTAACCTAACCTAACCTAACCTAACCTAACCTAACCTAACCTAACCTAACCTAACCTAACCTAACCTAACCTAACCTAACCTAACCTAACCTAACCTAACCTAACCTAACCTAACCTAACCTAACCTAACCTAACCTAACCTAACCTAACCTAACCTAACCTAACCTAACCTAACCTAACCTAACCTAACCTAACCTAACCTAACCTAACCTAACCTAACCTAACCTAACCTAACCTAACCTAACCTAACCTAACCTAACCTAACCTAACCTAACCTAACCTAACCTAACCTAACCTAACCTAACCTAACCTAACCTAACCTAACCTAACCTAACCTAACCTAACCTAACCTAACCTAACCTAACCTAACCTAACCTAACCTAACCTAACCTAACCTAACCTAACCTAACCTAACCTAACCTAACCTAACCTAACCTAACCTAACCTAACCTAACCTAACCTAACCTAACCTAACCTAACCTAACCTAACCTAACCTAACCTAACCTAACCTAACCTAACCTAACCTAACCTAACCTAACCTAACCTAACCTAACCTAACCTAACCTAACCTAACCTAACCTAACCTAACCTAACCTAACCTAACCTAACCTAACCTAACCTAACCTAACCTAACCTAACCTAACCTAACCTAACCTAACCTAACCTAACCTAACCTAACCTAACCTAACCTAACCTAACCTAACCTAACCTAACCTAACCTAACCTAACCTAACCTAACCTAACCTAACCTAACCTAACCTAACCTAACCTAACCTAACCTAACCTAACCTAACCTAACCTAACCTAACCTAACCTAACCTAACCTAACCTAACCTAACCTAACCTAACCTAACCTAACCTAACCTAACCTAACCTAACCTAACCTAACCTAACCTAACCTAACCTAACCTAACCTAACCTAACCTAACCTAACCTAACCTAACCTAACCTAACCTAACCTAACCTAACCTAACCTAACCTAACCTAACCTAACCTAACCTAACCTAACCTAACCTAACCTAACCTAACCTAACCTAACCTAACCTAACCTAACCTAACCTAACCTAACCTAACCTAACCTAACCTAACCTAACCTAACCTAACCTAACCTAACCTAACCTAACCTAACCTAACCTAACCTAACCTAACCTAACCTAACCTAACCTAACCTAACCTAACCTAACCTAACCTAACCTAACCTAACCTAACCTAACCTAACCTAACCTAACCTAACCTAACCTAACCTAACCTAACCTAACCTAACCTAACCTAACCTAACCTAACCTAACCTAACCTAACCTAACCTAACCTAACCTAACCTAACCTAACCTAACCTAACCTAACCTAACCTAACCTAACCTAACCTAACCTAACCTAACCTAACCTAACCTAACCTAACCTAACCTAACCTAACCTAACCTAACCTAACCTAACCTAACCTAACCTAACCTAACCTAACCTAACCTAACCTAACCTAACCTAACCTAACCTAACCTAACCTAACCTAACCTAACCTAACCTAACCTAACCTAACCTAACCTAACCTAACCTAACCTAACCTAACCTAACCTAACCTAACCTAACCTAACCTAACCTAACCTAACCTAACCTAACCTAACCTAACCTAACCTAACCTAACCTAACCTAACCTAACCTAACCTAACCTAACCTAACCTAACCTAACCTAACCTAACCTAACCTAACCTAACCTAACCTAACCTAACCTAACCTAACCTAACCTAACCTAACCTAACCTAACCTAACCTAACCTAACCTAACCTAACCTAACCTAACCTAACCTAACCTAACCTAACCTAACCTAACCTAACCTAACCTAACCTAACCTAACCTAACCTAACCTAACCTAACCTAACCTAACCTAACCTAACCTAACCTAACCTAACCTAACCTAACCTAACCTAACCTAACCTAACCTAACCTAACCTAACCTAACCTAACCTAACCTAACCTAACCTAACCTAACCTAACCTAACCTAACCTAACCTAACCTAACCTAACCTAACCTAACCTAACCTAACCTAACCTAACCTAACCTAACCTAACCTAACCTAACCTAACCTAACCTAACCTAACCTAACCTAACCTAACCTAACCTAACCTAACCTAACCTAACCTAACCTAACCTAACCTAACCTAACCTAACCTAACCTAACCTAACCTAACCTAACCTAACCTAACCTAACCTAACCTAACCTAACCTAACCTAACCTAACCTAACCTAACCTAACCTAACCTAACCTAACCTAACCTAACCTAACCTAACCTAACCTAACCTAACCTAACCTAACCTAACCTAACCTAACCTAACCTAACCTAACCTAACCTAACCTAACCTAACCTAACCTAACCTAACCTAACCTAACCTAACCTAACCTAACCTAACCTAACCTAACCTAACCTAACCTAACCTAACCTAACCTAACCTAACCTAACCTAACCTAACCTAACCTAACCTAACCTAACCTAACCTAACCTAACCTAACCTAACCTAACCTAACCTAACCTAACCTAACCTAACCTAACCTAACCTAACCTAACCTAACCTAACCTAACCTAACCTAACCTAACCTAACCTAACCTAACCTAACCTAACCTAACCTAACCTAACCTAACCTAACCTAACCTAACCTAACCTAACCTAACCTAACCTAACCTAACCTAACCTAACCTAACCTAACCTAACCTAACCTAACCTAACCTAACCTAACCTAACCTAACCTAACCTAACCTAACCTAACCTAACCTAACCTAACCTAACCTAACCTAACCTAACCTAACCTAACCTAACCTAACCTAACCTAACCTAACCTAACCTAACCTAACCTAACCTAACCTAACCTAACCTAACCAAATCAAACAGTAATCCTGGGGTGCGACTCGGAAGCGGAGCTCAAAAAGGTCAAAGATATGATCGAGAGCCGGAGTGAAGGGCTGATAGTGGCGCCTATGATCAATAAAAACCCGCTCGTTGTCCTAAAAGACGTCTTTTTGGACAGCGAAGACGACGAGCTGGTTAAGGCGCTCTATTGCCAAAACAAAGACCTCTTCAGAGATTTAAAACAAGAAGACAAGGAAATGACCGTAAAATATAAAAAAAGAACAAGAAACCCCAAAACGGCGCACGTTGTCGTCCAAGTCAGGCCCAAAGTATGGCAGAGGATGACGGAGGCTGGTGCTCTCTACCTCGACCTGCAGAGAGTCAGGGTGGAAGATCAGTCGCCGCTCATCCAATGCACAAGATGCTTAGCATTTGGGCATGGCCGGAAATTCTGTACGGAGAGTGCAGACAGGTGCAGTCACTGCGGAGGACCGCACCTACGCGAGAAGTGCGTGGAATTCGTTGCCGGGAATGAACCGCAGTGCTGCAACTGTTTGCACTCGAAGCTTCAGAGGACCGAACACAACGCGTTCAGTGCGGAGTGCCCGGTCCGCAAGAAATGGGACTACCTGGCTCGGACGACAACGGCTTACGCCTAGAAATCCCCCCTTACCCCCCCCCCTAGATATATAGACTATATATAATGACTATATATAAATATATCCAAAAAACCCTTAAAACGTAGAAAAATAAATTACCCGATTAAGAAATGCCAATAATAATATATAATTTGAATATTTATATTTATATTATTGCCGCAAACAAAATGGAGAATCAATAACACAAGTCATAAAAGAAATCCCCATCTCCCTAATCCCCTTTTCCCTTCCCCCCACCTCTCTCCCTACTACCCAATAATAATCCCCAACACATACAGTGTTAGAAAATACCTTAAAAGAATTTAGGATAAAACACATACAGAATTAACAAAGCACAAGCAAAAAGACAAGTTAAATCAATTATTCAATAAAAAAGATTTGATAAATAAAGTAGAAAATAAAATGAGAAGATATAGTACAAGAAAATATTAGATACGTAAATCGGAAAACAAAAATATAATAAAATAAGTAAACATATGTATATCCCACCCCCTCCCCCATTACCCCAATAACAGTCCAGAACCTTACAGCTAAAATAAAACATATAATATAAGGAATAGATCAGATAAGTAAAGCAGAAAATAAATAAAAATATTAAATGTAAGATAGCATAAATAAATAAGAAAATACTCTAGATATAAATTAGCTAATAAAAATTTACTAAAATAAGAAAACAAGTTTAGAAAATATTTAGTAATATTTAATAATAAGCACAAACATAAAATAAGCTTGTAGCTAAGTAAACTAAATATGTAAGTAAATAGATTAAAATACATAAAACAGAAAAACAAATAAAAATACATCAGATAACATATAATTAAGTAAACAAATATTGTAGATATAAAAACTAGAAAATAAAAAATCTAAACAAGTAAATACATATACGGAAACTAAGAAAAAAATACAAAAATTAAATATAATGTCCAAGAAAAATACATAAGCACTAAAATTTGTCAAGTGGTCTGAATGGCGGGAGTCCCACCCGGCCAAGTAGATGAAGGATGAAATAAGAAAAAAAAAAAACAAGAAAGGAAATTGAAAGCGTGAAAAGCACATACGAGAACCGAATGAAATATCAAAACCAGAAGGACAAGGTCTCGTTGAAATGAACGGGGAAAAGCCACGTGGCAGGAGTGGGTTTTAGCCGGTAAGAGTCCGGCACTGTCTCGGTCGTCTCACAGTGTGGGCGGCCGATTCGTCCATGAGGATTTCCCACTCCTGCCAAATTTAAAAAAAAAAAAAAAAAAAAAAAAAAAAAAAAAAAACCTAACCTAACCTAACCTAACCTAACCTAACCTAACCTAACCTAACCTAACCTAACCTAACCTAACCTAACCTAACCTAACCTAACCTAACCTCTCTTTCCTTCACAGGAAAACTTCCCCGGCCTATGACAGATTCCCACTATCGTATGCAAAACGAGCCATCAGGGAGTCAACACTCGACAGCTGGCAAACCAGATACATCGAGGACACCAACCAGGATCGAGGCATCAGACTCTTTTTCAGCGATGTCCGCAAAGCCTACAAGACATTGGAGAAGATAGGAACACAGAACAACCTCAGGGCCCAATTACTTACGGGGCATGGAGGTTTCCGTGAATACCTTTACAGATTCAAGTTAACTGGGACCCCAGTCTGTGTATGCGATGGTACGTCCATTGAATCAGTGAAGCACATTCTGGTTGACTGTCAAAGATTCGCTCGGGAAAGGTATGACTTTGAACAGAAACTCGGGCGCCCCCTGGACACAATCGAGGAGCTCTTGAACGACGATGACTGCCGTACTCATTTCATGGCTTTCGCGGACAAAGTTGTAGAAAAAGCTGCAAAAGCTAATGGGTCAACTCTACCTTAGCTTTAAACAAATACTTCCTGCGGCCCAAGGCCTTCTTTACGACTTTTCGCTCTAAAATTGTTCAAATGTTGGAATTATATAAGTTGTGACTTGTGTTGTAGCCTAATTAGTGATTGTCTAAGTAATATTATAATAAAAATAGCATAAGTAATCGTGGAAAAAAAAAAAAAAAAAAAAAAAAAAAAAAAAAAAAAAAAAAAAAAAAAAAAAATCGTTTGACTGAGACGAAGAATGTTATAGCCTATATTGAACAATAAAATCCTTCGCCAGAGTAAGGGTAAAAAAAAAAAAAAAAAAAAAAAAAAAAAAAAAAAAAAAAAAAAAAAAAAAAAAAAAACAAAAAAAAAAATATATATATATTATATTAGTATATTTATTTGTGTTGCTTAAAACGAAGAAAAATTATATGATAAGAATAATCCTGTATATAGATTAAACTGCTGAATTTAATATCAGCAATATAAGAATGTAAGGAAGGAGTGTGGTTTTAGTCGGTTGGAGCCCGACACTATCCAGACTGGCTCGTATTGTGAGGCAGTTTGGGTGTAAGTCCGACCTGGATTTCCACCTCCTGCCATAAAAAAAAAAAAAAAAAAAAAAAAAACCTAACCTAACCTAACCTAACCTAACCTAACCTAACCTAACCTAACCTAACCTAACCTAACCTAACCTAACCTAACCTAACCTAACCTAACCTAACCTAACCTAACCTAACCTAACCAGGACCTCCTCGACCTGGTGGAGGAATGGACGGTGGCCGAAGACGTAACGAGTTCAGACCATAACGGCATAATCATGAAAATTAAACTTAAAAAAGGTAAAGGCATACAAATTAGAAGAACTACTCGAAAATACAATACAAAAAAAGCTAATTGGGAACTATTTTTTGAAAAAATGGACCAATTAAAAATAGAATACGATATTAATAAAGTACAGGTAGATAAAATTAACAGTAAAGAAAATTTAGACAACTTAATTGAAAAAGTTACAGAAACGATAACAACGGCATGCAACGAAGCAATACCCCAGAAAAAAGAAAATAATACACTCACTTTACCGTGGTGGTCCAAAGAACTTGAAGCCATGAAGCACGATGTCGCCACCAGGAAGAGAAGAATCCGATGTGCCGCTCCGTCGCGTAGAGAAGGTGTGGTCGCGTCGTACCTGAAAGAGAAAGAAAGGTATGAGTTAGAGGTCAAAAAACGCACTACGGAAAGTTGGAAGGGATTCTGTGAGAGACAAAACAGGGAAGGGGTTTGGGAGGGGATATATAGGGTCATAAAGAATACTACAAAACGCCAAGAAGATCTGCCACTGGTGTGGAACGGAAAGGAAGCAGGGCAGGAAGGATCTGCGAGATTACTGGCAGAAACTTTCTACCCGGATGATGCAGAAGAGGAGGATACTCCAGACCATCGTCGGACCAGAGCTCTTGCAGACCGAATAAACGACTGGTGTCATGATGAGATCCATGACCCAGAGTTTACGACGGAGGAGCTCAGATTTGCGACGGGGAGCTTTAACCCTAAGAAGGCACCCGGAGTGGACGGTTTCACAGCCGACATCTGCCAGCGAGTGATATCGCGGGACGCGGAACTGCACCTGGCCATATTCAACAAGTGCTGGCAATTGACGCACTTCCCCACATTGTGGAAAGAGGCCACTGTGGTGGTGCTGAGGAAGCCTGGCAAGGACAACTACACCAGTCCCAAGTCCTACAGGCCAATTGGATTGCTACCGGTGATGGGTAAGATCCTCGAGAAGATGGTGGTTAGGAGGCTTGTTTGGCACCTGGCACCTCGAATAAGTCCCCGCCAGTATGGCTTTATGCCACAGCGCAGCACGGAAGACGCCCTCTATGACTTGATATCCCACGTGAGAGCAAAACTCCAAGAGAAAAAGCTGATAACGATGGTTTCTCTGGACATAGAGGGCGCCTTTGACAGTGCGTGGTGGCCAGCCATAAAGGTCAGACTGGCTGAAGAGAAATGCCCCGCGAATCTCAGGAGGTTGATAGCCAGCTACCTAAGCGACCGTAAGGTCCGGGTAAGGTATGCTGGCCATGAGTTCGCCAAACCTACCAACAAAGGGTGTGTCCAGGGATCGATAGGCGGCCCCATTTTATGGAACTTGGTGCTGAATCCATTACTGGAGAGTCTCACGCAGCGAGGCCATTATTGCCAGGCTTTCGCGGACGATGTGGTAATCGTGTTTTCGGGAGAAACAGCTCAGGAAATCCAGGGACAGGCCAATGCCGCTCTTGAACATGTTCGGGAGTGGGGTGTCATGAATAAGCTTAAGTTCGCGCCACACAAAACTTGCGCCATGGTAGTCACCAGAAAACTTAAACATGACACGCCACACCTGACCATGGGGGGGATCGACATTGGCATGTCCTCGGAAATTAAGATCCTGGGGCTCACAGTGGACGCCAAGTTGACCTTCAACAGCCATACGGCTAACGTCTGCAAAAAGGCACTTGGTGTCTACAAGCAGCTGTCAAGAGCAGCTAAAGTCAGCTGGGGCCTCCACCCGGAAATAGTCCGTATTATATATACTGCCACTGTGGAGCCCATCATCACATACGCGGCTGGCGCTTGGTCATCAGCGTCCAAAAAGTTGGGTGTTCAACGCCAATTAAATGCGGTCCAAAGGGGTTTCGCACAAAAAATGTGCGGGGCGTATCGTACGGCCTCTCTCCACTCAGCGCTAGTTCTGGCTGGAATACTGCCACTCGACCTCCGCATACAGGAGGCAGCTGCACTGTATGAGGCGAGGAGAGGGGTGCCCCGACCGGAGCTGGCAGACAGAGAGGTCGAGCGTAGAGTGGAGTACTCTAGCACACCTCACCCGGGGAAACATACCACGATGGAGTTCGTGAGCTTGGTAGACCAAGAACAAGTGAACAGCCACAACAACCAGACTGTCCGAATATTCACAGATGGTAGCCGGATCGAGGACAAGGTCGGAGCAGCACTAACCCTATGGGATAGTGCTACCGAGGTAAAGGCCATTAAACTCCGGCTGGCCCCATACTGCACGGTATACCAGGCGGAACTCCTCGCGATATGCAGAGCCACTGAGGAAATATGTCGAAGAAGTGAGGAGAGCTATGGCATATATAGCGACTCCAGATCGGCTCTGGAGACTATCACAAACGCCAATACAACGCACCCCCTGGCTGCAGAAGCCCGCAAGAACTTGAGAGCGATTGATGACCAGAACAAAACTGTGTCTTTGTTCTGGGTCAAGGCACACGCGGGACTTGCGGGGAACGAAAGGGCGGATGAACTCGCAAAGGACGCAGCCCTCAAGATGAAGACCAAGCCAAACTATGACATGTGCCCGATTTCATTCATCAAGCGACAGATTCGAAAGGGGTCGATTGATGAATGGAACCGGAGGTACAAAGAAGGCACCACAGCAGGTGTCACCAAAATGTTCCTCCCCGATATTATACCCTCCTATAAGGTAGTCCGACAGATGGTCCCAACGAAGATTACCACCCAAGTACTTACGGGGCACGGTGGGTTCTCGGAGTACTTGCACCGATTCAGGTGCAAAGATGACCCATCGTGCATCTGTCAACCCGGGACACCTGAAACCGTCTTGCACATATTGACTGAATGCCCCGTCTACGCCCTAAAAAGATACGAGGTGGAAAGCAGACTGGAGTGCAAGATGGTTGCAAGCAACTTCCCCGAGCTTATCTCAAATAACAAGACCAGAGAAATGTTCGTCGAATTCTGTAAAGATATTGCCAAATCTGTTATTTTAAGAAATAAATAGAATATAAATACTGCTAGATATATATTAATTAGAATATATTAAACTAGCACACGAAATTAAGGAGTATAAATATTAGTTAAGTTGCAAAACATAAGGCATTAGAATAAAGTACATATAGGAACATAAATTATCATAAGTAAAATAAGTCTTATATTTAAGTAAATAAAGTAAGCTGAAAATAGGATAAGTTGAGTTCAATTTAAGCTAAATTTAAGAAGGAAACACTAACCTGCACCTAAACAAAAACAAAATTTATAAATAATGTCCTGTCGTCTCACAAGGACTCTGATCATGTCAGGGGAGACTTGAGAAAAGGCAGGAGTGGGTTTTAGCCGGTAAGAGTCCGGCACTGTCTCGGTCGTCTCACAGAGTGGGCGGCCGATTCGTCCATGAGGATTTCCCACTCCTGCCTAATTTAAAAAAAAAAAAAAAAAAAAAAAAAAAAAAACCTAACCTAACCTAACCTAACCTTTTTTTTTTTTTTTTTTTTTTTTTTTTTTTGTTTCGGCTGGGAAAAAATGCGTTACGCATACCCTCTCACTCGGGGGAGTGGGAGGGGTATGTGGGACTCCCCGGGCAAGCCCGGTATACCCACTAAAACAACCCAGCAACGAAATTCCCGCAACGTCATAGTGGGGGTGGACTGGGAGATCGGCGTAGCCTTTACGTCCAGTCCACCTCCGACGACCGCCCGCCTTAGCGGGCCCTTCACGCCCCCCCCGTTGGGGGAGGGCCGGGAACCTCCGACGATGATGGTGGTGATGCGTGCAATGCGGGCGGAGGCGCCCCCGCGCCTGTCGCCCGCCCATCACCACCGCGAGGTGGGAGAAGAAGACGTCTTCTCCGACCTCGCCTTCGTCTGCGGAGCGGCGCAGCGAGAGGATCGTCCTCCCGCGCGCGCTCCGCCGCCTCCTTCTGCGAGATGACATCCTCGCAAAAGGAGGCGACCGCGGCCCAGGACTCCTCACTCCCCAGCATGCATCTGACCACGCTGGGAAGGGAGAGGTCCCGTCCGATCTCCGCAGTGAGACTGCGACGCGGCTCGGACCAAGCTGGGCACACCTCCAGTGTGTGCTGCGCCGTATCCTCCGCCGCGCCGCAGTCGTGACACGCCGGTGTCTCCTCCCTCCCGATCCGGTGCAGGTGCGTGCCGAAACAGCCGTGGCCAGACAACACCTGCACCAGACGGAAGGAGAGGAAGCCGTGTGGCCGCTCGAGCCAATCCCGCAGGACTGGACCGAGCGCGTCCAGGGTACGACGACCAAAGGTGGCGGAGGCGAGGTCCTCCGTCCAATGGACGATGATAGCGTCCCTCGCCTCCCTCCGCACTGCCTCCCGCTCCTCCGCGACAGGGCGCTCCCCGAGCGCTTTTCGGCGCGCCGTCCATTCGTAGACTCTGGCGAGCACCCACGCCTCCAACTCCCAAGGAGGGGTGCTGGCCAGAGCGCACGCCGCCGAAAAGCCTACCGAGCGGTAGGCCCTCGCCACCCGCTGTGCAATGGCCCTTTGTGGCCTGCGGATGGCTGTCGCGTTCTCCCTCCTGTTGAGGGAGTCCGCCCAGATGGGGGCCCCGTAGAGGGCCATGCTCCTCAGGATGCCGGCATATAAGCGCCGGCATCGTGCACTGGGACCCCAAGGTTCGGGAGGAGCCAGGAGAGTGCGCCTGCGGCCTTCAGCAGGCGCGTCGACAGCCCGCTAAAGTGCGGGCCGAAGCGCCACCTGCTGTCCAGTATCAGGCCCAGATATTTCATCTGGGCCTTCACCTCCACCCGGATGCCCTCCACGACAATGTGGGCATCGGGAGGGCAGCGCTGCCGAGGCCCGTGGAAGAACACAGCCTCGGTCTTGTTCAGCGCCACCCTCAACCCTAGGCGGCGGATCCTTCCTGCGACTAAGGATCCGCCAGCCGAGGCCAGACAGGCCGCCTCCCTGAAATTCCTCCCCCGGGCAGTGAGGAGAGTGTCATCCGCGTAGCAGATGACACTCGTGCCACGGAGGAGGGCTCCCCGCAGGAGCCAATCGAACCCGATGTTCCACAGGGGGGGGCCAAGTACCGACCCCTGTGGAACACCGCACTCTGCGCCGTACCGCCGCAACCTGGCCGTTTTGTCTACAAGGAGGACCTCTCGGTCCTCCAAGTAGTCGGCCAGGAGGTCCCGCAAGTATTGGGGCACTCCATGATAGCGGAGTGCCTCCAATATCGTCGAGTGGGGGACGGAGTTGAAGGCGTTGGCTATGTCGAACGACACTGCCAAAACTCCGTCCCCCGCCTCGACCGCCCCCTTCACCTGCCCCTTGAGCAGGGCCAGCGCGTCGATGGTCGAACGCCCCTGTCGAAAACCGAACTGGGCGTCCGACAGGTCCGGCCCTACTCTCCGCAGATGGCTGTTCAGCCGGCAGGCGATGATCCCCTCGAACATTTTGCCGACCTCATCAAGAAGAACGATGGGTCGGTATGCCGAGGGGGAGTCCGCCGGGCGTCCCTCCTTGCGGAGGAGGCATAGCTGCCCCTCCTTCCACAGTTTCGGGAACCTTCCAGACGCGAGGCACGCGCTGAAAAGGTCCCGAAATCTGTCCTCCATTTGAGCGGCAGCTATGGCCACCACTCTTGCTGGGACGCCATCCGGACCGGGGGCCGTCTTCTTGGCGCGGAGGCTAAGAAGACCCTCGCGGAACTCTTCTGCCGTCACCGGGGGCACATCTGCCTCCGCCGGTGGAGCCGCCTCCTGCGGGGGATCCTGCGGGGGATCCATCGTTGGTGGGGTGAAGTCGGTCCTGCGCGGAAACAGGGACCGGACCACCCCATCCAACAGCGCCGGCTCGAGGGTCTCGGTCAATGGGGGACCATGGGGCCGCAGTTGGTTCCGCGCCGCCCTGTATGGTCTCCCAAAGGGATCCCGATCGAGACCCTCTAGCATCTCAGCCCTCGCCGAGTCCTTCGCAGCGCACATAGCCGACTTGAGGGCCGCCTTTGCCTCCCGGTAGGAAGCGTAGAGACGGTCCTCGTCTGCCTGACTACGTGCGCTGCGCCGACGGCTCCGCGTGTAGGCCCTACGGGCCGCCACGCAGGTGGCCCGGAGGCCTGCCAGCTCCTCCGACCACCAATAGACGGCACGACGGGGAGGCGGACGACGGGACCGAGGCATGCTGGAGTTGCATACCTCGGTCAGGGATCCCCTCAGCTGGGCTGCTGCTGCGTCGACGTCCAGGGTCTCCACAGGGGGCGACAGCCAGTCCTGCAGGAAGGCAGCCTCCTTGGCTGCCTCGCGGTCCAGGCGAGTGAGGGCCCACCGAGGGAAGGGAGGCCTGCCAGAGCGGGCCATCTCCCCCCGGGAGCCATGCTGGGTGGAGATGTCGAACCTCACATATCTGTGGTCCGACAAGGTCTCCACCAGCTCCACCCGCCAGTTCACAATGCGTGCGGCTAAGACGGGTGTGGCAAACGAAACGTCGACCACCGACCCACCCTGCTGCCGCACACATGTGTGGACCGCCCCCCTGTTGAGGAGGGACACGCCGCACGACGCCGACCAAAACTCGACGGCGCGACCCCGGACGTTGCAGGAGGCAGCCGGGTTGCCCCAGGCCTCCGACTTGGCGTTTAGGTCGCCCAAAACCACGACGTGGCGTGGCGCCGCCCTCCCAACGACTGCAGTGAGGACCTCCAGGAAGTCCTCAAAGTCTGGAAGAGGGCGGTTAGGGGAGAAGTAGACCCCGACTAGGGCCAGATCCCCCCACGCGGCGGCCACGTATCCCGGTCCTCTCTCTAAGAGCGAGAGGGGAGGGGAGTCTGTGGAAGACCGCGACACCAACGCCACCAAGCCGTCTCGGTCGCCTAGCCAGCTGCCGGGGACCGAGTAAGGCTCGGCGACCACCGCCAAGTCCACCAACCACTCAGCCATGGTCTGCATCAGCAGATCCTGGGCTGCCCGGCAGTGGTTGGCGTTCGTCTGCAGGATGCGATGTTCGACTCTGGCCATTAGTCGGACATCGCACCCCCCTCCTCCGCAGCTGTGCTAGCAACAGGCCCAGCTGGCGCCTGCGCTTTGCCCCTCTTAGGGGGAGGATTGCACGTCCTCCCCTTCATCACATGGCCTGCCGGGCGGCCACTAGCAGCGCACACTGCGCAGTGTGGCTTCGCGGCCGTGCAGGAGGCGGCTTTGTGGCCGTCCTTGCCGCAGCGATAGCAGGTGTCCGCCCTGTTGACTTTGGACGGACAGAGGGCTCCGGTGTGGCCGATGCCGAAGCACCTGAAGCAGCGCAGAGGCTGCTCCTCAAGGGCCCGCACCAAACCGGAGCTGAAGCCGACGGAAAGCGTTCCCTTGTCCAGGACGGCTTTGGCGGCGGCGACAGGGCACTCGAGCCGAATAGTGCCCATGCCGCCGCGGCCGGTCCTGATGTCCCGGCCTTGCACAGCTGCAACGCTGCAGCCACCAATGGCTGCGACCGCTGCGACCACCTCCTCTTTGGTGACCGAGTCATCGAGGTCGGTCACCAGTATGGCCGCCGACTTAGTTGGTCGGGCCACCTTAGCTGCGTCTGCGATGACCTCCCGCAGCTTGGCTGCAAAGAGGTCAGCGCTGGCGCTGCCCTCCGCCCCCGGGAACTCGAAAATACGAGCCCCGGTTTGGGTACGCCGGCAGGATACTTTGCCGATCCCCAGTTGGGTGGGATCGGCATTGGCACGCGCCCGCACTAGTACGGACGCGTACGTCTCCCCGCGCTCAGCAGCCTCCGCCGTGAGCGTCACGACGACGGCTGCAGACTGTGGGGGAACACGTTTCCCCCTCCTTCTCCCCTTCCTCTTCCCCTTGCCAGTCGCCTGTGACTGGCTGGGAGGCGTGGTGGCGGGGACAGCGGCGGCGGCCGCTGCCACCTTTTGGCCCTTGGCCTTCCGCTTTCCCTTCCCAGTCGTCTGCGACTGGCTGGGAGGCGTGGTGGCGGGAGCGGCAGAGACGGCCTTCGTCTTCTTGCCCTTTCCCTTGCCTTTTCCTCTCCCGACCACCTCGATCCAACCCTCCTGGTTGGACGGAGTGGTGGACGGGAGATTGGCGTCCTCCGGTTGCGAGGACGGCCCCGGCTCGACTCGCCTCTTGTCTGCCGCAAGCGGCGGTCGGAGGCGCTTCTCCGGCAAGAGCCGGTCCTCAATGCCCGCTAAGCAGGCGCGGGTGAAGGCCCGCTCCTCCATAACCACCTTGCGGATAACATCCTCAAGTTGGCTGGAGGCGGGGGCCTCCACGGCAGGCGTTGGGCCCACAGCAAGCGTCGGGCCTTGATTGGGCTGGGCGGTGGCGTCAGCCAACTTCTGATGAAGCTGGCTGACCTCCGATTGCAGACGATCGACCCTTGTCTGCAACTGCCGCGTTTCCTCAGAGCTTGTCCGGCGGGCAAGCTCCTCAATGATGCCGCGCATGCTCGCGGCCCGGCATTTAAGGGACTTCTGAAATGTCCCTTTTAGGTGGGAGGACTTTGCAGCGACCTCCACAATACCCTCCTCGTCCTCGTGCGCCATCCGCTCGAGCTCCGCGACGGAGTAGTCCGCGTAGAGGACGGTGGATGCGCCGTACCCGGACTTGGCCCGGGCGGCACGCGCTCGCTGCTCTTTGAGAGCAACTCTCTCCTCCAGCTCCTCCTGGAGCTGTGCCCGCCGAGCCAGGTCCAGCTGGCGTTGGGCATCTGCGAGACCCACTGAGTGGGTGTCTGCGGCTGTCACTGGCCTCTTCGCCTTCGACAGCCCCGTCGAGCCTGAGGCCGAGGAACCCTCGGACCCGCTCTTGCGACGCGCGGCGCGCTTTCGCGACCGCGAACAACCCGCGTCTGAGACGAGGGACTCGTCAGAGTCCGACGTCTCGTCAGCCCTCCTAAAAAAGCTAGCCGCAGACGGCGCGCGGCTAGCTTCTGACGCCGAAGCGTCAGACTGGCCCTGAGAAGGGCCGTTGGGTTGGCCCTGAGAAGGGCCGTTGGGTTGGCCCTGAAAAGGGCCTTTCAGGAAACGCCCTTGGGCGTCCCGCTTGGGTTTTGGCATATTGCCTCCTCCGAATACGTAGCTCAAACCGCCAGATAAAATAAAATCGCTACGATAGCACACTGAACTTTGGCCGTGCCCAGTCTGCCACTCCGTTACGGTGACAGAACTGGGCCGTTTCCAGGGGACGCGACGTGGACGCAAACAGTGTGAGGGGGTCCCCCAACCTAACCTTTTTTTTTTTTTTTTTTTTTTTTTTTGTTTCGGCTGGGAAAAAATGCGTTACGCATACCCTCTCACTCGGGGGAGTGGGAGGGGTATGTGGGACTCCCCGGGCAAGCCCGGTATACCCACTAAAACAACCCAGCAACGAAATTCCCGCAACGTCTTAGTGGGGGTGGACTGGGAGATCGGCGTAGCCTTTACGTCCAGTCCACCTCCGACGACCGCCCGCCTTCACGGCGGGCCCTTCACGCCCCCCCCGTCGGGGGAGGGCCGGGAACCTCCGACGATGGTGGTGATGCGTGCAATGCAGGCGGAGGCGCCCCCGCGCCTGTCGCCCGCCCATCACCACCGCGAGGAGGGAGAAGAGGACGTCTTCTCCGACCTCGCCTTCGTCTGCGGAGCGGCGCAGCGAGAGGATCATCCTCCCGCGCGCGCTCCGCCGCCTCCTTCTGCGAGATGACATCCTCGCAAAAGGAGGCGACCGCGGCCCAGGACTCCTCACTCCCCAGCATGCATCTGACCACGCTGGGAAGGGAGAGGTCCTGTCCGATCTCCGCAGTGAGACTGCGACGCGGCTCGGACCAAGCTGGGCACACCTCCAGTGTGTGCTGCGCCGTGTCCTCCGCCGCGCCGCAGTCGTGACACGCCGGTGTCTCCTCCCTCCCGACCCGGTGCAGGTGTGTGCCGAAACAGCCGTGGCCAGACAACACCTGCACCAGACGGAAGGAGAGGAAGCCGTGCGGCCGCTCGAGCCAATCCCGCAGGAATGGACCGAGCGCGTCGAGCGTTCGACGGCCAAAGGTGGCAGAGGCGAGGTCCTCTGTCCAATGGACGATGATGGCGTCCCTCGCCTCCCTCCGCACGGCTTCCCGCTCCTCTGCGACAGGGCGCTCCCCGAGCGCTTTTCGGCGCGCCGTCCATTCGTACACCCTGGCGAGCACCCAAGCCTCCAACTCCCAAGGAGGGGTGCCCGCCAGAGCGCACGCCGCCGAAAAGCCTACCGACCGGTAGGCCCTCGCCACCCGCTGTGCAATGGCCCTTTGTGGCCTGCGGATGGCGGTCGCATTCTCCCTCCTATTGAGGGAGTCCGCCCATATTGGGGCCCCGTATAGGGCCATGCTCCGCAGGATGCCGGAATACAAGCGCCGGCATCGTGCACTGGGCCCCCCCAGGTTTGGGAGGAGCCACGACAGGGAGTCGGCGGCCTTCAGCAGGCGCGTCGACAGCCCGCTGAAGTGCGGGCCGAAGCGCCACCTGCTGTCTAGTATCAGGCCCAGATATTTCATCTGGGCCTTAACCTCCACCCGGATGCCCTCAACGACAATGTGGGCATCCGGAGGGCAGCGCTGCCGAGGCCCGTGAAAGAACACGGCCTCGGTCTTGTTCAGCGCCACCCTCAACCCTAGGCGGCGGATCCTTCCTGCGACCAAGGATCCGCCAGCCGAGGCCAGACAGGCCGCCTCCCTGTCCCCCAACCTAACCTAACCTAACCTAACCTAACCTTTTTTTTTTTTTTTTTGTTTCGGCTGGGAAAAAATGCGTTACGCATACCCTCTCACTCGGGGGAGTGGGAGGGGTATGTGGGACTCCCCGGGCAAGCCCGGTATACCCACTAAAACAACCCAGCAACGAAATTCCCGCAACGTCATAGTGGGGGTGGACTGGGAGATCGGCGTAGCCTTTACGTCCAGTCCACCTCCGACGACCGCCCGCCTTAGCGGGCCCTTCACGCCCCCCCCATTGGGGGAGGGCCGGGAACCTCCGACGATGATGGTGGTGATGCGTGCAATGCGGGCGGAGGCGCCCCCGCGCCTGTCGCCCGCCCATTACCACCGCGAGGAGGGAGAAGAGGACGTCTTCTCCGACCTCGCCTTCGTCTGCGGAGCGGCGCAGCGAGAGGATCGTCCTCCCGCGCGCGCTCCGCCGCCTCCTTCTGCGAGATGACATCCTCGCAAAAGGAGGCGACCGCGGCCCAGGACTCCTCACTCCCCAGCATGCATCTGACCACGCTGGGAAGGGAGAGGTCCTGTCCGATCTCCGCAGTGAGACTGCGACGCGGCTCGGACCAAGCTGGGCACACCTCCAGTGTGTGCTGCGCCGTGTCCTCCGCCGCGCCGCAGTCGTGACACGCCGGTGTCTCCTCCCTCCCGATCCGGTGCAGGTGCGTGCCGAAACAGCCGTGGCCAGACAACACCTGCACCAGACGGAAGGAGAGGAAGCCGTGCGGCCGCTCGAGCCAGTCTCGCAAGACTGGACCGAGCGCGTCCAGCGTTCGACGGCCAAAGGTGGCGGAGGCGAGGTCCTCTGTCCAATGGACGATGATGGCGTCCCTCGCCTCCCTCCGCACGGCTTCCCGCTCCTCAGCGACGGGGCGCTCCCCGAGCGCTTTTCGGCGCGCCGTCCACTCGTACACTCTGGCGAGCACCCATGCCTCCAACTCCCAAGGAGGGGTGCTGGCCAGAGCGCACGCTGCCGAGAAGCCCACAGAGCGGTAGGCCCTCGCTACCCGCTGCGCGATGGCCCTTTGGGGCCTGCGGATCGCCGTCGCATTCTCCCTCCTGTGGAGGGAGTCCGCCCAGATTGGGGCCCCGTATAGGGCCATGCTCCGCAGGATGCCGATATACAAGCGCCGGCATCGCGCGCTGGGCCCACCCAGGTTCGGGAGGAGCCACGACAGGGCGCCGGCGGCCTTCAGCAGGCGCGTCGACAGCCCGCTGAAGTGCGGGCCGAAGCGCCACCTGCTGTCCAGTACCAGGCCCAGATACTTCATCTGGGCCTGGACCCCCACCCTGATGCCCTCCACATTGATGTGGGCATCTGGAGGGCAGCGCTGCCGAGGCCCACGAAAGAACACGGCCTCGGTCTTGTTCAGCGCCACCCTCAACCCCAGGCGGCGGATCCTTCCTGCGACCAAGGATCCGCCAGCCGAGGCCAGACAGGCCGCCTCCCCAAAGTTCCTCCCCCGGGCAGTGAGGAGAGTGTCATCCGCGTAGCAGATGACACTCGTGCCACGGAGGAGGGCTCCCCGCAGGAGCCAATCGAACCCGATGTTCCACAGGGGGGGCCCAAGTACCGACCCCTGTGGAACACCGCACTCTGCGCCGTACCGCCGCAACCTGGCCGTTTTGTCTACAAGGAGGACCTCTCGGTCCTCCAAGTAGTCGGCCAGGAGGTCCCGCAAGTATTGGGGCACTCCATGATAGCGGAGTGCCTCCAATATCGTCGAGTGGGGGACGGAGTTGAAGGCGTTGGCTATGTCGAATGACACTGCCAAAACTCCGTCCCCCGCCTCGACTGCCCCCTTCACCTGCCCCTTGAGCAGGGCCAGCGCGTCGATGGTCGAACGCCCCTGTCGGAAACCAAACTGGGCGTCCGACAGGTCTGGCCCTACCCCCCGCAGATGGCTGTTGAGCCGGCAGGCGATGATCCCCTCGAACATTTTGCCGACCTCATCAAGCAGGACGATGGGTCGGTATGCCGAGGGGGAGTCCACTGGGCGTCCCTCCTTGCGGAGGAGGCATAGCTGCCCCTCCTTCCACAGTTTCGGGAACCTTCCAGACGCGAGGCACGCGCTGAACAGGTCCCGAAATCTGTCCTCCATTTGAGCGGCAGCTATAGCCACCACCCGTGCTGGGACGCCGTCCGGACCGGGGGCCGTCTTCTTGGCGCGAAGGCCAAGAAGACCCTCGCGGAACTCTTCCTCCGTCACCGGGGGCACGTCTGCCTCCGCCGGTGGTGCCGCCCCTCGCGGGGGGTCCATCGTTGGTGGGGTGAAGTCGGTCCTGCGCGGAAACAGGGACCGGACCACCCCATCCAGCAGCGCCGGCTCGAGGGTCTCCGTCAGGGGGGGACCATGGGGCCGCAGTTGGTTCCGCGCTGCCCGATATGGTCTCCCATAGGGATCCCGATCGAGACCCTCCAGCATCTCGGCCCTCGCCGCGTCCTTGGCAGCGCACATAGCTGACTTGAGGACCGCCTTCGCCTCTCGATATGAAGCGTAAAGACGGTCCTCGTCTGTCTGGCTACGTGCGCTGCGCCGACGGCTCCGCGTGTAGGCCCTACGGGCCGCCACGCAGGTGGCCCGGAGGCCTGCCAGCTCCTCCGACCACCAGTAGACGGCACGACGGGGAGGCGGACGACGGGACCGAGGCATGCTGGAGTTGCACACCTCGGTCAGGGAACCCCTCAGCTGGGCCGCTGCGGAGTCCACGTCCAGGACCTCAACAGGGGGCGACAGCCAGTCCTGCAGGAAGGCAGCCTCCTTGGCTGCCTCGCGGTCCAGGCGAGTGAGGGCCCACCGAGGGAAGGGAGACCTGCCAGAGCGGGCCATCTCCCCCCGGGAACCATGCTGGGTGGAGATGTCGAACCGCACATATCTGTGGTCCGACAATGTCTCCACCATCTCAACCCGCCAGTTCACAATGCGCGCGGCAAGGACGGGGGTGGCAAACGACACGTCGACCACCGACCCTCCCCGTTGCCGCACACATGTGTGGACCGCCCCCCTGTTGAGGAGGGACACGCCGCATGACGCCGACCAAAACACGACGGCGCGTCCCCGGACGTTGCAGGAGGCAGCCGGGTTGCCCCAGGCCTCCGACTTGGCGTTCAGGTCGCCCAACACCACGACCTGGCGTGGCGCCGCCCTCGCTACGACAGCAGTGAGGACCTCCAGGAAGTCCTCAAAGTCTGAGAGAGGGCGGTTAGGGGAGAAGTAGACCCCCACCAGGGCCAGATCTCCCCACGCGGCGGCCACGTATCCCGGTCCCCTCTCTAAGAGCGAGAGGGGAGGGGAGTCTGTGGAAGACCGCGACACCAACGCCACCAAGCCGTCCCGGTCGCCTAGCCAGCTGCCAGGGACCGAGTAAGGCTCGGCGACCACCGCCAAGTCCACCAACCACTCAGCCATGGTCTGCATCAGCAGATCCTGGGCTGCCCGGCAGTGGTTGGCGTTCGTCTGAAGGATGCGATGTTCGACTCTATCCATTAGTCGGACATCGCACCCCCCTCCTCCGCAGCTGTGCTGGCAACAGGCCCAGCTGGCACCTGCGCTTTGCCCCTCGTAGGGGGAGGATTACAATTCCTCCCCTTCATTATGTGACCCGCCGGGCGGCTACTGGCGGCACACACCGCGCAGTGCGGCTTAGCAGCCGTGCAGGAGGCGGCTTTGTGGCCGTCCTTGCCGCAGCGGTAGCAACTGTCCGTCCTGTCGACTTTGGACGGACAGAGGGCTCGGGTGTGCCCGATGCCGAAGCACCTAAAGCAGCGCAGAGGCTGCTCATCAAGTGCCCGGACCACACCCGAGCTAAAGCCAACAGAGAGCCGTCCTTTGTTGAGGACGGCTTTGGCGGCGGCGACTGGGCACTCGAGCCGCATAGAGCCCATGCCGCCGCGGCCGACCCTGATGTCGCGGCCCTGTACCGCTGCGACGCTACATCCACCGATTGCAGCGACCGCCGCCACTACCTCCTCTTTGGTGACGGAGTCGTCGAGATCCGTCACCTCTATGGCCGCCGACTTGATTGGTCGGGCCACCTTGGCCGCGTCCGCGACGACCTCCTGCAGCTTGGCTGCGAAGAGGTCGGCGCTGGCGCTGCCCTCCGCCCCCGGGAACTCAAAAAGTCGAGCCCCGGTTTGGGTACGCCGGCAGGAGACTTTGCCGATCCCCAGTTTGGCGGGATCGGCATTGGCACGCGCACGCAACAAAATAGACGCGTACGTTTCCCCGCGCTCCGCAGCCTCCGCAGTGAGCGTCACCACGACGGCTGCGGACCGTGGGGGAACAAGCTTACCCCTCCTTCGCCCCTTCCTCTTCCCCTTACCAGTCGCCTGTGACTGGCTGGGAGGCGTGGTGGCGGGGGCGGCCGCTGCCGCCTTTCGGCCCTTGCCTTTCCCCTTCCCCCTCCCAGTCGTCTGCGACTGGTTGGGAGGCGTAGTGGCGGGGACAGCAGAGACGGCTGTCGCTGTCTTCTTTCCCCTTCCCTTGCCTTTCCCCCTCCCGACCACCTCAATCCAACCCTCCTGGTTGGACGGAGTGGTCGAAGGAAGAATGGCGTCCTCCACTTGTGAGGACGGCCCCGGCTGACTTTGCCTTTTGTCCGCCGCAAGCGGTGGTCGGAGGCGCTGCTCCGGCAGGAGCCGGTCCTCGATGCCTGCCAAGCAGGCTCGGGTGAAAGCCCGCTCCTCCATGACGACCTTGCGGATGACATCCTCAAGGTTGGAGGCGGGGGCTTCCACTGCAGGCGACGTGCCCTGACTTGGCGGGGCAGTTGCGTCAGCCAACTTCTGATGAAGTTGGCTGACCTCCAGTTGCAGGCGATCCACCTTCGCCTGCAGCTGCCGCGTTTCGTCGGTCGCTGTCCGTCGGACCAGCTCTTCGACGATGCCGCGCATACTTGCGGCCCGGCACTTAAGGGCCTTTTGGAAAGTGCCCTTAAGGTGTGAGGACTTGGCGGCGACCTCCACGATCTCCTCCTCGTCCTCCTCCGCCATACGCTCCAGCTCTGCCACGGAGTTGTCGGCGTACAGAACGCGTGACGCGCCGTAGCCGGACTTGGCCCGGGCGGCACGCGCTCGCTGCTCCTTCGCAGCTACCCGCTCCTCCAGCTCCTGCTGGTTCTGCTCCCGCCGAGATAGGTCCAACTGTCGTTGGGCATCCTCGAGACCCACCGAGTGGGTATCTGCGGCTGTCGCTGGCCTCTTCGCCTTCGCCAGCCCCGTCGAGCCTGAGGCCGAAGAACCTCCCGACCCTTCGTTGCGACGCGCGGGGCGCTTTCGCGACCGCGAAGTGCCCGCGTCTGAGACGCTGACGAGGGACCCGTCTGAGTCCGACGTCTCGTCTGCCGTCCTGAAGAAGCTAGCTGCAGACGGCGCGCGGCTAGCTTCTGACGCTGAAGCGTCGGATTGGCCCTGAGAAGGGCCTTTGGTTTGGCCCTGAGAAGGGCCTTTTAAGAAACGCCCTAAGGCATCCCGCTTGGGCTTAGGCATTGCCTCCGCCGAATTCGTAGTAAAAACCGCAAAAAGATAAAAACAACCGCAAGGTGAAGATAAAATAGACTACGAATGCACACTGTACTTTGGCCGTGCCCAGTCTGCCACTCCGTTACGGTGACAGAACTGGGCCGTTTCCAGGGGACGCGACGTGGACGCAAACAGTGTGAGGGGGTCCCCCAACCTAACCTTTTTTTTTTTTTTTTTTTTTTTTTTTTTTTTTTGTTTCGGCTGGGAAAAATGCGTTACGCATACCCTCTCACTCGGGGGAGTGGGAGGGGTATGTGGGACTCCCCGGGCAAGCCCGGTATACCCACTAAAACAACCCAGCAACGAAATTCCCGCAACGTCATAGTGGGGGTGGACTGGGAGATCGGCGTAGCCTTTACGTCCAGTCCACCTCCGACGACCGCCCGCCTTAGCGGGCCCTTCACGCCCCCCCCGTTGGGGGAGGGCCGGGAACCTCCGACGATGGTAGTGATGCGTGCAATGCGGGCGGAGGCGCCCCCGCGCCTGTCGCCCGCCCATCACCACCGCGAGGGGGGAGAAGAAGACGTCTTCTCCGACCTCGCCTTCGTCTGCGGAGCGGCGCAGCGAGAGGATCGTCCTCCCGCGCGCGCTCCGCCGCCTCCTTCTGCGAGATGACATCCTCGCAAAAGGAGGCGACCGCGGCCCAGGACTCCTCACTCCCCAGCATGCATCTGACCACGCTGGGAAGGGAGAGGTCCTGTCCGATCTCTGCAGTGAGACTGCGACGCGGCTCGGACCAAGCTGGGCACACCTCCAGTGTGTGCTGCGCCGTGTCCTCCGCCGCGCCGCAGTCGTGACACGCCGGTGTCTCCTCCCTCCCGACCCGGTGCAGGTGTGTGCCGAAACAGCCATGGCCAGACAACACCTGCACCAGACGGAAGGAGAGGAAGCCGTGCGGCCGCTCGAGCCAATCCCGCAGGACTGGACCGAGCGCGTCGAGCGTTCGACGGCCAAAGGTGGCAGAGGCGAGGTCCTCTGTCCAATGGACGATGATGGCGTCCCTCGCCTCCCTCCGCACGGCTTCCCGCTCTTCAGCGACAGGGCGCTCCCCGAGCGCTTTTCGGCGCGCCGTCCATTCGTACACCCTGGCGAGCACCCACGCCTCCAACTCCCAAGGAGGGGTGCCCGCCAGAGCGCACGCCGCCGAAAAGCCTACCGACCGGTAGGCCCTCGCCACCCGCTGTGCAATGGCCCTTTGTGGCCTGCGGATGGCGGTCGCATTCTCCCTCCTATTGAGGGAGTCCGCCCAGATTGGGGCCCCATACAGGGCCATGCTCCGCAGGATGCCGGCATACAAGCGCCGGCATCGTGCACTAGGCCCCCCCAGGTTCGGGAGGAGCCACGACAGGGAGTCGGCGGCCTTCAGCAGGCGCGTCGACAGCCCGCTGAAGTGCGGGCCGAAGCGCCACCTGCTGTCCAGTATCAGGCCCAGATATTTCATCTGGGCCTTGACCTCCACCCAGATGCCCTCCACGACAATGTGGGCATCCGGAGGGCAGCGCTGCCGAGGCCCGTGGAAGAACACGGCCTCGGTCTTGTTCAGCGCCACCCTCAACCCTAGGCGGCGGATCCTTCCTGCGACCAAGGATCCGCCAGCCGAGGCCAGACAGGCCGCCTCCCTGAAGGTTCTCCCCCGGGCAGTGAGGAGAGTGTCATCCGCGTAACAGATGACACTCGTGCCACGGAGGAGGGCTCCTCTCAACAGCCAATCGAACCCGATGTTCCAAAGGGGTGGCCCAAGGACTGACCCCTGTGGAACACCGGACTCCGCGCCGTACCTCCGGAGCCTGGCCGTTTTGTCCACAAGGAGGACCTCTCGGTCCTCCAAGTAGTCGGCCAGGAGGTCCCGCAAGTATTGGGGCACTCCATGATAGCGGAGTGCCTCCAATATCGTCGAGTGGGGGACGGAGTTGAAGGCGTTGGCTATGTCGAACGACACTGCCAAAACTCCGTCCCCAGCCTCGACCGCCCCCTTCACCTGCCCCTTGAGTAGGGCCAGCGCGTCGATCGTCGAACGCCCCTGTCGAAAACCGAACTGGGCGTCCGACAGGTCCGGCCCTACTCTCCGCAGATGGCTGTTCAGCCGGCAGGCGATGATCCCCTCGAACATTTTGCCGACCTCATCAAGAAGGACGATGGGTCGGTATGCCGAGGGGGAGTCCACCGGGCGTCCCTCCTTGCGGAGGAGGCACAGCTGCCCCTCCTTCCACAGTTTCGGGAACCTTCCAGACGCGAGGCACGCGCTGAAAAGGTCCCGAAATCTGTCCTCCATTTGAGCGGCAGCTATGGCCACCACTCTTGCTGGGACGCCATCCGGACCGGGGGCCGTCTTCTTGGCGCGGAGGCTAAGAAGACCCTCGCGGAACTCTTCTGCCGTCACCGGGGGCACATCTGCCTCCGCCGGTGGAGCCGCCTCCTGCGGGGTATCCTGCGGGGGATCCATCGTTGGTGGGGTGAAGTCGGTCCTGCGCGGAAACAGGGACCGGACCACCCCATCCAACAGCGCCGGCTCGAGGGTCTCGGTCAATGGGGGACCATGGGGCCGCAGTTGGTTCCGCGCCGCCCTGTATGGTCTCCCAAAGGGATCCCGATCGAGACCCTCCAACATCTCAGCCCTCGCAGAGTCCTTCGCAGCGCACATAGCCGACTTGAGGGCCGCCTTTGCCTCCCGGTAGGAAGCGTAGAGACGGTCCTCGTCTGCCTGACTACGTGCGCTGCGCCGACGGCTCCGCGTGTAGGCCCTACGGGCCGCCACGCAGGTGGCCCGGAGGCCTGCGAGCTCCTCCGACCACCAATAGACGGCACGACGGGGGGGCGGACTCTCTCAGCTGGGCTGCTGCTGCGTCGACGTCCAGGGTCTCCACAGGGGGCGACAGCCAGTCCTGCAGGAAGGCAGCCTCCTTGGCTGCCTCGCGGTCCAGGCGAGTGAGGGCCCACCGAGGGAAGGGAGGCCTGCCAGAGCGGGCCATCTCCCCCCGGGAGCCATGCTGGGTGGAGATGTCGAACCTCACATATCTGTGGTCCGACAAGGTCTCCACCAGCTCCACCCGCCAGTTCACAATGCGTGCGGCTAAGACGGGTGTGGCAAACGAAACGTCGACCACCGACCCACCCTGCTGCCGCACACATGTGTGGACCGCCCCCCTGTTGAGGAGGGACACGCCGCACGACGCCGACCAAAACTCGACGGCGCGACCCCGGACGTTGCAGGAGGCAGCCGGGTTGCCCCAGGCCTCCGACTTGGCGTTTAGGTCGCCCAAAACCACGACGTGGCGTGGCGCCGCCCTCCCAACGACTGCAGTGAGGACCTCCAGGAAGTCCTCAAAGTCTGGAAGAGGGCGGTTAGGGGAGAAGTAGACCCCGACTAGGGCCAGATCCCCCCACGCGGCGGCCACATATCCCGGTCCCCTCTCTAAGAGTGAGAGGGGAGGGGAGTCTGTGGAAGACCGCGACACCAACGCCACCAAGCCGTCCCGGTCGCCTAGCCAGCTGCCAGGGACCGAGTAAGGCTCGGCGACCACCGCCAAGTCCACCAACCACTCAGCCATGGTCTGCATCAGCAGATCCTGGGCTGCCCGGCAGTGGTTGGTATTCGTTTGAAGGATGCGATGTTCGACTCTATCCATTAGTCGGACATCGCACCCCCCTCCTCCGCAGCTGTGCTGGCAACAGGCCCAGCTGGCGCCTGCGCTTTGCCCCTCTTAGGGGGAGGATTGCACGTCCTCCCCTTCATAACATGGCCTGCCGGGCGGCCACTGGCGGCGCACACTGAGCAGTGCGGCTTGGCGGCCGTGCAGGAGGCGGCTTTGTGGCCGTCCTTGCCGCAGCGGTAGCAGGTGTCCGCCCTGTTGACCTTGGACGGACAGAGGGCTCCGGTGTGGCCGATGCCGAAGCACCTGAAGCAGCGCAGAGGCTGCTCTTCAAGTGCCTGGACCACACCGGAGCTGAACCCGACGGAGAGCCTTCCTTTGACCAGGACGGCCTTGGCGGCGGCGACAGGGCACTCGAGCCGAATAGTGCCCATGCCGCCGCGGCCGGTCCTGATGTCCCGGCCTTGCACCGCTGCGACGCTGCAGCCACCAATGGCTGCGACTGCCGCCACCACCTCCTCTTTGGTGACCGAGTCGTCGAGGTCGGTCACCAGTATGGCCGCCGATTTCGTCGGTCGGGCCACCTTGGCCGCATCTGCGATGACCTCTCGCAGCTTGGCTGCGAAGAGGTCAGCGCTGGCGCTGCCCTCCGCCCCCGGGAACTCGAAGATTCGAGCACCGGTTTGGGTCCTTCGGCAAGAGACTTTGCCGATCCCCAGTTGGGTGGGATCGGCATTGGCACGCGCCCGCACTAGTACGGACGCGTACGTCTCCCCGCGCTCAGCAGCCTCCGCCGTGAGCGTCACGACGACGGCTGCAGACTGTGGGGGAACAAGATTCCCCCTCCTTCTCCCCTTCCTCTTCCTCTTGCCAGTCGCCTGTGACTGGCTGGGAGGCGTGGTGGCGGGGACAGCGGCGGCGGCCGCTGCCACCTTTTGGCCCTTGGCCTTCCGCTTTCCCTTCCCAGTCGTCTGCGACTGGCTGGGAGGCGTGGTGGCGGGGGCGGCAGAGACGGCCTTCGTCCTTTTGCCCTTGCCCTTGCCCTTTCCTCTCCCGACCACCTCGATCCAACCCTCCTGGTTGGACGGAGTGGTGGACGGGAGATTGGCGTCCTCCGGTTGCGAGGACGGCCCCGGCTCGACTCGCCTCTTGTCCGCCGCAAGCGGCGGTCGGAGGCGCTTCTCCGGCAAGAGCCGGTCCTCAATTCCTGCTATGCAGGCTCGGGTGAAGGCCCGCTCCTCCATGACGACCTTGCGGATAACATCCTCAAGGTTGGAGGCGGGGGCTTCCACGGCCGGCGTTGGGCCCACGGCAGGCGACGTGCCCTGACTGGGCGGGGCGGTGGCGTCAGCCAACTTCTGATGAAGCTGGCTGACCTCCGATTGCAGGCGATCCACTTTCGCCTGCAGCTGCCTCGTCTCGTCGGTGCTCGTCCGGCTGACAAGCTCCTTAATAATGCCGCGCAAACTCGCGGCCCTGCATTTAAGGGACTTTTGGAAAGTCCCTTTTAGGTGTGAGGACTTTGCGGCGACCTCAACAATCCCCTCCTCGTCCTCCTCCGCCATTCGCTCGAGCTCCACAACGGAGAAGTCCGAGTAAAGGACGTGGGACGCGCCGTATCCGGACTTGGCCCGGGCGGCACGCGCTCGCTGCTCCTTAAGAGCAACCATCTCCTCCAGCTCTTCCTGGAGCTGTGCCCGCCGGGCCAGGTCCAGCTGGCGCTGGGCATCCAATAGACCCACTGAGTGGGTGTCTGCGGCTGTCACTGGCCTCTTCGCCTTCGACAGCCCCGTCGAGCCTGAGGCCGAGGAACCCTCGGACCCGCTCTTGCGACGCGCGGCGCGCTTTCGCGACCGCGAACAACCTGCGTCTGAGACGACGGACTCGTCAGAGTCCGACGTCTCGTCAGCCCTCCTAAAAAAGCTAGCCGCAGACGGCGCGCGGCTAGCTTCTGACGCCGAAGCGTCAGACTGGCCCTGAGAAGGGCCGTTGGGTTGGCCCTGAGAAGGGCCGTTGGGTTGGCCCTGAAAAGGGCCTTTCAGGAAACGCCCTTGGGCGTCCCGCTTGGGTTTAGGCATATTGCCTCCGCCGAGATCGCAGCTAAAAACCTCCAGATTAAAATAAAACGCTACGAATGCACACTGATCTTTGGCCGAACCCCAGTCTGCCACTCCGTTACGGTGACAGAACTGGGTCGTTTCCAGGGGACGCGACGTGGACGCAAACAGTGTGGGGGGTCCCCCTCCCCCAACCTAACCTTTTTTTTTTTTTTTGTTTCGGCTGGGAAAAAATGCATTACGCATACCCTCTCACTCGGGGGAGTGGGAGGGGTATGTGGGACTCCCCGGGCAAGCCCGGTATACCCACTAAAACAACCCAGCAACGAAATTCCCGCAACGTCATAGTGGGGGTGGACTGGGAGATCGGCGTAGCCTTTACGTCCAGTCCACCTCCGACGACCGCCCGCCTTCACAGCGGGCCCTTCACGCCCCCCCCGTTGGGGGAGGGCCGGGAACCTCCGACGATGGTGGTGATGCGTGCAATGCAGGCGGAGGCGCCCCCGCGCCTGTCGCCCGCCCATCACCACCGCGAGGAGGGAGAAGAGGGCGTCTTCTCCGACCTCGCCTTCGTCTGCGGAGCGGCGCAGCGAGAGGGTCGTCCTCCCGCGCGCGCTCCGCCGCCTCCTTCTGCGAGATGACATCCTCGCAAAAGGAGGCGACCGCGGCCCAGGACTCCTCACTCCCCAGCATGCATCTGACCACGCTGGGAAGGGAGAGGTCCTGTCCGATCTCCGCAGTGAGACTGCGACGCGGCTCGGACCAAGCTGGGCACACCTCCAGTGTGTGCTGCGCCGTGTCCTCCGCCGCGCCGCAGTCGTGACACGCCGGTGTCTCCTCCCTCCCGATCCGGTGCAGGTGCGTGCCGAAACAGCCGTGGCCTGACAACACCTGCACCAGACGGAAGGAGAGGAAGCCGTGCGGCCGCTCGAGCCAATCCCGCAGGACTGGACCGAGCGCGTCCAACGTTCGACGGCCAAAGGTGGCGGAGGCGAGGTCCTCTGTCCAATGGACGATGATGGCGTCCCTCGCCTCCCTCCGCACGGCTTCCCGCTCTTCAGCGACAGGGCGCTCCCCGAGCGCTTTTCGGCGCGCCGTCCATTCGTACACCCTGGCGAGCACCCACGCCTCCAACTCCCAAGGAGGGGTGCCCGCCGGAGCGCACGCCGCCGAAAAGCCTACCGACCGGTAGGCCCTCGCCACCCGCTGTGCAATGGCCCTTTGTGGCCTGCGGATGGCGGTCGCATTCTCCCTCCTATTGAGGGAGTCCGCCCATATTGGGGCCCCGTAAAGGGCCATACTCCGTAAGATGCCGGCATACAAGCGCCGGCATCGCGCGCTGGGTCCCCCCAGGTTAGGGAGGAGCCAAGACAGGGCGCCGGCGGCCTTCAGCAGGCGCGTCGACAGCCCGCTGAAATGCGGGCCGAAGCGCCACCTGCTGTCCAGTACCAGGCCCAGATACTTCATCTGGGCCTGGACCCCCACCCTGATGCCCTCCACATTGATGTGGGCATCTGGAGGGCAGCGCTGCCGAGGCCCGCGAAAGAACACGGCCTCGGTCTTGTTCAGCGCCACCCTCAACCCCAGGCGGCGGATCCTCCCTGCGACCAAGGATCCGCCAGCCGAGGCCAGACAGGCCGCCTCCCCAAATGTCCTCCCCCGGGCAGTGAGCAGAGTGTCATCCGCGTAGCAGATGACACTCGTGCCACGGAGGAGGGCTCCCCGCAGGAGCCAATCGAACCCGATGTTCCACAGGGGAGGCCCAAGTACCGACCCCTGTGGAACACCGCACTCTGCGCCGTACCGCCGCAACCTGGCCGTTTTGTCTACGAGGAGGACCTCCCGGTCCTCCAAGTAGTCGGCCAGGAGAGCCCGCAAGTATTGGGGCACTCCATGATAGCGGAGTGCCTCCAATATCGTCGAGTGGGGGACGGAGTTGAAGGCGTTGGCTATGTCGAACGACACTGCCATAACTCCGTCCCCAGCCTCGACCGCCCCCTTCACCTGCCCCTTCAGTAGGGCCAATGCGTCGATGGTCGAACGCCCCTGTCGGAAACCAAACTGGGCGTCCGACAGGTCTGGCCCTACCCCCCGCAGATGGCTGTTGAGCCGGCAGGCGATGATCCCCTCGAACATTTTGCCGACCTCATCAAGCAGGACGATGGGTCGGTATGCCGAGGGGGAGTCCGCTGGGCGTCCCTCCTTGCGGAGGAGGCATAGCTGCCCCTCCTTCCACAGTTTCGGGAACCTTCCAGACGCGAGGCACGCGCTGAAAAGGTCCCGAAATCTGTCCTCCATTTGAGCGGCAGCTATAGCCACCACCCGTGCTGGGACGCCGTCCGGACCGGGGGCCGTCTTCTTGGCGCGGAGGCCAAGAAGACCCTCACGGATCTCTTCCTCCGTCACCGGGGGCACGTCTGCCTCCGCCGGTGGTACCGCCCCCCGCGGGGGGTCCATCGTTGGTGGGGTGAAGTCGGTCCTGCGCGGAAACAGGGACCGGACCACCCCATCCAGTAGCGCCGGCTCGAGGGTCTCGGTCAATGGGGGACCATGGGGCCGCAGTTGGTTCCGCGCCGCCCTGTATGGTCTCCCAAAGGGATCCCGATCGAGACCCTCTAACATTTCGGCCCTTGCCGAGTCCTTGGCAGCGCACATAGCCGACTTGAGGGCCGCCTTTGCCTCCCGGTAGTAAGCGTAGAGACGGTCCTCGTCTGTCTGGCTACGCGCGCTGCGCCGACGACTCCGCGTGTAGGCCCTACGGGCCGCCACGCAGGTGGCCCGGAGGCCTGCCAACTCCTCCGACCACCAGTAGACGGCACGACGGGGAGGCGGACGACGGGACCGAGGCATGCTAGAGTTGCACACCTCGGTCAGGGATCCCCTCAGCTGGGCCGCTGCGGAGTCCACGTCCAGGACCTCGACAGGGGGCGACAGCCAGTCCTGCAGGAAGGCAGCCTCCTTGGCTGCCTCGCGGTCCAGGCGAGTGAGGGCCCACCGAGGGAAGGGAGACCTGCCAGAGCGAGCCATCTCCCCCCGGGAGCCATGCTGGGTGGAGATGTCGAACCGCACATATCTGTGGTCCGACAATGTCTCCACCATCTCAACCCGCCAGTTCACAATGCGTGCGGCAAGGACGGGGGTGGCAAACGACACGTCGACCACCGACCCTCCCCGTTGCCGCACACATGTGTGGACCGCCCCCCTGTTGAGGAGGGACACGCCGCATGACGCCGACCAAAACACGACGGCGCGTCCCCGGACGTTGCAGGAGGCAGCCGGGTTGCCCCAGGCCTCCGACTTGGCGTTCAGGTCGCCCGAGACCACGACCTGGCGTGGCGCCGCCCTCGCTACGACAGCAGTGAGGACCTCCAGGAAGTCCTCAAAGTCTGAGAGAGGGCGGTTAGGGGAGAAGTAGACCCCCACCAGGGCCAGATCTCCCCACGCGGCGGCCACGTATCCCGGTCCCCTCTCTAAGAGCGAGAGGGGAGGGGAGTCTGTGGAAGACCGCGACACCAACGCCACCAAGCCGTCCCGGTCGCCTAGCCAGCTGCCAGGGACCGAGTAAGGCTCGGCGACCACCGCCAAGTCCACCAACCACTCAGCCATGGTCTGCATCAGCAGATCCTGGGCTGCCCGGCAGTGGTTGGTGTTCGTCTGAAGGATGCGATGTTCGACTCTATCCATTAGTCGGACATCGCACCCCCCTCCTCCGCAGCTGTGCTAGCAACAGGCCCAGCTGGCGCCTGCGCTTTGCCCCTCGTAGGGGGAGGATTGCACATCCTCCCCTTCATTATATGGCCTGCCGGGCGGCTGCTGGCGGCACAAACCGCGCAGTGCGGCTTGGCAGCCGTGCATGAGACCGCTTTATGGCCGTCCTTGCCGCAGCGGTAGCAGCTGTCCGTCCTATCGACCTTGGACGGACAGAGGGCCCGGGTGTGGCCGATGCCGAAGCACCTGTAGCAGCGCAGAGGCTGGTCTAGAAGTGCTCGGACTGCACCCGAGCTAAAGCCGACGGCGAGCCGTCCTTTGTCAAGGACGGCTTTGGCAACGGCGACTGGGCACTCGAGCCGAATAGTGCCCATGCCGCCGCGGCCGGGCCTGATGTCCCGGCCTTGCACCGCTGCGGTGCTGCAGCCACCAATGGCTGCGACTGCCACCACCACCTCCTCCTTGGTGACCGAGTCATCGAGCTCGGTCACTTCTATTTCGGCTGTCTTAACAGGACGGGCCACCTTGGCCGCGTCCGAGACGACCTCCCGCAGCTTGGCTGCGAAGAGGTCGGCGCTGGCGTTGCCCTCCGCCCCCGGGAACTCGAAAATTCGAGCCCCAGTTATGGTCCGCCTGCAAGTGACTTTGCCGATCCCCAGTTGGGTGGGATCGGCATTGGCACGCGCCCGCACAAGTACGGACGCGTAAGTCTCGCCGCGCTCCGCAGCCTCCGCAGTGAGCGTCACGACGACGGCTGCGGACTGTGGGGGAACAAGCTTCCCCCTCTTTCTCCCCTTCCTCTTCCCCTTGCCAGTCGCCTGCGACTGGCTGGGAGGCGTGTTGGCGGGGGCGGCGGGGGCGGCCGCTGCCGCCTTTCGGCCCTTGCCTTTCCCCTTCCCCTTCCCAGTCGTCTGCGACTGGCTGGGAGGCGTAGTGGTGGGGACAGCAGAGACGGCTGTCGCTGTCTTCTTTCCCCTTCCCTTGCCTTTCCCCCTCCCGACCACCTCAATCCAACCCTCCTGGTTGGACTGAGTGGTCGAAGGGAGATTGGCGTCCTCCGCTTGCGAGGACGGCCCCGGCTGACTTTGCCTCTTGTCCGCCGCAAGCGGCGGTCGGAGGCGCTTCTCCGGCAAGAGCCGCCCAACAAACAAAAACGTCATATAAGTCTTGACTTATACGACATAAAGTTGGATAGCAGTCTTATAATGATAGTGAGATGACTACTAGGTCCTTTAGACGTCTTTAATTTAACTTATTAGTCGTGCGACGAATATGTCATAATAAGCTGGTCTTAGCAACGTTGGTAAGACTAAATTAAACGACGTTATATTACAGTCTTAGCTAAAACGTTTGTACGACAACGCAATAGTCATACTAACGTTATAGTCCATTAAACGTTTTGAACTGACCAAATTAGGTGTTTGAAAAACATTTATATGACATTTATATAATGTAGCAGTTGTATAGACGTTTTCACAGTGACGTTTATATAACGATCACTATCCTGTTTTACAGTGGTCAATTGGAGACTCTTAAATGACTTGGTTGTTTATTTAATACTCAAATATAACCTATATATTACATAATCTCCGTTTAATGTCATGACCTGACTTTAATCAAACTTGTAGTCGCATTTAAGTCAGGTTTTGACTTTAAAACGCCTAGGCCGCCATTTTTACGGAACGTTTGATTAAATTTACTAAGGAAAATGGAAGCAAAAAATTCGTGGAGAAGACTTAAACGTAGTGGAACTTTCAAGAGGAAAGTAAATCGAGATTTCCTTTTATTAAAAAGTACAACGCCAACAACCGTGGCATTAATAACAAATGTTGAAGAAGAAAAGTGTGCAACACATGAGCAACAAAAAGGTTCAGTATCAATATTTATTTTTCCCTATACTTATTGAATTCGTTATTTATCAGTAAATGTTGTGTTGATTGACTCGTTTTATTCAATAAATTTTAAAATGATTAATCTATAGGTACAGGTTGTAAAAAAAATTGGCAGCAAAATTTATTTAAAAAAATGTTTTTTAATAAGTTATGCGTGGTCCGACATGCACTAGGCCCGTTTTTTTTTCATATTTCGACCCATGTTTCTTGAGAAAAGTTGTTCAGTTTCTTGGGTAGGTTCACCCCTGAAAGTTATGCCAGCTAATTTTTTTACATCCTATACAATTATGAAAATTAATTTTTGTTTACAGTTGACGTTGTTCAAAGTGTTCCTAGTGGGTCGGCTGTGGTAACAAATAGTAAGATTTTTTTCTTAACGTATTATCTACCAGTATATTAAGCTTCAAGCATTTATAGTACCTATTCATAGGTGTTTCGCAATATTTGTAAAACTATTTGCTTTGGTATTTTATTTATCATCTTTAAAAAAAATATTTATATTTAGTTTTTGATTTTCAGGCGACTATAATAGTGATGATTCAGAGTTGTCAAGCACAAGAGAATCAATAATTGAATCTTCTGATACAGATAATGACAAAGACAATACGTTTCGAGAGGATTTGAAAAAATGGGCTCTTGAATTTAACATTTCTCATCATGCCCTCAAAAGTTTAAGCGGACTTGTGAACAAAAGACTTCCTAACATTGTTCCTAAAGATCCTAGAACTCTTCTCAGAACAAATGACATCAATTTATTATTTTTTTCAGTAGGCACTGGTAAATATTGGCATAATGGCTTAACGTTGCAACTAAAAGAAACATTAGAACATATTGATGACGTTCCTAATACAATCTCATTGGTTTTTAACATAGATGGTCTCCCTCTTTATAAAAGTTCACGACATCAAGTATGGCCTATACTTTGTCAAATTTATGAAAAAAGACATTTCTCACCAATTGTTGTTGGTATTTATGAAGGAACAGGAAAACCAAGCGACCTAGAAGCTTACCTTTCACATCTTGTGGCGGAGTTGAAGAATCTTCTTCAAAATCCTATGGAAATTAATACAAAGAAAGGCCTTCAAAAAATCTGCACTATTCAAATTAAGGGTTTTATTTGCGATTCTCCAGCTAGAGCTTTAATCAAAGGTAACCAGCTCATTAGAAGTGAATTTAATGCGATATTCTTTTCATTGTTATTTAACAATATAAACAAATTGTTTCAGGAGTTTGTAATTTTAATGGGAAACATGGATGTTTAAAATGTACAGTAGTTGGAGAGTACTCGCAAATATCCCACACTGTTGTTTTTTCTAAGATTGATTGTCCAAAACGAAATGATGCTGATTTCAGATCAAAAAAATATGGAAATCATCATAAGTATGATTCTCCTCTACTTCAGCTAGAATCAATGGATATGATTGAAGATATACCTGTAGGTGATTCTTTACATTTAATAGACTTAGGTATAACAAAAAGACTGCTTATGGGTTGGCGAGATGGCAATTTTGGAAACAAAAACTTAACGAAGTTGTGCTCCAGAGACATATGTAAAATATCTGAATTCTTACTTTCTTGCAAATTGCCGACGGAAATTCATAGGTCCATTAGATCTTTGGAAGTCCTGGCATATTGGAAAGCTTCTGAATTCCATACATTTCTAATGTACCTTAGCTTCATTATTCTCAAGGATGTGTTGTGTTCTGATGTATACTACCACTTTTTAACTTTTTTTTGCGCCATTACTGTATGTTCCAATGAGAAACATTTTACGTACCTTAGACTTGCAGAAGAAATGTTAAAGTACTTCATTACAACATATGCGAAGATTTATGGAAAAGAATATTTGACTAGTAATGTACATAATCTTTGTCACCTAATAGACGAAGTAAAAAGATTTGGCATTTTGCAAAACTTCACTGCTTACCCCTTTGAAAATAAACTTTTTAGCATTAAAAAAATGGTAAGACAGGGAAACAAACCTTTAAGCCAAATTGCAAAAAGACTTACAGAGCAAAGACATTTAGAATTGCAAAACTGTGTCCACCAAAATACACCTACCTATCCTTTTTTTAGTACTAAAAGAAATAAGAACGGTATTGTGTCCATTATCCATTTAAAAAAATATATTTTGTCAACTGAAAGTCACAATAAATGGTTTCTAAGTACAGAAAATAAAGTCATTGAAATTTTGTCGATAAATAACGATGGTAGAAATATACAGATCAATGGGAATAGCTTAGAGAATTGCACTGATGCATTTGAAGCTCCAATGAAATCTTCATTTCTTGGTATTTATATGTGTGATGTGAATAACACCATTAAATCGAAATCTACGTATCTTATAAAGAATATCAAATGTAAAATTGTTGGCATTCCTCATAATGAGCGTGTATATTTTGTACCTCTCATCCATACTTTGTAAAGGGTTTATTTAAAATAAAAAATATAAAACTACTTTTTTAAGTCTTTTTATTAACATGCAAAATCATCAGTAGAAAATTGTATGCATATCGATCGACACAGTTATTAGGATATGAAAATATAAAAATAATATCATTATCAAAAAACAGTGTGTACCTACTTGTGGAATAATTTTGTACTACCTATTCAGTCATGAATCATTGGTTTGGGTCTTTATAATGACAATACTTGACAAAAAGTATTAATTACTTTTGTACACATGTAGGTAACAAATATTTAAAATCACATACGATGAGTATTAATTATTACCTTTTGTTTTATCTACTTTTAAACTAAGAATACACAGTTATTAGGATATGAAAATATAAAAATAATATTATTATCAAAAAACAGTGCGGACCTACTTGTGGAATAATTTTGTACTACCTATTCAGTCATGAATCATTGGTTTGGGTCTTTATAATGACAATACTTGACAAAAAGTATTAATTACTTTTGTACACATGTAGGTAACAAATATTTAAAATCACATACGATGAGTATTAATTATTACCTTTTGTTTTATCTACTCTTAAACTAAGAATAATCATGAACACATAACGTTTTCTTACTTATTTTTTAAATATGATGTTTTCAACATTGTACGAGTGAACTTAAAATGAAAAAACGAACTACAAATCTTTACGAGTTTTGCACCCATAATTAATGTAAAATAGTTAGGTACTTTTAGATGCGTTTTCGTTAAATCCACTCATCCACCATAATAACTTTATGTAATACACATAACAACCGATTCTAGTAAGTTTGTGATCTAAGTTTCTAATTAAATTATTTTCTATCTAAGATACGAGACTTGTTTGAGTCTAACTCAGATAGTTTTTTCTTAGATAATCTAAGAAAAAAATCGAGTTAGACTCAAACAAGTTGAAACAAAAACCAATAATTATCTGTCTCAAAAAAAAAACAAATTGTACAAACTGAACGTACTTACTTAAACAAGATTTTTGTACTACCTATTCAGTCTTAAACAATTGGTGTAAATCATAATAGCAAAAAATTATCACTACTTTCGTACATAAGTATCTAAGTATAGTCTTAAATTGTATTTTAAAGAATTTAAAACCACATATTTAAGAGTATTAATTTATGAATGAACATTGAACCAACTTATATTTTAAAGTTACAAGGTTATTTTTTAATCAAAGCACAAACTTTAATTATTTTTTTTCAGACCGTGAAACTAAACAGCTTTTGCCAAGAAACTTTTCGATCTACCACACAAACATAAAATTCAACTATTAGTATGGAATGTTGAACATAAACAATAAATAATAAAAAACACCGTATTTTTTTAACAATTAATTAAAAATATATCGACTTAACTACAAATTTGTAGGATTTTTTGCAACCGTAGCTATCAATTTAAAAATATACTTTTTCTTTAAATCCACTCGCATATTAAACGAATTCCAGCAAGTATTTAATATTATGACCTAAGTTTGTAATTTACATTATTTCCCACCGTAACTAAGAAAAAAAATCTCTGAGTTAGACTAAAACAAGTTAAACGAAAATCAAATAAATCTGTCTCAAACCCAAATCACAAAAAAATGGAGTAATAATGAAGTTAATTAGAACTACTGACACACTATTCACTTTAAATTATAGGTAGTGTTAGCAGTCGCAGTGTGCTAGTCACCAATAGCAGCTGCTACAGTACTGCTGGCACTGCTGACAGGCTTGGCTGAACAGTGCTGCTTGTTTTGTTGTTGTTGGAAATAAAACTATTATTATCTTCTGATGGTGCTGTTGGCTGGGTTGAAGCAACAATACTGCTAGTGTGGGTGGTTGAAGAACCATTGTTGTCGGTTTTTGATGCTGGCTGGATAAAAGCAAAAATGTTGCTTGTGGGGTCAGTTGAAGAACCATTGCCGTCAGTAGTTGATGCTGGCTGGTTTGAAGCAACAATGCCATTAGTGTTGTTAGTTGATGAACCATTATTGTCTACTGTGGGAGATGGCTGGTTTGATGCAACAATGTTGTTTGTAGTGATAGTTGATGAAGTCGGCAGTTTTGACTGTTTTTGCGATCTACGTCTACTGGACGCAGCTCTTTGAATATTTTGTTTATTTCTACTGACTGAGTGGCGCATTATGTTTTTGAAAAATGTTTCATTTTCTTTCTTTGTATAATCAGCATCCGATTCATGAATGACGCTAAAGAATAACTCAACGGTATTTGTGTAGGATTTGAAGCAAAGTTTACTAATCTCTTTCTTTGAACCGCCACCCCAAGAACATTGTGTCATAAAATGCCTCGTAAACATAGCATCTGCTAATGAATAAGCATTACTGATTCCGCGTCCTTTTCCCTTTCCACAAACACAAGACAGTTGGTTCTTAATATCTGATCGATACTTCGGATTTTCTAAAAGTTTTTCAAAATTGTGTAAATCTTCCTTGTTAGATATAATCTTAAATGCCACATTTTCTGCTTTTTTGCCAGCCATCACATTACGCTCTGCAATAGTGTCCACCTGTGCACTTAAAAATGATAACTTACGCAATATTTTGTCCTCCATGTTTTTTAGATAATCTAAAATAATTTGTTGGTTCTGCTGTAATGCTCCGGTTATTTCTAATATGTTCGAAATTGCTTCAGTGTTCTGAGAATATACATTTTGCACTGGCAAGGTAACGTTCTGTTCTGATGTTTGAGGAATATCAGTAATATATTCGTAGACGACACTATTAGCCTGTTCATTATTGATTGACTCTTCTTCGATCGGCGCCTCAAAAGTTTTGTCCTGAACATAAAAGACAAAGTGTTATGAGACACTTTCAATACAAACCGTTTAAAATAAGAATGCTTATGGACTCCAATTTAATTGTGTCTTAATTTTATTATAAGCAAGTTGGTAAGTAGGTACTTCTTTCTATTAATTGAAGTAAACATTGCATCAAATGATCAATTTTGAAGTAACAATAGTTTTGATTTACCTACCTACTAGGTAAAATATTGAAAATTATAAAGTAAGCACTTGGGCATAAGCTTAGTGATAATAATGTTGGTACTTACTGTTTCACAGGTGCTTGCAATTTCGTCAAAGTTGTGTTGAGCAACATTTATAAGTTTTGCAATGGACGTTAGTGGTGTACTTCCTTCAGTTTCTGTGTCACTTTCTTGTAACATATTAGCTAGTTCTGCTTCTGCGCTTTGTTTTGAAATTAATCCGGTCCTCTTGACCTGACACTTCATAGTGAGCCAAGAATCATCAGGGCAAGATGATTCTTGTTCTAACAAGTCCTCCACTCTCCGTTTCGGCCAGTGTAATATTCTATTTTGTTCCCATTTATCAGGGATAATTGAGAGGATAAATTTACCTCGTTCCTTGGTTTGAATTATTTTGAAAGGCATGTTTAGGCTGCAAAAAAAAAAAAACGAAAAAAATAAAAACACAAATTCATAAACTAACAAAAACTATACGACATACCAAATAATATCAAATTACTCTTTCTCGTCTCACTTGACTGACTATGATACCAGCCTACCTAGTACCTAACATACGCAGGTTTTGTTTTCAAGTCGCGCAGTAGTCGCGCTCTCTATCCTTGTTTATTTTTAAGAGACAGACTAGGACACCACGTGAAGTCTACGCGCGACGGCATCTATACTAATATTATAGAGAGGTAACATTTGTTTGTAAGTTTGTATGTAGGGGGTAATCTCAGGAACTACTGATCCGATTTGAAAAATTCTTTCAGTATTCGATAGCCCATTTATCGAGGAAGGCTATAGGCTACATATCATCACGCTAAGACTAAAAGGAGCCGAGCATTAATAGAAAATGTGACGCAAACGAAGTTGCGTGGGTCAGCTAGTATAAAAAAAAAAAAATTACTGTGACAACTCAATAATCATGTCGTTTTGGGATAGAATCAGGTTGCCACCGAGATTAATACTAACTAACTAAACAATGTAGATCCAACTCGAATTAGTTGTCTCCCTAAATTAGTTAAGTGCGTTATAATAATAACAACCATTTGTAATTAAGATAATCGCAATTGCAATCTTACTCCGAGAACTATATTGACCGGCACTTATCACCTGGCGGAGCGGCGACGCACAGTGGACCATTGGCGAGCCTCAGCGTTATTGGTGAAGGAGGAGAGGCAGGCGTGCTGAGTCCGCTGGTACATCGAAGCATTCGGAGTCTCCGCAAACAAGCCCCAACTCCCGACCATTTGCCGGTCACGCCGCCGCCGCCCCGTTAAAATGCAAAGCCAAACAATCAAGTACTTACATTTATTTAAAACTAAAACTATCTGTAAGCAATGTGCCATGCCAACATATAGGTAGTCATACAAAAGTACCTATAATAATAAATATAAGTAGAATCAAGAAGGAAACATAAATATCCCAACCTATAAATTCGGGCACTAATCGTTTCACAACTAAGTACTTACTTCGGCTTGGAAAAATACGTATAAGCATATTTCAAAATGCATATTACCAATTATTTCTACATATTTTTGTGATAAAGTAGATAGTATTATGGTTTGGATCTACTTCACAAGTGTAGTGTTTAATAAAAGTTTAAAAACTAACCAATAATCCCGGCCGGCACTGCGCGACGGGAGCGTCAGTCACTTGCGTGCGTTCACTCACGGTGAAAGATGTTTTTCTACTAATGGCATATTGCGGGCGCGGGCGGGAGGGGTGGATGTTTGTGTGATGCTATTATATAATTTTGTGTACTCATTTGTTAAATTGTACTTAGAATATGATTTTATTGAATAGAATACTCTTGATTGAATGTTTACAAATTTAAATTTACACAGGATTAAGAGACAGAATATAATGGGTAACGAAATAAAATTAAAATTAAAATACATGAGAAATTACTCATAATGCGATTGTACGTAAGCAAAAAAAAAGTGAGAACTTTTGAAATTAAAGGTATGATAATGCTCTTTCAGGAACTGAGTAGAAACAATAATCACATTCATCTTGCAAAAAATGATTGTATACGGTAAAATTTAAGCAGTTGTAGCACCAAAAATCCTTAAAATGCAATAAATCTCCAATTTTGTTTTTATTTGATATAATGAAATGAAATGGCCGCAGTGTCTGAAAGTCAATGATACTGTGGCAACCATAGCACTTTTCCGATAGTATAAAATGAGTGCTTTCCCATGGCCAAATCAATCTATTAAGAAGTCTAAAATCTGCTCTCGTTAGAAATTTATCTATATCCAAATATTGAATGATCATATTTTTAGATAAAATTTACTTGAATGTTATAATGTTTTGAAATCTGCACTGCACTTTTACTGTGACCAATATAAAAAGGGTTTTAAATTTATGAGGAACCCTAATAGCTAGCTGTCATGGCGTATTGCATGGTCTTGAAAAAACCTTAATACGACTTCATGTCTTTACAACGTCGTAAAGAGATAAGTGTGTGACAAAAGCAACATGTCCTACATTTTTAGAAATAAAATATATTTTACTAATAAAACTATAATAATTTAGACACAAAATTGCGAGGGGGCATGAAAATCTGAAACAAATACACATAGGTATATTATCATAAAACTTTAATACCCAGTCGAACTAAACGGTATGAGAGACAGATCATACAGTTATTAGCGAGATAAATAAATATAAGTTAAATAACACTTACCTTTTATTTCCTTGTAATTATTTATTTTGCACTCAAATCTCGAAACAAAACCACAAACACGTATGTCACTAACAAGAAAAATGAATAAGTCTTACAGGTGTTGTTCCTTGACTCAAATAAAATGTTTTAGTCATTCAAAAACACTTGTATGACGACAATACAACAAACGAGTCGTTGTAAAGTTATGATGTGACTTCTGCGCGACGAAAGTGGTAGTTCCATTACGTTCATACGACTTTTGAATAACGTTAACGAAGTCAGCTTGTGACTTTTGTATGTCCATTATACGACAATGTTGGTCGTATAACTGGGGCCATTTTCGCGTTTAGTAAACGTTATTATAACGTTAGTGCAACTTAGGTATTACGACCAAGGTATTAAGATAACGTTTACTAAACTTTTGAACGACGTTAAATTGTTAGTTGGGCGGTCCTCTATTCCTGCCAAGCAGGATCGGGTGAAAGCCCGCTCCTCCATAACCACCTTGCGGATTACATCCTCAAGGCTGGAGGCGGGGGCTTCCACGGCAGGCGTTGGGCCCTGACTAGGGCGGGCGGTAGCGTCAGCCAGCTTCTGATGAAGCTGGCTGACCTCCAGTTGCAGGCGATCCACCTTCGCCTGCAGCTGCCGAGTTTCGTCCGTTGCTGTCCGCCGGACCAGCTCCTCCACGATGCCGCGCATACTCGCGGCCCGGCACTTAAGGGCCTTTTGGAAGGTCCCCTTAAGGTGTGAGGACTTAGCGGCGACCTCTACGATCTCCTCCTCGTCCTCCTCCGCCATTCGCTCCAGTTCCGCGACAGAGTTGTCGGCGTAGAGTACGCGGGACGCACCGTACCCGGACTTGGCCCTGGCGGTACGCGCCCGCTGCTCCTTGAGAGCAACCCTCTCCTCCAGCTCTACCTGGAGTTGTGCCCGCCGAGCCAGGTCCAGCTGGCGTTGGGCATCCTCGAGACCCACTGAGTGGGTGTCTGAGACTGTCGCTGGCCTTTTCGCCTTTGGCAGCCCTGTCGATCCAGAGGCCGAAGATCCCTCCGACCCGTCGTTGCGACGCGCGGCGCGCTTCCGCGACTGCGAACCACCCGCGTCTGAGACGCCGACGAGGGACTCGTCTGAGTCCGACGTCTCGTCCGCCGTTCCGAAGAAGCTAGCTGCAGACGAACCTAACCTAACCTAACCTAACCTAACCTAAAAAGCTGGAAACAGCGCCAAAAACGGATCCACCCATTCAAGAAAACACCACGCCTACGTCACCCGATTTGCCGGAAGATTACATTGAGAGGCTTGACAGGGTGGAAACGTCTATAAAGGCGCGGCTCAACGACCTGGAGGAGAAGGTCTCCAAAGGGTTCCGAGACCTGGCCGACCACTGCGACGATTGCGGCGCCGACATCATCAGCACGGTCTTCGATAAGATCAGCGAGGTCGGCGGCAGGATCGAACACACGATCGAAGGGGTAGGGATCGTTGGTCGAGCTGTCGCCGATCTCGAGGAAAAGGTCGATGGCGTTGCTGGGGGGGTCGCCGCCGCAACCGGAAAAATAACGGAGGCTGTGGGAGAGCTGGCGTGCGAGGCGAGAACCGACTCGCGGTCATACGCCTTCGTAGCTGCAGCCAAACCCGGGCATCGACCGGCACTTCATTCGTTGGCTGTCACGTCTGAAGTCAGCCAGGACACTGCTGACAGGGTCCTCGCCAGGGTGAAGATGGCGGTCGATGCCAGGGGAACTGGCTTAAAAATCAACAAAGTCCGCAAGGCTAAAAACCAAACGGTCATACTGGGGTGCGACTCAGAAGCAGAGCTCAAAAGAGTTAGAGAAAGAATTGAGAGCCGAGGTGAAGGGTTAGTAGTGGCGCCCATGACAAATAAAAACCCGCTCGTCGTCCTAAAAGACGTCTTTTTGGACAGCGAAGACGACGAGATGGTGAAGGCGCTCTACTCCCAGAACGAAGACATCTTTAGGGACTTGGACCAGGAAGAATTAGGAATGGTTATAAAATATAAGAAAAGGACGAGAAACCCAAAGACGGCGCACGTTGTCGTCCAAGTCAGACCCAGGGTATGGCAGAGGATGACGGAGGCTGGTGCTCTTTACCTTGACTTGTAAAGAGTCAGGGTGGAGGATCAGTCGCCGCTCATCCAATGCACTAAATGCTTAGCATTTGGGCATGGCCGAAAATTCTGCACGGAGAGTGCAGACAGGTGTAGTCACTGCGGAGGACCGCACTTACGCGAGAAGTGCGTGGAATTCGTCGCTGGTAACGAACCGCAGTGCTGCAACTGCTTGCACTCGAAGTTGCAAAGGACCGATCACAACGCATTTAGTGTGGAGTGCCCGGTCCGTAAGAAATGGGACTATCTGGCTCGGACGACAACGGCTTACGCTTAGAAATCCCCCCCCCCCCCCCCTAGATATACAAAATATATAGTAAATATATACAAATATATCAAATATACACCCAAACAATCCCTAAAAAGGCTGAGAAAAATACAAAATCCTGAGTAAGAAATGCCAATGAATATGTATAATTTATGTATATATATATATTATTGCCACAATCTTAAAGTAATAAATAAATGCAACAGCAAGAAAGAAACCCCCCCTTCCCTCATCCCCCTCCCCTCCCTCTTCCTTCCCCCCACCCCTTTCCCCCATTGCCCTTATTTATAACAATCCAGTAACCTAAGGCCAGAAACAAATAGGTACCTAAAAACAATATCCAAACAGCTACAGCAAATTATTGTTTAAAACTCAAACATTAGAATAAATCTGACACGGTACAAACAAACATAGAATAAGCAAATAGACAAGAAAACTATAACTACCAACTAACTATGTAAGAAGTATTGGTATTAAAATAAGTAAACACTTGGTTAGAAAAAATTGTAATATAGTAATAAGAATAATCATAAGTACAAATATAGAATAAGTAAATAGACAAGAAAAGTAATTAATTATGTAAGAAATTAGAAAATAAAAATGTAAAACTTAAGAAAACATAATTACCTATGAAAAAAAAAAAAAAAAAAAAAAAAAAAAAAAGGAATTTAAGAACACATAGTTAAGTTGTATTTAAGATAAGGTAAATTTGATATTAAAAGTACGAGTATAGAAACAAAATAGTAATAAGAAACGTAGAAAATGGATGGAATAGCGGGAGTCCCACCCGGCTAAGAATGGAAAGGATGTATAAATGAAGATAAGTATGAAGTTTGCAGTACGAGAGTAGTAAATGAGAGAACCTGATTGAATGACTGAATTGAACGATAAGGACTCGTTGTGCTATGAACGGGGAAAAGCTACGTGGCAGGAGGGGTTTTAGCCGGTAAGAGTCCGGCACTGTCTCGGTCGTCTCACAGAGTGGGCGGCCGATTCGTCCATGAGGATTTCCCACTCCTGCCAAATAAAAAAAAAAAAAAAAAAAAAAAAAAAAAAAAAAAACCTTTTTTTTTTTTTTTTTTTTTTTTTTTGTTTCGGCTGGGAAAAAATTCGTTACGCATACCCTCTCACTCGGGGGAGTGGGAGGGGTATGTGGGACTCCCCGGGCAAGCCCGGTATACCCACTAAAACAACCCAGCAACGAAATTCCCGCAACGTCATAGTGGGGTGGACTGGGAGATCGGCGTAGCCTTTACGTCCAGTCCACCTCCGACGACCGCCCGCCTTAGCGGGCCCTTCACGCCCCCCCCGTTGGGGGAGGGCCGGGAACCTCCGACGATGGTGGTGACGTGTGCAATGCGGGCGGAGGCGCCCCCGCGCCTGTCGCCCGCCCATCACCACCGCGAGGTGGGAGAAGAAGACGTCTTCTCCGACCTCGCCTTCGTCTGCGGAGCGGCGCAGCGAGAGGATCGTCCTCCCGCGCGCGCTCCGCCGCCTCCTTCTGCGAGATGACATCCTCGCAAAAGGAGGCGACCGCGGCCCAGGACTCCTCACTCCCCAGCATGCATCTGACCACGCTGGGAAGGGAGAGGTCCCGTCCGATCTCCGCAGTGAGACTGCGACGCGGCTCGGACCAAGCTGGGCACACCTCCAGTGTGTGCTGCGCCGTGTCCTCCGCCGCGCCGCAGTCGTGACACGCCGGTGTCTCCTCCCTCCCGATCCGGTGCAGGTGCGTGCCGAAACAGCCGTGGCCAGACAACACCTGCACCAGGCGGAAGGAGAGGAAGCCGTGTGGCCGCTCGAGCCAATCCCGCAGGACTGGACCGAGCGCGTCCAACGTTCGACGGCCAAAGGTGGCGGAGGCGAGGTCCTCTGTCCAATGGACGATGATGGCGTCCCTCGCCTCCGTCCGCACGGCTTCCCGCTCTTCAGCGACAGGGCGCTCCCCGAGCGCTTTTCGGCGCGCCGTCCATTCGTACACCCTGGCGAGCACCCACGCCTCCAACTCCCAAGGAGGGGTGCCCGCCAGAGCGCACGCCGCCGAAAAGCCTACCGACCGGTAGGCCCTCGCCACCCGCTGTGCAATGGCCCTTTGTGGCCTGCGGATGGCGGTCGCATTCTCCCTCCTATTGAGGGAGTCCGCCCATATTGGGGCCCCGTAAAGGGCCATACTCCGTAAGATGCCGGCATACAAGCGCCGGCATCGCGCGCTGGGTCCCCCCAGGTTAGGGAGGAGCCAGGACAGGGCGCCGGCGGCCTTCAGCAGGCGCGTCGACAGCCCGCTGAAATGCGGGCCGAAGCGCCACCTGCTGTCCAGTACCAGGCCCAGATACTTCATCTGGGCCTGGACCCCCACCCTGATGCCCTCCACATTGATGTGGGCATCTGGAGGGCAGCGCTGCCGAGGCCCGCGAAAGAACACGGCCTCGGTCTTGTTCAGCGCCACCCTCAACCCCAGGCGGCGGATCCTCCCTGCGACCAAGGATCCGCCAGCCGAGGCCAGACAGGCCGCCTCCCCAAATGTCCTCCCCCGGGCAGTGAGCAGAGTGTCATCCGCGTAGCAGATGACACTCGTGCCACGGAGGAGGGCTCCCCGCAGGAGCCAATCGAACCCGATGTTCCACAGGGGGGGCCCAAGTACCGACCCCTGTGGAACACCGCACTCTGCGCCGTACCGCCGCAACCTGGCCGTTTTGTCTACGAGGAGGACCTCCCGGTCCTCCAAGTAGTCGGCCAGGAGAGCCCGCAAGTATTGGGGCACTCCATGATAGCGGAGTGCCTCCAATATCGTCGAGTGGGGGACGGAGTTGAAGGCGTTGGCTATGTCGAACGACACTGCCATAACTCCGTCCCCAGCCTCGACCGCCCCCTTCACCTGCCCCTTCAGTAGGGCCAGTGCGTCGATGGTCGAACGCCCCTGTCGGAAACCAAACTGGGCGTCCGACAGGTCTGGCCCTACCCCCCGCAGATGGCTGTTTAGCCGGCAGGCGATGATCCCCTCGAACATTTTGCCGACCTCATCAAGCAGGACGATGGGTCGGTATGCCGAGGGGGAGTCCGCTGGGCGTCCCTCCTTGCGGAGGAGGCATAGCTGCCCCTCCTTCCACAGTTTCGGGAACCTTCCAGACGCGAGGCACGCGCTGAAAAGGTCCCGAAATCTGTCCTCCATTTGAGCGGCAGCTATAGCCACCACCCGTGCTGGGACACCGTCCGGACCGGGGGCCGTCTTCTTGGCGCGGAGGCCAAGAAGACCCTCACGGATCTCTTCCTCCGTCACCGGGGGCACGTCTGCCTCCGCCGGTGAACCTAACCTAACCTTTTTTTTTTTTTTTTTTTTTTTTTGTTTCGGCTGGGAAAAAATGCATTACGCATACCCTCTCACTCGGGGGAGTGGGAGGGGTATGTGGGACTCCCCGGGCAAGCCCGGTATACCCACTAAAACAACCCAGCAACGAAATTCCCGCAACGTCATAGTGGGGGTGGACTGGGAGATCGGCGTAGCCTTTACGTCCAGTCCACCTCCGACGACCGCCCGCCTTAGCGGGCCCTTCACGCCCCCCCCGTTGGGGGAGGGCCGGGAACCTCCGACGATGATGGTGGTGATGCGTGCAATGCGGGCGGAGGCGCCCCCGCGCCTGTCGCCCGCCCATCACCACCGCGAGGAGGGAGAAGAGGACGTCTTCTCCGACCTCGCCTTCGTCTGCGGAGCGGCGCAGCGAGAGGGTCGTCCTCCCGCGCGCGCTCCGCCGCCTCCTTTTGCGAGATGACATCCTCGCAAAAGGAGGCGACCGCGGCCCAGGACTCCTCACTCCCCAGCATGCATCTGACCACGCTGGGAAGGGAGAGGTCCCGTCCGATCTCTGCAGTGAGACTGCGACGCGGCTCGGACCAAGCTGGTCACACCTCCAGTGTGTGCTGCGCCGTGTCCTCCGCCGCGCCGCAGTCGTGACACGCCGGTGTCTCCTCCCTCCCGACCCGGTGCAGGTGTGTGCCGAAACAGCCGTGGCCAGACAACACCTGCACCAGACGGAAGGAGAGGAAGCCGTGCGGCCGCTCGAGCCAATCCCGCAGGACTGGACCGAGCGCGTCGAGTGTTCGACGGCCAAAGGTGGCAGAGGCGAGGTCCTCTGTCCAATGGACGATGATGGCGTCCCTCGCCTCCCTCCGCACGGCTTCCCGCTCCTCTGCGACAGGGCGCTCCCCGAGCGCTTTTCGGCGCGCCGTCCATTCGTACACCCTGGCGAGCACCCAAGCCTCCAACTCCCAAGGAGGGGTGCCCGCCAGAGCGCACGCCGCCGAAAAGCCTACCGACCGGTAGGCCCTCGCCACCCGCTGTGCAATGGCCCTTTGTGGCCTGCGGATGGCGGTCGCATTCTCCCTCCTATTGAGGGAGTCCGCCCATATTGGGGCCCCGTATAGGGCCATGCTCCGCAGGATGCCGGCATACAAGCGCCGGCATCGTGCACTGGGCCCCCCCAGGTTTGGGAGGAGCCACGACAGGGAGTCGGCGGCCTTCAGCAGGCGCGTCGACAGCCCGCTGAAGTGCGGGCCGAAGCGCCACCTGCTGTCTAGTATCAGGCCCAGATATTTCATCTGGGCCTTAACCTCCACCCGGACGCCCTCAACGACAATGTGGGCATCCGGAGGGCAGCGCTGCCGAGGCCCGTGAAAGAACACGGCCTCGGTCTTGTTCAGCGCCACCCTCAACCCTAGGCGGCGGATCCTTCCTGCGACCAAGGATCCGCCAGCCGAGGCCAGACAGGCCGCCTCCCTGAAGGTTCTCCCCCGGGCAGTGAGGAGAGTGTCATCCGCGTAACATATGACACTCGTGCCACGGAGGAGGGCTCCTCTCAATAGCCAATCGAACCCGATGTTCCAAAGGGGTGGCCCAAGGACTGACCCCTGTGGAACACCGGACTCCGCGCCGTACCTCCGGAGCCTGGCCGTTTTGTCTACAAGGAGGACATCTCGGTCCTCCAAGTAGTCGGCCAGGAGGTCCCGCAAGTATTGGGGCACTCCATGATAGCGGAGTGCCTCCAATATCGTCGAGTGGGGGACGGAGTTGAAGGCGTTGGCTATGTCGAACGACACTGCCAAAACTCCGTCCCCCGCCTCGACCGCCCCCTTCGCCTGCCCCTTCAGTAGGGCCAGTGCGTCGATGGTCGAACGCCCCTGTCGGAAACCGAATTGGGCGTCCGACAGGTCTGGCCCTACCCTCCGCAGATGGCTGTTGAGCCGGCAGGCGATGATCCCCTCGAACATTTTGCCGACCTCATCAAGCAGAACGATGGGTCGGTATGCCGAGGGGGAGTCGACCGGACGTCCCTCCTTACGGAGAAGGCATAGCTGCCCCTCCTTCCATAGTTTCGGGAACCTTCCAGACGCGAGGCATGCGCTGAAAAGGTCCCGAAACCTATCCTCCATTTGAGCGGCAGCTATGGCCACCACTCGTGCGGGAACGCCGTCCGGACCGGGGGCCGTCTTCTTGGCGCGGAGGCCGAGAAGACCCTCGCGGAACTCCTCCGCCGTCACCGGGGGCACATCTGCCTCCGCCGGTGGAACCGCCTCCTGCGGGGGATCCTGCGGGGGATCCATCGTTGGTGGGGTGAAGTCGGTCCTGCGCGGAAACAAGGGACCGGACCACCCCATCCAACAGTGCCGGCTCGAAACCTAACCTAACCTAACCTAACCTTTTTTTTTTTTTTTTTTTTTTGTTTCGGCTGGGAAAAATGCGTTACGCATACCCTCTCACTCGGGGGAGTGGGAGGGGTATGTGGGACTCCCCGGGCAAGCCCGGTATACCCACTAAAACAACCCAGCAACGAAATTCCCGCAACGTCATAGTGGGGGTGGACTGGGAGATCGGCGTAGCCTTTACGTCCAGTCCACCTCCGACGACCGCCCGCCTTAGCGGGCCCTTCACGCCCCCCCCGTTGGGGGAGGGCCGGGAACCTCCGACGATGGTAGTGATGCGTGCAATGCGGGCGGAGGCGCCCCCGCGCCTGTCGCCCGCCCATCACCACCGCGAGGGGGGAGAAGAAGACGTCTTCTCCGACCTCGCCTTCGTCTGCGGAGCGGCGCAGCGAGAGGATCGTCCTCCCGCGCGCGCTCCGCCGCCTCCTTCTGCGAGATGACATCCTCGCAAAAGGAGGCGACCGCGGCCCAGGACTCCTCACTCCCCAGCATGCATCTGACCACGCTGGGAAGGGAGAGGTCCTGTCCGATCTCTGCAGTGAGACTGCGACGCGGCTCGGACCAAGCTGGGCACACCTCCAGTGTGTGCTGCGCCGTGTCCTCCGCCGCGCCGCAGTCGTGACACGCCGGTGTCTCCTCCCTCCCGACCCGGTGCAGGTGTGTGCCGAAACAGCCATGGCCAGACAACACCTGCACCAGACGGAAGGAGAGGAAGCCGTGCGGCCGCTCGAGCCAATCCCGCAGGACTGGACCGAGCGCGTCGAGCGTTCGACGGCCAAAGGTGGCAGAGGCGAGGTCCTCTGTCCAATGGACGATGATGGCGTCCCTCGCCTCCCTCCGCACGGCTTCCCGCTCTTCAGCGACAGGGCGCTCCCCGAGCGCTTTTCGGCGCGCCGTCCATTCGTACACCCTGGCGAGCACCCACGCCTCCAACTCCCAAGGAGGGGTGCCCGCCAGAGCGCACGCCGCCGAAAAGCCTACCGACCGGTAGGCCCTCGCCACCCGCTGTGCAATGGCCCTTTGTGGCCTGCGGATGGCGGTCGCATTCTCCCTCCTATTGAGGGAGTCCGCCCAGATTGGGGCCCCATACAGGGCCATGCTCCGCAGGATGCCGGCATACAAGCGCCGGCATCGTGCACTAGGCCCCCCCAGGTTCGGGAGGAGCCACGACAGGGAGTCGGCGGCCTTCAGCAGGCGCGTCGACAGCCCGCTGAAGTGCGGGCCGAAGCGCCACCTGCTGTCCAGTATCAGGCCCAGATATTTCATCTGGGCCTTGACCTCCACCCAGATGCCCTCCACGACAATGTGGGCATCCGGAGGGCAGCGCTGCCGAGGCCCGTGGAAGAACACGGCCTCGGTCTTGTTCAGCGCCACCCTCAACCCTAGGCGGCGGATCCTTCCTGCGACCAAGGATCCGCCAGCCGAGGCCAGACAGGCCGCCTCCCTGAAGGTTCTCCCCCGGGCAGTGAGGAGAGTGTCATCCGCGTAACAGATGACACTCGTGCCACGGAGGAGGGCTCCTCTCAACAGCCAATCGAACCCGATGTTCCAAAGGGGTGGCCCAAGGACTGACCCCTGTGGAACACCGGACTCCGCGCCGTACCTCCGGAGCCTGGCCGTTTTGTCCACAAGGAGGACCTCTCGGTCCTCCAAGTAGTCGGCCAGGAGGTCCCGCAAGTATTGGGGCACTCCATGATAGCGGAGTGCCTCCAATATCGTCGAGTGGGGGACGGAGTTGAAGGCGTTGGCTATGTCGAACGACACTGCCAAAACTCCGTCCCCAGCCTCGACCGCCCCCTTCACCTGCCCCTTGAGTAGGGCCAGCGCGTCGATCGTCGAACGCCCCTGTCGAAAACCGAACTGGGCGTCCGACAGGTCCGGCCCTACTCTCCGCAGATGGCTGTTCAGCCGGCAGGCGATGATCCCCTCGAACATTTTGCCGACCTCATCAAGAAGGACGATGGGTCGGTATGCCGAGGGGGAGTCCACCGGGCGTCCCTCCTTGCGGAGGAGGCACAGCTGCCCCTCCTTCCACAGTTTCGGGAACCTTCCAGACGCGAGGCACGCGCTGAAAAGGTCCCGAAATCTGTCCTCCATTTGAGCGGCAGCTATGGCCACCACTCTTGCTGGGACGCCATCCGGACCGGGGGCCGTCTTCTTGGCGCGGAGGCTAAGAAGACCCTCGCGGAACTCTTCTGCCGTCACCGGGGGCACATCTGCCTCCGCCGGTGGAGCCGCCTCCTGCGGGGTATCCTGCGGGGGATCCATCGTTGGTGGGGTGAAGTCGGTCCTGCGCGGAAACAGGGACCGGACCACCCCATCCAACAGCGCCGGCTCGAGGGTCTCGGTCAATGGGGGACCATGGGGCCGCAGTTGGTTCCGCGCCGCCCTGTATGGTCTCCCAAAGGGATCCCGATCGAGACCCTCCAACATCTCAGCCCTCGCAGAGTCCTTCGCAGCGCACATAGCCGACTTGAGGGCCGCCTTTGCCTCCCGGTAGGAAGCGTAGAGACGGTCCTCGTCTGCCTGACTACGTGCGCTGCGCCGACGGCTCCGCGTGTAGGCCCTACGGGCCGCCACGCAGGTGGCCCGGAGGCCTGCGAGCTCCTCCGACCACCAATAGACGGCACGACGGGGGGGCGGACGACGGGACCGAGGCATGCTGGAGTTGCATACCTCGGTCAGGGATCCTCTCAGCTGGGCTGCTGCTGCGTCGACGTCCAGGGTCTCCACAGGGGGCGACAGCCAGTCCTGCAGGAAGGCAGCCTCCTTGGCTGCCTCGCGGTCCAGGCGAGTGAGGGCCCACCGAGGGAAGGGAGGCCTGCCAGAGCGGGCCATCTCCCCCCGGGAGCCATGCTGGGTGGAGATGTCGAACCTCACATATCTGTGGTCCGACAAGGTCTCCACCAGCTCCACCCGCCAGTTCACAATGCGTGCGGCTAAGACGGGTGTGGCAAACGAAACGTCGACCACCGACCCACCCTGCTGCCGCACACATGTGTGGACCGCCCCCCTGTTGAGGAGGGACACGCCGCACGACGCCGACCAAAACTCGACGGCGCGACCCCGGACGTTGCAGGAGGCAGCCGGGTTGCCCCAGGCCTCCGACTTGGCGTTTAGGTCGCCCAAAACCACGACGTGGCGTGGCGCCGCCCTCCCAACGACTGCAGTGAGGACCTCCAGGAAGTCCTCAAAGTCTGGAAGAGGGCGGTTAGGGGAGAAGTAGACCCCGACTAGGGCCAGATCCCCCCACGCGGCGGCCACATATCCCGGTCCCCTCTCTAAGAGTGAGAGGGGAGGGGAGTCTGTGGAAGACCGCGACACCAACGCCACCAAGCCGTCCCGGTCGCCTAGCCAGCTGCCAGGGACCGAGTAAGGCTCGGCGACCACCGCCAAGTCCACCAACCACTCAGCCATGGTCTGCATCAGCAGATCCTGGGCTGCCCGGCAGTGGTTGGTATTCGTTTGAAGGATGCGATGTTCGACTCTATCCATTAGTCGGACATCGCACCCCCCTCCTCCGCAGCTGTGCTGGCAACAGGCCCAGCTGGCGCCTGCGCTTTGCCCCTCTTAGGGGGAGGATTGCACGTCCTCCCCTTCATAACATGGCCTGCCGGGCGGCCACTGGCGGCGCACACTGAGCAGTGCGGCTTGGCGGCCGTGCAGGAGGCGGCTTTGTGGCCGTCCTTGCCGCAGCGGTAGCAGGTGTCCGCCCTGTTGACCTTGGACGGACAGAGGGCTCCGGTGTGGCCGATGCCGAAGCACCTGAAGCAGCGCAGAGGCTGCTCTTCAAGTGCCTGGACCACACCGGAGCTGAACCCGACGGAGAGCCTTCCTTTGACCAGGACGGCCTTGGCGGCGGCGACAGGGCACTCGAGCCGAATAGTGCCCATGCCGCCGCGGCCGGTCCTGATGTCCCGGCCTTGCACCGCTGCGACGCTGCAGCCACCAATGGCTGCGACTGCCGCCACCACCTCCTCTTTGGTGACCGAGTCGTCGAGGTCGGTCACCAGTATGGCCGCCGATTTCGTCGGTCGGGCCACCTTGGCCGCATCTGCGATGACCTCTCGCAGCTTGGCTGCGAAGAGGTCAGCGCTGGCGCTGCCCTCCGCCCCCGGGAACTCGAAGATTCGAGCACCGGTTTGGGTCCTTCGGCAAGAGACTTTGCCGATCCCCAGTTGGGTGGGATCGGCATTGGCACGCGCCCGCACTAGTACGGACGCGTACGTCTCCCCGCGCTCAGCAGCCTCCGCCGTGAGCGTCACGACGACGGCTGCAGACTGTGGGGGAACAAGATTCCCCCTCCTTCTCCCCTTCCTCTTCCTCTTGCCAGTCGCCTGTGACTGGCTGGGAGGCGTGGTGGCGGGGACAGCGGCGGCGGCCGCTGCCACCTTTTGGCCCTTGGCCTTCCGCTTTCCCTTCCCAGTCGTCTGCGACTGGCTGGGAGGCGTGGTGGCGGGGGCGGCAGAGACGGCCTTCGTCCTTTTGCCCTTGCCCTTGCCCTTTCCTCTCCCGACCACCTCGATCCAACCCTCCTGGTTGGACGGAGTGGTGGACGGGAGATTGGCGTCCTCCGGTTGCGAGGACGGCCCCGGCTCGACTCGCCTCTTGTCCGCCGCAAGCGGCGGTCGGAGGCGCTTCTCCGGCAAGAGCCGGTCCTCAATTCCTGCTATGCAGGCTCGGGTGAAGGCCCGCTCCTCCATGACGACCTTGCGGATAACATCCTCAAGGTTGGAGGCGGGGGCTTCCACGGCCGGCGTTGGGCCCACGGCAGGCGACGTGCCCTGACTGGGCGGGGCGGTGGCGTCAGCCAACTTCTGATGAAGCTGGCTGACCTCCGATTGCAGGCGATCCACTTTCGCCTGCAGCTGCCTCGTCTCGTCGGTGCTCGTCCGGCTGACAAGCTCCTTAATAATGCCGCGCAAACTCGCGGCCCTGCATTTAAGGGACTTTTGGAAAGTCCCTTTTAGGTGTGAGGACTTTGCGGCGACCTCAACAATCCCCTCCTCGTCCTCCTCCGCCATTCGCTCGAGCTCCACAACGGAGAAGTCCGAGTAAAGGACGTGGGACGCGCCGTATCCGGACTTGGCCCGGGCGGCACGCGCTCGCTGCTCCTTAAGAGCAACCATCTCCTCCAGCTCTTCCTGGAGCTGTGCCCGCCGGGCCAGGTCCAGCTGGCGCTGGGCATCCAATAGACCCACTGAGTGGGTGTCTGCGGCTGTCACTGGCCTCTTCGCCTTCGACAGCCCCGTCGAGCCTGAGGCCGAGGAACCCTCGGACCCGCTCTTGCGACGCGCGGCGCGCTTTCGCGACCGCGAACAACCTGCGTCTGAGACGACGGACTCGTCAGAGTCCGACGTCTCGTCAGCCCTCCTAAAAAAGCTAGCCGCAGACGGCGCGCGGCTAGCTTCTGACGCCGAAGCGTCAGACTGGCCCTGAGAAGGGCCGTTGGGTTGGCCCTGAGAAGGGCCGTTGGGTTGGCCCTGAAAAGGGCCTTTCAGGAAACGCCCTTGGGCGTCCCGCTTGGGTTTAGGCATATTGCCTCCGCCGAGATCGCAGCTAAAAACCTCCAGATTAAAATAAAACGCTACGAATGCACACTGATCTTTGGCCGAACCCCAGTCTGCCACTCCGTTACGGTGACAGAACTGGGTCGTTTCCAGGGGACGCGACGTGGACGCAAACAGTGTGGGGGGTCCCCCTCCCCCAACCTAACCTTTTTTTTTTTTTTTTTTTTTTTTTGTTTCGGCTGGGAAAAAAATGCGTTACGCATACCCTCTCACTCGGGGGAGTGGGAGGGGTATGTGGGACTCCCCGGGCAAGCCCGGTATACCCACTAAAACAACCCAGCAACGAAATTCCCGCAACGTCATAGTGGGGGTGGACTGGGAGATCGGCGTAGCCTTTACGTCCAGTCCACCTCCGACGACCGCCCGCCTTAGCGGGCCCTTCACGCCCCCCCCATTGGGGGAGGGCCGGGAACCTCCGACGATGATGGTGGTGATGCGTGCAATGCGGGCGGAGGCGCCCCCGCGCCTGTCGCCCGCCCATCACCACCGCGAGGAGGGAGAAGAGGGCGTCTTCTCCGACCTCGCCTTCGTCTGCGGAGCGGCGCAGCGAGAGGGTCGTCCTCCCGCGCGCGCTCCGCCGCCTCCTTCTGCGAGATGACATCCTCGCAAAAGGAGGCGACCGCGGCCCAGGACTCCTCACTCCCCAGCATGCATCTGACCACGCTGGGAAGGGAGAGGTCCTGTCCGATCTCCGCAGTGAGACTGCGACGCGGCTCGGACCAAGCTGGGCACACCTCCAGTGTGTGCTGCGCCGTGTCCTCCGCCGCGCCGCAGTCGTGACACGCCGGTGTCTCCTCCCTCCCGATCCGGTGCAGGTGCGTGCCGAAACAGCCGTGGCCTGACAACACCTGCACCAGACGGAAGGAGAGGAAGCCGTGCGGCCGCTCGAGCCAATCCCGCAGGACTGGACCGAGCGCGTCCAACGTTCGACGGCCAAAGGTGGCGGAGGCGAGGTCCTCTGTCCAATGGACGATGATGGCGTCCCTCGCCTCCCTCCGCACGGCTTCCCGCTCTTCAGCGACAGGGCGCTCCCCGAGCGCTTTTCGGCGCGCCGTCCATTCGTACACCCTGGCGAGCACCCACGCCTCCAACTCCCAAGGAGGGGTGCCCGCCGGAGCGCACGCCGCCGAAAAGCCTACCGACCGGTAGGCCCTCGCCACCCGCTGTGCAATGGCCCTTTGTGGCCTGCGGATGGCGGTCGCATTCTCCCTCCTATTGAGGGAGTCCGCCCATATTGGGGCCCCGTAAAGGGCCATACTCCGTAAGATGCCGGCATACAAGCGCCGGCATCGCGCGCTGGGTCCCCCCAGGTTAGGGAGGAGCCAAGACAGGGCGCCGGCGGCCTTCAGCAGGCGCGTCGACAGCCCGCTGAAATGCGGGCCGAAGCGCCACCTGCTGTCCAGTACCAGGCCCAGATACTTCATCTGGGCCTGGACCCCCACCCTGATGCCCTCCACATTGATGTGGGCATCTGGAGGGCAGCGCTGCCGAGGCCCGCGAAAGAACACGGCCTCGGTCTTGTTCAGCGCCACCCTCAACCCCAGGCGGCGGATCCTCCCTGCGACCAAGGATCCGCCAGCCGAGGCCAGACAGGCCGCCTCCCCAAATGTCCTCCCCCGGGCAGTGAGCAGAGTGTCATCCGCGTAGCAGATGACACTCGTGCCACGGAGGAGGGCTCCCCGCAGGAGCCAATCGAACCCGATGTTCCACAGGGGGGGCCCAAGTACCGACCCCTGTGGAACACCGCACTCTGCGCCGTACCGCCGCAACCTGGCCGTTTTGTCTACGAGGAGGACCTCCCGGTCCTCCAAGTAGTCGGCCAGGAGAGCCCGCAAGTATTGGGGCACTCCATGATAGCGGAGTGCCTCCAATATCGTCGAGTGGGGGACGGAGTTGAAGGCGTTGGCTATGTCGAACGACACTGCCATAACTCCGTCCCCAGCCTCGACCGCCCCCTTCACCTGCCCCTTCAGTAGGGCCAATGCGTCGATGGTCGAACGCCCCTGTCGGAAACCAAACTGGGCGTCCGACAGGTCTGGCCCTACCCCCCGCAGATGGCTGTTGAGCCGGCAGGCGATGATCCCCTCGAACATTTTGCCGACCTCATCAAGCAGGACGATGGGTCGGTATGCCGAGGGGGAGTCCGCTGGGCGTCCCTCCTTGCGGAGGAGGCATAGCTGCCCCTCCTTCCACAGTTTCGGGAACCTTCCAGACGCGAGGCACGCGCTGAAAAGGTCCCGAAATCTGTCCTCCATTTGAGCGGCAGCTATAGCCACCACCCGTGCTGGGACGCCGTCCGGACCGGGGGCCGTCTTCTTGGCGCGGAGGCCAAGAAGACCCTCACGGATCTCTTCCTCCGTCACCGGGGGCACGTCTGCCTCCGCCGGTGGTACCGCCCCCCGCGGGGGGTCCATCGTTGGTGGGGTGAAGTCGGTCCTGCGCGGAAACAGGGACCGGACCACCCCATCCAGTAGCGCCGGCTCGAGGGTCTCGGTCAATGGGGGACCATGGGGCCGCAGTTGGTTCCGCGCCGCCCTGTATGGTCTCCCAAAGGGATCCCGATCGAGACCCTCTAACATTTCGGCCCTTGCCGAGTCCTTGGCAGCGCACATAGCCGACTTGAGGGCCGCCTTTGCCTCCCGGTAGTAAGCGTAGAGACGGTCCTCGTCTGTCTGGCTACGCGCGCTGCGCCGACGACTCCGCGTGTAGGCCCTACGGGCCGCCACGCAGGTGGCCCGGAGGCCTGCCAACTCCTCCGACCACCAGTAGACGGCACGACGGGGAGGCGGACGACGGGACCGAGGCATGCTAGAGTTGCACACCTCGGTCAGGGATCCCCTCAGCTGGGCCGCTGCGGAGTCCACGTCCAGGACCTCGACAGGGGGCGACAGCCAGTCCTGCAGGAAGGCAGCCTCCTTGGCTGCCTCGCGGTCCAGGCGAGTGAGGGCCCACCGAGGGAAGGGAGACCTGCCAGAGCGAGCCATCTCCCCCCGGGAGCCATGCTGGGTGGAGATGTCGAACCGCACATATCTGTGGTCCGACAATGTCTCCACCATCTCAACCCGCCAGTTCACAATGCGTGCGGCAAGGACGGGGGTGGCAAACGACACGTCGACCACCGACCCTCCCCGTTGCCGCACACATGTGTGGACCGCCCCCCTGTTGAGGAGGGACACGCCGCATGACGCCGACCAAAACACGACGGCGCGTCCCCGGACGTTGCAGGAGGCAGCCGGGTTGCCCCAGGCCTCCGACTTGGCGTTCAGGTCGCCCGAGACCACGACCTGGCGTGGCGCCGCCCTCGCTACGACAGCAGTGAGGACCTCCAGGAAGTCCTCAAAGTCTGAGAGAGGGCGGTTAGGGGAGAAGTAGACCCCCACCAGGGCCAGATCTCCCCACGCGGCGGCCACGTATCCCGGTCCCCTCTCTAAGAGCGAGAGGGGAGGGGAGTCTGTGGAAGACCGCGACACCAACGCCACCAAGCCGTCCCGGTCGCCTAGCCAGCTGCCAGGGACCGAGTAAGGCTCGGCGACCACCGCCAAGTCCACCAACCACTCAGCCATGGTCTGCATCAGCAGATCCTGGGCTGCCCGGCAGTGGTTGGTGTTCGTCTGAAGGATGCGATGTTCGACTCTATCCATTAGTCGGACATCGCACCCCCCTCCTCCGCAGCTGTGCTAGCAACAGGCCCAGCTGGCGCCTGCGCTTTGCCCCTCGTAGGGGGAGGATTGCACATCCTCCCCTTCATTATATGGCCTGCCGGGCGGCTGCTGGCGGCACAAACCGCGCAGTGCGGCTTGGCAGCCGTGCATGAGACCGCTTTATGGCCGTCCTTGCCGCAGCGGTAGCAGCTGTCCGTCCTATCGACCTTGGACGGACAGAGGGCCCGGGTGTGGCCGATGCCGAAGCACCTGTAGCAGCGCAGAGGCTGGTCTAGAAGTGCTCGGACTGCACCCGAGCTAAAGCCGACGGCGAGCCGTCCTTTGTCAAGGACGGCTTTGGCAACGGCGACTGGGCACTCGAGCCGAATAGTGCCCATGCCGCCGCGGCCGGGCCTGATGTCCCGGCCTTGCACCGCTGCGGTGCTGCAGCCACCAATGGCTGCGACTGCCACCACCACCTCCTCCTTGGTGACCGAGTCATCGAGCTCGGTCACTTCTATTTCGGCTGTCTTAACAGGACGGGCCACCTTGGCCGCGTCCGAGACGACCTCCCGCAGCTTGGCTGCGAAGAGGTCGGCGCTGGCGTTGCCCTCCGCCCCCGGGAACTCGAAAATTCGAGCCCCAGTTATGGTCCGCCTGCAAGTGACTTTGCCGATCCCCAGTTGGGTGGGATCGGCATTGGCACGCGCCCGCACAAGTACGGACGCGTAAGTCTCGCCGCGCTCCGCAGCCTCCGCAGTGAGCGTCACGACGACGGCTGCGGACTGTGGGGGAACAAGCTTCCCCCTCTTTCTCCCCTTCCTCTTCCCCTTGCCAGTCGCCTGCGACTGGCTGGGAGGCGTGTTGGCGGGGGCGGCGGGGGCGGCCGCTGCCGCCTTTCGGCCCTTGCCTTTCCCCTTCCCCTTCCCAGTCGTCTGCGACTGGCTGGGAGGCGTAGTGGTGGGGACAGCAGAGACGGCTGTCGCTGTCTTCTTTCCCCTTCCCTTGCCTTTCCCCCTCCCGACCATCTCAATCCAACCCTCCTGGTTGGACTGAGTGGTCGAAGGGAGATTGGCGTCCTCCGCTTGCGAGGACGGCCCCGGCTGACTTTGCCTCTTGTCCGCCGCAAGCGGCGGTCGGAGGCGCTTCTCCGGCAAGAGCCGGTCCTCTATTCCTGCCAAGCAGGATCGGGTGAAAGCCCGCTCCTCCATAACCACCTTGCGGATTACATCCTCAAGGCTGGAGGCGGGGGCTTCCACGGCAGGCGTTGGGCCCTGACTAGGGCGGGCGGTAGCGTCAGCCAGCTTCTGATGAAGCTGGCTGACCTCCAGTTGCAGGCGATCCACCTTCGCCTGCAGCTGCCGAGTTTCGTCCGTTGCTGTCCGCCGGACCAGCTCCTCCACGATGCCGCGCATACTCGCGGCCCGGCACTTAAGGGCCTTTTGGAAGGTCCCCTTAAGGTGTGAGGACTTAGCGGCGACCTCTACGATCTCCTCCTCGTCCTCCTCCGCCATTCGCTCCAGTTCCGCGACAGAGTTGTCGGCGTAGAGTACGCGGGACGCACCGTACCCGGACTTGGCCCTGGCGGTACGCGCCCGCTGCTCCTTGAGAGCAACCCTCTCCTCCAGCTCTACCTGGAGTTGTGCCCGCCGAGCCAGGTCCAGCTGGCGTTGGGCATCCTCGAGACCCACTGAGTGGGTGTCTGAGACTGTCGCTGGCCTTTTCGCCTTTGGCAGCCCTGTCGATCCAGAGGCCGAAGATCCCTCCGACCCGTCGTTGCGACGCGCGGCGCGCTTCCGCGACTGCGAACCACCCGCGTCTGAGACGCCGACGAGGGACTCGTCTGAGTCCGACGTCTCGTCCGCCGTTCCGAAGAAGCTAGCTGCAGACGAACCTAACCTAACCTAACCTAACCTAACCTAAAAAGCTGGAAACAGCGCCAAAAACGGATCCACCCATTCAAGAAAACACCACGCCTACGTCACCCGATTTGCCGGAAGATTACATTGAGAGGCTTGACAGGGTGGAAACGTCTATAAAGGCGCGGCTCAACGACCTGGAGGAGAAGGTCTCCAAAGGGTTCCGAGACCTGGCCGACCACTGCGACGATTGCGGCGCCGACATCATCAGCACGGTCTTCGATAAGATCAGCGAGGTCGGCGGCAGGATCGAACACACGATCGAAGGGGTAGGGATCGTTGGTCGAGCTGTCGCCGATCTCGAGGAAAAGGTCGATGGCGTTGCTGGGGGGGTCGCCGCCGCAACCGGAAAAATAACGGAGGCTGTGGGAGAGCTGGCGTGCGAGGCGAGAACCGACTCGCGGTCATACGCCTTCGTAGCTGCAGCCAAACCCGGGCATCGACCGGCACTTCATTCGTTGGCTGTCACGTCTGAAGTCAGCCAGGACACTGCTGACAGGGTCCTCGCCAGGGTGAAGATGGCGGTCGATGCCAGGGGAACTGGCTTAAAAATCAACAAAGTCCGCAAGGCTAAAAACCAAACGGTCATACTGGGGTGCGACTCAGAAGCAGAGCTCAAAAGAGTTAGAGAAAGAATTGAGAGCCGAGGTGAAGGGTTAGTAGTGGCGCCCATGACAAATAAAAACCCGCTCGTCGTCCTAAAAGACGTCTTTTTGGACAGCGAAGACGACGAGATGGTGAAGGCGCTCTACTCCCAGAACGAAGACATCTTTAGGGACTTGGACCAGGAAGAATTAGGAATGGTTATAAAATATAAGAAAAGGACGAGAAACCCAAAGACGGCGCACGTTGTCGTCCAAGTCAGACCCAGGGTATGGCAGAGGATGACGGAGGCTGGTGCTCTTTACCTTGACTTGCAAAGAGTCAGGGTGGAGGATCAGTCGCCGCTCATCCAATGCACTAAATGCTTAGCATTTGGGCATGGCCGAAAATTCTGCACGGAGAGTGCAGACAGGTGTAGTCACTGCGGAGGACCGCACTTACGCGAGAAGTGCGTGGAATTCGTCGCTGGTAACGAACCGCAGTGCTGCAACTGCTTGCACTCGAAGTTGCAAAGGACCGATCACAACGCATTTAGTGTGGAGTGCCCGGTCCGTAAGAAATGGGACTATCTGGCTCGGACGACAACGGCTTACGCTTAGAAATCCCCCCCCCCCCCCCCCTAGATATACAAAATATATAGTAAATATATACAAATATATCAAATATACACCCAAACAATCCCTAAAAAGGCTGAGAAAAATACAAAATCCTGAGTAAGAAATGCCAATAAATATGTATAATTTATGTATATATATATATTATTGCCACAATCTTAAAGTAATAAATAAATGCAACAGCAAGAAAGAAACCCCCCCTTCCCTCATCCCCCTCCCCTCCCTCTTCCTTCCCCCCACCCCTTTCCCCCATTGCCCTTATTTATAACAATCCAGAAACCTAAGGCCAGAAACAAATAGGTCCATAAAAACAATATCCAAACAGCTACAGCAAATTATTGTTTAAAACTCAAACATTAGAATAAATCTGACACGGTACAAACAAACATAGAATAAGCAAATAGACAAGAAAACTATAACTACCAACTAACTATGTAAGAAGTATTGGTATTAAAATAAGTAAACACTTGGTTAGAAAAAATTGTAATATAGTAATAAGAATAATCATAAGTACAAATATAGAATAAGTAAATAGACAAGAAAAGTAATTAATTATGTAAGAAATTAGAAAATAAAAATGTAAAACTTAAGAAAACATAATTACCTATGAAAAAAAAAAAAAAAAAAAAAAAAAAAAAAGGAATTTAAGAACACATAGTTAAGTTGTATTTAAGATAAGGTAAATTTGATATTAAAAGTACGAGTATAGAAACAAAATAGTAATAAGAAACGTAGAAAATGGATGGAATAGCGGGAGTCCCACCCGGCTAAGAATGGAAAGGATGTATAAATGAAGATAAGTATGAAGTTTGCAGTACGAGAGTAGTAAATGAGAGAACCTGATTGAATGACTGAATTGAACGATAAGGACTCGTTGTGCTATGAACGGGGAAAAGCTACGTGGCAGGAGGGGTTTTAGCCGGTAAGAGTCCGGCACTGTCTCGGTCGTCTCACAGAGTGGGCGGCCGATTCGTCCATGAGGATTTCCCACTCCTGCCAAATAAAAAAAAAAAAAAAAAAAAAAAAAAAAAAAAAAAACCTAACCTAACCTAACCTAACCTAACCTAACCTTTTTTTTTTTTTTTTTTTTTTTGTTTCGGCTGGGAAAAAATTCGTTACGCATACCCTCTCACTCGGGGGAGTGGGAGGGGTATGTGGGACTCCCCGGGCAAGCCCGGTATACCCACTAAAACAACCCAGCAACGAAATTCCCGCAACGTCATAGTGGGGTGGACTGGGAGATCGGCGTAGCCTTTACGTCCAGTCCACCTCCGACGACCGCCCGCCTTAGCGGGCCCTTCACGCCCCCCCCGTTGGGGGAGGGCCGGGAACCTCCGACGATGGTGGTGACGTGTGCAATGCGGGCGGAGGCGCCCCCGCGCCTGTCGCCCGCCCATCACCACCGCGAGGTGGGAGAAGAAGACGTCTTCTCCGACCTCGCCTTCGTCTGCGGAGCGGCGCAGCGAGAGGATCGTCCTCCCGCGCGCGCTCCGCCGCCTCCTTCTGCGAGATGACATCCTCGCAAAAGGAGGCGACCGCGGCCCAGGACTCCTCACTCCCCAGCATGCATCTGACCACGCTGGGAAGGGAGAGGTCCCGTCCGATCTCCGCAGTGAGACTGCGACGCGGCTCGGACCAAGCTGGGCACACCTCCAGTGTGTGCTGCGCCGTGTCCTCCGCCGCGCCGCAGTCGTGACACGCCGGTGTCTCCTCCCTCCCGATCCGGTGCAGGTGCGTGCCGAAACAGCCGTGGCCAGACAACACCTGCACCAGGCGGAAGGAGAGGAAGCCGTGTGGCCGCTCGAGCCAATCCCGCAGGACTGGACCGAGCGCGTCCAACGTTCGACGGCCAAAGGTGGCGGAGGCGAGGTCCTCTGTCCAATGGACGATGATGGCGTCCCTCGCCTCCGTCCGCACGGCTTCCCGCTCTTCAGCGACAGGGCGCTCCCCGAGCGCTTTTCGGCGCGCCGTCCATTCGTACACCCTGGCGAGCACCCACGCCTCCAACTCCCAAGGAGGGGTGCCCGCCAGAGCGCACGCCGCCGAAAAGCCTACCGACCGGTAGGCCCTCGCCACCCGCTGTGCAATGGCCCTTTGTGGCCTGCGGATGGCGGTCGCATTCTCCCTCCTATTGAGGGAGTCCGCCCATATTGGGGCCCCGTAAAGGGCCATACTCCGTAAGATGCCGGCATACAAGCGCCGGCATCGCGCGCTGGGTCCCCCCAGGTTAGGGAGGAGCCAGGACAGGGCGCCGGCGGCCTTCAGCAGGCGCGTCGACAGCCCGCTGAAATGCGGGCCGAAGCGCCACCTGCTGTCCAGTACCAGGCCCAGATACTTCATCTGGGCCTGGACCCCCACCCTGATGCCCTCCACATTGATGTGGGCATCTGGAGGGCAGCGCTGCCGAGGCCCGCGAAAGAACACGGCCTCGGTCTTGTTCAGCGCCACCCTCAACCCCAGGCGGCGGATCCTCCCTGCGACCAAGGATCCGCCAGCCGAGGCCAGACAGGCCGCCTCCCCAAATGTCCTCCCCCGGGCAGTGAGCAGAGTGTCATCCGCGTAGCAGATGACACTCGTGCCACGGAGGAGGGCTCCCCGCAGGAGCCAATCGAACCCGATGTTCCACAGGGGGGGCCCAAGTACCGACCCCTGTGGAACACCGCACTCTGCGCCGTACCGCCGCAACCTGGCCGTTTTGTCTACGAGGAGGACCTCCCGGTCCTCCAAGTAGTCGGCCAGGAGAGCCCGCAAGTATTGGGGCACTCCATGATAGCGGAGTGCCTCCAATATCGTCGAGTGGGGGACGGAGTTGAAGGCGTTGGCTATGTCGAACGACACTGCCATAACTCCGTCCCCAGCCTCGACCGCCCCCTTCACCTGCCCCTTCAGTAGGGCCAGTGCGTCGATGGTCGAACGCCCCTGTCGGAAACCAAACTGGGCGTCCGACAGGTCTGGCCCTACCCCCCGCAGATGGCTGTTTAGCCGGCAGGCGATGATCCCCTCGAACATTTTGCCGACCTCATCAAGCAGGACGATGGGTCGGTATGCCGAGGGGGAGTCCGCTGGGCGTCCCTCCTTGCGGAGGAGGCATAGCTGCCCCTCCTTCCACAGTTTCGGGAACCTTCCAGACGCGAGGCACGCGCTGAAAAGGTCCCGAAATCTGTCCTCCATTTGAGCGGCAGCTATAGCCACCACCCGTGCTGGGACACCGTCCGGACCGGGGGCCGTCTTCTTGGCGCGGAGGCCAAGAAGACCCTCACGGATCTCTTCCTCCGTCACCGGGGGCACGTCTGCCTCCGCCGGTGAACCTAACCTAACCTTTTTTTTTTTTTTTTTTTTTTTTTGTTTCGGCTGGGAAAAAATGCATTACGCATACCCTCTCACTCGGGGGAGTGGGAGGGGTATGTGGGACTCCCCGGGCAAGCCCGGTATACCCACTAAAACAACCCAGCAACGAAATTCCCGCAACGTCATAGTGGGGGTGGACTGGGAGATCGGCGTAGCCTTTACGTCCAGTCCACCTCCGACGACCGCCCGCCTTAGCGGGCCCTTCACGCCCCCCCCGTTGGGGGAGGGCCGGGAACCTCCGACGATGATGGTGGTGATGCGTGCAATGCGGGCGGAGGCGCCCCCGCGCCTGTCGCCCGCCCATCACCACCGCGAGGAGGGAGAAGAGGACGTCTTCTCCGACCTCGCCTTCGTCTGCGGAGCGGCGCAGCGAGAGGGTCGTCCTCCCGCGCGCGCTCCGCCGCCTCCTTTTGCGAGATGACATCCTCGCAAAAGGAGGCGACCGCGGCCCAGGACTCCTCACTCCCCAGCATGCATCTGACCACGCTGGGAAGGGAGAGGTCCCGTCCGATCTCTGCAGTGAGACTGCGACGCGGCTCGGACCAAGCTGGGCACACCTCCAGTGTGTGCTGCGCCGTGTCCTCCGCCGCGCCGCAGTCGTGACACGCCGGTGTCTCCTCCCTCCCGACCCGGTGCAGGTGTGTGCCGAAACAGCCGTGGCCAGACAACACCTGCACCAGACGGAAGGAGAGGAAGCCGTGCGGCCGCTCGAGCCAATCCCGCAGGACTGGACCGAGCGCGTCGAGTGTTCGACGGCCAAAGGTGGCAGAGGCGAGGTCCTCTGTCCAATGGACGATGATGGCGTCCCTCGCCTCCCTCCGCACGGCTTCCCGCTCCTCTGCGACAGGGCGCTCCCCGAGCGCTTTTCGGCGCGCCGTCCATTCGTACACCCTGGCGAGCACCCAAGCCTCCAACTCCCAAGGAGGGGTGCCCGCCAGAGCGCACGCCGCCGAAAAGCCTACCGACCGGTAGGCCCTCGCCACCCGCTGTGCAATGGCCCTTTGTGGCCTGCGGATGGCGGTCGCATTCTCCCTCCTATTGAGGGAGTCCGCCCATATTGGGGCCCCGTATAGGGCCATGCTCCGCAGGATGCCGGCATACAAGCGCCGGCATCGTGCACTGGGCCCCCCCAGGTTTGGGAGGAGCCACGACAGGGAGTCGGCGGCCTTCAGCAGGCGCGTCGACAGCCCGCTGAAGTGCGGGCCGAAGCGCCACCTGCTGTCTAGTATCAGGCCCAGATATTTCATCTGGGCCTTAACCTCCACCCGGACGCCCTCAACGACAATGTGGGCATCCGGAGGGCAGCGCTGCCGAGGCCCGTGAAAGAACACGGCCTCGGTCTTGTTCAGCGCCACCCTCAACCCTAGGCGGCGGATCCTTCCTGCGACCAAGGATCCGCCAGCCGAGGCCAGACAGGCCGCCTCCCTGAAGGTTCTCCCCCGGGCAGTGAGGAGAGTGTCATCCGCGTAACATATGACACTCGTGCCACGGAGGAGGGCTCCTCTCAATAGCCAATCGAACCCGATGTTCCAAAGGGGTGGCCCAAGGACTGACCCCTGTGGAACACCGGACTCCGCGCCGTACCTCCGGAGCCTGGCCGTTTTGTCTACAAGGAGGACATCTCGGTCCTCCAAGTAGTCGGCCAGGAGGTCCCGCAAGTATTGGGGCACTCCATGATAGCGGAGTGCCTCCAATATCGTCGAGTGGGGGACGGAGTTGAAGGCGTTGGCTATGTCGAACGACACTGCCAAAACTCCGTCCCCCGCCTCGACCGCCCCCTTCGCCTGCCCCTTCAGTAGGGCCAGTGCGTCGATGGTCGAACGCCCCTGTCGGAAACCGAATTGGGCGTCCGACAGGTCTGGCCCTACCCTCCGCAGATGGCTGTTGAGCCGGCAGGCGATGATCCCCTCGAACATTTTGCCGACCTCATCAAGCAGAACGATGGGTCGGTATGCCGAGGGGGAGTCGACCGGACGTCCCTCCTTACGGAGAAGGCATAGCTGCCCCTCCTTCCATAGTTTCGGGAACCTTCCAGACGCGAGGCATGCGCTGAAAAGGTCCCGAAACCTATCCTCCATTTGAGCGGCAGCTATGGCCACCACTCGTGCGGGAACGCCGTCCGGACCGGGGGCCGTCTTCTTGGCGCGGAGGCCGAGAAGACCCTCGCGGAACTCCTCCGCCGTCACCGGGGGCACATCTGCCTCCGCCGGTGGAACCGCCTCCTGCGGGGGATCCTGCGGGGGATCCATCGTTGGTGGGGTGAAGTCGGTCCTGCGCGGAAACAGGGACCGGACCACCCCATCCAACAGTGCCGGCTCGAAACCTAACCTAACCTTTTTTTTTTTTTTTTTTTTTTGTTTCGGCTGGGAAAAAATGCGTTACGCATACCCTCTCACTCGGGGGAGTGGGAGGGGTATGTGGGACTCCCCGGGCAAGCCCGGTATACCCACTAAAACAACCCAGCAACGAAATTCCCGCAACGTCATAGTGGGGGTGGACTGGGAGATCGGCGTAGCCTTTACGTCCAGTCCACCTCCGACGACCGCCCGCCTTAGCGGGCCCTTCACGCCCCCCCCGTTGGGGGAGGGCCGGGAACCTCCGACGATGATGGTGGTGACGTGTGCAATGCGGGCGGAGGCGCCCCCGCGCCTGTCGCCCGCCCATCACCACCGCGAGGAGGGAGAAGAGGACGTCTTCTCCGACCTCGCCTTCGTCTGCGGAGCGGCGCAGCGAGAGGATCGTCCTCCCGCGCGCGCTCCGCCGCCTCCTTCTGCGAGATGACATCCTCGCAAAAGGAGGCGACCGCGGCCCAGGACTCCTCACTCCCCAGCATGCATCTGACCACGCTGGGAAGGGAGAGGTCCTGTCCGATCTCCGCAGTGAGACTGCGACGCGGCTCGGACCAAGCTGGGCACACCTCCAGTGTGTGCTGCGCCGTGTCCTCCGCCGCGCCGCAGTCGTGACACGCCGGTGTCTCCTCCCTCCCGATCCGGTGCAGGTGCGTGCCGAAACAGCCGTGGCCAGACAACACCTGCACCAGACGGAAGGAGAGGAAGCCGTGCGGCCGCTCGAGCCAGTCTCGCAAGACTGGACCGAGCGCGTCCAGCGTTCGACGGCCAAAGGTGGCGGAGGCGAGGTCCTCTGTCCAATGGACGATGATGGCGTCCCTCGCCTCCCTCCGCACGGCTTCCCGCTCCTCAGCGACGGGGCGCTCCCCGAGCGCTTTTCGGCGCGCCGTCCACTCGTACACTCTGGCGAGCACCCATGCCTCCAACTCCCAAGGAGGGGTGCTGGCCAGAGCGCACGCTGCCGAGAAGCCCACAGAGCGGTAGGCCCTCGCTACCCGCTGCGCGATGGCCCTTTGGGGCCTGCGGATCGCCGTCGCATTCTCCCTCCTGTGGAGGGAGTCCGCCCAGATTGGGGCCCCGTATAGGGCCATGCTCCGCAGGATGCCGGCATACAAGCGCCGGCATCGCGCGCTGGGCCCACCCAGGTTCGGGAGGAGCCACGACAGGGCGCCGGCGGCCTTCAGCAGGCGCGTCGACAGCCCGCTGAAGTGCGGGCCGAAGCGCCACCTGCTGTCCAGTACCAGGCCCAGATACTTCATCTGGGCCTGGACCCCCACCCTGATGCCCTCCACATTGATGTGGGCATCTGGAGGGCAGCGCTGCCGAGGCCCGCGAAAGAACACGGCCTCGGTCTTGTTCAGCGCCACCCTCAACCCCAGGCGGCGGATCCTTCCTGCGACCAAGGATCCGCCAGCCGAGGCCAGACAGGCCGCCTCCCCAAAGTTCCTCCCCCGGGCAGTGAGGAGAGTGTCATCCGCGTAGCAGATGACACTCGTGCCACGGAGGAGGGCTCCCCGCAGGAGCCAATCGAACCCGATGTTCCACAGGGGGGGCCCAAGTACCGACCCCTGTGGAACACCGCACTCTGCGCCGTACCGCCGCAACCTGGCCGTTTTGTCTACAAGGAGGACCTCTCGGTCCTCCAAGTAGTCGGCCAGGAGGTCCCGCAAGTATTGGGGCACTCCATGATAGCGGAGTGCCTCCAATATCGTCGAGTGGGGGACGGAGTTGAAGGCGTTGGCTATGTCGAATGACACTGCCAAAACTCCGTCCCCCGCCTCGACTGCCCCCTTCACCTGCCCCTTGAGCAGGGCCAGCGCGTCGATGGTCGAACGCCCCTGTCGGAAACCAAACTGGGCGTCCGACAGGTCTGGCCCTACCCCCCGCAGATGGCTGTTGAGCCGGCAGGCGATGATCCCCTCGAACATTTTGCCGACCTCATCAAGCAGGACGATGGGTCGGTATGCCGAGGGGGAGTCCACTGGGCGTCCCTCCTTGCGGAGGAGGCATAGCTGCCCCTCCTTCCACAGTTTTGGGAACCTTCCAGACGCGAGGCACGCGCTGAACAGGTCCCGAAATCTGTCCTCCATTTGAGCGGCAGCTATAGCCACCACCCGTGCTGGGACGCCGTCCGGACCGGGGGCCGTCTTCTTGGCGCGAAGGCCAAGAAGACCCTCGCGGAACTCTTCCTCCGTCACCGGGGGCACGTCTGCCTCCGCCGGTGGTGCCGCCCCTCGCGGGGGGTCCATCGTTGGTGGGGTGAAGTCGGTCCTGCGCGGAAACAGGGACCGGACCACCCCATCCAGCAGCGCCGACTCGAGGGTCTCCGTCAGGGGGGGACCATGGGGCCGCAGTTGGTTCCGCGCTGCCCGATATGGTCTCCCATAGGGATCCCGATCGAGACCCTCCAGCATCTCGGCCCTCGCCGCGTCCTTGGCAGCGCACATAGCTGACTTGAGGACCGCCTTCGCCTCTCGATATGAAGCGTAAAGACGGTCCTCGTCTGTCTGGCTACGTGCGCTGCGCCGACGGCTCCGCGTGTAGGCCCTACGGGCCGCCACGCAGGTGGCCCGGAGGCCTGCCAGCTCCTCCGACCACCAGTAGACGGCACGACGGGGAGGCGGACGACGGGACCGAGGCATGCTGGAGTTGCACACCTCGGTCAGGGAACCCCTCAGCTGGGCCGCTGCGGAGTCCACGTCCAGGACCTCAACAGGGGGCGACAGCCAGTCCTGCAGGAAGGCAGCCTCCTTGGCTGCCTCGCGGTCCAGGCGAGTGAGGGCCCACCGAGGGAAGGGAGACCTGCCAGAGCGGGCCATCTCCCCCCGGGAACCATGCTGGGTGGAGATGTCGAACCGCACATATCTGTGGTCCGACAATGTCTCCACCATCTCAACCCGCCAGTTCACAATGCGTGCGGCAAGGACGGGGGTGGCAAACGACACGTCGACCACCGACCCTCCCCGTTGCCGCACACATGTGTGGACCGCCCCCCTGTTGAGGAGGGACACGCCGCATGACGCCGACCAAAACACGACGGCGCGTCCCCGGACGTTGCAGGAGGCAGCCGGGTTGCCCCAGGCCTCCGACTTGGCGTTCAGGTCGCCCAACACCACGACCTGGCGTGGCGCCGCCCTCGCTACGACAGCAGTGAGGACCTCCAGGAAGTCCTCAAAGTCTGAGAGAGGGCGGTTAGGGGAGAAGTAGACCCCCACCAGGGCCAGATCTCCCCACGCGGCGGCCACGTATCCCGGTCCCCTCTCTAAGAGCGAGAGGGGAGGGGAGTCTGTGGAAGACCGCGACACCAACGCCACCAAGCCGTCCCGGTCGCCTAGCCAGCTGCCAGGGACCGAGTAAGGCTCGGCGACCACCGCCAAGTCCACCAACCACTCAGCCATGGTCTGCATCAGCAGATCCTGGGCTGCCCGGCAGTGGTTGGCGTTCGTCTGAAGGATGCGATGTTCGACTCTATCCATTAGTCGGACATCGCACCCCCCTCCTCCGCAGCTGTGCTGGCAACAGGCCCAGCTGGCACCTGCGCTTTGCCCCTCGTAGGGGGAGGACTACAATTTCTCCCCTTCATTATGTGACCCGCCGGGCGGCTACTGGCGGCACACACCGCGCAGTGCGGCTTAGCAGCCGTGCAGGAGGCGGCTTTGTGGCCGTCCTTGCCGCAGCGGTAGCAACTGTCCGTCCTGTCGACTTTGGACGGACAGAGGGCTCGGGTGTGCCCGATGCCGAAGCACCTAAAGCAGCGCAGAGGCTGCTCATCAAGTGCCCGGACCACACCCGAGCTAAAGCCAACAGAGAGCCGTCCTTTGTTGAGGACGGCTTTGGCGGCGGCGACTGGGCACTCGAGCCGCATAGAGCCCATGCCGCCGCGGCCGACCCTGATGTCGCGGCCCTGTACCGCTGCGACGCTACATCCACCGATTGCAGCGACCGCCGCCACTACCTCCTCTTTGGTGACGGAGTCGTCGAGATCCGTCACCTCTATGGCCGCCGACTTGATTGGTCGGGCCACCTTGGCCGCGTCCGCGACGACCTCCTGCAGCTTGGCTGCGAAGAGGTCGGCGCTGGCGCTGCCCTCCGCCCCCGGGAACTCAAAAAGTCGAGCCCCGGTTTGGGTACGCCGGCAGGAGACTTTGCCGATCCCCAGTTTGGCGGGATCGGCATTGGCACGCGCACGCAACAAAATAGACGCGTACGTTTCCCCGCGCTCCGCAGCCTCCGCAGTGAGCGTCACCACGACGGCTGCGGACCGTGGGGGAACAAGCTTACCCCTCCTTCGCCCCTTCCTCTTCCCCTTACCAGTCGCCTGTGACTGGCTGGGAGGCGTGGTGGCGGGGGCGGCCGCTGCCGCCTTTCGGCCCTTGCCTTTCCCCTTCCCCCTCCCAGTCGTCTGCGACTGGTTGGGAGGCGTAGTGGCGGGGACAGCAGAGACGGCTGTCGCTGTCTTCTTTCCCCTTCCCTTGCCTTTCCCCCTCCCGACCACCTCAATCCAACCCTCCTGGTTGGACGGAGTGGTCGAAGGAAGAATGGCGTCCTCCACTTGTGAGGACGGCCCCGGCTGACTTTGCCTTTTGTCCGCCGCAAGCGGTGGTCGGAGGCGCTGCTCCGGCAGGAGCCGGTCCTCGATGCCTGCCAAGCAGGCTCGGGTGAAAGCCCGCTCCTCCATGACGACCTTGCGGATGACATCCTCAAGGTTGGAGGCGGGGGCTTCCACTGCAGGCGACGTGCCCTGACTTGGCGGGGCAGTTGCGTCAGCCAACTTCTGATGAAGTTGGCTGACCTCCAGTTGCAGGCGATCCACCTTCGCCTGCAGCTGCCGCGTTTCATCGGTCGCTGTCCGTCGGACCAGCTCTTCGACGATGCCGCGCATACTTGCGGCCCGGCACTTAAGGGCCTTTTGGAAAGTGCCCTTAAGGTGTGAGGACTTGGCGGCGACCTCCACGATCTCCTCCTCGTCCTCCTCCGCCATACGCTCCAGCTCTGCCACGGAGTTGTCGGCGTACAGAACGCGTGACGCGCCGTAGCCGGACTTGGCCCGGGCGGCACGCGCTCGCTGCTCCTTCGCAGCTACCCGCTCCTCCAGCTCCTGCTGGTTCTGCTCCCGCCGAGATAGGTCCAACTGTCGTTGGGCATCCTCGAGACCCACCGAGTGGGTATCTGCGGCTGTCGCTGGCCTCTTCACCTTCGCCAGCCCCGTCGAGCCTGAGGCCGAAGAACCTCCCGACCCTTCGTTGCGACGCGCGGGGCGCTTTCGCGACCGCGAAGTGCCCGCGTCTGAGACGCTGACGAGGGACCCGTCTGAGTCCGACGTCTCGTCTGCCGTCCTGAAGAAGCTAGCTGCAGACGGCGCGCGGCTAGCTTCTGACGCTGAAGCGTCGGATTGGCCCTGAGAAGGGCCTTTGGTTTGGCCCTGAGAAGGGCCTTTTAAGAAACGCCCTAAGGCATCCCGCTTGGGCTTAGGCATTGCCTCCGCCGAATTCGTAGTAAAAACCGCAAAAAGATAAAAACAACCGCAAGGTGAAGATAAAATAGACTACGAATGCACACTGTACTTTGGCCGTGCCCAGTCTGCCACTCCGTTACGGTGACAGAACTGGGCCGTTTCCAGGGGACGCGACGTGGACGCAAACAGTGTGAGGGGGTCCCCCAACCTAACCTAACCTAACCTAACCTTTTTTTTTTTTTTTTTTTTTGTTTCGGCTGGGAAAAATGCGTTACGCATACCCTCTCACTCGGGGGAGTGGGAGGGGTATGTGGGACTCCCCGGGCAAGCCCGGTATACCCACTAAAACAACCCAGCAACGAAATTCCCGCAACGTCATAGTGGGGGTGGACTGGGAGATCGGCGTAGCCTTTACGTCCAGTCCACCTCCGACGACCGCCCGCCTTAGCGGGCCCTTCACGCCCCCCCCGTTGGGGGAGGGCCGGGAACCTCCGACGATGGTAGTGATGCGTGCAATGCGGGCGGAGGCGCCCCCGCGCCTGTCGCCCGCCCATCACCACCGCGAGGGGGGAGAAGAAGACGTCTTCTCCGACCTCGCCTTCGTCTGCGGAGCGGCGCAGCGAGAGGATCGTCCTCCCGCGCGCGCTCCGCCGCCTCCTTCTGCGAGATGACATCCTCGCAAAAGGAGGCGACCGCGGCCCAGGACTCCTCACTCCCCAGCATGCATCTGACCACGCTGGGAAGGGAGAGGTCCTGTCCGATCTCTGCAGTGAGACTGCGACGCGGCTCGGACCAAGCTGGGCACACCTCCAGTGTGTGCTGCGCCGTGTCCTCCGCCGCGCCGCAGTCGTGACACGCCGGTGTCTCCTCCCTCCCGACCCGGTGCAGGTGTGTGCCGAAACAGCCATGGCCAGACAACACCTGCACCAGACGGAAGGAGAGGAAGCCGTGCGGCCGCTCGAGCCAATCCCGCAGGACTGGACCGAGCGCGTCGAGCGTTCGACGGCCAAAGGTGGCAGAGGCGAGGTCCTCTGTCCAATGGACGATGATGGCGTCCCTCGCCTCCCTCCGCACGGCTTCCCGCTCTTCAGCGACAGGGCGCTCCCCGAGCGCTTTTCGGCGCGCCGTCCATTCGTACACCCTGGCGAGCACCCACGCCTCCAACTCCCAAGGAGGGGTGCCCGCCAGAGCGCACGCCGCCGAAAAGCCTACCGACCGGTAGGCCCTCGCCACCCGCTGTGCAATGGCCCTTTGTGGCCTGCGGATGGCGGTCGCATTCTCCCTCCTATTGAGGGAGTCCGCCCAGATTGGGGCCCCATACAGGGCCATGCTCCGCAGGATGCCGGCATACAAGCGCCGGCATCGTGCACTAGGCCCCCCCAGGTTCGGGAGGAGCCACGACAGGGAGTCGGCGGCCTTCAGCAGGCGCGTCGACAGCCCGCTGAAGTGCGGGCCGAAGCGCCACCTGCTGTCCAGTATCAGGCCCAGATATTTCATCTGGGCCTTGACCTCCACCCAGATGCCCTCCACGACAATGTGGGCATCCGGAGGGCAGCGCTGCCGAGGCCCGTGGAAGAACACGGCCTCGGTCTTGTTCAGCGCCACCCTCAACCCTAGGCGGCGGATCCTTCCTGCGACCAAGGATCCGCCAGCCGAGGCCAGACAGGCCGCCTCCCTGAAGGTTCTCCCCCGGGCAGTGAGGAGAGTGTCATCCGCGTAACAGATGACACTCGTGCCACGGAGGAGGGCTCCTCTCAACAGCCAATCGAACCCGATGTTCCAAAGGGGTGGCCCAAGGACTGACCCCTGTGGAACACCGGACTCCGCGCCGTACCTCCGGAGCCTGGCCGTTTTGTCCACAAGGAGGACCTCTCGGTCCTCCAAGTAGTCGGCCAGGAGGTCCCGCAAGTATTGGGGCACTCCATGATAGCGGAGTGCCTCCAATATCGTCGAGTGGGGGACGGAGTTGAAGGCGTTGGCTATGTCGAACGACACTGCCAAAACTCCGTCCCCAGCCTCGACCGCCCCCTTCACCTGCCCCTTGAGTAGGGCCAGCGCGTCGATCGTCGAACGCCCCTGTCGAAAACCGAACTGGGCGTCCGACAGGTCCGGCCCTACTCTCCGCAGATGGCTGTTCAGCCGGCAGGCGATGATCCCCTCGAACATTTTGCCGACCTCATCAAGAAGGACGATGGGTCGGTATGCCGAGGGGGAGTCCACCGGGCGTCCCTCCTTGCGGAGGAGGCACAGCTGCCCCTCCTTCCACAGTTTCGGGAACCTTCCAGACGCGAGGCACGCGCTGAAAAGGTCCCGAAATCTGTCCTCCATTTGAGCGGCAGCTATGGCCACCACTCTTGCTGGGACGCCATCCGGACCGGGGGCCGTCTTCTTGGCGCGGAGGCTAAGAAGACCCTCGCGGAACTCTTCTGCCGTCACCGGGGGCACATCTGCCTCCGCCGGTGGAGCCGCCTCCTGCGGGGTATCCTGCGGGGGATCCATCGTTGGTGGGGTGAAGTCGGTCCTGCGCGGAAACAGGGACCGGACCACCCCATCCAACAGCGCCGGCTCGAGGGTCTCGGTCAATGGGGGACCATGGGGCCGCAGTTGGTTCCGCGCCGCCCTGTATGGTCTCCCAAAGGGATCCCGATCGAGACCCTCCAACATCTCAGCCCTCGCAGAGTCCTTCGCAGCGCACATAGCCGACTTGAGGGCCGCCTTTGCCTCCCGGTAGGAAGCGTAGAGACGGTCCTCGTCTGCCTGACTACGTGCGCTGCGCCGACGGCTCCGCGTGTAGGCCCTACGGGCCGCCACGCAGGTGGCCCGGAGGCCTGCGAGCTCCTCCGACCACCAATAGACGGCACGACGGGGGGGCGGACGACGGGACCGAGGCATGCTGGAGTTGCATACCTCGGTCAGGGATCCTCTCAGCTGGGCTGCTGCTGCGTCGACGTCCAGGGTCTCCACAGGGGGCGACAGCCAGTCCTGCAGGAAGGCAGCCTCCTTGGCTGCCTCGCGGTCCAGGCGAGTGAGGGCCCACCGAGGGAAGGGAGGCCTGCCAGAGCGGGCCATCTCCCCCCGGGAGCCATGCTGGGTGGAGATGTCGAACCTCACATATCTGTGGTCCGACAAGGTCTCCACCAGCTCCACCCGCCAGTTCACAATGCGTGCGGCTAAGACGGGTGTGGCAAACGAAACGTCGACCACCGACCCACCCTGCTGCCGCACACATGTGTGGACCGCCCCCCTGTTGAGGAGGGACACGCCGCACGACGCCGACCAAAACTCGACGGCGCGACCCCGGACGTTGCAGGAGGCAGCCGGGTTGCCCCAGGCCTCCGACTTGGCGTTTAGGTCGCCCAAAACCACGACGTGGCGTGGCGCCGCCCTCCCAACGACTGCAGTGAGGACCTCCAGGAAGTCCTCAAAGTCTGGAAGAGGGCGGTTAGGGGAGAAGTAGACCCCGACTAGGGCCAGATCCCCCCACGCGGCGGCCACATATCCCGGTCCCCTCTCTAAGAGTGAGAGGGGAGGGGAGTCTGTGGAAGACCGCGACACCAACGCCACCAAGCCGTCCCGGTCGCCTAGCCAGCTGCCAGGGACCGAGTAAGGCTCGGCGACCACCGCCAAGTCCACCAACCACTCAGCCATGGTCTGCATCAGCAGATCCTGGGCTGCCCGGCAGTGGTTGGTATTCGTTTGAAGGATGCGATGTTCGACTCTATCCATTAGTCGGACATCGCACCCCCCTCCTCCGCAGCTGTGCTGGCAACAGGCCCAGCTGGCGCCTGCGCTTTGCCCCTCTTAGGGGGAGGATTGCACGTCCTCCCCTTCATAACATGGCCTGCCGGGCGGCCACTGGCGGCGCACACTGAGCAGTGCGGCTTGGCGGCCGTGCAGGAGGCGGCTTTGTGGCCGTCCTTGCCGCAGCGGTAGCAGGTGTCCGCCCTGTTGACCTTGGACGGACAGAGGGCTCCGGTGTGGCCGATGCCGAAGCACCTGAAGCAGCGCAGAGGCTGCTCTTCAAGTGCCTGGACCACACCGGAGCTGAACCCGACGGAGAGCCTTCCTTTGACCAGGACGGCCTTGGCGGCGGCGACAGGGCACTCGAGCCGAATAGTGCCCATGCCGCCGCGGCCGGTCCTGATGTCCCGGCCTTGCACCGCTGCGACGCTGCAGCCACCAATGGCTGCGACTGCCGCCACCACCTCCTCTTTGGTGACCGAGTCGTCGAGGTCGGTCACCAGTATGGCCGCCGATTTCGTCGGTCGGGCCACCTTGGCCGCATCTGCGATGACCTCTCGCAGCTTGGCTGCGAAGAGGTCAGCGCTGGCGCTGCCCTCCGCCCCCGGGAACTCGAAGATTCGAGCACCGGTTTGGGTCCTTCGGCAAGAGACTTTGCCGATCCCCAGTTGGGTGGGATCGGCATTGGCACGCGCCCGCACTAGTACGGACGCGTACGTCTCCCCGCGCTCAGCAGCCTCCGCCGTGAGCGTCACGACGACGGCTGCAGACTGTGGGGGAACAAGATTCCCCCTCCTTCTCCCCTTCCTCTTCCTCTTGCCAGTCGCCTGTGACTGGCTGGGAGGCGTGGTGGCGGGGACAGCGGCGGCGGCCGCTGCCACCTTTTGGCCCTTGGCCTTCCGCTTTCCCTTCCCAGTCGTCTGCGACTGGCTGGGAGGCGTGGTGGCGGGGGCGGCAGAGACGGCCTTCGTCCTTTTGCCCTTGCCCTTGCCCTTTCCTCTCCCGACCACCTCGATCCAACCCTCCTGGTTGGACGGAGTGGTGGACGGGAGATTGGCGTCCTCCGGTTGCGAGGACGGCCCCGGCTCGACTCGCCTCTTGTCCGCCGCAAGCGGCGGTCGGAGGCGCTTCTCCGGCAAGAGCCGGTCCTCAATTCCTGCTATGCAGGCTCGGGTGAAGGCCCGCTCCTCCATGACGACCTTGCGGATAACATCCTCAAGGTTGGAGGCGGGGGCTTCCACGGCCGGCGTTGGGCCCACGGCAGGCGACGTGCCCTGACTGGGCGGGGCGGTGGCGTCAGCCAACTTCTGATGAAGCTGGCTGACCTCCGATTGCAGGCGATCCACTTTCGCCTGCAGCTGCCTCGTCTCGTCGGTGCTCGTCCGGCTGACAAGCTCCTTAATAATGCCGCGCAAACTCGCGGCCCTGCATTTAAGGGACTTTTGGAAAGTCCCTTTTAGGTGTGAGGACTTTGCGGCGACCTCAACAATCCCCTCCTCGTCCTCCTCCGCCATTCGCTCGAGCTCCACAACGGAGAAGTCCGAGTAAAGGACGTGGGACGCGCCGTATCCGGACTTGGCCCGGGCGGCACGCGCTCGCTGCTCCTTAAGAGCAACCATCTCCTCCAGCTCTTCCTGGAGCTGTGCCCGCCGGGCCAGGTCCAGCTGGCGCTGGGCATCCAATAGACCCACTGAGTGGGTGTCTGCGGCTGTCACTGGCCTCTTCGCCTTCGACAGCCCCGTCGAGCCTGAGGCCGAGGAACCCTCGGACCCGCTCTTGCGACGCGCGGCGCGCTTTCGCGACCGCGAACAACCTGCGTCTGAGACGACGGACTCGTCAGAGTCCGACGTCTCGTCAGCCCTCCTAAAAAAGCTAGCCGCAGACGGCGCGCGGCTAGCTTCTGACGCCGAAGCGTCAGACTGGCCCTGAGAAGGGCCGTTGGGTTGGCCCTGAGAAGGGCCGTTGGGTTGGCCCTGAAAAGGGCCTTTCAGGAAACGCCCTTGGGCGTCCCGCTTGGGTTTAGGCATATTGCCTCCGCCGAGATCGCAGCTAAAAACCTCCAGATTAAAATAAAACGCTACGAATGCACACTGATCTTTGGCCGAACCCCAGTCTGCCACTCCGTTACGGTGACAGAACTGGGTCGTTTCCAGGGGACGCGACGTGGACGCAAACAGTGTGGGGGGTCCCCCAAACCTAACCTAACCTTTTTTTTTTTTTTTTTTTTTTTTTTTGTTTCGGCTGGGAAAAAATGCATTACGCATACCCTCTCACTCGGGGGAGTGGGAGGGGTATGTGGGACTCCCCGGGCAAGCCCGGTATACCCACTAAAACAACCCAGCAACGAAATTCCCGCAACGTCATAGTGGGGGTGGACTGGGAGATCGGCGTAGCCTTTACGTCCAGTCCACCTCCGACGACCGCCCGCCTTAGCGGGCCCTTCACGCCCCCCCCGTTGGGGGAGGGCCGGGAACCTCCGACGATGGTGGTGACGTGTGCAACGCGGGCGGAGGCGCCCCCGCGCCTGTCGCCCGCCCATCACCACCGCGAGGAGGGAGAAGAGGACGTCTTCTCCGACCTCGCCTTCGTCTGCGGAGCGGCGCAGCGAGAGGATCGTCCTCCCGCGCGCGCTCCGCCGCCTCCTTCTGCGAGATGACATCCTCGCAAAAGGAGGCGACCGCGGCCCAGGACTCCTCACTCCCCAGCATGCATCTGACCACGCTGGGAAGGGAGAGGTCCCGTCCGATCTCCGCAGTGAGACTGCGACGCGGCTCGGACCAAGCTGGGCACACCTCCAGTGTGTGCTGCGCCGTGTCCTCCGCCGCGCCGCAGTCGTGACACGCCGGTGTCTCCTCCCTCCCGACCCGGTGCAGGTGTGTGCCGAAACAGCCGTGGCCAGACAACACCTGCACCAGACGGAAGGAGAGGAAGCCGTGCGGCCGCTCGAGCCAATCCCGCAGGACTGGACCGAGCGCGTCGAGCGTTCGACGGCCAAAGGTGGCAGAGGCGAGGTCCTCTGTCCAATGGACGATGATGGCGTCCCTCGCCTCCCTCCGCACGGCTTCCCGCTCCTCTGCGACAGGGCGCTCCCCGAGCGCTTTTCGGCGCGCCGTCCATTCGTACACCCTGGCGAGCACCCACGCCTCCAACTCCCAAGGAGGGGTGCCCGCCAGAGCGCACGCCGCCGAAAAGCCTACCGACCGGTAGGCCCTCGCCACCCGCTGTGCAATGGCCCTTTGTGGCCTGCGGATGGCGGTCGCATTCTCCCTCCTATTGAGGGAGTCCGCCCAGATTGGGGCCCCATACAGGGCCATGCTCCGCAGGATGCCGGCATACAAGCGCCGGCATCGTGCACTAGGCCCCCCCAGGTTCGGGAGGAGCCACGACAGGGAGTCGGCGGCCTTCAGCAGGCGCGTCGACAGCCCGCTGAAGTGCGGGCCGAAGCGCCACCTGCTGTCCAGTATCAGGCCCAGATATTTCATCTGGGCCTTGACCTCCACCCGGATGCCCTCCACGACAATGTGGGCATCCGGAGGGCAGCGCTGCCGAGGCCCGTGGAAGAACACGGCCTCGGTCTTGTTCAGCGCCACCCTCAACCCTAGGCGGCGGATCCTTCCTGCGACCAAGGATCCGCCAGCCGAGGCCAGACAGGCCGCCTCCCTGAAGGTTCTCCCCCGGGCAGTGAGGAGAGTGTCATCCGCGTAACATATGACACTCGTGCCACGGAGGAGGGCTCCTCTCAATAGCCAATCGAACCCGATGTTCCAAAGGGGTGGCCCAAGGACTGACCCCTGTGGAACACCGGACTCCGCGCCGTACCTCCGGAGCCTGGCCGTTTTGTCTACAAGGAGGACATCTCGGTCCTCCAAGTAGTCGGCCAGGAGGTCCCGCAAGTATTGGGGCACTCCATGATAGCGGAGTGCCTCCAATATCGTCGAGTGGGGGACGGAGTTGAAGGCGTTGGCTATGTCGAACGACACTGCCAAAACTCCGTCCCCCGCCTCGACCGCCCCCTTCACCTGCCCCTTCAGTAGGGCCAGTGCGTCGATGGTCGAACGCCCCTGTCGGAAACCGAATTGGGCGTCCGACAGGTCTGGCCCTACCCTCCGCAGATGGCTGTTGAGCCGGCAGGCGATGATCCCCTCGAACATTTTACCGACCTCATCAAGCAGAACGATGGGTCGGTATGCCGAGGGGGAGTCGACCGGACGTCCCTCCTTACGGAGAAGGCATAGCTGCCCCTCCTTCCATAGTTTCGGGAACCTTCCAGACGCGAGGCATGCGCTGAAAAGGTCCCGAAACCTATCCTCCATTTGAGCGGCAGCTATGGCCACCACTCGTGCGGGAACGCCGTCCGGTCCAGGGGCCGTCTTCTTGGCGCGGAGGCCGAGAAGACCCTCGCGGAACTCCTCCGCCGTCACCGGGGGCACATCTGCCTCCGCCGGTGGAACCGCCTCCTGCGGGGGATCCTGCGGGGGATCCATCGTTGGTGGGGTGAAGTCGGTCCTGCGCGGAAACAGGGACCGGACCACCCCATCCAACAGTGCCGGCTCGAGGGTCTCGGTCAATGGGGGACCATGGGGCCGCAGTTGGTTCCGCGCCGCCCTGTATGGTCTCCCAAAGGGATCCCGATCGAGACCCTCTAGCATCTCAGCCCTCGCCGAGTCCTTCGCAGCGCACATAGCCGACTTGAGGGCCGCCTTTGCCTCCCGGTAGGAAGCGTAGAGACGGTCCTCGTCTGCCTGACTACGTGCGCTGCGCCGACGGCTCCGCGTGTAGGCCCTACGGGCCGCCACGCAGGTGGCCCGGAGGCCTGCCAGCTCCTCCGACCACCAATAGACGGCACGACGGGGAGGCGGACGACGGGACCGAGGCATGCTGGAGTTGCATACCTCGGTCAGGGATCCTCTCAGCTGGGCTGCTGCTGCGTCGACGTCCAGGGCCTCGACAGGGGGCGACAGCCAGTCCTGCAGGAAGGCAGCCTCCTTGGCTGCCTCGCGGTCCAGGCGAGTGAGGGCCCACCGAGGGAAGGGAGGCCTTCCAGAGCGGGCCATCTCCCCCCGGGAGCCATGCTGGGTGGAGATGTCGAACCGCACATATCTGTGGTCCGACAAGGTCTCCACCAGCTCCACCCGCCAGTTCACGATGCGTGCGGCTAAGACGGGGGTGGCAAACGAAACGTCGACCACCGACCCACCCTGCTGCCGCACACATGTGTGGACCGCCCCCCTGTTGAGGAGGGACACGCCGCATGACGCCGACCAAAATTCGACGGCGCGACCCCGGACGTTGCAGGAGGCAGCCGGGTTGCCCCAGGCCTCCGACTTGGCGTTTAGGTCGCCCAAAACCACGACGTGGCGTGGCGCCGCCCTCCCGACGACTGCAGTGAGGACCTCCAGGAAGTCCTCAAAGTCTGGAAGAGGGCGGTTAGGGGAGAAGTAGACCCCGACTAGGGCCAGATCCCCCCACGCGGCGGCCACATATCCCGGTCCCCTCTCTAAGAGCGAGAGGGGAGGGGAGTCTGTGGAAGACCGCGACACCAACGCCACCAAGCCGTCCCGGTCGCCTAGCCAGCTGCCAGGGACCGAGTAAGGCTCGGCGACCACCGCCAAGTCCACCAACCACTCAGCCATGGTCTGCATCAGCAGATCCTGGGCTGCCCGGCAGTGGTTGGCATTCGTCTGCAGGATGCGATGTTCGACTCTATCCATTAGTCGGACATCGCACCCCCCTCCTCCGCAGCTGTGCTAGCAACAGGCCCAGCTGGCGCCTGCGCTTTGCCCCTCTTAAGGGGAGGATTGCACGTCCTCCCCTTCATAACATGGCCTGCCGGGCGGCCACTGGCGGCGCACACTGAGCAGTGCGGCTTGGCGGCCGTGCAGGAGGCGGCTTTGTGGCCGTCCTTGCCGCAGCGGTAGCAGGTGTCCGCCCTGTTGACCTTGGACGGACAGAGGGCTCCGGTGTGGCCGATGCCGAAGCACCTGAAGCAGCGCAGAGGCTGCTCTTCAAGTGCCTGGACCACACCGGAGCTGAACCCGACGGAGAGCCTTCCTTTGACCAGGACGGCCTTGGCAGCGGCGACAGGGCACTCGAGCCGAATAGTGCCCATGCCGCCGCGGCCGGTCCTGATGTCCCGGCCTTGCACCGCTGCGACGCTGCAGCCACCAATGGCTGCGACTGCCGCCACCACCTCCTCTTTGGTGACCGAGTCGTCGAGGTCGGTCACCAGTATGGCCGCCGATTTCGTCGGTCGGGCCACCTTGGCCGCATCTGCGATGACCTCTCGCAGCTTGGCTGCGAAGAGGTCAGCGCTGGCGCTGCCCTCCGCCCCCGGGAACTCGAAGATTCGAGCACCGGTTTGGGTCCTTCGGCAAGAGACTTTGCCGATCCCCAGTTGGGTGGGATCGGCATTGGCACGCGCCCGCACTAGTACGGACGCGTACGTCTCCCCGCGCTCAGCAGCCTCCGCCGTGAGCGTCACGACGACGGCTGCAGACTGTGGGGGAACAAGTTTCCCCCTCCTTCTCCCCTTCCTCTTCCTCTTGCCAGTCGCCTGTGACTGGCTGGGAGGCGTGGTGGCGGGGACAGCGGCGGCGGCCGCTGCCACCTTTTGGCCCTTGGCCTTCCGCTTTCCCTTCCCAGTCGTCTGTGACTGGCTGGGAGGCGTGGTGGCGGGGGCGGCAGAGACGGCCTTCGTCCTTTTGCCCTTGCCCTTTCCCTTTCCTCTCCCGACCACCTCGATCCAACCCTCCTGGTTGGACGGAGTGGTGGACGGGAGATTGGCGTCCTCCGGTTGCGAGGACGGCCCCGGCTCGACTCGCCTCTTGTCCGCCGCAAGCGGCGGTCGGAGGCGCTGCTCCGGCAAGAGCCGGTCCTCAATGCCCGCAAAGCAGGCTCGGGTGAAAGCCCGCTCCTCCATAACCACTTTGCGGATAACATCCTCAAGTTGGCCGGAGGCGGGGGCTTCCACGGCAGGCGACGTGCCCTGACTTGGCGGGGCGGTGGCGTCAGCCAACTTCTGATGAAGCTGGCTGACCTCCGATTGCAGGCGATCCACTTTCGCCTGCAGCTGCCTCGTCTCGTCGGTGCTCGTCCGGCTGACAAGCTCCTTTACAATGCCGCGCAAGCTCGCGGCCCTGCATTTAAGGGACTTTTGGAAAGTCCCTTTTAAGTGCGAGGACTTTGCGGCAACCTCCACAATCCCCTCCTCGTCCTCCTCCGCCATCCGCTCGAGCTCCACAACGGAGAAGTCCGAGTAAAGGACGTGGGACGCGCCGTATCCGGACTTGGCCCGGGCGGCACGCGCTCGCTGCTCCTTAAGAGCAACCATCTCCTCCAGCTCCTCCTGGAGCTGTGCCCGCCGAGCCAGGTCCAGCTGGCGTTGGGCATCTGCGAGACCCACTGAGTGGGTGTCAGCGGCTGTCGCAGGCCGTTTCGCCTTTGGCAGCCCCGTCGAGCCCGAGGCCGAGGAACCCTCGGACCCGCTCTTGCGACGCGCGGCACGCTTCCGCGACCGCGAATTGCCCGCGTCTGAGACGCTGACGAGGGACTCGTCTGAGTCCGACGTCTCGTCTGCCCTCCTAAAAAAGCTGGCCGCAGACGGCGCGCGGCTAGCTTCTGACGCCGAAGCGTCAGACTGGCCCTGAGAAGGGCCGTTGGGTTGGCCCTGAGAAGGGCCGTTGGGTTGGCCCTGAGAAGGGCCTTTTAAGAAACGCCCTTGGGCGTCCCGCTTGGGTTTAGGCATATTGCCTCCGCCGAGATCGCAGCTAAAAACCTCCAGATTAAAATAAAACGCTACGATTGCACACTGATCTTTGGCCGAACCCCAGTCTGCCACTCCGTTACGGTGACAGAACTGGGTCGTTTCCAGGGGACGCGACGTGGACGCAAACAGTGTGGGGGGTCCCCCAACCTAACCTAACCTTTTTTTTTTTTTTTTTTTTTTTGTTTCGGCTGGGAAAAAATGCGTTACGCATACCCTCTCACTCGGGGGAGTGGGAGGGGTATGTGGGACTCCCCGGGCAAGCCCGGTATACCCACTAAAACAACCCAGCAACGAAATTCCCGCAACGTCATAGTGGGGGTGGACTGGGAGATCGGCGTAGCCTTTACGTCCAGTCCACCTCCGACGACCGCCCGCCTTAGCGGGCCCTTCACGCCCCCCCCGTTGGGGGAGGGCCGGGAACCTCCGACGATGGTGGTGACGTGTGCAACGCGGGCGGAGGCGCCCCCGCGCCTGTCGCCCGCCCATCACCACCGCGAGGAGGGAGAAGAGGGCGTCTTCTCCGACCTCGCCTTCGTCTGCGGAGCGGCGCAGCGAGAGGGTCGTCCTCCCGCGCGCGCTCCGCCGCCTCCTTCTGCGAGATGACATCCTCGCAAAAGGAGGCGACCGCTGCCCAGGACTCCTCACTCCCCAGCATGCATCTGACCACGCTGGGAAGGGAGAGGTCCCGTCCGATCTCCGCAGTGAGACTGCGACGCGGCTCGGACCAAGCTGGGCACACCTCCAGTGTGTGCTGCGCCGTATCCTCCGCCGCGCCGCAGTCGTGACACGCCGGTGTCTCCTCCCTCCCGATCCGGTGCAGGTGCGTGCCGAAACAGCCGTGGCCAGACAAGACCTGCACCAGACGGAAGGAGAGGAAGCCGTGTGGCCGCTCGAGCCAATCCCGCAGGACTGGACCGAGCGCGTCCAGGGTACGGCGACCAAAGGTGGCGGAGGCGAGGTCCTCCGTCCAATGGACGATGATAGCGTCCCTCGCCTCCCTCCGCACTGCCTCCCGCTCCTCCGCGACAGGGCGCTCCCCGAGCGCTTTTCGGCGCGCCGTCCATTCGTAGACTCTGGCGAGCACCCACGCCTCCAACTCCCAAGGAGGGGTGCTGGCCAGAGCGCACGCCGCCGAAAAGCCTACCGACCGGTAGGCCCTCGCCACCCGCTGTGCAATGGCCCTTTGTGGCCTGCGGATGGCTGTCGCGTTCTCCCTCCTGTTGAGGGAGTCCGCCCAGATGGGGGCCCCGTAGAGGGCCATGCTCCTCAGGATGCCGGCATATAAGCGCCGGCATCGTGCACTGGGCCCCCCAAGATTCGGGAGGAGCCAGGAGAGTGCGCCTGCGGCCTTCAGCAGGCGCGTCGACAGCCCGTTAAAGTGCGGGCCGAAGCGCCACCTGCTGTCCAGTATCAGGCCCAGATATTTCATCTGGGCCTTCACCTCCACCCGGATGCCCTCCACGATAATGTGGGCATCGGGAGGGCAGCGCTGCCGAGGCCCGTGGAAGAACACAGCCTCGGTCTTGTTCAGCGCCACCCTCAACCCTAGGCGGCGGATCCTTCCTGCGACTAAGGATCCGCCAGCCGAGGCCAGACAGGCCGCCTCCCTGAAATTCCTCCCCCGGAACCTAACCTAACCTAACCTAACCTTTTTTTTTTTTTTTTTTTTTTTTGTTTCGGCTGGGAAAAAATGCGTTACGCATACCCTCTCACTCGGGGGAGTGGGAGGGGTATGTGGGACTCCCCGGGCAAGCCCGGTATACCCACTAAAACAACCCAGCATGAAATTCCCGCAGCGTCTTAGTGGGGGTGGACTGGGAGATCGGCGTAGCCTTTACGTCCAGTCCACCTCCGACGACCGCCCGCCTTCACAGCGGGCCCTTCAAACCTAACCTAACCTAACCTAACCTTTTTTTTTTTTTTTTTTTTTTGTTTCGGCTGGGAAAAAATGCATTACGCATACCCTCTCACTCGGGGGAGTGGGAGGGGTATGTGGGACTCCCCGGGCAAGCCCGGTATACCCACTAAAACAACCCAGCAACGAAATTCCCGCAACGTCATAGTGGGGGTGGACTGGGAGATCGGCGTAGCCTTTACGTCCAGTCCACCTCCGACGACAGCCCGCCTTAGCGGGCCCTTCGCGCCCCCCCCGTTGGGGGAGGGCCGGGAACCTCCGACGATGGTGGTGACGTCTGCAATGCGGGCGCAGGCGCCCCCGCGCCTGTCGCCCGCCCATCACCACCGCGAGGAGGGAGAAGAGGGCGTCTTCTCCGACCTCGCCTTCGTCTGCGGAGCGGCGCAGCGAGAGGATCGTCCTCCCGCGCGCGCTCCGCCGCCTCCTTCTGCGAGATGACATCCTCGCAAAAGGAGGCGACCGCTGCCCAGGACTCCTCACTCCCCAGCATGCATCTGACCACGCTGGGAAGGGAGAGGTCCCGTCCGATCTCCGCAGTGAGACTGCGACGCGGCTCGGACCAAGCTGGGCACACCTCCAGTGTGTGCTGCGCCGTATCCTCCGCCGCGCCGCAGTCGTGACACGCCGGTGTCTCCTCCCTCCCGATCCGGTGCAGGTGCGTGCCGAAACAGCCGTGGCCAGACAAGACCTGCACCAGACGGAAGGAGAGGAAGCCGTGTGGCCGCTCGAGCCAATCCCGCAGGACTGGACCGAGCGCGTCCAGGGTACGGCGACCAAAGGTGGCGGAGGCGAGGTCCTCCGTCCAATGGACGATGATAGCGTCCCTCGCCTCCCTCCGCACTGCCTCCCGCTCCTCCGCGACAGGGCGCTCCCCGAGCGCTTTTCGGCGCGCCGTCCATTCGTAGACTCTGGCGAGCACCCACGCCTCCAACTCCCAAGGAGGGGTGCTGGCCAGAGCGCACGCCGCCGAAAAGCCTACCGACCGGTAGGCCCTCGCCACCCGCTGTGCAATGGCCCTTTGTGGCCTGCGGATGGCTGTCGCGTTCTCCCTCCTGTTGAGGGAGTCCGCCCAGATGGGGGCCCCGTAGAGGGCCATGCTCCTCAGGATGCCGGCATATAAGCGCCGGCATCGTGCACTGGGCCCCCCAAGATTCGGGAGGAGCCAGGAGAGTGCGCCTGCGGCCTTCAGCAGGCGCGTCGACAGCCCGTTAAAGTGCGGGCCGAAGCGCCACCTGCTGTCCAGTATCAGGCCCAGATATTTCATCTGGGCCTTCACCTCCACCCGGATGCCCTCCACGATAATGTGGGCATCGGGAGGGCAGCGCTGCCGAGGCCCGTGGAAGAACACAGCCTCGGTCTTGTTCAGCGCCACCCTCAACCCTAGGCGGCGGATCCTTCCTGCGACTAAGGATCCGCCAGCCGAGGCCAGACAGGCCGCCTCCCTGAAATTCCTCCCCCGGAACCTAACCTAACCTAACCTAACCTTTTTTTTTTTTTTTTTTTTTTTTGTTTCGGCTGGGAAAAAATGCGTTACGCATACCCTCTCACTCGGGGGAGTGGGAGGGGTATGTGGGACTCCCCGGGCAAGCCCGGTATACCCACTAAAACAACCCAGCATGAAATTCCCGCAGCGTCTTAGTGGGGGTGGACTGGGAGATCGGCGTAGCCTTTACGTCCAGTCCACCTCCGACGACCGCCCGCCTTCACAGCGGGCCCTTCAAACCTAACCTAACCTAACCTAACCTTTTTTTTTTTTTTTTTTTTTTTTTTGTTTCGGCTGGGAAAAAATGTATTACGCATACCCTCTCACTCGGGGGAGTGGGAGGGGTATGTGGGACTCCCCGGGCAAGCCCGGTATACCCACTAAAACAACCCAGCAACGAAATTCCCGCAACGTCATAGTGGGGGTGGACTGGGAGATCGGCGTAGCCTTTACGTCCAGTCCACCTCCGACGACAGCCCGCCTTAGCGGGCCCTTCGCGCCCCCCCCGTTGGGGGAGGGCCGGGAACCTCCGACGATGGTGGTGACGTCTGCAATGCGGGCGCAGGCGCCCCCGCGCCTGTCGCCCGCCCATCACCACCGCGAGGAGGGAGAAGAGGGCGTCTTCTCCGACCTCGCCTTCGTCTGCGGAGCGGCGCAGCGAGAGGATCGTCCTCCCGCGCGCGCTCCGCCGCCTCCTTCTGCGAGATGACATCCTCGCAAAAGGAGGCGACCGCTGCCCAGGACTCCTCACTCCCCAGCATGCATCTGACCACGCTGGGAAGGGAGAGGTCCCGTCCGATCTCCGCAGTGAGACTGCGACGCGGCTCGGACCAAGCTGGGCACACCTCCAGTGTGTGCTGCGCCGTATCCTCCGCCGCGCCGCAGTCGTGACACGCCGGTGTCTCCTCCCTCCCGATCCGGTGCAGGTGCGTGCCGAAACAGCCGTGGCCAGACAAGACCTGCACCAGACGGAAGGAGAGGAAGCCGTGTGGCCGCTCGAGCCAATCCCGCAGGACTGGACCGAGCGCGTCCAGGGTACGGCGACCAAAGGTGGCGGAGGCGAGGTCCTCCGTCCAATGGACGATGATAGCGTCCCTCGCCTCCCTCCGCACTGCCTCCCGCTCCTCCGCGACAGGGCGCTCCCCGAGCGCTTTTCGGCGCGCCGTCCATTCGTAGACTCTGGCGAGCACCCACGCCTCCAACTCCCAAGGAGGGGTGCTGGCCAGAGCGCACGCCGCCGAAAAGCCTACCGACCGGTAGGCCCTCGCCACCCGCTGTGCAATGGCCCTTTGTGGCCTGCGGATGGCTGTCGCGTTCTCCCTCCTGTTGAGGGAGTCCGCCCAGATGGGGGCCCCGTAGAGGGCCATGCTCCTCAGGATGCCGGCATATAAGCGCCGGCATCGTGCACTGGGCCCCCCAAGATTCGGGAGGAGCCAGGAGAGTGCGCCTGCGGCCTTCAGCAGGCGCGTCGACAGCCCGTTAAAGTGCGGGCCGAAGCGCCACCTGCTGTCCAGTATCAGGCCCAGATATTTCATCTGGGCCTTCACCTCCACCCGGATGCCCTCCACGATAATGTGGGCATCGGGAGGGCAGCGCTGCCGAGGCCCGTGGAAGAACACAGCCTCGGTCTTGTTCAGCGCCACCCTCAACCCTAGGCGGCGGATCCTTCCTGCGACTAAGGATCCGCCAGCCGAGGCCAGACAGGCCGCCTCCCTGAAATTCCTCCCCCGGAACCTAACCTAACCTAACCTAACCTTTTTTTTTTTTTTTTTTTTTTTTGTTTCGGCTGGGAAAAAATGCGTTACGCATACCCTCTCACTCGGGGGAGTGGGAGGGGTATGTGGGACTCCCCGGGCAAGCCCGGTATACCCACTAAAACAACCCAGCATGAAATTCCCGCAGCGTCTTAGTGGGGGTGGACTGGGAGATCGGCGTAGCCTTTACGTCCAGTCCACCTCCGACGACCGCCCGCCTTCACAGCGGGCCCTTCAAACCTAACCTAACCTAACCTAACCTAACCTAACCGAAACCAACCTAACCGAAACCAACCTAACCGAAACCAACCTAACCGAAACCAACCTAACCGAAACCAACCTAACCGAAACCAACCTAACCGAAACCAACCTAACCGAAACCAACCTAACCGAAACCAAGCAACCCCATTGCGATATCTTCGATCTCTGTATAGCGTTTCTGAAGCGGTTTTCGCGCGTGAACATTATTTTTTGGGGACCGCTTGACAACAAAAAAAAAAAAAAAAGGTAGGTAGGTTGGGTTCCTGTACTTTTGATTTTACATCTTCAGAATTCAATAACTTCCAAATTTGTCACTACATTCCCGTTCTTTTCAGGAATCAGGTTCTCGCCATACTTACCTAGGTTTCTTGGCGCTGCGCGCGAATCGAAATCCATCCAGGTCGCTGAAAACTTGGTTTTCCTGTAAAAAAAAAAAAAAAACTCATAAAAAGTGGTTTCTTTACCCACTATTCAAAAAAATGCTTCCCAACGTACTTCTGAAAACGTTCCCTTGGGCTTGCTCGCGACGAGACGCGTTCCCAGACACCTCGCACGCGCCTCTAGCTCCTCTGGAACATCAAAAATTTGGCCACCCACTCTCCCAGTTTTCGCTGACTCCTGTATAGGGAAGGAAGACTGGATTTTGACAAAATATTTTGACTTATTTTTATTTTATTTTGTTTTATAATAGTTGCGGTTCCTTATCACGCATGCAGTTAGTCCAAGGACTTAAAGTGAAGCATTTATATAGCAGATATTGCTGTTTTTATTTGACTTTTACTAAATCCACTGCCATGTACCGTACACCAGCCAAGAAGGTCGAAAATGCGTCCTCACAGGGTCCAAAAGGCTCTCCACGATCTGCAGAGAAGCCTTGGTCGTCACTTGTGAGTGTGAGGCGAAGCATCGGGGAAGGGGAGGCTGGGAGTGCAGAGCCTTTGGCAAAGTCCCCGGGCAACCCAAAGCCAATCGTCACTCCACCACCACCACTCACAATCACCAGAAATACGCCCGGCTCTCTGGGGACGCATCGGGCCTCTGCAGATGACACGGGAACAGCAGAAAAGCCTAATCCGACATACCTCAACCTGACTGCAGAAGCGAGAGCTTGCCTAAATAGGGCCAAGCTTTATTTGGGCAACTCCAAGAACACGAAGGCCGAGATGAAGACGGAGGCGTTAGGCGCTCTCAACCGGCTCTACGAAATTGTTGTAGAGTCGAAAAAAGGAAAAGTTCTGCAAGTCTTGCGACCACTACAATAACCGACGAAACGTCTGCTAGCCTGTCCACCCCAAGCGAGGCAAACGACAGCCAAAGGGAGCTTCTGGTGCGGCTAGAAGAAAATAGTTCCCTAATAAAAGAAAATCTGGCGAAAATGGAAACCCTCAAGGAGGCTTTAGTCGCGAAAACCGTTTCCACTGTTGAGGAGAGATCTTACTCGGCGGTGGCGGCGGCGCACACAAGCCAAACCGGTGCTCAGGAACTGGGGCGAGCGACGCTGCACTCCGTGGTTGTCTCCTCAACACGGGAAGCGGAAACCTGTGACAAAGTCTTGGAACGGGTGAGAAAGGCGGTAGACGCAAAAGAAGGCCCAACAAGTGGAACGCGTCAGGAAGGCCAAGGAAAGGAAGGTTATTATGGGCTGTTGGTCAAAGGAAGAAAGGCGAAAAATTAAAGAACAACTAGGGGCAGTCGGGGAGAGCCTCGTCGTCGAGGAAGTGACGAACAGGGACCCGCTTCTGATTCTGAGGGACGTTTTACTTGTACGTAATGATGAGGAAATCCTTAAGGCCCTCAGGAATCAGAATCGGGAGCTCCTTCACGGCCTCGAGGGCGAGGATCTTGCAACCAGCGTGCTCAGTGTTTCTCCGAAAATCTGGAGGAGGGCCATATAAGGAGGCAGGCTACGGATAGACCTGCAGATTATACGCGTCGAAGACCAGACGCCTCTGGTGCACTGCACACGCTGCCTAGCCTATGGTCACAGCAAACGTATTTGCAGAGACTCAACCGATCTGTGCAGTCACTGTGGCGGTCCGCATCTCAGGGCGGACTGCCCAGAAAGAAAGCCTGGCGAAGCAGCGAAATGCATTAACTTTACCAGAGCCAAAATCGGGAACACTGGGCATAGTGCCTTTAGCACTGAGTGCCCCGTACGCCACAAATGGGACTCATTAGCGCGTGCGTCCATAGCATATTGCTAAGGTGGTCCCGGCAGCTACCCACAAGTATAAAGTGTTCCAGGCCAACCTTCAACGCAGCCAGCTTGCCACCAACGAATTACTGTTGGAAGCACAAACCCGAAAAGTGCCAGCAGCATTGCTTCAGGAGCCCTACGTTGGTCGGGTAAGAAGGATGGAAGGCTACCAGGGCGTTAGGGTCTTCCAGAGTTCTGAGGGAGGAGAAGGGACTGTAAAGGTGGCAATCGCTGTCCTTGACCACGATTTGGACATCTTACATTACCCGCAACTCACCACAAACAACATCGTTGTGGTGGGAGTCCGAACCAGAGCCTGGACAATCACGCTGGTGTCTTACTACTTCGAGCCCGACAAGCCCATGGAGCCATACCTGGAGCATATGCAGCGAATAGGGCGTGAGATCGGCTCTAACAGGTTGGTAATTGGTGGAGACGCAAACGCGAAGAGCACCTGGTGGAGTAGCAGCAGCGAAGACGCGAGGGGGGAGCTGATGTGCAGGGCTTTGGACGAGTGGGGGTTGCACGTCCTCAACAGTGGGGACACCCCGACTTTTGACACGGTGAGGGGTAGTATCAGATACAGCAGCCACGTCGACGTGACGGCATGCTCGGAGGACATGCTGGACTTGGTAGACGGCTGGCGAATAGAGGAGGGTCTCACGAGTTCCGACCACAACGGCATTAGTTTTGAAGTTAGGCTACAGAAATCAAACGACCTGTGCCCCGTCTCATTCGTCAAGCGACAGATCCGCATGGGGTCGCTTGACGAATGGAACAGGAGATACAAGTCCGGAATAACAGCCTCCGGCACAAAACTGTTTCTCTCTGATGTTGTTGCGGTTTACAGAATAGTTCGCAAAATGGAGTTGTCAAGCGTGGTCACTCAAATCCTCACGGGGCACGGTGGATTCTCTGCATACCTGAAACGTTTCAAGTGTAAGGAGAATTCATCGTGCGCCTGTGAGCCAGGCATTGACGAAACGGTTGTTCACGTGCTGCTCGAGTGTCCAATTACAGCACGAGCAAGATATCAGGTAGAGCAGGAACTGGACATCGAACTAAAAGTGGAAAATCTGCCGACTATAATGCAGGGTAAACAAAGAAAATTATTTTTAGAATTCTGTGTAACAATAGGATCAGTGATAATAAATAGGAAAAAAACAGTCAGGAATTAGGATACTTCATTATATAATGAATATATAAGGTAAGTACCTAAAATAACAAGGAAAAAAAAAAATGATAATACACATTGAATGTCCTTTCGGAAAGTGCCAGCATAGATATAATAGAAGTTCTGTGATTGGTATAAATTTAAGGACATATATAAACCATGGAGCTTTTGTTGCCAAAGCAGCAAGAATCAGACATATATCAAAGCAAGCAGGGGATTCGTCTCATTCAGAGGCACCGCAACAGCAATGTATGGATACGCGGGTTCCAAATGAAGACAGTAAACTAGAAGAAATGGTAAAAGCAGACTATCAACTTTAGAGCTTTCATGAAAACAGTAGCAACGATAGAAATCGAACAACTACAAGACAAGTGGGAGTTCGAGGACGCATTAAAGTCTCTTCAAAGCCGTTGGGCCATTATAGATAGCCTGCACTGGGATATAGAAGGTGAAAACGGAGATGAAGATGACCAAGAGGAATTCAACAGATATGAAAAAATGTATAACGATTTGAAGAAAAACATCAACTCTAAAATGTGGTCTGTATCACATCGCGACAAATCTACCATTTATGATTCACCGCAATCCGTTCCTTGAAGCTACTACCATCGCTGCTTTGTTTTGCAAGACCTCCCGAACATCGAGCGCTACCGAGAAATATCATACCGTGGGGACAAACCTGTGATTCACCGATTGCGTTATATCGTTCGGTTTAATTTAATTATGATTTAGACTTCAGAGATTCACTTTTTGTTCTGACATCGAACAGATTGTCACGTCTAAGAAATAATTAATTGTAACACTAATTACTTAATTAAACGTAATTATGAGTTAGTTCGTTTCGGCTTCATTTTGCATCCTCAACGGCAGCCCTTCGTATTTGGCGCAGTCGGTAGGATGCTCGCGGAACGTTTCGCTTTGAAGATTTCCGTTATTTCGTGAAGCCCGGCCGTAGCTTGTCTAGCTGCATCCAGAGCATCCGAATCTACAAGTAGCGCTGCACCAGAGGAGGTACACTTGATTCTTTTTAGTGATTGTTCAGTCCTAGCCTTACTAACCTGTGTTAATAAAATTTGCCAAGATTTTTCATTTAAGAAAACCAAAGGACCCTAGGATAGTCACTAGTAGTAGGCAACTTTTCGTAGATAGTAGAAGAGATATTAGTTTGAGTAGTATAGAAGAAGAAACGGATATGTCTGAATTAGATACCATTTATAAAGCCTTAAGGTTGGTACTTACCTGAGTTCGAAGGGAACCCGAATGTGCTCACTAGATTTTTAAAATTATGTGACCTGTCGGAGACAAAACGTCGCACCGCCCGCCACTGACCACCGGAGGGCGCCAGCGGCGAGCGGGGCACGAGGCGCCGCGAGCTGCCGGCCACCATACGACACTACTCAACCAACACGGAACAAAAGCGCGCGTTCTTAATGTCTAATAAACCGCACCTATAATACAGTCCACTATTTTATTTACTTCTACACCTTTGAGAAGCCCCAACATATGGTCCTCTCACCCTGACAAAGGACACTAAGAACGTCTTGAAGCTTTTTTGAACTTATCCGTGGCAAAATCAAGAAAATTTTGACGAGTCGCACGCGCCGGCCATTACGCGGCGACTTTCGAGAAGGTCAAGCAAGGACATCTGAAGGACGAAAAAACTGTCTCGTGGCTGGATTAAGGATAAGACATCTTGTGAGTTCGTTCCTATTTATTCCTCTAATTCCCTCTTCTCCTAGCTGGTCAAAATCACATTTCCCTTCATTTCACATATTTAGCTAAAACTTGAGTCGGTGCCTTGTGCATTCTGCATACTTTACAACATAAAGCATCTATAATATCTTAGCTACAATTACTGAACTAGGTACTTGCAGTCATATAACTCGAGCGTAGAATGCTTATCCCATGAATCATCTTGTTTACTTCAAATCAATACGCACAGTCATTGAGCTTAGCTATAGGTACCTGTTGATAATTATTATTGCTTATTTCAATATTACGGCGCATCAAGTGGCTGGTTATTAAGAAAATAGCTGTTGTTTTTGCGATTTGAGCTTAGTTTCGTGAACATGTCCGAACTTTAAACTTTAATTAAAAAACGCTCAGCTATAAAATCAAAGCTTACCATTTTTGGCAATCATATCAAGTTAATTAACACTTGTAAAACCTTAACGGAAATGCAAACAATAGATTTAGAGTGTCGCTTACGAAAATTTGAGCCCTTATGCGAGGAATTTGACGCGTTACAGACTGAAATTGAGATCCTATCTGACGAGCCACCAACCGATGACGTCCCTGCGGAGCGAGTGCAGTTTGACAACGACTACTACCAGCTGGTGGCCACAGCCAAGAGCCTGCTTGCTGCCGGAGGAAAGAGCAGCGGTTCAGTGGCGGAGTTTAGCGACGCAGAATCAGGTGGGCGAGTGAGAAACTTAGTTAGGCTACCAAAAATTGACTTACCACACTTTAGTGGTGGCTATCAAAACTGGCTTGAATTTAAAGACACATTCCTTTCTCTTATACATAACAGTGATTGCATAGATAATATCAATAAATTTCACTATTTACGGGCTTCTCTTCAAGGAAGTGCCGCTCTAATTATTAAAAATATTGATTTTGTGTGGGAATTATTGTGTGAGCGATTTGATAATAGACGCTTACTGGTAAATAACCACTTACAAGCTTTGTTTAACGTAGATCCAATTCCATCAGAATCGTGTAAGTCAATTCAATACCTTATCGATGTAACTAACAAGAACATCAGGGCCCTCGCATCATTGAAGGAACCCACCCAATACTGGGACACGATCGTAGTTTATATGATGTCAACAAAACTTGATAGTGTGACAGGTCGACATTGGGAAGAACATAAGAATACACTAAATACATCCCCAACCCTATCACAGTTCATTACATTTTTAAATAACAGAGCTGAGTTATTAGAAACTTTAGAAGAAAACAATAAAAATAATAAAATAAAACCAGAACCCGTAAAAACTAAAAGTTTAGTAATAAATAATAACAGTAGCAGCAAAAATAAAAATAACAAACGTAAATCATGTCCATTGTGCGATGATGAGTCACATCAGCTGTTCAAGTGCGAATCGTTTAGAAGTCTTCCAATAGAAACTCGGGTTTCTAAAGTAAAGGAGTTCAATGTGTGCTTGAACTGTTTGCGTTTCGGTCATACAGCTAATAAATGTTTTTTATCACATTGCAAATATTGCAAAGAAAAGCACAACACTCTTTTACACCTAGAGAAAAACGAGCAATCTCCTGATTCGTCTTCTTCATCTTCAAAAGATATACAACTGATGTTCTACCGGTTACTACTCCGACGCGTGTTTTCCTTTCCACAGCGTTGGTGAGAGTGGTTGACGGCAAGGGCAACAAACACACCGCCAGGGCGATCTTGGACAACGGTAGCGGAATAAATATTGTTTCCGAAGCTTTCTGCAGTAAGCTGGATTTGCCGAGGCGGAACGTGAGCTCCACGGTATCAGGTTTTAACAATCATGTATCCAATAGTACACAGTCTTGCAATCTCACTATTGAGTCATTGAATTCAAACTATAGGACTAACATTGATTGTCAAGTGTTTACCAACGTCACCACAGCAGTACCAATGACATACATTGACACACAACACATTCAAATACCATCAGCCTTATGTCTATCGGACCCATCTTATAACATACCATCTAAGGTCGATCTTCTTCTCGGGGCTGATATCTTCTGGGATATTCTAGGTACCAAAAAGATAAACCTAGGCAAGCATCTACCTATGTTACGTAGTTCAGAGCTCGGATGGATAGTCACAGGTCACATCGCGAGTCCGAAAAGTACATTCAGTCAATGTCTTTGGACTCAAGGTCAATTTGATACTGATCTCACTCGTTTTTGGGAAGTAGATAGTGTTTCTCTTGTGCATTCACAATCTACAGAGGAACGTGCGTGTGAAAATAGTTTTACTGTTAACACCACTCGTAATGACGATGGTCGATTTGTCGTCATTATTCCTCTCAAGCAAGATCCCCAGGTCTTGGGCGATTCCTTTGAGATGGCTAAGCGCCGTTTTTTATCACTTGAGCGAAAATTTGAACGAGAGCCAATATTTAAGGAGAAATATTTAAACTTCATGCAAGAATACGAGCAGTTAGGTCACATGACTGAAAATAAAACTCTTTTTCCATACAGTGACAATGTCAATTATTACCTTCCTCATCATGGCGTACTTCGGGAGTCTAGTACAACAACAAAGTTACGTACAGTCTTTGACGCTTCTGCCGTGACCACTTCAGGAATTTCTTACAATGAAATTCAGATGGTCGGTCCTACTGTCCAAGACGATCTCTTATCGATTCTCCTCAGATTCCGCCAGCATAAATTTGTAGTATCGGCAGACATTGAAAAAATGTTTAGATCAATTGACATAGTACCTAGTCAGCGTTCGTTACAACAAATAGTATTTCGATATGATTCCTGTCATCGCTTAAAAACCTACACACTAAACACAGTTTGTCAGGGAACTGCATCAGCGCCATATCTCGCAACGAAATGTTTGAGTAGTTTAGCATCCACAGTCATCGATGAAAGCGTGAAATACAGTTTATCGCACGACTTTTACTGTGACGACTTATTAAGTGGAGCTAGTACTGTAAGCGACGCTATAAAGTTATGTACGGGAATTACTGCAACCTTAAATACAGCAAAATTCAATATTCGCAAATGGAAATCTAATAACCCATTAATTCTTAACGAGCTGTTCACAGGTAAAACCATAGATTCCAACACAATCAACATTTATACATCATCAAAAAAATTAGGTTTATATTGGCTTTGTCAACAGGATATCTTATCTTTCTCAATCAACATTGAACTTCATGAGAAAGTTACTAAACGACACATTCTTTCAGTAATTAGCCAAATATTCGACCCATTAGGACTTGTAGGTCCATGCGTTGTCGAAGCTAAATTAATTATGCAGAAATTATGGGTCGATAAAATCTCTTGGGACGAAGAAGTTTCATCAGAGATTTTACAGCTCTGGTCTTCATTCGCTAACAAATTACCCTGTCTTAATATGTTACAAATTCCACGTTGGGTTCTTAGTGATCTTTGCGTAAAGATTGAAATTCATGTGTACTCAGATGCTTCTAAGAGTGCATATGGGACATGTATATATATTAGGTCTGTTTGTAACTCAGGGCTTGTGCATGTTCAGCTCTTAGCTTCTAAAAACAAGGTTGCACCTATCAATTCTACGACTATTCCACGTCTTGAGTTGTGCGGGGCTTTATTAAGTGCAAGACTGTGTACTAAGGTAAAAAAATCACTTACTTTAAACATTGACATGTGCCGGTTTTGGTGCGATTCCACGATCGTATTAGGGTGGTTGTCCACCCCTTCGAATCAACTTAATCAATTTGTACGTAATCGTGTTAATGAGATCAAGGAAAGCACCAGCGGTCACACGTGGAGCTACGTGCCGTCCAAAGAGAACCCGGCGGATCTTGTCTCTCGCGGGGTGAAGGCTGATATTATCAGCGACGCCACGTTGTGGTGGTCGGGGCCATCTTATTTGCTCGAGCCAGAGCATTGTTGGCCAAAAATGCCTAATGAGAGGCAGGACCTACCGGACCTGCAATCTTGTCTTGTTTTAAATAATAATGTAAGCAAAAACGATAAACTATTTACAAAACTAATACATAAACATTCACGATTTATACGGTTACAAAGGGTTATAGCCTATATACACAGATTTATTCATAACAGCAAAAACAAAATGAACAGATTCAGCGATCATCTTTCTTGTGAGGAATTGCAAAATTCATTTAATTTTATTATACGCACTGCACAGTTAGAAATGTTCCCAAATGAATACCTTATCTTAAAATCAGGTCACGCATTACCAAAGAAAAATAGATTAATATCATTGACCCCATTTCTTGATTCAAATGATATCTTGAGAGTAGGTGGTAGACTTGATAATTCACCTTATAGCTATGACACAAAGCACCCTGTATTATTATGCAGCAAACATCATTTAACGAAAATAATATTTCACATGCATCACTTAAAGCTTTTACATGCTGGACCTCAATTATTGTTGTCCAATATTCGTCAAACCTTTTGGCCTTTAGGAGGAAGGAATCTGTCTAAATCCATAACGAAAGGTTGCGTAAAGTGTTTTAGATTTAAAGCCAGCAATGTTCAGCCCATAATGGGACAGTTACCTGAATCCAGAACTACTCTGGAATTCCCTTTTTTACATTGTTCAGTTGACTATGCTGGCCCAGTTATGATAGCTAACCGTAAAGGTCGAGGTTGCCAACTGACTAAATCTTACTTGTCCATTTTTGTCTGCTTAGCTACAAAGGCCGTGCACTTGGAGCTTGTTACAGATCTAACTAAAGACGGATACATGGCAGCTCTAAACCGGTTTGTGGCTCGTCGAGGGAAGCCCCAAACTATTACCTCCGATAATGGAACTAACTTTGTCGGTGCATGTAACGAATTACATCGCTTCCTGCAGGACTCTAGTTCTCAAATTAGTTCTGAAGCCGCCCAAGAGGGTATACAATTTCTCTTCATTCCAAGCCACACCCCCCATTTCAATGGTATGGCTGAATCTGCTGTCCGCTCTACTAAATATCATCTTCGTAGGCTTCTCCAACTTACGCATTTCACGTATGAGGAAATGCACACTTGCCTGACTCAGGTAGAAGCCATCCTCAATTCACGTCCAATCACCGCCTTAAATTCCGATCCTACCGACTTCACGCCTTTAACACCCGCTCACTTCCTAATAGGACGATCACTTGTGTCTATTCCACATCCACAGCTGACAGAAAGAATAACAAGCCTTGAGCGATACAAACGAATCGAATTCGTCAAACAACATTTCTGGAATCGATTCTCCAATGAGTACGTTACCACTCTACAGCAAAAGACGAAGTGGCCAACTGCGTCAAGCGAACTCAAATTGGGTTCCTTAGTCCTTATAAAGGATAAAGCGCTGCCTCCGTTACGTTGGGCACTGGGTCGCTGCGTGGCCGTTTACCCAGGAGCTCAGGATCAAGTTGCTCGAGTCGCCGATATAAGGATCAAGGGAGGAACCATCATTCGAAGGGCGTTTAATAACATTTGTCCCCTTCCAGAACCTGCCTGTTGAATCAGCTGCCTAACTACCTACTTCAACCCGGGGAGTATGTCGGAGACAAAACGTCGCACCGCCCGCCACTGACCACCGGAGGGCGCCAGCGGCGAGCGGGGCACGAGGCGCCGCGAGCTGCCGGCCACCATACGACACTACTCAACCAACACGGAACAAAAGCGCGCGTTCTTAATGTCTAATAAACCGCACCTATAATACAGTCCACTATTTTATTTACTTCTACACCTTTGAGAAGCCCCAACAGACCAATTAGTAGGTCAATTTTGTAGTGCAAGCAGTAGTGAACTAAGTAGGTGTGCCTTTCTCAATGGGATTCTTAACAAAGTAACAGGCTGTGCTGCTCGCTTAATCAATTCTTATGGGATTCCATTCCATTGGCAAGGCATTCGAACTGATTTAGTTAACAACTTCGCGGACCAACGAGATGAGACCGCTCTATACAACGATTTTGCAATTTTATCGCAAAGTTCTAGCACCACGTAGGAGTTTTATGAGCGTAGCCAGAATCTATATAGTACTATAATGACATATGTAAGCCTGCATGATACCCTTGAGACCATCATCAATGCTAAACGAGATTTTTATCGTAAACTAACGCTTCAAGAGTATGTGCGAGGTCAGAACGATCCCTTAGGATCGTGGATACGTGCGCGACATCAAAGCGCGTACGGGAACACCACGTGCCGCCACCTCGGGTCCGGATGAACAGAACTTGACGCCCTGGATAGAAGGGTACGCTCACTGCTTACCGCAAAATGGATGCATCACCCACGGTCATCGGTGATGAGGCTGTATATATCCCGCGGAAGTGCGGGGGCGTGGCTTCTTAAAAACTGAGACCCTGCACAACTGCGAATACTTCCTAGAGGCTGACGTGGGTGTGCAACGAGAAGTAGTAGCGGTGGACAAAGGCCTTACCGAGCTTTCCTTATTACATATTTTCCTTATTATATATAATTTCTTCAGTGCACTACAGAGCGGTTTTTTATATACGTGTCTTAAATTTACCACAATTAATAAAAAACGATTGGCGGCGCTAGTGGACGGAATACACACTCTTAATAAATTTTTTCTTACGTTTATACGATTAAATCTGTAACTTACGATTTTGTAACTGATTCCTAACACAACATTAGGGATTTTTGGATAATCTACCTTTTAGGGGGTGAAAAGAGGAAAAATTGTTTGTACTAAATCTACTCAAATGATGTCGCGGGTAAAGTGTTAGTTTAAAAAAAAAACAGAAGAAAGATAAACCGCTTTAATTTGAGGTAAGTAAGAAATATTATGCAACAGTAGGTATAACTAAAATTACTTAATAACCCTACATGACGATCAAGATTTTAAGTGCGGTGTCGGTGGCGGCCGGCCCAGTGATGACGTCATTCTTTAACCTGTAAAAAGAAAATAAAGAGTAAATGTTTGACTAGAGTATTATGACATAATAGCCCCTTCACTCTCCCAGGGCTGGGTTTAGAAAAGAGCCGCCTCACTGGAAGAAAAGTGAGGATATTAGGGGGTTCGAGGGGTTTATCTGATACCCATTTTTTCCGGAGAAACCTAGTAGTACTAAAAAAAAAAAAAACAGGTAAGGAACACATGACTTTGGCTTTCACTTAGATAGGTTAAGTTCCATCATACCATTCTCCCCCACTCACAGAACCCTATCGAGGCGGCACGATTCTAAACTTTTATCCTCTCCCATTAAAATATTGTGCTTTAAAGCGGTATCTGCTATTGTTATTAAACACAGAAAAGTTTGGTAGCTCTTCAAGGTCTGATCTTGTGTGTATGTGTGTGTGTGTGTGTGTGTGTGCACTGACCGCTGGTGCTGCTGGCGATGGCGATGTAGTCGGCGAGCACGTTAAGTGCGGTGATCTTCGCCTCCAGGATATTCTCCAGCAGGCTGTTATTGCTACTGCAACATCAAACGGAAAACAATATTAAAAATACGGTTGTACTAAATTTTTTGATTCGCTGCTTATCCAGTGCGGAAATTGCGTAACACACATAAGCGTTTCACTTTGCATTTTAACAGTTTGAGTTGCGTGTTTTACGATGACGAAAAGACGATTTTTTTGAACAGAAATGAATTGGGACGTTCATTCGGTTTTGATTTAGGGTGTCAAGTGTAACGCAATTAGGTTTTTTTTTCTCATGAACTAGCCTCTCGTTGCTACGTCATTGTAATACGCTCGCGTCGTTTTTTACTTATTTATTACCGAAATAACATTAGTACCTACCGAGAACCGTCTTCGTCGTCATAATTATCTAATTATGGACATACTGGTTGGACAGGACACACAAAACAGCACACTCACTTGTACCGCGCGAAGAGCAGACCAAAGGTTGGCGCCGCGTTCGTCTCGAGCACGCCGCACCACTGTGGACAAGTGCAACGTGACCTCGCTCAGACAGAGGCTGAAGTGACATTACTCATAATATGTGTAATAGGAACATGTATTTCAAAATATTGTTCGGAAACTGATCGCATCGCTCTGCTTTAAGTTGTAGCAATAGTTATTTTCTATGTTTTTGAATTTTATTATTTGTCTTTCAGCACACTCACTATGTAATTAAAAACGTCGTTTGATACACGTGGCCATTGTTCATTGTACTCTCGATTCCACTGCATAAATTTTATAATTGCTGATGTTTCGTTCCGTGTAAAAGTGTGGTAAAGTGATATTAGATGTCGGAAATGTAGGTTTATGAGAACTATTTTTGTCTTACTTACCTCCGATTTCCCAGTTAATGTTTTGAAGATCAGCAATTCAGCATTTGTTAAACTAAAAGTCTTAAATAGAAAATAATCTAACTTTTGCATAGAGTAAGGTGTGACACGTTGTTAACTTCATATAGGTACTGCATTTAAGAACAAGACTGAGATGGAAATGAGAATTTGGGAATCAGCAGCAATTCTTAAATCCGCGTTAAAACGATTTTGAGGTAGGAAGCGTTTAAGCAGGTGATGATATTCGGTCACAATAATTTAGTAAAGGGCAACGACAAGGTTCACCTGTAACTTCAAAGGCTCCCACAACATTACAGAAACTATGAATACTATAAACATCAAGAACTATGAACTCACGAGCATCACCAGCATGGCCAGCAGCAGCGCGACACACGAGTGGCGCAGCATGACGAGTTAGTGCGGAGAAAACACGCGAACAGATACAGGGAGAGTGCGAGCGCAGAGTCGAGTCCGGTCAGTGTGCAGGGAAGGGCGGCGAGCGGTGGAAGACTGCAGAGCGGCGTCGGGGCAGCGGTATATACCACGCGCACATTACCATCTCAAAGAACCCCCAGCGGAAAAACACATGAGCCACATGGATCCAACACAATCTGCAGAATACGTCCGATTCATAAAGTCGGCATTGTTATTTGTGCATTCAAACTCTAATAAGGAAATAAGCATTGAGTTGACTTAATTGTGGCGTTGCTCACGATTTTGTATCGCACTGACCACGCCGATAGCCACTTTTCCCTGACTATTGTGACGAGTGTTTTGTGATCGTTTCACAACAAACCTTGACATTACCTCTATTTATGCTTTTGGCCTGTGTTTACTTCCCAGTGAGTTGTAGTGGCCCAACTGAGAGTAACGTACGTAGGGTACTGTTTGCTCAAAAGTAATTGAAAATTAATAAAATAAAAACTGTACATTCTTAAAATTAAAATAAAACTCCTAAGTAAACCTTAAAATATAAAGTAATAAAAATCCTCCTGACAGTAAGTGTGCTCAAAAGTCTGGCGGTATTGCCATGTTATATGGAAATTTTATATATAAACGTTTATTTGTTAGATATTTTTTAAGGCAAAGTCCATAGATCCATTGTCGTATAGCACTCCCGACACTATTCTGATTTTTTCAAAAATTGCGGCGCACGTGGGAGATCAGTAGTTCAATTATGTTAAAAGTGATTAAAAGTTGCTATTAGTGTTGTTTAATTAAAGTGACAGATTAGTTTTAATCGGCTGTTCTTATTGTCACGAAGCCCAAGCTCATAACAGCATGTAGTTAGAGATTTCTATTATTGTTACTCATTCGGTAATATAATTATATGGGAATGGATGGTAGCAGAAGTAAAACAAGAAGTAAGTGGAAATCACTCATTTAATACAAAATAATAATATTCACAAATATTAAATGAAAATATTATAATATAGCCTAAACTACTTTTCTATTTTTCAGCAGCGGTTAGTCAGAGGGGGTGCGATCTGCATTATCCTGTTGAAAAAAAAAACAAAAAATGTTCGTCACGTGCTTTCGACAGAGTGCATCGAACAGCAACGAAATAAACACAAGATACGTATTACTGGTTTACCGCCACTGAAGCATCATGAATGAGTAAGCGCGATAAGCTGGAGGCACAGAGATGGTAGCGGCCGCTCACTAGAGCCGGCAATGTCAATACGACATAGATGCCGTCTAGAAACTGGCAGCTTGAATAAAAAAAATCGGGTTACCCTTGCTTCATCTTAAAGAAACAGACAAATTTTCACTTCTCAAACAATTATCCGCATAATTTCATTTGCCAAAATATTACTTAGCAAATGAAGGGTACAGGGGCAAAACAAGAAATGTCACATTTAATTAATTTGACTTTTATTTCATTAATGACTTAAACAATTAACAAAGATTCTTTGTACCTAAAGATAATCTCAGTAGTGTAAACTTGAGATCCTATAAGTAATATCTAAGATTACATACGTAAAAGAAAGTCCATACACTTTGAAAAATTAAAATGTAAATTACACAAAAACTGGTTTTTGTGACATCCCCTGTTTTGCCCATATACCCTTCAAAGAAACTCGGTTTAAATTGAAACGGTTTTTTATTATTGTTGATGCATATTTTCTTACTTTTTTATGTCCTGCTCTAAAATTTTCGTTGGCCGCGACTACAAAACCAAAGTAGATAAAATCAACTTACTTAAATGTAAATGAAATCAACTTACTACGTAATACCTGCAATGCCATCTATTGATACAAATAGTACTTTCGACAACATGACATAACACCTAAACATATTTTTTAGTTATTAGTAGTAGGTGCATTTATAACGTCTAAAAATTGTAATTCTTTAATACCTTAAAAACATATCGTTATAAATGAACGTTATATTCATAGTAACTCAAATAAAACGAACTCTAACTAATCTTTTCATAGTTCAACTTCATGTTCCATAGATGGCGTTATGCATTCGATCTCATTTTCGTATTGCTGCAATATTAATGAGATAAAGCTTTTCAATAACACCTGCGAGTCTATAGAGGTCACTTTAGCAGCATCAAATTAAAATCATAATATTAACCGCACAATCTGTCAAATTAATTTTCCATCTTTATTGCTCACGCATTATGTTCTACACTTCACTGGGCCAAAACAATATAAGAGTTAATCATCAACTCGAAAAGAAGAAGAAAATTAAGAAACAACTTTATTCAAAAAGTAGTTTCTTAACTTCGTAGTTTGAAGAAAAGCGCCATTCATTTAGCGCAATACATTACTGTCAACATGTTAAAGTTCAAATATGCAAACATGTGGTCTTCTTTATGGTGCAACGCCATAAAGAAGGCTATTGGAGATAGCATTTCAGAGCTTTCCACACTCCAGACTACCGAATGCCTTGGAAACGCGATGTATCATGTAGTCACGGTCTTCAGCACTGAGGGAACGACGAAGAAAAAGATGAAGGCCACTGAAATGGGCATAATTATACAAAAACTGATAAAAATTACTGACGGCACACACCACAATCAAAAGGATGGTTAGGTTGTTTTGTTATACAAAACGGATAAACTCTTGGCCCAAAATCTCACCTGATGGAAAGTGATGATTAGGCCGAAGACGGAAGCAAGCTTTACCCGGAATCCTCTAACACAGAGGAACTGGCGATCATACCTCTAACTGCCGGAACACAACAATGCTGTTAACATTTTTGATATGGCGACAGACTTAGACAAGATGGTGGTAGCTTGCCAGGCGGACTAAGAACAAGTCCTACTACCAACCAAACCGATCAAAAACTTTGCCCCCGCTGGGAATCGAACCCTGGACCTCTGGGTCTGAATCAGGTGGTATAACCACTAGATCACGGAGGCGGTTAGTGTCACCCGGGGACCACGTGTAGGGATTCACTGAAGGGTATTCTCCTACGGACGCGGGTGACTCGGCCCCCAAGCTTATTTTAGAGGATATCCGTATATCCGTTGCTTCAGCATTAATTAATTTCGTCTGTGTACGGGGAACCCATCGACGTAAGCATCAATACCCATTATTTATATAATGTTTGTGGGGAAGATAAGGAAAATATTTTCATTAAGATGACCGATAATTTCGATTAAATTTTGCTATGGCTGAAAGTCACACGTATTCAACAAACTGTTAAAGTAGGTGATATAAGATTTCGGCTAATTTACTCTAGCATGATGCTCCAGCCACGTTGCGATCTTTCCCAGAATCTCCCTTATTCCCAATTATTTTCTATTTACTTTTTATACTGTTCAATTCTCAGTAAGCCTATGATACGTCATTACCAGCTTAGGGCCAGAAATTATCCGTAGCGGGTTTCACCCTCGAGTATCATAGGAAAAACTGTAAATCCCTAGGCCATGACGCCACAGACAAACTTGCGAAGAGGTTCCAAGTTAGTAGTGCTGGACCCAAACATACCCACTCCTCCTGATATTTTTCTCAGTTTCAACTAATGAAATGAAAATAAATGAAATAATTTATTTGCTAAAATGCCAATGTCAAACCTATACATGCGACCATCTTAACGACGTATCAGCCTAAGTAGAAATACCATTCAAATAATAATAGGTATCATGAGACATTGCCTTCCATAGACAGCCTAATTTGTAGAGGTTTCTTCGACGCCGAGAAGTTGCCGACTTCCTGGAAATGAGGCCGTTGCTTCCCGAACTGAACAAATCGTGTAACGGTGAGATCGCAGCGCAAAACCTGTTAATTACCCAGAAGGACTTTGTGCATTTGGTCGGAGCTAGGCTGGTTAACTTAGCCAGAACACTTACGGTCAACAGACCGAATTGGAGTCTTAGTGCGGATAGCGCAGTCTCTAATCTACTCCACTCTATCCGTTGCGGGGTTAGATTTCTATTCGGAATGATATATCCATGGCCAACTTTATGAAGCTCTATCGCGTGTTATCAACCCTATCAACTTTCTTCAACATTGTGCACAGACGTTTCTCATTTCGAAAAATGACTAGGGCTGGACGGCATTTTGAACAGAAGAGATAGTACAGCCAGTGCCTTGCGTTACAGTCTTCCAAATTCCTAATTCTGAGAGCAATGCTAGATATTGACTGTTTGTATAATATCATATCGTATCAATCTTACATTGCTGTGTGTTTACTTTTCAACATACACGCGGACGAAGTCGCGGGCAACAGCTAGTGCAAAATAAAATAAGCCAAATATTTAATATCGTCTGTATGGGTAGGCCTTTAGTGTGGGACGCTACTTGTGTCGATACTCTTGCGCCATCCCATCTTCCTAGCTCGTCGTGCTGTGCTGGTTCTGCGGCTTCGGCTGCTGAAAACCTCAAACGGCGGAAATATAGTAGCCTTATTGGCAACTACTATTTTGAGCCGTTTGGGGTTGAAACTCTTGGACCGTGGGGTCCGAGTGCTCACACCCTATTTTAAAGATCTAGCAAAACGCTTAGTTGACGCTTCGCGTGACCCAAGAGCTGGTTTTTACCTTGGACAGAGGATAAGCATTGCCATACAACGTGGCAATGCAGCCAGTCTTTTAAGCTCACTTCCAGTCGATAGCGATGGGGACAAATTTTTTGATGCCATATTTTAGTTAGGAGTTATTTTTTTAAATTTTAAGTGTAAGTATATAGTTTGTTCTTTAAATAAATTGAGTGTTCTGTCAATATTCAATTTATCGTTTCAAGATTTGCGTCTCTATGTCAGTTGCACAGAATATAACGGGTGTAAGGGACAGCCCTCCTCAAACTGATAGGGTGATTTTAGTATATCGTACTAAGTTGACCGGTACATGAAATTATTTCAGGAACTTTATGGGAATCCAATAACACTGATTTGTTTAATTACCTCACTCGCAATGTATCGCTACCTCTGCAAAACGCACGCAGCGAACGGCAGCGCAGCGAGCTTTCGAAAGGATAGCTGCGCCCGCGCTACGTTTTAACAGCTGATTTCATGCGTCGTTCATGAGATTTTTTTTTAATTTTTTAATTTTAGTTGTGTTATTTACATTAATAGAGTTCTGCATACAGATAATGTAACTTTACATTGAAATAAAGCAAAAAAAATGAAAAATCGAAAAAAAAAAAAAACCTGAGGAAATTTCCACTGAAATATGATTCAAAATAAGGAGCTGATTGCACCCTGTTAATTTGTGGAGGGCTGTCCCTTACACCCTGTATAAACTAAATTGGGAACTGATCACTTTTTCGATTTTTTTTTTGTTTTTAGAATATTTTCCTTTTTTTAGAAAACTAATGACCAAAGTCTCCACGCCTACACAATTCTAAATTACAGTCTAGGGGTAGGGCAGACTAGACTGCGTGGAGTCAAATTTACAGCAATTCGTTTCTGTCACTAAAACCCATTTCTTTTAGCGAATTATATCATTGCTAAAAAAAATATTTCTTTTCTCTTGACTAAATGTTTATCGTCTTAAGATTGTTTGCTGTAATAAATCATTTGATTAAAGACCATTACTGCTCTAATGACATTATCCTTACTAATATTCTGCCGAGTAAAAATTTTACCAAATGAAAATGTGTTTACTAAAATAATTCCAAAGATTGCATTGGCTTAAACAGGGTTGCTAAAATTTGTTTGGGTAATGACTTTTTGTCAATTTTTTTTAGGCAAAACGGCAGGATTCCGAAAAATTCTAGGGTATCATTTTCTAAGTAGAGCGTGATTCAAGCATCCACCGGGCGCCACTACTTTAATTAGAACTGTCGTATAGTCGCTGGTACGTTCTCTTTGAACTATTGTTTTACTTAATATAATCATACTAAAGCTAGTATGATTTTATCAAGTAAAATAATAGTACTACCCCGGCTTCGTCAGCGTAGTTGCGCGCCAGCTCTAAAGTGCTGGCGCGCAACTACTTTGTTTTTTCACCTGAAATACTTCGATGTTTCTGTTATCTCTATTAAAAAAAATCTAACCCAAAAATACTTTGACTTGTTTCTGCTATTCTGGTAGTTGGGAATCTTTAGTGCTCACCAATTCAGCTCTGGAAATACTTTAAATGTTTTGTTCTCCTGGTACTTGTGCATCTATAGCGTTCACAATTCCAGCCCGGAAAAAACTTTCATATTTATATTATCTATCTATTTTCCTGAAAATAAATACCCAAAAATACTTTGACACGTTTCTGCTCTCCTGGTAGGTACTAGGGAATCTTTAGCGCTCACAAATTTATAGCCACGAAAATACTTCGACATGTTTCTGCTCTCCTGATTTTTTTTTTTTTTTTATATACGAAACGGGGAAACTCTTGGCCCAAATCTCACCTGATGGAAAGTGATGATTAGGCCGAAGATGGAAGCGAGTTTCACCCGGAATCCTCTAACACAGAGGAACTGGCTATCATACCTCTAACTGACGGAACACAAAAATGCTATGCAATGTTAACATTGTTGTTATGACGACAGACTTAGACATTCTTGTGAATGTGAAGTACTAAGGCAGCAGCGGCTTCGGATTTCCACTTCCTCCTCCGCCTCCATTAAGCCATGCCTTTTATTGGTATAAAAAGTAGCCTTTGTGTTATTCGAGGATGTGAACTGTATGTGTGCCAAACTTTATCCATTTTTGCGTGATTGATGGAAAAACATCCAAATCCTCAAGGTCCCTGTGCCTATACTGTGTGTTTGTTAGCTACTGACCAGTAGAAATGGTGGCGTTGCCGGCGAGCGTGATGAGGTTGGCGAGCGCGTCGAGCGCGTTCACCTTCTGCTGCAGGTGGCTCAGCAGCAGCGTCTGCGCCACGCTCGTGCGGTTGGCGCTGCAACACGGACCAAGACACTTTACAGATATTACAGGTTCAACGAAAAATTACGTTGCCACGTCATTTGTTCCCGATTCTTTTTGTATAACGTGGTATGATTTGGAAAACTTTTTAAACTGTTTCCCAAAAGGGATTCAAACTCAAAATGTATGTATTTACATAACGCGTATTGAATGAACTTTCATGAAATTAAGTCACAAATGGTCACCTGTGGCACAGTTTGGTACATCGACTGGAGAAGAAAATTATACTCTCCTTTGGATAATGGAGACTATGGGTAAAGCCATTATGAAAAAGTATAAAACAGATAAGTTTGATACAGGAGGTACATACCCGCCGAAGAGACTGAGCAGGCCAAACAGCGGCTTGGAGTCCACTGCACCGTACCACTGCGGACAAACAACACGTCTGTACGGTGAGGCCGCGACTAAATCAAAAACACCCGACAAGAATGAATCGATGTCTGGAATGAGGTGTAAAATGCCAAACATTCACTGGCTCGTTAGAAAGTGAGTCATGATCCTTGAGCTTGCGAAGTGTGCGGCGGATAATGTTCTATTCATAATTTATGTAAAGTGGAGCTAGCGTGCTGTTTATCCAGACGAACCAATACTGGTAGCACCGACGTACATCGATATTCGCTTTCACAAAAACTGGCCAAGTTCGAGTTGGACTCGCGTGCAAAGGGTTCCGAACCAATTTAATTTTTTTACTTGTGATTTTAATACTAAATATTTCTTACAGATTTTTCTGTAATCTTTGGGAATAGAACAATGTATTATCTGCATTTTTATCAAAATGTTTGGTTGGAGATAAGGGGGAAATGGTCGTTTTTTGTCTTATGAATTATGTCTTATAAATGATGAAAAAATAAAGTTAAAAACCTCACAGTAAGCATTTGATATGTCACACGATACAGTTTGAATAACACTCTTTTTCAATTTTCTATTTTGACCCCCCAAACTGTGTGACCAACCCGTGTTTGGCTCATAGAAATCCATATGTATACCAAATCTGAACAGAACCTGTCCAGTAGATCCGAAGAAAACTGGCTGTGTCAGACGGAAAGATAGACAGACCGACAGACAGACGGACAGACATCCTATAAGGGTTCCATTTTTACGGATGTTCGGAACTTAAAGTTAACCTTCTTTTAATAATTATACAACCAATCGAACAATCAAAAGAATTTCTAATAGGTAACGGTGAAATATCATAAAATAAAAACTGAATAATGAATTCGGTTTCTTCTCAACTTAGTAACATAAAAGTTGACAGGAAACTGAAAAGTTTGTGGCACTTTTAAATTTTTGACACTTGCGAACTAAACTCCACACACTGACCCCGGCCTTCTTATCTCAGCTGTACGCAGCAGTGCCCTTGAGCCTGTCATCTGCACGATTGTTATAATAAGTTAGTTACTCACGGTCATCATCAGCAGCGGCAGCAGCAGCGCACATGGGCGGCGCCACATGACGAGTGTGACGCTGTGGTGCAGGGGTTTCGAACGTCTCAATGCAAAATCGGCAGTTCTGCCTTTTAAATTCGGTATATTTTGGTTTTCTCTGACCTACACTAGAGTCAAGAGCAAACACATCTCAGAAAATAAAAGAAATCAAAATCTTGAAAAATAAAATCCAAAAACCTATAGGTATTTTGTTTTATTATAAATTAAAAAGAATGAACTCAGTGACAAACCTTAGTTCAGTAAAATAGCAAAAAATTGGTTTAACGACGTACTGGTGAGATCACAGTGGGCGGGCGACGAATGCGGAGCGGCGGCGGACACGCCGTATATACCAAGCACATTACCATCTCAATGAGGCCAAAAATTACACACTGCATACAATATGAAGCAAAAAAAGAAAAAAACAGAAAAACCAAACTCAACAAACAATAAATTGATAAGTTATGTTTATCTTATTATACTATTGTTACTTTTTCACTACTATTATTTGAACACGAAACTTTGGATAGATTAATGGAATCACGCCAGAACGACTGAACTGATCTGGCTGACATTTATCACACGTATAGGTTATGCCAGGAGTATGTTGCCTTGGGATAATTATTTTTGACATTCACGTGGGCTAGTCCTTTCACACATTTGTAGATTTCTAACAATAGACCCTGTCAGTCAGACGGAGTGTGAATTTTAAATCTCTTCGTAGTCAAATGAGTAATGTGTGTCGTGTCCAACATTATTGTCTTTCCGATGTAGTTTAGCGATAGTTTCGTATGATATGATATGTACGAGTAGTAGGCTAAACCTATCACTATGAAATAAGAAAATTCATATGGATAGTGAAAATCTTACTACGCAAAGCTAGATGTCTTCTCGGATGTGTCAGCTGAAAGACCATCGATCGTGTGAAAGCGGAGATAGATCATGTGGCCATCTTAAACCATATTCAGCCTGAAGTAAAACAAATACGTACCAGTTAAAATAACACATTTATTGGAAAACGTTTCTTAAGGTAACTATAGAATAAATAACAATAATAACACTTAAACTAGAGTACTTCTTAAATGATCGCAGTGTCTGTGTATGCGGTTCAGTGAGCTCGCGGTCTGCTTCAGGTTTGCATTAAGATCCTGTGGAAAAAACAAATCATAGATTTATAAGCACATGCAGGCGCAATCTCATGGCAGTATGGAGACAACGACTGTAGCATCCCAGCGCTGGGCACGCCACAGTAGCGGCGATAAGTCCCTCTTTGAGGTGTGGCTAGAGCGTTGCCACGGCGTCCTCACCATCCGCTCGAAACAGGTACTCACGGAAACGGTTGTTTCGGGAGATACCTGTTTCGAATTCGGCGGGAGGATACGCCCGAGTTTCATCACTGCGAGAATCGCCCAGAGGACACGGCAGCGCTGTTTTACACGCGCGCCTCAAAGAGCTGTTAGCATAGAAGACGGGGCATGCTAGGGCCAGTGCTTGCCAGTGTTGCGGAATTTGTTCGAAAGAGTCACCGCGGCCCTGAAATGCAAAGGGCATTAACACGGATGGATTTTAGTCAGTAAGACTCCCTCCTGCTTCACCCAGGGCGGGAGGAGTCATTTGATGATTTCTCATCCTTAAGAAAAGGGTTGCGGATTGTGGGAAAGAGTTACTGCGGCCTTGTAAGTAAAGCTCATTTGAAGAAAGACGAGAAGGTTTTATTAAGTTAAAGTCTGACACAATCAAATGACTCCTCTCGCTTTAGGTGCAGGGAGTCATTTGATTCCTCATCTACAAAATAAATATCTATCCAACAATAGTTTATCTCGTAAACTATAATTATGTGTGTGTGTGTATATACTGACCATCGGAGGTGCCGCCGCCGGCGATGGCGATGAGGTCGGCTATGACCTCGAGCGCGTTAATCTTGGCCTGCACGTGGTCCAGCAGCAGGTCCGTGAACACGTTCGTGCCGTTCGACGAGCTGCCAGTGACCACACATCGTCGGGATTAGTTATAGCTCATAACAATGGTTTACTTATTGAGTGTGCAAGTCCCCCCTGCCTACTAGCCTGCTTAGTATCTTACCTACTGCCCGTGCCCACTGCCTAGTAACCTAAATTTCGTATTTGTATGTAACCAATTCACGTTATCCAGCAAAACTCATAGGTTATTACTTTGTTAACATAATATTGTGCAATAAAAGACTATTCCACAATATGGAAAAAAACCAACCGGAGATTGCCCTTGAGTTAACTTTCATAGAGCACACAGGGATAATCGTCAGTTGGTTGAAATATTTATCGGCACCACAGCGAGTTAATTTCGGCCCGTCGTACGCCTATCAATGGTCTAGGACCCCAGGATCTGGAGGTTGCCAAAGATGAAAAAAATATATTGCACGCTCTAGCTAGATGATGGGTGTCCAAAAACGGTCGCTAGCACGTAGTGTCATTGTTGCAAGGGGGCAACATATCCCAAGATACAAGAAATACTTCTATTTCTTGGGCCCGTTGGTCAAGTCCACGTTGCAAAACTCTACTCAAGCTGGCAAGTTAACGCAAGAAAAGGGAAGGGCTCTGTTAGTCATCCGTGTTCATTCCAGATGGTCATTCAGTCAGTCAAAGATAAAGAACAACAAAACATCCGCGTATCTGGTATTATAGCGTAGATGGCAGGAATAACAGAACTGCATGTTTTACTTAAGAATTAAACAAAACCGCATTCGTGGAAAGGAACAGAGGAGGCGTTTGCCCAGTCGTGGGACAGTAGCGACTTGTAAAAAGAACAATAGAGGTGTATTAAGTACTTACGTGCCGAGGGTGAGCAGGCCAAGCGTCGGCGCCGGCGCAGCGTCCGCACCTCCGCCCAGCCACTGAGGACACAGCAGGAGACACGCAGCAGGGTATAAGTACAGTTTGCCAATGACAGCCGGCGACAAATAAGCGAACACCAAAGGGTTACTTCCCTCTAAACTTTATTATGTAAGCCTCGCTTTACCCGCGACCTCTCTACCTTCGTCCATTGCAAAAAACACACGTGTTTTCCGCTTTCAATTAGTCTATGCGCCTGGCGAATAGCGACATTGCTGCTTTCTATCGTTGCGCATTTGGATAAGTAGTTCTAGAGATTTCTTCTACAAACCACACAACAGACATATATAGGTACAACTAGATATCATAATCGTTAAGATGACTTATGTCCAAATTAAGCCTGCGGGAATCTGTTAAACTTGAGAAACAGAACCATCCGACGTGACCACGCTCAGAAGAGGCGTGTGTTCAGTAGAAGTGTTTCAGCTGGAATGAGGTCGATGACGAGAGTTACGATGGCGCGGACTCACCAGCAGAAGCAGGGCAGGCAGCAACACCGCCACACACGAGAGGCGCGGGAGACGCGAGCGCGACATGATGCTGCGAGCAGGAGGTGGTGGATGCGCGGCGGGCGGCGCGCGTGGCTATATACCGCGCGTGCATTACCATCTCAAAGCGCCGCGTGCTCCGCGTGACCTGCCGGCACGCCGCGCTCGCGCACGCACGCCACGCACCATGCACGCACACACACACAACCCATTCACGATCGTCAGAGCACCCATTATTAAAATATTGAAAGATCGTAACTGAGATGCGAATGCAAAAGGTGCTTAATAATTACTAGAATCGGCCCTCCGGCAAATCTCAAGATAAATATTCATGCAATGTGTTCGGTACCTAAGTGCTCTTTTTTACTGTTGATAGGCATACGTTTGACCACTATCTCACCTGATGTTAAGCGATGATGCGGTCTTGACTTAAAGACTACCAGGTTGTAGCTATCAGGAAACACAGACTCCGGCAGGGATTCCACTCCTTTGCCGTATTTTACGCATAATGAATGTATTCCCAAAATGTTTTGTGCGTATAGGTGGGATGTCCACCATGTACCGGTGGCGCATCGCCGTACGTCTTGTGGTGCAATGATGGAACAAGCTTGGCGCAATTAAATTGTGCAATTCCGTCGCACACTCCCCAAAATGCAACAGATAGAAAACCGACAGGCCAGCAACTCGGCGTCGATGCTCAAGACTTGGAGCGTCGATTCGACGAGCCTATCATCACCGATGATCCTGTTGGCTCGTTTTTCAATTGACTCGAGGGTATCAAGCTCTTGCACTCTTTGCATTTATTTATGTGGTGATTAGGAAAGTTCATCATAGAAAGTTGGGTCTGTCGTTACAGCAACGACTCTGCATTATTTAGTGATTATATATAAATTATAATTATATATACTGGTTTAACTGGTTTAGAATGTTAGAAAAAATACGGTGATAACTAAGGTGATAACCTTAGAATAATAACGCATAGAAACCTAGTACGAGTGCAAAAAGTGAGGCAACTAAAACTTAGCCTAATTCGTCAAACTTAGCCACCAGGCCGTCAGTACTCAATGTCACGTTCCGTCGAACACAGCTCGCGAGTAAATAATTAAAAAAGACAGTTTGTTGCGTGAAAGGATGTTATAGCACATCAGGAAAATAAAAAAATGTGATAAAATAACATTTCACAAATAAGTACTCACATTCTATGCACTATTTTTACGTAAATCGATAAATAAAACAAAATTCTAATAACCTAACTTGTCATAACACAGTGTTGCTATTTGTGAGGAAAAAATACCCACATTGCTTTCATTCATGTTTTTCATTTTTGTAATTTTAAAATACAATAGGTACTTACTGTTAATTCATATCAAACCCGATGTTTTAACATTGTTTATAATTATAACCCATCAAGCATTCTAAACGCATTGAACAATATCTCATTCTTTATGCGATTTATTTCCTTTTATTTTGAAATAAATTGAATTATACCTTCCGAAAAAATATGTCATATTACATGAAAAATCATGTTTACCTTTTCCAGTTCCCAACAACATAAAATACTTGCCTTTATAGCAAAATAGTAATGCGTCTTCCCATATTTTGTGGGTAACGGCTTAGTAATGGTATCACTGAAAGCTATATCTGTGTGCGTTAGAGGAACGTAGACACATTCGGCTCACGCACACAAAGAAAATGAAGTGGACACACGATTTTGCTCGGGTTTTGTTCTAGACGCGGCTTCTATGCGTTATTATTCTAAGGTGATAACTGTATCTCGTCGTTTCGTTCCGATTTGAATGCAATTAAAACATCGGCAGACTATAGCTTAGATTAGGACATGGCGTTCTTATTGCATAGGGTCAACTTCTCAAACTCATGGTGAAAATCACGTACAATGGAAAATAACCGCTGTCTATCAAACTAAAATCATGATTCTTCTTCTTGAACATACATTCGACGGGGCTGAAGTTGTCTCACAGCAGCATTTCAGTGGTGCTTTCAGTGCGGGCGCGAGTACAGTGAACCTTCTGCGGTTGCTTGCCGTTACAGGTCCGCGACCATCGGTCAGCGAGCACAATCGCCAATGTCACTCGCTGACACGAGCGCGCAGCTTCTAGGCGAAGGCTGCTCGGGACTCAATCCTGATGCTCGAGACATGACGTGAGCGTGCTGCATAACACGCTTCATATACAGGTTGTTATGTCGCAGCCTCCGTAATCAATGTTTTTTTTTACTATCCGTATTAAGTATTGTTATTTTATGCTCGCGTTTGATCACAATCTCACCTAATGGTAAGCGACGATGTGGTAGACGATGGAACAGTAGCTTGCTTGTAGCAATCAGGGAAACAAACTCCGGCAGGGAAATATTTCAGGTTTTTACGTTTGTGAGAGTTGTGCGGTAGCCGCTACTGTACATATCCGTGTCGGGTGGGTATCGTCGGCATCGGTATCGGGATTCGGGAGCGGCTGATCCCTCTTTGTGCGTCGCGTGCCTTGTCGCTGGAGCGGGGCGCAGGGGTGGCTTCTGCGGGGTGGGGGCGGCGCGGAGCTCGCGCGGGGTTGGGAGCCAGTTTGCTCGCGGCACCCGTCGAGGTTAGACGCTCCGTGTGTGTGTGTATGTGTTAGTGTCGAAAGGATCCGCGTCTCGAAATCGGTGAGTGGTACACGCCGACAATACAGTGTTTCAGTGAATTAAACACGTCTCTGACGCTAACATCACATATGTTGTCGTCGGTAACAAGTTGCTCGCCCCATATTTAATTATTTGATGCAAACCTCATCGTTACTTTTTAGGAAAACAGTCACTGTCCTATGTCAATGGTCACATTAGAATGCAGAAGCATTTATTAAATCATCCATGTAAGAAGGTTCTACGGCATAGATCTGGTCTCTCACTTATTTATTTGTGTATTGGATACGAGAAAATAAACGAGGAAGAGGAAACATCTTCTGATTGATGAGACACGCTTCTTGAACATAGCTCGAGTGTTACTCGTAACTGTGATGAGCGCCGAACGACAGTAACCATAGATACATAGCGTTGGCACAGAGATCTGAGATAGAGTAGTCTGGAGTAGCACGTTGGCTACCAAGTCATCCTAAGTAAATATACTCCCCGGATAAATTCTAACATCTACGCAGGCGGAGCCGGTGCCAGAAGCTAATACCTACCTACTTTTATAAAATTCTATACTTATCATATTGTATGTATATATTTGGTATCTTAAACATGTTTCTATGTAACCCAGCTAAGATGCCAGTTGCGATACCTACCGTGACTATGACATGACAATGATAATGATAATGTGCCTAAAACGTTTTGTCCATTGTCCCCAAAGGTTGCCTGGCTTGTGTCCAGCCCAGCCCAGTCCGGATCTGTTCTGATTACTTCTGATGCTTGTCATACATTCTGTAAATCCGTGTCCCCCTGTATGTGCATCGGTCACAGTTCAGTAGCGCGGCAGCGCCAGTCGGCCGGCCCTCGCGCCAGCACTCACAGACACGACGCTATTGTCACAACATTGCATAGAATACATTAACTGGTCTACGTATTGTTCTCACATTCGTTCGACTCTCGTTCGAGCTGGCCTTGAATCTTCATAGTTGATCGTAATAGTTTCACTAATTGTAAAGAAACAATTCTCGAGTCGTTCTGGTATGCATAATTATACAGTCAAATAACGGGGTCGGGTTTAAGCAACATATATATTCTCGCGCTACGGTATATAGGCAAGTAGGTAAAGTACCTACTTACCTATACCTATACCTAATGAGGTATTATGCGTAATTATGTGCTTTAGTGATAAATGTAAACACTGTTGCAGTGGTTGTCGGCACCTTCATCTTTGACCTAGCGACAACTAGAAGGCACTCTTAGCTAGGCACTTCCCGACAAGTTTAAGCATTAGTATATTGGTAATGAAGCGAACAAGACGACTGGAATGAAAAGACACACACAGACACACTTACACAATGAACTCGCAATATGCACGCAATCGGCTCTATTCTTATTGATGGAAATAACAGTTGTAACGAGCTGCCCGAACCATAACTCCACCCTTATTTATAAAACTTCCAAACATCGCAACTTGTTAGCACCTTTTTAATTCAAAGCTTCTAAAGAAAATTGTATTTTACAATCGGAGGGGCAATTTTTAATCAACTTTCGTATTCACATGTCAATCGCAAACTGTCAAAAAACTTAATTTTCATAAATTGTTGACAGTTTGCGATTGAGATGCGAATGTGAACATAAGTAGAGTCAGCACTCTGCTTATCAGTTGTTTATCAGTTGCTTATCAGTTGCTCAACCGTTCAGCTATTTTTAAAAACGTCATTAAGTACCTATGTTTGACAGTGTTCTTATTCGGAATTCATCGAATTCTATTTTCGTTTAACTGAACTGAAATTGATAAAATATTTAAGGTAACCAAATTTCTATACCGACTATTAATTTGCAAAGTAAGATTTAATAATGATTAAAAATATATAAATGTACATCCCCAAATATCCCCTAAACACTGGCAGGCTTGCTACGAGTATAGCGAGTGCTGTGCCCACTATCTATATCTGTGGCTGTGCCCCAGTCCTAAGAATACGCCCGGAACTCAGTCACGCGTAGAGTCGACCAACTGCTTTGTCGACATCACAAAAAACTCGATGAGCACTCAACAGCCCCAAACGACTCAAACATTTGATTCCCAATAAAGTGGTTTTATTACACTTAATTTGAAACAAATACGTTGACCATTTAATAAAGAAAAATTCAATGGTGGTTGGAATATTTTGTTGGAATTGAACCGATAACTATGAAAAGGACATCGTTTTTTTTTCGTAATGTAGAATGGTTCTAACTAAGAATGTAGCTTGCAACGTAGGTAGGTAGATTTTTCCGGACACAATATGATAGTATTATATCATAGTAAAAAGGGTGGTAATCTTGACCTTAATGCTAGTAATTCCATTCTGATACAAACTCGTAGCAACACGACGCAGCCCTGACTCCCCGAGAACGTATCTCTGAACATGACCTACATTATTATTCAAGAGTTCATTGAAAGCATAGAATATTACAATAATGTAGCGAGCTGGCTGGATATGTGACACGAGCCAGGCGTGACGACGTGTGCGGCCTTTCCGCGTAGTTGGTAGTTGGTACGTAACATAACACCCCCTGTATTCCAAGATAGGTTGACAGCGGCGCGCCTATACGAGTACATTTCGACAGTCCTTTGTAACATAGCTCCACGTAGTATTGTTTGTAATTGTAATAACCTAAACTACCTATTGCCAATTTTAATATTTGTCAGTAAGATCCAAGATTTGCTAAGTCTATCTGCTAGAAGTACGAACTGCTTTGTTTACTATCGTTTATTTTAATATTTGTCAGTAAGATCCAAGATTTGCTAAGTCTATCTGCTAGAAGTACGAACTGCTTTGTTTACTATCGTTAATTTGATAAGTCTATCTGCTAGTAGTACGAACTGCTTTGTTTACTATCGTTAATTTGATAAGTCTATCTGCTAGAAGTACGAACTGCTTTGTTAACTATCGTTAATTTGATAAGTCTATCTGCTAGTAGTACGAACTGCTTTGTTTACTATCGTTAATTTTAATATTTGTCAGTAAGATCCAAGATTTGCTAAGTCTATCTGCTAGAAGTACGAACTGCTTTGTCTACTATCGTTAATTTGATAAGTCTATCTGCTAGAAGTACGAACTGCTTTGTTTACTATCGTTAATTTGATAAGTCTATCTGCTAGAAGTACGAACTGCTTTGTTTACTATCGTTAATTTGATAAGTCTATCTGCTGGAAGTACGAACTGCTTTGTTTACTATCGTTAATTTGATAAGTCTATCTGCTAGAAGTACGAACTGCTTTATTTACTATCGTTAATTTTAATATTTGTCAGTAAGATCCAAGATTTGCTAAGTCTATCTGCTAGAAGTACGATCTGCTTTGTTTACTATCGTTAATTTGATAAGTCTATCTGCTAGTAGTACGAACTGCTTTGTTTACTATCGTTAATTTTAATATTTGTCAGTAAGATCCAAGATTTGCTAAGTCTATCTGCTAGAAGTACGATCTGCTTTGTTTACTATCGTTAATTTGACAAGTCTATCTGCTAGAAGTACGAACTGCTTTTTTTACTATCGTTAATTTTAATATTTGTCAGTAAGATCCAAGATTTGCTAAGTCTATCTGCTAGAAGTTCGAACTGCTTTATTTACTATCGTTAATTTGATAACTCTATCTGCTAGAAGTACGAACTGCTTTGTTTACTATCGTTAATTTGATAAGTCTATCTGCTAGAAGTACGAACTGCTTTGTTAACTATCGTTAATTTGATTAGTCTATCTGCTAGAAGTACGAACTGCTTTGTTTACTATCGTTAATTTTAATATTTGTCAGTAAGATCCAAGATTTGCTAAGTCTATCTGCTAGAAGTACGAACTGCTTTGTCTACTATCGTTAATTTGATAAGTCTATCTGCTAGAAGTACGAACTGCTTTGTTTACTATCGTTAATTTGATAAGTCTATCTGCTAGAAGTACGAACTGCTTTGTTTACTATCGTTAATTTGCTAAGTCTATCTGCTGGAAGTACGAACTGCTTTGTTTACTATCGTTAATTTGATAAGTCTATCTGCTAGAAGTACGAACTGCTTTATTTACTATCGTTAATTTTAATATTTGTCAGTAAGATCCAAGATTTGCTAAGTCTATCTGCTAGAAGTACGAACTGCTTTGTTTACTATCGTTAATTTGATAAGTCTATCTGCTAGAAGTACGAACTGCTTTGTTAACTATCGTTAATTTGATAAGTCTATCTGCTAGAAGTACGAACTGCTTTGTTTACTATCGTTAATTTTAATATTTGTCAGTAAGATCCAAGATTTGCTAAGTCTATCTGCTAGAAGTACGATCTGCTTTGTTTACTATCGTTAATTTGATAAGTCTATCTGCTAGAAGTACGAACTGCTTTGTTTACTATCGTTAATTTCGGGCACCCACTCGGTACTTCGGTAAGGAAATCGTAAGCGTCGCGCGTCGTCCTAGTTGACTAACTATCGCACGAGTTAACGATGCGATTTCGTCGCATGACGAGGATCATTTCAATTTCCTTAGTAAGTAACCATCTGCCTTTTTTTTTTTTTTAATGGGACAAGCCCGCCACACATTCCCAACCACTGCAACTCCTGAAAGCCAGAATCAACAGTGGCGACCACCAGAAAAACGCCGAGTTAATGAAACCCGACGAGTCCCGGAGAAACGATTCAACTGTCTTGGATCCCGCAACGAAATTAATCAGAAGAGTACAGCGGAGGAGTAGGAAAAAATAAATATAATAACCATCTGCCTAGCCTTTTCCTAACTATACTGGGGTCGGCTTCCAGTCAAACCGGATTTAGCTGAATACCAGTATTTTACGCGGAGCGGCTGCCTACCAGAACTCCACAACCCATTAACTGGGTAAACACAGCACTTCATGGAAAGACTGGAGTCATATTAACTGGCTTCTGACTATCCTTAACGACTGCCAAATATCTACAAATGACAGCCGGGACCAACGGTGTAACGTGCTTTACGAGGCACGGAGGAAACTCGGTATGTTGTGATGGTCACCCATCCACAGACCAACCTTGGCAAGCGTTGCTTGACCAACCTTGAAGAAACCTTGAAGATCGACCAGTGCGGCTTTGTATTATATGGCCACGAGCTCCTCCAAATTCTATAGTGTCCTAATCGCAATTTAGTTAGTATGCAATCTTAAATTAGGACACTAACAAATTCTTTAGTTAGTGTCCTAATTTAAGATTGCAAATCATCGCGTGAGCACAGGAATCATTTTCATCGCCCTACGAAATCGCATCGTGAACTCGTACGATCTTTAGGACGACGACGCTTGTGGGTTTACATCAGAGGTCGATAACTGTTGAAACAGTTCTATAAAACAACTTATAGGGTTCCGATCAGCCTTGAAAAACGGAACTCATATAAGATCACTTGGGTTTCTGTCTGTCTGTCTGTCCGTCTGTCACAGCCAGTTTTCTCCGGGTCTACTGTACCGATTCTGTTGTGCTATACATTTAGACTTCTGTGAGCCAAACAAGGACGCGTTGTGTACATAAATATATTTTTTGTTTTGGCGATCAAATTAAAAAAAAAATATTGTAAGCTGTTGCGTGACATATCAAAATAATTAATAAAAGGAACTTTAAGAATTTCAAAAACATTTTTTTCAAAATTTTAAAATAAATTGTTTTGAAGAAATTAGACGAAAAATAAAGAAGAATGCCTTATTGCATTAAGTCCGCCCATGTGCCACTATTGTGCATAAAGTTTAAATTAATAAAAATAATTGACACCCCCCCATTATCCCCAAAACTGCTGTCTAAAATTATGAAAACAGCAACCCTTTGCACACGTCTGACTCGCACTTAGCCAGTTTTTAATTTTTTTAAGCAACTTTTTGCAATCGCAATCTGACAAAATGTACAGGCAGGTACCTGCCTGTAATCACGGGAACGATTAGTTTAAATAAACTGCTAAACGAGCCGAGACTTCCTGTCACTTCATCCGGCAGGACTTTGGCTTCAAATATCTTTTTCCGACTAGATTTCTTTTTGCACTTCTTCAAATTTAGACGAACCAAGAAACAGACACCGACCCGGTTATGTTCATACAGACTGCTTCTCAATAATGGAAGAGCTTCAATCTTATTATAGATGCGATAGTTTGGATAGATGGCTGGATGGATGTTTGTTACTCAATCACACAGAAGGGCAGAACGGATGTTTGGCACAGAAATAGATAATCTATGTTTCAGTCTAGAATAGAAAAAAACCGGCCACGAGTCGGACTCGCGCACCGAGGGTTCCGTACAAACGCAGTAGGTATTACATTATAAGCAGAAGTTGTGATTTACGATTTATGACGTATTAAAAAAAAACTATTTACCAGTTCTCGTTCAAACCAATTTTCGCTGGTAGTTTACATGGCAATGTACATCATATATTTTTTTTAGTCTTATCATTCTCTTATTTTAGAAGACACACACACACACACACATTTTACCACTTTGGAAGTGTCTCTCGCGCAAACTATTCAGATTAGAAAAAAATGATATTAGAAACCTCAATATCATTTTTGAAGACCTATCCATACACGTATGGGTTTGATGAAAAAAAAAATTTTTTGAGTTTCAGTTCTAAGTATGGGGACCCCCAAAATTTATAGGTAGTTTTTTTTTCTATTTTTGTGTGACAATATTTATGCAGTTCACAGAATACATCTACTTACCAAATTTCAACAGCGTAGTTCCTATAGTTTCGGAGAAAAGTGGCTGTGACATACGGACGGACAGACAGACAGACATGACGAATCTATAAGGGTTCCGTTTTTGCCATTTGGCTACGGAACCCTAAAAACGGCTACTTATTATCCCGGGGGTATATTCTATTGGGATCATTTTCAACAGTCGCGGCGGAAACCGCTGGCAGAGCTAGTACAGTCACGACTGAGTTTCATCCGTATCGTCAGCCGTGCAGCGTACGCCTGCTCATCTGAGTTTCAGTGTCAGAGTCGCGTCGCTAACTAGCTCTGACATCTGATTCCAAACTTGAGATTGATATTGGAACACAAATAATTCTCGGCACAGTACAAGTTTCCTGATTGTTATCGTGTTAGCTGTCCAAACCATGAAGTTTACGTGAATTATAACGTGGGAATACTTGAGGACAAAAAGTTATAGCGGAGAATGAGACTACTGAATTTTGATATCACTAAATGAGAGCCTGCTCTACGAAACCTGAGAATTCTAATGATGTCCTTTGATATCTTAACACAACTGTTAGAGATGGTCATGTTAGTGCTGTTCATTTCATTTTCTTATCGAATTTATTTATTTAACACTTTAAGCACAAATATATACAGAGGCGGACTTAATGCCGCCCAATCAATCCCACGTGATGGCAAGTGGTGATGCGTTCAACGGTGGTGCTTGCCTAAAGTAACCTCATCACTTTTTACTTATAGAGTATTAAAGAGATCGTCTTTCCTGATAGCTACAACCTGGGGAGCTTGTAGCGACAAACAAACAGAAACAAAGACTAAACAAACAGAATCAAAGACAGGAAACAAAGACTCCGGCAGAGAAATTCTCTCCTTAGATGTAAGCACACTCTCCGAAGTGTATAGGATGTACTGCAGGATGCCTCGCCGTACTTCCGTGTCCATCGGTTCAGTACATGTTAAGTCCAGCTGCACCTGTACTGTGTGTACGTACCAACAGTGAGGCGGGCGTAAAGTGTGAGCGATGGTCGGCGCCTGAAGTTATAGCTCGTTGTTTATTACCGCCGCGGCCGATACGTTCCGAGCAACTTCACGACAACTTCACGACAACTTCACGACAACTTCACGACAAGTGGCAGTTGGTTGTTGTGAGCAAGTTGCCGCGGCACATTACTCAGGTGTCGGCGAAAACGAAGCGAATATGAAAACTGGAAAGCGAAAGTTGCTGCGAAACAATAAAACTGTGTTAAGTGGAACAATAAATTCCTAATATCCGCTCCTGAACGTTGGCAGTCGCGACTTGTTATTGCTAGAATTTTTCTTGAGCGCGCTGTCGGTGACATTTATCAAGAGCGAGCGCGCTCCCCCCCGCATTTCGCAGATACCCCTCTGTCTCCCGCCTGAATGTTGCGAGAGCCGAAAGAGAAGTAACAAAGTAATCGTGAAGGGTGCATAACATTGAGAAGCGATCGAAGCTCTAATGTGCGACCGGCGCGACCGCGCTGGCATGACAATGTGCGCCGATGATATAATCCTCTACCGCGCGACCGTCATCGGAAACTAGTGTGTACCTACACTACCTACTGGGGGAGTCGACTATACAAACACGCAATGCAGGAATAAATTGTGTTTGTCATTCATTTGTTGCGAGATGCACACTGCAGTACAGACTCCTCAGTAATGAATCCTGCGCACCAAACAAATACAAAACCCTTTATTTCAAATAGACCACTTTAAAGGCACTTTTGAATAGTCGAGGCGCGCTAGCGACAAGACCAGCAAGTTGTTCTGCAACAAAACACACTCACCGACCCTATTTCTAGAGCGTCAGTTGCGCGTTCCAAAGAGTAGATCCTATGGAGAAGAACGTGCAAGGAACTCCATGGACACTTTTTCAAAATAAAAAATTCAAAATTCAATCATTTATTTCAATTAGACCATTTACATACACTTTTGAATTGTCAAGGTCGGTCGGTCCAAAAATATGATGAAGCTATTTGCGCGTTCCAAAGCGTATATCTCTATGGAGAAGAACATGCAAGAAACTCCATGGACACTTTTTCAAAATAAAAAATTCAAAATTCAATCATTTATTTCAATTAGACCATTTACATACACTTTTGAATTGTCTAGGTCGGTCGGTCCAAAAATATGATGAAGCTATTTGCGCGAAAAAAGAAACATTCGTTTGAAGAACATGCAAGAAACTCCACAGACACTCTTTTAAATCAATAATTGATGTACTTAATACAAAAATCATGGTAACACTATCTTTGATTGCTTCTATATACATATAAGGACAATGCAAAGAACAAGAAAGTATATAAAACAATTAAAAAAGTACGTACAGTAGATTAAAAAAAAACCAGTGGTAGGTAAGAGATGACCAGTCTCACTCAACTGACGGCGCCCGTTCACGAACATGACTCTTTGAAACTCAACTAATAATAAAAAAAAAAAAAAAAAAAAAAAAAAAAATATATAATATAATAAATAATACTGCTATCATCACGGATACATGCCAACTGCTAACGCGTGTGTTGTCCCCGCTCTCACCAAACAACCCTAGAGGATTCAATAACATTCGTTTCTAGTTTTTGATCGCGGTTTTGCTCGTACAGTTTTGGTAAGAAATGTATCACCGTCACGAGGGACCCATCTATCCCTACACCAAAAAGCATCAAAACCGATGTGCAAAACTAACTCTTATTAGGAGTAGTTAGCATAGCGCACCTGAAACCTATTCGAGCCAGCAAAAACCAAGATTTCGCAATTTGCATCTTTATACCTGAATCTTGAATGTTACCATTCTGCAGCTTCGTTAACTTACCCACGAGCTAGAGGTTACGAAGCGATCCCGTGAGACATGAATGTAATTGTTAAGTCAATAACACTCATTATTCGATCCCCAAAGCAAAGTTATTGCGAGTGAATCATGGGTGTCCGACAAAGCGGTGAGAATGAATCGAGTGTGTTTACGAGCTAACTTCACGGATAATTGCCTGTGTTTGTAGAGAGGTGGCGAGGTGGTGTGGGGGCAGCTCACCTGAACACTCGCTCAAAGTTGAGAGCACAAAGTGTTACAAGTTGAGCTTCATCATAATGTGCGAGCGGTATTACGGGGTGTCTCCTCACAACTATGTATTGTATTGCGAAGACTGCTGTGCTCCATAGTACGAACTGTTCCGTGTTTTCTATAAAATCTTCGTTGAATCTGTAGAGGAGGCGCCTCCGCTGTTATGTTATGTTTTTAAAATCGACCAAAAATCTCCAAAAAACACGTCTCTTGTATGCGATCTGATGGATGCACGCACAGCGGAGGCTTAGCACTAGAGTCCCGGTGGTAGAACCCTTTGGGTACGAAATCCTAAATATCTGCTAATTTAAAACTAGGTTCATAACGATCAATAGATAGATAGGTACCTACCTAGGTAATATAATCTCTTGTCATTACCATTAAATTGATTATACTAGCCGGAAGTTTGTATTCATTAGAATATCTTCATCTTTGATCGTATCTGTTTGACAGCGGCGCGCGGCGTAACAACACATGAACATGAACGTATCACTCCCGATCCCCTCGAGAACTTTCCAACTGATTCAATTGAGCTCCTCAAAGTTACGCATTGCTTTAACAGCATCGAGAGCGTATGAGACTATCATAACAGGGGCGGTAACGCTATTATAAACATTTACATCTGATACGCAGGCATGTCTATTGGATAGGATTAATAATAATCGAAAAACTTTAGGTCATACGTTACCCGCACTCTTACCACACTCATACGTGAGTGTGGCTGATTTTATAATGATCATCACGTCTGAACGGCTTATCGTTTTTTTTTTTTTTAATAAATGTTACATTAGACTATTTTCTTAATAATTTGATACATAACAATTTTTTAGTTTTATTCGTTCAACATAGTGGAATTAATTTGTAAAGTTATGTCTAACACGGACATAAAAACAACCTTCGGACTAAAACCGCCGAGCATATTTTAATGGAATTTGCACTGTCTCAAACACACTTAAACTATCTACATTTTGATTTACGTTTTTTTTAAGTCATACAATAATAAGAAAATACAAAAAAAGCTACTGAATTTTGGGTCGCACGGGTGTGAAACGCGTGCGCGTTTTTAAGCGACTTCCCAAAAAGGAGAAGGTTCTCAATTCGGTTGTATTTTGCTCCTCTAAGGTCGATGACATTATGTCGTTGCCTTAAATGGCAACACAAAAGGAACTACCGCGTACCTAAACCCCGCGCGCAAAAGGGTTTGCTTTATTAACCGACTTAAAAAATAAGGAGGAAGTTCTCTATTCGGTTGTATATACTTTTTTATGTCTGTTACCTCATAACTCCGTAATTTTTGAACCAATTTGAAAAACTCTTGATTTATCTGAAGGGTAATCAGCAGAAAATATATTCTCAATTGGTCTCATAGATTTGTTTTTCAGAATCGGTTAGGAAGTCTGGCTTTTAAATCAAAATAGCTGGAATTCATTTACTTGGATGACGATTTATTGCTTTCCTGCGATTTTGCAGTGGTGTTGTCAGGTGTGGGATACCACTACAAAGTGTTACCGACTTCGGAAATAAAAGTTATTTTATACACTAGTGCTTTTTCTCTTTATTAATTTTTCTTAACCTATATTATCTATATTTTTAACCGACTTCAAACAGGAGGAGGTTCTCAATTCGGATGTTTGTATTTTTTTTTATGTTCGTTCGGGCATACTCCGTCGCTTGCCAACCTATTTTAAAAATGATTTTTTTGTTGGAAAGGGTATACTTTCCAAATGGTCCCATGATAAGGAAACTAGGATCTGATGATGGCATCCCAGAGAAGTCAAGGGGAACTTTCGAAAATCGTATGGGCAACTAGTGTGTTTGTTAATTTTTTCATTAAGTATTTTAAAGCACTACAATTTAATGAAGGTTTGGAGTCGATCTAATGATGGAGCCGAAAGACAGTCGAGGGAACTCCTCAACGATTTACAGCAGTTACCTTGTGTTTGGGCTTGACTAATTTGTATTGATGAGAACTTTACACACACACACACACACGACCCCCCACACACACAACCACCCCACACACACTCAACCACTGCACACACTTCTCTAATTAGACATACACGCAGTTCTCACTCAACCTCACTCACACCCTGCTACTAAAAAAACTAACTAAAAAAAAAAATATATAACTATAATCATTAAACTTTGAGAGGTGAATGTTAACATGACATATAATATAGTATAACTCGCGCGCGATCAGAATGGGATGCGACCTTTTGGAACTGAGACGTTCGCGGTCCGCCGGCCAGCTGTAGCGTCGGCAAAAGTTGCCAGCGGGTTTAAAAAGGCCACTTAGCAGAATCAACCAGCAATTCATACTACCCGAAACTATCAAAGGATTTGTCCATTCTCGGCTTCGCGTGGACACGATGCTCGAAAAGATACAAATAAATAAAAAAACATGTTTTGTTTTTAAACGCATATTTATTCGATACTTTTGTATCAACTTGCGCCTACGATGTGTATTTAATAAATAATTAAATTGTTATATTCTTCGACATATTTACATTACTCGTCCTTCAGTGTTGCCAGTTTCCAACAATAATCGTAGCTAAGTATATTTTGTAAATAATTATTTACAAATCGATTCAAATTGTTATTTTTGAAGTTGAACTTAGTCCTCCTTATTGTTAAAATAAAATTGTTTTAAGTGTTTCATTATAGCTGTTATTTGTAATCACTTACAGGCATTCAAACATGTTTTATCCATATAATTGGAAAACAAAAGTATCGAAGATAGTCAATGAATTTCGATTTTTAATGTAAGTACATAATATAGGTACTCGTATATCTAAACATTATTATTAAAAGGATTGCAACCATGAAACTTTTCTATATAATTACACAACCCTATAATAGATCGTATAAATAACTAATTTATAATTAATTCAGAGTTTTTTCGCTAACGCTACTTGTCTTGAGAACTGTCATTTTCTATTTACTTTGATAAGGTTCCATCCCTTTTTGATCGCGCGCGGATTATAATATAGTATATATTTATTTTTGTGTCCTGTAAATTATAGATGGAATTTTGGATCACTTTGCATATTATTATTAATTGTTGTAAAATTCTAGTTCCTAAAACGTAACAGACAGTTGTGTTGCTGGGGAGTTTGTTGGCCACTTCTTCTCCACAGCTAAAACACTAGGAAGTGGTGACGGGCGGGCGTTTTGGGGGACTGTCTTTTGTAAAACTTGACGTTCAAAAAGTGCTGGCCCTCAGCCTAATTTGAATAAATGACTTTTGAATTTTGAATTTTTGAATTTTGACATGACTGCATACCGTTTGTACGAGTACATAACATAACTTGTTAAATTTAAATGGAGGAGTCCTGGTGACCTGAAATACAGGCCTTGAGCCTAGTTTAGGCACCAGTCTCCCACAATATAATGCCCCTCCTATATGTAACCGTAGATATAAGGTAAAAATTAACAAAAATATTGTGGGGAAAATAAACAAATTTTATCTTATCTTATACCTTGATGGGTTGTGGCTGTCATTACGGGTCTGATGATGAAGACGAAGGACAGTATTTTTTTTTTTATGTTTGTTACCTCATAACTCCGACAATTATGAACCGATTTGAAAGAAAATTGTGTTATCTGAAAGGATATACTTGCAGATTGGTCCCATTTAAATTTTATCAAAATCGGTTACGAACTTTGGATTTTAAATCGAAATTGCTGGAATTCGTCTACTTGGATGATGGTTTTATGACATCCAAGTAATCGAAATTGCGTATTTTGCTTTTCTGCGATTTTGCAGTGGCGTTGTTAGGTGTGGGGTACCACTAAAAAGTGAAAAGTGAAAAATAAAAAACATTTAAAAAAGTTTTATTTTTAAATATTTCTTAAAAACAAAAGTAAAAAAAAACATTTAAAAATGTAAAAGTAGTAGTCCACCGGTGGCGGGAGCAGGGTCCAAGCTACCGGTGGTTCGGGCTCCAAAGAAAGAAACCTCCTCACAATACGAGCCGTATCGACGAGTACTAACTGCCTTCTGCAGTGGATTCTGTAAACATGTCGAAGTGAACACTTAAGCAAAGTGAACGACAAGTGAGCTGTAAAACCATACAAACAAGTTGGCATGACAGCTCACTTGTCGTTCACTCCACCTAAGTGATCACGGTGAGTTGTCAACAGAATCGACCGGCTGTATCAGGCCCTTTACCCAACCGCGTAACGTCAGTTTCGACAGGTGGTCGTCGAAGCTTTTGGCCAACAGGCCATTGGCCGTAACGACAATCGTGACAATCGGCACAATGAATCTTGAATCTTGGATGTCGGTTGTACTTTTTCTAAAAAGTTTTTTTTTAGAACCGTGCTGATGGCGTAGAATAAACATACATTTCAACTCGCAAAGGATTGTCTGCATCATCGAAACTCCCTACTGAAACGCATATTAATCGAAATCATAACGTAATCGCCTTCGAAAAAGCTCACGAACCGCGGAGTGGTGCGAGGTCAACTTGCAGCTCCAGGACTTAGGCTCTCGTCTCACCCCTGTCATGTCCTGCCTGCAGCACACTACTGTTGCCGAAATTGCGTGGTTGCGCGTTGCCTGGCCGTAGCCGAGTCGACGTACCGGAGCTGCTGATCCACTTTGGTTACGTGCTTACGTCAAGTCGATTACTCTGTCTACCGTTATAAAAAGCAATTCAGTTGCAAGCAGCAGCAATCCACCTACTAACATTATCATTGTTAGGTGTAGCCTTCGAACTTAATAACCTCATTACGTCTATCCTTCTTCAAAGGCGTCCGTCACGCACTCGTTTCTGGCGCTATTCAGCTTTCCCATGTCCTAGAGCACCGGATCAGCCGCGGTGCGTGCACAAAGCGCTTCATCTTTCCTGAGGCACAATGGAGGCGTCGTCGGCGACGCTCGGCAATTCCCGAACGCTTCCGATCCGTAGTTTGGCACTGAACGGAGGAAGCTCGCTAAACACTTCCTTCCACTCGATCCGGAGAAATACGATCAGTTCTCACCCCCTCCCGCACGCGTCCCCCGCGCGCCGCACCCCTCACACACCCCGGAACTAGACACGCTGGCACGGTGCAGAAAGGATTCAGAAGTGTAATGCTCGTTATAAGCAAACTGACAACAATAACTCAATAACCCTCCTTTGCGTTGCACAGTCGGGTGAATATAATATAAGATACTGATAATAAGATACGGCAAAAGGCCAGGAGAACTTATTACAAAACGGTCGCTGTCAAAATGTCACTCTGAATGTCAACAAATCACTCGCACAGGAAAGTGGTAATCTTTGGTCTCGCTTAGCTCTGGGTGCTCAAAGCTTGGCGTTTCGCACACAACGTGGCTGAAGAACTTGGCTAAGACTTCACAGTTTGATTCTTCTGTAATTGTCCCGCCGTGTTGCGCGATGTACCTAGTTATGTAAAGGAAGTGGACCTTCTTCGTATGACTGTTGCACCCTGTCTTGGTACTGGTTCGTCCACTCATGCGGTGTGCTCTCCATGCGGCGCAAACTAACTCAACTCGGTATACTGTTGGCTACTGGCGCGTCTGGCACGATGACACCGATCCCCTCGCGGTCCCACATCACTATGTAGTGCATACTGTAGTTGGTCTGCCGAGCTACATTGCTGCACTATTATAAAAATATATATATTAAAGTATCGGCGTAGGTCTTCCTATTTAGACGAATCTTTCTATGTCATGGAATAGTAATTTCTATGTATTCTATTATATAAATTCAAGTTCTTCAAACGAATAGTCAGATGTGCTGGTGGGAGCTTGTTGCGCTACTTCTGCTTCCCAGTTGAACCAGCAGGAAGTGATGACGGGCGGGCGTTGTTTGAAAATTTACTCGTATTTATGTAATACAAAAAATGCTGATTATTTGAATAAATTACATTTGATTTAATGATCATGTTATCCAACACCACCTCTCGTCACCGCCTGTACTTCATACGCGGTATACCGGTGGATAGATAGAATCGTTTTCTGAAAAAATAACGACACACAATCTTTGCCATTCGACAAGAGTATCAATGGCGTCTTATATACGTATTATATAAAAACACTTCATTGCAGCTGCTAACTCCGCGAGACAAGCGCGGAGAGCGAGCGTCATCCCGCCTCTGTAGCTATGATATAACTTCCTGCTACTCTCCATTTCTCTCGAGGAGCTAGCGGTTAAATAACAACAACCAGCCGGCTCGAGGTTAAGCTACGTTTGCCGAGGTCGATCCCTGGATGGGTGACCATCCATTAGTACACACCGAATTTCCTCCGTGCCTCGCAAAGCACGTTAAGCCGTTGCTATACGCTGTCATTTGAACATCTTTGGCAGACGTTACGAGTAGTCAGAAACCAGTCTTGCCTAGGGGTTTTGTTCATTTGATGATTCCCATAATAATTAAATAACTTCTTCCGCGCTGGACTCCCATCCACTACGGGAATGTCAGACTCTTACTGATTTTTGCATTCTCTCCTGGCAAGTGCGGGCCCTAGCGAGCCCCGTCTACTATATCCTGTCATCTCTTTGTGCGCGTGGAACAAAACTGCACCCCCTCAGAACCAGACGGTTCTAATCGGATGGCGAGTCACACGTTCGCACGCCCACACCTACGGAATCGCCCTGCGACTGCCGCCGCCCAGGGCGTCTCGTCGTGAGGTTTGCTGCCTACGGGTATCGTATTACCCAGGAACGTTGATGTGAAGGTCAGACAGGCAGTCGCTCCATGTAAAGAGCTGGTCCTAACTGTAACCGGTTTGAGTGGAAGCCGACCCCGACATGGTTGGGAACAGGCAGACAGATCGTGATTGATAAAGTCACTCCGTCATCATCGTTTAAATTGTGATGTATGGTTAATGAGTTATCTGCTCCAGTTTCCATGTTATACTCGTATATTTTTTCGTATGCGGTTCAGTTACATTTGTCACCATATCTTGTTGTTTACTCGTTTGTTTCACACTTAGAATCACATGAACGACGCCGCGACGTTTGCGAGCTGTCAGTGTCATTAATTTCTATGGAATATTGGCACTGACAACTGTTGAACGCAGCTTGATCGCGATCAGTTTCATTGGTGAAATCCACCCTTAGTTTCTAGAAATTAGTCTTTATCCAAATAATGTTTTTGAATTTACAAGTTCTACTACTAACAACCGATTGGTTTCATTTCACTTACACCCTGTTATTTTTGTCCTTCTGTCGTTCTAAAGCTTTTCTCTCGTTGTTGCAGATGCTGCGCCCGTGCAGATGAGCCGGCCGGCGGCCGCCTCGCTCCATCTCGCTCGCTCCCGCGCGCGTCTCCCTCTCGCCCGCCCCTCTCCCCGCCATGCCGCGCGCTGACTGGCCGCGCGCTGGCTGGCCCCGCCCCGCGCGCCGCACGCGCACCCTTCTCTCCACTCTTCTCTACTTAACCTTCCTTACTGGTGAGTCTTTTATTTTCTTATAAAAATTATATTTAAAAATATTTATATACTTTATCTTCCGTAGGTATGCGAGAGCAAACGAAGGGCTTTTGAACATGCTTTTAGAATTTGACAATTTATACTTAACATAGGCTAGAACAAGAACAAAAAAAGTGATCACGCATTTTTCCCATCGGGATGTGTATATTTGTTAGGAATCATGTTCTTCTGACGATCCATATAGAAATAAGACTAACTTCAACATCAGAAAAATATATTATTATTGACCGGAACACCCAGACACTGTATACCGGTACCGGGACGTATAGCATACCTGTGAAGTTTGATAGATTAAGTTACGTACACCCTTGAGAGGGTTGGAATAGTACTGGATTCCGCAATGACATGAGATCTAATACTGTCTTCAGCACACGTCGGCTACTCCTCACAACCCAGAGGGAACATCGAGTATAACTACGGTGTAATAAAGTATGCGTGCCGTAAAATCTGCGCTAGTGTAAAGCACATTAAGTAACATTGGTTTGTGAGTTCTCATCATCAGTAATCCCGTCGCATGACAACGCACGATGCCGCACGAAGCCACGCGACGCCGCACAAGTCACCCCGCAGTCATATAATCCGCATTATCTTCCCATCAAATTAATGGAGAGATTTAATTACAAGAGCTTTACGTTAAAGCCGCGAGATGAGTCTCGTGTCGCTATTTATTGTCTCCATCGCGAACGCTGAGCTCGCTTTATATCGCGCTACCATTTTATACCAGGATTGTCTCAATGTCTATCCATTTAAGTGTTTGCCTGATTACTTTTTACTGCGGCTTAGACGTTTCGTTAATTATTTAATTTCAGAAAGTACTGTCACCATTTTGTACAACTGAATATTCTCAGTTTTGCTGAATTTAGCGGAGCGAAGCGGTGTGGAAAAGCGAGTCAGCAGTCAGCGCGGGGCGGGGCGGGGCGCAGCCGTCCCGATATATTTTTCTTCCAATTTACTGCCGGACTGTCTAAGGAATTGTGGACCGAAATAGATCCCTGGGGCGCCCCAACTCGACCGTCTTAACGTGTACGCTCAAAACTATGGATCTTTACCGCGAGGGGGCGTGAAGTTGATCAAATGATTTCCCAGTGTTGTAGAAGTGTTCAACCCCAAACAAAGCTAATTCGTTCAGACGCTTTAATCAAGTCCGACGGGGCTCCTAATAAGTTGAGAGCACTGCTGTAAGCACGCTGCTGAGCTCCACGAGCCAGTTGCGGAGTTAATTATACAAAAAGCTAATAGAAGTGAGCGCGGTATTAATGTGGAGCGAGCACAACTTACAAGCGCCTCTCTGTTACTTTACGAAACAATGTTCATTCCTACAGACGATAATACTGACGCAGACGCCATACCATTTTCACCAATATATAATTTTCGCACCACAACTGATTGTTTATCTGTACTTGTTAGTCATCATCATCATACTCGGCCCGACTTCGCTCACTGCTGAGCATAGGCTTCTCTTGTCTTGTACCAATCCCCACACTCCTGTGCCAGCCTCACCCAGGCTCTGCCTGCGATGGTATCCGTGCACCTCGCCGCCGGCCGACCAGCACTTCTGCTCCCAGTCCTCGGTCGCCACTTGGTTACTGCCTTACTCCACCCATCATCACCGCGCCTGCCGGGTGTCCTGCGTTAGTGCTTACTCGTAAACGTCGTCTGTCGTCGTCCTCGTTGTATTATTTCTCTCTAAGCTTCCTGAAATTATTTGATATTATTTTTTATTCATCTAGCACAACTATGTTGGGCCTTATCTATAGTCTTTGCTTTCTCAACAAGAATACCCAAGTCCAATATCATATTCCTTCTGTCAGTAAAAGACTTGCTTATGTCATTTTTCGCGCTGTTCGTTTGTAGGTACGGTGGAGGGGTAACTAGATGTCTACGGGAAATTAAAGAAAAATTAGCATTTAAATAAACATTATATTAGGGAGCACCGCCCGAACTCACTCTAATACATAATCTGTCTCCTAAACAATCAAATTTTATAAACTTCCGATTCCAAAAACCTAAGCTATACTTTTTAATTCACCGTTCCAAAGTTTTATGAATGGCCAATGCAAATCAAATAAACCCGGAGCACACATGAGCATCACAAACCAAGGCCACACATGAGCGCAACAGTACCTTCATCCTCAATATCGGTATGCCTCAAGCTTTGCCGTAGTATGTGTGTTTACATACTCGCTTTCACTCTGTCGACTGTCACACCGCTCACTGTGCTCGATAAATCCCTGGTTCTTATTATTCTTACTAATGATTCAAAATTGTAGTGTCACCATTCTGTTCAACACACGTTTACAAAGAGTTCGAGACAGCACCTGGTTTTCCTTAAATAATCCTTTATATAGAATTCAGGCAAGACAAATATGGTATGTTGTATCTAGCTCTCCGTATCTAGTTCTGTGTGTATAGTCGACAACGGCGCGTCGTTAAATGTGTCCAATAAATCAGTCGGTGTTGGTCGCACGCGCTCAATTGTTCCCCGCTTCGGTTTTTTCCTCCGGCTCGCACATCAATGGCTCGATGCTAATACCTCTCGGCATCACTTCGTATTATACCATTCCCCTTCACATTCACAGAATTCATTACATTCGGCCGCCGAGATATATCCATCGATCGGTGCTCGATACGATTTGCGATAAAAACGAAGCGATGAGATTTCCGCTATTTGGAGTGCGCTACATAAGTATTCCCTAAGGCTGGCATTAGCATAGGAGGCGGCACATCGCGACTCCGTAACTTTATAGCCGGGGCCGGGCTCCAGACACGAGTGTGCACGACACAACACAACCACTCGCAATAAGCCCACCACTGACCTTTTCTAAAGTCTATGTTCTCTCGCTATAGTTCACTATTTTGAGAAAGGTTTCTCTCAAGAAGAAGGTCGGACATGGGTTGAACTGTAATTAAGCGATGGTTATCACAGCGACTGTGGTAACTAACTGAGCAGTAATTTAACAACATTTGTCTCTAAGCTAAAGTTCGATGGCTCTGCAGTGGAAGCTATTGTAGTTTAGGAGTACATAACAATTCATTTTATTTTATCGTTAGATGAGAATCTTTACATGGGGACAGTGGTATTTTTGTGTGTGTGCTGGACTCAGCACTCACATAAAAATAAACGCTATTGTGATGTGACTACATCACAATAGCGTTCAGCTGCGATCAGGAGCGTTCAGAGCGTTGAGCTGATATCACATCAGCTTAAAGCTCACAATTCGAAGGGCAGGGGGTGCGGGTCGCGGGGGGTCGCGCTGTAATCTTCGCGTACATTGTGAGTGACGGGACTTCCGCTAGTGTCGCGGGCTTGCGGCTGCTAATATGTGGATACAAGTGGTCACAATCATTGTAAGTGCGCACTCGTACTAAAGTGTGCAGAGAGAGTGACTGAACCCCGATACGCCTGAGAAACTGTGTGTAGTTCACGATTCACGATAAGGTATCTCGCTTTTATTGCCATCGATTTTCATGTGCTGTCGTTTTAGACATACCTTACATAGCGAGCAGTTTACTGTTGTTTTATTTTTCAACATTAAAAATTAGCAGCAGAAGAATATAGTATTTTATGTAAAAGCATTTGTTGTAAAAAGCCAACGAAGGTCGATCACAGAAAGTTAGGAATGTCATCAAGGTGTTGATATTAACGAGCCGCTCGAATAAAAGAAAGTTTGTTTACAGTGACGACGAGAACAACTCACAATCAGCGACGGAACTGAGACAATTGATCAATACGTGACACACACATGTTACTTTATTTCTTAGTACTACACAAAGGAGAAGAACAAATAAATCATCTAGATACACACGAGTTATCTATACTAATATTATAAAGCAGAAGAGTTTGTTTGCTTGTTTGTTTGTTTGGTTGAACGCGCTTATCTCAGGAACTACTGATTCGATTTGAAAAATTATTTCAGTGTTCGATAGCCCATTTATCGAGGAAGGTTATAGATTACTTATCATCACGCTAAGACCAATAGGAGCGGAACAGTAATGAAAAATAATATGCAGACGACGTTGAACGGGTCAGCTAGTCTACTATAATCTGGTAAAAATCCATCGTAGACTTTGTCTCTGTCATCTCGGATCAAGAATAGAGACAAGAGCAAACACATCTCAAAAAAAATAATAATAATAATACAACCGACTTCCAAAAAAAAACACTTCAAAGTAAAAAATTACTTTAATTTCGGAAGTCGGTGTTTTTGTTACTTTCTACGTATTTTGACACCGACTTCCGAAATTAAAGTTATTTTTTACATTGTAGTGTTTTTTTTTTTTGGAAGTCGGTTGTATTTTTTTGTAAAAAGTTTTTTTATTTTTCACTTTTTAGTGGTGCTCCACACCTAACAACACCACTGCAAAATCGCAGAAAAGCAAAATACGCAATTTCGATTATCAAAGAATCATCTAAATAGTCAAATTCCAGGTATTTCGATTTAAAATCCAAAGTTCGTAACCGATTTTGATATGATTTAAATGGGACCAATCTGCAAGTATATCTTTTCAGATAAAACAATAATTTTTCAAATCGGTTCCTAATTGTTGGAGTTTTAACAAACATAAAAAAAAAACATACAACCGAATTGATAACCTCCTCCTTTTTGGGAAGTCGGTTAACAAAGTTCAACAGCGAACCAATTGAATCGGTACGAAGATATAAAGTAATAATCGGAATCTTCTATATACAACAGACTAATTACGTGTGGCCCCAGGAGTCAGCTGGATGCGATACGCACAGGACCGCGTGGTGGTCCTAAGCTTGAGAGAGCTTCAGCTGTGGACTGATGATCATGTCCATCGTCTGCAACTGCTGTGACTTCTAAAAAAATACCATTACCTTACTAGCTTTTGCCCATGGCTTTGCTGGCGTTAAAGCAGCCCACAACCATCCGTCAGTCCTGGATTCTATACGTGTCCAGGTTTAGTGATGTGACTATCCGTCACTCCTAATAAATAAAATACTTATTTAATTCGTTTCAAAACGAATCACATGTTGCCCGACACTTGGAGGGAACATAAATTGTCCTTTTAATGGTAAGGGCCAGCCTTCCACTTAATTTCGAGAATCACAAAATATGTTATCTTGCTTTTAAAATGTGTAGCATGAGAGTTGGCACTCAGGAAATCAATAAATATTTGTTTTAATGGGAAACAAACGCGCCATGTGCCAAACGTTATTCGAATGCAATATTCTACGTTAGTGGAAATACGACCTTCTCCTCAATTCGTTAGAGTCGATGCACTTATGATGTGCATTTTAACCGGGGTAAAACCCACGGGCACTTTTGGCCTAGTATTAAGAAATTGCACAAAAAGCCCAACAGGACGCCGGCCGGTGACGCTCGTGGTTTTGGAAAGGCGCGTCACTTGGCGTTAGGGCCTGAGAGGATACGGAGCTAGAGAGCTGAGTTAGGATTGATTAGGACGGAGCTATTTCTATGTCTCTGACATCGCTAGACTCTGTAAGCGATAGGCTAGTGAGAAGACTGATAGTAGTCAATGCCATATGGCGAGATTGTGTAGACCCATTGTATAGCGAGTGCAAGTAGTATTCATTAGATTAATATAAGTTAGAAAGAATTTAGTATTGAATATGTGTGTGTGTTTGTGCTGGTGTGAATGGGTGAGTCTTTTATTGTTCTAATTTACTCTAGGCTGATATTGTTTTTCATTATACACAGTGACACTAACGGAGCCGCAGGCAAACCTAGTTGTCTATAGGTTGTATAACAGAACAGACAGATACGTGTTGCTAGAGAGTTTGTTGTGCCATTTCTTCTCTCTAGCTCAAACACTAGGAAGTGGCAACAGATGGGCGCTTTAAGGGCTGTCTATAGGCTTTAAGAGTTGAAATTCTCAACTATATTTGCTTCTTGAGTTTATAACTCTCGATTGTAGTAACTATTTGTATTTGTATTGATTCTAGAATTTATAATATTTGTTACGTACCGTTCTTTCTAAAGTGGGTATTACCTACTGCATTTGATCTTGGGGAATTTTGAATGTTTTTTTTTTTTACTTTTCCTTCACCCCATTACAAGTAATTAGGCTATAATTATGTGTAGTTATCGAGGGTATGATTTGAATATGTGATCGGCACTCTCATCGTTCATTCGCTGAGCAATCTGATTGGTCTACGGATGAGCACAGTGGCGCCGCGCTCCCGCGCGTGAGTTTTCGCGACACTAGCGGTTCTTCTCTTGAAAATAACGCGCACCGCGCTCCACGCCCTTACAGCCACCTTCTAAAAGAAACAGAAATGTATTTCGGTGCATTCGTGTTAAACCCCCCTCAAGATACCAACAATAACAATAACTAACGCCTGTGGAAGTTATGTGTAGTGCAGTTTAGCAAGATTCAGGACGACTGGACACGCCGCCGAGCCCTCAGAGCGCGAGGCAGTGGACGGGAGTTTGCGGTAAGCCTTTTCGAATCTTCACCCTTAACTACTACACATAATTGTTTGATCCTACGAGCCGGATTTATTTCTACTCTAGGTACTTGTTGTGGGGTTGTTTTTCCTAGTTTTCTAACTTCTTAGTTCATTTTGCGTCGCCAAGCGTCCAAAATGGCGGAGCTAATTCAACAAGACATTTTCGAACGCGAGATCATAATTGAGGATCTCCAACGTACATTACAGTTCATAGATTCAGACGAACAGCAGTTTAGGTCACGCGCAAAAGATTTAATTGTGCAACAAAGAAAGTTCTTCAAACTTCAAGCAAAAATAGAAAAGGTCTTGATCAAGTCCAATACCTTCGACAAGGAGGAACAACTAAAGATTCGCAACAATTTTAATGATTGCTATTACGCAATTAGTGTTCACTTAGACAAATTGAAAGATGAGGATAATGAGCGTAAACGAAGAATGTCATCTAGTACGTCGATTAATAATTCAGTGGTACATGTTCCAAGTAACCCTAATAACAATAGTTGTGCAAGTAGGTTACCTATTCTTCCAATGCCTACCTTCTCAGGGGAGACCACGGATTGGGCTCCATTTCACGATTTGTTTTGTTCATTAGTACACGGCAAGAATACTTACACGGAGACGGAGAAGTTTCGTTATCTGTTACTGTCATTAAAAAATGAACCCTATAACCTTATTAAATCTATACCAATTACTGACGAAAATTATAGTGTTGCATGGGATATTTTGATTTCTCGGTATGACAACAAACGGGCAATCGCCACGCAACATCTCAAAAAAATATTAGATATTGAACCTATAACTGAGAAAATGAGTCAAGGTCTAAGAAATTTACTCAATGTTTATCAAGAAAACATAAAGGCATTGCAGGCGATGCAGTTTCCGACAGATCAATGGAGTTTCATATTAATGACGATTTTACTAAATAAACTTCCATATAATATTCGAAAACGTTTCGAACTATCCCTATTAAAACCATCAGATATACCGAACATAAATACATTGATTAATTTCTTAGAACGCGAGTTAGCCGCTAACGATTTCTCTTCTTACCCACAAACTAAAAATAATAATCTTGAAAAGGTAGGTACTTTCCGGACTTCGGCAACGACGTCGTCGCACAGCAGCCAGAGTCCGCGACGCGCGCTCGCAGCTAACGTCACTTCAGCGAGTTCGAATAAAACAGACTTACAGTCTAACAACCAAAATAATACAAAAAATAACTGTGTATGTTGTGATGCTCAGCATACGTTGACAAAATGTTCGAAATTCCTTAATTTATCTCCCCGTGATAGATATTCTTTTATTCAAAATAAGAACGTTTGTTTCAATTGTTTACATGTCGGTCATGATTTAAAACAATGCAAATCCAACTTTGTTTGTCGTTCATGTCATAAACGCCATCATTCATTAATTCATTTCGAAAAGGCACACACTTTATCAGTTATTAATGAAGTAGGTAGTAGTGATAATGCTATTTCTCTTACTGCGAACGAAACGACAGAGACAGCAGTTACCAGTACTTCGCAAGCCACTGCAATGACTGCGGTGAATCATGCGTCACGGGGTCGCAAAAACGATTCGCAATCCATTGCTCCGTCGGCTAGTGCGAGTACGGTGCTATTGTGTACGGCACTTATCGATGTTCATGTGGGCACGCAAAAACACACAGTTCGGTGTATTATTGATACAGGGAGTCAAGCGACCTTTATCACCGAGGCTTGCGTTCAACGGTTAGGTTTACACCGCCGGCAGGCGCATGTTCCAGTGTTCGGTATCGGTGGGGCCGAAGCCGAAGCTGTTTACCCCAAGGGTATAGTATCCTGTCATATCACTCCTACGCACGGGGATCAACCTTCAATTTCAGTTGACGCATTAATTTTATCTAGTCTTATTTCACGTATGCCATGTGTACCGTTGCCTTATAAGGGGTGGTCACACATACAGAATTTAACTTTAGCTGATCCTAAGTTTTATTTACCACAATCAGTGGAAATGCTTCTAGGCGCGGATATACTATCCCAAGTCATATTAGGTCACGTGATCAAGGGTCCACCTGGTTCACCAATGGCTATGAACAGTATCTTTGGTTACCTATTGATGGGTGATGTTTCATGCAACCAAAATACACCGACTTCACTTCAAGTCTGTCTCAGCAGTTTAAGCTCATCCTACGATGACAGCATCAATCTGAGACGATTCTGGGAATTAGAATCGCTTCCGGAAAAGAGAATCCTAAGTCCCGACGAAGCGTTGTGTGAATCTATTTTCGTAAATTCGCATACTCGCGATGAAACTGGGCGATATGTCGTTCCACTTCCTTTCAAACTTGATGCTCCCGCTCTTGGCGAATCACGAGATACAGCGGTCTCCAGGTTTAGGAAATTAGAGTATAGGTTAGAACGTAATCCTCAGCTTAAGGTAGACTATCATGCGTGCCTCCAGGAGTACTTGGAACTCGGTCACATGGAGCCAGTTGATAGACTCACGTCTGGCGCTAATAGCTATTACATTCCGCACCACTGTGTAGTCAAAGAGTCTAGCGCGACAACTCGCACTCGCGTTGTCTTTGACGCGGGGTGTAAAACTTCGAATGGAATATCACTTAACGATATTCTACTAACTGGTCCGAAATTACACCAGGATATAGTAGACGTTTTATTGGGTTTTCGTATCCATGCTGTTGCTGTCACTGCCGACATAAAGCAGATGTACAGAAACATCCGATTACAACAATCCGATTGCGATTTTCAACGTATTGTGTGGCGTAAATCACCAACTGAACCGTTGTCTGATTATCGCTTGCGAACCGTCACCTTTGGTGTTAGCTCGTCACCGTACTTAGCCCTTCGTACTATTCAACAGTTGGCTCGGGACGAAGCCGCTAATTTCTCGCTAGGTTCTAAGGTTCTCCAGGACCAGGTTTTCGTGGATGACATCGTCACCGGAGCAAGCGACGTAAAGCATGCACTGATTTTACAGCGTGAATTAGTAGGGATTTGTTCGTCAGCCGGTTTCGAGCTACGTAAGTGGCAAAGCAATTCGCCAGCGTTACTCGCCGCTTTACAAACGCCAGTCGGTCAGGGCGAGCGGCCTGATAACGTTTCTTTCGCTCCGATGGAAAATGACAAACAAACAAAGGTTTTAGGACTTCAGTGGAATCCTAAATCTGATACTTTCACTTTTAGCGTTCAAGTAACGACTGATAAAATTACAAAACGGTCCATACTATCACAAATAGCCAAAATTTATGACCCTATGGGATGGTTATCTCCTGTTACTATTTATGCGAAATATCTCATTCAGTTGTTGTGGATTTCGGGGGTCGACTGGGATGAATCCCCTCCTTTAGATATTATAAATGCTTGGTCTAATTTTCTTAACGAGTTGCCATTATTATCAAATTTTCAAATACCACGTTTCATTTTTGAAAACTTGAGTGTAATTCAAATTCACGGGTTTTCCGATGCTTCTGAGCGGGGTTTTGCCGCGTGTGTATACGCCCGTATATCCGATAATAATGATAACGTTAAAACATTTCTTCTTCTTGCTAAAACGCGTGTAGCACCTATAAAACCGGTTCTTACGATCCCGCGTCTTGAATTGTGCGCAGCTGTTTTGTTATCAACTTTGATTGATAAAGTTAAAAGTGTGTATGATAACCATCTAAAGTGTGAACATGTATATGCGTGGACTGATTCATCCATCGTGTTAGCGTGGCTTCGTTCTCCACCACACGAGTGGAAAACTTTTGTATCTAACCGTACTAGTGAAATCTTATCCCGGCTTCCTGCCAACAGTTGGAGACATGTTCCATCAGCTGACAATCCAGCTGACGCACCTTCTCGAGGAATGCTTCCTAAAAATTTTATACAAAATGAAATGTGGCTCTGTGGGCCCTGGTGGCTAGCACGCGATTCTATATTTTGGCCAAGTCCCAAGCAAATACCAGAAGTCAATGAAGAAAAACGTAATCTACCATTGCCTATAGTGTCAACTTCTTCTACCTCAGCCCCACCTGACGTGGTCGCGTATATTACAAGGTTTTCTACGCTAGGCAAACTTGTAAGAATAACAGCACTGTTATTTCGATTTTATAATAAATGTAAGAAGGTTCAAAACTCCTATCCAAAACACATAACTGTGTCCGAGTTTAATTTTTGTTTAAATCGGCTTATCTATTTAGTTCAACACTTTTGTTTTTCTGAAGACATAAAAAACATTTCAAACGGGAAGTATCCATCAATTAAATTACGACGACTCAACCCTTTCATTGATAACAAAAATAATCTGCGTGTCGGCGGGCGGATTCATAAATCACTTTTACCGTTTGTTTCTAAACACCAATTGATTCTGCCTAAGAAACATCATCTTACAAATTTAATCATTGATCATACACATATCACGCACCTACATGCTGGTCCACAATCCGTACAATATATTCTACTTCAGAATTATTGGATATTGTCTAGTCGTGACGCTATACGCACACGCATACATCGCTGCGTGCGTTGTTTTCGTGCTCGTCACGTGAACCCGCAGCCGTGCATGGGTCCGCTGCCCGCTGTCAGAGTGCGTCCCGAGCGGCCATTTCTGAAAACATCTGTTGATTTCGCGGGTCCGTTTTACGTTCGGGCAAATAAAGTTCGAAATGCGAAAATTATTAAATGTTATGTAGCTGTTTTTGTGTGTATGTCCGTCAAGGCCATACACCTTGAACTCGTATCCGAGCTGTCAACTGATGCATTTTTAGCAGCCTTGCGACGCTTCACGTCCCGTAGAGGTTTATGTACCGATATTTACTCTGATTGTGGAAGAAACTTTGTTGGGTGTAATAATTATCTACAAGACTTGTTTAACTTTTTACGTAATGATTCTGTTCAAGCCACCCTTAATGGGAAAGTTTTAGAACAAGGCATCACTTGGCATTTTCAACCTCCTTATGCTTCACATTTTGGTGGCCTCTTCGAATCCGGTGTTAAAAGTTTCAAACATCATCTAAATCGAGTCCTCGGTACGCAAACTCAAACTTACGATGAAATGCATACCCTTCTTTGTCAAATTGAAGCGGTACTTAATTCACGTCCGCTCTGTGTATTAAGTGCCGATCCATTAGATCCGTTACCTTTAACACCATCTCATTTTTTAATAGGAGGTCCTTTGATGACTTTACCAGATACTTCATTAGTTGAGAATATTTCAAATCGACTCACTAGATGGCGTAGGGTGCAACAATGTGTGCAACACTTTTGGAAACGTTGGAGTCGTGAATATTTACACGAAATTCAACAACGTAATAAATGGTTCCGAGATCGCGGCTCGCTACTCCGTGAAGGTATTATTGTCGTTGTACGAGATGACAATTTACCACCATTACAGTGGAGACTGGCTCGTGTCCATGCTCTTCATCCGGGTTCCGACAATGTTACTCGTGTTGTAACTTTACAAATGGGCAAAAGTTTTGTGAAACGCTCTGTAGTTAAAATATGTCCTTTGCCCTTAGAATAGTTGTTTCGTAAGTTTTAGTTAACAATATGCGAATCTTAGTTAAGTAATCTTTAGTAGAATAACAATAAAAATAAGGCTTCATGCTTTCAAAAGCATTTTTCATTCTTCTTTCGAGTGTATAATTCAGATTTTTTTTTAAATTTAAGGTTAAAAGAATTACATTCTTTTAAGGCGAGCGGCATGTTACGTACCGTTCTTTCTAAAGTGGGTATTACCTACTGCATTTGATCTTGGGGAATTTTGAATGTTTTTTTTTTTTACTTTTCCTTCACCCCATTACAAGTAATTAGGCTATAATTATGTGTAGTTATCGAGGGTATGATTTGAATATGTGATCGGCACTCTCATCGTTCATTCGCTGAGCAATCTGATTGGTCTACGGATGAGCACAGTGGCGCCGCGCTCCCGCGCGTGAGTTTTCGCGACACTAGCGGTTCTTCTCTTGAAAATAACGCGCACCGCGCTCCACGCCCTTACAGCCACCTTCTAAAAGAAACAGAAAGGTATTTCGGTGCATTCGTGTTAAACCCCCCTCAAGATACCAACAATAACAATAACTAACGCCTGTGGAAGTTATGTGTAGTGCAGTTTAGCAAGATTCAGGACGACTGGACACGCCGCCGAGCCCTCAGAGCGCGAGGCAGTGGACGGGAGTTTGCGGTAAGCCTTTTCGAATCTTCACCCTTAACTACTACACAATATTCAATATTCTTTACCTGCGACCACTGATTCTGTCAGATACGAACACTGTGTCACAGATGTACTTGTTGTACAAAGAGTGCGCTTCCTGGGGTTGGGTTGACCATATCTATCTCCAGGGCTGGGCAAAATACATGCTTTGCTTTAATTGAAATACAAATTACAAAATACTGTATCGCAAGTAATTGAAATACGAAATACAAAATATCTTTAAGTAAGGTATTTGAAATGTAAAATACAGTATTTTAGCTATTTTTAATTGAAATACAAATTACAAAATACATAATAAGTAATTTAGGCCAGGGGGCCGAGTCTGCTATTGCAATGGTGTTGGAATGGTGGATAATTTAGGGTTCTGTAGCCAAATGGCAAAAAACGGAACCCTTATAGAATCGTCATGTCTGTCTGTCTGTCTGTCTCATGTCTGTTTATCCGTCCGTATATCACAGCCATTTTTTTCCGAAACTATAAGAACTATGCTGTCGAAATTTGGTAAGTAGATGTATTCTGTGAACCACATTAAGATTTTCACACAAAAATAGGAAAAAAAAAACAATTCATTTTTGGGGGTCCCGATACTTACTTAGAACTGAAACTGATTTTTTTTTTCATCAAACCCATACGTGTGGGGCACGGTGTGGGGTATCTATTGATAGGTCTTAAAAATGATATTGAGGTTTCTTATATCTTTTTTCTAAATTGTATAGTACCATGTACCTAAACTTCCACCGACAATTGGTTTGAATGAGATTTAGTAAGTAGTTATTTTTTAATACGTCATAAATCGTAAACCGCAACCTTTGCTTATAATATATACCTACAGGTTTGTACGGAACCCTCGGTGTTCGAGTCCGACTTGCACTTGGACGGTTTTTTGCGTTTTTTTGCTGCTTTACCATCATTACACTCTCGTGGTTTCCCCTCGCACTCACACTCACGATCGCTAAATGATGGTGAAATGTATTTTATTGTTAAAATGTATTTTGAAGCCTCAAGTATTTGAAATACTAATTACAAAATACCTCGGCTTCATGTATTTGAAATACGAATTACAAATTACATTTTAAAGAAGTTATTGAAATACAAATACCAAATACGTATTTGTATTTCAATTACGTATTTTAATTACAAGTAATTCAAATACTGCCCAACCCTGTCCATCTCATATTATACAGTCTAAGGACTTAGGGACCGTGTCTCCATGAGCGCGATGTCGACGTCTGCCGCTGGAACTAGTCGCTCCGTTGCTAGACAAGAACAGTCGCACGGTTGCCGCAGGGAAAGCCGCCTCGTCACGTTTCCAGTTTTTGAGAAAAACTGCTATTGACCGCGTTCCTTATGAACGTGTTGTTGACGCTTTGTTGCTGAAAAGCCGCTGGTGTCACTTAAGGAAGTGTTGCTGTAAGTGCTGTGGGTGCAGATGTGAGGTATCGTGTGAGTAACTATTGACCTTGTACCAGTTACGCTAGCGTAAAGGTTTCTCACACGATCTATTAATAATTAAAATAGAGTAATTGATTTTCCCTTTGTTATATGGTGAGTTTCTAAAACCGTTCCTAATGTATTTCATAACTATGAATTCCTAAGACTTTCTATTATATATTTCAATCCAAACTCTGACCTATCATTGTGATAAGGCATTGGATTATTTCATACTTTTGGAATTCACTTCATATAAGGCGGGAGGATGTCCAGTCTGGTCTGAGTCCTACGGGGACACACGTTGGTTGGGGTGTGTTTCTCCCCCTTTGGGGGGACCGACCTTATCTATTAGGGTTATCTAGGAAAAACGAAAATTTTATCGGCCTGGGGTAACTTAGGAACAGTCACAGTGACTAGGCCGTGAAAGCGTAACTAACAAACAAGCCGTAGTTTAGAAGGATAGTAGGATGAGGATAGTAGCGGTGACATAAGCGACTCGAAGGAGCATGAAAGTGCATTGATCTGAATGTCCTTCCTGAACAACGACCTGATAGCAGATGGTTGGAAGCCAGTATACATTGACGAGGTGTTAAGGCACGTAATAAAGCCGTCAGCGGCTGTCAAGCCATATTATCAGCTAATATAATAATGTTACAATAATTCACCACTGAAGTGTGTTCAACACATTTTAATAACACAAACACGCCACGCCGCGGCAGACAGGCGCAGGGGGAGAGGGGAGAGGGGGGCACACACACCTTATAATTACGTTTTCACAATAAATGAGCGCACATTGTGAAACGTATCATTATCAGTTCGACTCGGTTCCGGTTTCACTCGGTTCTGGTGAATTTTGTGTGTTCTCAGATCAGGCTGTTGTTATTTATCAATTTATCGTTACAATACGTACACAACAACAAAAGACGTTAATGTCGAGGAAACATTAAATACGTATTCCTGATTACTTTTAAAGGTTTTTAGACAATACGTGTCTACATGTTTTATTTCGGAATTCTTCAATAAACGAATATCATGAAAGTGATAGTAGGTATTAAATATTTCCGGACATTTCAAATGAATTAAATTTTATACAAAGGTTAACAACAATAATCCTTAATCTTAAAACACTTTCCTCAACAATACTCCCAGTAAATTCATTCCAGCGCTAACGGTTCAGATTAGTAGCCGTCACCGCTCCACACAGCAGCTACTCGAACACAGCCAGTGAGAGCGCTCCGCTACGCCGCGCCGGTAATGACGCCCTGACGTCACTCGTCACTCACTAACGCCAGAAAAATTCGCTGAGAAATGTTCGAGCCCCCCACTACTTGCACCCCGAGCCGCCTCCACATCTTACGGGAGGAAGGAAGCCGAATGAAGGCATTATTTTTAAAGCGTTATTACTCGCGGCTAATGTATTCATAGGTTGCGTTTAAAAGCGATGCCGACTCAACCACAGAGATACACGCAGAAGGATCGCTAAACGCTCTAGCTTACACAGTTACACACCGCGCATTGTGAGATTGATACAACTATCTTTCTGAATACAGAATTAAAACAATGGAAAGGCGTATGCCCAGAGGGTAATCACAGTTAGTCGAGGCTATAGTCAATTTCCGTTAGGTGTAGGTAGCCCAATGCTTTAGGCAAGACAATCTTCATTACATGCTTGTTTCGTAAAAACCAACACTTTTAGGTTTCCGTAGTTAATGAACCCAGGACCCTTATAGTTTCGCCAATTCCGTCTGCCGTTTGGATTTGTTTTGCTCGTCTACGCCGTCGTAAGGGTTGTCAAAATATTTGGGTTATGTTCAAACTATTTTTCGATTCAGAGATCCGTTTTGCAAAAAAAAAATAGGTTATATAGAAGTAAATGTTAGTTAGTCATGCTCCCATCCCCACCAACGTATTGCAGTAGATAAGTTGAACAAGATTAAAACTAAGTGCATTTCGGTAATTTGTAATGTTATGGTTGCATGGTCAGTGGTCACACGCAGTCGGCCGATTTTTAGTATTGCACAGGCTAGCAGAGTTATCCTTCTGTCCGACGCTGCCCTTCCCGCACGTCTCGCTGCTCCCCTGCCTGGTCTGCCGCTGGGACGGACGGCTGCTCATCAATATTAACGCGGAGCAGACAATTTGCTGATCGCTTGTTATTATAAAGTTGAGCGGAAGCGCACGCACATAGCCGTGCCCTTCGGCCGCGGGAACTTTCCCCGGGCTTTTGTTTAACAGACTCAAATTTGAATTTTTGTCTGTAAAACCTGACGTGGCTTTTTGAATGTGCATTTTACCTTAGATCAAGATATCTGGATTAAATATGGATAGCTAATGTGTGTAGAAAACGCAAGTGTATGCGTTGTGTCGAAAAAGCGTAGTTTTACAAGTACAATTAGTGTCCGCAAACGCTACTGTCAAGCAAGTATTCCTGGGTTGTGGCCAGCCGGGGTTGCGGAATTTGTTCAAAAGAGTCATCGCGGCCCTGAAACGCAAAGGGCATTAGGATGAACACGAATGGGTTCTAGTCAGTAGGAGTCTGACACTCTCTCCTGCGTTACCCAGAACGGGAGGAGAAATTTGATGATTTCATATCCTTCAAAAAAGGTTTGTTCCATCTAGATGTGTTTTCTGGCAATGCAAACATGTGGGGAGACTTGAAGTACACCTCTTCTAGCGCCAACGTTATTATAGGCATTGTGTCATGTTTATCAGCAGAATCTGTGACAATAGTTAATTACGGCAGTGTATCAGCGCCGCGGTGTGCCTGTGAGCGGCGGCGGACGACGGACGTGTTCCCAGTGATGTGTTGCGACAGTAATGGTGTTAGCTGCTGAGTTGTGTCGCGACTGATTCAATTTACTGCCACCTTCTCCTCTCCCCTCACTTCACCCCGGGGGTGTGACGTCACGGACGAGCAGGAGGAGCAAGAAGTAATCCGCAGATGAGCGTTTGCGGCACGGAGCGCGCAAATAACAAATATTTGTAACTATTTTGTAACTTCCCGTACTTGTGGCCACCTGCAGCCAATAAAACAATGCTGCAAAAGTATTTAAGTTGATTTATATTAAGATTGTAGGTGGTTTAATTTTATTGGAGGAGCTTGTTAAGCAACGCTTGCCAAGGTTGGTCTGTGGAAGGGTGACCATCTTATCATACCGAGTTTCCTCCGTGCCTTGGAAAGCACGTTAAGGTGTTGGTCCCGGCTGTCATTTGGAGATCTTTAGCAGTCGTTACGGATAGTAAGAAGCCAGAAAATCTGACACCAGTCTTGCCAAGGAGTACCGTGTTACCCAGTTAATGGGCTGTGGAGGTCTGGTAGGCAGCCGTTCTACGTAAAACACTGGATTACATACTATATAATATAGGGACGACCCCAATATAGTTGGGAAAAGGCTAGGCAGATGATGAGGTGGTTTAATTTTATGTTGACTCACTGCACCAAATGAGCTAGCTTTAATGTTCTTGCTTCCACTTAAATAATACTAAGCAAAGTGAATGGTTCCTGACTGTACATCGCTGCAGTAAGACAGTAGTTATCCACCATCGATCAGCCACTTCCGACACGTGCTGCTGTTGTTCCGGGAGAGACACTACACGAGCACACGACACGTGTATTGTATGTGTCCCACCGCCGCGCGCCGCCCGCAACATCAAGCGACATCACATTACTACTGGACGATTGACCCTCACGCACACACCGCCACCCCTCACACACACACACACACACACAACCATACGTGGGGATCGCGAGGGAACACTTTATTAACAGGCGGCGTGAAATGTGCGACGCTTTATCATATTTTTTGTGCAGATCTGCAATATTTCTGTAATGTCTGCTTATTACTTACATTGGGGTTCCGTCTCATTTACTTACAACACAGAGGATGAGAGACTTTGTCCTGGTAAGATGATAACGTTTTACGCAAGTCAGAGTAGCTCGAGTGTCGTCGTAGTGAAGCTAACCGTCCAGCTGGGACTGATGCTCCGAAACGAAGTGAGCGGCCGCGCAGCTCATTGCCTCTGCTAATAACCGTATAATTAAGCAATTCCAGCGCCAGCCCAAACAAAATGCAGCTTTGTATCGTATCTTCCGAGTGCGAGCACATGAGACGCATCGCTGCACCGCTGAGCGATCAACTCAATGGAAAGCAATAAAGCGGGTTATGGTCGGATATCTGCGACGTTTAGACCACGCTGGCGTCGGAGAGGAGCAGAGGTGGAGGAGGGGGGGGGGGGGGACGTAATGAGCTTGAAGTGAAAAGTTACCGATGTAATGCCTCCCTAACCCTTGCGCGGCCGTGCGAATGTAGCGGCCAATAGATTTTCATAGTAGACATTTCTTAGGATTGCTGGCAATACTGTGTTGCAATACTATACTGACGTCCTGGTAGAATATAAATCAGTTTCTGACCATAAAACGTTCCGCAATCTGGTTCGAAGGGCCATTGGATGTTCGTGAATAATTTGTTTGTTAGTGGGACATATGCATCAGTTTTGATGGAACAAAACTAAAACTTGCTGAGTTTTTCATAATTCGTTTATGACAATAAAACTAAATACTTGTTAATATTGTTTGAGTACACTTCGAAAGTGCGAACGTTGCCTCTGTATCTCTTTGACAATCGTATCACTATTCAGGGATTAGTCGTAGCTCTACAAACACCATCAGAAACGAACTTAATACTTGCCACAGTGATTGCATTCTCCGTGTTAGTGGTTAGTGGTTCGCCAACAACTCCTTTGAGTCAATCATTGTGCGGCACATTTCAATAATAGCAGTTCGATACAACTAGTGAGGAGGGCGTCCTTTGTTCGTGGTAGGACGCGCGACGCCCGGGTTAACTCCTCTCCAGCACAACTTGCTCGTCGATGAGAAAGCGTGTTTAAATAACAAAACGTAAGTTCTAACAACTTCCTTTTGTTCGTCTGTTGTGTACGCGGACGCGGGCATCTTCTCTCACTACTCGATGTAATACGGAGACTTTGTCTATTTTATTTTATTCGGCCTTTAGCATAACTATGTACGTGTACAAAGAATTGTGTTATGAAATTTTATTTTTACTTTTAACGTATAGTGTGACGCAGAGTTCTCAGAAACAACGTTCTTGAGAAGTTTTTTCATATGTAAGGTACTTTACTTACTAGTAGCTTCTGCCTCTGTTCTATTCCAGACTATAATCTATCTCCTCTCCAACTTTCATACAGATTAAATTCAGTAGTTTCGGCAGAATTGAGTAACAAGCATCCCAAACCTTCGCATTTATAATAAATAGTACCAGTAAGATGCAGGACATAATACTTGACACTACCTAGATATTAAATACAGTCACTCTAAAAATAGTGAAAAAAAAAACTTCGCAAGAAATGTCCGGCATCCTCCGGCAACCAAAAATTTGAAAGACATGTGATGGCCTCATGTAGCAGCACTGGACTGGAGGGTTATGTTTTTTTTTTCAATCAAGTCGATGAGAATCTATTTCTAATGAATAAGTCATGATAACTTGTAGCACATTTTGATGGCTTTTAGTAGTAGTAAACTGAATTCAATAAAATAAATGAAATTCCTACATTAAGTAAAAAAGTAGTAAAGTAGTAAATAAGTTCTAAATAAATAGAATCCACACAAGTAGTGGCACATAAGTGTAAAACAAACCAAATCTGTGCGACGGTTGTCGCACGCGCGTGTGTGTGTAAATGACTGCATCTCTGTCTATGCATGTGTGGTGCTGTGTGCCACAACGCAGTGCACGCACAGAAGCCTCACTCAAGATGGCTTTTCAACAATCACGACGGTGAAGATTACCTTCTATCTCTGTACCTATCAAAACTCATAAAAATCAGCCAAAAGCGTAAGAAACAAACAAACTCACTTTCACATAGTACATTAAAATAATAATATTTTTGCCTGATAATCCTAATTGAGAGTTGTAACTAATAAATTCCTACTGTATTTAAATCAAATCAAATCATCAAATATAATATATCAGACCAAGGGATTCGTGCATTGTTAGTATAAACTTAGCCTATGTTAGTAAAATCAAAACTTTTGAAAATACAACAAAACAACCGTTAAACACTTAAGAATACATAGTATACACTTTACCCAGCTCTAGCAGGTTTTCACTATAAAATATCCATAAACTAAGAATAAATAATACAACACTCTTGTCGTATGCACTGCACCTTTTATCTCGCCTGTCCTAGTTGCTCCTGCGTATCGATCCGCATGCGACGTATCGCTACACACGCATGCCCCCGCACGACCCACACACACACCATCACAGACGATCGGACACAGCGCCAGTTAGTCTGCAGTCTCGGACTTTGTTCAACAGCGGCAGACAACGTCGCCGCCAAATAGCCTCAGCGAGAACGAGCCCGGAACCTGCAGTGCATTGACGACAGATCCGCTATTGGCTGAAATGGTAGAAATTCCCAATTTTACCACCGAACGTACATTTTTAAACAAATTATAAATATAAACTCAACAGCGATGATACGGTAAATCATAGAGGTGTGCTACGGCGTAGCGCATTGCTACAGCGGCGTAGAAGTTTGCTACGCTATTGTTCACTGCAATTTAATTTATGTGGTCAAATCGGAAGTTCTTGTTCAGACGTGGAAATAGAAAAAAAAGAAAAGAATAGAATAGAATATTCCTTATTATGTACACCATATAACTAAGTTACAGAAAAAATAGACAAAGAAAACATTACATTACATAACATTACATTTAAAATAATTTAAAGAACTCTTCAATCTGTGCCTATAAAAGCAACCAAAATGATTTTTAATTTTAGTGCATCTTTCTACAAATTATTTTTGACTTAAAATGAATATTTCGATGTAAAATAGACTTTGCACGGTAAGGTCACATTACCACCTTCGTGTAGATACGGTACATTAGCACCAAACAGAGCGCGACCGCAGTGACACCTATTAATAAAATCATCTGAAAAACCTTTCGCACCAAACGAAGCAAAAACACAAAAATACAAAAATAAGTACCTGGAAGTTATTTTTGGTTTAATTTCGCTCAAAAAACTTGTCTAAAATTGTTTTATCGTATTCTGAGCCGTAGCAAAGTATCGCAAATGAGGGTGATAATGTAATCAATGGTAATCAGTTGTTGAAGGGGGGGGGGGGAGGGGGCAGCGGAGAGAACAAAAATAGGCAAGAGTGAGCGACGAGTTAACATCTGTTAGATATTCATGAGAGGGAGAGAGGTCTGGAGGTTCGCCGCACTTGTCAGAAGATTTCTTTAACATTTAGGGTAATGTTTTGTTTAGAGAATGACACATTTCGTAAATTAGCTATGGTACAGCCACTTTAAATAATCAATAATTAATTGTGATTTGAACAAACACACCGTTTTCCTGACTATACATGAATGCACCTCTTTGTTCGATTCGTTTTTTTTTTAGGGTTTAGCCTTCAGCTGATGTTCTCACATCTCTACTGTATCTCTGTCTCCGTCGCGAAGGACTCATTGCGAACATATTTTGCGAACATTTTCCTTATGTTTGTGTTCGCTTGTTACTGTGCAGATTGAAACATTTCCGGCTAACGTTAACAATTTTTCGTGTAATAATGTCGTTCACATTTACATAAGTCATTACTTGCGCCGCGGTGTCAGATGGGAAGAATTTTCAAATCTGTTCCATTGTTTTGATCATTTCAAATGGGCAGCATTTTTAGCTAAGTTAGGAGCAATGAATTAGTGTTGTTTTGTAACAAACATAATTTAACAGCTGTATCACACACAAGGACTATTGTCGCCTGTTATTTCTGAGTGTCATGTCAAAAGGATTTTTAACCAAACAGTAGTTCACATTTGGGGTTGAGTCTGATGGAAAAACTTAACAATATGCGTCACCGTGGACATCCAGCCATACTCACAGAACGTTTTGAGAATACTTTAATTTCCCTAAATTAACCGCCGAAGTTGTGTTTCCTGAGAGCTACTACCTGAGGTCTGTCAAGAGTGAATAAATAACTTCGGCAAGCGTGCTTTAATGTCAACCGCAGCATCCATCAGATGATATTGCGGTGAAACGCGAGCTTATCATATAATAATGTCAAAAAACTAATATTCTGATCTGTTGACCGAGACCAACGAGGCCATCTAAGATAATGAATAGCCGCCGTGTTCAATGTATCGTAGCATATCTGTCTATCTCATAACCTGACGTCTGTTCCACATTAGCACCAGCACTGCCGCTGACGGCTGACGCCTGACGGCACATCGCCTGACGCCCGCTAACTCCCGCTAACGAGCACAAACGAGCACTCATTTACATACATTTTTGATGCGACGCTTTGTTTGCGACCGCTCTGTTTACCGTTTAGCTGCGGCTGTGCTACATGATCATTAGAGTTTTTATTGTGAGTGCCTTTATAAATATGACTCATGAGACATTATCAACAGGATATTTACTAAACACACTATTGCTGCTTTTTGTAATTTTATGTCCTCCTCCGTGATACGCATCTCAGTTGTGGAGGATATACACTCAGCTGCACCAGATCAGACTGGAAGCCGATACCAATATAGTTAAAGTTGTGATTAAGCTCATTGCCATTGAATTGATTCCAATCACACGTTATACATTAATACATTATCCTTGTGGTAGGACTCGATTCCTACCACCTTCGAAATGAATACCGTGATGACCAATCTATTAACAAGAGTTAAATACAAAATCTAAAGAACTTACCAACTCTTTTTTCCTTTATTTGTATAAAGGGGCTTTTACGCATAGCGTATGTCAGTCCCGTCAAATCCTACACATAATAACTCTTCCACAAGACATTCGCCATGAAGTTGAACAGACCCTTCGCATCGTCGCCATTTGGCTGAGATAGAACTGTGTGGAACATGCCTACATCAGTTCTGGTAAAATTCAGGGACCTTACTAAATTATTTCTACTGAACTCATATTGGAACCATTCTTTTAATAAATGTATGTTTTCGACAACTCCGTATCGCTTTACCCAATTTGAATGCTAAAATGATTTTCTTCATCATGAAGTCAAAAACTTTCCGACTGAAATTCGATACTAATAATAATATACTTTTGTTAAATTCGTTGTTGCTACAGGATATTAAAACAAGTTTTCCCTCTGTTTAACTAAATGTTATTAAATTATGTGTACTTTGTGTTACTTCTATTTACAATTCGTAGTTCAGATGATGAAAATGTAAAGAAAATACGTCAAACAGGTCACAACTTTTGCCTTTTTCTTTGCAACAAGAAAAAAATCTGGTCAAGTGCGCATTTGACACGCTTGCCGAGGGTTCCGCACGATGTGAGGGCTTGAGAGCGACTTAACACCTCAATCCTCAAAGTATAAGTACAGCTGTGAGTGAAGCTAGTGTGCAAATATTTCGAGAACAGCTCGCTGTGCATGTGTCACATTTCTATTTGTAGTAGTGTTTGGATTCCCCATAGGAGCCTCATAGTTTACATTGAAATTTTTGATTGCTTCATAAAACATCTTTGTGTGTAAACTAAACTCGTCCTTTATATCGCATGTCAATAATACCTAACCTGAAAATATACCCAAATAAATTCCATTTTAGAGATTTGTTCGAAAACGTTTGAACAAGATCCCTCAATATCATTCGCTAAATCTTTCACAGAAGTTAAAATAATTTCCCTAACAGCCTTCATCGATAAGGACCTTTTGATACGGAACCCTAATTCAATAATAAATTCGTTTAAAATCTTTTCAATATTAGATGAGTGGCTGTCAGCGACATCCGCGCCTTTCATTAACTTGACAGACGACGGCGAGGACTGAGGTGGAAGAGGGGGGGGGGGGTGAACGGTGACGTGACGTCACCAAACTGTACCGTGACGCCCGGCGTTGCTTGGGGACAGCCGTGTTAGGGGGACGTGTCGATCGACTGACGATTCTGAGGGATGGGAAATTGATAACTCAACGATTAGGAAGGCGCTCGTTTAGGTACAGTTGTCATTTTAAATTAGTTTTGTGTGAAAATTCGTTTAAAGCCAATTATTGCATGGAGGCGGTGGTCCTCGCGCGCCTGCATGATTGGCGCGCGGAGGTACTAAGCCGGGGGGAAACTCCGCTGACGCGGCAAATTGTCGCGCAGCGGACGGACTTCCGGCGCGATCTCATCGCGTCATGGAGACGACGACTATCGCAACCCAGCGCAGGGCACGCCACGATAGTGGCGATAAGTCCCCTCTTTGAGGAGTGGCTTGAGAGGCGCCACGGCGTCCTCACCTTCCGCCTGACGCAGGTCCTCACCGAACATGGATGTTTCGGGAGGTTCCTGCACCGAATTGGGCGGGAGGAAACGCCCGGGTGTCACCACTGCGAGGATCGACCGGAGGACACGGTAGAGCACACTGTGCAGGTGTGCCCCGCTTGGGCGGCGCACCGCCGTGTCCTCGAAACGGCGATTGGCGGCGACCTCTCGCGTCCGGCCCTGGTCCAAGCCATGGTCCGGAGCGGGACGGAATGGGACGCCGTTGCCTCCTTCTGCGAAGCAGTCATGCTAGCGAAGGAGGTGGCGGAGCGGGAGAGGAGACCCTCTCGTTCCGGTCGCCGTGGTAGACGCCGCGGGCGTCGGGGGCCACCTGGTGACTTTCGGCCACCGAAGGCGCGGGCCTGTGGACGGCGAGCTATGGGTGGCTCGCCGTCCGTCCGTCTAGTGACGACAGGCCGTGTCGACGGCGCGTTAGTGTTCCACGCGCGCCTCAAAGCAACACAGAGGGGCCCGAAAGGGCCGACGCCTGCCGGAGTCGCGGGATTATTCGCAAGAGACACCGTGGCTCCGGAACGCAAAGGGCAATGAAGGATCATGGATGGGTTTTAGTCAGTAGAAGTCTGACACTCCCTCCCGCTACACCCAGAGCGGGAGGAGTCATTGGATGATTTCCCATCCCTAAAAAAAAAAAAAGCCAATTATTGCAAATATTTGAGTAGCTACATCCAATTGCACTCGGACAGTAAGTTCATACATCGAATCTTAAATTAAATGTATGAGTGTATCGTCAATGACGTACATGTAGTCAGTATTCGTACGTCCGTTACCACTCTACCGTCACCAGCACATTCAAATTTCGTACTGCCAAGCGACCTAGCCGCGTTCCGGTGCGATACCCAGTGTAGCCAATTCACGAGGAGTTGGGTCGAAATAGTTGTTCCAATGCAGGCAGACCGATCAGGCACGTGTTGATTTGGGCGTATCGGGAGACTAGTCGCGGAGGGTAGCGGGATCCGGGGCACGGTGCGCCGCTGGCCGACCGCAGGTAGTTGGGGGACCAAGTAGTGTGCCAGCCACACATGAAAGGCTGCCCCGCCAACTGTCGAAAAATCCCGGAATGCACCAACGTGCTGGTTGGCGACCAGACGAGAGGGCCCGATGGACATTCCCGGGGGGGCTCGGGCGTCCCCGCAGTCTCCAGACTAGTCCCCCAACGATGGCCGTCCTGTCAGAGCGTGCCTGTGGATTAGCAGCATGGAACCTCATTTCACTTCCTTCTCCTCTCCTTCCTTCACTCTTAAATATGAACAGGAACAGAAAGAAAAACGCTGTACAGCGGCAGCACTCCCTCTCACACAAAGTGCACCTATCTAACATACGAGGCCTGCACTCAAATCTCGCCGCAGTTCATCACCACCTCGAGACTGAGAAACCAGCGCTCCTGTTCCTTTCCGAGACGCAGATCAGATGTCCGTCAGACGGGTCGTACTTGTCGTACCCAGGGTTTACCCTGGAGCACCACTTCAAACCACGCGCGGGCGTATGTATGTACGCCCGGGACGACATCTGTTATCGGCGTCTCGCGACTATCGAAGACTCCAGGTTTTCGACGCTGTGGGTTCTAGTGGACGTGTGTCCGTCTACTCCCCACCCGATCCCAGCCCAAGAGGCACTCGGCGGGTATGGCGATACAGGTCAGCAGATTAGGATGGCATGCGATCTTTCTTCGCATGTTATCCTTGGCAGCCCAATTGCTTCTCTTCAACTGATGCATCGTCATGCGCGGACGCCGTGACAGATGTGCTGCGGCAGGGAATGGAGTACTACATTCCGTTCTCGGACGTAGTGATGTCTGGCGAAGCTCGCCCGTGGTTTGGTGCCGAGTGCAACCGTGCTAATGCGCTAAAGCATGAGGCTTACCTAGCATGGGTTGACGCCCGTACCCGCAAAGCAAGTGACACGATTCAGAAGAAGAGAGCCTTCAACAGGGCTGCCAAGTCCTGCAAGAAAGTGTTGCGTAGTGTTGCTCGGTTCGACCACATTAGCCGAATAGGGAACAAACTTGCTTCATACCCAGCAGGTAGTAAAGCTTTTTGGTCCCTGGCTAAGTCGGTCGAATCGAACTTCTGCCGCCCCTCACTGCCACCACTGCTGAGACCCGACGGGTCGCTGGCCCACTCCGCTAAGGAGAAAGCAAACTTGTTCGCCTCTATGTTTGCGGAATCGTTTCGTCTAGATTCGGGTGGCGCGAGGCCCCCTGCTCCTCCTGTTGGATGCGGGTCATATATGCCGAACATAAGCATTCATCAGAGGGACGTACTTAGGGTACTGCGTAACCTGGACGTGAACAAGGCTAGTGGCCCCGACGGGAATCCAGCAATTGTACTGAAGACTTGTGCGCCTGAGTTGTCTCCGATCTTGACACGCCTATTTCGCCTTTCGTTTGAGACTGGGAAAGTGCCGAAGGCTTGGAAGCAAGCTAACGTGCAACCCCTGCCCAAGAAGGGTAGTCGAGCCGACCCGTCAAATTATAGACCCATCTCGGTAACGTCCATACTCTGTAAGACTATGGAACGGATACTGAATCGCAAGCTCCTTGCATACCTAGAAGCAAACGATATCCTTAGTGACCGACAATACGGCTTTTGCCGAAATCGGTCAACTGGGGATCTTCTAGCGTATGCCATTCACATCTGGAGTGAGGCCATTGAGAAGCAAGGGGAAGCACTTGCGGTCTCCCTAGACATCTCGAAGGCCTTCGACAGGTTCTGGCACGATGGCCTTATTAGTAAGCTTCCTTCCTTCGGTCTGCCCGTCGGATTGTGTGACTGGATTGCAGATTTCCTGAGGGATCGGTCTATCCGAGTGGTCATAGATGGCTGCTCGTCCGGACTGCTGGATATTAATTCCGGGGTTCCTCAGGGGTCAGTACTCTCGGCAACATTGTTCCTGCTGCATATTAATGATCTGCTAAAACCCGGTACTTTTGGGTATGCAGACGACAGCACTGTTGCTGAGAGATACGTGTCTGACGCACGAGCTGGTGGGCCACAGACCCGGTCTCTCCGGGAGGCTATGGTTGAGCGCTTGAACGTGTCCTTACAGGCTGTCTCCGAATGGGGCGATGCCAATCTGGTCAAGTTCAATGCTGCGAAGACCCAAGCGTGTCTTTTTTCCGCTAAAAGGAGTCAATTCGACCCTGCTCCATCTCTCCGCGGTGTAACCCTGCCGATAACCGACAGACTTGAGCTTCTTGGTGTTACATTAACATCTACCCTCAATTTTGGCCCCTTCATAGAGGCCACGGCTCTAGTGGCTGCTAGAAAGTTGGGGATCCTGGCAAAGGTGAGACGGTACTTCACGCCGGAACAGCTTCTTAAACTGTATCAAGCGCAAGTTCGATCATGTATGGAATACTGCTCTCATCTTTGGGACGGATCTGCCAGATACCAGCTTGATGACAAGCTCGTCGAATCGAAGCTCCAAAGTCTTGAGCATCGACGCTGAGTTGCTGGCCAGTCGGTTTTCTATCGTTTACATTTTGGGGAGTGTGCGACGGAATTGCATAACATTCCGCCAAGCCCGTTCCACCATCGGACCACAAGACGTACGGCGATGTGCCACCGGTACATGGTGGACATCCCACTCTACACGCACAAAACGTTTTGGGAATACATTCATTGTGCGTACAGCTAAGGAGTAGAATTCCCTGCCTGAGTCTGTGTTTCCTGATAGCTACAACCTGGGAGTCTTTAAGTCAAGAGTGAATAGGTTACTTCTAGGCAAGCGTGCTCCACCTTAGACCGCATCATCGCTTAACATCAGGTGAGATAGTGGTCAAACGTACGCCTATCAATATTTAAAAAAAAAAAAAAGCTCTGTGTGACATTGTCCCAACACTCAGCAGCCTTGTGCTTTGTAACTAACATTGTACCCGTACGTGTATGTACGAGTATGTAGCACTGTATGAAAAACATTATAAATATACCGAAACCGTTCCGAGACTTCAATAAGTCGCCCGAGTCAGTGACAGAACGCGGCGTTTTATAGCTGACCCACGCAACTTCGTCTGCGTCACATTTGTCATTAATGCACGGCTCCTTTTAGTCTTAGCGTGATGATATGTAGCCTATAGCCTTCCTCGATAAATGGGCTCTAATATTTAAATATTTTTTTCAAATCGGACCAGCAGTTCCTGAGATTACCCCCTACATACAAACTTACAAACTTACAAACAAATGTTACCTCTTTATAATATTATTATAAGTATAGATTTGCAACATTTCAGTTTTTTTGTAGTTAGTAAAATTATTCATAAAAAAAATGGAAACATTTGCATAGTTTAAATACTGTTTTTACAGATTCTTTATTTGAATCTAAATCTATAGTAATTTTTGTATTGAGAATTTAGTAATCTGTGTTTAGTTTAAACACAGATTACTAAAGCAATGGTTATAGGGGTCATTCTTCAGGACACGTTTTTTAAGCGGCATCACCTTAAAAGAATTGAAATAGAAAAGTCAGCAAGCTCCTTTTTCTTTAGGCAATCCTTTAATGCTCTCTTATTCGGGTCATTAATTATTTTTCATCATCATCATCATCATCATCATCAGCCTATAACAGTCCACTGCTGGACATAGGCCTCTCCAAGTGCACGCCATTTGGCTCGATCACTGGCAACTCTCATCCAGCTGCTACCAGCCACCCTGCGAAGATCGTCGCTCCACCTAGCCTGAGGGCGTCCTACCTTACGTTTGCCGATTCGCGGTCTCCACTCAAGAACTCGTCTACCCCAAAGGTCATCGATTCTACGGCTAATATGGCCGGCCCATTTCCACTTCAGCTTGCTTATTCTATGAGCTATGTCCTCAACTTTGGTTCTCTGTCGGATCACTTCGTTGCGGATTCGATCTCTCAAAGAGACCCCAAGCATAGCCCGTTCCATAGCTCGCTGAGCGACCTTGAATTTATGGACCAGCCGTACCGTGAGTGTCCACGTTTCGGCTCCGTAAGTCATAACAGGCAGGACGCACTGATTGAAGACCTTAGTCTTTAGGCTCTGTGGAATACGTGACGAGAAGACTCGGAGAAGCTTCCCAAACGCTGCCCAACCCAGCTGAATTCTTCTGTTAGCCTCTCTCTCAAAGTTGTTCTTACCAAACTGCAGAGTCTGCCCGAGGTACACGTATTCTCGAACAACCTTAAGAGCACCGCCATGGACAACAATCGGTCCCGGGGTAACGTGTTCGTTGAACATAACCTGGGTTTTGTCCAAGTTCATCCGGAGACCAATGCATGCAGAAGAATCAACTAGGTCGTTCAGCATCTGCTGCAAGTCCTGCAGCGATTCAGCCAGGATGACTATGTCATCTGCAAATCTCAAGTGTGAGATGTACTTGCCGTTGATGTTAATGCCGCGTCCTTCCCAGACCAGCGTCTTAAACACATCCTCTAATGCGTTTGAGAACAGTTTCGGTGAAATTACGTCCCCTTGTCTCACCCCTCGACGCAGTGGGATATGTTTAGTTCGCTGGTCCTGAATTTGGACGGCCATTGTCGCGTTTTCATAAAGACATCTTAGCACTTGGATATATCGCCAGTCGACTTGGCATCGCTGCAGAGATTCCAAAACAGACCAGGTCTCGACAGAGTCAAAAGCTTTCTCATAGTCCACAAAGTAATTATTTTTCAATTATCTTTATATTTAATATCATAAAAAAATAAAAACACCCCCATTATTTGATTTTCGTGGAGTGTCCCAAACCCCGATCTAGTCACTAAGTAAATTAAATATTTTAAACTAAACGGTACATGCTTACCAAAAAAAAAAACATGAAGTCCTAAGAAGTTGACAATGCTATGAAAAAATAGATCATAGTTCTAAAAGAATTACAGTATCACAAAAAAAAAATGTAACTGTCCCGGGGTACTTACTGATTTGCGTGGATCATTATAAATTCACTTGCACATCCCTAAATTCGAGGCCCGATGTTGCCTCATCCTAATTCACGTTACAACTAGTCGCGCTCCGACGGCCGGGCAGAGTGCTTTTGTGATGAAGCGTCGAGTTTCCGAAAAATTAAGGTAAGAACCTCGTTTCATGGGTATGGTTTCTCAAAACTTTGATTTGCGTGGTACAATTTTCTCCGGTGTCTGTGAATTTTTTTATTGAATAAAATACTGTAGTGAACAAATATAAGGTAACGCAACTTATATTCAAAACACATATATATACTTTATTTATTTTTAAAATAAAGGATTTACTTTGATTTCCGTGGTTTATGTGCTAGTTTTGACCCCCGAAAATCAATTATTGGTCATGCAAGTGAAATAACGTTTTTAGTTTTTGAATTTTTTTATCAATATTTAATTATTGTGATACTTAAAAGACCTACTGATTATGTTCCTAACAAACGACTGATTTTATAATCAAAGATGTTTTTAATGTCTTTAACAAAGAATAAATAATGTTGACTGATTTTATAATAATTAAAAGTTTAAACCCAGCGGTGCTCCGCCCATGAAGGGCAGACATCCACCATAATTATGTTCTACCGTGTCATCCAGGTGATCCTCAAAGTGTTGACACCCGGTCGTGTCCTCCCGCTGAATCCGAAATAGTTATCTCCCGAAACAATCGTGACCGGTGAGTACCTGCCTCAGGCGGAAGGTGAGGACGCTGTGGCGCCGCTTTTGCCACTCCTCAAAAGGGGACTTACCGCCGCAGTTGTGGCGTACCCAAAGGTGGTAGAGCTGGACCTGTATTCTAAGTTTCGTACGTGAATTCGGCTATAGATTGCAGGCAGTCTAAAATAGCTATGTCATGCTGTGCGCTGCATTCCACGCGGGCCTCGAGGAGTTTTCATCAAAACAGATGGGGCTGTCGGGCCCTACCTCCCAGGTCAGAGCCGGGGTTGCGGATTTGTTCGAAAGAGTCACTTGACGATATACCACCCTTAGAAAAAAGCTCCACCACCTCTAAACCTATCTTTGCAAGTTAGTCTGTGTCGTCAATGAACGACACGATTGGCGCAGTGGTTGAGCGACTGGCTGCTGCGTCGCGTGTCGTGAGTTCGATTCCCGCACGGAACTAATATTTGTATGACCTACAGACAGTACCTATTCTATTCTATTCTACAGATAGTTGTTCTGAGTCTGGCTGTTTGTGTTTGTGACTTTTTATGTTTGTCAACGCACCCACGATACAGGAGAAATTCCTAGTGTGGGGCAACATTCTTTAAAATGAAAAAAAAAAGCCTAGGGATCTATAGTTCCCCTTATTCCACTGGAGAGTGAAGCCCGCAATGGATAATTTCTGGCCCTGGGCTGGTCATGATGTTTCATAGGCTCACCGGGAATTGAACAGTTTTAAAATTAAACAATTTGTTGGATATAATATGTGAATTTCAGCCGTGTGCCTTTGCAAAGTTTTGCAATTTCTAAATAGAAATCATAAAACTTAATCTGAAAACATTTCTTAATATTCTGCGTATTGATGGCTGTTGCTTCCTCGTCGTCCTCTGTCCTTTCCTCTCTTACACAGAAGAAATGGATCCAGGCTGTGAAGCAACCGGTCAGCACATGCTATCATCTAAAATTACTTAACCATGCTCTTGAAACTCACGCCAATCTTGATGAATAAAGTTGATTTTTTTATTTATTTCGATACAGGAACGCAAATCGAAACAATTTTATATTTCTAAAACCTAGAAACCCAATATCATATATACAGCGGAGCTAATGCAACACTTTCGACTCCTCTACCATTGGACTTTGCCATCTAATCGTGGTTGTTATGACGTGACCCCTTTTATTAAAGAATGGGACATCATCAAATGACTCCTCCTGCTCTGAGCAAAGCAGGAGAATGTGTCAGACTCTTACTGACTAAAACGCATCCGTGTTCCTTCTAATGTCCTTTGTGTTCCAGGGCCGCGGTGACTCTTTGGAACAAAATCCACGATAAAAAAGTGAGATCAAATGTACAACGCCATCTATGGAATATGATGTTGGATCACTTTGTTGACCGCCCGTCCGTCTGTCTATCAAGACTCTTTATCTCGGGAACGATAGGAGGTATTGAGTTGAAATAATATACTCAGAACTACAGTTCCTTGAATCTGTGAAAAAATAAAACTTCTAAGTTAACGTAAAATAAAGATACGGCCGTCTCCGCCACATAAAATGTACATTTCGATACTCTCGAGGTAATCAAAATTTATAGGGTATTTTTCGTTGACGTAGAACTTAAAAATCTGAAAACTCTACATTTAATGCAATTAAATAAATACTTTTAAAAATTTGGTGTAATATCATACTAAACTATCCAAAATAAAACAATAACATCTTATAAATATTTGAAAATATTAAGAAGAATGAGAAAAGTAAGGAAATGCTTTAGTTAAATAAAATCCAAAAATAATTACGAACCCACACCATGTCATTCGAAAGGCAGTCTTATACCCGACGGGCTATGACCGCTGTTGGGAAATTGATTAAAATAGTCTATCATATTTATGTCATGGCTTTTCACTGCTTACCTCCCTAAAGGTATAGCGTGATGGTAATAATTGCTAAGGTTAGATCTATAAGTACGTACAATTTTGTAACATGTTGTGGATTCTTATAACAATCCCTCGCTGAACTGTTTGGAAAAATGACAAATTATAAGTAAAATGTTATTTTTAGTACGCAAAAACCAATTTTTATTATTATTTTGATAATATAATGGTGTTAAAAGCCATATATATCAAAAGATAAAATAAATACAAAAATAAAATCTGTTTGCGGGGTTCGAACCATGTGCACTTTCTCGTTCAAATTACACATTTTTGATTATTGCTCTTCCTCCATAGCATATAGCGTGATAATATATAGCCTATATGTTGACTATACCTATAAGGATCATTTGTGCAAAATTTGAACAAAATCTGTTCAGTAGTTTTCGCGCCAATCGTAATCACTTATATCAAGATTTACTATTTTATTATATGTATATAAATTTTTATGTTTTTAGGTTATAAGTATAAGTTTAACCAGTGTGAATGTGATGGGTAGCTATGTACCTACTCATAACTTGTCCGAGCCTCGGAAAGCGCGTTAAGTTGTTGCTCCCGCCTGACAAATTGTAGATCTTTGACAGACGTTACGGATTATCCGTACAGGTCGGCAGTAAATAATATCCTTGGACATTTCACACAACACCATATAGTCCCAAGCTAAGCAACCTTATGCTTGTGTTATGGTAACTATATGGCTGATAAACTACTTACATACATTTTTTTTTTGTAAATACAAACATATTATAGATAGAAAAACACCCAGACTCGGAAAAAATACTTGTAGGTCTTACAAATATTTGTTCCGTGCGGGAATCGAACCCGCGACATGCTGCGCAGCAGTCAATCGCTCAACCACTGCGCCAACCGTGTCGTCAAATCGTTTGTACTCACTTGTACCTGCCCAACTAGCAGCTATTGTCTCGCACATTAATGTAATATGAGCTAATACAAAGTTTTCTCATTACGGTTGACGTGACAAAGCCTCCTTGATAATTGCTACAATTAATTACAACCGCAGAGTACACTCAACAGAGTGATACAGAAGGACAGCCCCATACAAATAGCGAACAGGATCAGGTTCACGCACACATAGACACTTACATGCGACGCCGAGGACGATCTCAAACGTCAGCGTACTTGACGTTTGCACTCGCTGTACGTGAAGGGTGACTGTGTGCGCGCTAGCTCGCTCTTTGCGTGAAGGTAATCTTCTGTGCCTATCTGTGCTGTGGTAGGTAGGCTATTAATTGAGGACGGACTTTTAATTAAGGAATGCTAATTAATACCTCGTGAGACTTACTTACTCACCCTGACTCTCTAGTCCTTTGCAAATAACTAGGTTTGTGCCCACACTATCTATACTAGGCATACATAAAAGTGATCAGACCTTTTCATGAAAAAAATATTATATTTATTACTTACATGGTTTTTTGTAAAATAGCCCGTGCCTTCGCCCGCTTGACAAATTATAAATTAAAAACTTCCTCGACAATTATTCTATCCATTGGTGAAAATAGCATAAAAATTGGAGCAGTAGTTTTAGAGTGTATCGCGAACAGACACAGACAAACAGACAGACGCGGCGGAGGACTTTGTTTTATAATGTAGTGAACAGCTAATTTTTTTCGCGATTTCAAGGGTTAGACCCAGAGTAGACGTTGTAATAAGATCCAATTTACACTTTGCTAAAAATGTGCAGCAAATCATCAAGAACCGACACCTGGTATTACAAAATCAAACATGTAAAGTGGTACAAATATAAATGATATAGTCCGCCCCTAGCTAGTCAGTATCTGGCTGGCGTAGCCACAAAGTGTCCCGTGTGGCGCGCCCCGCTCAGAGAGAGCGCTCTGGTAACAAACAGATCGCTAATTAATTCGACATAACTTCACGAGCTCGAATATCGTCCGTTTTGTTTTACGAGCGCCGCCCGACGCCGCCCGACGCCGCCGACGGCTGAGCGCTCCTCACGGGACGGGGCTAAGTATCTTTACGAATAGAAGTGTTGCATAGTAAGGTTGAGTAACGATGGATTTAAGTTTACTTCGGGATTAGAAAAACTTACATGATTTCAGAGAGAATTATTTTCATAAATACCAAAATACACGGGTTTGAAATACATTTATCACATTTGGTCAGTCCCAAATACTTTGCATTCATGATGGATGGTCGTAATTGAGTGTATATGATGTCTGACTCATGTAAAATTGACAAGTAACGAGTACATCAACATGACCACACACATGTCTTGTCATGTTGGTGTGTGTACATGTGATGTTGATCTACATAAATCTGGGCCTTGTCCGGTACGTGGCTGAGCCATGGCCTGACAGATAACGCTCAGTCGAAATTACTGGTCATAGAATCCTGAAAGGCATGTGTGTTCCTTGAAGAGTGTAGCGGCCGTGAAATGTGCGAATCGACCTAATACGACTGATTTTAAATAGTAATTAACGTTGATCGCGCGACGTCACTTGTGGACTACTGTCAATAGAACATACGCGTGTAAAACTTTCTAACAGGATTCGGTACAGTGTGATACGCAGATAATTATTTTTAATTACTGTGCTTTACTTTTGCGGATTTTGGTTTTGAAAACAAAACCTTGTAAGTAACTTCAACCGGAAATGAGATTCTTCTTAAATATAAAACTCTCGTGTCACGGTGATTGTTATCGAACTCCTCGGAAACAGGTTGACTGATTTTATGAAACTATTTGTACATACTAAGTAGGTCTGAGAATAGGTTGTAGGGTCCTTTTTTGGCAAAACAACGTTTGTCAAGTCAGCTAGTAAGTCTATAATTTATTAACGTAATTAGTATTTTTTTAATGATGTTCAAACAGATCTACAACATTGGCTGCTCCGATGAACAGTTTCCAGCAAATAGATTTACTTATAAACCAGCAAAAGTTAAGGCCGAACGGACTCAACCTATTAATACATAATTCTTGCCAACAGTGATCCTTCTCCACACACCTACTCTACATAAGTACCAGTGTCCATCACATCCGCGGCCGGCGGCGGGTCGGGTACTCGGCTCCCATTCACGAGACATGAAGGACGCGGGACGTCGCCGACCTCTTAAGATTACATCAAGCCACTTTAGATAGCCGCGCGTGTCAGGACTCCACGGGGACTAAGGAGCCAGGGGGGAGGGGGGGGAACGTGTCGGGAATTTTAATATCGCGTTTTTCGAGGCAAAGGCACAGATTTGGACGCAGTATCGGGTATGTGTCGGATTAGCGCGCGATGTCGCCAGATAGCTTACATAGATGTCAATTACGCCTCGTCGCCGCGCCGCCGCTTCCACGAGCGTGTGTCACGATATATGATCGACGAGCTATCGATCCGGAGTTCGTACGCATTCGGGCACGGTCGGGCGCTATCGTGCATGTTTTGTACTCCGTAAATCCGGTATCATGTTTTGGTAGTCGTTGGCATCACGTGCGAGTGAATTATTCACGAGTGAGGGGAGCTAAATGTGAGACTGTTTTGTACAAACGATTCACGATACTGGTCTTCTTTAACATTAACAATTCAGTTGATAACGCTGTTTGTCTAGTAATATTTTATTACAAAGTTAGATTGAATTGCTATAAAATTTGCTGAGTAAATCTAATGTCAAAAAACACCCCTCATCATATTTCGTTGTTCTAGACATTGCTACATTACTTCACACCAAATACGGTACTCCTCACACACAAAATGCCTGGACAGGGAACAGCGCCACCCTGTCGTTGACAGATGCGTTCTGATTGAGAGATGGAGTCCCTGGCGATGTAGCGATGAGCAGAGATCGATAGCTCACATGTGACGCGTGAGCTCAGGGAGACTTGTGTTCAGCTTGACGATGACGTGGCAACAACACAGATTTGTGCACAGCAGGTCAAGGAATTGCATACACAGCCAGCTGGCGTTAACAATTGAATAAGTATGCAATGAGTTGATAGTAATATTGTAAAATTAATAAAGTTATAAGTTACACAAATAGCTTTTAGTGAAAAATATACAATTTACTGTGCTAAAGACTAAGTTACTGATAAAAGATATCGATTGTGATTTTAACAAAAACGGACTTCAAAGGTTAATCAACACATATCCAGGCCGTGCCCGGGACGTGGACGGCCTTCGATCCGTCTATGTCCTGGGCCAGGCCAGGCTACGTCTGAATCCACCTTAAGGCTTAAAGTCACTCAAAGGGCAATAGACAGGGCAACGCTTGGAGTTTCCACGAGTGATCGAATCTGGAATGATGATATCCACAAGAGAGCCAAGGTTACCGACATAGCCCGAAGGATTGCTAAATTAAAATGTCAGTGATGGGCAGGGCACATTGCTCGCAGAACAGATGGTCGATGGCACCGACAAGTTGTGGAGTAACGACCGCGTACCGGAAGACGCAACGTTGGCGCGGCCTCCCGACGACCTGGTGAGGGCCGCGGGTAGCCGATGGATGCGGGACGCACAGGATCGGTTTGTGCGTTGTGGCCCATGTCCAGCAGTGGAAGTCTTTCAGCTGATAAAATGATGATGCTGATCCTGAAAGCGCCTTCGGATCAGCCGCAATAAAGGTGGAAAAAGGCTTCAAGGTTGCAAGGTTGCTTGTCAAACATCTACCTAATAACAAAACACTTTCAGAGATGTGTGATTCGCGGCTGAGCTAAAACTAACAAAACCTATCTATACTATACTAATATCATAAAGCTGAAGAGTTTGTTTGCTTGAACGCGCTAATCGCAGGAACTACTGGTCCGATTTGAAAAAATATTTCAATGTTAGATATCCCATTTATCGAGGAAGGCTATAGGCTTCTCACGCTACGACAAATAGGAGCGGAGCATTGATGGAAAATGTGACACAGACGAATTTGCGCGGGTCAGCTAGTATAATTATACGTAGTCACAAATAAGTGTATCTACGAGTATAAAGTGATAGTTGCTGTATCATAACAGTAATCGTTACGTCGGAGCCTTACATAAAGTTAGTATGAAGTCCGTGCGAGACTTGTCGTCTTGTCGTCTTGTAAGTCTGAACTGAGCTATCTGCTCTAAGTAGATTACAGCCAGTCTACATGAGTTGACGAGATAAAGATATCGTACGAATTCTAGGAAGGCGGCGCGTTCGTGTGAACTGGCTTTTAGGACAGGCCTTCTTGGTGTTCAAGTAACTTTTTTTCTTTTTGTATAAAAGGCAAAGAAGCTCGTAGCTTCCTTGCCTTTTTTCCCCCAAACGACTATGGGTGTTGAATATTCTATCTATCTAGGTTCATTTTCATAAAATATCAATAATATTTTCATTTTCTTCCTACTGTGCACGGACGAATTATGGAAATTTGTCAGCGTGTATTCCCTATACCTCATCGATCGGCCTTAAAATCAAGAGCGAACAGGAACGTTCTGGGATCAGTCGCCCCATCGTAGAGCTCGCCCATCGCTTGCCATCAAACGAGGTCATCAATCTGTTTGTATGTAACCTCTTCACGTTAGTGCGGATTTCGACTTTGCAAACCGATAGACCATGTCAAATTTTACTTTTTATTTTGTAAAGAATTTCCTTTGAGATTACAAACCTGAGCAGAAGCTGCTGGCAGAAGCTCGTTTCCAGCATAGGCTACGGACTCCAATTATCTTGTAAGTACACGCTTCAAAACGCTCAGTCTCCAACGTGGCTAACCGTGTAGGCCGGCAGGTCTAGCCTGTACCATAAAGTGCGTGAGATAATGAACTCCCCCTCCACACCTCGCCCCGCACCCCGCACCCCGCACCCCGCACCCCGCACCCAGCACCCCGCACCCCGCACCCCGCACCCAGCGCCGCTAGTTAATTGTCCGGCGACCATATTCAACTAATTGTATTGAGACGTTACCGACACGGCAACTATGTTACTTCAGAAGGACTACTTCGTTGCACAAATTCGAACTCAAAGAATTAATCTGAAAAACACCTAACGGCACTTTTGTACGGTTGAAGTCGGTTGGTCAAAAACATAGAGTTACATTAAGCATAGAAAAGTTCTCACTCTATTGAAAACGATATGTAAGTCGCCAGTTATTTCATAAAGTGTATCAAACCGTCTCTATTTATGGAATGATGTCAGCAATCGACTAAAATCGAGTTGTGTTATTTATTCGTTTATTTGTGGGGATGTACGATCAAAGAATTGAATTGTTAAGCAATTACACTACCTATCAATTATAATTTTAAATAAAAAAACCGGCCAGTCGGACTCGCGCACCGAGGGTTTTATATAAACCTGTAGGTATATATTATAAACAAAAGTTGCAGTTTACGATTTATGACGTTTTAAAAGAAAACTACTTACTAGATCTTGTTCAAACTAATTTTCAGTTGAAGTTTACATGATAATGTACATAATTTTTTTTTGTTTAGTTTTATCATTCTCTTATTTTAGAAGTTACACGGGGGGGAAACTCATTTTACCACTTTGGAAGTGTCTCTCGCGCAAACAATTCAGTTTAGAAAAAAATAATATTAGAAACCTCAATATCAGTTTTGAAGACCTATCCATAGATACCCCACACGTATGGGTTTGATGAATAAAACAAATTGAATATCAGTTCTAAGTACCCCCAAATTTTTATTTTTTATTTTGATGAGAAAATCTTAACGCGGTTCACAGAATACATCTACTTACCTAGTGACAACAGCATAGTTCTTATACTTTCGGAAAAAAGTGGCTGTGACATACGGACGGACAGACAGACAGACAGACAGACAGACGGACAGACACAGACATGACGAATCTATAAGGATTCCGTTTTTTGCCATTTGGCTACGGAACCCTAAAAAGGGGTCCCTCATACCCCGAGGTTGTCTAGTGTCGCTGTCAGCTTTAAGACCGCCATTGTCCCATAGAATTAGGTCTGTACAAAAGAGTTGTATACCTCTATTTCTGATTTAAAATAAAGTATTTGTATTCTATCTGTCTATTGTTATCTATGTGAAGATATAGTTTTTTTTCTCCTCTCGCTCTGGGTGAAGCGGGAGGGAGTGTCAGACTTCTACTGACTAAAACCCATCCATGTCCCTTCATTGCCCTTTGTGTTCCGGAGCCACGGTGTCTCTTGCGAATAATCCCGCGACTCCGGCAGGCGTCGGCCCTTTCGGGCCCCTCTGTGTTGCTGACTCTCTTTGAGGCGCGCGTGGAACACTAACGCGCCGTCGACACGGCCTGTCGTCACTAGACGGATGGACGGCGAGCCACCCATAGCTCGCCGTCCACAGGCCCGCGCCTACGGTGGCCGGAGGTCACCAGGTGGTGGCCCCCGACGCCCGCGGCGTCTACCACGGCGGCCGGGACGAGAGGGTCTCCTCTCCCGCTCCGCCACCTCCTTCGCTAGCATGAATGTGAAGATATGCTAAAGATAACTTTTTGAACATACTCGTAAATCACCTCCTTATCTTTTATCTGTCGCATCGAGTGAGCCTTTTGTCCATAACACTTCTATGCGAGCGCTCTGATATTAGTTTTAAGGACGCAATTACTATAAGCCCGTGTAAGCACGTCTTTCGTTATATTCTCAGACTCTCTCAAGGTGACGTCACTGGTCCTTCACAAGACACAATGGCCTGTCGTGTAACATGGCTGGCGGGAGACTGATGGGCAGATAGACCTTATCAAATTATTCCACACTGGTTTTATTACCTCGGCATCGCTCCCGTGGGCTATCTCATATGAATCGTTTATCATTTTCGAGTTAAAAGCACGTAATTATAGTGTAGCGTTCCGCCGGTGAAAATATTTTTAATGAAATCGGATCAGTAATTTTTGAAATTATATCTAAGGTACGAAAAACTTTTTACACTTTGAAGTCGGTTGTATTTTTTTGTAAAAAGTTTTTTAAAAATAAAACTTAAACGCGATCAAAGTCGCAAGTGTAAAAAGTTTTTTATTTTTCACTTTTTAGTGGTACCCCACACCTAACAACACCACTGCAAAATCGCAGAAAAGCAAAATATGCAATTTCGATTACTTGGATGGCATAAAACCATCATCCAAGTAGACGAATTCCAGCTATTTCGATTTAAAATCCAAAATCGTAACCGATTTTGATAAAATTTAAATGGGACCAATCTGCAAGTATATCCTTTCAGATAAAATCCTTTCATATAAAGAATTTTTCAAATCGGTTCATAATTGTTGGAGTTATGAGGTAACAAACATTAAAAAATAAATATACAACCGAATTGAGAACCTCCTCCTTTTTGGGAAGTCGGTTAAAAATCAAACATATAGTTGACTTCTGTTATGATTTTACGAGTTCTGGGTTGTTGAGTTTTTCTAGTAAGCTCGGTTGATGCCAGATAGGCTGCCCTTTTTACCGACTTCACAAAAAGGAGGAGGTACTATGTTCGGATGTTTGTGTTTTTTTTTTTTTTTTTTTTTCTATGTTCATCGAATACTCCGCCAATTGTCGACGGATTTTCAAAATTCTTTTTTGTGCAAAAGTAGATAGTTCTGAGGTGGTCCCACTGTCATCAAGTTAGGATCTGATGATGGGATCTTAGAGAAATCGAGGGCAAACCTCAAATTTTGGCTTACTCATTATTTTTCGCATATATTATGAAGTATCTTGTGTATTTGCGTATGGTGGTTGTCACCATCTCAGGTAGCTGGGCTGATGATGGAAGGTACAACTCCTAAACAGTAGGTAAGAAGTTACTCGAACAGGCAAGGATTGTTTTAGTAAATTGTTTTGATGTTTGATAGGGCATTTGCCACATTTGGTCTCATGATCATCAAGTCATGACCTGATGCTGCAGAGTACCTAACTCCTCGACAACTAACAGAAGATATATCGTGTTTAGGGTCATTGAAAAGGGCTCGATGTGTGGATAAACGTACTGTTAATGAGGAACACCGAAGTACATAGAGACCTGATGCTGAAGCCAGGAACATCAGAAAAAGTACAAACCTTGAAATTACAGCACCATAGTCGTGTTTGGGCTCATTTTAAACAGGACTAAATTTTAAGTTCAATGCAATGTTGACATAAGTCTGGCCTGATGCTGCAGCCTGGATTATCAGCATCTAGTCTAAAAACTAATAAATACTTCTTAAAGTGAGCTTCTTTTGCGAATTTTTTGCGAATTTTCTTCTGTATAATTATTAACCGACTTCAAAAAGGAGGTTGTTAGGTATGGGGTACCACTAAAAAGTGAAAAATAAAAAACTTATTATAAAAAAATACAACCGACTTCCAAAAAAAACACTACAAAGTAAAAAATAACTTTAATTTCGGAAGTCGGTGTTTTTGTTAGTTTTCTCGTATTTTGACACCGAGTTCCGAAATTAAAGTTATTTACTACTTTGTAGTGTTTTTTTTTTGGAAGTCGGTTGTATTTTTTTGTAAAAAGTTTTTTAATTCTAAAAGCTTCGGGATACACATGACTCTGCAATATTTAGTGATCGTTTATTAAATGGCATTCAAAGTTAATGAAGTTCGATAAATAGTAGTACTTAGTAGTTTAATAGTAATCATTGGTGATGTCGTTCAATCGTTATGATATTGTAAGAACGACTTCCCAACGAATGCGTCGTATGAATGCTTCCGCTTTAATAACATAAAATATAATATAGTGGATTAACAGACATTATTCATACGCGTGCAAACGCAAGCTATCTCCTTGTCGTCACGGTTTAACAAAAGTCACGCGAAACAACAGTGCTTGCGTGTTTTGTGTAAAAACTCATTCCGAAAAGACTACTTTATTGAAGCCCGCTCCAAAAAATGTAGCCTTGTCACGTCGCGTCGCGCGTCGGGCTAATTGTGAAGCCCTCGCATACATGGCTAACGCCACGTCTCCGGGCTTAAGACTACGCCACGCCATAGTCTGTTCTCTTCTGTTCTTACAGTCTTCGTGCGTCTTTTGTTTTGTGACGTCACATGCACGTCGGCATCTATTTTTGTCGCTTTTTCTGTCTAAGAACACAGCGTCGAACCACTGAACAAAAGCTTGCAGAAGGATCAGGCTAGTCAATCTTGACATTGCGCGACTTTGTAGACGAATAGCCTAGACACGACAAGGACCACAACATGTCGTGGCTCTAACTCCACGGTTCCACCTGTAACCAGGTCGCATGCTGAGGGCCAGTTCTACTAATTTTTAAGCAACTTTTGCATTCGTATGTCAACCGTAATCTGTCAGAAATGTATGAAAGTTAAGGCTTTTTTGACAATTTGCGATTGACATACGAATGCGAACCTTGTTTAAAAATTAGTAGATTAGGCTCTCAGATATTGCATTACATTTCAGGCTCGCGTGGGATAATCCGATCAATCGCTCTATCGTGTCTTGCAATTTTATTAAACTTGCATACGAGTTGCTTGCATACGAGTTGCTTGCATACGAGTTGCTTGCATACGAGTTGCTTGCATACGAGTTGCTTGCATACGAGTTGCTTGCATACGAGTTGCTTGCATACGAGTTGCTTGCATACGAGTTGCTTGCATACGAGTTGCTTGCCGGAGGGAACGCGACTTAAGACTTAAAACTAAAATTGGTTATATCTATCTGACATTGTGTTCATTTTTAGATTTTGCCAGCGGCTTCTCTCGCGTTCATGTCGGAAATTATCCCAAGGGAACCTAATCTATTAATAACAGTCTGGAATGCTATTCCAGACTAAGATATACATATATGTAAGCTACATTTCATCCAGTTCCGTTCTGACATTCTGGCGTGATTGAGTCCATCCAAATTTTCGCATTTACAATATTAGTAAGAAGTAGACCTTTTGGCCTTGATTTCCCGCCAGGTGTGAGCCGAGTCGTGGAGGCACCTCAGGCCCGCGCTAATGAGTGTGTTCGACACAGTTCGTGAGATCGTTCATCGAGTCGACGACGTGCTTACATGACTATATGTCTACACAACAACAAGCCTACACGACTACACAGCTACTTGTTTATCAGTCTACAAGATAACATCGTCTGTACACGATAACACCCTGTGAAATGGTCTGATACGAATATTACCAGGGAGAGACACTGTGTAATGTTGTACATTTTCATAATACACGTGCGTATTTTCAAATTATTTTGAACCTTATACGAATAAAACCGACTTGTTTAAACCAGGGTTATCTATTAAATCAGCGTACAACAAATTATTACGACCACCTCTGTTCTTATTCTACATTTGCCTGACGGGACTGGGTGGCAACAAATACGACATCAGTGAAAAGCAAAACAGTAATGTGAATCATTGAATGTGATTAATGTTTACATGTTTTATTTTTGAAGCAATCAGAGTGTCCGATTTCTTTGTGAACACGAATTGTTACGAAACAAACTAATTAGTACTGAACAGTGCAGTCGCCACCGACGTGAGGGAATCAAATTGACAACACTAAACAATAGTGACGTGGTTAGTGCTTTGTATTTTGAGCACTAACCACGTCACTATTGTTTAGTGTTGTTGAGTCAATTTTAGTGCAGGCTTTTATGTATAGCTCCGTGTATAGAGCAAGCAAAGTGAGTCCATCCGTATGTACAGTCAGGTTGATATATTGTCCAGCAAATAGACACACTATTTTGTCTAATAATAACCTAAGCTTTTTTAACAAAATTGGTTGAAACATAAGAAAGATAAATTTGGACTACTGGTTTCCCTGACAGTCTTCTTTGTCTAGTCCACCGTAACCACAGCAAAATAAATTAAACATAGAAACGTAAACTGATGAGTTAGGCTGATTAAAAGATAAGAAGCACTACATCAATGTAATCAGTTCAGTCGCAGGTGATGGATGGCAGAGAGTGCTTGTTACTTATTCACGCGCCTTCATCCCTCCGTCGTCCCTCCGCATTACCTCATAAGGCGATATGACGGAGTGCCTCGTGGAAAGCGATACGATAGCCGCAAACGTTCAGTTAATGATAAAATTCAAACCGGTTGACGCATTAATCATCTTATTTCTAAACTAAAATCTACATGTAAAACAGTAAGTTATTAATTTGTTCATCTGCCTTTTTGTTTAACAAATTGATCCATAACATCTGTGTCAATCGTGTTTACAAGCTTTTATTCATTGATTATTATAAATTCTAATAATTAAATTCGCATCTCAGTGGCAATCTGTCGGAAATGTAGGAATAATTAGGTGTTTTTGATACTTCCAAATGCGAAAGTGACCTGAAAAGTTGTAGAATTTATTTGCAATTTAATCTTAGTAGCGACTCGTGGTAGCTATTACGTTGGTACTACGGCGTAACTACTACGGCGTAGCTACAAAGGCGTAGCTACTACGGCGTAGCTACTATGGCGTAGCTACTACGGTGTAGGTACTATGGCGTAGGTAGCTCTTTGGGTGCAGCTTCAGCGCAGCTATTACGATGTAGCTACTATGGTGATGGTACCTCTTTGAATGCAGGTACGTTGGAGCTACTATGGAGTTGCCGCTACAGCTTAGTTACTTTGGCGTATGTCCAAAGGAACTACGCTTGGTCTTCGGTTAATTTTTAAGTTATTCTACATATTCAACTCGTTGTCCAATCGAGTCGACATATTTTGTGTGTTGTCGGATGTATTTGTAACAAACAATCAATCAGTTCTCCCCCCTCCCCCCAAACACGGCAGCGCACTGTTTGTTCTTTTGGTGGCGGCACCCTGTACACGAATACATTCTGTTTGTGCACTACTTCACCGACACAAAGGAATTGATCGAAATACACAAACAACCGCGTTTCACCGACAACAGTGTGTCGCGTTGTATCCCGCGCCGCTGAGATGGATCAGTTCCACATTGTCGTTCAAACTGAAATAAATGGTCGGTAATCATGAAAAAAAATACTATGATGAAATACATAGGATACACATACAATTATATCAAGTAAGAGACAAATAAATAACAAAGAATAAACTAAATAAAACTAACACATACTATACAATATAGATTTTAAAGAATGTAAATTTACTGGAAATTAAAGGCTTTTTAATTTTATTTATTTTAATCATGAACTTGTCACCGGATTGCAAGCTGAGTCAGATTTCGAAGAGTGATTATTATCAGGTATAAAATTTAGATTAGTATTATTTACAAAAGAAATGTTCGGTTTGCAATTCATTGAGTCTCTCTCGATATGTTTTAGTATAATTATAATCTTACGGAGTTCGGTATTACATATAATATGTATTTATTTAAGTTTTATGCACAATGGTGGTATATAGGCGGACTTAATGAAACAATGCATTCTCTACCAGTCAACCTTTGTGATAAAAAGACTACACTATGGTAGGTGTACAACAAACAAATAATAAAAAATAACACATTAAAATTGAATCTTTTCAATATAAGAAACAACATATCTGACAGGCAACCGCTCCAATGAACAAAACTAGCGCACCTATTAGTGAAAGCAAAAGGAAGAGGGCTATTTTGATTTGAATATGTTTTACCACCTCACGAAACGCGCATACAATGTACGTCTTGTGGTCTATTTTTAATTATTTGGAGAGTAGTGGCTGCGCAGGCATTGTGAAACAAACTCTTAATATCGTCTGTAAATCACAAGTCCGTCTCAAAACAAAAACGCAATAATCTCTTTCTTTAGTATTTCGCACGTTATCCCGTTGTCCCACATCTAATCGTTTGAGCTTTCTCGGCGAGATGAAGAGTAATGAACGTCACCGCACTCCGCACTCCCGGCTCCTCTGTCACTCAGGGAGGGACTGCTCACTGAGGGCGGAGGTTCGGGAGGGCTTGCGACAAGTACCCGCTAAGTGTCGCTCGTTAGCGAGCTAAATGCACAGAAACACACGAATATAGAGGCCTAGAGCCACAGACATTAACACACATGTTGATAAGAAGTCTTCGTGTTGCACACGTTAGTCAATCGACTGCTTGGCACTAGCAGTGCTCGATAACTAAACTGTTCCCGCAGTCATATAGGTTTATTTTAATAACACGTATGTTAGCTTGAAATAACGCTAATCAATCTATCGATAGTAAATCCGGATAGTCAGAATCCAGAAATATTGACAGCCAGTCGTCCCAAGAGGTGTCGTGATACCCAGTCTAGGTTGTGATAGTCAGATAGGCAAAAGGCTCCTGCTGTGCACTAGTATTCAGTTGTATTCGGTGAGTTAGGGAGCCCACCACAACATAGTGGACACTAGGCAAGATTATATTATTATTAGTTTTTTATTTTCTACTTTCTCGGGTATCTTTTGAGACCCGGTCCTTTGGTAGGCGTACGAGGGGCCGAAACCAACTCGCAGAAGCCCCGTTAGATATTTCAAATGTAATGGGGCACCAACCGGCGATTATCCCTGTATGCATATACTGTACTATTAGTATTATTAGTATTATTTTCCTGGAAGTTGCATTAACAATCGTCACTTGCAACGTAGGTAAATAACAAACCTACATCGTTAATTCTATTGGGTCCAATGCATACAGTACGCGTTAGTAAACATTGTTCACTGGCCGCACCGCACCTGTGCCGACACCCGCTCGTCAAATCTCAGCGCCAATAAAACTAACTACACAGGAGTGCCGACAGTGCCGAACACTTGTACAACTGTACTACAGATAACTGTTAGCGGTTCGTGGTGAGAGGAGCGGTAGATATATATTCTAAGAAAAAAACCCGGGTGATTGACGACTTGACTAAGTGTGTCTGTATAGTCTTTTTCTATATAAAATGGGAGAATACATGAATTGATTATGATTTCCATATCTTCAACTGGTTGTAGGTACATCTAAAATCAAATTTGCAATTCTTTCTAATACTCTTGTTCCACGATGCAGCTATAAATCTATTGTAGAGGTTTTGACCAAAGCATGGGGTCCAGTTACTGACACTGCGCTTGCTTGCTACTACGTGGATCTTAAATCATAGTTGCTAAAACCATCAGTTTATATACCTAGGTGCTCAAAGATTGAATTGATTTAAAAGCATGCCACGTTCACATTTACCTGTAATATTAGTAGTATTAGAAATACTAATAAGTGAGTGCTTCAATTAGTCATTGCCACCCCTTTTGTAGAATACAGTCATTATGTATCGTGAGGCGGTATATCTTCTGCTCGCACCTGTACAGGCAGCGTGTCGGGTGGCGTGTAAACACGCGCGACGAGTCCCGCGGGGCGCGTCACGAGTGACTCGCGCGGCTGTCGGACGGTGGCGTTGTTTGTAGCAAACTGCCCACAGTTCCTTCATTACAAGTTAAGGCATTTGTTACTGCATTAGCTGCCGCGGGAGAATTACGGTGCCGGCTTCTACACAGAAGGAAATAATACAGCTGCTATTTTATAATGGGATGGTTTGTTTATGGAAGCAAAGAACTGAATTTGAAACTTTCGCTGGATACACTTTACACTTTATGAATTTCATAGCTAAGAAAGCACGATTTATCAAGGGTAGGCTACAAAAGCGCAGTGGCAAAAAAAAAATAGAATTACCTATTATTCGACGACTAAGGTGTCGCAGTTTATTCAATAATGGCTTACACCCGCGACTTTGTACCGCATTTCCTGTTCCCGTAGGAATTTCGGGAAATCCTCTCTTAGTGGTCCCCAAAGAATTGTAGAGAAGCTTCTTGCCAAATTTCAGCTTTCTACGACCTGGAGTATTGGCTGTGCGTTGTCTGTCAGTCACTCAGGAACGGAAGTATTTTATACTAGAGGCCGCCCGCGACTTCGTCCGCGTATAAATTCTCGTTATTCCCGTGTAAATCCCGATCCCTCGGGAACTGGATAATAAAACGGGATAAAAAGTAGCCTGTGTGTTATTCTGGGTCTTCAGCTACCTACATACCAAATTTCACCGTAATCGGTTCAGTAGTATTTGCGTGAAGGAGTAACAAACATCCATACATACTCACAAACTTTCGCATTTATAATATTAATAGGATATTAGGATTGTGCAAACTCCCATTCCCTGTGGTACCCGTACACACAACTAGCAAATGCGTCGCTCTCATGCATCAATTCTTATCAAATATCAAACCGCGGCACGAACACCAAACCCCCTGACACCGTAATCCATTACTTCTTCTTTATTTCGCGTAACAAATTGTGTCCCATTGCCATTGTTTCAAAAAATTATATAGTCGAATACCCGCGGCGGGGCGCTTCCGTGTTGCGGCCTTGTTCTGAATAATTACTCGTTTTTGTTCCATCCCCCCTCTTCCTCGCTGCCCCCTGTCACCCCCCGCAAGTATTAATCGCCCGCCATCCGTAACTCGGCCGGCCATGCATCACGCGCGCTTATCTGTCGACCCCTTTATATTAAAACACCCACTTTTACTAATAAAATGTTCAACAAAGCGAGAACACAGTGACTGCCGGTCGACTGTTTTACAATTACAATAATATTCATTGAGCAGTTGCCCACCAGACATAACACACTCTAGTCGGACGATGGTCCTTTTTCAACGGCGTGACTTTTACACCCTGTTCAGCGTACCTCTATATCGCATGCTTAATGGAATACTGACTTAACTCAAAAAAGACGATTTTCGGGAAATCGCATAAGAAGATCTTGCTATGAGGACTTGTCTTACTTATTGATGCATAAAAACAAAACTGATTTATATTTATCATGAATGTTTGTATTTTGAAAATCTATGACAGACTACTGATGATATCTGAGTAAAAAAAACTAGAAATAATCTGTAACTTTTTTTTTTAAATATTTAAAAAAGGACATTCTAAGTTAAGTCAGTTTTTTATAAAAAAATAGCAAATATTTTGAAATGCAAATGTTCCATTATGTTTTAAGCCTCTTTCAGTTTGGATAATGTGTTATTTATAGTGACTAATTCAGTATTTAGTCTGTTTATTTTTACTTAAGGAAAACACATTTAGAGATTGGGTCCAATTATTCAAATTAGCAGACCGTAAATAAACTTAATATTAGCGTTTTTAATAAATCAAAAAACATTAAATGTAGTCTTCTATCATTTATTGCAGGAACCTTCACAAGTAGCAGATTTTAAATAGCAAATTTAAGGTATCTGTCTTATTTATAGGTTCTATAAATCAACATAGTATACATCAAGCCGAAGAATTGCTCCAATTATACAAAAAAAGCTAAAAATGTAAACCCACCTTGGTGATCCAACCTATTAAATTATAAATCTAAATCAACTTGAGTTAAACCTTTATAGAATATAATCTTCTAAAACAAACATAAACACAAAATTTAACGAAGTGCATTCGATTCACTTTACCAAATATTAAAAGTAAATATCACCAATAATGAACTTCTAAATTAAACTATTGGTGAAAAATTCTATTCACGGGGTTCAATGTTATATAGCCCTAATTTATTTTGTTTCGGCCATAAACAATGTTGTGTGAGAATGTTTATCGAAAATATAACGTTAGTCTCGACTCAGTGAGCTGAGAATCGTAAAATGGTCGATTTTACGAGTTTTTGTGTGGCTCAACACCACGATAACACTGTCAAAAATATATATTGTTTTGTGTATTCAAATTGTCTTCATCCAAGTTAAAACTTTTAGTCTTTATCATAGAATTATCATAAAAAGATAACCTGTGTGCCAATTCTACTAATTTTCACATTCGCATCGCAGTTTGCGATTGACAAGCGATTGCGAAAGTTCTTTATAAATTAGTAGAATTAGCCCTCTGGTAACAACAATGACAAACGTGATTGTGTGTGTAGAGAAATTACACGATGTCGATTTGCAAGCTTCTTTATTACCCTGATTGTACATTCTAGAGAAGAAAATAGGGAAGGGCATTTATTTCTAATCTACATGGATCTACATGAATCAACATAGTTGCTTCTGGTAATCACAATTCAACATCATTCATTATTAATAGTAATTCCCTACTTAACTACTTCCTTTCTGTATCAGTAATAGGGAATATGCTTAAAAAAAACACTTTATCTAAAAATATACAAAAATATATTACTAACAGTGGAAATAGAATCAAAATTGCTCGAAAAACAAACGAGATATAATTATTTTAAACAAATATATCTGTCCCTCTCGTCGCGAAAACGCTGTTTTCTATGGCAGATGTATAGAGGTCACGTAATGTGACGTCAAATTCCATGTCGGACTTCTCGTTCTAAAAGTAATCTTTGAAGCGTTATAACTTCATCGCTAATGAAGATATTTAAAAAATATTATCTAGAGTGTTTCCTGGAGCTTATAAGTAATTCATTTTATAAATAAAAAAATCGCGTGCATATTCCCTATTACGAATAGAATCAAACACATAAACACAAAGCATTGTTTGTATCAACGCATCCTACCATCCCGCTCATCACTCACTCGCTCGCTCCCTCGCACAATCACTGGCAGACAAAACTTTATAATTAACGAACTATGTTGACACTATTAACCCTATCGCCGCGGTGTATGCCCGACATGTGCCCGACCCGGTCCGACATGCGCCCGACATGTGTCCAGAGTGTGGCGGACACGTGGCGCCCGGATTAATGCCACTCATAAATATCGGCAGATAGCTTCACACAACGACCCTTTTATGGCTTGAAGTCGTCGTTTCGTCGTCGAATTTCCTAGCTGACTGCCCTGAGAAGAAACGCGAAAACAAACTCAGAGGTCAAAGTGTCTTTTCAAGTCCATAAAAACTTTCTGGTGAAATCAACGTGAACTGTTAATTGAAAGGCATCAAATAAAATTTTAAATCGACAAAAATGACTTACGCTTTACCAGAACTTCCCTGTCGATAAGTTTCACTGACATCAAACTCCAAGTGAAGTTAGTTATGACATAGACTTTCAATTAGAAGGCCTGACGAGTATCCGACCCTAAAGGATTAAACTGTAATTGAGAATATACTTTTGGAGTTTTAACAGTTCGCCCACGCCTTGAAATAAGCTTATTGTCTTATAAACTTTGACCAATATTCACTCTAACCTTACAATGTTTTGAGTTTTAGCATTTGGGTAACAAAGAGCTTTTGTTCTTGTAGGTTATCTATGGAGTGTAAAGATAATAATGAAGTATGCAAGACTAAACAAGAAGGCGAAATACGCAAAGTTTTTTTTTATGATAGGCTTGTATTAGCCATTGTCTCACCTGATGGGCAGCGGTGATGTGGTTGACGACGGAGAGCGCTTGTCTAGAAGTGAACAATCAATTTATATAACCCGAGTAATTCTTACTTCTATTACAAATGAGAAAGTTTGGATGGACGTCTGTAACTCACTTACATCGGAACAGCTGAACTGATCTGGCTGTAATTTAGTATAGACACAGACAATAGTCTGAAATAGCACATAGGAAAGACAGCGGGAGGTCGAAATGCATGCGGGCGCAGTCGCTGGCAGAGGCTAGTATCCCATACATGTAGCACAAATGATAGTCGTCGATACTTTTTATGTTAAATCTCACTATAATAAATAGTCGTAGTGGATCGTTTATGTCGTGATCGGCATCCCGGATGAATGTCCGCTATGAACACTATGACCGGGCACATCTCCAAGCTGTACATTGCTCCATAACGCAATGTTCTGCACTAACTTCGTCCCCCGAGCCACTTCAATTAAATTAACTTTACCAACTTGTTGTTGACTCCTTGTCAATTACTTTATCATATTCTTTTCTCAATGTATTTCAGGGTTTTATACCAAAGTACAAAAAAGGAATCCAAAGCAAAGTTTTCTCTGAAATTTTACTCCAAGACTAATATCAAAGATTGGAAGGGAGTGCTAATTTGAACGATGTGGAATAAAATCATTAAAAAAAATCGGGGCGATACCGGGATAAATAAACAGTATAATAAGCACTTTAGGCATGATCACCCTTAGAACGATTGTGATGTTTATAATGTAAGTGCGTGTGTGTCGTGGAAGATAGGTCTTAGTGGACTCGTATCACATCGCGGCCCACGCGGTAGGGAAGGGTTGACACTGAGTTCTCGCTTCTCGAGAGGATTTTACCAAAACATTTATTAGTTGCTGATTTGTTTCGTGAAAAGTTTATGTTTGGGGGATTACTCGTGGCATCGGAATGTGCGAGTCAGTAGGAGGGCTGTAGTACGCTGTTGTCTGAAACGAGTCCCATTAATAATAAGCCAGATAGCATTTCCTTAATCAAGTTTAAAACCACGCAAAGTTGAATCGTGTTTCTGAGGGAGTTAATCTGGGAAGCTGAATGTATATAATTTGAACCGGATACGTTTAGTGGCTGAAGTTGTATAACTTGTATAACACATTTATGGTATAAAACAAATCTTGCCAGTTTCAAATTCACTGGATTTGAAACTTGCAACATTTGGTCTTGTCTGTTAACAGTATCCTCTCACCATTATAATTATAACTAATCAAATTGAGCGGTCTTAACTGGTAACTAAGTAACCCTCATTCTGGCACAGTCGGGTAATAATTCTGAGTTGGAAGGATTGACTGAAATTTTGCTTCGATCAGCAACTTATGTCATACCGCACTTGCAATTAAGTTTACAAATCTGTAAACACTGAGTGTTAAAAAACAACCTTAATAGGTACCGGTCATATAAAATTCAGTTTGTCTTACGACTCCAAGCATTGTTTTGACTGTTTCTGCTAATAGTCATCTTTCTGAAAACAACTTTTGATAGGAAACAAGGATTAAACATGGAATGTCATAATAACAAACTCGTCAAACTATTCACAAAAACTGCAACTACTGAGTGCCAGCACCATCAGTGGCGACAACTAGAAAGTCGTCGAGGCAATGAAGTTCGACAATATCGATGTTATATTGTTACTCCTCCGCTATTCTTTTCTGATTTAGTTCTGGAATCCAAAAAAGTCGTGACTCGTGGAGTCGGTTTAATGTCTATCTCTCTGTTGTACAGGCTTCCCCCTCTCCCGCGCGTCATGGTCGAGCTCAGAGCGCGCGCTCCCCTCTCTCCCCGCGCCCGCAGACGCCGCTGATGCCGTGCGCGACGCCAAGTTGTACCCGGTGCTGAGCGACGCGGCCGACACTACCGACACGGCTGACACGACCGACACGACGCACGCAACCGATGCGACGGACCACGCCGGCCACGTGCCAGCGAGTGACGAGCGCACCAAGCGCAGCAGTGCGCAAGACTGGGAGAGAGCGCCTAAAGTGAGTAAAAGTTTACAGTCAGAACTGTCCGTTATCAGAAATGGTCTTTTGAGGAAAGAACCACACAGATTTGAGTGGACCTGTCCAGACAATGCAGGCCTTCGTCGGTAGTAGATTAGCTCAATTTAACCATCAAATTTAAATATAATTGATCAATCTTGTAACTCCTGAATTAGAGATCGAATACATGATGTCACCCTGCCAGTGTTCGGACACATTATTATATTATGTACCTTCGGAGCTAGAAAAGTAAACTTGGACATTAAAATTAAAATTAAATTAAATTAAATTAATCTTTATTTCAGACTATTAGTCCATAATTAAGTTAGTATTTTGGTATTAGTAACAATGGCGCTTACTTGGTATCCTAACTTCAAATACTGTTTTTCGTTTTCTGGTACAAGATATTAGGCTCGTGTAAACCGGGCTATGAATTAAATACTCGTAACTATGGCCGTGTAATCCGTTACGCTTCGATCTTGTAACATTGATGGTCCCCCCCCCGCCCCCCAGTCAGCGGTGGCCGAGCGGCGCGTGAAGACGGGCGACACTATCCTGAACATCCGCGGCGCCGTGCGCGACGCCATCGGGGACGCGGGCGCCGCGCCCGGCCCGCGCGCCTCCTCGCGCCTCGACACCTTCGTCATCCGGCCCGCGCAGGCGCACACGCAGCGCAAGCCGCAACACGACCAGCCGCAGCCGCAGCCCGTGCAACAGGTGAAAAAGCAGCTCGAGGCAAAATGTATTAACTTTTGGTAACCCACTGCTGAAAAAAGGACACTCAGATATCTTTCCAGGCACTCATTTCTCGCACCACCGAAAACCAGTCTTTTTGGTGTGCGTCCAGGTCATCTCGCCACCGCTTTCTAGGCCAGCCTCGACAAGAGTCGATAAAAAATCCACGGAATAACTCCTTTTAGAATCAATTGAGTGTGACAAAGTCTAAGAGTGGTTCAAAACGGTACATTGACGGTTACAATGTTCTTTCAAATAAATATTGTTATTTTTTTAACACTCTACATTGTGGCTTAGCAAGTTTTATCCTGCAACTCAAGCAGTTCTTCATGTTTCAGTACAATTTAGTCAAGTTTGTGTGGCAACTAGCTGTACTCCGGTACTTAATCCGATTTATTTAACTGCATTCTGCACACCATTTGTTATGGACTTATATCAAAAACAATTTGTAAGCCGTGTTCAAAAGACATTGTTGTCGGGAGGTGTACTGAACTGAGACGTGCCCACTGTTTAGTTCCCCTTGTTTCCTTGTTCAGTAAATAAATCCGTGTCGTTATGTGTGAGCTTGTTATTTTTCTTATTTCTTACTTCCCACGGTCGGACTTCATTAGGAGTTATAACGTAATTAGTGCGAATCCCCCCACCCCCCTCCCCACCAGCTGTGTGACCGTGTACTTGCGCCTGATTTACATCCGCGCTGATTGTCCCAGCTGCGCACTATTTGTCATGGTTTTAATTTTTAATCTCGTTATTTGTTGGAGTTACTTTGTTTTTCTTACGAATTTGGTTGTTTTCCTTGTTAGGATTTAATTTTCTCGGATTTATGTTTGTTGAAATTTTTTTGACACTCTGATTGTTTTTGGGTCAGGCATGTTTTTGACGTATTATGGTAACGGAATTCAGGGTTCTGAACATTAACAGACAGATTATGAAATCGACAGCGCCAGATTTAGAAATAGGGTCCCGTTTCCACCCTTTGGGTACGGAAACCTAACAGCATTTTGATACACATTATTTTCCCGAGCACATTCATTATACAGTCGCCAGTGCAGTCAGAGAGCTCGGTCGCATTTCAGTATTAATGTATTGACATGGACGTCGCGGAAGCTCTCATTGTCCGGAGTACAAATTTTCGTTCTCTATCGAAAGATGTCTTATTAATCTCGATGGATGGGAGACCGTCGTAAATAAATGAATGAGAAATCTCGATCGATGAATGACGTTATCGATTGATGAGTGATCGACTTAGATTAATCAATTGGTTCACATTTTGGTTTACTTAATATTGTTGTTATGCACTACTTTGAATCGAAAGCTATCTACTTGTACAAGTCTGTGACGAGAATAACCATATTATGGAAACATACTCTCGTTTGAAATGTATCATTATATCCTATTTCTGGATATGTTCTACTGGTGTACCAAGTGTCATTTCCATTCGTTCAGCCGTTTAGGCGTCGACAAACAGTAACTACTAGCGCAGACTAAACTAGTTCGTCCTTTAGGTCCCAAAGTACGACCGCGAGCTGCTGGTGGAGGCGCACGCGCGCGCGCGCATCGACTGCGACGTGAGCAACTCGAGCGACGTGCGCTGGTACAAGGATGGCGAGCTGAGCGGGGCGCGCGCGGGGGGCGCCGCGCCTGGGGGGGAGGGCGTGTGGCGGGAGGGGGGCGCCGTGGTGGTGGGCCGCGCCACGCGGGGGGACGCCGCCGCCTGGAGGTGCACCTACACCGACCACAACGGGAAGACCGTGTCAGGGAAGCCCACCAAACTGCTGATTTATGGTGAGAATCTTGATGAAACCGATGGATATTTGTGAAAGTCTGGACTGATCTTAATTGTCTTAGTGTCGTCGTCTGGATAAATCGTTTTTGGAACTCCTGTAAAACCCATAACAACAAAGCTGTTCCTTAAAGTATATCGCTGAGGAGAAACACATAAGCTTCAAAGATTTGAATAGCGCACAATTCAAGTATCATCCTCTTAAAACCGTATTTTCCACAAGGCTTTGTGCTGACTATACATATATAGTTTTTATGCAGAACATTAACCGTAGCCTACTTCCTCAGAGCCGGTGCGGTCGGTGTACCTGGCGGTGGACGGGCGGCGCTTGGACGCCGGGAACACGTGGGTGCCCGTCAGAGACAAGACTGAGCTAGAAGTGCGCTGCGTCGCTGAAGGTAAGCAACTCCATTGTATAGTAACTATGCTTCTAAACTTTAACATTTTAAATTATTATTTAATTAATATCTCGACACTTGCATTCCATTTGTATGTACTACACTTGCTCACTGGACACAATTTTAAAGAGCCTCTTTGAAATTTTTATTGTATGTGTTACTAGTATCGTGTAGTTGACCGTAGAGTACAGTTAGTGTTGACTACGCGCAGGCGGCGTGCCCCCGCCCGAGCTGTCGTGGCGGCTGCTGGCGCTGGAGCCGGCGCTCGACCACCGCCCCTACCTCAGGATACACCACACCAACTACTCCATCGGTACGTTGCTTCTTCTTCATCATAACCTCCTCCTAAAAGCACTGGCCCGTAATAGCACAAGACAAGTGGTCTGGAAAAGATAGGGAACACCTTTGCTCAGAAATGGGAAAAACTAAGCTAGATACATGAATAGATAGATCATCATCGTGATTTATTCGGAAGTCATTTTCTTCTAGAAATTCATAGGCGCCACCACATCTACTGATTTTGTTCAGAAGATTGGTATTTTATCGTGTGTGTGACCTGTGACCGGTTCAGTTTCAGAATAAACACCTCTTTACTCCTGCATATGAACAAGTTTGATTTTATTTATTGAGGAAAATTAGTGTTCCATAGAAATATGACAGCATGGTAAAGTAAAATTTGTGAATGTTGTCTTTAGTGTAGCTGCGGGAGTCTGCAGGCTGATAATGATGACAAGAGTGTGTGTCGGTACAGAGGGCGTGTCGGTGTCGCACGCGGTGGTGACGGCGGCGCGCGAGCTGCACAACGCCACGCTGCAGTGTGACGCGCGCCAGCGCACGCCCGCGCGGGCCGCCCCCCCGCCCGCGCCGCCCGCAACTCCCGCGCCTGCCGTCGCGGTGCACGTCATGGCGGCCAAGCTGGAGATACATGTCACATGTGAGTGCGACTGTCTAACAATAAGTTGCAATACATACATATTCACACCTGCAATCAGGCACAAGAAGTTTGCCTAAAAGTAAAGTATTCATTTTATTGTCAATCATCATGCCTGCTTTTGCCTACCTGTGTAGGTAGAGTCGGCTTCTATTCCAACCGGATCTAGCTGAGTAATCAAACCAGCGTTTAATATGTAGCGGCTTCATCTATTTCAAGTAACGTATGATAATTATGCAATGCAATGGAACGTCTCGGTATTTACGGCAACCGATCCACGAGCTGACCTTCTCGGCAAGCATTGGTTAACCTTAATGAATCTAACGGCTGATATTATATATAAAAAACGGTTATTTAGACACAAGTTTTTTGTCGAAATACTGGAGATTTTAAAAATAGTAGTCACTCATGTTGTTTAAGTTAATACTCCATTTACTTTTGACTCTGTGTTTTATCGAATCTATATTAATACACAGGTTTTAGTATCTAAATATGTAAAAACTCTTTAACAATAACACCCTTTGGCAGCTTCCATTCTACGCGTGGTCCCGCTAGTGCATAGTTTAGCATTGTAGCGCCGCGCGTTCCGCTGCCAACAGACGCTATAAAGGCAGTCTGTGGCAAATTATGCGTCTGATCGAACATACTTTCAGTTCTTTCTCTTTGTTAAAGTTTAGTGCTTTCGTGTGTAATTTTACAAGTTATTTTAATACCGAATCATTTGATCACAATTTCGTTGAGTATTTTTTGTTTGTGGTTGTGTTCCAAATTATTTAGAGTACTTCCTCTCAGGTAAATCAGAATTTGTAGACACAATATACTAACAGAAGTACCGAATTAGATAATATTGACTTAGCTATTATAACACAGTTACACATCTAAACTTCAGCAGTATTACGTAGTTATTTGTATACGCTGCCGGAGAGCCAAAGTGTACACAACATACACACACAAAACAGATAATACATTCAATATTGGTTCGATAGTTGCGCCTTAATATGAAAATCTATGTAAATGCCGTTAAAGTTGGCACAACTCAAATATTAGCGAGTGTGATTATGCGAGCTCTGACGTCGGAGTACGTTTCGTTCGCTCCGCTCCGCACCGTCCGCTCTGAGCGCTCGTATCGCTCCCGTAGGAGAACATGAACGTAGCGGTTACGAGTATTTATCGTTCTGTGATGCACCATCATTTCTGCGTGTTCCTGTTTACTAAACGTTGTTTCCGTCATTGTCTTTTCTTTTTCGTTTTTACGCTTGCTACGGTTTAGGTAAAATTTCAGTAATTTTTACTTTACTTTCTTTTTTTACTTGACATCAGACAATTTATGTCATGAAAATGGTAAGATTTATAAAAATATTGATAGTGGTGTTTCAAATATTTGATGGATTTTTAATTTTTACGTTTTTTTTTAGCAGAACTTCTCTAATTAGTTGTCATAATAATAAATGGATCTAAATGATATTTTCTAATCGTTTTACGTAGATCCTCCATCATTCGTGATCTCCCGCTGGCCAGGGTTCGGCGTGTCGCTATCAGCTGGCGGTGCGGCGGCGCTGCGCTGTGACGTAGACGCCAACCCGCCCGCGCGAGCGTGGTGGCTGAGGGACGACGCAAACCCTACCAGGTATGGACCAGTGATAGGTCTTTGATCGAGTTGAACATATCTTTACACTAGGTACAGAATACAATTTAAAGATTGATTCAAAATGAATTAGTTCGATTTTTATGTCTTTTGAATAGGAAAAGATAACGTTAAAGTAGCAATTCTTTAGCACCACATATTGTTGCCAAATACAAGGGTGCCAAGGAATCCTTCGGGGTACTGTAATGTGTCCGACTTTCATTACATCTTACTCCTTCTAATTTTCAATACTTATCTTATCTAGTCTTATAGCATTATAAAGGGAGTCGGTATCTAAGAAGGTAGCTACTCCCTTTATTTTTGCTCTAATAAGGTGACAACAAAGCACAAAAACCCCAAAATAAAGAATCACCCTACGAGAATCTCAAACATAATTTATGTACAAAAGTAACACGTCGGGGTGGATTATAAGTTGTCGTAAGTGAACCAAACAATCCGAGACAAAGAGCGCTCGCGCTGACACTCCACTTTTATCCGTGTCTCCATTCCGCTGTCCCTCGCCCCGGGGGTCTCTTTTGTTAGTATCGACCTTCACCACAAGGTCGTCTAGTTATGTTATAACATAATACGGACGTCACTTGTTAGTTATTTAAGCCCGTTTACGTTGTTTGTTTAATAAAAGTTGTTTTTTCGTTGTTGTTGGGAAGTCCGTAATGTTCGTTATACTGAGTCAATTAAAGTTTGTTGGGCGGATGTTTTCGTATGTAAATACGTGAGTTGAGTACTGATGGGGAATGTATGATGACCCGTGAAGTAGGGACTCGGGAAATGTGTGAATACCTGATTCAGACCCAGAGGTCCCGGGTTCGATTCCCAGCGGGGGCAATTTTTTTTTTTGCTCGGTTTGGTTGGTGGTAGGACTTCTTCTAAGTCCGCCTGGCAAGCTACCACCATCATGTCTAAGTCTGTCGCCATAACAACAATGTTAACAGCATTGTTGTGTTCCGGCAGTTAGAGGTATGATAGCCAGTTCCTCTGTGTAAGAGGATTCCGGGTGAAACTCGCTTCCATCTTCGGCCTAATCATCACTTTCCATCAGGTGAGATTTGGGCCAAGAGTTTCCCCGTTTTGTATAAAAAAAAAAAAAAAAAAAAAAAAGTATGATTTGTCAGTTTTGTTTTGCTGAACTCTTATATCACGAGAGACTGTGCAAACATTATTAATACCATGTGATAGTAAGTTAACAGAGGTCACGGAAACCCACCAAATGTATTACACAATGGATTACAGGGGCTTGACCGATGACCTGAATCCATTTAATTTTAGTATGGCGTCATTTGCAGGATTAACGCTAATTATAATTTGACGAGAAGATGTATTGTTAAGTACGGCACCTTAATTACGTAGCGTGGTCCTTTGCATTTTATAGATACAAAATCATTAAGTTATATTACTTCATAATGGAAGAGTTTACAGATTTAGTTGCACAGTACTTAGTTGTAACTTGTCTAGCATTTTTGTTTTCACGCTTCAATTTGCATTTTGCTGTACTAATTGATACAGAAATTTGATTTCACTGTTGCTTATGGTATCCAATTATCCGTTTTTTGGAGGATTTATGTAAAGCTTGATGCTGTTAAATTAACTCTTCATCTTTAATTGTGCACCAAAACAACTAAAGTACCTAGTAATAATAAAGTTCATGTACGAAGGCGAGTTGACCTCTATGTTGAGCGACACGTTATCAAATATGTAATTCGAACACACGGTTACATCCAGTAGTACTTACTGTTTACTTTGGTGGATTACGCCCCCCTCTCCCTCGCAGCAGGGCAGCCTGTGGCCTATCAGTAGGATCGTCACAGACAAGTGTTCAGTGTGGTGGTGAGTCGTGTGCTCGTGTGTGTCCGTCAGCTCGCCGCCGCCGCTGGAGGCGGGCGACGACAGCGCGCGCGGCTCGGCCACGCTGCGCTGGGCGGCGCTGCGCGGCTCGCACGCCGGCTGGTACCGCTGCCGCGCCACCTGGCTCGACACGGAATACTCCTCCATAGGGTACTACCTTAACGTCATGTGTGAGTATTACATCTTATCTGGTAGACACTGTTTGATTTATTTATTACTCTTCTGTTTAAATGTCAAGGTATCAATATCAGGTCTCGTGTCACTTGGGATTTTTATTTTCTTGATCGTTCCTTCCAGTCAGATGTCACTTATTCATTTGCTTTCTGTTCGTCGTTTTTCATGTAAAAAAAAATATGTTATTTTACACAAAACAAAAACTCGGAGATCTCATGATATTACCCACTTTTTCCATGAGTATAGAATCAATTTACTCACAAAAATGGCTACTCCTTATTAAAAAAACGTTATTGTGGTTTCCTCAAAGCTCCGGAAGAAAACACGGAGACGGTGACAGAAGCGGAGAGCGAGCCAGAAGAACCTGACCATCAGAAGGTAGAGGTTCCTCTCGGAGGCAACGTGCAGCTACACTGTCCTAAAGGTACGACTAATACTTAATCATTTTTCCATCTAAATTTAAGTGTTATCCGACTGATACTTATAGATAAAAACATAATTATTGTCAATTTTGTACATATACAACTTTTTCTTTGCCAGTCGTATGAGATACATAGTTACCCATGAAATAGTTTTTCTTGTCCTGTTCGTACAGGCAGCGTGGGTTGCTGGTGGCGGCGCGTGGTGGGCAACTCCAGCGAGTCCTGGGCACCCGCCGGCTCGCATCACGCGCACGGCGTCTTGGGTAACATTAGCAGATGTACTCTAAAGAATTAGACCCTCTAAAGACTGTGCTGTAACGTTGATTCTCCTGTGCACAGGTATAAAAGACGCGTTGTATCAAGAAGGTGGTGAGTACCGCTGCGTGGGCGCACGTGCGCCTGACCTCATGCGACTCAGAGAACTAAAACGAGTCACTCTTAAAGTTACCGGTGAGTAGCTATTTCTTTTAGGGCTCTACAATTAGGAAAAACTGAATTCTTACAGGCTTAACTCTTGTCTTACCCTAAAAAAATCTTTCTTGGAATTAAATCCCAGTTTTTAAGAAAACAAATTGAACACTGACAAAATACCTGGTCTCTTGCCAGCTTCCAAAACTATCTTTAAACATTTAAGATAGCCCGACCAGCTGTTTTTTGAATATATAACTACATTATCGATGTACATGTGAGAAGCTCGTGGCTAAATAACAACAGCCGCACGGGTCAATCTTCAAGGTTGGTCTGTGGATGGGTGACCATCTTAACATATCGAGTTTCCTCCGTGCTTCGAAAAGCACGTTAATCCGTTGGTGTTAAGTCGTTGGATGGACATATTATTATGTTAAGTCGTTGGATGGACATATTATTATGTTAAAATGAAATTGCCAACGCAGGGGCGATGTTGATCCGGGGTTGTGGAATTTGTTCGAAAGGAAGGAGGAACACGGATGGGTTTTAGTCAGTAGGAGTCTGACACTCCCTCCTTCTTTACCCAGAGCGGGAGGAGTCATTTGAGGATCTCCCATCCTTAAAAAAGAAGGGGCGATGTTGATAGCCCTTTAAAACAAGAGTTTATTTGAGATCGCAAATACTATTCTTAGATCAGGAGTGACAACGGAAGTTTTTAATATTTTTTATGGAAAAATTGCAATAGGGACTCGATAGAAGCTGGCCCCCAAGTCTAAAATTGAAAATATTCAGTTCTCGAAAATTTACTTACGTGATCATCCACAATGGAACGACTCAAGTTCTCCAAAACGGTGTGATAAAACATTTTCTGCGAACGTTTTGTTAATTATCTTGACTAGTACAGCATACCTCGCGGAGCAGGACTCAATCATTATAAGATAATGTTGGAATATAGGGGGAGCCACAGCGACGGCTCTGAGCGCAGAGCCGGCGGCGGGCGGGTGGCGGCTGGAGTGCGGCGCGTGCGGGCGCGGCGTGCGCGTGCTGTGGGTGCGCGCCGCCGGCACCGCGCCCGCCACGCTCGCGCCCGACCTCGCGCAGCACTGCTGGCGCGCCGTGCTGCACGTCGCCGAGCCCGACGAGGTACATACACTCCTAATACAGGTGGACGCTTAGCGGCGACTGGAGCCTGGAGTGCGGCGCGTGCGGGCGCGGCGTGCGCGTGCTGTGGGTGCGCGCCGCCGGCACCGCGCCCGCCACGCTCGCGCCCGACCTCGCGCAGCACTGCTGGCGCGCCGTGCTGCACGTCGCCGAGCCCGACGAGGTACATACACTCCTAATACAGGTGGACGCTTAGCGGCGACTGGAGCCTGGAGTGCGGCGCGTGCGGGCGCGGCGTGCGCGTGCTGTGGGTGCGCGCCGCCGGCACCGCGCCCGCCACGCTCGCGCCCGACCTCGCGCAGCACTGCTGGCGCGCCGTGCTGCACGTCGCCGAGCCCGACGAGGTACATACACTCCTAATACAGGTGGACACTTAGCGGCGACTGGAGCCTGGAGTGCGCTCTGCACCTATGACTCATCACCCTTCAAATCAAAAGCGAATAAGCATCTCGGTTTATTCGCTCCATCGCAGATCGCGATTTAGAGATCAAGAGCAGGCTCTTTAGAATTTGTTACTACTTGGCCCCTGTGTCGACAGGTCTGTACCTGCTCCTTCATATTTATAAACTCTGCTGTATGAACACATTGTAAAAAAATCATTTTTTTATTCAATTACAACTTCTTGGCCTCTTTCTATAAGAAAGTTCGCAAGAAGTTATAATTAAATTTAAAAAGCTTTATTCCTTCTTCTCTATAAGAAAAGTACAATTCAAACAGTGCAGTGCAATATGAAAAAATAAATAAAAGTTTAATTTGTAAGGTCTGGTGCGTGGCTGCAGCCGGGCACAGTGGCGCAGTCGCCGTGTTTCCGCGGAGGACTGCCTACCCCTCCCCTGCGCCCGCCCGGCATACTGTCCGCGCGCTGCACAATAAAGCTACTGCATTCACTTCAGCAACTGCTATCCTCCTAACAGCTGTGGTCGTCTTGAGACTGCAGTGACTCCAACACACGGAGTTGGTTCAGTAGACAACTGTCTTCAAGTCTCATGGTGACGGCGAGAGGAAAGCCGCTGCAAGGGAAGAAATTGGACAATCAGTCGTCACTTTGGAGTCCGAAACGTGGAACAAGCTTATTATCCGACCTAGTGTAGTGAGAAATATACAAAGTGAACAAGAAGTCACTATCGTCCAAATTCAAGAGTGTCCTCGAAGCAAGCAAAGTGATTGTGACGTCATCATAGTGTCCAAAGCTTTACTGTGGTGCGCCAAACTGTTGAAAAGTTTACGCTCGTTGTCCACAAACTGTAGCATTCTCGCGAATGTCGTGTTGTTACTCGTCCAAGACGAGCTGACTTGTCAGTCTATCTCCTACTCTTAGTCTTCGTAGCTACCTACTGTATTACGTCATTATTGTTTACTCTAGCGTGTCTATACTCGTATGTATCTACTGACACGTTCGCTGAAGCAACAACTGTTTTGCCTTCTTCGACAATCCAAAGGTCTTTGGCAAAGTCACGTTTTGGAAAATTTCTATAAAGCAAAATTAGAAGGATTCAGATTTGTTGTTACTTTCATCACAATGCGGCTCAGATAAGTTGGTGACTGTTGTGTTTTTAGCAGGTTGTCACAGTTGTTATAGCTTTTGAACAAGAATTGTTAAAAGTGACTTTGCCTTTGGCGTTTTGTTTCGTTTGTTGTTCCTACTTCATGCGTATCCCTTCCCCTCGTGAGCTCTCTCATTAGTATCAGATACTACTTCCTTCTTGCCTCAGCGGGCGTGTGTGCGGCCTAATCCTTATATCTCTTCAGTTGTATCTTCTCTCCACCTTCCTGTCCTCTTATTTTCTAACGTAATTTATAAACAGGAATCAAATGTGCCAAATTGTTGATATTTTAATATTTAAAATAGATTTTTCTTATATTGATTATTATAAATATATGGTCGATTATTACGTTATGTTCGTATTTTAATGGAATGTGAATTACTAGTGCAATGTGAACACCAAATGATATGAGATTATAAAGTTAATGTAAGTAAGTGAAAGTTAAGCTCGTGCTAGTTGTCAAGCAATACATGGCGGTGGTTGTAGCGTCAGAGTGGTCCATTGGCAGATACTTGTGGCGTGTACGAACTACGACCAATATTGCAACTGATCGTGCGACTATTTGTACGTCAGGTAGCGTGTTTATTTTGAAAAATACATGACATGTTTTGTGGATAGCGAACTCAAAAGCATTTACCTATCAATCCAATTATATTAACATAACTGAATGTTTACTGTGCTACATCAAGTTAAACAATTTGTTGACAACCTTCGTGGTGCGTAATGAGCCGATGAGCAACGAGGTTTCCTCGGTCGTAAGCAGCAATGTAAAGCAATAATACAATATGGAGAGAGTTATCTCTGACGTAACACTCACCGCCAGCCGCTAGCAAATAACTATAATATTATATTTTATATAGATGTCAAATTCATAAAGTATAAATACTATGTATCATAGCTTAAACTGAATCATGTAAATTTCGATGTCAATTTTAGTCGTTCGTTTAGATCGAACGTTTTTTGTATGGACAAGATACTAATAATATTTGCTACCACAATTTTTGCAACAATCTCGTAGTGTAAGGGGTTTTGATCAAATGTTCGGCGTTGGTGATGGTGTCGGTTGGTTGGTTGGTGGTTGGTTAGGTTCGTTAGATTGTGTTTAGTATCGTTATTTTTCTTTTGATACTCGACACTGTCTCTATGTGTAGCCAATGTTTGTGTGTGTGATCTTGTGAGATGACTTTGGACGATTTAGGTTGGATGATATTGATCTACTCCATTTCTCTAGATTACGTTACGGAGTAGTCAAACAAGGGAGTATTACTAGCTATCAGCAGCATACCGACTTGTTCACTTATCTTCTGAGAAATCAAGCACAAGGTATAGTCCAAGGCTTTCTATATTACCCGTATTTAATCCAGTTATCATAACTTTGTATCCACATTCTTGTTGTTGTCTAGTTTTACTGCAAACAAGTAGTATGTTGTCATATAAAACTTAAAAATTTGTATGTTAGGTACCGTAAGTATGAGCAATGTCATCTCCATCACACACACTGAGTATAAAGATATAGTAGTCGTTGTTAAGATTGTGACGAGGCGCGGGCGCTGTGCGGGCGTGTCGTCCGTGAGTCTCGAGTCACAAGTCGAAGTCCGCGAGTCCGTGTGTCCGTGTGTCACAGAGAATTTAACAAGTAACCAGTGTCGTTAGTTTATTAGCTGTAGCGAGATGTATTTTTGTATGTCTGAGCGTTTATCGTCAATTGGACAATGAGTTTGGAAAATAATGTAATTATAATTAATATAATGGTGCTATGTACTTCTGGCGGATGATATGAAGTGAACTTAGCTTTCCTTTTAATAATTTTGCACTACAGCTGTTTGAAATAATCACTATAATGTTAAATCCGATTCTGTGCAATTGTAAATGTGACAAGGTTTCATTTTGTACTAAAGTAAACTATTTTACGGCCATTTACGTGGCCACCTTACTAAAGCCAGCCGATTTAAAAACTAGTACCTATCGATCAAGAACTGATCAAGCACACTACAAATTGTATACTTCATCAGCTCTTAAAGAACAACCTGATTTTTTTGACACACACAACCGTTCTGCTGCAAATTATCCGCTAGAGCCTCAAAGCACCTAAAACAAAAAAAAAAACGTTGTTTCGTTCGTACCTGGATGATGATATAATGATCCGTCCATGCGGAATTCGATGTAGTTAGTTAAGGAGCTACGTAGAACCTTTGTGTCCCGCTCCCGCCACTCTGTCGTGTCTAGCTCACTGACGGAGCGAGGAGGTATAGAGTACCCACTTCAACAACAAGCGATATTGAGAACAAACACTGTCACAGATAAATTAGAACTTTTATACCAAAAAAGTATTGTTGTTCTCAGGACCCATCGTTATTTCTCATGAATCAATTGTATGTATGTCATGGAAATCAATTGTATGTATGCACGTGTTTTACAGATGACCATCATTTTTCGAAATTCTTAAACACCCTGCTGTGTTTGTATTGTGTTCCATATTGTGGTCAATAGGTATCACTCGTTGTTCCAGTGAGCGCTCTGTACCACCTCACTCCGCGGTATCATGCTGTATGATTCTAGTAGGTCGTCATGTGTCGTCACCTCGGACATTCCGTCTCCTCATCCTGTCACTCCCTCTCTCTGTCCTTCGTCGTTCTTCCTTGTAGGCTATTTTACTTTTCCACCACGGCCTCTTTGGTTTATTGAGACCTTTTTGGTTCATTGTGGCTACTTTATATCGGTATGACTACTTTTAGACACAAGACAAGCGACGTTTTGTGACCGGTAGCATGGCAACGGCGATTGGCAAAGCGTCAAAAATGTCACGTGATCAATACCTTATATTTTGGCATTTCGACAATCGCGTTTGCTGACAGAATGGCACTTTGGTTAGAACCTCTGATCATCTGTAGTTCAGTGTGGTTTTTGCCGACTTAGTGCCCGTTTTAGCCACATGGTTAATTCGCTTCATCCAGGCGATTCTGGTGATCTGTGACCACTTTGTGCCAGTCTATCAGTTTTGTACCGTTGTAGTCATTTTGTGTGAGTGTCCCTCTGTTCCTCGGGTCTCTCTCAGCCGGTAGTTCGCTCCGCGGCCCCCGCACCTCGTTTATAATGGCCGCGCCCGCCACTTTGTAACACATACATACTTACATATAGCACAGTATAAAGTCTATCACATACGGAGATATCAATCTGGTCGTACACATAATTAGGCGTGAGGCTCTAGATAAGCGACATTCTGCAACTGTAGCGAGGTGATGGCGACTGTCCAAACTTACGGGCTCGACACCCGCTGCCACTGTGGAGATGTCGCGCGATCGATCCTTTTCATTTTGGCATTTCGCCATCGCCATTGCCACATAGTCTACAAATATGATATGCTCTTTTACTCAGATCTGACATGTATGGTAGTCTTTATACCTGAATATAACAACCCGTTCAGTGTGTACAAAATTTTCGTAACTAGCACGTTAATAGTACATACACTGAATTTTCAGAAAGCTCCTCAATATCATGATTCTGTGAAATTCAATGAAAAGGGTATTGACGGTATATTAAAGCTACTGAGAAGCCATTCTGGGAGCGTCTTTTGTACAGTCAATTGCACGTCTATGGTAGCAATTTGTCTTTGACTGCACCTTTAATTCGTAGTTGCGGTCTCCAATCAATTCTGCTGGCGTGTGATTGACTGTACCTCGTCGAGCTAGTTAGGAGAAGCTCACAGCACACCCCGGCGGCGCGGCCGCGTCCTCTTTGTTTCATACTTAGCGTCCATTCGATACTCCTGTGTCGCATCTCGGTGCCAACATAATTTAATAGATCATATTAAATATTTACATTTTATTATATACATTTTATTGTTTACTTTGATATTGAATGTACAGAATCCATATATTCATCGCCATGTGTTTATGGAAATCGTATACCGGATAAAATAAATGATATAAAAATATTGAAGAGTTTCATTTTCATCGCTCCACTTTGACTTCGCATCGATGGGACAGCTTCGGAGCAGAGTGGTACTTGTAAAAGTAACCATATCGAAGTTACGATACGGTTGACTTCAGCGTGCAAAGGAGGGGTTTTAATAAAATTAAATTAAGTAGGGGTGCGTGCGGCTCAGTGGTGCGTGCTGCGTGCTGTCGCGGCGGCGGGCGAGCTGCCTGCTTCTGCGTGATGCAAACGATGGATCTACAATGTACGCAGACGCACAGGTCAAACGTATGACTATACTACTGTACTAACTATACGGGTTGCGATCACTCGTAAGAAATGGAACCTAAATCTGTCCGTCTGTCACAGGCACATGTTAAAATACATAATTTTGAAATCATTAAAATTTTCTGACGAATATAGGCCTATTCGGTAAAAAATTAAAAACATTTCACGGTTTACGTGATGGTACGGACCCCTCGGTGCGCGAGTCCGACTCGCTTTTGACCGGTTTTTTATTATTGTTCTATGTACCATTACACGGCTTTATATCTTTTCTCATAATAAATTCAGAGAAACGTAATGTTTAATGAAGCACTCGCAGTGTTTCATGGATCTAGTTTCGGAGAAGTTTGAGAAACAGAATAGATAAACAATTTAATAGCGACACGAACACTCTACGAAGAGCGAGTTGTATCGAGTTTCCAGGTAACCTGCTTACGGTTCAGTAATTGTAGTTAGTGCCTCACAGGCAATTATTACACGGAGGTGTTTCCTAGGAGCAGAAGCGAAGAGTAAACATAAAGTCGAAATAAACCGTAAAGAAGTGTGTAGTAGTATCTTGTTCAAATATTGAGAGCAGGCAGAGGTGACCTGAGAAGTTTCAGTCAGACAACAGCTTATCAGTTAATAAGTAAGTACCTAATGAGGAGCACACCGGACTGAGAGCATCTTAACTAAACACAATTCGAGTATGGGTGTACTGGGAACTATTCCATGTACCTACTGTTACTGATATAACGAAATGGAATAAGATAGGGACACACTGACAGAGGGTGTAAACACATTTATTCAGCTCCATTCGAGTTTTGCTGAACTATTTTGGTCACACATAAACAGTTCTGCTTCTTTCAGCCGCGTACAGCGTCGTAAGAATCCGCTGAAACGCTTCTATCTACTGCGTACGGCGCTGAATATGCTGCGAAGATGGTAAGATGTCCGTAACTACCGCAGGACCACCGACGCCAATCGCTTCCATGTTTGGTAAATAATTAGTACTCAATTGATACTAATTAGCATTCAAAAAAATAATCGTAGTTTTCGCAAAAATCGACTACGTATACATATAATTAGTATATACCTTATATGTGATTCATTTCTTAAAAAAAAACAACTGAAACATTTGTGTTTACTGAGAAATCAACGAAAGTAACTTTCACGCGCTCGTTCAGTAGGATCACGACTATGAATGTTGATTCCAAGCTTGAGGAGATTTTCGCTTTCCTCAAACCTATAGACAATTAGTATTCTGCAAGATAAAATTAGTACTCCAGTATTTTACGAGATAAAGCATGGCTGGACATGTATGGACAACACAACAATTGTAAGTCACAGGTAGGACTAAAAATAGACAGACTGATACACAGACGACAGATGACAGACGAGACTGACGTCAGACTGTGACTGTGAGGTTTAAAAAAAAGAGATGTTTAAAAAAATGCATAAATTAACCCAAAAAAGGAAATTTTTGTCTAAAAAATTATTTGTTTGGCGTGCGCTGAGACAACTATTGATGATACATAAAAATAGTGTATTACATAATTGAAGTACTCATTATTACCTATTAGCTCACCCGTGCAACGTCGTCTGCGTCACATTTTTCATTAGGGCTCCCCTCCTATTGGTCTTAGCGTGATGATATATAGCCTATAGCCTTCCACGATAAATGGTCTATCTAACACTGAAATAATTGTTCAAATCGGACCAGCAGTGCAATTCTCTAAACATTTCGAAGTGAACACTTAGATGAAGTTAACGACAAGTGATCTGTCAAACATAGCATGACAGCTCACTCGTCGTTCACTTCACCTAAGTGATCACGGTGAGATGTCGACAGAATCGACCGGCAGGTGTTCCTGAACTTTCTAAGATTATTGCGTTATAGTAATCGTATTATCGAAGTATAGATAAAAAATCGGCAATGGAACTTATATGTGTAACTATTATGGTTAAGGCGGTACCCTGAGCAAATAACCTTGAGCATTTTTTCCCTCAATAACAGCGCAAGAGATACAGTAGCCAATAAATACGCTCAGAATGTTGAATAAAATCGTTATAAAATCTAATTTTGGTCGTTTGAAAAAAATACTTCTACCAAAATGTTCATAATTAAATTGCCTATCCATTAGTGTAAGTGCAAAATCAAAATAATCGTTAGTTTTCGAGAAGATGCATGTTTTCAGTCATTTTTTCTCATTTCTGTGGTTTCGTTGTGAGGAGATTACTTAAACATTATACTTAATAATAAAAAATTAAATCTACCATTTTGAAGCCAAGATTATGTAGAAATTCAGTGTATTTTTTATTAGTTGCTATTTCTTTTGGGAAAAGAGTAGATAGCTCCAAAAAACTGCACAAAAAACGGTTAGCGCTGGGTTTTGCTCGGGGACGCGCCTTAAGTCGCAATGACCACTTTTTGTTTAAATTATTCAATCAAAACCAAGGCGGAACGGAATAGTGGTGACTTTGGTGTCATCATATAAATCCTTATCTATTTAAATGGTTTTATAATTAAGGTGGATTATTTATTTATTTAACACTTTCAGCACAAACAAAAGTACAGAGGCGGACTTAATGCCATAGGCATTCTCTACCAGTCAACCTTTGGGTGATGCAGAGAATAGTGGTAGGTGCAATACGGAGAATTAAATGCGATTGATAACTATTCAAATACAAAGTATAAAAATAAAGTAAAGTACATAAAAATAGTATAAAATCAATTGCGGCATGATTATGTACATGACATGTAAGTTACACTTAAAATTATTAAAATCTGGCGGGCGTGAAATACTCTAAGTAAGACCTAATTTTGCGGTAATTTACATGTTATAAAACAAAGTCCTCCACCGCGTATGTCTGTCTATCTGTTCGCGGCAAACTGCACCGGATTTCATGCTGTTTTCACCAATGGATAGAGTGGTTCTCAATTAGTAATATACTAATTGAGAACCACTCTATCCATTCCATTTGTCAAGCGGGCGAAGCCGGGGGCATCTGCTAGTCGCCTCGTAGGATACTTTACCTCCCAGGAGTGTGTTCCCTTGCGATGGTAATCTACAGTCACGCGGACGAAGCCGGGGGCATCTGCTAGTCGCCTCGTAGGATACTTTACCTCCCAGGAGTGTGTTCCCTTGCGATGGTAATCTACAGTCACGCGGACGAAGCCGGGGGCATCTGCTAGTCGCCTCGTAGGATACTTTACCTCCCAGGAGTGTGTTCCCTTGCGATGGTAATCTACAGTCACGCGGACGAAGCCGGGGGCATCTGCTAGTCGCCTCGTAGGATACTTTACCTCCCAGGAGTGTGTTCCCTTGCGATGGTAATCTACAGTCACGCGGACGAAGCCGGGGGCATCTGCTAGTCGCCTCGTAGGATACTTTACCTCCCAGGAGTGTGTTCCCTTGCGATGGTAATCTACAGTCACGCGGACGAAGCCGGGGGCATCTGCTAGTCGCCTCGTAGGATACTTTACCTCCCAGGAGTGTGTTCCCTTGCGATGGTAATCTACAGTCACGCGGACGAAGCCGGGGGCATCTGCTAGTCGCCTCGTAGGATACTTTACCTCCCAGGAGTGTGTTCCCTTGCGATGGTAATCTACAGTCACGCGGACGAAGCCGGGGGCATCTGCTAGTCGCCTCGTAGGATACTTTACCTCCCAGGAGTGTGTTCCCTTGCGATGGTAATCTACAGTCACGCGGACGAAGCCGGGGGCATCTGCTAGTCGCCTCGTAGGATACTTTACCTCCCAGGAGTGTGTTCCCTTGCGATGGTAATCTACAGTCACGCGGACGAAGCCGGGGGCATCTGCTAGTCGCCTCGTAGGATACTTTACCTCCCAGGAGTGTGTTCCCTTGCGATGGTTTTCTACAGTCACGCGGACGAAGCCGGGGGCATCTGCTAGTCGCCTCGTAGGATACTTTACCTCCCAGGAGTGTGTTCCCTTGCGATGGTAATCTACAGTCACGTGGACGAAGCCGGGGGCATCTGCTAGTCGCCTCGTAGGATACTTTACCTCCCAGGAGTGTGTTCCCTTGCGATGGTTTTCTACAGTCACGCGGACGAAGCCGGGGGCAGAATTTGGTATCAACTCGATAAATCAGTAGTAGAGCCAAATCATACGACTGACATAAGTGATTTAATAGAATAAATTTTGTAGTCAAGTTGCTGAAAAATTCCATTAAAGAGTAGGTTTAAGATTCTTCAAACGTAGATCTCGGTGAAATAAAGTCGTATAGAGGTGCTACAGTGTGCAGGAGGTGAGAGTGCCGGCGCTATTGATTTACTGCTGAATGTGCCGACAAAGAGCAGCGCCGACGGAGTAGCACTTACTACCTAGTCATTTGTGACTGCTTTATACTTACAGGTTTCTTTTTAGAACGAACTGATATAAACAGAAGCAGTCACAACTATTTTGGTCTAAGCTAAGTCATGATGAGCGTATATGGACTTCGTAAAATAAGAACGATCTTTTTTTTCAATGGCAGAATAATAACTATAAACATGAACATATTTATTTAAAAGTCTTTATATAAGCTTCTTAGAACAAAAAAAAATACGACTCTAAATATATGATCATAACATTAATTGAATGCCATTAGGATGATATCAAAGAGTTTTTATGACATCTCAACAAAGAGTTCAAACTCAAATCACTTATTTGAACTAAACCATTTATAAGTACTCTTGAAACGTCAATGAACCGGTCATCTAGTCAGAAATCTAAAACAATTTATACCCGACTGCGCCAGAAGAAAACCAATAGTTTTCGAAAATCTAAAGACACATTAATGTTATTTTACTAGTACGTACCATTTCCGTCTTTTGGCCACCAATTTGATGTTAAAAAACACTACATCAAATAAATCTCACACCGATAAAACTCAAGAAGAATACATTATAATCTTAATGTCACATAAAATCCGCGTACAAAGCAAAGAAGTCACATAAACAGTATATCTCAATACCGGGTGGCAGAGCGCGGCATTACTTGTGCGTTATTGTGCCATAACTGACACGCTCTGACACGGCTGCTTTATGACGGCATTCAGCTGACAAACGGTGGCGATGCTGACGCCGCTTTATCTGAATGTCTGTTCAAATATGAAGATTTGATATCGATATGATGATAGGTATATCTATAAAATGCTTTTATATCGAGATGGCAAGATCAATAATAAACACCTTTTCAGTCAGCAGTTATTAGCTTCTACGCTGAAAGTACAATTAAGTATGTGAATTTATCATCATGAAAAGTCTATATCTGGCCCGGCCCATGCTGATTCCGCCACAACAGCGGAAACAATGCCGTGAGCCCGGGTTTGCCCGCGTGACGTCACACGGGGATATGGTGTACGTTCGACACCGCTGTTGTTTGAGCTGAACCATTTATTGTCTGATGGGATATTCGTTCGACCTTCCTCGTGCGCTTGTGAACTTCGTGAAGTGAACATGACGTCAGCTGTCAACTCTTACAAACAGAATGTAATGACAGCTCAGTAAATACTTACTCCGACTTATCTTATTGACAGGAATTTCCGTGGTGCTTGGCAACTGGGCTTAACCCAGTTGTATATGTCCCTTGGTGCCTATTGGCCTAGCTCTAATCTGTCTCCTGCTTGATAAGGAGGGAAGTGGAAATTATATTTATTTTTCCTACTCCTCCGTTGTACTCTTCTGATTAATTTCGTTGCGGGATCCAAGACATTTGAATCGTTTCTCCGGGACTCGTCGGGTTTCAGTAACTCGGCGTTTTTCTGGTGGTCGCCACTGTTGATTCTGGCTTTCAGGAGTTGCAGTGGTTGGGAATGTGTGGCGGGCTTGTCCCAATAAAAAAAAAAACTATGAACTTCTTATTCAAGCGGATGGTTAGCAACATTGCGCCTTTATTTCCAAAAAGGTTAAACAGAGTTATATACCTACAGTGTAGACTTACATTTAGCCAGTAGTGTTTAAGTCTATCACTACTAGCGAACTATCACTACAAATCGGGAACAAACCCAAGTCCCACGTTCTTACTGGGAGATTTTACCAGATGGTAAACAATAACAACGCCTGGCCCAAGAATCAAACCCAGGACTTGATCGTTAGCAGCAACACTTGTGACTGACGAGGCAGGTTAGCTCCCAGCGGAGTCGAATGCAAAGAGATACATCACACTTCGAGTATCCATCTTTTGAATATTTATTTCCTACTAGCCGTGTTAAGGTGATCGAATTTTAATGAAGCCTACAAGTAAGACCTATAGTTTAATCGAGAATCCAAAGGTTTTCGTAACAGCAAAAAAGCTTGGACGATTATTTACGTTTTTAAGTGGAATGCAAATATTGTGTTCAAACTTTATAAAAAACCTTGTTTCTTGCCACTGTAACCCAGTAAATCTTGACCCTGTAAGAAAAGCTAGCTTAACTTAGTATTGCATTGTCTCTTATTCATTTCAATGTAAAAGCTGTAGTATCTGTCTTTATTGTTATAATCTGTGTCACTTGGCAGCGTAACTGCAACCTCCTCCCAAGTTTGTGAGGATCATGATCCGTCGCGGCATTAGTGCGCGGCTGACAATGAAGGCGCGTCGTAAACCCGCAATGTACAGCGAAGTACGTTGTTAACTGACTCGCTGATCTACGTCGTGAGCGAACACAAGAATATTTGCAGCAACAAAGATAAAGGTAATTTCGTCGTTAAAACACGTGTTTTACATACAATAAGCATGCAGGATGTTAATAGATGCTTTCGTAACGTTCAGGAGATTATTATAATGAGCACATAAAACAGAAGTGGTCAGTCACAGACTCAGATGTTTTCAAATTATGCAGGTAAACCTTATTTCCTGTACTTAGTCTCCCATTTGGTCTACTTAATATGGAGGTAATGTAATACCACAAAACATGTGACTACATTACCAGCGGATCACTCCACATCACTTGAGCGTGCGAAGAACACTGCAGGGCAAAGGACCCCCTTTCTTCCTCTTTTCTCTGTTCCTTGCTGCATCTCTGGCTAATCCTTTAGGGTTATGTAAAGGATTAGAAAGAGACGGCGTGCTGTTAACTCCTAAGTTAACTCGGCACGCCATTTCTTTCTGGGCCTTGTTTCTGTGGTTGTTGTTAGAACGTTGTGGTAGTTGTCGTTATAAGGTACATGTAAATCGATACCTACAACGTCAGTGGAGTGTTACTAGCCAATTTAACTTGAGTTAACTTGACCCTTTCAGAATATTTGGCGATAATGTGAACAAAGAGTTTAATCCCTCTCCCAGATTATTGTGTCCTACACATATACAAATAATTTAGGATAACATGTTGCATAGATAGTCTACGCGGTGTATAACTGTGCACTGTATAATGCATCACGTCTGCAGTTCGATGCAGCGCCGTGTTGTGCGCGCTTCCGTAAACAACGTCACGGGGGATTTATCTCAGGTATGTGTGTCTGTGGTAGTCCTATTGTGTTTAAAAATACGAGTATAATAATCTGAATTACTTTGGGTGAGGCGCACCCAATTTTGAATCTACCTTTATGACAGACAACATGCAGCTAAAACTGCTGCATGTTGTCAGGGCAGGCACGTTTTTACAAGTGTTGCATTTATAACGAAGATGAGCCCTAAGGAAGAAAAATAGTATCTTTTTCATACGCACATACATAAAACAGCCGGCTTCGCTACGTTATGATGACGCTCGGAGGACGGCTATGGCAGTCGATGTTGTTCAGCTAAAATGATGATCACAATACATCCCTGAAGATGTTAAATAGGAAATTGAAGTACAATAACCCGCACGAATCGTGAGCACTCTCTCCATTGGTCAGTTTGACGACAACTGTACAGCTCTGACGCTTTACGTCATTAGTTCGTCAGTCAATGCTCATCGACCATTGCGCTTGCAAGTTTCGTTTGCCCACCATATATTGGCGAATATCACCCCACTGCATGAATCTGTGCTCACGACTGTGTCTGCTACTGTACTTGAGTATGAACGTTTTTAAGATTTTTACCCTAAATATCAAACGTTTACGATTCGTCTATGAACTTGCGTCCACTTGTGTATCGTACAATACTTTGCTGTCTGACGTGAACGGCTTCTGATATGTAGTCGTATTATATTGGAAGCCAGCCTCAATTCTGAGAACGCTGTGTAAGTATTATATATCTTTTTTCGGGACTCAGAATTCGAAAACCAATCAAGACTCGCTCCACCGTCAGCGCATTCTCTTTTCGTGAACACAAAGAGCGCAGAGGGAGGCACGGTGCTGTCGTGTGTACTGTGTCCATCTCATTTCAATCCATCTCGTGACGCCGGCCGCCAATAAGTTCGGACAGATGGACACCAGCGTGTCCGGGTGGACAGACGGACGGAGCGCGCCTTTGTCAAGGGATGCTAGTGTGTTGGTGCTACCGGACATATTGGGCGTTTAGGACTTTGAATAATATTTTATTGTCGTTTTTTTCGAAGCACTTGAAACTTAGGGAGAGTATATATTATAGATATTAACTAAGTTTAATTTGATAGACACCCAGAAAATACAGTTTTCTATATCAGCATGAAAACTTATGTGAGGTGAGCTTATTGTGAGCGACTTGGATTTACAGCTCAGCTTGTCTGCTCGTAAGACTATTACTTCAGAAAACTAACAGAAACCGGACACGATTTAGAAGTTGATAAATTCGGGATTGTTGATGAACTTCTAAAATCGCGTTTGGTCTAGCTAAAAACTTTCGGAGAAACATTATTTAAAATTAATTAACATCGAAACATAGTTACCATCTTGATCCGCTAAAGTCCTTTAGACAAAGAATTAAACTCTTTTTTGAGAAAAAGACAAGAAAATAACCAACTGTAGGTACCAACGTTTACAGAGAAAGAAATCAATCTCATTACATTCGGAATGAACACGAAATGCAGTCCCAAGTCCCGATATTACATTAATCCAATCCCAGGGTGACGGCGTCCCGGGGCGAGTCCCGGGGCGAATCCCGGACGGCCGCGTCCTTCGAGACGAGGCTAATATAAGGATATTGCCGGCAGCTGGACACTGCTGTGCTACGTACAAACATACACACGTATATAAATGCTTAAAGTACGCCTGGAAGGACTAGTCCGCTTTTGTCGATCACAAAATTGCTTACTCGATCAGAAATATGATGGGATTGATGTAAGTGCTGATAGTACAGGACAGAGGTGTTTATCTGATGCTTCCAATGGATGTAAGTGCTGATAGTACAGGACAGAGGTGTTTATCTGATGCTTCCAATTGATGTAAGTGCTGATAGTACAGGACAGAGGTGTTTATCTGATGCTTCCAATTGATGTAAGTGCTGATAGTACAGGACAGAGGTGTTTATCTGATGCTTCCAATTGATGTAAGTGCTGATAGTATAGGACAGAGGTGTTTATCTGATGCTTCCAATTGATGTAAGTGCTGATAGTACAGGACAGAGGTGTTTATCTGATGCTTCCAATTGATGTAAGTGCTGATAGTACAGGACAGAGGTGTTTATCTGATGCTTCCAATTGATGTAAGTGCTGATAGTACAGGACAGAGGTGTTTATCTGATGCTTCCAATTGATGTAAGTGCTGATAGTACAGGACAGAGGTGTTTATCTGATGCTTCCAATTCAGTGAACTCAGTATTGTGATTTGTGTTTCTGGCAAGAAATTTCATGATAAATGTGATTATAATCACTTTAAGTGGTATTAGTTTTTTGCATTACGGTCATTTGGTGTTCCATGCTCGGCCAATCAGCGGTCCTGTCGTTGACTCATCAGAATCTTGTGGAAAAAGCAAATCCGGGCTTTTTTTAGATGGGATATCCTCAAATGACGGAACGAAAGAGAGTGTCAGACTCTCAACGTCTAAACACACTATGCCGAAGATACGCGACCGTTGATCGGGCTTGATTACTCCTGCAATGCTATTTGAATTATACCGATATTACGTTATAGCGTGCACCGAACTACGGTCGGGCGTAAGTTCAGCAGCCATTCGGCGGCAACGTATTCTGTAGAGGACACATTATACGCGGCCGCAGTTCGGTTCGAATGCTGACTAAGATTCGGGGCAGGGAGCAGCGGGAGGCAGGCATGTCCACGCATTTCGCCTCTGCCTGCGGACGACGCACGTGCTTTGTTGTGTCATTATCACATAGGTACCTACACTTGTTTTGGTTAAAAAATAATTTTCGCAGTTGCGTTGCGGCCGTGTTTTTTCAGCGCTAGAGACAGTGAATACACACAAAGTTACGCAGCTGATTTCCTACCGCGTAAGTTCAGCACTTATGGTGTCATAATATCATCCGAATACGTTGGAGCGTAATATCAGCCGCGGAGCTTCTGTCACGTAACTTCGGCGTAGTGTATTTACACACTTACTCACTAAAACTCACCCGGGTCCTCGAAACGCCCTTTTCGTTCCAGGGCCACAGTAACTCTTACAAACAATTCCGACACCCAGGCAGGCTAGTCCCCGATGATATGAAATACGAGAACTATTCGTAGGACATCCAACTTGCATTTGGTCGGTATTCGGACTATTGGTTATGGCAATTCTTTATGAATAAGTAAGTTTAAATTCATGACAGCTATCATTAAAGAGAAGCCGACGTCCTTCAATATTCAGACTATATATCTGTCCCTCGTCTATATTGTAATCCTCCATGTATTGCAATAACGACTTCCTGTACGCTGCACTCACCGCGCCACATTAGCAGGCGGCGCCGGATGGCACCACTTGTGCACCAGCGCCGACTGAACTCGTTCGACATCATGCGAATTACTATCACTAAGATGTCGTTCGGGATTCTAGACAAAGTGCAATCATAGGCGTTTGTCGAAATGAGAAAATGATAGGGATTAACTACCTGATATCGGTGACGTATATTTATCTTAGGCTCTAGGTAAGGAGTGTTATTATAATTAGCAAATGCAATTGTGGAAAGCCAGAATATATGGAATTGATCACGTAACAATTTTGCTGCGTTTGTCAATCCCATACATTTTTGAAGACTTGAAGACCTTCGCTACCGCTGACAGTATGTTATTTTTATACGTTTTAGACTTTCCCACAGACATTATAGCTGATAACGTGTCATTAACTTTAAGTCTCTACTATTAGAAAAGAGGCATGTAGCATATTTAGTTCTGGCATCTTCCTAGCTTTGAAAGTTCTTCCTTTTTCTAACTAGATAAGTTGATACACATCTAAGACATAATTAAAACTTAGGGAAAGATCACACTCGCCTCCTTCTGCGAATCAGTCATGCTTGCGAAGGAGGTGGCGGAGAGGGAGAGGAGACCCTCTCGTCCCGGCCGCCGTGGTCGCGGGCGTCGGGGGCCACCACCTGGTGACCTCCGGCCACCGTAGGCGCGGGCCTGTGGACGGCGAGCTATGGGTGGCTCGCCGTCCGTCCGTCTAGTGACGACAGGCCGTGTCGACGGCGCGTTAGTGTTCCACGCGCGCCTCAAAGAGAGTCAGCACACAGAGGGGCCCGAAAGGGCCGACGCCTGCCGGAGTCGCGGGATTATTCGCAAGAGACACCGTGGCTCCGGAACACAAAGGGACAATGAAGGAACATGGATAGGTTTTAGTCAGTAGAAGTCTGACACTCCCTCCCGCTACACCCAGAGCGGGAGGAGTCATTGGATGATTTCCCATACCTAAAAAAAAAAGGGAAAGATCACACAAAAAAATATAAATAAATCATCATGATAAAAACAAATTAAAGCACCTTTATTCAGTAATTTTTTTTTTTTGTTTTGATAATAGAGTGGGAAGCAAAGAATCAGAAAGGTCAAAGCCAACAATGTGTACCTCCCACCACCTCCGCCCACCGTCAGCTGTTCTGGTAACGCGTTCACATCGACTGACCTTCAGCTCCAGCAGCGCGTTACTATCAGCCGGTAATGATACCTCGCACTGATGAATAATTCAGCGAGTGATTAGCGGTTGTCCGACACACGCGCGCGGCACGCCCACCAGCCACAACGCTCACGCGCTCCGACGAGGCGTACACAGGTACGGTACAAAGAAGGCTAGCTCGGTAAAATAGACGTTAAGAACAAGAAGAATGCAATTAATTGTGAGAGTATTGAGTATTTTCCTACAGCAAAAGTACATCGTAGCCGTGTTTACCTAAGAGTTACACATGTTTCCAGTCCATGAAATAGGGGACGAACCTATTCCACCAACCGGAATAAATCCTGACTCGGGGCTGCTACTAACACTTAGCCTGAACGAGGCTATCGCACAACCACTAATTAAAGAACTCTTAAATAAATCTTCACCAGCCTAGTCTCTATTTTGCTGTATTTGGTATAACTTGATCTAGCAGAAACCAGTCTATTTTAGAAAAGGGAAACGATTGTCGGTGAAGTTTTTATCATTAATTTAGAGTACCGATGACGAAGTTTGGGAAACTCTTATGTCCAGTTGTGGTCCAGTACCTAATGAATGTAATCTATGACTTTGTACAGGCATAATTATGTAGTAGGTTATTAGAATACGAATAGTTCTTCTGTCTTCATTTGCTTTGTTGAGAACTGTAAGGCAGTGCGTAGGAGTTCTTTTATTTGCACCCCGATAGAAATCTGTTCAAATAGTACAAGCATTGTCTTGAAGGTCATCGTGTACCTTATGGTTGTAGGTTGTTAAGCCACCCACAGATACGCGCAATGCAAAAATGCGACCGCGATTTTTAAAGAAATTGACGCAAGACGCAATCTCTATGAAAATGATGTTGCGTAATTATCGCATTGTGCCATCGCGCCCGTTTGTGGATCCCTTAAGGAATTTAAAAAAAAGTAGTAAAAAATGAAACTAAACAGGATTTTTAAATCAATAGTACACAACTTACGTGTGTGATATCACTCCACTACCCTTGGTTGACTGGCAGAGAATGCCAAAGGCATTTCTGCAGCTGTTTGAGCAACCAATAAGGTTCCCAGAATAAAGAAACTCTTAGAACCGAGCTCGATGGCAACCAATAAGGTTCTCAGAATAAAGACACGTTTAGGACCGAGCTCGATGGCAACCAATAAGGTACACCGAATAAAGAAACTCGTAGAGCCAATCTCGATGACAACCAATAAGGTTCTCAGAATAAAGACATTCTTAGAACCGAGCTCGATGGCAACCAATAAGGTACACCGAATAAAGAAACTCTTAGAGCCAATCTCGATGACAACCAATAAGGTACACCGAATAAAGAAACTCTTAGAACCGAGCTCGATGGCAACCCATTAGGTTCCCAGAATAAATACACTCTTAGAACCGAGCTCGATGGCAACTAAAAAGGTTCCCAGAGTAAAGACACTCTTAGAACCGAGCTCAATGGCAACTAATAAGGTACACCGAATAAAGAAACTTTTAGAGCCAATCTCGATGACAACCAATAAGGTTCTCAGAATAAAGACACTTTTAGGACCGAGCTCGATGGCAACTAATAAGGTACACTGAATAAAGAAACTCTTAGAGCCAATCTCGATGACAACCAATAAGGTTCTCAGAATAAAGACACTTTTAGGACCGAGCTCGATGGCAACCAATAAGGTACACCGAATAAAGAAACTCTTAGAGCCAATCTCGATGACAACCAATAAGGTTCTCAGAATAAAGACACTTTTAGGACCGAGCTCGATGGCGGATGGAGGACGTGAGCTGTATCGCTTCTTCCCGGACTTGGCCTCAGTTCCATGTGATTTAGGAAAAGATTGCATGACATTCAATGGCATTCAATTTAATGATCAGCTATGCTGCGTTAAACCATATCAATTGAATTATCAGCAATGCTGCTTAGTATGGTATCAATTTAATGATCAGCGTTGCTGCTTAACATCGTATCAATTTAATGATCAGCAATGCTGCTTAGTATGGTATCAATTTAATGGTCAGCAATGCTGCATAATAATTAATCCATTTAACTATCAACCATGTTGACTTAGGTCACGTGTCAAATCAGCGTTGCTGCTAATGATTAAGTCAATGTAATGATCAGGTATAGTAAATAAATTTCAAATTAAGTTATTCGGAAAAAAACATTTTTCCACCAACCCTTGTTTAGGCAAGCGGCACTTGGCAAGACTGAAGTCAGATTTTACTGGCCTCCGATCATCCGCAACGACCTAAGTTCCACAAATGACAGCCGGGGCCTACGGCCCAACGTGCCTTGAGGCACTTTGGTCTTAACACTTACTTATGACGAAAGTGTAAAAACATATAGCCGAAATGCTTCTATCCATTAAAGAAAGCAGCACTTCGTTCCTATTCTTTCCCCTTTTTTTTCTAGGAATTACTTTAACTCACAGTTTAATCCTCGTCGCCAATGTAGAGAATACTTATTTACAATATTGTCAGTTGACTCGCCAACGCACCACCGCACAGGCCGACAGTTCGACAACGACTGCCCGCCCCACCACTCGTACCGGTATATATAACCGAGCGACGTGTGCGCCCGAGGCAACGTCACAATACTTTTTTTTTTTTTTTTTTTAGGGATGGGAAATCATCCAATGACTCCTCCCGCTCTGGGTGTAGCGGGAGGGAGTGTCAGACTTCTACTGACTAAAACCTATCCATGTTTCTTCATTGCCCTTTGTGTTCCGGAGCCACGGTGTCTCTTGCGAATAATCCCGCGACTCCGGCAGGCGTCGGCCCTTTCGGGCCCCTCTGTGTGCTGACTCTCTTTGAGGCGCGCGTGGAACACTAACGCGCCGTCGACACGGCCTGTCGTCACTAGACGGACTGACGGCGAGCCACCCATAGCTCGCCGTCCACAGGCCCACGCCTACGGTGGCCGGAGGTCACCAGGTGGTGGCCCCTGACGCCCGCGGCGTCCACCACGGCGGCTGGGACGTTTCCTCTCCCTCTCCGCCACCTCCTTCGCTAGCATGACTGCTTCGCAAAAGGAGGCAACGGCGTCCCATTCCGTCTCGCTCCGGACCATGGCTTGGACCAGGGCCGGACGCGAGAGGTCGCCGCCGATCGCCGTTTCGAGGACACGGCGGTGCGCCGCCCAAGCGGGGCACACCTGCACAGTGTGCTCCACCGTGTCCTCCGGTCGATCCACGCAATGGTGACACCCGGGCGTTTCCTCTCGCCCGATTCGGTGCAGGAACCTCCCGAAACATCCATGTCCGGTGAGGACCTGCGTCAGGCGGAAGGTGAGGACGCCGTGGCGCCTCTCTAGCCACTCCTCAAAGAGGGGACTTATCGCCACTATCGTGGCGTGCCCTGCACTGGGTTGCGACAGTCGTCGTCTCCATGACGCCATGAGATCGCGCCGGAGGTCTGTCCGCTGCGCGACAATTTGCCGCGTCAGCGGAGTTTCCCCCCGGCGTAGTACCTCTACGCGCCAATCATGCAGGCGCGCGAGGACTATCGCCTCCAGATCCCATGGCGGCAATCCGGCAAGGAGACACACCGCTTCGCGCGAGATCGTGCGGTACCCTCGGGCCATCCTTAGGGCCATCACCTTTTGGGGCGCATTCAGATAATTGGCAGCACGCTGCCGCAAAGAACGCGCCCACACCGGGTCCCCGTAGAGGGCCATGGACCGCACGACCCCCGCGTAGAGCCTCCGGCAGGAGGCGTTTGGTCCCCCCAGGTTGGGCAGGAGCCGCCTGAAAGCAGCCCCGGCCCGCTCCAGTTTGGGTGCCAAACGTCGGAAGTGTTCCACGAAGTTCCACCGGCTGTCGAGGACGAGCCCTAGGTACTTCAGCGTCAACTCGACGCCGATGGAAACCCCTCTTACCGTCAGCAAGGACAGCCCGACGGTGGCGCATTGCCTCGGCCATGAAAACACATGGCTTCGGACTTGTGCAGCGCCACCTCGAGACCCAATTGCTGGATCCTCTCTACGACTGTCGCAACCCCGTGTGTCATAAGGTCGGCCGCCTCCGCGTACGACCCCCCTTGTGCCAGCACCAGCGTGTCGTCAGCGTAACAGACCACGCTGACGCCGCTCGGGAGGTCGGCGCGCAGCACCCAGTCGTAACCGATGTTCCACAGGGGCGGCCCCAGAACCGATCCCTGTGGAACACCGCACGACATCTCTCGCCGGTTCCACTCACCGCTGTGACTAGGGTAGATTACTGCCCGGTCGGACAGGTAGTCCCCAACCACACGACGAAGGTAGGTCGGCACCCGATGATACCGGAGTGCCTCCCCAATGCAGCTCCAGGGCATGGTGTTGAAGGCGTTGGCGATGTCGAGAGACACCGCCAAGACAACACCACCCCGGGAGACCGCATCCCCCGTCGTGAGGGCTCTGACGCGCATGACGGCGTCCACCGTAGAGCGCCCCTTGCGGAAACCAAACTGGTTGTCCGCAAGATCCGGCCCCGTTCCCGCTAGGTAACGTCACAATACTGTTATCAGTTTGTAGGTAGTTCGATATATTGATATCTACATACACTACAGCAACTAATAAGGTACACCGAATAAAGAAACTCTTAGAGCCGAGCTCGATGACAACCAATAAGGTTCTCAGAATAAAGACACTTTTAGGACCGAGCTCGATGGCAACCATAGGGCAGCAAATTGGAATCTTCTCAAATCTCCGACGTAGCAACGTAGCGAGGTAGCGACGTCGCTAGGTTTCACGCCACAGTATCGCTTTCAATGATACCGACTGATTACTGACTATACAAACTTATCTAACTTTGATAATTCGCATGTCGCGGGTTCAATTCCCGCACGGAAGAAATATTTGTACGACCTACAAGTATTTGTTCCGAGTCTGGGTGTTTTTCTATCTATAATATGTATGTATTTACAAAAAAAAAAATGTATATAAGTAGTTTATCAGCCATCTCATTACCATAACACAAGCATTAGGTTGCTTAGCTTGGGACTATATGGCGTTGTGTGAAATGTCCAAGGATGTTATTTTTTTTATTTTTTATTTTTTTATACTGGTCTTCATTTCCGGCTAAATGGAATTCAATTTGGTTTCCAAATGAATGTTACTTTGAGGATGAATTATCTACTTTGTATGTGATACCTAGATACTATTTAGATGAAAGGGCTCAGGCCCTGGCACAGGAAGTAGGCAGAAATCTTTATTAGGTGTACTTTTGTCACCTCTTCCATTAACTCTGCACCAACTAACTTGTGTTCACAAGCACTTCTGTTGAGCTGCTCAGCCTCGGTTGACTCAAGGTCGGACATACTATTTCGATTTAAAGATAACTACTCAATGAAGATGTATTTATTTGCAAAATCTGTGCTTAACCGATGTTTACCAAGTCATTATTACGTGATACGAGTACGTGCAAAATGTCCGCTAACGATCGCCGAAGCGGAATAAAAATAGATGTAGTTATTTTTAAGGCAAAAAGCTCAAAAGTCCTATCTATTTAATCAAATAAGAGTTTCGTGAAAAAAACACCATTCAAAAAAGAGTACGAGTTTCTTTTTTAAATAGAATTTAGCGACACGTTTGGGAATTTTCAGTAAAAATAGCAGTTTTTCGTAATACACTGAGATACTATCTCGCTCGCAATTTAAAACGGTAACATGAATAAACTGAACGCCCTGGCTCAAATGTTTGTGCCCAATATTCGGCCAACAGCATCAGTCCTGAGTAGATTGTTGGATCCAACTTAGTAGCCAATGTTGGTCGTTCACTCATTGTTAAAAAGAGCTACTAAAATTTATTTGTAGGCGCTATTTGCTCTATTGTTTGTAGATCGTGTCACAGCTTCATGCCGTACGGGTGTTGTTTTCTGTTAATAGATTTATTGGTTTTTGAGAGTTATACCTGCTGTAGGTACTCATGATATGATATTTATTTTATTTTTGTAGGTTAAGTTAGAATACTAAGGTTATAGGAAGTATGATTTTTACACTATTTACTGTTTTTTACATACTTACCTATAAGATAACTATTTTATTTTATATAATTACCGTGATTATTATATAACACTCTCCTACCTATTTTCGCCTGAAACACAGGATGTCCTAGTTCAGGCACATAACACCCGTGAACTTACCATAGATTTAAGCAAAAAATGTATTTACTGTTTTTACACAAAATTTAATAAATTTGATTTGATTTGATTTTGATTTGATGAATATTCAAAACATCTGGTCGAGAGATTATAATTATGCGAACATTTAATGTAGCTGTCAAGTACTTTTTTATGCATATATGAAGTGCTTTGTGATGGATCCGCTTCCACAATAGCCTTTAATTCTTCATTTTCCACTTTGGTCTCCGGCCGTCCACGGGGTTGGTTCTGAAGGTCGAAATTTCCAGAACGAAAACGTTGAAACCAAAAACGTACCGTGCTTTCTTTTGCGACACCAGCGCCTGGTGCCACGGTAGAACTCGTACTCGTAAATATACCGATATTTCATGTTTTCCATGATTGTGCGGTAATTAATAAGCGACGCCAAAGAAAAAAATAATGAGGAAAAAACAAATGAATGACTGTTTTCAAAACTCAAATGTACCAACTAAATGAATTTATAAATTTGAATTTGGAATTCTTAACCAAAGAGGAGATATTTCAGATCAAAGTGGTCTTACGACAAAACGCTAATTTCATATGTACGGACCTAGTATATTGTGATAGTTTGCATTGTCTAGTAACACGATTCAAAACAGTTTATGTTTCGCGTACAAACAAACAGATATTAGGAAATGGTATATACTTTACTAAAAATGTATCTTGCACCTACCATAGTTTGAGTTGTCAAGCTTACTGCTTTTAGTCTTCAATACTTTTGACATCTTTTCTCACCACACCCACAATATTCGTCTCCATGATCCCTTAGTAATGCTGTGCACGCGGCGCGGGTACCATGTCGCCGTGCCCTAACGCGGGATCAGCAGACATGTCGCGCCCACGTGACCGGACTGGCAGACATCGAACGGTTTGTTCCCGGGCTGAAAAGGATTTACTTTGAATATAGAGCGCGAGAAATATTAGCGGGTGAGCAAGATTGAAGGAAAAAAGTTGGGGTATTAAATCTAGGACGGTATCGATCACGAATCTAGATTTAAAGAGAAGATTAGTGTGGGATGGTGTTTTAAATTGAATTCACATAATTACTTCAGTTGAAACATGCTGAAAAGTTTTCTAACAGGAGTAAAACTATATTATTATGTGATTGGTTTGTTGTATACAATTTTGTTGAAAATGTAGATGCTCAAACTTACTCAAAGAAAATGGATAGGACAGTGTTCACAGTTTCCTTGCGTGGTAAAAGCTGAAATTAAGATATTAATCTACGGACATGTCCCGAAGAATTTCCAAACTGAAGTGACAGTGGGCAGAGCACAGTGCTCGTAGAGCAGATGTCGACTGGGTCGAAAGTTGTACGCTCCGGGAGGCGTCATACAAGACAAACTGATAGCGTGGTGGAGGCGGCTGGAATCCACTGGCTTTGAGACTCACAGGATCGTGAGATATGGCAACACTTTTGGGAGGGTTTTGCCCGGAACTGAACTTTTTACACCTAACGAAAAAATGATATTTAGATTTCCATGATAATGCTTACAATAAATGATAATTTGCGACTGCAAAACTACGGTCTCTCGAACATTAGCTAAACCATCCTAAACCCTCTTCGACTTTCATATTTATCCAACATTCAATTGAATTAATTTCCAGCCCCGCTCCCGCTTCCATCGCCACTCCCCTGCGAGTCCCTTTGAATGGCAGGACTTGTAAAACTTGGCGTAAGTTTTTCAGCGCCTCAGATATCATCGCGAGTGATTTATATTGCTGTGCGGTGCGTGGGCAAAAAGTTCTGAACGTCGCCCCCTCCACCCCGCACCGCACCGCGTCCCGCGCTCGCCCGGACACTTGATGAATCTATACGTACGTTTGGGATGTCGAGGAGTTACGTGCAGAAGTTTTAGTTGGAACAATTCGAATATTAGTGATGATTTTTATTTTAGCTTTGACGTTTTCAGGAGCTGAAAGATACGAGAAAATAACTATTTCTAAAATAATAAGATCAAACAATAACAATAATAGTAGTACTTTTAGTAGTACTACATTTTCATTTGTTTATGGTCTCTATAATGCATATTTGAATAGAAATTACATAATGTTGTATTTCTACAAATTATAACATAACAAGCGTAAAAATATTAAAATACTTATCTTCATGGTTTGCGAAACTCAATCTTATTTATGATAGTGACTAATCATCTATTTCCGAATGCTTACAACCCTAATCTCTTCAAAGTTAAAGTGAACAGGCTCTTTCTGGGTAAGCTCGCTCCATCGTAGACTTTGTCTCTGTCATCTCTGACCAAGACTAGAGTCAAGAGCAAACCCATACCAAGTAAAAAATACTAAGCAGTTATACACGTATTTGGACTTCATATTAATTTTAAGAAACGTGTCGTTATGGGAAGTCGATAGCTAGCTACTCAACAACAGTAATGCCAAGAGGTAGCGAGTTACTCGGTGACTACGTTGTGGAGCTCAGGCAGGCAGTGTCTCCTGGCACTCAGCTGAATCCAGTTAGCTATCATCTACTCCCCTTTACCACTTTTTCCTAACATAATAATTACAAGTTTCCAGTGGACCTTCTGTATATCTTACTTCTCAGTGCATACCGGAAACTTTTGTAAGATATATGAAATTGTATGAAATATGAATCTGTGCGAACTCACATGTAACTTGGAGCTCCGGTCAGCTCCGTGCTATACAAACTTATGTGTGTGTGTTTGTGTGTTTGAGATATGAAGGGTATATATACAGAGGGAGCGCAGACGGGATTGCATTCAGTTTGATCACTTGCGTCTTGTAGATTCATGATCTTGAATTAATTGAAATCCAAATAGCGTTATCGCATTGAAATCTACATCGAAGATAAAGATATAAAATTGAGTAGTGACTAAGTGATTGTGATTTTATGGACTAGTGGCCCATGACTTCTCTAGCGTCAAAGTAGCTTATAACCAGGGTAACATCTAATTCTGTACCATGGTTAATCAAAATTGGTACTGCGATTGAGATGTAAAAACGTATGGAACAAACAAACAAAGTCACATTTACATTTTATATTGAGCACCGGGCCTTTAATTTTTTTTTTACAAGTGCTTTTAAAATCCATGTTATAAACATTAAGTAATTGTTGTGGCTAAAATTCTTGTTATTTAAACATTAGTTGTGGCTAAAAACATCTTGTCTTCCAGCTCATGAGTCTGTCCATTAATCAAAGTTTCGCCGTCGTCTTGCTGTCCCATCTCACAACCCCCCCCCTCCCCCCCGCTCCCCTGTATGCTTGTGTATGTTACAGAAACGAAGCGTATCCTCAGAGCAACATATTATAGTATATGTGTGGGTAACAAAAACCAGGGATGTTATTAAACTGTATTCAGACGGACGTTCGTCTTCACTAGTTGTAGTAGAGTGATTGTGGAGGGAACTTGTGATGTTGTTATGATTGTTTCTTGGTACAGGAATAATGTTTAATCTGTTTATATATCTCATGTTGAAAACCGAACTTCTCATATGATTTGAACAGTACGATTGTATGGACTTTAAAAGAGACTTTGACCTCTGAGTTTGTTTCGGTGTTTCTTCTCAGAGCAGTCAGCTAGAAAACGGCCGGTTTTTCCTAGCTGACTGCTCTGAGAAGAAACACCAAGTTTTTCAAAATTTTAAAAAAAACAAAATTCAAAAGTCATTTATTCAAATTAAGTTGAAATACAGCACTTTTTGAACGTCATGTTCTAGAAAAGACAGTCCCCCAAAACGCCTGTCCGTCTTTAAAATGTCCAAAAAAGATTGATGTGTAAAAGTGTACAGAATAAATATCATTTATCATTATCGAAGTGATAAAGAAGACTTGTAGTAGTCGCATCCGCTAGCCTTATGTCACGATTTTTTAGAGCTCAAATACTCAATACCCAAACTCTAAAATAAAAAACTTTTATGGTCACAACACTATATCCGTCATTTAGTTCAGAGAATCAGCCGATACAATAATGTATACCTACAAACTTTCATTATTTTACGACAGATTCCTTGTTTACAGGGTAGAAATTATTTTTAAATAAGTTTTTTGGGGGGGTTGGGATATAGGTTATCATTTCGAGACTATGCAGTTCGTACAATTAAAATGGAACTTCACTTAGGTAAGTTCGTTTAATTTATAATTGTACTTCACTGCATAGTCTCTTCATGATAAAGAAGACATGTAGATGTTTAGAGAGTCGTAAAATAATTATAACATGCATTTAAAAGTATTTTTATTACGTTTAAATAATCATAAAGTTAAGCATTCGAACTTAAAACGATAGATAAATTTTCATCAGTAACAACCTCCCTATTATAAAACTGCGCAAAAATTGTCGAAGAACTGCTCCAACCAGCTGTTCTTCTAATGGTATCGATGCTGACACCCAGGCGCTTAGCCGCCGAGCTGGCTGCGTGTCGTGTACTGTGTGCTGAAAATATCGACACGTCTATTCCGCTCTTTTCCAAAGTAGTCTTGATCCAGCGGCTAAGCGTCTGCGGCGTCACTGCTTTGTGCGGTTTTTTATAGGCAATAAAGAGGTTGTCGCAGTCTCTTAAACATGATGTACGTTCTAGATAATTAAGTAAGGCACTGGCGGGACAAATTTTTGCATTGCTTGTATAAAATGGTAACATCAGACTTGGCTGTACACTGCCTGGCCTCGACGTTTTAACAAGATCTGGTATTTTAATATATATTTTTTCAGGTAAAACTTGAATGTTTGTTATCTTAATAAGAGAAAATGTTTGGACTCTATGGGCAGTTACAATTGCTAAAAGCGTAATTAATTTTTTAGAAATATCTTCTAGAGATAGAACGTTATTTTCGCCTCTTTGAGATAAATAACTGAGAACAATTGATGGATCCCAAGTAATATCATACTTGGGATGCGGTGGGCGAAGTCTAAATACTCCTTTCAAGAAACGGGAGATCCTATCGTCATTGCATAATTTTGAACCAATAATAAGAGATAAAGCTGACCTGCAACAGTTTATGCTGCTATAAACTGCACCATCGTCATATAATTTTGATAAAAAAGCCAGAATATGTGGCACTGATGTTTGTTGGTAATCTAAATTTAATTTGAGACAGTATTCATACCACTGCTTCAAGTAAGTACGGTACTGTTTGAAAGTATTTTCAGATAAGGAGGCCAGCATGACAGTCATTGGGCCTGCAGACACGCCGCGTCTTGCAAGCGCTTCCCTGACAAGCGCGCGGCAACCAGGATAAGGCGTTGACGAAATTGGAGATTGCTGGAATAAGATTTAAGCAAGTTATCACAGGGGCCAAAGTGTATAGGCTTAGAAACAGCAAGTCTGTGAAATACCGGGTACCAAGGCTGTGTTGGCCAGTCTGGTACTACCACTATACCCTCCGATTGTTCAGAGATTACCTTTCGCAGGACTTTTGTTATCAAGACAAAAGGCGGAAAAAGCATAAAAGAAATATGGTTTCCATGATAAAGTAAAAGCATCAAGTTTAAAAGCATCAGGATCATTTTTCCATGCAACATACAAATCACACTTAGCATTAGCCCGAGTAGCAAATAAATCTATTTCTGGGACACCATAAGTTCTTAAAATAGACTTATAATAATCATCATTCAGTTCACATTCAATATCAGAGTGGGATTTTCTAGACTCTGTATCTGCAATCACATTCTGTGCAGATTTTATATAAGATGCAAACAAATAAAGTTTTCGATTTTCACACCATTGCCATATTTGCCTAGCAACAGAACACAAATGTGGGTATTGTATGCCTCCCATGCGGTTTATGTATGAAATAGCTGTAGTGTTGTCCACGTGCAGTAAAATTTCACAGTTTTGAAGGTTATTAGTAAAAGCTTTAAGAGCAAGGAAGGCTGCCATTAATTCTGGTGCCATTAAGTGGTTGATGTGTTGTTGTCTTTCCTTTTCATTCCACAATCCTGCAGCTTTTTCGTTACCGCATGAGGCACCCCAGCCAGTGAGCGAAGAGTCTGAAAATATTTCAAGAGTATTATTACTACATTTTATCTTGCTGACATCTGTGTCAATGTGTGAAAACCACCACTTAAAGTCAGGTATTATTTTTTGTGATAGAGGCATGACTTTTTCAAAATTATTACTAAACTTGTTTAAATAAATAAATTTTTGTCTTTCCATTTCCTTAGTGTACAAAAAACCATAGTCTATAGCAGGACATGCCGCTACAAGTAATCCAGTCAAATGTGCAAGTTCTCTTATTTTACAAAATTTTAAGGATAAAAATTTTTGAATTTCTTGTTTTATAACATGTCTCTTTTTAGTAGGCAAAGAAATAGTGTATTCTTTGGAATTGAATTCAAAACCTAAAAATGTAACACACATACTAGGTGATAAAGAACTTTTTTCTTTATTTATTATAAATCCCAGATTAGATAAAGTTGTCATGGTTTTCTGTACATTAAAACAACAATCAGCATAGGTAGTACCGGAACACCAAATGTCATCTAAATATATAACCGATATGAAACCCATTGATCTTAGATGTTGTACAACTGGTTTTAAAATCTTTGTGAACACATACGGGGCAGTATTAAGCCCAAATGGGAGAACCTGAAACTCATATAATTTCTGTTTCCAAAGGAAACGTAGGTATTTTTTGTCACTATTGTGAACTAAAAAATAAGCATCTTTGAGGTCAATGGTGCTCATATAGCAATTTCGAGTAAGTAGTTTAGTAACTGTACGGTAATCTTCTAGTTTAAAGTGTTCTGTGAAAATAAACTTGTTTAATTCTTTTATGTTTAAGATAAATCTAGTCTCACCATTAGGTTTAGGTACTGTAAAAAATTTTGAAAGGAATTGTCCTTCACATGGTTCACAACAAGTTATGGCGCCACTGTTCAGTAACAGTTTTACAGATTTGTCTATTTCTAGAGTATCTTTGAAAGAAAACGATTTATTTGTTGGGATAACCCAGCTTAAAATTCTAGGGTCAGAAGTTATAGACATCCATTGATGTTTAAAATATTACAATCTACCACAGTGTGTTTGACTAACCTCATTTAGTTGTCCAGGTCAGGCCCAAAGTATGGCAGAGGATGACGGAGGCTGGTGCTCTCTACCTCGACCTGCAGAGAGTCAGGGTGGAGGATCAGTCGCCGCTCATCCAATGCACAAAATGCTTGGCATTTGGGCATGGCCGAAAATTCTGTACGGAGAGTGCAGACAGGTGCAGTCACTGCGGAGGACCGCACCTACGCGAGAAGTGCGTGGAATTCGTTGCCGGAAATGAACCGCAGTGCTGCAACTGTCTGCACTCGAAGCTTCAGCGGACCGATCACAACGCGTTCAGTGTGGAGTGCCCGGTCCGCAAGAAATGGGACTACCTGGCTCGGACGACAACGGCTTACGCCTAAAAATCCCCATCCCCCCCTAGATATATCAAATATATAATAAATATATATTAGTATATTAAAAAACCCCTGGAACACAGATACAATAAAAAAAATAAATAAAAATAGACCAAGAAATGACAATAATTAAGTATAATTTGAGAATATACATTAAATTATTGCCAAAAACTCAATGGGAACTAACAATGTAAAGCCGCAAAAGAAATTCATTCCCTCCCTCATCCCCCTTCCTCCCCCCTACCCTCTCCTTACTACCCTTATAAAAATCCTCAAACATAAACAATGTTACAAATACCTTGAAGGAATTTAGTATTAATCACATACAGAATAACAAGCAGAAAGACAAGTTAAATTAATTATGCAATGAAAAAGATTTGATAAATAAAGTAGAAAATGAAACAAATGGAAAGGTATAGTACAAGAAAATATTAGATACGCAAATCAAAAACAAAAATTATAGTAAAAAAAGTAAACATAATGTATATCAACCCCCCCTTCCCCCATTACCCCTATAACAGTCCAGAATATTACAGCCAAAATAAAACTAATAATATAAGGAATAGATCAGACAAGTAAAACAGAAAATAAATAAAAATAGTAAATGTAAGACAGCATAAATAAATAAGAAAATACTCTAGATATAAATTAGCTAATAAAAATTTACTAAAACAAGAAAACACAAGTTTAGAAAAATATAGTAATATGAATAATTATAAGCACAAACATAAAATAAGCTAGTAGATAAGTAAACTAAATATGTAAGTAAATAGATTAAATACAAAAGCAGAAAAATAAATGAAGATACATTAGTTAAGATAACATATAATAAAGTAAACAAATATCATAGATATAAAAACTAGAAAATAAAAATCTAAACAAGTAAATACATATACGGAAACTAAGAAAAAAAAATACAAAAATTAAATATAATGTCCAAGAAAAATATATAAGCACTAAAATTTGTCAAGTGGTTTGAATAGCGGGAGTCCCACCCGGCTAAGTAGATGAAGGATGAAATAAGAAAACAAGAAAGGAAATTGAAAGCGTGAAAAGAACATACGAGAACCGGAATGAAACATTAAAACCAGAAGGATAAGGTCTCGTTGAAATGAACGGGGAAAAGCCACGTGGCAGGAGTGGGTTTTAGCCGGTAAGAGTCCGGCACTGTCTCGGTCGTCTCACAGAGTGGGCGGCCGATTCGTCCATGAGGATTTCCCACTCCTGCCAAACAAAAATAAAAAAAAAAAAAAAAAAAAACCTCATTTAGTTGCGATTGTTTATTCGCATGGGAGTCTTGTTCGGATAAGCTTTCTGGAAAGCTGATTGTGCTGCTGGTATTGGCTTCTTGTAAGACTGGTAGAAACGTGGCCCGGGCTGGTATGTTACACGGCCCCGAGGCTGATGTGTTGCCGGGCCCTTGAAGTTTAAATGCTTCTGTTGTTGTTGGTTTGGTGGCTTTTTGGTTTTAATCATACTGATTTCTTGAGCAGATTTTTTAATTGCCTTTGAAGCCTTAAGTTTTTCAGCAAAACCTTCTCCAAAAAGCCAAGTGTCCGTTTCTGTGTCTTTGATTGCCTCCCTAGTAGTTTGCTCCAACCCTTGCAGTATAAAATTCTTTCTTGTTGCGGTCTCCTGATGTTGGTGGTCACACAAAAGACGAGCAGCATCCACAACTACATTGATTATAGGGGCATTTTCTTTATTTTTGCATAGTTTTCCAAAAACTGTAGCAAGTGCAGTTAATGCACGACCAACTTGATCTTTTTTGGCTGCAATAGCTTTGTCTCTCTTTACTGCCACTTCTACTATGGCAGCTTGTGCCTCTAAGTTCAATTTGTGAGCCCCAAGGGTTTTGCAATTTTCTGGTGGTGGATATTTTTCTTTGAGTTCATTTCTTTTTTCTTTGGCTAGGCCATTTTTAATGATATCAGCCCATCTTGTGGCCAATTCTTTAAGGATTGGTGGTCCAAAATTGCTGTCTTGGGGAGCATCCCCGAGAATATTTAAGATTTATTTATTTATTAATTTATTTAAGATGTCATCATCTAAAAGCTCTTCTGATAAAAGAATGAAAGGGCCATGTCAATACATGGAAACCAACGAACTATCTATTTCTACTTAATAGTAGAAAATAGAATAGAGGGTGAATACCCATCTTGATACGATAGAATAAGGCTAAATAGCCCGTCTTATAATGTGGTTTGTTGAATAGTACCTATAAAGCCTCAATAGGCATCTGACAAACACGTGGTTTATTGTACACTGTATTTTATAACCTAGGAGGAAAAAACTACAAAATATGAACATTTACCTTCTTGGTCCTTATTTTCTCCGAAGTTAATAGTAACTTAATTAGAATAAATAGTTATTCCATCCTGAACAGGATCTTCCTGAGTGAGATCTTCGATTGATTCCACAATTATATCGCTATCTGGCGGTATGGGTGACGCTGACGGCGATGGCGTCCGTGACCGCGTGCGCGAACGGCGCCGGCGACGCTTCATAATTTGCAATAAATCGCTGTATTTCTTTAGTTTTCTTTCAATTTTTTCCTTACTGCACTCACGTTTACGTTTAGGCATTGTTTTTTAATAAAATAACTCTGTTTTACACTAATTAATAGAATGAATATTTTTTTCTGCTGTGACTCAGGCTGCACGAAAAACGATAATGACGGATATAGTGTTGTGACCATAAAAGTTTTTTATTTTAGAGTTTGGGTATTGAGTATTTGAGCTCTAAAAAATCGTGACATAAGGCTAGCGGATGCGACTACTACATGTCTTCTTTATCATGAAGAGACTATGCAGTGAAGTACAATTTAAGTTACAACCGTTTAATTTAAGTTACAACCGTTTAAGTTACAACCGTTTAATTTAAGTTACAACCGTTTAATTCTAGTGACATTACATTAATCGGTTTCAAGTCAAGAATACGTATGTATATTTATTTGCACACTATACGTTTGTAACACTGTGTACCTAAAACTTCATTAGCTTTGTAACACTTTTTTTGTAAAATTTGTGTAATATTTGATCTATTTTGATTTTAATTTCTGGTAAAGTGACAGTCGGACAGAAAAGAGATTTACGACTTGATAACGCTAACAAGATTTCAAGAATATTCCTCATAACTATTTTTACCAGTACCTATACAGTACATTTAACTGAATGTTTGATAAGTAGGCTTTCCACAGACTTCCACACAGTAAAACAAACATACACTGGGCGCGTGCTTGGCGAAACAACTAAAACACCCTTTTTTTTTAGGGATGGCAAATCATCAAATGACTTCCCCCGCTCTAAGTGGAGCGAGAGGGAGAGTCAGACTTCTACTGACTAAAACCATCCATGTTCCTTCAGTGCCCTTTGTGTTCCAGAGCCACGGTATCTCTTTCGAATAGTCCCGCGACTCCAGCAACTAAACCACCCTTAAATTACTATTACAATCATTTCTCGCACATCATTGGCAACAATCTGATTATAACGCCTTTATTTATAGCATCACGGACAGTTTTCATAGTCCAATACCGACCCTACTGGACCGTACCACAACCCCATTCCCCAAGAGTCCCTCAGACTCCTTAGCCACAGTCTCCGGGGCAAGATTCCCATCTTATCAACACTTTTACCGTTTTATCTCGCCGCCGTTCACTTGCGCTGTGTAAGCTGATCTTAATTGCCAATTAGCGACTCTTTTAAACTCCGCAGAGTTTCCAAAGGATTTGTATTTACGAGTTTTCTTCTCATTTTGTTGTGAACTCCGAAGAAGTCATTGCTCAAATGTTTCTTACTTCTGATAACTTGCAAATGGATATATTTTATGAAGTTACTTTAATCCTAAGAGCATGTTTACGTAGGTTAATTGTAAAATTTTTGTGTAATTGTTGCGTTGATGATGGAGCGGGTTTGGCGGAATCAAATAATGCAATTCCGTCGCACAAATGCAACCGATAGAAAACGGACAGGGCAGCAACTCGGCGTCGATGCTCAAGATTTTGGAGCTTCGACTCGACGAGCATATCATTGCTGATGATCCTCTTGGCTCGTTTCTCTATTAACTCAAGGGCATCAAGCACCAGCTTGATCTGCAAGTTTAGTATCTGTCGGTTGGTTATCGACACGAACACGCCTCGAAAAGATGGATCTGGCTCGAAAAGAAAATTATTGGGATATTGCTATTGATAGACTCGCCTCTGACCACAAGTTTACAATCTCACCTGATGGAAAGTGATAATGCGGTCGACGATGGAGCCTAGAAGTAACCAATTCACTCTTGACTTGAAGTGCCCTAGGTTGTCGCTATTCAGAAACACGGACTACTGCTAAGAAATTTTGTTAGCTAGTGTACAGCTAACAGAAGTCTTTGCATAATGAAAATATTCTCAGAAGTTTTGTGCGTATGGTGTACGCGTATGCGATGGCCGCCGTACACCGGGGTGGCACATCGCTGTACGTCTTGTTTACTGGCTACTTTGTATGAGCCGTATTATAAATGGTCGGCTCAATAAGCGGCTTTTGGCCCACAGCAGAGAACTCAATTATAGTTTTTAAAGAAATACATTATTATGGAATAATTCAAAACACAAGTAAATCGTTTCATGTAAATACAACCTTACCTACTACATTCATGCGAGATTAAAATACATCGAGTATAAAGTTACGGAGAGTTGTGTAGGCAGACGCGTATGAGCTGAGAAGATTAGCGCTCCCACGTCGTCGTCTACTTTGTATTTGTTTTACTAAGAATACATTTAAGTAAAGAACTCAGACCAAGTGTTCAAAGTTCTAGCTTCATTTAGTAACGCAATGAGAGTCAAATTGTATCATACCTACATAACATGAATTCTGCCACAAAAGTTGCAGAAGTGTAACAATCCATATTACGTACATATATGCAATGTTCGTAATATAGTTAATTTAGGAATTGAATGAGCTGTTTTACAGAATCTACTTTGCTACTCGTACTTGAAATGATTCTAAAGCGAATACCCAACAAAATTATGCCTTTTTTATGGATGGGAAATCATCAAATGACTTCTTCCGCTTTGGGCGAAGCAGAAGGGAGTGTCAGACTCCTACTGACTAAAACCCATCCTTGTTCCTACTAATGCCGTTTGCGTTCCAGGGCCGCGGTGACTCTTTCGAACAAATTCCGCAACTCTTGCAGGCACAGGCCCTAGCAAGCCCCGTCTTCTATGCTGACATCTCTTTGAGGTGGGACACAACGAACCTTGAAATCGAATAATCATCGATATCATAAAATCTCATTTGTTTCATAAAGTTTTCCACGTGGAACTCGAACTGTAGACCATTCAATCCATTTGATTATCTCATACATTCAACGCAAGAACGCGAACGTTAGGGTAGCTAGAACAGTTGTGACGCAGATAAATGAAGATGTGACCGCGACTACCCGCGGGGTTGTGTCGCGGTCCGCGGTGCCGGGTTCTGTACTCGCGGTTGTGTTATATATTTTATTTCAATTACTCCATACGTTATTACGTTAGCACTTTGTATGTTGAATCTTCGGAAAAGGTTTGTAGTTGTTGCTATTACTAATGGTGTAAGGTTCTTCTCGCAGCCTCCTGCACATTCCGGTAATTCTCGGCCAGACTGGTGTCAGATTTTCTGGATTCCGACTATCCGTATCTAACTATCTAGAATTAATGACAGCCCGGACGAACGGCTTAACGTGATTTCCGAGGCACGTAGTGCTCTCGAAATGTAAATGTAACTGATGGTCACTATTCATAGTATTCATAGACCGACCCTGACAAGTGTTGCTTAACCTCAATGATCGAACAAAGCCGCTGTTAGTGTAGAAAATGTTTGTGTTAAAATCGTAATCAGTATTAACCACAATCCAATAAAACACTTCAAACTCGCCAAGCTTAGTACAGAGAGTTTCTATAAAAGGCGAGGTCAGTTTATTTATACTAGTACTTGCTTGTAGATGTAGGCCAACTTTTAAAGTGTTTGTCGTCTTCTAGAATAAAACAAACTTGGAACTTGGAGGAGCGAAATTTCCTACCGGATGTTCTGTTTCTGATAGCTACAATATGTGGATCTTAGATCAAGAGTGCACATCAGTACGATTCTGTCATCATAATATCACCATCATGTACACTTAAGAGCAGCGCGCTTTTCCTGAGCTGTCAATACAGTCATATCGTTAGGTGGAATGTCAGTTCACTTTAAGCTCATTTCAGTTAACTTTTCACGGTGATTATTTTAAAGGTATGACTGGTTGGCTTAGTCTAGACAAGCATGTCTCTTCATCGACCTCATCATCGCTTACCATCAGGATATCGACAATAATAACATAATAAAAATATCTCACGATAATAGAAAGGCTATCGAAGTGTAGTGTAGAGCCGACACGCAGCCCTCGCAGCGCCTGCGACAGTTCCGTCGAGCGGAGGCGCGGGCAGCGAGCCGGCGTGTACTCTACACCTAACAGTTTGGTTCGCAGGCGGCTGACGCACCACTACCTACTGCTATCAGTTTGCCTGCCTTTTCCAACATTGTTTGGGTCAGCTTCCAGTCTAACGGGAAGCATCTGAGTACTTGCAACCACTACCTACTGCTAAGGACGTATGAAACTCTGTTTTGTTGCAATGAGAAGTTTTGTAACTTCTTCGTGCTTAAATAAAGTTTGTCAAGTTTATAAATTTATAATAGTATTTCATAAACTGAAGGTTCAAAGAATAATATGAGTGTGCTTATTGGTAAATTAATGTTTGCCTGGGCTCACAACGTTTTCTCGCGCAATTGTCACCGGAAAGTGACAAACTTCGTAAGATTATAAAGTAACTTGAGAGATTGTAAACTTTCGATAAATTGTCAACTGAAAATTTAGAATGTTTTTTTACGCTTTAAATTTGATTGTGTTTAGTAGTTGATAGTTAATTTCTCGATTTCGTTCCGAGAAATTGTGAAACTGAAAATGGCGACCAATCAGAGCACAAGTCTACGACAAACAGGCGCTCAGTGGTTTGTTCATATGTGACGTCACATGTATGCCATAGAGTTACGAATTAAACGAACTTCCCGTTGTCCGATGTTGGTTCAGCTTACTTTGGGTGTGTGTTTAGTTATAAACTATAAAATTTTGATGCGTAAAAAAGTATTCCGACTGTTCAGTTGACAATTTATCGAGAGTTTACAAACTCTCAAGCTTTTTTATCTGTCTTATAAAGTTTGCCACTTTCCGGTGACATACATACCTTTTCTATTTATAAAAGTTGATGTTATCATAAATCCTGTTACTCATTTGCTTATACAGTACCTACTAGCTTCTGCCAACAGCTTGACCCGCGTGGTCCCTACGGAACATACTCCCGGAATAACAAGTGGCCATGTGTTATTCCAGACTATAATCTACCTCGCGCCAAATTTCATGAAGATCCTTGCAGGCGTTCTGACTTGAAAGAGGAACAAACATCCATCTATCCTCATAAACTTTCGCATTTATAATTAATAGTTGGATTAATTGTGTGCGTATTTTTGGAACTGAAGGTAGTAATCGTTGAGAAAACTCTGTCACTGATAGAAACACACATTATTTGCTTAAGCCTCGGGAGCACGAACCATTTTATGCCCATGGCTTTGCTAATAATAAGGTAAAATTGTGTGCAGGCAACAATCTCTGAAGGAAATAGGTTAAACTCAAACTAATGGCCGATAAGCTAGTAGTGTTTTCGGGTGTACATCAAACACACACACACATACATACATACAAGCAGACAGTAGCCCCGCAGTATCAAGTGGTGTTTTAGACAAAAAGCAGCGACAGGTAATGTAGCATCAGTAGTTCTGACAGTTTTACAACTTGCTTCTCTGCTGTCCCGGCAGAGCGATCGTTGTTTTTGTGACTTGGCTTTCTTTTATTCATCAGCTTGAAGACGTATTTTAGAGCTAACTATTTTGAGGGTTCCGTTTCTGAAGGGTAATGAACGAAAACCTATCATCACCGGATCATTCGTCCGTCTATCGTGAGCAGGCTGTATTTCAAGAATCGTAGTAGATAGACATAAAATATTAAATTTCCACAGATTTCTATTGCTTTTCTAACAACAAATGATAAATATTATATTAAATTAAACAATCTCCGATCAAAAACCATCTCCTTTACTAAACATCGAATCAATGATACTTGAATCTGACGATCAATTCATACATTTACATATTTATTTGATTAGTTGATTTTTTTTGGCTAGTAAACTGGGTCTTGGCACCCCAAGTAACACAGTCTTGTAGGTTTAAAGCAAATCTGTCTATTGACAGTCTCTTCATGGTTAATCTTTAGATAGGGGCTTTCTAAAGATGGTTTCAATAAAGAAAATGTATTCTTATAGAGTTTTTTTCTCAACCTCGATTGTTTTTAGAGCATTTGTTCTATAGCACACTTATTTTAAGTACGTTTATAGGTATATAAAAAGTTTTAAGATAAAATGCTCTACAAATAGTCAATAATGCCTAAAGGTACCTAACTTGAAGTAATTTTATAGATAAGATGATATATTTTAAGATAAAATATTCTATTTTAGCTATTGGTACTCTTATCTTTGTTTATAAAGAGACTTAAGTCTCGATAAAATCGTTTAATACTTAGATACATTTAGTTTGTCTAAAAAAATGATAGTCAAAACGTGTTTTTAGTGGTTTTTTTCCTAAAAATGGCTTCATTAAGTGCATTTGTGTTACATATTTAAATTGGATGATTTTATGCAATGGAGACAGTGAAAAAAATTAAAAGGTCTGGTGGCTTTCGTCGAAAAATCGACAAATATTTAAAAAGGAAGAAAAGTGAAGAAGAGTTGCAAAGTAATTCAGATTCAGAATCGAAACTTTCTAGTAACTTTCTCCAAAACGCGGGAAATTGTTCTACGATAGACGATAAAGATAAGACAGAAGATGAAGATACGAGTACAACTGAATTTGCAGACTGCCCTACAACATCACAAAATTATGTTAGTGAGCAGTCCGATTCGGATGAAAACAACACAAATGACGACGACGAAAGTCGATCCAATTGCCTCAAAAGGGATCTGCGCCAGTGGTCAGCAACTCATGCTATAACTCATATAGCCTTGAAGGACTTATTTCAAATAATCAATAATTTTCAACCCGATACTCTACCAAAGGATCCGAGAACATTGTTGCAGAGTCCAAGAACGATTGAAATAAAAAAAATCGGTAATGGCGAATACTGGCATCACGGGCTGAAGAATAATCTCACAAGATATTTTCAAAATTTGACAGAGAACAAAATACTGACAATCGATGTTAACATTGATGGACTACCTACGTATAGAAGCTCGAAAGTGGAATTCTGGCCCATTTTGATAAAAATTATTGAAATGCCATCAATCCCTGTATTGGTGGTTGGTATATATTGCGGAGTAGGCAAACCCTCAGACGTTAATGAATTTTTAATGTCATTTGTTACTGAGGCTTTGGAAATAACTAAAGAGCCAATTAAAATTAACAATTCTCAGCTATCTATAAAAATCAGAGCCTTCATTTGCGATTCTCCTGCCCGAGCATTAATAAAAGGTAAGTTTTTTTTTAAATATTTACTCACTAACATAAAATTTTATTTAGCTAAATTGTTGCTAGTAACTACTTATAGGAATGGATCTAACTCATAAAATCATACATCATCATAATTAGGTACGTCATGTACCTACTTACTTATTATAAAAAAATTGTGATTTGATTTATTTGAACTATCGACTATCCTTAAACTGTCTACTCTACTGTTATTCTTGTAGAAAAAGGCGTTTTAAATAAATAACTGGACTACCTATTAAGTAAAATACGATCATGGTCCGCTAATGTGATCTTTGAAACGGTTTTATTTAAGATAATTTTTATTTCAGGTATTGCAAACTTCAACAGTCAAAACGGGTGTCCAAAATGCACAACAATTGGTGAATATTCGTACGTGTCGCACTGTAACATTTTTCCCAGACACAATTGTCCCCAAAGAACCGATGACGGATTTAGGAATAAAGAATACGGATCGCATCATAAAGTAGATAGCGCCTTGTTAAAATTACCAATAGATATGGTCTTAGATTTTCCCGTTTCGGATTCCCTACATCTCATTGATCTTGGCATTATGAAGAGATGTTTATTAGGCTGGCGGGACGGTTCTTTCAGTGGTTACAAAACTAAATGGCGGGCTGCTGATATTATGAGCATAACATATTGGTTGCAGCAATGCAAGTTACCTGCAGAAATACACCGAGCTGTAAGAGGCCTTGACACTGTTGCTTTTTGGAAAGCTTCAGAGTTTAGAACTTTCTTATATTACCTCGGTATAGTAGTATTACAAAAACATTTGCAGCCTGATGCATACGATCACTTTCTTGTCCTGTTTTGTGCTGTAACTATTTGTTCTTCAGAATCGTACGGACATTTATTAAGTATAGCTCAAGAGTTATTTGATACTTACATTGAATACTACAGAGACATTTATGGAGAAGCACATATGACAAGCAATGTGCACAATTTATGCCATGTTGTAGAGGAAGTGAGAAGATTTGGTGTTTTATCTTCTTTTAATGCATATCCTTTTGAAAATACTCTACATCATATCAAGAGACTGCTAAGAACAGGACATAAACCATTACAACAGGCTGCAAAAAGGATAATTGAAAAAACTTGTATGGAAATTGATACTCACGGAACCTCTTTCAATATTCCAAGACCCAGAAAAAAACTAAAAACATACGATAACTTTGATTATTCTTTATTAAACTTAGAGGTAATTAACAAAACAATTATTTTGTTTCATGATGGTATTGATTTGCAAAATTTTTCTTTAATCAATAATGCCTCAGATTGTTGGTTTTTCACTGAAAATAACGATATAGTGAAATTGAGATGTGTAGTTGCTCACAATAATAACTATTACTTGTTGGGAATAGCTCTAAAAAATAAAAAACCTTTTTTTGAAAGACCGATGTTATCGACACATTTGTATATTTTCTTGAGTGACTTACAGTATGTAGATAACTCCTTACTTTATAATATCAACGAAATTAAATGTAAATTAGTATCTATTAGCTATGACTTAAACAAATCAGTCTTCATACCTTTGACTCATACAATTAAATAATATTATTTTTATCAAAAATAAAGTAGTTACTGATTTTTTTTTGTTTTATTTTACCTACAAGAAGAAAGAATCATAGAAAAAAAGTAGCTACAAGCTTACTGTGCGTGATTTTGTACAGATATGTTTACAGGAATCATTTCCTGAACCTTCTCACATCGAGAGGTAGGTAATTTATATTAAAATATCAAACATATTGATTTGAACTATTGTAAAACTAATTTAGCTTAATAATTATCAAATAACTTACAAATAAGTAACAACATACTAAGATAAAAGTATTCAATAATTGAAACAAAACGCTTACAAAGTAAACCTGCTAAAACAACTTCTCGCAAGGAACATACACCAAAGTATGCTATTATATACTTTACCACCGTCATATGAAGAAAGGCCATAACTATTTTGGAGAGTAGGTACATAAAAAAATAAACACGTTTAGTCACTTTAATCATGACATGTTCAAATGTAGTTATCGCCTTTCTACTTAAGATGGCACTTACTTAAAAGCATCACCACAAATGACGTTTTTAATATTCTAAAACATTCTCAAAAAAAAAAACAAACAAACATTATTTACGACGAAAAAAAACGAATTACCTTTAGATTTTAAGTGGTAAATCCAGAGGTCATTCGTTTTTTTTATAGCAACTGCCTATTTTCCATTAAATTACCATTTGTTCTATGGAACAAAAACAAATTGAGAAAACATTTTCCCTATTTGTACAATAGAACTACATACTAGCTTTTGCTTCTGTTTTTATTTGTCTGTGAATGCACAGAACTAAATGGGAATCGCTTTTCCCAAATCTTCCATGATGAGATATATAAGACGTGAATGAAAAATCCGTTAAAATTTCTGTCGGTGAGTAACCATCTAATCATCAATGTCACAAGACAAGTGGTAGCAAATCAATCTCGAGTGGCCAGTCCACATATCAACTTCAAGAAGTTTATGTACTTAGTTTGTTCTATGGAACAATTTGACACAAAAACGTGACAAACTGTTCTATAGTAGGTACAAATAGGGACAATATTTTCTCAATTTGTTCTATTACGTCATGTTCCATAGAACAAATGAGACCTACCCCCTATTCTTCGTTGTGGACACAGATAAGTTCTACACTGACACTTTTAAAGCTGCTCTCTTTCTTCACCTACTTGGTCTTCGCTTCGATGTCCATGTTCTCCTTCGTTTGCTGCTTGTTTCCTTTCTTCATTAATGTTCTCTGGTTGTTCTTCAATTGCTACTTGTTCTCTTTCTTCATTAAGGTTCTCTTGTTGTTCGTCGTTTACTGCTTGTTCTCTTTCTCCATTATTATTTTCTTGCGGAGATCCTGGTACTGTATTTTGAAGGGAGGGTGCAGAAGTAATTTTTTTGGCCCTATGTTTTGTAGCTGACATTATTTTTGGGTTTATTCTCTGCTTTGCGTTCTTAATTATAGTTTTTAAAAATTTATCGCAGTCTCGCTCTGCAAAATCTTTGTCTGCTTTCCTTACCAAACTCAAAAAACATTTTCTAGTGTTATAGAAATACTTCAGAGGTATCTTATCATTTTTGCGAGAAGTTCCAGTCCATGAACACAACAGAAGCAGATCCCTAGTGAAAAAGTAATCAATTAATTTGTAGCAACAATCCAGTCCTTTTGCTTTTCCCGATGTACCACAAATAAAAACCATAGCAGACAATATTGCCGAAAAATTCTGTTCGTTTTTCAAAAGTTCTTCAAGACCTTCAAGCTCTTGGCGGCTATTCACAGGTTTAATGATAGGACTTACATTAGAAACAGTATCATTTGATGGTATAGCTTTTGATGATAAGTTCATCACATGGGCTAATAACGTGTCAACTGTTGCTTGAAGTTCAGCAAGTTGTCGTTTAACTGCCTTTTGTTCTTCGAATATTTTAATCAGCATATCGTTAGGGATGACAACATTATTTTGCTGGTTTGATGGTAAAGCATTTGTGTTATTCGAAGAAGCTGCGGTGCCCACAGGAAAGGCTAGCTGACTTGGCACAGTGATTAATATTGGTTCATTAGTATATGTACCGACTTGAGGGTCAAAAGTGGCTGGTGTAACACTATCTAAAGAACCGGAAGTAGCTGGTGAAATATAATTTGCAACAGGCGTAACAGCAGAGGATATTCTAGGCCCGCACTGGGATTCAGCTATAGACATTAGACATGAGGTCGTTCCAGTGGGTGACTGAGTGCGAGTTACTTGGACAGAGTCATTATTGATTATCATACTTTGAACAGAAGTCTTAAAAGCTGAATATGGATAGGAACTAGCTGAGGATAGCTTGGGTGATTCATTTCTCCGTTCAAGCTGTAACAAAAACAAATGTTTTATGATCTTCATGTAAGTATCTATTTGAGTAATTATGTAGGTTATCCAAATAAAAAAGTAGTCGTACTAAATAAGCTCAGCTGTTTTTTCGGAAAAGTAATAGTAGTAGTTGTAATGTAATTAGTTATGTAGGAACAATCAAACATTTTGAACGAAAGTTCAAATATAAAATATTGTCACAAAACTACTACATACATCTCCCCTCAAAATACCTACAAAATTACACCTAGCTACTTACCTACCTACGTATATTGTGGCACCTTATCAAAGAATTAACTGTAACGTATATTCATAAAAATACAAGTGTAGGAATTGTATCAATTTATTAAAAAAAATACTTGTAAATATATAAAAAAAAAAAAAACATACAGCCGAATTGATAACCTCCTCCTTTTTGGGAAGTCGGTTAAAAAGAAAAGGGTCACACCTAAATGTCAGTAGGGCGGTACCTATCGGTATTAGGTATGTATATTAAAGGAAAAAAGAGTATTTTAGGTATAGGTACTTACATAATTATTATTCAAAGCAGCTATTTGATCATTCAAGTCCACTGCAGCTAAAACATGAGTGCCTCTTTTGTTTCTTGGTCTTGGAGTCGGCGCTGGACTGTCGTACTCATTTTCTGTGTCAGAAATCTGTTCCATGCGTTCCAATTCAGCATTTGCTTCTCCTAGAGAATGCATTATCCTCTTAGTTCTACAGCGCATTGTTTTCCAATCAGGTCCTGGTATAGAGTATTCGTTGTGGATCAATTTTGTTTCATTAATTTTTCTAGGCCAAAACAGTACTCCGTCTTTTTCCCAATCATTTGGAACAACTGTTAATACACTTCGATTATTTTCTTGAGTCTGTACAATTTTGAAAGGCATTTTAATCAATTGTAGTAGCCTGTGAACAATAATTTAGGAATTAAGAAGATAGTTACCATGTAGGTATATATAAATAAATTTTAGGTTAAGTAAGTTTAAGTTATTAACAAAATGGTTTGTATATATATCTACCTATCCTTTAATACCTATCGTTCGCTCTATCAAACAACTATCAGAGTTCTTGTTTGTAAATGGCGGCACTACTACCGGGCAGCAGTGTATGGTAGAGCACCTTAATAGGTTCACTGTCCGCACTGTCCGCAAAGCAGACACAATAGTAAAACAATCAGCGCAGACCACATGTGGTATGTTGGACTGTGAACCGGTTAAGTAGAAGTTTGTAGAGTACATGCATACCTATTCTAATAGGTTCTGAAGGTAGTTTTTACGAAATATGATACAATAAATATTAACAACTTTACCTAATGGTGGTCAGGAGTCCATAGCACAGGGTATCCTAGTTTGGATTCTTGACTCCCACAAACCTTTGTACCGTGAATTTATTTTGTAATCCTAAATATTGTAAGCTGTACTTTGTGGAAGAAATAATAAATCTTATCTAAAAATCTTATATTATCTTATTCACTAATGAATAAAATTTCGTAGTTATAAAAATACCTTTGAAAAGTTTAGTAGTTTTAAATTAGGTACCTATTCGTAACCATACATCTACAAGTATACGAAATTCTCCACAAGGTTCAATATAGGTACCTACTAAGATTCGTTTTATAACATTTTGATTATATAGGTACCTGATGTCATGCAGCAGCTCGAGCACCTTTGTTAACTATTTAGATATCAATGCGACTATTTACTATGACCGACAACGCGCGAGCGGTCCGTCCGCTCCTAATGCACCGATACGAGTGATACGTAAACAAACAGCACGTCAAAACTGCGACCGGGCGGCCGCGTGGACCAATGACTATAAAGCCTCTTTGGCGCGGACGCATAGTACCTACAACCGAACATGTCAAAACATGCGTTACTCATCTATTACTCGGTCAAATTACGAGCTTTGTACACAAATCTGCGAATATGCACATTACAAATTAAATACAGGACCTACGAATACGCAGCTACGTTATGTTAACATTGTGCGTCTTTGGCACCACCGCCGGCGTATACTTATACATACATACCTACCTACCTACTATTATACCTACTATTATTCACATTGTCTATAAATAAAACAGATAGGTATATCTTTTACTTACCCTCTTGAATTTATTAATTAAATTGCTCTGCTACTGCATAAGTTCTTCCGTTCACAACACATCAAATTAACTGTTCACTGATGAACGTCTAGAAATACTGTGAGAAGATAAAAAGGTATACAGAGATGACAGTTACTAGGTAATCTTAAACCACTCATAAATCTGTTTATTCTTTCACTAGACAGTTTAGTATGTAGCAAGTGAAATTATTCTTGTCTAGAGCTAGAGCCATACTACAGAAAATTCTCTAGAGTGTTTGTTCTATAAAATTCGTTTTTCTAGTAAATTTTATCTTGACGCCATTTTTATTGCCTATTTTTGTTTCAAATGATTTTTGTTACATTTATTGATACTTATTTTTTATGTTTTTATCATTAAATTATGTCTTATTAAACATTTAATGTTTTAAATGACTACATTTTAAATAAAATGAGTATTTTGAACAGTAAAACGTATTTAAAAAAAAAAACTTATAATAAATAATATTCATATTTGGTTAAAAAAAATATTAAATCTTACATTTACAGTGGGCGCTCTTATTTTAAGAGGATTTTACATAATATTCGACGATAGAATTTCAATCGCATATAGATTTGCTTGTTTACCCATTATTAACTAGCTAAAAAAGTAATGTAAGAAATAAGAAATTTGTTACGCCATGATGCAATACAATAATAAGTTTAAGTAAATCTTGTAAGTTCTGCGCCATTATGTGTCGTTGTCCATTACAAATCAAATGTAACTTAAAGTTGTTAGTCTTGAGTTAATTTGGGTTTAAAAACTTGAAGAGTAAAGACTTCTATAAAGGTCTCAACTTTATCTATAAACTATCTACTAGTAAACACAAACAGTTTAGTGAGACACTAGAAAAGTCTCTACAGACAATTTCAAAATATACAACTCTTATCTCTATCTATTCGTGTTTTCTTAACTCATTCTTATGAGAAAGGATAAGATTGTGCCCACTTTTACTAAACTGTGTCTATAAGTGTTCTTGTATATTACTTAGAGATATTTTACTCTTAAGGTAGACAGTACAATTACATTCTATTAGATGTCTAATAGTCCGTTTTTAGACGCGATTGTGTTACTTACAAGCGTTTGATATAGTTTCCCACGTACAGAAGCCAGGTATATCGTACAGTGAGCTCAGAGCTACGGGGATTTTCACGTTATTTCAGGCTGTAAATTAAATTCTTGCGAGTATATCTCGTTTGGAGGAATGTATCGCTTCCAGAGCAATCGTGATCGGACTTGGATAGGGAGGTATCGCAGATTAGTTTCAGAGGCAATTATTGAGAGATTCAGATGTAATTTTCGGTTTCATCTTGTTATATTGGTAAGCTTTTCTGGGACATTTGCAACTTAGCATTAACAGGTATTTTCGTTTTGATGAAAAGGCATATTTCTGTTTCTGTTTTTTTTCCGGTTTTTGTTCATTTGTGAAATGTAAATACACAAATTTCGATTGAAGTTTCATTCACAACTCTTTCTTCTATATATTTAGTATTTTAGTTTTAAGGACACGGTTTTATGACGACTCATCGAAAACTTTAAGTACTTAGAGTCTGATTTACTACCTATATCACAATGTTTCTGTGAACTTTTTTGGCAGCAAAATTTATCTACAGTCAACTTATTGAATGGTTCCTTGAACAATGGGTATTCGGATATCCTGAAACAATTCTTTAAAATTGTAACAAACTTTGCGTTTTCCCCGCACACTCGCACATTACTTACATGTTAAGTATAGTTTAGATAATAAGGGCGGGTTGTTCGAAACGGTTGGTTAACGTGACATACGTACGTTAAAAAGTAACGATTACGGAAGATGTCTAACGTTCGTTAAATAAGCAGCGTTGTTTCAAAACATTTTGGTGTAAATTCCTGCTCATCCCAATAGCTCAAGTTCTTAACACGTGTCCTACCTAAATGCCTGTTTTTGCACTCTATCCTTTTTTGTGTCATTAGAAGAACTGCTATTGAGAAATTCAAAAGAAAATTCACCATATTGTTCTATTTGAAAATTAATGTTAACCAGCACTCATACCTGCATGTTAACGTAATCGTCATTTTCATGAGTGCGTTAACGGTGACATATGAAACAACTCATTTCAGATTTTTTTTATTTAAGGATAGTAGCACCATTTTTAACGTTAACGCGTGCGTTAAGTGAACGTAAAACAACCCACCCTAAGTAACGAAATGTCATGTTGAAGAGCTTTTAAAAGCAAAATAACTGCCAAACCACACGCACACTAACCGCGCTTGGCACCATCACACTGTGCTTTGCTTTGGCAGTTATTACGAGTACCTACAGATAATTCTGGCTGGCGTGAAACTGGCTACCAGGGGCCCGAGTCTGCTATTTTTATAAATTTGTCATTCCGACACGATGTCATTGTCATGCCATTGACATTTTGCTAAAAGTTCGTAATCTGCTAAATTCATAATGGTACGGTCACTGGCACGTCAGCGGCCGGTCACTGGCACGTCAATGGTCTCGTAATAAAATTGTGGTAGGAATGCCGTATTGCCATTATTGTAAAACCGAGCTAAATTTGAGCATTTATTCATGCCAGATTTTATTTATATTTTTACATATTATTTATTAGTGTTATAAGCAATCTGAAGTAGTGAGAAGTTCGTAAATACTAAATCTGTCAATATGTACGAGATTACCATTCATATGGCTTTCTTTCAATGGCGTGTCAGTGATTGATCCTTGGAATGTCATAATGACGCCATTATGTTAGTAGATTACCAAACTTGTAAAAATCAACCATTTTGAAATCAGTGATCGACCATTCTGACACTATTGTAATAGCAGACTCGGGCCCCAGCTCTTTAGTAAGAACTTAATTTAATTCAAAACAGTTAGTCGTCCGGACATTTTTTAATTGAAAACATCTATGTGTATATTAAGTACCTGTCACAAGTTTCATTTTTTTAAATGAAGTTCCTTATCGCGCGTTGAGAAAAGGGGCTAGACGGAAAAAAATCTGACGAAAAGTTGTAACGACACTTTTTGCTATTGTAAGCCGTGCGGCATGCGCATGCTTCTGTCTGCCTCTCTCTCTCTCTCTCTCTCTCTTATAGAGTATTCAAATTCGTTAGTCAAAGTCAGAAGTCAGAAGTCAGAAGTCAAAGTCAGAAGTCAAAGTCAGAAGTCAAAGTCAGAAGTCAAAGTCAGAAGTCAAAGTCAGACGTCAAAGTCAGAAGTCAAAGTCAGAAGTCAAAGTCAGAAGTCAAAGTCAGAAGTCAAAGTCAGAAGTCAGAAGTCAAAGTCAGAACGTTCAGAGCGTTCAATTTAAATATTTTTTAATTTTTGTATGAAATCCTGATGAACTAAAATGTGATGAATTTTTAAAAGTCATAGAACAAAAGTTGTTTGTTATGACGTTAGTAACATAGTCCTGAGAGGTTACCGGTGTTTTACAAATAACTCTGTATAATTAAAAACATCTATGTTTATATTAAGTATCTGTCACATAAGTTTCATCATCATTGTTTCAACTGTATATGTGGCCAATGAGATTATCAACCGGATTCTTTACAACTAAAATTGAAAGTTTATTGAGACCACAGCTGTCATTCTTCATCACACTAACAAAATGGCTACACACGTTAAACCCACAAGAGCCTGTCGCTTTGCTGAACAACATCGTTCCCCAACTGTACTTAATAATAACAGTATAAGACTCATTCGTCACAACCATTTAGCTGAACAACTCGTTCAGTCCCTCAAAACAATCAGTCCTCGAGTACATTATAAATCACAGTCGAGGGCCCTCCGCGACGTCGTCGTAAGACGCTGTGAGGGTAGGCAGAGCGGGGCCCATTAGCTACAGCCCCGCAGGGACCCCGACCCCAGCTTGATGGGCCCGAGGATTGAGGAGTTTATGAGATGAGTGGTTTACACACATCGTTAGTTTTAGATTGTTTATTACATATAACTAACTGTTTTATGACGTGCATAGTTTTACATAAATAAGTGGCCGGCATTGTTGACCGACCCGTAGCAACTACTACATTACGCTCGGCATCATTCAGCTTGTATTTAGCATTTTCCTCGAACGTTCATTTACATGTCGCCCATATGTGCAGATGTGTAGCAACCCTAAACGTGTTGCAGTACTTTTATGATTGGATTTTTGTACTTAACCAACTTAAATCTGTACACTATACCTATTTTATAACTACATTTTATATTTTTTTAAATAAACTTATTCCTCAGCATCGCTATTTTCCAGAAACGTGCCAAGAAGACTGGCAGCATCGCCACGTTGAATAGCAATGCCAATTTTTTGGGCAAAGAACGAGTCAGCCCTTTGATCACGCAAAGTGTTGATCAGTGGGCGACAGTCAGTTGAGTTTTTTATTGTAATCTATACCTAACACAAATGATGGCTCCTGCTGTTATGCAACTTATTGAAAGTTTCAGTTTTATAAACTTTCCGTGTTAAGACCACGAGAATCCACTAGATTTGAGACGCACAAGATGCGCTCACAAGATGACCTCACTGTACGAATCTATGTTAGTAGGCAACAAGACTTGCATGAAGGAAAGCAGAGGGCTTAGCACGAATATTTTGACGCATAACAACTTTACGTAAAATTTCATTACGGCTACAATACTCGTTTTGCACATAGTATTTATTTGAATAAAAACTAAATTCATATTTTTTAATGATTTAAATTGTGTATGTCCCGTAAAGTGAAACCAAAATAACATGAGGTTGTAGTTTTTCATATTCAAAATTCACTTACGTTAACTTTACTATACGCCAAAATATACATACTTTGGAAACACGATAATTTGTTTAAATGTTTACTGTTATGGTGGTTAATTGATCAATAACTTTATCGATTTTCAACATGGCATCGCACCGATTTAGTTACTTTGTGCTTAAAAACAATGTCAATAATTCATATATCATAGAAAGATAACTGTCAGCTGTCACTTCAGTAAAATTCGTCTCGTTGTCGGTAAATAGACATGTCAGAAATAAATTTCAAACGTCATTAATCAAAAATGACAGCTAACCGCCATGACGGGTTTTTGTTGTGTGTTGCAATTTCAAGTGTTAATTCTTGTGTTTTCCAGCAAACAAAGCCATTTTATAGAAATTGGGCAGTTGTTTTAAATGTATTTCCCTATTTAGAGTAAAACGTATGAGGACCTGGCCCAGGCTCCATACATTTTGGAATAACTCCTTTAAAAAAATATGTTTGCCGAGTTCTTATCTACGAGTACGTAAGCGATTATTCATTGAGGAACGATAAAATGTTCAGCTTAAAACTAAACGTTATTAATTTTACCATATTTTTTAAATAAAATTAAGAATGAAAATGAATGTTCTATGTTATAGACCTAACTGATGTCCTGTAATATTAATTCTGCGCAATAACTTAGCGACTTCATAACATTATAACAGGCTCAGTTAGATATTAGTACCACGCTCTAGTACTATGTTAAGAGAAAAAGGCTAAAATGGAAGTCTGACAGGAACAAAGTTGGTATTAAATTATATTACCAGATGAAGTATTATGCACATACATCAACATAATTTACGTACCAACTTTATAACGGATAACCCCACCTCATACAACAAATTATTTAGGTACGAACTGGGATCGGGTTGGGTTCAATACTTACAAAAAAGTAATGAAATAAAGAATGTTTTCAGTTCAAAATCAATCACAATTTAGGTGAAGTGAATTTAAAGTGAGAATGAAATCTTTGCCGAGCTGTGGGAAGAACAAACGAATGTAAACATTTAAAAAGCTCAACATAATCTGAATTTTTACCTAGTTTAGCTAGAGACTTCACCTAAAACAACTGTGTTGTGCTATATGTAGGGTTGTACACTCCCGATTTATTTTTAAGAGAATTTCGAATTAGAGTGTATCTGAGGAACAATTCTACTAATTTTTAAACAACTTTCGCATTCGCATGTTAATCACAAACTGTCAGTAAAGCGCAATTTCGATTACTTGGATGACATAAAACTATCATCTAAGTAAACGAATTCCAGCTATTTCGATTTCAAATCCAAAGTTCGTAACCGATTTTCATAAAATTTAAATGGGACCAATCTGCAAGTATATCCTTTCAGATAGAACAAGAATTTTTCAAATCGGTTCGTAATTGTCGGAGTTATGAGGTAACAAACATAAAAAAAAAGAAAAAAACGTACAACCGAATTGATAACCTCCTCGTTTTTGGGAAGTCGGTTAAAAATATTAAGAAATTACTTGGTTTATTTTTGACTCCGACTTCCTTTTGATGTTCTCTGATAAAAAGAATAAATGAACAATGGTGAAAACATAAAATAACAGTTTATGAAAAAGTTGACTGCTAAAAGTACAAAAAAAAATAACAAGCAGTTTGATGTTGTTGGTCGCAAAAATAGCTGTAATTGAACTAAAATAAAATGTTATATGAACGAGATAAGTTATGATTATTGGGAAGTAACCCTAGCTATGCGAACACCTCTCAACCCTTCCGTGATGGTATGCTGCCAGAAAATACTTAATGTTTTTTCAACAACTTCATAATGATTGTTTGACGAGGAAATGTAAACGCACTCCACTTCACCCCTCGTCAAATTAATGAAGGGTTGTAGAGTCTCTCGAGTTCAACCCGTTAATCCAGGGGTGCAGTCTACGTAAAAAGTGGTCGCGAATGTTCGCAGATTTATTATAGTATGGAAATTATAGTGTCTAGGGGTGAACGCTTGAGCTTGAGTAAGTAATCGATTTAAGTTCTGACGTTTTGCAGTTTATATTAAAGTTTTCAAAGAAAAAGCGGTCATCCGTTATGTTGTTCTTGTCGTTTTAATTTACTGGTGTTGTTACTTACTTTTAAAAAGTGGAGTATCTTTATACTCTTGTTTTTTAAATAAAGCTTAATATATGTAGATATAAGATTAGGGTTTCTTCTTCAAGCAATAAACAACAATGTGATTCGTCTAAAAAGAAAAGAGTTTTATTTATTAAATACAATAATACTTGTACTACAAACAAAATAATTATGAACTCATGAAATAATAATAATAATAGGTACATAGGTACTAACCTAAAAAGAAATGAGAATCAACAATTAAATGTTCATGCTTTCCTTGTGCGTTCTTTGCACTGTTATTTTACATGTATCATTTATACAAACACAACTCAATAACTTCGCTTATTTAGATTATTGAATTAAATTATTAGACAAAATTACTAGTTTTTATTCTATCTTATTCTATCTTCTCTAGTGGCTCCCTCTATACTCATACAAAAAATCAATGTCAAATGTCATTGTCAAATGTCAGTGTCTATGTCAAAGCTTTCATAGATTTTTTGCTATGCTTGTTCCATAACCTTAAAAATTGAATTGAATTGCTATGCTTGTTGTTTTGATTAATATCATTCAGAGAATAACTGATGAATGCATTATAAAACTATGTCATATATCACCTTTTTTGTGTATATTTTGTACAATAATATGAACAGAACTTCAAAACGTGATCAATATTTTGGTTTGTTAACAGTTTCAATTCAGGTCCACATTTCGTCTGGCAGCATTTATCTAGAGTACACACCATTTAACCCTAAATAATCTATTTGGGACACATAACTTTCGCAATGGCTGTGACCTTCTACAAACCAAAATTAAGTAAAATGTTACAACAAAATATTAACGTTATATTTAATACAGTTAAGTCCTACTAATATGATAAACTAGACTTTACCCGCGACTTGATCAAGTTTATGTAGATTCCGCTATAAAAGTAGCATATAATGGTCTCCAGTGACACATGGCACATATCTCTGCACCAACATTTATAAAAATTAGCTCAACAGTGTTTGTTACGTGCGACGTGACGATGAGCAGTCTTTCAATAAATTATCCCTCAATTCATCAGTTTCGAATAAAACTTGCAACACAGTTTTGAGACATAATGGTACCATATTATATTCCGATTGTGTTTCCTTTGGACAACAAAACGATTAAATGAATAAAAACACTTTAAGAGCGCTTTCATATTTTTTCTTGAATTTTAGCGTTTTATTCGAATTTTGATGTGTGATTTTGCTTTAGATATAGCCTTAAATAAAATAAATATATGCCTAAGACAGTTTTGTCAAAGCGCTCTTACAAAATCGAATTGCTCAGGTTGACTAAAGTTGAATACCGCGCGTCACAAGATTATATTGATTTTCGACAATTATTTAAAAATATTTACTTTAATTTTAATTAGACCAATTTTTTTTTCAAGCAATATAGCAATGCCACCTTAATTATTAAATATTTTTTATTTGAATTTTGATTATAATTTCATAGATAAAAATTAAAGTTTCGTACGGAAAATTGTTAATAACTCTCAGTTTTACAGAATTATTTTTGGTGTATTACTGTATGAATCGTAATAAATTGATTTGAGCATTCTAAAGTAGAAGATACAGTTGTACCGTGGACATTTTTATAAATGATTAAATTATAATATCTTCGGTGTACCAAGGTATCAAAAGATACCCTAAAGCAACGTTTTGTGAAACATCCTTTGCAAGGATTTTACTGATGTACGTGAACAAATTGAAATATTTATTTAGAACACTCCCAAGATAAATGATCAAACTACCTTAGGCATATTTTTGTTTCTTTTTTTAAGGCTATATCTAAAGCAAAATCACACATCAAAATTCGAATAAAACGCTTAAATTCAAGAAAAAATGTGAAAGCCCTCTTAAATACGTGTGAAACCGCAGGATGTAGCTATAGTTTACGCCAGATAAACGTGGAATAAAGTACATTGACCTTTCCCTAATATCTCTTCGTCCTCGTAGTATTAGATACTAGGACAATAAATTAAAAACTGATTTTCATTATTAGAAAACGTAAAGGATCACGATAGAAGTCGATTCAGGTCAGTCGCTATGTCATTATTTCTGATTTTGATCTTAAGAAAGTTAATAAATGTATGTGGGTCAATATACTTTATTCCACGTTTATCTGGCGTAAAGTATAGTCTTTCATATTTATCTTTATTCCTACACCGAGTACTTACTTTCAAACTCGTACACAATCTCTCAAATCTCAAAATACTATATTATTATAATACTAACTACTCGTACAACTACAATGAGCTGCTACTTCATGTTTATATCCGAGTCACACAGAGGCATTGCTGTCCCAAGACTGTCCCGGGGACTAGAAACGAAGCATCATGTCATAATCTAGGATTAGGCTTTCGGTCAAACCTAAACAAATACGGCTACTGAGAAAAAAATAAATTATTTTAGTCCTCGTAATTACTAAATTATTGTTTTAAAATTAAGTTTATGAAGCTAAAGCCAAATATCACACATCATAAAAATGAAGATAAAGAAGGGAAGTTAAATATTTTCAAGTTTCACAGCTTTGGAATTTCGCACAGTAGCACGCCGCTGTGATTCCTGGCCCCGGACGTGGCCGCACGTCTCAATATCGATACACGTAAGCTTCAGTTTTTGCTCCGAACTGGGTCAAGTCGTTTTTTCAGCGCCGCCAAACTTGGCACCAATGTGTGCCAGACTTGCCACACAACTTGGCAGAAACGTATCTCGGGCCAGATCACATGGCATGTCTGAGTACATCGCAGACGGGGGATCTGAAGCGATTCATTTGATACTCCAGCTTTATATTAGGGCCTGAAGCTTAGGTTTTATTCCACGTCTTGAAAAGACTTATCTTGCGCCTGATATTGGCCATATATCATCACGTTAATACAAATAGGAGCGGAGCATTAATGGAAAATGTGACGCAGACGAAGTTGCGCGGGTCAGCTAGTTCTTTATAAAGTAACTTCTTAGGTTTAGGTGTTTTTATGTAGCTTTAAAAAGAGAGATGTGCTAGATAAAACAGATTTTTTACAAAAAACAACTTACCTAAATTAACAGTAAGCACAGAGCAAACCACACGTTTTTCAGACGCCACAAATTGGCATGTATTTGTCCAATCTAGACCAAAGCATAATTATAATATATTTTGCTGTGTGGTCGGCATTCATCGAGAGCAGTCATCTGCGCGAGTCATAAAAAAACCGGCCAAGTGCGTGTCGGACTCGCACACCGAGGGTTTCGTACAAACTTGAGGTATATTATTATAAGCATAAGTTGCGGTTTACGATTTATGACGTATTAAAAAAAACTACTTACTAGATCTCGTTCAAAACAATTTTTGGTGAATGTTTACATGATAATGTACATCATATATATTTTTAAGTTTTATCATTCTCTTATTTTAGAAGTTACAGGGGGGGGGGGGGGCACATCTTACCACTTTGGAAGTGTCTCTCGCGAAATGAAAAATAATTTTGAGTTTCAGTTCTAAGTATGGGGAACCCCCAAAATTTATTGGTTTTTATTTATGTTTGTGTGAAAATCTTAATGCGGTTCACAGAATACATCTACTTCCCAAGTTTCAACAGCATAGTTCTTATAGTTTTGGAGAAAGTGGCTGTGACAAACGGACGGATAAACAGACAGACAGACATGACGAATCCACAAGGGTTCCGTTTTTTGCCATATGGCTACGGAACCCTAAAAATGCATATCTAATAAGAAATTATAATTTAACACCTCGTGCAGAAGTGTAAGTCTCCGTCACTAAGTTAGTAGTAGTATCACAGTGACACTACCACAGGATGCTAAAGCTCTGCGCATTAGGGAGTAAGTCTATTGCCATAAACCGGACACTTTAGGCTACTACAAAATTCTTTTTCCAAACAAAAAAGCGTTTTACTTTTCTAAAAGCCCACGTCCAGAGGTCAAAGGAAAAGGCAGTCCTGAAATCAAAACAGTCTTAAATCTACTGCGGCTTCGGCGGCATTTGTTTAAAAAGGCATTAGGTGCGGCTCGAGCGGCGCGGGACCACTAATTGCGCTGCCATCGGCGGAGGCACTACAGTCACAGGGTAGATAAGTGCAGAAGGTTGACTCCGTACATTATCGTTCTCTTGCTCAGTTCCCAATATTTTTGGGGTCGTCAGTACCTATGTGTTTTTTTTTTCCAGCCTTCTCATATCATTTTTCTCACCATCCTTCGTTTTTCTCTACTCTTATAAATAAAAAATAAATTAAATAAATGTTTAGCCAAGGGTACTCAAAACATTCCTTATAAATATTGTGGTCATCGGTGTCAATTTCCTACATTACATCTGGAGGCAAGTGAACACATACGCACACAGAGACACTTCACATACTGCCAGGGCAAGCGCATTCGTGACCGGCATTGGTTTAAGATGGTGATCTTAAGCCAATACTGATCGCGAGTGCAGATATCCAAAGAATAGTATAATTCTCCAATAATAATATAGTGATATTGATACAACCATGGAATTACGATAATAGTGTTTGAGAATACACTAAATAAACGTATTAGAACCGCAGTCCCGGTTCCGAAATATATGAGTAACGCGATTCCCGAATTCTCAAACCGAAGCGATAATATAAAGCACAGCGCAAAGCGCACGAGTACGGTCCCCCCGGAGTAGGCCTTCTGAAATTTCTGCTCTATGTTTTTATGCTAATTTGATTGGGACATCGTCTGTCTGTGAGTTACGAGTGTATCCGTACTTGCTACTTGTTTTGGATTATACAGGGTGACTGGCGACTCTCACTTTTACGAACGTACTTTTAGGGCGTGATGGCGGAGATGAAATGCAATTTTAACTCTCTGAGTTTTAATGTAATTTAAAACAAATTTGCGTCACAATTATCGGGTTATTGCAAGCCCTCAGTATAGCATGGTTTATAAAATTATGATGATGGAGTGTTGTTAGAATCATCACGCCATTGAATTTTGTTGATGTTTTCTTTTGTTAGACAAAAGCATTTATTTCATTTCATTTATTCATCAAACAATTTACATTGTGTTCGAGTGTATTATGCATCTCATGAAAAATAACAAATAAACTAATCATAAACGGTTCATCAGTTTAGGAGCTACAATGCCACAGAAAGACACACAGATACACATTTCTCACGTATAACAACCCTCTTTTAAGTCGGGGGTTCAAATTTTCTGTGGTATAAAAAACATTCTATAGCAACAAAATCATGGTTACATTTGTAATATCTATCACATTATCTTTCTTCATTACAAAAACGGGAACTTAAGTTTGTAATACCGACTAATTTAAGGTAAAGTGCTTTATCTCTAGGAGTGCTTTAATTTTAAACCAGCCTGTATACAGATTACGGTCTGAAACACTCGACCTCCATAAATCCGCTCAATTTGAGCGAGAGCCCCTAATTATCCTAATGTAGAATCAAATAATAATAAAAATCTAATAACTTTGTCACTAATTCAATTTAACATTTTACTGAAATGGAAACCGGTGAGAAGTTTCACTTATCTTGGGAACATCGAGAAATTTAATTAAGAAAGAGGTCATCCAACTCATTTTAGTTTAAAATTCTTATATGAGACGGATTTCGTGAGTGAGCTGAAATGATCATTATCTTAAAATGTTTTAGTAGAAAAAATAAAAAATCGAGAAAGACCACCCTTAGTACATTATTACACAGTGCGACGGATAACGTTACTGCGATCATAAATAGTTTTAACTAACTTAGAGATAAGTTAACATGGACTGACTTTTACAGGATTATTCATAGAAAATTCTAACCATCTCTCTCTCTCTCATCTGCTTAACCTTATATTTTTACAATAAATATTACGTAGTACCCACAGCCGTATAAACAACTAGACGAATAATCACGAATTTTTTTTTTTAATTTAAAAACGCCTATTAAAACAAAATAAATAGTTCGGAATCAAGAAAATCAGTCGCGTTGAATGACAATGCTGGTTCTTTGGCCGATGCAGCCCAGCCCTCTGGTCACGTGAACAATCGATAAGATATTTGCTGATATCCCGAAAGACTCAACGCGCACTCAGACCCCATACTGCCTAGCAGATTCTTTATTATTTTCCATAGAGAATTTGAATTTACAACCTGCAAATCAATATTTAAACTAAGCATAATATGGTTAAAAATATTTTATAAATAGCTAGCTGGTACCCTCGGCTTCGCCTGCTTGACAAATTATATACTAAAACCTTAATCGAGAACCACTCTATTCATTGGCGAAAATAGCATGAAAATCGGTACAGTAGTTTTTGAGTTTATCGCGAAGATACAGACAGACGCGACGGATGACTTTGTTTTATAATAATTATGTAATGATAGTAATGATCGTGATGTTGATAATATTTACCGAGCTTGAAAAAAAAAAGATTTCATCGTAAATATTAGCCCGTCTCACTAACCTCTCGTTATAATATTGATAGTTTGATCTTTCAGTGAACTTATTAATTTTAAGACTCCAACGACGTTTCCTTTATACTCTCGCAGTACAAAATTACAGCTCTGGTTTAGCTTGACTCTCCAAAATACAAGACGACTGACTAAGGAAGTTCCCAGGAAAAAGGCAAGCGCAGTTTAAGATTGTCCAGATTGAGAACGTAAACAGTGCAGGATTAATTTGGAAAATCCTGCGGGATATCCGGTTCCCGGGATCTCGGCACATGAGGTCTCTTCCAGTCCTAATCCCGGCTTTGAGGCTCGCCTCGGTCCCGTTTTCAGGCCCAACTAAATTAAACTTACGTCTTTGCTCGTCCGAGCGTGAAACTTGTTATAAGATGTTGGTGTTTCAAACCGAATGTAAAAAATGTGAGGCTAGAGAGATTTTTTTTGTAATTATTTTTCTTGTAGTGTTAATTAAAGCCTTGGTTACTAAAGGTTGTTTTTTAATCTCGGGACTGAAGTTTTCATCTTGGAATGAGAGAAAATATAGAGGTGGACTAATTATTATTTTTTACTCACTGCGATAAGTTTAAAGCATTTATTTTTAGAATTATTTAAACGCTTCCAAAAGAAAAGGTTAAGATTAAGTAAACTCTAGATATCTTCAACCGAAGCAATAGTTTCTTTATTTACTTTGTGAGTTTGATAACATTAAGCTGTATTACCCAAAGGAGTATTCAAAGATATATGTTGGCATTTTCGTCCGTTTTGGTAGTTATGAAAATCCCGCAGAGTACAAATGAATTGTGCAATGAAGCAACTTAGGTAGTTTTGAACAAAACTTAGTATCTCATCACTCGAACTGACAACTCACCCAACAAACATAGCTTTGAATAGTAATGGGCCAGATTCCATTATCCACAAATTGCAAAACTATTTAGTCCGTCAGTTAGAATTTTGAAAAATAATGGACACGTATTTTTTGTTTTTGTAAAGCAATGAAAATTGACAAAGATAAAACGCATCAAAACTCGGGAGTGGGGACTCGTGACGTCACGACTCACTAAAAATTATGCGAAGGTGTGACGTATTGAGAATTTTAAAAGCTTAAAATATATAAATCTTTACTTCGTCAATTTTGGTTCCCGTAACAAAAGAAAAAACACGCAAATATTTTGTGATAATCTAACAGACGGATTAATTAGATTTTTTCAGGACACAAGCCCATTATAGAGCCGTCCGAATGTTTTCTAAACACGGCTTTTATAATGTCTCATGCACACGAACATTCCCGAAGATTACCGACCGCGTAGCAAATTTGCTTCAATCTGGACAGGTTAATAACAGGCCAATGGGCTTGTGTCCTGAAAAAATCTAATTAGTCCGTCAGTTAGATTATCAAAAAATATTTGACCAGTATGTTTTCTTTTGTTACGGTAACCAAAATTGACGAAGATACGACGTTTTAAATTCTCAATACGTCACGCCCTGGCATCATTTTTAGCGGGTCGTGACGTCACGAGCCTCCACTCCCGAGTTTTGATGCGTTTTATCTTTGTCAATATTCATTGATTTACAAAAACAAAAAATATGTGTCCATTATTTTTCAATAGGTAGTCTAACTGACGGACCAATAGTTTTGCAATTTGTGGATGATGGGAACTAGCCGATTGTGGCGTCAGAAAAATGGACGGTCCACCCTGTTCTTAGTTATAAGTTAATGTTAACAAAACCAAACACTCCAAGATGTCTTCCATTGACTCCTCCTGCAACAAACCCATTTCAAAGAACAACATTTCATTAGAATTACTAACGATAAGAAGAAAGCCCCATTACTTTGGAATCACGGCCGACTCGGACTCGGGAAGTCTCCGAACGACTGCCTACTATCAGGTAGCGCCGGAGGACGTGGACTGTACTCTCAGAACTCATCAAACTCTCGTAATTCTTGCTCCGGGACACGGAGTTAAGAGTACATGGAGTACTGATATGTACAGCCCCGAGAATTATAGCATTGATATCAATGGTCGTGAATAAATTTTGATCATAGGAGAATGAAAAGCTTGACATGAGTTTGACATAGAATAGCGCCGCTCAAAAGTAAAATACGAAAAAGCCTCGCGCAATACATTTTCCAATGACTATAAAGCCTCACATTTTCAGATATACTCGTATAAGCTTCTCTGTATTAACCCTTGCACACCAATTGAGTAGGTTACAAATAATTGACGGAGGTATGAGGTAACAAACATAAAAAAGATACAACCGAATTGAGAAACTCCTCCTTTTTGGGAAGTCGGTTAAAAATGGCAAACCCTTTCACCATCGAAAGCAACTCTGAAGGTATCGTGCTTCCTACGTTTAAAATTTCGTCTACTCGACAACGCAACTCACACAATGGATACGATTGCAATATCAAAATGAATGCATCTATCAGGGCGACTCAATTCTATTCATGAAATAAACAATTAGGCTGCTAGTTTCTGTAGCCTCACAAATTAAGAGCAAGTCAAGTGACGAGATTGGTTTTTGAAAATATTCAACCTATCATAGCAGTAAACGCGCGTTTGACAATATTTGTCACATCCCTTATGTTCCAGAAACTTGGCACAAAAACGGTCAACTAGCACTTATTTAAAACCCCGTTCTATTTCCGTCAATCTTTTGAAGTTTCAACTTGAAAGAGGCAGGTGATTCATAGTGGAAGAAGGCTGAATACTTCTGCACCAGTGCACCTGACCACTCCACGCGCCCACTCGTCCGTGACGACTGCCCCGACCTCTTTATTCGTCCGTTCGGAGCTCAATGGCGGACACTTGAGCTCGGCCGATTTACGGCGCTCCCCAGGACAAGTCATGAAAAGAATCGTAATAATAGAATGGAGAATTAATTGCTTGTTTTGATTGTGGGGATCTGGGGAAGAGCAGGGCTTTCTTTTCAATTTGGTTTCGTACTACTCGTAGGTTCGACCAGCTTAGTCCGCGCGAAAGTCGGAAATCTAATCTACATATTCTATTTTCCAGGATAGATTCTACCCGTGTACCAAGTTTCATCGATATCCAGTTAGCCGTTAAAGACGTGGACACATCTAATTATTCAGAGGGACTTTAACACATTTAATAGTAAATAGTATGGAGACGTATAGATAATGCATACCTTTCTATCAGGACAGGCTACATCTACGTGTAGGTATTAAGTTACTCGTTTGTATAAATTTATAATTGCGCCACTAAAGTCTAAAAAATAATGTAGTCTGATTCTGATTACATTTTTTTTAACAACAATTTGGTCAGTAACATTTTCGTTGAAATGATAGCCGAGGACGCTGGCACCCTAAACACAAGTTAAATCTTACATTGGGTGCCAGAGATTATCGAAAACGTTTATTTTGTAATTAATCTTAGTTTGTAAATTGTGTTGTTGGTTCAAAGTTATGTAATAAATATCATTTTTCTTTTTCCGTAAAATATTGATACACTTATTTTGTGCCTTTTTTAAAATCAACAATAAATGGCAGAGATAAAACGTATCAAAGTTGGAGTGGGGTTGGTGACGTCACTTGTTGGTACAAACCAAGGCGTCACGTCACGATTCATTAAATTAATTTCATATCGTCTTGACTTTTCTTCAAAAGAAAAAATACGTGTTAGGTAAATAGTTTAATATTTTTCTGACGAACTAAACATAAATAATCTGATCTAATACAGGGAAAAAGTATTTTTTTTTTCAGGAAAATAATTTGTGGGCTGTCATAAGGAAAACTTGTAATTTTGTAGTGCTTACCAATGTGTCTCCAAATAATAAAATGCCCTGAATGACAAAAACATAATTGTGAGGTCGCCTGACCTCTCTCCACCACCGCGCACCGCGGAGAGCTTCCGTCTCCACTCGTCTCAAGCTTTTAAACACTCGGAATCGTGAAGTGGCTGTTGTAGTCCCATGTAATCTAAACACAAAAGAAAATCATTTAGCCTAAAATGAGCTTAACATTCAGTAATTCAAATACCTCGGTGAGTATTTGAATTACTGAATTTTAACCTCATTTTAGGCAAAATATATAAATGCAATGTAACTTTTGTAAATTATACTCTACTAGCTGTGACCCGCGGCTTAGCTCCCGTCAACTGCCATTTTTTTTTCTTTCACAAGAACCTTCTCATTACATTTTTAAACAAAAAAAGAATTAGCGAAATCGGCCACGTGTGATACGATGACCAAGGGAAATAGGGATTAATTTATATATAGACCGATATAATTGTTGAAAGTTTTTGAAAATCAGAAGTCTATTCCTTAAATTGGACGGAGAGCCAGCAGTTTTTGGAAGTCAACGTTTTACATAAAGACCGTCACCACTCTTCAGTTTTTGGAAGTCAACGTTTTACATAAAGACCGTCACCACTCTTCAGTTTTTGGAAGTCAACGTTTTACATAAAGACCGTCACCACTCTTCAGTTTTTGGAAGTCAACGTTTTACATAAAGACCGTCACCACTCTTCAGTTTTTGGAAGTCAACGTTTTACATAAAGACCGTCACCACTCTTCAGTTTTTGGAAGTCAACGTTTTACATAAAGACCGTCACCACTCTTCAGTTTTTGGAAGTCAACGTTTTACATAAAGACCGTCACCACTCTTCAGTTTTTGGAAGTCAACGTTTTACATAAAGACCGTCACCACTCTTCAGTTTTTGGAAGTCAACGTTTTACATAAAGACCGTCACCACTCTTCAGTTTTTGGAAGTCAACGTTTTACATAAAGACCGTCACCACTCTTCAGTTTTTGGAAGTCAACGTTTTACATAAAGACCGTCACCACTCTTCAGTTTTTGGAAGTCAACGTTTTACATAAAGACCGTCACCACTCTTCAGTTTTTGGAAGTCAACGTTTTACATAAAGACCGTCACCACTCTTCAGTTTTTGGAAGTCAACGTTTTACATAAAGACCGTCACCACTCTTCAGTTTTTGGAAGTCAACGTTTTACATAAAGACCGTCACCACTCTTCAGTTTTTGGAAGTCAACGTTTTACATAAAGACCGTCACCACTCTTCAGTTTTTGGCTGGGAAGAAGAACTGCAACAAAAGAAGAATTAATAGAATGGCGAAATTTTTACAAAAATGGAAACATTAAACATTTTAATATGCGGTAGGACTGTCCTTTTTTGTGGGCGGTAATTCAATCCATACCATAATATTATAAATACGAAAGTAACTCTGTCTGTCTGGGTGTTACGAAATCACGCCATGAAATTTGGTTCAAGGATAGTCTAAAGCCTGAGAAAGGACATACTAAGGCTACTTTTTATGCTGGGAGTATGTTTCATAGAGATCAGGTGGGCGAACCCCCTGGCAGAAGTAAGTTAGTTCTCTGTATAAAAGAACATAGATTCGATACGATTTCAAAAACAAGTTTACTGACAGGAAGCTGCGTTATGACGTTATCGCCGAATTTTGTGGGAGTTTATTTATTGTGGCCATCAACGTGGTCTTAGGAGACAAGCTACAGGAATTCATCATTTGCCTAGCCTTTTCCCAACTATATTGGGGTCGGCTTCCAGTTAAACCGCATACAGCTGAATGCCAGTATTTTACGTGGAGCGGCTGAATACCAGACCTCCACAACCCAACCATTAACTGGGTAACACGGTATTCCTTGACAAGACTGGTGTCAGATTTTTTGGCTTCTGACTATCCCTAACGACTGCCAAAGATCTCCAAATGACAGACGGAACCAACAGCTTAACGTGCTTTCCGAGGCACGGAGGACACTCGGTATGTTGAGATGGTCACTCATCCACAGACCAACCTCGGCAAGCGTTGCTTAACCTTGAAAATCCTGTGCGGCTGTTATTATTTAGCCACGAGCTCCTCAAGCTGCAGGAATCAGTTTTATTAAATCAATTTCTAGTTACTTGACCTGTCTGACCATTTGCAAAACCAACAAAGTTTTCACTTTACACAGTAGAACGAGACTGAAAAAGTATCAAGCAAACCAAACAGTTAATTTTTATCGTCCGCCGCTGTCCCCGAGAGAAGCCTCCGTCGTTACGAGCACCCCTTCAGAGCGCGCCATTTAGATTGTTTTCTCTACTCATTAACTTTATCGCAACCGCTGCGAGATTTTAAAAACAAAATGGCCGCCACGGGAGTCGTGGACGCACCGAAAGATGGAGCAAAGTCTTTGTAAAGAGATGTTATTGTGGAACAAGGAGCTTGTAATACTTGTTAATATTATGGCTATGTTGTGTTTTCAAAGTTGAAGCTGGATTTCATGCCTGAAATACGAAGGTCTTTTACCTGTGACCTGGTTAACTTTTAGTACACTTAATTCGATTTACTTGGAGCAGATTTTCATTAAGAAATCAATCTGGTTGCCTTTTTCCAACTATGTTGGGGCTGGCTCAGTTGAATACCAGTATTTTACTTGGATACTGCTTGTCTGACCTCCACAAATCAGTAACTGGGTAATAACAATCCCATGTTGGGATTCCCCTGGGTTCGTGTGTCTTAAGCGCTGTCTTAAGAGTTAGGGACGCTAACTAGGGTGACCGGCGCGGCCCGGTGTACTAAGCTCCCTAACTCCCTGACTACCGCGCAGTGTGATAGCGTAACTCTGACTCTAACCCTTATTCATCATCATCATGTGATAGCGTAACTCTGACTCTAACCATTATTCATCATCATCATGTGATAGCGTAACTCTGACTCTAACCATTATTCATCATCATCATGTGATAGCGTAACTCTGACTCTAACCATTATTCATCATCATCACATCAGCCGAAAGACGTCCACTGCTGGACGGCGGCCTCCCCCAAGCGTCGCCACGACGACCGGTCCTGTGCGCCTCGCACTAACACTTATTATACCACCTTAAATAGGGACTTAAAGCCCTAAATACCGTAGCTCATAAAGATATTTAATTTATCAGACAAGCTCTACGTATATTTCAAATAACACACTAGTACATAGTACATGAAAATGACGCACTAAGTCTGGCAATTGAAAAATTGTCCCCTTAGACAACCCAATATACTTCAGCATTATACAGGACCTATTGATTCTTTCTTCTAGAATTGCGTGTGGTAGTTTTTAATGCCCGAGTTCAGTAAAACTGTGATTGGAAATTTGATCCCTGGTTTTCTGCACCGTATTAAAAAAATAGGGAGATCAAAGTTTTACCCTCATCGCATGGGACTAATAAAAATCATTGCCAAAATAGGGGTGCGCAACCCTTTTGGATTAAATTCGTCACAGTGCTTAATAAAAGTCTTTCATATTTATAGATCAATGGCAATGGTTGCGGAATTTTCAGAAGCCAGAAAATATTACAGCAGTCTAGTCTTGTAGTGTTACCCAGTAACTGTATTATGAAGGTCAGATACGTAGTCGCCCCTCGTGAAATACTGGCAGCTGGTTTCAGCTGGATACGCAAAGACTGGAAGCTGACCGTAATGTGGTATATGATGATAACACTGCTAAATAAAAGATGGTTTAACTTAAATCTACGTCAATACTTGTTATCTGTTCGCATTAAAACGTAAGAAAGCGCTAACACACGTAAGATTATGATAATACCTCGTGTGCATGTAAAGTGGACGTTTTGTTTGGAAGCGCGGGAACTTGGCAGCGGCATGCATGTATGCGCTGTGCAGGGTAGGGATGCGACATTGTGCATAATATTGTGATGTCGGTAATAAAATGTCCGGTGAATCAGAGCTTTCAAATTTGTGTGAAGTTACAATAATTTCAAAGTTTATTTATAAATTCTTTGTGAACTATTATGCTCAGTCTTTAAAAAAAAAACCTTAACCGCTGGTTGACACTTCGCGTGACCTTGGCTGGCTTTGCTCAGGCAAACTATTGCCATATAACGTGGCAATGCTGCTACTTTCTCAGGCACTTTACTAGCTGACAGCGTGCAGGACGAAATTTTAGTTTTTTTATTTTATAAATTGTAATCAAAAGATTTTTCTTACGTCTTTTGGTTTATATTTGTGTAAAGATCAACTTAGATGACCTGACATTTCTACTTCCGTTTACGGTTGCCTACATTTTGCTCCTATCCTAGGGTTAAGATTAAAAGGCAAATTTACAAAACAAAGAATTATATCACACAAAGAAAAGGCACGCTAATCAGTTCATCACTCCGACAACTATGGACGTTTTTATTGATATAACTACGAACATCGGCACATCACTACGAGACGCTGGCAGCAATGAGAGTCCCGGATCTAGATAGAACATTTATTATGGGTTTAATGTGCCAGTGCCGGGGCTCGTGGCTCGTGGCTGGCTCAGTACCTGCCGCTTCTTTTTGTGCTGAATAAATGGGTTATGCTGACAACTGGCTTATAAAATACTGATACAAAATGGTTGGAAAACGTAGTAGCAAGCCCATCTGGTTGTCAAGAAAATCAAGCCAAGTGACTATGTTTTAACGTATTTTGTTACTGCTCTCGGTCATAGTGCCAAATATTATACATACAAACGGATTGGTAATGATAGTTTTTTGGACCGGAACCTGTCTAGTGAGCAAGTTCATCTCGGTTTCGACAAGTTTTTGTGAAGCATTATTGCTTACGGTGGCTGAATAATAGCAACACGAATCGATCTTCAAGGGTAAGCAACGCTTGCCGAGGTCACCATCCATTACATAACGAGACTCCTCCTTACCTCGGAAGGCACATTCAGCCGTTGGTCCCGATTATCATTTGTAGATCTTTGACAGCCGTTATTGGGAGTCAGCAGCCAGAAAATATGACTCCAGTCTTACCAAGGGTTGTCGTATTACCCAGTTACTGGGTTGTGGAGGTCAGATAAGCAGTCGCTTCACTTAACAACACAATAAGACTGGAAGCTGACCACAACACAGTTGGGACCAGGCAGGCAGTGCGTCTGCTAACTGTGGTTGCGTCTACTAATGCTTGCTGTATCTTTCTAGGTCACAGAACTCCTCAACTTTTTAATGTGTTGTGGAAAATGTTGTAAGTTATACATTTGTCATTCTGATGTATGTATAACTTTGTTTAAGATTTTAAATGTATAACAGATTTTTGTCTTGAATAAATAAAATAAACCTCAAAACCTTTGTATTCCGCTGTGACTTTGATTAACTAAGAATGAAAACGAGCAAATTATATTTCGAATTTTAAGCCTATCCGGATTGGTGGGGGATTAAACACCCAAATCAGATTTACAGCTCAAATATTTGTTTGCTCTTGAAAAATATTAGTGTTTTACTTTCAAACGTAATAGTTTAAGTGAGAGCAGCCAGGTTCAGCCGAGGCATCGCTGCAGAGCCCGGGTGAAGCAATAAACGCATTCCTCAAAGTTTAGGTGCCGGAATAAATCAGGCCAACACACGGCGCGCCCGGAATGTTCTCCACACTCTCATTTGTATTAGGCTTTTGTAGTTCAAGTTTTACACACGTTTTACATAAAATAAGGCAAAACAAAAACAGATACATTTAAAACTCAAAATAGATACAAGTTAGACGGACAGCAATGAGCCAGCGGTACTTGGTGGACATCACACGTTTCAAGTCAAGGGTGAATAGGATCTTCTAGACAAACGTGTTCTATCGTCGAGCACGTCATCACTGTCCATCAGGTGACATTGTGGTTAAATGCAAGCCTATCAATAATAATAGTAAAAATTTTCCTTTTGGGGCGTTTAACACAAAATATTAAGCAGTTTTTATTTTATGGATAAAATGACATCCATCATCCATCAATGAATCCTTGTTGAAATAGTGACCCATCGCAAAGCACTCAGCGATCCTGTAGTTCTATCCCACCAAAAACATTTTCGTAATCGGATCAGTCAGTTCTTCAAAAGATGTCTACTGCAAACGCACAAACTATTTGAATTTTAAATAGTATTAGATAAGATTTATTAGTTGAGATAACATCTCACTTATATAATACTAAAATAGCCTGACCAATGGATGAGCTGCAGTTCAGTTGAGCACACCACATGCATTAACACAGTCGGCCGAAACTTTCAGTGAAATTCTTTTAAGATGTCATCAACAAAACTGAACGCGATCAACATATGAACCACTGTACGAGCTATCAGTGTCATAATTTTTTAAGGAATATTGACACTGACAACTCTTGAACGCAGTTTTGATGTACTGATCGCGATCAGTTCCATTGGTGAAATTCACTCTAAGAAGATCTGAATACTACTTTGTCCGGCGAACGGAACAAACTAAGTGTCGACGCTCACAAGAAGCACTTACAACCGCTACACTCACAAGGAAAAGAGATAGATTATAGCCAATTTCACATCTTTAACCCCTCAGTTGCCTTCTACGATACTCAAGGGTATTGCAGGGAAGGCCAATCGTTTCCCAAGAACAACACGTACAAAGTTAACATGAAGCGACGACAGAATGATAGTTGCCTTCTCCTGGTACCCGCCAGGGGTAAGTTTTACCCTCTAAGCGATTTTTGCCGGAGGGCGTGACGATAGTTTGATGAATGTTCCCAAAACAACTGATGGAGGGACCCTCTGCTCTTAGAAGTTTCAAAAGAAGGGGAGGATCCCTTTCAGTTACTTCCGAAGTTATGTTGCTTCTTTCATTATTATCAAACATGTTTTATTTATAACATGCTTTCATTAAAAGATCAACAACAAGTATGCAATAAGTTTGTGCGTGCTTTTATATGCGGGTTTCAAAAACATATTATCCTTTTTATTTCTACATATTTATCTCGTATCGAATATAATAATATTCTAATTTCTTTTAATGTTTTAGGGAGGGATTCTTATTGTGTTGACACGTTTGGTCTTACAATATCTTCTTAATTTTTGTATAGGTTAACGAATGAATGAATATTGTATAGAGTGTTCTTCAAAGGTAAATTTTACATTTTTAGCGCCCAAATAGTTAAGATATAGAAAGCACCGAAAACGTCGTTTAGTAAATACATATTGCCAAAATAAATACGATCACTAGTCATCCGCCCTATCTCATCATCATTCAACCCTGAGGACGGATCCTCATCAAACAAACCTTCATGATTATTATTTAACTATCGGTCCTTCGAGCCGGATACCTATTTACATCTCACTAAAGGGTTGGTAATACTAAACAAATACATCACTTCACACTCGGGTCCTTCCGTATGTGTTCGTCATCTGAAGTAGTTAGTCTACTAACAAACAATTTTTCATAAAGAACGTAACAGAATAAAAATAACTCTCTGTACTATTTTGGTACACGGAAATTCTGAACATAAATGTATTTAGTTATTTTTTATTTTTTTGAGATTTCAGATATCACTGATAGAAATATCAGTCAAATCTATAGTTTCATTTAGCATTAGATGCTACTTTTATTCTCAGAAAAATACTCGGTTTTTTAGGGAAAGGTCATGAAAGCAAAGCTAGCGGAAACAGCTAGTCTCCAGAAAAGGGACTGTTTATACTAAACATAATTATATACATTGCTTTGCACTCGATCCTTCCATAAGTGTTCATAGTTTACAAGTGGATACCAAATAAACAGGCGTACTCCGTCAGTTCGTCTCTCAGGACGGAAGCGCTTAAACTCGCGTTAAACTGACAAACTGCTGTATGAGAATAGTGTTGAGGACGCCTTTTAGCGTCATTATGACGTCTTTATGCGTGGGAATATAATTGTTGTAACTATCATCGGAGAGTGGCAAACTCCGTTAGATTGTAATACATTTTGATTTGATTATAATTATTTTTTTTTTATTTTTATTATATCACACTGTCCGTCGGCCCGTTCATCTGTCCGTCCGTCTGTAGCGGGAAACTCTAGAACCGTAATAGGAAGACATTGTGAAGATTTGAACTTTCAAATCTTCACAAAGTGTGTATTTCTATTGCCGCTGTAACAACAAATAATCATTTTTTATTAAATATTAAAAGGGGACTGCCACATAAGAAACGTATTATTTTCTGGTTTATGGTACGGAACCTTTCGTGTGAGCGTCCGACTCCCGCTTGGCCGGTTTTTTTATTATTCCATCTACAAATAATACCTACGACCTATTTTCAACCTGAACTTTAATCAAGTCTCAATAAATGTAAGTAACATAGAATTGTAATGCTTATAATATAAACATGTTATTGGACCTTTGTGTAACCACTTTGTAGATATTATTTTATCAGTCAACGTCCCAACATTTATTGTTTTATGCCAATCATGTCCCATTGGACAGTTATTGGAGGTTGGAATGGCAACACAGTGGCACACTGCCAACTCACATCGTGCGATGGTACTGACGTTTGTGACACCAACCATATCATACCAACTTAATACATCCGTTTTTATCTACGAAGCCAAACTCCAAACTACGGGCTACGTAGAGCTGAGTCTGTTTCCTGATAGCTACAACTTGGAGGTTTTAAATAAAGAGTGAATAGGTTACTTCTTGACAAGTGTTCATCAGATAAGATCCAGAAATGGCCATCCGCGAGCCACCCAGTAAAATTAAAATACAACTAGAGTTTACCTGCTTTGATTGGGTTCCCACTATCAAAAGTATCGTAATATATCTTAATCCAGGCTGTTCTATTTATCCATAGGCGTTTAGAAGATGTGGCATTATTAATTATTATTTTATTTTTTTAAGGATGGGAAATCGTCAAATGACTCCTCTCGCTCCAGGTGGACAGAAGGGAGTGTCAGACTCTTACTGAATAATACCCATCCGTGTTCCTCGAATACCCTTTGCGTTCCAGGGCCGCGGTGACTGTTCCGAATAAATTCCGCAACCCTTGCAGATTGACTAACCAACATAATGCAAACATCTGAACAGACCACGAAACCAGATCGCTAAATTTTACAACATTAAGTAGGACTAAATATAACTAGCTAGAATTTTCAATACCTAACTAAAACTGTAAATTCTGCACAGTTCCAAACCCGACCCCAACTGAAAGTTATTCGACAAATAGTTCACACATTTGGCAGTGAATCTATTGCGTGGGAGCTGCGGCCGCTGCCAGTATTTTGGGCAACATTATAATATTCAGACCGCACGCCGCGCGCCGCACGCCGCGCACCGCAGCGCTTAGCCCGACAACCACGAGCCTGCGACCTTCACACCTGGATTACGAGCGGCTCCAGAGAGCGGAGAGCGTTAAATAATAAAAACCGTTTATTTAAAAGTGGTGAGTTTAATATACCGAAGTCATTTTTATACCTAAGTCCGGTATGAAACCGCAATAGGGAATATGCATGATGTTTTTTTATTTTTTTATTTTATTCTTTTCATCTTTATAACGCAGGAAAAAATATAAATAGTCTTGGAAATGTCTTAATTATTTTTTTTAAAAATATTAAAAATGCTAAATAAAATTTTGCAGTTCAAACGCCGCCATTTTTCGCGGGCTTTGGATGACGTCACATAACAGGTCGTCGTTACGTCGCGCGCTTCGCGTGTTTGTTTGTTTACCTTTTTGAACTTATGGCGTTTCAGTTTTCAGCTCGATTCTCGTTTTATTCGCCATACAGACCATGGAAGAAGCTGAGAAACCTTCTTACAAAGTATTGTAAGTGTGAAACACTATAAGAACTGCACAAACAATATAAGAACTACACCTGATAATCTATTCTAGGTAAATTGTCTGATTGCGCTTTAACAAAACCACTATCAGTCATCGTCCTAGATTAATTACAAATCTAGATTAACTAGAAATCACCGCAGGAACAAATTTTTTAACGGTTAACAAAAATTTTCACTCGAAAATGAAGATGGGAGCGGGACGGTCAATAAGTAAATCCAATGTCAGTCATGATATTGTCATGTCAATGTCGTCGTGCTGTCGTGTTGTGTGACGTCTCACGCGTTTCGCAAGTTTAAATTACCGGGCTGATTTTGTATTTTTATATATATTTTTTTCGGTTTAAATAAGAACTAAATTAAAAAAATATCTTTTAGATATAATGTGACGAAAATAAAGAACTAGAAAAAAAATATTCCAGACAAATTTAATCTTCATGCATATTCCCTATTATTGTAGGGCTAAAATTAAATAGGTATTGCAGCCACTCGTGAGGATTGCAGATTTAGTAAACTGTGTTGATGGTGAATAGAGAGTAGACTCGACTCTACGTAAAACAGGATTAGGACAGAAGAGTGATGATGATATTTAGTACACTAATCGGCATTCCTAAGTAATATTGACGACACGGTAGGCAATTGGGTGATGTGCTTGCTACGTGTCACGGGTTCAATTCTCGCATGGAAAAAATATTTTTATAGACCAGAGATAGTTTTTCTAGGTCTGGCTGTTTGTGTAACGTAACCACGATACAGGAGAAATCGCTAGTGTGGGGCAACGTTAAAAAAAATCAAATTATGATTTGAAAGTGACTTTGTTTGTTACGCTTTTCCGTTTAATTAGCCGAACCTATTTCGATGAATTTAAGTGCAGATATAGATGGGACACGGGACACAGTTAACAGTTACAGGGTACATAATTTCACGCGAGTGAAGCCACGGGAAAAGTTAGTAAGTATTTTAGCTTTTTTCCACGTTTTTTGCTGTATTCTATAGCTATAAACACCGTGCAGTTTTCATGCGTCTGTGAAATTTCTGAAGGAGAAACTCAATGCACGACTGAATCGAATAGCCAGGAGCTCATATTAGCCGGCTTGCTAACGACCACTACGACAGCAAGAACACAACCATTTTTTATATAGATGGGCAATCATCAAATTATTGTCTCCTCCCGCTTTGGGCGAAGCGGAAGGGAATGTCAGACTCATAGTATACAGATAATAATGTTTGTATTGATCTATAATTATTATTTAAACATCTGAGAGCCAATTCTACTAATTTTTAAACAACTGTCGCATTTGCATGTTAATCGCAAACTGTCAAAATAGCCTTCATTTTCATACATTTTTGACAGTTAGCGATTGAGATGCGAGTGCGAAAATTAGTTGAATTGGCGCACAGATGAACACTGATTTTGCATTTAATTTACCGCCAGTATTGTCTGAAACTTAAAACCACATCGTAACCAAAAGTCGTTTCACTTCTATATCTTTTTACTCCAAAATCACGTGTGAAAAGTTATCGCACTCACAAAACGTTGTTTACGAGCTATACAATCTCACAGCTTTATAACTCTTAGTACAACAGTTATAAGCTTTAAATTCCAATGGCAAGATTCTCCAAGAACCAAGAACGTTGACTCTTATGATGAAAGCAATAAGGTTCTTTTCCCAATAGCTTGTGATTTACGAGTGCAGCAAAGGTGTCCGCTTTTCTTTTGTTATTGCAACAATAGCCGCCCGCAGTGGCGACGTACATCGCAGCTACTTAACTTTTGACTCTGTTAACTGTTGGACGTAAAGGGGTGGTACTAGTTTTTATTATGTTGGTAGAAAGGAGTTATTTTGTGACGTTAAGTTGGTATTACGTGGTTAAGTAATAAGTAATAGGTTCTCAGGTACAACTCTCAGGTTACGCAAGTTTAGCAACGCTTGCTAAGGTCAGATCCTGGATGGGTGACCTCCGACACATACCTACTGATGTATCTGTAAGCCGTGGAGACTTGTAAAGCCGTTAGCCTCGGCTATCATTATAAGATCTTTGGCAGTCGGTACGGTAGTCAGATCCGAGAAAAATCGGTCACCAATCGTTAAAGGGTATCTTGTGTTACCCAGGTACTGGGTTGTGGATGCCAGAAAAGCAGTCGCCTTATGTAAAGTACTGGTAATCAGTAAACATCTCTGCAACTTTATTAAGTTTGTTGTCCATTAGTGAAAAGACTATGACCGCTGACTGATAAGTATACTTTCGCATTTATAATAATAAGTCAATTTAAAGAGTCTCCATCCTTTAAAATCCTTTAAGTACACTTGAGTAGAAAATGATTTAATATTACTCTTGAACGTGCCGCGTCAGTGCGCAAGTAATACCGTCATAAAGCAGAGCCTACACCGACCGATCAGTCATCGCGCATAAAGGCGGGTCCAGATCGATCCATCAATCATGCGTGTGCTCTAGGGCTTATGCTATGTTGTGACGAGGCGAAGGTTAGTGGGGTAATGTTGGTAGGACAGGATTTAGGTAATATGGAGCTTGTCTATAGTAACCGTAATCGAAATAACACAAACACTGATAAATTTGTTGTATTTTTTACAGACAGTAATGATGGGGTCAGCTCCCGTCTGACCGGGTCAGTAAGCCAGCTGCCAGTAAGACGGTTTCTACAAGCGAATGCCTATCTCAACGGCACTCAACCTGGTTAAATGGTAACACAATATCTCATAGTAACTTGCAAAATAATATACGTGCTGTAAGTTTTACCCGGCTGCCCAAAGAGGAGGGTTAGGTTTTGGAGCAGTTTTATATCCGGAAATAAAAAGCACGTAAGCACCTTCAAATTGTACTAATACCTAGAACAACTGATGTCAAAGGTTTTTTGAATAAGATTTCATATTTATTTCATATTTTTGTATAAATACCACTTTTACCTACCTATTTCGCAGCAAGCGTCAATAACAAGAACCAAAAACCAAAATGTGATAAATCAGATCAAGTATTTCTCGAAACAGTTCGCATTCCTAAGTGTTCTACTTATGTACAGGAGAGCTGTTGAACGATTTCTGTTATTTATTCATCAAAGCATGAAAATAAGTATTCCACGAATAGCAGATAATTTATACAACAAGTTTTATAAGTTTAAGTAAGTTAAGTAAGTTTTGTTTATTTTTCTACTAGTAATAATTGAAAGCTTACCAGATCGTATCGTATGACGTCGTATCAGTCACTAGATCAGGGATGGCAAACCTTTTTTGGTGCTCGTACTACTTTCATTAAAAAAAATGTGACCATGACGTGCCGCCAGTAAAAATCTTGACTTAGTGATTTAACAGAGAAAAAGTTACAATAGGTGCTATAAACTTCAATTTTTTTTAAAATATAAATTCATAAAGAAATCTTAATGTTATGCTTTTTTTAATTAGTTCAGAATGATTTCCATTGTATAAGCATCAACAAAAATCATACTGAACTTTTACTTTCATCAAGATTCTTAGTAATCTTGAACAGGCGTGCCCAAATTATTTTGATGCATGCCACCCCTGGCATGAGTGCCATAGGTTTGCCATCCCTGCACTAGATCGTGAAGACTTGCCACCTACCACATCGGACTTAAGCCTAATTGACGAAATGTCAATGTTCTACAGATACACGTCTGTCTCATCCTTAAGTATACAGGCGTGATGTTATGTTATATTCAAAGTGTTTCTATTCATATCCGAACATAATCCATTTTCGTATATTCTTCAAGTCGTTCAATACTGTACGTAAACACGAAGGTAGGAACAGTAACGTTTGAGTCAACAAGCGCATGTCACATTTGCTCAAGTCAAATTATTTAATCTGATGTGCTGACGTGCCTCGCTACACGATGTGTGCGTCAATATTTACTGAATTATTGTTACAATAGACACAGTAAGTATCAAAGGATCGGGGCCCGCTAGGACCAGTGCCAGCCAGGGTTAGGGAAAATGTTCGGAAGATGACTCTTCCGAACCTTCCCTTAAGTTGTTCTGGAACACAAAGAGCATTTGGAGAAACACGGGTGGGTTTCATTCAGTAAGAGTCTGACACTTCCTGAGTCATTTGGTGATGTCCTAACCAAAAAAATTGGATTGAATAATGGATTTCTCAAAGTCAAAGATTTATTTGCAAATAAATATGGTTATTAAAGATCGTGCAATAGTAGTTTAGTAGCTTAACATATTCAATCATAACATAATGACATCCAAATTTTGGTATAGGTACAATTAAATCATTTATATTTAAACTGAAGGAATTCTTTTATATTATAGAAGGGATTCTGAATTAACCACCTGTGTAAAGCCCTTTTGAAGCGAACCATTGGAAGTTCTTTAATTTGGGTAGGAATCTTATTATACATTTGAATACACATAGGATAGCAACTTTGCCTGTATAACTCTGTTTTAATTCTAGAATTAATTAGTCTATTAGGATATCTGGTTTTGAACTCACATTTATCTCCCAGTTTTTCAAACAACTCAGGGTGAGATTTGGTGAATTTACATATCTCTTCAATATAAATACCAGTTAGATTAAGTATTTTAAGTTTCCTAAACAATGGTTTACAAGATGTAAGTGGGTCTACATTACAAATCGCACGTATACACCTCTTTTGTGCGATAAAAGCTCTTCCGATATGCACCGAGTTTCCCCATACTAGTATACCATAACGTAGTATTGAACCAACATATGCATGATAAGCCTGTAATGTGGCTTGTCTACTTTTTAGGTTAGATAAACGCCATAGAGCATAAGCAAACTTACAGATTTTTCCACATATCATATCAATATGATTAACCCAGGAACACCTCTCATCTAGAACGATCCCAAGAAAAGTCATACTATCTGACTGTTGTATTTGTTTATCTTTATAAGTGACTAGCTGACCCGTGCCCACTTCGTTGGGCGGTAAACATTTTAATTTGTGATGAAATTATGAGTGTGGTTCGGTTAGTACTGACTGCTATGATTTATTTCCTGACGGCCAAAAGGAGGGTTTTGTTTTTATTGCATAATAATATGTATATAGCTAGGCTAGCGAGCCGCTGCGAGCGCTCAGCGTTAGACTCCCTGTCCCTTGTTGCAGAGACATGCTGCTTTAAATCACTGAGACGCTGTGCACGTTCAGCGCTAGATTCCCGAGCACGGACCTGCGATGTTCTCCAGCTTTGGTTAGCAAGCCGCTGTGAACGCTCGGAGCTAGATTTCCCAGCGCGTGCTTGCGAAATATTTTCTCTATTCCTCGAGAGGCTCTTCCGTGCGGCGTACTCGAGCTGCTCTTGTCTCATGTCTGGGATGTTGTGATATCCTTTTAGGCATGATAAACAATCGCTGAAACTGTACGATATCCCAAAAACAGAAATATCACAGCTTCGAACTCGAAGAATGAGAACGAAGTAATATTGTAATTGTGTTTTGAGAAACCGAGCAACCAAAACAATTTTAAAGACCAACTACGTACAACTCACCTACAAAACGACAAAAGTTAAATAATAACTGGAGAGGGTCATTAATCCGCGGAAAATCTTAACACCACGATTCAGAAAAATGACGTAATTGCACAACGCCGTCTATGGGATGGATAAAACGTCCGTACTTACAAAGCATGTTCTAATGCGGTTCGTGAATGGACGGCGCGGGCGGCGTTTTGCGATTTAGTAATTTTATATTATCTTCGAAACTATTCAACCAATTGACATACTGTTTTGGACAAATCGTATCTCTTTGATGTTCTTGTGATTATAATAACATTTTTTAGATAAGGTTTAATGTTTTGTTGTTTAAAAAATCGTCCAAAGATAAGTACGTCGAAAAATACTTTTTTTAACACATAAAAGCTACTGTTACGAGCTTGGGGTTCGTGACAATAAAAACAGCCGATTATTTAACCAAAATAATGACACTTTAATTATCAACACTAATTAACACTTTAAACACACTAATTACAACACACAATCGCACTATTAAACACTTCACTTCACTTAACTCGCAGTTGAAGATCGCTTCCGATGTATCGCTTCTATCGCCAATTCAATACTGACTCAGTCGCGAGCGATCCGCAGCTTATATAGTCCGACAGTAATTTCCAGAACCTTCGAGAATGGAAATATCTAGAAAGTTTGGGAACATACCGGTCCCGACTGACTAGGTATCGAAACATCGAGAATGTTCTAGCATCGAAAAGTCTAGAAAGATCGTGACCCAATTAGTTCCACTACTCGATACTAGATGGCGTTAGTAGTACGTTGTGAACCCGGCATTAATTCTGGCGCGTAACACTGCCCCCTCCTAAGACATGCTCGTCCCGAGCATCGGTCCCATAATAACGCGCCAGTCGATCCACATGGACGATCTTAGGTGCACTTCTCGTACCTTTCTGGATACGGTAGGTCACGTCATTGATTTTTGTGACAATCCGGTACGGCCCGTCCCATTTAGCTTGAAGCTTAGGAGATTTCCCTTTACTGCGAACTGGATTGTGCAACCACACTAGTGAGCCTTCGACGAAACCTTTATTGTTCATTTTGCGGTCATAACGAGTTTTCATCTTTTCAGACATTTGCTGGCCCGATTGTCTGATGTGCTCATAAATGTCGTTCATTTTGTTCCGCAAGTCAACGCTTAATCGGTTACACTGCGTGGGGCATCAGGTGGTATTCCGGTGATCAGGTCTGCGGGCAACCGTAATTCCCTACCAAAGTTTGCGAAAGCTGGTGTTACCGATGTGCTTTCGTGAACAGCACTTCGGTATGACAGCAAAAACGGTTGTATATGCTTGTCCCAATCGCGTTGCCGGTTTTCCACAACTTTAGCCAGGTATCTCTCCAATGTCTGATTAAATCGTTCCACCATTCCGTCCGATTGTGGGTGGTAAGAAGTTGTTCTCGTTTTATGAGTACCCATAACTCGACAAGTTTCCTGGAATATTTGTGACTCAAAATTCCGTCCTTGATCGCTGTGAATCTCCAAAGGTACTCCAAAACGACAGAAGACTTCATGAACGAGTTTATCTACAACTGTAGAAGCTTCTTGATTCGGAATGGCAAAGACTTCCGGCCACTTGGTGAAGTAATCCATTACAACCATGAAATACTTGTTACCACTGTCACTTTCCGGAAACGGTCCCGCAACATACAGGGCTATCCTTTCCCAAGGTGCACCAACATTGTACAATTTCAACGCACCTCTGCTACGAGTCTGAGGTCCCTTTACAGCCGCACAACTTGTACATTTGCGACACCAATCCTCGACATCGTCACGACAGTGAACCCAGTAAAAACGTTCCCGTATCTTCAGTAGAGTCCGTTTAACTCCCATATGGCCTCCTGAACATCCATCATGGTACAGCTGTAGAACATCCGGTACTTTCGCTTTAGGGACAACCATTTGCAAATGACAGCTGTCACCCCGAGTATTCTCCCATTTACGGCACAGGACTCCATCCTGAATCACTAAGCTGTCCCATTGAGCCCAATAGCTTTTTGTAATCGAACTCATCGCTGAGACGTCACTCCATGTAGGCTTAGAAGCACTGGCCTTTATCCAGTTCAAAATCGGCTTGATGTCCGAATCTTCCTGTTGTGCACGTTGTAAGCTTTCCTTCCAGTCGTTGCTGAGGTCTGTCTTGACCATCCTCACAGGTACTTCGTCGTACTACGGTCTTCAGGGCAAGGTCTTCTTGGCAATGTATCTGCGTTGCCATGAGATCTCTTGCTGCAATGTGCCACCAACAAGTCGTTCTCCTGCAGCCGCTGGGCGCTGTCGTTAGCCGCCCTACCTTTAAGAGATCGGCTATTTTCCCTTCCTGCATTTCGTTTAGGGCAACTGGATCTAAGGTGGCCCCTTTCACCACAGCCGTAGCATCTAGGGCTGTATCCTCTAAAACGGTCACTAATTGCAACTGCTGCAATCTCCTTGGTTCGGTGAGATCGATAATCCTGCCGCAAAGCTTCCTTTTCTGTAGTTCGCTTAGGGCAACTAGGTCGAAGGTGACCTCTTTCACCACAGCCGTAGCACCTAGGGCTGTATCCTTTTAATCGATCGCGAACTGTAGCCGCTGCGACCTCCCTGACGCGGTGGGAACGATGATCTTGCCGCACAGCTTCCACCTCCAGTGCATGGGCCAAAGCGTCCTTAAGTGTCGCGTGGTGCCCGAGCCTCACTGCAGCCCTAACTTCAAGGTCACGGATGCCGTCAATGAAGGCCTGGACCAGGTTTCCTTCAATAAGCGCAGGTACAGACTGGTATGCCTTCCGCACCAGCTTCTCCACTTCAAGGGCCCACTGCTGCAGGTTTTCACCACTACGCTGTACGCAATCTCTTAGTTGCGCACGAAACACGTGCTCCAGATGAGCGTCACCATACCGGGATTCCAGTGCTTCAAGAAGCTGCTCGTAAGTTACTTCTTTACCGAGAGCTTCCAAGACAGTTAAGGCCTGGTCGCGCAGGCCTAAGGTGAGGGCAGTCATGGCTTGATTTTTAATCCAACCGTTCGCCTTCATGACGGCCTCAAACTGAATTTTGTAGGCCGACCAAGAAGACGTCCCATCGAACGGCGGCACTTTAAATCTACGTAGCGAAGGTGTAGTAGTTACGGGAGTTGCAATCCCATCTCCAAGTTTAAGGTTGCCCAACTCTTTCTTCATATCAGCAATATCGTTGTTACATTTGCTGATCTGTGTTTCAGCATCTGACAGGCGGTTGTCATGCTGAGCAACCTTATCCATCACTTCCTTAATGTCTTTCCCGAAAGAAGCGTGAATTTCCTTTATGAGGAGCATCTGTTCTTCCTGGCGGCGTGCCTGCTCCTCCTTGTCGAGCTTGAGCTGTTCTTCCAAGCGACGGGCCTGTTCCTCCTGTCGGCGAGCCTGGTCCTCCTTGTCAAGCTTGAGCTGTTCTTCCAAGCGACGGGCTTGCTCCTGCAGCATCATCATCAGAGCAGCAAAGTCTGGTGCTGATGATGCCGGAGCTGCTGTGGACGGGCCGGCCTCCATGGTCGGTAGCCGACTTTCCGACGTCTGCGGCGATGCACCACCAAAACGCCTCTGATCCGTCTCCTGCTGGCGTTGACTACGGGTACGGATACCCTCCGTGTCGTCCTTTGGCAGAATCGGCATAATTATCCCACTTCTGACACCAATTGTTACGAGCTTGGGGTTCGTGACAATAAAAACAGCCGATTATTTAACCAAAAAAATGACACTTTAATTATCAGCACTAATTAACACTTTAAACACACTAATTACAACACACAATCGCACTATTAAACACTTCACTTCACTTAACTCGTAGTTGAAGATCGCTTCCGATGTATCGCTTCTATCGCCAATTCAATACTGACTCAGTCGCGAGCGATCCGCAGCTTATATAGTCCGACAGTAATTTCCAGAACCTTCGAGAATGGAAATATCTAGAAAGTTCGGGAACATACCGGTCCCGACTGACTAGGTATCGAAACATCGAGAATGTTCTAGCATCGAAAAGTCTAGAAAGATCGTGACCCAATTAGTTCCACTACTCGATACTAGATGGCGTTAGTAGTACGTTGTGAACCCGGCATTAATTCTGGCGCGTAACACTACTATATCTGCTAAAATATAAAAGATAGAAATATGGTGCCGCGGACTTTTTTGTAGAACTATTATAGGCAGACCAGGTTGCCATACATTGTTTTCAATTATATACAACTGTTAAGAGCTATTTTTTATATCTTTATAATTTATAGCCTATAGCACTCACGAATAATGTAGCTTTCTACCAGTGAAACAATTTTTCAAATCGGACCAGTAGTTCCTGAGATTACCCCCTACATACAAACTTACAAACTTACAAACAATTTTACCTCTTTATAATATTAGTATAGATGTTTAAGTCTCCTTTATTAACAGTCTCCTATTCTTTGTGATAAGTGCCACATTACTAATTAACTCTTCTGGACTGTTTTATTAATCCTTTGATTTTGTCTATGGTCAAAATAGAAATAATAAGTTGCTTCGTCGCTTCTGTAATATCATACCTGACGCTCCAGACAAGTGACCACATATTTGTCAGTAGGCGTGGCAATGGCCACTTTTAATTTCGAAAATACAGCGTGTTCCAGAAATGCGTGGTTATATTCATAAACCTTTATTTGTAAAACACCGACAACCTCTCGGGACTATGTTAAGTACTAACATCATAATCAACCACTTTTGTTCTATGACTCTTAAAAATTCATCATATTTTAGTTCATCAGGTTTTCATACAAAAGTAAAAATATTTAAATTGAACGCTCTAAATGTTACAGTCTATGCAAGTCTATGCGAAGCAAAAGTATTACTAACCCAAAATTATTACTACGAGGACAGTGTGCGCCAGGCGAAGGTAGGTACAGCAAAATAAAGAGTCGTAATGTGTACAACGAAATCTTGAAGGTTTGTTTTTGGTAAATGTTCACTTTTCGGCAATAGATTCGCTGATAGAATGTCACTTTGTGTACAGCCAGTGACAGAATGTCTCTAACGCTCAATATGCCAAAAATCGTCCATGAAACAGCATGAAACAAAAGACATCCGTCCTTCCATTTCTCACCGACGAGTACGAGTTCAGCCACAAAGCAATTACGTCTTTATTTAAAATGTAAACGAAATGAAATTAATGAGTGTACGTAATGTAATTTGTTACAATGAAACACGCGCGCGCTGTCATTTGATTTACTTTTACACAATAATTACGGGCGGATTAAAGTGTCATAATAAATGTTACTTTGTATTGTTTGTACGTAATTGTGCTTGTAAGCGGAACAGTTTTATCTGCAATTTGTAAAACTTGCACAGATTGACAGTGTAAAGGTTCCCACAGATAGGTGCTAGGCGAAAATGCAATAGACGATGTTCAAATTGTACGGGTAATGCGGAGAACTAGTTTTATTATAATAATGCTCAATTTTACACCTAAGTTTACCGCCGTCACTTGTCTTTGCACTTAAATCTGCGTAAGTTTGAATAACTCCGAAATGAACCCACTACATGCCAGTTTAGTAATTTTTGCTAGTCATAATTATTATTTTAGTTTTTTTTTTAAAGTTGTGCTCCTCTTTTAGGCCCGGTCTCCACCAAAACGGAGATGTGCGGAGATGTCTGAAGCACACGGAGACGGGAAGATATGTTTTTCAGCTAGGGTGTATTCACCGAACTTGTAAGGAGATGTGTGCTGGCTAGGGTGAGTGCGCTGACTACACTGCGCGCCGGACACATCTGGTCTCCACTGCGCGCCATAGACAGCTTGCTAAGCAAAGCTCACATTTTAGCAAGCTTAATCTCAGCGAGGAATTCGCGCCATACAGATATGAGACATCTCTATTCAGTAGTATTCACTAAAGCTGCGTGGAAACGAGATGTGTGATTAACAATAACCAAAAAAAGAATCGATTTCACCGAGGTAATTTTTAGGGTTCAGTACCCGAAGGGGAACCAACGGAACCCTACTACTAAGCTTTCACGGTCCGTTCGTCCGTCCATCTGTCTGTCAGCGGACTGTATCTCAAAAACCGTAATAGGTAGACATTTGTTTTCACAGAGTGTGTAATTTTTTGTTATGATGGCAATAGAAATCTATTGCTATCATAACAAATAATAAAAAAATGTTAATAATCATTAAAAGGGACTCCCATAAAAGAAACGTGTTTCTTTCGGTTTTTGATACGGAACCCTTCGTGTGAGAGTCCGACTCGTACTTTTCCGGTTTTTTCTAGTTCAAAGCTAAGGACTATAATTTGTTTCGAAGCAAGTCTAGCCAGAAGCTTGTTACTGCAAACCAATAAGGCCGTACTCTATGAACTGTATCGCACTGGAGCTGAGCAGCCAGTAGTGTCGCCTGCGGGGTATCGGAGCAGCTCTGATTGCAGCGAAAACACCGCCAGCTGAGATTGCATCATTTATTTTGGAGAGTTCTAACGCTGGATGGTAATCTAGGAAATACGATTGTCCATTGTTGTTGTTATTTTGTCACAGTGCATTTTCTGGCAAACTTCGATTTCTGAAGAAGTTTTACATACTTATATGTATCGATATGTGCTTCTAGTACGTCAAATTCAAGTCAAATTTCAAAATCTTTATTGCAATCCATGATGTACACATGAATAAAAAAACAATTAACAATTAAGTATGGACCCTGTCGGGCACAGCAAAACATTAACTAATTAGGAGAGAGGAAGAGCGCTATAGGTAATTTTTATTATAAAGTAAATGTTAAACATTTCCTGAATAGCTTCTACCCATCATTAAATATTTTTTACATAATATTATTATTATTACCTACATATTTATTTTTGGATAAGTTACATTTTAGTTGTTAATTCGCTTGAAGTTTCTGCATAGGTATTAATTTATTTAATTTTATATTCATCATTTTTAGATTAATACTTATTATATTTGTTAATTAATATTTTATTTTTGTATTATTAGAATAGTACATATTTTATTTATTTATAAAATAGCACGTTATTTATTTATTTAAAATTATTAATAGATTAGAATGTAATATTTTTTTATTATCAATAGAATAGAGTGTCATTTATTTATTTGTTATTAATAGAAGAGTATATTATTTATTTGTAATTATTAAGTTTAATAGCCGTCAGTTTTAACAACTCGATAGAAGAACACAAACTGTCGAGATTGGCTCAGTTATTGTTTGGGCAGCTGGCTGAACGCTACGTCATTTATTGTACGCCGTAACGCGCTGAATGGCGTGTTTTCAGCAGTTCCGGCGAAACTAGCCAAACGGCTGACGTTCGCGAAATAACGCAGAAATATTGGATTTATTGCCAGAATACTAGAAGAATTGAAGTTTTTTTCGTTCCAAAAATTTGATGGATGGATTTTCTTGTTGTGATATTAAACTTTGAGTAGTCTAAACTAAACGAATAAAAATCATTAATTATTATAATGGAAAAGTAAGTAATAAAAACCTTCTTTGTTGGGTAAACCGAAAAACTGGTCAGCTACAAGTGGCACGATTTCATACCATTGCGGTTACATATTATCAATAAAGGTTAATTTGGCAACAATCACATAGGACCAGTCACATGATGTAGTTTCTAACATACAATCCCTGGAAGTACTGTTCTGATTCCTACAATTCTTTCATTTACGAGTGTATGTATAAAGTGTTACTATCGCTGAGTACCACTCTGCTGCTCTTAATCCAGAAAGCGGCGGATGAACAGTTACTGCGAATAGAGTCTTAGGGAACAGCAAGCTTTTTTTAGTGAAAAACTTAATCAGTCTTTGGCTATATCAAAAAGTATGATCAAACGCGACGATAAAATAAAAAAAATATTAACAAACAACCTTTGTTCACCCCCAGAATCGTTTTATGAGCCCCAATCTCTCTAAGCACACATGGAACTACGACGCTTGAAACTACGATCCACTTATCCTGATTAAATCAGACCGTTACTACAATATCCATATCATACTGTTATCAAATACCTCCGATATTCCCCGGAGTATCGCCAGGCAAATCCGATATATTCATGTACCTACATATACATAGGTAGTACATAACTCACCTGTACATTACCATCACGGTATTATCTCACGGATCGGTCCGTAATATCGGCCCACAGGGACGTTCCTTTTATCGGCCCGCGGCCCGATAATTGCGATCCTGTAAATCTATTGTACCATAAAATTCGGACAGTAATGAATGTAGCGAGTGTTATATTTTTACGTTTTATTTGATTGCACTAGAGCATCGAGCCAGTAACATTTGATTGACGCATTTTGGGTAAGTTCAGTGTGATGATTAATTATGCAAAAACTATGAAGGAGAGAGGGTTATGAGATTTGTTGTGGCTGTTTTACGCTGAGTCTATATCAAATAATATGTCTTTTGATGCTACATGGTTTAATTTTCCAACCATTGACTTAATGTGGTTTAACAATAATCTTAACAGTATTTTCTACTACATCTAATCTAACTATCCCTACCAGAACCCTGAACGGGCTTCACCGTTATGATCGAATTTGAATAAAACTTGTCACACGGGTAGACGAGAGTGCCTATTCTACTATTTTTTTTATTTCGTTGCTTTAAAGTTAGTAGAATTGGTCCTCAGATATTATAACATAGTATATTTTTGTAACCATGAGTAAGTATGTTTATAAGCCTAACCCCCATTTTTTCCAAGATTAGCTTCTAAACGGCCAATCAACAACTTCTCAAAATCAAAGTCATGTCAAGACTTGTGATTGCCTTTTGTTATTTCAGTAAACCAATCACTGAAGCTAACACGCGTTTGACAGCTAGTTGGCCTATTTTCGTGTTGATTAAACTTTCAGGCACAGCTTACCACTGCGCCACAATGTAAATGAAACGTTTTATTAAAAGTAATAACTCACTTAGTAATCAGTCACTATGACGTGCTATTGCTATCAAGGTTCTATTGCGAGACAGGGAAAGTGTTATACGATTTGAAAATCTCCGTCTCCCTCCTAAACCAGAATCAACAGGGGTTTAAAGAAAAATAGTAGGGGCATCTATAAGGTCGTTCACGAACATGAGCCTCTGGTTTGGATTCCTAGGTCAAAGCAAGCGTTAGTGGATTTTTCTATAAGAACGTCTATAATAGCTGGAGTTATAAGAGTACAGACCCGATTAACATCAAATGTCAGTGCGGAGCCCCCGTCCACAACATGACTCTCTGACTGAAGAGTCCTAAATGGTCCTGAATTAGTATCTTACACCTTCATTGTTCAGTACATTACTGACACCTATATAAGAAAGTTTTTTTTTTTTTTTTTTTCTATTTATTTAAAGGGGCTTGTTCAATTTGAAGATGTCGCCCCTGTAATACAAATTACAAAACGCAATACATATTTCAAAAAACAATCATACTGATTTACTTAGGCTATTCTATTTTTAATGCCCTTTTGAGTGAGCTTGTACAGCAGTCTGGCCTCCTTCGACAAAGGGAAGGACAAAATACTGTTACACCAGCCCACATCTGAGAGAATTAGATTAATTTTACATTTTATATAATTTCTAAGGGCTTCGTTCCGGGCACACTCCATCAATATGTGGTAAACATCTTCCACTACATCGCATTCAGTAATATAAGAAAGTTGTTATCACATACACAAACACCAAAATACACTGATGACACGATAAACGCGGCGCCCACAATGGCACGTACTGTTAAGGCGGGATTGCAGTACTTTTTAAGATTTTTGAACGTCTGAAATCTTATTCTTTATGAGGTTTTTTAATAAATAAAAATCATTACATAAAAATTGAACATACCCAAGTAAATCGTAACGATAGAAACGCGATTTAGAATGATTGGCTCGATACTTTTTTTATCAAACATGACACTAAATTACAATTTTAAACGTGTACTGCTAAAAGATTTTATCACGAATATATATATAAAAGTTATATCAATAGATAGAGCTTTTTATTTTGAAGTAAATATTGAAACCATATTGTATTATTTCTTTATCAGTTTTCGCCAAGAAGAAAAAACAATCAAAATTTAGGCATTATTTCGCTCGCCGGACAGTCGCTGTTGTTCGTCAAAACACACAGTACTGCAACTTCGCCTTAAGGGTCGTCAACTCAAAATAATTTGCTCACCTCTGACGAACCCCTCGGGGAATTTAAGCTTGATGTTACATATCTTCCACAGAGACATAGTTACAGCGCAGCTACTCCACTGACCTCTGTAGTTAATTTAGCAAATGACACAATAGCTCGGCCGCAATTGTTGCTCACTTATAATATAAGGCTCGGGGACCCGCCCCGTCAGTCGTCAGTCATGTGGGTATTATGTTACAGTGTTATGTGTTGTTGTGCTGGGTTGGTTTATTAAATTTATTTATTGGAGACTTAAAACAGTTTCATACTTTAAAAACAATAAATCCCACAAAGATGTAACCCACACCGATGTCCACGTCTTAACAAAATAATAATAGAAATGACTGAGAAAAGTTAACGGATTGGTGTATAGTATAGCAAGCAAAGGAAATATAGGCAGGCATTTAAAACTGATTTAGAAAACATTATTTTAGATGCGCTGAACATATAATCTTATTAGTTTTTCCTCACGGCTTCGCTCGCGTTAATATAGATTAACTAACTACCCTCTAACTACCTACCCTCTAACTACCTACCCTCTAACTACCTACCCTCTAACTACCTACCCTCTAACTACCTACCCTCTAACTACCTACCATTTAACCATCTGCAGAGTACACCTATTTCTAAAACAAAAATCAACTAAATCGGTTTTGCGATTGAGCCGTGAAAACGTAACAAACGTCATAATTATAATTCACGAATTCAGGATATGACGCTCATTCTCACTTTAAATTTAATCTCAAATTCTTCCGTTACTGAGTGACTGAGTGACAGACAACGCACAGCCAAAACTGCTCTTCATAGGAATCTGGAATTGACTACGAGAACGTGAAAAATCGAAATATGCACGTACGAAATCGCCGGCAAAAGCTAGAATATAAAATAGGCTAACTGATTTTGCAGTCCACTAAGAAATGTTCGTCTCTTTCAAAGCAAATGGCAAATACATGGCAGGGCATCGTTCAGACTGTTCATTTATTAATGCTTTCTCTCAAACAAAGACTAGCTGAGCAATTGAAAAGACACTTAAATGAATAAAATATAGGAGCAACTTATACCAAAAATAAGTTCCATTAAAATATTTCAATCGTACCCATCTTTGTTAAACCAGACTTTGTAATAAATTTTATTAGTCTGGTCTGTTGAATGCGACGCGACGGTCAAACAGATTCCATCCCTTTCTGCTACAATTGAAATTCCCTCGATTCCGTCATTAGTGCGATATGAAAGAGAGATAGAATACATTACGTCAAGGCTGGACAAAATCCTCAAATAAAAACTTCTGCAGACAAAAAGACTAATAAAAAAGTTGGTCCTTTTGGATTTAATTTTTACAAGTGCTGCATGGGCGTTGTACGACAAACATGGCTACAGAAGTCTTAGTTCGTGCGACGTGTAACGAGATAATTAACTTATCTAGCGAAAATTTTAAGAAAGTAAAAGAAAATTCCAATATGTTAGACACAAACCGGTACTACTCCAAACTCTGCGCTGCGCTATTACTTGAATTTACTGTGAAAAAATCCCAATAACACTGCCTGACTTAGAAATCAATGCCTGGGTAACAGTTATCAGTCAGTTCAATATTACACCTTGACACTAACTTGGCAGTTCACAAAAACAAAATCAAACCATAAATGCGATTATTTGTTGTAGTCCTTCTTTATCTCCCTACTATGTGACACCACGCTACACGCTAGCAGCGAACGTATAAAATTAATCCAATTCCATTGCCGCGCACACTACTGTAATGACAGTAACCATGCCACTGTTGTTAGTGGAGCCAGCAATGTATGGTGAACCAATAGAACATCGCCTCGTTCCCCCATATTAGTTGGTGTTGGCTTCTAACCGGATGCAGCCGAACACCTTTGTTTAACGTGGAGCGACTGATTAATAATCCACATCATCATCTGTCTTTCTTTTCCCAACTACATCGGGGTCGGTTGCCAGTCAAACCGCATTCAGCATCCAGTATTTTACGTAGAGCGGTTAACTGAGTAACACGGTACTCCTTGGCAAGACGGGTGTAAAATTTTTTGGCTTCTGACTATCCGTAAAATCTGCCACAGATTTACGAATGACAGCCGGCACCAACGGCTTAACGTGCTTTCCGAAGCACGGAGGAATAACGGTATGCCAAGATGAACCATGCACAAGTTAATGACCCATTCACAGACCAACCTCGGCAAGCATTGCTTAAACTTGAACATCGACCAGTGTGGCTGTTATTATTCGGCCACGACTGATTATATTAATCCACATCTAATTCCATATTCTCTGAATCTATCCAAAACCACGAACGATACATATTTGTATAGGCTGGTTTAACAAATATGTTTACTGGCTCATCAGAGTTACGAAAACGATATTTGTAATAAAGAAAAAGAAGCTTCACTAAGACACTTTCGATCAAAATCATTTTTTGTTTTACACATGGTGTTTCATGCCAAACAGGCCATCTTATAAATAAAATAAGTAGGTCCGTTACAGTCATTTTAAAGCAATAGTAACTGGTCAGCTACTTTATAAATTACAAATACAATAGATGTAATTCAATTCTATTAAAAAAAACTGAAAATTCTGAATCACTTGTGTTGCCATTAATAAGTGAGTCACGCGACGTACCTACTCGGAACAATTAAACGTGGCCGTACGTCAACCAATTAGCGCCGACTTGACGCGTAGTTATCGTAACGTTCTACAGTAAACACAGAGCATAGACGGAGCGTCTCCTTTGCAAGTATGAAGTATGACAGAGATAAAGCGATCGTACGGCCAAAACTTATCGTTTATGATGACTTATAAAAAAGTAGGAAGAGGATATTTGTCAGAACTGTTTTCTGTATTTCCGAATATAACATTTAGCTAACTATAAAACTGTAGCAGCATCGATACCACCGCTAACGTAGTTGAATCTCTACCGCTACAAAAAGTAAAACAGAGACATCTATAGATACTGCCAGCAGTAATCTATGTCACAGAAATCCTCCTTCGTGGTATCAGTGTCTTCCGTGCAATTTGAATACACACAACAGCCCAAATATCAACCATCGAGCAGCTGTTGCCCACCCGACAGAACATCCGTCTGTTCGGAGCATCCCCCCTCTTCAATGGAGGTTTGCGGGACTTTACATCCTATTTCGATGCCTCTATAGAACTATCTCACTATTTATAAGTTTGACACCTCACAAATAAATTGATAAAAAAAATAAAATGTAAAAAATAACTTCTGAAATTTTGTTATTTTTTTTTTATGAAATTTGGTTGGGGCTTTTGAAGAAAAAGGGTTTATTCTAAGATTCATATGATACTGCAAGACTAAAACTTGAAAACCTTGAAGTATCATTTTGACTTGCGAATAAACAGATACTAAATGAATGCACTGCATCTGTTTTCAAAAAATTACCAATTTCAGGAGGGAAACGCTCAGTCCATTCTCCAAACCTGTAATTGCTGCCAACTCGAGGTAAAATTATCGTATCATAAAACGGTATTATTTCAAACGATAACTACTAAGTTTTGGGACATTAATAGAACATTCTCGGAGGCAGTTTTAACTAGAGGCGTTCCAGAGATATTCCGAGGACCGATTAGGGGAATATTAAAGTTAATAGACGTGGGACTACGCTTTCTGTGTTTACTACACTTAAGGGTTGTTTTGTTAAATCGGATAATTTAGTGAAATAGTAATTTAGTCGTAAAAGTGACCTAAAGGTCCTTATTGGAGGGTCACAAAGTTGATGAGGCGTAATTCTCTACTATTCACTGCCGATAATCCAGGATATTCCTGATGCAATACACTTTTAGCCCACTTTTGAATCTAACCCACTACCCTACGTTTGGTACCACTACACCACAGAAGCAACTCAGATGAAAACTAAGATGATCTTATAATGAAATCTTCTTCACGACATCTTTTTTATTTCCCGAAACACACACGAACGAAGTCGCGGGAAACAGCTAGTTATGATTAAATTAAGAGAATGATGTGAATCCAAGTGGCTCACAATATAGTCTAGTTAGTGAGCTAAAGTAATAATGTCGCGTCAAGCCCGCCCGTAATGTCACGGTCGCCGGTTCGAGTCCCAAGACGAACAAGTTGAATTGAGTTTGTTTGTTAGAAAATTGACAATTATAGCTCAGGACCGCCTGGAACACGCTCCACACTAATGTTGTACTAGTTGAGGATCCATCGTGGAGGACAAACTTAATTTTATTGTTGATTGCTAACTTGGTCAAGTGCGACTGTGCTCCCAGCTGTTCCACGTCTTACCTGTACAATTTCTCTCCCGGCGCATGCATATCCTCTCGTCGTAAGGCTTTCGCAAAAAAAAAGGACGTTGCGGAGGAGCTTTTAAGCAACATTCCTTTTTTTTCTTCTTATTTCATGTTATCATTCTTCTTTAATGTCTTCTTCGCTTTCGTTCTTTATATTTTACGTCTTCACAAACCATCCGACAGTTTTTCGTCTTCTGCTTCTTTTTATTACTTCTACCTGTAAAAACTAAAATACTACCCGTCTGGTTTTTTTTAGCCAAAAAGGTAATAATTATGTGTGTTATTATAAAGTCCTTTTACTTTTTAAAATCTCTACGAACTTCATGATTTTACTTGAAAGCTTTGTATAAAAAGCTAGCACCGTTTACTTTTCTAAATAAAAAGCACAGCGTCATATGTGAACGAAAGGATTACGTGTAGCGCTACGAAAGCGTAGCCCATTGCGCTACGGCGTAGCACGGCGTAGCAAACTACGTGTGTTTAGTCCGCTTTTGTCGCTTTTAGTTTAAGCGGTAGAAAAAGTATAATATATATATAATTACTGGCTTTGTTAAATTTATTTGATAGGTTGTCGGGTAAATAGAAAACTGTTCATAATTGTAGTGGCGGTGGTGTTGTTTTGTTTTGTAGAGTACCACTATAACAGTGTAGTTATTTTTTTTACTTTTATGATACAGTTTAACTCTAAAAAAATGACGCCCTCTTAGTAAAACGTTGTGAAATAATCGTCGATATAATGCTTAACCTAGTTTCTTACCAACAAGTTATGGCAATAACAGTGAAACATTGACACATAAACTAAGCGGCAGTCTCACTATCGCAACCACTAAGCCGCATTAGAACGTCGGCTTCGCTCGCTGCTACAATGTAACACCGTTACTTATTTCGTTAAGTTAGTTTTAACTACATAATTATTAGTTTGTTGGTGTACTTACATTAGTAATTTAAGAGTGTTTTAGTCTTACATTTGGTAATACTGACAAAATAAATCTTTGGTTTTGCAATAAACAGTAACTGCTTATGGAAAAAAATGTCATATTAATATGAATGACCTATCGAGCCGCAATTTTTATGTTAAGTTTAGAATGGAACAGAATAGTATAAAATGGAATACAATAATAGACTAGAAAAGAATAGAATAGAGAAGAATAGAAAAGGATAGATTAGAATAGGATGGAATTGGATAGAATAGGATAGGATAGAATAGGATAGAATAGGATAGAATAGGATAGAATAGGATAGAATAGGATAGAATAGGATAGAATAGGATAGAATAGGATAGAATAGGATAGAATAGGATAGAATAGGATAGAATAGGATAGGATAGAATAGGATAGAATAGAATAGAATAGGACGGAATAGAATAGGATGGAATAGGATACAATAGGATAGGATAGAATAGAATAGAGTAGAGTAGAGTAGAGTAGAGTAGAGTAGAGCAGAGCAGAGCAGAGCAGAGTAGAGCAGAGCAGAGCAGAGCATAGTAGAGTAGAGTAGAGTAGAGCAGAATAGAATAGAATAGAATAGAGGTACATATGGTACCGTTTTGTATGGTGACAGCTAAAAACGTTAGTTACTATTAAATAGATTACGTGAGGTTTTAAACCTATCGAAGTCTATAGTGCACATGGTACGAATTTTAATTCTTTCAGTAAACGCTAGGGGCGCTGTACAGTATGTCATACAAATAATTTACGGAGACGCTAGCGAGTTTTGGCTGCGTAAACTCATAATAGAGGTACAACCGTCGAGTTAACTCACCATTATAATGTTTCATTACCGTAACTGTTCTAATAGTGTGTTGGTGTACTTACCTTCATTTCGCAACGAATGTAACCATCATTTTGTAAACAATGACAACTGGTTTAAAAGAGTGTCCATGGAGTTTCTTGCACGTTCTTCTCCACAGAATCTACTCATCGGAACGTGCAACTGCCGCGCTGGAGACGGGGTCGGTGGGTGTGTTATGTTGCAGAACAACCCGCTGCTCTTGTCGCTAGCGCGGCAGGATTAGCTTCATTTATTTGACTGACAGAACTTGACTATTCAAAAGTGCCTGTAACTGGTCTATTTGAAATAAAGGATTTTGTATTTGTATTGTATTGTATTGTAAATCGGATTATTTGAAGATTTGCTTCGTTTGGTTTAATTTTAGTACATCTCACTGAAAATTCAGTTAAGCAGAAAGCAATTACGTACAGTTGTAAACTATTCGCTTCTTACAGACGCCAGCACATCAAAGCAGAACAACCTTTCATTAATAGTTTTTCAACTTTATCACTACAGCATTAGGTTCAAGGTTGATTGGGAAAATTTTACAGTTTCGGGTAGCTTGATGTGCTGGCGTCTGTACCGTTGTAAGAAAAAACTTTTCACAAAAAAATACAACTTGTGGTGTTTTTGTTAGTGTCTTCGTATTTTGACACCGACTTCCGAAACTTAAGTTATTTTTTACTTTGTAGTGTTTTTTTTTGGAAGTCAGTTGTATGTTTTTAAAGAGTTTTTTTATTTTTCACTTTTTAGTGGTACCCCACACCTAACAACACCACTGGAAAATCGCAGAAAAGCAAATACGCAATTTCGATTATCCAAGAATCATCCAAGTAGACAAATTCGCTTGTATTTCAAGTCGGTTGTATTTTTTTTGTAAAAAGTTTTTCACATGGATGTCCTCCGCCCTGGGGCGGGCGGAGGGGTCTGTCGGACTTTTATTGACTAAAACCACCCCGGTGTTTCATCTTTCACCTACGCCAGGAATCGCGGGAACTAAAGCGACCTCGGGTCAGCGGGTGCAGTGAGGTGTTTGACTCCCCCCGCGAAGTCAAAGAGGGACGGGACAGACAGGAACACCACGCGCCGCCACCACGGGTCCGTATGAATGGGGGACCTATCCTAACCTATGGCGCTCAGACGTGGTCTTTGACTGAGGCTCAGAAATCGAAACTTAAGGTTTGCCATAGAACGGTGGAACGTAGCATGTATCCTAGTTCCAAGCAATGATAAAGGTTTTTGTATGAATAAAGATTTTGTTGTTTTCTTTCTCGGGTCTCTGGAGACCCGGTCCTTTGGTAGGCGTACGAGGGGCCGAAACCAACTCGCAGAGGCCCCGTTAGAAATTTCAAATGTAATGGGGCACCAACCGGCGATTATCCCTGTATGCACTGAAAGTATTCCCAAGGACAATCCCCGGTTGGAGCAAGACTATTGCAGAATATGGAAACAAAAGATGAAACGCGAACGATGAACGATGGCGGGCGGTTTAGTGGACTGATAATCGTTTATTATAGAAGAACTATTGGCCCCTGCCTGACCACTAACAATATAAACGGCTTTTAAATGGCAGGGGGTGACTTGCACACTCAATGAATGGGCCCCCGAAAACGGTTGCTAGCACAAAGTGACGTAGCGCCAAGGAGGCAACATGGCCTGAGGTGCTAGAGGAGTGGAGAGGTATTCTTATTATTATTATTCCGCAGATCAAACGGGCCGACAGAATCCGCAACACCCTTATACGCTCCAAGACAGATATCGCCGATGTTGGAGACAAAACGGCAATGTTAAAGTGGAATTGAGCCATATTGCCAATTGGGCCACATTTACAGGATGCATGAGGACAGATTGACGTGACGATTTGGACACCATACCTGACGGATTGGCCGGAGAAGACCTCGGACATAGTCGGCTGGAAAAATATGGGGGAGACCTTTGCCCAGCATTGGGACAGCATAGGCTAACAAAAAAAGTAAGAGTTAGGATGAATTAACTAGTTCTAGTCCGTTACTTTGTTCTAAGACATTCAAGCTAGTGAACATATTTTAGATAGGACCAATTTAAATCTTTAGTATAAACGTATACATGGAAAAATGATTTTGTTTCTTGCACTTTTGCCCATGAATTCTGGTACAAAGATAGATAAAAGAGAGAGGCAAGTACAGGCTACCTTTTTTGCGAATCATATACTAAGGCGAGCAAAGTTACGGGAAAAGCTCGTTAACAATAATCTAACTGATAACAAATATAATGAAAGTGGTCAGTCATAGCCCACAGCCCACAGTTGAGCATCACAAATAATATGAAGCGGAGCAGCAGTGGCGGGCGGCGCGGTCTGCGGTCCAACTGCCGCCAACTAACTTCTGCACCGCCTCAGTAGTGCACTCGCTAGGGCTGGTACAGTTCCACACACAACTACGCTCATTTCACGAATACGGAATAAATAATCGGAGGGGAAGTGACTTCGCCTCGATTGACAAATACAGATCACATCCATACTGTAACATGGTATGAATTATTATGGTATGTCAAAAGTAACTGTCAGAACACTACACAGTAGGTGTTATGTTCTTTTAAACAAGAATTATATTGCAATGAAATATAGTCATCAAAGACGTAGACATTTAAGGTCAGAGATTCTACGGAGGGAATTTATTGCTTTCACCCGGTCACAAATCCATTCTAATGAAAATCCCATGGTTGAGGCTAGGACTTATACGCACTGCCAGGGTCTCGGAATTAGTTCAAAGAGTCACCACGTCCCTGGAACGCAAAGGGCACTAGGAGGAACACGGATGGGTTTTAGTCAGTAGGAGTCTGACACGCCCTTCCGCTCCGCTCAGAGCGGGAGGATTCATTTGATGATCTCCCATATATAAAATAAAAAACGACTCATGTTATAAAAATGTACCATTTTATTTAAACTCGACAACATGAAGTAAATTGCAACTGTTTTCCAATATATTTTTATCGAGAACTTTGTATTCAGTAGTTGTGCAGTGTGTTAATAAAAAGCCGCGGCGTGTAAATTGTTGCACCTTCTGATGCGACTGACTGAGCGCCGACAAAGCCGCCGTTGATTGGCACTTCCGCCCCTCTTACATACATCACCTCACTGTGTGAACAGTAGATCAATCAATGTTATGGGCTGCTTTGTCAAATCTTTTGTGTAAGTACATGAGACTTTATCATGGTCAGGCTGCAATAAATCGGGAAATCCCTAATATATATATTCATAGTGGTCATCATAATGCAAAGTCTAGTCAGTATAGGGGTCGGCTTCCAGTCAAACCGGATGCCGCTGAATACCAGTACTTGACATCTAGACTTCTTCTCTGACCCTAACAACCCAGACACCGCTGTTTAAAAGTACACCACGAAAATCAGCAGTGTCATCTTTCTTCTTTTAAATGAGTCCCTTCCGCTTCGCCCAAAGTGGGAGGAGTTATTTGATGAATTCCCACATTAAAAAAAAATAATTAAAAATAATGATGTCAGTAACGGAAAGAAATCATTCCTTCCAAGGAACCAAATCTCGACCCGAGTCGAAGTTTGGATTACCAGTTAAAGTAATAGATTTCAACCAAAAAATAATATAATATCTCTGCAACCAATTTACTACAATATTACTAGTTTCAAGCTATGAGAAACTGATAGTTAGCTGAAACCGTTCAGACTGGCCCCGACATGGTTGAGCAAAGACTAGACAAATTGTTGACTAATTTTAAACTCATTGTTTCGTATCTAATCCAAAATGCCAGTAAATTTAAGTGAACTTTGTACTAGTGTTGTGTGGAGTGGTTCTTCTGCCTCACCGCCACTGTGTCCCTGATACCCACAAAGGGGAATATAAAAACCGCAGCGAGTTTGATTGCACAAAGCGCTACAGTACATGCACGACACATACACGAATAAACGAAGCTTCACAATGCTACACTAAAACTTTCTAATTTTTTTTCTACTAAATGTTGTTCAATTTTGAAGCAAATAAATTACAAAATATATCGCACCCCAAATACTTTCTTTTTGGAAAGGAAAAATAAAATTTTGGGTTGTTGTAATTTTGGTATGTTGGCAAATCAATTGATAAAAGGAATTGTTCATCACAATAAAAGCTTGATAAAAATCTATTTAGTATCTCTCTCTCGTCTCTGTACCAATGAATGTATCATGAAATTTAGCATAACACTTTTTATATGACAAAAGTATGGTGCACACTAAAGAAAGACGTCTGAAAATTCATCCCTTGCGGACGTAAAAAAGCATGAAAGTTTGTCATTTAGGCCGATGGGAAATCCCATTGCTTGTACACAAAATAAATATTATAAGATTTCCTCCGACCAAAACTTCCAGTTTCAAAACTATCAAAGTTACATTCTTGCCACTACCGACTTTAACCACTTTTTGCTCCTGACTGATATTATACCGCCAAGCGGCTTACAGCGCTGCTTTTCTTCTAGCAGATCATCGCAGATATTACTAATAGCTTTCCTGAATTACAACTGACAAACATATTACTTGCAACTATTTTTGCCAAGGGATTTTAAACCTTATTTATATTCAATAGAGACGATATTCTATTTTAATTTTCTAAATTACATATACAAAAGTACCGTAAACGTGCTAAGCGATTGTCAGCTTTATCATACCAAAGATAAGGTGGATATCTTATTGGCATGAGCTGTCAATGCGAACGCGACTTGCGACAAAAACGTGCGACAATACACCAGAGTCGTGTTTTTAAGTGAGAGGCGAAGTGTTGTGTCGATGTGATACCTAGTGTAGCAGGGAACAGTATGTCAATGTAGACAAGAAATCCGAATAATCTGCCTTAGATGTTGCCCACGGGTGGGACACAGGCCTCTCCGTGAGAGGGAGTGGGTTGTATCTAAACATAGACAAAGTGCAGTTTTTTTTATGATGCAATATCTCAAAATGATTGTCTGTAAAATAAACAGTATGAATGGGACTCATAAAATCTTACTCAGACCCTTAGTCATACAGATATTTATGTAAAGATGTCATATAACGAAGTATATTATTCAGCTGAAGGACGTCTTGCTTCTCGACTTCTCGCCACCGACAGATTCCAGTAATTTTTACCAGTTATAACCAAATTAGTACCCGAAGGTAAATTATTCTTCTTATACGGCATTTTGGAAAATGGTAAAAGATGTAACTGTTTGTCTAACTGATTGACTCCTTTCACAATTCAAAAGTGTCTGTACCTATATGGTTTAGTTCGTTTCGAGAAAGGAGTGGGATTCTCTGTAGGAGTCTGTGTTTCTTGATAGCTACAAAGTGAGAGACTTTATGTTAAGAGTGAATAGGTTACTTTTAGACAACCGTATCATCGCTTACCGTGCGTGAGGTGAGTTTGTAGTGAATAATAATAATAAAAAGAGTTTGAATCATAGCACTTAAATTTCGGTTAATCCAGCTTGTAGCAAGGACAAACATAACCGAGCATGACCAGTGTCACTTTAACTGGAAATGTGCCCAATTGAATTCTCCCACTTAAACCGGTTGTCCTACTGCAGTTGCCACTAGCCGCGATACACCGGGAACAATGGCGCATTGTCTCGTCCCGGCCTGTCGTCCCGTTGTCCGGGTTTATCGCACGATCCCGGGATTACCCACCCTCGCATAGCGGCACTTTATGAGCGAATGGCCGCGTTCAGAAGAACAGTTTTATAGCACTCGTGTGAGATAACAAGCTACACATACGTAGATAGTGAGGAAATAATGAAATACTGGTACACTTCCGTTCTATCCTCAAACAATACTTCAAATAATAGATTAAGATAAAAGGGAACTTAATGTCCTTTGTGTTCCAGGACCACTGCTCATAATAGAGAACTACTCTGGACATCTTCACAAGTCGTGTACGTGAGCTTGCTCCACGTAATTCCGATGCTCTACGCTTCGGCCCACACGGTGCATGCAGTGTTTGTTGGGATCGGCCACGCTTGCTCTTGAGGATTCAAATCAAACATAACCGCTGTAGGCAGTAACCTAAGGTTGATCAGAATGAAGAAGTTGAATGAATAAGTGAAGCTCAACTTGCGGCTCGCCAAAACATTGAGCTAGATATCACAAACATACGTAAATTTTCCTCAAAACAAATATTTTCGTCAGTAACGTTTCATCATATAAGCCGAAAAAATGAAGTACTGTTTGTTCCAATGTACAAGAGGCGGTTCTTTTGCCATGAAACGGAATCCTTATCAGATTTGCTGATTTGTGGAAGAGACATGAGATAATACTAAGAAAAACTGATGAAAAAAAATTAGTATCCCCGATCGATCTAGGAATTGAGAACCTTTAGTCTGATGCTCCGATATACTCCGACGTATCACTTTCAAAAATTACACCATCAAGGCAGACTTCTTTCTTAGAGCGGATTTCATCAATCTGAAACTGAACGCAATCAACAATGAATCACGTTTACGAGCTGACACTGTCATTATTTTCTATGGAATATTGACAACTCTTGAATGCAGCTTGATCGCGATCAGTTTCATTGGTGACTGATACAAAGAAAACGTACAGATTGTACTTCAGAGAGTGTGCCCAGGAACTCCACGACCTCATTCCACCAGCCCCCTTCTACCATCGGACATCCAGACGCACTGCAACTTGCCATCCCTACCTTGTTGCTATTCCACCAACTCGCACTAAGCGCTTCCAAGCGTCTTTCATAATGCGCACAGCAAAGGAGTGGAACTCTTTGCCTGCGTCTGTGTTTCCTAATCTTTTCAAAGTTAGAGTGAACAGGCTACTTCTGGGTAAGCTCGCTCCATCGTAGACTTTGTCTTTGTCATCTCTGACCAAGACTAGAGTCAAGAGCAAACCCAGAACAAGTAAAAAAAAAAAAAACATTGAGCTTGCGGTCCTGAGTTCGATTCCCAGGTCGGGCTCAAGTGTTTTTCGTCAGGCAATTCTCAGTAGCAGCCCGAAGTTTGGAAGGTGGTGGTATGAGCCTCCCGTGCCGTGGAAAGCACACAATACCGTTGGTTCTGTGCCGGATCTCAGCTCGGTCGTGTCGTATTGCGTCTCGTCGGACTATGAGAGTGAAGGATCAGAGAGTGCACCCGTACTCACGCGCACACTCGTACACTATGTTAATTTGATGTCACGGTTGGCACAGTGGTTGAGACATTGACTGCTGCGCTGCGAGTCATGGAATCGATTCCCGCACGGAACAAATTATTTGGAGGGCCTATAGATGGCTATTGTAGGCTTGGCTGTTTGTGTATGCACACACATTCACGATACAGGATAATTTCTGATTGACGTACTTGGAGAACTGTTTATTCAAAGATGTTAATGTCAATGTGATGGTGAATATCGTCGGTGTTGTGGACTGTATTTTATACTTTTGGACATTTAAAAATTTGTTTACTGTAGGCTTTATCTGAATAAAATAATTTAGGGTATGATTCTTCTGTCCGAGCCTGCTCGATGTCAACTGCACGCGACTGAATTAGAATTCCCCGTTTATTCGCGCGTCTCTATTTTATGCATTTTAATTTGCAAAATGTGTGACAACATTAAAAAGCAGTCCGTAGTATTGCGGATTAATATTTTTTTCCAACAAATAAAGAAAAAGAGAAAATATTGTGGTTCTGCATGCTAGTTAGACCAGCAGGATACAAAAAATGTTTCAATCTGCTCAGAGAAAATATAAAATGTTTCTGTATTTTCCAGTTTTAGTTCTGTTCGTTATTTGGTCCTTTGGGTACAAAAAAAAATGTAGCTACTTCTTTTTATCGTTCTTGGTTAATATTAGTGGATATTGCAAGGAACGTTAGTTTATTATCTTTACCACTATTTAGTACAGTTTTATGTAATGCTGTAAATACTTATGGCTATTGTTTGAGCTATTGAGCTATTCAAAATCACGTCTAAGGGCTCGCGCAGATAGGTGCAAAGCGACAGTGCGATAGGGATGCGATTTTGAATTTTTCATATATTTAAATATTTTATTACCTATGTTATTTTCAGTATTTTTATTTCATTGCAATTTATAGAACAGTTATTATTTTTATTATTTTATTTCAATAAACACTCAGTCGGATCACGTTCCACCAAGTAGTCGTACAAACCGGCTACAATATAAATGTGCTACCCTGTGTTCAGTAGTGCGAATAGCTCTCTCGGTCTATATCCGCGATGCGTCAATTTTGCGTTTCAATCACCATAGCACGGAGCGAGGCGAAACGGAGAAATATTAACCAATCATGTCAGTCATAACGTCAGTGAGTCACGTGGTGCGGAGATTTTATGCAATTTCATTGGTTAAAACTTCCTTCCCTTATGGGACGGTGGGATGTTGGCGAGCAATCGGGTCTAGATAAATTGTATATTAATTATTCCTATTTCAATCTTCATTATAGTTATTACTTTTTTGAAGACGAATTATTATTCTAATGTTAACTGGACTTGCTGGAAAAACATTGTTGTCGTGGATAAAGATATAATTTAATAATTAGTTGCTGATTTGAGTATTGTAGTAGTGGGTAGTGGTAAACGCCGTGGCGTCAGTTGACAGTTGTAATGGCGGTACGTGGACAGAGTCGTATTGGAGAGTGGGGACTTTGCCGAGCGCACTTTGGCTCGAGACATCGACTAGGACACTCGTCTAAAACGAAACGGTCGTTTTACCTATTTTAATTAAATTAAACAGACTTCTTTAATAATGTTATAAATGCGAATTTTTCTAACTCAAAAGACAGATGTGTTGCTGTGGAGTTTGTTGGCCACTTCTTCTCCACAGCTAAAACACTAGGAAGTGGTAACGGGCGGGCGTTTTGGGGGACTGTCTATTTGTAAAGTACTAGCACTCAGCCACAGTTAATAAAGAGAGCTTAGTACTGTATTGAGTGTTTTATTCTACAATGATCCTGATACCACCGAACCAAACGATGATGGTGCTATCGCTCAGACGTCGCTGACGCCTTCATATATAATATAAAATAACAAACAAAAACTTGCTAGTAATAATTGTCTCGTGTCACGGTGTTCGTTTTTGAACTCCTTTGACCGTTTTTTTTTTCGTACAGATTCTGTAGGTTAGGGAATAGGTCGTAGGGTAGCTAGATGCGGTATATATTTCTATTAGTTCCAAACTAAAACAAAAAGTTTTAAGTTTTGTTTTTATTTTTGTGATGGATTTGTTCTTGACTCCAGTATAAGTCAAAGATGACAGAGACTAAGTCTACGATGGAACGAGCTTACCCAGAAGGAACTTGTTCACTCTAACTTTGTAGAGATGAGGGTTGTAAGCGTTCGGAAACACACGACGCCTGCAGAAAGTTCAGCGGAGAGTTGTTGCATTATACAACGTGTGCATTATACAAGGTGTAAAAAAACGATAGACATATCTCCGAAATTAATTGTATATTTTAAATTGAAATAAATACATAAGTGTAATAGTTTCTGTAGCTTATTAGTGCAAAACCTCCACAAAACTGTTACTCACGTTTGCAGCACTTTTATGTGACTCCTGATAATTTTTGCACCACCTACCAGCTCATCATCTAAATTGTCACTACACATCACTGAGCACTAGTGGATCACTATGTCACAACTGGATGAGATTGTGTCAGCGCAGAAAAGCCTCGAGGACAGCTTTATTAGGAAGATGGGAGAACTAGAGGCACAAATTCAGAGTGCAGGACCTGCCAAGGACACTGTGGCAAGGGTTGCTGATGAGTTCCGCACCTTCAGGGAGCTAATCTTCAGCATGCTTAGCTTGCTCCGGAGTCAGATTGGTGAGTGTGCTAGACAGATTGACGGGTTGGAGACCAGACATCGGCGGAAAGCACTCATCTTCCAGGGCATTGCAGAGGTTGATGGCGAGGTTAGCAGCACAGTCATTCTGGACATAATTAACAAAAAGCTGTCCACTCAACCTTTGGCTGCATCTTCCATAAAGGCCTGCCACAGACTCGGAGTGGCCAATAAGGACCATCATAGGCCCATTTTGGTGAGATTTTCATCGTACAGCGACAAATCTGCGGTCTGGAGAGCTAAAGCTGGCTTAAAGGGTTCCTCTGTAACAGTTAAGGAGTTCTTGACAAAAACCCGGCAGACCATCTTTGGGAAGGCGCGGCTCCACTTCGGGATGCGGTCTTGTTGGACTCAGGACGGTGTTATTGTGGTCAAGGCGCCTGACGGGAGTAAGCAGAAGATAACTTCGCTCGACGAACTCAGTCCACTGCTGGCGAAGTATCCGAAAGTCCAAGTAGGCCTGCAAAACAAGACGCGTTAAGTCATGGTATTTATGTGTATATTTGTTAAATAACTATGTAAACACAAGCGTCTGGTCTTACTTACCATTGCAGTATTCAGTACTTTTCTTTTCTGTTTGTAATTTATTGTTTTAATGTCGAACGTTTATCGAATGTAATAATGTGTGTCACGTAGTTTCTGCTTCGTAATTTTGTGTTCACATTAAACTAGGTTATTATATTTACCCTCAACCAGTTTCTATATTTTGTGTTTGCGAGATCAACACAATTTATTCTTCAATTCAATTCAATTTTTAAGGTTATGGCTCCACAATTTATTCTTAGTTTTGATTTTTAAATGTCACTGTCAAATTTATACGTCAGTGGTATTTCCCAAGTCATCTGACGTTTAAAATAGATTCGGATATGTTCACACGTTGGGTTGTAAAGTTCGTTCTGAATTCTGTTTGGATATCGAGATCTTGTAAATCAATCACATTGATTTTTGTTTCTTTTTTCGCTCATCTAGTTAACTTACTGTTGATTTTTCGGTATATATATATATATATAATATTTAGTCTCTCTTATTTTCGAAATGTAGTGTCACTTATTTTATTATTATGATGATGATGATGTTAGCTGGCGGGTGGTGCAAAGATGCAAACGCTGTACCACACTTTATATATTATTTTTTTGTTTTATTTTGATATTATTATCTTATTTATATATATTTTATTATATGTCTTCTGATAGTGAAGAATTTTTTTCTGCCAACGATTCAAGTTCATCTTCTTGTGATAATAGTTTCAGCTCATTAACGGACACCCTTGGCGATTTGTTGCGTCAAAAATTCAACATAAATCCAAGCCGCCTGTTTAACGTTTGCCATATCAACGCTCAAAGCATTCCCAGCCACCATAGCGAACTCTACAACACGTTCCACAACAACGACGTTCATGCCGTCCTGGTTTCCGAGACTTGGCTCAAACCTGAACTTTTATCCACCACCTACTCTCTCCCTGGTTTCGTTCTTATTCGAAACGATCGGATCGGTAGGAGAGGGGGTGGTGTAGCTATATATCTTCGCGGTGATTTTCCTTTTAAAGTTCTTGCTACTTCTTCTTCTAATGATTCTGCAGAGTTTCTTTTTCTAGAGGTTTGTGTCAAAGGAACTAAAGCTGTGCTAGGTGTCGCCTATTGCCCTCCTACCCTCGATTATTTCACCGAATTCGAATCGGTACTGGAATCTTTGGATCCGGTGTATGCACATCATATCATCATGGGGGACTTTAACACCAACCTCCTTGCCCAGAATTCGTTTCGATCCCGTACACTCTTGCACCTGGTCGAGTCAACTGGTCTTCACGTACTGCCTCTCCTACCCACTCATCATAATAAAGTAAGTGATGATACTTGGCTTGACCTGATCCTCACTTCTAATCCTTCCCTAGTTTCCTCACATGGTCAGTTTGATGCTCCTGGCTTTTCCCATCATGACCTTATTTACTTGTCCTATGTCCTCAAACCTCCTAAACCCAAACCCACCTTCCAGTACAGGCGTGCCTTTGCACGGATGAATAGTGAGCAGCTCCAAAAAGATGCATCCGGCATCGACTGGACACCCTTGCAAGAGGCTGCCACAGTTGATGACAAAGTTTGCGTCTTCAACAATATTGTTACCAATCTTTATGATGCACATGCTCCTGTCAGGAAAGTCAAGTTGAAGCGACCACCTGCACCATGGATGAATAGAGGAATTCAAATGGCAATGCGCCGGAGGGACCGCTCGTTTCGGAAGTTTAAAAGGGACCGCTCTGAAGAAAATTGGAACTTCTTCAAGACTGCTAGGAATCGGTGTAACCAGATGATACGCAACGCTAAACGCCGTCACATTCTTAGTAACATCACTTCATCTTCTTCTGCTGATATCTGGAAATTCCTTGGAACTCTAGGTATCGGCAAATCGCGGAATTCAGACCTTCCTAACACAATTGGGCTGGACGATTTAAACCGCTATTTCTCCACTGTCCCAATGTTGGATAGTCTAACCCAATGTCAAACTATCGACTACCTTGCTGGTCTGACGCGTCCCAATATTGACCACTTTGTTTTCACCCCAGTTGATTCGGGAGAGATCAAAAAGATCATCCTATCCATTAAATCCAAAGCCGTGGGATGCGATAACATCAGTCGTCATATGATCGTTTCGGCTTTGGATCAACTTCTTCCTGCCATATCCCACATCGTTAACTTTTCCCTTTTTTCTGCTACCTTTCCTTCTCTATGGCGTAGAGCTCATGTCCGGCCCCTGCCTAAGATTCCCAATCCCACTTTACCCAATCATTTTCGTCCTATTTCCATCCTGCCTTTTCTGTCCAAAGTGCTCGAGGCCTGTGTTCATAAACAGTTTACCAGTTATATTTACCGCAACTCCCTCATAAGCCCATTTCAATCTGGTTTCAGGCCCGGGCACAGTACCGTGACAGCTCTCCTTAAAGTGACTGACGATATTAGGCGGGGAATGGAAGACACTAAAGTTACTGCTTTGGTGTTGATCGACTTCTCCAATGCGTTTAATACCGTCAGTCACGAAGTCCTCCTATCTATCCTGTCATATCTCATGGTCTCTCCTGACGTACTAAACTGGTTTTCTTCCTATCTTCGGGGGCGTCAGCAGTCAGTTCTTACTGGAGACTCTTCGTCTGGGTGGTGTGACCTTGCAGCTGGCGTCCCTCAAGGCGGTATTTTATCTCCTCTTTTGTTCTCAATTTTTATTAATCTTATAACTACTCAGCTTCAGTGTGCGTATCATCTCTATGCTGATGACTTACAGCTTTATTGTAGGGCGGCTGTTGACAACTTATCGGCTGCGATCGAGGAGCTCAACCGGGATTTGAGTATCATTAAGAACTGGTCAGACCGATTTGGGGTGGCGGTCAACCCTTTAAAGTGTCAGGCTATAATAGTTGGGAGTCCCCATAGCTTGAGAAAACTAAATGGCTTGACTGTACCACCCGTAGTCTTTGACAATACAGTCATTCCCTTTGGCTCCGAGGTTAAGGATCTCGGTTTAATTGTCGACACAGGTCTTAACTGGCGTAAGCAGGTCTCGAGTGTCAGTCAAAAAGTTACCGGAGCGTTGCGGTCACTGTATCGACTGAGAAATCTTCTTCCTGCTCACATAAAGGCAATGCTTGTACAGTCCCTAATTTTCCCCATAATTGACTATGGTGATGTATGCTACTATGACCTGAATGCAGATCACCTCAATAAACTTGACCGCCTTCTAAATAACTGCATTCGATTCGTCTTCAACCTTCGTAAATATGATCACGTATCCGCGCATCGATCACAATTAAAATGGTTACCCATTCGCCAGCGCAGAGCCCTCAGGGCCTTAACTAGTCTGTTTTCTTTCCTAAATAATCCTTCTTCTCCCTCTTATTTAACTTCACAAATTCAATTCCTTTGTTCCGCCCACAATAAAAATCTTCGCTCTACCAACAATCGTCTTTTACGATGTCCCTCACACCGCTCTGGGGTTATCCACTCCTCTTTCTTTGTCCAGGCGATATTCCTTTGGAATGCGCTCCCTCTGAACATCAGGATGGCAACAAGTCGGTTGTCCTTTAAGGTGAAGGCTCGTGAGCATATTCGCAAGAAGTTGGAAGAATCACTACAGCGGTAATTCGTTGGATTCATGTTTTCTTAATAATTTTGGTTATGTGTATGTATGTATTTATGTATTTATTATAGATTGTATTTTTTTTTTTCTTCCTCTCGGTTTTTTTTTTCTTTTCTATATGTTGCACCTACCATGCTGTCTCTGCACCACCCTAAGGTCGACTGGTAGAAAATGCCTATGGCATTAAGTCCGCCTTTGTACATTACTTGTGCATAAAGTTTTAATAAATAAATAAATAAATAAATTATAAAATTCAAAATCAATTTACAAACTGAACGAAAGTATCACAAGAATAAAACACATAAAAACAACGCTCTGTTCGCCTTTTTTAACTCTCACAACTCATCCAAGTACCAGGGCATAAGCACCCCTCGGAGGCAAACGAAGGATTTTCCCTCTAAGCGAAAGAAAGGGGAATAAGCCGCCATTCTAAATTACATGTCTAAATTATTTCCGCGAGAATAACGCTCCCGGCAACAGCTTTCTTTCAAAAGATAAAGATATTTTTACGTTTTTCTTTTTCGTTATTTTCGTGGTTCATCATGATGAGAAATTTGCTACCCTTTAGCTAAAGGTTGACTGGGAAATTATGTGGAGAGGGGGTCCAGTAGCTTAATTGTTAAAAATAACAAAAACCATTATCTTGAGTTCGAGGACACTGCCTTTACTTCAATCAATCAATCAATTAATTTGGCTATTTTGTTATTTCTGGTTAGTACCTACATCAGGCGGAAGGTGAGAACGCTGTGGCTCCTCTCTAACCACTCCTTACAGAGGGACTTATTGCCACAATAGTGGCGTGCCCAAATTAAATTATACCTACTCCTTACGTTAAGAATAGTGACTATTTCTGTAGTATAGACCTTCGCCAACACTGGATAATTTCTTTTTTTAATTTAATAAGTTGCGAAATATCAACTATTTTAATAATTTGAGGATTGGATTTTAAAAAAGACATCAAATTAGATCATCAAATAAATATTAAAAAGAACATCGGACACTTCTTTTTTCTTTTTTCACGCATACAAAAAAACAATACAGTGCATTGAAAACTCGTGTGACGTCACATTGTATACCGTCATTGTATACCGTCACATATCATTTTATTTCAGTACACTTTTTAACCACTAGTGACGTCCACGAGCTTTCAACATACTGTATCGTCTTAATTGTTTGTTTACGTGACTTCGGATATTTTTTGGAAATCTATCTGACGGTCTGTTTAGATTTTATTAGTCCGGTCCCCTATTGGCATCCATTGATATAGAGCAAAATGGATTTGTGCCGAGTTGATGGCAATAGCTCGCTCCTATTACACGGGACTTGAACATAACTATCAAATGTACCAATCTGTCTCAGCCCTGGCGTAGTTGTGACCACATCATAAAACAAGCAGTCACTTCCTCCAATCGATTCAACTTATATTTTTTCCAGGGTCAAGGCGACTAAGTTGAGTTGAGTTGAGTGGAGTTTCCATCAAAATTAACTTTGACTACAGGATTTAGTTTCCAGCTTAGTGATAGACGTTCATACACTCTGATATACAATATTCAACAAAATATCTTTATTATTACATCAAAATAAGGTCGCTAGTCCTGTCAGGCATCCCTTCAAAACCTACTTATCTAGATTCCATTCATATCATGTAAACTGCGCTTTACAAAAGCATTTGTCGAGATTGAATGATTGCCGACGGAGCCGTCAGCACTTTGCAGGTAGCCAGTCAATAAGCGCCCACCGATCGACCAGCCACCACGATCCACAGACTTTAACTGAAACATAGTACTGAAAGACCTGGGAAAACTGGTTTGTGTATCGAAGGACCAGGCTTTTTGGGCTCCTAATAAAGAAGTTTTGTTTGGTGTTAAGAGGTCTTGTAATATTGGTCTGATCGTAGCAACAAAAGATCTTGTCCGAAGGTCATAATAATCTGGTTAGCGTTCAAATATTCCAATATATTTTGAGCTCTGATTCTGGTTCTGAGGTTATGTTTTGGAGGTCAGTATTCAGTGGTCGTTCAAAAGGATCGCTCGCAGAGTGCTGGTTATTTCCTGGGAATATTTTATTATTTGCGGACGATACCCGGGCCCCCGCCCCGGGCCCCGGCTATGGGTCCCGGCGGACGCACTGGGCCGGAAAACCGTTGAAAACGTACAAATCGGGTTTTAAATAGGAAAAGAGGATATTATTTTGTAATTGGGCGCTTTTTGTTTGATATTGTATTTTTATGGGTTTTGAAGAGAGTTTGAGATGAATCCAAGCGAAGTACTTTGGCAACTGAATCGATCTACATACTTAAAATGAAGTCGGTTAATAACGGTAGCATTTGTATGATTATAATATTTACTCAGGAATTTATTACTCTACTTGCTTTTGTCCGCGACTTCTCTCTTAAATCTTGTTTCTTCCCGTTCCCGTAGGATTTCGGAAAATCCTCTATTAGCGCTTCCCTGCACTACCTCAGGAACCTACATGCTAAATTTCAGCTTTCTACTTCAAAGTGATTGAATTCTAACATGAATGGTGTTCCATTATTTTGTAAAAAATAATTTATTAATTTGAAAAAGACTTCTTGTACTTTGCATATTCTTCTCCATAGATATTTACGCTTTGGATTTTAACTTTGGAAGCAAGGTAATGAACTTTTTTAACTGGCCTTGACAAAGTGTCTAAATATTAATTATACTTATACATAAATGTTTTGGAAATTACACTATTATAAAACGCGACTTAGGCCTGTGACCGCCTGATAACTGTAGTCTAGCTATTTTAAACCCCAAATTTAAATTCGCATCACACTTCAGAAGCAGCCATTTGGCATTGATACTTTACTTAAAATTTATACTTTTTAACCTTAACAGTACCTTCGTATGTTTCATGAATTAATACGTTCTAAATAACTTAATTAAAATCTTAACAGCTCAGTAATTTTCTAGTAATACACAATTGTTAAGTCTAGCATGAGATTTAATTTAGTGACAAAGAAATTACTTTGAAAGCAAAATAAATTATTATTTAAAAGGAAAACTAGAAAGTTATGTTTATTATACAAAATCCTGCATTACTGTGTGTCTGTGTATTTGGATCGTATTAGCATTTATATTAGGTTTCGCACATATCTTTTATTATTTTATTTTCTCCGGCTTAATAGAGAAATGTTCTAGAGTATCCGCATTTAGAACGAAATTATGTGGGATCTAGGTTCTGTCCCACATTTCTTTTGCGCTGGATTGGAGAATACACTAAAAGTTCAGTGAAAATTCCGTTGTTCGATTTGAAGATTTATTGTTCACAGTTATATACACAGTTACATAGGCACAAATCACATAAAAGTCAATCAAATAAGAGTCACATAAAATAAGGCACATAAGACAAGTAAATAAGACAAGTAAATAAGACAAGTAAAACATTAAAACCAGAATACTGAACCATACTATTTACAATAAGAGAGATCTGTAGAACTGTTCAACTGAATACTGAATTAAAACGCTAGGATTCTCATAATATATGTTCGTTCCTGTGGGCGCAAGTAGTGATGGATTTGCCCTATCGAAGACCAATCGATGTTCGGTGGGCTGAGCCCGATTTTGGTCTGACCAATCACAGTCCTCTGTCCTTCGTTCAGGTCTGCACAGGTTCGGACAAGTTTCGACTTGTCGAGCAGACCGTTGGTGTTTCCTAATTAGCATATTATTATTTAGGAAAGTGTCCTATAGCTTATGTAGAGAAAACTAATCAGAGATCAATGTAAACAAAGGGTAACTAAGATTATTAAAGACTATTTACAATGATTTTTAGGCTAATAAACTTCTAATCAGTTTGTTTGTGTGGGCGTCCTGCACAGAAATATTCTACATCATAAAATACGATGACGTTTTATTATAAGCAGAGTTTATTGAAGCTAAAGCGAGCAGTCAAATTATACTGCATCATTACTGTGAACTCACTCCTACATCTACTAGCGCAAGCATAGCTTACTCGGACACACAGAAATATCCAGACCAATGCTTCAAAACCATATATTTATGTCACTGTATAATTGCAAACTACGAGAGGTTACAAAATATCTTGAGAGATTGTAAACTCTCGATAAATTGTCAATTAAACATTTGTTCTAGAACTGTTTTGTAATTGTATTCTAAAATATGTCCGTGCCAGTTGCCCACGTGATTTCCAAAATGATCCCGCGGAATCAAACTACCGAGGTCAACCACAAGCTCTAGAGAAAGTGCCATTGAATGGGATTGTCGAAATACCAGAATGTAAGTTTTTTTCCTCTTATGGCCACTAAGCCGGTTCCGACTATTCTGCCAATGTTACGTCATGACGGTGGTACAGAGAAGCTATTGATCACGTAAAACGTACGTTTCGACAGCGTTTGTCAATTCCATACATGTTTTGACAATCACCTTCGTTAAGCTACCGCTGACAGAATGACACTTGTCTAAAGTCTCAAGCCTTGCAATATTACTTTGTGACTCATCCCTTCCACTGACGCGCGACTGACTAATAAATATACAGTTAAATATTGCACCTAGTTAAAAGTAAACAATCTACCTACACACACATAAGTGCGTGCGTCCACTGTTACCCGCGCGGGCGAACGCGACACCTAAATCACGGCTTGCGATTTATGCGCGTCTATATCGCAGCGATCGACGCGCGTCTGACACTCCATACGTCAGCCGCTTTATTACCAGTACCCTCCCATTTGTAAGACGCTGGAGACGCACGGTGATCTATTGGGCAATTTAGCTCGCTCAGGTTTGATAGTGACGCTTTTTGCGTGATATTGTAATCTGATGTGCTGTAGGCTGTAGGCAATACTGAAGATAGATGTTTGAATGTAGCTCCATCTTCTTCTTTTTATCGTATGGGCAGGAAGGTCTAACGACCATAAATACCCTAGTGTCAGAGTTTCGAAACCACCTCAAGGGTCTCTGACATGGTTTAACTACCACCATTCGGCGGCCGGGACCACCGGCTTATGTATGCCTTCCGAAGTATGGAATCATCTTTTTATCAGACAGTCAGGACCTAGCCAAACTGGAAACAACTTCACAAAGTATGCTTCCCGTGGGAATCGAACCGACGACCACCAGGTCACAAAGCAAGCGCCTAAACCACTCGACCACCGAGGCAGTTAATCGACGACGTAGGCAGTTGCAGCTCCTTATTGCAAGTTCCACTCTTTCATATACGTCTCGCATCCATCGGCTAACCGCGACCTTCACCAGGTCATCGGTACACCTTGTGGAAGTTCTTTCAACGTTGCGTCTTGCGGTACGTGGTCGCCACTCCAGAACTTTTGGTCCCATTGACCATCTGCTCTAAGAGCGATGTACCCTGCCCACTGCTACTATGAGTTCCTTCGGGCTATGTCGGTATATTTGGTTCTCGTGCGGATATCGTCATTCCAGATTCGATGTAAAGAAACTCCAAGTATTGCCCTCTCCAATGACTTGTGAGTGCCTTCTCATGAGGCCCATTGTGAGCGACCACGTTTCAGTTCCATAAGTCATCACAGACTCGTTTATCATACTGAAATAAGAAAATTTTATTCAATTCTATTCTAGGCCAAAAAAGTGTTATTAAATTGTGGTAGTGTGTATATGTAGAGATACTGACCGTCATGATACTTTGCCAGTCAGGACTCAGTACTGTACTAGTTAATTTATTTCATTGTTTCCATTATTTAATACTTATGCCAATAATATAAAGGGAACGGATCTTCATTCCAGTTCTCACTACAAGTATTATTAAATTTAAAGGTGTTCCACTGACACGTTAAAACTACAGAGTTTAAAAGAAAATGGGCAGTAGCATACATAAGTCGAATTAAATTAAGAGGATTCCGGGTGAAACTCGCTTCCATCTTCGGCCTAATTTTCACTTTCCATCAGGTGAGATTTGGGCCAAGAGTACCCCGTTTCACATAAAAAAAAAAACAACAAATTTTCAATCAGAGCCAACTAAGTGCCTCAGACGAAAACTGATAACACTCCATCACCTCTCTCATAAGAAAGTCAGTAGCTCAAGAACCAATAAAACGCACTCCCCACATAATGTAACGCCCCATTCTCACGAATGCATTATCCCTTCATAACGCGACTAGATTTAACTCGCACGTCCACTCGCGACACGTGTGGGAGATGGCACTTACAACCGCGCGAGCCCATCAATATTGACTAGAGACGCCACGAAAATATTTGGCTACTTTTGTACTATTCGGTTTTCGGCCAAATATTGCTAAACCAATTGGGCAAATTTTTTTTACAAAAAAATCAATCTACTTTTAAATGTGCGCCAGAACTGTCTCCTGTGCTGACACGCCTGTTCCGCCTCTCTCTTGAAAAAAGAACGGTGCCAAAATCCTGGAAGCTTGCAAATGTGCAACCGGTGCCCAAAAAGGGTAACCGTGCAGACCCTGCTCATTACAGACCAATCGCCATTACCTCCATCCTTTGCAAGGTTATGGAAAGGGTATTGAACAGTAAGTTGCTGACCTACCTTGAAGACAATGATCTCCTCAGTGACCGTCAATATGGCTTTCGCCGGGGACGGTCTACTGGCGATCTTCTTGTGTATGTCACGCACTACTGGGGCGAAGCCATCGAGAGACACGGCGAAGCACTTGCTGTGTCTCTCGATATCTCGAAGGCTTTTGACAGGGTCTGGCACGCAAGTCTGCTGAGCAAGCTTCCTGCATATGGCATCCCAGCTGGTTTTTGCAGCTGGATATCGGACTTCCTTAGAGAACGGTCGATCCGAGTAGTTGTTGACGGCTGCTCCTCTGACCTCATGTCTATTGATGCCGGTGTTCCTCAGGGGTCTGTTCTCTCTGCAACTCTTTTCCTGCTGTACATCAATGACCTACTTCAGCCTGGTCTTGTTGGGTACGCAGATGACAGTACGGTTACAGAGAGATACTTGTCCGGCGCCACAACCGGCGGAGATGAAGTTCGTTCCTTGAGAGAGGCCATGGTAGAGCGGACAAATTTGACCTTAAGCCTTGTCTCCCAGTGGGGTGACGACAATCTGGTCTCTTTTAACGCCACCAAAACACAGGCGTGTCTCTTTACCGCAAAAAGGAGATGTTTCAACCAAACTCCTATTTTTCGGGGTGCATCTATTCCAGTGACTGATCGGCTCGAGCTCCTAGGCATGGAGCTGTCATCCAGTCTCAACTTCGGCGCCACCATTGAGTGCAAAGCCCAAACTGCGGCCAAAAAGCTGGGCATCCTAAATAGGGTGAAGCGATACTTCAAGCCTGAGCAGCTTTTAACTCTTTATAAAGCACAAGTCCGATCCTGCATGGAGTATTGCAGCCACCTTTGGGATGGCTGAGCTAAGTATCAGCTTGCCGCGCTTGACTCGGTGGAACGCAGAGCTAAGAGGCTCATTGGTGACGTAAAACTGGTGGATACCAAGCTACACAGCTTGGCTCATCGCCGCAAGGTTGCCTGTTTGTCGGTCTTCTACAGATTGTACTTCGGAGAGTGTGCCCAGGAACTCCACAACCTCATCCCACCAGCCCCCTTCTACCATCGGACATCCAGACGCACTGCAACTTGCCATCCCTACCTTGTTGCTATTCCACCAACTCGCACTAAGCGCTTCCAAGCGTCTTTCATAATGCGCACAGCAAAGGAGTGGAACTCTTTGCCTGCGTTTGTGTTTCCGAATGCTTACAACCCTAATCTTTTCAAAGTTAGAGTGAACAGGCTACTTCTGGGTAAGCTCGCTCCATCGTAGACTTTGTCTCTGTCATCTCTGACCAAGACTAGAGTCAAGAGCAAACCCATACCAAGTAAAAAAAAAAAAAAAACTACAAAGTAAAAAATAACTTTGTAATTTCGGATGTCGGTGTTTTTGTTAGTTTCTTCGCACTTTGACACAGATTTTTTTTTTCACTTTTTATTGGTACCCCACACATAATTACACCAGTGCATAATCGCAGGAAAGCAAAATATGCGATTTTATTTACTTGCTTGACACAAAACCATCATCCAAGTAGGATTTTGAATCCAAACTTCTAAACCGATTTGGAACCAATCCACAGATATAATATCCTTTCAGATAAAACAAGAATTTACTAATTGGTTCATAAATGACGGAGTTAAGAGATAAAAAAGAGATTATAATAAAAAACGATTGCGCTACCGAAAATTTATGGTCCCTCAATACAATTTATACATTCTGGCTTGAATGTACTATTTTTGTGTTTGTTGACCACTACTTTTATGGGTCTGCTGTCCAGTTCAATGATGCAAACACAGAACAAATAAGAAAGCCTTTTTTATCTGTTCTGTGGATGTAGGTCATCCACAAAATGTACAAAGTTTAAGACCGAATATTCGGCCGCCGCATCCTCAGAGCTTCGGCCGAGAGCCCAGCCAAATATTCGGTGTTCGGCAAAATTACTATTTCGCATCTGTAATATTGACGCGTTTCGACGCGTTTCTATCTCTACGGTTATCGTATGGGTATGGGATGCATTTTTTATCGTTATTGCTGAGCTGGCAAATGTGTTTGTAGTGTTATTAGTTTTGAATGTTCGGGCTATTGTTTTTTATTGCGAATGGGATTCGTTGGAGTAATGTGATTTAATTTGTTTGGATTTGTTGGAGTTGTTTGTTTATGTTTAAATGTTGTTTATTTTTGTTTGTAAATATCAACTAGAGTTATGTTATGAAAATAAAAGTTTAGGCTATCCTGCCTGTCTATAATGTCAATATTTCACCGTTTGAACTTATGCGAGTGCGATTCTGTCAACATGTCAAAGTGAACACTTAGGCGAAGTGAACGACAAGTGAGCTGTCAAATCATACTTACAAACAAGACACAATATAGAATGACAGCTCACTTGTAGTTCACCACACACCACAAGTTCCACCTAAGTGATCACGGTGAGATGTCGACAGAATCGACCGGCTGTTATTCAATCTTGTTTGTTGACAGCTCACTTTGTGTTCACTTTACCGAAGCTTACATGGTAAGTTATTTACAAAATCGCATTGCTGGTCGATTCGAAACTCATATTAGTGCCTGAACTGTGTCATGAACTCACTGTGTCAATAGCGCCAAATAAATTATATTTTATCACACTCTCAAACTTGTCAACACTTATTCTTCTAACTTTTCAAATTAAACCTCGTGCACAACGATAAAACTAACAGCGGAACTTCTCTCCGCACTTTAACGACGACATCTTATTAAACACGCCTCGTTCGTATGACACCTGCACAGTGCACGCTGTAATTAATAGATCGCGCGTCTGACGATATGTGCGGAGCTTGTCGCGTCTTGTCGCGCCTTGTCGCACGTCGCCTTATAAATCAGCATATTTATCTGACGCGCGCCGCGGCTAGACGCGACATCGCGCGAACTGCGCGTGGCCTAATCTAATACGTGAGACACATAACAACCTACCCAGCACTAATGCGCTTGAAAGTCAACTTTGTGTCGAGAAAAATAGTGTTTATTTTACAACGTGTCACATGTAGTTCTCTATTTCCTTTTATAGTTTTAAAATGAAACTTTGTCTTGAAAAAAATAAGGTGGGTTTTTGAGTGTCTGATTATTAAAAACGAATGCAGAAATATTTGAAAATTTTAGCACGGGGGAAATGAAAAACGTTTCAAATGTAGGACTGAGTTATCTCGCGGGTTATTAATCTCCATGTAGTTATGGGACACATATTAAACAATATAAATAACAATAAACATCGTTGTTTTGTCTTGTTACTTATTTTTTTGCGATATAAAACTGTTGGACGGGTAACTGGTAAAAAGGCATGACTTTAGGGTATAATAGAGTATTTTTCTAGATAAGTCTATACTCCTGAGGTGGTCCCATTGTCATCAAGTCAAAATCTGATGATGGGATCCCATGAAAATCGAGGGAAGCCCTCAACGAACAATGCCCATTTTTCATCTGACTATGTATAGAAATAAAATAAATCTTAAAATTCAGCTTATTGAATTTTATGTTAGATACGCTTATCACAATGTTAAAAAAAACGCAGAAAAAAATATTTTTTATAAATTTTCTCTACGCTTATTCTACCTCAAGGGTTAACGTATTGTAATGTTTTGAACGCATCTCAACTAGCCTTTTTTACGACGTACCATTTTACACACTGATACTTGACTTGATTCAACTCTGTTTCGGAGTGTTATACATTATTTTACGTTTTATTTAATCAATAAGTATTTTTATTAGTATTTGTGTAATATTAGTCTTTGCATAATATAGACTAATTAAAAATAAAATAATAATTAAATAAATTAATCACGCAGCATATAATTGAGATCGCACGAGAGAAACGGATTTTTTTTTGACATTTGACAGTTCTGCGATTAGCATCGGCGCAGTCCTTTGTTGTTGCGCTTACGTCTCGTTGTGTACTGTGCCATTTTGTGTGTGTCTATCAATATTGAAACTGACAGTTTTAACGAGGTTAACTCGAAAGTGAATAATCTGATTGAGTTTCATTGGCGAAACTCGTCCAAATAGTGGGAATAAATCCGTCATAGATCGCAGCGCGTGTGTCCAGCGCCGGCAGCGGTACGTGCCGATTGACGTCAAATAAATCCTGAAACTATTTGCACAAACTGTTCTCTAACTAAAACTATTGTTTCTAACTTTTTCGCCCGGAATTTATTTTAATAACTACCTATCGGGCACACTGGGACTAACGATCCGAAGATCAAACGCTATCCATTCTGCTAGAGGAAAGAGTTAAGTGGCGCTTGCCGAGGTGGATAGGTGACCATTCATAACATATTGAGAATCTTTCGTACCTCAGAAAGCGTTTTCATTTGGTGATCTTTTGCTGTTGTTACAGTTGACTGTTTTGTGCGAGTCCAAAAAACATTATTTTTCTTTCTTTTCTTTTTTCTCTCTTTCTGTCAACCAAGTAGATATTTGATAGTCTTTATGGATATTAAAAAGCCCAATGGGTTCAGTCTAGCGAAGAGATATCCAATAATCCAGCTAAGTAATGGAGATGATAGGCAGTACTCAGCTCTATAAAAAAGATTGGTATTTAGCTGCACCAGGTGGGGGCTTTTCTCTAAGCCCGAAATCCCAAGTTTCAGCCTAAGTTACGGGCGTATTCTACGCCGTATCAGAGAGTATACCTGGTTAGACAGGAAACTGACATAGCCAAGTTGGGAAAAGACGAGGAAATTATTTTATTTTTCACTGATGTGACGCAAAAACTCTTTAAGGGGTGTTTCGAAAGTAAACAATTTGAACATCTCTTTTATGATATTTGCACAGGAAGTTTCACTAGACCCCTGAGTGACGAGGGGTGAATTTATGAATACTTGAGATATAGCGCCACACTCGCAAACACATGCCATGAGGGTGTCGTCGACATAACAATATACAAAAAACGGCCCTAATACACATGCCAGTAGCTTGCACAAAACTATGCCAGTAGCTTGCAAGCTATAGTCATCTTCATCATCATATTAGCCGAAAGATCCACTGCTGGACATAGGGCTCCCCCAAGCGTCGCTACAACAACCGGTCCTGTACGTCTCGAATCCATCAGCTAACCGCGACCCTCACCAGGTCATCAGTCCAGCTTGTGGGAGGCCTTCTAAGTATGTTTCCGGTACGCGGTCACCGCTCCAGAACCTTTCGTCCCCATCGACCATCTGTTCTGCGAGCAATGGCCCTGCCTTGCACTGCCACTTCGGGTTATCTTGATAACCTAGCATTGCTCTCTCCATTGCCCTTTGGGTGACTTTAAGCCTTCCGATTAGGCCCATTGCAACCACGTTTCGGTTCCATAAGTCATCACTGGCGACACGCTCTGGTGGCTTTCGTCTCGAGACACTGTGGTATGTGAGACGAGAAGATACTACACAAGTTCCCGAACACTGCCCAGCCGAGTCGGATTTGACGGTAGGCCACTTTTTTGACGGTTATTAAAGCCATATTGACGGATAAAACTCGCGTTATAAACTTTTGTGGGAGTAACAGGCTTTACCACCGTTTCTACATTTTCACTGCACTCGGTGTGTGAACCAACTGCAGTGAAAATATAGAAACGTAAAATAATAACAGCCGCACAGGTCGGTCTTTAAAGTTAAGGAACACTTGCCCAGGTCGGTCTGAGGGTGGGTGACCATCTTAACATCCCGAGTTTCCTCCATGCCTCGGAAAGCTCGTTAAGCCGTTGGTCCCGGCTGTCATTTGGAGATCTTTGGCAGCCATTACAGATAGTCAGAAGCCAGAAAATGTGACACCAGTCTTACCAAGGAAAACCGTGTTACTCATTTAATGGGTTGTGGAGGTCTGGTAGGCAGACGCTCTACGTAAAATATTGGTTTTCAGCTAAATCGGGTTTGACTGGAAGCTGACCCCAATATAGTTGGGAAAAAGGCTCGACAGATGATGATGGTACCAACCTGAAAACTCGAACCACTGACGTTTTATTTATACCGGTGTCAATATGGTAGGAAATTGTTACATCGACTGTTTGGTGGATCAATATTACCTGGAAGTGAAATGTTAAACCAAGGATCGCAATCGCAACTCAGTCGCAATCTGTCAAATTTGACCTATTACCTGCACATTTTGCATCCCTAACACGTCTCGAAGATACTTAACGCATAGATAATAATATATGCTATGGAGAATTATTGATATTCCCCTCGACTCAACTCAGTCAAACTTAATTCCAAGTGTCACTTCAATCCGAAAAACCCGTATTCTTTGCTCCCCCGAGCCGCTTCATTACGAGTTATTCAATAACCCTTCATCACGCGTCCCGTCATCTGACCGCTCATCGAGCTGACGCCGAGTGGATGTGACGCTGTACCCTCGTCAGTCAGTTGTCACTGGTTGCCTTGACTTTTGGAGCGCTGATCTGTATCTGACAGAAATCGTTTTGTTTGTTTTGATAAATAGCTATTTCTTCTTCTTCAGTCGGTCCCTCATTACTGAGGGTCGTGGTCACTAGACTCCTTTAAGCGGACAATCTGTCTATCGATTCCGGTCCAAAGTTGCCATCACCACCTGCTGGAATTTGCTTGAGGACGTAGCTTCTATCACTTGGTCAGACCATCATGTTGGCGAGCGGCCTTGTGATCTCTTTCATTAGGTATTGCCAACGAATACCAGAATACTAGATAGTAGATTGTAAAAAAGGAAAAGTTCCCTTCTGAATTTGTGCGTACAGCCAACGATCCATCCATACATTCCTAGTTATTCTGGATGCCCTCCACTGGACTCAGTTGCCAATACAACGGAAATCCCTCAATTTTTCCTCTCTAATCTAAACAGGAATGGTGAACTTCTGAGCGCACTCGCTCCAACGTCAACTTCTGAGCGCACTCGCTCCAACGTCAACTTCTGAGCGCACTCGCTCCAACGTCAACTTCTGAGCGCACTCGCTCCAACGTCAACTTCTGAGCGCACTCGCTCCAACGTCAACTTCTGAGCGCACTCGCTCCAACGTCAACTTCTGAGCGCACTCGCTCCAACGTCAACTTCTGAGCGCACTCGCTCCAACGTCAACTTCTGAGCGCACTCGCTCCAACGTCAACTTCTGAGCGCACTCGCTCCAACGTCAACTTCTGAGCGCACTCGCTCCAACGTCAACTTCTGAGCGCACTCGCTCCAACGTCAACTTCTGAGCGCACTCGCTCCAACGTCAACTTCTGAGCGCACTCGCTCCAACGTCAACTTCATGCATCGCTTATCACCAGGCGAGATTGAGGGCAAGAGCGGGCTAATCAGAAATTTTATAAAATACTAAAGATAAGATAAAGATCTAGCCCTTAATCTAATAATGCACATTTTGCGTGTATGTATATGTAAATATGATAGTTGACCAATGTTTTTGAGGTATGTTTAAAAACCTTGTAAAAGTGGCCGAATTCAAACTCAGGGCTATTGTTATGAAATTCCTGAAAATATCAGTTATTATTTATTTATATTTATATATGCTTTATTGTACACCAAAATATTAAAATCTAAAGAGAACCTTAAACTAAGAAATATACAAATGGCGGCCTTATCGCATTCCGCGATCTCTTCCAGGCAACCAGGGATGGAAAGAGACAGTCAGTACATGAAATGGGGCTACACTTGGTGCAAATTTGAAGTTTAACAATTTTAGCAGACAAAGAATATACATAGGAAGTGAAACAATACGAGTATATAATACAATATACAAAAATCAACAAATTATTTTCTCGATCCGGGTAACGAACACTAAACTCTACGCTCAACGAGATGCGACACTCAATACATATTAACAAATACACAAACATTCATTATATGTATTGAGTTAAATTTATGTATGTTGACATGAGATTAAATGGAATTAGAATTTAGGAACCAGGGTTTAATGGTTTTGCGGTCGTAATGCGAATGGTTTCGGGTTCAATTAATGTTGCCGTTAGGGTTAGATATCTACTTACCGTTAAATGATCATTTGGTTGAAAATGTTGTAATCATTGTACTGCGAAATAAAATAAACTGGAAGAGTGAATACGAAGTTTTTCTGACACATTCGAGGTTCTTTTCGGATTCATTTAATTACGACATCAGTGTCATTAAGCCAGTTGGATCGCTTCATGGGGAAAGAAATTTGTAGTGGTCGCTACTGTAGATTCTGTCTCTCAGAAGTTGCCGTGGTTGGGGATAGTGTGGTGAGCTTGTTCCATAGAAAAATACAATATTTTTTGTGATATTCTCTAAATTATTTCCAAATTGCTGCAAAACAGGTCCCTTCTATAAAATTCATCATTGATATCATGAAACAGGAGGTGCTCGTGGATAAATAATATTAGCCGCACAATAGAATAGAATAGAATACATACACAGGTCGATCTTTAAGGATAAGCGACGCTTGCCAAGGTTGGTCTCTGGATGGGTCTTCTTCTTCTTATCGTGTGGGCCGTAAGGTTTAAAGACCACACATACTAGTGTCAGAGTTTTTAAAACGCCTCATGGGCCTCTGACATGGTTTATTTGACGACCGCCATTTTGTGACCGGGACCACCGACATAATACGTGCCTTCCGAAGCACGGTAACATCTTTTTATCAGACAATCATGTAATTCAAGTCTGCAATCTCCTTTTTTGTTTCCGGCTGGGAAAAAATGCATAACGCATACCCTCTCACTCGGGGGAGTGGGAGGGGTATGTGGGACTCCCCGGGCAAGCCCGGTATACCCACTAAAACAACCCAGCACTGAAATTCCCGCTTCGTCTTAAGCCTGCAATCTCCTAACCAAACTGGAAAACAACTTTATAAAGTATTGGTTTCCCGTGGTAATCGAACCCACGACCACCGGGTCACAAGGCAAGCGCCTAAACCAATCGACCATGAAGCCTCACTTTACGAAGCCAAGAGGGGCGTGCCCCAGCCCGCGCTAAGAGACAGGGAGGTCGAGCGGATGGCTCCAGCTCTAGATGCCCCGCACCCTGCGGAACAAACCACACTGCAGTTCGGCAGCCTGATAGACGAGGAACAATATAATGCTCACAGTGATTTCGCTGTACGTATCTTCACCGACGGCAGTAAGATTGAGGGCAGGGTCGGAGCGGCGCTATCCTTGTGGAATAGCGCAACCGAAACAAAGGCCCTCAAACTTACTTTGCCGTCGTACTGCACCGTCTATCAGGCGGAACTATTGGCCCTACAAAGAGCGGCTGCGGAGGCCCTAAAACGCAAGGAAAGTACGTTCGGCATCTTCAGCGACTCTATGGCGGCTCTCCAGACGGTTACCAATGTCTCTGCCCCCCATCCTCTAGCGGTGGAAACAAGAGACACCATCAGACGCTGTAAGCTCCAGAACAAGAGTGTCTCCTTGTTCTGGATCAAAGCCCACGCAGGACTGGAGGGCAACGAGCGAGCCGACCAACTCGCCAAGGAGGCCGCCCTAGGGTCGAAGAGGAGGCCGGACTACGATCTGTGCCCCGTTTCATTCGTCAAGCATCAAATCCGTATGGGGACGCTTGACGAATGGAACAGGAGATATAAGTCAGGAGCCACAGCCTCCGGAACAAAAATATTCTTTCCTGATGCTATTGCGGCGTATAGTGTGGTTCGGAAACTGGAAATCTCATACGTGACTACCCAGATCCTCACAGGGCACGGTGGATTCTCTGCATACTTGAAACGTTTCAAGTGTAAAGAGAATTCATCGTGCGCCTGTGAGCCCGGCATAGACGAGACTGTTGTGCACATATTGCTTGAGTGTCCAATTACAGCAAAGGCGCGATTTGAAGCGGAGCAGAAACTGGACACCGAACTAACAGCAATGAATCTGCCGATAATCTTACAAAGTAAGAAAAGAAAGGAATTTTTAGAATACTGTACAGAAATCGCATTAGTGGTAATAAATAGAAATAAGGTAGCAAGTAACTAGAATACTTAATTATATAGTAATTATATAAGATAAGTATCTAAAAACAATGGAAAAAAAAAAATAAAAAAAATATATATATATATATAGTATAGTTCAATATCCGATTATTCGGTAGTATTATTAAGAAGTAGTAGTTTATCAGGTCATCCCCCTAATATAAGTTTAAAATATTATACAGTTAACGAAACAAAAAATCGCTCAAAAGGTCTTTGACACTGTCAGAGGACAACTAGCGTGGCAGGAGTGGGTTTTAGCCGGTAAGAGTCCGGCACTGTCTCGGTCGTCTCACAGAGTGGGCGGCCGATTTGTCCATGAGGATTTCCCACTCCTGCCAAAACAAAAAAAAAAAAAAAAAAAAAAAAACCAATCGACCACGGAGGCAGTTAAATTAATGGGTTACCGACATGAAAAACCAAGTTTCCTGCGTGCAACGGAAAGCACATTAAGACGTTAGTCCCGGCTATCATTTATACATCTTTGGCAGTCGTTACGGATGGTCAGAAGCCAGTAAATCTGACTCCAGTCTTGCCGAGAAGTACCATGTTTCCCAGTTAATGGGTTGTGGAGGTCTGGTAGGCAGCCGCTTCACGTAAAATACTAGTTTTCATCGGAACCCGGTTTGACTGGAAGCCGACCTCAATATATTACGTAGTTGGGAAAAGACAAGGCAGATGATGTAACAACTCGTAGGCTTCAGTGCTACATCTTCGCTGAGATTCAATCAGACACTAGATAAGCGGTAGAGTCGCGTCAGTGTATATTTGCAAACGAGATTTCAGTCTTTTCGTGTATAGAACCAGGATTACACCAAGAAAAAAACACCGTACTCCACCGGGATTCAAACCCAACACCCCATTCACTAGAACCGGCAACATTCTGTATAGGAATTCAATTTGCGTGTTATATATAGAAGCAATTACGTCTGTGGGACGTACTGTCTGCTACACAAAGAGGGAATCATCGCGACCCGCGGGCGACGCCGGGGGTAGAGGGTAGGGTGGGGGGAGGGGAGGACAGCTTTCATTGACGAAAAATCAGACGGAAAATTGAAACCGAGCGAATTTTGTGGCTCGAAGGGATAGACCTCACTGGAAGTGTTAAGGATGGATTGTTTGCGGTGTGTGGTCCGAGAAGGAATTTGTCGTATGGGCTATTGGCTTGTTTATAAAGAGATGGCTGTTTTGGGATTTAGGAGAGGTATTCTATGAGTTCCTGAGTGAGTTGATTTATTTTTTTGAATAACTGGGAAAAGTTTGTTCTTGCTTTATTCAGTCGAATTATAAAAGCTCATAACATGACTTGAACGAGATTTTCTGTAATTAACTCAACCAGTACCTACTCAACTAATTTCGTTAAAATACCTTTTTCGACCAATTGATTGCTAGCTTGACCAATATTCATATCATGATCTGCCTAGTGCCTAGCCTTTTCCGATTGAAGTCGGCTTCCAGTCAAACCGGATTCAGCTGACTACCAATGTTTTACGTAGAGCGGCTACCTACCAGACCTCCACTACCCATTAACTGGGTAACACGGTACTTGTTGGCAAGACTGGAATCAAATTTACTGGATTCTGACAATCCGTATCGACTGCCAAAGATCTACAAGTGACAGCCAATATTCAAAAGAGTAACTGTTATTTTATCAACATTTGGTCTCTCGATCATTGTTCCACGGAGTAGAAAACCTGCCCTTAGTTACATTTTTATCAATTAATCTTTATTCATAAACTGAATCACTTATCAATAATTATAATTCCCACAGTAAATCCCCCGAATCATTCAAAATAAGCCTTCAAAACATCAACCTTTGACTGCCACTTCCAGTAAACCCAAAATCATTGTCCTCTTAAACCGATGTTCGTTTACAGAAGCGCTGTGACGAGAGTACCATTACTCAGTAATTTGTTTACTCACCGCACTCAACTCAACTCAGTTCTACTCAACTCCACTGAACATAGCATTACTGACGACTTATACCATGATTACTCGGTTAAGTATAGACATGTCCCTTGCCATTTCTTGTATACAAATACGCTTTCTGTTTTTCTTCAATGGCTGTTACAAAAGGAGACTAGGGATTAGGTTTGTCAGGAGAATGAGACGAAAAACGAAAGAAAAGTACTCATTAGGGACCGCTACAGGAAATTGGCTGAGCAACAATATAGAAGGCGTGCACCTATGGAACTGAATTGTACATGTATGTAAATAAAGAAATTGGCAATTAGGAGGCTATCCTTTTTATGTTTATTGTGGAGTATATTTATAAAAACCTTTAATTTAATTTCTCTACAGGCTTTTCTTTAGGGGCACACATTTGACCACTACCACACCTGATGGTCGAAAATGGAGCACGCTGCCTAGAAGTAACCTAATCACTCTTGACTTAAAGACTCCCAGGTTATAGCTATCAGGAAACACAGACTCGATTCTGAATCAGTTAAAAATTAAATTAAGACAGAATAACAAAGGTTATTTTTAATGAACAATAGCGTAACACCCTCCCTGTTTGCAACTAACAAGACATACTGAACACAAATAATTCTGAATATCGAAGTAATTTATTGTTTTAATTATTGTATTTTCAATTCAAACAAAATTTAGGTACAGACGCCAGCACATCAATCAACCACAATCCGTCAAATTTCTTTAATATATTTTCAACTTTATCGCTGAGGCATTAGGATCAAGGTTGATTGGGAAATTTTGACAGTTTCGGGTAGCTTGATGTACTAGCGTTTGTACCTACATAAACTTTTGAATATTATTGTGGTTCATTACATACCTACTTTGCGTAAACGGCGAAATAATTATTAAACTTATTTTTCTTTAAGATAAACCAAACTGTGAAATTGAAAACAGTTTAGAAACTAAATTTGACAGGTAGACAATTAATCTGTAAACTTGAGGTTTATTGGAAACCTCAGCCGCAGGAGCGATTCTGCCGATTGTACCAAATTAATTGTTGAAACTAAATAGGTAGCGATTTTGTTTGAGAATATTATTGTACTATAAAAGTTAAATTATTGATATTCAAATACTTAGACGCCATTCTGTTATAATTTGAAGAGAACGAGAGATGAGAGGCTACTACAGATATTTTAACTTTAAAATAAAGTGAATATATCTCTCTGTCTCGCCAAGGAGTGCTGTGTTACCCAGTAACTGGGTTATGGAGGTCAGATAGACAGTCACTCCATGTCACTGGTACTCAGCTGCACCCAGCTGACTGGCAGCTGATTCCAACATATACAAGGAAGTGCTACGCAGATTTATATATCGAGCTAAACATGAAGAACAAAGAGTCGATGTCAGCCTCTGTCTGCTTTTCCGCTCACTTTTTCTAAATTACTGGAAATAGAAAAGGAAATTTTGATACGGTCTTTACGTAGAAAGAGTTATAAACGCTCAATCGTACATAACTGGAATCCATGCAAAGCCGGGGCGTGTCACTAGTCAGGGTTAAAGAAAATCGTATAAACAAGAGCAGATTCTAACCTGACGTAGTTTGGTCTGGAATCTTGTTATGGTGCTCCCACATAGCCGTTAGAAAATGTTTAGTAACGTTAGTAAACATTTGTTAGCAAACATTTAATCACGAATATAAAAAAATCTTTTCATGTTAGAAATTGTTTAGTAACGTTAGTTAACAAATTATAACAAAATAAAACATGTGTTACCTTTTAAAAATATTAGTTAACATTTTCTATTAGTGTAGGAGTACTTATAACATGTAACAGTTTCTAATAAAATGTAACAATTGACAACATTTGTTAGTAAATGTTTTTATGTTAGAAAATGTTTACAAACATTTTCTAACGGCAATGTGGGAGCACCATTACTAAGATCTTTCTAATCGAAAATCGGCAGCATGACTGCGACTCGCTACCACTTTAATTATGTGTGTTCTACCAATTAATATTTTGGAATAGGTACTATTATTATAGATACTCACAAACTGTAGACTTCATTCTTTACTTTGATTTCTGAGAAAATTTAGGTACAAGTACGAGAGCAAACCCACCTTCCTTGGCCACTCCGCAATACTCGCGCCTCTTTCAGTCCAAACTGTAAAGCTGTTGTTGTGCACAAACAAACGGGAAGTAATTCTTGTTTGGCGTCTTAACAATCTGAATGAAGAGGCGGCCTCTTTGTTCTCAAGCTAAATTGGAACGACTTCAAGATGTAATTGTTTCTTTCTTGTATAGGTTTCATGGGATATTGGTTTTTATTTTTAGAATTTCCACTCCTAAAGCCTCGATTGTCTAAGGTCATTTGTTTGGCAAACCGAACGCGTCGACTGAGGGCGGTTCCTTAGTTGACAAATGATTGCGTCGATCGCATATTAGCGTTATGATCGTATTGTGTCGGTAGGTTTTGTGGTAGCGCTAGGGCCAATGCCTGCCGGGGCTGCGGAATTTGTTCGAAAGAGTCACCGCTGCCCTGAAACGCAAAGGGCATTAGGAGGAAGACGGATGGGTTTTAGTCAGTCGGAGTCTGACACTCTCTCCTGCTTTACCCAGAGCGGGAAGAGTCATTTGATGATTTCCCATCCTTAAAAAAAGGTGCCACCGAGCATGGAGACCTGGGTCAATATATAGACAAAGTGACATTCTATCTTTAAAAATAAACGTGAGATATAAATGAGGTTTTGATATCCATCTTATTTGCAGATTAAACAATTTTATTTTATTTCAACCCATTGGATGTGGGTGCATATATATTGTATCAAACCTTTTAGAAATACAATTATGATTGTTGAGACTTGAGAGTGTTTATTTTTCTATATTTAGTACAAACTTGATGTTTAAAAAGTCACTTAAGATTTACTTTTGCCGGAAAAGCTGGTTTAGAGAGTCAGTGAGAGCAACTGTTAAAATGTCTATGGCAATTGAATAATCTCTCTTTCTCTCTATTTGTTTTTTTTTTTAAATTCATATTCATATAATAATATCATGTTATTAAAATTTGTTCAATCATTTCCTCCCACACTTGCGAGTTTGTACGAAGCACTGCGAGCCATGACGAATAAACGCTCTAAAAAGTTAAATTCGATCACAACTCGGTTATACTCTCAATCATCTTCATTACTATTCTCAAAACAAATTAATTCACTTATTTTAGGCAAAGAAGACAACCTTGGCTTGACATTTGGTTTCAACTTTCTGAGAAATTTGTGAACTTTGAAATAATAAAGCTATTTATAGGGGTAAAATTGTTTCTAAATTTTAGCATTATTGTATAAAAATATCCAAAGTTCTTGGCTTTAAAAGGTAAAAACTATTTAAAAGTCAATGACCACCTGCCAATACAATGTCGCTTAATTTTCGTGCCTCGGGTACTGATGTACCCCATAGAGAATAGTCACAATCAATACTTACAATTCAACACTGGTATTGTGCATTAAGGGGTCTGTCAGACCCCGTCACCCTGTTACTGTCTGTCTGCTCGCTGCAGACCCCTTTATAATTGTATTAACTTCCAAATAGGGGATTACTTAGTATACGTTGGGGTACGAATGAGACAATCTTTCAAATGCACAAAGTTGGTGGTTGTTCTTCTTCATATCGTATAGGCAGTGAGATCTAACGACCCCACAACACACCAGAAGTTTGCGGTGTGTTCTTGACACGTTTAGAAATAGATGTAAAGATGAATCAACAGGTTACAGTAAATCATCTGCCTAGCCTTTTCCCAACTATATTGGGGTCGGCTTCCAGTCAAACCGGATTCAGCTGAATACCAGTTTTTTATGTGGAGCGGCTGCCTACCAGACCTCCACAAACCATTAACTGGGTAACACGGTATTCCTTAGCAAGACTATGGTGTCAGATTTTCTGGCTTCTGACAATCCGTAACAATGTAATAATCTCTTCTAATACGATCGGATATACGGGTACGGAAATAAACGGGATTCGTGGGTGCGAAGTCGCGGGCAAAAGCTTTTTTTATTTTTTTGTTTAAGAATTAGCTTGCACTTGACCACAATCACGCTTGATGGAAAGCGGTGACATCTATGATGAAACGAACTGACCCAGAAGATGCCAGTACACTCTTGCTTTGAAGGAAGACAGGTTATAATGGTGGAAGGGAACACAGACGATGGCAGAGAGTTTCACACTTTAGTGCGCATAATAAATGTGGAAGAGAAGAGCTGGATGCGACTAGTCGGAATATCGATCACGTACGTCTGGTATTCCGGTAGTAAAAGGGCGATGGTGGGAGCAGGCCGTGGAGTTCTTGTGCACACTCACCAACGTACATTCTGTAGAAGAACGACAGACAGGCAACACTACGCCGATGAGCTAGGCTGTGAAGCTGAACCACCAACGTCTCGTCACCTATAAGCCTTTTTGCTCTGCGTTCTACCGAGTCCAGTGCAGCAAACTGGTATTTTGCTAAGCCATCCCTTAAGTGGCTGCAATAGTCCACACAGCCACGGACCTGTAATTTGTTCAGACTCAGAAGGAAATGTGAAATATCACCATACCCTATTTAGGATGCTCATCTTCTTGGCTGCAGTCTGTGCTTTTGACTAGATAGTTAAGTCAAAGTTGCAATTAGATGTCAACTCCATGCGGTCCCAGGTACAAGCGTACCATGGAATGTAGGAAATAACTGACAATAACTCATTTTAGTAGTAAATCGACCCGTATTTCCATATTCGCCTCGTACCTCCAGGCTTAAATCAGGAAGAGAGCAGGAAAACACGGACTTCACCAGACAATGGTCGGACGATACGGACGGAGCCCAGACCGAAACAGAATGCCTGTTCACATCTGTTGTTAGCAGATGATCTTAGCAGTTGGGTGTGTGGCCTATAACATACGCAGGTAGTTTGCTCAACCAGTTGGTAGAGATCCAGTGATATCGCAAACTTGCGTGCCTCTCTTCCCGCATCCTTCTGTTTTCAGTACCCGATGACGAGATAAATTAGATCCATGCTTTGGTAAAAAGTTATTACAAACAATGCATCGTATTAAAACTATCCTTACTTATACAGTCTTTAATTAATATTTACCAATTGATTTGCTAAAAATATCGAAAAATCTCTGCGTTGTATTTTTGCAAATGTAACTACAATACATTTGGTATGAATTATTCATCATCATCTTCCTACCCTTACTTAGTACGTTACTTGTTTGTCTGGACACGTTTCCTTTTTTGTTCATGGTAAGAAGAGTTTTTTACTTATATACACACCATTTTTTTTGAGAATCATTAACAAATAACGATGCTGTCATGTAGATAGCTTGTCTAATTTATACTGCGCTGCACTGCACGCACCATTGACATCGTAAACCTCATTCATATTAGCCGCGCATACTTGCGTACCTATCTATATATCTGCCGTCCATGGCGTGTGTGTGTGTGTGTGTGCTGCGGCTTCGGGCAAATTAACTCGTTGATATAATGCACGGGCTCTTATTACACGGGATTTTGTGTTATGGCTCAATTTCGAGTAGGAGTTTGGGAATAGATACGGACATTAAAACTGATTATGAAGATACATACCATTAAGACTTCACATCTTTTTCCGGGAATCTTAAGAGCTGTGCCTACTGTTGCTACCCTCACATACACATACAATATACAAAAGACTCCCTGAAAACCAGTCAAGTGCGAGTCGGACTCACACACTAAGGGTTCCTTACAATAAACACAAGCGATAGCGATTGTTTGAATCACGGTAACACAACCAGTGCCCCTAGTCAAGTGACATTCTGTCAGCGTGAGCGCGCGTCAAAATGTATGGGATTGTCAAACTCAGTCGATATGTCTCGTAATTATACGAGTATTTTAGCATTTAGACTTCCGCCATAGCGGCACTTTGTCTATAGCCTCAGTGGCAATTAAGATTTCTGCCCTACAACCGAAACAATACTTAGTTCTCATGCTCCCTGTAGCTAAGTTATCAATAATCCACAGCATCATCCGCATCAAATATTTTGCCACGTGGTATTCGACAAGTAAAAAGAATAAGTCACCCCATCTCTATCCATGGATGTCGCAAGAGGCGACTGAGAGATGTTACCCGGAATATGAGCTGACAACATCGTATTCGTTTTTTTTTTTTAGCTCCGGTAGCATTCTGAACCTTATAGTAGGCAACAGCACTATAAGAGAAAGCATTCCAGGAACTGCAGTCACCAACCTGCCTGTCAAGTGTGGTGACTATGGCAATTCCCCCCCCCCCCCCCCCAAATAAGTAGCTGCCCATATACTCGTAGACTGCACATTTCAGATCCATAACTCAAGTCACTGCAACTTACTTCTAACCCCAATACCTTCTTGATATTCATTCGCCTCCCCAACATTCTAACATTCCTTTGAGCAAGTATTCCCCATATTTCCGTGCAGTAATCTAAGTTTAAATCAAAGCTGCGCCGTTTGACAGAGAAAAGACACGTCTCCGCTGAATTTGTTCGGCGCGCGCGATGCATGCAAATGCAGCGTTGTCAAACATCGCGGAGCTCGCGACGTTGCCAGCCCGACGTGCAGCTGCCAACTTCGGAAGATGAACAGAATAATGAATATCGATGAGTACTAGGTGACATAATTATAGACAAGTTGTAGGTGGGTGATGGAAATCTAAATGGTAATACGTGAAGAGATTTTGTACTCCTTTTTAATAGACTTGGGCAAAGGCAAATCGGGTTCGGATTTTAGCAGTCTATGTAAGTACAAATGTTTCGATCCGAAAGTTATACTAATAACGTACACACACGACGACACGGTTGGCGCAGTGGTTGAGCGATTGACTGCTGCGCAGCATGTCGCGGGTACGATTCCCGCACGGAACAAATGTTTATACGACCTACAATTAGTATTTGTTCCGAGTCTGGGTGTTTTTCTATCTATAATATGTATGTATTTACAAAAAAAATGTATATAAGTAGTTTATCAGCCATATCGTTACCATAACACAAGCATTAGGTTGCTTAGCTTGGGACTATATAGCGTTGTGTGAAATGTCCAAGGATATTATTATTATTAAATAGCGAATAACACTCAAAGGAGTTTCGAATACGATTTTGATAGAAATTCCTTTGATTAACTAAAACTCCTTTGAATATATTTCGCCCATTCGCCACTCCTTATAGTTCTGGATTTGGCCCACTTGAAAAATTCACCCTGCACCGTAGCGCCTAGACTTCACGAATGCAATGTCAATTGATTCCTTGATTCAGTCAGAGTGACTCATAGGCTTATTACTCACGACAAACAATAGGGAACCGGACTAAAATAAAATTAGAAAATTCTAATTACTTCGTCAGATAGAATTCCAATAAATCACCGACACATATTTTTCTTTTTTCACGTACACAAAAAATTGAGACGATACAGTGGATTGACAGTATATTGAAAACTCGTGTGATGTCAATTGTGTTTTAAAAAGTGGACTGAAATCAAATGAAATGTGACGTCATACAAGTTTTCAATTCACTGTATCGTTTATTCACTTAATTTATTTGTTTACGCCAAAAAGAAATACTTGTCGGATGTTTTTTTGAAAATCTATCTGACGGACTGATTAGATTTGTTTAGTGCGGTCCCCTATTCCCAATCTGAAAATACGACATCTAGACAGTAAGAGAGACTGAAAATGTTTTTTTTTTTTGCTCTAAGTACATACGTATATTCGACTCCGCGATACATATAACAAAATGAAACGTGAGAAATATTTCGAGTTCAAGAATATAATATAATTCACTAGTTTTAGTTTTTAACTTTTATGATCACGTTGCGCTCGGAGTGTTTGAGTTGGCACAGTTAAAGTTTATTGTTTAGAAAAGTAGTGCAGACAGCTTTAATAAAAAAAGTAATGAATTCCGTTCAGATTTATTGCGCTGGGTGACAACTAGTTATTATAATGAGACAAAATGCTCGGTTGGTAGGAAGTTATCTCTGTAAGTGCTGAACCGATTACCTAGCTACGAAATAATTTCTTTAATTGACAGAAAATCAGAGGAGCTCGTGGCTAAATAATAACAGCCATTGATATTCTAGGATAAGCAACGCTTGCCACGGTCGTTGTGTGGATGGGTGACCATCTCAACATACCGAGACTCCTTCATGCCTGGGAAATCACTGGCACATGTGTAGATCTTTGACAGTCGATACAGGTAGAAGCCAGTAAATCTGACACCAGTCTTACCAAGGAGTACTGTGTTACCCAGTTTAACGGGTTGGGAGATCTGGTAGTTTGCCGCAACACATAAAATACTGGTATTCAGTTGAATCCGGTTTGAGTGGAAGCCGATCAATAATATAGTTTGGAAAAGGACAAGCAGATGTCGATAGAAAAACAAGAGAGTCAATCTGGATAAATGCGCATGTCCAGAAAGATAGACACAGGGGCCAAATCCACTACAAAAAGTCAGTTCATGATACAATCCAAATTACTCTGCTTCATTTGACTTAAATTTTGAATCACTTTCGTTTTTACCTTTATATTAGTTAGGCAAAATAATTCTCTAAACGACACAAAACTAATCACCTTACGAATAATTGTAGCACTTCCGGTATGAATTACCTACTAAATGACCTCTGCACTCGAAGACTGCGGAATACCAATGAGTCAAAGTTTCAGCAGTTACAACTACGAAGTTAAATGATCGGTTAGGTGTCCTATGTGGGGGATGCGAGGCGATCGCTATCAAGCTGCCTTGCATTCTCCCAAGCGTGTCGGGGTCGGCTTCCAGCTTAACAGGATGCAGCTGAGTACCAAGGTTTTACATGGAGCAATTGTCTGGCTTCCAAAAGCCAGAAGGTAACTGGTTATCATGATACTCCTGGGCAAGACACCAGTCTTGAAAATTGACACTAGCCTGTTTTATGGTTTCAGACTGTCCGTAACCTATCAAAAATCTACTATCACCTGGGATCAACGGTTTAGTGTGATTTCGATATGATATGACGGTAAACCATCCGCGGTTCGACCTCGGCAAGCACTGCTTAACCTTGAACATCAAACCGTGCTAGTATTATTATTTAGCAACTACTTTTACTGTGAACCAAGATTCAAACCAACATTAAATTAATTTCCTTAGTTAGTTGTACCAGTTAAAAAGAATGTTTAAAGGGAAATGAAAGGAAAAGCAAAATCGAAGTCTTACATCATTATGTACACTTTTGTTTGCATCTTAACTTTATTTCTTGATAGGAAATCAGAAAGAAGTATAATATAGTTATATCTAATGTATAATTTAATTTTATATAGGAAATGCATGTTTCTAATATTGTACGAGCATCGCCACATGATTTCTATTGTTTTAGTTTTTACCTGAACAAGCAGTTGCTAACTCACCGATTTATGTGTATTTGCTGACTGCGTTATTACGCCCGCCACAAGTCACCTACTTTTGGTATTATATAATTTATTGTTTTACCTAATAAATTGTCAATCATTATCGGACACAAAACAGTGAGTTTATTTTCCTGTACACATCCCGAGTGATTCGTCCAACTACAGAATACATCTCAGTGTGCGGAGCTAGTGCCCGTACATTTTTGGTCCTTCGAGCCGGATCGCCACTACTGGAGCAAACAGTCCTGGAAGTCGAGCAGGTACGAAGTGTTTCTACTTACGATAGCGAATCGGTTTGACTGGTCTTCCACAAGCGGATCGCCCCAGTCAGATTGAGAAGGCGCACAATATTGTACGGAGAGATTCCTTCGCACCCTGCGATCGCCACGGGAAACATCAACGTTAGGCGATTCGGGAATTACCTACAACGTCTTAGCAGTGAAGTCAACAGAGCTAACGTCCATTCACAACACGCATACATATCCGTGCAACAATTATGGACGCTAGACAACAAGAACTTCTCAAGCGGCAGGGAATCATCGCAGAGGGCATCCGAAAAATTGGTGTCAACTTCGGAAAGGATGGCCCTGACCGCAAAACCGCAACATACATCCGGGGCAGACTGGATACTCTCCAGGCGCACTGGAATGAGTTCGAAATGAATCATGGCGTGCTACAGGGCGCCATGGGTCGGACCGACATATACTACACTACAAAAGTGTACGACAGGGTCAAGGCGGACTACTCGAACATACAACATAAGCTGCAAACATGGCCTACAAGCACTGCGGAACTCGCGAGTCCCCACGAAGAAGAGAACAAGAACACTGGAGTCCTGTCAAGATCGGACGAACTCAAAAGGCAACAAGCAACCCACTTCAGAGCTTTCTCCCGTTTCACCAGCAACTTGTGTACCGCTGACATTATTGAAAAATGGGAGATAGAAGACAAGCTCAGGATCCTCGAATGTCGCTGGAGGGCGATTGATGAAGTACACTGGCAGCTCGATAACATTCTCGTCGGTAGCGACGTAAACTACGAGCTTGAGTTCTCGCAGTATGAAGAAACGTACGACAACGCGAAGCGAAGCCTCAACCGCAAACTCAACCACGCTGTCCAACAACGGGACAGCGCGCCGAGGATTGAAATACCGATGTTTTCGGGTAATTACACACAATGGCCGACATTCCTCGATCTATATATCGCGGCTATTCACAACAACCCTTCCCTCTCGAAGGGGCAGAAGATGCAACACCTGAAAGGGAAGCTAAAAGGAGAGGCTGAGCGCCTTGTGCAACATCTGCCAGTTTCCGAAAGCAACTACGACTCCTGCTGGGAAATACTCCACCATAGGTACAATAACTTGCAGATGCTCTTCACCAAACAAATGCAAGTTTTGATGAGTCAACATACGATTCAACACCAAAACGCTTACGAGTTGAAGCGCCTACACGACACCAGTCTCGAAACCGTGCACGCGTTGCGTAACTTGGGCATCGACACGACAACATGGGACCCGATTTTGGTGCACATCCTGACGGCGAAACTGGACACTCAGACCTACTCTGACTACATGGAGGCGAGGGAAAATCCAAGAGGACTTCCCGACTTCAAGGAATTCATCCAGTTCGTCGAAGGAAAGTTCACGGCGCTCGAATCCGTTATGAAGAAAACAAATAAACCCAACAAACAAACAGACGCCGACGTCTCCCCAAATAAAGGAGCCTCGACGACAACAGTGCAAAGGGAAGCGTACAACAGATACAGACGCCACCCCAAGGCAAACCATACAAGCTCCGACAGAAATTGTCCAGTTTGCAAAACAAGCCACATCTTGCTACACTGCAAAGAGTTTCAAGAAATGACGCCAGACAGGAAAATTAGGACAATTGAGCAATTGAACATTTGCAAAAACTGCATGTATCCACACAACGGAAAGAAATGCAACTCGCAGAAAAGATGCAAAGTGTGTAACGGCACACATCACACCACGCTACATGACCTAGCCCGTGATACTACGTCAGCGACTCTGTCGTCAAGCCGACTGACCGACAAAATGGCAAACCCCAACACGCAGCATTGCAGTGGATGACGTCGTCCTCATAAAGGAAGAACAAGTAGCCCCAGCCCGATGGTTATTAGGGCGAGTTATAGAGACGCATCCTGGACCTGATAAATTAGTACGAGTCGTCACGCTCAAAACTAAATCCAGCATAATGAAAAGACCCGTAACAAAATTGACCAGGTTACCCATTGAAACAGAGACCAGCACCGAAAACAAACCAACACAACTAGAGGCGACTACATCAACATCACAACGACAACGTCGGATGAGCCCAAGACAGGAACTGAAAGGTGTTTCCAGCTGTAATGCCCTCAAGTACCTAAGCACATTACTAGTACTCATGGTTACGTGTGTGACACCGGCCAAGCCACAACTCGTTAATGTAACAACACTAGACCCGACCCATCTAGTATACTTTGACAAAGCCGCAGACTTACAGATAATACAAGACGAATGGAGACTGGTGGTGTACTATAACATGTCCACTTACTGGAAAAGCATTTCTGCCGTTGAGCAATATGTCCAGCAACTACACGGACTTTGCCAACGAAATATAGCGTACTTGACTATATCCACTCAACTCGAGCACGAACTAAACGAGCTCAAACACTACAACGAAGTACTACAATCTGACCACGGAATACGCAACAAGCGAGGTCTCATAAACGGAATTGGAAACATTGCCAACTCTCTCTTTGGTGTACTTGATGACAAATTCGCCGAAAAATACAACAAGGACATCAAATTACTCCACAGCAACGAAGACCACTTGTACAATCTGTACAAACAACATACTTCCATAATCGAAGGAGAATATAACCTCCTGAAGAGGAACGAGCAAGTAATGAACCGACAGTTCATTGTCATCAACAAAAGTCTCAGAGACTCGTTGCAACAACTGAAAACCGAACAAGAGCAAGCAACTTTCCTCACGGCCACTGCACTCGCCGCAAACATGATGGTAGCAAACTTGCGGAGAATACAAGACATGTTGATCAGCCTAATTACAGATCTTCGCCATGGCAAGGTCAACACTCACCTACTGAAACCAGATGCATTCGAAAAACAGTTGAACATCATATCAGGACAAGTCCCAAAAGGATTATCTCTCCCCTGCTCAAACAAGTTCAAGTGTATCCGGGAAATGTATAAACTAGCAAGTGTGCAAGGAAAACTAACCGAAGATTACATCATATTCGAAGTAAAAATCCCTTTAGTAGCAGACGAACAGTACGAACTAACGGAAGTCATCCCAATCCGCAACATAAAGGGAGCCTCAATGGTTAACATAATACCAACAACTAAATACATCGCCATTAACTTGAAGCTGGACATGATGATACCACTGGATCAACAACACCTCTCATCATGCGCACAAGTAAACACAAATCAGCTGCTGCTGTGCAACCTTGACTTACCTATATACGGTATAAAAACAGCCACAAAAATGTGCGAAGCAGACATAATAAACAATCGAGGAGTAACAACCTGCCGCACTGAGGTATCAAGTTGCAGCAATGAATGGAAAAAACTACACAGCAAGGGGGCTTGGTTGTTTACGTGTTGCGAGGAATGCACTATGCGCATTTTCTGTCCTGCTAGAATTACGTCACAGACATTACAAAATACAGGCATAATTACCTTAGCGACTGGTTGCATGATGCGCGGCGAAAAACATCTGATTCATGCACACTACAATATGCAAAGCAGTATTGAATTAGGAAATGAGCAAGAGATCTACGTACCACAGATAGACCTTAACGAAATATTAACAAGCAATAGTACTATAACAAATATGGAACTTGAAACACATGAAGAACAACTAAAGAGTCTGAAGAGAAAAATTGAGCTGGTTAAAGAACAACAGGACATACAAATGGTTATACCATCACCACTCGGCTTGCGAGGCGCACCGACTCGCCGCCAAGCCACGATAACAACTGACGTGTGCTGTTATAAGTCATACCGCTATCTGTGCTACGAGTCGCTGCTACGAGCCATCGACGTCATCGCATCACCGCTACGACTGATCGCCGCTACGGTCTGCTGCTACGAGCCGCCGACTACGTTATCGCGTCACCGCTACGGGCGAGGTACTGGCTGCGAGAACACTGCGTTACTACAAGTGCTTACAAAGCGCGCCGCGTGGCTGTAGTACGCTGCCACTGCTAGTAGATTGGGCAACAAAACAGGTTTAAAAGTAATATTGAGAACAACTTTACTTCAGCCAATATGCCGTTGAAACGCACTCCCCCTGCAACTCCAAACACGCCTGTAGGACATTCTCAGTCTGAATCGGATTTGAACGCGCTGCAATTAAGTGACTGCTCCTTTGTAAACACAAACCGAAACAAACGGCCCCGTACTGAACATGCTCAGTCTCCCAATAATGGCGATAAAGACCTGAAACAAGAAGTTTTGGAACTACTGAGAAGCTGGAAATCAGAATTTGACACCAAAATTAATGAGGTATGTGCCAAACAAAATTCTCTGGTTTCAAAACTAACTACAGAAATCTCGGAACTAAAAACACAAACCAGTAAAATTCAGGAAACGAATGACGAGATAGCAACGTCAATGGGGTTTATAAATAAACAATATGAAGACATTAAGTCCGGGCTTGAAAAACTTCAAAAAGAAAGGCAGGAACACCGTCATTGCCTGGAGATACTGGAGAGAAAGGTGCAAGATCTTCAACTGAAATCTAGATCGTCATGTGTTGAGATAAGGAATATTCCTGTAAAAGATAAAGAGTCAACTGAAGACCTTACGGAAACTATCTGTACTATAGGACAAGCTGTGGGCACATCGATTACTCCTTCGGACATCCGTGACATCTATCGCCAGCCTGGCAAGCCTGGTTCAGCGCGCACAGTCGTCGCTGAATTTCAAACAGTCCAAATGAAGACAAAAATGCTCTCCTCCGTCCGAAGTTTCAACACCAGCAAAAAAACAATAAATGAAAAACTTAATACCGAACACATCAACATACCAGGTACACGTCAACCAATCTTCGTAGCCGATTATCTTCCACCAAGCTCCAGGAAATTGTTCTACTTATCACGAGAATTCGCAAAGCAGAACGTGTACAATTACTGCTGGTCCTCGAATGGGAACGTTTTTCTCCGTAAGGCACAAGGTGAAAAACAAATATTAATCTCATCCGAAAAATGCCTCCAGGATCTGAGGAAAAATATGTGACTAGCACGAGTTCGGTTAACGCTGATTTTCCTATGTTTGTTCTCCTTTACTGTATTAACCTATGTACTTAACCCTAAAATAGCATGCAAAAATAACCATAACTATAGCATTTATAAAACTAGAAAACCCTACTATAACAATAAGAATATGTCAAATTTTCAAGCTTACTTCCAACTTCTATATAATAACATGATGTGTGTAACAATTACATATCTCACAACTATATACAACACAAGAACACTTCATACACAAAAACTACACTTTCTTCCAAACAGACACTTGAAAAACACAACTCATCAATGCTCAATTGTATTGCATTACATGCCGATAATGTACCTCTTCTCGGGCGCCCTATTGTTTTTTATTGTTAATTATAATAAATGGCTAATATATATAATATAAATTCAGAACTGGACTCCCTTGAAGTCGCTAACTCTCGTAATTGTAATCCAGAGGACTGCCAAAAATATATTTACCCTAATGACCAATCAGTTAAACTATTACACATCAATATTCGTAGTATAAGTAAAAATTTTAACCAACTCCGCATACTGTTGTCAATGACAAACATACAATTTGACATCATAATACTAACAGAATGCTGGCTTCGTAAAGTAAATAACCTACCAGTATTGGATAGTTATACGGCTCATTCCACGGTCAACTTATTGAATCAAAATGACGGGATCGTCATCTATACCCACACTAAACTAAGTTGCAAAGTAACCGAGCCGAGTTTTAAGGATGCAAGCTGTCTAATCTGTCAAATAGGTAATAATGTTAACATTGTAGCTACGTATCGTTCTCCCTCTTTAAAAACGAAAGAGAACTTTAATAACTTTATAAACAGTCTCGACGTTGTTTACCGTGAACTATCGACTGGTAATATTTTTCTCGTAGGAGATATAAATATTGACTTAACCCCTAATAGCACAGACCCACTACGAGAAGAATATCTAACATTCAACGCTACATATGGCTTGTTCCCTTCACACACTTCTCCTACTAGACTCAACTCTTGCTTAGACCACATTCTCACAAACTCAACCACACCCTCGCTGACATTAATACTAGATTCTTACATCACGGACCATAAGCCAATTGTAATTGACATCCAACATAATTACCGAATCAGACAACACTCGGCAACTAAAACCTTCACAGACATCCCTAAAGTAAAAGCAGACCTGGGTGAATTAGATTTCACCAATGTACTCGCAACTGATGACGCAAACTTGGCTACGAATTTGTTTGTATCTATGATCTCTCACACAGTTGCAACTCATACAACTACAACCAAAATCACCAAGAAAAACCAAATTTTGAAACCGTGGATGACACCTGGTCTAATAAGATGTATTAGGAATCGAGATAAGCTACACATAAAATCCAATAAGTCCCCACTCAACATGACTCTTAAAATTACTTACAGTAGGTATCGCAATTTCTGTAATCGCCTACTACGTAATCTGAAAATAGCCTACGAAAAAGAGCAATTGAAAAAAGCAGGCAACAATCCAAAGGCCCTCTGGCAAGCTATCAAAACTATAACAAATACTCGAAAAAGCAAGATCAGTCCAGATAAGCTATTACAAACTACAAATAACCCAATGACGTCTGCTAATTATGTCTGCAAATTTTTCACACACGTAGGGAAATCCCTTGCTGATAAAATTCTTGCGTCAAATAATTTTACAGGAAATGCCCCCGACACAACAGCAAATTCCTTCACGCATATTAGAAATCCGCCTAACTCCCTGGTCATTTCTGAAGTGACTGAAATGGATGTTGAATCCATCATTTTACAGCTCCGCCCAGAATGTGCCACAGGTTGGGATGGGATCTCATCCCAGATTGTAAGGCAGTGTCGGAAGGAGCTGGTCCCCTCCATCACTCATATATGTAACCGAGCTATATCTACAGGCGTCTTCCCTGAAGCCTTCAAAACTGCGATCATTCATCCGATCTTCAAGAACGGGGACCGAGACTGTGTTAATAATTACCGCCCAATAGCAGTGCTCTGTACCCTATCAAAAATATTGGAAAAAATACTTAACAACTCTCTTAAAAAGTTCCTGGACAAATTTCATATTCTAGCCGACAATCAGTATGGCTTTCGATCAAGTCTCTCTACCGAGGACGCAGTTATGGATCTGAGTAATCTCGTAGTTAGAACTTTAGACGCTAAAAGTAACTGCTTGTGTATATACCTTGATCTATCTAAAGCGTTTGACACAGTCTCTGTCCCCATACTCCTATCTAAGCTCGAGACGTTAGGAGTGCGTGGCATAAGCTACAAAATATTTAAAGACTACCTCATAAACAGAAAGCAACGTGTTTTAATCGGGGAATATATGAGTGATGAGGAGATCGTCTCCTACGGCGTGCCACAAGGGAGTGTCTTGGGTCCCACCCTCTTCCTGCTTTATATCAATGACCTCTGCACAATGTCCCTCCCTTACACTCGCATTTTCACGTATGCAGATGACACCGCCATATTTGTCTGGGGTCCAAATTGGCACACAGTTAAAGAGAGAGCAGAATTTGCATTATCCAACGTGAACAATTGGCTGACTCACAACCTGCTTACCCTAAATCTAAATAAAACGCAATTTGTTCCCTTCTCCATCAACAAAACTAAGACTCCACCACGAGGTTTCTCCATAAAATCACACACTTGCATCGATCAGGCCAACTGTAGTTGCCAAGAAATTACTCGCGCGGAATGTGTGAAATACTTAGGCGTACACATGGATAGTGGCTTGAGGTGGCAAAGACACATAACAATAGTTAATACCAGGGTAAGACGACTCATTCATGTATTTAAAACGCTTAGAGACAGTGCAACTATGGAACAACTCAGACTTGTATACTTGGCGCTATGTCAATCTATAGTACAATACTGCATCACCGTATGGGGAGGGGCCGCAAAGACGCATCTACTGAGCTTAGAGAGAGCACAAAGAGCGGTGCTGAAAGTGATGACAAGAAAGCCCTACAGACATCCAACACCTCAGTTGTACTCGGAATGTAAAGTCCTAACAGTTCGCCAACTCTTTGTGCTCAGAGCTATTCTCAGGAAACATCAAAGCGTACCATTACCCAACCCCAATAGACGCATCAATATGCCTGTGTGTTCTGGTGTTCCGTGTAAGACATCCTTTGCAAGGAGACAGTATGAGGTCAAAAGTTGTAAGCTATATAACACCATAAACAAACATCTCAAAATTACTTCTCTTAGCAGACACGAACTTAAAGGGAATGTTTCTGAATGGCTTCAACTATTAGACTATCAGAAGACGGAAGACCTACTGACATGTATTGCGTAACAAATCATACTATACAATACTTCTAAACAAACTCTCACATACACACACACACACAAAGACACGATCTCATTCGCATACACCTCACACACGCTTATACGCTCACATACATACATTAACACTCACATAACACACACACATCTGTTAAACTTAAATAAAATAAAGAGATTAGAAATTAAAATATAAATTTAAATCAATAAATTTAAGTCAAAATATTGTAAGTCTACTGCAGCGACATTCAAACCAATGCATTCGTATTTTATCCTGTGAAACCTTCTGCGGCTAAACACTGTTTCCCAAAATACAAGCTCAAGCTTAGTTTGGGAAACAGTAGCAGTACCTTTTGTGCAATACACTAATACGAAGCATTTATGTTAAATTTTAAGATGAATGTATTAACTGGTGACAATAAAGAATTATTTATTTTATTTATTCCGTGGAGGCGGAGCAACATCATTACGTCCTGTACGGCTGTATGATAACCTGTGCAACAATACTCAGCATATGGGGATACGTCCAGAGTCGAGCACGCTGCCTTCGTCTACTTCATGGAAGCAGAACAGCCACGCCGGCACACAAGGAAGAGATTGAGATGGTCCCAAGTCATACTCGACGGGATCGTCCAACGGAAGGGCAAACAAATGCCGAACAAACAGATTTCCCGGAACTAGAAGAGGTCACCGGATATCTTCCTAACCGCAACAAGGTGGATCGCGAAACGTCGCCCTAATCATAGCTAGCCTTACATACTTTACTTACTTTTAAGATAATGCATTTTTACTTGTTATTTGTATTTTTATAGTCGGCAGGATGTACGAGCATCGCCACATGATTTCTATTGTTTTAGTTTTTACCTGAACAAGCAGTTGCTAACTCACCGATTTATGTGTATTTGCTGACTGCGTTATTACGCCCGCCACAAGTCACCTACTTTTGGTATTATATAATTTATTGTTTTACCTAATAAATTGTCAATCATTATCGGACACAAAACAGTGAGTTTATTTTCCTGTACACATCCCGAGTGATTCGTCCAACTACAGAATACATCTCAGTGTGCGGAGCTAGTGCCCGTACAAATATTTTTTAATTGTATCTGAAAGTTTTAACAAAACGTAATAATAAATTTAATGTTTTTTTTAATAATTTTTATAGAAATATTTAAAAATGTAAATAAGTATGGAATAATAAATAAATGGATTATTTAATTTGTATTGTATATTTGTTTGTCCAGAGAAATTTTTACCGGTATTATTGTATGCAAATATTATGTGCATAATGCAGTGGGCTGCAATATTGTAAACGCTCGTTTGAACAAGATAGTTTTTTTTTTTGTAAATATGTACATTGTAGCTGTTTATTGTCCCAAATGAAATTGATAAATAAATAAGAGAAAAAGTGTTGTGCTGAGGATGATGACGATTTATGTTTCTATGAATGACGATTTCTTTCATGCAAGTCGCTATCTCTAACTGCCCTATCTAAATTCTTAATTCCTAAATTCTTCTATTCCTTTAATTATATCAAAATCGACATTATTTTTCCTGTGAAGAAAACCTCACAGACTATCGTTACCATACATAGCTTGGCATCGCTCTGTCTCACGTAGGACCTCAGTCCGTGTGTTTACCTCCCCCCTTTAACTAGGAAACTGAAAGAGAGTTCGTTCATCAACTCGACGGCACCGACTGAATCACAACTCAAACACATTTGATTTATCACTGAACTTTAGAAACTATTTATTTATTTTTTTTAACTCACTTACCCTTTCATTTTAAAGGTTCCGTACCCGAAGGGTAACCAATGGAACCCTATGACTAGCTTCCGCTGTTCATCGGTCCGGCCGTATGTCTGTCAGCGGACTGTATCTCAAGGAATGCAGTAAGGGTTCTTAATTTTAAAATAACCGTGAAATTGGGTGTCAGACAGTACTAGCTAGTTTGACTAAATTCGTGTCTGCTCTTAAATTTCTAATTGTCTGTCATATTCAAGAACGTAATATAATCGATATCGCGTAGCACATCACTATTTGTTAATCGAATTAAATGTATACTTGTGTATTGAAAGACTGCATCTCATCTGCCTAGCCTATTCCCAACGTAATGATAGTTGTATTGATCATGTCATATTGAGATCAGATAAACGCGCAGCCACTTAGGTATTAAATTCATTTATAACTGACCATGCACCTCTGGTTTGTTGTTTGGACTGCAAAATAAAAAGAAATACCACTAATACCACATTCCTAAAGATTAATATCCGGCTCTAATTCTACACCTTTCTGATTTGGATTTTGGTTCTGTATTTAATGCTACAGATGCTAATGCTTCAGCTAATAATCTAACTCAAATACTATCTGAAGCTGTAGCTTTGCACTCCAATCAAATAAAAATTCCTCATCGCAAACGCACTATTAAACCGTGGATGACTCCAGGCCTGGTACGGTGTATCAGGCATAGGGACAGACTCCAACTAAAGGCTAATCTTGATGCACAAAACGCTATACTCCAGATCACTTACACTAGGTATCGTAACTTTTGCAACAATCTTTAAAAAAAAATTAAGATTGCTTATGAAAAATCGGAATTTCACAAGAACAAAAAGAATCCAAAGGCTATGTGGAACACCATTAATCAAATCAGTAACCTCAAACAAAGTACTCCCCCTCCCAGAGAATTACTTAATCTGACTCAAGATCCATATGAATCCCTAAATTTAGTTAACGGTTACTTTGCTCGAATCGGTGCTTCACTTGCTGAGACGATAGTAAATGGACAGGGTGTAAACCAGGCATTCTCGTCAACTAACTATACTACATCTCCTCAGTCATCGAGAGATTCCATGGCGTTATTTCCTGCTGATTGCAGTGAGGTTGAAAGGATTGTAATTAATTTAAAAAATCATTCTGCAACTGGTATTGATGGTATACCAACGCTGTTAGTAAAGAGTGCTATGAAGATTTTGATTCCCCCACTTACATATATGTGTAACCTGTGTCTCACCACGGGCGTCTTTCCGGATGTCCTAAAGAGAGCACTGGTGCACCCTATTTACAAGAATGGAGACCGAGACAGTGTCGGAAACTATAGGCCGATATCCGTGTTGCCTGTTATTTCCAAAGTTTTAGAAAAGCTTCTAAATTCTAGACTCGTTAGTTTTCTTCAGCAAAACAACATCATTTCACATAATCAATTCGGGTTTGTTAAAGGGAAATCTACTGAAGATGCAACTTTGCTTCTTACAGAAACTATCGCTAAAAATCTTGACAGTAATAAAAAAGTTATTGGGATCTTTCTAGACCTTTCAAAGGCCTTCGACACTGTCTCTGTACCATTACTGCTTGCTAAAATGGAATCAATTGGTATACGTGGAATTGTTTTAGATATCTTTAGATCTTACCTCTCAAATCGGACTCAGTGTGTTAGACTGGGGATACACACTAGTTCAGTGGCTACTCTTTCTTATGGTGTTCCTCAAGGCAGTGTCTTAGGGCCTACGCTTTTTCTTCTGTATATTAACAGCTTGTGCACAATACAACTGCCTAACTGCAACATTGTGACGTATGCTGATGACACCGCTTTAATCGTACATGGATCTGATTGGAAAGAGGCTCAGAACTGTTCGGAACATGTACTAAGGGTGATAATGTCATGGCTCAATGATAACCTCTTAACCCTAAACGTAGACAAGACAAAATATATTACTTTTTCACATCGCACTCATACGCAGCCATCAACAGAATTCGAAGTTGGAGCACATTCATGTGATCTGCTCAATAACTGTACTTGTCCTAGGCTTACCCGTACTTCTAATATAAAGTATCTGGGTCTCACTATTGACAGCCTACTGAATTGGTCACCTCATATTGCTCAGACTACTGCCAGAATTAGAAAATTAATTCCTGTTTTCAGAAGGCTGAGGAACTCTGCTGATCTTGAAACCCTGTTGTTTGTTTATTATGCCCTTGTCCAGACCTTATCTCACTATTGCATTGTTGTTTGGGGTGGTATTGGCAAAACTGCCCTACTTCCCCTCGAGCGAGCCCAAAGGGCTATCCTAAAGGTGATGCTAGGTAAACCTCGAAGATATAGCACAGATCTATTTGTATAATGACTGTTTGGTACTTTCCATCAGGAAGCTCTTTGTGTTGTCTACTATTCTTCGTAAGCATAAAAGTATTACATATACACCGATCTCTAAGCGCAATAGAACAACAGTTTGTTCTATGGCTCCTTTTCGTACAACTATCGCAAGACACCAGTACTATACTATAAGTAATAAATTGTATAACATTGCAAACCGAGCCAATAGCATTTATGAACTTCCTACCAACAAGTGCAAAGAAAAGATACGAAGTTGGCTATTGCAACTAAATAATACACAAATGGAGGAAATTTTATACAGTTAATTCTTTTCACTTGCACCACACATCAATTTACTCATCCTCGCAGAGACAACACATACATATACACCGAGTCATATTCACCCACACACACACACACACACACACACACACACACACACCCACACACACACACACACCATCCAAAAATGATAACGTACCAATACAATAAAATTGTCTATTTTATATTTTACTAAGTTTAAGTACCCACATTTTATATTACTAAGTTTTTACTTTTTGTTTTTGTTAGTACCTACTTATAACTAATGTACAGAGTGGAAGGCGCTGACGACTGTGACACAGTTCATACTACTACGGTCGTCGACGTATTCTCTTGTTTACATAATCACCCATTGTTGTTATTATATTTTACACGTACACTAAGAGATATTTGTAATACTTAGTTATTCAAATTTTAATAAACTATAAACTATACTGGGGTCGGCTTCCAGTCAATGCAAATTCAACTGAACTCCACAACCTAGGATCAGGGTAACACGGTACAGCAGTGCTATTCTGTAACAACATTTTCGTGTCTCGACAGCGGAATCCGAGGTGAGTTTCAAATTCGTATAAATATAAGACCTTATGATGTGTGAAATAAAGTTCACTTTGTAAGCTTAGTCACTCAGGTGAAGTCGATATCGAAATGGTTATTTACAGAATAGACTAGCTGCTTGGCAAGACTGGTGTCAGATTTAATGGATTCTAACTATCCGTAACGACTGCCAAAGATCTACAAATGACAGCCAGGACCAACAGCTTAGCGTCCTTTTCGAGACACAGAGGTTGGTATGTTACCAACCGCGAAAAGCGTTGCTTAACCTTATAGATCGACCCTTCCGGATGTTATTATTAAGCCACAAGTATTGAAAGACTGCATGCTTGTGTAAAAAATTGTCAAAGTCAACAATTACATGACTTGAACCTGCCGGACAGTTTTTGGGATGAAGTCCCATCTATTGACCAAGAAAATTTAATTACTCCAAGTGTTTCCGAGGTAGTTTTATCTTCTTTGTAAAACAGTAACACCTTGACTAAGGTTGCTGCAGCAAAACATTTACCCGACTCCGACTACGATGACTGTTCAATTTACTGAGCTTCCAATAAACCTTATTGTCTTAGTTTGTTGATCAACTAAGCCTTGTAGAAATTGTATATTTTTTTACTTGTTGTGAAAATTTGTATCATTTTAATTTGCAAACATTAATTTAATCTGATCTGATCATCTGCAACCTCTGGCGTACTTGACACATTCAACGTCACGGTCCCTTGCGTCCCGCGCCGCTCCGCGGGCGGCCGCTTATCTAATCTCGTAATCTGACCCGAGCCACAAAAAACGTTATCGCGGCGTTTGTATAGTTTGTATCCTCACACTTGAAATGGTTTCGAGTTCGTTAATTATGTCGTCATGAAATAAATTATAAACAAGAGTCTTATTAGTACTCGAGAAACAAATATATCCTATTGAAATGAGAGAACTTGCTGAATGTAGTTATGTTGCTGTTTATGTTATTTCTGACAAAACTATTGGATCAATTTACTCCAAAATTTGGGTATTAGCTTATGAAAAGTCGAGTAATCTAATGACAATGATCTTTTATATGAGTTCTATAGCCGATTATAGCAATATTCAAGCTCAAACTTCATAAAGTGCGGCGCCGTTTGTTATTTTTTATTGCGTAATTCAATGCGCTATTTTGATGACGATTATCAGAGTTATATCAAACAGATTCCAATTGGAAAAGCTTGTAGATTACTGCCTATATATTCATCAACGCATTGTTAACCATAAATCGTTAATATATGCTTACTTTATCTGTAAAAATTGACAAAAACCAAACCAATAACAATGTTGACCTTGGCGAACACTCGGAACTACGTAACTTTTGTTGGCTCAACAAAACAAGTTTTGTTATGTTATTTCATGCAAAAAACTAGCTACATAGTTGTAGGAATAACTAATAAACGAATATTCATCCACTTACCCATGTTTTGCACGATAAAAACACAGAAAATCACTAAAATCACTGCACCACTTGCGCGCGAAATCACCGTGACGTAGAAACTTTTGACAAGAGTTTTGAAATGTCAGGTGTCATAATTTTAGTATAGAGTTGCCAAATTTTATACGCCACAGAGAATATTCATAGACAAACCATTCTAAACCTTAGTTTACACAAGAATAACGGTTAAATCAGTCGCGGTGTGCCGGGACTCATGAGTCCCGGCGGGGCTCAACTGCGATTCTTACATGCCGGGACTCATGAGTCCCGCCCGGGACTTAGCGGAGGAAAATGTGATCATTACAAATCTCTTAATCTTGAAATGACTTATTTTAGTCATGATTCTAAGTCCTAGTCAGAAATAGTTACGTTTATATTTTTTTTAATTTTAAGAATTTTATCCTGTTCTATAAAAATATTAGTTTTCTTTAATTACTTTTTAAAAACTAATATTCAATGAGTCTATGTCATTTTATAACTATAAAAGACTATTAACAGTTGATATCAAAAGGTTTTTAATTTTGTCTCATTTACCTAGAAGTGATTTAATTAAGTCCAAAGAAATGAAACTAAGCCAAAAGTTATTTTTTATAATAGGGAATGTGCATGAAAAAAGTATTTATGATCTGAACAGTTTATCTAAAAGTGTTGGAAAATATAATACTAACCGTGAAATTAGAATCTAAATTGTTCGAAAAACGAACGAGATACAATTATTTTAAACAAATATATCTGTCCCTCTCGCGAAAACGCTGATTTCTATAGCAGCTGTATAGTCGTCGTGTAATTTGACGTCACATTACGTATCGGACTTCTCTTTCTAACTGTAGTCTTTGAAGCTTTATAACTTAATAAATGATGAAGGTATTTTAAAAAATAATTTCATGATTGTTTAATACAGCTAATATATATTTTATTTTGCAAATAAAAAAATCGCATGCATATTCCCTATTATGATAATTAGTTATTTTAGCGATTATTTTATATTAAATAATCCATATTTTTGATATGTATGACTGATATTATGCCTTGACCTTTTTTAAAATAATACATTTCTCTTACATATAATCTTGTACACGTGCACTGAATATGACTGAAAACGGCTAAATAAATATTATTTTATCAATATTTATTTTTTTGTTTCACTGGTTTCACCATTTATGATCGCTCTGGCACCAATTATGATTGCTCTGGTCTCGAAATTTTTTGAACTTAAATATTTCCATAACTGTTTGTGTACATTGAAGGCCAATAGGAAAAATATACCATTATTTGTAATGAGATACATTACTATTACATATCAATATCTGAAAACGTAATACGCACGTTTTGGAGATTAATCCATTGACAGAGTCATTGCAATTACTAATTAAACGCGGGTGAACCCGCAAGTGACAGCTTGTTTTGAATATCTCGTTAATAGGCTATTTTATTCAAACAGTTAAAACGCCAACTCTCCTTCAATTTATCGTTCAAACATTCCGCAGACGACTAGTAAAATATCTCAGTATTTACGTCTGATTCAGCAGATCTGTTACAATCGAAGTAACCCCTATTTACTTGAGGAGAATCGCTCGCGACAGCTAAACGCGCGCTCGAAGGAAACCGTTGTAACGCGACAGATGGAGACCTCGGTTTTATTGAAAACCGAAATAAATCCTCGCGAGTGTTGGTAGGAGACGATTGGGGACTGAAAGCGTTAGTGTCGGTTTTTATTTGGAGATTTGTCGTCTAAGGAAGGTGTGACCATCCTTTATTTAGCGGAAGCGTTCTGGGCCCATAACCTAACGAAACCCATGTACTACTACGACGTACTAAACATTTTTATCGACAATCATAAAGACCGGTGTAGAAGTTTGTAATGGAAAATCTGGACGAAATCGCGAGCATGTTTAGCATTCAAATGATAGCCACACGGATCTTTTTTTTTATTTCTGTATTTTTTTTTGTTTTGTTAGTTTTTTTTTATTATTTTAATTTAAAATCACATGTTTATATATTACTTTTTTTAATGTTTTAATTAGCAACTAACCTAGCATATAAACAAACTGGATTATATAATTGTGTATACCTAGTTCAGGAGGCAGAGCTTTAATGTAACAGTGGCACTTGTTTGCATATAAATTAATTTATTTAAAGTAAAGCAGCGCTTGCTGAGGTCGGTCCGTAGCAAGGTAACACGTCAAGCTTCCTTCATGCTTCGGAAGCAAGCTAAGCACGTCCTAAGCACGTTAAGTCCTGGCTGTCATTTAAAGTGGTGGTCAGAAGTCTTGCCTAGGGGTATCGTACTACCTTTATAGAGGCATGTAGTTGTAGAACAGAGAGTAAAGTCCCTACTAACCTCCATTGAAAAGGGAGGATCCTACGACAGGTTGATTGTTGTGCGCGGTGGGCAACGGCCTGATATTTGATATTCGGACTGTTGTATATGTTCAATTTAAATCGCACGGAGAACTCTGATACCGCGACACAGGATTATGTTTAGTAGTAAGCTGTTAATGGGATAGATCGCGTTGTGGTTCTCTTTTTTGCTATGTAAATTTTGCTACGTTGGTATTTCATTGATCAGCTACACCTTGTTTTTTGGTTATGGAACTCAAATAGAAAGTTGCTCCATGGTAAATACTGTTATAGCTGAATCCAGTTAAGCTGGAAACAGATTGATTAATAAAATATAATTTCCTGAGAACTTTCGACTATCTAAAACGTTTCACTAATTTCCTCAAAAGCTCCTGCCATAATCTTCATCGCCCACTTAGCGCGCAGAACTCACTCCGGCCGTCTCCCGACTACCGCTAAACATTCAAATGATATGCAGTAACTATAATCTCCGCAGACTCGCCACTATTGAATTAACAATTTCATTTGATTCTGCCGCACGTTCCATTTAGCTGATATCCTACTTGAAGAACGATGCGATAAAGATATTACATGAGTAGCCGATAACTTTTATTGGCTACTCATGTAATATTAGATAAGTACTTAGTTAAGAGTTGAAAGCTGTTGTTATCCCTAAAAATAAATAAATAAATAAATAAGATATTCCAAGCTATACAATACTCACTAAACTATAATCGTTACTAATATTATAACTACGGTACAAAGATAGACGGAGCCCTAGAGATGATAATATCCTTGGAGTTTTCAAACAACGCCATATAGTCCCAAGTTAAGCAACCTAATGCTTGTGTTATGGTTACGAGATGGCTGATAAACTACTTATATACATTTTTTTTTTGTAAATACATACATATTATAGATAGAAAAACACCCAGACTCGGAACAAATACTTGTAGGTCGTACAAATATTTGTACCGTGCGGGAATCGAACCCGCGACATGCTGCGCAGCAGTTAATCGCTCAACCACTACGCCAACCTTGTCGTCAGATGTTTAAAAGCTGCTTTCATTCGAGCTAAGCCGCGGGCAAAAGCTTTTTCTAAATAAACTTAAAATTAAAAGCCGATCAGCTCAGCTCGTAATCATGATCACTTCAGCCAAAATACGTCCACTGCTGGGTATAGGCCTCCCCAAAGTCAACTGGATGCGTGAAGCATCTACTGAGTGACAGCGGATACGTCTTTTTTACCATTTTTTTTTCGAATAACATACATGATGATTGCCAGCGAGTTTTAAGTAGAGAGTCCCATAAATTTCGAAGTTAGTATTGTTTAAGAGTGAAAAAGGAATTATGCTTCATGTCCTGATAATTTCTAATCTCTAATGGCTCCCCATAATTGGGACTTACGTATTGAAAAACAAAAAGACGATCAGTAGGTATATTATTCTATTTTCCCATCACCAGTTGCAATGTTATTAAAAAAAAACTTTCCTGCAGCGTGGTTTAGCTTGTAGTGTCATCGTCTCGCATCGCATCGCTTCCACAGGACCTCAGGCCCTGCCCAGCGGTAACTAGATATTAACATAAACCACATTTAATTCCGGCTTATTTTTGGACGCGCTATAAGCCGCCGGAATTGCGAAGTACTATTGTTGTTAAGCGACAGCTGTGAGTATGTGCTCCATAATTTGGATGGGTTATAAACGGTAAATCCTCCTTAGTTTTCAGGGATGTGGAAACAAAAGATTTTTCTTTTGTGCTTGTGTTTTTGGAATAAAACTTTAACTTATAAAACTTTTTGTTTTTGCTAGCGGATTCGCTCGCATGGCTGTCGAATGTAGTTCCATGGAAACGTAATATTTGGATAGAATTGAAAATAGATATTAGGTATATTAATAATTGTAGTTCGCTATATATACGAACTACTAAAATAGACCTGACATTACACACATCTTAAATTGTACTATACAATGTTCTCCACGCAATTTGAACAAAATACAAAAGCCCAACGTTAACCATCGGGCAGTTGTCCTGTCCATTGGATACAACTTTCTTCTGGTCCGCTGGTCCTCCCTATGCAATGGAAGTTTCCGAGCCTTTACACCCTATCCCGTATGCCTCTATAAAACCCTATAAAACCTACATACTGATCCAGGTTATGGTCTATCCGAGGTTTTATCTAAAACTTCATAGTTTTCGAGGGATTTTTAATTAATAAACATCCACCCAAAAATACAAACCTTCATATTGTATTGTATAGGAAGTGGAATTGGGTGTTTTCATCTATATCTATACTATACTAATCTATACTAATATTATAAAGAGGTAAAATTTGTTTGTAAGTTTGTATGTTTGTAAGTTTGTATGTAGGGGGTAATCTCAGGAACTACTGGTCCGATTTGAAAAATTGTATCACTGGTAGAAAGCTACATTATTCGTGAGTGCTATAGGCTATAAATTATAAAGATATCATGCATATTAGTCGAACTATCTCAATTTTTGTCTATCCAGGCGGAAAAAAATAGCTCTTACAACAGAGTTATTTGCGTGCGCTGCCTTAACAGTTGTATATAATTGAAAACAATGTATGGCAACCTGGTCCGCCTAGAATAGTTCTACAAAAAAGTCCGCGGCACCATATTTCTATTTTTTATATTTTAGCAGATATAGTAGCTTTTATGTGTTAAAAAAGTATTTTTCGACGTACTTATCTTTGGACGATTTTTTAAACAACAAAATATTAAACCTTATCGAAAAAAATGTTATTATGATCACAAGAACATCATAGAGATACGATTTGCCCGAAACAGTATGTCAATTGGTTGTATAGTTTCGAAGATAATATAAAATTACTAAATCGCAAAACGCCGCCCGCGCCGTCCATTCACGAACCGCATTAGAACATGCTTTGTACGGACGTTTTATCAATTTACCCATAGACGGCGTTGTGCAATAACGTCATTTTTCTGAATCGTGGTGTTAAGATTTTCCGCGGATTAATGACCCTCTCCAGTGATTATTTAACTTTTGTCGTTTGGTAGGTGAGTTGTACGTAGTTGGTTGAATGTTGTTGGTCTTTAAAATTGTTTTGGTTGCTCGGTTTCTCAAAACACAATTACAATATTACTTCGTTCTCATTCTTCGAGTTCGAAGCTGTGATATTTCTGTTTTTGGGATATCGGACAGTTTCAGTGATTGTTTAAGATGCCTAAAAGGATATCACAACTTTCCCGTCAGACATCCCAGACATGAGACAAGAGCAGCTCGAGTACGCCGTACGGAAGAGCCTCTCGAGGAATAGAGAAAATATTTCGCAAGCACGCGCTGGGAAATCTAGCTCCGAGCGTTCACAGCGGCTTGCTAACCAAAGCTGGAGAACATCGCAGGTCCGTGCTCGGGAATCTAGCGCTGAACGTGCACAGCGTCTCAGTGATTTAAAGCAGCATGTCTCTGCAACAAGGGACAGGGAGTCTAACACTGAGCGCTCGCAGCGGCTCGCTAGCCTAGCTACATACATATTATTATGCAATAAAAACAAAACCCTCCTTTTGGCCGTCAGGAAATAAATCATAGCAGTCAGTACTAACCGAACCACACTCATAATTTCATCACAAGTTAAAATGTTTACCGCCCAACGAAGTGGGCACGGGTCAGCTAGTATTATATAGAGGTAACATTTGTTTGTAAGTTTGTATGTAGGGGGTAATCTCAGGAACTACTGGTCCGATTTGAAAAATTCTCTCAGTATTAGATAGCCCATGTATTGAGGAAGGATATAGGCTACATATCATTATGCTAAAACTAAAAGGAGCCGAGCATTAATGGAAAATGTGACGCAGACGAAGTTGCGTGGGTCAACTAGTTTAAAATAAATATCGTTGGAAACCCATGAATCTTTCACCAATCTTACTAAAGAGACCAGTCTCCATGTTCATATACATAGAAAGGTCACGAGGTGTAAATAAAAAGGCCATAACAAACTTCTTTATTTCTCCGTTCGGCAAAATGAAAATAAAGCGTGTTTTAGTGCCGTGACGTTGGTGTGACTGCCGAAGGTTGGTATGACTCGCGCTAGGTTGGTAGATCGTTTGCGAGCACATAACGTAGCAAACTTCGGGATTTACTGCCTGGCCATGTGTGGGGCGATGTGTGATATGTCAGCGATAGTTAATATAAGTGTCACAGGAGAACATTTTCTTGGCTCGGCAGTTAATAGACGTGTAGAGTCAGGGAAATCTGATTGTTCAGCAAATTGCTGCTGCTATCTATCAACTTGAATAGTTCGTCTATTCATCATCTGCCTAGCCTATTCCCAACTATGTTGGGGTCGGCTTCCAGTCAATCCGCATTTAGCTGAATACCTGTATTTTACGTAGAACGGCTGCCTACCAGACCTCCACAACCCATTAACTGGGTAACACGGTTCACAGGCAAGACTGGTGTCAGATTTTCTGGCTTCTGACTATCCGTAACGACTGCCAAAGATCTTCAAATGACAGCCGGGACCAACAGCTTAACGTACTTTTCCGAGGCACGGAGGAAACTCGGTATGTTAAGATGATCACCCATCCACAGGCCAAACTCGGCAAGCGTTGCTCAACCTTGAAAAACGACCTGTGCAGCTGTTATTATTTAGCGTTTTCATCTATTCAAATCATAAAACTGGCTTCAATTTGAAGCGTGTGAAATAAGTTTGACTACACTTTGGTAACAAACAGCCAGAAAAAACAAAGTACTTTTGCAGTTATACAGAGTGCTCCAGAAGTGCACGGTCATATTTAAGGGTATTCTATACCTATTGTACGGTAAGAATATAATCTTTGAATTCTGTAACACCCTGTTATTCACCTGAGTGTGGATTAAGAAAGGTGGTTATCAATGATATGGTGATGATGATATTGCTACAAAGCGGCAACCCGTGAACATCAATGTTCTGAACAATTCATTCAAGAGATTAAACGGCATGAAGCTGTGTAAACAAATGATAAGAAAATAAAAATTAAATAAACTGTCGAATCCAATTTTCCAGGTAGGTAATATAACAAAAAGCTGAGTGAAACAAGTTCAAACTGTCACAAATCAGAAAGTTAAATTTATTTGCAGTTGTACCAATCAAAAAAGCTTGACTCGCATTTCAGAAGATGTCTATAAAACACACATCTAACTCGATTCCTCACAGATAATATCATAAGCTTGCTCATTTCCATAAAAACCAAAAGCGATTCGTTAAGAAAGAACTCGGTAGTTTCGTGATGGCCGCCAACAAAAGACGATCGCAGCCCGATCTGATAGCCATCGTAACATTAACTTACTTTGCACACACACACACACACACACATGTAGAACATCAACTTGTTGTAGACACACATACTAAGTAGGCGTATGTGTTACATGATAGAAGAATACAGAAAATCCATTTTCAAGAACCTAGTTTTGCATGGATTCCAATCGCCGCAGGTGTGACCTTTTTCCTGATGACGCCTTATGTCACTTAAGGCGTCATCAGGTCATCGCTTGTGAGGATGATTCGGGTGAGTAGTATCGTGAAAGTCTTGGCAGAGGACCCAAGAGCTCCTGTACTGGGGCATCTCATGCGGAATCATAGTCCGCTTGAAGTGCCTCGTAAATACATGACACACTATTAATTCTTAAATTTGTCTACCTGTAGTGTGTAAGTTTTAGTACCTAAGGTGTGTACTAACAGAAATGATTCCTGTGTTGTCCCAAATAAAACTATTTATATTATATTTTATTGTGACACTACTTTACGTACACCAAAACACGTCGAGTCAAAGCTCCAAAGCCTTCAACATCGACGCCGGTTTGCCAGCCTGCCTTTTTTCTCTAATGACATCTTAGAGATACATAATGTCTCATGAAAATTTTTCGGGGAGTGAAATTGTACAATCTCGGACATCATCGAACTAACAGAAGTACTGCGATACGCCATCGGTACATGTTGGACATCCCACCCATATGCACGAAACATCTTGGGAATACTTTCATTGTGCGAACAGCCAAGAAGTGAAATTCATGGTGCCTGTGTCTCCTGATAGCTAGCTCTACAACCTAGGGGTGTTTAAATGAAGAGACCTCCTTTACTTTACTTTCTTTTTTTTTTTCTTCTAGAAAAGCATCCTCCATCCTGGACTACATTATTGTTTACCATCATGGTGAGATTGTAATATATAAATGAATACCAGGCATGTGGACCTTCCGCTTGTATCTCGTCAGTGCCGCTAGCGTGCGATTATCCCCAGTCGAGCACACATCGCATAACTTACCATTCTTTATTCCGGCTGGAATCGTTCCGCAGTTCGTTCGTTTAGATAAGGATTGTATTGTTCGTCTGCTTCACTTGAACAACTAATTACAGTGGCGAAGAATTGAGAAGGAATACTAAGGAATGAGGGTTAGGCACTTATTGGCAAGATATTTCAGGAAGTTTTCGTGGTAAGAGAATTTGATTTTATTACTTTTGTAAAAATAATTTCGGGGGCCGAGTCACCCGCGTCCGTAGGAGAATACCCTTCAGCGAATCCCTACACGTGGTCCCCGGGTGGTGCTAAACAGGTGACATTAACCGTCTCCGTGGTCTAGTGATTATTATACCACCTGTTTCAGACCCAGAGATCCCGGGTTCGATTCCCAGCGGGGGCAATTTTTTAGCTCGGTATGGTTGGTGGTAGGATTTGTTCTAAGTCCGCCTGGCAAGCTACCACCATCATGTCTAAGTCTGTCGCCTTAACAACAATGTTAACAGCATTGTTGTGTTCCGGCAGTTAGAGGTATGATAGCCAGTTCCTCTGTGTAAGAGGATTCCGGGTGAAACTCGCTTCCATCTTGGGGCTAATCATCATTTTCTATCAGGTGAGATTTGGGCCAAGAGTTTCCCCGTTTTGAATAAAACAATAAAAAATAATGTTGACTTTTTTTTGTATTCTTGGCACGCATTTGACCACAATCTTTGATGATGTGATCCACAATGAAGCACGCTTGCCTAGAAGTGACCTATTTATTCTTGACTTATAGGAACAGCCTGTGGTTGAAATATTGATGATAACTCACGGGTATACCTACCTATGTTGGGAAGATAATCATCATGGTTTTCACTAAACATTCCTCTGTTAGTAGACCAGTTACCAGACCGGTGTCTAGCCTGGTGACTTGTTGGATTATAGGTTCGATTAACAGGTCGACGAAAATACCATTGGGTAGCCAAGAATAATTTATTAGTAGTCTTTATTTGTGCTTGGTTAATGGCAAGAGAACTGCTGTTGGTTCCATCTATCAATTGTAGATCTTTGCCAGTCGCTACAGATAGTCAAAAGCCGAGAAAATTCAACTCCTGATTGGCTAGATTGACTTATACAGGTTTGCTATCTTTACCAAAGATCTTAAACATGATAGCAGAAATATAGGTGTCGTACCCCTGCCCTTACTCGTGACTATATATCTAGCCTATATTTTCTCATTGTTGGGCAAAGGTCTCGCCCTCTTTTTCCCAGAAGACTCCGTTTAGGTCAGTCTTTTCAGTAGGAGTCGAGCTTGTCCCGCCATCTTCGCTTCTGCGTCACGTTATATTGTACACCTAATATGTATATCGTGTGATACCACAGAACATTACACTCAATCATTTGCTCATGACCGCTAGCCAACTGCCCAGTGAATTGAATGTAATAGTTACGGCTGACCCTGCAATAATAATATGTAGCTGTGCGCTAACCACGTCTTAGCTTTGATATAGGTCAGGCGGTAAACACGTTTGATATCAATAAGGCAGTGCTATGTAGACATCAACAGATTGTTGCTAATGCTGTAAGTTAATAATAATTCGCCTTAAATTGTAAACGTCTTCTCTTCGAAAACTAATGATTTATTGTATTTGAAATGATCTCAGGGCCAATTTTATTCTAAGTACCAACTTCTAAACATGAGCATCTCATTCCCAATCTGTCAAAAATGTAGGGAAATTGAGGCTTTCTTGACAAATTTGGAAAAATAGCGAATGCTAACGTTGCTTTGAATTGGCACTCTGTATACAATACATTCATAGATATAGTTTAATATAATCAAGATTTTAATTTTGCGGTGTTTGCGATAATCATCACATCTAAAAACAACTTCAGTTACGGCCCGGTGGCCTGTTGAACTCTTCATTCCTTTACTCTCAAAGTCCGATGGAACGGCAATCCGACACGATCGGGTGAGATAAGCCGGTCGATTCTGTCGACACCTCACCGTGATCACTTAGGTGGAGTGAACGACAAGTGAGCTGTCATGCCATCTTGTTTGTATAGTTTGACAGATCACTTGTCGTTCACTTTGCCTAAGTGTTCACTTCGACATGTTTACAGAATCGCACTGCAGGCCCTGGATTAACAAACAGGTGATTTCCAATGCACGCAGGCGTTCCAAAATAACCTTCCAAGTTCCGAGTTGCCACTGAGGAAAGGAAAAACCCTTTTGATTTTTTTTATTAGTTTCAGTCTGATTGTGCAGCCATCTTCGGACTACTTGCTTTTGTGTTTTTTTTTTTTTTTAATTAACCATACTAATATTATAAATGCAAAAGTTATATCAATCTGTCCGTTTATTATTACACAATCTATTTGTGTGTCACGCAGGTAGGCATTATTATCCCGTAAGTGCCTTCGGATAATTCTTGACGTTTATGCGGGTGAAGTCGCAGGCAGGGCCTAGTTGTTAGATAAAAATAAAACGATTCCTAATTTAGCAATTCATTCTGTGAGCTAGACGTCGCTGCCAAATGTGACCATTTGATACTGGTCCAAAGGCAATACTGGTTATTAACGCGCTTTTCATCTTTCTCTCACATTAAGGAGATACGCTTTTCCCGAGACAGTTCCTTCAAACTTTGATAATATAATATATTGAGAGCTAATTTCATAGCGAAGTATAGCGAAAATACTTTATTTTTCGTTCCTAATATTATTTCATACGCCTATGTGGCAGGATATGTGATGATATTTTGTAAATGTAAGGTATGGGCATTACATGGTATTCCTGGTCCTCTCAAATAATGATAATGGTAATTGTGAGAGCTACTTTCATATCTTCTATAATATAAAAATGAATAGCTAAATGTGTTGGTAAGCGCATAACTCAACAACGCCTGGACCAATTTGGCCAATTCTTTTTTTAGAATATTCCTTGAAGTACGAGGATGGTTCTTACGGAGACAAAAAATATAAAAATTGCCTGAAAAAGACTAAAAACAACACTTTTCTATGCTCCCATACAAAAGATTCGTAATAATACTTAAAAGTCAATTTGAACTCTAATACCATTCCATAAAGTTTAAGTGTTAGTGGAGAGGTATCGGGAAGGCCAAACAATTGAGTGACGTTTGTATCGTATAAATATTGAAATTAGTCAAATACAAATTGTCTGTGAGTAAGAGTAAGAGAGTACTGGGGTAAGTAGGTAGACAGGTAGACAGTTGACGGGAGCGAAGCCGCGGGGTACAGCTAGTTTATAATATTAGTAGGGATTTAAGACCCTTGTAAATGCCCGGAATCTTTAAAAAATAATAATCATACGAGGTACTATTTTCTGGAAATTAGACACAGGTGAACAACAGGTGACCTAGACTAGAGTCAAGAGCAAACTCATCTCAATTAAAAATAAAACAATGTTTCCGTGCCGATTGCAAATATTTATTATACTTCAACGTTTATATCACAAGTTCTGGTCTTTTGTACAGCTTACATTGAGCACTAAAGATCAGCAGGTGTCAGGAAACACGTCTAGAGTCAGTACTCAGTGACCCTGAAGCGATTGACTCGCGACCGGGCTGGTAATAGCTCGTCAATCGATCGCGGGTAGGGGCTCGTCCACAGCAATAGCCTGTCGATTCTGGAACCATGTCGAAGTGAAAATGATGTGAGTGATCTTAATTACATTGTTTAACAGCCGGTCGATTCTGTTGAAATCTCACCGTGATCACTTAGGTGGAGTGAACGACAAGTGAGCTGTCATGCCATAAAATATAAACAATTTGGAATAACAGCCGGTCGATTCTGTCGACATAGCACCGTGATCACTTAAGTGGTGTGAACGACAAGTGAGCTATCATGCCATCTTGTTTGTATGGTTTGACAGCTCACTTCGCCTAAGTGTTCACTTCGACATAATTATTTATCATCATCTGCCTAGCCTTTACCCATAAAATAAGTCATCAGCTTCGCCAATAAAATATAATAGAACAGAATACTCTTTATTATGTACACCATATAAGTAGCAATGCAGCCAGTCTTTTGGGCTCACTTCCAGTCGATAGCGATGGGGACGAATTTTTTGATGCCATTTTTTAGTTAGGAGTTTTTTTTTCTATTTTAAGTGTATATAGTTTGTTCTTTAAATACATTTCTTCCATATAAGTTACAGAAAAAAAAAATAGACGAAGAAAACATTACATAGGGTGACACAATGGGCGGCCTTATCGCTAAGAGACTCGCTTTTGACCACTATCTCACCTGATAGTAAGCGATGATGTAGTCGAAGATGGAGCACGCTTGCCTAGAAATAAACTATTCACTCTTGACTCAAATACTCAGGTTATAGCTACCACGAAACACAGACTCAGGCAGGGAATTCCACTCTTTAGCTGTAGGCTACAAAATCTTCTGGTTCACCAGTCCGTCCCAATTATTATAATGAGTGTTATCTTACAATCTCGCCAGATGTATGTACAGATGTGTACGTGAAAGCAGTCAGAAGCGGTCCCCTCGGTTTGACCACTTGCTAAGGGGAACAGCTGATGCATTGTATTAAGTGTAATCGGATTAAATGGAAATTTTAACAATCTGATTTGCTCATTCTCTTGTACTGCCACAAACTACATATTTCTATCTACTTGAATGCTCAAGTAGGTGTAAATAGCACTTGGCTTCATCGCTGAAGTAAAAACAAGTGCGCAAACTATTCAGTTTAGAAAAATGAAAAAATGATATTAGAAACTTCAATATCATTTTGAAGACCTATCCATAGATACCTACCCCACACGTACGGGTTTGATGAAAAAAAAAATTTGAGTTTCAGTTCTAAGTATGGGGAACCCCCTTTATTGGTTTTGTTTCTATTTTTATGTGAAAATCTTAATGCGGTTCACAGAATACATCTTACCAAGTTTCAACAGCATAGTTCTAATAGTTTCGGAAAAAAGTGGCTGTGACATACGGACGAATAGACAGACAGACAGACAACATGACGAATCTGTGAGGTTCCGTTTTTTGCCAATCCATTTGGCTACGGAACCCTAAAAAAATTGCAACTAGCTTTAGCTGCGCACGCGTATGTCTAGAATCCACCTTAGGGAACGTATTGCCGGGGTGAAAAGTAATTCACAATGATATAGGCCTTCGTGTAATCTGTCTGCCAATGCTTATACAAAACTCGTTTAGTGAGATTGGTTGTGACAAATATACAGACTTTCTAATCATTATAATTAATTAGCAACAAGTAGGATGCAGTCTGTCTTTAAATGCATCTCAGAGATTCTAGTGATAATGCTTCCTTATCATTTGCTTTTAGTAGAGCAGTGTGACTCCACCAAGCCTCTAGAATTCCTTATTACTAAAAGCCAACTACCATCGAGAAATTTGTTTGGTGAGAATTTGTTGTTATAATGGAAAGCAATAAATTCAGGAATCGCTCTATTTTTCGTATCTCACTAAAAATATCATACATTTTTATTCCATAAAAACTAGATCATATCATAAATGTAAATTGAAAACACATCGATATGTCACTGTGGCGCTGCCTTACTGATAAAGTATTCCACAACTCTTTAAACAATTTGAATGCAACCTTATGTCCAACGTGTTAAGATCGTCTTTTCTTTGCTAACGTATTGCTTCAACTGCACGAAAAATTAAGCCAAATTAAACTTCTTGCTGAAAGGATAAGGTTCAAGTTCGTTCATTTAATGGTAAGGTCCTCAAAATGACGTTTGTCAGGATTAACGTAAGCTTAAGGGTTCCGTCGATGAGACGAGAGGCGATGTGAACGAGTTCCGCAAAGTATTTTTAGAGTTCCGTAACAGGAAAGTGTAATAGAAACTTTTTTGTTACGTCATTCGATGTAAAATGGCGGCATTTTGGGGGGAACCGTCTATGTTTGTTTCAGTTTGTGTGGGAAGCGGCTCTGGGAAAATGTTTTAGAATGCTTTCTTCGTGTTTGACTTCCAAGAAGGGTTGGCATTTGATGATATTGATTTCAAATCCAACTGAGCCCGACGCTCAGTTCCTATGCTTCGAGTCGCACTCGCACTCGAAGGGTTACGTACCATTAACCTTAATTTGAAAATTTCAACGGTCTTCCTATTACGGATCTTGAGATACAGCCCACGCGATAGACGGTACTGCGACAGATAGACGGACGGACAGGCGGACGGGCGGGCGGACAGCGGAGGCTTAGTAATAGGGTTCAGTTGGTTACCTTTTGGGTACGGAACCCTAAAAACTAGTCAAATCCACTCCCTGGCTCTTACTATCATTCCTTAACTACTACATTGTATGTAATCTGAAGCGATCACTATGTTTTTTTAATACAACGTTACACTACAGCGACATCTATGCACCACATGCGAACTACATAAAAACCTGACATCTTAAAAATCCTACATCGCGCTATCAATGTTCTTCGCGCTCTTTCAACATATACTTACACTACAGCCCGAGATCAACCATTGGGCTGGTTTGCTTACTAGAGACAACCACCAGCTGATCGGGGACTGGCGGCCATTTTGGAGGACTGCCTTTATGAAAGACTTTAGCATACTAACAGTACTGAGTCTCAGCCTAATTTGAAGAAATGAAAGTTTCATCAATGGATGATCCCCTCTTTTAAATATGGTTCTGCATTCCTTTAAAACCGTTTTGCTAGGGTCATAGACTGCTTTCTCGGAATGTCTTATGAGAGATATATATTTTGCCTTTCTTCTACCTAAATACTATACAGATCATCACCTATTTAAATCTGCCAAGCTTCTATTAAATAGACTAATTATTAGCTTTCATTTTTTTTTAAATATCCTCGAGCACTCTGCAATAATTACCCACCACTAGACCCTCTCCGTTCTGCGGAACCGTTCCGTCAAGTCAAGTCTCATTGGGTCGTAAATTGCGACCTCTTCACAGCGAATTATCGTAAAAAGAGGTAATTTCCTCGCGATTATTATGAAGAACAGAAAGAAATCTTTTTTTTTTTGTATAATTATGCTCCTAATGTGACTAAATGGATACCAATATACAACGTAGAAGAATGGAGATTTTTATTGAAGAGCAAATGTAAATTAAGAACACTATTCCCAGGGAACATACTCCCGGGACTATCAATTTCTATTTGAAATTACCTTTTTTGCGGATATTTTTGAGATTTTTACGATTTACAGATAGCCCTCTATGCAGAAAATGCATGGAGGTTGAGGAAACGGTACCGCACGTACTCCTTGAGTGCAAGGGCGTCGCCGAAATACGAAAGTAAACTATAGGGTCACCGAATTTGCTCACAGATGTCCTGAACACGCCGAGAAATCTGATCTGTTTCTGGAGGGAGGTTGGCTGGTTGGAGTGACGGCCACCATGGCTCACGCACAATGGTCCAACATCAGGACTAAGTGCGAAAACCATAACCCCCTATAGAATACCCTTTTTTCCCTTTTTACAACACAAATAATTAATTCAATTTCACTAACTAGATTTGATCACTGTTGGAAAATTTCCCTAGACTAAACTAGATTTTTTGGTAAAATTTCATCCCCAGACTGGAGAAAGACACATCACACGAGTGCCGATTCTACTATTATTTATGCATCTCAGTCGCAATCTGTAAAAAATGTATGTTTTTAGGGATCGAACAAAAAGCGGAACCTGGATACCTGGCAAAAACGGAACGGATAGGATCACGGGTGTCTATCTGTCTGTCTGTCTGGTCCTGACTTAGCCAGTTTTTTGACAGTTTGCAACTGAAATGTAAATGCGAATATTGAAACACCCGACGCAATACATTACTCGACCTCGGACTCGAACTGAAAACCGCACACGCAACAACCTCGTGACCAGCACACTAACGCATCATTAAATTGCGGCCACTTCAGCAAAAACCCGAACTACCCTCTATTCACCCCCAACGAGTTTCATTGTGTCCAAGCTGCGGGTACTAGGCGCTCGAAATAACGATATAACGCAATTTGGAACTAACAACCCCCTGAATTCGCCATAATTGAGTAAAAACTCATAGCATGGGGTAGTTTCGTATAACAGGGGCAATTTGATAATGTCGGAGTAAGCCGGGGGTGGGGGGAGTAGGGTGGCCATCTTGGATTTAAAAGACAGATGAAAGTCCAACGAGATATATTGAATTTTAATTTGTTCTAAAGTGCTATAATTGATGGATATTGAAATGCTAATGTCTTATAGAAATTAAGAATTTAATGATTTCGTTTAACCAAACGTGAGAGTGAAGAAGCAAAGCAGGAAAAAAGTAAAGCAAAGCAGGAAAATAACATATGAATCACGCCAGTATTCTTTAAATGGTTGGGAAGAGGTCATTAGTGCACCTACTTGTTTAAGTAACAATATAACACTTTTTCGAACTTTAATCGAACCTGAAGCTCCTTGTATAATAAAGCCTGTTACAATTAATTGGAGACACACACCGAGTATAACTTCAAAAGTCCAATCTAAATTTTTAAAAGTCATCCGTTATTGACTGACTAAGTGACAGACAGAGAACGCACAGACAAAACTACTGATTATAGAAAGTAAAATTTAGCATGTGGGTTCCTTGGGGAGTGTAGGAAAAGACTAAAAGAATTTCCTGAAATTCCTATGGGAACGGCATGCGCAGAATAAAACTTGTGCAGTAAGCTTTTCTTATTGAATTAATAGAAATCAGCGAATTACTGAACGCTACTTAACGCTTCCTGAGGCTCTAAGCAGAGTGCTATTCTATCAGCGACTGCGATTATGTGATTACGTAACATAAGGGCAGCGTTGTCGAACGCATACATTTTTGACGTTTCGAAAAGCGTCTGCGCCACGCTACCGCTGACAGAATGTCACTTGACTTGAGTCTCTGTTGTCAGTCTTCAGTCTTCAGAAACTTCACCGTGTCTCGGTAAGCACGTTAAGTTGTAGGTCCGAGGTGTTCATAGAAATATAAAAAAACTAGCTTGTGTCAGCCTAACTAATCCCTTGGCAACAGAATTTTTTGTCAAGTTTTACTAATTATCTTTCAAATAGTCAGTCATTCATTTATATTGTACTAGAAGCCGACCGCGATATAAAGGCTATGGAGATTGAAGATACAGGTCAACAGTAAAACGACGGTCACTGTAGGAAGTGGTCACCACCGCTCATCTGCAGTATCAGAGCGGAGCAAATATGTTGCCATTCCAGAGACAAAGCTGTCCCAGGGCTGCACAATTACTTCGAATGAGTCACCGCGCCCTGTAACGCAAAGGTAATATGAGGAACACGGACGGGTTTTCGTCAGTAAGAGTCTGACACTCCCTTCTGCTCCACCCAGAGCGGAAAGAGTCATTTGATGATTTCCCTCATTCCTTTAACTGGGCTCCTGCGGCCTATCTTACTGCAACCATGCCCTATCCCGTGATAACATGGCATTATGGCCTATATATTATTATAAATATCCCTATAGCCTCGCAAGCGTCATAAGGATGGCTCCGCGGCGAAGCGATTGGCGTTCGTTGGCAAAACAGCGCGCGTCAAAGGAACTTGCACTACTGGCAGCCGTCTGAAGAAAAATGTTTAGTACTGCATTTGAAATAGTGTTATTCATGTTCATTATATTTTTGGCTCAACGAGAGCTTATTACAGTGAAAACAAAAATCTGTAATCAGATCATTTCTACCAGAGTTTACCGCGTAGTACAAACCCACAAAAAGTTAACCATTTTATATGATTTGAGATTTAGATAACGATCGTTATCTAAATCTTCACAAAAAACAATCAAAACTTCCAACCCATTGCTCATTGATGCAACCACTAAATTATTAGCAGTCCCCCTTTTCCTTAAAAAATCACCTAATACCAAATCCAATTCTCCCTACTTTACATTCTACGTATATCAAAGGCTGTCCGGCAGCCGGCTCGGACGTGGCGTCCGCCCGGCAGTCCGGTCGCAATCCGGACAATGGACGAGAATTATTCACAGGCCGCATATCATTGTCTACCTGCACGTTATTAGATCCTGTGGCAATAGTGCGCAGTGCGTTTATGGCACTTTGTGAGTTGTGTTTTTGATAGTGTTAAAAATATGTCGTTTGGGGATTATCCATATTATTTGAAAAGGGCTTATACAATCCTAATTATCAATTTGTCAAGTACATATTTTTATTAGTTCTTACAATAAAAACATCCGCACAGGTCGATCTTCAAGGTTAAGCAACGCTTGCCGAGGTTGGTCTGTGGATGGGTGACCATCTTAACATACCGAGTTTTCTCCGTGCCCCGGAAAGCACGTTAAGCTGTTTGTCCCGACTGTCATTTGGAGATATTTGGTAGTCGTTACGGAAATTTAGACGCCAGAAAATCTGACACCAGTCTTGCCAAGGAGTACCGTGTTACCCAGTTAATGGATTGTGGAGGTCTGGTAGGCAACCGCTCCACGTAAATATTGGTATTCAGTTGAATTCCGGTTTGACTGGAAGCCGACCCCAATATAGTTGGGAAAAGGCTAGGCAGATGATATTTTTGAAGCCATGGTATCTCGGATCTTTGGAAGGCGTACAAGGGGCGAAGCCTACTCGCAGAAGCCCAGTTAGACAATTCCATAATTTCATGAGGCACTTACCGAAGAAGCGCAATTTGTTTGGAAACAAAAACAACCGTCACCGAACTACTAACGATATCCTGCATCGCGGTATCAGAGTGTTCAGTGTGATTTGAACATTATTGTACAACAGTCTGAATGTCAACTATTGGGCTGTTGCCCACCGGAAACAATAACCGTCCGGTTGGAAGATCAACCCTTTTCAATGGAGGGTTGCGGGACTTTACAGCCTGTTCCACATTTCTCTATAGATGATGGAAGCAAAACCGCGGGTAACAACAAATAACAAACAAACAACAACAAATTAGATATATAAAAATAGTGATATAATAACAAAAACTCCGATACAGCTGAATTTTGGTAGAGACCTTGGGTATACATACTATTAAAAACAAAGTACCAAAAGTTCCCATCGACAACATGTGTGCTAAAAAAATTAATCAAGGTCAAAGGTCAACAATTTAGTTTTTTTATTTTTCTCGAAAACACGAATTAATTAAAGTCGGAGTTATTGTTAATTGAAATCTCTATTTTGACCGGACTATAAAATGAAACGGTTCCACACGGTTGCTTAGTACTGGAAAAATTCATTGATTTACACAAAAAAAAAACTCTAATACAGAACCTTTTCAAGAACTCGATTAAAACTGAAAAGTACCTTCTGTAAGGTCGGCGATAAAAAATAATTTTCTCTGTAAGTTCTATACGCTGAAACAAAGTTAGTACCTACAGGTAGGATCCTTTATCTTTCTGCACGAAGGCACAACTGGGGAGAAGAGCTCGCCCTATTAAACCGCGGCTATTTCGGAACGAATTCTTTACATAAGCTTGAGTTCCCAATGTATGTAGTAGGTGTGAAAAAACGTGTGACCCTCGTTATTAGAGGAGCTATTCAATAAAGACTAAAGAGATACTGCAAACGGTATCATGAGATACGAACTTTTGAAGGGGTTCAAACATTTTTGTGTGGGAGTTGGTGGCATAGCCAGCAGCCGCACAGTTGATTCGTTTTTAAAATCACAGCGCACGATCTTCTTCTTATCATGTGGATAAGATGGGTACTAAGGTCTAACGACTCCACCCTAGTGTCAGAGTTTCTAAACCGCCTCAAGGGCCTCTGACATGGTTTAACGACCGCCATTTGGCGGCCAGGACCACTAACCACGTGCCTTCCGAAGCACGGAATCATCCTTTTATCAGCCTGCAATGTCCTAGCCAAACTGGAAAGAACTTTACAAAGTATGCTTCCCGTGGGAATTGAACCCACGACCACCGGGTCACAAGGCAAGCGCCTAAACCACTCGACCACGATGAAACGTACGTAAAGCAAGTAATTAATTTATGTAAGTTTTAGTTATTGTTGTCAATATAAATACTTTACCTACAAATATGTCGTCGTGACACGTTAGAGGAACGTTGTTGCTAGTTTTTTGTTTTTTGATTAAACGACCTCTTCCCATTTATCATGTTTAATAGAGAAATCAATCAAGTATCCTTCATTCAGTCGTGTGTTCGACTAGTTTTGTTGTTAGGGTTCTGAACATCGTTAGAAACGGAACCCTTAACTATAGGATCACTTGGGTTTCTGTCTGTCTGTCTATCTGCTCATCTGCCACAGCTAGCTTTCTCCGGATCTACTGGAGGAGCCGATTCTGTTGAAATTTGGTATACATAATGGACTTCTATCCCAACCCAAACACGGACGCGTTACGTAAGTAAATAAATGTTTAGTATGGGGGTCAAACAAGAAAAATATGTTTTTAAAAGTATCGTCTGATATATCAATTGAAAGGACTTATTGTGAGCGTTTTTTTTTTATTTGAAAAGAAATAGTTATTCGAGAAATTATACCAAAAATGACATTCGTTCCCCCTTATCTCCGAAACTACGGAGCCTAAAATTTTGAAATAAACGCAGATTATAGTTCGTAATTTAAAGATTACGGGAAAACCTATAAAAAGTCTCTAGTGAGAAAATAACATGTTACAAAAATTAAATTGTTTAAGAACCCTTTGCACGCGAGTGCGACTCGCAATTGACCACTTCTTCTATTGATAGGCATACGTTTGACCACTCTTTCACCTTTTGGTAAGCGATGACACAGTAAAGGATGGATCACGCTCGCCTAGAAGTAACCTATTCACTCTTGACTTAAAAACTCCCAGGTTGTAGCTATCAGGAAACAGGCTCAGGCGTGCATTCCACTGTACGGAGTGGACGAGCTTTACGCACAATGAATGTATTCACAAAATGTTTGGTGCATTTCGTACCCCTCCGATAAACAGTTCGTTCGGGGAAAAAGCTCTTCATTAAATGACGTAGTACGTACGAGTACCAACTTGTTACAGTGCTTCTGAGAACCAATAATGTAGTAGTCGACCCATCACATTTCGTAATGATTGTGATGCTGCATCACCAGGCAATTATTGCTTCTCAGAAGCAGTAATTGCTTGATATTCGTAGGTTAGTAGTATAATATGGTTGACAAGTTCACAGTTCTGTGAGCAGGTGGAGGAGAACGCGACTTATAATAACATTCACTCGAGTCGATTTTCGATGGTCGACGATTCATATGGTCGATGGCGCCGAAACAGTTCTGAAAGAAAGAAAGAAAAATAATTTATTTGGCACACACGGATTCACACAATGTAGGTACAATCAAAGGGTGATGAAACTAAGTTTTAAAAACAATAACATTATATGCCCCGCGGCTGCGTCAAATAGGTCCAGTTCAGTGGAGTGGCGACCGCGTTCCGGAAGACCAAAGGCCTCCCACAAGGTGGACCGAGGACCTGGGGAAGGTCGCGGGTAGCCGATGAATGCGACACGCACAGAACCGGTCGTTGTGGCGACGCTTGGGGGAGTAGGGCTCCCAAGCGTCGCCACAACGACCGGTTGTCCTGCAGTGGACGTCTTTCGACTGATATGATGATGATGACGATGGGTCGATCTTTAAGGTTTAGCTTGCCTTGTCGAGGTCGGTCTGTGGATGGGTGAGCATGACCATCTTAACATAACGAGACTCCTCCGTGCCTCGGAAAACACGTTAAGCCTTTGGTCCTGGCTGTCATTTTCTCGATCTTTGGCAGTAGTTGCCGATTGTCAGTAGCCTGAACATCTGACACCTATCTTGCCAAGAAGTATCTGTTACCCTGCCACTGGATTGTTCAGCTCAGTTAAGTAGCAGTACTTTACTCGCTGTGAGAGAGAGGCACAAAAGAGAAACAAGACGAATATCAGCAGTTTTCAGTATGCTTAAAATATATTTTTTTCTTTTTCAATCGCGATACCATTTTACCCCATTTTAATTTACTTGATTTGCCGGAAAAGTGAACGAACCCCTTTAGTGAGTGATCCCTTTTAAAATTTCGTCCCAATTCACCCCTGCATCCCTATTCACCCCGTTTTACGGAACAACCCGCTGACAGACGGACGGACGGAAGGACAGTGGAGGCTTAGTATTAGGGTTCCGTTGGATACCTTTTGGTACGGAACCCTAAAAAGCTACAACGTAGATTTCCATAACCAATAATACCAAACCGACGTGATTTTCTTCAATATTATATTCTAGATCGTAAATAGGAAGCTTCTGAACGGTTAGAGTGAACCTGTAACGGCTATTTTATTGCTAAACGATTTGCGACTCGCGACCATCGCTTGAATACTAATACCTTTTATAGCAGAAAGTGGATATTTTGTTTTTGTATTTATTTCGAAATAATATATGAATGATATATGATCTATAGGGAAGGTAGAGGACACTTTTCGTTTAGTGCCTTTATTTTTGTTTTCTGCGACAACCTTAGGTCAGGAAATATTTACTCGTAATCAATCACTTTTTAGGGTTCCATAGCCAAATGGCAAAAACGGAACCCATACAGATTTGTCATGTCTGTCTGTCTGTCTGTCTGTCCCGTATGTCAAAGTCACTTTTCTCCGAAACTATAAGAACTATGCTGTTGAAACTTAGTAAGTAATCCTGTAAACCGCATTAAGATTTTCACACAAAAAAAGAAAAAAAAAACAATACATTTGGGGGTCCCCATACTTAGTACTGAAACTCAAAAAAAATTTTTTTTCAAACTCATACGTTTGGGGTATTTTAATATCATTTATTTCTAAACTGAATAGTTTGCGAGAGAGACACTTCCAAATTGGTAAAATGTGTGTCCCCCCCCTGTAACTTCTAAAATAAAAGAATGATAAAACTAAAAAAAAATATACCATGTAAACTACCAGCAAAAACTGGTTCGAACGAGATGTAGTATGTAGTTGTTTTTTAATACGTCATAAATCGTAAATAATATCTATCGGTTTTGTACGGAACCCTCGGTGCGCCAGTCTGACTCGCACTTGGCCGGTTTTTTTGGCAATCTATACTAATATTATAAAGCTGAAGAATTTGTTTTGTTGCTTGAATGCGCTAATCTCAGGAACGATCCGATTTGAAATTAATTATTTCAGTTTTAGATAGCCCATTTATCGAGGAAGACTATAGGCTATAAATTATATCATCACCGTAAGACCAATAGGAGCGGAGCATTAATGGAAAATGTGACGCAGACGAAGATGCGCGGGTCAGCTAGTTTTTAACTGACTTCCCAAAAAGGGTTACCTCATAACTCCGACAATTATGAACCGATTTAAAAAAAAAAAATTATCTGAAAGGATATACTTGCCGATTAGTCCCATTTAAATCATATCAAAATCGGTTACGAACTTTGGATTTTAAATCGAAATAGCTGAAATTTGACTATTTAGATGATTCTTTGATAATCGAATTTGCGTATTTTGCTTTTCTGCGATTTTGCAGTGGTGTTGTTAGGTGTGGGGCACCACTAAAAAGTGAAAAATAAAAAACTTTTTACAAAAAAAATACAACCGACTTCCAAAAAAAAAACACGTCGGTGTCAAAATACGAAGATCTTCGTATTTTGACACCGACTTCCGAAATTAAAGTTATCTATTTTTTACTTTGTAGTGTTTTTTTTTTGGAAGTCGGTTGTATTTTTTTGTAAAAAGTTTTTTTATAATATGAATTGTACAACAAGTAGCTTTAAGATAGAAGTTAACACCAATTCAAGTGTTAAAAGTACCATAAGCTTTGTGCTCCTTCTGTGTACATGAAATTATTGGTAATCAACTTACAAGCCGGACGCCTGATAGGCTTTCACATCAGCTAAATTCCATCTTGCTTCAATTTTTAACCCCTCAGAACCAAAAATATTCCATTCTTAATTCAAATGTTTTTTTTTTTTTTTTGAGCTTGGTTTGCTCTTGACTCTAGTCTAGTTCACAGATGACAAAGTCTACGATGGAGCGAGCTTACCCAGAAGGGGCCTGTTCACTCTAACTTCGAAGAGAAGAGATTAGGGTTGTAAGCGTTTGGAAAAACAGAAAAAACATCTTCTTGTTAATGAACTCATGGGCAACATTTCATGATCTGTCAAAGACCGTAAGGCCCTATCGGGACCAAGTTGTATTGTCTTAGTACTGAGGGCCAATTATAATATTTTTTGCACAACTTTCGCATTCGCATATCAATCGCAAAACAGCCTTAATTTTCATACATTTTTGACAGATTGCGATTGAGATGCAAATGTGAAAATTTGTAGAATTGGCACTTTGTTCTTTTAATTTGCGGGCGCTGAAAGAAAGAACTGGACTATCCATTATTTTCTGAAATATTTTAAGTCAATCTTTACCTATTACATAGTAGATCAAATCCGTCATAATATTACTTACTAACAACACTAACAAATAAAACCGCACGGAACCCTCAACTCCTCGGAAACATTCGGGATAGATCGGGCGACCCTCTCCGCTCTCGGTTTGGCCACAATCTTCCGCCTTACGGCCACAACAACCCGTTGCCGAACGCACCCGTTTTTGTGCCGCTCTATTATTGTGAGACTATTGTGGAGGACCTTCGGGTTTTATGATGATTTTCGGGTTAAAATAGTGTCAGATGAAACTTGCAAAAAGTGAGAGGTCGTTCGGTGGATGAGACAAAGAGCGAGACAACGAAAATAATATAAGTACCTAAGCTATAAATTATCATTCAAAAAGGTTGTTCAACACAGTAGATACTTTTTAAGATTCAATAAAACCCTGGGAATATTACGGTTAAACAGTCTAAGTTTTTTCTTTTTAAACGTGACGTTTACAAACATATAAATACACAAACAGCCAGTCCACTGCGTCAACCGTATTGTTTGGGCCCAGTAGGTGGCTGCATCAATTGCAGTAGGTAGCAGGGGTATTATTAAGTCCCAAGTTGCAGGTGTATGGAAACTTGGGTACTCCAATGTGTAGCTCATGTTCTGAACAGGGGCACCGCACTCAATTGCAGCAACTTGGATCAATCAAACTTATGTCGACTGATCACTGCTAAAAAATGTTTTCAAACATTTGTGCCTTTTCTTCACTATAAATGCTTTTAAAAGAATTCATATTATGATGATCTCTATGATTCCTGGGTTTAGCGGTTTATAAAGCTACCTAAACATTAATACGAAAAATCTTTATAAGGTATTCAATCATTGTATAGATTAAGGTATAGCAACATGTACATAACTTGATAATATTCTATACTAGCTGACGCCCGCGGCTTTGCCCGCTTGACAGATTATATATTTAAACCTTCTTCCTCAAGAACCACTCTATCCAATTGTGAAAATAGTATGATAATTGGTGTAGTAGTTTTTGAGTTTATCGCGAAAAGACAGACAGACTATAGACAGACAGATATGTAGTGATATTTATTAAGTCCTGAAAATCTAAAAAGATTCCCAGTAAATCCAACTTAAACATTCCAAGATCCCACGGGACTCGAATCTCGAATACTTTATTTTTAATCTAAATCCAGATCTAGATTAGCAAAAAATATACGCAACTGAAGCAGAATGCCAACTATCTGGATTTGAAGTGAAAACAACTTAGTATTCAGGGGACCTCCTATAACTTAGGTCGAGACTAAATCGTTTGAGAATAAAAATAAGCTCTTTAAAATGTAGGAGAGACGTTTAAAACTGTTTTGGGGCATTTAGAAAAGGTGCTGTTTTATTTATGTGGGTTTAATATCTTTGCAAGGGAAATTAGGATTCGGAATTATACAAAGAGCAAATTCTATTTTTGATACGGCTTTATTTTTAGAGGTTGTTTTAGTGTACTATTATTTAAAGTTTTTTTTTTGTTTCCGTCATCTTTGACCTAGACTAGAGTCAAGAGCAAACCCATCTTAACAAAAAAAATGAGAGCTTCAAATGATTTTCATATGAATTAGTTGAAAAAGGTTTTGTGAAAGTAAAGACGGAAACACACCGCTGCGCACAGAGAGGCTACGCACGTGTGTTAAGCTTCGCTTTGCAAGAAAATGTATGTGATTGTGTCCACTGCGACCCACGGACACGTTATGCATCAATTGACGTCGTTTGTACACGTGTGACTTGCTCGAATACGGCACTCGCACAGCGCAATGCTGTCAGCGCCTTGCACGCTGTGCACGCGGTACACGCCATACACGAATATTAACCCATGAATAAGTATCGGAGCACAGTTTTGAGATACGGTTTATTAAACGTAGCCGTGTATTTATTTATTTATTTATGTATACTTTATTGTACACCTTTAAAATACGTACAGAAAATCTTAAACTAAAGACATACAATTGGCGGCCTTATCGCATTCCACGATATCTTCCAGGCAACCTGGAACCTGTGTAGTTTGTACTGCAGTAGAAACGTAGACTCACGTTGCCAAACAAATGAACCCACGCAACTAAAACACGCCGCGTCCCCGTGTACAGCGTGCACCGCGGTGAGTTTGCGCCTTAACGCAGTTTTTGTTTTGCATTTACCTACAAGGCACGGTACCTACGCATCTTTGTTATGATCGGAGACCAGTCTAACCAGAGGCAGCTGAACACTAGTATCTTACATGGGGCTGGTGACTGCACTAGCCAACAAATGAGTAAGCTGACATCCCTTGGCAAGGCTACACCAGACAGCTTGGCTCCGTATACTCGTAACGACTGTCAAAAATCTTCATAATATTATGATAGTTAGCTTATAATGCATTCATCTTGGTATCAGGCAGGTATCTTGATATGTTAGGATGGTCACCCATCCAGGAATCAATCTCGGAAAGCGTTGCTTGACCCGTCCGGCTTCAGAATATAACTGAAACTATGAAGGATTATTTAGAAACTAGCTTTTTCTCGTAACTTACACGCGTATCGTGTCTTTTCGCTTTCCCGTAGGAATAGGCTTGTGTCCTGAAAAAATCTTATTAGTCCGTCAGTTAGATTATCAAAAAATATTTGACCCGTGGTTTTTTTTTGATACGGGAACCAAATTTGACGAAGTTACGACGCTTTTAAAATTCCCAATACGTCACACCTTTGCATAATTTGCTAGTGATTCGTGACGTCACGAGCCCCCACTCCCGAGTTTTGATGCGTTTTATGTTTGTCAATATTCATTGATTTACAAAAACAAAAAATACGTGTCCATTATTTTTCAATACTCTAACTGACGGACTAACTAGTTTTGCAATTTGAGGATGATGGAATCTTAGCCTATTTCGGGTAATCCTAAGATATCAAAAACGTAGAAAATCTAACATAATGCTTTCCACTGGAGATCTAAAAGCAACAAATAAAATGAAATGCTACACAGGGCAGGTTTTTGTGAATTTACATTTAAATTGGAATCTCGAGTGCGGAGTGTCAAGGGCGCGTAATCACGTCTATACAAATCGGAGATCTGGGGCAGGGCTGCTCAAGTAGCGCCGCTTGGGACCGCGTGTTTCTATTGCTGGGTTATAATATTATAATCTGCCTAGCCTTTTCCCAACTATATTGGGGTCGGCTTCCAGTCAAACCAGATTGAGCTGAATACGCAATTTAAATATTAGAGGTTGATGTTTAAAGCAATATTTGTCTTGAGTTGTATTGATTACACAAAACATGCCTTAAAATAATTTTATGCATTTTTCCACGTAAATGAGTCATGTTTTGATTCTTCATTTCAGAAAGATCTACTACTATTTTTACCCGACTGTGAAAGAGGGAGGGTTATTTTTTAGAGTGTATGTATGCATGTATATTTCATTGGCACGCCCAAGGTTTAGGTCAAGTTAGAGCCTTAACGGCTTGTCGTATTTTTATGTGAGTGGTGTCAATAAATTCGTCTTAGTCGTGAAAGTGTCACTGGGTACATCAAAATATAAAAAAAAAACAAAATGGCGGATTTTTGGCCCAAAATTTTGACTTTAAAAATACTTTGTATTTATTTTATAATACAAAAATGTATCTCACTAAAATTTTGATCAAAATGAAAAAAATACTTTATCAAAAAACCCGACATCTAAAAACGACAAAAGATCCAAACAAGTCGCTTTTCAAGCAGTCTGATGCAGTTCAATCACATACTCGACTTGCTTGCTTGAAAAGTGACTTTTTCGGAACTTTTTAGTCGTTTTAGTTATTTTATGTTGTTTCTTTAACTTAAGTCGAGATTTTTGGTAAACTTTTAGAATATCGTTCAGGCGATATTAATTTTAGATGTGTCGCATTCATTCAAAATCGTTTAAAATTCAGAAACCCTCACAAAAATATAGATCTAAGGTTGAGTAACCCTGCCCCGAAACATTCACAAAACTTCAGAGAGGGCAAATGTTAGGAAAATCGACTTTCCCATACACAGCTTTTATTCCGCGGAGCAAAGGAGATTGTATGGAAGTCATATTATTATTATTGGATTCCTTTTAGAAACGTCGCATTACACCGACCCCCGACCATCTTATTGAGGTAAATAGAACTTATATTCAATAAAATATTACAAAAAAATATGATAAGCCTCGTTTCCCCGAAAAGCCAACGTGAAGGGTACAAAAAATGACCTGCAATTCATAGAAATACGTGATTTACTGTGATAACTTTTAATTAGTTTAAGCGAATCGAAATATTTGTTTCTTCTTGGTAACTAACGAATCGCCCTGACTTTGTACAAGTGCATTTTATGTACATAAAGGAACCACTCTTGTTTACCGCACTTGTCATTACGGAAACTGTCTCAAAATCCGTTGCGTGGTAGTAGTTAAGGAGCGATGTATTTATTGAAAAAATAGTGCATATAGTCGCTGTAATATTTGAAAACAAAAATAACATAGTAAAAGCTAGTCATGTTTAACGATTTGTTATTTGAAGAAGTGAGCAGATAAACAGACCTCACAGATAGTAACTTTGTTTTGTACTATTTAAGCCTCGCGTCCACTAGGCAACATTTGACGCGCAACACGTGACGCCCAACATGTTCAGCTACATGCACAACAACACGGGACGTCGCCAGCAGGCGCGCAACTTTAACAATGTTACAAAAAATGTGCCTCGTTGCCGTTCAACATAATGAGCAACATTTTACCAGTTTAGAAACCTGTTTCCAAACAGTTCCAAAATCCTGTTCCAAAATAACAGCCTGTTCCACTGGAACTAAAGACTCATTGATTGCAACAGATTCAGAAATAGTACCTGCTACTGAAAAGGTCAGAAAAAGTGACAGGCAGGGAACAGGTTCTGTCTCTTTCTATTACAATGAACCAGAGGAGCAAAGAGCTTGTTCCAAAGAACAGATGTTGTCTCTTTCTATTATAATAAGTCGGAAGAAAATGGAACATGTTTCATTTGAAACTGTTTCACATAGCTGTTCCAGGTCGTTTCGTTTTGTATGTCGAGTTACGGCTACTACGATTGTTTGAGGAACAGGCAAAATAGGTAGGAGCTGTTATTTCGGTTCTGAGATACCTGTTTCATGTTGTTTCTTTGAAATACCTGTTTTTTTAACTGTTTCGATAAATATGCCTCACTCCTACTTCTAAGAAATGAGCCTATGCCTGAACACAATCAACCAGTAGCTTATATTGCCCCTGCTGGGATATTTCCTCCCAGCTCTTCTTAATGAAAAGAACTGGGAAAAATCCACCACGAGGTCCTATGCAATTTGGTGGTCACCATATCTTTGTATAATTAGTTTTAGGATATTTTGGTTCCGCATCATGTATTCCTTTATGGTTTTGAAAGCAGTGCTGGTTATATATGTATAAATTATACAAAGTAAATCTCCAGGGTACAAACTACTTACTAAACTAGATTATTTTAGTTTAATCGCTTGACCGGCCCAGTATTCAGCCAGTGATGGCATGTGAGGCAGGCAGGCAGTGCCATCCGCCGACGCAATCATTAGGTCCTCACGTGACCAGGGCATGAGGCGCAAGCTGATGGTGAGAGGTGGCCATGGTCTCCAAGAGATTGCACAAACACTAAAGATTCGACCTCATCTAAAATAATAGGATCAAAAAATACTGACGTGTTAAAGAGTTACATAATAACCTATTTGCAAAAGTTAGGATTTTTTTTCTATTTAAGTGTATATATAGTTTGTTCTTTAAATTTTGCAAAATAAATATGATTTATGAACCCCCACCTGAGGAGGTTCTATATGCTGCAGCTGACTGGCATAGCCCCCCGCCGGCATTTTGAATTCAAATGTTTGTTTTAATGGTGACTTTACCTCGAAATATAGCTGCAACGCGACACTTTGGGCAACCATTTTCCTAACATTTTTTGTTTGTTGAAGTGTCCTGCACCCATACATGCATTTTAGATCGATCGTGCGCCGCAAATTTGAAATAAAAATGGCAGCGGGGGGAGTGGTATGTCACAGTGGTTCTATGTCCCTTCGCCGAAATCCTAAGCCTAGTCTAGTATTACAGTGGAATCAATGGCACACTTTAATTAAAGACATTAATTTCTAAAAATATAAATAAACAGCCCTCATCTTTCACTAACAAACTGTTTAATGAATGTAAAGTTTTCAAACGAAGATGAATGGCGATGTTTGTGAAGTTTTTAACAACTGCTGAAGTGTTCAACACTAGGCTGAGATTAAAACGTCATTTTTACACTTCAAAAGTTACAAGTGCTTAAAATTTTCACTGAAAACTTCAGCTTATATTGTAATTTTGACATTTTGATTTATATTTCTGACTGGTAAATTTCATAGATTTCTGTGTTTTTATTATTTCTTCTCGTCTTTTTTATTTTTTTTGATTGACAATTTTTTTAATAAAATTTGGACATTTTTGTATTGTAACAATTAAAGCTGCAAAGTAGAAAAACCCTACTTTTATGTTACTTATCCCAACAGAAAAATGGAAAGCTAATTTCTTTTTCCCTGTATTATTCACTAGGTTTAACTCACGGCTTTCTTGGAAACTATACCTACTGTGCAGTTTTCTACGAGTATCATTATGATACTCGTAGAGATAATACTTTCATAACTTTGAAACAATTTACCAGTATTTTTTATTATTGTCGATAGACTCGTAGTTGATCACAATCTCACCTGATGGTAAGCGATGACGTGATGAAGCATGTCTGCCATGCCTAGAAAAAACTTTTATCTAAAAGAGAGACTGCTTGCAGAGAGAGCTTTAGATCGAATAGGGCTCTCCTTCGGCCATGATCAACATTTGTTCTCCATATAATCAGAATATTTTTACCTTAAAACTAATAGTAGTTTAATAAACTAGTTGCGGAATTCGTTCATACCGCGGCCCTGCCGCCTGGCGGGCATTAGGGAGAACACGGATGGGTTTTAGTAAGAGTGTGACACTCTCTTCTGCTCCACCCAGGGCCGGAGGAGTCATTGGATGATTACCTATCATTAAAAAAAGTTAATAAACTAAGAGAAAATACTTCAAACTTGGCTGACACTCGTGGCTCGTAAGACATTAAAGCGATACATGCAGACGCCGCGACGCCGATGAAGACGTTTAGGCGATATAATATAGCGAGCTAAAAGACCTGTATTACTGGTAACAGTATCATGAAACATATTTATGTAGCGCAGTCGTAGTAAATACTAGTGATTTGTGGCCAATTAGGTAAGTACTGTATTCTAACTTGCCACGTCGTCGACATTCTATATTTCATAGAAAAGTTGTTCTAAAAGTTTATTTAATAATGGCCAGCAGAATGTGTAAGAAGCTTTTTTTTTATTTATTCATTTAAATTAAATACAGTACATTAATAAAAAAACAGTTTAAAACAAAATATTTAATGAATGTGACAGTTAAGGCGCCTTGAAATAATAAGTTTTAAAACTATCTATATCCCGCGGCTTCGCTCCCGTCAACTGCAACTTATTTTTTTTTCATAAGAACCTTCATTCTCTTGTCAGTAATGTTTGTTATTGTCAAGAGAAGGTTCTTCTGAAAGAAAAAAAGAATTTGCAAAGTCGGCCGAGCTTTTCACGCGTGAGGCGATGACCAAGGGAAATAGGGATTTTTTTTAACCGACTTTCCAAAAAGGAGGAGGTTCTCAATTCGGATGTTTGTATTTTTTTAATTTTTTTTTTGTTTGTTCGGGCATAACTCCGTCGCTTGCCAACCGATTTTAAAATGTTTTTTTTGTTGGAAAGGGAATACTTTCCAAATGGTCCCATGATAAGGAAACCAGGATCTGATGAGTGCATCCCAGAGAAGTCGAGGGGAACTTTCGAAAATCGTATGGGCAACTAGTTCGTTTGTATTTTGCTTTTCTGCGATTTTGCAGTGGTGTTGTTAGGTGTGGGGTAGGTACCACTAAAAAGTGAAAAATAAAATATAACTTTAATTTCGGAACTCGGTAATTTTGTTAATTTGTTCGTTTTTAAAACCGAAATTAAATTTATTTTTTACTTTGTAGTATTTTTTTTTTGGAAGTCGGTTGTATGTTTTTGTAAAAAGTTTTTATTACAAATGCGGTAGGTATAAAAGCTATTAACATTTTTTTTAAATAGCCGACCTAGCTCCCGAGAGGCAGCTTCTACATCAACACTAAATCAAGTTCCCCAAACGAAGTCAGACATCATGCAATCTTTCTACATCTCTCTCAACCGTCTGACCTTGAGTTAGCTTCAATGAGATTTCGTCGAGTACAGTCGGTGCCAAAAAAAACTACACACTCAGAAAAAAATACGACTGCTACATTCATACGCACCCTTTAAAGCAAATGTGAACCAGAATCTTCTAAACTCACTCGCTCTATCTTAGACCTTATTCATGGCTTACCATCAGTGTGAACGCGGTCAAGAGTGTGCTCATGTATGAAGTAAAAATAAAAGGGAAAGTGCCACACAGCACTGGCATAACTAACAACTACTGGGACTAGGAACTTGAAATTTTGCACACGGCTTCTTTTTTGTATAGGTATAGGTGAGCATTAAGCAGGGAGTTTTGAAATTCAAACTTAAAGGTGCTTAAGGAAGGCAAATTGTTTGTACTAAAACAAAGAATACGAAGTCGCTGTCGAAATGCTAATCAGACACAATAATTCGATTAAAAAATGTGTTTTTGTTTTCGTTTTTTTTTTAAACTGATTTCCGAAACTAAACATATTTTATACTTTGTAGTGTTTTGTTTTTGGAAATCAGTAGTATTTTTTATAAAAAGTTTTTCATTCGTCAGGTTTTAGACCTGTTACCTGCCTACATACCCTTTCATAGCGTACGCGTGATGTTATGTCATGAACTGAGATTAGCCTGGGAAAATTTTCTACCAAACAAAAAAAGAATCATTGAAATCGGTTGTCAATTAGCAAAAATATCGCTGAATAAACATTTTTCATAGGACCAAGTCACCAGATCCTGACTTATTGTCGGAGACAAAACGTCGCACCGCCCGCCACTGACCACCGGAGGGCGCCAGCGGCGAGCGGGGCACGAGGCGCCGCGAGCTGCCGGCCACCATACGACACTACTCAACCAACACGGAACAAAAGCGCGCGTTCTTAGTGTCTAATAAACCGCACCTATAATACAGTCCACTATTTTATTTACTTCTACACCTTTGAGAAGCTCCAATACTTATACCTTCCATCATCAGCACAGCAACATGAGCTAGGATAACTACCTGGCACAATAATTATTTGAGTTACGTTAGAAAATATAAAAAAAACATCGTATGTGCCTATAAAATTTACCTGGATTACCTTGGGATCCCATCATAAGAGTCCGGCTTGGTGACAATGATAGGACCACTTCAGGAGTTATGCACTGAGGCTTATCAATACAAAAAATATTTTAAATGGGTCCACAATTCGGGGACAAATCGGTGAACACATAAAAAAATACATACTGCCAAACATAGAACCTCCTCCTTTTTGAAGAAGTCCGTTAAAAATACCTTACATCCGTATAAAACACATCATCATCGGCCATCGCTCAACTTAATGCTGTGACTCGTTTCGTCGAGTTTCTTAGTTCAGTAAATGCACATATTTTTGTCCTCGACTGTACGTAACAGTAGCTCCGTTGGTAGGGACTCTATTCCTTGCGTAATGGAATGAAACGAATACGATCTAATGTGATCAGTCCAGACTTCTCAGTAAGGGTCCAAACCCTTACTGAGAAGTCTGGAGGAAAAAGCTAAGATAACTTGCATTTATACAGAAAAATAGGCAAGAACGGAGTAATAAGCAGACAAAAAAAAAAAGAATATTTTAATGTGCTTCGGGTATAACACACATTTGTACAGGAATACTCTTTAAGAGGCGTTTGGTTTTGAAAACTACATCTAAAATACTTCAGCAATCAATGGCAACGCCTTTCAATTTATCAATTCAACAACATTCATTGGACGATTCGCGTTCATGAGTAAACTACCTATTCTCGCACTTTAAGCGTTCGAATTCAAATCGCAATATCATTTCAAGGATATCAATGTCAAAAACTTGTCAATATGTAGAAATTAGATTTGATGTGAATTTTTCTTAAGTAAAATACGAGATTAGCTTCTCAGATGAACGTCTTTTTATTCACGCATTGGTATGAAGCAACGGGTGAAAGGAGCTTTCTATCGCTTAAAAAATATACTATGACAAAACTGGGTTCATTATACTTAGGAGCGTTGCAGCGGATGACTCAGAAGAAAACAGGACACACAGAAAGAGACACATGTCTCTTTAAAAAATAATTACTCATTCCTCCATTTTATGCCCATTCATAATAAAAATCATAACCAGCCATTTGAATAACCACCTCTCATGCATATTAGTTCGCAACTCCGTCCTGCGACTGCATCATAACGAATACATTTAACTGGCCACTTGAGATGCGCGGCACGTACCTCCCCCACTACTTCCACCCACGTGCAATATAGACCGCGCGCCGCAAAATTACTGATAGTAATAGAAATATTGGTTTGTAATGAAATCAGGCTGTTAAGTGGGGCAAGTGACTATTATGTTTTATGGGGGAAGATTCCAAGTGGTTACCTATTAGTCTAGTGTCGTAAATTAGCAGTTTATGAGTTTACGGTTTGTGTGGTGAATTATTTTTACGTTTTTATGACTATCTGGTTTAATAATTGGTTAAATAATATTGTTTAAACTGGGAGTAATTACTTAACTGCGTTATTTCAATTGGATTATGGATGCGTGAACCACATTGCCGTCACGTTCGTTTGCCAGACATGGTGATTGTTTCTCTGCCGGCCTCTCAGCCTACCAGCCATCATGCCCAGGATGCTGTTGGAACTGGCTTGAACCCTGCACACACATTTTTTCGCAATTTTGCATAAATGCAATAAAAACACATATCAATATACTAGCTCACCCGCGCAACTTCGTATGCGTCACATTTTCCATTATTGCTCCGCTCCTGTTTGTCTTAGCGTGATGATATATAGCCTATAACCTTCCTCAATAAATGGGCTATCTAACGCAGAAAGAATTTTTCAAATCGGTCCAGTAGTTCCTGAGATTAGCTCGTTCAACCAAACAAACAAACTCTTCTGCTTTATAATGTTTGTATAGATTTAAAAATTATTATGTATTATATTAAGACTTACAAAATATGTAAGTATCACTACAAATTCTTTTTTAACTAATTTAAATATTTTTCAGCACCGGGCCCACAGCTGTCTACGCGACCAGTGCATCAGAGAAAGAATTTGTGCAAACATCCCTGATGCACTTTAGAAACGAGGCAATTTCATAGCATACAGCCGGTCGATTCTGCAGACATCTCGCCGTGATCACTTAGGTGGAGTGAACGACAAGTGAGCTGTTATTCCATCTTATTTGTATGGTTTGACAGCTCACTTCGTGATCACTTCACCCAAGCCTTCACTTCGACATGTTTATAGAATCACACTGCAGTCATGCCATCTTGTTTTTGTATAGTTTGACAATTCACTTATCGTTCACTTTGCGTAAGTGTTCACTTCGACATGTTTACAGAATTGCACTGCTGAAAGCATAACGCGAAGGGTGCATGTAATATTCCCACAGGCTACAGGTACCTTGATAAACTATACCAACCTGTAAATAAAACCTGCTACCTGACCTGACGGTATTTTGCTCAATACTCTCATGAATCCCATAATTTTAACGACCATCGCTTTTGTAAAGTTTATTCTTTCCCTCCTTATGTTCTAAATTATGACGTTCCCTGTACAGAGGGTTCGACCAGCTATAAAACGTAACCCGAGCAGGAAGGCAACCTTTACACACAATAACTTGTAACCTCTACCGCTACGTGTTTGCCATTCGTTATGTTGGCGGCATTGTGGCTACCTTTGTGTAAATAACGATATATTTAGACGTTTTGTTTGGGATATAGACATCTGTGATTCTAAACGGGGATTCGGTGGAGATGTTGTTACTATTGATAGCATAAAATTATGGGTTTGTAGTAATTGTAAAATTTTGATTTGAAAGCGTACTCTCGTGTGTTTGATTTATTAATTTAATTTAAGAATTTCCCACGGGTTAGCTTAGCTTAGCCAGCTTTCCAGCTTTAGATCACCAGCTTAGCTTAGCAAGGAAGATCTTATAGTTAAGTTATAACCACCACATCGTTTAATCCTCAAGGATAAGCCAAGCTCACCAAGGTCGGCCAATAGATGGGTGATCATACAATACACAGCGAAATCCTCTGTATCCCGGAAAGCATACAGTAATATTTATTTGAATTGTCAGAAACCCGAAAACCTGTCACCAGTTTTGCCATGGCTTGTGGAGGTCAGTTGGATTTACTCTGGTAGACTGGTAGCTAACTTCGACTAGACAAATAACAAAGGTAGGTAGATTGAAAAAATATCATAAACAAATCCAAATGTAGCGGCATCAATGACGTCCCAACAAAAACCTAACGAAGCAAAATTTGTGCGGCAACAAAAAAAAAACCACAACATCATTCACCAGCCGCGAACTACTAACAAAATCCTACTTAACGCGGTATCACAGTTCTCAACAGTCCGAATACCAACTATCGGGCAGTTGCCAACCGGACACGACAACCATCCGGTTGAAAGATCCTCCTTTTTAGGGTTCCGTAGCCAAATGACAAAAACGGAACCCTTATAGATTCGTCATGTCTGTCTGTCTGTCCGTCCGTATGTCACAGCCACTTTTCTCCGAAACTGTAAGAACTATGCTGTTGAAATTTGGTAAGTAGATCATGTATTCCGTGAACCGCATAAAGATTCTGGGGGCCGAGTCACCCGCGTCCGTAGGAAAATACCGTTCAGCGAATCCCTACACGTGGTCCCTGGGTGGTGCTAAACAGGTGACACTAACCGCCTCCGTGGTCTCGTGGTTGTACCACCTGATTCAGACCCAGAGGACCCGGGTTCGATTCCCAGCGGGGGCAAATTTTTTGCTCGGTTTGGTTGGTGGTAGGACTTGTTCTAAGTCCGCCTGGCAAGCTACCACCATCATGTCTAAGTCTGTCGCCATAACAACAATGTTAACAGCATTGTTGTGTTCCGGCAGTTAGAGGTATAATATAATATAATATAATATAATATAATATAATAATACAATATAATATCCTTGGACATTTCACACAACGCCATATAGTCCCAAGCTAAGCAACCTAATGCTTGTGTTATGTTAACGAGATGGCTGATAAACTACTTATATACTTACATTTTTTTTTGTAAATACATACATATTATAGATAGAAAAACACCCAGACTCGGAACAAACACTTGTAGGTCGTACAAATATTTGTTCCGTGCGGGAATCGAACCCGCGACATGCTGCGCAGCAGTCAATCGCTCAACCACTGCGCCAACCGTGTCGTCGTATGATAGCCAGTTCCTCTGTGTAAGAGTATTCCGGGTGAAACTCGCTTCCATCTTCGGCCTAATCATCACTTTCCATCAGGTGAGATTTAGGCCGAGTTTCCCCGTTTTGTATAAAAAAAAAAAAAGATTTTCACACAAAAATAGAAAAAAAAAGGATCAATTTTGGGCCGTTGACAGCGATGTGGATTACTTTTTTGATGCCCAATGATTTATTTTGTATTTTTTATGCGTTTGTACATAATGTAGATACTGCCTTATTTTGGGGTCCCTTTACTTAGAAGTGAAACTCATTTTTTTTTTCATCGTACCCATATGTGTGGGGTATCTATGGATAGGTCTTAAAAAAATTATATTGCGGTTTCTAATATCATTTTTTTCTAAACTGGATAGTTTGCGCGAGAGACACTTCCAAAGTAGTAAAATAATTAGTTTGAACGAGATCTAGTAAGTAGTTTTTTTCAATACGTCATAAATCGTAAATCGCAACTCCTGCTTATAATATAGTACCTACTGGTTTGTACCCTCGGTGCACGAGTCCGACTCGCACTTGGCCGGTTTTTAAATGGAAGTTGGTTTGGGAAACTTTACTCTCTGCTCCGTATACCTCTATACAAATATAACTCCTATAAATGATCACAGACGAGGAGCTCGTGGCTAAATAACAACAGTCGCACGGGTCGGTCTTCAAGGTTAAGCAACGCTTGCCAGGGTTGGTCTGTGGATGGGTGACAATCCTAACATATCCAGTTTCCTCCGTGCCTCATGGTCCCGGCTGTCATTTGAAGATCTTTGGCAGTCGTTACGAATGGTCAAAAGCCACTAAATCTGACTCCACTTGCCAAGAAGTACTGTGTTACCCAGTTAATGGGTTGTGGAGGTCTGGTAGGCAGCCGCTCCACGTAAAATACTGGTATTCAGCTGAATCCAGTTTGACGGGAAGCCAACCCCAATGTAGTTGAGAACAGGCTAGGCAGATGATGATGGTAAATGATCACAAATGCGAATCAACTATAATACGAACGAGTGCACAAACACACAAGATACAGAGTTGCTGACGTAATAAAAACCTGACCGTCTGAATACACTGAAAATTAAAAGGTTTTTAAACCCGAAAACAGTTCAAAGGAATTTCTAGTGTCAGAAAAAGCAGGTCCGGTTATTGTAGCGATGCTTCGGGAAAGCCTAGCCTAGCCCCGGACAAGTGTGAGTTGGACACTCACACGAAAGGTTCCGTCCCATAAACCGTTAGAAAAACAAGTTTCTTGTATTATTTTTTTTAGTTGTTGTTTCTTGTGTTATTATTATTATCGAAGTCTTCTTTAATTTCATCATCTGCCTAGCCTTTTCCCAACTATATTGGGGTCGGCTTCCAGTCAAACCGGATTCAGCTGAATACCAGTATTTAACGTGGAGCGGCTGCCTACTAGACCTCCACAACCCATTAATTGGGTAACACCGTACTCTTTGGCAAGACTGGTGTCAGACTTTCTGGCTTCTGACTATCCGTAACGACTGCCAAGATCTCCAAATGACAGCCGGGACCAACAGCTTAACGTGCTTTCCGAGGCACGGAAGAAACTCGGTATGTTAAGATGGTCACCCATCCACAGACCAACCTCGACAAGCGTTGCTTAACCTTGAAGATCGACCTGTGCGGCTGTTACTGTTTTGCCACGAGTTCTTCGTTAATTTAATGGAAGTCTTCTTTAATTTATTAGGCACCAATTGTTTTTTTTTTTTTTTTGTTAAAGCTGCAAATAGAAATACACACTCTGTGAAAATTTCAACTGTTTACCTATAGTGGTTCTTGAGATCCTAAAATGAGGGAAAATTTACAGAAAATGTATTTTTTTTAAATATACAGTATGAAAAGCGAGCTCACCGAATGCTACTAATGAGAAAGCCTTATTCATCGAGCGCTTCCCGATGTGCTGCTGTACAATCATCATTTACTATCGAAAACCATTAATTTCATCACTAAATACCCTTTGCATAGTGCGCTCATAATTAAATCGCGGATTCGTGTTCTCGCGTTAATACGACTATAATGACTTAAATTATTCGGGACCGAATAGTCCCGAGCAAGGCCGAATGCGCCCGATATCGTCCGATGAACGCCAATCAAGTACATACGCGTTTGCGATTATGTGCGACTGTGCGCGTGCGGATATGTGTGAGTAATTAATTGACAAGCGTATGTTGACAGGTTTAGACGCTATTAAATGTATTGGTATTGAATTTGTTTAGTAAAGGATAACGGTGCCTGTCGATTACAGGAGAACAAGGCAACGGAGAGGAGAAACTGAGAAATATTAACCAATCACGTCAGTCAAAATATCAGTGACTCACGTGGTGCGGAGATTTTATGCAATTCCATTGGCTAAAATTTCTCCGTTTCTCCGCTACGCTGCCTCACTCCGCGCAAGTGGACAGGCACCCTAAGGTTCGTATTGTAGTACATTTTTTGATGTTTGGAATTTAATTACATTTTGGTTAAGTTTTTCGCAAATTAATGTTCATGTAGGTATGGGAAGGGGCATTTACAAACTTTAAACAGAAACATATATTGAAATTGCGTTTGACAATTTTGACGCAATATCACAATGCTTTAGCAATATTAATATTAGTAACTATTAATTATATATCGTTCTGTTTATATTTTATTTCTAAACTATAGTTTCCGCCAGCGGCTTCGGCTCCATTTCAGTAATCCTAGATACGTTGATTGAAACTAGGACACAACCTTGTAACTAAAACCTCCAAAGGCAAAGAAGCAATCTTAAAAAGGCTAAAGCTCTACTGGTAATCTTATATTAGATCATCAAACTCAGGTCAAAGGCTCAGAACCTGATCCCTTTGGCTTCATTAATAGTTCGCTCCGTCAGCCATCGAGCGCTGACCCTAATGTTACAGCCAGTATCTGGAGTAATGCTCGAAACGTTCCACTTTTAAGGATCATCGTAAAATTGGTGGAGGGCTATTAAGTTTTCAAGGAGGATCAACTTAGTTTATTATTTTTAGTGTGGATTTTGTGGGATTAAATTATTGCCGTGCATCATAAACAAATACAAATCAGATTCACTAAAACGGAAACTGATTCGCACAAATTAAAAATCATACTGAAGGTAGTTAAAGAAAATACTGATAAAGTTGAAAATCTAGAGATATTCAACTTTATCAGTATTTTCTTTAAGAAACCAATTTAATTTAATTTCTTCAAGAAACTTACCTTGTGATTCTAATCACAAGGTAAGGTTCTGATAGAGAGAAATAAGCAGATGGAGGCTTGCTAGATCAAGTATGTGATGGGATCATGGGACTTATCCAAATGTCTAAACGGCAAACATTATCTTATGCAAAGACTGTGCAGGTAAATCAAGAAAAAATGTTACAATAAATTGAACAGGACAGTAACGATAGGGAAAATAAAGAAGTGTGGTCAGACGTAGTTAAAAAATAACCGGCCAAGTGCGAGTCGGACTCGAGCACAGAGGGTTCCGTACAAACCTATAGGTATATATTATACGCAAAAGTTGCGATTTACAATTTATGACGTATTAAAAAAAACTACTTACTAGATCTCGTTCAAACCAATTTTCGTTGAAAGTTTACATGGTAATTTTTATCATTCTCTTATTTTAGAAGTTACAGGACATACACACACACATTTTACCACTTTGGAAGTGTCTCGCGCAAACTATTCAGTTTAGAAAAAAAAAAATTAGAAACCTCAATATCACGTTTGAAGACCTATCCATAAATACCCCACACGTATGGATTTGATGAATAAAAACTTTTGAGTTTCAGTTCTAATTATGGGGACCCCCAAAATGTAGGTATTGTTTTTCTGTTTCTATTTTCGTGAGAAAATCTTAATGCAGTTCACAGAATACATCTACTTACCACATTTCAACAGCATAGTTCTTATTGTTTCAGAAAAAACTGGCTGTGCTATACGGACGGACAGACAGACATGACGAATCTAATTATCTACACGTTTGGCGTTTGCAAAACGAAACTACGGCTGAAAGCTTAGATAAACATGTCAAAAATATCTGTAGCAATGACGTCCCTGTAATATGAACCATCGTCATCAGACCTTTTGGCCATCACAGAAATAGGCACTCTGCGACGACTAGTAACGCAACAGACAGAATATGTATTTGTTAGCCACTTCTTCTTCCAAGCTAAAACACAAGGAAGTGGTGACGGGCGGACGATTTTGGGGGACTGTCGACTCGTAAACGTTGACGTTCAAAAAGTGCTGGCACTCAAACTAATTTGAATAAATGACTTTTGAGTTTGAGTTTGAGTGCCGGTACCGTATGACGTCAACATAGATAAGCGAATATTCGAACTGGTTTGTGCGACAGTCTATTCAGCATAGATTTTTATTTCTATGTTGCTTTGTTTAAATTGCACCGAGTAGCAGTGATAGTGAATTTATGCTATTGCTTAAGAGAATTGAAGATTTTTATAACCGCAATAGTAAAGTACCTAATTGTAGCAGAAGATTTTAACTTGTATTACAGTTTTCCATATTTATGTGGCTAATTATTACGAATTCTTTTAGCCTTGCAGTAGGATCGTTCAAAGGAATAAAATGGGTAGGTACGTAAGTGCAATAATCGGATTCTTGACTTAGTTCTTTTGCTAAGATTAAGTGCGTGAGTGTGTGCGTAGCTAACTCACCGTTGGTAAGTGCGGATGGGAACCATCCTCCACTAGAAGTGACAATAGATCTGCACGGTGACCCGCTTCAGAGTTCCAATGCATCACAATCACAAGAGTTTTTGTCAAAGTCAGAAGTCAAAGGTCAAAGTCAGAAGTCAAAGTCAGAAGTCAAAGTCAGAAGTCAAAGTCAGAAGTCAAAGTCAGAAGTCAAAGTCAGAAGTCAAAGTCAGAAGTCAAAGTCAGAAGTCAAAGTCAGAAGTCAAAGTCAGAAGTCAAAGTCAGAAGTCAAAGTCAGAAGTCAAAGTCAGAAGTCAAAGTCAGAAGTCAAAGTCAGAAGTCAAAGTCAGAAGTCAAAGTCAGAAGTCAAAGTCAGAAGTCAAAGTCAGAAGTCAAAGTCAGAAGTCAAAGTCAGAAGTCAAAGTCAGAAGTCAAAGTCAGAAGTCAAAGTCAGAAGTCAAAGTCAGAAGTCAAAGTCAGAAGTCAAAGTCAGAAGTCAAAGTCAGAAGTCAAAGTCAGAAGTCAAAGTCAGAAGTCAAAGTCAGAAGTCAAAGTCAGAAGTCAAAGTCAGAAGTCAAAGTCAGAAGTCAAAGTCAGAAGTCAAAGTCAGAAGTCAAAGTCAGAAGTCAAAGTCAGAAGTCAAAGTCAGAAGTCAAAGTCAGAAGTCAAAGTCAGAAGTCAAAGTCAGAAGTCAAAGTCAGAAGTCAAAGTCAGAAGTCAAAGTCAGAAGTCAAAGTCAGAAGTCAAAGTCAGAAGTCAAAGTCAGAAGTCAAAGTCAGAAGTCAAAGTCAGAAGTCAAAATCAGAAGTAAAGTCAGGAGTCAAAGTCAGAAGTCAAAGTCAGAATCGAAATTCATAGGATATTAGATACTAATGTGTTTTTGTTGAGTGTTTAAAGATTTTTTTGTACATAATAGATAAAAGGAACTTCGTTTCATCCGGGTGTCCCTTGACACCTCTCAAGTTTTTTTTTTATTTCAAATGGGTTTACAATTTTTTCCTTCTTTTCAAGATGATGCACTCCTTAGATATTTGGGCCCAGTATGTAGCTAAATTAATTACAGCATCGGCGTTATTATTAAATTGAATCCCCCCAAAGTACAGGTAAAGCGACACTCGGGGTACTCCAACGATTCCTCACCTCCTGGCGAGTCTCTGCCAATTTTTTATATTTTTTGTGATGGGTTTCTTCTTGACTCTAGTCTAGGTCAGAGATGACGGAGACAAAGTCAACGATGCCATTTCGCCAAGTTGTGTTTGCAGCGGCCTACCTGTTTGCGTAAATGATACTAGGCATTAGAATGTGTAATTCTAATTAAGTACTTTAATGCGCCATAAAAAACGCACGCTATTATCACGCCTCTACAAAAAACTGTGGAATTTTCCTAGATTAAAAATAAAAAATTCCAGATAGAGCAACATTTAACCCCCATAAACTATAAAGATACACTAGAAGCCACAATCGCTACCGTCCGCCACTCGCTCCCAGAGCCATGTATTCACAAGCGCACCGCTCAGCCATTGTCTGTCGCAGTGTATTACGCTATCCTATTCACGAGATATTCTACCGAGCGACGCTGCTACCCACTGAGATAATTCGACCAAAAACATGCTGTAATAGTGAAACAGAAGTTCTAGAATAATAACTGAATACTTTTATGTTAGAAGGATACTAACTTTTATCCCAACTTAATATTATGAATCCAAAATTGTATGCGGATCAGTGGGTGAAATCTGGCAAAGCTCTATAGAAAAGGAAAGATCCTCCGACCGGACGGTTGGTGTGTCCGTGGGGTCAAGGGAATTTCGGGACCGGGACCGCGGTCCCGGACTACACCTGTATTATTTTTGAGTGGTACTTTGGGACCACATTTTCATTAATTGTGCGTACAACTAAGGAGTAGAATTTCCTGACTTTTTTTTTTAGGGATGGGAAATCATCCAATGACTCCTCCCGCTCTGTAGCGGGAGGGAGTGTCAGACTTCTACTGACTAAAACCCATCCATGTTCCTTCATTGCCCTTTGTGTTCCGGAGCCACGGTGTCTCTTGCGAATAATCCCGCGACTCCGGCAGGCGTCGGCCCTTTCGGGCCCCTCTGTGTGCTGACTCTCTGTGAGGCGTGCGTGGAACACTAACGCGCCGTCGACACGGCCTGTCGTCATTAGACGGACGGACGGCGAGCCACCCATAGCTCGCCGTCCACAGGCCCGCGCCTACGGTGGCCGGAGGTAACCAGGTGGTGGCCCCCGACGCCCGCGGCGTCCACCACGGCGAGAATTTCCTGCCTGAATCTATGTTTTCTGATAGTAACAACCAAGGAGTCTTTATGTCAAGACTGAATATATAAGATTTCCCGAAATTCTAACGGGAACGTAAAAAACGGGAAAGTCGCGTACGAAGTCGCTGCTACACAAACCGTTCATAATTTCCTTGGTATATCTCTAGCATTATAGACATACTAGCACATACTAGCCAATGCTCCTGACTTAGTCCACGTAAATGGAGTCATCTTAAAATAACAAAAATGTTTATATAAAGCTTACTCTCCCATTTATGCTTCCTTAGTGGATGTTTACGTTATGAAATAGATCTAAACTCCAAAGGGGATGAAACCTTCATGGCATAGCCCCCCCGCCATTTTGTTTAATTTTTTATTTTCCATAGTAATGGCGCACAATCTATCATGCATATTTGGGAGGTTGTTTAAGAGTGGGGAGCTATGCTGGCTCCCATAGAAAAAGCTCAAACCCCTTTCCTCTTCACTCTTCCGAACATTGTTTGAAGCAGACCTTCTGTCCGTCTCTGCCTACCCAACGTCCGCACACTGTCACATTCATGCAGGGAACCCTCTCTACATCATTGTGGATTAATATCTAGCATTTAAACTAAATACGTCGCATGCTACTGGTATGTTCCTGAGGGTAAACATGTGAGCCACTTCTGTGTTCAAGGAAATTTAGAGGTTCTGGAGAGAAAACAGTGATTGTGGAATTTTTATTTATCGATGGGGAGATTTTTATCTGAAGAATAAATTGTTTTTTGAACGGGCCTTGCTTGCACTAAGCATTATTAGAGAACGTGCAACGTTGTTGCATTTTAACGTGTCCTTTACTATTTGTGATCTGTTTACTTACTAATATTATAAAGCAGAAGGGTGTGTAACTACTGGGAATCGCATCTACAGATTTATTTATTTATTTATTTAACACTTTCAGCACAAACAAAAGTACAGAGGCGGACTTAATGCCATAGGCACAGATCTTCTTGAAGGAGGAATTTTGGCCGAAAGATGTCGAATTTCGACGTTTCAGAAGACGGTTACGCGACACGACGCAGCGGATCACGACGCCGACAACATAACATAACGTAGTGTATTTTGTTTTATAGTATCATAGTTTACTAGCTGTTATTTTTTTTTTTTTGTTTTATGTCATGTATTAATTACTTTGCATTCTTCTCAGTGTATAAATTCTAGTTCCTAAAACGTAACAGGACAGATGTGTTGCTGGGCAGTTTGTTGGCCACTTCTTCTCCACAGCTAAAACACAAGGAAGTGGCGACGGGCGGGCGTTTTGGGGGACTGTCTTTTGTAGAACTTAACGTTCAAAAAGTGCTGAACTGACTTTTGAATTTTGAATTTAACGTGTGCCTATAGCTAATTTATCAATTTGTATTAGTTTATTATTGTTTTTTGTATATTTTAGTTTTGTGTATTTATCTATGGGTCTCAGTTGCCTAATAATAAAATGATTACGAAATGATTATGATTATGATATAATTTAATTCCGCCAAGCCCGTTCCACCATCGGACCACAAGATGAAGGGCGATGCGCCACCGGTACATGGTGACACATCCCACCTGATAGCTACAACCTGGGAGTCTTTAAGTCAAGAGTGAAAAGTTTACTTCTTGGCAAGCGATGATGTGGTTGAACATGGAGCACCCATCTTCGACCACATCATCGCTTACCATCAGGTGAGATAGTAGTCAAATGCGTGTCTATTAAGTTAAAAAAAAACTACTGATTTGAATTGAAAACTTATTTTTGCTAGTCTAGACTAGACTAGTTTTGTAGGATAGTCTATTCATTTTCAGTCAAATTAAAGGCTATGGACTCTATAAAATCATGCTACGACTATACTATAACTATGAGCAAAGTACAATTAAAAAATGTATTGCAGGCGAAATTGTGCGGGTCATCTAGTGTAATGATAAATTAATAATCACTGAATTGATACTTCACAAAAAAGCTCAAGGGATAGAATAACTGAACTGGTTTGCTGACCATAATTCATGATTGTTCACAATCAGCAGATCATTTACTGGTTCACGATGGTATGAACCGAACAGTTTCCCCACAAACACGTAATGGTAGATGCAACATCCCAGCAAATTCGACCGCCTAGCCCACAGTGTCCTGTCATCCTAGGGGGCGATTCGTTTTCGAATTCAACTCATGTGCCGGCAATTTCAGTGGTTACCATGCATAATAGATGATCAAACGAACTTCCTGAAGTGAAGTTCGATCATTATTATATTCGTCGCTTCATTCTTCAGATATAATTTATTTACCAAGTAGTCCCTTTAACCTACAGGCAACATCGCACGATTTCAGAGTTATTCGATTACTTTTTTTTTTTTCATCTACCTACAGTATGGTTCTTCGGTCCCATTTGTGTGATATTGTTCATTCCTTTTAGAGATTTGGAACAAAACTTCAGGGTTAAAATTGCTGAAATTTATGAAACGTGATTTTATAATGGGAGAGGAGGGTTCTTATATCTTCGAATGAAGCGACTCATATAATAATGATCGAACTTCACTTCAGGAAGTTCGTTTGATCATCTATTATATATTCGTCGCTTCATTCTTCAGATATAATTTATTTACCAAGTAGATTTTTAGAGAAACAAGTTTTGTTCCTTTTAGGTAATGCATCTTTTTTATTATTGAAAATGAAACGTATATTGAATCACCGATGAACTTAACTCTTAATTAGTATATAAAAATTAACAAACATTGCTTAATGCAATCAGTTAACTATAGGAAACACGACTGCGTTTGCGAAATCATCATCGCTTAGGATTGGTCGGTCATAAAATAGAGCAAAAGCTGAAGACGTGCTGGTCCATCCAGCTGTCTTCCTAATCGTGTCGACACTAAGTCCGGAGACGCGAGCCGACGCGGCGGCTTGACGCGTGACGCGTGCTCGTGCACTGAATCTCTCACGTCCACACCGCTCTTCTGATAGCACCTGCTTAATCCATCGAGTGATGGATTGAGCTGTGGCGGCTTTGTATGGTTTCTTATATGTTAGTAAGAGATTTCCTACATTCTTTGTCCTCATATATATATATATATATTTTTTTCACTAAAATATAATTTTTCAGGACTGAAGCAGGACATATATTAAAATTGTTTTGAAATAATGGTAGAAAATATACCGGCTGATCTCGTCCGGGACAGAAGTCTTAATAATATCTGTTATGACTATCTTAACTGCGCTTGGAGTAATTGATATATTACCCTAATTAATAAAAGAAGTTTGTACCCTATGGGCTGTGCAGAGTGCTAATTTCCGATACTTCATTCTAAATTAGGGTACCGATTGGACACCTGATTGAGCACCAATTCTGGGTCCCAAGTAGAAGTATATTTGGGCTCTTAGTTTAGCTCCCTTCAATAATAATTGTTGTATGCATTTATCGGAACCTGAATTAAAGTTTAAAATCAACGACAGCGCGGAGCGGTGGCTATTAAGGGAGCCATATGAACAACCCTTGTAATTTTTTTTTTTTTATTGAAAGGGAGAGAACACATGCTTTTGAACCACTAAAAACGTTAATATTATGTAAAGAACAATACTGCCACCAAAGTTTAAAAGTAACATTGAACTGTTTGGTAATACTGTCGGCTAGTGAAGTCATCATTATGTATTTATCGATTTAATGAGTCGAGCGGGCACCCGCGGCGGGTGAATGCCGTCCGCAAAGCCTCGCGACACCCAGGGTAAGGTTGGTGTGCAGTGGATGGTGCTCCCTGAGATGAGATTGAAGAAGAAAATTAAGTTTGCTAGGGTTCAGATAAAGTATATGGGAGTCAAGTAAACTTTGTAAAAGTGGATACCAGGGCTGCGAAGGCCAATAGGGAAAAACTAAAATTACCATGGCATCATCTTCAATAACTTTGCGTACATTTTAAAATTAAGGAAATAGGCGAGAAAGCATAAAAGTATTTGGATTGCCAGTTCAGAGTAGAAGCGCCTACGGCGTACGGATCTGATTCTTGTTTCCAAGAAAAAAAAACAAGTCAGTCACACTTGGCATTGTGCGAGAACCGAAGAGGTCAATACTAAAGTGTCTTTTAATAATTTGATAAGCGTGGTCTGATAACTCCCACTCTGTATCAGGGTTAATCTTTCTAGATTCTTCGTCAGCATAATTTTCTTTCGTATTCACGACTTCACGTAAGACGCGAACAACCAAATATTACGCTAATCGCACCATTGCTAAATGTGTCTTGTCAAATCGATTAGACGCGGGAACTGAATTCTGCCTAGGCGATTTATGTAACAAATTCTGTATTGTCTACCCTCAACAAAATTGCTCAATTATAGTCTTACTGGAAATACTTTTTAACCCTAGAAATACGGCCAGAAGTTCTAGGTAATTTATATGGTGTCTCGCTTCCATGGCTTTCCATTTACCATGGGTCTTTGCGCCACTACAGACAGAAACCCAACCCGTACTAGAAGCGTCTGAAAATATTTCTTTTTTGTCATTTTGATTTCTAATAGGACATGACTGATGTTTACGCCACCATTTCAGGTCTTCTATAACCGTTTCGGGTATATTAATCTTATGTTCATAATTATTATTGTGTTGTTGTAGTGCCAGGAATTTATGACGTTCCAACAATTTTGTAAAGAGAAACGTATATCGAACTGCTGGGCAAGCTGCGACCAGAACACCTATTAACTCTCGAATTGTATATTTTGCAAGTCGAGAACTTTTTAACTAACTGATAGTTAAATGGTATTACGTTAATGATTAGGTTACGATAAGGACATAATTTTTGTGTATTAGAAACGAATTCTAGAAATTTACACATTTTAGATGGTTTAATAAACTTTTATCAATGATACTTTTATCATAATTTACTACGAAACCTAAACCTTCCAGAAGTTTTAGGGTTTCACATACATTATTAACACATTCCTCGTAATTTCTAAATACATTACTGATTTGTGTCCCTGTTTTCTAAGGTAGGCTTTAACCTCCTTCATGATTTTTGTGAACACTCTTGGTGCCGCTGATAGGCCGTACGGCATGGCAGTGAACTCGTATGTACGTAAGTTCCTAAAATTTGGGGCCTGAAAATTAAATCATAGGTATTTTCGATCTAATTCGGATATAGGAATTAATAAGTACCTATGCTTATTTGAGGTCAATTGTTGCTAAGAATCCGTCTATCCGTCTATTCGTCGATTCATTTAGCTGCCGTCCTATAATCCTCCATCTTAAAGTGTATAATACATTTATTTAACAATTTCGAATTTCGAATAAACCGTTTGCCTCCGTTAGCTTTAGGTGGCAAGAATATTTTTGATATGTACTGGTCATGAGTTGGGATACAACAAGTTATAAATAGTTAATTTCTACATGCATATCTCGAGCCTCATCGGAAGTAAATTACAAAATGGTACGATAGGCTGAGTCACTGGAATACAGAAGGGAATTGTAGAACCATGTTCTGTCCATGATAACACTACTGCGCTATGGTTATGTGAGACCAACTGGGGAAGAATCGTATTCTGCCTGCATGTACCTTAGTTATTTCTGTTGTGACGCATGGTTCTTCGATCCGTAAGAGCCATTCGCTTTCGCTTGAGACTGCGATGGATATGACCAACGTGGGGTCATTGGTCCCCCCCCCCCTGTTCGACGGGTAACGAGGAGGTCCTGACCAGGTTCCCTGGGCGGCCGAATGAGTGACCGACCGTTGAGGAATAGAAATTTTCTGATTTGCTATTGTTTTTCTTATCTGAGTTCCTTGCTTTTCGATGGCCTTACTGGCTTTTATTTTTTCTAACAGCGAGTAACCATATAGGATATCATCGCGTTCTGAATCTTGAATGACGTGAATAAAGTTCTTTCCCAGACTCGGGGTAATTAATTTTATTCTGTTATTAGTAAAACAGTGGTGCAAATCAGATAACAAGTGACAGCCGTCGCTTAAATGTTTCAAGGCCAGAACTTTAGTATCTGTTTTAAGCAAAGTATCGATAGCTTTGTTTATTGCAGCGGTACCATTTCCTAACTGTTGTTGGAAATCGATAAATTTTTTGTCTCGTCCTCGGACTATGTCTGATACGGCGGCTGAAATATCCGCGTTCAACTTCGGAGCTTGCAATAATTTGCAATTGGCGGGTATAAGATACTCTTTCGTGAGCCTATCTTTGCCCTCTCTGGCTAACTCTTTCTTCAATAGGGGAGTCCAAAAACTGGCTAAGCTCTCATTGACGTCTTCCCCGAAGACTGCTGTACCAGACAAAGAAGACCCAACGCAGACAATAGCTCCGGATCCAAATTTACTTCTGGGGTTGTCTCAGCTGGCGGAAGTCGGAACAGACGCATCCTCCACGAGGTCTGGTATATCCTGCAAGGCAGGAGTTCTCACCGGTTGACCTTCCTTCTGGCGATAATACAGCGAGCGAATAAGGAGGTAGGTATGTAACGCGTTTTGCGTTATTATTGTCTCGCGGACAATAAATCGTAGTTAATGTGCATATCTATTCAATATTACACATATTTTCTACTTGGGTTGTCATGATAACATGACTCATAATTAGCTCGCAGCTAATTATGGTATCGCAATTGACTCGCAGTCAATCCCGATTTTCACTTAAGTTGAACTAATGTAAACACTTGTGGCACTTAGTAATAATGGTCAACTAACCTGCATTGTTTTCGTCCTCAGATGAATCGAACGGTCGTCGTATTCGACGCCGATATTTCTCCTTGTCCTTTTATTTTTCTTCTAATTTTCTGATCTTGTGCATGTATCTCGCCAATTTCTCCTGTGCACTACGTTTCGGTATTTTTTAGTAGGCGCGTGCGCTCGTTGCCTCGCACGAAAAAGGAATGAACAATATCACACAAATGGGACCGAAGAACCATACTGTAGGTAGATGAAAAAAAAAAAAGTAATCGAATAACTCTGAAATCGTGCGATGTTGCCTGTAGGTTAAAGGGACTACTTGGTAAATAAATTATATCTGAAGAATGAAGCGACGAATATATAATTTCAAGTTGCTTCGACTAACGTTCCTTATGTACGTTGGGGACTTATTACCTACTTACTTACTTAAACAAAAATCGTATAAGGCTGAACTGCAGTGCAATTCTGTAAACATGTCGAAGACATCACTTAAGCGAAGTGAACGACAAGTGAGCTGTCAAACCATACAAACAAGTTGGAATGACAGCTCACTTGTCGTCCACTCCACATAAATGAACACGGTGCGATGTCGACAGAAACGACCGGCTAAATGCATATCCGATATAATCGGTGACCGACTTTTTGTAGGAGAAAAATGGAACGTACTGATTGCAATAGTATATAGGTAATACAAACGTCCTACAAAAAAAAATCGGTAGTTTTACCTAGCTAGGAAAAATCTGCTCGATTATCGGGTCCTACAATAAATCTGACTTGGGCGGGCGGCGTCCTATTACCGTGCCCCCGGGTGTTGAGCGGTTAATGACGTCAAAATTGTGACGTGTCAATTTTGACGTCATTATAACATACAAAAAGTTGAGTTTAGCAAGGTTTCCGTAAAAGGTTTGTAACTTCATGAAAACTGGGAGGTAGTCTACTTCTTTTTACAATACTTTAGTTTCGGTAAACTGAAGCTTCAATATGGTTGAAATGTATGCCTGTACTTCTTATAACGAGTTTGTGAAATTTAACTGAGGTGCTTTCGAGTTATCATTTACTTTCAGGGTACGACGGTAAGGTGATGTTAAGTGTCTGACGATGGCGGTACTTAAATAGGTATGAGTTAAATATGACACTCAAGTAGGCGTAGAAATAATACGAATCGGAATAAAGCAATCACTTATATTATATTTCCTTCATTTCAAAATATAATAATGAAACGCATACAAATGCGCAACTCGCTTGTATAATGACTGGCTGGCTGGCTTGGCGGTAACTGTCACACCTTCCAACTTAGCCTCGTGGTAAGATGTGACGTCAAAGCGATGGCAGTTGGCTCGCTGGCTATCACTACAGAGTGGCGACATCTATGGCAGGTGTACACAAATCAACATCATTTTCTTGCCTTTACCTCAGTTTATTTGGGGTCGGTATCGCAGGTAAGCCTTCTTCTGTCATATCTACTTACAAAATTTGTCAGTTAAGCTTTCCCACAAAATCAGCAGAAATACAACACAACATTTCAGCTGCTTCTTCAGCCGTGCGGTCAAACAATAGTACCTCGCGAGTTTATAATAGCGCCGGCAAGTTTGTGGTACGTCGGACGTGCGACGAGTATCGACTACGAGTGCTCAGGGGTGGCACGTCATTGGGAAGTCTACATATTTATAGTTTTTAACATAACATCACATCCTGTATTCCAAAAAGGAAACATGTATGGTTGTTTTTGTTACAGATTTTGGTAATATTTTATTTTGGTAACATTTTTCTTTTCGCTGATGAACAACAAGAAAGAAAACATGTTTATTTGGCACACAACACACAATGTAGGAATATACATAAGAAGACTAGATTTTTGCAACAGTAACACTGTGTTCCTAACTGCTGCGCCAAACATGTCCATTTCAGTGAAATGCCAGACAACTAGTATTTGCCTGACGCTGGTTTTCAACCGAACCTTACGTTCAGGCAAGTAAAAAAAAATATTTCATCAATTTTCAGCCTCGGCTGTTAATTTGTAGATTTTCGTCAGTCATTACTTATAGCTAGAAGTACTAAAATCAGACAAATATTCTTACCAAGGAGTATCGTGTACTATAACTACAAACTGGGTTGCTGAGGTCAGATAAGCAATCGCTCCATGCAAGGAAAATAATGGTATACAGATGAACTAGAAGCCAAACCCTGTACAGTGTACAGTTGGTAAAAGACTAGTCGTCTATATGGGGGACTCACGTATTGCCCCTAACTGGGCACTGATCCAGCCTGACGGCCGTTACTGTAAAATCAAATAACATTACATAATAATATTCATAGACTCTGATATTATCATCGTTCGGTATCACACTGGTTGTAATCTGGTTCGCAGTTTGGCTGGCTCCCAAATCTGTGTGGCATCGGACTGCTGCGAAATGTTCCACAAAATGGTTGGATGGACTAAAGTCTGATAATAAGCTTGATTTAAGTAATTTATTGTTGACTTATATAATTTTCATGGGGCGAAATGGAAAAGGTTTTTCTAATTAATAAATATGATTAATAATAGAATAAAAAACTAAACACATAGCTTAAAACACTCACAGACGGAAAACATATTTAAAGAACTACACTCGTAACAACATAATAATAATGTAGGCAAACAGTCTCTGATAAAACTTCAGAACCACCAAGCACAATCACTCAGAAAAACACACACACACACACCACTTAAGAGCAAACTTCAGAATCACCAATCACAATCACTCAGACAAACACACACACACCACTTAAGAACAAATTTCAGAATCACCAAGCACAGTCACTCAGACAAACACACACACACACACACCTCTTAAGAGAAAACTTCAGAACAACCAAGCAAAGTCACTCAGACAAACACAGACACACCACTTAAGAACAGACTTCAGAACCACCAAGCACAATCACTCAGAAAAACACACACGCACACACATCACTTAAGAGCAAACTTCAGAATCACCAAGCACAGTCACTCAGACAGACAAACACACACACACACACACCACTTAAGAGCAAATTTCAGAATCACCAAGCACAGTCACTCAAACAAACACACACACACACACACACCACTTAAGAGCAAATTTCAGAATCACCAAGCACAGTCACTCAGACAAACATACACACACACACACACCACTTAAGATCGGGACAGGGTCCATAATTGTTTCAATTTTAATCTATTTTACCACCTGTATGTGTACATTATGGAATGCAATAAACGATTTGATTGATTGATCAAACTTGCACTAATTGTACCTACTTAGTTTTATTTTATAGTATAGTCAGTGTTTTCACCCATTTCTAGAGCATTAACAATAATTCTCCAGAAATGGGTGATAACACTGACTCCTGTAACACAGGTGCCACCTAGCTCAGGAGTCAGGGCTCCAACTCAAATTGTGACACCTTCGTTGTGTCAATAAAATATTTTATTATTATTTATTATAACACGAAAAAAACCTAGGCTAGCGCTAATAGTATCCCAAAAAGAAACACTACCCCTAGGATTTATCTTTACTTGTACTAATTTAATGACATGTTTCATGTCCTTAACCAAACCGTGGTCTCGAGTATGACAAGTTACATATAAATTCGTTTAACCGTCGAAAAGAGAGATATGTAAATACCACGGTGATACCCACTCTTTTCTTTTTAACCAACTCCCAAAAAAGGAGGAAGTTCTCAATTTGGTTGATTTTAATTGTTTTTTAACCGATTACTCCGAGGTTTGTCATCCGATTTCTGTGATAATTTTTTAATTAAATGCGACCATTGCCATTTGGTCCAAAATTAATTCAGTTTGGCTAAGTACTTTTTATTTTATAAGCATTTTGATTTATTTCAATTTTTGTGTGAATGATGAATGAAAACTAAAAAACTTTTTTTACAAAAACTATAATCGACTTCCAAACAAAACACTACAATGTATAAGCCAAATAACCCTTAATTTTGGAAGTTGGTGTTAAAAACAAAGAAACGAAAATAAAACAAAAATATTGACTTCCAAAATTACACACTCGTGACTATGGTAAGCCCGCGACCTACTCGTTTGTAAAAACCAACTTACCGCCCTAATATCACAAATAACTATTTTTAAAGCTGGGAATAAGATGCTGTTAAATTATTATACGACGCCTACATTTTTAAATTACTTCTAAAAAGCTGCAATTTATGTGCCACCCCTAAGTGTTGTCATAAAACTTCAATCGTTCGGATTTGTTAGTATTCGCGCGAGACGTTACCCGCGAAATTGTCGTTGTGTCGGAGTGTCGTAGTGCCGGTAAACGTGTGTTATATAAATGCCGCTATTGTCCAAGACGCTTGTTGTTCGAGTTTTATAGCTCTTTGTTACAACGGAGAGTTTACAATAAAATGGGATGGAGAAGTCTTGTATTGGCTACTTGTTCCAAATAAGATGTGAGACTTCTTTATGGACACTTTCAAGATAGCTTATTTTGTTTATTGATTTTACTACGACAAAAAATAGTCGGTCAAGAAACAAAATTAGATTATAATATTTCAATTAAGATGTGATGAACACTCGTTTTTAAAACGCACTTACAGCGGTTCACCTTTGATGATCGATAAACGGGTCACTTTTACTATTTTTACGCACGTTTGCATTCACATTTCAGTGACAATCCGTCAAAGAAAATTCCCTAAATTCTTCTGGCCCCCAGATTACATTTCCCAAAAGGTGTCTAACCTAATATTCTGCAATGATAGGAACATTGTACGTTACCCTCGCACCTACCATTACTTGTAATCTCATTTATATAACACGCGACTCACTACACACGCGGTTACGATCCTCCGATAGATCTGCTTTACGACGTCTTACGATTTATGTGAGTTATGATAATGGCACTATAAAGGTTATATTCAAAGAACATAAGGGTTCCATGTAAGATTGAGCCAAGAGTTCAAAACCTTTTTTTATTTTATTTGAGATGGGTTTGCTCTTGAATCTAGTCTTGGTCAGAGATGACAGAGACAAAGTCTACGATGGAGCGAGCTTACCCAGAAGTTTAGGGTTGTAACCATTTTCGCAATGTGAATGTGACTACTCTGGTTTCATTCGCGTCCTCAGGGGATTTTTGGTGAAGTAATCAAGTAGCCGACTGACTACCGGCTTAAATGGTCATCCTCCTAATATTTAAAATTCTACCTTTACTGAGTGAGTGAGTGAGTGACGCACTACGTACAGCCGAAACTACTCGGCATAGAAAACTGAAATTTGGAATGTTGATTTCTTGTGGAGTTTGGAGGAGCACTAACAGAGGATAACCCGAAATTCCTTCGGGAATGGGAATAAAACGGGATATGCGCGTCCGACGTCGTGGGGTCTCATCACAGGTACATTGTTATCATAGAAAGAGGAAAGCCGATAGCCGAAGTCACTGAAAGGTTCGAGAGTGACGACCGCGTACTGGAAGACAAAGCGTTTGTGAACGCACAAGGTGAACCGATGACCTGGTCAAAGCAGGCCACCGCTGAATACGAAACGCATAGGTTCTGTCGATGTGACGTCACTTAGGGGAGGTACTAGACGTCTTTCAGCTGATATAATGATGATGATAAACGGCAAACTCTCCAAAATTATGCGTTGTACATACAGGGTGTCCCAGAACTCAACGTCAAGCCGTAATCGGGTGATAGCACAAATCATAATAGTTACAAAAAATCTTAGTCATGTAATTTTATTTAAATTAACAGTAATTTCTTTTTTTTTCAAAAAATGAAAATAACTAAGAATTTAAAACAAAGGTTACACAAGTACTACTCAAGATTACAAAAAACACAACGAAAAAAGTAAAGATTTGCAGCTAAATAAGCTGAAAACCATCATCACAGGGTGTAAATGTTTCGAAAAAAAAAAAGAAATTACCGTAATATAAAAAATACATGATTAAGATTTTTTTTTTTTTTTTCTGGTAACTATTATGATTTGTCCTAACACCCGATTTCGGCTTGACTTTGAGTTCTAGGATACCCTGTATATACAAACAAGCCTCTCCTCAATGAGGAGTTCTCTCTTCACGTATCTCCTCAGTTGGAAATCACGTGTCTAAGATAAAATGTGTACTCGGTTAATAAATTATGTACAACTGACAGCACTTACAGGTAAATTCTCGTGAATTTGTATTGAAACCCAAGTCTGGTACGTTCCTGCTTGAGACGGACCCTGGGAATATAATTAGTGGTGTTTTTATTTGGCGCTGATCAAAAGACGACGCAGGTGGCAGATCAAAGCGGGCTAGCGGAATGATGTGGCGGAGCAAGCGACGAGCGGTGGCGGACATTGCCTTTTATTGGCTCGTTTAATTTGAGATGATAAAACGGGCAACAAATTTTACATTTACATTGAAAAGTCCAGGCAAGAGAATGATCCAACAACAAACGCGGTTATTTGTAAAACACTGCCAACCTCTCAAGACCATGATACTAACATCATAATCAACAGCTTTTGTTCTATGACTCTTAAAAATACATCATATTTTAGTTCATCAGGTTTTCAAACAAAAATAAAAATATTTAAATTCTAACTTCTATCACCTAGACTAGGGTTAAGAGTAAACCAATCTACACTAATATTATAAAGAGGTAAAATTTGTTTGTAAGTTTGTATGTAGGGAGGGTAATCTCAGGAACTACTGGTCCTATTTGAAAAATTATTTCAGTGTTAGATAGCCCATTTATCGAGGAAGGTTATAGGCTATATATCATCACGCTAAGACAAATAGAAGCGGAGCAATAATGGAAAATGTGACGCAGACGAAGTTGCGTGGGTCAGCTAGTTTCAAATAAAAAAAGACAAGTGACTTCCAAAGTTAACCCAAGCTTATAAAATTGCTTCGACAAAGCTATTCTGACCCTCGTTTATCCCTTGCACCACCCCCCATAGCTTCGGGTGCGAAATTTACGCAAATTTTCACTTTCTCGTCGTAACAAGGCTTTTATCTGCGCCGCGTTGCGTAACTGAGGCGCCGGAGGAGGCTGCAGCCGGACGGCAGACGGACCTACTTTTAGATTATTATCACAGAACATTAAGAAACATGTTTATTGTTGGCGAAGCTACAAATAAAAGTAAGGAGATGCTTTTGCTTATAATTTCGAGACAAGAGATATTTTTGGGATATAATTATCATCATTTGTTCCGTACCCAAAGGGAAACCAACCGCAACCCTACTAATCCGCATCCATCCGTACATACGTCCGTCAAAACGTCCGTCCGTCTGTTTATCACCGGGCTGTATCAGAACCGAAATAGATAGACAGCTCATTTTCACAGAGTGTGTATTTCTATTGCCGCTATAGTAACAAATAATAAAAATTAAAGAAAGAAACAAAAGGAGAATAAAATGGAGAAGAAAAAGAGAATTAAATTAAAGGGAGGCTCCGATACAAAAAACATGTTCTTGTTCATTTTATGATAGGACCCTTCGTAGAAGTATTCGACTTTATTTTGTGATCGACAAAAATACTCGTATCGTATGACAACAGAGCAGGATACAGCTATGCAAGCTTCTTAATTCCATTGATTTTAAAACTATGAATGCAAGGTATCGTTTGAAAGCTGTGTTTTAAAAACCCATCACCCAAACTAATCTGTCTGTCTGTTTATGAAATGTTCATGTCGTAACGGCTGCACGGTTTTTTCATTAACAATACAATTAAGAAATCTACAGAAAAAAAATACATAAGTGAGTAACCTTGTGTATTTATCATAGATTATTATTATATGTTTATATTAGTTTATTTAAAGTAACGCGTTCAGGTCTGGGTCAAAGAAGTCCAAGTATACCGAATTTCAACAGAATCTGTCCAGTACATCAGGAGAAAACTGGCTGTGACAGACGGGCAGACAGACAGACACCTGAGTGTTTGTATAAGGGTTCCGTTTTTCACAGATAAAAATAATAATATTTAAGCAGTTAATCGAAACATGTGCAACAATATAATACTAATAGAGAAGACAGGATTAAAATTGATAAAAAAGTAACGAGATGAAAAAAAGTATCTGTCCTTCTCGCGAAAACACTAGTTTCTATAACAGCTAAACGGTTGTAATGAAACCAAAGTATCAGTTAGTGAGTGCGACAGTCGAAATGCCAAAATATAAGAGTTGAATCTCGTGACTTTTCGATTGCATTTTTTAGTCCCATACAACAACAAGATGAAGAAGCCAATCACTTAAAAGCTCGATGCTTACCGCCTCACATCAATACCTTCCGGGGTACCGACGAGTTGGTTAACAGATCTTAACAAGTCTCCGGACCTGCTGGAGTTGTATCAATGGTGACCAAAGGATCAGTCATCTTTAATCCTTCGGAGAATCAAGCCTTGACGGATTATCCAATTCGTCAGTACAGATTATCTTCAAATATTGCATTAATAAGAGCTACGTGCTGTAGAGACTGAACAATATTCAATTAACTATGTCTGTTTCATGCCAAATTTCAGCTTATTACGACAAGTAATTTCAGCTCTGCATTGTCTGTTAGTCACTCACTTAGTAACGAAAAAAAAATAAAAATGGACTAACAATTGCCCGCGACTTTGAACGTGCATATCCCGTTTTTTCTGGTCCTTTTGGAATTTAAAAAGAAATTCCAAATTTCAGCTTTCTACGATCAGTGATCCTTCTAGAGTGCGTTCCTGGGCCGCGGTATGAGGACACACTTCTGCAAAAGTAACCAATCCCCTAATCCGCTGCTTACCTAGACTCCAAGTTTTATCGAATTCCGGTCAGTCGTTAAGGCGTGATTGATATCACCAAACAAACAGAATTTCACATTCATAATTTAGTTGCAAGTAGAATTTCAATATTTATTCATTCCCGCTCTCTATTGACGGGACAGTCGAGCACCCTCTTTGTTCCGATATCTCCATTGAAACAAAAGGGTAAACCACTTGAGTAAGTTACAGTATATTTTCTCAGAACACAATGGTGCAAAAAGTTAGTAAAATAGTAACGTCGTTATCAGCGAGAGCGCACCACTTCCTACACTACAGAAATACAATGGGAATGCAAATGTATTGCCACAGAGCTAGGAAATGTAATAGATGTGACTCTATGAATGTGACAGGTGGGAACTAACATAAAGCCATACTCTGTCCTTATGTAGACTTTGATGTTCAGGAAATGCTGACACTCACAGCAATTTATAATTGTGTAATTTATAATTGACTTTCAGTTTTGATTTTAAGTAGTGATATTATTTTTTTTTTGGTTTAAAATGCTTATGTAACTGTATGTTTATCTTGTAGACATAACATATTCAATGTTTTTAACACTTACATACTCGCGATTGAATGAATTAAGAAAAAAGTCTTTTAGTAATTTTTTTCGCTTTTAAAGTAGGCGGAAAGTTGGTTGTTTTTTTTTTATTTGACATAAATATGGTCCAAAGCTTAGATTTCAACTAATAAATAAGCGTTTTATACCACTTGCGTTACTTTTCCATAAGGCAGGCATACACTTGCAAATTATAATTTAGAATTCATAATAGTAAATAGTAACCGCAAAAGGCCCCAGCAAGTTAGTCTCATTTCCGATTCCAGAACAATGGAATCCTATTGCTAAGCCTTCGTCCGTCTGTCTATCCTTCAGTTTGCCAGCAGGCTGTATCTCAAGAACCGTAATAGGTGACATTTTAACAGTGTGTATTTTAACAGTGTGTATTTTAACAGTGTGTATTTTAACAGTGTGTATTTTAACAGTGTGTATTTTAACAGTGTGTATTTCTACTGCCTCTTACACAAAAATTATAAAAAATTAATTAAATCAAAATGAAAGGAGGCTCCTATACAAGAAACGTGTTAACGATAGTCCGATTCGCACTTGGCCGATTTTTGTAATTTTTTCATGCCTGGACTGTGTGGAAAGTTATTTGTTACCACATCGCTGTAATTTCTCAGTTGAGAGACCCACAATACACAAAGATACCAGACGTTGTCTGACATACTAAATAATACAGTTTTTAGTTTGTTGTGAGCGAGACCATTGCTCTGCAGTACAGCTTGCGTTCTGTTGCTTGCTAATACTGTAGCATTACTTGTTTTTGTCTTGATTTTCTACGCTGATTTGCTTTAGAGAAAAGAAAAAGGATTTAAATTGTTTTGATTAGTGCGGTTTGCGATCAGGAAATAAAAAAATGTGATAGAGCTGTTTGTGAAGGAGCTCATCCGGGGAATTACTGCTGCAGTACCTATTTACTTTGAGTACATCAAGTCTGAAGTTCAGTAGAGCTGATGGGCTCCGGTTTAAATGATATCAGTGTCGGTTAAATTAGAAATACTTGTCACAGTTCAGTTTTCTTTTTCTGGGTCATCTACTTTATTTCAGTCTAAAATCGTCCATAGCCCATCCTCTCACAATCATCATGCAGTCCTGTGAATCTCGAATCCAGCGAGTTCCCGTGGCATTCACCAGTTCATTGGTCTTTCTTGTGGGAGGCCTTCCAAACGCGGAACGGACGGAACGCGTTGTGGTGGCCAAACCTTAATACAGATGACTATGTAACCTAGCGAGGACGCCAGGAGTCGCATTTGTATTATCTTATAAATTGGTTAACCAATCTCTTGTAACTGCAGACTGTACCACACTTTTTTTTAAATTTGATTTGTGCATTCACAATAAATGTTCATGGCACAAGTAATGTGCATGGTAAGTGTTATCTTAAATGTACTAATTTTAATGGTTCCTAAGGGATTACTTACACTTATTCAGGTCTATTCAGCGTTTTCCTATAGAAAACTACAATTTTGTATGGAGATGCGTACGCATCCGTTCAGTTTTCTCGTCAAACAATTATAAAATATGTTATTATCATGGGAGTGCTACAGATAGAGTTCAGCGCTAATCTGCCGGTCTCATTCTTAGAAAGTAGTACGCGGCTGATAGAAGCAGAACTGTATAAGTGTGACCAAAATCGTTCAGCGAAACGTGAATGTAGCTGATAAGTGTGAGGAGTCCCTAACGGGTGGAGAAATGTGATTCCAAAATCGTTCAGCGAAACGTGAATGTAGCTGATAAGTGTGAGGAGTCCCTAACGGGTGGAGAAATGTGATTCCAAAATCGTTCAGCGAAACGTGAATGTAGCTGATAAGTGTGAGGAGTCCCTAACGGGTGGAGAAATGTGATTCCAAAATTTGGAGGCCGCGTAACGAAAATTTCCTCGGCAGGCTGCAGTACGGTGAAGTGGGGCATTTGCAGATGTTTGAGCTAGGAAAGGATGAACTAATAGACACATGCTCGTCGCTTTTACTGATTGTATGTCGCTTTGTTTATCTATACTAGGATATATCTATACTTATATTATAAAGCAGAAGAGTTTGTTTGTTTGGTTGAACGCGCTAATCTCAGGAACTACTGGTCCGATTTGAAAAATTCTTTCAGTGTTAGATAGCCCATTTATCGAGGAAGGTTAAAAGTTATATATCATCACGCTAAGACAAAAAGGAGCGGAGCAATAATGGAAAATGTGACGCAGACGAAGTTGCGCGGGTCAGTTAGTCATCCATAAGCATAAATTTCAATCTAGCAAATTATAAGGAAGTATTACAACAAAAACATTTGCTTGCCAATAATTTAATTGGAAAAGGAAACCCTGCAACTGACCCGTTTCCCGCTTTTTTTTCCCAGAATCAATTTTCCGACCCCATTACTCCCAGTTGACCTCATCGAACACAACAAGCCCATTACAAAATGAGCCACTAACAAAAGATCACAAGACAATAGCTATGGGGAACTGGGTCAATGACCTGGTAGCCGATACTATTAGCTGCATTGTTTGGCGCGCAGCCATGGAGTAGAAATGTATAGAAGGTTGACTCCGTGCAACGAGCGTAAAAACGAGTACCTGTTGTGAACTTTTTCACATAATATTCTTATTTATTTATTTATTTAGGAACACCAACGACATATTTACAAAAAAAGTTACATAAATTGTACATTGCTATGTTCTGTGCAACTATGTCACTAACAGGAGTACACAACTTTTACATCTGACATTAAATTAGACATAAATTAACTTATACCTACATAACAAAGGTGATCATATGGCATTTTTTTAAATTACTATTTATAAAAAAATACAATAAATTTGTTTAAATGAAATTATTGACATAAGGATTAAAATTGAATTACCTTGAGTAGATTGTATTGAAATTGAATTATTTATTTATATAATCACTAAACATATTGACAACAATAAAAATCATAAAACATCAATGAAAATAATAAAAACGGCAGATTAGTTTCCAGACACAGATTGTTAAATCAATGAACCTAAAATTGATTCAAATCTTATTGAAATGGCCAATGTATTTCAATACGTTTTTTTTTTTTTGAAAATTGTTGATATTTTAGCTGACGAATGCAGACCATAAGACAGTATTAGATAATTGATTCAGTTACTTTTAATAATTGCAACACTGTGTAATATTACTGAGTACAGTAAGTGCGTCTTTGTCGTCTATGAAGTAGTACCACAGCGATTTTCAGTTGTGTTTACAGAAATGCAATATTGGTTTATTCAAGTTTACTATTTTTTATTAATAGTATAATTTCAATATTTTGTTTCTTTTTTTATTATTTTGATTTGATTATTTTATTTAGATTATTTGTTTTGATGTTTTTTATTTAATTATTTTATTTTGATTATTTTCTTTTATTTTATCTTAAGAAAAAAAATTAGTTGCTTACTTTTTAGTTACTAACAAGTTTTAGTTACTACCGAACATGTATACTTATATTTAAATTTTGATGGTAAACCCTCGATATTGATACACAAGCTACAGGCTTGCCTAGTTTGGGGACAATGTAAAAATCCATATTGTAATAATTTTGGTAGTAAACGTTTCTTTCTTTCTTTCCGTACGTAAACCGACCGTTCCCGTATGGTAAACAAGCGAATGTCAAACATATTATGGTCACAAGTGCGCTTACACAAGCTGTGCGTGAAGCGTGTCAATGTGTGCGGGCGTGGTCTCTCTCAGTATGAAGTTGACCTTCTGTAACCATTTACTCTGACCTGGCGACACGAAATGTCGGAAAGACGGGGTTGGCATAACACGTGGAAGACTTTATGGGGAAGCCGTGGCTTTGAAAAGAATTTCAAAGTTTATTTTTGGTGATTTTCTTGAAGTTAGTGTAAGAATTTAAGAAAAAATAACACGTACCGAGAGATTGGTCCCAAGGATACTACGCTCCGTGGCTAACAAGCAAACCTCGAGCTTGTACCGCTGCTGCTAGTCTATTCTGTAAATTACCATTTCGATATCGACTTCACCTGAGTGACTAAGCTTACAAAGTGAACTTTATTTCACACATCATAAGGTCTTATATTTATACGAATTTGAAACTCACCTCGGATTCCGCTGTCGAGACACGAAAATGTTGTTACAGAATAGCACTGCTGAAAGTGTCTGTGCCAAAGGCTAGAGAGCCAATTCTACTAATATTTCAGCAATCTGTCAAAAACATCTTAATTTCCCTATATTTTGACAGATCGTGACTGCAACGCCAATGCAAATGAGCTGGTCGCTTTAAAATAGGTAGAATTCGCCCTCTGGTTTGTGCAAGTTTGTAAAAAAAAATCCTTAGGAGATAATTTTGTAATAATACATTGTATAAGACTTCCTGTATTATACCTCTTAGGTAATGGGTAGTGGGATTTAGTAACATAAAATGAAAATGAACCGCGAGTATCGCACTAACAATTATATTTACCAGTTGTGTTATATGAAAATAAGTTTTTACATTTGAATACCAAATTATTGATAATCAAAGTTCAATATTATTATTTAAAATCACTAAATAACTTATTCAAAAACCATTAAGGGCGGATTTCATCAATCTGAAACTGAATGCGATCTACATAATTATGAACTATATTATTTTATATGGAAAATTGACACTGACAACTCTTGAACGCAGCTTGAGGGTCAATTCTACTAATTGTCACAATCGCATCGCATTTGCATCTTAATCGAAAACTGACAAAAATGATTGAAAATTAAGGCTTTTTTGACAGTTTGCGATTGACGTGCGAAGGCGAAAGTTGTTTAAAAATGAGTGGAATTAGCCTTCAGTTTTATTGGTGAAATCCGCCCTAAGAGCTAAAGATACATGAGTAAAACCGCCCAGTGGAGTTTTTGTTTTTTCATGTAAACAAAGACTTGGGCTTTTATGTAATCTTTCAATGACTATATTCTATCTTTATTATTTTTATTTTTGTATTCTTTCTTTCTATTCATACCTTTAATACCACCCATCAAATATTCACATACAGACTACATTAACTTCATAAATAAGTAAGTTAAAATACAACTCTTACATTGGGGGAGACGGCGAGTTTATTAAAAAACTTATTTGATATTAAACATCGTTTTGTTTCATGATTTTGCAGCAAATTGATTCCTTCGGCTTGAAATACCCTATTTCAAGCCGAGGGAATCAATTTGCTAAGGTATCCCAACAAATAGATTTTTAGGATTATGTATATTGTACTCGTAGTAATACCTGAATTCAGTTGCTGCATTTATTCTAGCTAATAAGGGTGATCTGAAAATCCTAGATTTAGTATATGAATTTTAAACTCATCGTATTTTGAAAAGTGTCATCCTACTAAGATCATTCATTTGAAAGTTTGTATGTTTGGATGCCAACCTCTAAATGTATGTTCAATAAATTGCTGAACGTATTTGAGTGAGACTTGGCACCCGACTACACAGTTTCCTGGTAGGAAACATATTTAGGAAGAAATGAACTTAAAATCATTTAGGTATTAGTCCATGCATAGATGTATGTCTGACTTGGTAATCCTTAGTACACCTATATTATTTTTGAGTGGTACTTTAAGACCACAAATAAATTAAACAAAGTTATTGCTTGGGAAAGTACGGTCAACCAAAAAATTATGAAGTTATACAAAATATTTAATCTTTTCTTCATTAACACTTAAACATAAATTGAAATAATGATCAGAGTCATTGAAAATTACGAGGAATGATCAAAGTCTAGATAACCATGCTCACTTTATTAGTGGTCCCAAAGTAACACTCAAAAATACTAACTAACGAACTCGGTTCTGAAATCCCGTCGACCCGAAACCGCTCACAAAAAGTAGTACATATTAAAAGGTTCTATAGTTAATAAACCTGTCAGGAAACAAAAATAATCTAATTTGTTCTACGGTTTAACACAAAAGATTGGGCAAAACTTTAGTTATCGATCTTACAAGAATTCTCATAAAACATCTACTTAATCGTGGAATGTAATAAAATTGCTAGTGTTGTTACAGCATTCAAAATAACCTTAATTGCTGTGGAAAACTTATTTTTTATCAAATAAAAGCTCGAAAACAGGATTTATTTACACAAAAAACCAGTATCAAAGTATCGGTGTCGGTTCAACTAAAAAATGTCGAAGCCTCGGCAAAAACTGACGAACAAGTCAATATCATCGACAACGCTCATCAATATTCATAAACATCGACAGAGTTTGGAAAATATCGTAAAAAGTGACGGCTAACTCTCGTTGGTGTTACGATGGAATATAGCTACGCCACTGCCGTGCTATGGTGCTACGGTGTTACGCGGAAACGGTTTTACGTAGCTACGCGGCTACGGTGCTACGCTGCTACGGGGCCACGCTGCTACGCGGCAACGACGCTACGCGACTACGAGATGTGCTACGCTTTAAACTTTGAAGAAATATAAAGAAACTCAACCGAAGTTTTGACAGTAATGCCTTTAGGTAAGAATGAACAGAAGTATCATTTGTCGTAAATATAAGAAATTTGTATGAACCAGTTCAAAAAATATTTCCAATACTATTAGCAAGAGAGAGATTAGGCGGTTATTTTTTCTTGGTAAGGTTAAAATGTCTTTGACAGTTGTTACCACTAGTTACAACCCTAAATGTCTGACAACCAGTCTTACCCAGTGGTGTATATATAGTTATACTTAGTTGAAACGTGCCTATCACGACTGAACTATGAAGGTTAACCGGTTGGGCCCAGCGGTGGAACCATTGAGGCCACCTGACGCAATTGATATTATACTTTATTTTCATGACATTACGATTTATATCAGTGACGTCAAGTGGAACCAATGGTCAAGTGGAACCTGAGATACTTTACCAAAGTTTTGTATCGTAGTAGATTTTCTGGTATGGCTTTTTGGTGGTTGTAAAGAAACGTTCCTTTATTTTTAAGTTATACACGTAAACTAGTTAAGATCTTTCTTTTTCTTTGAATTTCAGACAAGTGAAGACGTTGTCTAACTTCTTCTGGAAATTGTTCCTCGTCCCACTGGTAGGGGAGCGAAAATGAAATTGTTCATTGTTCTAGATGATGTGAAATTTTATTAATGTCTATCTAAATAGCAGATTATAATAAGTCCAGAAGTAAAGTTCTGCATTTGAACTGCACGCCGCCTGCAAAATTTTTGTATTTTTTTTGTGGAGACAATTTGCTACAAACTTGCGAACTTCGATGAACAATGTGTGTGTGTGTGTGTGTGTGTGTGCTTGCAGCTGTTTTGAGCCACTCTGTGTAAATGATATTACAATATCTAACTAACATTACTTAATCGATATTTAAATATCAGTTTTTTCGTTCAAATCAATTGTGTTTATGTTTTACGCACATTTTATAGATGTTTAAAGAAAAGATATGACGTTGCACCGACCGCAAATAAATTATTAAAATAAGGTCAAGAAGATGATGATGCGCTGCGTACTATGTTTTAGCAAAATAGATGTTTTTTTTTATTGATTCGTCCAAATTTTGGTTGCATGTTAAAACTCGTCCCGCTACCTCTTATGCGACGCTTACTGTAAGAATAATGCCTTATAATAAAACCAGACACCGCTCACAGTTTCACGGAATTAAGAGGAAACTTCTATGAGTGGCAGTGTGGCAACACGTACAGAAATATATGTGTGGCAACACTGTCGTGTTTGAGGTGTGGCAGAGTACGCGGTAAGAATGTATGGTGTGGTTGTGTTGAACAATACACCAAGTATTATATTGCAGAAAGGTGTTCCGGTAAATTATAATTACTGCTCTATGTGAAAACCTCTCGTTTGCGGAACAGTTATATTATGCCCTATTACCTATTGGAAAAGTGTGTAGCTTTGAATAAGTTTTTAGTTTTTGATTGATTTGATTGTTATTTCATAAACTAAACTGTGCTTCCGAACGCTTACAACCCTAATCTTTACAAAGTTAGAGTAAACAGGAAACTTCTGGGTAAGCTCGCTTTATGGTAGACTTTGTCTCCGTCATCTCTAAACTAGAGTCAAGAACAAACCAATCACAAAAAAAAATATATGATGGTAAAACAACAGGAAGGCTCACAGCACACAGAGAGACACCACATAAATACTACCTTAATTTTAATTATAAGTATTTTACCAGCATCTACCTAGTCTATTCTCAACTATGGTGTGGTTGGCTTCCAGCTTAATCTATGAGTAGAACCAGTACGTTAGATAGAACGCATTGTCCTTCTAGTCATCACTCAATTAATGAATAACACGATGTTTCTTGGCAACATTGGTTGTCAAACTTACGGCCTACTTACTACACACAACGATTGACCAAACTTTTCATACGCCGTGTTTTAATGGTTGTTTTCTCGCAGCAAAATTATTTTGTCTTAGTTATAATTTTTTTAAAAATGGAAGTGGTGTGCTTGCAGTTAATGCCGTTTCTAAATGTTAATCCCTACGCGTGAGAGCTTATTTTTCTCAGAAAAATTATGAATCGCTATTTACTTAACGGCAGCGTGTACGGTTTGAGCAGTTACCTGCCTATGCCGCTAGTGAACTACTATTGTTTAAGTTGAACGCTCTGTTTCGATAGTACTACTGATGGCTGTGATGGTTAATCGTTCTCCCGCGGGAAAACAACCATTAAAATTTCACGGTGTGTAAATTAAATTTTTAGCTATAATTTGTAATTTTATATTTATTATTGTAAGTCATAATGTAATTTTAATTTTGATATTGGGACATGGTGCCTTAATAAAAATAAAAAAAACTATTTTATTATTATTAAAAGTCAGTCGAGATCAACGTGCTGTCCGTGCTTTTGGAGACACACAGGGGTACTTATATAAAAATGAATCACTAATTCTTTACTGATCGCATCGTTCAGTTATTTTTATTACCCACGATCCCCTCGCTCATGATTACAAAACTAATTACTATGCAGTAGTCCAGCGCAATTAATCAGAAATGTAAATGAGTGCCAAGACTAAAAGACGAGGTTTCTGACTGTCTGACATAGCTCTGCACAAATCTCTTCGCGCTAATTGTTGATTATTAAGGGAGTTGGCAGAACGCCAGCCGCGCTCTCTGCTAAACAAAATACAAATAAAAAACTGAAGAAGTTTGAGTTGACTTTGTTGATGGGTAGGGTTCCGTACATCCCGTTTGACTAAAAAATATCTTTGGTACGGAATTCGTTTAATCAGTCCTTCAAAGCGGCAACCATTTAAATGTAGACAAATCCATTTCTTCTAAAAAACAAACAAACTAGATATTCCCGCAACTTCGTTTCATCAGAAAAAATGCTAAAAAGCCTTCCTTGATAAATGGACTATTGAACACTAAGTCATTTTAAAGTCAAACCGATAGTTTCTGAAATTAACGCGTCACCAAATGAACAAATAAACTCTTCAGCTTTATAATGTTAAAGTTTAGATATAGCCAAGCATGTACAGTCAGGGTAGTTGCTTGTTCCGTTAACATTTAAATAATAATAAATAGTAAAATTTGAATATTTACACAGAAAAAATATCAACGTAAGTACACAGAAATTAGAGACAACTTGAACATTAATTTGCACAACACATTGAACTCACACTTCATAAAACAGCAAGGGTTTTAACCCGACTGCTCTAGAAGGAAAGTTACGTGTTCCAGTTCATGAGACAGTCAGATAGTTTCAATATCATAAAGACATCCATTGTGTTACATAAGAGATTTTGTCCCTCTAGGGAGTAGGAACAAAAGCCCAGATGCAAGGTGGGTTGAGGTTGTAATGCAAAGAAACAACGAATTGTCTTAAACAATATAATTTTATTTGCAGGCAACTACCCACTAAAAATATAAAAATGGTTTGGCTTAGGTAGAGGTTAGGGTAATGCCAGCCAGCATAAAGTTCAGTCGGTGGAACTTGGGTAGTGGGGGGTTGAAGATAACCCAGTACTGTACCTATTATTTAAATTTAAATTAACTATTAATTGTTCTTAATAAATTTCAAGGACAACCTTCCAGTTTAGTGAATGAGAATTATAATCTTAAATTAATTAAACTAAATGGGCGCCAGGGACTTGAAGAGTCCCGGATCCCTGAGCCGACTAAGATGTTCAATATCCTTCCAGTTAAGCGTAGGTGTCGAACCCGGGGTCCATTAATTGAAGGTAGATAAAGACCGGCTTCTAATTTTGAAAACCGGGTAGGTAGTAAACTGGTTCTAGAATGAACCGGTTGAAAATTGAGGGTAAAAGTTAAATATAAAAAAAAAACCGTCCCGCCTGCGCTATATCGCTAGGCGGACTCTGCCACTGCACGGTCGTCTCCACAGGAGGCGTTGTGTGGACTCGAGGAACGGGTCTCACGTCCAGGCTCCAGAGGCGCCTCTAGATCCTGGCGGCGAGACGAATCTCTCGAGTTGCCTCACCTGGAATTGACAACACGGGGAGCCTATTATTTATATGAAAGCTACGGTACTTTCCCTGAGAAGGAATTAAGGGGTCCGAGCTAGGGAATCTAAAAGCTAAGACAATAGCCGGACCACGTGGCCTTTTGCAAACACTACACGAGCTACGACTTTCAACGCTAACCCTGCATGGTTGGACAATAAGAAACCCATGGGGGTGCAAAACTTACGGTTGATTAGGGCTGAAGACACTTGGCTGACTGCTAGCTTCGACCGGCTGGAGACGGGTCCGCCTAATTTCCTTAGCGAATCCTTTCAAAACATGGAGTCCTGTAATAAATATCCAGGGATCACAACAATATCCTTTTAAACGACCTTGGAAGGTCTCGAAGATCACTTTCAAACACTCTTTCAACAAAATTCCTACCTTTAAGACACGAGGGCAAGAACGCTGTGTGTGTCCAGCGTGGTAGATGGAAAAATGACCGATTGTCTGTCAGGCATTACAACCAGAACAAGACAGCCCACTTAGAAAAACTCCTCTTTTTCTAGGTAAAACATGTGGGAACTCGGGTGACTGAATCACTACAACAAGATATTAAATTCCTGGAAAGATCCCTAACAACCGTCTAACTTGACGTTTACACCCTGGAACAATAATAATAATCAGGATCCAAGCTAACAAACTCATCATTTCCCACTTCCAACACTATCGTTTGTCTTGAGTGGGGTAATTCTTTGATAAAATCGGCTAATTGAGAATGTACAACCTGGCCACACCAAGCCAGTGACAAACCATAGACAATGTGGTTTTCGAAATTTCTAGAACAATGTCTATTATGAAAAAATAATTACATTTCCGTCTATGGTTAAAAGACCAGTGTCTTTTCACCAAAAGCCGAAAACTATTAAGGATTGGTCTATACGATATTAGTATTAGTTTCCAAGCAATCTGACAAAATCAACTAATAATATCGATTAAACTACAACTTTGAATCGGCAACCGCTAGAGGTCGCCTCCAACTGACAGAGACTGACGTTTCAACAGAATGACATTTGCAATGTCAACAGTCACAACATTATGATATGACGTATTTATATTATTGTGAAAATCTGTTTATTTAGGGTTTAGAAAAGTGATTTATCGACAGAAAGTGTTATCATTAGGGTCTAGTGACGCCGTAAAAATGAAGCAAATAACTCCTTTCATAAATCGCAAGCCAAAGTCAGTTGCACAAACTACAATGATCATTTTACTTGGAAACCTAAGGTAAATGTTAGGACCAAGAAAAACAACGTAACAGTACCTCCCCAACCACCAGAGATTTGACCCGATAGGGCAAATCTCGAAGCTGGCCCTCCAGCGTCAAAGCCAATTCAAAAGAACTAAGCACGCCTACAACAATCCACAATGCTCATCCCTAAAAACAGGAACTGAGAAAGAAAAGAAAAAAAAACGTCGAAACTGGTGCACGATTAGGCAGTTAAGGCATATACTAACAACAAAAATGTTATATCTGTGGAATACATTAAATAGCGCCACCCCTGGAGCGAGTCTAATCCATTTACAAACATGGTAAAAGACAAGCTCCAAAAAAAAGTGTAGTGTTACTCCTGTAGCGAGTCTAATCCATTTACAAACATGGTAAAAGACAAGCTCCAAAAAAGAGTAGAAATGTGTAAGAATCTGCTGAAGAAGTAATATCTTAGTCTGACCTACTATAATTATATAGGAGAGACCACCCTACCCAATCGTACACCAAAGTCAACCTACACATCCTCTAACTAATAGTGATGACCGCCGCGAACAACGCCGAGCCGGTACACAATCAATACCCTAAAGTAAATAAGTAACTACTACAAACTAATTAGAATTGGCTAACCGTCTTCCTGAAATGGAATGTGACGGTAATTCGCCCCCTGTAAATAAAATACCATCTAAAAACGTTTTCCAACAATGCAGCCTACACGCCCGCCATTAAGGCCTCCTAACTCAGGACTATCATTATGCTGCCTTACCAGCAATCCGGAGATTCAAACACTCTTCGAAAGAGTTAAACCTATAATAATAAGTGACCAACAACAACTTTAATCAGTCGTCTATTGGTGCTCAAAACGCAGTTTACAAATGTGTTCACAGTTGGATCCTGTGTAACACTACGAACTGCAAAAACCATGTTAACTATATTTAACAAACATAGTTTTTTAAATTTATGTTTAAATTATATAAAAAAATGGAAAAGTTAATCCTCGCCACATGGTGATTTAAAATCTTTGATATGCCATGTGCCAAGGTTTTTTCCGGAACTACAGCCTTCCAATTCATACACTAAGGGTGAAAGTTTTTTCCTAATAATACATTTTTCATACTTAGGGGCTAATTTAGCCATAAAAAATTTTGAGGCGTCACTCTGTGGATATGTCCTCTTCCAAACAGTGTCGCCTACCTCAAACTCCGCGTGCCTCCTACTACTATTGTAATAACGAGCACTACGTTTATGGGATTTGACGAGCGCGTCCTTTACCTTAACGAAGATATCGCCCAAACCCCCTAGCTGATTGGCATATGAACTGCGGGAAGCGCAAGCTAGAGTGGGCTGTGCAACGGTATCATTGCCGAAGACATCACCACTACTAACTGCCTCTCTGCCATGTACAAGGAAGAATGGGGTAAAACGAGTAACTTCGTTTGTGGAGGTGTTCATGGCGAATTGGATCTTTGAGATGTTAACATCCCAAGATCGATGATCATCCTCCACAAGAATTGATACCGCGGTCATTATAGTACGGTTATAGCGTTCTACGGTGTTCACGCTTGGGCAGTAACGAGGTGTGAAGTGAACTTGAGGTATTTTGTACCTCTCCAACAGTGTACGTAACTCATTACCCGTAAACTGCGTCCCGTTGTCTGCTATAACCGTACGGGGTATACCGTGTACCAGGAAAACGCCGTCTTCCAGTTTCTGTGCTATTGCTTTACCAACAGCTCTGCGTAAGGGAAATAGTAGACAGTATTTCGTAAAGCAACACACAACAACCAAAAGATAAGTGAATCCCGCTCTGGAACGCGGCAACGGACCTACCAAGTCAATGCTTATCGTTTCAAAAGGCTTGGAGCACTCTTTCGCATCACCCAAGAGTCCGGGAGGAGGTAATTGTGAGTGTTTATATGCGGCGCATGTATCACATTTACCAACGTAGCTAATCACGTCTTTATACATGTTGGGCCAGTAGTATCGGAGTGCAAGTCTTTTGTAAGTTTTAAATACTCCGAAATGTGGAGATAATTCGCCACTATGGTGACTTTTAAGCAATTCTAGTCGATTGCCCTCCGGTACTACTTGCTTCCAGTCATAGTCACTAGCTACCCCGAATTTATTTTTAGCGTAACGGTAGAGTTTGTCCTCCTTAATAATAAAGTTAGGGCACGACCTGGGCGTACTGACACATTTATCCCACAACGCTTTATACCATGTGTCATTAATTGGCACTTTAATTTCCAACAACGGAACGCTACGAGAAAGGGCATCTGGGACTACATTGTCTCTGCCTTTGCGGTGTTCAATGGTGAAGTTATAAGGTGATAACCGACAACCCCAACGGGCTAATCGACCAGAGGGATTGGTTAAATTAAAGAACCATTTTAAGCTCGAGTGGTCGGTTATCACTTTAAACGCTAGGCCGCCTTCCACGTAGGCACGAAAGTGTTCGACGGCGAAGACCACCGCGAGGGCTTCGCGTTCCGTTGCCGAATAGTTGCGCTCCGCCGGGTTGAGCGAACGACTGCAATAGGCTATTGGGTGCTCCTCTCCATCTGTAACCTGAGTCAGAGTGCCCGCTATCCCAAAACTAGATGCGTCACAATGAATCTCAAAAGGTTTAGAGAAATCTGGGCAAGCCAATACCGGAGCGGTCACCAACGCCTCTTTCAAGGTTGAGAACGCGGTTTCGGTCTCAGTCGTCCACTGAAAAGGCGGTGCTTTTTTGCTCGTACTTGTTAGTGCGTTTAAAGGAGCCGCTATCGTGCTAAAGTTTTTAATAAAACGTCTATAATATGAGGCCGTTCCATTTTGTAAAATTTTTAAAAAAAATATGGGAACCGAACTATAAACTGGCTGTCACCGATGTAGTACAATCTCAAAAAAATTGTAATTAGTATGTAAAGTAAAGGCGGTTACACAATAGCAGTCTTATGGAGTAAAATTATTTAGTTATTTGTATAGGTTTTGGTAAACTGTATAAAGTAAAATTAAATTGTATAAGTTTAAGTTAAGTAAAGTGTATAAAACGGTACAAACATATAGACTAACACGTTTACAAAAGATTCGGCGTGACGGTTTTTTCCTTAAAATTAACAAAAACTGGAAGGTCGTAGAAACAGTACTTGGGGTTGTAAGGTACAGCAATAGACGTAACCTCTATCTTCAACCAATACACACGTTGGTCGCCACTGTTACATAAGAGATTTTGTCCCTCTAGGGAGTAGGAACAAAAGCCCAGATGCAAGGTGGGTTGAGGTTGTAATGCAAAGAAACAACGAATTGTCTTAAACAATATAATTTTATTTGCAGGCAACTACCCACTAAAAATATAAAAATGGTTTGGCTTAGGTAGAGGTTAGGGTAATGCCAGCCAGCATAAAGTTCAGTCGGTGGAACTTGGGTAGTGGGGGGTTGAAGATAACCCAGTACTGTACCTATTATTTAAATTTAAATTAACTATTAATTGTTCTTAATAAATTTCAAGGACAACCTTCCAGTTTAGTGAATGAGAATTATAATCTTAAATTAATTAAACTAAATGGGCGCCAGGGACTTGAAGAGTCCCGGATCCCTGAGCCGACTAAGATGTTCAATATCCTTCCAGTTAAGCGTAGGTGTCGAACCCGGGGTCCATTAATTGAAGGTAGATAAAGACCGGCTTCTAATTTTGAAAACCGGGTAGGTAGTAAACTGGTTCTAGAATGAACCGGTTGAAAATTGAGGGTAAAAGTTAAATATAAAAAAAAACCGTCCCGCCTGCGCTATATCGCTAGGCGGACTCTGCCACTGCACGGTCGTCTCCACAGGAGGCGTTGTGTGGACTCGAGGAACGGGTCTCACGTCCAGGCTCCAGAGGCGCCTCTAGATCCTGGCGGCGAGACGAATCTCTCGAGTTGCCTCACCTGGAATTGACAACACGGGGAGCCTATTATTTATATGAAAGCTACGGTACTTTCCCTGAGAAGGAATTAAGGGGTCCGAGCTAGGGAATCTAAAAGCTAAGACAATAGCCGGACCACGTGGCCTTTTGCAAACACTACACGAGCTACGACTTTCAACGCTAACCCTGCATGGTTGGACAATAAGAAACCCATGGGGGTGCAAAACTTACGGTTGATTAGGGCTGAAGACACTTGGCTGACTGCTAGCTTCGACCGGCTGGAGACGGGTCCGCCTAATTTCCTTAGCGAATCCTTTCAAAACATGGAGTCCTGTAATAAATATCCAGGGATCACAACAATATCCTTTTAAACGACCTTGGAAGGTCTCGAAGATCACTTTCAAACACTCTTTCAACAAAATTCCTACCTTTAAGACACGAGGGCAAGAACGCTGTGTGTGTCCAGCGTGGTAGATGGAAAAATGACCGATTGTCTGTCAGGCATTACAACCAGAACAAGACAGCCCACTTAGAAAAACTCCTCTTTTTCTAGGTAAAACATGTGGGAACTCGGGTGACTGAATCACTACAACAAGATATTAAATTCCTGGAAAGATCCCTAACAACCGTCTAACTTGACGTTTACACCCTGGAACAATAATAATAATCAGGATCCAAGCTAACAAACTCATCATTTCCCACTTCCAACACTATCGTTTGTCTTGAGTGGGGTAATTCTTTGATAAAATCGGCTAATTGAGAATGTACAACCTGGCCACACCAAGCCAGTGACAAACCATAGACAATGTGGTTTTCGAAATTTCTAGAACAATGTCTATTATGAAAAAATAATTACATTTCCGTCTATGGTTAAAAGACCAGTGTCTTTTCACCAAAAGCCGAAAACTATTAAGGATTGGTCTATACGATATTAGTATTAGTTTCCAAGCAATCTGACAAAATCAACTAATAATATCGATTAAACTACAACTTTGAATCGGCAACCGCTAGAGGTCGCCTCCAACTGACAGAGACTGACGTTTCAACAGAATGACATTTGCAATGTCAACAGTCACAACATTATGATATGACGTATTTATATTATTGTGAAAATCTGTTTATTTAGGGTTTAGAAAAGTGATTTATCGACAGAAAGTGTTATCATTAGGGTCTAGTGACGCCGTAAAAATGAAGCAAATAACTCCTTTCATAAATCGCAAGCCAAAGTCAGTTGCACAAACTACAATGATCATTTTACTTGGAAACCTAAGGTAAATGTTAGGACCAAGAAAAACAACGTAACAATTGCTATTATATTATGTCAAAGAAATATCAGTAATATCAGTAAGCCGAAAGTCGTCCACTGCTGGTCATATTCCTCCCCCAAGCGTCACCATAACGACCGCTCCTGTGCGTCTCGCATCCATCGGCTACCCGCGACCTTCACCAGGACATCAGTCCACCTTGTGGGAGGCCTCTTAACGTTGCATCTCCTGGTATGCGGTAGCCACTCTAGAACTTTTAAGCCCCATCGACCATCTTTTCTGCGAGCAATGTGCCCACTGCCACTTTAGTTTGGCGATTTTTCGGGCTCTGTCGGTAACCTCGGTTCTCTTGCGGACATCATCATTCCTGAATCAATCAAGGAAACTCAGAGATTACGAGCAATGTGCCCTCTCCATGGCCCGTTGATGAGGCCCATTGTGAGCGACCACGTTTCAGTTCCATAAGTCATCACGGGCAACACGCTCTGGTTAAATAAACTTTCGTCTTGAGATACTATTATGTGAGACGGGAAGATACCATGCAACTTCCCGGACGCTGATTCTACGAGTCGGATTGGAGTGATTCGACAGTTGACCTCTTTTTCGAAGTGAGTCCTACCTAACTGGACCGTTTGTCCCAGGTTCACGTACTCTTCTACAACTTGTGAGTGTAGAGTCTCCGAGGAGTGGGTGTTATATGGGTATTTACCATGATATTGGTTTTGACGATGTTATTTTGAGACCCACTCTTTCGGAAGCTCTACTGAGATCTTCGAAAATTGTACTGAGGTCCACCGTAGTCTCAATCATGACGACTAGATCTTCAGCAAATCGAAGCTGGCTGATGTACTCGCCATTGACATAAATGCCTAGCCTTCTCTAGTCCAAAACCTTGAAGACACCCTCCATTGCAGCCGTGAACAGTTTTGGAGAAATGACGTCTCCCTGCCTCACACCTCGCTGCGGGATAATAGGCTTTGAGGTATGATTCTGAAGTCGGACTGAAACGGTGCCGTTTTTGTACAAACATTCCAGCACCTCGATGTACCGATACTCAATCTAACACCGTTGGAGAGACGGCAGCACAGCCCAAGTCTCGATCGAATTGTAGTCCACAAGCGCTAAGCAGAGGGCAGATAAGTTTATGTACGTGGTCGTGTAAGTCGGTGTAAGTGTTCGTGATGACTCTGGAAAACAGCTTGTAGACATGGCTCAGAAGTGAGATGGGCCTGTAATTCTTAGGCAGAGCATTATCGCCTTCTTAAAAAAGAGTACTACAACACCTCTGCTCCATTAAAAGCCATCCTAATCTCAAAATAAATATTTGACTTTGTTTTTTTTATATAATATGTCTACGCTTCAGTAAAAAAAAAATATTTGCATAAAGCGGACTTGCTGCTTTAGATATTTTCTACCAGTCGATCTTAGGCTGGTGCGGAGATAAACCAATCAAGTGTAATTTAATTTTTTAAAAAAATACGGGAAAGAAAATAAAACATAATTATGTACAATAATAATTAATTTTTAATAATGATTTTTTTTTAAGAAATATTAAAAAAATATAGATTAGTATATAAGGTAAAAAAAAAAGAGAGAAAAAAAATAAAGGTCATAATTGTGTTTCCAACCAAATCAATCAATCTGCCAAGTTTTATTATTTATTATAAACTAGCTGTTGCCCGCGACTTCGCCCGCGTGTATGTCGAAAAGTAAACACACAGCGATGTAAGATTGATACGATATGATATTATACAAACAGTCAATATCTGGCATTGCTCTCAGAATTAGGAATTTGGAAGACTGTAATGCAAGGCACTGGCTGTATTATCTCTTCTGTTCAAAATGCCGTCCAGCCCTAGTCATTTTTCGAAATGAGAAACTTCTGTGCACAATGTAGAAGAAAGTTGCTAGGGTTGATAACACGCGATAGAGCTTCATAAAGTTGGCCATGGGTATACCATTCCGAATAGAAATCTAACCCCGCAATAGATAGAGTAGAGTAGATTAGAGACTGCGCTATCCGCACTAAGACTCCAATTCGGTCTGTTGACCGTAAGTGTTCTGGCTAAGTTAACCAGCCTAGCTCCGACCAAATGCACAAATACCTTCTGGGTAATCCACAGGTTTTGCGCTGCGATCTCACCGTTACACGATTTGTTCAGGTCGGGAAGCAACGGCCTCATTTCCAGGTAGTCGGCAACTTCTCGGCGTCGAAGCACCCTCTGCAAATTAGGCTGTCTATGGAAGGCAATGTCTCATGATACCTATTACTATTTGAATGGTATTTCTACTTAGGCTGATACGTCGTTAAGATGGTCACATGTATGGGTTTGACATTGGAATTTTAGCGAATAAATCATTTAATTTCATTTCATAAGTTGAAACAGAAAAATATCAGGAGGAGTGGGTCCAGCACTACTAACTTGGAACCTCTTCGCAAGTTCGTCTGTGGCGTCAAGGCCTAGGGATCTACAGTTCCCCTATCCCCTCGAGGGTGAAACCCTACTTTTTGAATAAAGTTGTTTCTTAATTTTCTTCTTCTTTTCGCGTTAATGATTAACTCTGTATATTGTTTTGGCACAGTGAAGTGTAGAACCTAATGCGTGAGCAATAAAGATGGAAAATTAATTTGACAGATTGTTGCGTGGTTTATTAACCACGCAACAATCTGTCAAATTAATTTTCCATCTCTTTTTTTATTCTTTTTTTTTTTTTTTTTTTTCAAAATCATAACATTTTATAATTTTAATATGCTTCTGCTAAAGTGACCTCTTTAGACTCGCAGGTGTTATTGAAAAGCTTTATCTCATTAATATTGCAGCAACGCGAAAATGAGATCGAATGCATAACGCTATCTATGGAACATGAAGTTGAACTATGAAAAGATTAGTTAGAGTTCGTTTTATTTGAGTTACTATGAATATAATGTTCATTTATAACGAAAATATGTTTTTAAGGTATTAAAGAATTAAAATTTTTAGCCGTTTTAAATGCACCTACCACTATTAACTAAAAAATATGTTGAGGTGATATGTCATTTTGTCGAAAGTACTATTTGTATCAATAGATGGCATTGCAGGTATTACGTAGTAAGTTGATTTCATCTACATTTCAGTAAGTTGATTTTATCAACTTTGGTTTTGTAGTAGCGGCCAACGAAAATTTTAGAGCAGGACATAAAAAAGTAAGAAAATATGCATCAACAATAATAAAAAACCGTTTCAATTACCGGGGTTCGAACTTACACCGAATCTCTCGGAAGTCAGTCATTGTACCGCCGGGTCTATAAACTCAGTTGACAACAGATTGAAATAGCTGATGTTATAATATTGTGGTTATTGACTGCTTAGCTCCTCGAAGAAATAGCGTGATGATAACAATTTATAAGAATGTTTAAAAACAGGCTATTTTTATGCTAAACTGAACGAATAATAGAAAGTTGTACAAAACTCGTCGAAGAACGTTGATACGTAAATTTAAAATCTTTAAATGTTCATAACTTTTTTTCCCGGCCACGGAATGTAATGAAACAAAGCCTATATGTTGCTTAGAAATAAGTTGAATCTAAATTTGAAAACCCCAACCAAATCCGTTCAGTATTTTCGGAGATCATCGCGTACAGACAGACAGACCGACAGACAGACAGACAGACAAAAAACGTAAAAATGCTCTTTTTGTGTTCTATAGCTTTTTTTTGAAAACCTCTACTCGATTTTTGGTATTTTTCTTTAATGTACAGAATTCATGGTTTCTACTGTTTTATTATATTTGTATAGATATTTTCCCTCAGTTAACTCATAATACAACCCACAAGTTAAGTACAGAAATAAAACTTTAATATTCCTAAGCTAGCTGAGCGTAGTACATCCTGTAATACACTAAGAGTCTATACAGATCCCTTTCTCTATTGGACATACCCTCCTACATAACCTCATAAATGGTTCATTCAGCGCTCTCCATAAGCCGGTCTCTCAAAAGGCGGTAATTGCTTCAGCGGCAGCTTTTGCCACGGAACCCTAATGCTGTACGTGCCTCGTACGTTTGGTTGGATGCCGGCTGCACTGCGGGAATAAATGACGGTGAAGGGGTGTCTTTGAACAAGTTATGGTATGGTAGGGTTTAAAGGTTGCATCGATCAAAGTTGATATTTACTTGCACCCAATTATTTTTCCTACTAAGTATTTGAATAAAGCTAACAAACTAAGAATTTCATATAGTAAATTTGCTAATAGAGATCATTCTTATGAACAAAATAAAGTTAGATTTATTTTTTGCCTTATCGGATCAATAACAATTGACAAAAATTACGTTTAGGAGTAAGGGCGTGTTACGTCACAGCTTCACCAAGCGTACCAAGGCGTGTGATGACTTTGATGATGACGACTGCGGTGACGATGATGATGATGAGAAAGATCATGACGATAATGGCAACTCACAAATTCTTCACCCTGAGAATACACACTTCGTTCAAACTCGTATTAGTTCGGAAATGATCGTGTTTAGCGATGCACGAAGGAACCGTTAAGTTTAAGTATCACACTGTAACTGAGACTCTTAACTTCCCAAGTTTCTTTGAGAATATAAACTCTTCTATCTGGGCTAAAGTTTTTAGTTTGTTGGTGGATTCTTTGTTTAGGAGCTAAGGATTTGAACGAGGTTGGTAGATAGAGTTGTATGTATGTTTTATCCGGGCTTTGTTTAAATACAAAGATCGATCTGCCTAGTCTGACCCCAACTACGGTGATCTTACCAGGAGCAGCTGAGTACCAGTAGATTTTCTGGCTTCGTACTATCCGTAATGAAGCCAGAAAATGTAATACCAGTCTTGCCATCCGTAACGACTGCTAAAAATCTATAAAATGACAGCCGGGCCCACGGCTTAACGTACTTTCCGAGGCACGGAGTTTCGGACCGTAATGGAACACCCATCCACAGACCGACCTCATCAAACGCTGCTTAACCTTGAAGATCGAACCGTACGGCAGTTATTATTTGGCCACAAGATTCTGAAGTAGCATCCACAACAATTCCTTCAATTTTAATGAATGTCTTTTTTTTTAATTACAAATTCTAATCATAATAATTCCTTCTCCTAAAAACTACAAAATCCTAACAACTGCCGAAAATATACAATCCATTAGTATAAAGAAGGATTTCCACTTCAATTCGATGACTTACTGTTATTTCAAGGGAGGAAGGAGGAAACAAACTCCCCAAAATTATGGAAAACTGCTGGAATCCCCGCGTTCGACGGCGCACTTTAAAACATTCTCCATCTGACGTCAACTTGAACATTCGTGAATAATTCAGCAGTACAGAATACAAACGATCAGTGTTGGATAAATTAATCAATTGTGATTAATTGTCTGCGCAGTGATAGATAGAGAGGCTACAGTGTTTTGAATTTTTCAACAAAATATTCAAACACTGAAAAGTTTATGTCTTCAATGTTAAAATGGCCGTCATCGCTCTGAAGTGAGGTCGTTAATTTATATGAAAAAACTTTTTGAAAGTGTCTTTTCTAATCGGAGTTTGTCTAAAATGATTGATTTCACAGTGTCCAAAATGTTTTTATAATTTTCAAGACTTGAGTAAAATTAATTTTTCATTCATTGGTTTTATCTCTTTCTAAATTGATGACATTCAAATCACAGGCTTGCTTTAGTAACACAAAACGTTATACCGTTCGCGATTACATTTTCACTTAGAACGTTACTTACATTTTTGGCCAAGTTCCTTACAGGAGGGGGTTTGTAGTCGATTACTTTTATGGGTCGTTCGCATGGGAAACATATCAAAGGAAGAGTTTATTGCGAGGGTATAAAATGTGTTTAATTAAAAGTGTAAAGGTTTCAAGTTAAGTAAGAAAATGTATAAAAAAGACCACTGCTTTCCTTATTTCCGACATTACTGTACCTTAAATTGATACTCGTAAATGTACAAATAATGGTTATTTATATGCATGTACAAAAAATTCTTTTAGAAGATGTTATGGTTTTAAAATATCAAGTTTATTTTTTAAATAGGTTAGCTCTTTAACATGTCAATCAAAAACAGATACGTTTGGAACTATTTGCGTGCCAGTCCAACTCGCACTTGGCCGTTTTTTTTCTCCAATGTTCTCTTCACCACACTTGGATGACTGATGGAGAGTCTTAAGGCATTAATGCTCGGTTTCTGAGATAGTTTTTGGTCGTTTATCTGTCCGTTATGGTTAACGGACACATAAAAACCAATGTCAAAACGCGATTGATTGTTTAGACCACTAACCAACCAATGGCGTTATGACTAATAGCGATAGCGGACTGAATGCCAATTGCACTAATTTTAACATTCGCATCGCATTCGCATCTCAATTGCAAACTGTCAAAAATGTATGAAAATTAAGGCTTTTTTACGGTTTGCAAGCCCATTGCTTGTCTCCTGAAAAAGTCTAATCCGTCAGTTAGATTATCAAAAAATATTTGACCCGTGTTTTTTCTTTTGTTACGGGAACCAAAATTAACGAAGTTACGATGCTTTTAAAATTCTCAATACGCCACACCTTCGCATAATTTTTAGTAAGTCGTGACGTCACGAGCCCCCACTCCCAAGTTTTGATGCGTTTTATCTTTGTCAATATTCATTGATTTACAAAAAACAAAAAATACGTGTCCATTATTTTTCAATACTATAACTGACGGACTAAATAGTTTTTCAATTTGTGAATGATGGAATCTAGCCTATTGACATGTGAATGCGAAAGTTGTATAAAAAATTGTAGAATTGGCCTTCTGATAAAAGACCGATAAAAGCCTTAAAAATCAGGCAGAAGTCCACCATAGTACCTCAATGCATCATGAAGTTCTAAATAAATAATAAACCTACTTATTTTCTTGCTATAAATCTGATGAAAGAAAAAAAAATCTTTATTCACGGAAATACATTTTACAAACATAATCATTACCTCTGCCAACAGTTTCAGTCAGTTTAGATATTCCCAACAGTGAGACTTTGACAATACACATCGAAATGGTATTTTATGTATTTTCTTTTTAAATGACGTTTTTGTGGCACAGTTAAAAAGTAAAGTTCTACAATCCAAACACAAATTATCTGACTACACCCATTCTAGTATACCCTTACAGAGATCAGCAATACATCACATGTTACACAATTATCTCTCTCCGCTGATTGCACTCGAACGAGTTTCATGTGCTTATCACATCACTCGTGAGGGTGTAAGGGTTTAGTAATTAAATTGCGTCGTCGTCTCAATAAGACGCAAGCTGTATAATGTGGACCCGAATTTAAATCGTTATCTATGCATTTTAAAAAATTAAGAATAATTGCTTGAAGAGTGGACATTTTTAGTAGTCTTTTTTTCAGTTGGGTGTTTTGATACAAGTATTTTTAAAAGATTTTATTATTTTAGTTTCACCTGTCCTGTTGTCTGTAATAAAATCTTACAAGTTAATTTTGACACAATTCCCGGTTGCTGATTGAGCTAAAATTTTGCACGCACATGTATGGCGCGTGACAATTCAATATTATGAAAAAATTAAGCTGATCTGATGATGAAGCTGGAAGGATGCCATAGAAATTCTATAATGAAACAAAGCAACCCCATCGAGTTTAGACTTGGTTGATTTGTCTTGACGAGTCCTTTTTTTAGGTGGTATCCAGGGTCTGATGATGGAGTTGGAAGGTGGTCATAGGAACATAGGATTTATGAAACGAAGGCACTAAATCAAATTTGGACTCATTTGACTTGTCTTGATGAGGACTTCATCTTTAGATGGTATTCAAGGTCTGATGATGGAGCTGGAAAGACGCCATAGGAATTCTGTAAAGAAACAAAGTAACCCTTTCAGGTTTGGAGTTGTAAGATTTGTCTTGACGAGTAGTTTATCTCTAGATGGTATCCAGGGTCTGATGATGGAGTTGAAAGATGGCCATACTTAGGAACTCTGCAATGGAACGAAGTAACCCCATCAAGTTTGGACTCGTTTGATTTGTGTTGAGGGCCAACCCAGAAGCTTAGAGTCAACCACGCAAAGTGCAAAGATAACAGAGCAGATGCATTATTAAAGCTTGTTTTGTTAGCTTTAATATTGTGATAAGTTAAAATTAATATCTTGAAAGGGTGAATTTCCAAAACGAAAGAAGACGAATTCAAAGTGTGGACTTACACGTGTCGTATGTGGTAACGATCCTCAGCAGTGAAGGAATAGCGAAGAAGAAGAAGAATGCAATTAGGTTACCGCTATTTCTAAAATGTGCAATGAAATTATACTCCCAATCAACTTCTGCATTCGGCATAAGCGATCGTCATAGCTTCTCCCCATTACAAATGCAATACCTGACTCGTCACGTACCCCAGCGTGCAGCGCGTGTAGCGAGTGGTACACGTGGAATACGACGTGTCATTGCAGGCTCCTGTGCCATAAGGACTAGGCTCATATGAATGCATGCAAGTATTCATGTCGTTCGGGAACTCGTCGACTACATTAACACTCGGTTTACGAAAAGATATTACCAACGCATGATATATTAGTGGCAAGTTTTTTGATGCAAATAGTAGGTAACGCGTGACTGATAAATTTAGACATAAACCAAAATACACAAAGAGAGATGTATGCAAAAATATCAAGTTTAATTTATTTCAGAATTTTGGCCTTAAGAGCGTGTATTCCGTCCACTAGCGCCGCCAATCGTTTTTTATTATTTGTGGTAAATTTAAGACACGTAGATAAAAAACCGCTCTGTAGTGCACTAAAGAAATGTATTTATTATGTTTTGTACTTTAGAACATAAATAGTTGCCAAAGTCGATATTTTTTGCTAAAAGTGGCCGTCGAATAAGAGTATCAAAACCAAAACTCATTAGTATCTATCTATTCTTTAAACTAGGCTGAAAATCAGCACTTTTGTCAGTCGTCGAAAACGGGGTTTGTCACCACTTCCTAGTATTTTAGCTGGGAAGAAATGACGCTACAAACGAACACGGATGGGTGTTAGTCAGTAAGAGTCTGACACTCCCTTCTGCTTCACTCAGAGCGGGAGGAGTCATTTGATGGTTTCCCATCCATAAAAAAGGGTACAACGTAATGAGTACTCGATGACACATTTACGTGATCTCACTCGAGAAGGTTCTTTTAATGCAACACAAATGAACTAGAATCCTTACCAATATCTGTCGTCTTATAAGCTAGTTCAAAATAGCTTACTTTTGTCATCAAAAGAACTCCAAATCCCTTTCATGTGAAACTATAAAAACCCGCAGACGAGTGTATCCCTCGCGGCTATAAATTACTTTTTCATCAAACTTACATTGTCACCGATAGTTTCCTCGCAATACACAGACAGCCAAACTTTGGGGCTGTCGGGAAATCTCATAAAAGTTGCAAAAATAACAAGAGAAACAATTTTTTGGCAACTAACTGGCTTATACTTTGTCTGTGTGTTGAGGTTATACAAGGTTGTTACTTTTTTTTAACAGACTTCCATAAAGGAGGAGGTTCTTAATTCGGAAAGTTTTTTTTTAATGTATTGTAACACGGTCAACAATTGTTACAGTTAATTAGATAAATATTAACTTTGACACGGTCACTGACACAGACGTGTTTTATTACCTACCCGTGATTGAATTTGTAGGGTATACAAAAATAAGGGAAAGATTCAATTAAACACGTACCTTGCTAAAGTTTATTGTTAACAGTACATATGCAGGTACTTACATGCAATACAGAAGTTACACTCTTCCCTAAAACCCTGTAAAATCACATGAATACACGCTCACCCTGTCTCCGCTCCAGGGTAAACGTATAATCAACATGAGACATAAAAAGTATACGAACTCAGAGACGTTTGTATGGGAACGTGTGGTAAACTGCCAATAACTTTAAGCTCAATCGTTTAAGGTAATTAAATAAATATTAGTTGTGCTCTATGCAGAAAAGACTATGTTCAACCCTCGAGACACAACATTCACTGTAAATTATACCAACCTCTCAATTACATAGTCTTTCTACCAATAAGTGACCAGTGAGGTTCACTGTCTTTCTCAAAATAGCTTAATAAATTAGCTCCTACTTGCGATCTTTTATAGCGGTCCTTTATAGCGATCTTACATAGCGGTCTTGCATAGCGAGTCAATAACCCCTTGGCATCAGCTCTGTGCTTATCACACGAGCCACGCGCACAGCACGTACCTACGGGGGAAGATATCGTTCAGAACGGGAACAGAAGAATAAAACACGTAGTTACCTTCATGGACCTCCTAGAACGAGGTGGAAATGCGTGTGGCCTACCTCGGCAAATGGGTCGGCCACGCTATTCGCACACGCGCCGGGAGATCAGCATTCACCAAAACGTGACATCTGCGTCCCTCTACAGGCTAGCGTCAAAAAGCCAGAACCTGCAACAATATCCCCCTTATCAGACACAAGAACTCAAACCTCAAGAGGCAATAGAAAAGAAGCCACGTGCGTGGGTCTTACCATCAAATTCCAGAACAAGGCCTAGCAATTAGTAGGCTGCGACTCCATCGGTCTTCTTAGGCTGCGAGCAAAAGGACGACCTAGTGGCAATATATGGCATCAGAGGCAATGTCCTTCAACTTATTAAATCATACCTAATGAATCGGCAACAATGTACATGCGTAAAGAAAATCTGCCCCTACACAAAAACAGAAACTACATACACGTCTGAATATCGCAAATCATTATTTGGTGTACCGCAGGGCGGTGTCCTAGCACCATTATTTTTCATCATATATATTAACGACATGCCAAAAACCATCCCTAATCCGATGATCCTATTCGCAGACGATAGCACAATATTATTTAGAAGCGAAAATGATGAGACTTTCGCAAATGAAATAAATAATAACTTAAATAACATAATATCCTGGCTCACTGAAAATAATCTCAAAATAAATCTAGAAAAAACAACCTACATTTCGTTTGAACAAAGAACAAAAAATAAAAAACTAGATGTTCGATATGGCGACAAATATATTCAGGAGACTGATAATACTAAATTTTTAGGTATCTGGATCGATAAAAAGATGAACTGGAAAATACATATTGAAAATGTATGCAAAAAACTTAGCCAGTGTTCATATGCCCTCTATAACTTAAGGAAAACTACAAATCAGTCAACATTATTAATGGCGTACCACGGATATGTATCATCTACATTGCGATACGGACTTATATTTTGGGGGAACTCGCCCGATAGAGAAATGGTGTTCAAAGCACAGAAGAAATGCATAAGGGCAATATGTGGGATTCAAAGCACAGACAGTTGTAAGCCACATTTTCAAAAGCTTCAGCTACTCACACTTCCCTCTCTCTACATATACGAGGTAGCAAGCTATGTTCAGACAAATATACACCAATACAATCACCCAAAGAGTTTACGCCACAAAAATAAAATATGCACAATCCCACATAAAAAAGCTATTTTTAATAACAATTTTCTTGGTATGGCACCTAAAATCTATAATAAGCTACCTGAACACATAATTGAAATTAAAAATATGGATCAATTTAAAAAAAAACCTTTACGAATTTTTAGTTACGAAATGCTACTATCATATTAATGATTATTTAAATGAAAGATGCTAAAGGCCTATTACATCCGATTTATTATATTGGGCAGAAACTAGTGCTAATTTTATTAGTTATTTGAATTAGATTTATTATAAATTTTAAATTTGAGTTGACTTGTAATGTATAATTTTGTAATGAATATTTTATAATTAATCTATTTGTTAGTAATTTGTATTTGTTTGTTACCTAATTTGTTGACTTTTTTCATTTTAATTTAGTTTGACATATTAATATTATTGTTTCATAACTATGACTAAAAATACTGACAATATATTTTTATTTTGTATTTAGTAATTACATACAATATTTGCATACCCATGTGATGGTTAAACATGGAGAACATTATTACTCATATTTAAAGAAAACATCAATGTATATTACCCATGTTTGCAAATAAATAAATGATTTCTGATTTCTGATTTCTGATTTCTAGTGACTGCCTCCAAGACACCATTGGGTTTACAAAATATCAAGGCAGCGCGATCTATTCCATGTCGTCTGTCTTGCAGTCTTGGTCAGAATGCTTCTCGTCCATCCCGGAAACAACAGTCCCACAGATATCTAACTCTGTGACCATAAACGATTTCTCGACTAAAATGCCTATGCACCGGAATAGTCTTACTAATTTATCGTTTACCAATTTGAATTGAAATTATGAAATTAATACTTGAGTTTTATTTTCGAATGTTTTATATTTTAATCGTTTAATTGTGTTGTTATTTTTAACAGTCACAATTAATAAACTTTAACTCAAATACTCATGTCTATACGACTTTGGCGCCATCTCTTTACTTAGTCAGAACTAAACGCGATTTGTCAATAATGAAAATCCGAGAGATATCGCCAAAAGTCGACGTTATGATTTTGCAACGTCACAGTATGTACACCGATTACTCCGATTTTTCTGATCCGATTCGTGTGATTCTTTTTTAGTTCGATGCGGCATACTTGCTATTGTTCCTTTAAAAATTATATTTAGTTTGGATAAGTAATTTTTTATGAGCATTTGTGCTTATTTAAATTTCTGCGTAGACGAAGCCCAAGTATCACCAAACAAATGTAACCTTAATTTTGGAAGTCGGTGTTAAAAAACAAAAAAAACACCGACTTCCGAAAATAATTCTTAATAGGATTTTTCTAAGCCTTTGCTCCAGAGGTCTTTCTTACAGGACCCGGGCATTTTTTTATGAGTCTATATCAACCGGCGATATCTTTTTTTTCGGGAGGAAACTTTAAAAGTCGCCTAGGGTTTTGAGAAAATGACCAGAGAGGGAAGGATAACCTAATTCAAAACCACCTTCAGCACACGAAACGGCCCCGTTACCTTTTCATAGACCATTCCGGAAGCCTCTCTGTGAAAGTTACAGCGGAGGGCCAATTTTTAAATAACAGACTTTCGCATTCGCATGTCAATTGCAAACTGTCGAAAATAGTCTTAATTTTCAGAACATGCAGATCTATTTATATCTATTATTATAAGACCTTGTTATTATGTTTACTCATGTTTTACAATAAAAATATATTGTATTCTATTAAAAAATTTTGACAGATTGCGATTAAGATGCGAATGAGAAAATTAGTAGTATTGGCACTCTGTTCCTAATTGTTGTGTAGTTTATCACTTTAAGACTGATCGGGTCAGAACTTCTAGAGATTCAATCCTACAAACCAACTTTAATCAAAATGGTGTTAAAAAAACATCAAAAACCAAAGAAAAGTTTGGTTGGCAAAATAGTAGCGAACAAATACGAGAAGAAAGTATGATTGGCCTGTAAACGCATTAAAACTAAAATTAACTGAAATTTAAAGTAATTGTGCTTTAACATAATAGCTTACGTCGTGCAAACAGAGATTATATATATTCATGCGGGAAATTACAGTCCTCAGAGAGAAATAGACGGATATGAGCTGGAAATTAGACTTCATCTAACGTTTTTTCGGGTTTTGTTCGTCCGAATGAAAACTCTGTGGCACAAGAGTTTCTGTCTATCTATCCTTGTTTGAATTACAAAAGTTCATTGTGAACCTAATTTGAACTGAATCGGTCCAGCGAATTCTGACCCTATTGACTGTGACAGACGAAAAGACAGAAGTGCGGATATATTTTTTAAAGTTGCGGAGCACGGACTCACATGCATACTATATGGGTAGAGGACACACAAAATATACCCCAAAATAACTGCCCTAAAGTGTCAAGCTGCCGAGATATTCGAAGGTAAAGTCGCCATGTGACAACAATGAACATCAATATAAATTAACTTATCACGTCCGTATGCAGTAAATTCATCATCAGCCTTTTCCCAACTACATGGGGTCAGCTTCCAGTCAAACTGGATTCAGCTGAATGTCAGTATTTTACGTGGAGCGGCTGCCTTCTAGACCTCCACAATCCATTAACTGGGTAACACGGTATTTCTTGGCAAGACTGAAGCCAGATGTACTGGCTTTTGACAATCCGTAACGACTGCCAAAAATCTACAAATGACAGCCGGGACCAACGGCTTTACGTGCTTTCCGAAGCATGGAGTAAACTTGATATGTTAAGATGGTCACCCATCCACAGACCAACCTTATCAAGCGTTGCTTAACCTTGGAAATCGACCCGCGCGGCTGTTGTTATTTAGCCACGAGCTCCTCTCAGTAGATTGTATTCTAACAATACTTATCGGCTTTATTTACGGGATACACCGCAAAGGTTCTATCCTCTTTGTCACCGAAACGAATAAAACATTATTTTGATAACATAACCTAGCCACAAGTATGACGGACCGGTCAGGCCCAACCCTGATATAACTCAGGCTCAGACGTCAAGCCTCGGCCTAGGACATCGCGCTGTGCCTGATTTATCATGATCATGTCTGAAACGAGGATGAGTTACATTTTGTGTGGGTTTGTTGAGGTTTGAAAGTATCACTATATGAATCAGTTATGTTGGTTTATAAAATCTTCCCGACCAAAAGCTCCAAAGTTTTGACATCGATGCCGAGTTCTTGCCAGTCGGTTTTCGTTCGGTTGCATTTTTGCATTTTGGGGAATCTGCGACGAAATTGCAGAATAGTTCATTCCACAAAGCCCGTTCCATAATCGGACCACAAGACGTATGGCGATGGTAGACATTCCACCCATGCACACAAAACGTTTTGAGAACACATTCATAGTGCGTACAGCTATGGAGCGGAATTTCCTGCCAGAGTCTGTGTTTCCTGATAGCTACAACCTGGGAATCTTTAAGTTAAGAGTGAATAGGATACTTCTAGACAAGCAGGTTCCATTTCCGATCGCTTACCATCAGGTGAGATAGTGGTCAAACGCGTGCCTATCAATAGTCAAAAGAAAGAAATAATCTCCGAAAAGGCTCAACCGATTTCGACAGTACTTTCTCTGGCAGGCAATTGATGTTTTAATGAGACCTTAACAGATGCGGGCGAGGTCGCAGACAACAACTAGTGTTTCTTCCGTATTATACTTGACATATTCTACTTTTCCATCAAGGGGTCATAAATTTATACAATGCATGTAACACCTCATCATCTGCCTAGCCTTTTCCCAACTGTATTGGGGTCGGCTTCCATTCAAACCGGATTTAGCTCAATACCAGTATTTTACTTAGAGCGGTAGCCTACCTGACCTCCACAACCCGTTAACTGGGTAGCACGGTACCTACTAATTGGCAAGACTGGAGTCAGATTTACTGGCTTCTGACAATCCGTAACGACTGCCAAAGTTACACAAATGACAGCCGGGACCGTGCTTTCCGAGGCACGGAGGAAACTCGGTATGTTAAGATGGTCACCCATCCACAGACTAACCTTGGCAAGCGTTGCTTTACCTGGTAGATCCACCTGTGTGGCTGTTAATGTTTAGCCACGAGCTTCTCCCAATGTAACACCTACGTATGCAATATAGTTTGGTACTCAAACATTATCGATCATATCATGACTGTAATAGCTGAATCATTCCTAAGATATTGTTCGTTCGCAGTAACATCCAAGTTCACATTGTAACGAGTCTAAACTTTTCACATTATGTCATTATCCTTTATTAAAGGGTTCGCATTCTACGGAACCGCGACCCGACGACAAATACGAAACCATATTATTTAATTCACGAAGAAATCTCAACCATAAATGGGAAACAGTAAGGTGTAGTTTTGTTAAAAGTTCTGCTATTCTAAAATGTTACTCGAATTTGTTTGAAAACGTTGTAAGGAAATAAACGTTTTGGTGGAAATATAGACTTTAGTTAGATAGACAATAGGGTCGGTTTTCCGATGACTGCATGTTGAAGATAGAGGTGTTAGAAATAGAGAGGGCCATAGTGTGAAGTAACGTTAGTATCAATAAAAAGAAGAGCGACAGTAAAATGGTTGCGTTTTCAAGGAAAAAAATGCAGCGAGAGTCGCCATTTGTGAGTGAGTAGGGTGACCATGACATTTAATTTGGTACGATATTTTTTAAAAAGGACTGAAAGCTTCATTCCTAGTTATCTAAAACCTAGTTGCAAAATGTATTATTTTATTATTATAAATCCAACTGACTTGAATTCGAATACCAATTGGAGTCAAATTGTAACTAATACTATAAATGCGAAAGTGAGTTTTGTTTTTTTGTTGGACTTTCAAGGATCTCGATGGATTTTGGTAAAGAAATAATAAAAAAGATTCTGGAGAAGGTTATAGGCTACTTTTACGCGAGCTAAGCCACGTGCAAAAGCTACCAATACCGGCGCCTATTTGAGTACCAAATTATCATCATTTGCCTAGCCTTTTCCCACAGTATATTCGGGTCGGCTTCCAGTCAATAAATAACTCACGAGTATAAGCATATAAAACAACAAATGTTTCTTTACATTACTTTTATCAAAAAAACAGTTCCTAGCAACTTAATAAATAAGCTTCCTAAGCTCAAAATCACTCCTTTCCCTCTACTACAGGGCTAAACAAAATGCCAAAGCGACGATACAATAGCGCCATATATTCTGGCAGCAGTCTTTCGCACAGATTTATAGTTAGCAGTAACTATTTGTTCGGCACAATACGTTTTACTACAGTTGTGTTGAATGTGTTCGATTGTTCTGCTGATTTAGATAAAGAGATAAATTGTTTACGATTGGTGTAAACTGAAGAATTAAATACTGTATGGATTTCATACCGAGTAATCCACAGATGTATATATGCACTCGATTATAGTGTGGCTTACTGATAGTTGTTCTGGGTCTGACTGTTTGTATAATATGTGAGTTTGTGTGTCTATAAAGGCATCCACGATACATGAGAATTACATTTGAGAGGGAGAGAAATGCGTTGTGAAAAAGTCTTGTTTTCATCGGATTGTTACTTCTAGAAATTAGTTCTACTGAGTTTCTCGAACTAATTTCTGCAGTTGTTATTATATCGAATACTGACATATTTAAAGATTAAGAAATATCAAGAAATTGTATTAAAAGAGAATTAGAGGAGCGAGGTTATTTAGGTGGCACATAGCAATAAATACCAGCTGTTGTTTTCTCTCAATTTCATGTGATAAATGGAAAAACTAATAACTTAATAACGTCCAAGAGTAACAGCCTATTTTCACACAAAATAACAAATCTATCACTACTCCCTCATCCCAATCTATTTGCTGACCCTGCAGCATATCTTCTCTAATATATTGCCATCATCAGATTTTAACTGCCGGGTGACCCGTGATCGAAGATGCGATTGGCGAGTGTCATGGATAGCTTCCTAGGTTAGGCAAAACGCGATTAAGAGTGGTCAGCGTTGCCATAATTTGTTAAAGAGGACTCCCACATCACTTCTAGCTATATCATTTTCACTATATGTACGAGTAATAACGTCTCCATTGCTAAAATAAACGATTCCAAAGAAACTAATATTATTCTTTCTTCGCAACATTGTAGCAAGTAAAGCTATCAAATTTCTCATATTGTTAGAGCGGCTAAGTCGAAGAGCTTAAGGGAACTATGGCAAAGGCTCTATATAACTTTCACTCTACCTTGAAAGTTCCTCCTTCGCTCTACAAAGTGTTTGAGGTACAGATTCATTAATTTATAGGCTTGAAGTGTTTTTCTTGTGACTAATCTGTTGAGCTAACAGATTTTGAAGTTGGTTCTGTTAGAATTGTTGGAACGGTCTCATTTTAATTTAATTCTGTTTCGGTATTTAATACTTTTTCAGTCTTATTTATTAAAACTCGGTTACCTCCTGTTTATTACTCTTTGGCCGATTCAAAATTATTTTTCCCCTAGAAAAATTTGAATTAAAATATGCTTAGTGTTTAAACTTATCAAGGGTATTTTTTAAATAAATAAGGCACTTTATGTATTGGACTTTGTACTTGATAATTTACAATAGGTGCAAAAATAACAAAAGAATAATATGAACATGATTCTGTAAAGTGTTTTGTATTTTCCCACTATCTCAGCTGATGATATGTAATCATTGGTTGATAGTACATCAAGAATTTTATGTTTTACTAGCTGACCCACGCAACTTCGTCTACGTCACATTTTCCATTAATGCTCCGCTCCTATTTGTCTTAGCGGGATGATATAATAGCCTATAACCTTGAAGATTTTTTCAAATCGGACATGTAGTTCCTGAGATTAGCGCGTTCAACCAAACAAACAAAAAACTCTTCTGCTTTATAATATTAGTGAATATTTTTTTGCAATTTTTATTTTTGTCATAATTACCCATTCCCTAGGATAACTCTAGTCAGAATTATCGGAATTATCTTATTTCACAAGACAGCATGGCGACCCTACCTCCAGGTGAAATTATCACGTCAGCGCGTGTTGTAAAAAGTTGTGTCTGAAGTTGTCCACAGTGTTCTACACTAAACGGTTAGTTCGCGATACGTGTAGTAAAGTCAATGTTTGTTCTTAAATATAATTTTTTGCTATTTACAGATATTATAAAATCTACGCTTGCCATGTTAGTAAATTTATTTCTCAAAGAACAAACTACAGTTCACTTGTAGAGAAATTGAACTAAATTAACAATAGATTGTAGCTTACTTCACTTCCACATGTTTATAGAATCGTCACAATGACGATGTATATGACGATGATATATAAACATGTGGAAGTGAAAGCGTGGGTGAAGTGATCACGAAGTCAGCTGTCAAACCGTACAAATAAGATAGAATGACAGCTCACTTGTCGTTCACTCCACTTAAGTGATCACGGTGAAGTAAACAGAATCGACCGGCTAAGCATCAGAGGTTAATTTTCCTATAAAATACAGCAAGTTTGTATTTTGGTCTTAAAAAAATACATAACCGTTCACGCTGGAATTATGTGTCTAATATATAAGTCCTTAGCTCTTTTTTTAAACTTAGGTATGCTTGTACATTCCCTGACCTTTTTAAGCAATTATTGTATGACTGAATCCCCTCATATTGTATAGTTTTCCTGCCATACAGTGTTATAACTTTTGGTTCTTCTAGTTCGTCGTGATTACGAGTATTATATCTACAAGTATTTTGTTTAAATGATATAATTATGTATTTGTATGTTGATTTTAAGGATCTGACTCCAGTCTTGCCAAGGCAAGGAGTACCGTGTTACCCAGTTAATGGGTTGTGGAGGTCTGGTAAGGTAGGCAGCCGCCCCACGTAAACTACTGGTATTCAGCTGAATCTGGTTTGACTGGAAGCTGACCCCAATATAGTTGGGAAAAGGCTTGGCAGATGATGATAGTCTTAAGGATCTTTCAGATAGTCTTGGGGAGCGAGTCACCCGCGTCCGTAGGAGAATACCCTTCAGCGAATCCCTACACGTGGTCCCCGGGTGGTGCTAAACAGGTGACACTAACCGCCTCCGTGGACTAGTGGTTATACTACTCGATTCAGACCCAGATGTCCCGGGTTCAATTCCCAGTGGGGGCAAATTTTTTGCTCGGTTTGGTTGGTGGTAGGACTTCTAAGTCTGCTTGGCAAGCTACCACCATCATGTCTTAGTCTGTCACCATAACAACAATGTTAACAGCATTGTTGTGTTCCGGCAATTAGAGATATGATAGCCAGTTCCTCTTTGTTAGAGGATTCCGAGTGAAACTCGCTTCCATCTTCGGCCTAATCATCACTTTCCATCAGGTGAGATTTGGGCCAAGAGTTTCCCAGTTTTGAATAAAAAAATAATAAAAAATTGTCACATTTACTGGACAGGTCCATTTAAACCTGCGTGGTATTTTACTCAAAAGGCCACCGCAGACGTGAACCTACATGGTTTTCATATATTATTCACGATTGTATGGGCCTTAAAAGAGACTGACCTCTGAGTTTGTTTCGGTGTTTCTTCTCAGGGTAGTCAACTAGGAAACATCGGCCTCATCTAGAATGATATATACCAAAAAATATTGACGTGGAAAAGAGTTAAATATATAACTCTTTTCCACGTCAATATTTTTTAGGTTACATATTAAGTGACCTATTTGCAAAATGAATATGATTTAAGATTTACTATCTTAACACAGGATACATACTAAGCAATTAGAACCACACAAACAGACGCCAGGCGACGCTACACGCGTCAATACGACTAATTAGCACAATCAAGACACAATTAGTGTTGATACCTATGTAAATTATGACGCGTGGCGGAAGAGCATCTGCTTCTAGCACATTAATATCTCTGACTTGTATTGTGGTTGTTAGTCGATACTGCTATTAATTATCATCACAATCAAATACAAATACTAATTCCTTAATTCAAATAGGCCAATTACAGGCACTTTTGAATAGTCAAGTTCTGTCAGTCAAATCATCATCATCTGCCTAGCCTTTACCCAACTATACTGGGGTCGGCTTCCAGTCAAACCGGATGCAGTTGAATACCAGTGTTTTACGTGGAGCGGCTGCCTACCAGACCTGCACAACCCATTAACTGGGTAACACGGTACTTCTTGGTAAGACTGGACAAGACAAGACAAGACAAGAGTAGCAAGTTATTCTGCAACAAAACAAACTCACCGACCCTATATCCAGCGCGGCAGTAGCACGTTCCAAAGAGTAGATCCTATGGAGAAGAACGTGCAAGATACTCTTTTAAATCAGTGTCTACAAGATTGAATTGAAGTGATTACAATCGATATCAAATTATTAATGACTGACATTATACAATTCAAAAAAGATTGAGTTTATACAATATACCAGAGTGTATACATATCATACTTACATATCTATATTTTTTCTACACAATTTATATTGTTTAGAAATAAATGACTTATGACTATCATCAATTTTTGACTAGCAACTTTCTTCAACGTTGTGCACAGAAGTTTCTCATTACGAAAAATTACTAGGGCTGGACGGCATTTTGAACAGAAGAGATAATACAGCCAGTGCCTTGCATTACAGTCTTCCAAATTCCTAATTCTGAGAGGGGTCAAGCAATGCCAGATATTGACTGTTTGTACAATATCATATCGTATCAATCTTACATCGCTATGTGTTTACTTTTCGACATACACGCGGACGAAGTCGCGGGCAACAGCTAGTCATCAATATTTGATAAAATTCTTCCTGTGACTGACATACAACGCACAGCCGAAACTGCTGGTCGTAGGAAGCTGAAATTTGTCTTGTGGATTCCTTGAGAAGTTTAGGTTTTCCCGAAGTTCTTACGGGACCGGAAAAAACCAGTCAAGTGCGAGTCGGACTTGCGCATGAAGGGTTTCGTACCATTATCAATTAAAAATCATGTTTTTTTAATTGGAGCCCCCTTAAATATTTATTTTATTCTGTTTTTAGTATATTTTATGATAGTGGCAACAAAAATACATGATTTCTGAAAATTTCAACTGTCTCACTATCACGGTTCATGAGATACAGCCTGGTTACAGACGGAGAGACAGCGAAGTCTTAATAATAGGGTCCCATTTTACCCTTTCACCCTAAAAAACGGGATATGCGTTTACTAAGTCGCGTAGCGAGCAATACCTAAATAAATAACGATTGACGAAATGTAAGTCTATCTACGGCACGTGTGAACCTTCGGCTGACTATAGTTGTCAGTATGTCAAAGGATCAATCTAAAAAAGTAGTGAAAACGGACTATATGAAACAAAATTAACGTAATACCTAAAAAGGGGTCATTGAACTCAGCATTATAAATATTTTTTTCTACGGGATCAACCACAAAATTACAAAAATACTATCACAAAATTTTACTGTTATATGTTTTATGAACTATTTTATTTATTTTCTAACTAGTATAATAATTATTCCTTTTATTCCTAAACATAGTGTTACAAGAGGTCCTTAAGTTTGGTGTGCCTCCAATTCCTTCCAATGGGTCCTGTCCCTTGCTACTCTCAACCAGAATGGTCCCGCTGTCCGTTTCAAGTCGTCTTCCCATCTCCTGACTTGACGACCCCTACCTCTTTTGCCGTCTCTTGCTTGCCAGAGGGTGACATGCTTGCTCCATAGCATATGTCCGGCCCATCTTCATTTTTGGACGTCTAACTAGTATTAGAAAGTAAATAAAATAGTACAAAAAACTGGTCCTTCGAGTTCTTGAAAATTTTTTCAGTTGAATAAATCACGGGCAGATTCTATTTTCCCAATGAAAATAGATTTTCTTTCAGTCTATTAAAGTTTAGGAGCGGAGATTGATCGAGAGATATTTATAGAGCTCTATGAATTGATACTAAACTATATTCGTAACTTTATCACAACATATTATAAAACAAAATTCTCCGCCGCGTCTGTCTGTCCGTCGGTCTGTTCGCGATAAACTCAAAAACTCCTGCACTGATTTTCATACTGTTTCCACCAATGGATAGTCTGGTTTTCGAGGAAGGTTTTAGTATTTAATTTTGGACGAAGCCACGGGTAAAAGCTTGTTATAAATTGTGAAAGTAAGATAGTTGGTTTGTTAGGCTTTCAAGTTTAAATTACTGAACCAATTTTGATGAATTTTGTTGCAGAGATAAATGGCACCCTTGAGGCTCTAGACAAGTGAAATTCTGTCAGAGGTAGAGCGGCGAAGGCGAGTTGTCAAAATGTCAAAAATTATGAGATTAACAAATGCTGTCAAAATGTCAAATGGTACTTTGTCGAGAGCCTTTGGAGACAGCTACAGCCTATTTCTTTCGCAAGAGTCTATGTTAACACGAGCGAAGCCATGAGCAAAGCTAGTTGCTAACACAGGTGGGATGTTATTGAACATCGTAATTAATCAGAACCTATCCAATTAGTCTGCATTGCAAACAAGAATTAATTACTATTGTAGTGATTGTATTAGGTAAATCAGATTCATCGATTTAACGCAATAATCTAACTAAAAGCACAATTTAGGTAGTCTCCTGCCGGAGTTGCGGGACTATTCGAAAGAGATACCGCGGCTCCGGAACACAAAGGGCACTGTAGAAACATAGATGGGTTTTAGTCAGTAAGAGTCTGACACTCCCTCTCGCTCCGCTCAAAGCAGGAGAAGTCATCCTTGGACATCATATTTTGATGATTTCCCTTCCCTTAAAAAAAAAGGTAGGTACTAATAGTCTAAGGACTAGTTTCTGGGAAGTAAATGACAACAACCAAACCTTGAAGACGAAATACAGTTCAAAAATTGCTTCACCATCTGCCCTTTCCATACAGTTTATATTAGGACCGGCTTCCAGTCAAACTGGTCACCCATCCATGTTCTGACCTCGGCAGTCGTTGCTTATATAGATCTACCGTTGCGGCTGCTATTATTTATGCTCAAATTCCTCCTAACAAATCCTATCAATTACTTCTAAACTACAATAAATCAAATATTCCACCAACCCGTCGACCCGTACAAAAATCTACAAGAAAAAAGTAAGAACAAAAAAAAAAAAAACTACGCTCTGACTCCTATCCGAAGATACCCGTAACTCAAATATATTGAAACTAAAACTAATATCTAAAAGAAATAACATTAAAACAGCGCCGAATTATCAGCGACTGGAGACGGTTATAAATCTGAAACTGAGCTGAGATAGGATGAAGAATGGCCTGTGATTTACTGGCTAGCCACCCTAGCCCCTCCTAGCCCCTGCTAGCCCCCCAGGAGTGGTAGGTGCAGACGCCTAACCCCCCGGGCATCGCCCCGCTGCAAGCTAGGCCGGTCAGGGAATCTAGTCCGTGGGGTCACCTTACTGGCACCTACGGCCATATAATTCTTTCTTACTTAGACCAAGGATAGCGTGACCCTGAATTAGTTTAATGGTAGGATGATTACTGTCATTAATTCTGCTAAGATAAGGGATTGTTCTTTATACTTTTCGGTGGGAATCGATGAATATAATAGTTTGAAAGAGAAATAAATAGCTTAATTATCTGCTGGCTATGAATGCCAATGATTATTTTATTTGGTTCAGACGTTTTGTTCTAACTTCAGAGAATTTCAAGATTTGATGTATCTTGTTTAGGTTAGTAAATAGAAATAAGGACTGACTTTCATAGATTTTTTGTGAAACCAAAGATAGTCCAACAATCTTGAAGAAATGACAGCCAAATGTAAAAAAAAAATTGTATCTATGATCAAGCTAATCCTTAACCATTCAAAAACATGGAAAATTCATGATCGTCTCTTTTTTATCGAATCCAAATATCAGTTAACTTTAAAGCAATAATTTTGAATTACTTGCAAAAATTTAATGATAACACAGTCTCCACATTACAACAAGCTGGTCACTTGGCTCCAAATCCGGCGCGTCCGTGTGTCAGCTCGTCGCTAGCCTAAGCACGCGCCCCTGTTTGATAAGGGAACTTTATTAGCAAGAACTTACTTTATTTGCTCTACGTGTGTGTACGCTATTTCTCTAACGACACACACGAATATCAACCCTAACACAACCACACAAGACTCCTCAAACTTGGCACCGAAACCAGAAACTAGTTTTCCTTATATAAAGAGTCGGTATCTATATTTCCTCTGCTGTGTGACTTTCCGATTTTCAAAGTTTTGTTCTGAAAATAAGACGGTTCTGATTTTGAAAGAGGAGCGATAAAATATCTTGGCTTAGGATTTTCTATATTTTATGCGGCGATTGATTTTCTTTGTGGATATTTCTGGAAGGTTTCTAAAGCGAATTTATAGCTGAAAGGTTTTTGTTATGGTAACGAGGCGACTTCGGAATTAATAGCGAAAGGAAGTCATTCTGTGCGCTGCAATAAAATGGTGGCGTTTAGGGGAGTCGTGTTTTGGAAGTTCGGCTTTTGTGGAGCTTTTAAAGACCATCGGTTATTTATTATTCGTCTTTGTAACTGGTTTTTTTTTAACAATATTAAAACAAAGAAAACTGTTGCTATAAACAACACCAATGATTGTATTTTATGAAAGGGTAAGGCAGGGCTGAACCAGCATTATACTAGACTAGCTTATGCTTGCGGCTTCGCTCGCTTGACAAATTATTTACTAAAACCTTAATCGAGAACCACACCAGCATTTTCATGCTATATTCGCCATATCCGCCGATAGTGCAGTAGTTTTTGAGTTTATCGCGAACGGACAGACAGAGAGACTTGGAGGACAGACAGACAGACTTGGAGGACTTTGTTTTATAATTTGTAGTAATCTTAACGTCGAAATCATAAAATCTCCTCCCGCTCTGGGTGACGCAGAAGCGACTGCCAGACTCTTACTGACTAAAATACATCTATGTCCCTCCTAAAACCCTTTGCGTTCCAGAGTCCCAGAAACTCTTTCGAACAAATTCCGCAATCCTAGCAGACAGTAACCAAACCCTGGATGTTTTGTTCAGCGCTCCTCTAGTGGTGTCAAACCACGAACTTTCAAACTCCAGGCTTTCACAGAAAAAAGTCCTAATGGCTACATCCAATGATACTTTTTGCCCGACTTGGGACTCAACCCAGGACCCTACGCTAAGCAGTGACGCTTGCAACCACGGTACCACCGCAGCAGTAACAAAGTTAATGTAGCGAGTACAAAGCGGATCATCTCGAAGTGACGAGGGTGTGTCAGTGAACACGGATGATATGAGGGTCATTGGAGAAGCTACTGGCTCGGATGGAGGTCATGCAGACCGAGGTATGTGAAGACCAAGGACGTATGATGAGTTTTTTCGAAATATTGAAATGGAATTTGGTTTTGGGCGGTTTTCTGAAGTATTTTTTCAGGAAAGGAGTGGAACTCTCTGCCTGCGTCTGTGTTTCTGAACGCTTACAACCTTAACCTGTTTAAAATATGAGTGTACAGGCTACTAATTTATTTATTTAACACTTTCAGCACAAAAAAGTACAGAGGTGGACTTAATGCCATAGGCATTCTCTACCAGTCAACCTTTGGGTGATGCAGAGAATAGTGGTAGGTGCAATACTTCTGGGTAAGCTCGCTCCATCGTAGACTTTGTCTCTGTCATCTCTGACCAAGACTAGACTTAAGAGCAAACCCATCTCAAATAAAAAAGTGGCCTAGATGTGTCCAGTAAGTGGCATTCTCTTGCCACCTGAACTTTTACACAACGAAACATATCTGTAATTTCCACAATACTATTGTAACCCCATAAAACCCATATTCAATAAATTATCGAACGGTTCTCACATTCATTACTCAACACAAACATTTTAAATGAATTCCGCTCGACACGGAACCCACACGAACACAAAGTAAACGACTTTCAACAGATTTGTGAATATTTTACAAAAACAAGAGAAACTAATAAAGCAATTAACGCTCATCAAACAACTGGTGATTTTACCCTACGTGAGACTGAGAGAGAAGATGAAATGGAAAGAGGAAAAGAGAGGATGGAGTGTCACTGTCTGTCACAGAGTAGGTTGGTACAGAAGCTCAGCTTCATACATAGACTTGAAGAATAGACTGAGAAATATGGTAAGAAAATTTGCCATTTTTTTTAAGAAGAAGCAATGTGTCTTTGTGTCCAATACCTTTCTGTAAGTTTAACTGACGAATGAGACTGAACCAGCCCTTCGACGTTACTCAATTTAATAGAATCATTAAATATGTATGAAGCCTTGAGGTATTGTATACAATATGTATAATAGGTACAGGTAGGGAAAATATTCTTCTAGGCAAGCGTGCTCCATCGTCAATCAAATCATCGCTTACCATAAGGTGATATAGTGGTCAAACTGGGTAGGTCCCATTTGTTCTATGGAACACGACGTAATAGAACAAATTGAGAAAATATTGTCCCTATTTGTACTATACAACAGTTTGTCAGGTTTTTTAGTTCCATAGAACAAACAAAGTATATACACTTCTTGAAGTTGATATGTAAACTGGCCACTCGAGAATGATTTGCTACCACTTGTCTTGTGACATTGATAATTAGATGGTTACTCACCGACAGAAATTTTAACGGATTTTTCATTCACGTCTTATTTATCTCATCATGGAAGAATTTGCAATGAAAGATTCCCATTTAGTTATGTGCATTCATAGACAAATAAAAACAGAAGCAAAAGCTAGTGTCTAGTTCTATAGTACAAATAGGGACAATATTTTCTCAATTTCCATAGAACAAATGGGACCTACCCGTCAAACTCAAGTTTATTGGTGATCTCAAAATAAAAAAGGCCTGTCGCTAGTGCGCTGGCACTTATTGTACAGAGCTGACCTTTTGCCCCTTATCTACTCTGTGTGCCAGTGTCATTCGCTTTGTAAGGCAACCCTTTCGAGGGTGACGATGAGTCGCGCAAGAAATTAATTAATGTTCGAAAGGTTTCGGATTATGTTCGGAAGGTTTCGGATAATGTTCGTAAGTGGTTCTCGTAGATACTGTTATAGTCAGGTTTAATAGCGCTGTGATAGCGTCAATCTAGTTTATTGCGGCCTGAGACGCTTGTTAAGTTTTTAATGGTACCTATGCCTTTAAGCTTTTAAAATAAATGATTGTTTTGAAAGTACTTCCTGGTATTTAATTTTTAATGAGGGCCAATTCTACTAATTCTTAAACAACTTTCGCATTCGCATGTCAATCGCAAACTGTCAAAAAAGCCGGCCAAGTGCGAGTCGGACTCGCGCACCGAGGGTTCCGTACAAACCTGTAGGTATATTATAAGCAAAAGTTGCGATTTACGATTTATGACGTATTAAAAAAAACTGCTTACTAGATCTCTTTCAAATCAATTGACGCTGGTACTTTATATGGTACATACATCATATATTTTTTTTAGTTTTATCATTCACTTATTTTAGAAGTTACAGGGGGGGGGGGGGGGATATTTTACCACTTTGGAAGTGTCTCTCTCGCAAACTATTCAGTTTAGAAAATAAAATAAAAATTAGAAACCTTTCGAAGACCTATCCATAGATACCCCACACGTATGGGTTTGATGAAAAAAAATTTTTTGAGTTTCAGTTCTAAGTATGGGGAACCCCTAAATTTTTTTGTTTTTTTTTTTTTTTATTTTTTTATGAAAATCTTTATGCGGTTCACAGAATACATCTACTTACCAAGTTTCAACAGCATAGGTCTTATAGTTTCGGAGAAAAGTGGCTGTGACATACGGACGGACAGACAGACAGACAAATATGACGAATCTATAAGGGTTCCGTTTTTGCCATTTGGCTACGGAACCCTAAAAAGCCTTAATTTTCATACATTTTTGACAGATTGCGATTGAGATGTGAATGCGATGCAAATGTGAAAATTAGTAGAATTGGCACTCAGTCTTGCCAAGAAGTACCACGTTACATAGATACTGGGTTGTGGAGGTCAGATAGACATTACCTCCACGAAAAATACTAGTATTTAGCTAAATCCGGTTTACGGGTTCCTCGGGTCCGGATCCGGGTTGTACGATTTGGGAGACTGTCCTCATGTAAATTTTGACGTTCAAAAATGCTGATTCAGCTAGTTTGAATAAATGTTGATTTTGATTTTGACACCAATAAAATTTGGAAAGGTTAGGCAGATAATGATTTTTGTCAGTTTAAAATCAAAAGTAACAATTTAAATTATGGTTTAACATTAAAACCATTTTTAATAATTATGGTTGAATTTTATACCAAAATAAATACAATCTGAAATGAGGAAAAAAAAATGACAAACGTGAAGGTAGGTATGTACATGGGGTGCGAAGTCAGAAGTCCTCCACGCGTGCTCGGCGGCTGCTGGTCCCTTTCGATCCGTCTGGAGGGAAGAGCAGTTGCTGGGCCGGTGCACCCTGGGCGCAACAGTAACTTTTTCCGGGGAATGAGGGGAAATGAGAATCTCCTCTTATGCTTCGGGGAGTGTTACTGTTGCGGCTAATTTTCTGACACGGGTGGGGTCCACTGGATGGACCGACGGGGCGTTCCTTTGCGTGACCCTCTGTGTAGCAGAGGGCATAGCAGAGGAGCAAGAGCGGGCTCGGTGTGCACTTACCCTGCCTCCGAGCAGACAGAGTTGGTGGGTCCTTCTCTGTCACCGCTGATCTCGTAACCCTATCGAAGTGCTGTGGTCATGTCTCGCGGCACTCATAGGACCGACGGTCTTGGCTTAACTGCCTGGACCACGAGGACGTAAACCTCTATAAAAAATACCCCGAATCTCAAGTGGCGGGAGCACCGCGAAGGGACGAATGGCTGACGGGTATTATCAGTCTCTAGTGCTTCCCTCGCCAGGGATACCTGCAGCCCTCTCTGGCGAGTAAAGCAATTTATTCTGCTTATCCTGATACACGGTCCCTGTCAGGATGGACGTTTAGTTACCTATTGCTCGTGGGATTAAATATGGATATGTTTAAAAACACAAAAACCGCCGGCAACGGCAAACGCGATGAGCGGTCGGAGTCCGACGCTGCATCCAGCAGAAGCGGGAGAGGCGCGGGAGGCTCAGAGAGCTCCCGGCGCGAGAGGGCCGGGTCACTTGCGGAGATCAGCAAGTTCTTCCGCAAGCGGCCCAGGCGGGATGGCGACAAAGGTTCGTCATCCGGTGAAGAGGAGGCTGCAGCCTCAGCCCGGAAAATCCCCACCAACAAGCGTGGCGGGATCCGTGGCAAAGGGAGGAGCATCTCGGCCTCCGAGAGATCGGCCAAGCTGGCCGAGGAGGGGCGCCACCCGGGCTCGACGGCGTGTGTGACTGGGGACGAGGAGGAAGCACCTGGCGGCTCCGAGGCAGAGCGTGAGGCCAGGTTCGCGAAGGAGGTGGAGGCCGCGCTGAAGCAGGTCGCCCACAAGCAGAAGCCGTCCACAAGGCTGAGGGCCATGCCTGCGGCTTCTGCTTCCATTATGGCGGCAGCGGAGGCCAACTTCCGGGCCTCGCACGACGGTGGAGAAATGGCCAGTTTGCGGGCGGACGTCGCCCGCCTTACGGCCGCGATGGAGCTTCTCCAGCAGGAGAATGCGAAGCTCCGAGCGGACCTGGTCAGCCTTCGGGCGACCGACTCCCGCGTGGCCCCCCAGGCGGCCCCCCAGGCGGAACAGGCGGAACAGGCGGGACAGCTACAGCGGCGACAACAGCAGCAGCAACCAAGCCGGCCCGAGCCAGAGGACAACCAGGTCCTGGCACTGGTTCGGACGGAGCTCGCCGCCTTCCAGCGGCGGTTCTCCGTGCTGGAGGGCATCGTCCTGCGGCCCCCCCTGGGTGCAAACAAGGTGGCTTCGGGCCAGGGGACGGTGTCCTATGCGGCTGCTGCGGCTGCCGCATCCGGGACGGGGCCGTCCACTCGGCCCTCCGGCGGGAACGTGTTGCCCCCCCCCCCAGCAAAGTCAACCCCGACTGAGTCGGCGCCAGCTAAGGGGAAGGGGAAGGGGAAGGGGAAGAAAGGGAAAGGGAAAGCAAAGGCGCTGCCAGCGACAGCGCCTGCTGCGAGCGGTCCTCCGCCTGCGGCCCGCCAACCACCTGCGGCACGCGAACAGCCTGCGGCACGCGAACAGCCTGCGGCACGTCAACCGCCTGCGGCACGTCGGCCGCCACTGCCGCCGCCGCCCTCCCAGCCCGCACAGCTCCCTACACCCCCCCCGGCTGAAGCCGAATGGCAGGTGGCCGGAGACCCTCAGAGGAGAAGGAAGGCGGCGAAAAAAGCCAAGGAACAGGAGCGGCAGCGCCAGTTCCGGGAGCGCAAGATCGCGGCTAGGCTCCGCGCCCCGAAGACCGCCGCTGTAGTCATTACGCTACAGCCGGAAGCGGAAAAGAGGGGCGTGTCCTACCGCGACGTGCTGGCGAAGGCGAAGGAGACGGTGGATCTCCGTGAGCTCGGGATCACCGGGGGCCTCCGGCTCAAAGTCACTGCGACTGGAGCGCGGATGCTGGAGATCCCTGGGGAGACCAGCGGCTCGTCCGCTGATGCTCTGGCCGAAAGGCTAAGAGCGTCCCTTAATGCGGACGAGGCCCGAGTGTCCAGGCCCGTTAGGTGCGCAGACCTGCGCATCCTGGGTCTGGACGACTCGGTCACGGAGGAAGAGGTCGTAGCCGCCGTCGCCAGGTCCGGAGGGTGTCCTGCCGAACAAGTCAAGGCAGGCGCCATACGTCCGGACCTCTCGGGCATGCGAACAGTCACGGTTTGCTGCCCTGTGACGGCGGCCAAAGCCATTGTGGAGGGCCGAAGACTTCTGGTGGGCTGGGTCTTAGCGCAGGTCAAGCTGCTGGAGCCCAGGCCTCTGAGGTGTTACCGCTGCCACGTGGGACATCACGTGTCAGTCAGGTGCGCCTCGGAGGTCGACCGCAGCGGTCTCTGTTTCCGCTGCGGTCAGCCCGGTCACGTATCGGCGACCTGCTCTGCCAAGCCGCACTGCATCACATGTGCGGCGGCCGGCAAGTCGGGCGACCACCGGGCTGGGAGCAAGGCCTGCGCTCCACCCAAGACCAAGTCCGGAGCCAGAGGGAGGCCCTCCGCCGCCACTGCCGCCGTCTCCGTCGCCGCAGCCGCCACTGCCGCAGCCGCAACCGCCGCGCCCGCCGCCGCCTCTGCCGCTGTTGCCGCTGTTGCCGCCGTTGTCGCCACAGAGGGGCCCTCACAGGAGGCCCAGGGGGAGGAAGCTGAAATGGAATGCCAGTAACGGCCCCTCTCAGCTTCCTCCAGGCGAACATCAACCACTGCGCCTGCGCTCAGCACTTGCTGATGCAGAGCATGGCGCAGTGGTCGATCAACATTGCGGTGGTCTCTGAGCCGTATTTTGTCCCACCCAGGGATGACTGGGTTGCGGACTTGAGCGGCTCAGTGACCATCATATCGTCGGCCGCCGCCGGTACTCCGTCCCTTGAAAATGTCAGGAGGGGACAGGGGTGCGTAGCAGCACGGTTCGGGGAAATCGTCGTAGTAGGCGTTTACTTCTCCCCGAGCCGAACTCTCGCCGAGTTCCACAACTCTCTGGTAGAGTTGGGTGTCGTCGTCGGACACTATTCCCTACCCGTGCTTGTCCTCGGGGACTTCAATGCCAAGAACTTGGCTTGGGGTTCTCGTCTGACAGACGTGCGGGGAAGGATGGTAGAAGACTGGGCTCTGGAGACAGGCCTAGTCGTCCTCAATCGGGGTTCTGTCCCCACGTGTGTGCGGATGCGGGGCGAGTCGGTGGTGGACATCTCGTTCGCCAGTCCCGCTCTGTCACCGCGGGTCATTGACTGGCGTGTCATGGAGGAGGTGGAGACCTATTCCGATCACCGGTATATCCGGTTTGACGTCTCCACCCAGACCTCAAGCGCGCCGGTCGTACAGACCCCGTTTGGTCCGCGTTGGGCTCTGAAGCAGCTGGACCGGGAGCTTCTCCTGGAAGCCTCGATCGTGCAGGCCTGGGTGACATCACCGGACAGGCCTGCCGACGTCAACAGTGAGGCAGGGTGGTTCCAGGAGGCCATGTCCGACATTTGTGACGTGGCAATGCCCCGAGTCCGGCCAGGAAGAGCCCGGCGCCAGGTGTACTGGTGGTCGCGAGAGCTGGCGTCTCTGCGCGATGCGTGCATTTCTGCGCGGCGCCGGTACGCCAGACATCGCAGGCGCCGCATCCGTCCACCGGATGTGGATACCATCGAGGCGGAGCTATACGAGGGATACAGAGCTGCGAAGACCGCTCTTCGCGACGCTGTCCTGCGGGCTAGGGATCTGGCCCGCGAGGAAATGCTGGCGACTCTCGACAGAGATCCGTGGGGGCGCCCTTACCTTATGGTGCGGAACAAGCTCCGCACCTGGGCCCCCCCGCTGACGCAGAGTCTCCGGCCCCAGCTCGTGGAGGACGTGGTGAGCGCTCTGTTCCCTGCGCGAGGGGAACATCCTCCCCCGCCTATGGCTCCGCCGCCTGCGGTGCCGGACCAAGAGGACGACGACGACGACATCCCCGCTGTGACTGGGGTAGACCTGAGAGCGGCGGTGCGAAGGCTCAAGGCCAAGAATACCGCCCCAGGGCCCGATGGCTTGCCTGGCAAAGCCTGGGCCCTGGCCTTGGAGGCTCTCGGGCCTCGACTGGAGGGGCTCTTTAGCGCATGCTTGGAGAGAGGCCGGTTCCCGCTTTCTTGGAGGACCGGGAAGCTGGTACTCATCCCGAAGCCTGGGCGCCCTCCGTCCGCATTCCGGCCCGTGGTGTTGCTCGACGAGGTGGGCAAGCTCTTCGAGAGAGTCATTGCAGACCGCCTCGCCGGGCACCTAGCGGGAACGGGGCTGGATCTTGCGGACAACCAGTTTGGTTTCCGCAGGGGGCGCTCTACGGTGGACGCCGTCATGCGCGTCAGAGCCCTCACGACGGGAGATGCGGTCTCCCGGGGTGGTGTTGTCTTGGCGGTGTCTCTCGACATCGCCAACGCCTTCAACACCATGCCCTGGAGCTGCATTGGGGAGGCACTCCGGTATCATCGGGTGCCGACCTACCTTCGTCGTGTGGTCGGGGACTACCTGTCCGACCGGGCAGTAATCTACCCAAGTCACAGCGGTGAGTGGAACCGGCGAGAGATGTCGTGCGGTGTCCCACAGGGTTCGGTTCTGGGGCCGCCCCTGTGGAACATCGGTTACGACTGGGTGCTGCGAGCCGACCTCCCTAGCGGCGTCAACGTCATTTGTTACGCTGACGACACGCTGGTGCTGGCACAAGGGGGGTCGTACGTGGAGGCGGCCGACGTAATGACACGCGGGGTTGCGATAGTCGTGGAGAGGATCCGGCAACTGGGTCTCGAGGTGGCGCTGCACAAGTCCGAAGCCATGTGTTTTCATGGCCGAGGCATTGCGCCACCGTCGGGATCCTTGCTGACGGTAGGAGGGGTTTCCATCGGCGTCGAATCGACGCTGAAATACCTGGGGCTCGTCCTAGACAGCCGATGGAACTTCGTGGAGAATTTCCGACGTTTGGTCCCCAAACTGGAGCGGGCCGGGGCTGCTTTCAGGCGGCTCCTGCCCAACCTGGGGGGACCGAACGCCTCCTGCCGTAGGCTATACGCGGGGGTCGTGCGGTCCATGGCCCTTTACGGGGCCCCGGTGTGGGCGCGTTCATTGAGGCAGCGTGCTGCGAACCACTTGAACGCGCCCCAGAAGGTGGTGGCCCTCAGGATGACCAGAGGGTACCGCACGATCTCGCGCGAAGCGGCGGGTCTCCTTGCCGGATTGCCGCCATGGGATCTGGAGGCGGTGGTCCTCGCGCGCCTGCATGATTGGCGCGCGGAGGTACTAAGCCGGGGGGAAACTCCGCTGACGCGGCAAATTGTCGCGCAGCGGACGGACTTCCGGCGCGATCTCATGGCGTCATGGAGACGACGACTATCGCAACCCAGCGCAGGGCACGCCACAATAGCGGCGATAAGTCCCCTCTTTGAGGAGTGGCTTGAGAGGCGCCACGGCGTCCTCACCTTCCGCCTGACGCAGGTCCTCACCGGACATGGATGTTTCGGGAGGTTCCTGCACCGAATTCGGCGGGAGGAAACGCCCGGGTGTCACCACTGCGAGGATCGACCGGAGGACACGGTAGAGCACACTGTGCAGGTGTGCCCCGCTTGGGCGGCGCACCGCCGTGTCCTCGAAACGGCGATTGGCGGCGACCTCTCGCGTCCGGCCCTGGTCCAAGTCATGGTCCGGAGCGAGACGGAATGGGACGCCGTTGCCTCCTTCTGCGAAGCAGTCATGCTAGCGAAGGAGGTGGCGGAGCGGGAGAGGAGACCCTCTCGTCCCAGCCGCCGTGGTGGACGCCGCGGGCGTCGGGGGCCACCTGGTGACCTCCGGCCACCGTAGGCGCGGGCCTGTGGACGGCGAGCTATGGGTGGCTCGCCGTCCGTCCGTCTAGTGACGACAGGCCGTGTCGACGGCGCGTTAGTGTTCCACGCGCGCCTCAAAGAGAGTCAGCAATACAGAGGGGCCCGAAAGGGCCGACGCCTGCCGGAGTCGCGGGATTATTCGCAAGAGACACCGTGGCTCCGGAACACAAAGGGCAATGAAGGAACATGGATGGGTTTTAGTCAGTAGAAGTCTGACACTCCCTCCCGCTAACACCCATAGCTGGAGGAGTCATTGGATGATTTCCCATCCCTAAAAAAAAAAAAAAAGGTAGGTATGTACATAGTATATACTATTTTTTCGTAATTAGGAATGTCCAAAATAAATCACAAATCATAGTTCCCCCATTCCGGTGGCCGGAGAACAGTTTTTCTTCTCATTTTTCCATAAAATTTCCTTCGAAGAAAACAGCCTAATTAAACTAAAAGCTTAATTGCCGCCCAGTCACTGAAAATAATATCATTTCAGCCTAAAAATATTTCTAGAAAAACAAGTAAATTTTTACCGTCAACAGATACTTTTACTTATTTGAATACTTCCCAAAGATGTTTAATGTTTTCAGTTTCAAATCGTTTTCCTTTAAATATTTCCTCTGGCTATCTTGAAATTGGACTCGTGAATAATTCCTATTGACATTTTATGAAACTGCCAACGGACCGGTTCATTGCAAAAGATAGTTTGAATCGTTTTCTTCGTATTTTTACTTAGTCTTGCAACTGACGGGTTCAGGGAACTAAGGAAACTTATTGGAATGGAACTCGGTCAATTACAAGTTATCGGAATCCTTTTAAACTACATAGTTTCTAAAAGTTCTACCTTATAGTTTTCAGAAAATTCTTGTTAGTGGCATAACCTGTCTATAATCTATACATCTACACATACATACATTCATTTAAATAAAATTGGCGTGTGTTTGTACTATTGAAATAACCGTATTTCACTACATGTATATGAATATTACGGTACATACACCAAAACAACATTTTTTTAAAATTTTTGTCTGTCTGTCTGTGCTAAAACGTAACAGACAGTTGTGTTGCTGGGGAGTTTGTTGGCCACTTCTTCTTCACAGCTAAAACACTAGGAAGTGGTGACGGGCGGGCGTTTTGGGGGACTGTCTTTTGTAAAACTTGACATTCAAAAAGTGCTGGCTCTCAGCCTAATTTGAATAAATGACTTTTGAATTTTGAATTTTGTTTGTTCCAACTAATCTCTGAAATGGCTGGACCGATTTGGACGGGATTTTTTATTGGCAGGTAGCTGATGTAATAAGGAGTAACCTTTGCTAGGCAAGCGTTCTCCTTTTAGAAGCCGGTTAAAAACAGAATGCACCTGTTCAGAGATTGTATCTTAGAACTAGCTGACCCGCGCAACTTCGTCTGCGTCAGATTCTTCGCTAATGTTCTGATCCTATTGGCCGTAGCGTATAGCCTTCCTCGATAAATGGGCTATCCAAGACTTAAAATAATTTTTCAAACAATTCAAACCAGTAGTCCTGAAATTAGTGCGTTCAATCAAACAAACAAAATAACTCTTTAGATTAATAAAATTAATGTACGTTTGGCCAATTTTCTGATACGACCACCTACTTCAGAAAATTACCACCTCAAATCTAACTCCGATCACAGAACGCCGCTGCTCCTGTTTCTGTCTGTAGAGTTAAAAGAACCTAAAAAGAATAGTCTGAACTAAACATTTCTGTATCGTGCCTTAAGTTCCCTCATGTAGTCCCCTCTTATCATGAAATGGCCAATTCTGTGATATGGTCACCAAAGCTGAATATTGAACCAGATCTCAGATAGCTTATAATATTTTTTTCGGACCATACAAGATCCATAAACCACAAACAATAATTAACATAAAATTTCTAACGCAATTCAGATATTTGCGCCTGGTAATCGTCATCTCATGTTGCTGAGCTGATGATGGAAGGTATAAGTTAGGATCTGAGTGAATATTCTACTAACTTTCACATTCGCATCTGAATCGACAACTGTCAAAAATGTATGAAAATTATGGCTCAACTCACACTAAAAGAGCGTCGAAGCGCAGCGAAGCGGAGCGCAGTTTCAGTGTCATATAAATTTTAACTTTATCAGTCTAATACTTATTATCGCATGAGAAACTCGAACGAGTTGCACGGATGCCCGCGACGCCGCGGGAATTCCGGCGAATTCCATAAATGGAGCCTCGCGACTGCGCGAGAAGTCGCGGGAAATCCCGAGAATGCTCGAGCAGCCGCGAGCGGCCGCTGGCAATATCCCGCCCCTCGCGCCCGCTCCCCGTGCTCGTTTATTGCGCGTGAGCATTCGCATTCATTCCTTGCAGTGCAACGAATACAGAAGTGATGGAGAACTCATCTGAAGCAGACTAATAGTCTTTCTTCAGCGGAAATAGCCAATCTATAATTGGATTTTTGTTTTTTTTTTAATGTGGCCTGAGAATTTCCAACAAACTTTACATTTTGCCATAGTTCATTTTATAATAGTCATAATGAATGTCTAGGATACGGATGTAAATTTGTGCAAAATGTTTGAAATTGGCCAAACAAACGTCTTTTCTTCCACAGGTCGTGTCCCCAAAAGTTTATTTTTCTTTTAAATCTTTCCCTCCTTATCTCTTCGGCTTCTTACTCTTCTTCAATTAAATGCGCAATAATAATTAAAAATCAAAATACCGATTTTTCCTGCTTATACACAAGTTTCCTCGAGGAGAGCGACCCGTGAATTCATCGCGGGCGGGCTCGAGAAGGCGCGCGGAGTCCCGCCACTTCTCGAGCATTCCAGCTACTTCTCGAGCAGTCGCGGGAATTCGCGCGCCTTCTCTACCGAGCGGGTCGCTGCGCTTCGCTGAGCTTTGCTGCCCTTCGCCGCTCTTTCGGTGTGAGTTGACCCTATGGCTTTTTTGACAGTTTGTGATTGACATGAGAATGCGAAAGTTGTTTAGTAGAATTTATTGGCCTCTGATGATGGGATCAAATGAAAAATGATTGTTTAGCGATATTTTGGCTACTTGTCAACCGATTTGGATGATTCTTGTTTTTTTTTTGGAAGAGCTTTTTCCAGGATTGGTCCCATTTGAATTTGGTGAAGATCTGATGAAGAACTTCGGAGATAGGCGATAGCATAGATCAGGATTGCTGAAATCGCATGTGTGTTTATTGTTTACACCAGTTCATAACATAACATCACGCCGGTACGCTGTGAATATACGCAGGTACCACTACAAAGTAAGAAATAACAAAAAAATCTAAATTAAAAAAAAAGAAAAAATAACCAAAACAACAAAATTTTTGTAGATAAGATTTTTTTTTTTAAATAAGCTAGCTTTTTTTTTCAAGAAAAGTTTATTTTCAACCACCTACCACCTTAACAAACAGGCACCCTCACATCACTACTAACCTCCAAAAATATAACAATAACAACGTAATCACACCCTAACACGGTTCCAATCAGTGTCCCCGACAGATACGAGCATCCCTCGTCCTCACTCCGCAGGGCCGGGGGGTGTGAGGCAGCCGTGAGGGAGGCGAGGAGGTCCATCAAACGCAGGCCGAATGCTGTCATATCTCGCACTCGATATTTTACGAAGCGATGGAGCTGTTGCTGACGTGGCTGTGGGGTGCCAGTCGCAGCGGTCGAGGGTTTTAGCAACGGAAGAATAATTTGTCACATAGACGCCAAGTACTACCATTCACTTTTGATGTAATGACAGCACGAACTGCACGCTTTTCTGACGTTTAAGAGGCATTTTCCTTAGCGGCGATAAGTCCCCTCTTTGAGGAGTGGCTTGAGAGGCGCCACGGCGTCCTCACCTTCCGCCTGACGCAGGTCCTCACCGGACATGGATGTTTCGGGAGGTTCCTGCACCGAATTCGGCGGGAGGAAACGCCCGGGTGTCACCACTGCGAGGATCGACCGGAGGACACGGTAGAGCACACTGTGCAGGTGTGCCCCGCTTGGGCGGCGCACCGCCGTGTCCTCGAAACGGCGATTGGCGGCGACCTCTCGCGTCCGGCCCTGGTCCAAGCCATGGTCCGGAGCGAGACGGAATGGGACGCCGTTGCCTCCTTCTGCGAAGCAGTCATGCTAGCGAAGGAGGTGGCGGAGCGGGAGAGGAGACCCTCTCGTCCCGGCCGCCGTGGTGGACGCCGCGGGCGTCGGGGGCCACCTGGTGACCTCCGGCCACCGTAGGCGCGGGCCTGTGGACGGCGAGCTATGGGTGGCTCGCCGTCCGTCCATCTAGACAGGCCGTGTCGACGGCGCGTTAGTGTTCCACGCGCGCCTCAAAGAGAGTCAGCAACACAGAGGGGCCCGAAAGGGCCGACGCCTGCCGGAGTCGCGGGATTATTCGCAAGAGACACCGTGGCTCTGGAACACAAAGGGCAATGAAGGAACATGGATGGGTTTTAGTCAGTAGAAGTCTGACACTCCCTCCCGCTACACCCAGAGCGGGAGGAGTCATTGGATGATTTCCCATCCCTAAAAAAAAAAAAAAAAAAAAAAGGGGCATTTTCCTGTCAGGCGCATTTTCACCCGCGCGTGGATATGGTCCGCATGTGGGCTGCCAGCAACCTATTATTTGATACATGTCGGAATGCGAATGGGCTGCGGGCTTACAGCCCGCATGCGTGCTATTCAAATGCGAGCGGCGTTCTTCTGCCTTCAGTGTTGTATTTACTGTGACGCGGGTCGCACGCATGTTAATAGACTATGACCATGCGTGCAACCCGCATCACGTGTTTAGTCACTAGCGAAATCTTTTTTCTGCTTGTGGCCAGGAGCGTGCTATCACCCGCATGCGGACCATATCCACACGTGCGGGCAAAAACAGGCATGACAGGAAAAGGGCCCTTAAAGCCAACTCCACACGCGGTCAACAATTTTCGGGAGCGCTTGTGTTCGCGAAGCATTAAAAACGGAGACGTTGACAATGACATTCAGACGGACCCATCTTTACAATTTAGTCGTTCTTATGTAAATCCTTGTTTGCATAGTGGTAACCGACTGCTTTAGTGGTGTACTGATCATGAGCACAACTGCTAAAGGTGGACTGGTGTACTTCATTAGGAAGTCATATAAAATTAGAAGGGACTAAGGCTAAGACTATGTAAATAAGGTAGATGAAGAAGAAAAGAAAAGAAGATACATGTGATACGCTTTTATGAAGATAAACCCGCTTGCAGTGGCACCCCGCTCCCTAAAAGGGTGCACTTCAGATATTTGGAGTGTATTCACATCAAGTACATATTTTTGCGCACTATACCTCTATCTACTCGTAGTATTTACTTGCCCGTTATGTACAAACTCTTACAGGCGAAGTGTCCATTCTGTTAGATTGCAGCTGAGATCGCGTTTATTTTATGTCGCTAGGATGGGTGACCTTGCGAGCGTCCTTTGTCTTTGTTCGTAACATTACGACTATTATTAGTTGGGAGAAAAAGGAGATTATTGCATCCACTAGTTTAGTGGTAGTTGTATTCAAGTTATTGATTTGAAATACCGATTTGATATAAATTGTTTTTCGTATCTAATACAATCCTTGTAATAATATTTGCATCCAGTGGGCCTCTGTCTACTTTTGGTACATCAGTCAAAACGGTGTAACCAACTAATACATCCTTTAATTTTTGCGAACAAGTTTCTTTCATTTTTTTAGCAGACAAACAAGCGCGAGCGTGACGTAAACAAGAACTGGACATGTTTTATTATCATTTCACTGAATTAATTTAGGGATTTGTTCAAATCACTAGATTTGTTTAGGGAAATTATAAAATCACGTTGTTATTTTAACATCCTCCGTGATTTGATCAAATCCCTTAGGGAATTGACCAAATCCCTGTTTTTATCATATCCCTGCGACATATACATCAATAAAACTGAAAATTATGAACCAAACACCTATAAATATCAAACCCACACGGACACTTGGCAAACATGTTGGTGACCACTTTACCAAAAAGGCAAATGAAAATGTTGTTTCAGATAGCAAATTAATTAATTGCAATATTGTTATATCAATTTTTCAGAGATTATTGTCCAGGTTACCTACATTAAGGGCGGATTTCACCAATGAAATTGATCGCAATCAAACCGCGTTCAATAGTTGTCAGTGTCAATATTCCACAGAAAATAATGATACTGTCAGCTCGTTAACGTGGTTCATATGCTGATCGCTTTCAATTTTATTGATGAAGTCCGCCCTAAATCAACTTTTATGACATATAATTAAAAAAAATTATATGTCATGATAAGAATATCGAAATTGATTATTGTAATGTATTTTAATTTTAATTTATGTTGAATTTTATTTTATTTTTGACATTGTTTAAAATTCTAATGTTATAATTTTAATGTTTAATTGTAATGATTATTTTAATGTCAATGTTTTTGAGTGATTTTAATTTTATATAATGTATGGACCTTGTCTGAAATAAATAAATGAAATGAATTGAATAAGAGACCAAGCATTCTTATCATTACTATGACGAATCATGCCCATCTCGATTCCGTTATGAAAACGGGATAGTGCTATGCAGTTTCTATACCTCCGTCTCTCATAATTATGGGAACCATGATGGTCTCAAAACATTATGGACCAAGTCACCTCCTTTTTGAAGTCGATAAAAACGTCCAATTATGATTGGATCCTTCTCCCCGTAGGACATAACCTCGATGTAAACTACAAAACCACAAAAAAATTACATCGCTTCCTTCAGTAACAATAACCCATATCCCTCAGTAAATGTTTACGATGCCTCCAGCCGATAACTAGCTGATACATGGAGTATTTTCCTCTTCCCCGAGATCAGCTTGAAGAAAAATATCCCTTTAATAAGGTGTCAAACGCCATACTCATGAGTGTTGTGAAGCAAGCGCTTCTTGTAAATAGCTTGAGCAGCGCTTTGCTGCTCCAGTGGTCATGTAGGAAGGGACTCGCAGAAGGCTTACAATCAAATCCAGATAGATTTTATTTATTTTTAGCATATTTCGTCCCTTTGTAGGGCAAAGGCCTCCCTTTCTTCCTTCCATTCTTTCCCGGCTTTGGGCTAGTGTGAACCAATTTCTTTAACCATCTTTGCTTTGATCTGCCATGATATCGCCGGAAATTTATCAGATAGTCCACATGCAATCGCAGACAATATCAAGATTTTGTGATTGTACGACTTTTTTTTATAGGCACGCGTTTGACCAATGTCTCACCTTGCCTAGAAATAACCTATTCACTCTTGATTTAAAGACTCCCAGGTTGTAGCTATCAGGAAACAGACTCCGGCAGGGAATTCCACTCCTACTATCAACAAGAATCTAATGTTTTTAAAATAACGTGTCTGTTGACAATGGAGTTTGCTAGTCATATTAACAAAAAACTAAATTAGTATTAATATAGATGACATATTAACCACAAAACCTCAGACAAACGCTCTCAGTTTATAGGTTTTGTGGCTCATTTTTCACTTTGGCAAATGCCATCGATACCATGTTTAGACAAAAGTCGTTTGGAAAGGCTATTCTTTTTTTGAAGCAAACGCATGCACTTTGCTTTTGTAATCTTTCAAAATATCTCCTATTTACCATTCGTGACAAATATTACCAGACCTTCTGTATCATACTTGTTTTACAATATGTGTGTAAGTTTATAGTGATCATAAAATCTGCGCTGTAAAGCGCTGGAAGCGATGGCTCAGTATATTGCGTCAGCGTATCAAACGAAGTGGTTCGCTTTTACTTTGATAGAACAAAAAGTGGACACATGCATATATGCTATAGAGAATGGAGAATAGAGCAATATGGTTGAGTGATAACACTTTTGCAGGTCGCGGTACAAAATTTCGATGATATTTTTTAGAGTAGCAAATTATAATGTTTTGAATAAAAACAAGGGTTAAGCTTTGTCATACTAGGAATTTCTCCTGTATGTGTTCCGTGCGGGAATCTAACCCGCGACACATTGTGTAACAACGTAACTTGGTAACTACATGAGATTTTCACAGTTTAAAATTGATTTAGTCTTTTATATTGCTTTGCAAGTTGTCTAGACATCAATGATAAAAAAATAAAAATAAATCTTCTTACATCTTAATTTTCATCTTTACATTTGTATGTTGGCTGGACCCTGTTTTTATATGTTTACTAGATGTTTGGATGATTTAGATTGGACCCAGTAGGTATTACTATAATAAAACTTACAAAAACCCAACATTCGGGCAGTACTACGTTTGTCACGACAGTTAGTATTCCATAAAAACCAAAGTTACTACTTAACAATGGTTTGAAAATTATCAACAATACTGAAAATTCTCGTAGTGTGTCTGTGTTTGAGTGTCGAGCTCCAATTGTGATGCTGGTGGTCTCGACTAAATAAAACTGCTGCTTTTCGATATGAAGACTGTATAATATTAACTTGGTTTCACAATAAAAGAAAGGCCCGTTGTATGCGCACGCTCAAAGACGGCGAGCGAATCCGCGTGTCAGTGTTCTCGGCGCGATGTGATGATCCGGAACAGTGGTTGTTTGTGTATGTGACTTTTTATGTTTGTAAACGCACTCACCATACAGTTGATATTCTTAGTGTGGCAACGTTATTTTTTTCCAAAAAAAAGAAGGAGAAGTGTTTTTTAAGACAAATTATTTCTTAATACTGTTCATTTTTCCAGCCCCTGTATGGAATAACAAATACAAGTTCAATATTGGAGGTATGTCTAATAATTTCTATACAATTTGCTCAATACTAACGCCCTTTGGTCTTCATGATAATTGATAGTCTTCTTGTTAACACAGTCTCATTGACAGGCCAACGACCCCTAATTCGTATCAATAGACAATCAAGCCGGTACGATATATTATTATTAACTAACACAATGTATTCAACATGGAGGCTCTAGGGCTTCAGTACGACGATCCGTCTAATCTTTGTTTATTGAGTCAACGATCCGACCGTGATACGGCAGTTTCTTCTTATAATATGTACTGGTTATAAAACGGTTAATGTTACTCATTTGTCGCTGAGTGCTGGATATCCATGAGATTTGTATGGTCTCATCACATATTAAATATTTTTGTATGGCCTGCAGATAGTTGTTCCGGGTCTGGCGGTTTGTGTATGTGACTTTATATGTTTGTAAACGCACCCACGATACAGGAGAAATTCCTAGTGTGGGGCAAAGTTAAAAAAAACATGCTTATCAGTTTTACCAGCTCCTTACATGCTCTAAGCGACTTTTTTATAATTAATTGTTGTTTCTTCTTCTTTTCGTGTGGATAGTAAGGTCTAACGACCCCAAACACCCTATCGTCGGAGTTTCTAACCGCTTCAAGGGCCTCTGACATGGTTTAACGACCGCCATTTGGCGGCCGGGACCACCGGCTTATACGTGCCTTCCGAAGCACGGGATCATCATATTATCAAACAATCAGGTGATTCAAGCCTGCATTGTCCTGTGGCCAAACTGGAAACAACTTTACAAAGTATACTCCCAGTGGGAATCGAACCCACGACCGGGTCACAAGGCAAGCGCTTGAAGCACTCGGCCACAATCTAACCTGATGGATGGAGCGAAGATGTGGTTGACGTTGGAGCATGCTTGCCAGAGATCACCTATTTAGTCGTGACTTAAAGCTGCAACCTGGTGGGGGGGGGGGGTTGTAGCTTGCAGCTACCAGGAAAAAAAACAAGCTAGGAATGTCCACTCCTTAGTTTCAACAAACCACTTCTATTTTACTCCAAGTAAAAGTTTGAATAGAATAGAATATAATACTCTCTATTATGTACATAATATAAGTTACAGAAAAAATAGATGAAGAAAACATTACATAGGGTGACACAATGGGCCATCTTATCGCTAAGAGCGATTTTTTCAAGACAACCTTAGGATGGATTTTAAATAAAAAGGAAAAGTTGCAACTCGACAGTAAAGAACTCATTTTTTAGGGTTCCGTACCCGAAGGGTAACCAACGGAACCCAATAACTAAGCCTTCACTGTCCGTCCATCTGTCTGTCAGCGGGCTGTGTCTCAACAATCATAATAGGTAGACAGTTGAAATTTTCACAGAATTTGTATATATTTTTGTTGCCGCTATAACAACAATTAACATAATTATAATTAAATTCAATATTTGTTTGGTTAATGGTAAGTACGGAATCCCTTGTGTGAAAGTTCGCTTTGCACGCGATCTTTTTCTACGGTTATAAGTTACTTGTAGACATTAACTATAAAATATCGTCGTACGTCATTGTTACGTCATTGTTGTAACGCGACTATCCACAAGCCTTCACAAAAATCACAATCACAGCCATCATCATCTGCCTAGTCTTTTTCTCAACTGCATTGGAGTCGGCTTCCAATCAAACCGGATTCAGCCGAAAACCAGTATTTAACGGGGAGGGGCTACCTACCAGACCTTCCCAACCCACTAACTGGGTAATACGGTAGTCCTTGGCAAGGCTGGAGTCAGATTTACTGGCTTCTGACAATCCGTAACGACTGCCAAAGATCTACAGATGACAGCCGGGACCAACGGCTGAGGCACGGAGGAAACTCGATACGTTAAGATGGTCACCCATCCGCAGACCAACCTTGGCAAGCGTTGCTTAACCTTGAAGATCGACCCGTCCGGCTGTTGTTATTAAGCCACGAGCTCCTACTACAATACCTACTACTACAATCACAGCCAAATAGTTTAAATAAATTCGAATCGAGTTAAACCCTATCTATCCGTACGCTCAGGGAAGGTAAGAAACTTAATATAAAACCGTTTTAAGACGTTATCACGTAGCAATTGCCGGTACCCGGTATTACCCGGCAATACCCGGGCGTACCCCGGGATACACGGCTGGACCCTACTCACTGTCGCAGCGGATTTCAGCAACCTTATCAACTTTATTGAATGTATCTAAAAAGTGGCCACGCTGGCAAGTTTTGTGCTGATAGCGAATTCAGGTGGGAAGAAATGAAAAGTATTAAATTGACATTTCAGGATTGTTTTATTATACTGTGTGGATATGGAATTACCATCAGATTGTATTGTATCTCAATATTACTTTAGAAACTATACAATAGCCGTAGGTACCAACTCGATTCGATTTTTTTTAGGGTTCCGAACAAAAACGGAACCCAAGATCACTCCGGTGTCGGTTTGTCTGTCCGTCTGTCACAGCCAGTTTTATACAGATTTGCAGGACTGATTCTGTTGAAATTCGGTATACATATAGACTTCTGTGGCCCAAACACGGACGAGTTACGTAAATAAATATTTTTTTAAGTACGGGGGCCACATTTGGGGTCAAACTAGAAACTTAAAAAAAGTTTTAAAACTGTATCGTGTGGCATATCAAATGAAAGGGCTTATTGTGAGGTATTGTGTGTGTGTTTTAATTATATTTTATTAATAATTTTTATTTATAATAAAAATATTTAAAGTTATATAAGATCCAAAAATTACCATTCCCCCCTTAAAACGTATAAGAACTCTTTAGTGTTAAAATAACATGTTAAAATAATTAAATTGGTTACCGTACCCGTAAGAACAAAATCAAAATAATCGTTAGTTTTCGAGAAGATGCATGTTTTCAGTATTTTTTTCTCATTTTTGTGGCTTCGTTGTGAGGAGATTACTTATATTTAGTAACAAAAAATAAAATTCACCATTTTAAATACAAGATTATGTAGAAATTTAATATGTTTTTTATAAGTTGATATTTCTTTTGGATAAAGAGTATATAGCTCCAAAAAACTGCACAAAAAAACGGCTAGCGCTGCGTTTTGCTCGGAGACGCGCCTTAATGAGCCGCAGTAACCTAAACTGAAGTAATACTTTTCATGAGATTTTATCATTTGTGGACAATGGACAGCATAAGTAAACAGCCAGTTCAGTACTGTGCTTCGTCCGATTTCGGTGACGGCTGACGCAAATGCGCACGTCTGCGTGCGTTGACGCGCGAACCCGAGCGACCTTTGCAGGCGAAGATCCGCGCGTTCGCGCGCAGACGCGCGTCGCCGAGCCTTTTCAAATTTTCGCAACACAAATTCGTATAGAGAAATATAGATGAATTTAGAACAGTGGAAAAACGTGACGTTTCGCACCGCTTCGCGACGCCTCTACTCTGCGCCAATGTGTATTGAGCCTTATTGGTCACAAAGGTCTCCAGTCTGAGGTTTTATGAATAAGTATGTATGACATAACGTACCTTTATTTTTAAACTCAATGTACCAACTACTAATATATATATATGCAGAATCATGTAGTTCTAAATTCCAAAAGATAGTGTGCTACGCGACAGTATGAATACTATTCGAAACTTTTCCACGGAAATCTGTAGAGCAATTTTTAAATGGTTTATGCAATGTTTCGTTACGACTGTCTATATGATATTACTGTTATCAGTTTTCCAACATTCTTAATCAAATTTAGACACAAAGGATGAAGTACAAATAAACACCGTTGAACCCGTACCGGAACATTTCAATAATGCAGCGAGTTCGTGCTTGTATCTACTGCTGTAAGTGGGCGCAAGTAGTGAGCAGCTCAACTACGCTAAGTTGGACAAAGTTGCGCCTCTCCCGAAATACACGATGGCCTGGTTGACTGTTTGTTGGGGCGATGTAATTGTTCGGGTATTGCTTTTAAAGAGATTGTACAGAGGTTTTGGCGAATTAAAATAATAAAAGCAAACAACTGGATTAGCAAGTAACCAACGGACCCCTTTTACTACTGCCTCCGCTGTCCGCCCATACAACCGTCCGTCCGTCTGTATGTCAGCGATCTGTATCTCAAAAACCGTTACGCTAGACAGTTGAAATTTTCACAGAATGTGTATTATTGGTATTTATATTGTCGCTATAACAGCAAATAATAACAAGTAAATAAAATTAATATGTAGAATGAAAGAAGAAGAAGATTTTTTTGGATTATGGTACGGAACCGTGTCCGAAGAGTCCGACTCGCACTTGACTGGTTTTAAATCAAGAGTGAACAGCGAGTGGAGCAAAATTGCGTTATAAAATATTGTAAAGGTAATTTCCGATTTTCGAAAACATCCTCTGATAATTTCCATGTCATACTTAAATCTATGTAAAACATACACGAATACAACATTCTCATGCAAGTACATGAATATACGAGTAGTTTAGAACTATCTAGTTACTAGTAGATAGATGTTATCTGACAGATCCCAGGAGACCAGAGAGTAATGGATGATCACCCGCCGGAAGACCTACTTATTGGCTGCTTGCTGAGCAGAATGGGGGATGTGACGTCATATTAAATTGAATATTACCTGTGTTCGCGGGTTCTCTCAAGAGGGTTAATAAATTAAAATGATTTTATTTGAATTATTTGATGATCCATACTTTTATACACTAATATGGGGAAGTGTGTGTCTGTTAGAGATTACGTCTTAAGTGCTGAACGAATTTTGATTAAATTTGGCACTATCAGATAGACGGTGACAAGGACTGGGGCTGATACAGGACTCTTCTCATTACATTAAAAGTAAATTTCCTTTAATTATTATTCATTTATACAATATAATTTATTATACACGGAGATTAAAAATTACATAGGTACTTATGTATTTACGACAGCCTTAAACTAAAAACATAACTATATTTCACCTGTATCGATCATTAATCCGGTCTCAACTAGAATATGCAGTGCCGGTGTGGAGTCCTTATTATAAAAAATATACTGATTGTATTGAGCGTATACAACGTAAATTATTGAAAACTATGCATTACCGTTGCACTAGGAGTCGTATTTACCAACCGTATAACGACTTACTGAAAAGATATAAATTGATCTCTTTGAAGTCTAGACGTATTTTCCTTGAAACTATGTTTCTATACGATCTTTGTAACAACTCGTATGATTGTGTGGATCTCTGTAACAAGTTGTGCTTTGTTGTTCCTAGAACTATTCAGGGGCGTGGGGTGCGCTCGCGACCTGTTTTCGCTGTCACCCTAAGTCGCACGAATGCAGGTTTGCGGGCGCCTCTGCGTCGCCTTACAGGCCATTACAACAGGTTCTTCTCTAACCTAGATCTATTTTCACTGCCTATTGGAAAATTTAGAAGAATATTGCTTGACACGATCCAGAATGTTTGCGAATAATATTGTATATCTGAAGTGTTCCTATGTAGTAGCTGTATCTTACTTACGTGTTTTTTATTTCATGCAATATTCTATCCTGTCCGACTTTTGCTTTTTCAACATTGTCTTTGTCTATTAGTGTATATGTGGAGAACGTTGTTGATTGCACATTTGTATAATTCCCTATATTCTGTTTTTTGTAATATATAATGTGTAATTGTTGGTTCTTCCAAATAAATAAAATAAAATATAATAAAAATAGGTACTTAAGTACAACTCTAGCACAATCATGTCTTTTCCTGTATGACAATATTTACGCGGGAGTGTACAGTAACTGTGAGTACGTTATTAACAAAAATATATCTACAGTAGTATAGTTCCTAAGTAGGAAAAACCAAAGCTAAGACTCAAGGGAAGGGGCAACCATTTTATAAAAGGCATATATAGCTTCGCTAGACAATAGAATGGAACGAAACCTCTGTTCTCGACTCCTACGATATCGGTTCAAAAAGGTCGCACAGCAAAATATTTTAAATTCATTCCGAATCTGATTTTCGAACTAAATCAGGGCAGCTCAACTTATCATGAAGGTGGGCCATAATTCTAAATATACAATTCTTCCGTTGCTGAGTGGGTGAGTGAGTGACTGACAGACTACGCATGGCTGAAACTACTGGTCGTACTTAGTAAGCTGAAATTTTGCATGTAGGTTCTTTGGGGAGTGTTAAGCAGCATTAAGAGTGTATTATGAGCGAATAGGGAGCCACTTGTGATCCTTGCGGAAGTAAGAGATATGGATGGGTTCGTTTCATACTGTTTGACAATTTGAAAATGGCTTTCGTTACGCTACCACTGTCCGGGCCTTGTTTGCTATAACTGAAAATTCATCAAATCTGTCAAGAACTGGCATAATTGTTACAATTTCGAGACAAGTGTTGTTTAAAAAAGCAGAGAATGAAAGGATTAAGATTTCCCGAAATTTTCACGGGAACGGGAAAAAACGGGATATGCGCGTACAAGGTTCTGAGCATAAGCTAGTATTTATTAATACAAGAAAAGCAAAAATGAGTTTGTTAATCCTAAACTGAACTGATTTTAATAAATATGAGAACATGGAAAGATAGGACCCTGGAAGCGGTTACAAGCAAATTATTTTTTTGCGAAAATCCTTGACTGTTTTGACTTCATGTCAACCGAGTGCTGTAGGTGTTTATTTATTTAACTTTACAAGTCAATGAGACCTTTAGAAAGGTTTTTACGCTAACATTTTTGTGATTATTTATAAATCCAGTCTATTTTTCGCAGCAAGTAAAATAAGGTATTTATTTACCACAAGAGTGACAGTCGAAATAACATTTTCACTCAGGTTAATGCAGAACTCAATCTGCAAAACAATTTTGCAGGAAAGTCTTTTTTTCAATGTCAAAAACTGTTTTGAATATTAATTGTCGATAGTAAATCTTTTTCAAGGAAAAAAGTACTTAAATTCGTTTTATGTGTTTATAATTTCTAGTTGGTTATTTCACAAATTCGTAAAGGTTTAGGATTGGTTTGTAAAGAGTATAGTATTATTTAAAATCCTGAAATCTACATATTTCTACCAAGAAAAGATTTGCCAGTCTTTAGGAAGGATCAGATAACATGTTTGCCCGAGGCTACTTGGTAGCCTGCGGGCCTGGGGTTGGGCAGCTTTGAACGAAACTTTTTTCATTCGCCCGCCGAGAGTCGCGCCAATCATGAATCCGATTTCAAAACGCGAATGTTCGACGTTCGAAATTTGAAAAAGCTTTCTCAGAAATCAAACTTGAACGTCGTCGCTGAATTGAAAACTACAACTCGAAAACCTGTACCTAGCTTTTCGTTTTTTGAAAAATCTGGACATCTATACATATAATAAAACAGTAGAAACCATGAATTCTGTACATTAAAGAAAAATGCCAGAAATCGAGTAGAGGTTTTCAAAAAAAAGCTATAGAACACAAAAAGAGCATTTTTATGTTTTTTGTCTGTCTGTCTGTCTGTCTGTCTGTACGCTATGATCTCCGAAAATACTGAACGGATTTGGTTGCGGTTTTCAAAATTAGTTTCAGCTTATTTCTGAGCAACATATAGGCTTTGTTTCATTACAATCGGTGGCCGGGAAAAAAAGTAATGAACAATTAAAGATTTTAAATTTACGTTTCAACGTTTTTCGATAAGTTTTTACAATTTTCAATTATTCGTTCAGTTTAGCATAAAACTAGGCTTTTTTTAAACATTCTTAGAAATTGTTATCATCATGCTATATCTTGGAGGAGCTAAGCAGTCAATAACCGTAACTATAAGATCGGCTATTTTAAATTTACGTCATCTGAATTCATAGACCCGGCGGTACAATGGCTGCCTTCCAAGTGACTAGGTCTTAGTTCGAACCCCGGTAATTTAAATTATTCTTTTTATTTTTGTTGAATAATTTCTTACTTTTTTATGTTCTGCTCTAATATTTTCGTTGGCCGCGACTTCATTTGCCTATATGTTTAAAAATGTATGGAACTGGATGTACTTCTGTACTGAAATTCCGGATTAGTAGAATATATTAACAAAACCTATTTTCTGTATTATTTTTGTTTTTTTTTTTTAGATAGAAGTACGATATTAATAATCAACTTAATTAAAAGTAGATGAAATCAACGTCCTAATACCTGCAATGCCACCTATTGATTCAAATAGTACTTTCGACAACATGACATAACTCCAAAACAAATTTTTTAGTAGTACATTTAAAACGTCTTAAAATGATTGTAATTATTTAAATGCCTTAAAACATATCGTTCCAAATGAACGTAATATTCCTATTAACTCAAATAAAACGAACTCTAACTAAACTTTTCATAGTTCAACTTCATGTTCCATAGATGGCGTTATGCATTCGATCTCATTTTCGCGGTGTTAACATTACAATATTCGTCAACAGGCGCGCGCTTAGATTTGCGAAGCTCAATGAGATAAAGCTCCTCAATAACACTTGTGGGTCTAAAGTCTTTGTCTCTGTCATTTCTGACCAAGACTAAGGTCAAGAAAAAACCCATCACAAATAAAAAAAATAAAAAAAATTGGCCACTTTAGCAGAATATAATTAGAATCATAACATAAACCACGCAACAAGCTGTCAAATTTATTTTCCATCTTTATTGCTAAAGCATTAGGTTCTGCTAAAGTGGCCTTCTTAGGCCATCTCTACCTTGGAAAATTAAATGATTGCCACTTAAGCTACAATAAACGTAGCAACCTACTGGGCCAAAACAATATACAGAGTTAATCATCTACTCGAAAAGACGAAGAATGAACCTTTACAGGCCTGAAGCCAGGGATCATGTCATATCACCCGCTAGCAAGTTGCGAGGTTCCATCATAGAGACGCAAAAACAGTGGAATAGGTCACTAACTGAGTTTTTAACAGGCTTCTTCAAAAAGGAGGATGCTCTTTGTTAAGGTGTTTGTATTTTTTTTTGTATGTTCACCGATATCTTCGTCAATTGTGTACCGATATTTAAACTTATTTTTGTTTTCAAAAGCCTATAGGTACTCCTCCTACCATTGTCACCAAGTCAAAATCGGATGATGGAATCTCATGTAAATCGAGGGAAACCAGCAAATTTTAAAGGCACATATTGCAATGTTTTACAAAACTTTCGAACGCAATGCAGATATTTGTGTCTGGTAATCATCATCTTATGTTCCATCTTTTGTTCAGCGATATTTTTGCCAATTTTCTACCGATTTCGATGATTTTTATTTTGTTTAGGAGAGTATTTTTTCGGATTGGTCTCATTTCAATTTAATGAAAATCTGATTACTACTACTACTACTTCGGAGTTAGGCAACGGAAATTCTTCAATAATGATAGCAAATGGTTCGGGATTGCAGAAATCGCATGTCTGTTACTGTTTACACCAGTTCACAACGTAACATCACATCGGTACTCTGTGAATGAATAAGCAGGTATGACTTAAAAGTGAAAAATAACAACTATTCCGAAATTAAAGTAATTTTATACTTTGTATTGCTTTACTTTCGGAAGTCGGTTGTATATTTTTGTAATTTTTTTTTTTTAACTTAACAAAGTTATGATTTCCGTTCCTGGTTCGAAGCAAATTAAGAAACAACTTTTTAAAAAAGTAGTTTCTTAACTTCGTAGTTTGAAGAAAAGCGCCATTCATATAACGCAATACATTATTGTCAACACGTTAAAGTTCAAATATGCAAACATGTGGTCTTCTTTATGGTGAAACGCCATAAAGAAGGCTATTGGAGATAGCATTTCAGAGTTCTCCACACTCCAGACTACCAAATGCCTTGGAATCGCGATGTATTATGTAGTCACGGTCTTCAGCAGTGAGGAAACGACGAAGAAAAAGATGAAGGCCACTCAAATGGGCATAATTATACAAAAACTGATAAAAAGTACTGACGGCACATACCACAATCAAAAGGATGTTTAGGGTTTTTGAAACGAAGTTGATAATAAATAAATGGAACTTCGTTCCATCCGGGTGTCCCTTGACACCTCTCAAGTTTTTTTTTTTGTTATACAAAACGGATAAACTCTTGGCCCAAAATCTCACCTGATGGAAAGTGATGATTAGGCCGAAGATGGAAGCAAGCTTTACCCGGAATCCTCTAACACAGAGGAACTGACTATCATACCTCTAACTGCCGAAACACAACAATGCTGCTATCATATGCGACATACGATACGATACATGCCACAGACTTAGACAAGATGGTGGTAGCTTGCCAGGCAGACTTAGAACAAGTCCTACTACCAACCAAACCGAGCAAAAACTTTGCCCCCGCTGGGAATCGAACCCTGGACCTCTGGGTCTGAATCAGGTGGTATAACCACTAGACCACGGAGGCAGTTAGTGTCACCTAGCTGCTTAGCACCACCCGAGGACCACGTGTAGGGATTCACTGAAGGATATTCTCCTACGGACGCGGGTGACTCGGCCCCCAAGCTTATTTTAGAAGATAGCCTCCCGTTGCTTCAGCATTAATTAATTTCGTCTGTGTCCGGGGAACCCACCGACGACGTAAGCATCAATACCCATTATATTGATATAATGTTTGTGGGGAAGATAAAGAAAATATTTTCATTAAGATGGCCATGAAAGAAAAGGTACACATCATCCAATTTTTTTTTATTTACATATTTAATTTCGATTAAATTTTGCTATGGCTGAAAGTCACACATATTCAACAAACTGTTAAAGTAGCTGATATAAGATTCCGGCTAATTTGCTCTAGCATGATGCTGCAGCCACGTTGCGATCTTTCCCAGAATCTCCCTTATTCCCAATTATTTTCTATTTACTTTTTATACTGTTCAATTCTCAGTACGCCTATGATACGTCGTTACCAGCTCAGGGCCAGAAATTATGCGTAGCCGGTTTCACCCTCGAGTATTATAGGGGAATTGTAGATCCCTAGGCCATGACGCCACAGACGAACTTGCGAAGAGGTTCCAAGTTAGTAGTGCTGGACCCAAACATACCCACTCCTCCTGATATTTTTACTCAGTTTCAACTAAAATGCCAATGTCAAACCTATACATGCGACTAACTTATCGACGTATCAGCCTAAGTAGAAATACCATTCGAATAATAATAGGTATCATGAGACATTGCCTTCCATAGACAGCCTAATTTGCAGAGGGTGCTTCGACGCCGAGAAGTTGCCGACTTGCTGGAAATGAGGCCGTTGCTTCCCGACCTGAACAAATCGTGTAACGGTGAGATCGCAGCGCAAAAACTGTGGATCACCCAGAAGGAATTTGTGCATTTGGTCGGAGCTAGGCTGGTTAACTTAGCCAGTACACTTACGGTCAACAGACCGAATGGGAGTCTAAATGCGGATAGCGCAGTCTCTAATCTACTCTACTCTATCCGTTGCGGGGTTAGATTTCTATTCGGAATGGTATACCCATGGCCAACTTTATGAAGCTCTATCGCGTGTTATCAACCCTAGCAACTTTTTTCAACATTGTGCACATAAGTTTCTTATTACGAAAAATTACTAGAGCTGGACGGCATTTTGAACAGAAGAGATAATACAGCCAGTGCCTTGCATTACAGTCTTCCAAAATCCTAATTCTGAGAGGATCAAGCAATGCCAGAAATTGACTGTTTGTATAATATCATATCGTATCAATCTTACATCGCTATGTGTGTTTACTTTTCGACATACACGCGGACGAAGTCGCGGGCAACAGCTAGTAACTAATACTTTGATGTAAACTGCTTGGCATCTTTAGAGGTTTGTGCCTTGAACTTCTCTATATCAGCAATGTGTGACAAATCAATATAAAATGTCATTTACACTTCTTTTGCTAGTAAGTTTGGAATAGGGTTATAAAGAATGAAGATATTTTTGTCTGTTCAATATTAAGACAGAAATAGTTTCTGTGAAAGCATTTCAGTTATTTATACAATGTGAGTCTTTAAAATGTGCACATACGAGAATGAGGGAAACTATACCTAATTTCATCGACGGCAAACGTACTTATATATTTTTTTTTTTGTGGATTTTTCAAAAGTTTGTTCACAATCTGTGATCTCATTGCAAACAAAAACGTGTAACTTTTCAACTAAGTGATCTATCGCAATGAAATAAACTTCTTTCTATTACGTTTTCCGTCGATAAAATTAGGTAAAATTTCTCTCATGTTCACACAAACGTGCACATCATAAAAACTCATACTGTATAGGCATTGGGGAGGTCAGATACGTCAGATAGGCTCTTGACTCAACTGCATCAGGTCAGACTGGAAGCCGACCACAACATGTTTGGGAAAAGGCAGATCGGTATACTGCCGTCGTAAGAAAAAAGGGCACAACTAACATTTTTGTCAAAATTGAGTTATATACATATTTAGAATCAGAAAAAAAAGGCACATCTACTCAATTTTTTATAGAATTTTATCTTCAAGGAATTCTGAGATACAGTAGGCTCAAAAGGCACAAATGAGACTAATATTCATGTTTTATAGAATGAAAAGGCACATTTATTTACCATTATATTGAAAAGGCACAAATACGTAGATGTGACTATTACTTCATACAGATTTTTACTAAAAACTACTTTGAAAAGGCACACTTACAACATAACATAAAGAAAAGGCTCAAATGCCAGATGTGCCCTGTCTACTTAATTAATGATCCATGCATGGCTCAATTAATTTACGTATAAAAGGCACAAATAACCAGTTGTGCCTTTTCTTTAAATTATTTACGATTAGGGGTGAGGAAAGGAGGGCAGGGTTTGATTGAAACGCGCCAGTTGTGCCCGACGTGTCTCGACGAGTCTGGATATGGATGGAACAAAAATACTTCTTTTTGTGTCATACTAGTCAAAGAAAACCGGATGGGCCAAAGGACAGAGAAAATAATGACCGAAATCCGCTATACTCACTAAACTTGGACCACTTATGCTTGCTAATCGAAGGCATTTTTGGGAAAGCTTACCCGTAAATGACCGCTCAGCTGATCTAACTCATATTTATGAAGACTGATTGTTTTATTAATTTACTGAAGTTCTAGTTTTAAGTGCCTTGTTGTGATAAATTACCTAATTACTTAACATAATAATGTACCTAAGGTTTTATATTTTTCAAATAGTTTTTTTTTGTTTAAGTATTCTTATTTTGATAATTTTAATGTTGTTCAAAGGACATGGCTAGAATTGTTCAAAAAGGTGATAACCTTAAAAATGTTAAATCATTATTATAAAACTTCTACTAGTAGCTGATTAAATATCCTTTTTTTATAAAAAAAAAAGAAACTAACACTTTTCTGGTTTTTCCTTTAATTTTTGAATTAGTTTGTGTTTATTCCTATTTTGATAATTTTAATGTTGTTTGTAGGGCATGGCCAGAATGATTGTAATTGTGATAACCTTAAAAGTGCCATATACAAACATTCTTATAAGACTTTTAGAAGTTGATTTAATAACCTGACTGTGATCACTGTGTTGCCCAAATTCTCACAGGTCATGGCAACTTTAAGAGCAAATTATTTTCCTTTAGGCTTGTGGCCTCACCTTTATGTCAATGCTCTACAGCTGACCTTAAATACGAACAATCCGCACAACACATCTTGTGGGAGTGTATTCTTTGGCAGACTGAACGTAATATTATGTTAGATAGCATTCAGGTTACATCTGGAGTAGTTTACTACACGGACTTTGTAGAAACCAGAACAAATTTCCGTGCGTTCGGGCGATTTTGCCATACCTATTACTGGAATCAAAAGTAGCTCACAATTTAGGACCCATTAGTTTAAAGTTAATATATAATCCGTGGTGCTTGGCAACTGGGCTTAACCCAGTTGTATATGTCCCTTGGTGCCTATTGGCCTAGTTCTAATCTATCTCCTGCTTGATATGGAGGGAAGTGGAAATTATATTTATTTTTCCTACTCCTCCGCTGTACTCTTCTGATTAATTTCGTTGCGGGATCCAAGACAGTTGAATCGTTTCTCCGGGACTCGTCGGGTTTCATTAACTCGGCGTTTTTCTGGTGGTCGCCACTGTTGATTCTGGCTTTCAGGAGTTGCAGTGGTTGGGAATGTGTGGCGGGCTTGTACCAAAAAACAACCTGACTGTGATTTAAAAAAAAAACAAATAAGTTTCTTGAAGACTGGTAATTTCAGTTAACTAATGTAAATTTTTTAAAGTTGTGAGACGATAATTTTTGTTACCTTTTTAAAATAAAAAAATTATAATTATTTCCTAATTGTTTTATTACCTGTTTCTTTTTGTATAATTATTAAAATGAAAAGGCACATTTTAATAAATATGCCTTTTCATTGTAATATTTCATATTTTTTTCCCAAAATGTCAGAATGAAAAGTCGCAATTGGTTAGTTATGCCCTTTATTCGTAATATTAATAACTTTAGTTAATTTTTTTTGTTACTTTGAAAGGGAAAATGTTGATTATTTAATAAATAGTAATAAAATAATAACTTACATTTCATTAGTTGTATAAGAATCGTGATTATGAATTTATTTTAATTCATCTATTTTCGAAAAATAATGTGTAAGTCAATATTTTTCGCCAAAAACCAATAAAAACTTTAAAGTCGATTTTTTCCATATTTATAAAATGTTAGTTGTGCCTTTTTTCATTATGACGGCAGTATAGGTACTTATAACTGAGAGATTAGCGGCAAACAGAAAACCATCAAAGTATATTCAATGGAAAGAGACATGACGGCTGAACCCTGAACCTAACCTTTGTACCTACACCTACAGTTATCTTATTTTTTATTATTATTTATTTTATACTTTACTGTAGGTACACCTCATAACAATTACAGGGAAAACTTAGTTAATTGATAGCACATTCGGTATTTGATTTAAGCTTTTGGAGAAAGTCATTTAAGCCAGACATGAGGGCTTTTTTGGGTTCCCCTCATTAAGAATAATAAGAATAAGAATATTTATTTGTAAACATTGGTAGTTACATGGTATGTGAGATGTCACAATATTGGATTGTTTCTCTATGTTTTGCCGAGAAGCGTACAAATATCAGATAATATCAAATTGAAATTAATTAAAACACACACAGTGGTCAATAAAATAAACTTTAACTTTATATTTCAACCCTGAGCCACTTCTAGCGTCCTTGGTCGACCTAGGCTGGCTTAAATACCTAACCAAGTTTTACTAAGTACGTAGGAGACCTATCTTTATAAAATTAATAAGTATAAAAAAAAATCTGGGTCCCTGGTTTTATCGCCGTTGAAATCACCTTAATTTTATCTAGATTGTAAATTAACTTTATCTAAGAGTGGATCCAAACGAAGTTATTAAATATAGGCATAGAGAGAATGGACGGAGCGAAACGGTCACATTGAACTGCAATGCGATTCTGTAAACCAGTCGAAGTGAAGGCTTGGGTGAAGTAATCACGAAGTGAGATGTCAATCCATGTAATCAAGAAGAAATGAGGGCTCACTTCGTCATCACTTTACTGCGACATGTTTACAGAATCCACCGGCTGCTCTATAGCAAGAAAGTATACTTACCCCGTTTTCTGGAACACGAAATCAACCCCTAACCAATTTAACGCAGACCTGTTGAAAAAACCAATTATACCTGGATAACAGGCGATTAATAATTTAACACAATAATTTGACGGAATACCTTATCTTCGTCGTAGAAATTGCGCTTATATGTTGGTTGTTATGATGAAAGTGACACTGCAGTGCAAGCCTGTGATACAGACACAGATTTTAACTGTGACTTTTGATTATGATTACAAGCCCGCAACATATTCCCAACCACTGCAACTCCTGAAACCCAGAACCTACATTGGCGACCACCAGAAAAACGCCGAGCTAATGAAGCCCGACGAGTCCCGGAGAAATGACTCAACTGTCTTGGCTCCCGCAACTAAATTGATTTGATACATTCATTCGTAATCACGTTCAGTCTGCCCAAGGAATAAATTCAAAACACACACACACACAACAAAAATAGGCCACATACGAAAATCTTTCTGAAGTTTTTATATTTCTATGATATCCTTAGTCTCAAAAAACGCCCGTCACCACTTCTTAGTGTTTTGGCTGAGAAACCACCACCAACTGGCCAGCAAGATATATGTAACAGAAACTAGCAAAATAATGGTCTAGGGAACGCTCAGTCCATAGTGCCTCTAACTATTTCCATTTTATTAAAGTTATGAATATGAGGTATCAACAGTTTAAAGTACAAAAATTCTTGGTACCTACTGTTAAATAAATTGGTACCGAGAATATTGACGCTTAAATGCTTCACAATGCTGTAATGGCACAGGTTTCTGGGAATAATATTTTACTCATAGCAATTTCGCTTTCCATCAGTTTTATTGTCAGAAATAGGTAACCAGCAATTTTTTTTAGGATAAATGTTATTTACTTAATGCAACTAGGTACTTATTTTATAAGTCTATTTATTTTAAAAGGTTTCTAAACACTACAGGTAGAATTAAACCTAATAGTGGCTCGGAACACACCACGGGACGCTGCCGCTGCTCAGTAGCAAATTCATTAATAGAGGGGGGGTTAAGAGAGTACCATGTTTGAATCGACCTGTAAGAAACCTACTTATGTATATAGTACCTAATTCATTACCTACCATTTTAATAAGTAGATATCTAATTAGTTTTCTAGGAAAGTGATGCATGATGCTCACTTGAGTGTCATGCCCATTCCATTAATAACAGTATACAGCGCCTATTTAATCAATAAAATAAATGAAACATGATCACACCTAAAATTTAGTTCAGTAAACCCACCATTATAACAAACAAATATCGCTAAATCTCAGTTCTATTTGAAACGCGAACTCCTGATACAATTGTAATAGCAATCGTACGTGTAATCAGATATGCGTGCTCGACGCGATCAATAGGCAATTTGCATTAATTATACGCTAACTATTATTATACGTGCTCCCCATATTATTATAATAAATAATATACTAGGTTCTGTTCGTGGCCTCACTATCTGGCATTCAGTGTTTGTGTTACGATCGTATCTAACGGTATTTATTAAGCTTTCGTGTTGGCGCCCTGAAATGCCTTTTCATTGTTTTGAAAATGTTATTAACACCTAATGTTATCATTTAAGGGGCTTATGGTAAAACTGAATGTACATAAGGTGGACAGAAATAGAAATTGCTAACTCATGTTGGTTCTAATTCAAACGTTGAGTTTTTCCAGCCACCATAATATCTCAGAGCAAACATTTAGACTGGGCTGCTAATGAAAAATGGCAGATGGAATAACTCAGTAACACTGCCCCGGACCACGTGATTAGTGCTGGCAGCAAATAATAACAATGGCGTAGCCCATTATACCTAATAACATCGAAATTTAATAAATAAAAATAAAAATGCCACTTCAATAGAATTCAAAAGTCATTTATTCAAATTAGGCTGGGAGCCAGCACTTTTTGAACGTCAAGTTCTACAAAAGACAGTCCCCCAAAACGCCCGCCCGTCACCACTTCCTAGTGTTTAGCTGTGGAGAAGAAGAATCACTAGTCTCATTATTAATCAAGCAACTATCTGTCAAACTTCATTTTCATCTTTATCGCTAAAGGTTCCAGGTTGATTGGGAAAATTTGAAAGCTTCGGGTAGCTTAATGTGGTACCTACCTGATCTTACTAAATTGGGCTTTTTAAAAAGAAAGAAAAAGATAGAAAAGAAAGAAAAAGAGTTTATTTGCGGTCAACATAACACAGTTAGACTGATATACCACTAGATGGCGTTACTCGCTATCATTCGTAGATCAATGGCGCTTCATAACATAACGCCTTCTTTTACGTCACAGACCAGCTGGATATCACGATAGCTAAATCCTTATAAATATTTATTTCATGAAACTAGTTTTGTCGTGCTTGTCTTTTAAATAAACCAATGTTCCTCATTAGTGTAGGCAGAGGTAAAGAGTACATCCACCGCAAGTTGTTATTCATCCGGAATAAGTTCAGACTAAACTGCCTCATTGGTCTGCTGTGCATGAGGACGTGGGTTCAGTTTCCGGGTGGGGAAAATGTTATTTCTTTAAATTTTTCATCGTGAACATCAGCTCAGCTGAAGGCAATAAGCTAGCTCTGGGAATTTAACATAGCTTTCAAAATGGCGTTGTACTGTAGGGATCATCCCTGTCTCATCCTTTGGGGTACCGCCAGTGCCGAATTAAGCCAGCACGGGGCCTGCAGCAAATTTTACCAAGAGGCCCCCTAAACGTGAGAACGAAAATACTAATATATCCCCCCTCCTTTATTTCTAACGGACCCCGGGGCCCTTATGTAGCACCAGAACCAATTTTTTTTATTTATTTATTTATTTAAACTTTTCGCACAAAAAAAAAAGTACAAAGGCGGACTTAATGCCTTAGGCATTCTCTACCAGTCAACCAAGGGTGGTGAAGAGATTAGATGGCAGGTGCTCTCTTTGAGAGGAACAATCATAAAAAATAATAATAATATAAGATGTCATAATGATAAATAGAATGGGTACGCAGTACATAAATAAGTTATAAACTTATAATACACTTACATACATATTTACTATAATATATACCTATACTATATACATACATATATTGTATATTATTATACAAAAACAAGAGAAAGAGGTGTTAAAATAACTCTGCGCTATTTATTTAGAAAATAGCTCTGCAATTTCCGCTTAAATGCAAACCGACTGGTGGTCGTCCTGATATCAAGAGGTAGCGAGTTCCAGAGAAGAATAGACTGAATATGAAAGGAAGAATGTACAAAGTCAGAAGTATGGGAAGGACATAGTAGGAGAAGATTGTTAGAAAAACGCAGATTCCTAGCGTGTGAAGAACATAAATATTGGAAGTGAGACAAAAGATAAGAAGGAGGAGTGGAAGAATTGAGAAGGGAGAAAAGTGTGGTCAAAGCGCGCAAATTTCTCCTTTGGCGAATGGACATCCATTTGAGCTCAGCCCTATAGGTCGACACATGGTCATATTTCCTGAGGTTAAATATGAACCGGATACAGTTGTTGAGCAGTCTGTCGAGTTTATCGAGCAAAACCGCATTCAAGTCAAAGTAGCACACGTCACCATAGTCGATGATAGGGAAAATCAAAGTCTGCACAAGCATAGTCTTCGTCTTAGCGGGCAAGAAGTTCCTCAGACGATACAGGGTTCGCAGAGTACCGTTGACCCTTTGACTAACACTAGAGACCTGACGTTGCCAGCTAAGTGTCGAGTCAAGATGTAAACCGAGATCTTTCACAGTAGGGGTAAGGGGTATGACGGTACCATTGAAAATAAGGGGAGGAAGAGAGCTAAGCGTCACCCTACACATCATGCGCGAGCTTCCAATTACAATAGCCTGACACTTTGAGGGGTTTACTGACACCCCAAAACTATCAGACCACTCTTGGATAGCATTTAAGTCTCGGTTTACATCCTCTATAGCGTCAGACAAACCTTCCACCCGCGTCGCTGTATACAATTGAAGATCATCGGCATAAAGATGATACGAACACTGAAGACAGTGAGTTATAAAATTAATGAAGATGGAGAATAACAATGGAGAAAGAATACCGCCTTGTGGAACCCCAGCATCCAGCTTACGCCAATTCGATGAGCTCTCATCAACGCGAACCGACTGCTGACGTCCCCGAAGATAAGAAGAGAACCATTCCAGAGCCTCGGACGAAACCATAAGATGAGAGAGCATGGAAAGGAGAATCTCGTGGCTGACGGCGTTAAAGGCGTTAGAGAAATCAATTAATACCAAAACGGTAACCTTGGTATTCTCCATCGCTTCTCTAACGTCACCAGTCACTTTAAGGAGAGCGGAGGCTGTACTATGCCCAGGTCTGAAGCCCGACTGAAAAGAGCTAACAAGGTTGTTCCGGTGAACAAACCCCGCAAACTGCTCGTGTACGCAGGCCTCAAGAACTTTAGACAGGAATGGGAGAATGGAGATAGGTCGAAAGTGACATGGTAGGGAGGGATTTGTTATTTTAGGGAGAGGGCGGACATAGGCCATGCGCCACAGAGATGGGAACTGTCTGGAATCAAGAGAAAAGTTAATGATATGGGTAATTGGAGGGAGAAGGATATCGAGGATCCAAACGACCATACCTCGACTGATGCCATCATGGCCCACAGCCTTGGATTTTATGGACATGATGATCTTTTTAATTTCGTCCAAGGTGACCGTAGAGAAGTGAAATGGTTCTATGTTGGGACTAGCTAGGCCGGTAATGAAATCAACCGTTTGGGACAACATTTGTGCATCCAAATGACTGGTGGTTGTGAAGTGACGGTTGATATCATCAAGGCCAATTGTATTAGGAAAATCCACATGACGTGGTCTACCGATACCAAGAGTACCAAGAAACTTCCAGATATCGGCAGGTGAAGAAGAAGATATGTTTTCGAGAATATGGCGGCGTTTAGCGTTACGTATCATCTGATTACACCGATTTCTAGCAGCTTTGAAAAAGTTCCTATTTTCCTCACTGCGATCCCTTTTAAATTTACGAAAGGCCCGATCCCTGCGCCTCATTGCCATCCGAACCCCTGTCGTCATCCAAGGAGCAGGAGAACGCCGTAGCTTGATCTTCTTAACAGGAGCATGTTTATCATATAGAGCAAGGACCGTCTGATCAAAAATACGCAGTTTCTCATCTACATCTGTCGCCGCTGCAAGGTGTTCCCAACTGAGGCCTGACGCGTCCTGACGAAGCTTCTCAACATCCATTTGTGCAAAACAACGCATGTGCAGAACTTTTGGGACAGGTTTAGGTGGTTTTAGGACATAGGAAAGGAAAATAAGGTCATGATGGGAAAAACCAGGAGCAGGACACTGACCATGAGAGAAAACAAGGGAGGGAGAGGATGTAAGGATTAAATCAAGCCACGTGTCATCACCTGAGATATTAAAATGAGTTGGTTTCAGTGACAGTGTATGGAGACTAACTGACTCAATGATGTCAAGGAGTTTACGGGATCGAGGGTTGTGGTGAGCAAGGTCAGTGTTAAAGTCACCCATGATGACACAATGTGCGTACTCTGACCCTACGGACTCCAGTGCCAATTCCAGATTGGAAAAATAGTCCACGGCGGGTGGACAATAAACCACACCAAGAAGGGTCTTGACGCCTTTGACATATACCTCCAAAAAGAGGTACTCGGCGGAAGCAATGTATTGCGAGGGTGATGAGGCAATGATTTTGAAAGGGAAATCGCTACGAAGATAGATAGCTACACCACCCCCTCCCTTTCCAGTTCTATCATTGCGGATAAGAGTGAAACCTGGGAGAGAGTAGGTGGTGGATAGAAGATGAGGTTTAAGCCAACTCTCCGAAACCAGAACAGCATGGGCATTGGCGTCGGTAAATGTGTCCAACAGCTCACTGTGGTGACTTGGGACACTTTGCGCATTTATATGGCAGACATTAAACAAATGACTTTTTTGTTGGCTGAAGCTCCGACGCACAAAGTCACCAAGGGTGTCAGTCAACGAGCTAAAACTTGCATTAGCGGATGAGCTAGATGAATCAATGGCAGAGTAAAAGGAATCATCATCAGATAACATAAAATAAAAATAATAAAATAAAATAATATAAATAAATAATAATTGCTAAATAATCAAATAAACTATAGCGAAGATCGTTTTCGCTTTAGGTGCAACACCACTATCCATGCACCACCCACCAGCAGCACCAGTATAAATGTACATGGATCCTTTGACGCGTGCCCAAAATCGGAACTATAGCGACTTGTTAGCAAAAAACGTCAAAGGTATACAAGCGCCAAAAGATCTCTGCATCACTGTACAATAGTAGTAGCAATATAAAACTAAAAAAAAAAAAATATATATAAATTTGAGAGAGGGAACAGCATCACTCATAAACACAAAAAAATATTTGCAATCAGGAACAAAACGAAAACATGGCAAATTTACATGAGCAAAAACGAAACGCAACTTGAGAAATACAACACAAACGTGGAACACGGAAAATGGAACGTCAAAATTTTGGCACATTCAAGATTGACAAGTGACAGCGTGACAGTGACAGCTAATGACATAACAATATTATTTTGCTAACACAAACATTTAACAAAAGTAACAACAGAATGAGATTTTAAGTAGCTTTGAGGTGAAAATATGAAAAATTAAACAGGTAGCACTGAACGGCAATAATGATTACGTTAACTGACGTCCCAACCACAAAAGAAAAAAAAAAATACTGATAAGTTGGAGAACCACAAACACAATAATTTATATGCTGCAAACACTTAGTTTTTACGCGTACCACTATCAGGCTTGCCTCCAGTACGATCAGATGATTCTCCTGTCTTCTTAGGGTACTTAATCAACAAGGGATTGAGTTCCTCTAAAGAACAAATCTTATGTCGTGTTCCATCGGGGCATCTGATCACAATAATCCCGTCCTGAGTCCAGCATGCTGAGATCCCAAAGTGCAGGCGCGCCCTGCTGAATACTGTCTGCCTAGACCTGGTCAAGAACTCCTTGACTGCAACCGTGGAACCCTTCAAAGCAGACTTTGCCCTCCAAACAGTGGATTTCAGGTCAAAATTGGAGAACCTCACCAATATAGGTCTGCTAGTTGTTGGTCCTTTGCTTGACGTTCCAAGTCTGTGACACACTTTGATGGAAGAAGCAGTAACATCAGGTAGCGCCAGTTTGTTCTTTAGAATGTCTAACACAAGAGCCTTGCAATCCTCTTTGTCCGCTTCAACAAACCCGGTGAATATTAGAGCTTTCCGCCGAGATCGTGTCTCCAGTCCATCAACAACTCGAGAGCACTCAGTGATCTGCTTCCTAAGAAGTCCCAGCACGCCGAACATAAGCTCACGAAATGACCGGAACTCTTCAGCAATCTTTGCCACGGTGTCCTTTGCGGGTCCAGCACTTTGGATCTGTGCCTCAAGCTCACCCATCTTTCTATGGAAGCACTCCTCGAGGTTCTTCTGGGCCGATTGGATGTCATCAAGTTGCGAAGCCATGGTGAAGTGTACAGAACTTGTAGTGACAACGTAGTACTAGTGATAAGCTGGCAGGTGGTACTTTAAGTGCTTGTGTTACATGGAATGTTTCACCAATGTAAGTGCTGCTTATTTAGTATTTTAAATAGCAAATACTGTACTCGAAAGCAAGTAAAAATACTTATTAATATTTTTAATTAAAACAGATTTACAAAATTACGTGTTAACTTTTTTTACACCTACCGCCGAAAAGTTCCGCCGAAATGTTCTGTCTGGGTCACAATAATAATATCACATCGGTGTTCATATTTACAAACATTAAAACAACAACAAACGTACATGGCCCGATTTAATCAATTCAACGCAACGCAGTTTCACTATTACACAACTAGATGGCAACACTGGTTTGTTCGCTGATCATTGGCGGTCCGTAGCGCCTATAATTATGTCATTACCAACCGGTTATCAAGACTGCTACTGTAATTACTAACAGGTAAACTAATTACTACGTGTTTATACTTACACATCACGCCTGCGTTCTTTAGAAGGGTGGGCAGAGCTGTCTTAAATAACGCACTTTTCATCTGATTATGATGTTATTATGTTAATGGTTTTTATTACCAAGAAGAGTCCAGATTTAACCACTGCAACTATGATTAGCTAAAAGAAAAATACAATAACACTCACTGTTTGACCTGGGGATCGAACTGGCCGCTCGCTCAGAATGAGCGCTTTCTTATTACTAAACCAACCATGGGAAACAAAAGGAGTGGCTCTTTTACCTTACCTTCTTTCTTAACTTACTTACCAACGACCTTAAAGATGATCTTGATTTGAAAGGGAACGCAGGGCACTGGCGGTCCGAGGCAACGTGTTGTGCGGACCAAGTTGTGATTTTCTCGTTGTGCGGACTAAGTCAAAACCACCTTGTTCAAAGCGTTTCGTCAAGGTGTGTACGCAGGGGGTCTATGGGTCGACTACACCAAAAGATTTTTGGATGTCTTGCGTGTAAAATACAATGTTTTCAGGATGCTGTTGAAACTGCCCCGTTTCTGTGGCGCATCGGAGATGTTTGTTCAGAATTGAACTGATGGGTTCCATGCAGTGATTCGCAAGTGAACGCAGGGCTGCAAACAGTGGGGGAGAGTCTTTATTCCCCTATTCTGAGGCATTACGTGCAGAGAATGGTCAGGTAGCTTATTCCTTACCTGCTTTATCGTTCTCTGCACATCCTGCCTCAGACACACTACTTTGTAGTTTTGTTTTACTTTTTTAATCTTATTTGTGTGCTACTAAGATTAGTCATAAGATATGTTACTTACAAAATGGACTATGTGTTTAAAGCTCACAGCACATTTAAGTACAGTTTAACAGTAAGTTAAACTTATATACTTTAGTGTCGAATGACCGGTTTTCATGCTAAAGCAAGCAGCACTTATCATTCAGACATATTTTATCCCAAGTAGATAACTGAGGGGAAATTCTTGTAACTATGATTAAGAAGCGCTTGCAGTCGCAAAATGTAACCGAGTCTAATTTCCCAAAATTTTTACATTGACGCTGAGATGATAATTATGGAGATTTAAATATGAGAATTTGGCCTTCATGAATCATAATATGAACGCTGGTTGGAGAACCGTATTTCCTAAGAGAAAAATACGATATTTAAAGGCATAAATACCTATAACTCTATGGTGACTCATGAATGAAACTGTTATAGAATAACATTGTGAGAACTGTTCCGTTCTATACGAGTCATGGTTTGAGTATTAATTGTGAAAGTTGTTCGCCTATTACAGTAGAGAGTGCGTGCTCAGGTGTTTCTGAGTCATCCTTAGGCAGCACCTGGTTTTACTCGCCTCTTACGTAGGCAAACTTCTTCGATCTAACAGATAGGACCTGATAAAGCAGACCCCGAAATTTCCCCCGCAAGCAGAAGGAGACATTTGATGACTTCCCATCTATACTAATATTATAAAGCAGAAGAGTTTGTTTGTTTGGTTGGTTGAAGGCGCTAAGCTCAGGAACTACTGGTCCGATTGGAAAAATTCTTTCAATGTTAGATAGCCTATTTATCGAAGAAGGCTATAGGTTATTTAATATAATCACGCTAAGACAAATAGGAGCGGCACATTAATGGAAAATGTGAAGCAGACGAAGTTCCGCGGGTCAGCTAGTATAATATAAAAAAAAAAAACAAATCAAGTTATACGATTGGCATCTAAAATTTTAATCAACCAATCATACAGCAAGGCGCGTTTGAAATGTCGCGCGTTCCGAAGCTGTTCAAAAGTAGTCTAACGTTTCATCGTCTGCCTAAACTTCCCAACTGTATGAGAGCTGACTACAAGGATTTTTTGGGGACCGAGTCACCCGCGTCCGTAGGAGAATACCCTTCAGCGAATCTCTACACGTGGTCTAGTGGTTACACCACCTGATTCAAACCCAGAGGTCCCGGGTTCGATTCCCAGCGGAGGCAAATTTTTTGCTCGGTTTGGTTGGTGGTAGGACTTGTTTTAAGTCCGCCTGGCAAGCTACCACCATCATGTCTAAGTCTGTTGCCAAAACAACAATGTTATCAGCATTGTTGTGTTCCGGCAGTTAGGAGGTATGATAGCCAGTTCCTCTGTGTAAGAGGATTCCGGGTGAAACCCGCTTCCATCTTCGGCCTAATCATCACTTTCCATCAGGTGAGATTTGGGCCAAGAGTTTCCCCGTTTTGTATAAAAAAAAAGCGGCTGCCTACAAGACTTCCACGTCCACTAGTTTTAGGCAAGACCTGGAGTCAGATTTACTGGCTTCTGAAAATCTGTAACGACTGCCAAAGATCTAAAAATGACAACCGGGACCAAACGATTAACGTGTTTTCTGAGGCATGGATGAAACTCAGTACCTAAGTATGTTAATATGGTGACAAATCCACAGACCAACCTTGGCAAGCGCTTTGCTTAACCTTGAAGATCGACCCGTCCGGCTGTTATTCTTTAGCCAGGAGTTCCAGTAATATAGCGCTTGTGCAACTATATTTATTTTACAACTAGCTGATGCTCGCGGCTTCGACCGCTTGACAAATTATATTTAGGTAGACTAAAACCTTCCTCGAGAACCACTCTATCCATTGTTGAAAACATTATGAAAATCGATGCAGTAGTTTTTAAGTTTTTCGCGAACAGACAGACAGACGCAGCAGAAAACTTTGTTTTATAATATGTAGTGATTATTATGACTCTATAAAGCTTCCTTCAATAGGCAGTACTCCTTCATAATTAGTAATATTCTAGTTGTAACTTCTTAGTATATATTTCTTACTTGTACTTGTTATAATTATGTAGGTACAAAGGCAAATCACTTTCGTTAATGAATACTTAATTACCGCAAACTTGTAGCTGACAAACAACAACAAGTTGGGTTTTCTAATTAATATATAAACTGTAGTTTTTGTTATATAATTATTTTACAAAATTACTTTAACATTCTCTTTTTTTAATCTAAACTATTTTTCTAGACATACGGTAGTGTGCCAGCCAAGTTGTTCAAACAAGACGAGCGACATACCGGCCGTGGTTTATATAGAACTAACTGTTTTCCAGCAACTCCCTGCCGAAGTCTGTGTTGCCAGATAGCTACAACCTCGGAGTCTTTATGTCAAGAGTGAATAGGTTACTTCTAAGCAAGCGTGCTCCATCTTAGACCGCATCATCGCTTACCATAGGTGAGATAGTGGTCAAACGCCTGCCTAACAAAAGTAAAAAAAAGACTTCGTACGTGCATCCCGTCTTTCCCATTCCCGTAAAAAACATTGGGAAACCCTCTCTTAGTGCTCCTATGCATTCCAAAAATGTTGTCTGTCTGTACTGGCTCCATTACCATATAACCGCCCTTTCAGGTTTGGTACATCTCAATTCTCACCAATTCAGACCAGCATCGAGGTAACTGACCCCCATAATTATACCAACTACGAGAATTCTAATAAAATGCCTATTATTAACTACTAAGTTTCAATTAACTACTAAGTTTTATTATTACCTAAGTACTAAGTTTCAATTAACTACTAAGTTTTAATTAACTAATAAATTCTAATAAAATGCCTATTATAAACTACTAAGTTTAAATTAACTACAAAGAAAAAAAAAAAAATAATAATAATAATAATAAATAAAGATTAAGAATTCAATTAACTAATAAGTTTTACAGACCAACCAAATTATAATACATAGAATTTATTTCCACAAAAGTCGGAATTACCCAAAACAGAGTTTCAACCCGCATTCAGCACCTACTGCTGCAGGCAGGCAGGTACTTGTAACCACTGAACCAAAGCGATAAAAGTAGGAAGAATATACTAATTAATTACTAAATTAATTATCCTACAACCTTGTATGACACATTGTAGAGAATGTCGTTGACATGAGTAATCTCATACAAACCTCATACTCATGAGTCACACCCTGACTCATACAGGTACATAACTGCGTTATGTGAGATTATATACTTACCTGTTGTATGAGAATTTATTGTTTGAGGATAACTGTGATATTATCCTTTGAGGTTTAGAAGAAGTAAAAAACCTAATTTCCGTGTTTGATTAATTTTACTCCTACCTCAAGATTAAAATGACGGTTCTCGAATACGTTTAATACCTTAGAATGTAAATATGTAATTATTCTAAGTTTAATACAAACTTTTACGCCTGTTACCAACACAACGGGTAGTCAGACAAGTACCTACTATGTTCGTATTTCATGTGATATGGCTCCAATACCAGAGATATGCAAAATGACGATGTGGGAACGTGTTTTGCTAGATTATTCTAGAACAACTTCTAAAAAAATCGCCTTTACATCGTTGCGTCGTGCATTTCAGATGTGGGTATTCACTACCTACTTAAATTTAAATCAGTCTGTCTCCCCTTTTCCCAACTATACAATGCGATACTTCTTAGTACCAGTATTTTACCTTTTATTTATCTTATTTTTAGACCTCCATAAACCAGTAACTGGGTATTTTGGTACCGAAATACCCAGTCATTGGATATTTTCCCATCCGTAACGACTGTCAAAGATGTTCGTATGACAGCCGGGACCAACGGGGGCCAACTGCTTCCGAGGCACAAAGGAGCAAAGAGTCTCGGTAATTAATCCATCCAAGTACCGACTGCTTAGCCTCGGGGATCGAACCGTGCCACATCTTTAATACTAGCTGACCCGCGCAACTTCGTTTGCATCACATTTTCCATGAATGCTCCGGTCCTATTTGTCTTAGCGTGATGATATATGGCCTATAGCCTTCCTCGATAAATGAGCTATCTAACAATGAAAGAATTTTTCAAATCGGACCAGTTGTTCCTGAAATTAGCGCGTTCAACCAAACAAACAAAAAAACTAACTCTTCTGCTTTATAATATTAGTATAGGTTTAGTTATTGTAAATCAATGAGTAGGCATCACTTTGTCTGACCAGGTAACTGACTTATAGTCAAAACCTCTTTTCAGAACGACTTAGGGACTACTCACACATATTTAGCTCTATTCAGCTTATGCCCATCAAAAACAACCATTGTGTATGGAAACGCGTACGCATCCGTTCAGCTTTCGCGGCAAACAAGTATAAAATGGGGACAAATATGTTATTATCATGCAGTACTATAGATTGAGTTCAGCGCTGTTCTGCCGCTGCCTTCTTATTCTTACGACGCTGTACGCGGCTGATAGAAGCAAACTGGTATATAAGTATGTCCAAAATTGTTCAGCGATATGCGAATGGAGCTGAATAAGTGTTACCTTAAGAGCGTGTATTCCGTCCACTAGCGCCGCCAATCGTTTTTTATTATTTGTGGTAAATTTAAGACACGTAGATAAAAAACCGCTCTGTAGTGCACTGAAGAAATGTATTTATTATGTTTTGAGAGTTATGTTTTGTACTTTAGAACATAAATAGTTGCCAAAGTCGATATTTTTGCTAAAAGTGGCCACTTTTAGCAATAATTTTTGGCTATTTAGCCATGAGTTATGTATTAAAAATAGCTGTCAAAAAATAATAGATACATTTCTTCAGTGCACTACAGAGCGGTTTTTTATCTACGTGTGTTAAATTTACCACAATTATTAAAAAACGATTGGCGGCGCTAGTGGACGGAATACACACTCTTAAGGCCTACGCACACCGGGACGGAATGTCAGAGGATTTTGGCACCGGTCAGCGCACAGCAGCCGCTTGTATCCCGCGGCAGGATGCGATGGCACCGTCTGAATGTTAACTGTAGCTTACGGCGGCGGCGGCTTATCAAGACAGCACGCGACGTGCCGCAGCATGTCACCGCGGGATTCCTTAGCACGCTCTCCAATGCCGTGTCAAGAAGTGTTAGTTAATGAGCTCCCACCAAAGTTGATAACAAGTGTAAAACACAAAAACGAACTTAAGAAAATTCTAAAATACACTATCTGTCATTGTGTCCCAGGCCCATTTTGAAATTAAATTATTATTAGTTAGTAATTTAAGAAAATAACATAAGTTTAAGTAACAACACACGTATTTGTAAAAACAATATTTTTTGTATTGTGAACGAGATCAACTGCCGACGAACTGCTATGCAGTTTGGCAGAATGTATGTACCTACCTAACTATATTTAGTGTAGATTTTGATTAAAAAACTTAAAAACAAAAAATCCCTTCCGATGCAATGGAATCAATTTATAACATTAGCATTTTTTTCGTATTCCGACTAGAACTTAACTTAACAAAGGAGGTAAGAATTGAAATCTTTTTCCGTCTCAAACACTACCTCAGCCCCTCAAAAACAAATGTAAATCACACAGAATTCGTTTCCATCGAAAAAAAATCGGTAACGACAGCTTTACCACTTTTACAAAACTTTTTCAAACATCTGGCGTTACATCCCTTCAGATCCCAAGAGATTCGCACATATCTGACTCAGCCCTTTAAATAAATAGCCCGAGAAATGCGGGCAATAAATAATAGCCCGCGCTACTAAAATATTGCCCGAACTATGCACGTGAATATAATAGGGCTGGGAATTTGTCTAGGATAAAAATTACTTTTTATATTGCCCGGGATTTCGGGAGGTGTGAGTATAAATTGAGGGTTCGTTGGCAGTATTTTATTTTTGGTGTTCTGTTTTTTGGCTTGGAGTAAGTCATGGACAGCGGGCTTCTGTTATTTGTAAAACAATGTTTAGTTAGCAATATTTTGAACGTTGGCTAGTAATTTTGAGCCTCCTTCTGGTAATAATGTTTCATATCCTTTTTATACTTATCTACTAGTAAAACAATGTTGTATTCTGCTGTCAAATCTGACGACCTAGATTGGTTTCGTTTACTTTATTTTTACAAGATGTAACTTGCACAAGTATTAAGAAATTCAAAAGTCATTTATTCAAATTAGGATGAGAGCCAGCACTTTTTGAACGTCAATTTTTACAAAAGACAGTCCCGCAAAACGCCCGCCCGTCACCATGTGCCCAATGGCCAAGGAACTCCCCAGCAACACATCTGTCTGTTACGTTTTAAGAACTAGAATTTATACAATAATTAGTATGCAAAGTAATTAAAACATGACATGACATGACAAAGAAAATTATTATTTATCACTTGTCAGCTAGCACATTATAACACTATAAAACAAAATACACACTTAAACAAGTGTTGACGTATGTGGATTAAATGAGTAATTAAAAAAATAAGTAAAATTAACCTACACTAAATAGAAGTCCGACTTCTTAGATTGTCACGAATTTAGGAAATGACGACATAGGATATATTTAATTTAGATGAGATGGCCGTTTTGCGCAGATTTGACGCATATCTTCCTAATTTTTTCATATAGTAATAAACCTATATAATTGTAATTTTTGTGTAGTTTTGGTATGCGTCATGTTGGTCGCAAATACACTCTTTTTCTTTCTTCTTTCTTTCTTAATTTTCTTAATCTACACCATATCTATACTAATATTATAAAGCAGAAGAGTTTGTTTGTTTGTTTGTTTGGTTGAACGCGCTAATCTCAGGAACTACGGGTCCGATTTGAAAAATTCTTTCAGTGTTAGAAAGTCCATTTATCGAGGAAGGCTATAGGCTATATATCATCACGCTAAGACAAATAGGAGTGGAGCAGTAACGAAAAATGTAACGCAGACGAAGTTGCGCGGGTCAGCTAGTACATGAAATAAGTTCCTAAGGCTGTTGGAAGGATAACAACCATGGTACGAGTACATAGGCCAGCACATCAAATTGTCAAATTTCTTCAATAGATTTTCAACTTTAACATTAAAATTGTAAGATTCAAGGTTGATTGACCAAATTTGACTGTTTCGGTTAGTTTGATGTGCTAGTTAGACTGCACGTTTAACAAACAATATGCGGTGTTCATTTAAGCTAATAAATAAACAAATCTTAAGTCAACTAAAACTTGTCTATTTTTCAAAGCGGTTTTCAGATGACTAATACAAAATTCCAGAAATCATTTTCCATCGTCTGAAAACAGCTCTAATAATTGAAACTGTCTTCAATTCAAGCTTTGTATTATTAAGATTTCTGTGGGTTTATATCAGGTTGAATTAGAACAACCAAATCTCCCGCATAATCAACAGTATTCTAACCTAATCAACAGAAACTACCCTCTTTGCACCCAATTAGCCACACTAGATAGAAAGCGGTTCTTTTCCGAGCGATCGTCGCCAATAGTGGGGGTGCTGTATCGGGACATCGCCGGGACATATCGCATCCATACGTGATTAGTTCGGCGCAGTCAGCAAGACGTGTAATTACTGCTATCCCGGGGTTTTGGACACAGTGCGAGATGAAACAGTAGCACAAGTTGATGATGAAAGAAAGCGCAAAGAAAAAAAAATCGCGCGAAGAAATTATTTGCACCAAACAGGACGACCTTTATTTTCTAATCTAATCTAATCTAATAAAATAAATAATCTTGATGAGCCCGCTCTAAAACTTGTCTCATTTTCTGAACCAAATCTATACATATAATAAAATAGTAAATCTTGATTATGTGTGATTACGATTGGCGCCAAAACTGCTGAACAGATTTTGTTCAAATTTTGCACAAATGATCCTTATAGGTATAGGCAACACATAGGCTATATATTATCACGCTTTATGCTATGGAGGACGAGCAATAATCAAAAATGTGTGTTTTGAACGAGAAAGTGCACATGGTTCGAACCCCGCAAACAGATTTTATTTTTGTATTTATTTTATTTTTTTATATGTTTTTTACACCATTATATTATCAAAATAATAATAAAAATAGGTTTTTGCGTACTAAAAATAACATTTTACTTATAATTTGTCATTTTTACAAATAGCTTAGCGAGGAATTGTTATAAAAATCCACAACATATTACAAAATTGCACATACATACATATGATCTTTTAGATCTAATCTTAGAAATTATTACCATCACGCTATACCTTTGGGGAGGTAAGCAGTGAAAAGCCATGACATAAATATAATAGACTATTTTAGACTGATGTCCCAACAGCGGTCGTAGCCCGTTGGGTTGTAAGACTGCCTTTCGAATAACATGGTGTGGGTTCGTATCTCATCAGTCGCAATTACTTTTGGATTTTATTTAAATTTTGCATTTCCTTACTTTTCTCATTCTTATTAAAATCTTCAAATATTTATAACATGTTACTGTTTTATTTTGGATAGTTTAGTATGCTAAAATATAAACGCCAGCGTTTTAAAGTATAATTCACAGTACCTATTTTCTGTTTGTCTGTAGGTATTCCTTTTTACATCACGTTAAAAAAGTACAAAACCGCATGAATATAACTTTAACACATAAACCTGATAGGAATTGAAGCTATGTTTTAGAAGATTTAACATATCTACTACGTGACGCCGATACCCGTAATGCCATCTATTGACCGAATTAGTACCTATTATCAACAAGGTGAAAATTACACCAAAACATATTTTTATAGTAAGTAGTGGTACTTTCCAAGGAATAAAACACCATCATTTTCTTTAGAATGAACTTCTATTTTAATGTAAAAAAACCGGAAAAGTGCGAGTCGGACTCGCCCACCGAGGGTTCCCTACACATTTGTAGGTAGGTACAAGGTAATATTTGAAAAAAGGCAATTTTTTTAAAGTGTTTATTTAACATGTAGCATAAACTGCCGTATTTTTATTTTACGTTGACTTAGAAGTTTGATTTTTACACAGCTTCAAGCGACTGTAGTAGTATATTATTTTAACTCAATACCTACTACCGTTCCCGAGATAAAGAGTCTTGATATACAGACGGACGGACGGTCAACAAAGTGATCCAACATCATATTCCATAGATGGCGTTATACATTTGATCTCACTTTTTTATCGTGGAATTTGTTCGAAAGAGTCACCGCGGCCTTGGAACACAAAGGGCATTAGAAGGAACACGGATGAAGAGTCTGACACACCTTCCTGCATTGCCCAGAGCGGGAGGAGTTATTTGATGATTTCCCATCCTTTTAAAAGGGGTCACGTCATAACTCACGATTGGTGTGAGTTTCAAGAGCATGGTTAAGTAATTTTAGATGATAGCATGTGCTGACCGGTTGCTTCACAGCTTGGATCCATTTCTTCTGTGTACGGGGAAGCAACAGCCATCAATACGCAGAATATTAAGAAATGTTTTCAGATTAAGTTTTATGATTTCTATTTAGAAATTTCAAAACTTTGCAAAGGCACACGGCTGAAATTCACATTATATTCAACAAATTGTTTAGTTTTAAAACTGTTCAAATCCCAGTGAGCCTATGAAACATCATGACCAGCCCAGGGCCAGAAATTATCCATTGCGGGCTTTACTCTCCAGTGGATCAAGGGGAACAATAGATCTCTACGCATTTTTTTTTTCACTTTAAAAAGCGTTGCCCCACACTAGGAATTTCTCCTGTATCGTGGGTGCATTTACAAACATACAAAGTCACATACACAAACAAACAGCCAGACCCGGATCAACTATCTGTAGAATAGAATAGAATAGAATACTGTCTGTAGGTCATACAAATATTTGTTCCATGCGGGAATTGAACCCATGACACGCGACGAAGCAGAAAATCGCTCAACCACTGCACCAATCGTGTCGTTCATTGACGACACAGACGAACTTGCGAAGATAGATTTTGAGGTGGTAGAGCTTTTTTTTAAGGATGGTATATCGTCAAATGACTCCTCTCGCTCTGGGTAAAACAGGAAGAAGTGTCAGACTCCTATTTAATTGACTAAAACCCATCCGTGTTCCTGCTAATGACCTTTGCGTTCCAGGGTCGCGGTGACTCTTTCGAACAAATCCGCAACCCCGGCACTGGCCCGGCAGATAGGGCCCGCTAGCCCCATCTGTTTTGATGAAAACTTCTTGAGGCACGCGTGGAACACAGCGCACAGCTTGACATAGCTATTTTAGACTGCCTGCAATCTATAGCCGAATTCACGTACGAAACTGAGAATACAGGTCCAGCTCTACCACCTATGGGCACGCCACAATCGCGGCGGTAAGTCCCCTTTTGACGAGTGGCAAAAGCGGCGCCACAGCGTCCTCACCTTCTGCCTGACGCAGGTACTCACCGGTCACGATTGTTTTGGGAGATAACTGTTTCGGTTTCAGCGGGAGGACACGACCGGGTGTCAACACTTTAAGGATCACCTGGATGAACACGGTGGAACATAAGATGGATGTCTGCCCTTCATGGGCGGAGCACCGCTGGGTCCTTATCGAGGCGATAGGTGGCGATAGGTGAAGCGAGGATGCATGGGAAGCGGCCACCTCATTTTGCGAAGCAGTAATGCTAGCGAAGTAGGAGGCCAAAAGCGTGAGAGAGAAAAAAATCTTACGCCCCAGGCGCGGGCCTGCAGACGGCGAGTGTTGGGTGGCACGCTGTCCGATCAAAATCAGGGGGGCTACCCTCTAAGCACGAAGTCCGTAGTTACGGGCTTAGTTGCGGGCGTATTCTACTCCGTATCACCTAACCACTAAGAATTAATGACAACACGATTTGATAGTTAGGGTCAAATCGTGTTGTCATTCATTCTTGGTTCGAGTTTGGGACTAATCGTAAGCCCATAGGTGATACGGAGTAGAAAACGCCCGCAACTAAGCCCGAAACTACGGACTTCGGGCTTAGAGAGTAGCCCCCCAGGCTCGGGTAAACGGCGCGTTGTGTTCCACGCGCGCCTCTAAGAGGTGCCAGTATTGTAAACGGGGCCCACTAGGGCCAGTGCCTGCCAGGGTTGCGGAATTTGTTCAAATAGTCACCGCGGACCTGGAACGCAAAGGGCACTAAGAGGAACACGGATGGGTTTTAGTCAGTCAGAATCTGACACTCCGTTATGCTTCGCCCAAAGCGGAAGAAGTCATTTGATGATTTCCAGTCCATAAAAAAGGCTGGCTAACTTAGCCAGGACACCTGCGCACAACGGACAGAATAGGAGTCTAACATGGTGCGGATACTGGATTCTGTATAGTAGTGTCGGTGTAGTATCTGTTGCAGGGGTAGGTTGCTGTTCCGGTTGGTGTCTTCCCATGCCCAACCCACGTTTCTCATTACGAAACATTATTAGGGCTGTTGGAACAGAAGAGGTGAAACAGCCAGTGTCTTGCATAACACTCTTCCAAGTTCCTAATGCTAAGAGGAGTCAAGCAATACTAGATATTGACAGTTCGTATATCTTAGAGATCTAACATAACATTTTACTTTCCGACATACACGCGAACGAAGTCGCGGTCAACAGCTAGTATATAATATATGTAATCGGTAAGTGAAAATGCTCTTACAATAAATAAAAAAAAAACTTGCCTTACTTGAAACGATTTGATATCCATAAAATACAATGTACATGATTCAGGCATTTTAATATTTTAAAGATAAATCTTTATAATATTAAAATGCCTGAATCATGAATAACTCCATTCAAACAAAAATAGACAGAAAACTCTCTAAAAGAGAACTGCTCATCGAACCCTGAGATTTCCATGTTACGAAATAACCGACTGATAAATGATTCCAGAAAAAAGTAACATGTTTTCTGAATTTTTATTGTTTTTGTAATAGAAGGACTTTTCGTCGAGTATTATTCGAAAAATCTCCAAACAATACCGATAAAATTACCATCAATACGAATAGTCAGAAAAAGATACAATATATTGCAGTAGCATACGGATTTAACCCAATTTTCAGCGAATATTAAGGTCAATGCAAGCTCACAGGGAACACAGAGTAGATAAAGTGCAGAAGGTTGACTCCACACAACTATTGAAAACGCACGCACACATAGACACGCCTGACATACAGTGCGAACAAGGGCACTTGAGACCGTCATTTGTTTGAGATTGCCATACGCACGTGTCTATGTGTGCGTGCGCCTGTTTTCGCTCACTGTATGGAGCTGATCTTAATCATCATCTGCATAGCTTTGTCCTATATATTGGGGTCGGCTTCTGTCAAAACGGATTCAGCTGAATACCAGTATTTTAGTAGGGACTGCCTAACTGACCTCCACTGCCTAGTGGCAAGACTGATGTCAGATTTTCTAGCTTCTGACAATCCTTAATCATTACCGAAGATCTACAAATGACAGCTGGGACCAACGTCTCAACGTGTTTTTCGAGACACGGAGGAGTATCGCGATATTAAGATGGTCACCCATGGCAAGCGATGCTTAACCTTGAAGATCGACCATCGACATGCGGATGTTATTATGTTTTCACAAGCTTCTCTTTGTATGGAGCTGACCTTCTGCCCCCAAATTCTATTTTGCACGAAGAATCTGCACAAACGCTCGGTATTATTTAATTAATCCGATCCCGGGATACCGGTCTTTGTTTGTGGATTAACAGTGGCATAACACTATGGATATATTCAATGTATGCATTGTAGTGGTATTTCGAATGGGTTTGATACGCTGAAAGTGTATTAGCATCGGTATTTCGAGATATATTGTTTAATTGCGGGTCATTTTCCCCTAAAAATACTTTTTTAACATAAACACCGCAGACATCCCATTTGCTTCGACGCCGAGGAATCAGTTGCCTACGTCATACTGAAAGTATGGCCGGGGCTTCCCAACGTAAAAAAATCTCGGAACGGTGAGGTCGCTCCGCGGAACCTGTGAAGCACCTGGGAGATTTCTGTGCATTTGGGCGGAGTTAGGGTGGCTAACTTAGCCAGGACATCTACGCACAACGAATAGAATGGGAGTCGAACATGGTGCAGATAACGAAATCACTACTCTACTCTACTCGTTCTGTTGCAGGGCTAGACTTCTCTTCCGGTTGGTTTTTCCACGGCTAAACTGTGTAGCTCTATCGCGTGTTAACAACCCTGGCAACTTTATTTATTTAATGTATAGAGAAGCGTTATCATTAAAACGGTTCTCATTACAAAAAATTGCGAGGGCTAGTCGAAGAGGTGAAACAACCAGTGCCTTGCTTAACACTCTTCCAAGTTCCGTCGTTAAGTTTTTCGCCAAAATTGCTCGGCGGTAAGTAGCGGTTTCTCAGCGCCCTACTCTGAAAACGATTGATTTTACAGAAAAATGCAAAATACATTTTTTCGAGATAATTTTACTAGAAACAATTTTTTTTATGACCGCTATTGATCTACGAGCAATAGGTCGCAAGATATTTGCGAAAAACTGATTTTCGTGACCTTTTGACCTTTAAAACTTTTTTAGCCGGCACTATATCGATGCCAATTTTTCCCATCTTCATTACAACTTTATAATAAAGGTGTATACAAAAATTTAGTCTAATCTGATTGGAGTTTAAAGTGCCTTAAATGACTGGACTAAAATGTAGACTTTGCCAAAAAATACCCTATCACTATTTTCAAGGATTATGGATTATTACTTCTGTTCCATTTTTTTTTGGAATAATTAATTTAAGTGATTTTGTGACACCGTAACAAATAAACTCACTATTGAATATTTTTTTTATGTATATGAAAATGAATAAACGACATATGTAATGACTTATTACATATGTCGTTTATATATATATATTGAATTAATAATATTAGTAAGGTGCTTTTATTGTTACTATTTTAATATACAGTTTATGTTTGAACTTTGACTCCTAAACTAGGCAGATCCTGTATCTTGGTGACCATGACCTTATTTAACTACTAGCTGACTAGCGCAACTTCGTCTGCGACACATTGTCTACTATTGCTCCACTCCTATTTGTCTTAGCGTGATGATATACCTTCCTCGATAAATGGGCTATCTAACAGTGAAAGATTTTTTCAAATCGGACCAGTAGTTCTTGAGATTAGCGCGTTCAACCAAACAAACAAACAAACTCTTCTGCTTAATAATATTAGTATAGATTCTATTCTAATGATTATTTGCAAACAAAAAAGCGATTCATTCTCCCTTGAAAACCCTTGGCCTAGTTATGAAAGCTCACGCCTCACAAATTAAAGTACGAGATTTAACCGGTTTGAATTTATAGCCACCTTGAGTATCGAACTCAGTGCTATTCTTTGTATCACGACACTATTGTTGGAATGGAATATTTGTAATTTTTAAATGTTCGTGTGAAGACATATCAAAATCTACTTCAAAATAACAACAAATGGATTACGGTATTTCATGAAGCTGCATTATGAGTTTTGATGTGAACAACGCGCGCCACAAAGATATGTCAGCATAGTAGACGGGGCCCGCTATAAGATCAGTGCCCGCCACAGTTGTGGAATTTGTTAGAAAGAGTCACCGCGGCCCTGGAACGCTAAGGGCATTACGAGGAACACGGATGGGTTTTAGTCAGCAAGAGTCTAGATACTTCCAACCACTCTACCTAGAGCAAAAGGATTCATTTGATGATTTTCCATCCAAATAAATAAGCTAAATTTCTGCTATGGCGTCCAATTTCTGTTGAGACGAGCTACTTCTTCTTCATACGTAAGGAAAGTAAAGTCTGCCGATCCCACACAATCTCAGATTTTCTAAACTTCATCAAGGGCTTCTGACATGTTTAAACGACCGCTATTTGACAGCCGCGACCACCGGCTTAAACGCCTCCCGAATCACGGAATCATCTTTTTATCTGACAATCAGGTGATTCAAGCCTGCAATGTCCTAGCCAAACTGGAAAAAACTTTACAAAGTATGCTTCCCGTGGGAATCGAACCCACAACCACCGGGAAACAAGGCAAGCGCCTAAACCATTCGACCACGGAGGCAGACACTGGTGCGAGAAATATTATAGTGCACAAGTTTGTGCACAATCTCAGGAGCACTCTCTCTTTCTATACTCTTATAGTCCAATGAGGTACGAGAGATCAAACGGGAAGAGATTAGGCGTAGAGCCAATGGCTATGCAAGCTTAAAGGGGGTGTAATACCACCAACTTCCTTACTCCGGATATTCCTAATAGAACAACCCAATCATACTTTTTATCCGTCCCGGTAATCGATGCCGGGGCTCCAAAAAACAACCATTACGTGTGAATTCAAGAGAAAATAAATCCTTCACCATACAGATAATCATCTGTATGGTGAAGGATTTATTTTCTTTCATTGTTCCACAATAAAAAAATCAATGGAGAATTCTCATTTGTAAGACGTTTAGAAGACTGATTCCGATTCGAGGTGGTAGGCAAGTTCTTTTGACACAATCAGTTGTAAGTCACTTTTAACAAATGTCTAGAGGTAGCTTTAGGATTGTATAATACATTGTTTTTTGACTTGAATGTACCCTGGCGGTTCGGAGTGTCATGCTCACTCGAAAGCCTAGCTGATGGTGGCGTATGTGTTGGATCATTTGGCTCCATTCAAAATATTTAAGACAAATGGGCCTGGCACATGCATCATGTTCGTGAACGGGCGCCGTCGGTTGGGACTGGTCATTTCTCAGCTGCCATGGTTTATTTTAGTTATTTCTTTGAATTGTTCCTTTTAGTCTAGACGCTTTTATCCTGCTCTTCGTTTACATCGTTCTTACATGTAGGTACGTATAATTTCAACATAATGTAGACAAACCATGTAACAATTTATTATTTTTAAAAGAGTGTCCGTGGAGTTTCTTGCACGCTCTTCTTCATAGAGATCTACGCTTTGGAACGTGCAAATAGCTTGATCATTTTGGACCGACCGACCTTGACAATTCAACTTGAGAGTTGAGAGTATCCCTGCGGTTAAATAGCAAGTCGCGACTCGTCACTCGAGATAGCTTGTCACGTGTTTCTCTTTTACATACTCGCTCTGTGTTGATTTGTCATGGTGGTTTTGTCTACTAAATACTATTTTTGGAGGTGTATAAGGTATATCTGTCGGACAATAAAAATAAACAGCTTTCTGTTCAAAAAAATGCCAAACACATTAAAAAAAGTCACACACCTAAGAATTAAATGCACTTAATTATAGTGTTGTATCTCTGTTCGCCTCGCACTGTGACCTCTATCCCACTGCGTCCCGGTAAATCACCGCTCCGGGACAGTTAGCAGAGGCACCACTAATACGGCCACGCATCGACTACTGACAAACACTATTTGTTACAACTACCTATTCTTTTATATACGGAGTTACCTACGTATTGATTAAGAATAGAATTACTACTGCTAGAATAGCACATAAAAGTACCACGTATTTTAGAGTACGTAGACTGTACGCAATACTAAAACAGAATAAACGCAATACTCGAATGGGCGTCGTTGTTTACATAAATAACGCAATACCTCTTAAGGGGTCGTTGAACTCATTATTAAGAGCAACTTTTATAATGGGACAAATACTGAAATTGGGAAAAAAGTCGACTTCCCCATACATTTATGAATAACTCGACAAAATGGTATTTTAGGGGTTCCGAACATCCACTGCGGGGATCGTCCGGAGGACACGGTGGAGCACACTGTGCAGGTGTGCCCGGCTTGGGCGGGGCACCGCCGTGTCCTAGAAGCGGCGATCGGCGGCGACCTCTCGCGTCCGGCCCTGGTCCAAGCCATGGTCCGGAGCGAGACGGAATGGGACGCCGCTGCCTCCTTCTGCGAAGCAGTCATGCTAGCGAAGGAGGTGGCGGAGAGGGAGAGGAGACCCTCTCGTCCCGGCCGCCGTGGTAGACGCCGCGGGCGTCGGGGGCCACTACCTGGTGACCTCCGGCCACCGTAGGTGCGGGCCTGTGGACGGCGAGCTATGGGTGGCTCGCTGTCCGTCCGTCTAGTGACGACAAGCCGTGTCGACGGCGCGTTAGTGTTCCACGCGCGCCTCAAAGACAGTCAGCACACAGAGGGGCCCGAAAGGGCCGACGCCTGCCGGAGTCGCGGGAGTATTCGCAAGAGACACCGTGGCTCCGGAACACAAAGGGCAATGAAGGAACATGGATGGGTTTTAGTCAGTAGAAGTCTGACACTCCCTCCCGCTACACCCAGAGCGGGAGGAGTCATTGGATGATTTCCCATCCCTAAAAAAAAAAATAAGGTTTCCGAACATCCGTAAGAAACGGAGCCCTTATTTATTTATTTACAGTTGGGTGTCTGTCTGTCTGTCCATCGGTCACAGCCATTTTTCCCCGGATCTACTGAACCGATTCTGTTGAAATTCGGTATACCTACATTTGGACTTCTGTGGCCCAAACACGGACGCGTTTTGTAAATAATTAAAGAACAATGGCCTGATTTCTATAGGATCCAGCTCCTATAGAAATGTGGCCATTGTTCTTTACATATTGGCCATACTTTTATTTTTCATGTCCCAAAATAAGCTTCATTTAGATTGATTTGATCTTCTGTTGGACACATCATCCCGTTTGTATAATTATACAGTATGTCTACGACATATATGCAATAATTGAAACCACAAGTAACACTTGTCCATAGAAGTATAAATAAATTGTTATAAATTAAAAAAAACGTAAATGAAAAAATTTTAGTTTTCAAACAAAATAAATATGAAAATAAATTTAGTAAAAGTAAATCACCCTATTTAGAAAACGTACCTTGACCTCGACTGACTTCGAGAAGTACGGCAACAATGCTCGCGCGGCGGCGTTTTGATTTATCTTTGGCAATTGCGATGAAATTCACTATGGTTATTTTTCACCCGTTCTTTTTTACTTCGTGATAAGTTGATTCTTGAACTAATCTAAATAAATTCTGTCATAGCACAAGATGGATTAAAACTTAAATTTTCTCATGTTCAAAATGTCCACCACGTTTTTGAATGCACAAGTGACATCGCCGAACAATGTTGTCCCGAACCTTGCCCAACAAATTTCGACCAGGATCCGAGTGTTTATTTCACCTTAAAAAATAAGTACCTAGGTATGTACAAATAAAATTAAAAACACAATTTACACACACAAAAGTCCAGTACCTACTCAGTGTCTATTTCACTGTAAGAAAATAATTAAACTAATACATACAAGTAAATAACAAAAATCACGTAAAACAATGCGTGTGCTTAAGTACCTATCAAATCTTTGCGAAATGCACACACGCTATCCCGGAAGACTCGCGGTGAACTGACAAAACTTACATCCGTACTGGCAAAAAATAAAAGTCATAGGTAAATAGGGTAAACAATGTAATAATTATCTTTTATCGATACTTTTCTACAATTACTTATCTAATAAAGACTTAATACGCAATCTAGGCATTACAATACTAGTACTTTTGTTTAATAACCGTATTTAACAGTGAAGTGATAGTTAAATTTATTGGACTTATAAAATAAATTTTAATTTTTGTACGTTTCGACTTACGAAACTACCGCAGGTACTACCTAGATAGTGAGTAATGTAGAAAACGGGTGAGTACGTTTTTTAAATAGGATGTTTCTTCCTAAAATGTAAACATTATTACATTATTTTTTATCTCTAAATCCACTCAATTATAGTTTTTAATCAGAATAGGTAGGTAGGTACATAGTGGTGCTATAATAATTCTAAACTAACCATGTCCATTAAAAATAGAACATCTTTTTTGCTAACCGATCATTATTCTCTTCAAAAGACAATGAGAGAAAGCTGATAATATTGTCGATAACTGTGTCCAACCCTACGCATCGAGCGCGCGCGCAACCCGCTCCCCGCGCCCCTCCTCGCCAAAAGCCGAAGGCCTTTGAAAAAGCCGACACACGCGTGCCGCGCCCTTTTGTACTAAGCCGACAAACGAACCGCGCCGTCGTGATCATCCGTGTACACTTGCAGGTATTGTTGGAGTGTCTCAGTGAAAATGAATTTGTGTAAAAATAACAAAATAAAATTTCGGCCGTGACAGGTCAAGAACATTTCACAAGGAGAAATTTCACGTACGAATGTAACGAAAAACAAACAACATTAAGATTTTTAATGGTCGGTCCTACAATGTTCCCTCTGGTTAGGGACAAAAGCCTCTTCTCTGTGAGATGGAGTGGGTTGCAATCCACTACGCGGGCATACGGGTTGATAGAAATCACATGTCTTCGATTTTTTTTTTCTAGGTCATCTTTAAACTTGAAGTTTTCTTTCATTCACCGTTTTGAGAGCAGTGATGATAAATAAATTACACAATGAAAAGTGCTTGCCTGGTCTCACCCACGACCTTCAACTATGCCACAACAGCTTTGTTCTGTTTTCAATTAAAATGCAATACAAACACATTAAAGTCCCGCCTGTCGTTTAGGTGTACCGAGTTTGCATTTTAGGTAAATAGGTAAAATGAGTACAACTGCGTAGGTGAATGATTGCACAGCGTGGCAACGTCGCTTTTCAATGTTCAAGGATTCAAGTTCATTGTACTATTAACCTACTGTTGCAATTCTACAGAGTGTTCAAATTTGCTTTAAATTAAAACTCGACTTTTTGACAAAACTACTGGACCGATTTCGTTACTTTTTTGTATAGCGTTATCAAATACCATAACTAGTATGTGGTTTCAAGGATTGCATATATGTCGTAGACATACGGTATATACTAATATTATAAAGCAGAAGAGTTTGTTTGTTTGGTTGGTTGGTTGAATGCGCTAATCTCAGGAACTACTAGTCCAATTTGAATTTTTTTTCAGTGTTAGATAGCCCATTTATTGAGGAAGGTTATGTGCTATATATCATCACGCTAAGACAAACAGGAGCGGAGCATTAATGGAAAATGTGACGCAGACAAAGTTGCGCAGGTCAGCAGCTAGTCATTCCTAAATGGCCACATTTTTTTCTAAAAGCGTCAGTTATACTTTTGAGGTTCGAATCAAATACTACCTTTTATCCGACTGTTGCGTAGCCTAAAAATGTATTTAGCTATAAGCAAAGGGTAATTAGCGATCTCGTTTCTATTTGTTGCAATTTCTCTAAAGAATTTCCCAAAAAAAAGGAAATGATATGCGGATGCGGTATGGTTTGATTTTCAGCTTTAATTATCAGTTTTAGGTATGTTTTTGACTTGAATGTACCCTGGCGGTTGGGAGTGTCATGCTCACTCAAAAGTCTAGCTGATGGTGGCGTATGCGTTGGATCATTTGGCTCCCTTCAAAATGGTTGAGCCGAATGGTGCTGGCGCATGCGTCATGTTCGTGAACGGGCGCCGTCAGTCGGGACTGGTCATTTCTTAGCTGCCATGGTTAATTTTAATTATTTCTTTGAATTGTTCCTCTTTTATTCCGGACGCTTTTATCCTGCTCGTCTTTTACATCGTTCTCACATGTATGTATAATTTCAACCCGATGTAAATAAATCTTTGTAAAAAAATATTATTTTTAAAAGAGTGTCCGTGGAGTTTCTTGCACGTTCTTCTCCATAGAGATCTACCCTTTGAACGTGCAAATAGCTTCAACTTTTTGGACCGACCGACCTTGACAATTCAAAAGTGCCTGTAAATGGTTTAATTGAAATAAATGCTTGAATTTTGAATTTTTGAATTTTTTTCAATCAATGGCGCGGGTCGATAACCATAGATTATGTTACTTGTCGATGACAAATGACGTTCCATTGTACGTAATTGAACAATACGCTTTCACTTAATTATCTTTTATGAGAAAAATCCAATGCATAATAAATCAGCATGTGCCTTAATAATAATTTAATTGAATAACAGTTAACAACTACACAGAAAAAAAAATATTCATAGTCTTCGAATAACAAGTCATTACATACGCGAAATGAATCGTCAATAGGTGCGTTCTGAAACTATTATTCGAAAATATTAAAAAAAAAAAAACAAAATACTAAAATAAGGATAACTTTTTTTTGTGGCCTCTTAGAAATATATTTTTTGTGTTTTTATGACCTTAAAAAATAAGGGTATTTTACTTATATATGGCATATAGGGACACTATCGTTTCGTCGCCAGATACTCGTACGTTTTGGCCAACCTTCTTTGAGTATTGGTTTCACTTTTGGGGGTCAAACTAACAAGTTAAAAAATTAAGTTTTTCGAACTTTATCGTGTGACATATCAAATGAAAAGCTTACTGTCAGAGTTTTAATTACATTTTGTTCATAATTTTAAAATAAATATCTTGGAAGTCATTCAAGAAATTAGACCAAAAATTACCATTACCCTTATTTCCTAAACTACCCAGCCTAAAATTTTGAAATAGGTATATATATTCATATATATGAAGGGTCATTATGCGATTGTAAACGACACGTGCACCGGACCGATCAGGCGATGTCGCCATCCCATCCCCACCTCCCCCACTACTCGACTTGTGTGGGCTCTAAATGTTACGAAGCCTATGCGACGCAAAAGAAAAAAAAAGAGATTTTTTATGCTTCGCATAGACTTCCTAACATTTAGAGCGTAAAATTTTAATTTTTTTTTATTTTTGCATGAAAACTTGATGAACTAAATGATCAATTTTTAAAAGTCGCAGATCAAAAGTTGTTGATAAATGATCTTAGTAACATAGTCCTGAGAGGTTGTCGGTGTTTGAAAAATAACCTTGTATAATAGAAATCTGTATATTACAATATCATGTTAATAACATTAAATTGGTGCGTAACCCTTTGCACGTAAGTCCGACTCGCACTTGGCTAATTTTTGAATAAAAAGATAGGTAACTATTTATTTAGTTTGCATGAAAATAACTATAGTTTTTCTCTTGTGATGAAGATACAAAGAAGTGTTATTTCTCGTCCAAAGAATTCCCACTGAAAAAGAAACTGAAAGCTTTTATTTTTAAGCTTCTAGCAGTTATTATCTCGGACCATCTCTCCAGTTTGTATTTTTCTTTTATTTCTTAAACAGTTTGACAAACTATATTTTATTTTCTTAACGTTTTGTTTGAAGTGGTGTATATTCACATCACTACATAACATAAATACTTTTTACAAAAAAATACAACCGACTTCCAAAAAAAAACTACTAAGTAATAAAATAACTTTAATTTCGGAAGTCCGTGTTTTTGTTAGTTTCTTCGTATTTTGACACCGACTTCCAAAATTAAAGTTATTTTTTACTAATGTTTTTTTTTTGGAAGTCGGTTGTATATTTTTGAAAAAAGTTTTTTATTTTTCACTTTTTAGTGGTACCCCACACCTAACAACACCACTGCAATTTCGCAGAAAAGCAAAATACACAATTTCGATTACTTGGATGACATAAAACTATATCATCCAAGTAGACGAATTCCAGCTATTTCGATTTAAAATCCAAAGTTCGTAACCGATTTTCATAAAATTGAAATGGGACTAATCTGCAAGTATATCCTTTCAGACAAAACAAGAATTTTTCAAATCGGTTCATAATTCTCGTTTCGTTTCTCGTTGAAGTACCTTGGGCATATCTTGACCACTACCCTTAGAGACGATGACGACATTGAGAGAGAGCGAAGGGCGCTGTCGGTCAGAGCGAATATGGTTGCTCGCAGGTTTAAGCGTGCTTCTACAGAGGTTAAAAAAACGATTTTTAGAACCTTCTGTTCCTCATTTTATACCTGTAGCCTGTGGGTACATTTTACGCAAAGATCGTACAGTGCTATTCGCGTTCAGTATAACAATGCCTTCAGGGTGTTGATGGGGCTGCCTCGCTTCTGTAGCGCATCAGGGATGTTTGCGGAAATGCGTATTGATTGCTTTTATGCATTAATGCGTAAAAGATGTGCGTCCTTGGTGCGCAGGGTGCGAGCCAGTTCCAATAGCATCCTGGGTATGATTGCTGACAGGCTGGACTGCTGTATTGTTAGTCGTTGCTCCAGCATCTCAGCTGGGATGCTGCAGCGGTGATTATTTTGTTGTGTGTGTTCATGTATTTGTTGTAATGGTGTCGCTAACATAGTTTTAAGTTTATTTATTGTTACTAACACTTTATGAGTCACTGTTACTCGGAATAAATAATTTAATAATAATAATAGTCGGAGTTATGGGGTAACAAACATAAAAAACATACAACCGAATTGATAACCTGTACAGTGTAGTCTTTTTAACCCAAAGGTTGACTGGTAGAGAATGCCTTGTTGCATTAAGTCCGCCCATGTACCACTATTGTGCATAAAGTCTAAATAAATAAATAAATAACCTCCTCCTTTTTGGGAAGTCGGTTAAAAACATAATCCTCCACCGCGTCTGTCTGTCTGATCGGGATAAACTCAAAAACTCCTACACCGCTCGACTTTTCATGATGTTTCAATGGTTTTCGAGGAAGGTTTAGTATATAATTGGTTAAGCGAGCGAAGCCGCGGGCATCAGCAAAATTTCAGAATAAAATAGGTCACGTGACCGGGGTGAGTTTCTGTGTGAGTTCGCAGAGCTACTATGGTTTTTGGTGGCACATGAAACATTTCCGTGTGACTGTGTATGTGACTAAACTTCTCCTAAACGGGTGCACCGATTTTGTTTTTTTTTTGTGTATGACTGTTTCCCTGAATAGTCTAAATCTACTATTGAACCTGATAGGTGGCGCTGCAGCCAGATTCGGGAGTCACGACTCGGTACCGCTCTGGTATTATGTAGGTACTAGCTGACCCGCGCAACTTCGTCTGCGACACATTTTCCATTAATAATCCGCTCCTTTTTGTCTTAGCGTGATGATATATAGCCTATAGCCTTCCTCGATAAGTGGGCTATCTAACACTGAAATATTTTTTTCGAACCAGGAGCTCCTGAGATTAGCGCGTTCAAACAAACAAACTCTTCAACTTTAAAATATTATTATCATAATATAAGATAGTATAGATATAAAAAAAAATCATGAGGTTTATATTACCTCTGTATGTAGGTATATATTATTATAAACTCTGATAATGTGGAGAGAAGCTAGTGGCTAAATAATAACAGCCGCACTGATCGATCTTTAAGGTTAAGCAACGCTTGCCAAGGTCGGTCTGTGGATGGGTGACCAATTTAATATTCCAAGTTTCCTCCGTGCCTCGGAAAGCACGTATAGCCGTTGGTCCTGGCTGTCAATTGTAGATATTTGACAGTCGTTACGGATTGTCAGAAGCTAATAAACCTGACTGTAGTCTTGCCAAAAACTAGGTACCGTTTTACCCAGTTCAAGGGTTTTGGAAGTCTCGTAGGCAGCCGCTACACGTAAAACACTCGTATTCAGCTGAATCCGGTTTGACTGGAAGCCGACCCCAATATTGATGGGAAAAGGCTAGGCAAATGATGATGAACTCTGATAATGTATTTTACCTCTAAAACGTCAAAATCATTATCATCGGAATGATGCAACTTACACACAAAAAAGTTTCTTCCATCCAAAATCCCGAACCCTTAACTCAAATCTTTCTTCCAAAAAAAGGAAAACCCGCCAGTCAAAAACAAAAATCTTCGGCAATACATTATCTCAACGCCACAACACCGTAAAACTCCCACATTTTCCCTCCCCCTTCTACCCTCCCAGAGTCCCATAAGTTTCCCTCCCCTCCTTATCTGCATCGTTATCACAAATCTTTTTATCCGGGGGATAGTAACTCAGCTGGCTGAACTACAAATCGTCCTCGGTACCTATTGTTTGAGCTAGTGAGGGGAAACACTGAGTCGAAGTTGAAGTCGGGTGAATCGAAGTCTGGGAATTTTGTTTGATTTTCATGATTAGCAGTTTTTTGAAACATTTAGTACCAGATATAGCTTTTATAATAGTTTCCGAACGCTTACAACCTTAATCTCTTCATAGTTAGATTGAACAGGCTCCTTCTGGGTAAGCTCGCTCCATCGTAGACTTTGTCTCTGTCATCTCTGACCAAGACTAAAGTCAAGAACAAACCCATCTCAAATGAAAAAAAATTCGCTCTTGCCGCTACTTTTTTCGTTCCTATCGGAAATTCGGGACATCCTCTCTTAATGCTCCACACTTTTCAAAGACCTACATGACAAATTCCCGCTTTCTACGACAAGTAGATTCGGCTGTCTCACTCAGTAACGAGTTAAAATTATATATTAGGATTAATCAGTGATAAGAACAAACTACTGCTGATTATAAAAGTGACTTCATTATTGGCAGTAGTAATCAACAATACATCTGCCATGTTGTCTTCACAACCCGAAAACGTAGAAAATGCCTAGAGCATGCTCGCTATTGTTTCTTCGTGTATAAAGTTTTACAAGATATTTTCAGACAAACCCTACTAACTACTAGATTGATGTCATTAGATAAATAATTTAACCTTTAACACTATCGAAACTTTATCAACTCAAGATTTAAGTAATTGAGTCTACAACCGACTTTAGAAAGTGTATTTAATGCTAAAACCAAGAAATTCTAATCATAATTTGAAACTTACTCAACAGATAATTGAAGCTCATTTATGGTAGGCTACAGATACTTATGCAATAACGGTCATTCACCCTCATAAATTTATTGACTTACTATGAAAAACAGAAATAATGACTTAAAGCTGTTCTGAATCGACTTCTATCGTGATTCTTTGCGTTTTTAGTAATGAAAAACGGTTCATAATTTATTGTTCCAGTATCTACGAAGGGATATTAGGGAGAACTAAATGTATTTTTTGCACGTTTATGGCGGCAATCATAGCAGTAAAAATAAAGACAGCCCACAACGCAGTGAAAGAGTTAAGATTTCAATTTATCCAGTTAACCTCTGCTTAACATTTGACCTAAACGTTAGATTTATATTAACATCTACGCAATGTCTCGTTACTCAAAGAACTTAAAAGTTAGATTGGATATGAACGTCGTTACATTTTCTAGACGAATTTTAAATTGGGATCTTTAATCTGCTTTAGGAAAATATAGCAAAAAAGGGATTACAAAAAAAAGTTTTCCAAATGGAGTTGTTGATGAAGTAAAATAGTGCTTAAGGCGCTTTTTGCTGATCCAAATGAAACTTTAAATGGAATCGTAAGTATTCTTATTTTACAAAAACATTACACTTACAAAATATAGTTCTCGCGAATTCGCTCCTGTCGATCTCATGAGAACCATGCATTTTTTCGAGATACAAAGTTAGAGTGGATTTCACCAATGAAACTTTAAATATGTCGAAGTGAACTCTTAGGCGAAGTGAACGACAAGTGAGCTGTCAAACCATACAGACAAGTTGGAATGACGGCTCACTTATCGTTCACTACACCTAAGTGGTCACGGTGAGATGTCAACAGAATCGACCGGCTGAACGCGATCAGTACATCTAAACTACGTTCAAGAGCTGTCAATGTCAATTTTCCACAGAAAATAATGACAATGACAGTTTGTTAGGTCACTTAGCAACAGTTTAGCTTTCTATTTAATCGTTCTGCCATATCGTTACCATAACACAAGCATTAGGTTGCTTAGCTTGGGACTATATGGCGTTGTGTGAAATGTCCAAGTATTATTATTATTTAATCGTTCTTACATTTGAATACTGACGTTTCTCTCGTATTTGCTCGCGTCATAGTAGCATATATATGTCTTTAAGGTCCCGTTCCTACCTTTGTACCAAAATTTATCAAAATCGGTTGTAAAGCACACAAAAACTTCACTATCAATGAGAATGCATAAAAAATATGTTAAAAATTTACAAAACTATTATTTAAACAATTTTCTACACAACTGGTCAAACCATTCCAATTTTGGCAAACAATACAACAATTCTACCGTGTTCTTTTATCGCAACAGCACGTTTCAACGTCGCATCACTAGCAATCTTTGGGCACAGACAATGGAATGCAATTAAATGGTTCAGGCCGGATCGCGCCCGTATTTTCCGGATAAACGGACGAAATAGTGCATGGAGAGAACGCAAAATGTTTAAAACAATTAGGGCCGAGTCACACCAAAATGGCAGCGGCCGGCAGCGGCCGCGGGCGGAAACACCAACAAGACGCGCGAGGCGCGCGGTCGCTCGCATCACCGCGGGCGGCCTCGCGACCTTTACAAGCTTTTCAAGCGATACTGGTCTTTTAAGTATGTAGTTAAAGTTTAAAATTATTTCACACTGAAAGTGCTCGCACGTCTCTGCCGGCCGCTGCCGTTCCAGTGTGACTCGGCCCTTACAATTAACTTAATACTATCAGACTCAGAGTACTGAACGACGGAGATATTTCAAAAATCGAATTACTACCTCTAGATACTGGCTCCCGCAAAAGCCCAGCTATACAAGAAGCGCACTGGAAAATTAGCTCATTTGTTAATCCTCAAGGTTAGGAGTTTGTTACCAGCCCTTACATACCGAGACACCTACATGCCTCGGAAACTAACTTAAGCCATTATACCCGGCTTATATTTTTCAATCTGAGACAATCGTCACGGTTAGTCAGAAGCTATAATGATACATTTGTCACCAGTCTTGCCAATTGGTATCGTATCACTCAGTGACTGGATTGTGATGGTGATATAGAAGTGCGACCCCAAGACTAAGCAGATTTATTGGTAAGATGTATTTTTTTAAGTTGACCATGAACTTTGGCTGTGAGCAATGAAGGGTTTTATTCTGTAAACGTGATTACTCCATCCGCTCACTACTCCGTGTCCCGGGTATAACCAGACATTACTGTCTGTATCCGATTCGAACCGGATTAAAAGTTTAATATACGCACGATCTTTGTGTACTTGCGTTTGTGCCATTTTAATGGAAGCTCTCTTATAAAGGCGCCACTCCATAGCAGCCCATGGCTAAGGTACTCAAGCAATTAAATCATTTATATTTTACCAATGATCCAGGTGAAAATGAGAAAGTATTCCATGGAAAGGTTTTGGCCAATCTATGTCTTTATCAAAATTATAAAAAACTGGTTCAGAGATTCAGGTGAGAAAAGATTAAAAACAAACAGACCGGCAGACACATTTATCATTTAATTTGGCAAAAACTTATAAAGTACTTGCTTTTAGCCACGGGTTTATCTTAATCACTATTATAATCCAAATAGGTTCAGCGTTTTAGGAGTGAACGCGTAACAAACAAACTAGCTGTCTTACGCATTTATATACTTAAGAGGTCATTGTACAAATCATTACGAACAACTTTTACTATAAGACCACGGAAACCGCGAAAAAAACGACTGCCTCATACATTTCTGTGCGTATTACTCGACAAAATATTCTGAACAGCTGTATTTTTTTTTCGATTTCGCGTTTGTATTATAGTAAAAGTTGTTTATAATGATGAGTACAATAACCCCTTAAACGGTATTGCGTTTATTCTGTTAATGTTGTAGTTTGGATGAATGTAGACGGATCAAGCCCGCCACATATCCCCAACCACTGCAACTCCTGAAAGCCAGAATCAACAGTGGCGACCATCAGAAAACTGAACTAATGAAGCCCGACAAGTCCCAGAGAAACGATTCAACTGTCTTGGATCCCGCAACGCAACTACGCTACGCAAACACGTAGCTGCAAACAATTGAATCGCGCAGCTAACGTGGCACACCTCTCGTGCATATCCCACGCAGCAGTGGAGGTCGCCTTTACATGATGTAGTTACAAATGTTACAATCAATGTGTGTGGGTAGGTATCGGCCATTGCTCGCATCCTCGACATTTTTAAAACGTTTAATTCGGCTGTCCAAGTAGTTTTAAATTAATTGATTCGGTTTGGTTATTTTAACAAGCTCTGCCTTGTTTTGCCTACGTTTGAATGAGTTAAATTATCGAGGATAAAAAGTATTGTATTTCATTTTCCATTTCGTTTTGGTGCGCGTACATAAATAATGTTGCATCAAGTAATATAAATAATGGATATACTTACTGAAATGCCTTTTTGTTTTATTTATTTATTTTTTATTTTTTTTTATTCATGTTTACTAACTTTCAAAAGATCACTACATATTATAAAACAAGACTTTGTTTTATAATATTATCTAGTGATCTTTGGCGGAAGACTCCGCCGCATCTGTATGTCTGTCTGATGCTGGGGGGCTACTCTCTATGCCCGAAGTCCGTAGTTTCGGGCTTAGTTGCGGGCGTATTTTACTCCGCATAGTATTTTCAAATATTTGTAACATTTTAGTGTTGTATTTTGGATATGTTTAGGGTTCCGTACCCAAAATAGTTAAAAACACGGGACCCTATTACTAAGACTTCGCTGTCTGTCTGTCACCAGGTTGTATCTCAAGAACCGCGATAGACAGACATTTGAAATTTTCACAGATGATGTATTTCTGTTGCCGCTATAACAACAAATACTAAAAAACAGAATAAAATAAATATTTAAGGGGGCTCGCATACAAAAAACTTGTTTTTTTTTTTGCCGTTTTTATACATAATGGTACGGAACCCTTCGTGCGCGAGTCCGACTCGCACTTGGCCAGTTTTTGTAGCATCCATCTAAGTATGCCAAAATATTGAAGCTAGCGTGTTAAAATATACATAATTACCGAGATTCATCATTGCCTCAAAAATTCAAAAAGCATATTACGTGTTGGTCCCTGTTGTCATTTCTAGATCTTTGACAGTCAGACACCTGAAAATCTTACACCTGTCTTACCCAGAGGTATCATGTTAGCTACAGCTAGTTACTGATTTTTTTAGGTCAGATAGGCAAGCACTGCATGTACGACAGAGATATTCAATTGCATTCGTTAAACTGGAAGCCAACCCTTAACATAGTTGGCAAAAGGTTACGCAGATTTAATTGGCATCAGTTCTTTCATTAAAACTGCACCCCATGACTATGCAAAACCCAATCATGTAATTGGTGAAATAAAATGAAAAGGTGCGATAAATCCATAAGAGTGAGGGAGAGGGAACATTGAACAGATGCCAAGCGAGTTTGGCAACTGTTCGACTCAACTTGCCGATAGGGATGTGCGTTGAGAGCAGAGAGCTTGTCTGCTCGATTATGGAAGCATTTGCATTTTTTTATTTAAAGGAAAACGTTTGAAAACATTCTCGCCTGCTAGAAAACGATTATTTGGTCGATAATGGAACATAGGCACTTGTCAAGAATTTAACCTACCTATTTAATTTTGACTTAGCAGCTGGATGAGAGTTGCCGGTGATCGAGCCAAATTGTATGCACTTGGAGAGTCCTATATCCAGCAGTGGACTATTATAGGCTGAATTTTGACTTGCAAAAATCCAGGTTGTTACTATCAGAAAACAAACGACTCTGGCAGGGAATTGCACTACTTACCTGTACGCATAATTAAAGTATTAAAAAAAGTTTTGTGCATATGGTTGGGATGTCATGTATTGGTGGCTCATCGCCTTTCGCACATGTACAGCTAAGGAATGAATTTCCATGATGGCGTCTGTGTTTCCTGATAGCAACCACCAGCGGGTTTAAAAAGGCCACTTTAGCAGAATCAGAAAACTAATCTCGCTACCCGTGACTGTCAAATTTACCCAATCTACCTTGAACCTTGAACCAAAAGCGTTAGCGATAAAGATGAAAATAAAATTAGACAGATCGTTGTCATTTAAGTTATTATTCTCCTAAATGACCTTGTTAGTCCCCCAGAGGCTTTGGTCAAAGTGCCATTTTATCAGCGAAGCGATAGTCGAAATGTCAAAAAAACTTTTACAAAAAAATACACCCGAATTTTATTGTCGGAGTTATGAGGTAACAAACATTTAAAAAAAATCATACAACCGAATTGAGAACCTCCTCCTTTTTGGGAAGTCGGTTAAAAATATAAGGGATTGAGCACGTGATATTTCTAGTCTCTGTCAATGTCAAACATTTTTAACTTTTTGACAATCGTCTTCGCTACGATACAGCTGACAGTGTCACTTGTCTCGAGCCTCTGAGTGAATAGATTACTTGTAGGCAATCGTGGTCTATTTCCGACCACATCATCGCTTATTTAGTTTGCAAGGATGTTGCAATCAACTTTACTACTGTCCTTTATCACTTACGCTAATTTACATGATAATTCTACATGTGCACAGAATACATAAGAAAAGTACCTGCGTTGGTACTTTTTAGTGTGATAGTTGCCGCTCGTGGCTCTGTCAGCTTTAATGTCATGAATTATCCCAAGGGAACATACTCCCGGGAATAAATTTCTAAAAGAAATAAAAGTAATTCAGTTACAATGCTCAGACTTACTTATTTTTTATTTTTTCAGAGCTCAAAGTATGCGCTGACAAAAATGTGTATCGTGTAGTGTAGACGGTCCATTATGCGGTCTGCCATTTAATTGCATTTTTATCTCGACACAAAATCTTAACTTATTGGCTAAAATTAGCTTGTGAAGAAAATGTTATGCTTTCACTTTAAAATTGCTGAAATGATTTAGATAAATTGTGCCCATCTATTTCTGTATATTTGTGTATCACTACATTACTATAACGAAAGTCCTCCGCCACGTCTTTCTGTCCGCGATAAACTCAAAAACTATTGCACCGATTTTCATGCTGTTTTCACCTATGAATAGAATTTGTCTCGAGGAAGGTTTTAGTAAATAATTTGGGCAGCGAAATCGCGGGTATCGAGTCGGACTTGCGCACGAAGGGTTTCGTACCATTATCTATAAAAAGTTTGTTGTATGGCAGCCCCCTTAAATATTTATTTCAGTATTTTTTGTTATAGCGGCAACAGAAATACATCATCTGTGAAAATTTCAACTGTCTAGCTATCACGGTTCTTGAGATACAGCCTGGTGACAGACAGACAGACAGCGAAGTCTTAGTAATAGGGTCCCGTTTTTACCCTTTGGATACGGAACCCTAAAAATACTTGAACGTGAGTGAAGTCGCGGGTAAAATCTTGTTATTTATAAAGCATACGTTTTAAAGATATAATTATAGAGGGTTTGTCAAAATTCACTATAATTATTTCTATAAAACGTTCTTCAAAGAATACGACTGATCTTGTCTCATCCCTAATTAGAGCCTTGAGTTAGGGGGAGAAAATAAGCTATAATCTATGGAAATTGTACAATAAAGTAAGTAAATTTGGAACAGAGCGCTTGTCTATGGCTCGCGATACAGATCTCAATGAGATACAATTTGCGTTGAGTTGGGGTGGGCAGAGTAGTTCTATGTCCTTTGTTAGTGATTGAATGTATTTGAAATGTAGCCCATGTTTTTCTAAATTGGCTGCGTTTGTTCGGTATCAGATTTAATTATAGTGGTGATTAGTTTGTTTGTGGATTAAATTTATAGAAGCTTATAATTAACTCCGTATTCATAAAATTATTTAATTTCCAACTGTTGTGTTATGTATGTGTGAGGATACGATTTCGTAATTCTAAAAGTTTGTACTTCTGTTGATCGATTACGTCATAACAGCCGAACAGATTTTAATGAAACTTGGCACACGGATAAACTTTACTTAGGACAGACTTTCGGTCTCGGTTGCATGTAGGATTATTCGCGATGTTCAAGAGGCATTTGGCAAAAGCTGGTTTTATCTCTATAGCCCCCCACTATGCTGTTTTTTAAAGTGTCGTGGCTTGTGTATTTAAATGGAGGTTTCCACATATACACGAAGGTTTTCGACGTCAATTATGCAATTAACCGACAGGCTAGCAACTCGGCGGCGATGCTCAAGTTTTCGGAGCTTTGACTAGACGAGCCTATCATTACCGATGATCCTGTTGGCTCGTTTCTCTATTGACTCAATGCTCAGCAGTGGGTGAAGTCGGACTGTGGAGGATGATGTTGATGTTCAAATATCGGACGAAACTAAAACTAAAACACCAGGAAGTGGTGACGGGCGGGCGTTTTGGAGGACTGTCTTTTATAAAACTTGACGTTAAGAAGTGCTGGCTCTCAGCCTAATTTGAATAAATGACTTTTGAATATTGTTTTTTTTATTTTTTATTTTGACACGATAGCATACCTACTGCATAATGGGACACATGGTCTGACACGAAAAGACATATTTGGAACGCGCTCTGACATTTATTGAACGATTGCCAAAAATAGGTTTCATAGTTACTACAAAAATGGGTTAGTCAGTGAAGCATGATAGCCAACAAAATTGTTTTGATATTTTTTATAAAACCTCTAAACTAAAAATGTTATTCACCCTTTCAACATTCAAAATATAAAAGGGGCTATCGGCTCCACACTGGCATAGTTAAATGCAATAACGGAAAAAATACGACGAAAAAAAAAACGAAAAATAGTTGCGTTAAAACTAAAAATCTGTGTAACAAAATTAAAACAAGCCGCAGTAGTTATAAACCGAATCGTTCACAATATTAAAATCGTGAAACTGTCCGCTCACATGAAAACGTTACTAAAACAGACCAAGTGCGAGTCGGAATCGCGTGCAATAACGGCGAAAATACTAGATAGCTACTAATACGCATGAAGAAAGGGAAAGAAAATATGTCACCTTACGGCGGGATGCCTGTTGCTAGAGGGAGATAAATATACATCTTCAGTTACGTCACAGGATAAGTAATAATCAAATTGGCATCAAATCAAACGTAGTGTCGCGCGACAGGTTGGTGCGTAACTAAGCGCGATGTGGCCAATTGGCTTCATTTCATGTTGTCATTTTTGAGTGCGGACAACGTATCTATAGTTTTATACAGGGTGTAAGGGACAGCCTTCCACAAATTAACAGGGTGCAATCAGCTCCTTATTTTGAATCATATTCGAGTGGAAATTTCCTCAGGATTTTTTTATTTTTTTTTCGATTTTTCATTTTTTTTGCTTTATTTCAATATAAAGATAAATAAAGAAAGTTACATTATCTGTATGCAGAACTCCATTATTGTAAATAACACAGCTAAAATGAAAAAATAAAAAAAAAATAAAAAAAAATCTCATGAACGACGCATGAAATCAGGAGGTCTACTCTCTTTCTCTGAAACGAAACTTCGCAAACGAACGAAATTTAAACGAAGTTTCGTAACTGTCGCTACTCTATTTTGTTTTCGGACACGCAGACGAAGTTCGGATCCATAAACAATTTTCGTGAACGATTGGAATGAGCAATATTGTGTGGGTCTTTTATTATGTCATCTAAAGTAAGTTACGGTTTTTAATTTAATTTAAAATCTACAAACTATTTTGCTTTATTTTTAAATTTTACAGTGAACATGTGTTTTAATTAATATTTCATGTAATATTCATGCAGAAAAGATGAACATACAGATTTTTTTTTAATTGCCTACGAAATTCACCGATACACTATAAAAAACCCTTTCACGGTTATGGTTAACCAACTAAACTGAAGACTACTATTTCATGCCCACGATGGGTGGTAACTTATGACTACCAAAATTATCCGTGTATTCACACGCGTTCGCGCAATTGTGTTCTGTGGTTCGGCCACTTCTGAGCAAATCGACACCCTTCTCGATAACTTGATCTTAAATTTGTAAGGAAAACTAATTAGAATTTTAATGGAATCAGCTTAGATTAGGTCTAGCATTCTCTAATTAGTGTTATAAGGATATTTTCGCATCATGGGTTTAGTTAGATTGTAGTTTAAATGCGAATTTAATGTTTCATTTTATGTTTTGTTTGTACAGAAAGGTGTAACTAATTATTTGATGAGATTATGCTTTAATTACCTTTTAATTAGTTTTATAAGTCTTATAAATGTATATTAGGTCCAATAAAACTCTAACACAAACGAATTTTAGTAGTTTATAAGGAAATTTAGATCAGTAAGGTTTTTGAATTGTGAATAATTACGTAGTTTGAAAATGGGATTTTTTGTTTTAAGTGATAGCGTTTTGGAATTGGTGTTAAAATAAAGGTCTTGACCCAAAACCACTTTGACAAAAAGAATTGAGTTGATAGAACTTATATTTTTCGAGATATTTCCAAAAATGTATAGTGAAAATTTGTTAAGGTACAAAATTAGAAGTCTTAGTTCTAGAAATTATTTGTACGAGTATTTTAAGGATATCGAAATAATTTGTGTTTCATATTGTTAAGCAAGGTTTAAGGAATCTAAATACATATACATTGTAAGGGTTTTTATATAAAAAACAATAAATAAAGGCTCCAAAGGTTTCGGCTCAAAGAGAAAATTACACGCGAATCGAGTCCAAAAATCACGGTTCTCAATAAGGTAACGACAGGCAGAATATTGTAAACAGAGCCGAATTTCGGCTCAATCGCAGTCGCAGCACAGCCGTCGAAGAGGCAACACTACGGGAAGAAAATAGGAGCCGAAACCTGCGGGTCAAGATTCCCCGTGAAGAGTTGTTTTATTGCCTCCCCGGCTCTTTGTCTCCGTCTCCCGAGGTCCCTAACAGTAGTCGAAAAACGTTACGCATTCAGGGGTGCGTGGTGATGGTGACGTACGTAACCAGCGCAAGGTAGTACAAGGGGCGTACTTCAAATTACGTGGGAGATTGTCCCAGGACGACAGCGCGAGCATTGGACGTGCTCCTGCCGTCCGAAACATTAATTGTGTTTTGTTAATTTAATACCTATTTGTGCCCGCTTCGTTGGTTTATATACCTAATTATAGGCATGACACACACACATAACATGGCTTTCTTTCTGGAGGATCTGGAAAAAGATGAGGATTGTGAACAGTGAAATGCTTTATTTATTGAAGAGAATGATAATAAAAAATATACACCACTTTTACTGTGGACTCGATTCCATGACGCCTTGCCTTTGGAGGTAATAAAGGCACTATTTCCTGACACAACTCCTCAAATAGTTGCCGACTGAGTCTGTAATTTCCTACAAACTCTAAGTCGGGAATTTCTCTAATATTGAGTTGATTGCGCTAGCGACGCCGGTTCCTTCTACGCTCCAAACGTTCTTCACGTACAGCAGCTTCGATTAAGAGCGATCTCGTAGCCATTTCAAGCAGATTTATCACAAAATCCACACAAACGAAAATCAAAAGGTAACACTTTTGGTTTCGTCAATTTAAGGTTAAAATTCCGAACAATCATCTGTCAAACTCAAATGTTCGTTCGTAACGTAAATGAATTAGAGTAGGTTTAGAGAAACTAAATGTCAAATAATCTTCGTTCGTATTGAACTTCGGAACGAATAGAACCGTGGTAGGAAACATGCGAAAATTCAATCGAAACTTCGTTTTTCGTTGAATTAGAGTAGACCTACAGCTGTTAAAACGTAGCGCGGGCGCAGCTATCCTTTCGAAAGCTCGCTGCGCTGCCTTTCGCTGCGAGCGTTTTGCAGAGGTAGCGCTACATTGCGAGTGAGGTAATTAAACAAATCAGTTTTATTGGATTCCCATAAAGTTCCTAAAATAATTTCATGTACCGGTCAACTTAGTACGATATACTGAAATCACCCTATCAGTTTGAGGAGGGCTGTCCCTTACACCCGTTATATCATTGGTTCCAAATGAATCTCGTTTTTGTGACATGTTACTTTGACGCTTTAGGTTTTCTTGTAAGGTAAAGAACTATTGTCAGCACAGCTTTTTTTTAAAAAATTTTGGCTCCTTAGTTTTGGAGATAAGGTAATTTTTCATCTAATTCCAGCTTTGCCATTCAACGTGGCAATGCTGCCAGTGTTCTGGGCACTTTTGCCATTGACAGCGATGTGGATTTTTTTTTTGATGTCCAATGATTTATTTTGTTTTTATACGCTTTTGTACATAATGTCGATTTATCTTTAGTTTATGTATATAAAATGTTAATTAATTTAATTAAAAAAATATGTACAAAATTGTCTTGACAGAATATGGTACATTGATTTTCTAATTCCTTGAATAACTCCAAAACTATTTACTAGAAAAAAATATTATGGAAAGTTCAGTCCTCACAGAAGTCCTCTCATTTATACTCTGTTTATTATAACATTAGAAAAAAGAGGCTCGCAGAAGCAGGAGTACGAAACCTTTTATTTCAAGTTGAGTTCAAACAATTTTCATAAATAATGTGAGCTTTTTGTAACAATGTATGGCATGCATATAATAAAGCATTTACTATCGATCTACTCGTCACAAGGCTTGAATAGGTACATGAAATGAAACAATTTTTAGTAACAATCAGTTTATTAAAAAACAACTATCACAATGGCATGACGTTCATTATTGTTTTCACAAACTTCACAAAACAAATATAATAATTTAGAATGTCAGAGGATTAAAAAAATACACTACCAACAGTAAAAACATTTTCTAGAGACAAAAGCGTAAATTGAGAATTTATGAATTTTATTATTCTGTTATTCATCATCCTCTGATGATGATGATGATGATGAAGTTTCACCAACGTTAATAATGAACCTTTCTACAACATTATCCATTATACCATCAAGTTGGCAAAACCTTTCCTCTTCTTTAATTGTATGAGCAATGCAAGATTGCCATTTCTCTGCAGTAATATTTATTAGTGCTTGAGGGAGCAACCGCTTCACTTCCTTTAATTTAAAAGTTTTGTTGTTTTGGGCTACATACCCCTTCATTTGAGCCCAAACTAATTCTATTGGGTTGAGCTCACAGTGGTAAGGTGGGAGGCGCAATACTAATATATCTTTTTCTTTAGCCATCTCATCTACAGCAAACTTTTGGTACAAATGTCGTACTTGTTTAACTTTTTCTAATAAAGTGGCCCTTAAGTCTTTTTCATCAAAATGAATATTTTTGGTTTTAAGCCACTCCTGAATATCTGCCTTTCGTGTGGCTGTAGTTGGCAACTTCTCCACTTTCCTCGAATGATATGGCGCATTATCCATAACAATAACAGCATCACTTTCAATTTTTGTTAGTATTAATTTGAACCACTTTTCAAAATTGTGTGCATCCATTTCAGAATGGTAGTCTCCATCACCCTTTTTGGCTTCAAATATTAATTCGCCATCCATTAAAAACCCATCTGTTGATCCTGTGAAATAAAATAAAAGGAAATGAATTTATTCTGTACTGGTGTACTGGTGAAAGAGAATTGGCTTCCAGTCTCACATGCCATTATTTATTTTGTTTGTATTAGCTGTAAGTCATCCATAGTGATAAACAAAAAAATAAAAAAATACATTTAAATCATGTCTTACCAATATGGCCAATGATAAGCCGTTTTCCTTTTCCAGTTGGGTTCTTTAAACCAGTAGATAAACCTGCCCGGTGTGCTTCCTTTGAAGACTTTATAGTACTATCTTGCCATACCTTGCTTTTGGTGTGTCCTGTACGTATAAAAAAGTTATAGATGTTAATACAATATTACATCGACTTATGTTCAACTAAAAATACTAATTCACTGTATCAATGTAACATAAAGGAGGTTTACGAATTTATGTAAAGGCAAGCATGCCCCCACACTAAGATTTGTCTTGTATTGTGGGAGCGTTTTACAAACACACATTATCACACACACAAACAGCCATATCCGGAACAACTATCTTCGACTTCGTGCAAAATGACTTAAAAATATTAGCAGAACTGTACCTTCATTTAGCCAAGTCTCATCTAAATAATATATTTTTTTCCCTTCGTTCCTTAATCTCTTAATTTCATGGAGATATTTCACCCTCCATAATACAATCTCTTGTTTATCAATTAGGGCACTTTTTCTACTTCTTTTAATGTAAGTAAATTTTAATTTGTTTTTTATTAATTTGTATAAAGTGCTTCTTTTAAAATCAGGTAGAGACTCATCGCTATTAACAGCTTCCAGAATCTTGTTCAACGTTGGTAACTCATTATCAAAGAAAAAAGAATGAATTTTTCTTCGTATTCCACTAAATGTAATATCATCATACTCTTCGAATTTTGAATGTTTCTGTTGGCGAGGAGGGGGTGATTGCAGGCGACCTTCTTTATTATACTCTTTGAGTATATTATAGACTTGCACGAGATATGCCTACAAAATAAGATTAGTAATGTATATTTATTATCTCACAATGCAAAAAAATAGATGGATGGATTGTGTGAGGAGTGAATATGAAAGAAAAGGGGGTAAATGATAGTGAGACAAGTGACAGGACGAAGTGGAATAAAAAAAAACGTGTTGCGCCGACCCCAAGTAACTTAGGATAAAGGCAGGAAGATGATGATGATGATGATGGTACCTTTCTAGTAATTTAAATCCTTACCTGCAATTTCTGCAGTTTTTTTAACTAACTGCGTTTTATAAGCAGCAGCACCTTCGGGCAAGGACTCCTTAACATCTTTGTAAATATTAATCACTGTTCTTTTTTCTGTAGAACGAAGCGGTGTTTGTTTAATTCTACTTTTCTTGGGAGACAATATTTTATCCTCATGGTCAACGTTGGGGCCACGTCTTTTTCGCTGTTGACATTGATCAGCGCTACCAGCAGTTTCAGAGTGTGCATGTTGCGCTTGCATGCCACTCGGGCCTGCATCGGGATCCATAGTTCCACAAAACGTACCAGTTTGTACAAACAACACAAAACTAACAATTAAAAAGATAACAAAACAAATAGGTAACAAAAGAAAAACAGTAACAACTAACAACAAAATCACGAAAATTCAGCAATAACAACGAGAAAAGGCGTAGCATTCACAAGTATTCACAAGCGACAACACAATTGACAACTGCAGAAAATTTACGCAAATTGACGGATGGTTGATAGCATAAACCGACAAAATAAACAAAACACGTGCTTCCATAACTTATGAAGGGAATACGTAACATTTTAGATTTGGTAGAATTATAGTGACGTAAAAAACGTTCCCGGTCTGTCCACCTCTGCTTCTTTTAGATTTTAAACATCAACACGACAATATAGAATGTTAAATCTAAACAATATTAAATAAAAGCCTTGTAATTTCAGAAGGTAGATAGGTTAATTAAGTACAATTAAGTGTGACAGCTATTATATAAATTGATTATAATAAACTCCACATCAATCTTGACTGTAATAAAGTTTGTTGTAATTTTATTGCAAAGTGTGCACCTAAAAGAGCCTTTTTTAACTTCTGTCTAATGCTATAGTAAATGGAGTATAATTTGTTACATAGTTTGAAAAATACCTTCTTTTATTTTTGTAAAGTGACCTACATACCCAAAAAATAAATATTTTCGTTACGCTTCTGTGTTTGGGATACAGAAAATTATATTTGTACTACATTTCATCTGAATCTGTTTATTAGATTTATGAAAATCGGTTGTGATAGACGGACAGTCATCCACACGAGTAATCCTATAAGGGGTTCGTTTTTTCTATGGACGCTCGGAACACTAAAACAAAAACTAAGTAAAAAATTTAATGCACGCTTTTCTAAAACCATGGAGGTTCAACTGCAGTCAGTTTTACGTGCGCATAAAGTTGGAGCGCAGTGGCGCAATTGGCTCGATGACTGCCGAACTGATGGCATATGTTAGTGCTGGGGTCCACGGTCCAACATTCATTGTTTATTTTATGTTTTTGTGAAAATATTTTTTTGTTTCTTACATTACTGTTAAGGATGGGGAGTTTGCTGGGGTTAATTAAAATAGGATCGGGAGCAATATAAATATACATATTTTAATTACTAGATTTAGTAATTTAAACATGATTTCCAACGTGGACTCACAATATTAAACGGGACGAGAGCAGCGTCTCGTATTTTTAAGAGTAGTTAAAATCTCTAATTCTCCTAGGTATATGTCAGTAACTTTTTGATACTGAATGTGTCTAAGATTATATTACATTTTTTGAATGCCTTTTATTGCGAAAATAGGCAATCTGGTTTTCAAATAAAAGTCATCTATTTTTCCTTTCTGAAAGTAAAATAATCTTCACATAAGAAGGCTCTTAAAGGAAAGCGGTTAGATAATACGGACATAGCAGACGTTAATGGCGGAAAACAAGAAAATCGAATCCCAATGGAGTCTTATAAAAAGATACGATCGTAATCCCATTCGGTTTTAGTAAACGATTAGAGCTATAAAAATAAATTTTATGGAAACCTCGAGTAATAGAGATCGCTGAGAGGAAATATTATTGAGTATCTAACTTATATTTGTATAATGTAGTAGATCTTTTCCAAACCTTTGCTCCTGTCCCCCAATTGAATAGAACTGTTGACATATTAGCCTATAAAAACTTGGTAGCCATTTATATTACTAACTAGCTTCTGCCAGCTGCTTCGCCCGCGTGATCTTTAGGGAACATATTCCCGGGATGAAAAGTAGCTTATGTGCTATTCCAGACTATAATCTATCTTTGTTCTAAATTTCATCAAGATTCGTTAAGCCGTTCTGGCGTGATTGAGTAACAAACAACCAAACTTTCACATTTATAATATTACTCGTTTGGTGTAAAGCGAAATTATAACCATCTTCCCCTCGACATTATAATTATTAAAGGATATTGCAAACTGTCGTAAGCCGTTTTCCGAAGCTACTCGCTAACCTCTAGGCGCCAAGCTAGCCAGCTGCCTGTGCGTTCGCGACCACAAAAATAATCCTTATAGCATGATTCAGTATTCACGCGCGATGGCTTATTATTAGCGTTTTTCATGTATAACTTTGGTGTTTCTATACCGATTTCTATGATTCTTTTTTTATGGAATAGTTAATAATGTTAACTTTTATTAATGTTAGTTAGGGACGACTGAGAGTTTTATAAACGTAAGAGTAGACAAATACAATCAGAAAGCTTCGAACTGCTAAGCTATCGGGAGTTACACGTGTTATTGTTCGTCAATCATAAAAGATAGACTATGAATATGCTGGCGTTGGATATTTTTTATACAATTTTAAGGAGAAAATTTCCGTCATACATGATATCTGTGTAGCTTTCACCATTAAGGTTGCACACGCGACGGAAGCTTAGAAACTGGAGTAACTTCTCCCGTTTTCCCAACATTTCCCTTCACTGCTCTGCTCCTATTGATCGTAGCGTTATGAAAAGTATACTATAACCTGCTCAGGAGTATGAATAATAATTGTACCAAGTTTCATTAAAATCCGTCGAGTAGTTTTTATTTCTATAACGGTTATACAGACAGACAGACAGACAGACAGACAAAAATTGTACTGATGGCATTTTTGGCATCAGTATCGATCGATAGTTATTTTGGAAATATATTTCATGTACAGAATTGACCTCTCTACAGATTTATTATAAGTATAGATATAGAAGATAGATAGATAGATAGATATAGACAATGAAAAAAAAAAACATCTTACTTTGGATCAGTATTTTTTTCTTCCGTGCTTCGGAAAGCACGTAAAGTTTCCGGCTTTGGCAGATGATGATGACTCTTGTCATACCACTATAGTACAGGGTCGACCAACCTTTTTGGGGATACTTTCAATGTTCGGGCAGCTAAAGAGTGAAATTCCCTGTCAGAAACTGTGTTTATAATAAGTGAATAGATTGCACTTCTGGGCTGAGAAATTGTTCGAAAGAGTTCCATGACCCTGGAACTCAAAGGGCATTTGAACGAACACGAGTGAGTTTTAGTCAGTGAAGTTGTTGACACTCCCTCAAAAGTCATTTGATGATTTCCCATCCGAAAACAAGAAGCGTGTCGCATTGTTGACCACATTATCGCTTTCCAATGAGTGAGATTATAACATAAAATATATTAAAAATTTAATAATTGTATTAAACCCGAGCCTTTTACAAATAATAGAAAAAAACAAGAACCAATTTTAACTCTCATTAATTTAAAAGATATAATTAATCTGAATATCATATTATAACCTCAATTAAAAATGCTATATAAATCCTCAGTAAATTCACTGAATACTCATTCAAAAGAGTTCATAATACAAAATACAGTATCTTTTGGAAATGAACGTATTTCAATGGAACAAAATAATAACATCGCGACTTCAAAGCATATTTTGCTAATGAAGTGCTCAACGATATTCGGAGAGACAGTTAATTTTATTGTGTTATTCTGAATATTCTTGAAAATTTTTATTTAATTTCTCCATGCCTCGGAAAACACGTTACGCTATCAGTCCCGGGCGTCGTTGTCGTTGTTTTCAACCCGAAAATCTAATGACCAGTTTTACCAAGGTATATCCTGTACCAACTGCCTCCATGTTCGAGTGGTTTAGGCGATTGTCTTGTGACCCGGTGGTTGTGGGTTCGATTTCGACGGGAAGCATACTTTGTAAAGTTGTTTCCAATTTGGCAAGGACATTGCAGGTTAGAATCACCTGATTGTCTGATAAAAAGATGATTCCGTGCTTTGGAAGGCACGTTTAGGCCAGTGGTCTCGACCGCCAAACGGCGGTCGTTAAACCATGTCAGAGGCCATTGAGGTGGTTTAGAAACTCTGACACGAGGGTGTGTGGGGTCGTTAGACCTTACTGCCCACACAATAAGAATGAGAAGAATATTTTGTACCTAGTAACTCGTTTGTTTAGCGGTTTTCAATTCTATACGTTGTACCAAAGGACGTTGTACAACGGACGCTGGTGTCACCTTACTAAAGCATATCTTTAATGCGTGGGAGGACGCACAGGATGCCATAGGTGTCTTTTGTGATCTCTCTAAGGCGTTTGATTGTGTTGATCACGATACATTACTCCTGAAGCTCGGGCATTACGGACTAGGCAAAACAGCGTTAAACTTAGTCAAATCTTATTTGAATGATAGACAGCAATTAGTTCACATAAACGGTGTCAATTCGTCGGGATTAAACGTAAAAATGGGCGTCCCCCAAGGCTCTATTTTGGGTCCTTTCTTATTTTTGGTTTATATTAATGATTTACCTTATTTATTGCAACAAAATCTTGATATGGTGTTGTTTGCTGACGATACCTCTTTAATTTTTAAGATAAATAGAAGGACGAACAATGTTAATGACATAAATAATGCCCTAATGCAAGTCCAAAATTGGTTCACGGCGAATAATTTAGTTCTAAATGAAAAGAAAACAAAGTGCATAAGATTTGCCTTACCTAATGTCAAAAGCAGTGATTGTGACATATTATTGAACAAGGAAAAACTAGAATTCGTCGATAAAACGGTTTTCCTGGGAATTACGCTTGACCCCAGGCTACAATGGGGCCCTCATATAACATCTCTTTCCGGACGGCTAAGTTCAGCAGCATATGCTGTTAGAAAAATCCGCCAACTAACGGATGTCGATACCGCGAGACTGGTATATTTTAGTTACTTTCACAGTATCATGTCTTACGGTATTTTACTATGGGGACGGGCTGCAGACATCGAGTCTATTTTTATTCTGCAGAAAAGAGCCATCAAAGCGATATATAATCTCCGCCGGCGCGATTCTCTCAGGGAACTGTTTAAGAATATTAACATCATGACGGTACCTTGTCAATACATTTACGAAAACATCATGTATGTCAGAAAGAATTTACATCTTTTTAGTAAAAGAGGCGAGAGACATAATTATAGTACTAGAAATAGGGACCAGTTAGTTCAACCAGGCTTCAGACTGGCTAAAGTAGCCTCATCTTTCATGGGGTACTGTTTAAAATGTTATAATAAGATACCTCCCCATATATTAGAACTAAATGAGACGAAATTCAAGTCTTGTATTAAACGCACACTATGCAGGCAAGCATATTATAAGTTGGGGGATTATATTGAAGATAAAAATGCTTGGCTGAATGCTGGTCCTGCTCCACAGCCACTAGAGAGCCCAAACTAATCTGTAAATAGTTCGGAAACATTGTTGGACCGGCTGAAGATTGTAAGAAAAATTTGCATTGTTAGAATCAACTTACTAAGCATTGTATAATTTCAGCCATTAACAGCACATGTGTGAGTACTGTGTACCTTTAACTTTAATAATCAGTTTTAGGTATGTTTTTGACTTGAATGTACCCTGGCGGTTGGGAGTGTCATGCTCACTCAAAAGTCTAGCTGATGGTGGCGTATGCGTTGGATCATTTGGCTCCCTTCAAAATGGTTGAGCCGAATGGTGCTGGCGCATGCGTCATGTTCGTGAACGGGCGCCGTCAGTCGGGACTGGTCATTTCTTAGCTGCCATGGTTAATTTTAATTATTTCTTTGAATTGTTCCTCTTTTATTCCGGACGCTTTTATCCTGCTCGTTTTTTAAATCGTTCTCACATGTATGTATAATGTCAACCCGATGTAAATAAATCTTTGTAAAAAAATATTATTTTTAAAAGAGTGTCCGTGGAGTTTCTTGCACGTTCTTCTCCATAGAGATCTACGCTTTGGAACGTGCAAATAGCTTCAACTTTTTGGACCGACCGACCTTGACAATTCAAAAGTGCCTGTAAATGGTTTAATTGAAATAAATGCTTGAATTTTTTTTTTTTTTTTTTTTTTTTTTTTTTTTTTTTTTTTTTTTTTAAATACTGTTAGACTGAATGCCGGCTATAACATGCTTTGAAAATATCATACATACACATGGACAGTATACCTTAATAAATGAACTCTGTATTTCTTCTCCACCTTATATTGAAGTTTTTTTTTCAGGCTTCTTTCTAAAAGCTATAAAAGACCAGAACTGTCAAAGCAATCATAAAACATGTTGTATTATCCAAATTCTTAATGTAGAATTGATAAAAGTTGGCCAAAAACTTGGTCCTTTCGAGTTTCAGAAGTCGGTCAACCAAACTGGGTCACAGCAATTTGTATAGATATTATTAAAATTGGTGTTTGGCGTTGTTGCTTAAGTACTTTTGTGTTTACGTGGCTTGAATTCCAATATTTTTTGAATTAGATGCTAATTTTAAAGTAAATTGAGTCCTTTGTTTTTTTCTAATTTTAAAAAGAAAGTACACGGTCTTCAATGTAACCATCGAAAGTTGTTTATTAAATAACCATTGAAAAATATATACTAGTAAGTAGAAAACGAGAAATTAGGTAGAGGAGGAAAACTCTTCGGGCATCAAAACATTAGTCCACATTGCTGTCAATTGGGAACGTGCCCCGAACACTTGCTGCATTGCCACGTTAACTAGATCACTAAATAACACTAACACTAGGTAAATATTTGAAACTAATAATTTTGGTCCGTTTTTGAGGGTAGTTACAAGCCTGATCTCTTAGTCTTACAGCAGTCTTTACAAAGAGTATCATGTTACCTAGTTACTGTGTTGTGGACGTCAATACTGGTATTCAACTACATCTAGTGGACTGAAAGCCGACCCCAAAGAAGATAAGAAAAGGCTCAGCAGATTAATTGGTACAAACTGTCAGCACAAAGACGCCGAATTGCAAAAGAACTACTCAAAAATCACATCTCAGTTCCAAAGACAAACATTGGCATTCAAGGCGGCAAAGCTGCCAGTGTTCTGGACACTTTTGCTATTAACAGCGATGTGGATTATTTTTTTGATGAACAATGTTTTTGATTTAAACACGTTTGTACATAATGCCGTGATTATTAGTCTAGTTGTTCGTAAGTCTGTATGTATGGACGAAGAAGACATTGCAAAGTAATAACAAGAGTGTTCCGGTGCCTGTTTAATAAACAACACATTGATCCAAAAAATAGTGATATGTGCAACACACACCGTGTGCAGGGAGCTTAACGTTACAAACTACGTGCAGTTGACACGAGCACCGGTGCGTGAATTGAGGGCCGCTAAGATGGCGCTTCTGATGTCTGGATTTTGATATCTGAATGTTGGAAGCTGAAACAGTAACAATAATTTGTACTTTATCCAATAAATTTACAAACTGTGTTTCTGATAAGAAAGGTTCAATATTAAAAAAATACGTAGTGTGTCAGCCAGTAAAAAAATAGTGTGGCAAATATGAGTGTGAATATTTACATACACTGCGTTATCTTTATACTGTAATAGTCAATTTCCTTAGCGTCAGTTTACGACTGAGTAAAGCAATGTTTTTCCGGCCTATAAGATAAGAATACAGACACTCGAAAAATCTACAATGACTCAGATGCAGGTGATTTTTTTTTTGCTTTTATCGTTCATCTAACTGGTAAATTGTTCTGCCATGTTTGTTAACTCTTTGACACCGTTGGTTGATTAGTACGTATGCCAAAGGCATTACTGTGAGGATCCTCGTCGAGGCGATAGGCTGCGGCGACCTCTCCTGACCAGCTATGGTCTGGAGCGAGAAGGCATGCGAAGCAGTCACCTCCTTCTGCGAAGCGCAATAATACTAGCAAAGGAGGCCGAACGCGTGAGAGGAAGGAAAACATCACGCCTCAGCCGCCGCAACAGAAGAAGACGCCCCGGGCGTCGGGAGTCGCAGAGCGATTCCTGGGTACCGCAGACGGCAGGGCTGCGGACAGCGAGCGTTGGGTGGCTCGAATCGACGGCGCCTGGTATTCTATGCGCGCCTCAAAGAGTTGTCCGAATAGTAGACGAGGCCCGCTAGGGTCAGTGCCTGCCGGGGTTGCGGAATTTGTTAGAAAGATTCACCGCGGCCCTGGAACTCAAAGAAGGAAACTCCATTCTGCTTCACCCAAAGCATCCTCCACATTTGACGATTTCCCATCCGTAAAAAATACTAGTATTGTTAATGGAAAAGTAACTCTGTCTGTCTGCTTGTTATATTTTCACGTTAAAACAGCTGAACCGGTTCGAATGAATTTCGACACACGGGTAGAACAAATCCTGGAATATTTCTTCTTCTACCTTCATAGGATACTTTTCATACCAGAAAAATATTCCATTGGGATACTATTATCAACTCCCACACAGGCGAAACCGAGTGCAGAAGTTAGTAAACAAATAAAGAAAGCAGAAAACTAGTTCTACGAAACAATTGCTAAGAAAAATCCATTTCAAAATGGGAATATAATCCTTTAACTTGTCCATGGCCATCCCATAGTGTAACAAAGTCAATTCCCATGAGCCAAACGATGGCATTGTTCCCATACCCTTCCTCTCATGTAACAATAAGGAAAAGAAACTTCCCTGAACATAAGTACTTGCATCTCTATATAGTTTGTGTAAAAACTGGGCAGTGTGCCAGAGTGTTCTATAATAGATATTATTATGTATCCGACCAGTTCAAGATAGATACAGAAGTTGAAATTTGCAATGAAAGACAATCAGGCTAATTACCATAATTATGCTTTGTTTAAGTACTGTTTAGTAGAATAAGAAGTAAAATGAGATGTTTTAATTGGGTCAGGTCTATATACACTACCTCAAAAAAAGAGGAAAATCCGTAGAATTTGGGAAAAATGTAGACAATTAATTTTAATGTTTGCTGTTGTGGTAGTTTATTGATTTTTATGAATTGTATCGATTTTAAACATGGCGTTGTACCGATTTAGTTACTCTGTGCTTAAAACAATGACAGTAAACCATAGATCATAGAAAGCTAACTGTCAGCTTCACAACTATTTCACTTCAGTCACTTTCGTCTCGCTGTCGTTAAACGAACATGTCAGAAATAAATGCCAAACGTCATTAACCCATCAAAATGACAGCTTACCGCCAGTACGGGTTTTTGTTATGTGTTGCAATTTCAAGAGTAATTTCTTGCGCTTTACCACCAAACAAAGTTATTTTAAAGACATTAGACAGTTGACAACTGTTTTAAACGTATTTCCCTATTTTGTAGTATAGTGTACAAGGATCTGGCCCAGGTTCCAAACATTTTTAAAGATCTCCTTTGAATTAAGAATCCATAAGATGTTTGAAAGAGATTGCCCATGCCTCTAGACATTCTTTGCCAATCTGTGCAACTCAAATTTGAATTAAGAATTTGCTAATCGTTAAGTTATTGTCATCGAAAAGGTCTTGTAAATAAGGCTAAAAGTGCACTGAAATCAAATAAATGGAGAAATGCCCTAAATTTTTGACATACTAGGAAGATGGAATTACGTACCTTGGAGTAACGTTGGACCTGTATTACTCAGTGTAACGCTTCTTTTGAGTTTAAAGGAGTTGACCTACTGATGTTTGCTGTATTGTGGCTCTACCTCGGTGCCAATTATTGAATATAATTGAGAAATTATTATTTAAGGGTTTTTGTCTTAATGACAACGATAATGATGCGGTTTCAATATTACAATCATAGTGTGCCATGTTTTAAAATAAACGTTATTACAAAAAAGGGGCGTAATCAGCGATGGTGATTGTCGAAATGTCAAAATGTTTGAGATCTACCACGCAAATGACATTTCTGAATCTTTATCGATCGGAGAAGGGTACGAAATTGATCCCCGAATCGACCCTTCTCCGTTTTCGTACCCAAACGGTAACCAGCGGAACTCTATTTCTAAGCCTTTGCTGTCTGTCCGTCCTTCTATCTGTCAGCGGGCTGTATCTCAATAACAGAAATAGGTAGAAAGTTGAAATTTTCAGAGTGTACGTATTTAAAGTAAATTCTGACTCACACTTGGCCGGTTTTTTCTCCTTCTTTTCCGTGTGGCTGGCACGACAAGTTATTTTATATTTTGGTGGCTTGAGTCATTTATATTTCCACGGCATCGTTAGTGGCAGCGCACAGGTCACTTGGGCTCCATATTTTGGGTCACAGAGTCATATTTACAATTATTTTTCCATAGGATTTAAAAAAAATGCACAGCAACGTTTTAGGAGCCCGAAGTGATAGCGATATGCGATATCCAAAAATTTGAAAAAAGCCGCGTGAATTTATGCTTTTAATATTCCTTTGTGCGACCAACAGAGCAACGAGCGGCAACAAAGAGCAATATAAAGCAATATAGTGGGTAGTTCACGCTATATGGTAACACCTGTCTATGTGGGTAAGCAAGGTTCCTCTCACTATTTCTGTTTTTGGATATTTTTTTGCCATGCAATGAGTAAATAAAGTTTTATTTAAGGTTTTATAAAGCTAAACAGTAATTTTTGAACAAATATAACTAGGGCTACCAATTGTGTCACCATTTGTAATGTTTTCTACATCCATATTTTCTATCACTTACACGGTGTACATAATAAGAGTATTGTATTCTACATCTTCGACTCTAGTCTTGGTCAAAGATGACAGAGACAAAGTTACGCTGGAGCGAGCTTACCCAGAAGGTGCCTGTTTACTCTAACTTTGAAGAAATTAGGGTTGTAACTTGTAAGCGTTCGGAAACCCTGACGGTTGGGACTGTCATGCTCACTCAAAAGTCTATCTGATGGTGGCGTATGCGTTTGATCATTTGGCTCCCTTCAAAATGGTTGAGCCGAATGGTGCTGGAGCCTGCGTCATGTTCGTGAACGGGCTGGTCATTTCTCAGCTGCCATGGTTGATTTTAATTATTGAGTGTCCGTGGAGTTTCTTGCGCGTTCTTCTCCATAGAGATCTACGCTTTGGAACGTGCAAATAGCTTCAACTTTTTGGACCGACCCACCTTGACAATTCAAAAGTGCCTGTTAATTGAAATAAATTTTGAATTTTTTTAATTTCGAAACAGACAGGCAGAAAATTAGAAATTTAGGGTTTTCTAGAGAACCCTAAATTCATCCTTCTCATATTGTAATTATGTATGTATTGGATGCCTAATAATCACGGAATGTTAAAGACTTCGAAAGAAAGACACACGGATAGTTTATAACCTGAAATGACGTAGGATACTTTCAATCCCAGTAGTACTTCCCTTTGGATTAATTTTCGGCTATCAATCGAGTGAATCTGTTAATTAAAGTTAGTCCTTCAATGAAACGTACTTCTATACCTAATTTTACCAAAGGACCTTGTAATGATACGAGTACCATCGATACCTAAACCCTTCAACCTGAAATGGGTACCTCAGTGCCCACAGCATTATGCTTCGACGCAGAATATAGTTTAATAGAACTGTTTTCCCAAACCAAACCAAACCAAACCAATCAATACTACGACCTATTCAATTTACCTCCCGTCCTATATACCCAACTATTAATTTACGAGATCACACGATTCCACTGAAACTAAAATCAAATTAGTGCTGTATGTATAGTTCGCTCTAGAATATAGCGCTGTTCAAAGGACATCATTCATTGTGGGCTCAATTATGAACACCCAAAAATTCATTTTCTGATAATATACTTTATTCTTTTCATATTTTACAATGGAAGATCGATTAAGCCATTGAGTTTGAACTATGCTATTTTCACTTTCGCTTCGCTCAGAGTGGGAAGACTCATTTAATGATTTTCCATTAAAAAAAAGGTATCCTGTGTCAAAAAAGTAAGTATAAAAAATTGCTTTTTCAAATTCTCTTTATTTACTCGAGAATAAACCTGTAAAATAGGCCCTATAGTAAAAAATTAAATAGAAGAACGTTTTCCTTTGGATTTTCTTTTTTTGCTTAATTTCAGGCACTCTTACATTTAGCCACCAATGTACGGTCGCTGAATGATGTCCTTTGAATGTGTCGCTTAAAGCGCTGAATAATAGCGGTGTCGATAACAAACGCATAATTTATTGAGCTAATTATATCTGCTGTGTTCTGTGTTGTATATAACAAATAGGTTGGAGTTAATTAGAAATTAGTGATGTACCTAATTATGCTGGTCTATTGTGTGGGTTTGATAATTTCAGATTAGACTAGCTTTTTCACAAGGGTTTGGGTCTTGTGACGTATCAACGTATGGTGGCCAAAAAGCCCATGTATTTTGGTAGTATTAGACACTCAGTACTGGTGACAGTACAGTTATACACTGTTACTGTCGATATGGGATAACAATTTCCAGATTTGCACAAGAAGAATTTACCTCTAACGATTATTTCTTAGCTTTCTAGACTTAAGAAGCTTTGGTTTAAAGAGACTCAGATAGGGCAAATGGTTTTATGAGTTTAAATTTAAAAGATCGGATGGACATTTTTTCACGCTAAGCACAATTTTAGTTTTAAAGATCTTACCTAAAAGGAGGAGGTTCTCAATACGGTCGTTTTTTTTTTTAATGTTTGTTACAATTATGAACCGATTTAAAAAAATCTTGTTTTATCTAAAAAAGGATATACTTGCAGATTGGTCCCATGTAAATTTTATCAAAATCGGTTACGAACTTTGGATTTTAAATTGAAATAGCTGGAATTCGTCTACTTGGATGATGGTTTTATGTCATCCAAATAATCGAAATTGCGTATTTTGAAAAATGTGAAAAATAAAATTCTTTTCAAAGTTTAGTAAAAAAGTTTAGTAGAAAGTTTTAGTTTTTATGTGTTTTTTGTGTCTGTGACGAATAAAATATGTTTTCTATTCTATTCATTCTCAAATAAACACTATACCTCATATAATTACTCGCTCACAACAGCAAAGTATCGTTATTTCGGCCCGCACAAAGGCTATTGGGTATACTAGCTAACACAGGTTCATGGAGGACACAATGGGAGTACAATGAGCGTCGTCACTGCGGGAGCGGCTGTACTTCCTGTGACGACAGTAATTGTTATGACAGATGTGTTTTAAGTGAGAGACTTAATTTTAGACTAGTCTTAACTATGGCCAGTTTCACTAAGACTAGGTTCCAATAACCTATATGACATTTTAATACAAATCTAAATTAAATCGTAATAATGCTTAGCCTACAGATGAAAATCCATCTGCGCAAAAATATTGAGGTATTCATACAATATTAATAAGAGAGTAGTAGAAGTTTTATGTTGAACTAGATGACCCGCGCAACTTCGTCTGCGGCAAATTTTTCAATATTGCTCCGCCTTTTTTGGTCGTAGCGTCTTTTGTCCTTCAATTCCTCTTTTGCTGACCGTTGCAGTAATGTACCATAACACGTACGATAATCCACAAATATTTTTTTGTTTTAGGAAAGCAACAGTTTACTATCTGCTAAAATAGATATATAGATAACACCTCATAGAATGAGCCCAAAAGTGATTATGCGCATCGTTCGTCTTCCATCTGCCTAATCTTTTCCCAAATATGTGAGCTTGACTTTTGATCTTAGCGCATGAACCTGAATATCAGTAAATCTTACATGGAGCGACTGCCTACCACTTCTCTAACTTCTTAACTGGGTAACACGATATCCCCTGATTTTTGGTAGCAAAAGTGTCAGATAACCTCGTCTTACCGTGGATTTAATTTTTTAGGGTTCCGTACCCAAAGTGTAACCAGCGGAACCCTATAACTAAGCCTCCGCTGACCGTCCGTACGTCCGTTCGTCTCTCTGTCCGCGGGCTGTACCTATCTCAAGTACCGTAATAGGTCGATATTTGAAATTTTCGGAGAGCGTATATTACGGTTGCCTGCCACTACAACAATAAATAATAAAAATTAAAAAGGGAAATAATATATAATTCAAGAAACGGAACCCTTCGTATGAGACTTCGACTCGCAACTGGCCGGTTTTTTTGTTTGTTGATATAGGACGGCTCATATTCTGCTTAACCTCATAAATACTTAAAGCGAAATGTCGGAGCTATTTCAAGAATATTTCTAGAGCACGCCAAAGAAGTGTGAATTGACACGAGCACCTCCGAGGCACCGCCGAACTTCTTAATTAGCAACCTGATGAAAACTCTTGTTCGTCTAATTAGTTCGCTACAATTTCACACGAGAACGGGAAGCAGTTTTGCTGAAACGAACGAGTAGTTTGATGCCGCCACATGCGTCGTATTATATAATAGGGTATATTATGTGCTGCGGCATCAATGCCGCCACAAGAAAAAAAAACAACGAAACAAATCTACATTGCAACAAAAAGAACTGCGACCTTATCTATCCAACTAGCAGCGAACTAAAATAGTCCTGCATGCGCACTATAACACACATTGCAGGAATATCAACCATCGCGAATCTGCCTCCCAGGAATAAAACCTCCTAGACGAAGGATCCTCCCTTTTTAATGGAGGTTTGCATATTTTTTTATTATTATTTATACAGTTTATCTAAAAATATAATACTAAAAGTGAAAATAGAATCAAAATTGCTCGAAAAACAAACGAGACATAATTAATTTAAACAAATATATCTGTTCCTCTCACGAAAACGCTGTTTTCAATTGCAGCAGTATATGCGTCATGGACTTTGACGTCAAAGTCCATATCAGACTTCTCTTACTAACTGTTTTCTTTGAACCTTTAAAACTCCATCGCTGATGGAGGTATTTAAAAAAATAATTTTATGTTTGCTTATAATTATTTCGATATGTATTATTTTTATAAATAAAATCACATGCATATTCCCTATTGCCACATAAAGTATATTTTACAACTGGCTTCTGCCAGCGATTTCGCCCGCTTTTTAATCCAAAAATGCTCCGCTTTTATGGTTGTAGCGTGATATTTTTGATTTACACATTGCCTTAGTTTAATTTTCTGCCGTAACGTGCGTTCCCAAACATAAAAACTCGCATACAAAGAACCAGGGCCGGGAACAACTATCTGTAGGCCATAAAAATATTTGATTCGCGACAATCGAACCCGCGACACGAAGCGCAGCAGCCAATCGCTCAACCACTGGGTGCACGGTTCGTCGACCGTGTCATCTGGACCTGAAGCTTGGTGTTGGATAGCCTATATCCTTGGTAAATGGGTTATCCAACACGAAAATATTTTTTCAATATGAACCAGTTGTTCCTGAGGTTAGCGTGTTCAACCAACCAAACAAACAAAATAATCTCTTCGGCTTTGTAATAATATAATATATCTATACTAATATTATAAAGCAGAAGAGTTTGTTTGTTTGTTTGGTTGAACGCGCTAATCTCAGGAACTACTGGTCCGATTTGAAAAATTCTTTCAGTGTTAGATAGCCCATTTATCGAGGAAGGCTATAGGCTATATATCATCACGGTAAGACCAATATGTTTCGCAGACGACGTTGCACGGGTCAGCTAGTTTAATATAAAGTATGCATTATAATATTAGTATAGATAAGAAATAGCAACATTATCTTCATAAAAATCCAAATAACGCCAGCTACAACTGACAAGTAGGTATAACATTACTATTCAAATTGAATAAGCCTTAGATTTTCTTTGAAGAAATATCTCTCTATACAAAAAGGTATTCTCTAATAAACATTTCGCGCCACAATCCTTATTGATAAGTTGACAAGTACGTGCTAAATATATGATTCATATATCTTACGTAAACTACAAAATACCGTGGCTTTACATGCTATTTAAAACGTACCTTTATCCTAAATAGTTAAATGAGGAACATGTCTTGAAATGTAATTTGGATAAACCTATTACCGATAACTTGCAGCACGACGGATCGGTGATTTGAAGAAGGTGGCTGGCAGTGGATGGATGTGGACTGCTCATGACCGGGATGGTGCGCTCTAAGGGGGTGGCTTTTGTTCAGCAGTGGAAGGCAATTGGCTGATTTGATGATGATGAAACCGATTTCTAACCACAACCACTCAGAGTTGCTGTATTCTGGATTCAAGGGTACCAGCAATCTATCTGTGTTTCCGAACGCTTACAACCCTAATCTCTTCAAAGTTAGAGTGAACAGGCTCCTTCTGGGTAAGCTCGCTCCATCGTAGACTTTGTCTCTTTCATCTCTGACCAAGACTAGAGTCAAGAGCAAACCCATCTCAAATTAAAAAAAAAATCTGTTGCTTTTTCTCAATATGATGGGGTCGGTTTCAATTCTGACCGTGTGCAGCTGACTACAATATTTATCATAGAGCGACTGCTTGTCTGGCCTTCACAACCCAGTAGTTTGGTATCACGGTACCCTTTGGCAAGACTGGTGTCACATTTTCTGGTATCCGACTACCTGTACGGCTGTCAGAGATCTACAAATGGCATCAAAGAGCAAGGTGCTTTTCAATGCAGAAGTCTCGGTTTTATTACATGCCTACATAGTCACCCAACCAGGACTTGACATCAGCGAGCATTGCTTAACCTCAAAAACCCTCCTATGATATTTGTCAAGGCTTATGAGATTTTTCAGTTTTGTCTCTGGCTAATTTTGGAATGAAAAATTTACCTCTAAATATTAGGTGGGCGAGCATACTACCCATAGTGCCTCTGGGATTCAAATTGTGTTTGTGACACAATAAACTATTTAAGATTTTTGTTGTTGTTACTGTCACAATATTTAGTTTTTTATCAACATAATAAACACCTGACAACGCATTCACGAGTAAAGAACAAAGCCTAAACTTACTAAGGGCGGATATCATCAATCAAACTGAACGCAATTAGAATATGGACCACATTTACGAGCTGTCAGTGTCATTATTTTTAACCGACTTCCCAAAAAGGAGAAGGTTATCAATTCGGTTGTATGTTTTTTTTTATGTTTGTTACCTCATAACTCCGACAATTATGGACAGATTTGAATAATTCTTGTTTTATCTGAAAGGATATACTTGCAGATTGGTCCCATTTAAATTTTATGAAAATCGGTTACGAACTTTGGATTTTAAATCGAAATAACTGGAATTCGTCTACTTAGATGATAGTTTTATGTCATCCAAGTAATCGAAATTGCGTATTTTGCTTTGCTGCGATTTTGCAGTGGTGTTGTTAGGTGGGGTACCACTTTTTAATGTGAAAAATAAAAAACTTTTTACAAAAAAATACAACCGACTCCCAAAAAAAAACACTACAAAGTAAAAATTAACTTTAATTTCGGAAGTCGGTGTCAAAATACGAAGAAACTAACAAAAACACCGACTTCCGAAATTAAAGTTATTTTTTACTTTGTAGTGTTTTTTTTATTGAATACGAGTATTAACACTGACAACTCTTAAACGCAGTATAGATGTACTGATCGCGATTAGTTTCATTTGTGAAATCCGTTCTATGAATAAGTAATAGCAGCTTTAAAGAAATCTGAGAGCCTACAAATTACACACAGATAGACATGCGAATCATTTAACTATGACGGATAACTTTATTAGTCAACGAATGTATACCTACGTAGTAAATGTAGGTACATAAAACATTAGCATAAATACATAAGATCACGTACTTACATTATGTGTCATTGAACAAACAACTTAATTATGCCTAAGTTAGGATTGTGATTTGTAGAATAGCTAGAGTAAACACTATTCGTTTTGTGAATCAGATTCCTTTCGTCTGCCTAGTCTTTTCTCAAGTAGGTATATTGGAGTCGGTTTCAAGTCAAACCTCATAAATATGAATACCAGTATTTTACGTGGACTGTCTTCTAATGTATTCCCACAACCTATTAACTGGGTAACACAGTACTTCATGACAAGAGTGACGTCAGATTTTTCTGGCTATTCTGATATTTCGTTACGACTGCCGAAGATTATTACAAATTAATGACAGCGGGACTGGCTGGGAAAGGCTTTCCGAGGCATGGAGGATCCTAGAAACGTTATAAGGGTTATCTATCTACAGACCGACGTTGCTTAACCTTCGACCAGTGCAGCTGATATTATTTAGCCACGAGGTCCGAGAGGTCCTCCATGTGCGTCATATAACTTAATTAGGTATGCTGTTTCTAGGTTAGACTGCGGTTAGGACAAGAATAATGTTTTTCAGAATAGGTAGCATGATCAGTTGGTACAGTAGTGTGGTTGTTTAGTAATGCCCATGTCATGTCAGTTGTCAAACTAAACATGAACCTGGCAACATGAATGAAAGTGTTTATTATCTCCTATCAATGTAGGTACAAAAATAGTGAACAGTGTCAATTCAATTAACGTTATAGTACAGTGCAAGGTGGTTTTTATCAAGATCCCAAACATATCTGTCCAGCCTAATTTGGTTCAAACTCAAAGTCAAAGCACATATTTCAAATTAACGATTTACAGGCACTTCTGAATTGTCAATGTCGGTCAGTCTAAAACATGAAGCATTTGCACGTTCCAAAGCGTCGATCTCTATGGAGAAGAACGTACAAAAAACTCCACGGATATTCTTTTAAATCATGTGATGTATTACAAAAATCTTGGTAACATCATCTATGATTGCTTGTAAATGTGAGGACACTGCAAAGAACAAGAAAGTATATAAAACAATTTTAAATATACAGATTAAAATAAGTCAGTGGCAGGTAAGAGATGACCAGCTGAATTCCACCATTATACCTACGTGGGCCGACTTTCTACTTATTGACAAGACTGGTGTCAGATTTCCTGGCTTCTGAAATCTCATCTACTGCCAAAGATTTAGAAATGACAACCGAGACCAACGACCTAACGTGCTTTCTGAAAAACGCAGGAGTTTTTTTTTTGTGATGGGTTTGCTCTTGACCTTACTTTGCTTTGTCTTGGTCAGAAATGACAGAGACAAAGTCTACGATGGAGCGAGCTTACCCAGAAGGAGCCTGTTTACTCTAACTTTGAAGAGATTAGGGTTGTAAGCGTTCAGAAACACAGACGCAGGCAGAGAATTCTTGTTCCGTTAAGATGGTCACCCATCTAAAAACCGACCTTCGAAAACGTTGCTTAACCTTGAAGATCGGCCAGTGCCGTTGATATTATTTAACTGTGGGTGTCATTAAACAAAATTCTTAAGTATGACGGTTCTAAGATTTGTGGTAGGACAAGAATAATGTTTTTCCGAATAGGTGGTCAATATTGGTTGAGTGAATCACTTACCTATAACAATAAAATTGTGGTTGATAACTCAGGAAGTGGTAATTGGTATGAATGACAATTTGTTCTTCTTTTTGTCTTAGTAATAAAATAGTACATATACCACAAAGACGTTAATTGTTTTACGTTTTATAATACCTAACAGAAAATAAATTATTTAACAAACTTTATTGACTCATGCTTACCTTCTCCTTAGGATTTATAATTCCAGTTAACTTTTCTGGCTATTCATTAAAAATTAAATTCTATTAAAATTAAATCATAACTTATTTTTAGGGTTCCGAACACCAGTGTAAAACGGAACCTTTATAGGATCACTCAGGTGTCTGTCTGTCTGTCCATCTTTCACAATTCAATTTTGTTGAAATTTGACTTCTGTGACCTAAACCACAGACGCGTTATGTAAATAAATATTTTTTTTAATATGTTTAGTTTTTAAACTGTATCGTGTGACATATTAAATGAAAGGGCTTTCTATGACGATTTCAGTTATATTTTTTTTCATAATTTTAAAATAAAAGAGTTTTGAAGTTATACAAGAAATTAGATGAAAGAAAATGACCAACCGTCCCCACTAACCTCCGAAACTTCTGAGCCTAAAATAAAAAAAAAATGCATATTAAAGTTCTGTACCAAATAAATTACAGAAAAACTGAAAAAAATATTATAAGGAGTCGGTAGTGTTAAAAAAACGTTAAAAAAATAAGTTTCGGATACCTTTGCACGCGAGTCCGACTCGTACTTGGCCACTTTTTTTTAAATTATCGCTCACGTTTGAACATAATTTCAACTGATGGTAAGCGATGATGTCGTCAACGATGAAGCACGCTTGCCTAAAAGTAACCTATTCACTTTTGACTTATAGATCCCCAGGTTGTAGCTATCAGGAAATACAGACTCCAGCAGGATCTTCCCTTTTCCTACTCCTCGGCTGTAAAAACATAATACTGATAGTGTGAAAATGGTGAAATGATTTGTTTGTGTGTTCGTTTATAACAATACCTAATCGCTCTCTGATGTCAGATCAGAAATTACTGATGGAAATCATTTAATATATACAACGTTTTTATTTTCTTTGTTAATTTTTCATTGACATAAATATGTTATTAGTATTACTCAATTTATTTTTCTATTCAGTTCCTTATTTTGTTCATATTTTCTGGCAAAATAAACGATTTTTCTTTCCTCACTCTAAAATATCAGCATAAATAAAACAAATCCTCCCATAATCCACGATCAATAATTCCCCAAAACAATACAAATTCAACATTACTCATACCGGAATTGCACATAAAACTTCGATCTTAATTAGCTGACTACCCTCATCCTAATCTTTATGGCATCTGTGGAATTGCATCGCTTCCTGAAGGGGACTGGGGTATACCCCTGATATAGCTGGGGTGGATTTGTAAAGTGAGGTCAAATGAAGGATGGTATCTGATTGGGCGCAAATAATTACTGCTTCCTTTCCCTTAGAAATGTGTTAATTGTAATGTTAAAAACGGAATAATGAGTAGATATACATGAAGTGTATAACAATTAAAAATGTCTAACAGTGTACAGTACAAGCTTTAATTCGAGCTTTCACTAGCGTTCAAGTTTTATTAGTATAGTACAAAACCGGCCAAGTGCGTGTCGTACTCGCGCACCGAGGGTTCCGTACAAACCTGTAGGTATATATTATAAGCAAAAGTTGCGATTTATGACGTATTTAAAAAAAAACTACTGAATAGATCTCGTTCAAACCAATTTTCGCTGGTAGTTTACATGGTAATATTCATCACATATTTTTTTAAGATTTGTCATTCTCTTATTTTACAAAGTTAGGAGGGGGGGGACATATTTTATCACTTTGGAAGTGTCTCTCTCGCAAACTGTTCAATTTAGAAAAAAAATATGTAAGACACCTCTATATCATTTTCGAAGACCTATCCATAGACAACCCACACGTATGGGTCTGATGAACAAAAAAATTTGAGTTTCAGTAAGTTCTAAGTATGGGGCCCCCAAAATTTGTTGTTTTTTTTTTTTCTATTTTTGTAAGTATGAAAATCTTAATACGATTCACAGAATAAATTCATCTACTTACCAAGTTTCAACAACATAGTTCTTATAGTTTCGGAGAAAAGTGGCTGTGACATACGGACGGACAGACATACAGACATCAGACATGACGAATCTATAAGGGTTCCGTTTTTGCCAATTGGCTACGGAACCCTAAAAAACGTAAATAACCTTGTCTCAGGTCCCATCTATTTCATAATTATATAGAAAACCATCTGAGTGTGAGTTACACTCTTTCATGAAGGGTTCCGTACCTAAACTTATAAAACACGTTTCTTGTATGAGCCACCCTTTCATTGTTCCGAATATCCGCAAGAAACGGAACCCTTATCGGATCACTCCGGGTACTTTGGTCTATTCGTTATCCAAACAATCTCAATATTTAATTCCATATCCAATATGGCGGACTCCAAAGGATCGCGGACCAAGTATTTGTTGTAACGTATCCTCATGAAATCGACGATGTGGTAAACTATGAAGCACACTTACCTAGAAGTAACCCGTTTACTCTTGACTTAAAGACCTACGGTGAAATCATCTTCATATCAGCCGAAAAACGTCCACTACTGGGCACAAACCTCTCCTAAGTATCACTAAAACAACCGGTCCAGCAACCCGCAAACCTCACCAGGTCATCGGTCCCGCAGGTTGCAGCTATCGGTTGGACGGTCAGCTATGGGCAGCTCGCCGTCCGTCCGTCTTATGACGACAGGCCGTGTCGACGGCGCGCTCTTGTACCATGCGCGCCTCAAAGAGTGTCAGCATTGGGAGGAGCCCGAAAGGGCCGGCACCTACTGGAGTCGCGGGACTATTCGAAAGAGATACCGTGGCTCCGGAACATAAAGGGCACTGAAGGAACATGAATGGGTTTTAGTCAGTAAGAGTCTGACACTCCCTCTCGCTCCGCCCAGAGCGGGAGAAGTCATTGGATGATTTCCCATCCTTAAAAAACAAAAAAAAAGGTTGCAGCTATCAGGAAACAAAGACTCCGTCAGAGAATTCCACTCCTAACCTGTACGCAAAATCTATAGTTCCAATAAAATAAAATCTGAACCAATCGTATCTTCAAACACAGCTCAATCCTGGTCGCAATAAAAAGTGGTAAACAAACATTTTACTGCTCACTGCCCGAACAGAATACGTAGTATAGCAGTGCCGTTTCGTTTGCGCCCGTAAATCAGACCGGATTGGTTATTGGAAAACAACTATCGAGTTATTTTACTGTGCCACCGTGGATGGTAGCTTTAAATGCTTTAGTGTCTTTCAGGAAGAGGTGCTCAAAGATAAAGCAATAAAATCCATTTGAATTTTGAGTATAGATGTGTGTGGGCTATAAAAAGATGGTGAGTTAAGAAATGGTGTAAAAGATTTTACAGCTACAATGAGTATGGCTAATACGGATGAATGGATGCATGTCGTGAAAATTTATATTAGACTATATAATAGCTAATGCTGATGATACTACAGTAAAGCGAAGTACAAACAGTCATGGACGATGACGCCCTCTTTAGGATTAATTCAAAAAGCGTTTGCTGTTCAAATGATCTGTGGTCGTCGTGGCGAGGTTCTTCTGCCTAATAATAACAATCACTAACCAACCTCATGAACATTTATTTCCATCTTGCTGTTATTAGTGTCTCGTAGGGGACTTCTTTAGGTCTTTCAAGGCATTTTTTTCTGCGTTATCTCTTACCAGCTCTCAAGTTATTAAGGTTGTCTCACCTCTATACAGCAAGTCCATAACAACAATTTCGGAAAATAACTTCTATTATCAGTAGTGTCTGTATACTAATAAATTATATATTTTATTAAAGTTATAAAGAAAATAATAAAGAGGAAGTATCTCCATAATTATTTAAAGCCTTTGTAGAATTAAATGAAGTAAACTTAATTCCGTTTCGTTGTGTTGAAGACAAAAGCTCTAGCGGTAGATATGAAGTGATTTACTAAAACACTGTAAGGCAACGCTTTCCAGCTACGGACTGAGTATACTATTCAATTTGAGGAAGAGGAGGGCAAGAAAAATGTAAATAAGAAAAGGTTAGCTTTGAACGAAGTCGCAATTTCAGTTTCAGTAATAAAAAAACAATGTGAGAATTACTAATCGAAGTTGTGATAGATCCATAATACAGAAAACTCATATAATTTTGCATGTAATGTTTAAGTATGATAATGTAGAATCCAAATCCGCAAGATGCGAGAAACATAGTACCGGTCAACGTGGAAACAATTATAGAAGGCCTGTGTCCAGCAGTGTAATTTGGCTGAAAGGATGATTATAACAATGTTCTGGAAAGCCTATTGCCATTAACCACAAATAAGGCTACTGCTGATAATTTATACTAATGACTAGCACAAGCACCGGAGCAAAAAAAAAGACTACTAAACTAAAACTACTGCTCAGCAGCAGTAGGTGAAACTGTGGATGATGAAGATAATGACAATAATGAAGACTTACTAGAAACTCTAGGCAGACTTTCCGTGCCTCTTTTTAGATTTTAACAAATTTGGAACGTTCAAAGAAAGATTCAGTGCTAGCTAACACCAAAATAACGTACCTACCTATCCGTTATGAAGTATCTAAGTTACCGTTTCATTTTCGAAGTACTCGTTAATCATAGACTACTAGAAGTCAAAAGAATAAATACACAATACTTAGTTAACTGTACCCTACAGTATTATTAAATGTTAAAAGTCCGCCCACACACGTGGGGCATCAATCTATTCCATTCATTGGGGGACAACGGTAGCTAGCAAAGATTTGCAATGATTATATCGTGCGAAAAAGATTAATAGTTTCACAGTGGCCCAGGAGATTAGAGTAACAATAGGAAATTTGAGTCGTTAGTTACTGTTATAGTCATTTTTTAATCAAAAGACAATATGACAAACTTGGCGAAAAATGCAAAGAAAGTGGAAAAGACAATGTGTGGAATCGTTCAGAATTTGTAATTTCTGATCTATATCTCAGGAGGACCTTGTGGCTAAATAATAATAGCCAACCGGGTCGATCTTTAAGGTTAAGCAATGCTTGCCAACTTTGGCCTGTGGGGTGACCATCTTGGTATACCGAGTGTCTTCCGTCCCTAGGAAAGCACGTTAAGCCGTTGGTCCCGGCTGTCATTTGTAGATTTGACAGTCGTTACGGATTGTCAGAAGCCAGTAAATCTGACTCCAATCTTGCCAAAGTGTTACCCAGTCAATATACTGGTATTCAGCTGAATCCGGTTTGACTGGAAGTCGACCTCAATTCAGTTGGGATAAGGCTAGGCAGATGATGATGATCTATATCACAAGAAATGTATAAGTCATTATGAGTTAAGGTACAAGGACTGAGGTGAGGCGGTGGTCCTCGCGCGCCTGCATGATTGGCGCGCGGAGGTACTAAGCCGGGGGGAAACTCCGCTGACGCGGCAAATTGTCGCGCAGCGGACGGACTTCCGGCGCGATCTCATGGCGTCATGGAGACGACGACTATCGCAACCCAGCGCAGGGCACGCCACAATAGCGGCGATAAGTCCCCTCTTTGAGGAGTGGCTTGAGAGGCGCCACGGCGTCCTCACCTTCCGCCTGACGCAGGTCCTCACCGGACATGGATGTTTCGGGAGGTTCCGCACCGAATTCGGCGGGAGGAAACGCCCGGGTGTCACCACTGCGAGGATCGACCGGAGGACACGGTAGAGCACACTGTGCAGGTGTGCCCCGCTTGGGCGGCGCACCGCCGTGTCCTCGAAACGGCGATTGGCGGCGACCTCTCGCGTCCGGCCCTGGTCCAAGCCATGGTCCGGAGCGAGACGGAATGGGACGCCGTTGCCTCCTTTTGCGAAGCAGTCATGCTAGCGAAGGAGGTGACGGAGCGGGAGAGGAGACCCTCTCGTCCCGGCCGCCGTGGTGGACGCCGCGGGCGTCGGGGGCCACCTGGTGACCTCCGGCCACTGTAGGCGCGGGCCTGTGGACGGCGAGCTATGGGTGGCTCGCCGTCCGTCCGTCTAGTGACGACAGGCCGTGTCGACGGCGCGTTAGTGTTCCACGCGCGCCTCAAAGAGAGTCAGCAACACAGAGGAGCCCGAAAGGGCCGACGCCTGCCGGAGTCGCGGGATTATTCGCAAGAGACGCCGTGGCTCCGGAACACAAAGGGCAATGAAGGAACATGGATGGGTTTTAGTCAGTAGAAGTCTGACACTCCCTCCCGCTACACCCAGAGTGGGAGGAGTCATTGGATGATTTCCCATCCCTAAAAAAAAAAAAAAGGTACAAGGACTGAGGTAAGTAAGTTGACATTGGTAAGGCAGGTGGTTTTTCTCAACTACGTTTGGGTTGGTTATCAGTATTATGCAATAAATAGCTGTACGTTTCGATTATACCTTCCAAAATCACTGGGTCATGACTTGTGTTGGTGTGGCGAGTCATAGCAAATAAGCGTGTTCTGTATTGACTAGGTTAAGTTTTCTATGGGTCTATGCAACCCGAAATAAAGTTTTATAATTATTACTGTATGCATCTGCAAACCATTAAATTTTACATGAAACGACTATTATCAGACCTACAATAGCTAGTTTCTGGATAACATGATACCCTTTGGCAATATTTGATTGTTAGACTTTCGTACTTATGAAGACTGTTAAAGTTCTAAGATAAGCAGTCCGTACCAAGAGCTTTACAGGCTCTCTGAGATTTGGAGGTCCACCTGATGAAAACTGTCATCATCATATCAGCCGAAAGAACCACTGCTGAACATAAGCCTCCCCAGCAACCTGTTCTGCGCGTCTCACATCCATCGGCTATTCGTGACCCTCAGCAGATCATCGGTCCACCTTGTTGGAGGCTTTCCAACGTTGCATTTTCCGGAACACGTTCGCCACTCCAGAAAACGGCACGATTGGCCATCTGTTCTGTCCAATGTGCCTGCCCACTGTCACCTTAGTTGGGTTATCCTTCGGGCTATGTCGGTAACCTTGGTTCTCTTGCGGATACCATCCCTGCGGTTGCCCTCTCGAAATTAAGACAAAATGAAGTTCGAATAGTTCTTCTGTGTCCAACTGCGTAGTCATTTGTTGGCAGTGGGTGTCGCCTAGAACTGTTTGTCACTTTTATTGCTGGTGTTTATCTCTTAAATTAGTTCTGCCTTCGCTGATTATGTTCAACTTTTTAATTAATCACGTTTTTTCCCCTATCTCGCACTTTTTGATCATTTTAATGTTGTTTGTAGTTGTAGAGTTTTACGCGAAAATTATAGGTTTGGGGAATATCGTTGAAATGTAGAATAATTTAAAAAAATAAATGTTTTTGTTCGGGACTCGAAGCGTGATCAAGAAAACATACAACATGTGCAATGTATGTATAGCTAGTTTTTTAAAGGTAAGACCAGTACTAGTTCACTACACTTTTTATTTTGCGCGCGTGGGGATTAAATAAATGGGACATTAAAGAAATAGAACAGAGAATAGGTACATAAGAGCTTTTTCTATCCGTGACATTTAGAAACAATCACAAAATACAGTTCCTTTTTATTTCAAGAGAAGAAAAATCAATCATTCCTAACCTTGAAGAAAACATTGTAGGAACAATATTTTTCATCAAAAGAAAGCAAAGAAAAATCCATAGACAATAACGGCCGCCATTTTCATTTTCGTTGTAAAAGATAAACCGACACCAAACAAAGAAATTCGGAAGGAAATCGTCGCTTAAAAAAATTTTAAGCATCCCAAAGATTGTATTCGAGCCATCCACAGCCGTTGACATTACGCTTCTAATAAAATATCGTCGAAGAAATCCTAATAGAACCATAAAAGGGGAGACGAATTGTGTCTATAGTCGTTTCGCGCCAATTCTCGTCAAGATGGCCGCGTAACAAAATGGCGGATGAACGCGTTGTTTTTAGGATTATGTTTTTAGTGTTTTTGCCGCAGTATTAAGTTTATAGAACTAGGCTATTGAGAATTTTATAGCTTAAGGTGGAAGCGCCAGGGTAGCCCGCGAAATTCAAATATTTTTATGTTTTCTGCAATTTTCCGGTCAGTGTGAAGCTGTATGTTAAACAAAATACAATTCGCGGCCGTAACGCATATTTGTATAAAGAGTTATACCCATTTTAATTATCAATATAACCTTTTAAGTTCATAGAACTCGATTGAATGACTTTTTCAAGAAAAATCATTTAATCGAGTTCTATGAACTTAGAGGGTTGTATTGATGATTAAAATGGTTATAATCCCTTAGATAAATGCTCTTTACAATCGCGAACTGTGTTTTGTTAAACATACAGCTTCACACTGACCGGCAAATTGCAAAAAACATAAAAAATATTTGAATCTCGCGGGCTACCCTGGCGCTTCCACCTTAAACACTTTTGGCAACCCATATAAATTTTAAAGACATGAGAAATGAGGAATGACAAAAGTATTTCAACAAAAAAAAAAAAAACATTGTAAAAAAAACATCTATTGGTATACTAGGAGGAGTTTGGCTTTGGATTTCGTACAAAAAAAAAACATTCAAATTATCGTAATATATTTATGCGAAAGTGGTTTTGTATGTTTGTTTGTTATCTCTTCACGTTTTACAACTAAACTGATTTGAAACTTAGCGGGTAGACTATTTGTGCTGTTAAAGAATATAGGTTTTTTTTTTCTATCTTTCAGCCCAGGAGTAGATCCCCTTGGTACTATTCTATTCGACGTACACGTGGGTGGAGCCGCAGACGGCAGCTAGATGAAGATAATAAATTCGCATTAAATTTTAACCGTAATCTGACCCAAACTTCATAAGAAAATGGCGTAAGAAGAATACTCCCGGAAATACCCAAAGTACCACTTTTTCTATAATAATATAAGTTCGTCGACAACTTTATATTATTAGCCTGACAATGGCCACTTATTTTATATGGGTGAGTCAATGGCTGACGGGGCCAGGCCATTCAAGTTCCATTCAATTTGGATTCTATGAGACCCCACTCGGGATGATTGTGGATGATACGTCACTGGCACGAGTAGGAGCGGTTTACATGGAGGTGTCCCGTGACGATTTGAGACAACTGTATTGTTATTTTTTTTTGTGATGGGTTCGCTCTTTACTCTTATTAGTGTAGCTAATGTGAAAATGATTTCGTTATAATTATTAATTGTTTAGATATTTTCTGTTTGGGTCGTCACATAATTATCATGACCAATAAAATCTATCTTCTATATACTTATAATAAATCTGTAGAGAGGTCAATTCTGTATATGAAATATATTTCCAAAATAACTATCAGGGGGTGATTAGGGATCGATACTGATGCCAAAAATGCAATCAGTGCAATTTTTGTCTGTCTGTCTGTCGGTCTGTCTGTCTGTCTGTCTGTCTGTCTGTCTGTCTGTATAACCGTTATAGAAACAAAAACTACTCGACGGATTTTAATGAAACTTGGTACAATTATTATTCATACTCCTGGGCAGGTTATAGTATACTTTTCATCACGCTACAATCAATAGGAGCAGAGCAGTGAAGGGAAATGTTGGGAAAACGGGAGAAGTTACTCCATTTTTTAAGCTTCCGTCGCGTGTGCAACCTTAATGGTGAAACCTACACAGAAATCATGTATGACGGAAATGTTCTCCTTAAAATTGTATAAAAAATATCCAACGACAGCATATATCTATCTTTTATGATTGACTCACAATAACACGTGTAACTCCCGATAGCTTAGCAGTTCGCAGCTTTCTGATTATATTTGTCTACTGTTACGTTTATAACACTCTCAGTCATCCCTAATTAAAAAAGTTATCATTATTAACTATTCCATAAAAAAGAATCATAGAAATCGGTATAGAAACACCAAAGTTATACATGAAATACGCTAATAATAAGCTATCGCGTGTAAATACTGTATCATGCTATAAGGATTATTTTTGTATAAGGTCGCGAACGCACAGGCAGGCGGCTAGCTTGGCGCCTAGAGGCTAGCGAGTAGCTTCGTAAAACGGCTTACTACAGTTTGCAATATCCTTTAATAATTATAATGTCGAGGGGAAGATGGTTACAATTTCGCTTTACACCAAACGAGTAATATTATAAATGTGAAAGTTTGGTTGTTTGTTACTCAATCACGCCAGAACGGCTAAACGGATCTTAATGAAATTTAGAACAGAGATAGATTATAGTCTGGAATAGCACATAAGCTACTTTTCATCCCGGGAATATATTCCCTAGGGATCACGCGGGCGAAGCCGCTGGCAGAAGCTAGTAAATAAATAATATCCTTGGACATTTCACACAACGCCATATAGTCCCAAGCTAAGCAATCTAATGCTTGTGTTATGGTAACGAGATGGCCGATAAACTACTTATATACATTTTGTTTTTATAAATACATACAAACCTATTATAGATAGAAACCAGACTCGGAACAAATACATGTAGGTCGTACAAATATTTGTTCCGTGCGGAAATCGAACCCGCGACATGCTGCGCAGCAATCAATCGCTCAACCACTGCGCCAACCGTGTCGTCAATATTGAAATATTGGACATATTTCGTTTTTTTTTTCTAATAAAGTTGGGTTAGGTAGGTACCAACTATGATTAAATTATCTTACATAACAGAAGACTAAATAAATAATTGTTTAATGAGCATAACAAACTTCTAATAGCTCTTGACAATAAATATTCTTTAGAATAAAAACGTGAGAAAATCTATTCATTGTGTTATGATTAGTTATTTGCGCCAGTAATAATGGAATAATGAGCAGTTGTCAGCGCCATACATTAGCATCAGAATATGGATTCAATGCATCGCATAGCAGAATATGCATAACGTGAGTCATATACCGCAATTTCATTACTTCTGAAGAGGCTGCAGAAGATCTACTTGGTGCTGTCTCCTTGGATATTGATTGAACCGATTTACAGACGGTAAATTAAGTTATGAATGTAGACGTAAGATGATGTGATAATATATGATTTATTTGGTGCATCTAGAAAAAAACTGAAGGACAGTAATTACGTAGGAATATATGGCAGGGTAGCCAGTTGACGGGAGCGAAGCCGCGGGAAAGATTTGATTGTTGTTTTTTTGGAATTGAATAGGCTCCGAAACTACTGGACCGATTAAAAAAATCTTTCACCAATGTGTAGAATGGACTGTCCGTATAAACATAGGCTATATTTTATTCCGTTAAAATAAAGGGTAAACCCGTACGAAGTCAGGACGTGCAGCTAGTGTTATATAAAAATCTCGTGTCACGGTGTTTGTTATCGAACTCCTCCTAAATAGCTTGACCGATTTTTATGAAATTTTCAGTGTTAATTTTGTAGGTCTGAGAATAGGTCGTACGTTGTTTTTTTTTTAACCGACTTTCCAAAAAGGAGGAGGTTCTCAATTCGGATGTATGTATTTTTTTTTTTTTTTTATGTTTGTTCGGGCATAACTCCGTCGCTTGCCAACCGATTTTAAAAATGTTTTTTTTTGTTGGAAAGGGAATACTTCCCAAATGGTCCCATGATATGGAAACCAAGATCTGATGATGGCATCCCAGAGAAGTCGAGGGGAACTTTCGAAAATCGTATGGGCAACTAGTGCGTTTGTATTTTACTTTTCTGCGATTTTGCAGTGGTGTTGTTAGGTGTGGGGTACCACTAAAAAGTGAAAAATAAAAAACTTTTTACAAAAAAATACAACCGACTTCCAAAAAAAAAACAAGAAAGTAAAAGATAACTTTAATTTCGGAAGTCGGTGTCAAAAACGAACAAATTAACAAAAACACCGAGTTCTGAAATTAAAGTTATTTTTTACTTTCTAGTGTTTTTTTTTTGGAAGTCGGTTGTATTTTTTGTTTGCCGAGTCAGCTAGTATTCTAATAATTATAATGAAGGCCAACAACAACAACAACAAGGTATTACAAGTATCGTTTGTAGTAATAGGTATAAATATGTACATCCAGAATAATTATAATGATTTTCAGAAATTGATGAACTTTTAATGTAATATTAGATTATTTATTTTAATTTCGTTTTATTACAAAAATATTTGTGCGTTCTCAGCAACCTTCTCTTAGGCGTTCTTGTTATAAAAGGGTACATTGTTAGGTTGATTCATTTAATGCTGTCCCTTGAATAGCTTTTTTTTTTCATCAAAAACTAGTATCCCTTCAATTGTTAAATCACCAAATTTCAAAACAATTATGGATCTGATCTTAGATCCACTTTTTAAACTTCTTCGTTTATCTACTCTATGGTTAAATACGTAGCTGCTAGTCTTGTACGAATCATAAGCGCCGTATTATAACGCTTCCATACGTAGTGCAGCCATAATGTGATGGTATGTTTGTTAGTTATGAGTCATCTCTCTAACCTTTTTCCTTTTACAGTTACTAACGGATTTTCCGCGTACTGAATTATTTTTCTCACGCATTTTTTGTAAGCGTTGGCTACCATGAAAATATTTGTCTTCTTTCTGGACGTTTCAATGTTCATTGATCTGGTTTTGTCCGTAATATTTTAGGCGAACACTGAAAGTTAGCGGGTTCGCCCATGGCATTGTATCATGCAGAGTGAGAGTAACAACAGGCACGCAATATCATCAAAATTCGTTCAGCTCAGTTAACGTGATCGAACCACAAACATACTAACACTAGCTGACCCGCGCAATTTCGTCTGCGTCATATTTTCTATTAATGCTCCGCTCTTTTTTTGTCTTAGCGTGATGATAGTTAGCCTATTACCTTCCTCGATAAATAGGCTATATTACACTGAAAGAATTTTTTGAATCGAACCAATAGTTCCTGAGATTAGCGCGTTCAAGCAAACAAACAAACTTTTCAGCTTTATAATATTAGTATAGATTCACATTCATAAAATTTAAAAAAAAAACCCAGTAGGAAGTTGTCAATATTTGGGCATCATGTCAAGGAATTAAATCGTACTATAAGTACTTCATTACTATGCTACAGGTATGCAAGACGTTAATCTTGGGACAGACCCTATACTGTGATAAGATCAATCGCGTGATATACTGGTGACCCAACCATCTTGACTACTGATAAGTATGAGGGATGGTTGCACAAGACTTCCTTTGTTTACTTTATGTAAGACAATTTGCAAAATGCACGAGGACGAAGTAAATTGATGTCATTGAAACTGGCTTAATTAACACCTCTTTTTAAAAAGGAGAAATTATGAAATGACTCCAGAAAGGAGTGTCAGACTCTTATTGATTACAACCCTTCCGCGTTCCTACTAATACCCTTTGCGTTTCAGGACCGCAGTGACTGTTCCGAACAAATTCCGCTACCCTGGCAGGCATTGGCCCTTGCGGACCCCGTCTATGCTAACGTCTCATTGATGCGCTTTGTCGCGCACGGAAAACAACACGCTGCGTGTCGACCCGGGCCTGGGGGGTACTCTCTAAGCCCGAAGTCCGTAGTTTCGGGCTTAGTTGCGGGCGTATTATACTCCGTATCACCTGCGGACTTACGATTAGTCCCGAACCCGAACTAAAAATAAAAATGAATGACAACATGATTTGACAGTAACTATCGAATTGTGTTTGTCATTAATTCTTAGTGGTTAGATAATACGGAGTAGAATACGCCCGCAACTAAGCCCGAAACTACGGACGTCGGGCTTAGAGAGTAGCCCCCCTGGTTCTGATGGGATGGCGAGCCACCCGACGCTCGCCGTCCGCAGGCCCGCCACCATGGTGGTAAGGAATCGCCTTACGACTCCCGACACCCGGGGTATCTTCTTTTATTGCAGCGTATGGGGCGTAGAAGAAATAAACACTGAGCCCATAATACGGAGAGCCAATGCAATCATATTTTTGTCGTGAAAAGAGTGCTATTTGACTAGTATAGCTCCGACTCTTTCTACGATACAATGAGACTGAAATATTGCACTGCAGGGTCCTTCCTCTTTTCTCTGACCAGATGTAGCAAACTACCACTGGTCATCATTTTCCTTTTTAAGGATGAGAAATCATCAAATGACTTCTCCCGTTCTGAGGAATGTCAGACTCTTACTAACTCAAACCTATCCATGTTCATCCTAATGCCCTTTGCGTTCCAGGACCGCGGTGACTTTCAAACCAATTCCGCAACCTTGTCAGGCACTGGCAGGGATCTAACTGATCGCGCCATCTTCGTTGCGACTGTTAATTTTCTAAAAATAACAGCCAGGACCAACAGGTTGACGTGTTGTCCGAGGGATGGAGGAGTCTCAGTAAGGATTGGATGTTCACCCATTTAAGAAATGTCCTCATCACACACTATACACACCTACACGATTCCATCAACACCTTCTTCTTGCCCCGACGGCCTCTGACACACGATGTATCAAACTTGACAGCTTAATGAAGAACATTATTTTACCATATATTATTTATTAGCCGAGTAGCATCGGCCCGCGGCTTCACCTTTTTAAAAAGTATTTTCATAAAGTTTTATTTAATTTTCACGAAACCTCTAAAATACAAGTAGCAAGTAGCTCTCTCCTAATTATTTCAAGTTTTGCTGTGCCTGATAGGGTCCATAATTGTTTAAGGTTATTATTTTTACCACTTGTATGTGTACATTATGGATTGCAGTAAATGTTTGAGATTTGATTAGATTTGAGCTGTGAGAGTTCTGCCAAAATCAGTCCAGCTGTTTCGGAGATTATTCGGAACTTCCAGACAAACGGATATAATTAAATATTATTATATTTTTTTAGTGTTGTGTATCGATGCCTTACGGCCAAAAGGGAAAGCCACAATTATGTATATTATGGTTAGAATCTTACCATATATAAGTCGACTTCGCAAAATATGTCGCTTATCACTTTTTGGCCGTTATTATATATATAAAGCTGTTATTTTTTATTATTAACAGACACTTAAACTTAATTATTTGTATATATATAGGTGACGTAACCCTTTACTTACTTATGCCTACGTCACTCTATAAACATTTTAGTTTGGTTCTATAACCCATTTGTAAAACTATTGGAGATTGTTATGTGTGTCGATGATGTCAATTATTGTAGTTTTACGTTACGTTTTTTAGTAATTATGTTAATTTTATGCGAGAATAGTAAACATCTTACATTTTAACGTATTTTGCACACTTGGTCTTTGGTGAAGTCATATTTCGCCCTGGTGATGGTGGTCTATTGCGTATTTTTTCGAGATTAAGAAATAAAATTTAGCTAATTATGGCTAAAAGGAGATAGCAGTCTTGAAAAACTGGTAATTGTTGGCAATACTGTAGGAATAGGGAGCACGTGTCAGGTCGCCAACACGATGATCCGATTTAATGAAAGAAACAACGTCCTCGGGCAAATTCCAGCAGGTGGTGATGGCGGATTTGGACTGGAATCAGGGAAGTCGGATTCCGCTTGAAGAGGTCCAGTGGCCACGATCCTCAGTAAAAAAGGACCGACTGAAGAAGAAAAAGCGTATTATGACACTCAACAACGATGTAGCTTTCTAAGTGTGTCATATTTTTATAAATGACAAATGAGTTCTTCCAACAATTATTTTGCAAACGCCAAGTAAAATGAAAAAAAAATAAAACAATTTTTCCTCTTTTTTATTGATCTTTTAGTGTCCTTAAAATAAAATAATTGTTTCAAGGACACCACCCCAAATCCATGTAAACCATCCCTAACGAAACGATAAATTGTAATACGTCACTAGCGGTTTTCAGCTAAGTCTGACGTCTCCCTATCAAAGATAGAAATATCCTTACTACACTTTATACCTTAACACATACATTGCTGGTTTTGCAAGAGATTTATGAAAGAAGTTTCGTAGTTAGCCAGCAGTGTATGAAGAAGGGCACGATGAGGTCGTTTCGTCAAGGTTATCATGTTAGGCTATCTTTTTACGGCACAAAGACTCGAAAAGTTAATTTTATCTCAGCGTATATTGTTGCCCTGTTGTTTACTACTAGTAATATATTGAGATTACGGATCTGGCTATGCGGGGTTAAAAATGGAGAGCTCATTTATTAATTCTTCTAGACAAAAGTAGCTTTGTCTGGCTAGCCGTGATGTTAACATTTTATAACAGAGTGTCTTTTAATATAACTTGCCATCATGATTCAGCTGTGAGAGAGGGACAAGTGATACAGGACGAATAACACTACGAATAGCCCTTTTTCGCTGATAGTTCTTGCTGGATTGAAACTATAAGAAAACTATTTTTTTTTTTTGACAAAAGCCCGCCACACCTTTTCAACTACTGCAACTCCTGAAAAACAAAAACAACAATGGCGACCACCAGAAAAACGCCGAACCAGTGAAAACCGACGAGTCCCAGAGAAACGATTAAACTGTATTGGATCCTGCAATAAAATTAATCAGAAATTTACAGTGGTTGAGTAGAAAAAAATATAATTCCCACTGCCCTCTTTATCAAGCAGGATACAGAACTAAGCTAGGCCAATTAAATAGGCACCAAGGGACATATAAAACTGGGTTGGGCCCAGTTAGAAAGTATGAAAACAAGCCAAGTACTGCTGATTTTTACAATAACTTGGGATATTACAAAATACAAATCTCAGCATAGCTAATGTTGACCCCGGGAACAAAAGATAAATGTCAGCGGCTTCACCCGTGTGATCCCTTGGAAACATATTACCGGGATGAAAAGTAGCCTATGTGCTATTCCAGTCTATAGTCTATCTCAAAACCAAATTTCAACAAAATCCGTTCAGCCGTTCTGGCGTGATTGAATTATAAACATCCAAACTTTTGCACGAATACGCAAAACTTACTCACTTTTTTTTTTTTTTTTAGGGATGGGAAATCATCCAATGACTCCTCCCGCTCTGGGTGTAGCGGGAGGGAGTGTCAGACTTCTACTGACTAAAACCCATCCATGTTCCTTCATTGCCCTTTGTGTTCCGGAGCCACGGTGTCTCTTGCGAATAATCCCGCGACTCCGGCAGGCGTCGGCCCTTTCGGGCCCCTCTGTGTTGCTGACTCTCTTTGAGGCGCGCGTGGAACACTAACGCGCCGTCGACACGGCCTGTCGTCACTAGACGGACGGACGGCGAGCCACCCATAGCTCGCCGTCCACAGGCCCGCGCCTACGGTGGCCGGAGGTCACCAGGTGGCCCCCGACGCCCGCGGCGTCCACCACGGAAACTTACACACTTCACTTACTAACTCTTTTTCACTTTACTTACTTACTTTTTTTACTTTTGCTTTTGTACAACTTGATTGATTGATGGATTGCATTTATAATATTAGGTAGATTAAAAGCCAAATCAAAGCAACCTAAACCATATAAATAATACAAAGATATGGCGCTTTATAACACTTATTTATTAATCTTAAAACATCTTATTTTTGTTAAAATGTGAATTCATTCATTTTAAAATAAAATATAATATAATGAATTCCCCGAAACATGCACCACCCCGCACATTGACACTCCATTCCTCCTTCCTCCGTGTCCTCCTCAAAAGAAAAGAAGTAATGAAGTTGTGTGATCACGTTCCTAGCTTTTTTTCATTTATCTTTTTGTTTTTCTTTTGAGCTAGAGTAACGAGATTGTGTTGTTATCCTCGAGATAAGTCGTGGTCCTTGTTTAAGGTTTATGTCTAAATGACAATGTTATAGAGGATTGATTAAAATGTGTTGGTGCTATAACATTTAGTTGGTGGATAAAATGCGGTATCCTACTATAAATAAGCTGGTGCCAGACATACCGCCAAAAATTGCACACTTCTTTGCAGACTTTGCAAAGCTTTGAACACACCTATGAACACTTATTGATACAACCTGCCAGATATACTTCGCAAACACCTAACATAATAAAGAGTATTCTATTCTATCTGGTGGACAACAAACAAGATAGACGATGATTTCGTAGACGCAGTGTGCCTATATAATTTAAGTGCGCGTATTATTTATTTTAAATATTCGGATTTTGGTTTTTTGGGTTTCTAAGCATGGTTCCTATGTTTTTTTTTTTTTTTTTATTAAGTAATGAGCTTAATGGAAAGCGATGAGGTCTATGATGGAGCGATCTTGCCCAGAAGATGCCTGTTCACTCTAGCTTTGAAGGCAGACAGACGGGTTATACAGGGAAATTGAAAAAATACCCGAAACCTCTTAGGCAGTGAAAGTACACATGATTATAAGCAACTTTTTTTTTGGTAAAACTCCGAAATCTCGAAAAAAATATCAGCTGTTTCATACATTTTCATTGGCTAAATACTGCATTTTGTATGAAACAGCTGATATTTTTTTCGAGATTTCGGAGTTTTACCAAAAAAAAAGTTGCTTATAATCATGTGTACTTTCACTGCCTAAGAGGTTTCGGGTATTTTTTCAATTTCCCTGTATATGGACAGGAACACAGACGTTTTCAGAGATTTTTACACTTTAGTTATGCGCATAATAAATGTGGAGAAGTGCTGGATACGGCTAGTCGGGAGTTGTCACATTTTGTACTTTTGTTTCGTATTCTGTCTAATTTTTTTAAATTCAGTATGCTTCACTCCATTGCTGTTTAGGTATTCCATCAATTGTATGTTTTGTTAGGTTAAGGTTTCCTTTATGTATTTTTCATTTGGTTTACATTAAAGTATATATATCCTATATACCCCTTGGCAAGACTAGTGTCATATTTATTAGTTCCTAACTACACGTAGCGACTGTCAAAGATAGATGATTGCTATGCTGCGTGTCATGGGTTCGATTCCTGCACGGAAAAAGATGTGTATGGCCTACAGATAGTTGTTCAGGGTCTGCAGGCTGTTTGTATTGAGTTGTATGTTTGTTAACCGCACCTACGATACAGGTGAAATCCTAATGTGGGGCTAGGGTTTAAAAAAAAACACAAAGGACAGCCGGGACCAACCAGCTTTCGGTGTCAACAAGGAGTCTCGGTATGTTAAGACGGTCACCCACGCAAGGATCAACCTCAGCAAGCGTTGCTTAACCTTGAAAATTGACCCGTGTGGCTAATTAACCACGAGCTACAATCATCAACATTTGCCTGCCTTCGGCCGGCAAGCCGGGTCGGCTTCCAGTCAAACCGGATTCAGCTGAATACCAGTATTTTACGTGGAGCGGCTGCCTACCAGACCTCCACTACCCATTAACTGGGTAACACGGTACTCCTTGGCAAGACTGATGTCAGATTTTATGGCCTCTGACTCTCCGTATCGACATTAGCAACAATCAAAAAGTAAAAAAAAAAGTAATGAAATCCATGAGATGATTAAAAGTCAATAAATAACGGTAATGAGCCACGTTTTAACTCAGAAAGATAATTAGCTCAAAGGTCAGGGGTTCCGTTAATTAGGGAGCTTTACGGACGACCCACATTACACTGTAATTTGAAATCGTTCGGATTTCAATCATAAAAGCGTTAATTTTTCAGGGAGTCGTGTTTGATTACATTTATAAAGTTTATTTTTAAGGGCTGGTTTTGTAAAATCATCTCATTTTGACGATTTTTATGTTTTTTAGGGTTCCTGTAGCTGAAGGGTGATCAACGGAACCCTATTACTAAGCCTACGCTGTCCATCCGTTTGTCTGTCAGCGGGCATTTCAGGAATCTTAATAGGTAGACTGTTGACATTTTTGCAGAGTGTGTATTTCTATTGTCACTAAAACAACATCATCATCTGCCTAGCCTTTTCCCAACTATATTGGGGTCGGCTTCCAGTCAAACCGGATTTAGCTGAGTACCAGTACCTATTTTACGCGGAGCGGCTGCCTACCAGACCTTCACAACTCATTAACTGGGTAACACGGTACTTCATGGCAAGACTGGTGTCAGATTAACTGGCTTTTGATTATCCGTAATGACTGCCAAAGATGTACAAATGACAGCCGGGACCAACTGGGTTAGTTTACTATACGGACCTTGTAGAAACCAGAACCCGTGCGTTCAGGCGATTTTGCCATACCTATTACTGGAATCAAAAGTAGCTCACAATTTAGGACCCATTTATTTCAGTTTTAATTTATAATCCGTGGTGCTTGGCAACTGGGCTTAACCCAGTTGTATATGTCCCCTGGTGCCTATTGGCTGAACTCAAATCTGTCTCCTGCTTGATAAGGAGGGAAGTGGAAATTATATTTATTTTTTCCTACTCCTCCGCTGTACTTTCTGATTAATTTCGATGCGGGATCCAAGACAGTTGTATCGTTTCTCCGTGACTCGTCGGGCTTCATTAGCTCGGCGTTTTACTGGTGGTCGCCACTGTTGATTCTGGCTTTCAGGAGTTGCAGTGGTTGGGAATGTGTGGCGGGCTAGTCCCAAAAAAAAAAAAAGCCGGGACCAACGGCTTAACGTGCTTTCCGAGGCACGGAGGAAACTCGGTATGTTGAGATGGTCACCTATCCACAGACCAACCTTGGCAAGCGTTGCTTAACCTTGAAGATCGAGCCGTGTGGCTTGTATTATTTAGCCACGAGCTATTGTCACTAAACAACAAGTAATAAAAATTAAAAATAAATTAAAAACACTGCTCAATCGCCTTTATAAATGGCGTCAGACAATATCCTTCTCTCTCTTTTTATCAGTGCATGCGGTTTTTTTTGTGAGCAAATACAATCTCAACTGATTAAATTTGCGTTAACGCGAGAATGACAGTAAAAAAAAACTCAGAATTTGTAAATATTAAAAACAACTTTAAAAAAAAAACACACGTTTGTTGTATGGGAGCCCCCCTTAAATATTTATTTTATTTTGTTTTTAGTATTTTTTGTTATAGCGGCAACAGAAACACACAATTTGTGAAAATTTCAACTATATTCTAGCTATCGCGGTTCTTGAGATACGGCCTGGTGACAGATAGACAGCGAAGTTTTAGTAATAGGATCCCGTTTTTACACTTTGGGTACGGGATCCAAAAAAAGGATACGTGATAACACAAAAAAAGTTGCAGTTTACGATTTATGACGTATAAAAAAAAATACTCACTAGATCTTGTTCAAACCAATTTTCGTAATGTGAACTTTCACATTACCATGTGAACTTCATACTATTTTTTTAAGTTTTAAGATTCTCTTATTTTAGAAGTTACAGGGGGGGGTGCACATTTTATCACTTTGGAAGTGTCTCTCGTGCAAACTATTCAGTTTAGACAAAAATTACATTAGGAACCTCGATATTATTTTGGAAGACATGAATAGGTCTTCCAAAATAATATTAAAAAATAATTTCAAAATTCAAAATTCAAGCATTTATTTCAATTAAACCATTTACAGGCACTTTTGCACGTTCCAAAGCGTAGATCTCTATGGAGAAGAACGTGCAAGAAACTCCACGGATACTCTTTTATTTGGCTACGGAACCCTAAAAATGAGAATACTTTCACTGTGTGTACAGCTAAGGAGTGGAATTGCTTACCGTAGTCCGCGTTTCCTGATAGCTACACTACAACCCGTGTTAAGTAAAGTTTGGGTCTTGAAGTCAAACGTGCTCAGTCATCAATTACATCTTCGCTTTTCATCAATAAAAACTACATTACAATTTATTACTTTAATTTACCTACTTCACTTTGCACTCCCGAACGCACACTACACAGCTCCCAAGTTCTTTCTAATGAGGTCGTTGAACATAACCCTATAGAAAACAAAACACTGCAGGGTATGAATGCCAATTATTTTTCACCAATTATGACTCTTTGGCTCCACGCTGATTGGATGTTAATGCAGAACAGAGGGATAATAGGCTCAACTATGGATAGATATGTTTGTAAGTAATTGGTATTTAGGGTGTTCTACGCGCGCCTCAAAGAGATGTCAGCATAGTAGACGGGGCCCGCTAATGCGAGTGCCTGCCAGGGTTGCGGAATTTCAGCTTGCCGTCCGACCGTCTACGACAGGCCGTGTCGACGACAGCGCGTTCGTGTTCCACGCGCGCCTCAAAGAGAGTCAGAATTGGGAGGGGCCCGAAAGGGCCGACGCCTGCCGGAGTCGCGGGACTATTCGAAAGAGATACCGTGGCTCCGGAACACAAAAGGCACTGAAGAAACATGGATGGGTTTTAGTCAGTAAGAGTCTCACACTCCCTCACGCTCCGCCCAGAGCGGGAGAAGTCATCTGATGGTTTCCCATCCCTTAAAAAAACAAAATAGGGTTGCGGAATTTGGTCGAAAGAGTCACCGCGGCTCTGGATCGCAAAGGGTGTTAGAAGGAACACGGATGGTGGATGGCCAGCCTCATTAAGATACTCCTTAACAAGGCCGGTATCAGATTTTCTGGATTCTGACTGAAATGAAAGCCAGGACCAACAGCTTGACGTGCTTTCCAACTCATGAGACTCCTTCATAACTGATTGATTTTGGAAGGTTACCATTCCACGGACAAGCCTCGGCAAGCGTTACTTAACCTTGAATTTAGATCGACCCGTGCGGCTTTTGTTATTTAGCTACGATTTCCTCTAAAATCAGAGACAGGTTGCTGAATAACAAAAAGAAAAATTCTTCCCTATCCGACTTCATTCCGATGAAAAATATTTGATTGAAAACAGAAAACAACCATGGCCAACAAAACGGCATTCGGAAATACACTCACAGTTCGAATTCAGAGTGAAATGCTCAAATACTTCGGTTTCCCAACGACATTGTATCACAAAAAGAATCTAATCTTTTGGATTGCTCTGGCCAGCGTGAAAACGACTGACGCAGTCAAAACGTCAAAATATACCAGCATTTTTCATTCGTTTAAACTTTTACAAAGTTATTTTACCGCCCATAAAAACACCCTAACTCCTTATCATCATTAACGTAAGGTTCATTCTATCTTGTGTTTGGTTTTCAAAGAAGTAGAACAGCGTGTGAATGTGTGCACTAACCGTACCAACCAATCTCTTGTATAGGGCTATGCTGCGTTTGCTGCGACTGCGACTTTTTGTCGCAATGTCAGTGGGCGAGGTAAGATTAATCTTAAAGCCTGCCGATTTTACGTCGACACTGCATGCGATTGGATTTGAATTTCGAATGCCGATGCTTTATTATTCTTTGTTTGAAGTTCGTTGTTTTTTTTTTGCGGGTAGGGAAATAAAGTGGGGTTGTGTTTAAGGAAACAATGCCTGGTTGTTTACTGATTTTAAATTCTGCTTGATTGCTTGTTTGGAAGAACGCTTACTGTCGTATTGGTATGTAGTTTAGTCAAGAAATACATTGAGGGCGGATTCCATCAAATTGGAACTGAACGCAATCAACATAATTATAAACCACGTTTACGAGCTGTCAGTGTTTCTATGGAATATTTTCTCTTGAACGCAGCTTGATCGCGATCAGCCAGTCGATTCTGTCGACATCTCACCGTGATCACTTATGTGGAGTGAACGACACGTGAGCTGTCATGACATCTTGTTTGGTTTTTTATTTATTGGTGAAATCCGCTCTTAAAAACTATGAGATTCTTTGTCATCGTCATTATTTTGCCTTCTTCCATTCCACGAATCACGCCATATTTCTTTTTAGAACTCTTGCATTATGTGATTTACACTATAGTACCAGTATTCTCCAATAGCTAAGACAGATTGGGCTGCTACTTAGTTTTCCCAGATAGAAAAGGACAGGACCGCCTCATGTATAAGTTTCTGTTTTTGAAATTAAGAAACTCAATAAATATATGTGACTGTTATTGCACAATTATATGGTGCCTACCATAAATGGCTTAGACTCAGTTGCTATTTTTGTCAACCTTAGAATAATAACGCAGTCAACATAACAAAAATAGAACTGATTCAAAACCATTGGTGCTATCCAGTTTACTAACTTGATATTTTCGAACTAGCAGGATACGGTGTTGCCACCGTGCAAGTCGTTTGAGGAAGTCAATTTGGATCCAATTTGGACAAACTTGCAAAATTTTATTTTTCCTCTCAATAGTTATTCTTGTTGAATGGTTGTTGTAGTCGTACCAATATGTTTGTGTGGTTATTGTTGAAATGCTTTATTATTTTTACCATTTAAAGGCACGCGTTTGATCACTATCTCATCTGTTATTAAGCGATGCTGCGGTCGAAGATGGATCACGCTTGTCTAGAAGTAACTTATTCACTCTTGACTTAAAGACTCCCAGGTTGTAGCTATCAGGAAACACAGACTCCGGCAGGGAATTCCATTCCTTTGCTGTACGCACTATGAATGTGTTCCCGAAACGTTTTGTGCGTGTAGGTGGGATGTCCACCATGTACCGGTAGCGCATCGCCTTACGTCTTGTGATCCGATGATGGAACGGGCTTGACGGAATTAAATTATATAATTCTTGCTTATTAGGTATAGTGAATTGTTTAATAACTAGAGTAAAATCTTGAAAGCTTTACGGATAGTGTCTAATTATATCTAAGTTAACAAGTAAATGAGGAAATTCTCTATTAGTACAATTTTGTTCTTTGAAACTTACAAAATGGAAGTCTTTATGTCAAGAGTGAATAGGTTACTTCTAGGCAAGCGTGCTCCGTCTTAGACCGCATCATCGCTTAACATCGTAGGCTAATTTACGTAACTAAATAAGTGCTGTTAGATAAAGATAAAGATAACTTTATTTTGCAAATATGGGTAAGCTCAAATGGTGACAAAAAACATACAATAGTACAGCCATATTTTACCACGTAGGCACGCAAAAGATTTATAACTTATAACTAACAACTTATAACTAAATACAATTTTAAAATTATGAAACACTAAGTACAGTTTTACAATATTATTATTAATTAAACATAATCATGCACTAGGTTAAAAACTGTTTCTCCATTAGGAACTCCTTAATATTATAATATGCTTTCGCCACTAAAAAGCTTCGGAGTCTCTTTTTAAATAATGAAAGCGGAAGCTCTTTCCATGTCTTAGGCAATTTGTTATAAATGACTGGTGCCATGCAGTAGACACTTTTGCGCATAAGTGCTGTCTTGGCTGGCTCCAGACATAGCACACTATTATCGCGTCTATTGCGGGGTGCTACATCTGATAGTCGTCTAAATCGACTCGGATTTGTCTTTACAAACACAGCTACTTCATATATGTAAAGACAAGGCAATGTTAATATTTTGTAATTTATAAAGTACGGAACACAACTATCAGTGGGCTTAAGTTTAAACATCGCCCTAACACATCTTTTTTGTGCCTTGAAAGCGGTCTCTCTTTCGGTAGAGTTTCCCCAAAACATGATCCCATACCGTAAATGTGATTCTGCTATCCCATAATAGTCAGTCAGAAGAGCATCCGTCTTTAATATAGGTGATAATGTGTATAGAGCGTATGCAGACCTACTCATTTTCTTGCATAAAGCAGCAACGTGTGCCTTCCAATTTAGTTTTTTATCTACTTCGATTTCTGTTGCAGTGCAGTTAAAGTTAAGTTTCGATCAAAACAACGCTTTTCGTATTCTCTTAGAGAATGTGTTGCCAGAAGTGTTGCCAGAAGGTTACATTTCTTACATTTTTCGTAACTTTTGACCCCCTCGTGTAACATGTAAGTAATTTTTGTAATTAAGGCAATTTTCGTAACTTTTGAGAACAACGAGATATTTAAGAGTGTGTATTCCGTCCACTAGCGCCGCCAATCGTTTTTTATTAATTGTGGTAAATTTAAGACACGTAGATAAAAAACCGCTCTGTAGTGTACTGAAGAAATGTATCTATTATTTTTGACATCTATTTTTAATACATAACTCATGGCTAAATAGCCAAAACGGCAATTATTGCTAAAAGTGGCCACTTTTAGCAAAAATATCGACTTTGGCAAATATTTATGTTCTAAAGTACAAAACATAACTCTAAAACATAATAAATACATTTCTTCAGTACACTACAGAGCGGTTTTTATCTACGTGTCTTAAATTTACCACAAATAATAAAAAACGATTGGCGGCGCTAGTGGACGGAATACACGCTCTTAAGACAGTCATTTATTTATAGAACAAACAATAAACACTTAAAATAGAAAATGAAATAAAAAAAAACTCCTAACTAAAATATAGCATCAAAAAATTCGTCCCCATCGCTATCGACTGGAAGTGAGCCCAAAAGACTGGCCGCATTGCAACGTTGTATGGCAATGCTTATCCTCTGTCCAAGGTAAAAGCCAGCTCTTGGGTCACGCGAACCAACAGTAACTAAGCGTTTTGCAAGATCTTTAAATAGGACGTGAGCACTCGGACCCCACGGTCCAAGAGTTTCAACCCCAAACGGCTCAAACATGTAGTTGCCAATAAGGCTACTAAGCTAGACTGAATTTTTATTGCAAACAGTTTACGACCGCATTTCAATTTAACGCATTAAAATTGAACGCACCTAAAACTGCGAATCTAAAAAGTATTTCACTCCATCTCACTCAGAGATGGCTCTGAATGTAAAGCGCCATGATAAAATGAATCGTAAATACTTTGTTTTAAAACTTGATTTTGCTTGAGCGTGTGCGCGCACTTTTCCTACTAACTTCGCAAGTCCCCGCCGTACGCGGTTTCGTAGCTACAGAAATGACAGATTGTGATTTGTTTTGTTTCCTTGCGTTTTGTTGTACCTAGTAAGTGCGTGAGTGAAGTTGTGATGAATACATTTATTTCCAACTAATATTTTACAACTTACAATATTTTAAAAATACAACATCTGTATTTTATTGCAGATGCAAGGAAGTAAAATATCTACACAGAAACAAATCAACGAACATTACAATATTTAAAAAAAACTGATGCCAGGTTCAGGTTGGCGAATTCGATGATTTTTTGTCTCAAATTCGTGATTGAAGAAAAAAAGAATAGAACAAAAATTAATGAAGGCCCGTAAGAAAGAGATCACCAGTACTAAATATACTAATATTATAAAGAGGTAACATTTGTTTGTAAGTTTGTATGTAGGGGGTAATCTCCGGAAGTAATGAACCAATTTTAAAAATTGTTTCATTGGTAAAAGCTACATTATTCGTGAGTGCTATAGGCTATAAATTATAAAGATATCATGCATATTAGCCGAACTATCTCAATTTTTGTCTCTCCAGGCGGAAAAAAATTGCTCTTACAACAGAGGTATTTGCGTGCGCTGCCTTAACAGTTGTATATAATTGAAAACAATGTATAGCAACCTGGTTTGCTTTGAATAGTTCTACAAAAAAGTCCGCGGCACCATATTTCTATCTTTTATATTTTAGCAGATACCTATAGTAGCTTTTATGTGTTAAAAAAAGTATTTTTGGACGTACTTATCTTTGGACGATTTTTTAAACAACAAAATATTAAACCTTATCGAAAAAAATATTATTATGATCACAAGAACATCATAGAGATACGATTTGCCCCAAACAGTATGTCAATTGGTTGAATAGTTTCGAAGATAATGTAAAATTACTAAATCGCAAAACGCCGCCCGCGCCGGCCATTCACGAACCGCATTAGAACATGCTTTGTACGGACGTTTTATCCATTTATCTATAGACGGCGTTGTGCAATTACGTTATTTTTCTGAATCGTGGTGTTAATATTTTCCGCGGATTAATGACCCTCTCCAGTTATTATTTAACTTTTGTCGTTAGGTAGGTGAGTTTTACGTAGTTGGTTGAATGTTGTTGGTCTTTAAAATTGTTTGGTTGCTCGGTTTCACAATACTACTTCGTTCTCATTCTTCGAGTTTTTGGGATATCGGACAGTTTCAGCGATTGTTTATCATGCCTAAAAGGAAATCACAACTTTCCCGTCAGACATCCCAGACATGAGACAAGAGCAGCTCGAGTACGCCGTACGGAAGAGTCTGCTCTTTTGAAAATCATTAGCGCCTCTCGAGGAATAGAGAAAATATTTCGCAAGCACGCGCTGGGGAATCTGGCTCCGAGCGTTCACAGCGGCTTGCAAACCAAAGCTGGAGAACATCGCAGGTCCGTGCACGGGAATCTAGCGCTGAACGTACACAGCGTCTCAGTGATTTAAAGCAGCATGTCTCTGCAACAAGGGACAGGGAGTCTAGCGCTGAGCGCTCGCAGCGGCTCGCTAGCCTAGCTACATACATATGCAATAAAAACAAAACCATCCTTTTGGCAGTCAGGAAATAAAATCATAGCACTCAGTACTAACCGAACCACACTCATAATTTCATCACAAGTTAAAATGTTTACCGCCCAACGAAGTGGGCACGGGTCAGCTAGTACACAATAAAGAGAGATGACAAAGTTTTACCCTAAGGTTAAATACACCATTACACATCATAGATTCCAATATATTCCGCCATTTTGCCCGCCGAATCCAAAAACACGTAATTTATAAAAAATACAATAATGTAACTTTTGGAGCAAAAATGTAACATTTTAGGAAACGAAACGTAACTTACGACTCAAGGGCCCTGGCAACACTGATTCTCTACCGCTGTCAGACACGTTCGCGTCACGCGAACGCAATAACGACATTCTCCTGTTGCGCGTCTTTGGTGCGAGCTTCGGAACGCAACATGATCGATATTCTACTATTTGTTTATTTAGTTAGTGAGTTATATTTTTTCCTTCCCCCGTTAGTAAGTTTGGTAGAGTTTGGCTGTCGTGCAGTTGACGTGCAGTTCACGCGCAGTTTACGCGCAGTTCAAAGATTACAAGAATACCGTTTATCACTCAAACTTAAACTAAACTGCACTAAAACTTAATCGGCGCGTCATAAAAATACGTGAATTAGCCTTCAGGTGAGATAATGGTCAAACACATGCCTATCAATGGTAATATATTTACAAATATATACATAAATATGTAATCGTAGGTACGTAATATCCTGCCAGGATTGCGAAATGTGTTCGATAGAGTCACCGCGGCCCTGGAACGCAAAGGACATAAGGAGGATAAATTTTTAGTCCGTAAGATTCTGACATTCCCTTCTTTTCCACTCAGAGCGGGAGCAATCATTCAACGATTTCCCAGTAAAAAAAATGTTCAAGAAATCTATGCGTCATATTAATACTTTTTCTTCCGTTGACACGCATTTTGTCCGCCATGACAGTTTTTTCCCAGAAGCCATTTTCAAATTAAAGTAGTTTTTGTGTTCTTTGTAGAGTTATTTATTACATTGTATATGTATTTATGCAAAGGTATATTTATAACAGCAATTTGTACCTACTTTTTGTGTTACTTGGCAAAAAAGGTCACGGTTGTAAATTACAATTGTTACGTGTGACAAAAGTTTTTATATAGAAACGTTTCAATTCAAATTAGACTGGATTTTTAAAGTTGGGTACTGTAATATTACAGGACTTTGCTCGTGATACTATATTAAACAAAACTTAGTTTGGGATTTAACTATTACATTTTACAGAGTCTGCCTGAGAAGCGAGCCACTACATGACTTAGGGTGGATTTCACCAATTAAAGTTATCGCGATCAAGCTGCGTTCAAGAGTTGTCAGTGGTAATATTCCTTAAAAAAATATGACACTGACAGCTCGTAAACGTGGTTCATATGTTGATCGCGTTCAGATTCAGATTGATGAAATCCACCCTTAATATTAAAACAAAGAATATAATTATTCTACTATTCATAATTCAAATACTATTTAAATATTTTCGCTGAACGCTTAAAAAGTATCGACCTATTTTAATTAAATGTCTATGGTTTCAACGGTTTACTTGTCTGCTAGTGACGTGCAATAAAGTTCATTGATCTTTCTCTATAAACATTCGTAGACAGGTATTCTAACAATAAACTTATGGATTGGAATTCATTAATGGAGAACGTAAAGGACTTGTAGGTTTGTAACCTCATCCTACAATTTTTTTTTTATTTTTGATAGGCACGCGTTTGACCACTATCTCACCTGATGGTAAGCGATGATGCGGTCTAAGGTGGAGCACGCTTGCCTAGAAGTAACCTATTCACTCTTGACTTAAAGACTCCCGGGTTGTACCTATCAGGAAACACAGACTCCGGCAGGGAATTCCCTTCTATACTGTACGCACTATGAATGTGATCCCAAAACGATTTGTGCGTGTGGGATGTCCACCATGTACTATTATTTTTAAGTTTCGAACCCATCATTTGTTTGGCCTGTAGACATGTAGGTGTCGTAGTAAGGATGTTACGCGTACGTGTTTTATTCTTTTATGGCATCCATACTAATCTTTATAGACATCTACATAAAAAAAGCTTATCTATTCCAAACAGGTCTCACACGCGAGGGAAAGTTATTCGCAAACCGTTGCATCCTATTCTACTATCAAAAGTCTATAACTTTGGATAGTAGAGAATGGATGGGAATTGGATGGTTTATATGTTTTTTTTTTTAATATATTGTTGGTGTATATGTAATGTCACATTTATGTTGGAGTCGAATACCAGTCTATCCGGTGACCAGAAAGTACATTTATGTCGATGGAAAATCATCAAATGGCTACTCCCGCTCAGGAGGCCATCCCGCTAATTTTAAAAGTTTAGGTCCGCTTGCAATTCGTTTCCAATTCAGTTTTAGTTATGATCTAATTTCGATTCACCGGTAAGGAATTTGGTATCGCGCTAAAGTTTAATAAACTTCAACCAAAGTTGCGTCAAAACTATATCGTAACCTTTACAAATATTTTCGTATTTTTCCTTCAAAATCCAAACAACACAACGCGAACGATTGAGAAAAAGTCTCGAAAAAGTAGCACTGTTTCAACTTTTGTTTGACAGCGGTAACGTTACAGTTGTGATGCAGTTGCGTTCCAAGTTTCTGTCAAACGTTTAGCGCGATAAGGAATGTTTAAAAAAGTTGTGAAATGGCTACAGTTCAGTTGCGTTCCAGCCGAATTTTATTAGCGCGATTGCCCTCCAGGGCGGAGTAGGAGGGAGTGTTTTTTTGTTCGTCACTAAGAATTTCTCCTGCATCTCGGGAGTGGCGTTCACAAACATACAAACTGACTTGCACCAACAGCCAGACCCGGAACAACTATCTGTAGGCCATACAAATATTTGTTCCGTGTGGGAATCGAACCCGCGACACGCAGCGCACCAGTCAATTGCTCAACTACTGCACCAACCGAGTCCTAAAAATTAGTGACTTATACCTGCCTATGTTCCTCCAAATCCTCTTTGCTTTCCAGGGCCGCGGTAACTCTCTCGTATAATTCCATAACATCTAACAGCACTTCGGATCCGATTATTCGTACCTTCAAATTCATTCACAGGTTGAAGTTACAATACCGTGTTTTTATCCCGGAACAATGACCGATCAACCGGGAAGATGAAGAATAGAGTCAAGAGCAAACTAATGTTAATTAAAAAGAAAGAAGGTGCATGATTTCTCTGTAATAGTCAATGACGTATTATATATAGACACGTCATAAACCAACATCGCGGCGCTTAAAAACGGCGAAAATGCTAGATAGCTACTAATACGTATGAAGAAAGGGAAAGAAAATATGTCACCGTATGGCGGGATGCCTGTTGCTAGAGGGAGATAAATATACATCTTCAGTTACGTCACAGGATACGGTTGGCGCAGTGGTTGAGCGATTGACTGCTGCGCAGCATGTCGCGGGTTCGATTCCCGCACGGAACAAATATTTGTACGACCTACATGTATTTGTTCCAAGTCTGGGTGTTTATCTATCTATAATAGTTATGTATGTATTTACAAAAAAAAAAATGTATATAAGTAGTTTATCAGCCATCTCGTTACCATAACACAAGCATTAGGTTGCTTAGCTTGGGACTAAGTATATGGCGTTGTGTGAAATGTCCAAGGATATTTATTTATAAGTAATAGTCAAATTGACATCAAAACAAACGTAGTGTCGCGCGACAGGTTGGTGCGTAACTAAGCGCGATGTGGCCAATTGGCTTCATTTCCTGTTGTCATTTTAGAGTGCGGACAACGTATCTATAGTTTTATATATCATTGGGAATAGTCCAATGTGAGGCCACGGGAAAGTAAGTAATATTTGTAAAAGTGAAAGTATGTCTGGATGTTTGGCAATTAAACACTATTTACGGTGACATGGACCATGTTCTGAATTAAAACCTGAGATGCTTTCTAACCCGGTAGTACGTAATATCCACTGGTCGAGTATAATTTTCGACTTCCACGCGAGTGAAGCCATTGACTGCAGCTAGGTAATACCACAGTACATATATTTTTACCCAATTTTTGTTTATCAAAAGGATAATTAAAAATTTCATGGCTGGCAGCTGTTTGATGCGGAAGAGGCTTACCGTTTCAAATTCACAAAGTAATTAATAATCATGTTTAATTGTTATATCCGTACTTCCTGTTGGCTTTGGAAAAATATATGCTGTATTTTTTGGGTTTTGTGTTCGTGAGATTGAAATAGCTAATTTCGTATTTTACTGAGTTTTAAATAATACACTATTTTAATATTTAACAGGTTCAGCCATCGTATTCGCCCGCGCTAAACACTAAATCATTGGAGTTGTATATATATTTTATTATTGTAATTGAGGAGCTTCTGTTTAAAGAATAACTACATTCTTACCAATAAGTAAGATAATGTGGAATGATACAAAAACTAAAACCTCAAAAAATGGACACAATAAAAATCTATCAACATTATGCCAACAAACAAAAAAAAACTGTCGAATTCCGCAAACAACAGTCATTAGAACGCTAAACCGAACGCGCCTACGCGATGTGTGACATTGACAGCTGTCATTGCAACTGTCATGGCGCCGCGTTAGCTAATTGGCGGGAAAACGTAATTTGCGTGAATCCGACTGTATTTGAACTGTCGTTGTTAAGCTCAAGTCAGGCAGAATAACGAAATAAAAGCATGTTTTACTGGTATTTTTCCGGTTATATTCTACAGCAATTCCTGCTTTTGACGTGAGTCACGTGAGTGAAACAAATTAAGGCCGAATGCACACTACTAAGCCTTGTAGCAAACCATAAAGTAGATTACAATGGCCAAGCATTCAGTATGCATATGCCTTATCGCGAACGAACCATGGTGACCTACATTCTATGGGTTAATGTGCATGCAAAAACAATGGGCGTATATAACTAAAGTCTAGGAATATAATATTTGTTACGAAGCAAGCTAAGTAGATTTTGTCATTAGGCTTATCGCTTCATTAGGCAATCATTTTATTTTATGTTTACTATTACTATTTTGCAAAGGAGTTAGATTTCAGTTGCATGTGACTTACTGAAGTAAGTAATACAGTATTCCAGTATATTTTTTCGTGGGTTTTGGCATGTTATCCTATACTGAGCTACTTACTTAACTAAAATTAATTAGTTTTAAGTATGGGTACCTGAATAATTTAGAAAACAAACTTGTCAAACACTTTGTCATTCCAACATTTTGACTAGTTATTATTATTTATTGTTTGGCCATTTCTCAACTATCAATGTTAATTCAGAGTGTGAGAGAGAGACCCTGAGTTACACATATTGTTTGTTCATCTTTATCTAAATAATAAGGATTTCCTAAAACCACAACAAACTATTTATAAATCAAATCAGTCTTTGAACGAAAAAACGTGAAGAAAGAAAATCTTAATATTTGTTCTAATTACGTCTTCAACGAATAGGTCAGTACAGAAAGGGCGTTTCTTTTTTTTTTGTGGAGTTCAAAGAGTCTTTTATTAAATAGGTCGCATTTTAATAGCACGACTGGGAAGAAAATAAAGGTTATTTTCGTTGTTAGGGTTCCGTTCCCATAAGGTATTGAACGGAACCCAATTACTAAGCCTCCGCTGTCCGTCCGATTGTCCGTCTCTAAATAACAGTACCTAATAGGTAGACAATTGAAATTTTTCAGTGTGTATATTTCTAAAATTAACAATTAAGGGGGCTTACATACACGAAACTTGTTTTTTGGTAAATGGTACGGAACCTTTCGTTTGAGAGACCCGTTTTTCATGCGTGAGTCGAGAAATAATATGACTGTACTAAGGTTTTGGTGAAGCCCCGTTCACAACCAACATACCTACCTTACCTCTTACCTTATGTAAGTACTTTCGTAGTAAACACATGAGCTGGCCAAGATAAAGTAGTTTTAACATTAGGTCATTTCATCATTTGCTTTGCTTTTTGCCAACTAAATTGGAGTTGGCTTCCAGACTAACCAGCTGAATACCAGTATTTTACATGGAGCGACTGCATCTGACCTTTAAATCCCAGTAACTGGGCAAACGGTAGACATTAGAATGACTCGTGTCAGAATTTCTGGCTTCTGACTATCCGTAACGACTGAAAGATGTTCTAATGACAGCCGAGATTAACTGCACCGTTTTCGGAGACACGGAGAAATTTCAGAATGGTAAGTGGTAACCCATCCACAAACTGACATAGGCAGGCGATGCTTAACCTTAAAAAATCGACCATGCACGGGTCTATTTTTGTGTGAATATCGTCAAATTTTGTGTCTATCACATAAAAATAATATTATCGGATCTTTAAAAACTGTCGTGACTTCATAATCTTAGTGATTTTGACATTTTGAAAGGAAACAATGTGAGGAAGTTCTCACGCTTAGTAATTCTGAGCATGTGTGGCCCAACACGGTCGCATGATGATCCACTACACCTGGGTGAATAACCTTGAGCTATGCGACATAGAAGGTCAGATGTTGGGTCAGTGCTGGGTAGAATGACAATGACATGTATGCGTAAATCCAGTATATTCTCCGAAGATGTTAGTAAAATGTAGTCGTTTAATGAGGTATGTCGTAAAAAGCTATTTTTTTAATAAGGTTTGTCATATAGCATTCAGCCAGGACCTTTGATTTTAGTCAATATGACCGGAATGTTGTTTTAAGCGCTTTCGTCATAAAAGGTTTTTGTGTCATGTATTATTTAATTTTGTATACTATTGTATTGTTTACTACTATTTGTAAATTCAAGTTCTTAAAACGTAACAAACAGCTGGTCGATGCTGTTGACACCTCACCGGGATCACTTAGGCGGATTGAACGACAAGTGAACTATCATGCCATCTTGTTTGTATGGTTTGACAGCTCACTTGTCGTTCACTTGGCCTAAGTGTTCACTTCCACATGTTTACAGAACCGCATTGCTGATGTGTTGCTGGGAAGTCTGTTGGCCACTTCTTCTACACAGCTAAAACACTAGGAAGTGGTGACGGGCGGGCGTTTTAGGGGACTGCCTTTTGTAAAACTTGACGTTCAAAAACTGCTTACTCTCAGCTTGATTTTAATGACTTGATTTTTTTTTTACTTTGTAAGTGGTAATGGTGAGCATAACATTAGTTTTTAAAACGTTGCCACACGATGCTAATTTGATCTCGGGAATATGTTTCCTTAAAATAATAAAACGCTCATCGAAGCTCGTAATACATATAGGTGGAATTGATCGGCTCAAAGAATGTACCGTATCTCTCTGATCGATTCCCTTAGTAGGAAAACTTAGAACGGTAGCAGAATGAGTAGAAGTGAGTCAGGTAGTCTGTGTGTCCTGCAGTGCTATTCTATAACAACATTTTCGTGTCTCGACAGCGGAATCCGAGGTGAGTTTCAAATTCGTATAAATATAAGACCTTATGATGTGTGAAATAAAGTTCACTTTGCTTTTGCTTAGTCACTCAGGTGAAGTCGATATCGAAATGGTTATTTACAGAATAGACTAGCTGGTATCTAAAGCCTTGGGATATTCAAGTCAAGAGTGAATAGGTTACTTCTATGTAAGCGTGTTCCGTCGTCGACTATATCCTCGCTTACCATCAGGTCAGATTGAGCCTGTGTATAATATTTTTTATAACCTAGTTTGCCGATAGATGTATTGTATTTCAGCAGAGTAATTGCTGCCTTGCATTTTTACCGTTCAACTACATTCCTTCTTTTATGTTTTTGTGCAGACCAATGTCCAATAGTGAAAGAATAAGTATTCCAGAATTTCCTGCAAAAGTTTACACATTTTTATAAACCTAAACCTACTTTTTACACACCATAGTGACATAAAAAACTGAAACTAACAAACTCTTCCTAACTTCCCTGAATTACCAAACCACTACAACTTCTCTTCAAAATTGCACCTACATTTAAAAAAGGGTTCTCCAAACTACCCCTAGACAAAACGTTTACAACCCCTTTATATACCCCTGAGGATCCCAAATAGCCCATTAGTATGCAGTCCAGAACCTGCTGGAGCACCTTCTAACTAAACTATTACATCTATTCTTAGTTTGATCAACATTTTAACTAAATCTCCCATATCTGGGGCGGTTAACGCTGGGGTGGGTGTGGCCGCAGTGTGGGCGGAGGGGAATTAAGTAGCGAAATTAACATTTTAATAATCCTATGGTTTCTTTCATTGTTGCTCCTGTTGCAAAAACAATAGGAGATTATTGGACATGTCGATGCCTCCCAAGTGGTTTTCCGTCACAAAATTGTGAATTTGTGTGTTCTTTACGTGAATGTGACTAATTAAGTATAAATATCATTCAAATACATGTAGTTAAAGGTTCCAGTGAATTTTAAACTGGTCGATCTATTTATTTGACTAGTCTGTTCTGAAAAAAAAAAACTAGATGGCAACCTCCTCTCTTTATACGAACCTCTGCCATCTAGTTTTTTGTGATGAGTTTTTAGAACTCTTGGCTCTGGTCTTGGTCAGAGATGACGGAGACAAAGTCTAGTCTATGAAGCGAGCTTACCCAGAAGTAGCCTGTTCACTCTAACTTTGAAAAGATTAGGGTTGTAAGCTTTCGGAAACAGACGCAGGCAGAGAGTTCCTTTGCTGTGCTCATTATGAAAGACGCTTGGAAACGCTTAGGTCGAATTGTTGGAATAGCAACAAGGTAAGGATGGTAAGTTGCAGTGCGTCTAGATGTCCGATAGTAGAAGGGGGCTGGTGAGATGTGGTTGTGGAGTTCTGGGCCATACTCTCCGAAGTACAACCTTTCAATTCCATTTTATTTAGGACTTCTGACTACTGCTCGCTTTTTTTGAGGATGAAAAATTATTAAGTGAATCCTCTCGCTCTGGGCGGAGTACAAGGGAGTGTCAGACTCTTAAGTGGGTGATACACGGGCGGGCAAGTACGCGGACTGATGGCTCGACGACCTTTTTCGCGAGTGTCTCACCGTAAGTACGCGTACTTTCTAAACAAGACGCGTAGAGAAAAAGTTCGTCAAGCCGCGTACTTGCTCGCCCGTGTATCACCCACTTTAGTGTCTAAAACCGATCCATGTTCCTCCTAATGCCTTTTGCGTTCAAGGGTCGCGGTGACTCTTTCGAACAAATAACGCAACCCTGAGCAGTAAGGCATGCCCTACTGCTCTCTAGAACAGAAAAGAGTTGCTGTATTATAAGGTTTTATTTTTTATTTTTCCTCCGAAAAATAAAGCACAGAAATATAAATATGTTTTAAATAGACTTTAAAAATTGTAGGTGTACGTAAGATATTTCCACGCCATGAGAAATGGCAAACATGAAGTGAGCCATTTTTATCTAAGATCGTGTATGCATTTATTTCAATTTAATTTTTATTTTAATTATTTGCTCTACTTTAGTATTTTGTTAAATTAGTATATTTCTTAATTTAGAAAATAGATACTGTCAAAGTCATTTTGTATGTAGACATTGTAATAGTACATATAATTGAGCAAATATTTTAATAAGTCACTGTTAAACTGTGATAAAACAAAGACCTAACAAAGACAATGAGTCCGATAATACCACTGTCCTGTGTAAATAGGTACAATTACTTCAGTGTATACTTCATTACATAATTGCAAGCGTGAGAAAAATCCGGCCATCTTGTAGGACAGACGTCAAATAGTAATGGATTTGATATCAGCTTTACAATCTGTTGGTTAACAATAGAATTATGAAGTTGAGATGTAACAGATTTTCTATTTATTTATTGCGCATCTTATCGCTATTAGAAATATTAACATTAAATGTACTTACATCATCATCTGCCTAGCCTTTTCCCAACTATATTAAGGTCTGCTTCCAGTCAAACCTGATTCATTTGAATACCAGTGTTTTACGTGGAGCGGCTGTCTACCAGACCTCCACAACCCATTAACTGGGTAACACGGTACTCTTTGGCAAGACTGGTGTCAGATTTTCTGGCTTCTGACAATCTGTAACGACTGCCATAGATCTCTAAATGACAGCCGGGACCAACAGCTTAATGTGCTTTCCGAGGCACGGAGGAAACTCGGTATGTTAAGATGGTCACCCATCCATAGACCAACCTCGGCAAACGTTGCTTAACCTTGAAGATCGACCTGTGCTGATTTTGTTATTTAGCCACGAGCTCCTCCTGGGTGTGAACCAACTATAACAACACTGCAAGTCCGACCATACATATCTTTTAAAACTGAAAAATGTTTGATCCTATTTGGTGACCTAGTTACAACCAGTTTTTTTTAGTAGTCATCATTGCAATTATATAAAAAAAAAAATATTGCCACTAATGGTTGTTGAATCAACAAAATGGCTATTTAAAACTTTTTTTTTTATAAAAAGAAACTATCGAATCCATCAATCTTTGGTTTTATCGATAAGTAATAGTACAGCTAAAGATTTTTTTTTGTACTGTTGATAGGCACGCGTTTGACCGCTATCTTACCTGATGGTAAGCGATGATGTAATTAACAGGTAATACAAGCTTTTAGGCCGTATCTGATCGGAGACCGTCACCCACATTGTGATGGCCGTCAGCTTTTACGGTTCCAGAGGGCCAATTTATCACTAAGGTTGTTTTTTACAGATTGCGACTGGGATGCGATTGCGAACGTTGCCGTTCTTTAGGGTTCCGTAGCCAAATGGCAAAAACGGAACCCTTATAGATTCGTCATGTCTAAATAGAAAAAAAAAGCAATACATTTTTGGGGTCCCCATACTTAGAACTGAAATTAAAAATTTTTTCTTTCATCAAACCCATACGTGTGGGAAAATGATATTGAGGTTTTCAATTTCATTTTTTTCTAAACTGAATAGTTTGCAAGAGATACTTCCAAAGTGGTAAAATGCGTGCCCCCCCCCTGTATCTTCTAAAATAAGAAAATGATAAAACTAAAAAAAATATAAATGATGTATATTACCATATAAACTACCAGCAAAAATTGGTAATACGTCATAATTCGTACAATACTATAATGTACGGAACGTACGGAAGGTACGGAACCCTTCGTGCACGAGTCCGACTCACACTTGGCCAGTTTTTTTTACTGTTATTAGGCACGCGTTTGACCACTATCTCACCTGATGGTAAGCGATGATGTTATCTGAGATGGAGCACGCTTGCCTGGAAGTAGAAGTAGTAGCTATCAGGAAACACAGACTCTGGTAGTTGTTTTAAAATTAACAGAATAATGACACTCAGAATGCGCATGGGCTCTACGTAAAATGAAAAAATCGTGGATTCTAAAAGTCCCTGACATCAACGACTTTTAGAAAAAGTTATTCATCATCAATAAATCTAGTTTTTTATTAATTACTCTACTATACTTTATGATCATTATTATGAGCCCGTAACTAGTGAGTATGGAAAAAGGGACTGCTGTGGACTGCAGGCCCTTTTTCCATACTTCAGATATGACCTGCTAAGCTCCTTTCTAATTTGTCAGCTGATTAGCCGCATTGAGCTGATTTGAGTTGCTCTGATTAATAATATGTAATTCTTTTATCAATTCTATTCCCGCTGGAACTAGGACGCTACCCCGACAAAGGTCACCCAAACACGGCTCCGACCACAAACGAAGGACGCATACAAATGTCCAGAAACCATCCACATAACATACCCTTCACATATTATGCACAGGTTACGCCACACATTCTTTGGATATTCACGCGGACACACACAACACACATACAAGGCCGAAATAGCGGGGAGTTGCGGGGAAGTCTCTCAAGATAGCGAAAAAATTCCGTGTAGATTTGAATTGTGAATGTGTGTGAAACAAAAGAAAATAATGTATGCAGTCATTTGTTTTTTGTAAAGTCCCGTTTACACCACGCGTGTTCCCGATTTTTCAAGGATTACCCTTAAATATAAAGAAAGTGTTCGTAATATGTGACACCAAGTTCCTTCACAATTGCGAGGATTTTCAGCTTGAAGAGGTTCAGGGAATTGACGCGAGAATTTGATGCCTTTTACGATATTGCGGCTTTGGCGTGAGGAAATATGATATTGTGGTGCATCGGGGTTTAATATGAGATGCTAGGGAAACGGGGTGACGGAAGAATGTAAAATGTTTAGTGAGACAGAAATTGGGGCATCGCACTTTGTACTAAGTAGGCACCAAATGAATTTCCAACAGTGGTTTGCAAATGTAGGGTATCTACCATAAACTGCAAAAAATATTTTTTTTTGATAAGGAGGCTTCCTTCAATTTTAAATGTAATTTAATATTTATTATTTATTTATTTATTTATTTAAACTTTTCGCACAAAAAAAAAGTACAAAGGCGGACTTAATGCCTTAGGCATTCTCTACCAGTCAACCAAGGGTGGTGAAGAGATTAGATTAGATTTATTATTTTTATAGCGGCTGTAGATAAACACCATCCATGAAAATTTCAATTGTTTACCTATTACGGTTCATGAGACAGACGGACGGACAGCAGTGGCTTAGTAGAGTAACGTCGGTCTTTCAATACAGAACCCCAAAAATGGCGACAACTTTTATGTGTGTGGTTCTGATACTTTTCAGAGTTCCGTATCCGATTTTTTATTACTAAGCTTCCGGTAGCCAGATATATTACGTTGAGATCGCCTCACGCGACGCGGTTTATTTCACGGTATTTCCGACCCGCGAATAATAGTGCGATTCTGTAAATATCTAACCTTGTAAGCTTAGGTGAATTAAGCTGTCAATACATCCAAACAAGATGCAATGACAGCCGGTCGATTCTGTCGGCATCTCACCGTGATTACTTAGGTGGAGTGAACGATAAGTGAGCTGTCATTCTATCTTGTTTGTCTGTTTCGACAGCCCACTTGTCGTTCACTTCGCCTAAGTGTTCACTTCGACATGTTTACAGAATCGCACTGCAGTTCACTTCATGCTCACTGCACATAAGACGTTCACAGAATTGAATGGACTGGTAAGGTGTAAACACGGATTTACATCTAATTATTCGTTTCCTGTGATTGTCTTAAAGGACCAAGTCAATTTGTCATACGGCTAAGCACCATGCGTCAATACAATGAAGTCAAACGAATGGCACCAATGAGGCGAATAAAATTGTTTATCGGAATGGTTTTAATCTGAAGTCTCAGTATCAATATAAGAACAACACATTTATGAGAACTAAAAGAAATTACCGTCATCAGACAGGTCTTAGCAGATGTAAAACATTCAAAAATTATTAAAAATCTTATAAAAGAGTCTCAAAGTATGCCGTCGTAGTGGGCATCACAACATGAAAACATCGTTTTCATCACCTCACACGATTTGGTTTTATTGCCAAGGTCATCGTCAGCATCATATCAGCCGAAAGACGTCTACTGCTGGACATAAGGCTCCCCCAAGCGTCGCCAGAACGACCAGTCCTGTGCATCACCAGGTCACCGGTTCACCAGGCCTTCCAACGTTGCGTCTTCTGGTACGCGGTCGCCACTCTGGAATTTTTCGGTCCCATCGGCCTTCCGTTCTGCGAGCAATGTGCCCTGCCCACTGCCATTTTCACTGACAAACATGGCAAAACGAACTGAAAAAAAGACGAAATGGCAAACATGAAGTGAGCCATTTTTATATAAGATCGTGTATGCATTTATTTCAATTTTATTTTTATTTTAATTATTTGCTCTACTTTAGTATTTTGTTAAATTAGTATATTTCTTAATTTAGAAAATAGATACTGTCAAAGTCATTTTGTATGTAGACATTGTAATAGTACATATAATTGAGCAAATATTTTAATAAGTCACTGTTAAACTGTGATAAAACAAAGACCTAACAAAGACAATGAGTCCGATAATACCACTGTCCTGTGTAAATAGGTACAATTACTTCAGTGTATACTTCATTACATAATTGCAAGCGTGAGAAAAATCCGGCCATCTTGTAGGACAGACGTCAAATAGTAATGGATTTGATATCAGCTTTACAATCTGTTGGTTAACAATAGAATTATGAAGTTGAGATGTAACAGATTTTCTATTTATTTATTGCGCATCTTATCGCTATTAGAAATATTAACATTAAATGTACTTACATCATCATCTGCCTAGCCTTTTCCCAACTATATTAAGGTCTGCTTCCAGTCAAACCTGATTCATTTGAATACCAGTGTTTTACGTGGAGCGGCTGTCTACCAGACCTCCACAACCCATTAACTGGGTAACACGGTACTCTTTGGCAAGACTGGTGTCAGATTTTCTGGCTTCTGACAATCTGTAACGACTGCCATAGATCTCTAAATGACAGCCGGGACCAACAGCTTAATGTGCTTTCCGAGGCACGGAGGAAACTCGGTATGTTAAGATGGTCACCCATCCATAGACCAACCTCGGCAAACGTTGCTTAACCTTGAAGATCGACCTGTGCTGATTTTGTTATTTAGCCACGAGCTCCTCCTGGGTGTGAACCAACTATAACAACACTGCAAGTCCGACCATACATATCTTTTAAAACTGAAAAATGTTTGATCCTATTTGGTGACCTAGTTACAACCAGTTTTTTTTAGTAGTCATCATTGCAATTATATAAAAAAAAAAATATTGCCACTAATGGTTGTTGAATCAACAAAATGGCTATTTAAAACTTTTTTTTTTATAAAAAGAAACTATCGAATCCATCAATCTTTGGTTTTATCGATAAGTAATAGTACAGCTAAAGATTTTTTTTTGTACTGTTGATAGGCACGCGTTTGACCGCTATCTTACCTGATGGTAAGCGATGATGTAATTAACAGGTAATACAAGCTTTTAGGCCGTATCTGATCGGAGACCGTCACCCACATTGTGATGGCCGTCAGCTTTTACGGTTCCAGAGGGCCAATTTATCACTAAGGTTGTTTTTTACAGATTGCGACTGGGATGCGATTGCGAACGTTGCCGTTCTTTAGGGTTCCGTAGCCAAATGGCAAAAACGGAACCCTTATAGATTCGTCATGTCTAAATAGAAAAAAAAAGCAATACATTTTTGGGGTCCCCATACTTAGAACTGAAATTAAAAATTTTTTCTTTCATCAAACCCATACGTGTGGGAAAATGATATTGAGGTTTTCAATTTCATTTTTTTCTAAACTGAATAGTTTGCAAGAGATACTTCCAAAGTGGTAAAATGCGTGCCCCCCCCCTGTATCTTCTAAAATAAGAAAATGATAAAACTAAAAAAAATATAAATGATGTATATTACCATATAAACTACCAGCAAAAATTGGTAATACGTCATAATTCGTACAATACTATAATGTACGGAACGTACGGAAGGTACGGAACCCTTCGTGCACGAGTCCGACTCACACTTGGCCAGTTTTTTTTACTGTTATTAGGCACGCGTTTGACCACTATCTCACCTGATGGTAAGCGATGATGTTATCTGAGATGGAGCACGCTTGCCTGGAAGTAGAAGTAGTAGCTATCAGGAAACACAGACTCTGGTAGTTGTTTTAAAATTAACAGAATAATGACACTCAGAATGCGCATGGGCTCTACGTAAAATGAAAAAATCGTGGATTCTAAAAGTCCCTGACATCAACGACTTTTAGAAAAAGTTATTCATCATCAATAAATCTAGTTTTTTATTAATTACTCTACTATACTTTATGATCATTATTATGAGCCCGTAACTAGTGAGTATGGAAAAAGGGACTGCTGTGGACTGCAGGCCCTTTTTCCATACTTCAGATATGACCTGCTAAGCTCCTTTCTAATTTGTCAGCTGATTAGCCGCATTGAGCTGATTTGAGTTGCTCTGATTAATAATATGTAATTCTTTTATCAATTCTATTCCCGCTGGAACTAGGACGCTACCCCGACAAAGGTCACCCAAACACGGCTCCGACCACAAACGAAGGACGCATACAAATGTCCAGAAACCATCCACATAACATACCCTTCACATATTATGCACAGGTTACGCCACACATTCTTTGGATATTCACGCGGACACACACAACACACATACAAGGCCGAAATAGCGGGGAGTTGCGGGGAAGTCTCTCAAGATAGCGAAAAAATTCCGTGTAGATTTGAATTGTGAATGTGTGTGAAACAAAAGAAAATAATGTATGCAGTCATTTGTTTTTTGTAAAGTCCCGTTTACACCACGCGTGTTCCCGATTTTTCAAGGATTACCCTTAAATATAAAGAAAGTGTTCGTAATATGTGACACCAAGTTCCTTCACAATTGCGAGGATTTTCAGCTTGAAGAGGTTCAGGGAATTGACGCGAGAATTTGATGCCTTTTACGATATTGCGGCTTTGGCGTGAGGAAATATGATATTGTGGTGCATCGGGGTTTAATATGAGATGCTAGGGAAACGGGGTGACGGAAGAATGTAAAATGTTTAGTGAGACAGAAATTGGGGCATCGCACTTTGTACTAAGTAGGCACCAAATGAATTTCCAACAGTGGTTTGCAAATGTAGGGTATCTACCATAAACTGCAAAAAATATTTTTTTTTGATAAGGAGGCTTCCTTCAATTTTAAATGTAATTTAATATTTATTATTTATTTATTTATTTATTTAAACTTTTCGCACAAAAAAAAAGTACAAAGGCGGACTTAATGCCTTAGGCATTCTCTACCAGTCAACCAAGGGTGGTGAAGAGATTAGATTAGATTTATTATTTTTATAGCGGCTGTAGATAAACACCATCCATGAAAATTTCAATTGTTTACCTATTACGGTTCATGAGACAGACGGACGGACAGCAGTGGCTTAGTAGAGTAACGTCGGTCTTTCAATACAGAACCCCAAAAATGGCGACAACTTTTATGTGTGTGGTTCTGATACTTTTCAGAGTTCCGTATCCGATTTTTTATTACTAAGCTTCCGGTAGCCAGATATATTACGTTGAGATCGCCTCACGCGACGCGGTTTATTTCACGGTATTTCCGACCCGCGAATAATAGTGCGATTCTGTAAATATCTAACCTTGTAAGCTTAGGTGAATTAAGCTGTCAATACATCCAAACAAGATGCAATGACAGCCGGTCGATTCTGTCGGCATCTCACCGTGATTACTTAGGTGGAGTGAACGATAAGTGAGCTGTCATTCTATCTTGTTTGTCTGTTTCGACAGCCCACTTGTCGTTCACTTCGCCTAAGTGTTCACTTCGACATGTTTACAGAATCGCACTGCAGTTCACTTCATGCTCACTGCACATAAGACGTTCACAGAATTGAATGGACTGGTAAGGTGTAAACACGGATTTACATCTAATTATTCGTTTCCTGTGATTGTCTTAAAGGACCAAGTCAATTTGTCATACGGCTAAGCACCATGCGTCAATACAATGAAGTCAAACGAATGGCACCAATGAGGCGAATAAAATTGTTTATCGGAATGGTTTTAATCTGAAGTCTCAGTATCAATATAAGAACAACACATTTATGAGAACTAAAAGAAATTACCGTCATCAGACAGGTCTTAGCAGATGTAAAACATTCAAAAATTATTAAAAATCTTATAAAAGAGTCTCAAAGTATGCCGTCGTAGTGGGCATCACAACATGAAAACATCGTTTTCATCACCTCACACGATTTGGTTTTATTGCCAAGGTCATCGTCAGCATCATATCAGCCGAAAGACGTCTACTGCTGGACATAAGGCTCCCCCAAGCGTCGCCAGAACGACCAGTCCTGTGCATCACCAGGTCACCGGTTCACCAGGCCTTCCAACGTTGCGTCTTCTGGTACGCGGTCGCCACTCTGGAATTTTTCGGTCCCATCGGCCTTCCGTTCTGCGAGCAATGTGCCCTGCCCACTGCCATTTTCACTGCCAAGGTGCGTAAATAGATTTTTCACATTAAAATACAAATCAGCTGATTGGCAATGCAAAAGTACCTCTTAGACAACACGACACATTGCAATAGCTCCTATACATCCACATACGAACTACAAGATAAGTTTCTGATGTCACACAAATCCTACATTGCGCTATCTCCGATTTGCCATTCCAGTCATGATTTTCGCTTTTATGATGTTCCATCCCAGATCTGTAATTTGTAGTTGCGTACCATAACATAGACTTGGTGCGTCCTGAATACTTATCAGTAGCACTGGAACACCAACTTTCAGCTTCAATTTGTGTGAAGGCACCCCTGATAACGATTTGTAAGGTCTGTCTAAAGTCACCAGCTAAAAGTCCCACCATCCCGCCATCATAGTCTGGTTGTTCTTTATTTCTTTCAATGTACAATTTAGTGCTTCGATTGCTCTTTTGTGGGACGTAGTGCATTCGTCCCGAACTAACACTTTACATTGCTGCAACATTCGTCCGCGCTCTCTGTTTTTGCTTATGTCCATAAACTGGCATATCCTCATGAGCCATGTTCGTTGGCAGTTTAAGATCTGAGTGCGCTATTCGCCCATCACTAATTAGCGTAGTAGCTACCTTTATCTTTTCGGACTTGGGCTAATAGTTAATTTAAAAGAAAAGTTTTGCCAGTGCCTCCTGGAGCATCCAACAAGAGCAAACCACCAGTACCATGTACCTTTTTTTGGATAACTGTATGAAAGACGAATCTTTGTTCTGGATTCAACAGTGGCAGGGCCTCTGGTATTTGTCGTTGTAAAGATACAGTATCGTTATTTAGTTTTCGCATTAAATCACTACTGATTTCCCCAATTCTTTGTGGTCTACTCCAGTGGCGAAGGGTGAATTTTCTTAAAAGAGAAGCCGGACCAAAAAATGCTTACCTTGCTCAAGTGTGATGAGGGTTTTTTAGAAAGCCACAACTTTCTAAAAAATAAATAAAGTGCAACTTTAATTTTTACAACTTATACTTACAAACAAAACCATGCATGCATGCAAATATTAATTACTATATAGCTGACCCGTACAACGTCGTCTGCGTAACATTTTTCATTACTGCTCCGCTCCTGTTGGTCTTAGCGTGATGATATATAGCCTATAGCCTTCCTCGATAAATGGGCTATCTAACACTGAAAGAATTTTTCAAATCGGACCAGTAGTTCCTGAGATGCGCGTTCAACCAAAGAAACAAACAAACAATTTCTTCTGCTTTATAATATTAGTATAGATGATTTGATGCGAAAATCGAACTCGCAATATTTCGCGCAACGGCGAATTGTGACACACGAAGTGTGAGGCAGGTCGTTAAAATTATTAGAAAAAGAAGAAATAAAATATGTATCTACTTTACTGTTACACAATTCTTTAAACTAACTACTTTTCTACTTATACTCTAAAACTATTCGTCTGTTATTTTTTACAAATTGCGCTATATATGTAAAAAATTAAAAAGCTTTTATGATAATGTTATCATAATGCTGGGTTGATTTTTAATTTTGAAAAGGATATTTCCTCAGTCAACAATAATCTTTCAGACAGCATTCTACGTTCACTAATGCCGCCATGCCATCGAATTTACTGAATAATAACAAAATCACTACTGTAATAACTACTTTCTTATAAAACTACAAACTAAAAAGCTATCTTAGTAATAATATAATAATCCTTACTTTCCTAGGTAAACACCTATTTAAATAGACGATCACCAAACAATACAACGCCACTAAACTTGTTTTCACTGCACTATTACTAGTTTACACAAATAAATCAATTTCAACAATAAAACATGAATAATGCTATAAGATTCTAGATTATGATACGAATATATCAAATCAAATGAAAATGAACAAATGCAAACAATAAAGTAATATGACATAAATAAGCGCGAAAGAAATCTGTCAAGTGTCATCCAATATGACAATATAATATCTGAACAAATTCAATATACAACTTCAGTATCATTTCATCTCGTTTTGGCGTACGCATTTCCTGTCTCTGTCGATATTAAAACTCGAAAAATACCGGCTTGCCAGCGCTCTATATCTGGCGGTATTATGTCGCCTCAAGGTCACGATCGCTACAAGAGAAACATGTACTAGGATTCCTAAAACGCCGGCCGGCTTAATTCAACTTAATGTCGGCGTTGATATATTTCTTTTATTGTAACATTTGTAACTTTCATAAGCAAATTAATGTTATACCTGCAATGTAACTTCGTAAATAATTATTTGTTTAAATGATAATTGAAAACAATAGATGCTAGTTTTTGCCATATTTCGAAAGGGAAGCCGATAGGAATCGAGTTGTATGGAGCCTTCGCCACTGGTCTACTCATCCCAAAATCCGATAAATCTTTTCCAGTGATAGTTATGACTTGGTCTTCAACAATGGTAAATTATATCATTGTAGCTTTAGAATTCTGTTCTTGTAATCTGTGTAAAATATCACCCGCCATATATTTTTTATACTTCTCCCACAACTGTTGAGGGTTAGAAAGTTCACATATTGCTTTTAATATAACGAAAAGCTCTCTCACCTTGGCCACAGAACTGCACTGAATACCCTCTTCCAGAGTGTTATCCCGCTGATTGTTTTTCTCTAATAATTCTCTTGCCTCACATGCTTCTCGAAATGTCGAAAACACCTGGTTATTGAATATTTTGAGGTCTCTGGATGAGGTTGGCCCACGCACATGGTGTAAAAGCATTCTTAAACAAAAACATTCCATATTTCTTAGTGAACAGTATAGACTCTACCTAAAGCATCTTCAGATTTTACAGCAGGCCAAATTCGTACAGGTTCTTCCTGAAGTCTATTTATCATTTTCGTATATTATTTAGCATATTTGTCTCTAGTACAGAGATAAAAAAACGCTTGTTTTTGGGGAGGGAAGACAGTCTTTCCTGAAAATTATTTTTATTAAAATAGACACATTGGCCATTTTCTAGGTGTGCAGTGAGGTATGTGAAGATGGGGTGCCTTTCGTGTAACGGGAACGCTGAGAGCCGCCACACCGCTTCATTACTGCTGACATAGCGACCAGCCTGATATGTTTGGACTTCATCGACGGGATTAACAGCCTCTGTGTTTCTAAAATTAATAATGGTTTGGTCTTTATTTAGATATTACAAAACTTATTAAATTGCCAGCCTCGTTTTTCATTTTTCAATTTTCAAATAATTTATTTAAACTCACTAAGGGCTGATTTTTCAATAGTCCAATTACTCTTATCTGAGGAATAAAAATGGCCGTTTGACAGCCTTTGTATGGAAAATAGTCAATGTAACTTATTTATTCTTCCAATAAAAGTTATCTGACTATTGAAAAATCAGCCCTAAGTCACATAGTTATTGTGTTGTCTCATTGTGTGCGTATAAAATTGTTGAAATCGATTCTGAACATTTCTTTAAAGGTTTTCTACAAGTACACAAAAAAAGGTTGTTATTTTTGTTTTTGTCATAAGAACATACTTATCATTCAGGCGCCGCCATAGCAGTATCCCTTGACAACCTGGTACAATGAAATTAAAAACCCGAGTGACAAATCAAAAGGAAAACCATTAAACATGACTAAGTATGAGTAACATACCAGCACGTGACACGGTGTCTAAATAAGGAAATTTATAAAGATGGCGCCTTAATCATGATACGATAAAAGTAGGGTTTGATTCACTTCTCAATATAATTATGCGGGTTTTTTTAATAATAGAATATTCGAAATGACACGTGATCAGTCCTTTAATCATCATCAGCCGAAAGACGTCCACTGCTGGACATAGGCCTCCCCCAAGTGTCGCCACATCAACTGGTCCTGTGCGTCTCGCATCCATCGGTATCCACTCATCACCTTCACTAGGTCATTGGTCCACGTTGTGGGAAGCCTTCCAACGCTGCGTCTTAAGGTACGTTGTCGCCACTCCAGAATTTTTCGGCCCTACCGACCATCTGTTTCGCGAGCAATGTCATCTGACGCTTCAGTTTGGCAGCTTTCAGGCTTTGAAAGATTCTTTTAGTGTTGGATAGCCCATTTATCGAGGAAGGTTATAGGCTTTATAACATCACGCTACGGAGCAGAGCATTAATGAAAAATGTGACGCACATGAAGTTATCAGCTAGTCCTAATATACAAAATTCTTCCGTTACTGACTGACTGACAGAACGCACAGCCGAAACTGCTGGTCATAGAAAGCTGAAGATGTAGCTTCTCTACACTCCGTAGGAGAGCACTAAGAGAGGATTTTGCGAAATTCCTACGGGAACGGAGAAATCGGGATATGCGTGTACGTAGACTCATTCTCTTTTGCATTGTATAATGTTACTCATAAATTATTTCGTAACGTAATGTAACAATGACTACTGGTTTAAAAGAGTGTCCTTGGAGTTTCTTGCACGTTCTTCTCCACAGGATCTACTCTTTGGAACGTGCAAACTGCCGCGCTGGAGGCGGGGTCGGTGGGTGTGTTATGTTGGAGAACAACATGCTGCTCTTGTCGCTAGCGCGGCAGGATTAGCTTCATCTATTTGACTGACAGACCTTGACTATTCAAAAGTGCCTGTAACTGGTCTATTTGAAATAAAGAATTTTGTATTTTGAAGTCGCGGGCAAAAGCTAGTCTATACTAATACTATAAAGCTGAAGAGTTAGTTTGTTTGTTTGGTTGAACGCGCTAATCTTAGGAACTGCTTTGTAAAATTCTGTCAGTGTTAGATATCCCATTTATCGAGGAAGGCTATAGGCTATATATATCATCACGCTAAGACCAATAGGAGCGGAGCAGTAATGAAAAATGTTACGCAGATGACGTTGCACGGGTCAGCTAGTAATAATATTATAAAGCTGAAGAGTTTGTTTGTTTGAACGCGTTAATCTCAGGAACTACTGGTCCGATTAAAAAAAATTGATAGCCTATTTATCAAGGAAGGCTATATATATATATTATATCACGCTAAGACAAATAGGAGCGGAGCATTAATGGTAAATGTGACGCAGACGAAGCTGCGCGGGTCAGCTTGTCCTTTATAAAACTACATTTGACTGTCTTCAAGAAATTCCCACACTACAAAAACATCAACAATTTACCGCCACTGCTTTGTGCCTATTGCGTAGTCCTTGAATAAATAATTGTGTGACAGACAGAGAGACGTAACGTAATGACAGCTACTCTGTATTATTGTTTATGCATACGTTTTGAGGTCTATGACCTTGTAGACTCTTTGTATGAAAAGGATTTTTTGTTTATGTTTTGTTCCGTTTTAGTATTCGGAGGTCTTCGACTGTTGTCTAAATGAGTATGGTGGTATATAATAACTTCTATGTTATAGTTTCCGTTTAAAAATAAGTATGCTATTGACCTTACAAAATTTCAGTAAAATATAACTAACTAGCTGACCCACGCAACTTCGTCTGCGTCACAGCCTATATCCTTCCTCGATACATGGGCTATCTAATACTGAAAGAATTTTTCAAATCGGACCAGTAGTTCCTGAGATTACCCGCTACATACAAACTTACAAACAAATGTTACCTCTTTATAATATTAGTATAGATTAGTTTTTGCCCTCAGCTTTGTTAGCCTTAGTATAGATTTTCGTATTAAAGTAGCCTATAATTGTTTCCAAATGGTTGAGAGGCCCATCTATGTCTGTGTCATAATAAATCAAAAGTTCAGCGTCAAGCGTGTTGAAAGAAAGTATCCTTTGTCCTATTCCAAGATAATTATACTCTACCGGTTTGTAAAATTTCGTCCGAATTCTTTCTACCATGATGAACGTAAAGACAACCAGGGCAACAAACAGAGCTACTTACGCATCTATAATAGTCATTGCGCCGATTGTCGTTAAAACCAACGGCCTGGTGGTCAAAAACGCTGACGACCATCTGTCGAAGCTGGCGTTTCACAGTTGAATAAAGGGCCTGATACAGAAGGCAGTACTCCTTGACAGCTTTTTGAGGAAGTTCTATTTAATTTGTTATATTTTTTAAAAGTGAATATGGCTATCTTTAAATGACAAAACATTAAAGTTATGATATTATATCTATTTGGTGCGTTCGAATCCTGGACATGAGGTGACTTTAATCGAAGTTCATGTTATTAATTGAAAGTACATGGCTTTTGTGGTTACAGCAACGTTTTAACCTGTTTTGACAAGACAGCCATATCTCTATTTTCCTGTTCATATTTTTTCCTGCAATGGTTCAATATTTGCTATTTAAAAAATAAATTTGTATTATTTGTTATGGTGTAAAATAAAAAGTGTTTCTATCCTATTCTATTAATTTGATTTTTTTATTAAGCCTCGTTACACTATGCAACATTGGACTTGCAACAAGTGACGCTCATCAAGATCACCTATGTTGCACAACCACGTGCAACATTGTCAGCACGCGCATAACGTTAACCACATTATTTTTAATACTAAACAAAAGCTCTTCATCGTTGAATTGTGAGCAACAAGTTGCGCATGATGCCGCGCATTAAATTCTTCTTTTTTTTTTCGTGTCGCTTAACTCATATTATTATATTTTGTCCGACCACTATTGAGCAACCTGTACAGCTCTATCATTGGCCTCATTCAAATCTTGGATGGTGCATGTGATTGCGCACGACGAGCAATAAGAAGATGCTGCATGTCTTGTGAAGGGGTTATGCACTGGCACTGCGTTTTGGAATGGATGGAAAACGGCCCATTTGGCCAGATTCTTTTAACATCGGTCACAGGTTGACCGATGTTAAAAGCAGTTGCAGTCAGTCAGTTTAGAGATTTCTAGGGTGGCCACTGCAGTTCCCGTCCAGGTGGTAAAAGTTCTGGCGGGGAAATAGTGCGGAGGGGAGGGTGTTTGCGCCAGTTTGCGCCTCACCTCACAAAGCTTTTACGACTTTTCAGACGTACAGGTGTTACTTGGTGAGATGGTAACCATGCAAGGGGTTATGGCAGTCCAGTGAAATTTTGCCAAATTTATACGAGCATGGCAATCGAACTGAACTTCGGTCGCGTATAATGTATATGCTCTACAGAATACGTTGCCACCGAATGGCCGCTGAACTATACGCCTAATCGAAGTTCGGCGTACGCTACAACGCAAATTAATTTCGGCATAATGTGTCGTCAGTAATTCAAATAACGTTGCAGTCGTAATCAAGCCGAACTTCGGTCGCATATCTTCGGCATAGTGTGTTTAGACATTAAGCATACGGTTGAATGTTATGCATAAACCTGTTTATAACCATCATTTTAGTAGCTTCAAAGTCAAAGTAAACAATAACCTAGACACCATTAGTACTACCTACAGCAAATAGTTGGTCTAAACTAAGGCTAGGTACATGTGCCCACACTTAGCAGTCCGCAGTCAATATAATCGTCCTCTACTCTACTTGACACGCTACATTGCGACACTCACACAATGTTAGTGAGTTGAAGCGAGAACACACGGGCAACTTAAATTGCTCATTATAATCACCCTTTTTAATATTGAAGTCATCAAATGAAGAAGTAATTTAACGGTTTCCTATAAAAAGGCCCACTCAAGGTTGAGCTGAAAGGATTGTCAAGCTCTTAGGCTCTAGACAGACGGACCGCATTTCAACTGCAATCCAACCGCAAATTGCAGTTCGGATGCAATTGACACGACTGCAATAGAACTGCAAACCAACCGTGCAGTTCGATTGCAGTCGGTGTGCAGTTCACACGATTGCATGCCGACTGCGATTGAACTGCATCCGAACTGTTAAAGTAGTGCGGGCGGGTATGGTGCAGTTCGGATGCAGTTGACACGCCGTGCACGCCGACAGCTATTGAACTGCAATCGGACTGCACGATTGGTTTGCAGTTCTATTGCAGTCGTGTCAACTGCATCCGAACTGCAATTTGCGGTTGTATTGCAGTTGAAATGCGGTCCGTCTGTCTAGAGCCTTACTGACTAAAATCAACCCTCTTTTGAGAATTTTGCAACCCTGTCAAGTTGAAAATCAGCCTAAAGCTTCAATCAAAATTCATTTAGTGTTTAGACGAGTAACTTAATTATTTTTCGATCTGATTTTTGTGATTCTTTTTTAGTTTGGTGCGGTATACTTGTCATTTGGTTCCGTAAAGATTTTACTTCGGCTCAGTAGTTTTTATTTTATGAACAATTTTGCTTATTTCGATTATTCTGCGTAGAAGAAAACGTCGTCCAAGTGTCACCACTTAAAAGAGAAAAATAAAAAACTTTTTTTTTAAACATACGCGTCTTCCAAAAAAAACACTGTTTTAAAAAACAAAGATACAAAACCAAAAACAGCAACTTCCAAAATTAAGGTTAAATCACGAATGTGTCGTAGCAAGGCGTTCCAGCAGCGAATTCGATTTTTCCACGGAATGTAGAGGTGGGGCAAGACTAACAAAGGGTAGGCAGATGCTCTTGTTTTGACTTATTGATGGCAATACTAAATGTCTGAAGCGATTACTGAACTAGATCGTGCTCCTGTCAGCAGAAACAGTTGCCGGGCAATAATTGCCCGTGTATGTGCCGCTTTAGTATGTTTTACAAAGTGTTATTTTGCAACTCAACAATGTAATGTCACTTAGAAGATAAGAGAGCATCTGTGAGTGAGTTGCCACGTTTTATTGCTTCTTGAGTAGATGGAGCTGACTGTAACTGTCAGTCTGGATGGAGGGATCTCAATTAAGTAATGCACAATCACCCATCCGCTTTTTCAAGCACAGCTTAACCGTGTTGACTTGTGGACCTGTGTTTATAAACCCGAAAACCTCTTGACTTTAGGTCCTATTTCACCGAGATACCATGGTGCTTTGAGCCACCAAATAAAAGTGATTTTAATGGCAGCATCGGTGGCGTCAATTAAAATCCCAATATTTATGGTATACGGGCACTTGACTAGGCACAGCAAAGTTTGACTCATGTTCAGCGGGTCTAAAAATACCAATTTAGTAGAAACATATTAGAATCATAATCTTAACCACACAACAATCTATCAAAGGTAAACGCCAAAAAAATGCCTGAAATAGACAGAAACTACTAATAGTCCTTAATTCTATTTAGAATAAAACATGTATTACAAAATATTTCTCAAGTTTGTATACCTAGGGTAAAAACATAACGATAATTAAAATATTTATTTTGATATCCGTCATAGTCATTCTTAATTTATAATGGCGGTCAGTGTTTATTTGATATGAGTAATCGATATTCAGCCAAACAGAAATAGTCAAACGAACATTTTATAGAATTATTGCACATTTATTAGTTATCATTCATTTAATTTTATTCGACGTACTTATACCGTAAATCTAATTAAAATTGTATATGCGTGTCAATATTAATTAAATAAACCTACGGTTCCCTACGATTTGCAGTGCAATTTGGCGTATGTTTCATTGTTGTTCATTTCAGGCATTTTTTTGTGTGGCTGATGGGCATTCCCCTTTCATTTTCATCTTTATCGCTAACGCATTAGGTTCAAGGTTGATTGGGAAAATTTTACAGTGACCGGTAGCGTGATGTGCTTTCTGATTCTGTGAAAGTGGCTTTTTTTAGACCCGTTGAACATGGGTCACACTTTGCTGTGCCACAAGTGCCCGTATACCGTAAGCATTAGAGTTTAGTAGCTACCTACTGAGCCCAAACAATCTCAGAATTTATAAAAATCGGCTAAGTGCGAGTCGGACTCTCACACAAAGGGTTCCGTATCACCAATAAAAACGCGTGGGTTCCAATAAAAACACGTTTCTTGTGTCGGAGCCTCCTTAAATAAATTTTTAGATATAGCGTCAACAGAAATAAACTCTGTAATGCCTGTTTGGTCTGTACCTATACCTACCTTAATTCGTTAAATTTGGTTTGGTTTTTTCCCTTTTTTTTGTGAAATATTAATAATTTGTTAAATAATTGACCTATATTCCTACATAACTATTGTATGCCCAAAGGGCGGGATATAGCTGATCTATTTAATTATTTAAGTACATATTAGACAAACCTATGATCTACATTAAATATATTGAATTGAATTGAAATTTCAACTGTTTAGGTACTTATTATGGTCCTTGAGTTACAGCCCACTGACAGACAGACAGACGGACGGATAGCAGAGGTTTAATAATAAGATTCCGTTGCTTATCCTTCGGATACGGAACCCTAAAAATAGACTCGAAGTTCGGAAGAACTAGTCATATGCACCGATATCGACAAGTACAAAACGACAACAACATTCCAGCAACACTTGTTTACAACCACTCATACATGGTATCCGCTCTGTTATGTAATGAATGCAACATTCATATTCTTGCGCCATCACTACTCGCATAGTATAGTACCTGCTAGCTCGTTCTGCGCTAGTACTGGCGGAGAGTAGCTAAACCAGTTTGAGACGCCAAGGCAACGTGCTTAGTATAGTAGGAAAGATTTTGAAGTCGTGTTTGTTTGTACATCATGAACAAGTACGGTGTATTATACTAAATTGTTTGATTTTCATTAAAATAAGCATAAAGGTTTTAAAAGACTTGATGCACTAGGCTAGGCCTGTTCCACAGGAAACTTACAACATTTTCCTATCGAATTAGATAAAATTATGAACAGACCCAAGTCACTGTATAATTTTAAATTCTTTAAGATAGTAACTAACTTTTTCAACAATCATACGGAAAAAAAATTGGCTGTTCGTTGCCTGCTGCGTCGCGTGTCGTGGGTTCGGTTCCCGCACGGAAAAAATATTTGTATGGCCTACAGATAGTTGTTCCGGTCTGGCTGTTTGTGTATGTGACTTTGTATGTTTGTAAACGCACCCACGATACAGGGGAAATTCCTAGTGTGGGGCAAGGTTTTTAAAAAAACAAAACACAACAAACAACTATATTGGGGTCGGCTTCCAGTCGATCAGCTGAATACCAGTGTTTTACGTGGAGCGGCTGGCTACCAGAACTCCACAATCCATTAACTGGGTAACACGGTACTTCCTGGTAAGACTGGAGTCAGATTTACGAAATAAATTCATATATTAGTATTATTGACTTACGGTGACGTTAACCCAATGCCATATACTAACACAGTCCACCCTTTTGCTGTTTCACATTTTATCCTAATTTTTATCCCGCGACTAAGTTCCCATGGAAAAAAAAATAACTTGAACACAGGCAAAGCCGCTGACAGAAACTATTTCTTTACAAAAAATCTTCAGTATGGCCTCATTCACAAAAAGAAGTGTTAAAAGAAACCACGTATTATTTTAAACGCTTGGATGAAGCTCTCATTAACAAAATGCAAGCATACCCACGTTCGAAAGTTAAAACACGACAAAGTAGCAGTAGTAAGGTGACGCAACGACATGTGCTCCCCACCCGGGAGCGAACCTTGACCCGCACAGTGAAAGTGGCCCTTATTGCGTCCGCGCTAAGGTGGCGTATAAGGACCGAAAACGAAAGTGATTGGGAGCGGACCCAGTGAGAGGCGGAGCGAGTAGCGATCTTAAAGTAGAATGTAATTTGCTGAATCGTATCGTTGATTAGAGACGGGTGGCCGTCGGATATAATTTCGAAATTAAAAGTAGCTTATATAAGCTAGACTTAGAATTTATCTTTGTGCAAATTTCACCCAGATTTGTTCAGCGGTTCTGGCGTTATTAAGTAACATTCATTCATCCAGCAATCCAAAATTACGAGTAAGATTTCGTGATTGCAACTAGGACTGAAGAGTTTATGTAACTACTTAAAAACTTTTCCCAGAGACTATAAAATGCCATTCTATCAGCGATTGCGATTGCAGAAATCATCATCTGCCCAGTCTTTTCCCAACTATATTGGCCCAAATCTCATCTAATGGAAAATGATGATTAGGCCGAAGATGGAAGCGAGTTTCACCCGGAATCCTGTTACACAGAGGAACTGGCTATCATACCTCTAACTGCCGGAACACAACAATTCTGTTAAAATTGTTGTTATGGCGACAGACTTAGATATGATGGTGGTAGCTTGCCAGGCGGACTTAGAACAAGTCTTACCACCAACTACTACTAACCGAGCAAAACATTTGCCCCCGCTGGGAATCGAACCCGGGACCTCTGGGTCTGAATCAGGTGGTTTAACCACTAGACCACGGAGGCGGTTAGTATCACCTGTTTAGCACCACCCGGGGACCACGTGTAAGGATTCGCTGAAGGGTATTCTCCTACGGACGCGGGTGACTCGGCCCCCATATATCGGTTTATCACAATTTGAAGTCCATACAGAAAAAGTGGCAGATTGAAGCTTCTAGCTTTTTTCATCAGATCACTTGAATGAGTACCTATTAGACTCGCACTGGGTAATGCCAGCCGTGTTCCTTCAAATGCTCACAATGTTTCTTTACTATTTATAGGCAGAAGTTTGACCACTATCTCACCTGATGGAAGCGATGATGCGGCCAAAATAGAGCACGCTTGCCTAGAAGTCACTCTTGACTTCAAGACTCTCAGGTTGTAGCTATCAGGAAATACAGACTCAGGCAGAGAATTCCACTCCATAGCTGTACGCACTATGAATATTGTGTTCCCAAAACGTTTCACCGGTACCTCTTTCAAACAATTCCACAATAGAAAATAATAATGACTTTATTGGCATAGAATGTGGCGTTCGTCAGTGTTTACACCCAAATAAAATACTATAAAGCTACTTGCTTGAAGCTGGTTTCAATTAAATCAGTTTCCCCGCTCCCGCTTATTGCTGTATCCCCTACGTCACATTAACAGCAATGATTCAATTACGTCGCCGTCTCGAGCCCTCTAATTAACTAATTGTGCAAGTTAGCGCGCAGGACCTTATTATGAGCGATCATTGTCCCGCTAAAGTGACTGCATCGTCCAGACATTTATGAGACAGAGGAGATTAACTGACATTTAGTGAGAACAGAGTAAATTGTGCACTGTAGTGCACAAGAGCTTATTATGAGCGATCATTGTCCCGCTAAAGAGACTGTATCGTCCAGACTTAATGGACTTTTTTGACGGCACGGTTGGCGCAGTGTGTATGTGACTTTGTATGTTTGTAGACGCACCCACGATACAGGAAAAAATCCTAGTGTGGGGCAACGTTTTTTCTAATAAAATAAAAGAAAGAAAAAAGAAACAAAGGAGATTGACTGACATTTAGTAAAAACAGACTGTATTGTGCACTTAAGCGCCCAGGAGCTTATTATGAGCGATCATTGTCCCGTTAAACTGCTAAAGTGACTGTATCGTCCAGACGTTTATGAGACAGAGGAGATTGACTGTCATTTAGTAAGAACAGAGTGTATTGTGCATAACGAGCGCAAAGGAGCTTATTATGAGCGCCTATTACCCGCTAAAGCGACTGTATTGTCCAGATTTTTTTAAGACAGAGGAGATTGCCTGTCATTTAGTATGAACAGAGTATATTGTGCATTTTAGCGTACAGGATCTCAGTAAGAGATACCATCTCCATGCTCAAGGTTAATACCAAATAGTGCGAGTAGGCCACTGACTTTTTGAGCCTAGAGTCATCTCCTTCTCGCAATCTATAACTGCGGCTGTATAATACTTGTCAGCTTAACCGCTACAGCAATAATGCTTGTCAAGGTTGATCCGAGGCTGGAAGACCATTTTGCATACCGATTCGAGAGTCCACCCCGCCTCGTTCCTCCTCCGGCTCTCCTTTTGGCTGTCATTTGTAGATCTTTGACAGTCGTTACGAATACTTAACTTAACGTTACGATAAATTTTGTTGCGGAATCCATGAGTCGTTTCTCCGGGACTCGTTGAGCTGCATTGACTCGGCGTTTTTCTGGTGGCCACTACTGTTGATTCTAGCTTGCAGTGATTGGGAATATGTGGCGGGCTTGTTCCAATAAAAAAAAACTGGTCACAGATAGTCCAAAGCTAGAAAATGTGGGAAGAGGTCTGTCTGCACGTATGCAAAAATAAAGTCTCGTAAAACAATCACGCTATTGAACGTAGTAGCCTACTTACAATACTTGCCCTTTTATCTAAAATTTCGCCATAGCAATTACTCTCCTCACCTTGTAAACCAAATTAAGAATAAAGATAATAATTATAATGTAGTGCTAAAACTGACATTGACATACTACAGATAATCCATTCAAATCCACACACACACACACACAGTAGGTACGTGACATACTTGAAGCAGGCAAAATATTTATACCAACCATATACAAGTAAATAAAATTGAAGTATTTGTTTGTGATAACATAATAACGGCCTTTTAATGTTACTCAATCTCGTCAGAACGACTGATCGGATCTTGATGAAATTGTTATTACTTTAGATTTTTTAAAATTAAACGTTGCCCCACACTATGAATAATTCCTGTATCGTAGGTGCGCTTACAAACATACAAAGTCACATACATAAACAGCCAGACCCGGAACAACTATCCTGTAGGCGATACAAATATTTGTTCCGTGCGGGAATCAAACCCGCGACAGTCACTTACTCAACCAGGGGCCCGAGTTATTAAAATAGTGTCAGAATGGTTTCAAAATGGTTGATTTTGACAAGTTTGGTAATCTACTAACATAATGGCATCATAATGGCGTCATTATGACATTCCAATGATCAACCACTGACACGCCATTGAAAGAAAGGCATATGAATGGTAATCTCGTACATAATGATAGATTTAGTATTTGCGTACTTACTTCTCACTACTTCAGATTGCTTATAACACTAATAAATAATATGTAAAACAAAATATTAATAAAATCTGGCATGAATAAATGCTCAAATTTAGCTCGGTTTTATAATAGTGGCAATACGGCATTTCTACCGCAATTCTATTATGAGACCATTGACGTGCCAGTGACCGGCCACTGACGTGCCAGTGACCGTGCCATTATGAATTTAGCAGATTACGAACTTTTAGCAAAATGACAATGGGATCGTGTCGGAATGACAAATTTATAAAAATAGCAGACTCGGGCCCCAGTGCGCCAACCGTGCCGTCCAGAATTTGGCATACATGTAGATGTCTGAAACACTTAGGATAGGAATTTTTATCCCGGGAGTACATTCTCTTAGGATAACGATCGTATCAACAATAAATTAGAAAAGGATTCAATTTTAAAATTATTGTCTGTCTACAAGTCTGTTTGTTTTAGGTAATCTCCGAAACAGCTAGCCCGATTTTCACTAGCAAATGAAGATGATACAGAGTTGTTTAGTCAACTTTGATTTTAGAGAAGAAGTAAGAGTACAGTGCAAACAAATTAAAACCCATTTTACGCGGGCAAAGTTGCGGGCATCAGCTAGTTATATAATACAAAATGAATTGTGTTTGTATACGTAGGCACATTGTAGATGTGCATACAGATTATTATATGGAAATGACGTTTTCATTAAACAATAGATCCGGAATGAGTTTGTAGTTGTCACCAAAATATTATGAAAAAATCGTCTTGTATAAAATATTATACCATCCAAATTCAATAGTTTACAGTATAAACGTATTTTTTGAAAAAAAAAAAAAATACACGGGATATTATGGTGTTTGCCATTTTCCGGTTTCATAGCAATTGTATTTTTTAACCGACTTCCCAAAAAGGAGGAGGATCTCAATTCAGTTGTATATTTTTTTATGTTTGTTACCTCATAACTCAGACAACGATGAACCGATTTAAAAAAATCTTTTTTTTTTCTGAAAGGATTTACTTGCAGATTGGTCCCATTAAAATTTTATCAAAATCGGTTACGAAATTAGGATTTTAAATCGAAATAGCTGGAATTCGTCTACTTAGATGATCGTTTTATGTCATCCAAGTAATCGAAATTGCGTATTTTGCTTTTCTGCGATGTTGCAGTGGTGTTGTTAGGTGTGGGGTACCACTAAAAAGTGAAAAATAAAACACAGTCAAACGAACAGACAGAGTTTTTGTAATTTCTTTAAGTAACTAAACTAAATTTAAGGAGTAGTTCAACTACCTATATCGGTTACCTGTTAGAAGAACCTACTTTACATCGCAACTAGCACTTCCCCTGCGACTTCGTTCCCGCTGGATTAGTATTGCAATTTTCGTAGGGATCTCTATTTTTTCGAAAATAAATTATAGCCTATGTTACTTTCTGATAATTTGGTTTTCAATTGGTGAAAAATGGTTAAAACCGGTTCAGTAGTTTTGGAGCCTATTCGGTACAAACAAACAAAACAAGTCTTTCCTCTTTATAATTATAATATTTGCACAGTAAGTATAGTCAAAAGAAAGAATTTGCTAAAGCAAACACCAGATGACTCTTCGATCAACTTAAAGCATTCAATCAAACAAAACCTACCAACACGGATGACGTCACAAAATTATATTATTTATACGTAAAACACTTATGTCGTACACATATGTACAGATCAGTACAGACCAGTACATGAAGCTACAACAATCTGTTAAATTTCTTTAATAGATTTTCAACTTTATCGCTAAAGCTATAGGTGCAAGGTTGATTGGGAAAACGTATTCGTAATATCATAAATCACGTTTAATATTGGTCTTCATCATCAGCCTAGCCTTTTCCCAAGTTGGTGTTGGCTTCCAATCAAACCAGATTCAGGTGAACACCAGTATTTTACTGCTGCCTACCAGGACTCCACAACCCATTAACTGGGTAACACAGTATTTCTTGGCAACTGGTGTAAGCTTTCCTGGCTTCTGACAATCCGTGACGGTGACGACCGCCAACGTTCTACAAATGATAGCCGGGACCAACAGCTTGTCTGTTATGGTCACCCTTCCATAGACCGACCTCGGCCACGGCTGCTAAACCTTGAAGATCAACCCGTATGGCTTTTATTTAGCCACGAGATCCTTCATGAGTCACGTTTAATATAGGTAAGTAAACAAAACTAGAAGTTCTAGGAGTCGACGTGCCTAGAGTTGATCCTGATAAGTTTCAGCCTAGTTTCAAACGCTTAGCATATTATTACTTATAGTTTAGTGCGATATTATGTGCCGTGTGCTCCAACTTCTTCATGCTAGAGGATGTCAGCTTGCAGAGAAGTCAAACCCTAGTAGTAATTGAAACTCAAGAATCACTATCACTATCCCCTACTATCTATACCTATATATAAAAATGAATTGCTGTTCCATAGTCTCGCTAAAACTCGAGAATGGCTGGTCGATTTCGGTAATTATTTTTTGTTTAATTCACTTGAATACAGGGAAGGTTTAAAAGCAAAAAAAAATGCAGTTGACGGGAGCGAAGCCGCGGGGGACAGCTAGTAATCCTATCCTACTAATATTATAAATGCGAAAGTTTGTGAGGATGGATGTATGTGTATGTGTATGTATGTTTGTTACCCTTTCACGAAAAAACTACTGGACGGATTACGATGAAATTTGGTATGTAGGTAGCTGAAGACCCAGAATAACACATAGGCTTTATCCCGGAATTCCCGAGGGATCGGGATTTACACGGGAATAACGAGAATTTATACGCGGGCGAAGTCGCGGGCGGCCTCTAGTAATATCATAAATGTGAATGTAAGTTTGTTTGTTACGCTTTCACGTAAAAACTTCTTAACCGATCATTATGAAAATTTGTACACATATTATTGGAGGTATTAGAAGTAATATAGGATACTTTTTATTTAAAAAAAAATATATCTTACACGCGAACGAAGTCGCGGGCAACAGCTAGTGTGTTATAAAACAAAGTCCTCTGCCGCGTCTGGCTGTCTGTTCGCGATACACTCAAAAACTACAACACCGATTTTCATGCTATTTTCACCAATGGTTAGAGTGGTTTTCAAGGAAGGTTTCAGTCTAATTTGTCAAGCGGGCGAAGTCGCACGCATTTGCTAGTTGAGAATACATAACTTCTTGTCACAAAGGATATCAGTGGCAGGGACCAGGGTCGTCGTTTGTAGGGGGGGGGAATCATTTTAGGTAATTTTAAACAAGATGAGACCCATCTTGTTTAAAATTACCTAAAATGATTGACGTGTAAAAGTATTGTTTACAATCTACTTCATCATCTGCCTAGCCTTTTCCCAACTATATTGGGGTCGGTTTCCAGTGAAACCAAATTCAGCTGAATACCAGTATTTTACGTGATGCGGCCGCCTACCAGACCTCCATAACCCATTAACTGGGTAACACGGTACTCCTTGGCAAGATTGTTGTCAGATTTTCTGGCTTCTGACCATCTGTAACGACTGCCAAAGATCTTCAAATGACAGCCGAGACCAACAGCTTAACGTGCTTTCTGAGGCACGGAGGAAACTCGGTACGTTAATATGGTCATCCATCCACACCAACCATAGCAAGCGTTGTATAACCTTGAAGATAGACCTGTGCGGCTGTTATTATTTAGTCACAATACCATTACAAAATAAATATTATTTATCACTACCACACACACACGCTACACTATCTCGGGGGAATCTATCTCTATCTCTATCAACGGAGACTCAAGTTGTCCTACTATCTCTTTCACTCGCCTGTGGAGATTTAAAATTTAAATGTCTTCCTTTGGAGTTGGCAAGAAGTGCCCACGGGATGCCTTTACCCAATAGTGGGGCAGAGTACATTGTAGTTATTTATACTATGAAATAATGACACCTACAGATCTGAAGGGATGCGCTTTAATTATAAAGAAAAACGGGTTGCACTCCGGGAGTGACGGCAGATGTGAAAACTTGAACATTTACGTTGTGCATTTTTGAATCATCTGTCTTACGAATTTTTGATCAGGTCACGTGTCCTGACGTCTTACGAATTTTCGATCAGGTTACGTGTCCTGACGCGAGATTAATATTATTTATCCCAAGAAAAGTGTTCGACGCCGCTAAAGAAGTTTTGACTTCAATAATCTACTATTTGTTGAGTTGAGCTAGAAACATTGCATATATATGTAGTTTGCAATTAAAACCGTATCGTAATGCATCGAAATACCTTTGTGAACGTAATAGAACTAAACAATAATTAATATTACACGTTGCCTTGAATTATAGAAGCGCTGACATAATTATTTGATGATCGCACAATAATACCGATACTTGTAAAGAAACGTTGTTCATTCTCCTTCATGGTCGAGTCCGGGCCGCAGACGGACCGTGGTCCATCACACACGTGCGAGTCACCGGACACGAATGTGTGCGAACGGGTTAATTGTAACGCCACGCCATGTGATCAGCTCACGTCAAGCCAAGCCAACGCCATCTGACGACAATTGCCCAAGTTGCCAGCCAAGCATGGAGAATAGATATTAAACTCCATGCAACCAAGCCAGCTAAAGAGAAGGAAGTGACATGAGGTGTTTTACTCTATGAAAACCCTGTCGAACGTGAAAAAATATATTAGTCTTAAATAAATAATTGTGATCATAAAGTATATATATAAGTCTATTACCTATTGCTTACCCGTTTCATAATATAAAATGTGCGCACCAATATTTTTTTGAGCACCTGATTGACCACGGACAGGGGCCATATGTGTGGGTCAACCTTATTACACACCTCCTCCACCTCCTTAATAAACACTTTTCTTTCATACTTTCTTTTATAACTTAAAATAGATGTTATTTTTATTAAGATGAACCTGACGAGATCTCTATACCACTATGCTTGAGTTTATTGGCGAATCCGGGGGGTCTACAAAGAGGCTCAAGCTTTGTCGCCAAACCCAAAAGTCAATAAGATCAAAGACCATTATTGCACATTGATCTGGCGGCTACCATATTGTACTACTATACCAAGGGCCTTGTTTCACTAGAACACCATGGTGACGTCCACCGGTAGCGGTTGCGCCATCAACAAATTGTATGCAGTTGTATAAAGGGCTCCTCACCTGGTATTAGCTTGGTTACGCAACAATTTTTTTTGCTGGCATCCGAACTACCTGCTTTTGTTCTGATGTTTCTCGCTTGGTAACCCTAGACACAAAAGTAGCGTCACTGGTTATATCGCCATGGTATCTCTGTGAACTAGAGCCCTTTTTATTTTAAGGATGAGATATCGTCAAATGACTCCTCCCGCTCTGGGCAAAACAGGAGGGAGTGTCTGACTCTCACTGACTAAAACCCATCCGTTGTCCTCCTAATACTCTTTGCGTTCCAGAGCCGCGGTGAAAATTTCGAACAAATTCCACAACCCCGGCAAATACCGCAGCCCTGGAGAAATAGGGCCCTAACAAATCTACAAAGACGCTTAAAATAAAACCATCGGTAATTCGTAGGAACCCGTCATTACACAGTCAATACATCTGTATGATCGGCTAGAGTACGTCAACATTGTACACGGTACGTACATGCGCTTGCATTATGTTGGGCAACTGCCGGTGTGGTGCGATATTGGCTCGCCAAGTGCCCTGCATTCATACTGTGACTCAATAGAAACTGAGATTTATCTGTTTTAAATAGTAGTTTTCCGGTAAATATTACTCTAAACTAAGAACTTTGTAACGAGTTCTTGAGGCTGAATTAGCCTACTGTACTACTAATTTTGAATGCTTTTGTATTTGCTGCTGAATAACTAGGAAAAAGTTACATTTTTTGGAAGTCTATAGGGATAGGATACATAACTAATATGTAGGTTCAGAGCCAAAAAAACAAAGTTAGATGTCTCATAAATAAATTTGAATCATATGCTCCTTCATGAGATTCAAATTTCTACCTCTGTGCAATTAAAATACATGCACCCACACAACAGCATGTGCTTGTCTAGCTGGTTAAGTACCTAGTAAATTATATTAAGGCCTTCAAACCTGCACAGTCTTACATAGGATCATTAGGATCCCTTTGCATGTAGCTTGCCAGGGTAACGTAAGCGTCTATCCCAGCATGAAAAACCGTAACTTGCTAATCTTTTTTTTTCAAGGGTTGAGTTCAATATTATCAAATGACTGCTCTCGCTCTGGGCAAAGCAGGAGGGAGTTTCAGACTCCTACTGACTAAAACCCATTTTTGTTCTTCCTAATGCTCTTTGCGTTCCAGGGTCGCGGTGACTTTTTCGAACAAATTCCGTTGCTCCGGCAGGCACTTGCTCATCAGTTTGCTGGGCCAGACTCGAGGCGTAGTGATAATAGGTGGAGTAAGGTGGTGTCCGAGTGGCTTTTGCGGACTAGAAGAAGATGTTAAGTAGACAACATTGTTGCCATGGCGGGTGCATTGTCCTCACATATAGAAGCAATCAAAGACAATGTTACCATGATTTTTATAATGCATCACATGATTTAAAAGAGTGTCCGTGGAACTTCTCTCACGTTCTTCTCCATACAGATCTACGCTTTCGAATGTTCGAGCTTCATGTTTTTGACTGACCGACCTTGAAAATCCAAAAGTGCCTGTCAATGGTTTATTCGAAATAAATACTTTAAGGCGCGTCCCCGTGCAAAACGCAGCGCTAGACGTTTTTTGTGCACTTTCTTGGAGCTATACACTCTTTATCCAAAAGAAACACAACTTATAAAAATAGATACATTAAATTTCTACATAATCTTGGCTTGAGTTGAGAGAGGTAATCTCCTCATAACGAAACTACAGAAATGAGAAAAAAATATTGAAAACATGCATCTTCTCGAAAACTAACGATTATTTTGATTTTGTACTTACATTCATGGATAGGCAATTTAAATATGAACATTTTGGTAGATATATTTTTTTCAAACGACCAAAATAAGATTTTGTAACGATTTTATTCAACACTAGCTGACCCGCGCAACTTTGTCTGCGTCACATTTTCCATTATTGCTAGGCTCCTATTTGTCTTAGCGTAATGATATATAGCCTTCCTCGATAAATGGGCTATCTAACACTGAAAGATTTTTTCAAATCGGACCAGTAGTTCCTGAGATTAGCGCGTTCAACCAAACAAACAAACAAACAATCAAACAAACAAACAAACTCTTCTGCTTTATAATATTAGTATAGATTCTGAGCGTATTCGCCATTGTATCTCTTGCGCTGTTATTGAGGGAAAAAATGCTCAAGGTTATTTAGTCAGGGTACGGCCTTCAATCTTGAATCTTGTACAACCTGGAAAGGCCTGGCCCAGGAACGTGGTGATGTTACAAGAAAAAAGAGACCTATACTGTGGGAGAAGTCAGACTCTGGATGATGAAATGATAATAATGATGTATCAGACACTACACTATCCTTATAAACTCTTCAAGATACATTATCCTCTTGGTACACTGTATATCATTCTATACTAATATTATAAAGCAGAAGAGTTTGTTTGTTTGGTTGAACGCGCTAATCTCAGGAACTACTGGTCCGATTTGAACATTTCTTTCAGTGTTAGATAGCCCATTTATCGAGGAAGGTTATAAGCTATATATCATCTATATATCGCTAAGACAAATAAGAGCAGAGAGTAATGGAAAATGTGACGCAGACGAAGTTGTGCGGGTCAGCTAGTTTAAATATAAGTACGTAACAAGCCAGGCAAGTTCTCGTCACATGTCGCATCTAAGGAAAACTCAACGTGTACAATTTATATGCCAACATAATGACTTTATGTGGGTATTTACCTGTTCATGCTTTTGATGTAGTTATCTACTGATGAATAAGCATGGTGAGGTTCGTGGCATAACAGCACGTGCGGATTCAAACCTGCTACCACGCTGGTTGTCATACATGCGACTTGAACAAGTTTAAGTAAGTAATTAAATTATGACAGGTTAAATGTGTTCATATCATTTTGTTTTTTTTATTATTATTTATTTATTTATTGGACAATGTAGGTTAATCTGCTTTTTTTTCTCATATACTTAATCTACATACGATTTATGTCAAAATGATTATTAATTACATTTCGAGTGACGGTTCGGTCGTTAAATTCTACCATTGTACGTGTAGGCAGGCACATTCATTTTATTCATGGAGGCTGCTTTAGCTAGGTAACATATTTATGCTTGAGTGTATATTTTTTACTAGTATCATAGTGTGCTAGCTAATTAGTGATACATATATTTTTTTGTGTTTTATTTCATTTGCGTACTAAGTATTTTATAGACTTTCAAGTCCTTAAAACGTAACAAACACATGTTTTGCTGGGGAGTTTGTTGGCCACTTCTTGTCCACAGTTTAAACACTAGGAAGTGGTGACGGGTTTTGGGACTCCTGAGGTTCAAAAAGTGCTGGCTCTCAGTCTAATTTGAATAAATGACTTTTGAGTTTTGAAAATAATTGACTTTTTTAAGTACCTATGCGAAATCATCAACATGGCTCTGGGTAGAGCGGAAGGGATTGGTAAATTCTTACTGACTAACTCAGCTGAGTTCCTCCAAATACCCTTTGCGTTTCAAGGCCGCGGTAAGACTCTTTTGAACTTCAACTCTGGCAGAAATGGGTGATTTACTCTTCTGCTGCTTTACATTTACAACGTGTAGGTAATATCATAAACGCAATACCTCTTAAAGCAGTCATTGTACTCATCATTATGAAAAAATCATGTTATCATCCCGAAATCACGAAAAATAAAACAGATGTTCTGTACTCAGGAACGGCTGGGCCAATTTCGGTAATTCTGTTTTTGTTTAGTTCGCCAGAATACAGGGAAGGTTTAAAAGCAAAAAAATATATGTAAAAATATTGCAGTTGACGTGAGCGAAGCCGCGGGGGACAGCCAGTATTATATATTTCACTGTATACAAGACAGGACGCAAATAAAACATTTGCGTTCACTGGTGGAGAGACAGTGCGTGTAGGAGGGTGAGTATAACATTTACCCAGGTACATTAAGTAATTTTTATTTTGAAGCATTAGGAGGAGCTCGTGGCTAAATAAAAACAGCCACACGGGTCAATCTTTAAGTTTAAGCAACGCTTGCCAAGGTTGGTCTGTGGATGGGTGACCATCTTTACTTACCGAGTTTCCTCCGTGCCTCGAAAAGCACGTTAAGCCGTTGGTCCCGGCTGTCATTTGTAGATCTTTGGCAGTTGTTACGGATGTTCAGAAGCCAGTAAATCTGACTCCAGTCTTACCAAGAAGTCCTGCCGGAGTCGCGGGATTATTCGCAAGAGACACCGTGGCTCCGGAACACAAAGGGCAATGAAGGAAAATGGATGGGTTTTAGTCAGTAGAAGTCTGACACTCCCTCCCGCTACACCCAGAGCGGGAGGAGTCATTGGATGATTTCCCATCACAAAAAAAAAAAAAAGTCTTACCAAGAAGTACCGTGCTACCCAGTTAATGGGTTGTAGAGGTCTGGTACTCAGGTAAACACTGGTATTCAGCTGACTCCAGTTTGACTGGAAGCCGACCCCAGTGTAGTTGGGAAAAGGCTAGGTTTTGTGAAGAAATATTGCGTCTATTATATTACACGTTGTTATGTTGTTGTTGTATCTCGATCTTTACGGATTTTTTGAATCTACAGAGGAAGTTTCAAGCAATTCTATGCTTTAATAACATGACAAACACAACACAAGAAATCTTTAACGATTTTGCGTGTTCAAACGAAATAAAAACGGAATGGGTCTTGAATCAATGATGCTGATAGTACAGTCGCAAGAACTTCAAGCTAATGTCAAATTTTCCCAATAAACCTTGAACTTTCACAGCTTGACTCATCGCCGCAAGTTTGCTTGCTTGTCGGTCTTCTACAGATTGTACTTCGGTGAGTGTGCCCAAAAACTCCATGACCTCATTCCAGCGGCCCCCTTCTACCATCGGACATCTAGACGCATTGTAACTTACCATTTTTACCTTGTTGCTATTCCACCAATTCGCACTAAGCTTTTCCAAACGACTTTTATAATGCGCACAGCAAAGGAGTGATACTCTCTGCCTGCGTCTGTATTTCCGAACACTTACAACCCTAATCTCTTAAAAGCTAGAGTGAACAGGCTACTTCTGGGTAAGCTCGCTCCATCGTAGACTTTGTCTCTGTCATCTCTGACCAAGACTAGAGTCAAGAGCAAACCCATCTCAAATAAAAAAGAACCTTATTGTAGATAGATAGATAGATAAATCATTTATTTAGTGCACACAAAAGACAGCACAACACACGGAAGTACAATTAAATGGTACAATTTACTAAAACTACTGAAAAAACAGGGTGCCAATATGCAAAAAGAAATAAAAAAAACATGTTATAAATATAGTAACACCATGACATACTTCAAATAAAAAAAAAATATTGTCTTGGCAATAAAGTTGACAATCTACTGAAAAAATTAATTAATTTTTGTAGCTTGATACATAATGCTGGCTGGTGTCTGTACAAATACAGTTGAAATAAAACACGAGTACCTACGTATCTCTCACGCAAGCGGACACGATCTCTGACGTCAGCGTAGGTTACGAAGCTCACGGCTCAACCTACCTACCTAGCCTTAAGTACGTGCAATGTAGCTCGTGATGTCCTTGCACTTAGTTCGTTTATAGTACTGTTATCCTTATAAGACAACTTTATTGATTTTAACTTGTGACATAAAATCGCGAAAAGTTGGTGAGGAGTCGCTTCCTCCATTTTAATTAAAGCCTTGAAAATGGGCATTATTTTGAAAGCTTTAGATCGGTTAAAGAACGGCTGGACGTCTATCCTACATAAATGTAGAGTACTTGTATACCTAAGGTCCAATCCTTGTAGGGTTGTGTCACCGCGGCCCTGGAACGCTAAAAGCATTAGGAGAAGCACTGATGGGTTTTATTCAGTAAGAGTATAGCACTTCCTTTCACTCCACCCAGAGCAACAGGAGTCACTTGATGATTTTGCCCTCGAAACCCCCTAGATTTTTGAAATTGCAAAATGTTGAATCTTTGATCAGGAAAATCTTGAGTAAGCTTAGATACTTTTTATTAACGAAGTCTTTCAACATCTGGAACTTGAACCTCCTTTCTGTACCAATTAAGAACTTTTCTATTCTATTCTATTCCCTACCTTCAGGAGATCGTTTAGGCCCAGTAGGCGGCGACGTTAATTGCAGCATCGGTGGCATTCATTTAACCCACGAAATACACGTGTATGTGACACTTAGGGCACTCAAACTTGTGGCTACTTTAAGCTGGACAGGGGCACCGCACTCACGTTGAGTATCCAACGGGTCTATACAACCCCATTTCGCCGAGTTGTGTTTTCAGCGGCCTACCTGGGTGCGCAAGCGGTTTAAAGCTTTCCAAACAAGCCACCGCAGTTCACTACCTGGTGGCAACTGCTCTTTGGTCTTCATAGAATCGTGAAGCGGTGGATACTTGTCTTGCCACATGTTTTTTTTTTACTTTTGATAGGCATACGTTTGTCTCACCTGATGTTAAGCGATGATGGGGTCTAAGGTGGAGCACGCTTGCCTAGAAGAAACCTATTCACTCTTGACTTCAAGACTCCCAGGTTGTAGTTTGCTTTTCTCTTTAGATGGATTTTTCCTCTGTGTGTCAAAGGGAGCTTTTGCGTCTTATTAGTCTTCTTAGGGTTCGGTTTGCTAAAGTTTGGATGGATGAAGGAGTGTTTGTCACTCAATCACGCCAGAATGGCTGAACGGATCTGGATGAAACTTAATACAAAGAGAGATGATAGTCTGGTATACCACTTTATTTTGTGAGCACGTTCCCTCGTGATAATTTCTGACATACACTCGAGCGCAGTCAATAACAAGAAATACCATGTTACCCAGTTAATGGGTTGTGGAGGTCTGGTAGGCAGCCGCTCCACGTAAAATACTGGTATTCAGCTGAATCCGGTTAAGACTGGAAGCCGACCCCGATGTAGTTGGGAAAAGGCTAGGCAGATGATGTTTACATTCGACCGCAGTCGTTGGGAAACTCTAGTTGGGTCATAATGATGACAATAACGCAGTTTCTTACTTGGTACTAGAAACTACTTTTCTGTAATACCTACCATCATCGTTAAAATGAAAATAATTAAGATAGCCTAACGACACAGCTCATTAGTGTAATTATTCAAACACGTATTGAATCATTTGCAGTCTGATTAGAATCTGGTTAATTAACACATTATTGCGTCACCTTAATATCTAGATATCTTTATAGATTGTCCTACCACCATCAACTCTTGTGTTTCTTCAACGATATTAATTCTGACTTTGACATATTTTATCAGCTCATCTGTAAACTAGCTATCCCGTTCCTGTAAGAATTTTAGGACGAGTTTTACATACAAAGCTTCCTCTTGAAAAATCTGTATATTAAAGAAAAATCCGCATTAAAATCTGTTGTGTACTTTAAAAGATATAAGCGTAAATACAGAAAAAAGCGGCTTTGTTTTATACTATGTAAAGATAGTGACTAGTGGTTGTGAACGAAATCCATCATCAAGGAATTTCGTCAAACAAAAATTCTTACTTTGAAACATTCTTCAAAATCAAATGAGGGTTTCCAAGGTTTACAAAGTCAGTTGAATGATCTAGGTACCTTGCGCATGTTTATTAAGTTGCATTAGTAATAGTAATAGTATTAATTTGCAGAAAACACGGTATTAAAAGATGTTACAATACAAATTGATTTCAAACATGTTTTCATGAAAAATTTGTATCGACATTACAGTCTGTTTATTTTCACTAAAATCTTTTCTTTCGTTTTCCAGATTAAGAACTTGCGAATTTGCACGAAATACCGTATTACGCAAACGCTTTTAAACGTTAATCTCTGAGCTATTCATGCCGTATACCTTGCCGCGTTTCAGCCATTCCATCTTAAAAATATTATACAATTATTTCTTCCCCAAAAATTAGTATTCTAAGCTCATACTTTATTACCAGTAACCTTTTAAAGGTCCAAAACATTCATTCTTAAACGGCCAGCCTTGACAGCTTAATGACTGGTCATTACGGAGAATGTCCGGTCAATTAGGACAATGTCCGGAGATAATAGATAATTGCGTATTAATGAGTTTTTGCGATATTTTCACACTATTGAGGTAAAGACAATTGGTTGGGGTAAAAACTGCCGGTTAGATATTTTTGTAAGAATTGATAGATGGGGTGTTTGTGTATATGTAATTTATGCGTGATTGTGTTAGTAATCTCACGGTAAAGTATCCAAGATGGCCTCTTAGGTCACCTAATGTACCTACATGTAGGTAGGCTTTCATAAATTCGTTCGGAAAATATATTATTAATTACAAAATAGAATAACCAGCAGTACATTAGGTGGTTCCGAAATTTGTAAGAGTCACCGCGGTCAACGCTAAGGGCATTAGGAGGAACACGGATGGGTTTTAGTCAGTAAGAGTCTGACACTCCCTTCTGCTTCGCCCAGAGCGGGAGGAGTCATTAATTTGATGATTTACCATCCATAAAAAGTGGTACCTAGGTACGGCAGGTATCTCTCATGTACTACACACATCATATCATCCTGATTGGACAATTTAAATCATTTGTCCTCGCATTCGTTTGCCGTGGGTGGCAAAGGCGATTGTCAAAACTTCAAAAAGGTAGGTTTGGGTAAAAAAATGCTGCCTAGCCATTTCCCAATTATATAAATTGGGATCGGCTTCCAGTCAACCGGATTCAGCTGAATATTAGTATTTTACGAGCGGCTGCCTAACAGACCTCTACAACCCATTAACTGGGTAACATAGTACCTACTCTTTGGCAAGACTGGAGTCAGATTTTTTTCCTTCTGACTAACGACTGCCAAAGATCTCCAATGTCAGCCGGGACCAACAGCTTAACGTGCTTTCCGAGGCATGGAAGAAACTCGGTATGTTAAGATGGTCACCCATCCACAAACCAACCTCGGCAAGCATTGCTTAACCTTGAAGATTGACCTGTGCGGCTGTTATTATGTAGCCTTTCTCGTATATTTTGATATTTCGACAATCGAATGGCACTGGCCTCATCATCACCATCGTATCAGCCGAAAGACGTACACTGCTGGACATAGGCCTCCCCCAAGCGTCGCTACAACGACCAGTCCTGTGCGTCTCGCGTCCATCGGCTACCCGCGACCTTCACCAGGTCCTCGGTGCAACTTATGGAAGACCTTCCAGTGCTGCGTCTTTAAATACGCGGCCACCATTCCAGAACTTTTCGGCTCCATCGACCATAGATTCTATCTAATTTAGCCTAATTATTGCTATTCCGGTCTGTCGTATTACATACTAGAGGCCGCCCGCGACTTCGTCCGCGTATAAATTCTCGTTATTCCCATGTAAATCCCGATCCCTGTGAAACTCCGGGATAAAAAGTAGCCTTTGTGTTATTCTGGGTCCTCAGCTTCAGCACCTACATACCAAATTTCATCGTAATCGGTTCAGTAGTATTTGCGTCAAAGAGTAACGAACATCCATACATACTCACAAACTTTCGCATTTATAATAATAAGTAGGATTTACTGGTAAAGGGAGAAAGTTGAATTGTTGACGAAATAGACTAGAAAATAAGACTAGTTCTTTTTTTCCACAGCAATTCCCTCGCATTAGACACAACGCTTATGTTCGACTCATCACCATTATTCAAAATCTAGTAATCAGGAGTGGTTATTAATCTATACTATATTAATATTATAAAGCAGAAGAGTTTGTTTGTTTGATTGACTGTATATATACATACATGTATATATATATTATATACATGTATTGTACTGGTCTGATTTGAAAAATTATTTCAGTGTTAGATAGCCCATTTATTGACGAAGGCTGTATGCTATATATCATCACGCTAAGACCAATAGCAGCGGAGCAGTAATGAAAAATGTAACGCAGACGACGTTGCACGAGTCAACTAGTCACCCCATAAATTATAAATCAAAGTCGTCCGCCGCGTCTGTTTGTTAGCGATAAACTCAAAAACTACTGCACCGATTTTCATTCTGTTTTCACCAATGGATAGAGTGATGGTTCTCGAGGAAGGTTTTAGTTAATGTAATTTATCAAGAGGGCAAAGCCGCGGGCATCAGCTAGTTTCCAATAAAAACACAACATATTTTAATTACATAATTGGTCGTACCTGTTTAGATGAATCATAGTGAACGGCATGGCCCAATAACATTACTGTGAGTAATACAAGAGTGTTTTTTTGCAACATTTGCGATTTGTTATAGATATACAGATAAAACTAAATCTTCCTGCCTTTTTAGAGTTCCGTCCCCAAAAGGGGTAAAACTCTATTGAGCATTCTTGCTTATTTAAATTTCTGCGTAGACGAAGACGTCATCCAAGTATCACCACCTAAAAGTGAAAAAGAAATACCCTTTACAAGGCAGTTGCCAGATTTCTTACGTTCTAGCTACCCGTATCACGACTGCCAAAGATCTACAAAATTACAGCTGACACAAACGGCTTAAGTGCTTTCTGAAGCACACAGAAAACTTGGTATGTAAATGATGGTCACCTATCCAAGAAGCGACCTTGTCAAGTGTAACTTAACCTCGAAGCTCGAACCGTGTGGCTGTTGCCGGTTGCCCGTGAGCTCCAACTGCAAAGTGCTTGTAAATGCTTGAGATGAAATGAATGAGTTGAATTTACTGAACATAGGAACTTCCAACATTCTTCATCAATATTGGAAACTGTATTCCACCCTCTGACGAATACAGGTCACCTTAGTACCATACTACTTTGGTATATCCTAGCCTATCCCGCAATCTTTTGTACGGCTTGGTACTTTCAATGGTACCTTTTTACGGTTGGGAAATCTTCAAATGTCCCCATCCACTCTGGGCGGAGTGGAAGGGAGTGTCAGACTCTTCCTGACTAAAACTCATCCGTGATCCTCCTAATGCCCTTTGCGTTGTAGGGCCGCGGTGAGTCTGTCAACCAAATTCCGGAACCCTTTTTTCAATGGTATCTACATCATTGTTCCGAGTATCTGCTTTAGTTGAAATAAATTTGTTTATTTCAACTAGCTTTCAGTTGAAATAGATTTTGAGTATTCTGGAAGAAAAGAGAAAGATTAAACGAATGCTACATCATAAGGGTGCCTGTGCATTGCGAGCGGAGCGGAGAAACGGAGAAATATTAACCAATCATGTCAGTCAAAATGTCAGTGACTAACGTGGTAGGTACGGATACTTAATGCAATTACATTGGTTAAAATTATTCCATTTCTCCGAACCGGTGCGTCGCTCCGCTGTAATGGACAGGCATCAAAAGGCAACGTTTCCACCAGAGAAGAGAATCAGTCATTTACCTCGCCTAGCTCAGCGCCAGCGATTCTAACATACCCCTCGCTACGCTTCCTCGCTCATCTCTGGTGTTAACGCAGCCTTACTGAGTACAGGCCACCTCCTTAGTACCATCCTCCTTGGTCTATCCTGGCCTACCTCGCAATCCCTTATACGACTTGGTACTTACAGTAGTAATAATATCCATCTAGAATGTTACCTATGCGTCATTGCATTGTACTAGTCACCTAAAGACATAATTACATGCAAAGGGGCACCCCTTTTTGGTATAGCTTGCACGGATCACAGTAGCATAGTCATACTTGCATTTAAAATTCATGAATCATTAATCATGACAGTTCCACTACCTACTTACTAACCTGGCTTAGTTGTTGGCTTATCTTTAAAGAACAGTAAGTATACTAGCACACGAGCTGATCAGGTCATAGCGTCATTATATAAATCAATAGTAGCAAAATTTGTAAATATGTGTGTGTTTGCATTGTATAGACTCAAGTGCCCTGGCGGTTGGGAGTGTCATGCTCACTCAAAAGCATAGCTGATGGTAAACTTTGTAACCATTTATTATTTTTATTAGGGTTCCGTTTTTGCCATTTGGCTACGGAAGCCAAATGGCAAAAATGGAACCCTTATAGATTCGTCATGTCTGTCTGTCTGTCCGTCCGTATGTCACAGACACTTTTCTCCAAAACTATAAGAGCTATGCTATTGAAACTTGGTAAGCAGATGTATTATGTGAACCACATTCAACATTTTCACACAAAAATAGAAAAAAAAAAACACAATTTGGGGGTCCCCATACTTAGAACCGAAACTCAAAAAAAAAAATCATCAAACCAATACGTGTGGTGTATCTATGGATAGGTCTCCGAAAATGATGTTGAGGTTTCTGATATAATATTTTTCTAAACTGAATAGTTTGCGCAAGAGATCTTTCCAAAGTGGTCATTTTTTGACAAGTCATTCACTATTCAAGCCGCTCGTTTGTGGAATGCATTACCCATAGATGTGAGACGTGCTCAAACGCTACCAACGTTTAAAAAAATGGTAAAGGAGCATTACCTCTCACTATAATTTTTCTTCTCCTTTCCCAATTTATTATTTATTTGATATTTATTAGTATATTGTTTTATTGTATGTGTTTATTTTATATTATTAAGTCTTATTAATATTATTTATGATGTTTGTACACTGACCGCCCTAAATCTAACTTCTTTCGTTCAATCCATCCTAAGGTTGTCTGTAAGAGATTGCCCTGTGCGATAAGACCGCCCATTGTACACTTGTTTTTATAAACGTTTTTCCTGTAGTTGTTACGAGGTGTACAATAAAGTATATAATAATAAATAATAATAAATAAAATGTTTGTGTGTGTCCCTGTAACTTCTAAAATAAGAGAATGATAAAATTAAAAATAATATATGATGTATATTATTATGTAAACTACCAGCGAAAATTGGTTTGAACGAGATCTAGTAAGTAGTTTTTTTTAATACGTCTTAAATCGTAAATCACAACCTTTGCTTATAATTATACACCTAAATCCTTGTGTTGTGTTCCGGCAGTTAGAGGTATATATGATAGCCAGTTCCTTTGTGTTAGAGGATTCCGGGTAAAACTCGCTTCCACCTTCGGCCTAATCATCACTTTCCATCTGGTGAGATTTGGGCCAAGAGTTTCCCCGTTTTGTATTTTAAAAAAAAACTTTTTGCAAAAAAATACAACCGACTTCCAAAAAAAAAAACACAACAAAGTAAAAAATAACTTTAATTTAGGAAGTCGGTGTCAAAATACGAAGAAACTAACAAAAACACCGACTTCCGAAATTAAAATGTTGGCCCAAATCTCACCAGATGGAAAGTGATGATTAGGCCGACGGTGGAAGCGAGTTTTACCCGGAATTCTCTAACACAGAGGAACTGGCTATCATAGCTCTAACTGTCGGAACACAACAATGCTGTTAACATTTTTGATATGGCGACAGATTTAGACAAGATGGTGGTAGCTTGCCAGGCGGACTTAGAACAAGTCCTATTACCAACCAAACCGAGCAAAAACTTGGCTCCCGCTGGGAATCGAACCCTGGACCTCTGGGTCTGAATCAGGTGGTATAACCACTAGACCACGGAGGCGGTTAGTGTCACCTGTTTAGCACCACCCGGGGACCACGTGTAGGTATACGCTGAAGGGTATTCTCCTACGGACGCGGGTGACTCGGCCCCCATCAAACGACATTGACAATTCAAAAGTGCCTGTAAAATGGTTTAATTGAAATAAATGCTCGAGTCTTGAGTTTTGAGTTTCATATATTATTATGCTTTCCTCTATTAATAGGAAAATAGGGATTAATTTTAATAAACATATTAAAATGGATATTAAAATGAAACTGGATTGCCAAATAAAAAAAAATAGCAATAGTTACAATAAAAAAGTTGGAACTAAAACAAGGTTTAGTGTACTTGGGAACATACGCCCGGGAGGAAAGAAAATTCTATGTGTTATTCCAGACTATAATCTATCTCTGTGCCAAATTCCATCAAGATCCGTTTATCCGTTTGACGTTGATTAATACACATCCATCCATCCAAACTTTCGCATTAGCATATTAGTAGAAATAAATTTATCTAGTATAGACTTATATAAATAGGATACTTTACCTACAAAGGTACATTTCTGCATAACCCTTTGGAATAAGGCCAGGTTATCTCTTTCCATTCCAGGTTGCCCGGAAGAGATCGCGGAATGCGATAAGGGCGCCAATTGTATGTTTTGTTAGTTTAAGGTTGCATTTATGTATTTTTCATATCGTGGTGTACAATAAAATACATTATGAATCACTACATATTATAAAAAAGTCGGAAAAGTTCGCCGCGTCTGTCCGTCTGTCTGTTCGCGATAAACTCAAAAACTGCTGCACCGATTATCATGCTTTTTTCACCAATGCACAGACTGTTTCTCGAGGAAGATTTTAGTACCTATATACGAGTAATTTGTCAAGCGAGTGAAGCCACGGGGCCCACGGGCTTCAGCTTGTAAATAAAATATATTATAAGGAGTAAAGCTATGTTAAAAAAAATAGGTTTGAATTTACTACCAAAATATTTAAACTTCAAGGTAAACCAAGTATTTACACAAGTAGGTGCAAAACATAATAAATTATCACTGTTGCACCAACAAACTTTAACACCGATGCAGTTAAGCCACTTTCACCAAGGTCGGAATTCGGATGGGTGACCCATTGAGAAACCTGTGCATTCTGTCTGACTCAGGCTTACGTTGTAATACTATTAATCGATTTTGCAAGGCTTTGCCGATCAACTATTCAAAATGTAAACAACTTTAACTTACAACTAAACTTGAACCATATGACGATGATTATAAAGTTTCATTTTGTACAAAAGTGTAAAATTAAAAATTTTCCTCTTGTATTCTTTTACGATTTTTAGTTTTACACTAGAACCCCGTTAAGGTTTAAAATCACTTGGCGTGTATGTTTGTTATGCACATTGTTGAATGTTGATATCAATATTATACCTTTGTTACTTTTATGTCTGCAATCATTTTTCTCCAAGCAAACACTACATAATAAAACGCAGTCCTCTGCCACGTCTGTCTGTCTGTCTGTTCGTGATAAACTCAAAAACTACTGTTCCGATTTTGATGCTGTTTTCATCAATGGATAAAGTAGTTTTCGAGGAAGGTTTTAGTATATAATAAAGCCACGGGCATCAGCTGGTAAAGTTCTAAATCGTTCTTGTGAGGTGCATGAATGTTACGATAAAATAAACGGATCAGTTCAGTTTGATGTTTATTCTATGGTGATTAAGTTAAGATTCGTCTGAGAGAGCGTTAAGAATGTAGGAGTCCGATTTTAAGTTACTAAGAGGTGTTTATCGAGTCCTAGCACTTGCGAAACGATACTGTTTCCGGCAAAAATAAATACCGCTATATACCTTCGAATATTACAAACCACAAAATTATTAATGAAGTATGTCTTTTATTTTGACAATTCAACAACATCCTTTGCGGTTTATACGGTAACAAGCAGACGAAGTTATCAAACACAAAACGCAATGGATAAGCAATTTCCTTTAAAATTTATTTATTTATTATTTATTTATTATATACTTTATTGTACACCAAAAATTAAATACAATAGGAAACTTAGAACTAAAACACATACAATGGGCGGCCTTATCGCATTTCGCGATCTCTTCCAGGCAACCTGGGATGGAGACAGTATTTGACTGGACATGAAATTGGGGCTGTTATGGTATGACATAAGAAAAACAAAAAAAAAATATATAATATAACATAATAGATACACAGATACAGACATAATACGCTAATAATATATACATAAAGACTAAATAAAAGGTAGTAAAAATAAATTACGGATGTCGACATAATCACGGTGACAGGTAATGTTCCTTGACAAGTTTTTTAAAGGCAGGTAACGACGGAGCGCGTCTCACTGGAACTGGCAAAGCATTCCACAGACGGGCAGCCTGAACAGTAAAAGATTTATCCAGGAAATTTGTGGAATGCATTGGCATCCTCAGTCGTAAGTTATCTGATGACCTCAGAAATCTAGTGTGAGAATCGCTAAGAAACTGAAAACGTTTCTTAAGATAAAGAGGGGGAAAAGGGGAAAAAAGAACATTGTTTATTAGGAAAAGAATATGAGCATTCCGGCGAAGGCGAATTGGCAACCACTTGAGCTTCAGACGAAATTCGGATACATGGTCATATTTGCGTAAACCGAATATGAACCTGATACAGAAATTTTGAAGTCGCTCAAGTTTATCTAGTTGTTCCTGAGTTAGGTCAAGATAGCTGGCATCAGCATAATCAAGGATGGGAAGAAAAAGTGATTGTGCAAGCGCAATTTTGGTGGTAATCGGAAGTAAATTTCGCAGTCTCCTCAACGACGCAGCAGATGCAAATAGCTTCCGGCTAACTTCCTGCAGTTGGGCAGTCCAAGAAAAGTTTTTGTCAATGAATATCCCCAAGTTTTTTTACTTTTTCTGAGAAGGGAATAACTGTGTCATCGAAGAAAACTTGGGGAAGAGATGTCCAATCGATCCTCGAAACCATACTGGAACTGCCCACAACGATAAGCTGCGTCTTTGCTGGGTTTACCATGAGTCCATACCGCTTGCTCCATTGGCATATGCGAGCCAGATCACGGTTAATGGTGACGATGGCCTCACGCAGGTTCCCAAGAGGAGCACGCGAGTAAATTTGCAGATCGTCTGCATATAGATGGTAGGAAGAAGTTAGTTCATTAGAAATAGAGTTAATAAAAATTGCGAAAAGTAAAGGGGATAAAACGCCACCCTGTGGAACCCCGGCAGAAGTGTGACACCAGGAGGACAAGGTCTCTCCAAAGCATACACGTTGCCGGCGATCGAACAGGTAACTACGAAACCGGTCAACCACCGATGGAGATATAATAAGAGAGCATAGAATTCCAAGCAAAACATCGAAATCAACAGTATTAAATGCGTTACTGAAATCGAGCAATGCCAGGACCGTTAAATTACTGCTTTCCAAGGCAGTCCTAATATCTTCAGTAATATTCAAAAGCGCTGTAGTGGTGCTATGACCTGGACGGAAGCCGGACTGGAATGGATTGAGGAGATTATTTTTGGATAGAAAAGTACTTAATTGGTTGTGAATTAACCGTTCTAGGACTTTGGACAGGAATGGTAAGACGGATATTGGACGAAATTCAGAAAAGGATGTGGGATTGGACTTTTTCGGTAAAGGAATAATTTGCGCATCTTTCCATGCACATGGAAAGACACCACTAGATGCAGAAAAATTGAGGATGTGGCAAATGACAGAAAGAATTACGTCCAGCACTGGGAGTTTTTTTTTTTTTTTTTTTTTATATACAAAACGGGGAAACTCTTTGCCCAAATCTACATCATCTCATCATCTTAGTAACATTTTACGGCTAATATAGTCGCTTCCTACTGCATTCGAGGTAATTGATAGTATGCTCTTCTTAACATCACATGCGGAGAATTGACTAAAAACTAATGGAGAATAACTGGGAGTCGGAAGAGAAGAAAGATAATCCAAAGTATTCAATTTTATTGTCCTGTCGAAATTGGACGACTCTGTAAAATGATTATTCATTGCATTGAAGTCTAAATCTTTAGGGATTGACTCTTGTCGGGTTTTACCGACTCCCAATGATCTTAGAAAATTCCAAACCTTGGATGAGTCTCCATTTTGGACGGATTCATCGGATTGTGTTTTTGTTTCAAGGGAGCCTTTGTTTCATTTCATGAAATCGTTTTTTACCCGAGATGACATGTATGGAGATTTGAATCGCTAAGGTCTTGGGTTCTGAGTGCTCATTGTTTTTTTTTTTTCATAAAAATAACGCTTACAACCCTAATCTTTTCAAAGTTAGAGTGAACAGGCTACTTCTGGGTTAGCTCGCTCCATCGTAGACGTTGTCCTGTCATCTCTGAACTAGACTAGAGTAGAGTCAAGAGCAAAAAAAGAAATCGGCGAACTGCTGGTCGACTCTGTCCAGAAGATTGGTTTTTTCTTCGGCCAAAGTCTGTTATAGTGTTTTGAGTTTATTTATTTCATCTATAGGTACATCTATACACATATAAATAAAATTGGAGTGTCTGTTTGTAATATTGAAATAACCGTTTTTTTACTACATGTATGGTAAGGTACATACACCAAAATAATATTTTTTACAATTTTTGTCTGTCTGTCAGTCTGCTTGTTCCGGCTAATCTCTGAAATAGCTGGACCGATTTTGACGGGACTTTTATTGGCAAGTAGCTGATGTAATTACGAGTAACTTAGGTTATGTTTATTTAAGAAAAAATAATATTAAAGAACTAGCTGACCCATGCCCACTTCGTTGGGCGGTAAACTTTTAACTTGTGATAAAATAATGAGTGTGGTTCGGTTAGTACTGACTGCTATGATTTATTTCCTGACGGCCAAAAGGAGTGTTTTGTTTTTATTGCATAATAATATGTATGTAGCTAGGCTAGCGAGCCGCTGCGAGCGCTCACCGTTAGACTCCCTGTCCCTTGTTGCAGAGACATGCTGCTTTAAATCACTGAGACCTGCGATGTTCTCCAGCTTTGGTTAGCAAGCCGCTGTGAACGCTCGGAGCTAGATTTCCCAGCGCGTGCTTGCGAAATATTTTCTCTATTCCTCGAGAGGCTCTTCCGTACGGCGTACTCGAGCTGCTCTTGTCTCATGTCTGGGATGTCTGACGGGAAAGTTGTGATATCCTTTTAGGCATGATAAACAATCGCTGAAACTGTCCGATATCCCAAAAACAGAAATATCACAGCTTCGAACTCGAAGAACGAGAACGAAGTAATATTGTAATTGTGTTTTGAGAAACCGAGCAACCAAAACAATTTTAAAGACCAACAACATTCAACCAACTACGTACCTACAACTCACCTACCAAACGACAAAAGTTAAATAATAACTGGAGAGGGTCATTAATCCGAGGAAAATCTTATATTATCTTCGAAACTATTCAACCAATTGACATACTGTTATGGGCAAATCGTATCTCTATGATGTTCTTGTGATCATAATAACATTTTTTTCGATAAGGTTTAATATTTTGTTGTTTAAAAAATCGTCCAAAGATAAGCACGTCGAAAAATACTTTTTTTAACACATAAAAGCTACTATATCTGCTAAAATATAAAAGATAGAAATATGGTGCCGCGGACTTTTTTGTAGAACTATCCTAGACGGCCCAGGTTGCCATACATTGTTTTCAATTATATTCAACTGTTAAGGCAGCGCACGCAAATAACTCTGTTGTAAGAGCTATTTTTTTCCGCCTGGATAGACAAAAATTGAGATAGTTCGACTAATATGCACGATATCTCTATAATTTATAGCCTATAGCACTCACGAATAATGTAGCTTTCTACCAGTGAAACAATTTTTCAAATCGGACCAGTAAGTAGTTCCTGAGATTACCCCCTACATACAAACTTACAAACAAATGTTACCTCTTTATAATATTAGTATAGATTAGAAGAAGTTCGCTTGGTCAGCTAGTTCTTAATATTTTTTATGCTGCTCCGATCGACGTCAAACTGTCAACGCCGGCTGTCGCTGTAAACCAGCGCTGTGGCTCTGTCTCGCACCCGAGTCCCAGCATTATGCTGAGAGATGGACGTTTTGCGCGAATATGACGCATTATCTTCCCAATGTTTCATAAAAATTTTGTACTTTGAATTTTTTAATTGGGTATGCTTGGCGCTAATAAACTCTTTTTCACTATTTTCTTTCTTCTTTCTATATGAGTTACCCCATTCTGGGTGGAACAAAAGGAAGTGTCAGATTATTACTGACTAAAACTCATCCGTGTTCCTCGTAATACACTTCGCTTTTCACTGCCACAAGATTATTTCGGTACCCAATATACCTTACATAATGAGACTCCCCAATAAAAAGCTTCATACTTTCGAAGCTTTTAATTAAAGGTTGGCCATCCAACGTTCTCTGTTTCATAACAGCAGTGTGATTCTGTAAACATGTCGAAGTGAACGACAAGTGAACTGTCAACCCTTACAAAAAAGTTGGAATAATAGCTCACTTGTCGTTCACTCCACCTAAGTGATCACGGTGGGATGTCGACAGAATCGACCGGCTGTGTGCTAGGTGATCAAAAATTGGCGTATGGATTAACACTTTCCAATATAGACTAAAACTCTTGATTTTGTTAATAAAAGATTAATGAATCGTTGAATGACGTGCTCAAACGCGAGCCCAATCCTTTATGTAAAACTAGCTGACTCGCGCAACTTCGTCTGCGTCACATTTTTCATTACTGCTCCGCTCCTATTTGTCTTAGCGTGATGATATATAGCCTATAACCTTCCTCGATAAATGTGCTATCTAACACTGAATAATTTTTCAAATCGGACCAGCAGTTCCTGAGATTAGCGCGTTCAACCAAACAAACAAACAAACAAACTCTTTTGCTTTATAATATTAAAGTATAGATTGAAAAATTCATCCTTACATGCCCAATGTTTGCAAGTCACCATTAAAGTAGAACATTTTTTTTTTTGCCTTCTCTGTTAATCCAAGAATAGGCTTGTTTTCACCATCAATAAATTGCAAATCTATTTAGTCCGTCAGTTTGAGTATTGTAAAATAATGGACACGTAATTTTTTATTCAGTAAATCAATGAATATTGACCAATATCTCCTCCGATATACGCATAAAAACTCGGGAGTGAGAGCTCGTAACGTCACAACGAACTAAACGTTATACCACGGCGTGACGTATTGAGAATTTTAAATGCGTCGTATCTTCGTAAATTTTAGTTTACGTAACAAAAGAAAAAAAACGGGTCAAATATATTTTGATAATCTAACTGAGGTCTAATTAGTTTTTTTCAGTGGACAAGCCTATTGCCTGGAAACACGTTCTCAAGTACACTGCAAACATATTTAATAGCATACAGTTAATGTAAAAATAGCGAACACCAGCAGACTGTTCTTAAACGCCGCCCACGTGTTGGAAGTGATATCGGAAGAACTCAACGAGATGCACTTGAGACGGTTGCGGAGGATTAGCTGACGCCTGGATGATGTCATGGACACGTGTCGGTGTTCTGTAGGATCGTCTAGGAATATTCACTGTACTGTTGCTAGTTATACAACGTGTTCCTTTTGAAGCTTTTTTTTTTATATGTGATGGGTTTGCTCTTGACTCTAGTCTAGGATGACGGAGAAAAAGTGTACGATGGAGCGAGCATACCCAGAAGTAGCCTGTTTACTCTAACTTTGAAAAGATTAGGGTTGTAAGCGTTTGGAAACACAGACGCAGGCAGAGTGTACCACTCCTTTGCTGTAGTAGTTGAGTATGAATGGTACGATGGTAGAAGGCGGCTGGTGGGGGTGAGGTGGTGGAGGTCTTGGGCGACTTTAAGGTGGCACTTCAAGGTTCCATACCAGAAGAGTAACCAACGGAACCCTATTACTAAGCCTGCGCTGTCCGTCCATCCGACCGTATGTTTGTCAGCGAGCTATATCTCTTGAACCGTAATAGGTAGTTGAAATTTTCACAGTGTATAATTATTTCTGTTGCCGCTTTAACAAACTACATATTATTATATAAAATGAATCCCAATTTCCCTTGGTCACGGCATGCATCACGCGTGAACCTGGCTGGACCGATTTCGCAAATTCTTTTTTGTTGTGTTTGTTATTGTCAGGAGAAGGTTCTTATGAAAGAATAAATTAAGAAAGTTTGACGGGGGCTTAGCCGCGGGGGACAGCTAGTAATTAATACAAATATAATGGTACGGAACCCTTCGTGCGCGAGCCCTACTCGCATTTGACTAAATTAAATAAACTACTCTAACAAAACACAAAAATATATCTTAAAAAATTCGTTCTTTTAATTATATTGTACCAAAGAGACTGGCGGCTTGCCACGTTGGGAAATAGCAATACATAATCTTTGGTCAAAGTAAAAGCCTCCTCGTAGGTCACGGGAAGGTTCAACCAGCCGTTTTGAAATTACATTCATATGGATTTTTGCAAAACAAAGTAGCATAAATATCCGTCTCTCTGCAAGTCTGCATAGAAGTTCATTAAAATCGGTTTAGTGAATTTGGGGTAAAAGCGCAGCGTCAAATAGGTACCAGCATAAAATGGTTTCTATATGATAAAGAAAAAGTATTTTTCTCAAACATGCTTGGAAATTTAATGCCTTATTTTGACAACCTTCTTCGAGATAAATAGAAATTACTATCCTATATGCGAGCAGCGGCCGGCAAAAGTTGTATGAAAATACATAAATATGTATCTGTCGTGATTTAGCGGCCAAATAAATTACACAGTAAAGTCATATCTGTCGTGTAATTTAAAAATGGAACAATCTTTTACTCCGAAACATGGCAACAAGGGAGGTAACTCCTCTAAGGTTTTATTTAAATTTCGAACTGCCTTGCAAATAGAAAGATTTTTATTGAAACAAAAAACAAATGAACACTTTTACAAAATATTGTTGTTCGTCATTGATTTTGAAACTTTATTGTATTTTTTCAAATAAAAAGTTCAGCTGAGACACTACTTAGTACGTACGTATGTTACACGTTCGTCCATCAATGCTCTTTTGTATATACAATGTACTACAATGTACAATGTACTATAACTTAAAATTGAATTCCATAAGGGGGTATGAGTAATACTTGCAAATTACAGTTATGTCATATCAAAAGGAACACGTTGCATGTTATATATTACATGAGTTAACTGACACATGACCTCTACGTCCCAATTCCTTCTCAAAACATGTGTAATAAAATATTTGTATAAAACAAAGAGAATCGATAAAAACTTCCAAGCGCGTACCGAACACAGTCATCGCATTGATAAGCAAATTAAAATAGTCATCAAAAATACATTATTGAAGTCATCAGTTTCCATTGAGAGCAAATTAGTCACAGTTTTCATTCATAAAACGTTTAGTTTAGTCAGTATTTTATTATTAGCACCTTTGACAAAATAGAGCCACACAGATTGACCTTCAAAGCGAACGTTGCTGAAACCGTTGCCGAGGTTAGTCTGTGGATGGGTGACTATCGTAACATACCGAGGCTCCTCCGTGCCCCTGATGTTAATCAGTTGGTTCAAACCGTCGTTACGGATTGTAAGAAGCCAGAAAGTCTGACACCTGGTTTGACTGGAAGCGGACACCAGTATATTTGGGAAAAGGCTAAACAGATTATGATGAACCATTCACAAATTGCTGATATTGGTCTAGTGGTTTTTGGTGACACTATTGAGCATGAGGTTCTTTTTTTTAAGGATGGGTAATCATGGAATCTCCTCCTGCTCTGGGCAGAGAAAAAGGAAATGTCAGACTCGACTAAAACCCATCCGTGTTCCTCCTAATGCCCTTTGCGTTCCAGGACTGGGGTGACTCTTTCGAACAAATTCCATAACCCTGGCAGGCGTTGCTTAACCTGGTTGATCTTTTAGGTTAAGCAACGCTTGCCAAGGTTGGTCTGTGGATGGGTGACTATCTTAATATGCCAAGTTTCCTCTGTGCGTGTCTCGGAAGCACGTTAAGCCGTGGTCCCGACTGTCATTTTTAGATTCTTTGGCAGTCGTTACGGATAGTTAGAAGCCAGTTAATCTGACTCCAGTCTTGCCAAGAATACCGTGTTACCCAGTTAATGTGTTGTGGAGGTCTGGTAGGCAGCCGCTCCACGTAAAATACTGGTACTAAGCTAAATCTGGTATGACTGGATGCCGACCCCAATATAGTCTAGTATAAAAAAGGCTAGGCAGAAGATGATATAGCGGCGTAATATTGAGCTCGTGTTAGACCACTATCTGATGGGAAGCCAAGATGTGTATGGAACATACTTGCCTTGGAGTAACCTGTTCACTATTCTTTTTTTTATGCAAAACGGGGAAACTCTTGGCCCAAATCTCACCTGATGGAAAATGATGATTAGGCCGAAGATGGAAGCGAGTTTCACTCGGTATCCTATAACACAGAGGAACTGGCTATCATACCTCTAACTGCCGGAACACAACAATGCCGTTAACATTGTTGTTATGGCGACAGACTTAGACATGATGGTGGTAGCTTGCCAGGCGGACTTAGTACAAGTCCTACCACCAACCAAACCGAGCAAAATATTTGACCCCGCGCTGGGAATCGAACCCGGGACCTCTGGGTCTGAATCAGGTGGTTTAACCACTAGACCACGGAGCCGGTTAGCGTCACCTGTTTAGCACCACCCAGGGACCACGTGTAGGGATTCGCTGAAGGGTATTCTCCTACTACGGACGCAGGTGACTCGGCTCCCAAAAGGTTCTTGCAACTTCCTTGGTCCCTAGTACTTATTTTCTGTTAAGAACACCAACTACATATTTAAGTATACATATTGATGACATATTGATTTTATGTTTAGTTTTACTTACAAGATACCTATATAGTGTCTATTTCATACAATTTATCGCTAAACCGCAGTTTTCGTGAGCCTTACATACGCACAGCTGAGCAGTGGTCAAAAACCAGTTTAACCTGGCCTCTTATTCTATTGAAACTCTGTACTTCACTAGACCAGCTCAATCATCACAGCCGCGTAGTCGACTGTACCTGCGCATGCGCATACAAAGCGTAATTACGCGAACATTACGCGTAATGTTACTCGGAGTGACGGAGGGTCGGAGGTATTGTGTGAAACTGTGTCGTTGAGTGACCTCGGCATCTTCGAAGCCTCTGCGTCGAGTTAACTGCCCGATTTGATGAGTTACCAGCTGCTTCATGGTTAAATCATACTTTGTTGTCGTATACTTTTTTGTGTCTTGGGAGCGTGAGAGGCAACAAAACCAACAATTTATTCTTATTCTCTGTTACACAAAACAGACAAATTATATTAGGACATGTTATGTACAAATGTGAGCTAAACCCGAAAAAGGGTTTTACGGTTGAAGGGTTAATACATTCAATGATTTAAAAGAGTGTCCATGGAGTTTCTTTCACGTTCTGATCCATAGAGATCGACGCTTTGGAACGTGCAAAATTGAAGAGATACTGCCGCTTATGAGTGTAGCAAGCCTTAAATGGTTACAGTAAGTACCTAAAATTATTCATTCCAAGCCAACTGTCACGTCAACATTAAAACAGATGGTTTATTCTGCAACCACAAGGGTCTATGACGTCAAAATTATGGCAGCCTCTATCATCGAGGAACTAGGCCGTAACGTGGCCTGTCCTTTGCCTTTTTTGTGGTCAATAAAAAGAACAGCAATACGTGACATTATGTTTCTTCATGGTTTGAGTAAAAAATGTGATTCAAGTTCACAGCGCCATAACGGTCGTTTAAAGGGTATTAGAATTTTGTTGATCATGTTTGGTTGCTGAGGTTACTTGCTTGATTTTAGGTATAGAATAAATAGTGTTGTATTACTCGTAGTTTTACCTAAATCTTAACATTTGGATTTTTATGTTTGAGGTATCTCCAAAACTGAGCGACAAGCGTATTCAAAATAAGACAGTTATTTTGAATTATTGTTTAAATAATGCGTTTAGTTTTAGCTAAAATCCTCCACGAAAGACTAGGAGTTAAGAAGACTATAATTAAACAACAATGCAAGAATATCTATACTAATCTATACTATAATATTATAAAGCAGAAGAGTTTGTTTGTTTGTTTGGTTGAACGCGCTAATCTCAGGAACTACCGGCTTGAATTGAAAAATTATTTTTGCGTTGGATAGTCCATTTATTGAGGAAGGCTATAGGCTATATAACATCACGCTATGAACAATAAGAGCGGAGCAGCAATAAGAAATGTTGCAAGCGGGGAAAAAGCTTCCGTTGCGTGCGCTACGTAAACGTTTGTTACGCAAAAATCAAGTATAACGAAATTATTCCTCTTTAAACCTTCTAAAAAAAATTCCTCGACAGCATATGTCTATCCCTTTAGGTTAACTCACTATAACCCTTTTTATGGAAATCAAATTTGTTCTAAAATAATACATTGAAGAGTTTGTTTGTTTGAACGCGCTAATCTCAGGAACTACTGGTCCGACTTAAAAAATTATTTCAATGTTAGATAGCCTATTTATAAAGGAAGGTTATAGATTTTATATCATCACGCTAAGACAAACAGGAGCGGAGTAAATGTGACGCAGACGAAGTTGCGCGGGTCATCTGGTTTAAGAATACATTCTATTGGCTATAATATTATCACTTAGGTACAAAGCTTTCGCCCGCGACTTCAGACGCTCATATACCCTTTTTTCACGTCCTCCTTAGAATTTCAGGAAATCCTTAAAGCCTATACTCCCTAAAGAACCTATATGCATAATTCAGCTTTCTAAGATCACTAGTTACGGCTGTGCGTTATCTGTCAGTCTGTCAACCACTCAGTAACGGAAGAATTTTGAATAATTTGATTTATTGATGAAGCCACTAACCAGGACTAACCAAGACCTTCAAAGCAAGAAATGATGTCATCATCCGCCTAACCTTATCCCAACTTTATTGGGGTCGGCTTCCAGTCAAACCGGATTTGGCTGAATACCAGGTTTACGTAGAGCAGGTGCCTCCCAGACCTCCACAACTCGTTAACTGTTTAACACGGTACTTATTGGCAGGACTGGAGTAAGATTTACTGGCTTCTGACAATCCGTTACGACTGCCAAAGATGTAATACTGTCACCCGGGACTGATGTAATACTGTCTTAACGTGCTTTCCGAAGCACGGAGGGAACTCGGTATGTTAAGATGGTCATCCATCCACAGACCAACCGTGGCAAGCGTTGCTTAACCAACTTGAAGATCGACCCGTCCAGCTGTTAATGTTTAGCCACGACCTCCTAGAGAGAGAAATGATGGTCAAGAGTATCAAATAACCAGTACCTTAAGCTCAACATAAAGACGATCTCTTTCATATAAACAACCTTCTAACTATCGAATTGCATCGTATCGTACCACAAGGCACATAAACTGATGGGTCACTGGGTTCAGGGCGCCTGTCAGAGATAACAGTCCTGCAGTTGGTACTTAACATTTTTGTGCTGTAATCTTGTTGATAACCCCAGAAGTGGATGACCAGATAATCAGTTACTTACCAGAAGTAATTGCAACGGTTTGCAAGATTCTGTAGTTAATGACTGAGAGACTTAAACTGTGCGAATTGAATAATAATAGTTTAATTTGACAATGTTGTTCCAATAGTTAGTACAACGATGACTTATCAACTAAGGGTTAGTAATATTCATTACCTAATTAAATATTTTTAAGTATCCTTATCGCACGGGCAATAGGATAGAGTATCTTAGTATTAGTTACTAGTGTTTTTCGGCTAGGGTTTTCAATATGCTGTTGGTGCTAGCCCTCATACTGGCATGAATGGCATCGAAATCGTCGATACGTGCTGAAGCAAACATGCCAGACGGGCTGCAGAATCGGAGGATTAATATACCAAAGTTACGCTCGGACTCCAACAAAGTGGAGATGTGCGGAGATGTCTAAAGTAGAGACGAGAAGAGGTGTGCTGCGCGCCATTGCAGCTTGCGAAGCAAAGCTACGCCTTGTACCGAGGCTCAATCTCAGCAAGGAACAGGTCACATTTCCGCTTCTATCGCGCCTTACTTACACATCTATACTAATATTATAAAGCAGATGAGTTTGTTTGTTTGTTTGTTTGTTTGGTTGAACGCGCTAATCTCAGGAACTACTGGTCCGATTTGAAAAATTCTTTCAGTATTAGATAGCCATTTATCGAGGAAGGCTATAGGCTATATAATTATCATCATGCTAAGACCAATAGGAGCGGAGCAGTAATGAAAAATGTTACGCAGAATATGCACGCGATTTTTTTATTTACAAAATGAATTACCTAAAGGTAAGCTCCAGTAAACACTCAAGAAAATATTTTTTAAATATATTCATCAGCGATGAAGTTATAACGCTTCAAAGATTACTATTAGAACGAGAAGTCCGACATGGAATTTGACATCACATTACGTGACGTCTATACAGCTGCCATAGAAAACAGCGTTTTCGCGAGAGGGACAGACATATTTGTTTAAACTAATGATATCTCGCTTGTTTTTCGAGCAATTTTGATTCTATTTCCACTGTTAGTAATGTATTTTTGTATATTTTTAGATAATAAACTGTTTAGATAATAAATAATTTTTTTATGCATATTCCCTATTATATAATATACCTACATCTCCGCTCAATGATATCTGAGTGAGTTAAGTTGAGTGGAGGTGCGATGTGTGATTACCGAAATTCTACTGGTTTCACGCGCTACGCTGCGTGGTGCGTGGCAGTGTGTTAATGGGCTTGTGTCCTGAAAAAACCTAATTAGTTCGTCAGTTAAAAAATATTTGACCCGGGTTTTTTCTTTTTTTACGGGAACCAAAATTGACGAAGTTACGACGCTTTTAAAATTCTCAATACGTCACACCTTTGCATATTTTTTAGTGATTCGTGACGTCACGAGCCCCCACTCCCGAGTTTTGATGTGTCTTTGTCAATATTCATTGATTTACAAAAACAAAAAATACGTGTCCATTATTTTTCAATACTCAACTGACGGACTAAATAGTTTTGCAATTTGTGGATGATGGAATCTAGCCTATTGCTTTGCATGGTGTACATAATGAAGAGTATTCAATTCTTTTTTTTAACGACGATGGTGAACCAAGATGCTTGATTATAAAATTAAAGCTAGCCGAGGTTTTCCATTCAATTTTTTTTTCTTTTGTTACTTAGGCTGGATTTGACCAACGCCAGATAGCTTTATCGAAGGAATAATTTTGAATTTTTGACAGTTCTTCTATACAAAAACTGCAAACGTTAAATTTATTCCACGAATAAGAGTTATCTATTAGTTATTTGGGGGCCGAGTCACCCGCGTCCGTAGGAGAATACCCTTCAGCGAATCCCTACACGTGGTCCCCGGGTGGTGCTAAACAGGTGACACTAACCGCCTCCGTGGTCTCGTGGTTATACCATCAGATTCAGACCCAGAGGTCCCGGGTTCGATTCCCAGCGGGGGCAAATTTTTTGCTCGGTTTGGTTGGTGGTAGGACTTGTTCTAAGTCCGCCTGGCAAGCTACCACCATCATGTCCAAGTCTGTCGCCATAACAATAATGTTAACAGCATTGTTGTGTTCCGGCAATTAGAGGTATGATAGCCAGTTCCTCTGTGTAAGAGGATTCCGGGTGAAACTCGCTTTCATCTTCGGCCTAATCATCACTTTCCATCAGGTGAGATTTGGGCCAAGAGTTTCCCCGTTTTGTGTATAAAAAAAAATAATAATAATAATCTGGCGTTGGTCAAATCCAGCCTAAGATAAGTTAGACCAACCGACTGAATGTATTACAAAATTATATTATAACTAGCTGTCCCCCGCGGCTTCGCTCCCGTCAGCAGGCTACCCTACCCACCTTCCCTGTATTCAGGCGAACTAAACAGTAAAAGAATTACCGAAATAGCTAGATTTTGGGCATGAAACACACTAACGTATTTTTAACTGTACACGTACAGTCACCAGCACATCAGGCTATCCAAAAATGTCAAATTTTCCCAATCATATTTGAACCCAATCACTTTAGCAATAAAGTTGAAAATCTAACAAAGAAATTTGGTGAAGTTGTAGCTTTATGTGCTGGCATCTGTACATGCTTACTGGTAGTTGACCTCTAAAAGACGGCTCTTTTAAAGTTCAATCATTGATTTACAAATACTATCGATCCGGTCTTACCTACGGCTAATAAAAAAAAAATTAACGTATGTGATAAAAACAGTATATTTATTAAGTTATAGTAATACAGTAATAGTGATATTTAATGACAATATTTTTTTCTCAAATCGACAGTTACAGTATAGGTACACAACAGTATTAACATTCGGGGCCGAACTTAGCAAAACCTGTATTTCAGCCCTCAACGCCGATCCCCTTGAGTTACAAATAAGTTTTTAAATAAGGTATTTTAATAAATCCATCTTAAAATGTACGTGCCTAATACATGATCTACACTAATATTATAAAGAGGAACATTTGTTTGTTTGTTTGAATTGAATAGGCTCCGAAACTACTGGGCTTATTTGAAAAATTTTTTCAGTGCTAGATAGCCCATTTATCGAGGAAGGTTATAGGTGCATTATCCGCAGACAAAACATATTTAATGATCTTTGGTTCCCACCAGACCGAAAATACTGGTATTCAGCTGAATCCGGTTCAACTGGAAGCCAACCCCGATATAGTTGGATAAAGGCTAGGCAGATGACTGGTTCCCACTAGACGAGCATTACCAAAACTAACAAACATTGAGAAATAAATAAATAAGTTACTATAAACCAAAATCTCCGTAAATGAATCCTCCGGAAGACGATCGCAAAGTGTATTCAACAAAAGATGACAAATTCCGTTCTCAGCAGCATGACTAAAGGACACCTGGTAGTACTACTGTGCAAACGATAAAATAACTTAAATAAACTGCTTTGTGACCACGTAGATGTTACCAGTATAACTTGACACCTCATAGCAGCACTGTTTGTAAAGATACTCATTACAACACACCTGTTTTAACAAAAGAGAATGCAAAAGTACAACCAAACTTTACTTTGCCCCCGCCCTGCTGTTACGTGCCATCATGTTTCCAGTGTGGAAAAAGGATGCAATTCGTCGTGTATAGCTCTGTTTCTCTCACACAGAGGATCATGATGGGTTTGGCTCGTAATAGTAAGGGGGCATTCCTCTGTTGATAGGATTTAGCTACATAGTATAAACAAAGGTCTGCTATGTTATTACCATTGTTTCGTCCAGAAATTATCTGCAGTCGGGCAGCTGTTGACAAAATTAAGTTGAAAAAAATCAATAACACACTTTGAGACTCGAATTTAAATTGTGAAACTTACGCTCTGCTGCAATACTCCGCTAAAACAACGCGGGAGAGTCAATGTTTTGAAAAAAGGACTGAATGTTAAATCGGGTAACCTTGCTTAAAATATGATATGTACATCAAGACTCTCCCGCAAGTATAAGTGTTTTTTGATACTACGAACGAAATAAATAAAAGTAAAAGTTAAATAAAAAAAAGGAAAACAATGTATTTAGACAAGTATAAAAATAAAATATTAACAATAAATAATTATTTTAGCATGGACCCTGTTCCCGATACCAGTGAGATCTGTCTTTTTTTATTTTCTTTTTATAATCTGTATTTTTTTTAATATATAAAATAAGTATAACTTAAAACTGAATAAAGAGAATAATAATTATTATTTTTGTACCGAATTTCTAATAAATCTTCAATTTTCCACGACATGCCAACTCATTCTGGTTCCATCGATTGCCAAATGCCTTCCATCTGTGTACTGTATGGGGCCAACAGCAAACCAGTTTTTAGTATTGTGTAGCTCAAGGTTAAAAGAGCTTATAAGTATGTTTCCGAGGTACCTTTTGGGCCCTTTCACTGTTGAGCTTACAAAACCATTTAGTGGTACCGTGAATTGGTTAAAAGTAAAAGTGTGAAGCTTTTTTCTTTGTTTGAATAGTGAAACTGGTTGAAAACAAGTAGTTGTTTTAGAAATGCCTTTCTGTTTTATAGATAAAAAAGTTGATTTTTGTGCTGTAAAATCTTAAGATGATAAATTGAAGGCGATCAGCCTGAAATTAACACAATTTCAGGGGCCCGAGTCTGCTATTACAATAGTGTCAGAATGGTCGATCACTGATTTCAAAATGGTTGATTTTGACAAGTTTGGTAATCTACTAATATGATGGCGTCATAATGGCGTCATTATGACATTCCAATGATCAACCACTGATACGCCATTGAAAGAAAGCCATATGAATGGTAATCTCGTACATAATGACAGATTTAGTATTTACGAACTTCTCACTACTTCAGATTGCTTATAACACTAATAAATAATATGTAAAACTAAATTTAATAAAATCAGGCATGAATAAATGCTCAAATTTAGCTCGTTTTTATAATAATACGGCATTTCTACCGCAATTCTATTATGAGACCATTGACGTGCCACTGACGGGCCACTGACGTGGCAGTGACCGACCGTGCCATTATGAATTTAGCAGATTACGAACTTTTAGCAAAATGACAATGGCATGACAATGGGATCGTGTAGGAGTGACAAATTTATAAAAATAGCAGACTCGGGCCCCAGGCTGATCGCCGGTCGATTCTCAAGTTAGGCAAAATATACAACTGAGTCTCCGGCACTATGAAAAAGGCAGGAGGTGATGGATTATTGGATTACTGAAAAACAATAAGCAAAAAAAAAAGCAATAAACATCACCTTTGTACCTATTTTCTGTCTCCTTTTTTTTGTTATCTACTTGTGTGTGTGTACATAAATTGTTAAATAAATAAATAATAAAAAAAAACTATTATGTTATGGGCTTGCTCTTGGAATCTCGCCTGATGGAAAGCGATGGGTGAGATTTATGATGGAGCGAGCTTGCCCAGAAGATGCCTGTTCACTCTTGCTTTGAAAGCAGACGGGTTCAACAAAATTCTAATTGAATTACAATTTTATTTTAGATAGTACAGGTAGGCGCGGGCGGTGCGTGCTGAGCTACTGGATGTGCCGGACCTGGTTCTCACAAAGTGCCATTTGCAAGCAAATGCGATCGTCAAAATTTAAAAATGAAAGGGATTAATTTGTCAAATTTCGACACCATTTGTCAATCAGATTCATTTTTTACTTTTAGCAACTACTATTATAATTTAGAATACTTATTTAAAATATATTTAAAGTAAACAACCAAATTGTAAAAAATCAGCACGTCGTATGTAATTTAGTAGATACACCTATGTAGGTAGGTTAACTGTTTCTCCTTAATACAGGTTGCACATTTTCTTGTATACTAACTGTGTTTAGGTACTACAAATACCATTGTCAGCAATAAATTATTTTATTTATTATATTTATTATTTTGGCTATCGCCTTCATCACGCTGTCACTTACGGAATGTCACTTGTTTAGAAACTCAAATACAAGCTAGAAGGCTCGTCCATGGGAGACGCCGTATCTGGTAAAACGTGGGTGTGTACATTCTTTGAAGCGTGAATTAGACGTAATGATACGCCACGACATCATCACCATCAGCTGATGACGTATTACTCTCTACAAATAGCTCTAAGAGGGGATCTCGAGACTGGTGGAAGCGGTGGAAAAATGAGCTAAGAAGCTCATCGGCAATGTTGGTCGACTTTTGCTCCAAAGCCTTGAACATCGACGCAGTGTTGCCAGCCTGGTAGATTTCTATCGGTTATATTATTATACCTATACTGTAGAATTGCACAATTTAGTGCCGCCTAGCTCGTTCCATCATCAGAATTTAAGACGTAAGGCGATGAGCCACTGGTACTTGGTTGAAATTCCACCGATACGCACAAACCGAAACAGCTTAAGGAGCTGAATTCCCTGCCTGTTTTTCCTGATATAATAATGTAATGTAATGTTTATTCACATAAGAATGTAAATTTTTTATCAAGTAAAGTGCTTAATCTAAACTTACAGAACACAAAAGTATTAGCATTTGAGGCCGAACTAGGCATAGCCTGTATTTCAGCCCTCAACGCCGACCCCCCCGAGTTACAAATTAAATATGTTTTTTATGACAGTGCAAAGATCCCATGTATGAATGTACTTACCTACTTATCTTGTTCAACATAGGAAAAATATTTTTCTTTTTATTTCTGGAAAAAAGAAGGGTTTTTTTTAATAACACTGTACTTAAAAATATTATATCTACATGGGTGTGTATCCAGTCCTCTCTTTGTCTGTGATGGAGGTTTGCGTGAATGAGTGTAAGAGGGTGTGTAAGATTGCGGAGCATAACCTTTTGTTATGTTTGTGATAGGTTACTTTGAGTAATTTTATCTAGGTGTCTCAAGCAATTTTTCTGATAGTTACATCTACCAGATGAATAGGTTACTTCTAAGTAAAGACCAGAGAGAAGAGGCATCAGAGTACCAATTCTACTAATCTTTAAGCAACGTCTGCATTCGCATGACATTTGCAATCTGTCAAAAAAATTTATACTTGACATTTTTAGACAAATTTTAATTGAGACGCTTATGCAAAAATTGTATAAAATGTAGTAGAATTGGTCCTTAAGTCCTATTGTGGTTAAACGGAAGCCAAAACAAAAACAAACGTGCGATTTGTCACGTGCCTTACAGCTCAGGTGACACAAACAAATTGCTGAGCGAATATCACCCGTAGTAACTACGTGACAATTAGTTATTTTACTATGTCTACGTGCAAATATGTATGAGTTATTAGACGTAATATGTATAATATTGTTGTGACAAATAAATAAAGGTTTTATTTTATAACGTTAGTTTTCTCGCGGCGTTGTGTTTCCTTGGATTATCCCACAGACACCGTGCATTTTTTTATTTAACCACCATTACACTTGATGCAATTTTTTATATTAAAAAAATTTAAAGAAAATCTGCTCAACAGAGGACCAATCTAGACGTTCATCCATTTTAGTAAAACCAGAGTCTTCCAAATAAATTTATAAATGACAGAATTTTGAACATAAAAACATAAAACAATTGCATCAAGTGAGATGGTAGTCAAGCATTAGACCTATCAAAAGTAAAAAAAACACCAAGTTAAGAACCTCTTTTTTTGAAGTCGGTTAAAAATTTGTAGCCTTTAGAATACAAGCGTTACAATATTATGATAATTTCTTTATACCGTTTTGTAGTGGTACTGCGTCGTGTAGGTATGAGTCAGACAGCCTGACACTAATTTAAGCACATTATGAGTCGAATTCTGCGTACCTACTCATTAAAATAAAGCCAAATTATTACTAAGAGACTGCTCTGTAATTATTTTTTTTATTTTTTTTTAATAATAATAATATCCTTGGACATTTCACACAACGCCATATAGTCCCAAGCTAAGCAACCTAATGCTTGTATTATGGTAACGAGATGGCTGATAAACTACTTATATACATTTTTTTTTTGTAAATACATACATATTATAGACTATAGCTGACCCGCGCAACTTCGTCTGCGTCACATTTTCCATTATTGCTCCGCTCCTGTTTGTCTTAGCGTGATAATTATATAATAGCCTATAACCTTCCTCGATAAATGGGCTATATAACACTGAAAGAATTGATCAAATCGGACCAGTAGTTCCTGACATTAGCGCGTTCAACCGATCAAACAAACAAACTCTTCTATTTTTATAATAATAGTATAGATTAGCTTATATGAAAAATAGATAAATCAACTTGACTCAAATGCAGACATGGGCGAAGGTCATTCTTTCAAGGAACATCTTAACACCGCGATTCAGAAAATTGACGTCACACGCTAACGCCATCTATCGAGACTGCAAGCAGTTGATCTCTAGGTATAGTCCAGTCTAAGTTTGATAGATGGCGTTATTTCAATATTTTACTTCGGAAAGACTATAATAATTATAATTTTATTAATTCACATTTTTTATTATAAGGTATGAACTGATTACAATGAAACAAAAAACTTAATATTACTACAATTTACGCACAGTTTATTGTTATGTATAAAAGTTACGTGAAGTAATAATGAGACTAAGTGCGCATAACCCTAATTTTACTTCTGGAAAACTTTAAATTCAAATATCTTTTGATAGACTGAACCGATTGCAATGAAACAAAAACTAAATGTTACTCAAAGTTACGCTCAATCCATGTGTGTAAAAGTTATCTACATTGCTTTCGCACATTTTACGTGATGCCCGAACAAATAAACAGACAAACAGACAAACAGACACAAATTCTAAAAATGCTGGAAATGGGTTGGATTGGTTGTTCTTTAACACCCTAGCTATTTTTTTTGGATTTTTTTTTCATGTACAAAAACCACTTTTCTACAGTTTTATTATATGTATAGATAGAAAAACACCCAGACTCGGAACAAATACTTGTAGGTCGTACAAATATTTGTTCCGTGCGGGAATCGAACCCGCGACATGCTGCGCAGCAGTCAATCGCTCTACCACTGCGCCAACCGTGTCGTCTAAATTAATTAAATTAAGTTAGCATCTTATCATGAGATAAACGTGTGGCTAAATAAAAACAGCCGCACGGGTCGATCTTCAAGGTTAAGCAACACTTGCCAAGGTTGGTCAGTGGATGGGTTCCCAGCGTAACAAATCGAGTTTCCTCCGTGTCTCGGAAAGCACGTTAAGCCGTTGGCTGTCATTAGTAGATCTTTGGCAGTCGCGTCGTTGAAGATTGTCAGAAACCAGTTAATCTGACTCCAGTCGTGCCAAGAAATACCGTGTTACCCAGTTAATGGGTTATTGAGGTGTGGTAGGCAGCCGCTCCTCGAAAAACACTGGTATTTAGCTGAATCCGGTTGGACTGGAAGCCGACCCCAATTTAGTTGGGAAAAAGCTAGGCAGATGATGATACATGCTAAACCCTCTTCTATTTAAATTATTCCGATATAATTAGGGTCGATCCTTTTTCCAAGTACAGGATACAATGCAGAATGGTTTGTTAAGTACAGACGCCAGCACATGAAGCTACAAAAATCTGTCAAATTTCTTTAATAGATTTTCAACTTTATGTTTAAAAGTTAAGGTTCAAGGTTGGTTGGCAATATTTGACAGTTTCAGGTAGCATGATGTTCTGGCGACTGTACGTACCGTTATTCTTTTAACTAAACTTTCAAGAGCACCCATTGTTGGACTAAAGAATTGAATTCATTAACAGTGTCGAATTAATCACCATTAACGCATCAGTGTATTTAATTTAATCTATCATTTAAGATAACTGTTAAATAGACCTTTTTATATACACCTCGAAATATTGACACTCACTATACTCTCGAACGCAGCTTGACCGCGATTAGTTTCATTGGTGAAATCCGCCCTCAGGTCTGGACTCCACAAAATCGGATTCGAGACGAGCAGAGCGGATAAATGTTATAAAGGACCAATAGAAATTCGTTATTCACACAATACCTCGTCTACACTTAGCTTTGGTGGATACTGAGCGGAGATGTATCATATCTGTATGTAGCGATGGAAGCGGAGAGGTGAGCAATCCCAATAGAGAAGTAACAATAACGAAGTAAATGACACTATTCTTATTAATAATATACTATTCTAATTAAACAAACAAAAAAAAAATGAATGCATTATAAGTAAATTCGGTATTAATCTAAGAATAAATAGAAAATTAATTATATTAATAAAATTATACTAATATCAAATCAGACAATGCAAGCTAATGAATAATAAAACAACTCAAAATGTAAAGCAATCCAAAAATAATTGTGAAGGTAAAATAGGTATTTAAAAATAGTAACTAGTTGAACACGAAATACTAACATTTTTAAAGCAAAATCAAAATAACAAATATAAAATAACAATAATAATAAAAAGCGCTCTTCCTCTCTCCTAATTATGTTTTCCTGTGCCCGATAGGGTCCATAATTGTTTCTAATTATTAATTTTACCACCTGTATGACATTATGGATTGCAATAAACGATTTGAGATTTGAGAGGTTTAAAGGTTGTTCCTTGTTAGATCCAATTAGTACATTATACATACTAGTTTATGATTTACATTATGTAAGACACATATGTAAGCCTGAACGACGTAAGCAGAGGTATAGTCTGGCTGTTCCTCAATTTAATAGAGCTGGTACAAGGCGGAGATTTGAGCTTTGCCTCGCACGCTGACGATGGCGCGCAGACATGTGTGTGGCGTGCAGTGTAGTCAGCGCAAATCTCCACCCTAGCCAGCAGACAGTCATCTCGGCTACCAGTCGAGCCAGTACGCATCGCTGCACAGTTTCGGTGGAGACATCCTAGCTGTACACATCTCCGCTTTGTTGGGGTCCGGGCCTGAACATTTGAAACTCTAAGTTGTGGTCGTTTTGATTAAAAATAAATTCGTTTCTCTACTTTATGTACAACTAGCTGACCCACGCAACTTCGTTTGCGTCACATTTTCCATTAATGCTCCGCTCCTATTTGTCTTAGCGTGATGATATATAACCTTCCTCAAAAAATGGGCTATCTAACACTGAAAGAATTTTTGAAATCGGACTAGTAGTTCCTGAGATTACCCCCTACATACAAACTTACAAACAAATGTTACCTCTTTATAATATTAAGTATAGATGAGTCAATTTTGGAGAAATAAAACCGGATATTTAATAAATCTGTTGTTCCAAGAATCTTTTGTACCTAATGTGATTTCATTTAGTAGGTAAGGTTGGAGCTAGGGATTTGTAAAATTTCCGCATAGTTTTATATCAAAAAACGGAAACTTTCCATAAACCACTGGCATTTCGTGGTATTTCAGTTTACGTAGGTAATCAAACCTAGATTTTGTTGATTCGATATTGTTAAAAAAAATTAGCTTGAAATATTTCATACCAAGTGCAGCACTGTCTATGGCCTCGGTCTATGATATATATAATCTTTGGTTGTTGCTGTGTGTTCTTGCAAATGTCTACATTGAAGAGAGTAAATAAGTTTTTCTAACTGTATTTAAAGAACTATTTTTTCAATCAGAATTACTCCAAATCGTGTAAAATAACTAACCTCAGTCTTCAACTTCACCCGATGATTCATTTTTATTATTTCCCATCTAAAAAATAAAAAAGGTGACGTCAACGCCACACTACTGAAGATCGGAGACGTTCTAGAACCCTGTGAAGGTTGTATTTACTGCGGACGAACTAAGTGTCACCCATCTGTAGGTATGTTTTATGTCCCGCCAGGGTTGCAGAATTTGTTCGAAAGAGTCAGTGCGGCCCTGGAACGCAAAGGGAATTTTGAGGAATATGGATGGCTTTCCGTCAGTAAGAGTTTGGTAGGTACTCCCTTCCGCCTAGAGCGGAAAGAATCATTTGATGATGAAATAAAAAATTGTAAGTAAGTTTTGTGTAGGTATGTAAAAAAACTTTTTACAGAAAAACTCAACCGACTTTTTTATAAAAAGTTTTTTTTTTCACTTTTTAATTGTACCCCACACCTAACAACACCACTGCAAAATCACAGAAAAGCAAAATACGCAATTACTTTGATGACATAAAACCATCATCCAAGTAGACGAATACCATCTCGGCCGCCGTGGTAGACGCCGCGGGCGTCGGGGGCCACCACCTGGTGACCTCCGGCCACCGTAGGCGCGGGCCTGTGGACGGCGAGCTATGGGTGGCTGGCCGTCCGTCTGTCTAGTGACGACAGGCCGTGTCGACGGCGCGTTAGTGTTCCACGCGCGCCTCAAAGAGAGTCAGCACACAGAGGGGCCCGAAAGGGCCGACGCCTGCCGGAGTCGCGGGATTATTCGCAAGAGACACCGTGGCTCCGGAACACAAAGGGCAATGAAGGAACATGGATGGGTTTTAGTCAGTAGAAGTCTGACACTCCCTCCCGCTACATTCAGAGCGGGAGGAGTCATTGGAGGATTTCCCATCCCTAAAAAAAAAAGTAGACGAATACCAGCTATTTCGATTTAAAATCCAAAGTTCGTAACCGATTTTGATAAAATTTATATGGGACCAATCTGCAAGTATATCCTTTCATGAATTTTTCAAATCAGTTCATAATTATTGTCGGAGTTATGAGGTAACAACATAAAAAAAATACAACCGAATTGAGAATCTCCTCCTTTTTGGGAAGTCGGTTTAAAATGAATGAATACGAAGACTGTTTAGGATTTTCCAGTTTTTTATTACCTAATTGAAGTAGTTAAAACTCACTCCGTAGCATTTTATTAACCGCTTACAAAGCTACATTGTGGTTAGATTACTTCACGCGTCATCACACGACAGTCATGTCAATGTTTTTACTTCATACGGTCAATCGAAAATCAACATAAACTGTACCATTCCAAAGTAGATAATTGATTAAGGTGTAAATGTAAATTATACAGTACTAGCTGTTGCCCGCGACTTCGTTCGCGTGTAAAAATATTTTTTTTAAAACTTTATTTTCACAGTTACAATTCTTAGAAGTATTTTGAAGCACGAGGAAAATCATATTATTATTTAAGGTTTCTTTTATGTATTTTTCATTTGGTGTACAATAAAGTATATACTTTAAGTTTATAAATAAATAAGTAAATAAATATTTGTTAAAAATTGCATGTAACATAGGTTATCGACCTCTGACATCCAAGCTAAGATTAAAGTTGTGTTATGGATGCCAGGGCTCATTCCATTAATTACATCAACGGACAAAATGCAGACAGCTTTAGCGATACATTGGGTTTAAAACAATTACTTGAAAATGGTACATCTAAAAGGTACCTCCAAGAATAGTGTACAAAGTTTCATGGTTAAGAGCGTGTATTCCGTCCACTAGCGCCGCCAATCGTTTTTTATTATTTGTGGTAAATTTAAGACACGTAGATAAAAAACCGCTCTGTAGTGCACTGAAGAAATGACTGTATTTATTATGTTTTGAGAGTTATGTTTTGTACTTCAGAACATAAATAGTTGCCAAAGTCGATATTTTTGCTAAAAGTGGCCACTTTAAGCAATAATTGCCGTTTTGGCTATTTAGCCATGAGTTATGTATTAAAAATAGCTGTCAAAAAATAATAGATACATTTCTTTAGTGCACTACAGAGCGGTTTTTTATCTACGTGTCTTAAATTTACCACAATTAATAAAAAACGATTGGCGGTGCTAGTGGACGGAATACACACTCTTAAAGCGTAACAAAGAAACTTACATTCACATTTATAATATTATTGGATAATGACTATGTAAATTATCTAAGATTGAGTATTTAATTTTTGAGTAGGTAAGAAAAAAATTTAAAAAAATGTCGCTATATAGGAAAACAGTTTAATTTATTGTGAAGTGAGACAAAAAAAGTGATTCTTTTCATCAAACTGGCAACTTTTGGGGAAAAAAATTGGAACACAAAAATATAATAATTGTTTTCCTCAACTGCCTTGGACGTGCTGTGTCACGATCTTGTCGGTATGTCTGTGAAATGAGTGTGTGATTTTAAACATTATATCCTTAACTGATACCTATTTAGTTAATGTAAAACAAACAACTATTAAATGGTAATTTTCAAGAAATATTTAAACCTGTTTTACAGTTAGTTTTTTTATGGGAAATCAACAAAAGGATGAAGACCGCTTTAAAGAAGGTGGCTGGCAGCGGCTGGATGCGGACTACTCAAAACCAGGAGGTCTACTCTCTTTCTCTGAAACGAAACTTCGCAAACGAACGAAATTTAAACGAAGTTTCGTAACTGTCGCTACTCTATTTTGTTTTCGGACACGCAGACGAAGTTCGGATCCATAAACAATTTTCGTGAACGATTGGAATGAGCAATATTGTGTGGGTCTTTTATCATGTCATCTAAAGTAAGTTACGGTTTTTAATTTAACTTAAAATCTAAAAACTATTTTGCTTTATTTTTAAATTTTACAGTGAACATGTGGTTTAATTAATATTTCATGTCATATTCATGCAGAAAAGATAAATATACAGATTTTTTTTATTGCCTACGAAATTCACCGATACACTATAAAAACCCTTTCACGGTTATGGTTAACCAACTAAATTGAAGACTACTATTTCATGCCCACGATGGGTGGTAACTTATGACTACCAAAATTATCCGTGTATTCACACTCACACGCGTTCGCGCAATCTAATCATAACATGTCAACTTGAAATTTTTTGGTTGAATTCTTTAAAAAGTTTTCTTAAGTTTGTTTCTCAAGTAATTTGTTAATGAATCATGTTTTCAAGTGCTTTTTTGCATACTTCGCAATCGCGATACACATTCCGTCAGAAACTTTCAAGCCATACTGTGTCGCAGTCAGCATTTTGGGTCTCCACAAGTTTTGTTTTGGATTTAAAAACTTTGTAAGTAACACACATTTTATACCTACTTAATAATTTATGTTTTCTTTACAAATATCGCCTTCATAATATACATTTACGGGTTCGGCCACTTCTGAGCAAATCGACACCCTTCTCGATTACTTGGACGAGCATAGGGATCTAGCTCGCGGGAGATTGAGGGGTGCCGAAGGAAATGCAAAGAGGCTGTGGGAAGAATTGTGCAATACGCTCAATTCCATGGGCGGTTGTACTAAAACAATTCAGCAGTGGCAAAAGGTACCAGTGTTTTGTTAATAAATTGTCGGCGATAAGACCCCGTCCGCGTGGACGCGACCGTATCAAACAAGGAAATTTGTAAGGAAAACTAATTAGAATTTTAATGGAATCAGCTTAGATTAGGTCTTCTAGCATTCTCTAATTAGTGTTATAAGGATATTTTCGCATCATAGGTTTAGTTAGATTGTAGTTTAAATGCGAATTTAATGTTTCATTTTATGTTTTGTGTGTACAGAAAGGTGTATAATTATTTGATGAGATTATGCTTTAATTACATTTTAATTAATTTTATAAGTCTTATATATGTATAATAGGTCCAATAAAACTCTAACACAAACGAATTTTAGTAGTTTGTAAGGAAATTTAGATGTAAGGTTTTTGAATTGTGAATAATTACGTAGTTTGAAAATGTGATTTTTTGTTTTAAGTGATAGCGTTTTGGAATTGGTGTTAAAATAAAGGTCTTGACCCAAAACCACTTTAACAAAAAGAATTGAGTTGATAGGACTTATAGTTTTTGAGATATTTCCAAAAATGCATAGTGAAAATTTGTTAAGGTACAAAATTAGAAGTCTTAGTTCTAGAAACTTTTTGTATTTTAAGTATATCGAATTTAACAATATGAAACACAAATTGTATTTTAATTTGTGTTTCATAGTGTGATAGTTGATTGCGCAAGCGACGCCGGTTCCTTCTACGCTCCAAACGTTCTTCACGTACAGGAGCCTCGATTAAGAGCGGTCTCGTAGCCATTTCAAGCAAATTTATCACAAAATCCACACAAACGAATAACTAACGAAAATCAAAAGGTAACACTTTTGGTATCGTCAATTTGAGGTTAAAATTCCGAACAATCATCTGTCAAACTCAAATGTTCGTTCGTAACGTTAGTGAATTAGAGTAGGTTTAGAGAAACTAAATGTCAAATAATCTTCGTTCGTATTGAACTTCGGAACGAATAGAACCGTAGTAGGACATGCGAAAATTCAATCGAAACTTCGTTTTTCGTTGAATTAGAGTAGACCTCCGGGATGGATGATGCTCTTTGGGGCAGGTTTACGTTCAGCATTGACCAGTAATTGGCTAAGATGATGATGATCCATGATCAAATGATTCTCCAGATCAGGGTGTAGCAGGAGTGAGTGACAGACTCTTACTGACTAAAACTCACCCACGTACCTTCAGATGCTCTTTGCGTTCCAGGGCCGCGGTGACTCTTTCAAACAAATTTTGCATTCCTGGCATGCACTGACCCTAGTGGGCCCAGTTTACTATGCTGACATAACACAACGTACCGTCTACCCGGGCTTGAGGGGGCACTCTAAGCCTGAAGTTCGTAGTTTCGGGCTTATTCTACTCCTATCAACTAAACTCAAAAAAAAAAAAAAAAACTAAAGCATTTATTTCAATTGAACCATTTCACAGGCACTTTTGAATAGTCAATGTCGGTCGGTCCCAAAAAGATGAAGCGTAGATCTGTATGGAGAAGAACGTGCAAGAAACTCCACGGACACTGTTTTAAAAATAGTAAATTGTTACATCGCGTTGAAATTATACATACATGTGAGAACGATGTAAAAGACGAGCATGATAAATACGTCCGGAATAAAAGGAACAATTCAATGAAATAATTAAAATAAACCATGGCAGCAGAGAAATGACCAGTCCCAACCGACGGCGCCCGTTTACGAACATGACGTATGCGCCAGGCACATTCGTCTCAACCATTTTGAATGGAGCCAAATGATCCAACGCATACGCCACCATCAGCTAGGGTTTTGAGTGAGCATGACACTTAAAGCAAAAGTTCTTAGTTCGGGTACGGTTCGGTCGGTTAATCGTAAGTCCGTAGGTGATACGAAATAGAATAGGGCCGTAAATAAGCCTGAAACTACAGACTTCGGGCTTAGAGAGCAGCCCCCTCGTCCTTATAGAACTTCAAAAGTATTTTTAAGAAAAAAAATACGTAATACAATAAGCATGACAACATTGTTAAATGCAGCAATAACACGATTGTTTCGATAATCCAAGAGTAGTTGACCGTACCGTACTCAAGTGAACTCAATCATGTATGACTAGTAGGCCAATTTAGATAAAAAACGAATCTAGTTTCAGTTATAATGGCACAGTTGACATTGACAATGATATTGTTTGTGTAGTAATGAGGTTTTCTGGGTTAGAGAGATAAGAAAAGTGTTGTACAGCGTGTAACAGGATAAACACAATATCTCTTAGGGGTCATTGTAATCGTCTTTTTTTTGGCCTCGCACAGATAAGTATTAGTATTTCGGGATGTAGCTTAATGTGTCAACTTATTTTTATAACAGTTACTTTTAAATATTTTTACTTTTATGTGTACTGTGCGAGTCTTGAATCAACATTTTTCTTTCTATCTTCTTTCTTTCTTTATTTCATTATAAACAACTAGCTGACCCGTGCAACGTCGTCTGCGTAACATTTTTCATTACTACTACGCTCCTGTTGGTCTTAGCGTGATTATATATAGCCTATAGCCTTCCTCGATAAATAGGCTATCTAACACTGAAAGAATTTCAAATCGGACCAGTAGTTCCTGAGATTAGCGCGTTCAACCAAACAAACAAACAAACAAACTCTTCTGCTTTATAATATTAGTATAGATTTTTCATTATATCAGCTGAAAGACTTCCACTGCTGCACATAGGGCTCCCCCAAGCGTCACCACGACGACCGGTCCTGTGCGTCTCGCATCCATCAGCTACCCGCGACCTTCACCAGCTCATCGGTCCACCTTGTGGGAGGCCTTCCAACGCTGCGTCTTCCAGTACGCGGTCACCACTCCAGAACTTTTCGGCCCCATCCGTTCTGCGAGCAATGTGCGCTGCCTACTGCCACTTTAGTTTGGCAATCCTTCGGCCTATGTCGGTGACCTTGGTTCTCTTGCGGACACCATCATTCCTGATTCGATAACGCAAGGAAACCCCAAGCATTGCCCTCTCTATTGCCCTTTGAGTGACTTTAAGTCTTCTGATGAGGCCCGTTGTGAGCGACCACGTTTCAGTTATTATTTTGGGTAAACGTGCAGTTTTCTTAGCTCTAGGCTAGTTTTAAGCTACATTAACGGGCCAGGCCAAGTCAATGTAGCGTGGATGTGGAGTGAGTGTTTTGAGGAGACATTTCATTTTCTTCGATTTGCATAAACTTTCTGACTATTCTGCAGGTGTTTAAGATTGCGGCTTTTTGGAGGGTAATGTATATTGAGTCTATTAATTTGAGGCTATGGTGGAGGTGATTAGGTATGACACCTGTAGTGGAGACAACAATGGGCACTACATAAACTTTCTCTTGTCTCCAAATTCTGGTCACTTCTTCTTTCAGTTCAGCATATTTGCTAATTTTCTCACCTATTGTTTTTAGCAAATTATGTGTATTTGGGACTGCGATATCAATTAAGTAAGTGACTTTATTAACTTTATCTTGGAGAGTTATATCGGGTCTATTGAAGTGAATGGTCCTGTCAGTTAGTATGGCGCGGTCGTAGTAGAGTTTGTGGGTGGTATTTTCTAAAACTGTTTGTGGTGCATATTTGTAATGGAGTATTTGTATCCTGTATGAGCTTATGTTTGAGTGCTAGGTTTTGATGGATGACGTTTGCTATCAGTTATTATTATATTATTATTACTCGCACCACACACTGGTCACAAGTTTCGTCATGAGACACTGTGCAACTGTCTTTAGAAACTTTTACAATGGCACAAATCAGATCAGCTGTTCAGTCAATTTTGTGGACTGTAGAGTTATACGCACATAAATGAATGAGACAGTCGATTTTTTTCGTGATTTCTGTGTTTGTCTCATAGTATATAAGTCGTTCATAAAAATTGCTTTTGAAATGCTCAACCTTCATTCAACATGATACACCTGCCATAAATCTGTACAATCTAATACATTGCAGCATAATTTCCCGTTGCTACAATAACTTCACTTTCCTGTATAACTAAAGAATGCAAAACAAACGAAGCCAGGTGTCGCAACTATACTTGTAAGAACACGTGGTTTCACTCACGTGTATCGAAGGTGTGGTGTGTATTACATTTTACTACAGCGTAGGTACCTAACTATTCCACGAGGGCGAGAAAGTGTGAGTCAACATATTGGAGCTGTGGAATGGGTTATTTTCTCACGGGTCTGTTGGTCGGAAGCTGGGGCAATTATTTATCTATCGAGTCTTGAGCATCGACGCCGAGTTGCTGGCCTGTCGGTTATCTATCGGTTGCATTTTGGGGAGTGTGCGACGGAATTTCATAATTTAATTCCGTCAAGCCCGTTCCATCATCGGACTACAAGACGTACGTCGTAAGTACAGCGATGCCCCACCGGTACATGGTGGACATCCCACCCGCACACACATGACGTTTTGGGAACACATTAATAGTGCGTACAGCTAAGGAGTGGAATTCCCTGCCTGAGTCTGTGTTTCCTGATAGCTACTATTGGGAGTCTTTAAGTCAAGAGTGTATAGGTTACTTCTGGGCAAGCGCGCTCCATCATTTTTTTATTTTATTGCATCATTGCTTTCCTTTTGGTGAGATAATGTTAAGACGTTTGCCTATGAATAGTAAAAAACTGAAGAACATGGTTATTTTCGTTTACGTAAATCTTCTCCTTACTTCGATCATCATGAACTGTCTAGCCTTTTTCCCAAATGTACATTTGGATCTGAGCTCAGGCAATTCGGATTCAGCTGAATACCAGTATTTTTCGTGGAGCAATCAGACCTCCACACCATAGTCACTACCGGGTAACATGGTACTTCTTGGCAAGACTGGAGTCAGATTTTCTGGCTTTTAATTTATTCGTAACGACTGCCAATGATCTACGAAGGACCGACTTTTTTTTGTAATACATTTTTTTTCTTTTTTGCAAGGGGGACCTATTTTTGGGGAGAGTTTATTTTCAATGGTTTTTAAATACAATGAAAAGTGTTGTATCTAGGTGACCAAGAACATAGCGATTTAGTACAGGCAGTTTGAACCCATAAGGTGGAACATCACTTGGCCTATTAATCAAATTATTTGAGACACTTGGATAATTGAAAATATACCATAAAGTCATCACCATAAAGTACGGGTTCACGCCAACGGACCAACAAGGCCCGTAAGTGTTCTATAGTACCTAATTCATACAAAGCATGGGTCGCGGTCGCACTTCACTGTCACCGGTCACGGTCGCTAAAATCGGAATCGTACCTTTACGTTCTCTAGTAATGAAATACGATTCATAATTTTTGTTCGGGTATCTACCTAAGTACAAAGGGATATTAGGGAAAGATCGATGGAATTTATTGCAAATTTAAATGGCGCCTGCCATAGACCCATCGATCGGTCATATTAGATGGGGATACAGAGTTTATGTAAACAAAGGTAATATTTTATCGCTAAAACTGGGATTGTGGTTATTAACAAACCAACGACTTCCAGTAAATATGTATCTACATATATACATCCTGTGTGTATATATCCTGTATGTATGATGTGGGGATTTATTTTATTTCTTTTTATTATTTATTTGTCTGATTAAGTAGGTCATAATAATATATAGTAATATATTTTTTATACTTATTTAATCCACATACGTCAACACTTGCTAACCTAAGTGTGTATTTTGTTTTAGTGTCATAGTGCTAGTAGCTAACAATTAGTGATAAATAATGTATATATTTTTTTTTACTGTCATGTAAATTTTACAAGGAATTTTGAATTACTTTGCATATTAATTATTGTAAAATTCTAGTGCCTAAAACGTAACAGACAGTTGTGTTGCTGGGGAGTTTGTTGGCCACTTCGTCTCCACAGCTAAGACACTAGGAAGTGGTGACGGGCGGACGTTTTGGGGGACTGTCTTTTGTAAAACTTGACGTTCAAAAAGTGCTAGCCCTTAGCCTAATTTGAATAAATGACTTTTGAATTTTGATTTTTTTTTAATTTTGTATTTTAGTGTCATTTTACCTCAGAAGATGTTGTGAATGTTCTGACGTGGATCGATAAAATAATTTTGTAAAAAGATATTGGGATATCCCGAGTCTTAAGGTTATCGGTTAAACTAGAATTTTATGAAAGAAAATTGGGAAATTCCTACTCCTAACTAATATGATATGGGTGACAGTGGGTTTATTTTTCGACCGATTTCTAAGAATTATTTTGCTACGGAATTGGATGTAATCTTGAAAATGGTTTTAGGCTAGAAGCTGATTTGTAGAGAAAATGTATATTTACGCGAGTGAAAACATAGTAAAATTAAAAAATATGTTGTGCCAATCCCGCGTAACATTAGACAAGAATAAGATTATGATGACAAAATATGAAAATTGGAGCTAAAAAAGGTTACCTGTTTAATAAAAAACTTTTTACAAAAAAATACAACCGACTTCCAAAAAAAAACACTACAAAGTAAAAAATAACTTTAATTTCGGAAATCGGTGTTTTTGTTCGTTTCTTCGTATTTTGACACCGACTTCCGAAATTAAAGTTATTTTTTACTTTGTAGTGTTTTTTTTTGGAAGTCGGTTGTATTTTTTTGTAAAAAGTTTTTTATTTTTCACTTTTTAGTGGTGCCCCACACCTACCACACCACTGCCAAATCGCAGAAAAGCAAAATACGCAATTTCGATTATCAAAGAATCATCTAAATAGTCAAATTCCAGCTATTTCGATTTAAAATCCAAAGTTCGTAACCGATTTCGATATAATTTAAATGGGACCAATCTGCAAGCATATCCTTTCAGATGAAACAAAAATTTTTCAAATCGGTTCATAATTGTCGGAGTTATGAGGTAACAAACATAAAAAAAAAAAAAAAAAAAAAAAAAAAACATACAACCGAATTGATAACCTCCTCCTTTTTGGGAAGTCGGTTAAAAATACCTAGAAGTGACGTCCTAGAATAAAATGCTGATTTAAAACCTGCTGAACACACTAAACGCTAAAGTGATGTAATTAACACAGCTGCACTCGCGACGAAACTGCATTTACTAAGAGCGGATTTCACAGTGATACTAATCACGATCAGCCAGTCGATTCTGTCATCGTGAATTCGTGATCACTTAGGTGGAGTGAACGACAAGTGAGCTGTCATGCCATCTTGTTTGTATGGTTCGACATGTTTACAGTATCGCACTGCAGTACATATAAACCGCGTTCAAGATTTGTCAGTGTCAATATTCCATAGAAAGTTATGACTCTTAAAGCTCGTAAACGTGTTTCATATACCTATTATTCTGTTCGCGTTCAGTTTCATTGATGAAATCCGCCCTTAGTAGCCCGTGACATTAACCAATCACAATGAATTTTCGTAATTCGAATTAAGAACTGCCAGAAAACAAAATAATAACAAATGAAAGACGGAAAAACATATTCTAAAGTTATCAAAATAATTCCGTTACGGGTGCCTGACAGACAACGTACAGCCGAAAATATTGATTTTAGAAAGCTGATATTTGAAATGTAGCTTCCCCACACTCCGTAGGGGAGCACTGAGAGAAGACTTCTCGAATTTCCCACGGGAACGGAAAAAACGAGATATGCGCGTACGAAGTCGCGGGCAAAAGCTAGTGTAGCTATAAATCAGTACATAATTTCATATCTAAATAGTAAATATAAAACAAGTTACAATAACGCCACAGACATATGTGTTGCTGGGGAGTTTGTTGGCCACTTCTTCTTCCCAGCTAAAACATTAGGAAGTGGTGACGGGCGGGCGTTTTTGGGGGACTGTCTTCTTGTAAACATTGACTTTCAAAAAGTGTTGGCACTCAGCCTAATTTGAATAAATGACTTTTGATTTCATTTGATTAAATTTTCTTGTCTGTTACGAACTGTCTTTCGATTTACTTCTTCTACGCATTTTTATTAATAAAAAGACTTAAACGATTATTATTGGTCTTTGGAAAGATGGTGTATTAAGAATTGTAGGTTAATGTTTCGTTCTTTTAGTATTAAGACGTGGATATCCCACATACAATAAAAAAATTACTTCTTCTAATATTGACTTTAAGATATTAGATATTATTAATGTGCTAGCTAATAAGTGATAATGATAAATATTTTTTTTTTGTGTCATGTATTAATTTAATTTTCATTCTAAGTATTGTATAAACTCAGGATCTTAAAACGTAACAGACAGAATAGATGTGTTGCTGGGGAGTTTGTTGGCCACTTCTTCTCCACAGCTAAAACACTAGCAGTGGTGACGGGCGGGCGTTTTGGGGGACTGTCTTTTCTAAAAACTTGACGTTCAAAAAGTGCTGGCTCTCAGCCTAATTTGAATAAATCACTTTTTAATTTTGAATTTTAGAATATGATTACCCATCGAATCAGTAAATTTTGAACAAAACTTCTAAAGATATTTTAATAATTTTATAAAAAGCTGATGACATAACACTAAGATCACATATTTTCTTCAAACTGGTTTGGCGATGGAAAAAAGGGCTATCTCAGTGGGGCGATGACGTAATGTTTTAGTAAACATACCAGTTTCTCTTCGCGACGCAGCGAGGGATATTTGGGAAATAGAAATCTATTTATTTAGTTTCACATTAGGAGCTGACTCATACATAACAATTGTATGTATTCATTTGTCATTTGTTTTGTTCCTATGTAACTAATAAACTCAAAAATCTGCGTAACATGTAATAATCTAACTATATAATATTATTTTTTTGTTTTCTTTCTCGGGTCTCTGGAGACCCGGTCCTTTGGTAGGCGTACGAGGGGCCGAAACCAACTCGCGGAGGCCCCGTTAGAAATTTCAAATGTAATGGGGCACCAACCGGCGATTATCCCTGTATGCACTGTGAAAGTATTCCCAAGGACAATCCCCGGTTGGAGCAAGAATATTGCAGAATATGGAAAAAAAAAAGATGAAACGCTATGGGTTTGGGCGGTTTAGTGGACTGATAATCGTTTATTATAGAACTATTGGCCCCTGCCTCACCACTAACAATATACACGGCTTTTAAATGGCAGGGGGTGACTTGTACACTCAATGAATGGGCCCTCGAAAACGGTCGCTAGCACAAAGTGACGTAGCGCCAAGGAGGCAACATAGCCTGAGGTGCTAGAGGAGTGGAGAGGTATACCATGGCTATCAGGACAATCCCGGAAGTGCGGTCAAGATCCCTACCAGCATCTTACTGGATTATACATCCTTCTCCCGAGCACGTGTGCTCTAGCGAATCTCCACTCAGACCGGCCAATTAAGGCAAGAGAGAGGTGGGAGCTCTGTTCCTCGTCAGTATTCACTCTGGCCAGCCAATAAAGGCAAGCCGTAGATGAGGAACAAGACTTCTCCCGGGAGATAAGGTTCGTGGGGTCGCTACTGCCCAACAGTTCGCCACAAAACTGCCTTGCGGATTGTATCTCTCTTTGTCTGGCCCCTCACCCTAGGTATGACCTAAGGTTCATCGGGACGCGCAAGCCCCACCACGACGTCAACGTAGAGGTACTGCGGTAGGGAATAATTATTAAATATTATTATTAATAATAATGATTAAATATAATATAATAATATTATACATGCGAAAATATGGATGTTTGTTACTCAATAACGCTCCACGAATCTGAATGAAATTTGGTTCAGAGATAGATTGTAGCCTGGAATAGCACATAGACCTTTTCATCCCGGGAGTTGGTTCCCTAGGGATCACGTGGAGCCGCTGGCAGAAGCTAGAAAACTATATTTATCACGAGAAAAATAGAGGTCAAACTCCGTTGTTATATTTGATTTTATGCTTTTTAATTGCATCTGTAGTCTTGTACATTAAAGACAAAATGTCTTGCTAATGATACATAATGTTTTTTCCTTTAATATAAGGCTGTGCAAGTGTGCATTGTATCTGAGTTAATCATGGAACTATTTAGCATGTAAATAATTTTTTACACACGCTTTATGGCGACTGATATAAAGTGTCTTTTTGTGTGGGTTTTTCGCTTGATTATGTGAGTCAATAACTTTCTATTCTTATGTAATGAGAAGAGGAAATTCTAATTATGTGGGGAAGTATTCAGTGGCGGAAGTTACTTGTTAAATAACTTAGAAGGGCTTTGTCTTACGCAAATTTGAGACAATTTTATTAATGAGTTTAACAATTTATGATTATTATAATTGTGTTATTTAATGAATGAAAAATATGGAGAGGTTTTAATTGCATTTAATCAGCTATGAATTTCTTTGAATATATTTGAAAATGTTAATAATAATATGCGACTTCTCTGTATAATAATGATTTAGGTAATAAAGCGGTATTTTATGCTAATTGTCACAAGAATGAGGAAACAAATTAATAATACATTTCTGAAATATTTTAACATTTAATTTTTATTACAAAACGAAACGACTTAAGACTAGTTTCGACTTATAAATGACATTATATTAAAGTATTGTATAAAAATAACTTATAATTATCAGCTAATAATTATTACGGTAATAATGATTCTGTATAGTGACTTACACTAATAACATGATTTATAAATGTATTTTTCGCATGCAAAAATATTTTCTCTTTTTTTTCTTGAAAGTTTGTACCTATACTTTCTTTGGCAATTGGACACACACTATTACAAACACACATTTATTTAAATATATTAAATATGGCTCTTTATATAAAGGACGGAAATTCGCTCCAAAAACTTATAAAAACTATTATAATTAAAATCGATACAAAAAAAATATAACTCTCTATAAATATTGTGATTATCAAAAAAACAGGTAAGAACACCAAAACTTGGCACATCTTGTACTATGCTACTTCAGAAACAGGTCTGATCAAATTGTGAAATCCAAATATGTCGTAATCTATAAATTACCATGCGTTCTGCTGAGCATACTTTATCGACTCACTATAGCGGTTGCGTAAAAATTTGCATATTTCGATGGACCGAGCTGTATAAACTTTACTACTCCGAACGACAAATACGAACGGGCCTATTATGACACGCCTCACAGGTAACATCTATTACACAACAATGGTTCGACCTCAAAACGAAGCCAGAATCTGGCACAGAGAGGTACTACTCGCTACTCGCTACTCGCTAACACGTCGCGAGCCCACCGCCCAAAGTGAGGTCACATTTTTCTCATAGACGACCTCCAATCACTTCACAATCTCCACGCGTCCATGGACGCTAATTAACGCGAAATATTACTTACGAAACTTACAAACCGAGCTATGTATACCTAACTATGTTAATCGTGTGTGTCGGAGACACTTGGTGGGGCGAGGCCGACGGGTCACCATGTCTTAGGCACAATTGAGGTTCATGATGAGTCAGGCAGGTACCTACTCATGCATCATCGTCTTAAGAAGGAAGCCACTGATTAGGCCCACTCACTCAAATCTTAATATACACTTTGACCTAAGGCGCGGCTGCGAGACATGGACTACACTATGAGATTGTTTAATTAAAGCGAATTAACACTAACAGACAATCAGATGGAATGTAACACAAAATCAGATCTAAAAGAACAAAGGTTTCAGGCCTTCCTTTCAACAAGGAAACGAACTTTATTCGGGTAAACAGACACCATGTAAGAAAGAAAACTTCGAAAGGGAAAGTTACTTCAGGCATAGAATCGGTATCGGAATCGTAGTCTCATACCGTGGCGGCATCGATCGGCGGTATCGATAATACTGTGGCACTAAGAACCTAGCACTCCGTCTCACCTTCCTTCCTCTCCGTTATGTAATGCTCCACTTCTCTCAGAGAATGGAACAGCTTCCACGTGAGCACTATACCAACGATCTCCAACAGAGAGATGAGTAAGGACGCTCCTGCTACCGAGGAGCTGATGATCTTGGTGTAAACTGCAGCCACTTTAGCACAACCGAGACGTTCATTCGCTTCCTTGTCGGTGAACTCGCACGTCGCGCGGTAGTAACTGTCCAGGCAACACGTCAGAGGTAGGTCGTTCCTCCAACTCCTGTAGTCCCTCGCGTCGTTGGCGCCACAGCACCGCAGCTTCCTCTCGATCCTTCCGAACTGCTTGAACACATCAGGGTTGGACTGCGAGTTGTAGTATCCGTCGTACACTGTGTCCTTGATGAATCTGTCAGTGTCCTCTCCATCAACGTACACGAAGATGAGTGTGGCTGCGATCAGCTGTCCCACGACGATAAGGATGAGGAAGAGTCCGTAGATGCCCAGCATCCCCCTGCTCTCCCTGTTGGCGCCGCACCATCCACAGAAGGCGATCATGATGATGAACAGTCCCAGTAAGATGAAGAGCCATGGTGCGACCTGAGGCCAGTACACCCTGTAGTCCAGTAAGTAATGGTTACTGTTCCTGAGGCCGACGAACTCGGTCAACTGAACGAAGAACCATATCCCGGTCGCGGCGGTCACGAGCCCGAAGACCGCATAGATAATGTTCATAACATAGAGAACGTTTTTGATAACTTCGTCTTTCCCCATGATTGGACCGTGCGCGCGAACGGTTGACAGCGAAATGAGAGGCGTGCGGGTGATGTAACTAGTTTTATAAACTTTGGCCGCGCCTTGGCATGCGCGTGCGACGGTGGGCACAAGCGATCAGTCGCACCTTTCAAGCTTAACTGATGCGTTCGCGATTATTCATCTTTTGTTTGACCTCATTTGTGGTTTCTGTATGAGTGACGAATTACTGTAGTACTGTAATTATGTATTGTTCTGCAATTTGTGCAGTTATGTGTCATTGATGTGTAATGTATTTAATTTTTGGCATTCTTGTGTTTTGAAAGATTTGTTGTGTTTTTATAAATAGATTGAAGTGTTGACTACTTCATTCATTCACTGTATCATCGTCATTGTGTTATGTTGTCTTAGGAAGTGGTATTAATAGAAGAAAAAGGAAACGAAAAAGGTTTTTTTATAAAACATCCAGTCTATTTTAATATCGAAATGCAAATTCACAAAGCACTTAAAAATAATATCATTATGTCAACAATTACTCTTTAAATCTATATCAATACTTATATCTATCAGGGTTTGTCAAGCCTGCCTGAAGTGGCTTGACGGCTTGTAGCCAGCCTAATCTTTGGACCTCAACTCTCGCGCAATACAGGTACACACACGACATACTTATAAAGTTTCTATAATTCTCGATGATGTGATAAACGGGCCGAAAAATAAATATTACGTAAGAAAATTTTGCGTATCGATTTTAGTCCTTAATTTATGTCGTTAAGGTTCAAAATTGTATGATTTCAAATTTTGTTACTGCCATTTCGGCTACGATAACGCAACTGAGATACTGTGGTTTCGAACGGCAGTAACATCGTTTGGAAACAGTACATTATTCTTCTTTTAAATATATTTACAGGAATGTTTAAGTTTTTGTTAAGACTGTAAGTAGAGTTTTAAGTTAAAACTTAGCCATATACAAATTATTAATAATTCTTGTCAAATATAGTTTATCATGTCACCTGTTACCCACGCAGGGGTAGGCAGTGATACCCTTATATTTATTTGGTAAAGCCATCGCCAATACTTCGAGCTGCTATTTAGAATTTTTCCTCAAGAAAAAACATAAAGACAACGCCCGACCCGGGATTCGAACCCGAGACCTCACGGTCAGCAGCTGCACTTATCGACGACGAGACTAGTGAGGTAGTATGGCTATAGTTATCTCTAAAACATGCTTGCTTCAAAACAATTACATACCTTTCATTTTCCTAAGATTTTCTAGTACATAATATTGTTTTTATAACCTTATAAGCTAAATTAAATAGACGGTCACAAGCATAAATAAGTTCCAAATGCTACTTTATAACCACAAATTCAAGGACAGAGAAATACAAACTTGGCTAACATAAACCAGCTTCATACATAACAACATCATTTGTTTCACTACAATACAATACATTATTGTATCATCATTCGCGAGATTCAAATTCAGATCGGTAAACTAAATTAACACTAATTATATTCCGATAATTGGTGTTATCACTCCACACCATTTATCGTCCTACATTAGCACAACTGAAATATTTTTGCATACATTTTTGAGAACAAAAACGTATAAAATATAACAGGTACACGTATCTTGTATTGGATCTAAGAGTAGATATAAAATACAAAGGTCAGTCAATGTTCGTAAAGATCATTCAGTGATAGATATGACTCATGTCAAATTAAATTATGTGGTAGTTAAGGGTACTTAAATTGACTCATTCATTCACTTTGTTCTTTGTACACGAGTGCACTCAATTTCATGCATTCTACGCATGAAGTCGCTTCTAAACTACATAGCAAGCGACCAACGGTGGACAATTGTAAAATATTAAAGCTACACCTCTCATGCAATAGTCCTACTTAAATCAACCAAATAAATACTTCAACTAAGAAATACTGTCGCACCAAACTGTTTACTATTGCATTAGCACCTCACACACGTAACACATTGCTTAACATCGATTTCTCTAGAAGAAAACTTGTTAAGTCAAAACTGGTCCCAAAATAAAACCTTGCGGATCACTTAATTTGAATTAATGCTTAATTTTTAACAAATTTTTCTCGCTATCAGATTCCATTTGTACGGGCATCGGGCGCGGCCTTCTTTTGATACTCTTTGATAAGGTTACTGCTACAATAACATTCATGAGTCCAATGAATGCGGTGAACACACATGCACCGGACAGTATCCTGATGATAATTCTAGTGTAATTGGTCGCTACCTCAGTGCAGCCGTGTCTCTCATTGGCTAGTTTGTTTGTGAAGTCACAGTCGATGTTGTAAGAGCCGATCCAGCCGTGGTAGTAGGTGTCGCAACACGAGACGGGGAACTCGCGGCGCCAGTTGATGTAGTCCCTCGGGCCAGACGCACCGCAGCATTGCATGCGCTTCTCCAAGTTACCGAAAGAAGTCTCCAAACCTTTATCGTTCTTCATCGTAGTGTAAACGTCCCAAATGGCGTCTTCAATGAATTTGTCGGTCGACTTCGTGTCGGCGAACGACAGAGCGACGACGGCGGCGGCAACTAGCGCCACTATCGCTGTGACTTCGAATACGATGTACATAACCACTAAACCATTGCTCTTCTTCTTGGCACCGACGAAACCACAACACGACACACAGATCACGAACACTCCGACGAAAATGAACACCCAGGGAATGGCCTGGGGCCAGTACACGTTGTAGTCTAGTAGATAATGATTGGTATTCCTTAGGCTGGTGATGCTGTGGACTTCCACGAAGAACCAGATCGATGCGCATGCGATCCCGACGCCGAAGATCACGTGCAGTATGTTCAGGATGAACAGGAGAACCGAGGACGCACTAGTAGTACTCATGGTTACTTGTTTAATGTTTGTATTCGTTTAAAGCTCGCGACACGTGCAGTTCGCTCGAACGTTCACAATTAAATGGCGGGGTTACTCCGCCGGCAGGTTTTATATGCCGCCTCGCATCAAGGATTCTTAGTAAACAGAATGATTCATTTAACCATAGGTATATCAATGATGTCTTTCAGAAGTTTACAATTTAATATAATAAACATGTTGATCGTCATTAAGTTGCTTTATGACGTTAAACCTCGGCAAAATTATTTACCATGGTATTCCAGTGAACTGTTGGATCGGACTTTGTGTAATTAATTTAATATTAATTGTTCCAGTTACGTGTATTAGGCCAATTACGTCCTGTATTAATTTATATAATTAGTATTGTATGCCTGATTGCATTGCAGGAATATGCTGCAATTACTTAATTGATGTTTTAGGAGACTTATTAAATAATTATTTACTTCTACTCTTAATGAAATATTCTTTTGTGGTTTTAACTGTGGGAAATTATTTCCCCAGGTGACTTAGACCAAGTTTTTCCCTTATTCAACTTTAAGTTACTTAAAAGGGAAAATGGAAGAAAAATTAATCAGATTTTATAATTAGCTGTGTCATATCCTGCTGTAATTAAAGTTTATGAATCATGATATAATCCCTTGTCTAAAATCAGTCTAGCTTCCTAAATAGTTTGGTAATAATGCAATGATTTTATTATTGTAGCTTTTATTGTAATTTCATAAACAAGTGGCATTAAAGTGCCATAGATTGTATATTTTGTAATCTATACAAATAGTATAGAGAAGTAAAGTTTGTGAGTATGTGAAGTTGTGGGGATTTATCTCTGGATCTATTGAACCGATTTTGAAAATTCTCTTACCAATAGAATACCACGTTATTTTAGAGTGTCGGCTAGGTAGGCTAAATACCCGAAAGTACAACCTGACCTAACGAAGTAGGCACGGGTCAGATTGTGCTAAATGTTATTAATGGCATATTTTAGTGCATTAGTTTGTTCACATACACAGTAGGTTTAAGAATGATTTTGCGAACTTGTGATAACAATTTATTATAAGAGCTAGACAGGAAGTCTCAGTAACACATATCTTTGACCCGTTGAACAGCTGATACGCAGCAATTATACCATGAAAATAAATTGTATAAAAACTTCCTAGCACGGACATGTTACAGTTGACCATTACAATGGCTAACCTTGGGATGTTTACAGCGTGATACAGATTAGTGCTCGGTCCAAGTACTTGTGCGAACACAATGAAATCTAAGTATATTATGTGTTGTATGCAGGAGACGAAAATTTCTTGTTTCTAATGTTTGTGGTAGACCAAAGGTATTATTTTTATGTAACTTTTTGGCTAGTTGTCTTGTATAATTAGAATAGGCTATTTATGTTTTCTTTATTTTAGTGGTCTGGTCTCAAACTGAGCTTCCTTCAGTGTGGTCAAGTTTTAATGTGTTTGTAAAAAACACGAGTATTTACAGTATACACAATTCAGTTAAGATATTTCATTTTAACTATAATTAGATAGAATTTCTATTTGATTCTATAAAATTGCCCTGTATAGTTCCATTACAATAGGGAATATGCACGCAATTTTTTTATTTATAAAATGAATTATTTATAAGCTCCAGTAAACACTCTAGAAAATATTTTTTAAATATCTTCATCAGCGATGAAGTTATAACGCTTCAAAGATTACTTTTAGAACGAGAAGTCCGACATGGAATTTGACGTCACATTACGTGACGTCTATACATCTGCCATAGAAAACAGCGTTTTCGCGAGACGGACAGATATATTTGTTTAAAATAATTATATCTCGTTTGTTTTTCGAACAATTTTTATTCTATTTCCACTGTCAGTAATATATTTTTGTATATTTTTAGATAAAGTATTTAGATAATAAATATTTTTTTTATGCATATTCCTGCAGCTTCGCTCCTATGGCCACAGGAAACGAGCATTTTCTGAGATAACAAACTAATTGACAAACAATTAAACTCTACAATTTACATAATATCTGAACTTATACGTATAAGTATAAGGAAGTGTAATTCAACTCTCTTGTCTTGAAATCAAAGATAGGGAACTCACTCCTTTTTTTTTAAATATTTATCCAGTGCTTATTATGAGGTGAACAGTGGATGATCATAACATAATAAGCAATGATAATAATTCTGCGATCTTTAAAAGTAGTAGAACTGCTAACAATCGTCAATTTTAGTCGCAATGATTCGTGGCTCCAATGTCACGTAAGGTCGTCAAGAGGTTAATGTCGGAGCACGTGAATTGACACCTGACTTCATGACATCATACTCATACAAAGTACGTCTTGAAGTTCACACGTTTCATCGCGAAAGAGATTCGCAAATATTGCGTTGTATTGAAAAGATCGCTCTTAGCGATAAGGCTGACCATTTTGTCACCCTATTTTTTCTGTAACTTATATGGTGTACATAATAAAGAATATTCTATTCTTTATTCAATTTATAACGTGATCCATTGTCAAGTCTAGAGCCTGATCCGGTAGCAGAATTTGTTCGAAAGAGTCACCGGGGTCCAGGAACGCAAAGAGCATTTGGATGAACACGGATGGGTTTTAGTCAGTAAGAGTCTGACACTCCCTTCTGCTCCACCCAGAGAGGAAGGAGTCATTCGATGGTTTCCCATCAATACAAGAGGTATGACATGCTTTTAAGGCCGAACCCTGACCAAATAACCGTAAGCATTTTTTCCCTCAATATCAGCGCAAGAGATAAAATAGCGAATACGCTCAGAATCTATACTAATATTATAAAGCAGAAGAGTGTGTTTGTTTGTTTGTTTGGTTGGTTGAACGCGCTAATCTCAGGAACTACTGGTCCGATTTGAAAAATTCTTTCAATGTTCGATAGCCCATTTATCGAGGAAGGTTATAGGCTATATATCATCACGCTAAGACAAATAGAAGCGGAGCAGTAATGGAAAATGTGACGCAGACGAAGTTGCACGGGGCAGCTGGTGTTGAATAAAATCGTTATAAAATCTAATTTTCGTCGTTTGAAAAAAATATTTCTACCAAAATGCTCATAATTAAATTGCCTATCCATTAGTGTAGGTAAGTAGGTACAAAATCAAAATAATCGTTAGTTTTCGAGATGATGCATGTTTTCAGTATTTTTTTATCATTTCTGTAGTTTCGTTGTGAGGAGATTATTTGAACATTATACTTAGTAATAAAAAATAAAATCTACCATTTTGAAGCCAAGATTATGTAGAAATGTAGGTAATGCAAGTTTTATAAGTTGATACTTCTTTTAGACAACGAGTAGATAGCTCCAAAAAACTGCACAAAAAACGGCTAGCGCTGCGTCTTGCTCGGGGACGCGCCTTAATAGTTAATTTTACTTGAATAACTTGTGATAGGTTACCAACATTTTCTCGAGGTGTCTGTCAATGCTTGAGAGGACTATTTCACTGATGTTCATCTGTCAAAAATGTATGAACAATGAGATTTTTTTTATCTATTATGGCTAAGATGCGAATGCAGGCACGTTGCTTGAGCATTCATAGAATCGGCACTCAGACGACCAATTGTACTATTGTTTAAAAACTTCGCATTTCGCATGTCAATCGCAAACTGTCAAAAAAGCCTTAATTTTCATACTGCGATGCGAATGTGTGTATGTGTGTGAAAATTGGCACTTAGGTGTGAAGGAGAAGGGAATGCCTCCACACATTCCTGGGCTCAGGTGTTAACTGAATCAAACTAGCTTTATTTGTAAGAAGGATATAATAACAAGGCCTCACTGAAAATTTGGTTAAATTTGGCTATCCAGGAATCAAGTTATATGAAGTACCTATAGTAAAAGTGTGGTTATATTACAACCTTGTAGTTAACCAAACCTAACAGTAAAATATGGAAAATACGTGCGCACTCAGAACGAAAGAAAACGAACGAGTGACATCTGTCAGTTGGTGATTGACTGATGTCAGGCAGAAGTGTTAGGCCGGTAGAAAAATTAAAAGAATTCGATTCGCTATGAATCGATTCTACGAAAAAAAAAACATGTCACTCGACCTTCATACATATTCTGATATTTAGTTTCAGAATTTAATTTAAGTTTTCTCGCTTCCTAGATAGAAATATGGTACCATATTTTGTGATTTCCTTTAGAAAAAAATCACGGTTATTTTGATATACATTTCAACTAGTTAACTGCTGGGCCCAGAAGTCCCCTTCTCCTTTTATTTGACAATCAATCAAATAAAAATTCAAATACTTACGATACTTAGTTAACACTAAAAATACACAATAGAAATATTGAGCCGAAAAATTCATAAATTTAGCAACATAATAGACGTGCGCCTGCAGTCAATGCTGACCACAAAATGCCTAGACATCATAAGAGCCCCATAAATGACGTCATCTCGTAGGACACAGCCTTGTTCGGAGTCAATGGATGCACTTGTGTGAATGAGGACAATAATGGGCCAGTTAGTAGACTGGGTGATAGAATTTGCATAATACAATTTTTGTTTTTCAAGATTGTCAATATCTAAGAGCCCTCTCATTCCCCATTTAATATATGGAAGATTAGTTTAATTTATCTTAACTTATAGTAACTAATATATACAGTGTTCGTCTTTGTGCAAATTTGAAAAGAGGGAATCTATACTTAATTTTATCGACGGTAAAATATATTTTTTAATCTAACTTTAAACAACCAACAGTACCAACAGTATTCTCACTGTATTCGCAGATCGGTGGGATTCCCCGATGTTGCGGAGGTGGATGCGGCTCCACACCGAAATTTAATTGTATATTTTATGTGTCTGTTACCTACTAACAATAGAATTTATGTAAAAATTGTTACTAACCTTATGGACCTTGGTCTGAAATAAAATTATTCTATTCTATTCTTTAACACTATTTTTATACACAAATCATGTTTTTCAGAAATTGGTTTAGGGATTGTCGGATCGGGAATAGGGATATTTTGTTATTTTGTTGGTTGCTTTTTTATAAATGCAAAAGGGTATTAGTTTCACGCCGATTTTGATGAATTTTGCTAAAGATATAGATGGGACGCCAGAGACGCTTATAAGCTTATACCGCAAATTGTTACATGTCCTCCCCGTAACCTGCAGCGTACCTTTATAACCTTTATAACGAGTAGCGTTAAATAGGGTCAGTTACATCGTCTACAGCATTATTATGGCCAGCAGATACTAATTGTTCCAAATCCGGATGTTTGTGGACGTGGTCTGCGTCTCTATTGGCATTCTGACAAAGGATATCCTGCTAAGGAATCAAAGTTCTGAGTTTATTTGCGCAGCTGTGACAAAGAATACGTTGTTTTAGCTTCAAAGAATGCTGCTCTATTCAATCTGCTATCGTTTCTTTGTTTGGGTGGGCGTATTTTTAAGGATGGGAAATCATCAAATGTCTTCTCCCATTTTGAGCAAAGCAGAAGAGAGTATCAGACTCTTACTAACTAAAACCCATCCGTGACCTCTTAATACAAATTAAATTTCCAGCTGTCATTTGGAGATCTCTGGCAGTCGTTACAGATAGTCAGAAGCCAGAAAATCTGACACCAGTCTTGCCAAGGAGTACCGAGTTACTCAGTTAATGGGTTGTGGAGGTCTGGCAGGCAGCCGTTCCACGTAAAATACTGGTATTCAGCTGAATCCGGTTTGACTGGAAGCCAACCCCAATACAGTTGGGAAAAGGCAGATGATCCCGTTTTTTTTTCGTTTCAGTAGGAATTTCAGGAAATCTCTTAGTGCTCCCCTAGCCTCCCTCAGGTACCTAATGCCAAAATTGCAGTTTTCTAGGATCAGTAGTTTTGGCTGTGTGTCGTTTGAGAGTCACTCAAAATATATCAGACGAGCTACCCGCCCCAGCTTCAGCGGGTTTAAAACATATCATACGAGCTACCCGCCCCAGCTTCAGCGGGTTTAAAATATATCATAGGAGCTACCCGCCCCCGCTTCAGCGGGTTTAAAATAAATCACAAGAGCCACCCGCCCCAGCTTCAGCGGGTTTAAAATATATCACACGAGCCACCCGTCCCAGCTTCAGCGGGTTTAAAATATATCACACGAGCCACCCGCCCCAGCTTCAGCGGGTTTAAAATATATCACACGAGCCATCCGCCCCAGCTTCAGCGGGTTTAAAATATATCACACGAGCTACCCGCCCCAGCTTCAGTGGGTTTAAAATATATAACACGAGCTACCCGCCCCAGCTTCAGTGGGTTTAAAATATATCACACGAGCCACACGCCCCAGCTTCAGCGGGTTTAAAATATAATTATCATACGATGCTACCCGCCCTAGCTTCAGCGGGTTTAAAATATATCACACGATGCTACCCGTCCCAGCTTCAGCGGGTTTAAAATATATCACACGAGCCACTCGCCCCGGGCCATCATCAGCGGGTTTAAAATATATCATACGAGCTACCCGCCCCAGCTTCAGTGGGTTTAAAATACATCACACGAGCTACCCGCCCCAGCTTCAGCGGTTTTAAAATATATCACACGAGCTACCCGCCCCAGCTTCAGCGGGTTTAAAACGGCCTCTTTAGTAGAATCGTATTAGAATCATAATATTAACCACACAAAAATCGTCAAGTTGCATTTTCATCTTTATCGCTAACGCATTAGGTTCAAGGTTGATTAGACAGTGACGGGTAGCGTGATGTGTTTTCTGATTCTCCTGTGCCTTTTTAGATCTCCAGGTATTCTTCGAATATCGCAATTTCTGTAAGTGAAAACCGTATCAATACCCGTTGCGGTTGTGTGGTGCTATATTGCAATAGTTTTGCACTAACCGTGTTTTGTCCTTGGATGCAATTGCACTGTGCGTACAGGGATAATCGTGGTTTGATGCCTCATCCCTTTAAAAGTGTACAACGAGCCTCTAAGAATTAATATCGCAACTTCATACTAGTATTGCGCATAACAGTCAGAGCCAACCAATAAGTTGAATCTATAAAAGTACGTAGTCTATATAACTTACTTCACTATTCGAACTACAATTATTTATAAACGTAAGTATATGTAGGTATGTATGTATGTCCGCAATTTTCTCAAAAACTGCTCATCCGATTTGGATGGGGATTTCGCTATATCAATGCATATGTTTCAGAGAATGTTTTATCTCAACTACATTTGAGTTGGTCCAACCTAACCGGATGCTACTGAGCTACTAAGTACCAGTATTTTACGTGGAGCGAAAGCCTACCTGACCTCGACCTACAATTCAATAACTGGGTAACACGATTTCCCGTAGTTTCTGGCTTCTGATTGCCTGTAACGACGGTCAAAGATCTACAAATGACAGCCGGAACCAACAGCTGAACACAGTTTTGAACCCGCCCATCCACAGATCGACCTCGGCAATTGTAGCTAGACCCGTGTGTCTATTATTAGTACCTATCGTAAACACAGTTATACTGATCGCACGTGCATGTAAAACACGTGCATCAAGTGAGATCACAATAGACAGCACAGAATGCACCTAATGTGCCCATCATTACAAAATAACAGAAGAGTGCTACCAAGTTTCCTTGAACTGCCATTGTTTGTGGATAATCACGGAAAACCACAGGTTTATCCCAAAAAAATCAAAATAGGGAAATTATTCCTTTCTTTGTAATGTAGGGAAAACCTGCCCAGGCAAATAGTATGGAATTGCGAGTATAAGAATCATTTCTTGACGAATTAGGAAAATAAATGAAGTGAGAAACAGTGCAGTTTCTGCCGCGAAAGAGAATAATAATTGTTTTATTTTTATTATTGAAAGGCAATTGTTTGACCACTATCTCACCTGAGGGAAAGCGAGAATGCGGTTGAAGATGGAGCATGCTTGCCTAGAAGCAACCTATTCACTCTTGACTTTAAGACTCCCAATTTATAGCCATCAGAAAAACAGACTCTGGCTGGGATTTCCATTTTTTAGGTGTACGCACAGTGAATGTTCCCAAAACATTGAGTGTGTGGGTGGATATGATGAATAAGTCTTCACGGAATTAAATTGTGTAATTCCGTCGCAAACCCTTCAAATTCTACCGATAGAAAACCGACAGACACTTCGATTGCTTTCAAATTTCGTTCATATCGGATTCGGATGTCAGTCGCAATCTGACATTTTATGGAAATTGTGGCGTTTTAGATAGTTTTTGTTTTACTATTGATAGGCATACGTTTGACCGCTATCTCACCTGATGTTAAGCGATGTTGCGGTCTAAGAGTAACACACACACTACTGAGATGTGAATGCGAACGTTGTTTAAGAGTTAGTGGAATTGGCCTTCTGGAATTATGTTATTACTCTCTTGAATAGCAGATGTTGATTGAATTGAACGCTCTAGGGGGGCTGGGGGCTTAAAAGGCCACTTAAGTAGAACCATATTAGAATCATAATATGAATCACACAACAATCTGTCAAATTTCATTTTAAACTTTATCTCTAACACATTAGGTACAAGGTTGATTGCGAAAATTTGACAGTGACGGGTAGTGAGCTAAAGTGGCCTTTTTAGTCTCGCTGAAATTAGTTCCGCGCGTTCAATTGTTTTTGCGTCTAGGTGCCTATTCTGTGCCAGCATTTCCTCTTTAAAAACCCACGACAGTTTTCTTATCACCCAATACTATTGCTCCATAATTCTACACATCAACAATGGCTGTAGGTACCTACACAACTTTATGAATGAACGTATTTACGCATTGTGGATTGAAACCCTACGTTTTTTCCCATTGATTCACTTGTGCTTGCGCTAGTAAACGGGTAGGTATGTACAACGTGACACTTGTCTTGTTTCTGGTGACATATATTGTTATGTAACGAAGTGAAAACAGGCATTTAGCTTGTATTGTTTTGAGGTAAATGAACTTTGTTATTTGTATATGATACCTAATTCGACTGCCGAATTTGGGGCCCTGGATTGGATTTCCAAGTCAGGAAAATAGTGTGATCGGGTTTTTCTATTAGAAATTCTAAGTAACAGGCTGCATTTTTTAAGTTGCTCATGTGATACTGCTGTACCTTGGAAAGCACGTAAAGCCGTTGTTCCATTTTTTAAGGATGGAAAATTATAAAATGAGTCTGTACGCTCTGAGCGGAGCAGAAGGAAGTGTCTGACTCTTACTGACTAAAACCTATCCGTGCTCTTCCTTTGCGTTCCTGGGCCACAGTGACTATTTCGAATAAATTCCAAAACCCTGACCAATTCCACAACTCTAAAAGCTGTTGTTTCTGCGCCTGATCGATCTATGTAAAATTGTTTCAATTTGACTGGAAGCAGGCCCTTATATCCAACTAATATTATCAATGTGAAAGTTTGTGAGTTTGTATGGCATTTTGCTGATAACACATACTTAGGCTTTTTATTCCGGAGTTCCCGAGGGATCGGGATATACACGGGAATAACGAGAATTTATACGCGGACGAAGTCGCGGGCGGCCTCTAGTATAATTATAAATATAGTAAAGAAGAGGCAAATACATTGGTTAGAAAATTTTAGGAAAATTGCATACAAATTTTTATTCACACAATTAGTTATTTTATAACAAAGTAAATGTGTTAGGGCTAAATCCATGTTTAATATATTTTATGAACTCCTTTAAAAGCCTGCTATTATTTATTTTATAACATAGTAAATGTGTTAGGGAAAAATCCATGTTTAATATTAATGAACTCCTTTAAAAGCCTGCTGACAACAAATTATCTATACGGTGGCAAATTAATAAAATTGGCAAAAAAATAAAAATTCTGTCTTTAACCTTTAAACATAAAGGAAACAGGGCATCAAACTTTATTTTACAGGAAAACCTCACTTACAAAACTATATTTGGTTGACCTCAAAAGCAAAACCATGGCCTTATGAAGTTGGTCGTTCGATTTAGCTGGTGGGCGTTCCTCGCTCCTTTTGCCTAAGTATATGCTGTCTCTATTAAAGGGCTCTTTCAACTCTTCTTAATACATCTTTTAATTGGAACATCACCGAGAAGGTGGCAATGTGACGCTACTGCTATCCGAATCTTAGTCATGCTTATCAGTAGCGAAATATGACAGTTTTGAACTCCAGAGGGCCAATTCTACGAAATGTTTAGTAGAATTACCACACTTATTGCCAATCCTACTAATTTTCACATTCACATCGCATTTGCATCTCAATCGCAACCTGTCAAAAATGTTTGTAAGGCTTTTTTGACAGTTTGCGATTGACATACGAATGCGAAAGTTGTTTAAAAATTAGTAAAATTGGCCCTCAGATCAAAGCATGTATCATTTGATTTTCCAGCTGAGATCTTTAGTAGTAGGCCGAATTCTGGGTTTATGAATGACGGAAACAGTTTCCCACTATATACGGGATTTTGGCAAAATGTTAGATGAGATACAGTGAGATACCATAAGCATTGTCATTCACGAGGCAGTGCTGCCAGTGCCAGAAAATCTTTGGGTAGTTTGCCCATTGACAGCGATGTTGCCAATTTTTCAATGACCAAATAATTCTGTCTCCTTTGTATAGGCCTTCGTATGTACTAGGTTGTATATATTTGTAAATGTTACCCACTACTGCACTTCAACTTAAATAAGGAAATTAAATAAAATTGGTCAGCACCATCCGTATAATGTAATGTTAACTTTACTTATGTATATTTCTTTTCCATAACATCAGGTACACCTCATTAATTGTACTCCTTAGAACTAATTGAGTTATCTTTGTGGTTTTAAGGAGAGAGTGTGTTAGCACACACAACTGTCTCAACATTTACGGATCCGAAGCACTTTCCGTTTCGACAATGGCGTCCAAAAATACAGGCTGATCAAATATGAGATGTTTGTAATCAAAACGGGTCACTTTACGTGGTGAAGTAGAAGATAGTCTTTTAGAAATATGATAAACTAGTTGACCCGCACAACTTCGTCTGTGTCACATTTTCCATTATTGCTCCGCTCCTGTTTGTCTTAGCCTGATGACATATAGCCTATAACCTTCCTCGATAAATGGGCTATCTAAAACTGAAAGATTTTTTCAAATCGGAACAGTTGTTCCTGAGATTAGCGCATTGAACCAAACAAACAAACTCTTCTGCTTTATAATATTAAGTAAGTATAGATTAGGTACATTTGTGTGCTCCAAAACATTGCCTCTTCTACGGCATCGTCGGTGGCAGCGCAAAGGTAGCTTTAGCTGCATTTTTTTGGGCACAGAGCTAGGGCAGAATAAGATGTGGGGCAAAGATTGTGACTGAGCTCCACATTTCTTTCTACTGTTCATCCGTCAAGGTAGCTCTACATTGGGAGGTAGGAGTTGTATATGTAATTTAGTGTTCTAAAACAGTTCAAAGACTTCCAACTGAGCAACCCAACGCAGGGCACGCCACGATAGCGGCGGTAAGTCCCCTCTTTGAGGAGTGGCTTGAGAGGCGCCACGGCGTCCTCACCTACCGCCTGACGCAGGTCCTCACCGGACATGGTTGTTTCGGGAGGTTCCTGCACCGAATCAGGCGGGAGGAAACGCCCGGGTGTCACCACTGCGAGGATCGACCAGAGGACACGGTAGAGCACACTGTGCAGGTGTGCCCCGCTTGGGCGGCGCACCGCCGTGTCCTCGAAACGGCGATCGGCGGCGACCTCTCGCGTCCGGCCCTGGTCCAAGCCATGGTCCGGAGCGAGACGGAATGGGACGCCGTTGCCTCCTTCTGCGAAGCAGTCATGCTAGCGAAGGAGGTGGCGGAGCGGGAGAGGAGACCCTCTCGTCCCGGCCGCCGTGGTGGACGCCGCGGGCGTCGGGGGCCACCTGGTGACCTCCGGCCACCGTAGGCGCGGGCCTGTGGACGGCGAGCTATGGGTGGCTCGCCGTCCGTCCGTCTAGTGACGACAGGCCGTGTCGACGGCGCGTTAGTGTTCCACGCGCGCCTCAAAGAGAGTCAGCAACACAGAGGGGCCCGAAAGGGCCGACGCCTGCCGGAGTCGCGGGATTATTCGCAAGAGACACCGTGGCTCCGGAACACAAAGGGCAATGAAGGAACATGGATGGGTTTTAGTCAGTAGAAGTCTGACACTCCCTCCCGCTACACCCAGAGCGGGAGGAGTCATTGGATGATTTCCCATCCCTAAAAAAAAAAAAAAAAAAAAAAAGACTTCCAACTGAACAACGTAGGCGATGAGGGAAGAAACTCCCTTGGTGATTAATAGTTAATGTGTGGGAGAAAAGTGGTCTCCAATTCATTAGGACTAGTATTCTTTTTAGCCTGTTTCGTCTCATAATGGGACTTTCCTTCAATTTCTCTGGCTTCGGCAAAGTGTGGAGCCATTGTCTCAATTTGCATTTGGTGTGAGTGAAAGACAACGCACAACCGAAAATGTTGATTGCAGAAAGCTGAAATTTGGCATATATAGGTTCCTTGAAGAGTGTGTTTTAAGAGAGGACTTTCCGAAATTTGTAAAGAAATGGGCAAAACGGTATTTTCGCGTACAAACTCGTGGGCATAAGCTATTTGATCTATAAATGGTTTTCAATTGACCAAAGATTAATAATTGCATGATTAGTAATAGCTGTAGAAAAGCGATAACAACAGTAAATCAGGCACCCAGAGCGTATGCGTTAGAAACCTAGTTACCTTAATAGACTTGGCGAGTGATAAGCAGTAGGTACTAGTGGTTTGTTATGTACCTGCAGTTGCCCTTAATAAGGCAAAGGGTATATTTATTTCCCACCATACTTTTCAGCTCATTAATTAAATAATAAGTTCCTGTTAGGTATTCCATTGTTGTACAAAAGCTATTCAAAGACTTATCAATCACTTATTAAACATTCAAAGAACACAATTTTTTGTTTAAAAATTGAAATTTGTTTTCTACCAATAAAACCTACAATAATTTCGCATTATTTTCCGATTCCCAGATTAGTATGCCCTATTAAGGGTTAAGCTACAGCTGTGGATTATTTTGTAACTTAGGTAAGTATGTGTAAAAGTAATCAAAGTTTTCATTTTAATTGATATTGTTTTTTTTTTTTACTATCCGTAATGACTGTCAAGGATATTCAAATGACAGCCAGCAGACATTTTATCTTGCGAGTACATTCCGGTTCCTTTAGGATTATATACAACATCCACGCGAGTAAAACAACTGGCTCAAGCTAGTAATTACCATAATTATGAAGATTTGGTTTTGGTAATGTCATTTGCAACTTCGTCTGCGTCACATTTGCCATTATACTCCGCTCCTATTTGTCTTACCGTGATGATATATAATCTATAACCTTCTTTGATGAATAGGCACTGAAAGATTTTTCAAATCGGACTAGTAGTTCCTGAGATTAGCACGTTCAACAAAACAAACAAACTCTTCTGCTTTATAATATTAGCATAGATTATTATTACTAGCTGACCCGCGCAACTTCGTCTGCGTCACATTTTCCATTATTGCTCCGCTCTTATTTGTCTTAGCGTGATGATATATAGCCTATAACCTTCCTCGATATATGGGCTATCAAACAGCAAATCGGACCAGTAGTTCCTGACATTAGCGCGTTCAACCAAACAAACAATCTAAGAAACTCTTCTGATTTTTAATATAAGTACCTATAGATTATAAGTATAGATATCCAATAAGCAAGAACGACATCCTTCAGGTGTTCACACTACTATTGAAAGGTTATTTTACTGTCGTGGTCAGTTGTACTCTTAGGTATAATATACTACTGTGATTTATAGGGTAAACAGCTCTACCTATACCACAAGTACTGGTGTACCCAAAGGGTAAAATACTACAATTTAGCGGCAGACGGTACAAAGATGAAAAAGTTTTTATGTGCCTATATTGTCGGTGCCAATCAAACTGGAAAACTCTCACATATAAGTACCTATGGAAGCACTTCCACAAATAACACTATCGAAAGGAGTTGTCATCACAAAAACAATCCTCTGAAATTTTTCAAGCAGTAATAGGGGGCCACGTCAATTTTATCATAGCATCATTAACTCCTCAAATCAAATCAAATCATTTTATCATCATATCATTTTTTTTTTTTCATTTTCTCTCAGTCATTGTGCGTACAGCAAAGGAGTGGAATTTCCTGCCTTAGTCTGTGTTTCCTGATAGCTACAACCTGGGGTGTAGGTTACTTCTAGGCAAGCGTGCTCCACCTTAGACCGCATCATCGCTTAACATCAGGTGAGATAGCGGTCAAACGTATGCCTATCAATAGTAAAAAAAAAAACTCTTTGCAAAAATGGGTATAGAACATAGGTATAAAGGAAGATTGGGAATACTAGCGTTCTCATGAGCCTGACTTTGGTGGCTTTGGTAATGTTTCTATTCCTCCAAACCTTCCTCAACTTCTCCGCTGCGTCTCTGGTTAAAAAAATACAACCGACTTAAAAAAAAAGTAAACTTTGTAGTTTTTTTTTTTTTGTAAAAAGTTTTTTATTTTTCACTTTTTAGTGGTACCCCACACCTAACAACACAACTGCAAAATCGCAGAAAAGCTAAAAGTACGCAATTTCAATTACTTGGATGACAAAAAACTATCATCCAAATAGACGAATTCCAGCTATTTCAATTTAAAATCCAAAGTTCGTAACTGATTTTGATAAAATTTAAATGGGCCAATCTGCAAGTACCTTTCAGATAAAACAACATTTTTTCAAATCGGTTCATAATTGTCGGAGTTATGAGGTAACAAACATAAAAAAATACAACCGAATTGAGAACCTCCTCCTTTTTGGAAAATCGGTTAAAAAACCGGCAAAGTGCGAGTCGGACTCGAGCACCGAGGGTTCCGTACAAACCTGTAGGTTTATATTATAAGCAAAAGTTGCGGTTTACGATTTAAGAGCGTGTATTCCGTCCACTAGCGCCGCCAATCGTTTTTTATTATTTGGGGTAAATTTAAGACACGTAGATAAAAAACCGCTCTGTAGTGCACTGAAGAAATGTATTTATTATGTTTTGAGAGTTATGTTTTGTACTTTAGAACATAAATAGTTCCCAAAGTCGATATTTTTGCTAAAAGTGGCCACTTTTAGCAATAATTGCCGTTTTGGCTATTTAGCCATGAGTTATGTATTAAAAATAGCTGTCAAAATATAATAGATACATTTCTTCAGTGCACTACAGAGCGGTTTTTTATCTACGTGTCTTAAATTTACCACAATCAATAAAAAACGATTGGCGGCGCTAGTGGACGGAATACACACTCTTAAGACGTTATAAAAAAAAAACTACTTACTAGATCTCGTTCAAACCAATTTTTGGTGGAACTTTATATGGTAATGTACATAATGTACATAGTATGGTGGTGTTTTTACTGTTATCATTCTCTTATTTTAGAAGTTACGGGGGGTATACACACTATTAGTATTACTATTCAGTTTAGACAAAAATGATATTAGAAACCTCAGTATAATTGTTTTCTTAACTGAATAGTTGATTAGTTTGCGCGTGAGACCACACGTATGGGTTTTGATGAAAAAAAAAAGTTGAGTTTCAGTTATATAGTTGAGTTTCAGCATGGAGACCGGCAAAAAATTTTTTTTTTCTAATTTTGTGTGACAATCTTAGAATACATCTACTTACCAAGTTTCAACAGCATAGTTCTTATAGTTTCGGAGAAAAGTGGCTGTGACATACGGACGGACAGACAAACAAACAGACATTATGAATCTATAAGGGTTTCGTTTTTTACCATTTGTTTACGGAACCCCAGAAACCCTCCAAAGAGTACATGAGCACTTTTGACACTCCAACGTGTGGTCTGAACAGGGGTACCGCATCGACATTGATTCTCGACAGAACTACAAAACTCCACTTGCGGGGGGAGTTTGATGCGCCAGTTCTACTGTGCAAGGGATTTTGTTGCACCACTTTTTCTTTCAATCTAAAACACTAGGAAGTGGTGACAGGCGTGTGTTTGGGGGACGGGGGACTGTCACTATGTAAAATGTTGACCCTTAAAGGAGGATGGCGAGGTTGCATGTACAATGGGACCCACTGTTAGGAGTATCGTACAGTATGGAAACTTATAACTAGTTGCAGAACTATATAAAACTAGCAAAAAAGCAAATGGGCAGTAAGTCGTAGAGGTTGGGAGATGTAATAATTAGTAATCGGGCAATGTACAATTGACAATTCACACAACGCATTTTAACGGGTAACTAAGTCCAAACCACTTGCAAATCGCAATCCAAAGGTAAAAGCTGTTGTCTTAGTCGGTATGTAGAAAAGTCAGTCCAAAGGTAAAGCTAAGTTGTCAAGAATCACAAAATCGCATAGAAAATAATAGATATCCACGTTAGCCGCTGAACACAAACACTGACAGCCAACTCCAATTGATACCTTAACGTTCCATTCTACGTTATCACAAATAATCGTAATAATTATAATATTGTAGATTTTTGTATAAAAAATGTAAATGCATTTTTATTATTAACTTATGTATGATTTTCTCATATTTTTACAAGTTTTGTTTAAAAAAAATAATTGACAAGCATAAACAAGTGTAAGAACGTAAATCATGTAGGTAATGAAAGAGTAGGTTGGAATGTTGTATGCTTGTTATTTGAAACACGGTGCGTTTAGTAACTGCATGATGACTTATTTTTATGAAAACAAAAATCTTTTCTAACTTTTAGTTCCCATCACCCAGTGACTCAATATTTTTTATATAATCCTTTAACAAACTCTTAATTATAGTAAATATGAACTTGCAAGTGAATGACACTTAGTTAATTTATAAATAATGTGGGTCCAAATTCGCCATCCTCCTTTGGTGGCATATAGCCTAATTTGATTCCGAGATTTTGGTAAGTTGTGTTTTCTACGGCTTCCAGAGTAGCCAGGTAGAACTCAATCGGTTGACGCAGTTGATTGAGTGCTTTCCAAGCCACTATAGTTCAGTCCCAACTGCACTGAATGCAGCTCAATAAATATCGATATCGTAGGTACATGAAGCTATTGTTCATCGAAGCTCCAAAACCCAGATACTGGGTATCTCTTGGTAAAACTGGCTGTCAAACTATCTGTATAGATTCTCAAAGATCAACTGTATGTTGTCACAACGAGAGACAGAAAGGTAGGATAAGGTACAAGTATGTAGGTACAGGATTGCGGAATTTGTTCGAAAGAGTCACCCCGTTTCTGGAACGCAGAAGGCATTAGGAAGAACACAGAAGGGTTTTAGTAAGAGTCGGACACTCCCGTCCACTCCCAGAGTGGAAGGAGTAATTTGATGACTTCCCATGCTTAAAAAAAAATCTATGTAGGTACTAGGTACCTCCAAATATCTAGGCATCAAGTGATCGACTGCCGACCGAAATAGTATACTCAACTCTCAAAATAAGAAAGATAAGTGTCTTTGAACAAGAGCACAAGACAATATAACAAATTATTTATTATCTACGGTAGCGGTAATGTCAAAACATCAACATTTTAGGTGACATTTCGGTAGCTCATGTCAGTCCCAACATTTTAGGTGACATTTCGGTAGCTCATGTCAGTCCCAACATTTTAGGTGACATTTCGGTAGCTCATGTCAGTCCCAACATTTTAGGTGACATTTCGGTAGCTCATGTCAGTCCCAACATTTTAGGTGACATTTCGGTAGCTCATGTCAGTCCCAACATTTTGGAGTTTTCGTCAGTTTTAGTCGCCCATAAAATGTTACATCGTCTATGGCGTAGCTAAAATGTTTTAAAATTGTTAGGAGATGCTTTAAAATTGTTAATGAATGCATTCATTTTATACTTTTTGCAGTGCCCTAAAGAGTCCGTTATTGGTTCCTTAAACCCAATAAACCCATTAGGTACACAATCACCCGTCCACGGACAGACTTCGGCAAGCCTAGCTTAACCTATGATCGACCTGTGAAGTTATTATCACTAAGACATCAGTCTTAAGTAAATAGCAATACCCCTACCCCGACAAAAAATGACTAATCTCAAAATTATCTACGATAATAACTTTATCAATTTTTCCCGCGACATAGTTCAGTAACCTCTACAACTTACTACAGAATCCGGCACGTTCTCAGAAACACACTCACGCTACCGAGTATCGAGCCTGCCGACCTTGACTTTGCATGCCTACCTATGAGTCACTGCGCCATTGATGACGAACTTCCTCATGTTGAACAAGTTGAGATAAATCTGAGTCATGGTGGATGATGGTGCTTCCTGATATTTTATGGTATTAATTTATTGGTAGAACGGAAGCTGAGAAATTGAGTCATTCACCAAAAGTATTGTCATTATTCATGAAATCAATGGCTGTTTTGGATATTTTGTTAAGAGCGCACCGAAGTTTTGGTTTAAGTATTCTATGCGGTTCATGTATTTAGGAGCTCTTGGCTAAATAATAACAGCTGTACAGGTCGATCTTCAAGGTTAAGCAACGCTTGCCGAGGTTGGTCTGTGGATGGGATCTTAACATACCGAGTTTCCTCTGTGCCTCGGAAAGCACGTTCAGCTGCTGGTCCCGGTTGTCATTTGGAGATCTTTGGCAGTCGTTACGGATAGTTAAAAGCCAGAAAATCTGACACCAGTCTTGCCTGAGAACCGTGTTACCCAGTTATTGGGTTGTGGAGGTCTGGTAGGCAGCCGATCCACGTAAAATACTGGTACCTATTCAGCATTCCGGTTTTACTGGAAGCCGACTCCAATACAGTTGATGATGGCAGATGGCAGATGGCTAGGCAGATGATGATGCGGTCCATGTATTTGTGCGTGCACAAGCGAAAACTGTACGTAAGCGCAAGCTCACTACTAACACTCACTTTATGAAGCGAGGCAGCTATAGCTAGAATAGACGGAACGCGTCCTAATTTAGGTGTCGCGTTCGTATTAATAAAACAAAAACAGATTTAAAAAAATGGAATTGTAAACGGTATATAGTGCAGGAAAATTTAGGAAATCAGAGCGATAATTTTAATAGTTTTGGAGATATAAACAAAAATAAAACACTCCAAAAATCACGGAATCATCTTCTTATCAGACAATCTGGTGAACTCATAACCAGATTGTCTGATAAAAAGATGATTCCGTACTTCGGAAGGCACGTATAAGCCGGTGGTCCCGGTCGCCAAATGGCGTTCGTCAAATAAACCATGTCAGAGGCCCTTGAGGCGGCCTAGGAACTCTGACACTAGGGTGTGTGGGGCCGTTAGACCTTACTTCGTATATAACGATAAAAGGAATTTAGGTCTTTTTTTTTTTAGGGTTGGAAAATCATCCAATGACTCCTCCCGCTCTGGGTGTAGCGGGAGGGAGTGTCAGACTTCTACTGACTAAAACCCATCCATGTTCCTTCATTGCCCTTTGTGTTCCGGGGCCACGGTATCTCTTTCGAACAGTCCCGCGACTCCGGCAGGCGTCGGCCCTTTCGGGCCCCTCTGTGTGCTGACTCTCTTTGAGACGCGCGTGGAACACTAACGCGCCGTCGACACGGCCTGTCATCTGAAGACGGACGGACGGCGAGCCACCCATATCTCGCCGTCCACAGGCCCGCGCCTACGGTGGCCGGAGGTCACCGGGTGGTGGCCTCCGACGCCCGCGGCGTCTACCACGGCAGGAATTTTGGTCTCACTACTTCATGCTCTCTTCATAAGACGTGTACACGGTGAAATGTTGACGGAATAAAAACTTTTTACAAAAAAAATCATCCGATTTCCAAAAACAACACTATAAATTTTAAAATAAAAATCCGAAATTAAAGTAATTGTTTTACTTTGTAGTGTTTTTTTTTCATTTGGAAATCGGTTGTATTTTTTTGTAAAAAGGTTTTTATTTTTCACTTTTTAGTGGTACTGGTACCCCACACCTAACAACACCACTGCAAAATCGCAGAAAAGCAAAATATGCAATTTCGTTTTACTTGGATGACAAAAATAAACCATCGTCCAAGTAAACGAATTCCAGCTTTAATACTTTTTAACCGATTTTTATAAAATTTAAATGGGACCAATCGTCAATACAAGTATGTACCTAAAGACCAAAAGTCCTTTCAGATAAAACAAGAATTTTTCAAATCGGTTCATGACGGAGTTATGAAGCAATAAACATAAAAAAAATACAACCGAATTGAGAACCTCCTCCTTTTTGGAAAGTCGGTTAAAAATAGTCCCGACTAGTATATACCTTACAATTCTCTTATAAAAATTACTTACTGAACTTGGCTCAAATAAATTTTTATTACTTATGTTTTGAAAGTTGATGCCGACAATTCGGACTTCTCGAAAATTTGATGACAAAATGCCATCATAATACTAATACCATCTTCCGGACCACAAAGTGACACATTTGTCAATGAAATAATGTACGTAGCTATAGTACCACACAGTACAAAAATCATTTCATTGATAAATTCGTCACCCGTAGTAGATCAACTACATAATTTTCTCACTAGCGCGTGGACCGTTCTGAGAAGAGCGTTGTTTGTGTTTGTGAGTCATCTCGTGCGTTCCAGATGTAAACATGGCCGCTTGACTGAGGTACCGGTTGGGAGGCTGTGATGATACGGTGCGGAAGTGTTACTGTTATTGTAGTTTGATTAAAAGCAGAAGGCCAATTCTCGACGTTCGCATTCGTATATCTATTACAAAAAAGGCCTTAATTTTCATACATATTTGACAGTTTGCGATTGACATGCGAATGCAAAATTTGTTTAAAAATTAGTAGAAATTGGCCCTCTCTTTAAAAAATAAAATAAACCAATGTTACGGACATAGCCCGAAGGATAGACAAACTTTATTTTTATTTGAGATGGGTTTGCTCTTGACCTTAGTCTTGGTCAGAAATGACAGAGACAAAGTCTACGATGGAGTGAGCTTACCCAGAAGGTGCCTGTTTACTCTAACTTTGAAGAGATTAGGGTTGTAAGCGTTCGGAAACACAGACGCAGGCAGAGAGTTCCACTCCTTTGCTGTCCGCATTATAAAAGACGTTTGGAATCGCTTAGTGCGAATTCGTGGAATAGCAACAAGGTAGGGATGGTACGTCGCAGTGCGTCTGGATGTCCGATGGTAGAAGGGGGCCGGTGGAAAAACTAAAGTGACAGTGGACAGGCGCACATTGCTGACAGAACAGATGGTCGACGGGGTCGAGGATTTCTGTAGTGGCGACCGCGTGGCCTCCCACAAGGTGGACCGATGACCTGGTGAAGGTCGCGGGAAGCCGAGGGATGCGAGACGGACAGGACGAGTCGTTGTGGCGAAGCTTGGGGGATGCTTATGTCCACTTGTCCAGCAGTGGACGTCTTTCGGCTGATATGACGGTGATGATGAGGTATTTTTCAATCATCTGCCTACCCTTTTCCCAACGACATTGGGGTCGGCTTTCATTCAAACCGGATTCAGCTGAATTTTACGTGGAGCGGCTGCCAACCAAACCTCCACAACCAATTAACTGGGTAACACGGTATTTCTTGGCAAGACCTGAGTCAGATTGACTGGCTTCTGACAATACGTAACGACTGCCAAAGATCTACATTTGACAGCCGGGACCAACGGCTTAACGTGCTTTCCGAGGCACGGAGGAAACTCGGTATGTTAAGATGGTCACCCATCCACAGACCATCCTTGGCAAGCGTTGCTTAACCTTGAAGATCGACCTGTGCGGCTGTTGTTATTTAGACGTAACGAGCTCCTCGGTATTTGCTCATAAGGTATTTGTCAATGAAACAAGTTATGGCACTATACCTACTACACAAGTTACCTACATTTTATTAATTAATAAATATTAAGTTAGTATTTTGTCACAACTTTCCGGGAAAAACCTACACTAACATTGAATTTAATATTGTACCTATTTGGATTAAAGTGACGCATTTTCTCAATTAAATACCTAATTTTACTACGGTCGTATGAAAGATAAGGATTGTTTTGTCATTGTTTTTAGAAACTACGATTTTAATTAATATTATTAGTTTAGCATTGACGCATTTGTGAGGTGTATTCATTTTGTTTTCGTTTCTGTTTTGTGTGGTTTATAACAAATGGAACTTGACAACCAATAACATATTTGGCGTTTTGAGAACGTTAAATCTCAACAGAAACCCTTTTTTTTTCCTTGATACCGGGTTTGCTCTTGACTTTAGTCTTGGTCAGAGATGACAAAGACAAAGTCTACGATGAAGCGAGCTTACCCAGAAATAGCCTGTTCACTCTAACTTTGAAAATATTAGGGTTGGAAGCGTTCGGAAACACAGACGCAGGCAAAAAGTTCCATTCCTTTGCTGTGCGCATTATGAAAGACGCTTGGAAGCGGAACAATCCCCAATATTATCTAAGTTTCTAACACTCTAACACTTGGAGGAGGCCTATGTTAGAGTGGACGTCCTTCGGTTGATAATAATTATGTTGATGATAAGTACGGTGTGAACATTTGTAGGTCCTTGCTTCAAAATGTAACAGACAAATAGACAGACAGACATACACACATGAGTTATCCTATAACAGTTCTGTTTCTTACGGATGTACGGAACTCTAAAAATCCACTCGACAAACTGAAATGTAGTGAACAGTTTTTTTTTCGCGTTTTCGGGGTAGTACTCATAAAAAAATTTGTTCACAATGATGAGTACAATCCCTTAAGAGATATTACGTTTATTCAATCACACGTTGTTGTACGTACACGTAAGCAATTCATTAAAGAAACGCGGAACATGTGACCATGCACCGAGATAATTAAAAGCCACCGAGTCATTGTTTACACGTGAATAAGTACAGACGCACTAAGCTCAGATGATGCACAAAGTTGGATCCACTACCAGGAAGGGAAAATACCAGTAACTGTGACCGCAGTCTCTTATTGACTGACTTCTTCTGACATAATTCTAAATCGAATTCATTTATTTATTTCAGATAATCATAATCCATTTAAAAAAACGAATAACATAAATAAAAATCACACATGTCAGCATAAAAATAACTAGATACACAAAAAGAAAATTTAAATGAAAGAAGAACTCAACAATTTAAAAAAATCAACATAAATTCCAAGAAAATGCTTAAAATAAAATTAAAATAAAAAATTAAATTAAGTAAAATTATATCATCTGGTCAGAGTGCCAATTCCACTAATTTTCGCATAATTGCATGTCAATTGCAATCTGTCAAAAAATTATGAAAATTAAGGCTCTTTTGACAGTTTGCGATTAAGCGCGAAAGTTGTCTAAAATTCGTAGAATTGGCCCTTAGGTCTGCTCTCAGGGTCAGCTGTGTGATGAATGCTATCCTATTCCTACTTATAAATGCGAAAGTTTGTGAGGATAGATGTTTGTTAAACTTTCACCTCAGAACGCCAAAAAGGATCTTCATGAAATTTGGTACAGCTACAGAGGTAGATTATAGTCTAGAATAACACATAATATGCTATTATTAATTGTTCCTCAGTTTTTTTTAAAGAGATGTTGCCCCACACTAGGAATTTCTCCTGTATCGTGGGTGCGTTTACAAACATACAAAGTCACATAGGGGAAGGTTGCTATGAATGGACCACTTAACTTTACGACAAAATATCTTAAAAAATATAAGTGATAAAATGAAAGCAGTTTATTATTTTTATTTCGTAGGACCTTTATTTATAATAATCAAACGCACAAACAATTCGGGCTTACACTTTTTGGTATAATCGAAGAAAACTAAATCTTGGGCTGTTACCTTCTTTGGACCATGGGCACCTTCATTGAACCACCAGGTTGCCGTTAATGGACTTCGAGAAATTTGTTCTAGAGGTCCAATCAAGGTAACTTATTATAATTATCAATTATGATTAAATTATGGCATACGAGAGACAAACAATACTCATACACTTACGACAAGCAAACAAACTATAGTTATATGCTACTTAGTTACTAATTAAATTTTACATTTGACACATTAAATGAGATCAACAGGTCATAAAAATTATTATATAATCAGACAGAAACACAGATATGAAAATAAACATAATAGAACCTAAGGTCACTTGTAGTAACTGCAAAGATAACACACATTAAAAAATAAATCTTATAAAAAATGACAATCGTAATTTTTCCATAATTAGTGAAATACTCGGAGCCTACTCCCATAATTATGACAAAAACAAAAAAAAAAACAAAAAAACGTTGCTATGATTGGACCGGTCCAACGGTGGAACTCTCTTGAGGTCCATTGATGGCAACAAGGTACTCGTTAAGAAAACAAAATCTAAAATATACATGGACATGATTAGACAAAATTGAAAAATACTCATGGAATCACAATTAAATTATCTAATATTTCATACCAGTGCACACAAAAAAATATGAATAGAATGATACTTACATTAAATTGTTCCGAGTCAATTAATAAGATTTTGACCGCCGCAAACACAACCACACGTGTCACTCCTCGCCACGTGCTGCAGCGTCACTGAGGTAAGAGGGGGGTGCAACTGAGCCGTCACGGACTCGTTTCGACTAGTTTGGGTGTTGCAAGCTTGGACAGTTTTGGAAATACCTTGGTGGTCCAATGAAAGAACTAGTCCAATGATCGCAACTTTCCTCTACACAAACAGCCAGACATGCAAATATTTGTTTCGTGCGGGAATCGAACCCATGACACGCGACGCAGCAGTCGATCGCTCAACCACTGCGCCAACCATGCCGTCAATTTGTCGGAGATGGATGCCGCGACTAATCTGCATAGCTTTCTGCAAAGTTGGTGACAGCGAAACTTGGAAAAGAAAATGATAGAAGAAAGAATAATAATTTAATCATGTCTTTAACACTAACTGAACTTGATGTTAAAGTCATGTTAATGTAGATTTTATATAATAGAGTAACAGCTTTATATGTCACTGTAACTGCGCTCCGCTTCGCTGCGCTTCGATGCTCTTTTGGTGTGAGTTGAGCCTAAGTCTGAGTAGTCCCTAAGCTGGCAAACAAACCAGTCCGTGAGTGGGGGTTGACCTTTGTGCCTCAAGGTCGGTCATAACAAACACTAACGACAAAGAAAAAAGATTTTTAGCAAAGGGCCTTATGAAGTCTGTTTAGCACCAAATGGTCAAGTGTAAGAGCACCTGTACTACCCACGTGCAAAGATAACGCTTTTCAGGTGACTCCTATGCGTCATTATGTGGTTGATTTTATTTTAATATTAATTATCGCGGTTACGCTTTGTTCATGCGAATATTACCTAAACATAATTCTATTTGATTTTTCATTAATTTATTCAATTAGTTTTTGTTGTTATCAAGTGACTGTTTAGCGGTAACTATATATAATACATTGACGTAGATAAATTACTTTGTTACTATGGTGTACCTGTAATTTGTGTATTTAACTATATTGCGTGTATGGTGGACATTCCATCTACACGCACAAAACATTTTGGGAACACATTCATAGTGCGTACAGCAAAGGAGTGGAATTCCCTGCCGGAGTCTGTGTTTCCTGTTAGCTACAAACTGGGAGTCTTTAAGTCAAGAGAGAATAGGTTACTTCTAGGCAAGCGTGCTCCATCTTAGACCGCATCATCACTTACCATCAAGTCAGATAGTGGTCAAACGCACGCCTATCAAAAGTAAAAAAATAAAAATTTTGGCAGGTACAAAACGTAAGGTGATAGGTACGGTACTTCACAACATATTCCGGACATCTGCTCAAACTCGATCGAAAGTTCTATCGTGTATGGAGTACTGCTCTCATCTTTGGGATGGATCTGCCAGATACCAGCTTGCCCTTGAGTCAATTGAGAACCGAACCAAGAGGATCATCAGTAATGATAAGCTCGTCGAATTGAAGCTCCAAAGTCTTGAGCATCGACGCCGAGTTGCTGGCCTGTCGGTTTTCTATCGGTTGTATTTTGGGGAGTGTGCGACGGAATTGCATAATTTAATTCAGCCAAGCCCGTTCCATCGTCGGACCATTGCCAAAAAAAATTCTAAGAATTTTCTCAGGCCAAATATCGACTTCTAAATCAACAAACATTTTAACCAAAATATAGACTATCAATTCCGCAAAACCGTCCAATGTTAACTGTTACCATTAATTAACGTCGATCAACCAGTTATGCCCCTAACTGTATGTAATTGAGGCGTGCAGCTGATCATTATGACCTTGAAGGAGCTTCCATCAATGAAGCCGATACACGAACACTGGCTATTTTGACAAGGACTGTGGAAGAAAGGGAGATGTGGTAAAAGGATGTGATCCATTACCGGACAGACTGAAGACAGAACAAAAAAATACAATCGACTTCCAAAAAAACAACACTACAAAGTAAAAAATAACTTTAATTTCGGAAGTCGGTGTTTTTGTTAGTTTCTTCGTATTTTGACACCGACTTCTTACTTATTTTTTACTTTGTAGTGTTGGTTTTATTTTTTTGTAAAAAGTTTTTTATTTTTCACTTTTTAGTGGTACCCCACACCTAACGACACCACTGCAAAATCGCAGAAAAAACAAAATACGCAATTTCGATTACTTGGATGACATAAAATTATCATCCAAGTAGAAGAATTCCAGCTATTTCGATTTAAAATCCAAAGTTCGTAACCGATTTTCATAAAAATTAAACGGGACCAATCTGCAAGTATATCCTTTCAGATAATACAAGAATTTTTCAAATCGGTTCATAACTGTCGGAGTTATGAGGTAACAAACATAAAAAAAACATACCTACAACCGAATTGATAACCTCCTCCTTTTTGGGAAGTCGGTTAAAAATGGACTACCAGTCTGTCGGAAATGCTTTACTCCTGTGGTGATTAAGATCCATCTCAACTAGCTGAACTGCGCAACTACGTCTGCGTCACATTTTTCATTCATGCTCCAATCGTATTGGTCGTAGCCTATATATTAGCCTTCTTCGATAAATGCCTGCGTCTGTGTTTCCGAACGCTTACAACCCTAATCCCTTCAAAGTTAGAGTAAACAGGCTCCTTCTGGGTAAGCTCGCTCCATCATAGACTTTGTCTCCGTCATTTCTGACCAAGACTAAGGTCAAGAGCAAACCCATCACAAATAAAAAAAAATAAAAAAATGAGCTATTCAATACTAAAAAAAAACCAGCCAGTAGTTCCTGAAAGTACTGCGTCAAATATGGCTCTTTATTTTTCTTATCGTCTCGGCAGTAAGGTCTACCGACCGCACACCTCCTAGTATCAGAATGTCTTAACCGCCTCAAGGGCCATGGTTAAACGACCGCCATTTGGCGACCGGGACCACCGGCTTATACGTGCCTTCCGGATTCCGGAGCAGGGACTTATCTTTTTTTATCAGAAAATCAGGTGAATCAAGCCTGCAATGTCCTAGCCAAACTGGAAACAACTTTACAAAGTATGCTTCCCGTGGGAATCGAACCCACGACCAGGTCTCAAGCCAAGCGCCTGAAAACCTCGACCAAGGAGGCAGTTATGAGAAAAAAAAAACTTATTTTCCATAACATTTCCAAAAGAGATTTTCCGGTCATGTGTCATATCCTCGTTTTTTCAACGATCTTGTGAACTTCACGTTTTTTTTATTTATAGATGGAGGATACAAGAGTTAAGGCGAACAATTTATCTTATTTACCGGGTCGCAGGCCAAAGCCGCTTCCGACATCCTTTTGTTATAAAAATAAGAATCTTCTTCTAAAAATAATTCACTTTTTGTAACCGTTTTCATTCATAAAAACGGTAATACTTTGGTCTAAAGTGGGACGGGTCGAGGTTGACAAAGGAATTTGTTTCGAAGAATAAAAAAGTTGCGGGTTCTTAATTTTTAGGGTTCCGTAACCAACGGAACCCTGTTACTAAGCCTCCACTGTCCGTCCGTGCGTCCGTCCGTCTGTCTGTCAACGGGCTGTATCTCAAGAACCGTAATAGTTAGATAGTTGAAATTTTCAATCTTTGTATATATGTATATTTGCTGCCATAACAACTCAAAATTCAAAAGTCATTTATTCAAATTAGGCTGACGCCCAGCACTTTTTGAACATCAAGTTTTAAAAAATACAACCGACTTCCAAAAAAATAAAAACACTACAAAGTAAAAAATAACTTTTTAGTGTCTTCGTATTTTGACACCGACTTCCGAAATTAAAGTTATTTTTTACTTTGTAGTGTTTTTTTTTTTGGAAGTCGGTTGTATTTTTTTGTAAAAAGTTTTTTTTTTATATTTCACTTTTTACTGGAGTACCACTAAAATGTGAAAAATAAAAATCCTTTCAGACAGTTTACGATTGACATGCGAATGCAAAGTTGATTAAAAATTAGTAGAATTGGTCTGCCACTCTTAGTCACATGCTATGACATCTGTAGTGAAGCTGTTTATTTCCGAACATGTTCCGACTTACATGGAAGTGTTTATTAAAATGTACGTTCACGCACTGATAACTACTGAATCACACTCCGCGACCGCAAGTTACGTATGTCCACTTTATCCACGCCCTTAATTACCTACTGTAGCTACGCAATATGTACGTGGTTATACTACTATTATGAAAAAATGCTAAAGGTTGGATGGGCAGATGGATGGATGTTTGTTACCTGATCTCGGAACGGCTTTATTATTTTTAAAAGTGTCCGTGGAGTTTCTTGCGCGTTCTTCTATTGAGATCTACGCTTTAGAACGTGCAAATAGCCTCATGTTTTTGGACCGACCGACCTCGACAGTTGAAAAGTGCCTGTAAATGCCTGATTTTGAGTTTGAGTTTGGCTGAATGCATCTGGATGTTTGGCTCAGATGTAGATTATAGTCTGGAATAACACATATAATGCTTTAATCCCGGGAATATGAGGTCTTGGGATAATGTCCGACACGAGGCCAAAGACACTGGAATAAAGAAAAAATTAAGAAAGAAAACACGTTTATTCTGCTGGGAATGACGCACTAAATATATAAATATTATGAAACAAAATTAAAAGAATACAAATTCCGTACCCAAAGGGCAATAAAACCCTATTACTAAGCCTCCGCTGTACGCCCGTCCATCCGTCCGTCCGTTTGTCTGACTCCGGGCGGTATGTGAGAGTTGAAATTTTCAAGCGTGAGTATGTATTATTTATTACTATTCAAACCAAAAAAAAAACTCAAACATTTATTTCAATTAAACCATTAACTGGCACTTTTGAATTGTCAAGGTCGGTCGGTCCAAAAAGTTTCACGTTTCAAAGCGTCAGATCTATTTATTTATTTATTTAAACTTTATGCACAATAGTGGTACATGGGCGGACTTGATGCAACAATGCATTCTCTACCAATCAACCTTTGGGTTAAAAAGACTACATTGATCTACGCTTTGGAACGTGTGTTTTTTTATATGATATGACAGAAACAAACGTATTTATACGTTAAAAAACTCGCACTAGGCGTCCTTATCCTTGGGCTAATTTCTAACATGAAAAAACCGCTGGCGGAAGCTAGTGGTAAAGTCTAAAAATAAGTCGTAATTAATTAAACTACTGATGGACGGACAGACCTCACTGACGGAGTTTGTGGCGGCATCAATGACGCCATAAGGAAAACCAACGGAGCAAATCTACATCGCAACAAAAAGAACCGCGACGCCATCTATCCAACTGCTGGCGAACTAAAAATCCTATACCACGCAAGCAGAGTTTACCGTGCGATTTGCGACTGATGTGTATACATCGGCACGTATATGAACTATGGGGCTGTAGCCCATCAGGCACGAAAATTGCCTGGTCGGAGGATCATCCCTTTTCAATGGAGGTTTGCGGGTCTTTACTCTCTGTACCGCATACCCTCCAAACTGGTGAAATGAAAAGGCCAATTTAAAATAGTACCTTTGACCCTGGCTCTATCTACAATATTCAAGATATTAGGTAATGCCCATAACTAAAACAGCAGTGCGAGTTTGTAAACATCTCAACGTGTAAGCTTATGTGAAGTGAACACGAAGTGAGTTGTTAATTCAAATAGAATGACAGTTCTTTTCCTGCTTACTTCACCTAAGATGTTGACAAAATAGATCGGCTTTTTATTTTTGTATCCTGAACCTCTCCTTTCTGTATATCCGTACATTCGTTTTTTGACAGGGCTATTTATTTAATTTCACTATTGGTAATCAATTATAATGTCAGAACATTTGTTCTTATTAGGATTCCGTAGCCAAATGGCTAAAAACGCAACCCTTATAGATTCGTCATGTCTGTCTGTCTGTCCGTCCGTATGTCAAAGCCACTTATTTCCAAAACTATAATATTTATGCTGTTGAAACTTGTTAAGTAGAGGTATTCTGTAAACCGTATTAAGATTTTCACACAAAAATAGAAAAAAAAAACAATAAATTTTGGGGGTCCCCATACTTAGAACTGAAACTCAAATTTTTTTTGTTCATCAAACTCATACGTGTGGGGTATCGATGGATAGGTCTTCAAAAATGATAATATTGAGGCTTCTAATATCATTATCTAAACTGAATATTTTGCGTAAGAGACACTACCAAAGTGGTAAAATGTGTCCCCCTCCCGTAACTTCCAAAATAAGAGAATGATAAAACTAAAAAAAATATATGATGTATATTAACCATGTTAACTTCCAACGAAAATTGGTTTGAACAAGATCTAGTAAGTAGTCTTATTATCTGCACTTATATTGCACTGTTATTATCCAAACGATTTTAGAGCTGCGTATGATGAATAAAACGATAATTCTACAATGGATTCCATCCCACATTCGCATCATGGGCAATGAAAAGGCGGATCAGGCAGCAAAGTTTGCGTTATCAGAAGGGATCACATACACGTATTTACCTTTACACACAGATCAGGTTCAGACAGTCAAAAAGATTTGTAAAGACTTGTGGCAGGAATATTTTGATGAGAGGTCGCTCACCAAAGGCATATGGTACAGGACTATACAGGCAGGACCTTTTCGTTTTCCATGGCTCCAGGAGATGGAGGCCCACAGACAATATATTGTGACACTGCTGAGACTTCGGTCCGGGCACATTCCATCAAATAAATTTGCGCATTTAATGGGTAAAATGGAGTCACCTAATTGTACGGTGTGTAACGCGATCGAAGATGTTCATCATGTTCTGCTCGAGTGTGCCCGGAATGAGGCTGAGCGGCGACAGGCACTTGGAGACAGTCAGTACAACATAGGGCTATGTAACAGCTTCTTGGCCTCCCCTTTTTCGGAAGGGGCCGGGAAGCTGTATGCTTTATACATGTGCCATTTACGGAACTGAAACACTACAGCTGGGTGGTTTTTCCACTCCATAGTTTAACATACCTCTAGATAAGAGTTAATATAGTTAAGATGTAACTAGCCATTAAGGTCTTATTTATAATTAGAATTACGGGGTGACATCGTCATTGTTGACCGAGTCCCCATAAATAAAAAAAAAATTAAAAAAAAAAAAAAAAAAAAAAGGATCATGACCAACGCTGTATGGAAATCCGTCTTAAGTTGAAACACAATAAATCTTTATTTATTATAGACTACGCTTTATATACTGTTAAATAAAAGTGTTCATTTTCATATAAGTATCCGAGTTTTAAAGTAATTAAATAAATTCAGAGTTAACCTAAAAATGTGTTTAAACTACTCGCAACTTATAAAATGACCACAGATCACTCATGTAAGTACAAAACAACAAAGTTAGTTAAAAACAATATAAGAGAACAGCTGCTAATTGAAAAAAATTATGGCCTCGCAGCGTTGATGTGACATTATCGAAATATAACAACTTTTTTTTCAACCTACCGTGCTTTTTGAGATTCAGTACTTTGAGGGTAACCAACGAATTTATCTCGATACGAAATCGATCTATCAGAAGTCAATTTATTGCTGAATCGATTCTTTGCTGCGATTTGGATAGATTTAAAAATCGATCTTGTTTAGGAATAATCGCCATCCCTACCGGTACGTCTGTCATCTGCCTTGACAGTTGCATTTGCGTGTGACGAAACACAATAATAAATATTTTCACAACGGAACTATGAAATACATAATTATACAGTACCTACGTTATGATTATGAAATTACTAATTATCTAGCTATTTATGAGTTTAATATAATTATCGTGATGTTTTTATGTAAAGGCTCATACTTACGTGACTCGTACAAATGAAAAAAACGAAACGTCCATCATGACTATACGGAAATATACTTAGCAATCGTTAAATTACTGTTTATCTTAAAATCATAATTCCGGATACGTAAACAAAACTCCTGAAGTGAAAAGCTTGTAAAAAATAAGCAAATAATTTGTATATTAATTTTGTTTTCATACGTCCAACTTTCCTAGACTGGTTTTGGTCATGATCCTTTGCGGTGATAAAAAAATATTGGCTCTTTAGAAAATCATATTTTACGGTTGTAAAGTATTTGTCACAGAGAAGTTGAGGTTTAATGTTTACCGAAGTACTATTGTTTATCTGTTTTAAATAAAAGGAAATAAACGTAATTGGTGTGATGGGTAGGTTAATATTTCTTGGTACTGTATGTAACTATATTTTGTCCTGTACAAATAATTTTCTGGCCTCATTCAGGAAAATATTAATATTTAATGTGATGGCTAGACACCAACAGCCGCACGGGTCGATCTTCAAGTTTAAGCAACGCTTGTCAAGGTTCGGGTGTGGATGGGTGACCATCTTAATATATCGAGTTTCCTCCGTGCCTCGGAAAGCACGTTAAGCCGTTGGTCCCGGCTTTCATTTCTAGATCTTTGGCAGTCGTTACGGATTAACGTGTTGTGGAGGTCTGGTAGGCAGCCGCTCCACGTAAAATACTGGTATTCAGCTTAATTCGATTTGACTGGAAGCCGACCCCAATGTAGTTGGGAAAAGGCTAGGCAGATGATAAATGTGATGTACTCGACTCAAACTGGATTCAGCTGAATACCAATATTTTACGTGGAGCGGCTACCTACCAGATCTCCAAAACCCATTAACTAGGTAACACGGTATTTCTTGGACAGACTGGAGTCAGATTTACTGGCTTCTGACAATCCGTAACAACTGCCAAAGATCTGCAAATGACAGCCGGGACCAACGGCTTAACGTGCTTTCCGAGGCAAGGAGGAAACTCGGGATGTCAAGATGGTCACCCATCCACACCCCAAACTTGGCAACCGTTGCTTAACCTTGAAGATCGACCCGTGCGGCTGTTGTTATGTAGCCACTCTAATACTTACAATAAATTCTCTATCTTTTGGGGTCCTCCAACCAAAACAATATTATCAGTAAAGCCTCAAAATCAGGTAAATTTAAAACAATAGAGTTATTCAATATTTTCGGTATTCATATTCAAATGCGGTATTGTAGAGGTAAAGCCACGGTATTGAGTTGAGTTCGGTTCTGTTTGGACAATGGAAAATTATACAAGTACCTCTGAAATACATTTTCATTACAAGAGGAGCCGATTTAGGAGAGATTTGTGGAGTTAGTTATTTTAATGATCGATCGATAAAACAAATTATAAAACAAAGTTCTCCGCCTTGTCTGTCTGTCTGTCTGTTTTTTATTTACTCAAAAATACTGCACCGATTTGCATGCGATTGTTACCAATGGATAGAGTGGTTCTCGAGGAAGGTTTTAGTAATTACTAGCTGACCCGCGCAACTTCGTCTGCGTCACATTATCCATCATTGCTCCGCTCCTATTGGTCGAAGCGTAATGGTATATAGCAGTTACCTAGCCTTCTTCGGTAAATGGGCTATCCAACAAAGATTTTTTCAATTCAAACCAGTAGCTCCTGAGAATAGCGCATTTAAAACAAAGTCTTCAGCTTTATAATATCATAGTATATAGTGTAGATAAAAAAAAATATATTTACAAACATGAACAACATTAACTACAGATAAATGATTAATTATTAATAATTATTATTCCATTTATTTATTTATTTGTGCATAATTATATATTTTACATTCTTAGATATTTCTATAAAACTAACCAAAACATTTAATAATAGTAGCCCACCGGCATCGGGAACAGGGTCCGAGTTACCAGTGGTCAGGGCTCCCGAGAGAGGAACCTAATAACAATAAGTGTCCGGGTTAGCTAATCTATATCTATACTAATATTATAAAGAGGTAAAAATGTGTGTAAGTTTGTAAGTTTGTATGTAGGGAGTAATCTCAGGAACTACTGGTCCGATTTGAAAAATTCTTTCAGTGTTAGATAGCCCATTTATCGAGGAAGGTTATAGGCTATATATCATCACGCTAAAATAAATAGGAGCGGAGCATTAATGGAAAATGTGACGCAAACGAAGATATAAAAATAAATCCCTTGGTCATAGCATCACCCGTGAATGGCTGGGCCGATTTCGCTAATTATTATTTTTTTGGATTTGTTGCTGTCAGGAGAAGGTTCTTATGAAAGAAAAAAAAATAAGAAAGTTGCAGTTGACGTGAGTGAAGCCGCGGGGGACAGCCAGTCTAGTATAAAAATTTTAGTACACTTGGCTTTTTCATTTGTATCATTATTTTTCCATATAAATCGGGTCTCACGATGTATTTTCAAATTGATTTTCTGTGTTACTAAAGATAACTAAATCCGTTAATTTTTTTCACACTGAATACGACAATTTTGACGCATCGCAATTAATTATGGACATTTCTCGTGTACACATATCTATAACAGATCCTATTAAATTATTTTGGAGTAGTAAAAAATAATCTTAATTTTTCTTCTCAATCTATCTAAATAATAATCTATCAATCTTAAGGTAGGGTAGGGAGTTCCTCATATCTTTGAACGAAGCTTTTCGTTTAGTAATGATCGAACTTCACAACAGGATAGTTCGATTGATCACTTATTATTATGTTTGGTTAACAAAAATCTAATTGAAGTAAGGAAAGAACTTTAATCCTACCTACATAAACATATGAAACATACTAAGAATTATGCGTGTGGAACCTGATTTAATGCACGTATCTTATTTAGTTAGTAACCTAACTAAGGTTAGGTTAGTTTAGAAGGCAAAGCCGTTGGCTTCTGTTAGTTAGGTATATAACATACTAGCTTGACAATAATACACATAAACCTTTTTCGAGAACCATTAATCGTGTGACGACTACATTCAAACAGGTGGACTGGGGCCCGAGTCTGCTATTACAATAGTGTCAGAATGGTCTATCACTGATTTCAAAATGGTTGATTTTGACAAGTTTGGTAATCTACTAACATAATGGTATCATAATGGCGTCATTATGACATTCCAATGATCAACCACTGACACGCCATTGAAAGAAAGCCATATGAATGGTAATCTCGTACACAATGACAGATTTAGTATTTACGAACTTCTCACTACTTCAGATTGCTTATAACACTTATAAATAATATGTAAAACTAAATATAAATAAAATCTGGCATGAATAAATGCTCAAATTTAGCTCGGTTTTATAATAATGGCAATACGGCATTCTTACCGCAATTCTATTATATATACATTAATTCTTTTATCACGAATAAAATATGTAGATTTAACTTTCGAAAATGCAATTATGAAGATGTCAACACATTTTTGAGTAATACTAATTGGGACCAGTTGTTGTCTAGCACTGATTGTGTTGACGAAGCAGTCGATTTATTTTATGAAAAAATAAGAGAATGTATCACTCTTTTTGTGCCTTTTCTCAGTCACGAAAGTAATTCTTATCCCATATGGTATAGTCGTTCTTTAATAAAAATAATTCGAGAAAAAAATAAGTTACATAAAAAATGGAAATTGTTTAAAAATCCTCGCGATTTTGATGAATTTAAGCTACTCAGGGATAGGCAACATCGAGTGCAGGGTCAGTGTTTTGAAAACTTCACGCGCAACGCTGAACAGAACATAAGGAAATCGCCTAAGTACTTTTGGAACTACGTTAAATCAAAAAAAGCTGGTTCCGCTTATCCGCGTTATTTTACCTTGGAAAACACACAATATAATAATGGTCAGGAAATATGCACCGCTTTCAATAACTTTTTTTACAGCGTCTTTAACACAAATCAGTCCTCGTCTCATACTAATCCGCCCTGTGGTCTGCAAAATTACTACGGCTGTGATGCTATCTCTACCATTACTGTGTCGCAAGAGACGGTATTCAAACACCTCTCAAGTTTGGATAAAAATAAAGGTGCTGGTTGCGACGGAATTCCTGCTATATTTTGGTCGTCTTGCGCTAAGAGCTTATCGCACCCCATTGCCCTACTGTTTCAGCTTTCACTAAAGAATTGCGTGTTTCCCTCTCTGTGGAAAAAAGCGTACGTCATACCTATTCATAAAAAGGGTTCCAAATCTAAAATTGATAATTACCGCCCTATTTCTATGTTAAACTGTATTGCCAAGGTTTTTGAACAAATTATCGTTACTAATATTTACCCAGTTGTTAGTCTCGGAATTCCTGAATCTCAGCACGGGTTCATGCCAAGACGTTCCACGGCTTCAAATTTGGCTTGTTTCACAGACTATGTGGTGAGTGAAATGGAAAATGGTGGTCAGGTTGACGTGGTGTACACTGATTTCGAAAAAGCTTTCGACCGTGTGGATCACGTCATCCTGTTGCGTAAGCTGTACGCGTTGGGAATTCATGGAGACTTGCTCAGGTGGATTGAATCGTACCTAACTAATCGATCTCAAGCTGTTGTATTGGGCGGGTTTAAATCTGACTTCGTATCCATCCCTTCTGGTGTGCCCCAGGGATCGCACCTTGGCCCTCTCTTCTACAACGCCTACATCTTTGACATCACTCACCACATAAAGCACTCGCATCATATTCTCTACGCTGATGATAAAAAGATTTATATTTCCATTAACTCGTTATCGGACTGTGTCTTGCTTCAAGAAGATCTCAACCCTCTATTTAACTATTACAATAAAAACAATATCACGGTTAGCATAAGGAAATGTCAAAGTATATCCTTTACTCGTAAAAGAAATCCTATAACTTATCAATACAGTTTCAACGGCGTTGCAATCGAGAGGGTCAACTTGGTGCGGGACCTGGGTATACTATTGGATTCGGAGATGTCCATGCGTCAGCACATCGATGCGATGTGCAGCAGGTCTTTTCGCAATCTCGGTTTTGTTTTAAGATCTTGCCTACCTTTTAAAAGTTTGTTAAGCTATAAAGTAGTTTATTTTGCTTTCGTTCGAAGTTTACTAGAATACGGTTGTCAGATATGGTCTCCTTGTTACGCAATACATAAAAATAGAATTGAACGCATTCAGAAGAAGTTTATAGATCACCTTAATTTCAAATTTCATCACTGCTTACGTGATTACAAAGAGAACTGTCGGATATACAATCTTTTAACTCTGCAGGAAAGGCGTATTCTCATGGATATGGGATTACTATATGACATTTTACGGGGACGGACCGATTGCCCTATGCTTTTAAATAATATTAAGTTCAATGTTCCAAGGAAACGCACTAGACATACTACATTATTTTGCACTCCATTTCACTCCAGTAATTACGGTAAAAATAGTGTAATACCACGTTTACTCGACTCTTACAATAAACACTTTAACAGTGTGGACTTATTCATTGGTTCCAAGAATGATTTCAAAAAACGTGTTTTGCTAGAATTATTATCAGGGCCTGGATGACCGAGATTTGGTCGTTTATGGCCGAACTCCCGGACAAAACGATGTTTTCGAAAAAAAAATAACTAGTTCGATTTATCGCCCCCGAAACTCCCTCCACATGAAAATCGCTGGTGCCGTTTCCGAGACTCAGATTATATTACACATACATAGGTATATGTATGAGAATTGCTTCAGGTATTAGTCTGATTGATAATAGGCTATTTTAAATAACTCATCAATATTACAGTAAATGGCTGGTTTTATAATTAATATATAGGTATATATTTTCATTTCTATATATATACTTTATTTTTATTTTTATTCATATATAATTATATACATATTACATATTTGTATATGTTATTTGTAAGTATATTTATTTGTTATTTGATATATTTTATATACTGATCTCTTCATAGTTGCCCAATCATCTTTAATTTTAAGTCTGTAAATAGCATATTCATCCACCGTATGTATCTGCCGTGGATAACTATTATTGGCTACTCATGTAATATTAGATAAGTACTTAATTAAGAGTTGAAAGCTGTTGTTATCCCTAAAAATAAATAAATAAATAAATAAATAAATTACGAGACCACTGACGTCCCAGTGACCGGCCACTGACGTGCTAGTGACCGTGCGATTATGAATTTAGCAGATTACGAACTTTTAGCAAAATGACGATGGCATGATAATGGGATCGTGTCGGAATGACAAATTTATAAAAATAGCAGACTCGGGCCCCTGGTCTCTGGTGTTTAGCTCGTGTTTTTAACCGACTTCCCAAAGAGGAGGAGGTTCTCAATTCGGTTGTAATTTTTTTTTAATGTTTGTTACCTCATAACTCTGTCAATTATGAACCGATTTGAAAAAATTGTTTTTTATGTGAAAGATTATACTTGCAGATTGGTCCCATTTAAATTTTATCAAAATCGAAATATCTGGAATTCGTTTACTTGGATGATGGTTTTTTGTCTAAATTACGTATTTTGCTTTTCTGCGATTTTGCAGTGGCGTTGTTAGGTGCGGGGTAAGACTAAAAGTGAAAAATAAAAAACTTTTTACAAAAAATACAACCGACTTCCAAATAAAAAAAACATTACAAAGCAGTTTCTTCGTATTTTGACACCGACTTCCGAAATTAAAGTTATTTTTTGCTTTGTAGTGTTTTTTTATTATTTGGAAGTCGTTTGTATTTTTTTGTAAAAAGTTTTTTATTACTTAGTAGATGCAGGGGTAATTTCTTTTATCTTTCTGTATTTTATACAAAACTAGCTGACGCCCGCAGCTTCACCCACGTGGATGTTTTCGTGGAAAGCTCTCTGACGGCTTATTTTGCTCCGACAACTCTAACAATATATCCGTGGCTGGCGTGAACACATTGACATGTCGACTTCTATGTCTTTTTTTTTATTGGCTTATTACATCCTACACATTAAGAATTTATATGAAAAAAATTGACAGTTATAGATATACATAATTTTTGGAGCAATCGACTTTGGTAATATGTTGACATCTCGCATTTTGACATGTTTAACTGAACAAAACCTCATGTCAAATTAAAGATTCACAAGTTTTTGTAATCGAACATTGATATTTTGTTATATCAACCTATATTCAGTACCCAAAATGATAGTCGTTATTTGATATCTCAACCTGTACACTTTTACATTTTCTTTTAAATTGACAAATTGAAGTGTCAAGCTATTGCCAGCTGAGGGCTTTTTGCTTAAATCGTGACAAATTGAGATATCAAGTTATGGCCCACCGAAGTATTTCTGTTTAAATTGCGATATATTGAGATGTCCAGTTACGGCCAACGAAGTTTTGAACCCTAAATGTAATAAGTATAGGTATCACTACATGTCCGTTACAAAAAACTTTAACGTTAAATGAATATGTTTAGTTGACAACTTATGTACCCAAGTTGTATTAAAAAAATAATCGAGTTATCAACAAAATTTCGTAAGACGTTATAATTTTAAAAAATATCCTCGCCCGTGTGTTGGTAAACAAACGTCAGTTTAGAGTTCAGAAGCCACGCGCGCGCAAACCGCGAACGAGTGTGAGTGCTTCAAATTGATTTCATTTGTTTTTGAGTGCAACACACACTTGCAACACGTGCGATGAGTTGAACGCTAAAATTAAAGTTGCAGATGAAGATCGCAAAATTAATTTAACTGCTGAATTAGCTGAACACCAACATCAAGCTGATAAAGCTAATGCTGAAAAGCATGTGGATAAAGAGAATGTCGAAGCAGATTCATCTGTTAGGGCATCATTTGCTCCAGAAGTTCTTGCAAACACCATAATTATTTTAAAAAATCTGTATCGTTTTACAAACGACAGCTTTGGTCTTTTAATATAACAGTGGATGATTTAGCTATTAACTAGCTGACCCGTGCAACGTCGTCTGCGTAACATTTTCCATTACTGCTCCGCTCCTATTGGTCTTAGCATGATGATAATTATATAGCCTATAGCCTTCCTCGATAAATTGGCTATCTAACACTGAAATAATTTTTCAAATCGGACCTGAGATTAGCGCGTTCAACCAAACAAACAAACAAACAATCAAACAAACAAACTCTTCTGCTTTATAATATTAGTATAAAGTATAATATTAGTATAGATGAGGCTACCTGCTACATGTGGAACGAGACAATAGGAGCTCGAAGAGCAAACCAAATTGCCTCATGTTTGTGGCACTTCTGCAATAGTTTGTCATCCGAAGTCAAAGAATTGATTTTTTATTCGGATACTTTTGGTAGCCAAAACAAAAACAATGTCGTGGCAATGATGTTCATCCAAGAAAGGACCATTAACTGTCAAAAAACTGGATGATTCTGGGGACGCAACCTATTAAATGGCTGCATTATAATAAAAACAGCGTAGGAAAAATAAATTTCACGAAAAGCCTGGATTTCGAACCCGCTTTTAAGTCAGTAAATTTTTGGAAAGGAGGAAAATCCACCATAGATGTCTTTAGGTTGAGCCTGTTGTTGTTGTTGTTGAGTTGAAATCTCCAAAGAAGCTTAGCCAATCAATGCAGAGAAAAAAAAGGGTTTGATGGACATGATTGACCTGATTAACGATTCTTTAAAAGAGTTTTATATTACCTAATATAAAAACTAAATAAATATATTTTTTAAGAAATTTCGAAATGGCTGGTTGACACTTCCCGTGACCCAAGAGCTGGCTTTTACTTTGTGCAGAGATCAAGCATTGCCATTCAACGTGGCAATGCCACCAGTCTCTTGGGTACATTACCAGCTGACAGCGTGGAGGACGAATTTTTGATGCTATACTTTAGTCTTATGTTAGTTTAGTATAAGTACGTATAGATTCTATCAAGAAGGTTGTTGACGATTGACTGTTTGAGCTTATAATAAAACAGAGTTTGTTAGTTACCCCGCCATATAAAAACTGTCGGTGATATCTCTGCGTCTACTGATCCAGATTTGGACGAAGACAACCCAGATGAAGAGGATTCTGAGGTCCAATAAAACATGCATGGTCTATGACGAGGTTGAGGAGACAATGTTTAAGTTATTTGTGTTAGTAACATACTTGTACCTGTATGATGACGTTGTTTGTGGTCCAGTAAACCATTTTCTATTTTTTATGTTTTTTTTTTATTGCAAAAATACTAGTAAACTGATAGTTTCGTGGTGTTTCAATTAAATATTTTGCTCAGTTAGAACAACATTACTTGATTTGAGTGAGTAGTAAGTATTTCAGCAAATCAAATATTTTTTTTATGTTTGTCATCTGTTTGCTATCCAATTAAAATAATTTATTTATTTATTTATTTATTTAACCATTTATGTACACACATTTAACAAGAACAAGAGAAGAAGGAAACAGAAAAATAGGTACAAAGGTGATGCTTATCACCTGGTGGCCTGGTGGTCTTGCTTCTTTGGTGGTGGTCTTGTTATAATGTGTTTGTCATTAAAATAACATTGTGTACCTACAAATACTCCCCACTCAGAAGGTGAATAAGTTGATAACTGTTGGTGAACAAGTTGACAACTCGGTGAATAAGTTGATAACTCGTTGGTGAACGATTTGACAAGTCCATTATTGTGCAATCTATGGAAAATTTCGTTTATTTATTGTCATCATTTAAAAGACGGCATAAAATCATTTATAAAACAACTAAAACACATATGTTTTAATAATTTACCGATTTACTAGAAGACGCCAAAACTTTAAAATGGCCGCCCTGACAAATTACAATTTTAGACATGTCAACATATTCACGCCAGCCACGGATATTATCATTATATTTTAATCAATGTATACAGAAACTTGAAAATAATTCACTAAAACCTTACTCAAGAACCACTATCCATTGGTGAAAACAACATGAAAATCGGTGCAGCAGTTTTTGAGTTTATTGCCAACAGACAGACAGACAGACGCGGCAGATGACTTTGTTTTATAGTGTGTGTTTGATAGTGATTGTTTACGCTTGGTGTGATATGGACGGAATTCCCCGACCTATTTCACCTCTGACTGATAATGATAATATATTCTACCAACTACTTACGTAGCTAAATAATGACTGCCGTATGAGTCGAATTTCAAGGTTTAATAATTTAGGGAAAACTAACTGATACACATTTTTTTTAGACGTTGCCCCACACTAGGAATTTCTCCTGTATCGTGGGTGCGTTAACAAGCATATAAATACACATACACAAACAGCCAGTCCCGGAACAATAGGGAATATGCATACAATTTTTTTATTTGCAAAATAAAATACTTATTAGCTCTAGTAAACAATCATGAAATTATTTTTTAAATACCTTCATCATTTATTAAGTTATAAAGCTTCAAAGACTACAGTTAGTAATGTGACGTCAAATTACACGATGAATATACAGCTGCCATAGAAAACAGCGTTTTCGCGAGAGGGACAGATATATTTGTTTAAAATAATTGTATCTCGTTCGTTTTTCGAGCAATTTAGATTCTAATTTCACAGTTAGTATTATATTTTCGAATACTTTTAGATAAACTGTTCAGATCATAAATACAATAATATAGGCCATACAAATATTTGTTCCGTGCGGGAATCGAACCCGCGACACGCAGCGCTGCAGTCAATCGCTCACTATTATATGTTCCATACGGTAAACTGGAAAAACTGGCCAAGTGCGAGTCGGGCTTGTACACGAAGAGTTCCGTACCATAAACCTTAATTTTCATTTTTTGTTGTCATAGCGGCAATAGAAATGAACGGTTCATGGGATACAGCTGACAAAAAGACAAACGGACGGATGGACAGCGGAGGCTTTTTAATAGGGATCCATTGGTTACCCTTTGGGTACAGAACCCTAAAAGTCAGGTTTTTGTATGTACAATTTATGTACTGAACGGTTATACATGTTTGTGACATTTATAAAGCAAGCATTCACGCAGTCATACATGGAAACTATCACGAACAAGCGGATTGCGAGCCGTTCGTTGCTCCGTGCCTCCGTGGTCGAGTGGTTAAGGCACTTGCCTTGTACCCCGATGGTCATGGGTTCGATTCCCACGGGAAGCATACTTTGTAAAGTTGTTTCCAGTATGGCTAGGACATTGGAGGCTTGAATCACCTGATTGTCTGATAAAAAGATAATTCCGTGCTTAGGAAGGCACGTATGAGCCGGTGGTTCCGGCCACCAAATGGCGGTCGTTAAACCATGTCTGAGGTCCTTGAGACGGTTCAGAAACTCTAAAGATATTTGTATTTTACACTTCTATGAGAAACTCTGACACTAAGGTGTGCGGGGTCCTGCCGGAGTCGCGGGACTATTCGAAAGAGATACCGTGGCTCCGGAACACAAAGAGCACTGAAGGAACATGGATGGTTTTAGTCAGTAAGAGTCTGACACTCCCTCCCGCTCCGTACAGAGCGGGGGAAGTCATTGGATAATTACCCATCCCTAAAAAAAGGGGTGTGCGGGGTTGTTACCTAACTATACCCACACGACAAGAAGAAGAAATTACTGATCACGATTGTAGGTATTTAGCTGTAAGTCTTCCATAAGCTTTGAATAAATACGCCACGACAAGTCAGTAACCTCAAATTCTTGACTGAGAGTGTCTTACAGATCTGGAGCACGGGTGACCTTGAATGTCGAAACGAGCATGTTACACGGCGTAACGTAACATGTTCGCTACGAATGGGTACATTACGGCCTGTGACACCGGTTGGTACTGTGACGATCAAAGTGTGTCCTTGGCTTAGAATGCTCTTGAATGTTCAAGGTTTTATGAGATTGGCATTGGTCATTTGTTAAACTTTGAAACGGTCAATTAAAAAGTATAGCATAGGTTTGAATTTGAAAGATAAAGAATTTGATTGTTTTTATAGAAGAACTTGTATTGATGTGAATTCGGGTGGTTTTCGCCAATATAACTATTTAATTTCTCCATTTCTCTTAAATTTCCCGTAGTTTCTGAGTTACCCCTCCACAGTACCCACCTTTATGGTTTATGAGATATCTACAGCCCACAGAGAGACAGACAGACGACTGGACAGCAGAGTCTTACTAATAGGGTTCCGTTGGGAACCTTTCGGTTACGGAGCAACAAAAAATACTTTAAATGAAAAAATATTTCAATTTTGACTTTTATGAGACAGTTTTGACTTTTGTTATAATACCTATTCGTAATACTTAAAGCTCGTTTAAAAAGGTCAAGCCATTTCAAATGAAATCAAAGCATTTATTTCCATTAAAACCATTTACGGGCACTTTTGAATTGTTAAGGTCGAAAAGATGAAGCTATTATCACGTTCCAAAGCGTAGATCTCTATGGAGAAGAACGTGTAAGAAACTCCAAGGACACTCTTTTAAAAAATTAATAAATTATAACAAAAGTTTTGTTTACATCGGGTTGAAATCATACATACATGTGAGAACGATGTAAATGGGAAATTAGGTTCTACGAGTGACCACCAGGTGGCACTATAACTAAATTCCTATACTAAATTCTAACGCGCTCGCAATCGAACGCGTTCGAACGTGAGTCGAAAAAACTCACACTAAGGCCTCTGGATATAAGCGTCCGGAATAAAAATAGAACAATTATATAATCTCAAAAACCCGCAACTAAAAATGGAATCAAAATCCATATTTCACGACTCAAGAGGCATAAAGATATCAAATTAATTTTACTCAACTTTCATTTTATTTTGAGCCTAAAGACTCAACCCTTACAAAAATATTTGAACAATTCTTTCATCCCTCAAGGGCTTTATTAAAGTCAGCTCAATTAAGTCGCGGAGAGCTTAGCCGTAAGCTTGGGTATAGTGATGTGCAATCCCGGGATTTTTTCCGGGATTATAAGATTTTTGAAGGGATTTCTTTCATGTTGCTTCATTGTCTGGTTGCGATTTGTTTTCTTGTTTTAGAGGTTTTTTTTTTCCTAATTTTTCACTACTTGTTTTGACTGAGTTTTAAGTCATCAACATCATTGTAATTTGGTAGGTAAGTTGGGGAAAGTATTTAATTAAACTGATTTAAACTGAATTGTGTTGTTTGACTGAGGAGCTCGTCGCTAAGTAATATAGCACCACAGGTAGATCTTTAAAAATAAGCAACGCTTGCTGAGGTTGGTCGGTTGGATGGATAACCATATTTACAAACCGAGACTTCCTCTGTGCCTTGAAAAGCACGTTATATCGTTGGTCATTTGTAGATCTGGCAGTCGTTACGGATTTTTAGAAGCCAGAAAATTTGACATCACTCTTGCCAAGAAGTACGGTGTTACTCAGTTAATGGGTTATGGAGATTTAATATATACTGGAATTATATCTAATAAAATACTGGTGTTTAGCTGAATATGGTTTGACTGGAAGCCGATTGCAACGTAGTTGGGAAAAGGCTAGGCAGATGATGATGGACTAGTAGACAGTGCCAGAGACTACCTAAAGCAAATAAGTATAATTAAATATTTTATTTCATAATTATAACTACCTATATAAATACTATAATGTCTATACAACTTGCTTTTATGCATCAGAGTGAGAATGACCATAAAATTATATTAGGTAAGTACCTGAAGGGTAGGTACTTAACTAATGCAATTTTCAAAGGCAAATAAAGAATTCAAAGTATGTGAATACGAGGCATTTTACGTCAGCAATAAACCCAACTAGGTACCAGCATATGTGAAAAATATATAGCGTTTTAGTCACGTAAAGCGACAGTAGATCATGTAAACAAAACACAAATAACCATAATTTAAACAAAAACGCTTTTTAATACTTAAGTCACATAATTAACACATGCCATCTAACGAACGGGTTGAGGGTGACAGAGGGGGTTGAGGGGTGTCCGGGGGTCACGGAGGGTCACTACGTGTTGTATCCACTCCTTAATCGCGGGATTTACGATGATTTATGTTCTAGTGATGGGACACGCATTTTGGGAATAGTCGAGAGTTATTATCGAGATTTGTAGATTAGTGTGGCTGCATTTTGTTTCAAATGGATTGGAATATCCATGAAAGGGTTTGGAATTTCGGTTTAAATTTTTTTATTTTATTTGTGACTAGCTGACCCGCGCAACTTCGTCTGCGCCACATTTTCTATTATTGCTCCGCTCCTATTTGTCTTAGCGTGATGATATATAGCCTATAGCATTCCTCGATAAATGGGCTATCTAACACTGAAAGAATTTTTCAAATCGGACCAGTAATTCCTGAGATTAGCGCGTTCAACCAAACAAACAAACTGTTCTGCTTTATAATATTAGTATAGATAGTATAGATTTTATCTCAATTATAATAATAACTTACTTTTGGCCGCGACTTCTTATGTGCATATTCCGCATTTTCCCGTCCCGTAGGAATTTTGGGAAATTCTCTCGGAGTTCTCCCGTATACTCTCCAAGGAACCTACATGCTAAATATCAGCTTTCTACGGCCAGTAGTTTTGGCTGTGCGTTATCTGTCATTCACTCAGTAACGGAAGAATTTTATACATTGATTGACATGATTGATTTTGTTCTTTTTTTTCATTTTTTTGGAATTTGTAATTGTATTATTTGTGTCTTTATTTAATTGTAATTTTAATATTGGGACTTGGTGCCTTATTAAAGAGAATTTTTTTATTTTTTTTATTAGGATAACCATACCCACCACACATTCTGAGGCCAATTCTACTAACTTTTAATTTAAAAACAACTTTCGCATTCGCATGTCAATTGAAAACTGTCAAAACAGCCTTAATTTTCATACATATTTGACAGTTTGTGATTGAGATGCTAATGCGATGTGAATGTGAAAATTAGTACTATTGGCAATCTGTTTCGAAATGCTTGACACTATAATATAAAGTGATTTTTGATGACATACTACAAATGTGTGGGCCAGCGCTTCCAATCCAGGGTTATGATTTTTCTCACTCCTTTTTTTGATCACTTCTGATCCAGATCTACAATAGAACTTGCTGTAAAGATTTCAGTTCACTTTGAAGGGTTGATAGTGGTAAAGACACACTTTGTTTGGTTGAACTTGCTAATCTCAGGAACGACTGGTTCGAATGGGAAAAAATATTTCAGTGTTTGATAGCCCATTCATTGAGAAAGGGAATACGCTATGTAACATCTTACTACGCATACGAAGTTGTGTGGGTCAGATAATTGATAGGTCTGTATTTTATGATAGCTACAACCCTGGCGTCTTTAAGTCAAGAGTAAATAGATTACTTCAAGGCATCATTACTTTACATCAGTTGAGTTTGACATAAAACGTTCGCCATTTTATATTCTCCGATACGAGTGATTTTGTTCAATAAAAAACTTTTTTACAAAAAATATAACCGACTTCGGACTTCGTCGGTGTTTTTGGTTTTGTATCTTTGTTTTTAATACCGACTTCCGAAATTAAGGTTATTTTATACTTTGTAGTGTTTTGTTTGGAAGTCGGTTATATTTTTTGTAAGAAAGTTTTTTTTTTTTTTTCATTTTTAAGTGATTAGTGATACTTGGACGACGTCTTCGTCTACGCAGAAATTGAAATAAACAAAAATGCTAATAAAATAAAAGCTATTTATTTAAACTTTATGCACAATAGTGTTACATGGGCGGACTTAATGCAACAATGCATTCTCTACCAGTCAACCCTTGGGTTACAAAGACTACATTGTGGCAGGTGTACAACAACAAATAATAAAAATTAAAAACATTTAAATTGAATCATTTCAATACTTTTCAAAATTTTAAAATACAATACATTACACAAATAATATAATAACATTTTAGACTAATAAAATACATATATATGCTAAAATAATAAACTACGGAAACCTCGGAGTAATATGAACACATACGTATAAAAATACCCTCCGAATTGAGAATCTTTTCGGAAGTCTGTTAAAATATTTTCTGCTACCCTCAATACCTCTAACACAGAACCGCAGTACTAGTAGGCAGAGTGGTCAAATTAAATGTAATTAAGCAGAAATTATGAGCCGCCAAAACATGTAGCTTATGAGTTACGAGTTACGGTGTACGGTCGTCCGTATGCGAATGTTTTGTTTCAGCACAATGCCGGATTATGTGGCCACCTTGTTTAGTATTCTCGTTTTGATATTGCTATTATATTTTGAGGTGTTTGTTTTTGTTAGAATTTGCTGGTCTATGTAAAATGACTGCTTGTTCAGAGAAGAAACGAGTGTTTATTTAACTTTTTATTCACTATTAATAGGTACGCGATTGACCACTATCTCACCCGATGGTAACTACAAAGCGTGTACTATGCCAATAGCACTACGCCTGCGACTTTATACGCGCTGCAATTTTCGTATGCGTCCCTATTTTTTATATAGTAACTAGCTGACTCTGCAAACATTGTATTTCCAAATAATAATAAAAAACCTACGACTTATTCTAAGACCTACTCAAAAATACACACAGAAAATTCATGAAAATCGGTCAAGCCGTTTTGGAGGAGTTCGATAACAAACACAATGACAAGAGATTTTAATATATTACTAGAGGCTTAACTAGCTGATGCCCGCGACTAAGCCTCCATGACAAATTATATAAAAACACCTTCCAGAAAACCTTGCATATTAGGTTTGTATGTGTTCAGAACACAGACGCAGGTAGACAGTTCTGCCTGCTGGAGTCGCGGGACTATTCGAAAGAGATACCGTGGCTCCGGAACACAAAGGGCACATGAAGGAACATGGATGGGTTTTAGTCAGTAGAAGTCTGACACTCCCTCTCGCTTTGCCCAAAGCGGGAGAAGTCATTTAATGATTTCCAATCCCTAAAACAAAAAGGTAGACAGTTCTACCCGTTTGCTTTGCGTATTATAAAAGACGTTTGGAAACGTTCAGAGCGAATTGGTGGAATAGTAGAGAACATAAAAAGATCAAAATGTAAGGCCTTTATCACGTCACATTTCGATAGCGAATGATTGTATTATACATTTTACTTTTTTGCCAATCATTATTACTTACAGAATGAGACTTAGTCTGAGTCTTAACTATAATACATATAATGTACGTTGATGACGTTAGAACTCTGGAAACATCCCTAGACCTACACAGGCCTCGTCAGAACTTCCAACTGGATTTTTTTTCCATAAAACTGTTGTTTATTTATTTAAAACTTTAGGCACACATATGTACAGAGGTGGACTTTACTACATTGGAAAGAACATAATTATGGGCCATCACAGTGGTTTAGTAGACATTAGGACAATACCCATCATAATGGAGCACGAAGCTTAGAAGTAGCCAATTCAGTCTATATTAAAGGCCCACAGTTTTTAGCTATTGTATGGTTTGGCAGCTCACTTGTCGTTCACATCGCCTAAGTTTTCACTTCGACATGTTTATAGCCGATCGATTCTGTTGACATCTCACCGTGATCACTTAAGTGGAGTGAACGACAAGTGAGTTGTCATGCCATCTTGTTTGTTTCGTTTGACAGTTCACTTTGCATAGGTGTTCACTTCGACATGTTTACAGAATTGCACTGCAGGTGGCGCGTCACTGTACGTCTTGTGGTCTGATGACACAAAACATTTGGTTCTAAGTTGCAGGTGGAGTATTTTGTACATTTATCAGTTCAGTGGAGGTCCTGTAAGACATGGGGAGCCATAGCTTTCTATTTAAAACAATAAAAGAGTAGCAATGCTTCAGTTTATAAAGTGAAACTGGGCTGGCCAGATCTGCTGCATGTATTATCGTTTGGATTCCGAGCAACAGGAACTGGCGACGCGTTATGCCCAGAGGAGATGGCGAGACGAGTTGGATTCCTACCTAAAGGATTGGCCAAATGTAGCACAAGACTGAGAAAAGTGGAAGGAAGTAAGAGAGGCCTTTGCCCTGCAGAGGGACTCAACACATAATCCTTATTTATACAATTCTTCCGTTACTGACTGACTGACATACACCGCACAGCCAAAACTACTGGTCGTAGGAAGCTGAAATTTGGTATGAAGGTTTTGTTAAGGAGTGGTACTGCCGTCATAAGAAAAAGGACGTTTGTACACAAAACGAAGTCATCGATTTTCGACCTTAATGCAATTAGTTAATGTCGGAAATTTGTTACTTCGTTTTGTGTAGATACGTCCTTTCTGCGTATGACGGCAGTGTAGAGGTGTTCACTAAGAGAGGTTTTCCCGAAATTCCTTCGGGAATTGGAAAAAAACGGGATATACGCGTACGAAGTCACGGGCAAAAGCTAGTCTACACCACACTAATATTATAAAGAGGAATGATTTGTTTGTTTGAATTGAATAGGCTCCGAAACTACTGGACCGATTTGGAAAATTCTTGCACCATATTAAGGCTTGACCGCACTTGGCGACACTGCGCGGCAGCGGAACGACGCGACACGCAACGGCAAAATATTCTTTGTATGAGGTAGGTATAACGCACTACGCAGCAGCGTGCGACGCGACGCGCCGCGACACTTCAAGTGCAAACGTTGTTACGTGTCGCGTCGTTCCGCTGCCGCGAAGTGTCGCACAGTGCGGTCGAGCCTTTAGGGTGCCTGTACACGGTGCAGGTAGCTTGAGCATGTTGAGGCACATGCGCGGGTTATATGCACCGTAAACATAACGTTAAAAAAAATGTGCGGGTCTAGCGACTCGAGCATGTACCAAAGCGAGCCACCCGCGCAACTGATTCGCGTGCTCTGCGGCGCGCGCGGGTCACTCGCGAACTTGTTACGTGTTACTTGAACAGGTTCAGACGTTTTGGAATTAATTCGTCTTCCAGTAAATTTAATAATTCCGGCAAAATTACATTCGAGACATTTTGACGCGATTCAAGTCATAAAGATATATATTATAATCGCATGCACATGTAGCTCTTGACCACGAACAAAAACATGTACAAACAGCTTGCGCAAATAGCCCGTGACGTTACTTGCTCCAGTCATTTGCACCATGTAAGTACAAGTACAAGCGAGTAACTTGAACAAGTAGCTTGCGCATGTTACTCACGCGTGTAACCTGCACCTTTACTTGCTCCAGCTACACGCACCGTGTACAAGCACCCTTAGAATCTTACATAGAGTATATAACCACTAGAGAGCGTATAGGCAGATTTCTTCTAAGTACGCGGCTCACTACAGCGGACCGGGGGGACGAGGAACAACGCGCGGCTGCAATTGGTCCGTTCAAGGTCAAGTTGCATAGGTAGCCTATGGTTAGTGGTGGCACTACTTGATTAAAGGAAAATAGTCGATATCGATAAAATGGATTTTAACATTATAAAAATACTCAATCCAAACAAACAGCACTATAATATCTTGTTTAAACAAAGTTTCCCTATTAACCTTATCTTTCCACTTTTATTTTAATTCTGAAATCTTCGAAAATCTAAAATGAAAACATGTATGTCAAACACACAGATGAAAAATCTGAGACCCTCCTCCTATTTTTAATGTCGTTTAAAAGTAGTTACGTGTTTAATGTAACTTGTATGTGAATTGATTAAAAATTGTATTAGTTGTAATTTTATGATCATCGATAAATCGACTTCAATCATTAAACGTAACAGCACAGATTTTTACGATAAAAATACAAAGGGGAAGAAAGGGATAAAAATATTAAGTATTTCCTAATGAAACAAAGAGACTTTTCCAAAAGACATCAACGCGCGCTTCTCACAGTGTGCTCGTTCACCTAACCACCATTTTATATAGACCCCTGCAGTGGCTCATCATCTGATTCAAATCAAAAATATTTAGCGTAGTCTTTACTCTTCGATGAAAAGTTATGCCATAATTTTTGTAACAAAAGGTCTTGGAATGTTTCCCACACAAATTCACCGGGTATGAAGGCATTTTTGTGCGTTATAAATTGAATAAAAATTAAAATGATTTGTAAAACTTAGCATGCCCACAGGTCTAACAATTGGTCACAACTAAAATGGTTACTAGTATTAGTGTTTTTGCTCAGATGTTAGTGCCGCTGACTAACATCTGAGCAAAAACACTAATAGTTTTCGTGGGTCGGGGCACTGTATGCGCAGTCAAGTGGTTTAATAGTCTTTGGAAACTTACCATATCTTTGATGTAAGCTATCGAATATTTTCAAAATAGTTCGTGGAGTTCCAACTAGAACCGCGCGAACGAAGTCGCGGGCGAAGTGCTAGTAAATAATAATTAGTTTATTCACAATGTCATCAACACAATTTCAATAACGCTGCAAAATTATAACCTCGCACATTTGCATGCAATCAATTCAAGTCATGCAACATATAAATAGACCCGCACAGAAATAATTGCTCAAAATAACTATCATTCAAGTAAATGAACGTAACGAGAAATATATTATAGTAAACAGCTTGAACAATTTAACCGACCTTCGCACAAAAGGTGGTATTATGCCACGAAGCGTGAGAATCCTGAGTGTGAGTCGTACTTCCGCATTTTATTCGTGTGTTTGTATTCATGTATAGACTTAGTGCCATATTGTGACGTCACAGCTGTCAATTCAAACGAATTAGGTAGGGTGAGCAAAACTAGATTATTATTTCTTAATTATTATTTACGAAAACGAGGAGCTCGTGGCTAAATAATAACAGCCGCACGGGTCAATATTTAAGGTTAAGCATCGCTTGCCAAGGTTGGTCTGTGGATGGGTGACCATCTTAACATATCGAGTTGTTGGTCCCGGCTGTCATTTGTAGATCTTTGGCAGTCTTTATGGATTGTCAGCAGAAAGTAAAATCTGACTATAGTCTTACCAAGAAGTATCGTGTTACCCAGTTAATGGGTTGTGGAGGTCTGGTAGGCAGCCGCTCCACGTAAACTGGTATTCAGCTGAATCCGGTTTGACTGGAAGCTTACCCTAATTATTGAGTGAAATAAGTACTTATTTCACTCAATATTTGTAATATATACCTATACTTAACTAATGATGACTTTAAATAATTACATATTATATTTAGCTAAGTTACTACAATAGAACATTTGATTTAGGACTTATTTAAACAAAGTAAAATAAAAAGTCATTGATATGCAACTAAGTTTCCTATGCAAACAGTACTTTTCAAGAGACAATTTTTACAGATAGAGGTCATTGACGTTCCTATTCTTATTTGAAACGCATTGTACGCAGGTATGCTATAATTAAATTTACTAGAAAATTTTTTTGTAGGTATTCTAAATTAAACCCGTTCTGGTTTCATTTATAAAATGGTACCTACTATTTTTTTTTTCTTATGTATGGCGCTTAATCGGTTCTTACATAACGCAGTCCAAATGAGGAAATATGTAGAAGAAGAAATTACAGAGGGACAGAAAAAGATGCCCGAATGGAACAAAATAGACATCAATACACACTAATTATGTCTTACACATAGATTAATAAACTGATAGTCTTACACACTAGCAGGCTTTTGCTCGAAACCTTTTTTTATTTTTTTATTATTGATAGGCATACGTTTGACCGCTATCTCACCTGATGTTAAGCGATAATGCAGTCTAAGGTGGAGCACGCTTGCCAAGAAGTAACCTATTTACTCATGACATAAAGACTCCCAGGTTGTAGCTATCAGGAAACACAGACTCTGGCAGGGAATTCCACTCCTTAGCTGTACGCACAATGAATGTATTCCCAAAACGTTTTGTGCGTATAGGTGGGATGTCCACCATTTACCGGTGGTACATCGCCGTACGTCTTGTGGTCCGATGGAGGAACGGGCTTGGCGGAATTAAGTTATGCAATTCCGTCGCACACTCCCCAAAATGTAACCGATAGAAAACCGACAGGCTATTAACTCGGCGTTGATGCTCAAGACTTTGGAGCTTCGATTCGACGAGCTTATCACTTGTACGTGCTTATTCGGTTTTTTTCAATTCCTCTAGGAATTTTGAGAATTAGTCACTCAGTGCTCTCCTACGGAGTGCAGGGATGCTAAATACAAAAATATTTATTGGAACAAGAAATTTTTTTACAAACGATTGTGTTCGTTAACAACCGCATAGTAAGGAATACTGTGCCGCGGTTGTTAGCGCCCACCTCCAAGAGGGGAGACGACAGCGTTTCAGGGATCCATGTTTACAAACAAAAATAATAAAGTAAATAGAAACTAAATCATTATTAGACTGTTTAGGCATGCAAGTGTGTGTGTGTTAGTGTGAATATAAGTGTAGTGTTTGTAAGTACTTGAATATGAAGGCAGTGGTAGGCATGAATGGGAAATTCTGTAATGTTGTAGTATTATTATTCATTTTATTTTTATATTTTTAACAGATTTTTCAAGCTGTTCATAATTCAGAGAAGCGAGCCACTTATGTGTAATTGATTTACACTCATGTAAAGTAAGGGGGTTAATGTTCAAAAACCCATTTATTTTGTTACTAGCTGACCCGCGCAACTTCGTTTGCGTCACATTTTCCATTAATGCTCCGCTCCTATTTGTCTTAGCGTGATGATATATAGCCTATAACTTTCCTCGATTAATGGGCTATCTAACACTGAAAGAATTTTTCAAGTCGGACCAGTAGTTCCTGAGATTACCCCCTACATACAAACTTACAAACAAACTTAACCTCTTTATAATATTAAGTATAGATACAAAATTGGACTTATAAAATGGTATTGTCGTCTTACCATCATGATGCTAGCTGTTACTACAGGGCAAACTTTCAAATTCAAATTCATTTATTAATTTTGTGAACACAGGGTACATACAATGATCTTTTATAAAGTGTTTCGTCCAACCTATGATCCGCCGAAGGGCATACAAAATATTACTGCAAATGTCAATTTATACAATCAAGATTAAAATGTCAGCTAATGAAAATTGTCAAAGAAAAAAAAAAAAAAATGAAATGAACCGTCAAAAAGATAATAAAATGTCAGCAATATTACAAAATGTCAAAATTAAATCAATTTAAATAAGTAATACAAAATAAATATACTATGTCGGCAAAAAAATAAAAAAAATAATCGAAATTTACTCAAACATTACTCACTCATTTACTTTAACAGGTCTACGTTTCTGCCTACTTATATTTATACCTTTCAGCTTACTAGGACCAGCCTATTAGTTTCGGCTGTGCGTTGTCTGTCACTCACAAACTCGGTAACGGAAGAATTTCACATATTAGGATGAAGAATTTACATATGATATTGTACACACCATAATAATTTACATATGATATTGTACACACCATAATAATTTACATATGATATTGTACACACCATAATAATTTACATATGATATTGTACACACCATAATAATTTACATATGATATTGTACACACCATAATAATTTGGCAATTTTGGACAAATAGTTAACAATACAAATTTAAAAAACCGGCCAAGTGCGAGTCGGACTCGCGCACCGAGGGTTCCGTACAAACCTGTAGGTATATTTTATAAGCAAAAGTTGTGGTTTACGATTTATGACGTATTGAGATCTAGTAAGTAGTTTATTTTTAGAAACTACTTACTAGATCTCGTTCCATTTTCGCTGGTAGTTTATGTTTTACATACATCATAATTATACTTTTTAGTTTTATCATTCTCTTATTTTAGAAGTTACAAGGGACGACGACACATTTTACCACTTTGGAAGTGTCTCTCGCGGAAACTATATTTATAACTAAATTTGAGTTTCAGTTCTATTATGGGGACCCCCAGAATGTATTGTTTTTTTTTCTCTATTTTGTTGTGAAAATCTTAATGCGGTCAACAGAATACATCTACTTACCAAGTTTCAACAGCTTAGTTCTTATAGTTTCGGAGAAAACTGGCTGTGACATACAGACAGACAGACAGACAGACATGACGAATCTATAAGGGTTCCGTTTTTGCCATTTGGCTACGGAACCCTAAAAAATGAAATGCCAGTTAATTTATGATTTTAGTAGTCAAACAGAAAAATGCCTACATTATTTCAGTTAATTTAGCCCTGCATTGTGTATCGACAATTTTTATACTAGCTAGGTACGGCTCAGCCTTGCACAAATCCCAGCATTATGCTGAGCGATGGCAGTTTTGCACTGATATGATGTATGTTTTGCCAGTCTATAGGCTGTTTAAGAAATGCATGGTCATATACAACGTGTAACAGAATATATACGCTATACCTCTTAAGGAGTCATTGAACTCATCATTATGAACAACTTCTACTATGGGACTTATACCGAAATCGCGAAAAAAAAAAAAACGACTGCTCCATACATTTTTGTACGCATAACTCGACAAAATGTACTGACCAGCTGATTTTATTTTCGAGTTTTCGGGGTTGGTTCCGTCGTAAAAGTTGTTCATAATGATGAGTTCAATGACGCCTTAAGAGGCATTACGTTTATTCTGTTAAAGGTTGTCTGTAGGGCGATGTTCTGTATACGGTACTTCGTCTGCCTCAAAATGCCCTGCTTCTTTTGGTCTCAGCGCAAAATAGTGTATAGTCTTCCTCGATACATGGGCTATCCAGCATTCAAAGAATTTTTCATTTCAAAGTAGGTAGTGGTTCCTGTGAAAAGCGCGTGCAACCAAAAAATTAAACTCTTCAGCTTTATAATATTTGTACAGAGTATGGATACGTTGCATCAAAAACCAACCTTCTTTTTACGATGAAATGCGTGAAACTTGGAAACGTTTACAGTTATTTACAGATTTTCTTTGATTATTTTCTTTATAACACTGATTATATCCTCAATATACATACTAACAACACATTCAAAAGTAATTGCATACAATATCTTAGTGATAATTGCCCTTATTATGAACCTGTCATTGTGACTCATCTCACTGTGAGAAAATATGTTAGCTATTGTAGCAAACTGACTAACGTTTAAGTCATTGATGTATTTTTTCTGCAATACGTTACCTAAATGTACTTACTTAGTTTATAAAGTTAAGTTTTTTTTTATCAAAACCCATATTATGTTTCATTTCAGAATGTTTGTATATTCAATCACGATAAATCGTATGAATGGATCTGGATGAAATTTGATTTCGAGATAGATTATAGTCTGGAACAGACATAAACATCAACGCCAGGGTTTTTATACTGATAGAATCAAATGGTCCCTTGGGATTATTTCTGATCGTCACTCGAGCGAAGTCGCTGGCAGACGCTAGTCAATAATATCTATACTAATATTATAAAGCTAAAGAGTTTGTTTGTTTGCTTGAACGCGTGAATCTCGGAACTACTGGTCCGATTTGAAAAATTATTTCAGTTAGACAGCCCATTTATCGAGGAAGGCTATAGGCTATATTATCATCACGCTAAGATAAATAAGAGCAGAGCATTAATGGAAAATGTGACGCAGACGATGTTGCGCGGGTCAGCTAGTCTTTTATATATATAAAAGGCTAACCTGACTCACTGACTTATATCTCAACGCACAGCTGAAACTACTGGTCGTAGAAAGCTAAAATTTGGCATGTAGCTTCTTTTGAGAGGATTTATATAGGAAAGGATTTTCCGAAATTATTACGGGAACGAGAATAAACGAGATATGCGCGTACTAAGTCGCGGGTGAAAGCTATGTAGTTATATTATACTGACCCATGGCCACTTCTTTGCCTGGTATTTTTATTAAAAAACTACGAACTCGCACTAAGCGCTTCCAAGCGTCTTTCATAATGCGCACAGCAAAGGAGTGGAACTCTTTGCCTGCGTTTGTGTTTCCGAATGCTTACAACCCTAATCTTTTCAAAGTTAGAGTGAACAGGCTACTTCTGGGTAAGCTCGCTCCATCGTAGACATCGTCTCTGTCACCTCTGACCAAGACTACAGTCAAGAGCAAACCCATACCAAGTAAAAAAAAAAAAAAAAACAGCAGGTTTTCTAAATCTGTTGTCGAAATTACCCTCTACAACATCACAGACTTTACCTTTTTATAATATTAGTATAGATAATTATTATTCTTAATCTGCAAGATCAGTCCAGCTACGGCTGTTAATTATGTCTGCCATTTTTTCACTTACGTAGGAAAATCTCTAGCTGATAAAAAGAGACAGTACGAGGATATAAGTTGTAAGCTATACAACATTATAAACAAACCTCTCAAAATTACTTCTTTTAGAAGACATAAACTAAAAGGTAAAGTTTCTGAATGGTTAAACAATTGGACTATCAGAAGACGGAAGACCTATTGGCATTTATTGTGTAACAGATATCATACGATACTTCAACAAACTCTCACAAACACATAATACACACCCACACACATTTCTCACACATGTGTGTAAAACATAAATAAAATTAAGAAATCAGTAATTAAAAGTGTTTCCTGATAGCTACAACCTGGGAGTCTTTAAGTCAAGAGTGAATAGGTTACTTCTAGGCAAGCGTGCTCCACCTTAGACCGCATCATCGCTTAACACCAGGTGAGATAGTGGTCAAACGTATGCCCATCAATTGTAAAAAAGAAACGAATTTTCGAAAGTTATCCTAACAATATTGATAGTCTACTGCAGCGAAATTCAAACAAAATGTTTTCGTTTACCGCGTGTATCTGACATCGACGCACAAACGATTTCCATGGGTCCAGGGCATGATTCTGGACACCCCAGTGTTGGAATTTTTCAGGAGTCAGCTCCTGAGACCTATTTGTGGTACTCGTGTGGTATCTATTTGTGGTTTTATTCAGATTGCTCTTTTTAGTGGAAGTAGTTAATTAATTATTTTTTTTATTAAAAATCTCATTGGGTTAGGTCAGAATAACGATTTTGAGCAGTCTAAAGTAAAAAAACCCTTGAAAAAAATGAAAAAATGAGAAAAAAGCCGACGAAAAATTATAAGTCTAGGGTGTCCAGAATCATGCCCTGGACCCATGGAAATCGTTTGTGTGTCGATGTCAGATACACGCGGTATAATTATGTGAATCTTTTTAGTTAGTTTGGGAATCAGTAGCAGTACCTTTTGTGCAATACGTTAACACGATACGATAATTACTAGGTAGTCCACAAAATTTTATTTTTTTACTGTCCTTAGGATGAGTCTCATCATTTCTTAGGTAAAGGGCCTGATACAGACGGCAGTACTCGTCGATACGGCTCGTATTGTGAGGTTCCTTTTTCTGGAGCCCTAACCACCGGTAGCTTGGACCCCGCTCCCGACACCGGCGTACTACTACTTTTTATATTTTAAATGTTTTATAACATATTGTTTTAAAATATAGATTAGTGCGTAAGGAAAAATGAATAAAGTAGAGAAATTAAATGTATTAAATAGCGACTACAAAGAATTTTTATTTTATTCATTTTATTATAACTCTTCCACTTCTGGGTAAAGGCCTCCCTCCATTCTTTCCATCGTTCCGGCTTCTGTGACTCTTCTTACCAATTCCTAAGGAAGACATCCAAGTCATCCCGCCATCTTCTTCATGGTCTTCCGCAGCCCCGTCTTGCGATTTCAGGGCAATAACAATAAAAACAAACCGGAAAAGTGCAAGTCGGACTCGTACATAAAGGATTCCGTACCATAAAACTGAATTTTTATTTTTTTGTTTAATACCGGCAATAGAAATACAAAATCCCTGAAAATTTCTACTGTCTACTTATTACGGTTCTTGAGATACAGCCCGCTGACAGACAGACGGACAGTGGAGGCGTAGTACTAGGGTTCCGTTGGTCACCATTTCGTAAGATAAGTTGTCCGTTAGATCCATGAGATGTCTTGAATTCAGCTCTGGTCGGTTGCCTTCAGCTTTGAAAATTTTACTTAGACTGAACGCGATGTATTAATTAATATGTATAGAATACTAGCAGTTTTTTTATTTGCTTTGATTTAACATTAAAAAAAAAAACAAAAACCAATTTTCCCGCAGTCAAAACCGCGAGTAGAAGCTTGTTAATATTATATAAATGTTTGAATTATGACGTGATTTTGAAAAAAAGCTCAACAATTGTCTTAGAACTTTATTGACTAATTGTACTAGATCTTGGCTTCGTACTCATCTATTTTATCAGAGAAAAATTGCAGAGCACGTTTAAGTTCTTCTGTAATAACTTTCTTCGCTTCCCTGCGCAGGTCTCTTAGTATTTCCTGCGTGGCGTTCTCAGCATGGACACGAGTGAGTGAGGTAGCGACGTCGCATCGCTCTCCCTCGTACCCTGCTGTGCACTGACAAAAAGGTTCCTCCTCTTCATTCAAGGAGCAGACGCCGCCATGCAAACAGTGCTTATAGCACGCGTTAACTTCGCACCTCTCTCCGGAGTATCCAGCTTCACAACTGAAATAATGAAGATAAGATACAGCGTTACTCGATGAACAAAGAAACTTAACAAGTTTATACTAATATTATAAAGAGGTAAAGTTTGTGAGGTTTCAAATTCTCTGTATTATTGACATAATTTCTTTGAGCGAACTATACTCTAACGACACTGTCGGCGCAGTAGTTGAGTGATTGCCTGCTGCGCTGCGTGTCGCGTTTTTGATTTCCGCTCGAAATAAATATTTGTATGGCCTATAGATAACTGTTTCTGGTCTTGCTGTTTGTGTATGTGACCTACATATGTATGTTTGTGTAATGTACCCATACTGATAATACAGGAAAAAATCCTAGTGTGGGACAAAGTTAAAAAAATTAAATAACTGGCTGACCCACAATTTATTAAAACTATTTCAGAAGAAACAAATAAACAAACAAAAAGCAAACAGGTTCTTATGTATTTAAATCTTATTTTGGTACCTGTCAGCCAGCGTTTAGGTGTTCTATTCGAATATTCTGCGAATACACGTGTTATGATGAGACAAGAAAATGTTCGGTACCAGAGTGGCGCATGTAGCGTGATTGCCATTTGCGTGTCGCTAACTGACCAATAGCAAGGCAGAACACATAACAAGCTTCAATAAGTATTTGCTTTGTTTGATCTACGGAATTTCTCCGGAAAATCAAAAAGCCAAGTGTGAGTCGGACTCGCGCACCGAGGGTTCCGTACAAACCTGTAGGTATATATTATAAGCAAAAGTTGCGATTTACGATTTATGAAGTATTAAAAAAAAACTGCTTAGTACTAGATCTTGTTCAAACCAATTTTCGCTGGTAGTTTACATGGTAATATATTATGTACATCATATATTTTTTTAGATTTATCATTCTCTTATTTTAGAAGTTACAGGGACACACACACACATTTTACATTTTGGAAGTGGCTCTCTCGCAAACTATTCAATTTAGAAAAAAATGATATTAGAAACCTCAATATCATTTTCGAAGATAGCTATAGATACGCCACACGTAAGGGTTTGATGAAAAAAAAAATTGAGTTTCAAGTTCCGTGCGGGGCGGGGCGCTTTCCTCCCATCTACGGGTGTGACTGACTTTAGCAATTAAAATAATTCAGGAAAGCGACAATTATATCAGCCTAGGGTAACTAAGGAACAGTCATCAAGCAATAACATAAATTGAATTATTTTTTTCTTCTCTGGTTTCTCTACATCTGTGGATGTCGAATATTCTGCAACCGCAACGGTTGTCTCACGTCAGTTCGAAACTCGATTATTCGATTTTTAGGGTTCTGAAAATCCGTATAAAAGTAAACCCTTCCTGTGTAGCTAATAGCGGATACATTACGTAAATGAATTTTTGAGTATGGGGGTCACTTTTAGGGGAGAGTTTTTTTTTTAAATATACTGCATATACTGCCTGACTTATAAAATGGAGTATAAGTAACACTACGAAATTCTATGCTAACTTACGTGCTGGTAATTATATTCCGCTCCGCGGTGTCAGTGTGCACGTTTTGTTGCGCCGCGCTATATCTCACTAGTTCTTAGTGAAATGAAAATGTCATACCTGCATTTAGGACGTCCCTCAGCGCTGACACTACAGTTCCCTTGGAAACAATAGTGCTGACAGGTTGAACAGCTCTCCTCACTAACTTTCGTCACATTTGGCAGTCCTACATCCGAGGTATTGGAAACTGGAGCCTTGGGTATAAGATTCTTTAGAGCTTCGCAGGCCTTCGTTCCCTGAGTTTGTTCCAAAATTGTATAGTTGGCTGCAATATGATGCAGATCCCATAAGTAATTTTGACTCGAAGTTGCATAAACAGTTGGTTGCACATCGAACTGTTTATTCTTAGGTAATTGTAAAATAGCTTTATCAACGTAACTCTTCATGTAGATGAAAATATTTGAAATTGCCAAAGAATTTCCCTGATTGTTTTTTTTATAATATAGTGTGCTTCTGTTTTCTCCGTCCAAATCGGCATAAACAATATGTAGCGAACATTTTTCACTCGTTTTAATAAGCTCAGCCCAGTACATTTTTTGTGTTTTTTGGTCAATGCCCAAACTTGTCCGCATAAAAACTGGAATGTTTACTAAAACTTCTCTCTCGGAGCCGTCAAACGCAACCCTCGCTATGTTATTATCAGCTGTTAACCAGTAAATGTACCTGTAATTTATAAATAACTATAAATAATAACAAAGTCTTAAAACTATAGATAGGTAATTGCTATTTTAGAAACGTACCCTCCACAGCTGTCTACAGCTATAGCTCTGCAGATGTCATCACACGTAACTAAAAGTTTTCCGTCAACTGCTTCGTTAGACGATGCAGGTTTTAATGCTAATGAGTGTATTTCCTTGTCTTCACTCCAAAAGAGTAATTGTGTGAGTGGGTCGTAGGTAAGATATTTGTAAAAAATAGAAACGTTTGTTAGTCTCGTTACTAAAATTTGTATTTTGTTTTTTGTCAGGTCAAAGCTACATATGGACATGTTCTTGAGGTAGTAGTCCATAAACAGCACTCTGTAGTTAACCGGATCATACGTTACTGAATGAATTTCCTTATACGACGGATTAACTTAGCTCATACCCTCAGTGTCGAAAATCAAGACAACACGTTGATACTTTTGCTCCAGTGTTTTTAAACATCTAAGTCGGAAAAAGTGGATATTCTCACATTTAAGTATATCTAATTTAGAGCCAGTGAAGTGACACGTCAATTTGTGAAAGTTTGACTGCGCTACGTTATAGTGAACTGGAGATAAGTAGATAAAACTGTATTAAAATTTCTCGAAAGAACTCGGTCCCTGACCTACCACAACCCGCGGTGCGCTCGATAGCCCCCGCGCATTCCCCCTCTGCCCGCATCATCGCCAACGTAAGGCTCTAACGCACCTAGCGATAACCAATTTCGCCACTGTACTCAACGTAGCTTTTGGCTTGGTTTGTGCAGCTTTTTACACTGCGGTGGACACCACTGGTCGCAGGTTCGAACCCCACACAGTACAAAAACGACTTTTAGTGGTTCTTTGGACTTGATTGAATTTATATCACTGATATTGTGAGTAAAATTCTGTGGGTACTGGTAAAATTTTAAAATAAACGTAAAACATCCAGACCTCAGCAGAATGTCGCATTTGTCTCAGTCCGACAGTGACCTGTGTAAGGCGCCTGATTATAGAGGCGACGTGCGCAAACGAAAGCAACCAGAATGCGAATTCACACAGGCGCTTAATGATTTATCTTTGGAATTTAAAAAGACTCTTAACGATTGGCGCAAGGAACTTGATACTCGTATATCTACTATTTCGGATAACGTTTTAAACATCAGAGGCGAAATTGCGGCCTTTACAACCGAAATTAAAAACGATATTGCCACTATTCGCTCTGAGCAGGCTCAAATAACCACACAGCTGTCAAAGCTAGATAAAAAGTACGATCAATTAGCAATTGACCTAACTGCTGTGCAAAATTCCGTTGAGTATGTGTCCGCTGAACATATTGATCTGAATAATCGATTCAAGGTGCTGGAGATGGATACGAAGAATTCAATCCAGGATATTATTTTGAAAATTGACTATCTGGATCAAAGTGCCCGGCAATGCAACCTGGAGCTGTGTAATATACCTGAAAAGCGTAATGAGAATCTGATATCAGTCATAGAAAGCATAGGTTCAAAAATTAATTACGGTATAAGTGCTAAGGATGTTGTCGCAATACACCGTGTTCCTCATGCTCACCAACAAAATGACAAACCGAAAAATATTATTGTAAAATTGGCCTCACGTATTCTTCGCGACAATGTACTCAGCGCCTTTCGGCTGGCCAAAGGGTTGACCTCCGACCAACTGAACATCTCTGGCTCACCGTTGCGTATTTACATGCATGAACATCTTACGCTAAGGAGGAAACATTTGTTTCGTGACTGCAAAGAAGCAGCGCAAAGAAATAATTACAAATTTGTGTGGGTTAAACATGGCACTATTCTCGTTCGGGAAAAAGAGCAATGCAAATCGTTTGCCATTCGATCACACGAAGATATTGGAAAAATCAAAACTGGATCTGCTGCCGCGAGGAGTGACTAACGGCCTTATCGTTATCATGTTTGTATATATTGTGCGTTTGTTCCTACTTATTGCTTTTTCTTTGCCTAGTGCATATGTGCCCTGGTCGTATTGTCTAGGTGGTTTTCGCGCTGTGTTGATTATAATCACGGGAACACTGGTTGTGCAGTGCGTGCGAAATATGCATATATTTGTGTTGTCTGAAGACTGTATCTGTTACTATAAATGTGTTCTTTCTGGAGGATTGATGTGCTTTTTTAAACGTTTTTTAAAATGTTTGTTTTTGTTCTTAAGGTACACTAAGAATGTTAATATCGTATTAATGCCTATATTTTTGTCTTTATTAGGATCGTTTGATTTCAGGGAGAACTTTTTGAACCATCATTTGTCTTATGTTAATATCCGTAATGCTGTTGTAGTCGCCCAGATATATAATATAATGCTTATTTGTTTGATTCCCTATGAAAATGGCTGATGACAAGTTAGCTATATACTATCAAAATTGTAGAGGGCTCCGCACTAAACTGCATGTTCTATATATGAATATTCTATCCAACTGTTATGACATTATAATTCTCACCGAGACTTGGCTCACTTCCGAAATATTAGACTCCGAGTTCATTGATGATCGGTACGCAGTGTACAGATGCGACCGGGATCGCGAGGCAACTAAAAAAAAGGATGGCGGTGGGACCCTTGTTGCAGTTTTGAAGGGATTGAGATCCAATAAAGTAGAATCGACTATCCTCTTTAATAAAAACATTGAGTACATAATCTTACGCTTGCCTAGCGCAACGAGAGGAAAATATGATATCATATGTTCAGCGTATATCCCACCCAAAACGCTCGAATGTAATTACATTACATACTTGGAATACCTGCAAACACTGTTGGAAGACTCCTGCGTTCAAAACTTTTACGTATTTGGAGATTATAATCTTCCTGACATTGAATGGCTTGCTTGTGGCAACACTACGCCGGCCACGCAACAAATGTGTGTGGGTAGTTCCCCTGTTTGCAGGCACCTGTGTATTTTTATGTCTGTGCTCAATGGCTATCAGTACAATAATATTAAGAACTCAAGAGGGAAGATTTTAGATTTGGTAATAAGTAATAACGACTGTAATGTTTATACACCTACTGATGTATTGTTAAAACCAGACCTCTATCACCCACCGTTGTATATTTTAGTCTCCTGTAAATTGCACAGTAGTACAATGATGCGTAAGGCAGTTCAAAAACACAATTACTCTAAGGCGGATTATGAGAAAATTAATCGCGATCTGTTCAAAATTAACTGGGATGATAAACTTCACGGGCAGTCAGCAGAGGACGCGCTGATAGTGTTCTATGAAATTGTGTAGAAAATTATTAAAGCCCATGTTCCCTTGAAGACAATTAGGTCTACCAAGTATCCATTATGGTTTTCCCCCTCTTTAATACACATATTTAAAAATAAACTGAAGGCATGGAATAAATGGAAGACCTACCAAAACATATCTGACTATGAACAATTTTCACTTTTTAGGTCAAGATTTCATGCTGAATCCAAAAATTGTTATAGTCTCTACTTGAAATCAGTAGAGGACAGTATAAAAGTGAACACCAAATATTTCTGGACTTATGTATCTAATCGGAAATCTAAAGCTCCAATTCCTACAACAATGCACTATAAAAACCAATCATCAACTGATCCCGAGGAGATTTGTAATCACTTTGCAAACTTCTTCCATTCTGTGTACGAACCCTCCACTCTCTCAAATATTCAATTCCAGGACAATGAATATGCTGAAAATTGTTCCCTTGTTGGTAGACTTGTGCTTAGCACTGAACAAGTACTCAGTGCCCTCAAAGCTTTAGATTGTACTAAAGGACCAGGACCAGACGGTATCCCACCAATATTTCTCAATAGGGCGGCTCAGGCGTTGTGTGTACCATTGGGTATAATTTATAATAAATGTTTGTGTGAGGGAACTTTTCCTGAAGTCTGGAAACGGGCAAATATTACTCCCGTTCATAAGAGTGGCCCAAAACAGGATATAGAAAATTATCGGCCCATTTCTATACTGTCGGCCTTGTCGAAGCTTTTCGAGAGGCTCATTCACAACCAGTTGTATTCGATTGTCCATGACCAAATACTAAAGCAACAGCACGGATTCGTAAAAAGAAGGTCTACAACCACGAATATGATATCCTTCACTGACTATTTGTTTAATAGTATGGACTCTCGTGTGCAAGTGGATGCTGTTTATACTGACTTTCGAAAGGCTTTTGATAGGGTCGACCATGAATTGCTTCTGAAGAAGCTAGCATTTAACGGAATCCGCGGGGATCTGTTACGCTGGTTTACTTCCTATGTATCAAATAGAACACAAAAGGTTGTAGTTAATGGGTTTCAATCAACCATTACGATAACCGCAACGTCTGGTGTGCCTCAGGGCTCAATTCTCGGACCTCTGTTGTTTATCATTTTTATAAACGATATCGATAAGTGTTTTTGTAACTCTAAGTTCTTACTCTACGCGGATGATCTAAAAATCTTTAGACCCATTAGATCAATTCTGGACGCCCACTTACTCCAACAAGACCTCAATCGCTTAGCAGAGTATTGTACAAAAAACAGACTCTTGCTAAGCATTCCCAAATGTTGCTGTATCAGCTTTACCAAAAATAAAAACCAATTTAAATACCCCTATGCCCTACAAAATGAAATCATAGATAGAGTCAACACAATTCGTGATCTGGGAATACTGCTTGACAGTAAACTGCACCTGGACGCACATGTCGATAAAATCATAAGTCAAGCTTATCGGATGTATGGATTCGTGATAAGGTCAGCCACGGAATTTATTTACCCGAGCACATATTTGCACCTGTATCGATCATTAATCCGGTCTCAACTAGAATATGCAGTGCCGGTGTGGAGTCCTTATTATAAAAAATATACTGATTGTATTGAGCGTATACAACGTAAATTTTTGAAAACTATGCATTACCGTTGCACTAGGAGTCGTATTTACCTACCGTATAACGACTTACTGAAAAGATATAAATTGATCTCTTTGAAGTCTAGACGTATTTTCCTTGAAACTATGTTTCTATACGATCTTTGTAACAACTCGTATGATTGTGTGGATCTCTGTAACAAGTTGTGCTTTGTTGTTCCTAGAACTATTCAGGGGCGTGGGGTGCGCTCGCGACCTGTTTTCGCTGTCACCCCAAGTCGCACGAATGCGGGTTTGCGGGCGCCTCTGCGTCGCCTTACAGGCCATTACAACAGGTTCTTCTCTAACCTAGATCTATTTTCACTGCCTATTGGAAAATTTAGAAGAATATTGCTTGACACGATCCAGAATGTTTGCGAATAATATTGTATATCTGAAGTGTTCCTATGTAGTAGCTGTATCTTACTTACGTGTTTTTTATTCCATGCAATATTCTATCCTGTCCGACTTTTGCTTTTTCAACATTGTCTTTGTCTATTAGTGTATATGTGGAGAACGTTGTTGATTGCACATTTGTATAATTCCTTATATTCTGTTTTTTGTAATATATAATGTGTAATTGTTGGTTCTTCCAAATAAATAAAATAAAAATAAAAAAATAAAATAAAAAATAAAACTTCTGTGTGAACTAGTGTTCCGTCTTTGTAAAATTTAAGTCGTTCCATTTCACCCACGACGATATCTGAAAAAAAATCTTAATTATTACAATACTTCGATAATCCCTTTTAACTTTATTACAGATGAAGTTTTTCCCGGGCTGTCAAAAAGTACCCCCGATTTCCTGACATTCCAGGATAAACTGATTCAGGACAAACTAGTTTGGAATTGGCCGGTCACATTCTATAGCTAAGCTTTTTTTTTTTTCATAAAGTGGTTCTGAACCTAACACTTGTAATGGGGTGAATACGAAGCAGTATTCGAGATAGTATCTTACCAAATTCATAATGATATACATTCCGAGCTCAAATAGTACAGATGCATGGCAAGAATCCTCTCAGTTTTTCTTAATAAATATTGATTAAAAACTATAAAAATAATATTCTAAAAGATAAACACATTGGCATACGTTTGACCGCTATCTCACATTTTTTTTTTTTTTTTTTCGGCTGGTAAAAAATGCGTTACGCATACCCTCTCACTCGGGGGAGTGGGAGGGGTATGTGAGACTCCCCGGGCAAGCCCGGTATACCCACTAAAACAACCCAGCACTGAAATTCCCGCAGCGTCTTAGTGGGGGTAGACTGGGAGATCGGCGTAGCCTTTACGTCCAGTCCACCTCCGACGACCGCCCGCCTTCACAGCGGGCCCTTCACGCCCCCCCGTTGGGGGAGGGCCGGAAACCTCCGACGATGGTGGTGATGCGTGCAATGCGGGCGGAGGCGCCCCCGCGCCTGTCGCCCGCCCATCACCACCGCGAGGAGGGAGAAGAGGACGTCTTTTCCGACCTCGCCTTCGTCTGCGGAGCGGCGCAGCGAGAGGATCGTCCTCCCGCGCGCACTCCGCCGCCTCCTTCTGCGAGATGACATCCTCGCAAAAGGAGGCTACCGCGGCCCAGGACTCCTCACTCCCCAGCATGCATCTGACCACGCTGGGAAGGGAGAGGTCCTGTCCGATCTCCGCAGTGAGACTGCGACGCGGCTCGGACCAAGCTGGGCACACCTCTAGTGTGTGCTGCGCCGTGTCCTCCGCCGCGCCGCAGTCGTGACACGCCGGTGTCTCCTCCCTCCCGATCCGGTGCAGGTGCGTGACGAAACAGCCGTGGCCAGACAAGACCTGCACCAGACGGAAGGAGAGGAAGTTGTGTGGCCGCTCGAGCCAATCCCGCAGGACTGGACCAAGCGCGTCCAACGTTCGACGGCCAAAGGTGGCGGAGGCGAGGTCCTCTGTCCAATGGACGATGATGGCGTCCCTCGCCTCCCTCCGCACGGCTTCCCGCTCCTCAGCGACGGGGCGCTCCCCGAGCGCTTTTCGGCGCGCCGTCCATTCGTACACTCTGGCGAGCACCCATGCCTCCAACTCCCAAGGAGGGGTGCCGGCCAGAGCTGACGCCGTCGAGAAGCCCACAGAGCGGTAGGCCCTCGCTACCCGCTGTGCGATGGCCCTTTGGGGCCTGCGGATCGCCGTCGCATTCTCCCTCCTATGGAGGGAGTCCGCCCAGATTGGGGCCCCGTATAGGGCCATGCTCCGCAGGATGCCGGCATACAAGCGCCGGCATCGCGCGCTGGGGCCCCCCAGGTTCGGGAGGAGCCACGACAGGGCGCCGGCGGCCTTTAGCAGGCGCGTCGACAGCCCGCTGAAATGCGGGCCGAAACGCCACCTGCTGTCCAGTACCAGGCCCAGATACTTCATCTGGGCCTGGACCCCTACCCTGATGCCCTCCACAACGATGTGGGCATCGGGAGGGCAGCGCTGCCGAGGCCCGCGAAAGAACACGGCCTCGGTCTTGTTCAGCGCCACCCTCAACCCCAGGCGGCGGATCCTCCCACCGCTATCTCACCTGATGTTAAGCAATGATGCGGTCTAAGGTGAAGGACGCTTGCCAAGAAGTAACCTATTCACTCTTGACCGGAAATTCTATAGCAAAGAATTTCAAAGAAAAAAAAATGAATACGAAGTTGTTTTCGAGTAAGTATGTTACAAAATTCATAATGATAATACATTTCGAGCTCAAAGAATACAGATGGCAAGAATCCTTTCAGTATCTATACATATAATAAAATAGTAAATCTTGATATGTGTGATTACGATTGGCGCGAAAACTACGGAACAGATTTTGTTCAAATTTTGCACAAATGATCCTTATAGGTATAGTCAACACATAGGCTATATATTATCACGCTATATGCTATGGAGGACGAGCAATAATAAAAAATGTGTGTTTTGAACGAGAAAGTGCACATGGTTCGAACCCCGCAAACAGATTTTATTTTTGTATTTATTTTATCTTTTGATATGGTTTTTTACACCATTATTTTATCAAAATAATAGTAAAAATGGGTTTTTGCGTACTAAAAATAAAAATTTTGCTTATAATTTGTCATTTTTCCAAACAGCTCAGCGAGGGATTGTTTTATGAAGCTACAATATGTTACAAAATTGCACATAGTAATAGATCTAGTCTTAGAAATTATTATCATCACGCTATACCTTTGGGGAGGTAAGCAGTGAAAAGCCATGACATAAATATAATAGACTATTTTAAACTAATTTCACAACAGCGGTCGTAGCCCGTTGGGTTGAAAGACTGCCTTTCGAAAGATATGGTGTGAGTTCGTATCTCATTAGTCGATATTACTTTTGGATTTTATTTAACTTTTGCATTTCCTTACTTTTCTCATTCTTATTAATATTTTCAAATATTTATAACATGTTATTGTTTAATTTTGGATAGTTTAGTATGCCAAAATTATATTTTAAAGTAGCGCCAGCGTTTTAAAGTATAATTAACAGTACCTATTTTCTGTTTGTCTGTAGGTATTCCTTTTTACATCACGTTAAAAAAGTACAAAACCGCATGAATATAACTTTAACACATAAACCTGATAGGAATTGAAGCAATGTTTTAGAAGATTTAACATATCTACTACGTAACGCCGATACCCGTAATGCCATCTATTGACAGAATTAGTATCTATTATCAACATGATGAAAATACTTTCCAAGGAATAAAACACCATCATTTTCTTTAGAATGAACTTCTATTTTAATGTAAAAAAACCGGAAAAGTGCGAGTCGGACTCACCCACCGAGGGTTCCCTACACATTTGTAGGTAGGTACAAGGTATTATTTGAAACAACTATCTGTAGAATAGAATAGAATACTGTCTGTAGGTCATACAAATATTTGTTCCGTGCGGGAATTGAACCCATGACACGCGACGCAGCAGCCAATCGCTTAACCTCTGCGCCAATCGTGTCGTTCATTGACGACACAGACGAACTCGCCAAGATAGGTTTTGAGGTGGTGGAGCTTTTTTTTTAAAGATGGTATATCGTCAAATGACTCCTCTCGCTCTGGGTAAAACAGGAATAAATGTCAGACTCCTATTGACTAAAACCCATCCGTGTTCCTGCTAATGACCTTTGTGTTCCAGGGTCGCGGTGACTCTTTCGAACCAATCCGCAACCCCGGCAATGGCCCGGCAGATAGGGCCCGCTAGCCCCATCTGTTTTGATGAAAACTCCTTGAGGCACGCGTAGAACACAGCGCACAGCTTGATATTGCTATTTTAGACTGCCTGCAATCTATTGCCGTATTCACGTACGAAACTGAAAATACAGGTCCAGCTCTACCACCTTTGGGGACGCCACAATCGCGGCGGTAAGTCCCCTTTTGACGAGTGGCAAAAGCGGCGCCACAGCGTCCTCACCTTCCGCCTGACGCAGGTACTCACTGGTCACAATTGTTTGGGAGATAACTGTTTCAGGTTTCAGCGGGAGGACACGACCGGGTGTCAACACTTTAAGGATCACCTGGATGACACGGTGGAACATAAGGTGGATGTCTGCCCTTCATGGGTGGAGCACCGCATCGAGGCGATAGGTGGCGGCGACCTCTCGCGACCGGCCTTGATTCAATCTATGGTCCGGAGCGAGGATGCATGGGAAGCGGTCACCTCATTTTGCGAAGCAGTAATGCTAGCGAAGGAGGAGGTCGAAAGCGTGAGAGAGAGGGAAATCTCACGCCCAAGCCGCCGCAACAGAAGAAGACCTGGGCGAAGGGAGTAACCGGGCGATTCCCTGCCACCATAGGGCGCGGGCCTGCGGACGGCGAGTGTTGGTTGGCACGCTGTCCGATCAAAACCAGGCTCGGATCAACGGCGCGTTGTGTTCCACGCGCACACTAAGAGATGCCAGTATTGTAGACGGGGCCTACTAGGGCCAGTGCCTGCCAGGGTTGCGGAATTTGTTCAAATAGTCACCGCGGACCTGGAACGCAAAGGTCACTAAGGGGAACACGGATGGTTTTTAGTCAGTCAGAATGTGACACTCCGTTATGCTTCGCCCAAAGCAGAAGAAGTCATTTGATGATTTCCAGTCCATAAAAAAAGGCTGGCTAACTTAGCCAGGACACCTGCGCACAACGGACAGAATAGGAGTCTAACATGGTGCGGATACCGGAATCTGTATAGTAGTATAGTAGCGTCGGTGTAGTATCTGTTGCAGGGGTAGGTTGCTGTTCCGGTTGGTGTCTTCCCATGCCCAACACACGTTTCTCATTACGAAAAAATTTTAGGGCTGGTGGAACAGAAGAGGTGAAACAGCCAGTGCCTTGCATAACACTCTTCCAAGTTCCTAATGCTAAAAGGAGTCGAGCAATACAAGATATTGACTGTGACAGACGCACCACCTACTTTTTGTAGCCAAATGGGCGAATCTTGTATTGACGTCACACTTTCTAGTGCAGACGTACGCTTGGATAGGTGGCGTGTTCTTCCTGACGCGTCTTGTAGTGATCATCGCCTGATCGTGTACGATTTTGTTCCTATTCTTACTCAAGGTTCTTCACACTTAATTGGAAATTTTAGATATAAGAGTAAAGGCGCGAATTGGGAATTCTTTAGCTCACTTTTTGCTTGTCATGCCAAAGACTTCACTCGCGATGGACTGTCAGCTGAGGAAAGTGCTGAGATAATGTCAGACACTTTCACTTACTGTGCTGACATTGCTATTGGTCGTGCATCTGTGACCAATATTCGTAGATGTGATTGGTGGAGTGACTACCTTGCTGAACAACGTAAGAGCTATCGCAGAGCGCGTAGACAGCTTAATAAGCTTAAAAAACGTAATGTTACCGGAGACGTTTTTAATCATGCCATAAGTACTTTTAGAGTTGCCAAGTCGCGTTACAGAGCATCGGTTGAAAAATCTAAGGGTAATTTACTCCGGAAAATTGTTGATAAACTTGATAAGGAGGGTCCGTGGTCTCCTTTGTATCACGAGTTTAAGGCTAATAGATCGGTCGACCTTGCATACGTTCAGAACATTAAAGTAAATAATACACATACCACCGGCATTGAAGAAACAACTGATGTTCTGCTTGATTCTCTTCAGATGATTCATCAGTAAATGAAAATGAATACCATCAGCAGATCAGGGCGTGGGCCGCGGTACCACCTGAATCACCAGAGTCAGACCTTCCGTCCACTGACGAATTCATAAACGTTGTCAAGAGACTACCTCTCAACAAATCATCCGGTGAAGATAAAATATCTAATAGAATGATTATAGAAGCGTGTAAAACGTCGAGCGATGCAATTTTATCAGTATATAGCCGATGCATTGCGGAAGGTATTTTTCCTCGAATATGGCGACAAGGCTTTATACGCATTATTCCAAAGAGTGGCGACAAGCCCTCGGACGACCCTAAGTCATACCGGCCCATAACACTACTCCCATCTTTGGGAAAACTTTTAGAGCGACTGATTGTTCCGCGCTTGTTACCGAACGGACCTAAATTTCATAAAAATCAATACGGTTTTACTATTGGAAAATCCACTGTAGATGCGGCTCTATCTGTCCGTAAAATTGTCAACTCATCGGAACATAAATACGTGGTTGGAATCTTTCTCGACATTTCTGGCGCTTTTGATAACGCATGGTGGCCGATGTTACTACTTAAAATGAAAACCCGTGGTTGCTACAAAAACATCTATAATCTGATTTGTTCGTATTTTCTAAATGGCTCCGCGAAACTCAAACTTGGACATCATTCCATTACTAAGTCTCTAACCATGGGATGTCCTCAGGGCTCAGTTATCGGTCCATATATATGGAATTTTGGCTACGATGATTTCCTCGCGCTTCCGCTCCCGTACGGCTGTTCATTAACCGGTTACGCGGACGATGGCTTGCTGCTCATTCAGGCAAGTACTCGGGCTGGACTCGAGAACTTGGCTGACACATGCCTACGTTTAATATCTCAGTGGGGCGATCGAAACCGTCTGACCTTTGCACCGCATAAAACCTATCAACTTCTTTTAAAAGGAAACCTTAAATCCTGGCCTAGTATAAAATTTAATAACGTACCCGTTAAAAGGAAAGAATCCGTGTGCTACCTCGGTATGCTACTAGAAAGAAACTTTTCATTTATTGATCATATAAAAACAGTAGGAGAAAAAGCAAAAAAGAACTTCTACGCCTTGACGAGAATATCAAAGGCTACTTGGGGTCTATCATTTCAAACCCTAAAAACTATATATGGGGCTACTTACTTGGGTTGTATGTGCTACGGGGCACCTGTCTGGGCCGATAGGGCCACCATAGGGGCGGTACGACGTAAATTACTTCAAAACCAGCGTTTGGCTTTGATATTCTTATGCAAGGCGTATAGGACGGTTAGTACTGAAGCCTTACCGGTGCTGGCGGGTGTTCTCCCAGTCGATCTTGAGGTGCAGCGGCGTGCTGCAATGTACTTCTACGCTAGAAAGATCACAGACCCAGAGTTTTTACCGCAACGCGACCGTGCTAAGATCTCTAGATTATTAAAACCCCAGACTGACGTCTGGGAGGCACTTTTATGCGAATGGCAATGTAGGTGGGAAGATTCCATCAAGGGCCGACACCTCCACCAGTTTTTTCCATCCGTTCGTGAGCGGCTGGAGAAGACATGGCTGGAGGTGGATCACTGTGTTGCCCAATTTCTCACAGGTCATGGCAACTTTAAGAGTAAATTATTTTCCTTTAGGCTTGTGGCCTCACCTTTATGTCAATGCTCTACAGCTGACCTTGAATACGAACAATCCGCACATCACATCTTGTGGGAGTGTATTCTTTGGCAGACTGAACGTAATGTTATGTTAGATTGTATTCAGGTCAAATCTGGAGTAGTTTACTATACGGAACTTGTAGAAACCAGAACAAATTTCCGTGCGTTCAGGCGATTTTGCCATACCTATTACTGGAATCAAAAGTAGCTCACAATTTAGGACCCATTAGTTTAATTGTTAATATATAATCCGTGGTGCTTGGCAACTGGGCCTAACCCAGTTGTATATGTCCCTTGGTGCCTATTGGCCTAGCTCTAATCTGTCTCCTGCTTGATATGGAGGGAAGTGGAAATTATATTTATTTTTCCTACTCCTCCGCTGTACTCTTCTGATTAATTTCGTTGCGGGATCCAAGACAGTTGAATCGTTTCTCCGGGACTCGTCGGGTTTCATTAACTCGGCGTTTTTCTGGTGGTCGCCACTGTTGATTCTGGCTTTCAGGAGTTGCAGTGGTTGGGAATGTGTGGCGGGCTTGTCCCAATAAAAAAAAAAAAAAAAAAAAAAAAGATATTGACTGTTCGTATATCTTAGAGATCTAACCTCACGACATTCTACTTTCCGACATAGACGCGAACGAAGTCGCGGGCAACAGCTAGTTTCGTAATAAATATTGATTAAAAACTATAAAAATAATAAGTTTTCTGAAAGAAAAAAATACTTTGGTACATAAGTTGAGTAAAGTAGGGAATCCATTCCCCGCACTTAGACTCTCACTCAGTCTGTTGTGCGTGACTGTCCTGGCTACGTTAGCCAGCCTAGCTCGCCCAGAAGCACAGATGTTTCCTGGGAACGACCTCACCGTTCCAAGGATTTGTTGCCGTTGGGTTACCACGGCCTCGCCCCGTGATTATCCCTATTATTATTGAGAGGTTATTTCTCCTTAGGCTGAGAACTCGTTGTTGTAGTCGCGGATGTAGACTTGATATGTACTACCATTTTTGACTGTCTGCAGTCTGTAGCCCGTGACTATTTGTTATTAAAAAGTTCAGTTGATTTCTGGCGGATCCATAAACGAACCTGCGCGAAAGGTAGGGGGAGGTGAATACGGGCCTAGCACTTCCATCTCGGAACCTCTCTTCGCATGCTCGTCTGCGACACCGTTGCCAAAAGATCCACTGTGCCCCTTTATCTACTGGGGGGTGATTCTGTTTGACAACGATATGCTCTCCAGGGCGAGGTAACATTCGAAGATTCATTTACTGTTGTTTTCTAGGGCTTTGAACACAGATAGGCTGTGAGATTCGAAACTTATTGCATAGATGTGTATCCCTTGGCGCTTTACGGCTGTTGCAGCTTGTGTTATGGCGATACACTTGCATTGTAAAATCGAGCTGTATTCGCTTAGTGGTAGGTGAAAGTTAATGTTCAGGCCTAGGGAGTGTACGCCAGCCCCTGAACCGTTTTGAGCTTTTGAGCCATCTGTTTAGATGTATACTTCATTGACGCCAGACTGACCCCTTTTTTCCTTTGTTGTGTGCTATTACTTTTGTTGAACATAGGTTTATTCGTTCTACCACACGGGGCAGCAATGAGAGTCTGGTACTCAATCTCTTGGTCCAGTAAGCCAGAGTGTGAATGAAAAGATGCTAGTGCAGCCGCTCCTGCTGTATGTATAAGTCAAGAGGAGTTAATTGTAGGGCTATTTCCAATGCTGCAGTTGTTGTCATCATACAGCCAGTGATAGCAGAACAGACTAGCCTTTGAAACCGCTGGAGCCTAGAGGAGGTGGTCGAAAGTTCAGTTCTCGCCCACCAAACCAAGACGCCATAGGTCAGCATTCGTTTGATCACAGCTGTGATTTTTGGAGACAGCCCCCAAGATTATTCTTGGTTTTTTTTTTGCTTCTAACCAATATCAATAAAACTGGGGAAACTGTGCTGCTCCGTAACATGAATCTGTCTTACACCTGGCCAGTCTTTAAATTATATTTAAAGACTGGCCAGGTGTAAGACAGAGTCGCGTGCGAAGGGTTCCGAACGAATTTAATTTTTGGGACATATTGTTATTTTGACACTATACACTTCTCACAGGTTTTCCTGTAATCTTTAGGCATGTATCTGTATTAATTATCAAAATTTTAGGCTCAATAGCAAACGCTAATTGGTTGCTTCCAACCGATCCTGTCGAATGGACTGGTATTTTTTACATAGAAGTGTAAGAAAGGTTTGCAGGGTCTGTTTATGGGCTGTTGAACGAGTTCGGTACATTATCAGAAGTTAAAAATATGTGATGGTTAAAAACAGTCAATGGCACAAACAAGGTAAAAGAGTAAGGCTAAGTTTTTCCACCAGAGATGTGCTATGCAGCCATTTTGCTACGAAACTATGTGACCGTTTCCACTGATGCTAAGCTATGTAGAAGGGCGAGTAAGATGTGCTATGAAAATGCGCCGCCGCAAAGTCGCTGCGAGGAAGATGCGCAGCTCGAGCATTGCTACGTATCGATAATAGGGAAGGCATGTACTGCTCTACATATAGCTGCACCACTCGCAACCACCCACAGTACGCATTAAAAGTTCGCATCCATAGCACCCGTCCACAGCAAGCATACTGCATTTTACTTTTAAAAAAAAACTTTTAGTACAAATTAAAGACATTTAGTCGTTTTTAGGGTTCCGTAGTCAAATGGCAAAAACGGAACCCTTATAGATTTGTCATGTCTGGCTGTTTGTCTGTCCGTCCGTATGTCACAGCCACTTTTCTCCGAAACTATAAGATTTATGCTGTTGAAACTTGGTAAGTAGATGTATTCTGTGAACCGCATTAAGATTTTCACACAAAAATAGAAAAAAAAAAAACAATAAATTTTGGGGGTCCCCATGCAACTGAAATGCAAAAAACATTTTTTCACCAAACCCATAAAAAATTATGTCGAGGTTTCTAATATATATTTTTTGAAGACACTTTAAAAGTGGTAAAATGTATGTGTGTGTGTCCCTTAACTTTTAAAATAAGAGAATGATAAAACTAAAAAAAAAAAGATGTATATTACCATGTAAACTACCAGCGAAAATTGGTTTGAACGAGATCTAGTAAGCAGTTTTTTTTAATACGTCATAAATCATAAATCGCAACTTCTGCTTATAATATAATACCTACTGCAATAGTCTGTACGGAACCTTCGGTGGGCGAGTCCGACTCGCACTTGGCCGATTTTTTAATTGGAAGTCAGTTGTACTTTTTTGTGGAGGTTCTCCACAACTCACTTGACATTCAAATTTGAGTACCCCTCACAGCGTACCGGCGGCGGCGTGATGTTATGAACTGGTGTAAACAATAAACGATTTCAGTAGTCCCGGTCCATTTGCTATCATTTACTGAGGAGTTCCGTTGCCTATCGGATCTTCTTAAAATTTAAATGGGACCACTCCGAGAAAATACTCTTCCTAAAACTACCCAAATCGCTTCAAGTGTGCCTATAAGATTTGAAGAGGTTCCTAAGCCTACATTGTGGAATGCAATAAAGAATTGAGTATTGAGTTTTGAATATTCCTCTAGGATTCCATCATCAGATTTTGTCCGTTTCTCTGTGTGTACATAAATTGTAAAATAAATAAATAAATAAATCATAGAACTACCTAGGAAGTCTACCTTTGCAAACAAAAAAAATCCAAATCTAATCGGGGAACAATAATTATAAAATGGTTCCGACGAATTTGAGGATATCCTACTTTTGGAAGTCGGTTCAAAAACGCTGCTTAGTTGAGTCAGTTTCCTCCAGTGCTATGCTATGTAGAACACTAAACATGATTGGTGGAAATCGAACGCATCCATAACAACGTTGCATAGAAAATCTCTGGTGAAAAAGCAGTTTAAAACAATAAAAGTGTCATAAAAAAAGAAATACCGTCTTTATCATAGGGCCCCAGTACTTACCCCAGGAGAAAGAATGCGCCAACACTACGAACAGCGGTAACAACACCAGCACACGAGTTGTATTCATCTTGTTGACCTGACTTGCCTCTTCCAGCAGTTTGAATTGACGCGACTTCTTCTTGTGAAATGCTAAACTTTTTCGCGAACGTGTATTTAAATACATCACTATTATCTCGTATGTTGATAACTTTAGAGGTCCGTCAACTTGTTGTTTTATTTAAAATGGAAATTCCAAACGACGATATTTCAGAGTTGAAAGGTTAGAATAATACTATCGTTATAATTAAGTCGTACTATCTTTTGCCTGCGACGTCGTTCGCGTGTTATTCAACTACTACACCTACATTTTATTCGTAACAAAAGTCGAATTTATTTATATTATCCGAATCTACTAATTTTCGCATTCGCATCTCAATCGCAAACTGTCAAAAATACATGAAAATTTAAGGCTTGTTTGACATATACAATATATCCTTGGACATTTCACACAACGCCATATAGTCCCAAGCTAAGCAACCTAATGCTTTGTAACGAGATGGCTGATAAACTACTTATATACATTTTTTTTTTGTAAATACATACATATTATAGATAGAAAACACACCCAGACTCGGAACAAATACATGTAGGTCGTACAAATATTTGTTCCGTGCGGGAATCGAACCCGCGACATGCTGCGCAGCAGTCAATCGCTCAACCACTGCGCCAACCGTGTCGTCGTGATAGACATGCGAATGCGAAAGTTGTTTAAAAGTTAGTAAAATTGGCCCTCAGATTTTAACAGAAGCGGGCACCCGGTCATATGCTAAGACTAGCTTACTTATTTAAACTTAGAAAAAATAATTATTTATTCAACCATTTTATAAAATTATGAGCCTGAAGAATAAATAAGATAGAGCAGGGCTTCTAGTGATCTGGCATTTTTACACGACTGCCTAAAAAAGGAGTGTTATGTTTTCAGGGTTCATGTATGTTTAGTTTTTATAATCCACCATAACTTATCACTCACATTTAGTGAAAATTAAAAAAAAATATAATGGTTTTGCCATGTATAATGAAAAGATAGGATTTTTAATTTTCCTGAAAATTTGCTTACCTTTGTTATCATCGTCTAGCGCTTGCTTCGTACATAACAAAAAATATATAACAGCAGACACCGCGATGCCAGATTTCGTTAGTGGTTCTGCTTGAGGGATAGTGGCAATAAAAAAAAAAAGTCTATTTAGTGGTTGTTTTTGTTGTAATGTACATTCTACATTTCATGACTCCATTATACGAGTGGGCGATCTCAGCGCCAAACATCCCTTATGGAGCTGCTATACGACCAATGCTAGAGACAAGGTCCACGTGTCGCCTCAATTAGATGAAATCCACCACGTCGCCTCAGTTGGATGCCATCCCGAGTCAAACAGTATCATCAGCTAACACAAGCGGTGGCGATTCGACTCGTTTAAGATCACATAGGTAAAATTCATCGTGAACGATAGTTCGAGTGAAGGCCCAGTGGCAGATGACCATTGCTGGAAACCCTATGATGATGTAGGAGTGCAAGACGAGACGTAGGAACTAGATGGAAACTGATGTAACATGGTCAAGATAAAGTCGAGTGGCGTCGGCTACCGCCCAGATGAAATTGATTAGGTATATCAGGCTATGAAAGCTCACTAGATGTTAGGAACGGCTTTGTTCAGAGTCGTTGTAGATGTAGACTCTACCATGTTTTCAAAAGGATAAGCTTAAGCGCACTTAGTCGCGTGTGATAGCTTGAAGGCGTCATTTTTAGGGTTCCGTAGCCAAATGGCAAAAACGGAACCCTTATAGATTCGTCATGTCTGTCTGTCTGTTCGTCCGTATGCCACAGCCATTTTTCTCCGAAACTATAAGAACTACGCTGTTGAAATTTGGTAAGTGGATGTATTTTGTGAACCGCATAAAGATTTTCACATAAAAATAGAAAAAAAAAACAATAAATTTTGGGGGTCCCCATACTTAGAACTGAATCTCAAAAAAAAGAAATTATCGTACCCATACGTGTGGGATATCTATGGATAGGTCTTTAAAAATGATATTGAGGTTTCTAAGGTCATTTTTTCATAAACTGAATAGTTTGCGCGACAGACACTTCCAAAGTGGAAAAATGTGTCCCCCCCGTAACTTCTAAAATAAAAGAATGATAAAACTAAAAAAAATATAATTATGATGTACATTACCATGTAAACTACCAGCGAAAATTGGTTTGAACGAGATCTAGTGAGTAGTTTTTTTATAATACGTCATAAATCGTAAATCGCAACTTCTGCTTACGGAACCCTCAGTGCGCGAGTCCGACTCGCACTTGGCCGGTTTTTTTTTCCCTCACATTTCCTACGTTTTCTAATTGAGATGTTTACAGAATCACACCGCTGACCACACGTTTTCTTCTTCCATTCCTATCTATTAGATGTGACGCTATCAGCGACTCCTTCATCTTCCATCTACACTAATATTATAAAGAGGTAAAACTTGTTTGTAAGTTTGTATGTAGGGGGTAATCTCAGGAACTACTGGTCCGATTTGAAAAATTCTTTCAGTATTAGATAGCCCATGTCTCGAAGACAAGGTGGATGGATTGTGTGCGAAATGATATATTACTAGCTGACCCACGCAACTTCGTCTGCGTCACATTTTCCACAAGTGCTCGGCTCTTTTTAGTCTTATAGTGATATGTAATGATGTAACGAAATAAAGAATGTGTAGGTATCTCTCATTTTTAATTTAGTTTTTTCTTTTAAAAAACGTTGCCCCACACTAGGAATGCCTCCTGTATCGTAGGTGCGTATTATTATTTGACTAGCTGACCCGTTCAACGTCGTCTGCGTAACATTTTTCATTACTGCTCCGCTCCCATTGGTCTTAGCGTAATGATATATAGAATATATCCTTCCTCAATAAATGGGCTATCTAACACTGAAAGATTTTTTCAAATCGGACCAGTAGTTCCTGAGATTAGCGTGTTCAACCAAACAAACAAACAAACAAACTCTTCTGCTTAGTAATATTATATTAGTACTAGCTGACCCGCGCAACTTCGTTTTCGTATTGCTTCGCTCCTATTTGTCTTAGCGTGATGATATATAGCCTATAACCTTCCTCGATAAATGGGCTATCTAACATTGAACGAATTTTTCAAATCGGACCAGTAGTTCCTGAGATTAGCGCGTTCAACCAAACAAACAAACTCTTCTGCTTTATAATATTAGTATAGATTAGTATATTAGTAATTAGTATAGATTTATTATAATCTCTTTATTCATCTTGTATACTTATTTTCAACATTTTCAAATATTTTTAAAAATACAATAAAAAAAAAACAAAATCATTTAAGAATATATAAAACAGTAGCCCACCGGTATCGGGAACAGGGTCCAAGCTAGCGGCGGTCAGGGCTCCAGAGAGAGGAACTTCCTAACAGTGCGAGCCATGTCAAGAAGTACCGCTTTCTGAATCAAGCCTTTGATCCAGCTGTCTAACGAGAGCCTCCTGAGATGCTCTTGGATATTAAGCCGTTGGCTGTCACAACTATCGGTACAAAGATTGCAGAGTCCACTTGCCACATGTCGACAACCTCGCGAGCCAAGTCAATATACTTTAATTGATTATCTTTCTCGGCTTTCACAAGGTTCTCTTCATGCGGGACGGTTATGTCTATAATCATTGCACGCCTCACTATTCGGTCCACCACCAGTATATCAGGCTTATTGGCGACAATCGTCCTGTCAGTGCTAAAGGACCGATCCTAGTACAATGTGATATCGCCATACGTACGTACGGCGTGATATCGCCGTACGGCACCTCCGATTGCACAAGAGAGTATTTCAGAGCAATTTGCTGATGGATAATAACAACCAGAGATAATGTGGCGAAATGATTCTCCCATATAATAATTATTATAGTTCATATTTCTTTTTATTTTCCAAGCGTCACCGCGTCGGGGGACCGCTAATGTTCGTCTTTTTTTGCGACTTTATCGGAGTAAATTCTTTTGTTGCAATCTGCGACTACACCTGTTTTTCTCACTTAGCGGTCCCCCGACTCGACAACGCTTTAAAGATCGGAAATCATGAAGACTCCTTCCACTTTGAGTGAAGCAGAAGTGTCAGACTCTTACTGTCTAAAACTCATTCGTGTTCCTCTTTAAGCACTTTGCGTTCCAGGGCCACTGTGACTCTTTCGAACAAACTCCGCAACCCTGGTGGTACTATGGTCAAAGCTCTGGCACTTTTGAGTCACAGTTTTACATATTAGTAAACAACTTACCTCGCTTACGTGTTATGGCGCTTATGAGGAAACCACATCCTTCCTAGTACGTCATGCAATGAGATTGACGATGGGGATTATCTTCCTTGACGTGAAAAGAAGCGTGTCGACTATACACATATATAAATATGTGATTCGGTACATGTACATTTATATTTATCAATTTTTTTGTTAGTGTCTGATATACGTTGTATCTTAAATTCCTATTATTGAGATAAGTTACTTTTAATTCTACCGATCATGAAATAATTTTATTTATTTACAACACAATTGCGCGAAAAATGCATTTAGGAAGCCGGCATATATTGTTAGAAAGTTAAAAATGATGCACCATACAATGGAACGTGTGGTAAAAAAGATATCCTCACCTAGCTAGTTTATCTTAGTATCGAGACGAACGGTATTCTGTTTACTAATCAAGTCTATCCGTGTGCCCAAATTCATCAAAATCCGTTCAGCTTCTCAGCCTCGAAAACATAACGAACAGACACACACACATTAACGCGTATATTAAATTGGACTAAATACCTATAAGTGCTGACTGACGTATTTATGTAATGTAGGTACGTGTCTGTTTACATGTAGATAAGTAAGTCAAAGAACGTATGTAATAATGATAGTTATATATTATGCATTGAATAAATAAAATAAAATAAAAACCGGCCAAGTGCGTGTCGGTCTCGCGCACCAGGGTTCCGTACAAACCAGTAGGTATTATATTATAAGCAGAAGTTGCGATTTACGATTTATGACGTATTAAAAAAACTACTTACTAGATCTCGTGCAAACTATTTTTGCTGGTAGTTTACATGGTAATGAACATCACATATTTTTTTTAGTTTTATCGTTCCCTTATTTTAGAAGTTAAGGGGGGGGAGGGCACACATTTTACCATTTGGAAATGTCTCTCGCGCAAACTATTCAGTTAAGAAAAAAATGAAATAAGAAACCTCAATATCATTTTTGAAAACTTATCCATAGATTACCCGCACTTATGGGTTTAATGAAAAAAAAAAAAAATGATTTTCAGTTGTAAGTACCTATGTGGACCCCCAAAATGTATGGATTTATTTTTTCATTTTTGTGTTAAAATCTTTGTGTGGTTCACGGAATCTTTCTACTTACCAAACTTCAATAGCATAGTTCTTATAGTTTCGGAGAAAAGTGGCTGTGACATATGGAGGGACAGACAGACAGACAGACAGACATGACGAATCTATAAGGGATCCGTTTTTGCCATTTGGCGGCTACGGAACCCTAAAAAGCCGTAAACCGCCCGTCACCACTTCCTAGTATTTGAGCTAGGAAGAAGAAGGTGCGCAACAAACTTCCCAGTAACACATTCGTCTGCCAGTTTATTAGAACTTAAATCTTTAGAATTTTGTAATCGAGGGGTGTGGCAAGGTTCTTAGCCACCTGAATTGATGAAACATTTGAAAACATAGAATTTGAACATTATCTGACATAATTATGTAGTTTGTATACTTCAATGTAGACTAGGTTTGAAAAACCCACAACTGCGCTGAAGAGTAACGTAGGTAAGTAAGTCTCTACAGTCATTGTTCACGCTACACAGGATACTCTATTATTTAATTAAAAGTTTCCTTGTAATTTACCTAAACCAAAGCAACAATTATGAAATTGAACGGTGATTTATGCCATTCCGTATAGTAGAGCTAAGTACAGAATGGACCTGGCGAACTTAATGCCTCCGGAAATCTCTTCTAGTCGACCTTTGGATGATGCAAAGACAAAATAATAATGGCAAGTGAGAGTTTTCTTCTGCAAGGGTTGCGTTTGTTGGTTGCCGTAGAATCGATGACTGTTGGGGTAGACGAGTTCTTGAGTGGAGACCGCGAATCGGCAAACGTAAGGTAGGACGCTCTCAGGCATGGTGGAGCGACAATCTTCGCAGGGTGGCTGGTAGCAGCTGGATGAGAGTTGCCGGTGATCGAGTCAAATGGCGTGCACTTGGAGAGGCCTATGTCCAGCAGTGGACTTTTACAGGCTGATGATGATGATGGTTGCGATATTAGTTCGAAAGATTCACCGCGGCTATCAAATGCAAAAGCATTAGGAGAAAAACGCATTGGTTTTCGTCAGTAAGAGTCTGACACTTCCTTCTGCTCCGCCCAGAGTGGAAAATGTCATTCGATGATTTTCCATCACTAAAGGTGACAGTATTCTTCGTCGTCAGACCATAACAGGTCAATGATAGTCGAGTTGGTGGATGCCAAGCTACACAGCTTGGTTCATCGCCGCAAGGTTTCCTGCTTGTCGGTCTTCTACAGATTGTACCCAAGAGTACGAGTACCCGAGAGAACTCCACGACCTCATCCCTCCAGCCCCCTTCTACCATCAGAGATCCAGACGCACTACAACTTACCATCCCTACCTTGTTGCTATTCTACCAATTCGCACTAAGCGATTCCAAGCGTCTTTTATAGAATAGAATAAAATATAATAATTTTATTATATTGTTGTTTTCTTTCTCGGGTCTCTGGAGACCCGGTCCTTTGGTAGGCGTACGAGGGGCCGAAACCAACTCGCAGAGGCCCCATTAGACATTTCAAATGTAAGGGGGCACCCACCGGCGATTATCCCTGTATGCACTGTGAAAGTATTCCCAAGGACAATCCCCGGTTGGAGCAGTACTATTGCAGAATATGGAAACAAAAAATGAAACGCTATGGGTTTGGGTTGCTTAGTGGACTGATAATCGTTTATTATAGAAGAACTATTGGCCCCTGCCTGACCACTAACAATGGGTATAAATTATTATTTCGTTTATTCACTTTTATAAACATATTTTTTTTTTATATATTTAAAAAAAAAAAAACATTAGATAATACATTTAAAAATATAAAAAATAGTAGTCCGCCGGTGTCGGGAGCAGGGTCCAAGCTACCGGTGGTTAGGGCCCCAGAGAAAGGAACCTCCTCACATTACGAGCCGTATCGAGGAGTACTGCCTTCTGTATCAGGCCCTTTACCCAATCGCGTAACGCCAGCTTTGACAGGTGGTCGTCAAAGCTTTTGGCCAACAGGCAAATTATTATTATTATCAATAATTTTTACTTAAATTCTATTGTTAGTAGGTAACAGACACATAAAAATATACTACAAATAAAATAAATTTCGGTATGGAGCCGCATCCACCTCCGCAACATCGGGGAATCCCACCGATCTGCGAATACACTGAGAATACTGTTGGTGCTGCCGCGAACAAGAGACGTCAGGGATGCACATCTTTTTCTAATAATCGCGGCAAATCCATCAATATCATTATCGTGTATATGTTTTCAACATCCCTGACGCACTACACCGCCACGACAGCCGCAGCAGCACTCTCAGTGCATTATTATATTGAACGCGTAGGTCGCTGCATGTCCGTTGAGTGAAGTTGACCCACAGGCTGCACGTGTAGAAAGACTGACAGTAAGCTTTGAAAAGCGTCACTTTAACTTTCTTCGTACAACGTGCAAACCGTTCAATGTCACAATATTATCCTTTAGATCTTCAGTGACCTAGGAACCTAGATATTTAAACTTGTCCACCCTTCGTAGTAGTTATCCACAAAGTGCTACATTTATAATGCGCGCAGCAAAAGAGTGGAACTCTCTGCCTGCGTCTGTGTTTCCGAACGCTTACAACTCTAATCTTTTCTAAGTTCGAGTGAACAGGTTGCTTCTGTATAAGCTCGCTCCATCGTAGAATTTTTCTCCGTTATCTTTGACCTAGACTAGATTCAAGAGCAAACCCATCACAATAAAAGACAAGCAAGAACAGATCTTTAAGGTTAAGCCATGCTTGCTGAGACCGTTCTCCTCAAACGGCAGAAATCCAAGGAGACTACCGCACAAAAAAGCCCCTCGTTTTTTTACCAACAATAGATACCGTTAGCGAAAAATGGTTTGAATATAAAATAAGCCAGAAAACGTGTCATCAATGTCACTTGTCATGTGTATTAGAAACAGTACGAGATGTACATATTAATGTGGTCGTGTGTGAATCAGCAATGATTCAGTGTTTAATGATATTATGTACCTACTACGATAGACATATGACTCGCTGCTTTGCATTTGCGTAGTAGTAGAAGCTAGCAAGCATTGACGAATGATAATTTGCCTAGTGGGCCGCCCCAACTTCACCTATTTTTTTAAGTGAACTTCTTTAACGGAGTTGATCACTTTTCTAGGGATGGGTATAAAATGTTAAACTCGCGTTAGGACATGTGACCTGATCGAAAATTCGTAAGACGTTAGGACACGTGACCTGATCGAAAATTCGTAAGACGGATAAACATGCACAACGTTAATGTTCAAGTTTTCACTTCTGCCGGCACTCGCGGAGTGAAACCCGTTCTTATTTTTTTTTTCTTTCATGCTAACCTCGCCCTGACGATAACAATCACAACAGTGAAATAATTATCCAATTTGGGTCAGTCGTTACGAAGTTATGCGCGGACATACATTTCGGTTATTCGTATTTATTAGGGTTCCGATGGGTGATCTATGAACCCTATAACTAAACCTCCGCTGTCCGCTCGCCCGGCTGTCTGTCAGCAAACTATATCTCAAGAACCTTAATGGGTAGACAGTTGAAAATTTCACAGACTTATATAAAATTTCTTGTTGATCGGCCCATTAGTATAGACAGATGTGCTGTCTGTCTGTCAAGCTACAACAATCTTCTGTAATGGATTTTCAACTTTATCACTAAAGATAATAGGTTTAAATTTGATTGGAAAAAATTGTCAGTTTCGGATAGCATGATGACGTTGCATCATTTAAATGTGTGACTGACAGCGACATCTCTTGATAGATGTGAAAATCATGATTGACAAATCGTTGCTTCCGCTAGGTGTTGAGAGATGGCGCCTCAGTCGCAATCGCAGGTTTGGACTTATTGATTTAACAACAAAAATAAAAAACATAATTGAACAGTAACAGGAAAACATCCCATGGTTTCGTTTAATCGTAAAAATAATAGAAACCAAATCTCCGTTTAGTCGATTTGCCCTGACGCTGAGACTTTAGTTTTTGACAGGATGACAGAGATTGTGGGTAGGATTTTTGTGCGAGGAGCGGTAGAAAAATCGAGCTAATTCCGACAAGCGAGCCGGCAGGTTGATAGAGCTCAAGAAGGCTGGTGGCCATTGTTGGCAACAGGTAGAGACGAAAGTAGTAGTCGCCAATTAACCGAAGCTTCATACCCGGATTATCCGGTAAGTAGGTAAGCGGATGGTCTTAATCTTTGTCCTCTCGAAGGTTGAGACTTGTGTCTGATTAGGGGGATATTGTTTCAAGTCTGGCTCTTTTAGCTAGCCTTCCGATGGATACTGAAGGTCGTTGCGTCGTGCGCTGATGCGTACTGAGCATTGGTAGCAGTGTGCGTTGGCAGTGAGACCGACTCCATTAGCAGTGAGTCCCACATGAGTCACCACGTCCTCCGATGAACCGTTGCGAGGTACAGACGCCTTCCATTTCTTTGCTCCGGTGATCAATATCCGTTCTCGTAGGTCTCTGTTTTGGAGTGGTCAACGTCCTAATGGTCGTTGCCCGATACCGAGGGAATATGTCCTGCTAACTAGAGAAAACAAGAGATAACTAGACTTAATTTTGTTGAGAGAGAGAGAGATAAACTTGTTAGATTCATTCAACTTTTGAGCAACCACGGAGCATTAGTATGTTGTGACTCTAAAGATAAAGGCTATTTAGATTGTTATCTGCACCGGGTATTAAAGGATACCCGGATCCTTTTAGTTTTTAAAAGATTGAGCTACAGGTTGCTAGCGGTTTGCCTCATGGATCCTAACAAGCGACCCTGAGTTGTATACTTTTCATACAAAGGGCAATGAAGGAACAGGATGGGTTTTAGTCAGTGAAAGTCTGACACTCCCTTCCGCTGCACCCAGAGCGGGAGAAGTCATTTCATGATTTCCCACACCTAAAAAAAAAGGGTTAGGGAGTTTTAAATACTGATAAAACTGTGTATAAATTGTAAGTACCTACATAATGCTTTCTATTTAATAAACTTTTATTGCTTAGAATGGTACTTGTTTAATTGTATTTTTTCCCTAATATTATATACCCTCTAAATTGACTATAGCACGGCAAGGAGTGTGTTCGGCCACACTCTCCGGGTTACACGGTTTGACTCTAGTCTTGATCAGAGATGACAGAGTCTGCGATGGAGCGAGCTTACCCAGAAGTAGCCTGTTCACTCTAACTTTGAAAAGATTAGGGTTGTAAGCATAGCCTCGTATCCACTAGGCAACATTTGGCGCGCAACACGTGAATCTCAACATGTACGGCAACGCTGCACAACAGCGCGCGACGTTGCCAGCTGGCGCGCAACATGAAGCGCGGCTGAGTGCATCGTTAGTTGAGCATCAAAACAAATGTTCCGCGTCAACATTCAACAAGTTGCGAAACATGTTGAGCAACATGTCGCGCGTCAAATGTTGCCTAGTGGATACGAGGCTTTAGGAAACACAGATGCAGGCAGAGAGCTCCACTTCTTTGCTGTGCGCATTATAAAAGAAGTTTGGAAATTGGTGGAATAGCAACAAGGTAGGTATGGTAAGGTACAGTGCGTCTGGATGTCCAATGGAAGAAGGGGGCCGGTGAAAAACACCATACATACATTTTCATACATATTTGATAGATTGCGATTGAGCAATGCGCATCTGTACCTTATACCCGACGGCGAAGTACCTATATAGCTTTCACATATACATATTTTGGCCAACATGGTTATACACTTCTACGCCCGATACCCGGCACTGGCTACCCAGCAATTGTAAGCGTCAGGACCCCTGGACCAATAGAGATATTTGATGTTTAGAAAAACCCAAAATTTACTACCTTTTTGCTACTATTTGATACCTAACTTACCATATTTAGTACCTCGACTGACAGCGAAAAAACACGTAAAGAAAGTGGTCAGACATTCTGACATCAGGATGTCTGGACCAATTTTTTTTTCATAGTTCGAGACAACATAACGAATTTATCTCTTTGTAAATATTTAATACCTAGTACCTCAACATATATTTTTTTCAATTTATTTTGGCATTCCGGAAAAAATTTACGCAAGAAACAAACTAGCAACGGAGAAGTACAGTACGAATAATCTAAGTTTACCCATGCGAAGTACGTCGCAATCGATTGCGCAGGATGTCAATTTGACAAGAAACATAGAAAAGCGCATGCGCGGGTACGTCGCGTATGCCGTCTCAGTCACTCGTATACGTTTGATGCATACTTGTGCCTCGCTTCCTCAATGCAATACGACTGTTGGTGCGAAAAGTGTTAAACGTTGTTATTGTTTTAATTAATTATTCTGGTTTTTTCTTACTGTTTGACTTGTATTTTGTGTTTTCATGTAGTGTATGTGTTTGTTGTGTTACTTTGTGATCGTGTTATTGTTATTGCATGCATTTTTTCAAAATTCAAATATAACACGTAGGTACACAAAAAAAAACATAATCTACGAACGTAACACTTTTCGACGCGATGGGACCTGCGCGGTCGTCACTAACAGCCAACTTCGCATGGGTAAAGTTAGAATATTCGTACTGTAGTTAGTGATGTGGTCATTCTGCCAATACTACGATGAATTTACGTTTGGTTAGCCAAAAAAATGTGTCAAGTACACTATTTTTTACACTTTTTGCACGTAATTATATTAATTATCTAATAATAATATTCATTATCTTCATTGGTATGTATGATCCTACCCAATGCATAGTCATCAGCAACTCCAATGGCAATCGATACTTACTCAATACTCAATAAATCGCATATTACTGTAGAAGAGCGGAGTCTCCTAACACAGGTATTTACTTGCTTAAAAGGAGGCTCCAATCACTCCAAAACTTTTTTGTAGACAAATAAAGATTTTGTATTTTGAATTAAGAGACAATTTATCTATTTACATGGCATAGCATTTAATAACATTCTTTATACTTACGGTACGTATATGGAGGGAGGTGATAAAGATTAGAATTCTCTAATCTTATTGTTATATTTTTAAGTTTTTGTAACAGGACTTATAGAAACAAAAACAAACAAACTTTCATATTCCTAATATTAGCAAGGGGGGTCTTACTTCACATTGTAGGTCTACAAGACAGGTTTATGATTTTACATTATTTTAAAATATTTGTTTAATATTTATTAACTTTTATTAACTAACAAAGTTTGTTTCTTGCGTAACATTTTTCTGGAATGCCAAGATTAATTGAAAAAAATATATGTTGAGGTACTAAAAAGGTATTAAATATTTACAAAGAGATAAATTCGTTATGTTGTCTCGAACTATGAAAAAAAATTGGTCCAGACATCCTGATGTCAGAATGTCTGACCACTTTCTTTACGTGTTTTTTCGCTGTCAGTTGAGGTACTAAATATGGTAAGTTAGGTATCAAATAGTAGCAAAAAGGTAGTAAATTTTGGGTTTTTCTAAACATCAAATATCTCTATTGGTCCAGGGGTCCTGACGCTTACCAGCAATTGGGGTGTTTAGGAAGGCACTTGCACTCAAAATGGCTACTAATTTTTACATTGCTCTCTAGTAAAATTAAGTTTGTACTGATGACTTCTTCAACTTTACTGGCACCGATATTATTTACTGCAAGTTGGACTTCCACACTGTCTCTTATCATGAACTGCATCTCAAAACGCTTAGTAAGTCCCTACAGGTGTTTTTATCCTATGCTACTTAATAGCAAAAATCCAAGAGTGTTTAAGTTAAGAGTGAATAGGTTACTTCTTAGCAAGCGTGCTCCATCTTAGACCGCATCATCGCTTGATGTATGCCTATCACTAGTAAAAAAAAATTTTAATGCGAAAGTTTGAGAGGACGGATGCTTGTTACTGTCTCACGTCAGGACGCCTGAAAGGATCGTCATTAAATTTGGCACAGATGTAAATAATAGTCTATGACACATAGGCTTATTATTTCGGGAATATATATCCCCTACAGGCCACGCGGGCGAAGCCGCTGGCAGAAGCCAGTTATAAAATTAATTGTACCACATGTGCAGGTAGATGGATATGTGATTTATAGTACTATAAATCTGTGTCGTACCATAAAGCGTCACCTCTGCGGTCATTATCGCTCGCACAGGAAAACAATTAAATAATCACCTCTACTATTACGTACGCAAATCCTATTGTGAGTTTGTTATTCATGCCAATCAATCATTCATGTCATGATTTTTGTACTGTGAGCGCCGTAAAATAAAACCAATATAGAACTGTACTAACCAAGCCAATATTTACATATTAACTGTAAACTGGTCCGCATGCTTTGCAGTTTCAGTATTTGCACGCATTTGACCACTATCTCACCTGATGGTAGGCGATGATGAGGCCGAAGACGGGGCTTGCCTAGAAGTAACCTATTCACTCTTGTTTTAGAGATTCCAAAGGGTTGTAGCTATCAGGAAACACAGAGTATTTGTAGCATTTCGCTCGTCGCAAACCGTGACAGGACAGTTTTACCCCGCTCACTATTTATCATCAAACGGCAATAATTGCTCCGATTGTCTCGCAAACGCGAGAAATCACAAGCGCGACTGCCGGTTTTGGAGGTTTGATTCCTAGGTTTTTTTTTTATATATATGTGATGGGTTTGCTCTTGACTCTAGTCTTGGGAGATGACAGAGACAAAGTCTACGATGGAGCGAGCTTACCCAGAAGGAGCCTGTTCGCTCTAACTTTGAGAAGAGATTAGATTTGTAAGCGTTCGGAAACACAGACGCAGGCAGAGAGTTCCAATCCTTTGCTGTACGCATTATAAAAGAAGTTTGGAAACGCTTAGTGCAAATTGGTGGAATAGCAACAAGGTAGGGATGGTAAGTTACAGTGCGTCTGGATGTCCGATGGTAGAAGGGGGCCGGTGAAAAAAGCCATACTATACATTTTCACACGTTTTTAATAGATTGCGATTGAGATGCGAATTCGATGCGAAAATTAGAAGAATTGGCTCTCAGGTCTTTCATTTTTTGATAACAGTTTATTATTTGTTTCTGTGGGTTTTACTTTTTCTTTAAGATCGACATCGTTCACCATATTTATAACAGTTTGCATAAAATCTAGGAAAAATTCGTGGTTTTAATATAAGGGATCGACAATGTGACAATTCGATAGTATTTTCATCAGCGTTTTAACAATCACCTTCACCGCGCTACCACTGACAGAATGTCACTTGTCGATGTCGATCTGTTCTGTCAACATCATTGTGTAATGAGCAAGAAGTGCTGTCATTCAATCTTGTTTGTATGGTTTGACAGCTCACTTGTCATTCACTTCTCCTAACTTTACACGATGAGATGTTGACAGAATATCGCTTTTGGTCCTGCGGATTTATGAGATTGACATCGCTCCATTCAGAAACAGCCTGTAAGGACAGGTTCAAGCGCTCAACCATAGCCTTCCGGCGAGACCGGATTTGCAACCCACCAGCTCGTGCGTCGGACATGTATCTGTCAGCAACAGTGCTGTCGTCTGCATACCCAAAGGTACCGGGTTTCATTAGATCTTCACCAAGTTGAAGTTAGACTCCGAGGAAGTACTCTACCAAAAACTACCCAAATCGCTTCAAAAGTGCATATAAAATTTGAGATTTCTCTCTATTTCTCCGGGATTTCATCATCAGATCCTGACTTGGTGATCATGGGACCACCTGGAAAGAGCACCTTTTAAAAAAAATATCTAAATCGGTTCAGCCATCTTTGAGTAATCGGGGAATATACGTAAAAAAAAAAAAAAACCTTTCTCGCTTGTTGTCACATATATGTATGCACGTGACTGTACCGTTTTATCACAACCTAGGTTAAGCTTAAGTCTACGTACCTAAATAAAAATGTTAAAGCTATCTTTTTCCTTGTATTCTGCAACTGTTTTGTGTGGTGACTTTGATAACCGAAAACATTATAAAAAAAATATGTGTTATCAAAATACTCTCCTCATTAAGTTTTCCCCACTTTATACATAAATGCGAAAGTAACTATCTATCTGTCACACTTTCACGTCTAAACAACTAATTTATTACAAACTAGCTTCTGCCCGCGACTTCGTCCGCGTAGCGTGATGATATATAACCTATATTATATATCATCACGCTACGCGGACGAGGCTATAGCCTTCCTCGATAAATGGGCTATCTAACGCTGAAAGATTTTTTCAAATCGGACCAGTAGTTCCTGAGATTAGCGCGTTCAACCAAACAAACAAATAAAACAAACAAACCAACAAACTCTTCCACTTTATAATATTTGTATAGACTAACGCATTCACATGTCAATAGTAAACTGTCAAAAATGTATGTATAGGTTTTTTTGACAGTTTGATGACAGATTGACCTCTGATTTTGATGGGTACAGATATATGTAGATAAGCCCTTGGGGAGAAGGGCAATGGAAATTGTTATAAACGAAATTAACGCAGGCGAAGCCACTCTCATAGTTCTCGTATATTTTGTGTTGGTTTTTGCATGAAAAGAGTATATGAAACAGATGTGACTTACATAACAGTGCTATGAACATCACTGCAGCAGACAGACAGACAAATTGTATGAATATTTTATAATTTGGATGAACAAATGGATAATATCCACCATACCTAAGCTGACACTGTGGGATATTTAAAGAATCCACTATAGGATGATGAAAGAACGTCACTTTTTGGGGGAACGCCACTATTGCGGCAATAAGTCCCCTCTTTGAGGAGTGACCAGAGAGGCGCCACGACGTCCTCACCTTCCGACTGACGCAGGTACTCACCAGACGCGGTTATTTCGGGAAGTACCTGTTTCAGATTCGGTGGGAAGACACGTGGGTTATCCAGAGGACACTTTGGAGCATTGCGTGAAAGTCTTCCTGCTTGTGTGGAGCATCGCCGTTTTTTCATTTAAGCAATTGGCGGCGGTGAGCTCTCGCATCCGGTCCTGGTTCAATCCATTATACAAAGTGAAGGGGCATGGGAAGAAGTTACATCTGATTACAAAGCAGTTACCTTCGCCTGCAAAGCAGTAATATGCAAGCGAATGAGGAGGCCGGACGCGTGAGGGACACGCCTCTTCACGCCCCAGCCGCCGCAACAGAAGAAGTCGCCCTGTTCGCCGGGACTCGGAGGGCCACCGCAGACGTAACAATGGTCATGAAAGAAATTCGACATTTGCTGTATGAAAATGTACGCGCGGACGACGTCGCGAGCAGAACCTAGTATGCTATAATTATAACGATATCGTATTATTATCAAATTTCAACTCTGAAATGATGTCATCTGGAATTTACGTCTTAAATAACACAACAAAATTTTAACTGACATATAAAATATTATGCGAGTGTTTGTTCTTGAGCTGCTTCGAGTCCAATGTAATAATACTCGTATAACTACTTGCTGTTAATTATATTTTAATGTTTATTACAAAAACAGCGAGTAAAGCAGGGGCTGCCAACTAGTATTACATGAAAACAATATTTTGAAAACAGGCTATGTTGTGGTCGTTTACCTATGCGTCTTTGAAGGATAATAAATATTTTTTTTTAATCAAAACACATTACCCCTTCCAGTAATGCTTTTTTTAATTCTTTATTATCTAAGAATGTACCTAGGTATGCTAACATTTGGACATTTCACGCCCATTAGAAAAGATAAACACCCATGTAGGTACATGTTACGAATTAAAAACTGGCCAAATGCGAGTCGGACTCACGCACCGAGGGTTCCGTACAAACCAGTAGGTATTATATTATAAGCAGAAGTTGCGATTTACGATTTATAACGTATTAAAAAATAACTACTTACTAGATCTCGTTCAAACCAATTTTCACTGGTAGTTTATATGGTAATGTACATCATATTTTTTTTTTAGTTTTATCATTCTCTTATTTTAGAAGTTAAAGGGGGGGGGGGGACACATTTTACCACTTTGGAAGTGTCTCTCGCGCAAACTCTTCAGTTTAGAAAAAAATAATTTTAGAAACTTCAATATCAGTTTTGAAGACCTATCCAAAGATACCCCACACGTATGGGTTTGATGAAAAAAAAAAAAATTGAGGTTCAGTTCTATGGGGACCCCAAAATTTATTGTTTTTTTTTTTCTATTTTTGTGTAAAAACCTTTATGCGTTTCACGGAGTACATCTACTTACCAAATTTCAACAGCATAAGTAAGTAAGTAAGTAAAGTTTATTTGTTTAAACATGGTGTACATGATACATGCAAGATAACAATGAAGTATAGCAAAAAGTTCTAACATGTTCAGCCGCATATCGTGGCGTACAAATTGGTAGGAAGAGATGGTGCTTAAACCGTGATAATATTCATCAAAATTACATTTAAGACATTTTGTAGGTACTTATTAATTCACTTAAGACTCTGCCAGCTCAATAACTCAGCCAGCATTTATAGATAAAAATGTCAAAGTTAAAAACTGTAAATAATAAATGTCAAAGTAGTAATTAAATAAATTAGTCAATAGAATATTAATACTATCATTAAATGTCAATTCCAAATTACAATTATTCCAATAAATACAATAGATTACCATAACATGTCAAAAATACAACATCGTCATCTCAAAAACGAAGAAAATTGTCCTCTTTCATAAACTCTGCTATACTGTAATATGCTCTTTCTATTAGTAGACTCTTTAATTTACTTTTAAGAGCAGATATATTTAATGTTCTCCATGATTTCGGCAATTTATTAAAAATGGAGCTGATGGAACTATAATTCTTATAGTTTCGGAGAAAAGTGGCTGTGACATGCGGACGGACAGACAGACAGACAGACATGAAGAATCTATAAGGGTTCTGTTTTTTGCCATTTGGCTACGGAACCCTAAAAATCATACACTGGTACTAAAGGTGTCAATTCTATGTGTGCTAGGTTACACAGCATGTAGGTATAGTAATATAGTATTCATTTTAACCGGTTAGATCCGGCGGTGGATCCACTGTTTCCACCTGACGCAATTGATTTTATACTTTATTTTTATGTACTTTACTTTAATTTTTATGCTTTGTATTTGAATAATAATCATTTAAATCAATCGCATTTAATAATTCTCCGTAATGCACCAACCACTATTCTCTGCATCACCCAAAGGTTGACTGGTAGAGAATGCCTATGGCATTAAGTCCGCCTCCGTACTCTTTTTGTGCTTAAAGTGTTAAATAAATAAATAAATATTATAAAATTATAAAATTCGACATTGAAGAGGATCACATCGTCAAAGTATTTCTGAAAGCATCCTTACGAGCACATTGCTGCAAAATGTGGTAGACGAGCTCCACAACACTTTATCAACAGTTAACTTTAGATCCTATCACCTTCCACGGACAAAGCCACTGGCGAAAGCTAGTGACGAATTTATAAACTTAGTTTTAACAATATAATTATGTCTTATGCCAATCCACTGGAGCGGACAGGAGAGGAGCGGAGCGGAGCTGCGCCACTATTAACTAATGGAATTGCATAAAAATCTGCTATCCCTAAAAAAACAAGGTAGCGAAGTCTCACACTGGGAATCTTCTCCTAGTGGATGTTCTACCGTACCGTAGCGACACACGACGGAGCGGTTCCCCGCACGGCCTCCGACCCGCATGCGAGGAATTTTGCTCTGAACTAGGCGTAGTACTGCGATACTATTTTAACTATTTTCTAGCCTTAACTCTACTAGTGCTACCCTCTTAGATACAGGATACCACCAGATTCCCGGATAGGGTCAAACCTTCTAGGCAACTATCACAGCCACTAAATTATATTGTAAGTAAATTCTTTTAAATAAAAAATAAAAATGGTATTCCTAAATAAGTCTAAAATAAAACTGTAAATTTATTCTTTATTGATGAGAAATAAACAATATTAATTTTACTTTTTAATTTTTTTTTAGTGCGGTGCGATCTTGCTTATATTTCATGATTCTAAGTCAACGAGAATAACCTATAATAGGCGTTGATTTATTTGCCGTATTTTATTTATTGCTTCGACAACTTCTAGGGCTCATAGATGGTTTTTGTTCCTTTATTGTCTTTTTTTTTCAACTATCTACCTATGACGGTTCATGGGATGCCTCGCTCTCTGACAAACGGACGAAAGGATACAAAGGGTCCCGTTTGCCTGTAGGTACGGAGCCTTAACAATTCTGTTTTTAATTGCGATCATTACAAAATACGAAAAGTCGGTCGCCGTTTATCGGACAGCATTTTGTATAATGGACCTATTTATGCAAACAGGAACCAACCCACATAACTATAGTTTTTTGAGAAACAACCGTGTTCGTCTAAATCGTGCATACGATTAGTGAGCTTGTAATTTTGGAAAAGTTTTTATTTAAACCAATATACAACCTGTTTATTTTGATATCCCATAACTCTAGGGTTATATTCTGTAGGTAAAAATAATACTAAAACTCCTAGAATAGGTGGTCCAAAAATGCATCGTTTCGGAGATATCATCAATCATAATTAAATTAGGTCAAAAATTGTCAACAGTATGATGAATCTTTACTTGTTTGCTTACCGTACAAAATAGACCCTCGATGTGTCTAGGTATCTAAGTTTCATTGATTAGTTCCATTCAAATAAACCAAACAATTTAAAACGAATAAAGAACAGAACAGTTTATAATACTTTTATAAATCCAGTGGCAAGCCACAAAAAGCAGTGAAGTGTTTACAGGTAGGCGATACCGAGCGCTTTCTTCAATACAAGTAATTCATTTTTATTCAAACCAATCATTCATATTTAAAGCTAAGAAAATGCGACGTTGTCATATTTCACGTAAGGGTGTTTTACATTAATAATCGTGACTTTGCCGAATTATTTTGTTTGTAAAATGAAAAAAAAAATAACGAAGGATTGGAACATAACTCATATGCCAGTTGATTCTTTGATATGGCCTCAATCATACTCTAGAGTTATGGGATATAAAAAAAAACACGTTGTATAATATATATCTACACTAATATTATAAAGAGGAAAACTTTGTTTGTTTGTTTGTTTGATTGTAATGAATAGGCTCAAAAACTACTGGACCGATTTTAAAAATTCTTTCACCATTCGAAAGCTACATTATCTACACTAATATTATAAAGAGGAAAACTTTGTTTGTTTGTTTGTTTGATTGTAATGAATAGGCTCAAAAACTACTGGACCGATTTTAAAAATTCTTTCAGCATTCGAAAGCTACATTATCCACGAGTAACATAGGCTATATTTTATTTTGGAAAAAAATAGGTTTCCGTAAGATATTTGGGTTTTTCGGACACAAAGTGTAAAAATCAACCGGAAAAGTTACTTATTTTGCGTACGCTGCCTAAACTATAAAAGATAGAACCATACATTGTTCTTATTAATTGTAGATCTTATAAATATCTACAAAAAAGTCCGCGACACACTATACCTATCTATGTCGAGTGAGGCACAACAACCATTTTTTTTATTTAAAAATCTTGATTTTCTTTGAACTACATTTAAACGCGTTTATTTTACTCATGCTATTAATCCTTATCAAAATAAACTATTTCATCACTAAGAACAGTTTATGTAGATAATATTTGGTCTTTGAATGATTAAAATCGGACGTTTGGTTTTGAAGTTATGGTGAAATAAAATATTACGATTTCTGCTGCACGGCCCGTTGCGAAGTGGACGTCACCAAGGCGGGGGTGCGCGTGCGGGAGGGGAGTTTAGATCTATGAGTAAGGTAATCGGCTCCCTACGCAGCGGTCGGGCGCGAAGTCTAAATATTCTAAAGATGATAACTTTGTTTGTATGTTTGTTTGTTTGATTGTAATGAATAGGCTCAAAAACTACTGGACCGATTTTAAAAATTCTTTCACCATTCGAAAGCTACATTATCCACGAGTAACATAGGCTATATTTTATTTTGGAAAAAAATAGGGTTCCGTAAGATATTTGGGTTTTTCGGACACAAGGTGTAAAAATCAACCGGAAAAGTTACTTATTTTGCGTACGCTGCCTAAACTATAAAAGATAGAACCATACATTGTTCTAATTAATTGTAGATCTTATAAATATCTACAAAAAAGTCCGCGACACACTATACCTATCTATGTCGAGTGAGGCACAACAACCATTTTTTTTATTTAAAAATCTTGATTTTTTTTGGACTACATTTAAACGCGTTTATTTTACACATGCTATTAATCCTTATCAAAATAAACTATTTCATCACTAAGTACAGTTTATGTAGATAATATTTGGTCTTTGAATGATTAAAATCGGGCGTTTGGTTTTGAAGTTATGGCGAAATTAAAATATTACGATTTCTGCTGCACGGCCCGTTGCGAAGTGGACGTCACCAAGGCGGGGGTGCGCGTGCGGGAGGGGAGTTTAGATCTATGAGTAAGGTAATACGGCTCCCTACGCAGCGGTCGGGCGCGAAGTCTAAATATTCTAAAGAGGATAACTTTGTTTGTATGTTTGTTTGTTTGATTGTAATGAATAGGCTCAAAAACTACTGGACCGATTTTAAAAATTCTTGAATCAGCTCATATACCAAGAATACCCATGATCCCTACTGATTTGCCTATACCCTTCAAAAGGCTCCAATAGAATAGAATAGAATAGAATAGAATAGAATAGAATAGAATAGAATAGAATAGAATAGAATAGAATAGAATAGAATAGAATAGAATAGAATAGAATAGAATAGAATAGAATAGAATAGAATAGAATAGAATAGAATAGAATAGAATAGAATAGAATAGAATAGAATAGAATAGAATAGAATAGAATAGAATAGAATAGAATAGAATAGAATAGAATAGAATAGAATAGAATAGAATAGAATAGAATAGAATAGAATAGAATAGAATAGAATAGAATAGAATAGAATAGAATAGAATAGAATAGAATAGAATAGAATAGAATAGAATAGAATAGAATAGAATAGAATAGAATAGAATAGAATAGAATAGAATAGAATAGAATAGAATAGAATAGAATAGAATAGAATAGAATAGAATAGAATAGAATAGAATAGAATAGAATAGAATAGAATAGAATAGAATAGAATAGAATAGAATAGAATAGAATAGAATAGAATAGAATAGAATAGAATAGAATAGAATAGAATAGAATAGAATAGAATAGAATAGAATAGAATAGAATAGAATAGAATAGAATAGAATAGAATAGAATAGAATAGAATAGAATAGAATAGAATAGAATAGAATAGAATAGAATAGAATAGAATAGAATAGAATAGAATAGAATAGAATAGAATAGAATAGAATAGAATAGAATAGAATAGAATAGAATAGAATAGAATAGAATAGAATAGAATAGAATAGAATAGAATAGAATAGAATAGAATAGAATAGAATAGAATAGAATAGAATAGAATAGAATAGAATAGAATAGAATAGAATAGAATAGAATAGAATAGAATAGAATAGAATAGAATAGAATAGAATAGAATAGAATAGAATAGAATAGAATAGAATAGAATAGAATAGAATAGAATAGAATAGAATAGAATAGAATAGAATAGAATAGAATAGAATAGAATAGAATAGAATAGAATAGAATAGAATAGAATAGAATAGAATAGAATAGAATAGAATAGAATAGAATAGAATAGAATAGAATAGAATAGAATAGAATAGAATAGAATAGAATACTCTTTATTATGTACACCATATAAGTAACAGAAAAAATATTAAGTAAACATTACATAGGGTGACACAATGGGCGGCCTTATCGCTAAGAGCGATCTTTTCAAGACAACCTTTGGATGGATTTTAAAGAGAAAGGAAATACAATACTGTAGGTAGTGTTAGGTGTACGACTTAAATGAATAAATACATGATAGATAAATAAATACAATTAAAATTATGAATCAAAAAGCATAGAACCCAAGTTATATCGATAATAGAGAAAAGTAGTGATGTTTGACCATTGTTTTAAAACTGGACAAAGATTGAGCACGTCTTACTGACTCGGGCAATGCATTCCATAGCCGCACCGCTTGAACCGTAAAAGATTTGTCGTAGAAGCTGGTGGAATGCATCGGCATCTCTAATCTCAAGCTTTCCGATGACCTCAGATATCTATTATGTGTGTCATGAAGGAACTTAAAACGTTCTTTAACGTAAGAGGGGTTTGTAGGATTGAACAGAATACTGTAGAGCAGAAATAAAATATGAGAATCCCGGCGAAGACGAATGGGAAGCCACTTGAGCTTTGTGCGAAATTCAGAGATGTGATCATATTTGCGTAGGCCAAATATAAATCTTATGCAAAGGTTTTGAAGACGCTCAAGTTTATCGAGTTGTGCCTCAGTGAGATCGAGATAACTGACATCAGCATAGTCAAGAATAGGAAGCAGAAGGGACTGTGCAAGCGCAATTTTAGTGGCAGTGGGAAGAAAGTTCCGCAAACGTCTAAGAGACCTGGCAGATGCAAAAATTTTGCGACTTACGTCCTGGAGCTGCGGACCCCAAGACAGATGTTTGTCGATCCAAACCCCAAGGTTCTTAACCTTTTCACTGATTGGGATAGTAGTACCGTTAAACTGAACCTGGGGAAGCTGTGACCAATTTACTTTTGGAATCATCCTAGAGCTGCCAACAACAATGACCTGGGTTTTCGAAGGATTAACCTGAAGCCCAATTTCCAGTAAAAATTTCTTTCGCACTAACGATAAACAAAGTCCAGGGCCAAACATTCAAATTAGTAGGAATTGATTTACGAAAAGAATTATTTAACGTCAATTAATGTTGTAGAGAAGCTCTACAATAATCGCTTTAGTTATCTATCCTAAAACAAAGGGTTGCACTCCTGGACTGCCGGCAGAAGTGAAAACTTAGTATTAATTACATTTAAATATTTTCATCATTAACAACTTTAACATCCACAGAAAGACAATCTGTGCAGCCTGCGGATAATGACTGCGTCGTCGATGTTAGTGTCGGTGTCTGTGATTTGACCTGGGAATCATTTTTCTGACCGTGTGTTTCCTGGGTAGGCTTTTTGCAGCGGTAACCCGTAACCGACATCCACGCGGGCGGAGCCGCGGCCGCTATTATTTATATTTCTTTTTTTAAATGTGTGAGAAAGATTAAAAATGACATTCATAATCTCTGATATTATATTCGTACTATTTCATTAAGTAAGTTATCCTACTCCTGCTATATATTATTTAATATAATAAATGCGAGTTTGTGAGTGAGTTTGTGTATATTTTTGTTACTCAATCACGTCAAAACGGCTGAAGGGATCTGGGTGAAATTTGGAACAGGGATAGATTATGGTCTGAAATAACACATAGGCTATTTTTTATCCCACGGGAACGCGTACGAAGTCGCGGGCAGAAGCTAGTCTTTCATAATTTTACTGTAATATAAAAGGCAAAAGGGGATACCTACCAAGTATTACATGATTTAAAGAAAAATGGTATTGTTATATTCATAGGCAAGAATTAGTTTTCCATATTTCGCTTAAAGGATCAAAGTAACTAAGATAGGGACGTTGCATTTTCGTCCGGATTAGGTAAATTATGTAAGGGACATAACCATTATTTTTATTAACGAATCGGTTTAAGCAAACATTGCTTAATTCATACCATTACAAAATTATTTCTCAAAAAGTGTCTGGTTCAAAATCTTGTGATAAATTGACTAGAATTTAGAAAAAAATAATTATTATATTATACTCACCACAGGTCTGGTCCACAAATTCAAGCTTGCTCAGCGTGCAATAGAGAGAACAATGGTCATGAAAGAAAAGAGAAATTCGACTTTTGCTGTATGAAAATGTACGCGCGGACGACGTCGCGGGCAGAACCTAGTATGCTATAATTAAAACGATATCGTATTATTATCAAATTTAAACTCTGAAATGATGTCATTTGGAATTTACGTCTTAAATAACACAACAAAATTAAACTTGCTCAGCGTGCAATAGAGAGAGCAATGCTCGGGGTTTCTCTGGTGGGCAGAATTCGCAACGAATTCATTCGCCAGAGAACTAAAGCCACTGACATTGCGCGTGGAATCAGCATGCTGAAGTGGAAGTGGGCCGGACATGTCTGTAGACAGACGGTCGATGAAGCAGACATGTGTTAGAGTGGAGACCGCGTATGGGAAAACGTAGTATGGGACGCCCTGCGGTACGATGGACCGATGATTTCAAGATAGATGGTGGCTGGCAGCGTATGGATGCGAACTGTACAAGACCGGGATGGTTGGCTTTCTTTGTGGGAGACTCACGTTCAGTAGGTAGTGGACGGCAATTGTCTGAAACAATGATAATTATGAATTATTACAGTCTATGTGAGTATCAGCGAGTTGGTTAAACAATTTCATGAAGGAGTTTATAACACAACACAGATTCAAGCTAGATGTAATACGTAGAGATATTAAGTAATGAGGGACGTAAAAAGTAAGATTATCTTTTTTTATTTTTTATGCTAACAAGAACTATGCTGCATGGTACTGTCTATGTGATTGACGTAAAAAAAAAAATAAGGAAAAATGTGTTTTTTTATGAAAAGATTCAATTTCGTAGTTTTTTTCTGACTATGGTAAATTAGTAGTGAAAATATTTCGTTTAGTCATAATCGTCTTTATTTTGGCATTTGTGTGGATTGGTTCATGTTTGCATAAGTCGGTCCGTTGTCGTATCAGCGGACCTCTCAGGTTATCAACATGAGAGATAAAATGGTGCATATAAATTCACGTTCGCGAAAAAAAATTGCATATTATCACAAAAGTAGTCGTGTCATTCAAATCTGCAGAAAAAGCAAAGTCAGGTGAACAAGATGAAGACAACTCGTGTGCTGGCGTTGTTACCGCTGTTCGTAGTGTTGGCGCATTCTTTCTCCTGGGGTAAGTAGTGAAGCCCTGCAATATTGCTGGTTGTTATTTTATGTTTTTTTCTTTTCTTTTCTAAATAAATAGTACTTAACGGTTTTCATCTTACGCCCACAATTATCTTCTTGATAAAGGTTTCTTATGAAATCTAAATGGAGTCCGTCTGGCCCAATCGCTTGTACGGAACTGTAGCACCGGGGGATACCACGCAAGGTGCTACTATTCATGGTTCAAAAACAACACTTGTACTTTTTAAATAACACTATACGGCCTTCTCTACTGTCTTCAATGGGAGCTTTTACATGACTGATTTACAAAACAATCTTTTTTCGAGTGATCTTTTTTTGAAATACGTGTTTATTTCTGCCGGACCGTTCTAAAGTTCGATGGACTCACTTATCTGCTAGTGACATGCAAACAAAGAGGTCGCACTCGACGGAACAAACCAATGTGATTACTTTATGTTTTCCTTGCCCTACTCCATAAAACGGAACGCTTATAGCAGGGGCGGCCATCTTGATTACACCCAAGAACTAATTTTTAGGGACGAAACCCAGTGCGATCTAGCAATTTCATATATATAACGGAATCCTTAAAGGATCACTCGGTTGTGTCTGTCTGACACAGCCAATGTTCTACTAGACCGATTCAGTTGAAATTTGGTACACATATAACCTTTTGGGACCCAAACACGGACTCGTAAAGAAAATAAGAACATTTTGAAAATGGTCACTTTTTGAGTGAAAAATTAGGAATGTAAAAAAGTTTTTTCAACTCTACCCTGTGTCATATTAAATCACAGGGTTCATCATAAGGGTCTCAAAACTATTCTTTTTTGGTTTTAAGTTATTTCATTTCGAAGTAAATAGAGAAAACAGATAAAAATTGATCGTACCCCTTATCTCCCAAACTACAAAGCCTAAAAAATACGATTATAGGTCATTCTCCTATAAATTATCGGGAAACGTATTAAAGGTTTATGATTTTTAACTAACTTTAAAAATCTGGACAAGTGCGAGTCGGACTCGCATGCAAAGAGTTCCGAAACAATTTAATTTTTGTAACAATATGTTATTTTAACATTATAGATAGGTTATTTAAGTTTTCCATAAATAGGTAATTTTCTTTTCAAAATTTTCTCTCATTCCACTCAGTTTGTTTTTAGAGATAAGGAAGAGGAAATGGTAATTTTTACAAAATATTTGGTCTAACAAATATATTTATAGTTTAAAATTATGAAAAAAAATATTGTTAAAATCCTCACAGTAAGCCCTTTTATTTTATTTGACACGATATACAGTTTGAAAATCCTTTTTTTTTTTAATTCGCCCATAACGAGACCCGCGGCTTCACCCGCTTCAGAAATTTTATACCTACTTAAACTTTCCTCGAGAACCACTACATCCATGGTTGAAAACAGCATGATTATTGGTGCAGTAGTTTTTGAGTTTATCGCGAACAGACAGACAGACAGACACGGTGACTCTATTTTATAATACCTATGTAGTGATTTGGAAACTCGTATTTCAGATTTCGTCGTGGGCATAGAGAAACGATTGGAATTTTATAGTAAAGGAACAGTAATACATACAGAAGACATTCCGTCGATTCATCGTATCAATACAATTAAGTACGATCCAGTTCACTACACAGTGCTGTTTGGTGACTATCACATCAAGACTTTTTCCATACACAGCTTCGACCTAACAACGAGGAAAATACAAACTTTAGTAAGGAAACAATCAAGCGCTACATACAAGAGTCTCGCCTACGACCCGCCCACACACACACTCTTTTGGACTGAAGACAAGAAAATATACTCGTTGTCATTAAAACCTGCATCGTCTAACGTAGCAGTTGACGGAAATCTTATAGTTACGACGGATCGCAACATCGGGGATATAACTGTAGACAGCTGTGGAGGGTACGTTGCTAATACAACAATTAACTTATATTTAGTTTTAAGACTGATGTTGTACTTTGTTAATACTCACAGTTATTTCAAATTACAGGTATATTTACTGGGCCACAAGTAATAACATAGAGAGGGCTGCGTTTGATGGCTCCGAGAGAAAAGTTTTAATAAACAGTAAAGTTGCTTCGCGACGAAGTTTATCCATTGACTATCAAACACAGCTAATGTACTGGGTTGAGGTTCAAAACGTGTTTGAACAATCTATTGAAAGTGCCGACTTGAATGGGAGAGACAGTGCAACAATTTATGGTATGCTAGGAGTTGAAGATTGTCCAACTACTTTAACTGTATCAAAAGACTATATTTATTTGAGAAGCTACTGTCAAAGAGCCATTTTGCAACTGCCAAAGAAGCAACAACGCAATGTGACTCCAATTATTTACTTACGTACTAATACAAGCTGTTGGCCAGCAGCAGCCAACTATACAATTGAGGAACAAACCTTGGGAATCAAGTGCTGTGAACCTCTGAAGAATCTAATGCTGGATGTGAAGGAACGCCACGGTTCAATATGTCACAACTACTGCTTCCGAGGAAATTGTAGTATCAGTGCTAAGGGACATCCTAAATGCAGGTAAAACAAGTTCATTTCAATAAGGAGAACTGATTATGTGACTTGTAATTATAATAATACAGGGCACTCAGAATAGTAAATGAAACTTTACAGTCACGTAAAGATTTTGATTTTCGATCTTGACGGTTTTGTTGTCATTTTACTCCTAATAAAACCATCATTGTTCTGTAAGCACTTTTTCCTTGATATGAATTTATCAATGAAGCAATTTAATCGTGGAAGCGATTATCGTGTTCATTACTCACTGGCCTAGGTATTTTGTAAAAAAGTCTAGGTACCCATATTGAACGAAAGAAAAACATGTTAGTCCTCCCTAACAGACGCACATTTCTGATCATAAAATATAAGTAGATACAGATACAAAAAAGGAAATAAAACAGAACTTAACCTATTATTTTTTACTTTTTTATCTCCTGCTCTTATGTTTTCGTTGGCTGTGACTTCGTTTTCCTGTATGTTTAAAAATGTGTGGAACTGGATGTCCAGAAGTACGAATTAGTGGGATTAATTAACATAACCTATTTTCTGTATTCTTTTTTGTTTGATTACGATAAAAAGTACAAAACCAAAATATTATAACTTTCCTCATAAACCTGATAAAAAATTGTTGCAATGTAAATGAAATCAACTTATAACTTAGTACAGATACCGGCAATGCCATCTACTGACCCAAATAGTACTTTCGGCAGCATGACATTACACCAAAACATATTTGTTAGTTATTAGTGGTACATTTAATATGTCTTAAAAAAGTGATTCTTACAAATATATTTAGTTCTAAATGAACGTCATACTTTCCTTCTAATAAAAATAAAACGAACTCCGAACTTATTTGATTTGAGAGTTCAACTGGGAGAGTTCATTTGATCTCATTTTCGCGGTGTTAAGATTATGTACAATATTCTTCAACAGGCGCGCGCTTGCATATGCTTGGCTAAATGAGCCAAAGCTCAAAACACCTGTACTTCGGATATTTAATTAATTCCACCGAATCTGTAATTAAGAACGCGTATTCCGTCCACTAGCGCCGCCAATCGTTTTATTATTTGTGGTAAATTTAAGACACGTACATAAAAAACCGCTCTGTAGTGCACTGAAGAAATGTATTTATTATGTTTTGAGAGTTATGTTTTGTACTTTAGAACATAATAGTTGCCAAAGTCGATATTTTTGCTAAAAGTGGCCACTTTTAGCAATAATTGCCGTTTTGGCTATTTAGCTATGAGTTGTGTATTAAAAATAGCTGTCAAAAAATAATAGATACATTTCTTTAGTGCACTACAGAGCGGTTTTTTATCTACGTGTCTTAAATTTACCACAATTAATAAAAAAACAATTGGCGGCGCTAGTGGACGGAATACACACTCTTAACGTAGTCACCTACTGGCCCAAAAGAGGAAAAAAGAGTTAACTATCGATTCGCAAAAAAAAGAAGAAAAATGAACCTATACAGGCCTGAAACCAGGGTGACCCTGGCTTCAGCCCTTTTTGATTTGTCATACCAGCCGCGAGCAGAGGGCTTAGTGTGAGTTTTTCAACATTCTCGATCGCGTTAGCGTAAACGCCAATTTGTATTGAAACTGAATAAGCGCCGCCTGGTGAGAATAACAGATAACCTCTTTTTTTTTTTTTTTCTATACACTTTGACACAAGCAAACGTTTACGTTAACGCGATCGAGTACGTTAGAAAACTCACACGAAGCCCTCAGGTGGCCGGAATGGGATGCCGTTGCCTCCTTCTGCGAAGCAGTCATGCTAGCGAAGGAGGTGGCGGAGCGGGAGAGGAGACCCTCTCGTCCCGGCCGCCGTGGTGGACGCCGCGGGCGTCGGGGGCCACCACTTGGTGACCTCCGGCCACCGTTGGCGCGGGCCTGTGGACGGCGAGCTATGGGTGGCTCGCCGTCCGTCCTTCTAGTGACGACAGGCCGTGTCGACGGCGTGTTAGTGTTCCACGCGCGCCTCAAAGAGAGTCAGCAACACAGAGGGGCCCGAAAGGGCCGACGCCTGCCGGAGTCGCGGGATTATTCGCAAGAGACACCGTGGCTCCGGAACACACAGGGCAATGAAGGAACATGGATGGGTTTTAGTCAGTAGAAGTCTGACACTCCCTCCCGCTACACCCAGAGCGGGAGGAGTCATTGGATGATTTCCCATCCCTAAAAAAAAAAAAAGCCCTCAGGTGGCGAAGTTCCATGATAGAGGAGTCGCAAAAACAGTTGAATTAACTCGGCTCGGATGTATAACTGTGTTTTAAAAACTTAACATCGTTATGATTTACGTTCCTGGTTCGAAGCACCGAAATAAAGAATCAACCTTATTCATAAAGTAGTTGTTTAACTACGTAGTTTGAAGAATAGCACCATTCATTTAGCGCAATATCAACACGTTACAGTTCAAATATGCAACCATGTGATCTTCTTTATGGCCGACCCCATAAAGTAAGCTGCTTTAGGTTGCATTACAGAGCAACAAGGGATGTTAAATGAGAAACCCATTGTAGCCTTGAGTCTAGCTTAATTCCCAGGAAAACTATTTCTTCGACGAATTCTAGTTTCTGTTCAATATTTTGTCACAATTATTACTTTTGACATTTGGTAAAGTGAATAAAATGCACTGTTTTAATTTTAAATTTACGTATCAACGTTTTTCGACAAGTTTTGTACAAATTTCAATTATTTGTTCAGTTTAGCTAAACATAGCCTTTTTTTAATCATTCTTAGAAATTGTTATCATCACGCTATATCTTGGAGGAGCTAATCAGTCAATAACCATAACATTTTATAAGATCGGCTATTTTAGTTTAATGTCAACTAAATTCATAGACCCGGCGGTACAATGACTGCCTTCCGATTTAAATTAAAAGCGATTTTCATAAAATACAGTGGCAGCGGTTTCACGATAGGAAAACCACTCTAAATTTTATTGCACCCGTGTGAAACCACGGCAGATCGCTTGTATAAAAAAAACAAATATAATCGAAGTTTACAGGTATCAAAATAAAAGTAATTTCTATTCATTCAACTTGCTTCCTCTTAAATATTGGCAGTAAATGAAAGTTATTCTGTATACTAAATCAGTATTACATAAAAATTATATCCGTGTCACATTATACAGTCGCAGCGCAGCGGTCGCGAACCTCGATCACCAGTCACAATATTTGTTGGCTTCCTTGTTCACCAACTAACGCTGTTTCTTATCTTCATCATTTCAGTTGCAAAGCTGGTTACTCAGGAGAGAGGTGCGAAGTTAACGCGTGCTATAAGCACTGTTTAAACAACGGATTCTGTTCCTTGAATGAGGCGGAGAAGCCAGTTTGCCACTGCACAGCAGATTATCAGGGTGAAAGATGCGACGATTCCATTTGCAAGGACTATTGTTTGAAAGGGAACTGTTTTGTCAGTACTGAGAGACAACGCATCTGCAGGTATTTTGTTGCCCATTCTACCATATAATTTGTTGCATACAAAATGAATATTTTACTAAATATCTACCAGCTGGAGCAAGCATCCTTCAGCACGCTTTCTTAAAGTGATTTGTATTAATTTGAATTCCTAGTTTCTTCACATTGTCTCCTTCACTGATGACATTCATATGTGGGCTTAGAATAATAACGCATAGAAACCTAGTACGAGTGCAAAAAGTGAGGCAACTAAAACTTAGCCTAATCCGTCAAACTTAGCCGTCAGGCCGTCAGTACTCAATGTCACGTTCCGTCGAACACAGCTCGCGAGTAAATAATTGAAAATGACAGTTTGTTGCGTGAAAGGATGTTATAGCAGATCAGGAAAACAAAAAAATGTGATAAAATAACATTTCACAAATAAATACTCACATTCTATGCACTATTTTTACGTAAATCGATAAATAAAACAAAATTCTAATAACCTAACTTGTCATAACACAGTGTTGCTATTTGTGAGGAAAAAATACCCACATTGCTTTCATTCATGTTTTTCATTTTTGTAATTTTAAAATACAATACTTACTGTTAATTCATATCAAACCCGATGTTTTAACATTGTTTATAATTATAACCCATCAAGCATTCTAAACGCATTGAACAATATCTCATTCTGTAAGCGATTTATTTCCTTTTATTTTGAAATAAATTGAATTATACTTTCCGAAAAAATATGTCATATTACATGAAAAATCATGTTTACCTTTTCCAGTTCCCAACAACATAAAATACTTGCCTTGATAGCAAAATAGTAATGCGTCTTCCCATATTTTGTGGGTAACGGCTTAGTAATGGTATCACTGAAAGCTATATCTGTGTGCGCTAGAGGAATGTAGACACATTCGGCTCACGCACACAAAGAAAATGAAGTGGACACACGATTTTGCTCGGGTTTTGTTCGAGACGCGGCTTCTATGCGTTATTATTCTAAGTATGTGGGTTAATATAGGCCGTGCTAAACATTCAGCTGTTTACTTTCACTTTTTAACAGCACCACATTTTCTTGTAACATTAAATAGTCTCGAATTTAGTTGTTTTTTAACCGACTTCCCAAAAAGGAGGAGGTTATCAATTCGGTTGTAAGTTTTTTTTTTATGTTTGTTACCTCATAACTCCGACAATTATGAACCGATTTGAAAATTCTTGTTTTATCTGAAAGGATATACTTGCAGATTGGTCCCATTTAAATCATATCAAAATCGGTTACGAACTTTGGATTTTAAATCGAAATACCTGGAATTAGACTATTTAGATGATTCTTTGATAATCGAAATTGCTTTTCTGCGATTTTGCAGTGGTGTTGTTAGGTGTGGGGCACCACTAAAAAGTGAAAATTAAAAAACTTTTTACAAACAAAACTTTCAGATAAAACATTTTTTTTTCAAATCGGTTCATAATTGTCGGAGTTATGAGGTAACAAACATAAAAAAAAACTTTTTACAAAAAAATACAACCGACTTCAAAAAAAAAACACTACAAAGTAAAAAATAACTTTAATTTCGGAAGTCGGTGTTTTTGTTACTTTCTTCGTATTTTGACACCGACTTCCGAAATTAAAGTTATTTTTTACTTTGTAGTTTTTTTTTTGGAAGTCGGTTGTACTTTTTTGTAAAAAGTTTTTTTATATATCTTTACATATTCACTGTCAAAAAAATACAACCGAATTCCAACAAAAAAAAAAAAAACTCCACAAAGTATAAAATAACTTTAATTTCGGAAGTCGGTGTTTTTGTTAGTTTCTTCGTATTTTGACACCGACTTCCGAAATTTAAGTTACTTTTTACTTAGTAGTGTTTTTTTTTATTTGGAAGACGATTGTTTTTTTTGTAAAAAGTTTGTATAATTTATCTTCATTACTTCAGATGTAATGCCGGCTACTCTGGGGAACGGTGCGAAGTTAACGCGTGCCATAAGCACTGTCTTAACAACGGTGTCTGTTCTCTGAATGAGGAGGACGAGCCGTTCTGCCAGTGCACCGCAGACTACGAGGGTGAAAGATGTGATGTTGCTATCAGACACACTGATAGCTGTGACTGTGCTGACAAGATGGCACAACAAATATTACGAAACCTGCGCGGCGAACTTAAGCAATGTATTAGAGAAGAGCTAAAATTTGACCTTTAACTCCACTGGGATAAACTTGATGAGAATGCGGCCAATACCCAAATCTGCAAGGACGTAACAAATGTTGATTCACAAAACCAGAATGAAACCACATCAAAAACGCAAACATCAAGTATACAATTCTGAGAGACAAATGATATCACTTACAGCAACAGTGATTATGCATGCAACTTGATTTATCAATCATCAACTCATTTGAAAATAAAAACAGTCCTTAATAATAGCAAGCTGGCGCAACCTTGACTCCTGTCCTGTTCTGGATGACGTCGTGACTGTCCACACAAAATCCAGCGAACCTTTTTGTACGGCGACGAAAACCGAACCCCGATCACTGATACAACGAGAAGAAACTGAAATTTCAGACGGCACTGGTAAAGTGTACCTTCGGGAGTTTCAGGAGTGTCCGACAATGCCTTTTCTAATGATTGTGAAGACCCATTTGAAGTCATAGTCTTAGACTATTTTCTTAATTTTATTTTTTTAAATATAAAGGTAACATAAAGTAGAGCAAAGACAAAACGTCCTATTCGCAAAACGACACGACACGACACTTGGAACATGAGACTGTAGAAGATTATGAGATTATCGGGTGTCAACACAGGTTGTGTCTACACCAGATGTTTAATATTTCCGTTCCGTTTGAATTTAAATCTTAAAATAAAATAAAATAAATAAGAAGCCATGATTTTTATTTTTTTAGACTTAGAAATGATGGTGGTAGCTTGCCAGGCGGACTTAGAACAAGTCCTACCACCAACCAAACCGAGCAAAAAATTTGCCCCCACTGGCCAACCAAAAGTAAAAACCAAAAGTAATTTGGCAGCATTACTATACTATCCTATTGGGGGTTTGGTTTCCGCACTTAGTTCTGATGTTGGACCATTGTTCGTGAGACATGCGGCCATCACTCCAACCAGCCAACCTCCCTCCAGAAACAGATCAGTTATGTCGGCGTGTTTGGGACAGGGTGTCCCTATTGTTTGCCTCCGTATTTCGGTGACGCATTTGCACTCAAGGACCCTTTCTATGCTTGTTCTGCACAGAAGGCTGTCCGTAATGTCTATCGTGTGCCGTTTATTCAATTAACAGTGCCCGGTGATGGTCCCCGTCATCATGCGCGGACTGGCCCTATCCAATCGCAGAAGGAGCCTGGTCAGTCTCCGGTCCAGGTTTGGTACAGCTTACTGGGACTGCCTGCAGCCTAGTCTCAAGGCCCACCAGCGTTCCGTTTGTTTGTGGGTGTGTTCACGCAACCATGTGCACAGCTGGACGAACGGGAGTGGTACTATGGGTTCGGCTCCAACAGCCACATCGTCAGATCCCCTCCTGAAGCAGAACAGCTTCACTATACTTTAACAATAGGGCCTTCTGCTTTTAGAACTTTCTGCTAATAGTAAGATTTGCGAATAGGTCGTTTTGGTAATAGAACTTTTTTATATATTTTTTGTTATAATCATAAGTTTTGAGCTGTAGAGTTCATTTTTTATCACTAGCGTTGGTATGATATATTATAGCAATTATATGTTTTGTAAGTAAGGAGTCTTTATTTGAATAGTCGAAGTGACGATATTAATCAGTTCAGTTACAGTCGTTCCTCCGGGGATTTCAAACTTGCGTAAAACAAAGATATAATGTATGACTCCTACAAGTCATACATTATATCTTTGTTTTAGTAATATTACAACTTCATGTTTGTTACCGTTAAAAGGCTGTGCTCAACACTCAGGCGCCGTCGTTGTCATAGCGTTAGGCCGCAGGCACGAAATGAGATGGCGTGGGGCTGCGGCGTCGGGAGCGCGGGCAGCGGTGCGTTGTAATGCATTAATTTATATGGAACTGGCCACGAAGGTAGCGGCGCAGGGAGAAACACGGCGGTGGCGTACGAGCGGTACGCGCCAGTCAAGTGATGCCGAGCATTTACTGTTACCTACGTAGTTTTGTGCATTATATTGTTTACTTTTTAACGACCGACGTTTCAAAATGCGTTTCAGAATTGGTCGCCGTTAAGACATTTTGTTCGCGACAAAGACACTAAATACGCACAACACTACGCCGCAGTAGCACCTCGCGATCTACCCGCCGGCTTCGTGACCGGGTCTACGCCGCCACGCTACCACTTACCCATTGACTTCGTATCCGCGGGCTTAGAGAATCCCGTTCTCATGGCATTTTATGTGTTTTGACGACAACAGCATACATAACAATGCAAATACCATCACCAAGAAAAAAATTCAAGCGCAGCTGCAGACCTGTGACAGGAATTTCATTATGTAGAAATATAGAAATTTTTATAAGAGATGGCTTTTTTTTACGGGGGTAATTCTCATGGATGTCCTCCGCCCTGGGGCGGGCTGAGGGGTCTGTCAGATTCTTATTGACTAAAACCACCCCGGTGTTCCATCATCTCACCTACGCCGAGAATCGCGGTAACTGATGCGACTTCCGTAATCCCCGGCTAGTGCAGGCCCGAGTGCGGTCAGCGGGCTGAGTGAGGTGTTTGTCTCCCCCCGCGACGTCGAAGAGGGGCGCACGGGAACACCACGCGCCGCCATCTCGGTTCCGGATGAATTGCGGGCGACGGACATCTCCAAGTCGCCCCTGGACCCAGTTAGGGGGGCCGGAAGAGGGCAACATAAACCCTCCTCCGACGACCGGTGCGCCTGCTGCGAGCCGGGAGAGCGGTCGAGATCTCCCTCTCTCTTTCCGCAGCCTCCTTCTGCGCGATAACTGTTTCGCAGAAGGAGACCACCGCGTCCCAGGACTGCTCGCCGTCGACCATAGCACGGACTACGGCTGGCAGCGAGAGGTCACTGCCAACACAGAGATGAGGGCATGGCGCGGCTCCTCCCAAGCGGCACACTCTGCCAACGTATGCCGTATCCTCCCGACAGTTGACGCAGTGGTGACACCGAGCGTCTGCTCTTGACTCTTGTCTATGTCAGAGATGACAGACACAAAGTCTACGATAGAGCGAGCTTACCCAGAAGTAGCCTGTTCACTCTAACTTTGAAACGATTAGGGTTGTAAGCGTTAGGAAACACAGAATTAATCACTTTTACATTAACACGTTATAAATCACTAAATATTATAAAACACAGTGTGCGCCTTATCATCAGCGATCATTTTATTTTGAACATTTTTACTGTTGAAATAACTTTGAAAGCGAAAATAAAAAACTATACCTCAACAAATTCTACTGAAGAGCAGTGTTTTTTTCACGATTTCAGGTTTGGTCTCATAACAAAAGTAGTCATAAGGAAAAAAAACTACTTGGCCAGTTTTTTTCTTATTGCGAGACGGACTCGTGCGCCGAATGAATTATTTGTTTATAACATGTATTTTAATACTATAGACTTCTTATTCTTTTTATCTATTGGTAAAGATCTATTATGTCCAATTTTTTTTTTAATTTTTGGCTCAGTGGTTTTGGAGATTAGTGGGGGAATGGTCACTTTTGGTCTGATTTCTTAAATAACTTCAAAACCTTTTATTTTAAAATAATGAAAAAAAAATTACAATAAAGTCCTCACGATATTGTTCAAAAAAACTTATTTTTATTTTTTTTAGTTTGATCCCAGTGAACCCCTGGGTGACACTAAAATTTTCATAATTTACGTAAAACGTCCGTGTTTGGTTCACAAAAGTCCATATGTGTACCAAATTTCAACAGGTGCAGTGGAGAAATTAAACTGGCTGTGACAGAAAGACACCCGAGTGATCCTTTAAGGGTTTCGTTTCTGTTCGGAACCCTAAAAACTCAAATCGCTTTATACTAACCTTAAACACACTTATCGCCAATCGCCAACAGTGTGACAATTTCTTAGGCATGGTCTGTTGTGGAGTCTGAGCCTTGTTCACACAAAGAAACAATTGAACGACGGTCACGAATCCTGTTCCAGTTGTTTTAGTAAATAGTCATCATAGAGATGGTAAACAAAGCCAGGCTTACAGCATTGTTTTATGTATTGCGGTGGAATCAGTTCGGGTTGACGGATCAGTGTCGAACGAGAACGGTCCCATGGTGCGATTCTGTAAAAATCCTACCGTGTTGACTTAGATAAAGTGAGCTGTCAAACGATTCAGGGTGTTAAAGCGATTTTGCCATACCTTTTACTAGAATCAAAAGTAGCTAACAATTTAGGACCAATTAGTTTGTGTTCATATATAATTCCGTGGTGCTTGGCAACTGAGCTTTATATGTCCCAGTATAACCCAGTTGTATATGTCCTTTGGTGCCTATTGGCCTAACTCAAATCTGTCTCCTGCTTGTTAAGGAGGGAAGTGGAAATTATATTTATTTTTTCCTACTCCTCCGCTGTACTCTTCTGATTAATTTCGATGTGGAATCCAAGACAGTTGAATCGTTTCTCCGGGACTCGTCGTGCTTCATTGGCGCGGCGTTTTTCTGGTGGTCGCCACTGTTGATTCTGGCTTTCAGGAGTTGCAGTGGTTGGGTTAATGTCTGACGGGCTTGTCAAACGATTCAAACAAGATGGAATAACAGGAGCTATTCTGTTACAATATAAAACTTAGCAAGTGATGCACGCGGCTTCGCGCACTTGACAAATTATAACTGAAACCTTCCTCGAGAACCAACCTATCCATTGGTGAAAACAGCTTGAAAATCGGTGCAGTAGTTTTGAGTTTATCGCAAACAGACAGAAAGACGCAGTGGAGGACTAAGTTTTTAACAGACTTCCCAAAAAGGAGGAGGTTCTCAATTCGATTGTATTTATTTTGCTTTTCTGCTATTTTGTAGTGGTGTTAGGTGTGGGGTATCACTAAGAAGAAGTGAAAAATAAAAAACTTTTTGCAAAAAAAATACAACCGACTTCCAAATAAAAAACAACACTACAAAGTAAAAAATAACTTTAATTTCGGAAGTCGGTGTCAAAATACGAAGAAATTAACAAAAACACCGACTTCCGAAATTAAAGTTATTTTTTATTTTGTAGTTTTTTTTTTATTTGGAAGTCGGTTGTATTTTTTTTATAATATTATGTAGTGATAGTGAAATGGGCTTGAAGTGAGCTGCCAATCCTTAACAACCCTTAAAAAGGCAAAGGTAATATATTTACCACCATATTTTTCAGCTCATTAATTAAATAATGAGTTCTTGGTAGGTATTCCATTGTTGTACAAAGGCTATTCCTAGATTAGTATGCCCTATTAAGGGTTAATTAATCGAAGTGACATTTCTCTACAGACCTTACACGGTGAGTTCTTTTCTAGGATCGACCGGCATATGACTTTAAGTTCACTTTACGTAAGTTTTCACGGTAAAATATTTACAGGATAGACGGCTGTATTGTGTTCTGTTGGCGGAAAGTGCGTGTATCAGTTTTGTGCGGTATTTGGATATTGTCTGTGGTCGTTGTTGGTGAAGACGATAGTGAATTAGGATACAAGTTCGATTCCAACAACAAATAAAAAAATTAAAACAAGATTTTCAGTGTGACTCAAGTGACTGTGAGGTAAACAAACAATGAAGAAGGAGTTTTCAGTGTGACTCAAGCGACTGTGAGGTAAACAAACAATGAAGAAGGAGTTTCATGGTGGACATCATGGCGTTCCGAAAGTAGGTAGGTTTATTTATTTAAACTTTATGCACAATAGTGGAACATGGGCGGACTTAATGCAATAAGGCATTCTCTACCAGTCATCCTTTGGGTTGTACCACTAACAGATGGTAAAAAAAAAAAATATTTAAATTGAATCTTTTCAATACACTACAATATACAAATAAATAATAATAACATATATGGTGGAGCTTGCGTGTCCCGATGGACCGAGTGAGGGGCTAGACAAAGAGAGATACAATGCGCAAGGCAGTTTTGTGGCGAACTGTTGGGCAGTAGCGACCCCACGAATCTAATCTCCCGGGAGAAGTCATGTTCCTCATCTTCGGCTTGCCTTTATTGGCTGGCCAGAGTGAACACTGGCGAGGAAAAGGGCTCCCACCTCTTTCTTGCCTTAATCGGCTGGTCTGAGTGGAGATTCGCTAGAGCAAACGTGCTCGAGAGAAGGATGGATAATCCAGTAAGATGCTGGTAGGGATCTTGACCGCACTTCCGGGATTATCTTGATAGCCGTGGTATACTTATCCACTCCTCTAGCACCTCAGGCTACGTTGCCACCTTGGCGCTACGTCACTTTGTACTAGCGACCGGTTTCAGGGGCCCATTCATTGAGTGTGCAAGCCATTTAAAAGCCGTGTATAATGTTAGTGGTCAGGCAGGGGCCAATAGTTCTTCTATAATAAACGATTATCAGTCCATTAAACCACCCAAACCCATAGCTTTTCATCTTTTGTTTCCATATTCTGCAATAGTATTGCTCCAACCGGGGATTGTCCTTGAGGATACTTTCACAGTGCATACAGGGATAATCGCCTGTTGGTGCCCCATTACATTTGAAATGTCTAACGGGGCCTCTGCGAGTTGGTTTCGGCCCCTCGTACGCCTACCAAAGGTCCGGGTCTCCAGGGACCCGAGAAAGAAAAATAATAATAAATAAACATTTATTTTCTCACCACAGTGTTACAATATACACACATACATGGATGGGTTTTAGTCAGTAACAATCTGATGCTCCCTTCCACTCCACTCAGAGCAGAGGGAGTGTTGGAGAGGAGTCATTTGATGATTTGCCATCCTTAAAAAACATCAAAAACCCCATCGACTAACCGTACTGCGAGCAATGTGCCCTGCCCACTGCCACTTAAGTTTGGAGATTCTTCGGGTTATCTATACTTCTGTACTAGTAAATATCTATACTAATATTATAAAGAGGTAAAATTTGTTTATAAGTTTGTATGTAGGGGGTAATCTCAGAAACTACTGGTCCGATTTGAAAAATTATTTCAGTGTTAGATAGCCCATTTATCGAGGAAGGCTATAGGCTATATCATCACGCTAAGACTAAAACAGCATTCATGGAAAATGTGACGCAGACGAAGTTGCGTGGGTCAGCTAGTACCATATAAAGACCCATGATAAGTAAATGTATGGCGGCACGTTTGGCGCAGTGGTTGAGCGATCGACTGTTGCATCCCGTGTCGTGGGTTAGATTCCCGCATGGAACAAATTTTTGTGTGGCTTACAGATAGTTGTTCCGAGTCTGGCTGTTTGTGTATGTGACTTTGTATGGAGATAAACGAAAAAAAAAATGCTGTGTGAATCACGAAGAGTGAGTCACGCGCACATTACAAGTTAACGATCGGCGCGAGCGCCACGCGACGCTCAGTGGCGCACGGTGGTTCTCAAACGTAGATGTTGATGATAACTGGATAAGCTAGCTTTAAATGGCACTTCACTTTGATTATTTACGCAATGTAAACTATAATGTCGATGATTTAAGAGTATATTTTCTATAAACAAGCCACGCAGATATGAAGCGACATTTGATGTGAGGGTTTTTTTTTGTATTTTTCTTATTTAATTAATCATGATGGCTCTTGGCAAAATTATATCAGCTACATGGGTCGATCTTCATGGTTAAGCAACATTTGCCAATGTTGGTCTATGGATGGCTGATCATCTTAATACACCAAGTTTCCTCCGTGCCTCGGAAAGCATGTTAAGCCATTGGTCTCCCTCGTAAAACACTGGTATTCGGCTGAATCTAGTTTGACTGGAAGCCGACCCCAATATAGTTGGGTGAAGGCTAAGCAGATGATGATTGATCATGGACGTTGTACTGTGAAACTATTTCAATACCTTCTGTAGCCTTAAATGGCCCGGTGCTTAAAATCTCGGTTACTGACGCGGAACCGAGATTTTATGCAATTCCATTGGTTAACATTTCTCCAGGAGAAGAGTTAATATTTCTTGGAAAAACAGCCCAAATCTAGTATGCACATACAACAATTTCATTATAATAATTGTCGTTGTAAAAATCGGCATTTTTGGGTTTTATAATGAGCTAATGGATGGATGAAATATACTTAAGTACAAACATATTATGAAGAAGTTGAGTCGAGTGAACTTCGGACCCTCGTACCTTTCAAAAGTCCAGGACCTTTAGGTCCTGATATATATCAACGACAGTACGGTAGTTCAAAAGTGGCGGCAGTGAAGGAAAAGTGAAAAGGGAATCGCTTGTCTTGGTATGGTCATGTCATAAAAAAGTAATAGACATAAATATGTTTGAATGGAGAGGGAGAGGAAGGCCAAAGAAAAGATGGATGGATTGTGTGAGGAGCGATATAACAAAAACGGGAGTTAGATAAGGCAGAGTGGAAGAAAAAAAACGTTTTGAACCGACCCCAAGCAACATGGGATACGGGCAGGAAGATGATGATAATGTATCAACGACGTTTAAAATAATAATATTGGTCAGTACTTGCTATCCTATTGACAATATATACAGGCCTCTCCCATACAGGTAATGAATCACTTCGTGCGTATTTGCCTCTTTTATGACACACTCAAACAGGATAAAATATGTAAACAAGTCTACTTAACAGCAGGAAAATTTTGTAGTAGGTATATTTCTGATATAAGTAGTCAGTTATGAACCACAGACAACAATAAAAAAGCACGATATTAACCTGCCTATAATTATTGAAGGCTTGTGTCCATTAAAATGTGTGATATTTTGCCCTATTTAAGCAAAAATAACAATGAGACTAGCACAAGAGTCTGCCGAGGTCTTGGGTAAGGTGACAGGTATGATGGTGACTTGCCTGGCTCGCCAATTGATTAATTATTATTGATTACTAGCTGTCTCCCGCGGCTTTGCTCCTTTCAACTGACTACCCTTTTTTTTTTTTTTTAGGGATGGGAAATCATCCAATGACTCCTCCCGCTCTGGGTGTAGCGGGAGGGAGTGTCAGACTTCTACTGACTAAAACCCATCCATGTTCCTTCATTGCCCTTTGTGTTCCGGAGCCACGGTGTCTCTTGCGAATAATCCCGCGACTCCGGCAGGCGTCGGCCCTTTCGGGCCCCTCTGTGTGCTGACTCTCTTTGAGGCGCGCGTGGAACACTAACGCGCCGTCGACACGGCCTGTCGTCACTAGACGGGCGGACGGCGAATCACCCATAGTTCAACTGACTACCCTACCTAATAATTTTTGTTTTGCTTTCAAACCTTCTCTGTATTCTGGCGCACTAAACGAAAAATAATAATTCAACTCGGCCGAGCCGTTCTCGAGTTTTAGTGAGACTAACGAACAGCAATTCATTTTTATATTTAAGATTATTTTGACATGTTTTTATGCTTTAATTTTGTTTTGTTTTTTATATTTGTTGATTTTTTATTGATTTCATTAAGTTTAAAATGTGATAAGATTTTTTTTAGATTTTGAAAGAGTGATAAACAAACGAACTCACTTTCGCATTTTAATGTTTAGTAAGGTTAAAAAAAAAATGTTTTACCATCTTTAAGGTATATGACATATATAGGACACAAACGAACAAAACCAACCACTCCCACGGTTACCACATCTAGTTGTCAATATATCCTTGTACCGACTGACCACAGCCTGACTCACCGCAGTGTCGCACGTGACCAGTGTGACCACGGCATATTTAACAATAACACCAGCTGCCACGTGCCTGTGACTACTCTGTGGCATCATGGCAGGTGGAAAGAGAAAGGCATTGACAATGCTTTGGAATGTTGAGTACTTGAATGTAAAAGATAACTTTTTAGTATGGCTTGCTCGTACGATGGCTGTCTGATTATGGGTTTTTGGTTTCAAAGAGCTCATGACTAAATCATAACAGGCGCACGATTCGATTTTTAGGTTAAGCAACGCTTGCTGAGGTTGGTCTATGGATGGGTGACCATCTTAACATAAAAATATCGAATTTCCTGCGTGCCTCGGAAAGCACGATACATTTTGATTTTTTTTTACATTTACCTAACAAATTATTTTGATTTTTATCCTTTAGAGTAATTAAATAATACAATCATGTATGTAGTTAATTTGTAGTTTAGTACGAGTAAGCATTTTATTTGCAAGTAAAAATTGTTATGAATTCTTTTAGTATGCTTATAATAGGCTGATCATAGCGCACATTAAGAGGAAACGCGGGCGGAGAGACTTTGTAGTCATAATTCGAGGTTTGGCTCTCACCTGTTTCCTTCTTCAATATTGGACAGATTTAAGAGATCTTTCATGAACTTAATAAGAAGAATATATTTTGTGTCGCTATTTTTTCTTTTTTGATGATTTATATTAAACGTAAAAGCACTAGGACCCTCAAAACATGCTCAAAATTGTCCGATAAACTGCTGTCAAAAGAGCCTTACTGAACAAGTTTGGCAACTATTAGTGAATAAAAAAAAACATAGCGGCACAGTTTATATTCTTTTTATTCAGCTTGTGTAATATCTTTTGAATCGATTTAATATTGGAGGAGGAAACAGGCGAGAGCCAAACCTCGAAATATAACATTTTACATACGAAGTCTACAAGCCCACATTTCCTCTTAAGGCGAGGTTGCAGTACTGTGTGTTTTGACGAACAACAGCGACTGTCCGGCGAGCGAAATAATGCCTAAATTTTGATTGTTTTTTCTTCTTGGCGAAAACTGATAAAGAAATCATACAATATAGTTTCAACATTTACTTCAAAATAAAAAGCTCTATCTATTGATATAACTTTTATATATATTTGTGATGAAATCTCTTAGCATTACACGTTTAAAATTGTAATTTAGTGTCATGTTTGATAAAAAAAAGAATCGAGCCAATCATTCTAAATCGCGTTTCTATCTTTACGATTTACTTGAGGGTATGTTCAATTTTTATGTAATGATTTTTATTTATTAAAAATCTCATAATTAATTAGATTTTCAGACGTTCAAAAATCTTAAAAAATACTGCAACCCCGCCTTAACCTAAAACATGTCCAACCACTGTAGGTACCTATGTATCACAAATAAAATATTTCTGATTTCTGATAAGCATTTGTTCTTGCCGGGCGTCTGTATTGCCTTTCAAATTTTACCCGTCTGCCTTCAAAGCAAGAGTAGTCTTCTGAGCACGCTTGCCCCATCATAGACCTTATCCATCGCTTTCCTTTTCAATTTGTGATTGTGGTCAAAAGTAAGACCATTTCTCAATACAAAAACTGGCCAAGTGCGTGTCAGACTCGCGTGCAAAGGGTTCCGAACCAATTTAATTTTTAACACGTTATTTTAACACTACATACTTCTTTTAAATGTTTTACAGTAATTTTAGGTATAGAACTGTTATTTTCAAAATTTTTGGCTCATCAGATTCGGAGATATGTTGGTTTTGGTTTAATTTCTTTGATAATTTTTAATTTTAAAATTATTGAAAAATTATAATTACTTAAACTGTCACAGTAAGCCCTTTTATTTGATATATCATCACACGATATAGTTTGATATATATATTTTTTTTACTATTTATAGGCATACGTTTGACCGCTATCTCACCTGATGTTAAGCGATGATGCGGTCTAAGGTGGAGCACGCTTGCTTAGAAGAAACCTATTCAATCTTGACTTAAAGACTCCCAGGTTGTAGCTATCAGGAAACACAGACTCAGGCAGGGAATTCCACTCCTTAGCTGTACGCACAATGAATGTGTTCCCAAAACGTTTTGTGCGTATAGGTGGGATGTCCACCATTTACCGGTGGCACATTGCCGTACGTCTTATGGTCCGATGGTGGAACGGGCTTGGCGGAATTAAATTATGCAATTCCGTCGCACACTCCCCAAAATGTAACCGACAGAAAACCGACAGGCCAGCAACTCGTCAGCAAATTTTCTTGTTTGGCCTTCAAAAGTGACCCCTATACTAAAAAATTATTTAATTAATTTTACATAATTATTCGGTCTGGTCATCAGCAGCATCCGGTAAGACAGAAAGCCAACCCAAACATAGTTGGGAATAGGATGCCAAGAGGGTTTCAGCAGTTGGGGCTTGTTGCAACCAGTGCAAATACTAAAAAATGAAGTAAAATGCAAAAAAAAAAAAAAATCTAATATTTTATTTCTAAATTCAGCACAAATAATAACAACAAGTTCATAAACATAACAGATTGATTAATAAATTAAGTTAAAATTATAATTGAGCTACTTATTGGTTCTAAGTTGAGCTAATTGACTACTGACGAAGGCTTGCATTTACTGGACAGGACCACTCAAATCTGTGTGGTTCTTCCCTCAAAAGACCATTTCAGAGGCTGATCTGCGTGGTCCTCATTTAACGTATTCTGAATATGAGGACCATGTAAATTGCCATGTATGAAATTAATTTCATTTAACTTTAGTCCAGCGGTTTGAGTTATGCGGCCTAAACAAATGTCCGTACTTTGGTATTGTTCGTCAGATCGTTGAGCTTCTAAAGTTCTAAGTTTGAGCTACACGATTACTGACAAAAGCTTGCAACTTGCAACTGTCTGGACAGGTGGACTCAAATCTGTGTGGTACTTTCCTCAAAAGACCAGTTCAGATATTAACCTACATGGTTCTCATATGATTTTATCAGTACGATTGTATGGACTTTAAAAGAGACTTTGGACCTCCGAGTTTGTTTCGGTGCTAGGAAACACCGGCCTCATCTAGTTTAAAGGGACCAAAAAAGATTGACGTTATTAAAAGATTGATTCATGTTATTTACAAGCTACTTCAAAATAAATATCATTTACCAAACATACATCATGAATAATAAATAAAATTAAAAACAACCAAATTAAAAAATAGAAATAAAGAGTTATAAAATATAATTGTATTAAATAAACTAGCTGACTAGGCAAACACAAAAAATAAATAGACTAAATTCTGAGACCTACCAAATATACACCAGAAAAATTCATAAAAGTCGGTCAAGCTGTTCTAGCAATCTTCTACTCCTCCTCGAGTTCGAAAACATACACCGCGGCCCAAGTTTTTATATATTAGAAGATTAAATTAGATCTAATACAGGGTGTCCAAGAACTCAACGTCAAGCCGGAATCGGGTGATAGGACAAATCATAATAGACTTTACCAGAAAAATATTAAAAAAATCTTAGTCCTGTATTTTTAAAATGACGGTTATTTCTTCTTTTTTTTCGAAAAATGTACAACCTGTAAAGGAAAGCTAAAGGAGCTAAAGGAGCTTAAAACCATCAGGTTTTGAGCTCCTTTAGCTACAAATCTTTATTTTTTTCTTTTTTTTGTATTCTCGAGTAGTGTTTGTGTAACCTGTTGTTTTATATTCTTAGTTATTTTCATTTTTCGAAAAAAAAAAAAAAAATCTAACAACAAAAAATGACAACTAATTTTTTTTATATTTTTCTGGTAACTATTATGATTTGTCCTATCACCCGATTCCGGCTTGACGTTGACTTCTGAGACACCCTGTACATCTGTTCACTGTGAAATCTATTACACGTATTAAAATTAATTTGAACGTGGATTTCAATAAACAAAATTAAGGAAAATGAAAATTGCCGGCTCGCGTCTTGAACCTTTCGAAGGAATGACGTAATAATGTGTGTCACGATGAGTCGGCAAAGTTTACAGGTATCCAGAACCCGCTGGAAAGTCCTAGAACCTCCATTGAAAAGGGCGGATCCGCCAACCAGACCGGGGCTGTTTCTGATGGGCAACTGCTCGATGGTCGTTATCGGGCTGTTGCAAGTGTTCCAATTGCCCGGATAACTTCTATTGCCCGATGTAGGATATGTGTGACGTCGAAACTCCTCTCGTTTGTGTATGGCATTAAACATGCCGTAACAAAAAGACTCCAGTTGTCATCATTTCTTTAATTACGAGTACCTTTTGGAAAATAATAATCGTAAATGTAGTCTTCAAAGCTGAAAAAGATACGAAATGTACCATTACCTACATTGTTTTCTGTAACATTATTTACAATATTATTGGCTACTTTTTCAATGAGCTGGCTTAAGGCTGAAATTAAACCGCATTTTTTTCTTACAAAGTTAAAGATTATTTTATAATAAATATGTTTTTAGAACCTTTGTTCCGCAAGCACAAACAAGTTTAAATTATTACGCGGATGAAACGGCATTATTTTATAAAAACAAAAGCTTTTGCCCGTGACTTCCCACGCGCATATCCCATTCCCGTAGGAATTTCGAGAAATTATCTTTTAGTCTTTCCCTAACCTCCACCCAGAACCTACATATCGCAGATGGCGTACCGAAAGCGAAATCGACTTGTAACAGTTGCTACGCCTGCGGGGATCCGCATGCTGTATATTGACCAATGAAAATGAGCCATTGAGACAGTGATCTAAAATATAGTTGGTAGTAAAGTAATACTCACGTTTCTGGCGGCGGTATACTGGTCGTAGTTGTGGTCGTTGGCACCTTTCTAACTGACCATACCGGCCTGCCATTGATACACAGACTTAGAGCAGGATGAGGCGGCGCCGACCACGAAATTCCTACCAAACTGATCAGTAGCAACAAAACTGTTAGTTTCGACCACATGCTGACGGACAATTTGGACATGGAACTATTTTTTGACGATAAAAAAAGTACCGGGGTCGGCTCTTGACTCTAGTCTACTTTAAAAATGACAGAACAAAGTCAATGACTGTGAGAGCTTACCCAGAAGCCTATTCACTGTAACTGTCGTGTTTAAAGCAGATTTAAGTAATGAGCAATAGTGTGAAATGATGGCACTATTTATATGATATAGTAATACCTTCCTTTAGGACATCATCCGTCAGTTGAGTAGGTAACCCTATGACGTTAGTTTAAATAATAGTAAACCAATAGCGTGAAACTGAAATAGATATTATGACATTTTGTTGCCTATAATGCCAGTTTATACCATACTGTAATACCCATTACGTAAAACTGAAAGAGATTCTATGTAATTTGTCCTAATTCTGTAGTTGACGTGAGGGATTTCCTATTTGTCGTAACTAAAGTTTAGTTACATTGTTTATTATATTTTTCCAATAATAAATAGGTGTTTGGATAATTGTTCCTACGGAAAACTACATATAAATAGGTTTAAACACTTTCAATACCTGCCAGGGTTGAGGAATTGTTTGCAAGAGTTAGCGCGGCCCTAAAACACAAAGGGCATTTGAGGGAACATTGATGGGTTTTAGTCAGTGAGAGCTACGCCCAGAGTGGGACGAAAATTTTTATGATTATCCATCTACAAAAAAAGATAGTTACAAATAACAAATTAAACTTATAAAAACATCGGGCAATTGCAAGTTGGACTCAGTTCCGAATGAATCTCATTTTTGTAACACGTTCTTCGAGATAAATCGAAATTGCTGTACTGGCCAAATACACGCGAGCAGCGGCCGGCAAACGTATGAACATCCACATCTGTCGTTGTTTAGTGGCCAAATAAATTACAAAACAAACAAATGAGCACTTTCATGTGGGAAAAATTATTGTTAATCGTTGTTTCGTTGTTTTTTATTGTTTTATTGTACCAATTTGAACTTTTGAATAACGATTTATTTATTTGTTTGTCATCGATTCTGAAAAAAAATTGTATTTTTTATTTTTGCGCATTATTTGAAAAAGTACTATACATTCTTTGGCCATAACTAGGCATTGATGGCCTTATGAATGTGTGCCTCGGCTTCACCTCGACTCTCATACACGTTCGTCCTTCAATGTCAGTAATGTTACAGTAGGTAATGTACTGTTCCTATGATCTATAGGTAAATAATTGTTATGTGCGGTTTTTCTTTAGTTTCGGAGATAAGGGAGGAGGATGATAATTTTTGTCTGATTTCTTGAATAACTTATACGCTGATTTTATAAAAACAAACTTAAACTCTCACAATAAGCATTTTCAGTTGATGACACACGACACAGTTAAAAAAAAACCTTTTGATTTTTCTAGTTATTCCGCCCAAAAAATCTTCTATAGGTAGTCATGTGTGTGGTCCTAGATCACATTATTATGTGTACTAAAATTTCAATAAAAGTGGTCCACTAGTTTCGGAGATTTTTTTTGCGACAGACGGACAGGCATAAAAACGTAGAATAAACTTGAAGCTTTCATTAGAAGAAATTCTTAGCTTCAAGCTGATAAAAGTCAAAAAGCATATAAGAGGCTTACTGTACAAAAAAAAAGTTAAAATATAACAAAAATTTCAATTTCAAAATGTGAGAACAATATTATTAGACGAATTTTGTACCTTGTTACGCTAATGTTATTTCTGTCGACATGTATGTCAATTTATTTTTGGAATAATATTATATGGATATATTGCATAACAATATAACTCACTACAATTAGCAACCTGCAAGGAAATCCCAAATCACAGCCCTTGCGTCAACATCACAACTAGGGCAAATGACATCAAATCAATTTTAGGTTTACCTCACAAAGTTTCAAACTCACGTCATAGGATTACTCAATTAAAAAATTATGTGATTAAGGAAAGTATTACAACATATAAATAATGGTACATTCGAAACTGTAATTCATTGTTTGAATGTAACTGAAGCACGAAAGTATCGTGTCCGTCAAGATGTGGTCGAGACTAGCTGTTATGTTACTGCTGATCAGTTTGGTAGGAGTAGCGTGGTCAGCGCCACCTCATCCTGCTATAAGTCTGTGTGATGGTAGCAAGCCCTCACGGCCAGTTAGGAAGACCACGACCACGACCACGACCACGACCAGGAAGCCACCGCCAAGAACGTGAGTACTATTATACCAACTTGGAATAAAACTGACCGCGTGGCGTAAGTCGTAGCGTTGGAAGGCCTCTTACAAGGTGAACCAATGACCTGAGGGCTAATTCACGTAATGATAAGACGCACCGATTAAGTTTTAGTGCAGTTGCAATTAAGTTTAAGTTCGAGTGATAAACGGTATTCTTGTAATCCTTGAACTGCGCGTAAACTGCGCGTGAACTGCACGTCAATTGCACGACATCCAAACTACCAAACTTACTGACGGTAGAGAGAAAAAATATTATTCTAATACTAAATAATTGACTCGAAACGAATAAATTTCAATGAATATAGACGTTATTATAATATTAAAAATTAAATTTAAGCTTATAAACTGTCATTTTGGGACGTCAAACAAATAGTAGAATACCGATCACGTTGCGTTCCAAAACACACACCAAAGACGCGCAACAGTAGAATGCCATTATTGCGCTCGCGTGACGCGCACTTGACGCGAGCGTGTCTGACAGCGGTAGAGAATACGAAAAGCGTTATTTTGATCGAAACGTAACTTTTACTGCACTGCAACAGCACTTATTTAGTTACGTGAATTAGCCTACTGATGAAGATCGCGGGTAGCCAATGAATACGAGACGCACAGGACCGGTTGTTTTGGTGAGACTTAGGGGAAGTCTATGTCCAGCAGTTGACTTCTTTCATCTGAAATGATTATTATGATGACTATAGACCCAGACCTTTATAGCCAAATCTATTTTAAGGAGAATTTTTCGATGTGACGAGGGAAGATCACTCGAAAACAATGTAAACTACAACCTATTGTTAATATAGTTAAGTTTCTCTTTATGTGAACTTTGTTTGTTCTTTGATAAATAAATGTCTTTAAACCGAAAACAAACCAGTTGGGTTTCAAGTTACTGAGGTCAAAATCATTGCATAATTTAACTCTAGAACATCGCAATGAATAAACGCATATACTTTAACCAGTTACCTAGTGTAGGATGAAAAGTTAAAGGAATAAAATATCTCTTACCTGACCTAAGAATAGAACATACTAATGAGAGAGACAACAAAATGTTTTTTATACATCCATTTCTAATTTCAGTTCGTTCTATATGGGTCAAACAAAGCTTTTATGGCTAGTTTACACAGTGCGAGTCAACTTGCCGAGTATAAGTGGATTTCGAAAGCAGCTCGCATCCGAGTTCCTTCGATATATTTTATTTTCACTCGTCTGTTCACCTGACCGTAGCTCGCACATGGCAGCCAGGCAGTTGCAAACACAACCTATACTTTTTGAAAAATACTGTGCATATCATCGTGTAGACAGCCAAAGCGAGCCGACCCACTAGCATACGAGTAGGCAATCTGATGAATGAATGAATGTCTACTGTCTAGCCAGTAGCTTGCACTGTGTTTACTAGTCATAAAACTTGTACATGTTTGAATTCAGCTTTACTTACTCGTTATGAAACTTTCCATTTTACTTTGTTGTTTATTAAACAATGTTAGGGTCAATTCTAAACTTTCGCGTTCGCATGTCAAATTTTTGACAGATTGCGACTGACATTCCAAAGCGAACGTTGTTTAAAAATTAGAAGGATTGTCTCTATAGGTAATGTCAAACGTAACAAAAAAAAAAATATATATATATAAATTCAGTAACATAAATAATTGAGCAACTTTTAATGTTTCTGTGACAATAGAGCTAACCTTTTGTTTTTGTTATTTTTTTCAGCTTTGCAGATGAATATTACGATTATCTTGTTTTGGGATATAACTAAATGAGGACGCATGAAGACGTCTAAAACGCTCATCATGACGTCTTATATCTACGTCATAGCTTCGTTAAAACTAAAGACTGCAAGTAACATTAATTTATTTGCTTAAGAAACCGCACTACAATTAATGCAAAACAAAATATTGCACAAAAAATAAAGAGAGAAAGAAAAATGTTTATTCGGGTCTCGCACAATACACATAAAGTGAAATAAGTTAAACTAACTGTTACAAAAGTAACAGCGTCTTTTAACTGTAACCTGTATAATTATGACCAATAAAAACCAGTACTATCTGCGTCTAAAGCGCGTTAGTGCGTTTCATCTGTGCGTCGTCGGTGCGAGATTTAATGCAATTTAATTTATTTATACATCAGCTCTCAATTTAATTTAATGTTTTTAATTTAATTAATATATTATTTAATTTGTTGTTATTAATTTTATTTAATTAATTCATGTTTGTTTTAATAATTATTGTTTCATGAACTTGTTGTTGTTACGTTATGTTACGAATCAATCATCAATTTATTTTTACAATTTAAATAAATATTTATAATTAATTGTTATAACTACAATTCCTTGTAAGTTGCTTTTAGTATTGCATAAACTTTAATATATAAATAGCGCATGTGTTGTTATAGCCTTTAATGTATGGTTACCTACATTTATAAATAAATTATCAACAAAATGTATTGTGTAAACAATTGTTGACGATAAATAAATATAAATCAGATGATTTTGTGTTTTTTCCTGTACTAATCACGGATGTAAAATGGCCTTACTAGTTGCTGAAAAACACTGGTTTTATTAATAAGCGGAAAATGTGAACAGTTACTAATCTCATCATCTTCCTGCCCTTATCCCATGTTACTTGGGGTCGGCGCAACACGTTTTTTCTTCCACTCTGCCCTATCAGCCGTCAAACTTTCACTGACTCCCTTTTCTTTCATATCGCTTCTCACACAATCCATCCATCTTTTCTTTGGCCTTCCTCTCCCTCTCCATCCATTCAGTTACTAATCTAAATCTTAAATAACTTCGTGTCACGGTGTTTTTTATTGAACTCCTCCGAAATGGCTCGACAGATTTTCAAGAAAATTCATGGCTAAAAATTATCCGTTGCGGGCATCACCCTCCAGGTATCTAGGCAATAACGCTAACGACGACCTTGCGAAGAGGTTCCAAGTTATGCTGGCCCCCAAACCACTGCCCTCTTACAGTTTCGTACATGAATTTGCCAGAGTACAACTAAACTTTGCGAGAATTAATGGTAACGGGTTACAAATTGCAGGCAGTCAAAAATGGCAATGTCAAGCCTATACAGCAACTTATCAGCCTAAGTAAAAATACCCTCCAAATATATTATTTTTTGCTCTGTAAAAAAAATTTTTGTACAACAAAGGCGTCATTGACACTAGACAGCCCAATTTTGCAGAGGTTGCTTCGACGCCGAGAAATCAGTCGCTCACTTCATCATGGAAATGCCTATGACTGCCTCCGTGTCGAGTAGTTTAGGCATTTGCCTTGTAACCCGGTGGTCCTGGGTTCGATTTCTATAGGAAGCATACTTTGTAAAGTGGTTTTCCAATTTGACTAGGACATTGCAGGCATGAATTACCTGATAGACTGATAAAAAGATGATTCCGTGCTTCAGAAAGAACGTATAAGCCGATGGTTCCGGCTACCAAATGGCGGTCGTCAAATAAGCCATGTCGGAGGCCCATGAGGTTAGCCCATTGGGTTTAGAAACTCTGACAATGGGGTGTGGTCGGTGGGGTCGTTAGACCTTATTGCCCTCACGAAAAAGAAGATCCTGGAAAAGTGGCCGTAGCTTCCCGGCGTCAACAAATCCTCTGAACGGTGTGGTCACGGCGCAAAACCTGTGGAGCACTCAGGACGCTTCTATGCATTTGGGCGGACCTAGGCTGGCTAACTTAGCCAGAACACTAACGCGCAACCAATGACGTATTATATATAGACACGTCATAAACCAACATCGCGGCGCTTAAAAACGGCGAAAATACTAAGGCTTACAATTTAAAATAGAAAATTACAAATGAGTGGCAGATCATGGGAGTTGCAATACTATAACATAAAAAGAAAATGTTATGCTATGATATTAAGTAAAAAAATAAAAAAAATGTCAGTTGCATTACATCAAGAAAATAATATTAAAATGTCAGCGTGATTACATCTTTACATAAATAAAATAAGATAATAGACGATCACAATAATTAGGTGTGTCAATCAGAGCAATAGTATTTCAGTCAGTTAGTGAATCATCATTAAGAAAATCGTCAATTGTGTAATAAGATTTCATGATTAAGAATTCGTTCATAGCGACATAATTTTTTTACTTTTCGACATACACGCGAACGAAATCGCGGGAAACAGCTAGTTTATTACATTAGTATGGATTACGGGTTAGTATCGGTAATAATCTACAAGTATAATTATGTTACTAAATTAACATTTTAATAGACCAATGAACTATTTACAAAAAAAAAAATGTAACACAATCGAATATTTAGATTACCTCCCTTATCTAGTTGATTAGCTCGCGATTGCAGCCATTACACTAAAAACAAAACTGCATAAGTGTGAAAAAAAAAAATTTGCTACAGTAATATTACTTTAGCCACTTTCTTTCTGTAACTACGAAATCAAACCCAGGTCCCCCAGCAGTAGGTGCGGCGAAAAGTCTAAAATGAAAAACAAATAGTAATATTGCAATTTATCATCATCATCACTTGGGCCGGAAGACATGAACTGCTGAAATCTCACCTGATGGAAAGTGATGATTAGGCCGAAGATAGAAGCGAGCTTTACCCGGAATCCTCTTACACAGAGGAACTGGCTATCATACCTCTAACTGCCGGAACACAACAATGTTGCTATGGCGACAGACTTAGACAAGATAGTGGTAGCTTGCCAGGCGGACTTAGAACAAGTCCAGGTACCACCAACCAAACCGAGCAAAAAATTTGCCCCCACTGGGAATCGAACCCGGGACCTCTGGGTCTGAATCAGGTGGTATAACCACTAGACCACGGAGGCGGTTAGTGTCACCTGTTTAGCACCACCCAGGTACCACGTGTAGGGACTCGCTGAAGGGTATTCTCCTACGGACGCGGGTGACTCGGCCCCCGAACCGAGTCTCCAATGAATCTCCATGGCATTCACCAGGTCTTCTTCCAGGCAAGGCCACCCAAAGCTGGGTCCAATGTGTGCAATGTGCCCTCAATGTGGCAGTTTATGGCGGGCTATTTCAGTAGCCTTGGTTATATTGATCGTGTGTAATTATTTTATTTAAATTTTCTTCAAGCCATTTCGATCCCCAATAATACTGTAACCTCAATACAAATATATTCACAAATAAATAAAACTTATAGGAGAATCCGAAATAACATAACTTCTGAAATTTTCTTATTACAATACAAATAGGTATCTCGAATGTAATAAGAAAAGTAAAATATTAGGGAAAGGGGTCCTACGATATAGCTTTCCGATAATATTTATATTTGTATAAACTTTCATATGAATTGGACGATTGGTTTTTATCTCAAGAACTAAAAATATCCCGTGGTAGTAAGCAAACAGCCGGTCGATTCAGTCGACATCTCACAGTGATCACTGAGTTGGAGTGAACGACAAGTGATCTGTCGTGCCATCTTATTTGTATGATTTGACAGCTCACTTGTCGTTCACTTCGCCTTTTTTTTTTTAGTGATGGGAAATCATCCAATGACTCCTCCCGCTCTGGGTGTAGCGGGAGGGAGTGTCAGACTTCTACTGACTAAAACCCATCCTTGTTCCATCATTGCCCTTTGTGTTCCGGAGCCACGGTGTCTCTTGCGAATAATCCCGCGACTCCGGCAGGCGTCGGCCCTTTCGGGCCCCTCTGTGTGCTGAGTCGTTCACTTCGCCTAAGTTTTTACTTCGATATGATTACAGAATCGCACTGCAGGGCCAGATAGGTTTTTATCGGAACCGTGGTTTCTTCTGTGATTTACAATTGTACAATGTACATAGCTAAAGGGTTGAGTTCTCTGTCGGAATCTGCATATCCTAATAGCTACAACCTGGGGTTTTCAAGTCAAATATGAATAAGTTACTTCTAAGCAGACGTGTTCTATTGTCTCCCACATTGTCTTTTTCCACCGGGTGAGATTGTGGCCTTCGGGCAGATTCTACTAATTTTAAGCTACGTTCGCATCTAATTCGTATTTTGTCGAAAATATTACTTAATTCACTACATTTTGACAGACTGAGCTGCATTTGCCAACGTTACTTAAAAACTGGCCAAATGCGAGTCGGATTCGCTCGCAAACGAAAACGAATTTCATTTTTATGTCATGTTATTTAACACTTGGTTTCTTAAAGATTGCCTGTAATCCTGCATTTTTTTACAACATTTTAAGCTTAGTGGTTTTTTCATGTGGTGGTTCATTTTAAGCTTGGTAATTATTCATCGAATTTCTTGTATAACAAATTAAATTATTTGTTTTAAAATTATGAATGAATAGGTATAATAAAAACCTTCACAAGATGCCGTTTCATTTGATATGACACACGGTACAGTTTGATTAACTATTTTTTTCTAGTTTTTTCCTCAAAATTTACCCACAATATACTCAAATTTATCATTTACGGTACGCGTTCATTATTGGTTTACAAAGGTTCGTAATTTGTGTAACACTTTTCAACAGAATCGTTCCAGTCGATTAACTTGGCTGTGAAAGACAGAACAACCGACAACCGTATGATCCTGTAAGGTTTCCGGTTTTTATTTATTTATTTAACAGTTTATGTACACACACTAACCAATAGACAAAAAAAAGGAAACAGAAAAATTTATACGAAAGTGATGCTTATTTCTAAAGAAATCTTTTCCAGCATACCTGCGAAAGGAGAGCCAAATAAAAGAGATGTAGACATCGTGTGTAAAAGTTAAAGGTTCTTCAAAATAAAACAATAAACTTTTAATGTAACATAAAATACATGTGACGCTAATATGTACTACATATTTTTTAAGATAAGTAATAATACATACTTATATGCAACATACTGAAGTTCAAAACCCTAAAAAACAGCAGTGTGATTCTATAAACAATCATGTCAAAGTAAAAACTTAGGCGAAGTGAACGACAAGTGAGCTGTCAAACCATACAAACAAGATGGAATGACAGCTCACTTGTTGTTCACTACACCTAAGTGTACTCGGTGAGCTGATGACGACAGAATAGACCAGCAGTACACTTGAACCTCAGGATTCTTGATTTGCACTCAAGTAATGGCAATTATGCTCGCTTACTTTAAGAAATTTATACAAAATTGGCGTTTTCTGTCTCTTCGAATACCTAATTCTGGCATGTGCGTCATATATCGCAACGTGCCAGACTTGTTTAGTCAAGTGTTTTTTCTTGTAAATTTTTTATCGAATTCTTTGGTTAGACACATTTTGCTTATCAAAACACACAAAAGATTACAAAGTTTAGCATATTATATCTGTTTTATCATTCATACGTTATTGTATTATCTAAGATATTAGAATTAAATGGGACAATTATCGCCAAGCCCGACAAGTGACACGCTTCTAGTTATTTTTAATAATTTTGTGATATTATTTTAGTGTTTAATAATGTGTAAGTTGTTTTTTTTTGGTGTAATTGTTTTTTAGTTGTGTCGCCATAATTGTCTATATTATGTTGTGTAAGGTGTACAGTGAAAATTAAAATAGCCCAAAACAACCTCGTAAGCATGTCATAACAATATTTAAAAAAAAACTGAGAGAAGCATATTAATGTTCTGTATCGTCACAATAATGAGAAGAGAACATCAGAGTGCCAATAGGCTAGATTCCATCATCCACAAATTGCAAAACTACGAGTATTTAGTCCGTCAGTTAGAGTATTGAAAAATAATGGACACGTATTTTTTGTTTTTGTAAATCAATGAATATTGACAAAGATAAAACGCATCATAACTCGGGAGTGGGGGCTCGTGACGTCACGTGAGTCGTGACGTCACGAGCCCCCACTCCCGTAGAAATTATGCGAATTACTCATTTTCACATTCCTCATCTCAATCGCAATCTGTCAAAAATTTATGAAAATTAAGGCTTTGTTGACAGTTTGCGACCGACAAGCGAATGCGTTTAAAACTTAGTAGAATTGGCCCTCTGGTATATTATGTTCGAAAACTAGACAAAGCTGTCTTTTTCTTTTTAATTTTAACCGACTTTAAAAAAAGGAGTAGGTTCTCAATTTGGTGAAAACTGTATGCCCTGAGTTATGTATAGTGGATAGGCAGCCGCTTCAAGTAAAATACTGGTATTCAGCTGCATCCGGAAAGACTAAAAATGCACTCTAAGGCTGGGTTGCACCATCTTACTTTAACAATAACAAACATCGAAACTTCAGTTAAAGTATCGATTAGGCCAAAAATTAGTTGCACCATTTGAAAAATAGTTAAATGACGTCATAACTTTAACCGTAACTGTAACAGCTCACTTTCCGCTGGTTAGTGTTATTGTTTGTGTTAAATTATCCGTCAACTATCAAACGCGTTGAATATAATCTCTTGACTTGACTCTTCCCTTTAACTTTAACAAAGCTAATGAATTCGCTGGTGCAACACATTTCACTATAACCGTTAAAGTCAGCGCTACTGTTAGTGTTAAATTTGACGCAAACTTTAACTATAACTACTTCTATGGTACAACTCAGCCTAAGAGTCCCAGGGACTCGAGTCCCTATGTAATGTCCATTAAATTATATAACAAACTACCCGCTTCAATAAAAAAAGAAGAGAAAACAAATATATTTTTAAGAAATCTCAAAAAATTGATGCTGAATAAAAGCTACTACTCGGTAAACGAATATCTAAGTGATAAACTAATAAAATCATAATAATTACGTACAGCAAACTACCCAAGTCTCTGTGTTTTACATAATTTTAACGAAAAAAGCTTCCTCTCTCCTACTTATCTTGCTGTGCCCGACAGGGTCCACATGAACCAATTTTGTTTATACCACCTAAGAATACATACATGTGGAATGCAATAAAGATATTGAGTATTGAGTATTGACTCCTAAGAGATCAAAAGAAGAAGAGATATTAGATATTTTGCGTGGTGCGGTTGCCTACCAGACATTAACTGGGTAACACGGTTCTTCTTGACAAGACTGGAGTCATATTAACTGGCTTTTGACAATCCGTAACGACTGCCAAAGATCTAAAATTGACCGCCGCGCCGGGACCAACAACTTAACGTGCTTTCCGAGACACGGAGGAAACTCATTATGTTAAGATGGTCAGCCACCGACAGATCACACTTGGCAAGCGTTGCTTAACTTTAAAGGTCGACCCGTGTGGATGTTATTATTTAGCCAAGAGCTCCTTCATCATAATAGTGGACTAAAACTTGAAAAAAGAAGCTTGTTAGAGTTTTGGTTTCCTGAAAGGTGTCTTGGAGTATCGTTAAGATTGTTTAACAACAACCAAGGTAGCGAAGTTTGTTCGAAAGTGTCACCGCGGCCCTGGAACGCAAAGGACATTACATGAGACACGGATTATAGCCAGTAAAAGTCTGACACTAACTGCCGCTCCGACACACAACACAACACAACACAACACAACACAACACAACACAACACAACACAACACAACACAACACAACACAACACAACACAACACAACACAACACAACAAAACGCAACGCAACACAACACAACGCAACGCAACGCAACGCAACACAACACAACGCAACGCAACGCAACGCAACGCAACGCAACGCAACGCAACGCAACGCAACGCAACGCAACGCAACGCAACGCAACGCAACGCAACGCAACGCAACGCAACGCAACGCAACGCAACGCAACGCAACGCAACGCAACCCAACCCAACCCAACACAACACAACACAACACAACACAACACAACACAACATAACATAACAACATTTAGGCTGGGTTGCACCATCTTACTTTAACAATAACAAACATCGAAACTTCAGTTAAAGTATCGATTAGGCCAAAAATTAGTTGCACCATTTGACAAATAGTTAAATTACGTCATAACTTTAACCGTAACTGTAACCGCTCACTTTCCGCTGGTTAGTGTTATTGTTTGTGTTAAATTATCCGTCAACTATCAAACGCGTTGAATATAATCTCTTGACTTGACTCTTCCCTTTAACTTTAACAAAGCTAATGAATTCGCTGGTGCAACACATTTCACTATAACCGTTAAAGTCAGCGCTACTGTTAGTGTTAAATTTGACGCAAACTTTAACTATAACTTCTGCTATGGTACAACTCAGCCTTATTTTCCCTTCCACAAAGGTACCTAACAAACTAACTTATCTATACTAATATTATAAAGAGGTAAAATTGTTTGTAAGTTTGTAAGTTTGTAAGTTTGTAAGTTTGTAAGTTTGTATGTAGGGGGTAATCTCAGGAACTACTGGTCCGATTTGAAAAATTGTTTCACTGGTAGAAAGCTACATTATCCGTGAGTGCTATAGGCTATAAATTATAAAGATATCATGCATATTAGTCGAACTATCTCAATTTTTCTCTATCCAGGCGGAAAAAATAGCTCTTACAACAGAGTTATTTGCGTGCGCTGCCTTAACAGTTGTATATAATTGAAAACAATGTATGCCAACCTGGTCCGCCTATAATAGTTCTACAAAAAAGTCCGCGGCACCATATTTCTATCTTTTATATTTTAGCAGATATAGTAGCTTTTATGTGTTAAAAAAAGTATTTTTCGACGTACTTATCTTTGGACGATTTTTTAAACAACAAAATATTAAACCTTATCGAAAAAAATGTTATTTTGATCACAAGAACATCATAGAGATACGATTTGCCCAAAACAGTATGTCAATTGGTTGAATAGTTTCGAAGATAATATAAAATTACTAAATCGCAAAACGCCGCCCGCGCCGTCCATTCACGAACCGCATTAGAACATGCTTTGTACGGACGACGTTTTATCCATTACCCATAGACGGCGTTGTGCAATTACGTCATTTTTATGAATCGTGGTGTTAAGATTTTCCGCGGATTAATGACCCTCTCCAGTTATTATTTAACTTTTGTCGTTTGGTAGGTAAGTTGTACGTAGTTGATTGAATGTTGTTGGTCTTTAAAATTGTTTTGGTTGCTTGGTTTCTCAAAACACAATTACAATATTACTACGTTCTCATTCTTCGAGTTCGAAGCTGTGATATTTCTGTTTTTGGGATATCGGACAGTTTCAGTGTTGTTTATCATGCCTTAAAGGATATCACAACTTTCCCGTCAGACATCCCAGACATGAGACAAGAGCAGCTCGAGTACGCCGTAAAGAAGAGCCTCTCGAGGAATAGAGAAAATATTTCGCAAGCACTCGCTGGGAAATCTAGCTTCGAGCGTTCACAGCGGCTTGCTAGCCAAAGTTGGAGAACATCGCAGGTCCGTGCTCGGGAATCTAGCGCTGAACGTGCACAGCGTCTCAGTGATTTAAAGCAGCATGTCTCTGCAACAAGGGACAGGGAGACTAACGCTGAGCGCTCGCAGCGGCTCGCTAGCCTAGCTACATACATATTATTATGCAATAAAAACAAAACCCTCCTTTTGGCCGTCAGGAAATAAATCATAGCAGTCAGTACTAACCGAACCACACTCATAATTTCATCAAAAGTTAAAATGTTTACCGCCCAACGAAGTGGGCACGGGTCAGCTAGTATGCTATAAACACCCACCTCCTTTAATTCCAGGGTTCCTCTTACTCCTGATATCACCATGCTTAGCCGTGCACATGCAAGAGCCTGTTCCGCCAGCTCGTAGCTCGAGGGTCAGCCCCGTGGAAGGCTGGCTCCATGTCAGGCTGAATCACTTCATGGCCTATGACACTAGGACGTATCCTATGGTGAGTAGACTGGTCTTTAGGGCTCCGCATCCGAAGGGTCACCAACATAACCCTATTTCTAAGCTTACAGTGTCCGTCCGTCCTTCCATACATCCAACCATCCTTTTGTCTGCTTGTCAGCAAGCTGTATCTCAAGAACCGTAAGGTAGACAGTAGAAACCACAAAGTGTGTATATCTATTGCCGCTATAACAACAAATAAAACCCAAAAAGTTTTTGGTGAGTCGCACTTTTTTCTGTTTTAAAACTTGACTCCTTTCAACATTTAGGGACTACCCACACTTATTCAGCTTATGCCCATAGAAAACAACGATTTTGCATGGAGACGCTTACGCATGCGTTCATCTTTCCGCGTCTATTTCGCTCTCGCGGCAAACAAGTATAAAATGAGGACATAAACGTGCTTTTTATCATGCGAGTGCTATAGATAGAGTTGAGGCGAAGTGAACGACAAGTTAGCCAACCCATACAAACAAGATGGCATGACAGCTCAATCAATTTATCCTTGCAAAAACTAGTATTTTATTATTATTATTTTTTCACCTTTCAGCGTTACTACTACAACGATGAGTTCGCGGGGGACAATATAGTGATCTTCGTGGGGGGCGAGTGGCCTATCACCGAGGGCTGGACGCAGGGCGGCTTAGCCTACGAGTTGGCGCAGCAGATGCGGGCCGGCCTCTTCTATACTGAGCACCGGTTCTATGGCAGCAGTAGACCATTCCCGTAAGTAGAATTTGATCATTTTTTGATGTCTGAAGGTCAGGCCGCTATCCCACTGACGTTTTACAAATTTTGGTGTTTCTCCAACGTCCAAGTCTGTAATGGCACAGTTTAAATATGGACAGTACGGAAACTAAGCCTAGTTGAGAATATAATTACCTACGCTAGATTGAAGCAAAAGGGTTGTCACTTTTAATGTTTTTGATTTTTTTTTTTACATTTTTGTTCTGTAGTGATCAATCAATCGAATTTGAATAACTAGCTTACAAATACAATAAATAGGTAATCTCATGGCGTTGGTTTATCTCAACAAAACACGATACTTTAAACATGGAAAACAATTTAATATTTAGACACAACAACTTGTAGCACTAACTTTGTCATTACGGCGTTACCTTTTAAATGTTTTGGCGGGTACGCAAGTTACTGTTGGACGAAAACGTTTCGGGCGCTCGGTACCTTTGCAGCCGCCATCTTGGATTCCCGTTTTGAAAGCACTATCGGCTTCAACACGCTCGTAAACCATGAAAACGACACCCATGACGAAAAAAATTATACCTATTGCAGCCGCCATCTTGGATTCACGTTTTGACATGACTCTTGGCTTCAGTAACCTCGATAACCATGGAAACGACACCCATGACGAAAAAATTGGTACCTATTGCAGCCGCCATCTTGGATTCACGTTTTGACATCACTATCAGCTTCCACACCCTCAAAAACCATGAAAATGACACCCATGACGAAAAAAAGGTTACCTATTGCAGCCGCCATCTTGGATTCACGTTTTGACAGCGCTATCGGCTTCAACACCCTGGAAACCCATGACGAAAAAATTGGTACCTATTGCAGCCGCCATCTTGGATTCACGTTTTGACAGCGCTATCGGCTTCAAAACCCTGGAAAACCATGATAACGACACCCATGACAAAAAAAATTATACCTATAGCAGGCGCCATCTTGGATTTACAAGAAGTAGTAGTAGGTACCTAATAGTTTTGAAGTTCACGAATTCATTTTGATCGATCATACGGACTTATAATTCCAATTTCATTAATGATTCTTACCTTTCAAAATCAGCAGGAAGTTTAAAATGTAACGGTTTTTTCGCTCCGGTTGTGCTTGTGATGAAGCCGAGTTCAAACAACCGTATACTACGTAATACGTTCGTAGCATTTTTAAAAAGATCGCGGGGCTAAACTCGTTTTGACGCGGCCGGCGGCAGTCGGCACTCACTACTGAGAGTACCGCGACGGGCACCGAAAAGTCTCGTCGGTGCGCATGTTTGTGTGAGTGAGCCGTTTCGAGCGTTTGTAGGTAGTTTCCGTACTGTCCATATTTATACTGTGATTTCGCGTCAACGTGACGTTAACCTTGCGTTTTTGCCTTTTCGTGTGGGCGGACGGGACGGCGTGATCGTACTTGTTGCCAAAAATCGCACTGTCAACATCGCATCTGCGCAAAGTGGACGCTGCATAGACGTTAGAGAAACGCCAACGCTCGTAAAACGCCAGTGGGTTAGCGGCCTTAGTGTTCACCAATCAGGAGAGTGCACTTTTAGAGGTATGCGGAACAGGGTGGAAAGTCCCGCAAACTTCTTTGGAAAGGGAGAATCCTCTGACCAGACGGGTCTTGTTGGTAACTGCGCGATGGTCGTTGGTGAACGGTTGTATATTTACTATGTTTAAATCTAGCGAGAAATTCGATAGCCTGATGTGGGATTCATGTGACGTCAGGCCTATTTGTAGAATAAAATTATGTAGCGGTTTAATTTGCGTTACACACATTACACAAAATTAAATTAAATTATTAATGTATTTAAACATAGACAGAGAATGCTTTCGTTGGTCTATCCATAATGAAATGGAAAAAATAAGGTCATGGAAAAAAACTTTGTACGATTATGTATATTTTTTTGTAAAAAGTAAGTATTTTGTAACCACAAATAGTTGCCATAAATTAAATTCATCTAAAGCAAATAATAGGGTCCGAGTGCACAAAGAGTCTTTCGGGACATCAGCAAACGATTTGTCGACGGTTCACGTGACCAGAGGGCTGGGCTTTTCTTTAGCCAAAAAATCAGCATTGCCATTCAACGTGGCAATGCTGCCAGTGTTCTGGGCACTTTTGCCATTGACAGCGATGTGGATTCTTTTTTTGATGCCCAATGATTTATTTTGTTTTTATACGCGTTTGTACATAATGTAGATACTGTAGATTTGTCTTTTGTTTATGATGTACATAAAATGTTATATAATAAATATTATGTCTAATATTTTTTTTACAAATAATGCAAATTAATAATTCACATTTTCAAACTCCTACAAACTTCATGTATATTTCCTTTTATTCTAAGCCTTTTCTTATCTCTAAATAAGTCCTAAATAAGTTTATATACTGCCATTGCTCCACTTTTACGTTTCACTTTACGCAAAATACTAAATTGTCATAAATTTAAAAATAACGTGTTGAATATCTTACGTCAACACTCATTCTTTTAATTAGCCTCACTGGGCGATCAGCCAATCTTGTTTATTAACTAATCTACTTCAGAGACCTACATAACGGCCGCTTGGGTCAAACAAAGGCTAAGCTGCACTTGTTGAGGTCGGCCTTTAGATGGATGATCATCCATAACATACTGAGACACAATAAATCATTGTTCTTTAGTCTTTTATGTTACCGGGCCAGTCTTACTTATAGATATTGGGAACCCAATAACTGGTAGGTATAGTTCAAATGGAGTGTCACTTCATGCAAATACTATTAATCAGCTACTTCCGGAATGATTCCGACCTCAAACTGGTTAGGAAAGGATTAAGGATATTTATAAAGATTCCTGAGCTATAGAACACTCCACCAATGTCAACCTACCACAGATAAAAATAAAATGAGGGGTACCTAAGATATAAATGGAGGTCCAAAAGTAATTTGGACTGGAACCCTAAAAAACTAATCAATCTGATTTAAATGCACAAATAAAATATCACGTGGTTTATTAAAAAAATCCTAATATACCGCGCGTATCTGACATCGACGCACAAACGATTTCCATGGGTTCAGGGCATGATTCTGGACACCCCAGAGTTAGAATTTTTCGTCGGCTTTTTTCTCATTTTTTTCAAGGGTTTTTTTTACTTTAGACTGCTCATAATCTTTATTCTGAACTAACCCAATGAGATTTTACTTTAGACTGCTCATAATCGTTATTCTGAACTAACCCAATGAGATTTTACTTTAGACTGCTCATAATCGTTATTCTGAACTAACCCAATGAGATTTTACTTTAGACTGCTCATAATCGTTATTCTGAACTAACCCAATGAGATTTTACTTTAGACTGCTCATAATCGTTATTCTGAACTAACCCAATGAGATTTTACTTTAGACTGCTCATAATCGTTATTCTGAACTAACCCAATGAGATTTTACTTTAGACTGCTCATAATCGTTATTCTGAACTAACCCAATGAGATTTTACTTTAGACTGCTCATAATCGTTATTCTGAACTAACCCAATGAGATTTTACTTTAGACTGCTCATAATCGTTATTCTGAACTAACCCAATGAGATTTTACTTTAGACTGCTCATAATCGTTATTCTGAACTAACCCAATGAGATTTTACTTTAGACTGCTCATAATCGTTATTCTGAACTAACCCAATGAGATTTTACTTTAGACTGCTCATAATCGTTATTCTGAACTAACCCAAAGAGATTTTACTTTAGACTGCTCATAATCGTTATTCTGAACTAACCCAATGAGATTTTCAGATACACGCGGTATTAATGTCTTCCGTTACTGAGTGACTGACAGAAAACGCACAACCGAATCTTTCTGGTCGTAGAAATGAAAGGAAAAAAACGTGATATTTCTTTTACTTGATATGGGTTTGCTCTTGACTCTAGTCTTGGTCAGAAATGATAGAGACAAAGTCTGCGATGGAGCGAGCTTACCCAGAAGTAGCCCGTTCACTCTAACTTTGAAAAGATTAGGGTTGTTAGCATTCTGAAACACAATCGCAGGCAAAGAGTTCCACTCCTTTGCTGTGCGCATTATGAAAGACGCTTGGAAGCGGTTAGTGCGAGTTGGTGGAATAGCAACAAAGTAGGGATGACAAGTTGCAATTACACGTAATAAGTCGCGGACAAAAGCTAGTACCTATCACGCTACGTAAGCAACCAAACACGGACGCATTTCAAAAATAAAATACATATTGAATATGGGGTCATTATCCATTTGTCGAGCTCACGCTCATTTTTGGGGCACAAACTACAAAACAAAGAAAAGTTTTACCTAAAGAGTTTGTTGTGAGGGTTTTAACTACTTCACTGCCCCATGAGTCACATGTGATACAAGCTGATTGTTTAACTATTGTGTCTGCTTTGTGGACAGTGAAGTTGTTAACTATATTTTTTAATTATTTAAAAAAAAATACTTCCTCTACACATGTACATGTTTTCAACCACATTGATGACCCGTTCAAACTGTCGAAGATCTTCAAATGAAAACCGGGAAGCTGCCTAATTGAAGCTTTCACAGGCATGCAAAATCCCAAAATTACAGGCCTAACAGCCAGATTATAAAACTGTCCCCAACACTTTGCTAGCTAACTAACCTTCAATATTTGGTGTCAAAGCCATAGATTTATGGCTCCGTACGTAATGCAGTGGACTGGCTGCATGCCAAGCCACGCGCCGCCGTCGCTCATAAATCATTGCGTTATTGTGCAGCCCATGACTATTGGCGTATGTAGGGTAGTGTGAGTCAGTGTTTGATAGCTTCTGACGCTTCTGTAAGCCTAGTACTTTATATATTGGTTATGTCAGGCCTGCTTATAAAAGGACTCAAAGTGTCTCGAAGGAACGGAAGTGCTTTGAATGAATCATTCGCGTCTGTAGGATTGCGTGAGTCAGTCATGTTTGATAACTTCTCGGTGTTTCTGTGAGCCTAGTATTTAGATGTTAGTTATGTAAGAGTAGCTGCATATAAAAAAAGAGTTCAAAGGAAATCAATGTGGTTGAATTGCTTACGTATTAAAGTAGTGTGAGTAAGTGTTCTAAAACTTCTGAAGTTGATGTCGGCCTAGTAGTTTTGATAATGGCTATGTCAAGCCTGCTTATAAAAGGGCATGAAGGAAAATCAATGCGGTTAAATCATTTACGTAGGGTACACAGTATAGCGTTAGTCATTGTTTTAACTCCTGAATTTTCGTTTGTTCCCAACGAGTAACACCCTCAAATGTCACACTGTTACTCGATGGGAATGTTTTTAAGAAAAAATTCCCAACCAGTCACACTGTTACTCGATGGGAACTTTTTATTACTAATTTCCCAACCAGTCACACTAAAGGGGTATAATTTAGACGGTCACCAAAATGGATCAACGGTCACCAAATTCTATCCAACTAAAAGATTAATATTACTACCAAAAATATTATAGGTTAGGTTAGGTTAGGTTAGAACTGTGACCAACTACGCGCGAGCCGAGCGAGCGAAGCGAGCGGTGCCGCGGCAGCGGCCGGCGAGCGCTACCTCGAAATTGGTCGCGATTTTTTTCTTATTTTTTTCTGAAGAAATTCCCATCGAGTAACAGTGTGACTGGTAGTGTGACCGGTTGGGAATTTTTTCAGAAAAAAATCCCATCGAGTAACAGTGTGACATTTGAGGGTGTTACTCGTTGGGAACAAATGTGAATTTTCTGTTAGATTAGTATTTTTGATATAATTTAAGTTACCTACAGGAGCTGCTTAAAGAAGGTCTCAAAGAAATCAATATTGCTGAATCATTCATTCACATGTATAGAATAGTTTTAGTCAGTGTTTGATAGCTCCTGAGGTTTCTGTGAGCCTATTCATTGTAATTTAAGTTATGTCATGGAAGCGCCTTGTAGAAAGGCTCCATGGAAATGATCATGATTAAAATCAATGTTTGCAGTTGAACCATTTGCGTTTAGTGTGAGTCAGGGTTTGTATGATAACTTCTGAAGTTGCTGTAGGCCTAGTAGTTAAAATGTATGTCACAGGAGATCTTTCTGGAAAGGCTTCAGAAAGATGTAAAACTTAAAGTAAATCAATGTTTGTTGTTTGTGACTCAAGCTTTACTGGATAACTTCGAAGGTTTCGTGAAGCATACTAATTTAAATTTTAGTCCTGCTCCTTCTGGAAAGGCTTTCCATCATGTCATGATGTTAGTCAATGTTATTGTTGAACCACTTGCGTTCAGTGTGAGTAAGGGTTTGTATGAAAACTTCTGAGGTTTCTGTGAGCCTAGTAGTTTTAATTTCGGTTATGTCATAGTGGCTTCTTGTAAAAAGGCTTGAGGGATGGAACTTCTAACATTCCGATCATTTTTTAATTTATTTGTATCTAGTATATACCTGTAAAGAATTTAAAAAGATGGAATTTGATGACATTTTTTAAGTTAGTATAAACTGCTGACGTTATGATGATATTCTAGGTCAGGTTAAATAGCAATGTAGGTTTCCAATTTCTAGGGCAAAAAAACAGATACGGGTTTTTCTGTGCGAAAATCCCTGGATAGTGATTCAGTTCTGAATTGTACCTATGTTTTTGAGGTTAAAACACTAAACAGTGGTAAATTCTTGGATGGAGTGACATCACAGATATAAAATTTGTAATGCATATAAGAAAGTTCAAATTCTGAATGACTATTAATCTATATTCAAGCACAGGACGTTTTAATTAAAAAAATAATTTATTAGTCTGTCATGATAATATCATCATCAGGCCGATAAATTTCCAAAAAGAAATATTTTACACGTGTTTTCTTTGTTTTCAAGTTTACAGTTCATTGAAAACACACGTGACGTCATGTCGCTGTTAACCTTCCTATACTCGCGCGTTGGTCTGTGAGACCGACGAAACCTATTTTCGGAATTATTTTTATGCACGAAAATCCTAAGAAGTCGAGGTCCTTGCTAGCTGCCGGATTTGTTGCTAACTTCATTTTAGTGTTCGCCGCGCATTCGTGCGAAGTTCACGTATTGTAGCATTTGGCGCTAATCGGTCCGTGAGACCGACGCGAGTATGGGTGCAACTTTTTGAGTAAGTAATAATGCAATATATTCAGTGCAATTATATATTTTTTACAAACTTTGAATACTTTATGACGTATGTATAGTAAAATGTATGTATGTTTGTTGCTCTATATTATATTTAGACTAATTTTATTATTATTTTTAGATTATACTTCATATCAAAATGGACGATGATCGGCATCAGATTGCTGCTGGATGAATTAAGTTCTGGTTCTAGCTATGAAGACGAAAATGATAGTGAGGTGGAAGACTATGTGGAGGTACAAGAAGAGACATACAACACCGAGCAAGAAGACGAAAATGACGAGATATATGAGGTAGAAAGTAATGAAAGTTCTCGCGATTTTTACTGTTTGGAACATGCTGTAACCGTATGCCCTGATTGTTATGGTGAGGATCAAAACTAAGCCAAATATAGATAAATATGTCCTTTGATATGTTGTTTATTACTATTTAGAAGTTTATTTTGTTTTTAAAAAGAAGTAGATATTATTTTTGTTTTGCCTAGTACTTAGAAAAAAATCTCAAATTCGAAGACTGATTTCTGATAGACTGAAAGTCAGTAAAATAATTAATAAATTAAGTATTATTCATACTATTTTGTTTCATTATATCCTAAACTTTAAAATATTAATAATAGTGTTTGGGCTTCATAGTAAAAAAATATGTTGTAGGGGTGCGAACTATCGGTCTGTGACACCGTGCGCGAGTATATGTGTTACAAAAATTGGCGCGAGTATAGGAAGGTTAAGAATGTTACCATTGTAAAATTTGTGTCTTATATTTTTTGGATATTCATTTCACGAACTAATTGGAGCTCGTGGCTAAATAACAGCCGCACAGGATGACTTTAAGGTTAAGCAACGCTTGCCGAGGTTGGCCTGTGGATGGGGACCATTTTTATATACACGTACGCCGGCCGGGCTGTCATTTGGAGATGTTTGGGTCTGGATTTCTGCTGGGTTTATGGGAATGAACTGGGCTCTGTTACCTGTGAGGATGACGGTCCAACAGGCACACTACTCTTCTGCCAGCCCAGCCAGCCCTTTGAGTAATAGGAGCATTATGGCATTCATGGGTACGGGTATTCGGAGTATCACCGCAAACTAAAATCCGTGGTTTCAGGGCAAACCAAACCCAACTAGAAAAGATCCGATTCCATTTTTTAATGGTTAGCCTACGCTTAAATACCACCGCTTTTTTAATGGTTAGCCTACGCTTAAATACCACCGCTTTTTTAATGGTTAGCCTACGCTTAAATACCACCGCTTTTTTAATGGTTAGCCTACGCTTAAATACCACCGCTTTTTTAATGGTTAGCCTACGCTTAAATACCACCGCTTTTTTAATGGTTAGCCTACGCTTAAATACCACCGCTTTTTTAATGGTTAGCCTACGCTTAAATACCACCGCTTTTTTAATGGTTAGCCTACGCTTAAATACCACCGCTTTTTTATTTACTTTTTTATTTGAGATGGGTTTGCTCTTGACTCTCGTCTAGGTCAGAGATAACACAGACAAAGTTTACGATGGAACCTCCCCTTTCACCTTCCACACATCTCTGTATTATGCGATCTCTGGCCAAGTCTACCCCGCAAACATGATGAGATCGTCACACCACCGCGGTCGACCTTGCCTTTCCTCAGGCGTCCAGTGATGACCTTCGCCCCCGGCATTCGTTTGACGTGGCCAGCCTATCTCACTTCATCCGTTAGCCAGCCTCCATAATTGTCTTTTTTTTTTCGGGGGGAAATCCTCATGGATGTCATCCACCCTGGAGCGGGTGGAGGGGTCTGTCACACTATTACTGAGTAAAACCACCCCGGTGTTCCATCTCTCAACTACGGGATCGCGGGAACTGATGCGACTTCCCTAATCCGCGAATGGTGCCGGCCCGCCTCTGCAGGCCACCTCGAGTCAGGGGGGAGTGAGGTGTTTGACTCCCCCCACGACGTCAAGAGGGGCGCACGGGAACACCACGCGCCGTCACCTCGGGTCTGGATGAAGGGGGGGGCGACGGACATCCCCAAGTCTGCCGCACCTGGACCCAGTTAGGGGGGCCGGAAGAGGGCAGCGTATGCCTTCCACCGACACCGGGTGCGCCTGCTGCGGGCCGGGAGAGTGGTCGGAATCTCCCTCTCCCTTTCCGCAGCCTCCTTCTGCGCAATAACTGTTTCGCAGAAGGAGATCACCGCGTCCCAGGACTCCTCGCCGTCGACCATAGCACGGACTACGGCCGGCAGCGAGAGGTCACTGCCTACCACAGAGATGAGGGCCCGGCGTGACTCCTCCCAAGCGGCACACTCTGCCAGCGTAGCGTAGCAAGTAATTATAAAAGCCTATTCCAACTCACTTACCAATTCTTACTGAATTATTCCATTCAAGTCATCTAAAAAATAAACCTAAGTTATATTTAATTAAAATGTTAATCACTCGCTGTTAATACTCTAAATGTAACATTACAAACCTACTTACAACACGAAAATATGCTAAAAACTTCTCGATATCTTATCCTTACTAATTATCTTTTTAATTCTTTACCAACATAACTTTCTCGCTTGCCATCCAAAAAACACCCATATTTTTCATGTCTTAAATTTCTTCTAGCATGCAGGAATATCTTTGTAATGAGCCGATCAGTATGCATGGAGAGGGACTCACTAGCGTAATATTTTCCGTGAATTAAAGTCAGTTTTGCGTAAAAAGAAAATGGCCGGCTGTTCCTCGAGGGTAAACTTTAATATTGAGAGTGGTTTTCGAACATTTGGAAATGATATTATTACAATATGTTCTAAGAATTGTGCTGATAGGGAAGTATTCACAAGAGATAGATTTTTTCAAAGTCAGAGTGGAAAGGCTACTTCTGGGTAAGCTCGCTTCATCGTAGACTTTGTCTCCGTCATCTCTGACATAGACTAGAGTCAAGAGCAAACCCATCACAAGTAAAAAATAAAAAAAAAGATAGCGAGAGCTACCTCTGCAAAACGCACGCAGTGAACGGCAGCGCAGCGAGCATTCGAAAGGACAGCCGCGCTCGCGCCACGTGTTTAACAGCTGATTTCATGCGTCGTTCATTAGTTTTTTTTTATCATTTTAGCTGTGTTATTTACATTAATGGAGTTCTGCATACAGATAATGTAACTTTACATTGAAATAAAGCAAAAAATCTGAAAAACCGAAAAAAAAAAACCTGACAAAATTTCCACTGGAATATGATTCAAAACAAGGAGCTGATTGCACCCTGTTAATTTGTGGAGGGCTGTCCCTTACACCCTGTAGAGCCTAAAGTCTCCCTAAAAGCTTCTGCCTACCTAAAAAAACCACACCTATCACCGCACCCAAATTCACACAGCCAATATAGACAATTGACGAGATTAATACAAACTTAGCGCTGTCTCCGACGGACTAAGCAATAGAGAGCAATGTCCCGGCTCGGTAACTCGGGGTCAATTGACCATTGCCCCACTGCCCCCGGGTCAGATATGAGCTGGCGGCTCTGACGTTTAGTGGTACAGATTTGTGGGCTATATAGTTAATTTATACGAGGAGAATTAATAAATTAAGACGAAATGGTAAGGCAACAAATAGAGGAATGAAACTCAGAAAGCATAGACGAGAATAAATCAATTTTGCATTTTCCCGATTAGATATGCTAACTTTCACATTTGCATCGCATTCGCATCTCAAATTGCAATCTGTCAAAAATTTAAGCTTTTTTGACAGTTTCAGTAGTTTATTATACAAATCAAAATTAAGATCATAACAAAGGGCTTAAAGTTAAAAGATGCAGCTGTACACCAATATTTTAAATTATGAATAATTTTTTATTACGAGAAAGGAGATGTTCCAAAATGTGGTAAGTATGTGTATACTACCTCAAAAAAAAGAGAAAAATCCGTAGAATTTGGGAACAACACCGATAATTAATTTAAATGAATACTTTTGTGGTAGTTAATTGATATTTATTCATCGTTTTATCGATTTTCAATATAGCGTCTCACTGATTTAGTAACTCTGTGCATGAAAACAATGACAGATTCTATAACATTAAAATTACCATTTTCAACCATCAACTTCTGCAGAGCTAAACATGTCATTAGTCAATCAAAATGACTGCTTACCACCATGACGGATAACAAAGTTGTTTGTAAAAAAAATACACTTTAAATTGCAATTTAAAGTGACACACCACAAAAACCTGTCATGGTGGTAAGCCGTAATTTTTTTTTATTTTTTATTTTTTGTACGAATCGGGGAAACTCTTGGCCCAAATCTCACTTGATGGAAAGTGATGATTAGGCCGAAGATGGAAGCGAGTTTCGCCCGGAATCCTCTTACACAGAGGAACTGGCTGTCATACCTCTAACTGCCGGAACACAACAATGCTGTTAACATTGTTGTTATGGCGACAGACTTAGATATGATGGTGGTAGCTTGCCAGGCGGACTTAGAACAAGTCCTACCACCAACCAAACCGAGCAAAAAATTTGCCCCCGCTGGGAATCGAACCCGGGACCTCTGGGTCTGAATCAGGTGGAACCACTAGACCACGGAGGCGGTTAATGTCACCTGTTTAGCACCACCCGGGGACCACGTGTAGGGATTCGCTGAAGGGTATTCTCCTACGGACGCGGGTGACTCGGCCCCCAAAAATAAGTGAATTTAATCACGACAAAATTATTTTGGAACTTACTACATACCAAAATAATTTAAATATTTAGTAGGTAACAATGAACTGTACAGCTTTAGTATTGTTTAACAAAACGGATCCCACTGAAATTACTGAAAATTATAGACTTGAATGACTATTCAGTTGGCCACTGATAATTTTATCCTCTCTGTGGGTAACATGGACAGTAATGTGCCATAATTAACATCAAATTCCGCTGGAAAATTTATAAATTTAACTTTATCCTAGTTCAAAATAAGGGTATTCCGATGCGTTACGGGGTTTTGGTTAGGTGATTTGAGTATAGCACTAGTTTACCTTAACAATCATGAATTAATTAATTTAAAATAAGTTTGCTTCATTATTATTGAAATATAGTTGTTATTTATATATTATTTTGATTTATTTATTTAGGGAAAACAAACAATTGTACAATGTATGCCACAGTTACTATAACATCATCATCTGCCTAGCCTTTTCCCAACTTTATTGGGATTGGCTTCCAGTCAAACCGGATTCAGCTGAATACAGTGTTTTACGTGGAGCAGCTGCCTACCAGACCTCTACAATCCATTAACTGGGTAACACGGTACATCTTGGTAAGGCTGGAGTCAGATTTACTGACAATCCGTAACGACTGCCGAAGATCTACAAATTACAGCCGTGACCAACAGTTTATCGTGTTTTCCGAGGCACGGAGGAAACTCGGTATGTTAAGATGGTCACCCATCCACGGACCAACCTTGGCAAGCGTTGCTTAACCTTGATGATCGACCCGTGTGGCTGTTGCTATCTAGCCCTCTGAGAACTATATTCTTTAGCAGCGTACCGGCGCGATATAACTTTAAGGGATGGTGTAAGCCGACATGCGCCTCCAGCAATCTCAAGAGTTTTTTTTATACACTTTTTTTGCTACAATTAATTGAATTGTTTCACTGTCTATCCCCGATGTTATTTACCAGATCTTCAAATTGAAAGGGAGCTACTCGGTAAAATATTATTTAAAATTAAAGAAAGATTTATCTAAATCCGTTGACAATTGACGAAAATATCTTTGAACAAACAGAAAAAACATTCAGTCGAATGAGATCCTCTTCCTTTTTTTGAAGCAGGTTAAAAATATGTAGTTAACGATACTATCACGCAGGACTGATCATAAAATAAAATAAAAATTGATTCAGATAATAATAATAACTACTTAGCCCAATTGAAATAAATTTTCACGGGACCGAATGCTAAGGAAGCAATTGAACTAAAAAATGATCATAAAAATCGTTTCTGATCCGATTTGTGTGATTATTTTTTACCTCGGTGTAATTAATTGGTGTACATGCATAAACCAAAAAAAAACCTGCCGAATTGAGAACCTTCTCCTTTTTTGGAAGTCGGTTAAAAACATGTAATGTGAGGCACATCCAAGACTTCCTTTGAACCGGGCCCTTGACCCAAGTCAGACATTGCTTTGTCTCATAATCAAAGGAGGCCGGCCAAATGATTGTTCATGTGTCATCATCACTTGCAATTTACAAGTAACAGCTGACGGAAACAGGACATTACAGTGTTCGTTAACACTGACACGACCACCTGTCGGGGTGAATGTGAGGTTATGTGACAACAGACAAGCGGTGCGACATCGCGAGGGTATCTTCACGCTTGTATTGGCCGTAGAGATAGACAGTGCGAATAGGCTAGATTCCATCATCCACAATTTGCAAAACTATTTAGTCCGTCAGTTAGAGTATTGAAAAATAATGGACACGTATTTTTTGTTTTCGTAAATCAATGAATATTGACAAAGATAAAACGCATCAAAACTCGGGAGTGGGGGCTCGTGACGTCACGACTCAGTAAAATTTATGCGAAGGTGTGACGTATTGAGAATTTTAAAAGAGTCGTAACTTCGTCAATTTTGGTTCCCGTTACAAAAAAAAAAACGCGGGTCAAATATTTTTTGATAATCTAACTGACGAACTAATTAGATTTTTTCAGGACACAAGCCTATTGTAGATACCTACGTATTCAACAAAATTCAAAAGTCATTTATTCAAATTAGGCTGAGAGTCAGCACTTTATGAACGTCAAGTTTTACAAAAGACAGTCCCTCAAAACGCCCGCCCGTCACCACTTCCTAATGTTTTAGATGAGGAGAAAAAGGGGCCAACAAACTCTCCAGCAACACCTTTGTCTGTTACGTTTGATACTTGATTTTTTACAATAAGAAGTATGCAAAGTATAATAATACATGATACAAAAAAAATAAGAAATATTTATCACTTATTAGCTAGCACTTTATGATAGTACTTATTTAACAAAATACACACTCAAGCAAGTTGCCTGTCATCTAAGCCTCACTGAATGGTGTGATATTTATGTAGTGGCGGAGGAGCACGCAGCAATCTTCAAAATTAAGCAACGCTTGCTGAGGTCGGTCTGTGGATGGGTGACCATCTTAACTTACCGAGACACCTCCGTGCCTGGGACAAGACGTAAAGCAGTTGGGCCCGGTTGTCATTTGTAGATCTTTGGCAGCCGTTAAACTAACCTAACCTAACCTATAACCCTAACCTAACCTGTATATTGTCAGGAGTCACCTGACTTACCAGAGAAAATCTGACACCAGTCTTGCCAGTAACTACCGTGTTACCCAGTCATTGGGTTGTGGAGGTCTGGTAGACTACCGCTCCACCTAAAATACGGTTAATCAGCTGAACCCAGTTTGACTGGAAGCTGACCCAATATAGTTGGGAAAAGGCTTGACAGATGATGATGCAGCGAAATTTATACCGTTATATAAGATCGTGTTATGGCTCCCAAAAAGCTTAAAATAGCGTGCAGATGAAGCAGCTTTTCGTCGGCACTCACGGAGAAATTGCATCGAAAATCTACATTATGTGACAGTTATTTGGTTTAGCCATAATTTTTCTATCTGTATGACATATTATTATTAATAATATTTTGTGTTTTTAATCACAAAATCACCTCCAAATCGATTGTCGTTGAGATGAAACCTATAATTCGCTATTTTTTATCAAAAGCGTATAAAAAATACATATCTGCAGATTTGCAATACAAACGAAAATAATTTGGTTTGGATTATGGTACGGGATCCCTTGTGTGAGATTCCGACTCGCACTTGTTCAGTGTGTCAATTCTAGTACTAATTTTTACATTCGCAATGCATTAGCATCTCAATCGCAAACTGTCAAAAATTTATAAAAATTAAGGCTTTTTTTAACCGACTTCCCAAAAAGGAGGAGGTTATCAATTCGGTTGTATGTTTTTTTTTTTATGTTTGATGAACCGATTTGAAAAATTCTTGTTTTATCTGAAAGGATATACTTGCAGATTGGTCCCATTTAAATCATATCAAAATCGGTTACGAACTTTGGATTTTAAATCGAAATACTTGGAATTTGACTATTTAGATGATTCTTTGATAATCGAAATTGCGTATTTTGCTTTTCTGCGATTTTGCAGTGGTGTTGTTAGGTGTGGGGCACCACTAATTACAGTTTGCGATTGCCATGCGAATGCGAAAGTTGTTTAAAAATTAGCAGGAACTGGCCTTCAGTTTTTTTTTTCTTTATCGTACTAAAAAGCCTTCCCATACGGCCCAAAACCATTTCTAGTCGCCTAAATCTAGACAAGGATGTAGTTTTACTGCAAGTCCGTTTTCATGATATTTATTTTTAAACTTAATTAATGATTTGTCTTGCAAAAATAATAGGTTCAGATTAGAATTTCGACGATGAACTGATATTTTGGCGATTTTAGTTTTTTTACGTAAAAAGAGTTTAAATAATCGTTTGCATAATTAAGATATACAGTTATCTGTCAGTTAAGAGTTCATGTCACTTTATCATCGATTTTTACTGTCGTGTTATCTTAAGGTGCATCCACACCGCCGTTACTTTTTGTGGAGCAATGTTTCCAAGCGTTAGTGGGCAACATCCGATAGCAAAAAGTTATTTGTTTTTAAGCAACTTCCCAAAAAGGAGGAGGTTCTCAATACGGTTGTATTTTTTATTATGTTTGTTATCTCATAACTCCGTCAATTATGAACCGATTTGAAAAATTCTTATTTTAGCTGAAAGGATATACTAGCAAATTAGTCCCATTCAAATTTTATCAAAATCGGTTAAAAAGTTTGGATTTTAAATCGAAATAGCTGGAATTCGTTTACTTGGATGATGGTTTTTTGTCATCCCAGTAATCGGAATTGCGTATTTTGCTTTCTCTGCGATTTTGCAGTGGTGTTATCAGGTGTTGGATACCACTAAAAAGTGAAAAATAAAAACCTTTTTACAAAAAAATACAACCGCCTTCCAAATAAAAAAAAAAACACTACAAAGTAAAAAATAACTTTAATTTCGGAAGTTGTAGTGTTTTTTTTTTAATACAAAGTGAGTCATAAGTTGAGGAATATTACATAATGATGTGTTGCATTCTGTTGCCCCACAAATAGTAACTACGGTATGGATGCACCTTCAGAGTCGTTTTCGAAAACTAGCTTTAACTTTTTTCTTTTTCTAGTGACTCTGACCTGCCGAACCTCTCGTTCCTGTCGATCGACCAGGCGCTGGCTGACCTGACGCAGTTCATTCAGCACATCAAGAGTGAAGCCTTTGAGGGTGGACGATACAAGTAAGAAAATAGCTCAAAAATTACCTGTTTGATATAGGAACTATGCTAAGCCTGTTCCATCATCGGAAAACAACACAGATGGCGATGCGCTACCAGTACATGGTCACAGTATAAATATGGATCCATATTTATACTGTGACATGGTGGACACCCCACGCACGTACGTACAGCTAAGGAGTGGAATTCCCTACCGGAGTCTGTGTTTCCTGATAGCTGCAACCTGGGAGTCTTTAAGTAAAGAGTGAATTAATTACTTTTAGGCCGTGTGTTCCACCTTCGACCGCATCATCGCTTACCATCAGGAGAGATAGTGCTCAAACATTTATGCCTATCAACAGTAAAAAATTAACCCTAATATGGCATAGGGAACCTCAGTCTGGAAAAACGAAACCCTTATAGGATCATTCGGTTGTCTGTCTGTCTGTCCATCCATCTATCACATCCGATTTTCTCTGTATCTACAAGACTAATGTGAACTTCTGTGAAATAAAAGCTGTCCTGAATCTACTTTTATCGTGATTCTTTACGTTTTCTAGTAAGAAAAACGGTTCATGATATATTTTTCGGGTATCTACGAAAAAATATTAGATCTTGGTAACTTATTTTAACAAAAAAAAACTCAAAAATTTATTTCATATAACCCATTGCGTTAGAATATTTAATAACGGGATCGCTACCATGTACCTTTTATTTGCGAGTTTCCGATATTTCGGCTCTGTTGCAAGCGCCATGATCACGGAGTAACTGAAGATCCTGCGGGTGGGATGTTATTGGCAGACATATCGGTCTACCCTCTTTCGTAGTCTTTTATTACGACCATCTCCGCCCGGTAGGTACCACTGTCCACAAACTCACTTTTTTCCCGCAACTGTTGTAATATTAACTATTCTAATGTAAGTGACCATGATAGTTTAAAACAATTAAATCATTTACTGGCACTTTTGAATTGTCGAGTTTTACCAGTTCATACGCCACCTACACCACCGTCCTACATCACCTCTTTTTAATAGATTCCAAAGAGGGCTTATTTATACAGATTTTACATTATTAAGGTAATGCAATACATGAGCAATAAAAAATTTGACCACTTATTTAGGTTATTGTAATTTTGCAGTACATTTTTAACTTTTAGTATAATACCGCGTGTATCTGACATCGACGCACAAAAGATTTCCAGGGCATGATTCTGGACACCCTAGACTTAGAATTTTTCGTCGGCTTTTTTCTCATTTTTTTCAAGGGTTTTCTTACTTTAGACTGCTCATAATCGTTATTCTGACCTAACTCAATGAGATTTTTAATAAAAAAATTAATAATTAACTACTTTCACTAAAAAGAGCAATCTGAATAAAACCACATATAGATATCAGCTCAGCTGAGCTGATACCTACTTGAAAAAAATGAGAAAAGAACCGACGAAAAATTCCAACACTGGGGTGTCCAGAATCATGCCCTGGACCCATGGAAATCGTTTGTGCGTCGATGTCAGATACACGAGGTATGTAATTATTACACTAAAATGAAAAACTAAAATAAAATTTAAATCATTCTACCCATTTAATTTATCGAACAACTACAAATAAAATTAACTGGAACTGTACTGGTGCTTACGTAAATTAACATGATAACACAATTATTTCAGGAATTACCACAAAAATATTTATTAGTAAACTTAATAAGTAAACGTTCAGAGAGTGATGCAGCGATTGTTGTATGTAAACTAAATTTATTTTAATGCATTAAGTAATCAGCTGATACAGAGCTGTTTCTTTGAATTCGAACATCATAGTGGTTTATCAATTAAATGGAATATTTCTCGTGGTCTCATAGTGATCTACTGGAACGGTATTACGGTGAAATGACGCTATACATAAGATAAATATGAACTTATTTTTAATCTCGACTGCACTGAATAATTCAGCCCATATCAGTCAGCCAACATTTTTTTTATTTCTTTGTAAGAACCAACATTTTTTGGAGGCTTCGGAAAGCCAATTCTACAAATTTTTAGGCAACGTTTCGATAATATCTTATCTTTATTACTATTAATAGGCACTCATTTGACCACTATCTCGCTGGTGGTAAGCGATGAAGTGGTCAAAGATGGAGTAACTTTACCTAAAAGTAACCTATTCGCTCTTGCCTTAAAGGGTACCACGTTGTAGCTATCTTTGATGTTTGTAGATGTATCAGGTCGGAAAAACAGCCACTCCTGTTTGTTTACCACACATTACACACACATACACACGAGAAATTAAAGGTTTTCTGTACGCGAAGTTTCAGTAGAACACCGACTCCTAAGTCACAGGGTCCCCCTTGTTTAGGAGGCAGGGTTTTTCACTACTTGTGCAGCTTTTACATTTTTTTTTTTTTTTTTTTTTTTATACAAAACGGGGACACTCTTGGCCCAAATCTCACCTGATGGAAAGTGATGATTAGGCCGAAGATGGAAGCGAGTTTCACCCGGAATCCTCTTACACAGAGGAACTGGCTATCATACCTCTAACTGCCGGAACACAACAATGCTGTTAACATTGTTGTTATGGCGACAGACTTAGACATGATGGTGGTAGCTTGCCAGGCGGACTTAGAACAAGTCCTACCACCAACCAAACCGAGCAACAAATTTGCCCCCGCTGGGAATCGAACCCGGGACCTCTGGGTCTGAATCAGGTGGTATAACCACTAGACCACGGAGGCGGTTAGTGTCACCTGTTTAGCACCACCCGGGGACCACGTGTAGGGATTCGCTGAAGGGTATTCTCCTACGGACGCGGGTGACTCGGCCCCGTGTCCTATTATATAGTACCTGAATTCAATGTACCTATTGTGAAATGTATTGGTATTGTATCCAAAGGTATTTTGTGGCAATAAACTTATTTTTCACTAGCTGACCTGTGCAACTTCGTCTGCGTCACATTTTCCATTATTGCTCCGCTCTTATTTGTTCGAGCGTGATGATATATAGCCTATTACCTTTCTCGATAAATGGGCTATCTAATACTGAAAGAATTTTTCAAATCGGTCAGTCAGTTCCTGAGACTAGCGCGTTCAAACAAACAAACGAACTCTTCTGCTTTATAATATTAGTATAGATAGATGTAAAATACTAGAATTCAGCTGCATCCAGTTACACTGGGAGCTGACTTCATTTGGTTAGGAATAATCTGGACAGATAACGGCCTCGGCTCTCCAGTTTTCGGTTCATACAAAGGCAGTCTCCTTACTTTGTGCAATAGTCTACTAATAATAATCTATACTTCTACCTATTCTAATATTATAAAGAAGTAAAGTTTGTGAGGTTGTGGGGGTAATCTCTGGATCTTCTGAACCGATTTTGAAAATTCTTTTACCAACAGAAAACCACGTTATTTGTGAGTGTCATCACTACATATATTATTAAACAAAGTCCTCCTGCATCTGTCTGTCTGTTCGGGATAAGCTCAAAAACTATTGCACTGATTTTCATGTTGTTTCCATCAATGGTTAGAGTGATTCTCGAGAAAGATTTTAGTATAATTATAATTAGTCAAGCGAGCAAATCCGCGGGCATAAGCTAGTAGGCTATAATTATAAAAAATATCTTAATTCTAAATGGGATCGGGTCAGCTAGTAATAATATTATAATGACGATAGATTTTTCTGTTTGTTTGTATAGAATAGGCTACGAAACTACTAGACCGATTTTAACCATTTTTACCGGACCTACTTGATTTCGAAAGTTGATGATTCGATTTTTAGGGTTCCATAGCCAAATGGCAAAAACGGAACCCTTATAGATTCGTCATGTCTGTCTGTCTGTCTGTCCGTCCGTATGTCACAGCCATTTTTCTCCGAAACTATAAGAACTACGCTGTTGAAATTTGGTAAGTAGATGTATTTTGTGAACCGCCTAAAGATTTTCACATAAAATAGAAAAAAACATACTTAGAACTGAATCTCAATTTTTTTTTTCATCGTTCCCATACGTGTGGGGTATCTATGGATAGGTCTTTAAAAGTGATATTGAGGTTTCTAAGATCATTTTTTTTCCTAAACTGAATAGTTTGCGCGACACTTCCAAAGTGGAAAAATATATGATGTACATTACCATGTAAACTACCAGCGAAAATTATTTTGAACGAGATCTAGTGAGTAGTTTTTTTTTAATAGGTACGTCATAAATCGTAAATCGCAACTTCTGCTTACGGAACCCTCAGTGCGCGAGTCAGACTCGCACTTGGCCGGTTTTTATTATATCGAACACGGTGTGTCGATAATTTAGATGTACGATGTTTTATTCCATCGATGTTTTATTGGTGCGATGTAACGTTTGTACGAAAATTCCTGTTACGAAAAACCCTACAACGATTGCTCATTAGTTCGGTAATTTATTAGTTCGAAAGTATGTCGGTTCGAAACGCCTACTGTTTTCCGCTCAGTGATCAGAGTAACATATCTATGTAACGAATTTATTTTTGAAAAAAATAGAGATCCCTACGAAAATTGGAATACTGAAACCGCGTCAATGAAGTAACGAGCGAAATTCTAGTTTATCATAATTATAGTAAAGACGTTTCGAAAAAAGAGCAGTAATTAGATATACGAGTAGGTAAAAACCTAATACATAATATTAGGTTGAAGATATTATTTACCTAACTTCTAAATAAACAAGTCACTAGTACACAATAACACGTATTTACACTTACCTACAAAATAAAAAGTTTTTTCCCTTACCTAGTACATAGTATTAGGTATTGTCTACTTAGTTTCACAGTGTGACGTCAGAATGACTATACAAATACAAAATCCTTTATTTCAAATAGACCAGTTACAGGCACTTTTGAATAGTCAAGGTCTGTCAGTCAAATAGATGAAGCTGAGAGCTGAGCTTGAGCTGAAAAAATGAAAAAATGAGAAAAGACCCGACAAAAAATTCCAACTCTGGGGTGTCCAGAATCATGGCCTGGACCCATGGAAATCGTTTGTGCGTCGATGTCAGATACACGCGGTATGTGGCCATAAAAGATGTTGTTACTTTAGCAAGTCTGACACCTGGTTGAATTAATGGGTTCCTTAATGATCTCAGTATTTGTCGCACTTGAATAACGGCACTTATTTTACGCTCATAACTTTAAAATACGCACGGTAACAATTGTATAATTGTTACCGTGCGTATTTGACCCATGTATATGGGTCGTTCTACTTTTCTACCGACAATGGTATGTCCTTCGTCTTATTATGGCATGTCGTTGGAGTATTGATATTTACAGTTTATTAATTCGGTTCAAATAGACGTCCATATTTTTGCTTATCTATTAATACATATTATGTAATTTTTTATTTTCTCTAACCAGAATATTTTATACGTTTGCTTTCCGTAGAATGCCGTGACAGAGTGATAAAATGTGGTCTCCACAGAAAAGGCCACTTTGTGACATTATTTTAAAAAAACCAACATTATATAAGAATTAATATCAGCCGCAAAGGAAACTTTAATTAGTAAAAAAAAAGGATGCAATTTATTTAAATCTCACACAGAAACCACAATTATGGATAGTTCAAAAAAGCAGAAAAACGTCGGGCAACTGTTGGTAGAAAAGTAGAACGCCCGACTCTGTAAACTTTTAATAAATCTTGATTAGATTATATTATATTTGTCGATGAAATATGAAAAAATCGTTTTGAATATAATAAATCTCATGCCAATTCAATAGTTTCCAATCTATTCGTCTTATATACGTAAAAAATTAAGTTTTCAATATCACGGGATATTTTACAATCTTACGGCGTTTCTGGTGTCATACATACCTCTATACCTATAATTAATAATGGATGTATAAAGATAGGTAGGTACTCTCGGTTTAAATCCAGCGTTATGACTATGTATAGATTAATTATATCATACATACTCGTAGATAGCCATATATATTATTACATCATTTTATTTTTCCTGGTAATTATGTAGTATCCCCGTCATTACAATGACGACAGCAAGACTAATATTATTTGCGAATACCACAAACAATACCAAATAAGGACATTCATTATGTGACTGTAGCTTAGCGAATGACTAGCATTGTTTTGTTTTATTAATGATAAATGTTATTTATTTTGTAAGTAGGTTATAATGACACTTTTACACGTCAATCTTTTTGGTCATTTTAAACTAGATGAGGCCGGCGTTTCCTAGCTGACTGCTCTGAGAAGAAACGCCGAAACAAACTCAGAGGTCACAGTCCATACAATCGTACTGGTCAAATCATATGATAACCATGTAGGTTAATGTCTGAAGTGGTTATTTTGAGGAAAGTACCACACAGATTTGAGTGGACCTGTCCAGACAGTGCAAGCATTTGCCAGTTATCGTGTAGCTCAAACTTAGAGCTTTAAGGGCTGATTTTTCCAACGCCAGATAGCTTTATCGGAGGAATAATTTTGAATTTTTGACAGTTCTTCTATACAAAAACTGTCAAACGTTAAATTTATTCCACGAATAAGAGTTATCTGGCGTTGGACAAATCAGCCCTTCTATTCTATTCTATTAGGGGGTTTTGGTTTCCGCACTTAGTCCTGACGTTGGACCATTGTACGTGAGCCATGGTGGCCGTCACTCCAACCATCCAACCTCCCTCCAGAAACAGATAAGTTTTCTCGGCGTGTTCAGGATAAATCAGCCCTTAGGAGCTCAACAAATCTAATGACACTTCATTAACTGCCATCACAGGAACTTTGATGGCGCGATTGAAGTACAACGTTTGAAAATCAAAGTTTAAATACAGTTTTTAAAAAATACGTAGGTAATACAGTGCCTCTAGTTTCCTTTCGCAAAGATAGATTGAGGTAAGATAAGATAAGATAAATTTATTAAGCCATTGTTACAATAATTGCCTTAAAATTAGCTTAACTTAATGCCTGAAGTGAAATTTTGAGGAAATTACCACACAGATTTGAGTGGAACTGTCCAGACAGTGCAAGCATTTGCCAGTATTGGCTGGACTCCTAAACATTTAGGCGATTCAAAAGTAGATACTTCACTGTAAATGGTTTTATCATACCAGCCGGATTACGTCCACCGCTGAACTAAGACCTACCCCAAGTATCGCCACAACAATCTCACAAACATCGCTTCCCCGTGACTCTCACCTAGTCATCGGTCCATCTTGTGAGAGGCCTTCCAGCGTTGCGTCTTTCGGTACACGGTCACCACTCCAGAACTTTTCGGCCCCATTGGCCATCGTTCTGCGAGCATGTTCTGCCCTGTCCACTGTCACTTCAGTTCGGCAATCATTCGGGCTATCAGAAGGAGCCTGTTTACTCTAACTTTGAATAGATTAGTATAGGGTTGTAAGCGTTCGGAAACACAGACGCAGGCAAAGAGTTCCACTGCTTTGCTGTGCGCACTATGAAAGACGCTTGGAAGCGCTTAGTGCGAGTTGGTGGAATAGCAACAAGGTAGGGATGGCAAGTTGCGCAGTGCGTCTGGATGTCCAATGGTAGAAGGGGGGTATCTCAGTAAATGATTTACTTAATACAATTCAAGGCGATAATTATTCCCAAAGCTGGGACACAAACTTTCTCGTTATGAGAGAGAGTGTTAGAGTTGTGATCAAAAATTCGACCCCATGTCTCCAAATTTTTGTTTGTGAATTTGCATCAACGTTTGCAAATTCTGTGTTTTTTTTTACTTGATATGGGCATGCTCTTGACTTTAGTCTTGGTCAAAGATGACAGAGACTAAGTCTACGATGGAGTGACCATACCCAGAAGGAGCCTGTTCACTCTTACTTTGAAAAGATAAGGGTTGTAAGTGTTCGGAAGCACAGACGCAGGCAAAGAATTCCACTCCTTTGCTGTGCGCATTATGAAAGACGCTTGGAAGCGCTTAGTGCGAGTTGGTGGAATAGCAACGAGGTAGGAGGGATGGCAAATTGCACGCACTGCAACTTGCCATCCCTACCTTGGTTTCATGCGTAAATGATTCACTTAATACAATTTTATTCAAGGCAATAATTACTCCCAAAGCTGGGACACAAACTTTCTCGTTTTGAGAGGGACGTTAGAGTTGTGATAAGAAATGCGGCTCCATGTCTCCAAATTTTGTTTATGGATTTGCATCAATGTTTGCAATAACTGTGAATTTTCTGATTGGAAATGTGGTACATATGTATGTACCACTTCCGCATTTAGAAAATTAATTAGTATACCTCTGTTGATATTTATCCCAAAGTATGCTTTAAATGCGTTTTCCTCACATATAATAAATTAGCTTTTGCCTGAACATATTAAGTTTTTTTTGTTCCCGTGGGAATCTCGGGAAATCTCCTTTTTACGACCAGTAGTTAAGTTCCTTGCGAAGAATTTTATATTCTAGCTTTTTCCAACGGCTTCACCCGCGTGATGCCTTTTTTTAACTAATTTATTTAATCCACATACGTCAACACTTGCTTGAGTCTGTATTTTGTTTTGTAGTGTGCTAGTTGACAAGTGATAAATAATATGATTATTTTGTGTCAAGTATTAATATTACTTTTGCATAATAACAATTTTATTAATTCAAGTTCCTAAACCATAACGGACAGTTGTGTTGCTGGGGAGTTTGTTGGCCAGTGGCCTTTTCTTCTCCACAGCTAAAATACTAGGAAGTGGTGACGGGCGGACGTTTGGGGGGGACTGTCTTTTGTAAAACCTGACGTTCAAAAAGTGCTGGCTCTCAGCCAATTTGAATAAATGACTTTTGAATTATGAAAAATTTAGAATTTTGGTAGGTATATACTTCCGGGATAAAAAGAAGCTTTGTGTTATTCCAGACCATGATCTACCTCTGTGCCCAATTTCATGAAGATTCTTTCGGGTTTACTATTATAAATGCGAACGTTTGCGAGGATGGATGTTTGTTACTCTTTACGTGAAAGAGTATCAAACATCAATCCTCAAAAAATTTCGCATTTATAATATTAGTAGGATTAGGAAGGATTCATTCAAGTGTCTTTTAATGGTCGAATTAAAATGAACGTATTGACTTTGACTTTGAAACCATTTTGAGAGCGATGGTGACGAAATAATTTACTCAAAGAAAAGTTTGGGATTTTGTTCGAACCTCCGACTATAACAATTAATTGCTAATTACTTAGTTGAATTAAAATAATGAAAAGACCCAAAGGTTTAGACAGTGAAACATTTTCGTATTGATGACGATTGTCAAATTATCTAAAATATGGCGTAGTTTTTATTTGTTTATTAAATTTAGACTTTCAATAATTCTTCGAAGTGTATTTGTTACTGAAAAATGGCAGACTCCATAAGATTGTAATAAAATTTGATTAGATTATAATTTCTTGAAAGAAATTGTATGAAAAAAATAGTTTTTTATTTAAAAATATATCCCATCCAAATTCAATAGTTTCCAATACATCGGTGCTTTATTTAGAGAAATAGTTTACAATATAACGCGATATTTCACAATCTTACGGTATTTCACATTTTCCGGTGACAGATTCACAGAACTCCTCAAACAATGAACTTCTTGATTTCAGGAACGCGAAGGTGGCTCTAGTTGGCTGCTCATACGCCGGCACCATGGCCACATGGATGAGGCTGGCGTACCCCCACGTGGTGGACGCCGCCTTCTCCGACAGCGGGCCATTGCATGCTCAGGAGAACTTCCCCGGTAAGATTACAATAATAATATTTTTTTGGCATTAATTAACAAGAACACACATTAATTTGGTCGTGGCCTGTCGTAGGTAATCAACAATAATACGAGTTGGACTTGGGTTCCGAGCCAATCTTATTTTTGTAACATGTTGTTTTCACACTATATATTTCTAATACACAATGAAACCTCATTGTAATTTCTAGGTAAAGAACTATTATTTCGTAAGCTCAGCAATATATAGCGTCCAAGTCGTTTTGCAACCTCTTTCTGGGATGATCTCAGCGGTGTCGTCCGTCTTCTGGTACCAATTGTGTAGAGACTTTTGCTTAACGGTCACAGAGCGGCTAAAGTGGCCTGCGTAAACCCATTTGTGCCTAGGTGGCTACTCTCTAAGCCCGAAGTCCGTAGTTTTGGGCTTAGAGAGTAGCCACCCCTGGCATACCTCTTACCCACGTATTTTTTTCTTATTTTGGAAAACGGCAAGGTGGCCGATATAAGTAAAATCACTAACACTACACATTATAAATCACTAACACTACACATTGTAAATCACTAACACTACAATTATAAATCAAAGTCCTCCGCCGCGTCTATCTCACTGTTTGTTCACAATAAACCCAAAAACTGCATCACCGATTTTCATGTTGTTTCCACCAACGGATGGAGTGGTTCTCGAGAAAAGTTTTAGAAAATACTCGTAATTTGTCAAGTTTTTGTATAAATTGACAAAAATATAATAACATTTGTTGAAGTTGTCGGAAAATAAAAAACTTTTTACAAAAAAATACAACCGACTTCCAAAATTAAAGTTATTTTTTACTTTGTAGTGTTTTTTTTTTTGGTCCACCCACACCTAACAACACCACTGCAAAATCGCAGAAAAGCAAAATACGCAATTTAGATTACTTGTATGACATAAAAATATCATCCAAGTAGACGAATTCCAGCGATTTCGATTTAAAATCCAAAGTTCGTAACCGATTTTCATAAAAATTAAATGGGACCAATCTGCAAGTATATTCTTTCAGATAAAACAAGAATTTTTCAAATCGGTTCATAATTGTCGGAGTTATGAGGTAACAAACATTAAAAAAAAAAAAAATACAACCGAATTGGTAACCTCCTCCTTTTTGGGAAGTCGGTTAAAAAGAAGCCGTCTGGGAGCTTTCAACGAAACCATCCAAGGTGAAGGCGCGGGCATCAGCTAGTTCTGTATAAAATATAGCAAGATAAGAGAATTTTCTTCGTCGAATCATTACCCCTGTAGGTACCTAGTAAGTATAAATTTTTTTTACAAAAAAAAATACAACCGACTTCCAAAAAAAAATCACTACAAGGTAAAAAATAACTTTAATTTCGGAAGTCGGTGTTTTTGTTAGCGTATTTTGACACCGACTTCAGAAGTTAAAGTTATTTTTTACTTTGTAGTGTTTTTTTTTTTGGAAGTCGGTTGCATTTTTTTTTGAAAAAAGTTTATTATTTTTCACTTTTTAGTCGCAGAAAAGCAAAATACGCAATTTCGATTACTTGGATGACATAAAACTATCATCTAAGTAGACGAATTCCAGCTATTTCGATTTAAAATCCAAAGTTCGTAACCGTATTTCATAAAAATTAAATGGGACCAATCTGCAAGTATATCCTTTCTGATAAAACAAGAATTTTTCAAATCGATTCATAATTGTCGGAGTTATGAGGTAACAAACATAAAAAAAAAACATACAATCGAATTGATAACCTCCTCCTTTTTGGGAAGTCGGTTAAAAATAAAGTTTTTCTAAAAATAAAGGTACAAATTTTTGGAAACAAATTTTAAAAAAAAGTCGGTTAAACAATAACGACTGTCTAACTTAAACATTAATCACCAATTCCAGAATACCTGGAGGTGGTATCAGAAGCGATTCGCGAGCAGGGAGGTGAGACCTGTGTGAGCAACATCGAGGAAGCCATGAGACAGCTGGTGCTACTGCTGGACACCACCGATGGAGCGGTGCAAGTCTCTGAGATGTTCAAGTTAGTATACCACAGATGTACAAGTTATCGTAGGGGCAGTAAGATCTAACGACCCCACACAACCTAATGTCACAGTTTCTGAACCGATCGTTAACGACCGCCATTTGGCGGCCGGGACGCCAAATGATGCCCCATTACATTTGAAATTTCTAACGGGGCCTCTGCGAGTTGGTTTCGGCCCCTCGTACGCCTACCAAAGGACCGGGTCTCCAGGGACCCGAGATATTACCAATTATATTATTGGTGCCCCGTTACATTTGAAATGTCTAACGGGGCCTCTGCGAGTTGGTTCCGACCCCTCGTACCCCTACCAAAGGACCGGGTCTCCGGGGACCCGATAAAGTAAAAAAAAATAAACAACTGTACAAAGTATGCTTCCCGTGGGAATCGAACACACGACCACCGGGTCACAAGGCAAGTGCCTAAACCACTCGTCAAGGAGGCAGTTAAATTATGGTTTTTACTAAATTTATAACTGGTTTGATTGAAAAAATAATGAGAACATAATAATTTTAACTGCTCTCCAAAATATATCAAAATTAATTAAATCGGAGCTGGACAGTTGGGTACCCTTCCTTGGTATGATAAAGAAACTGCCTCGGTTTTGTCGAAGTATAGCGACATCTATCCAGCTTCAACGGAACTACGTGAGCAGCTAGCGAACTAATCAAATTGAAAAATCAGATGCTATACACGGCCACGTAAACGGCTGATAAATTCACACAATATCGACATACTTAAGTAATGATAATATTGTCGGTGAATCCTCTTTTTCAAATGAAAAACATGACAGTTACTTTGTGCAATTTCAATCGCAAACTTGAGTCCTGTGGTCCATTACCGAGTAGCAAGAGTTAATACTTGAAGTTCGTATGTGGCAGTATAGATGTCGCTACTAGTATATCTACTGGAACATTCTCAATAGAACATAGTAATTATTGTGAACTCGTTTTCTGTATGATAAATTGTAACTCAACATCAGATTTTTTACTCATGAAACTCTTAAGCATGAAAACTTGTTTTTTAGCATTAGAGCTCGAAAAATATTATATAATACTAAAAATTCTCAATCTGGATAAACTGCTAGGGTTGAGGAATTTGTCTGCCAGGATTGCGGAATTTGTTCGAAAGAGTCACTGCGTCCCTGGAACGCAAAGGGCTTTAGGAGGTAGTAATTTAACAGTCTGACTTTTCCTTCTGCTCCGCCCAAAGCGGGAGGAGACATTATTTTGTTGATTTCCCTAACCTTAATTTCGGAAGTCGGTACTGTTGATTTTGTTCCTTAGTTTTTTAACACCGACTTCCGAAATTAATGTTACTTTACACTGCGTAATGTTTTGTTTGGAACTCGGTTAAATTTATTTTTTTTGGTAAAAGCTGTTAATTTTTCATTTTTAAGTGGTGAAATTTGAACTACATCATCATCTACGCAGAAATTGAAATAAGCGAAAATGCTTATAATATAAAATCAAAAGAACACAGAAATTCGACCCTTGAAACCTCGGAGTAATCAGTGTACACACATAAAAAAATACCACCCAGAATTGAGAACCTCCTCCTTTTTGGAAGTTGGTTAAAAATAGTATCACTTAGCATTATCTCTGCCGCGTATCTGTAAAAAACTGTTGTGAGTTTTTTGTAACTTTTAATTTCCTAGGACCTGTACACCAATCCAGGCCGGAACTGCCCTGGACGTAGCCACATTCTTCTGGTACGGCATCACGGAGACGTTCGCGGGTCTGGTGCAGTTCGCCACTCCGGGAAACATCACCGATGCCTGCACCGTGCTTAACGACACAACCGTTTGTGAGTTCAGCGTCATGTTTCTATACTTTATGTAACTCATCCAATTCTCAAGTGGCGGAAACATTACAACCTCTTTGGTAGTAATTTTTTTTCAAGTCCATTTGGGGTTGAACCTCGCGGGTTGTGGGTGTGCTTATAACTTGTTAAAGATATTTCAAGACGCTTAATTGACACTTCGCGTGACTCAGGGGCTTTTGCCTCGGACAAATGATAAGCATTGCCATACAACATGGCAATACTGTCAGCCTCTTGGGCACATAACCAGTGTGGTCAGTGATGTGGAGGAATGCTACCACACCATATTTCAGATTCTTTTTAGTTTTAGTTTGTTTAGAGTTTTATTCATGTGCCATATGTTTAGAATTAGTTATTGAAAAACTTTTTACAAAAAAATACAACCAACTTCCAAAAGAAAACACTACAAAGTAAAAAATAACTTTAATTTTGGAAGTCGGTGTTTTTGTTAGTTTCTTCGTATTGTGACACCGACTTCCGAATTGATAACCTCCTCCTTTTTGGGAAGTCGGTTAATAAATTCACTACCTATACTTATTATATGTTGGTAAAAATTGTAAACGTACACTGTTCCAATCTTTTTTTACTATTGATAGGTTTACTTTTGACCGCAATTTCACCTGATGTTAAGCGATGATGCGGTCTAAGGTGGAACACGCTTGCCTAGAAGTAACCTATTAAAATAATATATGCACTTGTCGTGTTAGTGAGAGGTATGAAAAATACCGGGCACCAATTCGCGCTCAATGGATCTTTATTTCTTTATTTGTGATGGGTTTGCTCTTGACTCTAGTCTGGGTCAACGATGACAGAGACATAGACTACGATGGAGCGAGCTTACCCAGAAGTAGTCTGTTCATTCTAACTCAAGGACTTAAAATTAGTTTGCTATGAAATAATAAAGGAATTTCCCTTCTTGTGCCTTGTGCTGAGGGTGGTGACTTCCATGAGTTACTTTTCATTCAATCGATGATTTTTCATTCGTTTCGGTCATTTGGATTTGACAGTTACTGTCAAATCGTGATGTCAGTCATTCTTAGTTCGGTTTCGGGACTAATCGTAAGTTTGTAAGTGATACGGAGTGGCTTTTTTTAATTTTTTTTATTGGGACAAGCCCGCCACACATTCCCAACCACTGCAACTCCTGAAAGCCAAAATCAACAGTGGCGACCACCAGAAAAACGCCGAGCTAATGAAGCCCGACGAGTCCCGGAGAAACGATTCAACTGTCTTGGATCCCGCATCGAAATTAATCAGAAAGTACAGCGGAGGAGTAGGAATAAATAAATATAATTTCCACTTCCCTCCTTATCAACCAGGAGACAGATTTGAGTTAGGCCAATAGGCACCAAGGGACACGGAGGGATACGGAGTGGCTGCGGAATTTGTTTGAAAGAATCACCGCGGTCCTGGAACGCAAAGGGCAGTAGGAGGAACACGGGTTTTAGTCAGTAAGAGTCACTCCCTTCTGCTTCGCCGAAAGAGGGAGGAGTCATTTGATGATTTCCCATCCACAAAAAAGGTGATACGGAGTAGAAAAAGCCGGTAACTATGGCCAAAACTACAGACTTTGGGCTTAGAGCGAACCCTAGATCTGTCTAGCGCATATTTATAGCGCCTATCCATTGGCCACTAAACTTAATAATTTATTTATTTACCTTAAAAAGCTCTTTTAATAGAACCCAATACCCTGTCTTTTCAGCCAGCCACGTCCAGCGACTAGCTAACTACATCACGTCGGACCCCTGGAACCAGCCCTGTATCGAGACCCGGTACACGGAGGTGGTGGCCAACCATCGGAACACTAGCTTTGATGCCTACGAGTCGACTAGTAAGTATATACTTCACCCATCTGCCTCGTCAGCCTCTACCAAACCATGTAAGGCGCCCATTATATGCTCATGCAAGCGTCACTCAATTCCATTATCTGCCTAACCTTTTCCCAACTATATCGGGGTCGGCTTCCAGTCAAACCAGATTCAGCTGAATATCAGTATTTTACGCTGAGCGGCTGGCTACCTGATCTCCACAACCCATTAACTGGGTAACACAGTACACCTTGGCAAGACTGGAGTCAGATTTTCTGGCTTCTGACTATCCGTAACGACTGCCAAAGATCTCCAAAATGACAGCCGGGACCAACAGCTCATATTCATATTCATATTCATATTCTTTATTTGCATTCCATAATGTAATGTGTGAAGATCTTATAATGGGCTTAAAGCTAGGAAACAATTACGGACCCTGTAGGGCACAGCAAAAAGTATAAAATTAATACAACATAAAATTAATAAATTCATTAACAATTTTAAAGCATGTCCTATATATATTAGTTAACAATTTTAAAACATGTTCAATTACTTAAATAAATTATAGTCTTAATTATTTGAGATTAACCTAACAAGATTAACACTTATAGCATTACAATTTTTTGGTTAGATTAAAATATACTTTAATATATATATATTTATAATTAATTATTATATCTAATGTATGTGTGCGAATTTTAAATAACTAACAATGTATGGTGTCTGTTTGTGTGAAATTAATATTTTTGTCATGTATGTATTCGTTTATTGTGTAGTATGCTTTTTTTATTAATAATTGTTTAAGCTTATTTGTAAAAATTGCATCGCTAGTTTCGTTTTTTATTTCATCTGGTAGTATATTAAATATTTTTATTGACATTACGTAGGGACTACTTGAATGTAATTTCATACGTGAAGAGGGTGGCATTAACATGTTTTTATATCTGACAGAACGGTCGCTATGTTTATCACCACGGGTTGTAAAAAAGTTCTTGTGTTTTCTAACAAACTTGCATATTTCTAGGATATAGATAGATGGTAAGGTGAGTATTCGATATTTTATAAAAAAGGGTTTACAGCTATCGGTTGGTTCTATGTTAACAATGATTCGAATTAATTTCTTTTGGAGAATGAAAAGTGTAGGCGCGTCTGTGCTATTTCCCCACATTATAATGCCATAGCTGAGCCATGCATGAGCGTAGGCATAGTAGGTGGTAAGTGCAGTTTGTAAGTCGGTAGTTTTTTTGACTTCTCGCAGTGCATATGTAAATTTTGACAGTTTGGATCGTACTGTTTTTACATGGGGCTTCCAAGAAATGTGTGTGTCTACTGTGAGTCCTAATAGTGTGAAGTCGTTTACTACTTCAATGTTTGTGCCATTTGTTGAGAAGTTGACTGATATTGGGGATTTTTGATGGGGGTAGAAAATCATTAGTTTAGTTTTTTTATAATTAATTTCAAGATTGTGCTCGTCCATCCATTTTGTTGTTTTTGCGAAAATCGTGTTTAATTGTTCATTTATGTTACTATTTGTTTGGCATGTGGTTAGTAAAGAAATATCGTCTGCAAATAGCACACATGGTTCTTCCATGATTTTGGGAAGGTCATTGATGTAGATAATGAATAGGAGACATCCAATAACACTGCCCTGAGGTATTGATGCATTTATAATCTTCTTATCAGACCTTATTTGAATTATTTGTTTTTGTTCCTGGTTAAAATATTCTATTTGTACATATTGTTCTCTGTCTTTTAAGTAGGATGCAAACCACTTATGTGTAGTTCCACGAATTCCTATTCCATACAGCTTGTCGAGTAAAATTTTAAACTGTACCTTATCATATGCCTTGGTCATGTCCAAAAGTATCCCAACGGGATATTTTTTATTATTTATTATATTTAAAACTTGTTGCATATATTTATAGACAGCTAGGGTTGTGGAACGATGTTTCCGGAAACCATTTTGAGCCTCGTCAAAGATTTTATATCTTTCGCAAAAACTGTACACTCGGTCGCACATTGCCTTTTCGTAGATTTTTGAAGCAGTAGGAAGAAGAGCTATGGGCCTGTAGTTATTGGGATCAGTTTTAGAGTTTTTTTTAAACAATGGTTTTATAATAGCCCTTTTTAGTTGATCAGGAAAAATACCTTCATCAAAGGATTGATTGATTAAAATGCAAAAGGGTACAGCAAGTTCATCTGCGCATTGTCTGATCAGGGATGGCGGTAGTTCATCTATTCCATGACTTTTTTTGTTTTTTAAATTTTTTATCAGTCTATGCGTTTCTTGATAGTCTAAAGGTCTAAGAAATAGGGTATTTTCAGAAGGGTTGATTACAGGCTGACCTTTTGCCTCACTGCCAACAGGGCGGGTGGTCTCTTCGCCAATTGATGCAAAATAACTATTGAATTGATTTACAATTTGTTTTGGATCTGAAATTAAATTATTCTCAATTTCTAATTGAATATTATGCTTATCAGTGCGTGTTTTTTTGTTGATACGTTCATTCACTATATTCCACATAGCTTTAACTTTGTTTTGAGACAATTTTATTTTTTTAATGTAATGCTGCTTTTTAGACGTTATCACCGCCTGCTTTAGTATTTTCTCGTATTTTCTATAGTATTTTTTAATAATTGAATTGCCAGACTTAATACTTAAAATTTTCAATAACCTTTTGTTTGTGCATGAAATCTTTATACCTTTTGATAGCCAATATTTTTTATAGTGTGTTTTTAATTTAGTTTTTATTTTCGGTATAGTTTCGTTCAGTATATTTGATAATAAGCCGTTAAATACATTATAGTTTTGATTCGTATCGTTACTTTCTAATATAATATCTTTCCAGTTAACTAACTTTAATGCAGACTTAAAGTTTTCAATGTTAATTTTGTTGTACAAGCGTTTTTCAGCGTACCAAGTGGTGTGCGTGGGTCGTTGCGGTATTTTAAATTTTATTATTGTACTACAATGATCTGAAAAACCCAGTTCTTCTACAGATGTATATAAAACTCCGTTTTTAAAGTTCGTAAAAATTAGGTCTAAGCACGTCGACGCAGTTTGTGTTATGTGTGTGGGATGTTTTATGTGTTGAGTGTATTTGTATTCGGACATAAAGTCTAAGAAAGTGTGAACTTTTGAGTTATTTTTAAGGATATCTATATTAAAGTCACCTCCAATGACCGTGTTTAGTTTGGAGTATTTATTGTTAATGTGCGCTAGTATTTTATTGAGTTGGTTATAAAATATATTTTCCTCTCTTCTGTTCCAGTATATTGTTACCAATAGCAAATTTTCGTTAGGCAATTCAATAGCACAAACTTCTAATATATACTCAAGTGACATCTCGGATATGTCGCTTCGTTCGATATATTCCTTCTGGTCTTCTAGTAAGATGCAAACTCCGCCGCCTCCACGGTTTTCTCGACAGAAAGATGCTGCGACTTTATAGCCGCTAAAGTCAATCATGCTTAATTTATCTCTTGAGAGCCATGTTTCAGAAATACAGATAGCCTGAAATGCCTGGTTTCCGTTGACAAAGGATTCCATTATGTGTTGCTTATTATATATACTTTGTACGTTTTGAAATAAAATACTAAAATGTTGCTCGTGGTTTTCGAAATCTAGTGCCTTCCACATATTCTCGAAATGTACGGTCGTCACATGGGCCACTTCTTCTATTTATATTATTTATATGGGTTTCAGTTGTGAGTGGGGGGTACGATATTTTTTCGTCTTTATAACTTATGAGTTTGCCTTCAATATATAGTTTATTATTTCTGATTATGGCTTGCTGTCCTGCACTTCGTGCTACGAGCATTTTATCTCGCAAGATTTTCCTCTCTATCCTTGCTACCTCGTTTAAGAATTCAGAAGTAAACAGTCCTGTACCTTGGAAAAAACGGCTATTTTCTGTTATATATTTAACCATTCTTTTGCTTATGAGTTCAATTACCATTGGGCGATTTCGATGTTTGTAGTATCTTCCAATCCTGTACGTATCCTCAATGTAGCCGAGTAGGTCTACTCCCAAAATATCCCAAAATATAGCTCTGATTCTTTCGTGTAGGTCTTCTTCAGGCTCTTTGTAGATTTCGGTAAGACCATACAACACAATTTTCTTTACATTGTTTTCCGGTATATGTTGTATTGTAAGAGGGTAGTTTTGGGGGGTGTGAGAGTTTAGCCTTTTTATTTCGTTTTGTAGTGCTTCAGTTTGCTTTTTCAGTTCGTCTATTTGGATGTTAATTTTCTCTATATCATTCTTTCGTTGCTCGTTTTGTAAGAACAGAGCGCCTGTGTCTTGTTTTATGTCTTCCTTTAATTTTAATATGGCTTTATTTATTTCAGATTGAATAGTAGCTTTTATTTCAAGTACTATCGATGTATTATTTTCTTTTAATTTTAGCGATATCATTTCACTCAGATTATGCAGCGTTAGTTCAGGCTGGTTTTCATTCTCTGAACTTGTTTTATTATGTAATGTCTCACCGAGTATGCTTATGTCTTCCGAGTAAAAAGTCTCATTGAAATTGTTCTGAGTTTGTTTATGACGCTGAGTAACGTTAGGATCTGGTGTTGTTAAATTCGCATCCATTTGTTGCGATCTTGCGGGTGTGTTTGTGTTATTATTTTTGGGCTTTTTACACCTGCATTCTTGGCATTCCCAGGTCAATTTACACTTGCTGTTCATGCGTGCATGTTGTTCCTTTGAGACGTTTGAACATTCAAGGTCATAGTGTTTCTTGCAGATGGAACAACTTAGATATTGCCCATTTAGAATTTTTTGTTCGCAGCCTGCACATTGCGTCATGTTGAATTATAAATTTGCAAAATAAATCTCACAACAACACATAAATATGACCAAAATAGAGCGTTGATCTTAATGCTTCAGATTTCAATAAGCCATAAACGGAACGTTTTCAACAAAATCCGCTATTCGGCACCAGATGGCGATAGTGCAGCGACTTATGTTAAGAGTATGGCAATTTGCTATGTTAGGAGCTGGAACGCGCCCACCAATTTTATAGTAGGTGGTAGGGTATTGTTATTGTTTTTAAATGTTAACGTTCACTTTGCGTATTTCGACACACTTTTTCACGATTTTAGCACTATTCCATACATTTTAGTTCGTGATAATCTGTCTTATTTTGAATATAGTGTTTCAATACTTTAAAACAGTCACTTCATTATCTATTTACGTTTTTGCTGATAAACACTGAGTCACCACATAACTTAGTTTTTAACGTTACTGTTTTGTTATTTTACTCTGCAAACGGTATCACTTGATGATCAGATTTTAACAAATTGTTTACTAATGTTTTACAATAAATCACTTAGAGTTTAATAATTAAATTTGTAAATCGTCTAGGAGACTAACTTGTTCACTTTGCCTAACTTGCTTTCCGAATAACGGAGTAAAACTGGGTATTTTAAGATGGTCACCCAACCACAGACTAAGCTCGGCAAGCGTTGCTTAACCTTGAAGATCGACCTGTGCGGCTGTTATTATTTAGCCACAAGCTCTTTTCACGTCACTCAGTTCCAGAAGTCATAAATGACGACTGACTGATTGATGGTAAGTGATGTTATTAAATACGCGACGATATATTACTGGCTGAAATACGGGATTAAAAAAAAGACAATTTAAAAGTCGTGTCTAATGTAATATCAAGATTTCCGTCAGTCAATTTCATGCAACTGTCAGTTAGCCTTGACTGTGGTCATTCTAACAGCAAAAACTATCGTGTTTAAGGCGCCTTAGGGTCGACTGCCAGTCTAAGGCCATTTGCGCGAAGCGAGGTAGCGGAGCGGAGAAACGGAGAAATATTACTCAATCATGTCAGTTAAAAAACTCAAAATAAGAAGAAACTAACAAAAACACCGACTTCCGAAATTAAAGTTATTTTTACTTTGTAGTTTTTGTTTTGGAAGTCGGTTGAATTTTTTTGTAAAAAGTTTTACCCCACACCTAACAACACCACTGCGAAATCGCAAAAAAGCAAAATACGCAATTTCGATTACTTGGATGACAAAAAACTATCATCCAAATTAACGAATTCCAGCTATTTCGATTTAAAATCCAAAGTTCGTAACCGATTTTGATAAAATTGAAATGGGACCAATCTGCAAGTAAATCCTTTCAGATAAAGAATTTTTCAAATCGGTTCATAATTGACGGAGTTATGAGGTAACAAACATAAAAAAATACAACCTACTTGAGAACCTCCTCCTTTATGGGAAGTCGGTTAAAAATGTTAGTGACTCATACTCATGTGGTGCAGAGATTTTTGTGCCATTCCATTAGTTAAACATTTCTCCGTTTCTCCACTCTACTGCCTCGCTCCGCTGTAATGGACAGGCACCCTAATTCTCGGCATGCCCGGTTGGGTCGGTCAGACCTACCCTGCTTCTTAAACCGTTCATTACTTTAACATAACCTCAGTTTGATTCTTCTTCTTTTTTCTTTTAACAAAACTTTGCCCCACACTAGGGATTTTTACAGTATTGTGGTTGCGTTCGCATGCATACAAACTCACATACACAAACAGCCAGCCCCGGAACAAATATCTGTAGGCCTGGGCCATACAAATATTTCCTCCGTGCGGGTATCGAACCCGCGACACACAGCGCAGCAGCCGATCGCCCAACCAATGCGCCGACCATCCCTAGTATAACTATCGTAGACATCATATAAATGTGCAATAACGGTTATTGACCTACATACATTTATTGACTTTCCTTAATAGGTATCAAAACAAAAATAAAGACTAAAGCTAAGCTGGTCCTCGGGTCGATTCTATAAACATGTCGAAGTGAAAATTTGACAATCTAAATTTCACGCCTTAGATGTGAGTCAAACGTTTGTTTTATTATTACCTGTACTGGGCATACAGTAATACTTAGACTGATTCAAGTAAAGGCTACTCTAACATCATTCAAGTAGATAACACAGAACGGCCTAATCTCCACTTAACATTTTAAATTGACAACAATTCCCTTATCTGCATCCGTCAGGCGTCCATTAAAGAATTATGCAAAACAGCTAAAAGCCAGTTTTCTGCAAAATAAGAGCAATAAGTGAAATCAGATCTTGAGCAAGGAAATAGCAATTATCTGCGACTGGGGCCAGACTTCCCAGATTTACACAATTAGCAGATTGTTCGCAGGGTCATTAAGGTTTTAAATTGAATAGCAAAATACGCGGCGTTTTTCAAATGGGATGATAACTGAGTTAAAAATATGATTCTATTTAGTCCGTCAGTTAGATTATCAAAAACCATTGGACTCGTATTTTTCGTTTTATCTAATCTATAAAATTGACGAAGATAAAAAGCATCCAAGATCAGGAGAGACGTCACTATTCGCTTAAAAACTGTACTGAAATGTGACTTCAAATGTAAGTCGCATGACGTCAGACGATAGTGTTCTTTTTATTAGGGTGAGAACTGTTGTCGCGTCTTAGTTATTTGCGAATGATCATAACTCCGTAGTTAGGGAGATATTTATTTACCTGGGTCTATTGTTTGAGATTTGGTTTTCCGAGAAGAATCTTCAATAGTTAGGGAGGTTTGCTTCGCATATATATATCGGCTGTTAGTTCTTACTAGCTCACACCATGGATTCAGCTCACCATCTGTTGGTTAAAATTTAAATTAATTCCTACCATTCTATATAATTTGAAATATATAACACATAATCGTTTCTGGTATCTCTGTTTTGGATTTGGAGTCCCAGCCCAGAGATGTTCTAGACGCACATATCTGGCTAGGACTAATTCATTTACATGCACTACTAGGCTCTCTTATAGTATGTTAGTTATTAAAGCGGATGATAATATATCGACTCCCCTGGAGCTGCAGCTTAGAGCATGCTAATCGACTCCCTTGGAACTATAGTCTACTAGGTATTAAAAACGTCACCAAGACGACCTTGACTCCCTTGGAGCTGCAGCTTCGAGCGTGCTAATCGACCCCCTTGGAGTTAAGTCTACTAGGTATGAAAGCGGCATCAAGACGACCTTGACTCCCTTGGAGCTGCAGCTTAGAGCATGCTAATCGACTCCCTTGGAGCTAAGTCTACTAGGTATGAAAGCGGCATCAAGACGACCTTGACTCCCTTGGAGCTGCAGCTTAGAGCATGCTAATCGACTCCCTTGGAGCTAAGTCTACCGTATTTACACATTAACATTATACATACAACAGCAAATCATATTGTGTTAACAAGAGTGAGCATCACAGAACCATAACGGTTAAAATTCTAGAATCTAAATAATTAGGTAGGGAATCACTGCGCTATTTTCAAGCGCTACCACTTAGCTTTATTTCTCTCAGATGAGTTGCTACCAAGCTGGACGCTCCCATCAGCACCAAACATTGCGTCTTAACCAGAATTCACCAGTTACACTACTGCACTCACATAGAACTAGACACCCGCCATTCTTTCGTCATACTCGTCTACTTTGCTCCTTTTATCGGCATAAAAGGCGGCAAAGAACCACAGATTACCTATTGATACTAAGTGAGTGTCATAACCATGAACTAAAGTACTCTTTATCTGTGACGATCTTTTTGGGTTTGGTGTTGCCAGTAAATCGCTTCATGCTGACTAGTTTGTTACACGTTTCGCCCTAATGATATTAATTTTACTCAGTTACCTGTTTAATTCGCCGACTACACGTCGCGACAACTGTCTGTCTGGGAAACGTACGAACAAGGCGCCAAAATTGAAATTGTTTTTAAATTAAATAGTTAATCTTGTATATTTTCGGAATAATTAGATATTTAAACTTTATAGTTAGGTATTGTGAATAATTGTAAATAGTTTTTTGAAGATGGGAAACAAGAAGCGGAAAAAAGAGGAGCCCCCTGACGAACGAGCATCAGATAGGGATTCTTTTTCTGACTCTGATGAAGACTCCAACAATAAATATAACATATTTAAAGTCCCAGGGTACTCAAGAAAGTACCCTGAAAACAGTAAAAAATCTGAATACATCGTGTTCTTATCTCATCAAACTGAGAACAAAACATTTACAGACAAGGATAGGCTGGCCATATCCCATGCCATACGGAAATATTGCGTGACTGGGATACTACACCTGAGGTCAATAAATAAATATAAAATTGGTATCACTTTCGATCTTTCCAATAATGCCAATGTTTTCTTACAAAATAAAAAACTTTTAGACGAAATGGGCTTCAAAGCGACAATACCTGCTGTCAACACCGAGGTTACTGGTGTTCTTACATCGGTCCCTACAGACCTATCTAATAAAAGAATATGTGCGCTTATTGGTAGTTCCAGAAATGTAATTCAGGTGAGGCGCTTCATGCGTCGAGTGCAGAGTCAGAGTGCCGGTGGTGCGGTCACGTATCAGCCCACTCAAACTGTGGCGGTGACTTTTGCGTCCACAGAGTTGCCTCAGTATGTATATCTTGACTCTTGGAGACATGAGGTAAGCGTATACGTTCCTCCTGTAAAACAGTGCCTTCAATGCATGAAGTTTGGGCATATTGCAAAATACTGTAAAAATGATCTAGTATGTTCTGTATGTACATACAATCATAGTTTTAAGATATGCAAAGAAGACCCTAAAAACGCGAAATGCGCCAACTGTGGTGGTAATCATGTCGCTATTTCAAACACTTGTCCACAAAAAAAACAAAAAATTGAGGAAAGTAAAATTAAATCCAGAGCCGTCAAGTATTCAGATTTATTCAATGAAAATTCATTTCCACAAATAACTCACAAAAATATTGAAACTCAAATTATGAACTTATCTAAATCAGATTTTTTCATGAATACTCTAACAAACGCAATAACAAAAATTATAGTAAGCCAAAAAGATAAACCCATAAATTCTACATCTATAAAAGAAATTCTTCAGCACACATTCAGACATAGTACTTCCTCTCATAGCAATGGATCTTAATATCATACATTGGAATGCACAAAGTATTTTAAGTAATAAGCTTTTATTAACTAGATTTCTTTATGACCATAACATACATGTAGCAATGATATCAGAAACTTGGTTGACACCTATTAAACATTTTAAAATTAGAGGATACAGAATAGAAAGAAATGATATTGGTAACAAACATAATGGCGTAGCTATTTTAATTCATAATAGTATAGATTATAGAAACATAAATACATATGCTGACAATTCCTTACAAAATATTTGTGTAAGAATAACTGTAAATAATACAGAAATAAGTATTGTAAGTTTTTACTGTCCAACAAATTGCACTCCTTCTTTTAACAAACATAAATTTGAATCTTTAATCAAATCAGTGCCTGAACCGATGATATTTGCTGGTGATTTCAATGCCCATCACACATCATGGGGATGTAATTCTACAAATTCAAGAGGTAGGGATATTTTGGAAATTATTGATGATAATGATTTAACTTTATTAAATAGTGGTGAAGTGACAACAGTTGGTTCTTTGACGTGGCGTCCAAATGCTTTAGATTTGTCCTTGGTGTCCTCATCATTGTCACTTTCTTGTGATTGGTCTGTACATAATGATCCACTTGGCAGCTACCATCTTCCTGTAATTATTAAAGTTTTTGTAAATAATTGTAGTTTAGGAAACACTAATAGCAACACACATAACTTGCCCATATATCCTAACTTTAAATTGGTTGATTGGAATATATATGAACAAAGTGTAGATTTTTTTTTTTTTTTTTTTTTTTTTTTATGCAAAACGGGGAAACTCTTGGCCTAAATCTCACCTGATGGAAAGTGATGATTAGGCCGAAGATGGAAGCGAGTATCACCCGGAATCCTCTTACACAGAGGAACTGGCTATCATACCTCTAACTGCCGGAACACAACAATGCTGTTAACATAGTTGTTATGGCGACAGACTTAGACATGATGGTGGTAGCTTGCCAGGCGGACTTAGAACAAGTCCTACCACCAACCAAACCGAGCAAAAAATTTGCCCCCGCTGAGAATCGAACCCGGGACCTCTGGGTCTGAATCAGGTGGTATAACCACGAGACCACGGAGGCGATTAGTGTCACCTGTTTAGCACCACCCAGGGACCACGTGTAGGGATTCGCTGAAGGGTATTCTCCTACGGACGCGGGTGACTCGGCCCCCAAACTATGAATTTGTAGATTTAGAATTATCAAATTTTCAGGACCAAAACTTTGCTCCATTGGAAACTTATTCTGCGTTCTGCAAAATTTTGCATGCTGCAATTGACAAATGTCTTCCTATTTGTAATACACCAGTTTCTTTTCATGCTAATTCTTCTTTGAATAACTCATCTCATAGGAAGTTGGTTAAATCCCCTGCTCTTCCTTGGTGGAATAAAAAATGCTCAGAAGCAGTTGAAAAATCTAAGCTGGCTTATATTAATTTCAAAAACAATCCCTCTGATGACACATTTATACAGTTCAAAAGATTACAAGCCCTCAAAAAACTTACATTGAAAACAGAAAGATCAAACAGTTGGGTTGAACTTTGCAGCTCTTTTAATCGATGTACACCTCTGTCGAGAATCTGGAAATACATGCGGAAATTTTATAAAACATATTCTTGCAAAAATAATGATGATAGTTGGATTCAAGATTTTCTGCAAAAATATACCCCAGACTATGTAAATAGTAAATCAAGTTTTCCTCTTGTCAGTGAGACAAATTCTATAAATAACTTCTTAATAAAACCATTTTTAATACAGGAGCTCATGGCTGCTGTCTATTCTAGAAAAGATAGTGCTTTTGGACTGGATGGTATTCCTTATATTATGTTGAAAAAGCTTAGTGATAGAGGTTTGCACACTTTTCTCAAGATATTGAATAACCTGTGGTTGAACAATGACATACCTCACCCTTGGAAGTCAGACTGCTTGATACCTATTTTGAAGCCTGATAAAATTCGGTCAAATCCTGATTCCTATCGTCCTATTGCATTAACATCTTGTGTTGGTAAAATATTTGAACAATTAATAAAACAAAGGTTGGAATTTTACATAGAACAAAACAATATTTTACCTACTAATCAATTTGGTTTTCGTAGGGGAACATCGGCTCGTGAAAGTATTTTTCAGTTACAGCTTGATATCCAAAATAGTTACATTAATAAGGATTGTTTAATGTCGGTATTTTTTGATGTTGCTGGAGCTTTTAATAGTGTCAATATTGATGTACTTTGTTCTGAATTGCTTCTCATAGGAATTCCAAACAAAATAGTTCACTGGGTCCATGAATTTTTAACTGAAAGGAAAGTTTATGTTAAGTATAATGGTAAATTATATGGGCCAAGATTAGCTTCTATTGGAGTTTGTCAAGGAGGAATACTTTCTCCATTAATATTCATTCTGTATATTCGTCGTTTGAATTTGATTCTAGGTTCTGAGGTCAAAAATCTTCAATTTGCTGACGATTTGGTTGTGTATTTGTCTGGAAAAAATTTAATAAATATAGCCAATAGTCTAAATAAGGCTTTAGATGGATTATATACATACTTTTCTTATTTAAATCTAGATATAAATGCACATAAGTCTAAACTAGTGGTCTTTGGCAAAGCTAGCAACTTCAGTCCTGTTGTGTGTTACAATCAAGTTTCTATTCCTATTTTTCATGAAGCTAAGTTTTTAGGAGTCACTTTTACTCATAATTTTTCTTGGAAAAAATATGTTGAATTGGTAAGTTCAAGAGCTAACAGAGTTTTCAATATGTTGAAATCTTTGTGTAGAACCTCCTGGGGTGCTGATCCAAAAATATTGTTGCTTTTGTACAAATCTCTCATCCGTAGTCATTTTGAATATGGTTTTCTCTGTTTTGCTGGTGATAGAAAGATAGTTGATTTATTTGATAAAATACAAAACAAAAGTTTGAGACTTATTACTGGAGCATTTAAAAGCACTCCAATCAATGCAATGCAAGTTGAATGTAAACTTCCTCCATTGAGTATAAGATTCTCCTACTTGAAAGAAAGGTTTTTATTAAAACTGTATAGTAAAATTAATAATCATCTATTTTCAAACTTAAAACAATGTAGTACACCACCTATTTGTAACTCTCTTTATATACTTCAAGGTTTTTCTCAATATGTAAACTTTCTTGAAAGTCTGCAAATTTATAAGTCATCTCTTCTTCCATGTTATCAGGGGGATTTCAACAGCAAATTTCCTGCAATTGACATCATCATTGAGCACAATTTATCCACCAAGGAAGATGTACATAGTAAATTCCTTGAGTTTACTGATTATAGATTTGTGTATACTGATGGGTCCAAAACTGAGTCTGCAGTCTCATTTGCTATTTACGATGGGTTATTGAATACTGGTATTGGTTATAAAATAAATTCAAACACAAGTATATTCACAGCTGAGGCTGTGGCTATTCTTGCTGCCTTAAAACACATTGAACATAAAAATGATGGATGTTGTGAGTGGATAATAGTTAGTGACAGCATGAGTGTTCTTAAAAATCTCAAAAACAATAGGTTGAATGCTAAAACAAACTATCTAATTTCATTAATAAAAGAATCCTGGCTGCATTTGTCTTCTCATAATATTAAGGTTTTGTTCATGTGGGTCCCTTCACATGTTGGTGTGTTGGGAAATGAAAGGGCTGACGTTTTAGCCAGAACTTTAACAAATTGTGATGATGTCCCTGATTCTAGTAGTTTCCTTAATATATCTGTTCCATGCACAGACATAGTCCCTTTGTTGAAAAAACGGTCCACTGGTATATGGAAAAGGCATTGGAATCACACAGTTCAAATTGAAAATAAAGGTTTATGGTATGCTGTATTTAATGTTCCCATAGGAACCATGCCTTGGTTCTGTAAAATCAATACTTACATGAATAGGAAGTTTTACTCCACTATACTCAGGCTTCGCTTTGGTCATTGTCGTCTTAATTATCATCTGTTTCGTTTGAAAATTGTGCATAGTCCTCTTTGTGATCATTGCAATTCTCAAGTTGAGCAAACGTTAGCTCACATTTTCTTTGACTGCTCATCTTTTGGCATCCAGCGCCTTGTGTTAATGGATGAGCTTATTGAAATATATGGTAGTCCTGATTTGGTACCGCGCTCCATTCAGGCTCTCCTTGTAAATAGTTCGACGTATTTACATTTGTTTAATTTCATTATTAGTACAGTTGGGCAAATTTAATTTCTTGTGTATATAGGATAGATGTCTGTTTTCTGTATATAACTTGTAATTCTATTTAAATATAAACAGTTTTCTATTGAATTTCGTAATATTTGTTTCGCTGTCTATTGATAAGAAACGTTAGCGGTATGTTATGATAATAGGTACTAGGTTAAGATATCTTGAAAAGACGGTAACCTTAAAATTTAAAAACCCTGATCGTCGGTTGGGATAATAAAATAAAAAATAAAAAAAAAATGACAATGATTTGACACATGGCTCTTACTATGACTTGACACATGGCTCTTATAACTTGTGGATAAAAAAATATTGAGGATTTTACATTAGATTTTGAGAATAAGAAGTCTAATACATGGATTAAAGTGAAATATTTTTAAAACTGATGACTTAACACGGATTTACTCTACTTATGAAAAATATGAAACTGAGGACCTAACCTGGATTTTCTTACCTAAGGAAAAATATATAACTAATGACTTTATCTGACTTTACAAAAAAATACGAATTTACTGAAGACTAGGCAGCATGGTCTCCGACCTTAGCCTGTTCCAGAGGGAACAAAAGGAAAAAAAAAAAAAAAAGCGACAACTGTCTACCTATTACGGTTCTTGAGATACAGCCCGCTGACAGAGAGACAGACGGACGGACAGCGGAGACGTTCCGTTGGTTACCGTTTGGGTTCGGAACCCTAAAAATAATCAAAAATGTCTCCTCCCACGGTACTCACTATTACAACAGTAGGTACCGGGAGCACCGCAAACCCACTAGCTCAGCGTTTCCGTGGCTCCTCTATGAGTAGATTATACTGTTGTAAGGAACGCATCTGCATTGTAGATGCGATGCTAATTGTCGAGCACACAGATTATGCGCCACACTGTCGGGGGATACTTCAGGGTGAGATGGCCAACTTGACGGTACTAGGATGACTTTAGTTTCCATTCGCAAAGGTAAATTCACAACCTAGATCTACTTTTGCGACTCTCCGGGACTCGTCGGGCTTCATTAGCTCGGCGTTTTTCTGGTGGTTGCCACTGTTGATTCTGGCTTTCAGGAGTTGCAGTGGTTGAAAATGTGTGGCGGGCTTGTCCCATAAAAAAAAATACCTTTGCGAATGGAAACTAGAGTCACTTTATTACCTACGTATTTTTTAAATGATGATGATTTTCAAACGTTGTACTTCAATTGCGCCATCAAAGTTCCTGTGATGGCAGTTAATTAACTGTTATTAAATATGTCTTGAAACACTCTGCCACATATTCTGTGGGGGTGTGTAATATTTAATATAATATTTTTATTAATATTATCACGAATGATATAATCGTTTTTTATATTTTTTTTAAACAACATCGGACTGCGAGCTTGCACTTCTCTACCAGCGAGCTACGATCACATCTTATCAAGCTGTTTGGAAAATGATCAGATGGATCTAGGTTATGATGCTATTTTATCGTAGTCAATCAGGAAGAAGAATTCAGAACACACACACACCTACACTCCACACACATACACTCCTTAGTACTGTTGAAAATGATCAGATGGATCTAGGTTATGATGCTTTTTTATCGTAGCCAATCAGGAAGAAGAATTAAGAACACACACACACCTACAGTCCACACACATACACTTCCTAATTAGTAGTGTTTAAAATGTTTTTGTTTTAGTATCCGTTCGCCACACTCTCGATCCGTGTGTCTCCCCTAGTCACCGGCATGTCGTGTCTCCCGTCTTCTGTCGGCGTTTGATTTGCAGATGTTGGCAGCCTTGTCACCGCCTGCATTATTTAGCAACTCAACTCATAAACTACCCACACAGAAGCAGAAAATATAGGCAAGGTTGAGAAATAGTCAGAATATCAACTGAAAATCAAACTTCCTTGCTTAGGCTAGATTCCATCATCCACAAATTGCAAAACTATTTAGTCCGTCAGTTAGATTATTGATAAATAATGGACACGTATTTTTTGTTTTTGTAAATCATTGAATATTGACAAAGATAAAACGCATCAAAACTCGGGAGTGGGGGCTCGTGACGTAACGACTCACTAAAAATTATGCGAAGGTGTGACGTATTGAGAATTTTAAAAGCGTCGTAACTTCGTCAATTTTGGTTCCCGTAACAAAAGAAAAAACACGGGTCAAATATGTTTTTGAAAATCTAACTGACGGACTAATTAGATTTTTTCAGGACACAAGCCTATTGAGGTTTAGACTTTGTATGTTAAAAGTTATAATTCGAGATTTGGCTCTCGTCTGTTTTCTCCTCCAATATTGGGCCGTTTTAAAAGACATTTCACAAACTGAACAAGAGCGGCCAACCTGCATTCAAGAGTTGGCAGTGTCAATATTCCTACCTCTTACAAAGAAACTACAGGTTTATCTCTTTTTCGAGTTCCGTACCCAAAGGCTTACATCCGTACCCTCCCGGATCCCTATTACTAAAGCTGCTTTCAGACTACGCTATAATATATAGCATAGAGTATATAGTTCATAGCACAACAATATCGCGCACTGTACTGTACTATATGATTGACAATGTATGGTGCGCGATATTATTGTGCTATCAGCTACATAGTCTATGTTATATATTATAGGGTAGTCTGAAAACAGTTTTAGTCTCCGTTGTCCGTCCATCCATACATCCGTCCAAAAGTCCCTAAAAAAACTAGATAAAAAAAAAACCATCCGTCAGAAAATAATGACACTGATAAACGTGGTTCATAATTGAAGGGGTCAGGGGAAGAACCACTTTTGTCACATTATTATATTTTTCCAACTGTCAATGCATTCTGAATGGTTATACCTTTTTTTTTTTTTTTTTTTTTTTTTTTTTTTAGGGATGGGAAATCATCCAATGACTCCTCCCGCTCTGGGTGTAGCGGGAGGGAGTGTCAGAGTTCTACTGACTAAAACCCATCCATGTTCCTTCATTGCCCTTTGTGTTCCGGAGCCACGGTGTCTCTTGCGAATAATCCCGCGACTCCGGCAGGCGTCGGCCCTTTCGGGCCCCTCTGTGTGCTGACTCTCTTTGAGGCGCGCGTGGAACACTAACGCGCCGTCGACACGGCCTGTCGTCACTAGACGAACGGACGGCGAGCCACCCATAGCTCGCCGTCCACAGGCCCGCGCCTACGGTGGCCGGAGGTCACCAGGTGGCCCCCGACGCCCGCGGCGTCCACCACGGCGGCCTGAATGGTTATACCTGTCGCTATGTTCTGTCAAAAACAACAGGACAATAACATCCATAGTCTCCAAGCTTTCATGCTTTTAAAATATCGATAAGGGAAAAAACAACCATTGTCCGTGGTCGACTCGAAGACTTTTAGGTTATACTGTTTAATATTTTCTATCGTTTCCAAACGCTCCAAATTACTGGAATTATACCTATTACAGTTAAAGTACCTTGGGTTTAAATTACAGTATTTCATTAAGATCTTATCTTTTAATTAGTAATATCTGAGTTTGTTTATTAGGTAACAAAAGTGGTTCTTCCCCTGACCCCTTCAATTATGTTGATCGAGTTCAGTTTCAGATTGATGAAATCCGCCCTAAGAAGGATTTACACTGTTCCTATGTTTTATAGTTGCCAAATTGCAGGTTGCTCTGTTGACAGCTACTTATAGGAAAAATTTGAGCAGTTTTTAAGAGTTCTAGTGCTTATACGGTTGCTATAATTATATTATCATCAAAAAGGAAAACATAGAAGCTTAGCCACTAACGTCTCATCACCTATAAGCCTTTTTGCTCTGCATTCCACCGAGTCTAATGCAGCAAGCTGGTATTATGCTGTGCCATCCCATAAGTGGCTTCAATCTATACTTTATTATTATCTATCTATACTAATATTATAAAGAGGTAACATTTGTTTGTAAGTTTGTATGTTTGTAAGTTTGTATGTAGGGGGTAATCTCAGGAACTACTGGTCCGATTTGAAAAATTATTTCAGTGTTAGATAGCCTATTTATCGAGGAAGGTTATAGGCTATATATCATCACGCTAAGACAAATAGGAGCGGAGCATTAATGGAAAATGTGACGCAAACGAAGTTGCGCGGGTCAGCTAGTACTATAAAAAGAGGTAAAATTTGTTTGTAAGTATGTATGTTTGTAAGTTTGTATGTAGGGGGTAATCTCAGGAACTACTGGTCCGATTTGAAAAATTCTTTCAGTATTAGATAGCCTATTTATCCGGAAAGGTTATAGGCTATATATCATCACGCTAAGACTAAAAGGAGCCGAGCATTAATAGAAAACGTGACGCAGACGAAGTTGCGTAGGTCCGCTAGTAATATTATAAAACAGAAGAGTTTATTTGTTTGTTTGTTTGTTTGTTTGGTTGAACGCGCTAATCTCAGGAACTTCTGGTCCTATTTGAAAAATTATTTCAGTGTTAGATAGTCTATTTATAGAGGAAGGCTTATAGGCTATATAAATCATCAAGCTACGCGGATGAAGTCGCGGGCAGAAACTATACTCCATACAGATTTCCACCAAACGGCTCGCATCGCATCGGATCAGAAAGGATTTTACGATATTTAAACTGTATGTAACCGTGTATAAAGTATTTAAAGTGTATAATTATTATTAAGCCGCGCGCAGAAGTCTGACTGAGGGCGTCAATTACGACATGCGATAGTAGCCGAAAGTATGCTGCGCAGTGCGTTTGGCACCGTTCGCCTGGCATCCAATCCGATCAGATTCTTTTGGCTGTCGCCGTGTGCCCTCAAGACCGAGGGCTTAGGGCCCTTTCCTGTCATGCGTGTTTTCGTCCGCTCGCGGTTGCAATCCAAATTACACGTGCGTGTTGCCCGCATCATAGAAAAACTGCGGCTGCGAGCGCACAGCCCGCGTGCGTGCTATTCGGATGCGGTTGGGGTTCCTCTGTCTTCAGTGTTGTTTTTACTGTGACGCTTAGACACGCACGATGCTGCAGCGGCAAATCTTTTTACTGCGTGTGACCAGGAGCGTGCTATCACCCGCATGCGGATCAGATCCGCGCGCGGGTTACACGCAGGAAAAAGGGCCCTTTGTAACACGGTAAGGATGACTATTTGAATAGGCACAGAAGTGGATACTTTCGCAAGCGACCGTACGAAGCCGATTGTTTGCGTCGATATCCTGCCGGATGCGATCGACTGGCGTCACATCCGTTCGTATTCTTTCCGATCCGAAATGCGAATTTTATAATCTGATCTCAAACTTCAAGTAAGAAAGTTTATAACTGTTAAAATGTTGCCTCCCCTGGGAACTGAACCAAACGATTACATTCAAACTTTTCCTGACTTCGATACCTTCGGGGACTAATCTTTTTCTGTATATCTTTCCATTGTTTCAAACAAAGTCGCTTTTTCCGTTTGTACGTCTATATCTTTAAAACTACGCAATGGATTTTAGTACTGTTTCATGATTATCTTCCTGGCCTTATCCCGTGTTACTTGGGATCAGCGCAAATCATTTTTTTCTTCCTTCCTGTCCTATATGTTTAATTCGTCCTGAAAGTCCTACGGGAACGGGTAAGAATGGGTAGTGCGAGTACGTAGTCACGGGAAAAAGCAAGTTTTTAGATATTCATAAATTGTTTCCTATACGAATAATTTATAGATGATGTTTTTTATTTTGTAGTAAGTATCTATAGTGTAAAGAAGTCATAGAGAGGAGGAAGTATGGCTTAGATGAAATAGTCGCAGGGGTCGATCATCCAGGTGAAGTAACGCTTGCCGAGATCGGTCCTTGGATGGGTTTTCAATCATCATTCAAACTGAGGCTCCTTCGAAAAATACGTTTGTATCATCACCTGGCTATAATTTGGTAAAAATGTTGTTAGCCGATAATTAAATAAGTCTGAAAAAAGCCGAATTAGGTTAGACTGGAAGCCGAGCTAAATGTAGATAATCTAAAATTATTCAAATGTTACTAAGAATTTCCGCAATACCAATAACCAGCTGACCTATACCCAATTTGTCTGACTGTTATTTTTGGGTTTACATATAGCCTATGAAACTCACAAATAAGGTGGCTTTCTACTGGTAAAATAATTTTCAAAATCGGTTAAGTAGATTCAGAGATTACCCCCTACAACCGCACATACTCACAAAAACTTTACTTCTTTATAACATTAGTGTAGAAAAATCAGTTTCTGATAACCACTTCTTTTTTTTTTTGAATGGGACAAGCCCGCCACACGTTCCCAACCACTGCAACTCCTAAAAGCCAGAATCAACAGTGGCGACCACCAGAAAAACACCGAGCCAATGAAGCCCGACGAGTCCCGGAGAAACGATTCAACTCTTGGATCCCGCAACAAAATTAATCAGAAGAGTACAGCGGAGGAGTAGGAAAAAACAAATATATTTTCCACTTCCCTCCTTATCAAGCAGGAGAAAGATTTGTGTTAGGCCAATAGGCACCAAGGGACATATACAACTGGTTTAAGCCCAGTTGCCAAGCACCACGGATTATATATTAACACTGAAATTAATGGGTCCTAAATTGTGAGCTACTCTTGATTCCAGTAATAGGTATGGCAAAATCGCTGAACGAAAACTGAGATTTGTTCTTATTTCTACAAGGGCCGTATAGTAAACTACTCCAGATGTAACTTGAATACTATCTAACATAATATTACGTTCAGTCTGCCAAAGAATACACTCCCATAAGGCGTAATGTGCGGATTGTTCGCATTCAAGGTCAGCTGTAGAACATTGACATAAAGGTGAAGCCAAAAACCTAAAGGAAAATAATTTACTCTTAAAGTTTCCATAAACTTATCACCTACCACAAAAAATAATTAGTAAACTTTACCTCATTAGGTATGAAATGTAATAAAATGTAATTTCCTTAACAGAAATATTCCCGGAAAACCCATTTTTGGCAATTTGCTTTAAACGTGCGACTCTGCACGCGGTTCGCGTGACTGGTGGCACGTAACCGGTACTTACCTAAGTTCCTTATCAGGGTGGCTATGAACCGCCGGATGATGACGGAAAAAAGTTGTATTAAATGTTTTGAAGAAATTTTTTGACTTAAAATGCGCACAGCAAAGAAGTGGAACTCTTTGCCTGCGTCTGTGTTTCCGAAAGCTTACAACCCTAATCTCTTAAAAGTTGGAGTGAACAGGCTCCTTCTGGGTAAGCTCGCTCCATCAGACTAGAGTCAAGAACAAACCCATATCAAATAAAAAAATATAAAAATCTCATTTATTATGGACAGGTGAAGATACACAAGCCAACAAAGATAAAGTATGATTTTTCCCCGAAATCTGAATATGTGTTTTGTTATTAGGGTTGCCAGATTTTTTTTCAGCCTATAAGGGACAAATGGTGAAATGGGCAAAAAAATACGGGATTTCAGTTGTATACCCGGTACAAATGAAAAATAAAATTATTTAATAGTGTAATTTTAGATCAAGTCAGTTTTAAAATATTTTTATTCGTTTTAACATTTTTGTAAAAAAACAATACAATTGTAATCGTAATTAAAAAGAGCTAGGCTAAAAACGAAGGATACAATTCGGAAAATATTAGCGATTCGGTATTCGAAATCCACTTTCTTCCACTTTTCAATTGCGCCCATACTCTTGCCATCAGAAGTTGTGCATATGCATATGCCCAATGCATATGCATCTGTGTTGCCTCTTTGTGTATGACTCATTGTACGTGGTCATAATGTCAATGATACTCATGAATATCTCTTGCTTCCAGTGCGACTCTGGACCTACCAGACATGTGTCGAGATCGATTGGCACCAGACCACTGACAACTTAACCCTAGAGTGGGCGCGCTATGAGCATTTTGCCGCCCGTGCTAAAAAAACGTTAAAAATTCAAAACACAATTGTCCGTTAGGCTTGCGCTTTTTAGTAGCTGCCCCTACTTTCGTTCGCAACGCGTGCCGAAAGTCTGGACGCCATCAGTGCGCGGAGGACTGCTTGAAGAGGAGTTTGTCACCACCAGGTGTCGCGAGGCGGTAAATTGCTCACCGCGCGCCCACTCACGTAAGTAAGAATAGTGGGATATATTGTTTGCGAAATTGAAATGTTAGTACACTATATTTTACGGTGCATTTATTTTGAATAGTAAAAAACGCTTTTAATATCAAAATTTAAAGTACCTGTCACGTGACTCAACAAAAATGAATAAAAAATGGACGATAAAATTGTGTCTTGGTTACAGAAAATGTCTGATTTTGAAGATGCTAGTTCACAGTTTGTAGATGACAATATGTCAGAAAGTGATCGATCTAGTTTTCATAGTGACTATAAGAACGACAAAGATCAGTCAGCAGACACCGACGATTCTGGAAAGCAAGAGTGTGCCCTTTGAAATACCACCTATTCGACGCCAACGGTCATCTAGTTGTATTTGAAAGAGATTGCCATGGTCCTAGTCAAGCAATATATGACTATACGGTCTTCCATTGATACATTGAATATTGCTTTGAGGAACCAAGTTGCTCGCTTTGTACCTGTAGAAGCAGCATCATCTTCAAAGAAGGAGGGCAAATGCAGTATATGTCCAACAAAGAAATATAGGCGCACTAAAAAAGGGTGTTGCAAATGCTCAAAATTTCTGTGCAATGAACATTGCACATACCTTTGTGAAGACTGTTTGGATAAAACATATTCTGTAGATTTAGAAAACATTTAATTTTATTATTTCTTTTAAATATTTTTTGTGTTATAGAGTATTAAATAGGATAAGTAAAAAAAAGTCACTAAAAATAATTACATTGCCTATAATTTTGTAAACCCAAGTTCCTAAAACACAGTTTTATAAATATGTTGATTTATTAATACTTATTAGCGTATTACTAAAATCGCGAGGAAACAATTAAATTTAACTGCTATATTCCTACTTAAAATGGCCATTGAAAAGAGGCGGCAAAATGCTCCCCACGCGCCCACTGACGTTTCGCGGAAAGACGCGCCCACTCTAGGGTTAAGCTCACGTCATGTCACCACATTGTCTATGATAACTCACAATTATTTCTCGCTTCTAGTGCGACTCTGAACCTACCAGCGGTGTGTCGGGTTCGGCTAGTACCAGACGACCGCCAAACCTCAAAGCACACATCATGTCTCCAAATTGTCTATAATAACTCCCGATTATTTCTTGTTTCTAGTGCAACTCTGAACCTACCAGCGGTGTGTCGAGTTCAGCTAGAACCAGACCACTGCTAAACCCTTTAAACACACGTCATGTCTCCACATTGTATAATATGACAACTCGCGAATATTTCTCGCTTCCAGTGCGACTCTGGATCTACCAGACTTGTCTGTAGTTCTGCTAATACCAGACTACCGATACCACCCTTCTAGAACACAACAATGTTACCACATTGTCAATGATGATACATGAATATTTCTTGCTTCCAGTGCGACTCTGGACCTACCAGACGTGTGTCGAGTTCGGCTGGTACCAGACCACCAACAGCACGCGCCAGCCTTTCCTTCACGTCGTGCCGGTGGAGTATTTCCATCAGATGTGCAAGGACTTCTTCTCTTCTTCGTAAGTACATCCATAATGTCAATGACAACGTCAATCATAGCTCTATGTCTGCCTAAGGTTCTGATTGGGTGATACAGGCTTCTAGTGTCAACTCCGTCACTAAGGCCGTCACAAAAAGAGGTACCTATCGACTGCGTAGCCACTTTGTATATTTCCAAGTTTCATACATTAGTCTCGTCGACTAATCGACACTTTGCGTGACCAGAGAGCTGGCTCGTTCATTGCTCAAAGAATTAGCATTGCCATTCAACATGGCAATGCTGCCAGTCTTCTGGGCACGTTTCCGGATGACGGCGATGCGGAGGAATTCTTGGACGCCTAAGCGTATCTTGTTTTTGTATATTGTTAGGTTTAGTTGTTCTCATATTCATAAAAATGTATTTATATTTTGTGTCAATAAATACATATTCTTATAGTATGCTTCTGAAGTCGGTTGTACTTTTTTGTAAAAAGTTTTTATTTTTCACTTTTTAGTGGTACCCCACACCTAACAAAACCACTGCAAAATCGATACCATACGATTTTCGAAAGTTCCCCTCGACTTCTCTGGGATGCCATCATCAGATCCTGGTTTCCTTATCATGGGACCATTTGGGAAGTATACCCTTTCCAACAAACAAATCATTTTTAAAATCGGTTGGCAAGCGACGGAGTTATGCCCGAACAAACATAAAAAAAAAAAAAAATACAAACATCCGAATTGAGAACCTCCTCCTTTTTGGAAAGTCGGTTAAAAATACCAAAATGTATCGAGTGATACATGAAATGATTATTATTTTGAGGGTTAAAAAATATTTTTTTTATAATGAACAAGTTTGGAGTTATTCAAGAAACCAAATGAAAAATGACAATAAGTAAATCTGCATATTTTATTAAAAACTTTTGGCCATTGTTTCTTACATAATGGGGGGGGGCATCATCTCAGAAACTAAGGGCAAAAATGCAGATTTAGGTCCTTTATTTAAAGATTAGAGGAAATCCGCAGTTACGACTCGTATTGCGACACGCTGCGAATGCTAATTTTTCTTTAAAAATTGTAGATTTTGCCCTCAGAGTAGTCACATGTGTGACAGTATTCCTTACATAATTCTCTACGAGTATTGTTGTATTCGATATTAATTAGAAATACTTCGCATGAGTGTAATCTAAATCTAGATTTTTTTACTTCTTATTAAGTAGTATAATATATATTTGAGAATATAACTGATATTATGAAACGAAATAATAGTACGAAAGTATGTATTGTAATTTTTTAAGGCCACGCAAACTTAACTAATTGGCATCCGAACAGTCTACAGAAGGAGATTTCTTCAGTTTCAAAATAAAAATATAAATGTAATTTTCTCTATAATAGCATGTTTTTTTTTTTTCTTTAAACCAGTTAAGTTTTCAAGAAGAAATAATAGTGGATGATATTAAATGTAGTTATAAACCAAAATAAGGATTTTATGTTGCATGAACATATTTTTTTCGATTTTTGTGTATGACCCAAATACCTACTAAACTCTACCACAGGAAAACATTATTGCAAAACATGAATAACTTATTACATTGACTAATTTTATTTGTATGTGTACTACTATTTAATGCGCAGTATACAAATTAATAATAACACGTTTTTAATTATTAATTTATCATTTATGTATGTATTTTATAATGGACTCTATCCACATGACGCATTCGTTGGAGGATAAGTTGTATGGTAAACATTTATAATCACCTAAGTTTGGTTATATATAATAATGACTCCGTAAGATTGTAATAAATCTTGATTCCATTATGACCTCGATATATTATGAAAAAATCGTTTTGTATACCGCGTGTATCCGACATCGACGCACAAACGATTTCCATGGGTGCAGGGCATGATTCTGGACACCCCAGTGTTGGAATTTTTCGTCGGGTCTTTTCTCATTTTTCCTTTTTTTTTCAAGAGTACACAAATAGGTATCAGCTCAGCTGAGCTGATATCTATTTGTGGTTTTATTCAGATTGCTCTTTTTAGTGAAAGTAGTTAATTAATTATTTTTTTTTTAAAAACCTCATTGGGTTAGGTCAGAATAACGATTATGAGCAGTCTAAAGTAAAAAAACCCTTGAAAAAAATGAAAAAATGAAAAAAAAGGCGACGAATTGAAAAATTCTAAGTCTAGGGTGTCCAGAATCATGCCCTGGACCCATGGAAATCGTTTGTGCGTCGATGTCAGATACACGCGAAATAATAAATCCCATCCAAATTCAATAGTTTCCAATATATCCAGATTCTATAAATAAATTAATATGGCACATACGTTGTTGTAGTCATCTATCATAGTATTATTTTTGCCATATGATACAATAGCTATTGAACAAATGTCTTTATCACAGTATCATTTGCCTTGTACTTCTTATAATGGCCTTACTGATGCCCGTGGCTTTGGCCGGAAAACCTTCCTAGAGAACCACTCTATCCATTGGTGGAATCAGTATGAAAATCGGTGCAGTCGTTTTTGAGTTTATCGCGAACAGACAGAGAGACAGCGGCGAACGACATTGTTTTATAATATGTGGTGATTTTCATACATAACATGACATCTTTTTATGTAAATGTCTTCAGTTCATCAGGTGGCTAAATAATAACAGCCGCACAGGTCGATCTTCAAGGTTAAGCAACGCTTGCCGAGGTTGGTCTGTGGATGAGTGACCATCTTAACATACCGAGTTTCCTCCGTGCCTCGGAAAGCACGTTAAGCTGTTGGTCCCGGCTGTGATTTGGAGATCTTTGGCAGTCGTTACGGATTGTCAGAAGCCAGAAAATCTAACACCAGTCTTACCAAGGAGTACCGTGTTACCCAGTTAATGGGTTTGTCGGAGTTAAAGGTCTGGTAGGCAGCCGCTCCACGTAAAATTCTGATATTCAGCTGAATCAGGTTTGACTGGAAGCCGACCCCAATATAGTTGGGAAAAGGCTAGGCAGATGATGATGTCTTCAGTTCATCAGGGTTTTCATACAAAAATAAAAATATTTGAATTGATCGCTCTAAATGTTACGAAGTCTATGCGAAGCAGAAGAATTACTAACCCAAAATTATTACTGCAAGGACAGTGCGCGCCAGGCGTAGGTAGGTACAGCAAAACACAGAGTTGATATGTGTTAGATAGGACAACGAAATCTTGAAAGTTTATTTTTGGTAAATGTTTTGTAAAAAGTCATAGAACAAAAGTTGTTGTTTATGATGATGATGATAGTCATACAGTCCTGCAAGGTTGTCGGTGTTTTACAAATAACCTTGTATAGCTACCTATTATTATAATATCATTTCAGAACGGCTGGTCGAATCTGTATGAAGTTTGGCACAGAGATAGATTAAAGTTATAGTTTTAGTTTTTTTTTTTTGGGAATTTTCCAACATTCACGCGGGCTGCCAGAAGCCTCATGGTTTAATGATCTTTTAATTAATTTTCTTAACAGCTTCGACGAGGAAAGACTTCGCTCCGGCATTGAACGCACCAACATATTCTTCGGAGGTCTCACTCACTTGCCTGACAACGTGGTGTCAGTCGCGGGGGGCCACGACCCCTGGTCTCCCATGGGGCCCAACGGAACCCACGCTCACCACAACGCGCCGGTTTATGTCGTACCCGGAGTGTCGCATTGTAGGGCTATATTGTAAGTATAACCTTTTTTTTTTTAAGGATGCGAAATCATCAAATGACTTCTCCCGCTCTGGGTGGAGCGGGAAGGTGTGTCAGACTTCTACTGACTAAAACCCATCTAGGTTCCTTCATCGCCCTTTGTGTTCCGGAGCCGCGGTATCTCTTTCGAATAGTCCCGCAGCTCCGGCAAGCGTCGGCCCTTTCGGGCCCCTCTGTGTGCTGACTCTCTTTGAGGCGCGCGTGGAACACGAATGCGCCGTCGACACGGCCTGTCGTCATAAGATGGACGGACGGCGAGCCACCCATAGCTCACCGTCCACAGGCCCGCGCCTACGGTGGTCGGAGGCCGCCAGGTGGCCTCCGACGCCCGCGGCGTCTACCACGGCGGCCGAGAGGAAAGGTTCTCTCCCTCTCCCGCTCCGCCACCTCCTTCGCTAGCATGACTGCTTCGCAGAAGTAGGTGACGGCGTATTTAAGTGTAACCTAAGAGTAATTTTCTGAAAAGAAATGCTTTTAGGTCCGTCACTTTTATTACTTACTTACTTTTATTATTTTATATAGGACACGTATTCTTTTGTCGTGAAAATATGCACTAAAATTCCGAGAGAGTCAAGGTACACTTTTCACCTAAAAGTCTCAATTTCTGAACTTTGAGGCGTTTTATCTCTTTGATAATGCCAAAATATATGTCTCGGCCCTGGAACGCTAAGAGCATTAAGAGGAACACGGATGGGTTTTAGATAGTAGGAGTCTGACACTCTTTTCTGCTTCACCCAGAGCGGGAGGAGTCATTTGTTGATAACCCATCCTTAAAAAAGGAGCATTTTCCTAAATCTATCTGACTTCTTTTCTAGATATTTGAAAGTCGTTTAAGTTAATTAAAAGCCAAAAAACCTGACACCAGGTAATATATTGCATTGCTATCCTGCTGAGGAAAGTGACTAAAAATCTGGGTAATTTTCGGCCGAAATACATTCAAATATTTCTTTATAATATACTAGCTGACCCGCGCAACTTCGTCTGCGCCACATTTTCCATTATTGCTCCTCTCCTTTTTGTCTTAGCGTGATGATATAAAACCTATAGCATTCCTCGAAAAATAGGCTATCTAATACTGAAAGATTTTTTTCAAATCGGACTAGTAGTTCCTGAGATTACCCCTACATACAAACTTACAAACAAATTTTACCTCTTTATAATATTAGTATAGATTACTGCTCCGCTCCTATTTGTCTTAGCGTGATGATATAGCCTATAACCTTCCTCGATAAATGGGCTATCTAATACTGAAAATTTTTTTAAATCGGACCAGCAGTTTCTGAGATTAGCGCGTTCATCCAAACAAACAAACAAACTCTTCTGCTTTATAATATTAGTATAGATTTAATTGTACAATGTTAAAAACATTAAAATAAAACTACAAACTCACACAACATAATAATATAATACACATAAATACAGCTACTTCCCGGTTGGAGACATTCCCGATTCGTCAACGTGTAAATATTCATTTCGTCAAGATTTTGTTTCACACATCCATTCTCGTTTCGGGATGACCTTATCGCAAATGTTTAAGGATAAACTTAATACTCGTTATTCCATTTAGTTCTAAGATTATCCCGATCACCACTGAAATCGGTTAAGGCCAATCTAAAACGCGATCCACGGATCATATCATTGATCGCGTTCAAGATTGACTGTGTTTGGGCGGCCTTACCGAAGGCGGTCGTTAAGTCCTAAGGCCAATCTATAAAACGATCCACGGATTATATCATTGATCTTGATCAAGGATCGCGTTCAAGATTGACTGTGTATGGGCGGCCTTACCGAATGCGGTCGTTAAGTCCTAAGGCAGATCTAGAACGCGATCCACGGATCAGAACATTGATTTTGATCAAGGATCGCTTTCCGAATGCGGTCGTTAGGCGATCCGCAACTACAACTAATGTATTTCGAGACTTGCCGCCCTGGTGGAACAAACCAAACAACAACTAATTTTTACGTTTTAGATATTTTCCATTTTAAATATTACGTCTGACTATTCAAAACTGAAAACTCAAACTCAAACTCAAACTCAAACATTTATTTCAATTAAACCATTTACAGGCACTTTTGAATTGTCAAGGTCGGTCGGTCCAAAAAAGATGAAGCTATTTGCACGTTCCAAAGCGTAGATCTCTATGGAGAAGAACGTGCAAGAAACTCCACGGACACTCTTTTAAAAATAATACATTGTTACAAAGTTTTCTTGACATCGTGTTGAAATTATACATACATGTGAGAACGATGTGACGAGCATGATAAAAACATCCGAACTAAAAAAGGAACAATTCAAAGAAATAATTAAAATAAACCATGGCAGCTGAGAAATGACCAGTCCCAACCGACGGCGCCATGACATGCGCCAGGCCCATTCGTCTCAACCATTTTGAATGGAGCCACATAATTTAACGCATACGCCACCATCAGCTAGGCTTTTGAGTGAGCATGACACTCCCAACCGCCAGGGTACTTGAGTCTATACAATGCAAACACACACATATTTAAAAATGTTGGTACTATTGATTTATCAAATAAAGAACAATAAATCAGTGTGTGAGTTAAATTAAATATAAAAGTCATTAAAGACATCTATAGATATTCTAAATATATTAATACAAACATTATCAATAAGTTTGACTTTGTTTACTACACCTTTGACTGTCCTATGGAGCAGGACCAGCATGTTTCCAAGCATTCTTATCTTGAATATAATCATCTAATTTGTAATATGCTTGTTTACATAGTGTGCTTTTAACATAATTTTTAAATTTTCTTTCATTTAATTCTAATATGTCACAAGGTACTTTGTTGTAACATTTAATACAGTACCCCATGAAAGATGTTCGTACTTTGGCTAATCTATAAAATGGCTGATCTAATTTATTTCTATTTCTAGTATTAAAATTATGTCTATCACTAATTTTGCTAAAGAGATGTTGATTTTTCCTTACATACATAATATTTTCATAAATGAATTGACATGGGACTGTCATAATATTAATCTTTTTAAAGACTTCCCTAAGAGAATCACGTCGAAGTAGATTATAAATGGCTCTGACAGCACTCTTTTGTAAAGCATTTTTTGAAAGCATTATTATTTCTCTTTTTTCGTTTTTGTTCCAGAGTCACTAAACCCGTTTTTCTTTTCTTTGTTCCTTTATTTTTGCTTTTTCTCACAAAAGCCTAAAATTAATTTTCAGGTCAACAGGCAACAGTGAGACAGAACAACTAGAAGAAGTGAAGCAGGCGGTACTGCGCCACATGCACGAGTTTGTGTTCGGTCCCTCAGAGGGAGAGCCGGGCTCCAGCGCATTCAAGATTGCGGCCAACGTCATGTTGCTAGTCATCGCGGTCTTTGCAGCGCTGTAGACCAATTAATAATAAACTTTACTCAACGTTTTAGTTAGTTTTATTCCTATTATTCCGAATAACCCCGACGACTGCTCAAACTTTTAAATCAGCTTAGATTTAACAGTGTTCAGCTTAATTTTTAATCATCGTTCTTTCTGTAAATTTGAATCTGATGAATGAATGAATTCAATGATAATTATTAAAACATCTGGAATTCGTTTACTTGGATCATGGGTTTTTGTCATCCAAGTAATCGAAATTGCGTATTTTGCTTTCCTGCAATAAAATCGCCAATAAAAGGCTTTTTTTGTTTTATTTTTATAATCGACAAGTATATCCTTTCAGATAAAACAAGAATTTTTCAAATCTATACTAATATTAAAAAGCAGAAGAGTTTGTTTGTTTGGTTGAACGCGCTAATCTGAGGAACTACTGGTCCGATTTGAAAAATTATTTGAGTGTTAGATAGCCCATTTATCGAGGAAGGCTATACATCATCACGCTACTCGGACGAAGTCACGGGCAGAAGCTAGTCAGTTCATAAATGACGGAGTTGCTATGAGGTAACAAACATGAAAAAAAAACCGAATTGAGTACCTCCTCCTTTTTGGGAAGTCGGTTAAAAATAAAGTGAAATAAGTACATAATTATTGATCTTAACTAACCATAAGATGCTGTCAAGTTTAGATTATTTATTGCTATAATACATAAACTTTTTAATGTCGTTATAAGTTGAAAGGTAACAAGTATTACAGCACTACAAAGTATTAAAAAGTATTACAGCACCATATATTATAACGTAAGAAGACTTCGGGCGTGGAGATGATTTCCTCACTGCTCAATATATGGAAATACGTTTTCGAATTCTTTGAACCTGAAACAAACAAAAAAACTAAATTATTCGTATTTTTTTTATTCAAAATGAAAGGGCTTTGTCGCACACGCGATTATGCCGCCCTGGTTGGTTTAACAAAACACATTATAACATATCAATATTTAACCTAATCTTAGCATAGCTAGTTTGTAAAGTACCCTAGCTGTGTCAGAAAGTGGCACAGCTAGGACACTATTACAGTAACCTACCTCTCTAAGTCTACAATCTAAGCTATTTCTAAATTCCTCGTTGCGGACACACTCAGTTAATATGTGATAAACATCATCAACGGAATGAATACAATAATTACATTTAGCTGTTGTTGATTTTGCCATAAGATATAAAAACTTATTGCACGGAATGTGTCCGGATCGAAGTCTTAGCGCGATAACAGTATCACATCTGTTCAACAGCTGATTATCTATCCACGGTGAATTCAAGGGATGTGGTTGGATCGTTTTATACCAGATTCCTTTTTCTTCTGATCTTTTATCAAAGTATTCTTTCCAGAGCGAATAGCACTCCTGTCTGATAAAAGGAATAAAGTTAGTGAAGTACGGAGAAAAGTTAATAGGAATACCATCACATATGGCCTGCTTGGCTAGTTTATCAACAATTTCGTTGTCTTTTATTCCGATATGTGATGGAATCCATTGAAGGACTATATGCTTTCCAGAACATTGCAACTGCAAAATAATTTTCAGTATAGTGTAGGCTATCGGTGTTCCTCGAAACGTCGAGGTACATCGAGCCAAGTGTTGGAGTGAACTTTTGGAGTCTGTGAGAATGACGATCTTGTTTTGCTGGATTGATTCTATATACGACAGCGCTTCCGCTATCGCAATCAGTTCAGCTTCCATTATACACACACTGGCATTAATTTGGAATTTCATTGAATGTCCGTCAGTATCATAAAAGGCGGCTCCCGTACCGCCACTATCCTTAGATCCGTCTGTAAATATTTTAAGATAAGTCGAGTATTCTGAATTAATATAATCAATGAATAGGTTACTTAAGCTAGCAGGATTGTATTGCCGTTTTGGTTTGGTCATGAAACTAACGTTGTGTTTTATAAACTTATTGCAATCAATACTACTGACCCATGTATTAAGTGAAAACATATCTAATTTAATACTGCAATGAACTTTTAAATGATGTAGTGACTCATGAACTAAGATTAACAGGGGGTTTCTTTTGTTTTGCCAATATGAAGAATGATTACACAACATGGCTAGTTCAGAAAGCAAGTTCATTCCTCCAGTGTTCGCCCGCAAGGCTTTCATTTTAAGCCAGAATTTGCTAGCCAAGAATCGTCGACGTAGGTAATAATAATAATAATAATAATAATAATAATTTATTCAAGTAAAAAGTTAGTACAATTGTGATTTACATGAATTACAATTGAGAATGTTTTTAGTTCTACCTGTAATGTAGACCTGCCTGATCTAGGTTAATAAAAAAACCTGTGTTTCAGGCCATCTATTTAGATCAAACATTTAAATGAAAAACAAAATGAAATGGATGCAAAATAATAAAAGAAAAGAAGACAATATTTTCAATGACTTAAAAGTAACATGTTGAGTAATATTATTTTAAACTAGATTAAGTATGATATTATATTTAAACAAATTTACGAACAATATTGTAGCCAATAAAGTGGAGACTTAATAATTAATTAAAGTTAATTACATTAGAAAAGAGGCATTATTTTACAATTTCTAGAAGTTTTTCCGTGTCTGCATAATTCTGTTTTGCTAAATATTCCTGAACTAGTAAATTACACCTATTATAACTTAGACTATAGATCTTTAGTATTCTGTTAAACTGATTATACAAGTAGGGTCCTAAAAATAAGTAGAATCGCTGAGCATAAGCATGTTTAGTTCGAAAGTTAGTGCATACCAAATCTTTTCTTCTTCTATCTGATGGTAATGGGTTAAAATAAAGGTTAGTATGTTGGAGCAAAATTACCTGCAAAACAAATAGTTGGCGTACTGTTAGGACCTTACATGCCATGTATAGTTGGTCTGTGGGAAATCGAAAGGGGCGAAAAGTAGAAACTTTTAAAACTGCTCTTTGGGCGCGTTCTAAGTGCAGCATGATCGATTTAGCGGCGCCACCCCATGACGTAATACCGTAGGTAATAATAGATTGACACAAAGCCAAATAAACCTGTTTAATTAATTTAAAGTCGGCTATGTTACGTAAGTTTTTAAAGATATATATTAGTTTACGCACTCTGTTGCACAATAAATCGATGTGTTTGCGGAAGTTTAGGTTTGCGTCAATCGTGATACCTAAATATTTTATATGGTCAGTTTTTGCTAAACTAGGACAAGTACATGCGATATCAGCACAATGAAGGTGACAATTGTTATGCGCTTGAATGCTTAGATTAGTAAGCGTTGGATAGGTGTTTCTCATTGTAAATAATAAGTATTTGGTTTTATCTGTATTTAAACTTAAGAGATTATCGTGAAGCCAATTAGAAACAGTATCGAAACCATTTTGTGCTACCTCATAGACCTCGACTTTTGATTTAGCTGTAAAAAGTAGAGCTGTGTCATCAGCATATGAAATAATTAAACCGTTCTCGAGGGTCAAATTGCACAGGTCATTTATATAAATAAGAAACAAGGTAGGACCCAAAATACTACCCTGTGGGATTCCGTAACAGGTATTTTTAAGTTCAGAACTGATGCATTGACCCACTTTTACAGACTGATGGCGATCACTTAGGTAATCAGATAATAATTGCAATTGTGCTCCCCGTATTCCCAGCTTCTCCAGCTTGTTCAAAAGCAAAGTACAAGAAATTGTATCAAAAGCCTTGGCGAGGTCTATAAAGATCCCTAGGGTGTGCAAACCGTTATCCAGGTTTGTGCTTATATAATTTGTTAGATGGTGAACAGCTTGGCTCGTTGATCTTTTAGGCCTAAAACCAAATTGTTGATCAGAGAGTAATTTATTACTTTCAAGGTATTTTACTAATCTACTATTTATAATTTTTTCCAATATTTTTGACAGGCCAGTTAAAACTGATATTGGCCTGTAATTATTTACACAATTTTTGTCTCCAGATTTAAACACAGGGGTGACTACGGCTTTTTTAAGCAATTTAGGAAATATTCCTCTGGTTAAACATAACTGAAAAATATGAGTTAAAGGAGGGGCAATGACGTATTTAAATCTTTTTAGTATGCTATTAGGTATGTCGTCATATCCTACGGCACAAATTTCTTTTAATCCATTTATAATATCTACTACCTCATCAACATCGGTATCTAATAAGACAAAAGAGTTTTGTTTTGCATATGTTTTAGTTTGGCTATGACTGGAAGAACTAGATCTATTAGAAAATAAGATTTTTTCTGCTAAGTTTTTTCCTACGTTAATGAAAAAGTTGTTAGTTTTGTTTACTGCTTCGGTAGGGCTCCGCTCAGACGATAAAAAACGGTATAACGGTAAAAAGTATAACGGTTGTAGGCATAACTCGCTCTCCATCACGTGAATAGGTGTAGTTTTTATAAAACTACCCACTACTCTCATTGCTTGATTTTGTACTTTATTTAATTTTTCCAAGTGAGTTTTTGCACTATTGTCATAGAAAAAGCTTCCATAATCAATACGGCTTCTAATTAGGGATATATAAATTCTTCTTAAATGTTTTGGGTGCACACCCCAACTTGATCCTGCTAACACTTTAATAATTTTAATGAACTTGAGAACTTTCTGGCAAACCTCATTGATATGTTTTCCCCACCGGAGAGAACGGTCCAACCACACACCAAGATATCGAATCGTGTCAACAACCTCCAATCTATCACAACCAATTGACAAGTTAACTGAAAGTTTTCTATAGCCTCTGTTAAAAATACAAATTTTACTTTTATTTGGTGAAATGTTAAGGTTAAGGGAATCTAATAGATTACATAAGACATTTAACGCTTCCTGTAACTCGGCGGCTGCCTGATCAGTGTTATGGGAAGTTATATAAAGTACGTAGTCCTCGGCGTATTGTGAGATAAATACGGAACTAGGTATAGCTTTACAAATATGAATAGTCGCAATATTAAATAGAAGTGGTGACAAGGGGTCACCTTGTGCCAAGCCCCTTCTTGCAATTCTAGTGACGGTTTTATCCGATACGTTAATCGTTAAATATCTTTCTTTAAGAAATTCCCATAGATATCTACAGTATTGTGCTCCCACACCAAGTTGGTCCAAGGTTAAGAGAAGGGTAGTAACGTCAACGTTATTGTAAGCGTTATCAATATCAACAAAACATCCGATCGTAACAAGTTTTTTGAATAACCAATTTGTATTTTTGAGATTAGTAAATTTAAGTTGTCTAAACATGAGCGTGCTTTCCTGAAACCTATAGTCTCTTCAGAAAATAAGCCTCCCCTTTCCAGGTACCACTCAATTCTCTTATTGATAACAGAATGAAAAATTTTACATAGACAGGACATTAGTGAAATGGGTCTTATTCCGGAAGCGGAAGACAATTCTCGACCTGGTTTGGGGATTGGTACTATGCGAACTTGGCGCCATTGCTCGGGCACGAAATTTAACGAAAAGAATGAATTATAAAATTGTACCAAAATACTTTCCTTACTCCTCAGTATACCTATTGAAATACCTTTTTGGAATTCTTTGAACCTGAAAAACAAACAAAAAAACTAAATTATTCGTATTTCTCTCAACAAACATAATTTAGTATTTAATTGTAACATCATTCATTTGATATCCGGGAATACAAAACAATTGTTTCGTCCGCCATCTTAGATAGCCATACAATTACCATACTGGAATATCACTAAACTAACCATGAATTTTCACCGAAATCAAAGGTTTAAACAAAATATCATCTCAACTGGTTGAGGATAAAGTAAACTACTGAACTGATCCAGAAGTGCCTCCAAAAATTTAACATTTAACCAAAATTTAAGAGAAAAATACCTTTTATTCAATTATCAGAACGTAACGTTCGATCGCGTTAGGCACAAAGAAAACCAATGTAAAATAGTCAAGCTGAAGTGGCAGTGGGCTGGTTACCTTCTGGTCGTACTATGAACCTGGATTGGTAGGACAATGCACAGGCAAAGATCAAAACTCTGGCTACCTGTGGAAAGAAGTCGTGTCGAATACGATCGCGTTAACGTGACCGATCGTTAACGCGATCGGTCACGTTTTATGAAAACTTGGACAGAGATGCAAAGAAGTGAGCAACAAATGAAAGCCATAAAAAAAATATATTAATAAAGGGTTTTGCCATCACTCGGGGACAAGGCAGATACAAAAACTTTGCAGCTCTTTGACTGTTACGGGAACAGAAGAATTAGTTTAGACAACATTTTGAAGAACGTACGGCTATCAAAATGCAATGACGTTGGGTAAGGTTAGGTAGCGGTGGTCTTTCAAAACAGGAAAAGCGTTTACAATAATTTTATTGAATTGATGAAAAAGAACAAAATGAATATGTATTTTTAACCGACTTCCCAAAAAGGAGGAGGTTCTCAATTCTTTACCTCATAACTCGACAATTATGAACCGATTTGAAAAATTCTTGTTTTATCTGAAAGGATATACTTGCAGAATGGTCTCATTTAAATTTTATCAAAATGGGTTACGAACTTTGGATTTTAAATCGAAATAGCTGGAATTCGTCTACTTGGATGACGGTGTTATGGTGTTATGTCATCCAAGTAATCAAAATTGTGTATTTTGCTTTTCTGCGATTTTGCAGTGGTGTTGTTAGGTGTGGGGTACCACTAAAAAGTGAAAAATAAATAAAACTTTTTACAAAAAATACAACCGACTTCCAAAAAAAAAAACAGTACAAAGTAAAAAATTATTTTAATTTCGGAAGTCGGTTTTTTTGATAGTTTCTTCGTATTTTGACACCGACTTTCGAAATTAAAGTTATTTTTTACTTTTTAGTGTTTTTTTTTTGGAAGTCGGTTGTATTTTTTTGTAAAAACTTTTTTTACTTTGTAGTGTTTTATTTATTTACTTATTTATTTAACAATTTATGTACACATACACACACAAGTAGATAACAAAAAAGGAGACAGAAAAATAGGAGGGGTTTTTTTTGGAAGTCGGTTATTTTTTTTTTGTGCTGGACAAATATCTCTCTGAAACCGTACTGTCATCTGCGTACCCAACAAGACCAGGCTCAAGTAGGTAATTTATGTGCAACAGGAAAATAGTTCCCGAGAGAACAGCGGTAGCTTATTTTAGGTAAAAATAAAATCACTTGAATCAATGTTTTTCTTTGCTTGGATATCTTTGGCTAGACGTACTGAACGCTATGTTAAAATTGGTCCATCTATTTTAATACGACTATAATATATTGATTTATCTATCTTATTCGTAAATCTATTGCCAATAAAATCTGAATTCGTACAATATAGTGATGACCGTTATATAATGTTAATATAAAATTTTACACTGGAAATTTGACTCATGTTTATCAATACTGTACAAAAACAGGAAAATTTTACTAAAATTTCAAATTCTGAGAATCAACATTTTAGGGATTGGTTTGTCCATTATGTTTTGAATTCAGGTTAATTACTTATTTTCCTTAATTATTATTATTATTATGGATTCATTTAACCACATCATTACATCACTTGCGATTGCGAGGTACTGGGTTCGAAGTCATGTGGGCTCAGTGCGAAGTTTTTTTGCTTTCTCAATCACGTTAACGTCACGTTTTGAAACTATATTAGTACTATCTGACCCACGCAACTTCGTCTGCGATACATTTTCCATAAATGCTCCACTCCTAAATAACGATACCGGAAATTTCAATTGTCGTAAATGAAATTTTGCCGAATATGAGTTATATATATATATTCGGAATCTGCGTCGCAAGCTCTATCGATTGGTATATTTAAAAAAATTCTATCTCTTAAAAAAGCCCCTTACGACCTGGATTTTCAACAGTTCTAGCTCGACTTTTTTAATTATTTGGGATGTATCGTTAAAATAATTTTCTGTAGGGATCGTAAAGTCATGTTTTATTTAATTACTAGCTGTTGCCCGCGACTTCGTCCGCGTGTATGTCGAAAAGTAAACACACATAGCGATGTAAGATTGATACGATATGATATTATACAAACAGTCAATTTCTGGCATTGCTTGATCCTCTCAGAATTAGGATTTTGGAAGACTGTAATGCAAGGCACTGGCCGTATTATCTCTTCTGTTCAAAATGCCGTCCAGCTCTAGTAATTTTTCGTAATAAGAAACTTATGTGCACAATGTTGAAAAAAGTTGCTAGGGTTGATAACACGCGATAGAGCTTCATAAAGTTGGCCATGGGTATACCATTCCGAATAGAAATCTAACCCCGCAACGGATAGAGTAGAGTAGATTAGAGACTGCGCTATCCGCATTTAGACTCCCATTCGGTCTGTTGACCGTAAGTGTACTGGCTAAGTTAACCAGCCTAGCTCCGACCAAATGCACAAATTCCTTCTGGGTGATCCACAGTTTTTGCGCTGCGATCTCACCGTTACACGATTTGTTCAGGTCGGGAAGCAACGGCCTCATTTCCAGCAAGTCGGCAACTTCTCGGCGTCGAAGCACCCTCTGCAAATTAGGCTGTCTATGGAAGGCAATGTCTCATGATACCTATTATTATTCGAATGGTATTTCTACTTAGGCTGATACGTCGATAAGTTAGTCGCATGTATAGGTTTGACATTGGCATTTTAGTTGAAACTGAGTAAAAATATCAGGAGGAGTGGGTATGTTTGGGTCCAGCACTACTAACTTGGAACCTCTTCGCAAGTTCGTCTGTGGCGTCATGGCCTAGGGATCTACAATTCCCCTATAATACTCGAGGGTGAAACCGGCTACGCATAATTTCTGGCCCTGAGCTGGTAACGACGTATCATAGGCGTACTGAGAATTGAACAGTATAAAAAGTAAATAGAAAATAATTGGGAATAAGGGAGATTCTGGGAAAGATCGCAACGTGGCTGCAGCATCATGCTAGAGCAAATTAGCCGGAATCTTATATCAGCTACTTTAACAGTTTGTTGAATATGTGTGACTTTCAGCCATAGCAAAATTTAATCGAAATTAAATATGTAAATAAAAAAAAATTGGATGATGTGTACCTTTTCTTTCATGGCCATCTTAGTGAAAATATTTTCTTTATCTTCCCCACAAACATTATATCAATATAATGGGTATTGATGCTTACGTCGTCGGTGGGTTCCCCGGACACAGACGAAATTAATTAATGCTGAAGCAACGGGAGGCTATCTTCTAAAATAAGCTTGGGGGCCGAGTCACCCGCGTCCGTAGGAGAATATCCTTCAGTGAATCCCTACACGTGGTCCTCGGGTGGTGCTAAACAGCTAGGTGACACTAACTGCCTCCGTGGTCTAGTGGTTATACCACCTGATTCAGACCCAGAGGTCCAGGGTTCGATTCCCAGCGGGGGCAAAGTTTTTGCTCGGTTTGGTTGGTAGTAGGACTTGTTCTAAGTCTGCCTGGCAAGCTACCACCATCTTGTCTAAGTCTGTGGCATGTATCGTATCGTATGTCGCATATGATAGCAGCATTGTTGTGTTTCGGCAGTTAGAGGTATGATAGTCAGTTCCTCTGTGTTAGAGGATTCCGGGTAAAGCTTGCTTCCATCTTCGGCCTAATCATCACTTTCCATCAGGTGAGATTTTGGGCCAAGAGTTTATCCGTTTTGTATAACAAAAAAAAAACTTGAGAGGTGTCAAGGGACACCCGGATGGAACGAAGTTCCATTTATTTATTATCAACTTCGTTTCAAAAACCCTAAACATCCTTTTGATTGTGGTGTGTGCCGTCAGTACTTTTTATCAGTTTTTGTATAATTATGCCCATTTGAGTGGCCTTCATCTTTTTCTTCGTCGTTTCCTCACTGCTGAAGACCGTGACTACATAATACATCGCGATTCCAAGGCATTTGGTAGTCTGGAGTGTGGAGAACTCTGAAATGCTATCTCCAATAGCCTTCTTTATGGCGTTGCACCATAAAGAAGACCACATGTTTGCATATTTGAACTTTAACGTGTTGACAATAATGTATTGCGTTATATGAATGGCGCTTTTCTTCAAACTACGAAGTTAAGAAACTACTTTTTTAAAAAGTTGTTTCTTAATTTGCTTCGAACCAGGAACGGAAATCATAACTTTGTTAAGTTAAAAAAAAAAAATTACAAAAATATACAACCGACTTCCGAAAATAAAGCAATACAAAGTATAAAATTACTTTAATTTCGGAATAGTTGTTATTTTTCACTTTTAAGTCATACCTGCTTATTCATTCACAGAGTACCGATGTGATGTTACGTTGTGAACTGGTGTAAACAGTAACAGACATGCGATTTCTGCAATCCCGAACCATTTGCTATCATTATTGAAGAATTTCCGTTGCCTAACTCCGAAGTAGTAGTAGTAGTAATCAGATTTTCATTAAATTGAAATGAGACCAATCCGAAAAAATACTCTCCTAAACAAAATAAAAATCATCGAAATCGGTAGAAAATTGGCAAAAATATCGCTGAACAAAAGATGGAACATAAGATGATGATTACCAGACACAAATATCTGCATTGCGTTCGAAAGTTTTGTAAAACATTGCAATATGTGCCTTTAAAATTTGCTGGTTTCCCTCGATTTACATGAGATTCCATCATCCGATTTTGACTTGGTGACAATGGTAGGAGGAGTACCTATAGGCTTTTGAAAACAAAAATAAGTTTAAATATCGGTACACAATTGACGAAGATATCGGTGAACATACAAAAAAAAATACAAACACCTTAACAAAGAGCATCCTCCTTTTTGAAGAAGCCTGTTAAAAACTCAGTTAGTGACCTATTCCACTGTTTTTGCGTCTCTATGATGGAACCTCGCAACTTGCTAGCGGGTGATATGACATGATCCCTGGCTTCAGGCCTGTAAAGGTTCATTCTTCGTCTTTTCGAGTAGATGATTAACTCTGTATATTGTTTTGGCCCAGTAGGTTGCTACGTTTATTGTAGCTTAAGTGGCAATCATTTAATTTTCCAAGGTAGAGATGGCCTAAGAAGGCCACTTTAGCAGAACCTAATGCTTTAGCAATAAAGATGGAAAATAAATTTGACAGCTTGTTGCGTGGTTAATGTTATGATTCTAATTATATTCTGCTAAAGTGGCCAATTTTTTTTATTTTTTTTATTTGTGATGGGTTTTTTCTTGACCTTAGTCTTGGTCAGAAATGACAGAGACAAAGACTTTAGACCCACAAGTGTTATTGAGGAGCTTTATCTCATTGAGCTTCGCAAATCTAAGCGCGCGCCTGTTGACGAATATTGTAATGTTAACACCGCGAAAATGAGATCGAATGCATAACGCCATCTATGGAACATGAAGTTGAACTATGAAAAGTTTAGTTAGAGTTCGTTTTATTTGAGTTAATAGGAATATTACGTTCATTTGGAACGATATGTTTTAAGGCATTTAAATAATTACAATCATTTTAAGACGTTTTAAATGTACTACTAAAAAATTTGTTTTGGAGTTATGTCATGTTGTCGAAAGTACTATTTGAATCAATAGGTGGCATTGCAGGTATTAGGACGTAGTAAGTTGATTTCATCTACTTTTAATTAAGTTGATTACCTACTTTAATATCGTACTTCTATCTAAAAAAAAAAAAACAAAAATAATACAGAAAATAGGTTTTGTTAATATATTTACTAATCCGGAATTTCAGTACAGAAGTACATCCAGTTCCATACATTTTTAAACATATAGGCAAATGAAGTCGCGGCCAACGAAAATATTAGAGCAGAACATAAAAAAGTAAGAAATTATTCAACAAAAATAAAAAGAATAATTTAAATTACCGGGGTTCGAACTAAGACCTAGTCACTTGGAAGGCAGCCATTGTACCGCCGGGTCTATGAATTCAGATGACGTAAATTTAAAATAGCCGATCTTATAGTTACGGTTATTGACTGCTTAGCTCCTCCAAGATATAGCATGATGATAACAATTTCTAAGAATGTTTAAAAAAAGCCTAGTTTTATGCTAAACTGAACGAATAATTGAAAATTGTAAAAACTTATCGAAAAACGTTGATACGTAAATTTAAAATCTTTAATTGTTCATTACTTTTTTTCCCGGCCACCGATTGTAATGAAACAAAGCCTATATGTTGCTCAGAAATAAGCTGAAACTAATTTTGAAAACCGCAACCAAATCCGTTCAGTATTTTCGGAGATCATAGCGTACAGACAGACAGACAGACAGACAGACAAAAAACATAAAAATGCTCTTTTTGTGTTCTATAGCTTTTTTTTGAAAACCTCTACTCGATTTCTGGCATTTTTCTTTAATGTACAGAATTCATGGTTTCTACTGTTTTATTATATGTATAGATAGATGAGGTCGTAATTCTCATTTTTACATAGAACTTATTATACGACTATATAAAAAAAATGTTATTACAAATCAAAAAGTCGTAAATCTGTTATTTGATAATCGAGACCCTTACGACCAAAGCTATGTTATGCTTTAATTTACGCAATTTGAGCGTAAAGGTCTTTTTTATTTTAATTGTCCTTTACGACCTTAATTTTAAGAATGAAAAAAACAATTTTAGTTGTTGTCTCGTTCTTGTTGCCGATGGCGCAAGGAAGTGTGCGACGCTTTACGACCCGCGACGACAAGTTGCGCAGACACACGATGCCTAGGGCAGCGGGGGTGCAAGTAACGGGTGCGGGAGGACCGCACTCATAAAGTTCACTTCGCAACGCCATTTTGTGCGAATTCGATATCGTGAATGGACGTGTTTGTTTTGGGATTATCAATATTGAGATTCATTTTGTAGGTATTCTGCGACAGATAAAAATCTTTTCCCCTTATTAATAAACTATGATTAGCAGATAACTTTGTCATTTCATGTTATGGTAAAAGACAATAGACAAAAGTTTACAGCCAGCAGGCGCGCACGCTCCGCAGAAGTGGCAACAGAGACAATTAGGTTTTTCTGAACTTCTCTGCAGAGCGGCTCGCACCTACTTAAGTAAGCTGCTAGTCGTTTATAAGTAAAGGAGTTAAAGTATTGTTCGTTATGGACATTATAAAAGATTTTGGGGTTAAAGTATTGGTCGTAAAGGACACAATTACAAGATTTTGGGGTTAAGTTATTGCTCTTAAAGGACATCATTACAAGATTTTGTTAGTTATGATGTCCTTTACGACGTCGTTACGTCTGGTACAAACAGATTATAAACTACCTAGTTAGCGAGCAAATCTTTTTACTAAGATATTTATTCGAGATTGGAACTAACTCGGATGAAACCACATTGCGCTGCTAGTTATAGTTGTAATTGTTTTTAACATATTTTTACATACTATCCTATTTTCACTTATCTATGTGTAAGATAAGGGAAAACGATAAATAACTGCATAAATTATTCTGACTGACAGATCATTCTTTCAAAATTCAACGCAATCGCCCCTGAAATCAAAATTATGGACAAAAGCTCTTCGCCTTTTTGGGTCGCCAATCTATGAGAATTCTTTTCCCCATTTTGTCGATGAAAAAATTCAAAATTTCAATGATGCTTTGGAAAGATTGTTAAAAATTAACATGCATTCGGGCATCACCATATTTCGCTACTACTGTTTCGGTCCTAAATTAACATATTTTCTTCGTGCTTTCCATCTATGGAAGCACCCTCACCTTCTGGAAAAAATGGACGAAATTATAAAGCAAACGCTATCATCAATTTTAAATATGGCCATGGACGACCGAGTTTGGGCCCATGCCACTGTTCCCATCCGCATGAGAGGTCTTGGCGTCCGCAAAATTACCAGTATTAGTTTACCGGCTTTTATATCCTCGGTTTACGGCACTGAAAAATTAGTCAGGAATATCCTAGCTTCTACACTGACTGATTTTGATGTGCCGTACTTTACCGAGGCTATAAATGCCTGGAGACTCGCTTGCCCGAATCAAAATTTATCCGACAACCCATCATACCAGAGACGGTGGGACGAGCCGCTCTGCAGAGAAGTTCAGAAAAACTTAATTGTCTCTGTTGCCACTTCTGCGGAGCGTGCGCGCCTGCTGGCTGTGGGTGAGTGGGAGTCGGGCCTCTGGCTACACGCACTACCGTCGTCGAACATAGGCACCTTGTTCGACGATACTACTTTCCGCCTCGCTGCTTCCCTTCGCTTAGGCGCATCCTGTTGTTCCCCTCATCGCTGCCACTGTGGCGAAGCTGTCATTAGCCTCGGGCACCACGGCCTGTCATAGAGTCGAAGTGCGGGTCGCATAGCACGGCACGCAAACATCAACGACATTATCCGACGCGCTCTTGTCGCCATCGGCGCGCCAGCCGTATTAGAACCTATTGGCCTGGTACGCGACGATGGCAAAAGACCGGACGGTATGTATTTCCATCGAAGATGGGTATGCTATTAATGTGGGACGCTACTTGTGTCGATACTCTTGATCTACCGTCTTTAGAAATGGTTAAAGACATTCTTCCTGAAACTGACGAGGAAGACGATCGACACAATTTAATTACTATTCATGTTAAAAGACTGAAGTTAGTGGTAAATTAATGAGTACTTAAGAATGTCATAATTGGTTGAGTTTTTGAGTTTTGGTGGGTTTTTATCATTTCATTATTTTTTTCTTTCTCGGGTCCCCGGAGACCCGGTCCTTTGGTAGGTGTACGAGGGGCCGAAACCAAGTCGCAGAGGCCCCGTTAGACATTTCAAATATAATGGGGCACCAACCGGCGAATGTCCCTGTGTGCACACAGGGACAATCGCCGGTTGCCCCTGTGAATGTATTCCCAAGGACAAACCCCGGTTGGAGCAGTACTATTGCAGAATTTGGAAACAAAAGATGAAACGCTATGGGTTTGAGTGATATAGTGGACTGATAATCGTCTATTATAGAAGAACTATTGGCCCCTGCCTGACCACTAGCAATATACACGGCTTTTAAATGGCAGGGGGTGACTTGCACACTCAATGAATGGGCCCCCGAAAACGGTCGCTAGCACAAAGTGACGTAGCGCCAAGGAGGCAACATGGCCTGAGGTGCTAGAGGAGTGGAGAGGTATACCACGGCTATCAGGACAATCCCGGAAGTGCGGTCAAGATCCCTACCAGCATCCTACTGGATTATACAATACATCCTTCTCCCGAGCACGTTTGCTCTAGCGAATCTCTACTCAGACCGGCCGATTAGGCAAGAAAGAGGTGGGAGCTCTGTTCCTCGTCAGTGTTCACTCTGGCCAGCCAATAAAGGCAAGCCGGAGATGAGCCGGGTTTCATTATTATTATTAGATTATTAAAAAATTTAAACAGTTTAAGCTTGATTGCTAAGTTTTTCTGTATACATTACACTACTAGTAATTTTAAAAGACTGAAGTTACTAATTTGTCATTTAATGTTAATTAACACTTTAGAATGTCAACTGTTTGAGTTCTGGTGTGCAAAAATTGTTGTTTTGGTTATTTTAAATTATTTTTGAGGAATATTTGTTTGAGTTTGAGTTTCATTAATAATTATTTTAAAATAAAACTACTTATTAGATTAGTTTATTATTCTAAATATTGAGTATTTTTTCGGAATCACAGCGATTATTTGCTATGTATATAAAAAAATATTCCATCACATTTTGTTTAAATTTTGAGTTCTTGTTAGAATAACTTATTTGTCTAGTATTTTTTACTAGATATTGTGATTAATAAATAAAACCAATAAAAAACCTTTTATTTCACTTAGTTTTACCACCTATTGTAGATATTTCTAACTAGATCTTTAGTTTTTCTGTTCCTTTTACGCCCTTAATCTCAGATTTAGTTGACTAGTACAACCCAATGATGATCAAGATAAGTCCTATACGATACATCTGACTTTATCATAATCAATTTTTCGTGGTTGTAAAGTACTTCAGTTCAATTTTAATGGGCTGTAAAGGACATTCATTTTCGTTAATAATTAAGTTAGGTTTATTTTGTTAATTTCAACGGATAGAACATGAAAAAATAGTAAGGGTCCCTTTTGATATCATGAATATAGTACTTTGTTTGAAAAAGTTATATAACAAAAACAAATTATTTTTTTGTTTTTTGGTTCTACTGAAAAGTCGTGTTTTGTCCTTTACGACAATTGAAATTTCCGGTATCGATAATATTGCGAGTATAAATTGAGATGTAAGCTACCCTATCTTCCAAGTTGGATCAACCTGCACACCGTGTGCAAAGGCGAACGGCAGGCTTGTATGGGAGTTTCGTACAGCTAGTAAATTTTCGAGTTTTGGGATCATGTTTGTTTTAATAGGTAGTTCTGCCTAGCAGCGGACAGACACAGTTTGATAATAATGAAGTTCTGATGGACACTAGACAGATTTTCTTTACCGATCAATAAATAATTGCCAGAACAAAAAAAAATATTGATGAATTCATTCCAATCATTACCTACATCGTTTACTATTATGATTTTATGCATCAATTATGGGTTTTACTATTAAATTTATTTCTAAATAATTAATTGTCATTCCGAAGTTTGTGATATTTTACTGTTTTGTTTGGTATAATTATTGAAATCTTCTAATTGATAGTAGGTATGAATTAATCCCATGTTCTAGAAATTGTTTACTTACATGAAAGTAAATGGCTGAATTGCCTTAATAAGTGGTACAAATTGTATAACCAAACAACAAAAAAAGTTTGCTGTACGAATTTTGCCGTTCGCCTTTGGTTAAAATCGGTAGTTTAGGAGTCCATCGCAGACAAACAACGTGACACGAGATTTATGTTTATTAAGATTTATGGTGACATGGTGATATAATCTATACTAATATTATAAAGCAGAAGAGTTTGTTTGTTTGTTTGGTTGAACGCGCTAATCTCAGGAACTACCGGTCCGATTTGAAAAATTCTTTCAGTGTTAGATAGCCCATTTATCGAGAAAGGCTAGGCTATATCATCACGCTAAGACCAATAGGAGCGGAGCAGTAATGGAAAATGTGACGCAGACGAAGTTGCGCGGGTCAGTTAGTTGGTGACATGAACGGAAAAACTGACTGCGTGGTCGAGTGGTTAAGGCGTTTGCCTTGTGATCCGGTGGTCGTGGGTTCGATCCCCACAGGAAGCATACTTTGTTCAGTTATTTTCAGTTTGGCTAGGACATTTCAGACTTGAATTACCTTAATGCCTGATAAAAAAAATGATTCCGTGCTTCGGAAGGCACGTATAAGCCGGTGGTGTCGGCCACCAAATGGCGTCAAATAAACCGTGTAGCCTTTGACATGGTTTATTTGACGCCATTTGGTGGCCGGCACCACTGGCTTGCTTGAGGTGGTTTAGAAACTCTGACACTAGTGTGATTTTCATACTATTTGACATAAAAAAAACGTTCGAGTAAGTTAAAAAACTTGCAGTAAGACCTCAGATCGGTTAATGTATTAGTAGCAGGCCGGTGTTCGACAGTTGGCGGTGTGACACGCCAGCGCCTCGGAAAGCACCCAGAGCCGATGGTACTGCGCCTAATCTTTCCTTGATCGTTTTATATTACCACTTCAACTACGACAGTCACGAAACACATTTGTGCACTATCAATATCTCCTTTCAGTAATAAAACTGGTCGGTAACAACAATTGAGCAGTAACCAAACGTTTTTTATAAGGCACTCGTCTCACCGCCGGCGAGGAAGCGATTAGCTTTCAACTATTTGCTTGCAGAGAAAAGTGACAAAAGATTTAGATCTCGTGTCTGCTAAAGAGACACATACATTCCGGTCGGGTCCATGTGGTTCCAAATGGGCTCGCTTTCAAATTACAAAAAACAAAAAAAAAAAATATTATTTATTATTATTATTCCGTTTATTCATTTCTATATACATAAAATTTACATTTTTAAATATACCTTAAAAAAAACATTAGAAAATACATTTAAAAATATAAAAAATAGTAGCCCACCGGTATCGGGAACAGGGTCCAAGCTACCGGTGGTCAGGGCTCCCGAGAGAGGAATCTCCTAACAATACGCGCCGTGTCCAGGAGTACTGCTTTCTGGATCAAGCCCTTGATCCAGCTGCCCAACGAGAGCCTCTTTAGATGTTGGTCGAGGCTCTTGGCAATTATGCCATTGGCCGTCACGACTATCGGCACAATGACTGCTGTGTTCACATCCCACATGTCGACAACCTCGCGAGCCAAGTCAAGATACTTACTTTGTTTCTCTTTCTCAGACTTCACGAGGTTCTCGTCATGAGGGACTGCTATATCAACAATCATTGCGCGACGCTCTAGTCGGTCTATCACCACTATGTCAGGCTTATTGGCAACAATAGTTATTATTATTATTATTATTATTATTTATTATTATTATTATTATTTCAAATTATAAAAACTTAATTAATAAATCAAACAAGCTTATACTTTTTACTTTACTTTTTACTTACGAATAAAGCGAGCCCATTTGGAACCACACGGGCCCGACCGGTTAGTCCGCAAACAAATGGCCTCGCTACTGAGCAGAATAAGAGGCAGTCACAATAGCATCCTGAACGCTGTGGCGGCCAATATTTCCTCCACTATAGTATGAAAATTGGTGAAAAGACTTATACCCTAGTAGTTTGGTGTCTAGAAGAGGACTGGTCTTCTCATTAATTCGACTTTAGTTAAGTTACTAACAATTGTGTTTGACAATACAAACAAATACAAAATCCTTTATTTCAAATAGACTGTTACAGGCACTTTTGAATAGTCAAGGTCTGTCAGTCAAATAGTAAAGCTAATCCTGCCGCGCTAGCGACAAGAGCAGCAGGTTGTTCTGCAACATAACACACCCAGCGACCCCGTCTCCAGCGCGGCAGTTGCACGTTCCAAAGAGTAGATCCTTTGGAGAAGAACGTGCAAGAAACTCCATGTACACTCTTTGAATCCAGTTGTCATTGTTATGAGTAAAATTATAGAATGCCAAAAAGAATGTGTCTATACAGTGCAAAGATAGTCTTACAATCTTCAGCAGGTCCAACAATGTTTTCACATCTTCATCAAAGTTTGGGCACTTTAGTCGCTGTGGAGCGGACCAGCTGAGAGCCAAGCATTTTTATCATGAATGTATTCCCCTAGTTTAAAATATGCTTGGTTGCATAGTGTGCGTTTTATGAAAAAAAAAATATGTTGTCTCATTCAGTTCTAATATATGTGGCGGTATTTTGTTATAACACTTTAAACAGTATCCCATAAAGATGTTGCTACTTTAGCAAGTCTGAAACCTGGTTGAATTAATTGTTTTTTTTTTTTTTATGCAAAACGGGGAAACTCTTAGCCCAAATCTCACCTGATGGAAAGTGATGATTAGGCCGAAGATGGAAGCGAGTTTCACCCGGAATCCTCTTACACAGAGGAACTGGCTATCATACCTCTATCTGCCGGAACACAACAATGCTGATAACATTGTTGTTATGGCGACAGACATAGACATTGTCATGATGGTGATAGCTTGCCAGGCGGACTTAGAACAAGTCCTACCACCAACCAAACCGAGCAAAAAATTTGCCCCCGCTGGAAATCGAACCCGGGACCTCTGGGTCTGAATCAGGTGGTATAACCACTTGAACACGGAGGCGGTTAGTGTCACCTGCTTAGCACCACCCGGGGACCACGTGTAGGGATTCGCTGAAGAGTATTCTCCTACGGACGCGGGTGACTCGGCCCCCAAAGATACCTCTAGTTGATCGCAGTGACAAGAGCTATCAAAGATCGGTACTCGGTCAGCGACGCTCGCTCGGCGATGCTCGCTTGGCGGTCAGAACTCACCAGCCAGCGGTAATTTCTACCTATAGTGCGGGCAGAGAGAGTATTGCGAGTGAAGGCTCATCGCTTAAAAACGCTTTTTAAAGCCGAGCGTCAAAACTATCGAAACATTTCACTCGCTGCTCGCTAACTCGTTTCGAGTTTCAAGTTTTACTCGCTACTCGCTGATCGCCGTTGGTGAGACGATTGCCTAATGCGCACAGCAAAGGAGTGGAAATCTCTGCCAGCGTCTGTTCATAAAAAAGTAGACGTAACTTGAACAGCGGTATTCCTTTTTACCTACTCCTGATTGTACTTCTTTTTTTAAATTGATAGGCATACGTTTGACCACTATCTCACCTGACCGCGATGATGCGGTCTAAGATGGAGCACGCTTGCCTAAAAGTATAGGTTACTTTTAGGCAAGCGTGCAGGTTATAGCTATCAGGAAACACAGACGCTCATGACTTGCCAAATGGTTGACCACACATGAATAAATACAAAAATAAAATAATAAATAAATACATAATATCTTGTTAGAATTATATTAAAAAAACAAAAAAAATCCTATGAGAATTAAATATTCAATACTTACACTACTTTTGAAAATTTGACGGAACGGGATGAGACGCCACTTGTCTTCATTTGTTGTTTATTTTTGACATGTTGACGAATACGTTTCTGTGCACCTCACTCGACAAAATGTACTAATTTTTTTTCGCTATTCCGTGGCCCTACAGAAAAAGTTGTACATAACATAATTATAAGGAGTGCAATGGCCACTTTTTAGGAATGGCTTTTAATCACTTACACGTCTCATTTTTGAAAGAAATAGAACGAGATAAGAACAGGTGACCAAGTTTCAACGCTTTAAAAAAAAAAAAAACTAAATTTCGTCTAATGACTTAAAAAGAGTGAGAGCAATATTAAGTTTTCTATAGAAATTGAAAATCACTCTCTCTCGCTTTCTAAATACTTTTTCTAAAATAAAACCGTTATTAACTTTTAGGACTTAGATATGAAGAATTGAAGATGCGTAAAATCTGTTTATTTAATTCCAAGAATAAGCACTACCATTTCCAATGTCAGAAATGTTTTACCAATTTATAAAATTATGAAAAAATAAACTTCTCAGCAGAATCAGTATTGCTATTCAACGCGGCAATGCTGTCAGTGTTCTGGGCTTGCGATTGAATGGTTGAGCGATGTGGATGAATTTTTAACCGACTTCCCAAAAAGGAGGAGGTTATCAATTCGGTTGTATGTTATTTTTATTTTTTTTATGTTTGTTACCTCATAACTCTGACAATTATGAACCGATTTGAAAAATTCTTGTTTTATCTGAAAGGATATACTTGCAGATTAGTCCCATTTAAATTGTATGAAAATCGGTTACGAACTTTGGATTTTAAATCGAAATAGCTGGAATTCGTGTACTTAGATGATAGTTTTATGTCATCCAATCAATGAATCATCTAAATAGTCAAATTCCAGCTATTTCGATTTAAAATCCAAAGTTCGTAACCGATTTTGATATGATTTAAATGGGACCAATCTGCAAGTATATCCTTTCAGATAAAACAATTTTTTTTCAAATCGGTTCATAATTGTCGGAGTTATGAGGTAACAAACATAAAAAAAACATACAACCGAATTGATAACCTCCTCCTTTTTGGGAAGTCGGTTAAAAATACAACCGACTTCCAAAAAAAAAACACTACAAAGTAAAAAATAACTTTAATTTCGGAAGTCGGTTGTACTTTTTTTGTAAAAAGTTGTTTATATGATGACCTATTTTTTTGTTTTTTTTTTTTTATTAATATCCGGAAATCTTCTCTTTGTGCTTCAATACACTCCTCTAGGAACCTACATCATGCCAAATTTCAGCTTTCTGCGACCAGCAGTTTCGGCTGTGCGTTTCTTGTCTATCAGTAACTCACTCAGCAACGGAAGAACATTACATAGTAGCTTTCCCGCGCATTTTCGTCTCACATTTTCCATTATTGCTCCGCTCCTATTTGTCTTAGCGTGATGATATATAGCCTATCCGGACGCTTTTATCCTGCTCGTCTTTTACATCGTTCTCACATGTATGTATAATTTCAACCCGATGTAAATAAATCTTTGTAAAAAAATATTATTTTTAAAAGAGTGTCCGTGGAGTTTCTTGCACGTTCTTCTCCATAGAGATCTACGCATTGGAACGTGCAAATAGCTTCAACTTTTTGGACCGACCGACCTTGACAATTCAAAAGTGCCTGTAAATGGTTTAATTGAAATAAATGCTTGAATTTTGAAAAATTTTTGAATTTTTATAACCTTCTTCTATAAATGAGCTATCTGAAACTGAAAGAATTTTTCAAATCGGTCCCGTAGTTTTGGAGCCTATTCAATTCAAACAAACAAACAAATCTTTTCCTCTTTATAATATTAGTGTAGATATGGATTTGTTTAATAGTATTGAGTAGTTAATTTAAGTTACCTGTACCTATTACATTGCAAAAAAAACTTACTTATTAAATATATATAAACTATATATAAACTTACTTATTTCAATAATATACAGGGAAATTGAAAAAATACCCGAAACCTCTTAGGCAGTGAAAGTACACATGATTATAAGCAACTTTTGTTTTGGTAAAACTCCGAAATCTCGAAAAAAATATCAGCTGTTTCATACAAAATGCAGTATTTAGCCAATGAAAATGTATGAAACAGCTGATATTTTTTTCGAGATTTCGGAGTTTTACCAAAACAAAAGTTGCTTATAATCATGTGTACTTTCACTGCCTAAGAGGTTTCGGGTATTTTTTCAATTTCCCTGTATATTTAATTAATTTAATTTCTATACTATAAATAAACTTACTTATTTCAATAATATTGGAAACACTTTGTCCTGTTTTGAAAGACTAGAACCCACGTCATTGCATTTGGTAGCCATTAATCAGCTACTGGTATATATAAGGAGCAATAATCTTTCTATAACTCATTATTAAAATTAACTTGATCCACTGACGTTCTTCGAAATGTGGTCTAAACTGACAGTCCTCATGTTGCTGATCTGTTTTGTAGGACTCTCGTGGTCACACGTAATTCCCAGGAGACGCTGTCCATCGCGTTTAGTGGAATACCACGGGCGTTGTATGACGTAAGTAAGCATTCTTAATATTTCATGTACTAAGCTTCCACATTTGATTTTACACGATGTGTAACGATTCTCACATGAATTCAGCGATAACATGAATCATCAATTTGGCGGGACCAGTGTTTTAATCACATAACTTTGATTAGGCACTTCCAATTGTACTGAAAATTGAGTATATACCTGTACATATATAGTACTGAGTCTTCGGGTGTGAATTAGCTGCCTCTGAGTAGCGCTTCCAGTAGGTCCTGCCACTTTGACGTCAAAGTGGCGGGGCCAGGGATACCTTGACATACTTCTTACCTTTAGAGGTACAAATGTCTTGTTTTGGGTACAAATAGTACGTATGATAGAACAAACTCTTCAATGTGATTCATTTTAATTTGGGGACTTGGTCCCTTCGTCTTGATGCTATTTTTTTTCTGCATTATACACAGTCAAGCCCTACGGATAGTCAGCTAGTCAAAATATTCAAATTGAACGCTCTAAATGTTACGACGTCTATGCGAAGCAAAAGAAAGCTTTTTGTTTTTTTAAATGAGCTATTTCCTTTAGTTTGATATGTGCTTCCTAGTATTTGATCCTTATTAATTACACTTTCGAATGGTGTAATAATTCAGGGGTGTTTTTTACAAAATCAACCGGTTCGATTCCTGGGTAGCAACAACGATTCAGTTATACTTCTCGTCAAAATCGGGCTCGAGACTCCTTTGAGTGTTTTTCGATATTCCTAATAGTATATTTAATTTTAAACTTTCATGGTCACTAACATTAGAATAGTTAATATCGGGATTGCTACCATGTACCTTTTTATTTGCGAGTTTCTGATATTTCGGCACTGTTACTCCGTGATCATGGCGCTTGCAACAACAGTGCCGAAATATCGAAAACTCGCAAATAAAACACACACAACACTAACACTATGGACAATGGTCTGAAATAAAGAATTTGAAACGAAATGAAATGAAAAAGGTACATGGTAGCAATTCGGATATTAACTATTCTTAGTATCGGATTTGGCCCTGAAGCAACACATTAAAAATCCACCCTGTATACGAACAATATTAGGTACTAATTTTGTTTTGTTTTGTTTAACAGGCCTGAACAATATTCTGAACTTGAACAAACATACATGCAATATTAGGATGAGTAACTGACGATGTACTTCAACTTTTACAAAATAATATTACAACTTACTACCTTATCTAGTAACTGGAATGTCTGTTAAGATTATAGTCATTATTAAAACCAATCATCACTGTAACGCTGCTTCAAAATTGTACAAAAGAAAAAATAAATTATGTAAATCATTTGCATTCTGTTTTCTTCTGTTTAAAACCGAATACTAACAATTAACAGAAAAAAGAAAAGGACACTGGCAAAGTGCGAGTCGGATTCGCGTTCAAAGGGTTCCGAACCAATTATTTTTTATAGTTATTTTAACACAATAGACTTGTTATAGGTTTTCCTGTAATCTGTGGGTATAATTATCTGCATTTTAGTCTCAGTACTTTTGCAGAAAACGGCGAGGGAGATCTTTTCATAATTTTAGATATAATTGAATTAAGGTACCTACTTTACATTTTAAGTAAGCATTTCGTCAATACATGCTCTAATCTATTTATTTTTTTTCGTTTCTGGTGCCTGCAGCAAGCACACACAGCCCGCGTATGCTCCAATTTTAATTGCGGGCTTATTCTACTCCGTATTATCTAACCACTAAAAACTAATGACCACACGATTCGACAGTTACCGTCAAATTGTGTTGTTATTCATTTTTAATTACAGTTTGGGACTAGTTGTAAGTCTGCACGCGTAGCATGACCACCGCAGAAACGAGTTTTGTCGACCGGACAATCGACAAAATGACAGATTGAAGAAAGATTTCTATCGTCCTAAGCATGGCGATGTTTGACACGTAGAAAAGAAATGTTTCTTTTCTTCGATCGACATAAGTCTTCAACGTCGAACATGCCGACAATATTTTCTCTACTTTTGACTCTTGGGGGTAGAAATAACTCTCTATATGAAATGTCAAATAGTCTACATCTTATCGGACCTAGACAAGGATTATTTATTTCAACAATCATTTTATTTTTGCCAAATAGAACTTAGAAAGTATGTCATGGTAGACATATAGTCTACAAACATCTCAATTTGTCGGGTGGTACTTCGTACGCTGTAAATAAACTATTTTGTAATGACTAAATTAAAAGTAAAAACACTTCGGACGATATCAAAGACTACTAGTATACTGAAGATATTAAAGACTATTATTATACTGACGATATTAAGTTCACTTACATTAACTACACATAATAATTATTGGAATAATCAATACTTTATTTAATTGATCATAAAATCTACTTACTTTTCCTTGCCGCCATGATCATAAACACTAAAATTCTAATTTAAATCGATACGACAATATATTCAACAAAAATATGTTATTTGTAAATGTAAACATAAACCATAGGTATAGATTAAAACTATGTTGGAGTAACACGTTTTGTTGTTGCTTTGAGTTACGTGCAAAAAGTGTGAAAAATAGTATATTTGACACATTTTTTTGGCTAACTAGACGTCAATAAATTCATCGTAGTATTCGCAGAATGACCACATCACTAGCTACTTCTCCATTGCTATGGGAAGACTAGATATGTCTTTGTCATCATAGAAAAGCGAGTCTACGGGTCGCGCCATGCTCGGGCAGAAGAAATGTCGAGTTCGATAGAAAGAGCTTTGTCTTTTCTTGGTAGAATAGAGATAGATTGCGTGCTGAAGGTGAGACGGAGTAGAATACGCCTGCAACTAATCCCGAAACTACGGCCGTCGGGCTTAGAGAGTAGCTTCCCTGGAGTCTTACGATACATGTCGCCTTTCTCTAGCGACCATAAATCTATCGATAGTCGATAGATGGCGCTGCTTGATCTAACACGCAGAATTTTCGCACTACATAAGCTTTCCAAGCGCCTTTTATAATGCGCACAGCAAAGGAGTGGAACTCTATGCCTGCATTTGTGTTTCCGAACGCTTATAACCCCAATCTTTTCAAAGTCAGATTGAACGGGCTACTTCTGGGTAAGCTCCCTCCATTGTAGACTTTGTCTCCGTCATCTCTGACTCTGTAAAATAGACTTATTGCATAATAGTGGTACATGGGCGGACTTAATGCAACAAGGCATTCTCTACCAGTCAACCTTTGGCCTAAAAAGACTGCACAGCGGTACTGGTGGCACTGGTGAACAACAAGAAAAAAAATAAAAAAAAATCTTTTCGATACAACACAATACAAATATTATATTTAATCAAAATAAAATACACAATATATGCTTAAATAATAAACTAATAAATATGATGTTTTATAATATTTTTTCTGAATATGAAAAGTTACAATAATTATGACTGGACCAAACTTTGAATGGCAGGCCCTTAAGTACTGTTTCCGGAGATAATGCTTAAAAGCGTTAACGCTTTATTTTACATGGGGCAGCTGCACCACCACAACCCAGTTACCGGGTATCACGGTATTTCTTTAAAAGACCGGTCACAGTTGGTCTGGCTTTTTACAAGCCGTAACAATTGCCAAAAATATACAAATACCAGCCAAGACGAACGGCTTAACGTACCTAGTTTTCGAGGCACAGTTGAATCTCGATGATAAGGTGTTACCCGTCGACAGACCGGATTGACATTTATTATTTACTTAATGAATATGAGTTCTTAATTAAGAACAGTAGCTGTCAGTGATTTAATTAACAAGCTTTCCTGTTTACAACAATTGGCACAGGCCTTGCGTCATGTCACTAAGAGTACCTTATTAATATATTGTTAATTAATCTAACTCAAACATTTGTCTCGTTATAAATACAGCAGCAAATTAACTGGACATCAGTCTATAAAACAACTCGAGCTCATGCTGCCGCTCCTCAAAATGTGGTCGAAATTATTCTTTGTGATGATGTTACTGTGTTTGGTGAACCTGGCGTGGTCTAAGCCAGAGGCGATTGCTTTCGCTTGCCCAACTGGATACAAGTACCTCTACGGCCGTTGCTTTGAGTAAGTGTTTCCAGTTCATACACTACCACTGGTTATATGCAAGGTATATGCTGACTTACACTCTCCAAGTAACCTACCTCTACGTGGCAAATTCCAAGGATATTATATTATATTATATTAAATTATATTATATTATATTATATTATATTATAGAATAGAATAGAATACTCTTTATTATGTACACCATATAAGTAACAGAAAAAAATATTATATTATATTATATTATATTATATTATATTATATTATATTAATTTCAGCTTTCTGTGACGTTCTGGCTGTGCGTTGACTGTCAGTCACTCAGTCACCCAGTAACTGCTGAAGACTTCTATGTATGTCACCGGAAAATGACAATAGGCTTGTGTCCTGCAAAAATCTAATTAGTCCGTCAGTTAGATTATCAAAAAATATTTGACCCGTATTTTTTCTTTTGTTGTGGGAACCAAAATTGATGAAGTTACAACGCTATTAAAATTCTTAATACGTCACGCCGTGACAATATTTTTATCAGGTTGTGACGTCACGAGCTCCCACTCCCGAGTTCCGATGCGTTTTATCTGTGTCAATATTCATTGATTTACAAAAACAAAAAATACGTGTTCATTATTTTCAATACTCTAAGTGACGGACTAAATAGTTTTGCAATTTGTGGACGATGGAAACTGGCCTATTTTCGTGAGATTGTAAAATAACTTGAGAGATTGTAAACTCTCGATAAATTTGTCAACTGAACATTAAAATTACCCCGTCTTTGATAGAACATGAGGATCCAAATAAAATTTATGGAGCCCTTTTTGATGTTGTGCAAAAAGAATATCACACTACATTTAAGACAAAAACCATAAACGTAACGGGTACCTCTGCTTTTTTCAACCAATGGGCTACTGCAGGTATATATAAAAGTAGAGCGAGATTATACGAGTTATATGGTATAAAAAAATACAGGTTTGATATCCCTTTTTTAGAGTACGTAAAAAAATATTCTAAATTGTATAAAAAGATTTGCGTTATTGCTAAATCCAAATTCTTAAGTGAGAAAATTAAAAATTCTAATAATAAAGTAAAAGCCACGTGGCAAATCATTAACAATGAAACAGGCAAATCGGTTAAACGAGACAATCAGTTAGAGATTGTAGTCGACAACAAATTAATGAGTGAAGCTGCTGACGTAGCTCAGGCATTTAATGAGTTTTTTTCCAATATTCCTATAACTACAACTCGCTCCTTGAATTCGTCACCTTCTAAAGCTGAAAGCCTTTTGCAAAGTAATGTGCCTAAGTGTAATCAATTATTTCGTTTTGAGCACGTAACGCCTCGTGATGTAGTTGACGTATTCAATACACTGAAATCTAAAAACACAGGTGATTTCTGGGGCATTTCCATTAAACTCCTGAGTAATATAATAGACATAGTAGCCCCCTATCTTGCTGTAACGTTTAATAAATGCGTTGATTTAGGAACTTTTCCTGATCTCATGAAGAGTAGTAAAGTTATACCTTTATTAAATCAGGACATAAAAATGACATAGGCAACTTCCGGCCTATCTCCATCACTTACCTGCATTTAGTAAAATATTTGAAAAGTTAATACTCAAGCAGTTGTTAGTTCATTTTAATTCAAATAGACTACTTCATAATGAACAGTATGGCTTTACAAAAGGTCGTTCGACAACAGATGCGGGTGTCGCTCTCCTGAAATATATTTAACGCATGGGAGAACTCGCAAAACGCAATCGGAGTTTTCTGTGATCTCTCTAAAGCCTTTGATTGCGTACACCATGACACACTTTTACGTAAACTACGTCATTACGGTCTCCAAAGCGAAGCTCTTAACGTAATTGATTCATATTTACATGATAGGTTCCAATGTGTTGATGTAAATGGTGTAAAATCTTCCGGGCTGCCAGTGCAATTAGGTGTGCCTCAAGGCTCAATACTGGGTCCATTCTTGTTTCTGGTTTACATAAACGATCTACCATTTTTCTTAAAGGGTATCTGCGACGTAGTATTATTTGCGGATGATACCTCTCTTATCTTCAAAGTAGATAGGAATAGACAAGATTTCGATAACGTAAACAACGCTCTTTCAATGGTTACGGATTGGTTTACGTCGAATAATTTAGTTCTAAATGCTAAAAAAACGAAATGTATAAAGTTTGCCTTGCCAAATGTTAGAAATTTAGGTCCTAATGTAATCTTAAGTGACGAGGTGCTTGAAACTGTGGACACGGCAGTATTTTTGGGCATAACTGTTGATTCCAAACTACAATGGGGCCCACATATATCAAGCCTGTCGGGAAGGCTCAGCTCTGCCGCATACGCCATTAGGAAAGTTTACACTACAATTTACTGTCGTTGATACAGCTAGGTTAGTCTATTTTAGTTATTTCCATAGTGTTATGTCCAACGGTATTTTATTGTGGGGAAAAGCTGCTGATATACAAAATATATTTGTCTTACAAAAACGTGCTGTGCGAGCAATATATCAGCTAGGGTCAAAAGCTTCATTAAGAGAAATTTTCAAAGAGATTGGAATTCTCACGGTAGCATCTCAATTTATTTTTGCAAACATTGTATATATTAGGCAAAACATACATTTAAACAGTAAAACGAGCGACATCCACAACTTTAACACCAGAAACAAGCACAAGCTACATGCCCCTTCACACCGACTTCGTAAGGTCCATGATTCATTTGTGGGGCTCGGTATCCGTTTATACAATAGACTTCCAATTTCTTATCTTGATCTGCCTTTTAACTCATTTAAAGAAAAAGTAAAATCTAACCTCTGTTCCAAGGCATACTATTCTATTAATGATTATTTAGACGATAAGAATAGTTGGTCGCTGTGTTGAACGCAAGACAAATTATCATGTTCCTTGTGTATAAGTAGATAGTATAGTAGTTTTATGACAGGTTATATGTGTTCATATAATTTTTTTTTATTTGTTCTTTTATTTTCTTTTTTTTTATTTATTTGTCTGACTATGTAGGTCATTTTTTTATACTTATTTAAATCCACATACGTCAACACTTGCTTAAGTGTGTATTTTGTTTTAGTGTCATAGTGCTAGTAGCTAACAAGTGATAAATAATGTATTTATTTATTTTTGTGTCATGTAAATTTTAGAAGGAATTTTGAATTTTTGGATTACTTTGCATATTAATTAGTGTAAAATTCTAGTTCCTAAAACGTAACAGACAGTTGTGTTGCTGGGGAGTTTGTTGGCCACTTCTTCTCCACAGCTAAAACACTAGGAAGTGGTGACGGGCGGGCGTTTTGGGGGACTATCTTTTGTAAAACATGACGTTCAAAAAGTGCTGGCCCTCAGCCTAATTTGAATAAATGACTTTTGAATTTTGAATTTTGAATTTGAAATACTTTTATAGGCTTCAAAATTTGATAATCTATAATCTCTCGAAGTCATTCCGAGATATTGTCAATCGACGTAATATGGTGACCAATCAGAGCACAAGTCTACAAGAAACAAGACTCTCATTTGTCTGTTGAAATGTCGTAATCGTATGGAATTAAATGAACCTCCCGTTGTCCGATGTTGTTTCGGCTTACTTCGGGTGTGTAATGTATTACAACGTACGATTTTAAGTTGATATTGTATAAGATATCTTTCGAACCATCGAAATGACATGCACGGTATTAGGAGGACATGCACGGGACTTGGGAGCCCGCCACACATTCCCAGCCACTGCAACTCCAGAAAGCCAGAATCAACAATGGCGACCACCAGAAAAACGCTGAGCCAATGTAGCCCGTCGAGTCCCGGAGAAACGATTCCACTGTCTTGAATCCCGCTACGAAATTAATCAGAAGAGTAAAGCGGAGGAGTAGGAAAAAATAAATATAATTTCCACTTCCCTCCTCAAGCAGAAGACAGATTACAGCTAGGCCAATAGGCACCAAGGGACATATACAACTGGGTTAAGCCCAGTTGCCAAGCACCACGGATTACATATTTAACACTAAATCTAATGGGTCCTAAATTGTGGCTTAGTAAATTTGCCCATTGCACACTTGTTTTTAGAAACGTTTTTCCTGTACTTGTTATGAGGTGTATAATCTATCTATATCTTCTATATCTTCTATCTTCTATCTATACTTATAATAAATCTGTAGAGAGGTCAATTCTGTACATGAAATATATTTCCAAAATAACTATCAGGGGGTGATTAGGGATCGATACTGATGCCAAAAATGCAATGAGTACAATTTTTGTCTGTCTGTCTGTCTGTCTGTCTGTCTGTCTGTCTGTCTGTATAACCGTTATAGAAACAAAAACTACTCGACAGATTTTAACGAAACTTGGTACAATTATTACTCATACTCCTGAGCAGGTTATAGTATACTTTTCATCACGCTACAATCAATAGGAGCAGAGCAGTGAAGGGAAATGTTGGGAAAACGGGAGAAGTTACTCCATTTTTTAAGCTTCCGTCACGTGTGCAACCTTAACGGTGAAAGCTACACAGAAATCATGTATGACGGAAATGTTCTCCTTAAAATTATATAAAAAATATCCAACGACAGCATATGTCTATCTTTTATGTTTGACGAACAATAACACGTGTAACTCCCGATAGCTTAGCAGTTCGAAGCTTTCTGATTATATTTGTCTACTCTTACGTTTATAAAACTGTCAGTCGTCCCTAATTAAAGTTATATTAACTATTCCATAAAAAAAGTCATAGAAATCGGTATAGAAACACCAAAGTTATACATGAAAATAATAAGCCATGTTCGCGAACGCATTATAGGCTAGCGAGTAGCTTCGTAAAACGCCTTACGACAAATACAAATACAATACAAATACAAATACAAAATCCTTTATTTCAAATAGACCAGTTTACAGGCACTTTTGAATAGTCAAGGTATGTCAGTCAAATAGATGAAGCTAATTCTGCCGCGCTAGCGACAAGAGTAGCAAGTTATTCTGCAACAAAACAAACTCACCGACCCTATCTCCAGCGCGGCAGTTGCACGTTCCAAAGAGTAGATCCTATGGAGAAGAACGTGCAAGAAACTCCATGGACACTCTTTTAAATACTGCCTTTTGCAATATCTACACTAATAATATAAAGAGGAAAACTTTGTCTGTATGTTTGTTTGTTTGATTTTAATGAATAGGCTCAAAAACTACTGGACCGATTTTAAATATTCTTTCACCATTTGAAAGCTACATTATCCACGAGAAACATAGACTATATTTTATTTTGGAAAAAATAGGGTTCCGTAAGATATTTGGGTTTTTCGGACACAAGGTGTAAAAATCAACCAGAAAAGTTACTTATTTTGCGTACGCTGCCTAAACTATAAAAGATAGAACCATAAATTGTTCTAATTAATTGTAGATCTTATAAATATCTACAAAAAAGTCCGCGACACACTGTACCTATCTATGTCGAGTGAGGCACAACAACCATTTTTTTATTTAAAAATCTTGTTTTTTTTTTTACTACATTTAAACGCGTTTATTTTAAAATAAAGTATTTCATCACTAAGTACAGTTTATGTAGATAATATTTGGTCTTTGAATGATTAAAATCGGACGTTTGGTTTTGAAGTTATGGCGAAATTAAAATATTACGATTTCTGCTGTTATTTAATATAATAAATGCGAAAGTTTGTGAGTTTGTGTGTAGGTTTGTTACTCAATCACGTCAAAACGGCTGAAGGGATCGGGGTGAAATTTGGAACAGGGATAGATTATGGTCTGAAATAACACAAAGGCTATTTTATCCCACGGGAACGCGTACGAAGTCGCGGGCAGAAGCTAGTAAGGTATATAATAATAAATATTTGCATAAAGTGTGGCATTTAAAAACAACATAGATCTAAGATCACTAACTTAATGGAATGTACATTCAGCTTAAATTACGGTTGCGACCAAGGTAAATTTATGGAGCTCCTATTTCTGAAAGCAGGGCTGAAAGTAACCTGACATTAAATGGTATCACAATGTCTGGGTTTAAACGTAACCTTTCCCTGTTGGGATGCCCTAAGTTCCCAAGCCGGCGAGGTTGCCATTTGTTTGGCGGTTAGATCAAATGTCAATTATACCAAAAATTAATAAGATGAAAATAACGTTATGTATACTAAATACTACATTAAACGAACGAACAAATCCGAATGATTACGAATGATATACGTGAGCTCACACCGACAAAGATCAATGAAGGCCAAGTGCCAATCTAACAATCACACAAAAACAGAAAATTATAGACTAGAGTGCGGATTGGTCAACAGTTTATGTCAGTCCACAACTTTTCTGAACGACACGGAGATATTATTATAGAATAGAAGATGTTGATTCGTATAATTGTAGAAACAAATGTTCATTTGTAAAGGACATTGCTCATCGCCCATACATCGTTCGCCTAAGAACCAACAGAGACGTGAATTTACTATCTGTGTTTTAAATAATGCATATGTTCGACTAAAACTAAATTAAAATCACGGACACTTGCCAGAATTGTAAAATATCTAAAATGATTTCGGATTTTGAGGTTATTAAACATACCAAACAATAGAAACATACAAAATGGACTAAGATCCCAGAGCTGCCAGACTTTTTATCTCACCAAAAAATGTATAGAGTAGTGTTACTATGTTCTTCTAACGTACGAAAGCGTGGTAAGTTAGGTCGAAGGCCGATTCCCTGGTATCAGGTGCCAAATACATTAGGTACATCAAAGTGTCAACTGTCATTTCATCGACTGTCTGTGTCAATAGTGTTCGTGTCATACAGCGCTTTAATCGCTTTACTCTTTTTGTAGGTAACTAAAAATCTTACAGCGCTGAGAGTGCTTTGTTTCATTTTAAAATAATGGCGCCGGTTTATAAAACCTAAGTGAGTTACTTTTTAAAATGGTTTCGTAATTTAAAAGTGTCCGTTCTATTCTAATCAGTAAAATGTAATTTAAAAAAAAAACTAGGAATAATAGTAAAGGTTTCGCATGTGTTGATTCGTAGGCCACTTTTTACCATGTCCTTTATCGAGAGTTTACAATGCCTTCAAAAATTTTACAAATCTTACGTCGTTTGCAATCATACATATTGATTTAATTGATTAACTTCCTCGGCGGTCTCGTGGTTACACTCCCGACTGCTGAGCGTGAAATCGGTTTGAATCCCAGATCGAGCAATAGCGGTATTTCGTTTTACAATTAACAGTAGTCCTGAGTTTGGAAGTTGGTGTGACACCCTCGTACCGCAGGGTCCCACGCTACGTTGGCCCATACGCGGTCTCCACTCTAACACATGTCTGCCCCATCGACCGTCTGTCCGTCTCTGTAGACGCTATGGCCATGGCTGTCCATGGCCGGTCCAGTTTCACTTCAGCATGTTGATTATACGCGCCTTCTATGATGATAATGACACGCAAATAATTTATTTATTTTTCTATTTCAGGTCAGACTTATTGAATAAAGTACAACTTGAAGAGTTGGATAAGTGAATGTAATAAGTATACAGTCACTCTACAGCTCTCCCGTCAACTGATGTACAACTAATACTTTGACTCTCATTAGCCATAGTTAAGAAATAAAATGGTTATTAAATACTTGTAGTTATTTAATTTAGGTTGCTAAAAAAATAAAGTGAACTTTACCTTAGTAAGCTTTTACTACATAGCAACTTTGTCAAGACGGTAATCATCCCAAGGAACGTCGGGCTCGTGGCTAAATAAAATATCGGCCGCACTGGTGGATCTACAAGGTTCAGCAATAATTGCCGAGGACGGTCTGCGGATGGGTGACCACAAAATGCGAAGACTTTTCCGTGACTGTTACATTTTTGGGAGTGTACGACGGAATTGCATAATTTAATTCCGCCAAGCCCGTTCCACCATCGGACCACAAAATAAAGTTGCGCACCCAGTTCTAAAGTCTACGCAGACGAAGTCGCGGGAAGAAGCTAGTATGCCTATATAAATAATTTTTAGGGTTCCGTAGCCAAATGGCAAAAACGGAATCCTTATAGATTCGTCATGTCTGTCTGTCTGTCTGTCCGTCCGTATGTCACAGCCACTTTTCTCCGAAACTATAAGAACTATGCTGTTGAAACTTAGTAAGTAGATGTAGTCTGTTCACATAAAAATAGAAACGAAAAAAATAAATTTAAGGGGCCCCATACTTAGAAATGAAGTCAAAAATAAATTTTTCATCGAACCCATACGTGTGAGGTATCTATGGATAGGTCTTCTAAAATGATGAGGTTTCTAATATTATTTTCTTCTAAACTGAATAGTTTGCGCGAGACACTTCCAAAGTGGTAAAATGTGGTAACTAAAAAAAAATATAAGATGTATATTTTCATGTAAACTACAAGAGAAAACCGCCCATGTAACACTGTTGTACATAAAGTTTAAATAAATAAATAAATAAATAAATAAAATTGGTTTGAACGAGATCTAGTAAGTAGTTTTTTTTTAATACGTCATATATCGTAAATTGCAACTTTTGCTTATAATATAATACCTGCAGGTTTGTACCGAACCCTCGGTGCGCGAGTCCAACTCGCACTTGGCCGTTTTTTTATTTGTTGGTCAGAGATAACAGAGGCGATGTCTACGATGGAGCGAGCTTACCGAGAAGTAGCCTGTTCACTCTAACTTTGAAAAGATTAGGGTTGTAAGGGCGGGTTGTATCACACGGTTGGTTAACGTAACATACGTACGTCAAAAAGTAACAATAGGGAATATGCACGCGATTTTTTTATTTATAAAATGAATTACTCATAAGCTCCAGTAAACACTCTAGAAAATATTTTTTAAATAACTTTATCAGCGATGAAGTTATAACGCTTCAAAGATTACTTTTAGAACGAGAAGTCCGACATGGAATTTGACGTCACATTACGTGACGATGACGTCTATACATCTGCCATAGAAAACAGCGTTTTCGCGAGAGGGACAGATATTTGTTTAAAATAATTATATCTCGTTTGTTTTTCGAGCAATTTTGATTCTATTTCCACTGCCAGTAATATATTTTTGTATATTTTTAGATAAAGTGTTTAGACAATATTTTTTTTTTATGCACATGATTTTTTACGCAGCCCTATTACAGAAGATCTTTAACGTTCGTAAAAAAAGAAGCGTTGTTTCAAAACATTCTGGTATAAATTCCTGCTCATCCCAGTAGCTAAGTTATTGACACGGGTCCTACCTAAATAGCTTTTTTTTTACATTCCACCACTTATTTGTGTCATCAGAAGAACTGGTATTGAGGAATTCAAAAGAAATTTCACAATATTGTTCTATTTAACGCTATAAACTATAAACTAAAGTAACGTTAACCAGTGCTCAGACCATCTGTTAACGTAAACTTTATAATATTTTACGTGCGTTAACGCTGACATTTTGTGAAACAACCCAATTTTTTGATTTAACGATAGTTAGCACATTTTTAACGTATACGCATGCGTTAAGTGAACGTGAAACAACCCGCCCTAAGTGTTCTGAAACACAGACGCAGGCAGACAGTTCCACTCCTTTGCTGTGCGCGTTATAAGTGACGTTTGAAAACGCTTAGTGCGAATTTGTGGAAAAGCGCCAAGGTAGGGATGTTAAGCAGTGCGTCCGGATTTCTGATGGTAGAAGGAGCCGGTGGTACCAGGAGGGATGAGGTCAATTTAAGAGGAAATGTGGGCTTGTAGACTTCGTATGTAAAAAGTTATATTTCGAGGTTTGGCTCTCGCCTGTTTCCTCCTCCAATATTAAATCGATTCAATAGATATTACACAAGCTGAATAAGAAGGATATAAACTGTGCCCCTATTCTTTTCTCTATTAAATAATAGTTGCCAAACTTATTCAGTAAGGCTCTTTTGACAGCAGTTTATTGGACAATTTTGAGCATGTTTTGATGATCCTAGTGCTTTTACGTTTAATATATCATCAAAAAAGAAAACATAGCGACACAAAATATATTCTTCTTATTCAGTTCATGAAATATCTCTTAAATCTGTCCAATATTGAAGAAGGAAACAGGCGAGAGCCAAACCTCGAATTATGACTATTTACATACAAAGTCTCTCCGCCCACGTTTCCTCTTAAGACATAAATTTAGGCTCTATAGTTGGCGTCAGATAAAAGTGCATCAAAGTACATTGAGTTTCAGATTGATATAATCCGCGCTGAGTCGTCCTTTAAAATATAGCCATATATCCTGTAAGGGTTGTTTTTTTTTTTTGAGACCAGCCCGTCACACAATAATTCCAACTACTGCAACTCCTGAAAGCCAGAATTAACAGTGGCAACCACCAGAAAAACGACGAGAAAATAAAGCCCGACATGTCCCGGAGAAACGATTCAACAGTCTTGGATCCCGCAACAAAACTAATCAGAGAAGTACAGCGGAGAAGATGTAAAAAAAATATATAATTAACACTTCCATCATTATCGAACAGGAGACAGGCGAGGGTTCTCGGCTGGTAACGACCTACAGTGTTTATGTGGCGTCACTCCACAGACCACGGCCCACCTTTCATCTCGCGCTGCTTGCCCAGACCCTGACACGTGAGGACCTTGCCACAGCAAACGGTGTTACCGTAGCTGAATATTCAAGGTTCAAGACTCAAACCATTTATTTCAAATAAATCATTAACAGGCACTTTTGAATTCTCAAGGTCGGTCAGTCAAAAAACATAAAGCTATTTGCACGTTCCAAAGCGTAGATATCTATATGAAGAAAAACGTGCAAACTCCACGGACACTCTTGTATCAGCACCATCTAGCTCAACCGTTTTGTAGGGAACCAAATGATCCAACACACGCGCCAACATCAGTGAAACAATTGAATGAGCATGACAAGCTCTCAACTGCCACGCTAATCCATGTCAAACAAGTTAAATAACAAAATTTTAATTAAAAACCTAACCTAACCTAACCTAACCGGTACCCCCCCAGCTCTCGTGGCGGTCGGATCGTTTTTAGAGCAGCTCCACGCTTAAAAATACGAAAAAGTGGTATTAATTACATAATATGTAAATAGCTCCATAGTACCGAGAATTTACAATAATTTTAAAATATGCTTCTGAACTACATTATACAAAACTATGGTTTTCAATGATCCAGTTAAGGTCGTACCCTGACCAAATAACCTTGAGCATTTTTTCCCTCAATAGTAGTGCAAGAGATACAATAGCGAATACGCTCAGAATGTTGAATAAAATCGTTATAAAATCTAATTTTGGTTTTTTGAAAAAAATACTTCCACCAAAATGTTCATAATTAAATTGCCTATCCATTTAATGTTAGTACAAAATCAAAATAATCGTTAGTTTTCGAGAAGATGCATGTTTTCTGTAATTTCTTCTCATTTCTGTGGTTTCGTTGTGAGGAGATTACTTAAACATTATACTTAGTAATAAAAAATAAAATCTACCATTTTGAAGCCAAGATTATTTAGAAATTTAATGTATATATAGTTGATATTTCTTTTGGATAAAGAGTAGATAGCTCCAAAAAACTGCACAAAAAACGGCTAGCGCTGCGTTTTGCTCGGGGACGCGCCTTAAGTTCCCAATGTTTATGCAACACATTTTGTGAATACTTTCACTGTGCGTACCTACACGTAAGGAGTCGAACTTTCTGCTGCTGTCTGTGTTCCCTGATACCTATAATTAATATACGGCCTTTACTAGCTTTTACAGCTGAAACCAAAACCGAGTTCCTTCATAAGGTTTTGGGATTTAAAAAAAACTTAGTTTAGAAAGAGCACTGCAAACAATTTCTCACGACTGTAAGCCGGTTGCGAACAAATGACAGATCAACGCTCGCACTCAGCGCTTCGAACATGTCCGATGAAGTGCGATCGCACCACGAAACCTCCTGAATCTAGTTTCGGTTTCGGCTGTAGTTTTGGCTAGAAGGCAACCGAACCGAAAGATCACTCAGATACCTGTAAATCTTAAAAAAGTGAAAAGTTTACTTCAAGGCAAGCGCGCTCCAACGTAGGCTGCATCTTCGCGCTGCTTATATCATTGTGGTCAAATGCGTGTATTTGCGTATTTTTTTTAGGGTTCCGTAGCCAAATGGCAAAAATGGAACCCTTATAGATTTGTCATGTCTGTCTGTCTGTCCGTCCGTATGTCACAGCCACTTTTTCCGAAACTATAAGAGCTATGCTGTTGAAACTTGGTAAGTAGATGTATTCTGTGAACCGCATTGAGGTTTATATCATTATTTTTCTAAACTGAACAGTTTGCGCGAGAGACACTTCCAAAATGGTAAATTCCCCCCCCCCCCCTGTAACTTCTAAAGTAAGAGAATGATAAAACTAAAAAAAATACATGATGTACATTACCATGTAAACTTCCACGGAAAATTGGTTTGAACGAGATCTAGTAGGGAAGTAGTTTTTTTTAATACGTCATAAATCGTAAACCGCAACTTTTGCTTATAGTATAATACCTACAGGTTTGTACGGAACCCTCGGTGCGCGAGTCCGACTCGCACTTTGCCGGTTTTTCCTTAATAATGTAACTACCCAATTTTGTTGACAAGACCTAACAGGACAAAAATAATTTTTAATTAATTCAAACTTCAGTTTATAGGTATAGCTTATTTTGAATAGGTACTTGGTGGGCTGACTCAGTACACCGATAATGTCCAGGTATAAAAGGTAAAATATTTTGTGGTTTCAATTTAGTTTTATAGCAACGTCATCCAAGTACATTGTGCAAAATGTCGTCGAAATTAGTTGTTTTGATGTTGTTGATCTGTTTTGTAGGAGTCTCGTGGTCTGGGATTATTGTGGAAAAAGAATGTTCCCGTTTCAAGCAGAGACTTGGCATGGGTAGATGTCCTCCAACGACTACAACAATGGACCCAACGTAAGAACTATTTCCCTAACTACAACGATTAAAGATCACTGTCTTTATGCAGCACTAGTCTGTGGTCCGAGCTCGTTCATGGGCGTGGCTAACACGAATGCTGTCTGACCTTAAGGCTGCCTGCTGGAGTTTTAACCACTGGAATTGCATAAAATTACCGCTCCACGTGACCCACTGAGATTTTGTACAATTCCATTGGTTAAAATTTCCCCGTTTCTCCGCTCCGCTGTCTCGTTCCGCGTCAGTGGATGGGCAGCATCATGGCGGCCATACACGCTAGATTTTAATAGTAACTTTACAAGCTTAACCAACAGGCAGACCCTAGCGTGTATGTTATAAAACTGTACAGTTATGGCTGCATGTTAAGTCGGTTATGCCTGTGGGTCGTAAGGTAACCATCATGAAAACCCTTGCGTGTATAGCCACAATATATTTATGCAAAAACGATACGATGATATACATAGAACTCGATTGTACCTTAATTTTTAAAACTACATTAATTTTATTTATTTAGGGTATTATTAAATTACAATGTTTACAGTATCTACATTATGTACAAACGCATAAAAAAAACAAAATAAATCATTGGGCATCAAAAAAATAATCCACATCGCTGTCAACGGCAAAAGTGCCCAGAACACTGGCAGCATTGCCACGATGAATGGCAATGCTGATTCTTTGGCCGAAGAAAAGCCCAGCCCTCTGGTCACGTGAACCGTCGACAAGTTGTTTGCTGATGTCCCGAAAGACTCTATGTGCACTCGGACCCCATGGGCCTAGTGTTTCAACGCCAAAAGGCTCAAATATATAACTCCCAATAAGGTTATTATATTTGCGCCTTTTGAGGTTTTCCGCACCTGCAGCAGCCGCCCCAGCACAGCCCGCCGTGCTAAGAAGATGGGATGGCGCAAGGATGTCAACACATGTTGCATCCCACACCAAAGGCCTACCCACCTTCCAAGGCAAAAAAACTACTAATTCTTATTAAAAATATTTTTGTAATCCAACATTTTTGAAAAGTTTTCTTCTAAGTTCTGACCCGGGAAACAAACCAAATGTAATTCGTATCTCGTATCATATTTTGGACACTCGCTGTCAAGCAGATTCACCCTAAAACATATAGGTATCTATGGTAGAAGGGAGTAGTGCAGTCCTAGTAGAGCAATTTTTTTTTTTTTTTTTCAGAAAGTTTAAATTATTCAGTCTTACCCTGTAAACTCTTTTCCGAAAATATTTAAATTATATTAAAATTTATAGACCTATGTCTTTTTTATCTATTCACCAAGTTAAATAAAATTAGTTAATTTAGTTCCACGAATAAGGACTTGAAAGTTTGTATAAAATATCGTAAGGAGTAAACGATATAAAGGTCTGCTTGCACAAACCAGCGTTTTCTTTTATGTCGGAGTTACTTGCCAATGCGAGATTAACCCTTAATTTTTATAAGTATTATGACCTCGGGTTAAAAAGCTTAGCTCGCAGTTACAAAAGTAACTTTTGTTTATGCAAGTGAGCGCAACATTTTATGTTTCCAAAAACAACGATTCTAATAATATTTTTTTTCTTTTTCAGCAAAATTCTTGAAATTTTTGGCGATGACTATGTATATAAATAAAGTTACGAAAAACTATATTATCAGAAGTCCTGCTACCTTATCATGCCAAAATCGAGAAGATAATAGCGATAAGACTTCTTTACCATTTTATAATACACGAACACTTGCGAAAATCAAAGTCTATAAATTTTATAAAATAGATTATGTAACATAGGTTTTTAAATTAAATGACACATGAATTTTGTATCTGATGAATTCTCAAATAAAGCATAATATACCTTTTTTACATTAATTTGTGTTTTTTATTTTATTTTTGCATGAATGCTGTATCAGATTAATTCTCGAATAAAGCATAATATTCCGTTATAATAATTTGTGCTTATTGATTTTATTTTTGACTATTTCATAACGTGTCGTCCATGCGGTGAAAATAGATAGCCAACACTGTGGTCGTTCTATTTTTGAAATCACAAATGGCTTTTTTAAAACACATAACATACCTAATTACAAATCATTGTTACTTCTCCTTGTCGTGTCGATTGACTCGTTCATAAATTGTATGCGAACATTACGTGGCCGCTTGGACCGCTCTACCACACTTGTCGATACTTTAAGTCTCATTAGCTTCTTTTAAGGAATTGTATAGTTTAATTTATTTATTGTATCCATATTCATAGTAATATATTAAATTGCAATAGTAACTCTGTATGTTTTGACCGCTTCTAGTGTTGGCGGCTAAGCGAATTGACCGTGTCCTATATAAGAACTTACTCAGAAAACTTGTTATCCCAAAAGTGTACCCTGCTCCCCTGTCACAAGCGCGACTGCTGAGCGTGGAGTCCTGGGTTCGGTTCTTAGTTCGAGAATAAAATGGCCTTTGACTGTGTCAGCCTGTGTCAATGAAAACATATAATACAGGAAAATAAACTTGTATATAGGTACTTTGAGCCTGAGTCAATGAACACATAGTGCCTCAGAAAAGGGACTCTCCACAACTGTTTTCAGGATGCTATTGTCACTGCTACGCGTTCTACGCACCAGTGATGCGACTTTTTTACAAACGACTGCATGGAAGCCATCAGTTCGGTTCTGAGTAAATATATCCGATGCGCTACAGGAACGGGGCAGTTTCAACAACATCCTTATAACATTTTTGTATTCGACGCACAAAACATCTAACGACCTTTTGGTGTAGCTGTAACACAGACTCCCCGCGTACATACTCTGACAAAATACCTTGAACAAGGTGATTTTGACATGGTCAGCACAGCATAATTACCCACGGACCAACATCCAACTATCAGACCGCCAGTGTCCTGCGTTCCCTTTCAATATCTATACTAATATTATAAAGAGGTAACATTTGTTTGTAAGTTTGTATGTAGGGGGTAATCTCAGGAACTGCTGGTCCGATTTGAAAAATTGTTTCACTGGTAGAAAGCTACATTATTCGTGAGTGCTAAAGGCTATAAATTATAAAGATATCATGCATATTAGTCGAACTATCACAATTTTAGTCTATCCAGGCGGAAAAAAATAGCTCTTACAACAGAGTTATTTGCGTGCGCTGCCTTAACAGTTGTATATAATTGAAAACTATGTATGGCAACCTGGTCTGCCTAGAATAGTTTTACAAAAAAGTCCGCGGCACCATATTTCTATCTTTTATATTTTAGCAGATATAGTAGCTTTTATGTGTTAACAAAAGTATTTTTCGACGTACTTATCTTTGGACGATTTTTTAAACAACAAAATATTAAACCTTATCGAAAAAAATGTTATTATGATCACAAGAACATCATAGAGATACGATTTGCCCGAAACAGTATGTCAATTGGTTGAATAGTTTCGATGATAATATAAAATTACTAAATCGCAAAACGCCGCCCGCGCCGCTCCATTCACGAACCGCATTAGAACATGCTTTGTACGGACGTTTTATCCATTTTTCTGAATCGTGGTGTTAAGATTTTCCGCGGAATAATGACCCTCTCCAGTTATTATTTAACTGTTGTTGTTTGGTAGGTGAGTTGTACGTAGTTGGTTGAATGTTGTTGGTGTTTAAAATTGTTTTGGTTGCTCGGTTTCTCAAAACACAATTACAATATTACTTCGTTCTCATTCTTCGAGTTCGAAGCTGTGATATTTCTGTTTTTGGAATATCGGACAGTTTCAGCGATTGTTTATCATGCCTAAAAGGATATCACAACTTTCCCGTCAGACATCCCAGACATGAGACAAGAGCAGCTCGAGTACGCCGTACGGAAGAGCCTCTCGAGGAATAGAGAAAATATTTCGCAAGCACGCGCTGGGAAATCTAGCTCCGAGCGATCACAGCGGCTTGCTAACCAAAGCTGGAGAACATCGCAGGTCCGTGCTCGGGAATCTAGCGCTGAACGTGCACAGCGTCTCAGTGATTTAAAGCAACATGTCTTTGCAACAAGGGACAGGGAGTCTAACGCTGAGCGCTCGCAGCGGCTCGCTAGCCTAGCTTCATACATATTATCTTCTATATATCTATATCTATATACTTATAATAAATCTGTAGAGAGGTCAATTCTGTACATGAAATATATTTCCAAAATATCTATCAGGGGGTGATTAGGGATCGATACTGATGCCAAAAATGCAATCAGTATAATTTTTGTCTGTCTGTCTGTCGGTCTGTCTGTCTGTCTGTCTGTCTGTCTGTATAACCGTTATAGAAACAAAAACTACTCGACGGATTTTAATGAAACTTGGTACAATTATTATTCATACTCCTGAGCAGGTTATAGTATACTTTTCATCACGCTACAATCAATAGGAGCAGAGCAGTGAAGGGAAATGTTGGGAAAACGGGAGAAGTTACTCCATTTTTTAAGCTTCCGTCGCGTGTGCAACCTTAATGGTGAAAGCTACACAGAAATTATGTATGAAGGAAATGTTCTCCTTAAAATTATATAAAAAATATCCAACGACAGCATACATATGTCTATCTTTTATGATTGACGAACAATAACAGGTGTAACTCCCGATAGCTTAGCAGTTCGAAGCTTTCTGATTGTATTTGTCTACTCTTACGTTTATAAAACTCTCAGTCGTCCCTAATTAACATTAATAAAAGTTAACATTATTAACTATTCCATAAAAAAAGAATCATTGAAATCGGTATAGAAACACCAAAGTTATACATGAAATACGCTAATAATAAGCCATCGCGCGTGAATACTGAATCATGCTATAAGGACTAGCTTGGCGCCTAGAAGCTGGCGAGTAGCTTCGGAAAACGGCTTACGACAGTTTGCAATATCTATTCTATACATATAATAAAATCGTAGAGTTGCCGTGTCTGTACATTGAATATTTTCGCATAAAAAATACATAGAAATGTCAGAAAAATGACATAGAACACAAAAAAGCAGTTTTTGAAATTCTTTTCTGTTTGTCTGTTTGTCTGTGCGTCTGTGCGTCTGTATGTCTGTGCGTTTGGAGGAGCATCACGCATAAACCACTGATTGGATTCAAAATTTAGGTACTTCGAAATATTAAGTGATAATCGGAGCAACATTTAGTGTTTATTTCATCAAAATCGACCCACAAAATCAAAAGATATCGAATTTTAAAGTTTACGAAGAAACTTCATCGAGCGCTAAAATAGGTTGTTTTCATTGAGACTTCAGATACTTGCAATGCCATCTATTGAGAAATTTTTTAATAAGAAATGTGTGAAAAGACCCCGAAACAATGTATTTTTGAGTTATTTTTTAATTAAACACATAATTTTTATATATGTTATTATATTATCATTATTTATCGTAACGTGTAAGCTTCTAAGTTTGAACATATGAGTAGTTATGAGCATAAAGACAGTTCAGTTACGTTGTAGATCGATAGATGGCGTTGTACTTATGACGCGTTTTTCTGAATCGCGGTGTTAAGATTCTCCGCAGTAGCATAAGGTCAGCCCCATGTTTTATGTTATTTAACTAGGAGACGTATAATGTTTAAATTATTAGCTATGGAAGTATGGATTTGATTGAATTACTAGATTGTTTTTCGATTTACTGAGAGGAGAGGAGAGTCTCCTCCGGAGTCCGGAGTTACCTGTATCCATAAGTAAACTGTTTTACTAACAGAAGAGATGAATATTTGGTATTATGTTTCAATGTGGCTAAACTATATCAGCCGAACACGTCGATCTTCAAGGTTAAGCAACGCTTGCCGAGGTCGGTCTGTGAATGGGTGACCATTATAACAACCTAGCCTTTTCCTTACTATATTGGCTCGGCTTCCAGACAAACCGGATTCAGCTGAATACCGGTATTTTACGTGGCGCGGCTGCCTACCAGACCTCCACAACTCATTCAATGCAAGATTTCAGTCAGATTTTACTGGCTTTTGACTATCCGTAACGACTGCCAAAGATCTACAAATGACAGCCGGGACCAAAGGCTTAACGTGCTTTCTGAGGCACGAAGGAAACTCGGCATGTCAAGATGGTCACCCACCCACAGACCAACCTTCGCAAGCGTTGCTTAACCTTGAAGATCGATGCGTTCGTCTGTTATAGTTTAGCCTTGAAGATCGGCCCGTGCGGCTTTAGCCACGAGCTCCTCTATGATAAATCGATTCTATGAACCCAGTAAAACTTTTTTGATATTATAAAATCTTAAAACAAACTATATCAGTGGTCTACGATCAGCAATATTGTCAGTAAAAATCGGAGAAAATGTGTTTCTTTTTGGACTGTTCTGGACGAAATTAAGAATCCACTTGATTCAGCACCATTCGTTCGATAGTTGGTTTTGTTGATTTTGATTCAAGATTAGTTTGTACCAGGAGATTAGGTACCTGGGCTGGTCGGCATTTCAACCGATAGAGATGATACAGTGCCCTGCATTAGGTACCCTCTTCATAATTATATTCTTAATTCGAGAGAGAGATCAGGTTATGTAACTGAACGTAGATTTTGTATATTATGCAATCTATACTAATATTATAAAGCAGAAGAGTTTGTTTGTTTGGTTGAACGCGTTAATCTCAGGAACTACTGGTCCGATTTGAAAAAATCTTTCAGTGTTAGATAGCCCATTTATTGAGGAAGGTTATAGGCGTATATATATATATAATCACGCTGAGACAAATAGGAGCGGAGCAGTAATGGAAAATGTGACGCAGACGAAGTTGCGCGGGTCAGCTAGTTATGCAATAAAAACAAAACCCTTATTTTGGCCGTCAGGAAATAAATCATAGCAGTCAGTACTAACCGAACCACACTCATAATTTCATCACAAGTTAAAATGTTTACCGCCCAACGAAGTGGGCACGGGTCAGCTAGTCAATAATAATATCATCTTTAAGGTCATATTAACCACCACCATTTATTTTGATAAAGGACCTTAATTAAAGGTGAATATACGAAACGAATCTGAAATAGAACAACGATAAGTGTGGCCGATATACAGGGAAATTGAAAAAATACCCGAAACCTCTTAGGCAGTGAAAGTACACATGATTATAAGCAACTTTTGTTTTGGTAAAACTCTGAAATCTCGAAAAAAATATCAGCTGTTTCATACATTTTCATTGGCTAAATACTGCATTTTGTATGAAACAGCTGATATTTTTTTCGAGATTTCGGAGTTTTACCAAAACAAAAGTTGCTTATAATCATGTGTACTTTCACTGCCTAAGAGGTTTCGGGTATTTTTTCAATTTCCCTGTATAAGGTTTTATAATAATCACAGGTGGTAGGAATTTATTTTAAATATGTGCTGTAATAATTGTAGGCGAAGTTAAATAATTTAAAGTAGAACTTCCTCAATAGCGTGATCTCCATCATCTGCAGTTGGTAGACCGTTTACATTTTTTTCTATTTATCTAAAGGCGATAATTTCTATAGGCTTCTGAAGAAAGTGAAAGCTCTGAAGATGAGGAAAGCTCACCAATACACAGCTCATCTCTGATGATGATTCTCAAGTAGCAAATATGAGTGGCATTGAAGTAACTGAATTGGAAAATAACTTTCAAATAATATACCTAAACATTATTATTAAAAGGATTGCAACCAATAAACGTTTTTGTAGATCGTAGATAATATGACTTACATTTTGCTAACGCAACTTGAAGAAAGAACGGTCACTTTCGATTTACTTTGACAAAGTTCCATGCCATTCTGATCGCGTGCGGATTATAATATGTCTATTACTGCTCCGATTGTTCAAATCGTATTCTATGCCGGGCGTGTAAGTGAACTCACACCAACAAAGATCAATGAGGGCCAAGTTTCCAATTTTTCAATCACACAAAAGCAGATAGATTTTAAAGCAGAGTGCGGATTGGTCGCCAGTTTATGTCAGTCCACAATTTTTCTGAACGACACGGAGATATTATAGATGTTGATTCGTATAATTGTGGAACAAATTATTCATTTGATACTCCCGTCAACACTATGATGTACTACTCAATAATTTGAGTCTTATGAGCCTTTGTAAAGAAATATAAAATTTAACACTTCTTGCTACTTAATTTAGGTTTATAAAAAAAAATAAGTGTACTTTATCTTAGTAAGCTTTTACTACATAGCAACTATATTAGACTAGCTTTTGTTCGGTAATCATCCCAAAGAACGTCGGGCTCGTGGCTAAATAAATAACAGCCACACCAGTGGATTTACGAGGTAAAGCAACAATTGCCGAGGATGGTCCGCGGATGGGTGACCATAAAATACCAAGACTTCTTCGTGACTCCGAAAACATGCTTTATCTTAATTCTTTATCTTGAATTATTTAATATTTTCTTTTAAACACCTTGTTCTTCTCGTTTTCTTTTATTATAATGCTTTAACAAATCAAGTCTAACGTAGAAAGAAGTAGGTACTTAATAAGGCTTCGGTACAAAGTAATTTTTAATTTCGTTTAAGGCGAGGTTGCAGTACTGTGTGTTTTGACGAACAACAGCGACTGTCCGGTGAGCGAAATAATGGCTAAATTTTGATTGTTTTTTCTTCTTGGCGAAAACTGATAAAGAAATTATACAATATGGTTTCAACATTTACTTCAAAATAAAAAGCTCTATCTATTGATATAACTTTTATATATATTCGTGACGAAATCTCTTAGCAGTACAAGTTTAAAATTGCAATTTAGTGTCATGTTTGATAAAAAAAAGTATTGAGCCAATCATTCTAAATCGCGTTTCTATCTTTACGATTTACTTGAGGGTATGTTCAATTTTTATGTAATGATTTTTATTTATTAAAAAACTCATAATTAATTAGATTTTCAGACGTAAAAAATCTTAAAAAGTACTGCAACCCCGCCTTAATTGAAGTATGCAGTATGAAAGGGTCTTAATATGGCCCATGTTGCCGCTTAGTGCAATTGAAATGAAAAATGTATCAAATACTATTTCAAATTCATTTGTTTTTCGTTACCAATTCTGATAAAGAGGCATACATATCGGGTAATTTACGTAAAGGTAAGTATTTAACATGTTACTTTAACACTATAGACTTCTGATTGGTTTTCCTGAAATCTTTAGGTAGCGACAGTTTCAGGGGAAATGGTCTTTTTTGGTCTAATTTCTTGAATAATTTCAAAACTTTTTATTTTAAAATTATGAAAAAAAAAAAATTTGCAACCCTCACAGTAAGCGTTTTCATTTGATATGTCACACGATAGTTTGAGTTTTTTTTATAATTTGCTAGTTTGACCCCTAAAAGTGACCCCCATACTGAATAATTAATTATTTTCCGTAGTAAGTAACGCGTCCGTATTTGAACATCCGGTCGAAGTTTATGTATATCGTGCGGAACACGGTGTATATCTTGCAGTCTCTAAATTTAGTGCAAAGCATTTTAATTTTTTTATTTTCAAGAAAAAATATCCTTAAACATCTATTTATAGAATACAAGGAAAACCGAAATCGCTGAAAACGTGTTTTGATTAGGCACACATACAGTCAATTACACATTCACTGAACGAAAACATACGAAAACCGCCCTTACTGCAACATTATAAAGTCGTTTTCAAAGTCCATTGGCAACCATAGGTGTGCAGTTGACTGTAGGTAGCTCATTAACATTGGGTTACAAATTTATTTATAGACGATACATAAATGTTCATTTTCCTGCTATTGTCATTTTTACTATGGTTATTAAGAATAGGCTTATTTAAGCCATTTTTTTATTTGTGATGGGTTTGCTCTTGACTCTTGTCTCAGTCAGAAATAACAGAGACGATGTCTACGATGGAGCGAGCTTACCCAGAAGTAGCCTGTTCACTCTAACTTTGAAAAGATTAGGGTTGTAAGTGTTCTGAAACACAGACGCAGGCAGACAGTTCCACTCCTTTTCTGTGCAAATTATAAGTGACGTTTGAAAACGCTTAGTGCGAATTGGTGGAACAGTACCAAGGTAGGGATGGAAAGTTGCAGTGCGTCTGTATGTCCATTGGTAAAGGGAGGCTGTCGGGATGAGGAGAGATGAGGTTAAATGAAAACATGGGGCTCTATGGTTGGCGCCAGATAAACCTGTGACATGGTCATTCCATAATATTCCTTCGTAGAGACTCAAACAGGAGCTCTCTATCCATTCCAGGTTAATACCTGTAAGAGATCGTGGAATGCGATAAGACCGCCAATTGTTTGTTTTTTAGTTAAAGATTTCCTGTATGTATTTTTAATTCGGTGTACAATAAAGTATATATATATATAATAAAAAATATTCAATAAATTATGAACCGTTTTTCATAACTTGAGATCGTAAGGATTTTTTTTTTTTTTTTTGGGATGGGAAATCATCCAATGACTCCTCCCGCTCTGGGTGTAGCGGGAGGGAGTGTCAGACTTCTACTGACTAAAACCCATCCATGTTCCTTCATTGCCCTTTGTGTTCCGGAGCCACGGTGTCTCTTGCGAATAATCCCGCGACTCCGGCAGGCGTCGGCCCTTTCGGGCCCCTCTGTGTGCTGACTCTCTTTGAGGCGCGCGTGGAACACTAACGCGCCGTCGACACGGCCTGTCGTCACTAGACGGACGGACGGCGAGCCACCCATAGCTCGCCGTCCACAGGCCCGCGCCTACGGTGGCCGGAGGTCACCAGGTGGTGTCCCCCGACGCCCGCGGCGTCTACCACGGCGGCCGGGACGAGAGGGTCTCCTCTCCCTCTCCGCCACCTCCTTCGCTAGCATGACTGCTTCGCAGAAGGAGGCAACGGCGTCCCATTCCGTCTCGCTCCGGACCATGGCTTGGACCAGGGCAGGACGCGAGAGGTTGCCGCCGATCGCCGTTTCGAGGACACGGCGGTGCGCCGCCCAAGCGGGGCACACCTGCACAGTGTGCTCCACCGTGTCCTCCGGTCGATCCTCGCAGTGGTGACACCCAGGCGTTTCCTCCCGCCCGATTCGGTGCAGGAACCTCCCGAAACATCCATGTCCGGTGAGGACCTGCGTGAGGCGGAAGGTGAGGACGCCGTGGCGCCTCTCTAGCCACTCCTCAAAGAGGGGACTTATCGCCACTATCGTGGCGTGCCCTATCGTAAGGATGTCGATAGAAGTCAATTGAGGACAGCTGTATGTCATTATTTCATGTTTTGATTTTAAGAAAGTCAATAAATAAATATGGCTCATTGAAGGCTACAGCATGGGTATCTGACGTCTACCATAGACAAGTAACATTCTGCCAGCGGTAGCGTGGCGAAGGCGATTGTCCAAAAGTCAAAAATGTATGGGATTGACCAACGCTATCAAAATGTCACGTTATCAATATCTTATACGTTGGTATGCCGATAGTCACATTCGCTGATAGAATGGCACTTGTGTGACACACAGACAAAAGCCAACCAGCCAACTGTAACCATTCTCAGAGCGGATTTCACCAATGACACTGATCGTGATCAAGCTGCGTTCAACAGTTGTCAGTGTCAATATTCCATAGCAAATAATGACACTGACTGCTCGTAAACGTGGTTCATTTAATATGTTGATCGCGTTCAGTTTCAGATTGATGAAATCCGCGCTGAGTCGTCCTTTAAATTAATATATCCTCATGTAAGGTTTGTTTATAGGGTTCCGTAGCCAAATGTCAAAAACGGAACCCTTATAGATTCGTCATGTCTGTCTGTCTGTCTGTCCGTATGTCACAGCCACTTTTCTCCGAAACCATAAGGACTATGCTGTTGAAATTTGGTAAGTAGATGTATTCCGTGAACCGCATAAAGATTTTCACACAAAAATTGAAAAAAAAAAAAAATAATTTTGGGGTTCCGCATACTTAGAACTGAACATCAAAAATTTTTTTTTCATCGAACTCATACGTGTGGGGATAGATAGGTCTTTAAAAATGATTTTGAGGTTTCTAATATCATTTTTTTCTAAACTGAATAGTTTGCGCGAGAGACACTTCCAAAGTGGTAAAATGTGTCCCCCCCCCCTAACTTCTAATATAAGAGACTGATAAAACAAAAAATATATGATGTACATTACCATGTAAACTACCAGCGAAAATTGGTTTGAACGAGATCTAGTAAGTAGTTTTTTTTTAATACGTCATAAATCGCAACTTCTGCTTATTATATGATACCTACTGGTTTATACGGAACCCTCGGTGTGCGAGTCCGACTCGCACTTGGCCGGTTTTTTGTTTGTGACCAGCCCGTCACACAATAATTCCTACTACTGCAACTTCTGAAAACCAGAATCAACAATGGCGACCACCAGAAATACGCCGAGCTAATGAAGCCCGACGAGTCCCGGAGAAACGATTCAACTATTTTACAAAAAAAGTACCTATAGATTAAAAAAAGCCAGTGGCAGGTAAGAGATGACCAGTCTCGACTGAAGGAGCCCGTTCAAGAACATGACGCGTGTATCAAAACCATCTAGCTCAACCATTTTGAAGGGAACCAAATGATTCAACACACGCGCCACCATCAGCGAAACAATTTGTTTGAGCATGACAAGCTCTCAACTGCCACACTAGTCCATGTCAAACAAGTTAAAAAACAAAATCTTTGACTTATTACATAATACACGTGCCATGTAAATGGCTCCATTTCCAAAAAAAAAATAAAAAATATGCTTCTACATTATACAAAACTATGATTATCAATGACCCAGCTAAGTTCTCAATGTTAATGCATTTTAGGAATAAACACTTAAGGATTGGAATTTCTTGCTGCAGTCTGCGTTTCCTGATAGCTTTAATTAGTGTCCGGCCATAATAAAATTAGTTCTTAGAGCCGAAACCAAAACCGAGTTCTGCCATATTTTTAGGGAAAGATAAACAATTTTCTTTTTATTTCGTACAATGAAATTTAATTAAAAGCAACAATTTCTCATGACTATGAGCACCGACGCAAACAAGTTAAATATCTTCACACGCATCTCAGTGCATCGAACATGTCCGATGAAGTCCGGTGAAGATCGCACCACGAAACCTGCTGAACTAGACTTAGTTCCGGTTTCGGCTGTAGGTTTGGCTAGATGGCAACCGAACCGAAATATCGCTTGTATACCTGCTACCTACCTATAAACCTATAAATCATAAAAAAGTGAAAAGGTTACTTCTAGGCAAGTGTGGTCCAACGTCGGCTGCATCACCGCTTACCATCACGTGATATATTGTGATCAAATGCGTGCCAACCTAAAATTAACTCAAAATCATTCGAACAGTATTTCCGTTCTTTTTAGGGTTCCGTAGCCAAAGGGCAAAAACGGAACCCTTATAGATTCATGATAATTATCTGTCTGTCTGTCTGTCTGTCCGTCCGTATGTCACAGCCACTTTTCTCCGAAACTATAAGAGCTATGCTGTTTTAACTTGATAAGTAGATGCATTCTGTGAACCGCATAAAGATTTTCACACAGAAATAGAAAAATAAACAATAAGTTTTGGGGGTCCTCATACTTACAACTGAAACTCACAATTTTTTTTTTTCATCAAACCCATACATACGTGTGGGGTATCTACGGACAGGTCTTCGAAAATTATATGGAGGTTTCTATTTATATTTTTTTTCTAAACTGAATAGTTTGCGCGAGAGACACTTGTAAGGTGTTAATATGTGTCCACCCCCCCTGTTACTTCTAAAATAAAAAATAATAAAACTAAAAAAAAATATATGACGTATATTACCATGTAAACTACCAGCGAAAATTGGTTTGAACGAGATCTAGTCAGTAGTTTTATTTAATAAGTCATAAATCGTAAATCGCAACTTTTGCTTATAATTTAATACCTACAGGTTTGTACGGAACCCTCAGTGCGCGAGTTCCGACTCGCCCTTGGCCGGTTTTTATTTTCCTTAATAATGTTACTACCCAATTTTGCTGATAAGTTCCAACAAGACCTAACAGGACAAAAATAATTTTTAATTAATTAAAACTTAAGTTTATAGGTAGTCCTTATTTTGAATAGGTACTTGGTGGGCCGACTCAAATTCAAAACACCGATAATGGCCGGGTATAAAAATTAAAATATTTTGAGGTTCAATTTAGTTTGATAGTAACGTCTTCCAAGTACGTTGTGCAAAATGTGGTCGAAACTAGTTGTTTTGATGTTGTTGATCTGTTTTGTAGGAGTCTCTTGGTCTGGGGTGGTTGATACAAAGGACAGACTAGCATGTCCCGGTAACATGCCGAGACTCCACAATGGTAATTGTGGCCCAGCGCCAATAGACCGGTAAGTACTACCCTAACTAATATGATTTAAGATCACTGTCTTAAGGCAGCACTAGTCTTTGGTCTGAACTCGTTCATGGGCGTGGCTAACACGAATGCTGTCGGAAAGTTTGGCTGCCTGCTGGAAATTTTACCACTGGAATTGCATAAAATTTCCGCACCACGTGAGCCGCTGAGATTTTGTACAATTCCATTGGTTAAAATTTCTCTATTTCTCCGTTCCGCTACCACGTTTCACGAAAATGTATAGGCAGCCTAATGGTGGCCATACATAGTTTTATAACAAAATACCGCCACATATACTAGAACTAAATTAGACGAAATTTAAAAACTGTGTAAAACGCACACTACGCAAACAAGCATATTATAAATTGGGGGAGTACATTGACGACAAAAATGCTTGGCTCAATGCTGGTCCGCTCCACAACGACTAAAATGCCCGAACTTTGATGAAGATGTGAAAACATTGTTGGACCTGCTGAAGATTGTAAGATTATCTTTGCATTGTATAGACTCATTAAAAAATCTAACCATGATTTTGTAAAAAAGCAGTGTTTAAAAGAGTGTCCATGGAGTTTCTTGCACGTTCTTCTCCATAGGATCTACTCTTTGGAACGTGCAACTGCCGCGCTGGAGATAGGGTCGGTGAGTTTGTTTTGTTGCAGAATAACTTGCTACTCTTGTCGCTAGCGCGGCAGAATTAGCTTCATCTATTTGACTGACATACCTTGACTATTCAAAAGTGCCTGTAAACTGGTCTATTTGAAATAAAGGATTTTGTATTTTGTATACACGCTAGATTTTGATAGTTACTTTACAAGCTTAACCAACAGGCAGACCCTAGCGTGTATGTTATAAAACTGTACAGTTTTGTCATAACCGCACACGCAAGAGTTTGCATGATGGTTATAAAACTATCACGCAAACTCTTGCGTGTATGGCCACAAAATTTTTTTGTGAAAAGTATGCTAATATACATAAAACTCGGTTGTAACTTAATTAAGTATCAAAACTACCAATTCTTATTTAAAATATTTTTTTGCAATCCTACTTATTATAAATGCGAAAGTTTGTGAGGATGGATGTATGTTTGTTACCCTTTCACAAAAAACTACTGGACAGATTTGAATGAAACTTTACAGTAATATAGGTTATTCATCAGAATAACACATAGGCTACAATTTATAATGATTTAATGTCATTTTAGTCATAATATAACGATACGTGTCAATTAAGTCGGAAAAAAATCTTCTATCTGAGAGCTATCTTGGCGTGCGCTGCCTAAACCAATGGAGTTACATAAAAATGATGTAGCGCAGGATTGTTTGTCTTAAGTATATCTTAATAAAAGTCCGCGACAGCATATATCTACCTTTTATGTGCAAGCCAGTACGACCAAAATTGTGAACCATAAATTTAATTAAATTTGGTACTATTTTACAATGCACATATTAGTATATAATTATCAAACTCTTATCAAAATGAATACATTTCTCGCATTAAGTATTTAATGTAGATAAACTTTGTCTTTCACTTTAAGTAATTTGGCCGAATAGTTTAAAAGTTATCACGTTATGATTGACTTGAACGGAGCGCCTAACGGATGCGGCAGCACGGGCGGAGCGTGATACGGCGTCATGTCATTTATTCTTCGTCATTTATCCTAGATAGCGAATAATTACTTTTTATTTTTAATTCATAAGAATTGTTCTTGGATTGATTGTATGGAAACTAATTTTGAAGTTAGAAATCTGGGATGTACGATGTAAAGTTACATTAAAAAAATATACCTACCTACCTATTTTAAAAAAAAATGTCACGTATCTTAATGTGGCAGACCAAATTCTACGCGAGCGAAGCCGCTGGCCAACAGCTAGTCTAACATATATTTGAAAAGTCTAGTTCTGAGTTTTAACCCGGGAAAAGAACCAACTGCAATTCATATCATGTTTTGGGCACTCGATATCAATTAGATTCACCCTACAACGTAGGTAATATGAGGTTATTCAAAAATAAATTGCAGGAATGGTTTTGTAAACATTATGTAGTTCTATTAGTGTTCAAGAATTATTTGAGTTTAAATGATGAATATGCTTGTAGAAATTTGTACGTTTACCTCTGTTAGGCAAAATCATGTTTGCTCTTGTTATGTTTTTGTATCCCATCAACTTTTTGATCCATGTTATTACGCACATAAATATTATTTTATTTTAACTTTGGTAAAATGGACTAGTGCAGTCCTAAGAGAGCAATTTAAAATTTTCTTCAGAAAGTTAAAAATTATTCACTGTTACCCTATAAACTATTTTAACTTTGGTAAAATGGACTAGTGCATTCCTAATAGAGCAATTTAAAATTTCCTTCATAAAGTTAAAAATTATTCACTTTTACCCTATAAACTTTTTTCCGAAAATATTTAAATTATATTTACAGACCTAGGTTTTTTTGCATCTAAGCACCAAGTTAATTAAAATTAGTTAATTTAGATCCACGAATTAGGACTTGAAAGTTGGCATAAAATATCGTAAGGAGTAAACGACATAAAGGCCCGCTTGCACAAACCAGCGTTATCTTTAAAGTCAGAGTTACTTCCCAACGCGAAATTAAATAACAGTGAAAAAAAATAGCTCGCAGTTAAAACGTACCTTTATCTTCACTTGCACATAGCAAGTGAGCGCAACATTTTATCTTCCCAAAAATGCTAATGATATTTTTTTTTCTTTTTCAGCAAATCTCTTGAGCAACTTTTCGGCAGTGACTATTATGATGATAAATTAAAATGAAGTTACAGAAGACCGTGTTACAAGAGGTCTTTTGTAACATTTGAATGTTTGGTATCATGACGAATCGAATACACATGAATTTTGTATGAGATGAATTCTCGAATAAAGCATAATATACCGTTTTTATATTAATTTGTGTTTAATTATTGTCTACTAGCTGTTACCCGCGACTTCATCCGCGTGTATGTCGAAAAGTAAACACATAGCGATGTAAGATTGATACGATATTATTTACAAACAGTCAATATCTGGCAATGCTTGACCCCTCTTAGAATTAGGAATTTGGATGACTGTAATGCAAGGCACGGGCTGTATTATCTCTTCTGTTCAAAATGCCGTCCAGCCCTAGTAATTTGGAGAGAAAATTCTGTGCACAATGTAGAAGAAAGTTGCTAGGGTTGATAACACGCGATAGAGCTACATAAAGTTGGCCATGGGTATACCAACTCGAATAGAAAGCTAACCCCGCGACGGATAGAGTAGAGTAGATTAGAGACTGCGCTATCCGCACTTTGACTCCCATTCGGTCTGTTGACCGTAAACTGTGTTCTGGCTAAGTTAACCAGCCTAGCTCCGCCCAAATGCACAAAGGCCTTCTGGGTAATCCACAGGTTTTGCGCTGCGACCTCACCGTTCCACGATTTGTTGAGGTCGGGAAGCAATGGCCTCATTTCCAGGAAGTCGAAAACTTCTCGGCGTCGAAGCAATCTCTGCAAATTAGGCTGTCTATGGAAGGCAATGTCTCATGATACCTATTATTATACGAAAGGTATTTCTACTTAGGCTGATACGTCGCATGTACCTATAGGTTTGACATTGGCATTTTAGTTGAATTTGAGAAAAACATCAGAATGAGTGGGTATGCATGGGTCCAGCACTACTACTTTGGAACCTCTTCGCATTTTCGTCTGAGGCGTCATGGCCTAGGGATCTACAGTTCCCCTATGAAACTGAGCTGGTCATAACGTGTCATAGGCTTACTGAGAATTGAACTACATTAAAAGTAAATAGAAAATAATTGGGAATGTGGGAGATTCTGGGAATAATCGTAAAAAGACTGGAGCATCACGCTAGAGCAAATTAGCTGAAATCTTATTCAGCTACTTTAACAGTTTGTTGAATATGTGTGACTTTCAGCCGAGTGCCATTGGATTTAATCGAAATTAAATTTATGTAAATAAAAAAACATTGCATGATTTTTGACATTTCCCACAAACATTCAATATAATGGGTATTGATGCTTACGTCTTCGGTGGGTTCCCCGTACACAGACGAAATTAATTAATGCTGAAGCAACGGGAGGCTATCTTCTAAAATAAGCTAACCACTTTCTTGATAGTGGTGTGTGCCGACAGAAATTTTTATCAGTTTTTGTATAATAATGCCCATTTGAGTGGCCTTCATATTTTTATTCGTCGTTCCCTCACTGCTGAAGGCCGTGACTGCATGATACATCGCGTTTCCAAGCCACTCGGTAGTCTGTAGTGTGGAAAGCTCTGAAATGCTATCTTTACGGCGTTGGACCATAAGAAGACCACATGTTTGCATATTTGAACTAAATGAATAGCACTTTTTTCTTCAAACTACCAAGTTAAGAAACTACTTTATGAATAAAAATTTTTCTTAATTTGTTTCCAACCAGGAACAGCAATCATAACTATGTTTAGTACAAAAAAAAAAAAATACAAAAATATAAAACCAACTTCCGAAAACAAAGCACTACAAAGTATAAAATTACTTTGATTTCGGAATAGTTTTTTTTTTTTACTTTTCAGTCGTACCTGCGTATTCATTCACAGAGTACCGATGTGATGTTACGTTGTGAACTGGTGTAACCAGTAACAGACATGCCATTTCAGCAATCCCGAACCATTTGCTATCATTTTTTGAAGAATTTCCGTTGCCTGACTCCGAAGTTCTTAATCAGAATTTCATCAAATTGAAATGAGACCAATCCGAAAAAATACTCTCCTAAACAAAAAATAAGAATCATCCATTTCGGTTGAAAATTGGCAAAAATATCGCTGAACAAACATTTTTCATGAGATCCCATCATCAGATCCTAACCAAGACCTTCCATCACTAGCTCAGCAACATAAGATGATGATTACCAGACACGAATATCTGAATAGCGTTTGAAAGTTTTTGTAAAACATTGTATGTGTCTATAAAATTTGAGGGCTTCCCTCCATTTTTATGGGATTTCATCATCAGATTCTGACTTGGTGACAATGGTACCATCTCAGGAAATAGGCTTTTGAAAATAAAAAGATTTTTTAAAAACGGTACACAATTGACGGAGATATCGGTGAACATATAAAAAAAATACAAACACCTTTACACAGAGCCTCCTCCTTTTTGAATAAGTCGGTTAAAAACTCAGTTACCGAGCTAATTCAACTGATTTTGCGTCTCTACGATGGAACCTCGTAACTTGCTCGCGGTTGGTATGACATGATCCCTGGCTTCAGGCCTGTAAAGGTTCATTCTTCGTCTTTTCGAGTAGATGATTGACTCTGTATAATGTTTTGGCCCAGTAGGTTGCTACGTTTATTGTAGCTTAAGGCGAGTTTGCAGTACTGTGTGTTTTGACGAATAACAGCGATTGTCCGGCGAGCGAAATAATGCCTTAAATTTGGTTGTTTTTTCTTCTTGGCGAAAACTGATAAAGAAATTATACAATATGGTTTCAACATTTACTTCAAAATAAAAAGCTCTATCTATTGATATAACTTTTATATAATATTCGCGATGAAATCTCTTAGCAGTACACGTTTAAAATTGTAATATAATGTCATGTTTGATAGTAAAAATATCGAGCCAATCATTCTAAATCGCGTTTCTATCTTTACGATTTACTTGAGGGTATGTTCAATTTTTATATTATGATTTTTATTTATTGAAAAACTCATAATTAATTAGATTTTCAGACGTTCAAAAATCTTAAAAAGTACTGCAACCCCGCCTTAAGTGGCAATCATTTAGTTCTCCAAAGTAGAGATGGCCTAAGAAGGCCACTTTCGCAGAATCAGAAAGCACATCACGCTACCGGTCACTGTCAAATTTTCCCAATCAACTTTGAACCTAATGCTTTAGCAGCAATAAAGATGGAAAAGAAATTTGACAGGTTGTTGCGTGGTTAATGTTATGATTCTGCTAAACTGGCCACCCACAGGTGTTATTGAGCAGCTTTATCTTATTGAGCTTCGCAAATCTAAGCGCGCGCCTGTTGACGAATATTGTAATCTTAACACCGCGAAAATAATGAGATCGAATATATAACGTCATCTATGGAACATGAAGTTGAACTATGAAAAGATTAGTAAGAGTTCGTTTTATTTGAAATAGTTAATAGAAATTTTACGTTCATTTGGAACGATATGTATTTAAGGTATTAAAATAATTTTAAGACGTTTTAAATGTACCACTAAAAATATGTTTTGGTGTAATGTCGTGTTGTCGAAAGTACTATTTGGATCAGTAGATATCATTGCAGGTATAACGTAGAAAGTTGATTTCATCTACATTTAAGTAAGTTGATTTTATCTACTTTGGTTTTGTACGTACTGTTACGAACTAGGGGTTCGTGACAATAAAAACAGCCGATTAATTAACCAAAAATTACACTTTAATAATCAACACTAATTAACACTTTAAACGCACTAATTATAACACACAATCGCACTATTAAACACTTCACTTCACTTAATTCGAAGTTGAAGATCGCTGCAGTATTGATTGAATTGGCGATACAAGATCCGCTTGTATCGCCAATTCAATCAATACTGACTTAGTCACATCTTAGGTGCACTTCTCGTATCTTTCTGGATACGGTAGGTCACGTCATTGATTTTTGTGACAATCCGGTACGGCCCATCCCATTTAGCTTGAAGCTTAGGAGATTTCCCTTTACTGCGTACTGGATTGTGCAACCACACTAGTGAGCCTTCGTCGAAACCTTTATAGTTCATTTTGCGGTCATAACGGGTTTTCATCTTTTCAGACATTCGCTGGCCCGATTGTCTGATATGCTCATAAATGTCATTCATTTTGTTCCGCAAGTCATTCGCATAATTGGTTATACTGCGTGGGGCGTCAGGTGGTATTCCGGTGATAAGGTCTGCAGGCAGCCGTAATTCTCTACCAAAGTTTGCGAAAGCTGGTGTCACCGATGTGCTTTCGTGAACAGCACTTCGGTATGACAGCAAAAACGGTTGTATATGCTTGTCCCAGTCGCGTTTCCACAACTTTAGCCAGGTATCTCTCCAATGTTTGATTAAATCGTTCCACCATTCCATCCGATTGTGGGTGGTAAGAAGTTGTTCTCGTTTTATGAGTAATATGCCCATAACTCGGCAAGTTTCCTGGAATATTTGTGATTCAAAATTCCTTCCTTGATCGCTGTGATCTCCAAAGGTACTCCAAAACAACAGAAGACTTCATGAACCAGTTTATTTGCAACTGTTGAAGCTTCTTGATTCGGAATGGCAAAGACTTCCGGCCATTTGGTGAAGTAATCCATTACAACCATGAAATACCTGTTACCTTTTTCACTTTCCGGAAACGGTCCCGCAACATCCGGGGCTATCCTTTCCCAAGGAGCACCAACATTGTACAATTTCAACGCACCTCTGCTACGAGTCTGAGGTCCTTTAACAGCCGCACAACTTGTACATTTGCGACACCAGTCCTCGACATCGTCACGACAGTGAACCCAGTAAAAACGTTCCCGTATCTTCAGTAGAGTCCGTTTAACTCCCATAAGGCCTCCTGAACATCCATCATGGTACAGCTATAGAACATCCGGTACTTTCGCTTTAGGGACAACCATTTGCAAATGACAGCTGTCTCCCCGAGCATTCTCCCATTTACGGCACAGGACTTCATCCTGAATCACTAAGCTGTCCCATTGTGCCCAATAGCTTTTTGTGATCGAACTCATCGCTGAGCCGTCGCTCCACGTAGGCTTAGGTGCACTGGTCCTTATCCAGTCCAGAATCAGCTTGACGTCCGAATCTTCCTTCCTTCCACTCGTTGCTGAGGTCTGTCTTAAGCATCCTCACAGGTACGGCTTCTTTACCCTCTTGCCTAGTACAATGCTTGCAGTCTTCAGAGCAAGGTCTTCTTGACAATGCATCTGTGTTGCCATGAGATTTCCCACTGTGATGTTCGACAACGAAGTCGTATTCCTGCAAGAGTTCAATCCATCTCGCAACTTGTCCTTCTGGGTTTTTAAACTGCAATAGCCATTTCAGTGCAGCATGGTCAGTTCGTAAGTGGAATTTCCGGCCCAGTAGATACTTGCTAAAATGCTGTACTGACTTTACCACAGCAAGCAATTCCCTTCTCGTGACACAATAATTCCTCTCTGGTTTCGACAACGACTTGCTGAAGTACGCAATCACAACTTCTTGATCGCCATTGCATTGGGACAACACACCGCCAAGTCTGATATCACCTGCGTCTGTGTCAACTAAATTCCTTGTCGGCATCAGGATACCCCAAAATCGGTGTTTTGCACAGACGGTTCTTTAGCTCCTGGAAGGCGATGTCGCAACTTTCATCCCAACAAAACTGTCGCTTCTCCTCGGTTAGTTTATGCAGGGGTTTGGCTACATCTGCAAAGTTCTTGACAAATCGTCGATAGTAGGAGCACAATCCCAGAAATGCTCTGACCTGCGTCTTGTCTTTTGGAATGGGCCAATCTTTGACAGCGGTGATTTTCTCTGGATCCGTGCGGATACCTTCTTCCGACACTACATAACCCAAAAAGTTAACTTGCCGTATGAAAATAGAGCACTTTTTCGTACTCAACTTAAGGTTGGCACTCTGGATCTTCATGAGCATGCGTCCCAGGTTTTGAAAGTGTTCATCAAACGTACGGCCTACGATGATGATGTCGTCCAAATAGACAAGGCAGGCATCGCCAATTAACCCGGTTAGTACAAGTTCCATTAACCTTTCAAACGTTGCCGGAGCGTTACACAATCCAAACGAAAAACTTTAAATTGCGACAGACCCTTTCCTGTCGAGAATGCAGTTTTTTCCTTATCCTTTGGGTCAACTTCTTCTTGCCAGTAGTCACTTTTTAGACCCAATGTGCTAAACCACTTAACTCCAGTGAGCATGTCCAGCGTGTCTTCAATTCTTGGCAAAGGATAGCTGTCCTTCTTTGTAACGTCGTTCAGACGACGATAGTCAACACAAAACCGCATGCTGCCGTCCTTCTTTCTTACCAGCACTACAGGTGAACACCATGGACTGGATGAAGGTTCTATAACACCATCCTTCACCATTCCCTCAATCATGGTTTCCACTTCCTTTTCACGTGCTACCAGTAATCTCCCTGGCCGCTGACGGATAAGCAATTCTTCTCCTGTATTTATTTTGTGTTGAACTAAGCCAGTCTTCCCGATATCAGCATCGTTCGAAGAGAAAACATCGGCGTACTTGTGTAACATCCTCTTCGCCTTGACCATTTCGTTTTGAGACAGAGCGCTGAGACAGTCTTCTAAAAGTGCGGTCACTCTCGTTTGGGCATTCTTGCTGAGGGTCTCAGTTGATGGATATTGGCATCGACGCAACCACTCCACTTTCTCACAGGTACCCATCAGTGTGCTTTTATCTATCACCTGTTCCATATCACAAAGGTTCAGCACACGTACCCTTGAGGTGTTGGTAGCTCTGACCAAAGTTTGTGCAACTTTTCACGAAAGGTCATTGTCTATCCTTTCCACGAGTACACAACGATGAGTGTTCCCAGGATTCTGAGGAAGACTAACCGGCACAATCGTTTCCGATCTCGGAGGAAGAACAATCATCTTCAGGCTGTATATATTTCCTGGTAACGCCCCTTCCATGAAGAGTTTCTCTTACCCACATTTCATAACTCCTTGATTAACGTCGATCTCACAACGATTCTTCCTCATAAAGTCTAAGCCCAGGATGCAATCGTCCATTACATCGGCCACAACAACATTATGCAGGTATTCTGTTGCCTAGCTTCAACTCCATCTCTCTCTCTCCTTGGACGGGTATCCGCTGACCGGTGGCTGTCACTAAATTTATGCGCTCTCGGTAGTATGCAGAGTCCCCAAGGAACCGACTTGCAAGTTGTGAACTGACAACCGTGCGAAAAGCTCCAATATCTATCGTCAGCTTACATGGTGTTCCGTTGACCTCGCCCTTGATGATAAGGCTGTTCCCGTCATGGGTTTGTGAGATCGAAATCCTTGGGGCTCTTTGAACCTCAGCCAGTAACCGCCCCGCAGTCCTGGCTGTCACTCGTTTCTTTGCTGCTGCTGAGTGTGCTGCTGTTAACCGCCCTACCCTATGGAGATTGGCTACCTTCCCCTTCTGCAGTTCGCTTAGGGCAACTGGATCGAAGGTGGCCCCTTTCACCACAGCCGTAGCACCTAGGGCTGTATCCTCCCTGACGTGGTGGGAACGATGATCTTGCCGCACAGCTTCCACCTCTAGTGCATGGGCCAAAGCGTCCTTAAATGTCCCGCGGTGCCCAAGCCTTACTGCAGCCCTAACTTCAAGGTCGCGGATGCCGTCAATGCGCGGATGCCTCTCGCACCAGCTTCTCCACTTCAAGGGCCCACTGCTGCAGGTTTTCACTACTACGCTGTACGCGATCTCTAAGTTGCGCACGAAACACATGCTCCAGATGAAAGTCACCATACCGGGATTCTAATGCTTCAAGGAGCTGCTCGTAAGTTTCTTCTTTACCGAGAGCTTACAGGACAGTTAAGGCCTGGTCGCGCAGGCCTAAGGTGAGGGCAGTCATGGTTTGATTTTTACTCCAACCGTTTGCCTTCATGACGGCCTCAAACTGAATTTTGTAGGCCGACCGAGAAGACATGTGGCGGACAAATCGAACGGCGGCACTTTAAATCCACGTAGCGAAGGTGTAGTAGTTACGGGAGTTGCAATCCCATCTCCAAGTTTAAGGTTGCCCAACTCCTTCTTCATATCAGCAATGACGTTATTACATTTGCTGATCTGTGTTTCAGCATCTGACATGCGGTTGTCATGTTGAGCAACCTTATCCTTCACTTCCTTAATGTCTTTCCCGAAAGAAGCGTGAATTTCCTTCATGAGGAGCATCTGTTCTTCCTGGCGGCGTGCCTGCTCCTCCTTGTCAAGCTTGAGCTGTTCTTCCAAGCGACGGGCCTGCTCCTCCATTCGGCGGGTCTGCTCCACTTGTCGGCGGGTCTGCTCCTCCTGTCGGCGGGTCTGCTCCTCCTGTCGGCGAGTCTGCTCCTCCTTGTCGTGCTGCAGCTGTTCTTCCAACCGACGGGCCTGTTCCTCCTGTCGGCGAGCCTGTTCCTCCTGTCGGCAAGCCTGCTCCTGCAGCATCATCATCAGAGCAGCAAAGTCTGGTGCTGATGATGCCGGAGCTGCTGTGGACGGGCCGGCCTCCATGGTCGGTAGCCGACTTTCCGACATCTGCGGCGATGCACCACCAAAACGCCTCTGATCCGTCTCCTGCTGGCGTTGACTACGGGTACGGATACCCTCCGTGTCGTCCTTTGGCAGAATTGGCATTACTATCCACACTTCTGACACCAATTGTTACGAGCTAGGGGTTCGTGACAATAAAAACAGCCGATAAATTAACCAAAAATTAAACTTCAATAATCGACACTAATTAACACTTTAAACGCACTAATTATAACACACAATCGCACCGTTAAACACCTCACTTCACTTAATTCGCAGTTGAAGATTTGTTTGTATCGCCAATTCAATACTGACTTAGTCGCGAGCGATGCGCACCTTATATAGTCCCACAGTAATTTCCAGAACCTTCGAGAATGGAAATATTCAGAAAGTTCGGGAACATACCGGTCCCGACTAACTAGGTGTCGAAACATCGAGAATGTTTTAGCTTCGAAGAGTCTAGAAAGATCGTTACCCAATTAGTTCCACTACTCGATACTAGATGGCGTTAGTAGTACGTTGTGTACCCGGCATTAATTCTGGCGCGTAACAGTTCTTTGCGATGCGGACAAAACAGAATACAGAAAATAGGTTCTGTTAATAATCCTACTAATCCGGCATTACAGCGCTTTGGCACATCCACGCCAACACATTACTAAACATACAGGCAAATTTTAGAGCAGACTTTTTTGAATCAATAGATGGCATTGCAGGTGTTACGTAGTAAGTTGATTTCATCTACATTTAATTAAGGTGATTAACTACTTTGGTTTCATACTTTTTATCGAAATAAAAACAAAAAATAATACAGAAAATAGGTTTTGTTAATATATCCTACTAATCCGAAATTTCAGTGCTTCTGAACATCCAGTCCCATACATTTTTAAACATACAGGCACCTAGTCAATGTTATGGTTATTGACTGCTTAGCTCCTCCAAGATATAGCGTGATGATAACTATTTCTAAGAATGTTTAAAAAAGGCTAGTTTTATGCTAAACTGAACGAATAATTTAAAATTTTACAAAACTTGTCGAAAAACGTTGATACGTACAGTTAAAATCTTTAAATGTACAACACTTTTTTTCCCGGCCACCGATTGTAATGAAACAAAGCCTATATGTTGCTTAGAAATAATTATGCTGAATCAAATTTTGAAAACTCCAACCAAATCCGTTCAGTATTTTCGGAGATCATCCTGTACAGACAGACAGACAAAAAACGTAAAAATGCTCTGTTTGTGTTCTATAGCTTTTTTTTTAAAACCTCTACTCGATTTTTGGTATTTTTCTTTAATGTACAGAATTCATGGCTTCTACTGTTTTATTATATGTATATAGTATAGATATATGTATATAGATGATACTTTTTTTTTACTTTTAATTTTCTTTTAAATTTGCCTGCTATTTACATTTATATAATGGTTATATGTATGGGTATACCCGAAAGTCACAGTTATACATTTTTTTTTACTCTAGTCTCCGTCAGAGATGACAGAGACAAAGTCTACGATGGAGCGATGGATACTCGAAAAAATTATTATGAACCGTTTTTAACTTAAAATCTTGTCATGCAGAGTTGCATGACAAGATTTTCACATATTATGACACACCAGCTGAGTCGACGGGATTTTGCGAATTATGTCATCAAATTCAGGAATTACATCAAATTTTGGCAATCGTATTTACTATGAAAGATTTGTTTCCGTAACTAAATTATACGACAAGTTTGTGAGAAATATCTCGCTTCAGTCTACTTAAAAATGTGTCTTAAATATGAATTACATCACCTCTCAAAAAAGGTTGACAACTTATATTTTCTGAAAATGTACCTATAGGTAAGTAAACCAATTTCTCACTTCCTGAAAAGACGCAGAAGGTCCAAATCAAGGCATAATCATTCTATTTGCGTTCTTCGTTTGGTCCTTTTTCATACATAACTCAGCTGAAAATACGATAGAAAATAACAAAAAATAATTACGTTGCGTTTTGATGATAGCGAGGCTAAAAAACATGAAAATTGTGGATTTGAGGATATTCAAGGTCCATTGCTGGGATAGTGGATTGCTCATCTTTTGATTTTATATAATTTTTTATGATATTCTTTAATTTTCTGACGAATTTATCCCTAACGATATATGTCGCGATAGTTATTTTTTTTGATTTCCAAAGTCGAAGTTTCGCGCCAACTGTGTTTGTTTAAGTTTTTGTTTTACTCAAATATCACCCACTCACATGTAAATACGATTACAGATATGACAATTATGAATCTAAATATCTTGAAGATTAATAAAATCCCCAGATCTAAATGCAATTTACAAACACAGATCCAACACGTAATTTCATTACCGCAACACTTCATTCGTGTTTAAAATGATCAACCATTTTGTTGTTTTATCTCTATGGAGAAGAACTTGCAAGAAACTCCACGGACACTCTTTTAAAAATAATAAATTCCTAACAATTTATTATTTTTAAAAGAGTGTCCGTGGAGGTTTTGTTTACTTCGGGTTCAAATTAAACAGACATTTGAGAACGATGTAAAAGACGAGCAAGATAAAATCGTCGGAATTAGAAGATGAACAATTCAAAGGAATAATTAAAATCAACCTTAGCAGCTGAAAAATGATCAGTCCCACCTGACGGGGCCCGTCCACGAACATGTCACCTGCGCCAGCACCCATTTTGAAGGGAGCCAAAAGGATCAAACGCATACGCCACCATCAGCCTGAATTTTGAGTGAGCATGACACTCCCAACCGCCAGGGTACGTTCAAGTCAAAAACAAACTTGAAACTGATAACTGAAGTTTCAATTAAAAGTACACAGTACTCACACATGTGTAAAATGGATGATATTATACATAAATGCTAAATAAATTGATTCTATACAATGCAAACATAGTTAAACAATCTTCCAATTTTCAGCCGGTCCAACAATGTCTCCAAAATATTTACAGATAAGTTCCAGCATTCAGCCAAGAATTTTTATCTTCAATATAATCCCGCAACTTATAATATGCTTGCTTGCATAGTCTGCGTTTATTTTAAATAATGTACTATGAAATTAAATATTAAAAAAAGAGGAGCTCGTGGCTAAATAATAATAGCCGCACAGGTCGATCTTCAAGGTTAAGCAACACTTTCCGAGGTTGGTCTGTGGATGGGTGACCATTTTAACATACCGAGTTTCCTCCGTGTATCGGAAAGCACGTTAAGCTATTGGTCCCGGCTGTCATTTGGAGATCTTTGGCAGTCGTTACGGAAAGTCAGAAGCCAGAAATCTGACACCAGTCTAGCCAAGGAGTACCGTGTTACCCCAGTTAATGGGTTGTGGAGGTCTGGTAGCCAGCCGCTCAACGTAAAATACTGGTATTCAGTTTAATCTGGTTTGACTGGAAGCCGACCCCAATATAGTTGGGAAAAGGCTAGGCAGATGACTATGAAATTAAATTCAAGGTAGGTACAGAAAAACACTGCAAACAATATCTCACGACTGTAAGCTAGATGCAAACAATTAATGACAGATCGACACTCGCACTCAGCGTATCGAACATGTCCGGTTAAGTGCGATCGCACCACGAAACCGGCTGAATCTAGTTTCGGTTTCGGCTGTAGTTTTAGCCAGATGGCAACCGAGCCGAAAGATCGCTCGGATACTTGCTATACCTATAATACTTTAAAAAATGAAAAGGTTACTTCTAGGCAAGTGTCCTCCAACGTTTTCATCACACCCATACGTGTGGTGTATTAATGGATAGATCCTCAGAAATGATATTGAGGTTTGTAGTATCAGTTTTTTCTAAACTTAGCAGTTTGCGCGAGACACACTTCCAAAGTGGTAATGAAATGCGTGTGGTAATTTATGAAATAAGAGAATGATAAAACTAAAAAAAAAATATATGATGTACCTACATTACCATGTTTATCATACATTACACATTACATTAAATTCCAACGAAAATTGGTTCGAACGAGATCTAGTAAGTAGTTTTTTTTTTAATACGTCTTAAATCGCATACCGCAACTTATGCTTATAATAAACTAGCTGACCCACGCAACTTCGTCTGCATCACTTTTTCCATTAATGCTCAGCTCCTTTTAGTCTTACCGTGATGATATATAGCCTTCCTCGATAAATGGGCTATCTATTACCGAAAGAGTTTTTCAAATCGGACCAGTAGTTCCTGAGATTACCCCCTACATACAAACTTACAAACAAATGTTACCTCTTTATATTATATTAGTATTAGTATAGATATAGAATACCTAAAGGTTTGTTCGGAACCCCGGTGCGCGAGTCCGACTAGCACTTGGCCGGTTTTTTAATTAATTAAAACTTCAGTTTATAGGTGTAACTTATTTTGAATACTAGGTGGGCCGACTCAAACTCAATACACCGATTATGGCCGGGTATAAAAAATAAAATATTTTGAGGTATGATTTAGTTATATAGCAACGTCATCCAAGCACATTGTGCAAAATGTGGTCGAAACTGTTTTGATGTTGTTGATCTGTTTTGTTGGAGTCTCGTGGTCTGGGTTTACTAAAACAAAGGAAATAGTATATTGTCCCGGTTACATACAGAGACTCGGCAATGGTAAATGTGCCCCAACGACCCCGTCCCCAGAGATAAAAGACCGGTAAGTAGTAATACCGTAACTAATATAATTTAAGATCACTGTCTTAAGGTAGCACTAGTCGGTGGTCCGAACTCGTTCATGGGCGTGGCTTACGCGAATGCTGTTTGACCTTAAGGCGCGACCCCGAGCAAAACGCAGCGCTAGTCGTTTTTAGTTCAGTTTTTAGAGCTATCTACTCTTTATCCAAAAGTAATATCAACTAATAAAAAATACATTCCCCGCGCTGGGCTGCGCCAGCACCAGCGCGCCCAGCTGGTGTCATCGTCCATTACATCCGCATTGTTTTCTACGCTCTCTTCATAATCTTGGCTTCAAAATGGTAGATTTTATTTTTTATTACTAAGTATTAATGTTTTAGTAATCTCCTCACAACGAAACCACAGAAATGAGAAAAAATTACTGAAAACATGCATCTTCTCGACAACTAACGATTATTTTGATTATGTAGTGACACTAATGGATAGGCAATTTAATTATGAACATTTTGGTAGAAGTTTTTTTATCAATCGACCAAAATTAGATTTTATAACGATTTTATTCAACATTCTGAGAGTATTCGCTATTGCATCTCTTGCGCTGTTATTGAGGCAAAAAATGCTCAAGGTTATTTGCTCAGGGTATGGCCTTAAGGCTGCTTGCTGCAAATTCAACCACTGGAATTGCATTAAATTTCCGCAACACGTGATCTGCTGAGATTTTTCACTACTCCATTGGTTCAAATTTCTCCATTTCTCCGCTCAGCTGCCTCGTTCAGCGTCAATGGATAGGCAGCCTGATGGCCATACACGCTACATTTTGATAGTAACTTTACAAGCTTAGCGTGTATGTTATAAAACTGTACAGTTATGGCTGCATGTTATGTCGGTTATGCCTGTGGGTCATCTCTGTAACGTTATAACCATCTAGCAAACCCTTGCGTGTATGGACACAACAAATATTTGTGAAAAGTATGCTAATATACATACAACTTAAGTATTGAAACTACCAATTACTTTCAGGCCCTGTCATAATACCAGCGCTGTGATATTTATTTATTTACATATAGCAAAAATATTTAAATTACATTTATAGACCTGGTTTTTTTGTATCCACGAACCAAATTTCATAAAATTGGTTAATTTAGTTCCACGAATTAGGACTTGAAAGTTGGTATAAAATATCGTTAGGAGTAAACGCTATAAAGGCCTGTTAGCCCAAACCGGCGTCAGAGTTAGTGACCAACGCGAGATTAAATAACAACTAATAAAAAAATAACGTTTGTAAATTTTGATATTTCTCGGGTTAAAAACCTTACACGACATAAGCACAACATTTTGTGTTCCCGAAAATAATGATGCTAATGATATATTTTTTTTTCAGCAATCCTCTTTATGACTATGTGTATAAATAAAGTTACAAAAGGACGTGTTATAAGAAGTTTTGCTACCTTATCATGACACCATAAACGAGAACCTTATAGCGAAAAGACAACATTGCTGTTTTAAACTCATTTTAAAATTAAAGTCTACAATAAAGATTATATATAGGTTTTTAAATCGAATACACATGAATTTTTTATCAGATGAATTATCAAAGCATAATATTCCGTTTTTATACCAATTTGTGTTTTTTATTTGGTTTTTGCATGAATTTGTATCAGATTAATTTCCGCATAAAGCATAATATTCCGTTTTTATATTAATCTGTGTTTTATTTTGACTATTTTATTACGTGTCGTCCTTGCGAGGAGTATAGACAGATAATTATTAATGATAATAGACAATAGTGTGGTCGTTCTTTTTTTGAAAGCACAAATGGCTTTTTTAAAACATACCCACATTCAGATTACAATCTGTTGAATCAGTGCTACTTCTCCTTGTCGTATCGATTGACTCTTTCCAAAATTTTATGCGACCAGTACGTGACCGTTTGGACCACACTGTCGGTACCTTCCTACTACTGCAACACTTGTCGATAGTTTGAGTCTCATTAGCTTCTTTTAAGGAATAGTATAGTTTAATTTATTTGTTGTATCCATATCCATAGTAAAATATTAATTGCAATAGTAACTCCGTATGTGTCGACCACTTACTAGTGTTGGCGGGTACGCGAATTAACGTGGCGGGTACCGTGTTCTATAATTATAAAAACTTACTTAGGAAGCTTGTTATTCTAAAAGTGGACTTTGCTCCGCTGTCACAAACGCGACTGCTGAGGCCTTAAAGTGAGTTTTCTCGACTCACGTTCGAACGCGTTCGATTGCGAGCGCGTTAGAATTTTGTATGGGAATTTAGTTATAGTGCCACCTGGTGGTCACTCGTAGAACCTAATTTCCCATACTAAATCATAACGCGCTCGCAATCGAACGCGTTCTAACGTGAGTCGAGAAAACTCACACCAAGGCCTCTGAGCGTGGAGTCTTGGGTTTGTTTCTTAGCACTATAGCAAAATGGTCCTCGGTGCTTCCTTTAGGAATGTATTTGTATTCGCCCAGAATTTGAGGAAAAAATTGTTGGTGTGACACCCCTGTGCACTAGTATATAATAATATTATAATTAAAGGATCGTTAGGAAATGTCAATTAAAACATAAAGTACAGGAAAATACATAGGTAGGTACTTTGAGCCTGAGTCATCGAACACAAAATAACACATTATAAACTTGGAATATTCTGAATATAATTTAATCTATACTATATATTATCTAAACTTATATTATAAAGCAGAAGAGTTTGTTTGTTTGTTTGGATGAACGCGCTAATCTCAGGAACTACTGATCCGATTTGAAAAATTATTTCAGTGTTCGATAGCCCATTTATCGAGGAAGGTTATAGGCTATATATCATCACGCTTAGATCAATAGGAGCGGAGCAGTAATGAAAAATGTGTCAGCTAGTATCTACTGAAGGCAATGTGTGCTCGACAATATTCAGGCTTATGTTGTTGCTCCTGTGTGTAGAAGGGGCGTCATCTTCTCTCCTGAGCGACAGTGTCCGGCTGAAAATATGTCCCACAGACCGCGAGTGTAGCGTGAAGTCAAAAAGATGTGTGAAATAGTGAGAGTTTTATTATTTAGCTACTTTAATTAGATACAAGCTATATATTATATGCATATAGAAATCAGACACCAGTCTTGCCAAGGAGTACCGTGTTACCCAGTTCATGGGTTGTGGAATAGGTTATGTCTGGTCGGCAGCCGCTCCACGTAAAGTACTGGTATTCAACTGAATCCAGGTTGTCTGGAAGCCAAACCCAATATAGTTAGGAAAAGGCTAGGCAGATGATGAACTAGATACAAGCTGCTGATGGCATCACCTGCGTAAAATTTAGAAATTATCCTTATAGGGAAAATGCTTCTGATAATAATACACGGTCAGAACAGAAAAACAAGAACATGAAGCATTTGCACGTTCAAAAGCGTGGATATCTACGGTGAAAAACGTGCAAGAAACTCCACGGAAATCTCTTATATAGATCTCGTCTAAGATGTTGGTCTCTTGGCGTTTATGCCATGGGCCGTCACGATTATCGGTACAATCACTGCTGTATCTACATCCCACATGTCGACCACCTAGCGAGCCATCTAACAAATGAATTTATTGTTTGAAACGTTTTCTCGCATAAATCGCCGAAACGATTTTGATGATTTTTGACTAGAGCTAGATATATAACGTTAAGACGGCTATAGTTTTTAGTATAGCGAAAATCTATAAAAACGCGAGGGAAGTCACTGGCAAAACTAGTTAATGTTATAAAGAGGTAAAATTGCCGTAACTGATTATCATGTGGTATAACACTACGCGCCGTATAGGGTTTTTTCCCGGAAAATAGCACAGTTTCGCTGAAATTGGAGACGTGACTGAAGCCACGTTAAAACTCTAATTAAAGGTATACTAATTAATTTAGTTAATTGAAGTTGTTTTCTAATTTCAGACAACAATATAGCACATTTTTAACCAATTTCCAAAAAAGGAGAAGCTTCACAGTTTGGTAACCCGATTACTCCTAGGTATTTGTTCCGATTTGTGTGATTGTTTTTTAGTTCGATGCTGCTTATTTCCAACTGGGCCTGTAACTGTTATTGATCATTTTTGCTTATTTCAATTTCTGCGTAGACGAAGACGTCGCGCGTCGCCCAAGAATCACCACTTAAAAGGGAAAAATTAAAAACCTACCAAAAAATATAAATATAACGTGTCTGGATGTCCGATGGTCCTCGTAGAAGGGGGCCGGTGGGATGAGGTCGTGAAGTACAATCTGTAGAAGACCGACAAGCAGGCAACTTTGCCGCGATGAGCCAAGCTGGTACCTTGGCATCCACCATTTTTTGTCACCGATGAGCCTCTTAGGCCTGAAACTGCGATAAGCGGGCGCCCGCGGCGGGCAACCGTCGCGTGTCTACAAGCGTGGACACGCGGGTGGGCTCCGTGGAAACGCGACGGTCCCCGTCGCGGGTGCCCGTCGCGGAGACCCGATTATTTTATTTACGCTGTGTCGCTAGTTCAATTTTAACGGATGCACACCATATAGTTGTGTCGATGGCGGTGTTTTGCTACGTAATCGTAGCAAAACGACGCCTAGCAAAAAAAAAACGAAAGCCAGTACCTAAGCCCGTTTATTGAATCTAGGTTGCTGTGCGGGGAATTCGTTTTAAAGTTCAGTAAATTAAGAGCGTGTATTCCGTCCACTAGCGCCGCCAATCGTTTTTTATTATTTGTGGTAAATTTAAGACACGTAGATAAAAAACCGCTCTGTAGTGTACTGAAGAAATGTATTTATTATGTTTTGAGAGTTATGTTTTGTACTTTAGAACATAAATAATTGCCAAAGTCGATATTTTTGTACGGCAATTATTGCTAAATTTACCACAATTAATAAAAAACGATTGGCGGCGCTAGTGGACGGAATACACACTCTTAAGAGAAAATAATAACTCATTTTACAAATATTTTAAAGTTTCGGTACAGGTCTATGACGATTGGATCATTCTCACTAGTTCCAGCAATTAGTTCCATGGAACTTGTGAGACATTTTTTTCTCAGTAGTTCCATGCACTTTGATAATGGGACGAATTAAACAATACTTAATTGAACTCGTCTCACTAGTTCCACCGTAGTTGTTCCATGGAACTACTGAGGTTTTTTTTTCTCAGTAGTTCCATGGTTCTTCTTAGTGGAACAAGTGAAACTAGAGTTAATCAACATCATTCTCATTAGTACCAATTTCTAAAAAAATATCATCAAATATGAATAAAGGAATAAAACGCACAAAAAATATAAAATATCAAGTACATAAGTTAATAAAACCTCGACATTACGATTCATTTTTTCATGGCACTTTCTATTCAAAGCCATCTCTTAAGTGTGATATGGAGTGAAATTTACTTTTGAGACGCGCCCGTTTTAGGTGCGTTCAATAAAATGCGTAGGTAACTAACGCGGTGTCCTGCGTGAGCGACGAACGCTACGCGACGCGACGCTGCGAACGCGACGAACGCGATCAACTCAACGGCATACCCTACATGCGGCCTATATGACAGTCTGCGGCGAGACGCGACGTAACGCCATAGAGTACTACTATAATACTGGCGTAACGCGGACTTGTTTTGAGGGCGACCAGATGAGACACCACGAACTACGTAATGGTTGACTCAGAAGCGTTGATCGCCGCAGTGTGTGAGCAAAGAGTGTTGTGGGACAAAAAACATAAACATTATAGGAATCGTTTATTTTTAACTTTCAAGCAAAATAAAATTGTACTGTACTTCTCCATGATTCGAGAAGTAATGACCAAAATCACGTAGGACATTTGTCGCGTATAGCATCGCGTCGCATTACGTCGCGTCGTGTTGCGTCGCGTCGCGTCGTATTCGTCGCTCACGCAGGACACCGCGTTAGCAATAAAAATCTCGTTGTTCTCAAAAGTCACGAAAATTACCTTAAATATAAAAATTACTTACATGTTACGCAAGGGGGTCAAAGATTACGAAAAAAGAAATGTAACCTTCTGGCCTTCAACGTTGACCGTGCGTGTTATCGCTGGCGGGCACCGCGGACCGCGCGTGCCCCCGCGACGTGTTCCGTCGCACGGAGGCGGGCCCCGTTGCGTGGGTGCAGGGCGCGCCTTCCCGTGACGGATGCCCGCGCAGGACCCCGCGACGGAGCACTTTTGTATGAAACCGCGCGGTCGCCCGCTTAACGCAGTTTTAGGCCTTAGCTCTGCGTTTCACCGAGTCATGGTACTTACCAGAGCCAGGTACTTGCGTGTTATGTATAGGGTTAAAAGCTGTCCAGGCTTGATGTATCACTTTAGCCTATTAAGGATGCCCAGTATTTTAGCCACAGTTTGGGCTTTGTACTCAATTATGGCGCCAAAGTTGAGCCTGGATGTCTATACCTAGGAGCTCAAGCCGATCAGTCGCATGAACAGATGTACCCCGAAAAGCAAGAGTTTGGTCGAAACGAACTTTCGCGGTAAATAAGGGTCACGCCTGTGTTTTGGTGTCGTTAAAAGTTACCATAATGTCATCACCACACTGAGAAACAAGGCTGAAAGTCAAATTTATCCGCTCTACCATGGCAAGGAACGAACTTCACCCCCGCTGGTTGTTGTGCTGGATAAGTATCTCTCTGAAACCACACTGTCATATGCATACCCGACAAGACCAGGCTGTAGTAGGTCATTGATGTGCAGCAGGAAAAGAGTTGCAGAGAGTACAGACCCCTGAGGAACTTCGGCATCAATAGCCGTAAGGAGGAGCAGCTATCAACGAATACTGGGATCGCCGTTCACTAAGGAAGTCTGATATCCAGCTACAAGAACTAGTATAAGTTTCACTAAAAGAGCAATGACGATTTATCAAACACTAGCTGTTACTCGTGGCTGCTCTCGTGGATGGGTTATCACAATCGCACCGTGCATTATTACATTTTTACAATCGGAGCATTAATAGGTACTGTTCGATATTTTGATCTGTAGAAAACGGGAGTTATAAATTTTATTTAAAAAAAAATTAAAGAAAAAGGATATCATAAACACAAAATAAAATTAAGTTTTCTCAAACATGCTTGGAAATGTGAGCATTATATTTACAACCTTCTTCGAGATTAATCGAAATTGCTATACTGGCCGGCAAAAGTTGTATGAAAATCCATATTTTTCATTAAAATGTTATTTAAATTTAGAACTGGCTTGCAAATAGAAAGCCTGTTAAGTGAAAAAAAAAATTAACACTTTTACGCGGGAATAATTATTGTTCTTGTTTGTTCATCATTGATTTTGAAAAGTAATTGTATATTAAATTCCGCGCATTATTTGAGAAAAGTAATATATAAGCCTTCGCCACAACTTACGGACCACGTTAGGAACGTACTTACTTATGTGTATCTCGCCTACGCCTCGACCCACATTTACACGTTCATCCATCAATGCCTCTTTTGCTGGCCGCTGCAGAAATTTACTATATTTATATCTTCTGAAGATTAATGCCTATATGACATCAATTAGTAAAATGCGAATTACTTACCAAGGACGTCATAGCTATAAACTTACTTTATCCTTATTTGTCAGCCATGAATCATAAAACAGTGGAATAAATAGTCGAAACATTGTATCCAAGGTTTAGTGTTTGAATAAGGTTTAAACGAGTGCTCACTAAGACAATGTTTAAGCTGGTCGTGTTAGCGCTGTGTGTGGTAGGGGCACTGTCGTCCCTCATACGGAGTGACTCCTTTGGAAGGTGGCCTACTTGCCCCATAGACATGGAACACGATTTCAAACTACGAAAATGTGTTCAACCTACCGTCGAGAAGTGAGTTCACCCATCATTATTATCTATACTAATATTAAAAAGCAGAAGACTTTGTTTGTTTGTTTGGTTGAACGCGCTAATCTCAGGAACAACTGGTCCGATTGGAAAAAATCTTTTAGTGTTAGATAGCCCATTTATCGAGGAAGGCTATAGGCTACATCATCACGCTAAGACCAATAGGAGCGGAGCAGTAATGAAAAATGTTACGCAGACGACGTTACACGGGTCAGCTAGTGTGTGATATAGACTGATGTTACTTTAATCAAACCAAAGTGAAACTTTAATGGTTGTCTTCCCGAGGCAGGACGATTAGGCATGAGTAATTAACATAACTAATGATAATATAGACTAGTTTTTGTCGCCCAGGAGAATGTTCTGTTAGGATAATTTCAGACTCACACGCGGGCATAGCCGGAGGCGGAAGCTAGTCTCTATGTCATTAGTTATGGTTAAATTCTAACACCGCAAGTGGTAAATAGTTAAATTTAATGATTCACAAAGCGTAACTATGTATAATATATTATTATCCTGTGTCATGACGTATTGTTACTAACTTTGCATTCTATTATACAAATTCAAGTTATTTCAACTTAACAGAGAGATGTGTTGCTGGGGAGTTTGTTGCGCCGCTTCTGCCCAACCAAAATACTAGGAAGTGGTGACGGGTGGTGGTTTTAGAGTAATGTCTTTATGTAAAACTGACGTTCTTATAGTGCTGAACCTCAGGCTAATTAGAATACATAGTTTTCATTTAACTACTTGGCAATCTACCAGATAGAATATTTGCCGCGTTAGCCAATCTCAATGAGGGCTATCGCGTTTGAATTTGTCGCTAGAGACGCTAGTGTAGCGTGAGGTCTTCGATTTGTCAAACTTCATTGTTGGTTGGCTTTTCATAAAAGTTTTATTTGTTTTGTTTTCTTGTGAATATTTTACTAAAACAGCATGAATATGGCAGATGAAGGATTTGGGTCTTGTCCTTATAGTGTGGACAGTAAGGTCTTAGGACCCCACGCATCCTAGTATCAGAGTTTCTAAACCGTAAGTAGTAACAATAAACTAATAATCTTTAATTTTTCTTTCCAGAGATGACGCGTTTGACTGCAGTTTTCTCACGTTTAATGACATAACCGAGAAACCTATGGAAGCTACGCCCCTGAAACTTACTCCAAAGAAAGTAGACAACTATTAAAATGCTCTTGTTAATATAAAATCGTTTTATTAATAAAATATTTTGTATATTCATTATTTTTTTTTCATAAAATTAAAAAAAAATACTTGCCAAGTGCGAGTCGGACTTGTGTGCAAAGTGGAACCAATTTCATTTTTTTTAACGTAATATTGTAATGCCCCTTTTAAGTTAATACCACAGTTAAGGGCTAACTGTGAGGGTTTTAACTATATTTTTCAATTGATATGTACCTATACAGTTTTTTTTGTTTTCTTGTTTGACCTTCAAAAGTGACCCCCATACTCAATATTTTTTAATTAAGTCCGTGTTTGGGTCACAGACCAATTTATTTAGAATTTCAACAGAATTGGTCCAGTAGATCCGCAGAGAACTAGCTGTGACAGACGGACAGACGGACATACAGACAGATAGACACCCGAGTCTTCCTATTAGGGTTTAGTTTTTCACGGATCTTCGGAACCCTAAAACATATAAAAATAGTAGCCGACATTCCTTTTAAGATTAACATTAGATAAGATTATATTTATGAAAATACTAGCTGTTGCCCGCGACTTCGTTCGCGTGTATGTCGGAAAGTAAAATGTCGTTAGGTTATATCTCTAAGATATACGAACAGTCAATATCTAGCATTGCTTGACTCCTCTTAGCATTTGGAACTTGGAAGGAGGTTATGCAAGGCACTAGCGGTTTCACCTCTTCTGTTCCACCAGCCCTAATAATTTTTCGTAATGAGAAACGTGGGTTGGCCATGGGAATACACCAACCGGAACAGCAATCTACCCCTGCAACAGATACTACACCGAGACTACTATACTACTATACAGACTCCGGTATCCGCACCATGTTAGGCTCCTATTCTGTCCGATGTGCGCAGGTGTCCTGGCTAAGTTAGCCAGCCTTTTTTTATGGATTGAAAATCAACAAATGACTTCTTCCGCTTTGGGCGAAGCATAACGGAGTGTCAGATTCTGGCTGACTAAAACCCATCCGTGTTCCTCTTAGTGCCCTATGCGTTCCAGGTCCGCGGTGACTATTCGAACACATTCCGCAACCCTGGCAGGCACTGGCTCTAGTGGGCCCCGTCTACAATACTGGCATCTCTTAGAGGCGCGCAGGGAATCGCGTTGCGGTCGCCCAGGGCGTCTTCTTCTGTTGCGGCGGCTGGGGCGTGAGATTTCCCTCTCTCTCACGCTTTCGGCCTCCTCCTTCGCTAGCATTACTGCTTCGCAAAATGAGGTGACCGCTTCCCACGCATCCTCGCTCCGGACCATAGATTGAATCAGGGCCGGTCGCGAGAGGTCGCCGCCACCTATCGCCTCGATGAGGACCCAGCGGTGCTCCGCCCATGAAGGGCAGACATCCACCATATGTTCCACCGTGTCATCCAGGTGATCTTCAAAGTGTTGACACCCGGTCGTGTCCTCCCGCTGAATCCGAAATAGTTATCTCCCGAAACAATCGTGACCGGTGAATACCTGCGTCAGGCGGAAGGTTCACGCTGTGGCGCCGCTTTTGCCACTCGTCAAAAGGGGACTTACCGCCGCAGTTGTGGCGTGCCCAAAGGTGGTAGAGCTGGACCTGTATTCTCAGTTTCGTACGTGAATTCGGCTATAGATTGCAGGCAGTCTAAAATAGCTATGTCAAGCTGTGCGCTGTATTCCACGCGTGCCTCGAGGAGTTTCATCAAAACAGATTGGGCTATCGGGCCCTACCTCCCAGGTCAGAGCCGGGGTTGTGGATTTGTTCGAAAGAGTCACTTGACGATATACCACCCTTAAAAAAAAAGCTCCACCACCTCTTAACCTATCTTTACAAGTTAGTCTGTGTCTTCAATGAACGACACGATTGGCGCAGTGGTTGAGCGACTGGCTGCTGCGTCGCGTGTCGTGAGTTCGATTCCCGCACGGAACTAATATTTGTATGACCTACAGACAGTACCTATTCTATTCTATTCTACAGATTGTTGTTTCGAGTCTGGCTATTTGTGTTTGTGACTTTTTATGTTTGTCAACGCACCCACGATACAGGAGAAATTCCTAGTGTGGGGCGACATTCTTTAAAATGAAAAAAAAAGCCTAGGGATCTATAGTTCCCCTTGTTCCACTGGAGAGTGAAGCCCGCAATGGATAATTTCTGGCCTTGGGCTGGTCATGATGTTTCATAGGCTCACCGGGAATTGAACAGTTTTAAAATTAAACAATTTGTTGGATATGTGAATTTCAGCCGTGTGCCTATGCAAAGTTTTGAAATTTCTAAATAGAAATCATAAAACTTAATCTGAAAACATTTCTTAATTGGCTGTTGCTTCCTCGTCGTCCTCTGTCCTTTCCTCTCTTACACAGAAGAAATGGATCCAGGCTGTGAAGCAACCGGTCAGCACATGCTATCATCTTAAATTACTTAACCATGCTCTTGAAACTCACGCCAATCTTGATGAATCAAGTTGATTTTTTTATTTATTTCGATACAGGAACGCAAATCGAAACAATTTTATATTTTTAAAACCTAGAAACCCAATATTATATATACAGCGGAGCTAATGCAACACGTTCGACTCCTCTACCATTGGACTTTGCCATCTAATCGTGGTTGTTATGACGTGACCCCTTTTATTAAAGAAAGGAAAATCATCAAATGACTCCTCCCGCTCTGGGCAAAGCAGGAGAATGTGTCAGACTCTTACTGACTAAAACGCATCCGTGTTCCTTCTAATGCCCTTTGTGTTCCAGGGCCGCGGTGACTCTTTGGAACAAAATCCACGATAAAAAAACCGGCCAAGTGCGAGTCAGACTCGCGCACCGAGGGTTCCGTACAAACCTGTAGGTATATAAGTAAAAGTTATGGTATTTTTATTGCTAAATGAAATCCATAACATAACAATGTGGAAAGCTGACGGTACCTTGTCAATACATATATGAAAACATTATGTATGTTCGGAAAAATCTTCATCTCTTTAAGAAGAGAAGTGATAGACATAATTTTAATACTAGAAATAGGCACAATTTGGATCAATCTCGGTTTAGATTGGCTAAGGTACGAAATTCTTTTATGGGGAATTGTGTAAAATTGTTTGTTTCCAAACTCCTCCGAAACGGCTGAACCGATTTGCATGAAATTTTGTGTGCATATCGGGTAGGTCTGAGAATCGGCCAACATCTGTTTTTTTTTTTTAATCGCTGAACAACGTTTGCTGGGTCAGCTAGTAAGTTTATGATTATTAAAAAAAATATACTATGTGATGTAACTAAAAATTTAAGATTTTCGGAATTTTTCCTATATGTGTACTTTATAACGTTGCTTCATGCCAAATTTCAAGATTCCAGGTCGTCTGGAAGTATCCTTTAGGTTTTGATTCCCTTGCGAGTAGTTGCGAGTTTCAAAATATGCGGCTTTAATTGCTGTATCTTTTGATTGCGTTGACGTAGAAGTTTGATTTTGTTACAGCTTAAAGATATTATAGACTTGAGTATTTTATAAGAATTTCAATATAATACCACTACGCGTTCATGAGTAAAGGGGTAATAAGTTTAAAATTATTAAAAATATTTTTATTATATGATGTAACTAAAAATTTATGCTTTTCGCAATTTTTCCTTTATCTGTGTTATAAGACGTTGCTTCGTACCAAATTTCAAGATTCTGAGTTCACGGGAAATACCCTGTAGGTTTTGATTCCCTTGCGAGTGTCGAAAATTTGCGGCATAAACGGGAGTATCTTTTGATCGCGTTGACTTAGAAGTTTGATTTTTTCACAGCTCCAAGAGACCATAGACTTGAGTATTTGATATGAATTTCAGCTTGATACCTCCACGCGTTCCTGAGAAAAAAGGTCTTGACAGACAGACAGACAGACAGACGGACAACAAAGTGATCCTATAAGGGTTCCGTTTTTACCTTTTGAGGTACGGAACCCTAAAAAGTGAGATCAAATGTATAACGCCATCTATGGAATATGATGTTGGATCACTTTTTTGACCACCCGTCCGTCTGTCTATCAAGACTCTTTATTTCGGGAACGGTAGGAGGTATTGAGTTGAAATAATATACTCAGAACTACAGTTCCTTGAATCTGTGATAAATATAACTTCTAAGTTATAGTAAAATAAAGATACGGCCGTCCACGCCACATAAAATGTACATTTCGATACTCTCGTGGTAATAAAAAAATATTGGGTATTTTCCGTTGACGTAGTAATTAAAAATCTGAAAACTCCACATTTAATGCAATTAAATAAATACTTTTAAAAATTTGGTGTAATATCATACTAAACTATCCAAAATAAAACAATAACATGTTATAAATATTTGAAAATATTAAGAAGAATGAGAAAAGTAAGGAAATGCTTTAATTAAATAAAATCCAAAAATAATTACGGACCCACACCATGTCATTTGAAAGGCAGTCTTATACCCGACGGGCTATGACCGCTGTTGGAAAATTGATTAAAATAGTCTATCATATTTATGTCATGGCTTTTCACTGCTTACCTCCCCATAGGTATAGCGTGATGGTTATAATTGCTAAGGTTAGATCTATAAGTACGTACAATTTTGTAACATGTTGTGGATGTTGTGGATTCTTATAACAATCCCTCGCTGAACTGTTTGGAAAAATGACAAATTTTAAGTTAAATGTTATTTTTAGTACGCAAAAACCATTTTTTATTATTATTTTGATAATATAATGGTGTTAAAAGCCATATCAATAGAGCTAACCCATACCTAGTTAAAAAAGAAAAAAATATCAAATGATAAAATAAATACGAATTTAAATTCTATTTGCGGGGTTCGAACCATGTGCACTTTCTCGTTCAAATTACACATTTTTGATTATTGCTCGTCCTCAATAGCATATAGCGTGATAATATATAGCCTATATGTTGACTACACCTATAAGGATCATTTGTGCAATTTTTTTTTTTTTTTTTTGACATGGTTATTTTGGACATAGCGATTTTTATAATTTTGAATTTAATTTTTATGATTGAATTAAATTGTTTCTTTTTGATTTTTAATATTGACTAATATAGTTTTTAAGACCTTTGTTACTAACAATTATGGACATTCTTAGTCTGAAATAAATAAATAATAATAATAATAAAATTTGAACAAAATCTGTTTAGTAGTTTTCGCGCCAATCGTAATCACACATATCAAGATTTACTATTTTATTATATGTATAGATAATGTTCGAAGCATAAACGGAACAAAAGAGCCTGGAACTCACGACAGATAATCCTAGTGTGAGTTCCAGGAATCAATTGTTTTGAATGTAATTTTAACTTTTTTTTGGGACAAGCCCGCCACAGATTTCCAACTACTGCAGCCCCTGAAAGCCAGAATCAACAGTGGCGACTAGTTTTATTCTGAGATATCTCTTGAGATCATCCAAATTTAATGGTGTGATATGTATTGGAAATGGTCAAATCAGAGAATTTTATGCTCAGAAAAAGAAAAGCGAAAAGCCGAGAGATACATCCATGTTCTCGTGGCAAATGAAAGTGAAAACACGAAAAAATATCATTTTCCCGATCAAAAAAAATATTTCCTAATTACAGCACATAACAAAGGTGATCGTATTTTGGAGACCCAAATAAGGCTAGATTTTTGAGTTTAATATATTTTTAATAAACATCGAATTTGTGCAGAATAGCCTTTGCCCTTGCCTTTGAACCCCGCAGAGTCCCACGGGACGTGTTCGGAGCCAGACAGTGACACTTTTTTTATAAATATAAGTGGCACACGAAAATTCAGAAGTTCGGGGAAAATTATGTTGATAGTAAATTATTGTTTTAATTCACGTATGGTACAATGATTTGGTAGTTTTACGTGTTAAGTTTTCCGGGAGTTTTGAAAATTGGTGATTTTATAGATTTTGATGTGCTCTTTACGAATTTCAACTTTGCCGCTCGCGCCGCCATATTGAAAAAATGGCGTCAAAAAACAGTTTTTTGACAATATCTCCTCATTCTGACTCATTTTGCGATAAAAATAGACATGTAATAAATGAAACTAGAGAAAATTTACTATAATTTGAGTTTTTTTTTTTTTTTTTGTGGAATCAATAGTTTTAGCGTAGGAGCGCCGCAAAGTCTACTGCAACATTCGTTCTGGCCAAAAACTCATTTCCACACCACCATGAGGCGCGTTTTTTTATCGTGGTATCCCCAGGACTCCTCTTCAGGACCGATCGAATGTGACAGGTAGAAATTTCTTCCACATTATCCGCGATGGGATTATCACAAGATAGCGATGACGAGGAAGAAACGGAGACTGTTTTCGAGCAAACGTACGCAGCTTTTGAAGGCTTCCCACTAGGGGGACCAGGTCATCCGACCTAGTGGGGGTCGCGTGTAACCGATGGATGCGAGACGCACAGGACAGGTTGGTGAGGTGACACTTGAGGGAGGGTTGTGTCCAGAAGTGGATGTTTTTTGGCTGATATGATGATAAAAAAGCACTTTACTTTGATACCCAACGTGAATATGGTCACGCAAAATTTTAGGTGGAAATGATTGCAAATAAAATTTATAAATCGGTGCAGCAGTTTTTGAGTTTATCGCGATGACATTTAGAAAATTATTTTGACAACGCCAACCAATTATTATTCGGAGTTTCCTCATTTCATTTTAGTACCGTTCACAATAATGTACTCTTTTTATACATTCATCCTAAGAGAACTAATCGATGTTTCATTTAATCGATTAATGGGTTATAATCAAAAGCAGCGTCTTGTGCCTCCCACGAAAGCAGATGCCGAAATGTACCTAACTTTGCGATCTCAAAATCAAAACTTGTTACGCACATGTGGATATAGGACTGCTTTGTTGAGGAAAAGTGTTTTTGGTATGGCACCAGTTATTTTTAACCACATTCCTTATTTCATAAAAGAGGAACCAGTAACAAATTTCAAAAAACGAAGTTACTATACTTCTGTTAAATAAATGTTAATATTCCGTGTCGGATTTTTAGCTGATAAATTTTAGTTGTGTTGTGTATCAATGTTTGTATGTTTGATGATAAATTGCATCAATGTTTGCATGCCAAAATGGTAGAATGTACAAGGTTTCTTAATATTATTGTAACCACCTTATTGTAAATACCTACATTCTGAGCAAATAAATGAATATTCTATTCTATTCACGTATTACACTTCGCCTTTATGTTTGCCGTGCAGCTAACAAAACACGACATCTTTGTGATTCTTCATTTGACTCTGCAGCAATCAGTGACGTATGACGCTCGTCATCTAATAGCCGTTGCTCTAGGCTCATCTCTTCAGTTTCAGCAGCTCTTTGAGCTGCATGACGCTCGTCATCTAATAGCCGTCGCTCTAGGCTCATCTCTTCAGTTTCAGCAGCTCTTTGAGCTGCATGACGCTCGTCATCTAAGAGCCGTCGCTCTAAACTTTTCTCTTGAGTCTCAGCAGCTCTTCGAGCTGCATGACGCTCGGCATCTAAATCCAAAAGGGTTTGAGTCTGCTATTCAGTCTCTTGACTTCTTACAACTCGTCAACAACAATTGGCGGAGAAATCGAAGTAAAAATATAAATACATTCAACCGAACATTGAACCTCCTCCTTTTTAAACAAGTCAGTTAAAAACAGTATAACAACAAACAAAACTTTCAACACTTTCACCTGATCTAAAAGATAAACTGTCCCGGAGTTTTACCCGCACCGTTCCCGTTCCCGTTGAATTTTCGAGATATAAACTATCCTATGTGCTTTCTCGGATCTCAGACTATCTATTTCTATTCTATACATATAAAATAAAACAGTAAATCTTGAGATTGTGTGTTTACGAACTGATTTTTTTCAAATTTTGCATAAATAATCCTTATAGGTTTGGTCAACATATAGGCTAAATATTATCACGCTATGTGCTATGGAGGACGAGAAATAGTCAAAAATGTGTGTTTTGAACGAGAAAGTGCACATGGTTCGAACCCCGCAAACAGATTTTATTTTTGTATTTATTTTATCTTTTGAACTGGTTCTTTACACCATAATATTGCCAAACTAACAATAAAAAATGGTTTTTGCGCACTAAGAGTAACATTTGACTTATAATTTGTCATTTTTACAAATAGCTCAGCGAGGAATTGTTATAAGAAGCCACAAACTGTTACAAAATTGCACATACTTATAGATCTAACCTTAGCAATGATTACCATCACGCTATACCTTTGGGGAGGTAAGCAGTGAAAAACCATGACATAAATATGATAGACTATTTTTACCTACTTGACAACAGCAGGCGTAGCCCGTCGGGTTGGAGACTGCCTTTCGAACGTCATGGTGTGGGTTCGTATCTCATCAGTCGCAATTGTTTTTGGATTTTATATAACTAATGCATTTCCTTAATTTTCTCATTTTTATTAATTGACCTAATATGCCAAAATATAAACGCCAGCGTTTTAAAGTAGGTATAATTAAAAAAAACAATTCTCTGTATAACTGTAGGTATTCCTTTTCACATCACGTTAAAAAAGTACAAAATCGGATGAATATAACTTTAACACATAATTCCCAGTGAGCCTATGAAACATCATGACCAGCCCAGGGCCAGAAATTATCTATTGCGGGCTTCACTCTCCATTGAATCAAAGGGAACTGTAGATCCCTAGGCTTTTTTTTTAATCGTTGATTAACACTAGGGATTTCTCCTGTATCGTGGGTGCGCTTACAAACATACAAAGTCACATACACAAACTGCCAGACCCGTCACAACTATCTGTAGGTCATACAAATATTTGTTCCGTGCGGGAATCGAACCCACGACTCGCGATGCAGCCAGTCGCTCAACCACTGCGCTAATCGTGTCGTTCATTGACGACACAGAACAACTCGCTAAAATAGGTTTTGACGTAGTAGAGCTTTTTTTTTACGGATGGTATATCGTCAAAATGACTCCTCTCGCTCTAAGTAAAACAGGAGGAAGTGTCAGACTCCTATTGACTAAAACCCATCCGTGTTCCTCCTAATGCCTTTTGCGTTCCAGGGTCGCGGTGACTCTTTCGAACAAATCCGATACCCCGGTACTGGCCCGGCAGATGCAGGGCCCTTTAGCCCCATCTGTTTTGATGAAAACTCCTGGGCACGCGTGGAACACAGCGCACAGCTTGACATAGCTATTTTAGACTGCCTGCAATCTATAGCCGAATTCACGTACGAAACTGAAAATACAGGTCCAGTTCTACCACCTTTGGGCACGCCACAATTGCGGCGGTAAGTCCCCTTTTTGAGGAGTGGCAAAAGCGGTGTGGTGTCACAGCGTCCTCACCTTTCGCCTGACGCAGGTACTAACCGGTCACGATTGTTTTGGGAGATAACTGTTTCGGATTCAGTGGGAGGACACGACCGGGTGTCAACACTTTGAGGATCACCTGGATGATACGGTGGAACACAAGGTGGATGTCTGTCCTTCTTGGGTGGAGCATCGCCGGGTCCTCATCGAGGCGATAGGCGGCGGCGACCTCTCGCGACCGGCCCTGATTCAATCTATGGTCCGGAGCGAGGATGCATGGGAAGCGGTCACCTCATTTTGCGAAACAGTTAAATGCTAGCGAAGGAGGAGGCCTAAAAGCGTGAGAGAGAGGGAAACCTCACGGCCCAGCACCGCAACAGAAGAAGACGCCCTGGGCGACGGGAATCACCGGGCGATTCCCAGCCACCGTAGACGCGGGCCTGCGGACGGCGACCGTTGGGTGGCACGCTGTCCGATCAAAACCAGACTCGGGTCAACGGCGCGTTGTGTTCCACGCGCGCCTCTTAGAGATGCCAGTATTGTAGACGGGGCCCACTAGGGCCAGTGCCTGCCAGGGTTGCGGCGTTTGTTCGAATAGTCACCGCGGACCTGGAACGCAAAGGGCACTAAGAGGAATACGGATGGGTTTTATTCAGTCAAAATCAGACACTCCGTTTTGCTCCGCCCGAAGCGGAAGAAGTCATTTGATGATTTCCAATCCATAAAAAAAGGCTTGCTAACTTAGCCTGGACATCTGCGCACAACGGACTGAATAGGAGTAACATGGTACGGATACCGGAGTCTGTACAGTAGTATAGTAGTGTCGGTGAAGTCTGTTGCAGGGGTAGATTGCTGTTCCGGTTGTTGTCTTCCCATGGCCTACCCACGTTTCTCATAACGGATAATTATTAGGGCTGGTGGAACAGAAGAGGTGAAACAGCCAGTGCCTTGCATAACCCCCTTCCAAGTTCTTAATGCTAAGAGGAGTCAAGCAATGCTAGATATTTACTGTTCGTATGTCTTAGAGATCTAACCTAACGACAACATTTTACTTTCCGACATACACGCGAACGAAGTCGCGGGCAACAGCTAGTCTTTGTACAAAATTTTATACAAATCGGTTCAGTGGTTTAGGCGCATTATAATATTATGTTAGTAGGGATACACAGTGATTTTCGTCATCTTACAAAGGCAGCTCACTTAATGTACCCGACCTGAAATACCTCTAAGCGCGATATTTTTTTTAAGAGTTAGTCAAGATGATGGGTACAATAAAAATAAATAATGCACCTTGTTGATAATGTTAACGTATTAAAACAATGTTGCCGTTCCATTCTGCGCCATCCTAGGAATAAAGGCTCGGTCTGCACTCGCTCCTAGATGATTCAAACTACGTCATGCGTCATGATAATGAATAATATATATTTTTTTACAGGAAGTTACTTACGTACATAATTTGCTATTGTTAAGTTAGTTGCGTAAGTATGTCGGTTAATTTAGGTTATTGACGAACTAGGTATAGTTTTGTAGTTTTGAAAAACTTATAATCGCTTACTCATTTTTTTAGGGTTCCATAGCCAAATGGCAAAAACGGAACCATTATAGATTCGTCATGTTTGACTGTCTGTCTGTCCGTCCGTATGTTAAAAAATATATTAACGAGATTTAGTAAGTAGTTTTTTTTAATACGTCATAAATCGTAAATTGCAACTTCTGCCTATAATATATACCTACTGGTTTGTACGGAACCCTCGGTGCGTGAGTCCGACTCGCACTTGGCCGGTTTTTTAGTTCTCTTTTTGTCTTCAGTGCTCGTCTGCATGATTGCATAATAAAATTAAGTCTTCTCGATCCATTGAAGTCACTTTCATCTTCTACTACCTACGACTAGTGACTAGTGCAAACCTCAAAATACAACGGTCACTCTTTTACTAGATATTGTACTATTTTATTTGTTAAATAGTGAAAAACAAATGTGATAGAAGACTGGAATTAAATAATAATGAAATTGGACTCTTTGAAGAAGTGCCTCTGTTTTCGTGCTGAGGCCCTCATTTATAAAAGTGTGATCATCTCATAAATTGAACTTTTGTTGCTTATTTTAGTTATATATTGTTTTTTTTAATATTTGTCTTACATATAGAAGCAAAATAGTAGTGTAACTATGTATCTGTAAATAGCGGTTCTATTGTAATAAATGTTTTGATTTCGAGATGTTATAGAAAAAAATCGAGTTTTTTTCTGTTACTCAACTCAAAATTAAACTTACTTTTTCTCACAAAGCTATATTTTGTTACAAAAAACATGTCTGTAAAATTTTCTGGATCCCATTTGTAAAATCATAATCCTAACTGCATCACTATCACTAACCCAAGATAAATACTCCACTATACATTACAAAACTAAGTCTCCCGCCACATCTGAAATGAGTTTCTGCCGTAAAACGTAACAATAATGAAATCAAGTGTCCATAAGAAAACAGTTCAGTAAATCAACTGCAAATATTTTACACTGTGGCGTATTTAGTCTACGAAGAAGTCGGCAGTCATCGGTAGGACATCGTATAACATCGTCGTATTGAACATGAGGGGTCGCGGGTGGAGGTAGCGTTTTCAATGTCAAAAGGTCCGAATAAGCCAGGCCTAACTGGTCACTCACCTACAGCAAACCTCAGATCTGTGACTAATTTGAACAACTTGGTCAAAGTCCCGTCAGACACATAGATAAGAGAAGCGGGTGCGTCATGAATCTATAAACGTTTAAATCTGAGTTACAATTTGCGGTCATATTATATTATGACTATGTTGTGTGTCATTCAATGCTTCCGAAACAAGAATACAATGTCCTGGTAAAGATGTCATGGTCTAGTCATCAACTTTAGTGGGTACCTACGTTCATAAAGCTGTAGGAATGAGCTTATCTGTTTTTTTGTTCCTACGCCTTTTTGAACTTGGAGGCTTGTACTGGTGATTTTGATGATTTTAATTCTGTAACTACATACGTCTTACAGCCGCGAATAAGATTTTAATCAACATACAACTTAGCACCTGGCCTGCAAATTGCAAAATACGCAAGAAATTTTGAATTTCGCGGGCTGGTTAGAGCATTCCCCATAAGACAATTTCCGAAAACCACGCAGGCGAAATCGCTGGCAGCAGCGGGTAGCAATTAAATATAGCGTATTCAATTTATTAATAAATCCTTTTAAAATGGTAATTAATAAAACCAAATCAGGAAAATGCGTCACGAGCACTCAACTAATGGTATATATAAACACGAAACACATTTATCCTGGCTCATTAGTGACATATTTAAGGGAGAGTACACTGATTCGATTATATAATGCTGATTAAGTTATTAGTGTTGTTTTGCATAATAGGGATGTCCTCCGCAGACATTATCGCTGCTCATCACCCCTGGCCCGGCGTCACAGTTAGCATTCCACACTGCAAAGGCTCCGATGTGTACAGTTATTATTACAGAAGATGTATTTCAGACAGACAACAGTAAGTTTTTTCTTTTTTGATAAGTTTGCTTATGACTCTAGTCTTGGGCAGAGATGACAGAGACAAAGTCTAAAGTGCTTACCTATTGACTTCATTATACTATTATTTGTAGACTTTTCGTCGAAATAACCACTAGCATTTTTGTACCTACGTTTTTGGGTTCTGCACTACCGTAATTAAAAACGGAACTCTCGTATGTCTGTCTGTCGAGCCAATTTGATGGGCGCAACTTAAAGTTTTTCCGTCTGTGCCGTCTAACTTATCATAATATAAAAGGGCTCATTGTAACACTCTTAAAATAATTTGTTTTCTTAAATAAATAGATATTTATTATTAAAATAGATGAAATAAACCATTCCTCTCTACCGTATCTCAGAAACTTTTTAGTTTTTTTCTAATAGATAACATGAAAGTTTAATAAAGGCTATGGTTTCAAAGTAGCAGGTTTAAAAAAACATGCTTCGTATGGAACCCTTTTCGGAACTCGTAACTTGATGGTTTTCTTTGTTAGTTAAGTTTCCCGTGACCCAAGAGCTGGCTCTTACTTTGGGCAGAGATTAAGCATTGCCATTCAACGTGGCAATGCCGCGAGACTCTTGGGTACATTACCAGCTGACAGCGTGGAGGACGAATTTTTTGATGCTATACTTTAGTCTTTTGTTAGTTTAGTATATTTGTTAATTTATTGAAAGTTTTTCTAAATAACTTGACTGAAATATCTCTGTATACCTGGGTATACTAAAACCCAAAATACCTGGGTATACTAAAACCCAAAAAAACCTTATTCGAGGCCAGAAATCTGACCGCAGTCGTGGTAACCCAGTAAGTGGGTTTTAGAAGTCAGATCGGCTCCATCCGGTCAGACTGGAAGCTGACCCTTACATAGTTGTTGACAGACAGATTGAGAGAGGAGATAGGACTTGAACAGAACTCATGGCGACATGCGCGAGTGGGAAACATTCACCTCTGTCCATCCCTTCAAGAAATACAGACATAATTTTGAAATAGAAAATGCTGACGTAAAGCTTTTGAATGAAATTGAAAGTACTTAATCAGTGTTTTTTTTTTTTCAGCTTCTTTGAATATTCGTTTGACTACAATAATTACGAATATTGATAAACAGAATAGTACCAACGTAATAAAGAAGAATATCGTTCGATACTGCTTGTTCAAGGCGAGTTGGTGATTTCTGAATATGTTAACTACGAGTCCGGATACCCCAGTGTTGGCTGTAAAACACAAGATAAATTTAAAAAGTACAAATAAACTTAATGTACCACATTTTTGGAACTTGCCGGATTTGAACCCACATCCTCGTATATGCCAGGCAAGGCTGCGCAATCATGACATTATTTTGTATATCATTATTGAAATTATAAATGTCAGAAGGGTACAGTTTGTCCTTAGATATTTATTATATCCATCTAGCATAATTTCAATCTATCATCAAACATATTATTATACCTACATTGTTGATTTTAAATTCATATTGTATATTGCGTTTTGAGATTCTGAATAAAGATTTTATTTTGTTTTCTTTATTTATCAATTTAACAAACCACTAAGGTTTATATTTGAACTATTGTGAGTCTTTCAATACATAAAAAAATATATAAAAAAACACTAAGAACAAAGTACAAAAAATTATTAAATTATAATTTGTTATTCTTATTTAATCCTATTATTAAATCGCCATCAATTCAATTACCTTAGTAGTCAAGCACAGTCTCCGACGTAACGACGTCTCCGGCGTATAGACTGCAGGCATGTGCAATTATATCAGAACTTAATATTGCAAGAAACTAAACAGAACAGTAGCAACCAAACATGAGAAATGTAAGAAATATCGAAGAAAAATGTTTAATTTTATGCTTTAAATAGAGTAGGTACTTATCCTTTATGGATAGTTATATTATGTTAAGCAAGTAACACGATTTGCTAGTAAAACGTGCATAGACAAAGCCCATAACATAGGAACTTGCAAAGGCACCATCCAGGAATTAGCGCTATCAGACCATAACGCGCAAATAATTAAGCTTCCGGTCAAAAAGACCTGCACTATAAAATGTTGATATATATTAAAACGGAATTATTCTCAAGAAAATAGACCAATATTTATAAAACATTTAAAACAACTAACCAATAACGACATCTATAGTTGCACGGATGCAAACACGGCCTACGTACTGTTCACATTCTATGATAATTTCATTATGTTGTACAATCTTTGTTTTTCTTTACAGAAAGTCAGGATAATATAGTAGGTCAAGACCGAAATGGATCTCACGTGGTTTAAAAATATGCAGTAAACGTCAAATGCCAACTACTGTGGCAATACAAGAAATAATCCATATCATGTCACCAAAACTGCTTTCAAAACATATGCAAAGAGATATAAAACTATAATCAGATTGACAAAAAAATCTCAAAACGATTACTTCATAAAATCTGCCACCAACAAGAATAAACCTACTTGGAAAGTAATAAATGATATCAAATCTAAATATCCAAATGAAGGCGTAAATATATTAATTAAAAATGACGAGATCATAAATAATCCCCAAGACATTGCGAATTCATTTAATAAATTTTTTCTAGACATTAATGATAATAATACTAGTTTACCCCAAAAATCTTCTAATAATCTGACATATAATTCTCATTCAATTTTTATGACACCGACTATCCCTGATGACATTAATAAAATAATAATTGCGCTAAAAAATAAAATCAGTACCGGCTATGATAGCATTATGACAAACATTGTTAATTAAGGATGTAGCCCATATTATATCTGAACCATTAAGCTTCATTATTAATTTATGTATAGAGCAAGGTACTTTCCCAGACTAACTAAAAGTATCTGTTATAAAGCCAGTATTTAAAAAAGGAGAAAAACTGACATAAACAATATAGGCCAATAGCACTAATACCTATTTTTGCGATTTTTTTTGAAAAGGTGATGTTTAAATGTCTCTATACTTTCTTTGAAACTCACAACATCATAAATAACGTCTAGTCAGTATGGCTTTAGAAAAAGCAAATCCATAAATATAATAATATAATAAAGGTAATGACTAACTTGGATAAAGGTCTGCCGGCTGTCGCGTTATACATGGACATGTCGAAGGCTTTCGACCGTGTCGACCACAAAATCCTCTTGAAAAAGATGTATGCATATGGTGTGAGGGGCAATTAAACAAACTCATAGAATCATACCTTAGCAACAGACAATTCACAGAAGTAAGGAGATTAAATCCTATTACTAAAACGGAAGAAATATATACTTCTGAAATTGGAACTTCTAAATTCGGCGTTCCTCAAGGGATCATCGTGGGTCCTTTATTCTTCCTTGTTTATATAAATGACATGCCTTTGGTCACAAAACATGACATTACATTATTTGCAGATGATAGCACTATTTTATTTGTTAATAATAACACAATTGACTTAGAATCTGACATTAACCAAACAATATTATCAATAATAGACTGGCTTGACATAAATAATTTAATGATTAACATTGAAAAAACTAAAATAATGAATTTCAAAATACGAACTCAACGGACGGGTAAATTAAAAATCAGTTACCTAGATAGTGATATTGCAGAAACTGAAGTAATAAAATTTTTAGGGTTACATATTGACAACAAACTTAGTTGGAAACTTCATATTGACCATGTATGCAAAAAGCTGGGACAATTTTCATACGCACTCCACAGATTAGGAAAAATTGCAAATCAAGCTACTTTACTAACAGCCTACCACGGTTACGTTAGCTCTATCCTCAGATATGGCGTAATATTCTGGGGCAACAGTATAGACAAAGAGCGCGCTTTCATTGCTCAAAAACGATGCATTAGGGCCATATTTAATTTATGTGAAACTGACTCCTTCAAGCCATTTTTTAAAAAGATAAACGTACTCACACTGCCGTGTGTCTACATTTTTGAGGTCGTAGTGTTTGCTACACGCGTATACGACGCAAAGACAAATTGCGTACATTAGCTAGTAAGACTCATCTTATGCACGAAAGCTTCTTTTGTATGGCTACACGAATCTTTAATAATATTTCGGGGCCTATCAGAATAATTTTGGAAATGAAAAAAATTAAAAAGAGTCTTCATGATCTGTTAGTAGATAAGTGTTACTACTCTATAAAAGATTTCTTATTGGACAAATCACTGCTCCAATATAATCCCCCTCAGTCATGATGTGTTTCAGTGACCTGTTTGATCTGTACCTATACCGACCTTAATTAGTTTTGTTTGGTTTTTTGTGTTTTTTTGTGAAAAATGAATAATTTGTTAAATAATTTACCTATATTCCTAAATGACTATTGTTTGCCCAAAGGGCGGGACATAGCTGATCTTTTCTATTATTTTAAGACCTGTATTATGTACAAAAATATGATCCACAATAAATATATTGAATTGAATTGAATTGATAGTTTTCATCATCTGCCTAGCCTTTTCCCAACTTTATTGGGGTCGGCTTCCAGTCAAACCTGATTCAGCTAAATACCAGTGTTTTACGTGGAGCGGCTGGCCATCAGAAGCTACCCAGTTAATGGTTTGTGGAGGCACAAACCATTAACTGGGTAACACGGTACTTCTTGGTAAGACTGCAGTCAGATTTACTGGCTTCTGTATGGCATGGCAATCCGTAACGACTGCCGAAGATCAGCATGTGACAGCTACAAACTGCTTAACGTGCTTTCCGAGGGACCGAAGAAACTTGGCATGTTAAGATGGTCACCCATCCACAAACTAACCTAGGCAAGCGTTGCTTAACCTTAAAGATCGACCCGTGTTGCTGTTATTACTTAGCCACGAGCTCCTCATGGATAATTTTCATAACACTTTATATGGAAAAGTTTGTCTATGAGTTACCAATATCAGTTGCTCACTCTTTTTGCCTCTTACTGACAAATTAAAATCAAGGAAAATGACAAATAATTATAACAAAATAAATGGTCCCACATACAGTAGATACAACTGAAATTCCCAATTATAAAAACGAATCAGGAATGATGATATCCGCATGAGAACCAATAGGTATAGCCCGAAGGATCACCAAACTGAAGAAAAGTTCTGGTGTGGCGACCGCGTACCGGAAGGCACAGCGTTGGAAGGCCTCCCACAAGGTGGACCAGGTGAGGGTCGCGTTCGGTTGTTGTGGCGACATATGCGACCAAATCTCTCGGTAAAGCCTTTCGGCTGATTTGATGGTGTTGATGAGGAAAACTATTCAATAACTGTGGCAAATATGCTTACAACCCTAATCTTAGGGCCAATTCTACAAATTTTTAAACAACTTTCGCATTTGCATGTCAGTCGCAAACTGTCAGAAAAGCCTTAATATTTTGAGATTTTTTTTTTTGGAAACGATTATTATTTGGCCTATCACCCGATTCCAGCTTGACGTTGAGTTTTGGGACACCCTGTATAGCTATTCTGTCGACATGTCACCGTGTAATGTTGGGTGTAGTGAGCAAGAAGTGCTGTCATTACATCTTGTTTGTATGGTTTGATAGCTCGCTTGTCGTTCAATTCTCCTAACTTTATAAGGTGAGATCGTCAGAATGTCCCGGTCCTCCGGGTAGAGTATCATAACTATATTGGGGTCAAGCCGGATTCAGGTGAATACCAGTATTTTACGTGGCTACCTACCAGACCTCCACAACCCATTAACTGGGTAACACGGTACTCCTTGACAAACTGGTGTCAGATTTTCTGGTTTCTGACTGTCCGTAACGATTGCCAAAGATCTCCAAATGAGAGCCGGAACCAGGCTTAACGTGCTTTCCGAGGCACGGAGAAAACTCGGTATGTTACGGTGGTCACCCATCCACAGACCAACCTCGGCAAACGTTGCTTAACCTTAAAGATCGATCTGTGCAGCTGTTATTATTTAGCCACGAGCTTCTTCGGGTAGAGTAACAGTGTGTATTTATGTGGGGCATGGCATTTAGGAATTATTGGCGAAATCAGGACTAATTGTTGCTACACTTCCTCCCGACCTTCTTAGTACATGTTTGACGAGATAAATGTGCCGATGTGCGTAATAACATTCATTTATATAATAAAGTTTCCTTAGGTAGAATATTTGATTGCGGTATTTTTTTATTTTTTTTTACTTTCTCGGGTCCCTAGAGACCCGGTCCTTTGGTAGGCGTACGAGGGGCCGAAACCAACTCGCAGAGGCCCCGTTAGACATTTCAAATGTAATGGGGCACCAACCGGCGATTATCCCTGTATGCACTGTGAAAGTATTCCCAAGGACAATTAACACCCGGTTGGAGCAGTACTACTGCAGAATATGGACAAAAGATGAAACGCTATGGGTTTGTGTGGTTTGTTGGACTGATAGTCGTTTATTATAGAAGAACTATTGGCCCCTGCCTGACCACTAATAATACACATGGCTTTTAAATGGCAGGGGGTGACTCAATGAATGGGCCTCCGAAAACGGTCGCTAGCACAAAGTGACGTAGCGCCTAGGAGGCAACATAGCCTGAGGTGCTAGAGGAGTGGAGAGGTATTCCACGGCTATCAGGATAATCCCGGATGTGCAGTTAAGATCCCTACCAGCATCTTACTGGATTATACATCCTTCTCCCGAGCACGTATGCTCTAGCGAATCTCCACTCAGACCGGCCAATTAAGGCAAGAAAGAGGCGGGAGCTCTGTTCCTCGTCAGTTTTCACTCTGGCCAGACAATAACGGCAAGCCGTAGATGAGGAGAGGAACAAGACTTCTACCGAGAGATAAGGTTCGTGGGGTCGCTACTGCCCAACAGTTCGCCACAAAACTGCCTTGCGGAATGTATCTCTCTTTGTGGCCCCTCAGCCTAGGTATGACAAATATTTTATAATTATTATACTTGGCAATAACTAATAATCAATATGTATAAAATTCTTCGGTCACTGACTGAGTGACTGGGTCGTAGAAAGCTGAAAGGTTTGGCAAGTGGGTTTCTTCGAGAGAGGAATTGCCGACATTCCTACAACCAACGGCGGGAAAAACTGGATATGCACGTAAGAAGGCATGTGCAAAAATTAGAATAGAATAGAATACTCTTTATAATGTACACCATTATAAGTTTGACGGCACGGTTGGCGCAGTGGTTGAGCGATCGGTTGTTGCGTCGCGTGTCGTGGGTTCGATTCCCACACGGAACAAATATTTGTATGACGGGTATGACTTACAGATGGTTGTTCTGGGTCTGGCTGTTTGTGTATGTGAATTTGTGTGTTTGTAAACGCACCCACGATACAGGAGAAATTCCTATTGTGGGGCAACGTTTCAAAAAAATAGACGAAGAAAACATTACAATAGGGTGACACAATGGGCGGCCTTATCGCTAAGAGCGATCTTTTCAAGACAACCTTTAGATGGATTTTAAAGAAAAAGGAATTACAGTAGTGTAGGTAGCTGTACGATTTTTATGAACATATACATAATAGATAAATAAATACAATTATAAATATGAAAAAAATAGCATTGAACCCACACAAAAACGGTCAAAGAGAAAGTTACCACTACCTTTCTCTTTGACCGTTTTTGTGTGGGTTGTTTGACCATTGTTTTAAAGTGGACAAAGATTGAGCATGTCTTACAGACACGGGCAATGCATTCCATAGCCTCACCGCTTGAACCGTAAAAGATTTGTCGTAGAAGCTGTTGGAATGCATCGGAATCTCTAATCCCATGTTTTCCGATGACCTCAGATATCTATTATCTGTGTCATGAAGGAACTAAAAACTTTTTTTATGGTAAGAGAGGGTTGTAGGATTGAATACTGTAAAGCAGAAATTAAATATGAAAATCCCGGCGAAGACGAATGGGAAGCCACTTGAGCTTTGCGCTTTATCAGTCCTTTATTATAGAGTAGCTGATAGCCGCGGCTTCACCCGCTTAACAAATTATATACTTAAACCTTCCTCGAAAAACACTCTATGCATTGATGGAAACAGCATAAAAATCGGTGCAGTAGTTTCTGAGTTTATCGCGAACATATTGACTGAAGCGGCGGAGGGATTTGTTTTATAATATGTAGTGATTCTAATTTGGTAAAGTTGAACCACAATGACCAGGTACCGTGCATGATGTTATCTATTATTATTGTAAAACCGACAGAACAGGAAAGTAGAAATATTTTCCTACGTAATACCTATTAAAACGCTGTTATCTGAATATTTCAACTTCAAAAGTGTTTATGTGTTACTTCATCACGACTGAAAAGCTTGACGGATTTGTATGAAACTCGGCACACTAGTAGTCCATTTCCTGAAACAGGAGGTAGACCGATATGTCTTCCAAAAACATTCCACCCGCAAGATCTTTAGTTAGAAATATCGGAAACTCAAAAATAAAAAGGTACATGGTAGCAATCCCGTAATTAACTATTCTTCGAATATTTTTTTGTAATTAGAAAACAGAATTTTAACCAATACAAAAAGTACGAGTGTTTGTTCTTCAGCTGCATTGAGTCAAATGTAAGCCCAACATAGTTGGATGCAGACTATGTAGACTAAGAGACGAATGTCTTACATACCTGCCTACTAATACCCGTATAATTACTTACCTACACATTATATTTGAATGTTAATAAAATACATAGCGAGTGAAGTAGAGACTGCCGGCTAGTATTATATGATAACAATATTTTGAAAACAGAAATGTTATCTTTTGCTTATGCGCCTCTGACATAATATATTTTTTTATTAAATCACGCGTAGACGGGCTGATGTTTTTAGGGTTCGGTAACCAAAGGCTTAAAACGGGACCCTATTACTAAGACTTCGCTGTCTGTCTGTCTGTCACCAGGCTGTATCTCAAGAACCGCGATAGCTAGACAGTTGAAATTTCACAGATGATGTATTTCTGTTGCCTCTATTACAACAAATACTAAAAAAAACCGGCCAAGTGAAAGTCGGACTCGCGCACCGAGGGTTCCGTACAAACCAGTATTATTTATATTATAAGCAGAAGTTGCGATTTACGATTTATGATGTATTAAAAATAACTACTTATTAGATCTCGTTCAAACCAATTTTCGCTGGTAGTTTACATGGTAATGTAGTACATCATATATTTTTTTTAGTTTTATCATTCTCTTGTTTTAGAAGTTAAGGGGGCACACACATTATTTCCCCCCCCCCCCCCTTAACTTGTCTGTCGCGCAAACTATTCAGTTTATAAAAACATGATCTTAGGAACCTCAATATCATTTTTTAAGACCTATCCATAGATACCCCAAACGTATGGGCCTGATGAAAAAAAAAATTGAGATTCAGTTCTAAGTAGGTATGGGGACATACCTACTTAGAACTGAATCTCAATTTTTTTTTTCATCAGACCCAAAATTTATTGTTTTTTTTTCTATTTTTGTGTGAAAATCTTAATGCGGTTCACAGAATACATCTACTTACCAAGTTTCAATTGCATAGTTCTTATAGTTTCGGAGAAAAGTGGCTGTGACATACGGACGGACAGACAGACAGACAGACATGACGAATCGAAAAATTCATAGGGTGCATTAACTAAAGGTAAAATTTCCATGTGTACCACAGACCAACCTCAGCAAACTTTGCTTATCTTTGAAGATCAACCTATGTGTGTGGCTGTTATTATGTAGCCACGAGCGCCACCTCCACGACCGATGTTGTGTGTGAGGTATTATAAAGAGTAGGTTTCATTCGATGAGGTAAAATGGGCCTCTCAACTGTCTTCTGCTTTGGTCTGCTGGCGAGATGAGGCTTTGGCCTGGCTCCCGGACTACATTTTTATCAGCAGTGCGCTTCTCTAAACGTGTTGAACTGAACATTTAGGCGAAGTGAACGACAAGTGAGCTGTTAAAGTATACAAACAAGATGACATGACAGCTCACTTTACGTTGACTCCACCTAACTGATCACGGCGAGATGTCGACAGAATCGACCGGCAGGTCTACAAGAATATACGTACGGAGACCGTCCGTTTGTCTGTCTGTCAGAGAGCTGTTTCTCATGAACCGTAACACGTAGACAGTTGAAATTTTTACAAAGTGCATATTTGTGTTGCCGCTAATAATAAAGAAATACAACTGACTTCCGAAAAAAAACACTACAAAGTAAAAAAATACTTTAATTGCGGAAGTCGGTGTCAAAATAATAATATGAAGAAACTAACAAAAACACCGTCTTCCGAAATTAAAGTTATTTTTTTACTTTGTAGTATTTTTTTTTCGGAAGTTGTTTGTATTTTTTTGTAAAAAAATTTTTGTTTTTCACTTTTTAGTGGTACCGCACACCTAACAACACCACTGCAAAATCGCAGAAAAGCAAAATACGCAATTGCGATTACTTGGATGACATAAAACCATCATCCAATTCCAGCTATTTCGATTTGAAATCCTAAGTCCGTAACCGATTTTGATAAAATTTTATGGAACCAATCTGCAAGTACATCCTTTCAGATAAAACAAGAAATATTCAAATCGGTTCATAATTGACGGAGTTATGAGGAAGTCCTCATTTTTGGGAAGTCGGTTAAAAAAATACGATGGTACGGAACCTTTCATGAGCGAGTCCGACTTAGTCGACCGGTTTTTTTACATGTTTTAAGATAGTCTATACTTACATTATCTGTTTGTGGTCATTGAAGGTTAATTAGGACTGAATATGTATCTCGCACCTAACGTCTCTGAGAAATATCACCCAAACGATACCTATATGTTTTGAATAACGTAGTAGTATTTTACTTTATCTTTTATTGTACCTAAAAAGGAATAACGGCCAAGTGCGTGCTCGCACACGAAAGGTTCTGTACATTAAACCTTCATTTTTATTATTTGTTGTTATAGCGGCAATAAAAATACACAATCTGTGAAAGTTTGAACTTTCTGTCTATTACGGTTCTTGACATATATCCCGCTGACAGACAGACGTACGGACGAACGGACGGACAGCAGAGCCTTAGTAACAGGGTTCCGTTGGTTACCTACCCTTCGGATAATTCGAAACACCACGTCTACGGTCCCTCGGAGTTGTCAAATCAATGAAAATATGGCAAACAAATCAAGGACAACAGGTTATTTTCGTCAACTTAGAACCATGAAGACATTAGCAAGATTGCACAGCGCTACTTAGGTAAAAGGTTAGAAACCAGTTAAATAAATCTACACTAATATTATAAAATAGTAAAGATTTTTTTGTTTGTTTGTATGATTTGAATAGGCTCCGAAGCTACGGGACCGATTTGTATGAAATTTTGTACAAAGATAGTTTGAGACCCGAGTAAGGACATAAGATTTTTATCCCGGAAATCCCACGGGAACGTGAACTGTGCGGGTAAAACGGAAGCGAAGCCGCGGGGGACAGCTAGATTATAAAGGACATTGCTCATCGCCCATACATCGTTCTCCTAAGAACCAACAGAGACGTGAATTTACTATCTGTATTGTAAATAATGCAAATGTTCGACTAAAACTAAATTAAAATCACGGAACCTTGCCAGAATTGTAAAATATCTAAAATTATTTCGGATTTTGAGGTTATAAAACATACCAAACAATAGAAACATACCAAATGGACTAAGATCCCAGAGCTGCCAGACTTTTTATCTCACCAATAAATGTATAGAGTAGTGTTACTATGTTCTTCTAACATACGAAAGCGTTGTAAGTTAGGTCGACGGCCGATTCCCTGGTATCAGGTGCCGAATACATTAGGTACATCAAAGTGTCAACTGTCATTTCATCGACTGTCAGTGTCAATAGTGTTCGTGTCATACAGCGCTTTAATCGCTTTACTCTTTTTGTAGGTAACTAAAAATCTTACAGCGCTGAGAGTGCTTTGTTTCATTTTAAAATAATGGCGCCGGGTTAAAAAAACTAAGTGAGTTACTTTTTAAAATGGTTTCGTAATTAAAAAGTGTCCGTTCTATTCTAATCAGTAACATGTAATTTAAAAAAAAAACTAGGAATAATAGTAAAGGTTTCGCATGTGTTGATTCATAGGCCACTTTTTACCATGTCCTTTTAATTCAGACCATACAAGATCCATAATTATTTACATTATTTAAATGTGTTGTAGTACGACGCCTCTTCAGGGCGATATTCCTCGCGGTCGGGTCGGCAGCCGTGCGGAGCCGCTCCGTCGTGTGTTGCTACGGTACGGTAGAACATCCACTATGAGAAGATTCTTCGCTACCTTTTTTTTAGGGATGAAAGATTTCCTGCAATTCCATTTGTTAACAGTGGCACAGCTCTGTTCGGCTCTTCTCCTGTCCGCTCCAGTGGATAGTAAGCCTTAGGCTCAGACATGTACGTAACTATATTGTTCAAACTAAGTTTTAATTAATTCGTCACCAGGCTTTCGTCAGTATCTTTGCCCGTGGAAGGTGATAGGATCTAGACCTGACTGTTGTGGAGCTCGTCTACCACATTTTGCAGCAATGTGCTCGTAAGGACGCTTTCAGATATAATTTGGCGATGTGATCCTCTTTAATGTGGAATGGTAGAATGTCATGTTGTCTTCGCCTATCTCAGAGGATGCCTGATTGCTGTGTAATCTGGTACACATGGAAATTTTACCTTTAGTTATTGCACCCTATGAATTTTTCGATTCGTCATGTCTGTCTGTCTGTCTGTCCGTCCGTATGTCACAGCCACTTTTCTCCGAAACTATAAGAACTATGCAATTGAAACTTGGTAAGTAGATGTATTCTGTGAACCGCATTAAGATTTTCACACAAAAATAGAAAAAAAAACAATAAATTTTGGGTCTGATGAAAAAAAAAGTTGAGTTGAGTTTTATATTTTAATATAAAAAAAAAATTCTCCGAAAATATAATTATAGTTTCGGAGAAAAGTGGCTGTGACATACGGACGGACAGACAGACAGACAGACGACATCTCGCCGTGATCACTTAGGTGGAGTCAACGTAAAGTTGCTGTCATGTCATCTTGTTTGTATACTTTAACAGCTCACTTGTCGTTCACTTCGCCTAAGTGTTCAGTTCAACACGTTTAGAGAAGCGCGCTGCTGATAAAAATGTAGTCCGGAAGCCAGGCCAAAGCCTCATCTCGCCAGCAGAAGGCAGTTGAGAGGCCCATTTTACCTCATCGAATGAAACCTACTCTATATGATACCCCACACACAAGATCGGTCGTGGAGGTGGCGCTCGTGGCTACATAATAACAGCCACACACATAGGTTGATCTTCAAAGATAAGCAAAGTTTGCTGAAGTTGGTCTGTGGATGGGTGACCATCTCAACATACCGAGTTTCCTCCGTGCCTCGAAAAGCACGTTAAGCTGTTGGTCCCGGCTGTTATGGAGATCTTTGGCGGTCGTTACGGATATTCAGCTGAATCTGGTTTGACTGGAAGACGACCCCAATATAGTTGGGAAAAGGCTAGGCAGACGATGACACACAACATCGGTCGTGGCGCATTAGTTTTATTAACTGCCTCCGTGGTTTAGGCGCTTGCCTTGTGACCTGGTGATCGTGGGTTCGATTCCCACGGGAAGCATACTTTGTAGAGTTGTTTCCAGTTTGGCTAAGATATTGCAGGCTTGAATCACCTGATTGTCTGATAAAAAGTTGATTCCGTGCTTCGGAAGGCACGTATGAGCCGGTGGTTCCGGCCGCCAAATGGCGGGCGGTCATTAAACCATGTCAGAGGCCCTTGAGGTGGCTTAGAAACTCTGACACTACGGTGTTTGGGGTCGTTATACTTTATTTCCCACATGATAAGAAGAATACGATTAGTTTCGTTCGGTTCCTTCATCAGACTTTTTGTGGCCAAAAGTTAGTTACAAAAAGATCTACTACACTAAGGGCCAGTTTCACCGGTTACGGATAAAGTGTCGGATAGTTATCTGATGGATAACTAACCGACGCTTATAATACTATAATACTTTATAATACTCAAATACATAATAAATCTGCCAGATATCGCTATCCGACACCTGTGAAACCAAAAGTTTTAGTTCGTCTGCCAGATAAGTTCCTAATAGGCTAACCGACACTTTATCCGTAACCGGTGAAACTGGCCCTAAGTATAACGTATTATGAAATCATCCATGAGAATAACAGCCCCGCGGGTCGTTCTTTACGGTTAAGCAACGCTTGCCGAGGTTGGTCTGTGGATGGGTGACCATCTTAACATACCGAGTTTCATCCGTGCCTCGGAAAGCATGTTAAGCCGTTGGTACCGGCTGTCATTTGTGGATCTTTGGCAGTCGTTATGGATTATCAGAAGCCAGTAAATCTGACTCCAGTCTTGTCAAAAAGTACCGTGTTACCCAGTTAATGGGTTGTGGAGGTCTGGTAGGCAGCTGCTCCTCGTAAAACACTGGTATTCAGCTGAATCCGGTTTGACTGGAAGCTGACCCTAATGTAGTTGGGAAAAGGCTAGGCAGATGATGGTGGAGTCTAGTTCTACTACAAATTGCTACTTTCCGGTAACTCGATTAGGTAGGAAAACGATCGACCGGCCCCCTGTCTATCAGACTCACAGTTTCAAAGCTGGCCACACACACTTGGAAGATTCTCATCACATATAAATATAATGGACGTACTTATGCAAACAGGAACCAACTCACATAATGATAGTTTTTTGAGATAAAGCCGTGTTTGTCTAAATAATTTAGACAAACACGGCTTCTCAAAAAACTTTGATAATTATGTGGGTTGGTCCAAAATTACAAGCTCATTAATCGTATGCAGAATTATTCTGCTTACGATTAATGGAAAAGTTATCAATAAAATCAAAATATGTAAATTTTCTTCGTTACTGTGTGACTAAGTGAATGACTGGTCTGGTCGTTGGAGAGTGCAGGGGAGTAGTAATAGAAGATGATACCCATATTTGTAATAAATAAATTATTCATTGATTGATTGATTGATTGAAGATTTCCCAAAATTATTTCGGGAACTGGAAGAAACGTCATGAAAATAGCCACCGCGTCTGTCTATCGGAGGGCCAATTCTACTAATTTTTAATCAACTTTCGCATTCGCATGTCAATCGCAAACTTTCAAAAAAGCCTTAATTTTCTTACATTTTTGACAGTGTGAGATAGAGATGCTAATGCGATGCGAATGTGAAAATTACTAGAAATGGCACTCTGCTTGCGACAAACTCAAAATATTTTCACCAATGGATGGAATGGTTCTCGAGAAAGTTTTTAGGAGATACCTATATAATTTGTCAAGCGGGCGAAACTCCGGGCATCAGCTAGTATAGTATAGTATAAACTACTTTGATTTATGTTTACATACAAATATACTCGTATAATATCATTTAACATTAGATATTAATAAAAACTGGAATTCAATTGTTCATTTTTGCAATTAAGACTTATCGTAGTTTTCTTGTCATCTAGAGTCCCTAGAAGAACAAAATAATTATTTTTATTTGATTTCTTTGGCTAACAGATTAATTATAATTATTTTTCATCCACTCTTACTTAACAGTAGTGATATCAAGTAGGTAACGTTAATGTTTTAGAAAAATAAGATAATCCCATTTTATCTAATATGCAAAAAATACCTATTCTGCATTGTTCTGTCTATATGATTGACGTCGTCTAGAATGTCTACTTATTATTAATTTTTTGAATAATTGGTGTTAATGTGGATTGTTAAATTACTACTGACAATGTTTAACTCAGTCAAAATCATCTCCATTTTGGCCTATTTGTGGAGTGGTTCCAATTTGCATAACTCGGTCCATTGACGTATCAACAGACCGCTCAGGTTATCAACATGAGAGATAAAATGCTAAATATAAATACGCGTTAGCGGAAAAGTTTGCATTTCTGAAGAAGTAGTCTTGTCATTTCTATCTGCTGGAAGAGCAAAGTCAGGTGAACAAGATGAAGACAACTTGTGTGCTGGCGTTGTTACCGCTGTTCGTAGTGTTGGCGCATTCTTTCTCCTGGGGTATGTAGAGCCTAATACTGATAGTTTTATTTTATTTTATTTGAGATTGGTTTGCTCTTGACTCTAGTCTTGGTCAGAGATGACAGAGACAAAGTCTACGATGGAGCGAGCTTACCCAGAAGGAGCCTGTTCACTCTTTGAAAAGATTAGGGCTGCAAGCGTTCGGAAATATAGACGCAGGCAGAGAGTTCCACTCCTTTGCTGTGCGCATTTTAAAAGACGTTTGGAAACGCATAGTGCGAATTGGTGGAATAGCAACAATGTAGGGATGGTAAGTTACAGTGCGTCTGGATGTCCGATGGTAGAAGGGGGCTGGTGGGATGAGGTCGTGCAGTTATTGGGCACACTCACCGAAGTACAATCTGTAGAAGACTGACAAGCTTAGTTATAGGTAGACTAGATATAGTAGTTAATGGTTTCCATCTTCCGAACACAATTAACTACTTGATATAGAATTATTATGAAATCTAATAGGAGTCCGTCCGGCCAGATCGCTTGTATGGAACTGTAGCACCGGGGGATACCACGCACGATGCTACTCTTTAGGATTCAAAAAATGTGATAAACAATTGCATGAATTCATTATCAATTCCGGTAAAAAAGGGTTATAATATTTGAGGGAAAGAACGATCAAAATCATTCTATTACTAAGCCTCTGCTGTCCGTCCGTCCATCCGTCCGTCCAGACAGACGTCTGTCGGTCCGTCCAGACGGACGGACCGACAGACATCTGTCAGCGGGCTGTATCTCAAGAACCGTAATAGTTAATCATTTGAAAATTTCATTGCGTGTGTTTTTCTATTGCCGCTACAACAAAATAAATCTTAATATATAAATATATCACGTGTCACGTTGTTGTTTGTCCGCGATGAACTCCTAAACCACTTAACCGATTTTAATCAAAGACGAATGCCCATTTTTGACCTGACTATGTATAGAAATGACATAAATCTTAAAATTCAGCTTATTGAATCGTATATTAGATTCGCTTATCACAATGTTAAAAGAAACGCAGAAAAAAATATTTTTTAGTTTTTCTTTATGCTTATTCTACCTCAAGGGTTAACGTTTTACAATGTTTTGAACGCATCTCAACTAGCTTTTTTTACGTCGTTCCATTTTACACACTGATACTTGACTTTATTCTACTCTGTTTCGAAGTTTTAAACATTATTTTAAGTTTTATTTAATCAATAAGTATTTTTATTTGTCTTTGTATAATATAGGCTAATTTAAAATAACATAATAATTAAATAAAGTAATTACGCAGCATATATAATTGCGATCGCACGAGTGAAACGGATTTTTTTTTGACATTTGACTGTTCTGCAATTGACATCGGCGCAGTCCTTCGTTGTTGCGCTTGCGTCTCGTTGTGTACAGTGCCATTTTGTGTGTGTTTCTTCTTTTTATGACCCTGTTTACCGCCCTGGACCTCTATATCTTCCTCATCTGACAATATCTGTCTTACCATACCGTTGTAAATCGCTGTTGACAATGCCGCCTATAACAAAAAGTCGACGTACTTTGCATAAACTGCAACGTATTTTTTGGAGTTCGTGGCGTTTAAATCATAAAAATGACTGTTGGACATTATTTTATAAACTTAAAGATAGTCTTTCTACTATACCTTATAACAGAACTATACATGTACTTTCACTATCAGGTTTTTAAATGTATGGGAAGTGGGCATTGTTCTTTGCACACCGTGTGCAGTTTGATTCAACTTGAAATATAGGGTAGCTTACATCTCAATTTTTTGTTGCAATATTATTTAGGGGCGGAAAATCTGAAGCAGACGAAGTTCGAAAGCAGTTTCGAAGTCCTTTGGTAGGCGTACGAGGGGCCGAAACCAACTCGCTCATTTCAAATGTAATGGTGCACCAAACGGCGATTATCTCTGTATACACTGTGAAAGTATTCCCTAGGACAATCCCCGGTTGGAGCACTATTACACTACTACTCTTCTGGTACTACTGGTACTACTGCAGAATATGTCTCTTTTTATAATTTTTGTATTTAAATTATTTGCTATTAACATAAACCGAAAAAAACACGTTTCTCGTTTGTTACAGATGATACAGCTCGTTGACAGACAGACGGACGGACAGACAGCAGAGGCTTAGTAATCAGTTTCCGTACCCTTTGGATACAGCACATTAAAACGCAAAATTAAGGTGTCCATTATTTTAAACCATTGGTAAACTACGTATCAAAATACTCGCCCTTAGTCACGATATAACCGCCAACTCAGGGCGGATTTCATCAATCTGAAACTGAACGCGTTCAGTAAATGGACCACTGTACGAGCTGTCAGTATTATTATTTGCTATGGAATATTGACACTGACAACTTTTGAACGCAGCTTGATCGCGATCAGTGTCATTGGTGAAATTCGTTTTCCATGTAACACTTACAATTGATTATTTGTGTTTGCAACCGGATAAGGATAATGTTATTTTTAATGTTTCAGACATCGTCGTTGGCGGAGAGAAACGATTGGAATTCTTTTATAACGGAACACTAGTACACATAGAACACATTCCGTCTGCTTCTTATATCACTTCTGTCACGTACGATCCAGTTCACTACAGGGTGCTGTTTGTCAACTATGACGACGTAAATGTGTCCATATACAGCTTCGACCTAGCTACCAAGATGATGCAAACTTTAGTAACGAGACAAACCAGTCTTCATTTTTACATAACTCTCGCCTACGACCCGGTCAGACAAATACTCTTTTGGACTGAAGACAAGAGTATATACTCGTTGTCATTAATACCATCTGCATCGTCTAACGTAGCAGATGAAGGAAATCTTTTAGTTACGTTGGACTTCTACTGCAGAGAAATAGCAGTAGACAGCTGTAAAGGGTACGTTACTGTAACAAAAGGGATGCTCCACAATGTATGGAGCCTGGGCCATGGACCTGGCCCAGGCTCCATACATTTTGGAGAACACTCTACATATTTAAAAATAGAAAAATACATTTCAAACACATCTCCACTGTGCAATTTCTTTAAAATGGCTTTGTTTGTTGGTAAAAACCATAAAATTACACTTGAAATTGCAACACACAGCAAAAACCCGTCATGGCGGTGAGCTGTCAGTTTGATTGATTAATGACGTTTGACATGTTTATTTCTGCCGAAGTTGAATGTGGACAATAGTTACTTTACTCTTTGACAGTGACTGAAGTAATACTGTTGTGCCAGATGACAGTTATCTGTCATTGTTTTTAAGCATAGAGTAACTAAATCAGTGAGTCACCATGTTGAAAATCCATAAAAAAAATGAATAAACATCAATTAACTACCACAAAAGCATAGATTTAAATGAATTATCCGTATTTTTCCCAAATTCCACGTATTTTGCTCTTTTTTTTTGAGGTAGACCTGGCCCGTTTTGGAACATCTTCTTACCTATAGATTTCAAAGTCAGTCGAACTGATTTTAAACTTTGTTAATATTAACTGTGACAATAAAATTACAGGTATATTTACTGGATCACAGTTGGTAAGATTGAGCGGGCCAAGTTTGATGGCTCCGAGAGAGAAGCTTTAGTATACGGTAATTATTACTGGCGACGAGGTTTGGCCATTGACCCACAAACGGAGAAAATGTACTGGATTGAGGAGGTCAAAGCTTTTCAACATTCTATTGAAAGTGCCGACTTGAATGGAGGAAACAGAAGAAGAATTTATTTCATAGGAAGAGAATCTTATGCAAGTGCTTTAACCGTCTCTAAAGATTTAATTTATTGGAGGAGCAGCGATCAGAAGGTCATTTTACATTTACCAAAAAATCAACAACACGGTGAAACACCGATTGTTTATTCGCAGTCTACCACACCCTGTGAGTGGTGTCCACTTACAGCAGCCAACTATACGATTGAGGAACAGACCTTGGGAAACAAGCCCTGTGAAGCTCTGAAGAGTCTGATACTGGATGTGTAGGAACGCCACGATTCAGTATGTCACAACTACTGCTTTCCCTTGGAAGCATGTTCCCTTGGATGTCCATCACCACTGACATAACAATTTCCTTAAATTTTAGTAAGTAAAGTAAGTAATTATGTAAGTAAATCATTTACTGCGTAAAATATGGTATACATTAATGTTAATAACATATTATTACAGTAGCTCAACATGTTTCGCTAAGATATAACATAGCATTCAAAAAAATTCTATTTTGACAAAAGGAATCAACATCTCACATCCATAAAATCTTTTTAACTGTAAAAATTACATTCATTAAGCCACTTGTGTAGGTAATTATATCTTAAATTTCCTAGAGTTCAATATTTTAAAGCGACTTGGTATTTTGTTATAAGTACGTACGCACATTGCTAGGAAGTTTTTGTTGTATTTTGCAAGTCTTGGCAAATCACTTAATACCAGTTTATGAGGATCTCGTCTGTTTCTGGGATTTACATCATTTGCTGATTTAAATAAATGTTTGTTGTTAACTACAAATACACATACCTCATAATGTATACAGACACGGTAGAGGTAGCAGACCAAACCTCTTAAACATTGGTCTACATGAGTCATCAGGTTGAAGACCAGTAGTGTCAGTGGTGATGGACATCCTAAACGCAGGTGAGTAGATTATCGATACGGTGCGCGAGTATTACCTGCAATTTGTTCTGTCTAAATAATTGAAAACCTACAAACTACTAGTAAGTGCCGTGTTTTGATTTTTGTTATTTATTTGTTTGGTGATAAATACTCATAATAAAAAAGCAGTGACTAAAAACAATCCACCAGTGATTTTATTATACCGACATTTAATTTGAATAAACTGTGAGAACCAACATAATGAGCGCAACATGACACAAATTTAATGAGATTAACATAGTGACTGTGCCCTCTAAGTATGTTTATGAGAATCTCTTGTATGCACATAAAAATATTAATCTGTTTAAAAAATTCAGTGATATCCGTAACATAAATACTAGGAATAAACACAATTTTGTCTGAATAAACACAATAGGTGGTTCGATTCGATGCCAATGTATACATCTATCTAATATATCTATACATACAGGGTGTAAGGGACAGCCCTCCACAAACTGATAGGGTGATTTCAGTATATAGTACTAAGTTGACCGGTACATGAAATTATTTCAGGAACTATATCGGAATCCAATAAAACTGATTTGTTTAATTACCTCACACGCAATTGATAGCTGCCTCTGCAAAACGCACGCAGCGAACGGCAGCGCAGCGAGCTTTCGAAAGGACAGCCGCGCTCGCGCCACGTGTTTAACAGCTGATTTCATGCGTCGATCATTAGTTTTTTTTTTTCGTTTTAGCTGTGTTATTTACATTAATGGAGTTCTGCATACAGATAACTTGTAACTTTACATTGAAATAAAGCAATAAAAACTGAAAAAACGAAAAAAAAAAACCTGAGAAAATTTCCACTGGAATATGATTTTCGATATAAGGAGCTGATTGCACCCTGTTAATTTGTGGAGGGCTGTCCCAAACACCCTGTATAAAAAATAGTAGAAACCATGAATTCTGTACATTAAACAAAAATACCAAAAATCGAGTAGAGGTTTTCAAAAAAAGCTATAGAACACAAAAAGAGCATTTTTTTTTTGTCTGTCTGTCTGTCTGTACGCGATGATCTTCGAAAATACTGAACGGATTTGGTTGGTGAGGTTTTCAAAGTTAGATTACGCTTATTTTTGAGCAACATATAGGATTTGTTTCAGTACAATTGATGGCCGGGAAAAAGAGTTATGGATATTTAATAGGAATTCATTCAGAACGATACTTTTTAACTAACTATTTTTTTACCTTGTTAAAGAATGTTTCTTTTTCCATCATCATCATCATCATCATCATCATCATCCTATAACAGTCCACTGCTGGACATAGGCCTCTCCAAGTGCACGCCATTTAGCTCGATCACCGGCAACTCTCATCCAGCTGCTACCAGCCACCCTGCGAAGATCGTCGCTCCACCTAGCCTGAGGGCGTCCTACCTTACGTTTGTCGATTCGCGGTATCCACTCAAGAAGTCGTCTACCCCAACGGTCATCGATTCTACGGCTAATATGGTCGGCCCATTACCACTTCAGCTTGCTTATTCTGTGAGCTATGTCCACAACTTTGGTTCTCTGTCGGATCACTTCGTTGCGGATTCGATCTCTTAAAGAGCAAGCAAGATTTTTTTTAATTCCCTGAAAACCACTACTTAATAAAAATATGTTTTGTTGTAATTCTCAGTCAATAGATGGCATTACGGGTACCTGCATTAGGAACGTGTAAATAAGTTGAATTCTTCTAGAATCTAGAACATTGCTACATTTACTAACAGGAATATGTGTAAAACCCAGGTAGATCACCTGGGTTACTTTTTTAACGTAATGCGAATAAAACAGAGTACAAATAAACAGAAAATAGGATCTGTTTAATTACTTTTACTTAGATGAATGCTAAACATACTATTATCCGAAATACAACAATACCATGTTATAAATATTTTAAAATATTATGTTAAATAGGAATCATAAAAGTAAGAAAATGCATATTAAGTTAAATAAAATCCAAAAATATTCACGACGGAAAAGAATCGAACCCACACCAAGTTAATAAGAAAGACATCCTTCAAACCGACGGTCTATGACCGCTTAATAAATATACAAAGGCACCCCGAACTTGACAGTTTTATTTCATATGCCATAGATGGCATTATAGGTTACTTTTAGGCAAGTGTGCTCCATCATCGCTTACCATCAGGTGAGATAGTGGTGAAACGCGTGCCTAACAAAAGTAAAAAAAAACAACTTGATTAATCAAATGAGTTTAGAGAATGGTTAAGTTATTTGAGAAGATAGCATGTTTCCCGTTGCTTCACAACCTAAATTCATTTCTTCTGTGTACGGGGAACCCACCGACCAAGCATCAGCAATCAATACGCATAATATTGACTAATGTTTTCCGTTTAAGTTTTATTGTTTCTATTTAGATATTTAAAAACTTTGCAAAGGCACTCGGCTGAAAAGCACATTTATATCCAAAAAAATGCTCTCTGTTGAGTATCAAAACTGTTCTAATTCCAGTGAGCCTATGAAACATCATGACCAGCCCAGAAATTATCCGTTGCGGGCTAACGCTCCAATGGATGAAGGGGAATTTACTTACTATAGGTCCCTTTTTTAATATATTATGGGAAATCATCAAATGACTTCTCCCGCTCCGGTCGAAGCAGGCAGGAATTAACAGACTCTTTTTGACTGAAACCCATCCGTGTTCCTAATGCCCTTTGCATTCCAGACCCGCGGTGACTCTTTCGAACAAATTTAGCAGCCCTGCCAGGCATTGGTCCTAGCGGGCCCCGTCTTCCATGCCCATAGCTCTTTGAGGCGCTCGTGAAACAGAGCGCGCTGTTGGCCCGGGCCTGGTTTTGTTCGGACAGTGGCTCGCCGTCCGCAGGCGGTGCATTAGGCGTACCTACGGCGGCCAGGAATCGCTTTGCGACTCCCGACGTCCTGGGCGTCTTCTTCTGTTGCGGCGGCCTGGGAGTGAGGTTTTCTTCCCTCTGTATGGCAAAAATGGCTATGTTAAGATTAGGTATACCCGCGACCACATAACTTAACGACTTATCAACCAAAATAGAAATAATATCCGAATAAAAAAAGGAGTAATTACGGGTCATTCCCGCCTAAAATAACACCTTTTTAGTAACACGCTTTTATTAGGTCGACCTGTATGTACTCGTAACTATGTTAAGGAATCTAAGGTAACTAATTTAACCATCTTCCAAGGATTGTATCTTCTTGAAAAATGGCAGCTATATGTAGTTTTGATGACATTACAATAATATGGTACTGTCGAACTGATCTGATGATGGAACCGGAAGATATGAACTTCATGATGGAATATCGTATCATAGCCGTGTTTGGACTTGTTAGAAAGGTCTTATAATGAACTTTGACCACAATTAAGTTTCAAGGTCTGATGATGAAGCCAGAAGATAGGTACTGGAATTCCATGATGGAGTATCGTATTATAGCCGTGTTTTGACTTGTTAGAAAGGTCTTATAATGAACTTTCACCACGATTTATTTTTAAGGTGTGATGATAAAGCCGTAAGGCAGGAACTGGTATTCCATGATGGAATATCGTATCATAGTCGTGTTTCTACTTGTGAGAAAGGTCACGTAATAGACTTTGAACACGATCAGGTTTCAAGGTTATAACAAACCTATTATATAAAAGGTTTTTTAAACTTTTCGTAACTGGTGGCGCTGGAACAGGAAAGACGTTCTTGTTGAACTTCTTGAAAAATCAAGTGAACAGATGTTACGGGAAGCAGGTTACAAAGATTGGCGCTCTGACTGGATTTGTGCACGACTATAGGTGGCTCTACACTGCATAGTCTGCTCAAATTACCCGTTTTGGCATTGAAAACGCTACCTCCGCCCGCGACCCCTCATGTTTAACACGACGATGTTATACGATGTCCTGCCGATGACCGCCGACTTCTTCGCAGGATAAATACGCCACAGTGTAAAATATTTGTAGTTGATCTACTGAACTTGTTACATTTTATTGAAACACATTGCAAACATGGCGGGAGATTTAGTTTTATAATATGTAGTGTTATTGTTTTTTTTTAACACAATATATCTTTATGAAAAAAGTAAATTAACATGGTAGTAACAGAAAAATACCAAAAGTTTCGATAAAATCTTGAAATCAAAGCATTTATTACAACCACACCGTTTACTTAGTGCCATTAGCTTTTATTTTTTTCTTTTTTTTCTGAGGTATTATTAGTTTTACAAGTCTTTTGTTTGATAATATAAACATATAACTAAAACCTACCTACGTTAATAACCTAAATTAACAGACATATTTACGTAAATAACTTAACAATAGCAAATGATGTACGTGATAACCACCTATAAAATTAAATATCACTCATTGTCATTACGAATGACGTAGTTTGAATCATCCAGGAGCGATATATTTGCATTGTACCCATTATCTTGATGAATTATAAAAAAAAAATCGCGCTTAGAGGTATTTTATATCCGGTACATTAAGTGAGCCGCCTTTGTAAGACGACTAGAATGGCACCGTGTAGGTTGGTTGTTTTTGATATTTGTCCGTCAATCACGCAAAAATGGGTGAAGGGATTTCGATGGAATTTGGCACACATATAGTTCACATCCTGGAATCACACATAGGCTACTTTCTATCCCGATAAAAGGCGTGGCTTAGTGGCGGAGGAGGAAGAGGAAATCCGAAGCCGCTGCTGCCTTAGTACTTCAGATTCGCAAGTACCAGGAAAGCAGAAACATGTCGAAGTCAAAATTCAAAATTCAAAATTCAAGCATTTATTTCAATTAAACCATTTACAGGCACTTTTGAATTGTCAAGGTCGGTCGGTCCAAAAAAGTTGAAGCTATTTGCACGTTCCAAAGCGTAGATCTCTATGGAGAAGAACGTGCAAGAAACTCCACGGACACTCTTTTAAAAATAATATTTTATTACAAAGATTTATTTACATCGGGTTGAAATTATACATACATGTGAGAACGATGTAAAAGACGAGCAGGATAAAAGCGTCCGGAATAAAAGAGGAACAATTCAAAGAAATAATTAAAATTAACCATGGCAGCTAAGAAATGACCAGTCCCGACTGACGGCGCCCGTTCACGAACATGACGCATGCGCCAGCACCATTCGGCTCAACCATTTTGAAGGGAGCCAAATGATCCAACGCATACGCCACCATCAGCTAGACTTTTGAGTGAGCATGACACTCCCAACCGCCAGGGTACATTCAAGTCAAAAACATACCTAAAACTGATACTTAAAGTTAAAGTTAAAGGTACACAGTACTCACACATGTGAAGTATTTTCGGGGCTTTATTTGCAAGCGGTTTGCATTCAAAAGTACCAAGGAACCAGACATATTTGTGACGCTGTAATTGTGAGCAATTAGGATTCAAAAGTAACAGGAGAACAGAAACATGTTGAAGTAATTTTGAAGCAAAATATGAGAACCAAAGATTCACAAGAAATATGTCAAAGTATTTTGAGCACGAATTTTGTTTACCAGGAGAACAGAAACGTGTCTAAGTTTTTTCTGGGCTGGAATTGTCAACACTAATTTTCGGCATTGTGATCGATTAGGATTTAAAAGTATCGGGAGACCAGAAACATGATAAAACTTTTGTCGGGGCTGGAATTATGAGCGCTACAGATTTACAAGAAGACCAAAAAACATGTTGAAGTAATTTCGGAGCTGAATATTACTTTCAGCCGCACCGCAAAGACTCACACTATCTGGATACCAGAATCATGAAGATGCACTTCCAAGGATGAGAATATGACGCATAAAAGTTGCGAGCCAGTTCTAACGTCTACGCAGACAAAGTCGCGGGAAGAAGCTAGTGTTTAATAAATATGTAAATGAGCTATATGATTCTACTGTAACGCTTATACTGTAATCATATTCTGTTGTTTTTTGGCTACTAGAGTCGTGCTGCTATAACTTCAGTAAAAATTTATCGAATAAAATATTCTTAAGCATATCTAGAATTGTCTCCTCGAGTACTTTAATTTGATACCTAACATAACTATGTCACGAAAAATTTAAGGTTAAAATGGTTGCAAATAAACTTTATAAATCGGTTATCATATATTATATCAAATCAGCCGAAAGACATCCACTACTGAGGGGCTACTCTCTAATCCCCATGTTCATAGTTTCGGGCTTAGTTGCGGGCGTATTTTAGTCCGTATCTCCTAACCACCAAGAATTAATGACAACACGATTTGACAGCTAGGTACTATCAAATCGTGTTGTCATTAATTCTTAGTTTGGGTTCGGGACTAATCATTAGTCTGTAGTTGATACGGAGTAGAATACCGCCGCAACTAAGCCCGAAACGACGGACTACGGGCTTAGAGAGTAGCCCCCCTGGACATAGTCGTGTCGCCTCACCAACCTGACCTGTGCGGTTACATCCATCGGCTGCACGCGACCTGGTGGGGGTCGCCTAGTGGGAAGCCTTCAAAAGCTACGTCTACCGATACACGGTCACCACTACAGATCTTTTCGGCCTCATCGACCATCTGTTCGCGAGTAATGAGCCCTTCACACAACTTTAGTTTGGCAATATTTTGGGCAATGTCGGTAACTTTGGTTTTCTAGCGGATATCAACATCCCTGATTCCATCACGCAAGGAGACTGCAAGACCCTTGCAATTACTCTCTCCTCTCTACAATTACCCTCTCCATTGGAAAAAAAAAAACATAAGTTTTGGAGAAAAAACGGATTCTCTAATATGCTACTCCGCAGGTCCTGATCCTGTGATGATTACAGGTCATGGCACATTATTTTGGCACCGCAATGGCACAGCAACAGCACGGCGTCTCTTCGAATTTAGGCTACGGTTAGCATCTAGCGCGATAGGTCCGCGTCGTCTGCGAGGTGAAAGTTCGCCATCCGTGCAAGGCGAGGAGCGAGGGGCGATGGTGGCGCACGTTGCCTGCCACCATCGCTCCTCGCTTAGATTATAGTCTGGAAGTTATTTATAATCTATGCAATCGCATAGGCCATACCGGGATATACAAAAATATATATATATATATTATATATATATATATTTTTGTATATCCCGGTAGTATGTTCCCTAGGTATCACGCGGGCGAAGCCGCTGGCAGAAGCTAGTTATGAATAAATTAAAGAGGTATTGAAACTTCTTTATGGTAGCTACATTAAATTTATCGATAAAAATTTGAAATGTGTCGAACCCTTTTGTCAGATGTCAAAATTGTCAACAAAACAAATTAAAATATTTTCATCTTCCATAACAATTATGTGAATTAAAACAATATTATACTATCAACATATTTTGCCCAACCTTCGGAATTTTCGTGAGAGTCATCATTTTCCTGTTTTTTCTTTTAGTGGCTATTGATATTTTAAACAACAGTTCCGCGATTTTTTTCAAAAAAAGTGTCGCAGGTCTGGCTCCGAACACGTCCCGTAGGACTGTGCGGTCTTCAAAGGTAAGCTTTTCTGCACAAATTCGATGTTTATAATTTTTTTTATTAGAAAACTCAAAAATCTAGCCGCTTTCATCCCTCCAAAATACGATTACCTTTCAGTTCGTAGATTTTTTTTAATTGTTTTGTGCTCTAATTAGGAAATGAGATTGAAAATGGTTTTTTGAAATCGACCCTTTTTCAAAAATTTTTTTTATTGGGAAAATTATTCTATTTCATGTTTTCACTTCCTCTTGCCTCTAGAACAAGGATGTATCCTTCACATATATTTTTTTTCCAGGCTTAAATTCAATATTTTGAGCATTTCCAATTGAGTCTCAAACAGCCAAAATTCGAATAACAGGCCGTTAAAGAGATGGCGTCTTAGTGTACATGCCTCAAATCTCCGGCAACTCTTTAGAATTATGCGTCAACAGTGGCAAAATGTTCGTGGACGAGATATTTATGGTTCCATACGAGATTTTGTGCATGACAGGCGCTCATTTACGCCAGCTAAAGAATTCCGATGAACCCTTTGGCGGCATAAACGTTATGCTGTTTGGCGACCTCATGCAGCTTTCGCCAGTGCGTGGGAAACAGGTGTTTCAACAGCCGGACCAAATGAGACCAGCAACTCATCTATGGCGGCTTTTCACATAAGTCGAACTCAGACAAAACATGTGCCAGCGAGAAGACATGACATTCACCGACATCTAGAACGCCTTGAGGGTCGGAGAGCTGAACAGCGAGCATCGAGATGCTCATTGTTCAGCTCCCCGACGCTCTCCGTATAATACTGCGAGCAGTATTGCTGACTAAGGTCTAATCAAATGCTACCGGCGAGTTTGTGCTTGAAAAAACACTGCGTATTTATCCAACCAACGGCCAAGTAGAGAAGCACAACAATGAAGTTCTTAAATTTTACGCACTAAAAGTTACTCGAATGTACGAAATATAAATACATATGAATACATAAACAAAGACGAACTTATTGACGCAATCCGAAACCTGGGAAATACTCCATTGGAGTCCATTATTCCTAGCGATATAATTAAAACGGGTGTACCGAGTAAATTATGAGTTTTCAAAGCAGCTTAAATCATGTTGCGATCCAATATAGACATGGAGAAGGGGCTAGTGAATGGGAGTATCGGATTCATCTCGGACAGCGTCTGGCCGCACTTTAGACGCAACCAAATGTATGAAACCGACATACCGTCCTAATTCAGCCTAAAGGCATCCAATTCCCGGCCAAGTACAGCTACGGTACGGTGGAATGGCGTATGTTCCCAGTGATTTTAAGTTGGGCATCTACCGTGCAAAAGATGCAAGGACGTACGGTAGACCACGCAGTGTGGGCTTAGGGTCCTGTACTTTTGCGGTTGGATAGGCGTATGTGGCCCTTAGTAGTGTAAAATCACTTAGTGGTCTCCAGATTGAGGAGCTCGACGATTCTAAGCTGAAAGGTAAAACACCATGCAATACAGACGCACTGGCGGAGATGGAGAGGATGCGGGCTCATTCGCCTACTTGAAATAAATGTATCAATGTTAAAAATATTTCGTTTTCAAAGACAAAAAAGTACAAAATAAATTAATAGTTTAAAAAACACTAGAAAAACACGCTTTTATAAATGCATGTAAAAACCAAAAATAAATGGATCGTTCAAGTTATCTCTATTTCTGGGCAGAAGTGTAAACTATGTGCTATTAATTATAGTATTTGCTTGTAAAAGCGTGGGGCGCTGGAACAGGGAAGACTTTCTTGAAAACAAATACTAATACTAACTTCCTGGCGGAAGCTGCATAAGGTCGCACAAGAGCATAACGTTTATGCCGTCAAAGGGACGATCCATTTATTTTTGGTTTTTACATGCATTTATAAAAGCGTGTTTTTCTAGTGTTTTTATAATGCCACATTATAGAAAAATAAAAATGTTTGTTCCAAATTTTAAAAAAATGTTAGGGGTGGACAACCCTCATCACTTAGGGGTATGAAAAATAGATAGTAGCTAATTCTCAGACCTACTGAATATGCATATAAAATTTGGTAAAAAACGGTAAAGCCGTTTCGGAGGAGTAAGGTAACTAACATTGTGACACGAGAATTTTATTTATTAGACTGACCCGCGCAACTTCGTCTGCGTCACATTATTCATTAATATCGCTATTAAAAAATAAGGGTTGGTGATAGAAGAGTTAAAATTTAGGGTTGTATGTATTTTTAATGTATTTTATTTTTATTTTTATTTCTGACATTATATTTAGTATTCCTTGACATTAAATAACTCTTGACATTATATTTAGCTTGCTTTGACATTGTATTCAATAATCCCTTCAAATTGTATTTCATATCAGATAATGTTTTCCTATATTTCTCAATTGAGTTTGATTTCATTATAATTTTTGAAAATATTTGTACGCTGGAAACAGCAGAATATTTTGGACTTAAAATTGTAATAACACCTTGTAACAACAATATTCTAACAAATAAACTTATTCTATTCTATTCTATTCTATTCTAATGCCACATTATAGAAAAATAAAAATATTGTTCCAAATTTAAAAAAAAATGTTCGGAGTGGACAACCACTTAGGGGTATGAAAAATGAATAGTAGCCGATTCTCAGACCTACTAAAAAAATGCATATTGGTAAAAATCGGTAAAGCCGTTTCGGCGGAGTAAGGTAACTAACATTGTGATACGAGAGTTTTAATTATAAGATTTGATAGGAAACTCAACAGCTTTTTTTTTACAACGTTCAATATAATATGGTAACATTGTCCGATTGGGCTTTTAAGCCCATTATACTAGAGTTTAACAGCATGTTTTATATAAAACTAGATAGTAGAAGAACATGTAGCTGAAATAATGTAGCTAAATTGGTGGTTTTAAATTTTAAACTACATTGAAAGAAAATATAATCACTAATAAACAATATACGAATATTATTCATTAACTGGTGAGTATTATTACAAGAAATTTACGAAAGAAAGTCTTTTTTGTGTAATTATATCTGTTCTACATTTTTATACACATTTTCCTGTTTTTCTTCTCTCAGAATTTCCCCAAATCGTCACACTTAAAACAGTTACTTAGCAAATATGTTTTAATAAACTATGATGGTAAGTATTAAATAAAATGCAAAATATAATATTATTACGATGTTTTTATTAAAAAGTCAAGCTTAAACTCACAAACAAAAATAATAACCTAAGTAAAAAAATACTAAAAACTGAATACAATATAAAGAGTGGGATAATCGCGCAGACACTTGACCGTTTGAGGAGAACGAACAACTCTCCGCACTCAATGTACTCTGGGTTAATATGAAAAGGTAATAAAAGGAGTTTCATAAAATGTTTTCGAAAGATGAAATAATGGAAAAAAGGACGTGAATTCTGAACTGACGGCCAATCAACCAGGATAGGTGATAGATGTGAGTATGAGGATGAAGAGTTACAAATTATTTTGCAGTAGATTGACGCGAACTTATCAAAAATCAGCCGAGATCAGATTACGTTCTCGCGAGTGGAGATGATGGTTGGCGTGAAAGTAAACTCTGTGCCTTTAGTGAAAAGTGGTACAAGTCAATAATCCTCGTTTTGAGAAATCGAATTAAAAAGTTAAATTATATAATTTAAATATAATAAAATATAAAAAATACAATTTAAATTATATCATTTAACGCGTCATTATAAAATGCACTGGTGTTGAATGTTACAAGTATTTTTTAAATCTCTTTTTGAAAGCAACATAGCTATATATGATAAAAACACTAGAACTAATTTTGTTTAGAAAACTTTGAGATTTCATAGGTACCCTGTATTTTTATTGTGCTGTGATAAAATGAAATTTATATCACTTTACACGCGTTAAATACAACAAAAGATGAGGTGTAAAATAGTGTATCTTTATTTATATCAAATAAAGTTTAAAACTTTTAAGGTGTAAAAAGTAATATATACATATTATTTTATTTCTATTGTCGCCTACTACCATGTATTTCTACCGTCGGGGTCGATTTTCATAAAAAAGTTTACCATTTACCTCACCAATATTAATTATTAAACAATTTAATAGAGAAGGATTAATATCATGATACTTAAATCACCATTGTTCCATTTCACCCGAGTTTTGATTGAATAATTTTTACAAAAAGCGGTTTTGTGACCATTATTATATATACCCTCGCAGATTTTTTTGTAGATATTGATGTCCTCTATAAAACTGTAGTACATCACTTTGCTCTATTATAATTGTCAATAGTTTCCACAGCGTACACGATATAAGGGTCCTTTTTGGTATTTTACATCTTAGACTATATTATCGAGATTTTCATGCGGATCCCTAACTTTTTTGAAAACATGTATAACTTATGTTCATCAGGGATAATGTAGCATTTTTTTTTTTAATACAAAACGGGGAAACTCTTGGCCCAAATCTCACCTGATGGAAAGTGATGATTAGGCCGAAGATGGAAGCGAGTTTCACCCGGAATCCTCTTACACAGAGGAACTGGCTATCATACCTCTAACTGCCGGAACACAACAATGCTGTTAACATTGTTGTTATGGCGACAGACTTAGACATGATGGTGGTAGCTTGCCAGGCGGACTTAGAAGAAGCCCTACCACCAACCAAACCGAGCAAAAAAATTTGCCCCTGCTGGGAATCGAACCCGGGACCTCTGGGTCTGAATCAGGTGGTATAACCACTAGACCACGGAGGCGGTTAGCGTCACCTGTTTAGCACCACCCAGGGACCACGTGTAGGGATTCGCTGAAGGGTATTCTCCTACGGACGCGGGTGACTCGGCCCCCAAAACTAGCATTACAATGGTGAAAGAATTTTTCAAATCGGTCCAGTAGTTTCGCGGCCTATTCAATTCAAAGAAACAAACAAATCTTTCCTCATTATAATAGTAGTGTAGATTTACGCTAGTAATTCACTAAATCGGAAAGTTCAAATCTACCATTTATTATTGTAAAAAAAATAATGGAGTCCCAAAATAATATAAATAAAAAAGGGCCTCCTAAACAGTTACGCATTTCTCTACCACGCTGTAAAATAATTTTAATAAGTAAAAACATATAATATTACATCGATATACTAACCAGATTAAAACGGTTGAAAAATTGAAAAATACACTGTTATAGCAATATTTCATTCGTCAGTCAACATTGTTGAAGATAGCTTACGTAAGTAGATCTACAGAAGCACATCGTAAGAACCAGGCGGCAGTTGGTATTACGCGATGCATCCGTTTAATAAAGTATAGTTTTGCGATTTTTACATTGTTTGTCCAGTCAGATTTCCATGGGATTCCATCATCAGATTCTGACTTGGTGGCAATCGGACCACCTCAGGAGTATAGGCTGTCGAATAGAAAAATATTTTTTTAAATCGGTCCACATAGTCGTTGTGGTATGTCAAAACAAGAATAACATAGTAAGAGCAAGACATATTTTGCGATTTGTTATTTTTCACGATTTAAAAGACAAAATATAGTATAAAACTTGCACCGAGATATGGTACTTAAGAGATTCCATGATATACAAAGTTTTGGTTTAGGCTTTGGTTTTTACAAAAAAACTACTGTACAACATGACTTTCTTATAACTTGTCACAACCGCGGGTAAAACTACGGAGCGCAGTACTTCACCGAGACGACTATTTCCCTATGACATGGTCAATCTGAAGAAGCCGCGCTGACACTGCCTCGCCCCCTTGCTATTTCTCATGTTTTTCAGAAACAGATTTTTCTTTGGACTTTGTATTAACCAGAATTTAAAGAACATTTATTTGTGTAAAATGATACTATTGCCATACGGACGCGTTTTCTGGTCACTCGCGCTATTAAAACCACGACGGAAAAAGACAGAACTGAGAACATGAAACTACATAATATGTAGGTTCAATTGAGGTAAGGGACAAAATACCCAAAATGAGTTAAGTATACAGTTTTGTTCAGAATTTTTCGCTCTATCGAATGGTGTTTATGAAAAAATTCTAGCTTAAGAAAAATGTCCCTTACCCTAATGATTTTTGGATCCAAATTTCGAATCAGCCCCATAATAACAATGTATCTGAAAAACTATGCAATATAGGAACTTGAAATGATGTAATTATTGCCGCCAATCCACTTGAAATAAGTTAAGGGTCTTCCCAATCAACGAATTACCATTACATGGTTTATTTTTGAAGAAACAATAATAAAACTGGCCTTACACTAATGTCTTTGTTATCTAAAAAAATTAATATCATCCATACTTTAAATGGATTGCACGAGTTTTGACATAGTTGTCCCTTACCTCAATTTGCATTGTCATACTTTAGGCAGTGTCAACGTTACACCAATTTGAATCGAATTATATTTAGGTTCGGTGTCCGTTACACTAATTTGCTGATGAGAAGTATTGAATTGTTTATCCCTGTTACCTTTATTTACACACACTTCTAACTTCATAACACAAGATAGCACGTACTTGCACTATTACCATCCTTTTCTATCTCACAACGTCTTTCTTTGTGCGAAAGAGAGGATGATACCAATGCGAAAGCAGCGCGCGGGCATCAAAAAAGTCGCTATCAGTGCGAGTTCATCTGTCGTTTGGTGATAATATATTAAATGAAATATAAATTGTTTTATTAAATCTATACAAATTAGCTATTACAATGTACAAACATTTCATTTCTTTGTACTATGTAAGCAACACACAAAAAACAGACACACGGTTCTAATACATTTTCATTTGTCTCTTAAATGATTTCTTGTAACAATAATAACGATTTCCAAATTTATGATATCCGTACGTCAAAAGTGTGTACTTCATTTTATGTCAAAAATCTCTTTACACTGTATTTTTTCCATAATTTTTTTCAATAAGTGCTTTACACTATTTTTTCATTAATAAATTGAATACAACGCAGAGGTCAATTTAATGTAAGGGACGAGACTACAAGATACTTGTTCAGTAAGGGACATTACTAACAAAATACGTTGTTGTAAGGGACATCTATTTTCTTAAATAGCTAATTTATTTAAATAAATGTTACACGTGTAGATAGAGCACTAAAATACAAGATTATGTGTGAAATCAGACCCGAAAAAGGTTAATAAGAAAAAAAGTTATAGGCGATTTAGTCCGAAAAAAAACTTTGTTGGCCTCTCCTGAAAAATCGTATTTTGTCCCTTACCTCAATTGAACCTACGGTCGACGATATATCACTGTACACAAAGATCGCTATTGATCGATTTATAAAAATCTCATACTACGGCGATATAAATAAATTTATATTATTCAGAACAAAACGCATTACTAAAAATGTTTCACGTGTAATTTGATATAAGTTTAGTTGTATCACTTAACACGTTAGTGGTATTTAATGCTGCTTATAAGTTAAGTTATATTATCATTCACAATTGATAATTGCATGGTATTTTTAGTGTCACTTATTATAAATTGAATTGTATCAACAAGCACAAAGCTCATGTAATTAATTTGAAATGTGTCAAGAATTACAAATTGAGATAAGCTTAATTAGTTCAATTTAATATTACTAAAGATATATCAATACAGGGCGTATTTGACATCGTAACGCAAACTTCGGGAAAAGGCTACACCTCATGCCACTAACCAAATTGTGGAAGTCATTAATCTCGCTAATGAACGGTTACAGAAATTGACATTTTCGAGCGCGCAATGTATTGTGAACAACGCGATCTAAACGCGTGAGAGCGTTGCACGCAATACATACCTCACGTCTTGCACACACACAGCGGTACACAGGTCTGGGACGCCGCGGCCGGCGACGCGCATGTACTAACGCGCCTAATAGGTACCACATAAAATTATTTAATCACTAGAAATAACTACGGTGCCTACCTGCTGATGGTAGGAACATGTTTATGCAGAATTTAAGAGAAAAAAAGCTGACCTTGGTCGGAGCTTGCTTTCTATCCGCGAATTGTGTTCGAATTTTTATTGCATCTAGGTAGGTTCCTACCGTCTAGCTAGATGGATGGCAACAAGCAAGGTCACCTTGAATAGAACACTGCATTACATCCTTCTGGAACATGCTTAAGATCTTGTTTTTGAAAAGCTTAAGAGAAAAGGAGCCATAAGCTTAGTCTTATAATTAAAATCACGATTCCGATAAGGATTAATTACAAAAAATAAGCTTGTAAGTACATCGAAATCCGAGTACGCAGGTAGCTAATGAACTACGAACTACCTAACTCTCTTTGAATGTACCTACCTCAATACCTACGAATATCAAACCCTCCGCCGACGGCAATACTTTCACTTAAATAATTTTAGTCACTCAAAAATACCTACCTACTATCATGTTTATGCAGAAGTCAAGGAGCCACAAGCTTACGTCTCTTAAATTCACGAACACAATTCCGATAAGGATTGACAACAAAGCCGGCGATGTGCGAGTCAGACTCTCACACAAAGGGTTCCGTACCATAACCATACACAAAAAACACGTTTCTTGTGTGCGAGCTCTCTGTAAATTTTATTTTATTATTTGTTGTTATAGCAGAAATAGGGATACCATGCCTGAGATACAGCCCACTGACAGACAGACGGACAGTCGGCTGGACAGCAAAGGCTTAGTAATAGGGTTCCATTGGTTACTCTTCGGGTACGGAATCCAAAAAAGAAGCTTGCAAGTACCTACTTTGAGAACTGATTATGTAAGTATTAACTAGTAACTACCTAACTCACCTTAAGCTCGCTCACCCCTAACCAGATAGGGTTCGAAGTGGCCGCCGCCAGCATGCTCGCAGAGTTTCAGCGTGGTCACGGGGCAGAAACGTTGGGTCCTGGGCACACTCCTCACGCAAAAGAGGCAAACAAATTCACGATGCGATTCCTCATCTCGGCTGCGGAACACTGCGCACTCGGACACAAACACCTTGTCTTTTGTCTTTGACGTACCTAACCCCGTGTTAGCATGTTAACATGTTACCGTATTCTTGGGCACTGAAGTTCTCTTTAAGTCCAGATGACATTTTTCAATGAAACACAAAGACACACAAAAACACGCAAGTTCACAGAAAGAAACCAAAACTTGTCTTCTCTAACGTTTCGAAAAATGATTTTTGCAAAAAAAAGCACTCGTTCGCGATCAGCGTCAACAAGGAACTGACAAAAATCCATCACTAAAAATGTTCTTTCGATCTATCCTTTGAGGTCGCCGACAGATGCCTACATTGGACCTACAGTGCCAGGGCCGCGCTTGCGATGATAATAGTATGAAAATTCCTTTTTTTGCTTTTAATTTATTAATGTTTTTTTATCGAATAATTTTGGTATTGTAAAACTGAACTTTTTTTTAAAACCAAACAGAAACAAATTAGGTCATCAATCGTCATGATTAAGTTTCAACACCCGTGTTGATAGAATTTTGCCGTATTTAAAATTCTATCACATTAATTGTTTCAAAGCGATAAATGGGTATAGCAAGATCCAATTGTAATAAGCATCACATTACTTATTGTAAATTTTATTTATTTAACAATTTATGTACAAACATTGTATCAGAACATAAGAAGGAAACAGAAAACAAAGCATTATTATGGATTGTGAAACGCGCTACTATTAATAGTAAGAAAAAAAAAGATTATTTTCTCGGTCGAGTATCATCATGACTCCACGCTCCAATAAACGCTTATTAAAAAGCGTTTTACCGGTTACACCCAAATACGGCCCTGGTTTCGTCGGCGTTTGTCAAAGGTCAAAGAGCGCGCACTACGCGTTGCCGCCGCAATAAGAAAATGGGTTTTATCGACACCAAACGAAGTAACCGATTTTCAACCTTAGCCTATTACGTTAATGTTGGAAATCGGCTACTTCGTTTTGCTATGATACGTTTCATTTTCTTTGGAATGCAGTCTTAGGCGGCATGCTTTTAACAAATCATACACGCGTGACACACATGCATACTTGTTAGTGTGTGGGCAGCTACTATGCATTGCGTTGACCTTTCGTTTGTACTTTAGCACAGCTGAGCTGATACCTATTTGTGGTTTTATTTACATTGCTCTTTTTAGTGAAACTAGTTAATTAATTATTTTTTTATTAAAAATCTCATTGCGTTAGGTCAGAATAACGATTATGAGTAGTCTAAAGTAAAAAAAACTCTTGAAAAAACTGGAAAAATGAGAAAAAAGCCGATGAAAATTTCCAACTCTGGGGTGTCCAGAATCATGCCCTGGACCCATGGAAATCGTTTGTGCGTCGATGTCAGATACACCGTGTATATACACAAAAAATATCTTCAAATTTAACCAAAAAAGCTACTTGTGTTATTCGACACGAAACTTATTTTCTGTTCTATATTACGTAAAAAATCGATTGGATAGAAAAATCACAAAAAAACCAAGCTTAAAGATTGTATAATAAACTCAAAACTGCTACAAGTCGAGTTGTATCACTTTTCACTAAAGGCACAGCTTTGCCACGGCTTCACATCTCACGCTCGAGCCAAACAAGCTCGGCTGATCAGGCATCAGTTGCAGCAAACTTCGACTTCACTCCTTTGCCCAGATTCACTGACGTCATCACGTCGTCGTTACATCTGAAAAGAAAACGTTAAATGTACTTTTGATGTAATTAGAAGATTATTTAGGCGGACATACAAGACACTATTAATATGTATCAACAAATCTGCACCGATTACTTTGATTTTGATTCAATTATTTAATCCTAGTAGTTTTTGTTCAGGTTCAATCGACAGTGAGGGTATAACAGCCAGATTGTTCAAATCCGACAAATGAAACGGCAAAACTAATCAGTATGTGGTTAGCCTTTACACAGATGTTCAAAATATTTACCTGCACTTAGCATCTCCCTCAACATTTAAACAGTTTTAATACACTTGATTAGAACGGCGGGAAGTTCGCATCTGTCACCTCCATAGTCTGCTGAGCATCGACAGACCGGTTCATCCCCTTCATGCAGGGAACAGACACCGTTGTTTAAGCAGAACTCACGGCACGAGTTCTGTTCGCATCTGTTTCCTGAGTAGCTGGCGTTACATCTGAAATAACGATCATTTGAGTCGGGTTAACTCGATAAGTCATCTGCGTACCCAACAAGACCAGGCTGAAGTAGGTCATTGATGTGCAGCAGGAAAAAAGTTGCAGAGAGTACAGACCCCTGAGGAACTTCGGCATCAAAAGCCATGAGGTCAGAGGAGCAACCGTCAACGATTACTCGGATTGACCGTTCACTGAGGAAGTCTGATATCCAGCTACAAAAACCAGCTGGGATGCCATAAGCAGAAAGCTTGCTGAGTAGACTTATTGCGTGCCAGACACTGTCAAAGGCCGGCCTCGCCCCAGCAGTGCGTGACATACACAAGAAGATCGCCAGTAGACCGTCCCCGGCGGAAGCCATATTGACGGTCACTGAGGAGATCATTGTCTTCAAGGTAAATCAGCAACTTACGATCAGAAACTTTTCCATAACCTGCATAGGATAGAGGTAATGGCGATCGGAAGGTAATGAGCAGGGTTTGCGCGGTCTCCCTTTTTGGGCACCGGTTAGACATTTGCAAGCTTCCAGGATTTTGATACCGTTTATTTTATATACCTACTAAAAGGCGGAACAGGCGTGCCAACACAGGAGACAGTTCAGGCGCACATTGCCTCAAGACTCTCGCTGGAATGCCATGAGGTCCGCTGGCCTGATTTACGTCTAGACTATCTATATTAAGAAAACTCCTGACTGACTATGTAACATTCGGATGCCTTATTAACGCCAAGGATAAACTACTGAAATATTGCAGAAAAGCGGTGGAGAAGATAGTATGGAAAATGTTTCGTTTATAAAATGCTCTTAGTTATTGACAACTTGGTAGGTTTTGAAACTTATTGATATTAAACCTCTTTTTAACCGACTTCCCAAAAAGGAGGAGGTTCTCAATTCGGTTGTATTATTTTTTATGTTTGTTACCTCATAACTCCGACAATTATGAACCGATTTGAAAAATTCTTGTTTAATCTGAAAGGATATACTTGCAGATTGGTCCCATTTAAATTTAATCAAAATCGGTTACGAGCTTTGGATTTTAAATCGAAATAGCTGGAATTCGTGTAGGTACTTGAATGATGGTTTTATGTTATCCAAGTGATCGAAATTGCGTATTTTGCTTTTCTGCGATTTTGCAGGTGTGGGGTACCTCTAAAAAGTGAAAAATAAAAAAACTTTTTACTAAAAAATACCACCGACGTGTTTTTTTTTTTGAAGTAGTTAACTGGTATCGGAGCACTTTGAACAAGATCGGCCGTGGCAGACTTCCTGTTTTTTGAAGATCTAATCTATAGCTAACTGCCACCACTAATCCTGGATGGATATTAAATGACATAGTTTATGGTAAAAAAAATGGATTTGTCTATTGACCGGACCGAATGATCGTTAATCGTCGGTGATCGTGGTAGCAGAAGGTACACGCGTGCGCTGGCAGCAGCCACCGTCGGCGATTCGCGACGTCGCGTCGGCGTCGATCGGCGAACTAAGTGACGAGTATCTATATTACATACTAGCTGTTGCCCTCGACTTCGTTCGCGTGTATGTTGTAAAGTAAAATGTTCTCGTTAGGTTAGATCTCTAAGACATACGAACAGTCAATATCTAGCATTGCTTGACTCCTCTTAGCATTAAGAACTTGGAAGGGGGTTATGCAAGGCACTGGCTGTTTCACCTCTTCTGTTCCACCAGCCCAAATATGTTTTCATAATGAGAAACGTGGGTTGGCCATGGGAAGACACCAACCGGAATAGCAATCTACCCCTGCAACAGAAACTACACCGACACTACTATACAGACTCCGGTATCCGCACCATGTTAGACTCCTATTGTGTCCGTTGTGTGCAGGTGTCCTGGCCAAGTTAACCAGCCTTTTTCATGGATTGGAATTCATCAAATGACGTCTTCCGCTTTGGGCGAAGCATCGTTATGCTTATACACTCCGTTGAGTGTCAGATTCTGACTGACTAAAACCCATCCGTGTTCCTCTTAGTGCCCTTTGCGTTCCAGATCTGTGGTGACTATTCGAACAAATTCCGCAACTTTGGCAGGCACTGGCCCTAGTGGGCCCCGTCTACAATACTGGCATCTCTTAGAGGCGCACGTTGAACACCACGCGCCGTTAACCCGAGCCTGGTTTTGATCGGACAGCGAAGAACCGCGCCTACGGTGGCAGGGAATCGCCCGGTGACTGTCGTCGCTCAGGGCGTCTTCTTGTGTTGCGGCGGCTGGGGCGTGAGATTTCTCTCTCTCTCACGCTTTCGGCCTCCTCCTTTGCTAGCATTACTGCTTCGCAAAATGAGGTGACCGCTTCCCATGCATCCTCGCTCCAGACCATAGATTGAATCAGGGCCGGTCGCGACAGGTCGCCGCCGCCTATCGCCTCGATGAGGACCCGGCGGTGCTGCCGTTCTTCCATGTCATCCAGGTGATCCTAAAAGAATTGACACCCGGTCGTGTCCTCCCGCTGAATCCGAAACAGTTATCTCCCGAAACAATCGTGACCGGTGAATACCTGCGTCAGGCGGAAGGTGAGGACGCCGTGACGCCGCTTTTGCCACTCCTCAAAAAGGGGACTTACCACCGCAATTGGCCAAGGTGGTAGAGCTGGACCTGTATTTTCAGTTTCGTACGTGAATTCGGATAAAGATTGCAGCAGGCAGTAAAAATAGCTATGTCAAGCTGTGCGCTGTGTTCCACGCGTGCCTCAAGGAGTTTTCATCAAAACAGATAGGGGCTAGCGGGCCCTATCCGCCGGGCCAGTGCCAGGGTTTCGGATTTTTTCGATAGAGTCACCGCGACCCTGGAACGCAAAGGGCATTAGGAGGAACACGGATGGGTTTTAGTCAATAGGAGTCTGACACTTCCTCCTATTGTACCTAGAGCGAGAAGAGTCATTTGACGATATACCATCCTTAAAAAAAAACTCTTCCACCTCAAAACCTTTCTTCGCGAGTTCGTCTGAGTCGTCAATGAACGACACGATTGGCGCAGTGGTTTAGCGATTGGCTGCTGCGTCGCGTGTCGTGGATTCGATTCCCGCACGGAACAAATATTTGTATGACCTACAGATAGTTTTTCCGGGTCTGGCTGTCTGAAAATCTGAATCTATCTATCTGAAAAAATTTCTTAATATTCTGCGTATTGATGGCTGTTGCTTCCCCGTACACAGAAGAAATGGATCCAGGCTGTGAAGCAATCGGTTAGCACATGCTATCATCTAAAATAACTTAACCATACTCTTGAAACCCACACCAACCTTGATGAATCAAGTTGCTTTTTATTTATTTCGATCCAGGAACGCAAATCGAAACAATTTTATATTTTTAAAACCTAGAAACCCAATATATACGGAGCTAATGCAATTCTTTCGACTCCTCTACCATGGAACTTCCATCTAATCGTGGTTGTTATGACGTGACCCCTTTTATGAAAGGATGGGAAATCATCAAATGACATCTCCCGCTCTGGGCAAAGCAGGAGGGTGTGTCAGACTCTTACTGAATAAAACGCATCCGTGTTCCTTCTAACGCCCTTTGTGTTCCAGGGCCGCGGTGACTCTTTCGAACAAATTCCACGATAAAAAAGTGAGATTAAATGTATAACGCCATCTATGGAATGTGATGTAGAACTGTCAAATTTTAAGTGCGGAGTTTTTTTTTTAGGGTTCTGTACTTCAAAAGGAAAAAAAAGGAACTCTTATGGGATCATTTTATTGGCCGTCCATCCGTCTGTCTATCAAGACTCTTTATCTCGGGAACGGTAGGAGGTAGTGAGTTGAAATAATATACTCAGAACTACAGTCCCTTGAAGCTGTGAAAAAAACAAACTTCTAAGTCAACGTAACATAAAGATACCGACATTTATGCTTCATAAAATATACATTTCGACACTCTCAAGGTAATCAAAATTTATAGAGTACTTTCCGTTGACGTAGAACTTAAAAATTTTGAAAACTACACATTGAATGCAATATAAATACTTTTAAAGATAGCCTTTATTTCAAATAATACCTTGTACCTATCTACAAATGTGTAGGGAACCCTCAGAGGGCGAGTCCGACTCGCACTTTTCCGTTTTTTTTTATATTAAAATAGAAGTTCATTCTAAAGAAATCCTTTAAGTACTTTTTTAATACCTTAAAAATATGATGGTGTTTTATTCCTTGGAAAGTACTTACCAAAAAATATGTTTTGGTGTTATTCTCACCTTGTTGATAGTAGGTACTATTTCGGTCAATAGATGGCATTAGGTATCGGCGTTACGTAGTAGTTAAGTTTAATTCTTCTAAAACATCGCTACAATTCCTATCAGGTTTATGTGTTTAAGTTATATAAATGCGGTTTTGTACTTTTTCTACGTGATGTGAAAAGGAATACCTTCAGATAAACAGAAAATAGGTTCTGTTAATTATACTTTAAAACGCTGGCGTTTACATTTTGGCATACTAAACTATCCAAAATAAAACAATAACTTGTTATAAATATTTAAAAATATAAGGTAAAATAAGAATGTATAAAAGTTAGGAAATGCATAAGTTAAATAAAATCCAAAAACAATTTTATTACGACTCATGAGATTCGAACAAAAAGAATTACTTCCAACATTCGATTAGTAATTTCACAAATAGTTAGATATATTTAAAGGTGTCTGTCGTTACGGGTAGTCAGACGCCAGAAAATCGACCAGCAGTCTTGCTAAAGGGTATCACCCAGATAGGTACTGGGATGTGAAGTTCAGATAGGAATTCACTCCATGTACAAAACTGGTATTCAGTTGCATCCAGTAACGCTGGCAGCCGACCTCAATTTTGTTGGAAAACCGCTACCCAGACATATTAATATTCAATCACTCTGGGTAGTCCTTTTCAAGTCAATATTTTTCATTTTACTCTTGTTTGTACGGATATAACAACATTGTTGGTTACTAACAAAATTCTTTGTGCTTACTATACAAAAAAAATATAAATTAAAAATGAACAAAAACAAAATCCATATGGCAAGATTCGAACCTTCGTCGCGTCCAAACACAAGACATGACGTACAACCGCCCCGCTACGTGCTGATAAGTTACTACTGTGAAATAGCCGTCCTTAATACGCTTCATGATTTTCTAATATGTTGTGGTTTTTTTTATTCCTCGCTAAACTGTTTGGAAAAACGTCGAATAAAAATTTAAATGTTATTTTAAGTACGTAGACCCCCATTTTATTATTATTTTGGCAAAAAAATACAGTTCAAAGATAAAATAAATACAAAAATAATATCTGTTTGCGGGGTTCGAACCATGTGCACTTTCTCGTTCAAAACACACATTTTTGATTATTGCTCGTCCTCCATAGCATATAGCGTGATAATATATAGCCTATGTGTTGCCTATACCTATAAGGATCATTTGTGCAAAATTTGAACAAAATCTGTTCAGTAGTTTTCGTGCCAATTATTTGAAATAAAGGCTTTTATGTAAGTACTAGCTGTTGCCCGCGACTTTGTTCGCGTGTATTTCGGAAAGTAAAATGTCGTTATGTTAGATCTCTAAGATATACGAACTGTCAACACCTAGTATTGCTTGACTCCTCTTAGCATTAGGAACTTGGAAGAGTGTTATGCAAGGCACTGGCTGTTTCACCTCTTCTGTTCCACCAGCCCTAATAATTTTTCGTAATGAGTAACGTGGGTTGGGCATGGGACGACACCAACCGGAACAGCAACCTACCCCTGCAACAGATACTACACCGACACTACTATACAGACTCCAGTATCCGCACCATGTTAGACTCCTATTCTGTCCGTTGTGCGCAGGTGTCCTGGCTAAGTTAGCCAGCCTTTTTTTTTGGACTGGCAATCATCAAATGACTTCTTCCGCTTTGGGCGAAGCATAACGCAGTGTCAGATTCTGACTGACTAAAACCCATCTGTGTTCCTCTTAGTGCCCTTTGCGTTCCAGGTCCGCGATGACTATTTGAACGAATTCCGCTACCCTGGCAGGCACTGGCCCAAGTGGGCCCCGTTTACAATACTGGCACCTCTTAGAGGCGCGCGTAGAACACAACGCGCCGTTGACTCGAGCCTGATTTTGATCGGACAGCGTGCCACCCAACACTCGCCGTCCGCAGGCCCGCGCCTGGGGCGTGAGATTTTCCTCTCTCTCACGCTTTCGGCCTCCTACTTCGCTAGCAATACTGCTTCGCAAAATGAGGTGGCCGCTTCCCATGCATCCTCGCTCCACCTACCGCCACCTATCGCCTTGATAAGGACTCAGCGGTGCTCCGCCCATAAAGGGCAGACATCCACCTTATGTTCCACCGTGTCATCCAGGTGATCCTTAAAGTGTTGCGTAACTGTTTCGGTTTCAGCGGGAGGACACGACCGGGTGGGTCGTGTCCTCCCGCTGAAACCGAAACAGTTATCTCCCAAAACAATCGTGACCGGTGAGTACCTGCGTCAGGCGGAAGGTGAGGACGCTGTGGCGCCGCTTTTGCCACTCGTCAAAAGGGGACTTACCGCCGCGATTGTGGCGTGCCCAAAGGTGGTAGAGCTGGACCTGTGTTCTCAGTTTCGTACGTGAATTCGGCTATAGATTGCAGGCAGTCTAAAATAGCTATGTCAAGCTGTGCGCTGTGTTCCACGCGTGCCTCAAGGAGTTTTCATCAAAACAGATGGGGCTAGCGGGCCCTATCTGCCGGGCCAGTGCCGGGGTTGCGGATTTGTTCGAAAGAGTCACCGCGACCCTGGAACGCAAAGGTCATTAGCAGGAACGCGGATGTGTTTTAGTCAATACGAGTCTGACACTTCTTCCTGTTTTACCCAGAGCGAGAGGAGTCATTTGACGATATACCATCCTGAAAAAAAAGCTCTACCACCACAAAACCTATCTTCGCGATTTCGTCTGTTTCGTCAATGAACGACACGATTGGCGCAGTGGTTGAGCGATTGGCTGCTGCGTCGCGTGTCATGGGTTCAATTCCCGCACGGAACAAATATTTGTATGACCTACAGACAGTATGCTATTCTATTCTATTCTATTATATTCTATTCTACAGATAGTTGATCCGGGTCTGGCTGTTTGTTTGTGTATGTGACTTGTTATGTTTGTAAATGCACCCACGATACAGGAGAAATTCCTAGTGGGGCAACGTTTTTGAAAGTGAAAAAAAAAAATGCCTAGAGATCTATTGTTCCCCTTGATCCACTGGAGAGTAAAGCCCGCAATGGATAATTTCTGGCCCTGGGCTGGTCATGATGTTTCATAGGCTCACTGGGATTTGGGCAGATTTAAAACTAAAGCCTTTGCAAAGTTTTGAAATTACTAAATAGAAATCATAAAACTTAATCTGAAAACATTTCTTAATATTGATGAGAAATCATCGAATAACTCCTCCCACTCTAGGCAAAGCAGGAGGGTGTGTCAGACTCTTACTAACTAAAACGCATCCGTGTTCCTTCTAATGCCCTTTGTGTTCCAGGGCCGCGGTGGCTCTTTCGAACAAATTCCACGATAAAAAAGTGAGATCAAATGTATTTTTTTTTTTTTTTTTTTTTTTTTTCATACAAAACGGGGAAACTCTTGGCCCAAATCTCACCTGATGGAAAGTGATGATTAGGCCGAACATGGAAGCGAGTTTCACCCGGAATCCTCTTACACAGTATAACGTGTATAACGCCATCTATGGAGTATGATGTTGGATCACTTTGTTGACCGTCCGTCCGTCTGTCTATCAAGACTCTTTATCTCGGGAACGGTAGTAGGTATTGAGTTAAAATAATATACTCAGAACTACAGTCCCTTGAAGCTGTGTAAAAATCAAACTTCTAAGTCAACGTAAAATAAAAATACGGCAGTTTATGCTACATATTAAATAAATACTTTTAAAAAATAGCCTTTATTTCAAATAATACCTTGTACCTCCCTATAAATGTGTAGGGAACCCTCGGTGGGCGAGTCCGACTCGCACTTTTCCGGTTTTTTTACATTAAAATAGAAGTTCATTCTAAAGAAAATGATGGTGTTTTATTCCTTGGAAAGTACCACTTCTTACAAAAAAAAAATGTTTTGGTGTAATTTTCACCTTGTTGATATAATAGGTACTAATTCGGTCAATAGATGGCATTACGGGTATCGGCGTTACGTAGTAGATAATATGTTAAATCTTCTAAAACATAGCTTCAATTCCTATCAGGTTTATGTGTTAAAGTTAAATTCATGCGGTTTTGTACTATTTTAACGTTATGTAAAAAGGAATACCTACAGACAAACAGAAAATAGGTACGGTGAATTATACTTTAAAACGCTAGCGTTTATATTTTGGCATACTAAACTATCCAAAATAAAACAATAACATGTTATAAATATTTGAAAATATTAATAAGAATGAGAAAAGTAAGGAAATGCAAAAGTTAAATAAAATCCAAAACTAATTGCGACTGATGAGATACGACCCCATACCATGTCATTCGATAGGCAGTCTTACAACCCAACGGGCTACGACCGCTGTTGGGAGAAGTCTAAAATAGTCTATTATATTTATGTCATGGCTTTTCACTGCTTACCTCCCCAAAGGTATAGCGTGATGGTAATAATTTCTAAGATTAGATCTATTAGTATGTGCAATTTTGTATCATGTTGTGGATTCTTATAAAAATTCCTCGCTGAGCTTTTTGTAAAAATGACAAATTATAAGTAAAATGTTATTTTTAGTACGCAAAAACCCATTTTTATTATTATTTTGATAATATAATGGTATAAAAAACATTAAAAAAAATAAAAAATAAATACAAAAATAAAATCTGTTTGCGGGGTTCGAACCATGTGCACTTTCTCGTTCAAAACACACATTTTTGATTATTTCTCGTCCTCCATAGCATATAGCGTGATAATATATAGCCTATGTGTTGCCTATACCTATAAGGATCATTTGTGCAAAATTTGAACAAAATCTGTTCAGTAGTTTTCGCGCCAATCGTAAACATACAAGCTCAAGATTTACTGTTTTATTATATGTATATAGATTTATTTAATTGCATTAAATGTGTAGTTTTCAGATTTCTAAGTTCTGCGTCATCGGAAAATATCCTATAAATTTAGATTACCACGAGAGTGTCGAAATGTACATTTTATGTAGCATAAACGGCCGTATCTTTATTTTACGTTGACTAGAAGTTTTATTTTTTCACAGATTCAAGCGACTGTAGTTCTGAGTATATTATTTCGACTCAATACCTCCTACCGTTCCCGAGATAAAGAGTCTTGATAGACAGACGGACGGATGGTCAACAAAGTGATCCAAAATCATATTCCATAGATGGCGGTATACATTTGATCTCACTTTTATATCATGGATTTTGTTCCAAAGAGTCACCGCGGCCCTGGAACACAAAGGGCTTTAGAAGTCAGTTCTTACTGACTAAAGACTCTTGTCTTGACACACCCTCCTGCTTTGCCCAGAGCGGGAGGAGTCATTTGATGATTTTCCTTTCTTTAATAAAAGGGGTCACGTTTGAAAATATGAAATTGTTTTGATTTGCGTTCCTGAATCGAAATAAATAAAAACATTAACTTGATTCATCAAGATTGGCGTGAGTTTCATGAGCATGTTTAGATGATAGCATGTGCTGACCGGTTGCTTCACAGCCTGGATCCATTTCTTCTGTGTACGGGGAATCAACAGCCATCAATACGCAGAATATTAAGAAATGTTTTCAGATTAAATTTTATTACTTCTATTTAGAAATTTCAAAACTTTGCAAAGGCACACGGCTGAAATTCACATATATCCAACAAATTGTTTAATTTTAAAACTGTTCAATTACCGCTGAGCCTATGAAACATCATGACCAGCCGAGGGCCAGAAATGATCCATTGCGGGCTTTACTCTCCAGTGGAACAAGGGGAACTTTAGATCCCTGGGTATTTTTTTCATTTTAGAGAATGTTGCCCCACACTAGGAATTTCTCCTGTATCGTGGGTTCATTGACAAACATAAAAAGTCACAAACACAATCAGCCAGACTCGGAACAACTATCTGTAGAAAAGAATAGAATAGAAAAGGTACTCTCTGTAGGTCATACAAATATTAGTTCCGTGCGGGAATCGAACCCACGACACGCGACGCAGCAGCCAATCGCTCAACCACTGCGCAAATCGTGTCGTTCATTAACGACACAGACGAACTCGCGAAAATAGGTTTTGAGGTGGAAATGCAGCTTTTTTTTAAAGATGGTATATCGTCAAAGGACTCCTCTCGCTCTGGGTAAAATAGGAGGAAGTGTAAAACTCCTTGAGGCACGCGTGGAAAACAGCGCACAGTTTGACATAGCTTTTTTAGATTGCCTGCAATCTATTGCCGAATTCACGTACGAAACTGAGAATACAGGCCAGCTCTACCACCTTTGGGCACGCCACAATTGCGGCGGTAAGTCCCCTTTTTGAGGAGTGGCAAAAGCGGCGCCACAGCGTCTTTTCCTTCCGCCTGACGCAGGTACTCACCGGTCACGATTGTTTCGGGAAATAACTGTTTCGGATTCAGCGGGAGGACTCGACCGGGTGTCAACACTTTGAGGATCACCTGGATGACACGGTGGAACATAAGGTGGAAGTCTGCCCTTAATGGGCGAAGCACCGCCGCATCATGAGGATGCGAGGCGATAGACGGCGGCGACCTCTCGCGACCGACGCTGATTCAATCTATGGACCGGAGCGAGGATGCATGGGAAGCGGTCACCTCATTTTACGAAGCAGTAATGCTAGCGAAGGAGTAGGCCGAAAGCGTGACATAGAGGGAAATCTCACGCCCCAGCCGCCGCAACAGAAGAAGGGCGACGGGAGTCACCGGGCGATTCCCTGCCACCGTAGGCGCGGGCCTGCGGACGGCGAGCGTTGGGTGGCACGCTGTCCGATCAAAACCAGCCTCGGGTCAACGGCGTATTGTGTTGCACGCGCGCCTCTAAGAAATGCCACTATTGTAGACGGGGCCCACTAGGGCCAGTGCCTGCCAGGGTTGCGGAATTTGTTCGAATAGTCAGCGCGGACTTGGAACGCATAGGGCACTTATGGATTTCCTAACCATAAAAAAAGGCTGGCTAACTTAGCCAGGACACCTACGCACAACGGACAGAATAGGAGTCTAACATGATGCGGATACCGGAGTCTGTATAGTAGTGTCGGTGTAGTATCTGTTGCAAGGGTAGATTGCTGTTCCGGTTGGTGTCTTCCCATGGCCAACACACGTTTCACATTACGAAAAATTATAAGGGCTGGTGGAACAGAAGAGGTGAAACAGCCAATGCCTTGCATAACCCCCTTCCAAGTTCCTAATGCTAAGAGGAGTCAAGCAATGCTAGGCATTGACTGTTCGTATATCTTAGAGATCTAACCTAACGACATTTTACTTTCCGACATACACGCGAACGAAGTCGCGGGCAACAGCTAGTAATATAATAATAATCTCGACGACGTAACTTGTCAGGCAGGTGTGCTTTTGGTCGGCCCCATACCAAGTACAGTAATATTATTTTTTGAAGTCGTTTCGTTTTTAACCGACTTCCCAAAAAGGAGGAGGTTGTAAATTCGGTTGTATTTTTTTTATGTTTGTTACCTCATAACTCCGACAATTATTATGAACCGACTTTACCTCTAAAAAGTCTGTGTCCGATCAGTTTTCGACGCAGTCACTCGAGCGCTAGTGTGTAATGAGAAGAAAATGTTTTACCTTGAGTTAGGTTGTCCCTCAGCACTAAGACAATTGTTTTGACAAACAGAAACTTCACATCTTTCACCTTCATAATCTGCAGTGCACTGGCAGATCGGCTCGTCCTCCTCATTCAGAGAACAGTCACCGTTGTTTAGGCAGTGCTCATGGCACGCGTTAACCTCGCACCGTTCCCCAGAGTAGCCCGCATTACATCTGAAATAATGAAGACAAATAAAACCAATCAACTTTATTTGTGACTACGTGTAACAAGTAAACGAGGTGTATTCACTATGTTTCGTGCATTTTGGAGGCTCTAAAGTGTATTTTAGAGAGCAGCGGTTAAGGAGACATCGTTAGAGAACTTGCCAACTCACTTTGAGCATGCGGGCTAATAAATGCTCGCACCTACTCTGAGCAGAGGTTAATGTCTGAAGTGGTATTTTGAGGTAAGTACCACACAGATTTGAGTGGTCTTGTACAGACAATGCAAGCATTTGCCAGTTACCGTGTACCTTAAACTTAGAACAATAAGAAGCTCAACGGCCTGACAAACAATACCAAAATAAGGACATTTGTGTAAGCCGCATAGAGAACTTAAACGACTAACATTAAATGAAATGAACTCCTAAAATAGCAATCTATATGGTCCTCATATTCACAATACGTTATTTATTTTTTTATGTAGGTACACACAATATACTAAAAAAGATTTTTTTTTACAGATAAAGGAGCATGTAGGAACTTGTTCGAAATGGTCTTTTTAGGAAAGAACACCTCAGCTATGACTTTTGAGCAACATTTACAAATTCATAATGGTACGAATTTGTTTTAGAGTCACACAAAGTTAAATTATCAATAATCCTGCGCACACTAATAAAATGCACGCTAATAACCTCACCTGCTAATCAACTTTCGATCCGTAAGTCGGCGAGAAGAACGTCGTAAGCGCCGTGGACTGCGGGTCACTAACGCGTTGCGCTCATTAAGTTGGTTCTCACAGTTTATTTAACGGTTTAATAACACTGGTTGATTTTGTTTTAGTATTTGCTTTGTTATTATGAGTCACATTTACCTATTACAGTTGATGCTATTAAACTTTACAAGAATCAGAACACGGCATTTCTAGTTTGAGGGTTTGTATCGAAGATCTTCTTACCTACATTCAGGATGTCCCTCAGCGCTGACAGTACAATTTCCTTGGAAGCAGTAGTTGTGACATACTGAACAGTGGTGTTCCTCCACATCCGGTAAAGCTTCACAGGACTCGTTTCCCAAGGTTTGTTTCTCAGTTGTGTAGTTGGCTGCTGTGAGTTGACACCACCCATAATCTCTGGTAGACTGTGTATAAACAACTGGTGCCACATAGTGTTGTTGATGCTTCTTTGGTAACTGCAAAATTGCACTTTGATCATAGCTCCTCCAGTAGATGAAATCTTTTGATACGGTTAAACTAGATGCATAAGTTTCTACTCCTATAAAATAAAATGTTCGTCTGTTTTTTCCACTCAAGTCGGCACTTTCAATACTGTGACGATTAATAGTAGTGTCCTCAATCCAGTACATTGTCTTCGTTTGTTGGTCAATAGCTAAACTCTGACGCCAATAAATATGATCGTTTATTAAAACTTCTCTCTCGGAGCCATCAAACGCAGCCCTCTCTATGTTATTCTTTGTGACCCAGTAAATATACCTGTAATTTTTAAGTAACTGTAAGTATTAACAAAGTTCAACATGAGTCTTAAAACTACACTAAATTGTTATAACGACGTACCCTCCACAGCTGTCTACATCTATATCCCCGAAATAGTCATCTGTCGTAGCTATAATATTTCCGTCAACTGCTACGTTAGACGAAGCAGGTTTTAATAATAACGAGTATATATTCTTGTCTTCACTCCAAAATAGTAATTCTGTGACCGGGTCGTAGGCGAGACTGTTGTAAACAGGACTTGTTGGTCTCGTTACTAAAGTTTTCATTACCTTAGTTGTTAGGTCAAAACTGTGTATGGACCACGTATTGTGGTGATCGACAAACAGCAGCCTGTAGTGAACTGGATCGTACGTGACAAAATATATCTCACTAGCGAACGGAATGTTTTCGGTGTACGTTGCTGCTCCGTTGTAAAAGAATTGTAATCGTTGCCATTTGCCCTCGACGATGTCTGAAACATTAAAATTACATTCTTCGATCCCATTGCAAACACAAATTATTATTTAAAAGAGTTACATAGAGTGTTACAATGGGTGGTTATATCGTGACTAAAGGCGAATGTTTTGATACGTAGTTATCCAATGGTTTAAAATGATGGGCACCTAAATTTCGTAATTGTGCGTTTTTTGGGTTCCGTACATAATGGGTCACCTACTATTGAAAACTATTACTTAGTCTCCGCTGTCCGTCCGTCTGTCCGTAAGTCTGTAGATTTAATAGGCGTTGAGGTACAGTGCTCCAAAAATTGCTATATTTTTCCAAAAAGTTCTAAAGTGGAGTTTCAGTTTTAAAGTCGGGGTTGGCAATATCGGTCATATTATTTTCATAAAACATCTAAGAACACTTCAATGACTACACGGCGTCGTATACATGTAAACTGTTCCGTTGTGAAATTATAGATAACTAGCTTGTGCCAGCGGCTTCGCCCGCGTAATCCCTAGGGAACATTTTCCCGGAATATGTATAACCTATTTACCCTCAAAGTTCCCGTTCCTGTTAGATTTCCGGGATAAAAACTACCCTATGTCCTGCTCGGGTCTCAAACTGTCTTTGTACAAAATTTCAGACGAATCGGTTATGTGGTTTAGGCATGAAGAAGAGACGGACAGACAGACAGACAGAGTTATTTTCACATTTTATAATATTAGTTAGTAGGACTCTTTGGTCGCGCAGAGTAAATGTATTGGATTTATTTGCAGTCCCATGATAATGTCGTGTGCGAACATTTGCCAGTAGGGATACTGGCAAATGTCCGCACACGACATTGTCAGTACTTTCGCGGGCAAGGAAAATCAATACATTTTCAGAATATATACACATGGCGATGCACCTCTTGAAAAATGAGATAATTATGTGATGTTTTCGTGACGTCAAGTGGTTCATCTCTACTTTTAATTATCTTTACCTTTTTAAAAACGTTTTCACGCTAAAAGACTCACTCTACAAGATAGTCGTAAGAGATGAATTCGTAAACCAGTTGATTCCGGCGGTTTTATTTTTTGTTTCAGAAAACTATCTACATATAGTAATAATCGATTTCATTGTCTTAATTCACTTTCTCTGTACTAACATATTAGTATTAGTAGATTCTATTTGGGGATTATAGCTGTAAGAGCGCTAAGAATCCTTAAAGTCGATACTCAAAATTAGTCATCTAACTAAGTCATTAACTCCGAACATCTCCGAACAGTTAACAAGTCAAGTCAACCGAAGGTTCTTTTTTAAAAGCTGGTGTTACTTATGGTTATTATAAACTGAATAATAATCTTAACTTTGGAGTCTAATTTTCACATGTTAAAGAAATTATTTCAAAACGGACCTAAAATTAGAAATAATTATATTTTTAGCAAAAGTCCTTTTTAATAGCTCTTTCCAACGATGACTATTATTATGTTATGGGGTGCAACAATATGTTTAACTCAAGTATTCAACATTATTTGTCTGTTCAGTTTTAATTTCATTCATTAACTCGAATGAAATCATAATAAAATTAACAAAAGTTGAGGAAGTAGCAAATGATCTTCTAGATAAGGGCTTTCCAACGAAATTGAATATTTGGGTATCTTCCCATAGTTAGATGACCATTCTCTTAGATTCTCTATATTATTGAAAATACTAATTTACATTGTGCCGAGTTGCAGGCAAATTGTGTGCAATATTTTTAAGATCGATTTTATAGTAGATATTTTTTTTATTGTACTAGATTTCATTTTAAATAATAAGAAATATTTTTCATTCAGCTAACATATTTTTATCGAAAGTCCAGCATATCACAGAGCTCCATTTTTTAAACTACAATTTCGATTTTTTGTGCGAAAAATTGTTCGTGTTTGATGTGCTATATCTCAATACCTGTAAAACCAATGGAATTTCATTTGCAAATTTTATCTACTATAATAGTCCACGGATTGACTTTTTATGTACAATTAATCGTTTAGCCAACGTCTGAAAACTGACAAAAAAAAATTGATTTTTTCCGAGCACCACGCAGGTAGCACAGCTCTATGTACACTACTGTCATCTACTCTTTTAACATCCCAAAATTTCAGGATAGTGAAAAATACTGCGACCTACAATGTCTTGTATCAATCAATCAATCAAATCAAATAAATTAATTCATATTTTTAACAGTAAAATGTCACAGAAAGATAATATACATATGGTAAAAATCTTACAAAAGGTGTGTGGAGGAAGTTAATGGCTGTCTTAAATCTAGTTTATGGCTAAAATTAACCACAGGTACAAGATATTTAACTAGGAACTTAAAATATATGTAGCGACCTGCCCGAACTAGGTATATTTAGACCTGTGTTTCAGGCCAACACTACATCGCAATTGAAATTGGTCAGATAAATATGTAAACTAAATCAATATATAATCTTAATCGACTATAAAAATAAGCAAACTTTACAAAAGATGAATATAAACTTTTTTCATAATTAACCAAAATAAATAATTACGAAGTAATATTAAATAACAATATTATCATACTAAGTCTTTGTCAATGTAATTGAGTATCGATAAATATTCCGCAAACGTAGAACTAAATTTTTTATAATTTAAACTATATTTTGAGTAACTTGTTGAGCTTGTTATATAGGTAAGGTCCTAAGAACACAAAAAATGTATGTGCAAAAGCATGTTTGGTTTGAGACTATATACAAAGCAAATCTTTCCTTCCCTTGCCTGAAGGTACTTGTTCATATATGGAAGTTCAGTGTGCTGATGCAGTATGATGTTTAGAATACTAATTGACGTACTGTTACCTACTATGCAGTCATAGTAACAGTACGTCAATTAGTATTCTAAACATCATTATAGGTCGGCCCAATAATAGGGAATATGCATGAAAAAAGTATTTATGATCTGAACAGTTTATCTAAAAGTATTCGAAAATATAATACTAACTGTGAAATTAGAATCTATATTGCTCGAAAAACGAACGAGATTATTTACAAATATATCTGTCCCTCTCGCGAAAACGCTGTTTTCTATGGCAGCTGTATAGTCGTCGTGTAATTTGACATCACATTATGTATCGGACTTCTCTTTCTAACTGTAGTCTTTGAATCTTTATAACTTAATAAATGATGAAGGTATTTAAAAAATAATCATCTTCGGCCTAATCATCACTTTCCATCAGGTGAGATTTGGGCCAAGAGTTTCCCCGTTTTGTATATAAAAAAAAAAAAATAATAATATTAATAACCCTAGCGCAGTATCTCTACGTTGACGTCGTGGTGGGGCTTGCGCGTCCCGATGGACCTTAGGTCTTACCTAGGGTGAGGGGCCAGACAAAGAGAGATACAATCCGCAAGGCAGTTTTGTGGCGAACTGTTGGGCAGTAGCGACCCCACGAACCTTATCTCCCGGGAGAAGTCTTGTTCCTCATCTACGGCTTGCCTTTATTGGCTGGCCGGAGTGAAAACTGACGAGGAACAGAGCTCCCACCTCTTCCTTGCCTTAATTGGCCGGTCTGAGTGGAGATTCGCTAGAGCATACGTGCTCGGGAGAAGGACGTATAATCCAGTAAGATGCTGGTAGGGATCTTGACCGCACTTCCGGGATTGTCCTGATAGCCGTGGTATACCTCTCCACTCCTCTAGCACCTGAGGCCATGTTGCCCCCTTGGCGCTACGTCACTTTGTGCTAGCGACCGTTTTCGGGGGCCCATTCATTGAGAGTGCAAGTCACCCCCTGCCATTTAAAAGCCGTGTATATTGTTAGTGGTCAGGCAGGGGCCAATAGTTTTATAATAAACGATTATCATTCCACTAAGCCACCCAAACCCATAGCGTTTCATTTTTTGTTTCCATATTCTGCAATAGTACTGCTCCAACCGGGGATTGTCCTTGGGAATACTTTCAGTGCATACAGGGATAATCGCCGGTTGGTGCCCCATTACATTTGAAAAGTCTAACGGGGCCTCTGCGAGTTGATTTCGGCCCCTCGTACGCCTACCAAAGGACCGGGTCTCCAGGGGCCCGAGATAGTAAAAAAAAAAATAATAATAATAATAATAAACGTCATGCGCTCATACTATGGGGCTACAGAGGGGGGAACTAAGACGACCTTGGAACGTGCTACTGCCACGCTGGAGATAGGGTCGGTGAGTTTGTTTTGTTGCAGAATAACTTGCTACTCTTGTCGCTAGCGCGGCAGAATTAGCTTCATCTATTTGACTGACAGACCTTGACTATTCAAAACTTTTTACAAAAAAATACAACCGACTTCCAAAAAAAAAACACTACAAAGTAAAAAATAACTCTAATTTCGGAAGTCGGTGTTTTTGTTAGTTTCTTCGTATTTTGACACCGACTTCCGAAATTATAGTTGGAAGAATTGGAAGTCGGTTGTATTTTTTTGAAAAAAGTTTTTTATTTTTCTCTTTTTAGTGGTGCCCCACACCTAAAAACACCACTGCAAAATCGCAGAAAAGCAAAATACGCAATTTCGATTATCAAAAAATCATCTAAATAGTCAAATTCAAGCTATTTCGATTTAAAATACAAAGTTCGTAACTGATTTTGATATGATTTAAATGGGACCAATCTGCAAGTATATCCTTTCAGATAAAACAAAAAAAAATCAAATCGGTTCATAATTGTCGGAGTTATGAGGTAACAAACATAAAAAAAAAACATACAACCGAATTGATAACCTTTTTGGGAAGTCGGTTAAAAAGTGCCTGTAAACTGGTCTACTTGAAATAAAGGATTTTGTATTTTGTACACTACTCTATCCGTTGCGGGGTTAGATTTCTATTCGGAATGGTATAACCATGGCCAATTAACTTTATAAAGCTCTATCGCGTGTTATCAACCCTAGCAACTTTCTTCAACATTGTGCACAGAAGTTTCTCATTGCGAAAAATTACTAGGGCTGGACGGCATTTTGAACAGAAGAGAAAATACAGCCAGTGTCTTGCATTACAGTCTTCCAAAATCCTAATTCTGAGAGGGGTCAAGCAATGCCAGAAATTGACTGTTTGTATAATATCATATTGTATCAATCTTACATCGCTATGTGTGTTTACTTTTCGACATACACGCGGACGAAGTCGCGGGCAACAGCTAGTAAATATTAAAATTAGTACAATAACATTATAGCTTGAAAACCTTGGCGCGTTTCTCTTAGGTCTTACCATAGATAGCCCGTTCTCTCAGTGATGATAACCAAAGACATTACTAATTGTATTTTGGTCCACCACAAGTATATTTTGCTTGTTTATGTTTTTATGGTGGTGGTTTAGCGGGAGAACATTATATAATAATTCTTTACTCAAAGTTATTGTAGTAACATCGTTATCTATTTGGCTTAATTGTTAGATATTTATGCTGGTGACTGTACTAACCAAGAGCTGGTTATCAAACGGCCAAGATAAGCTTCCACTTTTGGCGCCTGGATTCTAGTTATTACAATTTACAAACAATGATAAAATTATCAAATGATGTAGAGCTAAGTATGTAGTAATGTGCACTGGACACTCTACGGTAGTGCGATTCTGTAAACATGTCGAAGTGAACACTTAGGCGAAGTGAACGATAAGTGAGCTGTCAAACCATACAAACAAAGATGGCTTGATAGTCTGCTCACTTGTCGTTCACTCCACCTAAGTGATGACGGTGAGATGTCGACAGAATCGACCGGCTGATCTCTTTCTACCACTCAAGGCTTGTTTATTCAAAGTAAGCATTAAAGCTTACAGTCGAGGAACCTGTTCTGACTAGCACAGCTACAAGACTGCGAGCAATTGTTAAATCATCAAAATGGGTACAACCACAGCGATCATCGTCACGTGTCCCCTTCCGCTAGAAACCTGGATGCTCTTCACACTTCCTAACAGTACATTCTAGTACTGACTGTAAATACTAATAGGTCACAGGAATTGAAAGATTTTTTCTTAAGACTGCCATGCCAACCTATGTAAATCCGACCAAATTTCAGCTCTTCAAGTAGTTTTTCTGTGTTTAAGTAATTTAGTTTTGTTTAATACTCTATGTCAGAGCAATTTTTATACCTGCCGAGGTTGTGGAATTATTAGTAAGAGTTAGCACGTCCCTGAACCGCAAGGTGTTCATTGACATCTAGCCGCGGGCTGGAGGGTACACTTATGAATTAACAATAGCACGCCTGAATCGAGGTGGCTCAATGAAACAGTGGGATACTAATTTTGTTTTATTGGCTTATTACCTACCAACAATACCTACCGTAAATAACATAATGTTAATTTACATGTTTACTAAGTACCTACATAATCTTTCGAGTGCGTTGCGGAGGATTTAAAAAGTAAAACGAGGAGTCTTACTCAGATGTTGGTTTATTGTAGAATCATTCAAAAAACATTATTCTTACATACTAAATGACATAGTTTATATCGCTATTGCTCATTAACCTAACGCGTCTATCAACCATTGTTAGCCGACGTCAAAACACATGAAATGCCTTGAGAACGTGAAACTCTGACAGCTATGGTGACGACGGTGCCTGAGTAGTGAGCGCTAACGGAGTCTCTAAAGAAATAATCAAAGTGACGATATAAATCATCAAACGAGTTTTTTTTTTCGAAATTATCAAACGAGTCGACAGTCACTGAAGTGATTTAATTATATCGTCACTTTGATTATTTCATTAGAGACTCCTTACATACAAAACATGTTATTTCTATAATATTATTATCTAGTGTTAATAAAATGAACTCTATAGTACAAAACTTAAGACTACAACTAGGTGCACACGGTGGCACACTTCACTGGTTTCATCGAGTTATAATCGAGATGTTCTAGTTTATTGACAGATCAAGGGTTTAATCTAACCTGGAGACGCGAGACTATTCCGGAGTGGCGGTACTATTCGAAAGAGATACCTTGGCTCCGGAACACAAAAGGCACTGAAGGAACATGGATGGGTTTTAGTCAGTAAGAGTCTGACACTCCCTCCCGCTCCGCCCAGAGCGGGGGAAGTCATTTGATGACTTCCCATCCCTAAAAAAAAAAAAAAAGCGTTTAATCTAATAACTAATCCGGGCTAATCTGCTTGCCCGGGTGTTCCAAATTTAAATGTTTTTTATTTTATTTCATTTACTTCGTTTGTGAAAATAAACAGTTATACATGAAAATTGAATACTAGGTAGGTCATAAATATACTAGAGTTACAAAATGTTTATTCTACTAGATTTTCCACAAAATATTAAAAGTTATATCAAACAGTGCGCAATTCTAAGATGTTAAAACAAAGTTATTAGTGAACTTAAACATAGACAGGCATGCAAACAACACAGAAAGAGAGAGAGAGGGAATGAGTAGATTTTAAACTAGGTATTATAATCTAAACTCATTTTTAAACATGACTTCTACTTTTCGAGCAGAGACAGAAAAAAGTGAAGTCTTCAAGTATTGATTTTGCGGCGCGGGGGTGCTCGCAAGCCTGAGTTTGTACGACTTGGAAATTAAAAGGCAAATATAGATCTTGCGCACACCCCACGGCATAATGATGTTTGTGCTGTGTACTACATAACTAATCATATCAAACAAGAACACTGTTTCCAACAGTATTTGTCTTAACTTTAGCAGATTATACTTCTCGTTGTTTGTCTAAGGGCCGATATTTCAATAGTCAGATAAACTTTGTCAGAGGAGTAAAAATGCCAGTTTGACAGCATTTGCATAGTAAATATGTCAAACAGCCATATTTATTCTTCAGTTAAAATTTATCTGACTGTTGAAAAATCAGCCTTAAAACGAATTTTATTTAACTTCGTTTTAACTCAAAAGCATCGGTATAAAAACGTCCTTTTCTCAGAATCTCTTAGTAGCACAAAGATCTATTTGCAAAGCTTCCTATCGTCAAAGTATAGTTATACTGGTAAATTACCATCACTTATCTTATATCACATCTCACACATTAACATCAGTTTAATTATTATTATTTAGTTTATGTTTATGTCACCGGAACATGGCAAACTACGTAAGAATATAATAAATCTTCATTAGATTATATTTTTTTATATATCCGATTATTCATCTATTTTATGATAGACCGCACTCACGCGCACAAAAAGTTTTGGGAATACTTTCATTGTGCGTACAACTAAGGAGTGGAACTTTTTAAGCCAAGAGTGAATAGGTAGTAGTAAGAAAGAAACATACATTCAATTAAAAAACTTTTAGGGGATGGATGATTAATTGTTAACCGACTTCCAAAATAGGGTATTTTTGTACAAACGCATAAAAAAACAAAATAAATCATTGGGCATCAAAAAAATAATCCACATCGCTGTCAACGGCAAAAGTGCCCAGAACACTGGCAGCATTGCCACGTTGAATGGCAATGCTGATTCTTTGGTCGAAGAAAAGCCCAGCCCTCTGGTCACGTGAACCGTCGACAAGTTGTTTGCTGATGTCCCGAAAGACTCTATGTGCACTCGGACCCCATGGGCCTAGTGTTTCAACAAAATAATATTTATTATGTATGTACACCGAATACTCCGAGGTTTTTGATCCGATTTGTTTGTTTTCTGTGATTCTTATTAGTTCGATGCGTCTTGCTATTTGTTTGTTTTGTGTGATTCTTTTTAGTTCGATGCGGCATTCTTGCTATTTGCCCCCGAGTTTAATTCAGTTTGGATCAGTAGTTTTTATTTTATGAGCATTTTTGCTTAATATATCATTTTTTTTAGTTCCAAATTCAATTTAGGTATGTTTCTTTTTTGTTAGATTGGCACAATTATTTTCCCTTTTGGCGCAACGTTTGAGTTTTATCTGTTATTTAGATTAAATAAAGTGCTAGTTTTATTAGGTATATCATATTTAGTGCGTATTGTAAAAACAACGAACAAAGATTTTGTCATAAATTTTGCATCGCCAATGCAATTTCGTGTTCGGAATCACTGAAAATGTTACAGAAGGCTTACGGTGCATCAATTTTATAAAAAAACGAAATCGAGATGTGATGGAAGATTTGCCTCGCTCTGGTTGGCCACGAACGTCTGCAACTGAAGTTAACATCGCAAAATTGAAGGAAATTGTAAGTGAAAATCCTCATTCGTGTTTGAGAGCCGCTGATTTTTGTGTGTGTCATGATTCGGTCCGTACCGTTTTAAATAATGACTTGGGTATGAAACATGTTGCCGCTCGGCTAGTTCCAAAATACTGAATTTTCTCCAATAACGCAATCGCATAAGAGTGGGAAACCGAAAAAATCACGCCAAAGTCGATCAAAAGTAAAAGTCATGTTGACTGTTTTCTTTGACTATCGCGGTGTTGTGCACTCGGAATTCTTGCGATACCCGACCAGAAAGCCATCAATGTGAACGAATTTATGACCAAAAACTGACAAATACCATCGAGCAACCACCTTATCCAACAGATATGGCTCCAGCCGGCTTCTTTCATTTTACTAAACTCAAATGGCCACTTTGTGAGAATTCACGACGAGAACAGCTGAACTCGATTCCGGAAAAAGCGTTCAAAAAATGTTGTGATGATTGTATTATTCGTTGGTAAGCGTATCGTTTTTGAAAGAGCACTTTGAAGGTGGTAAAATAAATGTGTTATTGATCTTTTCCCGGTACTTTCATGATAGAGTAGTATCATTTTGAAAACAACAAATCTATACCAGAAGAGTTTGTTTGTTTGTTTGGTTGAACGCGCTAATCTCAGGAACAACGGGTCCGATTTGAAAAATTCTTTCAGTGTTAGATAGCCCATTTATCGAGAAAGGCTATAGGCTATATATCATCACTCTAAGAGCAAGAGGAGCAGAGCAGTAATGAAAAATGTTACGCAAACGACGTTGCACGGGTCAGCTAGTCCTATCCTAATTCAATAGTTTCCTACGTATCCGTGTCTTTTTAAGAAAAAATTGTTCACAATTTTACGCGATATTTTATCAAATTACAGGTTATAAATATTATAAACTTACAGGTTATAAAATATTGCTACTTTCCGGTGGCAATTATACTAAAATACAAACGAAACGGAGATATCATACATCTGGTGTGGATACAACCTGTGTCAACACCCTTTTGCAATCGAATGTTCCAAGTTCAGAGGGAGACTTTGGTAGCGGAAGTTGGTTTGGTGGAATAGGTCGTTTTGCTAATAAGACATTTTGATACGGAGGCTTTAAAATTTGCAAACAATTCGTTGTTATTTAACAAAAAATAAATAAAGAAAATACTCTAAGACTATGACTTCAAATGGATCATCGCACTCATACGCATTTGTCGATGTCGGACACTCTCGAAAGTACACTTTACATGCGCCGTCTTGTCTCATGCTAGCCGCAGACATCGTCGTGTTACTGACAGTTGCTTCTCCATACATTTCAGTGTTCCCTCCTTGTATCAGTGATCGCCGTACTAGAAGGCTCACTGGATTTTATGTGGACGGTCACGACGTCATCCGGGTGCTCAGCATATTATCAAGGATTTTTTTTATAAAATGGGTTGATGTTAGTTTTATCAAGTGTCTTGCATAACTGTGCTTACTGTATCTGATACCATTTGTCTCTCAGAATGTAATACTTGATGTTCGCGTTTTTGACGTGGTTTATAGTGGCTTTGTATATTATACTTCATTGCCTCCTCGCATTTTTGGATCTTGACTGCATTCTCACCTAGTTTATCCGAGTAGAGTTGCAAGGACATTGTAGGTCTTCTCTTATAACTAGCTTCATTTCGCTGCGCAAGTCTCGTAATATTTGTAGTATCATGTCGTCAACTTGGTGTTTAGTAGCAATATCGCATCTTTCACCTTCATAATCTGCGGTGCACTGGCAGAACGGCTCGTCCTCCTCATTCAGAGAACAGTCACCGTTGTTAAGACAGTGCTCATGGCACGCGTTAACTTCGCACCGTTCCCCTGTGTAGCCGGCAGTACATCTGAAATAATGAAGAAAAATCAATATTAAGAAAAACAAGTATTATTAATTTGTGACTTCGTTTAACAAATACACAAGGGGCGTCCACTGTGCAATGTTTAAGACGCTCTAAAAGTTTATCATAAATAGAAGAGTCATCGGTGATGGAATCATCGTGAGGAAACTTGGACTTAAAATTAAGAAAAGCCCGAAGCCGCCAAACTCACTTTGAGCAAGCATTCTGCTGACAAATGCTCGCACCCTCTTTATATGAGTAGGAACTTGACCTAGTAACGAGCCGGTAGATATTTAGTAGAGTATTAATTTTCTAATTACATGGTGGGATGGAAAATAAAATACCTGCAAGTAGGTAGTCCCTCCTCTGTACTGACACTACAATTTCCTTGCAGACAATAGTCCTTGCAAATGGAAACGTCGCATCTTTCACCCTTATAATCAGCTGTGCACTGGCAAACTGGCTTCTCCGCCTCATTCACAGAACAGACTCCGTTGTTTAAGCAGTACATATGGCACGGGTTAGCTTCGCACCTTTCCCCGGAGTAACCAGCTTCACAACTGAAATAATGAAGATAAGAAACAGCGTTACTCAATGAACTAGGAAACCAACAATTAATTGTGACTATAGTAGTAACAGGTGAAAAAGGTACGCGACCGGTACGCTGCGATTGTATAATGTGACAAAGATATAATATCTGTGCAACACCGACTTATTATAATAGGCAACTTTTATTTACTGCTAATATTTCAGGGGAAGCAAGTTCTCATGAAAAGGAATAATTTATTGCCTAGTGTTATCTCCACTAGTTCCTATTGAGATGAACATGTTTTATTTATTAGAAGACTGCCTAAAAACAGGAGTGTTATACGTAATTTCAGGGTTCATGCATGTATGTATGTTTGTTTGTTTGTGAGTTTCTATATACCACCATAACTTCTAAACGGCTAAACCGATTTCAATGTTTGTAGTGTCGTTACAAGCGTTGCGTTATATTGAGTAACACTAAACTAGTGAAAATTTAAAAATATATAATGGGGTAGCCATGGATCATTAAGAAAACGGCACTATTTTTTATTTTCATTAAAATTTGTCTACCTTTACTATCATCGTCTAGAGCTTGCTTAGTACATAACAAAAAAATATACAACGGTAGTATTCAATATGCATTCGTTAGCTAATAACAATCGAAATTAAATAAATGTAGGACTAGTGAATAACCCACAGGAAAACAATGAATGCATCAATAATTAACAAGGAATACTGTCCTCGTCTAAACCTTGTTTAGTAGATTACAAAAATATATAACAGCAGTATTTAATATCCATTCATTCGTAAATACTTAATTCAGTAGTTTTCGGTTCTTAACTTGCATCCTTTCTAGAAAGTCATAACATTATAATACGGATACTTTTTTCGACTAGTGAAAAGGGTACCACGAAAGGATGCGTCCAGGGCTCAATCGCTGGACCGACGTTTTGGAACCTCATCCTAGATTCGCTCCTTCACAGAATGGCTAGAATAGGGGTATACTGCCAAGCCTTTGCAGATGACGTAGTCCTTGTATTCTCGGACCATACGACCGGTCCTCTGCAGCAATCAGCAAACGACACGCTAGACTTAGTATCGGAATGGGGCGTCAAAAACAAGCTACGTTTCGCCGCGCACAAGACCAATGCGATGGTGTTGACGAAAAAGCTTAAATACGACCTTCCGGTACTCCACATGTCGGGCACGCGGCTGAACCTAGTAGAAGAGGTCAAGCTGCTAGGTCTCATAATAGACTCCAAACTCACCTTCAACGCACACGTGGCTGCGACCTGTAAAAAGGCCGCAGACATCTATAAGCAGCTGGCATGTGCGGCAAAGGTGACATGGGGCCTCAACAGAGAGATTATAAGGACAATATATGTGTCGGTGATAGAGCCCATCGTGATGTATGCAGCGAGCGCGTGGGCCCCGGCGGCTGAGAAACTGATGACAAGAAATCAGTTTGACTCACTGCAGAGGGGCTTCGCGCAAAAGATCTGCAAGGCGTACCGCACGGTGTCTCTGTCATCGGCACTTATCCTGTCAGGCCAACTCCCCCTAGATCTCCGGGTAATCGAGGCCGCAACCCTTTTCAAGATCAAAAAGGGTCATTCACAAGAGTTCATACCACCGGGCCGTGAGCTGGAGTGCAACGTGCACCACTCCAAAAATCCCCACCCAGCATTACTCACAACAACAGAGTATGCACGCCTGGAGGACTTGACTCCCGAAACCCTCGAAACCCATCAAGTAATCGGTCCCCAAATATACACCGACGGCAGCAAGATAGAGGGGAAAGTCGGAGCTGCCCTAACTTGGTGGGAAAACGGAAAGGAGTCCAAGTTTAGCACTTTTGGCCTAGAGTCTCACAACACAGTCTTCCAATCTGAAATGTACGCTCTCTACAGAGCTGTCAACATGGTGAGAGAATCCAGGGCGGCCTCCGTAAGCATCTTAAGTGACTCACGATCGTCACTCGACTTGCTGAGGAGTCCGTCTGTCACCCACCATCTGGCACTACAAATAAAGAGATTCGTCCGCGAGATCAGAGAAGAGGGCAGGGAAGTGAGGTTCTTTTGGCTCAGGGCCCATGTGGGAACCGCTGGGAATGAGAGAGCGGACGAGCTGGCCAAAGAGGCAGCGTTAACAAAGGAATCGGCAGATTACAATAAGGTACCCGTATCGTTCGTGAGAAAGATGATACGCGAGGGAACTATAAAGAAGTGGCAAGCGCGATACGAGTCCTCGAGTACAGGAGCGGTCACAAAAGTGTTCTTCCCAGACGTCCTGGCGGCGAAAAGGACACTCAGGGACACCGTTCTCACACCGGTCCATGTACAAGTCCTAACCGGGCACGGAGGATTCTCAGCGTATCTTCACCGTTTTCACCTTAAAGATAGTCCCTCGTGCGTCTGCGATCCCAGCTGCGATGAAACCGTTTGGCACTTGCTCTTCGAATGCCCAAGGTTCAGTCACGACAGAATGGAGCTGGAAATCAAGATCGAAACCCAGCTAAGCCAGTCCACACTCCACACCATCATGGGGAAACAGGCTACTAGTAAACCATTCTTGGCGTTCGCGAGCAAAGTCGCCCTGGTAGCAGCTGCGGCTAACAAAACAGACGCTACCTCACAGCCGCGGAACAGACTACCATCCACTCAAACAGTCACGACCACATCAACTACCACAATAACCACCACACAGTCAACAACAACGCAAAGTATAACACGTACACAACAAATCATACCACAAGTCACACACACAAACACCAACAAACAGTCAGTGCAAGCAGTAGCAGCAGCGTCAGCAACAGCAGTAGCCAGCCCACAACCAGCCCCTAGCACCATGCTCATAACACAATTTCTGGCATGCGGGGGAGGCGGAGTCCCAGGCGTTAGACTGCGAGGCGTCGCTCTGTTTATGAACAGGGAAGGGGAAAAGTTGGGCATAAGCTTCTGCATTGGCTCAAGCCGAGCTAGGGCCCGAATACCAATATCACCTGGCCTCGCCGCCCTGATCAACGGAAGCACCGCTAAAACCACCATGAAGGGTAGCAAGTATGCAGCTCTACCCCAAATGGAAGTAGCCACTCACCGATGCCGTCTAGTGCGAACCAAAGGGAAGACGATCGCACTATTCGAGTGGAGAGAGGAGACTCCATTTGCCCAGGCGTGCGCACTGCTTCATGAGATCAGGAAAGCAGGGGATCACACCGCAGTCACGGCTCGTACTATCAGTGTTGACGCGATGACGGTCGGAGGGGAAAGAGGAGCCATCGCAGACCGCTTGGGCTGTCTAAAAGCCTCAGAACAGCATGAGATAGTAATCTATGAGGACAGAGGGGAAACACTAAGCCACCTTAGAGCCCCCAGAGACGCAACAGCCAGCTCGATGAGCTCCACAACAAGCCCGACCACTCAAAGCGGACCTGAGAGGGCCCAGCAGAAGGCAGCCGCCGAAAATGCTGCAAAGGAGCCGAGCACTACCACCAGCTTAGAGGAACAGGCCCAATGGAAGAGTCGCCTGAAAGCACTCGGCACCTTCTTCAACTCCCTACACACAAAACGTACACCACAAACAGTAACACCAGACACAAACACAACCACAAGCACCAACCTACAACCAGCACAAGAGGAAGCAACAACCGAAGCCAGCTTACCACCAGCCCCTAGCCCCATGCCTATCACACAATTTCTGGCATGCGGAGGAGACGGAGTTCCAGGTGTCCGACTTCGAGGCGTCACTCTGTTCATGAACAGAGATGCGGAAAAGTTGGGCATAAGCTTCTGCATTGGCTCAAGCCGAGCTAGGGCCCGAATACCGATATCGCCTGGTCTTGCCGCCCTGATCAACGGAGACACCACCAAGACGACCATGAAAGGCAGCAAGTATGCTGCACTGCCCAAAATGGAAGTAGCCAGTCACCGATGCCGTCTAATGCGAACCAAAGGGAAGACCATCGCATTATTCGAGTGGGGACAAGAAACTCCATTTGCCCAGGCAAGTGCGCTGCTTCAAGAGATCAGGAAGGCAGGAGAACACACGGCAGTCAAAGCTTGCACCATAAGTGTTGACGCGATGATTGTCGGAGGCGAAAGAGGAAACGTCGCAGACCGCTTCGGCTGTTTAAAAGCCTCAGAACAGCATGAGGTAGTGGCCTATGAGGACAGAGGGGAAACATTGAGCTTCCTCAGAGCCCCCAGAGACCCAACAGCTATTGCGACGAGCCCCACAAAAAGCCCGACGTCTCAGAGTGGATCGGAAAGGGCCCAGCAGAAGGCAGCCGCCGAAAAAGTTGCAAAGGAGCAGGGCAAAACCATCAGCCCGGAGGACCAGGCCCGATCGAAAAGTCGCCTAAAAGCTTTCGGCACTGTCCTCAGCTCTCTGCTCCCTGGAACCAGCCGTACATCACCAGTGGAGAGGCAGGAGGCAGCAGTGGAGAGGTTCTTCAGAGAAGCACCGAAAGAACCTACACAGCAGAAGCCCACACCAACAAGAGCCGAAAAAGGGCAGGTCAGCCCACCCACCCTCGCAATAAAGTCGGGTATAACAGACCACGTCAAGAGCGCTTTCCTCGAGTACATAGCAATCGTGAAAGCGACCAGAGAGGTCAATCTCACGACGTGCAGGAAGATCCTGCTGACCTTCCAGAGAAACACCGAAGGTCTGCTAAGGGTTCTGCTCGAGGAGGCCGAGGCGGCCGTGTACGACAACGTCAAATCTCAAGTCATCATAGGAGAAATGAGGGGGTCGTATATGGCAGCCTTTAGCGTGAAAAGTGGCTTCGTGGCCCTGGACGAGGAGGAAACGGAGCGCTCAGGAAAAATTAAGTTCAGAGCACCGAGCACCGACCCGATACTGATTACCGCCAAATGTACCAAAATCATGCTGGACGATAAGATCCTCGAAATGGCTCAGTCCATTCTCGAAGCTCCAGACATGCAGGAAAATTGGGCGGTACCCAGTGTCAGGTGGGTAAATGGCGTCCCGGGTTGCGGCAAGACAACCTGGGTGGTGAACCACTTCGATGGGGAAAAAGACGTCGTAGCCACCACGACAACCGAGGCTGCCAAAGATCTCAGGGAAAAACTTGCGCGCCGCTTAGGAGACCGAGTTAAGACCAAGGTGCGCACTATGGCCTCAATATTAGTCAACGGGTTCAAGATGCAAGAGAAATGCTACCGCCTCACGGTAGACGAGGCTCTAATGAACCATTTTGGGGCCATAGTCATGGCGGTAAAGTTGTCAGGAGCAAGCGAGGTTGTCCTCATCGGAGACATAAACCAGTTACCATTCTTGGACAGAGAGAACCTATTTGAGTTAAGGTATACCCGTCCAACTCTGGTGGCTGGCATCACCCAGGAGCTCCTTTGCACACATCGCAACCCGATGGATGTCGCATTTGCACTGAGCGAAATATACTCCGGTATATACTCCTCCAAGTCATCGCTGTCGCGGGTCCACTCCCTGAAAGTGGAAGGCTACACTGGTGCGCAAATACCAAAAACAGCCCAAAATACCCTATTCCTGGTTCACACTCAAGAAGAGAAAGCTTCTCTTATTAGCCAGGGATATGGGTCCGGCGAAGGCTCGCGCACTTTAACCATTCACGAGGCTCAGGGGTTGACCTACGACAGCGTTATTGTAATCAACACCAAGTCCAGGAGGCTCCAAGTCCATGACAGCATCTCCCACGCGGTAGTGGCGGTGTCGAGACATACGGTCAGTTGCGTCTACTATTCCGACGACGCCGATGACGCCACGGGTCGCTTTGCAAGGAGAGCGATGGATGCGCCGACTAAAAAGGTCGTCGACTACAATCTACAGATGGCCATGCAGCATCGAGACGCAGCTGTCGTAGAACAATTGATTAGACTAGCGAAGTCCCTGGTCATTCGACGCCACCGAGATAACACCTAACAAGTCCCAATACTCCAGACCCCATTTCTATTCCACCTTAATTTCTTTCCCTTCCTTTAATTGTGTGAAAATAAATGTGAAAATAAATGTAGGGCTGCATGGCGGAGTGAGTTTGTCATACTCACCTAACCGTTGGTCGGTCTGGTCGGCTCGCACCGCCATGCAGCTCCCTGTGTATCGTGTGTATTCGTATAGTGACGTGTTACGTGTAAAGCTGTTATTGTAATACCAGTAACGAAATTGTACAATTGCGGGTGTTACAATTACAGCTATCTTTCTCTTTGTGTATTGTGAAAATTAAATTTAAATTAAGAATGTGTAGGAAAAACAAAACGTAAATGCCTGTAATAATATAAATAAAAAAAAATAATAAAAAAAAAAAAATAAATAAAAAAATGCATGTGTAATATGTATCAAAAAAAAATAAAATAAAAATAAATATATATATAAATAGATGGACTCACGTAGAATAACAAGCTACGTGGAACTATTTACCGTAGTTTTAAGGAAACGTGCCCGATGTAGGAGCACATACTAAAATAAATCAACAAAATATGTAAACAATTATAATAAGGTAAAAAAAGGCGCGGTCAACCATGTCCGCGGCAACAAATTGTACTAATAAAAAAAAAAAAATAAAAAAAAATACGGATACGTTATGCAAAGAACATTTCCTTTTCTTAAGAATCGTGGTCAGACATATCCCGGAATAGATTCCCATAGGACGTTCCACATGACCTATTACCCCAAAATGTCCATCTCCGCCATTTATGGCTTACACTAATCGAGCGGTGGGCAAGTATACGACATGGTGTTTGTCACGTGACCCCCCGAGGGCTATCCAATCGTAATATATCAAATTAGCTTTTGCTCGCGACTTCGTACGCGCATATTCCGTTTATTTCCGTTCCCGTAGGAATTTCGGGAAATCCTCTTTTAGTGCTCGTTTACGGAGAGGCGGGCGTGGAGCGTCGCGTGCGGCGTGGCGGCCCGCACTAAATGATAATAATAAAAAAACTCATATGTATGGCGATGTATGAGAGTGTTCACGGAGAAGCAATTTTCAGCCCATGGCGTTGCAGGCGGCGTCGCACGCGGTGGCGGACGCGGCGTCGAACGCGGCGGCTGCCAACCCGCTACAACTAATTTATTGATTTAACACAAGCGTTGCTAACACTATAAATTTCCCCGAAAATCCAAGTCACTTTATCAAATTTGGGGACCAAATTCTATTGGTTCCCTGATAATTTTTCTAATTAAAAAAAGAGATATAAATTTATATTTTTTTTTAATTTTCAAATATCAAATTAATTATTACAAAGATTTTCTAATGTAACATTAACATTTTCCAAAAATGACGACAAGTCAATTAGACCTAATTCTCATTTTAAATCGGCTACTGAGAGGAATCTGCGCCTTAAGACAAAGTTTTAAGTTTAAATGATAAATAGTAATATATTTTATTTTGTAAGTTGGCTGTAGATAAACAACTTTACGTCAATCATTTTAGGTAATTTTAAACTAGTTGAGGCCGGTGTTTCCTAGCTGGCTGCTCTGAGAAGAAACACCAAAACAAACTCAGAGATCTCTTTGAAAGTCCATACAATCGTACCTACTGGTCAAATCGTATGAGAACCATGTAGGTTAATGTCTGAAGTGGTATTTTGACGAAAGTACCACACAGATTTGAGTGGACCCGTCCAGACAGTGCAAGCATTTGCCAGTTACCGTGTAGCTCAAACTTAGAACTTTAAAGAGCTCAACGGCCTGACGAACAATACCAAAGTACATTTGTGTAGGCCCATGGAGCACTTAAACCGCCAGACTAACATTAAATGAAATGAAACCCTAATGTATCAATCTATATGGTCTTCATTCATACTCACAATACGTTATTTATTTATTTATGTACACACAATATACTGAAAAAGAAAATTTTGTACGGCGAAAAGAGCACAAAGGTACTTATTTCAAAAGAATTTTTTACCAGCAGACCTGCGACAGCAGATTTTTTTTATTTATTTAATTTTTATGAGGACCACGCAGAGCAGTGTCTGAAATAGTCTTTTGAGGAAAGAACAGCACTTAACTACAGCACTTCCCTCAGCTATGACTTTTGAGCAACATTTACAATTCATAATGGTACGAATTTGTTTTAGTGTCACACAAAGTTAAATGATCAATTAAATAATCCTGCGCACACTAATAAAATGCACGCTTATAACGGCCCTCACCTGCTAATAAACTTTCGATGGGTAAGTCGGCGAGAAGAACGTCGTAAGCGCCGTGGACTGCGCGTCACTTACGCGTTGCGCTCATCAAGTTGGTTCTCACAGTTTATTTAAATTAATTTATTTCGGTTTAATAAAATCACTGGTTGATTTTGTTTTAGTCTTTGCCTTGTTATTAAGAGTATTTATCACGATATAAATAAAGTTTCACATGTATTATAGTCGATGCTATTGACTTTACAAGAATCAGATCACGCCACTTCTAGTTTGAGGGTTTTAAATTAATTATACGAAGAAATTAACGAATTTATTAGTCGCGCACCGTATCGAAGATCTACTTACCTGCATTTAGGATGTCCCTCAGCGCTGACAGTACAATTTCCTTGGAAGCAGTAGTTGTGACATACTGAACCGTGACGTTCCTCCACATCCGGTATTAAAGTCTTCAAAGCTTCACAGAGCTCGTTTGCCAAGGTTTGTTCCTCAATTGTGTAGTTAGCTGCTGTGCGTTGACACACGCCACAGTTTCTGCTCTGTGTATAAACAACTGGTGCCACACCGTGTTGCTTGTGCTTTGGTAACTGCAAAATAGCATCTCGTTTGTAGCTCATCCAGTAGATGAAATCTTTTGATATAGTTAAAGCAGCTGCAAAAGGTTCTGGTCCTATTAAATAAAATGTTTGTCTGTTTTCTCCCTTCAAGTCGGCACTTTTGATACAATGATTATAAGCAGTAGTCTCGTCAATCCAGTACATTGTCTTCGTTTGTTGGTCAATTACCAAACTCCAGCGCCCGTAAACATATTCGTTTATTAAAACTTCTCTCTCGGAGCCATCAAACGCAGCCCTCTCTATGTTATTCTTTGTGACCCAGTAAATATACCTGTAATTTTAAAATAACTGTAAGTAATGACAAAGTTCAACATGAGTCTTACAACTACTGTTAATTGTTATATCAGTAACGTACCCTCCACAGCTGTCTACATCTATGTCCCTGACATAGTCATCTGCCGTAGCTATAAGATTTCCGTCAACTACTACGTTAGACGAAGCAGGTTTTAATAGCAACGAGTATATTTTCTTGCATTCAGTCCAAAAGAGTAATTGTGTGACCGGGTCGTAGGCGAGATGCTTGTAACTTAAATTTTCACTTGTTTGTTTCATTACTAAGGTTTGTGTTTTCCTCGTTGTTAGGTCAAAACTGTATATGGGCAACTTCTCGCTGTGATCATCGGCAAACAGCAGCCTGTAGTGAACTGGATCGTACGTGACAGAAGAGATGCTATGAGCCAACGGAATGTCTTCGGTGTACGTTACTGTTCCGTTGTAAAAGAATTGTAATCGTTTCTCTCCGGCCACGACGATGTCTGAAACATTAAAACATTTTTTTTTATCCGATTTCCAAACAGAGCGGCAGAGCTTCCCATCACTTTTGTCATATAATACGATGCTCATACAAATAGTTTCAAAATTACCGACAGTCTCGAGAACTAAATACGTAAACTCTCTGTACCTCTATAAGTACAATAGTAACCAAAAATGCATAAGCATTCTTACGCACTAACAGCTTGACGGTTAGTTTGACTTACGACCTTCTATTTTCCAGCAGTAGTCAACAAACGGTTGTGGTTTATAATTTCGTAATTACAAAATGAGCTCAGATAGCCCAACGGTTTAGCGCCCTCAGAGAGAAGTGTGATCCAGTGTGCCGTAAGTTCAAATCCCACGCACTACCAGACTTTTTGTATGTTCTTATTCACATTGCAATAAGTTAGAAAGGTAGATCACAAAAAAAATACAAAATAAGAATTTAGATTTCTGCGAGGTAGACATCAGTTATTTATAATTATTAATATTTAACTTGAACCAAATGAACTGTCGGTTGGTTGTAGTTATTGGTTAGTGACGTGTGGTTAGCAGTAGCGTAATTATTCTCAAAATGCAGGCAAACATTAGTATTGAAGTGAGGGCGACTATTATTGCGCTGCATAAAAGTGGTCTTAATAAAACTCAAATATCTGAAGAAACCGGACTGAATTTGAGTAAGATATTTATATTTGAATTGTAACTTTATAAATTAATCTTTTAATATTTTAACTAAAAATTTATACCTGAGATTATTTGGTAGAATATGGCTTAATTCTTTTTATTATTTTTTGAATCCATCCATCACTTTATGAGGCTTAAAAGCGAAATATTAGTGTTTATTATTGGATTTATAAATACGCAGTGTTTTATTTAAAATTATATTAAATAAATATGAGTATTAACTATATAAAACTGGCCAAGTGCGAGTCGGACTCGCCCCTGAAGGGTTCCGGTACCATTTATCTATAAAACTACGAAAAAAACACGTTTATTGTATGGGGACCCCCCTTAATATTTAATAATTTAAAATTTTTAGTGTTAGTTGTTATAGCGGCGACGGAAATACATCATTTCATTTCATTTCATCAGCTTTCTAGCTATCACGGTTTATGAGATACAGCCTGGAGACAGACAGACAGACAGACATACAGCGGAGGCTTAGTACTAGGGTCCCGTTTTACCCTTTGGGTACGGAACCCTAAAAAATGAAGCCACTTTAGTATTTTATTAAGTATAGCGACCTAATATTTTTATTTATTTTTTTGTTTTAGAGAAATACTGTAAGTCTTTGGATAAAAAGATATGAAGAAGAGGGTAGCCTTGCTAGTCGAAAGAGAAGTGGAAGACCGACGCTTACGAAGCGCAGCGACGACATATGGTGGACGAGTATGAAAAAAATGTTTTCACACCAACGAGACACTTTGCGGAATTATTCGACACCTCGTTGCAAACTGTTCGCCGTGCGCTCCACGCTGAAGGTGTGCATCACAGAAAACCTGCTAAAAAGCCTTACTTGACAGAGAAACATAAACAAGAACGATTACGTTTCGCACGGGATTATTTAGATTTCGACTGGAATACCACCATATTTTCAGATGAAAAAACATTTAAATCCAGTCAAAAGGGCAGACTTCATTTATGGCGAAAGGATAACACTCGATGGTGTGATAAAAACGTAATCCCTAACACCGAATCAGGTCGTATTACAATTAATATGTGGGGGTGGATGAGTGCAGCAGGACCAGGAGAACTGGCTTTCATTCCTCCACGCGCAAACAGTTCGACTTATGCGGAAGTATTAGACTCCATCATGCTACCTACTGTGCGCAACCTTTACCCTGCTGATGAGTTAGCACAATTTTCATTTGTCCAGGACAATAAAATTGTCCTATTCACCGGGCGAGTACTGTGCGTGAGTGGTTTCACAATCACCCGGAGGTTATTGTTGTTCCATGGCCAGCGCGATCACCCGACCTCAACCCCATAGAAAATCTATGGGGCTTTATGGTGCAAAGGTGGGACTCACGGAATGAGAGGTCCACGGAACAATTGAAAACCCATTGCATGGAGGTGTGTGAAAATTTAAGAGGGAGCGAAACATGCGGTAATATTGTTGGGTCCATGCGCAAACGGCTACTTGACTGCATTGAAAATAATGGGGGTCATACAAAATAATAATTAAATTAAAATATCCTTGTTTTAGTTTTAATAATCAGACGGTGTAACTAAATATTTAGTAGGTCATTTTAAAATGTTAATAACGTTTAACGAAACACTAGACATATTAATAATGTTGTGTTGACTTTCGTTTAAAACAGTATTTCTTTTAACTTGTCCCATCGCCTTATCTTAGGAATGCAGTGAACTCGCTACTAAGTTTGCTGACGATAGTCATGGTTTTATTTTGTGTTCTGTTTCTTCTACCCGCATTGTTGTAACATAAATTAATAGTTCGATTTATTTTTCTCATCTAATTAACGATTGTCTTAAGAGTGTGTATTCCGTCCACTAGCGCCGCCAATCGTTTTTTATTAATTGTGGTAAATTTAAGACACTTATATAAAGAACCGCTCTGTAGTGCACTGAAGAAATGTATCTATTATTTTTTGACAGCTATTTTTAATACATAACTCATGGCTAAATAGCCAAAACGGCAATTATTGCTAAAAGTGGCCACTTTTAGCAAAAATATCGACTTTGGCATAGTTGCCAAAGTCGATATTTTGTTCTAAAGTACAAAACATAACTCTCAAAACATAATAAATACATTTCTTCAGTGCACTACTGAGCGGTTTTTTATCTACGTGTCTTAAATTTACCACAAATAATAAAAAACGACTGGCGGCGCTAGTGGACGGAATACACGCTCTTAAGTTTTTGAGGTTTAGTTTCAATCTTCTTTTCGCCAAGAAAATGAACAATTAAGCTATAACCTCAATATATTATTTGTGACGTTACCTAAAAATAACATGTTTACCAAGTCAAAACCATATATCAGTTTTCAATAAAACTGGTTGAATAGCACCTTTAATAACTAGCTATCGACAGTTATATTTTGTATTATTAAAATATCCTTTCATTGTTATTATGAATGGTCTAAGTGGGTATGTTTCCAACAAACAATGTTATCAACGGTTACAAGAGAACTTTTTTTGTCTAGGTAACAATATAACGAATAAACATTTGTATTATCATTCAGCACGACTTTTTTATTTCTACCTTACAACATCGAAATGATGAATAAGATCACTACTAAATAGTTGCAAATTACGAATACGATAAATAAATCATAATATTCGTAATTTGCAACTAGTTAGTACAAAAAATACAATATTTAAAATACAATTGTAGTTTCAATAGAGAAATAAAAAAAAAAAAATATTATATGGTTTTTCAATAACAGAAAAATCAGCTACGGACCATTAAGTGGATTTGAACTCGGACTTCGTTGAATGCGAGTCGATTACCTAGCCCTGACGGCTACTAGCACATGAGTGACTAGCGCGAATTTTATCAATCCAATGGTCGCCTCAGCTGTGACTGTGTAAGGCATATTCTTAATGACACACTAACGCGCGTAGTGCGACGACAGTACATTAGTGTGTGTTATCTGTGGATTGTTGAGATACTCATACAAGCAACGAGTATTTAGTGTTGACGAACGTGAAAATAGAAGGTAGTAAGTCAAACTATACGTCAAGCCAATTACTTTGAGAGATACTTATCGACTTTCGTAGTCTGACTGTACCAAAATTTAAAAAAAAAGCACTCTGCGGGTCTTTCATATCTGTTTGCGGCTTTACTGTAGCGACACGCACTATGAAGTTCTGATTCCGGATTAAGGGACAGACATATCGGTTGAAAAAATTCAGTGTTCCTTGACACATCGATATGGTCAGCGACCATTGTCTATTAAGGCTGCCGCTGTTGCTTATCATTTATAGTCAACATGATTATTTGATCGCTCTTCAAAGTATATATTTCAAATAACTTACGAGTACCTGCGTACGACTAACTTACGGATAGCTATTTTAAACGTCAACATTTTTATAAGTACTTTAAATAATAGATTAAAAACTATCTTTAGGACAAAAATGACTAGGTTCACATTGATTCCAAAGATGAATGAGAATTTCATAATTTTTGTAGTGAAATTGTTAGGACTGGTTCTGGTTCGCGTTATTCATTTTCGATTCAACCAAAAAAAGATATAATATTATCGTTCATGACTCTTCTACTCACCCCAGGAGAACGAGTGCGCCAATTCCAGGAGCACGGCTAAAAACGTCAACACACGCGTGCAGTACATCTTGATCTTCACACAAGCTTGGTTCAGTAGACTATTAATGAGACGTCAGCTCTCAGTGACCGCTCGCTGAATATAAAGCAAAACTCTGGCTTCCCGTAAACAAGAATCTATAAATATGTAAGTAGCCACATACACGCTGCCTAAAACTGTTTCCTTTCAGGAGGAGTTGCTGTGATAAGCGGGCTTCCGGTGTGTGTGTGTGGCTACTGATGATTACGAAATTAATAAAAATGTTTTAATATGGATTTCAGCACATTCATAGTGTTATCGCTGGTTTCCTTTTAATACAAAACTACGTTGCTGTAAAAGCTCAAACTACGGTAAATTCTAACATGTTGCGGTAAAACCAAATATTTTCCAAAGATTACTAATAAAAGTCCGAACTTATCTGCACCAATCACTATAATTACAGAATTTAACTAGCTTTTTTAGTGTTCACCTCATAAACCTAAATGTTGAAAAATAGTGATACCTATGACACACTGACTGATTGAGTAACGTAACCTGAGGGTCAAATCAACCTTGAAACGAATGCTTTAGCAATAAAGATAGAAAAGAAATTTGACACTTGTTGCGTGGTTAATGTTATGATTCTACTGTAATTCTGCTAAAGTGGCCACTTTAGACCCACAGGTGTTATTGAGCTGCTTTATCTCATTGAACTTCGCAAATCTAAGTGCGCGCCTGTTGACGAATATTTTAATCTTAAGAGTCCTATTACGAATCGTAAATGCTCGTTTGCAATAGACGAAGTTACGTTGGTCTGCGTTGGGGGTACATCTATAGTCCGCGAAAAAATTTTGATACTTACTAGTCTGAATAGGATTATAGTTTATTTGGACGCTCGCGCGAGACTGAGGAGCGCGCGCGCTGAATTGACGCAGAATATATAGTACTTTAATTTTATTTATTGTAATTTTGTTTTATTATATTGACAAACGAAAACTAATGAAACGTATTCATTGTAGATTGAAATTTTATGTTATATTAATTTATTTGATAAAATTGTTTTTATTTGGAATATAATGGACGCTGAATCAAGACATTTCTGGCTTAAATTAAGCTTTCTTTACGTTTTATTCCGTGAAAACTCAAGGACTTTAAAGAAATTCTAGAACTCCAATAAACAAGTAAAACATTCAACTTACCTATTAGTAATTTCAGTTTTTAAAAGAATTGATAGCAACAATGTGAATTTGACCGTCAAAGTTCCATCGCAGACATGTTTTCTTGCAAACTGCGTTCGTAAAATATTTATAGTAAATTACACGAAAAGAAAAATGAAAATGTGTAGCTCTAACTTACAAGAAAGAGACTGGCACTATCGTTATTCAGGATCAAATAATTAAAATATCTTACTGCTGCTGAAAACTACAGCGTCAAAAGTCATGAATTTCCGTAAAAAATGAAATAGGACTCTTAAAACACCGCGAAAATGAGATCGAATGCATAACGCCATCTATGGAACATGAAGTTGAACTATGAAAAGATTAGTAAGAGTTCGTTTTATTTGAGTTAATAGGAATATTACGTTCATTTGGAACGATATGTTTTTAAGGTTAAAATAATTACAATCATTTTAAGATGTTATAAATGTACCACTAAAAAAAATAATGTCATTTCTACTCCGGGAGGAAACTCCACTGACGCGGCAAATTGTCGCGCAGCGGACAGACCTCTGGCGCGATCTCATGGCGTCATGGAGACGACGACTGTCGCAACCCAGTGCACGGCACGCCACGATAGTGGCGGTAAGTCCCCTCTTTGAGGAGTGGCTAGAGAGGCGCCACGGCGTCCTCACCTTCCGCCTGACGCAGGTCCTCACCGGACACGGATGTTTCGGGAGGTACCTGCACCGAATAGGGCAGGAGGAAACGCCCGGGTATCACCACTGCGAGGATCGACCGGAGGATACGGTGGAGCACACTGTGCAGATGTGCCCCGCCTGGGCGGCGCACCGCCGCGTCCTCGAAACGGCGATCGGCGGCGACCTCTCGCGTCCGGCCCTGGTGCAAGCCATGGTCCGGAGCGAGACGGAATGGGACGCCGTCACTTCCTTCTGTGAAGCAGTCATGCTAGCGAAGGAGGTGGCGGAGTGGGAAAGGGAAAGAACCTCTCATCGGCGTCGGAGGCCACCACCTGGTGACCTCCGGCCACCGTAGGCGCGGGCCTGTGGACGGCGAGCTATGGGTGGCTCGCCGTCCCTCCGTCTCATGACGATAGGCCGTGTCGGCGTTGCGTTAGTGTTCCACGCGCGCCTCAAAGAGAAAGGCACACAAAGGGGCCCGAAAGGGCCGACGCCTGCCGGAGTCGCGGGACTATTCGAAAGAGATACCGTGGCTCCGGAACACAAAGGGCAACGAAGGAACATGGATGAGTTTAAGTCAGTAGAAGTCTGACACTCCCTCCCGCTACACCCAGAGCGGGAGGAGTCATTGGATGATTTCCCATCCCTAAAAAAAAAGGGTCAATTCTACTCATTTTTAAACAATTTTCGCATGCCATATGTCAATCGCAAACTGTCAAAAAAGCCGTCATTATCATACATTTTTGACTGATTGCGATTGAGATGCGAATGTAAAAATTAGTAGAATTAGCACTGAGCTATTATTCGTATGTTTGGTAGACGATTCATTTTTTGATGTGAAGTTGAGTTGATTCGAAAATCACAATCGATTTATTTAAACTTTTCCTTTCTCACATAAAGTACATACCGACAAAAATATGTCGAGCTTGTCCATGGTTCCTTGACTAAGAAATGACAACCATTATTGTCATCATTACAGTTGACAGGGGTCCCTACTTGATTTCGAAAGTTGAAGTTTCGGTTTGCATTCTATGGAATACGGTGTGGATATTATTCAGCTGTACGATATTTTATTCCATCGATGCTTTATTGGTGCGATGTAACTTTTGTGCGAAAAATATTGTTGCGTAAAACCCTACGGCGAAATAAATTACCGAACTAATAAGCAATTAAATCAATTATTTCGATAGTTGGTCGGTTCAAAACGCCTACTGTTATCCGTGACATTTAATTTATTAATCTTATTTTGCATTACAGACGTTAAGGAAATGCCTACATTCCTTGAAAAAAACTTTTTACAAAAAAATACAACAGTGTTTTTGTTAGTTTCTGTGTATTTTGACACCAACTTCCGAAATTAAAGTTATTTTTTATTTATTTTATTTATTAAAACTTTATGCACAAGTAATAACACTGTACAAAGGCGAACTTAATGCCATAGGCATTTTCTACCAGTCGACCTTAGGGTGGTGCAGAGACAGCATAGTAGGTGCTACATATAGAAAAGACAAACCGAGAAGAAGAAAAAAAAATACAATCTATAATAAATACATACAATCATACACATAACCAAAATTATTAAGAAAACATGAATCCAACGAATTACCGCTGTAATGATTCTTCCAACTTCTTGCGAATATCACCAGCCTTGCTCACGAGCCTTCACCATATAGGACAACTGACTTGTTGCCATCCTGATGTTCAGAGGGAGAGCATTTTTACTTTGTAGTGTTTTTTTTTTGGAAGTCGTATGTATTTTTTTGTAAAAAGTTTTTTGTTTTTCACTTTATAGTGGTACCCCACACCTAACAACACCACTGCAAAATCGCAGAAAAGCAAAATACGCAATTACGATTACTTGGATGACATGAAACCAACAATCATCCAAGTAGACGAATTCCAGCAATTTCGATTTAAAATCCAAACATCGAAACCGATTTTGATTAAATTGAAATGGGACCAATCTGCAAGTATATCCTTTCAGATAAAACAAGAATTTTTCAAATCTATTATTATAAAGCAGAAGAGCTTGTTTGTTTGTTTGGTTGAACGCGCTAATCTCAGGAACTACTGGTCCGATTTGAAAAATTATTTCAGTGTTAGATAGCCCATTTATCGAGGAAGGCTATAGGCTATATATCATCACGCTTAGATCAATAGGAGCGGAGCAGTAATGAAATAATTTTCGGAGTTATGAGGTGACAAACATAAAAAAAACATACAACCGAATTGAGAACCTCCTCCTTTTTGGGAAGTCGGTTAAAAAAGGGAAAAGAGTAGCCGATTCTATTGCGAAGATTTGTGCAAACCGTAATCATAAATATAAATTTTGGGGGCCGAGTCACCCGCGTCCGTAGGAGAATACCCTTCAGCAAATCCCTACACGTGGTCCCCGGGTGGTGCTAAACAGGTGACACTAACCGCCTCCGTGGTCTAGTGGTTATACCACCTGACTCAGACCCAGTGGTCCCGGGTTCGATTCCCAGCGGAGGCAAATTTTTTGCTCGGTTTGGTTGGTGGTAGGACTTATTCTAAGTCCGCCTGGTAAGCTATCACCATCATGTCTAAGTCTGTCGCCATAACAACAATGTTAACAGCATTGTTGTGTTCCGGCAGTTAGAGTATGATAGCCAGTTCCTCTGTGTAAGAGGATTCCGGGTGAAACTCGCTTCCATCTTCGGCCTAATCATCACTTTCCATCAGATGCGATTTGGGCCAAGAGTTTCCCCGTTTTGAATAAAAAAAAAAAGATAGTGGAACTTCTACCTGTTTCAACTTTCAAGAGCCATTTCTAATAACATAGAGTTGTTATTACAATATTATTATGGTTTTTTTCACTGTCATTGATTTTTTGTAAAATGACGACACATTTAATAAAAAATACCTAAATATAACAATACATATAAATAAATAAATAATTTTTTTATTTACGAAAAATTACAGATAGGTACAAGTATATTATAAGAAAATTTACAGCTGTTAGGAAATGATTACGACTAACAATAATGTATGTTGCAAAAATCTGTACATGAATAGATTAACCCTGCCTCATAAACTAGGATAAACCTGTATCTTAAGAGACAGTGTTCGGCCATTTGATACATTTAAAATAATACGATTTATACAAATACAACAAAAATGAAACAGTGTCGATCTGAATTTATATTATACATATGGATACTTAATTTTTCTAATTTAGAGTGTGTAGTAGTGTATGGGGTTGAATGATTGCCTGAGTAGGTGAATGTGTATGTGTGTGTGTGTGTGTGAGTGTGTGGGGATGTGTGGGGGGGGGGTGTGGGCGTGCGTGTGAATGTGCGTGCGTGCGTGCGTGAGGGAAATGTGAGGTTCGGTGAATTGATTATATTAGGTGATGTAAGTGAGTAGAGACTCCGTATAAGAATAGTCTTTCTGCAGTAGCCACTCTGTTACCTTAGATTTCAATGTGTGCGAGTTAAGATCAAGTAGTTTTATTTCTTTATGAATTTTATCATAGATGTGTGTACTTAGTGTGTAATACTGATGTTTAGCGAACGTGGTTTTGTGTTGTGAACGTGGAAGAAGATTTGTACGCTTGCTTGGGTTTGATTTTGGTAGGGAACTGTGCCTTCTTAGAACCGATTTGAGCACAAAGAGCTGACGAACAGTAAGTACCTTGCAGTCGGAGTACAGTTCTATTGTTGGATATCTGTAGGGTTTTCTCGTCATAACTTTGAGTATAGCTCTTTGCGCTCTCTCGACTCGAAGAAGGTTAGTTTTTGTGGCACCGCCCCAAACGGTAATGCAGTACCCAAGAATTGATTGGACCAGGGCATAGTAGACCATTTTTAGAGTGCTAGGATTTGCAGACTCTCTGAGAGCTTTAAAGATGTGTATTAGTCTCATTGATCTGGTGGTGAGGGCAACAATTTGTTTATCCCATCTTAGTCCATCATCTATCTGTACTCCCAGATATTTTGCATTGTCAGTTCTTGAGAGCACCTGACAGTTACAGGGTGAAAGATTCGAGCATGTGTGAGCTGTTATAGTGAAAAGGTGGGAAGGTGCGGTGTTACGTCGAATTGAAAAAGGGATGTAGACAGTTTTGTGGAGGTTCAGCGTGAGTAAGTTTGAATTTAGCCACTGCATTATTTTCGACATTGCTACTTCAGCTTTAGCCTTGACGATGTCCCAAGTAGATCCACAGACTATGATCGCGGTATCATCAGCATAGACATATATTTTACAGTTTGGGAGGTTCATTTTGCAGAGTTCATTAACATAGATTAGGAATAGCAAGGGGCCCAGTATGCTGCCTTGAGGGACGCCGTAAGTCACTATTTCTTCGTCACTAAGGAATGTATCGATTTTAACACGCTCTGTGCGGTTTCGGAGGTAATCTTTAAAAATATTTAGTGTAGTACCACGTACACCAAGAAGTTCCAGCTTCGAGATAAGTATAGGAACAGAAACTGTGTCAAATGCTTTAGAGAGGTCAGGAAAGATGCCCAAACATTTTTTTTTTTTATCCAAGTTCGAAGCGACCGATTGGGTGAGATCAAGTACAGCATCCTCTGTCGACACCCCTGGCCGGAATCCATACTGATTGTCGGCAACTAGTTTGTGTTTGTCTAAGAAGGACCTGAGGCTTTTATTGAGGATCTTCTCGAGAATTTTAGACAATGCTGGTAGAATTGATATTGGTCTGTAGTTGTTGACACAGTTTCTGTCCCCACCCTTATGAATTGGAAGTATTATTGCCTTTTTTAGAGCATCCGGAAACACTCCTGTTTGTAAACAGCGGTTATAGAGGTAGGTTAATGGAGGAACCAGTACATGGCGACAGTTTTTCAGAAACGAGGACGATATCCCATCCCATCCGACGGCACAATCGTTGCGAAGTTGAAGGATAAGAGACTCTATTTCAGCTTCATCTACTTCCAATATAGCAAGAGAGTTGACAGGATTGTAATGAGAATCACGACTAGGAGATGAGGACTGATTGCTCGCAGGGATTGAAGAGGCATGACTCTGCAAAATATTTGCCGCCAGACTCTTACCCACATTGCTAAAAAAGTGACACACATCATTTAACGCACTTTTAGGATTTTCCCGTGTTCTCAACAGCTCAAGAGGACTAGCATACATTTTCCGCGTGTTGGTTATTTCCTTGATTGTCTTCCACAGGGCTTTAGGGTTATTACTGGCTTTCTCAAGCTCGCTCGTTTCATAGGCTATTTTTAACTTTTTAAGCAAGTCATTACAAAAATTCCGATACCGGGTGTAAGTTGTTTTAAGAATTAAGTTCTCAGGTGCCTTTTTCATTTCCATATGCATTTTGTCTCGATTTTTTATGCATTTAAGTAGACCTGGAGTAATCCACGGTTTTATAGTTCTTTTTTGCCTCGAAATTTTAACTTGCTCTGTAAATTTGGATATGACTGACTTTAAAATATTTATAAATAGGTTCATGGATTCGTTTGGATCATCAATTTGGTAAATTATAGAGAAGTCCACTTTTTCTAACTCTAGCATGATAGCTTGGTGGTTTAGGTGAGTGATAGTATACGATGTATTCCACACTGGGCTGGCATTAGAAATAGTAAGTAGAACAGGTTTATGGTCTGTAACATATGAGTCTAAGACAAGTGTGGTAGCTGGAAGCTTAGACTTTAGAAGTATATGATCGATACAATGTTCTAACCGAGTAGGAAATAAGTGAGTTGGCATGAGCCCAAGAGAGGCATTTAGACTAAGGTACTCAAAACAGCGATCATTCCTATTGTTCGGTATTATGTCAATGTTTAAATCGCCCACGAGTACGATATTAGGGCAGTGGCTCAACTGATCATACACCTTGTTTAAACTAGTTGTGAAATTATCAAAATTCTCTTTGGAGTTGAGCGATGGAGAGCGGTAGACAGCTACCACAGCCAACTTTTTGTCTATTTGACAGATGAGGCAAGTTCCACCCTTAAAGTTCGGTTCCCAGACAGAAATTTGTAAGCCTGCTTTAGTGTAAATAATAATACCATCATTTTGATTGGAGTTGGTAGTTGTCGAGTGGCACACAAATCCGTTCAGCGTGGGGAGATAACTAGCTTTGCTGAGCCAGCATTCAGTCAGACATCATATAAGAAATCATATATCAAACATCATATAAGAACATATCTAGTAATATTATTGGTTTTTCTTATATTTTACGATTCATGTTTTGTTAATTTTCGTTCTATGCTGATAATATATTTTTTGCAATGTTGTTGTATGTTTTTTTCATCAAACTTTTAAATGAGAAATTTAGGCTTAGGTATTAGCAAACGGAAGCAGTACGGAAGCAAATACATGTTTTTGCTTCCGTACTGGGCAAAAACTTAAAAAACTTAAGAGTGCCCCAGTTGCTTTCTCTTCCGTGCAAATCGAAATAGATGATTAAGGAATGAAAATTCGGGCTTCTGACGAGCAGGCGATTGGCTACCAACTGGTCACTGATATTGTCTACGTTATTGTTGACCCATGCCGCTGTTTAACGTGGTGAATTTGTTACCTGTCTTCCTCTTTTTTGGAAAATATACGAGAAGATACGTAGACTCTTGAATGTATTTCCTTAACATCTGAAACCCTTTAAACGGTTCATTACTCGATTTCAAAAGTTGATGATTCGATTTTTATTCTATCGAACACGGTGTATCGATACTTCAGTGGTACGAAGACATCCGCAACTGGACTGGATTTGGACACTCAGGAGGTTTACTGACAAATTCTGGGATTGAAGATAGTTCGGGCTTTGTCAGTAACACGGATAAAAACACTCGGATGTGGGCACATCAGACACAAGGTCGTTCTCTGATAAGAGGATCTATTTTGTTTAAGTTATCACGTACTCCCGTGTTGCCTATAGCCTATACTATAGTCTTCCTCATGATTGAGGATAATTTATAAAGAAAAGAGAATTTTCCAAATCGGACTGGTAGTTCCCAGAGATTAGAGCGTTCAAACAAACAAACACTCAGCTATTATGTTGTAAATTATTATGAAGTATAGATTTGTTATAAGTTTATTTATTAATCTATCTACAATTGATACACTGTTAGTCCATAAATCACGTGCACAATATTAAACGATAGACGCAACAAGCAAAGCCAGAAGTATAACTAAATTAAAATTACAGTAATAGTGTGCCTATGTTACTCGACGGCGCCACTGTAAACATGGATCCCTTAAAATAACATCTTATCCGTTTCCTTATTGTTACATATACAGAATATTAAAATACGTGAACGACAATGAACTGACAGATAATTGTGAAGGAAGCGAAATGACATTCAAGTACTCATATAATAATGTAGGTATGCTTAGCCTTTTCCCAACTGTATTGGGATCGGCTTCGTGTCAAGCCAGATTTAGCTGAATACCAGTATTTTACGTGGAGCGGTGAACCTACCAGACTTTCACAACCCATTAACTGGGTAACAGTATTTCTTTCTTTTTTTTTTTTTTATTTATTTAAACATATAGTCTTAATACAGGTTATGTTTGTTTTGTACCATTAAACCAGATATGGTTTGTATTGGTACTCACATTCGCTAAAACAACACTGCTTAATCACTAATAAACAAATAACCAAATAAGTAATCATAAAAATGTAGGTACATGAAAAATATTTTAACCGTAAACATCCATCAGTAAGTAACACGTAATGTTTTAAATCTGAGTTACCTGCTATTGGCAAGACTGTAGTCAGATTTAGGTACTTACTAGCTTCTGACAATCCGTAACGAATGCCAACGATCTACAAATGACAGCCGGGACCAACGGCTTACCGTGCCTTCCGAGGTACGGAGGAAACTCGGTATGTTAAGATGGTCACCCATCCACAGACCACCCTCGCTTGACCAGGTAGATCGACCTGTGCGGCTGGTAATGCTTATCCACGAGCTCGTCGACTTTCAATGACATTCAAGTACTATGCCAGTGTATGATCCTTGATATTTCGCTCGTAGAGTTGTAAGTTGTAGGTACTATCTAGATAGACGTTAGAGCTAGGTACTTGTGAGATAGATAAACGCACTGATATGTTATTGATTGATTTGCTCATTATAATCGAGCAGGCGTCGGACTTCATCAGGATGCTGTTCAAACTACACTTTAATTTATTTTCAACAAAGAAGTGATCCTGTGGGAACGTAATAAGTGCTACGGGATAAACGAAAGTTGATCTCCAAATTTGTTTTCAAATCCGTTTTTGTTCAACACGTTTTCCAAATTTTAGCTGTAAGGCGTGACATGATTGATAAACAAACATCCAAGTATAGTGGTAGTGTAATAAATTATATAACTTATATTTTTGAAATAAGGTTCGGTACCTTATTATTGCTAAAGTGTCACGAATATAATTATATTATGGCCGAATACGCCAAGTGAAGTCCAAGCATATTTTTTGATTTTTACATCATACTTACACTCTTTTAAATGCGATAGTTTGAATGGTTGTATTTTTTACTCAGCTATAAATTATAGTCTGTAATAGCACTATGGCTTTTGTGTTGGGATGTTCTCTTAGGATAATTTACGATAGTCACGCGGGCAAAGTCGCTGGCAGACGCGAGTACATATCTAACCTAGTATTGTGGGTATAGAATTGCTTAAAATAGTTTAACTTAATTCTTTGACTTTCTCTGAGATGAAGCCTCCGGGTCTCCAGGTTCCTGGAGACCCGGAGGAAGTTTTATTTTTGTTGAACTTGATAGAAGCCGCCAGGAAGTGGCCGCGAACCCGTGGACTGTTGAATTGAACAACGAGACTTCGGGCTGTTACTAGTTGAGGTTTTCTTTGTAATTCTTGTAAGATGGTGTATGTTATTCTCAGTTTAAGTCGCTAGACCTTACTATTTATAATATTTACCGTTCAAGACAGTCTATAGAAGATTTTCATTGTTGTGCTCTGGCAGACATTGAATGTCCACATTCGTAGAGCGTACTTGTTTCTCCACCTGAGTTAGCCTCACACCTAGGTCAGACAGTAGTTTTGAGCGGTTCGTTTTACTTTCTTAAAACATTAACGAGTCCTTCAATAGACTAAACACCTCTCACTGGTCAACAATCTGGACAGTATGATTGGTCCAATGAACATGTCATCGATAAGACCAAACATTTACTGAAAATCTTACTTGAAAAGTCGATGAACGTTTTAATTTCGGGTTTTCACTTGCGCGGCACCATCTGTGTTTCGACAGATTTATTTTTAAGTCTATTGAGTAATGAACTACCCCAAGTATAGGAGGATGTACCTACCACTGACTTCGCGTTTAAGAATGATTCTGCAGATTGACGGATGACCTGCCCATTATGCTACCAATGTGAGAGATATATTTTTAAACGATAATTATCGTGACAAATGTATCGGCCGGCAAGGACCTGTAGGGTGGCCTGCGCGTTCACCAGATTTGCCCCCCATTGATTACTTCCTATGGGGAACCGTGAAACAATGCATCTACAGTACCCCCATCAACAGTGTAGCGGATTTGCGTGACCGCACAATTAACCGTGCGAATGATATCCACAATGATCTCAATATGATAAGGACAGCGACACAACAAATTTTAACTCACGCGGCTTTGTTCTTAACCTAACCTAGTCTTAAAGTTTTGTTTACACTGCGGTCATAATACTGAACATTTTTTTTTTTTTAAATCAACAGATGAAAAAAGATTTTTTTAATAGGTACCTTTCCGTTGTTAAAATTAAGCATAGTTTCTCTCATTTTCGCATACAGTGCCCATTATACAGACTCACACTGTATTTACTACATAACCTTTCGCGTGCGTTGCGGAGGATTTTGAAAGTAAAACGACGAGTCTTACTCAGATGGTGGTTTATTGTAGAATCATTCAACATTATTCTGACATACTAATTTACATATTTAACATCGCTATCCATTATTTACCTACTGCGTCTATCAATCATTGTTAGCTGACGTCAAAACACATGAAATGCCATGAGAACGTGAAACTCTAACAGCTATGGCGACGACGGCGCCTGAGTAATGAGCGCTAACTAACATGAAATATTCCTAAAAAACACCAACTCCTACTACTCAAGTTCGACATTATCAAAGGAGCGACAGTCACTGAAGTGATTAATATCGTCACTTTGATTATTTCATTAGAGAATCCTTACTTACAAAACATGTTATTTCAATAATATTATAATCTAGTGTTAATAAAATAAACTCTACAGTACAAAACTTAAGACTACAACTAGGTGCACACGGTGGCACACTTCACTGGTTTCATCGAGTTATTGTCGAGATGTCCTAGTTTACTGACAGCTCAAGGGTCTATCCGCTTGTCTGAATGTTTTACAATAAACTTTTATGAATGATTTCAAAATATGTATAGGTACTATAATAATGTACACTTCTATACTATGTGTAACATTATAAAACCTATACCTGTATATTGCTTCATGCTAGCCATAGATTTCGGCTTCAGGGTGGTATCGGGTTAGTTATCAGGAAAAAATACTTTTCACACTGCACTTGAAGGTGACGTCATCCTTGTTCTATCTTAATTTCTGTTTATTAATTAGAACTAAAGTTCTTATTAATAAACAGAAATTTAGATACTTGTCGTCTGCGTTTTTGACGTGGTTTCTTCGTGGTTTTGCTCGCAGATTTGTATCTTGTCCGAATTCTCTTCAAGTTTATCCGAGTAGAGTTGCAGGGTACACTGCAGATCTTTTCTGACTTGCTTCACTTCTTGTAATATTTGTTGCGTCGTCTGGTCAGCACAGACACAGGCACCAGTTGTGCTTGTTGCGCCAGTTTGTGTGGTAGCGACGTCGCATCGCTCACCCTCGTAATCCGCTTCGCACTGACAAACGGGCTCGTCCTCTTCGTTCAGGGAGCAGACGCCGCCATGCAAACAGTGCTTGTAGCACACGTTAACATGGCACCTCTCTCCGAAGTATCCAGCTTCACAACTGAAAAAACGAAGATAAGAAACAGCGTTACAGGTGAACGAGGTGCGCGACCGGTACGCTACGACTGTATAATGTGACAGAAATATAATATCTGTGAAACACCGACTTAGTTTAATGGGCAACTTTTATTTACTGCTAATGTTTCAGGGGAAGAATATAATATCTGTGAAACACCGACTTAGTTTAATGGGCAACTTTTATTTACTGCTAATGTTTCAGGGGAAGAATATAATATCTGTGAAACACCGACTTAGTTTAATGGGCAACTTTTATTTACTGCTAATGTTTCAGGGGAAGCAAGTTCTCATGAATAGAAATAATTTATTGCCTATTGTTATCTTCAGTGATGAATATGTTTTATTAATTATACGACTGCCTAAAAACAAGAGTGTTATGTTTTCAGGGTTCATGTATGTATGTATGTTTGTTTGTAGTATCGTTATAAGCGTTGTGTTATCTTGAGTAACATAGGCTGGTGAAAATTAAAAAATATTAAATTGGGTAGCCATTGTTCATGAAAAAAATGGTAATATTTTTTTATTTTCATAAAAATTTGCCTACCTTTACTATCATCGTTTAGAGCTTGCTTAGTACATAAAAATATACGACAGTAGTATTCAATATGCAGTCGTTCACTAGTAACAAACAAAATTAAATAAGTAAATGTAGGACTAGTAAACAACCCACATAAAAACAATTATTGCAACAATAATTAACAACGAATACTGTCCTCGTGTAAACCTTGTTTAGTAGATTACAAAAATATCTAACAGTAGGTAGTATTTAATATCTATTCATTCGTTAATATTCAGTAGTTTTCAGTTCATAACTTGCTTCCTTTTTAGAAAGTATTAACATTATAACGGATACTTTATGCAAAGAACATTTCCTTTCCTTGAGAGTGGTGATCAGACATATCCCGGAATAGATTCCCATAGGACGTTCCATGACCTTTTCCCCAAAATGTCCATCCCCGCCATTTATGGCTTACACTAATCGAGAGGTGGGCAAGTATACGACATGGTGCTTGTCATGTGACCCCTCGAGGGCTACCCAATCGTAATATATAAAATTAGCTTTAACCCGCGACTGAATGAGAGTTTAAAACCTTTTTAGTAAAAGAGGCGAAAGACATAATTATGGTACTAGAAACAGGGACCAGTTAGTTCAACCAGGTTTCAGCCAGGCTAAAGTAGCCTCATCTTTCATGGGGCACTGTTTAAAATGTTATAATAAGATACCTCCCCATATATTAGAACGAAATGAGACGAAATTTAAGTCTCGTATTAAACGCACACTATGCTATTATTTAAAGCATATTATAAGTTGGGGATTATATTGAAGATAAAAATGCTTGGCTGAATGCTGGTCCTGCTCCACAGCCACTAGGGAGCACAAACTAATCTGTAAATATTTTGGAGACATTGTTGGACCGGCTGAAGATTGTAAGAAAAATTTGCATTGTTTAGAATCAATTTACTTAGCATTGTATAATTTCAGCCATTAACGGCACATGTGTGAGTACTGTGTACCTTTAACTTCAACTTGGCTTGCTTATTCGGGACTTTCACCTCCGCCCGCGACCCCTCATGTTCAACACGACGATGTTATACGATGTCCTGCCGATGACCGCCGACTTCTTCGCAGAATAAATACGCCACAGTGTAAAATATTTGTAGTTGATTTAATGAACTGTTTTTCTTTGAGACAATTGATTTCATCTATGTTACATTTTATTGTTACGTTTTATAGCAGAAACTCATTACAGACGTGGCGGGAGATTTAGTTTTGTAGCCCCCCTGGACATAGCCCTCCCTCAAGTGTCGCCTCACCAACCTGACCTGTGCGTCTCAAACCCATCGGCTGCACGCGACCCCCACGGGGCCCGAGTCTGCTATTACAATAGTGTCAGAATGGTCGATCACTGATTTCAAAATGGTTGATTTATTATACAAGTTTGGTAATCTACTAACATAATGGCATCATAATGGCGTCATTATGACATTCCAATGATCAGCCACTGACACGCCATTGAAAGAAAGCCATATGAATGGTAATCTCGTACATAATAACAGATTTAGTATTTACGAACTTCTCACTACTTCAGATTGCTTATAACACTAATAAATAATATGTAAAACTAAATATAAATAAAATCTGACATGAATAAATGCTCAAACTTAGCTCGGTTTTATAATAATAGCAATACGGCATTCCTACCGCAATTCTATTACGAGACCACTGGCACTGACGTCCCAGTGACCGTGCGATTATGAATTTAGCAGATTACGAACTTTTAGCAAAATGGCAATGGCATGACAATGGGATCGTGTCAGAATGACAAATTTATAAAAATAGCAGACTCGGGCCCCAGGTCGGATGACCTAGTCCCCCTAGTGGGAAGCCTTCAAAAGCTACGTCTACCGGTACGCGGTCACCACTACAGATCTTTTCGGCCTCATCGACCATCTGTTTGTTATATACTCTATGGTTTGCGAGCAATGTGCCCTTCACACAACTTTAGTTTAGCAATATTTTGGGCAATGGCTATAACTTTGGTTTTCTTGCGGATATCAACATTCCTGATTCAAGGAGACTGCAAGACCCTCTGCAATTACCCTCTCCTCTCTACAATTACTCTCTCCATTACTCTCTGTGTGACTTTTAGAGAGAGAGAGAGAGAGAGAGAAGAAAAAATCAAAAGTATTGGAGAAAACACGGATCCTCTAAGATGGCACTCCGCTGGCGTTTTCATATTTTAATTATGAAATATATTTTACACCACACGATTTAATGCTCTTTATTTGAATAACAAGCAAATATCTGGGTTGGAGCGATGCCGGTATAGTGCGCCATGACGTTATGAATTCAAAAAGAAAAGAAAAAACTTATTCACACAATTACTTTTTGGCTGATCCGCACTATCACTCTTGAAACAGGAGATTGAACGGTGAGTTGGTTTGTTTTGATCTTTGCAACTAAATCATAATCTTACTAATAATCTATACTATCTTCTATCTATATCTATACATCTATCTTCTATCTATACATATAATAAAACAGTAAATCTTGAGCTTGTGTGTTTACGATTGGCGCGAAAACTACTGAACAGATTTTGTTCAAATTTTGCATAAATAATCCTTATAGGTTTGGTCAACATATAGGCTATATATTATCACGCTATGTGCTATGGAGGACGAGCAATAGTCAAAAATGTGAGTTTTGAACGAGAAAGTGCACATGGTTCGAACCCCGCAAACAGATTTTATTTTTGTATTTATTTTATCTTTTGAACTGGTTTTTTACACCATAATATTGCCAAACTAACAATAAAAAATGGTTTTTGCGCACTAAGAGTAACATTTGACTTATAATTTGTCATTTTTCCAAATAGCTCAGCGAGGAATTGATAAAAGAAGCCACAAACTATTACAAAATTGCACATACTTATAGATCTAACCTTAGCAATGATTACCATCACGCTATACCTTTGGGGAGGTAAGCAGTGAAAAACCATGACATAAATATGATAGACTATTTAAAAATATTTTACAACAGCCAGTCGTAGCCCGTCGGGTTGAAGACTGCCTTTCGAACGACATGGTGCGGGTTCGTATCTCATCAGTCGTAATTGTTTTTGGATTTTATATAACTTATGTATTTCCTTACTTTTCTAATTTTTATTTGCTGACCTAATATATTCAAATATTTATAACATGTTAATGTTTTATTTTGGATAGTTTAGTATGCCAAAATATAAACGCCAGCATTTTAAAGTATAATTAACAGAACCAATTTTCTGTCTACCTGTAGGTATTCCTTTTCACATCACGTTAAAACAGTACAAAATCGGATGAATATAACTTTAACACTTAAACCTGATAGGAATTGTAGCAATGTTTTAGAAGAATTAAACTTATCTACTACGTAACGCCGATACCTGTAATGCCATCTATTGACCGAAATAGTACCTACTATCAACTATTTTTTAGTAAGTAGTGGTACTTTTCAAGGAATAAAACACCATTATATTTTTAAGGTATTAAAAATGTGTACTTAAAAGTTTTCTTTAGAATGAACTTCTATTTTAATGTAAGAAAACCGTTTTCAAGTATTTATTTAATTGCATTAAATGTGTAGTTTTCAGATTTTTAGTTCTACGTCAACGGAAAATATCCTTTATATTTTGATTACCTTGAGAGTGTCTCTTAACTTAGAATTTTGATTTTTTCACAGCTTCAAGGGACTGTAGTTCTGAGTATAATTATTTCAACTCAATACCTCCTACCGTTCCCGAGATAAAGAGTCTTCATAGACAGACGAACGGACGGTCAACAAAGTGATCCTATAAGGGTTCATTTTTTCCTTTTGAAGTACAGAACCCTAAACAAAAAACTCCGTACTTAAATTTGACAGTTCTACATCATATTCCATAGATGGCGTTATATTTATTTGATCTCACTTTTTTATGGTGGAATTTGTTCGAAAGAGTCACCGCGGTTCTGGAACACAAAGTGCATTAGAAGGAACACGGATGCGTTTAAGTCAGTAAGAGTCTGACACACCCTCCTGCTTTGCCCAGAAAGGGAGGAGTCATTTGATGATTTCCCATCCTTTAATAAAAGGGGTTGCGTCATAACAACCACGATTAGATGGCAAAGTCCCATGGTAGAGGAGTCGAAAGAGTTGCAACAGCTCCGCTGTATATATTGGGTTTCTAGGTCTAAAAATATAAAATTGTTACGATTTGCGTTCCTGGATCGAAATAAATTAAAAAGTCAACTTGATTCATCAAGATTGGTGTGTTTCAAGAGCATGATTAAGTCATTTTAGATGATAGTGCTGACAGGTTGCTTCACAGCCTGGATCCATTTCTTCTGTGTACGGAGAAGCAACAGCCATCAATACGCAGATAATTACGCACAAACAGCCAGACCCGGAACAACTATCTGTAGGTCATACAAATATTTGTTCCGTGCGGGAATCGAACCCACGACACGCGATGCAGCCAGTCGCTCAGCCACTGCGCCAATCGTGTCGTTCATTGACGACACAGAACAACTCGCTAAAATAGGTTTTGACGTAGTTGAGCTTTTTTACGGATAGTATATCGTCAAATGACTCCTCTCGCTCTGGGTAAAACAGGAGGAAGTGTCAGACTCCTATTGACTTAAACCCATCCGTGTTCCTGCTAATGCCTTTTGCGTTCCAGGGTCGCGGTGACTCTTACGAACAAATCCGCAACCCCGGTACTGGCCCGGCAGATGCAGGGCCCTACAGCCCCATCTGTTTTGATGAAAACTCCTTGGCACGCGTGGAACACAGCGCAAAGCTTCACATAGCTATTTTAGACTGCCTGCAATCTATAGCCGAATTCACGTACGAAACTGAAAATACAGGTCCAGCTCTACCACCTTTGGGCACGCCACAATTGCGGCGGTAAGTCCCCTTTTTGAGGAGTGGCAAAAGCGGCGCCACAGCGTCCTCACCTTTCGCCTGACGCAGGTACTAACCGGTCACGATTGTTTCGGATTCAGTGGGAGGACACGACCGGGTGTCAACACTTTGAGGATCACCTGGATGATACGGTGGAACATAAGGTGGATGTCTGTCCTTCATGGGTGGAGCACCGCCGGGTCCTCATCGAGGCGATAGGCGGCGGCGACCTCTCTCGACCGGCCCTGATTCAATCTATGGTCCGCAGCGAGGATGCATGGGAAGCGGTCACCTCATTTTGCGAAGCAGTAAAATGCTAGCGAAGGAGGAGGCCCAAAAGCGTGAGAGAGAGGGAAATCTCACGGCCCAGCCACCGCAACAGAAGAAGACGCCCTGGGCGACGGGAATCACCGGGCGATTCCCTGCCACCGTAGACGCGGACCTGCGGACGGCGACCGTTGGGTGGCACGCTGTCCGATCAAAACCAGGCTCGGGTCAACGCCGCGTTGTGTTCCACACGCGCCTCTAAAAGATGCCAGTATTGTAGACGGGTCCACTATGGCCAGTGCCTGCCAGGGTTGCGGAATTTGTTCGAATAGTCACCGCGGACCTGGAACGCATAGGGCACTAAGAGGAATACGGATGGGTTTTAATCAGTCAGGATCTGACACTCCGTTATGCTCCGCCCAAAGCGGAAGAAGTCATTTGATGATTTCCAATCAATAAAAACAGGCTGGCTAACTTAGCCTGGACACCTGCGCACAACGGACTGAATTGTGTTAGTAAGTGTTATGTAGGTACTTGTAACAGTAATTATTATAAAGATTAGTGGGTAGTTGCCTGCACTTAGTTTTAGAAAACGACTGCTGCGTCAGTCCAATATACGAGCTTGTACGTATCGGTTGTATGATTTCCTACCTCCGCCCCCACGTTCGTAACAGTTGGCGACGAGGACAAAGTTCAAATACGCGTTAAATATTTAAAAAATTTCGATATTATCGGTGGGCACTATAACAGTGTTTAATCACGAACATCAAGAATGGCCGCTGTACAAAGAAAGACTCGAACAGTGGTTTCTAGCGAACGAAATTGGGGTTGATAAGGATAAAGCCGGTTGTAAACGTCGAGCTATTTTGTTGAGTAACTGCTCAGAATCAAGTTACAAGTTGATTCGTGATCTAGCTTTACCGCGCCAGGTCGGTACCTTGAGCTACGAGGAAGTAGTTGCTTTATTGGATGGACATTTTAAACCGAAGAGATGCACGTTCGCGGAAAGGTACAAATTCCACAGTGCCACGCAACATGTCGGCGAAGGGTTACCAGATTGGGCAGCACGAGTCCGCGGGTTGGCGACTTACTGCGGGCTCATGGCGACAAATCTCGATGAACAGCTTCGCGACCGTTTCGTGCTGGGAATGACACCTGGACCAGAGAGGGACAAACTATTCACAAAGACAATGTCAGAGTTGACCTTGAGCAAGGCTTTGGAAATAGCTGAAGGCGTGCGCAGTGCCCGCATGGGAGCACAAAAAACTACAGCGCAATCAGACAGGGGTACACCTCTTCAGGTGATGAAGATGGACACGGCAGCACGAGACCGAGCAGGGCGCGGGAGTAACGCACAGCCTTGCAGACAGACAGCAGAAGCATCAAACGGCGAGCGCGGTCGAGACCTTGGCAAGGGCAGTAGTTGCAAAGCATGCGGGTATGCTGGTCATCAGGCGTCGACGTGTCGGTTTGCGCGGTATAAGTGCAAAAAGTGTGGTGTTCAAGGACATCTTAAGCGAATGTGTAAACAAACCGTAAATAAACAACACTATTTCGAGTGCTGCGGGGATGCTGACGATGATGGTAAGCATATTTGCTGTAATATCCGTACTTTCCGTGGCGAACCTTTGCGGGAATCTGTTTGTGTAAATGGAATCAATCTTACTTTCAAAATAGATACAGGATCACCAGTTACCGTTATATCCGAGCAAATGTATCGCAATCATTTTATAGAGATAAAATTGGAAGTCAGTGATGTTATTTTACATAGTTACAACGGAGATAAGCTACATATTGTCGGTAAAATTAATCTCTTGTTTACGTATAGCAACAAATCATTTACTATCAGTGTTATGTTGTACGAAATGGTGGACCTCTCTTATTAGGCAGAGATTTCTTTTCCCGTTTTAAATTACAAATATTTTCTTTGAATAACTGCAACGACTTCTTATCACAAAGTGTTTTTAAATACCCACAGTTATTTGGAAATAATTTAGGTTGTTTTAAAGAAGTCAAGGTAGATTTAGCGTTGAAACAAGGTTCAAAGCCAATTTTTTTTAAAGCCAGACCTTTACCTTTTGCCCTTCGAGTAAGCGTTGAGAAAGAACTCAACCGCCTCGTAGATTTAGTAGTGTTAGTACCGGTGAAATACTCGGAGTACGCTAGTCCAGTGGTACCTGTTTTGAAGCGAGATGGTTCCATACGTCTATGTGCCGACTATTCTGTGACTTTAAATAAACAGTTACTTGTTGACAAGAAATAAATAAATATCCGTTACCAAGGTATGACGAGCTTTTTACTAAACTACATAGTGGCAAATATTTTAGTAAATTGGATCTTTCGCATGCATATAATCAGCTGTGTCTTAATGAGGAGTCACAAATGCTTACTTGCATAAACACCCATAAGGGTTTATATAAGTTTACGCGATTAGTGTTTGGGCTAGCCAGTGCGCCAGCGATTTTTCAACGAAACATGGAAGCGCTACTCTCAGGTCTGGATGGTACTCTATTATTCCTAGATGATATTTTGGTTTGTGGGGTAGACAGAGATCAGATGACTAGTAGGTTGAATGAGGTATTCCGTAGGTTACAGGAAGCGGGCTTTGTTTTGAACAAAGAAAAATGCGCCCTATTTCAAGAATCCGTTTCTTACCTAGGCTTTGTTATAAACCGTAATGGTACCTATACATAATCTCCCGAAAAAACAGAAGCTATTTTGCAAAGTCGAGTACCCACTAATACAACAGAATTAAAATCATTCTTAGGTATGGTCAACTATTACCGCAATTTTATTAAAAATGCTTCTTCGATTTTAAGCCCCTTGCATAATTTGTTGAAAAAAAATGAACCGTGGTCATGGACCAAGAAACATGACGAAGCAGTATCGACTATTAAACGCGAATTAGCATCCGAAACTACATTAGCACATTTTAACCCAGAACCTTTGTTAATTGTAACGGTCGATGCGTCACCCAACGGGCTAGGCGCCGTTTTGTCACAGGTTGAACATGGTATCGAGAAACCTATCTCGTATATGTCTCGCTCACTTAGTGCGGCAGAAAAAAGTTATAGCCAAATACAAAAAGAAGCAACAGCTATAATTTTTGGCATCAGGAAATTCCACCAATATTTATATGGTCGAGCAAAACCATTTATTTTAAGAACTGACCATAAACCTTTAGTTTCAATATTTAATCCAGACAAAGGCATCCCCGAGATATCAGCAAATCGTTTACAGCGTTATGCTATTTTTCTATCCGCATACAATTATAATATAGAATATGTTAGCAGTGTTAATAATTGTGCAGATTATTTGAGTCGATCGACACGGAACAATTGTGAAACGTCCGGCACATACTCAGACTGTGGTGAGTCATCTGCAGATAAATCTAGTTATGTGCGTTTTGTTTACGAAGGAGAAAGATTCTTATCACTGTCAGATGTACGGAAAGCTATAAAGCTAGACGAGGTTATATCAACTGTAATCAATTATGTCTCGAATGGTTGGCCGAGTAAAATTAATGAACCATTATTGAGGGATTACTACAGTCACCGTTTGGAATTATCTGTAGAAAACAGTTGTCTAATGAGAGGTCACAGATTAGTGATTCCTAGAAATTTACAATTAAAGGTCTTAAACGAGTTACACTCCGGTCATTTAGGAATCACAAAAGTGAAAGAAGAAGCACGTAGTAGATTCTGGTGGCCGGGTATGGCTGCGGCCATTGAACATCACATAGGCGCGTGCGCTGTTTGTGCATCGCAGCGCGCTGCGCCCCCGCGCTCCCCGCTCACACCTTGGCCATTTCCAGTAGGCTTGGGTTATGTAACTCCACTAGAAGATTGGATATAAGACATATCATTCCAGCCAAAGACACATATCCCATAACTATATCCATGTCCGCTAATCATATCCGCAGTTATGATGACGAGAGAGAGCGAAAACAAATCCCATATCGCGGAACTATGTTGCTGTGAGAGATTTCAAAAGTTTCTCGCTCTCGCTCCAAGAACAAACTATTTGATTTCCCTTCATACTTTACACTTACAGGCTTAGGACTGTCAAAGTGTCAACCATATAAATATTTGATTGGCGTATCAAATCAAATAGTATTTACAATGACTTGTAATCGATTATTTAATTATGATTTAGTAGTTTAAAGAAGTTTTTTTTTTGTATTTGTTTTTTTTTTTAAGTCTAGTAATATATTTTTTTATCAAGCGCTACTCTCGCTGCCTGCGTATAGAACAGACGACGGAACGATGAACAAACCTAATCGTCCTTTCCCTTTCGCTCACTAGCCGCTGCGTTGTACGGTTGTATTACGCTCTCGCTCTCTTACATCCGTCCGAACGAATGAACGAAACTGATATAGAGGATATATTTATTTGTTAGAAAGGGAATGAACGATTCATATCCAAAGTGAGACACATATCCGAAGATATAACTGTGTCCGGAGTTACTCAAGCCTAATTTCCAGCACAACCGTGGCATCGTGCACACTTAGACTTTTTAGGACCGATTAACGGCAAAACATTTCTAATTATAGTGGATGCGTATTCCAAGTGGGTAGACTGTTTTGACGTTTCCACGGGGTTTACGTCACGAGTAGTAATAGAAAAACTATGCGAAGTAATGTCACGTTTTGGTTTGTTTCATACGATTTGCACGGATAACGGTACTTCTTTTGTATCACACGACTTTAAACAATTTTGTAACCGGAACAACATAAGTCACATAACTTCTCCACCATATAATCCAGCTAGCAATGGACAAGCGGAGAGTTATGTTAAGATAATAAAACAAGCTGTTAAATCTTTCTTGCTATCCGGCACATGTTTGAAAGACTTAAATATGAAATTGTTGGAATTTTTGCACAATTATAGAAATTCGAAACATTCGACCACAAACAGATCACCTGCTGAAGTTTTGTTCGGTCGTAAGTTGAGATGTAGGTTAGATTCTCTAGCTCCCACCAAACTAACGCCATCCGACGCATCACTCGACACAGATGTTAAAGTCAAACAGTGTTCGCAGATTGACAATTATCGTGGCAACCGCAATGTCGTGTTCAGTGTGGGTGACCAAGTCTTAGTGAAAATATATAAACAAAATAAACATTATTGGTCACGAGGCATGATTACCAAAAAAATTGGTAAGACTGTATATTTAGTACAACTGAGTGAATCGAATCAAACGGTTAAGAGACACGCTAACCAGTTAATCAAATATAGAGGGAGGGAAGTTGGGCCATGCGAAGAGGTCGTTCCCCCATTCATAACGCCAGCAAATCCTACTAGCTCCAGGCTGGTCACTTCTGAAGTTCCAGGTGAGGAATCGCCTTCATCTATGCTTGTTCAAGGCGACCAATCAACCGAAAACGAGATGGTTCCGACAGCAGCCCCCTCTATAGAATCGCAGCCTGTCACTCGGTCGAAACGTACCAAACCTGAAGTTGACTATAAGAAGTTCTTCTAATTAAAGGTGGAGGGATGTTATGTAGGTACTTGTAACAGTAATTATTATAAAGATAAGTGGGTAGTTGCCTGCACTTAGTTTTAGAAAACGACTGCTGCGTCAGTCCAATATACGAGCTTGTACGTATCGGTTGTATGATTTCCTACCTCCGCCCCCACGTTCGTAACAGTTAGGTACACTATTTATAACTCAAGAACGGCTGAACCGATTTGGCTAAAAATTGGTGTTGAGGTAGCTTATAACCAGGAGACGGACATAGAATAGTTTTTTTTTTTCCACGGGAACTGGAACTATGCGGGTTAAACGGGAGCGAAGCCGCGGGGGACAGCTAGTATATATATATATTTATATATCTATACAAATATTATAAAGCAGAAGAGTTTGTTTGTTTGGTTGAACGCGCTAATCTCAGGAACTACTGGTCCGATTAGAAAAATCATATCATCACGCTAAGACAAATAGGAGCGGAGCATTTTAAGGGTAAATCTGACGCAGACGTAGTTGCGCGGGTCAGCTAGTATATTTATAAATTGCATGTGGCAGAGATGAGAGTTTTGAGATGGATGTGTGGAGTAACGAGAATTAAATAGATAAAGTGAGAAATGATTACATAAGAGGTAGTTTAAAAGTGGCGCCAGTGACGGAAAAGTTACAAGGGAATTGCTTGTCTTGGTTTAGTCAAGTGAATAGAAGGGAGGAAACGCACATTTATCTAAAACAGTAATGAAAATAAATGTGGATGGATGGAGAGGGAGAGGAAGGTCAAGGAAAAGATGGATGCATTGTGTGAGGATCGATATGAAAGAGAAGGGAGTTAGTGATAGTTTGACGGCTGTTAGGGCAAAGTGGAAGAAAAAAACGTGTTGCGCCGACCCCAAGTAACATAGGATAAGGGCAGGAAGATGATGAAATGCGAAAGTTTGTGAGAATGGATGTTTGTTACTCTTTCACATCAGAACGACTAAAAGGATCTTCATAAAATTTGCCACAGAGGTAAATTATAGTCTGAAATAACACATAGGCTATATAAATATCCCCCCGGGAGTATGTTCCCTAGGCATCACGCGGGTGAAGCCGCTGGCAGAAGCTAGTTATGAATATATTAAAGAGGTAGGTATTGGAACTCCTTTATAGAGGAGCTCGTGGCTAAATAATAACAACCGCACAGGTCGATCTTCAAGGTTAAGCAACGCTTGCCGAGGTTGGTCTGTGGATGGGTGACCATCTTAACATATCGAGTTTCCTCCGTGCCTCGGAAAGCACGCTAAGCCGTTGGTCCAGGCTGTCATTTGAAGATCTTTGGCAGTCGTAACCAGTGGATAGTCAGAAGCCAGAAAATCTGACACCAGTTTTGCCAAGGAGAACCGGTAAATGAGTCGTGGAGGTCTGAGGCCTTAGTGTGAGTTTTTTCGACTCACGTTCGAACGCGTTCGAATGCGAGCGCGTTAGAATTTAGTATGGGAATTTAGTTATAGTTCCACTTGGTGGTCACTCGTAGAACCTAATTTCCCATACTAAATTCTAACGCGCTCGCAATCGAACGCGTTCGAACGTGAGTCGAAAAAACTCACACTAAGGCCTCTGGTAGGCAGCCGCTCCACGTAAAATACTGGTTTTCAGCTAAATCTGGTTTGACTGGAAGCCGACCCCAATATAGTTGGGATAAGGCTAGGCAGACGTTAATTTGTCGATAACAATTTAAAATGTGTCGAATCCTATTGTCAGATGACAAAATTGTCAACAAATCAAATGAAAATATTTTCATTTTCTATTAAAATTATGTGAATTAAAACAACAATATACTGTCAAGATATTTTTCCCGCCCTTCTGAATTTTCTTGAGTGTCATATTTTTCCTGTTGTTCCTTTTATTGGCTATTAATGTTTTAAACAACCGTTCTGAGATTTTTTTAAAAAAAGTGTCCCAGGTCTGGCTCCGAACACGTCCCGTAGGACTCTGCGATGTTCAAACGCAAGCTTTTCTGCACAAATTCGATGTTTATTAAAAATTTTATTAGAAAACCCAAAAATCTACCTGCATTTGGCCCTCCGAAATACGATTACCTTTCAGATCGTACAATTTTCAAATTGGTTTTGTGCTGTAATTAGGAAATGAGATTGAAAATGGTTTTTTGAAATCGACCCTTATTCGATATTTTTTTTGTTCGGGAAAATTATATTATTTCGTGTTTTCATGAACGTATCCCTCACATATATTTTTTTATTAATTTACAATTGATTCTCAAACAGCCAAATTTCGGATAACAGGCCGTTAACTATCAGTTATAGATATGTTTTTGACTTGAATGTACCCTGGCGGGTGGGAGTGTCATGCTCACTCACTCAAAAGTCTAGCTGATGGTGGCGTATGCGTTTGATCATTTGGTTCCCTTCAAAATGGTTGAGCCGAACGGTGCTGGCGCATGCGTCATGTTCGTGAACGGGCGCCGTCAGTTCGGACTGGTCATTTCTCAGTTGCCATGGTTGATTTTAATTATTTCTTTGAATATTGTTCCTCTTTTATTCCGGATGCTTTTATCCCATAGAGTACATTGAATTTTTATCCTGCTCGTCTTTTACATCGTTCTCACGTGTATGTATAATTTCAAACCGATGTAAATAAATCTTTCTAACAATTTATTAGTTTTAAAAGAGTGTCCGTGGAGTTTCTTGCACGTTCTTCTCCATAGAGATCTACGCTTTGGAACGTGCAAATAGCTTCAACTTTTTGGACTTTGAGGGTTTTAAATTATACGAAGAAATTAATGCATGTATTAATCGCGCACCGTATCGAAGATCTACTTACCTGCATTTAGGATGTCCCTCAGCGCTGACAGTACAATTTCCTTGGAAGCAGTAGTTGTGACATACTGAACCGTGGCGTTCCTCCACATCCAGTATTATAATCTTCAAAGCTTCACAGGACTCGTTTCCCAAGGTTTGTTCCTCAATCGTGTAGTTGGCTGCTGTGATTTGACACGGCCAACAGTTGTAGTTTAACTGTGAATAAACAACTGGTGCCACACCGTGTTGTTGATACTTTGGTAACTGAAAAATGGCACTTCGATCGTAGTTCTTCCAGTAAATGAAATCTTTTGATACGGTTAAAGCAGTTGCATAATATTCTGGTCCTATAAAATAAAATGTTCGACTGTTTTTTCCACTCAAGTCGGCACTTTTGATACTATGATTAGCAGTAGTCGCTTCAATCCAGTACATTGTCTTCGTTTGTTGGTCAATAGCCAAACTCTGACGCCAGTGAACATGATCGTTTATTAAAACTTCTCTCTCGGAGCCATCAAACGCAGCCCTCTCAACGTTATACTCTGTGACCCAGTAAATATACCTGTAATTTTTAAATAACTGTTAGTATTGACAAAATTCAACATGAGTCTTAAAACTTCAGCTAATTGTTATATCAGTGACGTACCCCCCACAGCTGGCTACATCTATATCCCCGACGAGGTAATCTGACGTAGCTATAAGATTTCCGTCAACTGTTTCGATAGACGAAGCAGGTTTTAATGACAACGAGTATATTCTGTTGTCTTCACTCCAAAAGAGTAATTGTGTGACCGGGTCGTAAGCGAGATTGTGGTAAGTAGGGCTTGTTGGTCTTGTTACTAAAGTTTGCATTTTCTTAGTTTTTAGGTCAAAACTGTATATGGGCAACTTATTGTTGACATTTTCGCCAAACAACACCCTGTAGTGAACTGGATCGTACGTGATAGACGTGATAGTATTAGCGAACGGAATGTCTTCGGTGTACGTTACAGTTCCGTTATAAAAGAATTCTAATCGTTTCTCTCTGGCCACGACGATGTCTGAAACATTAAAATAACATTTTTCGAATCCGATTGCAAACACAAATTATGATTGAAAAAAGTTCCAAATTGGAGTTTTAGTTTTAAAGTCGGGGTTGGCAATATCTTTGTAAAAAATTTCATCCGAATCGGTTTAGTGGTTTAGGCATGAAGAAGAGACGGACAGACAGACAGACAGAGTTACTTTCGCATTTATAATATTAGTTAGGACTCTTTGGTCGCACAGAGTAAATCTATAGGATTTTTTTTGAAGTCCCTCTCTACTGGCGAATGTCCGCACACGACATTGTAAGTACTTTCGCGGGAAAGGCAAATCAATACATTTTCAAAATATATACCACACATGGCGATGCACCTCTTGAATAACGAGATATGTGATGTTTTGGTGACGTAAAGTGGTTCATCTCTACTTTTAATTATCTTTACCTTTTTAAAAACGTTTTCACGCTAAAAGACTCACTCTACAAGATGAGTAAGAGATGAATTCGTAAACCAGTTGATTCCGGCGGTTTTATTTTTTGTTTCAGAAAACTATCTACATATAGTAATAATCGATTTCATTGTCTTAATTCACTTTCTCTGTACTAACATATTAGTATTAGTAGATTCTATTTGGGGATTATAGCTGTAAGAGCGCTAAGAATCCTTAAAGTCGATACTCAAAATTAGTCATCTAACTAAGTCATTAACTCCGAACATACTGACAGTTAACAAGTCAAGTCAACCGAAGGTTCTTTTTTAAAAGCTGGTGTTACTTATGGTAATTATAAACTGAATAATAATCTTAACTTTGGAGTCTAATTTTCACATGTTAAAGTAATTATTTCAAAACGGACCTAAAATTAGAAATAATTATATTTTTAGCAAAAGTCCTTTTTAATAGCTCTTTCCAACGATGACTATTATTATGTTATGGGGTGCAACAATATGTTTAACTCAAGTATTCAACATTATTTGTCTGTTCAGTTTTAATTTCATTTATTAACTCGAATGAAATCATAATAAAATTAACAAAAGTTGAGGAAGTAGCAAATGATCTTCTAGATAAGGGCTTTCCTACGAAATTGAATATTTGGGTATCTTCCCATAGTTAGATGACCATTCTCTTAGATTCTCTATATTATTGAAAATACTAATTTACATTGTGCCGAGTTGCAGGCAAATTGTGTGCAATATTTTTAAGATCGATTTTATAGTAGATATTTGTTTTATTGTACTAGATTTCATTTTAAATAATAAGAAATATTTTTCATTCAGCTAACATATTTTTATCGAAAGTCCAGCATATCACAGAGCTCCATTTTTTAAACTACAATTTCGATTTTTTGTGCGAAAAATTGTTCGTGTTTGATGTGCTATATCTCAAAACCTGTAAAACCAATCGAATTTCATTTGCAAATTTTATCTACTATAATAGTCCACGGATTGACTTTTCATGTACAATTAATCGTTTAGCCAACGTCTGAAAACTGACAAAAAAAATTGATTTTTTCCGAGCACCACGCAGGTAGCACAGCTCTATGTACACTACTGTCATCTACTCTTTTAACATCCCAAAATTTCAGGATAGTGAAAAATACTGCGACCTACAATGTCTTGTATCAATCAATCAATCAAATCAAATAAATTAATTCATATTTTTAACAGTAAAATGTCACAGAAAGATAATATACATATAGTAAAAATCTTACAAAAGGTGTGTGGAGGAAGTTAATGGCTGTCTTAAATCTAGTTTATGGCTAAAATTAACCACAGGTACAAGATATTTAACTAGGAACTTAAAATATATGTAGCGACCTGCCCGAACTAGGTATATTTAGACCTGTGTTTCAGGCCAACACTACATCGCAATTGAAATTGGTCAGATAAATATGTAAACTAAATCAATATATAATCTTAATCGACTATAAAAATAAGCAAACTTTACAAAAGATGAATATAAACTTTTTTCATAATTAACCAAAATAAATAATTACGAAGTAATATTAAATAACAATATTAACATACTAAGTCTTTGTCAATGTAATTGAGTATCGATAAATATTCCGCAAACGTAGAACTAAATTTTTTTATAATTTAAACTATATTTTGAGTAACTTGTTGAGCTTGTTATATAGGTAAGGTCCTAAGAACACAAAAAATGTATGTGCAAAAGCATGTTTGGTTTGAGACTATATACAAAGCAAATCTTTCCTTCCCTTGCCTGAAGGTACTTGTTCATATATGGAAGTTCAGTGTGCTGATGCAGTATGATGTTTAGAATACTAATATTGACGTACTGTTACCTACTATGCAGTCATAGTAACAGTACGTCAATTAGTATTCTAAACATCATTATAGGTCGGCCCAATAATAGGGAATATGCATGAAAAAAGTATTTATGATCTGAACAGTTTATCTAAAAGTATTCGAAAAAAAAAAAGTATAATACTAACTGCGAAATTAGAATCTATATTGCTCGAAAAACGAACGAGATACAATTATTTACAAATATATCTGTCCCTCTCGCGAAAACGCTGTTTTCTATGGCAGCTGTATAGTCGTCGTGTAATTTGACATCACATTATGTATCGGACTTCTCTTTCTAACTGTAGTCTTTGAATCTTTATAACTTAATAAATGATGAAGGTATTTAAAAAATAATCATCTTCGGCCTAATCATCACTTTCCATCAGGTGAGATTTGGGCCAAGAGTTTCCCCGTTTTGTATAAAAAATAATAATAATAATAATATTAATAACCCTACCGCAGTATCTCTACGTTGACGTCGTGGTGGGGCTTGCGCGTCCCGATGGACCTTAGGTCTTACCTAGGGTGAGGGGCCAGACAAAGAGAGATACAATCCGCAAGGCAGTTTTGTGGCGAACTGTTGGGCAGTAGCGACCCCACGAACCTTATCTCCCGGGAGAAGTCTTGTTCCTCATCTACGGCTTGCCTTTATTGGCTGGCCGGAGTGAAAACTGACGAGGAACAGAGCTCCCACCTCTTCCTTGCCTTAATTGGCCGGTCTGAGTGGAGATTCGCTAGAGCATACGTGCTCGGGAGAAGGACGTATAATCCAGTAAGATGCTGGTAGGGATCTTGACCGCACTTCCGGGATTGTCCTGATAGCCGTGGTATACCTCTCCACTCCTCTAGCACCTGAGGCCATGTTGCCCCCTTCGCGCTACGTCACTTTGTGCTAGCGACCGTTTTCGGGGGCCCATTCATTGAGAGTGCAAGTCACCCCCTGCCATTTAAAAGCCGTGTATATTGTTAGTGGTCAGGCAGGGGCCAATAGTTTTATAATAAACGATTATCATTCCACTAAGGGCGGGTTGTATCAAAAAGTTGGCTAACGTAACATACGTACGTCAAAAAGTTACGATTACGGACGATGTTTGACGTTCGTTAAATTAGAAGCGTTGTTTCAAAACATTCTGGTAAAAATTCCTGCTAATTCCAATAGCTAAGTTATTGACACGGGTCCTACCTAAATAGCTTTTTTTGCATTCCACCACTTATTTGTGTCTTCAGAAGAACTGGTATTGAGGAATTCAAAAGAAATGTCACAATATTGCCAGTGCTCAGACCATCTGTTAACGTAAACGTTATATTTTACGTGCGTTAACGCTGACATTTTGTGAAACAACCCAATTTTTTGATTTGACGATAGTTAGCACCATTTTTAACGTTTACGCGTGCGTTAAGTGTAGTTGAAACAACCCGCCCTAAGCCACCCAAACCCATAGCGTTTCATTTTTTGTTTCCATATTCTGCAATAGTACTGCTCCAACCGGGGATTGTCCTTGGGAATACTTTCAGTGCATACAGGGATAATCGCCGGTTGGTGCCCCATTACATTTGAAAAGTCTAACGGGGCCTCTGCGAGTTGATTTCGGCCCCTCGTACGCCTACCAAAGGACCGGGTCTCCAGGGGCCCGAGATAGTAAAAAAATAAAAATAATAATAAACGTCATGCGCTCATACTATGGGGCTACAGAGGGGGGAACTAAGACGACCTTGGAACGTGCTACTGCCACGCTGGAGATAGGGTCGGTGAGTTTGTTTTGTTGCAGAATAACTTGCTACTCTTGTCGCTAGCGCGGCAGAATTAGCTTCATCTATTTGACTGACAGACCTTGACTATTCAAAACTTTTTACAAAAAAATACAACCGACTTCCAAAAAAAAACACTACAAAGTAAAAAATAACTCTAATTTCGGAAGTCGGTGTTTTTGTTAGTTTCTTCGTATTTTGACACCGACTTCCGAAATTATAGTTGGAAGAATTGGAAGTCGGTTGTATTTTTTTGAAAAAAGTTTTTTATTTTTCACTTTTTAGTGGTGCCCCACACCTAAAAACACCACTGCAAAATCGCAGAAAAGCAAAATACGCAATTTCGATTATCAAAAAATAAATAAATAGTCAAATTCAAAAAGTAAATAGTCAAATTCAAGCTATTTCGATTTAAAATACAAAGTTCGTAACTGATTTTGATATGATTTAAATGGGACCAATCTGCAAGTATATCCTTTCAGATAAAACAAAAAAAAATCAAATCGGTTCATAATTGTCGGAGTTATGAGGTAACAAACATAAAAAAAAACATACAACCGAATTGATAACCTTTTTGGGAAGTCGGTTAAAAAGTGCCTGTAAACTGGTCTACTTGAAATAAAGGATTTTGTATTTTGTACACTACTTTAACCGTTGCGGGGTTAGATTTCTATTCGGAATGGTATACCCATGGCCAACTTTATAAAGCTCTATCGCGTGTTATCAACCCTAGCAACTTTCTTCAACATTGTGCACAGAAGTTTCTCATTGCGAAAAATTACTAGGGCTGGACGGCATTTTGAACAGAAGAGAAAATACAGCCAGTGCCTTGCATTACAGTCTTCCAAAATCCTAATTCTGAGAGGGGTCAAGCAATGCCAGAAATTGACTGTTTGTGTAATATCATATTGTATCAATCTTACATCGCTATGTGTGTTTACTTTTCGACATACACGCGGACGAAGTCGCGGGCAACAGCTAGTAAATATTAAAATTAGTACAATAACATTATAGCTTGAAAACCTTGGCGCGTTTCTCTTAGGTCTTACCATAGATAGCCCGTTCTCTCAGTGATGATAACCAAAGACATTACTAATTGTATTTTGGTCCACCACAAGTATATTTTGCTTGTTTATGTTTTTATGGTGGTGGTTTAGCGGGAGAACATTATATAATAATTCTTTACTCAAAGTTATTGTAGTAACATCGTTATCTATTTTGGCTTAATTGTTAGATATTTATGCTGGTGACTGTACTAACCAAGAGCTGGTTATCAAACGGCCAAGATAAGCTTCCACTTTTGGCGCCTGGATTCTAGTTATTACAATTTACAAAATAATTTATTTATAAAATTATCAAATGATGTAGAGCTAAGTATGTAGTAATGTGCACTGGACACTCTACGGTAGTGCGATTCTGTAAACATGTCGAAGTGAACACTTAGGCGAAGTGAACGATAAGTGAGCTGTCAAACCATACAAACAAAGATGGCTTGATAGTCTGCTCACTTGTCGTTCACTCCACCTAAGTGATGACGGTGAGATGTCGACAGAATCGACCGGCTGATCTCTTTCTACCACTCAAGGCTTGTTTATTCAAAGTAAGCATTAAAGCTTACAGTCGAGGAACCTGTTCAGACCAGCACAGCTACAAGACTGCGAGCAATTGTTAAATCATCAAAATAGGTACAACCACAGCGATCATCGTCACGTGTCCCCTTCCGCTAGAAACCTGGATGCTCTTCACACTTCCTAACAGTACATTCTAGTACTGACTGTAAATACTAATAGGTCACAGAAATTGAAAGATTTTTTCTTAAGACTGCCATGCCAACCTATGTAAATCCGACCAAATTTCAGCTCTTCAAGTAGTTTTTCTGTGTCTGAGAAATTTAGTTTTGTTTAATACTCTATGTCTGAGCAATTTTTATACATGCCGAGGTTGTGGAATTATTAGAAAGAGTTAGCACGTCCCTGAACCGCAAGGTGTTCATTGACACCTAGCCGCGGGCTGGAGGGTACACTTATGAATTAACAATAGCACGCCTGAATCGAGGTGGCTCAATGAAACAGTGGGATACTAATTTTGTTTTATTGGCTTATTACCTACCAACAATACCTACCGTTAATAACAGAATGTTAATTTACATGTTTACTAAGTACATAATCTTTCGAGTGCGTTGCGGAGGATTTAAAAAGTAAAACGAGGAGTCTTACTCAGATGTTGGTTTATTGTAGAATCCTTCAAAAAACATTATTCTTACATACTAAATGACATAGTTTATATCGCTATTGCTCATTAACCTAACGCGTCTATCAACCATTGTCAGCCGACGTCAAAACACATGAAATGCCTTGAGAACGTGAAACTCTGACAGCTATGGTGACGACGGTGCCTCAGTAATGAGCGCTTACGGAGTCTCTAAAGAAATAATCAAAGTGACGATATAAATCACTTCAGTGACTGTCGACTTGTTTGATAATTTCGAACTTGAGTAGCAAGAGTTATGCTTGTATGCATATTTATATGATTTATTCCTAAAACAAGGATACAAGCATCCTATCATATCATATACAAGCAAGAGTTATGCTTGTATCCTTGTTTTAGGAATAAATCATATAAATATGAAAAAATCAAGCATACTCAAGTTCGAAATTATCAAACGAGTCGACAGTCACTGAAGTGATTTAATTATATCGTCACTTTGATTATTTCATTAGAGACTCCTTACATACAAAACATGTTATTTCTATAATATTATTATCTAGTGTTAATAAAATGAACTCTATAGTACAAAACTTAAGACTACAACTAGGTGCACACGGTGGCACACTTCACTGGTTTCATCGAGTTATAATCGAGATGTTCTAGTTTATTGACGGATCAAGGGTTTAATCTAACCTGGAGACGCGAGACTATTCCGGAGTGGCGGTACTATTCGAAAGAGATACCTTGGCTCCGGAACACAAAAGGCACTGAAGGAACATGGATGGGTTTTAGTCAGTAAGAGTCTGACACTCCCTCCCGCTCCGCCCAGAGCGGGGGAAGTCATTTGATGATTTCCCATCCCTAAAAAAAAAAAAGCGTTTAATCTAATAACTAATCCGGGCTAATCTGCTTGCCCGGGTGTTCCAAATTTAAATGTTTTTTTATTTTATTTCATTTACTTCGTTTGTGAAAATAAACAGTTATACATGAAAATTGAATACTAGGTAGGTCATAAATATACTAGAGTTACAAAATGTTTAACCTACTAGATTTTCCACAAAATATTAAAAGTTATATCAAACAGTGCGCAATATTCTAAGATGTTAAAACAAAGTTATTAGTGAACTTAAACATAGACAGGCATGCAAACAACACAGAAAGAGAGAGAGAGAGAGAGAGAGAATGAGTAGATTTAAACTAGGTATTATAATCTAAACTCATTTTTAAACAAGACCTCTACTTTTGGAGCAGAGACAGAAAAGAAGTGAAGTCTTCAAGTATTGATTTTGCGGCGCGGGGGTGCTCGCAAGCCTGAGTTTGTACGACAAGGAAATGAACAGGCAAATATAGATCTTGCGCACACCCCGCGGCATGATTATGTTTGTGCTGTGTCACTAATCATATCAAACAAGAACACTGTTTCCAACAGTATTTGTCTTAAATTTAGCAGTTATACTTCTCGTCGTTTGTCTAAGAGCCGATTTTTCAATAGTCAGATAAACCATATCAGAGGAGTAAAAATGCCAGTTTGACAGCATTTGCATAGTAAATATGTCAAACAGCCATATTTATTCTTTAGTTAAAATTTATCTGACTGTTGAAAAATCAGTCCTAAAACGAATTTTATTTAACTTCGTTTTAACTCAAAGGCCTCGGTATCAAAACGTCCTTTTCTCAGAATCTCTTAGTAGCAGAACGATCTATTTGCAAATCTTCCTATCGTCAAAGTATAGTTATGCTGGTAAATTACCATCACTTATCTTTTATCACATCTCACACATTATCATCAGTTTAATTATATTATTATTTAGCTTATGTTTATGTCACCGGAACATGGCAAACTACGTAAGAATATAATAAATCTTCATTAGATTATATTTTTTTATATATCCGATTATTCATCTATTTTATGATAGACCGCACTCACGCGCACAAAAAGTTTTGGGAACACTTTCATTGTGCGTACAACTAAGGAGTGGAACTTTTTAAGCCAAGAGTGAATAGGTAGTAGTAAGAAAGAAACATACATTCAATTAAAAAACTTTTAGGGGATGGATGATTAATTGTTAACCGACTTCCAAAATAGGGTATTTTTGTACAAACGCATAAAAAAACAAAATAAATCATTGGGCATCAAAAAAATAATCCACATCGCTGTCAACGGCAAAAGTGCCCAGAACACTGGCAGCATTGCCACGTTGAATGGCAATGCTGATTCTTTGGTCGAAGAAAAGCCCAGCCCTCTGGTCACGTGAACCGTCGACAAGTTGTTTGCTGATGTCCCGGAAGACTCTATGTGCACTCGGACCCCATGGGCCTAGTGTTTCAACAAAATAATATTTATTATGCATGTACACCGAATACTCCGAGGTTTTTGATCCGATTTGTTTGTTTTCTGTGATTCTTATTAGTTCGATGCGTCTTGCTATTTGTTTGTTTTGTGTGATTCTTTTTAGTTCGATGCGGCATTCTTGCTATTTGCCCCCGGGTTTAATTCAGTTTGGATCAGTAGTTTTTATTTTATGAGCATTTTTGCTTAATATATCATTTTTTTTAGTTCCAAATTCAATTTAGGTATGTTTCTTTTTTGTTAGATTGGCACAATTATTTTCCCTTTAGGCGCAACGTTTGAGTTTTATCTGTTATTTAGATTAAATAAAGTGCTAGTTTTATTAGGTATATCATATTTAGTGCGTATTGTAAAAACAACGAACAAAGATTTTGTCATAAATTTTGCATCGCCAATGCAATTTCGTGTTCGGAATCACTGAAAATGTTACAGAAGGCTTACGGTGCATCAATTTTATAAAAAAACGAAATCGAGATGTGATGGAAGATTTGCCTCGCTCTGGTTGGCCACGAACGTCTGCAACTGAAGTTAACATCGCAAAATTGAAGGAAATTGTAAGTGAAAATCCTCATTCGTGTTTAAGAGGGATAGCCGCTGATTTTTGTGTGTGTCATGATTCGGTCCGTACCGTTTTAAATAATGACTTGGGTATGAAACATGTTGCCGCTCGGCTAGTTCCAAAATACTGATTTTTCTCCAATAACGCAATCGCATAAGAGTGGTAAACCGAAAAAATCACGCCAAAGTCGATCAAAAGTAAAAGTCATGTTGACTGTTTTCTTTGACTATCGCGGTGTTGTGCACTCGGAATTCTTGCGATACCCGACCAGAAAGCCATCAATGTGAACGAATTTATGACCAAAAACTGACAAATACCATCGAGCAACCACCTTATCCAACAGATATGGCTCCAGCCGGCTTCTTTCATTTTACTAAACTCAAATGGCCACTTTGTGAGAATTCACGACGAGAACAGCTGAACTCGATTCCGGAAAAAGCGTTCAAAAAATGTTGTGATGATTGTATTATTCGTTGGTAAGCGTATCGTTTTTGAAAGAGCACTTTGAAGGTGGTAAAATAAATGTGTTATTGATCTTTTCCCGGTACTTTCATGATAGAGTAGTATCATTTTGAAAACAACAAATCTATACCAGAAGAGTTTGTTTGTTTGGTTGAACGCGCTAATCTCAGGAACAACTGGTCCGATTTGAAAAATTCTTTCAGTGTTAGATAGCCCATTTATCGAGAAAGGCTATAGGCTATATATCATCACTCTAAGAGCAAGAGGAGCAGAGCAGTAATGAAAAATGTTACGCAAACGACGTTGCACGGGTCAGCTAGTCCTATCCTAATTCAATAGTTTCCTACGTATCCGTGTCTTTTTAAGAAAAAATTGTTCACAATTTTACGCGATATTTTATCAAATTACAGGTTATAAATATTATAAACTTACAGTTTATAAAATATTGCTACTTTCCGGTGGCAATTATACTAAAATACAAACGAAACGGAGATATCATACATCTGGTGTGGATACAACCTGTGTCAACACCCTTTTGCAATCGAATGTTCCAAGTTCAGAGGAAGACTTTGGTAGCGGAAGTTGGTTTGGTGGTTGGTCGTTTTGCTAATAAGACATTTTGATACGGAGGCTTTAAAATTTGCAAACAATTCGTTGTTATTTAACAAAAAAGAAATAAAGAAAATACTCTAAGACTATAACTTCAAATGGATCATCGCACTCATACGCATTTGTCGATGTCGGACACTCTCGAAAGTACACTTTACATGCGCCGTCTTGTCTCATGCTAGCCGCAGACATCGTCGTGTTACTGACAGTTGCTTCTCCATACATTTCAGTGTTCCCTCCTTGTATCAGTGATCGCCGTACTAGAAGGCTCACTGGATTTTATGTGGACGGTCACGACGTCATCCGGGTGCTCAGCATATTATCAAGGATTATTTTTATCAAATGGGTTGATGTTAGTTTTATCAAGTGTCTTGCATAACTGTGCTTACTGTATCTGATACCATTTTTCTCTCAGAATGTTATACTTGATGTTCGCGTTTTTGACGTGGTTTATAGTGGCTTTGCATATTATACTTCATTGCCTCCTCGCATTTTTGGATCTTGACTGCATTCTCACCTAGTTTATCCGAGTAGAGTTGCAGAGACATTGTAGTTCTTCTCTTATAACTAGCTTCATTTCGCTGCGCAATAAGTCTCGTAATATTTGTAGTGTCATGTCGTCAACTTGGTGTGTAGTAGCAATATCGCATCTTTCACCTTCATAATCTGCAGTGCACTGGCAGAACGGCTCGTCCTCCTCATTCAGAGAACAGTCACCGTTGTTTAGACAGTGCTCATGGCACGCGTTAACTTCGCACCGTTCCCCTGTGTAGCCGGCAGTACATCTGAAATAATGAAGAAAAATCAATATTAAGAAAAACAAGTATTATTAATTTGTGACTTCGTGTAACAAATACACAAGGGGCGTCCACTGTGCTATGTTTAAGACGCTCTAAAAGTTTATCATAAATAGAAGAGTCATCGGTGATGGAACGATCGCGAGGAAACTTGGACTTAAAATTAAGAAAAGCCCGAAGCCGCCAAACTCACTTTGAGCAAGCATTCTGCTGATAAATGCTCGCACCCTCTTTGTATGAGTAGAAACTTGACCTAGTAACGAGCCGGTAGATATTTAGTAGAGTATTAATTTTCTAATTATATAATGGGATGGAAATAAAATACCTGCAAGTTGGTTGCCCCTCAGACTGACACTACAATTTCCTTGCAGACAATAGTCTTTGCAAATGGAAACGTTGCATATTTCACCCTTATAAAACTAGTGAAAATTAAAAAAAAATATAATATATTTAATGGGGTAGCCATGGATCATAAAAAAAACGGTAATTATTTAACGGTTTCGTCTAAAGCTTGCTTAGTAAATAACAAAAATAAATATACATCACTAGTTTTTAAGATGCATTCGTTAGCTAATAACAAACGAAATTAAATAAATGTAGGACTATTATATAACCCACATAATAAAAACAATGAATGCATCAATAATTTGCAACGAATACTGTCCTCGTCTAAACCTTGCTTAGTAGATAACAAAAATATAAAACAGTATATAGTATTTAATATCCATAATTCGTTAATTATTCAGTAGTTTTCGGTTCTTAACTTGCTTCCTTTCTAGAAAAACATAACATTATTATACGGATACTTTATGAAACGAACATTTTCTTTCCATAAGAGTGGTGATCAGACTTATCCCGGAATAGATTCCCATAGGACGTTCCACATGACCTATTACCCCAAAATGTCCATCCCCGCCAATAATGGCTTTCACTAATCAAGAGGTTGGCGAGTTTGATGGCACGGTTGGTGCAGTGGTTGAGCGATCGGCTGCTGCGTCGCGTGTCGTGGGTTCGATTCCCGCACGGAACAAATATTTGTATGGCCTACAGATAGTTGTTTCGGGTCTAGTTGTTTGTGCATGTGACTTTGTATGTTTGTAAACGCACCCACGATACAGGAAAAATTCCTAGTGTGGGGCAACGTTTTATTCAAAAAAATACAACCGACTTCCAAAAAATAAAACACTACAAAGTAGAAAATAACTTTAATTTCGGAAGTCGGTGTTAAAATACGAAGAAACTAACAAAAACACCGACTTCCGAAATTAAAGTTATTTTTTACTTTGTAGTGTTTTTTTTTTGAAGTCGGTTGTATTTTTTTGAATAAAACGTTGCCCCACACTAGGAATTTTTTTTAAACTTTGTAATTGTTTTTTATTTTTCACTTTTTAGTGCTAACCCACACCTTACAACACCACTTCAAAATCGCAGAAAAGCAAAATACGCAATTTCGATTACTTGGATGACATAAAACTATCATCTAAGTAGACGAATTCCAGCTATTTCGATTTAAAATCCAAAGTTCGTAACAGATTTTCATAAAATTTAAATGGGACTAATCTGCAAGTATATCCTTTCAGATAAAACAAGAATTTTTCAAATCGGTTCATAATTGTCGGAGTTATGAGGTAACAAACATAAAAAAAAAACATACCACCGAATTGATAACCTCCTCCTTTTTGGGAAGTCGGTTAAAAATAAAAAGTAAACTAAGTAGGTATACGACATGGTGCTTGTCACGTGACCCCTCGAGGGCTAGCCAATCTATACTAATATTATAAAGCAGAAGGGTTTGTTTATTTGTTTGTTTGGTTGAACGCGCTAATCTCAGGAACTACTGGTTCGAATTGAAAAATTATGTCAGTGTTAGATAGCTCATTTATCGAGGAAGGCTATAGCCTATATATCATCACGCTAAGACCAAAAGGAGCAGAGCAGTATATGTAGATTAGCTTTTGCCCGCGACTTCGTATGCGCGTAGGTATTCCGTTTATTTCCGTTCCCGTAGGAATTTCTGGAAATTCTCTTTAGTTCTCGTTTACGGAGAGGCGGGCGTGGAGCGTCGCGTGCGGCGTGGCGGCCCGCACTAAATTCAAATGTATGGCGATGTATGAGAGTGTTCACGGAGAAGCAATTTGAAGCCCATGGCGTTGCAGGCGACGTCGAACGTGGCAGCTGCCAACCCGCTACCGCAGACAGGCGTTGCTTACACTATTTCATCAATTTCTCCGAAAATCCAAGTCACATTATCAAATTTGGGTACAAAATTCTATTGATTCCATGCTAATTCTTCTAATTAAAAATTTATATAAAAATGTTATTTGTTTTACTAATTTTCAAACATCAAATAATTAAGAACATAGTCTAATGCAGCGGTTCTCAATCTTTTTTGGTGACGGAACCCTTTCGGATAGCGATATACTTGATGGAACCCTACACTAGAACAATCGTTTTTAAAAATGTATTCTTTATTAATAAGCATAATGAAAGTACTTAATATGTTACAGTTACTTATTAGGTAAGTAGGTACTTACATAACAAGCAAAATAATTGAAGATATTAAAAAAGAAAAAATATCTAAATAATGGGAGGTATGAAGCTGTTTTTTATTTTTCATCAATCGGTTGATATCAGGTTTGATAAAGAACAGTTGAAGTCTCATATCAGGTTCGGCATCCAGTCTATTGCGGTATTTTGTTTTCGTGGCTGCATAGGTTGAGAATTCTGTTTCGCACATATAATATATGCTGTTGGGAACGGGAGATGATTATTCAGAGACATTTTGGCAAGCATTGGATATTCACCACGGATTCTGTACCAAAAATCGTTGAGAGGGGTCGTTTTGAACAGTGACTCCATACTTCTGATGACATTTTGAAAAGAGATTCATATATCTCGTTTGATTACTTATTCTTGTCTTTAGACTCGGGGTGTACAGTTTCTAAATGTCGGCGCAACTTGGCAGGTATCATGGAACTATTAGGAAGCAGTTTACTACATAACAAGCAGAGAGATGAGCCGTTGGAATCAACAAATCCGAAACTGATATATGATTCATCATACTTCCCTTTTTTCGCCTTTGAAACCGTGGAACTTGTCGTCGTTGCATCATCGTCAGGGGGGCTACTCTCTAAGCCCGAAGTCCTTAGTTTCGGGCTTAGTTACGGGCGTATTCTACTCCGTATCACCTAACCACTAAGAATTTATTATAACACGATTTGACAGTTACTATCAAATCGTATTGTCGTTGTTAGTTTAATTTTTAGTTCGGGTTTCAGACTATTTATTTTTTAGGAATGGGAAATCATCAAATGACTTCCCCCGCTCTGGACGGAGCGGGAAGGAGTGTCAGACTCTTACTGACTAAAACCCATCCATGTGCCCTTTGTGTTCCGGAGCCACGGTATCTCTTTCGAATAGACACTGCTGTACACTCCGCGCTTACTGCTTTTGAACATTCGGCTTCGTTGGAAGATGTTGTTGCAACACGTTTAACGCCTTTATGCCAACGTTCCATTCTGTCAGGATGGTGGGGTTAAAATAATGCACTATCGTTACTGCGTAGAAGAGTTTTTACTTATTGCTCCGAACGCTAATCGTCGACTAGTGACAAGGCGCAATCGTCGAAAGTTCGAAATACTCGAGTCTTGGATAAATAAAAAGCCAAAATAAAAATTGAAATAAAAAAAAATGTGGTGTAAACTTAACGTTTTGAAATTAGAGCCAAAAGTCGCTGGTTTTCAATTAAAGCGTGAGGCGGCTTTTATAAAAGGGACTGCGCGCTCACAAGTAGGTATCGACGGTGGCGGCATAGTGAAATGATACGCCGCGTCAGAAGGGTCGACCAGAAAGGTGTTTTGATTTTATTTATTCTGAATTCTTGTGGAACCCTTACAGGGGTATGGCGGAACCCCAGGGTTCCGCGGAACACACTTTGAGTATCGCTGGTCTAATGTAACATTTACATATTCCACAAAATACGACAAATCATTAAGACGTGATTCTCATTTTCAATCGGCTACTTATCTGATCGGTATCTGCGGCTTAGGCCAAGGGCCAAGTCTAAATGATAGTAATTTTTTTAGTTGGTTGTAAGTAATTCTTTTACTCGTAATTTTTTTTATCATTTTAGACTAGATGCGACCGGTGTTTCCTAGCTGACTGCGACTGAGAAGATACACCAAAACAAGTTCAGAGGTCTCTTATAAAGTCCATGCAATCGTACTGGGCAAATCATTATGAGAACCATGTATGTTAAAGTACTGTGTTAAGTACTGGTTTGAGTGGACCTGTCTAGACAGTGCAAGCATTTGCTAGTTGTCGTGTAGCTGAAACTTAGAACTTTATGGAGCTCAACAACTTGACGTACAACATTTGTGTACATACGGACATTTGTGTAGGCCGCATAAAGAACTCAAACCGCCAGACTAACATTAAATGAATTAGACCCCTAACATAGCAATCTACATGATCCTCATATTCACAAATTCACAATACGTTATATGAGGACCAAAATGGTCTTTAGAGGAAAGAACCTCACAGATTTGAGTGGACCTGTCCAGTCAATGCAAGCCATGGTCAGTAGTCGATTCGCTCATTTTAGAACCAATAAGAAGAAGCTCATCGACTCGACGAGAACAATGCCAATGAAAGAACATTTGTGTAGGCCACAAAAGTACCCAAACAAAATACCAGCAAGTGGTAGTCCCTCAGTACCTAACTACCTACTGACACTACAGTAGCCTTGGAAACAATAACCCTTGCAAATCCATACGTCGCATCTTTCCCCAGAGTATCTGCGATTGCAATTGAAACAGTGAGAATACAAATATTTGTAACTAGTTGTAACAAATAAACGAAGTACATCGCTCCATTAGTTTATAAAACAGCTGTATGAAATTGTTGTGAAACAAATATCATGAGGTAACTTAGGCTTCAAATTAATACGAGTCCGAAACCGTCAACTTGCTTTGAGCAAGCGAGATGATAAATGCTCGCACCTCCTCTGTATGAGCAGAGACTTTGACAGTAACGAGCCGATAGATATTTTGAAAAACTGGCCAAGTGCAAGTTGGACTCGCTCACGAAGGGTACCGTACCATAGACCTTAATTTTTATTATTTGTTGTTATAGCGGCCAAAGCGCGGAACAGAAAAAACAGTGGAAGTGCATAGTAATGTAGGCGTGGCACGCGTGCGTATTACGTGTAGCTACGCATACTACAACCCAGTTGTGTTCCAACAACGCGACGAACCGATAGTCTCGCTGACTCTCGAAATAAATTTATAATTGCTGAACCATACCGTGCTGTTCCATTTTGGAATGCTCATAGTAGGAGAATAAATCTTAATAAAAAACTTTTTACAAAAAAATACAACCGACTTCCAACTACTTACAAACACTACAAAGTAAAAAATAACTTTAATTTCGGAAGTCGGTGTCAAAATACGAAGAAAGTAACAAAAACACCGACTTCCGAAATTAAAGTTCTTTTTTACTTTGTAGTGTTTTTATTTGGAAGTCGGTTGTATTAATTTGTAAAAAGTTTTTTTTTTTTTAAACTGATTCTTGTCTTATTAACTTTATATTTATTTTTTATTATAAGTTGATTTAAAGATCTCAAGTTCCAAAAAATACTTTAATATTTTTAAGTTTTGTTTTTTAAACCTATTTTCATGATCTCAGAAGAGGAGAACTTGTTGATTTTGTTCACTGTGAGTTGTTGAATCTTAGGTAAATACATCATAATTTTATTAGATAGTTATTTAATTAATAAGCTACAATATGGCAATTGCAAATAGCTAGCACACGTTGATTTTGCTAATGTATCTATATTATTGAAAAGTATTATTAAATTACAATGTTTACAGTATCTACATTATGTACAAACGCGTATAAAAACAAAATAAATCATTGGGCATCAAAAAAATAATCCACATCGCTGTCAACGGCAAAAGTGCCCAGAACACTGGCAGCATTGCCACGTTGAATGGCAATGCTGATTCTTTGGACGAAGAACAGCCCAGCCCTCTGGTCACGTGAACCGTCGACAATTTGTTTGCTGATGTCAAAAAAAAATTGATTATTGAAAAGTTGGTTATTTTTTGTTATATTTATTAAGAAAAACCTAATAGAAGGCTGTTTAATTGATCTCAGTCAAGAGTTTTTTGTCGATTTATTTATTTTTGTAATAATGATTTGATTTAGACAAAACACTTATATGCCTATTTATTGTGTTTTTTTTTATTTCCTATACTTTTTTCTAATTCCGGAACCGGTTCCGGAATTCCGGAATCGAACCAGTAGTATCGTAAGTCAGTTCCGGAATCGAAAATCATCCGATATTACATGCCCTAGTACGGTGCCGGCAGACAGCGGCGCTTGTTAACTGCCTCAACGTTCAATAAAAAACTTTTTACAAAAAAATACAACCGACTTCCAAAAATAAAACACTACAAAGTAAAAAATAACTTTAATTTCGGAAGTCGGTGTTTTTGTTAGTTTCTTCGTATTTTGACACCGACTTCCGAAATTAAAGTTATTTTTTACTTTGTAGTGTTTTATTTTTGGAAGTCGGTTGTATTTTTTTGTAAAAAGTTTTTTATTTTTCACGTTTTAGTGGTGCCCTACACCTAACAACACCACTCCAAAATCGCAGAAAAGCAAAATACGCAATTTCGATCATCAAAGAATCATCTAAATAGTCAAATTCCAGCTATTTCGATTTAAAATCCAAAGTTCGTAACCGATTTTGATATGATTTAAATGGGACCAATCTGCAAGTATATCCTTTCAGATAAAACAAAAATTTTTCAAATCGGTTCATAATTGTCGGAGATATGAGGTAACAAACATAAAAAAAAAAAAAAAAAAAAAAAAAAAAAAACATACAACCGAATTGATAACCTCCTCCTTTTTGGGAAGTCGGTTAAAAATGGAGGTGTTTCATACCATCGCACTATGGAAAATCGTAGAACAACTGCTGGTTAAAAATAGTTTTGTCGCTACTGGCATGTTTTTTTATTTTACTCAATAGTTTTAGGACCAAACTATAATATAACATCAAAAAATTATACATTATTATATGAAATCATTTTTTTACAACACCACAAACTTTATAGTGTTGACGGACGTCCATGTTAAGCCCGTTCACTTCATCACTTTCAAATTGATTTTATTGTTATACGTTACAGGAAAAGGTATAATGTACCTATTATATATTTCTGGAAACCTCGTCTTTTTAACCGACTTCCCAAAAAGGAGGAGGTTATCAATTCGGTTGTATGGTTTTTGTTTTTTTTTATGTTTGTTACCTCATAACTCCGACAAATTATGAACCGATTTGAAAAATTCTTGTTTTATCTGAAAGGATGTACTTGCAGATTGGTCCCATTTAAATCATATCAAAATCGGTTACAAACTTAGCGATTTTAAATCGAAATACCTGGAATTTGACTATTTAGATGATTCTTTGATAATCGAAATTGCGTATTTTGCTTTTCTGCGATTTTGCAGTGGTGTTGTTAGGTGTGGGCAACACTAAAAAGTGAAAAATAAAAAACTTTTTACAAAAAAATACAACCGACTTCCAAAAATAACACTGCAAATTAAAAAATAACTTTAATTTCGGAAGTCGGTGTCAAAATACGAAGAAAGTAACAAAAACGCCGACTTCCGAAATTGAAGTTATTTTTTACTTTGCAGTGTTTTTTTTGGAAGTCGGTTGTATTTTTTTGTAAAACGTTTTTTTTGAAGAAAATGAAACATCTAAAATGTATTTAATGATATGTTAAAGTTTACCTTAAAATAATTGCAAAATAAAATATGGTGAAAAAAAAAGCTTTTTTAAAGTTCATCGAGACTTTTGACAGTTAACCACGTTTACCCCGGCTTTACATTTAATGTTGATTTGTAGCCTAGCTATCCATAAACATAATCAAATTTAAAAAAAAACTGTGGATATTTGCGGTTTTCGGAATAATTAGTAAAAATGTGATAAAAGCCAGAGAACGGAAAAGCGCTCGCTATCTATTGCGGTTTGAAATGTTGCTGTTTACATAAATAGTTTGCGGTAAGCTTTGTTATTTATCATTGATATTAGGGCGTTTATCTTCTTTTGCACTCAGTTGCGTGTGAAAAGATTAAATTAACGATTTGACTAAAGTGATTGCTAGGCCTGAAAATGAAGATTCTTATCAATATATATTGCACGCCTAGATTCGTTGTATGGAAATGATTTTACATATTTCCTATAATCTGTCTTTGACAGATTGAAGCGAAGAAAAGAAACGACTAAAGCAAGAGAAAAAAACCCTGTTACAAAGGCGTTTCCGTGAAGAGCTAGGATTGATCATCGACAAACCAAAAAAAGTGGTAATTCTAATGACGGTAATACTGCTAGAAGATTGTTTCACAATGCAAGCTGCTCTGCTGAAATTACGGGTGTGGATATAAATTTGATTAAACGACTTAACATAATTCTGCAAGCTCTTTCATCGGGTGTAATGATAAATGCTGAAAAATTTGGGAGTTATGCTATGGACACTGCCAGGATCTATGTGAGCAATTATGAATGGTACTACATGCCATCTTCAGTTCACAAAGTTTTGATTCAAGGAGAAAGTGTCATAAAGCATTTTGCAGTACTTCCTATTGGTCAACTTTCGGGAGATGCACAAGAATCTCGTAATAAGGATTATAAAAAATTTCGTCTACATCATGCTAGAAAATGCTATAGATCTTTTTTCCTCTACAAATGAGGATGTATTTCATACTCTTCTTTATACTTCAGATCCTTACATACCAACATTAGAAATCCGTGTATATACTAGAAGTAGTGTGAAGTGTGAAGACACCTTAGATCCTTTGAAAGTGAACGAATTAATTTTAGATCCCGAAGTTCATCAAGTATAAATAACATAACATTCAGTAAACATTACAATCAATTAATTAACCTGTGTTCGATTTTAATCACAATTTTTTTTTTCATATAAATAAGCCATATTTTTTGGTTTCCCAAAGCCGCTATCGTCAAAGAAAAATGCATAGATGCAACGGGTAGAGCTGATGGGATGCCAAGCGAAACAGCACGATATGCTCCGAGCATTTTTAAAGTAGTGCAATCCGTAATCCAGTACTGTATCACTTCATGGGGTAGTGCACCCAAAACCCATTTACTCCCTCTTGAAAGAGCTCAGATAGTCATTTTTAAAAGTAGCCAATTTTCATCCCTTTCTCTATCCCACAGATCTCCTATACAAATCCTGCAACGTACTGACTGTTCGCCAGCTTTTCATTATGCACTTAGTATTAAAACAGCACACCATGCTTACTTACAAAACCGAAAATACTAACAAGAGACGGAATGATATTGTGTGCGACTCTAATTCATTTTCAAAGTATGTTTTTGTAAAAAGATTCTTTACGTTTTTAGGTCCATTTCTATACAATAGATTAAATAAGAAACGTATCTATAAGTTAAACTGTTATAGCTGTAAGAAGAGAATTGTGCAATATTTATTAAGTATCTCTTACGAAGAGACAGAAGACCTTTTTTTTGTATGTAAATAAAACCTGTGTCCTTTAATTTTAAGTCTTAAATTATAGGTAATTGATTAATTGTTATTTTATTAATAATGTTTAAATAAGCACTATCCAGCCTGAAACACAGGTTCCAACCTAGTTCAGGCAAATAATCAACTGTGTTCTTTAACAATATTTTAAGATATTTGATTGTAAATGTGTCCTATTTTATAAATAAATGATTTTATTATTATTATTATTTTTATTATAAAAGCGATTTTTTAATTTCAAAAAAAGCAAATAGATAAACGAATCCTGCAGCGCTTCCATCTTTGAAAATCGTCTTTTATTATTGAAGTAAATAAGAATTTTATTTTTTTATGATTATTTGAATAATATAATATGATTGTGTACCCAACTAAGTAATAAAATAGGTACTGTCGTAAGCTACTTTGCATAGAGAGTTCTCGAACTGAAATGTAAACAACTCCCTTTTTTTTGTCGGCAGCCGAGTAAGCTAATAGAATAATGATTTTGTAAGATTTGTGCTGTGAAAAAAATACTGGCCAAGTGCGAGTTGGACGCGTGCATAGGGTTCCGAACGAATTTCATTTTTGTAACAAGTCATTTTTGTAATAAGTCACACGATACAGTTAAAAAAACTAGTAGTGCTAGTGTACATTCCTAGTTTGACCCACAAAAGTTACCACGGATGCGTTAAGTAAATAAATAATACATTTTGAGTATGGGGATACTCAAAATTTATTACTTACGTAACGCATCAGTGTTTGGGTCACAGAAATCTATTCATATACCAAATTTGAACAGAATCGGTCCCGTAGATCCGAAGAAAAAAGGATTTAACAGACAGATACCAGAGTGATCCTATAAGGGTTCCGCTTCTCACGGATGTAAGGCCGAAGGCATATATTAAAATATAGGTTCTGTGACTTATGCTTGTTTTGAACAAAATGGAAAAAACCAATCAAACGTGTCCTATATTTGTGGTGGATAATATGACTATCGGTTTATTTGTGTGAGTTTGGCGACACAGGTTCCGACACAAAAATCGTCGCATAGGCACTTCCACTGTTTTTTCTGTTCCGTGGGCCAAAGCAGTACATAATCTGTGAAAATTTACAACTATCTACCTGTTACAGTTCTTGAGATACAGCCCGCTGACAGACAGACGGACGGACGGATAGACGGACAGATGGACGGATGGACGGACAGTGGAAGATTAGTAATAGTAATAGGGTTCCGTTTTCTGTGCAAAAAAAAAATTACATGATAGAAAGTTACGCCAAATACCTGCAGATACGTTGTCTCTCAGTACCGATACTGCAGTTGCCTTGCAGACAATACTCCTTGCAAATGGAAACGTCGCATTTTTCACCCTCATAATCAGCTGTGCACTGGCAAACTGGCTTCTCCGCCTCATTCACGGAACACACACCGTTGTTTAAGCAGTACATATGGCACGGGTTAGTTTCACACCTTTCCCCGTAGTAACCAGCTTCACAACTGAAATAATGAAGATAAGAAACAGCGTTACTCAATGAACAAGGAAACCAACAAATATTTGTGACTAGTAGTAACAGGTGAACGAGGTGCGCGACCGGTACGCTGCGACTGTATAATGTAACAAAGATATAATATCTGTGCAACACCGACTTAGTATAATAGGCAACTTTTATTTAGTGCCAATATTTCAGGGGAAGCAAGCTCTCATGATGAAAAAGAATAATTTATTGCCTAGTGTTATCTTCACTAGTCCCCATTGAGATGAACATGTTTTATTTATTCCACGACTGCCTAAAACACAGGAGTGTTATGTTTTCAGGGTTCATGTATGTATGTTTGTGAGTTTCTTTATACCACCATAACTTCTTAATGGCTAAACCGATTTCAAGGTTTGTAGTGTCGTTACAAGCGTTGCGATATACTGAGTAACATTAACCAGTGACAATTAATTAAAAAAAAAGTATAATGGGGTAGCCATGGATCAGGAAAAAACGGTATTATTTTAAATTCTTAAAAGGTAGGCAAATTTATTTTTCACACCTCACCTTTACCTTTTTAACTACCCTTACTACCATCGTCTAGAAAAAAAATATAAAACACTAGTATCTATTCAGAAAGCATTCGTTCGCTAATATCAAACAAAATTAAATAAATGTTGGACTAGTAAATAACCCACAGAAAACAATGAATGCATCAATAATTAACAACGAATACTGTCCTCGTCTAAACCATGCTTAGTAAAGTACAAAAATGTATAACAATAGTGTTTAATATCCATTCATTCGTTAATAATTCAGTAGTTTTCGGTTCTTAACTTGCTTCCTATCTAGAAAGTCATAACATTATAATACGGATACTTTATGCACCACATGACATATTACCCCAAAATGTCCATCTCCGCCATTTATGACTTACACTAATCGAGAGGTGGGCAAGTATACGACATGGTGCTTGTCACGTGACCCCCCGAGGGCTACCCGATCGTAATATATACAATTAGCTTTTGCCCGCGACTTCGTACGCGCATATTCCGTTTATTTCCGTTCCCGTAGGAATTTCGGGAAATCCTTTTTTAGTGCTCGTTTACGGAGAGGCGGGCGTGGAGCGTCGCGTGCGGCGTGGCGGCCCGCACTAAATTCAAATGTATGGCGATGTATGAGAGCGTTCACGGAGAAGCAATTTTATGCCCATGGCGTTGCAGGTGGCGTCGAACGCGGCGGCTGCTAACCCACAACCACTAATTTATTTATTAAAGACAAGCGTTGCTAAAACTAATTTATCAATTTCACCGAAAATCCAAGTCACTTTATCAAATTTGGTGACAAAATTCTATTGATTCCCTGCTAATTCTTCTAATTGAAAAAAAGAGATATAAATATTTTTTTAAGTAACTAATTTCAAATTTCAAATGAATTATTAAAAGGATTTTTAAATCGAACATTATAATTTTCCAATAATGACGACAAGTCGATTAGACGTGATTCTCTTTTAAATCGCCTACCGAGAGGAATCTGCGCCCTAAGACAAAGTTTTAAGTTTAAATTATAAATAATATTTATTTTATAAGTAGGTTGTAAATAACTTTGTCTCAGGGTGAATGCTCCAACCAGCCCGCGAAATTCAAATATATTATGTTTTTTTTGCAATTTGCCGGTCAGTGTAAAGCTCTATGTTGGACTAAATACAATTCAAGGCCGTAACACATATTTATCTAAAGAATTATACCCATTTTAATTATCAAAATAACCCTCTAAGTTCACACAATTCGATTGAATGACTTTTTCACGAAATAACATTCAATCGAGTTCTATGGACTTAGAAGGTTATATTGATGATTCAAATGGTTATAATCCTTAAGATAAATGCTTTTTACGATCGCGAACCGTATTTTGTTCAACATACAGTTTCACACTGACCGGCAAATTGCAAAAAAACATTAAAATATTTGAATTTCGCGGGCTACCCTGGTGCTTTCACCTTAAGCGATAAAATTACTAAAAATTATTGACGTGTGAGTCACTAATTTTTAGTAACTTTAAACTAGTTGAGGCCAGTGTTTACTTGCTGACTGCCCTAAGAAGAAACACCAAAACAAACTCAGAGGTGTATTTTAAAGTCCATACTATCGTGCCGATCAAATCATGTGAGAACCATGTAGGTTAATGTCTTTTTTTTTTATGGATGGGAAATCATCCAATGACTCCTCCCGCTCTGGAGGGAGTGTCAGACTTCTACTGACTAAAACCCATCCATGTTCCTTCATTGCCCTTTGTGTTCCGGAGCCACGGTGTCTCTTGCGAATAATCCCGCGACTCCGGCAGGCGTCGGCCCTTTCGGGCCCCTCTGTGTGCTGATTCTCTTTGAGGCGCGCGTGGAACACTAACGCGCCGACGACACGGCCTGTCGTCACTAGACGGACGGACGGCGAGCCACCCATAGCTCGCCGTCCACAGGCTCGCGCCTACGGTGGCTGGAGGTCACCAGGTGGTGTCCCCCGACGCCCGCGGCGTCCACCACGGCGGCCGGGACGAGAGGGTCTCCTCTCCCGCTCCGCCACCTCCTTCGCTAATGTAGGTTAATGTCTGAAGTGGTATTTTGAGTAAAGCACCACACAGATTTGAGTGGACGTGTCCAGACAGTGCCTAGAACTTTAAGCAGCTCAACGGCCTGACGAACAATACCAAAGTAAGGACATTTTGTGTAGAGAACTTAAACCGCCAGACTAACATTAAATGAAATGAACCAAACCAAAATATAGCAATCTATGGTCCTCATATTCACAATACGTTATTTATTTATTTATGTACACACTATAATACATACATACTTTAAAAGAAAATTTTATACGGTGAAAAGAGCACAAAGGTACTGCTTATATCAATAGAAATTTGTACCAGCAGACTTGCGACAGAAGTTTTTTTTTTATTTGTATGAGGACCACGCAGATCAGTGTCCGAAATGGTATTTTGAGGAAAAGACAGCACTTAACTTCAGCACTTCCCTCAGCTATGACATTTGAGCAACATTTACAATTCATAATGGTACGAATTTGTTTTAGTGTCACACAAAGTTAAATTATCAATAATCCTGCGCACACTAATAAAATGCACGCTAATAACGGCCCTCACCTGCTTATCAACTTCGATGCGTAAGTCGGCGAGAAGAACGTCGTAAGCGCCGTGGACTGCGCGTCACTTACGCGTTGCGCTCATCAAGTTGGTTCTCACAGTTTATTTAACGGTATAATAAAATCACTGGTTGATTTCGTTTTAGTCTTTACTTTGTTATTATGAGTATTTATCACGATATAAATAAAGATTCACATGTTTTATAGTCGATGCTATTGGCTTTACAAGAATCAGAACACGGCACTTCTAGTTTGAGGGTTTTAAATTATTTAGACGAAGAAATTAATGCATGTATCAGTCGCGCACCGTTTCGAAGATCTACTTACCTACATTCAGGATGTCCCTCAGCGCTGACAGTACAATTTCCTTGGAAGCAGTAGTTGTGACATACTGAACATTGGTGTTCCTCCACATCCGGTATAAAAGTCTTCAAAGCTTCACAGGGCTCGTTTCCCAAGGTTTGTTCCTCAATTAAGTAGTTGGCTGCTGTGAGTTGACACCACCAACAGAATCTTCTAGACTGTGTATAAACAGCTGGTGCCACACCGTGTTGGTGATGCTTTGGTAACTGAAAAATGGCACTTTGATCGCGGCTCTTCCAGTAGATGAAATCTTTTGATACGGTTAAAGCAGTTGCATAATATTCTACTCCTATTAAATAAAATGTTTGTATGTTTTCTCCCCTCAAGTCGGCACTTTTGATACAATATTGTTGATATGTAGTCTCCTCAATCCAGTACATTGTCTTCGTTTGTTGGTCAATAGCCAAACTCTGACGATAGTAAACATGTTCGTTTATTAAAACTTCTCTCTCGGAGCCATCAAATGCAGCCCTCTCTATGTTATCATCTGTGACCCAGTAAATATACCTGTAATTTAAATAACTGTAAGTATTACCAAAGTTCAACATGAGTCATAAAACTACAGTTAATTGTTCTATTAACGACGTACCCTCCACAGCTGTCTACATCTATATCCAAGAGGTAGGTATCTGTCGTAGCTATAAGATTTCCGTCAACTGCTACGTTAGACGAAGCAGGTTTTAATAATAACGAGTATATATTTTTATTTCTGTATTCACTCCAAAATAGTAATTCTGTGACCGGGTCGTAGGCGACACTGCTGTAACCAGAACTTGTTGATCTCGTTACTAAAGTTTTCATTTCCTTAGTTGTTAGGTCAAAACTGTGTATGGACCACGTATTGTGGTGATCGGCAAACAGCACCCTGTAGTGAACTGGATCGTACGTGATAGAACGGATATCATGAGCTGACGGAATGTCTTCGGTGTACGTTACTGTTCCGTTGTAATAGAATTCTAATCGTTTCTCTCCGGCCACGACGATATCTGAAACATTAAAATAACATTTTTTTTTCAGATTTCCAAACAGAGCTGCAGAGCTTCCCATCACTCTTGTCATATAATACGACTAGCTGACCCGCGCAACTTCGTCTGCGTCACATTTTCCATAACTGCTCTGCTCGTATTTGTCTTAGCGTGATGATATATAGCCTATAACCTTTCTCGATAAATGGGCTATCTAACACTGAAAGAATTTAACAAATCGGACCAGTAGTTCTTGAGATTAGCGCGTTCAACCAAACAAACAAACTCTTCTGCTTTATAACATTATATTATTAGTATATTAGTATAGATGCTCATACAAATAGTTTCGAAATTACCGACAGTCTCGAGATCTAAGTACGTAAACTCTCTGTACCTCTGTACATCATCATAACCACTAGCAAAAATTAATTCAGAGTGTTAAGATGGACGGTTATTTCGTGACTAAGGGCCAACGTTTTGATACGTAGTTTACCAATGGTTTAAAGTGATGGGCACCTAAATTTCATAATTGTGAGTTTTTAGGGTTCAGTACATAATAGGTCACCTACTATTGAAAACTATTACTAAGTCTCCGCTGTCCTTCCGTCTGTCCGTTAGTCTACAGCGCTCCAAAAATTGTTATTTTTTCCAAAAAGTTCTAAATTGGAGTTTTATTAAGTCGGGGTTGGCAATATCGTTCATATTATTTTCATAAAACATCTAAGAACACTTCAATGACTACACGGCGTCGTATACATTACTAATGTAAGCTGATCCGTTGTGAAATTATAGATAACTAGCTTGTGCCAGCGGCCCGCGTAGTCCGTAGGGAACATACTCCCCGAATATATATAACCTATTTACCCTCAAAGTTCCCGTTCCCAAGAGATTTCCGGGATAAAAACTACCCTATGTCCTTCTCGGGTCTCAAAATATCGTTGTACAAACATTTCATCTGAATCGGTTTAGTGGTTTAGGCATGAAAAAGAGACAGACAGACAGAGTTACTTTCGCATTTATAATATTAGTTAGGACTCTTTGGTCGCGCAGAGTAAATCTATAGGATTTTTTTTGAAGTCCCTCCCTATTGGCTAATGTCCGCACACGACATTGTAAGTACTTTCGCGGGAAAGGCAAATCAATATATTTTCAGAATATATACCACACACATGGCAATGCACCTCTTGAATAACGAGGTTATAAGATGTTTTGGTGACGTCAAGTGGTTCATCTCTACTTTTAAGTATATTTACCTTTTTCACGTTAAAAGTCTCACTCTGCAAGGATAGTCATAAGAGATGAATTCATAAACCAGTTTTTTTTTAGTTTTTTTTTTTTTTGCGGTTTACTTTTTTTGTTTACAGAAAATTAACAGCTATAGTAAAAACGATTTCATAGTCTTAATTCACTTTCTTTTCTTTTAAGGGATTAGAGCTGTAAGAGCGCTAAAAATAATTAAGGTCGGTACTAAAAATTAATCATCTAATTATGTCAATAACTCCGAACATACTGACAATTAAAATGTCAAGTCACTGCCAAAGATTATTTTTGAAAAGCTTTTTACTGGTGTTACTTATGGTAATTATAAACTGAACAATAATCTTATCTTTGGAGTAAAATTTTTCACATGTTAAGGTAATTTATCTCTAAACGGACCTAAAATTAGTTATAGTTATATTTATAGCGAAAGTCCTTTTTAATAGCTCTTTCCAACGATGACTATAATGATGTTATGGGGCGCAAAAATATGCTTAACTCAAGTATTCAACATTATCTGACTGTTCAGTTTTAATTTCATTACTTAACTCGAATGAAATCATAATAAAATTAACAAAAGTTGAGGAAGTAGCAAATGATCTTCTAGATAAGGGCTTTCCAACGGTAAATATCTTAAGGATATATAGTATATCCTTAAGATATTTACCGTACCATAGTTGGATGACCATTCTCTTAGATTCTCTACATGATTGAAAATACTAATTTACATTATGCCGAGTGCTTCTGTTGCAGGCATATATTATGTGCAATATTTAAGATCGATACATTTATAGTATTTTTTTTATTGTACTAGATTTCATTTTATATGATAAGAAATATTATTCACTCAGCTATCTAACATATTTTTATCAAAAGTCCAGCAAATCACAGAGCTCCACTTTTTAAACTATAGTTTGGATTTTTTGTGAAAAATGGTTCACGTTCGATGTGCTATATCTCAATACCTGTAAAACCATTTGAACTGCATTTGCACTCTGATTGTAGCAAATTTTATCTTCTTTAATTTTCCATGGATTGACTTTTTCTGTAGAATTCATCGTTTAGAATATAAGCCAAAGTCTGAAAACTGACAATTTGTTTTTGAAGTTTTCCGAGCACCACGCAAATAACACAGGTAATTTCGAGGTTGAAAAGCTGGGTGTACACTACTGACATCTACCCTAATAACATTCCAAAACTTCAAGATGTTGAAAAATACTGCGAGCTAAAATGTCTTGTATGACTGGCCTATAACGGTAATGGGCCCAATAATACCGGAGAGAGATCAGCAGCAACGGCCTACCGTGCTCTCCGAGGCACGGGCTATTTATTTAACAGTGCTCACACATGTAACAAACAGACAAGAAGAAGGAAGAGAAATATAGGTTTGTTTGTTTGTGTGGCGTTAAGTTCCAAACTCCAAAGTGCTAGTAGAGAAATTGGTGAAAAACCCCAATACCACATCGCCCAACCTGGGAATCGAACCCAAAAACCAAAGTCTAAGACGTTTACGCAAATAGAATTCATGGGAAAAAATCTGCAGCCTAAGCCGAGTGAGCTGGCTGAGAGGTACAAGTTTCGGAAGAGGACTCAACAAGGTGGAGAATCGATAGTTGAGTACATCGCTGTTCTCAAGAAAATGTCCGAAACGTGTCAAGTTTACGGGACCAACTGGTATGTGGTATCAGCTGTGAGACGATTCGCCAACGGTTATTCGCTGAACCTAAGCTACATTTTTCAAGAGCTTATAGCTTAGTGATTAGCTTGGAATCAGCCGAAAAGATGCGGCGGCTGTAGTTCAAGGTCAGAAAAGGGAAACGGGGAGAAGACAGCGGCCGATTGTCTAGCAAAAGAAGGTACAAGATGGCAAAGGAGGGACGCCGCGAGTGGGGCTGATAGCAAGTGTTTAATGATTTAACAATTAACAAATGTTTTAAGATATTATATAGAGTTAGAATGTCTTGTGGGGGTAATAACACCGTCATCGTCAGATATCTATGATAACAAAGTTAAAGAGCTCGATTTATACATCATAAGGAAGGGTAAAATGTCTTACTCGGTAGACAACGTATGTTAGAACTGATAGTAAAATTTACGTCAGTAAAATTAATAGTATCAGGCCAGGAGTTTTACTGTAGAGGAATTCAGTTCCAGGTATTGTAAAGTGTTTGCGGAGGGACTGGGCGGCTTCACCGGTTCGCCGGTGAGCATTCACTTGCGGGAGGGAGCGCGGCCAGATCAGTCCATGCGCGCGCAATCTTGGCGTATGCGCTGCGCGAGCCGGTGGAGCGGGCTCTGCAGCAGCACGTGCGGGACGGCATACTCACTCCTGTCGAGCGTTCCGACTGGGCGACGCCGATCGTACCAGTAGTGAAGAAAGACAGTAACATAAGATTTTGCAATTAATGATTCACCCGTGAACAAAGCAGAACTGCGATCGTTTATGAATATTTATTCAATGAATATTTATTCAAAATTCAAAAGTTGTACAAAAATACAAATTTAGACACAATGAAGTTTTATAACAACAATAAAGGTGTTTACGTTGAACTCTGGTACCCAGTATAAGATTAAACTTGTGTTAAGGGTACCAGCGTTCTTGCTTACAGTTTGCTGCACACATTAACAGAAGTTGTAGGACGAGCACAGTATTTAAATAGTTTTTTCATAGGTATGACTAGCTATTGCCCGCGACTTCGTTCGCGTGTAGGTATGTAGGAAAGTAAAATGTTGTCGTTAGGTAAGATCTCTAAGATAAGATATACGAACGGTCAATATCTAGCATTGCTTGACTCCTCTTAGCATTAGGAACTTGGAAAAGTGTTATGCAAGGCACTGGCTGTTTCGCCTCTTCTGTTCAAAATGCCGACCAGCCCTAATAAGTTTTAGTAATGAGAAACGTTTTGATGATAACGCTTCTCTATACATGATGTTAAAAAAAGGCGCTAGGGTTGTTAACATGCGATAGAGCTACATAAAGTTTGGCCATGGGAAAACACCAACCGGAAGAGTAATCTACCCCTGCAACAGAGAGTAGAGTAGAGTCTCCGGTATCCTCACCATGTTAGACTCCTATTCTGTCCGTTGTGCGCAGGTGTCCTGGCTAAGTAAGCCAGCCTAGCTCCCCCCGAATGCACAGAAGGTTCATTCGGGGCGGTTCTCCTGGGTGCTTTACAGGTTTCACGGAGCGACCTCACCGTTCCGAGAATTTATTCAGGTCGGGAAGCCTCAGCCTTATCTTTAGGATAACGTGGGCAACTGATTCCTCGGCGTCTAAGCAATCTCTGCAAATTGGATTGTCTGTGGCGCCTATTTTAAAGAGATTTTTTTTTAAGACTGACCCTTAATTATCCGTTTATTATTCGGAAGGAATTTCTATTAAACCTGAAAATTCTTTAAGTTACGTAGTCGCGGGTATAGCCTTGACATAGCTATTTTTGACTGCCTGCAATCTATAGCTGAATTCACGTATGAAACTAAGAATACAGGTCCAGCTCTACCACCTCAAAACCTCTCTTCACGAGTTCATCTGTGTCGTCTATGCCTAGGGATCTACAGCTCCCCTTTATCCACAGGAGAGTGAAGCCCGCGATGGATAATTGCTGGCCCTGGGCTGGTCAGATGTTTCATAGGCTCACTGGGAATTGAATAGTTGTAAAACTAAACAGATTGCTGGATATATGTGACTTGCAGCCGAGGGTCTTTGCAAAGTTTTGAAATATATAAATAGAAATCATAAAACTTAATCTGAAAACATTTGCACAACACAGAAAAAATGTATCCAGGCTGTGAAGCAACCGGTCAGCACATGCTATCATCTAAAATAACTTAACCATGCTCTTGAAACTGACACCCCATCTTGATGAATCAATCAATCGATTTTTTTTATTTATTTCAATGCAGGACTGCAAATCGAAACAATTTTTATATTTTTTAAACCTGGAAACCCAATAAATATACAGCGGGCCTAATGCAACTCTATCGACTCCTCTACCATGGGACTCTGCCATCTAATCGTGGTTGTTATGAAGTGACCTCTTTTTTTTAAGGATGGGAAATCATGAAATGGCTCCTCTCGCTCTGCGCTAAGCAGGAGGGAGTGTCAGACTCTCACTGACTAAAACCCATTCGTGTTCCTCCGAATGGCCTTTGCGTTCTAGGCTGCGATGAATCTCTCGAACAAATTACGCGATAAAACAAGGCCGCTACATTATTTCATAATTAGAAATATGGATATATTCGTCAAAAAATCAAATGATGAGCAAACCACTACCCCTGTAATGGAGTTTGAGTGTCCTTGAATCCACAATTTTTATGTTTTTTAGCCTCAAACATCGCTGTCATCAAAATATTAACCGTATTTTTACTCGTAGTTAACTCATGTATGAAAAAGGACAAAACGTAGAAAGCAAATACAATTATTATGTCTTAATTTTTTCGTTTTGCATTTTTTTAACAAGCGAGAACTTTGTTTACTCATATTTTATTTTCAGAAAATCTAAGTTGACTAACCTAACCTAACCTTTTTGAGAGGTGAATTATTTATAAGTAGACTGAAGCGATTTGAACGACCGTAACTTCTAATATAAGATAATATTTCTCACAAACTTATCGTATAAATATAGCTACGGAAACTTTTTCATAGTCAATTCGAGTGGCGAAAGTTGATGTTATTCCTGAGTTTGATGACGTATTTCCTACTTCGTAAAATCCGGTCAAATCAGCTCATGTCGTGCAGAGTGGTTAAAAAAGACTCGGACTTAAAGACAAGTTAATGGTTTTACGTAGCTTTAGCACAGCGGGTACCTATACGTGTGTTCAGAGCCCATCCTGACACTATGCACACATTTTATAACTGAGAATTTGGGGGATGTGGGATCTTAGAATGCATAAAAACACGGCTATCCTCTGAGCTGAGAGACTATTTTTGTCTATACTCTTTAGAGAAAAAGCAGATAAGTATTATAGTCCTTTCAATATAACAGGGAAACCTACATGAAGTTTATAGTAATAACATGATAGGTAAGGAAGCCCTAGCACGCCCGTTCGACTCGCACTTGGCCGGTTTTCTTCATAATAATTTCGGAATGTTTTTGGTTGAGTATGTATTGGTCCATGAAGTCGCTGATGAAGGGTGACCTACCTACCTCTATCCTAACACGTGCATTCTGCCCATCCTAACCTACGATGCGCAAACTTGACTGAGTCTCTAAAGTCCAAAGTGTCAGATTGAAGTGGGATTGGGCGGGTCACATCTGTAGATGCATCAAGACAGATGGGTCAGAGTCGGTCCGCAGTGGGAGCCAGAGGAATGGCGTCGTCGCCGAGAAAGGTCTAGGAAACGCTGGCGTGTCGAATTGGATGCGTTCATGACGGATTGGTCGGAGAAAGCAATACACTGGGAAAGTGGAAGGCTACGGGGCATACCTTTGCCCAGCAGTGGCACAGTAAAGGTTAATAATTCAGCCATGAAAATTAAATAAAATTACAAACAATGATAGTTGTTCACGGCTCTTGTACTTACCCCAGGAGAAGGAGTGCACCGATGCCACGTACAGGGCTAGCAATACCAACACACGCGTCCACATCTTGTACTACTATTTAGTATTATACTGTCGACAAACACAAAAGCAATGTGCTAGTTTCTGTCCATACGAATCTTTATATAGGCAGCTACATTGGTGGTGCCATGTAACTCTTTCCTGTTAAAATTGGAGATAAGGGATCCTAATTAACCCAGCCGTTATTATATTACTAAAAGGTACTAGCTTCGGCTGCTAAAAAATTGTATATGAAACATACAAAGGAGTTCGAATTTTTTTTTGTATGGGATCTGGCATAGCCCGCATTTTGATTTTATTTTAAAATCGTGGCGTATGTCATCTATATCTCTATACATATAATAAAACAGTAAATCTTGAGCTTGTGTGTTTACGATTGGCGCGAAAATTACTGAACCGATTTTATTCAAATTTTGCACAAATAATCCTTTTAAGTATAGTCAACATATCTTAATATATATAAATCTCGTGTCACAATGTTTGTCCTCAATGGACTCCTAAACCACTTAACCGATTATAATAAAATTCGCACACCATGTGCAGTTCGATCCAACTTGAGAGATAGGATATTTTAAATCTCAATTTTTTGTTGCAATATTATTTGGGAGCGGAAAATGTGACGCAGACGAAGTTGCGCGGGACAGCTAGTAGGCTATATATTATCACGCTATATGCTATGGAGGACGAGCAATAATCAAAAATGTGTGTTTTGAACGAGAAAGTGCTCATGGTTCGAACCCCGCAAACAGATATTATTTTTGCATTTATTTTATCTTTGAACAGTATTTTTATGCCAAAATAATAATAAAATGGGGGTCTACGTACTTTAAAGAACATTTAAATTTTTATTCGACGTTTTTCCAAACAGTTTAGCGAGGAATAAAAAAAAAACACAACATATTACAAAATCATGAAACGTGTTAAGCACAGCTATTTCACAGTAAAATATTATCAGCACGTAGCAGGGCGGTTGTACGTCAGGTCTTGTGTTTGAAGTGACGAAGGTTCGAATCTCGCCATATGAATTTTGTTTTTGTTCATTTTTAACCGACTTCCCAAAAAGGAGGAGGTTATCAATTCGGTTGTGTTTTTTTTTTTTTTTTTTTTTTTTATGTTTGTTACCTCATATCTCCGACAATTATGAACCGATTTGAAAAATTCTTGTTTTATCTGAAAGGATATACTTGCAGATTGGTCCCATTTAAATCATATCAAAATCGGTTACGAACTTTGGATTTTAAATCGAAATACCTGGAATTTGACTATTTAGATGATTCTTTGATAATCGAAATTGCGTATTTTGCTTTTCTGCGATTTTGCAGTGGTGTTGCTGGGTGTGGGGCACCACAAAAAAGTGAAAAATAAAAAACTTTTTACAAAAAAATACAACCGACTTCCAAAAAAAAAAATAAAAATAAAAAATAACTTTAATTTCGGAAGTCGGTGTCAAAATACGAAGAAAGTAACAAAAACACCGACTTCCGAAATTAAAGTTATTTTTTACTTTTTTTTTTTTTTTGGAAGTCGGTTGTATTTTTTAATTCATATTTTTTTGTATAGCAAGCACAAAGAATTTTGTTATTAACTAATGATATTAAATAGATGATTAATTAATTTCTTCAATGTTGTTATATGCGTACTAACAAGAGTAAAATGAAAAATATTGACTTGAAAAGGACTACCTAGAGTGATTGAATATTAATCTGTCTGGATAGCGGTTTTCCAACAAAATTGAGGTCGGCTGCCAGCGTTACTGGATGCAGCTGAATACCAGTTTTTTTCATGGAGTGAATTCCTATCTCAACTTCACATCCCAGTACCTATCTGGGTGATACCCTTTAGCAAGACTGGTCGATTTTCTGGCATCTGACTACCCGTAACGACAGACACTTTTAAATATAGGTATCTAACTATTTGTGAAATTACTAATCGAATGTTGGAAGTATTTTTTTTGTGTATAAAATGAAACAAATGGAAGTGTTTTTAGTGACTAAAGGGAGGCGACTACAAACTCTGCGTTAGGTTTGAAGCTGGCCGCATGGTACTCAATGGTTCGACTGAAACGTCGCAGCGTCGTGTCACACTCGATGCTCTGCATGTCGCCTGTGGTACCGAATTTATTGATCTAACCTCAGCAATTATCACCACCACGCTATACCTTTGGGGGGGCTAAGCAGTGAAAAGCCATGACATAAATATGATAGACAGTCGGGAACAAGACTGCCTCTCGAAAGACATAGTGTGGGTTTTTGTCTCATCAGTCGCGATTATTTTTGTTTTTTTTTTTTAACGTTTTATGCATTTCCTTACTTTTCTTATTCTTCTTAATATTTTCAAATATTTATAACATATAATTGTTTTATTTTGGATAGTTAAGTAGGATATTACACCAAAATTAAAACACCAGCGTTTTAAAGTAGGTATAATATTAACAGAACCTATTTTCTGTTTGTCTGTAGGTATTCCTTTTCACATCACGTCAAAAAAGTAAAAAACCGCATGAATATAACTTTAACACATAAACCTGATAGGAATTGTAGCAATGTTTTAGAAGATTTAACTTATCTACTACGTAACGCCGATACCCGTAATGCCATCTATTGACCGAAATAGTACCCACTATCAACAGGGTGAAAATTACACCAAAAAATATTGTTTTAGTAAGTAGTGGTACTTTCCAAGGAATAAAACACCATCATATTCTTTAGAATGAACTTCTATTTTAATGTAAATAACCCGAAAAATTGCGAGTCGGACTCGCCCACCGATACATTTGTAGGTAGGTACAATTATTTGAAATAAAGGCTTTTATGTAATTATTTATTGAATTGCATTAAATGTGTAGTTTTCAGATTTCTAAGTTCTACGTCAACGGAAAATATCCTATAAATTTAGATTACCTCGAGAGTGTCGAAATGTACATTTTATGTAGCATAAACGGCCGTATCTTTATTTTACGTTGACTTAGAAGTTTTATTTTTTCACAGCTTCAAGGGACTGTAGTTCTGAGTATATTATTTCAACTCAATACCTCCTACCGTTCCCGAGATAAAGAGTCTTGATAGACAGACGGACGAACGGTCAACAAAGTGATCCAACATCATATTCCATAGATGGCGTTATACATTATTGATCTCACTTTTTATTGTGGAATTTGTTCGAAAGAGTCACTGCGGCCCTGGAACACAAAGGGCATTAGAAGGAACACGGATGCGTTTTAGTCAGTAAGAGTCTGACACACCCTCCTGCTTTGCACAGAGCGGGAGGAGTTATTTGATGATTTCCCATCCTTTAATAAAAGGGGTGACGTCATAACAACCACGATTAGATGGCAAAGTCCCATGGTAGAGGAGTCGAAAGATTTGCATTAGCTCCGCTGTAAATATAAGTAATATTGGGTTTCTAGGTTTTAAAAATATAAAATTGTTTCGATTTGCGTTCCTGGATCGAAATAAATAAAAAAATCAACTTGATTCATCAAGATTGGTGTGAGTTTCAAGAGCTAGGTTAAGTAATTTTAGATGATAGCATGTGCTGACCGGTTGCTTCACAGCTTGGATCCATTTCTTCTGTGTACGGGGAAGCAACAGCCATAAATACGCAGAATATTAAGAAATGTTTTCAGATTAAGTTTTATGATTTCTATTTAGAAATTTCAAAACTTTGCATAAGTTGTTTAGTTTTAAAACTGTTTAATTCCCAGTGAGCCTATGAAACATCATGACCAGCCCAGGGCCAGAAATTATCCATTGCGGGCTTTACTCTCCAGTGGATCAAGGGGAACAATAGATCCCTAGGCATTTTTTTTTTTTCATTTTAAAAAACGTTGCCACACACTAGGAATTTCTCCTGTATCGTGGGTGCATTTACAAACATACAAAGTCACATACACAAACAAACAGCCAGACCCGGATCAACTATCTGTAGAATAGAATACTGTCTGTAGGTCATACAAATATTTGTTCCGTGCGGGAATTGAACCCATGCAGCAGCCAATCGCTCAACCAATTGTGTCGTTCATTGATGACACAGACGAACTCGCGAAGATAGTTTTGAGGTGGTGGAGCTTTCTTTTTTAAGGATGATATATCGTCAAATGACTCCTCTCGCTCTGGGTAAAACAGGAGGAAGTGTCAGACTCCTATTGACTGAAACCCATCCGTGTTCCTGCTAATGACCTTTGCATTCCAGGGTCGCGGTGACTCTTTCGAACAAATCCGCAACCCCGGCACTGGCCCGGCAGATAGGGCCCGCTTTGCCCCATCTGTTTTGCTGAAAACTCCTTGAGGCACGCGTGGAACACGGCGCACAGCTTGACATAGCTAATTTAGACTGCCTGCAATCTATTGCCGAATTCACGTACGAAACTGAGAAGGTCCAGCTCTACCACCTTTGGGCACGCCACAATCACGGTGGTCAGTCCCTTTTTGACGAGTAGCAAAAGCGGCGCCACAGCGTCCTCACCTTCCGCCTGACGCAGGTACTCACCGGTCACGATTGTTTTGGGAAATAACTGTTTCGGTTTCAGCGGGAGGACACGACCGGGCGTCAACACTTTAAAGATCACCTGGATGACACGGTGGAACATAAGGTGGATGTCTGCCCTTCATAGGCGGAGCACCGCTGCATCCTCATCGAGGCGATAGACGGCGGCGACCTCTCGCGACCGGCCCTGATTCAATCTATGGTCCGGAGCGAGGATACATGGGAAGCGGTCACCTCATTTTGCGAAGCAGTAATGCTAGCAAAGGAGAAGGCCGAAAGCGTGAGAGAGAGGGAAATCTCACGCCCCAGCCGCCGCAACAGAACAAGTCGCCCAGGGCGAAGGGAGTAACCGGGCGATTCCCTGCGACCGTAGGGCGCGGGCCTGCGGACGGCGAGTGTTGGGTGGCACGCTGTCTGATCAAAACCAGGCTCGGGTCAACGGTGCGTTGTGTTCCACGCGCGCCTCGATATGCCAGTATTGTAGACGGGGCCCACTAGGGGCCAGTGCCTGCCAGGGTAGCGGAATTTGCTCAAATAGTCACCGCGGACTTGTAACGCAAAGGGCACTAAGAGGAACACGTATGGGTTTTAGTCAGTCAGAATCGGACACTCTGTTATGCTTCGCCCAAAGCGGAAGAAGTCATTTGATGATTTCCAGTCCATAAAAAAGGCTGGCTAACTGAGCCAGGACACCTGCGCACAACGGACAGAATAGGAGTCTAACATGGTGCGGATACCGGAGTCTGTATAGTAGTATAGTAGTGTCGGTGTAGTATTTGTTGCAGGGGAAGGTTGCTGTTCCGGTTGGTGTCTTCCCATGCCCAACCCACGTTTCTCATTACGAAAAATTATTAGGGCTGGTGGAACAGAAGGGGTGAAAACAGCCAGTGCCTTGCATAACACTCTTCCAAGTTCCTAATGCTAAGAGGAGTTAAGCAATACTAGATATTGACTGTTCGTATATCTTAGAGATCTAACCTAGCGACATTTTACTTTCCGACATACACGCGAACGAAGTCACGGGCAACAGCTAGTTATTAATAAAAGGCTAGTTTTAAACTAAGTTAAAAAAAAAATTGAAAATTGTACAAAAATGGTCGAAAAACGTTGATACGTAAAATTAAAATAATTAAATGTCCATAACCTTTTTTCCCGGCCACCGATTGTAAGCCTAGATGTTGCTCAAAAATAAGCGTAATCTAACTTTGTAAACCCCAAATCAAGTTCAGTATTTTCGGAAATTATCGCGTACAGACAGACAGACGGACAAAAAACGTAAAAATGCGCTTTTTGTGTTCTATAACTTTTTTGAAAACCTCTACTCGATTTTTGGTATTTTTCTTTAATGTACCTACAGAATTCATGGCTTCTACTGTTCTATTTTATGTATATAGATAGATATAGATATAGAATATAGATAATTATTGATATTGATTATTTTAACGTTCAAATAATATTCTAAAACAAAACGGCCAAGTGCGAGTAAGACTCGCACACGAAGGGTTCCGTACCGTAAGCCTTAATATATTATAATACTAGCTGACCCGTGCCTACTTCGTTGGGCGGTAAACATTTTAAATTGTGATGAAATTATGAGTGTGGTTCGGTTAGTACTGAGTGCTATGATTTATTTCCTGACGGCCAAAAGGAGGGTTTCGTTTTTATTGCCTTTGCGAGCGCTCAGCTCACGTTCAGCGCTAGATTCCCGAGCACGGACCTGCGATGTTCTCCAGTTTTGGTCAGCAAGCCGCTGTGAATGCTCGGAGCTATATGGATTCTCCAGCGCATGCTTGCGAAAATATTTTCTCTATTCCTCGAGAGGCGCTAATGATTTTCAATAGCAGACTCTTCCGTACGGCGTACTCGAGCTGCTCTTGTCTGGGATGTCTGACGGGAAAGTTGTGATTTCCTTTTAGGCATGAAACTGTCTTGTTTTTTTAGTGATGGGAAATCATCCAATGACTCCTCCCGCTCTGGGTGTAGCGGGAGGGAGTGTCAGACTTCTACTGACTAAAACCCATCCATGTTCCTTCATTGCCCTTTGTGTTCCGGAGCCACGGTGTCTCTTGCGAATAATCCCGCGACTCCGGCAGGCGTCGGCCCTTTCGGGCCCGCATGAAGCTGTCTGATATCCCAAAAACAGAAATACCACAGCTTCAAACTCGAAGAATGAGAACGAAGTAGTATTTGTGTTTTAAGAAACTGAGCCACCAAAACAATTTTAAAGACCAACAACTTCCAACCAACTGCGTACAACTCACCTACCTAACGACGAAAGTTAAATAATAACTGGAGGGTCATTAATCCGAACCAGAAAAATGACGTAATTGCACAACGCCATCTATGGGTAAATGGATGGAATGTTATCCGTGCCTCGGAAAGCACGTTAAGCTGTTGGTCCCGGCTGTCATTTGGATCTTTGGCAGTCGTTACGGATAGTCAGAAGCCAGAAAATCTGACACCAGTCTTGCCAAGGAGTACCGTGTAACCCAGTTATTGGGCTGTGAAGGTCTGGTAGGCAGCCGCTCCACGTAAAATACTGGTATTCAGCTGAATCCGGTTTGACTGGAAGCCAACCCCAGTATATAGTTGGGAAAAGGCTAAGCAGATGATCTATGGGTAAATGGATAAAACGTCCGTACAAAGTATGTTCTAATGCGGTTCGTGAATGGACGGCGGCATTTTGCCATTTAGTAATTTTATAATATTATCTTCGAAACTATTTAACCAATTGACATACTGTTTTGGGCAAATCGTATCTCTATGATGTTCTTGTGATCATAATAATATTTTTTTCGATAAGGTTTAATATTTTGTTGTTTGAAAAATCGTCCAAAGGTAAGTACGTCGAAAAATACTTTTTTTAACACATAAAAGCTACAATATCTGCTAAAATATAAAAGATAGAAATATGGTGTTGCGGACTTTTTTGTAGAACTATTTAAAGCGGACAAGGTTGCCATACATTGTTTTCAATTATATACAACTGTTAAGGCAGCGCATGCAAATATCTCTGTTATAAGAGCTATTTTTTTCCGCCTGGATAGACAAAAATTGAGATAGTTCGGCTCATATGCATGATATCTTTATATTTTTATAGCCTATAGCATTCCTCGATAAATGGCATATCAAACACTGAAAGAATTTTTCAAATCGGACCAGTAGTTCCTGAGATTACCTCCTCCTCCTACATACAAACTTACAAACTTACAAACATACAAACAAATTTTACCTCTATAGAATATTAAGTATAGAAGTATAGATTATCTCCAGTTATGCTTTATTGAATTATTATTTGAATCTATTAAAAGATCATTATTAAAAGGCCCATCCAATTATCAAAAGATATTAATCAACCATATTTCTCGTTGGTCAAGTAATAGCACGAGCTAGGTGAACATGAGGTCCTATAGTTTCAATTCCAAGGCCAGACAAAGTTTTAATGTGTGTGTTTCATCTAGAATTGTTCAGTCGCAGCCTGAAGTCTGAATTTGGGCCTAGTTAAAAACAATAAGGCTAGCCTCCTATAACATCCTGGGTTGCGGAATTTGTTCGAAAGAGTCACCGCGGCCCTGGAACGCAAAGGGTACCTATTAGAAACATGGATGGGTTTTAGTCAGTAAGCATCTGACACTTCCTTCCGCTCTGCCCAGAGCGGAAGGGGTCATTAGAAACAGTCACAATATTTTAAAGTGTTGGACAGTTCTCATAATCTTAACCTCCGAATGTCCAAAAACTTAATTCTTTATATTCCTCCTCACCGCACTGGGTTCTTGTCTAACTCCTATGTTATTTCCACCATAAAACTCTGGAATATGCTACCCCATGACATCAATAAGTCTGAGTCAAAATTTTCTTTTAAGCTTAAACTGCGAAAACACTACTTAAAAGCCTGTCATTCGTAGTTTGGTCTCGTCATAATTATTGTAAGTTCTCTTAATCAGCAAAATATTATAAAACATCATATTTATTAGTCTATTATGTTAGCATTATATGTGTATTTTATTAGTAGATAGCTGACCCACGCAACTTCGTCTGCGTCACATTTTCCAATAATGCTCGGCTCCTTTTAGTCTTAGCGTGATGATATATAGCCTATAACCTTCCCGGATAAATGGGCTATCTAATACTGAAAGAATTTTTCAAATCGGACCAGTAATTCCTGAGATTAGCCCCTACATACAAACTTACAAACATACAAACTTACAAACAAATGTTACCTCTTTATAATATTAGTATAGATTTTGTTATAGCGGCAATAGAAATACACAATCTGTGAAAATTTATAATGTCTTGTACTTATTACGGATCTCTAACCAAACCAATTTCAATCGAACTGAGGGACCCGTGCTACTCCGTGGTAGTAGTGGCATAATTCAAACACTGGCCAAGTACGAGTCAGACTTTTCTGTAATCTTTAGGTAAAGAACTACTATCTGCCTTTCTTTCAAAATTTTAGCCTCATTCGTTTCGGAGATAAGGGGGAAAATGTTAATTTTTCGTCTAATTTCTTATATGACATCAAAACTTTGCACTTTACAATCATGAAAATAATATATTTACAACCCTTCCCGCACGGTACAGTTTTAAAAACTTTTTGTTTAAATTTTCTAGTTTGTCCTCCAAAACTGACCCCTATACTCGAAATTATAAATGTAAGTAACGCGTCCGTGTTTGGGTTATAAAAGTTCACATGTGTACCAAATTTTAACAGAATCGGTGAAGTAGGTTCGGAGAAAATTTGCTGTGATAGAAGGACAGACTTATTAGGGACACAAAACTATTAACATGTTAGGGCGATACAATAAGAATCTTAAGATAAAACATTTAACCCCACTATTGCCGCATATTAAACAAGTATGTGATGGAAAACGGAAGATGATTTTAAATATATTTTTTGTCATTAATTACACTTTTTTGATGAATTGTAACCATCCACCTACCATAGCATTATTAAAAGTCAAGTCGCATCTTCACGCCAACTGGCTTCCTAACTCAACTTATGTAAGTGGGATTACGATCAATGAAAGAGCTCGTTCTAAATGAAAGAATTCTATTCTATTCCAGCGAGTACTCTACCAACAAACTTTTTTTTAAACTATTGATAGGCATACGTTTGACCACTTTCTCACCTGATAAATAAGCAATGATGCGGTCTAAGGTGGATCACGCTTGCCTGGAAGAAACCTATTCACTCTTAACTTAAAGACTCCCAGGTTATAGCTAGGAAACACAGACTCAGGCAGAGAATTCCACTCCTTAGCTGTTCGCACAATGAATGTATTCCCAAAACGTTTTGGGCGTATGGTGGGATGTCCACAATGCCATGTACCGCTGGCGCGTCGCCGTACGTCTTGTGGTCCGATGATGGAATGGGCTTAATGCAATTCCGTCGCACACTCCCCAAAATGTAACCGATAGAAAACCGACAGGCTAGCGACTCGGCGTCGATGCTCAAGACTTTGGAGCTTCGATTCGACGAGCCTACCATTGCCGATAATCCTCTTGGGTCGTTTTTCAATTGATTCAAGGCCATCAAGCTGGTATCTGGCAGATCCGTCCCAAAGATGAGAGCAGTACTCCATACACGATCGAACTAGCGATTGATACAGTTTAAGAAACTGAACGCGTACCCAGTTACGTGGGAATGTAGAAAGAAAGCAATGTTAACCAGAAATGCGTAGGAGGAAATCAACTTCTAGTTATAGAAAAGGATAAAATGAGGAGATTTCCAGCAATTGATGACGACATATTTATACCTATGCCAACGCGTTTCTTAAAAAAAATTAGTCCGACCGGACTAAATAATATAAAATGTAGAAGTGTAAGAAAGTTTCTCAGGAGTGTGTTCATGGGCCATTGAATGAGTTCAGCACATTATCAGGAGGTTCAAATAAGTAATGTAAAATGGAAAAACAGTCAATGGCACAATGGTAAAAGAGAAAAACAATACAAAATTATAAAAGTGTCTCTGTTATCACAGTCTCGAGTCAATTGGAGGTTGGAGTCCATGAGAGTCTGGTGGAAGCACATTCTCACCATCGTCGCGCTTAAGGCACAGAGTTCATGAAGATGAGTGTTCGTTTAGAAAAAAAAAACAAGAAATATAATATTATAGGGCTGTAGTACATACCCCAGGAGAAAGAATGCGTCATAACTACGAACAGCGGTAACAACGCCAGCACACAAGTTGTCTTCATCTTGTTCACCTGACTTTGCTCTTCCATCAGAAATGGAGCGACGACTTCTTGTGAAATGCAAAACTTTTACGTGATCGTGTTTTTATAAACAGCATATTATCTAGAATGTTGATAAGCTTGGTCCGCAATCTTGTTGTTTTATTTAAAACGCAAATTCGAAATGACATCATTTTACAGTTGAAAGGTCACAATAAATAATATCGTTATAATTAAGTTGTACTAGATTTTGCTCACGACTTCGTTCGTTTTATTCAACTACATCTACATTTTTACGAATGGCCAATGCGAATCAAATAAACCCGGAACACGCAGGAGCATCACAAACCAAGGAGACAATAGACATGAGCGTCACATGAGCTACGCCCCTACGAATAGAGGATACAAGAAAATCCTCTTGTAATTATATATTCAATGCTTTGGAAGGGTCAACCACCTACCTATATCTAACCTGATGTCCGTACCTACGGTGAATTTAAAATTCTAGCTTAGGTTTGAAAGCTGAAGGATAAGAAATTTGATTCTTTTATAGGAGACCATGTACTGTAGCTAATATAATATTTATTAAAATGATAAAATCTCTTAAATTCCCGAGTCCCACCATCTGAGTTACCCCACCACAAATGATGGAGGCGCCGGGTAAATAACTACGCCGGGTATTTTGTAAAACTACGCCGGGTATTAAAACAATAGAATGAAAGAAAGTACAAAACAAAAAACAAAAAAAAATTTAAAACAATATACGCCGGATATGTAATAAAACTACGCCGACAATTAATAGAAAGCGTGTACAAGGCTTACATTGTACCTGAAAAGAGTTATCGCGTGTGTGTAAAGCGCGAAGAAACCCCTATTTTTAGAGGGATGAAGAGACGCTTATGATGGTCAGGCGCTAGTTATGTCGACGGCTGGATTAAAAAGCTAAGTACTCGACAACCGATCCATTCCGTTAACACCACACTACAATATTTAGCTGCAGTAAGCTTGAAATGAACTGTCATTCAATCTTGATTGGAGTCATTGACAGCTCACTTCTCGTAGGTGTTCTAGTTGAGAAGTTTACAGGATCGCACTGCTGATCACACGTTTTCTTCGTCCATTCCTTCTTATCAAACGTGACATTATCACTGACTCCCTAATCTTCCACATAATTCCGCACACACTCTATCCGTCCGTCTCAGTGATGTCCATATCACTGTAAGTCACATCTGTTTCATATATCCTCAACATAAATTTGCATGCACAAACCAACACTAACAATTAATTTTGATATTATAAATTACTAGCTGACCCACGCAACTTCGTTTGCGTCACATTTTCCATTACTGCTCCGCTCCTATTTGTCTTAGCGTGATGATATATAGCCTTCCTCAATAAATGGGCTATCTAACATTGAAAGAATTTTTCAAATTGGACCAGTAGTTCCTGAGATTACCCCCTACATACAAACTTACAAACATACAAACTTACAAACAAATTTAACCTCTTTATAATATTAGTATAGATAACAATAGGTAGGTAAACGACTTTGATAGCACACGTTTTACGAACATTATGTAAACTGTTAGGTATCAAAAGTCACTGAACATTCATAACAATTGCAGATAATAAGGAAAAAGATAGCTTTGTTAGTTTTATTTAGGTATGTAGACTTAAAATTATAATAGTGGCTTTCAGCTGAACCCGGTTTGACTGGAAGCCGACCCCAATATAGCAGGGAAAAAGGCTAGGCAGATGATGATGTAGACTTATAATTTGTCTGTGGTAGTCACATGCATAAATAATTATGTGACAACGAGGGGAAACTTAAAATCCATAGTCCATTATGAATACCAAAAATTCAACAGTATTGGTCTAGCAGATTCGGAGAAAACTAACTGTGACAGACGGACATACAGACAGACAGACATCCGAGTGATCCTTTTTTTCCATTCTTTATCTATAAGGGGTTTCTATCCTTATGGATACGTTAACCCCATTGTACCTTATACTTTATTTACACACAACTATTTATATACCATGCTACTATAATTATATAGGAACCTACATATATTTATATTATACACCACTATATTGTTTGTCCCATGATAGGGAACTATTGCCTAGACTTCTGAATTAAGCCACAAATTATCCGTTCAGTCTTTTCTGATTCAGGATATGCCAAAATGTTTTGTATACCTACGTCCAACATCCTACATGTTTAGTTTAAACACCAAACTGTTGTTATATGCTTGCTTTAAATTGACAAGATCAACAAGCACGAACATTTATCGTGAGTAACCACTTAAATCTCTAATTAAGTGCTAATAACATGAATGTCATTTATTAAAACACTAGCTGACCCGTGCAACGTCGTCTGCGTAACATTTTTCATTACTGCTGCGCTCCTATTGGTCTTAGTGTGATGATAATATATAGCCTATCATTCATGGTTCTCATATGATTTGACCAGTACGATTGTATGGACTTTAAAAGAGACTTTGACCTCTGAGTTTGTTTCGGCGTTTCTTCTCAGAGCAGTCAGCTAGGAAATGCCGGCCTCATCTAGTTTAAAATGACCAAAAAAGATTGACGTGTAAAAGTGATAATTACAACCTACTTACAAAATAAATATCATTTATCATTTTATCAATAAAGTTTTGGGTGAATCGCCGATATTTCACGCCGGTTTTTTCGGATATCACTCATAAATATTTAATATGTCAAGCTTCCTTAGTATCATCCGAAAGAGTTGCTTCGATTGTTAATTTAAAACGTCCTCCACACTATTCCCGAAGTTACTCCGACGAAGTACGCTCCGACGTTGACCGAAGTCCGAAGTACGTGTCCACACACTCGAGCAACTTCGCGAGGAGCTCAGTCGCCCGTTCCCCTCACGATGTGCATCATAGATAACGTTCATTTGGCAACTGCCGTTGCAATGTGTACTCACGCGTAATAAAAATACGTGCGTATTTACTATGGCTCGACGCGAACCGAAGTGAGCCGAGTAGTGTGGTCAGACGCTTCGTGTTCAAACTTCGTGACACTTCGAGTCCTTTGACTCGGGCGCAAAAACCGACAACGACTGGAAGTCGCCCGAAGCGAGGCGAAGTTGCACCAAGCAAAGCGCAGTGTCCCTCTACACTATCGTATTCGCTCAACTTCGATCAACTTCGGGAATAGTGTGGAGGACGTTTAACAGTGCCGGATAATAGGAGCAGATTGAAAGGTGAGCATATTAAACAAAGAGTGCTGCTGATGTCTATTTCAGACGAATACTGGTTCCAGTGATGGTTAATTTTAAACAATATAAATGTATGATTTATGAATAAATAAAATAATAACAGATATATATTTTATTTTTTATTATCTAATTTTTGACATTGCAAAATATACAGGTAAACTTCTCTTGAGCAAAAAATATCGATATATCGGAATATCGATATTTTTTGAAAATACAAGTATATTTTTAGAAATTTTATTTATTAAATATTTTTAGAAAGTAAAAATGATAGATACGATAGCTATGGTGGTGTTGCTATCCTGGTGCATAAGTCAATTAAATTACTTTAGTCTCACCCAAAGTCATTTAATAGTTTGGTACTCCCTTTCTTCACTTAAAATTGTTTGTCCGAAAATCATTATCCTTAACACGTTTGCTATAAACTTCAGTAACCATCATGTTCAAAATCCCGAAATGTTGTTTAGCATAAACATCTTTAGTTCTTAAAGTATTCTGTCATAATATCGAGTACTATAATAGTTGAATCTCCTAATTATACATGACCTAAAAGTCATAATATCTATGTCCTAAGTATTAAATTGTGAAACTGGTCTGTAGTTTGACATGTCTTCTTTGCTATCTTTTGTATGTAGTGGTTTTATAATGACAGTTAGGCTATTTGGAAAAATGCCTGAGTTTATACAGAGCTTCATTATATGAGACAAGGGAAGAGCTATAACATCAGACACAAATTTTACAACAGAAATTGCTATTTCGTCATATCGGACACTTTTTCGTTTGTTAATATTTTAATTATTCTTATTATATCAGCCGGTACTACCGGAGACATAAATATTGAGTTTGGATTGTTTTGTATCCTAATGACCTCGTTATTATTATTATTTGCAGTGTTTTGGACTTGATCGACAAACCTTCTTTGTTTCCATCCTTCTTTGTTAGTTTTCCCTGTTTCATACGACAACATCTCGTGTGTCAGTGTTTAATTGCTATAAAAGTATGCATATTTGTTGTTATTTAAGTTCAAATAGAGAAGATTATTGAAAGTTCAACTTTATAATTATGAATTAGAGCTTTTATGTAGGCTTTTTTCAAGGCATTTTTTAAGTTGTCCATTATGTTGATGTATCCTTCAAATCATCTCTTCCAATAAATAGCAGTAGTCGTTCATTGTAAAATCCTTTAGTTTGCTCTGACCAGTATTTAGTGAATCTTTTTGGAATTGTTCGATAGAATGTAATGGCAGTTATTAAAAGTTTTTGAGAAGACCTCTTCAATTACTGGGAGAGTTCCCTTTGTACAGGTCACAGGTGCTACGATGCATATTCTATTTCGTGGCTTAGAAAACAATGTAGCGCCTGGGGGATTTTTGGTAGCAACGTTATGCTGGCCCAGCTTGGCTGTTGTTTCTGTTGGCCCGGATCGTCAAAAGGCGAATTGGACGTTTGTGTAGATTTATTGAGCGTCTCGCATTTTGTTTTATAATGGGAATTGTTATGAACCCTTGAGTCAGTTATAAGTACTTGAGGTATTCGGTGATATTCTGTGTTGATTTATTTTTTGCGATATTATTATGAGACAACAATGTATTTAAAGTTTATTTATTTATTATTAGGGACAAAAAAACAGTTATTTGTTATGGCGATACAATAAGAATCTTAAGATAAGTAAGTAGTTAAACTTAAAACACACACTATTGCCCACAGATTAAACAAAACTGTGATGTAAAACGGAAGCTGATCTGTAATTTTGTTAATTACTTACTTTAATTAAGTGCTATGTTAAAATTTTGATGCTAATGAATGTATAGCGAGATTTTAATTTTTTTTAGTAAAATAAAAGAAAATTTATATACTGTAAAGTGTGCGTTATAAGTTTCCACAAGGCGTCGGAGAGGTACTCGTGCCCCGGCATTGGTCTTACATGAATTCACGTGAAATAGGCGGGGCACGCGAGTCCCACGTCTGATTACATTTCTGGGTGCCGTGTAACATACTTAATTTGTAATTTCAGAGCAGTAAAATCTATTGTGGCACAGACCATGCAGCATCATTACATCCAAGAAATCGTCTAGATTGTAGACTTAAGATTTTGTATTTTTTCGAAGTTGTATGGAATCTTCAAAAGTTCAATTAATGTTAACATAATTTGTAGTTCCTACACGCAAGATTTTTTTCTGAATTATTTCTAATTTGCTATTGTATTTAAGGTAATATGGATTCCAAATCGGCACGGCATATTCCACTTGCGAGCGTATTAAAGACCTATAAAACATCAAAAAAGTAGAGGGTCGCACAAAGTCCTTTGAGGATCTCATGACGAAGCCATACATTTGAAAAGCCTTTTTTATTATACTTTCAATAGTTAATTTGAAATCATGGTCTGGTTGCTTTGAAGTTTACGAATCACAATATAATCTTTGCTGAGTTGCACGTAGTGCCCTCTTTTATCGTATATTGGAAACACTGGTAGCGATTTAGGTTCCTTTTTTAGGTGCGGAAAGCTTTGTCAGTATCGTCTGATCTATCAAAGTAATCGTGTTACCGCTATTGCACTATAGGGGTCATTGGCCGTTGTTCTTAGGTCGTCTGTTACTTCCAGGTTCAGCTGTTTACCGATAGGTGTCACTGCCAAACACTGTAATAACCCATACAAAGTGCTGCCATCTATCTGATGGTTATGAATTATGACTAAGACATTCCGCTATTTACCGGTAAGTGTCACTACTGGTGTTTCCTGATCTTTGACAAAGGATACTTTCTTTGTTGTACTTGCTTTCGGGAACAATTCTTCGTAACGGTTTGCAATTCAAATCGTTGATTCCACTAATTGTCCACTAGGTTTTCTTTTTAATTTTTAATTAATGACTTTCATGTTATTAGCACTTGTTTAAAGATTTAAGTGGTTATACTCACGATAAATGTTCGTGCTTGTTGATCTTGTACATTAAAAGCAAGCATATAACAACAGTTTGGTGTTTAAAAGTAGTATGAGTGTGAATGATCACATCACAAATAACATTAGAATAGTTCATATCGGGATTGCTACCATGTACCTTTTTATTTGCGAGTTTCCGATATTTCGGCACTGTTGCAAGCGCCATGATCACGGAGTGACCATATATATATTAGTATAAGGGAGTGACTGAAGATCCTGCGGGTGGGATGTTATTGGCAGAAATATCGGTCTACCCTCTTTCGTAGTCTTTTATTACAACAATCTCCGGTACTACTGTCCACAAACTCACTTTGTTCCCGCAACTGTTCTCGACACACAACACTAATCGTATCTGACCGCGAAGTAACACTTTGTTGAAATCTCCGGTTTTTAGGCATGCGAACTTAGAATAATAACGCATAGAAGCCGCGTCTAGAACAAAACCCGAGCAAAATCGTGTGTCCACTTCATTTTCTTTGTGTGCGTGAGCCGAATGTGTCTACGTTCCTCTAACGCACACAGATATAGCTTTCAGTGATACCATTACTAAGCCGTTACCCACAAAATATGGGAAGACGCATTACTATTTTGCTATCAAGGCAAGTATTTTATGTTGTTGGGAACTGGAAAAGGTAAACATGATTTTTCATGTAATATGTCATATTTTTTCGGAAGGTATAATTCAATTTATTTCAAAATAAAAGGAAATAAATCGCATAAAGAATGAGATATTGTTCAATGCGTTTGGAATGCTTGATCGGTTATAATTATAAACAATGTTAAAACATCGGGTTTGATATGAATTAACAGTAAGTATTGTATTTTAAAATTACAAAAATTTAAATTAAAAAAAACAATTAAAAAAAAAAAACGAGGGTAGTCCAAGTAGTACACATAAATTTCGGAGCTCATAAATTATTAATCTGAATAAATATTAAAATTAGTTTTTAAATGATAAAAAGTAGTTAAAGTAGCACTTTTACCTCTGGTGCACTCAGTCGGTACATCAACTCTCCTTTCCAATTCTCTGCACTGCCAGTACAACAACACACACTACTACTACTAGTACACTAGTACTTCAACAACATTATGGACCTGTACTCAAAATTATCAAGCTGTGTGGAAGAACTGTCATCTACATTTTCTTCAAGAATGACCCAATATGAGGAAGACTTGAAGAATGCCAGCGGTGAAGCTTCCCACAAGTCAATAGCCAGCCTATCCAAAGACTTCACCGAGTTCAGGACCTTAATGTGGAAAACCTTGAGCGCATTAAAATCCCAAATGGAGCTGCTTGTGGTAGGGCTAGATAGACATGAAATGGCATCCCGTGGTAAGGTACTCCTTCTGCATGGTTTATCTGAGGATAAGGAATCTGATCCCACTGCTAGTTTTTTGAAGATTTTGTCGGAACGTCTGCAGATGGAAAACGTCGCCGTTAAAGACATTACAGCCTGTCATCGCCTTGGAAGTAACACCAGCAAGCCTCGTCCCCTCTTGGCTCGCTTTGAAAGCCGCGTGGTGCGGAATGAGGTGTGGCGAAACAAGACCAAATTGAAAGGGACTGGTCTGACGCTTTCCGAGTTCCTCACTAAGCCCAGGCACGAGGTATTTATGAATGCCAGGAAATACTACGGCATACACAAGTGTTGGACGTCTGAGGGAAAAATTGTCATCCAGGTCTCCGATAAAGTGCGAAGGAAGATTGAGTCTGTGATGGAATATCGCGAACTCGTAGTTCAGTTCCCCGTTGCGGAGTCTTCAGCCGTGCCATCAAAGCCGGTGCCCGAGAAGAGAACACGGAAACCACCGAAGTAAATCCACGCACGATTCTTCTATTTTTATGTATGTACCTATTTCTATAAATTGTGTCATGTATGTGGGTCACTCGATTTTTCTTTATGCATTTTTTTTTTTGTTTTGGTTTTATTTTAATGTTGCTTTGAAGTTGTCAATAGTTGTCATTGTCAATGTCAGTTGACGTTAAACTATTTTCCCGTTTCTCAAAGTAGCGTTCGGAAACGGACTAAATAATTAATGTGTTTTGTTTGGTTTGGCCTACTGGCTTTTTAACAATTTTATTAGTATATATTATGTAACCGGCGAGTGCATCGAGGTTTGAGTTATTTTAGTTTTATTATCTTTTTTTTAAATATTATTTTAGTTTTATTTGTAATATTATATTTTGTATTATGTCAGATGATTTTATAGATGACAGTTTCTTTTCGTGCTCTTCCTCTTGCGCGTCAGATCAGAGCTTTGCCAGCGCTTTTAGCGATGACAACTCTCTGAATCTTAGAGACCATATTTCTTCTATTTTTTCAAATTGTCGCAAATTCTTCAACGCTGTTCACATAAATGCTCAAAGCATTCCTGCTCACTACTCTGATTTGTTATCTTCTTTCGACTCTGATCTTGTTCACGCTGTCCTTGTATCCGAAACTTTTCTCAAGCCTGCACTTCTTTCCACGCAGTATTCTCTACCTGGATACAAGATTGTGCGCAATGATAGAACAGGGAAGGGATGCGGAGGGGTTGCCATCTATCTCCGTGGCGATATCAGTTACAAGATTATTGATCAGTCTCCGGGTGTCTACTCAAAGTTTGCAGAGCACCTATTCGTTGAAATAGACTTTCAACATACGAAGTTACTGTTAGGTGTCTTTTATAGTCCCTCTTGCCAAATTGACTACTTTTCCTCTTTTGAAACTAAACTAGAAAATCTTTCCGCACTTTATGATCATATGATTATTCTCGGAGACTTCAATACTTGTCTACTGAAGGGAGACTCGCGCAGCCGTAAACTTCAATCACTTGTCTCTTCTGTCAATATGCATGTACTTCCTCTCAATGCTACTCACAGGGCCCCTCACTCTACTCCTTCTCTCTTAGATCTCATTCTAGTATCTGACCCTAACAAAGTAGCCACTCATGGACAACTTCCTGCTCCTTTCTCTTACCATGATCTCGTTTACCTTTCCTATAAGATTCGACCTCCTAAACGCAAGGCTAAATTTCTATATCTTCGTAGTTTTAAAAACATTGATTTGGAGCGTTTGAGGGCTGATGCTGGTGGCATCGACTGGTCTTCGGTGTTCAGCTGCGAAGATATAGACACTATGGTGTCAGTCTTCAGCAGGACTATGCTGGAATTGTATGACGCACATGCTCCTCTTAAAAAGGTGAGGGTTAAGCATCTTCCTGCACCATGGCTATCACCAGCTATCAAAAATCAGATGGCTAAGCGTGACAAAGCCAAGCGTTTGTACAGGAAGCAGCCAACTGAAGAAAACTGGGAGTTTTATAAGAAGATGCGAAATCGCTGCGGTCGTTTGTGTAGGAATGCGAAAAGGCGCCACATTCATAACTCAATTGATAACTTCAACCCAACACAAGTATGGCAATTTTTAAAGACTCTTGGCATTGGGAAAGCCTCGTGCAAGAGTGCTTCTGATAAGATGGACCTCAATGCACTTAATGCGCACTTTTCTAAGTCTCCAATTATACTCGAAAAACATGTTAAATTATCCACTCTCAACGACCTTGCTAATCTTCCTTTGCCTTCAAATACTTCATTCTCGTTCCACCCAATTACTGAGCTAGATATTAAGAAATGTATCCTATCCATCTCCACTAAGGCGGTAGGTGACGATGGCCTTCAACTTCAAATGTTCCTACCCATCCTGAGTGAAGTAGTTCCTGTCGTAACCCACATGGTAAACTTTTCCCTCTTCACTAATTCCTTTCCGTCAGCGTGGAAGAAGGCTCACGTCTTACCGCTTCCCAAAGTAGCCAATCCCTCCTCACCATCCCATTTCCGTCCTATATCCATCCTCCCGGTCCTCTCCAAAGTCCTCGAGAGTGTTGTTCAGAAGCAACTGTCTAGTTATCTATCCTCTAATAACCTGCTCAGTCCTTACCAATCTGGCTTCAGACCTGGCCATAGCACTGTAACTACTCTAGTCAAAATAACTGATGACGTAAGACTGGCTATGGAGAATAAGCGTCTAACGGCTTTGGTTTTACTGGACTTCAGCAGTGCCTTTAACTCAGTTGACTTTGACATCCTCTTAGGAATCCTTTCCTCTCTTAATGTCTCTGCACCAGTAATTGAGTGGTTCAAAACTTATCTTCGGGGCCGCTCGCAGTTGGTTCGATCTGATGAGGATTCCTCTGAATGGTGTGAATTGGCTGCGGGTGTTCCTCAAGGTGGCGTCCTTTCTCCTCTTCTCTTCTCAGTTTTTATAAACGCCATCACAAAGGTCCTAACTTCTAACTATCATCTCTATGCAGACGACTTGCAGTTATATCGACATTTTAAAGTAGGTGAACTGGTTGAGGCTGTGGCTGCCATCAATGATGACCTTGAAAATATCAACAGATGGGCAAAATCTTTTGGACTCTTACTGAACCCAACAAAATCTCAGGCGCTCATTATTGGTGGCAGATACATGCTTAACCTATTAAATTACCAGACCCTGCCACCAGTAGTATATGACTCGGTGCCCATTTTGTATTCCAAGAGTGCTAAAAACCTAGGCGTCCATTTTGACACTAACCTCTCTTGGGAGGTTCATATTGGTGAGGTAAGTAAAAAGGTTTTCTACTCTTTCCAGTCCCTTAAACGTCTCCAAAAATTCCTACCTTTTCACACTAAGGTCAGCCTTGCGCAATCTCTTCTTCTACCGCTCATAGACTATGCGGATGTTTGCTTTCTAGATGCAACAGAGGTACTCCTAAACAAACTCGAGCGGCTGCAGAACTTGTGCATTCGCTTCATTTTTGGCCTCCGCAAATATGACCATGTGTCGGAGTTTCGGACCAGATTGAAGTGGCTGCCTATTCGGCGTCGACGAGATACCCATATCCTATCCCTTCTCTATACTATACTGCACAATCCCAATTCTCCTCAATATCTTCGTGAACGCTTCGAGTACCTCATTCCAAGGGGTAAACCCTGTCGCACTGCTACTTCTCTTCTCCTTCGCACTCCGCGTCACACTTCCAGCCGCTATGATGGCTCCTTCTCAGTTACTGCAGTACGTCTCTGGAACTCTCTTCCACACTCTCTACGCGACAGCCCTTCTCTTGATGTCTTCAAGAGGAAAATTAAAGAGCATTACCTTTCACAATGACATAATATTGGATATTTATATATATACATATATTTGTGTATTTATGTAGTAATATTTATGTATAGGTATTATTTGTACACTGGATCCTACCCTCTATGATGAACTCTCTCTATCACTCAAAGGTTTGCTGGGAGAAAACTCAACTTTGAGTTAAGCTCGCCTTTGTACATGTATTTATTATGACTGTATCATAAAAGTTGTTTTGGTGTACAATAAAGAATTAAGAAAAATGAAAAACATGAATGAAAGCAATGTGGGTATTTTTTCCTCACAAATAGCAACACTGTGTTATGACAAGTTAGGTTATTAGAATTTTGTTTTATTTATCGATTTACGTAAAAATAGTGCATAGAATGTGAGTACTTATTTTGTGAAATGTTATTTTATCACATTTTTTTGTTTTCCTGATGTGCAACATCCTTTCACGCAACAAACTGTCATTTTCAATTATTTACTCGCGAGCTGTGTTCGACGGAACGTGACATTGAGTACTGACGGCCTGACGGCTAAGTTTGACGGATTAGGCTAAGTTTTAGTTGCCTCACTTTTTGCACTCGTACTAGGTTTCTATGCGTTATTATTCTAAGCATGCGAATCACTGGATTCCAGACATTTGACAATTTAAAACCATCCTCACGATTGAAATTTTTGTACTTTGTAATTTCAATCGCTTCCCTGACCAATCTAGGTATGTAGTGGCGTTCTGTCGAAATGATCTGAGGGTTGTGAAACTCAATCCAGTGATTTGGACCCGAGTTGATCAAATGTTCAGCGATTGCCGATTTCTGTATGTCATTGTTTTTTTACCGCTTTTATGTGTTCCTTCATGCGGCACGCTCACAATTACATTCAATCTTGTAGACACCTGGTTTCTTCAAAGGAAAACTGTCTTTTGGGGATCGAAGAGATTGAGCCACTTTTCTGAATGGAGTGAAGACAGTATTTACTACACTATTTGATAGGCGTACGTTTGACCGCTATCTCACCTGATGTTAAGCGATGATGCGGTCTAAGGTGGAGCACGCTTGCCTAGAAGTAACCTATTCACTCTTGACTTAAAGACTCCCAGGTTGTAGCTATCAGGAAACACAGACTCAGGCAGGGAATTCCACTCCTTAGCTGTACGCACAATTCATGTATTCATTCCCAAAACGTTTTGTGCGTATAGGTGGGATATCAACCAAGTACCGGTGGCACATCGCCGTACGTCTTGTGGTACGATGGTGGAACGGGCTTGGCGGAATTAAGTTATGCGATTCCGTCGCACACTCTCCAAAATGTAACGGATAGAAAACCGACAGGCCAGCAACTCAGCGTCGATGCTCAATTGTTCCGTAAGACGTACTGAACATGTTCCAATTCGTGGCTTAAGTGTTGGTCGTCACACAAATCATATGCACGATTTGTCAGTGAAGTAACCACCGCATCAAGTTGCATAGGGTGATGATGCGAGCTTGCATTGAGATAGCGGTCAGTGTGAGATGATTTTCGGTAGACAGAATGACCCAGTGAACCGTCGCTCCATTCACAAATTTTTACGTCCGAAAACGCCAGACTTCTGTCTTGCTCTAACTACTAAGAGAAGTTTATCTTTGGATGGATAGCATTTAAATTTGCCAGAAGGGACTCCACATCATGCTTGTTTCCTCTCAATACACATAGAATACGTCATCCACATATACCTCTTCCATAGTTTAATCTCCGTAGATGCAGTGGCGAGGGCTCTTTCTACGAAGTACTCCATCCAAATATTTGCAACCACGGGAGCTACAGGACTGCCCATAGCAACCCCATCTATTTGGAGGTAGTATTGACCTTGGTATATGAAGAAGGTAGTTGACAAACAATGATGCAGCAGTGTGACATATTCCATCGGGATGTTATTATCTTGTAACCTCACCTTCACCACTTCCAGACAATCTGCAACTGGTACATTTGTAAATAGTGAATCTACGTCAAAACTAGCCATCAACTCATATAATTCAACCTTATTCTGGTGCAAGATATCAATGAAGTGACGAGAGTCCTTGATAAACGACGACATTTGGCCCACTATAAATGGCTGCAATACCTTTGCTACGTGCTTGGCTAAATCATATGTCGGTGAGCCTATCTGATTCACAATGGTACATACTGTACCACTACGACCCATTGTACCCATGTGTGCTTGTGTAATTTAGAAAAACCATACAACTTCGGGGGCTGGGCGTTTCTGGGGCGCAATAAATACTTAAATGTATCTTCGTCAAGAGCGTCTGCGCATTGTTTTTTAAGTGAGCGAGTGCTTCTGTCTGTTCTCGCCGTCGGTTATGTCTGCCAATAACATCCCCCCCGCAGGATCATCAGTTACTCCGTGATCTTGGCGGTTGCAACAGTGCGGAAATATCGGAAACTCGCAAATAAAAAGGTACATGGTAGCAATCCCGATATTAACTATTCTAATGTTAGTGACCATGAAAGTTTAAAACAATATTATTTTCACAAATAACTTTTATCACAGGGCTATTTCACTTTAAATAACATTTCTCCATACACTTTCCTTCACTATAGTTGACTTAATTATTCACCAAACATTTTCACTTTACAGATTTAATTTTTATAATATTTTGGAAAATATTTGACAGGAGCCAATGTTTACTGTATAAGCGCCCTCTAGCGAGTCTCTAACTCTAAATTAAATGTGATTTAGAATGTGTAACGCACCCAAAAATATGTTATAATCGCAATGTATTGATATACGAAGTGGTATCAGAGTTAGTATCAAATATATCTTACTGTGAAGATTTGACACCCATCAAAAAGTAAAGATGGGTATGAAGCTACTTTTTAACCGACTTCCCAAAAAGGAGGAGGTTCTCAATTCGGATGTATTTTTTATTATGTTTGTTACCTCGTAACTCCGACAATTATGAACCGATTTGAAAAATTCTTGTTTTATCAGAAAGGATATACTTTCAGATTGGTCCCGTTTAAATTTTATCAGAATCGGTTACGAACTTTGGATTTTAAACCGAAATAGCTGGAATTTGTTTACTTGGATGATGGATTTATGTCATCCAAGTAATCGATATTGCGTATTTTGCTTTTCTGCGATTTTGCAGTGGTGTTGTTACTAAAAAGTGAAAAATAAAAAACTTCTTACAAAAAAATACAACCGAAAGTAAAAAATAACTTTAATTTCGGAAGTCGGTGTCAAAATATTATGAAGAAACTAACAAAAACACCGACTTACGAAATTAAAGTTTTTTTTACTTTGTAGTGTTTTTTTTTTTGGAAGTCAGTTGTATTTTTTTTCTTCTTCCAAAGTACTGACTATAAAGCTATGTATAAAATTAATAGATGTATATGTATAATGTCTTTGTCTTTGGAACTCATTGCAGTATACCAAGCGGTATCTTATTCGATTAGTCAAAACCTAAATAAGGTAGATAATATATTTACAGATAGTAAGATCGCCTTACAACATTTGGCTCGATGCGCCTCTGTAGTGCGATTCACTAAGGCAGAACATCTTTACAACCAAGAAATCATCGTTGAAACATCTGAGCATATATTTATCAAATGTTTCAACGATGATTTCTTGGTTGTAAAGATGTTCTGCCTTAGTGAATCGCACTACTGGTTGCAGAGGTGCATCGATGGCCTAAGGCGCAACAGGGCGCAACGCAAACAGAAGGCGATACGGCGCAGATACGGTGTAGGCGTGATATCTGCGCAAACAGACGCGGGGACGATACGGCACAAAGTATTATTATACAAGGTGGTATTTAGTGGAAATAACACTTATTGCTTTTAAACCGACTTCCCAAAAAGGAGGAGGTTCTCAATTCGAATGTTTGCATTTTTTTTAATGTTTGTTCGGGCATAACTCCGTTGCTTGCCAACCGATTTTAGAAACGATTTTTTTTGGAAAAGGTATACTTCCCAAATGGTCCCATGATAAGGAAACGATCTGATGATGGCATCTCAGAGAAGTCGAGGGGAACTTTCGAAAATGGTATGGGCAGCTAGTGCATTTGTTAATTTTTTCATTAAGTATTTTAAAGCACTACAATTTAATGAAGGTCTTGAGTCGATCAGATGATGGAGCCGAAAGACAGTCGAGGGAACTCCTCAACTATTTACAGCAGTTACCTTGTGTTTGGGCCTGACTAATTTGTATTGATGAAAACTTTACACCTAGATGGGTTGTGGCTGTCATTACGGGTCTGATGATGAAGACGAAGGACAGTTAAGGGAACTATTCAACGGTTTACAGTAGCTACCTTGTGTTTGGACTTAATTCATTTATATTAATGTTAACTTTGTTACCTTATAACTCCGTCAATTATGAACCGATTTGAAAAATTCTTGATTTATCTGAAAGGATATACTTGCAGATTTGTAACTGATTTTGATAAAATTTAAATGGGACCATATTTAAATTTTATCAAAATCAGTTACGAACTTTGGATTTTAAATCGAAATAGCTGGAATTCGTCTACTTGGATGATGGTTTTATTACGTCATACAAGTAATCGAAATTGCATATTTTGCTTTTCTGTGATTTTGCAGTAGTGTTGTTAGGTGTGGGGTACCACTAAAAAGTGAAAAATAAAAAACTTTTTACAAAAAAATACAACCGACTTCGCGCTAATCTCGCGCTGCCGGCTCGAATTGAAAAAATATTTTTGCGTTGGATAGTCCATTTATCGAGGAAGGCTAAAGGCTATATAACATTAAGCTATGACCAATAGTAGCGGAGCAGCAATAAGAAATGTTGCAAGCGGGAATAAAGCTTCCGTTGCGTGCGCTGCGTAAACGGTTTAAGTTACGCAAAAATAAAGTATAACGAAATTATTCCTCTATAAAAGTTCAAAAAAAAGTCCTAGACCGCATATGTATATCCCTTAAGGTTAACTCACTATAACCATTTTATGGAAATCAAATTTGTTCTAAAATAATGCATTATTTGCGAGGAAGTTCTTATTAACATGGTATTAATCCATATCCAAATAAATACTGTATCATCATAAGTATTTAATTTTGAACAAAATTTCCATGGACATTATTTAATTTTAATAAATATCTTGAGAGATATCATCTATACTTACATAATAAAATAATAGAAATCATGAATAAAAAATACATTAAAGAAGAATACCAAAAATCGAGTAGAGGTTTTAAAAAAAAAAGCTATAGTACACAAAAAGAGCATTTTTACGTTTTTTGTCTGTCTGTCTGTCTGTCTGTCTGTCTGTCTGTACGCGATGATCTCCCAAAAATTCTGAACGGATTTGGTTAGGGTTCAAATTTAGATTCAGCTTATTTCTGAGCAACATATAGGCTTTGTTTCATTACAATCGGTGGCCGGGAAAAAAAGTTAAGAACATTTAAAGATTTTTAATTTACGTATCAACGTTTTTCGACGAGTTTTGTACAACTTTCAGTTATTCGTTCAGTTTAGCATAAAAATAGCCTGTTTTTAAACAATCTTATAAATTGTTATCATCACGCTATAGCTTCGAGGAGCTAAAGCAGTCAATAACCATAACATTATAAGATCGGCTATTTCAATCTATTGTCAACTGAGTTCATAGACCCGGCGATACAATGACTGACTGCCGAGTGATTCTATGTAAGTTCGAACCCCGGTAACTGAAACGGTTTTTTTATTTTTTGTTGATGAATATTTTCTTACTTTTTTTATGCCCTGCTCTAAAATTTTCGTTGGCCGCGACTGCAGAGGGGCTAGCACGAATATTTTGACGTATAGTAACGTTAACGTAAGCGAATTTTGAATGTGAAAAACTATAGTATTTTGGTTTAATTTTAGGGGACATCCACAATTTATATAATTTAAAAATATGAATATAGTATCTAATTCAAATAAATATAAATAAATATTATGTGCGTAATGAGTATTATAGTTATGGTAAAAGTTTACGTAACGTTACTATACGTCAAAAATATTCGTGCTAGGCCCTCAGAACCAAAGTAGTTAAAATCAACTTACTTAAAAGTAGATGAAATCAACTTACTACGTAATGCCTGCAATGCCATCTATTGATACAAATAGTACTTTCGACAACATGACATAACACCAAAACATATTTTTTAGTTATTAGTGATACATTTAAAACGTCTTAAAATGATTGTAATTCTTTTAATACTTTAAAAACATATCGTTTTAAATGAACGTTATATTCTGATTAACTCAAATAAAACGAACTCTTAACTAATCTTTTCATAGTTCAACTTCATGTTCCATAGATAGTGTAATGCATTCGATCTCATTTTCGCGTTGCTAAGATTACAATATTCGTCAACAAGTGCTCTTAGATTTGCGAAGGTTAATAAGATAAAGCTTTTCAATAACACCTGCGAGACTAAAGAGGCCACTTTAGCAGAATCATATTATTATATAACTAGCTGTTGCCCGCGACTTCGTTCGCGTGAATGTCGGAAAGTAAAATGTCGTTAGGTTAGATCTCTAAGATATACGAACTGTCAATATCTAGTATTGCTTGACTCCTCTTAGCATTAGGAACTTCGAAGGGGGTTATGCAAGGCACTGGCTGTTTCACCTTTTCTGTTCCACCAGCCCTAATAATTTTTCGTAATGAGAAACGTGGGTTGGGCATGGGAAGACACCAACCGGAACAGCAACCTACCCCTGCAACAGATACTACACTGACACTACTATACAGACTCCAGTATCCGCACCATGTTAGACTCCTAAGACTCTAACTCCTGGCTAAGTTAGCCAGCCTTTTTTTATGGACTGGAAATCATCAATTGACTTCTTCCGCTTTGGGCGAAGCATAAGCGTGTCAGAGTCTGACTGACTAAAACCCATCCGTGTTCATCTTAGTGCCCTTTGCGTTCCAGGTCCGATTTTGAACAAATTCCGCTACCCTGGCAGGCACTGGCCCTAGTGGGCCCCGTGTACACAACGCGCCGTTGACCCGAGCCTGATTTTGATCGGAGAGCGTGCCACCCAGCACTCGCAGTCCGCAGGCTCGCGCCTGGGGCGTGAGATTTTCCTCTTTCTCTTTTTCAACAGTTATCTCCCAAAACAATCGTGACCGGTGAGTACCTGCGTCAGGCGGAAGGTGAGGACGCTGTGACGCCGCTTTTGCCACTCGTCAAAAGGGGACTTACCGCCGCAATTGTGGCGTGCCCAAAGGTGGTAGAACTGGACCTGTATTCTCAGTTTCGTACGTGAATTCGGCAATAGATTGCAGGCAGTCTAAAATAGCTATGTCAAGCTATGCGCTGTGTTCCACGCGTGCCTCAAGGAGTTTTCATCAAAACAGATGGGGCTAGCGGGCCTTATCTGCCGGGCCAGTGCCGGGGTTGTGGATTTGGTCGAAAGAGTCACCGCGACCCTGGAACGCAAAGGTCATTAGCAGGAACACGGATGGGTTTTAGTCAATAGGAGTCTGACACTTCCTCCTGTTTTACCCAGAGCGAGAGGAGTTATTTGACGATATATCATTCTTAAAAAAAAACTCTACCACCTCAAAACCTATCTTCGCGAGTTCGTCTGTGTCGTCAATGAACGACACGATTGGCGCAGTGGTTGAGCGATTGGCTGCTGCGTCGCGTGTCATGGGTTCAATTCCCGCACGGAACAAATATTTGTATGACCTACAGACAGTATTCTATTCTATTCTATTCTACGGATAGTTGATCCGGGTCTGGCTGTTTGTTTGTGTATGTGACTTTGTATGTTTGTAAATGCACTCACGATACAGGAGAAATTCCTAGTGTGGGGCAACGTCTTTTAAAGTGAAAAAAAAATGCCTAGAGACCTATTGTTCCCCTTGATCCACTGGAGAGTAAAGCCCGCAATGGATAATTTCTGGCCCTGGGCTGGTCATGATGTTTCATAGGCTCACTGGGATTTGATCAGTTTTAAAACTAAACAATTTGTTAAATATGTGTGAATTTTAGCCGTGTGCCTTTGCAAAGTTTTGAAATTTCTAAATAGAAATCATAAACACTTAATCTGAAAACATTTCTTAATATTCCGCGTATTGATGGCTGTTGCTTCCCCGTACACAGAAGAAATGGATCCAAGCTGTGAAGCAACCGGTCAGCACATGCTATCATCTAAAATTAATTAACCATGCTCTTGAAACTCACACCACTCTTGATGAATCAAGTTGATTTTTTATTTATTTCGACCCAGGAACGCCAATTGAAACATTTTTGTATTTTTAAAACCTAGAAACCCAATATTAAATATACAGCGGAGCTAATGCAACTCTTTCGACTCCTCTACCATGGGACTTTGCCATCTAATCGTGGTTGTTATGACGTGACCCCTTTTATGAAAGGATGGGAAATCATCGAATAACTCCTCCCGCTCTGGGCAAAGCAGGAGGGTGTGTCAGACTCTTACTGACTAAAACGCATCCGTGTTCCTCTAATGCCCTTTGTATTCCAGGGCCGCGGTGACTCTTTTGAACAAATTCCACGATGAAAAAGTGAGATCAAATGTGTAACGCCATCTATGGAATATGATGTTGGATCACTTTGTTGACCGTCCGTCCGTCTGTCAATCAAGACTCTTTATCTCGGGAACGGTAGTAGGTATTGAGTTAAAATAATATACTCAGAACTACAGTCCCTTGAAGCTGTGTAAAAATCAAACTTCTAAGTCAACGTAAAATAAAAATACGGCAGTTTATGCTACATATTAAATAAATACTTTTAAAAAATAGCCTTTATTTCAAATAATACCTTGTACCTCCCTATAAATGTGTAGGGAACCCTCGGTGGGCGAGTCCGACTCGCACTTTTCCGGTTTTTTTACATTAAAATAGAAGTTCATTCTAAAGAAAATGATGGTGTTTTATTCCTTGGAAAGTACCACTTCTTACAAAAAAAAAATGTTTTGGTGTAATTTTCACCTTGTTGATATAATAGGTACTAATTTGGTCAATAGATGGCATTACGGGTATCGGCGTTACGTAGTAGATAATATGTTAAATCTTCTAAAACATAGCTTCAATTCCTATCAGGTTTATGTGTTAAAGTTAAATTCATGCGGTTTTGTACTATTTTAACGTTATGTAAAAAGGAATACCTACAGACAAACAGAAAATAGGTACGGTGAATTATACTTTAAAACGCTAGCGTTTATATTTTGGCATACTAAACTATCCAAAATAAAACAATAACATGTTATAAATATTTGAAAATATTAATAAGAATGAGAAAAGTAAGGAAATGCAAAAGTTAAATAAAATCCAAAACTAATTGCGACTGATGAGATACGACCCCATACCATGTCATTCGATAGGCAGTCTTACAACCCAACGGGCTACGACCGCTGTTGGGAGAAGTCTAAAATAGTCTATTATATTTATGTCATGGCTTTTCACTGCTTACCTCCCCAAAGGTATAGCGTGATGGTAATAATTTCTAAGATTAGATCTATTAGTATGTGCAATTTTGTATCATGTTGTGGATTCTTATAAAAATTCCTCGCTGAGCTTTTTGTAAAAATGACAAATTATAAGTAAAATGTTATTTTTAGTACGCAAAAACCCATTTTTATTATTATTTTGATAATATAATGGTATAAAAAACATAAAAAAAAAATAAAAAATAAATACAAAAATAAAATCTGTTTGCGGGGTTCGAACCATGTGCACTTTCTCGTTCAAAACACACATTTTTGATTATTTCTCGTCCTCCATAGCATATAGCGTGATAATATATAGCCTATGTGTTGCCTATACCTATAAGGATCATTTGTGCAAAATTTGAACAAAATCTGTTCAGTAGTTTTCGCGCCAATCGTAAACATACAAGCTCAAGATTTACTGTTTTATTATATGTATATAGATATATAGATTTATTTAATTGCATTAAATGTGTAGTTTTCAGATTTCTAAGTTCTGCGTCATCGGAAAATATCCTATAAATTTAGATTACCACGAGAGTGTCGAAATGTACATTTTATGTAGCATAAACGGCCGTATCTTTATTTTACGTTGACTAGAAGTTTTATTTTTTCACAGATTCAAGCGACTGTTGTTCTGAGTATATTATTTCGACTCAATACCTCCTACCGTTCCCGAGATAAAGAGTCTTGATAGACAGACGGACGGATGGTCAACAAAGTGATCCAAAATCATATTCCATAGATGGCGTTATACATTTGATCTCACTTTTATATCATGGATTTTGTTCCAAAGAGTCACCGCGGCCCTGGAACACAAAGGGCTTTAGAAGTCAGTTCTTACTGACTAAAGACTCTTGTCTTGACACACCCTCCTGCTTTGCCCAGAGCGGGAGGAGTCATTTGATGATTTTCCTTTCTTTAATAAAAGGGGTCACGTTTGAAAATATGAAATTGTTTTGATTTGCGTTCCTGAATCGAAATAAATAAAAACATTAACTTGATTCATCAAGATTGGCGTGAGTTTCATGAGCATGTTTAGATGATAGCATGTGCTGACCGGTTGCTTCACAGCCTGGATCCATTTCTTCTGTGTACGGGGAATCAACAGCCATCAATACGCAGAATATTAAGAAATGTTTTCAGATTAAATTTTATTACTTCTATTTAGAAATTTCAAAACTTTGCAAAGGCACACGGCTGAAATTCACATATATCCAACAAATTGTTTAATTTTAAAACTGTTCAATTACCGGTGAGCCTATGAAACATCATGACCAGCCGAGGGCCAGAAATGATCCATTGCGGGCTTTACTCTCCAGTGGAACAAGGGGAACTTTAGATCCCTGGGTATTTTTTTCATGTTAGAGAATGTTGCCCCACACTAGGAATTTCTCCTGTATCGTGGGTTCATTGACAAACATAAAAAGTCACAAACACAAACAGCCAGACTCGGAACAACTATCTGTAGAAAAGAATAGAATAGAAAAGGTACTCTCTGTAGGTCATACAAATATTAGTTCCGTGCGGGAATCGAACCCACGACACGCGACGCAGCAGCCAATCGCTCAACCACTGCGCAAATCGTGTCGTTCATTAACGACACAGACGAACTCGCGAAAATAGGTTTTGAGGTGGAAATGCAGCTTTTTTTTAAAGATGGTATATCGTCAAAGGACTCCTCTCGCTCTGGGTAAAATAGGAGGAAGTGTAAAACTCCTTGAGGCACGCGTGGAAAACAGCGCACAGTTTGACATAGCTTTTTTAGATTGCCTGCAATCTATTGCCGAATACACGTACGAAACTGAGAATACAGGCCAGCTCTACCACCTTTGGGCACGCCACAATTGCGGCGGTAAGTCCCCTTTTTGAGGAGTGGCAAAAGCGGCGCCACAGCGTCTTTTCCTTCCGCCTGACGCAGGTACTCACCGGTCACGATTGTTTCGGGAAATAACTGTTTCGGATTCAGCGGGAGGACACGACCGGGTGTCAACACTTTGAGGATCACCTGGATGACACGGTGGAACATAAGGTGGAAGTCTGCCCTTAATGGGCGAAGCACCGCCGCATCATGAGGATGCGAGGCGATAGACGGCGGCGACCTCTCGCGACCGACGCTGATTCAATCTATGGACCGGAGCGAGGATGCATGGGAAGCGGTCACCTCATTTTACGAAGCAGTAATGCTAGCGAAGGAGTAGGCCGAAAGCGTGACATAGAGGGAAATCTCACGCCCCAGCCGCCGCAACAGAAGAAGGGCGACGGGAGTCACCGGGCGATTCCCTGCCACCGTAGGCGCGGGCCTGCGGACGGCGAGCGTTGGGTGGCACGCTGTCCGATCAAAACCAGCCTCGGGTCAACGGCGTATTGTGTTGCACGCGCGCCTCTAAGAAATGCCACTATTGTAGACGGGGCCCACTAGGGCCAGTGCCTGCCAGGGTTGCGGAATTTGTTCGAATAGTCAGCGCGGACTTGGAACGCATAGGGCACTTATGGATTTCCTAACCATAAAAAAAGGCTGGCTAACTTAGCCAGGACACCTACGCACAACGGACAGAATAGGAGTCTAACATGATGCGGATACCGGAGTCTGTATAGTAGTGTCAGTGTAGTATCTGTTGCAAGGGTAGATTGCTGTTCCGGTTGGTGTCTTCCCATGGCCAACACACGTTTCACATTACGAAAAATTATAAGGGCTGGTGGAACAGAAGAGGTGAAACAGCCAATGCCTTGCATAACCCCCTTCCAAGTTCCTAATGCTAAGAGGAGTCAAGCAATGCTAGGCATTGACTGTTCGTATATCTTAGAGATCTAACCTAACGACATTTTACTTTCCGACATACACGCGAACGAAGTCGCGGGCAACAGCTAGTAATATAATAATAATCTCGACGACGTAACTTGTCAGGCAGGTGTGCTTTTGGTCGGCCCCATACCAAGTACAGTAATATTATTTTTTGAAGTCGTTTCGTTTTTAACCGACTTCCCAAAAAGGAGGAGGTTGTAAATTCGGTTGTATTTTTTTTATGTTTGTTACCTCATAACTCCGACAATTATTATGAACCGACTTTACCTCTAAAAAGTCTGTGTCCGATCAGTTTTCGACGCAGTCACTCGAGCGCTAGTGTGTAATGAGAAGAAAATGTTTTACCTTGAGTTAGGTTGTCCCTCAGCACTAAGACAATTGTTCTGACAAACAGAAACTTCACATCTTTCACCTTCATAATCTGCAGTGCACTGGCAGATCGGCTCGTCCTCCTCATTCAGAGAACAGTCACCGTTGTTTAGGCAGTCCTCATGGCACGCGTTAACCTCGCACCGTTCCCCAGAGTAGCCCGCATTACATCTGAAATAATGAAGACAAATAAAACCAATCAACTTTATTTGTGACTACGTGTAACAAGTAAACGAGGTGTATTCACTATGTTTCGTGCATTTTGGAGGCTCTAAAGTGTATTTTAGAGAGCAGCGGTTAAGGAGACATCGTTAGAGAACTTGCCAACTCACTTTGAGCATGCGGGCTAATAAATGCTCGCACCTACTCTGAGCAGAGGTTAATGTCTGAAGTGGTATTTTGAGGTAAGTACCACACAGATTTGAGTGGTCTTGTACAGACAATGCAAGCATTTGCCAGTTACCGTGTACCTTAAACTTAGAACAATAAGAAGCTCAACGGCCTGACAAACAATACCAAAATAAGGACATTTGTGTAAGCCGCATAGAGAACTTAAACGACTAACATTAAATGAAATGAACTCCTAAAATAGCAATCTATATGGTCCTCATATTCACAATACGTTATTTATTTTTTTATGTAGGTACACACAATATACTAAAAAAGATTTTTTTTTACAGATAAAGGAGCATGTAGGAACTTGTTCGAAATGGTCTTTTTAGGAAAGAACACCTCAGCTATGACTTTTGAGCAACATTTACAAATTCATAATGGTACGAATTTGTTTTAGAGTCACACAAAGTTAAATTATCAATAATCCTGCGCACACTAATAAAATGCACGCTAATAACCTCACCTGCTAATCAACTTTCGATCCGTAAGTCGGCGAGAAGAACGTCGTAAGCGCCGTGGACTGCGGGTCACTAACGCGTTGCGCTCATTAAGTTGGTTCTCACAGTTTATTTAACGGTTTAATAACACTGGTTGATTTTGTTTTAGTATTTGCTTTGTTATTATGAGTCACATTTACCTATTACAGTTGATGCTATTAAACTTTACAAGAATCAGAACACGGCATTTCTAGTTTGAGGGTTTGTATCGAAGATCTTCTTACCTACATTCAGGATGTCCCTCAGCGCTGACAGTACAATTTCCTTGGAAGCAGTAGTTGTGACATACTGAACAGTGGTGTTCCTCCACATCCGGTAAAGCTTCACAGGACTCGTTTCCCAAGGTTTGTTTCTCAGTTGTGTAGTTGGCTGCTGTGAGTTGACACCACCCATAATCTCTGGTAGACTGTGTATAAACAACTGGTGCCACATAGTGTTGTTGATGCTTCTTTGGTAACTGCAAAATTGCACTTTGATCATAGCTCCTCCAGTAGATGAAATCTTTTGATACGGTTAAACTAGATGCATAAGTTTCTACTCCTATAAAATAAAATGTTCGTCTGTTTTTTCCACTCAAGTCGGCACTTTCAATACTGTGACGATTAATAGTAGTGTCCTCAATCCAGTACATTGTCTTCGTTTGTTGGTCAATAGCTAAACTCTGACGCCAATAAATATGATCGTTTATTAAAACTTCTCTCTCGGAGCCATCAAACGCAGCCCTCTCTATGTTATTCTTTGTGACCCAGTAAATATACCTGTAATTTTTAAGTAACTGTAAGTATTAACAAAGTTCAACATGAGTCTTAAAACTACACTAAATTGTTATAACGACGTACCCTCCACAGCTGTCTACATCTATATCCCCGAAATAGTCATCTGTCGTAGCTATAATATTTCCGTCAACTGCTACGTTAGACGAAGCAGGTTTTAATAATAACGAGTATATATTCTTGTCTTCACTCCAAAATAGTAATTCTGTGACCGGGTCGTAGGCGAGACTGTTGTAAACAGGACTTGTTGGTCTCGTTACTAAAGTTTTCATTACCTTAGTTGTTAGGTCAAAACTGTGTATGGACCACGTATTGTGGTGATCGACAAACAGCAGCCTGTAGTGAACTGGATCGTACGTGACAAAATATATCTCACTAGCGAACGGAATGTTTTCGGTGTACGTTGCTGCTCCGTTGTAAAAGAATTGTAATCGTTGCCATTTGCCCTCGACGATGTCTGAAACATTAAAATTACATTCTTCGATCCCATTGCAAACACAAATTATTATTTAAAAGAGTTACATAGAGTGTTACAATGGGTGGTTATATCGTGACTAAAGGCGAATGTTTTGATACGTAGTTATCCAATGGTTTAAAATGATGGGCACCTAAATTTCGTAATTGTGCGTTTTTTGGGTTCCGTACATAATGGGTCACCTACTATTGAAAACTATTACTTAGTCTCCGCTGTCCGTCCGTCTGTCCGTAAGTCTGTAGATTTAATAGGCGTTGAGGTACAGTGCTCCAAAAATTGCTATATTTTTCCAAAAAGTTCTAAAGTGGAGTTTCAGTTTTAAAGTCGGGGTTGGCAATATCGGTCATATTATTTTCATAAAACATCTAAGAACACTTCAATGACTACACGGCGTCGTATACATGTAAACTGTTCCGTTGTGAAATTATAGATAACTAGCTTGTGCCAGCGGCTTCGCCCGCGTAATGTCTAGGGAACATACTCCCGGAATATGTATAACCTATTTACCCTCAAAGTTCCCGTTCCTGTTAGATTTCCGGGATAAAAACTACCCTATGTCCTGCTCGGGTCTCAAACTGTCTTTGTACAAAATTTCAGACGAATCGGTTATGTGGTTTAGGCATGAAGAAGAGACGGACAGACAGACAGACAGAGTTATTTTCACATTTTATAATATTAGTTAGTAGGACTCTTTGGTCGCGCAGAGTAAATGTATTGGATTTATTTGCAGTCCCATGATAATGTCGTGTGCGAACATTTGCCAGTAGGGATACTGGCAAATGTCCGCACACGACATTGTCAGTACTTTCGCGGGCAAGGAAAATCAATACATTTTCAGAATATATACACATGGCGATGCACCTCTTGAAAAATGAGATAATTATGTGATGTTTTCGTGACGTCAAGTGGTTCATCTCTACTTTTAATTATCTTTACCTTTTTAAAAACGTTTTCACGCTAAAAGACTCACTCTACAAGATAGTCGTAAGAGATGAATTCGTAAACCAGTTGATTCCGGCGGTTTTATTTTTTGTTTCAGAAAACTATCTACATATAGTAATAATCGATTTCATTGTCTTAATTCACTTTCTCTGTACTAACATATTAGTATTAGTAGATTCTATTTGGGGATTATAGCTGTAAGAGCGCTAAGAATCCTTAAAGTCGATACTCAAAATTAGTCATCTAACTAAGTCATTAACTCCGAACATACTGACAGTTAACAAGTCAAGTCAACCGAAGGTTCTTTTTTAAAAGCTGGTGTTACTTATGGTAATTATAAACTGAATAATAATCTTAACTTTGGAGTCTAATTTTCACATGTTAAAGTAATTATTTCAAAACGGACCTAAAATTAGAAATAATTATATTTTTAGCAAAAGTCCTTTTTAATAGCTCTTTCCAACGATGACTATTATTATGTTATGGGGTGCAACAATATGTTTAACTCAAGTATTCAACATTATTTGTCTGTTCAGTTTTAATTTCATTCATTAACTCGAATGAAATCATAATAAAATTAACAAAAGTTGAGGAAGTAGCAAATGATCTTCTAGATAAGGGCTTTCCAACGAAATTGAATATTTGGGTATCTTCCCATAGTTAGATGACCATTCTCTTAGATTCTCTATATTATTGAAAATACTAATTTACATTGTGCCGAGTTGCAGGCAAATTGTGTGCAATATTTTTAAGATCGATTTTATAGTAGATATTTTTTTTTTTGTACTAGATTTCATTTTAAATAATAAGAAATATTTTTCATTCAGCTAACATATTTTTATCGAAAGTCCAGCATATCACAGAGCTCCATTTTTTAAACTACAATTTCGATTTTTTGTGCGAAAAATTGTTCGTGTTTGATGTGCTATATCTCAATACCTGTAAAACCAATCGAATTTCATTTGCAAATTTTATCTACTATAATAGTCCACGGATTGACTTTTTATGTACAATTAATCGTTTAGCCAACGTCTGAAAACTGACAAAAAAAATTGATTTTTTCCGAGCACCACGCAGGTAGCACAGCTCTATGTACACTACTGTCATCTACTCTTTTAACATCCCAAAATTTCAGGATAGTGAAAAATACTGCGACCTACAATGTCTTGTATCAATCAATCAATCAAATCAAATAAATTAATTCATATTTTTAACAGTAAAATGTCACAGAAAGATAATATACATATAGTAAAAATCTTACAAAAGGTGTGTGGAGGAAGTTAATGGCTGTCTTAAATCTAGTTTATGGCTAAAATTAACCACAGGTACAAGATATTTAACTAGGAACTTAAAATATATGTAGCGACCTGCCCGAACTAGGTATATTTAGACCTGTGTTTCAGGCCAACACTACATCGCAATTGAAATTGGTCAGATAAATATGTAAACTAAATCAATATATAATCTTAATCGACTATAAAAATAAGCAAACTTTACAAAAGATGAATATAAACTTTTTTCATAATTAACCAAAATAAATAATTACGAAGTAATATTAAATAACAATATTATCATACTAAGTCTTTGTCAATGTAATTGAGTATCGATAAATATTCCGCAAACGTAGAACTAAATTTTTTATAATTTAAACTATATTTTGAGTAACTTGTTGAGCTTGTTATATAGGTAAGGTCCTAAGAACACAAAAAATGTATGTGCAAAAGCATGTTTGGTTTGAGACTATATACAAAGCAAATCTTTCCTTCCCTTGCCTGAAGGTACTTGTTCATATATGGAAGTTCAGTGTGCTGATGCAGTATGATGTTTAGAACACTAATATTGACGTACTGTTACCTACTATGCAGTCATAGTAACAGTACGTCAATTAGTATTCTAAACATCATTATAGGTCGGCCCAATAATAGGGAATATGCATGAAAAAAGTATTTATGATCTGAACAGTTTATCTAAAAGTATTCGAAAAAAAAAAAGTATAATACTAACTGCGAAATTAGAATCTATATTGCTCGAAAAACGAACGAGATACAATTATTTACAAATATATCTGTCCCTCTCGCGAAAACGCTGTTTTCTATGGCAGCTGTATAGTCGTCGTGTAATTTGACATCACATTATGTATCGGACTTCTCTTTCTAACTGTAGTCTTTGAATCTTTATAACTTAATAAATGATGAAGGTATTTAAAAAATAATCATCTTCGGCCTAATCATCACTTTCCATCAGGTGAGATTTGGGCCAAGAGTTTCCCCGTTTTGTATAAAAAAAAATAATAATAATAATATTAATAACCCTACCGCAGTATCTCTACGTTGACGTCGTGGTGGGGCTTGCGCGTCCCGATGGACCTTAGGTCTTACCTAGGGTGAGGGGCCAGACAAAGAGAGATACAATCCGCAAGGCAGTTTTGTGGCGAACTGTTGGGCAGTAGCGACCCCACGAACCTTATCTCCCGGGAGAAGTCTTGTTCCTCATCTACGGCTTGCCTTTATTGGCTGGCCGGAGTGAAAACTGACGAGGAACAGAGCTCCCACCTCTTCCTTGCCTTAATTGGCCGGTCTGAGTGGAGATTCGCTAGAGCATACGTGCTCGGGAGAAGGACGTATAATCCAGTAAGATGCTGGTAGGGATCTTGACCGCACTTCCGGGATTGTCCTGATAGCCGTGGTATACCTCTCCACTCCTCTAGCACCTGAGGCCATGTTGCCCCCTTGGCGCTACGTCACTTTGTGCTAGCGACCGTTTTCGGGGGCCCATTCATTGAGAGTGCAAGTCACCCCCTGCCATTTAAAAGCCGTGTATATTGTTAGTGGTCAGGCAGGGGCCAATAGTTTTATAATAAACGATTATCATTCCACTAAGGGCGGGTTGTATCAAAAAGTTGGCTAACGTAACATACGTACGTCAAAAAGTTACGATTACGGACGATGTTTGACTTTCGTTAAATTAGAAGCGTTGTTTCAAAACATTCTGGTAAAAATTCCTGCTCATTCCAATAGCTGAGTTATTGACACGGGTCCTACCTAAATAGCTTTTTTTGCATTCCACCACTTATTTGTGTCTTCAGAAGAACTGGTATTGAGGAATTCAAAATTGCCAGTGCTCAGACCATCTGTTAACGTAAACGTTATATTTTACGTGCGTTAACGCTGACATTTTGTGAAACAACCCAATTTTTTGATTTGACGATAGTTAGCAACATTTTTAACGTTTACGCGTGCGTTAAGTGTAGTTGAAACAACCCGCCCTAAGCCACCCAAACCCATAGCGTTTCATTTTTTGTTTCCATATTCTGCAATAGTACTGCTCCAACCGGGGATTGTCCTTGGGAATACTTTCAGTGCATACAGGGATAATCGCCGGTTGGTGCCCCATTACATTTGAAAAGTCTAACGGGGCCTCTGCGAGTTGATTTCGGCCCCTCGTACGCCTACCAAAGGACCGGGTCTCCAGGGGCCCGAGATAGTAAAAAAAAAAAATAAATAATAATAATAAACGTCATGCGCTCATACTATGGGGCTACAGAGGGGGGAACTAAGACGACCTTGGAACGTGCTACTGCCACGCTGGAGATAGGGTCGGTGAGTTTGTTTTGTTGCAGAATAACTTGCTACTCTTGTCGCTAGCGCGGCAGAATTAGCTTCATCTATTTGACTGACAGACCTTGACTATTCAAAACTTTTTACAAAAAAATACAACCGACTTCCAAAAAAAAAACACTACAAAGTAAAAAATAACTCTAATTTCGGAAGTCGGTGTTTTTGTTAGTTTCTTCGTATTTTGACACCGACTTCCGAAATTATAGTTGGAAGAATTGGAAGTCGGTTGTATTTTTTTGAAAAAAGTTTTTTATTTTTCACTTTTTAGTGGTGCCCCACACCTAAAAACACCACTGCAAAATCGCAGAAAAGCAAAATACGCAATTTCGATTATCAAAAAATAAATAAATAGTCAAATTCAAAAAGTAAATAGTCAAATTCAAGCTATTTCGATTTAAAATACAAAGTTCGTAACTGATTTTGATATGATTTAAATGGGACCAATCTGCAAGTATATCCTTTCAGATAAAACAAAAAAAAATCAAATCGGTTCATAATTGTCGGAGTTATGAGGTAACAAACATAAAAAAAAACATACAACCGAATTGATAACCTTTTTGGGAAGTCGGTTAAAAAGTGCCTGTAAACTGGTCTACTTGAAATAAAGGATTTTGTATTTTGTACACTACTTTAACCGTTGCGGGGTTAGATTTCTATTCGGAATGGTATACCCATGGCCAACTTTATAAAGCTCTATCGCGTGTTATCAACCCTAGCAACTTTCTTCAACATTGTGCACAGAAGTTTCTCATTGCGAAAAATTACTAGGGCTGGACGGCATTTTGAACAGAAGAGAAAATACAGCCAGTGCCTTGCATTACAGTCTTCCAAAATCCTAATTCTGAGAGGGGTCAAGCAATGCCAGAAATTGACTGTTTGTGTAATATCATATTGTATCAATCTTACATCGCTATGTGTGTTTACTTTTCGACATACACGCGGACGAAGTCGCGGGCAACAGCTAGTAAATATTAAAATTAGTACAATAACATTATAGCTTGAAAACCTTGGCGCGTTTCTCTTAGGTCTTACCATAGATAGCCCGTTCTCTCAGTGATGATAACCAAAGACATTACTAATTGTATTTTGGTCCACCACAAGTATATTTTGCTTGTTTATGTTTTTATGGTGGTGGTTTAGCGGGAGAACATTATATAATAATTCTTTACTCAAAGTTATTGTAGTAACATCGTTATCTATTTGGCTTAATTGTTAGATATTTATGCTGGTGACTGTACTAACCAAGAGCTGGTTATCAAACGGCCAAGATAAGCTTCCACTTTTGGCGCCTGGATTCTAGTTATTACAATTTATTTATAAAATTATCAAATGATGTAGAGCTAAGTATGTAGTAATGTGCACTGGACACTCTACGGTAGTGCGATTCTGTAAACATGTCGAAGTGAACACTTAGGCGAAGTGAACGATAAGTGAGCTGTCAAACCATACAAACAAAGATGGCTTGATAGTCTGCTCACTTGTCGTTCACTCCACCTAAGTGATGACGGTGAGATGTCGACAGAATCGACCGGCTGATCTCTTTCTACCACTCAAGGCTTGTTTATTCAAAGTAAGCATTAAAGCTTACAGTCGAGGAACCTGTTCAGACCAGCACAGCTACAAGACTGCGAGCAATTGTTAAATCATCAAAATGGGTACAACCACAGCGATCATCGTCACGTGTCCCCTTCCGCTAGAAACCTGGATGCTCTTCACACTTCCTAACAGTACATTCTAGTACTGACTGTAAATACTAATAGGTCACAGGAATTGAAAGATTTTTTCTTAAGACTGCCATGCCAACCTATGTAAATCCGACCAAATTTCAGCTCTTCAAGTAGTTTTTCTGTATCTGAGAAATTTAGTTTTGTTTAATACTCTATGTCTGAGCAATTTTTATACATGCCGAGGTTGTGGAATTATTAGTAAGAGTTAGCACGTCCCTGAACCGCAAGGTGTTCATTGACATCTAGCCGCGGGCTGGAGGGTACACTTATGAATTAACAATAGCACGCCTGAATCGAGGTGGCTCAATGAAACAGTGGGATACTAATTTTGTTTTATTGGCTTATTACCTACCAACAATACCTACCGTTAATAACAGAATGTTAATTTACATGTTTACTAAGTACATAATCTTTCGAGTGCGTTGCGGAGGATTTAAAAAGTAAAACGAGGAGTCTTACTCAGATGTTGGTTTATTGTAGAATCATTCAAAAAACATTATTCTTACATACTAAATGACATAGTTTATATCGCTATTGCTCATTAACCTAACGCGTCTATCAACCATTGTCAGCCGACGTCAAAACACATGAAATGCCTTGAGAACGTGAAACTCTGACAGCTATGGTGACGACGGTGCCTCAGTAATGAGCGCTTACGGAGTCTCTAAAGAAATAATCAAAGTGACGATATAAATCACTTCAGTGACTGTCGACTTGTTTGATAATTTCGAACTTGAGTAGCAAGAGTTATGCTTGTATGCATATTTATATGATTTATTCCTAAAACAAGGATACAAGCATCCTATCATATCATATACAAGCAAGAGTTATGCTTGTATCCTTGTTTTAGGAATAAATCATATAAATATGAAAAAATCAAGCATACTCAAGTTCGAAATTATCAAACGAGTCGACAGTCACTGAAGTGATTTAATTATATCGTCACTTTGATTATTTCATTAGAGACTCCTTACATACAAAACATGTTATTTCTATAATATTATTATCTAGTGTTAATAAAATGAACTCTATAGTACAAAACTTAAGACTACAACTAGGTGCACACGGTGGCACACTTCACTGGTTTCATCGAGTTATAATCGAGATGTTCTAGTTTATTGACGGATCAAGGGTTTAATCTAACCTGGAGACGCGAGACTATTCCGGAGTGGCGGTACTATTCGAAAGAGATACCTTGGCTCCGGAACACAAAAGGCACTGAAGGAACATGGATGGGTTTTAGTCAGTAAGAGTCTGACACTCCCTCCCGCTCCGCCCAGAGCGGGGGAAGTCATTTGATGATTTCCCATCCCTAAAAAAAAAAAGCGTTTAATCTAATAACTAATCCGGGCTAATCTGCTTGCCCGGGTGTTCCAAATTTAAATGTTTTTTTATTTTATTTCATTTACTTCGTTTGTGAAAATAAACAGTTATACATGAAAATTGAATACTAGGTAGGTCATAAATATACTAGAGTTACAAAATGTTTAACCTACTAGATTTTCCACAAAATATTAAAAGTTATATCAAACAGTGCGCAATATTCTAAGATGTTAAAACAAAGTTATTAGTGAACTTAAACATAGACAGGCATGCAAACAACACAGAAAGAGAGAGAGAGAGAGAGAGAATGAGTAGATTTAAACTAGGTATTATAATCTAAACTCATTTTTAAACAAGACCTCTACTTTTGGAGCAGAGACAGAAAAGAAGTGAAGTCTTCAAGTATTGATTTTGCGGCGCGGGGGTGCTCGCAAGCCTGAGTTTGTACGACAAGGAAATGAACAGGCAAATATAGATCTTGCGCACACCCCGCGGCATGATTATGTTTGTGCTGTGTCACTAATCATATCAAACAAGAACACTGTTTCCAACAGTATTTGTCTTAAATTTAGCAGTTATACTTCTCGTCGTTTGTCTAAGAGCCGATTTTTCAATAGTCAGATAAACCATATCAGAGGAGTAAAAATGCCAGTTTGACAGCATTTGCATAGTAAATATGTCAAACAGCCATATTTATTCTTCAGTTAAAATTTATCTGACTGTTGAAAAATCAGTCCTAAAACGAATTTTATTTAACTTCGTTTTAACTCAAAGGCCTCGGTATCAAAACGTCCTTTTCTCAGAATCTCTTAGTAGCAGAACGATCTATTTGCAAATCTTCCTATCGTCAAAGTATAGTTATGCTGGTAAATTACCATCACTTATCTTTTATCACATCTCACACATTATCATCAGTTTAATTATATTATTATTTAGCTTATGTTTATGTCACCGGAACATGGCAAACTACGTAAGAATATAATAAATCTTCATTAGATTATATTTTTTTATATATCCGATTATTCATCTATTTTATGATAGACCGCACTCACGCGCACAAAAAGTTTTGGGAACACTTTCATTGTGCGTACAACTAAGGAGTGGAACTTTTTAAGCCAAGAGTGAATAGGTAGTAGTAAGAAAGAAACATACATTCAATTAAAAAACTTTTAGGGGATGGATGATTAATTGTTAACCGACTTCCAAAATAGGGTATTTTTGTACAAACGCATAAAAAAACAAAATAAATCATTGGGCATCAAAAAAATAATCCACATCGCTGTCAACGGCTAAAGTGCCCAGAACACTGGCAGCATTGCCACGTTGAATGGCAATGCTGATTCTTTGGTCGAAGAAAAGCCCAGCCCTCTGGTCACGTGAACCGTCGACAAGTTGTTTGCTGATGTCCCGGAAGACTCTATGTGCACTCGGACCCCATGGGCCTAGTGTTTCAACAAAATAATATTTATTATGCATGTACACCGAATACTCCGAGGTTTTTGATCCGATTTGTTTGTTTTCTGTGATTCTTATTAGTTCGATGCGTCTTGCTATTTGTTTGTTTTGTGTGATTCTTTTTAGTTCGATGCGGCATTCTTGCTATTTGCCCCCGGGTTTAATTCAGTTTGGATCAGTAGTTTTTATTTTATGAGCATTTTTGCTTATATCTTTTTTTTTGAGTTCCAAATTCAATTTAGGTATGTTTCTTTTTTGTTAGATTGGCACAATTATTTTCCCTTTTGGCGCAACGTTAGAGTTTTATCTGTTATTTAGATTACATAAAGTGCTAGTTTTATTAGTTATATCATATTTAGTGCGTATTGTAAAAACAACGAACAAAGATTTTGTCATAAATTTTGCATCGCCAATGCAATTTCGTGTTCGGAATCACTGAAAATGTTACAGAAGGCTTACGGTGCATCAATTTTATAAAAAAACGAAATCGAGATGTGATGGAAGATTTGCCTCGCTCTGGTTGGCCACGAACGTCTGCAACTGAAGTTAACATCGCAAAATTGAAGGAAATTGTAAGTGAAAATCCTCATTCGTGTTTAAGAGGGATAGCCGCTGATTTTTGTGTGTGTCATGATTCGGTCCGTACCGTTTTAAATAATGACTTGGGTATGAAACATGTTGCCGCTCGGCTAGTTCCAAAATACTGATTTTTCTCCAATAACGCAATCGCATAAGAGTGGGAAACCGAAAAAATCACGCCAAAGTCGATCAAAAGTAAAAGTCATGTTGACTGTTTTCTTTGACTATCGCGGTGTTGTGCACTCGGAATTCTTGCGATACCCGACCAGAAAGCCATCAATGTGAACGAATTTATGACCAAAAACTGACAAATACCATCGAGCAACCACCTTATCCAACAGATATAACTCAAATGACCACTTTGTGAGAATTCACGACGAGAACAGCTGAACTCGATTCCGGAAAAAGCGTTCAAAAAATGTTTTGATGATTGTATTATTCGTTGGTAAGCGTATCGTTTTTGATCTTTTCCCGGTACTTTGATGATAGAGTAATATCATTTAAAAAAAAAACAAATCTTATCCTAATTCAATAGTTTCCTATGTATCCGTGTCTTTTTAAGAAAAAAATGTTCATTATTTTACGTGATACTTTATAAACTTACCTACAGTATCTGCTATTTTCCGGTGGCAATTATACTAAAATACTATCGAAACGGAGATATCATACATCTGGTGTGGATACAACCTGTGTTAACACCCTTTTGCAATCGAATGTTCCAAGTTCAGAGGGAGACTTTGGTAGCGGAAGTTGATTTGGTGGAATAGGTCGTTTTGCTAATAAGACATTTTGATACGGAGGCTTTAAAATTTGCAAACAATTCGTTGTTATTTAACAAAAAAGAAATAAAGAAAATACTCTAAGACTATAACTTCAAATGGATCATCGCACTCATACGCATTTGTCGATGTCGGACACTCTCGAAAGTACACTTTACATGACGTGCCGTCTTGTCTCATGCCAGCCGCAGACATCGTCGTGTTACTGACAGTTGCTTATCCATACATTTCAGTGTTCCCTCCTTGTATCAGTGATCGCCGTACTAGAAGGCTCACTGGATTTTATGTGGACAGTCACGACGTCATCCGGGTGCTCAGCATATTATCAAGGATTATTTTTATAAAATGGGTTGATGTTAATTTTATCAAGTGTCTTGCATAACTGTGCTTACTGTATCTGATACCATTTGTCTCTCAGAATGTAATACTTGATGTTCGCGTTTTTGACGTGGTTTCATAGTGGCTTTGTATATTATACTTCATTGCCTCCTCGCATTTTTGGATCTTGACTGCATTCTCACCTAGTTTATCCGAGTAGAGTTGCAGAGACATTGTAGTTCTTCTCTTATAACTAGCTTCATTTCGCTGCGCAATAAGTCTCGTAATATTTGTAGTGTCATGTCGTCAACTAGGTGTGTAGTAGCAATATTGCATCTTTCACCTTCATAATCTGCAGTGCACTGGCAGAACGGCTCGTCCTCCTCATTCAGAGAACAGTCGCCGTTGTTTAGACAGTGCTCATGACACGCGTTAACTTCGCACCGTTCCCCTGTGTAGCCGGCAGTACATCTGAAATAATGAAGAAAAATCAATATTAAGAAAAACAAGTATTATTAATTTGTGACTTCGTGTAACAAATACACAAGGGGCGTCCACTGTGCTATGTTTAAGACGCTCTAAAAGTTTATCATAAATAGAAGAGTCATCGGTGATGGAACGATCGCGAGGAAACTTGGACTTAAAATTAAGAAAAGCCCGAAGCCGCCAAACTCACTTTGAGCAAGCATTCTGCTGATAAATGCTCGCACCCTCTTTGTATGAGTAGAAACTTGACCTAGTAACGAGCCGGTAGATATTTAGTAGAGTATTAATTTTCTAATTATATAATGGGATGGAAATAAAATACCTGCAAGTTGGTTGCCCCTCAGACTGACACTACAATTTCCTTGCAGACAATAGTCTTTGCAAATGGAAACGTTGCATATTTCACCCTTATAAAACTAGTGAAAATTAAAAAAATATATAATATATTTAAAGGGGTAGCCATGGATCATAAAAAAAACGGTAATTATTTAACGGTTTCGTCTAAAGCTTGCTTAGTAAATAACAAAAATAAATATACATCAGTAGTATTTAAGATGCATTCGTTAGCTAATAACAAACGAAATTAAATAAATGTAGGACTATTATATAACCCACATAATAAAAACAATGAATGCATCAATAATTTGCAACGAATACTGTCCTCGTCTAAACCTTGCTTAGTAGATAACAAAAATATAAAACAGTATATAGTATTTAATATCCATAATTCGTTAATTATTCAGTAGTTTTCGGTTCTTAACTTGCTTCCTTTCTAGAAAAACATAACATTATTATACGGATACTTTATGAAACGAACATTTTCTTTCCATAAGAGTGGTGATCAGACTTATCCCGGAATAGATTCCCATAGGACGTTCCACATGACCTATTACCCCAAAATGTCCATCCCCGCCAATAATGGCTTTCACTAATCAAGAGGTTGGCGAGTTTGATGGCACGGTTGGTGCAGTGGTTGAGCGATCGACTGCTGCGTCGCGTGTCGTGGGTTCGATTCCCGCACGGAACAAATATTTGTATGGCCTACAGATAGTTGTTTCGGGTCTAGTTGTTTGTGCATGTGACTTTGTATGTTTGTAAACGCACCCACGATACAGGAAAAATTCCTAGTGTGGGGCAACGTTTTATTCAAAAAAATACAACCGACTTCCAAAAAATAAAACACTACAAAGTAGAAAATAACTTTAATTTCGGAAGTCGGTGTTAAAATACGAAGAAACTAACAAAAACACCGACTTCCGAAATTAAAGTTATTTTTTACTTTGTAGTGTTTTTTTTTGAAGTCGGTTGTATTTTTTTGAATAAAACGTTGCCCCACACTAGGATTTTTTTTTAAACTTTGTAATTTTTTTTTATTTTTCACTTTTTAGTGCTAACCCACACCTTACAACACCACTGCAAAATCGCAGAAAAGCAAAATACGCAATTTCGATTACTTGGATGACATAAAACTATCATCCAAGTAGACGAATTCCAGCTATTTCGATTTAAAATCCAAAGTTCGTAACCGATTTTCATAAAATTTAAATGGGACTAATCTGCAAGTAGGTATATCCTTTCAGATAAAACAAGAATTTTTCAAATCGGTTCATAATTGTCGGAGTTATGAGGTAACAAACATAAAAAAAAACATACAACCGAATTGATAACCTCCTCCTTTTTGGGAAGTCGGTTAAAAATAAAAAGTAAACTAAGTAGGTATACGACATGGTGCTTGTCACGTGACCCCTCGAGGGCTAGCCAATCTATACTAATATTATAAAGCAGAAGGGTTTGTTTATTTGTTTGTTTGGTTGAACGCGCTAATCTCAGGAACTACTGGTTCGAATTGAAAAATTATGTCAGTGTTAGATAGCTCATTTATCGAGGAAGGCTATAGGCTATATATCATCACGCTAAGACCAAAAGGAGCAGAGCAGTATATGTAGATTAGCTTTTGCCCGCGACTTCGTATGCGCGTAGGTATTCCGTTTATTTCCGTTCCCGTAGGAATTTCTGGAAATTCTCTTTAGTTCTCGTTTACGGAGAGGCGGGCGTGGAGCGTCGCGTGCGGCGTGGCGGCCCGCACTAAATTCAAATGTATGGCTTTGTATGACAGTGTTCACGGAGAAGCAATTTGAAGCCCATGGCGTTGCAGGCGACGTCGAACGTGGCAGCTGCCAACCCGCTACCGCAGACAGGCGTTGCTTACACTATTTCATCAATTTCTCCGAAAATCCAAGTCACATTATCAAATTTGGGTACAAAATTCTATTGATTCCATGCTAATTCTTCTAATTAAAAATTTATATAAAATGTTATTTGTTTTACTAATTTTCAAACATCAAATAATTAAGAACATAGTCTTATGTAACATTTACATATTCCACAAAATACGACAAATCATTAAGACGTGATTCTGATTTTAAATCGGCTACTTATCTGATCGGTATCTGCGGCTTAGGCCAAGGGCAAAGTCTAAATGATAGTAATTTTTTTAGTTGGTTGTAAGTAATTCTTTTACTCGTAATTTTTTTTATCATTTTAGACTAGATGCGACCGGTGTTCCCTAGCTGACTGCGACTGAGAAGATACACCAAAACAAGTTCAGAGGTCTCTTATAAAGTCCATGCAATCGTACTGGGCAAATCATTATGAGAACCATGTATGTTAAAGTACTGGTTTGAGTGGACCTGTCTAGACAGTGCAAGCATTTGCTAGTTGTCGTGTAGCTGAAACTTAGAACTTTATGGAGCTCAACAACTTGACGTACAACATTTGTGTACATACGGACATTTGTGTAGGCCGCATAAAGAACTCAAACCGCCAGACTAACATTAAATGAATTAGACCCCTAACATAGCAATCTACATGATCCTCATATTCACAAATTCACAATACGTTATATGAGGACCAAAATGGTCTTTAGAGGAAAGAACCTCACAGATTTGAGTGGACCTGTCCAGTCAATGCAAGCCATGGTCAGTAGTCGATTCGCTCATTTTAGAACCAATAAGAAGAAGCTCATCGACTCGACGAGAACAATGCCAATGAAAGAACATTTGTGTAGGCCACAAAAGTACCCAAACAAAATACCTGCAAGTGGTAGTCCCTCAGTACCTAACTACCTACTGACACTACAGTAGCCTTGGAAACAATAACCCTTGCAAATCCATACGTCGCATCTTTCCCCAGAGTATCTGCGATTGCAATTGAAACAGTGAGAATACAAATATTTGTAACTAGTTGTCTATCTATATCTATATCTATCTATACTTCTATACTTATAATAAATCTGTAGAGAGGTCAATTCTGTACATGAAATATATTTCCAAAATAAATATCAGGGGGTGATTAGGGATCGATACTGATCCCAAAAATGCAATCAGTACAATTTTTGTCTGTCTGTCTGTCTGTCTGTCTGTCTGTCTGTCTGTCTGTATAACCGTTATAGAAACAAAAACTACTCGACGGATTTTAATGAAACTTGGTACAAATATTATTCATACTCCTGAGCAGGTTATAGTATACTTTTCATCACGCTACAATCAATAGGAGCAGAGCAGTGAAGGGAAATGTTGGGAAAACGGGAGAAGTTACTCCATTTTTTAAGCTTCCGTCGCGTGTGCAACCTTAATGGTGAAAGCTACACAGAAATCATGTATGACGGAAATGATTTCCTTAAAATTATATAAAAAATATCCAACGACAGCATATGTCTATATTTTATGATTGACGAACAATAACACGTGTAACTCCCGATAGCTTAGCAGTTCGAAGCTTTCTGATTGTATTTGTCTACTCTTACGTTTATAAAACTCTCAGTCGTCCCTAATTAACATTAATGAAAGTTAACATTATTAACTATTCCATAAAAAAATAATCATAGAAATCGGTACAGAAACACCAAAGTTATACATGAAAAACGCTAATAATAAGCCATCGCGCGTGAATACTGAATCATGCTATAAGGATTATTTTTGTTGTCGCGAACGCACAGGCAGGCGGCTAGCTTGGCGCCTAGAGGCTAGCAAGTAGCTTCGGAAAACGGCTTACGACAGTTTGCAATATCCTTTAATAATTATAATGCCGAGGGGAAGATGGTTATAATTTCGCTTTACACCAAACGAGTAATATTATAAATGTGAAAGTTTGGTTGTTTGTTACTCAATCACGCCAGAACGGCTTAACAAATCTTAATGAAATTTAGAACAAAGATAGATTATAGTCTGGAATAGCACATAAGCTACTTTTCATCCCGGGAATATGTTCCCTAGGGATCACGCGGGCGAAGCCGCTGGCAGAAGCTAGTAACAAATAAACGAAGTACATCGCTCCATTAGTTTATAAAACAGCTGTATGAAATTGTTGTGAAACAAACATCGTGAGGTAACTTGGGCTTCAAATTAATACGAGTCTGAAACCGTCAACTTGCTTTGAGCAAGCGAGCTGATAAATGCTCGCACCTCCTCTGTATGAGCAGAGACTTTGACAGTAACGAGCCGATAGATATTTTGAAAAACTGGCCAAGTGCAAGTTGGACTCGCACACGAAGGGTGCCGTACCATAGACCTTAATATTTATTATTTGTTGTTATAGCGGCCAAAGCGCGGAACAGAAAAAACAGTGGAAGTGCATAGTAATGTAGGCGTGGCACGCGTGCGTATTACGTGTAGCTACGCATACTACAACCCAGTTGTGTTCCAACAACGCGACGAACCGATAGTCTCGCTGACTCTCGAAATAAATTTATAATTTCTGAACCATACCGTGCTGTTCCATTTTGGAATGCAAAAATGATAGTAGGAGAATAAATCTTAAAAATGGAGGTGTTTCATACCATCGCACTATGGAAAATCGTAGAACAACTGCTGGTTAAAAATAGTTTTTGTCAATGTCGCTACTGGCATGTTTTTTTATTTTACTCAATAGTTTTAGGACCAAAATATACTATAATATCAAAAAATTATACATTATTATATGAAATTATTTTTTTACAACACCACAAACTTTATAGTGTTGACGGACGTCCATGTTAAGCCCGTTCACTTCATCACTTTCAAATTGATTTTATTGTTATACGTTACAGGAAAAGGTATTATGTACCTATTATATATTTCTGGAAACCTCGTCTTTTTAACCGACTTCCCAAAAAGGAGGAGGTTATCAATTCGGTTGCATGGTTTTTTTTTTATGTTTGTTACCTCATAACTCCGACAAATTATGAACCGATTTGAAAAATTCTTGTTTTATCTGAAAGGATGTACTTGCAGATTGGTCCCATTTAAATCATATCAAAATCGGTTACAAACTTAGCGATTTTAAATCGAAATACCTGGAATTTCACTATTTAGATGATTCTTTGATAATCGAAATTGCGTATTTTGCTTTTCTGCGATTTTGCAGTGGTGTTGTTAGGTGTGGGCACCACTAAAAAGTGAAAAATAAAAAACTTTTTACATAAAAATACAACCGACTTCCAAAAATAACACTGCAAATTAAAAAATAACTTAAATTTCGGAAGTCGGTGTCAAAATACGAAGAAAGTAACAAAAACACCGACTTCCGAAATTAAAGTTATTTTTTACTTTGCAGTGTTTTTTTTGGAAGTCGGTTGTATTTTTTTGTAAAAAGTTTTTTTGAAGTATATGAAACGTCTAAAATGTATTTAATGATATGTTAAAGTTTACCTTAAAATAATTGCAAAATAAAATAAGGTAAAAAAAAGCTTTTTTATAGTTCATCGAGACTTTTGACAGTTGCCCACGTTTACCTCTGCTTTACATTTAATGTTGATTTGTAGCCTAGCTATCCATAAACATAATCAAATAAAAAAAAAACTGTGGATATTTGCGGTTTTCGGAATAATTAGTAAAAATGTGATAAAAGCCAGAGAACGGAAAAGCGCTCGCTATCTATTGCGGTTTGAAATGTTGCTGTTTACATAAATAGTTTGCGGTAAGCTTTGTTATTTATCATTGATATTAGGGCGTTTATCTTCTTTTGCACTCAGTTGCGTGTGAAAAGATTAAATTAACGATTTGACTAAAGTGATTGCTAGGCCTGAAAATGAAGATTCTTATCAATATATATTGCACGCCTAGATTCGTTGTATGGAAATGATTTTACATATTTCCTATAATCTGTCTTTGACAGATTGAAGCGAAGAAAAGAAACGACTAAAGCAAGAGAAAAAAACCCTGTTACAAAGGCGTTTCCGTGAAGAGCTAGGATTGATCATCGACAAACCAAAAAAAGTGGTAATTCTAATGACGGTAATACTGCTAGAAGATTGTTTCACAATGCAAGCTGCTCTGCTGAAATTACGGGTGTGGATATAAATTTGATTAAACGACTTAACATAATTCTGCAAGCTCTTTCATCGGGTGTAATGATAAATGCTGAAAAATTTGGGAGTTATGCTATGGACACTGCCAGGATCTATGTGAGCAATTATGAATGGTACTACATGCCATCTTCAGTTCACAAAGTTTTGATTCAAGGAGAAAGTGTCATAAAGCATTTTGCAGTACTTCCTATTGGTCAACTTTCGGGAGATGCACAAGAATCTCGTAATAAGGATTATAAAAAATTTCGTCTACATCATGCTAGAAAATGCTATAGATCTTTTTTCCTCTACAAATGAGGATGTATTTCATACTCTTCTTTATACTTCAGATCCTTACATACCAACATTAGAAATCCGTGTATATACTAGAAGTAGTGTGAAGTGTGAAGACACCTTAGATCCTTTGAAAGTGAACGAATTAATTTTAGATCCCGAAGTTCATCAAGTATAAATAACATAACATTCAGTAAACATTACAATCAATTAATTAACCTGTGTTCGATTTTAATCACAATTTTTTTTTTCATATAAATAAGCCATATTTTTTGGTTTCCCAAAGCCGCTATCGTCAAAGAAAAATGCATAGATGCAACGGGTAGAGCTGATGGGATGCCAAGCGAAACAGCACGATATGCTCCGAGCATTTTTAAAGTAGTGCAATCCGTAATCCAGTACTGTATCACTTCATGGGGTAGTGCACCCAAAACCCATTTACTCCCTCTTGAAAGAGCTCAGATAGTCATTTTTAAAAGTAGCCAATTTTCATCCCTTTCTCTATCCCACAGATCTCCTATACAAATCCTGCAACGTACTGACTGTTCGCCAGCTTTTCATTATGCACTTAGTATTAAAACAGCACACCATGCTTACTTACAAAACCGAAAATACTAACAAGAGACGGAATGATATTGTGTGCGACTCTAATTCATTTTCAAAGTATGTTTTTGTAAAAAGATTCTTTACGTTTTTAGGTCCATTTCTATACAATAGATTAAATAAGAAACGTATCTATAAGTTAAACTGTTATAGCTGTAAGAAGAGAATTGTGCAATATTTATTAAGTATCTCTTACGAAGAGACAAAAGACCTTTTTTTTGTATGTAAATAAAACCTGTGTCCTTTAATTTTAAGTCTTAATTATAGGTAATTGATAAATTGTTATTTTATTATTAATGTTTAAATAAGCACTATCCAGCCTGAAACACAGGTTCCAACCTAGTTCAGGCAAATAATCAACTGTGTTCTTTAACAATATTTTAAGATATTTGATTGTAAATGTGTCCTATTTTATAAATAAATGATTTTATTATTATTATTATTTTTATTATAAAAGCGATTTTTTAATTTCAAAAAAAGCAAATAGATAAACGAATCCTGCAGCGCTTCCATCTTTGAAAATCGTCTTTTATTATTGAAGTAAATAAGAATTTTATTTTTTTATGATTATTTGAATAATATAATATGATTGTGTACCCAACTAAGTAATAAAATAGGTACTGTCGTAAGCTACTTTGCATAGAGAGTTCTCGAACTGAAATGTAAACAACTCCCTTTTTTTTGTCGGCAGCCGAGTAAGCTAATAGAATAATGATTTTGTAAGATTTGTGCTGTGAAAAAAATACTGGCTAAGTGCGAGTTGGACGCGTGCATAGGGTTCCGAACGAATTTCATTTTTGTAACAAGTCATTTTTGTAATAAGTCACACGATACAGTTAAAAAAACTAGTAGTGCTAGTGTACATTCCTAGTTTGACCCACAAAAGTTACCACGGATGCGTTAAGTAAATAAATAATACATTTTGAGTATGGGTATACTCAAAATTTATTACTTACGTAACGCATCAGTGTTTGGGTCACAGAAATCTATTCATATACCAAAGAACAGAATCGGTCCCGTAGATCCGGAGAAAAAAGGATTTAACAGACAGATACCAGAGTGATCCTATAAGGGTTCCGCTTCTCACGGATGTAAGGCCGAAGGTATATATTAAAATATAGGTTCTGTGACTTATGCTTGTTTTGAACAAAATGGAAAAAACCAATCAAACGTGTCCTATATTTGTGGTGGATAATATGACTATCGGTTTATTTGTGTGAGTTTGGCGACACAGGTTCCGACACAAAAATCGTCGCATTGGCACTTCCACTGTTTTTTCTGTTCCGTGGGCCAAAGCAGTACATAATCTGTGAAAATTTACAACTATCTACCTGTTACAGTTCTTGAGATACAGCCCGCTGACAGACAGACGGACGGACGGATAGACGGACAGATGGACGGATGGACGGACAGTGGAAGATTAGTAATAGTAATAGGGTTCCGTTTTCTGTGCAACAAAAAAAATTACATGATAGAAAGTTACGCCAAATACCTGCAGATACGTTGTCCCTCAGTACCGATACTGCAGTTGCCTTGCAGACAATACTCCTTGCAAATGGAAACGTCGCATTTTTCACCCTCATAATCAGCTGTGCACTGGCAAACTGGCTTCTCCGCCTCATTCACGGAACACACACCGTTGTTTAAGCAGTACATATGGCACGGGTTAGTTTCACACCTTTCCCCGTAGTAACCAGCTTCACAACTGAAATAATGAAGATAAGAAACAGCGTTACTCAATGAACAAGGAAACCAACAAATATTTGTGACTAGAAGTAACAGGTGAACGAGGTGCGCGACCGGTACGCTGCGACTGTATAATGTAACAAAGATATAATATCTGTGAAACACCGACTTAGTATAATAGGCAACTTTTATTTAGTGCCAATATTTCAGGGGAAGCAAGCTCTCATGATGAAAAAGAATAGTTTATTGCCTAGTGTTATCTTCACTAGTCCCCATTGAGATGAACATGTTTTATTTATTCCACGACTGCCTAAAACACAGGAGTGTTATGTTTTCAGGGTTCATGTATGTATGTTTGTGAGTTTCTTTATACCACCATAACTTCTTAATGGCTAAACCGATTTCAAGGTTTGTAGTGTCGTTACAAGCGTTGCGATATACTGAGTAACTGGAGCGTATAACCTCTAGAAAATGAAATCTCCTAGTAAAAATCACACGCGCGTGAACCTAGATTATTAGATCAATCTAGGCTATAATTGCTGATTCAGCAGTACTAACTTTAAGGAAAGAAATATACGCAAATGAGACGAAAGGCAATGGATAAAGTTCAACTTATTAATCATGCCACATACCTCTGATCCAGCGATCCCAAGCAGAAGCAGATGAATGCCACGTGAGGATGAACAGCTCTGATGCTCACAGTCTAGGTACACTATGCTGGCCAGCGGTACACAACACAGTCTAGGTCTAGGTAATACAGCTAACACGTAATGTAGGTTCAGATCAGGGTTTAGGGCGAGATGGAGCGATTCCGACCTAATTAGCGACTTATGCCAATGGACGCGTGCTCACTATCCCGTGGTTAAGACGAGACTCTTGAAGCCCGCAGATGTCACTAGCTTCAACGCGTTGACAGCGGCAACTCCCAATAGGATATCACCAAACCAACGATATGTGACACTTAGGTAATCAATAAATTAGAACTATTATAGTAAATACAATAACTATAAATTACGAAGCGCCACCAGTAACATTAACCAGTGACAATTAATTTAAAAAAAGTATAATGGGGTAGCCATGGATCAGGAAAAAACGGTATTATTTTAAATTCTTAAAAGGTAGGCCAATTTATTTTTCACACCTTACCTTTACCTTTTTAACTACCCTTACTACCATCGTCTAGAAAAAAATTATAAAACACTAGTATCTATTCAGTAAGCATTCGTTCGCTAATATCAAACAAAATTAAATAAATGTTGGACTAGTAAATAACCCACAGAAAACAATGAATGCATCAATAATTAACAACGAATACTGTCCTCGTCTAAACCATGCTTAGTAAAGTACAAAAATGTATAACAATAGTGTTTAATATCCATTCATTCGTTAATAATTCAGTAGTTTTCGGTTCATAACTTGCTTCCTATCTAGAAAGTCATAACATTATAATACGGATACTTTATGCACCACATGACCTATTACCCCAAAATGTCCATCTCCGCCATTTATGGCTTACACTAATCGAGAGGTGGGCAAGTATACGACATGGTGCTTGTCACGTGACCCCCCGAGGGCTACCCGATCGTAATATATACAATTAGCTTTTGCCCGCGACTTCGTACGCGCATATTCCGTTTATTTCCGTTCCCGTAGGAATTTCGGGAAATCCTCTTTTAGTGCTCGTTTACGGAGAGGCGGGCGTGGAGCGTCGCGTGCGGCGTGGCGGCCCGCACTAAATTCAAATGTATGGCGATGTATGAGAGCGTTCACGGAGAAGCAATTTTATGCCCATGGCGTTGCAGGCGGCGTCGAACACGGCGGCTGCTAACCCACAACCACTAATTTATTTATTAAAGACAATAGCGTTGCTAAAACTAATTTATCAATTTCACCGAAAATCCAAGTCACTTTATCAAATTTGGTGACAAAATTCTATTGATTCCCTGCTAATTCTTCTAATTGAAAAAAAGAGATATAAATATTTTTTTAAGTAACTAATTTCAAATTTCAAATGAATTATTAAAAGGATTTTTAAATCGAACATTATCATTTTCCAATAATGACGACAAGTCGATTAGACGTGATTCTCTTTTAAATCGCCTACCGTGAGGAATCTGCGCCCTAAGACAAAGTTTTAAGTTTAAATGATAAATAATATTTATTTTATAAGTAGGTTGTAAATAACTTTGTCTCAGGGTGAATGCTCCAACCAGCCCGCGAAATTCAAATATATTATGTTTTTTTGCAATTTGCCGGTCAGTGTAAAGCTCTATGTTGAACAAAATACGGTTCGCGATCGTAAAGAGCTTCAAATGATGAGAGATGATTCAAATGGTTATAATCCTTAAGATAAATGCTCTTTACGATCGCGAACCGTATTTTGTTCAACATACAGTTTCACACTGACCGGCAAATTGCAAAGAAACATTAAAATATTTGAATTTCGCGGGCTACCCTGGTGCTTTCACCTTAAGCGATAAAATTACTAAAAATTATTGACGTGTGAGTCACTAATTTTTAGTAACTTTAAACTAGTTGAGGCCGGTGTTTACTTGCTGACTGCTCTAAGAAGAAACACCAAAACAAACTCAGAGGTGTCTTTTAAAGTCCATACTATCGTGCCGATCAAATCATATGAGAACCATGTAGGTTAATGTCTTTTTTTTTATGGATGGGAAATCATCCAATGACTCCTCCCGCTCTGGAGGGAGTGTCAGACTTCTACTGACTAAAACCCATCCATGTTCCTTCATTGCCCTTTGTGTTCCGGAGCCACGGTGTCTCTTGCGAATAATCCCGCGACTCCGGCAGGCGTCGGCCCTTTCGGGCCCCTCTGTGTGCTGATTCTCTTTGAGGCGCGCGTGGAACACTAACGCGCCGACGACACGGCTTGTCGTCACTAGACGGACGGACGGCGAGCCACCCATAGCTCGCCGTCCACAGGCTCGCGCCTACGGTGGCTGGAGGTCACCAGGTGGTGTCCCCCGACGCCCGCGGCGTCTACCACGGCGCGGCGGCCGGGACGAGAGGGTCTCCTCTCCCTCTCCGCCACCTCCTTCGCTAATGTAGGTTAATGTCTGAAGTGGTATTTTGAGTAAAGCACCACACAGATTTGAGTGGACGTGTCCAGACAGTGCCTAGAACTTTAAGCAGCTCAACGGCCTGACGAACAATACCAAAGTAAGGACATTTTGTGTAGAGAACTTAAACCGCCAGACTAACATTAAATGAAATGAACCAAACCAAAATATAGCAATCTATGGTCTTCATATTCACAATACGTTATTTATTTATTTATGTACACACTATAATACATACATACTTTAAAAGAAAATTTTATACGGCGAAAAGAGCACAAAGGTACTGCTTATATCAAAAGAAATTTGTACCAGCAGACTTGCGACAGAAGTTTTTTTTTTATTTGTATGAGGACCACGCAGATCAGTGTCCGAAATGGTATTTTGAGGAAAAGACAGCACTTAACTTCAGCACTTCCCTCAGCTATGACATTTGAGCAACATTTACAATTCATAATGAACGTACGAATTTGTTTTAGTGTCACACAAAGTTAAATTATCAATAATCCTGCGCACACTAATAAAATGCACGCTAATAACGGCCCTCACCTGCTTTTCAACTTCGATGCGTAAGTCGGCGAGAAGAACGTCGTAAGCGCCGTGGACTGCGCGTCACTTACGCGTTGCGCTCATCAAGTTGGTTCTCACAGTTTATTTAACGGTTTAATAAAATCACTGGTTGATTTCGTTTTAGTCTTTACTTTGTTATTATGAGTATTTATCACGATATAAATAAAGATTCACATGTTTTATAGTCGATGCTATTGGCTTTACAAGAATCAGAACACGGCACTTCTAGTTTGAGGGTTTTAAATTATTTAGACGAAGAAATTAATGCATGTATCAGTCGCGCACCGGTTCGAAGATCTACTTACCTGCATTTAGGATGTCCCTCAGCGCTGACAGTACAATTTCCTTGGAAGCAGTAGTTGTGACATACTGAACCGTGGCGTTCCTCCACATCCGGTATGAAAGTCTTCAAAGCTTCACAGGGCTCGTTTCCCAAGGTTTGTTCCTCAATTGTGTAGTTGGCTGCTGCGAGTTGACACTGCCAACAGTATCTGGTAGACTGTGTATAAACAACTGGTGCCACACCGTGTTGTTGATGCTTTGGTAACTGCAAAATGGCACTTTGATCATAGCTCCTCCAGTAGATGAAATCTTTTGATACGGTTTGAGAATTTGCATGATTTTCTACTCCTATAGAATAAAATGTTCGTGTGTTTTTTCCACTCAAGTCGGCACTTTTGATATAATATTCATTTTGTGTAGTCGCTTCAATCCAGTACATTGTCTTCGTTTGTTGGTCAATAGCCAAACTCCGACGCCAGCGAACATGTTCGTTTATTAAAACTTCTCTCTCGGAGCCATCAAATGCAGCCCTCTCTATGTTATCATCTGTGACCCAGTAAATATACCTGTAATTTTAAATAACTGTAAGTAATGACAAAGTTCAACATGAGTCTTAAAACTACAGTTAATTGTTCTATTAACGACGTACCCTCCACAGCTGTCTACATCTATATCCATGAGGTAGTCATCTGTCGTAGCTATAAGATTTCCGTCAACTGCTACGTTAGACGAAGCAGGTTTTAATAATAACGAGTATATATTTCTGTATTCACTCCAAAATAGTAATTCTGTGACCGGGTCGTAGGCGAGACTGCTGAAACCAGGACTTGTAGGTCTCGTTACTAAAGTTTTCATTTCCTTAGTTGTTAGGTCAAAACTGTGTATGGACCACGTATTGTGGTGATCGGCAAACAGCACCCTGTAGTGAACTGGATCGTACGTGATAGAAAGGATTACATGAGCTGACGGAATGTCTTCGATGTACGTTACTGTTCCGTTGTAATAGAATTCTAATCGTTTCTCTCCGGCCACGACGATATCTGAAACATTAAAATAACATTTTTTTTTTCAGAATCTTGTCACATAATACGACTAGCTGACCCGCGCAACTTCGTCTGCGTCACATTTTCCATAACTGCTCTGCTCGTATTTGTCTTAGCGTGATGATATATAGCCTATAACCTTTCTCGATAAATGGGCTATCTAACACTGAAAGAATTTAACAAATCGGACCAGTAGTTCTTGAGATTAGCGCGTTCAACCAAACAAACAAACTCTTCTGCTTTATAACATTATATTATTAGTATATTAGTATAGATGCTCATACAAATAGTTTCGAAATTACCGACAGTCTCGAGATCTAAGTACGTAAACTCTCTGTACCTCTGTACATCATCATAACCACTAGCAAAAATTAATTCAGAGTGTTAAGATGGACGGTTATTTCGTGACTAAGGGCGAACGTTTTGATACGTAGTTTACCAATGGTTTAAAGTGATGGGCACCTAAATTTCATAATTGTGAGTTTTTAGGGTTCAGTACATAATAGGTCACCTACTATTGAAAACTATTACTAAGTCTCCGCTGTCCTTCCGTCTGTCCGTTAGTCTACAGCGCTCCAAAAATTGTTATTTTTTCCAAAAAGTTCTAAATTGGAGTTTTATTAAGTCGGGGTTGGCAATATCGTTCATATTATTTTCATAAAACATCTAAGAACACTTCAATGACTACACGGCGTCGTATACATTACTAATGTAAGCTGATCCGTTGTGAAATTATAGATAACTAGCTTGTGCCAGCGGCCCGCGTAGTCCGTAGGGAACATACTCCCCGAATATATATAACCTATTTACCCTCAAAGTTCCCGTTCCCAAGAGATTTCCGGGATAAAAACTACCCTATGTCCTTCTCGGGTCTCAAAATATCGTTGTACAAACATTTCATCTGAATCGGTTTAGTGGTTTAGGCATGAAAAAGAGACAGACAGACAGAGTTACTTTCGCATTTATAATATTAGTTAGGAATCTTTGGTCGCGCAGAGTAAATCTATAGGATTTTTTTTGAAGTCCCTCCCTATTGGCTAATGTCCGCACACGACATTGTAAGTACTTTCGCGGGAAAGGCAAATCAATATATTTTCAGAATATATACCACACACATGGCAATGCACCTCTTGAATAACGAGGTTATAAGATGTTTTGGTGACGTCAAGTGGTTCATCTCTACTTTTAAGTATATTTACCTTTTTCACGTTAAAAGTCTCACTCTGCAAGGATAGTCATAAGAGATGAATTCATAAACCAGTTTTTTTTTAGTTTTTTTTTTTTTTGCGGTTTACTTTTTTTGTTTACAGAAAATTAACAGCTATAGTAAAAACGATTTCATAGTCTTAATTCACTTTCTTTTCTTTTAAGGGATTAGAGCTGTAAGAGCGCTAAAAATAATTAAGGTCGGTACTAAAAATTAATCATCTAATTATGTCAATAACTCCGAACATACTGACAATTAAAATGTCAAGTCACTGCCAAAGATTATTTTTGAAAAGCTTTTTACTGGTGTTACTTATGGTAATTATAAACTGAACAATAATCTTATCTTTGGAGTAAAATTTTTCACATGTTAAGGTAATTTATCTCTAAACGGACCTAAAATTAGTTATAGTTATATTTATAGCAAAAGTCCTTTTTAATAGCTCTTTCCAACGATGACTATAATGATGTTATGGGGCGCAAAAATATGCTTAACTCAAGTATTCAACATTATCTGACTGTTCAGTTTTAATTTCATTACTTAACTCGAATGAAATCATAATAAAATTAACAAAAGTTGAGGAAGTAGCAAATGATCTTCTAGATAAGGGCTTTCCAACGGTAAATATCTTAAGGATATATAGTATATCCTTAAGATATTTACCGTACCATAGTTGGATGACCATTCTCTTAGATTCTCTACATGATTGAAAATACTAATTTACATTATGCCGAGTGCTTCTGTTGCAGGCATATATTATGTGCAATATTTAAGATCGATACATTTATAGTATTTTTTTTATTGTACTAGATTTCATTTTATATGATAAGAAATATTATTCACTCAGCTATCTAACATATTTTTATTAAAAGTCCAGCAAATCACAGAGCTCCACTTTTTAAACTATAGTTTGGATTTTTTGTGAAAAATGGTTCACGTTCGATGTGCTATATCTCAATACCTGTAAAACCATTTGAACTGCATTTGCACTCTGATTGTAGCAAATTTTATCTACTTTAATTTTCCATGGATTGACTTTTTCTGTAGAATTCATCGTTTAGAATACAAGCCAAAGACTGAAAACTGACAATTTGTTTTTGAAGTTTTCCGAGCACCACGCAAATAACACAGGTAATTTCGAGGTTGAAAAGCTGGGTGTACACTACTGACATCTACCCTAATAACATTCCAAAACTTCAAGATGTTGAAAAATACTGCGAGCTAAAATGTCTTGTATGACTGGCCTATAACGGTTATGGGCCCAATAATACCGGAGAGAGATCAGCAGCAACGGCCTACCGTGCTCTCCGAGGCACGGGCTATTTATTTAACAGTGCTCACACATGTAACAAACAGACAAGAAGAAGGAAGAGAAATATAGGTTTGTTTGTTTGTGTGGCGTTAAGTTCCAAACTCCAAAGTGCTAGTAGAGAAATTGGTGAAAAACCCCAATACCACATCGCCCAACCTGGGAATCGAACCCAAAAACCAAAGTCTAAGACGTTTACGCAAATAGAATTCATGGGAAAAAATCTGCAGCCTAAGCCGAGTGAGCTGGCTGAGAGGTACAAGTTTCGGAAGAGGACTCAACAAGGTGGAGAATCGATAGTTGAGTACATCGCTGTTCTCAAGAAAATGTCCGAAACGTGTCAAGTTTACGGGACCAACTGGTATGTGGTATCAGCTGTGAGACGATTCGCCAACGGTTATTCGCTGAACCTAAGCTACATTTTTCAAGAGCTTATAGCTTAGTGATTAGCTTGGAATCAGCCGAAAAGATGCGGCGGCTGTAGTTCAAGGTCAGAAAAGGGAAACGGGGAGAAGACAGCGGCCGATTGTCTAGCAAAAGAAGGTACAAGATGGCAAAGGAGGGACGCCGCGAGTGGGGCTGATAGCAAGTGTTTAATGATTTAACAATTAACAAATGTTTTAAGATATTATATAGAGTTAGAATGTCTTGTGGGGGTAATAACACCGTCATCGTCAGATATCTATGATAACAAAGTTAAAGAGCTCGATTTATACATCATAAGGAAGGGTAAAATGTCTTACTCGGTAGACAACGTATGTTAGAACTGATAGTAAAATTTACGTCAGTAAAATTAATAGTATCAGGCCAGGAGTTTTACTGTAGAGGAATTCAGTTCCAGGTATTGTAAAGTGTTTGCGGAGGGACTGGGCGGCTTCACCGGTTCGCCGGTGAGCATTCACTTGCGGGAGGGAGCGCGGCCAGATCAGTCCATGCGCGCGCAATCTTGGCGTATGCGCTGCGCGAGCCGGTGGAGCGGGCTCTGCAGCAGCACGTGCGGGACGGCATACTCACTCCTGTCGAGCGTTCCGACTGGGCGACGCCGATCGTACCAGTAGTGAAGAAAGACAGTAACATAAGATTTTGCAATTAATGATTCACCCGTGAACAAAGCAGAACTGCGATCGTTTATGAATATTTATTCAATGAATATTTATTCAAAATTCAAAAGTTGTACAAAAATACAAATTTAGACACAATGAAGTTTTATAACAACAATAAAGGTGTTTACGTTGAACTCTGGTACCCAGTATAAGATTAAACTTGTGTTAAGGGTACCAGCGTTCTCGCTTACAATTTGCTGCACACATTAACAGAAGTTGTAGGACGAGCACAGTATTTAAATAGTTTTTTCATAGGTATGACTAGCTATTGCCCGCGACTTCGTTCGCGTGTAGGTATGTAGGAAAGTAAAATGTTGTCGTTAGGTAAGATCTCTAAGATAAGATATACGAACGGTCAATATCTAGCATTGCTTGACTCCTCTTAGCATTAGGAACTTGGAAAAGTGTTATGCAAGGCACTGGCTGTTTCGCCTCTTCTGTTCAAAATGCCGACCAGCCCTAATAAGTTTTAGTAATGAGAAACGTTTTGATGATAACGCTTCTCTATACATGATGTTAAAAAAAGGCGCTAGGGTTGTTAACATGCGATAGAGCTACATAAAGTTTGGCCATGGGAAAACACCAACCGGAAGAGTAATCTACCCCTGCAACAGAGAGTAGAGTAGAGTCTCCGGTATCCTCACCATGTTAGACTCCTATTCTGTCCGTTGTGCGCAGGTGTCCTGGCTAAGTAAGCCAGCCTAGCTCCCCCCGAATGCACAGAAGGTTCATTCGGGGCGGTTCTCCTGGGTGCTTTACAGGTTTCACGGAGCGACCTCACCGTTCCGAGAATTTATTCAGGTCGGGAAGCCTCAGCCTTATCTTTAGGATAACGTGGGCAACTGATTCCTCGGCGTCTAAGCAATCTCTGCAAATTGGATTGTCTGTGGCGCCTATTTTAAAGAGATTTTTTTTTAAGACTGACCCTTAATTATCCGTTTATTATTCGGAAGGAATTTCTATTAAACCTGAAAATTCTTTAAGTTACGTAGTCGCGGGTATAGCCTTGACATAGCTATTTTTGACTGCCTGCAATCTATAGCTGAATTCACGTATGAAACTAAGAATACAGGTCCAGCTCTACCACCTCAAAACCTCTCTTCACGAGTTCATCTGTGTCGTCTATGCCTAGGGATCTACAGCTCCCCTTTATCCACAGGAGAGTGAAGCCCGCGATGGATAATTGCTGGCCCTGGGCTGGTCAGATGTTTCATAGGCTCACTGGGAATTGAATAGTTGTAAAACTAAACAGATTGCTGGATATATGTGACTTGCAGCCGAGGGTCTTTGCAAAGTTTTGAAATATATAAATAGAAATCATAAAACTTAATCTGAAAACATTTGCACAACACAGAAAAAATGTATCCAGGCTGTGAAGCAACCGGTCAGCACATGCTATCATCTAAAATAACTTAACCATGCTCTTGAAACGGACACCCCATCTTGATGAATCAATCAATCGATTTTTTTATTTATTTCAATGCAGGACTGCAAATCGAAACAAGTTTTATATTTTTTAAACCTGGAAACCCAATAAATATACAGCGGGCCTAATGCAACTCTATCGACTCCTCTACCATGGGACTCTGCCATCTAATCGTGGTTGTTATGAAGTGACCTCTTTTTTTTAAGGATGGGAAATCATGAAATGGCTCCTCTCACTCTGCGCTAAGCAGGAGGGAGTGTCAGACTCTCACTGACTAAAACCCATTCGTGTTCCTCCGAATGGCCTTTGCGTTCTAGGCTGCGATGAATCTCTCGAACAAATTACGCGATAAAACAAGGCCGCTACATTATTTTATAATTAGAAATATGGATATATTCGTCAAAAAATCAAATGATGAGCAAACCACTACCCCTGTAATGGAGTTTGAGTGTCCTTGAATCCACATTTTTTATGTTTTTTAGCCTCAAACATCGCTGTCATCAAAATATCAACCGTATTTTTACTCGTAGTTAACTCATGTATGAAAAAAGACAAAACGTAGAAAGCAAATACAATTATTATGTCTTAATTTTTTCGTTTTGCATTTTTTTATCAAGCGAGAACTTTGTTTACTCATATTTTATTTTCAGAAAATCTGAGTTGACTACCTTTTTGAGAGGTGAATTATTTATAAGTAGACTGAAGCGATTTGAACGACCGCAACTTCTAATAGAAGATATTTCTCACAAACTTATCGTATAAATATAGCTACGGAAACTTTTTCATAGTCAATTCGAGTGGCGAAAGTTGATGTTATTCCTGAGTTTGATGACGTATTTCCTACTTCGTAAAATCCGGTCAAATCAGCTCAAAATCTTGTCGTGCAGAGTGGTTAAAAAAGACTCGGACTTAAAGACAAGTTAATGGTTTTACGTAGCTTTAGCACAGCGGGTACCTATACGTGTGTTCAGAGCCCATCCTGACACTATGCACACATTTTATAACTGAGAATTTGGGGGATGTGGGATCTTAGAATGCATAAAAACACGGCTATCCTCTGAGCTGAGAGACTATTTTTGTCTATACTCTTTAGAGAAAAAGCAGATAAGTATTATAGACCTTTCAATATAACAGGGAAACCTACATGAAGTTTATAGTAATAACATGATAGGTAAGGAAGCCCTAGCACGCCCGTTCGACTCGCACTTGGCCGGTTTTCTTCATAATAATTTCGGAATGTTTTTGGTTGAGTATGTATTGGTCCATGAAGTCGCTGATGAAGGGTGACCTACCTACCTCTATCCTAACACGTGCATTCTGCCCATCCTAACCTACGATGCGCAAACTTGACTGAGTCTCTAAAGTCCAAAGTGTCAGATTGAAGTGGGATTGGGCGGGTCACATCTGTAGATGCATCAAGACAGATGGGTCAGAGTCGGTCCGCAATGGGAGCCAGAGGAATGGCGTCGTCGCCGAGAAAGGTCTAGGAAACGCTGGCGTGTCAACTTGGATGCGTTCATGACGGATTGGTCGGAGAAAGCTATACACTGGGAAAGTGGAAGGCTACGGGGCATACCTTTGCCCAGCAGTGGGACAGTAAAGGTTAATAATTCAGCCATGAAAATTAAATAAAATAATTACAAACAATGATAGTTGTTCACGGCTCTTGTACTTACCCCAGGAGAAGGAGTGCACCGATGCCACGTACAGGGCTAGCAATACCAACACACGCGTCCACATCTTGTACTACTATTTAGTATTATACTGTCGACAAACACAAAAGCAATGTGCTAGTTTCTGTCCATACGAATCTTTATATAGGCAGCTACATTAATAATAATAATAATATCGTACCGCAGTATCTCTACGTTGACGTCGTGGTGGGGCTTGCGCGTCCCGATGGACCTTAGGTCTTACCTAGGGTGAGGGGCCAGACAAAGAGAGATACAATCCGCAAGGCAGTTTTGTGGCGAACTGTTGGGCAGTAGCGACCCCACGAACCTTATCTCCCGGGAGAAGTCTTGTTCCTCATCTACGGCTTGCCTTTATTGGCTGGCCGGAGTGAAAACTGACGAGGAACAGAGCTCCCACCTCTTCCTTGCCTTAATTGGCCGGTCTGAGTGGAGATTCGCTAGAGCATACGTGCTCGGGAGAAGGACGTATAATCCAGTAAGATGCTGGTAGGGATCTTGACCGCACTTCCGGGATTGTCCTGATAGCCGTGGTATACCTCTCCACTCCTCTAGCACCTGAGGCCATGTTGCCCCCTTGGCGCTACGTCACTTTGTGCTAGCGACCGTTTTCGGGGGCCCATTCATTGAGTGTGCAAGTCACCCCCTGTCATTTAAAAGCCGTGTATATTGTTAGTGGTCAGGCAGGGGCCAATAGTTTTATAATAAACGATTATCATTCCACTAAGCCACCCAAACCCATAGCGTTTCATTTTTTGTTTCCATATTCTGCAATAGTACTGCTCCAACCGGGGATTGTCCTTGGGAATACTTTCAGTGCATACAGGGATAATCGCCGGTTGGTGCCCCATTACATTTGAAAAGTCTAACGGGGCCTCTGCGAGTTGGTTTCGGCCCCTCGTACGCCTACCAAAGGACCGGGTCTCCAGGGGCCCGAGATAGTAAAAAAAAAAAAAAATAATAATAATAATAATAATAATCTGTGGCTCGACTGTCAACCGAAGTGTCAGGAAAATTTTTCTCTCCGATTTTCAAACTAAAATAAAATATGAAAATAAGCAGAATAAAACAAAAACCTATAAGAACAAACATCAATAAAATTCATACGACATGGATACATAAAATACAATAGAAATTATGATCACCCAATCGTTCGCAATCGGAAGGAAGATATGCTGACAAGAGCCGCAGCTCGACGAGCACGCCCACCACCTCCGGCCTCGCCGCTCAGCTCCGCCTCGCCGCCGTCGGAACCCAGCCCCACCGTGAGTGCTGTGACACCGGCCGTGGCAGTCGCGTCGAGCTCGAGCGACGAGTACTTCTCGCCGCCCACGACGCCACCACCTGCTCGCCGGCGAAGAGGACGCCGGCCGCCGGACGGCTTAGGACCTCGAGGCCCACCGGCCTCTGACAGGGACCCAGCTCCCGGCGGAAGTGTGCAGCGCATGCGATGGACACAAGCCATCAACGAAAACGTCATGCGCTCATACTATGGGGCTACAGAGGGGGGAACTAACCTGACTGCGTACCGTGGTCGGATACTCTCTCTGTTTCAGGTACTTGAACCAACTGTCAACGTTTCGGCCCAACGACTGTCGGATCAGGTGCGCGTCATCCAACGTAACCGTATGTTGGATGATAGTGTGCTTGATCGCCTCCGAACTGAAATGTGTAACCATGTCATTGCTCCTCCGTCGCAGACTGTGGCACCACCACAGTCCACCCAAATTACCAGTCACGCTGACGAGGAGAGTAATGACAGGGTTACAAACGTAAGTACCCAGTGCAATGACGAATTGAGGAGTGCTTTAGAGTGTGCTATTCGGGAATATCGCTACATGCCGCCTGAGCTTAGACCACGCTTACCTCGTTTGCCCATGCATAACAAGAACCGGGCGCTGGTAGCTACTCTGGATTCGCAGTTGTCAAATTATTTTGATGACTGCGAAGACCTCACTGATGCACACTCGATAATGTACTGCGCGGCTGTAGCGGCTTGTCGTGTAGCTCATGTTAAAATAATCAATGACAGAGTTACACGACCAAAACCAGCCGTACCAGCTTGGCAGTGCAGGATCGAGCGTCGTATCGGTGAGGCCAGAGCGCTAATTGGCAAACTGATCTGCTTCAGGGAGGGAAACACTCGCCCTAGAGTGATGCGCTTTGTGAGACGGGCATTTTCGGGGACTGACGTCAGTCCTCGAGACTATGTATCCCGTGTCACAGAGCGCATCGACTTCCTGAAGCAGAAGGTGTATGCATGGGCAAATCGTATTCGTAGGTATAGGCGGCGAGTGGAGCGATATACCCAGAATCGCACATTCCGAAGTAATGAAAGGTGGGTATATAGGGATTGGGAGCGATCGGATCAAGGTGTGACTGATATGCGCCTGCCGGATGATGACGCCATGTGTTCATTCTGGCGCAGCATCTGGTCGGTTCCTGTCAGTCATACCGAGGGCGATTGGACTCGGGAGGTCGAGCGCGCGTGCAATCCAATACCAGAAATGGGGGCAATTACCATCAGCCCCCAAGATGTATCTTGTGCAGTCCGCCCGTTACCTAACTGGAAATCTCCAGGGCCGGACGGGCTGCACAATTTCTGGATTAAATGGTTGACAAGATCGCACGCTTGCTTGGCGTCTCAATTCCAATCTGCCTTACGAGTCTGGGTCGCTACCCCAGTTCTTAACTACAGGAATAACTCACCTGCTCCATAAATCAGGTAGTACTGCGGAACCTAAAAATTATAGACCGATCACGTGTTTACCGACGGTCTATAAAGTTCTTACATCCATTTTGAGGGCAAAGATTAACAGCCATGTTAACAACAACAACATCATGTCTGCCTCTCAAAATGGATGTAAGAATGGGTCCCGCGGTACTAAGGAGCTACTCCTCATTGATATGGCCATTAGCCAACAGGTTCGTCGTTTCCGAAAGGATCTGTCAACATGCTGGATAGACTATAAGAAGGCCTATGACTCGGTGCCTCATACATGGCTCATGAGGGTGCTAGAATTGTACAAAATTGATGCAACGCTACGTACCTTCCTGATGTCGTGTATGGGGCAATGGAGGACAGTCCTTCGCTATCCAGGATGTCGAAATATCCAGGGGAATAGCGAACCGGTAAGGATTGAGCGGGGTATATTTCAGGGCGATAGTTTGAGTCCGCTTTGGTTCTGCCTAGCCTTGAATCCTCTTAGCACACTGTTGGAGAATTCAGGGCTGGGCTATCGGTTGAAAAGAGGTGGTCAGGTTATATCTCACCTCCTTTACATGGATGATCTGAAACTCTTTGCCCACAATAATCTGCAACTGATGGAGCTACTGAAGGTAACTGAAACTTTCAGTAACGCCATCAGGATGGAGTTTGGTGTGGACAAATGTGCAGTCATGCATGTAAAGCGTGGAGAGATTATGAAATCCGCGGGAACTCAACTCTTGGATTCCATAAACCTGAGATCCCTCTCTTCAACTGAAACTTACAAGTATTTGGGTATGTCGGAAGCGTTAGGCATCAACGTTACTGACATGAAGCAATCGTTGAAGGAGCGCTTCTTTGGTCGCCTGAAGAAGGTATTCAATAGCCTTCTATCAGGCGGAAACAAGGTGCGCGCCTTCAACGGTTGGGTCATGCCGGTATTGATGTACTCTTTCGGCGTGCTCAAATGGACTCAAACTGAACTTGACGCCCTGGATAGGCGGGTCCGCACTCTGCTTACTTCATATCGAATGCATCACCTACGGTCGTCAGTAATGAGACTGTATATCCCGCGAAAGTGTGGAGGTCGAGGCTTTTTAAATGCTAAGACTCTCCACAATCGCGAGATATGCAGTCTCAGGGAATATTTCCTAGCTGTCGACGTGGGTATGCATCGAGATGTAGTAGCGGTGGACAAGGGACTCACTCCGCTCTCCTTGGCAAATGAGAACTGGCGCAAACCTGCGGTGCTTGACACTAACGATCGCAGGGCGGTATGGCAGAGTAAGGAGCTTCACGGACGCTTTTTCCGGGCCCTTCATGGGACCGACGTAGATCAACTAGCGTCCGTAGCCTGGCTGCGTTTCGGTGATCTTTTCGGAGAAACCGAAGGTTTTGTCTGTGCAATTATGGACGAAGTTATCATGACGAATAACTACCGGAGATTTATTGTGAAGGACGGCACGGTCGACATATGTCGGGCATGTCACCGTCCGGGAGAATCAATTCGCCACATTATCTCTGGTTGTTCTCGTCTAGCTAACGGAGAATACTTGCATAGGCACAACCTTGTAGCCAGGATTATCCATCAGCAACTTGCTCTGAAATACTCTCTTGTGCAGTCGGAGGTGCCGTACTACAGATATGCGCCCGACCCAGTTCTCGATAATGGCGATATCACATTGTACTGGGATCGGTCCATCATCACTGACAGGACTATTGTTGCCAATAAGCCTGATATAGTGGTGGTGGACCGAATAGTGAGGCGTGCAATGATTGTAGACATTACCGTCCCGCATGACGAGAACCTCGTGAAAGCCGAGAAAGATAAACAAATCAAGTATATTGACTTGGCTCGCGAGGTTGTCGACATGTGGGAAGTGGACTCTGCAATCATTGTACCGATAGTTATTACAGCCAACGGCTTAATAGCCAAGAGCCTCGACCAACACCTCAGGAGTCTTTCGTTGGGTAGTTGGGTCAAGGGCTTGATTCAGAAAGCGGTACTTCTTGACACGGCTCGCATTGTTAGGAGGTTCCTCTCTCTGGAGCCCTGACCGCCGGTAGCTTGGACCCTGTTCCCGATACCGGTGGGCTACTATTTTTATATTTTTAAATGTTTTTTTTTAATTATATTTAATAGAAATGTTTAAAAATGTGAAAATATGTGAAGAAAATGAATAAAGGAAATAATAATAATAAAGAAGCGTAAAGGAGCGCTTCTTTGGCCGCCTGAATAAAGTACTTAACAGTCTTTTATCAGGCGGAAACAAGGTGCGCGCCTTCAACGGTTGGGTCATGCCGGTTTTGATGTACTCTTTTGGCATACTCAAATGGACTCAGACAGAACTTGACGCCCTGGATAGAAGGGTACGATCACTGCTTACCGCAAATCGGATGCATCACCCACGGTCATCGGTGATGAGGCTGTATATCCCGCGGAAGTGCGGGGGTCGTGGCTTCTTAAATGCTAAGACCCTGCACAACCGTGAGGTATGCAGCCTTAGGGAATACTTCCTAGAGGCCGACGTGGGTATGCATCGAGATGTGGAAGCGGTGGACAAAGGCCTTACCGCGCTCTCCTTGGCTAACGAGAACTGGCGCAAACCTGTGGTATTAGATACTAACGACCGCAGGGAGGTATGGCAGAGCAAGGAGCTTCACGGACGCTTTTATCGGGTCCTACATGGGCCCGATGTAGACTTTTTAGCGTCCGTAGCCTGGCTGCGTTTTGGTGACCTCTTTGGGGAAACCGAAGGTTTTGTCTGTGCGATCATGGACGAAGTTATGATGACGAAAAACTACCGGAAATACATTGTGAAGGACGGTACGGTTGACATATGTCGGGCATGTCACCGATCCGGGGAATCCATCCGCCACATTATTTCCGGTTGTTCTAGTCTGGCTAACGGAGACTATTTGCACAGGCACAACCTTGTAGCCAGGATCATTCACCAGCAACTTGCTTTGAAGTACAATCTTGTGGAATCGGAAGTACCGTACTATAGGTATGTGCCCGACCCAGTTCTCGAAAATGGCAATTGCACGTTGTACTGGGATCGGTCTATCATCACTGACAGGACTATTGTTGCTAATAAGCCTGACATAGTGGTGATAGACCGACTAGAGCGTCGCGCAATGATTGTTGATATAGCAGTCCCTCATGACGAGAACCTCGTGAAGTCTGAGAAAGAGAAACAAAGTAAGTATCTTGACTTGGCTCGCGAGGTTGTCGACATGTGGGATGTGAACACAGCAGTCATTGTGCCGATAGTAGTGACGGCCAATGGCATAATTGCCAAGAGCCTCGACCAACACCTCAAGAGGCTCTCGTTGGGCAGCTGGATCAAGGGCTTGATCCAGAAAGCAGTACTCCTGGACACGGCGCGTATTGTGAGGAGGTTCCTCTCTCGGGAGCCCTGACCACCGGTAGCTTGGACCCTGTTCCCGATGCCGGCGGGCTACTATTTTTTATATTTTTAAATGTTGTTTATTTTTTAGTTTTATACAAATATTTAAAAATGTAGAAAATATGTACAAAAAATAAATAAATGAAATAATAATAATAATATCCTTGGACATTTCACACAACGCCATATAGTCCCAAGCTAAGCAACCTAATGCTTGTGTTATGGTAACGAGATGGCTGATAAACTACTTATATACATTTTTTTTTTGTAAATACATACATATTATAGATAGAAAAACACCCAGACTCGGAACAAATACTTGTAGGCCGTACAAATATTTGTTCCGTGCGGGAATCGAACCCGCGACATGCTGCGCAGCAGTCAATCGCTCAACCACTGCGCCAACCGTGTCGTCATTGGTGGTGCCATGTAACTCTTTCCTGTTAAAATTGGAGATAAGGGATCCTAATTAACCCAGCCGTTATTATATTACTAAAAGGAAAAATAAATAGGTACTAGCTTCGGCTGCTAAAAAATTGTATATGAAACATACAAAGGAGTTCGAATTTTTTTTTGAATGGGATCTGGCATAGCCCGCATTTTGATTTTATTTTAAAATCGTGGCGTATGTCATCTATATCTATACATATAATAAAACAGTAAATCTTGAGCTTGTGTGTTTACGATTGGCGCGAAAACTACTGAACCGATTTTATTCACAAATAATCCTTATAAGTATAGTCAACATATCTTAATATATATATAAATCTCGTGTCACAATGTTTGTCCTCAATGGACTCCTAAACCACTTAACCGATTATAATAAAATTCGCACACCATGTGCAGTTCGATCCAACTTGAGAGATAGGATAGTTTAAATCTCAATTTTTTGTTACAATATTATTTAGGAGCGGAAAATGTGACGCAGACCAAGGTTGCGCGGGACAGCTAGTAGGCTATATATTATCACGCTATATGCTATGGAGGACGAGCAATAATCAAAAATGTGTGTTTTGAACGAGAAAGTGCTCATGGTTCGAACCCCGCAAACAGATATTATTTTTGCATTTATTTTATCTTTGAACAGTATTTTTATGCCAAAATAATAATAAAATGGGGGTCTACGTACTTTAAAGAACATTTAAATTTTTATTCGACGTTTTTCCAAACAGTTTAGCGAGGAATAAAAAAAAACACAACATATTACAAAATCATGAAACGTGTTAAGCACAGCTATTTCACAGTAAAATACTATCAGCACGTAGCAGGGCGGTTGTACGTCAGGTCTTGTGTTTGAAGTGACGAAGGTTCGAATCTCGCCATACGGATTTTGTTTTTGTTCATTTTAAATTCATATTTTTTGTATAGCAAGCACAGAGAATTTTGTTATTAACTAATGATATCAAATAGATGATTAATTAATTTCTTCAATGTTGTTATATGCGTACAAACAAGAGTAAAATGAAAAATATTGACTTGAAAAGGACTACCTAGAGTGATTGAATATTAATCTGTCTGGGTAGCGGTTTTCCAACAAAATTGAGGTCGGCTGCCAGCGTTACTGGATGCAGCTGAATACCAGTTTTTTTCATGGAGTGAATTCCTATCTGAACTTCACATCCCAGTACCTATCAGGGTGATACCCTTTAGCAAGACTGGTCGATTTTCTGGACCCGTAACGACAGACACTTTTAAATATAGGTATCTAACTATTTGTGAAATTACTAATCGAATGTTGGAAGTATTTTTTTTGTGTATAAAATGAAACCAATGGAAGTGTTTTTAGTGACTAAAGGGAGGCGACTACAAACTCTTGCGTTAGGTTTGAAGCTGGCCGCATGGTACTCAATGGTTCGACTGAAACGTCGCAGCGTCGTGTCACACTCGATGCTCTGCATGTCGCCTGTGGTACCGAATTTATTGATCTAACCTCAGCAATTATCACCATCACGCTATACCTTTGGGGGGGCTAAGCAGTGAAAAGCCATGACATAAATATGATAGACAGTCGGGAACAAGACTGCCTCTCGAAAGACATAGTGTGGGTTCGTGTCTCATCAGTCGCGATTATTTTTGTTTTTTTTTTTTTAACGTTTTATGCATTTCCTTACTTTTCTTATTCTTCTTAATATTTTCAAGTATTTATAACATATTATTGTTTTATTTTGGATAGTTAAGTAGGATATTACACCAAAATTTAAACACCAGCGTTTTAAAGTAGGTATAATACTAACAGAACCTATTTTCTGTTTGTCTGTAGGTATTCCTTTTCACATCACGTCAAAAAAGTAAAAAACCGCATGAATATAACTTTAACACATAAACCTGATAGGAATTGTAGCAATGTTTTAGAAGATTTAACTTATCTACTACGTAACGCCGATACCCGTAATGCCATCTATTGACCGAAATAGTACCCACTATCAACAGGGTGAAAATTACACCAAAAAATATTGTTTTAGTAAGTAGTGGTACTTTCCAAGGAATAAAACACCATCATATTCTTTAGAATGAACTTCTATTTTAATGTAAATAACCCGAAAAATTGCGAGTCGGACTCGCCCACCGATACATTTGTAGGTAGGTACAATTATTTGAAATAAAGGCTTTTATGTAATTATTTATTGAATTGCATTAAATGTGTAGTTTTCAGATTTCTAAGTTCTACGTCAACGGAAAATATCCTATAAATTTAGATTACCTCGAGAGTGTCGAAATGTACATTTTATGTAGCATAAACGGCCGTATCTTTATTTTACGTTGACTTAGAAGTTTTATTTTTTCACAGCTTCAAGGGACTGTAGTTCTGAGTATATTATTTCAACTCAATACCTCCTACCGTTCCCGAGATAAAGAGTCTTGATAGACAGACGGACGAACGGTCAACAAAGTGATCCAACATCATATTCCATAGATGGCGTTATACATTATTGATCTCACTTTTTATTGTGGAATTTGTTCGAAAGAGTCACCGCGGCCCTGGAACACAAAGGGCATTAGAAGGAACACGGATGCGTTTTAGTCAGTAAGAGTCTGACACACCCTCCTGCTTTGCACAGAGCGGGAGGAGTTATTTGATGATTTCCCATCCTTTAATAAAAGGGGTGACGTCATAACAACCACGATTAGATGGCAAAGTCCCATGGTAGAGGAGTCGAAAGAGTTGCATTAGCTCCGCTGTATATGTAATATTGGGTTTCTAGGTTTTAGAAACATAAAATTGTTTCGATTTGCGTTCCTGGATCGAAATAAATAAAAACAATCAATTTGATTCATCAAGGTTGGTGTGGGTTTAAAGAGCATGGTTAAGTAATTTTAGATGATAGCATGTGCTGACCGGTTGCTTCACAGCTTGGATCCATTTCTTCTGTGTACGGGGAAGCAACAGCCATAAATACGCAGAATATTAAGAAATGTTTTCAGATTAAGTTTTATGATTTCTATTTAGAAATTTCAAAACTTTGCATAAGTTTTTTAGTTTTAAAACTGTTTAATTCCCAGTGAGCCTATGAAACATCATGACCAGCCCAGGGCCAGAAATTATCCATTGCGGGCTTTACTCTCCAGTGGATCAAGGGGAACAATAGATCCCTAGGCATTTTTTTTTTTTCATTTTAAAAAACGTTGCCACACTCTAGGAATTTCTCCTGTATCGTGGGTGCATTTACAAACATACAAAGTCACATACACAAACAAACAGCCAGACCCGGATCAACTATCTGTAGAATAGAATAGAATAGAATACTGTCTGTAGGTCATACAAATATTTGTTCCATGCGGGAATTGAACCCATGACACGCGACGCAGCAGCCAATCACTCAACCACTGCGCCAATCGTGTCGTTCATTGACGACACAGACGAACTCGCGAAGATAGGTTTTGAGGTGGTAGAGCTTTTTTTTATGGATGGTATATCGTCAAATGACTCCTCTCGCTCTGGGTAAAACAAGAAGAAGTGTCAGACTCCTATTGACTAAAACCCATCCGTGTTCCTGCTAATGACCTTTGCGTTCCAGGGTCGCGGTGACTCTTTCGAACAAATCCGCAACCCCGGCACTGGCCCGGCAGATAGGGCCCGCTTTGCCCCATCTGTTTTGCTGAAAACTCCTTGAGGCACGCGTGGAACACAGCGCACAGCTTGACATAGCTAATTTAGACTGCCTGCAATCTATTGCCGAATTCACGTACGAAACTGAGAAGGTCCAGCTCTACCACCTTTGGGCACGCCACAATCACGGCGGTCAGTCCCTTTTTGACGAGTAGCAAAAGCGGCGCCACAGCGTCCTCACCTTCCGCCTGACGCAGGTACTCACCGGTCACGATTGTTTTGGGAAATAACTGTTTCGGTTTCAGCGGGAGGACACGACCGGGCGTCAACACTTTAAAGATCACCTGGATGACACGGTGGAACATAAGGTGGATGTCTGCCCTTCATAGGCGGAGCACCGCTGCATCCTCATCGAGGCGATAGACGGCGGCGACCTCTCGCGACCGGCCCTGATTCAATCTATGGTCCGGAGCGAGGATACATGGGAAGCGGTCACCTCATTTTGCGAAGCAGTAATGCTAGCAAAGGAGAAGGCCGAAAGCGTGAGAGAGAGGGAAATCTCACGCCCCAGCCGCCGCAACAGAAGAAGTCGCCCAGGGCGAAGGGAGTAACCGGGCGATTCCCTGCGACCGTAGGGCGCGGGCCTGCGGACGGCGAGTGTTGGGTGGCACGCTGTCTGATCAAAACCAGGCTCGGGTCAACGGTGCGTTGTGTTCCACGCGCGCCTCGATATGCCAGTATTGTAGACGGGGCCCACTAGGGGCCAGTGCCTGCCAGGGTAGCGGAATTTGCTCAAATAGTCACCTCACCGCGGACCTGTAACGCAAAGGGCACTAAGAGGAACACGGATGGGTTTTAGTCAGTCAGAATCTGACACTCTGTTATGCTTCGCCCAAAGCGGAAGAAGTCATTTGATGATTTCCAGTCCATAAAAAAGGCTGGCTAACTTAGCCAGGACACCTGCGCACAACGGACAGAATAGGAGTCTAACATGGTGCGGATACCGGAGTCTGTATAGTAGTGTCGGTGTAGTATTTGTTGCAGGGGAAGGTTGCTGTTCCGGTTGGTGTCTTCCCATGCCCAACCCACGTTTCTCATTACGAAAAATTATTAGGGCTGGTGGAACAGAAGGGGTGAAAACAGCCAGTGCCTTGCATAACACTCTTCCAAGTTCCTAATGCTAAGAGGAGTTAAGCAATACTAGATGTTGACTGTTCGTATATCTTAGAGATCTAACCTAGCGACATTTTACTTTCCGACATACACGCGAACGAAGTCACGGGCAACAGCTAGTTATTAATAAAAGGCTAGTTTTAAACTTAGTTAAAAAAAAATTGAAAATTGTACAAAAATGGTCGAAAAACGTTGATACGTAAAATTAAAATAATTAAATGTCCATAACCTTTTTTCCCGGCCACCGATTGTAAGCCTAGATGTTGCTCAAAAATAAGCGTAATCTAACTTTGTAAACCCCAAATCAAGTTCAGTATTTTCGGAGATTATCGCGTACAGACAGACAGACGAACAAAAAACGTAAAAATGCGCTTTTTGTGTTCTATAACTTTTTTGAAAACCTCTACTCGATTTTTGGTATTTTTCTTTAATGTACCTACAGAATTCATGGCTTCTACTGTTCTATTTTATGTATATAGATAGATATAGACATAGAATATAGATAATTATTGATATTGATTATTTGAACGTTCAAATAATATTCTAAAACAAAACGGCCAAGTGCGAGTAAGACTCGCACACGAAGGGTTCCGTACCGTAAGCCTTAATATATTATAATACTAGCTGACCCGTGCCCACTTCGTTGGGCGGTAAACATTTTAAATTGTGATGAAATTATGAGTGTGGTTCGGTTAGTACTGAGTGCTATGATTTATTTCCTGACGGCCAAAAGGAGGGTTTCGTTTTTATTGATATATAGCTAGGCTAGCGAGCCTTTGCGAGCGCTCAGCTCACGTTCAGCGCTAGATTCCCGAGCACGGACCTGCGATGTTCTCCAGTTTTGGTCAGAAAGCCGCTGTGAATGCTCAGAGCTATATGGATTCTCCAGCGCATGCTTGCGAAAATATTTTCTCTATTCCTCGAGAGGCGCTAATGATTTTCAATAGCAGACTCTTCCGTACGGCGTACTCGAGCTGCTCTTGTCTGGGATGTCTGACGGGAAAGTTGTGATTTCCTTTTAGGCATGAAACTGTCTTTTTTTTTTAGTGATGGGAAATCATCCAATGACTCCTCCCGCTCTGGGTGTAGCGGGAGGGAGTGTCAGACTTCTACTGACTAAAACCCATCCATGTTCCTTCATTGCCCTTTGTGTTCCGGAGCCACGGTGTCTCTTGCGAATAATCCCGCGACTCCGGCAGGCGTCGGCCCTTTCGGGCCCGCATGAAGCTGTCTGATATCCCAAAAACAGAAATACCACAGCTTCAAACTCGAAGAATGAGAACGAAGTAGTATTTGTGTTTTAAGAAACTGAGCCACCAAAACAATTTTAAAGACCAACAACTTCCAACCAACTGCGTACAACTCACCTACCTAACGACGAAAGTTAAATAATAACTGGAGGGTCATTAATCCGAACCAGAAAAATGACGTAATTGCACAACGCCATCTATGGGTAAATGGATGGAATGTTATCCGTGCCTCGGAAAGCACGTTAAGCTGTTGGTCCCGGCTGTCATTTGGATCTTTGGCAGTCGTTACGGATAGTCAGAAGCCAGAAAATCTGACACCAGTCTTGCCAAGGAGTACCGTGTAACCCAGTTATTGGGCTGTGAAGGTCTGGTAGGCAGCCGCTCCACGTAAAATACTGGTATTCAGCTGAATCCGGTTTGACTGGAAGCCAACCCCAGTATATAGTTGGGAAAAGGCTAAGCAGATGATCTATGGGTAAATGGATAAAACGTCCGTACAAAGTATGTTCTAATGCGGTTCGTGAATGGACGGCGGCATTTTGCCATTTAGTAATTTTATAATATTATCTTCGAAACTATTTAACCAATTGACATACTGTTTTGGGCAAATCGTATCTCTATGATGTTCTTGTGATCATAATAATATTTTTTTCGATAAGGTTTAATATTTTGTTGTTTGAAAAATCGTCCAAAGGTAAGTACGTCGAAAAATACTTTTTTTAACACATAAAAGCTACAATATCTGCTAAAATATAAAAGATAGAAATATGGTGTTGCGGACTTTTTTGTAGAACTATTTAAAGCGGACAAGGTTGCCATACATTGTTTTCAATTATATACAACTGTTAAGGCAGCGCATGCAAATATCTCTGTTATAAGAGCTATTTTTTTCCGCCTGGATAGACAAAAATTGAGATAGTTCGGCTCATATGCATGATATCTTTATATTTTTATAGCCTATAGCATTCCTCGATAAATGGCATATCAAACACTGAAAGAATTTTTCAAATCGGACCAGTAGTTCCTGAGATTACCTCCTCCTCCTACATACAAACTTACAAACTTACAAACATACAAACAAATTTTACCTCTATAGAATATTAAGTATAGAAGTATAGATTATCTCCAGTTATGCTTTATTGAATTATTATTAGAATCTATTAAAAGATCATTATTAAAAGGCCCATCCAATTATCAAAAGATATTAATCAACCATATTTCTCGTTGGTCAAGTAATAGCACGAGCTAGGTGAACATGAGGTCCTATAGTTTCAATTCCAAGGCCAGACAAAGTTTTAATGTGTGTGTTTCATCTAGAATTGTTCAGTCGCAGCCTGAAGTCTGAATTTGGGCCTAGTTAAAAACAATAAGGCTAGCCTCCTATAACATCCTGGGTTGCGGAATTTGTTCGAAAGAGTCACCGCGGCCCTGGAACGCAAAGGGTACCTATTAGAAACATGGATGGGTTTTAGTCAGTAAGCATCTGACACTTCCTTCCGCTCTGCCCAGAGCGGAAGGGGTCATTAGAAACAGTCACAATATTTTAAAGTGTTGGACAGTTCTCATAATCTTAACCTCCGAATGTCCAAAAACTTAATTCTTTATATTCCTCCTCACCGCACTGGGTTCTTGTCTAACTCCTATGTTATTTCCACCATAAAACTCTGGAATATGCTACCCCATGACATCAATAAGTCTGAGTCAAAATTTTCTTTTAAGCTTAAACTGCGAAAACACTACTTAAAAGCCTGTCATTCGTAGTTTGGTCTCGTCATAATTATTGTAAGTTCTCTTAATCAGCAAAATATTATAAAACATCATATTTATTAGTCTATTATGTTAGCATTATATGTGTATTTTATTAGTAGATAGCTGACCCACGCAACTTCGTCTGCGTCACATTTTCCAATAATGCTCGGCTCCTTTTAGTCTTAGCGTGATGATATATAGCCTATAACCTTCCCGGATAAATGGGCTATCTAATACTGAAAGAATTTTTCAAATCGGACCAGTAATTCCTGAGATTAGCCCCTACATACAAACTTACAAACATACAAACTTACAAACAAATGTTACCTCTTTATAATATTAGTATAGATTTTGTTATAGCGGCAATAGAAATACACAATCTGTGAAAATTTATAATGTCTTGTACTTATTACGGATCTCTAACCAAACCAATTTCAATCGAACTGAGGGACCCGTGCTACTCCGTGGTAGTAGTGGCATAATTCAAACACTGGCCAAGTACGAGTCAGACTTTTCTGTAATCTTTAGGTAAAGAACTACTATCTGCCTTTCTTTCAAAATTTTAGCCTCATTCGTTTCGGAGATAAGGGGGAAAATGTTAATTTTTCGTCTAATTTCTTATATGACATCAAAACTTTGCACTTTACAATCATGAAAATAATATATTTACAACCCTTCCCGCACGGTACAGTTTTAAAAACTTTTTGTTTAAATTTTCTAGTTTGTCCTCCAAAACTGACCCCTATACTCGAAATTATAAATGTAAGTAACGCGTCCGTGTTTGGGTTATAAAAGTTCACATGTGTACCAAATTTTAACAGAATCGGTGAAGTAGGTTCGGAGAAAATTTGCTGTGATAGAAGGACAGACTTATTAGGGACACAAAACTATTAACATGTTAGGGCGATACAATAAGAATCTTAAGATAAAACATTTAACCCCACTATTGCCGCATATTAAACAAGTATGTGATGGAAAACGGAAGATGATTTTAAATATATTTTTTGTCATTAATTACACTTTTTTGATGAATTGTAACCATCCACCTACCATAGCATTATTAAAAGTCAAGTCGCATCTTCACGCCAACTGGCTTCCTAACTCAACTTATGTAAGTGGGATTACGATCAATGAAAGAGCTCGTTCTAAATGAAAGAATTCTATTCTATTCCAGCGAGTACTCTACCAACAAACTTTTTTTTAAACTATTGATAGGCATACGTTTGACCACTTTCTCACCTGATAAATAAGCAATGATGCGGTCTAAGGTGGATCACGCTTGCCTGGAAGAAACCTATTCACTCTTAACTTAAAGACTCCCAGGTTATAGCTAGGAAACACAGACTCAGGCAGAGAATTCCACTCCTTAGCTGTTCGCACAATGAATGTATTCCCAAAACGTTTTGGGCGTATGGTGGGATGTCCACAATGCCATGTACCGCTGGCGCGTCGCCGTACGTCTTGTGGTCCGATGATGGAATGGGCTTAATGCAATTCCGTCGCACACTCCCCAAAATGTAACCGATAGAAAACCGACAGGCTAGCGACTCGGCGTCGATGCTCAAGACTTTGGAGCTTCGATTCGACGAGCCTACCATTGCCGATAATCCTCTTGGGTCGTTTTTCAATTGATTCAAGGCCATCAAGCTGGTATCTGGCAGATCCGTCCCAAAGATGAGAGCAGTACTCCATACACGATCGAACTAGCGATTGATACAGTTTAAGAAACTGAACGCGTACCCAGTTACGTGGGAATGTAGAAAGAAAGCAATGTTAACCAGAAATGCGTAGGAGGAAATCAACTTCTAGTTATAGAAAAGGATAAAATGAGGAGATTTCCAGCAATTGATGACGACATATTTATACCTATGCCAACGCGTTTCTTAAAAAAAATTAGTCCGACCGGACTAAATAATATAAAATGTAGAAGTGTAAGAAAGTTTCTCAGGAGTGTGTTCATGGGCCATTGAATGAGTTCAGCACATTATCAGGAGGTTCAAATAAGTAATGTAAAATGGAAAAACAGTCAATGGCACAATGGTAAAAGAGAAAAACAATACAAAATTATAAAAGTGTCTCTGTTATCACAGTCTCGAGTCAATTGGAGGTTGGAGTCCATGAGAGTCTGGTGGAAGCACATTCTCACCATCGTCGCGCTTAAGGCACAGAGTTCATGAAGATGAGTGTTCGTTTAGAAAAAAAAAACAAGAAATATAATATTATAGGGCTGTAGTACATACCCCAGGAGAAAGAATGCGTCATAACTACGAACAGCGGTAACAACGCCAGCACACAAGTTGTCTTCATCTTGTTCACCTGACTTTGCTCTTCCATCAGAAATGGAGCGACGACTTCTTGTGAAATGCAAAACTTTTACGTGATCGTGTTTTTATAAACAGCATATTATCTAGAATGTTGATAAGCTTGGTCCGCAATCTTGTTGTTTTATTTAAAACGCAAATTCGAAATGACATCATTTTACAGTTGAAAGGTCACAATAAATAATATCGTTATAATTAAGTTGTACTAGATTTTGCTCACGACTTCGTTCGTTTTATTCAACTACATCTACATTTTTACGAATGGCCAATGCGAATCAAATAAACCCGGAACACGCAGGAGCATCACAAACCAAGGAGACAATAGACATGAGCGTCACATGAGCTACGCCCCTACGAATAGAGGATACAAGAAAATCCTCTTGTAATTATATATTCAATGCTTTGGAAGGGTCAACCACCTACCTATATCTAACCTGATGTCCGTACCTACGGTGAATTTAAAATTCTAGCTTAGGTTTGAAAGCTGAAGGATAAGAAATTTGATTCTTTTATAGGAGACCATGTACTGTAGCTAATATAATATTTATTAAAATGATAAAATCTCTTAAATTCCCGAGTCCCACCATCTGAGTTACCCCACCACAAATGATGGAGGCGCCGGGTAAATAACTACGCCGGGTATTTTGTAAAACTACGCCGGGTATTAAAACAATAGAATGAAAGAAAGTACAAAACAAAAAACAAAAAAAAATTTAAAACAATATACGCCGGATATGTAATAAAACTACGCCGACAATTAATAGAAAGCGTGTACAAGGCTTACATTGTACCTGAAAAGAGTTATCGCGTGTGTGTAAAGCGCGAAGAAACCCCTATTTTTAGAGGGATGAAGAGACGCTTATGATGGTCAGGCGCTAGTTATGTCGACGGCTGGATTAAAAAGCTAAGTACTCGACAACCGATCCATTCCGTTAACACCACACTACAATATTTAGCTGCAGTAAGCTTGAAATGAACTGTCATTCAATCTTGATTGGAGTCATTGACAGCTCACTTCTCGTAGGTGTTCTAGTTGAGAAGTTTACAGGATCGCACTGCTGATCACACGTTTTCTTCGTCCATTCCTTCTTATCAAACGTGACATTATCACTGACTCCCTAATCTTCCACATAATTCCGCACACACTCTATCCGTCCGTCTCAGTGATGTCCATATCACTGTAAGTCACATCTGTTTCATATATCCTCAACATAAATTTGCATGCACAAACCAACACTAACAATTAATTTTGATATTATAAATTACTAGCTGACCCACGCAACTTCGTTTGCGTCACATTTTCCATTACTGCTCCGCTCCTATTTGTCTTAGCGTGATGATATATAGCCTTCCTCAATAAATGGGCTATCTAACATTGAAAGAATTTTTCAAATTGGACCAGTAGTTCCTGAGATTACCCCCTACATACAAACTTACAAACATACAAACTTACAAACAAATTTAACCTCTTTATAATATTAGTATAGATAACAATAGGTAGGTAAACGACTTTGATAGCACACGTTTTACGAACATTATGTAAACTGTTAGGTATCAAAAGTCACTGAACATTCATAACAATTGCAGATAATAAGGAAAAAGATAGCTTTGTTAGTTTTATTTAGGTATGTAGACTTAAAATTATAATAGTGGCTTTCAGCTGAACCCGGTTTGACTGGAAGCCGACCCCAATATAGCAGGGAAAAAGGCTAGGCAGATGATGATGTAGACTTATAATTTGTCTGTGGTAGTCACATGCATAAATAATTATGTGACAACGAGGGGAAACTTAAAATCCATAGTCCATTATGAATACCAAAAATTCAACAGTATTGGTCTAGCAGATTCGGAGAAAACTAACTGTGACAGACGGACATACAGACAGACAGACATCCGAGTGATCCTTTTTTTCCATTCTTTATCTATAAGGGGTTTCTATCCTTATGGATACGTTAACCCCATTGTACCTTATACTTTATTTACACACAACTATTTATATACCATGCTACTATAATTATATAGGAACCTACATATATTTATATTATACACCACTATATTGTTTGTCCCATGATAGGGAACTATTGCCTAGACTTCTGAATTAAGCCACAAATTATCCGTTCAGTCTTTTCTGATTCAGGATATGCCAAAATGTTTTGTATACCTACGTCCAACATCCTACATGTTTAGTTTAAACACCAAACTGTTGTTATATGCTTGCTTTAAATTGACAAGATCAACAAGCACGAACATTTATCGTGAGTAACCACTTAAATCTCTAATTAAGTGCTAATAACATGAATGTCATTTATTAAAACACTAGCTGACCCGTGCAACGTCGTCTGCGTAACATTTTTCATTACTGCTGCGCTCCTATTGGTCTTAGTGTGATGATAATATATAGCCTATCATTCATGGTTCTCATATGATTTGACCAGTACGATTGTATGGACTTTAAAAGAGACTTTGACCTCTGAGTTTGTTTCGGCGTTTCTTCTCAGAGCAGTCAGCTAGGAAATGCCGGCCTCATCTAGTTTAAAATGACCAAAAAAGATTGACGTGTAAAAGTGATAATTACAACCTACTTACAAAATAAATATCATTTATCATTTTATCAATAAAGTTTTGGGTGAATCGCCGATATTTCACGCCGGTTTTTTCGGATATCACTCATAAATATTTAATATGTCAAGCTTCCTTAGTATCATCCGAAAGAGTTGCTTCGATTGTTAATTTAAAACGTCCTCCACACTATTCCCGAAGTTACTCCGACGAAGTACGCTCCGACGTTGACCGAAGTCCGAAGTACGTGTCCACACACTCGAGCAACTTCGCGAGGAGCTCAGTCGCCCGTTCCCCTCACGATGTGCATCATAGATAACGTTCATTTGGCAACTGCCGTTGCAATGTGTACTCACGCGTAATAAAAATACGTGCGTATTTACTATGGCTCGACGCGAACCGAAGTGAGCCGAGTAGTGTGGTCAGACGCTTCGTGTTCAAACTTCGTGACACTTCGAGTCCTTTGACTCGGGCGCAAAAACCGACAACGACTGGAAGTCGCCCGAAGCGAGGCGAAGTTGCACCAAGCAAAGCGCAGTGTCCCTCTACACTATCGTATTCGCTCAACTTCGATCAACTTCGGGAATAGTGTGGAGGACGTTTAACAGTGCCGGATAATAGGAGCAGATTGAAAGGTGAGCATATTAAACAAAGAGTGCTGCTGATGTCTATTTCAGACGAATACTGGTTCCAGTGATGGTTAATTTTAAACAATATAAATGTATGATTTATGAATAAATAAAATAATAACAGATATATATTTTATTTTTTATTATCTAATTTTTGACATTGCAAAATATACAGGTAAACTTCTCTTGAGCAAAAAATATCGATATATCGGAATATCGATATTTTTTGAAAATACAAGTATATTTTTAGAAATTTTATTTATTAAATATTTTTAGAAAGTAAAAATGATAGATACGATAGCTATGGTGGTGTTGCTATCCTGGTGCATAAGTCAATTAAATTACTTTAGTCTCACCCAAAGTCATTTAATAGTTTGGTACTCCCTTTCTTCACTTAAAATCATTATCCTTAACACGTTTGCTATAAACTTCAGTAACCATCATGTTCAAAATCCCGAAATGTTGTTTAGCATAAACATCTTTAGTTCTTAAAGTATTCTGTCATAATATCGAGTACTATAATAGTTGAATCTCCTAATTATACATGACCTAAAAGTCATAATATCTATGTCCTAAGTATTAAATTGTGAAACTGGTCTGTAGTTTGACATGTCTTCTTTGCTATCTTTTGTATGTAGTGGTTTTATAATGACAGTTAGGCTATTTGGAAAAATGCCTGAGTTTATACAGAGCTTCATTATATGAGACAAGGGAAGAGCTATAACATCAGACACAAATTTTACAACAGAAATTGCTATTTCGTCATATCGGACACTTTTTTGTTTGTTAATATTTTAATTATTCTTATTATATCAGCCGGTACTACCGGAGACATAAATATTGAGTTTGGATTGTTTTGTATCCTAATGACCTCGTTATTATTATTATTTGCAGTGTTTTGGACTTGATCGACAAACCTTCTTTGTTTCCATCCTTCTTTGTTAGTTTTCCCTGTTTCATACGACAACATCTCGTGTGTCAGTGTTTAATTGCTATAAAAGTATGCATATTTGTTGTTATTTAAGTTCAAATAGAGAAAATTATTGAAAGTTCAACTTTATAATTATGAATTAGAGCTTTTATGTAGGCTTTTTTCAAGGCATTTTTTAAGTTGTCCATTATGTTGATGTATCCTTCAAATCATCTCTTCCAATAAATAGCAGTAGTCGTTCATTGTAAAATCCTTTAGTTTGCTCTGACCAGTATTTAGTGAATCTTTTTGGAATTGTTCGATAGAATGTAATGGCAGTTATTAAAAGTTTTTGAGAAGACCTCTTCAATTACTGGGAGAGTTCCCTTTGTACAGGTCACAGGTGCTACGATGCATATTCTATTTCGTGGCTTAGAAAACAATGTAGCGCCTGGGGGATTTTTGGTAGCAACGTTATGCTGGCCCAGCTTGGCTGTTGTTTCTGTTGGCCCGGATCGTCAAAAGGCGAATTGGACGTTTGTGTAGATTTATTGAGCGTCTCGCATTTTGTTTTATAATGGGAATTGTTATGAACCCTTGAGTCAGTTATAAGTACTTGAGGTATTCGGTGATATTCTGTGTTGATTTATTTTTTGCGATATTATTATGAGACAACAATGTATTTAAAGTTTATTTATTTATTATTAGGGACAAAAAAACAGTTATTTGTTATGGCGATACAATAAGAATCTTAAGATAAGTAAGTAGTTAAACTTAAAACACACACTATTGCCCACAGATTAAACAAAACTGTGATGTAAAACGGAAGCTGATCTGTAATTTTGTTAATTACCTACTTTAATTAAGTGCTATGTTAAAATTTTGATGCTAATGAATGTATAGCGAGATTTTAATTTTTTTTAGTAAAATAAAAGAAAATTTCTATACTGTAAAGTGTGCGTTATAAGTTTCCACAAGGCGTCGGAGAGGTACTCGTGCCCCGGCATTGGTCTTACATGAATTCACGTGAAATAGGCGGGGCACGCGAGTCCCACGTCTGATTACATTTCTGGGTGCCGTGTAACATACTTAATTTGTAATTTCAGAGCAGTAAAATCTATTGTGGCACAGACCATGCAGCATCATTACATCCAAGAAATCGTCTAGATTGTAGACTTAAGATTTTGTATTTTTTCGAAGTTGTATGGAATCTTCAAAAGTTCAATTAATGTTAACATAATTTGTAGTTCCTACACGCAAGATTTTTTTCTGAATTATTTCTAATTTGCTATTGTATTTAAGGTAATATGGATTCCAAATCGGCACGGCATATTCCACTTGCGAGCGTATTAAAGACCTATAAAACATCAAAAAAGTAGAGGGTCGCACAAAGTCCTTTGAGGATCTCATGACGAAGCCATACATTTGAAAAGCCTTTTTTATTATACTTTCAATAGTTAATTTGAAATCATGGTCTGGTTGCTTTGAAGTTTACGAATCACAATATAATCTTTGCTGAGTTGCACGTAGTGCCCTCTTTTATCGTATATTGGAAACACTGGTAGCGATTTAGGTTCCTTTTTTAGGTGCGGAAAGCTTTGTCAGTATCGTCTGATCTATCAAAGTAATCGTGTTACCGCTATTGCACTATAGGGGTCATTGGCCGTTGTTCTTAGGTCGTCTGTTACTTCCAGGTTCAGCTGTTTACCGATAGGTGTCACTGCCAAACACTGTAATAACCCATACAAAGTGCTGCCATCTATCTGATGGTTATGAATTATGACTAAGACATTCCGCTATTTACCGGTAAGTGTCACTACTGGTGTTTCCTGATCTTTGACAAAGGATACTTTCTTTGTTGTACTTGCTTTCGGGAACAATTCTTCGTAACGGTTTGCAATTCAAATCGTTGATTCCACTAATTGTCCACTAGGTTTTCTTTTTAATTTTTAATTAATGACTTTCATGTTATTAGCACTTGTTTAAAGATTTAAGTGGTTATACTCACGATAAATGTTCGTGCTTGTTGATCTTGTACATTAAAAGCAAGCATATAACAACAGTTTGGTGTTTAAAAGTAGTATGAGTGTGAATGATCACATCACAAATAACATTAGAATAGTTCATATCGGGATTGCTACCATGTACCTTTTTATTTGCGAGTTTCCGATATTTCGGCACTGTTGCAAGCGCCATGATCACGGAGTGACCATATATATATTAGTATAAGGGAGTGACTGAAGATCCTGCGGGTGGGATGTTATTGGCAGAAATATCGGTCTACCCTCTTTCGTAGTCTTTTATTACAACAATCTCCGGTACTACTGTCCACAAACTCACTTTGTTCCCGCAACTGTTCTCGACACACAACACTAATCGTATCTGACCGCGAAGTAACACTTTGTTGAAATCTCCGGTTTTTAGGCATGCGAACTTAGAATAATAACGCATAGAAGCCGCGTCTAGAACAAAACCCGAGCAAAATCGTGTGTCCACTTCATTTTCTTTGTGTGCGTGAGCCGAATGTGTCTACGTTCCTCTAACGCACACAGATATAGCTTTCAGTGATACCATTACTAAGCCGTTACCCACAAAATATGGGAAGACGCATTACTATTTTGCTATCAAGGCAAGTATTTTATGTTGTTGGGAACTGGAAAAGGTAAACATGATTTTTCATGTAATATGTCATATTTTTTCGGAAGGTATAATTCAATTTATTTCAAAATAAAAGGAAATAAATCGCATAAAGAATGAGATATTGTTCAATGCGTTTGGAATGCTTGATCGGTTATAATTATAAACAATGTTAAAACATCGGGTTTGATATGAATTAACAGTAAGTATTGTATTTTAAAATTACAAAAATGAAAAACATGAATGAAAGCAATGTGGGTATTTTTTCCTCACAAATAGCAACACTGTGTTATGACAAGTTAGGTTATTAGAATTTTGTTTTATTTATCGATTTACGTAAAAATAGTGCATAGAATGTGAGTACTTATTTTGTGAAATGTTATTTTATCACATTTTTTTGTTTTCCTGATGTGCAACATCCTTTCACGCAACAAACTGTCATTTTCAATTATTTACTCGCGAGCTGTGTTCGACGGAACGTGACATTGAGTACTGACGGCCTGACGGCTAAGTTTGACGGATTAGGCTAAGTTTTAGTTGCCTCACTTTTTGCACTCGTACTAGGTTTCTATGCGTTATTATTCTAAGCATGCGAATCACTGGATTCCAGACATTTGACAATTTAAAACCATCCTCACGATTGAAATTTTTGTACTTTGTAATTTCAATCGCTTCCCTGACCAATCTAGGTATGTAGTGGCGTTCTGTCGAAATGATCTGAGGGTTGTGAAACTCAATCCAGTGATTTGGACCCGAGTTGATCAAATGTTCAGCGATTGCCGATTTCTGTATGTCATTGTTTTTTTACCGCTTTTATGTGTTCCTTCATGCGGCACGCTCACAATTACATTCAATCTTGTAGACACCTGGTTTCTTCAAAGGAAAACTGTCTTTTGGGGATCGAAGAGATTGAGCCACTTTTCTGAATGGAGTGAAGACAGTATTTACTACACTATTTGATAGGCGTACGTTTGACCGCTATCTCACCTGATGTTAAGCGATGATGCGGTCTAAGGTGGAGCACGCTTGCCTAGAAGTAACCTATTCACTCTTGACTTAAAGACTCCCAGGTTGTAGCTATCAGGAAACACAGACTCAGGCAGGGAATTCCACTCCTTAGCTGTACGCACAATTCATGTATTCATTCCCAAAACGTTTTGTGCGTATAGGTGGGATATCAACCAAGTACCGGTGGCACATCGCCGTACGTCTTGTGGTACGATGGTGGAACGGGCTTGGCGGAATTAAGTTATGCGATTCCGTCGCACACTCTCCAAAATGTAACGGATAGAAAACCGACAGGCCAGCAACTCAGCGTCGATGCTCAATTGTTCCGTAAGACGTACTGAACATGTTCCAATTCGTGGCTTAAGTGTTGGTCGTCACACAAATCATATGCACGATTTGTCAGTGAAGTAACCACCGCATCAAGTTGCATAGGGTGATGATGCGAGCTTGCATTGAGATAGCGGTCAGTGTGAGATGATTTTCGGTAGACAGAATGACCCAGTGAACCGTCGCTCCATTCACAAATTTTTACGTCCGAAAACGCCAGACTTCTGTCTTGCTCTAACTACTAAGAGAAGTTTATCTTTGGATGGATAGCATTTAAATTTGCCAGAAGGGACTCCACATCATGCTTGTTTCCTCTCAATACACATAGAATACGTCATCCACATATACCTCTTCCATAGTTTAATCTCCGTAGATGCAGTGGCGAGGGCTCTTTCTACGAAGTACTCCATCCAAATATTTGCAACCACGGGAGCTACAGGACTGCCCATAGCAACCCCATCTATTTGGAGGTAGTATTGACCTTGGTATATGAAGAAGGTAGTTGACAAACAATGATGCAGCAGTGTGACATATTCCATCGGGATGTTATTATCTTGTAACCTCACCTTCACCACTTCCAGACAATCTGCAACTGGTACATTTGTAAATAGTGAATCTACGTCAAAACTAGCCATCAACTCATATAATTCAACCTTATTCTGGTGCAAGATATCAATGAAGTGACGAGAGTCCTTGATAAACGACGACATTTGGCCCACTATAAATGGCTGCAATACCTTTGCTACGTGCTTGGCTAAATCATATGTCGGTGAGCCTATCTGATTCACAATGGTACATACTGTACCACTACGACCCATTGTACCCATGTGTGCTTGTGTAATTTAGAAAAACCATACAACTTCGGGGGCTGGGCGTTTCTGGGGCGCAATAAATACTTAAATGTATCTTCGTCAAGAGCGTCTGCGCATTGTTTTTTAAGTGAGCGAGTGCTTCTGTCTGTTCTCGCCGTCGGTTATGTCTGCCAATAACATCCCCCCCGCAGGATCATCAGTTACTCCGTGATCTTGGCGGTTGCAACAGTGCGGAAATATCGGAAACTCGCAAATAAAAAGGTACATGGTAGCAATCCCGATATTAACTATTCTAATGTTAGTGACCATGAAAGTTTAAAACAATATTATTTTCACAAATAACTTTTATCACAGGGCTATTTCACTTTAAATAACATTTCTCCATACACTTTCCTTCACTATAGTTGACTTAATTATTCACCAAACATTTTCACTTTACAGATTTAATTTTTATAATATTTTGGAAAATCTTTGACAGGAGCCAATGTTTACTGTATAAGCGCCCTCTAGCGAGTCTCTAACTCTAAATTAAATGTGATTTAGAATGTGTAACGCACCCAAAAATATGTTATAATCGCAATGTATTGATATACGAAGTGGTATCAGAGTTAGTATCAAATATATCTTACTGTGAAGATTTGACACCCATCAAAAAGTAAAGATGGGTATGAAGCTACTTTTTAACCGACTTCCCAAAAAGGAGGAGGTTCTCAATTCGGATGTATTTTTTATTATGTTTGTTACCTCGTAACTCCGACAATTATGAACCGATTTGAAAAATTCTTGTTTTATCAGAAAGGATATACTTTCAGATTGGTCCCGTTTAAATTTTATCAGAATCGGTTACGAACTTTGGATTTTAAACCGAAATAGCTGGAATTTGTTTACTTGGATGATGGATTTATGTCATCCAAGTAATCGATATTGCGTATTTTGCTTTTCTGCGATTTTGCAGTGGTGCTGTTACTAAAAAGTGAAAAATAAAAAACTTCTTACAAAAAAATACAACCGAAAGTAAAAAATAACTTTAATTTCGGAAGTCGGTGTCAAAATATTATGAAGAAACTAACAAAAACACCGACTTACGAAATTAAAGTTTTTTTTACTTTGTAGTGTTTTTTTTTTTGGAAGTCAGTTGTATTTTTTTTCTTCTTCCAAAGTACTGACTATAAAGCTATGTATAAAATTAATAGATGTATATGTATAATGTCTTTGTCTTTGGAACTCATTGCAGTATACCAAGCGGTATCTTATTCGATTAGTCAAAACCTAAATAAGGTAGATAATATATTTACAGATAGTAAGATCGCCTTACAACATTTGGCTCGATGCGCCTCTGTAGTGCGATTCACTAAGGCAGAACATCTTTACAACCAAGAAATCATCGTTGAAACATCTGAGCATATATTTATCAAATGTTTCAACGATGATTTCTTGGTTGTAAAGATGTTCTGCCTTAGTGAATCGCACTACTGGTTGCAGAGGTGCATCGATGGCCTAAGGCGCAACAGGGCGCAACGCAAACAGAAGGCGATACGGCGCAGATACGGTGTAGGCGTGATATCTGCGCAAACAGACGCGGGGACGATACGGCACAAAGTATTATTATACAAGGTGGTATTTAGTGGAAATAACACTTATTGCTTTTAAACCGACTTCCCAAAAAGGAGGAGGTTCTCAATTCGGATGTTTGCATTTTTTTTAATGTTTGTTCGGGCATAACTCCGTTGCTTGCCAACCGATTTTAGAAACGATTTTTTTTGGAAAAGGTATACTTCCCAAATGGTCCCATGATAAGGAAACGATCTGATGATGGCATCTCAGAGAAGTCGAGGGGAACTTTCGAAAATGGTATGGGCAGCTAGTGCATTTGTTAATTTTTTCATTAAGTATTTTAAAGCACTACAATTTAATGAAGGTCTTGAGTCGATCAGATGATGGAGCCGAAAGACAGTCGAGGGAACTCCTCAACTATTTACAGCAGTTACCTTGTGTTTGGGCCTGACTAATTTGTATTGATGAAAACTTTACACCTAGATGGGTTGTGGCTGTCATTACGGGTCTGATGATGAAGACGAAGGACAGTTAAGGGAACTATTCAACGGTTTACAGTAGCTACCTTGTGTTTGGACTTAATTCATTTATATTAATGTTAACTTTGTTACCTTATAACTCCGTCAATTATGAACCGATTTGAAAAATTCTTGATTTATCTGAAAGGATATACTTGCAGATTTGTAACTGATTTTGATAAAATTTAAATGGGACCATATTTAAATTTTATCAAAATCAGTTACGAACTTTGGATTTTAAATCGAAATAGCTGGAATTCGTCTACTTGGATGATGGTTTTATTACGTCATACAAGTAATCGAAATTGCATATTTTGCTTTTCTGTGATTTTGCAGTAGTGTTGTTAGGTGTGGGGTACCACTAAAAAGTGAAAAATAAAAAACTTTTTACAAAAAAATACAACCGACTTCGCGCTAATCTCGCGCTGCCGGCTCGAATTGAAAAAATATTTTTGCGTTGGATAGTCCATTTATCGAGGAAGGCTAAAGGCTATATAACATTAAGCTATGACCAATAGTAGCGGAGCAGCAATAAGAAATGTTGCAAGCGGGAATAAAGCTTCCGTTGCGTGCGCTGCGTAAACGGTTTAAGTTACGCAAAAATAAAGTATAACGAAATTATTCCTCTATAAAAGTTCAAAAAAAAGTCCTAGACCGCATATGTATATCCCTTAAGGTTAACTCACTATAACCATTTTATGGAAATCAAATTTGTTCTAAAATAATGCATTATTTGCGAGGAAGTTCTTATTAACATGGTATTAATCCATATCCAAATAAATACTGTATCATCATAAGTATTTAATTTTGAACAAAATTTCCATGGACATTATTTAATTTTAATAAATATCTTGAGAGATATCATCTATACTTACATAATAAAATAATAGAAATCATGAATAAAAAATACATTAAAGAAGAATACCAAAAATCGAGTAGAGGTTTTAAAAAAAAAAGCTATAGTACACAAAAAGAGCATTTTTACGTTTTTTGTCTGTCTGTCTGTCTGTCTGTCTGTCTGTCTGTACGCGATGATCTCCCAAAAATTCTGAACGGATTTGGTTAGGGTTCAAATTTAGATTCAGCTTATTTCTGAGCAACATATAGGCTTTGTTTCATTACAATCGGTGGCCGGGAAAAAAAGTTAAGAACATTTAAAGATTTTTAATTTACGTATCAACGTTTTTCGACGAGTTTTGTACAACTTTCAGTTATTCGTTCAGTTTAGCATAAAAATAGCCTGTTTTTAAACAATCTTATAAATTGTTATCATCACGCTATAGCTTCGAGGAGCTAAAGCAGTCAATAACCATAACATTATAAGATCGGCTATTTCAATCTATTGTCAACTGAGTTCATAGACCCGGCGATACAATGACTGACTGCCGAGTGATTCTATGTAAGTTCGAACCCCGGTAACTGAAACGGTTTTTTTATTTTTTGTTGATGAATATTTTCTTACTTTTTTTATGCCCTGCTCTAAAATTTTCGTTGGCCGCGACTGCAGAGGGGCTAGCACGAATATTTTGACGTATAGTAACGTTAACGTAAGCGAATTTTGAATGTGAAAAACTATAGTATTTTGGTTTAATTTTAGGGGACATCCACAATTTATATAATTTAAAAATATGAATATAGTATCTAATTCAAATAAATATAAATAAATATTATGTGCGTAATGAGTATTATAGTTATGGTAAAAGTTTACGTAACGTTACTATACGTCAAAAATATTCGTGCTAGGCCCTCAGAACCAAAGTAGTTAAAATCAACTTACTTAAAAGTAGATGAAATCAACTTACTACGTAATGCCTGCAATGCCATCTATTGATACAAATAGTACTTTCGACAACATGACATAACACCAAAACATATTTTTTAGTTATTAGTGATACATTTAAAACGTCTTAAAATGATTGTAATTCTTTTAATACTTTAAAAACATATCGTTTTAAATGAACGTTATATTCTGATTAACTCAAATAAAACGAACTCTTAACTAATCTTTTCATAGTTTAACTTCATGTTCCATAGATAGTGTAATGCATTCGATCTCATTTTCGCGTTGCTAAGATTACAATATTCGTCAACAAGTGCTCTTAGATTTGCGAAGGTTAATAAGATAAAGCTTTTCAATAACACCTGCGAGACTAAAGAGGCCACTTTAGCAGAATCATATTATTATATAACTAGCTGTTGCCCGCGACTTCGTTCGCGTGAATGTCGGAAAGTAAAATGTCGTTAGGTTAGATCTCTAAGATATACGAACTGTCAATATCTAGTATTGCTTGACTCCTCTTAGCATTAGGAACTTCGAAGGGGGTTATGCAAGGCACTGGCTGTTTCACCTTTTCTGTTCCACCAGCCCTAATAATTTTTCGTAATGAGAAACGTGGGTTGGGCATGGGAAGACACCAACCGGAACAGCAACCTACCCCTGCAACAGATACTACACTGACACTACTATACAGACTCCAGTATCCGCACCATGTTAGACTCCTAAGACTCTAACTCCTGGCTAAGTTAGCCAGCCTTTTTTTATGGACTGGAAATCATCAATTGACTTCTTCCGCTTTGGGCGAAGCATAAGCGTGTCAGAGTCTGACTGACTAAAACCCATCCGTGTTCATCTTAGTGCCCTTTGCGTTCCAGGTCCGATTTTGAACAAATTCCGCTACCCTGGCAGGCACTGGCCCTAGTGGGCCCCGTGTACACAACGCGCCGTTGACCCGAGCCTGATTTTGATCGGAGAGCGTGCCACCCAGCACTCGCAGTCCGCAGGCTCGCGCCTGGGGCGTGAGATTTTCCTCTTTCTCTTTTTCAACAGTTATCTCCCAAAACAATCGTGACCGGTGAGTACCTGCGTCAGGCGGAAGGTGAGGACGCTGTGACGCCGCTTTTGCCACTCGTCAAAAGGGGACTTACCGCCGCAATTGTGGCGTGCCCAAAGGTGGTAGAACTGGACCTGTATTCTCAGTTTCGTACGTGAATTCGGCAATAGATTGCAGGCAGTCTAAAATAGCTATGTCAAGCTATGCGCTGTGTTCCACGCGTGCCTCAAGGAGTTTTCATCAAAACAGATGGGGCTAGCGGGCCTTATCTGCCGGGCCAGTGCCGGGGTTGTGGATTTGGTCGAAAGAGTCACCGCGACCCTGGAACGCAAAGGTCATTAGCAGGAACACGGATGGGTTTTAGTCAATAGGAGTCTGACACTTCCTCCTGTTTTACCCAGAGCGAGAGGAGTTATTTGACGATATATCATTCTTAAAAAAAAACTCTACCACCTCAAAACCTATCTTCGCGAGTTCGTCTGTGTCGTCAATGAACGACACGATTGGCGCAGTGGTTGAGCGATTGGCTGCTGCGTCGCGTGTCATGGGTTCAATTCCCGCACGGAACAAATATTTGTATGACCTACAGACAGTATTCTATTCTATTCTATTCTACGGATAGTTGATCCGGGTCTGGCTGTTTGTTTGTGTATGTGACTTTGTATGTTTGTAAATGCACTCACGATACAGGAGAAATTCCTAGTGTGGGGCAACGTCTTTTAAAGTGAAAAAAAAATGCCTAGAGACCTATTGTTCCCCTTGATCCACTGGAGAGTAAAGCCCGCAATGGATAATTTCTGGCCCTGGGCTGGTCATGATGTTTCATAGGCTCACTGGGATTTGATCAGTTTTAAAACTAAACAATTTGTTAAATATGTGTGAATTTTAGCCGTGTGCCTTTGCAAAGTTTTGAAATTTCTAAATAGAAATCATAAACACTTAATCTGAAAACATTTCTTAATATTCCGCGTATTGATGGCTGTTGCTTCCCCGTACACAGAAGAAATGGATCCAAGCTGTGAAGCAACCGGTCAGCACATGCTATCATCTAAAATTAATTAACCATGCTCTTGAAACTCACACCACTCTTGATGAATCAAGTTGATTTTTTATTTATTTCGACCCAGGAACGCCAATTGAAACATTTTTGTATTTTTAAAACCTAGAAACCCAATATTAAATATACAGCGGAGCTAATGCAACTCTTTCGACTCCTCTACCATGGGACTTTGCCATCTAATCGTGGTTGTTATGACGTGACCCCTTTTATGAAAGGATGGGAAATCATCGAATAACTCCTCCCGCTCTGGGCAAAGCAGGAGGGTGTGTCAGACTCTTACTGACTAAAACGCATCCGTGTTCCTCTAATGCCCTTTGTATTCCAGGGCCGCGGTGACTCTTTTGAACAAATTCCACGATGAAAAAGTGAGATCAAATGTGTAACGCCATCTATGGAATATGATGTTGGATCACTTTGTTGACCGTCCGTCCGTCTGTCAATCAAGACTCTTTATCTCGGGAACGGTAGTAGGTATTGAGTTAAAATAATATACTCAGAACTACAGTCCCTTGAAGCTGTGTAAAAATCAAACTTCTAAGTCAACGTAAAATAAAAATACGGCAGTTTATGCTACATATTAAATAAATACTTTTAAAAAATAGCCTTTATTTCAAATAATACCTTGTACCTCCCTATAAATGTGTAGGGAACCCTCGGTGGGCGAGTCCGACTCGCACTTTTCCGGTTTTTTTACATTAAAATAGAAGTTCATTCTAAAGAAAATGATGGTGTTTTATTCCTTGGAAAGTACCACTTCTTACAAAAAAAAAATGTTTTGGTGTAATTTTCACCTTGTTGATATAATAGGTACTAATTTGGTCAATAGATGGCATTACGGGTATCGGCGTTACGTAGTAGATAATATGTTAAATCTTCTAAAACATAGCTTCAATTCCTATCAGGTTTATGTGTTAAAGTTAAATTCATGCGGTTTTGTACTATTTTAACGTTATGTAAAAAGGAATACCTACAGACAAACAGAAAATAGGTACGGTGAATTATACTTTAAAACGCTAGCGTTTATATTTTGGCATACTAAACTATCCAAAATAAAACAATAACATGTTATAAATATTTGAAAATATTAATAAGAATGAGAAAAGTAAGGAAATGCAAAAGTTAAATAAAATCCAAAACTAATTGCGACTGATGAGATACGACCCCATACCATGTCATTCGATAGGCAGTCTTACAACCCAACGGGCTACGACCGCTGTTGGGAGAAGTCTAAAATAGTCTATTATATTTATGTCATGGCTTTTCACTGCTTACCTCCCCAAAGGTATAGCGTGATGGTAATAATTTCTAAGATTAGATCTATTAGTATGTGCAATTTTGTATCATGTTGTGGATTCTTATAAAAATTCCTCGCTGAGCTTTTTGTAAAAATGACAAATTATAAGTAAAATGTTATTTTTAGTACGCAAAAACCCATTTTTATTATTATTTTGATAATATAATGGTATAAAAAACATAAAAAAAAAATAAAAAATAAATACAAAAATAAAATCTGTTTGCGGGGTTCGAACCATGTGCACTTTCTCGTTCAAAACACACATTTTTGATTATTTCTCGTCCTCCATAGCATATAGCGTGATAATATATAGCCTATGTGTTGCCTATACCTATAAGGATCATTTGTGCAAAATTTGAACAAAATCTGTTCAGTAGTTTTCGCGCCAATCGTAAACATACAAGCTCAAGATTTACTGTTTTATTATATGTATATAGATATATAGATTTATTTAATTGCATTAAATGTGTAGTTTTCAGATTTCTAAGTTCTGCGTCATCGGAAAATATCCTATAAATTTAGATTACCACGAGAGTGTCGAAATGTACATTTTATGTAGCATAAACGGCCGTATCTTTATTTTACGTTGACTAGAAGTTTTATTTTTTCACAGATTCAAGCGACTGTTGTTCTGAGTATATTATTTCGACTCAATACCTCCTACCGTTCCCGAGATAAAGAGTCTTGATAGACAGACGGACGGATGGTCAACAAAGTGATCCAAAATCATATTCCATAGATGGCGTTATACATTTGATCTCACTTTTATATCATGGATTTTGTTCCAAAGAGTCACCGCGGCCCTGGAACACAAAGGGCTTTAGAAGTCAGTTCTTACTGACTAAAGACTCTTGTCTTGACACACCCTCCTGCTTTGCCCAGAGCGGGAGGAGTCATTTGATGATTTTCCTTTCTTTAATAAAAGGGGTCACGTTTGAAAATATGAAATTGTTTTGATTTGCGTTCCTGAATCGAAATAAATAAAAACATTAACTTGATTCATCAAGATTGGCGTGAGTTTCATGAGCATGTTTAGATGATAGCATGTGCTGACCGGTTGCTTCACAGCCTGGATCCATTTCTTCTGTGTACGGGGAATCAACAGCCATCAATACGCAGAATATTAAGAAATGTTTTCAGATTAAATTTTATTACTTCTATTTAGAAATTTCAAAACTTTGCAAAGGCACACGGCTGAAATTCACATATATCCAACAAATTGTTTAATTTTAAAACTGTTCAATTACCGGTGAGCCTATGAAACATCATGACCAGCCGAGGGCCAGAAATGATCCATTGCGGGCTTTACTCTCCAGTGGAACAAGGGGAACTTTAGATCCCTGGGTATTTTTTTCATGTTAGAGAATGTTGCCCCACACTAGGAATTTCTCCTGTATCGTGGGTTCATTGACAAACATAAAAAGTCACAAACACAAACAGCCAGACTCGGAACAACTATCTGTAGAAAAGAATAGAATAGAAAAGGTACTCTCTGTAGGTCATACAAATATTAGTTCCGTGCGGGAATCGAACCCACGACACGCGACGCAGCAGCCAATCGCTCAACCACTGCGCAAATCGTGTCGTTCATTAACGACACAGACGAACTCGCGAAAATAGGTTTTGAGGTGGAAATGCAGCTTTTTTTTAAAGATGGTATATCGTCAAAGGACTCCTCTCGCTCTGGGTAAAATAGGAGGAAGTGTAAAACTCCTTGAGGCACGCGTGGAAAACAGCGCACAGTTTGACATAGCTTTTTTAGATTGCCTGCAATCTATTGCCGAATTCACGTACGAAACTGAGAATACAGGCCAGCTCTACCACCTTTGGGCACGCCACAATTGCGGCGGTAAGTCCCCTTTTTGAGGAGTGGCAAAAGCGGCGCCACAGCGTCTTTTCCTTCCGCCTGACGCAGGTACTCACCGGTCACGATTGTTTCGGGAAATAACTGTTTCGGATTCAGCGGGAGGACACGACCGGGTGTCAACACTTTGAGGATCACCTGGATGACACGGTGGAACATAAGGTGGAAGTCTGCCCTTAATGGGCGAAGCACCGCCGCATCATGAGGATGCGAGGCGATAGACGGCGGCGACCTCTCGCGACCGACGCTGATTCAATCTATGGACCGGAGCGAGGATGCATGGGAAGCGGTCACCTCATTTTACGAAGCAGTAATGCTAGCGAAGGAGTAGGCCGAAAGCGTGACATAGAGGGAAATCTCACGCCCCAGCCGCCGCAACAGAAGAAGGGCGACGGGAGTCACCGGGCGATTCCCTGCCACCGTAGGCGCGGGCCTGCGGACGGCGAGCGTTGGGTGGCACGCTGTCCGATCAAAACCAGCCTCGGGTCAACGGCGTATTGTGTTGCACGCGCGCCTCTAAGAAATGCCACTATTGTAGACGGGGCCCACTAGGGCCAGTGCCTGCCAGGGTTGCGGAATTTGTTCGAATAGTCAGCGCGGACTTGGAACGCATAGGGCACTTATGGATTTCCTAACCATAAAAAAAGGCTGGCTAACTTAGCCAGGACACCTACGCACAACGGACAGAATAGGAGTCTAACATGATGCGGATACCGGAGTCTGTATAGTAGTGTCAGTGTAGTATCTGTTGCAAGGGTAGATTGCTGTTCCGGTTGGTGTCTTCCCATGGCCAACACACGTTTCACATTACGAAAAATTATAAGGGCTGGTGGAACAGAAGAGGTGAAACAGCCAATGCCTTGCATAACCCCCTTCCAAGTTCCTAATGCTAAGAGGAGTCAAGCAATGCTAGGCATTGACTGTTCGTATATCTTAGAGATCTAACCTAACGACATTTTACTTTCCGACATACACGCGAACGAAGTCGCGGGCAACAGCTAGTAATATAATAATAATCTCGACGACGTAACTTGTCAGGCAGGTGTGCTTTTGGTCGGCCCCATACCAAGTACAGTAATATTATTTTTTGAAGTCGTTTCGTTTTTAACCGACTTCCCAAAAAGGAGGAGGTTGTAAATTCGGTTGTATTTTTTTTATGTTTGTTACCTCATAACTCCGACAATTATTATGAACCGACTTTACCTCTAAAAAGTCTGTGTCCGATCAGTTTTCGACGCAGTCACTCGAGCGCTAGTGTGTAATGAGAAGAAAATGTTTTACCTTGAGTTAGGTTGTCCCTCAGCACTAAGACAATTGTTCTGACAAACAGAAACTTCACATCTTTCACCTTCATAATCTGCAGTGCACTGGCAGATCGGCTCGTCCTCCTCATTCAGAGAACAGTCACCGTTGTTTAGGCAGTCCTCATGGCACGCGTTAACCTCGCACCGTTCCCCAGAGTAGCCCGCATTACATCTGAAATAATGAAGACAAATAAAACCAATCAACTTTATTTGTGACTACGTGTAACAAGTAAACGAGGTGTATTCACTATGTTTCGTGCATTTTGGAGGCTCTAAAGTGTATTTTAGAGAGCAGCGGTTAAGGAGACATCGTTAGAGAACTTGCCAACTCACTTTGAGCATGCGGGCTAATAAATGCTCGCACCTACTCTGAGCAGAGGTTAATGTCTGAAGTGGTATTTTGAGGTAAGTACCACACAGATTTGAGTGGTCTTGTACAGACAATGCAAGCATTTGCCAGTTACCGTGTACCTTAAACTTAGAACAATAAGAAGCTCAACGGCCTGACAAACAATACCAAAATAAGGACATTTGTGTAAGCCGCATAGAGAACTTAAACGACTAACATTAAATGAAATGAACTCCTAAAATAGCAATCTATATGGTCCTCATATTCACAATACGTTATTTATTTTTTTATGTAGGTACACACAATATACTAAAAAAGATTTTTTTTTACAGATAAAGGAGCATGTAGGAACTTGTTCGAAATGGTCTTTTTAGGAAAGAACACCTCAGCTATGACTTTTGAGCAACATTTACAAATTCATAATGGTACGAATTTGTTTTAGAGTCACACAAAGTTAAATTATCAATAATCCTGCGCACACTAATAAAATGCACGCTAATAACCTCACCTGCTAATCAACTTTCGATCCGTAAGTCGGCGAGAAGAACGTCGTAAGCGCCGTGGACTGCGGGTCACTAACGCGTTGCGCTCATTAAGTTGGTTCTCACAGTTTATTTAACGGTTTAATAACACTGGTTGATTTTGTTTTAGTATTTGCTTTGTTATTATGAGTCACATTTACCTATTACAGTTGATGCTATTAAACTTTACAAGAATCAGAACACGGCATTTCTAGTTTGAGGGTTTGTATCGAAGATCTTCTTACCTACATTCAGGATGTCCCTCAGCGCTGACAGTACAATTTCCTTGGAAGCAGTAGTTGTGACATACTGAACAGTGGTGTTCCTCCACATCCGGTAAAGCTTCACAGGACTCGTTTCCCAAGGTTTGTTTCTCAGTTGTGTAGTTGGCTGCTGTGAGTTGACACCACCCATAATCTCTGGTAGACTGTGTATAAACAACTGGTGCCACATAGTGTTGTTGATGCTTCTTTGGTAACTGCAAAATTGCACTTTGATCATAGCTCCTCCAGTAGATGAAATCTTTTGATACGGTTAAACTAGATGCATAAGTTTCTACTCCTATAAAATAAAATGTTCGTCTGTTTTTTCCACTCAAGTCGGCACTTTCAATACTGTGACGATTAATAGTAGTGTCCTCAATCCAGTACATTGTCTTCGTTTGTTGGTCAATAGCTAAACTCTGACGCCAATAAATATGATCGTTTATTAAAACTTCTCTCTCGGAGCCATCAAACGCAGCCCTCTCTATGTTATTCTTTGTGACCCAGTAAATATACCTGTAATTTTTAAGTAACTGTAAGTATTAACAAAGTTCAACATGAGTCTTAAAACTACACTAAATTGTTATAACGACGTACCCTCCACAGCTGTCTACATCTATATCCCCGAAATAGTCATCTGTCGTAGCTATAATATTTCCGTCAACTGCTACGTTAGACGAAGCAGGTTTTAATAATAACGAGTATATATTCTTGTCTTCACTCCAAAATAGTAATTCTGTGACCGGGTCGTAGGCGAGACTGTTGTAAACAGGACTTGTTGGTCTCGTTACTAAAGTTTTCATTACCTTAGTTGTTAGGTCAAAACTGTGTATGGACCACGTATTGTGGTGATCGACAAACAGCAGCCTGTAGTGAACTGGATCGTACGTGACAAAATATATCTCACTAGCGAACGGAATGTTTTCGGTGTACGTTGCTGCTCCGTTGTAAAAGAATTGTAATCGTTGCCATTTGCCCTCGACGATGTCTGAAACATTAAAATTACATTCTTCGATCCCATTGCAAACACAAATTATTATTTAAAAGAGTTACATAGAGTGTTACAATGGGTGGTTATATCGTGACTAAAGGCGAATGTTTTGATACGTAGTTATCCAATGGTTTAAAATGATGGGCACCTAAATTTCGTAATTGTGCGTTTTTTGGGTTCCGTACATAATGGGTCACCTACTATTGAAAACTATTACTTAGTCTCCGCTGTCCGTCCGTCTGTCCGTAAGTCTGTAGATTTAATAGGCGTTGAGGTACAGTGCTCCAAAAATTGCTATATTTTTCCAAAAAGTTCTAAAGTGGAGTTTCAGTTTTAAAGTCGGGGTTGGCAATATCGGTCATATTATTTTCATAAAACATCTAAGAACACTTCAATGACTACACGGCGTCGTATACATGTAAACTGTTCCGTTGTGAAATTATAGATAACTAGCTTGTGCCAGCGGCTTCGCCCGCGTAATGTCTAGGGAACATACTCCCGGAATATGTATAACCTATTTACCCTCAAAGTTCCCGTTCCTGTTAGATTTCCGGGATAAAAACTACCCTATGTCCTGCTCGGGTCTCAAACTGTCTTTGTACAAAATTTCAGACGAATCGGTTATGTGGTTTAGGCATGAAGAAGAGACGGACAGACAGACAGACAGAGTTATTTTCACATTTTATAATATTAGTTAGTAGGACTCTTTGGTCGCGCAGAGTAAATGTATTGGATTTATTTGCAGTCCCATGATAATGTCGTGTGCGAACATTTGCCAGTAGGGATACTGGCAAATGTCCGCACACGACATTGTCAGTACTTTCGCGGGCAAGGAAAATCAATACATTTTCAGAATATATACACATGGCGATGCACCTCTTGAAAAATGAGATAATTATGTGATGTTTTCGTGACGTCAAGTGGTTCATCTCTACTTTTAATTATCTTTACCTTTTTAAAAACGTTTTCACGCTAAAAGACTCACTCTACAAGATAGTCGTAAGAGATGAATTCGTAAACCAGTTGATTCCGGCGGTTTTATTTTTTGTTTCAGAAAACTATCTACATATAGTAATAATCGATTTCATTGTCTTAATTCACTTTCTCTGTACTAACATATTAGTATTAGTAGATTCTATTTGGGGATTATAGCTGTAAGAGCGCTAAGAATCCTTAAAGTCGATACTCAAAATTAGTCATCTAACTAAGTCATTAACTCCGAACATACTGACAGTTAACAAGTCAAGTCAACCGAAGGTTCTTTTTTAAAAGCTGGTGTTACTTATGGTAATTATAAACTGAATAATAATCTTAACTTTGGAGTCTAATTTTCACATGTTAAAGTAATTATTTCAAAACGGACCTAAAATTAGAAATAATTATATTTTTAGCAAAAGTCCTTTTTAATAGCTCTTTCCAACGATGACTATTATTATGTTATGGGGTGCAACAATATGTTTAACTCAAGTATTCAACATTATTTGTCTGTTCAGTTTTAATTTCATTCATTAACTCGAATGAAATCATAATAAAATTAACAAAAGTTGAGGAAGTAGCAAATGATCTTCTAGATAAGGGCTTTCCAACGAAATTGAATATTTGGGTATCTTCCCATAGTTAGATGACCATTCTCTTAGATTCTCTATATTATTGAAAATACTAATTTACATTGTGCCGAGTTGCAGGCAAATTGTGTGCAATATTTTTAAGATCGATTTTATAGTAGATATTTTTTTTTTTGTACTAGATTTCATTTTAAATAATAAGAAATATTTTTCATTCAGCTAACATATTTTTATCGAAAGTCCAGCATATCACAGAGCTCCATTTTTTAAACTACAATTTCGATTTTTTGTGCGAAAAATTGTTCGTGTTTGATGTGCTATATCTCAATACCTGTAAAACCAATCGAATTTCATTTGCAAATTTTATCTACTATAATAGTCCACGGATTGACTTTTTATGTACAATTAATCGTTTAGCCAACGTCTGAAAACTGACAAAAAAAATTGATTTTTTCCGAGCACCACGCAGGTAGCACAGCTCTATGTACACTACTGTCATCTACTCTTTTAACATCCCAAAATTTCAGGATAGTGAAAAATACTGCGACCTACAATGTCTTGTATCAATCAATCAATCAAATCAAATAAATTAATTCATATTTTTAACAGTAAAATGTCACAGAAAGATAATATACATATAGTAAAAATCTTACAAAAGGTGTGTGGAGGAAGTTAATGGCTGTCTTAAATCTAGTTTATGGCTAAAATTAACCACAGGTACAAGATATTTAACTAGGAACTTAAAATATATGTAGCGACCTGCCCGAACTAGGTATATTTAGACCTGTGTTTCAGGCCAACACTACATCGCAATTGAAATTGGTCAGATAAATATGTAAACTAAATCAATATATAATCTTAATCGACTATAAAAATAAGCAAACTTTACAAAAGATGAATATAAACTTTTTTCATAATTAACCAAAATAAATAATTACGAAGTAATATTAAATAACAATATTATCATACTAAGTCTTTGTCAATGTAATTGAGTATCGATAAATATTCCGCAAACGTAGAACTAAATTTTTTATAATTTAAACTATATTTTGAGTAACTTGTTGAGCTTGTTATATAGGTAAGGTCCTAAGAACACAAAAAATGTATGTGCAAAAGCATGTTTGGTTTGAGACTATATACAAAGCAAATCTTTCCTTCCCTTGCCTGAAGGTACTTGTTCATATATGGAAGTTCAGTGTGCTGATGCAGTATGATGTTTAGAATACTAATATTGACGTACTGTTACCTACTATGCAGTCATAGTAACAGTACGTCAATTAGTATTCTAAACATCATTATAGGTCGGCCCAATAATAGGGAATATGCATGAAAAAAGTATTTATGATCTGAACAGTTTATCTAAAAGTATTCGAAAAAAAAAAAGTATAATACTAACTGCGAAATTAGAATCTATATTGCTCGAAAAACGAACGAGATACAATTATTTACAAATATATCTGTCCCTCTCGCGAAAACGCTGTTTTCTATGGCAGCTGTATAGTCGTCGTGTAATTTGACATCACATTATGTATCGGACTTCTCTTTCTAACTGTAGTCTTTGAATCTTTATAACTTAATAAATGATGAAGGTATTTAAAAAATAATCATCTTCGGCCTAATCATCACTTTCCATCAGGTGAGATTTGGGCCAAGAGTTTCCCCGTTTTGTATAAAAAAAAATAATAATAATAATATTAATAACCCTACCGCAGTATCTCTACGTTGACGTCGTGGTGGGGCTTGCGCGTCCCGATGGACCTTAGGTCTTACCTAGGGTGAGGGGCCAGACAAAGAGAGATACAATCCGCAAGGCAGTTTTGTGGCGAACTGTTGGGCAGTAGCGACCCCACGAACCTTATCTCCCGGGAGAAGTCTTGTTCCTCATCTACGGCTTGCCTTTATTGGCTGGCCGGAGTGAAAACTGACGAGGAACAGAGCTCCCACCTCTTCCTTGCCTTAATTGGCCGGTCTGAGTGGAGATTCGCTAGAGCATACGTGCTCGGGAGAAGGACGTATAATCCAGTAAGATGCTGGTAGGGATCTTGACCGCACTTCCGGGATTGTCCTGATAGCCGTGGTATACCTCTCCACTCCTCTAGCACCTGAGGCCATGTTGCCCCCTTGGCGCTACGTCACTTTGTGCTAGCGACCGTTTTCGGGGGCCCATTCATTGAGAGTGCAAGTCACCCCCTGCCATTTAAAAGCCGTGTATATTGTTAGTGGTCAGGCAGGGGCCAATAGTTTTATAATAAACGATTATCATTCCACTAAGGGCGGGTTGTATCAAAAAGTTGGCTAACGTAACATACGTACGTCAAAAAGTTACGATTACGGACGATGTTTGACTTTCGTTAAATTAGAAGCGTTGTTTCAAAACATTCTGGTAAAAATTCCTGCTCATTCCAATAGCTGAGTTATTGACACGGGTCCTACCTAAATAGCTTTTTTTGCATTCCACCACTTATTTGTGTCTTCAGAAGAACTGGTATTGAGGAATTCAAAATTGCCAGTGCTCAGACCATCTGTTAACGTAAACGTTATATTTTACGTGCGTTAACGCTGACATTTTGTGAAACAACCCAATTTTTTGATTTGACGATAGTTAGCACCATTTTTAACGTTTACGCGTGCGTTAAGTGTAGTTGAAACAACCCGCCCTAAGCCACCCAAACCCATAGCGTTTCATTTTTTGTTTCCATATTCTGCAATAGTACTGCTCCAACCGGGGATTGTCCTTGGGAATACTTTCAGTGCATACAGGGATAATCGCCGGTTGGTGCCCCATTACATTTGAAAAGTCTAACGGGGCCTCTGCGAGTTGATTTCGGCCCCTCGTACGCCTACCAAAGGACCGGGTCTCCAGGGGCCCGAGATAGTAAAAAAAAAAAAAAAATAATAATAATAAACGTCATGCGCTCATACTATGGGGCTACAGAGGGGGGAACTAAGACGACCTTGGAACGTGCTACTGCCACGCTGGAGATAGGGTCGGTGAGTTTGTTTTGTTGCAGAATAACTTGCTACTCTTGTCGCTAGCGCGGCAGAATTAGCTTCATCTATTTGACTGACAGACCTTGACTATTCAAAACTTTTTACAAAAAAATACAACCGACTTCCAAAAAAAAAACACTACAAAGTAAAAAATAACTCTAATTTCGGAAGTCGGTGTTTTTGTTAGTTTCTTCGTATTTTGACACCGACTTCCGAAATTATAGTTGGAAGAATTGGAAGTCGGTTGTATTTTTTTGAAAAAAGTTTTTTATTTTTCACTTTTTAGTGGTGCCCCACACCTAAAAACACCACTGCAAAATCGCAGAAAAGCAAAATACGCAATTTCGATTATCAAAAAATAAATAAATAGTCAAATTCAAAAAGTAAATAGTCAAATTCAAGCTATTTCGATTTAAAATACAAAGTTCGTAACTGATTTTGATATGATTTAAATGGGACCAATCTGCAAGTATATCCTTTCAGATAAAACAAAAAAAAATCAAATCGGTTCATAATTGTCGGAGTTATGAGGTAACAAACATAAAAAAAAACATACAACCGAATTGATAACCTTTTTGGGAAGTCGGTTAAAAAGTGCCTGTAAACTGGTCTACTTGAAATAAAGGATTTTGTATTTTGTACACTACTTTAACCGTTGCGGGGTTAGATTTCTATTCGGAATGGTATACCCATGGCCAACTTTATAAAGCTCTATCGCGTGTTATCAACCCTAGCAACTTTCTTCAACATTGTGCACAGAAGTTTCTCATTGCGAAAAATTACTAGGGCTGGACGGCATTTTGAACAGAAGAGAAAATACAGCCAGTGCCTTGCATTACAGTCTTCCAAAATCCTAATTCTGAGAGGGGTCAAGCAATGCCAGAAATTGACTGTTTGTGTAATATCATATTGTATCAATCTTACATCGCTATGTGTGTTTACTTTTCGACATACACGCGGACGAAGTCGCGGGCAACAGCTAGTAAATATTAAAATTAGTACAATAACATTATAGCTTGAAAACCTTGGCGCGTTTCTCTTAGGTCTTACCATAGATAGCCCGTTCTCTCAGTGATGATAACCAAAGACATTACTAATTGTATTTTGGTCCACCACAAGTATATTTTGCTTGTTTATGTTTTTATGGTGGTGGTTTAGCGGGAGAACATTATATAATAATTCTTTACTCAAAGTTATTGTAGTAACATCGTTATCTATTTGGCTTAATTGTTAGATATTTATGCTGGTGACTGTACTAACCAAGAGCTGGTTATCAAACGGCCAAGATAAGCTTCCACTTTTGGCGCCTGGATTCTAGTTATTACAATTTATTTATAAAATTATCAAATGATGTAGAGCTAAGTATGTAGTAATGTGCACTGGACACTCTACGGTAGTGCGATTCTGTAAACATGTCGAAGTGAACACTTAGGCGAAGTGAACGATAAGTGAGCTGTCAAACCATACAAACAAAGATGGCTTGATAGTCTGCTCACTTGTCGTTCACTCCACCTAAGTGATGACGGTGAGATGTCGACAGAATCGACCGGCTGATCTCTTTCTACCACTCAAGGCTTGTTTATTCAAAGTAAGCATTAAAGCTTACAGTCGAGGAACCTGTTCAGACCAGCACAGCTACAAGACTGCGAGCAATTGTTAAATCATCAAAATGGGTACAACCACAGCGATCATCGTCACGTGTCCCCTTCCGCTAGAAACCTGGATGCTCTTCACACTTCCTAACAGTACATTCTAGTACTGACTGTAAATACTAATAGGTCACAGGAATTGAAAGATTTTTTCTTAAGACTGCCATGCCAACCTATGTAAATCCGACCAAATTTCAGCTCTTCAAGTAGTTTTTCTGTATCTGAGAAATTTAGTTTTGTTTAATACTCTATGTCTGAGCAATTTTTATACATGCCGAGGTTGTGGAATTATTAGTAAGAGTTAGCACGTCCCTGAACCGCAAGGTGTTCATTGACATCTAGCCGCGGGCTGGAGGGTACACTTATGAATTAACAATAGCACGCCTGAATCGAGGTGGCTCAATGAAACAGTGGGATACTAATTTTGTTTTATTGGCTTATTACCTACCAACAATACCTACCGTTAATAACAGAATGTTAATTTACATGTTTACTAAGTACATAATCTTTCGAGTGCGTTGCGGAGGATTTAAAAAGTAAAACGAGGAGTCTTACTCAGATGTTGGTTTATTGTAGAATCATTCAAAAAACATTATTCTTACATACTAAATGACATAGTTTATATCGCTATTGCTCATTAACCTAACGCGTCTATCAACCATTGTCAGCCGACGTCAAAACACATGAAATGCCTTGAGAACGTGAAACTCTGACAGCTATGGTGACGACGGTGCCTCAGTAATGAGCGCTTACGGAGTCTCTAAAGAAATAATCAAAGTGACGATATAAATCACTTCAGTGACTGTCGACTTGTTTGATAATTTCGAACTTGAGTAGCAAGAGTTATGCTTGTATGCATATTTATATGATTTATTCCTAAAACAAGGATACAAGCATCCTATCATATCATATACAAGCAAGAGTTATGCTTGTATCCTTGTTTTAGGAATAAATCATATAAATATGAAAAAATCAAGCATACTCAAGTTCGAAATTATCAAACGAGTCGACAGTCACTGAAGTGATTTAATTATATCGTCACTTTGATTATTTCATTAGAGACTCCTTACATACAAAACATGTTATTTCTATAATATTATTATCTAGTGTTAATAAAATGAACTCTATAGTACAAAACTTAAGACTACAACTAGGTGCACACGGTGGCACACTTCACTGGTTTCATCGAGTTATAATCGAGATGTTCTAGTTTATTGACGGATCAAGGGTTTAATCTAACCTGGAGACGCGAGACTATTCCGGAGTGGCGGTACTATTCGAAAGAGATACCTTGGCTCCGGAACACAAAAGGCACTGAAGGAACATGGATGGGTTTTAGTCAGTAAGAGTCTGACACTCCCTCCCGCTCCGCCCAGAGCGGGGGAAGTCATTTGATGATTTCCCATCCCTAAAAAAAAAAAGCGTTTAATCTAATAACTAATCCGGGCTAATCTGCTTGCCCGGGTGTTCCAAATTTAAATGTTTTTTTATTTTATTTCATTTACTTCGTTTGTGAAAATAAACAGTTATACATGAAAATTGAATACTAGGTAGGTCATAAATATACTAGAGTTACAAAATGTTTAACCTACTAGATTTTCCACAAAATATTAAAAGTTATATCAAACAGTGCGCAATATTCTAAGATGTTAAAACAAAGTTATTAGTGAACTTAAACATAGACAGGCATGCAAACAACACAGAAAGAGAGAGAGAGAGAGAGAGAATGAGTAGATTTAAACTAGGTATTATAATCTAAACTCATTTTTAAACAAGACCTCTACTTTTGGAGCAGAGACAGAAAAGAAGTGAAGTCTTCAAGTATTGATTTTGCGGCGCGGGGGTGCTCGCAAGCCTGAGTTTGTACGACAAGGAAATGAACAGGCAAATATAGATCTTGCGCACACCCCGCGGCATGATTATGTTTGTGCTGTGTCACTAATCATATCAAACAAGAACACTGTTTCCAACAGTATTTGTCTTAAATTTAGCAGTTATACTTCTCGTCGTTTGTCTAAGAGCCGATTTTTCAATAGTCAGATAAACCATATCAGAGGAGTAAAAATGCCAGTTTGACAGCATTTGCATAGTAAATATGTCAAACAGCCATATTTATTCTTCAGTTAAAATTTATCTGACTGTTGAAAAATCAGTCCTAAAACGAATTTTATTTAACTTCGTTTTAACTCAAAGGCCTCGGTATCAAAACGTCCTTTTCTCAGAATCTCTTAGTAGCAGAACGATCTATTTGCAAATCTTCCTATCGTCAAAGTATAGTTATGCTGGTAAATTACCATCACTTATCTTTTATCACATCTCACACATTATCATCAGTTTAATTATATTATTATTTAGCTTATGTTTATGTCACCGGAACATGGCAAACTACGTAAGAATATAATAAATCTTCATTAGATTATATTTTTTTATATATCCGATTATTCATCTATTTTATGATAGACCGCACTCACGCGCACAAAAAGTTTTGGGAACACTTTCATTGTGCGTACAACTAAGGAGTGGAACTTTTTAAGCCAAGAGTGAATAGGTAGTAGTAAGAAAGAAACATACATTCAATTAAAAAACTTTTAGGGGATGGATGATTAATTGTTAACCGACTTCCAAAATAGGGTATTTTTGTACAAACGCATAAAAAAACAAAATAAATCATTGGGCATCAAAAAAATAATCCACATCGCTGTCAACGGCTAAAGTGCCCAGAACACTGGCAGCATTGCCACGTTGAATGGCAATGCTGATTCTTTGGTCGAAGAAAAGCCCAGCCCTCTGGTCACGTGAACCGTCGACAAGTTGTTTGCTGATGTCCCGGAAGACTCTATGTGCACTCGGACCCCATGGGCCTAGTGTTTCAACAAAATAATATTTATTATGCATGTACACCGAATACTCCGAGGTTTTTGATCCGATTTGTTTGTTTTCTGTGATTCTTATTAGTTCGATGCGTCTTGCTATTTGTTTGTTTTGTGTGATTCTTTTTAGTTCGATGCGGCATTCTTGCTATTTGCCCCCGGGTTTAATTCAGTTTGGATCAGTAGTTTTTATTTTATGAGCATTTTTGCTTATATCTTTTTTTTTGAGTTCCAAATTCAATTTAGGTATGTTTCTTTTTTGTTAGATTGGCACAATTATTTTCCCTTTTGGCGCAACGTTAGAGTTTTATCTGTTATTTAGATTACATAAAGTGCTAGTTTTATTAGTTATATCATATTTAGTGCGTATTGTAAAAACAACGAACAAAGATTTTGTCATAAATTTTGCATCGCCAATGCAATTTCGTGTTCGGAATCACTGAAAATGTTACAGAAGGCTTACGGTGCATCAATTTTATAAAAAAACGAAATCGAGATGTGATGGAAGATTTGCCTCGCTCTGGTTGGCCACGAACGTCTGCAACTGAAGTTAACATCGCAAAATTGAAGGAAATTGTAAGTGAAAATCCTCATTCGTGTTTAAGAGGGATAGCCGCTGATTTTTGTGTGTGTCATGATTCGGTCCGTACCGTTTTAAATAATGACTTGGGTATGAAACATGTTGCCGCTCGGCTAGTTCCAAAATACTGATTTTTCTCCAATAACGCAATCGCATAAGAGTGGGAAACCGAAAAAATCACGCCAAAGTCGATCAAAAGTAAAAGTCATGTTGACTGTTTTCTTTGACTATCGCGGTGTTGTGCACTCGGAATTCTTGCGATACCCGACCAGAAAGCCATCAATGTGAACGAATTTATGACCAAAAACTGACAAATACCATCGAGCAACCACCTTATCCAACAGATATAACTCAAATGACCACTTTGTGAGAATTCACGACGAGAACAGCTGAACTCGATTCCGGAAAAAGCGTTCAAAAAATGTTTTGATGATTGTATTATTCGTTGGTAAGCGTATCGTTTTTGATCTTTTCCCGGTACTTTGATGATAGAGTAATATCATTTAAAAAAAAAACAAATCTTATCCTAATTCAATAGTTTCCTATGTATCCGTGTCTTTTTAAGAAAAAAATGTTCATTATTTTACGTGATACTTTATAAACTTACCTACAGTATCTGCTATTTTCCGGTGGCAATTATACTAAAATACTATCGAAACGGAGATATCATACATCTGGTGTGGATACAACCTGTGTTAACACCCTTTTGCAATCGAATGTTCCAAGTTCAGAGGGAGACTTTGGTAGCGGAAGTTGATTTGGTGGAATAGGTCGTTTTGCTAATAAGACATTTTGATACGGAGGCTTTAAAATTTGCAAACAATTCGTTGTTATTTAACAAAAAAGAAATAAAGAAAATACTCTAAGACTATAACTTCAAATGGATCATCGCACTCATACGCATTTGTCGATGTCGGACACTCTCGAAAGTACACTTTACATGACGTGCCGTCTTGTCTCATGCCAGCCGCAGACATCGTCGTGTTACTGACAGTTGCTTATCCATACATTTCAGTGTTCCCTCCTTGTATCAGTGATCGCCGTACTAGAAGGCTCACTGGATTTTATGTGGACAGTCACGACGTCATCCGGGTGCTCAGCATATTATCAAGGATTATTTTTATAAAATGGGTTGATGTTAATTTTATCAAGTGTCTTGCATAACTGTGCTTACTGTATCTGATACCATTTGTCTCTCAGAATGTAATACTTGATGTTCGCGTTTTTGACGTGGTTTCATAGTGGCTTTGTATATTATACTTCATTGCCTCCTCGCATTTTTGGATCTTGACTGCATTCTCACCTAGTTTATCCGAGTAGAGTTGCAGAGACATTGTAGTTCTTCTCTTATAACTAGCTTCATTTCGCTGCGCAATAAGTCTCGTAATATTTGTAGTGTCATGTCGTCAACTAGGTGTGTAGTAGCAATATTGCATCTTTCACCTTCATAATCTGCAGTGCACTGGCAGAACGGCTCGTCCTCCTCATTCAGAGAACAGTCGCCGTTGTTTAGACAGTGCTCATGACACGCGTTAACTTCGCACCGTTCCCCTGTGTAGCCGGCAGTACATCTGAAATAATGAAGAAAAATCAATATTAAGAAAAACAAGTATTATTAATTTGTGACTTCGTGTAACAAATACACAAGGGGCGTCCACTGTGCTATGTTTAAGACGCTCTAAAAGTTTATCATAAATAGAAGAGTCATCGGTGATGGAACGATCGCGAGGAAACTTGGACTTAAAATTAAGAAAAGCCCGAAGCCGCCAAACTCACTTTGAGCAAGCATTCTGCTGATAAATGCTCGCACCCTCTTTGTATGAGTAGAAACTTGACCTAGTAACGAGCCGGTAGATATTTAGTAGAGTATTAATTTTCTAATTATATAATGGGATGGAAATAAAATACCTGCAAGTTGGTTGCCCCTCAGACTGACACTACAATTTCCTTGCAGACAATAGTCTTTGCAAATGGAAACGTTGCATATTTCACCCTTATAAAACTAGTGAAAATTAAAAAAATATATAATATATTTAAAGGGGTAGCCATGGATCATAAAAAAAACGGTAATTATTTAACGGTTTCGTCTAAAGCTTGCTTAGTAAATAACAAAAATAAATATACATCAGTAGTATTTAAGATGCATTCGTTAGCTAATAACAAACGAAATTAAATAAATGTAGGACTATTATATAACCCACATAATAAAAACAATGAATGCATCAATAATTTGCAACGAATACTGTCCTCGTCTAAACCTTGCTTAGTAGATAACAAAAATATAAAACAGTATATAGTATTTAATATCCATAATTCGTTAATTATTCAGTAGTTTTCGGTTCTTAACTTGCTTCCTTTCTAGAAAAACATAACATTATTATACGGATACTTTATGAAACGAACATTTTCTTTCCATAAGAGTGGTGATCAGACTTATCCCGGAATAGATTCCCATAGGACGTTCCACATGACCTATTACCCCAAAATGTCCATCCCCGCCAATAATGGCTTTCACTAATCAAGAGGTTGGCGAGTTTGATGGCACGGTTGGTGCAGTGGTTGAGCGATCGACTGCTGCGTCGCGTGTCGTGGGTTCGATTCCCGCACGGAACAAATATTTGTATGGCCTACAGATAGTTGTTTCGGGTCTAGTTGTTTGTGCATGTGACTTTGTATGTTTGTAAACGCACCCACGATACAGGAAAAATTCCTAGTGTGGGGCAACGTTTTATTCAAAAAAATACAACCGACTTCCAAAAAATAAAACACTACAAAGTAGAAAATAACTTTAATTTCGGAAGTCGGTGTTAAAATACGAAGAAACTAACAAAAACACCGACTTCCGAAATTAAAGTTATTTTTTACTTTGTAGTGTTTTTTTTTGAAGTCGGTTGTATTTTTTTGAATAAAACGTTGCCCCACACTAGGATTTTTTTTTAAACTTTGTAATTTTTTTTTATTTTTCACTTTTTAGTGCTAACCCACACCTTACAACACCACTGCAAAATCGCAGAAAAGCAAAATACGCAATTTCGATTACTTGGATGACATAAAACTATCATCCAAGTAGACGAATTCCAGCTATTTCGATTTAAAATCCAAAGTTCGTAACCGATTTTCATAAAATTTAAATGGGACTAATCTGCAAGTAGGTATATCCTTTCAGATAAAACAAGAATTTTTCAAATCGGTTCATAATTGTCGGAGTTATGAGGTAACAAACATAAAAAAAAACATACAACCGAATTGATAACCTCCTCCTTTTTGGGAAGTCGGTTAAAAATAAAAAGTAAACTAAGTAGGTATACGACATGGTGCTTGTCACGTGACCCCTCGAGGGCTAGCCAATCTATACTAATATTATAAAGCAGAAGGGTTTGTTTATTTGTTTGTTTGGTTGAACGCGCTAATCTCAGGAACTACTGGTTCGAATTGAAAAATTATGTCAGTGTTAGATAGCTCATTTATCGAGGAAGGCTATAGGCTATATATCATCACGCTAAGACCAAAAGGAGCAGAGCAGTATATGTAGATTAGCTTTTGCCCGCGACTTCGTATGCGCGTAGGTATTCCGTTTATTTCCGTTCCCGTAGGAATTTCTGGAAATTCTCTTTAGTTCTCGTTTACGGAGAGGCGGGCGTGGAGCGTCGCGTGCGGCGTGGCGGCCCGCACTAAATTCAAATGTATGGCTTTGTATGACAGTGTTCACGGAGAAGCAATTTGAAGCCCATGGCGTTGCAGGCGACGTCGAACGTGGCAGCTGCCAACCCGCTACCGCAGACAGGCGTTGCTTACACTATTTCATCAATTTCTCCGAAAATCCAAGTCACATTATCAAATTTGGGTACAAAATTCTATTGATTCCATGCTAATTCTTCTAATTAAAAATTTATATAAAATGTTATTTGTTTTACTAATTTTCAAACATCAAATAATTAAGAACATAGTCTTATGTAACATTTACATATTCCACAAAATACGACAAATCATTAAGACGTGATTCTGATTTTAAATCGGCTACTTATCTGATCGGTATCTGCGGCTTAGGCCAAGGGCAAAGTCTAAATGATAGTAATTTTTTTAGTTGGTTGTAAGTAATTCTTTTACTCGTAATTTTTTTTATCATTTTAGACTAGATGCGACCGGTGTTCCCTAGCTGACTGCGACTGAGAAGATACACCAAAACAAGTTCAGAGGTCTCTTATAAAGTCCATGCAATCGTACTGGGCAAATCATTATGAGAACCATGTATGTTAAAGTACTGGTTTGAGTGGACCTGTCTAGACAGTGCAAGCATTTGCTAGTTGTCGTGTAGCTGAAACTTAGAACTTTATGGAGCTCAACAACTTGACGTACAACATTTGTGTACATACGGACATTTGTGTAGGCCGCATAAAGAACTCAAACCGCCAGACTAACATTAAATGAATTAGACCCCTAACATAGCAATCTACATGATCCTCATATTCACAAATTCACAATACGTTATATGAGGACCAAAATGGTCTTTAGAGGAAAGAACCTCACAGATTTGAGTGGACCTGTCCAGTCAATGCAAGCCATGGTCAGTAGTCGATTCGCTCATTTTAGAACCAATAAGAAGAAGCTCATCGACTCGACGAGAACAATGCCAATGAAAGAACATTTGTGTAGGCCACAAAAGTACCCAAACAAAATACCTGCAAGTGGTAGTCCCTCAGTACCTAACTACCTACTGACACTACAGTAGCCTTGGAAACAATAACCCTTGCAAATCCATACGTCGCATCTTTCCCCAGAGTATCTGCGATTGCAATTGAAACAGTGAGAATACAAATATTTGTAACTAGTTGTCTATCTATATCTATATCTATCTATACTTCTATACTTATAATAAATCTGTAGAGAGGTCAATTCTGTACATGAAATATATTTCCAAAATAAATATCAGGGGGTGATTAGGGATCGATACTGATCCCAAAAATGCAATCAGTACAATTTTTGTCTGTCTGTCTGTCTGTCTGTCTGTCTGTCTGTCTGTCTGTATAACCGTTATAGAAACAAAAACTACTCGACGGATTTTAATGAAACTTGGTACAATTATTATTCATACTCCTGAGCAGGTTATAGTATACTTTTCATCACGCTACAATCAATAGGAGCAGAGCAGTGAAGGGAAATGTTGGGAAAACGGGAGAAGTTACTCCATTTTTTAAGCTTCCGTCGCGTGTGCAACCTTAATGGTGAAAGCTACACAGAAATCATGTATGACGGAAATGATTTCCTTAAAATTATATAAAAAATATCCAACGACAGCATATGTCTATATTTTATGATTGACGAACAATAACACGTGTAACTCCCGATAGCTTAGCAGTTCGAAGCTTTCTGATTGTATTTGTCTACTCTTACGTTTATAAAACTCTCAGTCGTCCCTAATTAACATTAATGAAAGTTAACATTATTAACTATTCCATAAAAAAATAATCATAGAAATCGGTACAGAAACACCAAAGTTATACATGAAAAACGCTAATAATAAGCCATCGCGCGTGAATACTGAATCATGCTATAAGGATTATTTTTGTTGTCGCGAACGCACAGGCAGGCGGCTAGCTTGGCGCCTAGAGGCTAGCAAGTAGCTTCGGAAAACGGCTTACGACAGTTTGCAATATCCTTTAATAATTATAATGCCGAGGGGAAGATGGTTATAATTTCGCTTTACACCAAACGAGTAATATTATAAATGTGAAAGTTTGGTTGTTTGTTACTCAATCACGCCAGAACGGCTTAACAAATCTTAATGAAATTTAGAACAAAGATAGATTATAGTCTGGAATAGCACATAAGCTACTTTTCATCCCGGGAATATGTTCCCTAGGGATCACGCGGGCGAAGCCGCTGGCAGAAGCTAGTAACAAATAAACGAAGTACATCGCTCCATTAGTTTATAAAACAGCTGTATGAAATTGTTGTGAAACAAACATCGTGAGGTAACTTGGGCTTCAAATTAATACGAGTCTGAAACCGTCAACTTGCTTTGAGCAAGCGAGCTGATAAATGCTCGCACCTCCTCTGTATGAGCAGAGACTTTGACAGTAACGAGCCGATAGATATTTTGAAAAACTGGCCAAGTGCAAGTTGGACTCGCACACGAAGGGTGCCGTACCATAGACCTTAATATTTATTATTTGTTGTTATAGCGGCCAAAGCGCGGAACAGAAAAAACAGTGGAAGTGCATAGTAATGTAGGCGTGGCACGCGTGCGTATTACGTGTAGCTACGCATACTACAACCCAGTTGTGTTCCAACAACGCGACGAACCGATAGTCTCGCTGACTCTCGAAATAAATTTATAATTTCTGAACCATACCGTGCTGTTCCATTTTGGAATGCAAAAATGATAGTAGGAGAATAAATCTTAAAAATGGAGGTGTTTCATACCATCGCACTATGGAAAATCGTAGAACAACTGCTGGTTAAAAATAGTTTTTGTCAATGTCGCTACTGGCATGTTTTTTTATTTTACTCAATAGTTTTAGGACCAAAATATACTATAATATCAAAAAATTATACATTATTATATGAAATTATTTTTTTACAACACCACAAACTTTATAGTGTTGACGGACGTCCATGTTAAGCCCGTTCACTTCATCACTTTCAAATTGATTTTATTGTTATACGTTACAGGAAAAGGTATTATGTACCTATTATATATTTCTGGAAACCTCGTCTTTTTAACCGACTTCCCAAAAAGGAGGAGGTTATCAATTCGGTTGCATGGTTTTTTTTTTATGTTTGTTACCTCATAACTCCGACAAATTATGAACCGATTTGAAAAATTCTTGTTTTATCTGAAAGGATGTACTTGCAGATTGGTCCCATTTAAATCATATCAAAATCGGTTACAAACTTAGCGATTTTAAATCGAAATACCTGGAATTTCACTATTTAGATGATTCTTTGATAATCGAAATTGCGTATTTTGCTTTTCTGCGATTTTGCAGTGGTGTTGTTAGGTGTGGGCACCACTAAAAAGTGAAAAATAAAAAACTTTTTACATAAAAATACAACCGACTTCCAAAAATAACACTGCAAATTAAAAAATAACTTAAATTTCGGAAGTCGGTGTCAAAATACGAAGAAAGTAACAAAAACACCGACTTCCGAAATTAAAGTTATTTTTTACTTTGCAGTGTTTTTTTTGGAAGTCGGTTGTATTTTTTTGTAAAAAGTTTTTTTGAAGTATATGAAACGTCTAAAATGTATTTAATGATATGTTAAAGTTTACCTTAAAATAATTGCAAAATAAAATAAGGTAAAAAAAAGCTTTTTTAAAGTTCATCGAGACTTTTGACAGTTGCCCACGTTTACCTCTGCTTTACATTTAATGTTGATTTGTAGCCTAGCTATCCATAAACATAATCAAATAAAAAAAAAACTGTGGATATTTGCGGTTTTCGGAATAATTAGTAAAAATGTGATAAAAGCCAGAGAACGGAAAAGCGCTCGCTATCTATTGCGGTTTGAAATGTTGCTGTTTACATAAATAGTTTGCGGTAAGCTTTGTTATTTATCATTGATATTAGGGCGTTTATCTTCTTTTGCACTCAGTTGCGTGTGAAAAGATTAAATTAACGATTTGACTAAAGTGATTGCTAGGCCTGAAAATGAAGATTCTTATCAATATATATTGCACGCCTAGATTCGTTGTATGGAAATGATTTTACATATTTCCTATAATCTGTCTTTGACAGATTGAAGCGAAGAAAAGAAACGACTAAAGCAAGAGAAAAAAACCCTGTTACAAAGGCGTTTCCGTGAAGAGCTAGGATTGATCATCGACAAACCAAAAAAAGTGGTAATTCTAATGACGGTAATACTGCTAGAAGATTGTTTCACAATGCAAGCTGCTCTGCTGAAATTACGGGTGTGGATATAAATTTGATTAAACGACTTAACATAATTCTGCAAGCTCTTTCATCGGGTGTAATGATAAATGCTGAAAAATTTGGGAGTTATGCTATGGACACTGCCAGGATCTATGTGAGCAATTATGAATGGTACTACATGCCATCTTCAGTTCACAAAGTTTTGATTCAAGGAGAAAGTGTCATAAAGCATTTTGCAGTACTTCCTATTGGTCAACTTTCGGGAGATGCACAAGAATCTCGTAATAAGGATTATAAAAAATTTCGTCTACATCATGCTAGAAAATGCTATAGATCTTTTTTCCTCTACAAATGAGGATGTATTTCATACTCTTCTTTATACTTCAGATCCTTACATACCAACATTAGAAATCCGTGTATATACTAGAAGTAGTGTGAAGTGTGAAGACACCTTAGATCCTTTGAAAGTGAACGAATTAATTTTAGATCCCGAAGTTCATCAAGTATAAATAACATAACATTCAGTAAACATTACAATCAATTAATTAACCTGTGTTCGATTTTAATCACAATTTTTTTTTTCATATAAATAAGCCATATTTTTTGGTTTCCCAAAGCCGCTATCGTCAAAGAAAAATGCATAGATGCAACGGGTAGAGCTGATGGGATGCCAAGCGAAACAGCACGATATGCTCCGAGCATTTTTAAAGTAGTGCAATCCGTAATCCAGTACTGTATCACTTCATGGGGTAGTGCACCCAAAACCCATTTACTCCCTCTTGAAAGAGCTCAGATAGTCATTTTTAAAAGTAGCCAATTTTCATCCCTTTCTCTATCCCACAGATCTCCTATACAAATCCTGCAACGTACTGACTGTTCGCCAGCTTTTCATTATGCACTTAGTATTAAAACAGCACACCATGCTTACTTACAAAACCGAAAATACTAACAAGAGACGGAATGATATTGTGTGCGACTCTAATTCATTTTCAAAGTATGTTTTTGTAAAAAGATTCTTTACGTTTTTAGGTCCATTTCTATACAATAGATTAAATAAGAAACGTATCTATAAGTTAAACTGTTATAGCTGTAAGAAGAGAATTGTGCAATATTTATTAAGTATCTCTTACGAAGAGACAAAAGACCTTTTTTTTGTATGTAAATAAAACCTGTGTCCTTTAATTTTAAGTCTTAATTATAGGTAATTGATAAATTGTTATTTTATTATTAATGTTTAAATAAGCACTATCCAGCCTGAAACACAGGTTCCAACCTAGTTCAGGCAAATAATCAACTGTGTTCTTTAACAATATTTTAAGATATTTGATTGTAAATGTGTCCTATTTTATAAATAAATGATTTTATTATTATTATTATTTTTATTATAAAAGCGATTTTTTAATTTCAAAAAAAGCAAATAGATAAACGAATCCTGCAGCGCTTCCATCTTTGAAAATCGTCTTTTATTATTGAAGTAAATAAGAATTTTATTTTTTTATGATTATTTGAATAATATAATATGATTGTGTACCCAACTAAGTAATAAAATAGGTACTGTCGTAAGCTACTTTGCATAGAGAGTTCTCGAACTGAAATGTAAACAACTCCCTTTTTTTTGTCGGCAGCCGAGTAAGCTAATAGAATAATGATTTTGTAAGATTTGTGCTGTGAAAAAAATACTGGCTAAGTGCGAGTTGGACGCGTGCATAGGGTTCCGAACGAATTTCATTTTTGTAACAAGTCATTTTTGTAATAAGTCACACGATACAGTTAAAAAAACTAGTAGTGCTAGTGTACATTCCTAGTTTGACCCACAAAAGTTACCACGGATGCGTTAAGTAAATAAATAATACATTTTGAGTATGGGTATACTCAAAATTTATTACTTACGTAACGCATCAGTGTTTGGGTCACAGAAATCTATTCATATACCAAAGAACAGAATCGGTCCCGTAGATCCGGAGAAAAAAGGATTTAACAGACAGATACCAGAGTGATCCTATAAGGGTTCCGCTTCTCACGGATGTAAGGCCGAAGGTATATATTAAAATATAGGTTCTGTGACTTATGCTTGTTTTGAACAAAATGGAAAAAACCAATCAAACGTGTCCTATATTTGTGGTGGATAATATGACTATCGGTTTATTTGTGTGAGTTTGGCGACACAGGTTCCGACACAAAAATCGTCGCATTGGCACTTCCACTGTTTTTTCTGTTCCGTGGGCCAAAGCAGTACATAATCTGTGAAAATTTACAACTATCTACCTGTTACAGTTCTTGAGATACAGCCCGCTGACAGACAGACGGACGGACGGATAGACGGACAGATGGACGGATGGACGGACAGTGGAAGATTAGTAATAGTAATAGGGTTCCGTTTTCTGTGCAACAAAAAAAATTACATGATAGAAAGTTACGCCAAATACCTGCAGATACGTTGTCCCTCAGTACCGATACTGCAGTTGCCTTGCAGACAATACTCCTTGCAAATGGAAACGTCGCATTTTTCACCCTCATAATCAGCTGTGCACTGGCAAACTGGCTTCTCCGCCTCATTCACGGAACACACACCGTTGTTTAAGCAGTACATATGGCACGGGTTAGTTTCACACCTTTCCCCGTAGTAACCAGCTTCACAACTGAAATAATGAAGATAAGAAACAGCGTTACTCAATGAACAAGGAAACCAACAAATATTTGTGACTAGTAGTAACAGGTGAACGAGGTGCGCGACCGGTACGCTGCGACTGTATAATGTAACAAAGATATAATATCTGTGCAACACCGACTTAGTATAATAGGCAACTTTTATTTAGTGCCAATATTTCAGGGGAAGCAAGCTCTCATGATGAAAAAGAATAGTTTATTGCCTAGTGTTATCTTCACTAGTCCCCATTGAGATGAACATGTTTTATTTATTCCACGACTGCCTAAAACACAGGAGTGTTATGTTTTCAGGGTTCATGTATGTATGTTTGTGAGTTTCTTTATACCACCATAACTTCTTAATGGCTAAACCGATTTCAAGGTTTGTAGTGTCGTTACAAGCGTTGCGATATACTGAGTAACATTAACCAGTGACAATTAATTAAAAAAAAGTATAGTGGGGTAGCCATGGATCAGGAAAAAACGGTATTATTTTAAATTCTTAAAAGGTAGGCAAATTTATTTTTCACACCTTACCTTTACCTTTTTAACTACCCTTACTACCATCGTCTAGAAAAAAAAAATAAAACACTAGTATCTATTCAGTAAGCATTCGTTCGCTAATATCAAACAAAATTAAATAAATGTTGGACTAGTAAATAACCCACAGAAAACAATGAATGCATCAATAATTAACAACGAATACTGTCCTCGTCTAAACCATGCTTAGTAAAGTACAAAAATGTATAACAATAGTGTTTAATATCCATTCATTCGTTAATAATTCAGTAGTTTTCGGTTCTTAACTTGCTTCCTATCTAGAAAGTCATAACATTATAATACGGATACTTTATGCACCACATGACATATTACCCCAAAATGTCCATCTCCGCCATTTATGACTTACACTAATCGAGAGGTGGGCAAGTATACGACATGGTGCTTGTCACGTGACCCCCCGAGGGCTACCCGATCGTAATATATACAATTAGCTTTTGCCCGCGACTTCGTACGCGCATATTCCGTTTATTTCCGTTCCCGTAGGAATTTCGGGAAATCCTCTTTTAGTGCTCGTTTACGGAGAGGCGGGCGTGGAGCGTCGCGTGCGGCGTGGCGGCCCGCACTAAATTCAAATGTATGGCGATGTATGAGAGCGTTCACGGAGAAGCAATTTTATGCCCATGGCGTTGCAGGCGGCGTCGAACGCGGCGGCTGCTAACCCACAACCACTAATTTATTTATTAAAGACAATAGCGTTGCTAAAACTAATTTATCAATTTCACCGAAAATCCAAGTCACTTTATCAAATTTGGTGACAAAATTCTATTGATTCCCTGCTAATTCTTCTAATTGAAAAAAAGAGATATAAATATTTTTTAAGTAACTAATTTCAAATTTCAAATGAATTATTAAAAGGATTTTTAAATCGAACATTATCATTTTCCAATAATGACGACAAGTCGATTAGACGTGATTCTCTTTTAAATCGCCTACCGAGAGGAATCTGCGCCCTAAGACAAAGTTTTAAGTTTAAATGATAAATAATATTTATTTTATAAGTAGGTTGTAAATAACTTTGTCTCAGGGTGAATGCTCCAACCAGCCCGCGAAATTCAAATATATTATGTTTTTTTGCAATTTGCCGGTCAGTGTAAAGCTCTATGTTGGACTAAATACAATTCAAGGCCGTAACACATATTTATCTAAAGAATTATACCCATTTTAATTATCAAAATAACCCTCTAAGTTCACACAATTCGATTGAATGACTGTTTCACGAAATAACATTCAATCGAGTTCTATGGACTTAGAAGGTTATATTGATGATTCAAATGGTTATAATCCTTAAGATAAATGCTCTTTACGATCGCGAACCGTATTTTGTTCGACATACAGTTTCACACTGACCGGCAAATTGCAAAAAAACATTAAAATATTTGAATTTCGCGGGCTACCCTGGTGCTTTCACCTTAAGCGATAAAATTACTAAAAATTATTGACGTGTGAGTCACTAATTTTTAGTAACTTTAAACTAGTTGAGGCCAGTGTTTACTTGCTGACTGCTCTAAGAAGAAACACCAAAACAAACTCAGAGGTGTCTTTTAAAGTCCATACTATCGTGCCGATCAAATCATATGAGAACCATGTAGGTTAATGTCTTTTTTTTTTATGGATGGGAAATCATCCAATGACTCCTCCCGCTCTGGAGGGAGTGTCAGACTTCTACTGACTAAAACCCATCCATGTTCCTTCATTGCCCTTTGTGTTCCGGAGCCACGGTGTCTCTTGCGAATAATCCCGCGACTCCGGCAGGCGTCGGCCCTTTCGGGCCCCTCTGTGTGCTGATTCTCTTTGAGGCGCGCGTGGAACACTAACGCGCCGACGAGACGGCTTGTCGTCACTAGACGGACGGACGGCGAGCCACCCATAGCTCGCCGTCCACAGGCTCGCGCCTACGGTGGCTGGAGGTCACCAGGTGGTGTCCCCCGACGCCCGCGGCGTCTACCACGGCGCGGCGGCCGGGACGAGAGGGTCTCCTCTCCCTCTTCGCCACCTCCTTCGCTAATGTAGGTTAATGTCTGAAGTGGTATTTTGAGTAAAGCACCACACAGATTTGAGTGGACGTGTCCAGACAGTGCCTAGAACTTTAAGCAGCTCAACGGCCTGACGAACAATACCAAAGTAAGGACATTTTGTGTAGAGAACTTAAACCGCCAGACTAACATTAAATGAAATGAACCAAACCAAAATATAGCAATCTATGGTCCTCATATTCACAATACGTTATTTATTTATTTATGTACACACTATAATACATACATACTTTAAAAGAAAATTTTATACGGTGAAAAGAGCACAAAGGTACTGCTTATATCAATAGAAATTTGTACCAGCAGACTTGCGACAGAAGTTTTTTTTTTATTTGTATGAGGACCACGCAGATCAGTGTCCGAAATGGTATTTTGAGGAAAAGACAGCACTTAACTTCAGCACTTCCCTCAGCTATGACATTTGAGCAACATTTACAATTCATAATGGTACGAATTTGTTTTAGTGTCACACAAAGTTAAATTATCAATAATCCTGCGCACACTAATAAAATGCACGCTAATAACGGCCCTCACCTGCTTATCAACTTCGATGCGTAAGTCGGCGAGAAGAACGTCGTAAGCGCCGTGGACTGCGCGTCACTTACGCGTTGCGCTCATCAAGTTGGTTTTCACAGTTTATTTAACGGTATAATAAAATCACTGGTTGATTTCGTTTTAGTCTTTACTTTGTTATTATGAGTATTTATCACGATATAAATAAAGATTCACATGTTTTATAGTCGATGCTATTGGCTTTACAAGAATCAGAACACGGCACTTCTAGTTTGAGGGTTTTAAATTATTTAGGAGAAGAAATTAATGCATGTATCAGTTGCGCACCGTGTCGAAGATCTACTTACCTGCATTTAGGATGTCCCTCAGCGCTGACAGTACAATTTCCTTGGAAGCAGTAGTTGTGACATACTGAACAGTGGCGTTCCTCCACATCCGGTATAAAAGTCTTCAAAGCTTCACAGGGCTCGATTCCCAAGGTTTGTTCCTCAATTGTGTAGTTGGCTGCTGTGAGTTGACACCACGAACAGAATCTTCTAGACTGTGTATAAACAACTGGTGCCACAATTTCTGGTTGTTGATGCTTTGGTAACTGCAAAATGGCACTTCCATCGTAGCTGTTCCAGTAGATGAAATCTTTTGATACGGTTAAAGCAGTTACATAATATACTTCTCTTATAAAATATAATGTTTGTATGTTTTTTCCCCTCAAGTCGGCACTTTTGATACAATGATGATCTAGTGTAGTCTCCTCAATCCAGTACATTGTCTTCGTTTGTTGGTCAATAGCCAAACTCTGACGAAAGTAAACATGTTCGTTTATTAAAACTTCTCTCTCGGAGCCATCAAACGCAGCCCTCTCTATGTTATCATCTGTGACCCAGTAAATATACCTGTAATTTTAAATAACTGTAAGTAATGACAAAGTTCAACATGAGTCATAAAACTACAGTTAATTGTTCTATTAACGACGTACCCTCCACAGCTGTCTACATCTATATCCAAGAGAAAGGTATCTGTCGTAGCTATAAGATTTCCGTCAACTGCTACGTTAGACGAAGCAGGTTTTAATAATAACGAGTATATATTATTATTATTGTATTCACTCCAAAATAGTAATTCTGTGACCGGGTCGTAGGCGAGACTGCTGTAACCAGGACTTGTTGGTCTCGTTACTAAAGTTTTCATTTCCTTAGTTGTTAGGTCAAAACTGTGTATGGACCACGTATTGTGGTGATCGGCAAACAGCACCCTGTAGTGAACTGGATCGTACGTGATAGAACGGATTACATGAGCTGACGGAATGTCTTCGGTGTACGTTACTGTTCCGTTGTAATAGAATTCTAATCGTTTCTCTCCGGCCACGACGATATCTGAAACATTAAAATAACATTTTTTTTTCAGATTTCCAAACAGAGCTGCAGAGCTTCCCATCACTCTTGTCATATAATACGACTAGCTGACCCGCGCAACTTCGTCTGCGTCACATTTTCCATAACTGCTCTGCTCGTATTTGTCTTAGCGTGATGATATATAGCCTATAACCTTTCTCGATAAATGGGCTATCTAACACTGAAAGAATTTAACAAATCGGACCAGTAGTTCTTGAGATTAGCGCGTTCAACCAAACAAACAAACTCTTCTGCTTTATAACATTATATTATTAGTATATTAGTATAGATGCTCATACAAATAGTTTCGAAATTACCGACAGTCTCGAGATCTAAGTACGTAAACTCTCTGTACCTCTGTACATCATCATAACCACTAGCAAAAATTAATTCAGAGTGTTAAGATGGACGGTTATTTCGTGACTAAGGGCGAACGTTTTGATACGTAGTTTACCAATGGTTTAAAGTGATGGGCACCTAAATTTCATAATTGTGAGTTTTTAGGGTTCAGTACATAATAGGTCACCTACTATTGAAAACTATTACTAAGTCTCCGCTGTCCTTCCGTCTGTCCGTTAGTCTACAGCGCTCCAAAAATTGTTATTTTTTCCAAAAAGTTCTAAATTGGAGTTTTATTAAGTCGGGGTTGGCAATATCGTTCATATTATTTTCATAAAACATCTAAGAACACTTCAATGACTACACGGCGTCGTATACATTACTAATGTAAGCTGATCCGTTGTGAAATTATAGATAACTAGCTTGTGCCAGCGGCCCGCGTAGTCCGTAGGGAACATACTCCCCGAATATATATAACCTATTTACCCTCAAAGTTCCCGTTCCCAAGAGATTTCCGGGATAAAAACTACCCTATGTCCTTCTCGGGTCTCAAAATATCGTTGTACAAACATTTCATCTGAATCGGTTTAGTGGTTTAGGCATGAAAAAGAGACAGACAGACAGAGTTACTTTCGCATTTATAATATTAGTTAGGACTCTTTGGTCGCGCAGAGTAAATCTATAGGATTTTTTTTGAAGTCCCTCCCTATTGGCTAATGTCCGCACACGACATTGTAAGTACTTTCGCGGGAAAGGCAAATCAATATATTTTCAGAATATATACCACACACATGGCAATGCACCTCTTGAATAACGAGGTTATAAGATGTTTTGGTGACGTCAAGTGGTTCATCTCTACTTTTAAGTATATTTACCTTTTTCACGTTAAAAGTCTCACTCTGCAAGGATAGTCATAAGAGATGAATTCATAAACCAGTTTTTTTTTAGTTTTTTTTTTTTTTGCGGTTTACTTTTTTTGTTTACAGAAAATTAACAGCTATAGTAAAAACGATTTCATAGTCTTAATTCACTTTCTTTTCTTTTAAGGGATTAGAGCTGTAAGAGCGCTAAAAATAATTAAGGTCGGTACTAAAAATTAATCATCTAATTATGTCAATAACTCCGAACATACTGACAATTAAAATGTCAAGTCACTGCCAAAGATTATTTTTGAAAAGCTTTTTACTGGTGTTACTTATGGTAATTATAAACTGAACAATAATCTTATCTTTGGGGTAAAATTTTTCACATGTTAAGGTAATTTATCTCTAAACGGACCTAAAATTAGTTATAGTTATATTTATAGCAAAAGTCCTTTTTAATAGCTCTTTCCAACGATGACTATAATGATGTTATGGGGCGCAAAAATATGCTTAACTCAAGTATTCAACATTATCTGACTGTTCAGTTTTAATTTCATTACTTAACTCGAATGAAATCATAATAAAATTAACAAAAGTTGAGGAAGTAGCAAATGATCTTCTAGATAAGGGCTTTCCAACGGTAAATATCTTAAGGATATATAGTATATCCTTAAGATATTTACCGTACCATAGTTGGATGACCATTCTCTTAGATTCTCTACATGATTGAAAATACTAATTTACATTATGCCGAGTGCTTCTGTTGCAGGCATATATTATGTGCAATATTTAAGATCGATACATTTATAGTATTTTTTTTATTGTACTAGATTTCATTTTATATGATAAGAAATATTATTCACTCAGCTATCTAACATATTTTTATTAAAAGTCCAGCAAATCACAGAGCTCCACTTTTTAAACTATAGTTTGGATTTTTTGTGAAAAATGGTTCACGTTCGATGTGCTATATCTCAATACCTGTAAAACCATTTGAACTGCATTTGCACTCTGATTGTAGCAAATTTTATCTTCTTTAATTTTCCATGGATTGACTTTTTCTGTAGAATTCATCGTTTAGAATATAAGCCAAAGGCTGAAAACTGACAATTTGTTTTTGAAGTTTTCCGAGCACCACGCAAATAACACAGGTAATTTCGAGGTTGAAAAGCTGGGTGTACACTACTGACATCTACCCTAATAACATTCCAAAACTTCAAGATGTTGAAAAATACTGCGAGCTAAAATGTCTTGTATGACTGGCCTATAACGGTAATGGGCCCAATAATACCGGAGAGAGATCAGCAGCAACGGCCTACCGTGCTCTCCGAGGCACGGGCTATTTATTTAACAGTGCTCACACATGTAACAAACAGACAAGAAGAAGGAAGAGAAATATAGGTTTGTTTGTTTGTGTGGCGTTAAGTTCCAAACTCCAAAGTGCTAGTAGAGAAATTGGTGAAAAACCCCAATACCACATCGCCCAACCTGGGAATCGAACCCAAAAACCAAAGTCTAAGACGTTTACGCAAATAGAATTCATGGGAAAAAATCTGCAGCCTAAGCCGAGTGAGCTGGCTGAGAGGTACAAGTTTCGGAAGAGGACTCAACAAGGTGGAGAATCGATAGTTGAGTACATCGCTGTTCTCAAGAAAATGTCCGAAACGTGTCAAGTTTACGGGACCAACTGGTATGTGGTATCAGCTGTGAGACGATTCGCCAACGGTTATTCGCTGAACCTAAGCTACATTTTTCAAGAGCTTATAGCTTAGTGATTAGCTTGGAATCAGCCGAAAAGATGCGGCGGCTGTAGTTCAAGGTCAGAAAAGGGAAACGGGGAGAAGACAGCGGCCGATTGTCTAGCAAAAGAAGGTACAAGATGGCAAAGGAGGGACGCCGCGAGTGGGGCTGATAGCAAGTGTTTAATGATTTAACAATTAACAAATGTTTTAAGATATTATATAGAGTTAGAATGTCTTGTGGGGGTAATAACACCGTCATCGTCAGATATCTATGATAACAAAGTTAAAGAGCTCGATTTATACATCATAAGGAAGGGTAAAATGTCTTACTCGGTAGACAACGTATGTTAGAACTGATAGTAAAATTTACGTCAGTAAAATTAATAGTATCAGGCCAGGAGTTTTACTGTAGAGGAATTCAGTTCCAGGTATTGTAAAGTGTTTGCGGAGGGACTGGGCGGCTTCACCGGTTCGCCGGTGAGCATTCACTTGCGGGAGGGAGCGCGGCCAGATCAGTCCATGCGCGCGCAATCTTGGCGTATGCGCTGCGCGAGCCGGTGGAGCGGGCTCTGCAGCAGCACGTGCGGGACGGCATACTCACTCCTGTCGAGCGTTCCGACTGGGCGACGCCGATCGTACCAGTAGTGAAGAAAGACAGTAACATAAGATTTTGCAATTAATGATTCACCCGTGAACAAAGCAGAACTGCGATCGTTTATGAATATTTATTCAATGAATATTTATTCAAAATTCAAAAGTTGTACAAAAATACAAATTTAGACACAATGAAGTTTTATAACAACAATAAAGGTGTTTACGTTGAACTCTGGTACCCAGTATAAGATTAAACTTGTGTTAAGGGTACCAGCGTTCTCGCTTACAATTTGCTGCACACATTAACAGAAGTTGTAGGACGAGCACAGTATTTAAATAGTTTTTTCATAGGTATGACTAGCTATTGCCCGCGACTTCGTTCGCGTGTAGGTATGTAGGAAAGTAAAATGTTGTCGTTAGGTAAGATCTCTAAGATAAGATATACGAACGGTCAATATCTAGCATTGCTTGACTCCTCTTAGCATTAGGAACTTGGAAAAGTGTTATGCAAGGCACTGGCTGTTTCGCCTCTTCTGTTCAAAATGCCGACCAGCCCTAATAAGTTTTAGTAATGAGAAACGTTTTGATGATAACGCTTCTCTATACATGATGTTAAAAAAAGGCGCTAGGGTTGTTAACATGCGATAGAGCTACATAAAGTTTGGCCATGGGAAAACACCAACCGGAAGAGTAATCTACCCCTGCAACAGAGAGTAGAGTAGAGTCTCCGGTATCCTCACCATGTTAGACTCCTATTCTGTCCGTTGTGCGCAGGTGTCCTGGCTAAGTAAGCCAGCCTAGCTCCCCCCGAATGCACAGAAGGTTCATTCGGGGCGGTTCTCCTGGGTGCTTTACAGGTTTCACGGAGCGACCTCACCGTTCCGAGAATTTATTCAGGTCGGGAAGCCTCAGCCTTATCTTTAGGATAACGTGGGCAACTGATTCCTCGGCGTCTAAGCAATCTCTGCAAATTGGATTGTCTGTGGCGCCTATTTTAAAGAGATTTTTTTTTAAGACTGACCCTTAATTATCCGTTTATTATTCGGAAGGAATTTCTATTAAACCTGAAAATTCTTTAAGTTACGTAGTCGTGGGTATAGCCTTGACATAGCTATTTTTGACTGCCTGCAATCTATAGCTGAATTCACGTATGAAACTAAGAATACAGGTCCAGCTCTACCACCTCAAAACCTCTCTTCACGAGTTCATCTGTGTCGTCTATGCCTAGGGATCTACAGCTCCCCTTTATCCACAGGAGAGTGAAGCCCGCGATGGATAATTGCTGGCCCTGGGCTGGTCAGATGTTTCATAGGCTCACTGGGAATTGAATAGTTGTAAAACTAAACAGATTGCTGGATATATGTGACTTGCAGCCGAGGGTCTTTGCAAAGTTTTGAAATATATAAATAGAAATCATAAAACTTAATCTGAAAACATTTGCACAACACAGAAAAAATGTATCCAGGCTGTGAAGCAACCGGTCAGCACATGCTATCATCTAAAATAACTTAACCATGCTCTTGAAACGGACACCCCATCTTGATGAATCAATCAATCGATTTTTTTATTTATTTCAATGCAGGACTGCAAATCGAAACAAGTTTTATATTTTTTAAACCTGGAAACCCAATAAATATACAGCGGGCCTAATGCAACTCTATCGACTCCTCTACCATGGGACTCTGCCATCTAATCGTGGTTGTTATGAAGTGACCTCTTTTTTTTAAGGATGGGAAATCATGAAATGGCTCCTCTCACTCTGCGCTAAGCAGGAGGGAGTGTCAGACTCTCACTGACTAAAACCCATTCGTGTTCCTCCGAATGGCCTTTGCGTTCTAGGCTGCGATGAATCTCTCGAACAAATTACGCGATAAAACAAGGCCGCTACATTATTTTATAATTAGAAATATGGATATATTCGTCAAAAAATCAAATGATGAGCAAACCACTACCCCTGTAATGGAGTTTGAGTGTCCTTGAATCCACATTTTTTATGTTTTTTAGCCTCAAACATCGCTGTCATCAAAATATCAACCGTATTTTTACTCGTAGTTAACTCATGTATGAAAAAGGACAAAACGTAGAAAGCAAATACAATTATTATGTCTTAATTTTTTCGTTTTGCATTTTTTTATCAAGCGAGAACTTTGTTTACTCATATTTTATTTTCAGAAAATCTGAGTTGACTACCTTTTTGAGAGGTGAATTATTTATAAGTAGACTGAAGCGATTTGAACGACCGCAACTTCTAATAGAAGATATTTCTCACAAACTTATCGTATAAATATAGCTACGGAAACTTTTTCATAGTCAATTCGAGTGGCGAAAGTTGATGTTATTCCTGAGTTTGATGACGTATTTCCTACTTCGTAAAATCCGGTCAAATCAGCTCAAAATCTTGTCGTGCAGAGTGGTTAAAAAAGACTCGGACTTAAAGACAAGTTAATGGTTTTACGTAGCTTTAGCACAGCGGGTACCTATACGTGTGTTCAGAGCCCATCCTGACACTATGCACACATTTTATAACTGAGAATTTGGGGGATGTGGGATCTTAGAATGCATAAAAACACGGCTATCCTCTGAGCTGAGAGACTATTTTTGTCTATACTCTTTAGAGAAAAAGCAGATAAGTATTATAGACCTTTCAATATAACAGGGAAACCTACATGAAGTTTATAGTAATAACATGATAGGTAAGGAAGCCCTAGCACGCCCGTTCGACTCGCACTTGGCCGGTTTTCTTCATAATAATTTCGGAATGTTTTTGGTTGAGTATGTATTGGTCCATGAAGTCGCTGATGAAGGGTGACCTACCTACCTCTATCCTAACACGTGCATTCTGCCCATCCTAACCTACGATGCGCAAACTTGACTGAGTCTCTAAAGTCCAAAGTGTCAGATTGAAGTGGGATTGGGCGGGTCACATCTGTAGATGCATCAAGACAGATGGGACAGAGTCGGTCCGCAGTGGGAGCCAGAGGAATGGCGTCGTCGCCGAGAAAGGTCTAGGAAACGCTGGCGTGTCAACTTGGATGCGTTCATGACGGATTGGTCGGAGAAAGCTATACACTGGGAAAGTGGAAGGCTACGGGGCATACCTTTGCCCAGCAGTGGGACAGTAAAGGTTAATAATTCAGCCATGAAAATAAAATAAAATAATTACAAACAATGATAGTTGTTCACGGCTCTTGTACTTACCCCAGGAGAAGGAGTGCACCGATGCCACGTACAGGGCTAGCAATACCAACACACGCGTCCACATCTTGTACTACTATTTAGTATTATACTGTCGACAAACACAAAAGCAATGTGCTAGTTTCTGTCCATACGAATCTTTATATAGGCAGCTACATTAATAATAATAATAATATCGTACCGCAGTATCTCTACGTTGACGTCGTGGTGGGGCTTGCGCGTCCCGATGGACCTTAGGTCTTACCTAGGGTGAGGGGCCAGACAAAGAGAGATACAATCCGCAAGGCAGTTTTGTGGCGAATTGTTGGGCAGTAGCGACCCCACGAACCTTATCTCCCGGGAGAAGTCTTGTTCCTCATCTACGGCTTGCCTTTATTGGCTGGCCGGAGTGAAAACTGACGAGGAACAGAGCTCCCACCTCTTCCTTGCCTTAATTGGCCGGTCTGAGTGGAGATTCGCTAGAGCATACGTGCTCGGGAGAAGGACGTATAATCCAGTAAGATGCTGGTAGGGATCTTGACCGCACTTCCGGGATTGTCCTGATAGCCGTGGTATACCTCTCCACTCCTCTAGCACCTGAGGCCATGTTGCCCCCTTGGCGCTACGTCACTTTGTGCTAGCGACCGTTTTCGGGGGCCCATTCATTGAGTGTGCAAGTCACCCCCTGTCATTTAAAAGCCGTGTATATTGTTAGTGGTCAGGCAGGGGCCAATAGTTTTATAATAAACGATTATCATTCCACTAAGCCACCCAAACCCATAGCGTTTCATTTTTTGTTTCCATATTCTGCAATAGTACTGCTCCAACCGGGGATTGTCCTTGGGAATACTTTCAGTGCATACAGGGATAATCGCCGGTTGGTGCCCCATTACATTTGAAAAGTCTAACGGGGCCTCTGCGAGTTGGTTTCGGCCCCTCGTACGCCTACCAAAGGACCGGGTCTCCAGGGGCCCGAGATAGTAAAAAAAATTAATAATAATAATAATAATAATAATAATCTGTGGCTCGACTGTCAACCGAAGTGTCAGGAAAATTTTTCTCTCCGATTTTCAAACTAAAATAAAATATGAAAATAAGCAGAATAAAACAAAAACCTATAAGAACAAACATCAATAAAATTCATACGACATGGATACATAAAATACAATAGAAATTATGATCACCCAATCGTTCGCAATCGGAAGGAAGATATGCTGACAAGAGCCGCAGCTCGACGAGCACGCCCACCACCTCCGGCCTCGCCGCTCAGCTCCGCCTCGCCGCCGTCGGAACCCAGCCCCACCGTGAGTGCTGTGACACCGGCCGTGGCAGTCGCGTCGAGCTCGAGCGACGAGTACTTCTCGCCGCCCACGACGCCACCACCTGCTCGTCGGCGAAGAGGACGCCGGCCGCCGGACGGCTTAGGACCTCGAGGCCCACCGGCCTCTGACAGGGACCCAGCTCCCGGCGGAAGTGTGCAGCGCATGCGATGGACACAAGCCATCAACGAAAACGTCATGCGCTCATACTATGGGGCTACAGAGGGGGGAACTAACCTGACTGCGTACCGTGGTCGGATACTCTCTCTGTTTCAGGTACTTGAACCAACTGTCAACGTTTCGGCCCAACGACTGTCGGATCAGGTGCGCGTCATCCAACGTAACCGTATGTTGGATGATAGTGTGCTTGATCGCCTCCGAACTGAAATGTGTAACCATGTCATTGCTCCTCCGTCGCAGACTGTGGCACCACCACAGTCCACCCAAATTACCAGTCACGCTGACGAGGAGAGTAATGACAGGGTTACAAACGTAAGTACCCAGTGCAATGACGAATTGAGGAGTGCTTTAGAGTGTGCTATTCGGGAATATCGCTACATGCCGCCTGAGCTTAGACCACGCTTACCTCGTTTGCCCATGCATAACAAGAACCGGGCGCTGGTAGCTACTCTGGATTCGCAGTTGTCAAATTATTTTGATGACTGCGAAGACCTCACTGATGCACACTCGATAATGTACTGCGCGGCTGTAGCGGCTTGTCGTGTAGCTCATGTTAAAATAATCAATGACAGAGTTACACGACCAAAACCAGCCGTACCAGCTTGGCAGTGCAGGATCGAGCGTCGTATCGGTGAGGCCAGAGCGCTAATTGGCAAACTGATCTGCTTCAGGGAGGGAAACACTCGCCCTAGAGTGATGCGCTTTGTGAGACGGGCATTTTCGGGGACTGACGTCAGTCCTCGAGACTATGTATCCCGTGTCACAGAGCGCATCGACTTCCTGAAGCAGAAGGTGTATGCATGGGCAAATCGTATTCGTAGGTATAGGCGGCGAGTGGAGCGATATACCCAGAATCGCACATTCCGAAGTAATGAAAGGTGGGTATATAGGGATTGGGAGCGATCGGATCAAGGTGTGACTGATATGCGCCTGCCGGATGATGACGCCATGTGTTCATTCTGGCGCAGCATCTGGTCGGTTCCTGTCAGTCATACCGAGGGCGATTGGACTCGGGAGGTCGAGCGCGCGTGCAATCCAATACCAGAAATGGGGGCAATTACCATCAGCCCCCAAGATGTATCTTGTGCAGTCCGCCCGTTACCTAACTGGAAATCTCCAGGGCCGGACGGGCTGCACAATTTCTGGATTAAATGGTTGACAAGATCGCACGCTTGCTTGGCGTCTCAATTCCAATCTGCCTTACGAGTCTGGGTCGCTACCCCAGTTCTTAACTACAGGAATAACTCACCTGCTCCATAAATCAGGTAGTACTGCGGAACCTAAAAATTATAGACCGATCACGTGTTTACCGACGGTCTATAAAGTTCTTACATCCATTTTGAGGGCAAAGATTAACAGCCATGTTAACAACAACAACATCATGTCTGCCTCTCAAAATGGATGTAAGAATGGGTCCCGCGGTACTAAGGAGCTACTCCTCATTGATATGGCCATTAGCCAACAGGTTCGTCGTTTCCGAAAGGATCTGTCAACATGCTGGATAGACTATAAGAAGGCCTATGACTCGGTGCCTCATACATGGCTCATGAGGGTGCTAGAATTGTACAAAATTGATGCAACGCTACGTACCTTCCTGATGTCGTGTATGGGGCAATGGAGGACAGTCCTTCGCTATCCAGGATGTCGAAATATCCAGGGGAATAGCGAACCGGTAAGGATTGAGCGGGGTATATTTCAGGGCGATAGTTTGAGTCCGCTTTGGTTCTGCCTAGCCTTGAATCCTCTTAGCACACTGTTGGAGAATTCAGGGCTGGGCTATCGGTTGAAAAGAGGTGGTCAGGTTATATCTCACCTCCTTTACATGGATGATCTGAAACTCTTTGCCCACAATAATCTGCAACTGATGGAGCTACTGAAGGTAACTGAAACTTTCAGTAACGCCATCAGGATGGAGTTTGGTGTGGACAAATGTGCAGTCATGCATGTAAAGCGTGGAGAGATTATGGAATCCGCGGGAACTCAACTCTTGGATTCCATAAACCTGAGATCCCTCTCTTCAACTGAAACTTACAAGTATTTGGGTATGTCGGAAGCGTTAGGCATCAACGTTACTGACATGAAGCAATCGTTGAAGGAGCGCTTCTTTGGTCGCCTGAAGAAGGTATTCAATAGCCTTCTATCAGGCGGAAACAAGGTGCGCGCCTTCAACGGTTGGGTCATGCCGGTATTGATGTACTCTTTCGGCGTGCTCAAATGGACTCAAACTGAACTTGACGCCCTGGATAGGCGGGTCCGCACTCTGCTTACTTCATATCGAATGCATCACCTACGGTCGTCAGTAATGAGACTGTATATCCCGCGAAAGTGTGGAGGTCGAGGCTTTTTAAATGCTAAGACTCTCCACAATCGCGAGATATGCAGTCTCAGGGAATATTTCCTAGCTGTCGACGTGGGTATGCATCGAGATGTAGTAGCGGTGGACAAGGGACTCACTCCGCTCTCCTTGGCAAATGAGAACTGGCGCAAACCTGCGGTGCTTGACACTAACGATCGCAGGGCGGTATGGCAGAGTAAGGAGCTTCACGGACGCTTTTTCCGGGCCCTTCATGGGACCGACGTAGATCAACTAGCGTCCGTAGCCTGGCTGCGTTTCGGTGATCTTTTCGGAGAAACCGAAGGTTTTGTCTGTGCAATTATGGACGAAGTTATCATGACGAATAACTACCGGAGATTTATTGTGAAGGACGGCACGGTCGACATATGTCGGGCATGTCACCGTCCGGGAGAATCAATTCGCCACATTATCTCTGGTTGTTCTCGTCTAGCTAACGGAGAATACTTGCATAGGCACAACCTTGTAGCCAGGATTATCCATCAGCAACTTGCTCTGAAATACTCTCTTGTGCAGTCGGAGGTGCCGTACTACAGATATGCGCCCGACCCAGTTCTCGATAATGGCGATATCACATTGTACTGGGATCGGTCCATCATCACTGACAGGACTATTGTTGCCAATAAGCCTGATATAGTGGTGGTGGACCGAATAGTGAGGCGTGCAATGATTGTAGACATTACCGTCCCGCATGACGAGAACCTCGTGAAAGCCGAGAAAGATAAACAAATCAAGTATATTGACTTGGCTCGCGAGGTTGTCGACATGTGGGAAGTGGACTCTGCAATCATTGTACCGATAGTTATTACAGCCAACGGCTTAATAGCCAAGAGCCTCGACCAACACCTCAGGAGGCTTTCGTTGGGTAGTTGGGTCAAGGGCTTGATTCAGAAAGCGGTACTTCTTGACACGGCTCGCATTGTTAGGAGGTTCCTCTCTCTGGAGCCCTGACCGCCGGTAGCTTGGACCCTGTTCCCGATACCGGTGGGCTACTATTTTTATATTTTTAAATGTTTTTTTTTAATTATATTTAATAGAAATGTTTAAAAATGTGAAAATATGTGAAGAAAATGAATAAAGGAAATAATAATAATAAAGAAGCGTAAAGGAGCGCTTCTTTGGCCGCCTGAATAAAGTACTTAACAGTCTTTTATCAGGCGGAAACAAGGTGCGCGCCTTCAACGGTTGGGTCATGCCGGTTTTGATGTACTCTTTTGGCATACTCAAATGGACTCAGACAGAACTTGACGCCCTGGATAGAAGGGTACGATCACTGCTTACCGCAAATCGGATGCATCACCCACGGTCATCGGTGATGAGGCTGTATATCCCGCGGAAGTGCGGGGGTCGTGGCTTCTTAAATGCTAAGACCCTGCACAACCGTGAGGTATGCAGCCTTAGGGAATACTTCCTAGAGGCCGACGTGGGTATGCATCGAGATGTGGTAGCGGTGGACAAAGGCCTTACCGCGCTCTCCTTGGCTAACGAGAACTGGCGCAAACCTGTGGTATTAGATACTAACGACCGCAGGGAGGTATGGCAGAGCAAGGAGCTTCACGGACGCTTTTATCGGGTCCTACATGGGCCCGATGTAGACTTTTTAGCGTCCGTAGCCTGGCTGCGTTTTGGTGACCTCTTTGGGGAAACCGAAGGTTTTGTCTGTGCGATCATGGACGAAGTTATGATGACGAAAAACTACCGGAAATACATTGTGAAGGACGGTACGGTTGACATATGTCGGGCATGTCACCGATCCGGGGAATCCATCCGCCACATTATTTCCGGTTGTTCTAGTCTGGCTAACGGAGACTATTTGCACAGGCACAACCTTGTAGCCAGGATCATTCACCAGCAACTTGCTTTGAAGTACAATCTTGTGGAATCGGAAGTACCGTACTATAGGTATGTGCCCGACCCAGTTCTCGAAAATGGCAATTGCACGTTGTACTGGGATCGGTCTATCATCACTGACAGGACTATTGTTGCTAATAAGCCTGACATAGTGGTGATAGACCGACTAGAGCGTCGCGCAATGATTGTTGATATAGCAGTCCCTCATGACGAGAACCTCGTGAAGTCTGAGAAAGAGAAACAAAGTAAGTATCTTGACTTGGCTCGCGAGGTTGTCGACATGTGGGATGTGAACACAGCAGTCATTGTGCCGATAGTAGTGACGGCCAGACGACAAGAGGCTCTCGTTGGGCAGCTGGATCAAGGGCTTGATCCAGAAAGCAGTACTCCTGGACACGGCGCGTATTGTGAGGAGGTTCCTCTCTCGGGAGCCCTGACCACCGGTAGCTTGGACCCTGTTCCCGATGCCGGCGGGCTACTATTTTTTATATTTTTAAATGTTGTTTATTTTTTAGTTTTATACAAATATTTAAAAATGTAGAAAATATGTACAAAAAATAAATAAATGAAATAATAATAATAATATCCTTGGAAATTTCACACAACGCCATATAGTCCCAAGCTAAGCAACCTAATGCTTGTGTTATGGTAACGAGATGGCTGATAAACTACTTATATACATTTTTTTTTTGTAAATACATACATATTATAGATAGAAAAACACCCAGACTCGGAACAAATACTTGTAGGCCGTACAAATATTTGTTCCGTGCGGGAATCGAACCCGCGACATGCTGCGCAGCAGTCAATCGCTCAACCACTGCGCCAACCGTGTCGTCATTGGTGGTGCCATGTAACTCTTTCCTGTTAAAATTGGAGATAAGGGATCCTAATTAACCCAGCCGTTATTATATTACTAAAAGGAAAAATAAATAGGTACTAGCTTCGGCTGCTAAAAAATTGTATATGAAACATACAAAGGAGTTCGAATTTTTTTTTGTATGGGATCTGGCATAGCCCGCATTTTGATTTTATTTTAAAATCGTGGCGTATGTCATCTATATCTATACATATAATAAAACAGTAAATCTTGAGCTTGTGTGTTTACGATTGGCGCGAAAACTACTGAACCGATTTTATTCACAAATAATCCTTATAAGTATAGTCAACATATCTTAATATATATATAAATCTCGTGTCACAATGTTTGTCCTCAATGGACTCCTAAACCACTTAACCGATTATAATAAAATTCGCACACCATGTGCAGTTCGATCCAACTTGAGAGATAGGATAGTTTAAATCTCAATTTTTTGTTACAATATTATTTAGGAGCGGAAAATGTGACGCAGACCAAGGTTGCGCGGGACAGCTAGTAGGCTATATATTATCACGCTATATGCTATGGAGGACGAGCAATAATCAAAAATGTGTGTTTTGAACGAGAAAGTGCTCATGGTTCGAACCCCGCAAACAGATATTATTTTTGCATTTATTTTATCTTTGAACAGTATTTTTATGCCAAAATAATAATAAAATGGGGGTCTACGTACTTTAAAGAACATTTAAATTTTTATTCGACGTTTTTCCAAACAGTTTAGCGAGGAATAAAAAAAAACACAACATATTACAAAATCATGAAACGTGTTAAGCACAGCTATTTCACAGTAAAATACTATCAGCACGTAGCAGGGCGGTTGTACGTCAGGTCTTGTGTTTGAAGTGACGAAGGTTCGAATCTCGCCATACGGATTTTGTTTTTGTTCATTTTAAATTCATATTTTTTGTATAGCAAGCACAGAGAATTTTGTTATTAACTAATGATATCAAATAGATGATTAATTAATTTCTTCAATGTTGTTATATGCGTACAAACAAGAGTAAAATGAAAAATATTGACTTGAAAAGGACTACCTAGAGTGATTGAATATTAATCTGTCTGGGTAGCGGTTTTCCAACAAAATTGAGGTCGGCTGCCAGCGTTACTGGATGCAGCTGAATACCAGTTTTTTTCATGGAGTGAATTCCTATCTGAACTTCACATCCCAGTACCTATCTGGGTGATACCCTTTAGCAAGACTGGTCGATTTTCTGGACCCGTAACGACAGACACTTTTAAATATAGGTATCTAACTATTTGTGAAATTACTAATCGAATGTTGGAAGTATTTTTTTTGTTTATAAAATGAAACCAATGGAAGTGTTTTTAGTGACTAAAGGGAGGCGACTACAAACTCTTGCGTTAGGTTTGAAGCTGGCCGCATGGTACTCAATGGTTCGACTGAAACGTCGCAGCGTCGTGTCACACTCGATGCTCTGCATGTCGCCTGTGGTACCGAATTTATTGATCTAACCTCAGCAATTATCACCATCACGCTATACCTTTGGGGGGGCTAAGCAGTGAAAAGCCATGACATAAATATGATAGACAGTCGGGAACAAGACTGCCTCTCGAAAGACATAGTGTGGGTTCGTGTCTCATTAGTCGCGATTATTTTTGTTTTTTTTTTTTTAACGTTTTATGCATTTCCTTACTTTTCTTATTCTTCTTAATATTTTCAAGTATTTATAACATATTATTGTTTTATTTTGGATAGTTAAGTAGGATATTACACCAAAATTTAAACACCAGCGTTTTAAAGTAGGTATAATACTAACAGAACGTATTTTCTGTTTGTCTGTAGGTATTCCTTTTCACATCACGTCAAAAAAGTAAAAAACCGCATGAATATAACTTTAACACATAAACCTGATAGGAATTGTAGCAATGTTTTAGAAGATTTAACTTATCTACTACGTAACGCCGATACCCGTAATGCCATCTATTGACCGAAATAGTACCCACTATCAACAGGGTGAAAATTACACCAAAAAATATTGTTTTAGTAAGTAGTGGTACTTTCCAAGGAATAAAACACCATCATATTCTTTAGAATGAACTTCTATTTTAATGTAAATAACCCGAAAAATTGCGAGTCGGACTCGCCCACCGATACATTTGTAGGTAGGTACAATTATTTGAAATAAAGGCTTTTATGTAATTATTTATTGAATTGCATTAAATGTGTAGTTTTCAGATTTCTAAGTTCTACGTCAACGGAAAATATCCTATAAATTTAGATAACCTCGAGAGTGTCGAAATGTACATTTTATGTAGCATAAACGGCCGTATCTTTATTTTACGTTGACTTAGAAGTTTTATTTTTTCACAGCTTCAAGGGACTGTAGTTCTGAGTATATTATTTCAACTCAATACCTCCTACCGTTCCCGAGATAAAGAGTCTTGATAGACAGACGGACGAACGGTCAACAAAGTGATCCAACATCATATTCCATAGATGGCGTTATACATTATTGATCTCACTTTTTATTGTGGAATTTGTTCGAAAGAGTCACCGCGGCCCTGGAACACAAAGGGCATTAGAAGGAACACGGATGCGTTTTAGTCAGTAAGAGTCTGACACACCCTCCTGCTTTGCACAGAGCGGGAGGAGTTATTTGATGATTTCCCATCCTTTAATAAAAGGGGTGACGTCATAACAACCACGATTAGATGGCAAAGTCCCATGGTAGAGGAGTCGAAAGAGTTGCATTAGCTCCGCTGTATATGTAATATTGGGTTTCTAGGTTTTAGAAACATAAAATTGTTTCGATTTGCGTTCCTGGATCGAAATAAATAAAAACAATCAATTTGATTCATCAAGGTTGGTGTGGGTTTAAAGAGCATGGTTTAGTAATTTTAGATGATAGCATGTGCTGACCGGTTGCTTCACAGCTTGGATCCATTTCTTCTGTGTACGGGGAAGCAACAGCCATAAATACGCAGAATATTAAGAAATGTTTTCAGATTAAGTTTTATGATTTCTATTTAGAAATTTCAAAACTTTGCATAAGTTTTTTAGTTTTAAAACTGTTTAATTCCCAGTGAGCCTATGAAACATCATGACCAGCCCAGGGCCAGAAATTATCCATTGCGGGCTTTACTCTCCAGTGGATCAAGGGGAACAATAGATCCCTAGGCATTTTTTTTTTTTTCATTTTAAAAAACGTTGCCACACTCTAGGAATTTCTCCTGTATCGTGGGTGCATTTACAAACATACAAAGTCACATACACAAACAAACAGCCAGACCCGGATCAACTATCTGTAGAATAGAATAGAATAGAATACTGTCTGTAGGTCATACAAATATTTGTTCCATGCGGGAATTGAACCCATGACACGCGACGCAGCAGCCAATCACTCAACCACTGCGCCAATCGTGTCGTTCATTGACGACACAGACGAACTCGCGAAGATAGGTTTTGAGGTGGTAGAGCTTTTTTTTATGGATGGTATATCGTCAAATGACTCCTCTCGCTCTGGGTAAAACAAGAAGAAGTGTCAGACTCCTATTGACTAAAACCCATCCGTGTTCCTGCTAATGACCTTTGCGTTCCAGGGTCGCGGTGACTCTTTCGAACAAATCCGCAACCCCGGCACTGGCCCGGCAGATAGGGCCCGCTTTGCCCCATCTGTTTTGCTGAAAACTCCTTGAGGCACGCGTGGAACACAGCGCACAGCTTGACATAGCTAATTTAGACTGCCTGCAATCTATTGCCGAATTCACGTACGAAACTGAGAAGGTCCAGCTCTACCACCTTTGGGCACGCCACAATCACGGCGGTCAGTCCCTTTTTGACGAGTAGCAAAAGCGGCGCCACAGCGTCCTCACCTTCCGCCTGACGCAGGTACTCACCGGTCACGATTGTTTTGGGAAATAACTGTTTCGGTTTCAGCGGGAGGACACGACCGGGCGTCAACACTTTAAAGATCACCTGGATGACACGGTGGAACATAAGGTGGATGTCTGCCCTTCATAGGCGGAGCACCGCTGCATCCTCATCGAGGCGATAGACGGCGGCGACCTCTCGCGACCGGCCCTGATTCAATCTATGGTCCGGAGCGAGGATACATGGGAAGCGGTCACCTCATTTTGCGAAGCAGTAATGCTAGCAAAGGAGAAGGCCGAAAGCGTGAGAGAGAGGGAAATCTCACGCCCCAGCCGCCGCAACAGAAGAAGTCGCCCAGGGCGAAGGGAGTAACCGGGCGATTCCCTGCGACCGTAGGGCGCGGGCCTGCGGACGGCGAGTGTTGGGTGGCACGCTGTCTGATCAAAACCAGGCTCGGGTCAACGGTGCGTTGTGTTCCACGCGCGCCTCGATATGCCAGTATTGTAGACGGGGCCCACTAGGGGCCAGTGCCTGCCAGGGTAGCGGAATTTGCTCAAATAGTCACTTCACCGCGGACCTGTAACGCAAAGGGCACTAAGAGGAACACGGATGGGTTTTAGTCAGTCAGAATCTGACACTCTGTTATGCTTCGCCCAAAGCGGAAGAAGTCATTTGATGATTTCCAGTCCATAAAAAAGGCTGGCTAACTTAGCCAGGACACCTGCGCACAACGGACAGAATAGGAGTCTAACATGGTGCGGATACCGGAGTCTGTATAGTAGTGTCGGTGTAGTATTTGTTGCAGGGGAAGGTTGCTGTTCCGGTTGGTGTCTTCCCATGCCCAACCCACGTTTCTCATTACGAAAAATTATTAGGGCTGGTGGAACAGAAGGGGTGAAAACAGCCAGTGCCTTGCATAACACTCTTCCAAGTTCCTAATGCTAAGAGGAGTTAAGCAATACTAGATATTGACTGTTCGTATATCTTAGATATCTAACCTAGCGACATTTTACTTTCCGACATACACGCGAACGAAGTCACGGGCAACAGCTAGTTATTAATAAAAGGCTAGTTTTAAACTTAGTTAAAAAAAAATTGAAAATTGTACAAAAATGGTCGAAAAACGTTGATACGTAAAATTAAAATAATTAAATGTCCATAACCTTTTTTCCCGGCCACCGATTGTAAGCCTAGATGTTGCTCAAAAATAAGCGTAATCTAACTTTGTAAACCCCAAATCAAGTTCAGTATTTTCGGAGATTATCGCGTACAGACAGACAGACGAACAAAAAACGTAAAAATGCGCTTTTTGTGTTCTATAACTTTTTTGAAAACCTCTACTCGATTTTTGGTATTTTTCTTTAATGTACCTACAGAATTCATGGCTTCTACTGTTCTATTTTATGTATATAGATAGATATAGACATAGAATATAGATAATTATTGATATTGATTATTTGAACGTTCAAATAATATTCTAAAACAAAACGGCCAAGTGCGAGTAAGACTCGCACACGAAGGGTTCCGTACCGTAAGCCTTAATATATTATAATACTAGCTGACCCGTGCCCACTTCGTTGGGCGGTAAACATTTTAAATTGTGATGAAATTATGAGTGTGGTTCGGTTAGTACTGAGTGCTATGATTTATTTCCTGACGGCCAAAAGGAGGGTTTCGTTTTTATTGATATATAGCTAGGCTAGCGAGCCTTTGCGAGCGCTCAGCTCACGTTCAGCGCTAGATTCCCGAGCACGGACCTGCGATGTTCTCCAGTTTTGGTCAGCAAGCCGCTGTGAATGCTCAGAGCTATATGGATTCTCCAGCGCATGCTTGCGAAAATATTTTCTCTATTCCTCGAGAGGCGCTAATGATTTTCAATAGCAGACTCTTCCGTACGGCGTACTCGAGCTGCTCTTGTCTGGGATGTCTGACGGGAAAGTTGTGATTTCCTTTTAGGCATGAAACTGTCTTTTTTTTTTAGTGATGGGAAATCATCCAATGACTCCTCCCGCTCTGGGTGTAGCGGGAGGGAGTGTCAGACTTCTACTGACTAAAACCCATCCATGTTCCTTCATTGCCCTTTGTGTTCCGGAGCCACGGTGTCTCTTGCGAATAATCCCGCGACTCCGGCAGGCGTCGGCCCTTTCGGGCCCGCATGAAGCTGTCTGATATCCCAAAAACAGAAATACCACAGCTTCAAACTCGAAGAATGAGAACGAAGTAGTATTTGTGTTTTAAGAAACTGAGCCACCAAAACAATTTTAAAGACCAACAACTTCCAACCAACTGCGTACAACTCACCTACCTAACGACGAAAGTTAAATAATAACTGGAGGGTCATTAATCCGAACCAGAAAAATGACGTAATTGCACAACGCCATCTATGGGTAAATGGATGGAATGTTATCCGTGCCTCGGAAAGCACGTTAAGCTGTTGGTCCCGGCTGTCATTTGGATCTTTGGCAGTCGTTACGGATAGTCAGAAGCCAGAAAATCTGACACCAGTCTTGCCAAGGAGTACCGTGTAACCCAGTTATTGGGCTGTGAAGGTCTGGTAGGCAGCCGCTCCACGTAAAATACTGGTATTCAGCTGAATCCGGTTTGACTGGAAGCCAACCCCAGTATATAGTTGGGAAAAGGCTAAGCAGATGATCTATGGGTAAAAGGATAAAACGTCCGTACAAAGTATGTTCTAATGCGGTTCGTGAATGGACGGCGGCATTTTGCCATTTAGTAATTTTATAATATTATCTTCGAAACTATTTAACCAATTGACATACTGTTTTGGGCAAATCGTATCTCTATGATGTTCTTGTGATCATAATAATATTTTTTTCGATAAGGTTTAATATTTTGTTGTTTGAAAAATCGTCCAAAGGTAAGTACGTCGAAAAATACTTTTTTTAACACATAAAAGCTACAATATCTGCTAAAATATAAAAGATAGAAATATGGTGTTGCGGACTTTTTTGTAGAACTATTTAAAGCGGACAAGGTTGCCATACATTGTTTTCAATTATATACAACTGTTAAGGCAGCGCATGCAAATATCTCTGTTATAAGAGCTATTTTTTTCCGCCTGGATAGACAAAAATTGAGATAGTTCGGCTCATATGCATGATATCTTTATATTTTTATAGCCTATAGCATTCCTCGATAAATGGCATATCAAACACTGAAAGAATTTTTCAAATCGGACCAGTAGTTCCTGAGATTACCTCCTCCTCCTACATACAAACTTACAAACTTACAAACATACAAACAAATTTTACCTCTATAGAATATTAAGTATAGAAGTATAGATTATCTCCAGTTATGCTTTATTGAATTATTATTTGAATCTATTAAAAGATCATTATTAAAAGGCCCATCCAATTATCAAAAGATATTAATCAACCATATTTCTCGTTGGTCAAGTAATAGCACGAGCTAGGTGAACATGAGGTCCTATAGTTTCAATTCCAAGGCCAGACAAAGTTTTAATGTGTGTGTTTCATCTAGAATTGTTCAGTCGCAGCCTGAAGTCTGAATTTGGGCCTAGTTAAAAACAATAAGGCTAGCCTCCTATAACATCCTGGGTTGCGGAATTTGTTCGAAAGAGTCACCGCGGCCCTGGAACGCAAAGGGTACCTATTAGAAACATGGATGGGTTTTAGTCAGTAAGCATCTGACACTTCCTTCCGCTCTGCCCAGAGCGGAAGGGGTCATTAGAAACAGTCACAATATTTTAAAGTGTTGGACAGTTCTCATAATCTTAACCTCCGAATGTCCAAAAACTTAATTCTTTATATTCCTCCTCACCGCACTGGGTTCTTGTCTAACTCCTATGTTATTTCCACCATAAAACTCTGGAATATGCTACCCCATGACATCAATAAGTCTGAGTCAAAATTTTCTTTTAAGCTTAAACTGCGAAAACACTACTTAAAAGCCTGTCATTCGTAGTTTGGTCTCGTCATAATTATTGTAAGTTCTCTTAATCAGCAAAATATTATAAAACATCATATTTATTAGTCTATTATGTTAGCATTATATGTGTATTTTATTAGTAGATAGCTGACCCACGCAACTTCGTCTGCGTCACATTTTCCAATAATGCTCGGCTCCTTTTAGTCTTAGCGTGATGATATATAGCCTATAACCTTCCCGGATAAATGGGCTATCTAATACTGAAAGAATTTTTCAAATCGGACCAGTAATTCCTGAGATTAGCCCCTACATACAAACTTACAAACATACAAACTTACAAACAAATGTTACCTCTTTATAATATTAGTATAGATTTTGTTATAGCGGCAATAGAAATACACAATCTGTGAAAATTTATAATGTCTTGTACTTATTACGGATCTCTAACCAAACCAATTTCAATCGAACTGAGGGACCCGTGCTACTCCGTGGTAGTAGTGGCATAATTCAAACACTGGCCAAGTACGAGTCAGACTTTTCTGTAATCTTTAGGTAAAGAACTACTATCTGCCTTTCTTTCAAAATTTTAGCCTCATTCGTTTCGGAGATAAGGGGGAAAATGTTAATTTTTCGTCTAATTTCTTATATGACATCAAAACTTTGCACTTTACAATCATGAAAATAATATATTTACAACCCTTCCCGCACGGTACAGTTTTAAAAACTTTTTGTTTAAATTTTCTAGTTTGTCCTCCAAAACTGACCCCTATACTCGAAATTATAAATGTAAGTAACGCGTCCGTGTTTGGGTTATAAAAGTTCACATGTGTACCAAATTTTAACAGAATCGGTGAAGTAGGTTCGGAGAAAATTTGCTGTGATAGAAGGACAGACTTATTAGGGACACAAAACTATTAACATGTTAGGGCGATACAATAAGAATCTTAAGATAAAACATTTAACCCCACTATTGCCGCATATTAAACAAGTATGTGATGGAAAACGGAAGATGATTTTAAATATATTTTTTGTCATTAATTACACTTTTTTGATGAATTGTAACCATCCACCTACCATAGCATTATTAAAAGTCAAGTCGCATCTTCACGCCAACTGGCTTCCTAACTCAACTTATGTAAGTGGGATTACGATCAATGAAAGAGCTCGTTCTAAATGAAAGAATTCTATTCTATTCCAGCGAGTACTCTACCAACAAACTTTTTTTTAAACTATTGATAGGCATACGTTTGACCACTTTCTCACCTGATAAATAAGCAATGATGCGGTCTAAGGTGGATCACGCTTGCCTGGAAGAAACCTATTCACTCTTAACTTAAAGACTCCCAGGTTATAGCTAGGAAACACAGACTCAGGCAGAGAATTCCACTCCTTAGCTGTTCGCACAATGAATGTATTCCCAAAACGTTTTGGGCGTATGGTGGGATGTCCACAATGCCATGTACCGCTGGCGCGTCGCCGTACGTCTTGTGGTCCGATGATGGAATGGGCTTAATGCAATTCCGTCGCACACTCCCCAAAATGTAACCGATAGAAAACCGACAGGCTAGCGACTCGGCGTCGATGCTCAAGACTTTGGAGCTTCGATTCGACGAGCCTACCATTGCCGATAATCCTCTTGGGTCGTTTTTCAATTGATTCAAGGCCATCAAGCTGGTATCTGGCAGATCCGTCCCAAAGATGAGAGCAGTACTCCATACACGATCGAACTAGCGATTGATACAGTTTAAGAAACTGAACGCGTACCCAGTTACGTGGGAATGTAGAAAGAAAGCAATGTTAACCAGAAATGCGTAGGAGGAAATCAACTTCTAGTTATAGAAAAGGATAAAATGAGGAGATTTCCAGCAATTGATGACGACATATTTATACCTATGCCAACGCGTTTCTTAAAAAAAATTAGTCCGACCGGACTAAATAATATAAAATGTAGAAGTGTAAGAAAGTTTCTCAGGAGTGTGTTCATGGGCCATTGAATGAGTTCAGCACATTATCAGGAGGTTCAAATAAGTAATGTAAAATGGAAAAACAGTCAATGGCACAATGGTAAAAGAGAAAAACAATACAAAATTATAAAAGTGTCTCTGTTATCACAGTCTCGAGTCAATTGGAGGTTGGAGTCCATGAGAGTCTGGTGGAAGCACATTCTCACCATCGTCGCGCTTAAGGCACAGAGTTCATGAAGATGAGTGTTCGTTTAGAAAAAAAAAACAAGAAATATAATATTATAGGGCTGTAGTACATACCCCAGGAGAAAGAATGCGTCATAACTACGAACAGCGGTAACAACGCCAGCACACAAGTTGTCTTCATCTTGTTCACCTGACTTTGCTCTTCCATCAGAAATGGAGCGACGACTTCTTGTGAAATGCAAAACTTTTACGTGATCGTGTTTTTATAAACAGCATATTATCTAGAATGTTGATAAGCTTGGTCCGCAATCTTGTTGTTTTATTTAAAACGCAAATTCGAAATGACATCATTTTACAGTTGAAAGGTCACAATAAATAATATCGTTATAATTAAGTTGTACTAGATTTTGCTCACGACTTCGTTCGTTTTATTCAACTACATCTACATTTTTACGAATGGCCAATGCGAATCAAATAAACCCGGAACACGCAGGAGCATCACAAACCAAGGAGACAATAGACATGAGCGTCACATGAGCTACGCCCCTACGAATAGAGGATACAAGAAAATCCTCTTGTAATTATATATTCAATGCTTTGGAAGGGTCAACCACCTACCTATATCTAACCTGATGTCCGTACCTACGGTGAATTTAAAATTCTAGCTTAGGTTTGAAAGCTGAAGGATAAGAAATTTGATTCTTTTATAGGAGACCATGTACTGTAGCTAATATAATATTTATTAAAATGATAAAATCTCTTAAATTCCCGAGTCCCACCATCTGAGTTACCCCACCACAAATGATGGAGGCGCCGGGTAAATAACTACGCCGGGTATTTTGTAAAACTACGCCGGGTATTAAAACAATAGAATGAAAGAAAGTACAAAACAAAAAACAAAAAAAAATTTAAAACAATATACGCCGGATATGTAATAAAACTACGCCGACAATTAATAGAAAGCGTGTACAAGGCTTACATTGTACCTGAAAAGAGTTATCGCGTGTGTGTAAAGCGCGAAGAAACCCCTATTTTTAGAGGGATGAAGAGACGCTTATGATGGTCAGGCGCTAGTTATGTCGACGGCTGGATTAAAAAGCTAAGTACTCGACAACCGATCCATTCCGTTAACACCACACTACAATATTTAGCTGCAGTAAGCTTGAAATGAACTGTCATTCAATCTTGATTGGAGTCATTGACAGCTCACTTCTCGTAGGTGTTCTAGTTGAGAAGTTTACAGGATCGCACTGCTGATCACACGTTTTCTTCGTCCATTCCTTCTTATCAAACGTGACATTATCACTGACTCCCTAATCTTCCACATAATTCCGCACACACTCTATCCGTCCGTCTCAGTGATGTCCATATCACTGTAAGTCACATCTGTTTCATATATCCTCAACATAAATTTGCATGCACAAACCAACACTAACAATTAATTTTGATATTATAAATTACTAGCTGACCCACGCAACTTCGTTTGCGTCACATTTTCCATTACTGCTCCGCTCCTATTTGTCTTAGCGTGATGATATATAGCCTTCCTCAATAAATGGGCTATCTAACATTGAAAGAATTTTTCAAATTGGACCAGTAGTTCCTGAGATTACCCCCTACATACAAACTTACAAACATACAAACTTACAAACAAATTTAACCTCTTTATAATATTAGTATAGATAACAATAGGTAGGTAAACGACTTTGATAGCACACGTTTTACGAACATTATGTAAACTGTTAGGTATCAAAAGTCACTGAACATTCATAACAATTGCAGATAATAAGGAAAAAGATAGCTTTGTTAGTTTTATTTAGGTATGTAGACTTAAAATTATAATAGTGGCTTTCAGCTGAACCCGGTTTGACTGGAAGCCGACCCCAATATAGCAGGGAAAAAGGCTAGGCAGATGATGATGTAGACTTATAATTTGTCTGTGGTAGTCACATGCATAAATAATTATGTGACAACGAGGGGAAACTTAAAATCCATAGTCCATTATGAATACCAAAAATTCAACAGTATTGGTCTAGCAGATTCGGAGAAAACTAACTGTGACAGACGGACATACAGACAGACAGACATCCGAGTGATCCTTTTTTTCCATTCTTTATCTATAAGGGGTTTCTATCCTTATGGATACGTTAACCCCATTGTACCTTATACTTTATTTACACACAACTATTTATATACCATGCTACTATAATTATATAGGAACCTACATATATTTATATTATACACCACTATATTGTTTGTCCCATGATAGGGAACTATTGCCTAGACTTCTGAATTAAGCCACAAATTATCCGTTCAGTCTTTTCTGATTCAGGATATGCCAAAATGTTTTGTATACCTACGTCCAACATCCTACATGTTTAGTTTAAACACCAAACTGTTGTTATATGCTTGCTTTAAATTGACAAGATCAACAAGCACGAACATTTATCGTGAGTAACCACTTAAATCTCTAATTAAGTGCTAATAACATGAATGTCATTTATTAAAACACTAGCTGACCCGTGCAACGTCGTCTGCGTAACATTTTTCATTACTGCTGCGCTCCTATTGGTCTTAGTGTGATGATAATATATAGCCTATCATTCATGGTTCTCATATGATTTGACCAGTACGATTGTATGGACTTTAAAAGAGACTTTGACCTCTGAGTTTGTTTCGGCGTTTCTTCTCAGAGCAGTCAGCTAGGAAATGCCGGCCTCATCTAGTTTAAAATGACCAAAAAAGATTGACGTGTAAAAGTGATAATTACAACCTACTTACAAAATAAATATCATTTATCATTTTATCAATAAAGTTTTGGGTGAATCGCCGATATTTCACGCCGGTTTTTTCGGATATCACTCATAAATATTTAATATGTCAAGCTTCCTTAGTATCATCCGAAAGAGTTGCTTCGATTGTTAATTTAAAACGTCCTCCACACTATTCCCGAAGTTACTCCGACGAAGTACGCTCCGACGTTGACCGAAGTCCGAAGTACGTGTCCACACACTCGAGCAACTTCGCGAGGAGCTCAGTCGCCCGTTCCCCTCACGATGTGCATCATAGATAACGTTCATTTGGCAACTGCCGTTGCAATGTGTACTCACGCGTAATAAAAATACGTGCGTATTTACTATGGCTCGACGCGAACCGAAGTGAGCCGAGTAGTGTGGTCAGACGCTTCGTGTTCAAACTTCGTGACACTTCGAGTCCTTTGACTCGGGCGCAAAAACCGACAACGACTGGAAGTCGCCCGAAGCGAGGCGAAGTTGCACCAAGCAAAGCGCAGTGTCCCTCTACACTATCGTATTCGCTCAACTTCGATCAACTTCGGGAATAGTGTGGAGGACGTTTAACAGTGCCGGATAATAGGAGCAGATTGAAAGGTGAGCATATTAAACAAAGAGTGCTGCTGATGTCTATTTCAGACGAATACTGGTTCCAGTGATGGTTAATTTTAAACAATATAAATGTATGATTTATGAATAAATAAAATAATAACAGATATATATTTTATTTTTTATTATCTAATTTTTGACATTGCAAAATATACAGGTAAACTTCTCTTGAGCAAAAAATATCGATATATCGGAATATCGATATTTTTTGAAAATACAAGTATATTTTTAGAAATTTTATTTATTAAATATTTTTAGAAAGTAAAAATGATAGATACGATAGCTATGGTGGTGTTGCTATCCTGGTGCATAAGTCAATTAAATTACTTTAGTCTCACCCAAAGTCATTTAATAGTTTGGTACTCCCTTTCTTCACTTAAAATTGTTTGTCCGAAAATCATTATCCTTAACACGTTTGCTATAAACTTCAGTAACCATCATGTTCAAAATCCCGAAATGTTGTTTAGCATAAACATCTTTAGTTCTTAAAGTATTCTGTCATAATATCGAGTACTATAATAGTTGAATCTCCTAATTATACATGACCTAAAAGTCATAATATCTATGTCCTAAGTATTAAATTGTGAAACTGGTCTGTAGTTTGACATGTCTTCTTTGCTATCTTTTGTATGTAGTGGTTTTATAATGACAGTTAGGCTATTTGGAAAAATGCCTGAGTTTATACAGAGCTTCATTATATGAGACAAGGGAAGAGCTATAACATCAGACACAAATTTTACAACAGAAATTGCTATTTCGTCATATCGGACACTTTTTCGTTTGTTAATATTTTAATTATTCTTATTATATCAGCCGGTACTACCGGAGACATAAATATTGAGTTTGGATTGTTTTGTATCCTAATGACCTCGTTATTATTATTATTTGCAGTGTTTTGGACTTGATCGACAAACCTTCTTTGTTTCCATCCTTCTTTGTTAGTTTTCCCTGTTTCATACGACAACATCTCGTGTGTCAGTGTTTAATTGCTATAAAAGTATGCATATTTGTTGTTATTTAAGTTCAAATAGAGAAGATTATTGAAAGTTCAACTTTATAATTATGAATTAGAGCTTTTATGTAGGCTTTTTTCAAGGCATTTTTTAAGTTGTCCATTATGTTGATGTATCCTTCAAATCATCTCTTCCAATAAATAGCAGTAGTCGTTCATTGTAAAATCCTTTAGTTTGCTCTGACCAGTATTTAGTGAATCTTTTTGGAATTGTTCGATAGAATGTAATGGCAGTTATTAAAAGTTTTTGAGAAGACCTCTTCAATTACTGGGAGAGTTCCCTTTGTACAGGTCACAGGTGCTACGATGCATATTCTATTTCGTGGCTTAGAAAACAATGTAGCGCCTGGGGGATTTTTGGTAGCAACGTTATGCTGGCCCAGCTTGGCTGTTGTTTCTGTTGGCCCGGATCGTCAAAAGGCGAATTGGACGTTTGTGTAGATTTATTGAGCGTCTCGCATTTTGTTTTATAATGGGAATTGTTATGAACCCTTGAGTCAGTTATAAGTACTTGAGGTATTCGGTGATATTCTGTGTTGATTTATTTTTTGCGATATTATTATGAGACAACAATGTATTTAAAGTTTATTTATTTATTATTAGGGACAAAAAAACAGTTATTTGTTATGGCGATACAATAAGAATCTTAAGATAAGTAAGTAGTTAAACTTAAAACACACACTATTGCCCACAGATTAAACAAAACTGTGATGTAAAACGGAAGCTGATCTGTAATTTTGTTAATTACTTACTTTAATTAAGTGCTATGTTAAAATTTTGATGCTAATGAATGTATAGCGAGATTTTAATTTTTTTTAGTAAAATAAAAGAAAATTTATATACTGTAAAGTGTGCGTTATAAGTTTCCACAAGGCGTCGGAGAGGTACTCGTGCCCCGGCATTGGTCTTACATGAATTCACGTGAAATAGGCGGGGCACGCGAGTCCCACGTCTGATTACATTTCTGGGTGCCGTGTAACATACTTAATTTGTAATTTCAGAGCAGTAAAATCTATTGTGGCACAGACCATGCAGCATCATTACATCCAAGAAATCGTCTAGATTGTAGACTTAAGATTTTGTATTTTTTCGAAGTTGTATGGAATCTTCAAAAGTTCAATTAATGTTAACATAATTTGTAGTTCCTACACGCAAGATTTTTTTCTGAATTATTTCTAATTTGCTATTGTATTTAAGGTAATATGGATTCCAAATCGGCACGGCATATTCCACTTGCGAGCGTATTAAAGACCTATAAAACATCAAAAAAGTAGAGGGTCGCACAAAGTCCTTTGAGGATCTCATGACGAAGCCATACATTTGAAAAGCCTTTTTTATTATACTTTCAATAGTTAATTTGAAATCATGGTCTGGTTGCTTTGAAGTTTACGAATCACAATATAATCTTTGCTGAGTTGCACGTAGTGCCCTCTTTTATCGTATATTGGAAACACTGGTAGCGATTTAGGTTCCTTTTTTAGGTGCGGAAAGCTTTGTCAGTATCGTCTGATCTATCAAAGTAATCGTGTTACCGCTATTGCACTATAGGGGTCATTGGCCGTTGTTCTTAGGTCGTCTGTTACTTCCAGGTTCAGCTGTTTACCGATAGGTGTCACTGCCAAACACTGTAATAACCCATACAAAGTGCTGCCATCTATCTGATGGTTATGAATTATGACTAAGACATTCCGCTATTTACCGGTAAGTGTCACTACTGGTGTTTCCTGATCTTTGACAAAGGATACTTTCTTTGTTGTACTTGCTTTCGGGAACAATTCTTCGTAACGGTTTGCAATTCAAATCGTTGATTCCACTAATTGTCCACTAGGTTTTCTTTTTAATTTTTAATTAATGACTTTCATGTTATTAGCACTTGTTTAAAGATTTAAGTGGTTATACTCACGATAAATGTTCGTGCTTGTTGATCTTGTACATTAAAAGCAAGCATATAACAACAGTTTGGTGTTTAAAAGTAGTATGAGTGTGAATGATCACATCACAAATAACATTAGAATAGTTCATATCGGGATTGCTACCATGTACCTTTTTATTTGCGAGTTTCCGATATTTCGGCACTGTTGCAAGCGCCATGATCACGGAGTGACCATATATATATTAGTATAAGGGAGTGACTGAAGATCCTGCGGGTGGGATGTTATTGGCAGAAATATCGGTCTACCCTCTTTCGTAGTCTTTTATTACAACAATCTCCGGTACTACTGTCCACAAACTCACTTTGTTCCCGCAACTGTTCTCGACACACAACACTAATCGTATCTGACCGCGAAGTAACACTTTGTTGAAATCTCCGGTTTTTAGGCATGCGAACTTAGAATAATAACGCATAGAAGCCGCGTCTAGAACAAAACCCGAGCAAAATCGTGTGTCCACTTCATTTTCTTTGTGTGCGTGAGCCGAATGTGTCTACGTTCCTCTAACGCACACAGATATAGCTTTCAGTGATACCATTACTAAGCCGTTACCCACAAAATATGGGAAGACGCATTACTATTTTGCTATCAAGGCAAGTATTTTATGTTGTTGGGAACTGGAAAAGGTAAACATGATTTTTCATGTAATATGTCATATTTTTTCGGAAGGTATAATTCAATTTATTTCAAAATAAAAGGAAATAAATCGCATAAAGAATGAGATATTGTTCAATGCGTTTGGAATGCTTGATCGGTTATAATTATAAACAATGTTAAAACATCGGGTTTGATATGAATTAACAGTAAGTATTGTATTTTAAAATTACAAAAATGAAAAACATGAATGAAAGCAATGTGGGTATTTTTTCCTCACAAATAGCAACACTGTGTTATGACAAGTTAGGTTATTAGAATTTTGTTTTATTTATCGATTTACGTAAAAATAGTGCATAGAATGTGAGTACTTATTTTGTGAAATGTTATTTTATCACATTTTTTTGTTTTCCTGATGTGCAACATCCTTTCACGCAACAAACTGTCATTTTCAATTATTTACTCGCGAGCTGTGTTCGACGGAACGTGACATTGAGTACTGACGGCCTGACGGCTAAGTTTGACGGATTAGGCTAAGTTTTAGTTGCCTCACTTTTTGCACTCGTACTAGGTTTCTATGCGTTATTATTCTAAGCATGCGAATCACTGGATTCCAGACATTTGACAATTTAAAACCATCCTCACGATTGAAATTTTTGTACTTTGTAATTTCAATCGCTTCCCTGACCAATCTAGGTATGTAGTGGCGTTCTGTCGAAATGATCTGAGGGTTGTGAAACTCAATCCAGTGATTTGGACCCGAGTTGATCAAATGTTCAGCGATTGCCGATTTCTGTATGTCATTGTTTTTTTACCGCTTTTATGTGTTCCTTCATGCGGCACGCTCACAATTACATTCAATCTTGTAGACACCTGGTTTCTTCAAAGGAAAACTGTCTTTTGGGGATCGAAGAGATTGAGCCACTTTTCTGAATGGAGTGAAGACAGTATTTACTACACTATTTGATAGGCGTACGTTTGACCGCTATCTCACCTGATGTTAAGCGATGATGCGGTCTAAGGTGGAGCACGCTTGCCTAGAAGTAACCTATTCACTCTTGACTTAAAGACTCCCAGGTTGTAGCTATCAGGAAACACAGACTCAGGCAGGGAATTCCACTCCTTAGCTGTACGCACAATTCATGTATTCATTCCCAAAACGTTTTGTGCGTATAGGTGGGATATCAACCAAGTACCGGTGGCACATCGCCGTACGTCTTGTGGTACGATGGTGGAACGGGCTTGGCGGAATTAAGTTATGCGATTCCGTCGCACACTCTCCAAAATGTAACGGATAGAAAACCGACAGGCCAGCAACTCAGCGTCGATGCTCAATTGTTCCGTAAGACGTACTGAACATGTTCCAATTCGTGGCTTAAGTGTTGGTCGTCACACAAATCATATGCACGATTTGTCAGTGAAGTAACCACCGCATCAAGTTGCATAGGGTGATGATGCGAGCTTGCATTGAGATAGCGGTCAGTGTGAGATGATTTTCGGTAGACAGAATGACCCAGTGAACCGTCGCTCCATTCACAAATTTTTACGTCCGAAAACGCCAGACTTCTGTCTTGCTCTAACTACTAAGAGAAGTTTATCTTTGGATGGATAGCATTTAAATTTGCCAGAAGGGACTCCACATCATGCTTGTTTCCTCTCAATACACATAGAATACGTCATCCACATATACCTCTTCCATAGTTTAATCTCCGTAGATGCAGTGGCGAGGGCTCTTTCTACGAAGTACTCCATCCAAATATTTGCAACCACGGGAGCTACAGGACTGCCCATAGCAACCCCATCTATTTGGAGGTAGTATTGACCTTGGTATATGAAGAAGGTAGTTGACAAACAATGATGCAGCAGTGTGACATATTCCATCGGGATGTTATTATCTTGTAACCTCACCTTCACCACTTCCAGACAATCTGCAACTGGTACATTTGTAAATAGTGAATCTACGTCAAAACTAGCCATCAACTCATATAATTCAACCTTATTCTGGTGCAAGATATCAATGAAGTGACGAGAGTCCTTGATAAACGACGACATTTGGCCCACTATAAATGGCTGCAATACCTTTGCTACGTGCTTGGCTAAATCATATGTCGGTGAGCCTATCTGATTCACAATGGTACATACTGTACCACTACGACCCATTGTACCCATGTGTGCTTGTGTAATTTAGAAAAACCATACAACTTCGGGGGCTGGGCGTTTCTGGGGCGCAATAAATACTTAAATGTATCTTCGTCAAGAGCGTCTGCGCATTGTTTTTTAAGTGAGCGAGTGCTTCTGTCTGTTCTCGCCGTCGGTTATGTCTGCCAATAACATCCCCCCCGCAGGATCATCAGTTACTCCGTGATCTTGGCGGTTGCAACAGTGCGGAAATATCGGAAACTCGCAAATAAAAAGGTACATGGTAGCAATCCCGATATTAACTATTCTAATGTTAGTGACCATGAAAGTTTAAAACAATATTATTTTCACAAATAACTTTTATCACAGGGCTATTTCACTTTAAATAACATTTCTCCATACACTTTCCTTCACTATAGTTGACTTAATTATTCACCAAACATTTTCACTTTACAGATTTAATTTTTATAATATTTTGGAAAATCTTTGACAGGAGCCAATGTTTACTGTATAAGCGCCCTCTAGCGAGTCTCTAACTCTAAATTAAATGTGATTTAGAATGTGTAACGCACCCAAAAATATGTTATAATCGCAATGTATTGATATACGAAGTGGTATCAGAGTTAGTATCAAATATATCTTACTGTGAAGATTTGACACCCATCAAAAAGTAAAGATGGGTATGAAGCTACTTTTTAACCGACTTCCCAAAAAGGAGGAGGTTCTCAATTCGGATGTATTTTTTATTATGTTTGTTACCTCGTAACTCCGACAATTATGAACCGATTTGAAAAATTCTTGTTTTATCAGAAAGGATATACTTTCAGATTGGTCCCGTTTAAATTTTATCAGAATCGGTTACGAACTTTGGATTTTAAACCGAAATAGCTGGAATTTGTTTACTTGGATGATGGATTTATGTCATCCAAGTAATCGATATTGCGTATTTTGCTTTTCTGCGATTTTGCAGTGGTGCTGTTACTAAAAAGTGAAAAATAAAAAACTTCTTACAAAAAAATACAACCGAAAGTAAAAAATAACTTTAATTTCGGAAGTCGGTGTCAAAATATTATGAAGAAACTAACAAAAACACCGACTTACGAAATTAAAGTTTTTTTTACTTTGTAGTGTTTTTTTTTTTGGAAGTCAGTTGTATTTTTTTTCTTCTTCCAAAGTACTGACTATAAAGCTATGTATAAAATTAATAGATGTATATGTATAATGTCTTTGTCTTTGGAACTCATTGCAGTATACCAAGCGGTATCTTATTCGATTAGTCAAAACCTAAATAAGGTAGATAATATATTTACAGATAGTAAGATCGCCTTACAACATTTGGCTCGATGCGCCTCTGTAGTGCGATTCACTAAGGCAGAACATCTTTACAACCAAGAAATCATCGTTGAAACATCTGAGCATATATTTATCAAATGTTTCAACGATGATTTCTTGGTTGTAAAGATGTTCTGCCTTAGTGAATCGCACTACTGGTTGCAGAGGTGCATCGATGGCCTAAGGCGCAACAGGGCGCAACGCAAACAGAAGGCGATACGGCGCAGATACGGTGTAGGCGTGATATCTGCGCAAACAGACGCGGGGACGATACGGCACAAAGTATTATTATACAAGGTGGTATTTAGTGGAAATAACACTTATTGCTTTTAAACCGACTTCCCAAAAAGGAGGAGGTTCTCAATTCGGATGTTTGCATTTTTTTTAATGTTTGTTCGGGCATAACTCCGTTGCTTGCCAACCGATTTTAGAAACGATTTTTTTTGGAAAAGGTATACTTCCCAAATGGTCCCATGATAAGGAAACGATCTGATGATGGCATCTCAGAGAAGTCGAGGGGAACTTTCGAAAATGGTATGGGCAGCTAGTGCATTTGTTAATTTTTTCATTAAGTATTTTAAAGCACTACAATTTAATGAAGGTCTTGAGTCGATCAGATGATGGAGCCGAAAGACAGTCGAGGGAACTCCTCAACTATTTACAGCAGTTACCTTGTGTTTGGGCCTGACTAATTTGTATTGATGAAAACTTTACACCTAGATGGGTTGTGGCTGTCATTACGGGTCTGATGATGAAGACGAAGGACAGTTAAGGGAACTATTCAACGGTTTACAGTAGCTACCTTGTGTTTGGACTTAATTCATTTATATTAATGTTAACTTTGTTACCTTATAACTCCGTCAATTATGAACCGATTTGAAAAATTCTTGATTTATCTGAAAGGATATACTTGCAGATTTGTAACTGATTTTGATAAAATTTAAATGGGACCATATTTAAATTTTATCAAAATCAGTTACGAACTTTGGATTTTAAATCGAAATAGCTGGAATTCGTCTACTTGGATGATGGTTTTATTACGTCATACAAGTAATCGAAATTGCATATTTTGCTTTTCTGTGATTTTGCAGTAGTGTTGTTAGGTGTGGGGTACCACTAAAAAGTGAAAAATAAAAAACTTTTTACAAAAAAATACAACCGACTTCGCGCTAATCTCGCGCTGCCGGCTCGAATTGAAAAAATATTTTTGCGTTGGATAGTCCATTTATCGAGGAAGGCTAAAGGCTATATAACATTAAGCTATGACCAATAGTAGCGGAGCAGCAATAAGAAATGTTGCAAGCGGGAATAAAGCTTCCGTTGCGTGCGCTGCGTAAACGGTTTAAGTTACGCAAAAATAAAGTATAACGAAATTATTCCTCTATAAAAGTTCAAAAAAAAGTCCTAGACCGCATATGTATATCCCTTAAGGTTAACTCACTATAACCATTTTATGGAAATCAAATTTGTTCTAAAATAATGCATTATTTGCGAGGAAGTTCTTATTAACATGGTATTAATCCATATCCAAATAAATACTGTATCATCATAAGTATTTAATTTTGAACAAAATTTCCATGGACATTATTTAATTTTAATAAATATCTTGAGAGATATCATCTATACTTACATAATAAAATAATAGAAATCATGAATAAAAAATACATTAAAGAAGAATACCAAAAATCGAGTAGAGGTTTTAAAAAAAAAAGCTATAGTACACAAAAAGAGCATTTTTACGTTTTTTGTCTGTCTGTCTGTCTGTCTGTCTGTCTGTCTGTACGCGATGATCTCCCAAAAATTCTGAACGGATTTGGTTAGGGTTCAAATTTAGATTCAGCTTATTTCTGAGCAACATATAGGCTTTGTTTCATTACAATCGGTGGCCGGGAAAAAAAGTTAAGAACATTTAAAGATTTTTAATTTACGTATCAACGTTTTTCGACGAGTTTTGTACAACTTTCAGTTATTCGTTCAGTTTAGCATAAAAATAGCCTGTTTTTAAACAATCTTATAAATTGTTATCATCACGCTATAGCTTCGAGGAGCTAAAGCAGTCAATAACCATAACATTATAAGATCGGCTATTTCAATCTATTGTCAACTGAGTTCATAGACCCGGCGATACAATGACTGACTGCCGAGTGATTCTATGTAAGTTCGAACCCCGGTAACTGAAACGGTTTTTTTATTTTTTGTTGATGAATATTTTCTTACTTTTTTTATGCCCTGCTCTAAAATTTTCGTTGGCCGCGACTGCAGAGGGGCTAGCACGAATATTTTGACGTATAGTAACGTTAACGTAAGCGAATTTTGAATGTGAAAAACTATAGTATTTTGGTTTAATTTTAGGGGACATCCACAATTTATATAATTTAAAAATATGAATATAGTATCTAATTCAAATAAATATAAATAAATATTATGTGCGTAATGAGTATTATAGTTATGGTAAAAGTTTACGTAACGTTACTATACGTCAAAAATATTCGTGCTAGGCCCTCAGAACCAAAGTAGTTAAAATCAACTTACTTAAAAGTAGATGAAATCAACTTACTACGTAATGCCTGCAATGCCATCTATTGATACAAATAGTACTTTCGACAACATGACATAACACCAAAACATATTTTTTAGTTATTAGTGATACATTTAAAACGTCTTAAAATGATTGTAATTCTTTTAATACTTTAAAAACATATCGTTTTAAATGAACGTTATATTCTGATTAACTCAAATAAAACGAACTCTTAACTAATCTTTTCATAGTTCAACTTCATGTTCCATAGATAGTGTAATGCATTCGATCTCATTTTCGCGTTGCTAAGATTACAATATTCGTCAACAAGTGCTCTTAGATTTGCGAAGGTTAATAAGATAAAGCTTTTCAATAACACCTGCGAGACTAAAGAGGCCACTTTAGCAGAATCATATTATTATATAACTAGCTGTTGCCCGCGACTTCGTTCGCGTGAATGTCGGAAAGTAAAATGTCGTTAGGTTAGATCTCTAAGATATACGAACTGTCAATATCTAGTATTGCTTGACTCCTCTTAGCATTAGGAACTTCGAAGGGGGTTATGCAAGGCACTGGCTGTTTCACCTTTTCTGTTCCACCAGCCCTAATAATTTTTCGTAATGAGAAACGTGGGTTGGGCATGGGAAGACACCAACCGGAACAGCAACCTACCCCTGCAACAGATACTACACTGACACTACTATACAGACTCCAGTATCCGCACCATGTTAGACTCCTAAGACTCTAACTCCTGGCTAAGTTAGCCAGCCTTTTTTTATGGACTGGAAATCATCAATTGACTTCTTCCGCTTTGGGCGAAGCATAAGCGTGTCAGAGTCTGACTGACTAAAACCCATCCGTGTTCATCTTAGTGCCCTTTGCGTTCCAGGTCCGATTTTGAACAAATTCCGCTACCCTGGCAGGCACTGGCCCTAGTGGGCCCCGTGTACACAACGCGCCGTTGACCCGAGCCTGATTTTGATCGGAGAGCGTGCCACCCAGCACTCGCAGTCCGCAGGCTCGCGCCTGGGGCGTGAGATTTTCCTCTTTCTCTTTTTCAACAGTTATCTCCCAAAACAATCGTGACCGGTGAGTACCTGCGTCAGGCGGAAGGTGAGGACGCTGTGACGCCGCTTTTGCCACTCGTCAAAAGGGGACTTACCGCCGCAATTGTGGCGTGCCCAAAGGTGGTAGAACTGGACCTGTATTCTCAGTTTCGTACGTGAATTCGGCAATAGATTGCAGGCAGTCTAAAATAGCTATGTCAAGCTATGCGCTGTGTTCCACGCGTGCCTCAAGGAGTTTTCATCAAAACAGATGGGGCTAGCGGGCCTTATCTGCCGGGCCAGTGCCGGGGTTGTGGATTTGGTCGAAAGAGTCACCGCGACCCTGGAACGCAAAGGTCATTAGCAGGAACACGGATGGGTTTTAGTCAATAGGAGTCTGACACTTCCTCCTGTTTTACCCAGAGCGAGAGGAGTTATTTGACGATATATCATTCTTAAAAAAAAACTCTACCACCTCAAAACCTATCTTCGCGAGTTCGTCTGTGTCGCCAATGAACGACACGATTGGCGCAGTGGTTGAGCGATTGGCTGCTGCGTCGCGTGTCATGGGTTCAATTCCCGCACGGAACAAATATTTGTATGACCTACAGACAGTATTCTATTCTATTCTATTCTACGGATAGTTGATCCGGGTCTGGCTGTTTGTTTGTGTATGTGACTTTGTATGTTTGTAAATGCACTCACGATACAGGAGAAATTCCTAGTGTGGGGCAACGTCTTTTAAAGTGAAAAAAAAATGCCTAGAGACCTATTGTTCCCCTTGATCCACTGGAGAGTAAAGCCCGCAATGGATAATTTCTGGCCCTGGGCTGGTCATGATGTTTCATAGGCTCACTGGGATTTGATCAGTTTTAAAACTAAACAATTTGTTAAATATGTGTGAATTTTAGCCGTGTGCCTTTGCAAAGTTTTGAAATTTCTAAATAGAAATCATAAACACTTAATCTGAAAACATTTCTTAATATTCCGCGTATTGATGGCTGTTGCTTCCCCGTACACAGAAGAAATGGATCCAAGCTGTGAAGCAACCGGTCAGCACATGCTATCATCTAAAATTAATTAACCATGCTCTTGAAACTCACACCACTCTTGATGAATCAAGTTGATTTTTTATTTATTTCGACCCAGGAACGCCAATTGAAACATTTTTGTATTTTTAAAACCTAGAAACCCAATATTAAATATACAGCGGAGCTAATGCAACTCTTTCGACTCCTCTACCATGGGACTTTGCCATCTAATCGTGGTTGTTATGACGTGACCCCTTTTATGAAAGGATGGGAAATCATCGAATAACTCCTCCCGCTCTGGGCAAAGCAGGAGGGTGTGTCAGACTCTTACTGACTAAAACGCATCCGTGTTCCTCTAATGCCCTTTGTATTCCAGGGCCGCGGTGACTCTTTTGAACAAATTCCACGATGAAAAAGTGAGATCAAATGTGTAACGCCATCTATGGAATATGATGTTGGATCACTTTGTTGACCGTCCGTCCGTCTGTCAATCAAGACTCTTTATCTCGGGAACGGTAGTAGGTATTGAGTTAAAATAATATACTCAGAACTACAGTCCCTTGAAGCTGTGTAAAAATCAAACTTCTAAGTCAACGTAAAATAAAAATACGGCAGTTTATGCTACATATTAAATAAATACTTTTAAAAAATAGCCTTTATTTCAAATAATACCTTGTACCTCCCTATAAATGTGTAGGGAACCCTCGGTGGGCGAGTCCGACTCGCACTTTTCCGGTTTTTTTACATTAAAATAGAAGTTCATTCTAAAGAAAATGATGGTGTTTTATTCCTTGGAAAGTACCACTTCTTACAAAAAAAAAATGTTTTGGTGTAATTTTCACCTTGTTGATATAATAGGTACTAATTTGGTCAATAGATGGCATTACGGGTATCGGCGTTACGTAGTAGATAATATGTTAAATCTTCTAAAACATAGCTTCAATTCCTATCAGGTTTATGTGTTAAAGTTAAATTCATGCGGTTTTGTACTATTTTAACGTTATGTAAAAAGGAATACCTACAGACAAACAGAAAATAGGTACGGTGAATTATACTTTAAAACGCTAGCGTTTATATTTTGGCATACTAAACTATCCAAAATAAAACAATAACATGTTATAAATATTTGAAAATATTAATAAGAATGAGAAAAGTAAGGAAATGCAAAAGTTAAATAAAATCCAAAACTAATTGCGACTGATGAGATACGACCCCATACCATGTCATTCGATAGGCAGTCTTACAACCCAACGGGCTACGACCGCTGTTGGGAGAAGTCTAAAATAGTCTATTATATTTATGTCATGGCTTTTCACTGCTTACCTCCCCAAAGGTATAGCGTGATGGTAATAATTTCTAAGATTAGATCTATTAGTATGTGCAATTTTGTATCATGTTGTGGATTCTTATAAAAATTCCTCGCTGAGCTTTTTGTAAAAATGACAAATTATAAGTAAAATGTTATTTTTAGTACGCAAAAACCCATTTTTATTATTATTTTGATAATATAATGGTATAAAAAACATAAAAAAAAAATAAATACAAAAATAAAATCTGTTTGCGGGGTTCGAACCATGTGCACTTTCTCGTTCAAAACACACATTTTTGATTATTTCTCGTCCTCCATAGCATATAGCGTGATAATATATAGCCTATGTGTTGCCTATACCTATAAGGATCATTTGTGCAAAATTTGAACAAAATCTGTTCAGTAGTTTTCGCGCCAATCGTAAACATACAAGCTCAAGATTTACTGTTTTATTATATGTATATAGATATATAGATTTATTTAATTGCATTAAATGTGTAGTTTTCAGATTTCTAAGTTCTGCGTCATCGGAAAATATCCTATAAATTTAGATTACCACGAGAGTGTCGAAATGTACATTTTATGTAGCATAAACGGCCGTATCTTTATTTTACGTTGACTAGAAGTTTTATTTTTTCACAGATTCAAGCGACTGTTGTTCTGAGTATATTATTTCGACTCAATACCTCCTACCGTTCCCGAGATAAAGAGTCTTGATAGACAGACGGACGGATGGTCAACAAAGTGATCCAAAATCATATTCCATAGATGGCGTTATACATTTGATCTCACTTTTATATCATGGATTTTGTTCCAAAGAGTCACCGCGGCCCTGGAACACAAAGGGCTTTAGAAGTCAGTTCTTACTGACTAAAGACTCTTGTCTTGACACACCCTCCTGCTTTGCCCAGAGCGGGAGGAGTCATTTGATGATTTTCCTTTCTTTAATAAAAGGGGTCACGTTTGAAAATATGAAATTGTTTTGATTTGCGTTCCTGAATCGAAATAAATAAAAACATTAACTTGATTCATCAAGATTGGCGTGAGTTTCATGAGCATGTTTAGATGATAGCATGTGCTGACCGGTTGCTTCACAGCCTGGATCCATTTCTTCTGTGTACGGGGAATCAACAGCCATCAATACGCAGAATATTAAGAAATGTTTTCAGATTAAATTTTATTACTTCTATTTAGAAATTTCAAAACTTTGCAAAGGCACACGGCTGAAATTCACATATATCCAACAAATTGTTTAATTTTAAAACTGTTCAATTACCGGTGAGCCTATGAAACATCATGACCAGCCGAGGGCCAGAAATGATCCATTGCGGGCTTTACTCTCCAGTGGAACAAGGGGAACTTTAGATCCCTGGGTATTTTTTTCATGTTAGAGAATGTTGCCCCACACTAGGAATTTCTCCTGTATCGTGGGTTCATTGACAAACATAAAAAGTCACAAACACAAACAGCCAGACTCGGAACAACTATCTGTAGAAAAGAATAGAATAGAAAAGGTACTCTCTGTAGGTCATACAAATATTAGTTCCGTGCGGGAATCGAACCCACGACACGCGACGCAGCAGCCAATCGCTCAACCACTGCGCAAATCGTGTCGTTCATTAACGACACAGACGAACTCGCGAAAATAGGTTTTGAGGTGGAAATGCAGCTTTTTTTTAAAGATGGTATATCGTCAAAGGACTCCTCTCGCTCTGGGTAAAATAGGAGGAAGTGTAAAACTCCTTGAGGCACGCGTGGAAAACAGCGCACAGTTTGACATAGCTTTTTTAGATTGCCTGCAATCTATTGCCGAATTCACGTACGAAACTGAGAATACAGGCCAGCTCTACCACCTTTGGGCACGCCACAATTGCGGCGGTAAGTCCCCTTTTTGAGGAGTGGCAAAAGCGGCGCCACAGCGTCTTTTCCTTCCGCCTGACGCAGGTACTCACCGGTCACGATTGTTTCGGGAAATAACTGTTTCGGATTCAGCGGGAGGACACGACCGGGTGTCAACACTTTGAGGATCACCTGGATGACACGGTGGAACATAAGGTGGAAGTCTGCCCTTAATGGGCGAAGCACCGCCGCATCATGAGGATGCGAGGCGATAGACGGCGGCGACCTCTCGCGACCGACGCTGATTCAATCTATGGACCGGAGCGAGGATGCATGGGAAGCGGTCACCTCATTTTACGAAGCAGTAATGCTAGCGAAGGAGTAGGCCGAAAGCGTGACATAGAGGGAAATCTCACGCCCCAGCCGCCGCAACAGAAGAAGGGCGACGGGAGTCACCGGGCGATTCCCTGCCACCGTAGGCGCGGGCCTGCGGACGGCGAGCGTTGGGTGGCACGCTGTCCGATCAAAACCAGCCTCGGGTCAACGGCGTATTGTGTTGCACGCGCGCCTCTAAGAAATGCCACTATTGTAGACGGGGCCCACTAGGGCCAGTGCCTGCCAGGGTTGCGGAATTTGTTCGAATAGTCAGCGCGGACTTAGAACGCATAGGGCACTTATGGATTTCCTAACCATAAAAAAAGGCTGGCTAACTTAGCCAGGACACCTACGCACAACGGACAGAATAGGAGTCTAACATGATGCGGATACCGGAGTCTGTATAGTAGTGTCAGTGTAGTATCTGTTGCAAGGGTAGATTGCTGTTCCGGTTGGTGTCTTCCCATGGCCAACACACGTTTCACATTACGAAAAATTATAAGGGCTGGTGGAACAGAAGAGGTGAAACAGCCAATGCCTTGCATAACCCCCTTCCAAGTTCCTAATGCTAAGAGGAGTCAAGCAATGCTAGGCATTGACTGTTCGTATATCTTAGAGATCTAACCTAACGACATTTTACTTTCCGACATACACGCGAACGAAGTCGCGGGCAACAGCTAGTAATATAATAATAATCTCGACGACGTAACTTGTCAGGCAGGTGTGCTTTTGGTCGGCCCCATACCAAGTACAGTAATATTATTTTTTGAAGTCGTTTCGTTTTTAACCGACTTCCCAAAAAGGAGGAGGTTGTAAATTCGGTTGTATTTTTTTTATGTTTGTTACCTCATAACTCCGACAATTATTATGAACCGACTTTACCTCTAAAAAGTCTGTGTCCGATCAGTTTTCGACGCAGTCACTCGAGCGCTAGTGTGTAATGAGAAGAAAATGTTTTACCTTGAGTTAGGTTGTCCCTCAGCACTAAGACAATTGTTCTGACAAACAGAAACTTCACATCTTTCACCTTCATAATCTGCAGTGCACTGGCAGATCGGCTCGTCCTCCTCATTCAGAGAACAGTCACCGTTGTTTAGGCAGTCCTCATGGCACGCGTTAACCTCGCACCGTTCCCCAGAGTAGCCCGCATTACATCTGAAATAATGAAGACAAATAAAACCAATCAACTTTATTTGTGACTACGTGTAACAAGTAAACGAGGTGTATTCACTATGTTTCGTGCATTTTGGAGGCTCTAAAGTGTATTTTAGAGAGCAGCGGTTAAGGAGACATCGTTAGAGAACTTGCCAACTCACTTTGAGCATGCGGGCTAATAAATGCTCGCACCTACTCTGAGCAGAGGTTAATGTCTGAAGTGGTATTTTGAGGTAAGTACCACACAGATTTGAGTGGTCTTGTACAGACAATGCAAGCATTTGCCAGTTACCGTGTACCTTAAACTTAGAACAATAAGAAGCTCAACGGCCTGACAAACAATACCAAAATAAGGACATTTGTGTAAGCCGCATAGAGAACTTAAACGACTAACATTAAATGAAATGAACTCCTAAAATAGCAATCTATATGGTCCTCATATTCACAATACGTTATTTATTTTTTTATGTAGGTACACACAATATACTAAAAAAGATTTTTTTTTACAGATAAAGGAGCATGTAGGAACTTGTTCGAATTGGTCTTTTTAGGAAAGAACACCTCAGCTATGACTTTTGAGCAACATTTACAAATTCATAATGGTACGAATTTGTTTTAGAGTCACACAAAGTTAAATTATCAATAATCCTGCGCACACTAATAAAATGCACGCTAATAACCTCACCTGCTAATCAACTTTCGATCCGTAAGTCGGCGAGAAGAACGTCGTAAGCGCCGTGGACTGCGGGTCACTAACGCGTTGCGCTCATTAAGTTGGTTCTCACAGTTTATTTAACGGTTTAATAACACTGGTTGATTTTGTTTTAGTATTTGCTTTGTTATTATGAGTCACATTTACCTATTACAGTTGATGCTATTAAACTTTACAAGAATCAGAACACGGCATTTCTAGTTTGAGGGTTTGTATCGAAGATCTTCTTACCTACATTCAGGATGTCCCTCAGCGCTGACAGTACAATTTCCTTGGAAGCAGTAGTTGTGACATACTGAACAGTGGTGTTCCTCCACATCCGGTAAAGCTTCACAGGACTCGTTTCCCAAGGTTTGTTTCTCAGTTGTGTAGTTGGCTGCTGTGAGTTGACACCACCCATAATCTCTGGTAGACTGTGTATAAACAACTGGTGCCACATAGTGTTGTTGATGCTTCTTTGGTAACTGCAAAATTGCACTTTGATCATAGCTCCTCCAGTAGATGAAATCTTTTGATACGGTTAAACTAGATGCATAAGTTTCTACTCCTATAAAATAAAATGTTCGTCTGTTTTTTCCACTCAAGTCGGCACTTTCAATACTGTGACGATTAATAGTAGTGTCCTCAATCCAGTACATTGTCTTCGTTTGTTGGTCAATAGCTAAACTCTGACGCCAATAAATATGATCGTTTATTAAAACTTCTCTCTCGGAGCCATCAAACGCAGCCCTCTCTATGTTATTCTTTGTGACCCAGTAAATATACCTGTAATTTTTAAGTAACTGTAAGTATTAACAAAGTTCAACATGAGTCTTAAAACTACACTAAATTGTTATAACGACGTACCCTCCACAGCTGTCTACATCTATATCCCCGAAATAGTCATCTGTCGTAGCTATAATATTTCCGTCAACTGCTACGTTAGACGAAGCAGGTTTTAATAATAACGAGTATATATTCTTGTCTTCACTCCAAAATAGTAATTCTGTGACCGGGTCGTAGGCGAGACTGTTGTAAACAGGACTTGTTGGTCTCGTTACTAAAGTTTTCATTACCTTAGTTGTTAGGTCAAAACTGTGTATGGACCACGTATTGTGGTGATCGACAAACAGCAGCCTGTAGTGAACTGGATCGTACGTGACAAAATATATCTCACTAGCGAACGGAATGTTTTCGGTGTACGTTGCTGCTCCGTTGTAAAAGAATTGTAATCGTTGCCATTTGCCCTCGACGATGTCTGAAACATTAAAATTACATTCTTCGATCCCATTGCAAACACAAATTATTATTTAAAAGAGTTACATAGAGTGTTACAATGGGTGGTTATATCGTGACTAAAGGCGAATGTTTTGATACGTAGTTATCCAATGGTTTAAAATGATGGGCACCTAAATTTCGTAATTGTGCGTTTTTTGGGTTCCGTACATAATGGGTCACCTACTATTGAAAACTATTACTTAGTCTCCGCTGTCCGTCCGTCTGTCCGTAAGTCTGTAGATTTAATAGGCGTTGAGGTACAGTGCTCCAAAAATTGCTATATTTTTCCAAAAAGTTCTAAAGTGGAGTTTCAGTTTTAAAGTCGGGGTTGGCAATATCGGTCATATTATTTTCATAAAACATCTAAGAACACTTCAATGACTACACGGCGTCGTATACATGTAAACTGTTCCGTTGTGAAATTATAGATAACTAGCTTGTGCCAGCGGCTTCGCCCGCGTAATGTCTAGGGAACATACTCCCGGAATATGTATAACCTATTTACCCTCAAAGTTCCCGTTCCTGTTAGATTTCCGGGATAAAAACTACCCTATGTCCTGCTCGGGTCTCAAACTGTCTTTGTACAAAATTTCAGACGAATCGGTTATGTGGTTTAGGCATGAAGAAGAGACGGACAGACAGACAGACAGAGTTATTTTCACATTTTATAATATTAGTTAGTAGGACTCTTTGGTCGCGCAGAGTAAATGTATTGGATTTATTTGCAGTCCCATGATAATGTCGTGTGCGAACATTTGCCAGTAGGGATACTGGCAAATGTCCGCACACGACATTGTCAGTACTTTCGCGGGCAAGGAAAATCAATACATTTTCAGAATATATACACATGGCGATGCACCTCTTGAAAAATGAGATAATTATGTGATGTTTTCGTGACGTCAAGTGGTTCATCTCTACTTTTAATTATCTTTACCTTTTTAAAAACGTTTTCACGCTAAAAGACTCACTCTACAAGATAGTCGTAAGAGATGAATTCGTAAACCAGTTGATTCCGGCGGTTTTATTTTTTGTTTCAGAAAACTATCTACATATAGTAATAATCGATTTCATTGTCTTAATTCACTTTCTCTGTACTAACATATTAGTATTAGTAGATTCTATTTGGGGATTATAGCTGTAAGAGCGCTAAGAATCCTTAAAGTCGATACTCAAAATTAGTCATCTAACTAAGTCATTAACTCCGAACATACTGACAGTTAACAAGTCAAGTCAACCGAAGGTTCTTTTTTAAAAGCTGGTGTTACTTATGGTAATTATAAACTGAATAATAATCTTAACTTTGGAGTCTAATTTTCACATGTTAAAGTAATTATTTCAAAACGGACCTAAAATTAGAAATAATTATATTTTTAGCAAAAGTCCTTTTTAATAGCTCTTTTCAACGATGACTATTATTATGTTATGGGGTGCAACAATATGTTTAACTCAAGTATTCAACATTATTTGTCTGTTCAGTTTTAATTTCATTCATTAACTCGAATGAAATCATAATAAAATTAACAAAAGTTGAGGAAGTAGCAAATGATCTTCTAGATAAGGGCTTTCCAACGAAATTGAATATTTGGGTATCTTCCCATAGTTAGATGACCATTCTCTTAGATTCTCTATATTATTGAAAATACTAATTTACATTGTGCCGAGTTGCAGGCAAATTGTGTGCAATATTTTTAAGATCGATTTTATAGTAGATATTTTTTTTATTGTACTAGATTTCATTTTAAATAATAAGAAATATTTTTCATTCAGCTAACATATTTTTATCGAAAGTCCAGCATATCACAGAGCTCCATTTTTTAAACTACAATTTCGATTTTTTGTGCGAAAAATTGTTCGTGTTTGATGTGCTATATCTCAATACCTGTAAAACCAATCGAATTTCATTTGCAAATTTTATCTACTATAATAGTCCACGGATTGACTTTTTATGTACAATTAATCGTTTAGCCAACGTCTGAAAACTGACAAAAAAAATTGATTTTTTCCGAGCACCACGCAGGTAGCACAGCTCTATGTACACTACTGTCATCTACTCTTTTAACATCCCAAAATTTCAGGATAGTGAAAAATACTGCGACCTACAATGTCTTGTATCAATCAATCAATCAAATCAAATAAATTAATTCATATTTTTAACAGTAAAATGTCACAGAAAGATAATATACATATAGTAAAAATCTTACAAAAGGTGTGTGGAGGAAGTTAATGGCTGTCTTAAATCTAGTTTATGGCTAAAATTAACCACAGGTACAAGATATTTAACTAGGAACTTAAAATATATGTAGCGACCTGCCCGAACTAGGTATATTTAGACCTGTGTTTCAGGCCAACACTACATCGCAATTGAAATTGGTCAGATAAATATGTAAACTAAATCAATATATAATCTTAATCGACTATAAAAATAAGCAAACTTTACAAAAGATGAATATAAACTTTTTTCATAATTAACCAAAATAAATAATTACGAAGTAATATTAAATAACAATATTATCATACTAAGTCTTTGTCAATGTAATTGAGTATCGATAAATATTCCGCAAACGTAGAACTAAATTTTTTATAATTTAAACTATATTTTGAGTAACTTGTTGAGCTTGTTATATAGGTAAGGTCCTAAGAACACAAAAAATGTATGTGCAAAAGCATGTTTGGTTTGAGACTATATACAAAGCAAATCTTTCCTTCCCTTGCCTGAAGGTACTTGTTCATATATGGAAGTTCAGTGTGCTGATGCAGTATGATGTTTAGAATACTAATATTGACGTACTGTTACCTACTATGCAGTCATAGTAACAGTACGTCAATTAGTATTCTAAACATCATTATAGGTCGGCCCAATAATAGGGAATATGCATGAAAAAAGTATTTATGATCTGAACAGTTTATCTAAAAGTATTCGAAAAAAAAAAAGTATAATACTAACTGCGAAATTAGAATCTATATTGCTCGAAAAACGAACGAGATACAATTATTTACAAATATATCTGTCCCTCTCGCGAAAACGCTGTTTTCTATGGCAGCTGTATAGTCGTCGTGTAATTTGACATCACATTATGTATCGGACTTCTCTTTCTAACTGTAGTCTTTGAATCTTTATAACTTAATAAATGATGAAGGTATTTAAAAAATAATCATCTTCGGCCTAATCATCACTTTCCATCAGGTGAGATTTGGGCCAAGAGTTTCCCCGTTTTGTATAAAAAAAAATAATAATAATAATATTAATAACCCTACCGCAGTATCTCTACGTTGACGTCGTGGTGGGGCTTGCGCGTCCCGATGGACCTTAGGTCTTACCTAGGGTGAGGGGCCAGACAAAGAGAGATACAATCCGCAAGGCAGTTTTGTGGCGAACTGTTGGGCAGTAGCGACCCCACGAACCTTATCTCCCGGGAGAAGTCTTGTTCCTCATCTACGGCTTGCCTTTATTGGCTGGCCGGAGTGAAAACTGACGAGGAACAGAGCTCCCACCTCTTCCTTGCCTTAATTGGCCGGTCTGAGTGGAGATTCGCTAGAGCATACGTGCTCGGGAGAAGGACGTATAATCCAGTAAGATGCTGGTAGGGATCTTGACCGCACTTCCGGGATTGTCCTGATAGCCGTGGTATACCTCTCCACTCCTCTAGCACCTGAGGCCATGTTGCCCCCTTGGCGCTACGTCACTTTGTGCTAGCGACCGTTTTCGGGGGCCCATTCATTGAGAGTGCAAGTCACCCCCTGCCATTTAAAAGCCGTGTATATTGTTAGTGGTCAGGCAGGGGCCAATAGTTTTATAATAAACGATTATCATTCCACTAAGGGCGGGTTGTATCAAAAAGTTGGCTAACGTAACATACGTACGTCAAAAAGTTACGATTACGGACGATGTTTGACTTTCGTTAAATTAGAAGCGTTGTTTCAAAACATTCTGGTAAAAATTCCTGCTCATTCCAATAGCTGAGTTATTGACACGGGTCCTACCTAAATAGCTTTTTTTGCATTCCACCACTTATTTGTGTCTTCAGAAGAACTGGTATTGAGGAATTCAAAATTGCCAGTGCTCAGACCATCTGTTAACGTAAACGTTATATTTTACGTGCGTTAACGCTGACATTTTGTGAAACAACCCAATTTTTTGATTTGACGATAGTTAGCACCATTTTTAACGTTTACGCGTGCGTTAAGTGTAGTTGAAACAACCCGCCCTAAGCCACCCAAACCCATAGCGTTTCATTTTTTGTTTCCATATTCTGCAATAGTACTGCTCCAACCGGGGATTGTCCTTGGGAATACTTTCAGTGCATACAGGGATAATCGCCGGTTGGTGCCCCATTACATTTGAAAAGTCTAACGGGGCCTCTGCGAGTTGATTTCGGCCCCTCGTACGCCTACCAAAGGACCGGGTCTCCAGGGGCCCGAGATAGTAAAAAAAAAAAAAAAATAATAATAATAAACGTCATGCGCTCATACTATGGGGCTACAGAGGGGGGAACTAAGACGACCTTGGAACGTGCTACTGCCACGCTGGAGATAGGGTCGGTGAGTTTGTTTTGTTGCAGAATAACTTGCTACTCTTGTCGCTAGCGCGGCAGAATTAGCTTCATCTATTTGACTGACAGACCTTGACTATTCAAAACTTTTTACAAAAAAATACAACCGACTTCCAAAAAAAAAACACTACAAAGTAAAAAATAACTCTAATTTCGGAAGTCGGTGTTTTTGTTAGTTTCTTCGTATTTTGACACCGACTTCCGAAATTATAGTTGGAAGAATTGGAAGTCGGTTGTATTTTTTTGAAAAAAGTTTTTTATTTTTCACTTTTTAGTGGTGCCCCACACCTAAAAACACCACTGCAAAATCGCAGAAAAGCAAAATACGCAATTTCGATTATCAAAAAATAAATAAATAGTCAAATTCAAAAAGTAAATAGTCAAATTCAAGCTATTTCGATTTAAAATACAAAGTTCGTAACTGATTTTGATATGATTTAAATGGGACCAATCTGCAAGTATATCCTTTCAGATAAAACAAAAAAAAATCAAATCGGTTCATAATTGTCGGAGTTATGAGGTAACAAACATAAAAAAAAACATACAACCGAATTGATAACCTTTTTGGGAAGTCGGTTAAAAAGTGCCTGTAAACTGGTCTACTTGAAATAAAGGATTTTGTATTTTGTACACTACTTTAACCGTTGCGGGGTTAGATTTCTATTCGGAATGGTATACCCATGGCCAACTTTATAAAGCTCTATCGCGTGTTATCAACCCTAGCAACTTTCTTCAACATTGTGCACAGAAGTTTCTCATTGCGAAAAATTACTAGGGCTGGACGGCATTTTGAACAGAAGAGAAAATACAGCCAGTGCCTTGCATTACAGTCTTCCAAAATCCTAATTCTGAGAGGGGTCAAGCAATGCCAGAAATTGACTGTTTGTGTAATATCATATTGTATCAATCTTACATCGCTATGTGTGTTTACTTTTCGACATACACGCGGACGAAGTCGCGGGCAACAGCTAGTAAATATTAAAATTAGTACAATAACATTATAGCTTGAAAACCTTGGCGCGTTTCTCTTAGGTCTTACCATAGATAGCCCGTTCTCTCAGTGATGATAACCAAAGACATTACTAATTGTATTTTGGTCCACCACAAGTATATTTTGCTTGTTTATGTTTTTATGGTGGTGGTTTAGCGGGAGAACATTATATAATAATTCTTTACTCAAAGTTATTGTAGTAACATCGTTATCTATTTGGCTTAATTGTTAGATATTTATGCTGGTGACTGTACTAACCAAGAGCTGGTTATCAAACGGCCAAGATAAGCTTCCACTTTTGGCGCCTGGATTCTAGTTATTACAATTTATTTATAAAATTATCAAATGATGTAGAGCTAAGTATGTAGTAATGTGCACTGGACACTCTACGGTAGTGCGATTCTGTAAACATGTCGAAGTGAACACTTAGGCGAAGTGAACGATAAGTGAGCTGTCAAACCATACAAACAAAGATGGCTTGATAGTCTGCTCACTTGTCGTTCACTCCACCTAAGTGATGACGGTGAGATGTCGACAGAATCGACCGGCTGATCTCTTTCTACCACTCAAGGCTTGTTTATTCAAAGTAAGCATTAAAGCTTACAGTCGAGGAACCTGTTCAGACCAGCACAGCTACAAGACTGCGAGCAATTGTTAAATCATCAAAATGGGTACAACCACAGCGATCATCGTCACGTGTCCCCTTCCGCTAGAAACCTGGATGCTCTTCACACTTCCTAACAGTACATTCTAGTACTGACTGTAAATACTAATAGGTCACAGGAATTGAAAGATTTTTTCTTAAGACTGCCATGCCAACCTATGTAAATCCGACCAAATTTCAGCTCTTCAAGTAGTTTTTCTGTATCTGAGAAATTTAGTTTTGTTTAATACTCTATGTCTGAGCAATTTTTATACATGCCGAGGTTGTGGAATTATTAGTAAGAGTTAGCACGTCCCTGAACCGCAAGGTGTTCATTGACATCTAGCCGCGGGCTGGAGGGTACACTTATGAATTAACAATAGCACGCCTGAATCGAGGTGGCTCAATGAAACAGTGGGATACTAATTTTGTTTTATTGGCTTATTACCTACCAACAATACCTACCGTTAATAACAGAATGTTAATTTACATGTTTACTAAGTACATAATCTTTCGAGTGCGTTGCGGAGGATTTAAAAAGTAAAACGAGGAGTCTTACTCAGATGTTGGTTTATTGTAGAATCATTCAAAAAACATTATTCTTACATACTAAATGACATAGTTTATATCGCTATTGCTCATTAACCTAACGCGTCTATCAACCATTGTCAGCCGACGTCAAAACACATGAAATGCCTTGAGAACGTGAAACTCTGACAGCTATGGTGACGACGGTGCCTCAGTAATGAGCGCTTACGGAGTCTCTAAAGAAATAATCAAAGTGACGATATAAATCACTTCAGTGACTGTCGACTTGTTTGATAATTTCGAACTTGAGTAGCAAGAGTTATGCTTGTATGCATATTTATATGATTTATTCCTAAAACAAGGATACAAGCATCCTATCATATCATATACAAGCAAGAGTTATGCTTGTATCCTTGTTTTAGGAATAAATCATATAAATATGAAAAAATCAAGCATACTCAAGTTCGAAATTATCAAACGAGTCGACAGTCACTGAAGTGATTTAATTATATCGTCACTTTGATTATTTCATTAGAGACTCCTTACATACAAAACATGTTATTTCTATAATATTATTTTCTAGTGTTAATAAAATGAACTCTATAGTACAAAACTTAAGACTACAACTAGGTGCACACGGTGGCACACTTCACTGGTTTCATCGAGTTATAATCGAGATGTTCTAGTTTATTGACGGATCAAGGGTTTAATCTAACCTGGAGACGCGAGACTATTCCGGAGTGGCGGTACTATTCGAAAGAGATACCTTGGCTCCGGAACACAAAAGGCACTGAAGGAACATGGATGGGTTTTAGTCAGTAAGAGTCTGACACTCCCTCCCGCTCCGCCCAGAGCGGGGGAAGTCATTTGATGATTGCCCATCCCTAAAAAAAAAAAAGCGTTTAATCTAATAACTAATCCGGGCTAATCTGCTTGCCCGGGTGTTCCAAATTTAAATGTTTTTTTATTTTATTTCATTTACTTCGTTTGTGAAAATAAACAGTTATACATGAAAATTGAATACTAGGTAGGTCATAAATATACTAGAGTTACAAAATGTTTAACCTACTAGATTTTCCACAAAATATTAAAAGTTATATCAAACAGTGCGCAATATTCTAAGATGTTAAAACAAAGTTATTAGTGAACTTAAACATAGACAGGCATGCAAACAACACAGAAAGAGAGAGAGAGAGAGAGAGAGAATGAGTAGATTTAAACTAGGTATTATAATCTAAACTCATTTTTAAACAAGACCTCTACTTTTGGAGCAGAGACAGAAAAGAAGTGAAGTCTTCAAGTATTGATTTTGCGGCGCGGGGGTGCTCGCAAGCCTGAGTTTGTACGACAAGGAAATGAATAGGCAAATATAGATCTTGCGCACACCCCGCGGCATGATTATGTTTGTGCTGTGTCACTAATCATATCAAACAAGAACACTGTTTCCAACAGTATTTGTCTTAAATTTAGCAGTTATACTTCTCGTCGTTTGTCTAAGAGCCGATTTTTCAATAGTCAGATAAACCATATCAGAGGAGTAAAAATGCCAGTTTGACAGCATTTGCATAGTAAATATGTCAAACAGCCATATTTATTCTTCAGTTAAAATTTATCTGACTGTTGAAAAATCAGTCCTAAAACGAACTTATTTAACTTCGTTTTAACTCAAAGGCCTCGGTATCAAAACGTCCTTTTCTCAGAATCTCTTAGTAGCAGAACGATCTATTTGCAAATCTTCCTATTGTCAAAGTATAGTTATGCTGGTAAATTACCATCACTTATCTTTTATCACATCTCACACATTATCATCAGTTTAATTATATTATTATTTAGCTTATGTTTATGTCACCGGAACATGGCAAACTACGTAAGAATATAATAAATCTTCATTAGATTATATTTTTTTATATATCCGATTATTCATCTATTTTATGATAGACCGCACTCACGCGCACAAAAAGTTTTGGGAACACTTTCATTGTGCGTACAACTAAGGAGTGGAACTTTTTAAGCCAAGAGTGAATAGGTAGTAGTAAGAAAGAAACATACATTCAATTAAAAAACTTTTAGGGGATGGATGATTAATTGTTAACCGACTTCCAAAATAGGGTATTTTTGTACAAACGCATAAAAAAACAAAATAAATCATTGGGCATCAAAAAAATAATCCACATCGCTGTCAACGGCAAAAGTGCCCAGAACACTGGCAGCATTGCCACGTTGAATGGCAATGCTGATTCTTTGGTCGAAGAAAAGCCCAGCCCTCTGGTCACGTGAACCGTCGACAAGTTGTTTGCTGATGTCCCGGAAGACTCTATGTGCACTCGGACCCCATGGGCCTAGTGTTTCAACAAAATAATATTTATTATGCATGTACACCGAATACTCCGAGGTTTTTGATCCGATTTGTTTGTTTTCTGTGATTCTTATTAGTTCGATGCGTCTTGCTATTTGTTTGTTTTGTGTGATTCTTTTTAGTTCGATGCGGCATTCTTGCTATTTGCCCCCGAGTTTAATTCAGTTTGGATCAGTAGTTTTTATTTTATGAGCATTTTTGCTTAATATATAATTTTTTTTAGTTCCAAATTCAATTTAGGTATGTTTCTTTTTTGTTAGATTGGCACAATTATTTTCCCTTTAGGCGCAACGTTTGAGTTTTATCTGTTATTTAGATTAAATAAAGTGCTAGTTTTATTAGGTATATCATATTTAGTGCGTATTGTAAAAACAACGAACAAAGATTTTGTCATAAATTTTGCATCGCCAATGCAATTTCGTGTTCGGAATCACTGAAAATGTTACAGAAGGCTTACGGTGCATCAATTTTATAAAAAAACGAAATCGAGATGTGATGGAAGATTTGCCTCGCTCTGGTTGGCCACGAACGTCTGCAACTGAAGTTAACATCGCAAAATTGAAGGAAATTGTAAGTGAAAATCCTCATTCGTGTTTAAGAGGGATAGCCGCTGATTTTTGTGTGTGTCATGATTCGGTCCGTACCGTTTTAAATAATGACTTGGGTATGAAACATGTTGCCGCTCGGCTAGTTCCAAAATACTGATTTTTCTCCAATAACGCAATCGCATAAGAGTGGTAAACCGAAAAAATCACGCCAAAGTCGATCAAAAGTAAAAGTCATGTTGACTGTTTTCTTTGACTATCGCGGTGTTGTGCACTCGGAATTCTTGCGATACCCGACCAGAAAGCCATCAATGTGAACGAATTTATGACCAAAAACTGACAAATACCATCGAGCAACCACCTTATCCAACAGATATGGCTCCAGCCGGCTTCTTTCATTTTACTAAACTCAAATGGCCACTTTGTGAGAATTCACGACGAGAACAGCTGAACTCGATTCCGGAAAAAGCGTTCAAAAAATGTTGTGATGATTGTATTATTCGTTGGTAAGCGTATCGTTTTTGAAAGAGCACTTTGAAGGTGGTAAAATAAATGTGTTATTGATCTTTTCCCGGTACTTTCATGATAGAGTAGTATCATTTTGAAAACAACAAATCTATACCAGAAGAGTTTGTTTGTTTGTTTGGTTGAACGCGCTAATCTCAGGAACAACGGGTCCGATTTGAAAAATTCTTTCAGTGTTAGATAGCCCATTTATCGAGAAAGGCTATAGGCTATATATCATCACTCTAAGAGCAAGAGGAGCAGAGCAGTAATGAAAAATGTTACGCAAACGACGTTGCACGGGTCAGCTAGTCCTATCCTAATTCAATAGTTTCCTACGTATCCGTGTCTTTTTAAGAAAAAATTGTTCACAATTTTACGCGATATTTTATCAAATTACAGGTTATAAATATTATAAACTTACAGGTTATAAAATATTGCTACTTTCCGGTGGCAATTATACTAAAATACAAACGAAACGGAGATATCATACATCTGGTGTGGATACAACCTGTGTCAACACCCTTTTGCAATCGAATGTTCCAAGTTCAGAGGAAGACTTTGGTAGCGGAAGTTGGTTTGGTGGTTGGTCGTTTTGCTAATAAGACATTTTGATACGGAGGCTTTAAAATTTGCAAACAATTCGTTGTTATTTAACAAAAAAGAAATAAAGAAAATACTCTAAGACTATAACTTCAAATGGATCATCGCACTCATACGCATTTGTCGATGTCGGACACTCTCGAAAGTACACTTTGCATGTGCCGTCTTGTCTCATGCTAGCCGCAGACATCGTCGTGTTACTGACAGTTGCTTCTCCATACATTTCAGTGTTCCCTCCTTGTATCAGTGATCGCCGTACTAGAAGGCTCACTGGATTTTATGTGGACAGTCACGACGTCATCCGGGTGCTCAGCATATTATCAAGGATTATTTTTATCAAATGGGTTGATGTTAGTTTTATCAAGTGTCTTGCATAACTGTGCTTACTGTATCTGATACCATTTGTCTCTCAGAATGTAATACTTGATGTTCGCGTTTTTGACGTGGTTTCATAGTGGCTTTGCATATTATACTTCATTGCCTCCTCGCATTTTTGGATCTTGGCTGCATTCTCACCTAGTTTATCCGAGTAGAGTTGCAGAGACATTGTAGTTCTTCTCTTATAACTAGCTTCATTTCGCTGCGCAATAAGTCTCGTAATATTTGTAGTGTCATGTCGTCAACTTGGTGTGTATTAGCAATATCGCATCTTTCACCTTCATAATTTGCGGTACACTGGCAGAACGGCTCGTCCAACTCATTCAGAGAACAGTCACCGTTGTTAAGTCAGTGCTCATGGCACACGTTAACTTCGCACCGTTCCCCTGTGTAGCCGGCAATACATCTGAAATAATGAAGAAAAATCAATAAAACAAATAATATTCATTTATGATTTCGTGTAACAAATACACGAAGGGCGTCCACTGTGCTATGTTTAAGACGCTCTAAAAGTTTATCTTAAATAGAAGATTCATCGGTGATGGAATCATCGTGAGGAAACTTGGACTTAAAATTAAGCAAAGCCCGAAGCCGCCAGCTAACTTTGAGCAAGCATTCTGCTAATAAATGATCGCACCTTTTTATATGAGTAGAAACTTGACCTAGTAACGAGCCGGTAGATATTTATTAGAGTAATAATTTTCTAATTACATGGTGGGATGGAAAATAAAATACCTGCAAGTAGGTTGCCCCTCAGTACTGACACTACAATTTCCTTGCAGACAATAGTCCTTGCAAATGGAAACGTTGCACATTTCACCCTTATAAAACTAGTGAAAATTAAAAAAATATATAATATATTTAATGGGGTAGCCATGGATCATAAAAAAAACGGTAATTATTTAACGGTTTCGTCTAAAGCTTGCTTAGTAAATAACAAAAATAAATATACATCAGTAGTATTTAAGATGCATTCGTTAGCTAATAACAAACGAAATTAAATAAATGTAGGACTATTATATAACCCACATAATAAAAACAATGAATGCATCAATAATTTGCAACGAATACTGTCCTCGTCTAAACCTTGCTTAGTAGATAACAAAAATATAAAACAGTATATAGTATTTAATATCCATAATTCGTTAATTATTCAGTAGTTTTCGGTTCTTAACTTGCTTCCTTTCTAGAAAAACATAACATTATTATACGGATACTTTATGAAACGAACATTTTCTTTCCATAAGAGTGGTGATCAGACGTATCCCGGAATAGATTCCCATAGGACGTTCCACATGACCTATTACCCCAAAATGTCCATCCCCGCCAAAAATGGCTTTCACTAATCAAGAGGTGGTTGGCGAGTTTGATGGCACGGTTGGCGCAGTGGTTGAGCGATCGGCTGCTGCGTCGCGTGTCGTGGGTTCGATTCCCGCACAGAACAAATATTTGTATGGCCTACAGATAGTTGTTCCGGGTCTAGTTGTTTGTGCATGTGACTTTGTATGTTTGTAAACGCACCCACGAAAAATACAACCGACTTCAAAAAAAAAAACACTACAAAGTAAAAAATAACTTTAATTTCGGAAGTCGGTGTTTTTGTTAGTTTCTTCGTATTTTGACACCGACTTCCGAAATTAAAGTTATTTTCTACTTTGTAGTGTTTTATTTTTTGGAAGTCGGTTGTATTTTTTTGAATAAAACGTTGCCCTACACTAGATTTTTTTTTTAAACTTTGTAAAAAGTTTTTTATTTTTCACTTTTTAGTGCTAACCCACACCTAACAACACCACTGCAAAATCTCAGAAAAGCAAAATACGCAATTTCGATTACTTGGATGACATAAAACTATCATCCAAGTAGACGAATTCCAGCTATTTCGATTTAAAATCCAAAGTTCGTAACCGATTTTCATAAAATTTAAATGGGACTAATCTGCAAGTAGGTATATCCTTTCAGATAAAACAAGAATTTTTCAAATCGGTTCATAATTGTCAGAGTTATGAGGTAACAAACATAAAAAAAAAACATACAACCGAATTGATAACCTCCTCCTTTTTGGGAAGTCGGTTAAAAATAAAAAGTAAACTAAGTAGGTATACGACATGGTGCTTGTCACGTGACCCCTCGAGGGCTAGCCAATCTATACTAATATTATAAAGCAGAAGGGTTTGTTTATTTGTTTGTTTGGTTGAACGCGCTAATCTCAGGAACTACTGGTTCGAATTGAAAAATTATGTCAGTGTTAGATAGCTCATTTATCGAGGAAGGCTATAGCCTATATATCATCACGCTAAGACCAAAAGGAGCAGAGCAGTATATGTAGATTAGCTTTTGCCCGCGACTTCGTATGCGCGTAGGTATTCCGTTTATTTCCGTTCCCGTAGGAATTTCTGGAAATTCTCTTTAGTTCTCGTTTACGGAGAGGCGGGCGTGGAGCGTCGCGTGCGGCGTGGCGGCCCGCACTAAATTCAAATGTATGGCGATGTATGAGAGTGTTCACGGAGAAGCAATTTGAAGCCCATGGCGTTGCAGGCGACGTCGAACGTGGCAGCTGCCAACCCGCTACCGCAGACAGGCGTTGCTTACACTATTTCATCAATTTCTCCGAAAATCCAAGTCACATTATCAAATTTGGGTACAAAATTCTATTGATTCCATGCTAATTCTTCTAATTAAAAATTTATATAAAAATGTTATTTGTTTTACTAATTTTCAAACATCAAATAATTAAGAACATAGTCTAATGTAACATTTACATATTCCACAAAATACGACAAATCATTAAGACGTGATTCTCATTTTAAATCGGCTACTTATCTGATCGGTATCTGCGGCTTAGGCCAAGGGCCAAGTCTAAATGATAGTAATTTTTTTAGTTGGTTGTAAGTAATTCTTTTACTCGTATTTTTTTTTATCATTTTAGACTAGATGCGACCGGTGTTCCCTAGCTGACTGCGACTGAGAAGATACACCAAAACAAGTTCAGAGGTCTCTTATAAAGTCCATGCAATCGTACTGGGCAAATCATTATGAGAGCCATGTATGTTAAAGTACTGTGTTAAGTACTGGTTTGAGTGGACCTGTCTAGACAGTGCAAGCATTTGCTAGTTGTCGTGTAGCTGAAACTTAGAACTTTATGGAGCTCAACAACTTGACGTACAACATTTGTGTACATACGGACATTTGTGTAGGCCGCATAAAGAACTCAAACCGCCAGACTAACATTAAATGAATTAGACCCCTAACATAGCAATCTACATGATCCTCATATTCACAAATTCACAATACGTTATATGAGGACCAAAATGGTCTTTAGAGGAAAGAACCTCACAGATTTGAGTGGACCTGTCCAGTCAATGCAAGCCATGGTCAGTAGTCGATTCGCTCATTTTAGAACCAATAAGAAGAAGCTCATCGACTCGACGAGAACAATGCCAATGAAAGAACATTTGTGTAGGCCACAAAAGTACCCAAACAAAATACCAGCAAGTGGTAGTCCCTCAGTACCTAACTACCTACTGACACTACAGTAGCCTTGGAAACAATAACCCTTGCAAATCCATACGTCGCATCTTTCCCCAGAGTATCTGCGATTGCAATTGAATCAGTGAGAATACAAATATTTGTAACTAGTTGTCTATCTATACTTATAATAAATCTGTAGAGAGGTCAATTCTGTACATGAAATATATTTCCAAAATAAATATCAGGGGGTGATTAGGGATCGATACTGATCCCAAAAATGCAATCAGTACAATTTTTGTCTGTCTGTCTGTCTGTCTGTCTGTCTGTCTGTCTGTCTGTCTGTCTGTATAACCGTTATAGAAACAAAAACTACTCGACGGATTTTAATGAAACTTGGTACAATTATTATTCATACTCCTGAGCAGGTTATAGTATACTTTTCATCACGCTACAATCAATAGGAGCAGAGCAGTGAAGGGAAATGTTGGGAAAACGGGAGAAGTTACTCCATTTTTTAAGCTTCCGTCGCGTGTGCAACCTTAATGGTGAAAGCTACACAGAAATCATGTATGACGGAAATGATTTCCTTAAAATTATATAAAAAATATCCAACGACAGCATATGTCTATATTTTATGATTGACGAACAATAACACGTGTAACTCCCGATAGCTTAGCAGTTCGAAGCTTTCTGATTGTATTTGTCTACTCTTACGTTTATAAAACTCTCAGTCGTCCCTAATTAACATTAATGAAAGTTAACATTATTAACTATTCCATAAAAAAATAATCATAGAAATCGGTACAGAAACACCAAAGTTATACATGAAAAACGCTAATAATAAGCCATCGCGCGTGAATACTGAATCATGCTATAAGGATTATTTTTGTTGTCGCGAACGCACAGGCAGGCGGCTAGCTTGGCGCCTAGAGGCTAGCAAGTAGCTTCGGAAAACGGCTTACGACAGTTTGCAATATCCTTTAATAATTATAATGCCGAGGGGAAGATGGTTAAAATTTCGCTTTACACCAAACGAGTAATATTATAAATGTGAAAGTTTGGTTGTTTGTTAGGTACTCAATCACGCCAGAACGGCTTAACAAATCTTAATGAAATTTAGAACAAAGATAGATTATAGTCTGGAATAGCACATAAGCTACTTTTCATCCCGGGAATATGTTCCCTAGGGATCACGCGGGCGAAGCCGCTGGCAGAAGCTAGTAACAAATAAACGAAGTACATCGCTCCATTAGTTTATAAAACAGCTGTATGAAATTGTTGTGAAACAAACATCGTGAGGTAACTTGGGCTTCAAATTAATACGAGTCTGAAACCGTCAACTTGCTTTGAGCAAGCGAGCTGATAAATGCTCGCACCTCCTCTGTATGAGCAGAGACTTTGACAGTAACGAGCCGATAGATATTTTGAAAAACTGGCCAAGTGCAAGTTGGACTCGCTCACGAAGGGTGCCGTACCATAGACCTTAATATTTATTATTTGTTGTTATAGCGGCCAAAGCGCGGAACAGAAAAAACAGTGGAAGTGCATAGTAATGTAGGCGTGGCACGCGTGCGTATTACGTGTAGCTACGCATACTACAACCCAGTTGTGTTCCAACAACGCGACGAACCGATAGTCTCGCTGACTCTCGAAATAAATTTATAATTTCTGAACCATACCGTGCTGTTCCATTTTGGAATGCAAAAATGATAGTAGGAGAATAAATCTTAAAAATGGAGGTGTTTCATACCATCGCACTATGGAAAATCGTAGAACAACTGCTGGTTAAAAATAGTTTTTGTCAATGTCGCTACTGGCATGTTTTTTTATTTTACTCAATAGTTTTAGGACCAAAATATACTATAATATCAAAAAATTATACATTATTATATGAAATTATTTTTTTACAACACCACAAACTTTATAGTGTTGACGGACGTCCATGTTAAGCCCGTTCACTTCATCACTTTCAAATTGATTTTATTGTTATACGTTACAGGAAAAGGTATTATGTACCTATTATATATTTCTGGAAACCTCGTCTTTTTAACCGACTTCCCAAAAAGGAGGAGGTTATCAATTCGGTTGCATGGTTTTTTTTTTATGTTTGTTACCTCATAACTCCGACAAATTATGAACCGATTTGAAAAATTCTTGTTTTATCTGAAAGGATGTACTTGCAGATTGGTCCCATTTAAATCATATCAAAATCGGTTACAAACTTAGCGATTTCAAATCGAAATACCTGGAATTTGACTATTTAGATGATTCTTTGATAATCGAAATTGCGTATTTTGCTTTTCTGCGATTTTGCAGTGGTGTTGTTAGGTGTGGGCACCACTAAAAAGTGAAAAATAAAAAACTTTTTACATAAAAATACAACCGACTTCCAAAAATAACACTGCAAATTAAAAAATAACTTAAATTTCGGAAGTCGGTGTCAAAATACGAAGAAAGTAACAAAAACACCGACTTCCGAAATTAAAGTTATTTTTTACTTTGCAGTGTTTTTTTTGGAAGTCGGTTGTATTTTTTTGTAAAAAGTTTTTTTGAAGTATATGAAACGTCTAAAATGTATTTAATGATATGTTAAAGTTTACCTTAAAATAATTGCAAAATAAAATAAGGTAAAAAAAAGCTTTTTTAAAGTTCATCGAGACTTTTGACAGTTGCCCACGTTTACCTCTGCTTTACATTTAATGTTGATTTGTAGCCTAGCTATCCATAAACATAATCAAATAAAAAAAAAACTGTGGATATTTGCGGTTTTCGGAATAATTAGTAAAAATGTGATAAAAGCCAGAGAACGGAAAAGCGCTCGCTATCTATTGCGGTTTGAAATGTTGCTGTTTACATAAATAGTTTGCGGTAAGCTTTGTTATTTATCATTGATATTAGGGCGTTTATCTTCTTTTGCACTCAGTTGCGTGTGAAAAGATTAAATTAACGATTTGACTAAAGTGATTGCTAGGCCTGAAAATGAAGATTCTTATCAATATATATTGCACGCCTAGATTCGTTGTATGGAAATGATTTTACATATTTCCTATAATCTGTCTTTGACAGATTGAAGCGAAGAAAAGAAACGACTAAAGCAAGAGAAAAAAACCCTGTTACAAAGGCGTTTCCGTGAAGAGCTAGGATTGATCATCGACAAACCAAAAAAAGTGGTAATTCTAATGACGGTAATACTGCTAGAAGATTGTTTCACAATGCAAGCTGCTCTGCTGAAATTACGGGTGTGGATATAAATTTGATTAAACGACTTAACATAATTCTGCAAGCTCTTTCATCGGGTGTAATGATAAATGCTGAAAAATTTGGGAGTTATGCTATGGACACTGCCAGGATCTATGTGAGCAATTATGAATGGTACTACATGCCATCTTCAGTTCACAAAGTTTTGATTCAAGGAGAAAGTGTCATAAAGCATATTGCAGTACTTCCTATTGGTCAACTTTCGGGAGATGCACAAGAATCTCGTAATAAGGATTATAAAAAATTTCGTCCTTTTTTTTTGTCGGCAGCCGAGTAAGCTAATAGAATAATGATTTTGTAAGATTTGTGCTGTGAAAAAAATACTGGCTAAGTGCGAGTTGGACGCGTGCATAGGGTTCCGAACGAATTTCATTTTTGTAACAAGTCATTTTTGTAATAAGTCACACGATACAGTTAAAAAAACTAGTAGTGCTAGTGTACATTCCTAGTTTGACCCACAAAAGTTACCACGGATGCGTTAAGTAAATAAATAATACATTTTGAGTATGGGGATACTCAAAATTTATTACTTACGTAACGCATCAGTGTTTGGGTCACAGAAATCTATTCATATACCAAATTTGAACAGAATCGGTCCCGTAGATCCGGAGAAAAAAGTATTTAACAGACAGATACCAGAGTGATCCTATAAGGGTTCCGCTTCTCACGGATGTAAGGCCGAAGGTATATATTAAAATATAGGTTCTGTGACTTATGCTTGTTTTGAACAAAATGGAAAAAACCAATCAAACGTGTCCTATATTTGTGGTGGATAATATGACTATCGGTTTATTTGTGTGAGTTTGGCGACACAGGTTCCGACACAAAAATCGTCGCATAGGCACTTCCACTGTTTTTTCTGTTCCGTGGGCCAAAGCAGTACATAATCTGTGAAAATTTACAACTATCTACCTGTTACAGTTCTTGAGATACAGCCCGCTGACAGACAGACGGACGGACGGATAGACGGACAGATGGACGGATGGACGGACAGTGGAAGATTAGTAATAGTAATAGGGTTCCGTTTTCTGTGCAACAAAAAAAATACATGATAGAAAGTTACGCCAAATACCTGCAGATACGTTGTCCCTCAGTACCGATACTGCAGTTGCCTTGCAGACAATACTCCTTGCAAATGGAAACGTCGCATTTTTCACCCTCATAATCAGCTGTGCACTGGCAAACTGGCTTCTCCGCCTCATTCACGGAACACACACCGTTGTTTAAGCAGTACATATGGCACGGGTTAGTTTCACACCTTTCCCCGTAGTAACCAGCTTCACAACTGAAATAATGAAGATAAGAAACAGCGTTACTCAATGAACAAGGAAACCAACAAATATTTGTGACTAGAAGTAACAGGTGAACGAGGTGCGCGACCGGTACGCTGCGACTGTATAATGTAACAAAGATATAATATCTGTGCAACACCGACTTAGTATAATAGGCAACTTTTATTTAGTGCCAATATTTCAGGGGAAGCAAGCTCTCATGATGAAAAAGAATAGTTTATTGCCTAGTGTTATCTTCACTAGTCCCCATTGAGATGAACATGTTTTATTTATTCCACGACTGCCTAAAACACAGGAGTGTTATGTTTTCAGGGTTCATGTATGTATGTTTGTGAGTTTCTTTATACCACCATAACTTCTTAATGGCTAAACCGATTTCAAGGTTTGTAGTGTCGTTACAAGCGTTGCGATATACTGAGTAACTGGAGCGTATAACCTCTAGAAAATGAAATCTCCTAGTAAAAATCACACGCGCGTGAACCTAGATTATTAGATCAATCTAGGCTATAATTGCTGATTCAGCAGTACTAACTTTAAGGAAAGAAATATACGCAAATGAGACGAAAGGCAATGGATAAAGTTCAACTTATTAATCATGCCACATACCTCTGATCCAGCGATCCCAAGCAGAAGCAGATGAATGCCACGTGAGGATGAACAGCTCTGATGCTCACAGTCTAGGTACACTATGCTGGCCAGCGGTACACAACACAGTCTAGGTCTAGGTAATACAGCTAACACGTAATGTAGGTTCAGATCAGGGTTTAGGGCGACATGGAGCGATTCCGACCTAATTAGCGACTTATGCCAATGGACGCGTGCTCACTATCCCGTGGTTAAGACGAGACTCTTGAAGCCCGCAGATGTCACTAGCTTCAACGCGTTGACAGCGGCAACTCCCAATAGGATATCACCAAACCAACGATATGTGACACTTAGGTAATCAATAAATTAGAACTATTAAACCAATGCCTTCCAATCGCCATATAAGGTGAAATAAGTAAATACAATAACTATAAATTACGAAGCGCCACCATTTTCCCCGGCTTGAAAGTTCCCACTTTCGAAACACAAAGGAGAAGTAAATAAAACTGCAGATCATCACAACTCTACCAACGTTATAAGAACTCTAGTTGCGACTTTATATTACAAATAAGAATATTTAACTAACTGTTCTACGCGGTAACTAAATCTAATACTGCACAATGGTGCATGGTAAAACTTAATATTAATGTAATAACAAAACTTATTGCGTTGGCAAAGGGCACAACTTTACTACCGGGCGACTCTGAAAGATCCCACTTTTAGTCTTTACGGATGCAACTCTACAAACTCCGTTTTTATCTGGAAATATTTCTGTAATTACTCCTAACGGCCAATGCAGAGGCATCACATTGTCCTGCATGGAGACGACTACCATACCGACCCGTATTGGATTGGCAGGGGTGTTCCATTTCTGTTTGGATTGTAGGGTGTGCAAGTACTCTTGGCGCCACCGCTTCCAAAAAGATTGGACCATTTTATCGGTTAATTCATATCGCGAAATAAGATGTAACCGCGTTTCAGTGACTTCGCGGGCGGGAAGAAATAAAAGAGGTTTCGTATGCAAGAAGTGCGCCGGCGATAATGAAGTGGGCTCTGACGGATCCGAGCTGATCGCATACAGAGGCCTCGAGTTTAATAAAGCTTCTACTTGAGTTAGCATAGTGTTAAGCTCATCAAAACTAAGAATTTGCTGACCGATGACCTTGCAGAGATGCGTTTTGACACTTTTTACTTCACTTTCCCAACAACCACCAAAATGTGGAGCTCTACAGGGGATGTTTTTAAGTGTAATTCGATGCTCTGCAAGTTCTCTTTCCCATAAGGGGTGATACTCTTTAGTCAAGAATTGGTAGAGATCTCGTAGATAGGATTTGGCTCCAATAAAATTGGTAGCATTATCTGTGTAAAGACACTGAACCGGACCTCTACGCGCCAGGAAGCGTTTCAAGGCAGACAGAAAACTGGCAGTGCTAAGATCTGAGGCAATCTCAAGATGCAGAGCACGAGTTGTCAGGCATGTAAAAAGGCAGATATACGCTTTCCTTGATTTTTGACCTCTAGCACGAACCGACGTAATCAAGAAATGTCCCGCGTAGTCGCAGCCTGTGTGAGAGAAAGCCTTAGGAGCCGACTCAACGCGAAAACGTGGCAAATCTGCCATTATAGGAAAGGTAGGTCGCGGCTTTGCTCGAAAGCAGATGTTACATTTAAAGGTAATGTAACGTGCAATACGTCGCGCGGACAGGATCCAATACTTCTGTCGTAAGAGAGATACGAGCAAGGTTGGTCCTGTGTGGAAATTTTTCACATGATAGTGGGAAACTAAAAGTTCTACTATATGATCTTGACGCGGAAGGAGGATCTGATGACGCGAGTCAAAATCTAGCTCAGAGTTTGCTAGGCGACCTCCAACGTGGATAAGTCCTTCGTGGAGGAAGGGACTTAATCGTTGTACTGGCTTAGAGCACAATTCATTGCGGGTTAAACGATCGAGATCCGCTTCAAAATGAATCCTCTGCACAGATCGCCATACAATAAATTCAGCAAACTCTAGATCAGACGCGGTAACGGGCCCTCTAGGGAGCCGTTTGATAAACTTATAAACGAAGCAAATAGTTTTTAAATATTTGAACCAGGACGAGAACCTGATAGAGCGAGCGTGTAAAATGTCGTCGGAAGGAGGACTTCTGTCTGAGCATTCGTGCGAGAGCACAGGTAAAGCCACGGGCTTCATTTCGGGAAGCTCTTGCGACTCGCTTGAAACGAATGGTTTTATCGGCCATTCAAAGCGGGGAAGTTTAAGCCATGGCGGTCCATTTAGCCACAACGGATGATGGACTAATTGAGCAGGCGTTAAACCGCGAGAGAGGCAATCACTGGGATTTTCAGACCCTTTCACGTGAAAGAAGTGATCTGCCGAAAGATTCTCATGAATCTTAGCGATACGATTGGCTACGAAGGTGTGCCATCGATGCGGTTCGGAATGAATCCAACTCAACGTTACAGTTGAATCCGAGAAAGCTACGACTACCTCAATGGCGTGCCGAGCTGCGAAAAGATTATATACTCGCTTTATCACAGTTGATAAGAGGAGTGCGGCGCATAACTCGAGACGAGCTAGCGAAATTACTTTAAGTGGCGCGACTTTAGATTTCGCACACACCAGCGAAACGACGATACTACCGTCGGGTCTGACCACGTGGGCATAAACCGAACCACCATAAGCTTTCTCACTAGCGTCGGCAAACCCGACGAGTGAGAGCCTACAGCGTTCTACGACGCCAACATGTCGCAAAAATCTCAATTCAGAGATAATAGGCAGTTCAGCTTGGAATTGTTCCCACAGACGAACAATGCGAGGTGGTGGGACGTCATCCCATCCAAGTTTGACAAGCCAAAGCTCTTTGATAAGAAGCTTGGCATATAAAGAACATTGTTCAGTGCCCATACATCGTTCGCCTAAGAACCAACAGAGACGTGAATTTACTATCTGTGTTTTAAATAATGCATATGTTCGACTGAAACTAAATTAAAATCACGGACACTTTTCAGAACTGTAAAATATCCAAAATGATTTCGGATTTTGAGGTTATAAAACATACCAAACAATAGAAACATACCAAATGGACTAAGATCCCAGAGCTGCCAGACTTTTTATCTCAACAAAAAATGGTGTAGAGTAGTGTTACTATGTTCTTCTAACATACGAAAGCGTGGTAACTTAGGTCGACGGCCGATTCCCTGATATCAGGTGCAAAATACATTACTTACATCAAAGTGTCAACTGTCATTTCATCGACTGTCAGTGTCAATAGTGTTCGTGTCATACAGCGCTTTAATCGCTTTATTCTTTTTGTAGGTAACTAAAAATCTTACAGCGCTGAGACTGCTTTGTTTCATTTTAAAATAATGGCGCCGGGTTATAAAACCCAAGTGAGTTACTTTTTAAAATGGTTTCGTAATTAAAAAGTGTCCGTTCTATTCTTATCATTAAAATGTAATTTAAAAAAAAAACTAGGAATAATGGTAAAGGTTTCGCATGTGTTGATTCATAGGCCAATTTTTACCATGTCCATTATCGGTGCCACGAGGCCTAAAACGTCGAAAAGACGTGCGATGGAAGAAAGAATATTCCGTTTCGTGCAAGGGCGAACATTAGGGTTAACCTGGAATACGAAACAATCCTCATCAGGGAACCAACGAAGTCCCAGTATTTTCTGTGTCGGATCTTTACTGAGGTCCACGCTCTGTGAAAGTCGTAATGACTCTGGGATAGTCCGAAGAACATCGACATTGTTGCTAGACCACTTCGTCAGCTCAAAATCACCTAGAGAGAATATTTTTATCAGTTCACGAGCCGAGTCTATAGCAAGCGCAGTGCTAGGTATAGAACTAACTATGTCATCCATGTAAATATCTCGCTGCAAAATGTCGCGGGCGAGAGGTAACTGCGTCCCTTCATCCTGACATAACTGTTGGATAGTGCGAATAGCTATAAAAGGACTACACTTCAATCCAAAGGGAAGCACTGAAAACTGATAAATTTGAAGTTCTTCTTCCTCATTAAACCGATATAAGATACGTTGAAGCGAACGATCTTGTGGGCGTATACCTATACGTAGGTACATAGATTTGACATCTGCGGAAATAGCGACACTAAAAAGCCTAAAATTTATCAAGATATTAAAAAGGTCAGCCTGAAGAACTGGACCTGCGTACAGGATATCATTGAGCGAGGTACCGTTATCTGTACATGCACTGGCATCTAGCACCACGCGCAACTTAGTGGTCACTTTATCCTCTCGAATGACAGCATGGTGAGGAATATAGTATTCCGATTCTCGCTCCTTACAATTTCGTTTGGGCAACACACATTCAGTTACGATATTCTGCACCAAAGAAATATAATTGTTCTTGAGATAATCCCGTATGACGTCATCATAAAGAAGTTTGACGTGAGGAAGCGATTTAAGTTGACGTTCGAGGCTATAGAATCTCTTGCGAGCTATATCAAAAGAATTTCCTAACGCTGACGCGTCTGTTTTCAGTGGTAAAGCTGCAACATACTTGCCATTTGGAGTGCGGGTAATTGTGCTACAATAAAACTTTTCACAGTGTTTATCATCCACACTCCCAGTGGACGAAGCAGTAACATCTTCAATCTCCCAAAACTTACGAAGATCAAAGTTATCGAAAGAACTCGCAAAGAAAGACAGAGTGTCAGTTGGAGGTTCGATAATAGGTGCTTCTCCTAGAAGTATGTAGCCGAGCACAGTCTCCAATGCGTCGGGGCAACCGGGTACGCTGGTAACGTGACCGGGTCGCAATAACTTAGCGAACAACTTGACCCCAAGTAACATGTCAATATTACCTGGCACACCCCAGCTGTCATCCGCGAGTAGTTTAGGATCAATATGATTTAATTGCGCAGTATCTATAGTACCCAGAGGAAGATGCCCGGTGTGTGAGTGAAGATGGCCACCAATACCACGAACAGTATTTATTGAGTCCGTATATATAGTTAGACCGAGCATACGGCAGCAACGCGATGTTATATAATTCTTTTGCGACCCAGGGTCCAAAAGACATCTAACCACCACGCCCTTACCCTTCCTACCCACCACCAAAACCTTGGCAGTAGCCAGCACTTCGGTAATACGTGTGGCCTGGACTGGAGCAGACGAATGCGTACACAACGCCACACGATCAGAAGTAGCAGGATCAGCCGCAGGAGCGGAGGCTGGGGCGCTGGCGGGTGCCAGCGCAGGGGCTTGCGTCGATGGCTCAAAATGCAATAAGGAATGATGCTTACCGTTGCATTTCCTACATGTTGACTTAGATAGGCACTTAGAGACGGTATGTTGGCTACTTAGGCAGTTACCACATCTTTTATTGTCTTTTACAAACTTAAATCTATTATCCACGCTTAACTTTTGAAACGCTTTACAAGTAAACAAGTTTTTATGTGTGGAATGACAAAGCGAACATTCAGATTCAGTAGCCACAAACACCTGCGATACCTTAGATGAGGTGCTGGAGCTACCTGCGGGGGCGGGCTTCGTTGCCGCAGATGAGGAGCGATACAAGATTTTTACTTGTTCACGAACAAACTTTACGAAATAATCATAATCTAACTCTTGTTGATCACGAAGCGACATTTCAAAATGTTTTGCGATATTTTCATTTTCATTTCATTTCATTTATTTCAGTAACAATTTTTACATTGTGTCGAAATTTCACATTAAAATAAAAACATTTGAATTAAAAGAGTTACACTATAAAACATAATACTAATAAATTAATTAATCAGACAATAAAAAATACATTTACACTTTCCAATAAATAGAATTCAAAAACAAAAAAATATATATATATCAAACAAATAAATCAATTATCCTATCATATTACATGTCAAAAGTATAATGCATATAATGTCAATAAAAAAAAATTAAAAAATGTATAATAATAAAAAGATGTCAAAATAAATAGTGGTAAAACAAAATATGTAACTCAGATGTCGAAAAATAATTATGTCAAAATTTAAAAACCATAATAATAATGTCAAAAATTAAAAGAAAAAAAAAAATATATATATATAAAAATAAAAGTCAAAATTTACCACACCAATGTCCACAAATAGAAGCAATTACACATCACGCAAATGTCCAAATAAAAATATAATGTCAAATAAAAAATTGTATAATAATAATTTAAAATCTAGTTATATGTGTCACAGAGAAACTCATCAAGGGTGTAATAGCACTTTTCTATCAAAAATGATTTTAACTGCTGCTTAAACTGATTAAGGTTGTAAATTGACTTTAAATTAGTTGGTAGTTTATTAAACAATTATATCTGAGTCTATTAACTTAAGACCCAAATGAATAAATATAAAATCATCTAAGTTAGGTATTTTTAATTGTTTGAGTCCCGCAACCGTAGCAGTTAATTTATCGAAACCTTTTTCAATATTAGCGGGCGTCGAACCGAACGACTTCAATGAGAACAGCTGATTTAGATAATTAGTGGCGAGCGCGCGAGTATCCAGGTACTTTGCGATAAGCGCATCCCAGACAACGCGGTAATTATCGCCAGAAGGTACCATACCTACTGCCACATTCCTAGCCTTTCCTTTTAAACAACTCAAGAGATAATGAATGTGATAGATTATTGAAATAAATTTAGTTTATTTATTGCAATAACTCACGCCTTTTCTTTAATTGGACACAAATAAAAACAACCCTATGATAATTATAACCTTGTTCACATGTGATACACAACATTCAACAGTTTTTCATCTAAATTTTATCAATACTATTACGAAATACTGTTCTTTCATTGTTGTTTTGTATAATGCCATATTTAACCGTTATTTACAAAAAGAAAAATATATTAACGGGACTTGTTTACTAATTATGTCGTTGTAAGACCAAATATGTAATTAGGCTAAGCAATTCCAACATGTTTACAGTATTTAATATAATTTAATCATAGTTTTATGAAAAAAATACAAATATTAACAAATATGCAATAGAATCGTACGATGTGACGTCACTTGTTTACCACCGCTTATAAAAGCCACCGCTCCGCCGTACTCGGCACATTCGCTCCGGAGCAGTCACACCGAACGGACCTAAGTTAAGTAACCTTATTTCGTTAAAAACTTTTATTTATCTTTTAGAAATTATTCTCTAAATTTGTAATATATTTTCTTGATGTAGTATTTATGTGTATATGTAATTTTTTTGTATATAATATTTCTACAACAATAAACTGTTATTTTAAATGTCTCTTAATAAGAACTTGTGTACTTTCTTTATAAATAAATGCCTATAAGAAAAATAGCTAAATAAATTATCTATTTCAAATATAAAAAAATTAAATAAATAATTTCTTTGTGCCTATGTATGTCTATTATTTTTAGTTATTTTATGTAATAATCTCACATCAGAAGTGGGATCGGAACCTGCTTTATACACTTTTTCGAAAAACTTTTACAGATGGATCCTGCTGTGTTGGAGAGTCTTCTGAAAGCCATCCGTGATGCTGTAGCTGGTAACCGCAGTGAAGATGATGTGGTGTTGCCGCCATTTGATCCGGGAAAAAACGATAACGGTGCGGAAAGCTGGTGCAACAACATCGACACCATAGCCAAGGACCGTGGATGGAGCGGCATTACCACTGTCAGCAAAGCAGGTAAAGCCCTTAAGGGTTCTGCTCTTTTATGGTTCGAGACCTGGGACCCAGATGAGGGTAGGACTTGGGGGAACTTTAAGACGTGTGTCAAAGATTTATACCCTGAGAAAAAGAACCTGTCGGAAAAACTTTCAAAAGCTGTACTTTACACCTCGGACGTAGCAGAAACCTATTGTGAATACGCTAGGGAAAAGCTAAGATTATTACGTAATACTAAAGTAGTATTTTCTGAAGGACAGCTGGTCGAGCTTGTTTGTGGAGGCATATCAGATATTAATATTAGGATGGCATCGTTTAACAGTCGTGTTAACAGTACATCGGAACTCATTTCTCTTTTTACAACATATATTAAAAACCCTAGAAAACGACCATCCGAAACGAGTACTGTGCCTCACTATTCAACTACTAAGCGTCTTAAGCCTGAAAATTCAAACTCTTCTAAGCCGCCTACTTGTTTTCTATGTAATAAAACAGGTCATGTTAAATCACAGTGCTTCAAAAATAAAAACCAAGATACCCCAAATTCCGAAACGCCTAAACTTCAATGTTCTTACTGCAAAAAGGTTGGTCATGATGAGTCGATTTGCTTTTTCAAGAAAAGAGACGTGACAAAAAATAACTCTAATAACGTCAATTGTTCCACAAATGGTAACCTATCGCTTACTGATATAGAAATTTGTGAAAGACCCATTAAAGCCCTAATAGATTCGGGTGCTAGTTGCAGTATTTTGAAAGAATCAATTGCAAATAGTTTTGGTCGTAGTTTAGAACCCTGTTCGACATCATTAAAAGGAATAGGAAATGGAATGATTAGCATCTCTTCAAAGATTAATTTACCCGTCAAATTTAGTAACGACAATTTAGAAATCGAATTCTGTGTAGCTAACGATTCAGATTGCTATTATGATTGTTTGATAGGCAGAAATGCGGTTCAAAATCCAAACGTAACTATTGTTTTAGATTCCAGTGGTTGTAGATTAGAACGAGTTAACTATACAGAATCGGTTAATTCTATAAATACTCTTAACGCTATAGATAATCATATTCAGGATTTAGTGGCGTTAACAAGTCATCTTGATTTAAGCCTACAGCATAAAATAAGAAATATTTTTGATAAATTTCCAAAGGTGATGCCAAATTCTAACTATATCAGTACAGTTAAAACGGGTGAAATGACCATTAGGTTAAAAAGGGATGAAGTTGTCTATTATAGACCATATAGGTTAGCATCTACAGAAAAAGAAAAAGTTCAAGAAATTATTTCTGATTTACTTAAGAAGACATTGTTACTACTATTTGCTGTTACTTGTTACTGTTATTTTAATGTTTCTTTGCAATTTGCCGGTCAGTGTAAAGCTCTATGTTGAACAAAATACGGTTCGCGATCGTAAAGAGCTTCAAATGATGAGAGATGATTCAAATGGTTATAATCCTTAAGATAAATGCTCTTTACGATCGCGAACCGTATTTTGTTCAACATACAGTTTCACACTGACCGGCAAATTGCAAAGAAACATTAAAATATTTGAATTTCGCGGGCTACCCTGGTGCTTTCACCTTAAGCGATAAAATTACTAAAAATTATTGACGTGTGAGTCACTAATTTTTAGTAACTTTAAACTAGTTGAGGCCGGTGTTTACTTGCTGACTGCTCTAAGAAGAAACACCAAAACAAACTCAGAGGTGTCTTTTAAAGTCCATACTATCGTGCCGATCAAATCATATGAGAACCATGTAGGTTAATGTCTTTTTTTTTATGGATGGGAAATCATCCAATGACTCCTCCCGCTCTGGAGGGAGTGTCAGACTTCTACTGACTAAAACCCATCCATGTTCCTTCATTGCCCTTTGTGTTCCGGAGCCACGGTGTCTCTTGCGAATAATCCCGCGACTCCGGCAGGCGTCGGCCCTTTCGGGCCCCTCTGTGTGCTGATTCTCTTTGAGGCGCGCGTGGAACACTAACGCGCCGACGAGACGGCTTGTCGTCACTAGACGGACGGACGGCGAGCCACCCATAGCTCGCCGTCCACAGGCTCGCGCCTACGGTGGCTGGAGGTCACCAGGTGGTGTCCCCCGACGCCCGCGGCGTCTACCACGGCGCGGCGGCCGGGACGAGAGGGTCTCCTCTCCCTCTTCGCCACCTCCTTCGCTAATGTAGGTTAATGTCTGAAGTGGTATTTTGAGTAAAGCACCACACAGATTTGAGTGGACGTGTCCAGACAGTGCCTAGAACTTTAAGCAGCTCAACGGCCTGACGAACAATACCAAAGTAAGGACATTTTGTGTAGAGAACTTAAACCGCCAGACTAACATTAAATGAAATGAACCAAACCAAAATATAGCAATCTATGGTCCTCATATTCACAATACGTTATTTATTTATTTATGTACACACTATAATACATACATACTTTAAAAGAAAATTTTATACGGTGAAAAGAGCACAAAGGTACTGCTTATATCAATAGAAATTTGTACCAGCAGACTTGCGATGAAGTTTTTTTTTTATTTGTATGAGGACCACGCAGATCAGTGTCCGAAATGGTATTTTGAGGAAAAGACAGCACTTAACTTCAGCACTTCCCTCAGCTATGACATTTGAGCAACATTTACAATTCATAATGGTACGAATTTGTTTTAGTGTCACACAAAGTTAAATTATCAATAATCCTGCGCACACTAATAAAATGCACGCTAATAACGGCCCTCACCTGCTTATCAACTTCGATGCGTAAGTCGGCGAGAAGAACGTCGTAAGCGCCGTGGACTGCGCGTCACTTACGCGTTCCGCTCATCAAGTTGGTTCTCACAGTTTATTTAACGGTATAATAAAATCACTGGTTGATTTCGTTTTAGTCTTTACTTTGTTATTATGAGTATTTATCACGATATAAATAAAGATTCACATGTTTTATAGTCGATGCTATTGGCTTTACAAGAATCAGAACACGGCACTTCTAGTTTGAGGGTTTTAAATTATTTAGGAGAAGAAATTAATGCATGTATCAGTCGCGCACCGTTTCGAAGATCTACTTACCTGCATTCAGGATGTCCCTCAGCGCTGACAGTACAATTTCCTTGGAAGCAGTAGTTGTGACATACTGAACAGTGGCGTTCCTCCACATCCGATATAAAAGTCTTCAAAGCTTCACAGGGCTCGATTCCCAAGGTTTGTTCCTCAATTGTGTAGTTGGCTGCTGTGAATTGACACAACACACAGTTTCTGACAGACTGTGCATAAACAGCTGGTGCCACACCGTGTTGTTGATGCTTTGGTAACTGCAAAATGTCACTTTGATTGTGGCCGTTCCAGTAAATGAAATCTTTTGATATAGTTAAAGCAGCTGCATAATTTTCTGTTCCTATTAAATAAAATGTTTGTCTGTTTTCTCCCCTCAAGTCGGCACTTTTGATACAATGATGATTTTGTGTAGTCTCCTCATACCAGTACATTGTCTTCGTTTGTTGGTCAATAGCCAAACTCCAACGCATGTAAACATGTTCGTTTATTAAAACTTCTCTCTCGGAGCCATCAAACGCAGCCCTCTCTATTTTAATATCTGTGACCCAGTAAATATACCTGTAATTTTAAATAACTGTAAGTAATGACAAAGTTCAACATGAGTCTTAAAACTACAGTTAATTGTTCTATTAACGACGTACCCTCCACAGCTGTCTACATCTATATCAAAGAGGTAGTCATCTGTCGTAGCTATAAGATTTCCGTCAACTGCTACGTTAGACGAAGCAGGTTTTAATAATAACGAGTATATATTATTATTATTGTATTCACTCCAAAATAGTAATTCTGTGACCGGGTCGTAGGCGAGACTGCTGTAAATAGGACTTGTTGGTCTCGTTACTAAAGTTTTCATTTCCTTAGTTGTTAGGTCAAAACTGTGTATGGACCACGTATTGTGGTGATCGGCAAACAGCACCCTGTAGTGAACTGGATCGTACGTGATAGAACGGATTTCATGAGCTGACGGAATGTCTTCGATGTACGTTACTGTTCCGTTGTAATAGAATTCTAATCGTTTATCTCCGGCCACGACGATATCTGAAACATTAAAATAACATTTTTTTTTTTTTCAGATTTCCAAACAGAGCTGCAGAGCTCCCATCACTCTTGTCATATAATACGACTAGCTGACCCGCGCAACTTCGTCTGCGTCACATTTTCCATAACTGCTCTGCTCCTATTTGTCTTAGCGTGATGATATATAGCCTATAACCTTCCTCGATAAATGGGCTATCTAACACTGAAAGAATTTATCAAATCGGACCAGTAGTTCTTGAGATTAGCGCGTTCAACCAAACAAACAAACTCTTCTGCTTTATAATATTTCTAGCTGACCCGTGCAACGTCGTCTGCGTAACATTTTTCATTACTGCTCCGCTCCTATTGGTCTTAGCGTGATGATATGTAGCCTATAGCCTTCCTCAATAAATGTGCTATCTAACACTGAAAGAATTTTTCAAATCGGACCAGTAGTTCCTGAGATTAGCGCGTTCAACCAAACAAACAAACAAACAAACTCTTCTCCTTTATAATATTATAAGTATAGATTATTAGTATATTAGTATAGATGCTCATACGAATAGTTTCGAAATTACCGACAGCCTCGAGATCTAAGTACGTAAACTCTCTGTACCTCTGTACATCATCATAACCACTAGCACAAATTAAGGCGGGGTTGCAGTACTTTTTAAGATTTTTGAACGTCTGAAAATCTTATTAATTATGAGTTTTTTAATAAATAAAAATCATTACATAAAAATTGAACATACCCTCAAGTAAATCGTAAAGATAGAAACGCGAATTAGAATGATTGGCTCGATATTTTTTTTTATCAAACATGACACTAAATTATAATTTTAAACGTGTACTGCTAAGAGATTACATCACAAATATGTATTAAAGTTATATCAATAGATAGAGCTTTTTATTTTGAAGTAAATGTTGAAACCATATTGTATAATTTCTATATCAGTTTTCGCCAAGAAGAAAAAACACTCAAAATTTAGGCATTATTTCGCTTGCCGGACAGTCGCTGTTGTTCGTCAAAACACACAGTACTGCAACCTCGCCTTAATTCAGACAGTGTTAAGATGGACGGTTATATCGTGACTAAGGGCGAATTTTTTAATACGTAGTTTACCAATGGTTTAAAATGATGGGCATCTAAATTTCGTAATTGTGAGTTTTTAGGGTTCCGTACATATATAATATATGTACTGAACCCTACAACAACTGTAATAGGTCACCTACTATTGAAAACTATTACTAAGTCTCCGCTGTCCGTCAGTCTACAGCGCTCCAAAAATTGCTATTTTTTCCATAAAGTTCTAAATTGGAGTTTTAGAAAGTCGGGGTTGGCAATATCGTTCATATTATTTTCATAAAACATCTAAGAACACATCAATGACTACACGGCGTCGTATAAATTACTAATGTAAACTGTTCCGTTGTCAAATTATAGAAAACTAGCTTGTGCTAGTGGCTTCGGCCGCGTAGTCCGTAGGGAACATACTCCCCGAATATATATAACCTTCCATTTAAAGATTTCCGGGATAAAAACTACCCTATGTCCTTCTCGGGTCTCAAACTATCTTTGTACAAAATTTCATCCGAATCGGTTTAGTGGTTTAGGCATGAAAAAGAGACAGACAGACAGAGTTACTTTCGCATTTATAATATTAGTTAGGACTCTTTGGTCGCGCAGAGTTAATCTATAGGATTTTTTTTGAAGTCCCTCCCTACTGGCTAATGTCCGCACACGACATTGTAAGTACTTTCGCGGGAAAGGCAAATCAATATATTTTCAGAATATATACCACACACATGGCAATGCACCTCTTAAATAACGAGCTTATATGATGTTTTGGTGACGTCAAGTGGTTCATCTCTACTTTTAAGTATATTTACCTTGTTCACGTTAAAAGTCTCACTCTGCAAGGATAGTCGTAAGAGATTATGATATTCTGAGGCAAAATTTAATGTAAGGGACATAGTATTTGTACCTTCTCACGGAACACGCATGTATAAGACAATGCTTAAAACATCTCAAATTATGCAATAACTTATGTGACCTGTCAAAAATGTACTCGGTTTTTTTTTAGTGTAAATATCAACCACTGTCAGTAAAGAGACTTACATTCGTTTTTATGAAAATATTAATTTAAAATGTCATATACAGCCAGTTTCTAGAAAAAAAAATGGCCTAGGCCTACAAAAAAAATTTAATGTAAGAGACATTTTTTGGAGATATCGAGATTTTAAATATACCAATCGATAGAGCAAGAAATTCCGAATCCAATGATATATATAACTCATTTTCGCCAAAATGTCCCTTACGTTATTTCATATTTCCGGTATCGATATTTATTACTTTCCAGTACAGAGTAATGTATTTTTGCCTATAGTCTATCACAGTGCCATTTTGTCTATTCCCTTTGCCAGCAAGTAGAAATCGTTTCATTTTACTAGAAACTTTTACGCCCTTAGTGACCCAGCGTAGCTGCATTTTACGAGTAAAGTGTACCTGCAGTTTCCTTTTCCTAAAACTGCGAGTGAACATTTCATCAAACTGCTGTAAAAATGAGTTAATTCCCAAATCACTCCAGTCATGATTTAATAGCAAATTTCTAAAGTTTCTTCTTGTTTTTTCATTAAAAATCCGTTTGGTAATTAGAACACTACTTGTTTTTATATTCCTACATAGTTCGTTACTTCTGAATACTGTACTGCAAAGTAATCCTGCATGTCCATCTGCCAAGCCATTGTGGTCAACATCGCAGCTTATCACGCAATCATCTGACAAATTGGTGAAAACATTGTCTATACAAGATCGTGAGTCATTTCGAATAAACGTTGTCGAGCTAACTAGTGGTCTGAAGTTGTAACATGTTAATAGATTCAATAAGTCATCTCTTTTGCTGTTGTCATTTGATAAGTCTATAATAAAATCACCGCAAATTACACAGTTCTTGTTAAAGAAATGTTCTAATAACTTTTCCAGCCTTACCATAAAAGTGTCTAAATTTTTATCATAAGTCGTACGATAACAACAACACACTGATAGGCCAGTTGAAACATCTTTGACGCAGCATATTTCAAAACTGTCCATTTTATATAATTTTTTAGCAATGGGCAGCTCCTCAAATTCCCTAGCCATTTCTGCTAGGATAATAGTCCCTCCTCTCAGCTTATTTACTCTGGTATTATATGATGCAACATTGTACTTTGAAAGATTTACCAAAGAAACTAGTTCTTCGTTAAGAAAATGCTCGCTAATACACAAGTAATTCAAAGGGATACTCAAGTTATCCAAATATAATTCTAACACATCTTTTTTATTATTTAGGCCACACATATTTTGATGAAAGATGTTTAAACGATTCCACAATGAACTATCTACAGTCTCGTTTAGGCATGTTACAGTTGACACATGTTTATCAACGAAAAAATGTATCTCTATCCAACATATTCTTTTTTTTGAAGTAATAAGGTATAGTACCAGGTTGTAACTGGTCGATTTGACTGCTTTCGTGATTATTATCTATACTTAAACTACACAGTTATTTTCATCTGAGTTTAGTGATACCTGTATGTAGCTTTTTAAGTTTCGAAATATATTTACAATTGCCATATCGTTGACTTTGCCTGTATTTTTAGAAAACATTTTATAATTATATTCCAGATGTTTGTTGGTATCAAACAAATATGCGTATTTAAAAGTCTGATTACTTTGGTACATAAGTCGATTGAAAGTCTCTATTCTAGCATTAAATAAGTTAACATTACAATTTAATTTAAAATTAGGAGAACATAGAATAACATTAGTATGCATTACATTTTCGATTTTAATTTTTATATGATTTACAATTTTTGCATAATTATTGGATTCTAAAAAGTCTTTTTCGCCGGGGAGGATTATACAATAGTCATTTATACTATAATCTACTAATTTCTTGTCCAATGATGCAAGGAGCTCCGCTGTTCCCGCATTGGGCATACAGTAGTGACAGATTTGGGCGTTCGGAAAAGTGTTTTCAGCTATTTTTAATATATTATTTACATTATTTCCACTAATTATACATACTTTATTTAAACATGTGTTATCCAAAATTAATTTATTTTGATTTGTCGATCCCACTGCGTGCTCCTCCGAAGGCGGTTTATTTATTCCAATTTGTTGAACCAGACTCTGTTGCGTGCTATTTGGTGTACATGACTGCATATCCGTTTGGGTTTGTTTTGTTTTGCAGTTTATTAGAGGTTTTCTTTTCGGAGTACTTTGGTTTATTTTAATTGGACTAATTGTTGTAACTTTTTTGTATAAATGGTTTTTCTTAATCAAGTCTTCATTTGTGCACCTAAGTTTACTATTTTCTAGATTCAATCAGTCTTACTAAAAAAAAGTTAAACATCTGTTGAGCACCTGTTTGAAAAAAATGTTACCACCAAACTGCGTTTTATGATTGTTTAGAGATAGGCACGCTTTCGACGCGGTTTTAAATTTAAACACCCGAACACCCTTGTTTTGCAAGTGTCTAACCTTTTTTTTTTTTTTTTTTTTTTTTTTGGGATGGGAAATCATCCAATGACTCCTCCCGCTCTGGGTGTAGCGGGAGGGAGTGTCAGACTTCTACTGACTAAAACCCATCCATGTTCCTTCATTGCCCTTTGGGTTCCGGAGCCACGGTGTCTCTTGCGAATAATCCCGCGACTCCGGCAGGCGTCGGCCCTATCGGGCCCCTCTGTGTTGCTGACTCTCTTTGAGGCGCGCGTGGAACACTAACGCGCCGTCGACACGGCCTGTCGTCACTAGACGGACGGACGGCGAGCCACCCATAGCTCGCCGTCCACAGGCCCGCGCCTACGGTGGCCGGAGGTCACCAGGTGGCCCCCGACGCCCGCGGCGTCCACCACGGCGGCCGAGACGAGAGGGTCTCCTCTCCCGCTCCGCCACCTCCTTCGCTAGCATGACTGCTTCGCAGAAGGAGGCAACGGCGTCCCATTCCGTCTCGCTCCGGACCATGGCTTGGACCAGGGCCGGACGCGAGAGGTCGCCGCCAATCGCCGTTTCGAGGACACGGCGGTGCGCCGCCCAAGCGGGGCACACCTGCACAGTGTGCTCTACCGTGTCCTCCGGTCGATCCTCGCAGTGGTGACACCCGGGCGTTTCCTCCCGCCGAATTCGGTGCAGGAACCTCCCGAAACATCCATGTCCGGTGAGGACCTGCGTCAGGCGGAAGGTGAGGACGCCGTGGCGCCTCTCAAGCCACTCCTCAAAGAGGGGACTTACCGCCGCTATCGTGGCGTGCCCTTTGCTGCGGCCTCGATCTTGTGTTCGACCTTTCCAATTGCTCGACCTTCAGGGTAAGTTTCGCTATTTCGGCCATGATGAGGTCTGTTTCCTTGGAAGTGCTTCGCTGCTGCTGGCTTACCTCGCTCACATGGGCTGCGCGCGTGGACTCTAACACATTATCTGCTACGACGGCCAAGTTATCGAGATCTTTCAAATCCGTGACCGCCAAAACTGCTCGTACCGGAGAAGGCAGATGACCCTGCCAAAGCATTCTTAAAGTGTCGTCAGGAATTTTCTCTTTGGCTAATTCTCGCATGCGACGCAAAAGCTGCGAAGGCTTTTGGTCTCCCAGGTCCATCTCGCTAATCAACTTTTGTAGTTGTCGGTTTTTCGATTCTTCATAAATAGCGAGAAGTCGTGTCTTCAGTGCTTCGAATTTTCTTTCTTCTGGTGGATCCATTAGGAGGTCTGTGACCTGTTGGATGGCTTCCTTAGACAGTTTCGACACGACAATGTCGAAACGCGATTCATCCGATAATTTTTGCGGCGCCAGCATGGCCTCTATTCGGTAGAACCAAACGCGGGGCAAGTCGACCCAAAATTCGGGGATCTTCGAAGTAAGTGTAATTGCCGCGAGATCCGGTGATGGTTCCGATGTACTTTTAGCCATTTTCATACACTATCTACACTATCACTACTGCAGAACATGAATCACGTCGGGGTCACCAATTTAGCGTGTGACCTTGGGTGTAGATTCAATGAAAGACTGGCAACGATTAACTCGTGTATTGTTTCTTCCTAAACGACAAGTACAAAGAGCGTGCTCGGACATACTGCACAATGCTTATATACTACGTACGGAATACAAACTTAGCTTACGCTACACAGGATACACATTTAGTATACGCTCTGCCGTTACAGTGGTTATGCATGTACACCATATCTTTTTACACCTGTGCTTAATCCGAGCAATGATAGAGAGGAGGCTTATAATAGAGCCCATATAAGGACTAGAAATACTATAGAAAGGTGTTTTGGCTTATGAAAACAACGATTCAGGTGCCTATTGAGAGGAATGTTCATGAAACTAAGCACTGCCAAAACGACTATTGTAGCTTTAGCAGTACTACACAATATTGCAATAGACATGAACGAGCATGTAGATATTGTACAATACATTCGCCAACCTTCGAGATCACAGACTCAGAGAGCTACAGTTAGGGGTGCCATAATAAGACAACGTTTCATTAATCAACATTTTAATTAGTAAAATCATCATAGTTCTAATATAAACTTGTACTTATAATATAAATTTATTGATTTTGTTTATTCTTTATTGAGTTTTTTTGTTTAATAGCTCAATTTCTAATTGTTTTTTTTTTCCTTATCTAATAGATATAAATCTACCTCCAGCTTGTGTCGCAGTTGCTGATGGGCTAATTCTTGCTGGTGGTATTTCATTTTTAGGCTGTGTTCTTTTTCCATCATTTCCGTAGCTCGTTTTTTAATTTCAATATTACTTTCAAGTAGCGCTGCCTTGCTGGTACTGTAACAAATGAGATCTTGATTAATAATATGCAAGAAAACAATAATACCTATTATGAATAAAATCATGCTCAATTTCTTGTTAAAATTGTTTATGTACTTACATATTTTTTCTTGCTGGTGTTTTTTCTGTTCTTTTCACCTTCAGATCATTTATAACTTATACTTATGTTTTGAATATTCACCCACTCCAATTTTTTTCGTCTATTTGTGTTGGTGTCCGTCAGTTTATTTTCCACAATAGGTGCGGACTTCCGCATTATTTCGAGAAGCAGATCCTGAAATGGAGAAACAAGTGTATTTTTCCCGTATCATGCAACAAACATTACGGCAAAGAATCGCGTGGTATTTATTAACAACTATGTTGCTTACCTTTTCTTCCTGGGTCCAGTTTTCACCACGCAAACGATTTGTTTTATTTTTAGGACTAAAATTCTCCTTCAATACTTGTTTGAAAAATATATTTTAATTTACGTTAAAAAGCACAAGACGTATCAATTACAACAAGAAACGAATTAAGAATTAAAGAAAACTGTTAAGTTAGTGACAGTGACAGGCAATACGAGTGTCAAATTGACATTAGACAGCGTTCTGGTTGACATAATTGGACTTTACCGTTTGTTCAGTTTCTACACGGCTTTGCTCCAAAATAGTAAAATTGTCGATATAATTACATGAATTACAAAAAATACCTTTACTTCATTTTATTGAAGTGTTAAAAACATTATATAAAATTAATCCATCACAAAAAAGTATGCAATTACTTGTAAGCTATCTGCGTAGAATGGTACGGATGAACGAATGATTTTCTGTGTTAACAAGAGCAAAAAAATTGAATGTGATCGACGTTGTCTAGGAAAGCACGCATTAAACTTGGTTTTGTGGTAACGAAAATTAAACAGCTGTTAAACACGTGTTTAGTGCTTTGAGCAGTGTTTAGCTAAACACGTGTTAGACCATTGTTTAAATCCTTTTTTGTAGTAAGACTGAATATATCTATCTCCTTGTGAGCACTATCCAGTTGAGAAAGAAGTACTTGAATTTCTTCCTGTAATGCTCGTACTTGATCATAGTTTTCGTCAACTGATAAGTCAGGCGAGCTACTAGCTGTGCACTCGATTATCTGTGATGTTGAGTCATAGTCGTCTGGGGCAGGGTCCGAAATGTTTCGAACACGCGTGCGTCGAACGGTAATATTTTCTAGGTTGTTCATACTAGAAGTCTTGAAACAGATTGAATTTAATTCTCAAAAAGAACTCTGGCTTTTACACATTTGACTGGGTTTGAACTCGCAACCTCTTCAACAGCAATTGTCGTGCTTTACCTCTAGGTCAACCCGACCTTAATTGTATGTGTGAAATTTTACGTCCATTATGCGCGCTAACAGTGATTTTTTGGTAAGTTAGATGGCACTGTTTTAAGTATTTAAATGACAAGATGTTTATTTTCTTTAGATAATACACAATCAAGGCTGGTAACTCAGTTCGGTTGTATAACGTTTTGCACTAGATGGTGACACTGGTTAACGATTCTGTTGTGGGATCAAAACAGATGGCACCCAATTCTATGTGATAATGGGTTGCAGTTTTGTTGTTAGTTTGTCGGAATTTAGGTTATCAGTTATGCTGGCGTTTTACACTGTATACGTACACTTTTTATTTTTATTTAGCACTTATCACTCAAAAAACAACGTTTGTTTTAGTTTCTCGTACATAAAAAGCATATTTTCCGGGATTGTTCAAATTTACACGACCGTTAGATGGATTGCACTTTCTTTAAGATATTACACTTCCCAGGGTTTTCCCTTATTTGTTTATTATCCGTCCCGTTAAAACGCACTTTGTATAGTAATGTCAATCACTATTTAACATTGTAGTATCACTATTAATATTTTTAATTTTACTTTAACTGAGGAACCGATGTAAACAGTGGCACAGTGGCGCCAGTCTGCGTCACATCGCTTCTAAATAATATTGCGACTATAATTATATTGAGATGTAAGCTACCCTATCTTTCAAGTTGGATCAAACTGCACACGATGTGTACAAATTTCATTAAGATCGGTTACGTAGTTTAGGAGTCCATCGCGGACAAACAACGTGACACGTGATTTATATATGTACAGAACAGCACAGAAAATTCTTATTACGAAAAATGAGTAGGGCTGGACGGCATTTTGAACAGAAGAGATAGTACAGCCAGTGCCTTGCATTAAAGTCTTCCAAATTCCTAATTTTAAGGAGGCTCAAGCAATGTCAGATATTGACTGTTGGTATCTTATCGTGTCAATCTTACATCGCTATGTGTGTGTCGCGTGTACTATGTCGAAATAAGAAGATTTCTCTACTGATTTCCTTATATAATGAAGTGAAAGATGTTCATATAGCAGAATCACATCCCTTGCTGATGTTTACTCTGAGGACATGGATAACCAACATTAATATTGAAGAAGTAATTGTATGGGATTTATATGTAGTGAAATTATCTAAATAAAGCTATAATATTAATTTATTAAAATTTGAAGTTATAAGAGAGTTGCATTTGAAGTATAATGAATGGCTTAGTATATTTACAGATGGGTCGAAGAGTGTAGAAGGTCGTGAAGCAGCCTTTTATGTACCTAGTAAACCAAATAATTTTCAAAGTAATTGTTATAAAATAGATAAGAATGCGTCCGTTATGACGTTGGAGCTCATTGCAATTTCTGAAGCACTTACGTTTTGTACCAGTAGTCAACATAAAAATATTGTTATTTGCACTGACAGCAAAAGTTCCTTACAACATTTAGCTCGATGCGCCTCTGGCCACAGAGGTGTATCCTATCATTAGACAAACAAAAATTTTAAAAAAAAATTATTTTGGTTAATGTACCGTATATATATTCACTAGCTTTTGCCCGCGGCTTCGCTCGCGTAGAATTTGGTCTGCCACATTAAGTTACGTGATTTTTTTTTTAAATACTTATATTTTTTTAATATAACTTCACATCGTACATCCCAGATTTCTAACTTCAAAATTAGTTTCCATAGAATCTTTGAACTCCTATACCTAATATTTAGAGGGAATCTCTTGAGGGTGGAATTATCTGAATTCCTTTCTAAGTGCTCATTATTTTAAGCTATAATAGAACTCTGCAAATTTCAAAATGCTAAGTCCAGTGGTTTCTTCATCAATCTTTACCTGTATGGTGTGTTAATAAAAAGTAGCCCTGTGTCCTTCCCCGGGCTTGAGATTATCCTATCCAGCACAAACCGATACTAAACACTGACTAAACAGGTCGGACCAATGTTACTTGCATTTAATCACTACATAGTCTAGAACAAAGTAGCTTTCTTTGTCCCTATGTCCCTATGTATGCTTAATTTTTTTAAACTACGCAACGTATTTTGATGCGGTTTTTTTAATGGATTTTGTAATAAGTAAAGAATTATGTGGTATATAATTGGAATAGGTGAACATCTGTGTTAATTTATCTGTGTTTTAACTGCAATATACTCCATTATACTATGTTATTTGTTTTTTTTTTGTTCAGGGTAAATATGTAGATTTTGGGATTTAGATACACGTGAGCAAGCTACGTATAGCTGCCCATGGGAAAAACAGGGCGTGCCTAAATGTATCCCCGCTACCTTCAAAGTTTGCCCTTGCGATTTATTAATAGTCATAGAAAATGCAACTTTAAGTGGGAGCTGTAAACGTTTGAAATTGAAGGGTAAGTTATTGGTATTATTGGGATGCGTGGAATAAGAACATTTTCACCCTTAGCTTCTCCAGTTAACATTGTGGCCTTAACAATATGCCTGCCTAGTTCAATGACTCGCAATCTAGTGCCATTACATGGTCTCGGGGCGTCCAAGTTGCGCATTAACAAAACGGATATACCGACTTTTAATTCGAGCTTATGTGATGGCACCCCGGATAGCTTCAAAGAGTTAAGAAACTCCACGGGGTAGCTCGTAGTCTTCAGATGACATGACTGTGTCGATGGAGTTGTAGGTTGTTGCATCGCTGGTTACTTGGTCCAAGATAATTTTATTGATTTTCACAACTGTCTCATTTCTTGGTGCTAGTATACTTAGTTCTTTCACATAGCCGCGGATCGTGGATGTTCTGTTGCAAATTTGGAAAAACTTGAGCAATTAGTGCGTCTTCCGAATCCACAACGAGACAAAATTGGTTAGTGAATAGAACCATACCTTCTTCGTCAGTTTTGATTTGACCTTCACCTATCTCGAGCAGTTTTTCAGCGTACGCGCCCGACTCTAGATCACTGAATAACTGTACACGCATATTGGTGAGAAGGTGCAGCTTTTCAACTTTGGTTCATAACTAAGATGATTAGTAGACTAAGATGCGTTAATTTCGTCTGCTGCAGTGCCTCGCTCGATGACAGGCAAAATTTGCCGAAAGTCCCCAGCCAATAAAACAACCACACCGCCCATTATTGTTTGTTTGTCGTGTAAGTCTTGTAACAACGACCAAGAGCTTCGATGGCACGTTTTTGTGACATTGTGCACTCGTCCCACACGATTAATTTACACTGTTGCAATAGGAGGCCACGAGCAGTGCTTTTGCTGATGTTACACGATGGGGTATCTTCACTCGGCAGAATTTAAAGACTGAATGTGCTGTCCGTCTACCGCTTAGCAATGTTGTAGCGATTCCAGAGGAAGCCACAGCTAATGCAAAGTTATAGCCGCCACGATTTTTTTCCAAAAGTAAATTAAGCAAGACAGTTTTTCCTGTACCACCCGGGGCATCAAGGAAAAAAAGTCCGCCTTCACCATTCTCAACTCGTCCTACTATTTTGTGATAAATCTCTCTTTGATCAGGTAGCAAACATGGCTCAGTTTCGCATACGTAATCACTTAACTGGTTGGTATCATAGCTCGACCGCGACGCCGCATTGCGCTCCGCCCGCGCTGTCGCCGCCGTTAGGCGCTCCGTTCAAGTCAATCATATCGTGATAACTTTTAAACTATTCGGCCAAATTACTAAGTGTGAAAGACAAAGTTTATCTACATTAAATACTTAATGCGAGAAATGTATTCATTTTGATGAGAGTTTTATAATTATATACTAATACCGTATGTCTACGACATATATGCAATCCTTGAAACCACATACCAGTTATGGTATTTGATAACGCTATACAAAAGAGTAACGAAATCGGTCCAGTAGTTTTGCCAAAAAGTCGAGTTTTAATTTGAAGCAAATTTGAACACTCTGTAGAATTGCAACAGTAGGTTAATAGTACAATGAACATGAATCCTTGAACATTGAAAAGCGACGTTGCCACGCTGTGCAATCATTCGCCTACGCAGTTGTACTCATTTTACCTATTTACCTAAAATGCGAAATCGGTACACCTAAACGACAAGCGGGACTTTAATGTGTTTGTATTGCATTTTAATTGAAAACAGAACAAAGCTGTTGTGGCCCAGTGGTAAAGCCCCCGACTTACGAATAGTTGAAGGTCGTGGGTGAGACCAGGCAAGCACTTTTCATTGTGTAATTTATTTATCATCACTGCTCTCAAAACGGTGAATGAAAGAAAACTTCAAGTTTAAAGATGTCCTAGAAAAAAAAATCGAAGACATGTGATTTCTACCAACCCGTATGCCCGCGTAGTGGATTGCAACCCACTCCATCTCACAGAGAAGAGGCTTTTGTCCCTAACCAGAGGGAACATTGTAGGACCAACTATTAAAAATCTTAATGTTGTTTGTTTTTCGTAACATTCGTACGTGAAATTTCTCCTTGTGAAATGTTCTTGACCTGTCACGGCCGAAATTTTATTTTCTTATTTTTACTCAAATTCATTTTCACTGAGACACTCCAACAATACCTGCAAATGTACACGGCGGATCACGGCGGCGCGGTTCGTTTGTCGGCTTAGTACAAAAGGACGCGGCACGCGTGTGTCGGCTTTTTCAAAGGCCTTCGGCTTTTGGCGAGGAGGGGCGCGGGGAACGGGTTGCGCGCGCGCTCGACGCGTAGGGTTGGACACAGTTATCGACAATATTATCAGCTTTCTCTCATTGTCTTTTGAAGAGAATAATGATCGGTTAGCAAAAAAGGTGTTCTAATTTTAAAGGACACGGTTAGTTTAGAATTATTATAGCACCATTATGTACCTACCTACCTATTCTGATTAAAAATTATAATTGAGAGGATTTAGAGATAAAAAATAATGTAATAATGTTTACATTTTAGGAAGAAACATCCTATTAAAAAAACGTACTCACCCGTTTTCTACCCAGGAAATTACTCACTATCTAGGTAGTAGGTACCTACGGTAGTTTCGTAAGTCGAAACGTACTAAAAACATTTATTTTAAAAGTCCAATAAATTTAATTATCACTTCACTGTTAAATACGGTTATTACACAAAAGTACTAGTATTGCCTTGATTGCGTATTAAGTCTTTATTAGATAAGTAATTGTAGAAAACTATCGATAAAAGATAATTATTACATTGTTTACCCTATTTACCTATGACTTTTATTTTTTGCCAGTACGGATGTAAGATTGTAAGTGGAGCTTTGTCAGTTCACCGCGAGTCTTCCGGGATAGCGTGTGTGCATTTCGCAAAGATTTGATAGGTACTTAAGTACACGCATTGTTTTACGTGATTTTTGTTATTTACTTGTATGTATTAGTTTAATTATTTTCTTACAGTGAAATAGACTGAGTAGGTACTTGACTTTTGTGTGTGTAAATTGTGTTTTTATTTTTATTTGTACATACCTACGTACTTATTTTTAACGGTGAAATAAACACTCGGATCCTGGTCGAAATTTGTTGGGCAAGGTTCGGGACAACATTGTTCGGCGATGTCACTTGTGCATTCAAAAACGAGGTGGATATTTTGAACATGAGAAAATTTAAATTTTAATCCATCTTGTGCTGTGACAGAATTTATTTAGATTAGTTCAGTAATCAACTTATCACGAAGTAAAAAAGAACGGGTGAAAAATAACCATAGTGAATTTCATCGCAATTGGCAAAGATAAATCAAAACGCCACCGCGCGAGCATTGTTGCCGCACTTCTCGAGGTCAGTCGAGGTCAAGGTACGTTTTCTAAATAGGGTGATTTACTTTTACTAAATTTATTTTCATATGTATTTTGTTCGAAAACTTAAATTTTTTCATTAACGTTTTTTTAAATCTATAACAATTTATTTATACTTCTGTGGACAAGTGTTACTTGTGGTTTCAATTATTGCATATATGTCCTAGACATACTGTATGTGCATTGTAAAATAGTACCAAATTTAATTTAATTTATGGTTCACAATTTTGGTCGTACTGGCTTGTACATAAAAGGTAGATATATGCTGTTGCGGACTTTTATTTAGATCTACTTAAGACAAACTATCCTGTAGTACATCATCTTTATGTAACTCCGTTGGTTTAGGCTTCGCACGCCAAGATAGCTCTCAGATGGAAGATTTTTTTCCGACTTAATTGACACGTATCGTTATATTATGACCAATATTACATAAAATCATTATAAATTGTAGCCTATGTGTTATTCTGATGAATAACCTATATTACTGTAAAGTTTCATCCAAATCCGTCCAGTAGTTTTTTCGTGAAAGGGTAACAAACATACATACACATACACATACATCCATCCTCACAAACTTTCGCATTTATAATATTAGTAGGTTATACATGTAGTAAAAAACGGTTATTTCAATATTACAAACAGACACTCCAATTTTATTTATATATTTATGTATGTACAGATAAAGCCCAGCTATTGTACGAGATACATCAATTATTTTAGCTGCAGGTTTTGAAACTCCAATGAAAACCGCAACAGATACCTAATAGCATTATGACCAATGCTTTGAATTTGAGCAACTACTGATGTAGGGGCGATGCACCATAGCTCACGAAAGAAATTTGCAACAACTTACGAAATACATCAAAACCAACAAAAAAAAAAAACAAAATACAAAAACCATCATTTCAAATATACTAGTTACAGGCACTTCTAAATAGTAAAGGTCTGTCAGTCAAATAGGTGAAGCTTACTACCGCGCTAGCGACATGAGCAGCAAGTTGTTCTGCAACAAATACACTCACCGACCCTATTTACAGCGCAGCAGTTCCAAAGAGTAGATCAGATCCTCCATGAACACTCTTTTAAACCAGTTGTCAGTGTTTACAAAATAATGGTTACATGCGTTACGAAATAATTTATGAGTAAAATTTTACAATGCAAAAGAGAATGAGTCTATACAATGCAAAGATAATCTTACAATCTTCAGCAGGTCCAACAATGTTTTCACATATTCATCAAGTGGAGCGGACCAGCATTGAGCCAAGCATTTCATCAAGCCAACAACTGCTATGACTATTTGTTAAACATAATTGTTTTATCTGCGTTCTACAGATTTTACAGGTGCATCAGAATCAGTATCAGGCTCATACTCATTATCGCTTTTGCCACAAACAACTGGTCTTTTTGTACGCCACCAAAACTCAGGTGTGTCGTTTTGACCAAATTTCTGTTTTTCGGGGTATGGAGTTGACATCAAACTGACTGACTGATCGATCAACGCACAGCCGAAACCGCTAGTCGTAGAAAGCAGAAACTTGGCCTGTTGCTTCCTTACACTCAGTAAGGGTGCATTAAGAGGGAATTTCCTGAATTTCCTTAAGTTCCTGCGGGAACAGCTGCTGCTGGAAACAACGTATATGCGCGTGCGAAGTCACGGACGAAAGCTAGTCTATCTCATGCTATCAAAAAGCAAAAATGGCGTTTCAGCTACTAATGGTAGCTAATTTGAGAATTGGTCAAAGGTAGACAGAAACGTTACTGTTACCGGCCATTAACAATTAATCTTTACATTATTACAAACCGAAATAAAGATAGAGAAAAAGGAACAGGAATATGGGTTAGTTGGTTTGTTGCATCGCCAACTATCAAATTCCGATCTGCCAGTTGAGAAATTGGAGAAAAACCACAGTAACACATTGCCTGACTGCATAAGTCAAACGTACAGTCCGCCTTTGTGTTGTGATTTTAACTAGTGCATACCTATCGAAAAGTAAATAAAAAAAAAAACTTTCTAACAATCAAACATCGCGGCTTCACTGAAGCGACTCGCACTATGAAGTTCTGATTCGGGATTTAAGTGACAAACTTAGCGGTTGAAAAAATTCAGTTTTCTTAAACACATCGGTACGGTCAGCGACCAAAGACGATTAACACTGCAGGCTGCTGATGCATCTCATCTAAATTCAACATGATTTTGTGTTTGCGCTTTTCAAAGAATACTAAACCAAATAACCTACCTGTCTACTGATGGAAAGAAAGCTCTTAACGATTCTAACTTGCGTATAACTATTTAAACGTCAAAATTTTTAGGGTTCCGTACCCAAAGGGTAACCTACGGAACCCTATCACTAAGCCACCGCTGTCCATCTGTCCGTCTGTCTGTCAGCGGGCTGTATCTCAACAACCGTAATAGGTACCTACATAGTTGAAATTTTCACAGATTGTGTATTTGTAATAGCGCTATAACTACAGATAATAAAAATTAAATTAATTTAAATATTATTGAGAGGAATGTTACAAGAAACGTGTTTTGTCGGTTTATGGTACGGAACCTTTCGTGTGAGAGTCCGACTCACTTTTGGTCTGTTTTTTAATAGTACCTATTAAAATAATAAATTTAAAAATATCGAAAGAAAGAAATTACCATGTTCTAACCTAACCTAACCAAACTAATCCAAAGATGAGAATTTCACAATTTTGGTAGTTAAATTGTTGGGACTGATTCTGGTTCCCGCTATTATTTTTTTTAACTAACCCAAAATACAGAAACAAAAGTTAATATTTATTATCGTTATGACTTTTCCACTCACCCCAGGGGAACGATTGCGCCAGGCCCACGAGCGCTGCCACAAACGCCAACACACGCGTGCTGTACATCTTGTTCTTCACACAAGCTTGGTTCAGCAGAGTTTAATGAGACGGCAGCTCTCGGTGACCACTCGCTAGATATAAAGCAAAACTCTGGCTTCCCGAATCTTTAAATATGCTGGTAGCCACATCGCTGCCAAAAAATATTAAGTTTCGGGATTACTTCCTGTGATAAGCGGGCTTCCTGTGGGTAACCAGAAGATAACGAAATTAGCAAAAATTTTGTAAAATATATTTCAGCACATTTAAAGTGTTATCTGTGGTTTCTTTTCGATATGAAACTGTGTCACTGTAAAAGCTCAAACTACGGTAAATCTTTACTTGTTCTGGTAAAACCGAAGACTTTCCAAGGTCTACACTACTACTGTAAAAGTCCGAACTGATCTACTCGTACATCATCATCTGCCTAGCCTTTTTCCAAGTATATTGAGGTCGGCAGAATACCAGTGTTTTACGTAAAGCGGTAACACGATAGTCAAGCAAGACTAGTGTCAGATTTTCTTGCTTCTGACTATCCGAAACGACTGCCAAATATCTCCAAATGACAGCCGGGACCAGCCGGGACCAACAACTTAACGTGCTTTCCGAAGCACGGAGGAAACTCGGTATGTTAAGATGGTCACCCATCCACAGACCAACCTCGGTAAGCGTTGGTTAACCTTGAAGATCGACCTGTGCAGCTGCAAATTTAGACATGAGCTCCTGATCTGATCTACTCGTACGTCAAACAATAATTTCCGAGATTTACTCGCTTTAGGGTTCATCTCATAGACACGTAGGTACCTAATTGTTGATAAATAGTGATATTTATGTCACACTGGCATAATGATGATTCATTTTTTGACGTGAAATCTTTTTTTTTTTAACAAAACGGGGAACTCTTGGCCCAAATCATACCTGATGGAAAGTGATTATTAGGCCAAAGATGGAAGCGAGCTTTACCCGGAATCCTCTAACACAGAGGAACTGGCTATCATACCTCTAACTGTCGGAACACAATCATGCCGTTAACATTGTTGTTATGGCGACAGACTTAGATATGATGGTGGTAGCTTGCCAGGCGGACTTAGAAGTCTTACCACTAGAATCGAACCCGGGACCTCTGGGTCTGAATCAGGTGGTATAACCACTAGACCACGGAGGTGTTAGTGTAGCACCACCCGGGGACCACGTGTAGGGATTCGCTGAAGGGTATTCTCCTGCGGTCGCGGGTGACTCGGCCCCCAAATCAGACTTGATTTAAAAAATCACAATCGATTTGTAATCTTTTTCTCATACTTGCTTAGAAATTTGAGCATTAATTCAATACCTAACCTTCTTCGATATGAATCGAAATTGCTGTGCTAGCCAAATACATGCAAGTAGCGGACGGCACAAGTTGTATTACAATCCATATCGATGCATGGATAAAAGCCAGGTCGATCCTGTGCTTCTAGAAATTACCAATACCAAAATGATAATTAAGTGTTTTGCGATTATTGGTATTTCTCATCTTTCATTTTGTATTTGATGTGAAATGACGGCCAATCTGACCTCCAAAACCCAGTAATAGGGTAACACGGTTCTTCTTAGCAAGGCTGGTCCCAGAGGTCTTGTCTTCTGACAATCTGTAACAACTGGCATAAATGTGTGTTTCTTTTATTTATTTATTTATTTATTTATATATAAGTATATATAAATAAATAAATAAATAAAAGAAATACGTACAGAAAATCTTAAACTAAAGACATACAATTGGCGGCCTTATCGCATTCCGCGATCTCTTCCAGGCAACCTGGAATGGACAGTGATAGCCTGGACACGAAATGGGGTTGCACTTCTTCTTTCTTTCTTTCTTTCTTATTTCTGGTTACCATCCACGGACCAACCTAGGCAAGCGTAAAATGTCCTCGAAATTGGCCTCCTGCGGCTGCTATTATTTAACATCGAGCTCTTGCATTTTCCTATTGTTAAGTGCTATTATTTTATTCTTGATCAGAGAAATACTTTTATACACATATTTTCTCGCATATACCTTTTTTTCCGGCTTTGGACACTCAGGAGGTTTACTGACAAATTCTAGGATTGACAATAATGGACTTTGACGGTAACACAAACTCGGATGTGGGCACATAACAAGGTCGCTGTCTGATAAGAAGGTCAATTTGTTTTAATTTTACATGAATATTATTACATACTAACTTTTTCCCGCGACTTCTTATAAGCGCCGCTATAGCCTTCCTCATATAGAGAGAACAAAGAAAATTTTCCAAATCATCCAACTGGTAGTTCCAGAAATAAGAGCGTTCAAACAAACACAAACGTTTCAGCTTCAGCTATAATCTTAGTAATATATAAATCACGTGTCACGTCGTTAAGATGGTCGCATGTATAGGTTTGACATTGGCATTTTAGCATTTCATTTCATTAGTTGAAACTGAGAAAAATATCAGGAGGAGTGGGTATGTTTGGGTCCAGCACTAACTTGGAACCTTTTCGCAAGTTCGTCTGTGGCATCATGGCGTAGGGATCTACACTTCCCCTATGATACTCGAGGGTGAAACCCGCTACGGATAATTTCTGGCCCTGAGCTGGTAATCACGTATCATAGGCTTACTGAGAATTGAACAGCATAAAAAGTAAATAGAAAATAATTGGGAATAAGGGAGATTCTGGGAAAGATCGCAACGTGGCTGGAGCATCATGCTAGAGCAAATTAGCTGAAATCTTATATCCGCTACTTTTACAGTTTGTTGAATATGTGTGACTTTCAGCCATAGCAAAATTTAATCGAAATTAAATATGTAAATTAAAAAAAAAATTGGATGATGTGTACCTTTTCTTTCACGGCCATCTTAATGAAAATATTTTGCTTATCTTCCCCACAAACATTATATCAATATAATGGGTATTGATGCTTACGTCGGTGGGTTCCCCGTACACAGACGAAATTAATTAATGCTGAAGCAACGGGGGGCTATCCTCTAAAATAAGCTTGGGGGCCGAGTCACCCGCGTCCGTAGGAGAATACCTTTCAGTGAATCCCTACACGTGGTCCCCGGGTGACACTAACCGCCTCCGTGATCTAGTGGTTATACCACTAGATTCAGACCCAGAGGTCCAGGGTTCGATTCCCAGCGGGGGCAAAGTTTTTGATCAGTTTGGTTGGTAGTAGGACTTGTTCTAAGTCCGCCTGGCAAGCTACCACCATCTTGTCTAAGTCTGTTGCCATATCAAAAATGTTAACAGCATTGTTGTGTTCCGGCAGTTAGAGGTATGATAGCCAGTTCCTCTGTGTTAGAGGATTCCGGGTAAAGCTTGCTTCCGTCTTCGGCCTAATCATCACTTTCCATCAGGTGAGATTTTGGGCCAAGAGTTTATCCGTTTTGTATAAAAAAAGCTAACGATCCTTTTGATTGTGGTGTGTGCCGTCAGTACTTTTTATCAGTTTTTGTATAATTATGCCCATTTGAGTGGCCTTCATTTCTTTTTCTTCGTCGTTCCCTCACTGCTGAAGACCCTGACTACATGATACATCTCGTTTCCAAGGCATTCGGTAGTCTGGAGTGTGAAAAGCTCTGAAATGCTATCTCCAATAGCCTTCTTTATGACGTTGCACCATAAAGAAGACCACATGTTTGCATATTTGAACTTTAGCGTGTTGACAATAATGTATTGCGCTAAATGAATGGCGCTTTTCTCCAAACTACGAAGTTAAGAAACTTCGTTTTGAATAAAGATGTTTCTTAATTTTCTTCTTCTTTTCGAGTTGATGATTAACTCTGTATATTGTTTTGGCCCAGTGAAGTGTAGAACCCTAATGCGTGAGCAATAAAGATGGAAAATTAATTTGACAGATTGTTGCGTGGTTAATAGTATGATTTTAATATTTCTGCTAAAGTGACCTCTTTAGACTCGCAGGTGTTATTGAAAAGCTATCTCATTAATATTGCAGCAACGCGAAAATGAGATCGAATGCTGAACGCCATCTATGGAACATGAAGTTGAACTATGAAAAGATTAGTTAGAGTTCGTTTTATTTGAGTTACTATGAATATAACGTTCATTTATCGAGGATGGTTATAGGCTATAATCATCACGCTAAGACAAATAGAAGCGGAGCAATAATGGAAAATGTGACGCAGATGAACTAATAATATATGTTATTTTTTAATAGTGGTTGCACATTTCCCTACGCAGGTACTCACTTTTTGTGCTCAACTTAGTAGTAGTAATAGTTAATTAATTTTGCAACTGTACAACAATACCTACTCTTTTGTTTACTGTGGAGGCTTGTAAATGGCTTGTTGTGAATTAGCTTACTATTACCCCCGCATTAACTTAGCTTACAGCTATTAATGCGGGGGTAAAAACAGGCTATTTTTACCGACTTCACAAAAAGGAGGAGGTACTATGTTCGGATGTTTGTATGTTTTTTTTTTTTTTCTATGTTTGTTCATCGAATACTCCGCCAATTGTCGACGGATTTTTAAAATTCTTTTTTTGGGCTTTCGAAAGTAGATAGTTCTGAGGTGGTCTCATTGTCACCAAGTTAGGATCTGATGATGGGATCTTAGAGAAATCGAGGGCAACCCTCAAATTTTATAGGCTTACTTACTATTTTTCGCATATTTTATGAAGTATCTTGTGTATTTGCATATGGTTGTTACCATCTCAGGTAGCTGGGCTGATGATGGAAGGTACAACTCCTTAACAGTAAGAAGTTACTCGAACAGGCAAGGATGTTTTAGTAAATTGTTTTGATGTTTGATGATCGTTGCCACATTTGGTCTCATGATCATGACCTGATAGAATAGAATAGAATAAGTTTATTTGTTAGAATATTGTTGTTACAAGGTGTTACTACAATTTGAAGTCCAAAATATTCTGCTGTTTCCAGCGTACAAATATTTTCAAAATTATAATGAAATCAAAATCAATTGAGAAACATAGGAAAACATTATCTGATATGAAATACAATTTGAAGGGATTATTTAATACAATGTCAAAGCAAGCTAAATATAATGTCAAGAGTTATATAATGTCAAGGAATACTAAATATAATGTCAGAAATAAAAATTAAAATAATAAAGTGTTAAGAATTATTCAATACAATGTCATAGGTATTAGATTAAATTCAATCATTACGAATGTAAGGGCAATTCGTCGTCCAATTTAAATTTGTCAAACTTTTCATTTAAAAACTCATCTGTTGAGTAATAACACTTAAATAATAGGAAGGCAAATAATTTCTTTTTAAAAGACATGAAATTAAGATCTTTAAAGACATTAGGTAATTTATTATAAATACGACTTGCCATACAGTAAACATTGTTGGAGAATAGTTTAATTCGTTGTTGAGGTACACATAATTTGTGGATATCTCTGCTTTTTCTTACCACAACATCATTACGTAATTTAAATAAACCTATGTTTTTACGTACAAAGATACAAATTTCGAATATATATAAAGATGGGAGTGGTAATATTTTTAAACTTTTGAAGAGTGGGACACAGCTATCTAATGGTTGGGCTTTGGTTATTGATCGAATACATTTTTTTTGGGCTCGAAATGCCTTAATAAAATCCACAGAATTGCCCCATATGATAATACCGTAGCGTAGAATTGATGCTACGTAACCATGATAAGCAAAAAGTGCTGCATTTATACCAGCTACACGAGTTATTCTGCCTAAAACAAATACAAATCTTTGCAGCTTAGTGCATAATTTTTTAATATGTTCTTTCCAGTTGCAAAATTTATCTAAAGTTATACCTAAAAAAGTAGCATTTTCAACCTCTTCTACAGTGTCACTTGCATATCTTATTTTTAATCCGTGATGTTTGCTATTATAAGTTTGGAACTGTATAAGTTTAGTTTTACTGATATTGACATGCAAATTGTTGTCTTTTAACCATTCTATTATTTTGTTTAGTGTGTCATTGATCTCTTTCTCGTATTTGGTGATATTTTTATCAGTGAGTTCAATACTAAGAGTAGTATCGTCAGCGTACAGAATGCATGAATATGGGGTCACATTGGGCAAATCATTAATATATAGTAAAAACAAAAAGGGTCCTAATATACTTCCCTGGGGAACCCCACAGGAGTTTTGACGATAGGCAGATCTATATATAATTTTTTCTGATATATTACGTCTAGATATTTCTACACATTGCTGGCGATTATACAGATAAGTTTTTATCCAGTTTAATGCATTTCCCCGAATACCATAGCGATTCAATTTGTAGAGAAGCAGTTTGTGATCTACGAAGTCAAAAGCTTTTGACATATCAAGAAATATTGAAGCTATTGACCTATTTTCATTAAGACTTGATGTAATCTTTTTCATGAGAGAAAAACATGCGAGAGTTGTTGATTTACCCTTCCTGAAACCAAATTGGTCCTCTTTTAAAATTGCGTGTTTTATTATAAAGGAGTGTAATTTATCGTACATAATTCTTTCAAAACTCTTAGAAATTACGGGTATTAGAGTAATAGGACGATAATAATTGTTCATATCATTTTTATCGCCTTTTTTATATAATGGTTTGACAATAGAAAACTTTAGTTTGGTGGGGAATAAACCTTGAAAAAAAGATAAATTAATAATGTGGGCCAGCGGTCGAGATATATATTTAGAGCAACGCTTAAGAAACTTTGTATTAATGTTGTCATAGCCAGTTGAGTTAGTTGAATTTAAGGAATTAATAACTTTATACACAGAATTTTCATCATTTGGAGTCAAAAAGATGGTATCCGATATGTCAGTGATGGTATGTTTATAGTCAATTGGTGTTGCAGAATTATGGATGTTTGGTTTGTTTGTCATGTTTATAAAAAAGTCATTAAATTGGTTTGCAATTTTGTCGCCATCAGTGTATTTGCACTGATCAATTGTAATAGAAGAAATTTCGGTGTTACTATCGGTATCTGAACTATTCTTTTTTATTATATCCCAGGCGGCTTTACATGTATTGTTCGATTGAAGTATATAACGAGTGTTATCAATTTTCTGAGCATGTAATATACATCGTCTCAATATTCTAGTGTAATTTTGGTAGTGCTATAGGTGTAGGGTTTTGTTAGAATTTAATAGCCTATATTTTAGATACATACTTCTTTTCTTGACGCAACATCTTTTTATTCCTTTTGTTATCCATTTAGTTTTTACCGGTTTGTTTGTAATTTTTACTCTTAGGATGGGAAAACAGAGATCGTAAAATAGGGATAGTGTATCATGAAAGTGATTGAATGCGTGATCAGTATCATCAGATTCGTATGTTTCTGAAAATGAAAGAGACGATATGCATGATATGAACTTTTCAATGTTGTTTTGACTTAGATCTCTTCTCTTTTCAAACCAAAATTGTTTTCTGCATTTTGCAGTATCTACAGACGAATCGAAGCTAATGGACTGACCTGTCTCATGGTCAGATAATGCAAGGAATGTACCTGAGGCTGAACATTAGGTAAATCGCTTGCGATGAGATCTATACATGATAATTTTCTTGTGGGTTTATTTATATGGTTAGAGATATTATGGTTATGTAAGATAAGTTCCAGTTGTTTATAATAATTATTACGCTTTAACGCGTCAATGTTCCATTCACCGCATAGTATTATGTTATTTTTATTTCGTTTTGTTAATTCCCTTAAAATATCCTCTAGGTTTTTCAAAAACAAACTTAAATTTGAATTTGGAGTACGGTAAATACAAATGACAATGACTTTAAGAGTGATAATTTCTATTGCACAAGATTCGAAATCATATAATAATGGTGCAACTAAGTTTGGGATAAGTTTACATTCGAGGTCCTTTTTAACCATTATGCATGTTCCGCCGCGCCTTTGGTGAGGTCTAGAAAAAGATGAGACTAGCTTGTAATTTTTTAGTATTAAGTTGCTTCCTGATCCTCTTTTTATAAAAGTTTCTGAAAAACATAAGATATCAATATTTGTATCTTTTTCATGCAGTTCTTGTAAAGTAATTTCTAGTAAATCTGTTTTATTTAAAATGCCAGCGATGTTTTGGTGAAAAAGTGTACACTTACGTTTAGATTCGAAAAAATGTGGTCTTACTAGGTATATTATTTATATTAGGGTTCGGCATAATTGCAGTAGATTCACCAGCATTTAATGGCTGAAGAGGGGCTCTTTTTTGTACCTTAAAATAGTAGGGGATTGTTCCTTTTTTGTTAACGTGGATACTATTTATGTTTGAATTCGATGAAGTGTGAGTGTGGTTTAATGTATTGGCTGTGTCCATAATTCTCCTTAAGTTAATGTTATCAATTTCTATATTTAGTTTTTAACACAGAATTGTCTTGGATATGTAATAATAATTGTTATAATTATATATTATATTCTCAGTTGTATCAATGAACTTACAATTAGGAAAAATTCGCAAGAACAATTTAATATTTTGATTTAATAAGTTAACATTTAAATAGGGATTATCAATAATATTTAATACAAATACTTGGTTATTTTTTAGTTTTTGAAGGGTTGGAATCAAGTCTGACAGTAATTTGTAAGGGTTTTTGTCATTGCTACCTATACCCAATATTACTATGTCATCGTTATGCAAGTTTTTTATATAATCGTCTATTTTACATAATATTTGCGAACTAGTTGAGCTTGGGTTTGAATATCCTGTTACAGAATAAACGTTATTCCACTTATTTGCATCCCTCTGTAACTTTATTTCACTGGCCAAACCTCGTACGTTTTGGTCACCTAAAATTATAATTTTTGAAACACCTCTTGAGTTGCAGACTTTTGAATTATCTAAAACTTGATTATTAGTGTTATTCAGTAGTTGAAATGAAGTTTGAGCACATGGGATCTCTATACTGCGTTCCAACGTTTGTTTGTCTTGTAGATTCATAACTGATACTGTAACACTTTTCTCAGAACAGCCCAGTTTTGTTGGTTGATTAATTTGGTTTGAGTAAGTGGTTGTAGAAAATTTTTCAACACTGGGTGAGCTAGGCGTCATGAGCAGAGAGTCACCAAATGACTCAGTGAGACGTCGCTTGACATTAAGTTTCTGCATGGTTGACTGACGAAAAGTTGTTCGTGGACTTCGGCAAATCTGTTTCAGTATTTCAACTTCCTGAGATAGTTGGGCAATTTGTTTCTTCTGTTCTAAATTTTCGAGAATAATATTTTCTAATTCATGTTGCGTAGATTGTAACTCCGCCTTTAGTGTATTTATTTTGGTGTCCATTTCGTCTCGGCATAATGCTGTTATATGTGAAGAAAGGTCTAGTCTTCTACTCAGGAATTCATCAGAATAAGACGAGTTTATGGAGGTGCTCACATCCATTCTTTCCAGTGATTTACACTTTTGTACAGGTCTTCTGTGAGTTACATTATTTAGATCTTCCATCGTTATGCGCCCTCTATGTTAAGTTGTGTAGTTAATTTAGTGCAGCGCAATGGATACTTGATAAGAAGTTTTCCTATTTGTCAGCAGATGTCGTGTTAAATATAGGTAATCGATGTAATCGATGAAGAATATAGTACCCTCTATGGTTGAACTTCAATATCTGTGTGATGTTGCTATCCGGCAATAGATGTCGTTTAACGGATTATCGTGAATCAATAAAGAAAGTAATGCCCTCTATTAGCGAACCTCATCAAACTGAAGTGCCAATGTAGTGCCCTCTGTGGCGGTTCCTTAATACCCTTGAGATGTTTAGTTGTGTAATTAGTTTCACTATCCAGCAATAGATGTCGTTTTGCGGATTGTCGTTAAGTGAGGAAGAAAGTAATGCCATCCATTAGCAAATATTATTATCAAACTGAAGTTCCAACGGGCAAAATTTTGAATGAATGATTTCGCTATTGAGCACTAGAGGCGTTACGGCGTTATATATTTTCAACTTAATTATAATTAGAGTTTTTGATTATTTCACTATTTATGCATTGTTTACGCAATATTTGCAATCTGTGTTAGTTAATTTACTTGAACTCTCCACTATTAATCAACAGAAAGTACATACAGATTCCGGTGTCCTTGGTTATTTCGTGTCATTAGTTTTGTCACCACATATTTAGTTCACAAGCCCATCGAAGTAAAAATATCACTTTCACAGATAGATTAGTTTATGATGTCCACTTTTTGTCACTTTTCGAAACGTTCATTGAACTAATTAGATTTTAAAAGATTTATTTATAAGGAGCTGACAGAATTGAATGTTTACAGAATAGCGCCCTCTTGCGGAGCTCTCTCTGCGCTCTCTGATGTTGCAGAGTACCTAACTCCTCGACAACTAACAGCAGATATATCGTGTTTAGGCTCATTGAAAAGGGCTCGATGTGTGGATAAACGTACTGTTAATGAGGAATATCGAAGTACATAGAGACCTGATGCTGAAGCCAGGAGCATCAGAAAAAGTATAAACCTTGAAATTACAGCACCGTAGTCGTGTTTGGGCTCATTTTAAACAGGACTAAATTTTAAGTTCAATGCAATGTTGACATAAGTCTGGCCTGATGCTGCAGCCTGGATAATCAGCATCTAGTCTAAAAACTAATAAATACTTCTTATAGTGAAATACTTTTGCGACTTTTTCTTCTGTATGATTATTAACCGACTTCAAAAAGGAGAAGGTTTTCAAAAAGGAGAGTGTCAATTCGGGTGTTCGTATTTTTTTGTGTTTGTTCGGGCATAACTCCGTCGCTTGCAAACCGATTTTAAAAATGTTTTTTTTTTGTTGGAAAGGATATAATACCTACTTCCCAAATGGTCCCATGATAAGGAAACCAGGATCTGATGATGGCATCCCAGAGAAGTCGAGGGCAACTTTCAAAAATCGTATGGGCAACTAGTGCGTTTGTTAATTTTTTCATTAAGTATTTTAAAGCACTACAATTTAATGAAGGTCTGGAGTCGTTCTGATGATGGAGCCGAAAGACAGTCGAGGGAACTCCTCAACGATTTACCGCAGTAACCTTGTATTTGGGCTTGACTAATTTGTATTGATGAGAACTTTACACCTAGATGGGTTGTGGCTGTCATTACGGGTCTTTTACTTTTTTATGTTTGTTACCTCATAACTCCGACAATTATGAACCGATTTGAAAAAATCTTGTTTTATCTGAAAGGATATACTTGCAGATCGGTCTCATTTAAATTTTATCTAAATCGGTTACGAACTTTGGATTTTAAATCGAAATAGCTGGAATTCGTCTACTTGGATGATTGTTTCATGTCATCCAAGTAATCGCATATTTTGCTTTTCTGCGATTTTGCATTGGTGTTGTTAGGTATGGGGTACCACTAAAAAGTGAAAAATAAATAACTTTTTACAAAAAAAATTCAACCGACTTCCAAAACAAAAACACTACAAAGTAAAAAATAACTTTAATTTCGGAAGTCGGTGTCAAAATACGAAGAAACTAACAAAAACACCGACTTCCGAAATTAAAGTTATTTTTTACTTTGTAGTGTTTTTGTTTTGGAAGTCAGTTGTATTTTTTTTATGCTAAACAGAACGAATAATAGAAAGTTGTACAAAACTCGTCGAAGAACGTTGATAAGCAAATTTAAAATCTTTAAATGTTCATAACTTTTTTTCCCGGCCACCGATTGTAATGAAACAAAGCCTATATGTTGCTTAGAAATAAGCTGAATCTTGAAAACCCCAACCAAATCCGTTCAGTATTTTCGGAGATCATCGCGTACAGACAGACAGACAGACAGACAGACAGACCGACAGACAGACAAGAAACGTAAAAATGCTCTTTTTGTGTTCTATAGCTTTTTTTTGAAAACTTCTACTCGATTACTTAGTAGTACTTCTACTCGATTCTTGGTATTTTTCTTTAAAAAGAAAAATACCATTTGGGAAGTAGGTATATCCTTTCCAACAAAAAAAAAAACATTTTTAAAATCGGTTCGCAAGCGACGGAGTTATGCCCGAACAAACACAAAAAAATACGAACACCCCGAATTGACACTCTCCTTTTTGAAAACCTTCTCCTTTTTGAAGTCGGTTAATAATCATACAGAAGAAAAAGTCGCAAAAGTATTTCACTTTAAGAAGTATTTATTAGTTTTTAGACTAGATGCTGATTATCCAGGCTGCAGCATCAGGCCAGACTTATGTCAACATTGCATTGAACTTAAAATTTAGTCCTGTTTAAAATGAGCCCAAACACGACTACGGTGCTGTAATTTCAAGGTTTATACTTTTTCTGATGCTCCTGGCATCAGCATCAGGTCTCTATGTACTTCGATGTTTCTCATTAACAGTACGTTTATCCACACATCGAGCCCTTTTCAATGAGCCTAAACACGATATATCTGCTGTTAGTTGTCGAGGAGTTAGGTACTCTGCAACATCAGGTCATGAATTGATGATCATGAGACCAAATGTGGCAACGATCATCAAACATCAAAACAATTTACTAAAACATCCTTGCCTGTTCGAGTAACTTCTTACTGTTAAGGAGTTGTACCTTCCATCATCAGCCCAGATACCTGAAATGATGACAACCATATGCAAATACACAAGATACTTCATAAAATATGCGATAAATAATAAGTAAGCCTACAAAATTTGAGGGTTGCCCTCAATTTCTCTAAGATTCCATCATCAGATCCTAACTTAGTTACAATGGGACCACCTCAGAACTATCTTCTTTCGAACAAAAAAAGAATTTTGAAAATCTGTCGACAATTGGCGGAGTATTCGATGAACAAACATAGAAAAAAAAACATACAAACATCCGAACATAGTACCTCCTCCTTTTTGTGAAGTCGGTACAAATAGCCTGTTTTTAAACATTCTTATACAGTATGTCTACGACATTTATATGCAATAATTGAAACCACAAGTAACACTTGTCCACAGAAGTATAAATAAATTGTTATAAATTTAAAAAAACGTAAATGAAAAAATTTAAGTTTTTAAACAAAATAAATATGAAAATAAATTTAGTAAAAGTAAATCACCCTATTTAGAAAACGTACCTTGACCTCGACTGACCTCGAGAAGTGCGGCAACAATGCTCGCGCGGCGGCGTTTTGATTTATCTTAGGCAATTGCGATGAAATTCACTATGGTTATTTTTCACCCGTTCTTTTTTACTTCGTGATAAGTTGATTACTGAACTAATCTAAATAAATTCTGTCAGAGCACAAGATGGATTAAAACTTAAATTTTCTCATGTTCAAAATGTCCACCACGTTTTTGAATGCACAAGTGACATCGCCGAACAATGTTGTCCCGAACCTTGCCCAACAAATTTCGACCAGGATACGAGTGTTTATTTCACCGTAAAAAATAAGTACCTAGGTATGTACAAATATGATTAAAAACACAATTTACACACACAAAAGTCAAGTACCTACTCAGTGTCTATTTCACTATAAGAAAATAATTAAACTAATACATACAAGTAAATTGGCATTTTCGTCAGAACATGTACAAAATTTAAAAAATGCACGATTGAACCAAAACTTTTGTAAATAATATAATACTAATGAATTTGCAAGCTCGCTTTTATAATCTTTGATTTAAAACATAGAATCCTGATGAATTTCAGTTACTTTTATTTTAATTGAATTAAAAGAAACATAGTGCACTTAATTTTGTCATGTTCGGTACTCATAAAAGCACTGTTGATAAAATAAGACGAAATTTTTCTTTGAAATTTTAATTATTTCAATAATTAGTAACTATCATGTTAGTCAATTAATAATGAATAATTGTTTTAAAGCAAAATACTTATTTAACATTTTTGCAATAAATGCGTCCGTACCGTTACTTATCGTTGGATCACAATATTTCACTTTAATGTATTCAATGAAATACTGTACGTAATAATCCCATTTTTTGTTTATTAGTATTTACTAAGATATTAATTCTATACATACTGAAAATATTTGAAACTTCTTAATAAAAATAGGAAATAATCAACAAATACAATAAACTTTTGTAAGGGACAGTAACGTTACCTGACCTACCCGTAACAAGCCGGACACAGTAAAGTTGAGATCACACTTCGACATTTTAGAAGTAACGCAAAAATATTTTTTACTTTTTATTATTTATATTATTAGTAACATAACATAATATCTAGTAGTGTTAGCCCGCAAAAAAACGAAATAAACGATTTCTTCAATTTTGATAAAACAAAAATGTCTAGTTTGCGACAGATTAATTTAATGCACTTCTCAAAATCACCTACATATGTAGTTATCAGCTCTTTAAATTCAAACTTTGGGTTTTCTATAAATTAATAAAAATAAACTTCCATCAAGCTTTGGCTTCGAAAATAATAGTCATGTAACAATCAAGTCAATAACAGTCAAACAGTCACTTAGATTCTAAATTATCTTGGCAAGAGATCAGTACAAAATACAGTTTAAATTATTTGAGCTAAGTACTAAATAAACTCTGACTCAAAAATATTACAAAAATTAACAATTTACGACACTTTTTACTCAGTGTTTTAATAACAAAACTTTGGTTATTCTCCAGAAATAAACTAAATAAACTTTAAAACAATAAAAAAAAAAACAAAATAACACACACACACACACACACACTTACATAAAATACTGTGTGTGTGTTGCAATTACCTTTAAAAGGTATTGTAAAACCTATTAAAGTTACAAATTCTACTTAATTAAGAAAGTAGTTATCTTAACTCAATATTACCTACTAAAAATGTTATCTGCTATATTATATTATTTATACCCGTATAAATCAGCATTTAATCAGTGCCTTCTAAACACATATCACATATATAATCGATGATGATTTGGTCTCCACTACATCGCCAACAAAACCATTTTTTGCAGCACATGCATTTGGCTATGCGGTTAAGGGTTAGTGGGGCTTTGCATTCATCGCAGTGAAACTGGCGTTTTGTATATGTTCTCAATGTTTTTGGTATGTATATTTCCTTTAAAGGAATTCTTTCAGATTTTTGACTGGCAGTAAGATCTATAGTCTGGTTGAGGTTTTTAGTCGACGAACTACTTGCTTTGCAATTGGATAATGATACAGGATTTCCTTTGTAAACGTGTATCGGTTGCTCTAAGAACTTATTCTCACCTGTAGCATTATTCGTTAAACCTATTTCCATATCAGGATAGTCATGAAATACTACAGATAAGTCAGTAACCTGTTCCAAAATATTGTTTCCAATTTCTTCTATTACTGGTAAATTTGACTTACTTATTTCTGATCTAATATCCAAAGTATCTCCACCAACAGGTAAGTTCTTGAGTTCCACTTGCAAGGTGTAATTTTCGTCTGGGCTGATTGATGTATTTTGGGTGGCGATCTTATAGTATGCATTAGCTGTAGTATCTGGGAATGTATTTTCTACTAAAGGTAAGTTTGGATCAGTTTCAATTTCTTGGATGATGTCTTCAATCATAGGTAAGCATGACACTGATGGTTCAATTTCCATAGCGGCGTCTTCACCCGTAGGTAAATAATGTTTTATTGATTCAAATACCGCTTCATTTTTCAGGATAGAATCTTCAAGACAAAAGTAGGGTTCTGTCTCTACTAAAGGCGAGTTTGTATCAGTTTCGGTTTCCTGGATGATGTCTTCTATCGCAGGTAAGCGTAACGTTGTCTGTTGTTGAAGTATCAAAGTAGCATCTTCTTTGCAGGTAGTAGTATTAACAGATGCAGTACCCAGTCTTATACGGTGAGTTTTTGTTCCAAAACAGTTACATAACCCTTTCAGTTCACCGCAAAAACAGCTGATATCTCTGTATGTCAATGTACCGCTTCCTTTTGTAATAATTTGGTGAAGCTGCATGGTGCCTACTAAAGTGGGCACTTGTAGTGGCAAAACTGAGGATATTTTATTAATTTGTTCGTCGGTAATGCACCAAATTTTCACAGTTTTCATACATTCCTTTAATATGTTATAAGCATCAGAGGCGTCTGTAATGTCCTTTCCGAAACATACTTGTCGGTCTAACACCCTTTTCACCGATCCGCCAATGCCGTCCGCTACTCCCTTCCCATGACCACTTTCGAAATTTGACCACGTAGTATAATCAAGTTTTAGTTGTTCGGTAAACAGATCAGTTAAATAAAAGTTATTTTTCTGGCGGTACTGAGATGTCGGCCCGTCGGAATAAAAATGAATAATAGAGACTTTAGGAATTTCTTCTTTTATGATTTTCAGGATGGGTTGTAAGTGTGCCCAAATAGCTGGCGGTTGGTGTGAAGTGTTTTGGGAAACTGTGCAAAATGACTGTGACTTATTTTTAAAATACACCATACCCGTGTGTAGGGTAATTTGGGATTTAGACGCTCCAAAGTGCATGCTCTGAATTTCTTCGCTTAATTTGGTTTCGTAGTTCTCCAAGAAGTCGCAAATAATTAGAGCTTCGTTCTCTCTTAACTCTGCAACGGCTGATTGATATTTAAGTTGTTGGTGGTAAACGTTGAAATAATGTTCTTTGAATTTTATGAGATCTGTTTCAAATTCATGTAATAGTTTTCTAAGAGTTCCAGTCTTTTCAGATTTTGCTGTTTTCTTTGTAGTAACTTTTTTAGTTTGAGTTCCTACTTTTTTGGTGTATTGATGGTCGATTCGATCCCATTGGTACCAGGTAACATGTTGGTCTAATTGTTCATCATTGGCACCGTGTCTAAGATTTATTTCTTTGCAAACATTGCATTTGCCATGCATACACTTGTATGATTTTAAATCACAAGACTGTGATGCAAGGATTTCTTTTAAGTTGTTCTGTAGTATTAGATGTTTTTTCAAAATATTAAATTTAAGTTCAATATTATTATGCTTTATGCATTGGCAAGTATTTCTGGATCCAAGGTGCGGTGATAAAATATAAAATGGTTTGTGTTTATGAAATGAAGTAAATTTAAATTTTCCACCTTCGTTTCGGTACTTTTGATAAAGATTCTGTAACGTGTCGAGCAAATATCTAATTTGATGTTTTTCCTTATTTTTCGTTCTACATTCTTTTTTTCCTGCTGTGCACCTGCTGACATCATCTTTGAGGAAAAAGTTTATTATTTCACTATTTTTTTCTATTGCCTTTGCCTTTTGTCTTATAGTTGGGCTACGTAAGTTTTAGCCTGTGCATTAGTAACTAATGACTTGATAAGTCTTTGTTCTGAGCGTTTCTTGCAGTTTTTATACGTATTTTTCAGTGACACTTCTAGCATTTCTTCACGTGCCTTCATTTTCTCGATTATATTCTCAAGCTGCTTAAGCTTTTTATCGGATTCTATTTTCATTCGATAGTGCCTTTTTCTGAGTTTTTCTTGCACAGTTAGTAATGTGTTCACTCGCTTTTCATAGCCTTTGCATTTTCTAGACAAGCAATCATACCTTTTCTTTAAATTTCTCAGTTTAGAAGTTACACCTGAGTCATTTTTATTTCTTTGACTATCACTACTATCATTTTTATTTCTTTGCCTACCACTACTATCATTTTTATTTTGTTCCTTTATAATGTTAGTTTGATTATTCTCTCGTGTCTTCGTTTTGTTACGTTGCCTTCGTTTCTGATTTTTCCATTGTTCCCTTAATTTCTTTTTTTTGTGTATTATTTAATTCAGCTACCTTCTTTCGCTTTTGTTTAACTCGCTCTAAGTCCTTTTTTTTTTTGCATTTCGTATTTTTCAGGGTCATTTTTAATGCGTTCCCTGTAACGCCGCATTTTTTCTGCGGCTGTAAGAGCCATTTTTAGTTTAGTCAAAGTGTACCTAGAACCAAAAAAATACAAGTTTTAGTTTTGCTGCCAACTATTAAAAATAAATGATAATGTATGATGAAAATTACCTAGAAACCTTTCACAGGGTTCAAGTTATCTTCATACCTTTCATTAAAATGCGTTCTACCATTTTGGCGTACATACATAGAAGACGAAAATTAGCGTTTTTTTGCAATTTGCAAGCCAGTGCTAGGTTGTATGTTGATTAAAATATTACTCGCGGCTGTAAGACGTATGTAGTTACAGAATTATAATCATCAAAATCACCAATACAACCCTCCAAGTTCATAAAGGCGCAGGAACAAAAAAAAACAGAAAGTCATTCCTACAACTTTATGAACTTAGAGCGTTGTATCGATGATTTTGTTGATTATAATTCTGTATCTACATAGGTCTTACAGCCGCGAATAATATTTTAATCAACATACAACCTAGCACTCTGCCCCCCATGTCATAATTACAGTAAGTCAAAAAATGTGAATGGTGGGAAATCGCACTTTTGTTTCGAGATGTTTAAATTGGTGTATCTTGATCATTATAGTAGATAGCTTAGATATTTAAACAGATAATAAAAGATACATTTGTGTAGATTAATCCTGAAAATAATTTATTTGTTACACATTGATGGTTTTTATTTTATCTAATGAATTGTATCTATGATTACCACTTTTATCAGCCCAACTAACACTTTTTAAACATATTTACAGTAAGTCGGTAACATACTGTAATTATATTTAACGAAATATTCTGTCGATGTAAGTTACTGTAACTATGTTTACTACAACCTCTTTATCTAGCCCACAAATCCAGTGACTTTTCTCACAAACTTCCCGTATTTTGGAAATAAGAGGGCATGTCTGCAATCTAATTCCGTACATCGATACATTCAGTTTTGTAAATAGTGTTAGGCAATTAATTTAAATGTTTTATGAATAAAAATCCAATTTTTATAATAGAAAAAAATATTTGTTGAGCCATGAAAATTGTACTGAAAATAAGTATTAATTATTATCAGTTACAGTCTTGTATCTCCTCCATTTATCAATAGGTAGTATAATAATATTAACAACAACTAAAACAGGTTTATAATCATTATGAATTCCAAGAATCTCTTTTATCTATCATTAAAAGCATATCATATCGCAAGCGTATCATCCAGGTTGCCTGGAAGAGATCGCGGAATGCGATAAGGCCGCCAATTGTATGTCTTTAGTTTAAGATTTTCTGTACGTTTTTTAAATTTGGTGTACAATAAAGTATATATAAATAAATAAATAAATAAAAGTCTAGTCCCACTAAGTTGTACAGAAACTAAAATCTCCCACTTATTTGAGGTCATATGAATCAAATCAGTCTCCTTATTACCTAATTATAACAAACAATGTTTGTCTTAAAGGCATAATCACATTTCTTAGACTTAAAGTTTTAGAAATAATAATTATGTTGTATTAAAAATGAGAAAAAAAACCGAATAAAAATAAAATTGAAACTCTGATCTTGTAGATTAAAATCTTGTTTTTAATCTTCAAGATCAGAAGCATTAGAAGTTGGTATATTCAACCAAATTGCTTGTCTATTTAAAGAGATACTGGAAAAGCTGGCATCAATGGGACCAGCTTTTCCAGTATCTCTTTTTTCTTATCCTCTGTTATACCTCGTGGAGCAGCTTTTGGCCTAAGTTCAGGAAATGTTATTTTTTAAGACTGTATTTTGTAAAAATTCCAAAGTTTGAAAGTCTTGGTCATCTTGATCTTTTTAAATTTTAGGGTGAAATAGCCTCTTTCTGCTTTAACGTATGTGATGTCTTTTAGGTAAATACGCGATGAGGAGTTTCGAATTTTGTGTTGCGATACACATTCATCATACTTATAAAAATCAGTAAAGTTCATTTCTATAACGATAGTTTTCAAAGAATTCACACTTTTCACACGTGCAACGAAATCATATACTTCGGTGTTACGCAATTTTGTCTCGACTTGGTGATGGAACTGAGTTACTATCGATTTTACTGTTAGATTGATAAAATAGTTTGATTTTCACCTATTATATATTTATCTAGTACATAGTCTTACTTTGTTAAAAATAAAAATTGAATTCGACTATGGTGTCGTTTTTCTTAGCGTTGTTACAGTAAGTCACTCACTTACTTGATGTATGCTTACGGATTGGTTTTATTTTTTGTGAACTACTCAAGTAATAAATAGAGTAACTATACTTACTGTTAATATGTGTAGCGAAAACACCATATTTGAATAATGTCAATCTACCGGAACATTAGTTACTGTAAATATGATAGGGAAAATGTAAAATAAAACATAATTTTAATAGAGTAAGTCTACTTACTGTCATTATTTTAACGAACGGTTGATTCTTCTCAACATTTACTGTGATTGTGCTTATCGTAACTTTGTTAATAATTTAGATATAAAAAAAAAGAAAAATGTTCCTTAAAGGTCTTGATTTAAAGATCACAGTACTGTAAAAAAAGTCATAACACCAGTAACACGACTTACTGTAATTATGACATCGGGGGCACGATGGCCTGCAAATTGCAAAAACGTAAGAAAATTTGAATTTCGCGGGCTGGTTGGAGCATTCACCTTAATCGATTTTTGTTTACATCTATAAATATTCTTTTTTTAATCACATAAATAATGATAACTATTTGATACGAATCATTTAAATTTGAATTTTTTCGTTGATTCAAAATACATATAAGTTAAGCACCCGCAAAACACCCACCGTGGCACCATGGGCTTTTAGCTTCTTGTGTGTCGCAACTTTATGCGGTCATGTTCGTTACTTTTTTGGTCCGGCTCATACGTTACCTTTCGTATGGTATCAGACAGGACGTAACGGAATCACAATATTTAGCAAAACTCTTTTAATAATCAAAAATGTTGTTTTGTTTTCTTTTAATCAATAATGTATCTTGCTGTAGAATTAACTAACCTGTATGGTACAGTACATATCAAACTGAGGGTGATAGTAATTGTTTAGTGAAATCGTGATTACTTACCGGACAATCGGACAGGAAAACGAGGGATCGCCTGCTGTAAGCTCCGACTGGTTCTAACACGACGCTAAAATGGCCGACAGTGATTATGACGGCTTCGATTTTGGTGTTACCATTTTAATAAAACACAACGTAATATAGTAGAAAATGTTTGTAAATAGCTTAAACTTCGGTAACTATGCCGGACATGTCCGTTATCAATAAAACGATGGGACAATGTTTAAAATTAGAAAATAAATTATAATTAAGATATAAAGCTACATTAAAGTGTTTTTTTATTTAATAGAAATATATTTGTCACAGAAAAGTTAGAAATTATAAAACATTTATAGAAAAATTCATCGAAATTGGCAACTCAAAAGTAGTTTGGTAAAAATGGGACAGTACTGTACAGAATAATTTTCAAACTTTGAAATTAATTTTCATGTCTTTTAATCAATAAATGTTATATTTTATGTATGTTAAACGAATGTCCGGAAGATCGTTCAAATATTATACAAGAGGTTGCAGTTATTAAAGATGCATAGACCTCTGTAAAAAAAAAAGCATGGGACAACCAAAAATATTACAATGTACATGTTTTTATGAAAATGCCCCAAAATCACGTAAAACAATGCGTGTACTTAAGTACCTATCAAATCTTTGCGAAATGCACACACGCTATCCCGGAAGACTCGCGGTGAACTGACAAAGCAACACTTACATCCGTACCTACTGGCAAAAAATAAAAGTCATAGGTAAATAGGGTAAACAATGTAATAATTATCTTTTATCGATACTTTTCTACAATTACTTAACTAATAAAGACTTAATACGCAATCAATATCAGCCTAAGTAGAAAAACCATTAAAATAATAATAGGTATCATGAGCCATTGCCTTCCATAGACAGCCTAATTTGTAGAGGTTTCTTCGACGCCGAGAAGTTGCCGACTTCCTGGAAATGAGGCCGTTGCTTCCCGACCTGAACAAATCGTGTAACGGTGAGATCGCAGCGCAAAACCTGTGGATTACCCAGAAAGATTTTGTGCATTTGGTCGGAGCTAGGCTGGTTAACTTAGCCAGAACACTTACGGTCAACAGGCCGAATTGGAGTCTTAGTGCGGATAGCGCAGTCTCTAATCTACTCTACTCTATCCGTTGCGGGGTTAGATTTCTATTCGGAATGGTATACCCATGGCCAACTTTATGAAGCTCTATTGCGTGTTATCAACCCTAGCAACTTTCTTCAACATTGTGCACAGAAGTTTCTCATTTCGAAAAACGACTAGGGCTGGACGGCATTTTGAACAGAAGAGATAATACAGCCAGTGCCTTGCATTACAGTCTTCCAAATTCCTAATTCTGAGAGCAATGCCAGATATTGACTGTTTGTATAATATCATATCGTATCAATCTTACATCGCTGTGTGTTTACTTTTCGACATACACGCGGACGAAGTCGCGGGCAACAGCTAGTAATAAAATAAAATACGTACTGTTTATAACAGAATGTTAATTTGCATGTTTACTACATAACCTTTCGTGTTCATTGTGGAGGATTTAGGAAGTAAAACGAGGAGTCTTACTCCGATAGTGGTTTACTGCAGATCATTCTTAAAACAATATTCTTACTTACTAAATGATATAGTTTACATCGCTATCAATCATTAACATACCGCGTCTATCAACCATTGTTAGCTGACGTCAATACACAAGAAATGCCATGAGAACGTGAAATTCTAACAGCTATGGCGACGACGACGCCTCAGTAATGAGCGCTAACTAACATGAAATATTCCTAAAACTAGGAAACAATGCATAACTCCTACTACTCAAATTCGAAATCATCAAAAGAGCGACAGTCACTGAAGTGATTTATATCGTCAATTTGATTATTTCATTAGAGACTCCTTACAACAAAACATGTTATTTCTATAATAATATTATAATCTAGTGTTAATAAAATGAACTCTGCGGTACAAATCTTATGACTTCAACTAGGTGCACACGGTGGCACACTTTCACTGGTTTCATCGAGTTCTTGTCGTGATGTCCTTTTTTTTTTTTTTTTTTTTTTTGTTTCGGCTGGGAAAAAATGCATTACGCATACCCTCTCAATCAGGGGAGTGGGAGGGGTATGTGGGACTCCCCGGGCAAGCCCGGTATACCCACTAAAACAACCCAGCAACGAAATTCCCGCAACGTCATAGTGGGGGTGGACTGGGAGATCGGCGTAGCCTTTACGTCCAGTCCACTTTACGTCCAGTCCTGTCGTGATGTCCTAGTTTAGTGACAGCTCAGATAGGTTGAGGTTTAGTTGATTGCAATATTGAGCTTGTTCTATCTTATTTATTTTATTTTCATTTAAAAGAACTTTATACTTGATGTTTGCGGTTTTGACATGGTTTCATCGTAGTGTTATTGATCGTCATTCCTTGACTCCTCGCACATTTGGATCTTGGCCGCATTCTCGTCAAGTTTGTCCGTGTACAGTCGGAGGGTACATTGCAGGTCTTCTCTGACTTGCTTCACTTCGCTGCGCAGGTCTAGCAACATTTGTTGCGTCATCTTGTCAGCACAGACACAGGCACCAGTGTGTGTAGTAGCGACGTCGCATCGTTCACCCTCGTAGTCTGCAGTGCACTGGCAGACCGGCTCGTCCTCCTCATTCAGGGAACAGTCGCCGTTGTTAAGACAGTAGCTATGGCAGGCGTTAACTTCGCACCGTTCCCCAGAGTAGCCGGCATTACATCTGAAGTAATGAACATGAATTAATAAAGCAACTACATTTGAGACAATTTGTTACAAGTAAATGTGGTGCGTCCACTGCGCAATGTTTTGGCCGCTCTTTAAGTTTGACTTAGACAATATTTTCATCGGTGGAGGAAGGCAATGAACTTCAAATTAATACTTGACAAGTCGTTTCGAGCAAGCGTGCTGATAGATGCTGGCAGTAGTCGGTAGATGTTTAGTAAAGTATTGATTTTCTATGCAATATACTACATGGTAGGGTGGACAACAAAATACCTGCAAGTACGTTGTTCCTCAGTACTGACACTACAGTTGCCTTGGAAACAGTAATCCTTGCAAATGCATACGTCGCATCTCCAGAGTATCCGCGATTGCAATTGAAACAGTGAGAATACAAATATTTGTAACTAGTTGTAACAAATGAACAAAGTACACAGGGCTGTAGCTAGAGTCGAATTTGAGGTAGAGCAGCATAGTTTACAGGTAGCGGCGGAAGTAAAAAAAACATCATCACAAAGATCTGCTCCGAAGCACGGGCTCCTAAATCAATCACCATTTATATCAATGACCTCTAGGTCAGTAGACTGTGGTATGTTCGGAAAGTTTAGATACCTATCGCATTTTTTTTTTTATCTCAAACTTTAAATAAACAATTGAACTGTAATAGGTATGGCATTGTAATGCCCCCCCAGCTGCGGCCGTGAAAGTACACCGCTCCATTAGTTTATAAGACACCAGTATGACATTGCTGTGAAGAAAACATCGTGAGGTAACTTGGACTTCAAATGAATACGAGTCTGAAAACGTCAACTCGCTTTGAGCAAGCGAGCTGATAAATGCTCGCACCTCCTCTGTATGAGCAGAGACTTTAACAGTAACGAGCTGGTAGATATTTTGAAAAACTGGCCAAGTGCAAGTCGGACTCGCTCACGAAGGGTGCCGTACCATAGACCTTAATTTTTATTACTTTTGTTATAGCGGCCAAAGCTATAAATAATTTGTGAAAATATCAACTATCTACCTGTTACGGTTCTTGAGATACAGCCCGCTGACAGACAGGAGGATTATAGGGTAATATACATATAGAGTAATAGGGTATCGTTGGTTACCCTTTGGGTTACACTACCCAAAAAATGTCATTTTCTATGCAACAAAAAAAATTAGGTACATGATAGAATGTTACGCCAAATACCTGCAGATACGTTGTCCCTCAGTACCGATACTGCAGTTGCCTTGCAGACAATACTCCTTGCAAATGGAAACGTCGCATTTTTCACCCTCATAATCAGCTGTGCACTGGCAAACTGGCTTCTCCGCCTCATTCACGGAACACACACCGTTGTTTAAGCAGTACATATGGCACGGGTTAGCTTCGCACCTTTCCCCGGAGTAACCAGCTTCACAACTGAAATAATGAAGATAAGAAACAGCGTTACTCAATGAACAAGGAAACCAAAATTATTTTTGATTAGTAGTAAGAGGTGCGCGACCGGTACGCTGCGACTGTATAATGTGACAAAGATATAATATCTGTGCGACACTGACTTAGTATAATAGGCAACTTTTATTTACTGCTAATATTTCAGGGGAAGCAAGTTCTCATGAATAGGAATAGTTTATTGCCTAGTGTTATCTTCACTAGTTCCTATTGAGATGAACATGTTTAATTTATTAGACGACTGCCTAAAAACAGGAGTGTTATGTTTTCAGGGTTCATGTATGTATGTAGGTATGTATGTTTGTTTGTGAGTTTCTTTATACCACCGTAACTTCTAAACGGCTAAACCGATTTCAATGTTTGTCGTGTCGTTACAAGCGTTGCGTTATCTTGAGTAACATAAAACTAGTGAAAATTAAATATATATATATATATATATATATATATTTACATCTTGAAGGACATGTTGCGTCCTATATGGCGTTATTTACCGATGATGCTGCGTCCGACTGACTTTGTGCGTCCGGAATACGGACGCAAGATTGACCGACCCTCATTTTTAGCCCAAGGGTCCCTTATCATCCTTAGAATGCATGGGCGAAAAATTGGCATGGACGTAATTTCATCACTACAATGCCTTTTAGCGTATAATATAGTTCCGCCATCGTCCGACTGAAATTTGGAGGGCGCTAGTGTTCAGCGTATAATTTACCACGTATACTTTGAGTTCAGTTCACTGATCTTATCGTGTCCATTGAATATCGTACTTAATTTGTAAAGTTTTTATCATTTTTTCGTGACAACAATCTTGCGTCTCTTAAATATCCTTAAACGGGCACTAGGTACGGTGTCTGAGGGGCCTATTCGGGGTTCACGAGGGACGCATAGCGCGGGGCGCGGGGCGGCGGGCTTCAGCGCGCTCGCGTGCCGATTTGCCGAAGTTTGTAAAGAAACAGACATGTGCCGGCCGTGATGTAAGCTTGTCACCAAAGTGAAATTTTAAATTGAAAGAGAAGTTGCAGATGGAGTTTACATTTCTTTTAAGTATATATCTAAAATAAGAATGACAACATTGGGTTGATAAAAACCCTACTAATTTCTTTTGATTTAAAATATAAAAAATACATGTTCCATTGTAATGAAGACTGACTGATGTTCATAATTCAGTTTATTTTGTTATTACGCAAGGCAGAGCAAATTTATGTTTATTATTAATGTCAATGTTAAATTGCATTGATTTGTTGATGGAAAAGTTTTAATGATTAAATACACATTTTTTGTAAAATTTAAAATAAAACATGAAATGTATAAAACATTTAATGTTTTATTTTTATTAATTATAAATTACGATATTATGCCTTTTATTCCGTATGTTCACCTACATAAATATGACTACTATTAAATTATTCGTATCATGAAACTTCCTCTTTCTATATTTGAACCTACATGTTCACACCAGCCTGTGTACCTGTGTGTGTGTGTTACCTGTTTATACATACTTAACAAGATCGCGCCATAAAAGTAAAAAATATATATTTATACTATGTTTATAATAACTTTTTTACTTGAACAAAAACTGGAAATTCCAAGTAATGTTTTTTATTTTTTTTTCTTAATCATCATATTATCGTTTTTTTATTAATACAAGATATTTATTGATTTGCAAAAAAAAATTCCCGCCACTTGTTATTTTATAAACAAATTGATTAAATTATGTATCAGTATTTTTAAAAAGTTTTTTTCTTTTACAACTTTATTACATTACAAATATTATGATTTATTTAAAAAACATGTTTCTTTAATAACAATTTTTTCATATTTTTATTGTTTAAATAATTAGTTAAGAAATTTCTTGTGTTAAAAATACGATAATATGATGATTAAGAAAAAAAAAATAACAACATTACTTGGATTTTTCAGTTTTTGTTCAAGTTTTTTTTTTTTTTTTTTCTAATCTTAGTCTGCAATCGGCTATCAAGCTATAATCAGATGTATTCCACTATTGTAAGCTTTGCAGGCGACATTCCAATAAATGGCACCATATAAATTAATTATTGTCTTTCAGGTTCTTTGGTCCAGGTCCAGAATGTTTTTTTTTTTTTTTTTTTTAATGTTTATAGGCGTACGTTTGACCGCTATCTCACCTGATGTTAAGCGATGATGCGGTCTAAGGTGGAGCACGCTTGCCTAGAAGTAACCTATTCACTCTTGACTTAAAGACTCCCAGGTTGTAGCTATCAGGAAACACAGACTCAGGCAGGGAATTCCACTCCTTAGCTGTACGCACAATGAATGTATTCCCAAAACGTTTTGTGCGTATAGGTGGGATGTCCACCATGTACCGGTGGTACATCGCCGTACGTCTTGTGGTCCGATGGTGGAACGGGCTTGGCGGAATTAAGTAATGCAATTCCGTCGCACACTCCCCAAAATGTAAACGATAGAAAACCGACAGGCCAGCAACTCGGCGTCGATGCTCAAGACTTTGGAGCTTCGATTCATTCATTCGTGCCATCTTTTTAGGCGTTTGATGTTTTCCTGTGACTGTAATAAGTTCTTTGCCAGTTCATTTGTGTGTTTGCTCAGTCTTTCTTTGTATCTCTTGCTGATATTGCTGACTTCTTCCTTAACAGTAGGTATCTCCAGGTATTCATGTCTCGGTATTTCTCACAAACCAGTGCGCGCTTGAGATAGTTCTCAAGGCGATGTTTTGGAATCTCTAGAGGATCTCTATGTTAGAGTTGCTCGCAGAACCCCACAGTTCTATTCCATAGGTCCAAATGGGCTTTATGATGGCTTATACCAAGAGCTTGTTACTAAGAGACAGAGTGGATTGTCGTCCAAGCAACCAGTTTAGCGATTGAAATTGCAAGTTCGCTTCTTTCCTCTAGGCTTTTATGTGTTTACTCTAGGTCAGTCTTCTATCCAGGTGTAGGCCAAGATATTTTACGCTGTCGTGATTTGGCAGGGCCTTGTTATCCATACAAACAGGTGGACATTCGCCTCTTCTCAGTGAGAATGAATGTTATTTGTGTTGATTTGGTTACACTAGCTTTTATTCTCCACTTCCCAAGCCAAGAATCAACTTTATCGATCTGTGCTTGCAGCTTCGAAGATGCGTTGTTCGGGTCTTTGTCGCTCGCAAGGCATGCCGAGTCATCTGCGTAGGTGGCCGTTACCACACCTTCAGTTTCAGGCAGGTCTGCCGTATATATAGAATATAGCACGGGGCCAAGAACTGATCCTTGGGGCACAGAGGCAGTGATCAAGTACAGGTTCGAGTATTCCTCTCCGCATTTGACTTGAAATTTCCTTTGGTGTAAATAGGATTTCAGGATCATGAAGAATGAGTGAGGCAGAAGTGTTTTCAGCTTGTACAGCAGTCCCTTGTGCCACACCATGTCAAAAGCTTGCTGTATGTCTATGAATGCTGCTGAGCAATACTCCTTTCTCTCAAGTGTTTGCCTTATTACGTGAACAACCCTATGCACTTGTTCGACTGTTGCGTGTTTCTCCCGAAAACCAAACTGGTGATCCGGTATGATCCTGCTCTCATCGAGTATGGGTTTGAGTCTTCGCAGAAGAATCTTTTCAAACACCTTAGACAGTATGGGGAGAAGGCTTATGGGTCTATATGAGCTAGGATCTGCCGGCGGTTTCCCCGGCTTTGGGATCATACATATTTGAGATATTTTCCACAATTTCGGGTAGTAATGTATTCTAAATACTGCATTAAAAATCATTGTTAGGTTGACAATGACTTTTTTGGGCAACTGTTTAAGTACTTCAGCCGTTAAGGTCAAAAGCTTTTTTGTTTTGCAAATGTTGGATCGTGCGTGCTACGCGGAGTAACCAGTTTGATTGGTGCAGATAGTTGCTGGTGGCTGTTGATAATTTTATCAACCTCAGTGTCAAAGTTTTGTTCAAGTAAAAAAATTATTATAATCAATGTATAAATATTTTTGTAACTTTGATGGCGCGATCTTGTTAAGTATATATGTAAGAAAGGCTCTACGAAACGAAATTTTTTTACGACCATTATTTAAACATTTTTTTTTTCACTTACAATTAAGACGGTTTTCGAGAAAATTTTGTTAGTTAACAATTGTTTAACTTGTTGAAAAATTAACTTTAGGTTAAATTTCCAACCGGAATAAATTATTTATAGTGTTCAGAACACATCATATTTTTTTCAAATTAAAAAAAAATTATTAAGTACCCTAAATAAATTGATTAATATACCGTACTCGCTTTTGACGCCACGCGTGCAACCTAAAAATGTCGCGCGCAAACCTATTTTCAGCATTAAATTAATGTTACAAATCATGGAGATAGAGTTCCGGGAGTTAGGAGTTTTTTATTGGAAATTTCCTCTTCTTTCAGAATCTTATTTGAAATTTCTTAAATATTAATATTTTATGAAATATTGGCAAAAATCGAAATGCCATTTTTCTTTTCATCTTTAATTGTTTATAACTTTTGGCACATTTTTCTAGGCGTCATTCCGGATCCAATGAGCTATCGCACATAATTTTAAAGAGCAGTATCTCTATTTTGTACCATTTTCAACTTGTCGACTAGACTATTACCTGTTTATACATACTAACTTACCTGTCACTCGTCAAAAATGATTATATTGCTTTTTAAGATTTTGTAGACCACCAAAGAGAAAATACCTACGCTATACATAGGTATTGTCACTTTTGTATGCTAACTATTAATTATTTATTATCTGTGCCTGGAGTCAGTATTAGCCCTTATATAGGTGGAAGCCTCTTGGCTGATAAGCTGGATACAATAATTCAAAAACAGTATTCGGAACCAACCTGAATTCAATAGTAGATGGATGTAATTTAGTTATTATAATCATTATGATATGCAGAGCATTATACGGAATTGATTTAAACATACAGTTGGACGGAGGCGATAATGTGCATGCAGTGTTTTGAACGTATACGGAGGATATTCAGTGTGCAAGAAAGATTTAAGAGTGAACGGACGCACAAATTCAGCTAGAAATATTTAATTTGAATATCACCATTTAACGTTTAAATGAAATTTGACGTCGACTACTGATATGATACTGATTAAAACATCTTACATACGCATTGAAAACATTAAAAATCACACTACATTCAGTGGACGCCGCAGGGTGGTAGTTTGTAAAGACGCAAGAAGTCCTTCGCGATTTATATATATATATATATATTTAATGGGGTAGCCATGGATCATGAAAAAAAACGGTAATTATTTAACGGTTTCGTCTAAAGCTTGCTTGGTAAATAACAAAAATAAACAACAGTAGTATTTAAGATGCATTCGTTAGCTAATAACAAACGAAATTAAATAAATGTGGGACTAGTAAATAACCCACATAATAAAAACAATGAATGTGTTAGAATATTGTTATTCGGTAATCTATTTTGATTCCGGACATGCTCAATTATTATTTGTTGTTATTTAATGTGTGTTTCTTCGATTTGTGTTTATATGATTCGATAGTTAAAGTTTGTTTAGCGAACATTATTTTATGAATTTATTTTTATTGTAAACATACTCAATTATTCTAAATTTAAGAGAAATCTGTAATATTAGACAAAGTCATGTATTTTAAAGCTAAAATATGATTTTAATACCCGTTATTGATAAAGTTCCATCTTGAAAGTTTATCAGTTTGTAATGGTTGAGTAGTGGGTATTTGTGTATAAAAGCGGTTGTATCGCCTGAGCGGGGACACTTGTTGGCTGTCAGTCGTTGCGAACAGACGTAGCTCTGTGTTGGAGATTGAATAAATTATAGACAAGTATACTTGTTTACTATGTTCTTATTGTTATTGTATTTGTAACTATGGGATATTTCGTATATTATTTTCCATGAATAGACTAAATGGTATAATTAAAACTTGTATTACTTAAAGGGTCTATTTAATTTATAAATTCTAAACAACAAACTTTGACTTAATATAAATAAACGTAAATATATTTATCTTACAACATACTACATATATATTACGTCTACATATATATACATTACATAATTATATCTTTTGTTAACAAATGCATCAATAATTTGCAACGAATACTGTCCTCGTCTAAACCTTGCTTAGTAGATAACAAAAATATAAAACAGTATATAGTAATATCCATCATTCGTTAATTATTCAGTAGTTTTCGGTTCTTAACTTGCTTCCTTTCTAGAAAAACATAACATTATTATACGGATACTTTATGAAACGAACATTTCCTTTCCATATGAGTGGTGATCAGACGTATCCCGGAATAGATTCCCAAAAATGTCCATCCCCGCCATTTATGGCTTTCACTAATCAAGAGGTTGGCGAGTTTGATGGCACGGTTGGCGCAGTGGTTGAGCGATCGGCTGCTGCGTCGCGTGTCGTGGGTTCGATTCCCGCACGGAACAAATATTTGTATGGCCTACAGATAGTTGTTCCGGGTCTAGTTGTTTGTGCATGTGACTTTGTATGTTTGTAAACGCACCCACGATACAGGAAAAATTCCTAGTGTGGGGCAATTTTTTATCTATACATATAATAAAACAGTAAATCTTGAGCTTGTATGCTTACGATTGGCGCAAAAACTACTGAACAGATTTTGTTCAAATTTTGCACAAATAATCCTTATAGATCAGATATAGTCAACATATAGCCTTTAAATTATCACGCTATGTGCTATGGAGGACGAGCAATAATCAAAAATGTGTGTTTTGAACGAGAAAGTGCACATGGTTCGAACCCCGCAAATAGATATTATTTTTGTATTTATTTTATCTTTGAACTGTATTTTTATGCCAAAATAATAATAAAATGGGGGTCTACGTACTTAAAATAACATTTAAATTTTTATGCGACGTTTTTCCTAGCAGTTTAGCGAGGAATAAAAAAAACACAACATATTACAAAATCATGAAGCGTGTTAAACGACGGCTATTTCACAGTTAAAACTAATCAGCACGTAGCAGGGCGGTTGTACGACAGGTCTTGTATTTGACGTGACGAAGGTTCGAATCTTGCCGTATGGATTTTGTTTTTGTTCATTTTTAATATATATTTTTTTTGTATAGTAAGCACAAAGAATTTTGTTATTAACCAACAATGTTGTTATATCCGTACAAACAAGAGTAAAATGAAAAATATTGACTTGAAAAGGACTACCCAGAGTGATTGAATATTAATATGTCTGGGTAGCGGTTTTCCAACAAAATTGAGGTCGGCTGCCAGCGTTACTGTATGCAGCTGAATACCAGTTTTGTACATGGAGTGAATTCCTATCTGAACTTCACATCCCAGTACCTATCTGGGTGATACCCTTTAGCAAGACTGCTGGTCGATTTTCTGGCGTCTGACTACCCGTAACGACAGACACCTTTAAATATATCTAACTATTTGTGAAATTACTAATCGAATGTTGGAAGTAATTCTTTTTGTTCGAATCTCATGAGTCGTAATAAAATTGTTTTTGGATTTTATTTAACTAATGCATTTCCTAACTTTTATACATTCTTATTTTACCTTATATTTTTAAATATTTATAACAAGTTATTGTTTTATTTTGGATAGTTTAGTATGCCAAAATATAAACGCCAGCGTTTTAAAGTATAATTAACAGAACCTATTTTCTGTTTATCTGAAGGTATTCCTTTTCACATCACGTAGAAAAAGTACAAAACCGCATTTATATAACTTAAACACATAAACCTGATAGGATTTGTAGCGATGTTTTAGAAGAATTAAACTTATCTACTATGTAACGCTGATACCCGTAATGCCATCTATTGACCGAAATAGTACCTACTATCAACAAGGTGAGAATAACACCAAAACATATTTTTTGGTAAGTACTTTCCAAGGAATAAAACACCATCATATTTTTAAGGTATTAAAAATGTACTTAAAGGATTTCTTTAGAATGAACTTCTATTTTAATATAAAAAAAACCAGAAACGTGCGAGTCGGACTCGCCCACCGAGGGTTCCCTACACATTTGTAGATAAAGATTTATATTGCATTAAATGTGTAGTTTTCAAATTTTTAAGTTCTACGTCAACGGAAAGTACTCTATAAATTTTGATTACCTTGAGAGTGTCGAAATGTACATTTTATGAAGCATAAACGGCCGTATCTTTATATTACGTTGACTTAGAAGTTTGTTTTTTTCACAGCTTCAAGGGACTGTAGTTCTGAGTATAATTATTTCAACTCAATACCTCCTACCGTTCCCGAGATAAAGAGTCTTGATAGACAGACGGACGGACGGCCAACAAAGTGATCCCATAAGAGTTCCTTTTTTTCCTTTTGAAGTACAGAACCCTAAAAACAAACTCCGCACTTAAAATTTGACAGTTCTACATCATATTCCATAGATGGCGTTATACATTTAATCTCACTTTTTTATCGTGGAATTTGTTCGAAAGAGGCACCGCGGCCCTGGAACACAAAGGGCGTTAGAAGGAACACGGATACGTTTTATTCAGTAAGAGTCTGACACACCCTCCTGCTTTGCCCAGAGCGGGAGAAGTCATTTGATGATTTCCCATCCTTTCATAAAAGGGGTCACGTCATAACAACCACGATTAGATGGAAGTCCCATGGTAGAGGAATCGAAAGAATTGCATTAGCTCCGAATATATTGGGTTTCTAGGTTTTAAAAATATAAAATTGTTTCGATTTGCGTTCCTGGATCGAAATAAATAAAAAAATCAACTTGATTCATCAAGGTTGGTGTGGGTTTCAAGAGTATGGTTAAGTTATTTTAGATGATAGCATGCGCTGACCGAATGTTTCACAGCCTGGATCCATTTCTTCTCTGTACGGGGAAGCAACAGCCATCAATACGCAGAATATTAAGAAATGTTTTCAGATTAAGTTTTATGATTTCTATTTAGATATTTCAAAACTTTGCAAAGGCACTCGGCTGAAATTCACATATATTCAACAAACTGTTTATTTTTAAAACTGTTCAATTCCCAGTGATCCTTTGAAACATCATGACCAGCCCAGGGCCAGAAATTATCCATTGCGGGCTTCACTCTCCAGTGGATCAAGGGGAACTGTAGATCCCTAGGCATTTTTTTTAAACGTTGCCCCACACTAGGAATTTCTCATGTATCGTGGGTGCGTTTACAAATATACAAAGTCACATTCACAAACAGCCAGACCCGGAAAAACTATCTGTAGGTCATACAAATATTTCTTCCGTGCGGGAATCGAATCCACGACACGCGACGCAGCAGCCAATCGCTCAACCACTGCGCCAATCGTGTCGTTCATTGACGACTCAGATGAACTCGCGAAGAAAGGTTTTGAGGTGGTAGAGTTTTTTTTTAAGGATGGTATATCGTCAAATGACTCTTCGCGCTCTAGGTACAATAGGACGAAGTGTCAGACTCCTATTGACTAAAACCCATCCGTGTTCCTCCTAACGCCCTTTGCGTTCCAGGGTCGCGGTGACCCTATCGAAAAAATCCGCAACCCCGGCACTGGCCCGGCAGATATGGCCCGCTAGCCTCTATCTGTTTTGATGAAAACTCCTTGAAGCACGCGTGGAACACAGCGCACAGCTTGACATAGCTATTTTTACTGCCTGCTGCAATCTATATCCGAGTTCACGTACGAAACTGAAAATACAGGTCCAGCTCTACCACCTTTGGGCATGCCACAATTGCGGTGGTAAGTCCCCTTTTTGAGGAGTGGCAAAAGCGGCGTCACAGCGTCCTCACCTTCCGCCTGACGCAGGTATTCACCGGTCACGATTGTTTCGGGAGATAACTGTTTCGGATTCAGCGGGAGGACACGACCGGGTATCAATTCTTTTAGAATCACCTGGATGACACGGTGGAACGGCAGCACCGCCGGGTCCTCGTCGAGGCGATAGGCGGCGGCGACCTGTCGCGACCGGCCCTGATTCAATCTATGGTCCGGAGCGATGATGCATGGGAAGCGGTCACCTCATTTTACGAAGCAGTAATGCTAGCAAAGGAGGAGGCCGAAAGCGTGAGACAGAGAGAAATCTAACGCCCCAGCCGCCGCAACACAAGAAGACGCCCTGAGCGACGAGAGTCACCGGGCGATTCCCTGCCACCGTAGGCGCGGTTCTGCGGACGGCGAGTGTTTGGTGGCACGCTGTCCGATCAAAACCAGGCTCGGGTTAACGGCGCGTTGTGTTCAACGTGCGCCTCTAAGAGATGCCAGTATTGAGACGGGGCCCACTAGGGCCAGTGCCTGCCAAAGTTGCGGAATTTGTTCGAATAGTCACCACAGATCTGGAACGCAAAGGGAAACACGGATGGGTTTTAGTCAGTCAGAATCTGACACTTCGTTATGCTTCGCCCAAAGTGGAAGACGTCATTTGATGAATTCCAATCCATAAAAAAGGCTGATTAATTTGGCCAGGACACCTGCACACAACGGGCACAATAGGAGTCTAACATGGTGCGGATACCGGAGTCTGTATAGTAGTGTCGGTGTAGTTTCTGTTGCAGGGGTAGATTGCTATTCCGGTTGGTGTCTTCCCATGGCCAACCCACGTTTCTTATTATGAAAACATATTTGGGCTGGTGGAACAGAAGAGGTGAAACAGCCAGTGCCTTGCATAACCCCCTTGCAAGTTCTTAATGCTAAGAGGAGTCAAGCAATGCTAGATATTGACTGTTCGTATGTATTAGAGATCTAACCTAACGACATTTTACTTTACAACATACACGCGAACGAAGTCGCGGGCAACAGCTAGTTAAAAATAAAAAGTAAACTAAGTAGGTATACGACATGGTGCTTGTCACGTGACCCCTCGAGGGCTAGCCAATCTATACTAATATTATAAAGCAGAAGGGTTTGTTTATTTGTTTGTTTGGTTGAACGCGCTAATCTCAGGAACTACTGGTCCGATTTGAAAAATTATGTCCTTGTTAGATAGCTCATTTATCGAGGAAGGCTATAGGCTATACATCATCACGCTAAGACCAAAAGGAGCAGAGTCTAGTATTTTTTTTTATTTTAACTAGTCGTAATATATACAACTAGCTGACCCGTCCAAACAAACAAACATTCTGCTTTATAATATTAGTATATATGTAGATTAGCTTTTGCCCGCGACTTCGTATGCGCGTAGGTATTCCGTTTATTTCCGTTCCCGTAGGAATTTCTGGAAATTCTCTTTAGTTCTCGTTTACGGAGAGGCGGGCGTGGAGCGTCGCGTGCGGCGTGGCGGCCCGCACTAAATTCAAATGTATGGCTTTGTATGACAGTGTTCACGGAGAAGCAATTTGAAGCCCATGGCGTTGCAGGCGACGTCGAACGTGGCAGCTGCCAACCCGCTACCGCAGACAGGCGTTGCTTACACTATTTCATCAATTTCTCCGAAAATCCAAGTCGCATATCAAATTTGGGTCCAAAATTGTATTGATTCCATGCTAATTCTTCTAATTAAAAATTTATATAAAAATGTTATTTGTTTTACTAATTTTCAAACATCAAATAATGAAGAACATAGTCTAATGTAACATTTACATATTCCACAAAATACGACAAATCATTAAGACGTGATTCTCATTTTAAATCGGCTACTTATCTGATCGGTATCTGCGGCTTAGGCCAAGGGCCAAGTCTAAATGATAGTTATTTTTTTAGTTGGTTGTAAGTAATTCTTTAACTCGTAATTTTTTTTTATCATTTTAGACTAGATGCGACCGGTGTTTCCTAGCTGACTGCGACTGAGAAGATACACCAAAACAAGTTCAGAGGTCTCTTATAAAGTCCATGCAATCGTACTGGGCAAATCATTATGAGAACCATGTATGTTAAAGTACTGGTTTGAGTGGACCTGTCTAGACAGTGCAAGCATTTGCTAGTTGTCGTGTAGCTGAAACTTAGAACTTTATGGAGCTCAACAACTTGACGTACAACACCATAGTACGGACATTTGTGTAGGCCGCATAAAGAACTCAAACCGCCAGACTAACATTAAATGAATTGGACCCCTAACATAGCAATCTACATGATCCTCATATTCACAAATTCACAATACGTTATATGAGGACCAAAATGGTCTTTAGAGGAAAGAAGCTCACAGATTTGAGTGGACCTGTCCAGTCAATGCAAGCCATGGTCAGTAGTCGATTCGCTCATTTTAGAACCAATAAGAAGAAGCTCATCGACTCGACGAGAACAATGCCAATGAAAGAACATTTGTGTAGGCCACAAAAGTACTCAAACAAAATACCAGCAAGTGGTAGTCCCTCAGTACCTAACTACCTACTGACACTACAGTAGCCTTGGAAACAATAACCCTTGCAAATCCATACGTCGCATCTTTCCCCAGAGTATCTGCGATTGCAATTGAAACAGTGAGAATACAAATATTTGTAACTAGTTGTAACAAATAAACGAAGTACATCGCTCCATTAGTTTATAAAACAGCTGTATGAAATTGTTGTGAAACAAACATCGTGAGGTAACTTAGGCTTCAAATTAAAACGAGTCTGAAACCGTCAACTTGCTTTGAGCAAGCGAGCTGATAAATGCTGGCACCTCCTCTGTATGAGCAGAGACTTTGACAGTAACGAGCCGATAGATATTTTGAAAAACTGGCCAAGTGCAAGTTGGACTCGCTCACGAAGGGTGCCGTACCATAGACCTTAATTTTTATTATTTGTTGTTATAGCGGCCAAAGCGCGGAACAGAAAAAACAGTGGAAGTGCATAGTAATGTAGGCGTGGCACGCGTGCGTATTACGTGTAGCTACGCATACTACAACCCAGTTGTGTTCCAACAACGCGACGAACCGATAGTCTCGCTGACTCTCGAAATAAATTTATAATTTCTGAACCATACCGTGCTGTTCCATTTTGGAATGCAAAAATGATAGTAGGAGAATAAATCTTAAAAATGGAGGTGTTTCATACCATCGCACTATGGAAAATCCTAGAACAACTGCTGGTTAAAAATAGTTTTTGTCAATGTCGCTACTGGCATGTTTTTTTATTTTACTCAATAGTTTTAGGACCAAACTATACTATAATATCAAAAAATTATACATTATTATATGAAATTATTTTTTTACAACACCACAAACTTTATAGTGTTGACGGACGTCCATGTTAAGCCCGTTCACTTCATCACTTTCAAATTGATTTTATTGTTATACGTTACAGGAAAAGGTATTATGTACCTATTATATATTTCTGGAAACCTCGTCTTTTTAACCGACTTCCCAAAAAGGAGGAGGTTATCAATTCGGTTGTATGGTTTTTTTTTTATGTTTGTTACCTCATAACTCCGACAAATTATGAACCGATTTGAAAAATTCTTGTTTTATCTGAAAGGATGTACTTGCAGATTGGTCCCATTTAAATCATATCAAAATCGGTTACAAACTTAGCGATTTTAAATCGAAATACCTGGAATTTGACTATTTAGATGATTCTTTGATAATCGAAATTGCGTATTTTGCTTTTCTGCGATTTGGCAGTGGTGTTGGTAGGTGTGGGGCACCACTAAAAAGTGAAAAATAAAAAACTTTTTACAAAAAAATACAACCGACTTCCAAAAAAAAACACTACAAAGTAAAAAATAACTTTAATTTCGGAAGTCGGTGTCAAAATACGAAGAAACTAACAAAAACACCGACTTCCGAAATTAAAGTTATTTTTTACTTTGTAGTGTTTTTTTTTGGAAGTCGGTTGTATTTTTTTGTAAAAAGTTTTTTATTATTATTTGTTGTTATAGCGGCCAAAGCGCGGAACAGAAAAAACAGTGGAAGTGCATAGTAATGTAGGCGTGGTACGCGTGCGTATTACGTGTAGCTACGCATACTACAACCCAGTTGTGTTCCAACAACGCGACGAACCGATAGTCTCGCTGACTCTCGAAATAAATTTATAATTTCTGAACCATACCGTGCTGTTCCATTTTGGAATGCAAAAATGATAGTAGGAGAATAAATCTTAAAAATGGAGGTGTTTCATACCATCGCACGATGGAAAATCCTAGAACAACTGCTGGTTAAAAATAGTTTTTGTCAATGTCGCTACTGGCATGTTTTTTTATTTTACTCAATAGTTTTAGGACCAAACTATACTATAATATCAAAAAATTATACATTATTATATAAAATTATTTTTTTACAACACCACAAACTTTATAGTGTTGACGGACGTCCATGTTAAGCCCGTTCACTTCATCACTTTCAAATTGATTTTATTGTTATACGTTACGGGAAAAGGTATTATGTACCTATTATATATTTCTGGAAACCTCGTCTTTTTAACCGACTTCCCAAAAAGGAGGAGGTTATCAATTCGGTTGTATGGTTTTTTTTTATGTTTGTTACCTCATAACTCCGACAAATTATGAACCGATTTGAAAAATTCTTGTTTTATCTGAAAGGATGTACTTGCAGATTGGTCCCATTTAAATCATATCAAAATCGGTTACAAACTTAGCGATTTTAAATCGAAATACCTGGAATTTGACTATTTAGATGATTCTTTGATAATCGAAATTGCGTATTTTGCTTTTCTGCGATTTTGCAGTGGTGTTGTTAGGTGTGGGCACCACTAAAAAGTGAAAAATAAAAAACTTTTTACATAAAAATACAACATTGAAGTATATGAAACGTCTAAAATGTATTTAATGATATGTTAAAGTTTACCTTAAAATAATTGCAAAATAAAATAAGGTAAAAAAAAGCTTTTTTAAAGTTCATCGAGACTTTTGACAGTTGCCCACGTTTACCTCTGCTTTACATTTAATATTGATTTGTAGCCTAGCTATCCATAAACATAATCAAATAAAAAAAAACTGTGGATATTTGCGGTTTTCGGAATAATTAGTAAAAATGTGATAAAGGCCAGAGAACGGAAAAGCGCTCGCTATCTATTGCGGTTTGAAATGTTGCTGTTTACATAAATAGTTTGCGGTAAGCTTTGTTATTTATCATTGATATTAGGGCGTTTATCTTCTTTTGCACTCAGTTGCGTGTGAAAAGATTAAATTAACGATTTGACTAATGTGATTGCTAGGCCTGAAAATGAAGATTCTTATCAATACGGACTTTGCACGCCTAGATTCGTTGTATGGAAATGATTTTACATATTTCCTATAATCTGTCTTTGACAGATTGAAGCGAAGAAAAGAAACGACTAAAGCAAGAGAAAAAAACCCTGTTACAAAGGCGTTTCCGTGAAGAGCTAGGATTGATCATCGACAAACCAAAAAAAGTGGTAATTCTAATGACGGTAATACTGCTAGAAGATTGTTTCACAATGCAAGCTGCTCTGCTGAAATTACGGGTGTGGATATAAATTTGATTAAACGACTTAACATAATTCTGCAAGCTCTTTCATCGGGTGTAATGATAAATGCTGAAAAATTTGGGAGTTATGCTATGGACACTGCCAGGATCTATGTGAGCAATTATGAATGGTACTACATGCCATCTTCAGTTCACAAAGTTTTGATTCAAGGAGAAAGTGTCATAAAGCATTTTGCAGTACTTCCTATTGGTCAACTTTCGGGAGATGCACAAGAATCTCGTAATAAGGATTATAAAAAATTTCGTCTACATCATGCTAGAAAATGCTATAGATCTTTTTTCCTTTACAAATGAGGATGTATTTCATACTCTTCTTTATACTTCAGATCCTTACATACCAACATTAGAAATCCGTGTATATACTAGAAGTAGTGTGAAGTGTGAAGACACCTTAGATCCTTTGAAAGTGAACGAATTAATTTTAGATCCCGAAGTTCATCAAGTATAAATAACATAACATTCAGTAAACATTACAATCAATTAATTAACCTGTGTTCGATTTTAATCACAATTTTTTTTTTCATATAAATAAGCCATATTTTTTGGTTTCCCAAAGCCGCTATCGTCAAAGAAAAATGCATAGATGCAACGGGTAGAGCTGATGGGATGCCAAGCGAAACAGCACGATATGCTCCGAGCATTTTTAAAGTAGTGCAATCCGTAATCCAGTACTGTATCACTTCATGGGGTAGTGCACCCAAAACCCATTTACTCCCTCTTGAAAGAGCTCAGATAGTCATTTTTAAAAGTAGCCAATTTTCATCCCTTTCTCTATCCCACAGATCTCCTATACAAATCCTGCAACGTACTGACTGTTCGCCAGCTTTTCATTATGCACTTAGTATTAAAACAGCACACCATGCTTACTTACAAAACCGAAAATACTAACAAGAGACGGAATGATATTGTGTGCGACTCTAATTCATTTTCAAAGTATGTTTTTGTAAAAAGATTCTTTACGTTTTTAGGTCCATTTCTATACAATAGATTAAATAAGAAACGTATCTATAAGTTAAACTGTTATAGCTGTAAGAAGAGAATTGTGCAATATTTATTAAGTATCTCTTACGAAGAGACAAAAGACCTTTTTTTTGTATGTAAATAAAACCTGTGTCCTTTAATTTTAAGTCTTAATTATAGGTAATTGATAAATTGTTATTTTATTATTAATGTTTAAATAAGCACTATCCAGCCTGAAACACAGGTTCCAACCTAGTTCAGGCAAATAATCAACTGTGTTCTTTAACAATATTTTAAGATATTTGATTGTAAATGTGTCCTATTTTATAAATAAATGATTTTATTATTATTATTATTTTTATTATAAAAGCGATTTTTTAATTTCAAAAAAAGCAAATAGATAAACGAATCCTGCAGCGCTTCCATCTTTGAAAATCGTCTTTTATTATTGAAGTAAATAAGAATTTTATTTTTTTATGATTATTTGAATAATATAATATGATTGTGTACCCAACTAAGTAATAAAATAGGTACTGTCGTAAGCTACTTTGCATAGAGAGTTCTCGAACTGAAATGTAAACAACTCCCTTTTTTTTGTCGGCAGCCGAGTAAGCTAATAGAATAATGATTTTGTAAGATTTGTGCTGTGAAAAAAATACTGGCTAAGTGCGAGTTGGACGCGTGCATAGGGTTCCGAACGAATTTCATTTTTGTAACAAGTCATTTTTGTAATAAGTCACACGATACAGTTAAAAAAACTAGTAGTGCTAGTGTACATTCCTAGTTTGACCCACAAAAGTTACCACGGATGCGTTAAGTAAATAAATAATACATTTTGAGTATGGGTATACTCAAAATTTATTACTTACGTAACGCATCAGTGTTTGGGTAACAGAAATCTATTCATATACCAAAGAACAGAATCGGTCCCGTAGATCCGGAGAAAAAAGGATTTAACAGACAGATACCAGAGTGATCCTATAAGGGTTCCGCTTCTCACGGATGTAAGGCCGAAGGTATATATTAAAATATAGGTTCTGTGACTTATGCTTGTTTTGAACAAAATGGAAAAAACCAATCAAACGTGTCCTATATTTGTGGTGGATAATATGACTATCGGTTTATTTGTGTGAGTTTGGCGACACAGGTTCCGACACAAAAATCGTCGCATAGGCACTTCCACTGTTTTTTCTGTTCCGTGGGCCAAAGCAGTACATAATCTGTGAAAATTTACAACTATCTACCTGTTACAGTTCTTGAGATACAGCCCGCTGACAGACAGACGGACGGACGGATAGACGGACAGATGGACGGATGGACGGACAGTGGAAGATTAGTAATAGTAATAGGGTTCCGTTTTCTGTGCAACAAAAAAAATTACATGATAGAAAGTTACGCCAAATACCTGCAGATACGTTGTCCCTCAGTACCGATACTGCAGTTGCCTTGCAGACAATACTCCTTGCAAATGGAAACGTCGCATTTTTCACCCTCATAATCAGCTGTGCACTGGCAAACTGGCTTCTCCGCCTCATTCACGGAACACACACCGTTGTTTAAGCAGTACATATGGCACGGGTTAGTTTCACACCTTTCCCCGTAGTAACCAGCTTCACAACTGAAATAATGAAGATAAGAAACAGCGTTACTCAATGAACAAGGAAACCAACAAATATTTGTGACTAGAAGTAACAGGTGAACGAGGTGCGCGACCGGTACGCTGCGACTGTATAATGTAACAAAGATATAATATCTGTGCAACACCGACTTAGTATAATAGGCAACTTTTATTTAGTGCCAATATTTCAGGGGAAGCAAGCTCTCATGATGAAAAAGAATAGTTTATTGCCTAGTGTTATCTTCACTAGTCCCCATTGAGATGAACCTGTTTTATTTATTCCACGACTGCCTAAAACACAGGAGTGTTATGTTTTCAGGGTTCATGTATGTATGTTTGTGAGTTTCTTTATACCACCATAACTTCTTAATGGCTAAACCGATTTCAAGGTTTGTAGTGTCGTTACAAGCGTTGCGATATACTGAGTAACTGGAGCGTATAACCTCTAGAAAATGAAATCTCCTAGTAAAAATCACACGCGCGTGAACCTAGATTATTAGATCAATCTAGGCTATAATTGCTGATTCAGCAGTACTAACTTTAAGGAAAGAAATATACGCAAATGAGACGAAAGGCAATGGATAAAGTTCAACTTATTAATCATGCCACATACCTCTGATCCAGCGATCCCAAGCAGAAGCAGATGAATGCCACGTGAGGATGAACAGCTCTGATGCTCACAGTCTAGGTACACTATGCTGGCCAGCGGTACACAACACAGTCTAGGTCTAGGTAATACAGCTAACACGTAATGTAGGTTCAGATCAGGGTTTAGGGCGAGATGGAGCGATTCCGACCTAATTAGCGACTTATGCCAATGGACGCGTGCTCACTATCCCGTGGTTAAGACGAGACTCTTGAAGCCCGCAGATGTCACTAGCTTCAACGCGTTGACAGCGGCAACTCCCAATAGGATATCACCAAACCAACGATATGTGACACTTAGGTAATCAATAAATTAGAACTATTAAACCAATGCCTTCCAATCGCCATATAAGGTGAAATAAGTAAATACAATAACTATAAATTACGAAGCGCCACCATTTTCCCCGGCTTGAAAGTTCCCACTTTCGAAACACAAAGGAGAAGTAAATAAAACTGCAGATCATCACAACTCTACCAAAGTTATAAGAACTCTAGTTGCGACTTTATATTACAAATAAGAATATTTAACTAACTGTTCTACGCGGTAACTAAATCTAATACTGCACAATGGTGCATGGTAAAACTTAATATTAATGTAATAACAAAACTTATTGCGTTGGCAAAGGGCACAACTTTACTACCGGGCGACTCTGAAAGATCCCACTTTTAGTCTTTACGGATGCAACTCTACAAACTCCGTTTTTATCTGGAAATATTTCTGTAATTACTCCTAACGGCCAATGCAGAGGCATCACATTGTCCTGCATGGAGACGACTACCATACCGACCCGTATTGGATTGGCAGGGGTGTTCCATTTCTGTTTGGATTGTAGGGTGTGCAAGTACTCTTGGCGCCACCGCTTCCAAAAAGATTGGACCATTTTATCGGTTAATTCATATCGCGAAATAAGATGTAACCGCGTTTCAGTGACTTCGCGGGCGGGAAGAAATAAAAGAGGTTTCGTATGCAAGAAGTGCGCCGGCGATAATGAAGTGGGCTCTGACGGATCCGAGCTGATCGCATACAGAGGCCTCGAGTTTAATAAAGCTTCTACTTGAGTTAGCATAGTGTTAAGCTCATCAAAACTAAGAATTTGCTTACCGATGACCTTGCAGAGATGCGTTTTGACACTTTTTACTTCACTTTCCCAACAACCACCAAAATGTGGAGCTCTACACTGCCCCCCATGTCATAATTACAGTAAGTCAAGAAATGTGAATGGTGGGAAATCGCACTTTTGTTTCGAGATGTTTAAATTGGTGTATCTTGATCATTATAGTAGATAGCTTAGATATTTAAACAGATAATAAAAGATACATTTGTGTAGATTAATCTTTAAAATAATTTATTTGTTACACATTGATGGTTTTTATTTTATCTAATGAATTGTATCTATGATTACCACTTCTATTAGCCCAACTAACACTTTTTAAACATATTTACAGTAAGTCGGTAACATACTGTAATTATATTTAACGAAATATTCTGTCGATGTAAGTTACTGTAACTATGTTTACTACAACCTCTTTATCTAGCCCACAAATCCAGTGACTTTTCTCACAAACTTCCCGTATTTTGGAAATAAGAGGGCATGTCTGCAATCTAATTCCGTACATCGATACATTCAGTTTTGTAAATAGTGTTAGGCAATTTATTAATTTAAATGTTTTATGAATAAAAAACCAATTTTTATAAAAGAAAAAAATATTTTTTGAGCCATGAAAATTGTACTGAAAATAAGTATTAATTATTATCAGTTACAGTCTTGTATCTCCTCCATTTATCAATAGGTAGTATAGTAAAATTAAAAACAACTAAAACAGGTTTATAATCATTATGAATTCCAAGAATCTCTTTTATCTATCATTAAAAGTCTATTCCCACTAAGTTGTACAGAAACTAAAATCTCCCACTTATTTGAGATCATATGAATCAAATCAGTCTCCATAATACCTAATTATAACAAACAATGTTTGTCTTTAAAAGCAAAATCACATTTCTTAGACTTAAAGTTTTACAAATAATTATTATGTTGTATTAAAAATGAGAAAAAAAAAAACCGAATAAAAATTAAATTGAAACTCTGATCTTGTAGATTAAAATCTTTTTTTTAATCTTCAAGATCAGAAGCATTAGAAGTTGGTATATTCAACCAAATTGCTCGTCTATTTAAAGAGATACTGGAAAAGCTGGCATCAATGGGACCAGCTTTTCCAGTATCTCTTTTTTCTTATCCTCTGTTATAAGTACCTCGTGGAGCAGCTTTTGGCCTAAGTTCAGGAAATGTTATTTTTAAAGACTGTATTTTGTAAAAAGTCCAAAGTTTGAAAGTCTTCGTCATCTTGTTTTTTTTTTAAATTTTAGGGTGAAATAGCCTCTTTCTGCTTTAACGTATGTGATGTCTTATAAGTAAACTAGCTGACCCGTGCAACGTCGTCTGCGTAACATTTTTCATTACTGCTCCGCTCCTATTAGTCTTAGCGTGATGATATATAGCCTATAGCCTTCCTCGATAAATGGGCTATCTAACACTGAAAGAATTTTTCAAATCGGACCAGTAGTTCCTGAGATTAGCGCGTTCAACCAAACAAACAAACAAACTCTTCTGCTTTATAATATTAGTATAGATACGCGGTGAGGAGTTTCGAATTTTGTGTTGCGAAACACATTCATCATACTTATAAAAATCAGTAAAGTTCATTTCTTTAACGATAGTTTTCAAAGAATTCACACTTTTCACACGTGCAACAAAATCATATACTTCGGTGTTACGCAATTTTGTCTCGACTTGGTGATGGAACTGAGTTACTATCGATTTTACTGTTAGATTGATAAAATAGTTTGATTTTCACCTATTATATTTATTTAGTACATAGTCTTACTTTGTTAAAAATAAAAATTGAATTCGACTATGGTGTCGTTTTCTTAGCATTGTTACAGTAAGTCACTCACTTACTTGATGTATGCTTACGGATTGGTTTTATTTTTTGTGAACTACACAAGAAATAAATAGAGTAACTATACTTACTGTTAATATGTGTAGCGAAAACACCATATTTGAATAATGTCAATCTACCGGAACATTAGTTACTGTAAATATGATAGTGAACATATAAAGTAAAACATAATTTAATAGAGTAAGTCTACTTACTGTCATTATTTTAACGAACGGTTGATTCTTCTCAACATTTACTGTGATTGTGCTTATCGTAACTTTGTTAATAATTTAGATATAAAAAAAAAGAAAAATGTTCCTTAAAGGTCTTGATTTAAAGATCACAGTACTGTAAAAAAAGTCATAACACCAGTAACACGACTTACTGTAATTATGACATCGGGGGCAGTACAGGGGATGTTTTTAAGTGTAATTCGATGCTCTGCAAGTTCTCTTTCCCATAAGGGGTGATACTCTTTAGTCAAGAATTGGTAGAGATCTCGTAGATAGGATTTGGCTCCAATAAAGTTGGTAGCATTATCTGTGTAAAGACACTGAACCGGACCTCTACGCGCCAGGAAGCGTTTCAAGGCAGACAGAAAACTGGCAGTGCTAAGATCTGAGGCAATCTCAAGATGCAGAGCACGAGTTGTCAGGCATGTAAAAAGGCAGATATACGCTTTCCTTGATTTTTGACCTCTAGCACGAACCGACGTAATCAAGAAAGGTCCCGCGTAGTCGCAGCCTGTGTGAGAGAAAGCCTTAGGAGCCGACTCAACGCGAAAACGTGGCAAATCTGCCATTATAGGAAAGGTAGGTCGCGGCTTTGCTCGAAAGCAGATGTTACATTTAAAGGTAATGTAACGTGCAATACGTCGCGCGGACAGGATCCAATACTTCTGTCGTAAGAGAGATACGAGCAAGGTTGGTCCTGTGTGGAAATTTTTCACATGATAGTGGGAAACTAAAAGTTCTACTATATGATCTTGACGCGGAAGGAGGATCTGATGACGCGAGTCAAAATCTAGCTCAGAGTTTGCTAGGCGACCTCCAACGTGGATAAGTCCTTCGTGGAGGAAGGGACTTAATCGTTGTACTGGCTTAGAGCACAATTCATTGCGGGTTAAACGATCGAGATCCGCTTCAAAATGAATCCTCTGCACAGATCGCCATACAATAAATTCAGCAAACTCTAGATCAGACGCGGTAACGGGCCCTCTAGGGAGCCGTTTGATAAACTTATAAACGAAGCAAATAGTTTTTAAATATTTGAACCAGGACGAGAACCTGATAGAGCGAGCGTGTAAAATGTCGTCGGAAGGAGGACTTCTGTCTGAGCATTCGTGCGAGAGCACAGGTAAAGCCACGGGCTTCATTTCGGGAAGCTCTTGCGACTCGCTTGAAACGAATGGTTTTATCGGCCATTCAAAGCGGGGAAGTTTAAGCCATGGCGGTCCATTTAGCCACAACGGATGATGGACTAATTGAGCAGGCGTTAAACCGCGAGAGAGGCAATCACTGGGATTTTCAGACCCTTTCACGTGAAAGAAGTGATCTGCCGAAAGATTCTCATGAATCTTAGCGATACGATTGGCTACGAAGGTGTGCCATCGATGCGGTTCGGAATGAATCCAACTCAACGTTACAGTTGAATCCGAGAAAGCTACGACTACCTCAATGGCGTGCCGAGCTGCGAAAAGATTATATACTCGCTTTATCACAGTTGATAAGAGGAGTGCGGCGCATAACTCGAGACGAGCTAGCGAAATTACTTTAAGTGGCGCGACTTTAGATTTCGCACACACCAGCGAAACGACGATACTACCGTCGGGTCTGACCACGTGGGCATAAACCGAACCACCATAAGCTTTCTCACTAGCGTCGGCAAACCCGACGAGTGAGAGCCTACAGCGTTCTACGACGCCAACATGTCGCAAAAATCTCAATTCAGAGATAATAGGCAGTTCAGCTTGGAATTGTTCCCACAGACGAACAATGCGAGGTGGTGGGACGTCATCCCACCCAAGTTTGACAAGCCAAAGCTCTTTGATAAGAAGCTTGGCATATAAAATTATCGGTGCCACGAGGCCTAAAACGTCGAAAAGACGTGCGATGGAAGAAAGAATATTCCGTTTCGTGCAAGGGCGAACATTAGGGTTAACCTGGAATACGAAACAATCCTCATCAGGGAACCAACGAAGTCCCAGTATTTTCTGTGTCGGATCTTTACTGAGGTCCACGCTCTGTGAAAGTCGTAATGACTCTGGGATAGTCCGAAGAACATCGACATTGTTGCTAGACCACTTCGTCAGCTCAAAATCACCTAGAGAGAATATTTTTATCAGTTCACGAGCCGAGTCTATAGCAAGCGCAGTGCTAGGTATAGAACTAACTATGTCATCCATGTAAATATCTCGCTGCAAAATGTCGCGGGCGAGAGGTAACTGCGTCCCTTCATCCTGACATAACTGTTGGATAGTGCGAATAGCTATAAAAGGACTACACTTCAATCCAAAGGGAAGCACTGAAAACTGATAAATTTGAAGTTCTTCTTCCTCATTAAACCGATATAAGATACGTTGAAGCGAACGATCTTGTGGGCGTATACCTATACGTAGGTACATAGATTTGACATCTGCGGAAATAGCGACACTAAAAAGCCTAAAATTTATCAAGATATTAAAAAGGTCAGCCTGAAGAACTGGACCTGCGTACAGGATATCATTGAGCGAGGTACCGTTATCTGTACATGCACTGGCATCTAGCACCACGCGCAACTTAGTGGTCACTTTATCCTCTCGAATGACAGCATGGTGAGGAATATAGTATTCCGATTCTCGCTCCTTACAATTTCGTTTGGGCAACACACATTCAGTTACGATATTCTGCACCAAAGAAATATAATTGTTCTTGAGATAATCCCGTATGACGTCATCATAAAGAAGTTTGACGTGAGGAAGCGATTTAAGTTGACGTTCGAGGCTATAGAATCTCTTGCGAGCTATATCAAAAGAATTTCCTAACGCTGACGCGTCTGTTTTCAGTGGTAAAGCTGCAACATACTTGCCATTTGGAGTGCGGGTAATTGTGCTACAATAAAACTTTTCACAGTGTTTATCATCCACACTCCCAGTGGACGAAGCAGTAACATCTTCAATCTCCCAAAACTTACGAAGATCAAAGTTATCGAAAGAACTCGCAAAGAAAGACAGAGTGTCAGTTGGAGGTTCGATAATAGGTGCTTCTCCTAGAAGTATGTAGCCGAGCACAGTCTCCAATGCGTCGGGGCAACCGGGTACGCTGGTAACGTGACCGGGTCGCAATAACTTAGCGAACAACTTGACCCCAAGTAACATGTCAATATTACCTGGCACACCCCAGCTGTCATCCGCGAGTAGTTTAGGATCAATATGATTTAATTGCGCAGTATCTATAGTACCCAGAGGAAGATGCCCGGTGTGTGAGTGAAGATGGCCACCAATACCACGAACAGTATTTATTGAGTCCGTATATATAGTTAGACCGAGCATACGGCAGCAACGCGATGTTATATAATTCTTTTGCGACCCAGGGTCCAAAAGACATCTAACCACCACGCCCTTACCCTTCCTACCCACCACCAAAACCTTGGCAGTAGCCAGCACTTCGGTAATACGTGTGGCCTGGACTGGAGCAGACGAATGCGTACACAACGCCACACGATCAGAAGTAGCAGGATCAGCCGCAGGAGCGGAGGCTGGGGCGCTGGCGGGTGCCAGCGCAGGGGCTTGCGTCGATGGCTCAAAATGCAATAAGGAATGATGCTTACCGTTGCATTTCCTACATGTTGACTTAGATAGGCACTTAGAGACGGTATGTTGGCTACTTAGGCAGTTACCACATCTTTTATTGTCTTTTACAAACTTAAATCTATTATCCACGCTTAACTTTTGAAACGCTTTACAAGTAAACAAGTTTTTATGTGTGGAATGATAAAGCGAACATTCAGATTCAGTAGCCACAAACACCTGCGATACCTTAGATGAGGTGCTGGAGCTACCTGCGGGGGCGGGCTTCGTTGCCGCAGATGAGGAGCGATACAAGATTTTTACTTGTTCACGAACAAACTTTACGAAATAATCATAATCTAAGTCTTGTTGATCACGAAGCGACATTTCAAAATGTTTTGCGATATCTGAGTCTATTAACTTAAGACCCAAATGAATAAATATAAAATCATCTAAGTTAGGTATTTTTAATTGTTTGAGTCCCGCAACCGTAGCAGTTAATTTATCGAAACCTTTTTCAATATTAGCGGGCGTCGAACCGAACGACTTCAATGAGAACAGCTGATTTAGATAATTAGTGGCGAGCGCGCGAGTATCCAGGTACTTTGCGATAAGCGCATCCCAGACAACGCGGTAATTATCGCCAGAAGGTACCATACCTACTGCCACATTCCTAGCCTTTCCTTTTAAACAACTCAAGAGATAATGAATGTGATAGATTATTGAAATAAATTTAGTTTATTTATTGCAATAACTCACGCCTTTTCTTTAATTGGACACAAATAAAAACAACCCTATGATAATTATAACCTTGTTCACATGTGATACACAACATTCAACAGTTTTTCATCTAAATTTTATCAATACTATTACGAAATACTGTTCTTTCATTGTTGTTTTGTATAATGCCATATTTAACCGTTATTTACAAAAAGAAAAATATATTAACGGGACTTGTTTACTAATTATGTCGTTGTAAGACCAAATATGTAATTAGGCTAAGCAATTCCAACATGTTTACAGTATTTAATATAATTTAATCATAGTTTTATGAAAAAAATACAAATATTAACAAATATGCAATAGAATCGTACGATGTGACGTCACTTGTTTACCACCGCTTATAAAAGCCACCGCTCCGCCGTACTCGGCACATTCGCTCCGGAGCAGTCACACCGAACGGACCTAAGTTAAGTAACCTTATTTCGTTAAAAACTTTTATTTATCTTTTAGAAATTATTCTCTAAATTTGTAATATATTTTCTTGATGTAGTATTTATGTGTATATGTAATTTTTTTGTATATAATATTTCTACAACAATAAACTGTTATTTTAAATGTCTCTTAATAAGAACTTGTGTACTTTCTTTATAAATAAATGCCTATAAGAAAAATAGCTAAATAAATTATCTATTTCAAATATAAAAAAATTAAATAAATAATTTCTTTGTGCCTATGTATGTCTATTATTTTTAGTTATTTTATGTAATAATCTCACATCAGAAGTGGGATCGGAACCTGCTTTATACACTTTTTCGAAAAACTTTTACAGATGGATCCTGCTGTGTTGGAGAGTCTTCTGAAAGCCATCCGTGATGCTGTAGCTGGTAACCGCAGTGAAGATGATGTGGTGTTGCCGCCATTTGATCCGGGAAAAAACGATAACGGTGCGGAAAGCTGGTGCAACAACATCGACACCATAGCCAAGGACCGTGGATGGAGCGGCATTACCACTGTCAGCAAAGCAGGTAAAGCCCTTAAGGGTTCTGCTCTTTTATGGTTCGAGACCTGGGACCCAGATGAGGGTAGGACTTGGGGGAACTTTAAGACGTGTGTCAAAGATTTATACCCTGAGAAAAAGAACCTGTCGGAAAAACTTTCAAAAGCTGTACTTTACACCTCGGACGTAGCAGAAACCTATTGTGAATACGCTAGGGAAAAGCTAAGATTATTACGTAATACTAAAGTAGTATTTTCTGAAGGACAGCTGGTCGAGCTTGTTTGTGGAGGCATATCAGATATTAATATTAGGATGGCATCGTTTAACAGTCGTGTTAACAGTACATCGGAACTCATTTCTCTTTTTACAACATATATTAAAAACCCTAGAAAACGACCATCCGAAACGAGTACTGTGCCTCACTATTCAACTACTAAGCGTCTTAAGCCTGAAAATTCAAACTCTTCTAAGCCGCCTACTTGTTTTCTATGTAATAAAACAGGTCATGTTAAATCACAGTGCTTCAAAAATAAAAACCAAGATACCCCAAATTCCGAAACGCCTAAACTTCAATGTTCTTACTGCAAAAAGGTTGGTCATGATGAGTCGATTTGCTTTTTCAAGAAAAGAGACGTGACAAAAAATAACTCTAATAACGTCAATTGTTCCACAAATGGTAACCTATCGCTTACTGATATAGAAATTTGTGAAAGACCCATTAAAGCCCTAATAGATTCGGGTGCTAGTTGCAGTATTTTGAAAGAATCAATTGCAAATAGTTTTGGTCGTAGTTTAGAACCCTGTTCGACATCATTAAAAGGAATAGGAAATGGAATGATTAGCATCTCTTCAAAGATTAATTTACCCGTCAAATTTAGTAACGACAATTTAGAAATCGAATTCTGTGTAGCTAACGATTCAGATTGCTATTATGATTGTTTGATAGGCAGAAATGCGGTTCAAAATCCAAACGTAACTATTGTTTTAGATTCCAGTGGTTGTAGATTAGAACGAGTTAACTATACAGAATCGGTTAATTCTATAAATACTCTTAACGCTATAGATAATCATATTCAGGATTTAGTGGCGTTAACAAGTCATCTTGATTTAAGCCTACAGCATAAAATAAGAAATATTTTTGATAAATTTCCAAAGGTGATGCCAAATTCTAACTATATCAGTACAGTTAAAACGGGTGAAATGACCATTAGGTTAAAAAGGGATGAAGTTGTCTATTATAGACCATATAGGTTAGCATCTACAGAAAAAGAAAAAGTTCAAGAAATTATTTCTGATTTACTTAAGAAGAATATAATTAGAGAAAGTCAGAGTCCTTTCGCTAGCCCAGTCCTTTTAGTAAAGAAAAAGGATGGCAGCGATCGTCTTTGTATTGACTATAGAGCTCTTAATAAAATTATTGAAAAAGATAGATACCCTCTGCCGTTAATTGAAGACCAAATTGATAAACTAGGAAAGGCTAAATATTTTATCTCTATAGACATGAAAAATGGCTTCCACCAAATCCCTATAAAGGAAGAATGTATCAAATATACTGCTTTTGTTACCCCTGATGGGCATTTTGAATTTCTTAAAATGCCATTTGGTATCTGCAACGGCCCCTCTGTTTTTCAGCGGGCCATTAATAAGGCAGTCAAAAACCTGAAATTTTTGTTAGTATATATCGATGACTTGTTAATTCCATTTTCAGAAATAGCAGAAGGTTTAGAATACCTTGAAAAAACCATTGAGGCTCTATGTTTGTCAGGATTTACCATTAATTTAAAAAAATGTAAGTTCTTCGTTCAAGAAATAGACTATTTAGGTAGACATATTTCTAGTGACGGTGTTAGGCCGGGAAACGATAAAGTTAACGCTTTAACCAACTCTCCAGTCCCTGGTACAGTGAAAGAAGTCCGCCAATTCATGGGACTGGCGAGCTATTTCCGAAAATTTATACCCGAATTTGCATATCGTACGGCTTGTATAACTAAACTCACTAAAAAAGACCAGAAATGGCAATGGGGGCCCGAACAAGATGCGGCTCGAGAATACGTTATAAAACATTTAGTTTCCAAACCACTGTTGAATATATTTGACCCTAAGCTGAGAACTGAGCTGCACACAGATGCAAGTAGTATCGGATATGGTGCTATACTTTTACAAAAAGAGGATAGCCAATGCCGCGTCATAGCATATTTTAGCAAACGTACTTCTCCCGCCGAATCTAAATACCCCTCGTACGAATTAGAAACATTAGCCATTTTTAATGCTCTTAAACAATTTCGGATTTATTTACTAGGTTTAAATTTTACTATTGTTACGGATTGTAATTCCATCAAATCGACCATGAACAAAAGAGATATTTCTCCTCGTGTAGCAAGATGGTGGACGTATATGCAAGATTTTACATTTAATATTGTATATAAGAAGGGTAAATTCGTTACTCACGTTGATTATCTCAGTCGTAATCCGGTAATCACACCTGCAGAATCGAGAGGGGTAATTAATATTATTAATGAACCAGATGCGCCACCATCTTGGCTACATTCCGCACAAAGTAACGATCCTGAGACACAAAATCTTTTAGAGAAGGTTAGGGCGGGTGATATAGATACAAATCGATACATGATCAGAAATAGCTTGTTGCTTTATAAGAATGAGGATGAGGATTCACCTAAATTTTTCATACCAAAAGGATATAGGCTCAGTTTATTGCGGTTGTTCCATGACGAAAATTGTCACGTTGGTTATAACAAAACTCTAAACAAAATATCTGAAAACTTTTGGTTTCCAAGTCTTGCTGCTTTTGCAAAGAAATATATAAGTCATTGCTTAGTATGTGTAGAGGGTAAAGGTCATTCAGGGCCAAAACAAGGCCTCCTTCACCCTATAGAAAAAACTACACCATTTCACACGTTACATTTAGATTGTACAGGACCTTTTCGTGTGTCTTCCGAAGGTTATAAACATGTTTTAATAATAGTGGATGGCTTTACCAAATACTGTATACTTAAACCACTTAAAACGCTTAACGGTCAAGAATTAGTCTCCATCTTACGAGAAAACTTAACTTTGTTCGGTACACCTACCATGATAGTAACTGACAGAGGCACAAATTTTACTTCCGATCATGTACGATCATTACTTAGAAGTATGCAAATAAATCATCATATGATAGCCACGGGTACTCCCAGAAGCAACGGCCAAGTTGAAAAATATGTTGGTACTATAATTAATATGTTAACCACTACTGTTAACGATTCTTCAGAATGGCCAAGCGTGTTGTGGAAAATACAACTATCTTTGAATACTACCATACAAAAAACAACAGGTTTTGCACCAACAAGGTTATTAGTCGGTTGCAACGGAAATATACCTCCAATACAGGCTCGGCTAGACGAATTACAGGATAATGATTCCGTTCAAGGCATTGATGCTGAAGCTGATAGGGACTTAGCTAGGCAACGTCTTAGAGAGGCTGCAGAAAAGTATAAAAAACGATTTGATAATACTCGTAGAAATAATATGGTGTTCAATATAGGTGATATAGTCTATGTAAATCAAGACCACAGAAGACATGACAAATTAAGTCCTAAATTCAAAGGTCCTTACGAAATAATTGATATTTTAGAGCATGATAGAATTTCTTTGAAGGGGCTTAACACATTAAGGAATCTTACTGTGGCAAAAGAAAAATTAAGGCTTTGGCCAGGAGAATGGGTTGAACAAAATTCTTCCTTTGAGGAGTCCCCATAGCTCCAGCATCATTAGCCGTGATAGATTAATATCCCTTTGTTATATTATTGTTGTTAGATTTTCTTTTATGCGATTATTCAAGTATGTTATTATTTTAATGATTGTTTTGATTATTGTCCTTTTGTGAAAATTAGTAAGTAATGTGATTTCATAAATATACTTAATGGTTAATTCATTGTTTAAAATGTATTTTGAATTAAAATAATTATATTGTTTTTTTATTTAATAATTTGTGTTCAATTAGCATTAGATGTTTGAAATGATTAAAATTATATAAGTTTATAAAAAGAGTTTTTACATTACTGCTGGTCGGTCACTGCCCTGATATCAGTCTGAAATTCATTCGCAGCAGGTGATAGGACTGGTATGTCAAGGCCAGAGGCTATTATATGAATTGCTGTTAAGTCACTGCCCTGATATTAGTTTGAAATTCATGTGCAGCAAATGATAGAACTAATATGCCAAGGCCAGAGACTTCCTGAGAATAAATATAATTAGTTAGGTACTTCGAGAGCGAAGTACATGTCAGTCTGGCCGTGATAGATTATTGAAATAAATTTAGTTTATTTATTGCAATAACTCACGCCTTTTCTTTAATTGGACACAAATAAAAACAACCCTATGATAATTATAACCTTGTTCACATGTGATACACAACATTCAACAGTTTTTCATCTAAATTTTATCAATACTATTACGAAATACTGTTCTTTCATTGTTGTTTTGTATAATGCCATATTTAACCGTTATTTACAAAAAGAAAAATATATTAACGGGACTTGTTTACTAATTATGTCGTTGTAAGACCAAATATGTAATTAGGCTAAGCAATTCCAACATGTTTACAGTATTTAATATAATTTAATCATAGTTTTATGAAAAAAATACAAATATTAACAAATATGCAATAGAATCGTACGATGTGACGTCACTTGTTTACCACCGCTTATAAAAGCCACCGCTCCGCCGTACTCGGCACATTCGCTCCGGAGCAGTCACACCGAACGGACCTAAGTTAAGTAACCTTATTTCGTTAAAAACTTTTATTTATCTTTTAGAAATTATTCTCTAAATTTGTAATATATTTTCTTGATGTAGTATTTATGTGTATATGTAATTTTTTTGTATATAATATTTCTACAACAATAAACTGTTATTTTAAATGTCTCTTAATAAGAACTTGTGTACTTTCTTTATAAATAAATGCCTATAAGAAAAATAGCTAAATAAATTATCTATTTCAAATATAAAAAAATTAAATAAATAATTTCTTTGTGCCTATGTATGTCTATTATTTTTAGTTATTTTATGTAATAATCTCACATCAGAAGTGGGATCGGAACCTGCTTTATACACTTTTTCGAAAAACTTTTACAGATGGATCCTGCTGTGTTGGAGAGTCTTCTGAAAGCCATCCGTGATGCTGTAGCTGGTAACCGCAGTGAAGATGATGTGGTGTTGCCGCCATTTGATCCGGGAAAAAACGATAACGGTGCGGAAAGCTGGTGCAACAACATCGACACCATAGCCAAGGACCGTGGATGGAGCGGCATTACCACTGTCAGCAAAGCAGGTAAAGCCCTTAAGGGTTCTGCTCTTTTATGGTTCGAGACCTGGGACCCAGATGAGGGTAGGACTTGGGGGAACTTTAAGACGTGTGTCAAAGATTTATACCCTGAGAAAAAGAACCTGTCGGAAAAACTTTCAAAAGCTGTACTTTACACCTCGGACGTAGCAGAAACCTATTGTGAATACGCTAGGGAAAAGCTAAGATTATTACGTAATACTAAAGTAGTATTTTCTGAAGGACAGCTGGTCGAGCTTGTTTGTGGAGGCATATCAGATATTAATATTAGGATGGCATCGTTTAACAGTCGTGTTAACAGTACATCGGAACTCATTTCTCTTTTTACAACATATATTAAAAACCCTAGAAAACGACCATCCGAAACGAGTACTGTGCCTCACTATTCAACTACTAAGCGTCTTAAGCCTGAAAATTCAAACTCTTCTAAGCCGCCTACTTGTTTTCTATGTAATAAAACAGGTCATGTTAAATCACAGTGCTTCAAAAATAAAAACCAAGATACCCCAAATTCCGAAACGCCTAAACTTCAATGTTCTTACTGCAAAAAGGTTGGTCATGATGAGTCGATTTGCTTTTTCAAGAAAAGAGACGTGACAAAAAATAACTCTAATAACGTCAATTGTTCCACAAATGGTAACCTATCGCTTACTGATATAGAAATTTGTGAAAGACCCATTAAAGCCCTAATAGATTCGGGTGCTAGTTGCAGTATTTTGAAAGAATCAATTGCAAATAGTTTTGGTCGTAGTTTAGAACCCTGTTCGACATCATTAAAAGGAATAGGAAATGGAATGATTAGCATCTCTTCAAAGATTAATTTACCCGTCAAATTTAGTAACGACAATTTAGAAATCGAATTCTGTGTAGCTAACGATTCAGATTGCTATTATGATTGTTTGATAGGCAGAAATGCGGTTCAAAATCCAAACGTAACTATTGTTTTAGATTCCAGTGGTTGTAGATTAGAACGAGTTAACTATACAGAATCGGTTAATTCTATAAATACTCTTAACGCTATAGATAATCATATTCAGGATTTAGTGGCGTTAACAAGTCATCTTGATTTAAGCCTACAGCATAAAATAAGAAATATTTTTGATAAATTTCCAAAGGTGATGCCAAATTCTAACTATATCAGTACAGTTAAAACGGGTGAAATGACCATTAGGTTAAAAAGGGATGAAGTTGTCTATTATAGACCATATAGGTTAGCATCTACAGAAAAAGAAAAAGTTCAAGAAATTATTTCTGATTTACTTAAGAAGAATATAATTAGAGAAAGTCAGAGTCCTTTCGCTAGCCCAGTCCTTTTAGTAAAGAAAAAGGATGGCAGCGATCGTCTTTGTATTGACTATAGAGCTCTTAATAAAATTATTGAAAAAGATAGATACCCTCTGCCGTTAATTGAAGACCAAATTGATAAACTAGGAAAGGCTAAATATTTTATCTCTATAGACATGAAAAATGGCTTCCACCAAATCCCTATAAAGGAAGAATGTATCAAATATACTGCTTTTGTTACCCCTGATGGGCATTTTGAATTTCTTAAAATGCCATTTGGTATCTGCAACGGCCCCTCTGTTTTTCAGCGGGCCATTAATAAGGCAGTCAAAAACCTGAAATTTTTGTTAGTATATATCGATGACTTGTTAATTCCATTTTCAGAAATAGCAGAAGGTTTAGAATACCTTGAAAAAACCATTGAGGCTCTATGTTTGTCAGGATTTACCATTAATTTAAAAAAATGTAAGTTCTTCGTTCAAGAAATAGACTATTTAGGTAGACATATTTCTAGTGACGGTGTTAGGCCGGGAAACGATAAAGTTAACGCTTTAACCAACTCTCCAGTCCCTGGTACAGTGAAAGAAGTCCGCCAATTCATGGGACTGGCGAGCTATTTCCGAAAATTTATACCCGAATTTGCATATCGTACGGCTTGTATAACTAAACTCACTAAAAAAGACCAGAAATGGCAATGGGGGCCCGAACAAGATGCGGCTCGAGAATACGTTATAAAACATTTAGTTTCCAAACCACTGTTGAATATATTTGACCCTAAGCTGAGAACTGAGCTGCACACAGATGCAAGTAGTATCGGATATGGTGCTATACTTTTACAAAAAGAGGATAGCCAATGCCGCGTCATAGCATATTTTAGCAAACGTACTTCTCCCGCCGAATCTAAATACCCCTCGTACGAATTAGAAACATTAGCCATTTTTAATGCTCTTAAACAATTTCGGATTTATTTACTAGGTTTAAATTTTACTATTGTTACGGATTGTAATTCCATCAAATCGACCATGAACAAAAGAGATATTTCTCCTCGTGTAGCAAGATGGTGGACGTATATGCAAGATTTTACATTTAATATTGTATATAAGAAGGGTAAATTCGTTACTCACGTTGATTATCTCAGTCGTAATCCGGTAATCACACCTGCAGAATCGAGAGGGGTAATTAATATTATTAATGAACCAGATGCGCCACCATCTTGGCTACATTCCGCACAAAGTAACGATCCTGAGACACAAAATCTTTTAGAGAAGGTTAGGGCGGGTGATATAGATACAAATCGATACATGATCAGAAATAGCTTGTTGCTTTATAAGAATGAGGATGAGGATTCACCTAAATTTTTCATACCAAAAGGATATAGGCTCAGTTTATTGCGGTTGTTCCATGACGAAAATTGTCACGTTGGTTATAACAAAACTCTAAACAAAATATCTGAAAACTTTTGGTTTCCAAGTCTTGCTGCTTTTGCAAAGAAATATATAAGTCATTGCTTAGTATGTGTAGAGGGTAAAGGTCATTCAGGGCCAAAACAAGGCCTCCTTCACCCTATAGAAAAAACTACACCATTTCACACGTTACATTTAGATTGTACAGGACCTTTTCGTGTGTCTTCCGAAGGTTATAAACATGTTTTAATAATAGTGGATGGCTTTACCAAATACTGTATACTTAAACCACTTAAAACGCTTAACGGTCAAGAATTAGTCTCCATCTTACGAGAAAACTTAACTTTGTTCGGTACACCTACCATGATAGTAACTGACAGAGGCACAAATTTTACTTCCGATCATGTACGATCATTACTTAGAAGTATGCAAATAAATCATCATATGATAGCCACGGGTACTCCCAGAAGCAACGGCCAAGTTGAAAAATATGTTGGTACTATAATTAATATGTTAACCACTACTGTTAACGATTCTTCAGAATGGCCAAGCGTGTTGTGGAAAATACAACTATCTTTGAATACTACCATACAAAAAACAACAGGTTTTGCACCAACAAGGTTATTAGTCGGTTGCAACGGAAATATACCTCCAATACAGGCTCGGCTAGACGAATTACAGGATAATGATTCCGTTCAAGGCATTGATGCTGAAGCTGATAGGGACTTAGCTAGGCAACGTCTTAGAGAGGCTGCAGAAAAGTATAAAAAACGATTTGATAATACTCGTAGAAATAATATGGTGTTCAATATAGGTGATATAGTCTATGTAAATCAAGACCACAGAAGACATGACAAATTAAGTCCTAAATTCAAAGGTCCTTACGAAATAATTGATATTTTAGAGCATGATAGAATTTCTTTGAAGGGGCTTAACACATTAAGGAATCTTACTGTGGCAAAAGAAAAATTAAGGCTTTGGCCAGGAGAATGGGTTGAACAAAATTCTTCCTTTGAGGAGTCCCCATAGCTCCAGCATCATTAGCCGTGATAGATTAATATCCCTTTGTTATATTATTGTTGTTAGATTTTCTTTTATGCGATTATTCAAGTATGTTATTATTTTAATGATTGTTTTGATTATTGTCCTTTTGTGAAAATTAGTAAGTAATGTGATTTCATAAATATACTTAATGGTTAATTCATTGTTTAAAATGTATTTTGAATTAAAATAATTATATTGTTTTTTTATTTAATAATTTGTGTTCAATTAGCATTAGATGTTTGAAATGATTAAAATTATATAAGTTTATAAAAAGAGTTTTTACATTACTGCTGGTCGGTCACTGCCCTGATATCAGTCTGAAATTCATTCGCAGCAGGTGATAGGACTGGTATGTCAAGGCCAGAGGCTATTATATGAATTGCTGTTAAGTCACTGCCCTGATATTAGTTTGAAATTCATGTGCAGCAAATGATAGAACTAATATGCCAAGGCCAGAGACTTCCTGAGAATAAATATAATTAGTTAGGTACTTCGAGAGCGAAGTACATGTCAGTCTGGCCGTGATAGATTATTGAAATAAATTTAGTTTATTTATTGCAATAACTCACGCCTTTTCTTTAATTGGACACAAATAAAAACAACCCTATGATAATTATAACCTTGTTCACATGTGATACACAACATTCAACAGTTTTTCATCTAAATTTTATCAATACTATTACGAAATACTGTTCTTTCATTGTTGTTTTGTATAATGCCATATTTAACCGTTATTTACAAAAAGAAAAATATATTAACGGGACTTGTTTACTAATTATGTCGTTGTAAGACCAAATATGTAATTAGGCTAAGCAATTCCAACATGTTTACAGTATTTAATATAATTTAATCATAGTTTTATGAAAAAAATACAAATATTAACAAATATGCAATAGAATCGTACGATGTGACGTCACTTGTTTACCACCGCTTATAAAAGCCACCGCTCCGCCGTACTCGGCACATTCGCTCCGGAGCAGTCACACCGAACGGACCTAAGTTAAGTAACCTTATTTCGTTAAAAACTTTTATTTATCTTTTAGAAATTATTCTCTAAATTTGTAATATATTTTCTTGATGTAGTATTTATGTGTATATGTAATTTTTTTGTATATAATATTTCTACAACAATAAACTGTTATTTTAAATGTCTCTTAATAAGAACTTGTGTACTTTCTTTATAAATAAATGCCTATAAGAAAAATAGCTAAATAAATTATCTATTTCAAATATAAAAAAATTAAATAAATAATTTCTTTGTGCCTATGTATGTCTATTATTTTTAGTTATTTTATGTAATAATCTCACATCAGAAGTGGGATCGGAACCTGCTTTATACACTTTTTCGAAAAACTTTTACAGATGGATCCTGCTGTGTTGGAGAGTCTTCTGAAAGCCATCCGTGATGCTGTAGCTGGTAACCGCAGTGAAGATGATGTGGTGTTGCCGCCATTTGATCCGGGAAAAAACGATAACGGTGCGGAAAGCTGGTGCAACAACATCGACACCATAGCCAAGGACCGTGGATGGAGCGGCATTACCACTGTCAGCAAAGCAGGTAAAGCCCTTAAGGGTTCTGCTCTTTTATGGTTCGAGACCTGGGACCCAGATGAGGGTAGGACTTGGGGGAACTTTAAGACGTGTGTCAAAGATTTATACCCTGAGAAAAAGAACCTGTCGGAAAAACTTTCAAAAGCTGTACTTTACACCTCGGACGTAGCAGAAACCTATTGTGAATACGCTAGGGAAAAGCTAAGATTATTACGTAATACTAAAGTAGTATTTTCTGAAGGACAGCTGGTCGAGCTTGTTTGTGGAGGCATATCAGATATTAATATTAGGATGGCATCGTTTAACAGTCGTGTTAACAGTACATCGGAACTCATTTCTCTTTTTACAACATATATTAAAAACCCTAGAAAACGACCATCCGAAACGAGTACTGTGCCTCACTATTCAACTACTAAGCGTCTTAAGCCTGAAAATTCAAACTCTTCTAAGCCGCCTACTTGTTTTCTATGTAATAAAACAGGTCATGTTAAATCACAGTGCTTCAAAAATAAAAACCAAGATACCCCAAATTCCGAAACGCCTAAACTTCAATGTTCTTACTGCAAAAAGGTTGGTCATGATGAGTCGATTTGCTTTTTCAAGAAAAGAGACGTGACAAAAAATAACTCTAATAACGTCAATTGTTCCACAAATGGTAACCTATCGCTTACTGATATAGAAATTTGTGAAAGACCCATTAAAGCCCTAATAGATTCGGGTGCTAGTTGCAGTATTTTGAAAGAATCAATTGCAAATAGTTTTGGTCGTAGTTTAGAACCCTGTTCGACATCATTAAAAGGAATAGGAAATGGAATGATTAGCATCTCTTCAAAGATTAATTTACCCGTCAAATTTAGTAACGACAATTTAGAAATCGAATTCTGTGTAGCTAACGATTCAGATTGCTATTATGATTGTTTGATAGGCAGAAATGCGGTTCAAAATCCAAACGTAACTATTGTTTTAGATTCCAGTGGTTGTAGATTAGAACGAGTTAACTATACAGAATCGGTTAATTCTATAAATACTCTTAACGCTATAGATAATCATATTCAGGATTTAGTGGCGTTAACAAGTCATCTTGATTTAAGCCTACAGCATAAAATAAGAAATATTTTTGATAAATTTCCAAAGGTGATGCCAAATTCTAACTATATCAGTACAGTTAAAACGGGTGAAATGACCATTAGGTTAAAAAGGGATGAAGTTGTCTATTATAGACCATATAGGTTAGCATCTACAGAAAAAGAAAAAGTTCAAGAAATTATTTCTGATTTACTTAAGAAGACATTGTTACTACTATTTGCTGTTACTTGTTACTGTTATTTTAATGTTTCTTTGCAATTTGCCGGTCAGTGTAAAGCTCTATGTTGAACAAAATACGGTTCGCGATCGTAAAGAGCTTCAAATGATGAGAGATGATTCAAATGGTTATAATCCTTAAGATAAATGCTCTTTACGATCGCGAACCGTATTTTGTTCAACATACAGTTTCACACTGACCGGCAAATTGCAAAGAAACATTAAAATATTTGAATTTCGCGGGCTACCCTGGTGCTTTCACCTTAAGCGATAAAATTACTAAAAATTATTGACGTGTGAGTCACTAATTTTTAGTAACTTTAAACTAGTTGAGGCCGGTGTTTACTTGCTGACTGCTCTAAGAAGAAACACCAAAACAAACTCAGAGGTGTCTTTTAAAGTCCATACTATCGTGCCGATCAAATCATATGAGAACCATGTAGGTTAATGTCTTTTTTTTTATGGATGGGAAATCATCCAATGACTCCTCCCGCTCTGGAGGGAGTGTCAGACTTCTACTGACTAAAACCCATCCATGTTCCTTCATTGCCCTTTGTGTTCCGGAGCCACGGTGTCTCTTGCGAATAATCCCGCGACTCCGGCAGGCGTCGGCCCTTTCGGGCCCCTCTGTGTGCTGATTCTCTTTGAGGCGCGCGTGGAACACTAACGCGCCGACGAGACGGCTTGTCGTCACTAGACGGACGGACGGCGAGCCACCCATAGCTCGCCGTCCACAGGCTCGCGCCTACGGTGGCTGGAGGTCACCAGGTGGTGTCCCCCGACGCCCGCGGCGTCTACCACGGCGCGGCGGCCGGGACGAGAGGGTCTCCTCTCCCTCTTCGCCACCTCCTTCGCTAATGTAGGTTAATGTCTGAAGTGGTATTTTGAGTAAAGCACCACACAGATTTGAGTGGACGTGTCCAGACAGTGCCTAGAACTTTAAGCAGCTCAACGGCCTGACGAACAATACCAAAGTAAGGACATTTTGTGTAGAGAACTTAAACCGCCAGACTAACATTAAATGAAATGAACCAAACCAAAATATAGCAATCTATGGTCCTCATATTCACAATACGTTATTTATTTATTTATGTACACACTATAATACATACATACTTTAAAAGAAAATTTTATACGGTGAAAAGAGCACAAAGGTACTGCTTATATCAATAGAAATTTGTACCAGCAGACTTGCGATGAAGTTTTTTTTTTATTTGTATGAGGACCACGCAGATCAGTGTCCGAAATGGTATTTTGAGGAAAAGACAGCACTTAACTTCAGCACTTCCCTCAGCTATGACATTTGAGCAACATTTACAATTCATAATGGTACGAATTTGTTTTAGTGTCACACAAAGTTAAATTATCAATAATCCTGCGCACACTAATAAAATGCACGCTAATAACGGCCCTCACCTGCTTATCAACTTCGATGCGTAAGTCGGCGAGAAGAACGTCGTAAGCGCCGTGGACTGCGCGTCACTTACGCGTTGCGCTCATCAAGTTGGTTCTCACAGTTTATTTAACGGTATAATAAAATCACTGGTTGATTTCGTTTTAGTCTTTACTTTGTTATTATGAGTATTTATCACGATATAAATAAAGATTCACATGTTTTATAGTCGATGCTATTGGCTTTACAAGAATCAGAACACGGCACTTCTAGTTTGAGGGTTTTAAATTATTTAGGAGAAGAAATTAATGCATGTATCAGTCGCGCACCGTTTCGAAGATCTACTTACCTGCATTCAGGATGTCCCTCAGCGCTGACAGTACAATTTCCTTGGAAGCAGTAGTTGTGACATACTGAACAGTGGCGTTCCTCCACATCCGGTATAAAAGTCTTCAAAGCTTCACAGGGCTCGATTCCCAAGGTTTGTTCCTCAATTGTGTAGTTGGCTGCTGTGAATTGACACAACACACAGTTTCTGACAGACTGTGCATAAACAGCTGGTGCCACACCGTGTTGTTGATGCTTTGGTAACTGCAAAATGTCACTTTGATTGTGGCCGTTCCAGTAAATGAAATCTTTTGATATAGTTAAAGCAGCTGCATAATTTTCTGTTCCTATTAAATAAAATGTTTGTCTGTTTTCTCCCCTCAAGTCGGCACTTTTGATACAATGATGATTTTGTGTAGTCTCCTCATACCAGTACATTGTCTTCGTTTGTTGGTCAATAGCCAAACTCCAACGCATGTAAACATGTTCGTTTATTAAAACTTCTCTCTCGGAGCCATCAAACGCAGCCCTCTCTATTTTAATATCTGTGACCCAGTAAATATACCTGTAATTTTAAATAACTGTAAGTAATGACAAAGTTCAACATGAGTCTTAAAACTACAGTTAATTGTTCTATTAACGACGTACCCTCCACAGCTGTCTACATCTATATCAAAGAGGTAGTCATCTGTCGTAGCTATAAGATTTCCGTCAACTGCTACGTTAGACGAAGCAGGTTTTAATAATAACGAGTATATATTATTATTATTGTATTCACTCCAAAATAGTAATTCTGTGACCGGGTCGTAGGCGAGACTGCTGTAAATAGGACTTGTTGGTCTCGTTACTAAAGTTTTCATTTCCTTAGTTGTTAGGTCAAAACTGTGTATGGACCACGTATTGTGGTGATCGGCAAACAGCACCCTGTAGTGAACTGGATCGTACGTGATAGAACGGATTTCATGAGCTGACGGAATGTCTTCGATGTACGTTACTGTTCCGTTGTAATAGAATTCTAATCGTTTATTTCCGGCCACGACGATATCTGAAACATTAAAATAACATTTTTTTTTTTTTCAGATTTCCAAACAGAGCTGCAGAGCTCCCATCACTCTTGTCATATAATACGACTAGCTGACCCGCGCAACTTCGTCTGCGTCACATTTTCCATAACTGCTCTGCTCCTATTTGTCTTAGCGTGATGATATATAGCCTATAACCTTCCTCGATAAATGGGCTATCTAACACTGAAAGAATTTATCAAATCGGACCAGTAGTTCTTGAGATTAGCGCGTTCAACCAAACAAACAAACTCTTCTGCTTTATAATATTTCTAGCTGACCCGTGCAACGTCGTCTGCGTAACATTTTTCATTACTGCTCCGCTCCTATTGGTCTTAGCGTGATGATATGTAGCCTATAGCCTTCCTCAATAAATGTGCTATCTAACACTGAAAGAATTTTTCAAATCGGACCAGTAGTTCCTGAGATTAGCGCGTTCAACCAAACAAACAAACAAACAAACTCTTCTCCTTTATAATATTATAAGTATAGATTATTAGTATATTAGTATAGATGCTCATACGAATAGTTTCGAAATTACCGACAGCCTCGAGATCTAAGTACGTAAACTCTCTGTACCTCTGTACATCATCATAACCACTAGCACAAATTAAGGCGGGGTTGCAGTACTTTTTAAGATTTTTGAACGTCTGAAAATCTTATTAATTATGAGTTTTTTAATAAATAAAAATCATTACATAAAAATTGAACATACCCTCAAGTAAATCGTAAAGATAGAAACGCGAATTAGAATGATTGGCTCGATATTTTTTTTTATCAAACATGACACTAAATTATAATTTTAAACGTGTACTGCTAAGAGATTACATCACAAATATGTATTAAAGTTATATCAATAGATAGAGCTTTTTATTTTGAAGTAAATGTTGAAACCATATTGTATAATTTCTATATCAGTTTTCGCCAAGAAGAAAAAACACTCAAAATTTAGGCATTATTTCGCTTGCCGGACAGTCGCTGTTGTTCGTCAAAACACACAGTACTGCAACCTCGCCTTAATTCAGACAGTGTTAAGATGGACGGTTATATCGTGACTAAGGGCGAATTTTTTAATACGTAGTTTACCAATGGTTTAAAATGATGGGCATCTAAATTTCGTAATTGTGAGTTTTTAGGGTTCCGTACATATATAATATATGTACTGAACCCTACAACAACTGTAATAGGTCACCTACTATTGAAAACTATTACTAAGTCTCCGCTGTCCGTCAGTCTACAGCGCTCCAAAAATTGCTATTTTTTCCATAAAGTTCTAAATTGGAGTTTTAGAAAGTCGGGGTTGGCAATATCGTTCATATTATTTTCATAAAACATCTAAGAACACATCAATGACTACACGGCGTCGTATAAATTACTAATGTAAACTGTTCCGTTGTCAAATTATAGAAAACTAGCTTGTGCTAGTGGCTTCGGCCGCGTAGTCCGTAGGGAACATACTCCCCGAATATATATAACCTTCCATTTAAAGATTTCCGGGATAAAAACTACCCTATGTCCTTCTCGGGTCTCAAACTATCTTTGTACAAAATTTCATCCGAATCGGTTTAGTGGTTTAGGCATGAAAAAGAGACAGACAGACAGAGTTACTTTCGCATTTATAATATTAGTTAGGACTCTTTGGTCGCGCAGAGTTAATCTATAGGATTTTTTTTGAAGTCCCTCCCTACTGGCTAATGTCCGCACACGACATTGTAAGTACTTTCGCGGGAAAGGCAAATCAATATATTTTCAGAATATATACCACACACATGGCAATGCACCTCTTAAATAACGAGCTTATATGATGTTTTGGTGACGTCAAGTGGTTCATCTCTACTTTTAAGTATATTTACCTTGTTCACGTTAAAAGTCTCACTCTGCAAGGATAGTCGTAAGAGATTATGATATTCTGAGGCAAAATTTAATGTAAGGGACATAGTATTTGTACCTTCTCACGGAACACGCATGTATAAGACAATGCTTAAAACATCTCAAATTATGCAATAACTTATGTGACCTGTCAAAAATGTACTCGGTTTTTTTTTAGTGTAAATATCAACCACTGTCAGTAAAGAGACTTACATTCGTTTTTATGAAAATATTAATTTAAAATGTCATATACAGCCAGTTTCTAGAAAAAAAAATGGCCTAGGCCTACAAAAAAAATTTAATGTAAGAGACATTTTTTGGAGATATCGAGATTTTAAATATACCAATCGATAGAGCAAGAAATTCCGAATCCAATGATATATATAACTCATTTTCGCCAAAATGTCCCTTACGTTATTTCATATTTCCGGTATCGATATTTATTACTTTCCAGTACAGAGTAATGTATTTTTGCCTATAGTCTATCACAGTGCCATTTTGTCTATTCCCTTTGCCAGCAAGTAGAAATCGTTTCATTTTACTAGAAACTTTTACGCCCTTAGTGACCCAGCGTAGCTGCATTTTACGAGTAAAGTGTACCTGCAGTTTCCTTTTCCTAAAACTGCGAGTGAACATTTCATCAAACTGCTGTAAAAATGAGTTAATTCCCAAATCACTCCAGTCATGATTTAATAGCAAATTTCTAAAGTTTCTTCTTGTTTTTTCATTAAAAATCCGTTTGGTAATTAGAACACTACTTGTTTTTATATTCCTACATAGTTCGTTACTTCTGAATACTGTACTGCAAAGTAATCCTGCATGTCCATCTGCCAAGCCATTGTGGTCAACATCGCAGCTTATCACGCAATCATCTGACAAATTGGTGAAAACATTGTCTATACAAGATCGTGAGTCATTTCGAATAAACGTTGTCGAGCTAACTAGTGGTCTGAAGTTGTAACATGTTAATAGATTCAATAAGTCATCTCTTTTGCTGTTGTCATTTGATAAGTCTATAATAAAATCACCGCAAATTACACAGTTCTTGTTAAAGAAATGTTCTAATAACTTTTCCAGCCTTACCATAAAAGTGTCTAAATTTTTATCATAAGTCGTACGATAACAACAACACACTGATAGGCCAGTTGAAACATCTTTGACGCAGCATATTTCAAAACTGTCCATTTTATATAATTTTTTAGCAATGGGCAGCTCCTCAAATTCCCTAGCCATTTCTGCTAGGATAATAGTCCCTCCTCTCAGCTTATTTACTCTGGTATTATATGATGCAACATTGTACTTTGAAAGATTTACCAAAGAAACTAGTTCTTCGTTAAGAAAATGCTCGCTAATACACAAGTAATTCAAAGGGATACTCAAGTTATCCAAATATAATTCTAACACATCTTTTTTATTATTTAGGCCACACATATTTTGATGAAAGATGTTTAAACGATTCCACAATGAACTATCTACAGTCTCGTTTAGGCATGTTACAGTTGACACATGTTTATCAACGAAAAAATGTATCTCTATCCAACATATTCTTTTTTTTGAAGTAATAAGGTATAGTACCAGGTTGTAACTGGTCGATTTGACTGCTTTCGTGATTATTATCTATACTTAAACTACACAGTTATTTTCATCTGAGTTTAGTGATACCTGTATGTAGCTTTTTAAGTTTCGAAATATATTTACAATTGCCATATCGTTGACTTTGCCTGTATTTTTAGAAAACATTTTATAATTATATTCCAGATGTTTGTTGGTATCAAACAAATATGCGTATTTAAAAGTCTGATTACTTTGGTACATAAGTCGATTGAAAGTCTCTATTCTAGCATTAAATAAGTTAACATTACAATTTAATTTAAAATTAGGAGAACATAGAATAACATTAGTATGCATTACATTTTCGATTTTAATTTTTATATGATTTACAATTTTTGCATAATTATTGGATTCTAAAAAGTCTTTTTCGCCGGGGAGGATTATACAATAGTCATTTATACTATAATCTACTAATTTCTTGTCCAATGATGCAAGGAGCTCCGCTGTTCCCGCATTGGGCATACAGTAGTGACAGATTTGGGCGTTCGGAAAAGTGTTTTCAGCTATTTTTAATATATTATTTACATTATTTCCACTAATTATACATACTTTATTTAAACATGTGTTATCCAAAATTAATTTATTTTGATTTGTCGATCCCACTGCGTGCTCCTCCGAAGGCGGTTTATTTATTCCAATTTGTTGAACCAGACTCTGTTGCGTGCTATTTGGTGTACATGACTGCACATCCGTTTGGGTTTGTTTTGTTTTGCAGTTTATTAGAGGTTTTCTTTTCGGAGTACTTTGGTTTATTTTAATTGGACTAATTGTTGTAACTTTTTTGTATAAATGGTTTTTCTTAATCAAGTCTTCATTTGTGCACCTAAGTTTACTATTTTCTAGATTCAATCAGTCTTACTAAAAAAAAGTTAAACATCTGTTGAGCACCTGTTTGAAAAAAATGTTACCACCAAACTGCGTTTTATGATTGTTTAGAGATAGGCACGCTTTCGACGCGGTTTTAAATTTAAACACCCGAACACCCTTGTTTTGCAAGTGTCTAACCTTTTTTTTTTTTTTTTTTTTTTTTTTGGGATGGGAAATCATCCAATGACTCCTCCCGCTCTGGGTGTAGCGGGAGGGAGTGTCAGACTTCTACTGACTAAAACCCATCCATGTTCCTTCATTGCCCTTTGGGTTCCGGAGCCACGGTGTCTCTTGCGAATAATCCCGCGACTCCGGCAGGCGTCGGCCCTATCGGGCCCCTCTGTGTTGCTGACTCTCTTTGAGGCGCGCGTGGAACACTAACGCGCCGTCGACACGGCCTGTCGTCACTAGACGGACGGACGGCGAGCCACCCATAGCTCGCCGTCCACAGGCCCGCGCCTACGGTGGCCGGAGGTCACCAGGTGGCCCCCGACGCCCGCGGCGTCCACCACGGCGGCCGAGACGAGAGGGTCTCCTCTCCCGCTCCGCCACCTCCTTCGCTAGCATGACTGCTTCGCAGAAGGAGGCAACGGCGTCCCATTCCGTCTCGCTCCGGACCATGGCTTGGACCAGGGCCGGACGCGAGAGGTCGCCGCCAATCGCCGTTTCGAGGACACGGCGGTGCGCCGCCCAAGCGGGGCACACCTGCACAGTGTGCTCTACCGTGTCCTCCGGTCGATCCTCGCAGTGGTGACACCCGGGCGTTTCCTCCCGCCGAATTCGGTGCAGGAACCTCCCGAAACATCCATGTCCGGTGAGGACCTGCGTCAGGCGGAAGGTGAGGACGCCGTGGCGCCTCTCAAGCCACTCCTCAAAGAGGGGACTTACCGCCGCTATCGTGGCGTGCCCTTTGCTGCGGCCTCGATCTTGTGTTCGACCTTTCCAATTGCTCGACCTTCAGGGTAAGTTTCGCTATTTCGGCCATGATGAGGTCTGTTTCCTTGGAAGTGCTTCGCTGCTGCTGGCTTACCTCGCTCACATGGGCTGCGCGCGTGGACTCTAACACATTATCTGCTACGACGGCCAAGTTATCGAGATCTTTCAAATCCGTGACCGCCAAAACTGCTCGTACCGGAGAAGGCAGATGACCCTGCCAAAGCATTCTTAAAGTGTCGTCAGGAATTTTCTCTTTGGCTAATTCTCGCATGCGACGCAAAAGCTGCGAAGGCTTTTGGTCTCCCAGGTCCATCTCGCTAATCAACTTTTGTAGTTGTCGGTTTTTCGATTCTTCATAAATAGCGAGAAGTCGTGTCTTCAGTGCTTCGAATTTTCTTTCTTCTGGTGGATCCATTAGGAGGTCTGTGACCTGTTGGATGGCTTCCTTAGACAGTTTCGACACGACAATGTCGAAACGCGATTCATCCGATAATTTTTGCGGCGCCAGCATGGCCTCTATTCGGTAGAACCAAACGCGGGGCAAGTCGACCCAAAATTCGGGGATCTTCGAAGTAAGTGTAATTGCCGCGAGATCCGGTGATGGTTCCGATGTACTTTTAGCCATTTTCATACACTATCTACACTATCACTACTGCAGAACATGAATCACGTCGGGGTCACCAATTTAGCGTGTGACCTTGGGTGTAGATTCAATGAAAGACTGGCAACGATTAACTCGTGTATTGTTTCTTCCTAAACGACAAGTACAAAGAGCGTGCTCGGACATACTGCACAATGCTTATATACTACGTACGGAATACAAACTTAGCTTACGCTACACAGGATACACATTTAGTATACGCTCTGCCGTTACAGTGGTTATGCATGTACATCATATCTTTTTACACCTGTGCTTAATCCGAGCAATGATAGAGAGGAGGCTTATAATAGAGCCCATATAAGGACTAGAAATACTATAGAAAGGTGTTTTGGCTTATGAAAACAACGATTCAGGTGCCTATTGAGAGGAATGTTCATGAAACTAAGCACTGCCAAAACGACTATTGTAGCTTTAGCAGTACTACACAATATTGCAATAGACATGAACGAGCATGTAGATATTGTACAATACATTCGCCAACCTTCGAGATCACAGACTCAGAGAGCTACAGTTAGGGGTGCCATAATAAGACAACGTTTCATTAATCAACATTTTAATTAGTAAAATCATCATAGTTCTAATATAAACTTGTACTTATAATATAAATTTATTGATTTTGTTTATTCTTTATTGAGTTTTTTTGTTTAATAGCTCAATTTCTAATTGTTTTTTTTTTCCTTATCTAATAGATATAAATCTACCTCCAGCTTGTGTCGCAGTTGCTGATGGGCTAATTCTTGCTGGTGGTATTTCATTTTTAGGCTGTGTTCTTTTTCCATCATTTCCGTAGCTCGTTTTTTAATTTCAATATTACTTTCAAGTAGCGCTGCCTTGCTGGTACTGTAACAAATGAGATCTTGATTAATAATATGCAAGAAAACAATAATACCTATTATGAATAAAATCATGCTCAATTTCTTGTTAAAATTGTTTATGTACTTACATATTTTTTCTTGCTGGTGTTTTTTCTGTTCTTTTCACCTTCAGATCATTTATAACTTATACTTATGTTTTGAATATTCACCCACTCCAATTTTTTTCGTCTATTTGTGTTGGTGTCCGTCAGTTTATTTTCCACAATAGGTGCGGACTTCCGCATTATTTCGAGAAGCAGATCCTGAAATGGAGAAACAAGTGTATTTTTCCCGTATCATGCAACAAACATTACGGCAAAGAATCGCGTGGTATTTATTAACAACTATGTTGCTTACCTTTTCTTCCTGGGTCCAGTTTTCACCACGCAAACGATTTGTTTTATTTTTAGGACTAAAATTCTCCTTCAATACTTGTTTGAAAAATATATTTTAATTTACGTTAAAAAGCACAAGACGTATCAATTACAACAAGAAACGAATTAAGAATTAAAGAAAACTGTTAAGTTAGTGACAGTGACAGGCAATACGAGTGTCAAATTGACATTAGACAGCGTTCTGGTTGACATAATTGGACTTTACCGTTTGTTCAGTTTCTACACGGCTTTGCTCCAAAATAGTAAAATTGTCGATATAATTACATGAATTACAAAAAATACCTTTACTTCATTTTATTGAAGTGTTAAAAACATTATATAAAATTAATCCATCACAAAAAAGTATGCAATTACTTGTAAGCTATCTGCGTAGAATGGTACGGATGAACGAATGATTTTCTGTGTTAACAAGAGCAAAAAAATTGAATGTGATCGACGTTGTCTAGGAAAGCACGCATTAAACTTGGTTTTGTGGTAACGAAAATTAAACAGCTGTTAAACACGTGTTTAGTGCTTTGAGCAGTGTTTAGCTAAACACGTGTTAGACCATTGTTTAAATCCTTTTTTGTAGTAAGACTGAATATATCTATCTCCTTGTGAGCACTATCCAGTTGAGAAAGAAGTACTTGAATTTCTTCCTGTAATGCTCGTACTTGATCATAGTTTTCGTCAACTGATAAGTCAGGCGAGCTACTAGCTGTGCACTCGATTATCTGTGATGTTGAGTCATAGTCGTCTGGGGCAGGGTCCGAAATGTTTCGAACACGCGTGCGTCGAACGGTAATATTTTCTAGGTTGTTCATACTAGAAGTCTTGAAACAGATTGAATTTAATTCTCAAAAAGAACTCTGGCTTTTACACATTTGACTGGGTTTGAACTCGCAACCTCTTCAACAGCAATTGTCGTGCTTTACCTCTAGGTCAACCCGACCTTAATTGTATGTGTGAAATTTTACGTCCATTATGCGCGCTAACAGTGATTTTTTGGTAAGTTAGATGGCACTGTTTTAAGTATTTAAATGACAAGATGTTTATTTTCTTTAGATAATACACAATCAAGGCTGGTAACTCAGTTCGGTTGTATAACGTTTTGCACTAGATGGTGACACTGGTTAACGATTCTGTTGTGGGATCAAAACAGATGGCACCCAATTCTATGTGATAATGGGTTGCAGTTTTGTTGTTAGTTTGTCGGAATTTAGGTTATCAGTTATGCTGGCGTTTTACACTGTATACGTACACTTTTTATTTTTATTTAGCACTTATCACTCAAAAAACAACGTTTGTTTTAGTTTCTCGTACATAAAAAGCATATTTTCCGGGATTGTTCAAATTTACACGACCGTTAGATGGATTGCACTTTCTTTAAGATATTACACTTCCCAGGGTTTTCCCTTATTTGTTTATTATCCGTCCCGTTAAAACGCACTTTGTATAGTAATGTCAATCACTATTTAACATTGTAGTATCACTATTAATATTTTTAATTTTACTTTAACTGAGGAACCGATGTAAACAGTGGCACAGTGGCGCCAGTCTGCGTCACATCGCTTCTAAATAATATTGCGACTATAATTATATTGAGATGTAAGCTACCCTATCTTTCAAGTTGGATCAAACTGCACACGATGTGTACAAATTTCATTAAGATCGGTTACGTAGTTTAGGAGTCCATCGCGGACAAACAACGTGACACGTGATTTATATATGTACAGAACAGCACAGAAAATTCTTATTACGAAAAATGAGTAGGGCTGGACGGCATTTTGAACAGAAGAGATAGTACAGCCAGTGCCTTGCATTAAAGTCTTCCAAATTCCTAATTTTAAGGAGGCTCAAGCAATGTCAGATATTGACTGTTGGTATCTTATCGTGTCAATCTTACATCGCTATGTGTGTGTCGCGTGTACTATGTCGAAATAAGAAGATTTCTCTACTGATTTCCTTATATAATGAAGTGAAAGATGTTCATATAGCAGAATCACATCCCTTGCTGATGTTTACTCTGAGGACATGGATAACCAACATTAATATTGAAGAAGTAATTGTATGGGATTTATATGTAGTGAAATTATCTAAATAAAGCTATAATATTAATTTATTAAAATTTGAAGTTATAAGAGAGTTGCATTTGAAGTATAATGAATGGCTTAGTATATTTACAGATGGGTCGAAGAGTGTAGAAGGTCGTGAAGCAGCCTTTTATGTACCTAGTAAACCAAATAATTTTCAAAGTAATTGTTATAAAATAGATAAGAATGCGTCCGTTATGACGTTGGAGCTCATTGCAATTTCTGAAGCACTTACGTTTTGTACCAGTAGTCAACATAAAAATATTGTTATTTGCACTGACAGCAAAAGTTCCTTACAACATTTAGCTCGATGCGCCTCTGGCCACAGAGGTGTATCCTATCATTAGACAAACAAAAATTTAAAAAAAAAATTATTTTGGTTAATGTACCGTATATATATTCACTAGCTTTTGCCCGCGGCTTCGCTCGCGTAGAATTTGGTCTGCCACATTAAGTTACGTGATTTTTTTTTTAAATACTTATATTTTTTTAATATAACTTCACATCGTACATCCCAGATTTCTAACTTCAAAATTAGTTTCCATAGAATCTTTGAACTCCTATACCTAATATTTAGAGGGAATCTCTTGAGGGTGGAATTATCTGAATTCCTTTCTAAGTGCTCATTATTTTAAGCTATAATAGAACTCTGCAAATTTCAAAATGCTAAGTCCAGTGGTTTCTTCATCAATCTTTACCTGTATGGTGTGTTAATAAAAAGTAGCCCTGTGTCCTTCCCCGGGCTTGAGATTATCCTATCCAGCACAAACCGATACTAAACACTGACTAAACAGGTCGGACCAATGTTACTTGCATTTAATCACTACATAGTCTAGAACAAAGTAGCTTTCTTTGTCCCTATGTCCCTATGTATGCTTAATTTTTTTAAACTACGCAACGTATTTTGATGCGGTTTTTTTAATGGATTTTGTAATAAGTAAAGAATTATGTGGTATATAATTGGAATAGGTGAACATCTGTGTTAATTTATCTGTGTTTTAACTGCAATATACTCCATTATACTATGTTATTTGTTTTTTTTTTGTTCAGGGTAAATATGTAGATTTTGGGATTTAGATACACGTGAGCAAGCTACGTATAGCTGCCCATGGGAAAAACAGGGCGTGCCTAAATGTATCCCCGCTACCTTCAAAGTTTGCCCTTGCGATTTATTAATAGTCATAGAAAATGCAACTTTAAGTGGGAGCTGTAAACGTTTGAAATTGAAGGGTAAGTTATTGGTATTATTGGGATGCGTGGAATAAGAACATTTTCACCCTTAGCTTCTCCAGTTAACATTGTGGCCTTAACAATATGCCTGCCTAGTTCAATGACTCGCAATCTAGTGCCATTACATGGTCTCGGGGCGTCCAAGTTGCGCATTAACAAAACGGATATACCGACTTTTAATTCGAGCTTATGTGATGGCACCCCGGATAGCTTCAAAGAGTTAAGAAACTCCACGGGGTAGCTCGTAGTCTTCAGATGACATGACTGTGTCGATGGAGTTGTAGGTTGTTGCATCGCTGGTTACTTGGTCCAAGATAATTTTATTGATTTTCACAACTGTCTCATTTCTTGGTGCTAGTATACTTAGTTCTTTCACATAGCCGCGGATCGTGGATGTTCTGTTGCAAATTTGGAAAAACTTGAGCAATTAGTGCGTCTTCCGAATCCACAACGAGACAAAATTGGTTAGTGAATAGAACCATACCTTCTTCGTCAGTTTTGATTTGACCTTCACCTATCTCGAGCAGTTTTTCAGCGTACGCGCCCGACTCTAGATCACTGAATAACTGTACACGCATATTGGTGAGAAGGTGCAGCTTTTCAACTTTGGTTCATAACTAAGATGATTAGTAGACTAAGATGCGTTAATTTCGTCTGCTGCAGTGCCTCGCTCGATGACAGGCAAAATTTGCCGAAAGTCCCCAGCCAATAAAACAACCACACCGCCCATTATTGTTTGTTTGTCGTGTAAGTCTTGTAACAACGACCAAGAGCTTCGATGGCACGTTTTTGTGACATTGTGCACTCGTCCCACACGATTAATTTACACTGTTGCAATAGGAGGCCACGAGCAGTGCTTTTGCTGATGTTACACGATGGGGTATCTTCACTCGGCAGAATTTAAAGACTGAATGTGCTGTCCGTCTACCGCTTAGCAATGTTGTAGAACCGCTAGACCGACCCGAGCCGTGTCACGTGATGACGTCGACCGCCCGGGGTCAAATATCATAGCGCGCGCAGCTGTACGCCAGATGTTTATGTTTACGTAAATATTTTTTAGTGGCCTTCTACTAAAGATACCGCTCAAGTGTTTAGTTATTTGTAATGCTGATAAACTGCTCTTTAAACTTACGTTAAGTGTATGATAACGGTTAGTTTCTATATTTTTTAACTAATTTGTAAACATTGAATATTGGTGAAAAAAACACATTATGTGAACTTTGAACAGGAATAATTTAAAAAGTAAATCGATAACATATATATTTTATGACTTGTATGGGTAGCTGGGTTATATCTAAAAACGATAAATAACAAACAACATACTCCACCGTACAAAAACATATATAAAAAAAAAAAATCTACCACCAAACATTAGCCATTTCCCGCCATTTTGCATTATTTACCTTCCGACCCACGGAACAAAAATTCTAATCATAACGTAAATTTCGTTTGTTTTGTTTATGTTTTGGCTGAAATCTATTGCCCAGTAAACATAAAATGCGATAATAATTACTTTTTAGTCTGAACAAGTAGCTAGACTTAATAATTAATCAATTACGATAGCGTTCTGACAACATGGACGCCTTGTGTAACAAGGGATAGGAAAATCATAAAAAAACATGCTAATACTTACCAACATGTTTATTTTCACTTGCACACACATTAATCACATCACAATGCACCCATAAAACATTACTTAACACTAATTCACTCACAAACAACATAATAGACAAGTTTATTCGACAGCTACGTCATTGCGCAACTCGCGTCATAGCACAGACTGACTAAAACATTTAATTTCTTTTTAAAAATGGACTCGCCCGTGGCGTTTTTCGTATTTTATGCATGTAGAAATGTATAAAGATTCGAGTGGAAAAGAGCAAAATGATACAAAATATCGTTTGTTAGACAGAAATGGACATAGTTTGACCACAGATCCGTTATTTGCACGACAGTCATTTCCGTGACTGGTGGGCGGTCTACGTCATATTAAGCGTTGTTCAGACGCGTGACTGTCGGCCGGTCTACCGGAATGCAAAGTTATAGCCGCCACGATTTTTTTCCAAAAGTAAATTAAGCAAGACAGTTTTTCCTGTACCACCCGGGGCATCAAGGAAAAAAAGTCCGCCTTCACCATTCTCAACTCGTCCTACTATTTTGTGATAAATCTCTCTTTGATCAGGTAGCAAACATGGCTCAGTTTCGCATACGTAATCACTTAACTGGTTGGTATCATAGCTCGACCGCGACGCCGCATTGCGCTCCGCCCGCGCTGTCGCCGCCGTTAGGCACTCCGTTCAAGTCAATCATATCGTGATAACTTTTAAACTATTCGGCCAAATTACTAAGTGTGAAAGACAAAGTTTATCTACATTAAATACTTAATGCGAGAAATGTATTCATTTTGATGAGAGTTTTATAATTATATACTAATACCGTATGTCTACGACATATATGCAATCCTTGAAACCACATACCAGTTATGGTATTTGATAACGCTATACAAAAGAGTAACGAAATCGGTCCAGTAGTTTTGCCAAAAAGTCGAGTTTTAATTTGAAGCAAATTTGAACACTCTGTAGAATTGCAACAGTAGGTTAATAGTACAATGAACATGAATCCTTGAACATTGAAAAGCGACGTTGCCACGCTGTGCAATCATTCGCCTACGCAGTTGTACTCATTTTACCTATTTACCTAAAATGCGAAATCGGTACACCTAAACGACAAGCGGGACTTTAATGTGTTTGTATTGCATTTTAATTGAAAACAGAACAAAGCTGTTGTGGCCCAGTGGTAAAGCCCCCGACTTACGAATAGTTGAAGGTCGTGGGTGAGACCAGGCAAGCACTTTTCATTGTGTAATTTATTTATCATCACTGCTCTCAAAACGGTGAATGAAAGAAAACTTCAAGTTTAAAGATGTCCTAGAAAAAAAAATCGAAGACATGTGATTTCTACCAACCCGTATGCCCGCGTAGTGGATTGCAACCCACTCCATCTCACAGAGAAGAGGCTTTTGTCCCTAACCAGAGGGAACATTGTAGGACCAACTATTAAAAATCTTAATGTTGTTTGTTTTTCGTAACATTCGTACGTGAAATTTCTCCTTGTGAAATGTTCTTGACCTGTCACGGCCGAAATTTTATTTTCTTATTTTTACTCAAATTCATTTTCACTGAGACACTCCAACAATACCTGCAAATGTACACGGCGGATCACGGCGGCGCGGTTCGTTTGTCGGCTTAGTACAAAAGGACGCGGCACGCGTGTGTCGGCTTTTTCAAAGGCCTTCGGCTTTTGGCGAGGAGGGGCGCGGGGAACGGGTTGCGCGCGCGCTCGACGCGTAGGGTTGGACACAGTTATCGACAATATTATCAGCTTTCTCTCATTGTCTTTTGAAGAGAATAATGATCGGTTAGCAAAAAAGGTGTTCTAATTTTAAAGGACACGGTTAGTTTAGAATTATTATAGCACCATTATGTACCTACCTACCTATTCTGATTAAAAATTATAATTGAGAGGATTTAGAGATAAAAAATAATGTAATAATGTTTACATTTTAGGAAGAAACATCCTATTAAAAAAACGTACTCACCCGTTTTCTACCCAGGAAATTACTCACTATCTAGGTAGTAGGTACCTACGGTAGTTTCGTAAGTCGAAACGTACTAAAAACATTTATTTTAAAAGTCCAATAAATTTAATTATCACTTCACTGTTAAATACGGTTATTACACAAAAGTACTAGTATTGCCTTGATTGCGTATTAAGTCTTTATTAGATAAGTAATTGTAGAAAACTATCGATAAAAGATAATTATTACATTGTTTACCCTATTTACCTATGACTTTTATTTTTTGCCAGTACGGATGTAAGATTGTAAGTGGAGCTTTGTCAGTTCACCGCGAGTCTTCCGGGATAGCGTGTGTGCATTTCGCAAAGATTTGATAGGTACTTAAGTACACGCATTGTTTTACGTGATTTTTGTTATTTACTTGTATGTATTAGTTTAATTATTTTCTTACAGTGAAATAGACTGAGTAGGTACTTGACTTTTGTGTGTGTAAATTGTGTTTTTATTTTTATTTGTACATACCTACGTACTTATTTTTAACGGTGAAATAAACACTCGGATCCTGGTCGAAATTTGTTGGGCAAGGTTCGGGACAACATTGTTCGGCGATGTCACTTGTGCATTCAAAAACGAGGTGGATATTTTGAACATGAGAAAATTTAAATTTTAATCCATCTTGTGCTGTGACAGAATTTATTTAGATTAGTTCAGTAATCAACTTATCACGAAGTAAAAAAGAACGGGTGAAAAATAACCATAGTGAATTTCATCGCAATTGGCAAAGATAAATCAAAACGCCACCGCGCGAGCATTGTTGCCGCACTTCTCGAGGTCAGTCGAGGTCAAGGTACGTTTTCTAAATAGGGTGATTTACTTTTACTAAATTTATTTTCATATGTATTTTGTTCGAAAACTTAAATTTTTTCATTAACGTTTTTTTAAATCTATAACAATTTATTTATACTTCTGTGGACAAGTGTTACTTGTGGTTTCAATTATTGCATATATGTCCTAGACATACTGTATGTGCATTGTAAAATAGTACCAAATTTAATTTAATTTATGGTTCACAATTTTGGTCGTACTGGCTTGTACATAAAAGGTAGATATATGCTGTTGCGGACTTTTATTTAGATCTACTTAAGACAAACTATCCTGTGGTACATCATCTTTATGTAACTCCGTTGGTTTAGGCTTCGCACGCCAAGATAGCTCTCAGATGGAAGATTTTTTTCCGACTTAATTGACACGTATCTTTATATTATGACCAATATTACATAAAATCATTATAAATTGTAGCCTATGTGTTATTCTGATGAATAACCTATATTACTGTAAAGTTTCATCCAAATCCGTCCAGTAGTTTTTTCGTGAAAGGGTAACAAACATACATACACATACACATACATCCATCCTCACAAACTTTCGCATTTATAATATTAGTAGGTTATACATGTAGTAAAAAACGGTTATTTCAATATTACAAACAGACACTCCAATTTTATTTATATATTTATGTATGTACAGATAAAGCCCAGCTATTGTACGAGATACATCAATTATTTTAGCTGCAGGTTTTGAAACTCCAATGAAAACCGCAACAGATACCTAATAGCATTATGACCAATGCTTTGAATTTGAGCAACTACTGATGTAGGGGCGATGCACCATAGCTCACGAAAGAAATTTGCAACAACTTACGAAATACATCAAAACCAACAAAAAAAAAAAACAAAATACAAAAACCATCATTTCAAATATACTAGTTACAGGCACTTCTAAATAGTAAAGGTCTGTCAGTCAAATAGGTGAAGCTTACTACCGCGCTAGCGACATGAGCAGCAAGTTGTTCTGCAACAAATACACTCACCGACCCTATTTACAGCGCAGCAGTTCCAAAGAGTAGATCAGATCCTCCATGAACACTCTTTTAAACCAGTTGTCAGTGTTTACAAAATAATGGTTACATGCGTTACGAAATAATTTATGAGTAAAATTTTACAATGCAAAAGAGAATGAGTCTATACAATGCAAAGATAATCTTACAATCTTCAGCAGGTCCAACAATGTTTTCACATATTCATCAAGTGGAGCGGACCAGCATTGAGCCAAGCATTTCATCAAGCCAACAACTGCTATGACTATTTGTTAAACATAATTGTTTTATCTGCGTTCTACAGATTTTACAGGTGCATCAGAATCAGTATCAGGCTCATACTCATTATCGCTTTTGCCACAAACAACTGGTCTTTTTGTACGCCACCAAAACTCAGGTGTGTCGTTTTGACCAAATTTCTGTTTTTCGGGGTATGGAGTTGACATCAAACTGACTGACTGATCGATCAACGCACAGCCGAAACCGCTAGTCGTAGAAAGCAGAAACTTGGCCTGTTGCTTCCTTACACTCAGTAAGGGTGCATTAAGAGGGAATTTCCTGAATTTCCTTAAGTTCCTGCGGGAACAGCTGCTGCTGGAAACAACGTATATGCGCGTGCGAAGTCACGGACGAAAGCTAGTCTATCTTATGCTATCAAAAAGCAAAAATGGCGTTTCAGCTACTAATGGTAGCTAATTTGAGAATTGGTCAAAGGTAGACAGAAACGTTACTGTTACCGGCCATTAACAATTAATCTTTACATTATTACAAACCGAAATAAAGATAGAGAAAAAGGAACAGGAATATGGGTTAGTTGGTTTGTTGCATCGCCAACTATCAAATTCCGATCTGCCAGTTGAGAAATTGGAGAAAAACCACAGTAACACATTGCCTGACTGCATAAGTCAAACGTACAGTCCGCCTTTGTGTTGTGATTTTAACTAGTGCATACCTATCGAAAAGTAAATAAAAAAAAAAACTTTCTAACAATCAAACATCGCGGCTTCACTGAAGCGACTCGCACTATGAAGTTCTGATTCGGGATTTAAGTGACAAACTTAGCGGTTGAAAAAATTCAGTTTTCTTAAACACATCGGTACGGTCAGCGACCAAAGACGATTAACACTGCAGGCTGCTGATGCATCTCATCTAAATTCAACATGATTTTGTGTTTGCGCTTTTCAAAGAATACTAAACCAAATAACCTACCTGTCTACTGATGGAAAGAAAGCTCTTAACGATTCTAACTTGCGTATAACTATTTAAACGTCAAAATTTTTAGGGTTCCGTACCCAAAGGGTAACCTACGGAACCCTATCACTAAGCCACCGCTGTCCATCTGTCCGTCTGTCTGTCAGCGGGCTGTATCTCAACAACCGTAATAGGTACCTACATAGTTGAAATTTTCACAGATTGTGTATTTGTAATAGCGCTATAACTACAGATAATAAAAATTAAATTAATTTAAATATTATTGAGAGGAATGTTACAAGAAACGTGTTTTGTCGGTTTATGGTACGGAACCTTTCGTGTGAGAGTCCGACTCACTTTTGGTCTGTTTTTTAATAGTACCTATTAAAATAATAAATTTAAAAATATCGAAAGAAAGAAATTACCATGTTCTAACCTAACCTAACCAAACTAATCCAAAGATGAGAATTTCACAATTTTGGTAGTTAAATTGTTGGGACTGATTCTGGTTCCCGCTATTATTTTTTTTAACTAACCCAAAATACAGAAACAAAAGTTAATATTTATTATCGTTATGACTTTTCCACTCACCCCAGGGGAACGATTGCGCCAGGCCCACGAGCGCTGCCACAAACGCCAACACACGCGTGCTGTACATCTTGTTCTTCACACAAGCTTGGTTCAGCAGAGTTTAATGAGACGGCAGCTCTCGGTGACCACTCGCTAGATATAAAGCAAAACTCTGGCTTCCCGAATCTTTAAATATGCTGGTAGCCACATCGCTGCCAAAAAATATTAAGTTTCGGGATTACTTCCTGTAATAAGCGGGCTTCCTGTGGGTAACCAGAAGATAACGAAATTAGCAAAAATTTTGTAAAATATATTTCAGCACATTTAAAGTGTTATCTGTGGTTTCTTTTCGATATGAAACTGTGTCACTGTAAAAGCTCAAACTACGGTAAATCTTTACTTGTTCTGGTAAAACCGAAGACTTTCCAAGGTCTACACTACTACTGTAAAAGTCCGAACTGATCTACTCGTACATCATCATCTGCCTAGCCTTTTTCCAAGTATATTGAGGTCGGCAGAATACCAGTGTTTTACGTAAAGCGGTAACACGATAGTCAAGCAAGACTAGTGTCAGATTTTCTTGCTTCTGACTATCCGAAACGACTGCCAAATATCTCCAAATGACAGCCGGGACCAGCCGGGACCAACAACTTAACGTGCTTTCCGAAGCACGGAGGAAACTCGGTATGTTAAGATGGTCACCCATCCACAGACCAACCTCGGTAAGCGTTGGTTAACCTTGAAGATCGACCTGTGCAGCTGCAAATTTAGACATGAGCTCCTGATCTGATCTACTCGTACGTCAAACAATAATTTCCGAGATTTACTCGCTTTAGGGTTCATCTCATAGACACGTAGGTACCTAATTGTTGATAAATAGTGATATTTATGTCACACTGGCATAATGATGATTCATTTTTTGACGTGAAATCTTTTTTTTTTTAACAAAACGGGGAACTCTTGGCCCAAATCATACCTGATGGAAAGTGATTATTAGGCCAAAGATGGAAGCGAGCTTTACCCGGAATCCTCTAACACAGAGGAACTGGCTATCATACCTCTAACTGTCGGAACACAATCATGCCGTTAACATTGTTGTTATGGCGACAGACTTAGATATGATGGTGGTAGCTTGCCAGGCGGACTTAGAAGTCTTACCACTAGAATCGAACCCGGGACCTCTGGGTCTGAATCAGGTGGTATAACCACTAGACCACGGAGGTGTTAGTGTAGCACCACCCGGGGACCACGTGTAGGGATTCGCTGAAGGGTATTCTCCTGCGGTCGCGGGTGACTCGGCCCCCAAATCAGACTTGATTTAAAAAATCACAATCGATTTGTAATCTTTTTCTCATACTTGCTTAGAAATTTGAGCATTAATTCAATACCTAACCTTCTTCGATATGAATCGAAATTGCTGTGCTAGCCAAATACATGCAAGTAGCGGACGGCACAAGTTGTATTACAATCCATATCGATGCATGGATAAAAGCCAGGTCGATCCTGTGCTTCTAGAAATTACCAATACCAAAATGATAATTAAGTGTTTTGCGATTATTGGTATTTCTCATCTTTCATTTTGTATTTGATGTGAAATGACGGCCAATCTGACCTCCAAAACCCAGTAATAGGGTAACACGGTTCTTCTTAGCAAGGCTGGTCCCAGAGGTCTTGTCTTCTGACAATCTGTAACAACTGGCATAAATGTGTGTTTCTTTTATTTATTTATTTATTTATTTATATATAAGTATATATAAATAAATAAATAAATAAAAGAAATACGTACAGAAAATCTTAAACTAAAGACATACAATTGGCGGCCTTATCGCATTCCGCGATCTCTTCCAGGCAACCTGGAATGGACAGTGATAGCCTGGACACGAAATGGGGTTGCACTTCTTCTTTCTTTCTTTCTTTCTTATTTCTGGTTACCATCCACGGACCAACCTAGGCAAGCGTAAAATGTCCTCGAAATTGGCCTCCTGCGGCTGCTATTATTTAACATCGAGCTCTTGCATTTTCCTATTGTTAAGTGCTATTATTTTATTCTTGATCAGAGAAATACTTTTATACACATATTTTCTCGCATATACCTTTTTTTCCGGCTTTGGACACTCAGGAGGTTTACTGACAAATTCTAGGATTGACAATAATGGACTTTGACGGTAACACAAACTCGGATGTGGGCACATAACAAGGTCGCTGTCTGATAAGAAGGTCAATTTGTTTTAATTTTACATGAATATTATTACATACTAACTTTTTCCCGCGACTTCTTATAAGCGCCGCTATAGCCTTCCTCATATAGAGAGAACAAAGAAAATTTTCCAAATCATCCAACTGGTAGTTCCAGAAATAAGAGCGTTCAAACAAACACAAACGTTTCAGCTTCAGCTATAATCTTAGTAATATATAAATCACGTGTCACGTCGTTAAGATGGTCGCATGTATAGGTTTGACATTGGCATTTTAGCATTTCATTTCATTAGTTGAAACTGAGAAAAATATCAGGAGGAGTGGGTATGTTTGGGTCCAGCACTAACTTGGAACCTTTTCGCAAGTTCGTCTGTGGCGTCATGGCCTAGGGATCTACACTTCCCCTATGATACTCGAGGGTGAAACCCGCTACGGATAATTTCTGGCCCTGAGCTGGTAATCACGTATCATAGGCTTACTGAGAATTGAACAGCATAAAAAGTAAATAGAAAATAATTGGGAATAAGGGAGATTCTGGGAAAGATCGCAACGTGGCTGGAGCATCATGCTAGAGCAAATTAGCTGAAATCTTATATCCGCTACTTTTACAGTTTGTTGAATATGTGTGACTTTCAGCCATAGCAAAATTTAATCGAAATTAAATATGTAAATTAAAAAAAAAATTGGATGATGTGTACCTTTTCTTTCACGGCCATCTTAATGAAAATATTTTGCTTATCTTCCCCACAAACATTATATCAATATAATGGGTATTGATGCTTACGTCGGTGGGTTCCCCGTACACAGACGGAATTAATTAATGCTGAAGCAACGGGGGGCTATCCTCTAAAATAAGCTTGGGGGCCGAGTCACCCGCGTCCGTAGGAGAATACCTTTCAGTGAATCCCTACACGTGGTCCCCGGGTGACACTAACCGCCTCCGTGATCTAGTGGTTATACCACTAGATTCAGACCCAGAGGTCCAGGGTTCGATTCCCAGCGGGGGCAAAGTTTTTGATCAGTTTGGTTGGTAGTAGGACTTGTTCTAAGTCCGCCTGGCAAGCTACCACCATCTTGTCTAAGTCTGTTGCCATATCAAAAATGTTAACAGCATTGTTGTGTTCCGGCAGTTAGAGGTATGATAGCCAGTTCCTCTGTGTTAGAGGATTCCGGGTAAAGCTTGCTTCCGTCTTCGGCCTAATCATCACTTTCCATCAGGTGAGATTTTGGGCCAAGAGTTTATCCGTTTTGTATAAAAAAAGCTAACGATCCTTTTGATTGTGGTGTGTGCCGTCAGTAATTTTTATCAGTTTTTGTATAATTATGCCCATTTGAGTGGCCTTCATTTCTTTTTCTTCGTCGTTCCCTCACTGCTGAAGACCCTGACTACATGATACATCTCGTTTCCAAGGCATTCGGTAGTCTGGAGTGTGGAAAGCTCTGAAATGCTATCTCCAATAGCCTTCTTTATGACGTTGCACCATAAAGAAGACCACATGTTTGCATATTTGAACTTTAGCGTGTTGACAATAATGTATTGCGCTAAATGAATGGCGCTTTTCTCCAAACTACGAAGTTAAGAAACTTCGTTTTGAATAAAGATGTTTCTTAATTTTCTTCTTCTTTTCGAGTTGATGATTAACTCTGTATATTGTTTCGGCCCAGTGAAGTGTAGAACCCTAATGCGTGAGCAATAAAGATGGAAAATTAATTTGACAGATTGTTGCGTGGTTAATAGTATGATTTTAATATTTCTGCTAAAGTGACCTCTTTAGACTCGCAGGTGTTATTGAAAAGCTATCTCATTAATATTGCAGCAACGCGAAAATGAGATCGAATGCTGAACGCCATCTATGGAACATGAAGTTGAACTATGAAAAGATTAGTTAGAGTTCGTTTTATTTGAGTTACTATGAATATAACGTTCATTTATCGAGGATGGTTATAGGCTATAATCATCACGCTAAGACAAATAGAAGCGGAGCAATAATGGAAAATGTGACGCAGATGAACTAATAATATATGTTATTTTTTAATAGTGGTTGCACATTTCCCTACGCAGGTACTCACTTTTTGTGCTCAACTTAGTAGTAGTAATAGTTAATTAATTTTGCAACTGTACAACAATACCTACTCTTTTGTTTACTGTGGAGGCTTGTAAATGGCTTGTTGTGAATTAGCTTACAATTACCCCCGCATTAACTTAGCTTACAGCTATTAATGCGGGGGTAAAAACAGGCTATTTTTACCGACTTCACAAAAAGGAGGAGGTACTATGTTCGGATGTTTGTATGTTTTTTTTTTTTCTATGTTTGTTCATCGAATACTCCGCCAATTGTCGACGGATTTTTAAAATTCTTTTTTTGGGCTTTCGAAAGTAGATAGTTCTGAGGTGGTCTCATTGTCACCAAGTTAGGATCTGATGATGGGATCTTAGAGAAATCGAGGGCAACCCTCAAATTTTATAGGCTTACTTACTATTTTTCGCATATTTTATGAAGTATCTTGTGTATTTGCATATGGTTGTTACCATCTCAGGTAGCTGGGCTGATGATGGAAGGTACAACTCCTTAACAGTAAGAAGTTACTCGAACAGGCAAGGATGTTTTAGTAAATTGTTTTGATGTTTGATGATCGTTGCCACATTTGGTCTCATGATCATGACCTGATAGAATAGAATAGAATAGAATAGAATAAGTTTATTTGTTAGAATATTGTTGTTACAAGGTGTTACTACAATTTGAAGTCCAAAATATTCTGCTGTTTCCAGCGTACAAATATTTTCAAAATTATAATGAAATCAAAATCAATTGAGAAACATAGGAAAACATTATCTGATATGAAATACAATTTGAAGGGATTATTTAATACAATGTCAAAGCAAGCTAAATATAATGTCAAGAGTTATATAATGTCAAGGAATACTAAATATATTGTCAGAAATAAAAATTAAAATAATAAAGTGTTAAGAATTATTCAATACAATGTCATAGGTATTAGATTAAATTCAATCATTACGAATGTAAGGGCAATTCGTCGTCCAATTTAAATTTGTCAAACTTTTCATTTAAAAACTCATCTGTTGAGTAATAACACTTAAATAATAGGAAGGCAAATAATTTCTTTTTAAAAGATATGAAATTAAGATCTTTAAAGACATTAGGTAATTTATTATAAATACGAATTGCCATACAGTAAACATTGTTGGAGAATAGTTTAATTCGTTGTTGAGGTACACATAATTTGTGGATATCTCTGCTTTTTCTTACCACAACATCATTACGTAATTTAAATAAACCTATGTTTTTACGTACAAAGATACAAATTTCGAATATATATAAAGATGGGAGTGGTAATATTTTTAAACTTTTGAAGAGTGGGACACAGCTATCTAATGGTTGGGCTTTGGTTATTGATCGAATACATTTTTTTTGGGCTCGAAATGCCTTAATAAAATCCACAGAATTGCCCCATATGATAATACCGTAGCGTAGAATTGATGCTACGTAACCATGATAAGCAAAAAGTGCTGCATTTATACCAGCTACACGAGTTATTCTGCCTAAAACAAATACAAATCTTTGCAGCTTAGTGCATAATTTTTTAATATGTTCTTTCCAGTTGCAAAATTTATCTAAAGTTATACCTAAAAAAGTAGCATTTTCAACCTCTTCTACAGTGTCACTTGCATATCTTATTTTTAATCCGTGATGTTTGCTATTATAAGTTTGGAACTGTATAAGTTTAGTTTTACTGATATTGACATGCAAATTGTTGTCTTTTAACCATTCTATTATTTTGTTTAGTGTGTCATTGATCTCTTTCTCGTATTTGGTGATATTTTTATCAGTGAGTTCAATACTAAGAGTAGTATCGTCAGCGTACAGAATGCATGAATATGGGGTCACATTGGGCAAATCATTAATATATAGTAAAAACAAAAAGGGTCCTAATATACTTCCCTGGGGAACCCCACAGGAGTTTTGACGATAGGCAGATCTATATATAATTTTTTCTGATATATTACGTCTAGATATTTCTACACATTGCTGGCGATTATACAGATAAGTTTTTATCCAGTTTAATGCATTTCCCCGAATACCATAGCGATTCAATTTGTAGAGAAGCAGTTTGTGATCTACGAAGTCAAAAGCTTTTGACATATCAAGAAATATTGAAGCTATTGACCTATTTTCATTAAGACTTGATGTAATCTTTTTCATGAGAGAAAAACATGCGAGAGTTGTTGATTTACCCTTCCTGAAACCAAATTGGTCCTCTTTTAAAATTGCGTGTTTTATTATAAAGGAGTGTAATTTATCGTACATAATTCTTTCAAAACTCTTAGAAATTACGGGTATTAGAGTAATAGGACGATAATAATTGTTCATATCATTTTTATCGCCTTTTTTATATAATGGTTTGACAATAGAAAACTTTAGTTTGGTGGGGAATAAACCTTGAAAAAAAGATAAATTAATAATGTGGGCCAGCGGTCGAGATATATATTTAGAGCAACGCTTAAGAAACTTTGTATTAATGTTGTCATAGCCAGTTGAGTTAGTTGAATTTAAGGAATTAATAACTTTATACACAGAATTTTCATCATTTGGAGTCAAAAAGATGGTATCCGATATGTCAGTGATGGTATGTTTATAGTCAATTGGTGTTGCAGAATTATGGATGTTTGGTTTGTTTGTCATGTTTATAAAAAAGTCATTAAATTGGTTTGCAATTTTGTCGCCATCAGTGTATTTGCACTGATCAATTGTAATAGAAGAAATTTCGGTGTTACTATCGGTATCTGAACTATTCTTTTTTATTATATCCCAGGCGGCTTTACATGTATTGTTCGATTGAAGTATAAAACGAGTGTTATCAATTTTCTGAGCATGTAATATACATCGTCTCAATATTCTAGTGTAATTTTGGTAGTGCTATAGGTGTAGGGTTTTGTTAGAATTTAATAGCCTATATTTTAGATACATACTTCTTTTCTTGACGCAACATCTTTTTATTCCTTTTGTTATCCATTTAGTTTTTACCGGTTTGTTTGTAATTTTTACTCTTAGGATGGGAAAACAGAGATCGTAAAATAGGGATAGTGTATCATGAAAGTGATTGAATGCGTGATCAGTATCATCAGATTCGTATGTTTCTGAAAATGAAAGAGACGATATGCATGATATGAACTTTTCAATGTTGTTTTGACTTAGATCTCTTCTCTTTTCAAACCAAAATTGTTTTCTGCATTTTGCAGTATCTACAGACGAATCGAAGCTAATGGACTGACCTGTCTCATGGTCAGATAATGCAAGGAATGTACCTGAGGCTGAACATTAGGTAAATCGCTTGCGATGAGATCTATACATGATAATTTTCTTGTGGGTTTATTTATATGGTTAGAGATATTATGGTTATGTAAGATAAGTTCCAGTTGTTTATAATAATTATTACGCTTTAACGCGTCAATGTTCCATTCACCGCATAGTATTATGTTATTTTTATTTCGTTTTGTTAATTCCCTTAAAATATCCTCTAGGTTTTTCAAAAACAAACTTAAATTTGAATTTGGAGTACGGTAAATACAAATGACAATGACTTTAAGAGTGATAATTTCTATTGCACAAGATTCGAAATCATATAATAATGGTGCAACTAAGTTTGGGATAAGTTTACATTCGAGGTCCTTTTTAACCATTATGCATGTTCCGCCGCGCCTTTGGTGAGGTCTAGAAAAAGATGAGACTAGCTTGTAATTTTTTAGTATTAAGTTGCTTTCTGATCCTCTTTTTATAAAAGTTTCTGAAAAACATAAGATATCAATATTTGTATCTTTTTCATGCAGTTCTTGTAAAGTAATTTCTAGTAAATCTGTTTTATTTAAAATGCCAGCGATGTTTTGGTGAAAAAGTGTACACTTACGTTTAGATTCGAAAAAATGTGGTCTTACTAGGTATATTATTTATATTAGGGTTCGGCATAATTGCAGTAGATTCACCAGCATTTAATGGCTGAAGAGGGGCTCTTTTTTGTACCTTAAAATAGTAGGGGATTGTTCCTTTTTTGTTAACGTGGATACTATTTATGTTTGAATTCGATGAAGTGTGAGTGTGGTTTAATGTATTGGCTGTGTCCATAATTCTCCTTAAGTTAATGTTATCAATTTCTATATTTAGTTTTTAACACAGCATTGTCTTGGATATGTAATAATAATTGTTATAATTATATATTATATTCTCAGTTGTATCAATGAACTTACAATTAGGAAAAATTCGCAAGAACAATTTAATATTTTGATTTAATAAGTTAACATTTAAATAGGGATTATCAATAATATTTAATACAAATACTTGGTTATTTTTTAGTTTTTGAAGGGTTGGAATCAAGTCTGACAGTAATTTGTAAGGGTTTTTGTCATTGCTACCTATACCCAATATTACTATGTCATCGTTATGCAAGTTTTTTATATAATCGTCTATTTTACATAATATTTGCGAACTAGTTGAGCTTGGGTTTGAATATCCTGTTACAGAATAAACGTTATTCCACTTATTTGCATCCCTCTGTAACTTTATTTCACTGGCCAAACCTCGTACGTTTTGGTCACCTAAAATTATAATTTTTGAAACACCTCTTGAGTTGCAGACTTTTGAATTATCTAAAACTTGATTATTAGTGTTATTCAGTAGTTGAAATGAAGTTTGAGCACATGGGATCTCTATACTGCGTTCCAACGTTTGTTTGTCTTGTAGATTCATAACTGATACTGTAACACTTTTCTCAGAACAGCCCAGTTTTGTTGGTTGATTAATTTGGTTTGAGTAAGTGGTTGTAGAAAATTTTTCAACACTGGGTGAGCTAGGCGTCATGAGCAGAGAGTCACCAAATGACTCAGTGAGACGTCGCTTGACATTAAGTTTCTGCATGGTTGACTGACGAAAAGTTGTTCGTGGACTTCGGCAAATCTGTTTCAGTATTTCAACTTCCTGAGATAGTTGGGCAATTTGTTTCTTCTGTTCTAAATTTTCGAGAATAATATTTTCTAATTCATGTTGCGTAGATTGTAACTCCGCCTTTAGTGTATTTATTTTGGTGTCCATTTCGTCTCGGCATAATGCTGTTATATGTGAAGAAAGGTCTAGTCTTCTACTCAGGAATTCATCAGAATAAGATGAGTTTATGGAGGTGCTCACATCCATTCTTTCCAGTGATTTACACTTTTGTACAGGTCTTCTGTGAGTTACATTATTTAGATCTTCCATCGTTATGCGCCCTCTATGTTAAGTTGTGTAGTTAATTTAGTGCAGCGCAATGGATACTTGATAAGAAGTTTTCCTATTTGTCAGCAGATGTCGTGTTAAATATAGGTAATCGATGTAATCGATGAAGAATATAGTACCCTCTATGGTTGAACTTCAATATCTGTGTGATGTTGCTATCCGGCAATAGATGTCGTTTAACGGATTATCGTGAATCAATAAAGAAAGTAATGCCCTCTATTAGCGAACCTCATCAAACTGAAGTGCCAATGTAGTGCCCTCTGTGGCGGTTCCTTAATACCCTTGAGATGTTTAGTTGTGTAATTAGTTTCACTATCCAGCAATAGATGTCGTTTTGCGGATTGTCGTTAAGTGAGGAAGAAAGTAATGCCATCCATTAGCAAATATTATTATCAAACTGAAGTTCCAACGGGCAAAATTTTGAATGAATGATTTCGCTATTGAGCACTAGAGGCGTTATATATTTTCAACTTAATTATAATTAGAGTTTTTGATTATTTCACTATTTATGCATTGTTTACGCAATATTTGCAATCTGTGTTAGTTAATTTACTTGAACTCTCCACTATTAATCAACAGAAAGTACATACAGATTCCGGTGTCCTTGGTTATTTCGTGTCATTAGTTTTGTCACCACATATTTAGTTCACAAGCCCATCGAAGTAAAAATATCACTTTCACAGATAGATTAGTTTATGATGTCCACTTTTTGTCACTTTTCGAAACGTTCATTGAACTAATTAGATTTTAAAAGATTTATTTATAAGGAGCTGACAGAATTGAATGTTTACAGAATAGCGCCCTCTTGCGGAGCTCTCTCTGCGCTCTCTGATGTTGCAGAGTACCTAACTCCTCGACAACTAACAGCAGATATATCGTGTTTAGGCTCATTGAAAAGGGCTCGATGTGTGGATAAACGTACTGTTAATGAGGAATATCGAAGTACATAGAGACCTGATGCTGAAGCCAGGAGCATCAGAAAAAGTATAAACCTTGAAATTACAGCACCGTAGTCGTGTTTGGGCTCATTTTAAACAGGACTAAATTTTAAGTTCAATGCAATGTTGACATAAGTCTGGCCTGATGCTGCAGCCTGGATAATCAGCATCTAGTCTAAAAACTAATAAATACTTCTTATAGTGAAATACTTTTGCGACTTTTTCTTCTGTATGATTATTAACCGACTTCAAAAAGGAGAAGGTTTTCAAAAAGGAGAGTGTCAATTCGGGTGTTCGTATTTTTTTGTGTTTGTTCGGGCATAACTCCGTCGCTTGCGAACCGATTTTAAAAATGTTTTTTTTTTGTTGGAAAGGATATAATACCTACTTCCCAAATGGTCCCATGATAAGGAAACCAGGATCTGATGATGGCATCCCAGAGAAGTCGAGGGCAACTTTCAAAAATCGTATGGGCAACTAGTGCGTTTGTTAATTTTTTCATTAAGTATTTCAAAGCACTACAATTTAATGAAGGTCTGGAGTCGTTCTGATGATGGAGCCGAAAGACAGTCGAGGGAACTCCTCAACGATTTACCGCAGTAACCTTGTATTTGGGCTTGACTAATTTGTATTGATGAGAACTTTACACCTAGATGGGTTGTGGCTGTCATTACGGGTCTTATACTTTTTTATGTTTGTTACCTCATAACTCCGACAATTATGAACCGATTTGAAAAAATCTTGTTTTATCTGAAAGGATATACTTGCAGATCGGTCTCATTTAAATTTTATCTAAATCGGTTACGAACTTTGGATTTTAAATCGAAATAGCTGGAATTCGTCTACTTGGATGATTGTTTCATGTCATCCAAGTAATCGCATATTTTGCTTTTCTGCGATTTTGCATTGGTGTTGTTAGGTATGGGGTACCACTAAAAAGTGAAAAATAAATAACTTTTTACAAAAAAAATACAACCGACTTCCAAAACAAAAACACTACAAAGTAAAAAATAACTTTAATTTCGGAAGTCGGTGTCAAAATACGAAGAAACTAACAAAAACACCGACTTCCGAAATTAAAGTTATTTTTTACTTTGTAGTGTTTTTGTTTTGGAAGTCAGTTGTATTTTTTTTATGCTAAACAGAACGAATAATAGAAAGTTGTACAAAACTCGTCGAAGAACGTTGATAAGCAAATTTAAAATCTTTAAATGTTCATAACTTTTTTTCCCGGCCACCGATTGTAATGAAACAAAGCCTATATGTTGCTTAGAAATAAGCTGAATCTTGAAAACCCCAACCAAATCCGTTCAGTATTTTCGGAGATCATCGCGTACAGACAGACAGACAGACAGACAGACAGACCGACATTCAGACAAGAAACGTAAAAATGCTCTTTTTGTGTTCTATAGCTTTTTTTTGAAAACTTCTACTCGATTACTTAGTAGTACTTCTACTCGATTCTTGGTATTTTTCTTTAAAAAGAAAAATACCATTTGGGAAGTAGGTATATCCTTTCCAACAAAAAAAAAAACATTTTTAAAATCGGTTCGCAAGCGACGGAGTTATGCCCGAACAAACACAAAAAAATACGAACACCCCGAATTGACACTCTCCTTTTTGAAAACCTTCTCCTTTTTGAAGTCGGTTAATAATCATACAGAAGAAAAAGTCGCAAAAGTATTTCACTTTAAGAAGTATTTATTAGTTTTTAGACTAGATGCTGATTATCCAGGCTGCAGCATCAGGCCAGACTTATGTCAACATTGCATTGAACTTAAAATTTAGTCCTGTTTAAAATAAGCCCAAACACGACTACGGTGCTGTAATTTCAAGGTTTATACTTTTTCTGATGCTCCTGGCATCAGCATCAGGTCTCTATGTACTTCGATGTTTCTCATTAACAGTATGTTTATCCACACATCGAGCCCTTTTCAATGAGCCTAAACACGATATATCTGCTGTTAGTTGTCGAGGAGTTAGGTACTCTGCAACATCAGGTCATGAATTGATGATCATGAGACCAAATGTGGCAACGATCATCAAACATCAAAACAATTTACTAAAACATCCTTGCCTGTTCGAGTAACTTCTTACTGTTAAGGAGTTGTACCTTCCATCATCAGCCCAGATACCTGAAATGATGACAACCATATGCAAATACACAAGATACTTCATAAAATATGCGAAAAATAATAAGTAAGCCTACAAAATTTGAGGGTTGCCCTCAATTTCTCTAAGATTCCATCATCAGATCCTAACTTAGTTACAATGGGACCACCTCAGAACTATCCTTCTTTCGAACAAAAAAAGAATTTTGAAAATCTGTCGACAATTGGCGGAGTATTCGATGAACAAACATAGAAAAAAAAACATACAAACATCCGAACATAGTACCTCCTCCTTTTTGTGAAGTCGGTACAAATAGCCTGTTTTTAAACATTCTTATACAGTCTACGACATTTATATGCAATAATTGAAACCACAAGTAACACTTGTCCACAGAAGTATAAATAAATTGTTATAAATTTAAAAAAACGTAAATGAAAAAATTTAAGTTTTTAAACAAAATAAATATGAAAATAAATTTAGTAAAAGTAAATCACCCTATTTAGAAAACGTACCTTGACCTCGACTGACCTCGAGAAGTGCGGCAACAATGCTCGCGCGGCGGCGTTTTGATTTATCTTAGGCAATTGCGATGAAATTCACTATGGTTATTTTTCACCCGTTCTTTTTTACTTCGTGATAAGTTGATTACTGAACTAATCTAAATAAATTCTGTCAGAGCACAAGATGGATTAAAAACTTAAATTTTCTCATGTTCAAAATGTCCACCACGTTTTTGAATGCACAAGTGACATCGCCGAACAATGTTGTCCCGAACCTTGCCCAACAAATTTCAACCAGGATCCGAGTGTTTATTTCACCGTAAAAAATAAGTACCTAGGTATGTACAAATATGATTAAAAACACAATTTACACACACAAAAGTCAAGTACCTACTCAGTGTCTATTTCACTATAAGAAAATAATTAAACTAATACATACAAGTAAATTGGCATTTTCGTCAGAACATGTACAAAATTTAAAAAATGCACGATTGAACCAAAACTTTTGTAAATAATATAATACTAATGAATTTGCAAGCTCGCTTTTATAATCTTTGATTTAAAACATAGAATCCTGATGAATTTCAGTTACTTTTATTTTAATTGAATTAAAAGAAACATAGTGCACTTAATTTTGTCATGTTCGGTACTCATAAAAGCACTGTTGATAAAATAAAACGAAATTTTTCTTTGAAATTTTAATTATTTCAATAATTAGTAACTATCATGTTAGTCAATTAATAATTAATAATTGTTTTAAAGCAAAATACTTATTTAACATTTTTGCAATAAATGCGTCCGTACCGTTACTTATCGTTGGATCACAATATTTCACTTTAATGTATTCAATGAAATACTGTACGTAATAATCCCATTTTTTGTTTATTAGTATTTACTAAGATATTAATTCTATACATACTGAAAATATTTGAAACTTCTTAATAAAAATAGGAAATAATCAACAAATACAATAAACTTTTGTAAGGGACAGTAACGTTACCTGACCTACCCGTAACAAGCCGGACACAGTAAAGTTGAGATCACACTTCGACATTTTAGAAGTAACGCAAAAATATTTTTTACTTTTTATTATTTATATTATTAGTAACATAACATAATATCTAGTAGTGTTAGCCCGCAAAAAAACGAAATAAACGATTTCTTCAATTTTGATAAAACAAAAATGTCTAGTTTGCGACAGATTAATTTAATGCACTTCTCAAAATCACCTACATATTATGTAGTTATCAGCTCTTTAAATTCAAACTTTGGGTTTTCTATAAATTAATAAAAATAAACTTCCATCAAGCTTTGGCTTCGAAAATAATAGTCATGTAACAATCAAGTCAATAACAGTCAAACAGTCACTTAGATTCTAAATTATCTTGGCAAGAGATCAGTACAAAATACAGTTTAAATTATTTGAGCTAAGTACTAAATAAACTCTGACTCAAAAATATTACAAAAATTAACAATTTACGACACTTTTTACTCAGTGTTTTAATAACAAAACTTTGGTTATTCTCCAGAAATAAACTAAATAAACTTTAAAACAATAAAAAAAAAACAAAATAACACACACACACACACACACTTACATAAAATACTGTGTGTGTGTTGCAATTACCTTTAAAAGGTATTGTAAAACCTATTAAAGTTACAAATTCTACTTAATTAAGAAAGTAGTTATCTTAACTCAATATTACCTACTAAAAATGTTATCTGCTATATTATATTATTTATACCCGTATAAATCAGCATTTAATCAGTGCCTTCTAAACACATATCACATATATAATCGATGATGATTTGGTCTCCACTACATCGCCAACAAAACCATTTTTTGCAGCACATGCATTTGGCTATGCGGTTAAGGGTTAGTGGGGCTTTGCATTCATCGCAGTGAAACTGGCGTTTTGTATATGTTCTCAATGTTTTTGGTATGTATATTTCCTTTAAAGGAATTCTTTCAGATTTTTGACTGGCAGTAAGATCTATAGTCTGGTTGAGGTTTTTAGTCGACGAACTACTTGCTTTGCAATTGGATAATGATACAGGATTTCCTTTGTAAACGTGTATCGGTTGCTCTAAGAACTTATTCTCACCTGTAGCATTATTCGTTAAACCTATTTCCATATCAGGATAGTCATGAAATACTACAGATAAGTCAGTAACCTGTTCCAAAATATTGTTTCCAATTTCTTCTATTACTGGTAAATTTGACTTACTTATTTCTGATCTAATATCCAAAGTATCTCCACCAACAGGTAAGTTCTTGAGTTCCACTTGCAAGGTGTAATTTTCGTCTGGGCTGATTGATGTATTTTGGGTGGCGATCTTATAGTATGCATTAGCTGTAGTATCTGGGAATGTATTTTCTACTAAAGGTAAGTTTGGATCAGTTTCAATTTCTTGGATGATGTCTTCAATCATAGGTAAGCATGACACTGATGGTTCAATTTCCATAGCGGCGTCTTCACCCGTAGGTAAATAATGTTTTATTGATTCAAATACCGCTTCATTTTTCAGGATAGAATCTTCAAGACAAAAGTAGGGTTCTGTCTCTACTAAAGGCGAGTTTGTATCAGTTTCGGTTTCCTGGATGATGTCTTCTATCGCAGGTAAGCGTAACGTTGTCTGTTGTTGAAGTATCAAAGTAGCATCTTCTTTGCAGGTAGTAGTATTAACAGATGCAGTACCCAGTCTTATACGGTGAGTTTTTGTTCCAAAACAGTTACATAACCCTTTCAGTTCACCGCAAAAACAGCTGATATCTCTGTATGTCAATGTACCGCTTCCTTTTGTAATAATTTGGTGAAGCTGCATGGTGCCTACTAAAGTGGGCACTTGTAGTGGCAAAACTGAGGATATTTTATTAATTTGTTCGTCGGTAATGCACCAAATTTTCACAGTTTTCATACATTCCTTTAATATGTTATAAGCATCAGAGGCGTCTGTAATGTCCTTTCCGAAACATACTTGTCGGTCTAACACCCTTTTCACCGATCCGCCAATGCCGTCCGCTACTCCCTTCCCATGACCACTTTCGAAATATGACCACGTAGTATAATCAAGTTTTAGTTGTTCGGTAAACAGATCAGTTAAATAAAAGTTATTTTTCTGGCGGTACTGAGATGTCGGCCCGTCGGAATAAAAATGAATAATAGAGACTTTAGGAATTTCTTCTTTTATGATTTTCAGGATGGGTTGTAAGTGTGCCCAAATAGCTGGCGGTTGGTGTGAAGTGTTTTGGGAAACTGTGCAAAATGACTGTGACTTATTTTTAAAATACACCATACCCGTGTGTAGGGTAATTTGGGATTTAGACGCTCCAAAGTGCATGCTCTGAATTTCTTCGCTTAATTTGGTTTCGTAGTTCTCCGAGAAGTCGCAAATAATTAGAGCTTCGTTCTCTCTTAACTCTGCAACGGCTGATTGATATTTAAGTTGTTGGTGGTAAACGTTGAAATAATGTTCTTTGAATTTTATGAGATCTGTTTCAAATTCATGTAATAGTTTTCTAAGAGTTCCAGTCTTTTCAGATTTTGCTGTTTTCTTTGTAGTAACTTTTTTAGTTTGAGTTCCTACTTTTTTGGTGTATTGATGGTCGATTCGATCCCATTGGTACCAGGTAACATGTTGGTCTAATTGTTCATCATTGGCACCGTGTCTAAGATTTATTTCTTTGCAAACATTGCATTTGCCATGCATACACTTGTATGATTTTAAATCACAAGACTGTGATGCAAGGATTTCTTTTAAGTTGTTCTGTAGTATTAGATGTTTTTTCAAAATATTAAATTTAAGTTCAATATTATTGTGCTTTATGCATTGGCAAGTATTTCTGGATCCAAGGTGCGGTGATAAAATATAAAATGGTTTGTGTTTATGAAATGAAGTAAATTTAAATTTTCCACCTTCGTTTCGGTACTTTTGATAAAGATTCTGTAACGTGTCGAGCAAATATCTAATTTGATGTTTTTCCTTATTTTTCGTTCTACATTCTTTTTTTCCTGCTGTGCACCTGCTGACATCATCTTTGAGGAAAAAGTTTATTATTTCACTATTTTTTTCTATTGCCTTTGCCTTTTGTCTTATAGTTGGGCTACGTAAGTTTTAGCCTGTGCATTAGTAACTAATGACTTGATAAGTCTTTGTTCTGAGCGTTTCTTGCAGTTTTTATACGTATTTTTCAGTGACACTTCTAGCATTTCTTCACGTGCCTTCATTTTCTCGATTATATTCTCAAGCTGCTTAAGCTTTTTATCGGATTCTATTTTCATTCGATAGTGCCTTTTTCTGAGTTTTTCTTGCACAGTTAGTAATGTGTTCACTCGCTTTTCATAGCCTTTGCATTTTCTAGACAAGCAATCATACCTTTTCTTTAAATTTCTCAGTTTAGAAGTTACACCTGAGTCATTTTTATTTCTTTGACTATCACTACTATCATGTTTATTTCTTTGACTACCACTACTATCATTTTTATTTTGTTCCTTTATAATGTTAGTTTGATTATTCTCTCGTGTCTTCGTTTTGTTACGTTGCCTTCGTTTCTGATTTTTCCATTGTTCCATTAATTTCTTTTTTTTGTGTATTATTTAATTCAGCTACCTTCTTTCGCTTTTGTTTAACTCGCTCTAAGTCCTTTTTTTTTTGCATTTCGTATTTTTCAGGGTCATTTTTAATGCGTTCCCTGTAACGCCGCATTTTTTCTGCGGCTGTAAGAGCCATTTTTAGTTTAGTCAAAGTGTACCTAGAACCAAAAAAAATACAAGTTTTAGTTTTGCTGCCAACTATTAAAAATAAATGATAATGTATGATGAAAATTACCTAGAAACCTTTCACAGAGTTCAAGTTATCTTCATACCTTTCATTAAAATGCGTTCTACCATTTTGGCGTACATACATAGAAGACGAAAATTAGCGTTTTTTGCAATTTGCAAGCCAGTGCTAGGTTGTATGTTGATTAAAATATTACTCGCGGCTGTAAGACGTATGTAGTTACAGAATTATAATCATCAAAATCACCAATACAACCCTCCAAGTTCATAAAGGCGCAGGAACAAAAAAAAACAGAAAGTCATTCCTACAACTTTATGAACTTAGAGCGTTGTATCGATGATTTTGTTGATTATAATTCTGTATCTACATAGGTCTTACAGCCGCGATATTTTAATCAACATACAACCTAGCACTCTGCCCCCCATGTCATAATTACAGTAAGTCAAAAAATGTGAATGGTGGGAAATCGCACTTTTGTTTCGAGATGTTTAAATTGGTGTATCTTGATCATTATAGTAGATAGCTTAGATATTTAAACAGATAATAAATATATATAATGTGTAACAAATAAATAATGAAAATAATTTATTTGTTACACATTGATGGTTTTTATTTTATCTAATGAATTGTATCTATGATTACCACTTTTATCAGCCCAACTAACACTTTTTAAACATATTTACAGTAAGTCGGTAACATACTGTAATTATATTTAACGAAATATTCTGTCGATGTAAGTTACTGTAACTATGTTTACTACAACCTCTTTATCTAGCCCACAAATCCAGTGACTTTTCTCACAAACTTCCCGTATTTTGGAAATAAGAGGGCATGTCTGCAATCTAATTCCGTACATCGATACATTCAGTTTTGTAAATAGTGTTAGGCAATTAATTTAAATGTTTTATGAATAAAAATCCAATTTTTATAATAGAAAAAAATATTTGTTGAGCCATGAAAATTGTACTGAAAATAAGTATTAATTATTATCAGTTACAGTCTTGTATCTCCTCCATTTATCAATAGGTAGTATAATAAAATTAACAACAACTAAAACAGGTTTATAATCATTATGAATTCCAAGAATCTCTTTTATCTATCATTAAAAGTCTAGTCCCACTAAGTTGTACAGAAACTAAAATCTCCCACTTATTTGAGGTCATATGAATCAAATCAGTCTCCTTATTACCTAATTATAACAAACAATGTTTGTCTTAAAGGCATAATCACATTTCTTAGACTTAAAGTTTTAGAAATAATAATTATGTTGTATTAAAAATGAGAAAAAAAACCGAATAAAAATAAAATTGAAACTCTGATCTTGTAGATTAAAATCTTGTTTTTAATCTTCAAGATCAGAAGCATTAGAAGTTGGTATATTCAACCAAATTGCTTGTCTATTTAAAGAGATACTGGAAAAGCTGGCATCAATGGGACCAGCTTTTCCAGTATCTCTTTTTTCTTATCCTCTGTTATACCTCGTGGAGCAGCTTTTGGCCTAAGTTCAGGAAATGTTATTTTTTAAGACTGTATTTTGTAAAAAGTCCAAAGTTTGAAAGTCTTCGTCATCTTGATCTTTTTAAATTTTAGGGTGAAATAGCCTCTTTCTGCTTTAACGTATGTGATGTCTTTTAGGTAAATACGCGATGAGGAGTTTCGAATTTTGTGTTGCGATACACATTCATCATACTTATAAAAATCAGTAAAGTTCATTTCTATAACGATAGTTTTCAAAGAATTCACACTTTTCACACGTGCAACGAAATCATATACTTCGGTGTTACGCAATTTTGTCTCGACTTGGTGATGGAACTGAGTTACTATCGATTTTACTGTTAGATTGATAAAATAGTTTGATTTTCACCTATTATATATTTATCTAGTACATAGTCTTACTTTGTTAAAAATAAAAATTGAATTCGACTATGGTGTCGTTTTTCTTAGCGTTGTTACAGTAAGTCACTCACTTACTTGATGTATGCTTACGGATTGGTTTTATTTTTTGTGAACTACTCAAGTAATAAATAGAGTAACTATACTTACTGTTAATATGTGTAGCGAAAACACCATATTTGAATAATGTCAATCTACCGGAACATTAGTTACTGTAAATATGATAGGGAAAATGTAAAATAAAACATAATTTTAATAGAGTAAGTCTACTTACTGTCATTATTTTAACGAACGGTTGATTCTTCTCAACATTTACTGTGATTGTGCTTATCGTAACTTTGTTAATAATTTAGATATAAAAAAAAAGAAAAATGTTCCTTAAAGGTCTTGATTTAAAGATCACAGTACTGTAAAAAAAGTCATAACACCAGTAACACGACTTACTGTAATTATGACATCGGGGGCAGCACTGGCCTGCAAATTGCAAAAACGTAAGAAAATTTGAATTTCGCGGGCTGGTTGGAGCATTCACCTTAATCGATTTTTGTTTACATCTATAAATATTCTTTTTTTAATCACATAAATAATGATAACTATTTGATACGAATCATTTAAATTTGAATTTTTTCGTTGATTCAAAATACATATAAGTTAAGCACCCGCAAAACACCCACCGTGGCACCATGGGCTTTTAGCTTCTTGTGTGTCGCAACTTTATGCGGTCATGTTCGTTACTTTTTTGGTCCGGCTCATACGTTACCTTTCGTATGGTATCAGACAGGACGTAACGGAATCACAATATTTAGCAAAACTCTTTTAATAATCAAAAATGTTGTTTTGTTTTCTTTTAATCAATAATGTATCTTGCTGTAGAATTAACTAAACTGTATGGTACAGTACATATCAAACTGAGGGTGATAGTAATTGTTTAGTGAAATCGTGATTACTTACCGGACAATCGGACAGGAAAACGAGGGATCGCCTGCTGTAAGCTCCGACTGGTTCTAACACGACGCTAAAATGGCCGACAGTGATTATGACGGCTTCGATTTTGGTGTTACCATTTTAATAAAACACAACGTAATATAGTAGAAAATGTTTGTAAATAGCTTAAACTTCGGTAACTATGCCGGACATGTCCGTTATCAATAAAACGATGGGACAATGTTTAAAATTAGAAAATAAATTATAATTAAGATATAAAGCTGCATTAAAGTGTTTTTTTATTTAATAGAAATATATTTGTCACAGAAAAGTTAGAAATTATAAAACATTTATAGAAAAATTCATCGAAATTGGCAACTCAAAAGTAGTTTGGTAAAAATGGGACAGTACTGTACAGAATAATTTTCAAACTTTGAAATTAATTTTCATGTCTTTTAATCAATAAATGTTATATTTTATGTATGTTAAACGAATGTCCGGAAGATCGTTCAAATATTATACAAGAGGTTGCAGTTATTAAAGATGCATAGACCTCTGTAAAAAAAAAAAAGCATGGGACAACCAAAAATATTACAATGTACATGTTTTTATGAAAATGCCCCAAAATCACGTAAAACAATGCGTGTACTTAAGTACCTATCAAATCTTTGCGAAATGCACACACGCTATCCCGGAAGACTCGCGGTGAACTGACAAAGCAACACTTACATCCGTACCTACTGGCAAAAAATAAAAGTCATAGGTAAATAGGGTAAACAATGTAATAATTATCTTTTATCGATACTTTTCTACAATTACTTAACTAATAAAGACTTAATACGCAATCAATATCAGCCTAAGTAGAAAAACCATTAAAATAATAATAGGTATCATGAGCCATTGCCTTCCATAGACAGCCTAATTTGTAGAGGTTTCTTCGACGCCGAGAAGTTGCCGACTTCCTGGAAATGAGGCCGTTGCTTCCCGACCTGAACAAATCGTGTAACGGTGAGATCGCAGCGCAAAACCTGTGGATTACCCAGAAAGATTTTGTGCATTTGGTCGGAGCTAGGCTGGTTAACTTAGCCAGAACACTTACGGTCAACAGGCCGAATTGGAGTCTTAGTGCGGATAGCGCAGTCTCTAATCTACTCTACTCTATCCGTTGCGGGGTTAGATTTCTATTCGGAATGGTATACCCATGGCCAACTTTATGAAGCTCTATTGCGTGTTATCAACCCTAGCAACTTTCTTCAACATTGTGCACAGAAGTTTCTCATTTCGAAAAACGACTAGGGCTGGACGGCATTTTGAACAGAAGAGATAATACAGCCAGTGCCTTGCATTACAGTCTTCCAAATTCCTAATTCTGAGAGCAATGCCAGATATTGACTGTTTGTATAATATCATATCGTATCAATCTTACATCGCTGTGTGTTTACTTTTCGACATACACGCGGACGAAGTCGCGGGCAACAGCTAGTAATAAAATAAAATACGTACTGTTTATAACAGAATGTTAATTTGCATGTTTACTACATAACCTTTCGTGTTCATTGTGGAGGATTTAGGAAGTAAAACGAGGAGTCTTACTCCGATAGTGGTTTACTGCAGATCATTCTTAAAACAATATTCTTACTTACTAAATGATATAGTTTACATCGCTATCAATCATTAACATACCGCGTCTATCAACCATTGTTAGCTGACGTCAATACACAAGAAATGCCATGAGAACGTGAAATTCTAACAGCTATGGCGACGACGACGCCTCAGTAATGAGCGCTAACTAACATGAAATATTCCTAAAACTAGGAAACAATGCATAACTCCTACTACTCAAATTCGAAATCATCAAAAGAGCGACAGTCACTGAAGTGATTTATATCGTCAATTTGATTATTTCATTAGAGACTCCTTACAACAAAACATGTTATTTCTATAATAATATTATAATCTAGTGTTAATAAAATGAACTCTGCGGTACAAATCTTATGACTACAACTAGGTGCACACGGTGGCACACTTTCACTGGTTTCATCGAGTTCTTGTCGTGATGTCCTAGTTTAGTGACAGCTCAGATGGGTTGAGGTTTAGTTGATTGCAATATTGAGCTTGTTCTATCTTATTTATTTTATTTTCATTTAAAAGAACTTTATACTTGATGTTTGCGGTTTTGAAATGGTTTCATCGTAGTGTTATTGATCGTCATTCCTTGACTCCTCGCACATTTGGATCTTGGCCGCATTCTCGTCAAGTTTGTCCGTGTACAGTCGGAGGGTACATTGCAGGTCTTCTCTGACTTGCTTCACTTCGCTGCGCAGGTCTAGCAACATTTGTTGCGTCATCTTGTCAGCACAGACACAGGCACCAGTGTGTGTAGTAGCGACGTCGCATCGTTCACCCTCGTAGTCTGCAGTGCACTGGCAGACCGGCTCGTCCTCCTCATTCAGGGAACAGTCGCCGTTGTTAAGACAGTAGCTATGGCAGGCGTTAACTTCGCACCGTTCCCCAGAGTAGCCGGCATTACATCTGAAGTAATGAACATGAATTAATAAAGCAACTACATTTGAGACAATTTGTTACAAGTAAATGTGGTGCGTCCACTGCGCAATGTTTTGGCCGCTCTTTAAGTTTGACTTAGACAATATTTTCATCGGTGGAGGAAGGCAATGAACTTCAAATTAATACTTGACAAGTCGTTTCGAGCAAGCGTGCTGATAGATGCTGGCAGTAGTCGGTAGATGTTTAGTAAAGTATTGATTTTCTATGCAATATACTACATGGTAGGGTGGACAACAAAATACCTGCAAGTACGTTGTTCCTCAGTACTGACACTACAGTTGCCTTGGAAACAGTAATCCTTGCAAATGCATACGTCGCATCTCCAGAGTATCCGCGATTGCAATTGAAACAGTGAGAATACAAATATTTGTAACTAGTTGTAACAAATGAACAAAGTACACAGGGCTGTAGCTAGAGTCGAATTTGAGGTAGAGCAGCATAGTTTACAGGTAGCGGCGGAAGTAAAAAAAACATCATCACAAAGATCTGCTCCGAAGCACGGGCTCCTAAATCAATCACCATTTATATCAATGACCTCTAGGTCAGTAGACTGTGGTATGTTCGGAAAGTTTAGATACCTATCGCATTTTTTTTTTTATCTCAAACTTTAAATAAACAATTGAACTGTAATAGGTATGGCATTGTAATGCCCCCCCAGCTGCGGCCGTGAAAGTACACCGCTCCATTAGTTTATAAGACACCAGTATGACATTGCTGTGAAGAAAACATCGTGAGGTAACTTGGACTTCAAATGAATACGAGTCTGAAAACGTCAACTCGCTTTGAGCAAGCGAGCTGATAAATGCTCGCACCTCCTCTGTATGAGCAGAGACTTTAACAGTAACGAGCTGGTAGATATTTTGAAAAACTGGCCAAGTGCAAGTCGGACTCGCTCACGAAGGGTGCCGTACCATAGACCTTAATTTTTATTACTTTTGTTATAGCGGCCAAAGCTATAAATAATTTGTGAAAATATCAACTATCTACCTGTTACGGTTCTTGAGATACAGCCCGCTGACAGACAGGAGGATTATAGGGTAATATACATATAGAGTAATAGGGTATCGTTGGTTACCCTTTGGGTTACACTACCCAAAAAATGTCATTTTCTATGCAACAAAAAAAATTAGGTACATGATAGAATGTTACGCCAAATACCTGCAGATACGTTGTCCCTCAGTACCGATACTGCAGTTGCCTTGCAGACAATACTCCTTGCAAATGGAAACGTCGCATTTTTCACCCTCATAATCAGCTGTGCACTGGCAAACTGGCTTCTCCGCCTCATTCACGGAACACACACCGTTGTTTAAGCAGTACATATGGCACGGGTTAGCTTCGCACCTTTCCCCGGAGTAACCAGCTTCACAACTGAAATAATGAAGATAAGAAACAGCGTTACTCAATGAACAAGGAAACCAAAATTATTTTTGATTAGTAGTAAGAGGTGCGCGACCGGTACGCTGCGACTGTATAATGTGACAAAGATATAATATCTGTGCGACACTGACTTAGTATAATAGGCAACTTTTATTTACTGCTAATATTTCAGGGGAAGCAAGTTCTCATGAATAGGAATAGTTTATTGCCTAGTGTTATCTTCACTAGTTCCTATTGAGATGAACATGTTTAATTTATTAGACGACTGCCTAAAAACAGGAGTGTTATGTTTTCAGGGTTCATGTATGTATGTAGGTATGTATGTTTGTTTGTGAGTTTCTTTATACCACCGTAACTTCTAAACGGCTAAACCGATTTCAATGTTTGTCGTGTCGTTACAAGCGTTGCGTTATCTTGAGTAACATAAAACTAGTGAAAATTAAATATATATATATATATATATATATATATAAATCGCGAAGGACTTCTTGCGTCTTTACAAACTACCACCCTGCGGCGTCCACTGAACGTAGTGAGATTTTTAATGTTTTCAATGCGTATGTAAGATGTTTTAATCAGTATCATATCAGTAGTCGACGTCAAATTTCATTTAAACGTTAAATGGTGATATTCAAATTAAATATTTCTAGCTGAATTTGTGCGTCCGTTCACTCTTAAATCTTTTTTGCACACTGAATATCCTCCGTATACGTTCAAAACACTGCATGCACATTATCGCCTCCGTCCAACTGTATGTTTAAATCAATTCCGTATAATGCTCTGCATATCATAATGATTATAATAACTAAATTACATCCATCTACTATTGAATTCAGGTTGGTTCCGAATACTGTTTTTGAATTATTGTATCCAGCTTATCAGCCAAGAGGCTTCCACCTATATAAGGGCTAATACTGACTCCAGGCACAGATAATAAATAATTAATAGTTAGCATACAAAAGTGACAATACCTATGTATAGCGTAGGTATTTTCTCTTTGGTGGTCTACAAAATCTTAAAAAGCAATATAATCATTTTTGACGAGTGACATTTAAGTTTGTATGTATAAACAGGTAATAGTCTAGTCGACAAGTTGAAAATGGTACAAAATAGAGATACTGCTCTTTAAAATTATGTGCGATAGCTCATTGGATCCGGAATGACGCCTAGAAAAATGTGCCAAAAGTTATAAACAATTAAAGATGAAAAGAAAAATGGCATTTCGATTTTTGCCAATATTTCATAAAATATTAAAATTTAAGAAATTTCAATTAAAAGATTCTGAAAGAAGAGGAAATTTCCAATAAAAAACTCCTAACTCCCGGAACTCTATCTCCATGATTTGTAACATTAATTTAATGCTGAAAATAGGTTTGCGCGCGACATTTTTAGGTTGCACGCGTGGCGTCAAAAGCGAGTACGGTATATTAATCAATTTATTTAGGGTATTTCATATTTTTTTTTAAATTTGAAAAAAATATGGTGTCTTCTGAACACTATAAATAATTTATTCCCGTTGGAAATTTAACTTAAAGTTAATTTTTCAACAAGTTAAACAATTGTTAACAAACAAAATTTTCTCGAAAACCGTCTTAATTGTAAGTGAAAAAAAAAAATGTTTAAATAATGGTCGTAAAAAAATTTGGTTTCGTAGAGCCTTTCTTACATATATACTTAACAAGATCGCGCCATCAAAGTTACAAAAATATTTATACATTGATTATAATGTTTTTTTTACTTGAACAAAACTTTGAAACTGAGGTTGATAAAATTATCAGCAGCGACCAGCAACTATCTGCACCAATCAAACTGGTTACTCCGCGTAGCACGCACGATCCAACATTTGCAAAACAAAAAAGCTTTTGACCTGAACGGCTGAAGTACTTAAACAGTTGCCCAAAAAAGTCATTGTCTTCCTAACAATGATTTTTAATGCAGTATTTAGAATACATTACTACCCGAAATTGTGGAAAATATCTCAAATATGTATGATCTCAAAGCCGGGGAAACCGCCGGCAGATCCTAGCTCATATAGACCCACAAGCCTTCTCCCCATACTGTCTAAGGTGTTTGAAAAGACTCTTCTGCGAAGACTCAAACCCATACTCGATGAGAGCAGGATCATACCGGATCACCAGTTTGGTTTTCGGGAGAAACACGCAACAGTCGAACAAGTGCATAGGGTTGTTCACGTAATAAGGCAAACACTTGAGAGAAAGGAGTATTGCTCACCAGCATTCATAGACATACAGCAAGCTTTTGACATGGTGTGGCACAAGGGACTGCTGTACAAGCTGAAAACACTTCTGCCTAACTCATTCTTCATGATCCTGAAATCCTATTTACACCAAAGGAAATTTCAAGTCAAATGCGGATAGGAATACTCGAACCTGTACTTGATCACTGCCTCTGTGCCCCAAGGATCAGTTCTTGGCCCCGTGCTATATTCTATATATACGGCAGACCTGCCTGAAACTGAAGGTGTGGTAACGGCCACCTACGCAGATGACTCGGCATGCCTTGCGAGCGACAAAGACCCGAACAACGCATCTTCGAAGCTGCAAGCACAGATCGATAAAGTTGATTCTTGGCTTCGGAAGTGGAGAATAAAAGCTAGTGTAACCAAATCAACACAAATAACATTCATTCTCACTGAGAAGAGGCGAATGTCCACCTGTTTGTATGGATAACAAGGCCCTGCCAAATCACGACAGCGTAAAATATCTTGGCCTACACCTGGATAGAAGACGGACCTAGAGTAAACACATAAAAGCCTAGAGGAAAGAAGCGAACTTGCAATTTCAATCGCTAAACTGGTTGCTTGGACGACAATCCACTCTGTCTCTTAGTAACAAGCTCTTGGTATAAGCCATCATAAAGCCCATTTGGACCTATGGAATAGAACTGTGGGGTTCTGCGAGCAACTCTAACATAGAGATCCTCCAGAGATTCCAAAACATCGCCTTGAGAACTATCTCAAGCGCGCACTGGTTTGTGAGAAATACCGAGACATGAATACCTGGAGATACCTACTGTTAAGGAAGAAGTCAGCAATATCAGCAAGAGATACAAAGAAAGACTGAGCAAACACACAAATGAACTGGCAAAGAACTTATTACAGTCACAGGAAAACATCAAACGCCTAAAAAGATGGCACGAATGAATGAATCGAAGCTCCAAAGTCTTGAGCATCGACGCCGAGTTGCTGGCCTGTCGGTTTTCTATCGTTTACATTTTGGGGAGTGTGCGACGGAATTGCATAACTTAATTCCGCCAAGCCCGTTCCACCATCGGACCACAAGACGTACGGCGATGTACCACCGGTACATGGTGGACATCCCACCTATACGCACAAAACGTTTTGGGAATACATTCATTGTGCGTACAGCTAAGGAGTGGAATTCCCTGCCTGAGTCTGTGTTTCCTGATAGCTACAACCTGGGAGTCTTTAAGTCAAGAGTGAATAGGTTACTTCTAGGCAAGCGTGCTCCACCTTAGACCGCATCATCGCTTAACATCAGGTGAGATAGCGGTCAAACGTACGCCTATAAATATAAAAAAAAAAAAAAAAAAACATACTGGACCTGGACCAAAGAACCTGAAAGACAATAATTAATTTATATGGTGCCATTTATTGGAATGTCGCCTGCAAAGCTTACAATAGTGGAATACATCTGATTATGGCTTGATAGCCGATTGCAGACTAAAGATTAGAAAAAAAAAAAAAACTTGAACAAAAACTGAAAAATCCAAGTAATGTTGTTATTTTTTTTTTTCTTAATCATCATATTATCGTATTTTTAATACAAGAAATTTCTTAACTAGTTATTTAAACAATAAAAATATGAAAAAATTGATAATAAAGAAACATGTTTTTTAAATAAATCATAATATTTGTAATGTAATAAAGTTGTAAAAGAAAAAAACTTTTTAAAAATACTGATACATAATTTAATCAATTTGTTTATAAAATAACAAGTGGCGGGATTTTTTTTTTGCAAATCAATAAATATCTTGTATTAATAAAAAAACGTAAATATGATGATTAAGAAAAAAAATTAAAAACATTACTTAGAATTTCCAGTTTTTGTTCAAGTAAAAAAGTTATTATAAACATAGTATAAATATATATTTTTTACTTTTATGGCGCGATCTTGTTAAGTATATACGTATAAACAGGTAGGTAACACACACACACAGGTACACAGGCTGGTGTGAACATGTAGGTTCAAATATAGAAAGAGGAAGTTTCATGATACGAATAATTTAATAGTAGTCATATTTATGTAGGTGAACATACGGAATAAAAGGCATAATATCGTAATTTATAATTAATAAAAATAAAACATTAAATGTTTTATACATTTCATGTTTTATTTTAAATTTTACAAAAAATGTGTATTTAATCATTAAAACTTTTCCATCAACAAATCAATGCAATTTAACATTGACATAATAATAAACATAAATTTGCTCTGCCTTGCGTAATAACAAAATAAACTGAATTATGAACATCAATCAGTCTTCATTACAATGGAACATGTATTTTTTATATTTTAAATCAAAAGAAATTAGTAGGGTTTTTATCAACCCAATGTTGTCATTCTTATTTTAGATATATACTTAAAAGAAATGTAAACTCCATCTGCAACTTCTCTTTCAATTTAAAATTTCACTTTGGTGACAAGCTTACATCACGGCCGGCACATATCTGTTTCTTTACAAACTTCGGCAAATCGGCACGCGAGCGCGCTGAAGCCCGCCGCCCCGCGCCCCGCGCTATGCGTCCCTCGTGAACCCCGAATAGGCCCCTCAGACACCGTACCTAGTGCCCGTTTAAGGATATTTAAGAGACGCAAGATTGTTGTCACGAAAAAATGATAAAAACTTTACAAATTAAGTACGATATTCAATGGACACGATAAGATCAGTGAACTGAACTCAAAGTATACGTGGTAAATTATACGCTGAACACTAGCGCCCTCCAAATTTCAGTCGGACGATGGCGGAACTATATTATACGCTAAAAGGCATTGTAGTGATGAAATTACGTCCATGCCAATTTTTCGCCCATGCATTCTAAGGATGATAAGGGACCCTTGGGCTAAAAATGAGGGTCGGTCAATCTTGCGTCCGTATTCCGGACGCACAAAGTCAGTCGGACGCAGCATCATCGGTAAATAACGCCATATAGGACGCAACATGTCCTTCAAGATGTAAATATATATATATATATATATAATATATATATATATATATACATTTACATCTACATTTTTTCAAGATGTAAATATATATATATATATATATATATAATATATATATATATATTTACATCTTGAAGGACATGTTGCGTCCTATATGGCGTTATTTACCAATGATGCTGCGTCCGACTGACTTTGTGCGTCCGGAATACGGACGCAAGATTGACCGACCCTCATTTTTAGCCCAAGGGTCCCTTATCATCCTTAGAATGCATGGGCGAAAAATTGGCATGGACGTAATTTCATCACTACAATGCCTTTTAGCGTATAATATAGTTCCGCCATCGTCCGACTGAAATTTGGAGGGCGCTAGTGTTCAGCGTATAATTTACCACGTATACTTTGAGTTCAGTTCACTGATCTTATCGTGTCCATTGAATATCGTACTTAATTTGTAAAGTTTTTATCATTTTTTCGTGACAACAATCTTGCGTCTCTTAAATATCCTTAAACGGGCACTAGGTACGGTGTCTGAGGGGCCTATTCGGGGTTCACGAGGGACGCATAGCGCGGGGCGCGGGGCGGCGGGCTTCAGCGCGCTCGCGTGCCGATTTGCCGAAGTTTGTAAAGAAACAGACATGTGCCGGCCGTGATGTAAGCTTGTCACCAAAGTGAAATTTTAAATTGAAAGAGAAGTTGCAGATGGAGTTTACATTTCTTTTAAGTATATATCTAAAATAAGAATGACAACATTGGGTTGATAAAAACCCTACTAATTTCTTTTGATTTAAAATATAAAACATACATGTTCCATTGTAATGAAGACTGATTGATGTTCATAATTCAGTTTATTTTGTTATTAACCAAGGCAGAGCAAATTTATGTTTATTATTATGTCAATGTTAAATTGCATTGATTTGCTGATGGAAAAGTTTTAATGTTTAAATACACATTTTTGTAAAATTTAAAATAAAACATGAAATGTATAAAACATTTAATGTTTTATTTTTATTAATTATAAATTACGATATTATGCCTTTTATTCCGTATGTTCACCTACATAAATATGACTACTATTAAATTATTCGTATCATGAAACTTCCTCTTTCTATATTTGAACCTACATGTTCACACCAGCCTGTGTACCTGTGTGTGTGTGTTACCTGTTTATACATACTTAACAAGATCGCGCCATAAAAGTAAAAAATATATATTTATACTATGTTTATAATAACTTTTTTACTTGAACAAAAACTGGAAATTCCAAGTAATGTTTTTAATTCCAAGTAATGTTTTTAATTTTTTTTCTTAATCATCATATTTACGTTTTTTTATTAATACAAGATATTTATTGATTTGCAAAAAAAAATTCCCGCCACTTGTTATTTTATAAACAAATTGATTAAATTATGTATCAGTATTTTTAAAAAGTTTTTTTCTTTTACAACTTTATTACATTACAAATATTATGATTTATTTAAAAAACATGTTTCTTTAATAACAATTTTTTCATATTTTTATTGTTTAAATAATTAGTTAAGAAATTTCTTGTATTAAAAATACGATAATATGATGATTAAGAAAAAAAAAATAACAACATTACTTGGATTTTTCAGTTTTTGTTCAAGTTTTTTTTTTTTTCTAATCTTTAGTCTGCAATCGGCTATCAAGCCATAATCAGATGTATTCCACTATTGTAAGCTTGCAGGCGGCATTCCAATAAATGGCACCATATAAATTAATTATTGTCTTTCAGGTTCTTTGGTTCAGGTCCAGTGTTTTTTTTTTTTTTTTTTAATATTTATAGGCGTACGTTTGACCGCTATCTCACCTGATGTTAAGCGATGATGCGGTCTTAGGTGGAGCACGCTTGCCTAGAAGTAACCTATTCACTCTTGACTTAAAGACTCCCAGGTTGTAGCTATCAGGAAACACAGACTCAGGCAGGGAATTCCACTCCTTAACTGTACGCACAATGAATGTATTCCCAAAACGTTTTGTGCGTATAGGTGGGATGTCCACCATGTACCGGTGGTACATCGCCGTACGTCTTGTGGTCCGATGGTGGAACGGGCTTGGCGGAATTAAGTTATGCAATTCCATCGCACACTCCCCAAAATGTAAACGATAGAAAACCGACAGGCCAGCAACTCGGCGTCGATGCTCAAGACTTTGGAGCTTCGATTCATTAATTCGTGCCATCTTTTTAGGCGTTTGATGTTTTCCTGTGACTGTAATAAGTTCTTTGCCAGTTCATTTGTGTATTTGCTCAGTCTTTCTTTGTATCTCTTGCTGATATTGCTGACTTCTTCCTTAACAGTAGGTATCTCCAGGTATTCATGTCTCGGTATTTCTCACAAACCAGTGCGCGCTTGAGATAGTTCTCAAGGCGATGTTTTGGAATCTCTGGAGGATCTCTATGTTAGAGTTGCTCGCAGAACCCCACAGTTCTATTCCATAGGTCCAAGGCTTTATGATGGCTTATACCAAGAGCTTGTTACTAAGAGACAGAGTGGATTGTCGTCCAAGCAACCAGTTTAGCGATTGAAATTGCAAGTTCGCTTCTTTCCTCTAGGCTTTTATGTGTTTACTCTAGGTCAGTCTTCCATCCAGGTGTAGGCCAAGATATTTTACGCTGTCGTGATTTGGCAGGGCCTTGTTATCCATACAAACAGGTGGACATTCGCCTCTTCTCAGTGAGAATGAATGTTATTTGTGTTGATTTGGTTACACTAGCTTTTATTCTCCACTTCCGAAGCGAAGAATCAACTTTATCGATCTGTGCTTGCAGCTTCGAAGATGCGTTGTTCGGTACTTTGTCGCTCGCAAGGCATGCCGAGTCATCTGCGTAAGTGGCCGTTACCACACCTTCAGTTTCAGGCAGGTCTGCCGTATATATAGAATATAGCACGGGGCCAAGAACTGATCCTTGGGGCACAGAGGCAGTGATCAAGTACAGGTTCGAGTATTCCTCTCCGCATTTGACTTGAAATTTCCTTTGGTGTAAATAGGATTTCAGGATTATGAAGAATGAGTTAGGCAGAAGTGTTTTCAGCTTGTACAGCAGTCCCTTGTGCCACACCATGTCAAAAGCTTGCTGTATGTCTATGAATGCTGCTGAGCAATACTCCTTTCTCTCAAGTGTTTGCCTTATTACGTGAACAACCCTATGCACTTGTTCGACTGTTGCGTGTTTCTCCCGAAAACCAAACTGGTGATCCGGTATGATCCTGCTCTCATCGAGTATGGGTTTGAGTCTTCGCAGAAGAGTCTTTTCAAACACCTTAGGCAGAAGGCTTATGGGTCTATATGAGCTAGGATCTGCCGGCGGTTTCCCCGGCTTTGGGATCATACATATTTGAGATATTTTCCACAATTTCGGGTAGTAATGTATTCTAAATACTGCATTAAAAATCATTGTTAGGAAGACAATGACTTTTTTGGGCAACTGTTTAAGTACTTCAGCCGTTAAGGTCAAAAGCTTTTTTGTTTTGCAAATGTTGGATCGTGCGTGCTACGCGGAGTAACCAGTTTGATTGGTGCAGATAGTTGCTGGTCGCTGTTGATAATTTTATCAACCTCAGTTTCAAAGTTTTGTTCAAGTAAAAAAATTATTATAATCAATGTATAAATATTTTTGTAACTTTGATGGCGCGATCTTGTTAAGTATATATGTAAGAAAGGCTCTACGAAACGAAATTTTTTTACGACCATTATTTAAACATTTTTTTTTTCACTTACAATTAAGACGGTTTTCGAGAAAATTTTGTTAGTTAACAATTGTTTAACTTGTTGAAAAATTAACTTTAAGTTAAATTTCCAACGGGAATAAATTATTTATAGTGTTTAAAACACACCATATTTTTTTCAAATTTAAAAAAATATATTCATTGATACTTACCCTAAATAAATTGATTAATATACCGTACTCGCTTTTGACGCCACGCGTGCAACCTAAAAATGTCGCGCGCAAACCTATTTTCAGCATTAAATTAATGTTACAAATCATGGAGATAGAGTTCCGGGAGTTAGGAGTTTTTTATTGGAAATTTCCTCTTCTTTCAGAATCTTTTATTTGAAATTTCTTAAATATTAATATTTTATGAAATATTGGCAAAAATCGAAATGCCATTTTTCTTTTCATCTTTAATTGTTTATAACTTTTGGCACATTTTTTTAGGCGTCATTCCGGATCCAATGAGCTATCGCACATAATTTTAAAGAGCAGTATCTCTATTTTGTACCATTTTCAACTTGTCGACTAGACTATTACCTGTTTATACATACAAACTTACCTGTCACTCGTCAAAAATGATTATAATGCTTTTTAAGATTTTGTAGACCACAAAAGAGAAAATACCTACGCTATACATAGGTATTGTCACTTTTGTATGCTAACTATTAATTATTTATTATCTGTGCCTGGAGTCAGTATTAGCCCTTATATAGGTGGAAGCCTCTTGGCTGATAAGCTGGATACAATAATTCAAAAACAGTATTCGGAACCAACCTGAATTCAATAGTAGATGGATGTAATTTGGTTATAATAATCATTATGATATGCAGAGCATTATACGGAATTGATTTAAACATACAGTTGGACGGAGGCGATAATGTGCATGCAGTGTTTTGAACGTATACGGAGGATATTCAGTGTGCAAGAAAGATTTAAGAGTGAACGGACGCACAAATTCAGCTAGAAATATTTAATTTGAATATCACCATTTAACGTTTAAATGAAATTTGAGGTCGCCTGCTGATATGATACTGATTAAAACATCTTACATACGCATTGAAAACATTAAAAATCTCACTACATTCAGTGGACGCCGCAGGGTGGTAGTTTGTAAAGACGCAAGAAGTCCTTCGCGATTTATATATATATATATATATATATATATATATATATATTTAATGGGGTAGCCATGGATCATGAAAAAAAACGGTAATTATTTAACGGTTTCGTCTAAAGCTTGCTTGGTAAATAACAAAAATAAACAACAGTAGTATTTAAGATGCATTCGTTAGCTAATAACAAACGAAATTAAATAAATGTGGGACTAGTAAATAACCCACATAATAAAAACAATGAATGTGTTAGAATATTGTTATTCGGTAATCTATTTTGATTCCGGACATGCTCAATTATTATTTGTTGTTATTTAATGTGTGTTTCTTCGATTTGTGTTTATATGATTCGATAGTTAAAGTTTGTTTAGCGAACATTATTTTATGAATTTATTTTTATTGTAAACATACTCAATTATTCTAAATTTAAGAGAAATCTGTAATATTAGACAAAGTCATGTATTTTAAAGCTAAAATATGATTTTAATACCCGTTATTGATAAAGTTCCATCTTGAAAGTTTATCAGTTTGTAATGGTTGAGTAGTGGGTATTTGTGTATAAAAGCGGTTGTATCGCCTGAGCGGGGACACTTGTTGGCTGTCAGTCGTTGCGAACAGACGTAGCTCTGTGTTGGAGATTGAATAAATTATAGACAAGTATACTTGTTTACTATGTTCTTATTGTTATTGTATTTGTAACTATGGGATATTTCGTATATTATTTTCCATGAATAGACTAAATGGTATAATTAAAACTTGTATTACTTAAAGGGTCTATTTAATTTATAAATTCTAAACAACAAACTTTGACTTAATATAAATAAACGTAAATATATTTATCTTACAACATACTACATATATATTACGTCTACATATATATACATTACATAATTATATCTTTTGTTAACAAATGCATCAATAATTTGCAACGAATACTGTCCTCGTCTAAACCTTGCTTAGTAGATAACAAAAATATAAAACAGTATATAGTAATATCCATCATTCGTTAATTATTCAGTAGTTTTCGGTTCTTAACTTGCTTCCTTTCTAGAAAAACATAACATTATTATACGGATACTTTATGAAACGAACATTTCCTTTCCATATGAGTGGTGATCAGACGTATCCCGGAATAGATTCCCAAAAATGTCCATCCCCGCCATTTATGGCTTTCACTAATCAAGAGGTTGGCGAGTTTGATGGCACGGTTGGCGCAGTGGTTGAGCGATCGGCTGCTGCGTCGCGTGTCGTGGGTTCGATTCCCGCACGGAACAAATATTTGTATGGCCTACAGATAGTTGTTCCGGGTCTAGTTGTTTGTGCATGTGACTTTGTATGTTTGTAAACGCACCCACGATACAGGAAAAATTCCTAGTGTGGGGCAATTTTTTATCTATACATATAATAAAACAGTAAATCTTGAGCTTGTATGCTTACGATTGGCGCAAAAACTACTGAACAGATTTTGTTCAAATTTTGCACAAATAATCCTTATAGATCAGATATAGTCAACATATAGCCTTTAAATTATCACGCTATGTGCTATGGAGGACGAGCAATAATCAAAAATGTGTGTTTTGAACGAGTGCACATGGTTCGAACCCCGCAAATAGATATTATTTTTGTATTTATTTTATCTTTGAACTGTATTTTTATGCCAAAATAATAATAAAATGGGGGTCTACGTACTTAAAATAACATTTAAATTTTTATGCGACGTTTTTCCTAGCAGTTTAGCGAGGAATAAAAAAAACACAACATATTACAAAATCATGAAGCGTGTTAAACGACGGCTATTTCACAGTTAAAACTAATCAGCACGTAGCAGGGCGGTTGTACGACAGGTCTTGTGTTTGACGTGACGAAGGTTCGAATCTTGCCGTATGGATTTTGTTTTTGTTCATTTTTAATATATATTTTTTTTGTATAGTAAGCACAAAGAATTTTGTTATTAACCAACAATGTTGTTATATCCGTACAAACAAGAGTAAAATGAAAAATATTGACTTGAAAAGGACTACCCAGAGTGATTGAATATTAATATGTGTGGGTAGCGGTTTTCCAACAAAATTGAGGTCGGCTGCCAGCGTTACTGTATGCAGCTGAATACCAGTTTTGTACATGGAGTGAATTCCTATCTGAACTTCACATCCCAGTACCTATCTGGGTGATACCCTTTAGCAAGACTGCTGGTCGATTTTCTGGCGTCTGACTACCCGTAGGTACCTAACGACAGACACCTTTAAATATATCTAACTGTTTGTGAAATTACTAATCGAATGTTGGAAGTAATTCTTTTTGTTCGAATCTCATGAGTCGTAATAAAATTGTTTTTGGATTTTATTTAACTAATGCATTTCCTCACTTTTATACATTCTTATTTTACCTTATATTTTTAAATATTTATAACAAGTTATTGTTTTATTTTGGATAGTTTAGTATTCCAAAATATAAACGCCAGCGTTTTAAAGTATAATTAACAGAACCTATTTTCTGTTTATCTGAAGGTATTCCTTTTCACATCACGTAGAAAAAGTACAAAACCGCATTTATATAACTTAAACACATAAACCTGATAGGATTTGTAGCGATGTTTTAGAAGAATTAAACTTATCTACTATGTAACGCTGATACCCGTAATGCCATCTATTGACCGAAATAGTACCTACTATCAACAAGGTGAGAATAACACCAAAACATATTTTTTGGTAATTACTTTCCAAGGAATAAAACACCATCATATTTTTAAGGTATTAAAAATGTACTTAAAGGATTTCTTTAGAATGAACTTCTATTTTAATATAAAAAAAACCAGAAACGTGCGAGTCGGACTCGCCCACCGAGGGTTCCCTACACATTTGTAGATAAAGATTTATATTGCATTAAATGTGTAGTTTTCAAATTTTTAAGTTCTACGTCAACGGAAAGTACTCTATAAATTTTGATTACCTTGAGAGTGTCGAAATGTACATTTTATGAAGCATAAACGGCCGTATCTTTATATTACGTTGACTTAGAAGTTTGTTTTTTTCACAGCTTCAAGGGACTGTAGTTCTGAGTATAATTATTTCAACTCAATACCTCCTACCGTTCCCGAGATAAAGAGTCTTGATAGACAGACGGACGGACGGCCAACAAAGTGATCCCATAAGAGTTCCTTTTTTTCCTTTTGAAGTACAGAACCCTAAAAACAAACTCCGCACTTAAAATTTGACAGTTCTACATCATATTCCATAGATGGCGTTATACATTTAATCTCACTTTTTTATCGTGGAATTTGTTCGAAAGAGGCACCGCGGCCCTGGAACACAAAGGGCGTTAGAAGGAACACGGATACGTTTTATTCAGTAAGAGTCTGACACACCCTCCTGCTTTGCCCAGAGCGGGAGAAGTCATTTGATGATTTCCCATCCTTTCATAAAAGGGGTCACGTCATAACAACCACGATTAGATGGAAGTCCCATGGTAGAGGAATCGAAAGAATTGCATTAGCTCCGAATATATTGGGTTTCTAGGTTTTAAAAATATAAAATTGTTTCGATTTGCGTTCCTGGATCGAAATAAATAAAAAAATCAACTTGATTCATCAAGGTTGGTGTGGGTTTCAAGAGTATGGTTAAGTTATTTTAGATGATAGCATGCGCTGACCGAATGTTTCACAGCCTGGATCCATTTCTTCTCTGTACGGGGAAGCAACAGCCATCAATACGCAGAATATTAAGAAATGTTTTCAGATTAAGTTTTATGATTTCTATTTAGATATTTCAAAACTTTGCAAAGGCACTCGGCTGAAATTCACATATGTATATTCAACAAACTGTTTATTTTTAAAACTGTTCAATTCCCAGTGATCCTTTGAAACATCATGACCAGCCCAGGGCCAGAAATTATCCATTGCGGGCTTCACTCTCCAGTGGATCAAGGGGAACTGTAGATCCCTAGGCATTTTTTTTAAACGTTGCCCCACACTAGGAATTTCTCATGTATCGTGGGTGCGTTTACAAATATACAAAGTCACATTCACAAACAGCCAGACCCGGAAAAACTATCTGTAGGTCATACAAATATTTCTTCCGTGCGGGAATCGAATCCACGACACGCGACGCAGCAGCCAATCGCTCAACCACTGCGCCAATCGTGTCGTTCATTGACGACTCAGATGAACTCGCGAAGAAAGGTTTTGAGGTGGTAGAGTTTTTTTTTAAGGATGGTATATCGTCAAATGACTCTTCGCGCTCTAGGTACAATAGGACGAAGTGTCAGACTCCTATTGACTAAAACCCATCCGTGTTCCTCCTAACGCCCTTTGCGTTCCAGGGTCGCGGTGACTCTATCGAAAAAATCCGCAACCCCGGCACTGGCCCGGCAGATATGGCCCGCTAGCCTCTATCTGTTTTGATGAAAACTCCTTGAGGCACGCGTGGAACACAGCGCACAGCTTGACATAGCTATTTTTACTGCCTGCTGCAATCTATATCCGAGTTCACGTACGAAACTGAAAATACAGGTCCAGCTCTACCACCTTTGGGCATGCCACAATTGCGGTGGTAAGTCCCCTTTTTGAGGAGTGGCAAAAGCGGCGTCACAGCGTCCTCACCTTCCGCCTGACGCAGGTATTCACCGGTCACGATTGTTTCGGGAGATAACTGTTTCGGATTCAGCGGGAGGACACGACCGGGTGTCAATTCTTTTAGAATCACCTGGATGACACGGTGGAACGGCAGCACCGCCGGGTCCTCGTCGAGGCGATAGGCGGCGGCGACCTGTCGCGACCGGCCCTGATTCAATCTATGGTCCGGAGCGATGATGCATGGGAAGCGGTCACCTCATTTTACGAAGCAGTAATGCTAGCAAAGGAGGAGGCCGAAAGCGTGAGACAGAGAGAAATCTCACGCCCCAGCCGCCGCAACACAAGAAGACGCCCTGAGCGACGAGAGTCACCGGGCGATTCCCTGCCACCGTAGGCGCGGTTCTGCGGACGGCGAGTGTTTGGTGGCACGCTGTCCGATCAAAACCAGGCTCGGGTTAACGGCGCGTTGTGTTCAACGTGCGCCTCTAAGAGATGCCAGTATTGAGACGGGGCCCACTAGGGCCAGTGCCTGCCAAAGTTGCGGAATTTGTTCGAATAGTCACCACAGATCTGGAACGCAAAGGGAAACACGGATGGGTTTTAGTCAGTCAGAATCTGACACTTCGTTATGCTTCGCCCAAAGTGGAAGACGTCATTTGATGAATTCCAATCCATAAAAAAGGCTGATTAATTTGGCCAGGACACCTGCACACAACGGGCACAATAGGAGTCTAACATGGTGCGGATACCGGAGTCTGTATAGTAGTGTCGGTGTAGTTTCTGTTGCAGGGGTAGATTGCTATTCCGGTTGGTGTCTTCCCATGGCCAACCCACGTTTCTTATTATGAAAACATATTTGGGCTGGTGGAACAGAAGAGGTGAAACAGCCAGTGCCTTGCATAACCCCCTTGCAAGTTCTTAATGCTAAGAGGAGTCAAGCAATGCTAGATATTGACTGTTCGTATGTATTAGAGATCTAACCTAACGACATTTTACTTTACAACATACACGCGAACGAAGTCGCGGGCAACAGCTAGTTAAAAATAAAAAGTAAACTAAGTAGGTATACGACATGGTGCTTGTCACGTGACCCCTCGAGGGCTAGCCAATCTATACTAATATTATAAAGCAGAAGGGTTTGTTTATTTGTTTGTTTGGTTGAACGCGCTAATCTCAGGAACTACTGGTCCGATTTGAAAAATTATGTCCTTGTTAGATAGCTCATTTATCGAGGAAGGCTATAGGCTATACATCATCACGCTAAGACCAAAAGGAGCAGAGTCTAGTATTTTTTTTTATTTTAACTAGTCGTAATATATACAACTAGCTGACCCGTCCAAACAAACAAACATTCTGCTTTATAATATTAGTATATATGTAGATTAGCTTTTGCCCGCGACTTCGTATGCGCGTAGGTATTCCGTTTATTTCCGTTCCCGTAGGAATTTCTGGAAATTCTCTTTAGTTCTCGTTTACGGAGAGGCGGGCGTGGAGCGTCGCGTGCGGCGTGGCGGCCCGCACTAAATTCAAATGTATGGCGATGTATGACAGTGTTCACGGAGAAGCAATTTGAAGCCCATGGCGTTGCAGGCGACGTCGAACGTGGCAGCTGCCAACCCGCTACCGCAGACAGGCGTTGCTTACACTATTTTATCAATTTCTCCGAAAATCCAAGTCGCATATCAAATTTGGGTACAAAATTGTATTGATTCCATGCTAATTCTTCTAATTAAAAATTTATATAAAAATGTTATTTGTTTTACTAATTTTCAAACATCAAATAATGAAGAACATAGTCTAATGTAACATTTACATATTCCACAAAATACGACAAATCATTAAGACGTGATTCTCATTTTAAATCGGCTACTTATCTGATCGGTATCTGCGGCTTAGGCCAAGGGCCAAGTCTAAATGATAGTAATTTTTTTAGTTGGTTGTAAGTAATTCTTTTACTCGTAATTTTTTTTATCATTTTAGACTAGATGCGACCGGTGTTCCCTAGCTGACTGCGACTGAGAAGATACACCAAAACAAGTTCAGAGGTCTCTTATAAAGTCCATGCAATCGTACTGGGCAAATTATTATGAGAACCATGTATGTTAAAGTACTGTGTTAAGTACTGGTTTGAGTGGACCTGTCTAGGCAGTGCAAGCATTTGCTAGTTGTCGTGTAGCTGAAACTTAGAACTTTATGGAGCTCAACAACTTGACGTACATTTGTGTACATACGGACATTTGTGTAGGCCGCATAAAGAACTCAAACCGCCAGACTAACATTAAATGAATTAGACCCCTAACATAGCAATCTACATGATCCTCATATTCACAAATTCACAATACGTTATATGAGGACCAAAATGGTCTTTAGAGGAAAGAACCTCACAGATTTGAGTGGACCTGTCCAGTCAATGCAAGCCATGGTCAGTAGTCGATTCGCTCATTTTAGAACCAATAAGAAGAAGCTCATCGACTCGACGAGAACAATGCCAATGAAAGAACATTTGTGTAGGCCACAAAAGTACCCAAACAAAATACCAGCAAGTGGTAGTCCCTCAGTACCTACTGACACTACAGTAGCCTTGGAAACAATAACCCTTGCAAATCCATACGTCGCATCTTTCCCCAGAGTATCTGCGATTGCAATTGAAACAGTGAGAATACAAATATTTGTAACTAGTTGTAACAAAGTACATCGCTCCATTAGTTTATAAAACAGCTGTATGAAATTGTTGTGAAACAAACATCGTGAGGTAACTTAGGCTTCAAATTAAAACGAGTCTGAAACCGTCAACTTGCTTTGAGCAAGCGAGCTGATAAATGCTCGCACCTCCTCTGTATGAGCAGAGACTTTGACAGTAACGAGCCGATAGATATTTTGAAAAACTGGCCAAGTGCAAGTTGGACTCGCACACGAAGGGTGCCGTACCATAGACCTTAATATTTATTATTTGTTGTTATAGCGGCCAAAGCGCGGAACAGAAAAAACAGTGGAAGTGCATAGTAATGTAGGCGTGGCACGCGTGCGTATTACGTGTAGCTACGCATACTACAACCCAGTTGTGTTCCAACAACGCGACGAACCGATAGTCTCGCTGACTCTCGAAATAAATTTATAATTTCTGAACCATACCGTGCTGTTCCATTTTGGAATGCAAAAATGATAGTAGGAGAATAAATCTTAAAAATGGAGGTGTTTCATACCATCGCACTATGGAAAATCCTAGAACAACTGCTGGTTAAAAATAGTTTTTGTCAATGTCGCTACTGGCATGTTTTTTTATTTTACTCAATAGTTTTAGGACCAAACTATACTATAATATCAAAAAATTATACATTATTATATGAAATTATTTTTTTACAACACCACAAACTTTATAGTGTTGACGGACGTCCATGTTAAGCCCGTTCACTTCATCACTTTCAAATTGATTTTATTGTTATACGTTACAGGAAAAGGTATTATGTACCTATTATATATTTCTGGAAACCTCGTCTTTTTAACCGACTTCCCAAAAAGGAGGAGGTTATCAATTCGGTTGCATGGTTTTTTTTTTTATGTTTGTTACCTCATAACTCCGACAAATTATGAACCGATTTGAAAAATTCTTGTTTTATCTGAAAGGATGTACTTGCAGATTGGTCCCATTTAAATCATATCAAAATCGGTTACAAACTTAGCGATTTTAAATCGAAATACCTGGAATTTGACTATTTAGATGATTCTTTGATAATCGAAATTGCGTATTTTGCTTTTCTGCGATTTTGCAGTGGTGTTGTTAGGTGTGGGCACCACTAAAAAGTGAAAAATAAAAAACTTTTTACATAAAAATACAACCGACTTCCAAAAATAACACTGCAAATTAAAAAATAACTTAAATTTCGGAAGTCGGTGTCAAAATACGAAGAAAGTAACAAAAACACCGACTTCCGAAATTAAAGTTATTTTTTACTTTGCAGTGTTTTTTTTGGAAGTCGGTTGTATTTTTTTGTAAAAAGTTTTTTTGAAGTATATGAAACGTCTAAAATGTATTTAATGATATGTTAAAGTTTACCTTAAAATAATTGCAAAATAAAATAAGGTAAAAAAAAGCTTTTTTAAAGTTCATCGAGACTTTTGACAGTTGCCCACGTTTACCTCTGCTTTACATTTAATGTTGATTTGTAGCCTAGCTATCCATAAACATAATCAAATAAAAAAAAAACTGTGGATATTTGCGGTTTTCGGAATAATTAGTAAAAATGTGATAAAAGCCAGAGAACGGAAAAGCGCTCGCTATCTATTGCGGTTTGAAATGTTGCTGTTTACATAAATAGTTTGCGGTAAGCTTTGTTATTTATCATTGATATTAGGGCGTTTATCTTATTTTGCACTCAGTTGCGTGTGAAAAGATTAAATTAACGATTTGACTAAAGTGATTGCTAGGCCTGAAAATGAAGATTCTTATCAATATATATTGCACGCCTAGATTCGTTGTATGGAAATGATTTTACATATTTCCTATAATCTGTCTTTGACAGATTGAAGCGAAGAAAAGAAACGACTAAAGCAAGAGAAAAAAACCCTGTTACAAAGGCGTTTCCGTGAAGAGCTAGGATTGATCATCGACAAACCAAAAAAAGTGGTAATTCTAATGACGGTAATACTGCTAGAAGATTGTTTCACAATGCAAGCTGCTCTGCTGAAATTACGGGTGTGGATATAAATTTGATTAAACGACTTAACATAATTCTGCAAGCTCTTTCATCGGGTGTAATGATAAATGCTATGGGAGTTATGCTATGGACACTGCCAGGATCTATGTGAGCAATTATGAATGGTACTACATGCCATCTTCAGTTCACAAAGTTTTGATTCAAGGAGAAAGTGTCATAAAGCATTTTGCAGTACTTCCTATTGGTCAACTTTCGGGAGATGCACAAGAATCTCGTAATAAGGATTATAAAAAATTTCGTCTACATCATGCTAGAAAATGCTATAGATCTTTTTTCCTCTACAAATGAGGATGTATTTCATACTCTTCTTTATACTTCAGATCCTTACATACCAACATTAGAAATCCGTGTATATACTAGAAGTAGTGTGAAGTGTGAAGACACCTTAGATCCTTTGAAAGTGAACGAATTAATTTTAGATCCCGAAGTTCATCAAGTATAAATAACATAACATTCAGTAAACATTACAATCAATTAATTAACCTGTGTTCGATTTTAATCACAATTTTTTTTTTCATATAAATAAGCCATATTTTTTGGTTTCCCAAAGCCGCTATCGTCAAAGAAAAATGCATAGATGCAACGGGTAGAGCTGATGGGATGCCAAGCGAAACAGCACGATATGCTCCGAGCATTTTTAAAGTAGTGCAATCCGTAATCCAGTACTGTATCACTTCATGGGGTAGTGCACCCAAAACCCATTTACTCCCTCTTGAAAGAGCTCAGATAGTCATTTTTAAAAGTAGCCAATTTTCATCCCTTTCTCTATCCCACAGATCTCCTATACAAATCCTGCAACGTACTGACTGTTCGCCAGCTTTTCATTATGCACTTAGTATTAAAACAGCACACCATGCTTACTTACAAAACCGAAAATACTAACAAGAGACGGAATGATATTGTGTGCGACTCTAATTCATTTTCAAAGTATGTTTTTGTAAAAAGATTCTTTACGTTTTTAGGTCCATTTCTATACAATAGATTAAATAAGAAACGTATCTATAAGTTAAACTGTTATAGCTGTAAGAAGAGAATTGAGCAATATTTATTAAGTATCTCTTACGAAGAGACAAAAGACCTTTTTTTTGTATGTAAATAAAACCTGTGTCCTTTAATTTTAAGTCTTAATTATAGGTAATTGATAAATTGTTATTTTATTATTAATGTTTAAATAAGCACTATCCAGCCTGAAACACAGGTTCCAACCTAGTTCAGGCAAATAATCAACTGTGTTCTTTAACAATATTTTAAGATATTTGATTGTAAATGTGTCCTATTTTATAAATAAATGATTTTATTATTATTATTATTTTTATTATAAAAGCGATTTTTTAATTTCAAAAAAAGCAAATAGATAAACGAATCCTGCAGCGCTTCCATCTTTGAAAATCGTCTTTTATTATTGAAGTAAATAAGAATTTTATTTTTTTATGATTATTTGAATAATATAATATGATTGTGTACCCAACTAAGTAATAAAATAGGTACTGTCGTAAGCTACTTTGCATAGAGAGTTCTCGAACTGAAATGTAAACAACTCCCTTTTTTTTGTCGGCAGCCGAGTAAGCTAATAGAATAATGATTTTGTAAGATTTGTGCTGTGAAAAAAATACTGGCTAAGTGCGAGTTGGACGCGTGCATAGGGTTCCGAACGAATTTCATTTTTGTAACAAGTCATTTTTGTAATAAGTCACACGATACAGTTAAAAAAACTAGTAGTGCTAGTGTACATTCCTAGTTTGACCCACAAAAGTTACCACGGATGCGTTAAGTAAATAAATAATACATTTTGAGTATGGGTATACTCAAAATTTATTACTTACGTAACGCATCAGTGTTTGGGTCACAGAAATCTATTCATATACCAAAGAACAGAATCGGTCCCGTAGATCCGGAGAAAAAAGGATTTAACAGACAGATACCAGAGTGATCCTATAAGGGTTCCGCTTCTCACGGATGTAAGGCCGAAGGTATATATTAAAATATAGGTTCTGTGACTTATGCTTGTTTTGAACAAAATGGAAAAAACCAATCAAACGTGTCCTATATTTGTGGTGGATAATATGACTATCGGTTTATTTGTGTGAGTTTGGCGACACAGGTTCCGACCGAAAAATCGTCGCATAGGCACTTCCACTGTTTTTTCTGTTCCGTGGGCCAAAGCAATACATAATCTGTGAAAATTTACAACTATCTACCTGTTACAGTTCTTGAGATACAGCCCGCTGACAGAGAGACGGACGGACGGATAGACGGACAGATGGACGGATGGACGGACAGTTGAAGATTAGTAATAGTAATAGGGTTCCGTTTTCTGTGCAACAAAAAAAATTACATGATAGAAAGTTACGCCAAATACCTGCAGATACGTTGTCCCTCAGTACCGATACTGCAGTTGCCTTGCAGACAATACTCCTTGCAAATGGAAACGTCGCATTTTTCACCCTCATAATCAGCTGTGCACTGGCAAACTGGCTTCTCCGCCTCATTCACGGAACACACACCGTTGTTTAAGCAGTACATATGGCACGGGTTAGTTTCACACCTTTCCCCGTAGTAATCAGCTTCACAACTGAAATAATGAAGATAAGAAACAGCGTTACTCAATGAACAAGGAAACCAACAAATATTTGTGACTAGTAGTAACAGGTGAACGAGGTGCGCGACCGGTACGCTGCGACTGTATAATGTAACAAAGATATAATATCTGTGCAACACCGACTTAGTATAATAGGCAACTTTTATTTAGTGCCAATATTTCAGGGGAAGCAAGCTCTCATGATGAAAAAGAATAGTTTATTGCCTTGTGTTATCTTCACTAGTCCCCATTGAGATGAACATGTTTTATTTATTCCACGACTGCCTAAAACACAGGAGTGTTATGTTTTCAGGGTACATGTATGCATGTTTGTGAGTTTCTTTATACCACCATAACTTCTTAATGGCTAAACCGATTTCAAGGTTTGTAGTGTCGTTACAAGCGTTGCGATATACTGAGTAACATTAACCAGTGACAATTAATTAAAAAAAAGTATAATGGGGTAGCCATGGATCAGGAAAAAACGGTATTATTTTAAATTCTTAAAAGGTAGGCAAATTTATTTTTCACACCTTACCTTTACCTTTTTACCCCTTACTAACATCGTCTAGAAAAAAAAAAAAAACACTAGTATCTATTCAGTAAGCATTCGTTCGCTAATATCAAACAAAATTAAATAAATGTTGGACTAGTAAATAACCCACAGAAAACAATGAATGCATCAATAATTAACAACGAATACTGTCCTCGTCTAAACCATGCTTAGTAAAGTACAAAAATGTATAACAATAGTGTTTAATATCCATTCATTCGTTAATAATTCAGTAGTTTTCGGTTCTTAACTTGCTTCCTATCTAGAAAGTCATAACATTATAATACGGATACTTTATGCACCACATGACATATTACCCCAAAATGTCCATCTCCGCCATTTATGACTTACACTAATCGAGAGGTGGGCAAGTATACGACATGGTGCTTGTCACGTGACCCCCCGAGGGCTACCCGATCGTAATATATACAATTAGCTTTTGCCCGCGACTTCGTACGCGCATATTCCGTTTATTTCCGTTCCCGTAGGAATTTCGGGAAATCCTCTTTTAGTGCTCGTTTACGGAGAGGCGGGCGTGGAGCGTCGCGTGCGGCGTGGAGCGTCGCGTGCGGCGTGGAGCGTCGCGTGCGGCGTGGCGGCCCGCACTAAATTCAAATGTATGGCGATGTATGAGAGCGTTCACGGAGAAGCAATTTTATGCCCATGGCGTTGCAGGCGGCGTCGAACGCGGCGGCTGCTAACCCACAACCACTAATTTATTTATTAAAGACAATAGCGTTGCTAAAACTAATTTATCAATTTCACCGAAAATCCAAGTCACTTTATCAAATTTGGTGACAAAATTCTATTGATTCCCTGCTAATTCTTCTAATTGAAAAAAAGAGATATAAATATTTTTTTAAGTAACTAATTTCAAATTTCAAATGAATTATTAAAAGGATTTTTAAATCGAACATTATCATTTTCCAATAATGACGACAAGTCGATTAGACGTGATTCTCTTTTAAATCGCCTACCGAGAGGAATCTGCGCCCTAAGACAAAGTTTTAAGTTTAAATTATAAATAATATTTATTTTATAAGTAGGTTGTAAATAACTTTGTCTCAGGGTGAATGCTCCAACCAGCCCGCGAAATTCAAATATATTATGTTTTTTTTGCAATTTGCCGGTCAGTGTAAAGCTCTATGTTGGACTAAATACAATTCAAGGCCGTAACACATATTTATCTAAAGAATTATACCCATTTTAATTATCAAAATAACCCTCTAAGTTCACACAATTCGATTGAATGACTTTTTCACGAAATAACATTCAATCGAGTTCTATGGACTTAGAAGGTTATATTGATGATTCAAATGGTTATAATCCTTAAGATAAATGCTCTTTACGATCGCGAACCGTATTTTGTTCAACATACAGTTTCACACTGACCGGCAAATTGCAAAAAAACATTAAAATATTTGAATTTCGCGGGCTACCCTGGTGCTTTCACCTTAAGCGATAAAATTATTAAAAATTATTGACGTGTGAGTCACTAATTTTTAGTAACTTTAAACTAGTTGAGGCCGGTGTTTACTTGCTGACTGCTCTAAGAAGAAACACCAAAACAAACTCAGAGGTGTCTTTTAAAGTCCATACTATCGTGCCGATCAAATCATATGAGAACCATGTAGGTTAATGTCTTTTTTTTTTATGGATGGGAAATCATCCAATGACTCCTCCCGCTCTGGAGGGAGTGTCAGACTTCTACTGACTAAAACCCATCCATGTTCCTTCATTGCCCTTTGTGTTCCGGAGCCACGGTGTCTCTTGCGAATAATCCCGCGACTCCGGCAGGCGTCGGCCCTTTCGGGCCCCTCTGTGTGCTGATTCTCTTTGAGGCGCGCGTGGAACACTAACGCGCCGACGACACGGCTTGTCGTCACTAGACGGACGGACGGCGAGCCACCCATAGCTCGCCGTCCACAGGCTCGCGCCTACGGTGGCTGGAGGTCACCAGGTGGTGTCCCCCGACGCCCGCGGCGTCTACCACGGCGCGGCGGCCGGGACGAGAGGGTCTCCTCTCCCTCTCCGCCACCTCCTTCTCTAATGTAGGTTAATGTCTGAAGTGGTATTTTGAGTAAAGCACCACACAGATTTGAGTGGACGTGTCCAGACAGTGCCTAGAACTTTAAGCAGCTCAACGGCCTGACGAACAATACCAAAGTAAGGACATTTTGCGTAGAGAACTTAAACCGCCAGACTAACATTAAATGAAATGAACCAAACCAAAATATAGCAATCTATGGTCTTCATATTCACAATACGTTATTTATTTATTTATGTACACACTATAATACATACATACTTTAAAAGAAAATTTTATACGGCGAAAAGAGCACAAAGGTACTGCTTATATCAAAAGAAATTTGTACCAGCAGACTTGCGACAGAAGTTTTTTTTTTATTTGTATGAGGACCACGCAGATCAGTGTCCGAAATGGTATTTTGAGGAAAAGACAGCACTTAACTTCAGCACTTCCCTCAGCTATGACATTTGAGCAACATTTACAATTCATAATGAACGTACGAATTTGTTTTAGTGTCACACAAAGTTAAATTATCAATAATCCCGCGCACACTAATAAAATGCACGCTAATAACGGCCCTCACCTGCTTTTCAACTTCGATGCGTAAGTCGGCGAGAAGAACGTCGTAAGCGCCGTGGACTGCGCGTCACTTACGCGTTGCGCTCATCAAGTTGGTTCTCACAGTTTATTTAACGGTTTAATAAAATCACTGGTTGATTTCGTTTTAGTCTTTACTTTGTTATTCTGAGTATTTATCACGATATAAATAAAGATTCACATGTTTTATAGTCGATGCTATTGGCTTTACAAGAATCAGAACACGGCACTTCTAGTTTGAGGGTTTTAAATTATTTAGACGAAGAAATTAATGCATGTATCAGTCGCGCACCGTTTCGAAGATCTACTTACCTGCATTTAGGATGTCCCTCAGCGCTGACAGTACAATTTCCTTGGAAGCAGTAGTTGTGACATACTGAACCGTGGCGTTCCTCCACATCCGGTATGAAAGTCTTCAAAGCTTCACAGGGCTCGTTTCCCAAGGTTTGTTCCTCAATTGTGTAGTTGGCTGCTGTGAGTTGACACCGCCAACAGTTTCTGTCAGACTGTGCATAAACAGCTGGTGCCACACCGTGTTGTTGATGCTTTGGTAACTGAAAAATGGCACTTTGATCGTGTCTCTTCCAGTAGATGAAATCTTTTGATACGGTTAAAGCAGTTGCATAATATTTTACTCCTATTAAATAAAATGTTTGTATGTTTTCTCCCCTCAAGTCGGCACTTTTGATACAATGATGATTCATAGTAGTCTCCTCAATCCAGTACATTGTCTTCGTTTGTTGGTCAATAGCCAAACTCCAACGCATGTAAACATGTTCGTTTATTAAAACTTCTCTCTCGGAGCCATCAAACGCAGCCCTCTCTATTTTAATATCTGTGACCCAGTAAATATACCTGTAATTTTAAATAACTGTAAGTAATGACAAAGTTCAACATGAGTCTTAAAACTACAGTTAATTGTTCTATTAACGACGTACCCTCCACAGCTGTCTACATCTATATCCATGAGGTAGTCATCTGTCGTAGCTATAAGATTTCCGTCAACTGCTACGTTAGACGAAGCAGGTTTTAATAATAAAGAGTATATTTTATTAGAATCGTAATCACTCCAAAATAGTAATTCTGTGACCGGGTCGTAGGCGAGACTGCTGTAACGAGGACTTGTTGGTCTCGTTACTAAAGTTTTCATTTCCTTAGTTGTTAGGTCAAAACTGTGTATGGACCACGTACTGTGGTGATCGGCAAACAGCACCCTGTAGTGAACTGGATCGTACGTGATAGAACGGATATCATGAGCTGACGGAATGTCTTCGGTGTACGTTACTGTTCCGTTGTAATAGAATTCTAATCGTTTCTTTCCGGCCACGACGATATCTGAAACATTAAAATAACATTTTTTTTTCAGATTTCCAAACAGAGCTGCAGAGCTTCCCATCACTCTTGTCATATAATACGACTAGCTGACCCGCGCAACTTCGTCTGCGTCACATTTTCCATAACTGCTCTGCTCGTATTTGTCTTAGCGTGATGATATATAGCCTATAACCTTTCTCGATAAATGGGCTATCTAACACTGAAAGAATTTAACAAATCGGACCAGTAGTTCTTGAGATTAGCGCGTTCAACCAAACAAACAAACTCTTCTGCTTTATAACATTATATTATTAGTATATTAGTATAGATGCTCATACAAATAGTTTCGAAATTACCGACAGTCTCGAGATCTAAGTACGTAAACTCTCTGTACCTCTGTACATCATCATAACCACTAGCAAAAATTAATTCAGAGTGTTAAGATGGACGGTTATTTCGTGACTAAGGGCGAACGTTTTGATACGTAGTTTACCAATGGTTTAAAGTGATGGGCACCTAAATTTCATAATTGTGAGTTTTTAGGGTTCAGTACATAATAGGTCACCTACTATTGAAAACTATTACTAAGTCTCCGCTGTCCTTCCGTCTGTCCGTTAGTCTACAGCGCTCCAAAAATTGTTATTTTTTCCAAAAAGTTCTAAATTGGAGTTTTATTAAGTCGGGGTTGGCAATATCGTTCATATTATTTTCATAAAACATCTAAGAACACTTCAATGACTACACGGCGTCGTATACATTACTAATGTAAGCTGATCCGTTGTGAAATTATAGATAACTAGCTTGTGCCAGCGGCCCGCGTAGTCCGTAGGGAACATACTCCCCGAATATATATAACCTATTTACCCTCAAAGTTCCCGTTCCCAAGAGATTTCCGGGATAAAAACTACCCTATGTCCTTCTCGGGTCTCAAAATATCGTTGTACAAACATTTCATCTGAATCGGTTTAGTGGTTTAGGCATGAAAAAGAGACAGACAGACAGAGTTACTTTCGCATTTATAATATTAGTTAGGACTCTTTGGTCGCGCAGAGTAAATCTATAGGATTTTTTTTGAAGTCCCTCCCTATTGGCTAATGTCCGCACACGACATTGTAAGTACTTTCGCGGGAAAGGCAAATCAATATATTTTCAGAATATATACCACACACATGGCAATGCACCTCTTGAATAACGAGGTTATAAGATGTTTTGGTGACGTCAAGTGGTTCATCTCTACTTTTAAGTATATTTACCTTTTTCACGTTAAAAGTCTCACTCTGCAAGGATAGTCATAAGAGATGAATTCATAAACCAGTTTTTTTTTAGTTTTTTTTTTTTTTGCGGTTTACTTTTTTTGTTTACAGAAAATTAACAGCTATAGTAAAAACGATTTCATAGTCTTAATTCACTTTCTTTTCTTTTAAGGGATTAGAGCTGTAAGAGCGCTAAAAATAATTAAGGTCGGTACTAAAAATTAATCATCTAATTATGTCAATAACTCCGAACATACTGACAATTAAAATGTCAAGTCACTGCCAAAGATTATTTTTGAAAAGCTTTTTACTGGTGTTACTTATGGTAATTATAAACTGAACAATAATCTTATCTTTGGAGTAAAATTTTTCACATGTTAAGGTAATTTATCTCTAAACGGACCTAAAATTAGTTATAGTTATATTTATAGCAAAAGTCCTTTTTAATAGCTCTTTCCAACGATGACTATAATGATGTTATGGGGCGCAAAAATATGCTTAACTCAAGTATTCAACATTATCTGACTGTTCAGTTTTAATTTCATTACTTAACTCGAATGAAATCATAATAAAATTAACAAAAGTTGAGGAAGTAGCAAATGATCTTCTAGTTAAGGGCTTTCCAACGGTAAATATCTTAAGGATATATAGTATATCCTTAAGATATTTACCGTACCATAGTTGGATGACCATTCTCTTAGATTCTCTACATGATTGAAAATACTAATTTACATTATGCCGAGTGCTTCTGTTGCAGGCATATATTATGTGCAATATTTAAGATCGATACATTTATAGTATTTTTTTTATTGTACTAGATTTCATTTTATATGATAAGAAATATTATTCACTCAGCTATCTAACATATTTTTATTAAAAGTCCAGCAAATCACAGAGCTCCACTTTTTAAACTATAGTTTGGATTTTTTGTGAAAAATGCTATATCTCAATACCTGTAAAACCATTTGAACTGCATTTGCACTCTGATTGTAGCAAATTTTATCTTCTTTAATTTTCCATGGATTGACTTTTTCTGTAGAATTCATCGTTTAGAATATAAGCCAAAGGCTGAAAACTGACAATTTGTTTTTGAAGTTTTCCGAGCACCACGCAAATAACACAGGTAATTTCGAGGTTGAAAAGCTGGGTGTACACTACTGACATCTACCCTAATAACATTCCAAAACTTCAAGATGTTGAAAAATACTGCGAGCTAAAATGTCTTGTATGACTGGCCTATAACGGTTATGGGCCCAATAATACCGGAGAGAGATCAGCAGCAACGGCCTACCGTGCTCTCCGAGGCACGGGCTATTTATTTAACAGTGCTCACACATGTAACAAACAGACAAGAAGAAGGAAGAGAAATATAGGTTTGTTTGTTTGTGTGGCGTTAAGTTCCAAACTCCAAAGTGCTAGTAGAGAAATTGGTGAAAAACCCCAATACCACATCGCCCAACCTGGGAATCGAACCCAAAAACCAAAGTCTAAGACGTTTACGCAAATAGAATTCATGGGAAAAAATCTGCAGCCTAAGCCGAGTGAGCTGGCTGAGAGGTACAAGTTTCGGAAGAGGACTCAACAAGGTGGAGAATCGATAGTTGAGTACATCGCTGTTCTCAAGAAAATGTCCGAAACGTGTCAAGTTTACGGGACCAACTGGTATGTGGTATCAGCTGTGAGACGATTCGCCAACGGTTATTCGCTGAACCTAAGCTACATTTTTCAAGAGCTTATAGCTTAGTGATTAGCTTGGAATCAGCCGAAAAGATGCGGCGGCTGTAGTTCAAGGTCAGAAAAGGGAAACGGGGAGAAGACAGCGGCCGATTGTCTAGCAAAAGAAGGTACAAGATGGCAAAGGAGGGACGCCGCGAGTGGGGCTGATAGCAAGTGTTTAATGATTTAACAATTAACAAATGTTTTAAGATATTATATAGAGTTAGAATGTCTTGTGGGGGTAATAACACCGTCATCGTCAGATATCTATGATAACAAAGTTAAAGAGCTCGATTTATACATCATAAGGAAGGGTAAAATGTCTTACTCGGTAGACAACGTATGTTAGAACTGATAGTAAAATTTACGTCAGTAAAATTAATAGTATCAGGCCAGGAGTTTTACTGTAGAGGAATTCAGTTCCAGGTATTGTAAAGTGTTTGCGGAGGGACTGGGCGGCTTCACCGGTTCGCCGGTGAGCATTCACTTGCGGGAGGGAGCGCGGCCAGATCAGTCCATGCGCGCGCAATCTTGGCGTATGCGCTGCGCGAGCCGGTGGAGCGGGCTCTGCAGCAGCACGTGCGGGACGGCATACTCACTCCTGTCGAGCGTTCCGACTGGGCGACGCCGATCGTACCAGTAGTGAAGAAAGACAGTAACATAAGATTTTGCAATTAATGATTCACCCGTGAACAAAGCAGAACTGCGATCGTTTATGAATATTTATTCAATGAATATTTATTCAAAATTCAAAAGTTGTACAAAAATACAAATTTAGACACAATGAAGTTTTATAACAACAATAAAGGTGTTTACGTTGAACTCTGGTACCCAGTATAAGATTAAACTTGTGTTAAGGGTACCAGCGTTCTCGCTTACAATTTGCTGCACACATTAACAGAAGTTGTAGGACGAGCACAGTATTTAAATAGTTTTTTCATAGGTATGACTAGCTATTGCCCGCGACTTCGTTCGCGTGTAGGTATGTAGGAAAGTAAAATGTTGTCGTTAGGTAAGATCTCTAAGATAAGATATACGAACGGTCAATATCTAGCATTGCTTGACTCCTCTTAGCATTAGGAACTTGGAAAAGTGTTATGCAAGGCACTGGCTGTTTCGCCTCTTCTGTTCAAAATGCCGACCAGCCCTAATAAGTTTTAGTAATGAGAAACGTTTTGATGATAACGCTTCTCTATACATGATGTTAAAAAAAGGCGCTAGGGTTGTTAACATGCGATAGAGCTACATAAAGTTTGGCCATGGGAAAACACCAACCGGAAGAGTAATCTACCCCTGCAACAGAGAGTAGAGTAGAGTCTCCGGTATCCTCACCATGTTAGACTCCTATTCTGTCCGTTGTGCGCAGGTGTCCTGGCTAAGTAAGCCAGCCTAGCTCCCCCCGAATGCACAGAAGGTTCATTCGGGGCGGTTCTCCTGGGTGCTTTACAGGTTTCACGGAGCGACCTCACCGTTCCGAGAATTTATTCAGGTCGGGAAGCCTCAGCCTTATCTTTAGGATAACGTGGGCAACTGATTCCTCGGCGTCTAAGCAATCTCTGCAAATTGGATTGTCTGTGGCGCCTATTTTAAAGAGATTTTTTTTTAAGACTGACCCTTAATTATCCGTTTATTATTCGGAAGGAATTTCTATTAAACCTGAAAATTCTTTAAGTTACGTAGTCGCGGGTATAGCCTTGACATAGCTATTTTTGACTGCCTGCAATCTATAGCTGAATTCACGTATGAAACTAAGAATACAGGTCCAGCTCTACCACCTCAAAACCTCTCTTCACGAGTTCATCTGTGTCGTCTATGCCTAGGGATCTACAGCTCCCCTTTATCCACAGGAGAGTGAAGCCCGCGATGGATAATTGCTGGCCCTGGGCTGGTCAGATGTTTCATAGGCTCACTGGGAATTGAATAGTTGTAAAACTAAACAGATTGCTGGATATATGTGACTTGCAGCCGAGGGTCTTTGCAAAGTTTTGAAATATATAAATAGAAATCATAAAACTTAATCTGAAAACATTTGCACAACACAGAAAAAATGTATCCAGGCTGTGAAGCAACCGGTCAGCACATGCTATCATCTAAAATAACTTAACCATGCTCTTGAAACTGACACCCCATCTTGATGAATCAATCAATCGATTTTTTTTATTTATTTCAATGCAGGACTGCAAATCGAAACAATTTTTATATTTTTTAAACCTGGAAACCCAATAAATATACAGCGGGCCTAATGCAACTCTATCGACTCCTCTACCATGGGACTCTGCCATCTAATCGTGGTTGTTATGAAGTGACCTCTTTTTTTTAAGGATGGGAAATCATGAAATGGCTCCTCTCGCTCTGCGCTAAGCAGGAGGGAGTGTCAGACTCTCACTGACTAAAACCCATTCGTGTTCCTCCGAATGGCCTTTGCGTTCTAGGCTGCGATGAATCTCTCGAACAAATGCCGCGATAAAACAAGGCCGCTACATTATTAATTAGAAATATGGATATATTCGTCAAAAAATCAAATGATGAGCAAACCACTACCCCTGTAATGGAGTTTGAGTGTCCTTGAATCCACAATTTTTATGTTTTTTAGCCTCAAACATCGCTGTCATCAAAATATTAACCGTATTTTTACTCGTAGTTAACTCATGTATGAAAAAGGACAAAACGTAGAAAGCAAATACAATTATTATGTCTTAATTTTTTCGTTTTGCATTTTTTTAACAAGCGAGAACTTTGTTTACTCATATTTTATTTTCAGAAAATCTAAGTTGACTACCTTTTTGAGAGGTGAATTATTTATAAGTAGACTGAAGCGATTTGAACGACCGTAACTTCTAATAGAAGATATTTCTCACAAACTTATCGTATAAATATAGCTACGGAAACTTTTTCATAGTCAATTCGAGTGGCGAAAGTTGATGTTATTCCTGAGTTTGATGACGTATTTCCTACTTCGTAAAATCCGGTCAAATCAGCTCAAAATCTTGTCGTGCAGAGTGGTTAAAAAAGACTCGGACTTAAAGACAAGTTAATGGTTTTACGTAGCTTTAGCACAGCGGGTACCTATACGTGTGTTCAGAGCCCATCCTGACACTATGCACACATTTTATAACTGAGAATTTGGGGGATGTGGGATCTTAGAATGCATAAAAACACGGCTATCCTCTGAGCTGAGAGACTATTTTTGTCTATACTCTTTAGAGAAAAAGCAGATAAGTATTATAGTCCTTTCAATATAACAGGGAAACCTACATGAAGTTTATAGTAATAACATGATAGGTAAGGAAGCCCTAGCACGCCCGTTCGACTCGCACTTGGCCGGTTTTCTTCATAATAATTTCGGAATGTTTTTGGTTGAGTATGTATTGGTCCATGAAGTCGCTGATGAAGGGTGACCTACCTACCTCTATCCTAACACGTGCATTCTGCCCATCCTAACCTACGATGCGCAAACTTGACTGAGTCTCTAAAGTCCAAAGTGTCAGATTGAAGTGGGATTGGGCGGGTCACATCTGTAGATGCATCAAGACAGATGGGTCAGAGTCGGTCCGCAGTGGGAGCCAGAGGAATGGCGTCGTCGCCGAGAAAGGTCTAGGAAACGCTGGCGTGTCGAATTGGATGCGTTCATGACGGATTGGTCGGAGAAAGCAATACACTGGGAAAGTGGAAGGCTACGGGGCATACCTTTGCCCAGCAGTGGGACAGTAAAGGTTAATAATTCAGCCATGAAAATTAAATAAAATAATTACAAACAATGATAGTTGTTCACGGCTCTTGTACTTACCCCAGGAGAAGGAGTGCACCGATGCCACGTACAGGGCTAGCAATACCAACACACGCGTCCACATCTTGTACTACTATTTAGTATTATACTGTCGACAAACACAAAAGCAATGTGCTAGTTTCTGTCCATACGAATCTTTATATAGGCAGCTACATTAATAATAATAATAATATCGTACCGCAGTATCTCTACGTTGACGTCGTGGTGGGGCTTGCGCGTCCCGATGGACCTTAGGTCTTACCTAGGGTGAGGGGCCAGACAAAGAGAGATACAATCCGCAAGGCAGTTTTGTGGCGAATTGTTGGGCAGTAGCGACCCCACGAACCTTATCTCCCGGGAGAAGTCTTGTTCCTCATCTACGGCTTGCCTTTATTGGCTGGCCGGAGTGAAAACTGACGAGGAACAGAGCTCCCACCTCTTCCTTGCCTTAATTGGCCGGTCTGAGTGGAGATTCGCTAGAGCATACGTGCTCGGGAGAAGGACGTATAATCCAGTAAGATGCTGGTAGGGATCTTGACCGCACTTCCGGGATTGTCCTGATAGCCGTGGTATACCTCTCCACTCCTCTAGCACCTGAGGCCATGTTGCCCCCTTGGCGCTACGTCACTTTGTGCTAGCGACCGTTTTCGGGGGCCCATTCATTGAGTGTGCAAGTCACCCCCTGTCATTTAAAAGCCGTGTATATTGTTAGTGGTCAGGCAGGGGCCAATAGTTTTATAATAAACGATTATCATTCCACTAAGCCACCCAAACCCATAGCGTTTCATTTTTTGTTTCCATATTCTGCAATAGTACTGCTCCAACCGGGGATTGTCCTTGGGAATACTTTCAGTGCATACAGGGATAATCGCCGGTTGGTGCCCCATTACATTTGAAAAGTCTAACGGGGCCTCTGCGAGTTGGTTTCGGCCCCTCGTACGCCTACCAAAGGACCGGGTCTCCAGGGGCCCGAGATAGTAAAAAAAATTAATAATAATAATAATAATAATAATAATCTGTGGCTCGACTGTCAACCGAAGTGTCAGGAAAATTTTTCTCTCCGATTTTCAAACTAAAATAAAATATGAAAATAAGCAGAATAAAACAAAAACCTATAAGAACAAACATCAATAAAATTCATACGACATGGATACATAAAATACAATAGAAATTATGATCACCCAATCGTTCGCAATCGGAAGGAAGATATGCTGACAAGAGCCGCAGCTCGACGAGCACGCCCACCACCTCCGGCCTCGCCGCTCAGCTCCGCCTCGCCGCCGTCGGAACCCAGCCCCACCGTGAGTGCTGTGACACCGGCCGTGGCAGTCGCGTCGAGCTCGAGCGACGAGTACTTCTCGCCGCCCACGACGCCACCACCTGCTCGCCGGCGAAGAGGACGCCGGCCGCCGGACGGCTTAGGACCTCGAGGCCCACCGGCCTCTGACAGGGACCCAGCTCCCGGCGGAAGTGTGCAGCGCATGCGATGGACACAAGCCATCAACGAAAACGTCATGCGCTCATGGGGCTACAGAGGGGGGAACTAACCTGACTGCGTACCGTGGTCGGATACTCTCTCTGTTTCAGGTACTTGAACCAACTGTCAACGTTTCGGCCCAACGACTGTCGGATCAGGTGCGCGTCATCCAACGTAACCGTATGTTGGATGATAGTGTGCTTGATCGCCTCCGAACTGAAATGTGTAACCATGTCATTGCTCCTCCGTCGCAGACTGTGGCACCACCACAGTCCACCCAAATTACCAGTCACGCTGACGAGGAGAGTAATGACAGGGTTACAAACGTAAGTACCCAGTGCAATGACGAATTGAGGAGTGCTTTAGAGTGTGCTATTCGGGAATATCGCTACATGCCGCCTGAGCTTAGACCACGCTTACCTCGTTTGCCCATGCATAACAAGAACCGGGCGCTGGTAGCTACTCTGGATTCGCAGTTGTCAAATTATTTTGATGACTGCGAAGACCTCACTGATGCACACTCGATAATGTACTGCGCGGCTGTAGCGGCTTGTCGTGTAGCTCATGTTAAAATAATCAATGACAGAGTTACACGACCAAAACCAGCCGTACCAGCTTGGCAGTGCAGGATCGAGCGTCGTATCGGTGAGGCCAGAGCGCTAATTGGCAAACTGATCTGCTTCAGGGAGGGAAACACTCGCCCTAGAGTGATGCGCTTTGTGAGACGGGCATTTTCGGGGACTGACGTCAGTCCTCGAGACTATGTATCCCGTGTCACAGAGCGCATCGACTTCCTGAAGCAGAAGGTGTATGCATGGGCAAATCGTATTCGTAGGTATAGGCGGCGAGTGGAGCGATATACCCAGAATCGCACATTCCGAAGTAATGAAAGGTGGGTATATAGGGATTGGGAGCGATCGGATCAAGGTGTGACTGATATGCGCCTGCCGGATGATGACGCCATGTGTTCATTCTGGCGCAGCATCTGGTCGGTTCCTGTCAGTCATACCGAGGGCGATTGGACTCGGGAGGTCGAGCGCGCGTGCAATCCAATACCAGAAATGGGGGCAATTACCATCAGCCCCCAAGATGTATCTTGTGCAGTCCGCCCGTTACCTAACTGGAAATCTCCAGGGCCGGACGGGCTGCACAATTTCTGGATTAAATGGTTGACAAGATCGCACGCTTGCTTGGCGTCTCAATTCCAATCTGCCTTACGAGTCTGGGTCGCTACCCCAGTTCTTAACTACAGGAATAACTCACCTGCTCCATAAATCAGGTAGTACTGCGGAACCTAAAAATTATAGACCGATCACGTGTTTACCGACGGTCTATAAAGTTCTTACATCCATTTTGAGGGCAAAGATTAACAGCCATGTTAACAACAACAACATCATGTCTGCCTCTCAAAATGGATGTAAGAATGGGTCCCGCGGTACTAAGGAGCTACTCCTCATTGATATGGCCATTAGCCAACAGGTTCGTCGTTTCCGAAAGGATCTGTCAACATGCTGGATAGACTATAAGAAGGCCTATGACTCGGTGCCTCATACATGGCTCATGAGGGTGCTAGAATTGTACAAAATTGATGCAACGCTACGTACCTTCCTGATGTCGTGTATGGGGCAATGGAGGACAGTCCTTCGCTATCCAGGATGTCGAAATATCCAGGGGAATAGCGAACCGGTAAGGATTGAGCGGGGTATATTTCAGGGCGATAGTTTGAGTCCGCTTTGGTTCTGCCTAGCCTTGAATCCTCTTAGCACACTGTTGGAGAATTCAGGGCTGGGCTATCGGTTGAAAAGAGGTGGTCAGGTTATATCTCACCTCCTTTACATGGATGATCTGAAACTCTTTGCCCACAATAATCTGCAACTGATGGAGCTACTGAAGGTAACTGAAACTTTCAGTAACGCCATCAGGATGGAGTTTGGTGTGGACAAATGTGCAGTCATGCATGTAAAGCGTGGAGAGATTATGGAATCCGCGGGAACTCAACTCTTGGATTCCATAAACCTGAGATCCCTCTCTTCAACTGAAACTTACAAGTATTTGGGTATGTCGGAAGCGTTAGGCATCAACGTTACTGACATGAAGCAATCGTTGAAGGAGCGCTTCTTTGGTCGCCTGAAGAAGGTATTCAATAGCCTTCTATCAGGCGGAAACAAGGTGCGCGCCTTCAACGGTTGGGTCATGCCGGTATTGATGTACTCTTTCGGCGTGCTCAAATGGACTCAAACTGAACTTGACGCCCTGGATAGGCGGGTCCGCACTCTGCTTACTTCATATCGAATGCATCACCTACGGTCGTCAGTAATGAGACTGTATATCCCGCGAAAGTGTGGAGGTCGAGGCTTTTTAAATGCTAAGACTCTCCACAATCGCGAGATATGCAGTCTCAGGGAATATTTCCTAGCTGTCGACGTGGGTATGCATCGAGATGTAGTAGCGGTGGACAAGGGACTCACTCCGCTCTCCTTGGCAAATGAGAACTGGCGCAAACCTGCGGTGCTTGACACTAACGATCGCAGGGCGGTATGGCAGAGTAAGGAGCTTCACGGACGCTTTTTCCGGGCCCTTCATGGGACCGACGTAGATCAACTAGCGTCCGTAGCCTGGCTGCGTTTCGGTGATCTTTTCGGAGAAACCGAAGGTTTTGTCTGTGCAATTATGGACGAAGTTATCATGACGAATAACTACCGGAGATTTATTGTGAAGGACGGCACGGTCGACATATGTCGGGCATGTCACCGTCCGGGAGAATCAATTCGCCACATTATCTCTGGTTGTTCTCGTCTAGCTAACGGAGAATACTTGCATAGGCACAACCTTGTAGCCAGGATTATCCATCAGCAACTTGCTCTGAAATACTCTCTTGTGCAGTCGGAGGTGCCGTACTACAGATATGCGCCCGACCCAGTTCTCGATAATGGCGATATCACATTGTACTGGGATCGGTCCATCATCACTGACAGGACTATTGTTGCCAATAAGCCTGATATAGTGGTGGTGGACCGAATAGTGAGGCGTGCAATGATTGTAGACATTACCGTCCCGCATGACGAGAACCTCGTGAAAGCCGAGAAAGATAAACAAATCAAGTATATTGACTTGGCTCGCGAGGTTGTCGACATGTGGGAAGTGGACTCTGCAATCATTGTACCGATAGTTATTACAGCCAACGGCTTAATAGCCAAGAGCCTCGACCAACACCTCAGGAGGCTTTCTTTGGGTAGTTGGGTCAAGGGCTTGATTCAGAAAGCGGTACTTCTTGACACGGCTCGCATTGTTAGGAGGTTCCTCTCTCTGGAGCCCTGACCGCCGGTAGCTTGGACCCTGTTCCCGATACCGGTGGGCTACTATTTTTATATTTTTAAATGTTTTTTTTTAATTATATTTAATAGAAATGTTTAAAAATGTGAAAATATGTGAAGAAAATGAATAAAGGAAATAATAATAATAAAGAAGCGTAAAGGAGCGCTTCTTTGGCCGCCTGAATAAAGTACTTAACAGTCTTTTATCAGGCGGAAACAAGGTGCGCGCCTTCAACGGTTGGGTCATGCCGGTTTTGATGTACTCTTTTGGCATACTCAAATGGACTCAGACAGAACTTGACGCCCTGGATAGAAGGGTACGATCACTGCTTACCGCAAATCGGATGCATCACCCACGGTCATCGGTGATGAGGCTGTATATCCCGCGGAAGTGCGGGGGTCGTGGCTTCTTAAATGCTAAGACCCTGCACAACCGTGAGGTATGCAGCCTTAGGGAATACTTCCTAGAGGCCGACGTGGGTATGCATCGAGATGTGGTAGCGGTGGACAAAGGCCTTACCGCGCTCTCCTTGGCTAACGAGAACTGGCGCAAACCTGTGGTATTAGATACTAACGACCGCAGGGAGGTATGGCAGAGCAAGGAGCTTCACGGACGCTTTTATCGGGTCCTACATGGGCCCGATGTAGACTTTTTAGCGTCCGTAGCCTGGCTGCGTTTTGGTGACCTCTTTGGGGAAACCGAAGGTTTTGTCTGTGCGATCATGGACGAAGTTATGATGACGAAAAACTACCGGAAATACATTGTGAAGGACGGTACGGTTGACATATGTCGGGCATGTCACCGATCCGGGGAATCCATCCGCCACATTATTTCCGGTTGTTCTAGTCTGGCTAACGGAGACTATTTGCACAGGCACAACCTTGTAGCCAGGATCATTCACCAGCAACTTGCTTTGAAGTACAATCTTGTGGAATCGGAAGTACCGTACTATAGGTATGTGCCCGACCCAGTTCTCGAAAATGGCAATTGCACGTTGTACTGGGATCGGTCTATCATCACTGACAGGACTATTGTTGCTAATAAGCCTGACATAGTGGTGATAGACCGACTAGAGCGTCGCGCAATGATTGTTGATATAGCAGTCCCTCATGACGAGAACCTCGTGAAGTCTGAGAAAGAGAAACAAAGTAAGTATCTTGACTTGGCTCGCGAGGTTGTCGACATGTGGGATGTGAACACAGCAGTCATTGTGCCGATAGTAGTGACGGCCAATGGCATAATTGCCAAGAGCCTCGACCAACACCTCAAGAGGCTCTCGTTGGGCAGCTGGATCAAGGGCTTGATCCAGAAAGCAGTACTCCTGGACACGGCGCGTATTGTGAGGAGGTTCCTCTCTCGGGAGCCCTGACCACCGGTAGCTTGGACCCTGTTCCCGATGCCGGCGGGCTACTATTTTTTATATTTTTAAATGTTGTTTATTTTTTAGTTTTATACAAATATTTAAAAATGTAGAAAATATGTACAAAAAATAAATAAATGAAATAATAATAATAATATCCTTGGACATTTCACACAACGCCATATAGTCCCAAGCTAAGCAACCTAATGCTTGTGTTATGGTAACGAGATGGCTGATAAACTACTTATATACATTTTTTTTTTGTAAATACATACATATTATAGATAGAAAAACACCCAGACTCGGAACAAATACTTGTAGGCCGTACAAATATTTGTTCCGTGCGGGAATCGAACCCGCGACATGCTGCGCAGCAGTCAATCGCTCAACCACTGCGCCAACCGTGTCGTCATTGGTGGTGCCATGTAACTCTTTCCTGTTAAAATTGGAGATAAGGGATCCTAATTAACCCAGCCGTTATTATATTACTAAAAGGAAAAATAAATAGGTACTAGCTTCGGCTGCTAAAAAATTGTATATGAAACATACAAAGGAGTTCGAATTTTTTTTTGTATGGGATCTGGCATAGCCCGCATTTTGATTTTATTTTAAAATCGTGGCGTATGTCATCTATATCTATACATATAATAAAACAGTAAATCTTGAGCTTGTGTGTTTACGATTGGCGCGAAAACTACTGAACCGATTTTATTCACAAATAATCCTTATAAGTATAGTCAACATATCTTAATATATATATAAATCTCGTGTCACAATGTTTGTCCTCAATGGACTCCTAAACCACTTAACCGATTATAATAAAATTCGCACACCATGTGCAGTTCGATCCAACTTGAGAGATAGGATAGTTTAAATCTCAATTTTTTGTTACAATATTATTTAGGAGCGGAAAATGTGACGCAGACCAAGGTTGCGCGGGACAGCTAGTAGGCTATATATTATCACGCTATATGCTATGGAGGACGAGCAATAATCAAAAATGTGTGTTTTGAACGAGAAAGTGCTCATGGTTCGAACCCCGCAAACAGATATTATTTTTGCATTTATACTATCTTTGAACAGTATTTTTATGCCAAAATAATAATAAAATGGGGGTCTACGTACTTTAAAGAACATTTAAATTTTTATTCGACGTTTTTCCAAACAGTTTAGCGAGGAATAAAAAAAAACACAACATATTACAAAATCATGAAACGTGTTAAGCACAGCTATTTCACAGTAAAATACTATCAGCACGTAGCAGGGCGGTTGTACGTCAGGTCTTGTGTTTGAAGTGACGAAGGTTCGAATCTCGCCATACGGATTTTGTTTTTGTTCATTTTAAATTCATATTTTTTGTATAGCAAGCACAGAGAATTTTGTTATTAACTAATGATATCAAATAGATGATTAATTAATTTCTTCAATGTTGTTATATGCGTACAAACAAGAGTAAAATGAAAAATATTGACTTGAAAAGGACTACCTAGAGTGATTGAATATTAATCTGTCTGGGTAGCGGTTTTCCAACAAAATTGAGGTCGGCTGCCAGCGTTACTGGATGCAGCTGAATACCAGTTTTTTTCATGGAGTGAATTCCTATCTGAACTTCACATCCCAGTACCTATCAGGGTGATACCCTTTAGCAAGACTGGTCGATTTTCTGGACCCGTAACGACAGACACTTTTAAATATAGGTATCTAACTATTTGTGAAATTACTAATCGAATGTTGGAAGTATTTTTTTTGTGTATAAAATGAAACCAATGGAAGTGTTTTTAGTGACTAAAGGGAGGCGACTACAAACTCTTGCGTTAGGTTTGAAGCTGGCCGCATGGTACTCAATGGTTCGACTGAAACGTCGCAGCGTCGTGTCACACTCGATGCTCTGCATGTCGCCTGTGGTACCGAATTTATTGATCTAACCTCAGCAATTATCACCATCACGCTATACCTTTGGGGGGGCTAAGCAGTGAAAAGCCATGACATAAATATGATAGACAGTCGGGAACAAGACTGCCTCTCGAAAGACATAGTGTGGGTTCGTGTCTCATTAGTCGCGATTATTTTTGTTTTTTTTTTTTTTAACGTTTTATGCATTTCCTTACTTTTCTTATTCTTCTTAATATTTTCAAGTATTTATAACATATTATTGTTTTATTTTGGATAGTTAAGTAGGATATTACACCAAAATTTAAACACCAGCGTTTTAAAGTAGGTATAATACTAACAGAACCTATTTTCTGTTTGTCTGTAGGTATTCCTTTTCACATCACGTCAAAAAAGTAAAAAACCGCATGAATATAACTTTAACACATAAACCTGATAGGAATTGTAGCAATGTTTTAGAAGATTTAACTTATCTACTACGTAACGCCGATACCCGTAATGCCATCTATTGACCGAAATAGTACCCACTATCAACAGGGTGAAAATTACACCAAAAAATATTGTTTTAGTAAGTAGTGGTACTTTCCAAGGAATAAAACACCATCATATTCTTTAGAATGAACTTCTATTTTAATGTAAATAACCCGAATAATTGCGAGTCGGACTCGCCCACCGATACATTTGTAGGTAGGTACAATTATTTGAAATAAAGGCTTTTATGTAATTATTTATTGAATTGCATTAAATGTGTAGTTTTCAGATTTCTAAGTTCTACGTCAACGGAAAATATCCTATAAATTTAGATTACCTCGAGAGTGTCGAAATGTACATTTTATGTAGCATAAACGGCCGTATCTTTATTTTACGTTGACTTAGAAGTTTTATTTTTTCACAGCTTCAAGGGACTGTAGTTCTGAGTATATTATTTCAACTCAATACCTCCTACCGTTCCCGAGATAAAGAGTCTTGATAGACAGACGGACGAACGGTCAACAAAGTGATCCAACATCATATTCCATAGATGGCGTTATACATTATTGATCTCACTTTTTATTGTGGAATTTGTTCGAAAGAGTCACCGCGGCCCTGGAACACAAAGGGCATTAGAAGGAACACGGATGCGTTTTAGTCAGTAAGAGTCTGACACACCCTCCTGCTTTGCACAGAGCGGGAGGAGTTATTTGATGATTTCCCATCCTTTAATAAAAGGGGTGACGTCATAACAACCACGATTAGATGGCAAAGTCCCATGGTAGAGGAGTCGAAAGAGTTGCATTAGCTCCGCTGTATATGTAATATTGGGTTTCTAGGTTTTAGAAACATAAAATTGTTTCGATTTGCGTTCCTGGATCGAAATAAATAAAAACAATCAATTTGATTCATCAAGGTTGGTGTGGGTTTAAAGAGCATGGTTAAGTAATTTTAGATGATAGCATGTGCTGACCGGTTGCTTCACAGCTTGGATCCATTTCTTCTGTGTACGGGGAAGCAACAGCCATAAATACGCAGAATATTAAGAAATGTTTTCAGATTAAGTTTTATGATTTCTATTTAGAAATTTCAAAACTTTGCATAAGTTTTTTAGTTTTAAAACTGTTTAATTCCCAGTGAGCCTATGAAACATCATGACCAGCCCAGGGCCAGAAATTATCCATTGCGGGCTTTACTCTCCAGTGGATCAAGGGGAACAATAGATCCCTAGGCATTTTTTTTTTTTCATTTTAAAAAACGTTGCCACACTCTAGGAATTTCTCCTGTATCGTGGGTGCATTTACAAACATACAAAGTCACATACACAAACAAACAGCCAGACCCGGATCAACTATCTGTAGAATAGAATAGAATAGAATACTGTCTGTAGGTCATACAAATATTTGTTCCATGCGGGAATTGAACCCATGACACGCGACGCAGCAGCCAATCACTCAACCACTGCGCCAATCGTGTCGTTCATTGACGACACAGACGAACTCGCGAAGATAGGTTTTGAGGTGGTAGAGCTTTTTTTTATGGATGGTATATCGTCAAATGACTCCTCTCGCTCTGGGTAAAACAAGAAGAAGTGTCAGACTCCTATTGACTAAAACCCATCCGTGTTCCTGCTAATGACCTTTGCGTTCCAGGGTCGCGGTGACTCTTTCGAACAAATCCGCAACCCCGGCACTGGCCCGGCAGATAGGGCCCGCTTTGCCCCATCTGTTTTGCTGAAAACTCCTTGAGGCACGCGTGGAACACAGCGCACAGCTTGACATAGCTAATTTAGACTGCCTGCAATCTATTGCCGAATTCACGTACGAAACTGAGAAGGTCCAGCTCTACCACCTTTGGGCACGCCACAATCACGGCGGTCAGTCCCTTTTTGACGAGTAGCAAAAGCGGCGCCACAGCGTCCTCACCTTCCGCCTGACGCAGGTACTCACCGGTCACGATTGTTTTGGGAAATAACTGTTTCGGTTTCAGCGGGAGGACACGACCGGGCGTCAACACTTTAAAGATCACCTGGATGACACGGTGGAACATAAGGTGGATGTCTGCCCTTCATAGGCGGAGCACCGCTGCATCCTCATCGAGGCGATAGACGGCGGCGACCTCTCGCGACCGGCCCTGATTCAATCTATGGTCCGGAGCGAGGATACATGGGAAGCGGTCACCTCATTTTGCGAAGCAGTAATGCTAGCAAAGGAGAAGGCCGAAAGCGTGAGAGAGAGGGAAATCTCACGCCCCAGCCGCCGCAACAGAAGAAGTCGCCCAGGGCGAAGGGAGTAACCGGGCGATTCCCTGCGACCGTAGGGCGCGGGCCTGCGGACGGCGAGTGTTGGGTGGCACGCTGTCTGATCAAAACCAGGCTCGGGTCAACGGTGCGTTGTGTTCCACGCGCGCCTCGATATGCCAGTATTGTAGACGGGGCCCACTAGGGGCCAGTGCCTGCCAGGGTAGCGGAATTTGCTCAAATAGTCACCTCACCGCGGACCTGTAACGCAAAGGGCACTAAGAGGAACACGGATGGGTTTTAGTCAGTCAGAATCTGACACTCTGTTATGCTTCGCCCAAAGCGGAAGAAGTCATTTGATGATTTCCAGTCCATAAAAAAGGCTGGCTAACTTAGCCAGGACACCTGCGCACAACGGACAGAATAGGAGTCTAACATGGTGCGGATACCGGAGTCTGTATAGTAGTGTCGGTGTAGTATTTGTTGCAGGGGAAGGTTGCTGTTCCGGTTGGTGTCTTCCCATGCCCAACCCACGTTTCTCATTACGAAAAATTATTAGGGCTGGTGGAACAGAAGGGGTGAAAACAGCCAGTGCCTTGCATAACACTCTTCCAAGTTCCTAATGCTAAGAGGAGTTAAGCAATACTAGATATTGACTGTTCGTATATCTTAGAGATCTAACCTAGCGACATTTTACTTTCCGACATACACGCGAACGAAGTCACGGGCAACAGCTAGTTATTAATAAAAGGCTAGTTTTAAACTTAGTTAAAAAAAAATTGAAAATTGTACAAAAATGGTCGAAAAACGTTGATACGTAAAATTAAAATAATTAAATGTCCATAACCTTTTTTCCCGGCCACCGATTGTAAGCCTAGATGTTGCTCAAAAATAAGCGTAATCTAACTTTGTAAACCCCAAATCAAGTTCAGTATTTTCGGAGATTATCGCGTACAGACAGACAGACGAACAAAAAACGTAAAAATGCGCTTTTTGTGTTCTATAACTTTTTTGAAAACCTCTACTCGATTTTTGGTATTTTTCTTTAATGTACCTACAGAATTCATGGCTTCTACTGTTCTATTTTATGTATATAGATAGATATAGACATAGAATATAGATAATTATTGATATTGATTATTTGAACGTTCAAATAATATTCTAAAACAAAACGGCCAAGTGCGAGTAAGACTCGCACACGAAGGGTTCCGTACCGTAAGCCTTAATATATTATAATACTAGCTGACCCGTGCCCACTTCGTTGGGCGGTAAACATTTTAAATTGTGATGAAATTATGAGTGTGGTTCGGTTAGTACTGAGTGCTATGATTTATTTCCTGACGGCCAAAAGGAGGGTTTCGTTTTTATTGATATATAGCTAGGCTAGCGAGCCTTTGCGAGCGCTCAGCTCACGTTCAGCGCTAGATTCCCGAGCACGGACCTGCGATGTTCTCCAGTTTTGGTCAGCAAGCCGCTGTGAATGCTCAGAGCTATATGGATTCTCCAGCGCATGCTTGCGAAAATATTTTCTCTATTCCTCGAGAGGCGCTAATGATTTTCAATAGCAGACTCTTCCGTACGGCGTACTCGAGCTGCTCTTGTCTGGGATGTCTGACGGGAAAGTTGTGATTTCCTTTTAGGCATGAAACTGTCTTTTTTTTTTAGTGATGGGAAATCATCCAATGACTCCTCCCGCTCTGGGTGTAGCGGGAGGGAGTGTCAGACTTCTACTGACTAAAACCCATCCATGTTCCTTCATTGCCCTTTGTGTTCCGGAGCCACGGTGTCTCTTGCGAATAATCCCGCGACTCCGGCAGGCGTCGGCCCTTTCGGGCCCGCATGAAGCTGTCTGATATCCCAAAAACAGAAATACCACAGCTTCAAACTCGAAGAATGAGAACGAAGTAGTATTTGTGTTTTAAGAAACTGAGCCACCAAAACAATTTTAAAGACCAACAACTTCCAACCAACTGCGTACAACTCACCTACCTAACGACGAAAGTTAAATAATAACTGGAGGGTCATTAATCCGAACCAGAAAAATGACGTAATTGCACAACGCCATCTATGGGTAAATGGATGGAATGTTATCCGTGCCTCGGAAAGCACGTTAAGCTGTTGGTCCCGGCTGTCATTTGGATCTTTGGCAGTCGTTACGGATAGTCAGAAGCCAGAAAATCTGACACCAGTCTTGCCAAGGAGTACCGTGTAACCCAGTTATTGGGCTGTGAAGGTCTGGTAGGCAGCCGCTCCACGTAAAATACTGGTATTCAGCTGAATCCGGTTTGACTGGAAGCCAACCCCAGTATATAGTTGGGAAAAGGCTAAGCAGATGATCTATGGGTAAATGGATAAAACGTCCGTACAAAGTATGTTCTAATGCGGTTCGTGAATGGACGGCGGCATTTTGCCATTTAGTAATTTTATAATATTATCTTCGAAACTATTTAACCAATTGACATACTGTTTTGGGCAAATCGTATCTCTATGATGTTCTTGTGATCATAATAATATTTTTTTCGATAAGGTTTAATATTTTGTTGTTTGAAAAATCGTCCAAAGGTAAGTACGTCGAAAAATACTTTTTTTAACACATAAAAGCTACAATATCTGCTAAAATATAAAAGATAGAAATATGGTGTTGCGGACTTTTTTGTAGAACTATTTAAAGCGGACAAGGTTGCCATACATTGTTTTCAATTATATACAACTGTTAAGGCAGCGCATGCAAATATCTCTGTTATAAGAGCTATTTTTTTCCGCCTGGATAGACAAAAATTGAGATAGTTCGGCTCATATGCATGATATCTTTATATTTTTATAGCCTATAGCATTCCTCGATAAATGGCATATCAAACACTGAAAGAATTTTTCAAATCGGACCAGTAGTTCCTGAGATTACCTCCTCCTCCTACATACAAACTTACAAACTTACAAACATACAAACAAATTTTACCTCTATAGAATATTAAGTATAGAAGTATAGATTATCTCCAGTTATGCTTTATTGAATTATTATTAGAATCTATTAAAAGATCATTATTAAAAGGCCCATCCAATTATCAAAAGATATTAATCAACCATATTTCTCGTTGGTCAAGTAATAGCACGAGCTAGGTGAACATGAGGTCCTATAGTTTCAATTCCAAGGCCAGACAAAGTTTTAATGTGTGTGTTTCATCTAGAATTGTTCAGTCGCAGCCTGAAGTCTGAATTTGGGCCTAGTTAAAAACAATAAGGCTAGCCTCCTATAACATCCTGGGTTGCGGAATTTGTTCGAAAGAGTCACCGCGGCCCTGGAACGCAAAGGGTACCTATTAGAAACATGGATGGGTTTTAGTCAGTAAGCATCTGACACTTCCTTCCGCTCTGCCCAGAGCGGAAGGGGTCATTAGAAACAGTCACAATATTTTAAAGTGTTGGACAGTTCTCATAATCTTAACCTCCGAATGTCCAAAAACTTAATTCTTTATATTCCTCCTCACCGCACTGGGTTCTTGTCTAACTCCTATGTTATTTCCACCATAAAACTCTGGAATATGCTACCCCATGACATCAATAAGTCTGAGTCAAAATTTTCTTTTAAGCTTAAACTGCGAAAACACTACTTAAAAGCCTGTCATTCGTAGTTTGGTCTCGTCATAATTATTGTAAGTTCTCTTAATCAGCAAAATATTATAAAACATCATATTTATTAGTCTATTATGTTAGCATTATATGTGTATTTTATTAGTAGATAGCTGACCCACGCAACTTCGTCTGCGTCACATTTTCCAATAATGCTCGGCTCCTTTTAGTCTTAGCGTGATGATATATAGCCTATAACCTTCCCGGATAAATGGGCTATCTAATACTGAAAGAATTTTTCAAATCGGACCAGTAATTCCTGAGATTAGCCCCTACATACAAACATACAAACTTACAAACAAATGTTACCTCTTTATAATATTAGTATAGATTTTGTTATAGCGGCAATAGAAATACACAATCTGTGAAAATTTATAATGTCTTGTACTTATTACGGATCTCTAACCAAACCAATTTCAATCGAACTGAGGGACCCGTGCTACTCCGTGGTAGTAGTGGCATAATTCAAACACTGGCCAAGTACGAGTCAGACTTTTCTGTAATCTTTAGGTAAAGAACTACTATCTGCCTTTCTTTCAAAATTTTAGCCTCATTCGTTTCGGAGATAAGGGGGAAAATGTTAATTTTTCGTCTAATTTCTTATATGACATCAAAACTTTGCACTTTACAATCATGAAAATAATATATTTACAACCCTTCCCGCACGGTACAGTTTTAAAAACTTTTTGTTTAAATTTTCTAGTTTGTCCTCCAAAACTGACCCCTATACTCGAAATTATAAATGTAAGTAACGCGTCCGTGTTTGGGTTATAAAAGTTCACATGTGTACCAAATTTTAACAGAATCGGTGAAGTAGGTTCGGAGAAAATTTGCTGTGATAGAAGGACAGACTTATTAGGGACACAAAACTATTAACATGTTAGGGCGATACAATAAGAATCTTAAGATAAAACATTTAACCCCACTATTGCCGCATATTAAACAAGTATGTGATGGAAAACGGAAGATGATTTTAAATATATTTTTTGTCATTAATTACACTTTTTTGATGAATTGTAACCATCCACCTACCATAGCATTATTAAAAGTCAAGTCGCATCTTCACGCCAACTGGCTTCCTAACTCAACTTATGTAAGTGGGATTACGATCAATGAAAGAGCTCGTTCTAAATGAAAGAATTCTATTCTATTCCAGCGAGTACTCTACCAACAAACTTTTTTTTAAACTATTGATAGGCATACGTTTGACCACTTTCTCACCTGATAAATAAGCAATGATGCGGTCTAAGGTGGATCACGCTTGCCTGGAAGAAACCTATTCACTCTTAACTTAAAGACTCCCAGGTTATAGCTAGGAAACACAGACTCAGGCAGAGAATTCCACTCCTTAGCTGTTCGCACAATGAATGTATTCCCAAAACGTTTTGGGCGTATGGTGGGATGTCCACAATGCCATGTACCGCTGGCGCGTCGCCGTACGTCTTGTGGTCCGATGATGGAATGGGCTTAATGCAATTCCGTCGCACACTCCCCAAAATGTAACCGATAGAAAACCGACAGGCTAGCGACTCGGCGTCGATGCTCAAGACTTTGGAGCTTCGATTCGACGAGCCTACCATTGCCGATAATCCTCTTGGGTCGTTTTTCAATTGATTCAAGGCCATCAAGCTGGTATCTGGCAGATCCGTCCCAAAGATGAGAGCAGTACTCCATACACGATCGAACTAGCGATTGATACAGTTTAAGAAACTGAACGCGTACCCAGTTACGTGGGAATGTAGAAAGAAAGCAATGTTAACCAGAAATGCGTAGGAGGAAATCAACTTCTAGTTATAGAAAAGGATAAAATGAGGAGATTTCCAGCAATTGATGACGACATATTTATACCTATGCCAACGCGTTTCTTAAAAAAAATTAGTCCGACCGGACTAAATAATATAAAATGTAGAAGTGTAAGAAAGTTTCTCAGGAGTGTGTTCATGGGCCATTGAATGAGTTCAGCACATTATCAGGAGGTTCAAATAAGTAATGTAAAATGGAAAAACAGTCAATGGCACAATGGTAAAAGAGAAAAACAATACAAAATTATAAAAGTGTCTCTGTTATCACAGTCTCGAGTCAATTGGAGGTTGGAGTCCATGAGAGTCTGGTGGAAGCACATTCTCACCATCGTCGCGCTTAAGGCACAGAGTTCATGAAGATGAGTGTTCGTTTAGAAAAAAAAAACAAGAAATATAATATTATAGGGCTGTAGTACATACCCCAGGAGAAAGAATGCGTCATAACTACGAACAGCGGTAACAACGCCAGCACACAAGTTGTCTTCATCTTGTTCACCTGACTTTGCTCTTCCATCAGAAATGGAGCGACGACTTCTTGTGAAATGCAAAACTTTTACGTGATCGTGTTTTTATAAACAGCATATTATCTAGAATGTTGATAAGCTTGGTCCGCAATCTTGTTGTTTTATTTAAAACGCAAATTCGAAATGACATCATTTTACAGTTGAAAGGTCACAATAAATAATATCGTTATAATTAAGTTGTACTAGATTTTGCTCACGACTTCGTTCGTTTTATTCAACTACATCTACATTTTTACGAATGGCCAATGCGAATCAAATAAACCCGGAACACGCAGGAGCATCACAAACCAAGGAGACAATAGACATGAGCGTCACATGAGCTACGCCCCTACGAATAGAGGATACAAGAAAATCCTCTTGTAATTATATATTCAATGCTTTGGAAGGGTCAACCACCTACCTATATCTAACCTGATGTCCGTACCTACGGTGAATTTAAAATTCTAGCTTAGGTTTGAAAGCTGAAGGATAAGAAATTTGATTCTTTTATAGGAGACCATGTACTGTAGCTAATATAATATTTATTAAAATGATAAAATCTCTTAAATTCCCGAGTCCCACCATCTGAGTTACCCCACCACAAATGATGGAGGCGCCGGGTAAATAACTACGCCGGGTATTTTGTAAAACTACGCCGGGTATTAAAACAATAGAATGAAAGAAAGTACAAAACAAAAAACAAAAAAAAATTTAAAACAATATACGCCGGATATGTAATAAAACTACGCCGACAATTAATAGAAAGCGTGTACAAGGCTTACATTGTACCTGAAAAGAGTTATCGCGTGTGTGTAAAGCGCGAAGAAACCCCTATTTTTAGAGGGATGAAGAGACGCTTATGATGGTCAGGCGCTAGTTATGTCGACGGCTGGATTAAAAAGCTAAGTACTCGACAACCGATCCATTCCGTTAACACCACACTACAATATTTAGCTGCAGTAAGCTTGAAATGAACTGTCATTCAATCTTGATTGGAGTCATTGACAGCTCACTTCTCGTAGGTGTTCTAGTTGAGAAGTTTACAGGATCGCACTGCTGATCACACGTTTTCTTCGTCCATTCCTTCTTATCAAACGTGACATTATCACTGACTCCCTAATCTTCCACATAATTCCGCACACACTCTATCCGTCCGTCTCAGTGATGTCCATATCACTGTAAGTCACATCTGTTTCATATATCCTCAACATAAATTTGCATGCACAAACCAACACTAACAATTAATTTTGATATTATAAATTACTAGCTGACCCACGCAACTTCGTTTGCGTCACATTTTCCATTACTGCTCCGCTCCTATTTGTCTTAGCGTGATGATATATAGCCTTCCTCAATAAATGGGCTATCTAACATTGAAAGAATTTTTCAAATTGGACCAGTAGTTCCTGAGATTACCCCCTACATACAAACTTACAAACATACAAACTTACAAACAAATTTAACCTCTTTATAATATTAGTATAGATAACAATAGGTAGGTAAACGACTTTGATAGCACACGTTTTACGAACATTATGTAAACTGTTAGGTATCAAAAGTCACTGAACATTCATAACAATTGCAGATAATAAGGAAAAAGATAGCTTTGTTAGTTTTATTTAGGTATGTAGACTTAAAATTATAATAGTGGCTTTCAGCTGAACCCGGTTTGACTGGAAGCCGACCCCAATATAGCAGGGAAAAAGGCTAGGCAGATGATGATGTAGACTTATAATTTGTCTGTGGTAGTCACATGCATAAATAATTATGTGACAACGAGGGGAAACTTAAAATCCATAGTCCATTATGAATACCAAAAATTCAACAGTATTGGTCTAGCAGATTCGGAGAAAACTAACTGTGACAGACGGACATACAGACAGACAGACATCCGAGTGATCCTTTTTTTCCATTCTTTATCTATAAGGGGTTTCTATCCTTATGGATACGTTAACCCCATTGTACCTTATACTTTATTTACACACAACTATTTATATACCATGCTACTATAATTATATAGGAACCTACATATATTTATATTATACACCACTATATTGTTTGTCCCATGATAGGGAACTATTGCCTAGACTTCTGAATTAAGCCACAAATTATCCGTTCAGTCTTTTCTGATTCAGGATATGCCAAAATGTTTTGTATACCTACGTCCAACATCCTACATGTTTAGTTTAAACACCAAACTGTTGTTATATGCTTGCTTTAAATTGACAAGATCAACAAGCACGAACATTTATCGTGAGTAACCACTTAAATCTCTAATTAAGTGCTAATAACATGAATGTCATTTATTAAAACACTAGCTGACCCGTGCAACGTCGTCTGCGTAACATTTTTCATTACTGCTGCGCTCCTATTGGTCTTAGTGTGATGATAATATATAGCCTATCATTCATGGTTCTCATATGATTTGACCAGTACGATTGTATGGACTTTAAAAGAGACTTTGACCTCTGAGTTTGTTTCGGCGTTTCTTCTCAGAGCAGTCAGCTAGGAAATGCCGGCCTCATCTAGTTTAAAATGACCAAAAAAGATTGACGTGTAAAAGTGATAATTACAACCTACTTACAAAATAAATATCATTTATCATTTTATCAATAAAGTTTTGGGTGAATCGCCGATATTTCACGCCGGTTTTTTCGGATATCACTCATAAATATTTAATATGTCAAGCTTCCTTAGTATCATCCGAAAGAGTTGCTTCGATTGTTAATTTAAAACGTCCTCCACACTATTCCCGAAGTTACTCCGACGAAGTACGCTCCGACGTTGACCGAAGTCCGAAGTACGTGTCCACACACTCGAGCAACTTCGCGAGGAGCTCAGTCGCCCGTTCCCCTCACGATGTGCATCATAGATAACGTTCATTTGGCAACTGCCGTTGCAATGTGTACTCACGCGTAATAAAAATACGTGCGTATTTACTATGGCTCGACGCGAACCGAAGTGAGCCGAGTAGTGTGGTCAGACGCTTCGTGTTCAAACTTCGTGACACTTCGAGTCCTTTGACTCGGGCGCAAAAACCGACAACGACTGGAAGTCGCCCGAAGCGAGGCGAAGTTGCACCAAGCAAAGCGCAGTGTCCCTCTACACTATCGTATTCGCTCAACTTCGATCAACTTCGGGAATAGTGTGGAGGACGTTTAACAGTGCCGGATAATAGGAGCAGATTGAAAGGTGAGCATATTAAACAAAGAGTGCTGCTGATGTCTATTTCAGACGAATACTGGTTCCAGTGATGGTTAATTTTAAACAATATAAATGTATGATTTATGAATAAATAAAATAATAACAGATATATATTTTATTTTTTATTATCTAATTTTTGACATTGCAAAATATACAGGTAAACTTCTCTTGAGCAAAAAATATCGATATATCGGAATATCGATATTTTTTGAAAATACAAGTATGTTTTTAGAAATTTTATTTATTAAATATTTTTAGAAAGTAAAAATGATAGATACGATAGCTATGGTGGTGTTGCTATCCTGGTGCATAAGTCAATTAAATTACTTTAGTCTCACCCAAAGTCATTTAATAGTTTGGTACTGTCTACTCGGTGTTTGTCCGAAAATCATTATTGCTATAAACTTCAGTAACCATCATGTTCAAAATCCCGAAATGTTGTTTAGCATAAACATCTTTAGTTCTTAAAGTATTCTGTCATAATATCGAGTACTATAATAGTTGAATCTCCTAATTATACATGACCTAAAAGTCATAATATCTATGTCCTAAGTATTAAATTGTGAAACTGGTCTGTAGTTTGACATGTCTTCTTTGCTATCTTTTGTATGTAGTGGTATAGTGACAGTTAGGCTATTTGGAAAAATGCCTGAGTTTATACAGAGCTTCATTATATGAGACAAGGGAAGAGCTATAACATCAGACACAAATTTTACAACAGAAATTGCTATTTCGTCATATCGGACACTTTTTTGTTTGTTAATATTTTAATTATTCTTATTATATCAGCCGGTACTACCGGAGACATAAATATTGAGTTTGGATTGTTTTGTATCCTAATGACCTCGTTATTATTATTATTTGCAGTGTTTTGGACTTGATCGACAAACCTTCTTTGTTTCCATCCTTCTTTGTTAGTTTTCCCTGTTTCATACGACAACATCTCGTGTGTCAGTGTTTAATTGCTATAAAAGTATGCATATTTGTTGTTATTTAAGTTCAAATAGAGAAGATTATTGAAAGTTCAACTTTATAATTATGAATTAGAGCTTTTATGTAGGCTTTTTTCAAGGCATTTTTTAAGTTGTCCATTATGTTGATGTATCCTTCAAATCATCTCTTCCAATAAATAGCAGTAGTCGTTCATTGTAAAATCCTTTAGTTTGCTCTGACCAGTATTTAGTGAATCTTTTTGGAATTGTTCGATAGAATGTAATGGCAGTTATTAAAAGTTTTTGAGAAGACCTCTTCAATTACTGGGAGAGTTCCCTTTGTACAGGTCACAGGTGCTACGATGCATATTCTATTTCGTGGCTTAGAAAACAATGTAGCGCCTGGGGGATTTTTGGTAGCAACGTTATGCTGGCCCAGCTTGGCTGTTGTTTCTGTTGGCCCGGATCGTCAAAAGGCGAATTGGACGTTTGTGTAGATTTATTGAGCGTCTCGCATTTTGTTTTATAATGGGAATTGTTATGAACCCTTGAGTCAGTTATAAGTACTTGAGGTATTCGGTGATATTCTGTGTTGATTTATTTTTTGCGATATTATTATGAGACAACAATGTATTTAAAGTTTATTTATTTATTATTAGGGACAAAAAAACAGTTATTTGTTATGGCGATACAATAAGAATCTTAAGATAAGTAAGTAGTTAAACTTAAAACACACACTATTGCCCACAGATTAAACAAAACTGTGATGTAAAACGGAAGCTGATCTGTAATTTTGTTAATTACTTACTTTAATTAAGTGCTATGTTAAAATTTTGATGCTAATGAATGTATAGCGAGATTTTAATTTTTTTTAGTAAAATAAAAGAAAATTTATATACTGTAAAGTGTGCGTTATAAGTTTCCACAAGGCGTCGGAGAGGTACTCGTGCCCCGGCATTGGTCTTACATGAATTCACGTGAAATAGGCGGGGCACGCGAGTCCCACGTCTGATTACATTTCTGGGTGCCGTGTAACATACTTAATTTGTAATTTCAGAGCAGTAAAATCTATTGTGGCACAGACCATGCAGCATCATTACATCCAAGAAATCGTCTAGATTGTAGACTTAAGATTTTGTATTTTTTCGAAGTTGTATGGAATCTTCAAAAGTTCAATTAATGTTAACATAATTTGTAGTTCCTACACGCAAGATTTTTTTCTGAATTATTTCTAATTTGCTATTGTATTTAAGGTAATATGGATTCCAAATCGGCACGGCATATTCCACTTGCGAGCGTATTAAAGACCTATAAAACATCAAAAAAGTAGAGGGTCGCACAAAGTCCTTTGAGGATCTCATGACGAAGCCATACATTTGAAAAGCCTTTTTTATTATACTTTCAATAGTTAATTTGAAATCATGGTCTGGTTGCTTTGAAGTTTACGAATCACAATATAATCTTTGCTGAGTTGCACGTAGTGCCCTCTTTTATCGTATATTGGAAACACTGGTAGCGATTTAGGTTCCTTTTTTAGGTGCGGAAAGCTTTGTCAGTATCGTCTGATCTATCAAAGTAATCGTGTTACCGCTATTGCACTATAGGGGTCATTGGCCGTTGTTCTTAGGTCGTCTGTTACTTCCAGGTTCAGCTGTTTACCGATAGGTGTCACTGCCAAACACTGTAATAACCCATACAAAGTGCTGCCATCTATCTGATGGTTATGAATTATGACTAAGACATTCCGCTATTTACCGGTAAGTGTCACTACTGGTGTTTCCTGATCTTTGACAAAGGATACTTTCTTTGTTGTACTTGCTTTCGGGAACAATTCTTCGTAACGGTTTGCAATTCAAATCGTTGATTCCACTAATTGTCCACTAGGTTTTCTTTTTAATTTTTAATTAATGACTTTCATGTTATTAGCACTTGTTTAAAGATTTAAGTGGTTATACTCACGATAAATGTTCGTGCTTGTTGATCTTGTACATTAAAAGCAAGCATATAACAACAGTTTGGTGTTTAAAAGTAGTATGAGTGTGAATGATCACATCACAAATAACATTAGAATAGTTCATATCGGGATTGCTACCATGTACCTTTTTATTTGCGAGTTTCCGATATTTCGGCACTGTTGCAAGCGCCATGATCACGGAGTGACCATATATATATTAGTATAAGGGAGTGACTGAAGATCCTGCGGGTGGGATGTTATTGGCAGAAATATCGGTCTACCCTCTTTCGTAGTCTTTTATTACAACAATCTCCGGTACTACTGTCCACAAACTCACTTTGTTCCCGCAACTGTTCTCGACACACAACACTAATCGTATCTGACCGCGAAGTAACACTTTGTTGAAATCTCCGGTTTTTAGACATGCGAATCACTGGATTCCAGACATTTGACAATTTAAAACCATCCTCACGATTGAAATTTTTGTACTTTGTAATTTCAATCGCTTCCCTGACCAATCTAGGTATGTAGTGGCGTTCTGTCGAAATGATCTGAGGGTTGTGAAACTCAATCCAGTGATTTGGACCCGAGTTGATCAAATGTTCAGCGATTGCCGATTTCTGTATGTCATTGTTTTTTTACCGCTTTTATGTGTTCCTTCATGCGGCACGCTCACAATTACATTCAATCTTGTAGACACCTGGTTTCTTCAAAGGAAAACTGTCTTTTGGGGATCGAAGAGATTGAGCCACTTTTCTGAATGGAGTGAAGACAGTATTTACTACACTATTTGATAGGCGTACGTTTGACCGCTATCTCACCTGATGTTAAGCGATGATGCGGTCTAAGGTGGAGCACGCTTGCCTAGAAGTAACCTATTCACTCTTGACTTAAAGACTCCCAGGTTGTAGCTATCAGGAAACACAGACTCAGGCAGGGAATTGCACTCCTTAGCTGTACGCACAATTCATGTATTCATTCCCAAAACGTTTTGTGCGTATAGGTGGGATATCAACCAAGTACCGGTGGCACATCGCCGTACGTCTTGTGGTACGATGGTGGAACGGGCTTGGCGGAATTAAGTTATGCGATTCCGTCGCACACTCTCCAAAATGTAACGGATAGAAAACCGACAGGCCAGCAACTCAGCGTCGATGCTCAATTGTTCCGTAAGACGTACTGAACATGTTCCAATTCGTGGCTTAAGTGTTGGTCGTCACACAAATCATATGCACGATTTGTCAGTGAAGTAACCACCGCATCAAGTTGCATAGGGTGATGATGCGAGCTTGCATTGAGATAGCGGTCAGTGTGAGATGATTTTCGGTAGACAGAATGACCCAGTGAACCGTCGCTCCATTCACAAATTTTTACGTCCGAAAACGCCAGACTTCTGTCTTGCTCTAACTACTAAGAGAAGTTTATCTTTGGATGGATAGCATTTAAATTTGCCAGAAGGGACTCCACATCATGCTTGTTTCCTCTCAATACACATAGAATACGTCATCCACATATACCTCTTCCATAGTTTAATCTCCGTAGATGCAGTGGCGAGGGCTCTTTCTACGAAGTACTCCATCCAAATATTTGCAACCACGGGAGCTACAGGACTGCCCATAGCAACCCCATCTATTTGGAGGTAGTATTGACCTTGGTATATGAAGAAGGTAGTTGACAAACAATGATGCAGCAGTGTGACATATTCCATCGGGATGTTATTATCTTGTAACCTCACCTTCACCACTTCCAGACAATCTGCAACTGGTACATTTGTAAATAGTGAATCTACGTCAAAACTAGCCATCAACTCATATAATTCAACCTTATTCTGGTGCAAGATATCAATGAAGTGACGAGAGTCCTTGACAAACGACGACATTTGGCCCACTATAAATGGCTGCAATACCTTTGCTACGTGCTTGGCTAAATCATATGTCGGTGAGCCTATCTGATTCACAATGGTACATACTGTACCACTACGACCCATTGTACCCATGTGTGCTTGTGTAATTTAGAAAAACCATACAACTTCGGGGGCTGGGCGTTTCTGGGGCGCAATAAATACTTAAATGTATCTTCGTCAAGAGCGTCTGCGCATTGTTTTTTAAGTGAGCGAGTGCTTCTGTCTGTTCTCGCCGTCGGTTATGTCTGCCAATAACATCCCCCCCGCAGGATCATCAGTTACTCCGTGATCTTGGCGGTTGCAACAGTGCGGAAATATCGGAAACTCGCAAATAAAAAGGTACATGGTAGCAATCCCGATATTAACTATTCTAATGTTAGTGACCATGAAAGTTTAAAACAATATTATTTTCACAAATAACTTTTATCACAGGGCTATTTCACTTTAAATAACATTTCTCCATACACTTTCCTTCACTATAGTTGACTTAATTATTCACCAAACATTTTCACTTTACAGATTTAATTTTTATAATATTTTGGAAAATCTTTGACAGGAGCCAATGTTTACTGTATAAGCGCCCTCTAGCGAGTCTCTAACTCTAAATTAAATGTGATTTAGAATGTGTAACGCACCCAAAAATATGTTATAATCGCAATGTATTGATATACGAAGTGGTATCAGAGTTAGTATCAAATATATCTTACTGTGAAGATTTGACACCCATCAAAAAGTAAAGATGGGTGTGAAGCTACTTTTTAACCGACTTCCCAAAAAGGAGGAGGTTCTCAATTCGGATGTATTTTTTATTATGTTTGTTACCTCGTAACTCCGACAATTATGAACCGATTTGAAAAATTCTTGTTTTATCAGAAAGGATATACTTTCAGATTGGTCCCGTTTAAATTTTATCAGAATCGGTTACGAACTTTGGATTTTAAACCGAAATAGCTGGAATTTGTTTACTTGGATGATGGATTTATGTCATCCAAGTAATCGATATTGCGTATTTTGCTTTTCTGCGATTTTGCAGTGGTGTTGTTACTAAAAAGTGAAAAATAAAAAACTTCTTACAAAAAAATACAACCGAAAGTAAAAAATAACTTTAATTTCGGAAGTCGGTGTCAAAATATTATGAAGAAACTAACAAAAACACCGACTTACGAAATTAAAGTTTTTTTTACTTTGTAGTGTTTTTTTTTTTGGAAGTCAGTTGTATTTTTTTTCTTCTTCCAAAGTACTGACTATAAAGCTATGTATAAAATTAATAGATGTATATGTATAATGTCTTTGTCTTTGGAACTCATTGCAGTATACCAAGCGGTATCTTATTCGATTAGTCAAAACCTAAATAAGGTAGATAATATATTTACAGATAGTAAGATCGCCTTACAACATTTGGCTCGATGCGCCTCTGTAGTGCGATTCACTAAGGCAGAACATCTTTACAACCAAGAAATCATCGTTGAAACATCTGAGCATATATTTATCAAATGTTTCAACGATGATTTCTTGGTTGTAAAGATGTTCTGCCTTAGTGAATCGCACTACTGGTTGCAGAGGTGCATCGATGGCCTAAGGCGCAACAGGGCGCAACGCAAACAGAAGGCGATACGGCGCAGATACGGTGTAGGCGTGATATCTGCGCAAACAGACGCGGGGACGATACGGCACAAAGTATTATTATACAAGGTGGTATTTAGTGGAAATAACACTTATTGCTTTTAAACCGACTTCCCAAAAAGGAGGAGGTTCTCAATTCGGATGTTTGCATTTTTTTTAATGTTTGTTCGGGCATAACTCCGTTGCTTGCCAACCGATTTTAGAAACGATTTTTTTTGGAAAAGGTATACTTCCCAAATGGTCCCATGATAAGGAAACGATCTGATGATGGCATCTCAGAGAAGTCGAGGGGAACTTTCGAAAATGGTATGGGCAGCTAGTGCATTTGTTAATTTTTTCATTAAGTATTTTAAAGCACTACAATTTAATGAAGGTCTTGAGTCGATCAGATGATGGAGCCGAAAGACAGTCGAGGGAACTCCTCAACTATTTACAGCAGTTACCTTGTGTTTGGGCCTGACTAATTTGTATTGATGAAAACTTTACACCTAGATGGGTTGTGGCTGTCATTACGGGTCTGATGATGAAGACGAAGGACAGTTAAGGGAACTATTCAACGGTTTACAGTAGCTACCTTGTGTTTGGACTTAATTCATTTATATTAATGTTAACTTTGTTACCTTATAACTCCGTCAATTATGAACCGATTTGAAAAATTCTTGATTTATCTGAAAGGATATACTTGCAGATTTGTAACTGATTTTGATAAAATTTAAATGGGACCATATTTAAATTTTATCAAAATCAGTTACGAACTTTGGATTTTAAATCGAAATAGCTGGAATTCGTCTACTTGGATGATGGTTTTATTACGTCATACAAGTAATCGAAATTGCATATTTTGCTTTTCTGTGATTTTGCAGTAGTGTTGTTAGGTGTGGGGTACCACTAAAAAGTGAAAAATAAAAAACTTTTTACAAAAAAATACAACCGACTTCGCGCTAATCTCGCGCTGCCGGCTCGAATTGAAAAAATATTTTTGCGTTGGATAGTCCATTTATCGAGGAAGGCTAAAGGCTATATAACATTAAGCTATGACCAATAGTAGCGGAGCAGCAATAAGAAATGTTGCAAGCGGGAATAAAGCTTCCGTTGCGTGCGCTGCGTAAACGGTTTAAGTTACGCAAAAATAAAGTATAACGAAATTATTCCTCTATAAAAGTTCAAAAAAAAGTCCTAGACCGCATATGTATATCCCTTAAGGTTAACTCACTATAACCATTTTATGGAAATCAAATTTGTTCTAAAATAATGCATTATTTGCGAGGAAGTTCTTATTAGCATGGTATTAATCCATATCCAAATAAATACTGTATCATCATAAGTATTTAATTTTGAACAAAATTTCCATGGACATTATTTAATTTTAATAAATATCTTGAGAGATATCATCTATACTTACATAATAAAATAATAGAAATCATGAATAAAAAATACATTAAAGAAGAATACCAAAAATCGAGTAGAGGTTTTAAAAAAAAAAGCTATAGTACACAAAAAGAGCATTTTTACGTTTTTTGTCTGTCTGTCTGTCTGTCTGTCTGTCTGTCTGTACGCGATGATCTCCCAAAAATTCTGAACGGATTTGGTTAGGGTTCAAATTTAGATTCAGCTTATTTCTGAGCAACATATAGGCTTTGTTTCATTACAATCGGTGGCCGGGAAAAAAAGTTAAGAACATTTAAAGATTTTTAATTTACGTATCAACGTTTTTCGACGAGTTTTGTACAACTTTCAGTTATTCGTTCAGTTTAGCATAAAAATAGCCTGTTTTTAAACAATCTTATAAATTGTTATCATCACGCTATAGCTTCGAGGAGCTAAAGCAGTCAATAACCATAACATTATAAGATCGGCTATTTCAATCTATTGTCAACTGAGTTCATAGACCCGGCGATACAATGACTGACTGCCGAGTGATTCTATGTAAGTTCGAACCCCGGTAACTGAAACGGTTTTTTTATTTTTTGTTGATGAATATTTTCTTACTTTTTTTATGCCCTGCTCTAAAATTTTCGTTGGCCGCGACTACAGAGGGGCTAGCACGAATATTTTGACGTATAGTAACGTTAACGTAAGCGAATTTTGAATGTGAAAAACTATAGTATTTTGGTTTAATTTTAGGGGACATCCACAATTTATATAATTTAAAAATATGAATATAGTATCTAATTCAAATAAATATAAATAAATATTATGTGCGTAATGAGTATTATAGTTATGGTAAAAGTTTACGTAACGTTACTATACGTCAAAAATATTCGTGCTAGGCCCTCAGAACCAAAGTAGTTAAAATAAACTTACTTAAAAGTAGATGAAATCAACTTACTACGTAATGCCTGCAATGCCATCTATTGATACAAATAGTACTTTCGACAACATGACATAACACCAAAACATATTTTTTAGTTATTAGTGATACATTTAAAACGTCTTAAAATGATTGTAATTCTTTTAATACTTTAAAAACATATCGTTTTAAATGAACGTTATATTCTGATTAACTCAAATAAAACGAACTCTTAACTAATCTTTTCATAGTTCAACTTCATGTTCCATAGATAGTGTAATGCATTCGATCTCATTTTCGCGTTGCTAAGATTACAATATTCGTCAACAAGTGCTCTTAGATTTGCGAAGGTTAATAAGATAAAGCTTTTCAATAACACCTGCGAGACTAAAGAGGCCACTTTAGCAGAATCATATTATTATATAACTAGCTGTTGCCCGCGACTTCGTTCGCGTGAATGTCGGAAAGTAAAATGTCGTTAGGTTAGATCTCTAAGATATACGAACTGTCAATATCTAGTATTGCTTGACTCCTCTTAGCATTAGGAACTTCGAAGGGGGTTATGCAAGGCACTGGCTGTTTCACCTTTTCTGTTCCACCAGCCCTAATAATTTTTCGTAATGAGAAACGTGGGTTGGGCATGGGAAGACACCAACCGGAACAGCAACCTACCCCTGCAACAGATACTACACTGACACTACTATACAGACTCCAGTATCCGCACCATGTTAGACTCCTAAGACTCTAACTCCTGGCTAAGTTAGCCAGCCTTTTTTTATGGACTGGAAATCATCAATTGACTTCTTCCGCTTTGGGCGAAGCATAAGCGTGTCAGAGTCTGACTGACTAAAACCCATCCGTGTTCATCTTAGTGCCCTTTGCGTTCCAGGTCCGATTTTGAACAAATTCCGCTACCCTGGCAGGCACTGGCCCTAGTGGGCCCCGTGTACACAACGCGCCGTTGACCCGAGCCTGATTTTGATCGGAGAGCGTGCCACCCAGCACTCGCAGTCCGCAGGCTCGCGCCTGGGGCGTGAGATTTTCCTCTTTCTCTTTTTCAACAGTTATCTCCCAAAACAATCGTGACCGGTGAGTACCTGCGTCAGGCGGAGGCGCCGCTTTTGCCACTCGTCAAAAGGGGACTTACCGCCGCAATTGTGGCGTGCCCAAAGGTGGTAGAACTGGACCTGTATTCTCAGTTTCGTACGTGAATTCGGCAATAGATTGCAGGCAGTCTAAAATAGCTATGTCAAGCTATGCGCTGTGTTCCACGCGTGCCTCAAGGAGTTTTCATCAAAACAGATGGGGCTAGCGGGCCTTATCTGCCGGGCCAGTGCCGGGGTTGTGGATTTGGTCGAAAGAGTCACCGCGACCCTGGAACGCAAAGGTCATTAGCAGGAACACGGATGGGTTTTAGTCAATAGGAGTCTGACACTTCCTCCTGTTTTACCCAGAGCGAGAGGAGTTATTTGACGATATATCATTCTTAAAAAAAAACTCTACCACCTCAAAACCTATCTTCGCGAGTTCGTCTGTGTCGTCAATGAACGACACGATTGGCGCAGTGGTTGAGCGATTGGCTGCTGCGTCGCGTGTCATGGGTTCAATTCCCGCACGGAACAAATATTTGTATGACCTACAGACAGTATTCTATTCTATTCTATTCTACGGATAGTTGATCCGGGTCTGGCTGTTTGTTTGTGTATGTGACTTTGTATGTTTGTAAATGCACTCACGATACAGGAGAAATTCCTAGTGTGGGGCAACGTCTTTTAAAGTGAAAAAAAAATGCCTAGAGATCTATTGTTCCCCTTGATCCACTGGAGAGTAAAGCCCGCAATGGATAATTTCTGGCCCTGGGCTGGTCATGATGTTTCATAGGCTCACTGGGATTTGATCAGTTTTAAAACTAAACAATTTGTTAAATATGTGTGAATTTTAGCCGTGTGCCTTTGCAAAGTTTTGAAATTTCTAAATAGAAATCATAAACACTTAATCTGAAAACATTTCTTAATATTCCGCGTATTGATGGCTGTTGCTTCCCCGTACACAGAAGAAATGGATCCAAGCTGTGAAGCAACCGGTCAGCACATGCTATCATCTAAAATTACTTAACCATGCTCTTGAAACTCACACCACTCTTGATGAATCAAGTTGATTTTTTATTTATTTCGACCCAGGAACGCCAATTGAAACATTTTTGTATTTTTAAAACCTAGAAACCCAATATTAAATATACAGCGGAGCTAATGCAACTCTTTCGACTCCTCTACCATGGGACTTTGCCATCTAATCGTGGTTGTTATGACGTGACCCCTTTTATGAAAGGATGGGAAATCATCGAATAACTCCTCCCGCTCTGGGCAAAGCAGGAGGGTGTGTCAGACTCTTACTGACTAAAACGCATCCGTGTTCCTCTAATGCCCTTTGTATTCCAGGGCCGCGGTGACTCTTTCGAACAAATTCCACGATAAAAAAGTGAGATTAAATGTATAACGCCATCTATGGAATGTGATGTAGAACTGTCAAATTTTAAGTGCGGAGTTTTTTTTTTAGGGTTCTGTACTTCAAAAGGAAAAAAAGGAACTCTTATGGGATCATTTTATTGGCCGTCCATCCGTCTGTCTATCAAGACTCTTTATCTCGGGAACGGTAGGAGGTAGTGAGTTGAAATAATATACTCAGAACTACAGTCCCTTGAAGCTGTGAAAAAAACAAACTTCTAAGTCAACGTAATATAAAGATACCGACATTTATGCTTCATAAAATATACATTTCGACACTCTCAAGGTAATCAAAATTTATAGAGTACTTTCCGTTGACGTAGAACTTAAAAATTTTGAAAACTACACATTGAATGCAATATAAATACTTTTAAAGATAGCCTTTATTTCAAATAATACCTTGTACCTATCTACAAATGTGTAGGGAACCCTCAGAGGGCGAGTCCGACTCGCACTTTTCCGTTTTTTTTTATATTAAAATAGAAGTTCATTCTAAAGAAATCCTTTAAGTACTTTTTTAATACCTTAAAAATATGATGGTGTTTTATTCCTTGGAAAGTACTTACCAAAAAATATGTTTTGGTGTTATTCTCACCTTGTTGATAGTAGGTACTATTTCGGTCAATAGATGGCATTAGGTATCGGCGTTACGTAGTAGTTAAGTTTAATTCTTCTAAAACATCGCTACAATTCCTATCAGGTTTATGTGTTTAAGTTATATAAATGCGGTTTTGTACTTTTTCTACGTGATGTGAAAAGGAATACCTTCAGATAAACAGAAAATAGGTTCTGTTAATTATACTTTAAAACGCTGGCGTTTACATTTTGGCATACTAAACTATCCAAAATAAAACAATAACTTGTTATAAATATTTAAAAATATAAGGTAAAATAAGAATGTATAAAAGTTAGGAAATGCATAAGTTAAATAAAATCCAAAAACAATTTTATTACGACTCATGAGATTCGAACAAAAAGAATTACTTCCAACATTCGATTAGTAATTTCACAAACAGTTAGATATATTTAAAGGTGTCTGTCGTTACGGGTAGTCAGACGCCAGAAAATCGACCAGCAGTCTTGCTAAAGGGTATCACCCAGATAGGTACTGGGATGTGAAGTTCAGATAGGAATTCACTCCAAGTACAAAACTGGTATTCAGCTGCATACAGTAACGCTGGCAGCCGACCTCAATTTTGTTGGAAAACCGCTACCCAGACAGATTAATATTCAATCACTTTGGGTAGTCCTTTTCAAGTCAATATTTTTCATTTTACTCTTGTTTGTACGGATATAACAACATTGTTGGTTAATAACAAAATTCTTTGTGCTTACTATACAAAAAAATATTAATTAAAAATGAACAAAAACAAAATCCATATGGCAAGATTCGAACCTTCGTCGCGTTCAAACACAAGACATGACGTGCAACCGCCCCGCTACGTGCTGATAAATTTTAACTGTGAAATAGCCGTCCTTAATACGCTTCATGATTTTCTAATATGTTGTGGTTTTTTTTATTCCTCGCGAAACTGTTTGGAAAAACGTCGAATAAAAAATTAAATGTTATTTTAAGTACGTAGACCCCCATTTTATTATTATTTTGGCATAAAAATACAGTTCAAAGATAAAATAAATAAATACAAAAAAAAATCTGTTTGCGGGGTTCGAACCATGTGCACTTTCTCGTTCAAAACACACATTTTTGATTATTGCTCGTCCTCCATAGCATATAGCGTGATAATATATGTGTTGCCTATACCTATAAGGATCATTTGTGCAAAATTTGAACAAAATCTGTTCAGTAGTTTTCGCGCCAATCGTAATCACACATATCAAGATTTACTATTTTATTATATGTATAGATAGATAAAGCAGAAGAGTTTCTTTGTTTGGTTGAACGCGCTAATATCAGGAACTACGGATCCGATTTGAAAAATTCTTTCAGTGTTAGATAGCCCATTTATCGAGGAAGGTTATAGGCTATATATCATCACGCTGAGACAAAAAGGAGCGGAGCATTAATGGAAAATGAAACGCAGACGAAGTTGCGCGGGTCAGCTAGTCAGAAAGAAATAGAAATAGAGATAGTGGTATCGCTATATCTATTTCTTACTGTTTTGAATTTATAATTCACGCATTTGACCATCACCGTCTCCCACCCCCTTATCTACGAAGGGGGTTACATTAGTATCACTAGCGGTCAAGAGATGGTGCTGATCTTAACTTGTCTATCTATACATATAATAAAACAGTAGAAACCATGAATTCTGTACATTAAAGAAAAATGCCAGAAATCGAGTAGAGGTTTTCAAAAAAAAGCTATAGAACACAAAAAGAGCATTTTTATGTTTTTTGTCTGTCTGTCTGTCTGTCTGTCTGTACGCTATGATCTCCGAAAATACTGAACGGATTTGGTTGCGGTTTTCAAAATTAGTTTCAGTTTATTTCTGAGCAACATATTATAGGCTTTGTTTCATTACAATCGGTGGCCGGGAAAAAAAGTAATGAACAATTAAAGATTTTAAATTTACGTATCAACGTTTTTCGATAAGTTTTTACAATTTTCAATTATTCGTTTAGTTTAGCATAAAACTAGGCTTTTTTTAAACATTCTTAGAAATTGTTATCATCATGCTATATCTTGGAGGAGCTAAGCAGTCAATAACCGTAACTATAAGATCGGCTATTTTAAATTTATGTCATCTGAATTCATAGACCCGGCGGTACAATGGCTGCCTTCCAAGTGACTAGGTCTTAGTTCGAACCCCGGTAATTTAAATTATTCTTTTTATTTTTGTTGAATAATTTCTTACTTTTTTATGTTCTGCTCTAATATTTTCGTTGGCCGCGACTTCATTTGCCTATATGTTTAAAAATGTATGGAACTGGATGTGCAGAAGTAGGTACTGAAATTCCGGATTAGTAGAATATATTAACAAAACCTATTTTCTGTATTATTTTTGTTTTTTTTTTTTTAGATAGAAGTACGATATTAAAGTAGGTAATCAACTTAATTAAAAGTAGATGAAATCAACTTACTACGTCCTAATACCTGCAATGCCACCTATTGATTCAAATAGTACTTTCGACAACATGACATAACTCCAAAACAAATTTTTTAGTAGTACATTTAAAACGTCTTAAAATGATTGTAATTATTTAAATGCCTTAAAACATATCGTTCCAAATGAACGTAATATTCCTATTAACTCAAATAAAACGAACTCTAACTAAACTTTTCATAGTTCAACTTCATGTTCCATAGATGGCGTTATGCATTCGATCTCATTTTCGCGGTGTTAACATTACAATATTCGTCAACAGGCGCGCGCTTAGATTTGCGAAGCTCAATGAGATAAAGCTCCTCAATAACACTTGTGGGTATAAAGTCTTTGTCTCTGTCATTTCTGACCAAGACTAAGGTCAAGAAAAAACCCATCACAAATAAAAAAAATAAAAAAAATTGGCCACTTTAGCATCTCAACCTTGGAAAATTAAATGATTGCCACTTAAGCTACAATAAACGTAGCAACCTACTGGGCCAAAACAATATACAGAGTTAATCATCTACTCGAAAAGACGAAGAATGAACCTTTACAGGCCTGAAGCCAGGGATCATGTCATATCACCCGCTAGCAAGTTGCGAGGTTCCATCATAGAGACGCAAAAACAGTGGAATAGGTCACTAACTGAGTTTTTAACAGGCTTCTTCAAAAAGGAGGATGCTCTTTGTTAAGGTGTTTGTATTTTTTTTTGTATGTTCACCGATATCTTCGTCAATTGTGTACCGATATTTAAACTTATTTTTGTTTTCAAAAGCCTATAGGTACTCCTCCTACCATTGTCACCAAGTCAAAATCGGATGATGGAATCTCATGTAAATCGAGGGAAACCAGCAAATTTTAAAGGCACATATTGCAATGTTTTACAAAACTTTCGAACGCAATGCAGATATTTGTGTCTGGTAATCATCATCTTATGTTCCATCTTTTGTTCAGCGATATTTTTGCCAATTTTCTACCGATTTCGATGATTTTTATTTTGATTAGGAGAGTATTTTTTCGGATTGGTCTCATTTCAATTTAATGAAAATCTGATTACTACTACTACTACTTCGGAGTTAGGCAACGGAAATTCTTCAATAATGATAGCAAATGGTTCGGGATTGCAGAAATCGCATGTCTGTTACTGTTTACACCAGTTCACAACGTAACATCACATCGGTACTCTGTGAATGAATAAGCAGGTATGACTTAAAAGTGAAAAATAACAACTATTCCGAAATTAAAGTAATTTTATACTTTGTATTGCTTTATTTTCGGAAGTCGGTTGTATATTTTTGTAATTTTTTTTTTTTAACTTAACAAAGTTATGATTTCCGTTCCTGGTTCGAAGCAAATTAAGAAACAACTTTTTAAAAAAGTAGTTTCTTAACTTCGTAGTTTGAAGAAAAGCGCCATTCATACAACGCAATACATTATTGTCAACACGTTAAAGTTCAAATATGCAAACATGTGGTCTTCTTTATGGTGCAACGCCATAAAGAAGGCTATTGGAGATAGCATTTCAGAGTTCTCCACACTCCAGACTACCAAATGCCTTGGAATCGCGATGTATTATGTAGTCACGGTCTTCAGCAGTGAGGAAACGACGAAGAAAAAGATGAAGGCCACTCAAATGGGCATAATTATACAAAAACTGATAAAAAGTACTGACGGCACACACCACAATCAAAAGGATGTTTAGGGTTTTTGAAACGAAGTTGATAATAAATAAATGGAACTTCGTTCCATCCGGGTGTCCCTTGACACCTCTCAAGTTTTTTTTTTTGTTATACAAAACGGATAAACTCTTGGCCCAAAATCTCACCTGATGGAAAGTGATGATTAGGCCGAAGATGGAAGCAAGCTTTACCCGGAATCCTCTAACACAGAGGAACTGACTATCATACCTCTAACTGCCGAAACACAACAATGCTGCTATCATATGCGACATACGATACGATACATGCCACAGACTTAGACAAGATGGTGGTAGCTTGCCAGGCAGACTTAGAACAAGTCCTACTACCAACCAAACCAAGCAAAAACTTTGCCCCCGCTGGGAATCGAACCCTGGACCTCTGGGTCTGAATCAGGTGGTATAACCACTAGACCACGGAGGCAGTTAGTGTCACCTAGCTGTTTAGCACCACCCGAGGACCACGTGTAGGGATTCACTGAAGGATATTCTCCTACGGACGCGGGTGACTCGGCCCCCAAGCTTATTTTAGAAGATAGCCTCCCGTTGCTTCAGCATTAATTAATTTCGTCTGTGTCCGGGGAACCCACCGACGACGTAAGCATCAATACCCATTATATTGATATAATGTTTGTGGGGAAGATAAGGAAAATATCTTCATTAAGATGGCCATGAAAGAAAAGGTACACATCATCCAATTTTTTTTTATTTACATATTTAATTTCGATTAAATTTTGCTATGGCTGAAAGTCACACATATTCAACAAACTGTTAAAGTAGCTGATATAAGATTCCGGCTAATTTGCTCTAGCATGATGCTGCAGCCACGTTGCGATCTTTCCCAGAATCTCCCTTATTCCCAATTATTTTCTATTTACTTTTTATACTGTTCAATTCTCAGTACGCCTATGATACGTCGTTACCAGCTCAGGGCCAGAAATTATGCGTAGCCGGTTTCACCCTCGAGTATTATAGGGGAATTGTAGATCCCTAGGCCATGACGCCACAGACGAACTTGCGAAGAGGTTCCAAGTTAGTAGTGCTGGACCCAAACATACCCACTCCTCCTGATATTTTTACTCAGTTTCAACTAAAATGCCAATGTCAAACCTATACATGCGACTAACTTATCGACGTATCAGCCTAAGTAGAAATACCATTCGAATAATAATAGGTATCATGAGACATTGCCTTCCATAGACAGCCTAATTTGCAGAGGGTGCTTCGACGCCGAGAAGTTGCCGACTTGCTGGAAATGAGGCCGTTGCTTCCCGACCTGAACAAATCGTGTAACGGTGAGATCGCAGCGCAAAAACTGTGGATCACCCAGAAGGAATTTGTGCATTTGGTCGGAGCTAGGCTGGTTAACTTAGCCAGTACACTTACGGTCAACAGACCGAATGGGAGTCTAAATGCGGATAGCGCAGTCTCTAATCTACTCTACTCTATCCGTTGCGGGGTTAGATTTCTATTCGGAATGGTATACCCATGGCCAACTTTATGAAGCTCTATCGCGTGTTATCAACCCTAGCAACTTTTTTCAACATTGTGCACATAAGTTTCTTATTACGAAAAATTACTAGAGCTGGACGGCATTTTGAACAGAAGAGATAATACAGCCAGTGCCTTGCATTACAGTCTTCCAAAATCCTAATTCTGAGAGGATCAAGCAATGCCAGAAATTGACTGTTTGTATAATATCATATCGTATCAATCTTACATCGCTATGTGTGTTTACTTTTCGACATACACGCGGACGAAGTCGCGGGCAACAGCTAGTAAAATATACGATGAAAATGTAATAACATTTCACGTTTAATATTATGGTACGGAACCCGCGGTGTGTGAGTTCGCGTCGCTCTTAACCGGTTTTTTTTCAAAGTTGCGGCGCACATGCATTATAAATATGGGAATAATATTCAAGAAACAAAATTTTAGGAACATGGAAAATGTCCAGTTGTCGAGCTATTGAGGTAAAAACACCATGTGACAATCATGACTATCACTAATAATTACTTAATTATGTGCTTATAAATGTATTAGATTACATTTAAAATAGGTAGTTCCTATATTAGTTCAAAAATTCAAAGTTTTTTCCTTAAATAGTTCCTATAGGTACCTATATTGCTTAAATAATTATTGGAAGAAAGTGAAAATAAGAACATGTGCATTTAAGCACGGGACTAGTTAATTTTGAATGATAATTATTATTCACAATTGGAGACATTATTCTCAACATTTCAGCAAGAGACACTTTGGGCACCATGTTGATAACTTTTTGTTTGTTCTTGATTCCTCCACCCATATAAATATAAATGTTATGTCATACGCCACGATTATGAAATAAAAAAAAAATATGGCGGCTGGGGGCTATGCCAGATCCCATACAAAAAATGACGAACTTCTTTGTATGTTGCATAAATAATGTTTGAGCAGCCGAGGCTAGTACCTATTTTTTTTATCCTTTTATTAATAGGGTAAAACCAGGAGAGATGGACCACTTTTTTATCAACTTTAATATCTTTTTTATTGCTTAATAACTTTTAAACAATTTAGTGTTATGCTAACTAACTATTAATAGCATTTTTTTTATTTTGACGTGACGACACGGTTGGCGCAGTGGTTGAGCGATTGACTGCTGCGCAGCATGGCGCGGGTTCGATTCCCGCACGGAACAAATATTTTTACGACCTACATGTATTTGTTCCGAGTCTGGGTGTTTTTCTATCTATAATATGTATGTATTTACAAAAAAAAAATATATATAAGTAGTTTATCAGCCATCTTGTTACCATAACACAAGCATTAGGTTGTTTAGCTTGGAACTATATGGTGTTGTGTGAAATGTCCAAGGATATTATTATGTCCAAGGATATTATTATTTTAATATTGCACGATCACAGCTTCTTTATGGAAATGTTTGAAATATTAAAAAATGTACCCTCGGTCCATCTCTCCCATACTATACGGGTGAGTCGGACCACCCAGTAAGGAGAGATGGTCCTTACAAAAATAATTATTAACACTTCTAAACAAAACAATAAACATGCAAAACGACATCAACAAGTAAGATAAACAATTAAATAAATGGAAAATCTTCAATTTGTCACCGTATTTCCGCATCGGTCGCACATATTGGGATAATTGATGCAGTCTTCATGGGACCACCGTTCACAAATAATGCACAGCAGCCATTCATCTTGACTCAGGGTGTGACCCAAATGTCAGGGTGACCCAAATGTTTTTGCTGCTTCATTGATACCCAGTGCATTAGAAACAGCTTGAAAAGCATGAATTAATGCACTTTCTGTCTATTCTTCTCTACATACTACACTTTTCCTCTTATGTGTTAAAGGCATATCACCTACAAAAGAAGAGTTTAACTCATTAAAAATGTATAGATGATTAAAAAATAAGTAGCAGTTATTAATCAAAAACCACTTAATATTTGCAAACAAAATGGTTGACTATTGGTCTATCTCACCCACACATAACGTGGTTCATCTCTCCTAAATTGTGTGGATAGATGGACCACTTTCTCATATTAAAAGCACAATAAGTAAACAAATAAATTGACGTTATTTTATCATTTCATGAACATAATAACACAGAAACATCAATTCTTATTTAAAAAATACAATATCTTATACATACCTTCGCTTTTTAAACACCTAAACAAAAAAAAACACACTACCGAAACCTTTTAATTCGTTTTTTTTATTAATTTAACACACACAAATCTACAGTCTCGCTTTCTTCACGGAGCAAACAGGTTGACAAGAGCTCGTAAGAGTTGCCAGCTTAAAAAAAAAAAATAGTTTGGTAGAAATTACGATGGTCCATCTCACCCGCTGGTCCATCTCTCCTGGTTTTAGCCTATATAAATAACGTCTGGGTTAATTAGGGTACCTTATCTCCAATTTTAACAGGAAAGAGTTACATGGCACCACCGATGTAGCTGCCTATATAAAGATTCGTATGGACAGAAACTAGCACATTGCTTTTGTGTTTGTCGACAGTATAATACTAAATAGTAGTACAAGATGTGGACGCGTGTGTTGGTATTGCTAGCCCTGTACGTGGCATCGGTGCACTCCTTCTCCTGGGGTAAGTACAAGAGCCGTGAAGAACTATCATTGTTTGTAATTTTATTTAAGTTTTCATGGCTGAATTATTAACCTTTACTGTCCCACTGCTGGGCAAAGGTATGCCCCGTAGCCTTCCACTTTCCCAGTGTATTGCTTTCTCCGACCAATCCGTCATGAACGCATCCAATTCGACACGCCAGCGTTTCCTAGGCCTTTCTCGGCGACTACGCCATTCCTCTGGCTCCCACTGCATACCGACTATGTCCCATCTGTGTTGATGCATCCTACAGATGTGACCCGCCCAATCCCACTTTAATCTGACACTTTGGACTTTAGAGACTCAGTCAAGTTTGCGCATCGTAGGTTAGGATGGGCAGAATGCACGTGTCGATGAGTTTACGCTCCAGGGATAGAGGTAGGTAGGTCACCCTTCATCAGCGACTTCATGGACCAATTCATACTCAACCAAAAACATTCCGAAATTATTATGAAGAAAACCGGCCAAGTGCGAGTCGAACGGGCGTGCTAGGGGTTCCTTACCCATCATGTTATTACTATAAACTTCATGTAGGTTTCCCTGTCATATTTAAAGGACTATAATACTTATCTGCTTTTTCTCTAAAGAGTATAGACAAAAATAGTCTCTCAGCTCAGAGGATAGCCGTGGTCGTATGCATTACTAAGATCCCACATCCCCCAAATTCTCAGTTATAAAGTCAGGATGTGCTCTGAACACACGTATAGGTACCCGCTGTGCTAAAGCTACGTAAAACCATTAACTTGTCTTTATTCAAGTCCGAGTCTTTTTTTAACCACTCTGCACGACAAGATTTTGAGCTGAGTCGACCGGATTTTACGAAGTAGGAAATACGTCATCAAATTCAGGAATAACATCAACTTTTGGCACTCGAATTTACTATGAAAAAGTTTCCGTAGCTTCATTTATACGATAAGTTTGTGAAAAATATCTTCTATTAGAAGTTACGGTCGTTCAAATCGCTTCAGTCTACTTATAAATAATTCACCTCTCAAAAAGGTAGTCAACTTAGATTTTCTGAAAATAAAATATGATTAGTAAACAAAGTTCTCGCTTGTTAAAAAAATGCAAAACGAAAAAATTAAGACATAATAATTGTGTTTGCTTTCTATGTTTTGTCCTAGTTCATACATAAGTTAACTAAAAATACGAACGAATCTTAACAAAAAATAATTACGTTGATATTTTGATGACAGCGATGTTTGAGGCTAAAAAACATAAAAATTGTGGATTTGAGGACACTCAAACTCCTTAGGCCCGCTGTATATATTGGGTTTCCAGGTTTAAAATTGTTTCGATTTGCAGTCCTGCATCGAAATAAATGAAAAAATTGACTTGATTCATCAAGATGGGGTGTCAGTTTCAAGAGCATGGTTAAGTTATTTTATATGATAGCATGTGCTGACCGGTTGCTTCACAGCCCTTTTTTTTTTTTTTAGGTATGGGAAATCATCCAATGACTCCTCCCGCTTTGGGTGTAGCGGGAGGGAGTGTCAGACTTCTACTGACTTAAAACCCATCCATGTTCCTTCATTGCCCTTTGTGTTCCGGAGCCACGGTGTCTCCTGAGAATAATCCCGCGACTCCGGCAGGTGCTTCGCAGCCTGGATACATTTTTTCTGTGTTCGCGGAAGCAACAGCCATCAATACGCAGAATGATGGCTGTTGCAAATGTTTTCAAATTAAGTTTTATGATTTCTATTGAAATATTTCAAAACTTTGCAAGGACCCTCGGCTGCAAGTCACATATATCCAGCTAACTGTTTAGATTTAAAACTATTCAATTCCCAGTGAGCCTATGAAATATCATGACCAGCCCAGGGCCAGCAATTATCCATTGCGGGCTTCGACGAACTCGTGAAGAGAAGTTTTGAGGTGGTAGAGCTGGACCTGTATTCTTAGTTTCGTACGTGAATTCAGCTATAGATTGCAGGCAGTCAAAAACAGCTATCTCAAGGCTATACCCGCGACTACATAACTTAAAGAATTTTCAGGCATATTAGAAATTCGTTCCGAATAATAAAAGGATAAATATTATTAAGGGTCAGTCTTAAAAAAACCTTTTTAAAATAGGCGCCACAGACAATCCAATTTGCAGAGGTTGCTTAGACGCCGAGAAATCAGTTGCCCACGTCATTCTAAAAGTAAGGCTGAGGCTTCCCGACCTGAACAAATTCTCGGAACGGTGAGGTCGCTCCGTGAAACCTGTAAAGCACCCAGGAGACTTCTGTGCATTCGGGGGGAGCTAGGCTGGCTTACTTAGCCAGGACACCTACGCACAACGGACAGAATAGGAGTCTAACATGGTGCGAATACCGGAGACTCAACTCTAGAAACTCCAATATAGAACTTTTTGGAAAAAAAATAGCAATTTTTGGAGCGCTGTAGACTAACGGACAGACGGAAGAACAGCGGAGACTTAGTAATAGTTTTCAATAGTAGGTGACCTATTATGTACGGAAACCTAAAAACTCACCATTATGAAATTAAGGTGCCCATAATTTTAAACCATTGGTAAACTACGTATCAAAACATTCGCCCTTAGTCACGATATAACCGTCCATCTTAACACTGTCTGAATTAATTTTTGTTAGTGGTTATGATGATGTACAGAGGTACAGAGAGTTTACGTACTTAGATCTCGAGACTGTCGGTAATTTCGAAACTATTTGTATGAGCATCGTATTGTATGACAAGAGTGATGGGAAGCTCTGCAGCTCTGTTTAGGAATTGGATAAAAAAAATGTTATTTTAATGTTTCAGACATCGTCGCGGCCGAAGATAAACGATTAGAATTCTTTTACAACGGAACAGTAACGTACACCGAAGACATTCCGTCAGCTAATGAAATCTCTTCTGTCACGTACGATCCAGTTCACTACAGGGTGCTGCTTGCCGAATATCACAGCGGGAAGTTGTCCATATACAGTTTTGACCTAACAACGAGGAAAACACAAACCTTAGTGATAAAACAAACAAGTGAACCGTGTTACAAGCATCTCGCCTACGACCCGGTCACACAATTACTCTTTTGGACTGAATGCGAGAAAATATACTCGTTGCTATTAAAACCTGCTTCGTCTAACGTAGCAGTTGACGGAAATCTTATAGCTACGGCAGATTACCTCTGCGGGGATATAGATGTAGACAGCTGTGGAGGGTAAGTCACTGATATAAATTAATTAACTGTTGTTTTAAGACTCATGTTGAACTTCGTCATTACTTACAGTTATTTAAAAATTACAGGTATATTTACTGGGTCACAGATGATAGCATAGAGAGGGTTGCGTTTGATGGCTCCAAGAGAAAATTTTTAGTATACTATCATGTTTTCAAGCGCAGGAGTTTGGTTATTGACCAACAAACGAAGACAATGTACTGGATTGATGAGACTACTGTTAATCATCATTGTATCAAAAGTGCCGACTTGAGGGGAAAAAACATACAAACATATTTTATAAGAGAAGTATATTATGCAACTGCTTTAACCGTATCAAAAGATTTCATCTACTGGAGGAGCCGCGATCAAAGGGCCATTATGCAGTTACCAAAGCATCAACAACACGGTGTGGCACCAGCTGTTTATACACAGTCTAACAGATACTGTGCGTGGTGTCAACTCACAGCAGCCAACTACACAATTGAGGAACAAACCTTGGGAAACGAGCCCTGTGAAGCTTTGCAGACTTTAATACCTGATGTGGAGGAACTCTACGGTTCAGTATGTCACAACTACTGCTTCCAAGGAAATTGTGCTGTCAGCGCTGAGGGACATCCTGAATGCGGGTAAGTAGATCTTCGATACGGTGCGCGACTAATACATGCATTAATTTATTCTTTCTAAAAAATTAAAAGCCCTCAAACTAGTAGTGCCGTGTTCTGATTCTTGTAAAATCAATAGCATCGACTTTAATACATGTGAATCTTTATTTAAATCGTGATAAATACTCATAATAAAAAAGCAAAGACTAAAACGAAATCAACCAGTGATTTTATTTAACCGTTAAAATAATAAACTGTGAGAACCAACTTGATGAGCGCAACGCGTAAGTGACGCGCAGTACACGGCGCTTACGACGTTCTTCTCGCCGACTTACGCATCGAAAGTTGATTAGCAGGTGAGGGCCGTTATTAGCGTGAATTTTATTAGTGTGCGCAGGATTATTGATAATTTAACTTTGTGTGAATCTAAAACAAATTCGTACCATTATGAATTGTAAATGTTGCTCAAAAGTCGTATTTTGAGTATGAGGACCATAAAGATTGCTATAGGTATTAGGGGTTCATTTCATTTAATGTTAGTCTGGCGGTTCGAGTTCTCTTTGCTGCCTACACAAATGTCCTTACTTTGGTATTGTTCATCAGGCCGTTGAGCTCCATAAAGTTCTAAGTTTGAGCTACACGGTAACTGGCAAATGCTTGCACTGTCTGGATAGGTCCACTCAAACCTGTGTGGTACCTACTTTCCTCAAAATACCACTTCAGACATTAACCTACACAGGCTATAAGTCCCCTCTTTGAGGAGTGGCTTGAGAGGCGCCACGGCGTCCTCACCTTCCGCCTGACGCAGGTCCTCACCGGATATGGATGTTTCGGGAGGTTCCTGCACCGAATCAGGCGGGAAGAAACGCCCGGGTGTCACCACTGCGGGGATCGTCCGGAGGACACGGTGGAGCACACTTCGCAGGTGTGCCCCGCTTGGGCGGGGCACCGCCGTGTCCTCGAAGCGGCGATCGGCGGTGACCTTTCGCGTCTGGCCCTGGTCCAAGCCATGGCCCGGAGCGAGACGGAATGGGACGCCGTTGCCTCCTTCTGCGAAGCAATCATGCTAGCGAAGGAGGTGGCGCTCAAAGAGAGTCAGCACACAGAGGGGCCCGAAAGGGCCGACGCCTGCCGGAGTCGCGGGATTATTCGCAAGAGACACCGTGGCTCCGGAACACAAAGGGCAATGAAGGAACATGGATGGATTTTATCAGTAGAAGTCTGACACTCCCTCCCGCTACACCCAGAGTGGGAGGAGTCATTCGATGATTTCCATCCCTAAAAAAAAAAAAAAAAAAAAAAAAAAAGACATTAACCTACACGGTTCTCATACGATTTGACCAGTAGGTACGATTGTATGGACTTTAAAAGAGATCCCTGAACTTGTTTTGGTGTTTCTTCTCAGAGCAGTCAGCTAGAAAACACCGGCCTCATCTAGTTTAAAATTGCCAAAAAAGTTGGACGTGTAAAATAGTTATTTACAACCAACTTTAAAAATAAATGTAATTTATCAATTAAATTTAAAACTTGTCCACGCGCAGATACAGATCAGTAGCTGATTTAAAATGAGAATCACGTCTAAACAGCTTGTCGTAATTTTTGGAAAATGTAAATGTTATGTAGATTAGACAATCTTCTTAATCTATACATATAATAAAACAGTAAATCTTGAGCTTGTATGTTTACGATTGGCGCGAAAACTACTGAACAGATTCTGTTCAAATTTTGCACAAATAATCCTTATAGGTATAGTCAACATATAGGCTATTTATTATCACGCTATGTGCTATGGAGGAAGAGCAATAATCAAAAATGTTTGTTTTGAACGAGAAAGTGCACATGGTTTGAACCCCGCAAACAGATATTATATTGCCAAAATAATAATAACATTGATTTTTGCGCACTAAAAATAACATTTTACTTATAATTTTTAAACAGCTCAGCGAGGGATTGTTATAAGAAGCCACAACATGCACATACTTATAGATCTAACCTCAGCAATTATTACCATCACGCTTTACCTTTGGGGGGGTAAGCAGTGAAAAACCATGACATAAATAGCCCGTCGGGTATAAGACTGCCTTTCGAATGACTTGGAGTAAGTTCGTAATTATTTTTGGATTTTATTTAACTAAAGCATTTCCTTACTTTTCTCATTCTTCTTAATATTTTCAAATATTTATAACATGTTATTGTTTTATTTTGGGTAGTTTAGTATGATATTACACCAAATTTTTAAAAGTATTTATTTAATTGCATTAAATGTGCAGTTTTCAGATTTTTAATTTCGACGTCAACGGAAAATACCCTATAAATTTTGATTACCTCGAGAGTGTCGAAATGTACATTTTATGTGGCGTAGACGGCGGTATCTTCATTTAACGTAAACTTAGAAGTTTTATTTTTTCACAGCTTCAAGGAACTGTAGTTCTGAGTATAATATTTCAACTCAATACCTCCTACCATTCCCCAGATAACGAGTCTTGATAGACAGACGGACGTGCGGTCAACAAAGTGATCCAACATCATATTCCATAGATGGCGTTATATATTTGATCTCACTTTTATATCGTGGATTTTCTTCCAGAGTCACCGCGCCCTGGAACACAAAGGGCATTAGAAGGAACACGGATGCTTTTTAGTCAGTCTGAGTCTGACACACTTTAGAAAAAGTAAATACTCATCTTTATAGATTTTGTGCAGAGCCTCTGCTTCACAAGTCACCGAGTAGGTACTATTTCTTAGGTGTCGTATCCGTGGGAAACCTTAGGCAACTTAATATGACGGACAGGACCCTAGAGTTAGGGTCGATACCGTCGGACAGCTAGCACAGCTAGACTATCCTTGGATAGTTTTGCCAGAGCTTCCGCAGTACGGCGTGCCAGCTCTCACGTTTTGGCTTACCAGCCAGAGTTTCCACGTCAGTGTACTATCTCCTTGTAGCGAGGATCTCGTTGGCAGCTTAATAGTTACGGCAGACACCAGAGGGTCTTTCCGTTAGACAGCTAGCACAAAGAGTCCACCCATCCGTCGATTACTTGCCTTTTTATAGTCTCAGAAATCCCAAAGGTTCCCACCTTATTCAACCAATCACAGAGCGTCTAAGTTTTGGCTAAATATTTTTCATAATAGCCATTAATAAACAACATTTACGTAATAGAACTATTTTAAAACTTAATGAGTTAGTTTAGCAACATAGCCAGTGTTTATTCATAATCTATTAGTAATATCTAATCAGTTTTTCAGATCAACGAATTGCAGCTCGCCATTACAGTTTTTGTTTAAATTCGTTTAGTAACAATTTGGTAAATCGAATTTGCAATGTAAAATCTAAGAAATATTAAAGTTCATACTATTAATCATTACGTTATCAATTCAAAACGAAAACATAAATAAACATTAGTTTTGATTAAGCAAACTGCAAATCAAAACATTTGACGGTAGTCTTTAAACTATAGTCTTTTAGATCACAATATTTCTTATTCTGCCTTATAAGACTAATTTACTTAACAATTAAGATACATTATTCAATTTAAGTTTTAGAAATGATTATTGTTCTACAACATTAAATAACAACAGTTATTTTCCTATAAATGAGAACAATGTAACAAATGCATAACGCCATCTATGGAACATGAAGTTGAACTATGAAAAGATTAGCTAGAGTTCGTTTTATTTGAGTTAGTAGGAATATTTTCATTTGGAACGATATATTTTAAGGTATTAATAGTATTCCAATCATTTTAAGACGTTTTAAATGTACCACTAAAAATATGTTTTGGTGTTATATCGTGTTATCGAAAGTACTATTTGGATCAGTAAGTAGATGGCACTGCAGGTGGCGTAGCAAGTTGATTTCATCTACATATAAATAAGTCGATTATATCTACTTTGGTTTTGTAGGTACTTTCCGATGCGGACAAAACAGAATACGGAAAATAGGTTCTGTTCAAACTCAAACTCAAACTCAAACATTTATTTCAATTAAACCATTTACAGGCACTTTTGAATTGTTAAGGTCGGTCGGTCCAAAAAGATGAAGCTATTAGCACGTTCCAAAGCGTAGATCTCTATGGAGAAGAACGTGCAAGAAACTCCACGGACACTCTTTTAAAAATAATAAATTGTTACAAAGTTTTGTTGACATCGTGTTGAAATTATACATACATGTGAGAACGATCGATGTGACGAGCATGATAAAAACATCCGAACTAAAAAAGGAACAATTCAAAGAAATAATTAAAATAAACCATGGCAGCTGAGAAATGACCAGTCCCAACCGACGGCACCATGACATGCGCCAGGCCCATTCGTCTCAACCATTTTGAATGGAGCCAAATAATTTAACGCATACGCCACCATCAGCTAGGCTTTTGAGTGAGCATGACACTCCCAACCGCCAGGGTACTTGAGTCTATACAATGCAAACACACACATATTTAAAATGTTGGTACTATTGATTTATCAAATAAAGAACAATGGATCAGTGTGTGAGTTAAATTAAATATAAAAGTCATAAAAGACATGTATAGATATACTAAATACATTAATACAAACATTATCAACAAGTTTGACTTTGTTTACTACACCTTAGACTGTCCTATGGAGCAGGACCAGCATGTTTCCAAGCATTCTTATCTTGAATATAATCATCTAATTTGTAATATGCTTGTTTACATAGTGTGCTTTTAACATAATTTTTAAATTTTCTTTCATTTAATTCTAATATGTCACAAGGTACTTTGTTGTAACATTTAATACAGTACCCCATGAAAGATGTTCGTACTTTGGCTAATCTATAAAATGGCTGATCTAATTTATTTCTATTTGTAGTACTAAAATTATGTCTATCACTAATTTTGCTAAAGAGATGTCGATTTTTCCTTACATACAAATATTTTCATAAATGAATTGACATGGGACTGTCATAATATTAATATTTTTAAAGACTTCCCTAAGAGAATCGCGTCGACGTAGATTATAAATGGCTCTGACAGCACTCTTTTGTAAAATAAATATGGATTCAATGTCAGCAGCCCGACCCCATAGCAAAATACCATACGACATAATACTGTGAAAGTAACTAAAATAGACCAAACGCGCAGTTTCTACATCTGTTAACTGTCTTATCTTTCTAACAGCATAAGCGGCTGAGCTTAGCCGCGCCGCAAGAGATGTTATGTGCGGTCCCCATTGCAATTTCTCGTCCAAAGTGATTCCCAGGAAAACCGTCTGATCAATAAATTCCAGTTTTTGTCCATTCAATACGATGTCACATTCGTTACTTTTAACATTTGGTAAAGTAAATTTAATACATTTGGTTTAATTTTCATTTAATACTAAGTTGTTTGCCGTAAACCAATCTTGAACTTGATGAATAGAGTTATTGACATCATCAAGATTTTGTGACCGTCGTTCTATCTTAAATATCAATTATGTGTCATCAGCAAATAACACCATCTTTGGCTCATTTTGAAGAAATTGGGGCAAATCGTTTATATACACTAAAAAGAGGAATGAACCCAATGTTGAACCTTGCGGAACGCCCATTGTCATTTCAGACACAAACAAAAATACATACATACATGAACCCTGAAATTATAACACTCCTGTTTTTAGGCAGTCGTCTAATAAATAAAACCATGTTCATCTCAATAGGAACTAATGAAGATAAACTATTCCTATTCATGAGAACTTGCTTCCCCTGAAATATTAACAGTAAATAAAAGTTGTCTATTATACTAAGTCAGTGTTGCATAGATATTATATCTCTGTCACATTATACAGTCGCAGCGTACCGGTCGCGCACCTTGTTCACCTGTTACCACTAGTCACAAATAATAAAATTGTAGGTTTCCTTGTTCATTGAGTAATGCTGTTTTTATCTTCATTATTTCAGTTGTGAAGCTGGTTACTCCGGGGAAAGGTGTGAAGCCAACCCGTGCCATATGTACTGCTTAAACAACGGAGTCTGTTCCGTGAATGAGGTGGAGAAGCCAGTTTGCCAGTGCACAGCAGATTATAAGGGTGAAAGATGCGACGTTTCCATTTGCAGAGACTATTGTCTGCAAGGAAATTGTAGTGTCAGTACTGAGGGACAACCTACTTGCAGGTATTTTATTTTCCATCCCACCATGTAGGTAATTAGAAAATTAGTACTCTACTTAATATCTACCGGCTCGTTAGTACGAGTAGGTCAAGTTTCTACTCATATAAAAAGGGTGCGAGCATTTATCAGCAGAATGCTTGCTCAGAGTGAACTGGAGGCTTCGGGCTTTTCTTAATTTTAAGTCCAAGTTTCCTCACGATGATTCCATCACAGCGGCTTAATCATAGCACAGCGGACGCCACTTGTGTATTTGTTACACAAAGTCACTAATTAATAATATTTGTTTTATTGATTTTTTTTCATCATTTCAGATGTACTGCCGGCTACTCTGGGGAACGATGCGAAGTTAACGCGTGCCATGAGCACTGTCTAAACAACGGTGACTGTTCTCTAAATGAGGAGGACGAGCCGTTCTGCCAGTGCACCGCAGATTATGAAGGTGAAAGATGCGATATTGCTACTACACACCATGTTGACGACATGACACTACAAATATTACGAGACTTGCGCAGCGAAATGAAGCTAGTTATAAGAGAAGAACTACAATGTCCTTGCAACTCTACTCGGATAAACTAAGTGAGAATGCAGTCAAGATCCAAAAATGCGAGGAGGCAATGAAGTATAATTTGCAAAGCCACGATGTAAAAACGTCAAAAACGCAAACATCAAGACAGTATTAAATTCTGAGAGACAAATGGTATCAGATACAGCAAGCACAGATAGTTATGCAAGACACTTGATAAAACTAAAATCAACCCATCTAGCCAGTACAGTAGAAGCCATGAATTCTGTACATTAAAGAAAATTACCAAAAATCGAGTAAGGTTTTCTAAAAAAAAAGCTATAAAACACAAAAAAAGCATTTTTACGTTTTTTGTCTGTCTGTCTGTCTGTACGCGATGATCTCCGAAAATACTGAACGGATTTGGTTGCGGTTTTCAAAATAAGATAGGCTTTGTTTCATTACAATCGGTAGCCGGGAAAAAAGTTATGAACATTTAAAGATTTTAAATTTACGTATCAACGTTTTTCGAAAAGTTTTGTACAATTTTCAATTATTCGTTCAGTTTAGTATAAAACTAGCCTTTTTTGAACATTCTTAGAAATTGTTATCATCACGCTATATCTTAGAGGAGCTAAGCAGTCAATAGCCATAACATTTTATAAGATCGGCTATTTAGATCAAATCGCCGGTCCCTATTAACATTGTCGGATATGCAATTTTGCCATTTTCTTTTTATTTCACGAATCACTCTTGAAAAGTCCCTTCTTTAAGAAGCTGCAACAAAAAACAAAAAGAACATGTAGGTTTTAAAATAGCCACATTAACATTGTCAGATATGTCCCGATCGACAGTGAACAATGACGGATGTTAACTCGCGACAATGTTTGCGGGGTGCGCGGGGAGGCAGCGCGTGCGGTTAACCACGTCTTAACATGTCGACAACCTCGCGAGCCAAGTCAAGATACTTGGTTTGTTTCTCTTTCACAGACTTCTCGATGTTCTCGTCATGAGGGATTGCTATATCAACAATCATTGCGCGACGCTCTAGTCGGTCTATCACCACTATGTTAGGCTTATTGGCAACACTATTGTTGCCAACAAGCCTGACATTTGCCGTTATCATTTCATTTTTTTGAGATTTGCTGACTGGGATCGGTCTATCAACACTGACAAGACTATTCCTGTCAGTGATGATAGACCGATCCCAGTACAACGTGTAATAGCCATTTTCAAGAACTGGGTCGGGCACATGCCTATAGTACGGAACTTCCGATTCCACAAGATTGTATTTCAGAGCAAGTTGCTGATGAATAATCCTGACTATAAGTTTGTGCCTGTGCAAATAGTCTCCGTTAGCCAGACTAGAACAACCGGAAATAATGCGGCGGATGTATTCCCCGTGTCGGTGACATGCCCGAAATATGTCAACCGTACCGTCCTTCACAATGTATTTCCGATAATTGTTCGTCATCATAACTTCGTCCATAATCGCACAGACAAAAGCTTTGGTTTCCCCAAAGACGTCACCAAAACGCAGCCAGGCTACGGGCGCTAAGAAGTCCACATCGGGCCCATGTAGCACCCGATAAAAGCGCCCGTGAAGCTCCTTGCTCTGCCATACCTCCCTGTGGTCGTTAGTATCTAATACCACAGGTTTGCGCCAGTTCTCGTTAGCCAAGGAGAGCGCGGTAAGGCCTTTGTCCACCGCTACCACATCTCGATGCATACTCACGTCGGCCTCTAGGAAGTATTCCTTAAGGCTGCATACCTTGCGGTTGTGCAGGGTCTTAGCATTTAAGAAGCCACGATCCCACACTTCCGCGGGATATAGAGTCTCATCACCGATGACCGTGGGTGATGCATCCGATTTTAGGTAAGCAGTGAGCGTACCCTCCTATTCAGGGCATCAAGTTCCGTCTGAGTCCATTTGAATATGCTGAAAGAGTACATCAAAACCGGCATGACCCAACCATTGAAGGCGCGCACCTTGTTTCCGCCTGATAAAAGACTGCTAAGTACTTTGTTCAGGCGGCCAAAGAAGCGCTCCTTCAGCGATTGTTTCATATGAACAGCATTGATGCCTAACGCTTCCGACATACCCAAATACTTGTAAGTTTCGGTTGAGGAGAGGGATCTAAGGCGTATGGAATCTGAGAGTCGGGTTTCCACAGATTCCATGATCTTCCCTCGCTTTGCATGCATGACCGCACATTTTATCCACACCAAATTCCATTCTGATGGCGCTACTGAAGTTTTCTGTTACCTTTAGTAGCTTCATCAGTTGCAAGTTGTTAGGAGCAAATAGTTTCAAGTCATCCATTTAAAGGAGGTGCGATACGACCTGACCAACTCTTCTCAACCGGAAGCCTTGCCCCAAACCCACCAGCAATGTACTGAGAGGGTTGAGGGCCAGACAAAATCACAGTGAACTCAGACTGACGCCCTGAAATATGCCACGCTCGATCCATATAGGGAACTGTTACCTGGGTCTGTCAACACCATGGATAGTGAAGGACCGTCCTCCACTGCCTCATACAAGACATCAGGAAGGCGCGTAGAATTGCATCAACTTTATACAGCTCCAGCACCCTCATGTGCCATGTATGTAGCACTGAGTCATAGGCCTTCTTATAATCTATCCAGCATGTCGATAGATCCCTTCGGGAACGACGGACCTGTTGGCTAATGGCAGTTTCGATGAGGAGCAGCTCCTTAGTACCGCAGGACCCGTTCTTACATCCATTCTGAGAGGTAAACATAATTGAATTAGTATCAATATGATGAGTAATCTTTACTCTCAAAATGGATGTGAGAACTTTATAGACCGTCGGTAAACACGTGATCGGTCTATAATTTTTAGGCTCCGCGGTACTACGTAATTTATGGAGCAGTTGGGTTTATCCAGAAGTTAAGAACTGGGGCAGTGACCCTGACTCTAAGGCAGACTGGAATTGAGATGCCAAGCGAGCGTGCAATCCTTGAAACCATTTTATCCAAAAGTTGTGCAGCCCGTCCGGTCCTGGAGATTTCCAGTTAGGCAACGGTCGGACTGATCTGATCATCATCTGATTTTTTTTGTAATTTCTAAGTATTTGATGCTGATTTATTTTTTTACACCTGGGGAACCCCAGGTGTAAAAAAATTATTGTGTAATAAAATTATTATTTTTAATTAAGTATATTTTATAAGCTTTTCGTTATTTAAAGGGACGTGTTATTGAAGCCGTTTTATATGTATGCTCCTGGAGTGTTGTTTTGAATTTTTTGATTTTTTAAATAAATATCTGATTAAAAAGATTACTCTTAATGTGTTTTATTTATGACTAGCTGTTGCCCGCGACTTCGTTCGCGTGTATGTCGGAAAGTAAAATGTTGTCGTTAGGTTAGATCTCTAAGATATACGAATAGTAAATATCTCGCATTGCTTGACTCCTCTTAGCATTAAGAACTTGGAAGGGGGTTATGTAAGGCATAATTTTTCGTTATGAGAAACGTGGGTTGGCCATGGGAAGACACCAACCAGAACAGCAATCTACCCCTGCAACAAACTTCACCGACACTACTATACTACTGTACAGATTTCGGTATCCGCACCATGTTAGACTCCTATTCAGTCCGTTGTACGCAGGTGTCCAGGCTAAGCTTTTTGTCGGCGTTTGGCTATCGAACAGAACAGTCGTGTGCACCGTATTTTCTTTAACTAATTACTGATTCCTACTTTTAAAGTGCAAGCAAAAGTGATACTAATAACACTAATTCTTACAAGCAAAATAACGTGAACTTGAGTGACAGTGCTACGTGTTAATCGTATCCACGAATTTACAACCCACTGCCGCTGTGAGCGACGGTTGCCGCGACCGCTCTTCCTCACCTCGGGGAAAAGAGACGAGACCATAACGCACCGATTTTTCAACTCGCTCGCGCGCTTCTCTGTACGTGCTACGTCACTGGTATATTGTAAAGATGAATGCACAACAATCGACGGCCGAAATAAACATGAACTTACACAGCAAAACAAGTGGATCACTTACGGACCTACGTACGTTAGTAAAAGAAGATGGCAAAATTACACAGCGAAAAAGAAAGCAGAATTTTGAGGCCGAAATAATGCAAGAAATGTCCGATTTACGAACAGAAATGAAGAACTATTTCCAAGCCTTCAGCGAAAAACTGAATGAAATTTCGAGCAATCTGTGTCAAGAAATGGTCGAGGTTAAAAATGAAATAAAAAACATAAAAAGTGCAAACGATATTCTTACATCTGAGCAGAATGACATTAAGGAGGAACTAAAAAAGCTGAAAACCCAAAACTGTACTTTCCAAGACGAGATAATCCTTCTCAAAACCCAATTATCTACCGATAATAAAACATCGTGCGATGTAAACAAAAATCAACCACAGTTCGATTGTGAGTACATGGCCTTAGAAATCCAAGATCGCGCAAAGCGACAGTATAATGTCATAATTGGAGGTATACGGGAAATAAGTGACAAAAACTCCACAATAAGGCGTGAATATGACACAAATCAAGCTCTTAACATAATTCAAACAATTTACAAGGAATGCCCCTCCCCTATTAGATGCATGCGTCTTGGCAAGTATAACTCGGAAAAAACTAGATTCCTTAAGGTTACCTTCCAACAGCAAGAAACAGTTATACACATTCTGCGTAACAAATCGAATCTCACAAACGACAACGTACGCATATTACCAGATCAAACACCAATGCAAATAAAATACATGAAGGATCAACGTGCAGAATTGTTACGACGAACGGAAAGTGGTGAATCAGATCTTACGATAAGATACATAAACGGTATACCGAAGATAATTAAAAATGCATCAAAAAACTATCCCCAAAACAAATTCCTCGACAAAGCAACTACGACACTTCAGAATTATATAACATAACCTATCAATATGTATATACCTACCAAAATATATGTACGTCACTAGCCTCGTTAAGGATGTTATATGCTAATGTGCGTAGTTTGGTAAAACCAGGTAAGCTTGATGAGTTAAAATGTATCCTACGAAGTTTTAATCATACTGTACACATTGTGTTGTTAACTTAAACATGGATCAAATCTAAAATAGATGCCGATTTGCTGGATATACCCAACTACACACATATTTATAATTTAAGAAGAGATAGTATAGGCGGGGGTATTTCAATGTACATACACAAAAGTCTAGCAATATGAATGCGGTAATATTTTTTTATGGATAAACTTATTAAAACACTCTCTGACCATTGGCTTAATTTATAAACCCCCAAATACGAACCTGAGTGACTTTCTTAACATTTACACACAAAGTCTAGAAAAATGCAAACGAAAAACAATTATATTTGGGGACTTTAACATCGACTTACTAAATAGTGAGCGCAAAACAACCGAGTACACGGATACTATACAGGAATCAGGATACTATATATTAAACAATATACACGAAAAATACTGTACTAGACAAACCAAGCACACAAAAAGCATAATCGACCATGCTTGTACTAATATATGGAATGCTAAGGTACACATGGCAATAATTGAGTCAACACTATCAGACCACAAACAAATCTACCTGGAACTCAAACAATACAAACAGACCAAACAAAAAGTTCAATACGATGCGATTGATTACGAAGCTCTTTATGAGAACATGTTGAAATGCGACTCGACAGAAGTAGGAAACCACTATGCCATTCTTGAAAAATACATAATAAATAATATAAATGATTCGAAAATAATAAAATACAAAATACTTAACCTACCACAAAAGGACTGGATCAACAAAACAGTAATTAACTATATTAATGAACGAAATCAATTATGGCATGGTTGTTTGACAAATCCAGAAGACGTACAACTGCAATCTAAATTTAAAGCTGCTAGAAAAAGAGTAGAATGTAAAATAAAAGAAGATAAAAAGAATTATTATTATAACGCATTTTCAAGATGTAGTAAGAAACCCAAAAAAATGTGGAAATTGATAAACACCTTATCTAAAAATAAGATAAACGATGTCTGTGGTCTTCCTAAACTCACGCTTGACGGCAAGGAAATAACAAACGGCACAGAAATCTGTAACGCGTTTAATAACTATTTTGCTACCATTGGCTCTCTATTGGCCCAAAATATAATAAAAACTGATCCTAACCCACAAATTACATTAAATACGTCGGGTACAAGCCTTCAACTTACCATTTTGGAATATTGCACTGAGGATGAGGTATCCAAGATAATAGATAATTTGGATAATGATACTAGTTGTGGAATTGATGGAATAACAACAAAATCTATAAAATGCATTAAGAACATAATTTTAACTAACCTAACCAATTGCATAAACAGTTGCTTTGACAGTGGCGTGTTTCCAGATAGTCTTAAAATAGCTAAAGTAACCCCCATTTACAAGTCTGGAACTAGGACTGACCCCGGAAACTACCGACCAATTTCAGTATTACCTATTATTTCGAAAATATTTGAAAAACTTTTATATACGCGCTTATCTAAACATTTAATCAATACCAACTTTCTTTACTCGCACCAATATGGCTTTCGTCCACACTCAAATACGCTTTCGGCTACTGTTGATTTAATTACTAAAATAAAAGATAATATAGACAAAAAACAATTAGTTCTAGGTGTTTTTATCGACCTAAAAAAAGCATTCGATACTGTTAGCCATTGTATCCTTCTGAAAAAGCTAAAAATCATAGGAATTAGTTCTACAGCCTATAAAATGTTTGAGTCTTATCTTACTAATCGGCAACAGATTGTCAAACTTGATAAATTTGCAAGTGCCCCGGCCCGGTGCAGTGCGGAGTACCTCAGGGATCGGTCCTGGGTCCATTGCTTTTCCTCATATATATTAACGACATTAGTACCGCTGGACTGACTGGACACATATCACTGTATGCAGATGACACATGTCTTTTTTATTTTGGCGATTCCATCACTGATATTATCTCAGAAGCACAGAAAGATCTTAATGTTTTGAATGTTTGGCTTAGTCAAAACCTTCTGACTATAAATGTTAGCAAAACTGCTTACATAATTTTCGCAGCAAAGAACAAAAAAATACCAACATTTCCAAATCTTACAATAAATAACCAACCATTAAGAAAATCAATGCATGAAAAGTATTTGGGCCTAATTGTGGACAGTAAGTTGACATTCAGAGCGCATATTGACTACGTAAGATCTCGAATACTCCCACTAACCGGAGCCATACGTAACATTGCAAAATGCGTACCCTACAAGCTAAGACATACCATTTACAACACGCTAGTCAAGCCACATCTAGAATATCTGATCCAAGTATGAGGACAAGCTGCAAAAACAAATCAACAACACCTACAACGAGCACAAAATAAAATCATCAAAGTCCTCTTCAACTACAACTACTATACACCTTCAGAACTACTCTATAAAAAAACAAAACTATTTAACCTACAACAATTGTTTACATACCATACATGCATGACTATCCGAAATATTCTTAAGACCAACATACACACAAATATTTCATTTACGCAAAAGACTCGTAGATATAATACACGTAATCAAGACGACCTAGAAGTACCTAGAGTGAGAACCCTGTACGGTAGGAAAACTATACAGTATGAGGGTGTTCGGCTATACAATAAATTACCTAAAATGGTCAGAGAGTGTACAAGCATGCCAGTATTTAAAAAAGGCCTAAGGAATTATATATTAGACACTATGATGATGAATTAGCTTCAAATGCTTTGTTTTTCATTTATGGTTGATGAAACTATGGTGTTCGGTTTCTTGGATGGCTTGAACGTCGTAATGTAAACTACAACCTATTGTTACTATAGTTAAGTTTCTCTTTAAGTGAACTGTATTTGTTCTTTGAGAAATAAATATCTTTAAACCGAAGTTGGCAAGCCTTTTTTTATGGATTGGAATTCATCAAATGACTTCTTCCGCTTTGTGCGAAGCTTAACGGAGTGTCAGATTCTGACTGACTAAAACCCATCCGTATTCCTCTTAGTGCCCTTTGCGTTGCAGGTCCGCGGTAACTATTCGAACAAATTCCGCAACCCTGGCAGGCACTGGCCATAGTGGACCCGTCCACAATACATCTATTAGAGGCGCGCGTGGATCACAACGCGCCGTTGTCCCGAGTCTGGTTTTGAACCGCGCCTACGGTGGCAGGGAATCGCTCGGTGACTCCCGTCGCCCAGGGCGTCTTCTTCTGTTGTGGCGGCTGGGCCGTGAGATTTCCCTCACTCTCACGCTTTCGGCCTCCTCCTTCGCTAGCATTTTACTGCTTCGCAAAATGAGGTGACCGCTTCCCATGCATCCTCGCTCCGGACCATAGATAGAATCAGGGCCGGTCGCGAGAGGTCACCGCCGCCTATCGCCTCGATGAGGACCCGGCGGTGCTCCACCCATGAAGGACAGACATCCACCTTATGTTCCACCGTATCATCCAGGTGGTCCTCAAAGTGTTGACACACGGTCGTGTCCTCCCACTGAATCCGAAACAGTTATCTCCCGAAACAATCGTGACCGGTTAGTACCTGCGTCGGGCGAAAGGTGTGACGCTGTGGCGCTGCTTTTGCCACTCCTCAAAAAGTGGACTTACCGCCGCAATTGTGGCGTGCCCAAAGGTGGTAGAGCTGGACCTGTATTTTCAGTTTCGTACGTGAATTCGGCTATAGATTGCAGGCAGTCTAAAATAGCTATGTCAAGCTGTGCGCTGTGTTCCACGCGTGCCAAGGAGTTTTCATCAAACAGATGGGGCTAAAGGTCCCTATCTGCCGGGCCAGTAGTAGATTTGCTCGAAAGAGTCACCGCGACCCTGGAACGCAAAGGGCATTATGAGGAACACGGATGGGTTTAATTCAATAGGAGTCTGACTCTTCCTCCTGTTTTACCCAGAGCGAGAGGAGTCATTTGACGATATACCATCCTAAAAAAAAGCTCTACTACGTCAAAACCTATTTTAGCGATTTGGTCTGTGTCTTCAATGAACGACACGATTGGCGCAGTGCTTTAGCGACTGGCTGCATCGCGTGTCGTGGGTTCGATTCCCGCACGGAACAAATATTTGTATGACCTACAGTTAGTTGTTCCGGGTCTGGCTGTTTGTGTATGTGACTTTGTTTGATTGTAAGCGCACCCACGATACAGGAGAAATCCCTAGTGTTGATCAACGTTTAAAAAAAAGCCGGATCTACCGTACCGAAAAGGGATCTACCGTCTATTATTTATTTATTTATTATATACTTTATTGTACACCAAAACTTAAATACAATAGGAAACTTAGAACTAAAATACATACAATGGGCGGCCTTATCGCATCGCTACCGTTCCCCTTGATTCACTGGAGAGTGAAGCCCGCAATGGATAATTTCTGGCCCTGGGCTGGTCAAAGTGAAAAATAAAAAACTTTTTACAAAAAAAAATACAACCGACTTCCAAAAAAAAAACACTACAAAGTAAAAAATAACTTTAATTTCGAAAGTCGGTGTCAAAATACGAATAAACTAACAAAAACACCGACTTCCGAAATTAAAGTTATTTTTTACTTTGTAGTGTTTTTTTTTTGGAAGTCGGTTGTATTTTTTTTGTAAAAAGTTTTCTGTATTATTTTTTGTTTGATTTCGATAAAAAGTACGAAACCAAAGTAGGTAATCAACTTAATTAAATGTAACAACTAAAAAAACGTATCGTCTAATGTATCAACTTAATTAATCAACTTACTGCGTAATAGGTACCTGCAATGCCATCTATTGATTCATTTTCGACAACATTAAATAACACCAAAACATAGTCTTTAGTGGTACATTTGACGACACGATTGGCGCAGTGGTTGAGCGATTGACTGCTGCGCAGCATGTTGCGGGTTCGATTCCCGCACGGAACAAATATTTGTACGACCTATATGTATTTGTTCCGAGTCTGGGTGTTTTTCTATCTATAATATGTATGTATTTACAAAAAAAAAAAATGTGTATAAGTAGTTTATCAGCCATCTCGTTACCATAACACAAGGATTAGGTTGCTTAGCTTGGGGACTATATGGCGTTGTGTGAAATGTCCAAGGATATTATTATTATTTAGTGGTTCCCAGTTTGGATAGGACATTGCAGGCTTGAATCACCTGGTTGTCTGATAAAAAGATAATTTCTTCGGAAAGCACGTTTAAGAGCGTGTATTCCGTCCACTAGCGCCGCCAATCGTTTTTTATTATTTGTGGTAAATATAAGACACGTAGATAAAAAACCGCTCTGTAGTGTACTGAAGAAATGTATTTATTATGTTTTGAGAGTTATGTTTTGTACCTTAGAACATAAATAATTGCCAAAGTCGATATTTTTGCTAAAAGTGGCCACTTTTAGCAATAATTGCCGTTTTGGCTATTTAGCCATGAGTTATGTATTAAAAATAGCTGTCAAAAAATAATAGATACATTTCTTCAGTACACTACAGAGCGGATTTTTAACTACGTGTCTTAAATTTACCACAATTAATAAAAAACGATTGGCGGCGCTAGTGGACGGAATACACACTCATAAGCCTGTCCCGGCCGCCAAATAGCGGCCCTTGAGGCGATTTAGAAGCTCTGACAATAGGATGTGTGGGGTCGTTAGACCTTTTTGTCCACACGATAAGAGGAGAAGAAGAAGGAGATTTGAACCCTTGAGTTGATTATCGAAAGATATCAATTATATGGTTTTCATTAATTACTAAAAAACTTTTGGTACGGTTTATTTGCGAAATTTAGCTTACTTATAAGTAGAATATATCAAGATCCTAAGGAATATTTATAGCGGATGTGCTAGTAGAGTTAAACTAGGAACTATCAGGTCACGCATTCCTGTAGAAAGAAATGTTCAACAAGGTGACCCCCTTTCACCTTAAATTGCGACTGCGTTTATTGCGATACAAGAATCCGTAATACATAAACTAGACTGGAGAAATGATGGATTACATCCAAGGAAAACATCAACAAGTCACCTCAGGTTCGCAGACAACCTGGTCTTGCTATCTAAAACGAGCTCTTATTGAAACTCTCCACAAAGCTAGCTGGAAAGTGGGTCTTGAAATTAATAAATCTATACTTTAATATTATAAAGCAGAAGAGTTTGTTTGTTTGTTTGTTTGGTTGAACGCGCTAATCTTAAGAACTACTGGTACGATTTGAAAAATTCTTTCAGTGTTAGACAGCCCATTTATCGAGGAAGGCTATAGGCTATATATCATCACGGTAAGACCAATAGGAGCGGAGCAGTAATGAAAAATGTTATGCAGACGACGTTGCACAGGTCAGCTAGTACAAAATATTTTATTTCAAGTTACAGCCTATTGTCAAGGTCTGCCCACCAAATGTGTGTGCCACCAACTAAAATTTAATAAAAACATGAAAAAAGATTTTTGAAAATGAGAATATGTTTACATTACATAGGTAAACATTGGTTTCAATTAAGCCAGCAATAAAATATAAGTTGTAAAAAGAGTCAAATCACATAGTCAAATACTGGAGCTTCAAATAAGTTTAATTTAGAAAAGATTTATATCATAAAGCTAAAATTAAGGTAACGCGTCAAAAAGAATTTTTTAAAATGATATATGTTTTGACATGTGTATACAATAAAATACTTTTTTGATTGTTATTATTTCCACGCTCTTAATTGTTCAAAATAGAATTATCGGTTTTGTGTTCATTTTTCGAACGCACCATTCAGTTCAAATCGTTCCAATCGCTATTGGGTTCTCTGCCTAAATAAACCATTGCTCAATTATTACTTTCGAGTAGACGCTAGACGTTTATTAGAACTCGTGCTACCAAAACACCATCTCGTTGTAGCGAGTGCGTAAAGGTCTGATAAAAACGTCACGATAACGTTACTATTTCGCAAGAAACTTGTGCTAGGGGTACAGATATGAGTGCAAAAACAAAAGCAGTTGGTGCTCTAAACTAAATACATAAATTAAAATAGAAAAAAAGCCAGATATGTAGCGCGTCAAAAAGACAACAGATGTACAAAAATAATAACATTATGACAAGGGCTACCAGGTACACGCCGTTAACGTAGACCCCACGCGCACTGGGAGTACGATATTAATCATAGAACTGGGCCACAATGGAAGCAAATATCCCAAGATAGTGAGTAATGGCAATCCATGGAAGATGCCTTCCTCTGAGACCTAACAACAGGGATCTTTAGGTGTATACGGTTAAGTGTTTTTTCAGTAACAATACAATAAAAAACTACAAAAAACAGCATCTTTGTGAATTATCTAATCATAGAATGTTTTTGTTAGATCTTAAAATAATATTATTCGCGGCTGTAAGCCGTATGTAGTTAACCCTCCAAGTTCCTAAAGGCGTAGGAACAAAAAAAATAGAAAAAGTCATTCCTAGAGCTTTATGAACTTAGAGCGTTGTATTGATGATTATAATTCTGTAACTACATTATGTCTTACAGCCGCGAATAATGTTTTAATCAACATACAACCTAGTAATAGGTAGGAAACCTTTGCTGAGTGACAAAGACGTGTTACAAGTTGCTAAGAGTTTTTAAATAAAAAAACAGGTTCAAAGTTATTGTTTTGGCTTTTGCTGCAAACCTAATTCAAGACACTTGAATCAGCTACGTAGTGGTGAAAAGTTCAAAGTGATACGTGAAAATAAACAAAAGTAATAAGTGAAAACATTTCTAAAAATTAACTAACGAACTGTGTCCCTGACCTACGACAACCCGCGCAGCGCTCGCTGAGGTATCACCAAGCAACATATTAGTTGTTTGTAACTACTGCACGGAACAGTTTTTCGTACACCCACAAAAATGAATTGTGCGGGCTGTAAACAAAAAATAGCTCAAGGAGAATTGCTAAGATGTAGTACTTGCCACCTGCTATACCACTACCGATGCATTAACATGACATCATCATATTATGTAGAAAATAAGAGTAAATTAACAAATTCATGGCGCTGCCCATTGTGCAAAAATGCTACGAAACAGATTAGAAACGACGACACACCTGTTAGGAGACAACCGCCAAAGACACTTGACGATACGATAATGCCCATTGACGACCAAATACAGAATGACGAAAGCTTACTGGGAGACACAGGAGAATTTGACGCATTCCCGACGACTATTGACAATGCCACTATAAAATCACCGACCTCATTACACGCGGAAGCAATTTACATTACAACAAATTAGTCAAATACTAGATAAGAAATTAGATTTACAACAACAATCTATTTTATCTAAAATCAGAAGCACTGTTCAGTCGGAAATAAATAAAGCTATTAATACTTAAATTGCAACAAGATGGAACGGAGTAGCTTTCTCTTGAACAAACGGAAATAAAAACTAATATTACCCGCTTAGAATAATAACGCATAGAAACCTAGTACGAGTGCAAAAAGTGAGGCAACTAAAACTTAGCCTAATCCGTCAAACTTAGCCATCAGGCCGTCAGTACTCAATGTCACGTTCCGTCGAACACAGCTCGCGAGTAAATAATTGAAAATGACAGTTTGTTGCGTGAAAGGATGTTATAGCACATCAGGAAAACAAAAAAATTTGATAAAATAACATTTCACAAATAAGTACTCACATTCTATGCACTATTTTTACGTAAATCGATAAATAAAACAAAATTCTAATAACCTAACTTGTCATAACACAGTGTTGCTATTTGTGAGGAAAAAATACCCACATTGCTTTCATTCATGTTTTTCATTTTTGTAATTTTAAAATACAATACTTACTGTTAATTCATATCAAACCCGATGTTTTAACATTGTTTAAAATTATAACTCATCAAGCATTCTAAACGCATTGAACAATATCTCATTCTTTATGCGATTTATTTCCTTTTATTTTGAAATAAATTGAATTATACCTTCCGAAAAAATATGTCATATTACATGAAAAATCATGTTTACCTTTTCCAGTTCCCAACAACATAAAATACTTGCCTTGATAGCAAAATAGTAATGCGTCTTCCCATATTTTGTGGGTAACGGCTTAGTAATGGTATCACTGAAAGCTATATCTGTGTGCGTTAGAGGAACGTAGACACATTCGGCTCACGCACACAAAGAAAATGAAGTGGACACACGATTTTGCTCGGGTTTTGTTCGAGACGCGGCTTCTATGCGTTATTATTCTAAGATTACCCGTATTAGTGAAACTATAAAAAAACTCGAGATCGAAAATAGAAAACTGAAAACAAAAATAGCTGAGATACAATACAAAAATATAACTCTTAGCGTGAACGATACTTCCAAAGTTATTGTTATTCACGGTCTAAATGAATATTATAAAGAATCGGCAAAGGATCTAGAAGATAGAGTAATATACGCGTTCCAAGGTACATTAAACATCGACCTCACTGGTTATATCGAAGAGCTTAATCGAATAGGACGAAATGGACACAGACGACCACTGAGGGTGGAATTGATCAGTAAAAAGATGACTAAATATATCCTAGAAAACGCAGGCTACCTAAAAAGCCTAGGCTTATTCGTATCTGGATTCTTTGACAGAGAAACATTACAGAGACGAAGAAAACAAAGAGAACAGACTGTAATACAACAAACCAGTAAAGTGAACTCAACAATTGGCTATAACGCAAAAAAGACATTGACACACAATAGACGAATTTATGAACGACTAGCTGATGCCCGCGGCTTCGTTCGCTTGAAAAATTATACCTATACTAAAACCTTCCTCGAGAACCACTCTATCCATTGGTGAAAACAGCATGAAAGTCGGCAGTAGTTTTTGAGTTTATGGCGAACAGACAAACAAACAGACGCGGCGGAGGACTTTGTTTTATAATATGTAGTGATAAAACGCTGTAGCTGCAGGTAATCTGAGCGACTCGGTGCGACCAATGACATGTACCTAACATTTATTTATTTTTTCTTCCATTATATTATGACATTGTAATTAATTTTATTATTATTTAAATTTAGTAATATTGTATTTTTTTTTCTTGACATTTATAAAATCTTGACATTTCCCCAATTTTGACATAATGTGCATGACAATTTTATGACATATTTTAGCTAATCAGTATTTTCTTTTCTTAATGTTAGTCAATAATTAATAAATTTATGTATACTCAGCATCGTTCCTTGTTTGCGGTGCCCTAACAGGGTTCATGCACAAAAGTGAAAATTGTAAATGTAAAATATATTGTGCATGAGAGCAAATAAATAAATAATTACAAAAAACGTAAGAAAATTTGAATTTCGCGGGCTGGTTGGAGCATTCACCTTAAAAGTGAAAAAAAAAACCAAAAATTTACAAAAAAATATAACTTACACAAAACTTCCGAACACAACACTACTGTTTAGATTTAGCAATTTGTGCAAAACAACTTCGTGCAACTTACTGCAATGAACATTTTAACAGGCGTTTATTATGACGGTGAATTAGTTTTAGGTCTACCTACGTCTTCTTCTTGTCAAATTTGTTCATCGGAATACATACGTACTTTACAGCTCCAGTCTTTAATTTTCATATTTCCTGCCTAATCTCACATCTCAACATAATTTGGTCCATATCGAGACGGATAAGTGATCCAGGAATAAGGATAAATCCAGGAAATAAAATCTATCGTAAAATACTGCCATTTGGAGTTTTGTGAGTAGCTGGCTAAGGTCAAAGGGTCACAGCGCAGCATAGTGCAGTACAGTGCATTGTTCCTATTTATGTTTATTTCAGACCCCATTACTCATATTCAGGTAGTATTAAACATTATTTATGGAATTGTAAAGGTTAGTACAACATTATTAGCTAACTTCTTTGTTCATTTGCACATGTATGATATCTTTTCAAGTTACCAAATTATTGATAATAATTTGCAGTAAATTTATTGTATTAAAGGTAATTGAGCAGCAAACTAGGTTTCAACTATTGTTAACCATTAATCTAAGCAGTTTCCTTTGTTATCTTGCAATAAATATCATAAGAAATCTTACTTTGTACTCAACTAATAGCTACATTGTAGGTATTGTATTCCCTCCGTTACATTTTAACTAAATGTTAGTAAAGTTCATAATAATTCTATTAGGTGAATAGTACTTAAAAGGGACAATTACATTTTTATTGTCCATGATCTAGTAAGCAGATTAGTACTTTACTGATTGGTATTATGATTGTTGTATAGTCACCAATTCTATTCTCGCTTTTCTATTTTCACATTCGAACAAATATCAAGTTAAAAGCAGTAATTTATTGTTTAATGTTTAATTAAGCGATTTAGTAAGCCCTCTAGATATTATAGTCCTATAGTAATTAACGATAATTACCAATATTAATGTACCTATAATAGTTTAAACTTGTAACGTTCCAGATTGGTTACCTGCTTCCCAAAGAATGACTGATAAGGAAGAAAAGGAGCTCATTAAAAAACGAGCAAGTTACAAAGGTCGATTAACGGTATTTTCTAATTATTTAGAGGATTTTAAGAAGGATTCTTTAACGCAAACCCAGATGAATGAACTGCAGTTGCGCCTCGGTAAGATTGAACTTGTTTATTCGCAATATGACGACGTTCAGTTGAGGTTGGAATGTATAGCTGAGGACATGAGTACACAGTTATCAGAACGTACTGAATTTGAAGCCTCATATTTCAAAGCTGTTGCTAGGGCACAGGAATTACTAGCCAGACACAATGGCATTGTTAATGAAGATAAGCTTTCTCGCGTTAGTAATAATAGGCTGGTTAGGCTACCAACCATTCAACTACCTAAGTTTGACGGAAAGTACGACAAGTGGTTAGAGTTCCATGACACGTTTTCAAGCTTAATACATTTGGATGACCAAATTGATGAAATAAATAAGTTTCATTACCTCCGAGCTTCATTGGAAGGGACGGCCGCCTTAGTCATACGGGCTATTGAATTCTCGGCTAATAATTATTCCATTGCGTGGAATTTATTACGTGAAAGGTTTGATAACAAGCGGCTTCTCATTCAAAATCATGTAGCAGCCTTATTTAATATTGAAGTGGTTAATAAAGAATCCTCAGATAATATAAAAAACATCATTGATACTTTAAACAAAAACCTACGTGCGTTAGAATCTTTAGGTGAGCCAGTTAAGTTTTGGGATACGTTGATAATTTACATAGTTACCTACAAATTAGATTCAAGGACTTATCGACAGTGGGAGGAAGAAAAAGGTCATTTAGACAAAGATAAAACAATCACATTAGAAATCTTTCTGGAATTCTTAAGAAATCGTGCAGTTTTGCTTGAAACACTAGATTTGTCTCGCAGTCAGGCTAATAATAATAGTACTTCTAAATCTAACAAGCATAAAACAATGATATCGGTGAGTAGTGAAACACCACCGCAGAAAAATAAAAATAATACCAGTTCCTCGCCGGTATCTTGCCCGCATTGTAGTGATAAACATAATTTACTCAACTGTCCACAGTTTCTTAGTCTCAGCAACGAAAAGCGGCTTGAGCTTCTTCCTCAATACAAGGTATGTTTTAACTGTTTTAGGGCTGGTCATTACGCAAATCATTGTAAAACTCTTGGTTGCAAAATATGTAAGCGTAAACACAATACACTGGTCCATGTAGCAGGTGCGTCACAGAGATCTATGTCTAATGTCTCTACTTCACAGACTGACAGCACTGTTACTGTAGATGTTAACTCAGCTGAAAAGAAACCCAATACAAATGTAACACTATCTGCACGTGCTACAACCTATGTTAACAACAAAAGTAAAAGTCAAGTTCTCTTGGCTACTGCATTAATAAAGGTTTATGATAAGAATAAGCGCGAACATCTCGCTCGGGCTATATTGGACACTGGCAGTACTTCTTGTATAATGACAGATAAGTTATGTAGTTTATTGAATTTACCTACCGTACAGGTTAATGAATCTGTACAAGGCATTAATAATTCTAAAACAAAGATTAGTAAAATGTGCAGTGTTTCTGTGAAATCATTAAGTGAAAACTTCACTTCTAATCTTTATTGTTTTATTTTACCAAACATAACGGATGAAGTACCATGTCATAAATTATCCATTAATAATTTAAACATACCAAGCGATATTTGTTTAGCTGATCCTCATTTCCACACGCCATCGGCAGTGGATCTAATAATAGGTGCAGATGTTTTCTGGGACCTACTGGGGCGGCAAAAAATCAACTTAGGTGAAGGCAAACCAATATTATTTGAATCTAGACTAGGTTGGCTAGTTTCAGGTCCGATATTTAATAATAGTGGCCACATATCACGGTCACCATCAATTCTTAAAACTAACATTGCAAAGCTCAATGTCAGTTCTTCTCACATCTCCACATCAGAAGATGACATTCAAAACCTTTTATCGCGTTTCTGGGAATTGGAAGAAGTTCCCAATCAGTCATCTTCATATTCTGATGAAGAAGCTAAGTGTGAAGAACATTTTCTAAAAACCACCACTCGATTGGAAGATGGTCGTTTTTGTGTTAGGATACCACTTAAACAATCACACCATATTTTAGGTGACTCACTGGCTAGAGCAAAACATTGTCTCCTTTCCATTGAACGTAGATTTAAAAGTCAGCCAGCTTTAAAAACTCTTTATTGCGATTTCATGAAAGAGTACATTTCGCTAGGACACATGTCTGAGTGTTCCGTTGATTCAAAAAGTGGCATATTTTATTCCACATCACGGTGTCCTACGCGAGCATAGCATAACCACAAAATTAAGAGTAGTGTTTAATGCCAGCAGCCTTACCACTTCAGGTGTTTCATCTAACAACTTACAAATGGTAGGTCCAGTTGTTCAAGATGACCTAATGTCTTTACTTCTTAGATTCAGAAAACATAAATACATTCTTTCTGCTGATGTAGAAAAAATGTATCGGCAAGTGGTCGTACACCCTGATGACAGACACTTACAAAGAATACTGTGGCGTGAGAACCCTTTAGAATCCATTAAAACCTATGAATTAAACACTGTGACTTATGGAACAGCAAGTGCACCATTTTTAGCAACTCGTTGTTTGAAACAAGTTGGATTAGATTGTGAGGATGAGAAGATCGGTAATATTATAATCCATGATTTTTATGTAGATGACTTGCTCACAGGTGGGGATACAATATCTGACGTCACAAATATTCGCCAGAAAGTCACTGCCGAGTTGGCTGCCGCTGGTATGCCACTTAGGAAATGGAAGTCCAACAATGCCCTGGTTATATCAGATCAAGTCACAAGTTCATCATTAAATTTAAACATTGGTTCAAATGAGCCAAGTAAAACTTTGGGTCTTAACTGGCTAACAGACTCCGATGAGCTCTGTTTTTCAATTAATAATACGTCAGTATCGAATGATGTAACAAAGCGTGAAGTTCTGTCAGTTACATCCCAAATATTCGACCCTCTAGGTCTATTAGCTCCTTGTATCATTCCAATGAAAGTACTAATGCAAAAACTTTGGTTACACAAATTATCATGGGATGATTGTTTACCACCAGATGTCGCTAATATATGGAAAGATATTGTTGATAGGTTGTTTATTTTAAATAGTTTACGCATCCCACGTTTAGTTGTTTGTGATTCTTGGAAGGTGATCGAATTACACATATTTTGTGATTCATCACAAACCGCTTATGGTGCATGCATCTATGTGAGGAGTATTAATAACAATAATGAAGTTATGGTGCGTTTGCTTACAGCAAAGAGTAGAGTGGCTCCTATCAAGCCAACCACAATTCCTCGACTCGAGCTCTGCGCCGCCTTGGTTGGAGTAAGGCTATATGCAAAGGTGATGGAGTCACTAGGCGCACCAATTCAAAGTAGTACATTTTGGAGTGATTCTACAATAGTGCTAGGGTGGTTGAAAATGTTGCCAAGTAAGCTGCAACCATTCGTGCGCAATCGTGTAGCTGAAATAGTTGAGAGAACGAATGCTAATAATTGTACCTGGAGACATGTTCCCACACAACTTAACCCCGCTGATCTTGTATCTCGAGGAATTGATGTAACTCAAATTCAGAGTAATAATTTATGGTGGTCGGGTCCTAATTTTTTAAACCAGGATACAAGCGAATGGCCTTCTTTTCCAATCCCAGCAGTAGAATCGCTACCTGAAACTAAAACTGAGGTTTCTTTATTAACTACTTCTAAGACTCCGTTAACTTTTATTGATTTTAATAGGTTTTCAAACCTTTCTCGGCTCAAACGCACAGTAGCATATACGTTACGATTTATTAATATTTGTAAAAAGCAACCACCCACCACTTTACATCTTAGTAAAGATGAAATACAAAATGCGCTAAACTTAATTGTGAAACTCTCTCAAATAGAATCATTTCCCGAATATGAATTATTAATAAAAAATCAGTGCTTACCGAAAGGAAGTCCACTGACTAAACTTAACGTATTTTTAGATAAAAATAAATTAATTCGTGTAGGCGGTCGCTTACAAAATTCTTCATTTTCGTATGAGAAAAAACATCCGTTAGTAATACAGTCCACTCATCGATTTTCTAAACTATTATTTGAATTTAATCACAAAACTCTAATGCATGCAGGACCACAACTGCTATTGGCTTGTATACGAGATACTTATTGGCCAATAGGTGGTCGCAACCTAGCTAAATTGTGTTATCATCGTTGTGTCATTTGCAGTCGCATTACAGCTAAACCAATTAATCCCATTATGGGAAACTTACCTGAACGACGGGTGGCGTCCGGTGGTCATCCATTCGAATGTGTTGGGGTTGATTACGCTGGACCTATACTGTCAGCGTCTCGACAAGGTCGTGGTTGTAGACTTGTAAAAGTTTACATTGTACTCTTTGTTTGTTTTACAACGAAGGCAGTTCACATTGAGTTGGTGGGTGACTTAACCAGTCAAAATTATTTGTCAGCACTTCGTCGCTTTATGTCTCGTAGAGGTAAACCTACGCATATATATTCCGACAACGGAACCTCGTTTGTAGGCGCTTATAATGAAATCGGCAATTTTTTGAAAGCCAACAGCAGTTCGTTATCTGGTGACATGGCCGCTGAAGGGATTAACTTCATTTTTATTCCTCCTTATGCTCCACACTTTGGTGGTCTTTGGGAGGCAGGTATAAAATCAGTAAAGTTTCACTTAAAAAGAGTAATGGGAAATTGTCATTTAACTTATGAGGAACTATATACAGCACTGGTTCAAATTGAAGCACTCCTGAATTCACGCCCGCTCACGCCGTTGTCATCGGACCCCAATGACCTTCTGCCGCTGACACCTGGACATTTTCTGATAGGACGCACACTCACATCCTTGCCCGTGCCGTCGTATGAAACCGTTTCCATTACTCACTTGAAGCGTTATGAGAGAATAGAGGCTTTACGTCAACACTTCTGGTCGAGGTGGAATAAAGAATATGTCTCTGAACTACAGCAGCGGACAAAATGGAGGTCTTCAAAGGCGGTCTTAGAGACTGATCGCCTTGTTATAGTAAAAGAAGACAATTTACCACCATTGAAATGGCGATTAGGCCGGATCTCAGCAGTCTACCCAGGACGTGACGGAATCAGTCGTGTGGCTGAAATTAGAACTGCGAGTGGAACCATACGGCGTGCATTCAGCAAGATATGCCCACTGCCATTAAATGAAGATTCTGGTTGAAAGATTGCCTTTCAACGCCCGGGGGCATGTTTAGATTTAGCAATTTGTGCAAAACAACTTCGTGCAACTTACTGCAATGAACATTTTAACAGGCGTTTATTATGACGGTGAATTAGTTTTAGGTCTACCTACGTCTTCTTCTTGTCAAATTTGTTCATCGGAATACATACGTACTTTACAGCTCCAGTCTTTAATTTTCATATTTCCTGCCTAATCTCACATCTCAACAACTACAAATTATAAAATAACCTTTTTAATACCGACCTCTGAAATTAAGGTTATTTTGGAAGTCGGTTTAATTTGTTTTTAAGGTTAGAATCCGTAAAAACGAAACCCTTATAGGATTTGTTTGTCACAGATATATTGGGTTCGGCTTCCATTCAAACCGGGTTCAGCTGAATGCCACTGTTTATGTTTATTTACTTAGATCAGCCTACAATTATTGACACGTAACATTTCATTTAAGAGTACACGGTATACATTTTTAATTGCAACAATTATTTACAGGCTACGGGTTCAAGTCTACATACTTAATAAAAATATTAAAGCTGTCTCTTTCATTACTATCTGCAACATTATTAATGTTCTGTGATTTTGATAACTGTTTATATATTGCACGTAAAACATGTGCTATCAGTCGTTTACCTACCTATTTAAGTTACATTTTATATTATCCCTACTAATATATAATATTATAAATGTGAAAGTAACTCTGTCTGTCTGTCTGTCTCTTCTTCACGCCTAAACCACAGAATCGATTTGGATGAAATTTTGTACAAAGATAGTTTTAGACCCGAGAAAGGACATAGGATAATTTTTATCCCGAAAATTCCACGGGAACGGGAACGGTGCGGGTAAAACCCCGGGACTGTCTATCTTTTAGGTTAGGTGTAAGTTTTTTTTTGTTGTAATATTGTTTTTAACACACTTCTTCAAAAAGGAGGAGGTTCTATGTTCGGTTGTACGTATTTTTTAAATGTATGTTCACCGATTTCTCCGCCAGTTGTTTACAGATTTTAAAAATTATTTTTGTATTCGAAGGCCTATACTTCTGAGGTGGCCCCATTGTCACCAAGTCAGAATCTGATGATGGGATCTCATGAAAATCGAGAGAAACCCTCAAGTTTTATAAACACATACAATTTTGCACAAAATTTCTTACGCTATCTAGATATTTGTGTATGTTAATCATCATCTCTTGTTGCTTAGCTGATGATGGAATACCTTCAATGGGTCATGTTGGTGATCCCATGAGAAATGTTTGTTAATTTTTTTGTATGTAAGAGTATTCTCCCGGACTGGTCCCATTTCAATTATGTGAAGAACTTCGGAGGTAGGCAACGGAATTCTTGAATAAATGATGGCAAATGGATTTTGATTGCTGAAATCGCATGTCTATTCAAATTGTTTACACTACTTTATAACATAACATCACGCCGGTACGCTGTGAAGGGGTATGAAGGAACCTCTAAAAAGTGAAAAAGTGAGTAAGAAGTAGTTTTCAAAATAATATTCTAAATGTCATCGCGACAAACTCAAAAACTACTGCACCGATTTTCATGCTGTTTTCACCAATGGATAGAGTGGTTTTCGAGGAAGGCATCTGCTAGTCTAAAAGAATCGTTAGTCTTGGTTTGTGCCTGTAAAAGGATAATATATATGAAACACATGTGACTTACATAACAGTGATATGAACATCACCGTGACGGACGGAGTGTGCGTACAGGTACGATTACTTTTTCTTTGCCTATGCGAAGTACGTCGCAATCGATTGCGCAAGATGTCAATTTGACAAGAAACATAGAACAGCGCATGCGCGGGTAGGTCGCGTATGCAGTCTCAGTCCCTCGTATACGTTCGATGCATACTTGTGTCCCGCTTACTCAATGCAATACGACTGTTGATACGAAAAGTGTTATTGTTTTAAATTATTTATTTTGGTTTTTCTTACTGTTTCATTTGTGTTTTTGTGGTTTTTATGTTTGTTATGTTATTTTGTGACCTTGTAAATTGTTACTGCATGTGTTTTTTACTTGTTAAAAATACAAGACGTATAATTCAGAAAAATATTCTACGAACGTTACACTTTTTTACGCGATGGGACCTGCGCGGTCGTCACTAAAAGCTAACTTCGGAGCGACAAAGAAAAAATACTTAATCGTACCTACTGTAATAATGTGGAAGATTAGGGAGTCAGTGATAATGTCACGTTTGATAGGAAGGAATGGAAGAAGAAAGCGTGTGATCAGCAGAGCGATCCTGTAAACTTCTCAACTAGAAAGCCTACGAGAAGTGAGCTGACAATGACTCCAATCAAGATTGAATGACAGTTCACTTCAAGCTTACTGCAGCTAAATGTTTAAAGTGAGGTGTTAACGGAGTGGATCGTCTGTCGAGTATGATGGAAACCTGACCAATAATGGCTGGAACTTCCAAGATGTTTGGTTTAATTCCCAATTGTAATTTAGAACCTGTCCGATGTCAGATGTCCATCTGACAGGATGTGAGGCTTTGTTTTGTCGAGGGCAAACATTTATGTCTGAACATAGTCTAGCAAGTAGTTTTTTTTTTCAAATCTATATTTTTTTAATTTTTAGAAAGAAAACTAAGACAACTAGTATCCACGCACAAAGCAAATCGGGGCCCTGTGGGGGGGCGCGGAGAAAATTCGGACACTCGGCCATTCAGACGACGACAAGGACCGAATGTGCGCTTCTGTCAAATATTGCCTCGCTCGGCTATTTTGTAATGTACCTAATTACAATAAGTTGCACAAATTACAAAATCCTTTATTTTAAATAGACCAGTTACAGGCACTTGAATAGTCAAGGTCTGTCAGTCAAATAGATGAAGCTAATTCAGCAGCGCTAGCGACAAGAGCAGCAGGCTGTTCTGCAACAAAACACACTCACCGACCCTGTATCCAGCGCAGCAGTTGCTGTGTTTTGTGTACTATATTTCCTCCGCCCGCTCCTCCTTCAATCATCTCCCAACAACTACTTTATTAGGCACACAATGGATACACACAATAAAGGTACAAATAAAAATAATTAATTTGAAAGCAATAACATTGTGTGTTCCGCTGCGGCTGCGCCAGATGCGTCCAGTTCAGCAAAATGACAGACAACTAGCAGCTGCTTCACGCTGGTTTTCAACTGAACCCTACGTTGAAGTATACCTTCATTTATTCTTCAGGGTCATGATTATAAAATATAACATTGTTGAATAAACAATTTTTTTGGGGTTCCGTACCTCGAAAGGAAAAATCGAAAACCTTATAGGATCACTTTGTTGTCCGTCCGTCCGTCTGTCTGTCTGACCCTTTATATCAGGAACGCGAGGAGGTAGTGTCAAACTATCAAATGCTCAGGTCAACTGTCCCTCAGAGCTGTGAAAATTAAACTTCTATAAACTTTATACTGCAAAATTCCGCATTGACACCCGAAGGGAATCAAAACCTGCAGGGTACTTCCCGTAAACTCAGAATCTTGCAACGAAGCAACGTCTTATAGCATATTTTTAAAACCGTAAATTTTTAGTAACAGAGTAAAAATATTTTTAATATATTTAAACTTACTACCTCATGAACGCGTAAAGGTATTAAATTGAAATTAATTTCAAATACTCAGGTCTATAATACCTTTGTATTTTGGTTTGTGAAAGTGAAGTGAAAGGTTTGAATCTGATCATGAAAAAAAAACATTTTTTACAAAAAATGTAGGTGTAGTTATATTAAACGAACGACGTCGTCAACAAAAGCAAGTACAACTTAATTACAACGTTATTATACTATTCTCACCTTTCAACTCTAAAAGGATGTCATTTGGAATTTTATAATATAAATAAATATATTGACGTTATAAATAAAAGCACAAGGTTGCGGACCTCAAAGGTTATCAACAAGCAAGATATAATGTATATAAAAACACGTTCACGTAAAAGTTCTCCATTTCACAAGAAGTCGTTGCGTCTGCTCGAAGAGCAAAGTCAGGTGAACAAGATGAAGACAACTTGTGTGCTGGCGTTGTTACCGCTGTTCATAATTATGGCGCACACTTTCTCCTGGGGTATGTATTTAATCCTTTAATTTTACTTGATTTGTTTTTCTAAACGAACAGCCATTTTTATGAATTTCGTGCCTTAAGCGCGACGATGGTCAAAGAACTCGAGTCTGAGAAAACAGAGACGCTTTTATAATTTCGTATTGTTTTACTCTTTTACCATTGACTGTTTTTCCATTTTCCATTACATATTTTTACCTCCTAGTAACGTGCTGAACTCATTCAAAAGCCGACGAACACACTCCTGGCAAACTTTCTTACACTCCCATATAACAATTAGGTACAGTTCTGTCTGGCCGGACTAATTTTTTTTTTAAGAAAAGCGTTTGCACATATTTGTTGTTAAAAATTGCTGGCAATCACCTAATTGACGACACGGTTGGTGCAGTGGTTGAGCGATTGACTGCTGCGCAGCATGTCGCGGGTTCGATTCCCGCACGAAACAAATATCTGTACGACCTACAAGTATTTTGTTCCGAGTCTGGGTGTTTTTCTATCTATAATATTTATATATTTACAAAAAAAAAAAATGTATCTAAGTAGTTTATCAGCCATCTCGTTACCATAACACAAGCATTTGCTTAGCTTGGGACTATATGGCGTTGTGTGAAATGTCCAAGGATATTATATTATATTATTATATTAATTTCACCATTCTCTTAAGAGCGTGTATTCCGTCCACTAGCGCCGCCAATCGTTTTTTATTATTTGTGGTAAATTTAAGACACGTAGATAAAAAACCGCTCTGTAGTGCACTAAAGAAATGTATTTATTATGTTTTGAGAGTTATGTTTTTTACTTTAGAACATAAATAGTTGCCAAAGTCGATATTTTTGCTAAAAGTGGCCACTTTTAGCAATAATTGCCGTTTTGGCTATTTAGCCTTGAGTTATGTATTAAAAATAGCTGTCAAAAAATAATAGATACATTTCTATAGTGCACTACAGAGCGGTTTTTTATCTACGTGTCTTAAATTTACCACAATTAATAAAAACGATTGGCGGCGCTAGTGGACGGAATACACACTCTTAAACTAGAAGTTGATTTCCTCCTATGATATTCCCCTATATATGTATTTTTTGTGTACATTGCTTTCTTTTCCATTCCCACGTTCAGTTAGTTGTTAGAGTACTCGCAATAATGCTTTGGTCGTTGTATGGTTACAATTAGTCATCAATTAATTTTAGGGTTCCGAATATCCGTTACAAACGGAACCCTTATAGGATTACTCGAGTATCTGTCTGGCTGTCTTACTGTCTGTCCGTCTATCAGGGCTAGTTTGTTCCGAACCTACTTCACCGATTCTGTTGAAAGGTACCCATAATGAACTGTTATGACACAAACACAGACGCGTTACTTCCATTAATAAATTTTGAGTTTGGGGGTAACTTTTGGGGGACAAACTATAGATTACGCCATATAAACGTGGAATAAAGTACATTGACCTTTCCCTAATACCTCTTCGTAGATACTAGAACAATAAATTTTGAACCATTTTTCATTACTAGAGAACGTAAAGGTTCACTATAGAAGTCGATTCAGGACACCTTTATGTCATTATTTCTGATTTTGATCTTAAGAAAGTCAATAAATGTATGTGGGTCAATGTACTTTATTCCACGTTTATCTGGCGTAAACTACAGACAATTTAACCAAAAAGTTTTTAATACTGTACCGTGCGAGTAAGGGCTGTAAATATACTGTTTTCATAATTGAAATAATTCATTATTGCTTGGGTCATGGGGTCCGAGTGCGCGTCTCCTTTTTAAGGACATATCTCGTCGACTAATCGACACTGCGTGACTAGAGGGCTGGCTCGTTCTTTGCTCAAAGAATTGGCATTGCCATTCAATGGCAATGCTGCCAGTCTTCTGGGTACGTTTCCAGATGACAACGATGCGGAGGACATGACAACGAGTCTTCGACGGCCAAGCTTATTTTGTTTTTGTATATTTATTGTAAAATAAATTTAAAAACCACTGTTTTCAGCTGAATCCAGTTTGACTGGAAGCCAACTTCGATAATATACTTGGGAAAAGGCTAGGCGGATGGTAATAATTGTAAAGTCAATAGTGTTGAAGTGATTGAAGAAATTAGACGAAACAGTAACTTTCTCCCCCCCACAACCTTTCTCTTGGCCTCAAAGGACATGGTAAAAAGTGGCCTATGAATCAATACATGCGAAACCTTTACCATTATTCCTATTTTTTTTTTTTAATTACATTTTAATGATTAGAATAGAACGGACACTTTATAATTACGAAACCATTTTAAAAAGTAACTCACTTGGATTTCATAACCCGGCGCCATTATTTTAAAATGAAACAAAGCAGTCTCAGCGCTGTAAGATTTTTGGTTACCTACAAAAAGAATAAAGTGATTAAAGCGCTGTATGACACGAAAAATATTGACACTGACAGTCGATGAAATGACAATTGACACTTTGATGTAATGTATTTTGCACCTGATATCAGGGAATCGGCCGTCGACCTAAGTTACCACGCTTTCGTATGTTAGAAGAACATAGTAACACTACTCTACACCATTTTTTGGTGAGATAAAAAGTCTGGCAGCTCTGGGATCTTAGTCCATTTGGTATATTTTATAACCTCAAAACCCGAAATCATTTTGGATATTTTACAATTCTGAAAAGTGTCCGTGATTTTAATTTAGTTTCAGTCGAACATAATTATGCATTATTTAAAACACAGATAGTAAATTCACGTCTCTGTTGGTTCTTAGGCGAACGATGTATGGGCACTGAACAATGTCCTTTTGAAAGATATGCAGATAGTTTTATTTACCGAAAAATGTGACTTTTACTTGGCCATCAGTGTTTGAATTATGCCATAATACGGAGAGTTGCACGGGTCCCTTAAATCTATTGAAATTGGTTATGTTAATTAACTAAGTTAACCATGTGAATTTAGGGTTCCGTACCCAAAGGGCAAACAACAGAACCCTACTACTAAGCCTCCGTTCGTTCGCCTGACTGTCAACGGGCTGCATCTATATAACAACATAATTAGAAAAATTAAGGTTAATGGTACGGAATCTTTCGTGTACGAGTCTGACTCGCACTTGGCCGGTTTTATTTTTAGAAAATTATTTGAAAAGTTTAAGAATTAAAATTTATATCTATATTTAAGTAAGAATGACTTATAGGAATTCTTTTCACCATTATGCAAATATTCAAAACGGGGAAACTCTTGGCCCAAATCTCACCTGATGGAAAGTGATGATTAGGCCGAAGATGGAAGCGAGTTTCACCCGGAATCCTCTTACACAGAGGAACTGGCTATCATACCTCTAACTGCTGGAACACAACAATGCTGTTAACATTGTTGTTATGGCGACAGACTTAGACATGATGGTGGTAGCTTTCCAGGCGGACTTTTAACAAGTCCTACCATCAACCAAACCGAGCAAAAAATTTGCCCCCGCTGGGAATTGAACCCGGGACCTCTGGGTCTGAATCAGGTGGTAAAACCACTAGACCACGGAGGCGGTTAGTGTCACCTGTTTAGCACCATCCGGGGACCGCGTGTAGGGATTCGCTGATGGGTATTCTCCTACGGACGCGGGTGACTCGGCCCCCAAAACACTTACTCGAAATCTACTTTATTTTGACCCCATTGCAACTGTTAAGGCGGAAACATACCGCGGCGCACGGAGAGGGTATGCACGTGTGTGAGGCTTCACCTTGCATGAAAATGTATGTGATTGTGTCCACTGCAACTCACAGACACGCTACGCATCAGTTCACGTCATAGGTACTTACCTATGACGTGAACTGATGCGTAGCGTGTCTGTGAGTGAGGAGCAAGCTACGCACTTGCGTAGCTTGCTCGAATATGGCACTTATATAGCTCAATGCTGTCAACGACATACACGCTGTGCACGCGGTACACGCTATACACGAATATTAACCCACGACTATGGCTAAACCACGTTCTTGCTAATCGTGCGTAGCCTCTCCGTGTCCTGGCGTCGGGAGTAACAAGGCGATCCCCGGTCACCGTACGCGTGAGCCTGCGGATGGCGATCATTGGGTGACTCGTCGTCCGATAAAAACCAGGGTTACTTTCTAAGTCCGAAGTTCTTAGTTTCGGGTTTATTTGCGGGTGTTTTCTACTCTGTAGTACCTACGCACTAACGATTAGTCCCAAACCCAAACTAATAATGAATCACAACACGTTTTGACACTATCAAATAGTGTTTTCATTAATTTCTTAGTGGTAAGTTTAAGTTTCGTTGTCTTCCACCTGTGCCTCAAGGAGATGTCAGTATAATAGACGGGGCCGCTAGGGTCAGTGCCTGCCAGTGTTGCGGATTTTGTTCAAAAGAGTTACCGTGGCCCTGGAATGTAAAGGACACTAGGAGAAACACGGTAATAGTGTGTACTGCAGTGGAAATGAAGACCCATGTTGTCAAATAAATGAACACACGCAGCTAAAATGCATCGCGTGCTCTTGCACTGCACGCACCGCGGTGGGTTTGCGCCTTTAGATTCAGAATTCTTTTAAAGGTTACACAAGGAGTTTTGTTTTAAATTATATGTTATGGTTTTCTTTTAAATACTTAACTACAGGATGTTACCGGCACCAAGTTATCCCAAATAAGTCTAGCCTGTATCGGTCTATCTTAAACATGTCAAGAAATCAGGATACACTGTGACGGTCCAGATAAATCATAATAATAAATCCATATAAGCAAGCAAGCTGGCAACTCTGAATGTCACAACACGTTTTTATTTTGTTCTCACAATTTTGTACACAAAGAAAATTAATCTGGCCTTTTATATGCACGATTTTATATAACCACTTGAATATCAGAAGCAATAATTAAAAACTCAAATCAAAACTCAATAAAACATGGAAAACATTGGAAAAAGAAGAAAATTTTCTACACGACCGACAGATGACACATGTCACGTAAGATGACCAACTGGTGATGAATAAAATAAAGATATGTAAAACATGATCACAAGAGCAGCATTTCGACGTGCACGCCCACCATCCCCGGACCCGTCGCTGAGCTCCACCTCGCCGCCGTCGGATAGCGGATCAACAATGTCACCGGCGGCTGCAGTCGTGTCGAGCTCCAGCGACGAGTATTTCTCTCCGCCGACGACGCCAACACCTGTACGTCGGCAGGGGAGAGGCCGGCCACCGAGGGGCTTGGGACCTAGGGGCCAACCGGCCCCGAGCCGGGTCCCCGCTACCGGTGGTTGTGTGCAGCGCATGAGATGGACTCAGTCCATAAACGAGAACGTCATGCGCGCATATTACGGGGCTACAGAGGGGGGAACTAACCTCACTGCGTACCGTGTTAGGATGCTGTCTCTGTTCCAGGACCTTGAACCAACTGTGAATGTCACGGCCCAACGATTGTCGGATCAGGTGCGGGTTATCCAACGTAATCACAGGTTGGACGATGCCGTACTTGATAGGCTGCGCTCGGAGGTACTGAGCAACCTTATCATCGTGACCCCGACACAGACCGCGGTACAGGCGCCAGCTAGTGGCCCAATCACACCGCGGCCCATTGATATTTGTGATGAGGTAGATGATAGGGTTGTCACGGTAAGTAGCCAGTACAACGATAGACTGAGGAGCGCACTGGAGGATGCGCTTCGCGAGTATAGATCAACTCCAACCAAACTTAGACCCCGATTACCACGGTTACCCATGCACAAAAAGAATAGGGCGCTGGTATGTGCTTTGGACTCGCTGCTGCAGAACATCTTTGCAAGCAGCGAGAGCCTCGTTGATACGCACTCAATCTTGTTTTGTGGGGCTGTTGCGGCATGTCGTATAGCGAACGTCAAGTTCCCAAATTGTGACGAAGCTATACGACCAAAACCTGCTGCACCAGCTTGGCAGTGCAGGATCGAGCGGCGTATCGATGAGGCAAGGGCACTCATCGGCAAACTATACTGCTTCAGGGAGGGCAACACACGACCATGCGTGATGCGCTTTGTGAGACGGGCGTTTTCGGGGACTGGTATCAGCCCTCGAGATTACACGTCTCATGTCACAGAGCGCATCGACTTCCTGAAGCAGAAAGTTTGTGCATGGGCAAACCGTATTCGGAGGTATAAGCGGCGGGTTGATCGATACTCGCAGAATCGCATGTTCCGGAGCGATGAGAGGTGGGTATATAGAGCTTGGGAGCGACCTGAACAAAGTGTGACGGACGTGTGCCGTCCGGATGATATCGCCACAAATACATTCTGGCGAGGCATCTGGTCGGTGCCCGTCTGTCATACCGAGGATGGCTGGATGCGCGACGTCGAGCGCGTGTGTGAAGCTATACCAGAAATGGACAAAATTAACATCACACCATCAGATGTAGCCAAAGCAGTCCATCCGTTACCGAACTGGAAATCTCCGGGACCGGACGGACTGCATAACTTCTGGCTCAAATGGTATAGCAGCTCACACGCGCTGCTGGCATCTCAATTCCAGTCATCCTTAGAGTCTGGGTCGCTACCACAGTTTCTAACAACTGGCGTTACCCACCTACTCCATAAGACAGGTAGTCCTACGGAACCCAAGAACTATAGACCAATTACTTGTTTGTCGACGGTCTATAAACTTCTTACATCCATCCTGAGAGTGAAGATCAATGAGCACATTGAGACTAACTCAATTATGTCCGCCTCTCAGAATGGATGTAGGAAGGGGTCCCGCGGCACTAAGGAGCTTCTCCTCATAGACATGGCCATAAGCCAACAGGTTCGTCGATCCCGCAAGGATCTGTCGACATGTTGGATAGACTATAAGAAGGCCTATGACTCTGTGCCACATACTTGGCTCATGAAGGTGTTAGAGTTATACAAAATAGATGCAACTCTACGCACCTTCCTTGAGTCATGTATGAGGCAATGGAAAACAGTCCTTCGCTATCCAGGATGTCGAGCGATTCAGGGGAATGATGAGCCTGTATGGATTAAACGGGGAATATTTCAGGGCGACAGTTTGAGTCCCCTTTGGTTTTGCTTAGCTCTGAATCCTCTAAGCACATTGCTCGAGGATTCAGGTCTAGGCTATCGGTTGAGAAGAGGTGGTCAGGCCATATCTCACCTTCTTTACATGGATGATCTGAAACTCTTTGCCTCCAACAATTCGCGACTAATGGAGCTACTGAAGGTTACTGAAACCTTCAGTAGTGCCATCAGGATGGAATTTGGCGTGGACAAATGTGCAGTCATGCATGTAAAGAAAGGGGAGATTATGGAATCTGAGGGAATTCAACTCTCAGATTCCATACAGGTTAGGTCCCTCAGCTCAACCGAAACCTACAAGTATTTGGGTATGTCAGAAACGTTGGGCATTAATGTTGCTGACATGAAGCAATCGTTGAAGGAGCGCTTCTTTGGCCGCCTGAAAAAGACTTTGAATAGCCTTTTGTCGGGCGGAAATAAGGTGCGCGCCTTCAACGGTTGGGTCATGCCGGTACTAATGTACTCTTTTGGCGTACTCAAATGGACTCAAACTGAACTCAACGCTCTGGATAGGAGAGTCCGTACATTGCTGACCGCAAACCGGATGCATCACCCACGATCGTCGGTGATGAGACTGTACATTCCGCGGAAGTGTGGAGGTCGAGGCTTTTTAAACGCTAAGACTCTCCACAACCGCGAGATGTGCAGTCTCAGAGAATATTTTCTCAAAACTGATGTGGGTATGCACCGAGATGTGGTCGCAGTGGACAAGGGACTCACCCCGTTGTCTATGGCTAAAGAGAACTGGCGCAAACCTGTGATACTTACAGCAGATGATCGCAAGGAGGTATGGAAAGGCAAGGAGCTTCACGGGCGCTTCTATCGGGCTCTTCATGGGTCCGATGTTGATTTCTCTGCGTCCGTGGCCTGGCTGCGTTTCGGAGATCTCTTCGGGGAAACCGAAGGTTTTGTCTGTGCAATTATGGACGAAGTTATTCTGACGAACAACTACCGGAGGCATATTATGAGGGACGGGACGGTTGACGTGTGTCGGGCATGCCACCGTCCGGGTGAGTCCATCAGACATATTATCTCTGGTTGTTCTCGTCTGGCTAACGGCGAGTACTTGCACCGACATAACCAAGTGGCCAGGATTATCCATCAGCAACTTGCTTTGAAATACAATCTTGTGGATTCTGAGGTACCGTATTACAAGTATGTGCCCGACCCAGTTCTCGAAAATGACCATGTCACGTTGTACTGGGATCGGTCTATCATCACTGACAGGACTATTGTTGCCAATAAGCCTGACATAGTGGTGATAGACCGATTAGCGCGCCGCACAATGATTATCGATGTTACCATTCCACATGACGAGAATCTCGTGAAAGCTGAGAAAGAGAAACAGATTAAGTATCTCGACTTAGCACACGAGGTTGTTGACATGTGGAATGTGGACTCGGCAGTCATTGTGCCTATTGTCGTTACGGCCAATGGCCTGTTGGCCAAAAGTTTCGACGACCACCTGTCGAAGTTGGCGTTACGCAGTTGGGTAAAGGGCCTGATACAGAAGGCAGTACTCCTCGATACGGCTCGTATTGTGAGGAGGTTCCTTTCTCTGGAGCCCTAACCACCGGTAGCTTGGACCCTGCTCCCGACACCGGCGGACTACTACTTTTTATATTTTAAAATGTTTTTTTTTTACTTGTTTTTTTAAGAAATGTTTAAAAATATATAAGTAGGTTAAGAAAAATATATAAAGGGAATAATAATCCATATAAACATTATTTGAGAACATAATAGGGAATATCAAGGTATTTTAAGCATTACAAAATATATATTTTTTTTAATTTTCAGACATTGTCGTGGGTGAAGGCAACCAACTTAGATTTTATAAAAACGCTACACTGATTCACACTGAAGATATTCCGTTATGCGGGGAAATCTATTCAGTAACGTACGACCCGGTTAACTTCAGGGTGCTGTTTACCGGTAACCATTATAACAGACACCCGGTTACCGTCAACTTGCTGTTTCCCGGCGACCATAATAACAGCAGCCCGTTCATATCAAGCTTTGACCTAAAAACCAGGAAAATTGAGACTTTAGTAAAGAATATAAAAAATACTACGAGTATAATATCCAATCTCGCCTACGACCCGGTCACACAATTTCTCTTTTGGAGTGAAGAAAAAGAAATATACTCAATATCATTAAAACCTTTATCGTCTAACGGAGCAGTCGACGGAAAACTTTTAGTGACATTGGAAGACAAATGCACAGCTATAGCAGTAGACAGCTGTGGAGGGTACGTTGATAATACAGCGTGAGTCGTTATAACGTGCACATACGAAAATGTTCTGTATGAGTTATAGACATGCAATTTTAACTATTGGTAGCTAATAATTATGATGAAACATGTGGAAGAGAAGAGAAGAAATATGGGCGTCTTTTTGAGAAATTTTACGATTACTGTCCAAATGTATCAAAATGAAACATATTCTTGTTAAGGCCGTACCCTGACCAAATAACCTTGAGCATTTTTTCCCTCAATAACAGCGCAAGAGATACAATAGCAAATACGCTCAGAATGTTGAATAAAATCGTTATAAAATCTAATTTTGGTCGTTTGAAAAAAATATTTCTACCAAAATGTTCATAATTAAATTGCCTATCCATTAGTGTACATAAGTACAAAATCAAAATAATCGTTGGTTTTCGAAAAGATGCATGTTTTCAGTAATTTTTTCTCATTTCTGTGGTTTCGTTGTGAGGAGTTTACTAAAACATGCGCATCATGGGCTCAAATATAACGTCTCTAAGAGCGAACTAATGGTTTTTAAAGCTGGCAGTGTAACATACTCGTGTATTCCAAATGTAGCACTTTGTGGAGAACCACTACGAAGGGTGGACAAGTTTAAATATCTAGGTCATTGGGTCACGGAAGATCTAAAGGATAATTGTGACATTGAAAGGGAACGTAGGTCGCTGGCTGTCCGTTGTAACATGTTGGCCCGCAGGTTTGCACGTTGTACGAAGCCAGTTAAAGTGACGCTTTTCAAAGCTTACTGTCAGTCTTTCTACACGTGCAGCCTGTGGGTCGACTTCACTCAGCGGACATACAGCGACCTACGCGTTCAATATAATAATGCACTGAGAGTGCTGCTGCGGCTGCCGTGGCGGTGTAGTGCGTCAGGGATGTTTTCAGATAATAATATTGATGGTTTTGCCGCGATTATTAGAAAAAGATGTGCATCCCTGATGTCTCGTGTTCGCGGCAGCACCAACAGTATTCTCAGTGTATTCGCAGATCGGTGGGATTCCCCGATGTTGCGGAGGTGGATGCGGCTCCACACCGAAATTTAATTGTATATTTTATGTGTCTGTTACCTACTAACAATAGAATTTAAGTAAAAATTGTTACTAACCCTATGGACCCCGGTCTGAAATAAAATTATTCTATTCTATTCTATTCTAAAACATTATACTTAGTAATAAAAAATAAAAATCTACCATTTTGAAGCCAACATTATGTAGAAATTTTATGTATTTTTTATAAGTTAAGACGACCCACTGACCTGATATTTCTTTTGGATAAAGAGTATATAGCTCCAAAAAACTACACAAAAAACGGCTAGCGCTGCGTTTTGCTCGGGGACGCGCCTGAATAAAAACATGATTATTTTCAATTGAGGGTAGTTTCACACTATTTTTCAGGATATAATTTGTTAAGGATGGGTTATTACTTCCGATCATTATAAAGCTGGTATTATTGCAAAAAATCGTTTAGTTACAAAGTTACACAGTTTTGTTTGCACTGGGGTCACAGTTCTGACAGAAAAAAAAAAAAAAAAATATAAATGTTTGAAAACACTTTCGATTTTTTAATACGTTTTCAGTCGATAAGGATAGGTATAGTTTCCGTCATTTGTGTACATTATAAAGACTCACACTGTATAACCATTATCTATAGTTTTAAGACTCTGTCAAGTTTAACTTGAACTTTTTTTTACATATTATAGATACATTTACTGGGCCACAGCACAAAGTATACAGAAGGCTGCGTTTGACGGCTCAAAGAGAGACACTATAATAAACAATAAAGTTTTTTACCGGCGTAGTTTGGCCATTGATCCACAAACACAAAAGTTGTACTGGATTGAGATTATTGAAATGAGTGAAGAATACGATTCTGCGTTCTATATTGAATACGCCGAATTGAATGGAAACAACAGAAGAACATTATTTTACAAGAACAATCAACTTGGGGCAAGTTCTTTGGCAATTTCAAAAGATTTCATCTACTGGAAGAGCTACGATCAATTCGCAATTTTTCAATTACCTAAGAATGAACAGCTTGATGTTAAACCAATTGTTTATATACCTTCGGGCGTGACACAATTATGGTATTTACCATGTACAGCAGCCAACTATACAATTTTGGAACAAACTCAGGGAACGAAGGTCTGCGAAGCTTTAAAGAGTTTAATACCCAAGGCTCCAGTTTCCAATACCTCGAATGTAGGACTGCCAAATGTGACGAAAGTTAGTGAGGAGAGCTGTTCTACCTGTCAGCACTATTGTTTCCATGGGAACTGTAGTGTCAGCGCTGAGGGACGTCCTAAATGCAGGTATGATATGTTCATTTCATTAACACGTTGAGGGACGGTAATGACTTTTTCAAATTATTCGATATGACAGTAAAATTGCCCATACAAATTACGACCACTGCTATATCCGTATTTACCTAGAGCTCGAGTAGTGTCGCGCGTGGCGTGACACTACTAATTCAGTGCGTCCCGCAACGTGTTAAGGACTAGGAAGATATTAGCGCGGCGCAACAAAACGTGAATCTTAAGTTGGCAAAGATTTTCGTTGTGGGGGTTCTAGCTAAGTTAAATATAACGTTTTTGGTGAAAAAAGTAACAAAATCTGTGATAAGCAAACCATATTTTGTTCACTTAACTTGGCAAAATGAAGCACATTCTAATTTTTTGTTGCAATTTTGGTTTTATAGCAGGGTTGTTGTGGAGGGTGTCCACGTCAGTTCTAAACTTAATTGTTCGAATTTAGTCCGAGCTCTGACCTTCGAAGCTTTTTACATCGAAATATTTTAGTCCGATGTAACATTGCGTTACTTTAAAACACTCTTGTTTCATGTAACGATAGTCCGTTTTGACAAGGTATTGGTTGGTAGTGCAGTGTTTGAATGTTCGATATCAAAATCCTACTAATTCCTACTATACTTCTAATGGTATAAATGCGAAAGTTTGTGAGGATGGATGGATGTTTGTTACTCTTTCACGTCAGAACACCTGGAAGGATCTTCATGTAATTTGGCACAGAGGTAGATTATATTCTGGAATAACACAAAGGATAGTTTTTATTGTCAAGCACGTGAGTGCAGCCGCGGCTATAAAACCGGCCAGGTGCGAGTCTTTAACATGTTACTTTCATTAAAATCATAATGTACTGGGTTTTCCTGTATTGTTTAGGCAGGAACTAGACTCTGAATTAATTTCTTTTAGGGTTCCGTAGGCAAATGACAAAAAACGGAACCCAGATTCGTCATGTCTGTCTGTCTATCTGACTGTCTGTCCGTCTTTTTTTTATACAAAACGGGGAAACTCTTGGCCCAAATCTCACCTGATGAAAAGTGATGATTAGGCCGAAGATGGAAGCGAGTTTTACCCAGAATCCTCTTCTGTCTGTGTGTCACAGCCGCTTTTTTACGAGCGAGTCCGACGTGCACTTATTTTATCTGGCTGGTTTTTTATTTTATATTTGGTTGATAGGCATCAAAATAAAAGTAATTATTTTTTATGGAAACGTGCTTCCCCTAAGAGAATAATAATTAGTTAGATGTCACCCAGTGCCTGTACAGCGCGACACATTTCTTATACAGAGCATCTGATACGCAGCGAGATGGCCACACGCTTGTTCGCCTGTATCGTTGCCCTATAAGAAACGCAGCGACAAAGTTGCGCACCTAATCGCCTGTGGCGCTGTACAGTCGCCAGCAGATCAAGCTATCCAAAAGTGTCAAATTTTCCCAATCAACCTTATACCTAATGATTCAGCGTTAAAGTTGAAAATCTATCAAAGAAATTTGACAGATTGTTGTAGCTTGATGTGCTGGCGTCTGTACTAATACAAACGCAGCAGTAAAGTTGCGCACCTGTTTGCCTGTTGCATTGTACTAATACAAACGCAGCAGTAAAGTTTCGCACCTGTTCGCCTGTGACATTGTACTAATACAAACGCAGCAGTAAAGTGTTGCACCTGTTCGCCTGTGGCAGTGTACTAATACAAACGCAGCAGTAAATTTTTACACCTGTTCGCCTGTGGCATAGTAATAATACAATGCAGCAGTAAAGTTGCGCACCTGGTCATCTGTTGCTTTGTACTAATACAAAGGGATCATCGCGCAAATACGCGATCAACGCGTGATAAATAAATAAAATATGGTGAGGTTTTGCTCAATAAAGAAATGCCTGTTACTAGTTACAAATATTTGTGAGTTTGTTGTATCGAGTAACGCTATGTATTGTCTTCACTATTTCAGTTGTGAAGCTGGTTACTCCGGGGAAAGGTGCGAAGTCAACGCGTGCCATATGTACTGTTTGCATGGCGGCGTCTGTTCCTTGAATGAGAAGGAGGAACCCTTATGTCAGTGCACAGCGGAATACGAGGGAGAACGATGCGACGTCGCTACCTCTCTCACTGGTATCCATGCTGAGGACGCCACGCAGAAAATGCTACGAGACTTGCGCATGGAAGCGAAAAAGGTTATTATTGTACTCAAACATTCCCTGCAATTTTTGTCAGATAAAATAGAAGAGTACGAAACCAAGGTATAAATAAAATAAAGTTCAGAAACAAAAACCCGACTACTGAAAAATCGGGCATGCGACCACTATCCTTTATATGTACATCACAACAATTAATCCGTATTAAATATATTAAAATAGTTAATACATAACAATTTTAGGTGAAGTAATTTTTTTGTTTCATATTTTTTTATAACGTGTAGAATAGTGAAAAGAGGTAACACAGATTCTAATTAATATTCATTAGTTGCACTTGCTTTGTTGTATTTCTTTCTTTTTCTGTCTTTATATGAAATAATTATAATGGAGAAAGGAATTTCTTGATTTATTTTATAATGACTAAATTAGATAAATGTGACAATTAATTTTTATTAACTTTAATTTTATTGTACTGTAATGAAATTGTATTCGTATTAAATAATCTTTAAATTGATAATTGTTTTATATTATGTTGCGTGTGTGTTGTACTTACATGAAAATAAAATTGTTTATTTATTTTATTTATTGAATAAGAGGACATCACAAACGTATAACATAGAAAACATAAAAAAAAAAAAATGCTCTGATGCACAAAAAGATGCACAAAGCAACGAAAATAGTTCTTCGGCTCGGCGATAAATTAAAATTATTAAGTAATGACAATACAATTAAAATTAAACCAAAATTTAACAATAATTGCAATATAAATATTATATGCAAGATAAAAGTACGAAACCAAAGTAGGTAATCAACTTAATTTAAATGTAGATGAAATCAGCTTACGTAATACCTGCAATGCCATCTATTGATGCAAATAGTACTTTCGACATAATGACAACATCAAAACATTTTTTTAGTGGTACTTACATTTAAAACGTCTTATAACGATTGTAATTATTTTAATACCTTGAAAACATATCGTTCCAAATGAACGTAATATTCCTATCTCAAATAGAACGAATTTTAAATAATCTTTTCATAGTTCAACTTCATGTTCCATAGATGGCGTTATGCATTTGATCTCATTTTCGTGGTGTTAAGATTACAATATTCATCAACAGGCGCGCGCTTAGATTTGCGAAGCTTAATAAGATAAAGCTGTTCAATAACACCTGTGGGTCTAATGAGGCCACTTTAGCAGAATCAAAGTAGAATCAAGTGGCGAGGTTCCATCGTACAGACGCAAAATAACAGTTGAATTAGCTCGGTAACTGAGTTTTTAACCGACTTCTTCAAAAAGGAGGGGAGTATTTTTTTTTGTATGTTCACCGATATCTCCGCCTATTGTGTACCGATTTAAAAAAATCATTTTGTTTTCAAAAGCCTACACTCCTCAGATGGTACCATTGTCACTAAGTCAGAATCTGATGATGGAATCCCATGAAAATCGAAGGGAACCCTCAAATTTTTTAGGCACACTTACAATGTTTTACAAAAACTTTCGAACGCAATTCAGATATTTGTGTCTGGTAATTATCATCTTATGTTGCTGAGCTAATGATGGAAGGTATAAGTTAGGATCTGATGATGGGATCTCATGCTAAATGTTTGTTCAGCGATGTTTTTGCCAATTTTCAACCGATTTGGATGATTTTTATTTTGTTTAGGAGAATATTTTTTCGGACTGGTCTCATTTAAATTAGATGAAAATCTGATTAAGAACTTCGGAGTCGGCAACGGAAATTCTTCAATAAATTATAGCAACTGGTTTTACACCAGTTCACAACGTAACATCACATCGGTACTCTGAATGAATACGCAGGTACGACTAAAAACTGAAAAATAAAAACTATTCCGAAATTAAAGTTATTTTATACTTTGTAGTGCTTCGTTTTCGGAAGTCGGTTGTATATTTTTGTAAAAAGTTTTTTTTTAACAAATACAAATATAAAATACAAATACAAAATCCTTTATTTCAAATAGACCACTTTACAGGCACTTTTGCATAGTCAAGGTATGTCAGTCAAATAGATGAAGCTAATTCTGCCGCGCTAGCGACAAGAGTAGCAAGTTATTCTGCAACAAAACAAACTCACCGACCCTATCTCCAGCGCGGCAGTTGCACGTTCCAAAGAGTAGATCCTATGGAGAAGAACGTGCAAGAAACTCCATGGACACTTTTTTAAACACTGCCTTTTTACAAAATCATGGTTAGATTATTTAATGAGTCTATACAATGCAAAGATAATCTTACAATCTTCAGCAGGTCCAACAATGTTTTCACATCTTCATCAAAGTTCGGGCATTTTAGTCGTTGTGGAGCGGACCAGCTTTGAGCCAAGCATTTTTGTCGTCAATGTACTCCCCTAATTTATAATATGCTTGTTTGCATAGTGTGCGTTTTACAGAGTGTCGGGCCCAATTTTGATGAAAACTAAAACTGCATCATTGGATTTAAAAAAACGGTATTTCTATTCAGAAATTATCTCATTGTCAATGAATCATCCGGTTGATTTTAAAATGACATGTGGCAAGTGTGTAAAATAAAATAAATAATAATTACGTCACTTCATTTATTGTATTTATTTATGTTGAATCACAGTGTAAAAAAATAATAAGTATACATTAATACAATCCATTGCTAGTTGGGTGTTGACATACTTCTAAGACTTCCCCTCTTCCCATTATCAGGGGTTGTTATTTATATTAAACACTGATGCTGAGTGCTTGATATTATTTATATAATATAAATATTTTTATTCTCAGTTGGCTCCATCACTATTTTATATATTTTAAAATAGTTCCATGCATGTTCATTAATTCAAGAAAAATCTTAAGGTACATTTAGCAAATTAAGTGCCTATAACTATCGTTTTTTTAAACTTATTATTAACCTACCTGGCATTTGTTACAATGGGTGCAGTGTTTATAATATTTATGAAAACGAGGCACTGAAATAAAATGTAACGTTATATCAACAAAAATAGTCAAGACCCAAGGACTAAAAATCATCAATTTTGAATATTTAATAATAATATTAAAGAATTGTAATAAGTTTCCAGTGTTTTTCTTTTATTAAAATGATAACAATTATTGAAAAAATATAATTAAACATAATAGGCAGACTTAATTTTTAAGGGAGTTTACACATGGTCGAAAAACGCTGCGTGATTATCGTTCTGCGGTCCAGCCGCTGGCTTTCTTCAGGCTTCCTTTTTATAGTTTTATAATAATTCCCAAATACCATTTTACATTTTATACATTAGCTCCAATTTTTTTTTTATATTTTAAGCATCCATGAAATAATATAGCTTATTATATTACAATTAATTAAATAATAATATAATAATTTTGACGTTTAAGAGTTATTTTTGACACTTTGCAATTGCGAACGCTCTTTAACGACGACAGCAGGTATTTATCTAAAAAAAAAATCCTTCAGACAGATTTCCGAAAAATATAGGACAAGTTTTTTTTTCTTTTTTTCACGCAAACAAAAAATGAAGGCAAAACAGTGCGTTGAAAACACGCGTGAAGTCACATTGTTTCAGTAAAATACCTATTACATCTGAGTCCTATAATTCTATGGGTCTTACTGACTTTCTTGGTACGATTGTTTTTTAAAATAGTACCTACACTACTACACAGGATAATACTGTGTGTGTGGTGCTCTAGCAATCACTCATTTTACTAATGAGTGATTGCTAGAGCACAACGGTACTCGCTTACATTGAATGTATATAATATTCCATCTACGAATTATGTTTTTTTTTCAATTTGCAAAAAAAAAAATATAGTTGAAATATACTTTACTTTAAATAACTATTATTTTCCTCGATTCCTACATTTAGCCCGTACTTCATGATTATTAGATATTTTTTCTTATATTTGAGACGTCTTACTATAAAAATATTATTTTTTTTAATTTTACTAGATAAATATCATAATAGCTAAAAGTCTATTTAAAGCCACAGTTTGGAATAAAAAAAAAACTGATCTTGTTTTTTATGAAGGAATCAGGAGAACCATTTTTACATACAGAAGAGTAAAAACGTTGGATAACCGCAGCGCTCGCAGTGTGGAACAACCCTTACAAGAAACTTATTTATTAGCAGGAACACCCAGTTAAGTATACTCGACGCTTTTAGGGTTCGCTTGTTCGTTTATCCGGCCTGAAACAATTAAGAATTTATTTTATTAGTCACTCTGTTGATACCCGCGGCTTCGCCCGCATGATAAATTATATACAAACACCTTCCTAAAGAACCACTCTATCCATTGGTGAGAACAGGATGAAAATCTGTACAGTAGTTTTTGAGTTTATCGCAAAAAGACAAACAGACAGACGCGGCGGATGACATTGTTTTATAATATGTTAGTGATTAGTGATTCAAATGAGGATCTCGTGGATAATAGCAGCCGCACAGGTCGATCTAGAAGGTAAATGAACGCTTGCCGAGGTTGGTCTGTGGATGGGTGGCCATCTTATTATACCGAGTTTCCATCCGGCCAAAAGGATTACCGTTTGTATAAGCCTTTTTCCAACTATATTGGGGTCGGCTTCCAGTCAAACCGGATTCAGCTGAATACCAGTATTTTATGTGGAGCGGCTGCCTAACAGACCTCCACAACCCATTAACTGGGTAACGCGATACTTCTTGGCAAGACTGGTGTCAGATTTTTTGGCTTCTGACTATCCGTAACGACTGCCAAAGATCTCGAAATGACAGCCGGGACCAACGGCTTAACGTGCTTTCCGAGGCACGGAGGAAACTCGGCATGTTAAGATGGTCCACAGACAAACCTCGGCAAGAGTTGCTTAACCTGGTAGATCAACCTGTGCGGCTGTTATCATTTAGCCACGAGCACGAGGGCCCGTTGATTGCTGATTGTTCAATAACGCGGTTGGTAAATTATTGTTAATTCTTTCTTTTAAAACTAGTTATATCAAGAAAGAAATAAAACTTACTTTAGCTGGATAAACGAATGTTTTAGCGAGTTGTGACCCGAAAACATTGGTCGCTTGGCAAGAGAACTCTCCCATATCACTCCAACGTAATGAAGATATCACTAGCTCGCCAGATCGAAGCACCTGGAAAGGAAAATAAGTAGTTAGACTTATGTTTATACTATATATCAAGCGTATTTATTTAAATTTCAACTACAAACGTAAACATTCTACAGTTACACAAAGAGCTGTTAATTAGTAATCATTTCATTTACTATTATTTTTCTTCCGAAATTTTATTTTTAGGCACCTTTTCTATAGTTTCAATATTGTTAATAGGAAAAGAGCGAGATACAACACAAGTATTGTTAATTACTTAGGCTCAATATTCACACTGGCGCAGAGTCGAAACGTCGTGAAGCGGCGCGAAGCGTCACGTTTTTCAACTGTTCTAAATTCATCTCTATTTCTCTATTAATACGTTACGAATTTGTGTTGCGAAAATTTGAATTTGCGCGCAGGCGCGCGCATTCGCGCTTCAACTGGGCGAAATATTTCGCGTCGCGAAGCTTCGACTCTGCGCCAGTGTGAATGGAGCCTTACTGGGGATGTCTCATATATAATCCATGTAACAGCTTTTGGGACAATTAAATATTTTTCATTTTCATTTAAAACTCTAATAGATTACGCTATAATACAATTTTACTTTCTGAAATTGACTGTTGTCACAAACTACACTCAAAACACACACATGAGAAACTGACGAAAAAGAAGAAGAGAAGTCTCACCTTCATTCTACTATCCTTCCTGATGACAGCACCTCTGTTATCTCTCCAGGTGACGTGGGGTTTGGGATGTCCCTTGACCCGGCACGGCAGTACGATGTTGTTGCCAATTGTATCCACGTACATCTCGTATGCCACAACTATACGCGGTTCTAGTGGGTATAGCTTCGCTCGCTCCGATAGTATCGTGCTGCCATCTGTTGGAGAAAAGCGGAATTAATATTTGAATGCGAAAATATATCAAGACCTTTTCAAAATTTTGATGTTCACTTTTTGTGCAAAGTTTGTTAAGGTAATCTCTAAGAATGAAGTTTCTGCGGCTGTTACGGTTGCAAAAAAAATTATTGAAGTTAAATGGTTCTCTATTGCTGTTTCGAAACAAAATATTAAAAAAAAAAACTATTTATTTTTTGTATTGGGACAAGCTCGCCACACATTCTTAACCACTGCAACTCCTGAAAGCCAGAATCAACAGTAGCGATCACAAGAAAAACGACAAGACAATGAAGCTCGACGAGTCCCGGAGAAACGATGCAACTGTCTTGGATCCCGCAACAAAATTAATCAGAAAAGTCCAGCGAAAGAGTATGAAAAAAATAAATACAATTTCCAGTTCCCTTCTTATCAAGCAGGAGACAGAATAGAGCAAGGCCAATAGGCACCAAGGGATATATACACATGGGTTAAGCCCAGTTGCCAAGCACTACGGATAATATATTAACACTGAAACTAATGGGTCCTAAATTGTGAGCTACTTTTGATCCCAGTCATAGGTATATTGCAAAATCGCTTGAACGCAATGAAATTTGTTCTGGTTTCTACAAGGTCCGTATATTAACTACTCCGGATGTAACCTAAATACTAGCTAACAAAATATTACGTTCAGTCTGCCAAAGAATACACTCCCATAATATGTGATGTAGGTACGGATTGTTCGTATTCAAGGTCAACTGTAGAACACTGACATAGAGGCGAGGTCACAAGCCTAAAGCAAAATAATTTACTCTTAAAGTTGCCATGACCTGTGAGAAATTGGGCAACACAATTTGTCACAAGAAATATTGTGACAAATTCGGAGTCTTAGTAATAGAGTTCCGTTGGTAACCCTTCGGATGCGGTATTCTAAAAAGAAACTCACCAGTACTATAAACAACAGTGGTAGCCCTGGCCGTCTTAGCGCCAGCACTGACCAGGCACGTGTACACATCGTGGCCCATTGTCCTCGTTACCAGCAGGGTCGATATGACCCGCGCGAGAGAACTCGGGTTACTGTCAATGAGCTCGTTTGATTCTACGTCGTACTGAAAAATAGAGAAGGTAGGTGTTACTTGTACTGCCATCTAGTTGGGAGTAGCGAAGTTAAGTGTCAAGAATTATTTTGCAATGTGCTGCCATCTAGAAGCGAGGGGAAAGAACAATATCGCACTAGTGTCTCAAACAAAAACTAATTTGAACAAGATAATCAAATTTCAGACTCCAGCTTGTCATCATCAACATCAGTATATCAGCCGAAAGACCTCCACTGATGGACACAGGCTTCCGCCAAGCGACGTCACAACGACTAGTTCTGTGCGTCTCGCATTCAGCTGCTACCAGCCAATCAAGTGAAATAAAATTCAAAAAGTCTGAAATAAAATTGGTGATTTAGTTAAAGCCCTCAATTAGAACTGATGTGTCTCGCACACGAGTCCCAGCATAATGCTGAGATTTGCCGTTATGCGCGGATTTGACGCATATCTTCCCAATTTTTCATGTATATAATTGTACTATTGTGTATTTTTGGTATGTGTCATACTGGCAGCAAATTAACTTTTTTCTTTCTTTCTTTTGATCAGGAACACAGATGTTCACTGACCCAAGAATTTAACCATCCATCCAAAGTCTATTTATTTATTTAAGTCTAACCATGAAAAAGAAATAAATGACAATATTGTAAGCCTATGACTGCTGTAGTTAAACTGCAAAGTTTTAAATACAAGGTACTAGCTGATGTACTACTAGCTACTAACTATGCACGCGGCTTCCGCCGCTTGACAAGTTTTATACTAAAACCTTCCTTGAAAATCACTCTATCCATTTCTGAAAACAGCATGAAAATCGGTGTAGGAGTTTTTGAGTTTATCGAGAACAGACAGACAGACAGACACCGGCGGCGGCGGAGGACTTTATTTTGTAATATCACTAGCTGTCCCCCGCGGTTTCGCTCCCGTTTAACCAGCATAGTTCCCGTACCCGTGAAAAAAAATTACTACTATCCTATGTCCGGCTCCTGGTTCTAAGCTACCTCCCCACCAATTTTCAGCCAAATCGGTTCAGCCGTTCTTGAGTTATAAATAGTGTAACTAACACGACTTTCTTTTATATATAAAGATATAGATGTAGCGATGAATATTAACAATGCGAAAGTTTTTGAGGATGGATAGATAAAATTAAATGGATGGATTTTCGTTACTCTTTCACGTCAGAATGCCTCAAAAGATCTTCATGTTTATCATAGAGGTAGAAAATAATCTGGAATAACACATAGGACAAATCTCTGTCGACATTAACGCGGGCGTGCGTGGAGATCTGTCAAACAGGTCCTGAACCTAGTTCAGACTCCAGATCTAGCGTAAGGCAATAAATGAATATTACGAATAAATTACCTACTGACAAAATGTACCTTTATGCGAGAAATAATCTATGTTATATTATGTTTATTTTTGCTTACCTCATAAACCGGTGCATCGTTTTTAAACCAGTGTATAGATGGCGCCGGCGCGCCAACTGCGTCGCACGTTAGTTCAAGCACTTCGCCGCTGTTGTGTGAGTACGTCGCTAGAGGGCGCTGAGTTATCGTGAGGAAACGACGGGCTCCGGACTGTTGCTTTTGTGGGGCTACTGTAATTATACAAATTAACAGTGGTTTAGGTAAGCTAAAAAAATTATTTATTTGAGCAAAAATTACAATTAGCATTTTGCAATTTACAATTTTTTTTTGTACATTTTTATGCTAATACTATACTAGCTGAACGTTGTTTTGAAATATGAATAAAAAATTGCCTACGAACTATTCTCAGAACTACACATTATAAACATTTTTTTCATTAAAATCGGTCCAGCCGTTTTGGAGGAGTTCGATGACAAACACTTTCAGTTTTTATATACTAGACTAGACAAGACTAGAGGAGATGATAAAACTGAAGAGTTTGTTTAATTGAACACGATAATCTCAGGAAATACTGGTTTGAATAGAAAAATTATTGATGTGTTGGATAGCCTATTTATCGAAGAAGGCTTATAGGCTATAATGTCTTCGACCACTAGGAGCGGGGCATTAATGAAAAGTGTGATGTAGAAGAAGGTGCATGAGTCAACTAGTTACAATATAAAGTACTAGCTTCTGCCCGCGTCTTCGTACACGTGTGTCCCGTTTATTTCCCGTTCCCGTAGGAATTTCGGGAAATCCTCTCTTAGTGCTCCTCTGTTCCCCAAGGAACCTTCATGCAAATTTCAGCTCCCTACAATCGATAGTTTCGGCTGTGCGTTGTCTCTCAGTCACACTCACTCAGTAAAGGAAGAATTTTATATATTAGGACTAGCTGTACCGCGCAACTTCGTCTGCGTCACATTTTCCGCTCCTAAATAATATTGCAACAAAAAATTGAGATTTAAACTATCCTATCTCTCAAGTTGGATCGAACTGCACATGGTGTGCGAATTTTATTATAATCGGTTAAGTGGTTTAGGAGTCCATTGAGGACAAACATTGTGACACGAGATTTATATATATTAAGACGAACTGCACATGGTGCGCGAATTTTATTTTAATCGGTTAAGTGGTTTAGGAGTCCATTGAGGACAAACATTGTGACACGAGATTTATATATATTAGGATGTAGATAATAGGCTAGATTCCATCATCCACAAATTGCAAAACTACTTAGTTCGTCAGTTAGAGTTTTGAAAAGTAATGGACACGTATTTTTAGTTTTTGTAAATCAATGAATATTGACAAAGATAAAAAGCATCAAAATTCGCACGACTCAGTAAAAATTATGCAAAGGTGTGACGTATTGAGAATTTTAAAAGCGTCGTAACTTCGTCAATTTTGGTTCCCGTGCGGGCCGTGATAAAAGAAAAAACACGGGTCAAATATTTTTTTGATAATCTAACTGACGGACTAATTAGATTTTTTTCAGGACACAAGCCCATTGCCATATATAATATTATACTCTATTATAAAGGTGCAAATTGACTCATAAGTAGTCAGTGTACTCATCATTATGAACTAATGTTACTTTGAGATCACTCTTTGGCTAACACAGAACAATCAAGTGAAGTGTATTTTGTGAAGCTATGCGAAATAAAACATAGAGCATTAACAAACCAGTGGTGCATGATTTCAGGGTAGGACTCAGTAACAACTGTTAGGTTAACAAAATATTTGAACACATGAAAAATAAGGAAAAGTTAAAAACTCGACCAGTTGCAGCTTCTCGACAACAGATGGCGCTACAGAGAACAAGTTTAGTTTCATGGTTCTATTTTGATTAATAAAATTATCCGTTTGAAGTAAAGATTTATTTATGCTTTTTAATTAATTAAGAATAAGAAATAAAAGTATAGCGCTCTACCAGTTGCAGCTACTCAACAACAGATGGCGCTACAGTGAACAAGTTTAGTTTCATGGTTCTATTTTTAATAATGAAATGATTTGTGTGAAGTGATGATTTATTTTTGCTTTTTAATTAAGAATAAGAAATAAAAGTATAGAGCTCTACCAGTTGCAGCTACTCAACAACAGATGGCGCTACAATGAACAAGTTTAGTTTCATGGTTCTATTTTTAATAATGAAATGATTTGTGTGAAGTAATGATTTATTTTTGCTTTAAAGAATAAGAAATAAAAGTAAAGAGCTCTACCAGTTGCAGCCACTCGATAACAGATGGCACTACGGAGAACAAATTTAGTTTCATGGTTCTAATTTGATTAATGAAATGATTTGTTTGAGATAAAGATTTATTTTTGCTTTTTAAGAATAAGAAGTTATAGTACCTAATCTTAATAAAATATCCAGGCTTCATTCTATAAATTCTAAGTTAAGCGTTTGAAGTTGAATATTTGTCTGATTGTGCTTGAAATCCTCAAATAAATGATATCAAAGTAAATTACTGATTAATAGACTCAACGTTTGTTCTAACCACACAATTTCTATCTTAGAGCATTTTATACCCGTCGTAACCTTTAAACTAAAGGTTAGATTTCAATAATTTAAATTCACCTTTATTATACAAGGTGTCCCAGAACTCAACGGAATCGGGTGATAGGACAAATCATAAGAGTTTCCAGAAAAACATCTTAGTCTTAGTTTTATTTTTCACTTTTTAGTGGTACCCCACACCTAACAACACCACTGTAAAATCGCAGAAAAGAAAAATACGCAATTTCGATAACTTGGATGAAATAAAACCATCATCTAAGTAGACGAATTCCAGCTATTTCGATATAAAAATCCAAAGTTCGTAACCGATTTAGATAAAATTTTTGACCAATCTGCAAGTATTTTCCTTTCAGATAAAATAAGAATTTTTCAAATCGGTTCATAATTGTCGGAGTTAGGAGGTAACAAATATAAACAAAAAAAAATACAACCGAATTGAGAACCTCCTCCGGTTCTCAATTCGGTTGTATTTTTTGAGAATTGAGAACCTCCTCCTTTTTGGGAAGTTGGTTAAAAACGGAACTATACGCGCACGAAATGCTAGCGTCTGTATTTCCAAACGCTTAAAACCCTAATATTTTCAAAGTTAGAGTGAACAGGCTACTTCTGGGTAAGCTCGCTCCATCGTAGACTTTGCCTCTGTCATCTCTAACCAAGTCTAGAGGCAAGAGCAAACAAATCTCAAAAAAAGTAAGTAAATAAATAAAAAAACTTACCATTGTGTTCAATACTATTATCTAATTCAGACAGGAGTCTCATGTGTTTGTTCACGTTGGCTGACCGGCCCGAGCCGAGCAGAGCCGTCGTCGCGAACAGGAGAACCAGATACATTGTTGCGTTAATAAGTTACTATTCTAATACTGCAGAGATTCAACTGAAGGAGTTATCTGAAACAAGAGAAGACATAACATTAATTATTTTATTATTAACTTGAGGGCTAATTCCACTATCTATATAGATAGTGGAATTAGCCCTCAAGTTAATAAGAAGAAGAGATTGAGAAGCTAGTTTAGATATATATCTAAACTAGCTTCTCAAACTCTATCAAGCGCAAGTTCGATCGTGTATGGAGTACTGCTCTCATCTTTGGGACGAATCTGATTAAACCTCTTCAAAAGCAAGCAAGTTATATACACGACAATTTCATGGAAATCGGTGCAGCAGTTGCAGAGATACCGACACAAAATTGCTTGGAGGCGCGATATTGACATTAAAAAGGGTCTTCCGAAATTACAGTGATTCATGCTCCAAACATTTTTATACGTTAAAAGGCTATAAAGTGTCCCTTTTAAAGAATTTTATGTTCTTCCGGCTAGCAACAGCTTTTGAGTCCCAAATTAAGGTGGGAAGCACAAATCATGTCCGTGCTAGACTTTTTTGTGATAAAATCTTTATTTTATTTACCTTTAATATTGGGTAGCTTTATGGAGTTTTTTGTCCGTTCTTCTCCATAAGAATATTATTAGAAGGTTCTACTAATTTAATCTTCTAGTAATATTCTTATGGAGAAGGACGTCAATTCATTATTGTTATGTATTATTTCAAATGCAAATGATGAGGTTCAAAAGTGCCGTTTACCAAAATGATATGTTTTTTTTTTGCAAAGTGCTGCAATCATTTTTTGTGAACTCAGCGACTTATTTCTCATTAACAGTTAAAATATAATCCAGTAGCAAAAAGGAGCTGTGGTTTAATAGTTTTAACATACAAAAACTATTCATCAATTATCACCAAAACATAAAAAAATATTTACGACAACTACGCTTAACTACATCAAAACCACTTTTCGTTTCCACTTTTCCTTAAACCCAAAAAAACATTACAGAAAAAAAAAAGATTAAACGATTACTCACAGCACATGTGAATACCAATGATTACTCTGACGTACTATAAACGATACTATTGTTTGCATATCAGTTCACACAATCTTAGTACATGATCAAATTTATCAATGAAGTGAATGACGTTACGCGGAGTTCCCCTGTGTCAACACCCGTGAGGCGCAAATTTAGTTTTGGCTATTATTTTTTTTGTTATTTCTATGTTCCGTGCGTGTTTAATTTTTGTGTAAAATAAAGATTATCACGACGAGCTGATTTACTTGTAGTCTTTCAGACGTTTTGTTTAATTGTACTGACAGACAAAACTTATCTAAACCTGATTGATTAATCTATGATTTAATGAAATAATATTTGACACTTTTTTAATCGTATACGAACTGTGTACTAACTTTTGATGTTTCACAAGAGCCTATGTAGGTCTGTGTGGAATAAAATAGCCTCCTTTTTTTCATAATTTTTCAGTACAAATTTTTAAAAAGGACTAAAATACCTTTGCAAAATTAAATGATTTTTTTTCATATTTTATAGACCTAATTTTATTATAACAGTCAGATTAGTACTGTCTTCATTTAAAACTGGAAACTGGTCGGACGATGACAAGTGTGGTCACCCTCCTAACACATTTACTGCTTCTTTATCGCAATCTGCACGTGTTGTGGCAGGAAGTAAAGATTTAACAGTTACAGATAACTGACGGTTTAGCAGTAACCTAAGGTTTATTTAAATCGAATAACTATTGGCATCTGTCACGAGCTAATGGTTTGATATTCTAGTTTAAGCAACGCTTGCCGAGGTCGGTCTATAGTTGGGTGATACCCAGACTCTTTCGTGCTTCGGGAAGCTCGTTAAACCGTTGGTCCAGGCTGACCGGGTTTGTGGTGTCAGCCGTATTTAAAAATTGCGGGTTTTTCTGTTTTTATATAATTAAATTGGGGAATAGCGAAAGGAAACAAGATACCTGCAGTGCGATTCTGTAAACATGTCGAAGTAAACACTTAAGCGAAGTGAACGACACGTGAGCTGTCCAACAAGACGGCATTACAGCTCACTTGTCGTTCACTCCACCTAAGAGATCACGGTGAGATGTCAAGAAAATTGACCGGGTGTTTTTGGTTCACCCAAATAAGCATAGAGTTACTCTTTATTTTTTTTTCAATAGTATTGGCGTGGTCCATAAACAAAATTACTATAAAGATATACGCTCAAATTTGAATAAAGGTTAGTTCAAACACACACAGAGAGGGACCTTTTTGGCCTCGCACAGATTTAGTGTTAGTGTTTAGGATTTTTCTATCTGTCAACATATTTTTGTTATACTTAGTTTTTGTACTTACTGTACTTTTTGTGTATTGTGCGAGTCCCAAATAAACACATTTCTTTCTATCTTTCTTTCTTTCTTTAAACATTGAATTTGTAACACCGGCTATCATTTGTAAATTTTTAGCAGTCGTTACGAATTCACAATATCTATTTCCAGTTAAAAGCCAACCCCTGGTACAACCACGGCCAGCTCACTCTGCAGGAGCTGCTTTAACGCCGAACTATCAGCAATCTACGTCATCCTGGAATGCAAAGGTGTGGCTACCCAACGTGAACAAATCCTGGGAACGGTGAGATTGCTTCGCGAAGCTTGTGAAGCTCCCAGGAAATTTCTGTCCTTTTGGGCGGAGCTAGGACACCTACGCACAACGGACCGAATGAGAGTCTAATTGCGGAAAATGGACTCCCTGCTCTATACCACAAATGTCTTAAATTGGTTTTAGGCTTATGTAAATGCAAAATACCACCACCATCGTGTCTAAGTCTGTCGCCATAACAACAATGTTAACAGCATTGTTGTGTTCCGGCAGTTAGAGGTATGATAGCCAGTTCCTCTGTGTAAGAGGACTCCGGTTGAAACTCGCTTCCATCTTCGGCCTAATCACTTTCCATCAGGTGAGATTTGGGCCAAGAGTTTCCCCGTTTAGTATAAAAAAAAGTGAATAGAATAGAATAACGTTTATTGTCTCCAGTATTACAGCTAGTAGTATCGGTACATACACAAAATTATAATACTGGAAGCAAAATTTTCAAGCGTCAGCATTATGCTGAGGTTCCCTAGTGGGTTGCTAAGCGCTGATTTTCAGCTTTTAAACCCTTGACTCCTGAGTGCCAATTCTAATAATTTTAACATTCGCATCGCATTTAAATAGCAAACTGTCAAAAATGTATAAAAATGAAGGCTTTTTATGACAGTTTGCGATTGACATGCGAATGCGAAAGTTTTTTAAAAATTAGTAGAATTGACCCTCTTTACAAAAGGAAAAAAGAAAAAAAAACAGTACATTTAGTAACATGCCTGTATCAACTTATGAACTACATATAAAATTAGGGTAGCATAAATGTAACTTCTTGACTCATCTGATAAATTGAATGCCATTGTTTACCAAGTCACGTATGGTCGATAAAATAATTATGTGTAGGTACAGAATTGTAATAGTTTTACCATTACATAATTTTAATTTTGTGACTGATAATATTGTGAATCATGGGTGTGTCACTAAAATTGACATGTCATCAATTTTGCGAATGTTTTCTGTTCAACAAAAATTGGAGGGAAAAGCATTTATAAGTGCTAGTAGGAACGTGTAATTTTAACAGCGAAGGCTAGTAAGTAGTCGAAATGGGTTATTTGTAAAACACCGGCAACCTCTCAGGACTATATTACTAACATCATAACCAACAACTTTTTAACCGACTTCCCAAAAAGGAGGAGGTTATCAATTCGGTTGTATGTTTTTTTTTTTATGTTTGTTACCTCATAACTCCGACAATTATGAACCGATTTGAAAAATTCTTGTTTTATCTGAAAGGATATACTTGCAGATCCAAAGTTCGTAACCGATTTTCATAAAATTTAAATGGGACCACCATTCAAATTTTATGAAAATCGGTTACGAACTTTGGATTTTAAATCGAAATAGCTGGAATTCGTCTACTTGGATGATAGCTTTATGTCATCCAGGTAATCGAAATTGCGTATTTTGCTTTTCTACGATTTTGCAGTGGTGTTGTTAGATGTGGGGTACCACTAAAAAGTGAAAAATAAAAATCTTTTTTACAAAAAAATACAACCGACTTCGAAAAAAAAAAACACTACAAAGTAAAAAATAACTTTATTTTCGGAAGTCGGTGTCAAAATACGAAGAAACTAACCAAAACACCGACTTCCGAAATTAAAGTTATTTTTTACTTTGTATTGTTTTTTTTTCCAAGTCGGTTGTATTTTTTTGTTGTATGACTTTTAAAAATTCATCATATTTTAGTTCATCAGGATTTTATACAAAAATAAAAAATATTTAAATAGAATTCTCTAAATGTAACGAAGTCTATGCGAAGCATAAGAAAGCTTATTCTTTTTCTTTTTCTTGCGAAGCATAAGAAAGATTCGTAGAAAGAGCGTTGAATTCAAATAGTTTTTATTTAGCTTTAAATCATCACGCTAAGACCAATAGGAGCGGAGCAGTAATGAAAAATGTTACGCAGACGACGTTACACGGGTCAGCTAGTTTGAAATAAATGCTTTGAATCTTGAATCATAGTTTGAAACAGGCTGGGCAGACTGATGTGTTTTGCTAAGACTGCTTGCCTGATTTTCTAGGTTCTGAATACTCGCAAATGCGTAGGTATGTCTTTCTACCTTACCTCCTAGGCTCTCCTACCCATCCAACCTATTAAGTAAGCAATACGTTACCCCTTGGCAAGAATGACAGCCAGGACCCCCGGCTTAACTTAACGAAGGAATCTCGGTATGTAATGGCAATTGGTCACCCATCCACTGAACGATCTCGGTAAGTGTAGCTTAACTTCAAAGTTTGACCTCTGCGCCTGTTATAACTTAGACACGAACTAAGTTAGAGCTTAGTGGAATCAGATAGGCAGTATTTCCATGCAAAATATGAGTTACTTTAAAATATAAGTGTTGAACGGATAATATATTTAATGGAAATAAAAGTAATGAATGGATAGGTACATAGATGTTTGTGACTCTATCACACGGGAACGGCTAAGCGGATTTGGTTGAAATTTGGCATAGAGTTAGATTATGGTCTGGAATGGTATGCTTCCTCGACATAATTTTCGACATTCACACGGTTGAAGTCGCTGACAGAAGCTATATTTTACAGTATTAGTATATGTAGACTAATATTGTAAAATACAATAATTAGGAAAAATGAGCATATATATACAGATGCTTATATTTTGACAATGGGCTTGTGTCCTGAAAAAATCTAATTAGTCCGTCAGTTAGATTATCAAAAAATATTTGACCCGTGTTTTTTTTTTTGTTACTGGAACCGAAATTGACGAAGTTACGACGCTTTTAAAATTCTCAATAAGTCACACCTTCGCATAATTTTTAGTGAGTCGTGACGTCACGAGCTCCCACTCCCGAGTTTTGATGCGTTTTATCTTTGTCAATATTTATTGATTTACAAAAACAAAAAATACGTGTCCATTATTTATCAATAATCTAACTGGCGGACTAAATAGTTTTGCAATTTGTGGATGATGGAATCTAGTCTATTATTGTAGCTACTTTACGAAAATTGGCGGATTTTAGTAAAGTTTTTATTCTAAAGTGTAACCTTTATAACTGTACGTCATTCTTTATTTATTTATTTTTTTGTATGGACGAGGTAATTAATTTAAATCATTCATCTTAAATTTGTTTTATGAATTATATTGAGTGAATAGCAAAACTACACTTTCGAATTCACTACTTAGGTATTTTACCCTTTTGTTGGTATAAAAAGTTACTATATTATTATTGGTTTAGAAATTTGTACACTTCTCTTTGTATTGGTTTTAATAATAAGTAAATTAAGCAAGTACATCGAATTTTAGCGACACTTCTTTAAGGATCACAAAATAACAACACTGCATATTTAACGAAAAAAGAAAAAAAATAAATCAAATTAAATACCTGTCAGAACTCCCGCCACACGTGTCAAAAGTTTCACTTCAAAAAAAAAAAAAAAATAAGTCAAAAATCACGATCACAGCCGAATTAGAAAAAAAGAAAATATCAGTTCTAATTTTGATTTTGAATCACAATACCGCCGTGTTCCACGATCCCAAACGTTTTCACATGAGACCATCGGTCGATTTAATCGCTGAATGAAAACTGTTATTGGTGAACAGAATCTTATATAGGCGTTTGCGCGAGCGCAATTGAACGGCGCCATGAAAATTTTAAATCGAACTCACATTGACTTTGTAATGAACAAAGAAAGTTCTACACGAAGTATACTCAAAGGATTTTAAATATGCCATTTCCTTTACTTTTCTTTTTTGTAACGGAATAATGCAATACCTTTGCCTAATTTATTTATTGCGAATTCATGACATAAATCCAAGGAAAAAACGGAACAAAGTTATTTTTAGATTTTTTCTGATGTTGGTACAGTTTTATTTTGTCAATCACTGTACAACAAAACTAGGATCTATTTGTAACCATACTTATATCCTTCATTGTTCATAATTAAAGTACTGAATGTAGTTTCTCTCTATAAACTAAAACAGTATCTATAAATCATGTTAAAGTTGAAAATGAGGAGTTACTTTATCAGCAGCAGTGAACCTAAAGCACACCAGTTTCGCCATTAAATGTCTAAATCTATACTAATATTATAAAGCAGAAGAGTCTGTTTATTTGTTTGTTTGGTTGAACGCGCTAATCTCAGGAACTACGGTCCGATTTGAAAAATTCTTTCAGTGTTAGATAGCCCATTTATCGAGGAAGGCTATAGGCATATACATCATCACGCTAAGACAAATAAGAGCGGAGCATTAATCGAAAATGTGACGCAGACGAAGTTGCGCGGGTCAGCTAGTTCTTTATAAGAGAGTGAGCTTAATGTCATCATCCTGCTAAAATAACCCAATGATACTTTGACCGACTCGGTAATCGCATGCAAGATCACATGCTTCACAGTAGCGAGTTTAAATCACTAGACCAATGAGGCAGATCAACAATCATTCATCATTTCAGTGGAAATTCGTCCACTGCTGGACATTTTCCTCCCTCAAGAGTAACCTCTTCGACCGTCCTTCACCAGGTTATCGGAGACCTTCATATGCTTCGCCTTCCGGTTCATGGTCACCACTCTAAAGCCTTTTGATCCTATCGGCTATCTGCAGTGCGATTCTGTAAATCTCTCTCAGAGTAAGTTTAGGTGAAGTGAGCTGCCGGTCGACTCAGCAGCCAGTCTATTCTGTTGACATCTCACCGTGTTCACTTATGTGGAGTGAACGACAAGTGAGCTGTCGATGATGTCGATGTCCGGATGCTCTATAATGTAGTTGGGAAAAGGCTAGGCTGATGGTGTTGACTGAGGCAGGCTGTTCTGCAAGCAATGTGCCCTGCCCACTGCCACTATGGTGATTCTTTGACCTTCAGCTTAATAGGCTAGATTCCATCATCCAAAATTTGCAAAACTATTTAGTCCGTCAGTTAGAGTATTGAAAAATAATGGACACGTATTTTTTGTTTTTGTAAATCAATTAATATTGACAAAACGCATCAAAACTCGGGAGTGGGGATTCGTGACGTCACGACTCACAAAAATTATACGAAGGTGTGACTTATTGAAAATTTTAAAAGCGTCGTAACTTCGTCAATTTTGGTTCCCATATCAAAAGAAAAAATACGGGTCAAATATTTTTTGATAATCTAACTGACGGACTAATTAGATTTTTTCAGGACACAAGCCCATTTTTCCGTCTGAACTAATTCATGTTTCTCATTCCAGTTTTCAAAGAATCCCTAATTTAAAGAACGGAATGTGTTCAATTAAATTGATTTCATACTCGTAACTAATTTGGTATGTGGCGATAAACAATGCAAACTAAAAAGGTTTGTAGCCAAGTGAAATTATCGATCAAATTATTCGATTCAATAGAAGTAGTTTGTTGTAAAAACTTATCATAATGTTGGTCTTATCTTGATTTATCTGGGGTCGGCGTAACATGTCTGCTATACTGTCTTTTCCGTAGATATAATAAATTTTATTTTTATGGTCTTCTCTTATTCCATATCGCTGTTTAATTCTATACCGAAAAAAACAAAAATAAATAGGTTACTTGTGTCATCAACATCATCTGCCTAGCCTTTTTCCAAACTACATTGGGGTCGGCTTCCAGTTAAACCGGATTTAGCGGAATACCAGTGTTTTACGTGTATACATTTTACCACTTTGGAAGTGTCTCTCTCGCAAACTGTTCAGTTTAGAAAAAAATAATGAAACCTCAATATAATTTTTGAGGACCTACCTATCCATAGATATCCCACACGTATGGGTTCGATTAAAAAAAAAACCGAGTTTTATTATTAAGTATGGGGAACCCCCAAAATTTACTGTTTATTTTTTTCTTTTTTTGTAAGAAAATCTTAATGCGGTTCACAGAACACATCTACTTACCAAGATTCAACAGCATAGTTCTTTAAATAGTTTCGGAAAAAAAGTGGCTGTGACATACGGACGGACAGACAGACAGACATGGCGAATCTATAAGGGTTCCGTTTTTTGCCATTTGACTACGGAACCCTAAAAAAAGGAATGATAAAACTGCCTACCCGCTCTACGAACAGCGTCAAGAGCATACGCAATTGATTGAACGCACACCACAGCCTGTGTTGCCCGATGCAAGCTCAATTGCCCCTGATGCAAATATGATTATGGCAATAATCGTTCATTGAAGCCGACAGTTGCAATGATGCAGTTGAATCAGCTCTATACAAGTAGATGGGGTAGGTTGGTACAGACTCTGTTGCTAAGGGCCTGGTTGTTAAGGCACTCAGAGCTTCTAGAAAAAACCGGACAAATGCGAATCGGATTCGCCCACAAGGGGTTCCGTACAAAGTAGGTACTTTAAATTAAAGACTATATGTTTAGGGTTCCGTACCCGAAGGGTAACCAACGGATAAGCCTATGCTGTCCGTCCGTCCGTCTGTCTGCTAGCGGGCTGTATCTCAAGAACCGTAATAGGTAGACGGTTGAAATTTTCACAGATTGCGTATATCTGTTGCCACTATTACAAAAAGTAATAAAAAATAATGTTTATGGTAGAGAACCCTTTCTGTGCGAGGCCGACTCGCACTTGGCCGGTTTTTTATGATTTAATTAAAAATTGTAGTTTTCCGACTTGTCTCTATACTTTTAGTTTAAGATAATATTACTTGCCAAATTTCGTAGTTCTAGGGCACTGGGAAATAATTATCCTTTGAATTTTGATACCCTTGAGAGTGTCGAAATATAATGTTTTCGCGGCATAAACCGCCGTATCTTTTTTTTAACGTTAAATTAGAAGTTGAATTTTTTCAAAGCTTCAATGGCCTGTCGACCTGAGTCGGGTATAAAATATGGTTTTAATTTCGACCCGATACCTCCACGCATTCCCGAGATAAAGGGTCTTGACCGATGGACTGGTGGACAATAGAGTGATCCTATAAGGATTCCGTTTTTTTTTTCCAAAGAGGAACGGAACCCTAAAATTGTAATTCTTTCAGCGATGATGATTTTCGAAAAGTCAGAAGTGTACAGGATGGTCACGTGCCACCGAAATGTCACGACATCAATTTAAAAAATTTCGGCGTTTTCACAATCGTTGCCAATAGAAAGTCACTTTGTGCCATTCTATTAGCGATGGTGAGTACCGATATACCAAAATATCAATTTTTTGGACAGCGTTTGTCAATACTATACATTATTGACGTTTTGAAAATTGCTTTCACCATACCACCGCTGACACAGCGTCATTTGTATAGAACGTGAAAATGAGGCTTTTACGTGTGTAAGCGAGTAAGTAGGAATCAATAAATTTTAACCTGCAAGAAGCTAGTTGAAATAATCTCTTAATGAATTACCATTATCTTAATTTTGTAGACAAAAGACGTCGCAACACAACCGGTCTTATGCGTCTTGCATCTAGTGGATTGCACCAGGATATCGGTACGCCTTGTGGAAAGCTTTCCAGCGCTGCGTCTTCCAGTAAACGGTAATCGCTTACGAAGTTTACAGCCCTGCCCACAGCCACTTAAGTCTGGAAAGACGTCGCGCTATGTCGGTTACCTTCTTCGGAATCCACTTACCTAATGACAATCTTAAATTCATTCAAGCATTCATTGATAGACTACACAAGACGTACGGCGACGCGACACCGATAGATGGTGGATATCCCACCTATATGCACAAAACGTTTTGGGAATACATTCCTTGTGCGTACAGATAAGGAATGGAATTCTCTGCCTGAGTCTGTGTTTCCTGATAGCTACAACCTGAACCAGAGTAAATAGGTTAGTTCCAGGCAAGCGTGCTCCATCTTAGACCGCACCATCGCTTAACATCAGGTGAGATAGTGGTCAAATGTACCTATGCCTAACAATAGTAAATAAAGACGACGCACAGACGAAAAACTCAGCTTTCTAGAAGCATGTTTCACAATTTTTAAGGCCCTGTATGCAACAGTTACTGGGTTTTGGAAGTTAGATCGGCAGTCGATCTATGTAAAATACTTATACTCTCATCTGCATACGGTGAGAATGGAAGCTAACCTCAATATATTTGGGAAATGGCTCGGTAGATAGATCACCTATAATAGCAGCAGTTGGGTTTTCTTACCAAAAGGTCAAACATGAATCTATCACGAGATCTGAATTAACTTCTCTTATCTTTGTCAGAGATATGACATTTCTAAGCTTTATCATGGAGACGTGGAAAATATAATAATTTTGGGTTTGAGAGACCCTGATGGGTTTATAAGGTTTACATTACAACTGGAGTTGCGGGAATATTCGAAAGAGATACCGCGGCTCCAGAAGACAAAGGGCAATGAAGGATCATGGATGGGTTTTAGTCAGTAGAAGTCTGACACTCCCTCTCGCTTCGCCCAGAGTGGGAGAAGTCATTTGATGATTTCCCATCCCTAAATAAAAAAAAAATTACATTACAAAGTTTCAAATAGGTTCTTGAAGCTCACTTGTGTTCCTTAAGAACCCATATAAAACGCTGGAATTAATTTAGCTTTGTTTTCAAAAGGCCAATGATTTAGGCTTCAAAGTCTCATTTCGATTCCAGAAGTCTTAATTTATTTATAGGTTCCAGAGGCTGAAATGGGTTCTAAATGCTGATAATGTCCTTGCAAGCATCCCATCTGTAAAATTTTGTTCTAGAACGTTCAAATTAAAATATTTTTTCATGATAATGCACAATATCGAGGCCAAAACCCTTCAATGCTAGTCGGATATTTTTATCACGCTACATTTTTTTACGTTATTTCTTGGTAATCATACAAACTCGCATACTTTTTTTAAATTATTTATAGGCATACGTTTGACCACTATCTCACCTGATGTTAGGCGATGATGCGGTCTAAGGTGGAGCACGCTTGCCCAGAAGTAACCTATTCACTTTTGACTTAAAGACTTTAGGGGTTTTAGCTATCAAGAAACACAGAAAATATATACCTACTACTTCCAAGTAAAAGGTAGAGTAGATCGTTTGTAAGTATGGATATTTATCAATAGGGCAATAATCGCAATTTAAGAAAAAGGTTTAAAATCTGAGGCACACGTATTTTTCACAAGCGATTTTATTCGCATGGCATTCACAAACTATCAAAATCAACAGTGATTCGATTTATATTTTGACATTGATTGTCACTGCGATGATTACACCTATTTGAATTTGAATGCTTTTAAGAACGAGAACTAGGGTACACGGATGGGTTTTAGACAGAATTACAGACTCTTACTGATTAAAAGCCATACGTGTTCGTCCTAGTGGCCTTTCGCTCCGCCTAGAGCGGGAAGACTCATTTGATGATTTCTCACCTTAAAAAATCGGCCAAGTGCGAGTCGGACTCGCGCACCGAGGGTTCCGTACAAACCTGCAGGTATTATATTATAAGCAAAAGTTGCGATTTACGATTTATGACGTATTAAAAAAAACCACTAACTAGATCTAATTTAAAGGGAAGTACAAAACTAACCACATAAAAACACAAAATTATACAACGTGAAACAGAACAAACGCAAGGCCTGAAAAGGGATAAATGTTGAGTACATTTATACCTTTTCAGGCCTTGCGTTTGTTAGTATGAAAAACTTTTACTATGGAACAAAACCCAAAAAACATGTTTACCTTTGTATATGTAGGTACCTATGTACGTCTTAAAAAAATGAAAATAAGAAGTGAGTTTAAAGAACATTTCATTCGAAACCCTTTGGACGCGGTCTGACTCGCCCTTGGTCGGTTTTCATATCGCGTCAAAAAGTTTCCACACAACGTTTCAACGCGTCATCATCTAGCCTAGCCTTTTCCTAACTATATTGGGGTCAGCTTCCAGTCAAACCGAATTCAGCTAAAAACCAGTATTTTACTTACCTACCAGACCTCCACAACCCATTAACTGGGTAACACGGTACTCCTTGGCAAGACTACTTACTTGGCGTACTATCCACTAATTAAGTACGCATGAACAGGAACATACATATAGGTAATTATAACACACTAAAAATTAAAGGCGTTCCGTCCTTCCTAATTGGATTCGTATTTCTAATAACATTTTAGTTTTTACTACATAACAATCCCCCTCCTATTTCCAATTTACTTAATGTTATGTTATAACGAATATACTGCCTGCGGTTTTCCTCATGTTAATACAAATTTAAGCAATAAAAGTAACTTTCCTGGGTAAGCTCGCTCCATCGTAGACATTGTCTCTGTCATCTCTAACCTAGACTAGAGTCAAAAGCAACCCATCTCAAATAAAAGGAAAAAAAAACACATATTTCCAACCAAAATGATCAAAATCAGTTAAGTCATTTGGGTGTGAAAGCATTACAAACGAACTCCCTCGCTATCTCATTTATATTGTCAAACTAGCTGTACCCCGCGGCTTCGCTCCCGTCAACTGTCTACCTGTCTACCTACCTACCCCAGTACTCTCTTACTCTTACTCACAGACAATTTGTATTTGACTAATGTCAATATTTATACGATACAAACGTCACTCAATTGTTTTGCCTTCCCAAACCTCTCCACTATCACTTAAACTTTATGGAATGGTATTAAAGTTCAAATTGACTTTTAAGTATAATTACGAATCTTTTGTATGGGAGTATAGAAAAGTGTTGTTTTTAGTATTTTTCAGGCCATTTTTATATTTTTTGTCTCCGTAAGAACCATCCTCGTACTTCAAGGAATATTCTAAAAAAAGAATTGGCCAAATTGGTCCAGGCATTGTTGAGTTATGCGCTTACCAACATATTTAGCGATTCATTTTCATATTATAGATAGAAGATTAGGATCTACGAGTATAGATCTTATCACAAAGGGATTATCTGGATAAAAATCCTTATCCACTCTCCCATAACCTTACTCACTAGCCAAGTTTCATCAAAATCTATTCAGCTGTTGAAGAGTAATCGATGAACATACATACACATTTACTACTTTCAAATTTAGAATGTTAATACTTTTCTACTCAATTGCGGCTATTTTGGGGTTCTTATTAAAAACGGCAAAGTTACTTTTAAGTGTTTTCAAATAGTTTTCAATATAAATATAAGGATAGCTACTGGAATTTTCATAATAACAAACCTTGATTGCGGCAAATTATAAAATAGGTAACTGGCAACTTTATATTAAGTTGCACAGAGTTTAGATTCTGTCTGTTTTTTCTAGAAAATGTTATGGAAATTCATTTTTTCATTATTTTAAATTGTCGATGTCTATAAATTGTCAGTTTGCGTTACTTTGAACGAGATTGAATTAGGCAGCAGAACTTTGTAGAAATCTTGTTTTTTTTTTTATTTCTACTGTATCCACTTACTTCCAGGAGCACAAATAATTGACATTTTTAGGGTTACATACAAAAAGAGTAGGTCCGTCCGTCTGTCTGTCAGCGGACTGTATCTCAATAACCGTAATATGTAGTTGAAATGTTCACAGAGTGTATTTCTATATCCGCAAAAAAAAAAATATAAAATTTATATTAAATAAAAAATTCAAAGGGACTTCCATACAAGAAACGTGTTTTTTTTCGGTTTATGGTACCGAACCCTTCGTGAGACAGTCCGACTCACACTTGGCCGGGTTTTGATTATGTTAATATACATTCAAACTAGCTTTTTCCTCGCATCTTCGCTCGTATTCATGTTTCAGAGCCTTTCCATATCTCATCTGTACCGAAATCCATCGAAATCGGTTCAGCGATTTAGGTGTGAAAGTGAATGTAACAAACAAATAAACTGCGTTTCAAATTTATAATTTACGTAAAAATGAGCGAATATGGAACAGTTTATCTTATCATTGAAGGGTTAAACCGAGCTGGCGTTATAAAAAGGAACGTCGGGTGGGGCCTGCCGATTTCAAAATATCTATTTAACTTTCAAAACGACCGCAGATGTTAATCGATTACACATTTAAATTGCCGACTGTGGGGATCGAAATCGGAAGATATATCAATTTTAAAATCAGAATGTATGTATAAATACTTCATTGTTTCTGGGCTTGAGCAGACTAACTTCTCCTCGTACAATCTCTCAACTCATCAAAATTCTCGGAATTTTGGAAAATATCACATATTTTCACAAAAATACGCTCGAGGTTCGAGTGAAGAAAGCCTGAAAAGATTTTGGTGGCGCCTATGCCCAGCAGTGCTAGGGCGTACTTAATTCAAAAAAGTAAATAATATAATAGAACAGCAGTTCAAAGTTGTATTTTTCGGTCCAGTAGATTCAGATAAATTCAACTGTGTCAGACGAATAGACAGGGACCTTTTTGACCTCGCAAAGATATTAGAAATTTCAGGATGTAGCTTAACTGTGTCAACTTATTTTTGTAACAGTTAGTTTTACTTATTTTTCTTTTATGTGTATTGAGCGAGTCCCGAATAAGCATTTTTGTTTCTTTCTTTTTAGTAATCCTGTAAGGGTTCTGTTGTGAAACCATAAGGGCTTGTTTACGGAGACGAGGGGCGTTCCGCGGGACGATGGGCGGGCCCCGCTGCTTGCGAAAATAACTTTTCCATAAACGCTCTCATACAGCCTATAGTCCCGAAACAGAACTAAGAATGACTGACATTACGATTTCACATTTCCAGTCAAATCGTGTTGTCATTAATTCTTATTGGTTAGGTGATACGGAGTAGAATACACCCGCAACTAAGGTCAAAACTACAGACTTCGGGCTAAGAGAGTAGCCTCCCTGCAATTAATTCAAACATATGACGTTGTATGAGAGCGTTTATAGAGAAGTTATTTACGCACGCAGCGGGGCCCGCCCAACGTCCCGCGAAACGCCCCGCGTCTCCGTAAACGAACACTAAAAACTGTTGTTTGTTATTCAGTCAAATGGTAAATAGTACGCATCGGTTGTGAATTTACAACATTTTCGTGAGGATAAGTATGTGAGCCGGAAGCTCTATGCAAATATCTATCTACTAGTTGCCGCCAGCGTGGAATTAGCACTTCCCCCTTTATGCATTATCCTAATAAATACATTTCTTCCGATACTGTGTGAATGACTGACAGACAACGCACAGCCGAAACTACTGCTCGTAGAAAGCTGAAATTATTTGGCAGATGATGATCATCTGCCTAGCCTGTTCCCAACTATATTGGGGTCGGCTTCCAGTCAAACCGGATTCAGCTGAATACCAGTATTTTTACGTGGAGCGGCTGCCTACCAGACCTCCACAACCCATTACTGGGTAACACGATACTTTTACCTTGGCAAGACTGATGTAAGATTTTCTGAATCTTTCAAATTCTGAATGAAGACAGCGGGAATTAACGGCTTAACGTAGTTTTCGAGGCACGGCGGAAACTCGACATGTTAAGATGGTCATCCATCCACAGACCAACCTTGCCAAGTGTTGCTTAACCTTGAAGATAGACCCGTGCGTCTACTATTATTTAGCCACGAGCTACTCATGGGTGTGTTTATTCTAGTGTGCCCAGTTTATTATCAAAGAAAGAACCTAATACGGGTCAAGCGACTTGCCTTCAAAAACATACTGTAATTTTGACAATATGTTTCTTGGCATATTTTTTAGAGTTAGATGAAAACACCCAATAACCAGCCTATTACTAGCTATCCCAATACCTTCCACGGTTGCTGAATTTGTTGGAAAGTCACCGCGGCCCTGGAACGCAAAGGGCATTAAGAGGAACACGGATGGGTTTTAGTCAGTAAGAGTCTGACACTCCCATTTCCTCCGCCCAGAGCGCGAGGAGTCACTTGATGATTCCCAATTCTTAAAAAACAAAAGAACTCAGGACCTCAGGTTCTGAAGAAGGTTTACAGCCACTAGACCAACGAAACAGTTTAAACTTGTTTTAATTAAATACTGGAAGCAAAGGCCGAAAGTTGGCTTTAGTTTTTTCCGAATCTGAACCAAAAGGTCGTTTTGGCCGCAAAGAAAATTTTTAAACACAAAGTATGAGGTCAAAACTTACAAAACCCACCCATAATACTACCATGCTATAAGGTCCATTTTTCTTTACTTTTCTTAAAAAAGAAAGACCTACTTTAGAACTACGGAGCATGTGACATTTAAATATGTGTCTTCCTACAAGCAAAAGTGACAAAAAAAGGAAGTTTCTTGAAAATTTCCATAAATTTTTACTTTCAAATAAATGTAATGGAATACGTAGGTAATGTCTGATTTACTCTCAATGGCGGTTTTCATTATCACATGTTAACTTTGTATTGCATTGATCTAGGGGGCCAAAGGGCCACTTTAGCAGAAAGCTTATCACGGTACCCGTCACTGTCAAATTTTTCCCAATCAACTTTGAACCTAATGCGTTAGCGATAAAGATGAAATTGATATTGGGCAGATTGTTGTGTGGTTAATACCGCGTGTATCTGACATCGACGCACGAACGATTTCCATGGGTCCCAGGGCATGATTCTGGACACCCTAGACTTAGAATAAAAATAAATAATTAACTACTTTCACTAAAAAGAGCAATCTGAATAAAACCACAAATAGATATCAGCTCAGCTGAGCTGATACCTATTTGTAGTACTCTTGAAAAAAATTAGAAAAGAACCGACGAAAAATTCCAACACTGGGGTGTCCAGAATCATGCCCTGGACCCATGGAAATCGTTTGTGCGTCGATGTCAGATACACGCGTCATTATAATTTTTTTATTTTTTTTATTCAAAACGGGGAAACTCTTGGCCCCAATCTCACCTGGTGGAAAGTGATGATTAGGCCGAAGATGGAAGCGAGTTTCACCCGGAATTCTCTAACATAGAGGAACTGGCTATCATACCTCTAATTGCCGGAACACAACAATGCTGTTAACATTGTTGTTATGGCGACAGACTTAGACATGATGGTGGTAGCTTGCCAGGCGGACTTAGAAGTCCTACCACCAACCAAACCGAGCAAAAAAGCGAGCGTTGCTCCCGCTGGAAATCGAGCCCGGGACCTCTGGGTCTGAATCGGGTGGTATAACCACTAGACCAAGGAGGCGGTTAGTGTCACCTGTTTAGCACCACCCGGGGACCACGTGTAGGGATTCGCTGAAGGGTATTGTCCTACGGACGCGGGTGACTCGGCCCCCTAATGATTCTGCTAAAGTGGTCTTTTTAAACTCGCACTTTTTCGGATATAGAAAAGTACCATTCCATTAGCGAAACCGATTGTCGAAATACTAAAATACAAGGGATTGATCACGTGTTCTTTCGTCAACGTCTGTCAATCGCATACACTTTTGACGTCTGTCAATCACATAAACTTTTGACCTCTGACAACTGCATACACTTTTGACGTCTGTCAATCACATAAACTTTTGACCTCTGACAACTGCATACACTTTTGACGTCTGTCAATCACATAAACTTTTGACCTCTGACAACCGCATACACTTTTGACGTCTGTTAATTGTATACACTTTTGACGTCTGTCAATCGCATACTTTTTTGACGTCTGTCAATCGTATACACTTTTGACAATCGCCTTCGCCACGATTCGTTTTTCTTAGATGAGACACAACGCGACATCAACCCGGGCTAGGGGGACTACTCTCTAAGCCCGAAGTCCGTGGTTTCATGCATAGTTGGGCGTATTCTACTCCAGCGAAGTCTTACGGGCGAAGCTAGTGGTCGAGGCCCTAGTCCACTGGCTGCGTGTGACTTCAACATGGTACCTACTACTGAAACTCGACGTTTTCCAGAAAAAAAAAAATCAGTTGCACAAAAAAATGGAAAACGTTTTCGTCCTTCATCAATTTTCCTCTTTTTTTGACATAGATACGTAAAGTTGAACTTATTTTTTCAGTCGTCTCATAAACGTTATGGTATATAAAAATATCCGTTCAGTATGGAACAACTTCGCCATAGTTTTGAGGTCATATTATTATAACTGAATTCTCCATACTTACACATGTTTGAAAAACGTGTCATTTATCACATCAACTCAAAAAACTGTTCAGAAAAGTGTATTGCGCAATTTCGAGACATCTCAATATTGTAATTGGATAGACAATTTTTTGCAGTGTTTGTGTTAAAGCATTGAGAATCAAAACATGAAAAAAAAACCGACACAGCAGTGCGAGTAGGTCTCGCGCACGAAGGGTTCCGTAACAAAATCCTTTAAAAAAACAAGTTACTTGCATGGGAGCCCCGTTTATTTTTTAGTTTTGTTTATTATTATTGTCTCGGTCATCTTTCACCTAGAGTAAAGTGAAGATCAAACCTACATAAATAAAAAAAACTTAAAAAAATATTGTGGTTATAGCAGAAATCTACTATAGCCAAAAATAAACAAAATTAAAAATTATCACACATAGTTTTAATTTTACAATTGAAATTTTGACATTGAGAAAATTAAAAAAAAAAAAAAAACTGTGAACATTTCAACTGTCTACCTATAACAGTTATCGAGATACAGCCCGCTGCCAAACAGACAGACGGACCGACGGACAGCGGAGGCTTAGTAATAGGGTTTCGTTGGTTACTCTTTGGGTACGAAATCCTAAAAAGCAAAAAATACGAAAGGTGAAGTAAGATTATTTATTTATTGATTTATGTTCATACAAAACACTCATAAAATTGTATACAAGAAGAAGAGCATAAAACGATTGCTTTGTTTTGAAAGAGGAAAATAAATCTAAATAATATGCATGCTAGAAAACTAAACTTTCAATCAAAAACAAAGTCTATACGATGGAGCGAGCTTACCCAGAAGTAGCCTGTTCACTCTTACTAACTTTGAAAAGATTAGGGTTGTAAGCGTTCGGAAACAGCCGCAAACAGAGTTCCACTCCTTTACTGTGCGCATTATGAAAGACGCGTGGAAACGCTTAGTGCGTCAGTTACTCGACCAAGCCCGTTTCGACGGACGGAGCCAGCTAGGGCCAGTGCCTGCCAAAGTTCCGTCCCGTCCAAAGCTCGGTAGCTTTAATTTAAACATTGAGCTCCTCCTAAATATTAAAAACTGGCTGATGCCCGCGACTTTGCCTGCTTGCCAAACTATATGTATATTAAAACCGTCCTCGAGAACCACTCTATCCATTGGTGAAAACAGCATGAAAGTCGGTGCAGTTGCTATTGAGTTGCACACAGCCAGACAGACAAACGCGGCGGACAACTTTGTTTTATAATATGTAGTGAATGTACAAAGGAACTTCACATGATAATCGAGACAATAAGTACCATCACTTACCTTGACCGTATTGTGTTCCCATTTAAAAGTAATATGAATGGCTGAGAAAAATTGATGCGTAATTTGGAATGCCTTTTCATTCCAAATTACGCATAAATCTTGAGAGGCAGAAATCATTTGAATATCGACGATCGATTCTCGAAAGCTCTGTTTATATTTCAACATGGCTATAATCTTTTTCCTGTTGTATATTTGGAGCTGACACGTCTCTTTATCCTCTTCTCGAAAATCATCACCTGCCTAGTCTTTTCCCAATTATAGCCGGAATAGCTGAAAACCAGTATTTTACGTGGAGAGGTTGCCTACCAGACCTCCACAACCCATTAACTGGGTCACACGGTTATCAGACAAGACTGGTGTCAGATTTTCTAGCTCCTGACTATCCGTAACGACTGGTGAAGATCTCCAAATTACAGCCGGGACCAACAGCTTAACGTGCTTTCCGAGGCACGGAGGAAACTCGTTATGTTAAGATGGTCACTCATCCACAGACCAATCTCGGCAAGCGTTGCTTAACCTTAAAGATTGACCTGTGCAGCTCTTATTATTTAGCCACGAGCTTATCCTCTTCTCGAAACTAAGACCTCCTTTATAAAGGTACATTCGTAAATATAGATCGATAGTTAGTATCTGGTTAAAAACTTTATCCACGAAAACAGATATCAAGCCTGCCTTTTTTTAAGGATGGGAAATCATCAAACGACTCTTCCCAGTTTGGGTGAAGCGGAAGGAAGTGTCAGACTCTTACTGACTTAAAAATCCATCCGTGTTCCTCCTAGTGCCCTTTGCATTCCAGGGCCGCGGTGACTCTTTCGACCAAATCCGCAACCCTGGCAGACCCTAGCGGGCCACGTCTTCTATGCTAACATCTCTATGACGCGCGCGTGGAACACAACGCGCCATCGACCCGGGCCTGGTTCTGATCGGACAGCGAGCCACTCAACGCTCGCCGTCCGCAGGATATCAAGCCTGCCTGCAATTGTGTTAACGAACGCATACAACCCTAATCTTTTTAAAGTTACAGTGAATAGGTTAGATCAAGCACAAACATTTGATGCGTCTTCTGGGGAAGCTCGCTTCATTGTCGACTTTCTTTCTGTCATCTTTGACCTAGATTATAGTCAAGAAAAAACCCATCTCAAATAAAAAAATAAATTCTACGAGAAAGTACTACGATGAAATTATTTTATCTGAAAAAAAAAAATGTTTTGACGTTTCTTGGTTTGAATAAATTATCTGAATATCTAATGTACTGTTAAAAAAAACCATGTGGTTCCAAATTTTGTTGCATGATTTAAACTGGACAAATACATCTTCATACTAACATAGTAAGTTTAATGAAAGCTTTAAAACTGAACTTTTTTGGTAGGTATTATTGAATCTGCGTGTCTAAAAAGTCCACTTTAGCATTGACTTTAGCAGAATCAGAAAGCACGCTACCGGTCACCGTAATTTTTTTCCAATAAACCTTGAACCTAATGGTGTTAGCGATAAAGGAAAATAAATTTGACAGATTTTAATTTTATAGAGGAGAATACCCTTCAGCGAAACCCTACACGTGGTCCCCGGGTGGTGCTAAACAGATGACACTAACCGCCTCCGTGGTCTAGTGGTTATACCACCTGATTCAGACCCAGAAGTCCCGGATTCGATTCCCAGCGGAGGCAAATTTTTTGCTCGGTTTGGTTGGTGGTAGGACTTGTTATAAGTCCGCCTGGCAAGCTACCACCATCATGTCTAAGTCTGTCGCCATAACAACTATGTTAACAGCATTGTTGTGTTCCGGCAGTGAGAGGTATGATAGCCAGTTCCTCTGTGTAAGGATTCCGGGTGAAACTTGCTTCCATCTTCGGCCTAATATCACTTTTCATCAGGTGAGATTTGGGCCAAGAGTTTCCCCGTTTTGTATAAAAAAAAAAGATTGTTTTGTGGTTAATATTATGACTCTGCAAAAGTGGCCTTATGGACCCAATTCTACTCATTCCCAAGCAACGCGATTGAGATACGAATTCAAACATTGCAAAAAAATAGTACCTACAATAATAATTGACACTCTGTTCAATGCGGTGCCGAAACTACTTGTCGTAGGAAGCTGAAATTCGGCATGTAATTTCTTTGGGGAGTGAAAAAGACAAAAATACAGCTTCCCGTAATTCCTACGGAAATGAAAAAAAACGGGATACGCGCGGACAAAGTCGTGGGTAAAAGTAGGATAAATAATTTGTATTGATTAATTGCTTCATCGTAACCTAATTTTATTATGACTAAGCCACAAAATAATTACTGCACTTAAATAAATAAATAAATAAATAAATATCCTTGGACATTTCACACAACGCCATATAGTCCCAAGCTAAGCAACCTAATGCTTGTGTTATGGTAACGAGATGGCTGATAAACTACTTAGATACATTTTTTTTTTGTAAATACATACCTACATATTATAGATAGAAAAACACCCAGACTCGGAACAAATACTTGTAGGTCTTACAAATATGTGTTCCGTGCGGGAATCGAACCCGCGACATGCTGCGCAGCAGTCAATCGCTCAACCACTGCGCCAACCTTGTCGTCTTATTCCTAGAATGATTACTAGGAAGTACACACGGCAAAAAAGATTGGTTTGAAGGAAAAATCCACTATTGGATATGCCTACGTGACGACACACGCGTAGCCCCATAGACTATGCACTGTAGCAGGGACGGTGAACCTAATGGGCCGTGCGCCATGGATAGCGATTGACGGAAAAATGTGGCCTCACAAAAAAGTCTTTACGAAAAAAAAAAATCTTTTATAAACTAAATACGGTTATTTGTAAAACACCGACAACCTTTCAGGATTATATTTTTGTACTGTGACTTTTAAAAATTCACCATATTTTAGTTCATCAGGTTTTATACAAACAAAATATTTAAATTGAACGCTCTAAATACTGCAAAGTCTAAGATGCGAAAAAGAAAGCTCTTTCTTTTTCTTTTTGGTTTTAGAGTAGGTTATACTTTTTCAAATATTTGAAGATCATTTCCCCACACAATATACTTATCTAATCAAGTCATAGCAAAAACATCTCTTAATGCTAAAACGTTCTATATTATCAAAGAATTGTTTACAATTTCGTAAATAATAAAAAAGAAATACTATTTATTGTACACTACACAAAAATTACTGTCAGAGCTTAAAATAGAAGGCCAATGGCCAGATCCATCGTAAACCTTTAGATTTGACAGATAAGGAGAAAAGACATACAAGAACTTTGGGGACGGGGACCGCAAATTCCATTATTTTTTAGTACTAGTTTTTTGAGACCACAAGAAAAATACGTGATTTGACGTTTGGTGCATAGAAAAAGTAGTTCATGATGATAGTAAAATGAATTATTTCATGTATTGCGTTTGTTCTATGACACGTAAAAACAAATTGTTTAACTCTCTCCTTTACAAAATTACAATTAAGTAGGTACAAGACAATATTACAATTGTAGATTTTTCTGAGGTGGTTAAAATGAAGTTACACAGAGCATTGACTCTACCCCCTGAACTAGGCGGGATCCTGTATCTCAGGGGATAGTTTTCAGCAATTTACAATACATTGCATAGGTAGTTGTTTTTTTTTTGAAACAATAATGGTTTTTTAACCGAATTCTCAAAAAGGAGGAGGTTCTCAATTCGGTTGTATTTTTTTTTTCGTAGTTTTCCTAAAAGGTTTTGTATCTCTGGCCAGTAGTGAATGGCTGTTAATTTGTAGGCACAAGGCGGGCGACACGTATTCTGAGTTAAAGTGGCGATGATAATTTGTAGTATGCAGAACAATAATTAGAGAACTTTATTACTTAAGTGTTTTCTTCTAGCTGAGTATTTTACAAAATAGAAAAATCATAATTCTATGTAGTCAATCCAATAGATTTTCAATAAAATATTGGGAACGTATTTTTACCATTACAAATGATAAAAAGCTGGCCAAGTACGAGTCGGACTCGCGTGCAAAGGATTCCGAACCAATTTTATTTCTTAACATGTGTTTTTGATACTACAGACTTATTGGCTTGGCTTATTGGTTTGGACTTTTTGGTTGTCCTGTACTTTTTAGGTAAAGAACTATTGTTTACAGTTTTTTCAAAATTTTAGGCTCTACGGTTTCGGAGATAAGGGTAAGTTTAAGTAAAATTATGAAAAAAATATAATTCAAACCTCGCAGTACTATTGATTTGATATGTCACACAATACAGCTATGAATACTTTTTTTTAAATTTCCTAATTTGGCCCCCAAAAGCGACCCCCATACTAAAAATGTATTTATTTACGTAACTTGTTTTGGTTACCGAAGTACATATATAATGTAAACCAAATTTCAACAAAATTGGTTCAGCAGATCCGGAGAAAACTGGCTGTGACAGACGGACAGACAAACAAGTTACGTTTTTCGGATGTTCGGTACCCTCAAATTATAAAATTATACCGCATCAAAGTCCAAGAGCGAGGTCTGCTGTTGTGACGTCATTAGTCAAAATCGTATATGACGGGAGTTTTCAACGCACTGTATGGTCTTCATTTTCCTTTTACGTGAAAAAATACTTCTACAATATTTTTCTGAAATCCATCTGACGGACTAGTTAGATTTTTTCAGTAAAAATTATATCAGACAGAACAAATGAGAAAAAATAATGTCAAAGATTTTTTTACTATCGATAGGCACACGTTTGACCACTATCTCACCTGATGGTGCGATGATACGGTCTAAGATGGAGCACGTTTGCATAGAAGTAACTTGACTTAAAGACTCCCAGGTTGTAGCTATCAGGAAACACAGACTCAGGCAGGGAATTCCACTCCTTAGCTGTTAATGTATTCCCAAAACGGTTTTGTCCTATAAGACTTCCGTTTTATATTCGCATCTACGGAACCCTAAAACACAGCTCACTCGTTCTAGACCACGAGGAACACTTCGACAGGTTCACCGCACTATAACGTTTTAATAGATTGAACAAATACAAATAAATACAGCCAGATGAGAGCCAGAACAGGGAGATTTCAACGCCTCACACCTATCGAAACTAAAAAAGCAAACAATGTTTAATATAAATGTTTAGTGAATTAATTGTTATATTTCTGGCAAAATGCGCAAGCGGCGTTGAAAGATCAATGTAAACAACTGCCATTTTGTTTTGAAATTCTAGTGATTGATTTTTGTGCATTTGTATTAGGTGGGACTTTGAGTAGAGATTAGGCAAAGGATTGATCGTATTTTGTCTGTAAGACTGTGTCTACTATATGAAAACTAGACACTACTGCTGTAAGTGATAGAGTTTGTAATTAATCAGTTTTATTTTTAAGTTTTCATCACCTGCCTAGCCTTTTCCCAATTACATAGGGGTCGGCTTCCAGTCACACCGGATTTAGCTAAATACGAGTGTTTTACGTAAAGCGGCTGCCTACCAGATCTCCACAACCCATTAACTGGGTAACACTTTACTCTTTGGTAAGACTGGAGTCTGCCAAAAATCTACAAATGACAGCCGGGACCAACGGCTTAACGTGCTTTCCGAGGCACGGAGGTAACTCGGTATGTTAAGATGGTCACCCATCCACACCCCAACCTTGGCAAGCGTTGCTTAACCGTAGAGATCGACCCGTGCGGCTATTATTATTTAGCCACGATTTATATCTCATAATTTCAAAAGGAATTAAAATAAAAACGATGAAGAAGAAAAAAGGAAAAGATTGTTTCGATAATGTAATGCCACTCATTAAACTCTATAGCTTATTTATACTCTTAGTTCCGGACTGTTGGCAGACAAAATTTTATGTGAAATTTTCTGTAGAACTTTTTGATACTATTTTTAGTATTTTATTATCTTGATTCCGAACATTTCCTCAGCTATGTTAACTTCCATTCATATTAATATTGCGACATTTGTCTTTTTTTACACAAGAGCTCTAAGCATTGAGTTCTGGCTTCTGTTATCTTAATCATTTACCTCCGTGGTCGAGAGGTTTAGGCGCTTGCCTTATGACCCGGTGTTCGTGGGTTCGATTCCCACGGGAAGCATACTTTGTAAAGTTGTTTCCAGTTTGGTTAGGACATCGCCGGCTTGGATCCCCCGATAGTCTCATAAAAAATATGATTCTGTGCTTTGGAAGGCACGTAGGTATAAGCTGGTGGTCCAGGTCACCAAATGGCAGTCGTAAAACCATGTCAGAGGCCCTTGAGGCGGTGTAGAAACTCTGACACTAGTCAGCGAAGGAGGTGGCGGAGTGGGAGAGGGAGAGAATCTCTCGTCCCGGCCGCCGTTGTAAACGCCGCGGACGTCGGAGGCCACCGTAGGCGCGGGCCTGTGGACGCGTGAGCTATAGGCAGCTCGCCGTCCGTCCGTCTTATGACGACAGGCCGTGTCGACGGCGCGTTCGTGTTCCACGCGCACCTCAAATTGAGTCAGCATTGGGAGGGGCCCGAAAGGGCCAAAACCTGCCGGAGTCGCGGGACTATTCGAAAGAGATGCCGTCGCTCCGGAACACAAAGAGCACTGAAGGAACATGGATGGGTTTTAGTCAGCAAGAGTCTGACACTCCCTCCCGCTCCGCCCAGAGCGGGGGAAGTCATTTGATGATTTCCCATCCCTAAAAAAAATAAATAAAAAAAAAGGAGGGTGTGTGGGGTGGATAGACCTTAGTGCCCACACAATAAGAAGAAGAATCTTAATCACCATCAACTTATCAGACGTTCACTGCTGGACATAGGGCTCCCCCAAGCGTCGCCACAACGACAGGTCCAGTGCGTCTCGCATCCATCGGCTCCCTGCAACCCTCACCAGGTCACCTGTCTACCTTTTTGAGATGTGTGTTTTTTTTTACAAATACAAATAATTTATTTGCTTGAATATGGGTACATACATAAGGTGTTTCAAATTACATATAAGTTCTTAATGCCATATTCTACTTGATAAGGTGTGCAAATATCTAATACATGCAAAATTCAAATATTGTTCATTATTAATAATTAATTAATTATAGATGACATTAATAATTAAAACATATCATTTAATTTTTTTTTTTTTTTAAACAAAATTCTACCTTTATTTAACTTAATAAATGCTGACTAGATGTATATACAATTAAATAAAATAAAAAAAAACTCTTAACTAACTAAAACTAAAACTAACATATGGCGTCGAAAAATTCGTCCGCATCGCTAGCCACTGGTAATGAGCCCAAAAGGCTGGCAGCATTGCCACGTTGTATCGCAATGCTAATCCTTTGGCCGAGGTAAAAGCCAGCCCTTGGGTCACGCGAAGTGTCAACTAAGCGTCTTGATAGATCTTTAAACAAGTTATGAGCACTTGGACCCCACGACCCGAGAGTTTCAACCCCAAACGGCTCGAAAATATAATTTCCAACGAGGTTATTATATTTCCGCCGCTTGAGGTTCTCTGCAGCCGCGGCGGCAGCACCAGCACATCACGAAGAGCTAGGAAGGTGGGATGGCGCAAGAGTATCGACGCAGGTAGCGTCCCACACTAAAGGCCTACCCATCTTCCAAGGAAATAACGACATGCCGTCCGATCTCTTGCCATCGTCACGTGCCAGGCCATTGGGTTCTAATACAGCCGGAACGCCGACGGCGACAAGAGCTCGTCGGATGATGTCATTAATGTTCGCGTGCCGCGCTATACGACCCGCGCTACGGCTGCATGATAGACCGTGGTGTCCGAGGCTGTTGACAACTTCGCCACAGTGGCAGTGATGAGGAGAACAACAAGGAGCGCCAAGACGTAGGGAAGCAGCGAGGCGGAAAGTAGTATCGTCGAACAAGGTGCCTATGTTCGACGATGGTAGTGCGTGAAGCCAGAGTCCCGACTCCCACTGTCCCACAGCCAGCAGGCGCGCACACTCCGAAGCAGTCGCAGATGTGGCCATAAGGTCATGCTGAACTATTCTGCAGAGTGGCTCGTCCCACCGTCTTTGGGACGATGGGTAGTCGGGTAGATTTAGATTCGGGCAAGCGAGTCTCCAGGCATCCATAGCCTCAGAGAAGCACGGCACATCAAAACCAGTCAGTGAGGAAGCTAGAATATTCCTGACTAATTTCTCAGTGCCATGAACTGAGGATATGAAAGCCGGTAAACTGATACTCGTAATTTTGCGGACGCCGAGGCCTCCCATACGGATGGGAAGAGTAGCTTGACTCCAAGCTCGGTCGTCCAAGGCCACATTTAAAATTGAAATTAGAGTATGACGAATGATTTGGTCCATTTTTTCTAAAAGATGTGGGTGCTTCCATAAATGGGAAGCACGCAGAAAGTAACTTAATTTAGGGCCGAAACAGCAGTAACGGATTAAGGTGATTGCCGAATGCAAATCATAAAATTTTGTATTTTCTCCTCAACAAAATTGGGAAAAGATTGCTAAAAATTGGAGATCCAAGGAGGCGAAGACAACTTTTTTCTATAACTTTGATATCTGGAGATATTGCGTTGAATTTGGAAAGTGTCAGATGTCTGTCGGTACAGTCAGAAATGAATAATTCACACTTCGAAAGGTTGAGCTGTAGTCCTATAGATTGGAGTTGATTTTTTAAAACTTGTAAATCAGCTAAAACCGTGTCTACATCACCTCCTAGGGTTCCATCATCTAGATACCAAACATTAAATTTGGAATTTAGCTGTCGAATGATTGGGTGAATAGCTAGACTAAAGATCACTGGCCCGAGGGGATCACCTTGCTGGCAGCCGACAGCGGATTCCAGAAGGTTGTCCCGGTAGAGTCTCATTTAAATAGAATTAAAACATATTTTCGCGGCCCATGACGTGGAAAATCATTTATATTTTGCGATAAAGAATTGCCGTTTAATAAAGGTATTTACACTTCGCTACCCGTATTATCAAGTGATCTCTATTTCAGGACGAGTCCATAATTATTTTGATAACCTTGAATTATTTAAATTTCCACATCAAACCTTTCTCACTGTAAGGAAGAACTCTCTGCCTGTGTTTGTGTTCCTGAACGCTTACAACCCTAATCTCTTCTATCGTAAGCTCGTTCTATCGTAAACTTTGTCTCTGTCATCTCTGACCAAGACTAGAGTCAAGAGCAAATGCATCACTAATAAACAATAAAGATTTCATAATATCAAGAAAGAAAGAAAGAAAGAAAGAAATAAAGAAAGAAAGAAAGAAAGAAAGAAAAATAGTTTATTTACGCCAAGCATGACGCATAGGAATAAAACACTTACTAAAATAAAAATTACAAAAAAAAACTGGGACAATATGCGTCACCTTAACGTAAAACGGTCATCGCTCAGCAATTGGTTGATAATTTAAATTGCAGCAATATACTATCTTTTTGATAAATTCATAAATTGAGCCGTAATAAGCCACTATAGGCCAATAAATATCAATAAATATTTATCAAAATTACCTTGGGTTTACCTTACGGTAACGCAAAAATAAGGCACTATAGGCTAATCATTATCAATAAATAGTTATCAAAATTACCTTGGGTTTATTTAGTCATGCAAATTTTATTTCTTTTCGCAAAAGTGACAAATTTTTCACTCTTTAAAACGAACACACTTTTAATCATGTTAATGTCATTAATCTATATTTAACCGACTTCCCAAAAAGGAGGAGGTTATCAATTCGGTTGTACGTTTTTTTTTTCTTTTTCTTTAATGTTTGTTACCTCACAACTCCGACAATTATGAACCAATTTGAAAAATTTTTGTTTTATCTGAAAGGATATACTTGCAGATTGGTCCCATTTAAATCATATCAAAATCGGTTTCGAACTTTGGATTTTAAATCGAAATCGCTGAAATTTGACTATATTTAGAAGATTCTTTGATAATCGAAATTGCGTATTTTGCTTTTCTGCGATTTTGTAGTGGTGTTGTTAGGTGTGGGGCACCACTAAAAAGTGAAAAATAAAAAACTTTTTACAAAATAAAACCGACTTCTAAACAAAAAAAACACTACAAAGTAAAAAATAACTAATATATATAACTATAACTATACTAATATAACTATAATACTAATAATTCGGAAGTCTGTGTCAAAATACGAAGAAACTAACAAAAACACCGACTGCCGAATTTAAAGTTATTTTTTACTTTGTAGTGTTTTTTTGTTTAGAAGTCGTTTGTATTTTTTTGTAAAAAGTTTTTTTTTGTGTATGAGTTTGAAAACAGAAATACCTCTTACAAGTCATGCCCCACGGCTTCGCTCCCGTCAACTGGCAACTTTCTAATTTTTTTCTTCCATGCGAACCTCGCCCTGACAATTACAAACACAACTATAAAAGAGTTATCCAATTTGGATCAAAAAAAATTAAAAAAGTGTTTATTCACGGTAATACATTGTACAAACAAAATCATTACCTCTGCCAAACTGCAAAGCAGTTTTTTGGCAGATGTAGCTCCTTTTATCTAGCACAAGCATTGATTGAAGATTGGTTCAGTCGTTACGAAGTTATGCGCGTACATACATTTCGGAGATTCATTTTAGGGTTCCGTAGCCAAATGGCAAAAAACGGAACCCTTATAGACTCGTCATGTCTGTCTGTCTGTGCGTCCGTATGTCAAAACCACTTTTTTCCGAAACTATAAGAGCTATGCTGTTGAAACTTGGTAAATAAATATATTCCGTAAACCGCATTAATATTTTCTCACAAAAATTGGGGGTTAATTTTGGGGGTTCCTCATACTTGGAGCAGAAACTCAAAAATGTTTTTTTTCATCAAACCCATACTTGTGGGGTATCTATGGATAGGTCTTCCAGAATGATATTGAGATGTCAATTTTTTTTTTAAACTGTATAGTTTGCACGAGAGACACTTCCTAAGTGGAAAAATGTGTCCCACCCGTGTCGTAAACCGTAACTTTTGCTTGTAATATATACCTACAGGTTTGTACGGAACCCTCGGTGTGCGAGTCCGACTCGCATTTGGCCGGTTTGTATTAATATAGATTAAACAATACAAACAATGACGAACATTTTCTCTAATCTGAATACTACAATCAGTTCGGTTCACAGAATTCTCATGTTTAATGTTAAACCTTTAAGGTCGTACGCATGTACATAAAACGTATCTTTTCAAGTAACCTTCAATATAATTTTTAGGATTTTTCCTCAAGTCTGAATAAGTAGAGGTTTTTTATATTAATGATTGAATAGAACCTTGCTCTGGAAAATAAAAACGTTGGTTAAATTTTTGCCTGAAACAAAGCAGTAGGAAATGTGACCATAGGGCTAATTCACGTAATGTTATGACGCACCGATTAAGTTTTAGTGCAGTTGCAATTAAGTTTAAGTTCGAGTGATAAACGGTATACTTAAAATCTTTGAACTGCGCGTAAGCTGCGCGTGAACTGCACGTCAATTGCACGACAACCAAACTACCAAACTTACTGACGGTAGTGAGAAAAAATATTATTCACTAAATAATCGACTAGAAATGAATAAATTTCAATGAATATAGACGTTATTATAATATTAAGAATTAAACTTAAGCTTATAAGCTGTCATTTTGGGACGTCAAACAAATAGTAGATTAACGATCACGTTGCGTTCCGAAACACACACCAAAGACGCGCAACAGTAGAATGCCACTATTGCGCTCGCGTGACGCGCACTTGACGCGAGCGTGTCTGACAGCGGTAGAGAATACGAAAAGCGTTGTTTTGATCGAAACGTAACTTAAACTGCACTGCAACAGCACTTATTTAGTTACGTGAATTAGCCTACTGATTGTAGGCTTGGTAATTTCATGATATGGCCGAAGTTAGGTTAGGTTAGGTTTTGGGAGAACTTAAGCAATCGACAGGGTTAGGGTAGGTTCGAATGGGAGCTAGAACAAGCAATCACTGTAGACTGAAATAGGACCCGGAAAAGAGAAAAAAATAGTTGATACTATATCTGAAATGACTTCCATGCAGTGACCAGTTATTTCATGGAAAAGCCGGCCATATCGTTAATGGCAACTATCACAAAATCTATACTAATATACTAATATACTAATATATAATATTATAAAGAGGTAACATTTGTTTGTTTGTTTGTTTGGTTGAACGCGCTAATCTCAGGAACTACTGGTCCGATTTGAAAAATTCTTTCAGTGTTAGATAGCCCATTTATCGAGGAAGGCTATAGGCTATATATCATCACGCTAAGATAAATAGAAGCGGAGCATTAATGGAAAATGTGACGCAAACGAAGTTGCGCGGGTCAGCTAGTTAAACATATAAACCTTCCTCATTTTTTTTTTTTTTTTTTTTTTATCCAAAACGGGGAAACTCTTGGCCCAAATCTCACCTGATGGAAAGTGATGATTAGGCCGAAGATGGAAGCAAGTTGCACCCGGAATCCTCTTACACAGAGGAACTGGCTATCATACCTCTAACTGCCGGAACACAACAATGCTGTTAACATTGTTGTTATGGCGACAGACTTAGACATGATAGTGGTAGCTTGCCAGGCGGACTTAGAACAAGTCTTACCACCAACCAAACCAAGCAAAAAATTTGCCCCCGCTGGGAATCGAACCCGGGACCTCTGGGTCTGAATCAGGTGGTATAACAACGAGACCACGGAGGCGGTTAGTGTCACCTGTTTAGCACCACCCGGGGACCACGTGTAGGGATTCGCTGAAGGGTATTCTCCTACGGACGCGGGTGACTCGGCCCCCAAAATCTATCCTCTTCAATCACTCTATATATTAAAACAAACCGCATAAAAATCCGTTGCGGAGTTTAAAGATTTAAGCATACTTAGGGATATAGGGACAAGCGTCTTTGTTTTATACTATGTAGTGAAGAGTCTGGCACTCCCTTCTGCTTCGCCCAAAGCGGAAGAACTCATTTGATGATTTCCCATTTCCCATCCTTAAATAAAAAGTCACTTTCTGCTTTTATAAATGTAGATAATAATATAAATGTCATGCTGCGAGAGACAGCGACAAAGAAGAAGATGCAAGTATATTTTTGGGAATAGTTGAATCCTCTATAACTTATTTCCAAAAATGGTCATACATACCGACAAAGCTTACCCACTGATTGGTCCTATAATAAGACGTACAATAACGCACAAACCATTCATAGTAGCGACTAAAAATGGCGTCTAGAATTTAAATTCTCAATTTATGGGCGTATTATGAAAACATTCACTAATTTTACACCAGGAATGCGAGATCAGGTATTCGGCTATTTCAGAATCGATTTGATTCCACGAATGGTTTATAAAGAGAGTCATGTGGGATGACGACCTCAACCCGTATAGTTCATATATTCACGCTTGTTTTTTGTAGGGGAATACAGTACTGCTATTCCTTAAGTGAAAAAAACTTATTTCCAAAAATATACAAACGAATTCCAAATAAAAAAAACCACTACAACGTACAAAATAACTTTAATTTTAGAAGTCGGTGTTTTGGGTAACGTCTTCGTTTTTGACGATATGACACCGACATATATAGTGCTGGGCTCTGGGCTGGTACCCCTAAACAGTACATGTCTATTTGATTGATTATCTCCGAAGTTTTTCACGAAAAAATAAGACCATTTCGAAATAAATAGAATTTAGGCAAATCCGTCTTATTACGAAATTATACCCGAACATACCTAAAAAAAAAGTTTACCAAGTAAATTGTATAGAAACATCCAAATTAATTACCTCCTCTGTTTTCGAAGTCGGTTAAAAAAAATTGTGAACTGAACAAGAAGTGAGCTGCCAATCCATAAATTAATATGAAATGACAGTACATTTCAAGTACCAAAGATTTCACGGTGACAATCATGTTTACAGCTAGTCTATTCTGTAAAAAACCATTTCGATATCGACTTCACCTGAGTGACTAAGCTTACAAAGTGAACTTTATTTCACACATCCTAAGGTCTTATATTTATACGAACTTAAATTGAAACTCACCTCGGATTCCGCTGTCGAGACACGAAAATGTTGTTACAGAATAGCACTGCTGAATACACCGACGATACTGTAAAGGTGGTTTTATACCGTCGAGGCGAAGCGTGGATGGGATTGGCGTGAATCGAAACGCTGTCCCTTTTACACTGATGATGTCTCACCTTGAGTCACGATGTCAAGCGATGGCCATCGCTGCCTCGGCTGACCAGCCAACTGATCCTCGCCAGCTGAGTCTCGCGCGCGAAGGATAATGAATGTCCACTTCCATCACAACCATCCAGTGAATGAATACTTCAGAACTTCGCGAATTTCAAACAAATATTACAGTAGGTTGCCTTTGATGCATCTCTTACATAGTTTTAAATTGTAAAGAAAACATAAAACAATATTTTTAGGTACTTTTCACAATATAAGATGCATGATTTTTTTAATATTTAGCAATAAATCGGAAATACTCCAAAACCCCAGTGAATGAACTGAATTTTCTAGTAAATAGACACAATCTTTTATGAACGACCATTCATTCACTGGATTTTTAAAAACTTTTTAAAAACTGGAACACTCAAAATTTAATGTTACTAATTAAAATCCCAAGTAAACAGAATTGAAACGCATTCATAAATCTTATTTTAATTTTATTGAGCAAAAAATTTGGAAAAATACTAACTGTTTTCTGATACCTTATTCGTAAACCCTAGCTCGAACAACTTACAATTTCACTATAACCGAAAACTGTAGACGCTCGCAATTTTGTAATGAACCTTGACATAACTACATAGCGCGAGCGAGAACTACGGCGACGAGCGGGTTATAATTTAAAAAATACAACCGACTTCCAAATTAAATAAAAACACTACAAAGCCACTACCATCCCACTACTACCATCCACGCGCTACTTCCATCTTCGGCCTAATCATCACTTTCCATCAGGTTAGATTTGGGTCAAGAGTTTCCCCGTTTTGAATAAAAAAAAAAAAAAAAAAAAGTAACTTTAATTTCGGAAGTCGGTGTTATTTTTAGTTTCTTCGTATTTTGACACCGACTCACGAAATTAAAGTTATCGTTTTACTTTGTAGTGTTTTTTTATTTTGTCGGTTGTATTTTTTTGTAAAAAGTTTTTTATTTTTCACTTTTTAGTTGTAGGTACCCCAAACCTAACAACACCACTGCAAAATCGCAGAAAAGCAAAATACGCAATTTCGATTACTTGGATACCAAAAAACCAGCATCCAAGTAAACGAATTCCAGCTATTTCGATTTAAAATCCAAACTTCGTAACCGATTTTGATAAAAGAATTTTTCAAATCGGTTCACAATTGTCGGGAAGTCGGTTAGAAATGGAATTTGCGGTCTCCGTCCCGAAAGTTCTTGTATATCTTTTCTCCTTATCTGTCAAATCAACCTAACCGATTTTGATAAAATTTAAATGGGACCACACAAAAACAAGAATTTTTCAAATAGGTAAACTGACGGAAGTTATGAGGTTTTCAAATTCAAATTCAAAAGTCATTTATTCAAATTAGGCTGAGGGCCAGCACTTTTTGAACGTCAAGTTTTACAAAAGACAGTCCCCCAAAACGCCCGCCCGTCACCACTTCCTAGTGTTTTAGCTGTGGAGAAGAAGTGGCCAACAAACTCCCCAGCAACACAACTGTCTGTTACGTTTTAGGAACTAACTAACTAGGTAACAAACATAAGAAAAAAAAACATACAACGCAATTGGGAACCTTGCTAGCGATTGTATTATATTCAGATCTTGAACCTTTAAACTAACAAGAAAATGCTAAATAAATATTTAAAAAAAACGAACAACGTTTCGTGCGTAACACATAGACGCATTGGATATACATTTATGTCTATTTATGCGCGCACCCATCTCATTTTAATGTTCGTTGACTGTTGCTTGACCGCTTCATCTTTACTTCACCCATCGTATTACTCTTTCGGCATGGGCACGCTCAGCAAAATTTTTTTTTTTATGTTTTTGTTTCTCTTATTTCATAATATATTTTTTTTTCATAATGTGTCATTGCTGTTGTGTTGTGTCTGTGTCGAATATAATTGTTTTCTATTATATTCTATTCTATTATATTGGTTTACGGTCGTTTACAAATTTAGGTTTCGTTCTTGGATTCATTTAACTAGTGATTTGTGGCGTCGAAAGTGACAATGACACTGTTGGCTTAGTGATTGGTTTCAGCGGTTCCGATAGTGGGTTCGATACTCGTAAGTACTGGAGCCATTACTCAGACACGTTCCTTACAATAAGCTTTTGCATTAATTTCTTCTAATTTATGTCCCAACATTGACCGATTACGTAATATTTACACATTTACGTTAGGTCTAGTTCGCGTCACGCAAGTTTACCTCTCTGCAGTATGTCGAACTGTACGAATCTGTGTTCATATTATATAATTGAACACATTCATAGTGCGTACAGCAAAGAAGTGGAATTCCCTGCCGGAGTCTGTGTTTTCTGATAAGCTACAAACTGGGAGTCTTTAAGAAAAGAGTGAGTAGGTTACTTCTAGACAAGCGTGCTCCATCTTAGACTGCATCATCGCTTACCATCAGGTGAGGTAGTGATCAAACGCGTGCCAAATTTCAACTGAATTGTTTTAAGTATCCGGAGAAAATTGGCTATAACAGACGTACAGAAAGACATACACGAGAGCTATCCTGTGAAGGTCCCGTACTTTCATACCGACCGCGATGTTCGGATCCCTTAAAAAGAAAAACGAGATTAGAGTACATTGAACTATTGTAATGTGTGGAGAACTTCTGAAATTTAATCTTGCCATTATAAGTTATTTAAACCAAAGTTAAAATGAATGAGACCATTCAGTTTCATTAATTCAACAATTTGAATATTCAATGAAACCTTTTTAGTTGAAAATTATGATAAAATTGGTTTAGCCGGCTTTTTAAACCGACTTTATTAAAAGGTTTTTTTTTAATATTACAGAATATTATAATATTATGTGCAAAACGTTTTGGAAACACATTCATAGTGAGTACAGCAAAGAAATGGAATTCCCTGCTGGAGTCTGAATTTTCGTTTTTTTTTTTTTTTAGTTTGAGTTTTGTTTACCAAACTGAAATGTTAAAGGTAAAATTATAGGAATATCACTGTAGAGCACCAGTGGGCCTAAAAAGGCCACTTCAGTAGTATCATATTAAAATCAAAATAATTATTAACCACACAACAATGTGTCAAATTTAATTTTTGTCGTTATCGCTAACGCATTAGGTTCAAGTTTTATTGGGAAAATTTGATAGTGACGGGTAGCGTCATATTGTGCTTTCTGATTCTGCTAAACTGGCCTGTTTAGACCCGCTGTTCAGTGAAGGGTCCCAATGAGAGGCACGATACGACTAAGCGACAACCTTGCAACAAGACGACCATTTCACTCACTTCCAAATGTACCTCTTAAAAAGGAACTATCTACTTGGCTCCAAACCCTCAACTATAACAACACAGAGCTCTTATTGTCGACTTAATCAACTAGGTAAAATCTACACAGCGCACTATCACACATAAACACATACAAATCTACACACACACACTCACACACACACACACCCACTCACACTCACCCTTACACAAACACCTTTAATCATCTATCCTTTTTATCACTTTTTATTTTATCTTTGTTTCCTTGTTTTGCTAAATGATTTATTTGTCGGTCCATCTACCTGCTGCAAAAATGAAAACAAGTTATCGTAAATTAGACAAACTTTATTTACAAGGCACCCATGAAAGGGTTGGGCCTAGCACCTTTAATACAAGTTGTCTTGTCAACTTAGCAAGAGTGCTAGAGCCTCCAAACATTAGTTATAACGTCTCCATCTGTTTGTTTGTAACCTAATGTTGTTCAAATGTACACCTTTTTATTGCAAATAAATTATAATTTATTTATTATTTAGTAAAAATAATGAAAAGTTACTCTAAACTCAGTCATAAGTCCGATTTTGAAGACAAGTACATTATCATGGATTTTTCAATATCTTATTTAGTGTTCCGTGCCAAAATGATAAAAAAGAATCCTTATGGTGTGACTAAGTCTGTCCGTCTGTCATAGCTGGATATTTCAAGAACTACTAATGATATCAACTTGAAATTTTGAAGACAAGTACATTATCATGGATTTTTCAATATCTTATTTAGTGTTCCGTGCCAAAATGATAAAAAAGAATCCTTATGGTGTGACTAAGTCTGTCCGTCTGTCATAGCTGGATATTTCAAGAACTACTAATGATATCAACTTGAAATTTCGAATAGTTTTAGGTGACGTGACGGTTTTTTAAATAAGAAATAAATAAAAATGTGTATATTATTTTTGTACAGTATGATTTTTCTATCTTTGCCTATGCGAAGTACGTCGCAATTGGTTGCGCAGGATGCCAATTTGACAAGAAAAGCGCATGCGCGGGTAGGTCACGCATGGCGTCTCAGTCCCTCGTATACGTTCGATGCATACTTGTGTCCCTCTTACTGAATGCAATACGACTATTGACGCGAAAACGTTGTTATTGTTTTAAATTATCTTACTGTTTCATTTGTGTTTTGTGTGTTTTTGTTGTGTATAATTATATTGTTTGTTGTGTTACTTTGTGACCTTGTTATTGTTACTGGTCGTGTTTCTTACTCGTTTATAATACAAAACGTATACATCAGAAAAATATTCTATGAACGTAATACTATTTACGCGATGGGACCTGCGCGTTCGGCATTCAAACCTAACTTCGGATGGGCAAAGATAGAATAATCGTACTGAAACAGCGACTGAAAAGCCATGTGCTGTCTCCAACGTTATCATCAAAGTAGCAATGTTTTCGCACACTTATTTAAATGTGAGCTACTGACACTGACATGACATTGATATGAAGAAAAAAAAATGCGCATAAATAAAATAAAAGTTTATTTCGGATCAATAACACAAGATAAGCATTACAAGTAAAACGATGGTAGCTGCAAAAGTATAAACTGTAGCGCAGCTAACAACGCCCTTTCCCAAAAACGTAATGGAATGATGTTCCATGCAAACAGTGCTGCATGTCACTGAAATGGCAAACGTTGTAAGATTGTAAAATATCGCGTAAAATTGTAAACTATTTTTCCTAAATAAGACCCGGATGTATTGGAAACTATTGAATTTGGATGGGATATCTAGTATACAAATCAATTTAAGACCATTCTAATACAATCTACAGTCTACATCATTATCAATGTCTCCTATTTCTACTGTTACTACCAAGGTGACGTCACTAGCTATTAACGATCCGACAAGCTATTTCCTGTCGTGCCCCGAATCACGCCGTTAGTATTTGCGCGGGAGTCGCCTGGCCTATGATACGGAGTATATAGATCATGGATACTTACGGTGACACCGGTAACAACCACTTCACAGGCTGGTGGCAGGAAAAACGGTTCAAATGTTTTTTGATAATCTAACTGACGGATTAATTATATAGATTATTTCAGTGGACAAGGCTATTATGACTATTTTAAAGTATAAAATCGTACACGAAAATATTAATATTATCACCGTCTCATAGATGCTGAAAATTTTATAAAAATATACCGTAAGATAGTTTTGATGGAACAGAAAGTCCATTTCATCAATTTTATTTTCGACAGTTGTTACATCCGTAAAACACACAGACTGGTCATCAGACTTACCAAAAGGAATCTTATTACCCGGTTACTGGATTGTGGATGTTAGAATCGCGGTTGCTTCATGTAAAATAAAAATGTTCGATTAAACGGCAAGGCGGCTGATGTGAGGCCAATTTCTCAACTTGCACACTCAAATACATGTTTATGAGATCCTTCATCTTTCTCTCTCTTTCTCTCATTGAGCTTCTGTTTCACGCATACTCTGTGTCAATATGACGTCACCGCATAGTATACGTTACGTTGACCACGTGTGTCCGGTGTTGTGTGTGTCGGTTCGCACATTTCCGGATAGTCCCGATTTAGGCGATTATGAGGAAATATTTCTGGAACTACATTCCTACTACACTAATTTAGTGACGCTTTGTTTGGTGCTCGTAAGGGTGAAAGATTGAAATATAATATTTTTGTGTTCACAGAACTAACATGTATTAATTAATTACTAGGTTGTTTTTGAGGTTTTTCAGCAGCGCCATCTTGCCACGGTTTTTTTGCCGGGATGAAAGAAATCATTGAATAAATAAAATAAAATTTATTCATAAAACTTTTACAAAGATAATTATTGATTACTTTCTGTCCATACGGTGTGTATAGTTATATGAATATTTTTTTAATTTATTTTATTGAATGCTTTTTTTCATCCCGGCAAAGGAAATTATATGTTGTAAACTTAAAGGTTGTTCTGTAAAAGTCTTAAGTAAATAAATTTAGTTTGGCATTAGCGATGGTGTAGCTTTATTTTAGTGAATGATTTTCGAAATCAAATCAATACTTCTAGAGAATCACAAATACAAATGTTGTGATGTTGTGATATATCATATAATAAAATACATTAATTCATTTTACCTCTTTAAAAAAAAACAATAAATAGAAATAGTAAAATATGAATACTTTAAATGATAGGAGTAAGAAAAATAGTGTCTCATTCAATATTATTGTTGGGTATTAACGTTTTCAGGTAAAAATTCACAAACATATAGACATACATACATGAACTCTAAAAACATAACACTCCTTTTTTTAGGCAGTCGTGGTAAAAAAAATGGATGTGTATCTGTTCTATTTAGTACTATTCTGTTAATTTTCAGCAAAGAAACACGAGTACACAGTGTTACGGTAGAACAAAGTATCAAAATGCGCTGGAATCGATTCAGTTCTATTTTTAAGAAAAATATTACTTTGACCGATACGATATTCGATGCAAAAAAGTCGTCCAAGGTTACATACAGTTTTTTAATGTGCTCAAAGGATCCTAATGTGATATTAATAAGTACCTACCTGAACTTCAAGGTTTCTCCTTGACTTCAAGAGTTCGTTAAACTACTTGTAACAGGTAGCCAGAACTGCAAAATGTTTGAACAGATTGGAATGACGAGCTGGACCAATCTGTCTTCGAGTGTGCTAGCTTACAAGTGTTGAATGATTTTAGTTTTTAGGTTGTATATGTTACCCATGTTTTATTATTGTTCTTTGTATACTATTGTATAAATGCAAGTTCTTCTAACGCAACAGACAGATGTGTTGCTGGGGAGTTTGTTGGCCACTTCTTCTTCCCAACTAAACAGTAGGAAGTGGTGACGGGTGGGCGTTTTTTGGGGGACTGTCTACTTGTAAACGTTGAAGTTCAAAAAGTGCTGGCACTCAGCCATATTTGAATAAATGTTTTTGTTTCGTTATTTTGGAAAATACAACCATTTATGTACTTAATAGTATACATGCGAAAGTAAGTCTCCCTATCTGCATCTCAGTACCTAATATTACAGGGGCTTCGTCATCGGCGTTAGGTCAGTTTTGAGGTGGCCATTTAATAGACTTGATCCATTGAGCTCTTCAAAGATCTGAGTGGAGCTGCATGATAACTGACAAATGCTTCTTGCACTGTCTGGACAGCTCCACTCAAACCTGCGTGGCACTTTCTTCAAAAGGCCGCCACATACGTGAACCTACATAGTTTTCATAAAGGTATATATTGTATGGACTTCAAAAGAGACTATGACTCTTAGTTTGTTTCGGTGTTTCTTCTCGGGTAGTCAGCTAGGAAACATCGGCCTCATCTAGAATAATATGATCAAAAAATAGCGAAGTGTAAATGAATTACACGTAACCTATATTTGTAAAAAAAACTGATTTATGACGATTTAATATTTGAAATAGCCGACCAATTCACGAATTGGCCTATTTTACGATAAGTACCTATAGCTATGAAATATGCTTATGCAGCATAATAATTAGCAAAAATACTTCTTTCAATCTTTACACTTAGAAGTTTAAGCGGTCCTTATCAATACATTGATCCTCAATGACAAGTAAGCACGTTGCGTATTTTTTGTCGTTTGTAATTAGTTATTTTTACAAGGGTACTCATGTTTTTTGTGAAGATATATTATATCATTGAGTGCTTGTTGTATGACCTCATTGGCAGTGCCTTGATCTTTGGACTTGACGAGATTTTTTTTACAGTATTTTTAATGCCCAAATACTCCATGATTTCATTTTTCCCGGTCCCTCTATGCTCCATTCGTAAAATACCAACTGAAAAGAGTTTTGCTATGCACGAAATTCTTCGATTTTTTCGTAAAAAATGGAAGGTTTGCATACCGCGCAAGACAAGGAAATCTTATTTGCCTCAATCTTTGCTGAAAATTCACACCTTGATTCGGCCTGTCATATACCATCTTACATACCTCACTGTGGCTCCGCAATGCCGGAGATTTCAATTCACCTACATTTAAGAGGTTTGTAGGGCCCTTTGCTTGTCTATCGGTCTTCTACAGATTGTAATTTGGTGAGTGTGCGCAGGAACTCAACGACCTGATCACATCATCGCCTTTTTACTACCGGAATACCAGATCGACTAGTCGTACCCAGCGCTCCTCCTCCACATTTATCATGCGCACAGCTAAAGTATGAATCTCTCTGCCAACGTCTGTGTTCTCGTCCATATATAACCCGTCTGCCTTCAAAGCAAGAGTGAACAGGCATCTTCTGGGCACGCTCGCTTCATCATATACCTCAACCATCGCTTTCCATCAGGCAAGATTGTGGTCAAGAGCAAGCCCATTACATAATAAAAAAGGTACAGTTGGATATAAAAGTGTTTGAATTCACGTTAAAAAAATGTAGTGTAATTTATACACAAGCTTTTGTAAATTAAAATTTGCTTTGTCTCGTTATGAAAATCAAAAAAGTCAATGACAATGTTGTTTGTCAAAATACAAACGAATTTCAGAGTAAATCTTAGTTAAGGAAAAGTTTATGAGTACATGCTTCTCATAACATGCGTAATGCTTTGCCTGTTTAAATATATTGAATGATAATTAAAAATAAGATAGCATAATTATTTTCAAAAAGGTTTTCTTTTAAATAGTTAAATATTTTTTTTACACTGTATCACTTTTCTTCATGACTGTCTACGAATGTGATTTGGAGCGTAGCTAAACTTTTTAGTAGGCATTTTACGAGTGGAGCATAGCGAGATTAACCGAATTTTCCAGTTTTAAACAGTTAAAAAGTAATGAGGTGCAAATATATATTTTTTTACTATTGATCTAAGTTCACGTTTGACCATTTTCACACTTGATGGAAAGCAATGAATTAATAGGCTGTGCTCCATCGTAGAAAACTCAAAAAACTAACCCGAAAAAAAAAAACAATTTAAATATCCAAATGTCCCAAAACACGATCCAATCAGCGTGGCTAACCTACAAACAGTAAAGCGACACAAAAAATGAAGTTCAGTAATAAAAGTGTGTTAGTCAATGATAAGAGAGCACGCGCGTAGTTATCTGTTATTACTTATCAGGCAGTTCAGGGTTCCTATCAGTTATCTTAGGTCAATATGAGATTGAATAATTTGAATATGATGATGAAAAATTATCTTGAGTGAATTGTGGAGAGGCTTGTCCAAGAAGATGATTGAGAAGAGTTATAAAATATGCTAGAGGAATACAAATTTTATTTTATGGTACATATAAGCTCTCTGTGTGCATGTTTTTGAGTGCAATCAATATGTTACCGGCAATCTGGAAAATGTAGTATTCTATACAATAACTAGGCAATGTATAGAATACCTTAACCTGAGGAGCTCGTGGCTAAATAGTAACAGCCGCACGGGTCGATCTTTAAGGTTAAGCAACGCTTGCCAAGGTTGGTCTGTGGGTGGGTGACCATCTTAACATACCGAGTTTCCTCCGTGTCTCGGAAAGCACGTTAAGCCGTTGGTCCCGGCTGTCATTTGTAGATCTTTGGCAGTCGTTACGGATTGTCGGAAGCCAGTGAATCTGACTCCAGTCTAACCAAGAAGTACCGCGTTACCCAGTTAATGGGTTGTGGAGGTCTGGTGGGCAGCCGCTCCACGTAAAACACTGGTATTCAGCTGAATCCGGTTTGACTGGAAGCCGACCCCTTATACGTAAGCCGACGATAGAATACCTTAAACGTAAACAATAAGGTAGAAAGATCCGACCGTTAAATAATTTTTAGTTTAGGTATAAACATTGTATGCATATTATGTCTTTAACAATAATTACAGTTCTTTTTTTTAGTCGATTCTCTCCATGGAAGTCAATGCAGTTCACGACTAAGAGGTAAATATTTTAATGCGACGACGACACACGTTTTACGACCGGGCGATGTAGATGACCAAAAAGCTGATGGTCGGATTTCGACCATCATTTAAAGATGGTACATCATCAAATGACTCCTCCCGCTCTGGATAAAGTGGGAGGGAGTGCCAGACTCCTTCTGACTGAAATCCATCCGTATTCCTTCTAATGCCTTTTGCGTTCCAGAGCCGCGGTGACTATTTCGAACAAATTCAGCAACCCTGGCAAGGCATGGCATTCCAACTATCTTTAATCCTTAATATTGTAAATGCGAAAGTTTGTGAGGATGGATGGATATTTGTTACTCTTTCAGGTCAGAACGCCTGAAAGGATCTTCATGAAATTTGGAACAGAGGTAGATTATAGATTTTTTACTTTTTATTACAAGTAAATTTACGATTGTCTATGGGTTTGAGTGCTTTGTAGCGCCGACCCAAATGTCCTTTCTTTGGTATTGTTCGTCAGTTGAGCTGCATGATATCTAACTGACAAATGCTTGCACTTTCTGGACAGGTCTACTCCAAGCCTGCGTGGTACTTTCCTCAAAAGGCCACCACAGACGTGAACCTTCATGGTTTTCATATATTATTCAGGATTGTATGGACTTTAAAAGAGACTATGGCCTATTGGTTTGTTTCGGTGTTACTTCTCAGGGTATTTATTTATTTAATTAACAATTTATGTACACACACACACACAATTAGTATATAACAAAAAAGGAGACCCAAAAATAGGTACAACAAATATTTTGACCAAAAAATATTGACGTGTTAAAAAGTTCCATGTAGTACCTACCTATTTGAAAAAAAAAAAACTTTTTACGAAAAAATACAAACGACTTCTAAATAAAAAAAAACACTACAAAGTTTAAAACTTCGAAACAGATTTTGATAAAATTTGACCAATCTGCAAGTATATCCTTTCAGATAAATCAAGAATGTTTCGAATCGGTTCATAATTGACGGAGTTATGAGGTACCTAACAAACATAAAAAAGTACAACCGAATAGAGAACCTTCCCCTTTTTGGGAATTCGGTTAAAAATAAAAATTATCGATTTAGTGTGGAATAATACATGGGATATTTTTTTTTCATAATTTGGGATAAGGCCGTACCCTGACCAAATAACCTTGAGCATTTTTTCCCTCAATAACAGCGCAAGAGAAACAATAGCGAAACACTCAGAATGTTGAATAAAATCGTTATAAAATCTAATTTTGGTCGTTTGAAAAAAATTACTTCTACCAAAATGTTCATAATTAAATTGCCTATCCATTAGTGTAAGTACAAAATCAAAATAATCGCTAGTTTTCGAGAAGATGCATGTTTTCAGTATTTTTTTCTCATTTCTGTGGTTTCGTTGTGAGGAGATTACACATTATACTTAGTAATAAAAAATAAAATCTACCATTTTGAAGCCAAGATTATGTAGAAATTTAATGTATTTTTTATTAGTTGATATTTCTTTTGGATAAGGAGTAGATAGTTCCAAAAAACTGCACAAAACACGGCTAACACTGCGTTTTGCTCGGGGACGCGCCTTAAGCCGCGGTCGACAGCTGGTCAGTACTAAAGCCAGCGTATTTTACTCTATCTCTCTGCAGCTTAGTTTCTTCAGTGAGATATATTGACTCACTAGCTGACCCGCGCAACTTCGTCTGCGTCACATTTTCCATTACTGCTCCGCTCCTATTGGTCTTAGCGTGATGATATATAGCCTAGCCTTCCTCGATAAATGGGCTATCTAACACTGAAAGAATTTTTCAAATCGGACCAGTCGTTCCTGAGATTAGCGCGTTCAACCAAACAAACAAACAAACTAACAAACTCTTCTGCTTTATAATATTAGTATAGATTTTACCGACTGCATTCACATTTAATCAGACCACGTGGCACATAGGTACGTAGCTGAATGGTAGTCAAAGTGTCACAGTCATGCAGTGTGAATGAATCGTACAATCTTATTTATTTAGTTTATCTGCAATGGAGTTTAAATTATTTATTGTAGTATTTAGATAAGAATACGGGTGTACTATGGACTGGTTCGTGTATTGGTTGTGGAAACTGTCAGTGAACTTACTTACAAGTAATAATTTATGAACGAAATTTTATTTGGGCATAATAGGCTAGATTCCATCATCCACAAATTGCAAAACTATTTAGTCCGTCAGTTAGAGTGTTGAAAAATAATGGACACGTATTTTTTGTTTTTGTAAATCAATGAATATTGACAAATAAAACGCATCAAAACTCGGGGTGGGGGCTCGTGACGTCACTAACCGCTAAAAATTATGCCTCGGCGTGACTTACTGAGAATTTTAAAAGCGTCGTAACTTCGTCAATTTTGGTTCCCGTAACAAAAGAAAAAACACGGGTCAAGTATTTTTGAAAATGGACCAATGAGATTTTTTCAGGACACAAGCCCATTGGTAAAGACGATTTTCCCTCAGTTTCTGGATAAAAAATATAATTATTCATCATTTTGTTGTTTTAGATGTTGTCTCTGTCATCTCTTATCTAGATTTGAGTCAGCGTCGGGAGTCGCAGGGCGATTCCCAGCCACCGTAGTCGCGGGCCTGCGGATGGCGAGCGTTGAGCGACGGCGCGCTGATTTTCACGCTTGCCTCAAACAGCTTTCAGTATAGAAAAGGGCATTAGGAGGAACACGAATGGGTTTTAGTCAGTAAGAGTCTGACACTCTTCCTTGCTTTTCCCAGAGCGGGAGGAGTCATTTGATGATTTCCCATCCTTTAAAAAAAAACTGGAGTCAAGAGCAAAACTTTCACAAAAAAAAAAAAAAGAAATATTGTCTAGCATTTTCCCAACAATTTTGGGATTGACTTCCATTCTGACCGAATACAGCTGAGTACCAGTATTTCACATTTACAATGCGTTTCAAATAAGGATAGGATCGACTTAACGCCATATTTTGACATCATAGTTGGTCAATTCAAACCAATTCGGTAGGGTGAGCAAAGCAAGTTTTTTTTTTATTATTATTATTTATGGATATTGAGTGAAAAAAAGGTTTTGGTATGGTTTAAAATAACTAATAATGATTTTATCATAATATATATATTAAATATTAATATTAATATACAATGTTTACAGTATCTACATTATGTACAAACGCATAAAAAAACAAAATCATTGGGCATCAAAAAAATAATCCACATCGCTGTCAACGGCAAAAGTGCCCAGAACACTGGCAGCATTGCCACGTTGAATGGCAATGCTGATTCTTTGGCCGAAGAAAAGCCCAGCCCTCTGGTCACGTGAACCGTCGACAAGTTGTTTGCTGATGTCCCGAAAGACTCTATGTGCACTCGGACCCCATAATGATTTTATACAATTTATTATATTTAGCTAATTTACTACTATTTAACGTTTTTATTTGAGTTTTATCTTAATAAACCGTAATCGATATGCAAGTAAGTTTTCTTTACAAGAGACATTTGACAGATAGAGGTCATTGACGTTCCTATTCTCATTTGAAACGCATTGCAATGACTGCGTATCTGACCTTCAAAACCCATTTCTTAACTAGTACCCCTTTGGCAAGACTGGTAAAAGCTTTTCTGGGTTCTGACTACCAGTACCGACTGTCAGAGACGTAAGAACAATTCACAGTCAGGACCAGCTGCTAAACGCTTTTCCAGAGACACACAGGAATTTCTGTATAGTGGTCACTCATCCACGGTCCGACCTCGGCAAGTGTTGCTTGACCTCGAATATTGATCCATGTGGCTGTTATTATCGAGCTTTGAGCTCCTCAAACTTGAGACAGTCAATACTAAAACATTTAAAAAAATACATGAAAGAGGGTGTGCTCTAACTCACTGCCTTGATAGGCAGAGAGTTATATGAGTGGTATGATGATGATTCATCATCAGCCGAAAAATGTCCACTGCTGGGCAATGTCTGCCCCTGTCACCACAAAAACCAGTTGTGTGGGTCTCGCATCCATTGGCTACAAGCTTAGCTCAACAAATCATTGGTCCAGCACCGAGTGGGAAACCTTCCAACGTTGCGTCTTCCGTCCGATACCATCCGTCCGACCATCTGTTCTGCGAGCAATGTGCCCTGCCCACTGGCACTTCAGCTTAGCGATCCTTCGGACTATGTCGGTAACCTTGTTGTATAGCTAGTCGGTAAGTATCTGCTTATACCTGAGTGAAATAATAGCTTGAAGTTATATTAATCACACCATCATCTGCCTAGCCTTCTCCCAACTATATTGGGGTCGGATTCCAGTCAAACCGGATTCAGCTGAATACCAGTATTTTACGGGGAGCGGCTGCCTACCAGACCTCCACAACCCATTAACTGGGTAACACGGTACTCCTTGGCAAGACTGGTGTCAGATTTTCTGGCTTATGACTATACGTAACGACTGCGAAAGATCTCCAAATGACAGCCGGGACCAACAGCTTAACGTGCTTTCCGAGGCACGGAGGAAACTCGGTATGATAAGATGGTCACCCATCCACAGACCAACCTCGGCAAGCGTTGCTTAACCTTGAAGATTGACCTTTGCGGCTGTTATAATTTAGCCACAAGCTCCTCTATATTAATCACACCAATAGCTCTTAAAATAGCCTTTTAACAAAAGGCACTGATCTGCCATTATAGACACAAAGATTATCACTCAGCGTATATTCTGTAATATAATAATTATATGTCTAAGGGTTCGGATAGAGTGAGCAGCTTGCGCGGTTTTAAAGAAGGCGCGGAATATCAAACGTTTTATGAAACAGCTGTTTAAGTTTTAAACCGTAGCTGTCTCAGACAAAATACAAAAGTTATCACTTTGTGAAATAATAATTAATAGTTTTTATAAAACGCTTTTTTACCTTTAACCATATTTTTAGGGTTAGGTAAAAAGAAACTCTTATGGTCTGACTAAGTCTGACGGCTGGATATGTCAAGAACTACCAATGCTATCAACTTTACATTTTAAGTAGATTTATATGACGTTTGTTCAACTATTTCAAACAAGAAAGAAATAAAAATGTTTTGTTTTGCAACAGCGACTGAAAGGCCGTTCCTAAAAATTCTAAATGTGGTAATAAGGGCGGGCATGTGGGGTATGATATGTAAAAGTGCTATTTGAACATTCTTTTTTAGGCCACTTAGTTTTCGACTTATGAAAAAAAAAACCACCCCCCCCCCTCCTTATTTCCAGAATTTGCATAGACAAAAATCTAAAATTATTCTATGCGACAGTAGTTTATGTAAAGATTCCAGGAAAAGTAAAATGATGTCTCTAAATAGCACACTCTTTCAGAAATCATCATCAAAAACTACATTATTAGTAATAATGTAGTTTTTACTAGCTCCTTATTTATGCAAGCTTTTAGGTTTACTAGTTGTCAAGAGATGGCGCTGATCTAAAACTGAAATATACACCACAGTGTTAAACTGCATAGAGATCTCGCCAATGAAAAACATTTCACTTTTTATATAATAGTACGCAACCCTCGGTGTGCAAGTCCGGTTGCTCTTGACCGGTTTTTTTTTTAATTATTGGTTTAGTTAAAACTACGGATCATAAAAAACTCGCTGTAGAACTTAACTATTTATTCTATACTAATGATCCGTGATGAAATATGTCTAGTAGAGCAAAATCAAAACCAGATTCCCCAGAAAATACTTATTTCCTTCCTAACAAAAGAAAAAAAGCTTCTGAAATATCGCGTGATCAAACCATTGCACTCTGAAAATCACATTCGCTGATCAGAGGGCAAATAATACTAAGTTTGAAACAACTTATTGCATTCGCATGTCAGTCGCAAACTGCCAAAAATCTGAGCGCCAATTCTACTAAGTTTTGAACAACTTTCGCATTCGCACGTCAATTGCAAACTGTCAAAAAGCCTTAATTTTCATACATTTTTGGCGGATCGCGATTGAGATGCGAATGCGAACTTTGTTTAAAAAATTGTGGAATTGACACTAATGACACTTTGCCTAGCGCCTCTAAACGCGCCCGCTACAGCGCCCCCTCCCGCCTTCACTCTGGACACACCCTAACGCCTACTATGCGTGGGAGTAACATGTCGTGTGTAAGTTAGATTAGACTAACGTATTATGCGAAAAACAGTCTGACTGTCAGTTATTTTGCTTTTATATGTAATCTGTTTAGTTGTTTTTGAACTGAGAGCCATTTCTACTAATTTTTAACAGCTTTCGCATTCGCATGTCTGTCGTCATGTCAGTACGAATCGACCGCACTCGATACTTTTTCGTTTATAACATCGAGATTTGTAGTCACAAGTAACTATCGTTACCAGTAGCTTTTCACTAGTTCACTATGCATGAAAATGTACTGTATTTTCTTCTTCTTCGAGTCCCCAGAGAGAAATAGAATACTTGTTTAAGTCGCGGCGCAGGCGTCGAAACGACTACGCGCGCCTGGCCCTTTCTTTTACCTTGACGAGAAGATTTAATTCGAAGTAAAATACTTAAGTTGAAAAAATAAACACTTTGATACTAATAATTCAATTGCATGGAATAAAAAAAAAATATACAAAAATGAGAACATAAACCATTCATACAAGGGAACAAAACTTTGGATTGGCATGCATAGCTGGATAAGATTGTAATCGAAAGAAAGTGGGTAGTCTTATTTTAAAAATACAAACTAATTGTTGCTTATGTAAAAAATAGATAATGTCTGAATATAAAACATTCGCTGACCCACGCAACTTCGTCTGCATCACATTTTCCATTAATGCTCGCTCCTTTTAGTCTTAGCGTGATGATAATGTTAGCCTATATCCTTCCTCGATACATGGGCTATCTAATACTGAAAGAATTTTTCAAATCGGACCAGTAGTTCCTGAGATTACCCCTACATACAAACTCACAAACAAATGTTACCTCTTCATAATATTAGTATAGATAAATAATTATTAATTACTCAGTATTCGAAATTCCTGAAATCTCACACAGGTCTTTTAGGTTACGCGCGACCACTGAAGCTTCAAATACTCACGAGCCCGCTTGAAGGTTAAACAGGAAATGTGTTTTTTTTTTCGGTTTATGATGCGAAAACCTTTGTGCGAGTATCCGACACGCACTTGGCCGTTTTTTTTATCTGCCCCATCTACATGCATAATATTACAAGTATACTCAAATCTTCTATAAAAATTTATAATTCAAGCAAGCAAAATCGTGGGTAAAAGTTAGCTTCTTATTCAATACGCATTAGGGATTTCCATGCAGATCAGTAATCTTCAGGCATTTTCATTAAAAAGCTGTAATAAAATTGTCAAAGAGTTGTACGTTCGTTTTATTTTTGAAAGGAATTTGGTGTGTAGGTGGTATCAAATTCTTCGGAGACTGCGCATTGATTTATATTTGTGTGTGCGATTAATTTCAGTCCAAAAGGGTTTAATGTATTATGGAAAAATACAGTACAAATACAAAATTCTTTATTTCAAATAGACCAGTTACAGGCACTTTTGAAAAGTCAAGGTCTGTCAGTCAAATAGATGAAGCTAATCCTGCCGCGCTAGTGACAAGAGAAGCAGGTTGTTCTGTAACTTAGCACACCCAGCGACCCCGTCTCCAGCGCGGCATTTGCACGTTCCAAAGAGTAGATCCTGTGGAGAAGAACATGCAAGAAACTCCAAGGACACTCTTTTAAACTAGTTTTCATTGTTTACAAAATCATGTTTACATTCGTTACGAAATAATTTACGAGTAAAATATTACACATTTAATATGCGCACAGCAGTCTGCTAAACTGTGGAACTCTTTTCCATCGTCTGTGTTCCCATCCACATAATAACCCATCTGCCTTCAAAGCAAGAGTGAGTAGACATCTTCTGGGTAAGCTCGCATCTTTTTTTAGGTATGGTAAATCATAAAATTACACCTCCCGCTCTATGCGGAGCAGAAAGGAGTGTAATGCCCGTTTTCACCAGTAGCCCCTAAACAGTAACCTAAGTAAGGTTCCCTTATCTTAGGGGACCCTTTAAATCATCCCCTTACCTAAATTCTGTTTCACCATCCTAAGGGCTACTTAAGTAAGAGTCCCCTAGTTAGGTGACGTATAGTGCGGAGGTACTGCAGAAACATTTATCGATAAATTATTCGAGTAAATGATTTCATGACATTTAGCCTAAAAAACAAGATAAAACACGTAATTTCACTCAGTTTATTTGGAAAAAGTAGGGTCTGCACCTTTTAAATATTAGATAAATAATAAAAAGTTAAAAATTTACTTTTTTTGGCTGTATGGCGAATGCCATTGCCTAATAAAGTCGCAGTGACATTTTGAAGTCAACTGAGTTGAGTGACATTTTGTTGCGTGATTGCGTGTTCTTTTTCTTTGGTGTAAGCATTTTGTTACTTAAAATATTAAGTAATTAAATTTAGTTACTTATTAATTTAGTTAGTTATTAATGATTGCAAAGTGCTTAATGTTCGACAACACTTCATACTACAGACAGTTATTCTGCAGCACCACAGCACCCCATACCGAATAATAGAAAAAAAAACGTAGTAAACGTCGAAAAGATGGGATATGCACCCTGCCACGTGTACGTTCAACTTTTGTCAAGAGATTTTTTCATTTTCTTGGTCCGTTTCTTTACAACAAAATAAACGGAGAGTGTCAAATCTACGGTCTACCGTATTACAAATGCAAAAAGACTGTACAATCGTACCTCCAAAGTAAGTCATGCGACGAAACTGAAAAGATCTTAACGTAGGTGATGTACATCGACAAGCACAAACACGCAAACAAACACCACACACTCAACCACATACACACACACATTCACCACACACACACACACATATTCATCTTAATTTTTATTTTTTATTTTTAATTATAACAAAAAGTTCTTTTTAATGTCTAACTATACAACGTGTAACAGAATAAACGCAATACCTCTTAAGGGGTCATTGAACTCATCATTATGAACAACTTTTACTATGGGACCAATACTGAAATCGCGAAAAAAAAATCGACTGCCCCATACATTTTTGTACGCATAACTCGACAAAATGTACTGAACAGCTGATTTTTTTTTCGCGATTTCGGGGATGGTCCCATAGTAAAAGTTGCTTATAATGATGAGTTCAATGACCCCTTAAGAGGTATTGCGTTTATTCTGTTATAGGTTGTATATAAATACTTACTTAGAAATTGTAACAGTAATTTCAGAAGCACTATGTAAGTTTTACATCATTGTACCTTAGGGGACCGGACTGCTTCTCCTTAACACAGGTTTTTATAACCTAGCTAGGAGAGCAGTGCTCACCCACACGTTTGTAGAAATAGTACTTTTCATTTTGTAAAACTATATTTTAACGTGTACCACAATCCTATGTTTTTGAGTAAAATAAAAAAATAAATAAATAATGGCAGAAAAGAGGAAACGTGGACAAAATTTTTCACTCGAAGATAAAGATAAGTTGATTAAGTTACTGCTCCATCACAAAGAAACTATTCTTATTAAAAAGACAGATGGGACCACAAATGAGGCGAAAAACAGTGCGTGGATAGCCATCACAAATTCTTTTAATTCTACATCATACTTGTTAAAATCTTTCGATCTTTCACGGTAAATACGAGGTCGCCAAAACTTCGGTTACTCAATAATTCTATATCTTCAATTGCTTCCAAAGCTTCATAAACATCGTGGTCACTATCCATTTTTTCTCGTTAACTAAGAGTAATCTTCACAAAATAACCTAAAAATATGTGTCACTTAAGTGTTACGGGGTCGTCAATTCATCCCCTAAATTATAAGGCCCCCTTAATGCTTTAGGTGTCACTTAACCGTTGGTGAAATCAAAACTTGCGTTAGGAGTCCCTTAAATTTGTTTAGGAGACACTTAAATTTTAGGGGCTATTGGTGAAAACGGGCATTATGCCCGTTTTCACCAGTAGCCCCTAAACAGTAACCTAAGTAAGGTTCCCTTATCTTAGGGGACCCTTTAAATCATCCCCTTACCTAAATTCTGTTTCACCATCCTAAGGGCTACTTAAGTAAGAGTCCCCTAGTTAGGTGACGTATAGTGCGGAGGTACTGCAGAAACATTTATCGATAAATTATTCGAGTAAATGATTTCATGACATTTAGCCTAAAAAACAAGATAAAACACGTAATTTCACTCAGTTTATTTGGAAAAAGTAGGGTCTGCACCTTTTAAATATTAGATAAATAATAAAAAGTTAAAAATTTACTTTTTTTGGCTGTATGGCGAATGCCATTGCCTAATAAAGTCGCAGTGACATTTTGAAGTCAACTGAGTTGAGTGACATTTTGTTGCGTGATTGCGTGTTCTTTTTCTTTGGTGTAAGCATTTTGTTACTTAAAATATTAAGTAATTAAATTTAGTTACTTATTAATTTAGTTAGTTATTAATGATTGCAAAGTGCTTAATGTTCGACAACACTTCATACTACAGACAGTTATTCTGCAGCACCACAGCACCCCATACCGAATAATAGAAAAAAAAACGTAGTAAACGTCGAAAAGATGGGATATGCACCCTGCCACGTGTACGTTCAACTTTTGTCAAGAGATTTTTTCATTTTCTTGGTCCGTTTCTTTACAACAAAATAAACGGAGAGTGTCAAATCTACGGTCTACCGTATTACAAATGCAAAAAGACTGTACAATCGTACCTCCAAAGTAAGTCATGCGACGAAACTGAAAAGATCTTAACGTAGGTGATGTACATCGACAAGCACAAACACGCAAACAAACACCACACACTCAACCACATACACACACACATTCACCACACACACACACACATATTCATCTTAATTTTTATTTTTTATTTTTAATTATAACAAAAAGTTCTTTTTAATGTTACTTAGAAATTGTAACAGTAATTTCAGAAGCACTATGTAAGTTTTACATCATTGTACCTTAGGGGACCGGACTGCTTCTCCTTAACACAGGTTTTTATAACCTAGCTAGGAGAGCAGTGCTCACCCACACGTTTGTAGAAATAGTACTTTTCATTTTGTAAAACTATATTTTAACGTGTACCACAATCCTATGTTTTTGAGTAAAATAAAAAAATAAATAAATAATGGCAGAAAAGAGGAAACGTGGACAAAATTTTTCACTCGAAGATAAAGATAAGTTGATTAAGTTACTGCTCCATCACAAAGAAACTATTCTTATTAAAAAGACAGATGGGACCACAAATGAGGCGAAAAACAGTGCGTGGATAGCCATCACAAATTCTTTTAATTCTACATCATACTTGTTAAAATCTTTCGATCTTTCACGGTAAATACGAGGTCGCCAAAACTTCGGTTACTCAATAATTCTATATCTTCAATTGCTTCCAAAGCTTCATAAACATCGTGGTCACTATCCATTTTTTCTCGTTAACTAAGAGTAATCTTCACAAAATAACCTAAAAATATGTGTCACTTAAGTGTTACGGGGTCGTCAATTCATCCCCTAAATTATAAGGCCCCCTTAATGCTTTAGGTGTCACTTAACCGTTGGTGAAATCAAAACTTGCGTTAGGAGTCCCTTAAATTTGTTTAGGAGACACTTAAATTTTAGGGGCTATTGGTGAAAACGGGCATCAGACTCTTACTGACTAAAACCCATCCGTGTTCCTCCTACTGCCCTTTGCGTTCCAGGGCCGCGGTGACTCTTTCGAACAGATTCCTAACCCTGGCAGGTACTGTCCATCATAGACCTTATCCATCGCTTTCCATCAAGCGTGAAAAAGGTCACGGGCAAACTCAAATAAAAAATAAAAAAAACTGTTGTTTTAAAGAGCATAAAACGTTGTAAATATCAGGCACAGACTTCAGCAGAGAATTCCACTCCATATGAGTGCGCACAATGAAAGTGTTCTCAATACATTTTGCGGGTACCGGTATTGTGTGTTGAAAATCATTCAAATCTATACTAACATTAATCATGTAATATTATAAAGCTAGTGGTCCGCCCTGGATTAGGAATAGCATGCTGACAGGATAACTTTTTCACAAATATAAGTGAAAAAACCTGAAATACTAAGCAGATAAACCGTTTTCGCTTTGTGCAATTAAAATATGAATTATTTATGTTTCTTCTGTCTTTCGTTCATTCAATCATTTTATTAATAGTCGATGGGACACTCAAAAACAATATAAGTGGTGTCCTGGACCGCGGTCTCGGTCCCGAAACCTCCTCGACCCCAATCACACGCTGCGATTTGATTTTTTGATGAAGGTAAATCACTTTTCTTATAAACAGTACACGTCATGTTGTTAAAACATGGGATCCAATGGAAATAGCAAATGGGACCCACCGTTGATACCTAAAAAATGGGATCCAAAGAAAATGAATCCATTTATCGAGAAAGTCTACAGGCCATATAACATCACGCTACGATCAATAGGAGTCGAACATTTATGAAAAATTTAAGCTAGTTATTTCAAATTAGTACCCGCCCACGATTCGTTGTTGTGGTTTAATTATGGTAGCTGAGCAACAAGCCTTATGCTCGGCATACAGTCTTCGTCTTGCCTGCGAGCATGCCTGCAGTCCAGGCCTGCACTGTCGTGACTGTATAAGCAGACGGATCTTCTGGGAACACGGGAAGTTGCGTCTTTCCGTCCACACGCACGTGCTTACTTGTGCAAACTGCGTTTTGCAGGCATGCTCGCCGGTAGGGCAGAGCGTATTGCCGGGGCATTAAAGCAACCTCATAAACAAAATCATGCCATTATTAAATTGAATTACTGTAACAAGATAATGATAAGGTTTATTTAATTATATTAATCCTTGTGCTTACAAATGTAATAAAGTGTCTTGCTCGGCGCCTGTTATCAGTGAGTATAGTGACATCATTATATTGATACATGAGCTTGAAATATTTGTATAGAAGTTGTAGGATATTAAAGGTTTAAGTAATAACATGACATGACATGATGGAGGAGCTCGTGGCTAAATAATAACAGTCGTACAGGTCAATCTTCAAGGTTAAGCAACGGTTGCCGAGGTTGGTCTGTGGATGGGTGACCATCTTAACATACTGAGAGGCCTCCGTGCCTCGTAAAGTGCATTAAGCTGTTGGTCCCGGCTGTCATTTGGAGATCTTTGGCAGTCGGATAGTCAGAAACCAGAATATCTGATACCAGTCTTGCCTAGGAGTACCTACCCAGGTAATGGGTTGTGGAAGTCTGGTAGGCACCCGCTCCACGTAAAATACTGGTATTCAGCTGAATCCGACTTGACTGAAAGCCTACCCTAATATAGTTGAGAAAAAGGCTTGGCAGATGATGAGTAATAACAAGGCTGCAAAGTTGCAAGAATTATTTAAGTGTTTATTTTCTACTATTGAATTGCTTTGTCTGTATGGTTGACTCTCTGTACAAATTGGAACTGACTGTTAAAGGTGCAGAGAGTACTTGAAATGAAATAAATACGTATTGATCCTCGATTATGTGGAAGATGGATAGGAATCCTTATTATATAATAAATGTTACGACCGTTATCTTGTTATGCGCATTTTAACCCTTGCTTTTCTAGGGATGGGAAATCATCAAATGACTTCTCCCGCACTGGGCGGAGCGGGAGGGAGTGTCAGACTTCTACTGACTAAAACCCATCCATGTTCCTTCATTGCCCTTTGTGTTCCGGAGCCGCGGTATCTCTTTCGAATAGTCCCGTTACACCGGCAGGCGTCGGCTCTTTCGGGCCCCTCTGTGTGCTGACTCTCTTTGAGGCTCACGTGGAACACGAACGCGCCGTCCACACGGCCTATCGTTATAAGACGAACGGACGGCGAGCTACCCGTAGCTCACCGTCCACAGGCCCGCGCCTACGGTGGCCGGAGGTCAACAGGTGGCCTCCGACGCCCGTGGCGTCTACTGCGGCGGCATGCGCATTTTCACCCGCGCCTGAATCCGGCCCACACGCAGGCTGCACGCTTCCTATAATTTCATACATGTTTTTCCTATCATGCGGGCAGCACGCACACGGAACGCGGATTGACTGCGGGCGCGAAGCCCGCGTGTAACCAGATGCGGGCGGTAAGCCTTCAGTTTTGTTTTTACTGTGACGAAGGTCACGTCAGTGCACGAGTTTAGTCACTGTCGACACGCACAACACCGCAGCGGCAAACGAAATCTTTGTCCTGCGTGTGGCTAGGAACGTGCTATCACCCGCATGCGGACCAGATCCGCGCGCGGGCGAAAACACGCATGCTACGAAAAGGGTCCTTAAAGTGAGTTTTTTAAGTACGCGTTACACTTAAGAGTCCTATTACGAATCGTAAATGCTCGTTTGCAATAGACGAAGTTACGTTGGTCTGCGTTGGGGGTACATCTATAAATAGTCCGCGAAACAATTTTGATACTTACTAGTCTGAATAGGATTATAGTTTATTTGGGCGCTCGAGCGAGACTGAGGAGCGCGCGCGCTGAATTGATGCAGAATATTTAGTACTTTAATTTTATTTATTGTAATTTTGTTTTATTATATTGACAAACGAAAACTAATTAAACGTATTCATTGTAGATTGAAATTTTATATCACATTAATTTATTTGGTAAAATTGTTTTTATTTGGAATATAATGGACGCTGAATCAAGACATTTCTGGCTTAAATTAGGCTTTCTTTACGTTTTTTTCCGTGAAAACTCAAGGAACTTAAAGAAATTCTAGAACTCCAATAAACAAGTAAAACATTCAACTTACCTTTTAGTAATTTCAGCTTTTAAAAGAATTGATTGTAACAATGTGAATTTGACCGTCAAAGTTCCATCGCCGACATTTTTTCTTGCAAACTGAGTTTGTAAAATATTTATAGTAAATCACACGAAAAGAAAAATGAAAATGGGTAACTCTAACTTACAAGAAAGAGACTGGCACTATCGTTATTCAGGATCAAATAATTAAAATATCGTACTGCTGCTGAAAACTACAGCGTCAAAAATCATGAATTTTCGTAAAAAATGTAATAGGACTCTTAAATCACTTAATCGATTTTGACGAATTGTGATATAGACTAAGATGGGGTTCTTCTTTTAAGGATATGAGTTGATTTAATAACTCCTTCCACTTTGGGCGGAGTGGAAGGGAGTATCAGACTCTTACTTGAGAACCCATCCGTGTTCCTCCTTAATGTCCTGTGCGTTCCAGTGCCAGGGTGACTCTTTCGGACAAATTCCGCAACCCTGGCTGATGATGGAGCCTTAGATACGCAAGAATATTTATGAAATCGAGCGAAGCCGCGGCCAAAAGCTACTTGATGAATAAATGTACCTTTAAACGTCAGGTGAACCATCAGCCAATCCCCTTTAACGTCCCTTCAGCTAAATATAACTTTGCCAAATGACTTTAATTTCTTAAGTGTCCTATTTTTCTAAGGAAGTGACCTTTTCTAAATGGAAGGACAGGAATATAAATTTAATAAAACCAGTCACACAATGGGTTCCGTGCCAAAAACCGAAAAGAAACGCGTTGCTTGTATGAAAATTTTGATATAATTTATGTATAGCGGCAAAAGAAATACACACTCTGTGAAATAATGTTAGCTCGCTGAAAGAGATGGACAGACGGGAAGACGGACAGCAGAAGCTTAGTAATAGGGTTCCGCTGGTTAGTTGGTGGTTCCCTTCAGGTACGGAACCCTTAAATCGTCCAAGTTTCACCAGCCTCGCGCAGGGTTGTGTACAAAATGTAAAACTTATAAAGGGGCGTACGCGAAAATCCCGTTTTTTTTCCATTCCCGTAAAAATTTCGGGAAACCCTCCCTTACGAAGTGTAGAGAAGCTACATGCCAAATTTCGGCTTTCGACGACTAGTAGTTTCGACGACTAGTAGTTTCGACGACTATTAGTTTCGACGACTAGTAGTTTCGACGACTAGTAGTTTCGGCTGTGCGTTGTCTGTCAGTAAGTCACTCAGTAACGGAAGAAAGATTTATCTTCAAAGGTTTAGCCGCTAGACCCGTCCGTAACAGAGTGTCAGACTTACGGACGATTATCAAGGTCCGTTTAGACTGCTTGGTTACGGAACCCAAGAAACTTAATTTTTCATGCTATTTTAAGAACGCAAGAGTGATTACGTAAATTAATTGTTGCTTGAATTTAATAAAAGTGTTCTGAAAATGAAGCCGTGAAGGCTTACTTGTTAACTGGAAAATTAAAATATCAGGAAGATTTATTTTTTTAGGAGCTCTTGGTGAAATAATAACAGCCGCACGGGTCGATTTTCAAGGTTAAGCAACGCTTGCCAAGGTTGGCCTGTGGATGGGTGATCATCTTAACATATCGAGTTTCCTCCGTGCCTCGGAAAGCACGTTAAGCTATTAGTCCCGGCTGCCATTTGGAGATCTTTGGCAGTCGTTACGGATTGTCAGAATCCAATAAATCTGACACCAGTCTTGCCAAGAAATACCGTGTCACCCAGTTAATGGGTTGAAACTCGGTATGTTAAAATAGTCACCCATCTACAGAACAACCTACAACAGCTTTCAATACATAAAATAATGACAAAACGTCAGAACTTTTTCACTTTATTCCTGCATGCACGTTTTTATTAATGCATGTGTTTTTTTTTTCAAAGAAATGTTTTAAAATGTATGGAGCCTGGGCCCGGTCGTTGTACACTATACTAAATAAAAATAGGGAAATACATTTATATCAGTTCTCAACTATCTTTAAAATAGCTTTGTTTGCTGGTAAAGCCCAAAAACGTACACTTGAAATTGCAACACAACAAAAACTCGTAATGAAGGTAAGCTTTAATTTTGATTGATTAATGACGTTTGATTTTAATTCTGACATATTTATTTACCGACAACGAGACGAAAGTGACTGAAGTGACCTAGTTGTGACAGCTGACAGTTATCTTTCTAAGATCTATGGTTTAAATAGGTACGACGCCATGTTGACATCATAAACATCAATTAACCACAACAGTAAACATTCAAATGAATTATTTGTATTTTTCCTGAATGTTACGGATTTTCTCTTTTTTTTTGAGGTTTAGGTACCTACATAGACCTGCCCTATTTTGAAATATCTCATTTATCTTATCATAATGTGTTTAAAAGTTGAAATCACTTGAAACAAGTACCTATTTAAGTACGAGGCGTCTTCCTAATAGAAAGCTTGTCTATGTATCTACTTCTGAGATTCTTAGAAGAATGCTGGAGTTTTAATCGTGCACTGATAAGCTAATATGGAGTTCCTACACTGAATCGTACGTCGTAAGCAGTATGTATAATAACCTATCCATATATGCTGCAAACTGCCGCTGCGGTTGCTGAGAAACTTGAACGGTGAAAATATAATAACTTAGTTGGGACTTGGGAGTTATATTTTCGAGCCGATCGGAGTTAAGACCCTTGGACCGTGGGGTCCGAGCGCTCAGTCGTTGTTAAAGAACTAGCTAAATGCTAAATTGACACTTCGCCTGACCCAAAGGCTGGATTTTACCTCGTACAGAGGATAAACATTGCCATACACCGTGGCAATGCCCCCAGTCTTTTGGGCTCAGCTCTTTTTTGGACAGCCATGCGGACTAATTTTTGACGCTATATTTTAGTTACAGTTAGGAGTGGAATTCCCTGTCGCAGTCTGTTTCTTGATAGTTACAACCTGTAAATAGATTACTTCTAAACAAACGTGCTCCAAATCGCTTACAATCAGGTGGGTAGTGATCAAATGAGTGTCTATAAAAAAAAAGTTTTTATTTTTAAGTGCATTATGGAAAATGTACAGCAATAAAATCTACATACAAACCACAGTGCATTAGATTTGAAATAATAAGTTTATTTCTTAAACTAACTTGATTTTGAACCTTTCTGAGAACAGTAGTAAAAGACGAACAACACGTCTAGCCGCGACACAAAACGCTGATCCGTGCGACTTTCTTATTGCATCAGCTGTGAATGAAGGATGTTACGACAGACAGGCGTGGAATGTGTCTACGTATGTATGGGGAGACACTCGTACGATATCGCGTGACGGTTTCCGTTGATGAGGCGTTAAAATTCATGTTCGACATCTTTTATTGGATGACAGAATAAAATACTCTTCATTATGTAAGTACACCATCCAATGCGAAAGTAACTCTGTCTATCTATCTCTTCTTCATGCCTAAACTACTGAACCGATTTGGATGAATTTTTGTACAAAGATAGTTTGAAACCCGAGAAAGGACATAGGATAGTTTTTATCTCGGAAATCCCACAGGAACGGGAACTATGAGGGTAAATAGGTTATATGTATTCCAGGAGGATGATCATGCGGGCGAAGTCGCTGGCACTCGCTAGTATTAGATAATGATAACAAATAAATGACTCTTTTTTTTGTAAATAGGTCAAACATAACCCTTTTACACGTCAATCCTTTTTTAACCGAGTTCCCAAAAAGGAGGAGGTTCTCAATTCGGTTGTACTTTTTTTTATGTTTGTTACCTCATAACTTGCAGATTGGTACCATTCAAATTTTATCAAAATTGGTTTCGAACTTAGGATTAGCTGGAATTCGTCTAATTGGATGATGGTTTTATGGCATCCAAGTAATTGAAATTGCGTATTTTGCTTTTCTGCGATTTTGCTGTGGTGTTGTAAGGTGTGGGGTACCACTAAAAAGTGAAAAATAAAAAAACTTTTTACAATAAAATACAACCGACTTCCAAAAAAAAACACTACAAAATAAAAATAAATTTAATTTCGGAAGTCGGTGTCAAAATACGAAGAAACTAACAAAAACACCGACTTCCGAAATTAAAGTTATTTTTTACTTTGTAGGTAGTGTTTTTTTTTGGAAGTCGGTTGTTGATCATTTTAAACTAGATGACGCTGGTGTTTCCTAGATGACTACCTTGAGAAGAAACACCAAAACAAATTCAGAGGTCAAAGTCCTTTTTAAAGTCCAAACAATCGTTCTGTCCAAATCATTATGAGAATTATATAGGTCGATGTCTGAAGTGGACTTTTGAGGAAAGTACCACATAGATATTAGTGGACCTTTCCAGACAGTGTAAGCATTTTGTCAGTTATCGTGTATCTCAAACTTATAAATTTAAGGAGCTCAATGATCTGACGAACAATACCAATGTTAGGACATTTGGGTAGGCCGCATAAAGAACTCAAACCACCAAACTAACATGCAATGACGACACGGTTGGCGCAGTGGTTGAGCGATTGACTGCTGCGCAGCATGTCGCGGGTTCGATTCCCGCACGGAACAAATATTTGTACGGCCTACATGTATTTGTTCCGAGTCTGGGTGTTTTCTATCTATAATATGTATGTATTTACAAAAAAAAATATGTATATAGTTAAGTAGTTTACCAGCCATCTCGTTACCATAACACAAGCATTAAGTTGCTTATAGCTTGGGACTATATGGCGTTGTTTGAAATGTCCAAGGATATTATATATATATATATATATATATATATATATATATATATATATATATATGTTTATTATATTATATTCATGAAACCCTAATATTGCGATCTACATGGTTCCAACATTCACAATACGTTATGTGAGGACCATGCAGATCAGTGTCTTAAGTGAGCTTTTGAGGAAAGAAACACACAGATATGAGTGGACCTGTCCAGTCACTGCAAGCCTTGGTCCGTAGTCGAGTACCTTAACTTAGAACCAATAAGGAGCTCAACGACCCGACGAACAATGCCAATGAAAGGACATTTGTGTAGGCCAAAAAAGTACTCAGACTCGTCAAAAATACGTGAAAAGATTGCAAAGGGTGCCACTGCAGGCGGCCTTATCGCTAGAAGCGATTTTTTGTGATAGTATAAGGTACCTATTACTAGTACGAAACTAGGGTTTATAGCCGTTACCAAACTAAAATTTTCGTTAATAGATATAGATCTTTTATCAAAAACTAGCTGTCCCCCGCGGCTCCCGTTTTACCCGCAGAGTTCCCGTTCCCGTGGGATTTCCGGGATAATCCTACGTCCGTCTCCTGGTTCTAAGCTACCTCCCAACGAATTTTCAGCCAAATCGGTTCAGCCGTTCTTGAGTTATAAGTAGTGTAACTAACACGACTTTCTTTTATATTTATACTAGCTGTCCCCCGCGGCTTCGCTCCCATCAATTAAGTATTCATTGCACATATCGAGTTTTCATTGTTTTTAAGATGTATTCTGCTATTCGGGTCGGAGACAAATCCAACGAATCAATAACCACGAAAATTGGTTCAGCAGATCTCGAGTTATAAGTGTTGTAACAAACCCGTCTTTGTTTTATATATATACTAGCTGTCCCCCGCGGCTTCGCTCCCGTCAATTAAGTATTCATTGCACATATCGAGTTTTCATTGTTTTTAAGATGTATTCTGCTATTCGGGTCGGAGACAAATCCAACGAATCAATAACCACGAAAATTGGTTCAACAGATCTCGAGTTATAAGTGTTGTACCAAACCCGTCTTTGTTTTATATATATACTAGCTGTCCCCCGCGGCTTCGCTCCCGTCAATTAAGTATTCATTGCACATATCGAGTTTTCATTGTTTTTAAGATGTTTTCTGCTATTCGGGTCGGAGACAAATCCAACGAATCAATAACCACGAAAATTGGTTCAGCAGATCTCGAGTTATAAGTGTTGTAACAAACCCGTCTTTGTTATATATATATATATTTATAAGATATATAATATATATATATTTACTTATATATTTAATTGATTATTTAAATGGTGTTTCTTATACAGAAACTGCTGAAAATAAAGAAGTTACGAGCTTTTGAAGTTATTCGTCTATCATTGTTACGCACTACGTCGTTTGTTCAGGGGGCCTACTCTCTACGCCCGAAGTCCGTAGATTCGGGCTTAGTTGCGGGCGTATTCTACTCTGTCTCACCTACGGACTTACGATTAGTCGCGAACCCGAACTAAAAATGAATGACAACACGATTTAACAGCAACTATCAAATCGTGTTGTCATAAATTTTTAGTGGTTCGATAAAACGGAGTAAGCGGAATACGCCCGCAACTAAGCCCGAAACAACGGACGTCGGGCTTAGAGAGTAGCCCCCCTGATGACCAAATAACCTTGAGCATTTTAGCGCAAGAGAAACAGTAGCGAATACGCTCAGAATGTTGAATTAAATCGTTATAAAATCTAATTTTGGTCGATTGAAAAAAATAATTCTACCAAATTGTTCATAATTAAATTGCCTATCCATTAGTGTAAGTACAAAATCAAAATAATCGTTAGTTTTCGAGAAGAGTCATGTTTTCAGTAATTATTTCTCATTTCTGTAGTTTCGTTGTGAGGAGATTACCTACTTAAACATTATACTTAGTAATAAAAAATAAAATCTACCATTTTGAAGCCAAGATTATGTAGAAATTTAATGTATTTTTTATAAGTTGATATTTCTTTTGGATAAAGAGTATATAGCTCCAAAAAACAGCACAAAAAACGTCTAGCGCTGCGTTTTGCTTGGGGACGCGCCTTAATTGATTTGACAAGCAATTGCTGCTTTCTATTGTCTATGTTTTTCACAGACTAGTAGCCCCCGCAATGTCGTCTGCTAGACATATTTAACGGAGAGCGGAAGCTTAGTAACAGAATTCCGTTGGTTATCGTTTGGAAACGGATTTACGGGACTCTAAAAATCATGTTCCAAAACTTATAAGTTTTCAATCATTCGAAAGAGTAGGTCTTAACGGTTTTATCAAGTCATAACTGATTTTAAAGAGTGTCCATGGAGTTTCTTGCAGGTTATTCTCCATAGGATCTACTCTTTGGAACGTGCACTGCCGCGCTGGAGATAGGATCGGTGAGCGTGTTTTGCTGCAGAACAACTTGCTGCTCTTGTCGCTAGCGCGGCAGAATTAGCTTCATCTATTTGACTGACAGACAGACAGTATTCAAAAGTGCATGAAACTGGATTATTTGAAATAAATGATTTTTTATTTACTAATGTATCATGCCAGCAAAACGTTGTTTTAATTACAAACTTATTTGTCAGCTACTCAATCTGCTGATGCATGCACTTTGTGAGTTGCATCAGCCAGCTATGAATTAGGGACCTTACGACAGACAGCTGATGTTCTATTTGTATACCTATGGCAGAGATGGAGAACCTTTATTGGTGATAGGTTTTTAATAAAAATAAAACAAATAAAATTAATTTATTTCAGGCAATATACACCCATACTGAGATTGATTTAAAATTAAAAATTCCACATGTTATATACGTGTAAAATACTAAACGCAATAATATCTTCTAATATATAAAATGTCGTGTCTTGGTGTTTGTTATCGAATTTCTCTGAAAACGGCTTGAATGATTTTATGAAATTTTTTGTGTATTCTCAGTAGGTCTCAGAATAGGTTCTTATTTTTTTTTATTTCTCAAAACAACTTTTGCCCAGTCAGCTAGTATACTATAATAATATAATCATTATTTTGATTATGAACAACTTTTTTATGGGACCAATACTAAAATAGCGAAAAAATCAACTGCTCACACTTCTCTGCTCATAGATCGACCAATTGTATCGACAAGCTGTTTTTTTTTTTTCACGATTTCGTGGTCGGTACAGACGCCAACACATCAAGCTATCTGAAACTATAAAATTTTCCCAAACCACCTTGAACTTAATGCTTCAGCAATTAAGTTGAAAATCTATTAAAGAAAGACAGATTGATTTAGCTTAATATGCTGCCGTCTGTAGAATTACTCATTATGCCACACGTTGTATGTCATCGGAAAATTGCAGACTCCGTTAGATTGTAATACATCTAGGTATATAAGACTGTATGTAGAAATATTGAAACAAAATACAACGAGAAAGTATCGATATGTTATGAAAAAAATCGTTTTGTATGCAAAAATCCCATTCAAATTTAAAAATCTCCAATCTCCGTGTCTAAAGAAGAAATAACTTATGATTTGACGCGATGTTTTACAATCTTAAGGCGTTTTCAATTTTCCGGTGACATACATTTATATGTTACATACTATTTTTTGTAAAATGGCAATTATAATGATTCCCCATCTTTCTATGAATTATTTTGCCGCTTGCCATAGATTCTCCATACCTGGCGTATGGCGAGAAGTTTCAAAGCGTTCTGATTATTTTTATTGGTAGAAGATTATCCTAATTTAAAAAAAAAATTGCGTCATTTTATCGCGTGTACAGTGTTATTAAAAGGTGAACTAGAACTTAAATTGAATATTATTGATGAAGAATTTACATTATTTTTAAACTGTTTTTTTTTTTCAACTTTCACGCATATAAAACCAGTTGGGAAAATAAATAGGTAAATGATAATTGTAACAGACTTACCGAGATTTTGAAGATAGGAAAATGAAACTGGTACATACCTGCAACAAAAATAAAAACAAATTATGTTAAGCAAAGGAGAAAGCTAAGAAGTGGAATTCCCTGCCCAAGCCTGAGTTTCCTGATAGCTACAACCTGGGAGTCTTTAAGTCAAGAGTGACTAGGTTACTTCTAGGCAAGCGTGCTCCATCTTAGACCGCATCATCGCTTACCATCAGGTGAGATAGATAAAAGTAAAATGTGTCTACCCATGAAACAAAATAGAGTTACGGCGTTACATTTGAAAAAAAACACATTCTTTTTCTAAATGACAGCTGTTTTGCAACCGTCAACTGATTGACCTACATTTGGGCTATACATAGATATTTTTGCGTGGGTCATATTATTTTTACTACAATATTTGCTAGTAGGTCGCTGATCCATGCACCTGGTCTATTGCATCAGCCATGAATGAAGGACGTTACGACAGACAACCAAACTATTTTTATTTAGGGTAATTTGTAGTACACACAGTGACTCTTAAATTACATATCCAGTAAACGCTGACCTCTAATTATACGGCGTGCCTGCGAAATACGAGGTTGGCTAATACTGGTCAAATACCAGGTCAAAATTTCCATTATAGCATGATCTTCCGTTACGCGACACGCCTAGAAAATGGGAAGTCAACTTATACTGGTCATTGGCAAATCGTATTCGGAATATTAATAGATATGGTATGATCCATGCACCTTGTAGTATTACATCAGCTTATGAATGAACGTTATGATATTATTACGATAGCGATGGATAGAGTGACGAGACGGAAGTGACTGGAAGCCCACGGAACTGACTGATAAGGAGGGTGATCTACTTTTTATGTTATCAGTGGAACTTTGTTACTTACTGTGTTCACTGATAAAGAATCAGTATGATTAACTATTATTATTATGTCATCATCTGCCTAGCCTTTTCCCAACTATATTGGGGTCGGCTTCCAGGCAAACCGGATTCAGCTGAATATCAGTATTTTACGTGGAGCGGCTGCCTACCAGACCTCCACAACCCATTAACTGGGTAACACGGTAGGTACTCCTTGGCATGACTGGTGCCAGATTTTCTGGCTTCTTACTATCCGTTACGACAGCGAAAAGCATAATACGCAATTTCGTTTACTAGGATGACAACAAACCATCGTCCAGCGAATTCCAACAATTTCAATTTAAAATCCAAATTTCTAAACCAATTTTGATCAAATTTAAAAAGGGACAAATCAACACAAATCACACAATCAAATCAAAAAAAACAAAACAAATCAAACAAACAAATCTCTGTCTTGAAGACAAGTCAAGAATTTTTCAAATCGGTTCACAAATGACGGAGTAATGAGGTAAAAAGCAACAAAATACAATCGAATTGAGAACGACCTCCTTTTCGGAAAGTCGATAAAAAAAAAACTAAGTTTTCGAACATTTTAAAATAATAATAACAACATTTTAATATAATATATTAGGAATGAGCAGTATTATTTATTGTTCCCTAGCTGATGCACGCGACTTCGCCCGCTTGACAAATTGTACACTAAAAGCTTCCTCGAGAAACACTCTATACATTGGTGAAAACAACATGAAAATCATGAAAGACAGAGACGGCGGATGACTTTGTTTATAATACCTATGTAGTGATAGTGAAGTGATAGAGATAGTCTATATTGTTTGTTCATTATTTAGTGTTACAATTTTACTTGGAAAAAATGCCCGGTTATTGTGAGCCACGGGTTTACTGCAATAATCGATAAAAATAAAGATTTTATTTAACCACTTTGTCTGCGTGTAAACCAATGTCAAATTACAACTTTGTAGTACTAGGGTTCTTTACACAATGGACACAGAGACGGACAAGGAATATAATACAACAGAATAGAACAGAATAGTACAGAGTAGAACAGAATATAACAGAATAGAACAAAATAAAACTGAAAAGAAATAGAATAGAAAAGATAATATTTATTCGACACAGACACACAAAACAACAGCAAAAAACACATTATAAAAAAAGAGGAACAAAAAAATAAAATAAAGAAAAAGAATAGTACAGTAAAATTGTGCTGAGCGTGCAAACTGTTGAACGTGACATGGCGAACTGTTGACTACGGAACCCTGAAAATCGAAAAGTTAATGTATGGCTTAATTTACGATATCATAATTATTTCAACGGTTGTGGTTGTTTATTACTATTTTCTTGGAATTTTATCATTTTTGTCGTTTCTTTATAGCTAGCAAAATAATTAATTAGCATTTTAAGTACTGTAAAATACGTCACTCCGTAATTAAAAAGCAGGAAAGTCCGGAGGAGAGATAATTTAAATAGCAGATTTTGATAAGATAAGTTTATACAAGTTTTTGTACCGTTATTTGATATGTTTAATTGCCTTTTACACGCTAAATACAGGAAGTCGAAATTGCGACTTTGTCTTACAAACGAATTAGTACCTTATAAGTACTTCCCCTGCCTCAAGAGCTGGCTTTTACTTTGTCCAGGGGAGAGAAAGACATTCAGAACCCTTTTCCGTGCGTGTAGTTTATAACATCATCAGCATCATATCAGCCGAAAGACTTCTGGACATAAGCCTCCCCCAAGGCCCGACCCTTGGGGGAGGCTTATGTCCAGAAGTCTTTGAAGCCTGCGGACTGCGAGCGTTGGGTGGCTCGCTGTCCGATCAGAATCAGGCCCGGGTCGATGGCGCGTTGTGTTCCACGCGCGCTTCAAAGAGATGTCAGCATAGAAGATGGGGCCCGATAGGGCCTGTGCCTGCTAGGGTTGCGGTAGGTTTTAGTCAGTAAGAGTCTGACACTCCCTTCTGCTTTTCTAAAAACGGAAGAAGTCATTTGATGATTTCCCATCCATAAAAAAACAACGATTGGTCCTGTGCATCTCGCATCCATCGGCTACCCGCGACTTTCACCAGGTCATTGGTCCACCTTGCAGTACGCAGTCGACACTCCAGAACTTTTCGACCCCATCGATCATCTGAGAGCAATGTTTCCTGATATTGCCACCGTTTAAAAATGTTGTTTTATATTGTCATCATCATCATCATAAAGTTTTGATTGCCGTCCACTGCTGAACGTAAGTCTCGCCCAAAGACCGCCAACCATCCCGGTCTTGAGCAGTCCGCATCCATCTACTGCCAGCCACCTTCTTTAAATCATCGATCCATCGTACCGCAGGGCATCCCATACAACGTTTGCCCATACGCGGTCTCCACTCTAACACATGTCTGCTCCATCGACCGTCTGTTCATCTACAGACATGGCCGGCCTACTTCCACTTCAGCATGCTGATTCTACCCGCAATGTCAGTGACTTTATAATGTAAAATCGTTTCATTCGCCGCAAGGTTGCCTGCTTGCCGGTCTTCTACAATTTGTACTTCGGTGAATGTGCCCAAGAACTAAACGACCTCATCCCACTAGCCCTCTTCTACCATTGGACATCCAGACGCACTGTAACTTACCATCCCTACCTTTTTGGTACGTTTCCAAAGGACTTTTATAATGCGCACAGCAAAAGAGTGGAACTCTCTGCCTGCGGCTGTGTTTCCGAACGCTTACAACCCTAATCTCTTCAAAGTTATAGTAAACAGGCTCCTTCTGGGTAAGCTCGTTCCATTGTAGGCTTTGTCTCTGTCATCTCTGCCCAAAGCTAGAGTCAAGAGCAAACCCATGACAAATAAAAATAAAAAACTAATTAATACAATGACAAGAAAACTCTGTACTTTTAGAGTAGGGCCTGCATTCTGCACTTGAACTTCTATACTGTCCATTATGCGCTGGTGTTCTAGCTAAGTTAGCCGTCCTGTTTCCTCCGAAGCATAAAAGTTTTCTGCAAACTTTACAGGCTTCTCGGAGCGACTCTATATGTAATCTTCTTAGGGTTCCGTACCCGAAAGATAACCAATGAAATCCTATTACTAAGCCTCCACTGTCCGTCTGTCCCTCCGCCCGTCTGTCTGTCAGCGGTATGTATCACAGGAACCATAATAAATAGACAGCAGAGTACATAACATGTATTTCTATTTCTGCTAAAACTTATAATATAAATAAATTATATTAAGTATAAATATAAGGGGGCTCCTATACAAAAAACGTATCTTTTTCGATCTTTAGTCTTTAGGGCGAAGGCATATTATATGATTTAAGCTCCAATTTCGATCACTGGATTAAAAAGGCTTTATATATCTAATAACACTTACCCACTATCTAAAAAAAAACGATTCAGCTCCAAAATCCACTCACGAACAATTTCTAATAAATTAATGATTATTTTATCACTAACGCTGAAGCGTCTAAGGCCACGACCACACTGCACGATAAGCCTACGTACACACTCATAGCAATCGTGTTGGTATATCGTACTGGAATCGTGATTAGTACAAATCATTTCTTTTATACGATTGAGCGGAACGTGTGAGTCATTGGACAGTGGTTGTCAAAGATTTTTGGTTAATTTTGAAGGAGTGCAATATTGATTTATTTTTGATGTTTATTTTTAATTGTTTAATTAAGGCGCGTCCCCGAGCAAAACGCAGCGCTAGCCGTTTTTTGTGCAGTTTTTTGGAGCTATCTACTCGTTATCTAAAAGAAGTATCAACTTATAAAAATTACATTAAATTTCTACATAATCTTGGCTTCATAATGGTAGATTTTTATTTTTTATTACTAAGTATAATGTTTAATTAATCTCCTCACAACGAAACTACAGAAATGAGAAAAAAATACTGAAAACATGCATCTTCTCGAAAACTAACGATTATTTTGATTTTGTACTTACACTAATGGATAGGCAATTTAATTATGAGCATTTTGGTAGAAATATTTTTTTAAACGACCAAAATTAGATTTTATAACGATTTTATTCAACACTCTGAGCGTATTTGCTATTGTATCTCTTGCGCTGTTATTGAGGGAAAAAATGTTCAAGGTTATTTGCTCAGGGTACGGCCTTAACTAATAAAACTAAATACACTTAACAAAACTTCCTTACCAAAAATCCTTCACATCCCTGGATACACAATCATAGACAGTCACTACTTTTGTTTACACTAATAAAAGGTTTTTTTTTAGTTTTATTTACATAATTCTGTGTTTTCAATGCAAAAACGTTCATATTCTGTAACAAAAACAATTTAAATTAGGAAAACAGATTTTCAATAACGTGGATTATGTCGTGACTTATGCGTTTATATTTTTTTTATTAAAATAATCTAATTTTGTAGACTGAGCAGTTACGTATTCATAGTAAATACATTTTAGATTTGAGAACAAACAGTTAACTTATATTATGTTTGTCGAGGGCGTGACATGTGAATATGTAATTCACTTATCTAGAAATACTCTTTACCGATATTTATTCATAAGACAATATTAATTTCATTGTCATTATTTATTACAATAATTTATTGTTATCTAAACATTATAAGCGTTAAAAATATTATATTACAATAATGTATTCTAGTTCTCTACCTTGTTCATAGCGCTGGTTTTATTCCAAAACTAGCTGTCCCAGGCAACTTTTTCTGCGTCACATTTTTTACAAATGCTCCGCTCCTATTGTTCGTAGCATGATGCTATAGTGACTATATTATAATCTATAGCCTTTCTCGATATATTTTTTTTAATTTAAATCAGTATTTCCAGATATTATCGCGTTTGGACAACACCTTCATTATGCGTACAGCTAAGGAGTGGAATTCTCTGCCAGACTATGTATTTCCTGTTAGCTACAACTTGGGAGTCTTTACGTCAAGATAAAATTGTTCACTTCTAGGCAAGCGTGCTCCATCTTCGACCAAATCATCGCTTATCATCAGGTGGTCAAACGTGGCCTACCAATAGAAAAGAAAAAAGTATTTTCTCAACACACTGTTCTCTGTTTGTTACGTCATTACGTTCGTGCTTTGCGACAAAGCAATAGCATAAGCAGACAAAATTTTCCAAAAGAAAACCCTAAACCGCAACTAAAATTAAAGCCCTATCAGACACATCCCACTACGAAATCATAAAAGGAACATTAAAATTAGTATCGTTACGCAACACAGGATATTGCCCATATCCCTTGGTCGCCATCTTGGATCGGCCCAATGAGTGATGGCAATGAGCTGTCATGTGTAACCTTGACCCCCGCGGGGTTCAAGATCAACGGCGATTGGATGATTGCCTATGGAATGCAGGACTTAGGGTTAATGGAACTTTGTTTCCTTTTGTCTTGGTTAATTATGTAATAAGGATATGAAGTTTGTTATCTTTTTAAGATGATGAGTAAATGAGACGTAGTAAAGATGTGCTTTTGATTGATTCTGGTTAAATTTGGTAATTATAGGGTGTTCAAGTATTGCAGTATTGGTTGGTTAATATTAGGATTGTTTTCTTTACAACATCTTGTGTTATGGTTGTCTTTACTAACATATTTTATATAAGTACTTCTAGTACCCAATGTCAGTTTTGGGAATAGTAAAAATCAGTTTTCTTTCTCTCTATATCAGCTTTTACCTGCGACTTCGTTCACATCCCATGTTTCCCAAACCCGTAAGAATTTCGGAAAATCCTCTATTCTTACTACCCTGCAATCTCTAAGGAACCTACTTGTCAAATTTCAGCTTCTTACGACAAGTAGTTTCAGCTGTGCGTTGTCACTCAGTTTAGGAAGGTTATTGATTAATTGATGAACATAAATCTTTCTAAGCATCTCGAATTAGAATTTGAATCAGATTTTATTTGTGAAACATAGGTATTTACATAACCTGCCGGAGTTGCGGAACTATTCGAAAGAGATACCGTGGCTCAGGAACACAAAGAGCAACGAAGGAACATGGTTGGGTTTTAGTCAGTAAAAGTCTGACACTCCCTTCCAGCGGAAGGTGTAAGTGGAAATTATATTTATGTTTATCTACTCCTCCGCTGTACTTTTCTGATTAATTTCGATGCGGGATCCAAGACAGTTGAATCATGCTTCATTAGCTCGGCGTTTTTCTGGTGGTCGCCACTGTTGATTTTGGCTTTCAGGAGTTGCAGTGGTTGGGAATGTGTGGAGGGCTTGTCCCAAACAAAAAAAAAATCCCTTCTGCTCCGCCCAGAGCGGGAGTACTCATTTGATGATTTCCCATCCGAAAAAAAAAAGGTATTTACGTAAAGGTCTTAGATTTAAACATTTGGGCGCTATGTTTAGCCGTCAAGTCGTACAAATTTTGTAAAAAAATAATAATGTAATAATCTGAAACCATACATTTCTGACATTTGATATGTTATTCGCGATTCCAGGGTAACCTAACCTTGAAATCGCCTAAAGTAAAAGTTGTTCATAATCTAAAATTCAATGATTACTTTCCCGTTTCTTTAATGTATTACGCCTCGCCTATGCATTAGAGCAAAAACTAAATACAAAAAAAAAACTTTGACAATCTGAGTTCGAAAATTAACTTCAAAAGCACGTGTTCATCCGATCACCTTCGAACAGATTCGGTACAAAAACCCGTGTCTTAAATCACTTGAAAACTTGAGGACCCGTCATTAAAGTAATAAAATTATCTTTTATACAAAGATAATGTGATTTACGACTTGCACTCTCAAAAGATCTTGGACCTTGTGTTTTAAACAGTAAGGTTTAGTTCACGGTGAACAGTTTTGAGTCAATAATTCAAATGTTAAAGTAATGGCAATTAGAATTATGAATTAAACTGAAGTATAATGTTCTTGTAATTTCATTTTAGATTGTGGTTTAGTTGGTGTCGATGTAACGGTTTTTTTTGTAGAGTTATGTCTAGGTAGCAACAGCCAATAGAGCGTATGTAATGTACCTTCTTTGAGATGATCTAGAATTAATAATAATTAATAGTTTATAATAACAAAGATAGTACAAAATTGTGTCTTAAAAGTATGTTGTACCACAGTGACAAAATTCAAGGTCGAACGTCTGACTTATAAACTAGGCAATAAGCCTGTATCTTTAAAGCCATAATAATTAGAATAACAATGGTGACCCATTACATTTGAAATTTGTAACGGGGCCTCAGCGAGTTGGTTTCGGCCCCTCGTACGCCTACCAAAGGACCGGGTCTCCAGAGACCCGAGAAAGAAAACAATAATAACTAGAGAGAGGTTAAGGAAGACCTGCCGCCAAGTGGTGGATCAGCATGACGAAACTCATAAAAGAGAAAGAAATGCCTTTTTTAGTGGGAAATCATCAAATGACAACTCCTATCCTGGGTGAAGCAGAAGGGAGTGTCAGACTCTTACTGACTTAAACCCATCCGTGTACCTCCTAATGCCCTTTGCGTTCCAGGGCCGCGGTAACTCTTTCGAACAAATTCCGGAACAGGAAGAAATGCCCTGGCGCAGATGGTTATGTAGTGTGATCATTGGATTTAAATTCTGGCACCTATTCATAGACAGATTTATATTAAACTCTCTGCCTGCTTTTCCCCACTATGTTCGGTTCCACTTCAAGCCCTACCGGATGCAGCTGAATACCAATTTTGCATAGAGTATCAGCCTATCTGAACTCCTCAACTCAGTAACTGGGTAATACGGTAGACTTTGGCAAGACTGGTGTCATTATCTAGCTTCAGGCTATCCGTAAAGACTGTCTGAGATCTAGAAATGAAAGCCAGGGCCAAAGGATGAGCGTATTTTCCAATGCATGGAGGTGTCTTCGTATGCAATAGATAGCGCATCGCATCCATCTTACTTTTTCTAAGCATTTGAAATCATCAAATGACTCCTTTCGCTCTGGGTTGAGCGGAAGGGAGTGACAGACTCTTACTGACTAAAACCTATCCGTGTTTCTCTTCCTAATGCCCTTTGCGTTCCAGGGCCGCAATGACTCTTTCAGACTTTCGCAACCCTGGCTCGCACTGGTCCTAGCGCACTTGTCGGTCCTCACCCTTAAAAATCCACTGGTGCGGATGATATTACTTACATCTCTTGCAATGTACATCATCATCTGCCTAGCCTTTTCCCAACTATATTGGGGTCGGCTTCCAGTCAAACCGGATTCAGCTGAATACCAGTATTTTACGCGGAGCGGCTGCCTACCAGACCTCCACAACCCATTAACTGGGGTAACACGGTAGTCCTTGGCAAGACTGGTGTCAGATTTACTGGCTTCTGCATTTCTGAACCTTGAAGATCGACCTGTGCGGCTGTTATTATTTAGCCACGAGCTCTTGCGATGTACACGAGTAGGTTTTTCGCTAATAGCAGTTCCAAACATAAACTTAAAAATCGTTTATTCAAATTAGGCTGATTGCCTTAACGTCAAAGTTCTACATAAAGACAGTCCCCCAAAAATGCCCGCCGTCAGCACTTCCTAGTGTTTCAGCTGTGGAGAAGAAGTGGCCAACAAATTCGCCACTTCGCCAGCAACAGATCTGTCTGTTGCGTTTAATAATTCATTTTATACATGTGTGTGTGTGTGTGTGTGTGTGTCATGTGTACTTTTACTACTTTATAAATTCAAGATTTATACATTGTTGTATACGTTACAGATTGCGTGTGTGTGTTGTCGAATAATACATAATTATATCGTCGAATTATGTTGCTTCAAACCTTGCGTTCCATTTAAGGACCATGCAAAATTTAAGTTGAAAGGAGGCCTTAGCTTTTAACACAAGATCAAATAAAAAAAAATATTAACAACTTTTAACCCTTTAGAATGGTTATTATCTCTACAAAATAAAAAGCAGCAAAATACGACATACTAAGTCTTCCTCTAAATAAAAAAAGGCGGCATAAAACCTTACGATACCGCAAATACTTACAAAACTAAAAAATAAATAACACTTACCGAAAAATAAAAGAAACTGAACAAAAACTCCTCACTTGTCAATTACAATTACGAAATAAAAACTTTTTTGATTACGTAACATCACTGTCAAGAAAGCTTTTGGCATTTACGAATGAGTCAGTGCGGCGACGTTTAAAAAAGAGAAAAAAAAACATAACCGACAAAAAAGAGCGCGAAAAAACTTGTAACTGGCAGGTGTAAAGGAAGCGTCGAAGGACGTGAAAGTACGCTTTTAAAGTGTATTAGAGATCATAAATTATGTGGGTTTTTTAATATTATAATATTTTGGGTGAACTTCCTTGTTCGGGAATATTTTTTGAGGTTACTATGGCATCTAATATACTTTAGACGTAATGGACAAAACCCTGTAATAATCCATCAAAGTTCATAATAAAGGTGTTCTGACGGAATACTGCCAAATTTTTCAAAGCCCAATTGAATCTGAATCTTTCTGCTGTTTAAGGTGATGTAGAAAACAAACTAAATGGATCCATAAACGAATAAAGTGATATAATCGCTAAAGCATCTAGTCAGCTGCTTTTATTCGAATAGAAACAAACTATTTGTTATTTTTCGTTTTTAGACGGATTTTTTGACGTCATATTTAAAACAGTCATCTTCATCAATCTCTTGTTCAACATGCAGCATTGTTGGCTTGCTCTTGTCTTATGATACGAGCGAAGCGAGGTAGTTAATACAAGAATATTGAATTCGGTGAGGGATTTAAGCTAGCCCAAGGCAAAGACAATTTTATCCCTGAGGAGCAGACTTTTTCAAGTCTACTGCAACTGCAAGAGAAATCAAAACTGTGCTCAAGCCATGAAGAGAGGTGACGCCGCAAGCTGCGTGCGTTGGCCTCCACAGTCAGTAGAAATCTCAGGAATAATTTATAAACAGTTAAAAACTATCTACGGAACCACAACTAGCTATATACTTAACGTTACTATACAAAGCATTTCTCCGCTGCGCAGTTAAGTTTTTTTTCTGAAAAAAGTGAACAAAAAAGCTTCGAAGGTGTATTATGACGTAAGCTTCCAGAACTGGTTCTTGCTGACCTTAGTATACACAAGGCTGAATGACTGTCCGTTTGTTTGTCACGTGAAAAAATGTTCCTATATGTAATTCACAGTGAGATGAGAGGATTCCGAGTAACATGTTTTCCAAGAAATGGTGACAGAGTGCATTTTTTTATTTGTGTATTTTATTTCAATAAATTTTATCAGGATTTTCCACCAAGTGTTCAAGGGGCTAAAGTGTTGTTTCAGGTCGTCGTATCCTACGAATAGGGGCGTAACTGTATAATAGCTACTTTTGAGGAGACGCTTTTTTACAAATAGGTATGGTGGTTTCAAATAATGTGTATTGGTATCTTATGGTTCCTCTAGGACAATTTTCAATAAAATAACTCCATATTTTATACGAATTTTGTTCCTTAAATCCTTATTCTCTGTTGTGTTAAGGCGACGTAGAGCTGGACTTGAGTATTAAGTTGCATTATGCCTTTTATCACCGGAAATGTTGTGGCCACAATTGCCTTTATGTCATTTTTATATTATTCTGATGTGGGTATGTATTCGTATTACATAAGAATTTGTGTATGATAACTATTTATTCATTACTGGGAACATAAGTAAATGTAATAAAAATAATAATTAAATTTTAACATTATTCCAAACAAAATCTAAGGTTTACCTTTGGTATGTTAATAATATTATTAAACTACCGAGTGCCGAGTCACCCGCGTCCGTAGGAGAATACCCTTCAGCGAATCCCTACACATGGTCCCCGGGTGGTGCTAAACAGGTGACACTAACCGCCTCCGTGGTCTAGTGGTTAAACCACCTGATTCAGACCCAGAGGTCCCGGGTTCGATTTCCAACGGGGGCAAATTTTTTGCTCGGTTTGGTTGGTGGTAGGACTTGTTCTAAGTCCGCCTGGCAAGCTACCACCATCATGTCTAAGTCTGTCGCCATAAGAACAATGTTAACAGCATTGTTGTGTTCCGGCAGTCAGAGGTATGATAGCCAGTTCCTCTGTGTAAGAGGATTCCGAGTGAAACTCGCTTCCATCTTCGGCCTAATCATCACTTTCCATCAGGTGAGATTTGGGCCAAGAGTTTCCCCGTTTGACATAAAAAAATCAAAATTAACAATAGAAGCTTATAAAAAGAATTTTCAAATAGAAGAAAATTTCAGTCATTAAAATCAAATTAGACATAATCAAAATTAGTCCATAAAATAACACAAAATACAAATTTTACAATACATCATTTCAACTTTAAAATCCTTTGAGCTATAAAATATTTAGATTTATTTGTCAAAATTTTCGTCTTATGATTTCTGATACTTTCATTTAAAACAAGATTCTTTTCCAACCAATTCCACCAACTTACGTCTTCGGCGTTTCATAACTATTACAAAATATTATAATGGTATTAATTATTAATTTAAGTATTAATTATGTAAATAAACTTTTGAAGTATAGGTCATAATGTTATTTATTTTTTAGAAAACAAATTATACAGCTATCAATCTCCGCATTCCGCCGAATAATGGCCGAATGGCGCTAGCACGCTCTCCCCGCGCCCGCGCACCCCCACTACTCGCGAAAAACAAGGACGCGACGGCGTTTATGGTTTATATTCTTCGTTAAAAACGTAGTGCTTGAAATTGTGGCTTTTTAGAAAACCGAATTATTTGATAACCTGTACCGTTTTTAACTTTTCTGTTGAACTGGTTATATGTGGTATGAAGAGCAGAATTAAATTATGCAATAATCAAATAAAGCCCTTATGTTCGTTAGGGCTCTCTTCGTAGGATACGACGAGGTGTCTTTTGCAAGTTTCAGAACGTAGTAATTCTTTGACTGCAATTTATTTATTATAAGCCATGAGCTGAGATAGACTCCATATTACGTTGGTGCAACGCCGTACATCTTTTTGTTGGTACAGATACAAAGATTTCAGGTAACGTCCGTCTTTGGGATATCTTTATAAAACTCGATTCGTCATCACAGTTCACAAACGAGTAGTAATAGCTTCAGTATTTTTATTGTCAAAACTAACATTTTAAAATGTTTCCAAAAAGTATGACGCATTTCCAAGCAAACCCAGGCACATAAGCCAGTGCCATTACCTTGATCTTGGCCTGTTTTATTTTTTGTCAGCAACTTGAAAAAAAAAATAAAGCTCAGGAAAGTTACGCCTCAAATTATTATGCAAAAACTTTCTTATAGGTTTTTTGTCTATATTTAACGTTTATACAGGGTTTTTCAGAAGTGTGTGGTCATCATTTAAGGTGGAAGCTCCAGGGTAGCCCGCGAAATTCAAATATTTTTATGTTTTTTGCAATTGTATGTTGAACAGAATAAATACGGTTCGCGATCGTAAAGAGCATTCATCTAAAGGATTATAACCATACCAACAACCAACTAACTCGATTGAATGTTATTTCGTGAAAAAGTCATTCAATCGAGTTGTATGAACTTAGACGATTATTTTGATAATTAAAATGGGTATCATTCATTATAAAAATATGCGTTACGGCCGCGAATCGTATTTTGTTTAACATACAGCTTGACACTGACCGGCAAATTGCAAAAAACATAAAAATATTTGAATTTCGTGGGCTACCCTGGCGCTTCCACCTTAAGGGTTGTACTGTATCTATACTAATATTATAAAGAGGTAAACTTTGTGAGGTTTGTTGTAGGGGTAATCTCTGGCACTACTGAACCGATGTTGAAAATGTTTTTATCAATAGAAAACCACATTATTTGTGAGTATTGTAGGTATAGTCCAGTCAAATTAGCGTTACATCTCGGAATGAGAACCTTGAAACTCATAGTATTTTTTTTTTAACTGTAATAGTAGTTAGACAACACACTCTTTTAAAATATGACCACACATTTCTGAAGCATACTGTATGTGCCGGTTTTGGGATAACCTTGTTGATAAAGTTTCGGTACAATAAGTGGTTAATTTTGTGTCGGTTCCATTCAAGAGTTCATATTTATTTTACCGATAACTCAAACAAAAGAGTAGCTCTTGGATAACAGTCAGGGTAGATCTTCAAGGTTAAGCAACGCCTGCAGTGGTCGAACTGCGGATGAGTGTTACTTTAACTTACTGAGATTTCTCTGTGCTGTCATATGAACATGTTTGTTACGGGAAATCAGGGGGCTACTCTCTAAGCCCGAAGTCCGTAGTTTCGGGCTTAATTACGGGCTTATTCTACTCCGTATCACCTAACCACTAAGAATTTATTACAACACGATTTTACAGTTACTATCAAATCGTATTGTCGTTCATTTTTAGTTCGGGTTTGAGACTAATCGTAAATTCGTAGGTAATACGGAGTAGAATACGCCCGCAACTAAGCCCGAAACTACGGACGTCGGGCTTAGAGAGTAGCCCCCTTGCAGTCATAAAATCTGTCACCGGTCGTGCTAAGGGATTTTTTTAAGTATAGGATATAATCAAATGACCCTTTCGCTCTCAGTGGAGTGGAAGACAGTGTCAGACTCTTTCTGACTAAAACCCTTTTCGTTCCAGAGGGCCTGCTCTCTGAGCCCGAAGTCTGTAGTTTCTGCCTTAATTACTGGCGATTTCTTCTCCAACCTAACCAATAAGAATGAATGACATTCATTCTTATTTAGTTTTAAGGCCGCGACGACTCTTTCTAACAAACGCAACACCGAGATATCCACAATCCGTGAACCACAAATTGCAATCAACAAATTAATACTTCTGCAGTGTGATTCTGTTAATGTCGAAGTGAAGACTTGGGTGCAGTGATCACGAAGTTTTTTTTTAATTTGTAATGGGTTTGAAGTGTGCTGCCAATTAATGTTATCATGATAGAATTACAGTTTTACTAGCAGACGACACGGTTGGCGCAGTGGTTGAGCGATTGACTGCTGCGCAGCATGTCGCGGGTTCGATTCCCGCACGGGACAAATATTTGTACGACCTACATGTATTTGTTCCGAGTCTGGGTGTTTTTCTATCTATAATATGTATGTATTTACAAAAAAACAAAAATGTATATAAGTAGTTTATCAGCCATCTCGTTACCATGACACAAGCATTAGGTTGCTTAGCTTGGGACTATATAGCGTTGTGTGAAATGTCCAAGGATATTTATTTATTTATTTATTTTATTTTATTTTACTTCTCTTGAGTTTTCACGGTTACAGAATCGACAGGCTGATGAGCAAAGTATGAAGTTGTAATTATATGTCTCCAGATTATTACAAAACACGTGAGTCTACAAAATATGTTGAGAGATTTTAAACCTTGATAAATTGTCAATTGCTAATTTGGAATTTATTTTTACGAATCAAAATTTTTTAGTTTTTAATTTTCGAATTTATTCCGTCAGTTTGCAATTTCTCAATTTATTTTTATAATCTTACGAAGTTTTCCATTTTCCGGTGACATAAATATAACTAAAGCGATCACATCGTGTACACAGTACCTATTTGTTAATGGTAGACTTCCTGATAGAATCCCAGCATGACAATTATTATGATACGTATTAGCAAAAAATACATCTATGCTAATGTAATAAAGCTGAGCTTGTTTTTTAGTTAGTTTGAACGCACTAATCTCTGGAACTACCAGTCGAATTAGGAAAATTGTCCTGAAGAGCCTCTCATTACCGATGATCCTCTTGATCATCGGTAATGAGAGGCTCTTCGAGTCGAAGCTCCAAAGTCTTCAGCATCGACGCCGAGTTGCTAGCCTGCCGATTTTCTACCGGTTGCATTTTAGGGAATGTGCGAAAGAATTGCATAATTTAATTCCGCCAAGCCCGTTCCGTCATCGGACCACAAGACAAATGGCGATGCGACACCGGTACATGGTGGACATACCACCCACACGCACTACACGGCTACCTTCACTGATAAAACATATAATGCAATATCTTCTATTCATAAAAGGAAAGCTAAATAAACTATGAAGATGATATACCAACGTTTAACAGAAATAGGTCAGATAGCTGCATCTGATGTACACCGTTTTGCATTTACGTCAACGAAAGGATATGCTAAAGGTTCGGTTAGTACTTCAAGTATAATTGTGGGCTGGTACTTTCTTATCGAATTTAATTAAATTTAAGCAATTTGCTCAGATTTTCCCAACTTTTATGGGATGCAGTCTAGCTTTGATGACATCATCAAATCAGCCAAAAGACATCGAATGCTGGACAAAGGCCTACCCAAGTGTCACCATCGCCACAACAACCAGTCCTGTGCGCCTTGCATCCATCCTCCCCAAATGTCACCATCGCCACAACAACCAGTCCTGTGCGCCTTGCATCCATCCTCCCCAAATGTCACCATCGCCACAACAACCAGTCCTGTGCGCCTCGCATCCATCCTCCCCAAGTGTCACCATCGCCACAACAACGAGTCCTGTGCGCCTCGCATTCATCTTCCCAAAGTGTCACCATCTCCACAACAACCAGTCCTGTGCGCCTCGCATCAATGCTCCCCAAGTGTCGCCAGCGCCACAACAACCAGTCCTGTGCGCCTCGCATCCATCCTCCCCAAGTGTCACCATCGCCACAACAACGAGTCCTGTGCGCCTCGCATCCATCCTCCCCAAGTGTCACCATCGCCACAACAACGAGTCCTGTGCGCCTCGCATCCATCCTCCCCAAGTGTCACCATCGCCACAACAACGAGTCCTGTGCGCCTCGCATCCATCCTCCCCAAGTGTCACCATCTCCACAACAACCAGTCCTGTGCGCCTCGCATCAATGCTCCCCAAGTGTCGCCAGCGCCACAACAACCAGTCCTGTGCGCCTCGCATCCATCCTCCCCAAGTGTCACCATCGCCACAACAACGAGTCCTGTGTGCCTCGCATCCATCCTCCCCAAGTGTCACCATCGCCACAACAACGAGTCCTGTGTGCCTCGCATCCATCCTCCCCAAGTGTCACCATCGCCACAACAACCAGTCCTGTGCGCCTCGCATCCATCCTCCCCAAGTGTCACCATCGCCACAACAACGAGTCCTGTGTGCCTCGCATCCATCCTCCCCAAGTGTCACCATCGCCACAACAACCAGTCCTGTGCGCCTCGCATCCATCCTCCCCAAGTGTCACCATCGCCACAACAACGAGTCCTGTGTGCCTCGCATCCATCCTCCCCAAGTGTCACCATCGCCACAACAACCAGTCCTGTGTGCCTCGCATCCATGCTCCCCAAGTGTTACCATCGCCACAACAACCAGTCCTGTGTGCCTCGCATCCATGCTCCCCAAGTGTTACCATCGCCACAACAACCAGCCCTGTGCGCCTCTCATCCATCTCTCGCATCCAACCTCCCCAAGTGAAAAGATTTTTTGAAGAACTGATTATTTATTATTAAGATCTCGTGTAAAATGTACCAAAAATCACACAAACAAATGAATAATATAGGTTAAAAAATCTTTAATTTAATCTTGATAAAATTTCCTTGATAACGGTGTGAAGTCCAAACTTACAGTGCTCAAACCCCTTAACTATGATCAATGAATCTATCACCATGCATTATGACAAGGGAATCGTAGTTAATAATTCTGAACTTATTCATCAAACAGTTAACAGGCCCACATTACAATATGTTTAGAATAATCTAATATTCGTACGTATCATACTTTCAGCAACTATGGTGAACAATTTTTTTTCTTTCAAGAGGAAAAAACCACTTGCTTTTTTTCGAGTACGCTTGCCTAGAAGTAAAGTTTGACTTAAAGGCTCCAGGTTGTAAGCTATCAGGAAACAGACTCCAGTAGGATATTCCACTTCTAAGCTGTAAGTATTCTCGAAGCGTTTTGTGTGTATTAATCTCAACGCACAAACCGTTTGACGAATACTTTCACTGTGCGAAATGGAATTCTCTGACGGAGTCTGTGTTTTGTGATAACTATTGTATAATGATAACTTGGATTATTTAAGTCAAAAGAGAATAATTATGTTACTTCTAGATTAGCGTCACCACATAAGTTGAGATAGTAGCCAACAGCAAGCCTAGGAAAACTTACATCGTGTAATTCGGACGCACCAATATCAATTCCCGAGGACCTACAAGAGATGCGCTTGGTTTAAACATGACCAACAAAATGATGCAACTGAAGTCGGGATAGTGATGTGAAATTCGACCCAACGACAATCGAGAACAGATATCTCTGGAGATGAAGGAGTAGCATAGCCAACCTCGGTTAAAAACGCGAAAAGGCTAGACAAAGCAAATAATAGGCTAGTTTTCACCATCAATTAATAGGGAATATGCATGCAATTTTTTTATTTGCAAATTAAAATACTTATTAGCTCTAGTAAATAATCATGAAATTATTTTTTAAATACCTTCATCATTTATTAAGTTATAAAGCTTCAAAGAATACAGTTAGAAAGAGAAGTCCGATACGTAATGTGACGTCAAATTACACGACGACTATACAGCTGCCATAGAAAACAGCGTTATCGCAAGAGGGACAGATATATTTGTTTAAAATAATTGTATCTCGTTCGTTTTTCGAGCAATTTAGATTCAGATCATAAATATTTTTTTCATGCATATTTCCCTATTGCAAATTCTTTTAAGTCCGTTACTTATAGTATTGAAAAATAATGGACACTTATATTTTTACACACACACGTTTTCGTTGGGTATTGATCATAGACATGTCAGACAGCCAATGGCAACTCTTGCAGCAAATAACTGGCTAAGAGCGAGTCGAAATTAGGGGGGAGGGTTCTGAATCAATTTAATTTTTGTTTATTTGAACACTACAGGCTCAGTAGTCTTGAAGATAAGGGGTGGGTTTGGTCATTTTGGGTCTAAGTTCTTGAATAACTTCAAAACTATTTATTTCAAAATTATGAAAAAAATATGATCAACATTTTCACAGTAAGCCCTTTCATTTCAGAGAGGCCCGAGAGGGCCGACGCCTGCCGGAGTCACGGGACTGTTCGAAAGAGATACCGTGGCTTCGGAACACAAAGGGCACATGAAGGAACATGGATGAGTTTTAGTCAGTAGAAGTCTGACACTCCCTCCCGGAAAAGTCATTTGATGATTTCCCATCCCTAAAAAAAAGCCCTTTCATTTGATATGACTCACGATACAGTTTATAAAACTTTTATTTTTAATTTTCTAGTGTGACCACCAAAACTGACCCCCATACTATAAATATATTAATTTACGTAACGTGTCCGTGTGTTTGGGTCACAAATGTCCATAGTTGTATCTAATTTTTAACCGACTTCCCAAAAAGGAGGAGGTTATCAATTCGGTTGTGTTTTTTTTTTATGATTGTTACCTCATAACTCCAACAATTATGAACCGATTTGAAAGAAAATTGTGTTATCTGAAAGGATATACTTGCAGATTGGTCCCATTTAAATTTTATCAAAATCGGTTACGAACTTTGGATTTTAAATCGAAGTAGCTGGAATTCGTCTACTTACTTGGATGATGGTATTTATGTCATCCAAGTAATCGAAATTGCGTATATTGCTTTGCTGCGATTTTGCAGTGGTGTTGTTAGGTGTGGGGTACCACTAAACAGGTGAAAAATAAAAAACTTTTTACAAAAAAAATACAACCGACTTCCAAAAAAAAAACACTACAAAGTAAAAAATAACTGTAATTTTGGAAGTCGGTGTCAAAATACGAAGAAACTAATAAAAACACCGACTTTACAGTTATTTTTTACTTTGTAGTGTTTTTTTTTTGGAAGTCGGTTGTATTTTTTTGTAAAAAGTTTTTGTTTAGTAAATACGGAGAAAACTGGCTGTGACAGACAGACTCCCGAGTTATCTTATAAGGGTTCCGTTTTTTTTCGGATGTTTGGGACCCTAACAAGGCCAATCAAATATTTATTTGTTATTATTTTATTGTACCTACACCAAAATAAAACCTAAAAATTTTTTTTTCCTTTTTTTCTTTTTTATACAATACGGGGAACTCTTGGCCCAAATCTCACCTGATGGAAAGTGATGATTAGGCCGAAGATGGAAGCGAGTTTCACCTCCTCTTACACAGAGGAACTGGCTATCATTTCTCTAACTGCCGAAACACAACAATGCTGTTAACATTGTTGTTATGGCGACAGACTTAAACATGATGGTGGTAGCTTGCCAGGCGGACTTAGAACAAGTCCTACCACCAACCAAACCGAGCAAAAAATTTGCCCCCGCTGGGAATCGAACCCGGGACCTCTGGGTCTGAATCAGGTGGTATAACCACTAGACCACGGAGGCGGTTAGTGTCACCTGTTTAGCACCACCCGGGGACCACGTGTAGGGATTCGCTGAAGGGTATTCTCCTACGGACGCGGGTATATACAATGGGCGGCGCATTAAATATATTTCCTCATAACGACTCCTATATTTACTTTAACGATTCATCAAACAATGACATCTCTTACCACTTAACATGACCCCCGTCACTATACACGTGGTCCATTATAGCCCATTATAGACCAATTGATCCTACACGAGTAACGTATTAATGAATGACAATTATAAGCCACGTAATACTGATATATATATGTAGTGTTTCTGACATGGAGAATCAAGAAACCACGCGTGTAGTGTCATCACCTTTGTTTAGCAGATTATTGTAAAATTGTGGTGTCATGTCGGTTTTTTGCCACGAGTCATCATCAGCCTAGCCTTTTCCCAAGTACATTGGGGTCGGCTTCCAGTCAAACCGGATTCAGCTAAATAGTGTTTTACGTGGAGTGGCTGCCTACCAGACCTCCAGAACACATTGACTGGGTAACACGGTAGTCCTTGGCAAGACTGGAGTCAGATTTACTGGCTTCTTGCAATCCGTAACGACTGCCAAAGATTTACAAATGACAGCCGGGACCAACGGCTTAACGTGCTTTCCGAGGCACGAGGAAACTCGGTATGTTAAGATAGTCACGCATCCACAGACCAACCTTGGGAAGCATTGCTCAACCTTAAAGATCGAACCATGCGGCTGTTATTATTTTGACACGAATATTTTTATTATAAAATACCCCGTTGGTCTTGTGGTTCCAAGTGCGACACCCGAGGTCCTGGATTTGATTCCCAGGTTGGGCAAAAAAGTGTTCCGGTTGGAATTTGTTACAACAACCCAGAGTATATTAAAAAATTTAGACACTATTTTTTTACCGTGACCCACGCAAAGTGCATTAGGAAGAACACGGATGGGTTTTAGTCAGTAGAGTCTGGCACTTCCTTCCGCTCCGCCCAGAGTCATTTGAAGATTGCACATCCCTAAAAAAAGTTCATTAGTATTTTTTTTAATTTGTGATAGCTGCTTGAGTACCTACCATCAAATATTTCAAATGTACACAATGGCCCCAATTAAATAAATATGGTCACAATTAAATGATAAACATAACAATAACTGTTTAAAAATCATGACGAACTTCATCTATTGTTTTAATTTAATAAGGATCTGTTTAAATATTAATATTTTTGTCTTTCGTCATTATCGACGTCACAACGCCAATGATGATCGTATGTGCTATTAATTGATATACGAATAAAATGTTATAATGGTGGTAATTATGACTGGCATGCATGTAGTTGTTATTTTAACCGACTTCCCAAAAAGGAGGAGGTTATCAATTCGGTAGTATGTTTTTTGAAGTTTGGGTTTTAAATCGAGATAGCTGGAATTTGTTTACTTGGATGATGGTTTTATGTCATCCAAGTAATCGAAATTGCGTATTTTGCTTTTCTGCGTTTTTTCAGTGGTGTTGTTAGATGTGGGGTACCACTAAAAAGTGAAAAATTAAAAAAACTTTTTACAAAAAAATACAACCGACAAACAAAACAAACAAAAAAAAGTAAAAAATAACTTTGGTTTCGTAAGTCGGTGTCAAAATACGAAGAAACTAACAAAAACACTTGTATTATGTGTGTTGTATTTTTTTGTAAAAAGTTTTTTATATGTATCACTGAAAGTGCGTATTTCTTCAATGAAACTGAACACGATCAGCATGTAAAACACGTTTACGAGCTGTCGTTCATTAGTTTCTGTGGAATATTGACACTGACAACTCTTGAACGCAGTTTAGATGTACTGATCACGTTCAGTTTCATTGGTGAAATCCGTTCTTAGGTTGTTACCACACCAATCGACCGATCATCGATTGATGGTAGAATGGATAAGTCGACGTCGATCGATAGCTTTGACTACACCAATTGATCGATCGTTGTTCGATGGTTGATTTAATTAGTTTACGTCGATCGATCGATCGTCCACACCAATCGAACAACGGTAGGTAGTAACACCTTTAGTATAATTATGACTTAAAATCTATTTAGAGCGGATTTCACCAATAAAACTACAGTGCAATTCTGTAAACATGTCGAAGTGAAAACTTGCGAAGTTAACGACAAGCTGTCAAACCATACAAACGAGATGGAATGACAGTTCACTTGTCGTTCACTCCATCTAAGTGTACACGTTGAGATGTCAACAGAATAGACCAGCTGAACATGGATGGGTTTTAGTCAGTAGAAGTCTGACACTGCCTGTCGCTCGGCCCAGAGCGGGAGAAGTCATTTGATGATTTCCCATCCGAAAAAAAAAAAACGCTCGCCGAAGAGTTGCTTAACGTGGAAGCCGTGCGACTGTTTTATTTAGCCGTATCACATTTTACTTCATTTACAAGTTGAGAAACCATCTGAACCTTCACTCCTGAGTAGCGTTGGAAAAAGCAGGAAAAATTCCCGTTTCTTTCCAAACCCGTTGTTTTTTTCAATGTTACATTCGAAAGTTTGAAGAAGATTGGCCAGGATATATTTCATGTTTTTTTCCAATAATTTCGAAAAAACCGATAAAAAGGTCATCGGTTTTTTCGGTTTTATTGGAAGAAAGAGGATTATGAAAGAAACGGGAAACTTTTCATGTTTTGTATTCACCTCCCGGTATGTTTTATTTTTTTTTTTTAATTTGTAATTAGGTGAATTATAATAAAACTTGTTTTTTTCAAAACATCAAATGAAAAATTCGAAAAAAAATCTGTTTCTTTCCAAAGGATTCCTTCTTTTAATTGTTCCATGTAATAAGCGAAAAAAAAACGGAAAAAACCACAATTTGTTTTTTCCGTGGAAAAAAAAAAAACAAAAGGTTTTTTTCGGCATTTTCAACGCGTTCTCGTTTTATCCAAGTAACGGTAAGCAGTCACCCAGGTGTTAATCAGCGTGACTCGAAGCAACGTGAGGCATGTCGCAACTAGTTTCAAGGAATTTTTCTGAATAGAAAAGTTATGAATAAAAGATTTTAATGACTGGCCGTGGGTTTTGAAGCTATCCAACATTTTTGTAAGTATTTTTGTCGTAAGCTGGTCACAAGCGAGACTGCCTGGAGTTAAATACTGCAGTCCAATTGCACAACTAATGAAAACGCATATTTTTAAAACATTAGAATAGTTCTTAACGGGATTGCTACCATGTACCTTTCTATTTGCTTTTTTTTTTCAAACATTATTTTATTTACTTCCTACATTATCATATCACATTAATAACATGTATTTATTGAACAGTTTGTATTTATTTTATTTACCCTCGTCTGTGTGTCATTGCAGGGTGCCAACAGAAAACCAACGCTGTGTGTCTGACGCCCAGCATATGCTGAGGTAACTCTTTCGGCATGGGCACGCTCAGCACAATTTTAGTGTACCATTCTATTTCATTATTTTATGTGTTTGTTTATATTTTTAATATGGGTTTTTTGCTGTTGTCTGTGTCAAATAAATGATTTCCATTCCATTATATGTAAAATTGAGAAATCGGATGTGAAGGATATATATCGTCTTCGTGGAAAAAACAGCGAAAGCCTGAATCAACCCATCATTGTCGAAACTGGGTCCACGTTCCTTAAGTCCGACGTTATGAGAATGAGTAGAGCTTACTACATTAAGCATAAGTCTCGACTGTGTTGTAAGCACTTAGGATTTAAATCAGAGGAAGACACACCGATATACCTAAGCGACCACCTGACAGCCAAAGGGTCTCGCCTTCACTTCCTGGCCCGGGACCTAACGAAATCGGGAGCTTACAAATTCTGCTGGACAGCTTACGGAAAGGTCTACGTGAAGAAGGATGAAGGTTCGCCCACCATTTCAATTAGAACTGAAGAGCAGATACATAATCTCATGGGGACCAAATGACTCCCGGCGAATAATCAACCACACTACTTTCATAGTTTACCCTACCATGTGATAATTAATACGGTAGTGGTTATCTCATTGTCTTTTTTTACTATATTTTTCCTAAAATGCGACCCTTTTGGTTTGTGTAATTTTTCAATGTACCAGTTTTTATTGTATTTTCTTCATTCATGTATAAATATAACTATCATAACACATGTTAACACACACAAACACACAACAGATACTCACACTCACACAAACATACTGTATACTTTAAAAATAACCCAGTACTCTAATCCGAACTTCAGTCAGCCTAGCACGTGTGGTTACTGTCTTAGTTTACTTGTACGTCACATATATTTAATTTACTTTGTGGCAACGTCTATTCAGATTATAATTCACACAAATGGGTGACACCCTACAAACTCTAGATGAGATTGACCAGATCGAAGTTGCGCGCGCATTCGAATGTGCCTGCACGGAGCTGCAAGATCATATTAAAATTGGTAAACATGACTTGACCATTATTTCTCAAAACATAAGAAGCATTTTTTGCAACTTTGAAGACTTCACACTTTTACTGTCAACATTAAAATTTGAAACGGATATCATAATTTTAACCGAATGTAGGCTACATACGAATAAACCTATACCTCAACTTGACAACTATCTCTCTTTTTCAACTACTCGTCAATTAAATCAAAATGATGGTGTAGTACTTTACGTAAAAAAAAACTTAAAACCTAAAGTTAAAGAAATAAATCTGACTCATGCTTCATGTCTACAGTTGGAAGTACTTAATAATATTATTCTAGGCGTGTACCGATCCCCATCCAACCCAAACACGGATATGTTTGTAGATTCTCTAAGTACTCACCTCAATACTTTAACTTCTCATAAAAGTATCATTATAGCGGGGGATATTAACATAAATCTCAAATCCAAAGACACTGAGCCGCCGCATGAATACAGAAATAGGGTTAACTATTTAAATATGTTATCACTATACGGAATTCTACCTGGACATACTTTACCTACACGTGAATCCAACTGTTTAGACCATTTTATGATCAAAATAAATAAAAAGAAAATATCTGCTTCTATTGCTATATTACACACTTCCATCACCGACCACTTCACTACCTTTCTATCTTTATCTAAGCTAAAAACTAAAGTTATTACCAGTAAAACTAAAATATCTATTGATTTTGAACAAGCCTTAAACCGAATTAGAGAAAATAAAATAGCAGACCTACTGTTTTGTAGTGACCCGGACCATTTAACTGACCTACTAATATACAAACTAACTGATTCTATTAGTCAAAGCACTGTTACTAAAGCCATTCCCAATAGCAAGCGTATTGTTAAGCCATGGATAACTTCCGGTTTACTAAGATGCATTAGGAATCGCAACAAACTCCAAAAAAAAGCACGTAACGACCCTTTTGATAATATCCTAAAAATAACTTACCGACGATATCGCAACTACTGTAATAACCTAATAAAAAAGTTAAAAAGAAAATTTGAAAGAGACCTACTAGCTAATTCTGTAACAAATAATAAATTACTGTGGCAAAACATTAAAACCTTAACTTACACAAATAATACAAAAAGTCACAACACTGAATTATTACAAATGAGATCAAATTCAACTGAGTCTGTTAATTTCATTAATAACTACTTTGCAAATATTGGCAAAGAGCTAGCCCAAAAAGTTCAACCCTCAGCACACAACTTAAACTCTTTTAATTCTGAAACACTGTCTACACAGACAAACTCGTTTGTTCTTTTGGATACGGATACCGAAGAAGTCGATGGGGTTTTGATGAGCCTAAAGTCTGACAGTGCACCCGGCTGGGATAACGTGTCCACAAGATTTTTAAAACATATTAGGCATGATATTGTTCCCATAATAACCCACTTGGCGAATCTTTGCTTTGCAAAGGGCAGCTTCCCTGCTCCACTTAAGCAATCTATAATCACTCCTGTTCACAAGGGTGGGGACAGAGACGATGTCAACAATTACAGACCTATATCCATCTTGCCAGCCATATCGAAAATTATTGAAAAGCTTATAAACAGGAGGCTCTTAAAATTTCTACTCAAATTTAACATCTTAAGCAGCTCGCAATTTGGATTCAGGCCGGGATTATCAACCGAGGATGCAGTTACTGCTCTTAGCTCCCTAGTGGCAGGTAGTCTGGATAGTGGTAACAAATGTCTGACGGTTTTTCTGGACCTCAAAAAAGCGTTTGACACCGTCTCTGTTCCTATCCTCATAAACAAATTAGAAGCGTCAGGTATAAGAGGAATTCCACTTAAAATGTTTACCGACTACCTCTCGAACCGGAAACAAAGAGTTAAGGTAGGAGAATACGTTAGTAACGATGCAAAAGTCACTTTCGGTGTGCCTCAGGGAAGTGTGCTGGGCCCTACGTTATTCCTACTTTATATTAATGACCTCTGCAACCTTAAAATAAATAACGCTAGAGTTTTTTCCTACGCTGACGATACTGCAGTAGTCTTTTCTGGGAAGTCTTGGGACGATGTTGCTGGAAGTGCTGAAGCTGGTATGACGCAAATTGCTAAATGGCTCTCAATTAACTTACTTACACTTAACACAGCTAAAACAAATTACATATGTTTTAGCATATCGCACAGGACACAACCAAACCCCGACTTTATTATAAAGGTACACGAGTGTGACGATTCAATTAACTGCCTATGTCCAACACTAGTCAAAGTTTCTCAAACCAAATATCTTGGTATTGTTGTTGACCAAAGATTATCTTGGTACTCCCATCTTGAACAAGTTACCAACAGAATTAGAAAACTGAGTTGGATTTTCAAGAATTTAAGGCATATCGTGCCAAGCAAAATAACCACCAACACAAATAAACCCAGAAATCTACTTAATGAAATATACATAGCTATAGTCCAGTCTGTCTTAGTATATTGCATCCCCATTTGGGGTGGGGCGGCTAAGACTAAATTCATTGACCTTGAGCGGGGACAACGGGCTCTAATAAAATTGATGTACTTTAAAAACCTAAGGTACCCTACACAAAGTCTTTATCAAATAAGCAATTTACACTCTGTTCGCAAACTATATATAATTAAAACTATTCTCAGGAAACATAAATCTCTTAATTTTGATCCCACCTTAACCTTGAAAAGAAGAAAAGATATAATAGTTGAAATTCCTAAAACGAAAACCAAGCTCGCCCGTATTCAATACGACAAACGCTCATCTCAGCTTTACAATCGAGTAAACAAAGATATACAACAAAACATTAACTGACTGTAAAAAAATAGTAACTAATTGGATAAAACCACTCACTTATGACGACACGGAGAAGCTACTGGAATAAATAAAACCTTACACATAATGCTCTTATCATTCGTATTTGTACGTACACAGTCTGTTTTCATTAATTGCTATTTACACTCACTCTGTCTTTTACATTAAATTTACAAACCCTCACACGATCACCTAACTTTCACAAACACAGATGCTCACATTCAACATTCAAATTCACATTTACACAACTTTATACTCACAGTAACATACCTCAGTATTCACACTCACACACCTCCATTTTCACATTCACACACCTTCATAGTCATAGTCACATTCACACACCCTCATATTCACATTCACACACCCCTACTCTCACTCACGCATTTGCATGCCTCTTGTCTAGTTTTAATTTTTTCTTTTTATTTTAAATCGCCTGTTTTTATAACACTTAAAACAAGTAATTTTATGTTAATATTTTAAGTTTTGGAAGAGCGGAGTCTCCTAACACAGGCTTTTTTGCTTAAAAGGAGGCTCCAATCACTAGTTGTTAAGTTTACTTGTAAAACAAATAAAACATTTTTCATTTTCATAAAACATTTTCATTTTCATTCCATTCCATTCCATTCCATTCTATTCCATTCTATTCTATTCTATTCTATTCTATTCTATTCTATTCTATTCTATTATATTCTATTCTATTATATTCTATTCTATTCTATTCTATTCTATTCTATTCTATTCTATTCTATTCTATTCTATTCTATTCTATTCTATTCTATTCTACTCTATTCTTTCACAATCGAAAAAAAATTCAAACCTTTTGCTTTGTATTGTCTTAAAATTCGTCTGCTTGAAAAGATATGGGGGCCGAGTCACCCGCGTCCGTAGGAGAATACCCTTCAGCGAATCCCTACACGTGGTCCCCGGGTGGTGCTAAACAGGTGACACTAACCGCCTCCGTGGTCTAGTGGTTATACCACCCGATTCAGACCCAGAGGTCCCGGGTTCGATTCCCAGCGGGGGCAAATCTTTTGCTCGGTTTGGTTGGTGGTAGGACTTCTAAGTCCGTCTGGCAAGCTACCATCATCATGTCTAAGTCTGTCGCCATAACAACAATGTTAACAGCATTGTTGTGTTCCGGCAGTTAGAGGTATGATAGCCAGTTCCTCTGTTTTAGAGGATTCCGGGTTAAGCTCGCTTCCATCTTCGGCCTAATCATCACTTTCCATCAGGTGAGATTTGGGCCAGGAGCTTCCCCGTTTTGCATAAAAAAAAAAAAAAAAAAAAAAAAAGGTAAAACTTTCAATAAGGTTGCGATGTCAAAATGGAATAATACATACGACTAATGACATTCATTATTGCATTACGCAATTTGGCTTTTAGTTCGATCTTCGAGTTAGGCAAGAATTCTAATTTAAAAAGTTTTTCCGTTACTAAGCGATTGACTGAGAGCTAGACAACGCACAGCCGAAACAGCTGGTCGTAGAAAACTGAAATTTGGCATAAAGTTTTCCTAAACTACGTAGGGGAGCACTAAGAGAGGATTTCCCGGAATTCCTATGGGAATGGAAAAAACAGGATACGCGCGTACGAAGTCGCGGGCAAAAGCTAGTGTAAAAAGTAGTGTAGTTGGAAATTTCAAAAGTAAGGGTAATTTTTTTTACTACCTGTTGATAGGCACACGCCTTTGACCACTATCTCACTTGATGGTAAGCGATGATGCAATCTAAGATGGAGCACGCTTGCCTAGAAGTAACCTATTCACTCTTGACTTAAAGACTCCCAGGCTCGTTTGACGGCAATTAACCTTTTATTTATTCACATATTTGCGAAAAGTATATACATAGATCTGGGTTGAGTACACTCAAGCTGACGTGGGAATAAAGTATTCACTCTTGACATAAATATCCCCAGATTGTAATCAATCAATCAATCAATAGTCTAGCTATCAGCAAACCCAGACTCCGGCAGGGTTCCTCTGCTCAGCTGTTGGTATAAAAACTCCACTTTAGCAGAATCAGAAAGCAAACCACGCTACCCGTCACTGTCAAATTTTCCCAATCAATCTTGAACCTAATGCGTTAGCAATAAAGAGGAAAATTAAGTTTTACAGATTGTTGTGTGATTAATATTATGATTCTCATATGATTCTCCTAAAGTGGCTTTTTAAGCCGCCCAGTACGCACAATTAAAACATTTGACAACGGTAGTGACAGTTCATATTATGCAGACCTTCGGAATCGAGTCTTTAATAAACAAATTCCCTTGAACTCTCTTCTAAAAATGTCAAACGCAACATACGTGACTTGTTTCGTCAGACCCCATCGCGTCACGCGACTAACGAACTAATCAACTCTGACATGTCAGAAGTCAATTGTGGCTGCATTTGAGACAGCATGGCGACTGCAACTGAACCGAGCCGTGTGTGCAATCAATTTGTGGACTTTGTCTTCGTTGGTAGGCTGGTTGGCGATATGCGATTTTGCGTGCGAATTTCGAATTAAAAGAGCTTGAAAATAGATTATTAGGGTTTCGAACTTTATTCGGCTATGACAATGGGAGCTGACGTATGACATAGCTGCTATTTTTAGGGTTCCGTACCCAAAGGGTAACTAACCAAACCTATTACTAAGCCTCCACCATCCGTCAAAAAAAAAAAAAATATTCAAAAGTCATTTATTCAAATTAGGCTGAGAGCCAGCACTTTTTGAACGCCAAGTTTTACAAAAGGTAGTCCCCCAAAACGCCCGCCTGTCACCACTTCCTAGTGTTTTAGCTGTGGTGAAGAAGTGGCCAACAAACTCCCCAGCAACACATCTGTCTGTTACGTTGTAGGAACTAGAATTTATACAATAATTAGTATGCAAAGTAATTAATACATGACACAAAAAAAAAATCACTTGTCAGCTAGCACACTATGACACTAAAACAAAATACACACTCAAGCAAGTGTTAACGTATATTAATTAAATAAATAAGTAAAAAAAAAGATTGACCTCCATAGTCAGATAAATAAATAATAAAAAGAAAAACAATATTATATGAACTTACACACAAAGAACATGAAAATTTGTCTTGCGTTCAACACAGCGACCAAACTATTCTTATCTTTAATCTAAATAATCATTAAAACCGTCCGTCTGACACCAGGCTGTATTACGCAACCAGGCCCCCACGATACAAGCGCTGCCTGGTTTGGGGACCACTGTTTACTTTGTTACAGGAAACAAAATATTAATTAGTACACCACTTCCCTTTAAAATTTTTGTTACATTGGGTCAATAAATTCATAAATTATTATTTTTGATTTGTGTTGGGTTTGCTGTTGACTCCAGTCTAAGTCAGAGATGACTGAGACAAATTCTACGATATAGCGAGCTTACGCAGAAGTAGCCTGTTCACTCTAACTTTGAAGAGATTCTTATTCATATTCTTTTTGCCTTATCAAAGATACGCACTAAATTGTAAAGCCTCATCACTAATCTTTAGTATACCTTGTTTAGTTATAGGCCTAACAAACACTGACTAGCAATATCATTCAGAATTTTATCTTTCTTATCAGTATCGTCGGTATGTGGAATTATTGTACGTGGGATAGTGACGGTGCTAATTATTACTTCATTATCAACGTGTTTCAATCGGGTATTACATAATTAATGTCACCTACTGAGCCCAAAAAATCTGAGGAGTTAAGCATAGACTCTATAAATTGTATTCAGTCACTATTCAATTGTTTTAACGACTAAAAAATGATTACATTAATTTACTCTTTTCTCAAAACGTACGTTAAGCTCTTTAGTTACGGTTCTGTCGTTAAATTCTACCATTGTATGTGTAGGTTGGCACATTCATTTTATTCCTAGAATTTATTTAGCAAGACAGGTTAGTGTGCATTTTTTTATTGTATCATAGTGTATTAGCTAATAATTAATTTGCATACTATTTTATAAATTGGAGTTCTTAAAACATAACAGACAGATGTGATGCTGGGGAGTTTGTTGGCCACTTCTTCTCCACAGTTAAAACACTAGGAACTGGTGACGGGCGGGCGCTTTGGGGTCTTTTGTAAAAACTTGACGTTCAAAAAGTGCTGGCTCTCAGCGTAATTTAGAAGAATTGTAAAATAATACACCTACAGGTGTATTTTGTTTTTAAATAGATAGAGTTCATAATATTGTCTTTATTTAGTCAGTATTGTTGGGGTAAACTTTAACATTTATATTTTAGTTTAATTAAGTGTTTATCCTTAATTAATGTTGTTTTATGTATTATTAAAATACATATTTAATTATTCCTAGTAATCACGAGTAGAATAGCAGTACGGCTAAACTACATCTATACTAATGTTATAAAGAGGTAACATTTGTTTGTAAGTTTGTATGTAGGGGGTAATCTCAGGAACGAGAATTTTTCAAATCGGACCAGTAGTCCGATTTGAAAAATTCTTTCAGTATTAGGTAGCCCATTTATCGAAGAAGCCTATAGGCTACATATCATCACGCTAAGACTAAAAGGAGGCGAGCATTAATGGAAAATGTGACGCAGACGAAGTTGCGTAGGTCAGCTAGTATTCTCTCTTCTCTTATATATGAAAATGAATTGCTGTTCGTTAGTCTCGCTAAAACTCGAGAACGGCTGGGCCGATTTCGGTAATTCTTTTTTTGTTTAGTTCGCCAGAATACAGGGTAGGTATAAAAGCAAAAAATCAAATGGGTAGTTGACGGGAGCGAAGCCGCGGGGCACAGCTAGTAAAAAAGTCCTCCGCCACGTCTATCTCTCTGTTCATCTGTTCACGATAAACTCAAAAACTACTGCAGGGAGGGGGGGGGATTCTCTTGTTTGATCCCCAAAAGTGACCCCCATAGAAAAAAATTATGTATCTAAGTAAAACTTCCGTATTTGGGTCACAGAAGTCCATATGTGTACAAAAAATGCCTGCAACAGACGGACAGACATACAGATATACGATTGATCCTTAAAGTTTTCCGTTTTGTACGGATGTTCGGAACCAAAAAAAAAAAAAATCCTTTATTAGCTAAAAACGCAAGTGTGTAGTCAACCTAACGAACCTGCTTGGAAACAGAGAGGATGCCAGGCAATGTTCTCGAGACAATGAGAAGACATGACTTATATAACTCGTGTCTTTCATATACTACAGTTTATATGTGTTGGATTGGTTGGACGCGACATAGGTAGGTATGTTGATGATGAAAATTTGTATAAGCATACCAAATTTCATATAAATTTTTATTTCAGACTTAGTCCATTATTTTTTTGTTTTTTTATATTTGAGATGGGTTTTGCTCTTGACTTTAGTCTTGTGTTTGTTAAATTATTTTCTTACACCTACATAATATTTGTATGGCTTACAGGTAGTTGTTCCGGGTCTGGTTGTTTTGTGTATGTAGGATTTTTTGTATGTTAGCGCACTCACGATACAGGAGAAAATCCTAGAGGGGCAACGCTTCTAAAAATAATTTACTTTTGTTGATTATTTCTGAAAAAGTGTGCTATTTAGAGATATAGTTTTATCATAAATATCTATCACATAGAGGAACACCCAAATACTCCAAAATACGTTTTCATAATTTCTAAGTTTCGATATAAAAAAATCCTTTTTATTTATTTGTTTGGCATCACACACATAAAATTCTTAAAACAAATTACTACAAAGCGGATAAAAGCTAATATACTTACTATACAAATCTTCTGTGACTGAATGACTGACAGACAAAATACAACTGTAACAACTCGTTCCAGTAAGCTAGAGGATATCCGGAAAATTCTACGGTAAGTGAATGCGCGTTTGATGTCGCGGGAAAAACCTGCTAGTCTATTCTGTAAATAACCATTTCGATATTGACTTCACCTGAGTGACTAAGCTTACAAAGTGAACTTTATTTCACACATCATAAGGTCTTATATTTATACGAATTTGAAACTCACCTCGGATTCCGCTGTCGAGACACGAAAATGTTGTTACAGAATAGCACTGCTGGTTTGGAATGATAAAAATAAAATAAAAACTTCTCAACGACTGAGTGTTTTTTTAAGAAACCTATTTTAATATTCTTAGCATAAGACACCCACGATTCACGAGAATTCTAGTGCCTTCACTTCGTATTTAGAATTTCTGCAGAACTTTGGGAAAAAAAATCATCTTTCCAGTTTCAGTATTTACGCAAGGTAGGACGCCCTCAGGCAAGGTGGAGCGACGATCTTCGCAGGGTATCTGGTAGCAGCTGGATGAGAGATCGAGCCAAATGGCGTGCACTTGGAAAAGCCATGTCCAGCAGTGGACTGTTATAGGCTGACTGATGATAATGATGATTCGTACGACAGACTCGCTTGACTTTTTGTTTTCTAAATAAAAGATCGCTCGTATAATAGTGTCACATTTTACATTAATTCTCCGCTCTTATAGCCAGTTAATCTGACTCCAGTCTTGCCAAGAAGTACCGTGTTACCCAGTTAATGAGTTGTGAAGGTCTGGTTGGCAGTCGCTCCACATAAAGTACTGGTACTCAGCTGAATCCGGTTAGACTGGAAGCCGACCCCAATATAGTTGGGAATATACTGGGCATATGATGATGATGTTTACGAAGTGGCTGCAATGTGGTCGGTGTCACTCACGAGGTCGATAATAACGGCAGAATGTGATCTTTCTCAGATGTTAAGCGATGATGCGGTCTATGATGTAGCCCGCTTGCCTAGAAGTAACTTATTCATGACTTCCAGGTTCTAGCTATCAGGAACCACAGACTCAGTCAGGGAATTCCACTCCTTAGCCGTACGTACTATGAACGTGTTCCCAAAACGTTTTGTGCGTACAGGTTTGTGAATATAAATAATAGTTTTCATACAATACAAGACGGCACGGTTGACGCAATGGTTGAGCGATCGACTGCTGCGTCGCGTGTCGTAGGTTCGATTCCCGTACGGTACAAATAATTGTATTGCCTACAGATAGGCTGTTTGTGTATGTGACTTTGTATGTTTGTAAACTCACCGACGATACAGGAGAAATTCCTAGTGCAGGGCACCGTTTAAAAAAAAAAAAGAATTAGCCACCGCCAACGTGTATTAGTTATGGTACATGTGAAACAGGCCTAAAAATGTCCAGTTCTATTACCAACTTCTCTACCCACCCTCTTGCGAACAAACAATAAGTCACACAAACGTGTATCGAAACAGAATTTGATCAGGCTCACGTTTTAAATGTGTGTCGAGGACGCAACATACGTCACCATGACGCATTCGACAATAATCGTAATCGAATCGAATCGAAAATCGATCCTATCGAAGTGCCCGAGTTTATCGACATTTGACTGAGGCATTTGAATTTGTAATTGTTTTATTACTGTGTGCTTTGAATTTTCTGTCATAAAGTTAATGATTTGATAACATTATCTGACTAGTTGATGAGCTGGATGCTACATTCACAGGCAGAGGCAGATTAAATGTTGCCAGCGCCCTACGCAATCACCTCATTGGCGCCCCTAAAGTGACATTTAGGAGCACAAACATTTGAAAAAAAAAAGTTTGCAGAAGATAGTTTTTTTTACATACAGATTACAGTAAAACTATAAGAAGTTTACAGGTGGTTCGGAACGCTTTGCACGCAAGTTCGACTCGCACTTGGCCAGTTTTCGTTCTATTAAGGTGAATGCTCCAACCAGCCCGCGAAATTCAAATTTTGGTACGTTTTTTGCAATTTTCAGGCCAGTGCTACGTTGTATGTTGATTAAACTATTATTCGCGGCTGTAAGACTTATGTAGTTACAGAATTATAATCATCTTTAAGAGACCCTTAAAAGGATCGCGTTTGCTAACAATCACACCTGATTTTTTAGGGATTTTATACCTAGAGGTTACAAAAAAAAACCAATAAGAAGTCTGTAGTCTTACAATATCATGTTAAAAAAATAAATTGGTTCGGAACCCTTTGCACGCGAGTCCGACTCGCACTTGGCTTTTTTTAACTTAAAGAACCTCCAATACGCAGAAGATGTCTCCCCAATATTCAACCAAGACCAAGACTCAAGAGCAAACCTATCACAAATAAAAAAAAATATTCATCCCATACCCAAGGTCTTACACTAAAATCCTCAATAATTAACAGACAATCTTTCAAACGACTATTTCCGTCCTATCTAAAAGATATAAAAAAATTAAGCTAAGTACAAGATATTGGTGGTATTAACACGATTGTTCAAAAGATAAGGTTCTTTGTCTACGCCGTGGTTCTTTCAAAGATCAGTCCGTATTGCTGTGTGATTTTCACGGAAAGGCCACGCCTTCACGATGAAAAGGTGTGTTTTATACGTCAGCGGTAAGTATAAAAGGATTGTGGAGGAGTGACATGAAAGAAAAACCGGCCAAGTGCGAGTCGGACACGCACACCGAGAGTTCCGTACAACCCTGTAGGTATATATTATAAGCAAAAGTTGCGGTTTACGATTTATGACATATTAAAAAAAAACTACTTCCTAGATCTCGTTCAAACTAATTTTCGATGGAAGTTTACATGGTAATCATAATTTTTTTTTAGTGTTATCATTCTCTTATTTTAGAAGTTACAGAGGGGGGGGGGGGCAGATTTTACCACTTTTGAAGTGTCTCTCGCGCCAACTATTCAGTGTTGAAAAAAATTATATTGGAAACCTCAATATCAGTTTTGAAGACCTATATATAGATAACCCACACGTATGGGTTTGATGGAAAAAAATAGTTTCAGTTCTAAGTATGGGCACCACCAAAATTGATTGTTTTTTTTTTCTATTGCGGTTCACAGAATACATCTACTTATCAAGTTTCAACAGCATAGTTCATACAGTTTCGGAAAAAACGTGGCTGTGACATACGAACGGAGAGACAGGTTCCGTTTTTTTGCCATTTGGCTACGGAACCTAAAAAGGAGTTATTTATAGCGTCCTGTTGGACACAACGGAAGAAAGAAACGTGTTGCGTCGACTTTGAGTTAGTGGGATAAGGGCAGGAAGTTGATGATGGTGTTTGGAATAGAGGAACCTAGGAGTCTTTAAGTCAAGAGTGAATAAATTACTTCTAGGCAAGAAAGCTTTATCTACGACGGGGTCATCGCTTATAATCAGGTGAGATATTGGTCAAACGTGCATTTTTGTTTCATCCGTCTTACGAATTTTCGATCAGGTCATGCGTCCTGACGTCTGACGAATTTTCGATCAGGTCACGTGTCTTGACGCGAGTTTAACATTTTATACTTATACCAAGAAAAGTGCTCAAAGCCGCTAAAAACGTTTTCACTTCAAAAACGTAGCGAGGTAAAAAGTTTCTTGTTTTTTAATATACAATATCTTTATGGTTTTCAAACAGATCCATCATCAGGTGACACCCACCAAACAGTATAAGAATGAAGAAGAAACATGGTTGGCATTGTCTTATATATTTGACGACACGGTTGGCGCAGTGGTTGAGCGATTGACTGCTGCGCAGCATGTCGCGGGTTCGATTCCCGCACGGAACAAATGTTTGTACGACCTACAAGTATTTGTTCCGAGTCTGGGTGTTTTTCTATCTATAATATGTATGTATTTACAAAAAAAAAATGTATATATGTAGTTTATCAGCCATCTCGTTACCATAACACAAGCATTAGGTTGCTTAGCTTGGGACTATAAATTATGGCGTTGTGTGAAATGTCCAAGGATATTGTGTTGGTTTTTCAGAACTTCCATCTAGTGGAGAGCCTAAGAATCATAAAAAAAAACTCAAGTCAAGAGTGAATAGGTACGTTATTTCAAGATAAGTTTCAACCACATTACTCCTTTCCATGAAGTGTGTTTGTAGTCAAATGCAACCCATTTTTTAAACGACTTCCAAAAAAGGAGGTTCTCAATTCGGGAGGTGTTTTTTTTATGTATGTAATATTAAACGCAAATGAATACTTGAATAGATTTATTCACACAACTTAAACTTTTTCATAAACTTTTCTCAACGTTCAAAAGCGCGCGAACACCGACTACCACAGACTACTGTCAAACGTCATAGTGATGTTCCGATAACGCGCGACAACTAGTGTTGTTTTACGTAAGTCGATTTTCTTCATCTAACAGTAAGTATACCGATTACTCCGAGGATTCTGATACGATTTGTGTGATTCTTTTTGGTGTGGCAAACTTACCATTTGATCCCGTAAAAAAATAATTTATCTTGGCTAAGTAGTTTTTAGGGTTCCATAGCCAAATGGCAAAAGCGGAACCCTTATAGATTCGTCATGTCTGTCCGTCTGTCTGTCTGTCTGTCTGTCCGTCCGTCCGTATGTCACAGCCATTTTTCTCCGAAACTATAAGAACTACGCTGTTGAAATTTGGTAAGTAGATGTATTTTGTGAACCGCATAAAGATTTCCACATAAAAATAGAAAAAAAACAATAAATTTTGGGGGTCCCCATACTTAGAACTGAATCTCATTTTTTTTTTCATCGTACCCATACTTGTGGAGTATCTATGGATAGGTTTTTTTTTTATTTTTTCAAAATTCAAAATTCAAGCATTTATTTCAATTAAACCATTTGAATTGTCAAAGCCGGTCGGTCCAAAAAGTTGAAGCTATTTGCACGTTCCAAAGCGTAGATCTCTATGGAGAAGAACGTGCAAGAAACTCCACGGACAGTCTTTTAAAAATAATAATTTTTTACAAAGATTTATTTACATCGGGTTGAAATTATACATACATGTGAGAACGATGTAAAAGACGAGCAGGATATCAGGATCTTCAAAAATGATATTGAGGTTTCTAAAATCATTTTTTTTCTAAACTGAATAGTTTGCGCGACAGACACTTCCAAAGTGGAAAAATGTGTCCCCATTAACTTCTAAAATAAGAGAATGATAAAACTAAAAAAAAATAAGTATATGATGTACATTACCATGTAAACTACCAGCGAAAATTGGTTTGAACGAGATCTAGTAAGTAGTTTTTTTTTTAATACGTCAGCAATCGTAAATCGCTACTTCTGCTTAGGGAACCCTCAGTACGCGAGTACGACTCGCACTTGGCCGGTTTTTTAAACAACTTCCAAAAAAGGAGGTTCTCAATTCGAGAGGTGTTTTTTTTTATGTATGTAAGTACACCGGTTACTCCGAGGATTCTGATACGATTTGTGTGATTCTTTTTGGTTCGATGTGGCACACTTACCATTTGGTCCCGTAAATTTATTAAATTTTGGATCAGTAGTTTTTACTTTATGAGCATAGAATAGAATAGAATAGAATAGAATAGAATAGAATAGAATAGAATAGAATAGAATAGAATAGAATAGAATAGAATAGAATAGAATAGAATAGAATAGAATAGAATAGAATAGAATAGAATAGAATAGAATAGAATAGAATAGAATAGAATAGAATAGAATAGAATAGAATAGAATAGAATAGAATACTCTTTACTATGTACACCATTTATGTTACAGAAAAAATTGATGAATAAAACATTAGATAGGGTGACGTAATGGGCGGCCTTATCGCTAAGAGCGATCTTTTCAAGACAACCTTGGGATGGATTTTAAAGAAAAAGGAAATAAAGTAGGTACTGTAGGTAGTCTTAGGCATACCACAAGCGCGCAGCAGGCGGCGGCGCGGCAGGCGGTGGCAGGCGGTTGGCGTAGCATTTTTGCTTATTTCAACTTATGCGTAGATGAGGACGTCGCGCGTCGTCCAAGTATCACCATTTAAAAGTGAAAAATAAAAAAAAAAACTTTTTACAAAAAAATATAACCGACATCCAAACAAAACACAATAAAGTATAAATATTTTATAAAGTCCGTGTCAAAAACAAAGATACAAAACCAAAAACACCGACTTCCGAAATTAAGGTTATTTTATACTTTGTAGTGTTTTATTTGGAAGTCGGTTTTTTTTTATATTTTTGTCACTGCAAATAAACTCTATCACGATTCGCTTTTGGTCGCCTCAACTCGAATTAATCTCAAATTAAAAATATCTTGCGATAGACATTATCAATTTGACATAATTATCAGAATGGTATGTACCTATTTCCGTGTCTGTACAGTATATATAATTATGATTAAGTAATTTAATGGGCTTGTCCACTGAAAAAATCTAATTAGTCCGTCAGTTAGATTAATTATCCAAAATATTTGACCCGTGTTTTTTCTTTTGTTACGTAAACCAAAATTGGCGAAGAAAACTACTAGACGCTTTTTACATTCTCAATACGTTACGCCGTTATATAATTTGTAGTGCGTTCTGTCGTCACGAGACTCAACTCCCGAATTTTGATGCGTTTTATCCATGTTAATACGTATTTATTTATTTATTTAAACTTTGCGCACAAAAAAGTAGGTACAAAGGAGGACTTAATGCCAGCACTTTTTGAACGTCAAGTTTTACCAAACGACAGTCCCCCAAAACGCTCGCCCGTCACCACTTCCTAGTGTTTAAGCTGTGGAGAAGAAGTGGCCAAGAAACTTTCCAGCAACACATCTATACCTCTAAATGTATAACTACACCTCTCATACGGCTTAATATTTATTTAATACGTGACAAAGTAATACCTATGGAAAATCACCATCAACTTGCATGTTCATTATAAAGCTTGCTAATTGAAAGGTCTACGGGTCACCTTGTTCGAACCTTCACCGTGTCACCGTATTCCACTTTCTCTGCAGTAGGTAGTATCAAGGTCACTTCTGTTGGCATTAGCACCTATATTCTTGCTGTTACTAGGTCGGAAACATCGATTACTCAATAGGAAACACACATCTTCTATACTTCTAAACTAATATTATAAAGCAGAAGAGTTTGTTTGGTTGAACGCGCTAATCTCAGGAATAACTAGTCCGATTTGAAAAATTCTTTCAGTGTCAGATAGCCCATTTATCGAGGAAGGCTATAGGCTATATATAATCACGTTAAGATCAATAAGAGAGGAGCAGTAATGACAAATGTTACGCAGACAACGTTGCACGGGTCAGCTAGTCACTACAATATTTAAAAAAAAAGTCCCCCGCCGCGTCTGTCTGTCTGTCATTCTACTCAAAAACTACTGCACCGATTTTCATGCTGTTTTCACCAATGGATAGAGTGGTTCTCGAGAAAGGTTTTAGTATATTTATTATTTTTGTCAAGTACTTTAATATTATAAAGAGTTTGTATTTTTGTTTGGTTATTTGAAATCTATGGAACTACCCCGCCCATTGTGTCACCTTAAGTAATGTTTACTTAATTTATTTTTTCTGTAACTTATATGGTGTACATAATAAAGAGTATTCTATTCTATTCTATTCTACTGGTTCGAATTAAAAAAATATTTTAATGTTGGATGATAGCCCATTTAGCGAGGACAGTTATTGGTTATACCATCACGCTACATGTAAAATGAGACGCAGAAGAAATTTGGCGGGTCAGCTTGCTTCTATGGAGGCATATAAACCAATTTTAACTAGTATTTTAAAAGTGGGTGCAGAAGTTCGTAAGCCACCTATACGCACAAAACGTTTTGGGAACACATACCTACATTGTGCGTGTGTACAGCTGAGGAGCGGAATCTTCCTGCCTGAGCCTGTGCTTTCTGATAGCTGCAACCTGGGAGTCTTTAAGTCAAGAGTGAATAAGTTACTTTTAGGCAAGCGTGCTCCATCTTAGACCGCATCATCGCTAACCATCAGTTGAGATAGTAGTCAAACGAATGCCTATAAATAGTAAAATAAAAAAACTTCAAGGTTATTTGTAGCAGAAATCTCCGAAAGTTCTGCACCCCGAACTGCGTTGCTTAAACCACATATTCTTTTACAATCGAATATAGATATTGGTACATACTTCCAAATCCATTGTTTCATTATATTTAAAGTTCCATCTGTTAGACAACTTAAAATCCGCAATTAATACGGTACTTTTGAAATCACAAAATTAAACCATATGCAATCAATCAAATGCATTTATTAGGTACCTACGTTCTTCCGCAAAACATTACCATGCTTCTGGGGAAATCAGGTAAAATTATGAACTGTTCAAACGTAACCAAATTTTTATTTTAAAACAGATAATACACTTACAACCCCTACTTATTTTTTCAGAAGTGAATTCAAGCTCATTTAAAAACTATTGTAAACAACGCAAATTCTAACAATGTCTCTGTACATAAAATCTTTAGTTAAAAAAAAACCAGCCTAATTGAGAACCTCCTCCTTTTCGGAAGTCGGTTAAAAATATCAAGTAGCAATACCAGTAGAACTATGAGTACTACAGCCAATATAATGTACGTAATTGCGACAATTGCGAAGGTATGCAGACATTGAAATTTCTTCCCCATCCGGTGACTAGACGAAGGTGTGGCCACAAAGTGAGCGGTTGCTAAAGTAACGGTACTGAAGAGGTGTGGCAAGAAATCTTTGTAAGTTGGAGTAATACTTGGAATGCTTTGGAAATACTTATCTAAACTCATAACATAGGTAGGTAAAATTTTATGTTTATGTACTAGCTGACCCGTGCAACGTCGTCTGCGTAATATTTTTAATTACTGTTCCGCTCCTATTGGTCTTTGCGTGATGATATATAGCCTATGGCCTTCCTCAATAAATGGGCTATCTAACACTGAAAGAATTTTTCAAATCGGACCAGTACTTCCTGAGATTAGCGCGTTCAACCAAACAAACAAACAAACAATCAAACAAAGTCTGAATGTCAACGAGGTGACTCAAGAACTGTAAAAGGTAGAAAGTTGAAATTTCAAAAGGCAGATCGTGTATTTCTATTGCCGTTTAACAAAAAAATATAAAATTAAGGTTTATGGCACGGAATCCTTGATGTGAGTCTGACTCGCAGTTGGTCGTTGTGTAGGGGTTTTTTTTAATTTTCTTATTTTATAATAGATTTATTTAGTTACTGGAAATAAAATTCCATCTTGATTACAAGGACTGACAGCTCACTACGTAATCAGTTCACCCAAGACGACAAAGAAACTTAGATACCTATGTCTGATTTTTGTCTGAGTCAGTTAAATTTTGTAAGCGCCGTAGTTGAAAAAATATATTTAGAGTTATGATTTATGGACCGTTCACACGGTACAGACTTTTATAAACTTCTTTACAATTTTTCTTCGCAACTTAGTCTGTGCAGACAATAGTCTGTTTCATGTGAACCTTTTAGATGGTTAATCGATATGTTTTAAAATATATCTTAGTTTAGTGGTGTGGGCACACCACTAAAATGAACTGCTGGTGCTCTCATGGGAATAGTTTTGGTGCTCTAAACATTGGTGCTCTTAAAATTGGTGCTCTAACGGGAATACTTCGGATTTTGAAGTGACTGATTGGGTCTGAGATACGAATGCAAACGATGCTTTAAAATTAGTAGAATTGGCCACTCAGATTGCCTTTCATGGAATGGGCTCACAGTCTGCTGGTGGTCAATCAAATAGGATTATGTGTCATTTATTGTCATAAATATCTTAAAAGTATTTGTATATTTTTTGTTTTGCACTGTTTCCATAGCAGTTTATGCGTACAGTATAGTGCATGTAGTGCTTTCTTTAAGCGGTGAGGCACTCATACTTAAGTCTGAAATGTTTTTTTGTTTTTGTAAATTTTATTTATTTATTTATTGTTCCGAAAAAGAGATATACATCATTAGTACAGTAAATCACTGGTCTCCACACTAGGATTCCCTGTGTCGTGGAGGCCAGTCTCTTTCATCGTTGCTCTAGTATATCTCACAAAATGAAAATTTAAGCAAATACTAAAATTAAACTTACAAATACATGTCGTCATGGCAATAAACTGTTCTGTATAAGTGTGAGTTATGTGGTGTGTGTGCATGAAATTATGTTTGTGTTTGTTCGCATGTCATGTCTCCAAAATTAATATGTCACGATAGATGTTAATAAGTGATTTAGTAACAGGAATTTAATAGTTTCTCTGTGTCGCCGTAATCCAGACTTGTTACGTAGTTTTTGATATGTGCTTTGCATTCCGATTGTTTCATAGGTAATATATCAATTTTGTCGTTAAGTTTATTATAAAGGAGTGGCCCCATATAGTGAAAACACCTTTTGCCAAAATCTAGCTTACGCTTTGGTTTATGCCAGGCAGGCCTCCTTCGTGAATGCTCTTTGGACTCCACTCTGGCTAAAGCCTCTATATGGAACCTTAGAGCTACGGCCTTAATATATATCTGTCGCACGCGCATTACACCCGTCTCCTGATATAAAGTGTCGGTTGGATATTGCCTTGGTTTTTTATAAGCCACCTTGAGAACGTATATATATTATAGTTTACTCAATGTTGTAGAGCCAAATAAAATAAATTAATAGACCCACACAATGAGCTCTTTCAATAAAAATGCTGCACAGCGCTGTTAAAAGAACTTTTCATTTCCATCTTTGATTGATAATAATTTAGTATGTTTTTAAATAAATATTTTTACTCTGGCAAAATGGACGGCTATTGTGTACCTACAATGCTGTCGGCAAATAGGTAAGATATGATAACAGCTTATTCCAAAGATGATTTCATACTTCCAACTACGTTGCGAGAAACGCAAACCAAAACCAGCATTAAACTGTGCATGTCTGGTTGATCGATTGATAAAAACCGAAGCAAACCCGCTCGCTCGATGGCCCCAACAAATAGCGGCTATATGACATTTTTATTGCAGACTCAATAGTGTATAGTAGCTATATGTGCCAGTCTAGCAATATTTTATAGCATACCACGTGCATTTCAAATTGTTTTCATTGAATATGGCTACTGATTTGTGTCTCGTGATCTGCTTGCAGTTTATTTTTCTCATATTTTAAGAAAGAGAAACAAGCGCGAGTCAGTCTTCTACACGAACGATTCTGTCCATCATCTGCATAGCCTTTTGCCAACTATATTGGGGTCGGCTTCCAGTCAAACCGGATTCAGCTCTGAATACCAGTATTTTACGTAGAGCGGCGGCCTACCAGGCCTCTACAACCCATTACCTGGCTAACACGGTATTTCTTGGCAAGACTGGAGTCAGATTAATTTACTGGCTTCTGACAATCCGTTACGACTGCCAAAGATCTGTGCTTTCCGAGGCACGGAGAAAACTCGATGTATATTAAGAAGGTCACCCATCCACAGACCAACCTTGGCAAGCGTTGCTTAACCATGAAGATCGACCCGTGCGGCTGTTGGTATTGAGCCACGAGCTCTACCTACTCACGAAACCTACCATTGAAGGTAAATGCGTGCCATCCCAAATAACCCTGCTCTTCCCACGGCCATTCTGACCCAAACGGTCCATTGTCCAGTTTCCGTGTGACGCATCACTGACCATCGGAATGCTAGCACGTAGTAGTTCGAACTAAATTATTTAACCCGTTCACAACTTCAATTCAGATGTATTGGTTACTAGCTGACCCGCGCAACTTCGTCTGCGTCACATTTTCCATTATTGCTCCGCTCCTATTTGTCTTAGCGTAATGATATAAAGCCTATGACCTTCCTCAATAAATGGGCTATCTAACACTGAAATAATTTTTCAAATCGGACCAGTATTTCTTGAGATTACCCCCTACATACAAACTTACAAACAAATGTTACCTCTTTATAATGTCAGTATAGCTGATAGATTTATTAATAATTAAAAAAAAAAATATTCGACCAAACCAAAGGATCATAGTACACATTACACACAATAAAATGAAAACAAATACAATTACAATCAATTCATTAAAATTCATAAATTTAAAATAAAAACAAAATGAAATAATAATATAATATAAATATAATAATAATAAAACAATAAATTAAAACCCAGAAAATTTATTGAGCTCATAAGAGTGAGTGAAGAACTCGTAGCTTAAGGCCGTACCCTGACCAAATAACCTTGAGCATTTTTTCCCTCAATAACAGCTCAAGACATACAATAGCGAATACGCTCAAAATGTTGAATAAAATCGTTATAAAATCGAATTTTGGTCGTTTGAAAAAAATACTTCTACCAAAATGTTCATAATTAAGTTGCCTATCCATTAATGTAAGTACAAAATCAAAATAATCGTTAGTTTTCGAGAAGATGCATGTTTTCAGTATTTTTATCTCATTTCTGTGGTTTCGTTGAGAGGAGATTACTTAAACATTATACTTAATAATAAAAAATAAAATCTACCATTTTGAAGCCAAGATTATGTAGAAATTTAATGTATTTTTTATTAGTTGATATTTCTTGTGGATAAAGAGTAGATAGCTCCAAAAACTGCACTAAAAACGGCTTGCGCTGCGTTTTGCTCGGGGACGCGCCTTAATGCTAACTGCTGCGGGAATTGATATTCAGCCAGGGTTGTGGATTGTGTTCGAAAGAATTACCGCGAGCAAGGATAGCAAAGGGCATTTGAAGGGTCACAGGAGAGTTTTAGTCGGTAAGAGTCTGGCACTCCAGCAAATAAAAACCTTGAACTGTCATTTGATCATCTTTGACAGTTGTTAGGGTTAGACAACAGCCAATAATTTTTTTATTGCATAATGGTCTTGCTTTTGACCACACGCCTGATGAAAAGCGATGGAAAAGGTCTATGATGGCGCGAGCTTGCTCAGAAGTTGTCTGTTCACTCTTGCTTTGAAGGCAGACGGGTTATATGTAGACGGGAACACAGACGTCGGCAGAGAGCTCCACACTTTAGCTGTGCGCATAATAAATGTGGAGGAGAAGCGCTGGTTACGACTAGTCGGAATATTGGCCAAGTACTGGTGGTACCCTGCTGTACGTCTGGTTTTTCGGTAGATAAAGGAAACCAGTCTTGTCAAGAAGTATTGTGGTACGTTTACTAGGCTTTAGAAGTTAGACAGGCTGTCGCTCTATACACGTCGACATTTTAATCTATACTAATATTATAAAGCAAAAGAGTTTATTTGTTTGTTTGTTTGTTTGTTTCTTTGGTTGAACGCGCTAATCTCAGGAACTACTGGGCCGATTTGAAAAATCCTTTCAGTGTTAGATAGTCCATTTATTGAGGAAGGCTATAGGCTATATATTAACATCACGCTAAGACCAATAGGAGGGGAGCAGTAATGAAAAATGTTATACAGACGACGTTGCACGAGTCAGCCAGTTGTCCTATAAAGACAAACCACTTCATATCACTCCATTACGCATTCATAAAAGGTAAAGGTTATTAAAAAAAATAAAACATAATTGATTGCCATGATGCATGAAGCAGTTTGAAATATCCAGGAGTTAGCGTAGTTCAAGCCTTGTGTTCTAAGAACAGCGCGGAATGGAACGGTGTCTTTTTGTCATACGCAAACATTATTTAGGTGTTTAAAATAAAAAACACCTCCTTTCTTTCATATACTAGTTTACATGCACTTTCAGTCAAATACATGAAGCTAATTCTGCCGAGCTAGCGACAAGAGCAGCAAGTTGTTCTGCAACAAAACACACTCACCAACCCTATCTCCAGCGCGGCAGTTGCACGTTCCACAGAGTAGGTAGATCCTATGGAGAAGAACGTGCAAGAAACTCAACTTTTATAATTGTATCGCATTATTTATTTTTATTGTACATATTATTACAATAAATATATTTTAGGCTAGAGGTAGTTTATATCAGGTAATTTAAGTGAGCTGCCTTTGTAAGAGGACTTAAATGACAGCGTGTAAAAAAATACAACCGACTTTCAAATTAAAAAAAAAATACACTACAAAGTAAAAAATAACTTTAATTTCGGGAGCCGGTGTTTTTGTTAGTTTTTTCGTATTTTGACACCGACTTCCGAAATTAAAGTTATTTTTTACTTTGTAGTCTTTTTTTTGTTGTTTATTTGGAAGTAGGTTGTATTTTTTTGTAAAAAGTTTTTATTTTTCACTATTTAGTGGTACCCCACACCTAACAACACCACTGCAAAATCGCAGAAAAGCAAAACACGCAATTTCGATTACTTGAATAACAAAAAACCATCATCCAAGTAAACGAATTCCAGCTATCTCGATTTAAAAACTTCGTAACCGATTTTGATAAAATTTAAATGGGACCAATCCACAAGTATATCCTTTCAGATAAAACAAGAATTTTTCAAATCAGTTCATAATTGACGGAGTTATGAGTCAACGAACTTAAGGAAAAAAAAACATCCGATTTGGGAACCTCCTCCTTTTTGGAAAATCGGTTAAAAATACTCTAGGTACTCAAATATATCCGGATATACTGGACACCAATCCCAATACAGTTGGGATAGGACTAGTTATATTGATATTGATCCTGTATAGACAGGAGCCAGGCCAAACAGTGTCACACCGGCTATGACCAGTATTTCACTAGCTGGGTCTTAAAGACCTTGACAATACTTTCGCACTGTTAAAATCTAAGATTGGGGTTTCCTTCCGAGGACTGCGCAATATATATCGGTTATTTCATCACGATAACAGGATGTTGATTAGTTCTATGTAGGTACTATCATGATTTTTTACGTCGCAGTTATATGTAGTTATTGCGTTTTACATCTATACTAATATTATAAAGAGGTAACATTTGTTTGTAAGTTTGTATGTAGGGGGTAATCTCAGGAACTACTGGTCCGATTTGAAAAATTCTTTCATTGTAAGATAGTCCATTTATCGAGGAAGGCTATAGGCTACATAACATCACGCTAAGACTAAAAGGACCCGAGCGTTACTGGAAAATGTGACGCAGACGAAGTTGCGTGGGTCAGCTAGTGTTAGAATAAAACGGCCAAGTGTGAGTCGGACTCGCGCACGAAGGCTTGCGTACCATTATCTATAAAAACGGCAAAAACAAACAAGTTGTATGGGAGCCCTTAAATATTCATTTTATTCTGTTTTTTAGTATGTGTCGTTATAGCGGCAACAGAAATAGGTACATAATCTGTGAAAATGTCAACTGTCTAGCTATCGCGGTTCTTGAGATACAGCCTGGTGACAGACAGACAGACAGCGCAGTCTTAGTAATAGGTCCCGTTTTTACCCTTTGGGTACGGAAGCGTTAAAATCGTCAAATGATTTTTCCCGCTCTGTGCGGAGCGGAAGGAAGTGTCAGAAACCCATCCATGTTCCTTCAAACGCACTTAGCGTTCCAGGCGGTCGATTCTGTCGACATCTCACAGTGATCACTTATGTGGTGTGAACGACAAGTGAGCTGTCATTCCATCTTGACAGCTCATTTGTCGTTCAGAGTCCTTAGTGTGAGTTTTTTTGACTCACGTTCGAACGCGTTCGATTGCGAGCGCTTTAGAATTTAGTATGGGAATTTAGTTATAGTGCCACCTGGTGGTCACTCGTAGAACCTAATTCCCCATACTAAATTCTCACAATCGAACGTTTTCGAACGTAAGTCGAAAAAACTTACACTAAGGCCTCTGTTCGCCTAAGTGGTCACTACGGCATGTTTACAGAAGCGAACGAAGTCCGCAACGTCATCTGTCACCTGGCAACACAGAACACTTCAAACTTTCACGCTAAATCAGCTTCCATTTGTCCGCCATTCCAATTTTACATAAATCGATTTAACACCGATTACGATTCTCGGTATATCGATATAATTGCTGTTCACGATTAAAATTATCGTTTCATCATCTTGACCATAGAGTTCAGAGTCGAATCGGGGGGCATTGCTAGACGGTGGTTCTGTCAATAATTTCAATTATTAAAAAAAAATAACAATATGTAAAATATAGAGACGTTACACATTTTTGAAATGATATTGAATACTGGATATCGCAGTATAATTATTCACTATGAGGTTATTTGCAAGGCATGTCACAATCATACAGTCAGAAGATTTTAAGTCTCGCTCCGGAATATTTGAGATTTACAAACAATTTTGTTTTTATTCTAGGTATTTTTTTTAAGAAATGTTATAGAAATAAATCCAGTAAAACCTTGTTGTAACATGTTGTAAATTTCGATTTAGTGGGATAGGAACGTTTCGTAGTAAACGTACGCAATCCAGTATAATTTCAAAAGTATTTTGTAACTTCTCCATATTTCACACTAGCTGACCCGCGCAACTTCGTTTGCGTCCCATTTTCCAATATTGCTCCGCTCCTATTGGTCTTAGCGTGATGATATATAGCCTATAACCTTCCTCGATAAATGGACTATCGAACACTGAAACAACTTTTTAAATCGGAGGAGTAGTTCCTGCGATTAGCGCGTTCAACCAAACAAACAAACAAACTCTTTTAATATTAGTATAGATATTGCTATCACAAATCGTACTATTTAAGTACCAACTTTCAAACAATTATTCAGCCATGTAGATTTTTGATTATGTCAAATACCTTCTGTGATTATGGTAAGGACAGCTAAAACTACACAACGATAATTGCAACTCTATTCGATTCTGTACTCTGTGATCTCAACACTAACGGTTTTTACATTATTTTCTATTTTTAAACAACGATTATAAAATTCCATTGCTGAGTTTGTGTTAAAAAAAATCCAAAGTTTTTTTTCCGGCATCCGTAATTTTGATGATTATTTAATTACTAGCTGACTCGTGCAACGTCGTCTGCGTAACATTTTTCATTACTGCTCCGCTCCTATTGGTCTTAGCGTGATGATATATAGCCTATAGCCTTCCTCGATAAATGGGCTATCTAATACTGAAAGAATTTTTCAAATCGGACCAGTAGTTCCTGAGATTAGCGCGTTCAACCAAACAAACAAACAAACAAACTCTTCTGCTTTATAATATTAGTATAGATTATTAGTTAGGTACATGATGTTTTTTTTTTTTCTTTTATTTACGGATGTTGTTTGTACTTTGTATCTTTGAGATGAGCAGTCCCTACTAATGGACTCCTTTATAGGTCCTAGGAGGTACGGACGAATTTTGGATAAAAATGTGCCTGAAGAGGACATCTATCTCAAATTTCTTTTCACTAGAAAGAAAAACAAGGAATTTTAGAAAATAATCCTTAAAGGTACTTAGGTCAAGTCTAGAGCCAGTGACCACCTGAAGAGCGACGAGTCAAAAACCTTGAAGAGTCCCGGAGAAACGATTCATCAGTCTTGGATCCGGAACAGAAGAACAACCGTAACCTTTCAAAGTTAGAGTGAACAGGTTACTTCTCTAAGCTCGCTCCATCGTAGACTTTGTCTCTGTCATCTCTGAACTAGACTAGAGTCAAGGTAAACTCATCTATCTATCTATATCTTCTATACTTATAATAAATCTGTAGAGAGGTCAATTCTGTACATGAAATATATTTCCAAAATAACTATCAGGGGGTGATTAGGGATCGATACTGATGCCAAAAATGCAATCAGTAAAATTTTTGTCTGTCTGTCTGTCTGTCTGTCTGTCTGTCTGTCTGTCTGTCTGTCTGTCTGTATAACCGTTATAGAAACAAAAACTACTCGACGGATTTTAACGAAACTTCGTATAATTTTTTTTTCATACTCCTGAGCTGGTTATAGTATACTTTTCATCACGCTACAATCAATAGAAAAAATGAAAAAAAAAAAAAATGAAAATGTGAAGGTTTGTTACTCAATCACGCCAGAACGGCTTAACGGATCTTAATGAAATTTAGAACAAAGATAGATTATAGTCTGGAATAGCAAATAAGCTACTTTTAATCCCGGGAACATGCTCCCTAGGGATCACGCGGGCGAAGCCGCTGGCAGAAGCTAGTCTCAAATAAAAATAAAAAAGAAGGATCAACGGACACCAAAGGAAGTTTACAACTAGGTTAAAACCGGTTTTCAAGGACAGATTTAAGATTAGCACTAATAAATGTGTCCTCAATGGTGAGCTACATTAAAATTTGATTCTGCTAACAGGCATGGCGGAATCTTGATCGCACGGCTAAATTTCTAAGATGATGACACTGCTCGAATCTAAGTGATTCCAGTATAATTGAGACGAGTTAATAGGTAGTAACTCGTTCCAATTACAGTCTACTGAGTGCCCCAAAATATTGAGAACCTACCCAATAATTTGAGGCTGCTAGTACAATCAACTTCAATATACAGATTCGCAACCGACATTACAATTTGCTGATTTAGACGATCAGTTAGCGTGTATTCTAGATTATTCAAACCCAGTAACTTTTACTTCAGAGTCAGCATTCGCATACTCGATAAATACTAATGAATGAAAATAAATATTTTAATGAATAAACAAATGCTTTGATCGTATTTCGTAATGCTATATTGTGTTGTGCGTATATAGTACTATTTCTAGTAAAAAATCGAGGTCATTGTTGATCACACGATGTTTAATTTTATTAATAAAATCGTATTGAAGACTAATGCTGAATTAAGGCTTTGCCAACATGCCGTGTCGACGGCGCGTTAGTGTTCCACGCGCGCCTCAAAGAGAGTTCGCAAGAGACACCGTGGCTCCGGAACACAAAGGGCAATGAAGGAACATGGATGGGTTTTAGTCAGTCAAAAAAAAAGGCTTTGCCAACATAATATCTAGGTCAACGGCAGCATTCTCCTCTGTTTGCTTGTAAATAGCCTCGCCGATTTATCAACTCTGACTAACAAACCTACCACACATTCCCAACCACTGCAACTCCTGAAAGCTAAAATCAACAATAGCGACCACCAGAAAAAAAACGCCGAGCTAATGAAGCCCGACGAGTCCCGGAGAAACAATTAAACTGTGGATCCCGCAACGAAATTAATCAGAAAAGTACAGTGGAGGAATAGGAAAAAATAAATATAATTTCCACTGGAATCTTGGACTTTATAGACTCATCATCTGCCTAGCCTTTTCCCAGCTACGTTGGGGTCGGCTTCTAGTCACACTGGATTTAGCTGAAAACCAGCCGGTCGATTCTGTTGACATCTCACCGTGATCACTTGGGTGGAGTGAACGACAAGTGAGCTGTGACGCCATCTTGTTTGTATGGTTTGACAGCTCACTTGCCGTGCGCTTCGCCTAAGTGTTCACTTCGATATGTTTACAGATACGCACTGCAGTGTTCTACGTGGAGCGGCTGCCTACCATACCTCCACAACCCATTAAATGGGTAACACGGTTCTCCTTGGCAAGACTGGTGTCAGATTTTCTGGCTTCTGACTATCCGTAACGGCTGCCAAAGATCTTCAAATGACAGCCGGGACCATCGGCTTACGTGCTTTTCGAGGCACGGAGGTAACTCGATATGTTAAGATGGTCACTCATCCACAGACCAACCCCGGCAAGCGTTGCTTAACCTTGAAGATCGACCTGTGCGGCTGTTATTATTTAGTTGGACTATATAGCCTGTTTTCAGTTTAATTGAACGTAGCTGAATATCTACCCATACAGACTACATGAAGCGACTGCCTTGCTGACCTCAAGTCCTCAACAACCTAGCGATTGAAAAAAAACCGTTGGCGTGTCTTGGTCAAAATTGCAAGTCCTTTTGGAGGTGACACTAGGACAGATTCAGTCAACTGCAGATCGAGTGGCGAAGCCGATTGTCAAAACGTCAAAAAAAATGTGATTGACAAGCAATATCTACATATCACGTGACCAATCGCTAATATTTTTCCAATTCGACAATCTCATTTGTCGATAGACGGACAGTTTGTCTAGCCTCGAGATGGACCGTAAAAGGTGTGAAAATACAAATTAAAATAACTTCGCGCTTCGACTAGGTGTGGGCAACCTTGAAATAATCAGATTATTTCTTAGAAGACTTTTTTGTAATTAAGCAAAGTAGAACATGCTAATTACTCGGTTTAATTTTGTATTTTTTACCAAGTCTATCGTGCAGAGCGTTGGAAATAGTAAATTATCAATAGTAAAAAAAAAGTAGAATTAGAGACAAAGCGGTCCTGAATTGACTTCTATCGTGATCCTTTACGTTTTCTAGTAAAGAAAAACGGTTAATTATTCGGTTATCTACGAAGGGATATTAGGGAAAGGATATTATAAAAATGAAGGGTTTTTGTGACAAATCAATACTTGTTTATTTAATTACTAGCTGACCCGCGCAACTTCGTCTGCGTCACATTTTCCATTATTGCTCCGCTCCTATTTGTCTTAGCGTGATGATATGTAGCCTATAACCTACCTCGATAAATGGGCTATCTAACACTGAAATAATTTTTCAAATGGGATTAGTAGTTCCTGAGATTAGCGCGTTCAACCAAACAAACTCTTCTGCTTTATAATATTAGTCTAGATTAGCCTGGACTTCTCCAATAAGTACATTGGAGAAAGAGCTTCCTTAGTCTCCTTCCTCTTTTCTATCTTCTTCTTAGTCGTATCCATCGACTTTTTCCTTGAACTAAAAGACGTTCTATGGAGGTGTTACTACGCCGACTAACATGCCCAAAGAATTTTTGGATCCGACATCGCACTTGAGTATATAGGCGTTCTTTTATGAGACGTTCATCAGGGATGGAGGCATTTGTTCGGAATTCGGTCCAAGATACCCCGAGAATCTTCCTCCAACACCACATCTCCAGAGCGTCTATCTTGTGAGTTTTGGTTTGCCGTAGGGTCCATGTTTCGGCGGCGTATAGGAAAATGGGGAACACCAACGATTTTACGAGCCTAACCTTTGTGGCTTTCGTTATGTTCTTATTCCTCCATATTTTCTTGAGCTTGTCCATTGCACTTCTGCTCATATCCATGCGTCTCTTTTCTCTACTGGACAGAAAAAAGTAGAAGAAGGAAAAGAACATGCAAGAAACTCCATGGACACTTTTAAAGTCTTGTAAAGTCGGCTTGAGATGAGACGACCTCATTGCAGGCTTGCTAATATCGCCATACCAGGGCGGTATGAAGATAAATGAATAAGTTTCAAAAGTTTTGCTCTAGCTGTGTAACTACATTAAAACATCCGCGCGAAACATAGCAAAATTTATTGCTAACAGAACTTTCTCAGATCACCCCCACAAAGCGGGCCGATAACCTGCTGAAGGTCATGGGATACTGCTAAACGTATGGAATATAGAACCATGGGGCTTGTTTACTTGGCGATACCTAGGAGAGGCTTATATCCATCAGAGCACCTACATCTTTTGTGAACACAACCAGAAAATCTAATCTATACTTACTAATATTATAAATGCGAAAGTTCGGATGTTTGTTACTCAATCACGCCAGAATGGCTGAACGGATGTTAATGAAATTTGGAACAGAGATACATTAAATAGTCTGCTAACATACCGCGTAGTGTATCTGACATCGACCCACAAACGATTTCCATGGCTCCAGGGCATGATTCTGGACACCCCAGAGTTGGAATATTACGTCGGCTTTTTCCTAATATTTTCATTTTTTTTTTCAAGAGTTTTTTTACTTTAGACTGCTCATAATCGTTATTCTGGTCCAACCCAATGAGATTTTTAATAACAAAATAATTAATTAACTAGTTACACTAAAAAGAGCAATCTAAATAAAAACACAAATAGGTATCAGCTCAGCTATTACATATTTGTGGTACTCTTTAAAAAAAATAGAAAAAAGAACAAATTTCAACTCTGGGGTGTCCAGAATCATGCCGACCAATGGAAATCGTTTGTGCGTCCATGACAGATACACGCGGTATAGGCAACTTTTAGGCATCCCGGGAATATGTTCTCTAAGGATCACTCGGGAGAAGCTGCTGTGTTATAAAAACCCTCGGTCCAACTCGTTACATACAGGAGTCATTATCATGTAGTAATATCATCTTAGTATCAATCAATGTTCAGACTCGATTAAAGTAGTTGACTAATATGAAAAATATGCATGAATGAATACTTACTATTTGATACATATTATTAAAACTTAAATAAAATTAAGATAACGCGATAATCGCGCACGAAGGGTACCATCTCATCATCTGCCTAGCCTTTTCCCAACTACATTGGGGTCGGCTTCCAGTCAAACCGGATTCAGCAGAATACCAGTATTTTACGTGGAGCCGCTGCCTACCAGACCTCCACAACCCATAAACTGGGTTACACGGTATTTCTTGACAAGACTGGAGTCAGATTTACTGGCTTCTGACAACCCGTAACGACTGCCAAAGATCTACAAACGACAGTTGGGACCAACGGCTTAACTTGCTTTCTGAGACACGGAGGAAACTCGATAATTGTTAAGATGGTCACCCATCTGCAGACCAACCTTGGCAAGCAGGGATTACAGGAGTGATGTAACGTAACCTAAGAGAATAGAAGCAGATAAAAACCTTGATCTGGTTACTGTGTGGTCATTGACCCGGCCACCGAATGCAGCTGACCTTGTTATCCAATCTCAGCGGAACACTTAACTCATTGCTCTGTGTGAATGGCCGAAAATGTTAACCTACCTAAAGGTAGTGCAATTTTTTGATTGAGCTATGAGAACATCGGTGATGTGACGTACCTTCTAGCTGAACGTGACCTGTGAATCCCAATCAAGTCATTTATAAGGTTCCGTAGCCTAATGGCAAAAAACGGAACCCCTATAGATTCGTCATGTCTGTCCGTCCGTCCGTCCGTATGTCACAGCCACTTTTCTCCAAAACTATAAGAACTTCGCTGTTGAAACTTGGTAAGTAGATGCATTCTGCGAACCGCATTAAGATTTTCACACAAAAATTTAAAAAACAAAACAATATATTTTGGGGGTCATACTTAGAACTGAAATCCAAAAAAAAATTTTTTTTATCAAACCCATACTTGTGGGGTATCTATGAATAGGTCTTCAAAAATGATATATAATGTTTCTTATATGATTTTTTTCTAAACTGAATAGTTTGCGCGAAAGACACTTCCAAAATGGTAAAATGTGTGCCCCCCCCCCCCTGCAACTTCTAAAATAAGAGAATGATAAAACTAAAAAATATATATGATGTACATTACCATGTAAACTTCCACCGAAAATTGGTTTGAGCGACATCTAGTGAGTAGTTTTATTTAATACGTCATAAATCGTAAACCGCAACTTTTGCTTATAATATATACCTACAGGTTTGTACGGAACCCTCGGTGCGCGAGTTCGACTCGCACTTGGCCGGTTTTTTTTGAGGTTATATACATAGACCTGGCATATTTCGAAACATCTTTGCACTAGGCTTCCTTTTATGATCATGTAGCGGAATTCGTTCGAAAGAGTCACGTCCCTTCCCTGTAACGCAAAGAGCTTTAGGAGGAACACGGATACGTTATAATCAGTAAGAGTTTGACACTCCCTTCTATTCGGGAGGAGGCTTTGATGATTTCCCATTCTTAAAAAAGGGTTTTCTTTTATTTAGGCAAGCACTAAGTGTTGAACTACAGTGATTCATACAAAGAAGTGGGTCGCAGTCGCACGTCATTGTCGCCGGCCGCGGTTGCCAAGATCGGAAATGTACCTTAAGGTGGAAGCGCCAGGGTAGCCCGCGAAATTCAAATATTTTTTATGTTTTTTGCAATTTGCCGGTCAGTGTGAAGCTGTATGTCAAACAAAATACAATTCGCGGCCGTAACGCATATTTATCTAAAGAATTATATCCATTTTAGTTATCAATATGACTCTATAAGTTCATACAACTCGATTGAATGACTTTTTCACGAAATAACATTCAATCGAGTTTTATGAACTTAAAGGGTTATATTGATGATTCAAATGGTTATAATCCTTTAGGTAAATGCTCTTTATGATCGCGAACTATATTTTGTTCAACATACAGCTTCACACTGACCGGCAAATTCCAAAAAAACATAAAAATATTTGAATATGCGGGCTACCCTGGAGCTTCCACCTTAAGAAGGGAATTTGGATATTCAGCTATTAAGGGGTTTTAAAAGGGGAAAATCGTTTGTATGAATCTACCTGCCTTATATCAACTATGTGGGTGTCTGCTTCCAGTATAATCGGATGCAGCTGAGTACCAGTATTTTACAAGGAGTGACTGCCAAACTGAATCCCACAAACCAGTGGGTAATACAATACCCTTGGCAAGACTGGAGTCAGATTTTCTGGCTTCTGACAATCCGTAACGACTGCCAAAGTTCTCCAAATGACAGCCGGGACCAACAGTTTAACGTGCTTTCCGAGGCACGGAGGAAACTCGGTATGTTAAGATGGTCACCCATCCACAGGCCAACCTCGGCAAGCGTTGCTTAACCTCAAAGTCGACCTGTGCGGCTGTTATTATTTAGCCACGAGCTCCTCCTGACTAACTCAAACCATAATCATTGAATACAAATGGTTAAATTAACTTAAAAATAAACTAATTCGACTCCTTCCTAGAGGGCGCGCACGCGAACATCGACTCCGTATCTTGTTAATGAAAATAAATCAAAGCGGCAATAATTTACAGTGGAAACGGACAATTATTCTCTTAAATCATCAAGCAAACGGTGCAAGTGTGGGCAAAAGCTACGAACGATGTAAAAGACGAGCAGGATAAAAGCGTCCGGTGTTATGGGGTTGTAACTCTTGGATCATGGGGTTTGAGTGCACATGTGTTACTTAAAAAACTAGCAACGTTTAGTTGACACTTCACGTGACCCAAGGTCTGGCTTTTACCTCGGACAAAGGTTATGCATTGCCATACAACGTGGCAATGCCACCTGTCTTTTGGGCTGACTTCCAGTGGACAGCGAATGCGGGTGATTTTTTGATGCTATATTTTAGTAAAGAGTTATTTTTCATTTTATTTAGTAATTTAAACATAAGGCATACAGTAAGTACAATTTTTATTTATTAGAATACGCAATACTTACTAGCTCTAGTAAACAAAAATTAAATTATTTTTTATTTAATATCTTCATCAATGATGAAGTTATAAAACTTCAAAGATTACAATTAGAAAGAGAAGTCCGATATGAACTTGGAAGTCAAAGTCCGTGACGCCTATTACAACTGCCATATAAATCAGCGTTTTTGCGAAAGGGATATTATTTCTTAAAATAATTATTGTATCTCGTTTGTTTTTCGACCAATTTTGATTCTATTTTCACTGTTAGTGTTTTATTTTTGTATATGTTTAGATAAACTGTTGTTTTATCATGCATATTCCCAATTGATTAGCTACAAAAAGTGGTTTTGGCCTAAATAAATTCGTATGATTGGTCATACATACCTACGCACTTCGATTTACTTCTTCACAATGATGCAAACCTAGCTTTGGCTTAGTTTTGGTACCACCTGGCAAAACTTAGCGAAGTTTGGTTAAGTCCTATACCCCATGATAAAACAACCAATTATTGACTATTTAAATTAACAGTTTTAGTGATTGCAATGAGGCAGTTTCGAAACTTATGACTACCTAGGCAGTACAGTATCCTGTTGCAAGAGTGCAACATTATAGGCCATCCACCGTAGACAGATTTTTTCGTAGTTAGGACGCACTGCTCTGATTTTTTGGTATGGAGTTTTTTTATTGTTTTTATTTGTGATGGGTTTGCTCTTCACTCTAGGCTTGGTCAGAGATGATAGAGACAAAGTCTACGATGGGGTGAGCTTATCCAGATGGAGCCTGTTCACTCTAACTTTGAAGAGATTAGTCTCTCTAGAGTGAGCAGGCTCTTTCGTAGACCTTTTCATCTCTGACTAACCCTAAGGTTGTAAGCGTTCATGTTAAAATAGATAGCAGTCCTAGTGTTTTTATCAACTTCAAAAAACCTATACTAACTGCGTGGTGCTCGGATTTTTTTTTTTAATTTTCGGTATTTTTTAAGATTTAGGCCTTAATGGGCCTTACCTTTGTGGGCCACATTACGCTTCTGCTATTATCATGGGCCTCAATAACCTACAGTAAAATAAAATCCTACACTGAATAGTACCTACATGAATTTATTCTTAAATCTGAGATAAAAGGACCATTTTAATATGGCCTAGGTCAACTTTTTCACATAGATTAGTCTCAGACCAGTCAGTAGGTTATTAATCAGCAAAGAAGATAAAAACACACATCGACGCACTGCCTAAATACAGCATTCATAATGTGCTAGGCTACAGGTCCACACGGAACAGCTTAGCGGGCCACATGCAGCCTGCTGTTCTAAACGGCGCATTCCATGAAGAAAGTCAATCAGCACACCATTAAAGAAAGCATTTGCTACAATTTTAGAGCAGCACTTCAAACGTATTATTTTCTATAATGGTCGAAATTGTAGTTAACTGGAACCCTAAGCATTGCAGGACTTTCAAACCAAAACAATCAGGACTGTGCAGTTTAATGCGAGCTAAGGTGTTTTAAATGACTGGCCAGTTAGAACTTAGAATCATCATCTGCCTAGCCTTTTCCCAACTATATTGAGGTCGGCTTCCAGTCAAACCGGATTTAGCTGAAAACCATTATTTTACGTGAAGCGGCTTCCTAATTAACTGGGTAACACGATTCTCCTTGGCAAGACTGGTGTCAGATTTTCTGGCTTCTGAATATCCGTAACGACTGTCAAAGATCTCCAAATGACAGCCATGACCAACAGCTTAACGTGCTATCCGAGGCACGGAGGAAACTCGGTATGTTAAAATGGTAAGCCATCCACAGACTAACCTCGGCAAGCGTTGCTTAACCTTGAAGATCGACCTGTGCGGCTGTTATTATTTAGCGACGAGCTCCTTAGAACTTAGAATGTTATAACTATCTTACTGCAGTTTGCCATATCCTTGAATGAATCACCTGATTTTGGACGGTTAGTTTTAGTGAGTCTCGATTCTAAGCATGAAGGTTACCTTGTCTGTGACGTCAAAAACAAACTAGGAAATTGGCACGAATCAAAATCTAAAGTAAATATCTATTTAGTGAATTAATTTCTAGACAAAGTCAATTAATACGTAACTTCAGCTGACTACGGGGTCAATGGCCGCTGGTAGTATAGTTACTTGAAGTTACGTTTTTTTTTTCACTTGACTGCCCCTTGAGAGAGTTTTTTCATTGATTGTGCTTTTAAAATCACTTGTGTACTTGGCTAATCTCCGTTGAGATTGAGCATCGTTTTTAATTCCGCCAAGCCCGTGCCATCATCGGACCACAAGACGAACGGCGATGCGCCACCGGTACATGCTGGACATCCCACCCACACGCAAAAAACGTTTTGGGAACACATTCAAAGTGCGTACAGCAAAGGAGTGGAATTCCGTGCCGGAGTCTGTGTTTCCTGATCTATCTTCTATATCTATCTATACTTATAATAAATCTGTAGAGAGGTCAATTCTGTACATGAAATATATTTCCAAAATAACTATCAGGGGGTGATTAGGGATCGATACTGATGCCAAAAATGCAATCAGTACAATTTTTGTCTGTTTGTCTGTCTGTCTGTCTGTATAACCGTTATAGAAACAAAAACTACTCGACGGATTTTAACGAAACTTGGTACAATTATTATTCATACTCCTGAGCAGGTTATAGTATAATTTTCAACACGCTACAATCAATAGAAAAAATGAAAAAAAAAAAAATGAAAATGTGAAAGTTTGGTTGTTTGTTACTCAATCACGCCAGAACGGCTTAACGGATCTTAATGAAATTTAGAACAAAGATAGATTATAGTCTGGAATAGCACATCAGCTATTTTTAATCCCGGGAACATGTTCCCTAGGGATCACGCGAGCGAAGCCGCTGGCAGAAGCTAGTAGCTAATAAATAAATAAAATGTTTATTTCAATATCTTATGAATACGTTTACATTTGGTCGTCAGGGAATTTCCATTTAAGTAAGAAGTATACCTACTTGTGTTAGGAAGTTCCGCTCTTCCAGTAGTTACGACTTGTATAAGCTATTGAATAGACATTCCATTACAGTAGCTATTAGAAAATAGAGTGATCTAAATCAAAAATATAAAGTAAAACAAAAATAAAATAATGATTAATCAAAGGCGCACTGTAGTGTGAGGGTGTGTAATGGTGTGTTTGTGTGTGTGTGTGTGCGTGAGTGAGTGAGTGTGAGTGTTTGTGTGTTTAATAATAGTATATGGTATGTAAATATTATTGGATATGTGCTAGTGATGAAAAAGTAGTCTCCATTAATGAAAACCGAATTATTAAGAAATGCGTCTAAGAACATATAGTTTGGACTATATTCTCAATCTCGTCATACGTTTTTGCCTTTAGCCATTCAGTCAGAGTATTTTTGCAGTCTCGATACAAAAGTGGATAAACATTTAATTCCTTGTTTATTAAGTTATATAATTGTGAAGATTGCCTAGCGTACTGTCTCTTCGCAAAAGTTTATTTAACAGGAACTAGCTACAACCAGCTAACCTAGCTATAACTAAAATAGCTACAACCTGGGAGTCTTTAAATCAAGAGTGAATAGGTTACTTCTAGGCAAACGTGGTCCATCTTAGACCGCATCATCGCTTACCATCAGGTGAGATAGTGGTCAAATACGTGCCTATCAAAATTTAAAAATAAAACCTATTTTGCCAGTTATGATCATTTTAATCCCCTTGCTGGGGAGAGGTAAAAAAGGTTTTTGTTTATAAATTTAATTCACATAAAACTGTATCACTCAATTGCATTTATACATCTTCAATTTAAAACCAGTCACAAATAATAAAAGTTAGCAAATTAAACGTTTTATTTTTGGAAAAAGTTAAATAAATGCCGTTTACTGCCCATAACGCCTTAAACGGGATTCTTTAATCCGAGCTTTGTGAAGTGAAAGTCACATCAAAAGTGGGGCATGAAGTATTAATGAATGTTAAGCGATTAAGTAAATAATTATGGATGTAAGTTTACTGATAAATTAATTTAACAGCCACAAGGCTCGATCCTCAACACTAAGTGACGGTTTCCAAATTCAGTTGGTGGATGTTTTTAGGGTTCCTTACCCAAAGGGTAAAAACGGGACCCTATTACTAAGACTTCGCTGTCTGTCTGTCTGTCTGTCACCAGGCTGCATCTCAATAACCGCGATAGCTAGACAGTTGTAATTTTCACAGATGATGTTTTTCTGTTGCCGCTATAACAACAAATACTAATTACAAAAAAATACAACCGACTTCTAAAAAAAAATACTACAAAGTAAAAAATAACTTTCAATTCGGAAGTCGGTGTTTTTGTTACTTTCTTCGTGTTTTGACACCGACTTCCGAAATTAAAGTAATTTTTTACTTTGTAGTGTTTTTTTTAGAAGTCGGTTGTATTTTTTTGTAAAAAGTTTTTTATTTTTCACTTTTTAGTGGTGCCCCATACCTAACAACACCACTGCAAAATCGCAGAAAACGCAAAATACGCAATTTCGATTATCAAAGAATCATCTAAATAGTCAAATTCCAGGTATTTCGATTTAAAATCCAAAGTTCGTAACCGATTTTGATATGATTTAAATGGGACCAATCTGCAAGTATATCGTTTCAGATAAAACAAGATTTTTTTAAATCGGTTCATAATTGTCGGAGTTATGAGGTAACAAACATAAAAAAAAAAAAAACATACAACCGAATTGATAACCTCCTCCTTTTTGAGAAGTCGGTTAAAAAACAGTGTATACATAAATATTTAAGGGGGCTCCCATACAACATACGTGATTTTTATGCCGTCCGACCCGCACTTGGCCAGTTTTTTGAGTATCAGCGAAATGTGAAAATAGCCCTCAATAATAATATTAAGATTTGACACAACACGTGACAAACACGTGTTATGTCTGATAGGCAACTGCCCAATGATGGATGTTCGATCCTTTGAAAACTCTGACACCGCGATGCGAGATTTATTTTGACGTAGTTTTTATGACAATTCTTATCCACGCTTCCGTTGAAAGAATATCCTTTATCTAAAGCCTCAGGTCTAATCTATAATTATTATTTTAGTGACTTTCTCGGGTCCCTTGGTAGGCGTACGAGGGGCCGATTCCAACTCGCAGAGGCCCCGTTAGAAATTTAAAATGAAATGGGGCACCAACCGGCGATTATTCTGCAAAATTCTAAAAATTTTCAAGTAACGTTCGCATACCTACGCATCTCAGTTGCTTTTAAAAATAATTAATGGACATCTGGAGACGCACTGCAACTTACTATCCCTACCTTGTAGCAAGCGTCTTTCATAATGCGCACAGCAAAGGAGTGGAACTCTTTGCCTACGTCTGTTTTTCCGAATGCTTACAACCCTAATCTTTTCAAAGTTTGAGTGAACAGGTTACTTCTGGGTAAGCTTTATCACAGACTATCTCTATCATCTCTGACCTATATAAACTAGAGTTAAGAGCAAAACCATTTCAAGTGAAACAAAACTGGCCAAGTGCGAATCGGAATCGCACACAAAGGGTTGCGTACCATGAATCTATTATAACGGCAATAAAAATACACAATCTCTGAAAATTTCAGCTTTATAGCTATCACGGTTTATTTTATTTTATTTATTTGGGACAACAAACAGCAGTATATTAAATATTACACACATTGGAGTACTAAAATAATAGAATTGACATTTAATTAAAATTTATGAGATACAGGCTGTATCTCATAAATTTTGATTTTGATTTTGATTTTGATGGTGACAGACAGACAGACAGCGGAGGCCTAGTAATAGGGTCCCGTTTTTACCTTTTTTTTTTTTTTTTTTTTATTTAAAACGGGGAAACTCTTGGCCCAAATCTCACCTGATGGAAAGTGATGATTAGGCCGAAGATGGAAGCGAGTTTCACCCGGAATCCTCTAACATAGAGGAACTGGCTATCATATCTCTAATTGCCGGAACACAACAATGCTGTTAACATTGTTGTTATGGCGACAGACTTAGACATGATGGTGGTAGCTTGCCAGGCGGACTTAGAAGTCCTACCACCAACCAAACCGAGCAAAAAATTTGCCCCCACTGGGAATTGAACCCGGGACCTCTGGGTCTGAATCGAGTGGTATAACCACTAGACCACGGAGGCGGTTATTGTCACCTGTTTAGCACCACCCGGGGACCACGTGTAGGGATTCGCTGAAGGGTATTCTCCTACGGACGCGGGTGACTCGGCCCCCTAAAACCTTTTAGGTACGAACCCTAAAAATGAAACAAATATGATTTTTTGGCAGATAGCGACTTTGATGCGAATACTATATAATATGTCTGTCTAGGTCAGAGGTGACAGAGACAAAGTCGAAGATGGTGCGAGCTTACCCAGAAGTAGCCAGTCTGCTGTGTGTGTCTGCTTGAAAAATATTAGAATTACCACACCGCTGTCACTGCCTGTAAAAGACTGTTTAGAAGTAAACTCGAAATGTGATCAGTATTTAATATAGCCGCTTTAGCGCAGTGCCAATTCAACATGACATTGCTAAAATTGTACCAACCTGTGTATGTACTACGTATGTCGAAGCCATATGGGCTATCTTAATATCTTGTAGGTGATAATATGCTAGACAGACATCCGTATTTATTGAATAAGTACGGTTAGGAAATAACAAATTGACTATTGCCAAATTTATAATTATTAATCGGTTATGGGTTTGCTCTTGACCCTAATCTTGGTCAAAGATGACAAAGACAAAGTCTACGATGGAGCGAGCTTAAAAGGAGCCTGTTTACTCTAACTTTGAAGAGATTAGGGTTGTAAGCGTTCGGAAACACAGTCTCAGGCAGAGAGTTGCACTGATCCTTTGCTGTGAGCATTAAAAAGAAGTTTGGAAACGCTTAGTGCGAATTGGTGGAATAGCAATAAGGTAGGGATCAACAAATAAGTCTGTCAATATTACCGTTATCAGAGAGCAGAAATGTGTGCAGAAGAAATGTGCGCAATGGAGGCACAAACACCGGAGGGCGTTTGTGCCTCCATTGCGCCCATTTCTTTCCCTTTATACTTCATCCCCCCGTCAGCACTTCTACCCCAAAGACGCGAAGTTCAGTGGCCAATCTGGAAATCTCTAAACCGATTGTGGACCCAAGTTGTGCGCTGTAAACATAACCTGGCCAAATGGGGCATTGTCAACCCATCCCAAACGCAATGCCATTTCGGAGCCCCTACACAGGACATGCATCACCTCTCTAATTCCCCGTTATGCACAACAACCTGTACCATCCAAGGTTTGAACGAGACCATTGACAGAGCTGTACAGGTTGCTCAATACTGGTCGGACAAAAATTAATGAGAGTCAATCGACAAAGAAGACCGTTTTTACTTTTGATAGGCACGCGTTTGACCACTATCTCACCTGATGGTAAGCGATGATGCGGTCTAAGAAGAAGCACGCTTGCCTAAAAGTAACCTGTTCACTCTTGACTTAAAGACTCCCAGGTTGTAGCTATCAGGAAAGATATCCGGCAGTTGACTCCGGCGTTGTCATATACTTATCTTATTCTCAACTGAGTCGGAGTTGGCTTTCAGTCTACTGCCAATCTGACATTTAAAACCCAGAAAAACCCAGAAACTATTTACTACGATATCCATTAGCCAGACTAGCTAGGCAGATAGATTCTGCCAGCTGAGTCACCGTGGCCCTGGAACGTAATTCAAGGATTGATCTTGAGGATTTCTCATTAAAAAATGATGCAGATTGATTGAGTTATGATCAAATTAACTCGCAAAAGTATTTTGAACCATTTCAGCCGGTCGATTCTGTCAACATGTCGAAGTGAAGGCGTAGGTGAAGTGATCACGAAGTTAGCTGTCAAACCATACAAATAAGATAGAATGACAGCTCACTTTTCGTTCACTCCACCTAAGTGAACTCGGTGAGATGTCGACAGAATTGACCGTTTGCACAACGAAACAGTAGTTTTAATCAAACATACTGAAAAACCCTGTCGACCTGTGGTGAAACAAATGCTCATAGATTTTTTTTTATAGTTTTGTCAGGCCACTGACCCCGGAAATGGCAAATCACATGATGTAATCCAAGAAGTCACATTCCTAACAATATCTCCCTGATAATGACTATATTTAATCAACTACCAAGGCCGAGCCTTTTGCGTAAACGCGATTTACGATAAACACACAGTTCTCGTTAACTTTCGAACTAGAATCGGGATTCCCGAGTCGACAATAAGGAAGCTCGGAATTAAACTGACATCATTATTCATTCTGATCTCTGCTGGACCTAGGCCTCTTGCCAATGCCGCCACGTCGACTGGTCCTATGCTTCTCGCATTCAGTGAATTCCCGCCTTCACCAGATCATAAGTCTACCTTGTGAAAGGCCTTCCAACGCTTCGCCTTCCGGGGTTACCAATCCTGAACTTTTCGACTATCTGCACAGAATTAATTCAACATTGACAACATTGTTCCTTTTGTATTGCTGTTTGTCTCTTTTTAGAAAGGCTGGCCCTGCACATAATTCTGAACCACTGCAACTCCTGACAGCCAGAATCAACAGTGGCGACCACCAGAAAACGTCGAGTAGTCCCGGAAAACGATTCAACTGTTTTATATTGCCGTTAACTATATTGTCACTGTCGTGGTTGATGATGGAGCACGCTTGTCTAGAAGTAATCTATTCGCTCTTGACCTTGTTGCTTTTCCACCAACGCGGCAACGCATTGTCTTTTATAATGCGCCCAGAAAAGGAGCGGAACTATCTTCCCACGTCTGTATTTCCGAACGCATACACCCTAATCCCTTTAAAATTAGAGTGCTTCTTTCGTGTAAACTCACTCCAACACCAATTTTGTCTCTCTTACCTCCAACTTAGCTATAGTCAAGAGCAAAACCCGTCATAGAATTAAAAAATAACAACTCTTTGACGGGATTATAAAAAAAAAAATATCTAAAGAGCTATCAGTTCAGAGAGTATCAGGTTGTAGCTATCAGGAAACATAGACGCCGGCGGGGAATTAATTTCATTCCTGGATAAAAAAAATTAGTCGTTCCAATTTGAAGACACGTGACGTCAACCAATGTTCCGCGTGTAGGGTTATAGTCAACTACCTCTTACATACAGAAGAAGTCTATGTGTCCCAGCAGTAGAGATTATTTAAAACTGGTATTTTCTAGAAGTATTTAATACAGATTAAAGATATTTTATCAGAGTACACTTCCCTTGTTAAATAATTATTTGTCTTGTATCTTGAGATTAAGAAACTATAGCTTGTAAGATGTTTTATCAGTGTGTCAATGTTTTAACAGTAAGTACAAGTACAATCTCAAAGATATTAAGAAGTGTTTGAACTGCTTTATATTTGCGGTAAAGAGCTGTTTTACAGTGAATAAGAACTTTATGATGCTGGCGGATTTAAGACTAGAATCTTGACAGTCATTGAAATGAGTACTTTAGTCGCGTTAAAACATTCACTTTGGACGTGGTTCCAAAAGGTGGCGTGATATATTTATTTGACACCGGCTATAATATGTCTCACCTTACTTTAACATAGATATTATTTAGAAAATCTCACAAAAATGGTAGAAGTGCCAGTTTGTTACCAGTTAAAACTAACTTCACGGTTTGATTTGAAATGCTCACATACTCGCTTAACCATAACAAATGTGTATAAAAATAAAATATGGAAGTACTTACCCAAGTCACGAATGATGAAACACCACGAAACACAGTACCATTAATTATTATTATTATGTTATAAAACACACAACTACTTTATAGCAAAATATAGGAAATATTGTTTTCTATAACCATTTAACATCTTTATAAAGTTTTAATTTAAAAAGAAAACACGAATGTTCAAATGAAAGAACACAGAAAAACGCGACGAAAAAAAAATTGTAAAAAAACTAAATGCACAGATTAAAAAATCACATGTGACGTTTCCAATCACAAAATAGTGCTGTCCAACACCGAATAATTTTATCGAATATATCGATACGTGTTTTTCGTTCGAGTGCGAAGTACGGAGTGAGGAACTAGTGTTGCGCCGACGACTTATCAGTGACTTAGGCTGTAATATCAACATTGTCAGTAAAAGATTGCGCAGTTGTAAAGTTATATCGATTTTCGATGATTACGCATTGCGGGAAATTGGGTGGCGACGGCGACGTGGGAATCGGTTGACGCGACATGCCATGCCTATTAAAGGTGAATTGTCTTATGGTTAATTTGATAAATTATAGATTATTAAACTGATTCATGATCAATGATCATATTTTTCTAAACTGATATTTTTTTGTATTAAAAACCTCGTATTTATTTATTTATTAAAACTTTATGCACAAGTAAAGACACCGTACAAAGGCGAACTTAATGCCATAGGCATTTTCTACCAGTTGACTTAAGGGTGGTGCATAGACAGCATTGTAGGTGCAACATATAGAAAAGACAAACCGAGAGGAAGAAAACAAATACAATCCTACTAATATTATAAATGCGAAAGTTTGTGAGTATGTATGGATGGATGTTTGTTACTCTTTCACGCAAATACTACTGAACCGATAACGATGAAATTTGGTATTTAGGTAGCTGAAGACCTTTTTTTTTTTTTTTTTGTTTCGGCTGGGAAAAAATGCGTTACGCATACCCTCTCACTCGGGGGAGTGGGAGGGGTATGTGGGACTCCCCGGGCAAGCCCGGTATACCCACTAAAACAACCCAGCAACGAAATTCCCGCAACATCTTAGTGGGGGTGGACTGGGAGATCGGCGTAGCCTTTACGTCCAGTCCACCTCCGACGACCGCCCGCCTTCACGGCGGGCCCTTCACGCCCCCCCCGTCGGGGGAGGGCCGGGAACCTCCGACGATGGTGGTGATGCGTGCAATGCAGGCGGAGGCGCCCCCGCGCCTGTCGCCCGCCCATCACCACCGCGAGGAGGGAGAAGAGGACGTCTTCTCCGACCTCGCCTTCGTCTGCGGAGCGGCGCAGCGAGAGGATCATCCTCCCGCGCGCGCTCCGCCGCCTCCTTCTGCGAAATGACATCCTCGCAAAAGGAGGCGACCGCGGCCCAGGACTCCTCACTCCCCAGCATGCATCTGACCATGCTGGGAAGGGAGAGGTCCTGTCCGATCTCCGCAGTGAGACTGCGACGCGGCTCGGACCAAGCTGGGCACACCTCCAGTGTGTGCTGCGCCGTGTCCTCCGCCGCGCCGCAGTCGTGACACGCCGGTGTCTCCTCCCTCCCGATCCGGTGCAGGTGCGTGCCGAAACAGCCGTGGCCTGACAACACCTGCACCAGACGGAAGGAGAGGAAGCCGTGCGGCCGCTCGAGCCAGTCTCGCAAGACTGGACCGAGCGCGTCCAGGGTCCGACGACCAAAGGTGGCGGAGGCGAGGTCCTCTGTCCAATGGACGATGATGGCGTCCCTCGCCTCCCTCCGCACGGCTTCCCGCTCCTCAGCGACGGGGCGCTCCCCGAGCGCTTTTCGGCGCGCCGTCCATTCGTACACTCTGGCGAGCACCCACGCCTCCAACTCCCAAGGAGGGGTGCTGGCCAGAGCGCACGCCGCCGAGAAGCCCACAGAGCGGTAGGCCCTCGCTACCCGCTGCGCGATGGCCCTTTGGGGCCTGCGGATCGCCGTCGCATTCTCCCTCCTATGGAGGGAGTCCGCCCAGATTGGGGCTCCGTATAGGGCCATGCTCCGCAGGATGCCGGCATACAAGCGCCGGCATCGCGCACTGGGCCCACCCAGGTTCGGGAGGAGCCAGGAGAGCGCACCCGCGGCTTTCAGCAGGCGCGTCGACAGCCCGCTGAAGTGCGGGCCGAAGCGCCACCTGCTGTCCAGTACCAGGCCCAGATATTTCATCTGGGCCTGGACCCCCACCCTGATGCCCTCCACAGTGATGTGGGCATCTGGAGGGCAGCGCTGCCGAGGCCCGCGAAAGAACACGGCCTCGGTCTTGTTCAGCGCCACCCTCAACCCCAGGCGGCGGATCCTTCCTGCGACCAAGGATCCGCCAAGGTAGCTGAAGACCTAGAATAACATAATATAGGTTACCTTTTATCCCGGAGTTACCGAGGGATAGGGATTTACATGGGAATAACGAGAATTTATACGCGGACGAAGTCGCGGGCGGCCTCTAGTCTATAATAAATACATAGATACATACATATACATAAACAAAATTATTAAGAAAACAAGAATCCAACGCATTACCGTTGTAATGGTTCTTTCAACTTCTGGCGAATACACGTATCACGGTGTTTGTTATCGAACTTACGGCTTGACCAAATTTTATGATTTTTTTTTGTGTATATTCGTTAGAATAGTTCATATCGGGATTGCTGCCATGTACCTTTAAATTTGCGAGTTTCCGACCATGAAAGTTTAAAACAATATACATTCGTTAGGTCTAAGAATACCTACCTTTTATTTGGCAAAACAACGATTGCCAAGTCAGCTAGTCATCATCTGCCTAGCCTTTTCCCAACTATATTGGGGTCGGCTTCCAATCAAAACGGATTACTCTGAATACAGTGTTTTTACGTGGAGAACTGCCTACCAAACCTCCACAACCCATTAACTGGGTAACACGGTACTCCTTGGTAAGACTGGAGTCAGATTTTACTCCTGACAATACGTAACTACTGCCAAAGATCTACAAATGACAGCCGGGACCAACGGGCTAACGTGCTTTCCGAGGCACGGAGGAAACTCGGTATGTTAAGGTGGTCACCCATCTGCCGGAGTCGCGGGACTATTCGAAAGAGATACCGTGGCTCCGGAACACAAAGGGCAGTGAAGGAACATGGATGGGTTTTAGTCAGTAGAAGTCTGACACTCCCTCCCGCTACACCCAGAGCGGGAGGAGTCATTGGATGATTTCCCATACCTAAAAAAAAAAGGTGGTCACCCATCCACAGACCAACCTTGGGAAGCGTTGCTTAACCTAAAAGATCGACCTGTGCGGCTGTTATTATTTAGCCACGAGCTCCTCAGAGTTAGCTTGTTAAAATTATCAGAGCACTACATTATTATAAAACACTACAAAGTAAAAAATAACTTTAATTTCGGAAGTCGGTGTTTTTGTTACTTTCTTCGTATTTTGACACCGACTTCCGAAATTAAAGTTATTTTTTACTTTGTAGTGTTTTTTTTTGGAAGTCGGTTGTATTTTTTTGTAAAAAGTTTTTTATTTTTCACTTTTAGTGGTGCCCCACACATAACAACACTGCAAAATCGCAGAAAAGCAAAGTACGCAATTTCGATTATCAAAGAATCATCTAAATAGTCAAATTCCAGGTATTTCGAATTAAAATCCAAAGTTCGTAACCGATTTTGATATGATTTAAATGGAACCAATCTGCAAGTATATCCTTTCAGATAAAACAAGATTTTTTCAAATCGGTTCATAATTGTCGGAGATACGAGGTAACAAACATAAAAAAAAAACATACAACCGAATTGATGACCTCCTCCTTTTTGGGAAGTCGGTTAAAAACAAGATCCTCCGCCGCGTCTGTCTGTTAGCGATAAACTCAAAAAGCACTAAACCGATTTTCATGCTGTTTTTACAATTGATAGAGTGGTTCTCGAGAAAGATTTTCTACACTAATCTACACTTCTACACTAATATTATAAAGAGGAAAGATTTCTTTGTTTGTTTGATTTGAATAGGCTCCGAAACTACTGGACCGATATGGATGAAATTTTGTACAAAGACAGTTTGAGACCCGCGGAAGGACATAGAATAGTTTTTATCCCGGAAATCCCACGGGAACGGGAACTGTGCGGGTAAAACGGGAGCGCAGCCGCGCGGACAGCTAGTAGTATATAATTTGGTCACAATAACCGACATCCACTCTATCAAAACTGCAGGCATCAGCTAGTCATTTCTAAATACGGAAGTGAGGTCAATTGTTACACATTCACGCCTAAACGGCCAAACCAATTTTGATGAATTTTGGTACTGAGGCAGATACAACTCTGAAGACGGTTGTAGATGGGTATATCTTATATATAATCTTCTTATATCTAAAAATGAATTGCTGTTCGTTAGTCTCGCTAAAACTCGAGAACGGCTAGGCCGATTTCGGTAATTCTTTTTTTGCTTAGTTCTCCAGAATACCAGGAAGGTTTAAAAGCAAAAAATAAATTAAAAAATTTCAGTTGACGGAAGCGAAGCCGCGGTGTACAGCTAGTCTTATAAAAATGAATTGCTGTTTGTTAATCTCGCTTAAACTCGAGAACGGCTGGGCTGATTTCAGTAATTCTTTTTTTGTTTAGTTTGCCTGAATACAGGGAAGGTCTAAAAAAAATGGGTAGTAAATGGGAGCGAAGCCGCGGGGGACAGTTAGTTATACGTCATACATATATATGTCACCAAAAAATGTCATTCTCCGTAAGATTGTAATAAATTTTGATTAGATTAAATTGTCTCGATATTATAAAGGAAAAATTGTTTCGTATAAAATAAATCCCATCCAAATACAATCTATCCGTGTCTTATTTAGAAAAACAAGTTTATAATTTCACTCGATTTTTTACAATTTTACGTAGTTAGTGTTCACTAACTCCTAAAAGTGCCTGAAGATTAAAAAAACTTGCATTCTCAACGAACTAATAATAATTTGTTTCATCTATCATTCTAAGAAGGAAAAAAAGAAAAATCATCAATGTTATAATACTACTACTAACATAGTTTTTAAGTTTTTTTTGGTAATACTAACACGCTATGGGCCATCGACGCGCGACGCCTGAAAATAAACGATTTTTATTTTTATTTTATTTTATTATTTTTATTATAACATAAAATTCTTTCGTTACTGCGCGAGTGACTGACTGACTGACTGACTGACTGATAGACAACGCACAGCAGAAACTACTAGTCGTAGAGAGCTAAGGCGTATATGTTCCATAGATAGTGTAGGGAAAGCAATAAGAGGGTTAGGGTTCCGTAGTCAAATGGCAAAAACGGAACCATTATAGATTCGTCATGTCTGTCTGTCTGTCTGTCTGTCTATCTGTCCGTCCGTCCGTATGTCACAGCCACTTTTCTCCGAAACTATAAGAACAACGTTGCTGAAATTTGGTAAGTAGATGTATTTCGTGAACCGCATAATGGTTTTCACACAAAAATAGAAAAAAAAAAGCAATAAATTTTGGGGGTCCCCCATACTTAGAACTGAAACTCATTTTTTTTTTTATTGTACCCATACGTGTGGGGTATCTAAGGGTAGGTCTTCAAAAATGATATTGAGGTTTCTAAGATCATTTTTTTTCTGAACTGAATAGTTTGCGCGACAGACACTTCCAAAGTCGTAAAGTGTCCCCCCCCCCCCCCTTAACTTCTAAAATAAGAGAATGATAAAACTAAAAAAAATATATGATGTACCTACATTACCATATAAACTACCAGCGAAAATTGGTTTGAACGAGATCTAGTAAGTAGTTTTTTTTTAAAACGTCATAAATCGTAAATCGCAACTTCTGCTTACGGAACCCTCAGTGCGCGAGTACGACTCGCACTTGGCCGGTTTTTTTATAGGCATACGTTTGACCGCTATCTCATCTGAGATTAAGCGATGATGCGGTCTAAGGTAGGGCACGCTTGCCTAGAAGTAGAAGTAACCTATTGACTCTTGACTTAAAGATTCCCAGGTTGTAGCTATCAGGAAACACAGACTCCGGCAGGGAAACCCACTCCTTAGCTGTACGCACAATGAATTTATTCCCAAAACGTTTTGTGCGTTTATGTGGAAAAATCTGGATAAGTATACAATAACTTTTTTCCTATTTAAGATTCAGTTTGGGTTGACGGATACCACTTAATGCTTTATTCAAACTTGGGACACTTGGGAGAGGTCTATGCCCAGCAGTTAGATGTCCATCGGCTGTTATGATGACGATGAATTTTTTTGTCATATGATCAAACAATGAAAACCATGCAGCGCGTTGAAATTCCGGGTGGCGTCACTTTTATGTAAAGAAAAAACCTTTTGTACAAAAAATATCTGTCTAAATTTCAGAAATCAGTGTTTCTGGTTTTGTGTCTGTTTTTAACACCGCGTCCCGAAATTAAGGTTATTTTATACATTGTGGTGTTTTGTTTGGAAGTTGGTTTTATATTTTTTTGTTAAAAAGTTTTTATTTTTCACATTTTAGTAGTTATACCTGGACGACGTCATCGTCTACGCAGAAATTGAAATAAGCATAAATGTACATGTATGTAAAACATCAAACTAAATTAAAATTTTACCAAATGACCAAATGACAAGTATGCCACATTGAACTAAAAACAATCACAGTAATCCGCTCTGAAACCTCGTAGTAATCGGAGCACATCCATAAAAAAAGCAAAAAAAAATACCCTCCGAATTGAGAACCTCCTCCTTTTTGGAAGTCGGTTAAAAACTGTAACAGCCTCGCACTCCTAAACTTTGATACCGATTTTACCTTTGTATTTTTTATTGATTTCGACATCATGGCAAAACATCCTACCTGTCCAATATTTCTTTAAAATCGAATCGACAAAATAGAGAAAATTCGAAAAGTTAAAAAAAAATTTAAATTATTTAGTTCATCGAAACTTCACCCGTTGCACCACATGCAAGCGACTTTCATCCTTAAATCACTCATATTATGTTTTACTATACCTGAGAATAACGCTACGCTATTCCCTTATATCGATTTACAACCCGATTCCCGACCTATCCCAACCTCATTTCTGTTGAAACCTTAGTTCCATAATCAACAATATTACTAGGTCACTAGCCATTTCTTAGTAAAATCACACAATTATTGCTGTTTGTGCGAAATTTAATTAATAAGTTCAGGTATTTAACATATCGATCGTATGTCATGGTGACCTGACCGAGTTCTGAGAATTTGCATCAAATTAAATTAAATTAATATTTCAGACTACATACAGTATAATTTAGTTAGTATTTTGGTGTTAGTTACAATGGTGCTTATGAAGTAGGTTAGTACCTACCTATTGTTAGTTTATATAAAATACTATTTAGATGACCCGCGCAACTTCGTCTGTGTCACATTTTCCGCTCCTAAATAATATTGCAACAAAAAACTTTTTACAAAAAAATACAACCGACTTCCAAAAAAAACACTACAAAGTAAAAAATAACTTTAATTTCGTAAGTCGGTGTTTTTGTTACTTTCTTCGTATTTTGACACCGACTTCCGAAATTAAAGTTATTTTTTACTTTTTAGTGTTTTTTTTGGAAGTCGGTTGTATTTTTTTGTAAAAAGTTTTTTATTTTTCACTTTTTAGTGGTGCCCCATACCGGCCACACCTAACAACACCACTGCAAAATCGCAGAAAAGCAAAATACGCAATTGCGATTATCAAAGAATCATCTAAATAGTCAAATTCCAGCTATTTCGATTTAAAATCCAAAGTTCGTAACCGATTATGATATGACTTAAATGGGACCAATCTGCAAGTATATCCTTTCAGATAAAACAAGATTTTTTCAAATCGGTTCATAATTGTCGGAGTTATGAGGTAATATACATAAAAAAAACACACAACCGAATTGATAACCTCCTCCTTTTTGGGAACTCGGTTAAAAATTGAGATGTAAGCTACCCTATCTTTGAAGTTGGATCAAACTGCACACGGTGTGCAAATTTGATTAAAATCGGTTAAGCAGTTTAGGAGTAGTTAAGTAAAATACTGATATTCAGCTGAATCCAGTTTGACTGGAAGCCGACCCCAATATAGTTGGGAAAAGGCTAGGCAGATGAAGTAGTTTAGGAGTCCATCGCGGACAAACAACGTGACACGTGATTTATGTATTTTAAGATTTATTTATTTATACCTAAGACTGTCCTAACCCAGTGTCTCTGAAAGGGACAGTCCGGTCTGGCAGCTATCATTTTTAGGATGCTGTTGTCACTACCGTGCAAGCGCTGTAGTAAGGAGGCCGCTTTCTTTCGCATGATGGCATGAAAACCATCCGTGCGAGACTCCGCGAACATTCCTGAAGCACTACAACGTCAAGGCAGGCATGGCATCAAAGCCTTTGTAAGAAAATTGGTCACTTTTGAGGGCTCCTTCAGAACTCACAAGTTCCATAGCTGTATGATATACCAGCTGTTGCCAAACTCTGTGTTTAAATGTTTAATTTAGAGTGAACAAGCTCCTTCTGGGTAAGCTCGCTCCATCGTAGACTTTGTCTCTGTCATTTCTGACCAAGACTAGAGTCAAGAGCAAAACCCATCTCAAATAAAAAAAACTCGTTAATCTCCATTCATGTCACATTGTTATCAATTTCATTGGTTTTATTCTTTTTTGCAAGGGTTTCTAAAGCTTTTTTTGGATTTCGCAGTAAAATAATAAAACCATGTCCATCCGTTTCCGGTTGTACTCATTCTATAACCATGCCAAAAAATCTGATTCTACAGTGACATGCAAATTCACTCCTTCATTGCTTCGTTGACGATCAGATCAGATCACACATGGACGATCGAGATTTATTTGCTAAATTAATTTACATCTTAGTTAAATTGGTGATTGCAATTATATAAAAACCGGCCAAGTGCCACTTCGTACACGAAGGGTTCCGTACCATTAACTTAAGTTGCTATAGAAATACACAATCTGTGAAAATTCTACTTGTCTACCTAAAACGGTTCTTGAGATACCGCCCGCTGACAGACAGACGGACGGATGGACGAACAGCGGAGGCTTAGTAATAGGGTTCCGTTGGTTACCCTTTGGGTACGGAACCCTAAAAAAATGTACCGTTAAAACATTTTCACATAATTTCTCCACAAAAAAGTAACATTATTTTTGGAAGCATCGAAAATTATCTCAACGTAAAAATAATTCTTGTGATCAAATCATGCCATTGTTTTTAGCAAACAGGAAGACATCCCATTAAATCCCATCTTTCGGAGAACATAAGGCTTTTATAACACCCACGTCGTTGTCTTAAGAGAGTGACAACCTCAAAAGAAAACTGTATTCATTAGGTGTTACGATGTCAAAGTTTTTTTTTTTTTTTTGCGTTTTTGCTAGAGCGTGGGTAGGTTTACAAGAGTCTGTTGACAAAGTGACATTCTATAGCGAATGTGATGGTCTAAATGCCAAAATACAAGGGCGCATTCATCCCAGTCCCGTAGGAATTTCGGTAAATACTCTCATATTGCTCGCCGAAAACCAGCGCTGTGATACGAGTTTCAGTAGTATGCTGAGAGATGGCCGTTTTGCGCGAATATGACGCATATCTTCCCTATTTTTTTTATAAAATTGTAATTTTGTGATTTTTATTTGGGTAATTATGCGTCATGTTTGGCGCAAATAAACCATTTTTCTTTCTTTGTTCCTTTCTAGGAAAGCTACTTTTTTTTTTTCTTTCTTTCATATTATATTATGTTAGCTATGGCCGCTAACCCAATGGCGTTTTACGAGCGTTGGTGTTTCTCCAACGTCTATGCAGCGTCAACGCTGCGCAGATGCGACGTTGACGTTGCGGTTTTTGGCAACAGGTACAATCATGCCGTCCCATCCGCGCCCACACGAAAAAAAGAGCGAGATGGCGTGATTGTACCTGTTGGCAAAGACGCAAGGTTAACGTCACGTTGACGCGACATTAACGTTTGCCACTACAGACTTGGACGTTGGAGAAACGCCAACGCTCGTAAAACGCCAGTGGGATAGCGGCCTATGTTAGGTAGTATTAGGTTGTACCTTGTAGAAACCAGAATATATTTCTGTGTGTTCAGGCGATTTTGCCATCCCTATTACTGGAATCAAAAGTAGCTCACAATTTAGGACCCATATACAACTGGGCTTAACCCAGTTGTATATGTCCCCTTGGCGCCTATTGGCCTAGCTCTAATCTATCTCGTGCTTGATAAGGAAGAAAGTGGAAATTATATATTATACTTACCTACTCTCCCGTTACTCTTCTGATTAATTTGGTTGCGGGACACCACCACGACCAAGACAGTTGAATCGTTTCTCCGGGAGTCGTCGGGCTTCATTAGCTCGGCGTATTTCTGGTCGTCGCCACTGTTGATTCTGGCTTTCAAGAGTTGCAGAGGTTGAGAATGTGTGGCGGGTTTGTCCCAAAAAAAAACCTTTAAAACGACGACGTATGTTAATTTATTCACACGATTTATATTATCATTTTAGGTAACAATATAATACTGCAATTTGGCCGGCACTATTTTCTTATCTAGGTCTTATAAACCGGTTCTAACTGAATACTCCGCGATATGACTTAATTACGATTGTTTTACAAAAAGCATGACGAACTATATTAAAATGAATTAATGAACTAGCTGTGACCCGTGGCTTTAACCGTGGCGAATGACTTCAAACATCAAGAAAAATGTAGAGAAAACTGGCTCAGTACAAGTTGCATTTGCAAAAAGAAGGGTTCTCTACTACAAACCGATTTAATTAAATAAATAAATTATTAATTAATTTTCTTTTTTAGTATTTATTGTTTAAGCAGCAATTTTTTTTTTTTCGTTACTAGTGACTTAGGGCAGGTTGTTTCGCGTTCACTTAACGCACGCCTAAACGTTAAATCAAACAATTGAGTGCGGTACTCGCGTGATACGGAGTAGAATACGCAAGAAATTAAGCCCAAAACTACGGACTTCGGGCTTAGAGAGTAGCCCCCTAGGGCCGCGGTGACTCTTTCGAACAAATTCTGACAGGCTGTCTTTTGTAAATCTTTAACAGTCGAACTGCAACAGATTTTAACACAGATTTCGACACCTGACACGCAGCTTGTCAAGCAGGACCGCATCCAGTTACTACAGGGCTAAGTAGCCCTCTAGTAACTTTGGGTTTACTTGTGGGCGTTTATTCTACTCCGTATCACCTTCGGACTTAGGATTAGTCCCGAAGCCAATCGTGTTGTCATTAATTCTTAATGGTTAAGTGATACGGAGAATAACGCCCGCAACTAAGCCCGAAACTATGGACTTCGGGCTTAGAGAGTCGCCCCCCTGATTTTTGGAGGTCAGGTGACCAGTTGCTGCGCGTCAAATACTGGTATTCAGCTTCATACTGGAAGTCGATCCCAACATAGGCAAAAGCTACGTAGACTAATTAATTGATAATTTGAGAGCCCCATACATCTATGAGCTGATAATTGTCAACTATCATATTCTATAGGCGTGATTTGTAAGTACGTTGGCGTTGTTATTTCTGCGTATAAGCATTATCCTAACGTAATTAGTATCAGCGATTAATAAATTCATGGTTCAGTGTGTATTAGCTAGAGTATTTCTATATCAAACGAACGTTTCTGTGGAAAAGTAATGTTATAAATCCAAATGCCGAAATACCTATACTATGTACCTAAAGTTTTTTTTTTTAAGTAACAGGTATTTTAATAGTACGTAAATCTTTTATAAGGGTGTGCTTTTTTTCGATACTTTTCTTTCACTAGTAAAGAGTATTTTTTATTTATCGTATCTGTTGTGTGTGTGTTGTTGTGTGTGTATATCCTCAAGATAATAAAGGTGAGTGAATATTCAATATTATTCTGTTATTTGTTATTTAAGAATATTTTAATAACTTCTTGACTGTAAGGTTAAGAGATTGATAAATTTAGCCGATTAACACCGAATTAATCTTTATTTTTGTAACTTGTATCGCCATATTTATCTTAAATAGAGTTGAATGGTGACCAGATTGAAAAAATCTGATTAGTCCGTCAGATAGATTATTAAAAAATATTTGACCCGTTTTTTTTCCTTTTGTTACGTAAACCTAAATTGACGAAGATACGACGCTTTTAAAATTCTCAATACGTCACCCCGTTACACCTTTAGTGCGTTCTGACGTCACGAGACTCCCTCACATTTTCAAAAAATACTCGACACGTATTCTTTACGATGACGACGTTAAATGTACGTCATAATATGTCATTTGATTTCTGTACAATAGGCCAAACTAAAGTGGCAATGGGCAGATAACATTGCTCGCAGAACAGATGGTCGATAGGGCTGAAAGGTTCTGGAGTGGTGACCGGGTACCGGAAAACGCAATGTTGGAAGGCCTCCCAACGTTGCAAGGGAAAATTCTACAAATATTTAAACAACTTTCGCATTCGCAGGTCAATCGCAAACTGTCAAAAAAGCCTTAATTTTCATACATTTTTGACAGATTGCGATTGAGACGAAAATGCGATGTGAATGTGACAAAAATACAACAGACTTCCAAATAAATAAAAGCACTACAAAGTAAAAAATAAGTTTATTTTCAGAAGTCGGTGTTTTTGTTAGTTTCTTTGTATTTTCACACCGACTTCCGAAATTAAACTTATTTTTTACTTTGTAGTAACTTCTAATTAATAAGAGAATGATAAAACTTAAAATTTGTAATGTGTATTATCATACTACTAGCGAAAATTGGTTTGAACGAGATCTAGTGAGTAGTTTTTTATTTATACGTAATAAATCGTAAGTCGCAACTTTTGCTTTTAATATCTACAGTTTTTTACGGAACCCTCGCGGCCTCGGTGCGCGATTCCGACTATCACTTGGCCGGTTTTTTTTTTTTTTTTGTTACGTAAACCAAAATTGACGAAGATTCGATGCTTTTCAAATTCTCAATACCGTCACGCCGTGGTATAACTTTTAGTGCGTTCTGACGTCACGAGCCCCACTCCCGAGTTTAGATGCGTTTTATCATTGTCTATATTCATTGAATTGCAAAAACAAAAAATATGTGTCTATTATTTTTCAATTATCTGGTAGATGTTTAGAATATAGTCATTAAAGAGCCGAAACGTGGACACTTACCATAGGACTCATCCAAAATTTCTAAGTTTTTCAGCGTAAAAGAGAGGGCAATGCTCAGGGTATCTCTGGTGGATAAAATTCGCAACGAAGTCATTTGCCAGAGAACTAAAGTCTCCGACCGACATTCAATCATCATCCTGTCGTGTATAATTGGACCGGCCATATCTGTAGACGGACAGACGGTAGATGGAGCAGATTTGTGTTAGGGTGCACGCGCTGTAGACACGACGACGGTTCGAAAATTTAAAGAAACGCTACGGGTAAGCTCGCTCCATCGTAGACTTTGTCTCTGTCATCTCTGACCTAGACTATAAGAGTCAAGAGCAAACCCATCACAAATAAAAAAAGTGCCTGGCAGCGTATGGATGTGGACTGTTCAAGACCGGGATGATTAGCGTTCTTTGAGGGTCCCGCCTATGTTCAGCAGTGGATGGATCAGCAATCTATACTAATCTCAGGAACTACTGGTTCGATTTTGAAAAATTCTTTCAGTGTTAGATAGCCCATTTATTGAGGAAGGCTATTAGCTATATATCATCACGCTAAGACCAATAGGAGCGGAGCAGTAATGAAAACTGTTACGCAGACGACGTTGCACGGGTCAGCTAGTTGGCTGATATAATGATGGTCACTGCACCTCTAGGGCCTCAGACTCAATCCCCATCCTTAGCTGACCAGGCAATGACTCGACAACTCGTCACAAAGTAAAAATAGTGGCTGTTACTAGCAGTCTACCAATCTATCACTTACAAAGAGTACCTACTAACGACTTGTTTCCCTTAGCTTACTCATCCTACGTTTCGTTACGACAGCTGGCATTTAGTGGCTAGACAGACCACTAGATATAAGTACATGGTATTAACTAAATTAGGTAACAAATCCCTGACCCAACTAATTTTTTGTTACTATTGATAGGCATACGTTTGACCGCTATATCACCTGTAGTAATGGAGCACGCTTGATATCCAGTGATCAGGATTATGGGAATCAGGGCCTGCAGTGTTTCGGTTAATTTCTGCCGAATTATACCGTTGTCATGCCTACCGAATAATATTGATACGCTTTGCAGTTCAGTAATTTGAAATTTGCTAGAGATGATATTCGCTAGCTTTGAATATTGTAGAGACTCAAAGTCAGAGTCGAAATGTTTATTTTAATTAGGCCATTTAACGGCACTTTTGAACGTCATCGTTGCATTTAAAACTATACATATAAAAATAATATAGAGACTACCAAATATCGATATTTTGGTTTGATTTGGCTGTCATTTCTAGATCTTTCACAGTCGCTAACAGTAGTCAGAGGCCAGAAAATCACCTACCGCTTGACGCAGGTACTCACCAGATACAGTTGTATCGGGAGATACTTGTTTCGGATGTGGAGAGGACACGCCCGGGTGTCAACACTGTGAGAATTGCCCGGAGGACACGGTGGAACATACGGTGGAAGTCTCCCCGGCATGGGCGGAGCACCGCCAGCTCCTCGTGGAGGTGATATCTCGCGTCCAGCCCTGGTTCAATCCATGGTCTGGAGCGAGGAGGCATGGGAAGTGATTGCCTTCTTCTGCAAAGCAGTAATGCTAGCGAAGGAGGATGTCGAACGCGTGAGAGAGAGGGAAACCTCACGCCCCAGTCGCTGCAACAGAAGAAGACGCCCCGGGCGTCGGAAGGCGCAGAGCGATTCCCGTTCACCGAAGGCGCGATCCTGCGGACGGCGAGCACTGGGTGGCTCGATGTCTGATCCGAGCTAAGCCCGGGTCGACGGCGAACTGTGTTCCACGTACGCCTCAAACAGCTGTCAGCATACAAGACGGGGCCCGCTAGAACCGGTGCCTGCTGGGATTGCGAAATTCGTTCGAAAGAGTCACCGCAGCCCTGGAACTCAAAGACCATTAGGAAGAACACGGATGGATTTTAGTCAGTAGGAGTCTGACACTCCCTTCTGCTTCACCCAGAGAGGTAGAAGTCATTTGATGATATTCAATCCTTAAAAAAAGGGAATTACTAAGAGAGAATTTTCCAAAATTCTGACGGGAACCGGGAAAAAGGGGATTCGCACGTCCCAAATCGCGGGCAAAAGCTGTAGAATTTCCTACTATTTATGAGTATATACGGATGTTTGTTACTCTTTCACGCGACTAATACTGAACCGATTATGCTGAGACTTGGAATGTAGGTAGCTGAAGACCCAGAATAACCCATAGCTACTTTTTATCCCGGAGTTCCCGAGGGATCGGGATTTACACGGGAATAATGAGAATTTATATGCGGACGAAGTCGCGGGTGGCCTCTAGTTTTAATATAAACTACCAATCAGTATTTAAATTAGGTATTTTGTTAAAAAAAAATAAATAACAGAAAGATCTTTTTTTATATGTGTAGGTACGTGATGACGAACATACGAGCGAAGTGGGAAAAGCCCCGAATGACGCACCAATTATAATCAGCTTAACTTCATCATTAAGGATGACTTTTGTAATATTTTATACTTAAAATATTGAAATAAAAACAATGAGAGAAGTATTATAAAAAGCTGTCACGTCATTTAAGTTGGGTTCAGTAGCAGACATCATTTAAGCTTACTAAGGGCGGGTTGTATCAAACAGTTGGTTAACGTAACATACGTACGTCAAAAAGTTACAATTACGGACGATGTTTGACGTTCGTTAAATAAGAAGCGTTGTTTCAAAACATTCTGGTATAAATTCCTGCTCAGCCCAATAGCTAAGTTTTTGACACGGGTCCTACCTAAATAGAGTTTTTTGCATTCCACCACTTATTTGTCATTAGAAGAACTGGTATTGAGGAATTCAAAAGAAATTTCACAATATTGTTCTATTTGACGCAATTAAAGTTACGTTAACCAGTGCTCAGACCATCTGTTAACGTAAATGTTATATTTTACGTGAGTTAACGCTGACATTTTGTGAAACAACCCAATTTTTTGATTTGACGATAGTTAGCACCATTTTTAACGTTTACGCGTGCGTTAAGTGTAGTTGAAACAACCCGCCCTAAGCCTTTGAACAGCGTTCGGGAAGCCGCGTGATATCCTCTCGTCCTACATACCACAGTCTCTCAAAACGAAAGTCTATGCCCAGTGCTTGTTGCCTGTGATGACTTATAGAACTGAAACGTGGTCGTTCACACTCATGGGCCTCATCAGAAGTCTTAGAGTCACTCAAAAGGCAATGGAGGGGGCAATACTTGGAGTTTCCTTGCGTGATCGAATCAGGAACGATGATATCCGCAAGGGAACCAAGGTTACTGACATAGCCCGAAAGATTGCCAAACTAAAGTGACAGTGGGCAGAGCACGTTGCTCGCAGAACAGATGGTCGATAGAACCAAAAGTTCTGGAGTGATGACCGCGTATCGGAAGACGCAACGTTAGAAGACCTTCCACAAGGTGGACCGAAGACCTGGTGAAGGTCGCAGGTAGCCGATGGATGCGGGCCTGTGGACGGCGAGCTATGGGTGGCTCGCCGTCCGTCCGTCTAGTGACGACAGGCCGTGTCGACGGCGCGTTAGTGTTTCACGCGCGCCTCAAAGAGAGTCAGCACACAGAGGGGCCCGATAGGGCGACTGACATACCTTGTCTATTCAAAAGTGCCTGTAAACTGGTATATTTGAAATAAAGGATTTTGTATTTGTATTTGTATTTGATGATTTCCCATCCTTACAAAAAAAAAGGTAGCCGATGGATGCGAGACGCACAGGACCGATTGTTATGGTGTCGCTTGCCACCTGTAACCAGGAGTGGACGTCTTTTGGCTGATGTGTTGAAGCCTTTGAACTATCTTAAGTAAATTCTGGGCGGGTTGTATCAAACAGTTGGTTAACGTAACATACGTACGTCAAAAAGTTACGATTACGGACGATGTTTGACGTTCGTTAAATTAGAAGCGTTGTTTCAAAACATTCTGGTATAAATTCCTGCTCATCCCAATAGCTAAGTTATTGACACGGGTCCTACCTAAATAGCTTTTTTTGCATTCCAACACTTATTTGTGTCATCAGAAGAACTGGTATTGTGGAATTCAAAAGAATTTTCACAATATTGTTCTATTTGACGCAACTAAAGTTACGTTAACAAGTGCTCAGACCATCTGTTATTGTAAACGTTACATTTTACATGCGTTAACGCTGACATTTTGTGAAACAACCCAATTTTTTTATTTGACGATAGTTAGCACCATTTTTAACGTTTACGCGTGCGTTAAGTGTAGTTGAAACAACCCGCCCTTACGTGACAATATATATCAGCTACTAGCTGACCCGCGCAACTTCGTCTGCGTCACATTTACCATTAATGCTCCGTTCCTATTTGTCTTATCGTAATGATATATAGTTTATTTCTTTTATTATTTAATATTTTTTTAAGTCGGACAAGTAGTTCCTGAGATTAGCGCGTTCAAACAAACAAACTCTTCAATGCATTATTTTAGTACAATTTGATTTCCATAAAAAGGGTGAAAAGTGAAAAAGAAAGTGAGTTAACCTAAAGGGATAGACGTATGCTGTCCAGGGCTTTTTTTAGAAGATTTAAAGAGGAATAATTTTGTAATACTTGATTTTTGCGTAACTTAAACCGTTTACGCAGCGCACGCAACGGAAGCTTTTTTCCCACTTGCAACATTTCTTATTGCTGCTCCGCTCCTATTGGTCATAGCGTGATGTTATATAACCTATAGCCTTCCTCGATAAAAATAATTTGACTATCCAACGCAAAAATATTTTTTCAATTCGAGCCAGTAATTCTTGAGATTAGCGCGTTCAACCAAACAAACAAACAAACAAACTCTTCTGCTTTATAATATTAGTATAGATGACTCTGTAGGTCAGGAGTTCTAGACAAGTGAACTCCATCTTCGACCTCATCATCGTTTTCCATCAGGGGAGATTGTGGTCAAACGTGTGTTTAAACATACTATTAAAAAGATACTTATCTATTAATTTTTGAGAATTATTTGATGACTATAGCTGACCCGCGCAACTTCGTCTGCGTCACATTTTCCATTAATACTCCGCTGCTATTTGTCTTAGCGTGACGATATATGGCCTACAGCCTTCCTCGATAAATGAGCTATCTAACACAGAAAGAATTTTTCAAATCGGACCAGTAGTTTCTGAGATTACCGCGTTCAACCAAACAAACTCTTCTGCTGTGCTTTATAATATTAGTAAAGATTGAAAAAAAGCCCTTAACCGTGCGGTAAGGAATTTTTTTAAACTTATCAAATAATAATACTTTCTTTTAAAACTGCCTTGTAAAAACATAGTTGAAAGCAAAGGTTGTGTGAATAAAAGGGTATATTGTTCAAAGGAACCCCAATTATTAAGCATTTTAAGCTGACGTATCTAATGACGCACGTAGAGATGGCTAGGTAAGCTTGGAAAAGTACCTAAATATTAAAAGCTGGTTCTTTTTTTATTTGTGATGGGTTTTCTCATGACTCTAGTCTAGGACGAAGACAAAGTCTACGATAGAGCAAGCTAACCAAGTAGTAGCTTGTTCACTCTAACTTTGAAAAGGTTAGGGTTGTAAGCGTTCGGAAATACAGACGCAGGCGGAAAGTTCCACTCCTTTGCTGTGCGTATTATGAAAGCACGTTAAGCTTTGGTCCTGGCTATCATTTGTAGATCTTTGGCAGTCGTAACGGATAGTCAGAAGCCAGTTAATCTGACTCTAGTCTTGCCATGAAGTACCGTGTTTACCCAGTTAATGCGTTGTGGGGGTCTGGTAGGCAGCCGCTCTGCGTAAAATACTGGTACTCAGCTAAACCTGGTTTGACTGACAGCCGACCCCAATATAGTTGGGAATAGGCTAGACAGATGATGGCGTAGAATAATTTTCACCTTTCTCTCGTAGGCCCAGGTAAAACTTGGGTCACGGAATAAGAACAATTTTTAATTACGAGTATAAGTCATCAACGCACATAAAAAAGATATCATGAACAAGATCTATGTATATCTTTCTAAGGCGACTCTGTATGTATGATGTTTTCAACTTTGGTAATTTTCAATTCTCAGTAACAAGAATTGTCTACGTGTGAGCTGAAAATCAAATGGAATATTATTATTCAATATTGACACCGTTCTGAATAATTTTATCAATAAATATTAATCATCTTTATTTTTGTAACTTGGTTATGTTATGGTTATGCTAGGTTATGGTTCAAAATGTAATCCTGTGGCTGTCTATTTTATGTACCTATTTTGGGATTAACTTATAACTTACCATGGTGTGGGACGTCCTGCAGCTCGATAGATCGATGATTTAAAGAAGGTGGCTGGTAGCGGATGGCTGCAGACTACTCAAGACCGGGATGGTTGGCGCTCTTTGGGGGAGGCTTACGTTCAGCATTGGATGGCAATTGACTGAAATCTGGCTTTACTTACCATCATCTGCCTAGTCTTTTCCCAACTTTATTGGGGTCGGCTTCCAGTCAAACCGGATTCAGCTGAATGCTAGTCTTTTACGTGGAGCGGTTGCCTACCAGACCTCCACAACCCATTAACTGGGTAAAACGGTACTCCTTGGCATGACTGGTGTCAGATTTTCTGGCTTCTGGCTATCCGTAATGACTGCCAAAGATCTCCAAATGACAGCCGGGACCCACAGCTTAACATGCTTTCCGAGGCACGGAGGAAACTCGGTATGTTAATATGGTCACCCATCCACAGACCAACCACGGCAAGCGTTGCTTAACCTTGAAGGTCAACCTGTGCGGCTGTAATTATTTAGCCACGAGCTCCTGCTGCTTTGCTTACCATTAGTGGTATTTGTCATATTTGTCGTCCGCCATCAAAGCAAGAGTGAAGAGGCATCTTCTGGGTGTGTTCGCTCCATAGACCTCATCCATCGCTTTCCAAAGCCAAAGTCTTACCAGGTTTTAGCTATCAGGAAACACAGATTCTTGTAGAGAATTCCACTCCTTATCTGTACGCACAATGAATAGGTTCCCAACACGTTTATTGCGTGTGGGTGAGTCCTTCGCCAAATAAGACCAGTCCTTGGTTAGACTCTGCTCTGCAAGCTATTTAACAGCTAGCTATTTAGCAGCTAACAGCTGAAGTAGCTTGCAGAGTTAGCAAATTTCTGCCTTATCGCCTGTTATGTGCGGTCGGCACAATATTTCATCTTTCTTCATTTTTTTTATTGGGAAGTTCTGACTTACTTTGACTTAAGGTTCTATGACTCCTAGCTGGAGTAGAGGGCGTCCACAGTAATTCTCCATCGCGAGTGGTCTTGAACTTCACGCTTCACTTCACTTCACGTCATTTCGATGCTCGTCGCTTCTGCCAACACGGTGCGTCGCCAGGTTTGACGAGGACGGCCACGCTTTCTTTTCTCTTTTGGATTCCTTTTCATGGCCTGTTTAGGAACATGACCGGGATCCTTCCGGAGCGTGTGACCAATCCACCTCCACTTGATCAGGCGCTTGATCGGGCTCTCGTGGCATATCTATAACAGCTCCTCGTTAGAGATCGTTTTGGGCCAGTATCCCGAGGATATGGCGAAGGCATCGGTTGACGAAGACCCCGATTTGGTGTGAGATTTCTTTCTACTCTGGGCGGAGGAGAAAGAAGTGTCAGACTCCTACTGACCCACACGTGTTCCTCCAAATGCCCTTTACGTTCCAGGGTCGTGCTAACTCTTAAAAAAAAAACCGCAAATCCTATCATGCTATCATCTTTTACAAATGACATATTTTTTTTCCTATGAAAGTATTTAGATATGGAAATTTTAGTAGATATAGAATTACGATTGAAAAAGGAAATGTTTTTTTATCAGGTACTTTCCCTTTAACGGTGTGTTCAACGTGTGATTAGAACCGGAGTAAGGAATTTTCTTATCAAATATTGAATTTGGTATCGTACCTTGAGTATGAACTCAGCACGCAATTGGCGTAACACACGGCATCACAATCCAAAGGATTTCGAAGAAAACTCCTAATTTGTTGCTTCATTTTTAACCGACTTCCCAAAAAGGAGGAGGTTATCAATACGGTTGTATTTTTTTTTTTTATGTTTGTGACCTCATAACTCCGACAATTATGAACCGATTTGAAAAATTCTTGTTTTATCTGAAAGGATATACTTGCAGATTGGTCCCATTTAAATCATATCAAAATCGGTTACGAATTTTGGATTATAAATCGAAATAACTGGAATTTGACTATTTAGATGATTCTTTGATAATCGAAATTGCGTACCTATTTTGCTTTTCTGCGATTTTGCAGTGGTGTTGTTAGGTGTGGTGCACTACTAAAAAGTGAAAAATAAAAAACTTTTTACAAAAAAATACAACCGACTTCCAAAAAAAAAACACTACAAAGTAAAACATAACTTTAATTTCGGAAGTCAGTGTTTTTGTTACTTTCTTCGTATTTTGACACCAGTTTTTGCGACTTCAAAAAAAGGTCAATTTGGTCGTCTATTTTGGGTATCCGTATCCAAAGGGTAACCAACGGAATCCTATAACTAAGCCTCTTCTTTCCGACCGTCCGTCTGCTTGTCTGTCACTGGCCCTATCTCAAGAACAGCGTAGGTATCTCAAGAACCGTTATGGGAAGACAGTTGAAATTTCACAAATTGTATAATTTAATTGCCGCTATAACAAAAAATTGAAAAAATTAAATTAAAAATGGCACACATGAAACGCGTGTTTTCGGTTTATGGTACGGAACTCTATGTGTGAGTCCATAAAACTTGGCCAGTTTTATAATCCTGTTCCCCCACCCTCTTTTCTTATGCCACCTCGAAACAGCCTTCCTTCCAGTAGGCTAATTCACGTAACTAAATAAGTGATATTGCAGTGCAGTTGAAGTTAAGTTTCGATCAAAACAACGCTTTTCGTATTCTCTACCGCTGTCAGACACGTTCGCGTCAAGTTCGCGTCACGCAAGCGCAATAACGGCATTCTACTGCGCGTCTTTGGTGCGTGCTTCGGAACGCAACATGATCGGTATTCTACTATATATTTGACATCCCAAAATAACAGCACTTAAGCTTAAGTTTAATTTTTAATAATATAATAACGTCTTATTCATTTAAATTTATTAGTTTCTATTCGATTATTTAGTGAATAATATTTTTTCTCTTACCGTCAGTAAGTTTGGTAGAGTTTGGTTGTCGTGCAGTTGACGTGCAGTTCACGCGCAATTTACGCGCAGTTCAAAGATTACAAGAATACCGTTTATCACTCGAACTGAAACTTAATTGCAACTGCACTACTTAATCGGTGCGTCATAACATTACGTGAATTAACCCTCAGGTCACCCGCTTCCACCTTCTGGACCTCGGCGACATCGTGCACTCTATGACACCCATCGCTTGAAGATTTTCGCCTAGTGGTCACCATGCATTCGACCGCCGCGCCGTGGCTCAAACATTAAAACGATTATTAATTTAAAAAAAAAACAGACACATTTTAAAGCCTTACTTTCTTTCACCCAAATGTACACTTTCTTTCTTTCAAAAGCAATTACGGCGCACAAAATGAAGCCCTTGATAGTAAAGAGAAAGTTCCATTAAAATCTATTCAATTATTTTGAAGAAATGCGTACTGATGAATGGACATTAAAGGTACATGGACGAGTTGTGGTCGCTGCTCCGTCTGCGAGAAATGTTAACTTTTTTTGAAATTTGAAGAGCGGTTACTATGCACGATGGGTCGTACAAGTGGCTGGATTGGAGGGTTGAATAGCGACAAGATACTGTCACTGTGAAGAAGGTGCATCGGACATCCAGACGCACTTAACATCCCTACCAAATCGCACTAAACGTTTTCAAACGTCTTTTATGGTACACATGTCGAAGTGAATACTTAGGCGAAGTGAACGACATGTGAGCTGTCAAACCATACAAACAAGATGGAATGACAGCTCACTCATCAGCGCACAGAATCGTCCGGGTGGTCGACCTACACTGTTAACAGAGCTTCCTGAAAAAGTGAAAATCCATATTTTACACAGAGGGGTTGGCTGTCTGATCTCTCCTTGTTATTGTGGTACTTACATGTGACGTCACATCTGAACAAACCAATGAGAGCCTATTTTCTTGTAGAATCAGATTGTGCTCTGATTGGTCGCCATTCTATTTCTGTTTACAATTTCTCGAAATGAACTCAAGAAACTATAAACTAACAAATTCCAAAATTTATCGAAAATTTAACAGAGTTCGAGAATCATGTATTTATGATTCTCTGGCTTATTTTTGAAGCTTTATTTCGAGTAACCTAACTTGCAAGTTTTCTGCCTAACCTGACGACCAAAATTTGCTAATTGTGAGAAATCTACTCCACTCTGACCAGTAAACTGATACTTTTTGAAAGTTAATGATCTAATATATCAATCAATCGATCAATTTTACTACTTTTCAGAAATACATATAAATTTTGAAAATTCTATACAAATCTATATAATATACCTAATTTAAACTAGCTGACCCGCGCAACTTCGTCTGCGTTACATTTTCCATTACTGCTCCGCTCCTATTGGTCTTAGCGTGAATAGCCTAATCTCAGGAACTGCTGAATGCTGATCCGATTTGAAAAATTATTTTAGTGTTAGATAGCCCATTTATCGAGAAAGGCTATAGGCTATATCATCACGCTGAGACAAATAGGAGCGGAGCAGTAATGAAAAATGTGACGCAGACAAAGTTGCGCGGGTCAGCTAGTGAAAAACTATAGATCAAATCTCGTTCCTTATTCGTAAAATAGCTGATGCCTGAGGCTTCACCCGCTTTACAAATTATGTACTAAAACTATCCCCGAGAACCACTCTATCCATTGGTGAAAACAGCATGAAAATCGGTGCAGTAGTTTTTGAGTTTATCGCAAGAAGACAGACACAGACGCACCAGAGGACTTTGCTTTATAGTGTGTAGTGAAGAACCCTACCATAGTTCTAAGTATGGGGACCCCCAAAATTTATTGTTGTTTTTTTTCTATTTTTCTGTGAAAATTTTAATGCGGTTCATACATCTACTTACCAAGTTTCAACAGCATAGTTCCTATAGTTTCGGAAAAAAGTAGCTGTGACATACGGACGGACAGACAGACATGACGAATCTATAAGGATTCCATTTTTGCTATTTGGCTTTTGAACCTTAAGAACCGTAGAACTCTTTTTTGGAAATAAATCTAACTTTGATTTCACTTAGCAACACAATCCATTTTATATTATAACATTGAAGAGAGTTCGGTTTAATGTAATATGATATGATATCCCAGTTCAACGAGCATTCCTTTTAGTCTGGTGCCTCCATTTTATTAAAAATATTTCAAAGATGTTACTCGCGCAAGTTCGAACCGACCTATGTTGGAGGCGAGAACTTTGGAAATAAATAGTTTGGCTAGTCACTTACATCGGTACAATAAAGTAAGATGTTGTAATTTTTATTATAGTAGATTTCTATTAATATATGAAAACGATTTGCTAAATTTCAACCGTCGGATATTTATAGTTTCGGAGATATTAATTGTAGAATTATTGATGGAATCGTATTGAAAACAAAACTTTATTACAAAAAAATATAACCGACTTCCAAAACAAAAAAGTACAAAGTATAAAATAATCTCGATTTTGGAAGTCGGTGTTTCGGGTTTTGTATCTTTTTGTTTTTACACCGTCATACAAGTCCATTCAGCCATCGGAGTATTTTAAATCAACAAAATATTGATCCGCTGGTCTTTAATATAAACGTCGTGCTGTGTCATCAAAAGTTGGCTGTCATTTTATTTTCATCACATTTTTTTTTGAGGAGCATCGCTAGGCAAGGATAAGCAACGCTTTCCAAGGTTGGTCTGTGGATGGGTGACCACCTTAACATATCGAGTTTCCAGAAGCCAGTAAATCTGAATCCAGTTTTGCCAAGAAATACCGTGTTACCCAGTTAATGGGTTGTGGAGGTCTGGTAGGCAGCCACTACGTAAAGTATTTTACGTAGAGTGTATTCAGCTGAATCCAGTTTGACTGGAAGCCGACCCCATTGTAGTTGGGAAAAGGCTAGGCAGATGACATTTATTTTTCATCTACGGTATCACGTTGAGCTTTTACAGAATACCAGTACTAACTAAAAGATTTATTAATTAAGAAATTAAATTTATTTTTTCTTTAAAAAATACAAAAAAATGTTCACAAATAAAAATAAAGAAAGACTCGCGCACGAAGAGTTCCGCATCATTATCTATAAACGATCAAAAAATCATGTTTGATGTATGGGCCCCCTTAAATATTTATTCTATTCCGTTTTTAGGGTTCCGTACCTCAAAAGGAAAAACGGAACCCTTATAGGATCACTTTGTTGTCCGTCTGTCTGTCTGTCTGTCAAGACCTTTTTTCTCAGGAACGCGTGGAGGTATCAAGCTGAAATTCATATCAAATACTCAAGTCTATGGTCTCTTGGAGCTGTGAAAAAATCAAACTTCTAAGTCAACGCGATCAAAAGATACTCCCGTTTATGCCGCAAATTTTCGACACTCGCAAGGGAATCAAAACCTACAGGGTACTTCCCGTGAACTCAGAATCTTGAAATTTGGTACGAAGCAACGTCTTATAACACAGATAAAGGAAAAATTGCGAAAAGCATAAATTTTTAGTTACATCATATAATAAAAATATTTTTAATAATTTTAAACTTATTACCCCTTTACTCATGAACGCGTAGTGGTATTATATTGAAATTCTTAACAAATACTCAAGTCTATAATATCTTTAAGCTGTAACAAAATCAAACTTCTACGTCAACGCAATCAAAAGATACAGCAATTAAAGCCGCATATTTTGAAACTCGCAACTACTCGCAAGGGAATCAAAACCTAAAGGATACTTCCAGACGACCTGGAATCTTGAAATTTGGCATGAAGCAACGTTATAAAGTACACATATAGGAAAAATTCCGAAAATCTTAAATTTTTAGTTACATCACATAGTATATTTTTTTTTAATAATCATAAACTTACTAGCTGACCCAGCAAACGTTGTTCAGCGATTAAAAAAAAAAACAGATGTTGGCCGATTCTCAGACCTACCCGATATGCACACAAAATTTCATGCAAATCGGTTCAGCCGTTTCGGAGGAGTTTGGAAACAAACACCGCAACACGAGAAGTTTGTACGGAACCCTCGGTGCGCGAGTCTGACTCGCACTTGGCCGGTTTTTTTAGTATTTGTTGTTATGCCGGCAACAGAAATACATCACCTGTGAAACTTCAAACTGTCTATATATCACGGTTCATGAGATGCCTGATGACAGACACACAGACAGACGGACGGACAGCGGAGTCTTAGTAATAGGATCCCGCTTTACCCTTTGAGTACGGAACCCTAAAAACAATATTTTCCCAAAAGGGTATAATGTCAGGTGTGTTACACTATCAATATTACAAATGTTCATCAATTTTTATTTCCACTTAGCTGCCCATAAGAAGTTGAAAACGTTGCATCTTAAATTGTTACTGTAAATGAAAAAAAATCGGACATTTCTAAATAATGACAGGTCGGATCAGTGCTTCCGTCAAATTCCTTTTTTTTCCTACACACTGCTAATGATCGCAGGAAGTAGACAATTTTATATGTATTATTTACATACTAGTGTATCATTTGACTTTGTTCAACTCTAGATTAATATTCTACTATTTCTTTAAGAATTTAAATGACGACCAGTCCAGTTCATACAAAATGTTTTCTCTTTAAATAGTCACGCAAAGGACAATGGAGAGGAGGTGGCGGAGTGGGAGAGAACCTCTCGTCCCGGCCGCCGCGGTAGACGCCGCGGGCGTCGGAGGCCACCTGGTGACTTCGGCCACCGTAGGCGCGGGTCTATGGACGGTGAGCTATGGGTGGCTCGCCGTCCGTCCGTCTTATGACGACAGGCCGTGCCGACGGCGCGTTCGTGTTCCACGCGCGCCTCAAAGAGAGTCAGCACACAGAGGGGCTCGAAAGGGCCCACACCTGCCGGAGTTACGGGACTTTTCGAAAGTGATACCGTGGCTCCGGAACACAAAGGGCACATGAAGGAACATGGATGGGTTTTAATCAGTAGCAGTCTGACACTCCTTCCCGCTCCGCCCAGAGCGGGGAAAGTCATTTGATGATTTCCCATCCCTAAAAAAAAAGGACAATGGAAAGGAAAATGTTGGGAGTTTCCTTGCGTGATCGAATCAGGAACGATGATATCCGCAAAAGAACCAAGGTTACCGACATAGCCCGAAGGATCGCCAAACTAAAGTGGCAGTGGGCAGGGCACATTGCTCGCAGAACAGATGGTCGATGGGGCCGAAAAGTTCTGGAGTGATGACCGCGTACCGAAAGACGTCTCCCACAAGGTGACTGATGACCAGTGTGCCAATTCTATTAATTTTCACATTTGCATCCACAGAAATATAAAAAAAACAGTTGTTTATTATATCTATGTTCGAAAATTGAGGCTTTTTTGACAGTTTGCGATGTCATTCGCAAACTGTCAAAAAAGCCTTGCGAATGCGAAAGTTGTTTCAAAATTAGTAGAATTGCCACTACGGTGAGGGTCACGGGTAGCTGATGGATGCGAGAGGCACAGGACCAGTTATTGCGGCGACACTTGTTGAGAAATGCTTTTGTCCCGCATTGGACGTGTTTCGGTTGATATGATGTCGATAAAGTAGAATAATGTCGCTGTCTGGCTTTGCCTGTTTTTAACCAACTTCCCAAAAAGGAGGAGTTTAGAATTTAGAATTTGATCCTCCCGAATACTACCGATGCACTTTGAGATATAAAAATGTCCTCTTTTTCTATAATTAACCGGCGCATTTTAGCCAAATTAAAATAAAATATCACTCTTATAGATAAGGATTTCACTTTCAGACCAAACTCGGCACCCGTCTCAGATGGCAGGGTCGCCATGTAAGCTTGTCGGTTCAGGATGATGAAACAAGTGCTTTCATTGGAATTTCGATTATTACTGCCTAGATTATAGATTACACACACATAAGTCTTTCACACTACAGTTATGGTATCATGAATTTCCCAGTAGGAGCCCACAGTATGATTCTATCAAGCAATAGGCTTGTCCACTGAAAAAATCTTAGTCCGTCAGTTAGGTTATCAAAAAAAAAAATTTCATCCGTTTGTTTTGTTTTGTTCCGTAAACCAAAATTGACGAAGATACGAAACTTAAAATTCTCAATACGTCACGCCGTGGCATTATTTTTAATGCGTTCTGACGTCACAAGCCCCCACTCTCGAGTTTTGCTGCGTTTTATCTTTGTCAGTATTCATTGATTTACTAAAACAAAAAATATGTGTCTATTATTTTTCAATTTTCAAATTTACGGACTAATAGATTTACAATTTATTGATGGCGGAAACTAGCCTATTTTCTCCCGCTAGATATCAATAGGTTCATTTGTATTTACATTTACATTTATAATATGAAATGTATAGTCATTTAACACTTTCAAACACATAATCATGATGAAAATGACAGACAGACGGACAAACATTTCAAAAAATTATTTAAATATGAAGCAAAGATATGATTGCTACATCACACATATTTGCCGTTTTTTATAAGACTAATTGCAGTTATTTTCAAGAGGTTTCCCGTCAAACATAATAACTAGCAAGTACTTATGTAATTTTAGACATGTAACCAGGTGAACTTTATGACCTAGGTAATTTCGCAACACATTTCTAACTAGGGTCCGTTTTTGAAGGCCGTACCCTGACCAGATAACCTTGAGTATTTTTTCCCTCAATAACAGCGCAAGAAATAAGCTCAACAGCGAATGCGCTCAGAATGTTGAATAAAATCTAATTATGGTCGTTTAAAAAAAATATTTCTACCAAAATGTTCATAATTAAATTGCCTATCCATTAGTGTAAGTACCTACAAAATCAAAATAATCGTTAGTTTTCGAGAAGATGCTGATTACTCAAACATTATATTAGTAATAAAAATAAAAATCTACCATTTTGAAGCCAAGATTATGTAGAAATTTAATGTATTTTTTATAAGTTGATAAATTTTCTGGATAAAGAGTTTAAAGCACCAAAAAACTGCACAAGAAACGGCTAGCGCTGCGTTTTGCTCGGGGACGCGCCTTAAATTGGAGTTAAAGTAATTTGGCAAACCGTCACTTAGCAAACAATACCGCCAAACTGATTTTTGCGATTTCTACTTGTTCTTCCCCTTATAGTGTGGGCAGTAAGATCTAACGTCCCCACACACTCTAGTGTCAGAGTGTCTAAACCACCTCAAGGGCCTCTGACATGGTTTAAACGACCGCCATTTGCGGCGGAGACCACTGACTTTTACGTGCCTTCCGAAGCCCGGAATCATCTTTTAACCAGACAATCAGGTGATTCAAGCCTGCAATGTCCTAGCCAAACTGGAAACAGCTTTACAAAGTTTGCTTCCCGTGGGAATCGAACCCACGACCACCGGGTCACAAGGCAAGCGCCTAAACCACTCGACCACGGAGGCAGTTAATGTCATTGGATATAACCAATGATGTATTATATATAGACACGTCATAAACCAACATCGCGGCGCTTAAAAACGGCGAAAGTACTAGATAGCTACTAATACGCATGAAGAAAGGGAAAGAAAATATGTCACCGTACGGTGGGGTGCCTGTTGCTAGATGGAGATAAATATACATCTTCAGTTACGTCACAGGATAAGTAATAGTCAAATTGACATCAAAACAAACGTAGTGTCGCTCGACAGGTTGGTGCGTAACTAAGCGCGATGTGGCCAATTGGCTTCATTTCATGTTGTCATTTTAGAGTGCGGACAACGTATCTATAGTTTTATATATCATTGGATAGAACTCCTTGTCGTGGATCGAATTGATAGTATTATTACATTTGGCAATTGACCAAACCTAATTCCATCAAAACGCTACCATTTTCCAGATTTAAAAATAATTTGACGAGAGTTTTAATTGAAAAATGCTTTTATAGTGTACATGAGTTTTTATATTATAAATTGTAACTTTTCTAAATTGCTTCGTCATTTTAAATTATTATTGTGTGGCGAATCTCTCCTATTATTGACATTTAGGATAATTATTGATATATATGATTATTATTGACATTTATGATTATTATTGACATGTATATAACTAATACAATTTTAAATTATTTTAGTAATGCAATTTTAATGGGATTAATCATTTGTAATGATTGCACGATTATAATTAATTGAAATAAGTTATAACTTAATTTCTGTATATTTGCACGCCAAAATTAAAAGGCATATAATAAGAGAACAATTTTGTTCATTTTAGAAACTTTCAGTACAGCAAATAAATGGTATTAGATTTTTTGATTTTAAGCCAAAATTAAATAGTTGACACAGCGCCCGAGTATATTTGTTACAATTAACTAATCAGATTTTACTCTCTTCTGTAAAGTTGGTCAAACTGACTAAAAGCTGTACCTTATGTTAGCGAAGCAAAGAAACGCCAAGTCACGCTTGCTGACAAATGTTGACTGGTTTTCAGGAAAAGGTATGTGACAAAGACACTGCTTATTGTGAGGCTTTCAGCTATATTTTTTTACAATAAAAAATAAGTAGTTTTTAAGTGGTACAAGAAATTAGGTGAGAAATTACCAGTCCCTCTTTATCTCCGTAACTACTGAGCTAAAAAATTAGAAAAAAATCTAATAAATAGTTCTCAACCCATTAAAGGATATCTTATAACAAATCTATAGTGTTAAAATAACACGCTACAAATAAGACGGCACTTTTGGCGCAGTGGTTGAGCGATCGACTGCTGCGTCGCGTGTCATGGGTTCGATTTCCGAACGGAACAAATATTTGTAGTCCTATTGTGGGGCAACACAAGATTAAAGATTTAAATGATCCAAGCATTTATTTCAAATAAACCATTGCCAGGCACTTTTTAACCTACTTCGAAAAAAGGAGGAGGTATTCAATTCGGCGGGTATTTTATTTATGTACTAGCTGACCCGTGCAATGTCGTCTGCGTAACATTTTTCATTACTGCTCCGCTCCTATTGGTCTTAGCGTGATGATATATAGCCTATAGCCTTTCTCGATAAATGGGCTATCTAACACTGAAATAATTTTTCAAATCGGACCAGTAGTTTCTGAGATTAGAGCGTTCAAACAAACAAGCAAACTCTTTTGCTTTATAATATTAGTATAGATGTATACCGATTTCTCGGAGGTTTCTGATCCGAGACATACTGGCCATTTGGTCCCGAAAATTTTATTCAGTTTGGCTCAGTAGTTGTTATTTTATGAGCATCTTTACTTATTTCAACTTCTGCGTAGACGAAGACGACGTCAAAGTATCACCACTTAAGAGTCCTATTACATTTTTTACGGAAATTCATGATTTTTGACGCTGTAATTTTCAGCAGCAGTAAGATATTTTAATTATTTGATCCTGAATAACGATAGTGCCAGTCTCTTTCTTGTAAGTTAGAGTTACACATTTTCATTTTTCTTTTCGTGTAATTTACTATAAATATTTTACGAACTCAGTTTACAAGAAAAAATGTCGGCGATGGAACTTTGACGGTCAAATTCACATTGTTACAATCGATTCTTTTAAAAGCTGAAATTACTAAAAGGTAACTTGAATGTTTTACTTGTTTATTGGAGTTCTAGAATTTCTATAAATTCCTTGAGTTATCACGGAAAAAAACGTAAAGAAAGCCTAATTTAAGCCAGAAATATCTTGATTCAGCGTCAATTGTATTACAAATAAAAACAATTTTATCAAATAAATTAATATGATATAAAATTTCAATCTACAATGAATACGTTTCATTAGTTTTCGTTTGTCAATATAATAAAACAAAATTACAATAAATAAAATTAAAGTACTATATATTCTGCGTCAATTCAGCGCGCGCGCTTCTCAGTCTCGCGCGAACGCCCAAATAAACTATAATCCTATTCAGACTAGTAAGTATTAAATGGTTTCGCGGACTATAGATGTACTCCCAACGCCGACCAACGTAACTTCGTCTATTGCAAACGAGCATTTACGATTCGTAATAGGACTCTTAAAAGTGAAAAATAAAAATCATTTTTACAATAAAATATAACCGATTTCCGAACAAAACGCTACAAAGTATAAAATAACCATAATATCGGAAGTCGGTGTTAAAAACGAAGATACAAAACCAAAAACTCCGACGTCCGAAATTAAGGTTATGTTATACTTTGTAGTGTTTTTTTAAATGTCAAGGTCAGTCAGTCAAAAACGTATATCTCTATGGAAAAGAACGTGCAACTTGCTTTGGCAAAGTTTAAGACCAAGACGCGAAACCAAAGGCCGCTTAAAGTTTTTTTGAATTGTCGCTCAGTTCTATGTCTTCAATATACGCGTGAGTTTTTACAAGGATATATCTAAAGATACCATTCACACATGCGATACGGATATTTGTTCTAAACATACAGATGCTAATTTGAGGCTAACAAAGATAATTTAGGTATAGTGGTAAAAAATGTTAACAGTTGTATGAGAATTGGTTCTGTAAATACACATTCTACATTCATTCGATTTTGAGATTGTAGCGGCATAAATATATGGACGTTTACTGTTATAGATTCTTTAGTGCCTTAGGCTGGCAAGTTAGACATACCAACTTGAACTAACTAGTTTTAATGGCTTTTTGGTTTTTGGGTGGGTAATCAACTGACTTCTTCCGAGAATGCCCGATTCTAACAGACTAAAACTCACCAGTTCGTTCCAGAGCCGCGGTGACTCTTCCTAACAAATTCCGCAACCCTGGCTAGCCCTAGAGGGCTCCACGTGGGTGGCTGAGTGAAGGCTGTTTTTATTATGGTTGTGCACAAGCTAGTCTAGAATATGCTCAAATCCTAATCAAAAGTGCAGAAATTATACAAGGTTTAACAGCGGCCATTTTCTACTTGAAGTAAATACATTTCAAATTCAAATAAACGGGTCCATATTGGGTCACCAAAAGTTCTTTACCCGAAATTGTTCTTCCTAATTATTTGTAATCCGAATGATCACTCTTCTTAAAACTTTTCATCCTAAAGTTTTCATTCATACTATTTGTAGTGCTACCGGCGATGTTTATAACACTCATGTTTCCGAAAATTGTAATTAATAATATCATTGTAAATATATTTAAACTCCTACTGTTTTTTATCATAACGCTTTTATCCCTGAAAATAATTAAAATATTATAGAATAATTTCGCGACCAATTTCGAGATAGCGCTCGCCGGCCGCTGCCGCAGTACAGCTCGCTTCGCTCGCTCGGCTCGCACGTAGTTGGTCACAGTTCTAAACTAACCTAACCTATGGATATCTTTGCAGGTACACACCGCTATAAATAAAATAAAAAGAAATCTAAACAAAAAGATATGACTTTGAAAAATTGTGTAAAAGATGGCTATGTTGAGAAAATATAGGAAAACAAATAAAAGTATAATAGATGTTTATTGCTACTGACATTATGAAGTTGAATGCTTCGGAATTATGAATATTAGAGACAGAGTAGTTAGGAATTGTGATTGTTAAGATGAAAAATGTTAAGAAGAACATTTTCGGATTTCCAATTTTCGTAGTTGAAAATTTAGGTGAACTTTGGCGCACCCCAAATAAACACTTCGTCAAGTGTTTAGTTATTTTTTTGAATTTGAAGGATGACAATCCTCGAAAGATTGAAGACTCAAACTATATTTTTAGATACAGAAGTGTTGTTAAGTAAAGCTATGAAGTTCTACACGATAACTGGCAAATGCTTCCACTGTCTGGACAGGTCCACTTAAATCTGTGTAGTACTTTTCTCAAAATACCACTTCAGACAATAACCTACATGGTCCTCGTATGATTTGACCAGTACGATTGTATGGACTTTAAAAGAGACTTTGGCCTCTGAGTTTGTTTCGGTGTTTCTTCACAGAGCAGTCAGCTAGGAAACACCGGCCTCGTCTAGTATAAAATGACCAAAAAAGATTGACGTGTAAAAGTGTTACTTACAACCTACTCACATAATAAATATCACTTATCATTTATAAGAGTATTGTAGTACCGTATGCAAAAGGCTTAAGTAGTTCCGTTTGTTGCCCTATGGATACGGAAACCTAAAAATGTGTTTTTAAAATGAAGCGTTTATGTTAAAATCCATGCGCCTAGAGAAGAAAAAACTCATAAATACACTGCTGATCGTCGAGAATTTGCTTCGTCTGGAGATAGTATATCAAATCTATATATAATATTATAAAGCAGAAGAGTTTGTTTGTTTGTTTGTTTGGTTGAACGCGCTAATCTCAGGAACTACTGGTACGATTTGAAAAATTCTTTCAGTGTTAAATAGCCCATTTATCGAGGAAGGTTATAGGCTATATGAGGAGTGACTTTTCAAAATGGCTTATTTCTGTATGGTCATTTTTTTCAGGACCAAGAAAAATACGAAAACTTTTCATATATGAATATTTTTTGTAACAAACTTCTATGTACATAATCTAGGTACGTTAATAGATCGTTTCACAGTGTATATATTTTTTTTAATACTCTAAATTATGAGTTATTATCATATGATTTAAGGAAATAAGCCATTTAGTCGCAAACTCCAAGAAATAAGATGTTTTGTTTTGGCACTCCTAAGAAATAAGCCATTTTGTTTTGGCTAGCAAAGTTTTGGTGCCTGAATTTAACTCCTCCACGGTCTTATCTGCCATTATGCACCGTTATTTACTCAAAATTATTCGGATTAGCAACAAAAACACCAACGAGCAACGATACAAGAAAATATTTTTCACCTTGACACTCAGCCTTGACATGAAAGTATTGAGATAGAAGTTGACAGCAAGGTGACACATGACGTTTAATATTTTTTTAATTGGCCGTAGTCAAATAAAAAGTGTTGCCAATGTATAAAAATATATTTGCGGATCCACTTCCAGATATTAAAGCTATCTTTCAACCCTCCAAAATAACCTGTGATACCAGATTAGAAATAAGCCATTTTGATACGTATTAACAAAATTTCCATACAAAATGTTCTAGAAATGAGCTATTTTGAAAAAACTCCTATCACAATTAGTAGGGCCGAGAATTAACGTGAATTAAGCTATTTTGTTGCGGAAAGCATTTTCTATGGCCATTTTTCTTCGAGATTAAAGTACTTTAGAACCGGACACTTCACGTCATATAATGTGAGTGTACATAAAGTCCCGATTGGCATTAAAAAAAAAAGTAAAATTGGGAACCCGAAATAAGCCGTTTTGAAAAGTCACTCCTCATATATCATCACGCTAAGACAAATAGGAGCGGAGCAGTAATGGAAAATGTGAGGCAGACGAAGTTGCGCGGGTTGGCTAGTGGGAATATAATTACAGTGTAACTTATTTTACGCATGCATAAAAATTCCATGTATGTCCTGTTGACCGTTGACCAGAATAGGCTAGTTTCCATCATCCACAAATTGCAAAACTATTTAGTCCGTCAGTTAGAGTATTGAAAAATAATGGACTCATATTTTTTGTTTTTGTAAATTAATGAATATTGACAAAGATAAAACGCATCAAAACTCGGGAGTGGGGGCTCGTGATGTCACGACCCGCTAAAAATTATGCCAGGGCGTGACGTATTGAGAATTTTAAAAGCGTCGTAACTTCGACAATTTTGGTTCCCGTAACAATAGAAAAAATGCGGGTCAAATATTTTTTGAGTATCTACCTGACGGACTTATTCGATTTTTTCAGGACACAAGCCTATTGTCCCAGTTTGTTTGTCACTTTTTGTCTCCCACCATCTCCTTTGTGATTTGCCACGCCCGGTCTCACCATCTAAAGCCGGGTACACATTGGTGCAATGTAACATGTAATGCAACATGCAATGCAAGAATTTGACGTCCACATTGCTGCAATGTATCATGTAAAGTAACAGAATTCCCATAGTGTAGACGCCTTGCGCGCACGAACCGCGTCTACTACGCGCACGAACAGATTGTTGCAACTCTTGCGCGTAGCGACCCGAAATTTGTCGGTTTTTTCCCCGAACACAAAGAGGCGCGCAGTATGCGCGGAGCGTCAGTGTGGACAGGTTGTGTGGTGTGTACGGCTAGACGCGCGCGAACATGGAACAAGACGACGCTACTGCGGCGGAGGAGGCGGTTACATTTACGTGGAGTGAAGAAAAAGTGCTTCAATTAATTGAAGTGTACAGATCAAAGGAAATTTTGTGGAATCCACAACATGAGAATTTTTATAAAAAACATTTTAAAGAGGATGCATGGATGGAAATTGCTAATTTGATGGAAACAACACAAGAAAAATGTTACAGTAAAATGATTAGTATTTTATCATCCTACCGTCGTGAAAAAGCGAAGGAAAAGAAATCGAAAGGAACAGGAAAAGGTAAAATATAAATAATAATAATTTACTATTTATTATTTATTCATATACTTTATTCTTAGTACAATCGTAGGTTGGAAACCGCAAAAATGTTTGTGTATTGAAATGTAAATTGGCATAGCCGACTAATATTGAAATTGGCTTTTTTCTCTACAAAATGACAACTTTGACAACAACTACAATATTTTAATGGATTGAAATCACAAATTAATTATTAAATATTATTAATTATTATTAGTCAAGTTTACTTAAAAACAACTATGTTTAAAACTGACTGAATTATGTTTTTTATTTAATTTTTTTCATGATTATTATTTTATTTTTTCAGGTGCCTCGGAGACATACAAAAGTCGATGGTTTGCCTTTGATTCTTTGAAGTTCTTGGACAACCGTAACAAACCGAGAAAGAGAACGAACACGGTAAGTAAAACTGGATTGATTCTTTTACGAACATCTGTCTTGCCAATGAACCTTCCCTTCTTTCATAAAATAATCGGAGAGCTCATCTCTTAACGCATTCAAATGTGCAGGCGATCGTCGAGGAATATTTCTCATAGGTAGTAGTGATCTCATATCTTCATTATTTTGCCTACGTGTGTCTTCATTCGTAACTTCATCTTCAGTGTCATTCATATATGTATTTCTAGAGTGACGTCTCAAATAATTATGTAAAAGGACAATTGCCATAACCACTAGCTCAGCTTTATCAGGCTGTAAAAGCATTGGTTTTCTGAGAACTCTAAAGACAGACGATATGATACCAAATGCATTTTCAACAGTTCTTCTGGCTCTGCTTAGCCTGTAGTTGAATACTCTCTTTGAAGTGCCTTTTGGATGTGCCCCAGCATATGGTTTCATCAGATTTTCACTTAAAGCAAAGGCACTATCACCCACAAAGAAATATGGTATTGGAATATGTCTCCGTGGGAGTGAATCAGGTGATGGAAGGTTTATTGTACGATCTTCTATCATTTCACAGAGTTTTGTATCTTTAAAGATGCCACCATCTGAAATCCTTCCTTGGCATCCCACATCTACAAATAGAAAATTATAATCGGCGTCAACCAAAGCAAAAAGAACGATGCTAAAGAAGTTTTATAGTTGTAGAATTCAGTTCCACTTTTGATAGGTGCCTCAAGCACAACATGTTTTCCGTCCAGTGCCCCTAAACAGTGTGGAAAATTCCACTTCTCTTCAAACTGTTTGCTTATGTTCAACCAAGTTTCTTCTGTCGTTGGAAGCTAAAACAAAAAACTTTTATTTAATTTATGGCTACGAGACAGTCATTGTACTTAGTAGCCCAACACTCGCTGGTGACAATTTTTGAGGTGCCATTATAGTGAGCATCTCTTGATTTTATTGCTAGCTATATTGAACTAGACTAAAAAACGAACTAAATATTTAGTCGTTTCGACATTTGTCCATCGGTGCCACGATACCTACCTTCCTGGAGAGTTATATCTACTATCTAGTAGTTTATATCAAGAGATGGGACCTACAGTTATAAATTATTTTTATGTTTTTCAGGAGGCGGTTCAACAACTGATTAATGAAGAAAATCTGCAGAACGAATTTGCTACTCCACGTACACGGTATGAACCTACGCGAGCTAAACAAGCAAAAAAAGATGAAAGCAGCAGTGTACTGGCCGATGTAGTGGGCATATTACAAACTACTGCCAATAAGTTGGGAAATTCAGGCGCTCCAGATTTAACTACAACTTTCGCTTCCTATATATCAGCTAAAATGAATACTTATTCCCTTCAAACCAGGAATTCGGTCGAACATGGAATTTTTGAAATTTTGATGAAGGCTGACAGAGGTTATTATGAATCATCATATCGACAGCAGGATAACTACCCCAGTTCATACCAAGAATCCTATTATGCATCACAGAAGAAAGGACAAGATTATGTGGATCTGACCGGATATGTTAATCGTCCTGGAACTTCCGGATTTAATCGTCCCTCGCCTTCCGCGCAAACTCCAGATACAAATCAAGCCGGACGCTATGGCTATACCACGGCAAGGAACGAAGAATATATGAACCAACAGCCATCGTCTGTAACGTCACTAGAATCTAACCAATCCTATGACGACTTTAATGATTTGATGTGATAATACTGTTCTTTAATTGACTTATTAAGAATAAAACTTACCTTGATATAATCTTTTAATTCCTCAATTATGGCGGAGCATACTTCTGTAATAATGCCACTTATGGCTTGTTTTGATACTCTGAAGGTATACTGTAAACTTGTGTAAGAGTCACCACTAGCTAAAAAACGAAGTGTTATTGCCAGTCTGTCTTGGATTGAAATTGGAGCCCTTAACTGTGTGCGATTCCGAAAAATTCTTGGTCCGACTAATCTGAGTAGATCTTCAAATGTCGTTGGACTCATCCTTAAGAAATTTTGAAATTGTCCAGTTAATCTCATATCGGCCATTAGTTTTGCACCAGCTCTCTGACTATACAACTCTGTACGCCACCAACGTCGATGTCTTCTGCGTTTTATCACATGATTCACTATTAATAATGAAGCACTGACTATCATCAGAGCCCGCAATTGGTCGTCACGATCCATTCCTTTGCGTGTTCTTTTGCAGACTGAGCGATCCGTTCGCGCGCATCTCGGAAACAGATGTGAGTAGGTACATGCGCGGTTCGTGCGCACGTTGTGCGCGCCCCGCGTCTACACTGATGCAATGCTCGTTTCGTGTTGCATTGCATGTTGCGTTGCAGCAGTCTGTACCCGCCTTAACAAACAGATAAAAATATTTATTTCAACAACTATGTAAGAAACAATATCATATTAGGAACTGCATTTTAGTCAATTAGAATCAAAAGATTTGACGGCATCGATTTTATATTTATGACGTATCCAATTTGATGAATTGACCATTTAATGAAGTGGTTGGGCACTTCATGAAATGGCCATCTCCATACTTACCATAACTAAGCTTAGCCACTTTATGAAATGGCCATTTCAAAGATTCAAAGCATTTATTTCAAATAAACCATTTACACTTTTGAATTGTCAAGGTCGGTCAGTCAAAAACATGAAACAATTTTCAGCAATTCTGCAATATAGCTACTAAGTTACTAATACACGTATTTACCTGAAATAATCTCAATTATACACATATTTAAAAAGGTAATCTTCCGAATAAAAACAGAAATATCCTTATCTATTTCTGGTAAGTCCACATGATAAACTAATAATTAGTTTTGGATATAGCTCGGGACACTTCGTCACCGAGCAGTATAAGTACCGACAGATATTTGTAATTATTTACCGAAGATACTGACAAAATGGAATAGTCATTATGTCAACAGGTGTTCCGATAAGTTATTGGACCGGTAGTTTATTTATAAGTGTCATGAAAGATATTTTACTGGTTTTGGTAAGGCTATTTAAGGAATAGACAGAGCTGACTGAAAATATAGAAAATATTAGCCAAAACTTCCTGAAAAGACAGAAGCTGTACCTTCGACCTTATCAACACAATAGGATTTTTCAGACAATTCCTGTTCCATAACAAAGATTCATCATCTGCCTGCCGTTATCCCATGTTATTTGGGATCGGTGCAACATGTTGTTTCTTCTACTCTGCCCTATCAGCCGCCATCAAACCGAAAAGGGAGTTAGTGATACTAATTCCCTTTTCTTTCATATCGCTCACAAAATCCATCCATTTTTTCTTTGGCCTTCCTCTCCCTCTCCATCCATCCACATTTATGTTCATTACTATTTTAGTTACAAGCGTTTCATCCCTCTTCTTCACATGACTATACTAAAACAAGCGATTCTATTTTAGCTTTCCCGTCACTGGCGCCACTCTTAAACTACCTCTAATGTCCTCTAATTTCTCACTTTATCCATTCTCGATACTCCACACATCCATTTCAACATTCTCATCTCCAGTTCATGCAATCTATTTTCTTAGGACTTTTTCACAGGCCTACATCCTGTTCCATACATAACGTTCTATTACAAAGAGCATAGGACATAATCTGGACAAGCCGTTACGCAGTGGAAGCCAGAGGTGGATTGGTTAGAGAGAGCATCACCCCGGAAACTGTGGAGGGCAGTGAGCTATGGGTGAGCCTTCTGACCAGAATTGGGACTATATAGATGCAAAAGCATGGACAAAAAGGATCTTAAGACAGTCTGCCTGAGCTATTACGGAAAAAATATGATTTAAAGGACAGAAAAATACAACCCACGCAAAAAATAACTTTAATTTCGGAAGTCGGTGTTTTTGTAAGTTTTTTCGTAGTTTGACACCGACTTCCGAAATTAAAGTTATTTTTTACTTTGCAGCTTTTTTTTTTGGAAGTCGGTTGTATTTTTTTGTAAAAAGTTTTTTATTTTTCACTTTTTAGTGGTACCCCATACCTAACAACACCACTGCAAAATCGCAAAATACGCAATTTCGATTACTTGGATGACATTTTTAATACATAACTCATGGCTAAATAGCCAAAACGGCAATTATTGCTAAAAGTGGCCACTTTTAGCAAAAATATCGACTTTGGCAACTTTTTATGTTCTAAAGTACAAAACATAACTCTCAAAACATAATAAATACATTTCTTCAGAACACTACAGAGTGGTTTTTTATCTACGTGTCTTAAATTTACCACAATTAATAAAAAACGATTGGCGGCGCTAGTGGACGGAATACGCCCTCTTAGTCAAAAGAGTACAGCGGAGGAGTAGGAAGAAATAAATATACTTTCCACTTCCCTCCTTATCAAGCAGGAGACAGATTAGAGCCAGGCCAATAGGCAGGCCAAGCACCACGGATTATATAATATTAACACTGAAACTAGTGGATCCTAAATTCTGAGCTACTTTGGATTCCAGTAATAGGTATGGCAAAATACCTAATAATAGATAAAAAAGGCTGCCTAATCTCTTCAAAGAAAATGCGAAAAAGGCTTCTTCTGAGTAAGCTCACTCCATTGTCAACTTTGTCTGACACCTCTGACCTACACTAAAATCAAGAGCAAACCCTCCCAAAGGTATCAAATCCGAAGAAAATAGCACTATCCAGTACCTCTAAGCTCGCGTGTTTCCACCCTAAATATAGGCTTTTGTTACTAAGCCAACGATCACAGAGTCATCACTTCTTTAGTATAATTACAGTCCTTCCGAGAATCCACCCTTGTAGAAACCACCCCTGTGTATAGATACTGAACAACAACCCTCCTAAATTACTTTCTTTATCCAGAGAGGCTCTACAGAGAGTGGTTAAAATAGCTTCTAATCTAAATAAATGAAAAGTTTCATGGAATATTCTGGAAATTTCGTTTTTATATATTTGTTTTTCAGTAGCTGTTGACCGGGAATTTATTCTCATGTAGATAATTTATAATTAAAAATTTAAATTTATAATGTAAGATAATTTATATGATCACTAGATGATGCCCGCTGATTCACCCGCTTGACAGATTATATTGGTGAAATGACAGCATGATCGGTGCCCACTACCAACTTCCTAACAACGGGCTATTACTAAGTAATTCCTGATGGAAAAACCCAGTTATTATTTATGTCTATAAATGAAATAGATTAACTCAATCCAAAGTTTTCTCGCCATAAGCTAATAGAGATGTTTGGCCAAGTTTCTATTATCTCACGCTGGGAAACAATTGTCGATGTCAATATAATTAATTTGCGGGGTGAAGATTATTATTGATAGCTTTATATTTTTGGGTCAGATGCCATGTTGTTTTTGGAGTTAGGAATATAAGAGAGTAAACAAGTTGTTAGGGATTAATTGCCCCCTGTGTCTTTTGTTTTATTAAATAACTGATTCCGCAGCTAAATAACAACTGCCTCCGAGGTCGAGTAGTTCAGGAGCTTACCTTGTGACCCGTTGGTCGTTGGTTCGATTCCCATGGGAAAGCATACTTTGTTAAGTTGTTTTCCAGTTTGGCTAGGAATATCCTTACTTTACAGGCTTGAATAGCCTGAATGACCGACTGATCTGGTCCGCATGCGGGTGATAGCACGCCCCTGGCCACACGCAAGACAGAGGTTTTGTTTGCCGCTGCAGTGTCGTTAGTGACACGAGACGCGGGTCGTAAGCATGGTCATAGTTTATAGAACATACGTGAGACCCGCGTCACGGTAAAAACAACACTAAAGACAGAAGAACGCCGCCCGCATCCAGATAGCACGCACCTGGTTTGTACGCCCGCAGCCAATCTGCATTCCACGAGCGTGCTGCCCACATGATAGGAAAAACATGTATGAAATTAGAGGATGCGGGCAGCCCGCATGCGGACCAGATCCACACGTGGGCGAAAACACGCATGACAGGAAAAGGGCGTTTAGCTTAGCGCGCACAATGCATGCCGAAAAAGTTTTCGTGGGTATTCTTGCTAAATCGATGTATTTCTATACAGTCACAATTTATAAGGAAAAAAATTAAATTCACTTTAAAAAAAAATACGACGACGATTATAAGACATACATTTAAAAGTTAAATCATTTCTGACAAATGCGAACCATCTGATATACTGTGGCACATTTAAACATTATCATCCTCTTCTCTATTATAATTTTAAATGCACACCTTTTGGCGATCCTCTTATTTGAGGAAGTTTTTAATTCAAATTAAAAATAAATAGGAATATATTTTAAGATTAGGAAATATGCACGGAAAAGTATTTATGATCTGAATAATTTATCTAAAAGTATTCGAAAATATAATACTAACAGTGAAATAAGAATCTAAATTGCTCGAAAAACGAAGGATATAATTATTTTAAACAAATATAATAATATGTCCCTCTCGCGAAAACGCTGTTTATGACGTCGTGTATTATGACGTCAAAGTTCGTATCGGACTTCTCTTTCTAACGGTGGTCTTTAAAGCTTTATAACTTCATAAATGATGAAGGTATTAAAAAAATAATTTCATTACTGTTTACTAGAGCTAATAAGTATTTTGTTTGCAAATAATATTATTCCCTCCGCAGTCTATTTCTTTTTTATATACAAAAACGGGGAAACTCTTGGCCCAAATCTCACCTGATGGAAAGTGATGAGTAGGCCGAAGATGGAAGCGAGTTTTACCCGGAATCCTCTTACACAGAGGAACTGGCTATCATACCTCTAACTGCCGGAACACAACAATGCTGTTAACATAGTTGTTATGGCGATAGACTTAGATATGATGGTGGCAGCTTGCCAGGCGGACTTAGAACAGGTCCTACCACCAACAAAACGAATCGAACCCGGGACCTCTGGGTCTGAATCAGGTGGTATAACCACTAGACCACGGAGGCGTTTAGTGTCACCTGTTTAGCACCACCCAGGGACCACGTGTAGGGATTCACTGAAGGGTATTCTCCTACGGACGCGGGTGACTCGGTCTATGTTTCATGATAGCTACAACCTGGGCTTTTAGCGTCAATAGTAAAAGGTTACCTATACTCAAGCGTGCTTCATCGTCGAATACGTCATAACTGCTATCCATCATGAAACTCCTCAAACGGGAGACTATCAATATCCTTTCAATTCTTCTGTAACTGACTGTTTCAATGACTGAGTGTATGACAGACAACGCACAGCTGAATCTAATGGTCGTAGAAAGCAGAATTTAGCATACAGGTCCCTTGGGAGTATACAGGATGCGCTTAGAGAGGATTTTCCCGAAATTCTTTAGGGGAATGTGGAAAAAAGGGATATGCACGCACTAGAGGGACAATTCTACGAATTTTTAAACCACTTTCGCATTCGCATGTCAATTTCAAACTGTCAAAAAAGTTTTAATTTTCATACAGTTTTGACAGTTTGCGATTGAGATGCGAATGTGAAGATCAGTAGAATTGGTACATATTGCGGGCAAAAGCCGGTCGATAATAAAAAAAAAAATAAAAAAAAAACAATTTCATTAAACTAACATAATATGGCGTTAGTTAGTTTTAGTAAGTTAAGAGTTTTTTTATTTAATCTATATATATATAAAACAAAGACGGGTTTGTTACAACACTTGTAACTCGAGATATGCTGAACCAATTTTCATGGTTATTGATTCGTTGGATTTGTCTCCGACCCAAATAGCAGAATACATCTTAAAAACAATGAAAACTCGATATGTGCAATGAATACTTAATTGACGGGAGCGAAGCCGCGGGGGACAGCTAGTTGTATATACATGTCACAGTCTGGAATTAAGAATTATATTTAACTACATTTCATTACCAATTTGAGGTCGTTATTTTATTCATAAGTTAAAATTACATATTTTAAATGTTTATCCTGAATTTAAACCAGAGCTTTTCTTGTTCTCATTTTATCTTAGTTTACATACACAAGGACTACAGGACAGCGAACCGAGTCAGGTTCAGGGAACGAACAGAGCTTTGAACCTAAGTTTACATGAAAACTGGATAAATTCAGGTCAAGATATATAGTTGAACTAGATCAAAAATGTTTTAAGTCTTCATTTTGGTCCGGTGTGTGTTTTGTATATAAAGTGGCGGTTTTAAAATGGTTGTCGTTTCGGTTTTTCTGTTCCAAGACTTTGTTTGTTACGTCTCATGGGGATGTTGCATAATAAAATCTGACTGAAAATATTAGCCAAAACTTCCTGAAAAGACAAAAGCTGTACCTTCGACCTCATCAACAAAATTGGATTTTTCAGACAATTCTTATTCTATAACGAAGAGTCAGCATCTGCCTGCTGTAATTTCATGTTATTTGGGATCGGTGCAACACGTTTATTTATTCTACTCTGTCCTATCAGCCAAAATTTTTATACTGAACTAGCTGTGCCCCATGGCTTTGCTCCCGTCAACTGGCTACCCTACCTACCCATTTTTTTTTGCCAGAGCTATTCATGTTTTTTTGGCTAATAAAATTAAATTACTCCGTTTAGTTGACACTAAGGCTGTTTTTATACCTCGAACAGAGGTTAATATGCCATAAAACGTGGCAATGCAGCCAGTTTTTTTGGATCTTGCAGTCGACCGAGCGGACGAACTTTTTGAGGCTATATTTTCAGTCGTTTATATTAGTCCGTCAGATAGATTGTCAAAAGAATATTAACAACATAATTTTTTAAGATAAAACTATCTTCGTATATTTTTATTGATTTGATAAAATGTTTTTCGATAATCCAATTCATCATCTGCCTTTTCCCAATTATATTGGGGTCGGCTTCCAGTCAAACCGGATTCAGCTAAATATCAGTATTTTACATGGAGCGGCTGCCTACTGGGTAACACGGTAGTCCTTGACAAGCCTTTTTTTTTTTTTTTTTTAGGGATGGGAAATCATCCAATGACTCCTCCCGCTCTGGGTGTAGCGGGAGGGAGTGTCAGACTTCTACTGACTAAAACCCATCCATGTTCCTTCATTGCCCTTTGTGTTCCGGAGCCACGGTGTCTCTTGCGAATAATCCCGCGACTCCGGCAGGCGTCGGCCCTTTCGGGCCCCTCTGTGTTGCTGACTCTCTTTGAGGCGCGCGTGGAACACTAACGCGCCGTCGACACGGCCTGTCGTCACTAGACGGACGGACGGCGAGCCACCCATAGCTCGCCGCCCACAGGCCCGCGCCTACGGTGGCCCCCGACGCCCGCGGCGTCCACCAACTCCTTGACAAGCCTGGTGTCTCATTTTCTGGTTTCTGACTATCCGTAACGACTGCCAAAGATCTCCAAATGACAGCCGGGACCAACAGCTTAACGTGCTTTCCGAGGCACGGAAGAAATTCAGTATGTTACGATGGTCACCCATCCACAGACCAACCTCGGCAAGCGTTGCTTTCTTGAATATCAAGCTGTTATTATTAAGCCACGAGCCACCATTTTGATAATCCGATTGACGGATTAAGTTTAATCGTATTTTTTTATGGAGGAAACATCCCTTCTTGCCGAACCGATTTTCATGAATTTTAGTTCTGAGTTACATGGGACCCGTGTAAATAAATTCTCTAACCCAAAAGTTGCTAGTCATAAAATCATATAGAACCATTCAATACTGCAGTCAGATTCTGCATCGCTTACCAATAAATCTAAGAAAATAAATACCCTAACATGAATAGAGACGGGCAAAATGAATGTCTTACGTCCTATGAACGCATTAGAATTTGACATTGGTACATTCACCAGCACATCAACCCATCCGAAACTATCAAATATTCCCAATCAACCTTGAACCTAATACTTCAGCAATAAAGTTGAAAATCTATTAAAGAAATTTGGCAGATTGTAGTAGCGTCTGTACATATTTTGCAGTTCGATGAACAAATGAAAAAAACATTTTGAACATCTGTTATTGGAATTTACGTAAATAGTAAGCACGGCTGTGAAAACGAGGATATGGGATTACATATGTCACCAATTTTGGCAGACATCTGCAGCCTGAAATGAATTGGTAATGAGTGCTGTCTAGGTAAAATGAGATTTATTCTAGAGGACTTTGTTTTGCTTTTTTGAGATGGTTTGCTCTTGACTTAAGTCTTGGTCAGAGATGACAGAGACAAAGTCTACGATGGAGCGAGCTTACCCAGAAGGAGCCTGTTTACTCTAACTTTGAAGAGATTAGGGTTTTAAGCGTTCGGAAACACAGACGCAGGCGGAGAGTTCCACTCCTTTGCTGTGCGCATTATAAAAGACGAAAATGCACATTCTCTAGCACTTTATTTATTACTTACTTCTTTTCAACCTGAAGCCTGATGAACCAGAGCTTCTGATGACCTGGTGAAGGTCGCGGGTAGCTGATGGATGCGAGACGCACAGGACCGGTACTTGTGGCGACGCTTGGGGGAGGCCTATGTCCAGCAGTGGATTGTCTCTCGGCTGACATAATGATGATAGTGACTTCGGCTTGTGAATTTGCCTGCGGATTTCCCATAGGAACAGACTCCTGGAATGAAAAGTATCCGATTTCCTGTAGACAGTCAGAATCACTACCACATTATTTTGTAATTTTGAGGAGGGAAAGTAAGTATAAGTTTTGATGCAGTTCTTAGATTTTTCGAACAAGATTGATTACTTGTTCAATAGAATATCTAAATCTCTTCAATAAGTTTCACTAACATATTTATCATCTCATCATCTGCCTAGCCTTTTCCCAACTATATTGGAATGGGCTTCCAGTCAAACTAGATTTAGCTGAATACCAGTATTTTACGTGGAACGGCTGCCTACCAGACCTCCACAACCCATTAACTGAGTGACATGGTACTCTTTCTTGGCAAGACTGGTGTCATATTTTTTAGCTTGTGACTATCTGTTACAACTGTTAAAGATCTCCAAACGAAAGTAGAGACCAACAGCTTAATGTGCTGTCCAAGCCACGAAGGGTACTCGGTATGTTAAGATGGTCACCCATCCACAGACCAACCACGGCAAGTGTTGCTTAACCTTGAAGATTTAGCCACGAACTCCTCCATTACTAACCTATTAACTGAAAAAAAAAATTGCCCTAGCCAAGCATTTTTGTAGCAGCTGTATTTCGAAAGATCCTCGGCATTAATCTATCAATCAACATGATGTTTATGTCGATTATTATAGTTTTATTCTTGTATCGGGGCCGATTCTGTATCACTCAGCTGTCATATAGTCACTCTATGGTATCTAGAAAGTTCTATTTAATAATATTTGTCTTGTTGTCAAGTCATTTTCGTATAATAAAATATCGCGCCACTCCAGTCTTTCGACCTCATCGAATGGATAGATTAGAATAAAACAGATCTGTTTTATGAGTAATTTGCCGTGCCTAAAGTCAGTTTAATTGGCAATGCCAACGAAGCTGACTTTCCAGCGTTTCTCCTCCAAATATATTACGCGCACACCCAAAGTGTCGAACTCTCTTCCAACGTCTGTGTTTCCGTCCACTTATAACCCGTCTGCCTTCAAAGCAAGAGTGAAAAGGCATCTTCTGGGCAAGCTCGCTCTATCATAGACCTTATCTATCGCTTTCTATCAGGCGTGATTGTGGTCTAGAGCAAGCCCATTTCATAATAAAAAATAATGCCAATTAAGTTTGGTTATTCTTGACTTCGGAAGGCGCGAGATTACAAGTCAGACGCACAGGACAGGTCAATATGGTGAATCTTGGGGGAGGGAGTTCCAATTCAACCAATTAGAAAAAAGTAATGTCGCGAGGAAATTTTTTACCAAAGAAATGTTGCGTGGATTATGTGAAAGATGATACGGCTAGGAAGGTGACTACTGAGAAAAAGAAGCTTGGAAGAACGCTGGATTGAAGAACTGAGATTCGACACAGTTACCGCGGCCCCGGATCGCAAAGAGCAGAAGTAGAAAAGTGAAAATATTAGAAGAAATTATTTGATAGGTAATTTCTTCTCAAAAAAAAAAATGTTTTCCATAATGTCGCACATTAAAAACGTAATATGAATTGAGGAAAACAATGAAATCAAAATTGTAGTTTTCCTGTCAGATTAACATTCCTTTGTTTGTTATTAGCAATGTAATATATTTTTCCGTCAACTGCTTATTCTAATTTTGCTTGTCATTGGCGCCTATTCTTTTGAACAAAAATAGAACTAATAGGAAAAGAAACAGTGAACTAAGATTGTTTAAAACAAAGGAATAATGGATTGGAACAATACCCTCACAAAATTGATGTATTTTTATTTTATTTTATTTGTGATAGGTTTAAATTGCTCTTGAGTCTAGTCTAGGTCACAGATAACAGAGAAAAATTCTACGATGGAGCGAGCTTACCCAGAAGTAGCTTGTTCATTCTAACTTTGAAAAGATTAGGGTTGTAAGCGTTCGGAAACATAGACGCAGGCAGAGAGTTCCACTCCTTTGCTGTGCGCATTATGAAAGACTCTTGGAAACGCTTAGAGCGAATTGGTGGAATAACAAGAAGGTAGGGATGGTAATTTGCAGTGCGTCTGGATTTCCAATGGTAGAAGGAGGCTGGTGGGATGAGGTCGTGGAGTTGTTTGGCACACTCTCCGAAGCACAATCTGTAGAAGACCGACAAGCAGGCAACCTTGCGGCGATGTCTGTGGCAGAGTCAAAGCTAATGTCGCCTTATACCTGCCTTTTCTGTAGGTTATAGTGACAAAGATGGCACTAAAAGCCTATGATGTGGACCAATCAGGATCCAAAAAAAAGACGCTAGATAGAGGAACCTTTTTATGTTATAGGAACTTTATTTCAGCGAAATTTGACAGCTCGTATTGTCAATGCTGTCTGTCAAATCCTAACAGTGCATTATAAGTTACTTTTGGTGGATTTTTATATTTGGTTGTCATTCGATGAAGATAATTCACGCGCTGTAATTCCACAAATCAGAAAGATGATAGCTGACCCGACTGATTTTCAGAATCAGAATCAGAACTTTATTTGCTCGAAGTGTAAGTACAATATAAGTAGAATAGGCTTGTGTCCTGAAAAAATCTAATTAGTCCGTCAGTTAGATTATCAAAAAATATTTGACCCGTGTTTTTTCTTTTGTTACGGGAACCAAAATTGACGAAGTTACGACGCTTTAAAAATTCTCAATACGTCACACCTTCGCATATTTTTTTGTGAGTCGTGACGTCACGACCGGGGACCCCCGAGTTTTGATGCGTTATATCTTTGTCAATATTCATTGATTTACAAAAACAAAAAATACGTGTCCATTATTTTTCAATACACTAACTGACGGACTAAATAGTTTTGCAATTTGTGGATGATGGAATCTAGCCTATTAGGCACTTGTTTCAAACCCGGCGAGCAGCGAGTGAAAAATTCCGATAGTTTTGACGGCGAGTGCTTTTGTGCGACGGACTTTTACTCGCAATACTCGCTCCGCACTAAAGGTAGAAATTACCGCTCGTTGGTGAGCTCTGACCACTGCGAGAGTATCGCCGAGCGAGTGTCGCTGAGCGAGTACAATCTTTGATAGCTCTTGTCACTGCGATCAACTAGAGGTAAGACCCGCTTGCCTACAATGTGAACAGCCAGTTATCGACTATGAATACATGTGTCTCAATTACTCAAACGAGATCTATATCTTTTGTCCCTTTCCTCAGTGATCTGATAGTTGAAAGCTATCGCTTCTCGCCGGTGGTACGACAAGTGCCTTAAGTAGTAGCATTTTAAATCCTTTTGCTGAATACATTTACATCAAGGATTGCTAACGAATATTTTATAGGTTTACTAGCTGACCCGCGCAACTTCGTCTGCGTCACATTTTCCGCTCCTAAATAATATTGCGACTATAAATAAAATTGAGATGTAAGCTACCCTATCTTTCAAGTTGGATCTAACTCCACCGCGGTGTGCAAATTTGATTAAAATCGGTTAAGTAGATTAGGAGTCCATCACGGAGAAACAACGTGACACGTGATTTATATATATTAAGATAGGTAACTATCCTGTAAAGTAGACTTTCTTGAATTACGCACTGTTAGAATTTCACTGACGTATACAAATAAGTCTATCCTTTTCTGGTTTTATAAATAAGAGCGAGATAAAAAAAAGCCTGAATTTAGTTTAGCTTGAAAGGGTCAGCATTGTGAAAGAAGTCTACTTACTATTCTCAGATGAAATATTCCCATAGATAGATACTCTATTTGAATTGCAAGTACATTATGCATGCAAATAAATACCGTCATTGCTGCATTTGAACTCGGGAAAGTTGATCGATTGTGTCATTGAGGGCCTAACCTATCTCGCATTATTGTAGTTTCAGCCATTTGTAGATCTTTGAAAAAGTAGAATGAGCTTGTTAGAAGTACCGACTTCAAATTGTTTTTATTTTATCACTTCTGATCTCAAAGCGGTAAAGGATGTCCGAGCCAAACATAAACTCTTTTTTCCTTGGAAAAAAAAGCCATCTAGGTGTGAACTTTCCTGATAAATTTTGTGTTTCCTGATAGCTACAACCTGGGAGTCTTTAAGTCAAGAGTGAATAAATTGCTTTTAGGCAAGCGTGCTCCATCATAGACCACATTATTGCTAACCATCAGATGAGATAGTGGTCAAATTATTGGTAAAAAAAAACATCGGGCCGTCCACGATGATATTGCTTTTTTTGATTTACTTCATAATGTGTGGTATTGACAAACGTGTTCAAATGTCACGTGTTCAATCCTTTACATTTTAGACAATCGACAATCGCAATAGGCTGGTTTCTATCATCCACAAATTGCAAAACTATTTAGTCCGTCACTTACAGTATAGAAAAATAATGGACACGTATTTTTTGTTTTTGTAAATCAATGAATATTGACAAAGATAAAACGCATCAAAACTCGGGAGTTTTTTCAGCGGGTCGTGTGACGACCCGCTAAAAATTATGGTAGGGTATGACGTATTAAGAATTTTAAAAGCGTCGTAACTTCAATTTTGGTTCCCGTAACAAAAGAAAAAATACGTGCCAAATATTTTTTGATAATCTAACTGACGGACTAATTAGATTTTTCAGGACACAAGCCTATTACTGATAGAATGGCTTAGGCACTTGTCTCACCGCCGACTAGAAAGCGATTAACTATCGACTATTTGCTCGCTGAGGAAAGGGACATGAGATATAGATCTTGTATGAGTAAAAGAGACACGTATATTAATAGTTGATAGCTTGCTGTTCACACTGCCGACGAGCCGGCTCTTACCACTAGTTCGTCGCAGCGACAAGAGCTATCAAATATTTGTACTCGCTCAGCGATACTCACTCGGCGATGCTCGCTTGGCGGTCAGAACTCACCTACCAGCGGTAGTACGGAGCGAGTAGTGCTAGTAATCGCCCGTCGCACTAAAGAACTCACTTAAGGTGAATGCTCCAACCAGCCCGCGAAATTCAAAATTTCTTGCGTTTTTTGCAGTTTTCAGGCCTTCGGCTTTAAGGTGGAAGCTCCACTTCCACCTTAAAGCCGAGCGTCAAAACTATCTACAAAGAAAAACTATCTACTAACTACAAAGAAAAAAAATAACTTTAATTTCGGAAGTCGGTGTTTTTGTTAGTTTCTTCGTATTTTGACACTGACTTCCGAAATTAAAGTTATTTTTTTCTTTGTAGTGTTTTTTTTTTTTGGAAGTCGGTTGTATTTTTTTGTAAAAAGTTTTTTTATTTTTCACATTTTAGTGGTGCCCCACACCTAACAACACCACTGCAAAATCGCAGAAAAGCAAAATACGCAATTTCGATTATCAAAAAATCATCTAAATAGTCAAATTCCAGCTATTTCGATTTAAAATCCAAAGTTCGTAACCGATTTTGATATGATTTAAATGGGACCAATCTGCAAGTATATCCTTTCAGATAAAATAAGAATTTTTCAAATCGATTCATAATATTGTCGGAGTTATGAGGTAACAAACATAAAAAAAAATACAACCGAATTGATAACCTTCTCCTTTTTGGGAAGTCGGTTAAAAATGCTGGAAATGGGTTCTATTGGTTGTTCTATAACACCCTAGGTATTTTTTTTGGATTTTTTTTTTCATGTACAAAAACCACTTTTCTACAGTTTTATTATATGTATAGATTACAAGCGCATATTACTGACGCAGACGAAATGGCCAGTGTCAGTGGTCCATGGTCCATGGTCCATGGTCAGTGCAACTTCGTCAGCGTCACATTTTCCATTATTGCTCCGCTCCTATTTGTCTTAGCGTGATGATATATGGCCTATAACCTTGCTCTATAAATGGGATATCTAACACTGAAATAATTTTTCAAATAGGACCAGTAGTTCCTGAGATTACCCCCTACATACAAACATGCAAACTTACAAACAAATGTTACCTCTTTATAATATTAGTATAGATTTATTTAATCAGTAAATAACACCTTAACAGCTATATGACCAATGCGATGTTACTACCACAAACAAAATACAATTTAAATTAAAAATAAAATAAAATACAGTAAAAAAAAACATAATTAAAATTAAATTCAAAATACAATTACTAATTCAAAAAAAAGGATTAGAATAAAATTGAAAACTAGTAAAAATAAAATAAACCAATTAAAATAAAAGCTCAATGAGATTAAAAATTCAATAATATTCACTTTAAAACAATAAGGGTTGAGATTATTAATTTACAATAATTTGTATCCAATATCTTTACATATATAATTCTGTATATAACTGAACTCCTCCTAAATGGCTGGACCCATTAGATTTTTTTTTTTAGTATGCGTTTGGGTGGCGCCCTGGATGGTTTAGATTCACAAATCAAAAGAAATAATTTTAATAATAATAAGTTGCAGCTGACGGGAGCGAAGCCGCGGGAGATAGCTAGTTTTATATAAATGCATTAATTTGTACCAAAGCAAACCACTGAGTCTGTAGACAAGCTACAAAGCTGCAACACACACAAAAAGAGCTTCATTTCTCAGCAGTTTTCATTAGAGTAAGTGCAGATCTCAGTAGCATGTCAGGTCGGGTGTCGAAAGAGTCACCTGGCAGCAAGCCAGGGGAATATTCCCGTCGAAGTTTTTATACCTAGGTACGATAGAACTATCCCCTTAAGGTGAATGCTCCAACCAGCCCGCGAAATTCAAAATTTCTTGCGTTTTTTGCAATTTGCAGGCCAGTTCTAGGTGGTATGTTGATTAAAATATTATTCGCGGCTGTAAGACGTATGTAGTTACAGAATCATAATTATCAAAATCACCAATACCACCCTCCAAGTTCATAAAAGCCTAGGAAAAAAAAGAACAGAAAAAGTCATTCCTAGAGCTTTATGAACTTAAAGCGTTGTATTGATGATTTTGATGATTATAATTCTATAACTACATAATGTGTTACAGCCGCGAATAATATTTTAATCAACATACAACATAGCACTGGCCTGCAAATTGCAAAAAACGTAAGAAAATTTGAATTTCGCGGGCTGGTTGGAGCATTCACCTTAATGTGCTTCGGCAATCGTCGCATTTCGCCAGCGGCTTTGCCCGCGTGGTCCCTAGGGAACATACTCTCGGGATATATTTAACCTATTTACCTTCATAGTTCCCGTTCCCGTGGGATTTCCGAGATAAAAACTATCCTATTTCCTTTCTCTGGTCTCAAACTATCTTTTTACAAAATTTCATCCAAATCAGTTCTGTGGTTTAGGCATGAAGAAGAGACAGAGAGACAGACGGACAGGGTTACTTTCGCATTTATAATGTTAAGTAGTATGGTAGGGATAATAATTTGAATTCAGAACTTTTTTATTCGGAAGTGCAATACTTGCTGAGGTATATTACGGGCGGATTACATCAATGAAACTGGAAATATTTGTACTTTACATACCTACTTATTACGTGGGTAAAATTCTTGAGGTTTTCGAAAGAGGATAAATAATGTCACATGAAAAAGTTTTATTGAAATTTTTTTTTAAGGGTTCCGTACCCACAAGGTAACAAACGGAACCCTATTACTAGGCCACCTCTGTCAATCCGTCCGTCTGTTTGTCAGCAGGCTATATCTCAAAAACCGTAACAGACGGTTGAAATTTTCTCAAATTGTATATTTGTATTGCTGCTTAACAGCAAATAATACAAATTAAGGTTCATGGTACGAAACCCTTTGTGTGCGAGTCCGACTCGCACTTAACCGGTTTGTTTTAGCTAAGCTAGCTGGCTGGCTGGCTGGTTGGAAGGTTTAACAAGGTTGTCCGATGCTATGGTCACTACTCTAGTCTAGACTCTATTCCCTGACCTAGACTAGAGTCAAGAGTCAAGAGAAAACCCATTTCAAGTAAAAAAAAACGGTTAAGTTACATTTATTTTCTAAAGTTACTAACTAAGTATGTCAAAACTTCTGGAGGCGGTGGTCCTCGCGCGCCTGCATGATTGGCGCGCGGAGGTACTAAGCCGGGGGGAAACTCCGCTGACGCGGCAAATTGTCGCGCAGCGGACGGACTTCCGGCGCGATCTCATGGCGTCATGGAGACGACGACTATCGCAACCCAGCGCAGGGCACGCCACAATAGCGGCGATAAGTCCCCTCTTTGAGGAGTGGCTTGAGAGGCGCCACGGCGTCCTCACCTTCCGCCTGACGCAGGTCCTCACCGGACATGGATGTTTCGGGAGGTTCCTGCACCGAATTCGGCGGGAGGAAACGCCCGGGTGTCACCACTGCGAGGATCGACCGGAGGACACGGTAGAGCACACTGTGCAGGTGTGCCCCGCTTGGGCGGCGCACCGCCGTGTCCTCGAAACGGCGATTGGCGGCGACCTCTCGCGTCCGGCCCTGGTCCAAGCCATGGTCCGGAGCGAGACGGAATGGGACGCCGTTGCCTCCTTCTGCGAAGCAGTCATGCTAGCGAAGGAGGTGGCGGAGCGGGAGAGGAGACCCTCTCGTCCTAGCCGCCGTGGTGGACGCCGCGGGCGTCGGGGGCCACCTGGTGACCTCCGGCCACCGTAGGCGCGGGCCTGTGGACGGCGAGCTATGGGTGGCTCGCCGTCCGTCCGTCTAGTGACGACAGGCCGTGTCGACGGCGCGTTAGTGTTCCACGCGCGCCTCAAAGAGAGTCAGCAACACAGAGGGGCCCGAAAGGGCCGACGCCTGCCGGAGTCGCGGGATTATTCGCAAGAGACACCGTGGCTCCGGAACACAAAGGGCAATGAAGGAACATGGGTGGGTTTTAGTCAGTAGAAGTCTGACACTCCCTCCCGCTACACCCAGAGCGGGAGGAGTCATTGGATGATTACCCATCCCTAAAAAAAAAAAAAAAAAAAAAAAGTATGTCAAAACTGGCAAGTATGCTGCATCGAACTAAACAGAATCACAGAAATTGGATCAGAAACCTCGTAGTAATCGGTATACAGATATAAAAATACCCACTGAATTGAGAACCTTCTCCGTTTTTGGAAGTCGGTTAAACACCTCTGATTTCCCAACTAACAAGATGAAATTGGTAATAGACTTCTATCGTTTTTAAAACTACGATGCTTTTTATTGCGAAGGATGATTTTTAAGATCAGCTAGTTTTAAGAAGCACAGATCCTCGAGACCCTAATATTTCGTCACAAAGCCATCATGATTCCGGTGTGGGAGGGAGACGGATATATGTGTATTTTTGTTGAACGATCTGCCCTTGACCTAAGTCTATGTCAGAGGCGACAGAGGCAAAGTCAATGATGGAGTGAGCAAACCTAGACGAAGCCTGTTCAACTCTAGCTTTGAAGAGATTACGGTTGTATGCGTTCGGAAACACACACGCAGTTAAAGAGTTCCGTTGCGGGATTTGTTGGAAAGAGTCGCCGCGGCCCTGGAACACAAAGAATATTACGAGGAATACGGATGGGTTTTAGTCAGTAAGAGTCTGACACTGCCCTCTGTGCCACCCAGAGCAGAAGGAGTGGTTATTTGATGATTTCCATAGCTAAAAGAAGGTAGAGGGTTCCATTACTTTGCTGTGCGTATTTTATAAAAGACGTAGCTTAATGCGAATTGGTGGAATAGCAACTAGGTAGGAATGGTTACTTTCAGGGCGTCTAGATGACCGATAGTAGAAGGAGGTTGGTGGGATGAGGTCGTTGACTTCTTGGCCACACTCAGCGAACTCCAATTTAAGGACTACTCAAACTTATTCAGCTCCATTCGTGTTTCGCTGAACGATTTTGGTCACACTTACACAGTTCTGCTTCTATCAGCCACGTACAGCGGCGTGAGGCCTCTGCCTCAAATTTTGCGGGCAGCGGGGCGGCGGAGGCGGCGGCGCGGGAGCGGGCTCGTTGCCCGCCCCCGCGCCGCTGCCACGCCGCTGTTTTCGAGAACCGGTCCATTTGATTTTACGCATAAGATCCTGCCGCTCCCACGCCGCCGACGCCGCCCCGCTGCCCGCAAAATTCGAGGCAGAGGCCTAAGAATGAGAAGGCGGCAGGGGCAGAACGCACTGAACTCTATCTATATAGCATTTGCACGATATTCTCATTTTATAGTAGTTTGCCGCGAAAGCTGAATTCAAATATTCAAAAATTCAAAAGTCATTTATTCAAATTAGGCTGAGGGCCAGCACTTTTTGAACGTCAAATTTTACAAAAGACAGTCCCCCAAAACGCACGCCCGTCACTACTTCCTAGTGTTTTAGCTAAAATTTACATGACACAAAAAAAAATATATTATTTATCACTTGTTTGACACTAAAACAAAAAACACACTTAAGCAAATATTAGTGTTGACGCACGTGGATTAAATAAGTATAAAAAATGACCTAAATAGTCAGACAAATAAAATAAATAATAAAAAGAAGTTAAAAAAAAAAAAGAAAAAAAAATATTATATGAACACATAAAACCTGTCATGATGCGGAAAGCTCAACGCGGCGGACGCGTACGCGTCTCTAAACAAAATCGTTGTTTTCTATGGGCATAAGCTGAATAGGGCTGAATAAGTTTGAGTGGTCCCTTATAGTGATGAGTCACTTAAGTATGAGACGCATAGCACTATCTCTTTTTTAAAACGGAATTATTATAGCCGGTAGTACGTCATAGTAGTAACCCGGGTTCGACTGACTGACGTCTTTCCGGTGAAATACTGATATTTTTTTTTTATAATTTGCTTTCAACTCGATAATATTATTTAAAAAAATATCACTAACTTTTGCCCTAGACACGCACAAATGAATTTAACAATGACGTAAATTGATAAATTCTTGTACCAGGAATTATTTGCCTGAATTTAGGCATTGATTAACTAATTAACTAATAGTAATAATTTTCCTGTAGTTATCTCATTTGTGGTTGAAAATAGTTTTTTTATGTAACTTTTTCAGTATTTTACCATCTGTAATTTCCCTTGATTATGTCACATTTTACAAAATAATGGTGTGTGTGACGTAGATTTTTTTGCTTCCCGCTTTACCTACCTACGCTTTCATAGCGAGCACCAACCTTAAAAAAACCTCTACAAAATGAACTGTTACTTTAAACATGATATTACCATTAAACCACATTGCTTTCTTTTACTAATCTCTTCAAAACTTGAGACAGAATAGCTTTCTCGTGCTACCAACTCTACTAGGGTCACTCCCCTGCCATCTTAGCGTTATGATACGCTCACAAAGTCACGTACGCAAGTTCAATCTCCTTTCTCTTATCTTTCCTTACTTTTTTGTCAAGTTACACCTTTTTAGTGGCTCTCCTTTGAGAAAAAAGGTTACGATCTAATAGCACTGGTTGGTTATGATGTTTGCTGAGTGTTGAATAACAAAAAAAAGGAAATGTCATTTTGACAGAGGTGGGTTTAAAGTGGCGGGAATTATGTCATTGTCGAACAGTTAAAAAAAAGCATAATATATTATGTAATTGTTACTGCGCATTTTCACTAGTGTTTGAGCTTGTATTTGTAAATAAATAGGTGATCGAAAGGTGAATTTAAAAAAAAAAGCATATTATTAACAATTACATATCTCGTACCTAATTTGTGAGTTACATAAACTTTTGATAAATCCCGCTATGCTTTACACACCATTTAGCTAGATTATTCGGTACCTATTCCATTTACGTAAATATACTTAATATATGAACTTATCCTCTCTTTTAGTATTATGAATTTGAGTGTGTATGTTACAATGTCACGCTAAACCAATTTCGATGAATTTTGGAGCAAAGATAGCTTTAATTCGGTTTTAGGCTACTTTTGTATGAAGAAGCAGACTAACACGAGTAAAACTGCAGGAGAAAGCTAATTCGTAATAAACACGTGTTCACATTCTAGCGTTAGACCTAACCTCCAAAATGACGTGAGTTTGTATTTGTAAATCAACAAATTCCTAGATTACGATAGCAAAAGCTTCTTCATAATACTACGATTATTTCCTGATATCAGAAACAGGTATTTTTATTACGTGGTAGCACAAGTATGCCATTCATTCCGGCGATCGTAATCAAATTTTTTTCCTACGTGATAACTGACACGAGTCAATAGATCAGCATATTTAAAAAAGAACATGCCAGACGATTTACCACCTTATTCCTTCCTAACTGCCCACTACATCTTGACCCACGGCAAAACATGGAACTACAAAAATCGTGTCTATTTTAACAGCTGGCTGTCATTTCTCCTTGAAAAGTGCCGCCATTATGCACGGCCATTTTGAAATTGACATCAGAAAAATTATAAGCTCTGTCTTGGATTTTGTCGTACTCTCAAAACTGTCGCGCCTCGTAACTATGCGTTCACAGTTTTTTTACGCGTTTTTATGAATTACTGAGAACTGTGAATGAGTCACATATGTCGTATTAATTATGGCAGTTGTCATGGAATTCCTAGGTGATTAATTGATATGACGCAATATTGCGATAAGTTTTTACATCGTAGTTGGGACTTCCTTGATCTATCATCATCTGCCTAGCCTTTTCCCAACCACATAATATTGGGACCGGCTTCCAGTCAACCCGGATTTAGCTGAGTACCAGTATTTTACGCGGAGCGGCTGCCTACCAGACCTCCATAACCCATTAACTGGGTAAACACGGTAGGTAAGTATTTGATGGAAAAACTGGAGTCAGATTAACTGGCTTCCGACTATCCGTAACGACTGCCAAAGATCTACAAATTACAGCCGGGACCAACGGCTTAACGTGCTTACCGAGGCACGGAGACTTGGTATTTTAAGATGGTCACCCATCCACAGACCAACCTTGGCAAGCGTTGCTTAACCTTGAAGATCGACCAGTGCGACTTTTTATTATATAGCCACGAGTCTTCCTTGATGTATCAATAAGTATATTTAAAACAAGCTTTTTCCCGCAATTTCGTTCGGGCACATCCCAATTCCGTACGAATTTCTGGAAATCCTCTCTTAGTAATCACCTGTACTCCCCAAGGAACCTACAACGAGAACAGTTCTCGTTACGGGAAATACGGGATACGCGCAAACGAAGTCGCGGGCAAAAGGACGTATCTACACAACAAATAATCTGTCTGTTTGCTGAGCTTTTACTGCTAAATCGCTTAACCAATTTTGATGAAACTTGGTATAGAAGTAGCTTGAAGTCGGATAATAAAATAGGATGTCAATTTCAATAGTGAAATTATTAACTCTCGCGGGTGAACCACGAGTTCATTCTTGTATTTTTTTCTTGTTACTGTCTGCTTGGTCATTTCTAGTTTCCAAGTAAAAAGGTTAGCAAATAAAATTATGTCAGAAAAAAAAAATATGGCCAGATTGTTTTTCCTTGTACAAATTCTCAGTTAAAGTAGTCAACAGCTTTTGTACCCAGTTAACTGTATTAAGCTCGCCACTGCTACGTGGGTTTAGAAAATATAACTGACTTGACGTGGGTGTCCTTCTGCTTAGTATAATCCGCGCGCAATCAGAATGGGATAGAACTTCGTCAAAGTAAATCGAAAATGACAGTTCTTTCTTCAAGTAGCATTAGCAAAAATGTTCCGAATATTGATTATAAATAAGCTTAAATGATAGATCGTAGAAATAACAAATTTACCATCAAAATTCAGAACATTGATATTCAGATGATTGAAATCAACAACTGACGTCACGGCGTTTACCACTACCTTAGTACTACAATACTCAAATCAGCAACAAATTGAAAAAATCTTTTTACAATAAAATACAACCGACTTCCAAAAAAAAACACTACAAAGTAAAAAATAACTTTAATTTCGGAAGTCGATGTCAAAATACGAAGAAACTAACAAAAACATTTTTATGCTATGTTAAAAGTTTTTTATTCTTCACTTTTTACTGGTACCCCATACCTAACAACACCACTGCAAAATCGCAGAAAAGCAGAATACGCAATTTCGATTACTAGGATGACATAAAACCATCATCCAAGTAGACGAATTCAAGCTATTTCGATTTAAAATCCAAAGTTCGTAACCGATTTTGATAAAATTTAAATAATGCAAGTATATCCTTCCAGGTAAAACAAGAATTTTTCAAATCGGTTCATAATTGTTGGAGATATGAGGTAACAAACATAAAAAAAATACAACCGAATTGAGAACCTCCTCCTTTTTGGGAAGTCGGTTGAAAAATATATCGTTATCCACGACATATCCATAGTAACTTAAACAAACTCTTCAGGCTTATAGTATAAACCTGAAGAGTTTGCTTGTTTGCTTGAACGCGCTGATCTCAGGAACTGGTGGTCCGATTTGAAACATTCTTTCAGTGTTAGATAGCCCATTTATCGAGGAAAACTATAGGCTATATATCATCACGCTAAGACAAATAAGAGCGGAGCATTACTGGAAAATGAGACGCAGATGAAGTTGCGCGGGTCAGCTAGTTAATTATACGAGTAAGAAGCCGCCGCTATAGGTGATGATGATATTAGACGGTGGCACCTTGAAACAGTAATTCAGAATCATCAGCAATGAGGAATAGGATACGGTCATAGAGATAATGACACGTGTGATAAGTAGTCTTTCAGTTTAGATAAAAGATAATAAAAACTCTAATCCATCATCATTGTGAGGCTGCCACATGTAGGTAATATTGATCTGATTAAACAACTTTTAATATTTTTAGGGTTCCGAATAAAAAACAGAACCCTCATAGGATCATTCGAGTGTTTGTCCGTCAGTCTGTAATAGTCAGTTTTCTCCGGATATATTGGACCGATTCTGATGAAATTTGGTTTACATATGGACCTCTGTGACTCAATATATGTAAATAAATAAATTTTGAGTATGGGGTCACTTTTTAACAGACTTCCCAAAAAGGAGGAGGTTATCAATTCGGTTGTGCTTTTTTTTATGTTTATTACCTCATAACTCCGACAAATGAACCGATTTGAAAAATTCTTGTTTTATCTGAAAGGATATACTTGCAGATTGGTTCAATTTAAATTTTATCAAAATCGGTTACGAACTTTGGATTTTAAATCGAAATAGCTGGAATTCGTTTACTTGGATGATGGTTTTATGTTATCCAAGTAATCGCAATTGCGTATTTTGCTTTTCTGCGATTTTGCAGTGGTGTTGTTATGTGTGGGGTACCACTAAAAAGAGAAAAATAAAAAACTTTTTATAAATATAAAATAAATTTTCGGAAGCCGGTGTCAAAATACGAAGAAACTAACAAACACACCGACTTCCGGAAAAAGTTATTTTTTATTTTGTAGTGTTTTTTTTTTGGAAGTCGGTTGTATTTTTTTGTAAAAAGTTTTGGAGACCAAAGTAGAGAACTGAAAAAGATTTTTTTAAAACTGTATTGTGCGGCATACCAAATGATAGATATTTTTCATAGTTTTAAACTACTAAGCCTAAAATTAAAAAAAAAACGAGAATACTATCCTTTAGAGAAGTAGTATTATTTTTGTAGCAGTATTTATACCTAAAACTAAAACTGTTTACTAAGAAAAGGTATAAAAATCATCCCCTAAAGTTCATCAATAAAAGTTAACACTGAAGCTCAAATTTTACCGATGGGGAAACCCAGTGAGCACCCAATACGCATTTACAGAAATTGACACAAAAAAATGTGAATACGCTGTAACCCGTACTACTAAATTAAAAAAAGGATAAAAAAAACCAGCCCACACCCCAATCCGACCTTTGGAATGTAAACCAAACCGTTTATCAATCTATTATCTCTCTGGAGGCTCGTCCGTCGCATGCGCTGCGTCGCGCGGCCATCTTGTGACGTAAAACTATTGCACAATAGTTGCTTTTATGAGAAAACAGGACGTATCTACACAAATTAAAGTAACCAATTTCCGACATTAAGATTATAACTTAAGGTCGGGAATCGGTTACTTCGTTTGTGTAGATACGTCCTTTTTCATATGACATCGGTATAGTCGTGGACGACTACTCATACTACAGCGTCGTATCTTGATTCGTGTACTATAGAGTCGAGGCGCCATACATCCGATGTGATTATATTATTGGAGGTGAATTTTGAGAAAAAAAATGATTACTTTGATAAAGTTGGTAGTAGTCTTATAATAATTTAATATAGTTTTGAATGTGCGTTGTAAGGGAAGAATCACTATACATATTATAAAACAAAGTCCTCCGCCGCGTCTGTCTGTCTGTTTGTTCGTGATAAACTCAAAAACTACTGCACCGAATTTCATGCTGTTTTCACCAATAGATGGAGTGGTTATCGAGGAAGGTTTTAGTATAAAATATGTCAAGCGGGCGAAGCCGAAAGCATCAGGTTTAAATATTAGGGTAAGTCATGAAAGTCAAAAAAAAGATCATCACAACTTTTATTACTCGTACAAGGAACCACTGATTGTGGTCCAAATTGTTTTTTCTAATATCATAGACCACAATACTACAAACACGTAGGATTCTGTGCTGACGTGACTCCAGTGGTGTTGCACATAACAACAGGTGGGCCCACAGACTGTTACGTCACGTCATTCACTTACAAACGAGCAACCACATTCAGTTAGCTGAGATTGGACTACGAAAACCGCTCTTATCCTGACGAAATAAGAACGCGGTTATAGTCTAAAGTGTTACTATAGATGTGCGGTATTTACAAGTAAAATCTTGATGGAATTATCCCGAAGGGACCGTCAGAGGATGAAATGTACATCCCGCTATTAATGTTTTAAGTTACAATGTACCTACTAACCGAACTACGCAATAGGGAGAGGATGGATTGTATGAGGAGCAACATGAAAGACAATGATAACGTGGCAGTTAATAACACAAACAAAACTGGCCAAGTACGAGTCGAACTCGCGACGAAGGGTTCCACAGGTACCATTATCTCTGCCAGGGCTGCGGACTTTTTTCGAAAGAGTCACCGCGGCGGCAATGCAAAGGGCACTAAGAGGAACACTTATGGGTTTTAGTCAGTAAGAGTCTGATACTCCCTTCCTTCGCCCAAAGAGAGAGTCATTTAATGATTTCCCATCCACAAAAAAAAGTACCATAATCTATAAAAACGGTAAAATAAAACACGTTTGCTGTATGGAAGCCCCCTTAAATGTTTATTTTATTCTGTTTTTTTTAGTATTTGCTGTTATAGCGGCAAAATTTCAACCGTCTAGGCTGTCACGGTTCATGAGATACAGCTTGGTGACAGACGGACGTACAGCGGAGTCTTCGTAATAGGGTCCCGTTTTACCTTTTATGTATGGAACCCTAAATACGTGTTGCGCCGACCTAAAGTAACATGAGATAAGGGCAGAAATATGAGAACTTGCCTATGGCCCAGAACGCGGATCACAAAATGCAAACAGCTGGTAATGAAGTCGCGAAATTTGTTTCAAAGGACATTAGGAAGAACACGGATGGGTTTTAGTCAGTAAAGGTCTGACACATTCCGGTCTTCGCAGAGCGGTAGAATAGAATAGAATAGAATAGAATAGAATAGAATAGAATAGAATAGAATAGAATAGAATAGAATAGAATAGAATAGAATAGAATAGAATAGAATAGAACAGAATAGAACAGAAAAGAACAGAACAGAACAGAACAGAACAGAACAGAACAGAACAGAGCAGAGCAGAGCAGAGCAGAACAGAACAGAAAAGAACAGAAAAGAACAGAACAGAACAGAACAGAACAGAACAGAACAGAATAGAATAGAATAGAATACTCTTTATTGTGTACACCATATAAGTTACAGAAAAAATTGATGAAGAAAACATTACATAGGGTGACACAATGGGCGGCCTTAACGCATTTAATTATTTTCTATTCTTAAAATTTATTTTTATGATTGATGAGTTTATTTTTTTAAATTGTTTCTTTTTGATTTTTAATATTGACTAATATAGTTTTAAGACCTCTGTTACTATGAATATTATTAGTCTGAAATCAAATTAATAAATGAATGAAAAAAGGCTGGTAATGTAAATTTCCATGAAAACCCCTATTACACTTTTTAGCGAACCGAGAATCAAAATCACGCTCCCCACACTCAGGTCAACCGTCCTAGCAACCACTACTCAGAAATGAAAAAAACCCAATTAAACTATATCCGACCCGATATAATCAAACTTAGAACCCTACACTCAGGACAATAAGCATTACAACTACAGAACCAAAGGGTAGTAACGTCATTTAATGCCAGATCCTTTGTAAATAATAGCCCATTGTTTCAACACCTACTTAAATACGTCATACTTGACCATAAGGTAAAATCTCCATAGAGATAAAAGACACAGGCACAGATGTGTGGGATTCCCATCATCCAGACATACGCTCATTATTCTTAGTACAGCAGTAATTAAATCAATTTGAAAAGATCCTTGTCTTCAATCAGAAAGAATGAGGCAAAAATCTGGAAAAAAGGACAAAAAAAAAAAGGTAAAATTGGTAATATCTTTACTAATTATTTAAGGGAAAGCTGTTAAGTTGTAATTGTTTTAATTTTATTTCTGCAAAATTTACTATTGTAAAAGAAAATGCCAGTCCATTTAAACTTCAACAGTAAAAAAAAGAAAACATCAGAAAAAAAAGTATTGACGTAAAGTGTCGATCCCCATACACAAAATATTAGAAACTGTGATCGTAAGAAAAAGTATTTAAAAAATTAAAATCATAATCATTCTTCTAAGTAGCACCAACGAGAGTACATTGACACTAGCTTAAATCAATAACGATACCAACGAAAAAATAATAAAACTATCTTCCATTCTTCACAAAAAAAAAAAAAACATTCCAATCACACTATACGAATTTTTAATAAAAAGTATCAATCTTGCATCCTTATCGACGACCAACAACGATGACGAAATAAAAAACAAAACAAAAAAAACCTTTCCAATCACATAATTACACGAAAGTATAATAACTAGCCTTAACCGAATTACCCGAATAAAAAAAAATCTTCCATCTCTTTAAAAAAAGAAACAAAAAATTACTTTTCCAATCACATTAAACGAAAGAATAATCTACTCGTAGAAAATTTTCCCGCAGAATCGCGCAGTGTAACAAACCATTCGAATCAGTTAGTCGATTTGCGCCATATATAAGGGGGTGGCAAAAGGAATTGTCCATACTTCTAACACTACTCCCAAACGAATAACAGCTCAAGGAATTTTGTATTTTTATATTTGATCGTGTGTTTCGTGCGAACGAGATTAATCAGGTTAGTTTTTTCATTATTAATAAGTGTTTTTATCGATTTATTTTGAGTTTTCTTTTTTGTGATTATTTCCCATTTTTGGTGTTTTTTTTTTTTTTGTTAATTTAGTTTTTTGGTGACTTTAAAATTGAGTTCAAGTAACGTTTTCCAATTCTAAACTAATTAATTGTGACCAAAAATAATTATATGAAAAAAAATTGCTCTTAGATTTCCCTAAAAATCAATCCGAGAAAAAAGTAACACAAAAATCGACCACTACTTCTTACTTTTCTCATCCCTTTTAAACAAAAATTTAATACTAAAAAAACTTTTTTCCGAAAAAAAAAAAACAACGTGACAAAAAATTACCTAATAAAAAAACCATTTGATAAAATCGTAACACGCGTCGCGCGTCGCGGACAAGGTACGAGTACGTCAAATAGCGCTTACAACTAGAACGGACTTGATTCTAAATTATGAGTCACTGTATTTAGAGGCCGATTTATCTGCCTAACCCACAAGACGGATTTATTTATGATGAGTGTCAATATTACACACTAAAAAGTGATTTTAATTCGATACTGACAAGAAAAAAACCGGTAGTGTGTGATTTTTGTTCGTTTAAAAAAAATGTGTTCTTACACTTTTATTTACGAGTTTTGTTTAAGTGTTTATGTTAATCAATTAATAGATCTATAAACTAGAATTTTAACCTAAAATGGCAATAGTAGGTATATTATAATAGCCTCTAACGATCACTTTAAGGATTTTAGTGGTAATAGTTTTGTTAGTACTGTACAGGTCAGCTGTACTTGATTTCACACATAGTGAATAGGTCGATATTGTATAAACCGCTTATAATTAAATTTCCTACACGGAAATTTCAACAATTTTGTAGTAGTTGAAACCAGAATCCACTCCTAATATATCAGTAGGTATTGGCTTAAAATATCAAATAGAAAATCTATTTGACTACTATTTGACGCTAATCAATAAATTTTGATTTTGCACGATTGCAAATAGACACATATAAGTGCCAATCAGCCTTTTAAATTATTCCAAATAATTGGCTTGTCAACTGAAAAATCTAATTTGTCCGACAGTTAGATTAAACAAAAATCATTGACTCGTTTTTTTTCCTTTTGTTACGTAAACCTAAATTGACTATGATGAAATTGACGCTTTTAAAATTCTCAATACGTCACGCCGTGGTATAATTTTTAGTGCGTTCTGACGTCACGAGCCCGAGTTTTGATGCGTTATAACTTTGTCAACTTTCATTGATTGACAGAAACAAAACTGCGTGTCCATTATTTTTCAGCCCTCTAACTGACGGACTAAAAAACATACAATCGAATTGAGAAGTCCTTTTTGGAAAGTCGGTTAAAAATAGATTTGTAATTTATTGAGGGTGGAAACTAGCCTAATCAAACTAATTAGTCTTGATTAACAACTGAAGAGACTGTTGTTAGTTAGGTAGTATAAATGCTTTATACCAAAAGTCCTGAGTGTCTTTAAGTCAAGAGTGAATAGGTTATTTCTGGGCAAGCGTGCTCTTGGTCGAACAAATCATCGCTAACCATCAGGCGCGATAGAATGTGTGTATCGACCAAGACAAAAAAAAAATGAAAATAAATTTCCAATTTTTAACGTACACTTACCAGTTTTCCTCGATTGACTCAACTTTTCTCGGAAAATCGTAGATATTTTTGTAAATAAAAATAGATTCCGTCTCACACATACCGCAGTTGTCGTTGAAGATGACTAACTGGTTTATTTTTCAAGGGCTAGACAGTAGTTTTTTTTATACTATAAATATGAAGATCAGTGAACTGTCTAAAGTGTGATGATGACGTCATTGGTATCATCATAATCTACCTTTTCCCAACTATATTGCGGTCGGTTTCCAATCAAACTGGATTCAGCTGAATACCAGTATTTTACTTGGAGCGCCCTACCTGTACATGATTACGTCATTATCAAAAAATCAAAATGTCAAAAGTCGTTTATTCAAATTAGACCAGTACTTTTTACAAAAGGCTCAAGTTTTACAAAAGATTTTCGGTTTTTTAGGTATACTAGTTTTCTCTCACAGTTTTGCTTCTCTGGCATAAATCACAGAAACTGCATAATTATGGAGTTAGTAGTGCATACTGGAAGTTGGACTCGCGTACGAAGGGTTCCGTACCATTATCTATAAAAACGCCAAAAAAATTACGTTTGTTGTATGTGAGCCCCCTTAAATATTTCTTTCATTCTGTTTTTTAGTATCTTAGTAGGTAATAGGGTCCCCAAAAAAGTATGACTAAGCTTTCTATCAGTAATGAAAGAAGTTTCATACTTTCAGTTCTCTTTCTAGGTAGCTTTAACTAAGGATTTGCTCGCGTTAAAACAGCCTGTAACCGTATCCATGACTCCATCTAGCTCAGTACCAAAAATTATCTAAATCGTTTCGGCGAGTTAGACACGATAGTCAACATCTGCCTAGCCTTTTCCCAACTACATTGGGGTCGGCTTCCAGTCAAACTGGATTCAGCTGAATACCAGTATTTTACATGGAGCGGCTGCCTACCAGACATCCACAACCCATTAACAAAACATTGGGTAACACGGTATTTCTTGGCAAGACTATAGTCAGATTTACTGGCTACTGACAATCCGTAACAACTGCGAAATATCTACAAATTACAGCTGGGACCACCGGCTTAGCGTGCTTTCCGAGGCACAAAGGAAACTCGATATGTTAAAATGGTCACCCATCCACAGACCAACCTTGGCAAGCATTGCTTAACCTTGAAGATCGACCCATGCGCCTGTTTTTATTTAGCCACGAGCTCCTCGAGTTAGACATGAAAGTGCAACACAAAATAAATTTTACATTTGTAAAAAAAAGACCTCCCTACATACTTCCTGAAACTCTTCTCCTACGCCATCGCGACCAGCCCTGGTCGTGCGCTTCCAGATTATTCCAGGATGACCAGTCATTAAGACTAGCATTAATTAGGAATAATAAATAGTCCAAATGCTATCTGTACAAAAATCATAATTCCGTATCTCAGTCATTATTATAGCATTAAATGATATATGTATAATGACTGTCCTCCACAAGTTTTTCCTTAGTATTCATCTAATAATTAACGACTAGTTAATTATTTTAAACACATTAAGAACCAGCTACTCACTCAAACTCGACCTCCAACTGAACCAGGTGCTTTCCTGGGTTTGAGTCGCCCAATGATCTCCTTTACCTCGTCTGGAGTGACGGGGGCAGGGGGTCATCGGGGTCCTCGACAGATACATCAATTGACATACGTCAAAAAAAATTCGTCACTTTCATAATTTAGATAATGAACATAATACCACACCCACTGTTTTGCAATGACGATCATCCATGATTCTATGACGTATTCCCAATTTAAATTACAGTCAATTTAAGCTTGATTCATGAGTGTGACAATTTGGCTGTCTGATGCGCACAAAACGTTTTGTGAATACAGATAAGGAGGGTAAACCTCAGAGTTTGTGTTTCCTGATAGCTACATACAACTTGGAAGTCTTTAAATCATGATTGCATAGGTTACTTCTACAAGCATACTCTGTCGTCAATCATATCATTGTTTCACATCAGGTGAACAGGCTACTTCTGGGTAAGCTCGCTCCATCGTAGACTTTGTCTCTGTCATCTCTGACCAAGACTAGAATCAAGCGCAAACCCTTCACAAATCTCTGTCATTTTTGACCAAGACTACTAGAGCAAACCCATCACAAATAAAAACAAAGGTGAGACTGTGGTCGAATGCAATTTAGGGGTACTTCCCATACTAAACGTTGTTCAAAATGATGATCACAATGACCCCTTAAGATATTGTTACACGTTATAAACAGTCATAATTTCTAATGTCGTCATTCCAAATCTGGTAGTTAACGTACCTACTTGACCTTTATCTGTTTTTTTTTTTATATATAATTAATCACTGTCAAATTTGTATCAGTGACAAATCGAGCACATACACGCTTTAGATTAGACATATCGATAACTAAATATAAAATATTTCCCCATTGGTAATTTTGTCACTGTACACGTGCTTCACAAGTGCCGAGGAAAGCACGTTAAGCCATTGGTCCCAGCTTGTCATTCAGTAGATCTTTAGTAGTGGTTACAGATAGTCAGAAGCTAGAAAATATGACACCAGTCTTGCCAAGCAGTACCATGTTACTCAGTTAATGGGTTGTGGAGATCTGGTATGCAGCCGCTCCACGTAAAATACTGGTATACTGCTGAATTCGGTTCGACTGGAATCCGATCCCAGTATAGTTGAGCAATGGCTAGGCAGATGATGAAACGTGTTTCACACGTTGACTTTAGCATATCTCGTGTATATAATTAGCGTTACGAAATCGTAACGAAAGCAAAAATCGAACCCACGACTGTACCACGGTAAGTTTTTTGCTACTAATCCTTCTGTCATCAAAATAAAATCATAGATTCTGCAACTTGGGTCACAATAAAATTTAAGAGGTAAGGGGCTCATTGGCGACGAAAAACTGGTGGATGCCAAGCTACACAGCTTGGCTCATCGCCGCAAGGCTTGTCGATCTTCTACAGATTTGTACTTCGGAGTGTGTGTCCAAGAACTCAACGACCTCATCCCACCGGCCTCTTTCTACCATCAGACACCAGACGCACTACAACTTATCGTCTCTACCTTGTTGCTATTCCACCATTTCGCACTAAGCGTTTCCAAACGTCTTTTAAAATGCGCACAGCAATGGAGTGGAACTCTCTGCCTGTGTCTGTGTTTCCGAACGCTTACCACCCTAATCTCTTCAAAGTTAGAGTGAACAGGCTCCTTCTGGGTAAGCTCGCTCCATTGTAGACTGTGTCTCTGTCATCTCTGACCTAGAGTCAAGAGCAGGTTTTTAACTAAACCCAAAACTTCGATAGAAAATTTTCAGTCCTCTTTTTGTATTAATCGTTCATCAAAGAATGTATACTGTTTGAGCCCAGTACTTCATCATAATTAGCTTCTAACATACAAATCATTGCCAGCGACTTCCTACGCGCATATCGCGTTTTTTCCGGTTTCCGTAGGAATTTCGGAAAATTCTCTCCTATTGTTCCACTACGGAGTGTAGGGAAACTTCATGCTAAATTTCAGTATTCTACGAGAAGTCAATCAGTTACGGAAGAATTTTATATATTAGGATTAATAACTAACTATAAGCTCAAACAAGCGTAGTTAATGTAATCTTTATGAGAAATCATTGAAATAGTTCACCCATGCTCCTGAAACATATGTTTTATATAAGGAAGTCAAACGCTGATTGCAGACTCGTGTAAAGTAAATAGATATTCAACTGTTTCTAGTTAGCAACACTGGAATCAATTCTTTCTGTTTTTATGAAGTGAAGCGAACATCTCTACTTTCCTTACACTTTGACAAGCTTTTGATAATTATTCATTGTCACTGATATGGTGTTGTGATTTTGATTAGACCAACTTGTCTAAAAAGGCCGCTTTATCAGAATCATAATATTAACCACAAAACAAATTTGTCAAATTTAATTTTCATCTTTATCGCCAACGCGTTAGGTTTAAGGTTGATTGGGAAAATTCGACAGTGACTGGTAGCGTGATGTGCTTTCTGATTCTGCTAAATTAGCCTTAAATAAGAATTGGCCTTTTGAGATTTATGACAATGATTCTCTTGGTGATGTCTCAGTTAACTGATGGTTTGGGCTTATACATAAGGCAGTGATGGTTATTCATCGCCAGATTTATGTTATCCCCTGTTTTGATGTTGTAATCTTTGGTGAATTATGAAATGATGATGTCTCGATAAAAAGAGATTTTGAAACTTAGTTGAAACTTTTGGGGCCGAAATAAACGTTTAGCACACCATATCTCGAGCGAACTTGGTGAACGATAACGACGAAAACTTAAAACATTTATTTAAAAATTTCGGTAAATTAAAATGTTAAAGTTTTTTCCATTTTCTTTTTCAGGCTGCAACTAAATACTCGCCTAGCGACATCTATTATCGAATAGCAACAATGATGAACTCAATTTCGCTACTCGCCGCTCTCCTAGTGTCGCTGCTGTGCACTTTTGCGATTGCACATGTAGCCGACAGCAGAAAAGGATTAGATAACAATATTCAACCGAATGGTAAGTTGTATTTGATTTTATATTATAATTTAATTATCCTTATTATTTTGACGGATAGATGTATTGCTGGGGAGTTTAATTCGCCACTATATCTTGACTGGAAGTGGTCACAAGCTGGAGTTTTGTTAATAGATGGGCCTTGAGGTAGCCGAATATAATTACCCTCCTCATTTAAAAATAGGGTAATGATAATGACAAAAGCTAAGCTGGAGTAAAAAAAGGGGTCAAAAAATTAAAATTGTATCCAAAAGGCGCCTATATGAAATCATCGCCATTTTCAGGAAAACATATTGATTTATTCAGAGTTATTTGAATTTCATGATTTCCTTGTCGCCATGGTTGGGAGTTAAGCTTTTTTGGAATAAAGACTGTGGTATATATGGGCTAGATATGAATCGGTAGCATTGTGGAATAAGTGTAGCTTGATCTTTATCATTGTATCGATGTAGTATCCCAATGTGCTCGAAGTCGATCCAACTTGCTTCTTCTTGCATACTCCTTTATTAATCATCATTAATTTGAGTAGTTGATTTTAAAATGTGGATTCATGTGTTACTCAACCTGTTTCACGACATTTTCATTTATTATGACAATGCAACCATTGGTTCCACCTGATGCTTTATCCGGTTTATTTTAATTTCTGAACGATTGAACTCTATGGTATATAATATTTTTAAACTGTGGAACCTGAAATTAAAAAAGTCAGCATTCCGTTGCTCTTATGAATACGACAGCTTTCTTTGACATTACATAATAAAAAAAGTAATAACAGTATAATTATAGTAAGCTTGTAATGTCTTAATCCTTGGAATGGTATGAAAACATCTGCCACATGAAAATTTAACTAAAATCATCCTTATGGTGCTGAAATAAGCCCGAAATTACTTTGTTTGTTATTCCCACATTACCGATGTTTTTCAGTTAAAAAAAATTGAACAAATCAACTCATACATTGCAATTTTCTGATTCGTGTAAATTACCATTTCCATTTATGAATTCCATAGCACTTTAAGGTTCCAATCCAGACAGTACAGAATTATTTAGTATCTCTTCCTCGAATATTATACCGTAGTTTTACAGTAGAATTATTAGCATTTCATATAAAAAACATGTTGCTAACCCATTTTACAACTCAATATATTATGTTACCATTTAAAATATTATGTATCTTTACCCTCAAAAATGGCCTCAGATTTAAGTGACATTTCTAAGCTGAAATCAAAATTCTGAAATGCTGATATACCTATCACAAATTTCAACAAGAAATGCTAAAACAAAAAATTGTTTTATTCAGAAGTGGGATGGAGTTATACGAAAGCTTTAAATATTCTCTGAAGTGATGGATTATACTTTGTAATGGTTTGACTGTAGACTGAAGAAGTTTGCAAGTCAATCGATTTCTCGGCTCGAACGTAAGATATACTTATGTGTATAATATCTACATCTGGGCATTATTCTGCATATTATTTGAATGTAAAAAAATTTGTCTGCCCCAAAATGTAACATGAATATTTTTGAGATCAGTTTTTTACCACTACATTTTGTGAGATCATTTTCAAGTATTTTAAAGGTTTACGTAAGCTTATTATTCATTTCATAATACCATTATGATTTCTTGAAAAAGATTAACTTCAGGTCAAATTTAACATTTTTTTATTATTTCTTAAAAAAATAACGTCGATGAACTCATTTTGTACAATCAAACACTCGCGAACAGCTTCGCGCTTCTTCATTAATTCTATATCTTGCCAATCTGATTTCCAGTAACTCCCAAAAGGCGTCACCTCCGAGACATGGTCCGCATCAGGACCGCTCCACCAGAAACGGTCCAGTTTGAGCTTGGAACACGACTGGTGCTGGAATGTGAGGTGTTGGGGAAACCAGCGCCTACCGTGCAGTGGATGAAGAACGGAGAACCTGTAGTCGATGTGAGTACAGAAAATAAGTATTTTTATAAGGGCTTTAGATCAAGTGAGACTGTATTAGCGATAACCACTGTCGGAAAGTTAAAATGTAGGAGATAGATCTCGTCGCACCTCCGAGGTCGAGTAATAAAGGCGCTTGCCTTTTGACCCAGTGGTCGTGGATTCGATTCACATGGGAAGCACACCTTGTAAAGTTGTTTGCAGTTTGACTAGGGCATTGCAGTCTTCAATCACCTGATTGTGTGATAAAAAGATGATTCCGTGCTTCGGAAAACACGTATTATAAGCCGGTGGTCCCAGCCGCCAAAGAGCGGTCGTCAATAAAATTATGTCAGAGGACCTTGGGGCGGTTTAGAAACTCTGACACTAGGGCGTGTGGGGTCGTTAGATCTTACTGCCCACACGAAAGAAGAAGATCGCGTCAAACCTCAGTATCGCATGTCAAATTACTGACAACCTTTACGCAGATAGAATATCACTAACTAAAGTCTGGCCGCGAAGCAGAAAGAATTTCGATCTTTGACCTGTTATTACCTGTCTCTGTCACTCCCGCGTTAAAAGTTTGTGTCTCGCTTGCACAGATGCAATGGCCGCCGTCCTCAGGGATTGGAAACATTTTACCTAATAGTGTAAGGTTTGTTCTCGTTTGCATGTGTAAATCCCGTAAAAAAAGAAGGATTCGAAATTAGTTTAACTAGATGATAATGTAGATAAAACTGTTGATTCTTTTGTAATAAATGTGATAGGCGAGACGTTTTTGGAAAGCAGTAACTCCGATACAGAGGAATTGAATTCTGATTTTTGAATTTATTTTTTTTATTTTTGCCGAGTAAATTAAATATCATTTATATGATATTAATATTCTTTTTATTTTCTAAGTTGATACTTTCTCCTTCAAATATTTAATGTAAACCGAACTTAATACAAAAATGTTTGTGACCACTGTCAGTAGGTAAAAAGGTCATTGTACGAAATTCTTCCTGCTCCGCGACTGGACTTTAGATAGATTTACTTTTGCCAGCGACTTTGTAGACATATCTCGTTTTTAGGATTGTTGTTATCACTCCAAGGAACCTGCATTCCAAAATTCAGACTTTCTACGACCAGTAGTTTAGAGTTGTACGTTATTTTACAGTCACTACAACTTAGAAGATTTTAATATAAGTATTGAATGATGGATACAATATCACTTTGTAGATATTCTAGCCTGTCATTGGTTGGTATTACGTGTGTAGGTACTGGCTAACATGGTTGGACCTATTAAATATTGAAAAGCTTTGACCTAAAATAAAAGTAAATCATTGTTGTACCGATCATAAAAGTCATGACATCGGGCTATGATTTTGTATGTTCGGCAAAACGTGTTAAAGTTTGTTCTTACTTGCCTCTTGTTCATTGTTTTATCAGAAGTTGTTGGTTTCAGTTGTGAACAAAATATTCCCAGATTGAACCCCTTTTAAGATGCAATTTCTAATGTTCATTTTAATATATTTACAGTACGAAGTGGAAAGTAACGACATCTTGCCCGCCGACCCTTCAAGCTTTGCTCAGCTGGTCAGCAAACTGGTAGTGACCACATCAAACAACGGCGATATATTCACGTGTGTGGCCACCTCAGCGCTCAATCAGAAAACTGCATCTACCACCGTTATAACTGATGAAGGTAACTATTATTTTTAAAGCCTATAGGTAATTAAAATAAGGAATGATGATTGTCAATGTTTCAATAACTTTAAATTGGCGCCATCTAGTTCCACAAGTACTAATCAATTGTACTTGTGGTTCCGTTACTCGATGACAGATGGCGTTGCCTATATGTTTTCAAGAAGTTTTAGGTTTCGTAGTGTTAACTTGGTTGGAACATCTTTTTAATAGTACTTTAAACCTCTTTTTCCAGGAAGCGAAGAAGAAAATCTCTTAACTCTACAGAAACTATTCCGTATGCCAGCGAAACCAGTGATCACTTCATACTACACGAATATCTTCCAAAACATCGGATCGGACGTCATTCTACCTTGTCGAGTAGACAGTGTCAGCAAGTCTCAAGTCTTCTGGCAAGATAACAACGACGAACTTGTGTTTGGAAACTCTAGGATGCGGGTAAGCAGAATGACATGTTCCTTTCTTTAAAATAAACCTTGTCCCACAAATTTTGCTGATACATTACAAAAAATACTGAAAATAAAGCTTTAGGTACATGGTGGACATCCCACCTATACGCACAAAACGTTTTGGGAATACATTCATTGTGCGTACAGCTAAGGAGTGGAATTCCCTGCCTGAGTCTGTGTTTCCTGATAGCTACAACCTGGGAGTCTTTAAGTCAAGAGTGAATAGGTTACTTCTAGGCAAGCGTGCTCCACCTTAGACCGCATCATCGCTTAACATCAGGTGAGATAGCGGTCAAACGTACGCCTATAAATATTAAAAAAAAAAAAAAAATTATCAAGCAATCCCAAAGTGAAACAAGAATTCGTTTTATCAAAACTGATAAAATTAGAGCAGCACCAAACTTGTTGCTGCCAACGACGTATAGATGGCGCTGCTTGTGTCAAATGAGTGCTTGTCTGTTATAATTGTGGTCGATGTTGGTACTACCAAGTTTTGATTTCAAGAGCCTGTTACGATTTCCATAATAAATATCTATATAGCCTAAGCTAGGCTTTTAAAGTAGCATCGTGATAAAGGTTGGTACTGTTGATAGGCACACGTTTGACCACTATCTCAACTGATGTTAAGCGATGATGCGGCCGAATATGAAGCACGCTTGTCTAGAAGTAATCTATCCACTCTTGACTTAAAAATACTCAGAGGTTGTAGCTATCAGGAAACAAAGACTTTTTCAGGGAATTCCACTCCTTAGCTATACCTACGCTGTTTTATATGTTCCCAAAACGTTTAAAACTACAAACAAAGTTTAACAAACAGTTTTGTTCATTGGCAGGTGCTCCCCTCTGGCGACCTCCTCATCAACCCCCTGCTGTGGACAGACATGGGCAACTTCACCTGTATAGCTAAGAACGTGTACGGCAAGGATATCCAGACGACCTTCGTGTATCCTCTTAAACCATCCAAAGTATAATGGTAAGATGAGACAAGTTTTTTTTTAGCAATACAGGGTTTTTCAGTCTAGCATATCCGTCAAAAGGTATCGTTCCTGTTACTCATCATCTACCTAGCATTTTCTCAACTATCTATTGGGATCGGGTTCCAGTTAAATCGGATTCAGCTGAACACAAGCTGGCTCTGGTTTACAAGATTACACAGCAATACTTGATTAATTTAGTAATATTAACGTTACTTTTTTTTTTCTTTCTCGGGTCCCTGGAGACCCGGTCCGTTGGTAGGCGTACGAGGGGCCGAAACCAACTCGCAGAGGCCCCGTTAGAAAATTCAAATGTAATATAATTATTTATTTCTTTGTTACAGCGCATAAAATACAACAGCTGGACGAGAAACGTTACCCGCCGATTTAATCTTGATGTTCCTATTATTAAGTGTCGTTTAAGTATAACTTAACTTATTGTTAGCCCCTAAGTTATAATGTATACAACAAAGTAATATAAGTACTTAAAATATTTAAAGAAAAAAAACATTATTTGTATGCCATTACGATATTCAGCCGTATCTTGAAGACTAATTAAAAATACTGAAATACTTAGAACATCTGAACTATACAACCGTTATAGTTTTATCACAATTGGGTGAGCATTTTTTGAGAAAATTTGAGACATACTAATCTCAGTTAAATTTCTTATTATTATTTTCACAATCAATTCATTTATTTACTAACATATAAATGGTTCAGGGACTTATTGAAACTTGACAGAATGAAAAAACAACTTATATTTTTTTTTGTATTTTTGTCTGATTTTGCGACTGGATTTTAAGATTTTAAATTAATGTTTTGTGATTTTATTTTTAAGGTTATTTTGTACATACATACATGATATTATTTTATTTTACCTAAGTATATAATTTTACATCGTACAGTTGGCAGTATTTTTTATGGATTTTGCTGTCCGTAGATAGATTATAAAATGTTTGCTCCGAACATTGCTGGTTTTTTTTTTTAATATTCTCATTTTATTAAAAAAGCTCTTCAGCTAATTTAAAATATTTAACCTTAATAATTATTTTTAACAGTTATGTTACATTCAAATGCATTTCAATTTTGCTAACTGTACTTAGAATAAAAAAACTTGATGTGAATACATACGATCTCTGTGATTTTTGAAATAAATGTTTTATTATTACACGTGTCTATTGTATTTTTATTCTTCATTTTCTTTTTGAATCTATTTCTTAATCAGAGTTCCGTACGTCCGAATAAAAATCGGAGCACTGTCGTGACTAACTTTCTGTCAAAGCCTATTTGCTCCGTATCTCGCAATGATGAAACCTTAATGCAAATAATTGTTATCATATCACCCGGCACCCCCTTCTCTACACTCACACGACACCCAGACCCTTACATTACACATCACACTTCACCCAATACATTACATTACACATCACACTTCACCCATTACATAACATTACACATCACACTTCACCCATTACATTACATTACATTACATTACATTACATTACACATCACCTATACATTACATGCGCTTACTCACCCCCTATTACTGCTGTTACACGTTTGACCATCCCTAATTTTGTACATCAACCCTAACAGATGAATTGAGGCCCCCGTAACACAGGGGTTATTATTCAAAACCAGCGGCCAAGTGCAAGTCGGACTCGTGCACGAAGGGTTCCGTACTTATTATCTATAAAAACGGCAATAAAAACAAGTTTGTTGTATAGGAGCTCCCTTATATGATAATACTAGCTGACCCGCGCAACTTCATCTGCGTTTCATTTTTCATTACTGCTCCGCTCCTATTTGTCTTAGCGTGATGATAAATCGGTTATCTAATACTGAAATAATTTTTCAAATCGGACCAGTAGTTCCTGAGATTAGCGCGTTCAACCAAACAAACAAACTCTTCTGCTTTATAATATTAGTATAGATCATATAAAAATCTAAAGGACCATCTCACTTGAAAGATACACTGTATACATAATTATGAACTTAGGCGGCCAAAAAATTAAAAAAAATATAAAGAGGGGGCAAATTACATTATGGAAACGTTTCACACGGTTCTAACTGAATTTAAAACTTTTTTTTTTACTATTGATAGGCATACGTTTCCCCAATATCTCACCTGATGTTAAGCGATGATGCGGTCTAAGGTGGAGCACGTTTGTCTAGAAGTAACCTATTCACTCTTGACTTAAAGACTCCCAGGTTGTAGCTATCAGGAAACACAGACTCAGGCAGGAAATTCCACTCCTTAGCTGTACGCACAATATTTTTTTTTTTTCCAAAATGTTTTGTGCATATAGGTGGGATGTCCACCATGTACCGATGGCGCGTTGCTGTACGTCTTGTGGTGTAATGATGGAACGGGCTTGGCGGAATCAAATTATGCAATTCCGTTGCACACTCCCCAAAATGCAAACGATAGAAAACAAAAAAAAAAAAAACTATTTACAAAAAAATACAACCGACTTCCAAAAAAAAACACTACAAAGTAAAAAATAACTTTAATTTCGGAAGTCGGTGTTTTTGTTAGTTTTTTCGTATTTTGACACCGACTTTTACTTTGTAGTGTTTTTTTTTTTTTAGAAGTCGGTTATTTTTTTTTTTTGTAAAAAGTTTTTAATTTGTCACTTTTTAGTGGTACCCCACACCTAACAACACCACTGAAAAGCAGAAAAACAAAATACGCAATTTCGATTAATTTGATGACATAAAACCTTCATCCAAGTAGACGAATTCCAGCTATTTCGATTTAAAATCCAAAGCTCGTAAACGATTTTGATAAAATTTAAATGGGACCAATCTGCAAGTATATCCTCTCAGATAAAACAAGAATTTTTAAAATCCGTTCATAAATTGTCGGAGTTATAAGTCGGTAACAAACATAAAAAAAACCGAATTGAGAACCTCCTCCTTTTTGGTAAGTCGGTTAAAAAAGCATAAGCAACCTAAGAGTGTGTATTCCGTCCACTAGCGCCGCCAATCGTTTTTTATTAATTGTGGTAAATTTAAGACACGTAGATAAAAAACCGCTCTGTAGTGCACTGAAGAAATGTATCTATTATTTTTTAACAGCTATTTTTAATACATAACTCATGGGTAAATAGCCAAAACGGCAATTATTGCTAAAAGTGGCCACTTTTAGCAAAAATATCGACTTTGGCTACTATTTATGTTCTAAAGTACAAAACATAACTCTCAAAACCTAATAAATACATTTCTTCAGTGCACTACAGAGCGGTTTTTTATCTACGTGTCTTAAATTTACCACAAATAATAAAAAACGATTGGCGGCGCTACTGGATGGAATACACACTCCTAAGCAATGGAAAGAATTGCCGCTACCACTTTTCAAAAACCAGTTCGGAAACTTGGTAACGCATAAAGCATCATCAGTCAGCGAATTCCACAATGAGACACAATTTGAAAGTAGTGTGTGAGTTATATTTGAATTGTACCTACTCTAGACAAGTTAAAATTTAAAATGAGTAAACGTGTTTATGTTTTCATTGTAGCAATGGACATACTTTGAGATGTAGTTTTTGCTGGAAAGGTCGGAATGCGACCGTTTGGGCTGTCAACGTCAAATTGTGATTTGGTAGCAAAGTAGACCTCGTGGCCGGTCGACCGGTTAGCGTCAAATTATGACTTTTGCATGCATATGGTAAAATATAGTTAAACCTACCTTTTATCTGTTTATCACCATTACACTGTACCCATATTTGCAAAATAAATGACTTACTTAATTACAATTTATTCAGCCACGGATCTCTCTATTATAATAATAATCAAGATCATTACAAGTGATTGTGATGTGGCAACATTCGTTCTTCCGAAGGTTACACGGTGACTGCACCAATTCTCGTACCACCTTTCTAATAGTGATGGTCCTTTGAATCAGAGAGCGGAATTGTGTGGTTACCTAATCGGTGCATCCACCATAGTTCGTTATGTTATGTGGAGTATCAGATTGTCTGACAGGTCTTGCGGTTTGTGGTTTACGATATTGTATTACAAAGCTTCGCATACCGTACCCGAAAAATGTGTGAATAACTATGATTTTCTGGGGGATCTGAGAAATCATTGAAATGAGCTGCTTGATGGGTTAACAAAAATTCTAAGCCGATTCAACTATTGTCCATTAAAGTGCCTCGAAAAGTACTTTAAGCCAAATTCATGACAGCCGGAACAACGATCATCTGCCAGGGTTGCGGAATTTGTTCGAAAGAGTCACTGCAGCCCTGGAACGCAAGGGGCTCTAAGAGGAACACTGATGGGTTTTAGTCAGTAAGAGTCTGACACTCCCTTCTGCTTTGACCAAAGCGAAAGAAGTAGGTTTTTCAACAATCTCACATTGTTCTTTTATTTTAACCATTTCAATACTCTTAGCTACTAAAAGCATAATGATATCAACAGGGAAACACTGTCATATATCTCTATTAGAAATCACTGCAAAAAGGTTTTTAGGAACGCAAACCGCCAAAATATCCATAGTTCAGTTCAAAATGGTGATCCGGCCAAGGTCTGCAATTTTCTTAAATCATTTGGTATCGGAAAGTCTCATGACATGATTCCTGACTTAGATTTCAACTTATTAAATAGTAATTCCTCTCATGGCGAATGAGAAAGTATTGCATAGGGCCACCGAAGCTGCTACGTTAAGTTATCTTTCAAACCTTCCGTTATCTGATTATACACTGCTTCTGATGTTAAAAAGATTAGTACATCGATTACATCCAATGCCGTTGGTAGTGACTGTTTCAGTAGTAAGATGATAATTTCTATCCTTGCTACCATTTTACTGTTATCCTTAACATCTTCAACTTCTCTGTTTCCAGTAATGTTTTCCCGCATGCCTGCGGCCGCAGCCGAGTTGCGAATTTATCGATGAGGTTGACAGTCGTCCATGTCTACGATTCGAAGTCAGCGAGTGTTTTAAAGATTTTATCTTCAGCACAAATAGTATTTAAATGGATATATTTCCCAATATAAAGTCATTCGTAGAATTATTTTCTTGATAGTCGCAAGTAGATCTAAGATTTTAAGTCACAATTGGCTTTTTAATTGGAATTAAGTTCATTGACTTGTACAAAAAACAGCAACATTTACTAAGGTTTTTTTCCAAAATATTTATTTGCTTTGATAGTATGAGTATCACTAACAGCAGTGCACAGTGTTATTATAGGCCCGAAAAACGGACATCCCCTTTTTATTAACTTATCCGATAGAACAGGTTATTTTAAAAGTAAGAGTAAAATACCCGTGTGACAATTTTGTCCCAAATTGGAGTTATAATTTTTATTTTTTTTTTTTTGTTATTTCTTCTTGGCGAAAACTGATAAAGAAATTATACAATATGGTTTCAACATTTACTTCAAAATAAAAAGCTCTATCTATTGATATAACTTTTATATATATTCGTGATAAAATCTCTTATCAGTACACGTTTAAAATTGTAATTTAGTGTCATGTTTGATAAAAAAAGTATCGAGCCAATCATTCTAAATCGCGTTTCTATCTTTACGATTTACTTGATGGTATGTTCAATTTTTATGTAATGATTTTTATTTATTAAAAAACTCATAATTAATTAGATTTTCAGACGTTCAAAAATCTTAAAAAGTACTGCAACCCCGCCTTAATCATCTTTTTAAATACCTTATAGAACGCAAATAAATAAATATGAATATGAAATATGAATAGGTACTTGTCTTTTCTATTTAATTCAGATATTCCTCCGTAGTTAAATGATTTCGTTCAATTTTATGTCAATTTGTTATAAATCTTATTTTTATCTGAGGGCCAATTCTATTATATTTTAAACAACATTCGCATTCGTATGTCAATCGCAAACTGTCAAAAAAGCTTAATTTTCATACATTTCTGACAGTTTGCCATTGAGATGCGAATATGACATCTAATGGTTCAAGTGTAGGCAGATAATGATAACGCCAAACATAAATTTGAATAACACTAATTTCCTTTATCGACACGCTAAGACCACAATTAGCTAAAGCAATCTTATCATGAATGGCAACAGCCTTGCCAATACCAAAGATCAAGTGTCTTAAAGTGTGAGGTATTTACTGTATGTGAATAGCTAGAAGCTCGTGCGGTGGAAGAAAGCCGCGCCTGCACGATAGCGAGCCAAGGTAACGCAGGTGAACTTACGAGCTCGGAACACTGGGAGGCGTGGAGAGGACACCGGTACATGGTGTACATCCCACCTATACGCACAAAACTTTTTGAGAATACATTCATTGTGCGTACAGCTAAGGAGTGGATTTCCCAGCCTGAGTCTGTGTTTCCTGATAGCTATAACCTGGGGGTCTTTAAGTCAAGAGTGAATAGGTTACTGCTAGGCAAGCGTGCTCCACCTTAGACCGTACCATTGCTTAACATCAGGTGCGATACTGGTCAAACGTATGCCTATTAATAATAAAAAAGAGGATTCGTAGTTAGCACCCTGATTATGTATAGCTTCCAGAAAAAAACATCCTGACAACAACTGCCCGATGATTTTAGTCGGACTGGTAAAATATATGTTAATCGTGCAGATAACTTGAAGAGCTCTTGGCTAAATAATAACAGCCACACAGGTCGATCTTCAAGGCTAAGCAACGCTTGCCGAGGTTGGTCTGTGGATGGGTGACCATCTTAACATACCGAGTTTCCTCCTTGCCTCCAAGGCAAGCACGTTAAGCTGTTGGTCCCGGCTGTCATTTGTTGATCTATGGCAGTCGTTACGGATAGTCATAAGCCAGAAAAATCTGACACCAGTCTTGCCAAGGAGTTTCGTGTTACCCTGTTAATGGATTGTGGGGGTCTGGTAGGCAGCCGGTCCACGTAAAATACTGGTTCTCAGCTGAATCCGGTTTGACTGGAATCGACCCCAATGTAGTTGGGAAAAGGCTAGGCATATGATGACATTTTTTTTTTCATCTAATGTATCACTTTGAGCTTTCTACAGAATACCAGTACTAACCAAAAGATTCAGTAATTAAGAACTGTTTTTTTTTTCTTAAAAAAAAAAACTAAAAAAATGTACACAAATAAATATAAAGAAAGACTCGCGCACGAAGGGTTCCGTATCATCACTTGTCGACCCCAATATAGTTGGGAAAAGGCTAGGCAAATTTGAATCGCGCAGATAACTGTCCTAGCGTGATGTCCAAAATGTACCGGTAGCGCATCACCGTACGTGTTGTAGTCCGAAATAGATGATGTTCTATTCGAAATGGCAAATGCCAAAATTTTTAGTTACGTGTCAATCTTTTGCAAAAAATACAAACTAGCCAAGTACATTTAACTCTAACATTAATTTATCATTAACTAACTTGACCTTTTCAACCACCCATTACACGATAATGTTTAATGACGAACGAGATAATCATTTAATTTAAAAAGCTTTCTTTTTCATACATGCAAACTAAACTTACATAAGAAAAAATAAAAAACTATGATTATAATTTATATGCATAGTTTATGTTGTGTTGAGTGATGGGTGGAGAGTGTTGCCTTTTTTTTAGGTATGGTAAATCATTAAAATGACTTCTCCCGCTCGGACCGGGAGTGTCTGATTTTTAGTGACTAAAACCCGTCCAAGTTCCTTCATTGCCCTTTGTGTTCTGGAGCCGCGGTATCTCTTTCGAATAGTCCCGCAACTCCGGCAGGTGTCGGCCCTTTCGGGCCCCTCTGTGTGCTGACTCTCTTTGAGGCGCGCGTGGAACACGAACGCGCCGTCGAAACGGCCTGTCGTCATAAGACGGACGGACGGCGAGCTACCCATAGCTCACCGTCCACAGGCCCGCGCCTACGGTGGCCAGAGGTCACCAGGTGGCTTCCGACGCCCGCGGCGTCTACCACGGCGGCCGGGACGAAAGCTTCTCTCCCTCTCCCTTTCCGCCACCTCCTTCGCTAGCATGATGCTTCGCAGAAGGAAGTGACGGCGTCCCGGAGTGTTGCCTGAGGCTGTACTAGATTCCTTAGCCCCCCTTAATAGTCTTATTAGGTATATCGGATTAGAATGGTTTGTCAATCAATCTATACAGTGTGAGTTCTTATAATGTGCATATACGAAAATGAAGGAAACGTTACCAAATATTGTCGACGGAAAACGCATAAAAAAACTTTTTTTAAGTATCGATTTTTAAAAAGTTTGTTCAAAACTGTGACACCAGTGTTTTTTTTAAACGTTGCCCTAACTAGGAATTTTAAGAGTTTTCAAGTGAGGAGTGTAACCAAATCTAATATGTTAATATTGTCAGTGAACATTTAGTAGTTATAAGTGTTTTTGTGTCGCTAAATAGACTATATCGAATACTATGCGACTGTCAAAAAAGATCATCAAGATTCCGTCTTTTTGGTATGGTTTGACAGCTCACATGTCGTTCACTTCACCTAAGTTATCATTTCGACATGTTTACAGCCGGCCGATTCTGTTGAAATCTCACCGTGATCACTTAGGTGGAGTGAACGACAAGTGAGCTGACATTCCATTTTTTTTGTTGTGGTTTGACAGCTCACATGTCGTTCACTTCGCCTACATGTTCACTTCGACATATTTACAGAATCAAACCGCAGATCCGTGCATCGCGTTTGACATTGACTGTATATGGGCTGGCCCAGACAAGTGACAACATAGTTATCATCTAAGTTATTAAAATAATAAAAGTATAGTATTATTACGTTCAATCGTCTCCACTCATCTTGTGTTCCTCAAACGCGCAGCCTGACCGGGTAACATTTGACAAAGGCTAAGTTTAACCGAACGATCACATAACTGCAGGTAACTCGACTGCAGTTAACTTAACTGCATGTTTAACTTATTGACGAATTGCGTGTTACGAGGTCAATTGAGGTGACGTGGTGAGCTGTGGAAATCTTGATGTAATTCTAAAATTCAGTCTTATAAACTGACAAAATATTATTTAGGGATAGTCTGTGCAAGTTTTATTATGGTTGTCACGTGGTAATATGCTTGTGTCCTCAAAAAATCTAATTAGTCCGTCAGTTAGATTATAAAAAAATATTTGACCCGTATTCTTTTTTTGTTACGGGAACGAAAATTGACGAAGTTACGACGCTTTTAAAATTCTCAATACGTCACGCCCTGGCATAATTTTTAGCGGCTCGTAATGTCACGTGCCCCCACTCCCAAGTTTTGATGCGTTTTATCTTCGTCAATATTCATTGATTTACAAAAACAAAAAATACGTTTCCATTATTTTTCAATACCCTAACTGACGGACGAAAATAGTTATTCAATTTGTGGATGATGGAAACTAGCCTATTACTAATTACAAACGCCGCCGTGAGATTTTTTACAATTTATGGCATGTAAAATATTACATACTTTTATTTTATTTGAGATGGGATCGCTCTTCACTCTAGTCTAGGTCAGTGATGACAGAGACAAAGTTTACGGCGCAGGACAAATACAACAGGCGTCGGGCGGAGGCGAGGCGCGGGCGCGACGCCACTTCTTTGATATTTCATACAAAATGTATAGAAGAGGTGGGGCGCAAGACATACTGAGACGGCGGGGCGCGGGCGAGGCGCGGGCGTGGAGCGGGCGCCGCTTCCTCGCCCCCGGCGCACCACAAGAAGACGTCATGCATGCATACACTGTGTTCGCCCGCGCCACGTCGTTCCGACACCGTTTGGGCGCCTGTTCTGCACTGCACCGGCGCCGCGCCCGCACCTCGCCCGCGCCACGCCCGCGCCTCGCCCGCGCCTCGCCTGTTGTATTTGTCCCACGCCTACGATGGACCGGGCTTACCCAGAATCACTCTAACTTAGAAAAGATTATTTTCGGTTTGGATGGGATTTACTGTGTTCAAAATGTCCAGTGGGTCTAAAAAGTCCACTTTAGTAGAATCATACGAGGATCATAATTTTAATCAGCGAGTCTTCTGTTAAAAGACGCAACGTTGGTAGGATCCTTGGTGAAGGTCGCGGGTAGCCGAAGTGTGAGACGCACAGGACCGGTCGTTGTGGACTATGTTTTTGGGCAGATAAATGATGACGAATATTATCATAAAAAAAAACTTATCTTTCATTGTCATCCTTATTTCTTTAGGAAAATTTGACAGTTTCGGGTAAATCAGTATTTATGTTGCAAATAGGTTACATGTAACTCTTTTACACGTCATATTATTCGTTAAATGCGATAAGGCCACCCATTGTATGTATTTTAGTTTTAAGTTTCCTTTTGTATTTAATTTTTGGTGTACAATCTATACTTCTATACTAATATTATAAAGCAGAAGAGTTTGTTTGTTTGTTTGTTTGGTTGAACGCGCTAATCTCAGGAAGTACCGGTCCGATTTGAAAAATTATTTCAGTGTTAGATAGCCCATTCATCGAGGAAGGCAATAGGCTATATATCATCACGCTAAGACCAACAGGACCGACGTTGCACGGGTCAGCTAGTAAATTATATAAATAAAATTATTCTTGGTGAGGCCGGTGTTTCCTAGCTGACTACTCTGAGAAGAAACACCGAAACAAACTCAGAGGTCATAGTCCCTTTTAAAGTTCAGACAAACGTTAATAATAATGATTTGAATAGGGTAGTTTGAAGTTTGAATTGCAGGCTAGATTCCATCATCCACAAATTGCAAAACTATTTAGTCCGTCAGTTAGAGTATTGAAAAATAATGGACTCGTATTTTTGTTTTCTAAATCAATGAATATAGACAAAGATAAAACGCATCAAAACTCGGGAGTGAGGGCTCGTGACGTCACGACTCACTAAAAACTATGCGAAGGTGTGACGTATTGAGAATTTTAAAAGCGTCGTAACTTCGTCAATTTTGGTTCCCGTAACAAAAGAAAAAACACGGGTCAAATATTTTTTGATAATCTAACTGACGGACTAATTAGATTTTTTCAGGACACAAGCCTATTCTACTAAAGTGGCTTTTTTGGCCCCGGGAATATTTACAGCGCATGTACAGCTTAGAAGTGAAATTCCTGCCGAAATCTGTGTCCTGGGGCCTATTTAGGTCCTATTTAGGGAATACTCACTCATTAAGTTCCATTCGCGTTTCGCTGAACGATTTTGATCACACTTATCGTTGCCTTACAGTGAAAACTTCGGGAATGCATTTTTGCTCAAATATTTTTGCTTTTCTAGAAAGAAAACCTTGCAACGCACATACTGATCAGACTATTTATTAATTCGATACTCGTAGCGCCACCTATGACAGTAAATAACCCTCGTAAATACTCGCATCTGTCAATTGGGTTTGAGTACCTTGCAACTCAAATCAAATCAAATCAAATCAATTTATTCATATTTTTAACAGTAAAATGTGTATAAATAGTCACAAAAAGATAATATATAGTAAAGATCTTACAAAAGGTAATTAATGGCTATCTTAAATCTAGTTTACGGCTAAAATTAACTACAAGTAAGTACAAGATATTTAACTAGGAACTTAAAATATATGTAGCGACCTGCCCGAACTAGGTTTATTTAAACCTGTGTTTCAGGCCAACACTTCATCGCAATTTAAATTGGTCAGACAAATATGTAAACTAAATCAATATTATAATAGATCTTAATCGACTATAAAAATAAGCAAACTTTACAAAAATGAATAGAAACTTTTTCAAAATTATGCAAAATAAATAAATACTAAGTAATATTAAATAACAATTATCATGCTAAGACTTCTATCAATTTTTCTGTGTCAATGTAATTGAGTTTCGATAAATATTTCGCAAGCGTAGAACTACATTTTTTATAATTTAAACTATATATTTTGAGCACCTTGTTGAGCTTGATATATAGGTAAGGTCCTAAAAACACAAAAAATTTATGTGCAAAAGCAAGTTTGGTTTGAGACTTAATACAAACCAAATCTTTTCGTCTCTTGCCTGAAGGCACTCTTTCATAAGGCAGTTCAGTGTGCTGATGCAGTATGATGTTTAGAATAGCTAATTGACGTACTGTTAGTACCTTGCTGAACTAACATGTCGTTTTATACATTTCGGACAAAATTATAGTATCGAACAGTTTTGGAAATAAAAGCAGTTTTATTTTACATATTTAATTAATAAAAGGCGCCGAACAGAAACTTTACAGCACGCAGTTTTTTCTTCCTCCTTTATGGTTTTCACTCTAAAGGTTATGGCACACTATAACAGCATCGCAACGGCACCACTCCAGCCCAGCAATTATCTTGTCATTCAAATTAGTCCTTAATTCGTGTGTCGTATAATACATTTTATACTGTCAATGTCAAAAAGCCAACGGCAGGCAGTTAGCGTGTTAACCGCTTCAATACAACTTGACTCGCAGCCTGCGTGCTTACAGCGCGCCGTCCGCGTGTTTACTGCGCGCCAATTCCGATTCGCCAGTCCTAGGCGTGTTCAATGACAAATGCCATGTAAAATTGTGTTTGCGGTGACAGCAAGCTTGCACCTCGCGGCTGGTGCGCGGACTGCGAGCGGACGACGTGTAGCCGGGTAGCCGTAGCTTAAATACGAGGCGACGCCGTGCTGCAGCTGTGCAGTTGCGGTGCCGGTATAATGTGCCATGACCTTTAGGCGTCGTTATTAGGAGTGAGGCGTATTTATCGAAATAGTAAAAAAAAAGACCAGGTATTTCAAAGCAACAACAACAGCTCCTACCTATTTCGTCTGTTCCTCAAACAACCGTAGTAGCCGTAACTCGAGATACTGTAAACGAAACGACCTGGAACGGCTATGTGAAACACTTTCAAATGAAACATGCTCCTTTCTCATCTGACTATAGAAAAAGACAACATCTGTTCTTTGGAACAAGCTCTTTGCTCATCTGGTTCATTGTAATAGAAAGAGATAGAACCTGTTTCCTGCCTGTCACTGTTTCTGACCTCTTCGGATACACATACAAATAATGAACTTACCATTTTAACAAAATATCGAAAAACAAATTATTTTATAATCTCTTACTTTATTTTTTTTTTCTGTAGTAAATTTAATATTATAATATCTCTTGTGAAAATAATTGAAAATAATAATTAATTTAAACAATATTGGGGAATTTTTTGAATAGAAAAATAGAAGCATAGTCAAGCTGTCAGTCCTAAACCTGCAAAAGCATGAAAGGTGGTTTTTATTTCAGTTCAGTAGCAGGTACTGACGCTACTTCGAGGTATTATCTGAATCTGTTGCAATCAATGAGTATTTAGTTCTAGTGGAACAGGCTGTTATTTTGGAACAGGCTGTTATTTTGGAACAGGCTGTTATTTTGGAACAGGCTGTTATTTTGGAACAGGATTTTGGAACTGTTTTCTTCTTGGAAGTGTAACAGGTGAAACAGGTTTCTAATTTTATCAGTTCCAACCCACCTCTAGTCGTTATACAGTTCTGCTTCTATCAGCCGCGTACAGAGTCGTTAGTAAACGATTAGTAACAACGCTGACCTCTATCTATAGCACTCGCATGATAACAACACATTTTTGTCCTCATTTTAAGAGTCCTATTACGAATCATACATGCTCGTTTGCAATAGACGAAGTTACGTTGGTCTGCGTTAGGAGTACATCTATAGTCCACGAAACAATTTTGATACTTACTAGTCTGAATAGGATTATAGTTTATTTGGGCGCTCGCGAGAGACTAAGGAGCGCGCGCTGAATTGATGCAGAATATATAGTACTTTAATTTTATTTATTGTAATTTTGTTTTATTATATTGACAAACGAAAACTAATGAAACGTATTCATTGTAGATTGAAATTTTATATCATATTAATTTATTTGATAAAATTGTTTTTATTTGGAATATAATGGACGCTGAATCAAGACATTTCTGGCTTAAATTAGGCTTTCTTTACGTTTTTTTCCGTGAAAACTCAAGGAATTTAAAGAAATTCTAGAACTCCAATAAACAAGTAAAACATTCAACTTACCTTTTAGTCATTTCAGCTTTTAAAAGAATTCATTGTAACAATGTGAATTTGACCGTCAAAGTTCCATCGCCGACATTATTTCTTGCAAACTGAGTTCGTAAAATATTTATAGTAAATTACACGAAAAGAAAAATGAAAATGTGTAACTCTAACTTACAAGAAAGAGACTGGCACTATCGTTTTGCAGGATCAAATAATTAAAATATCTTACTGCTGCTGAAAATTACAGCGTCAAAAATCATGAATTTCCGTAAAAAATGTAATAGGACTCTTAAGCTTGTTTGCCGCGAAAGCTGAAACTTACTTTTTAGGGTTCAGCACCGAAAGGGAACTCTAATACTGAGCCCCCACTGTCCGTACGTCCGTCCGTCTGTCTGTCAGAGGGCTGTATCTCAAGAACCGTAATAAAAAAAAATTAAAAAAAATCTCTTTAATAAGGCACCAAGTCCCAATATTAAAATTACAATTAAATAAAGACACAAATAATACAATTACAAATTATAACTTATAACTAACAATTTCATTTAATCCGATGTAACCCAATTCTACAGGGAAATTGAAAAAATACCCGAAACCTCTTAGGCAGTGAAAGTACACATGATTATAAGCAACTTTTGTTTTGGTAAAACTCCGAAATCTCGAAAAAAATATCAGCTGTTTCATACAAAATGCAGTAGTTAGCCAATGAAAATGTATGAAACATCTGTACAATATAATCATGTGTACTTTCACTGCCTAAGAGGTTTCGGGTATTTTTTCAATTTCCCTGTATATAACAATTCAAATTTTTATAGATGTATTTCTATTGCTAACTAAGGTTTATGGTACGGAACACGTTTGCACGCGAGTCCGATTCGCACTTGGCCAGAAGGGAAAACTTCTTTAGCGGTGTTAAGCACTTTTCTTGGGATGGGTAGAAAATGTTAAACTCGCCTCAGGACATGTGACTGATCGAAAATTCGTAAGACGTCAGGACACGCGACCTGATCGAAAATTCGTAAGACGTCAGGACACGCGACCTGATCGAAAATTCGTAAAAGGGATGATTAAAAAAATGCACAACGGTAATTTTTCAGTTTTCACTTCTACCGGCACTCCCAGAGTGCAACCTGTTTTTTTTTTATATTGGGACCTAGATCCGAATGCGAACATTGCTTAAAATAATAGTAGAATTGGAGTTGGAGAAAAGAGTGTTATTTATTTATCCTCTCTTATATTAAATCCAAGTAGTCAATCTTTCACAATCCCAGTAGAGATATAATTAGTTCCCACGTTCTACGAGATGTATTCAGCGAATGAATATTTTAAGTGTGACATTTACGGGTACTAGACCTACATACATCCATTAAAATTGTAAGGTTATTGACCATAAATATATTATAAAATACGGCAACCTAAATTGACGACATGTCTGCTGATATCCCACAGTTAATTTAGGAGATTCGTTTAAATCCGTCATAACAGTTTAAAGACATTATAAGACACTATAATGTAGTTTTTTTACCCGACTGCTGGGAAGCCCAAAAAGATGGTAATGTGTTTGACCTGTATGGATGTATATTCGTTTCAATGTCCACTAACTGCTCAACCATTATCTGCCTAGCCTTTTCCCAACTATATTGGGGACGGCTTCCAGTCAAACCGGATTCAGCTGAATACCAATGTTTTACGTGGAGCGGCTGCCGACCAGACCTCCACAACCCATAACCGGGTAACAGGGTACTTCATAGCAAGACTGGAGTCAGATTAACTGGCTTCTGACTATCGGTAACGACTGCCAAAGACCTACAAATGACAACCGGGACCAACGACTTAGCGTGCTTTCCGAGGCACGGAAGATACTCGGTATGTTAAGATGGTCACCCATCTACAGACCAACCTTGGCAAGCGTTGCTTAACCTGGAAGATCGACCCGTGCGGCTATTATTATCTAGCCACGAGCTTCTCTCGTAACTACTCAACCGATTTTGATAAAGATTTAAAAAAAACTTCATTAGATTCAGTAAAAGGGTTCCGTTTCTTAAGAATGTTCGGAACCCAAAAAATCAAAATGGCGGATTCTAGGTGCTTCAACTTCGGAGGCTGAAAGCTAGCACATATTCTTATGAACCAGGCACTAATGCAGGTTTTTTAGGATTTTTTTATTTTTTTAAATCAAAACGGAACTCTTGGCCCAAATCTCATCTGATGGAAAGTGATGATTAGGCCGAAGATGGAAGCGAGTTTCACCCGGAATTCTCTTACACAGAGGAACTGGCTATCATACCTCTAACTGCCGGAACACAACAATGCTGTTAACATTGTTGTTATGGCGACAGACTTAAACATGATGGTGGTAGCTTGCCAGGCGGAGTAAAAATTTGGCGCACCAACCAAACCGAGCAAAAAATTTGCCCCCGCTGGGTATCGAACCCGGGACCTCTGGGTCTGAATCAGGTGGTATAACCACTAGACCACGGAGGCGGTTAGTGTCACCTGTTTAGCACCACCCGGGAACCACATAGAATTTCTCTGTAGTAATCCCAAACTACAGAAAAAATCTTATCAGAATAACTTACTATATAACATTGATCGACCTGTGTTACGATACAAATCCTTGACCTCAAAGTTTGCATACTTAACCTTTAACTATTGAACCCATTCTTGTGTCAACTGCCTCCGTGATCGAGTAGGTTAGGCGTTTGCCTTGTGACTCGGTGGTCATGGATTCGATTCTCACAGGAAGCGTAATTTTTAAAGTTGTTTCCAGTTTGGCTAGGGCATTGCAGGCTTGAATCACCGGATTGTCTGATAAAAAGATGATTTACACGCCTAAATCGCTGAATCTATTTTGATGAATTTTGGTACAACTATAGATGGTATCCTGAGAGTTAGGCTACTTTAATGCAAGTTAAGCCGTGTACAAAAGCTAGTTTAGGTATTATATTAGTGTGAATAAGTTTTTGAGGGATGAAAAGTAGTTTTTAGACTTTGTCTCTGTCATTTCTGACCAAGACTAAGGTCAAGAGCAAACCCATCTCAAATAGAAAATAAAAAATAATCTTTGGCACACAGAAATAGTGCTGCTTTCTATTAGTAAATCGAAACTGATTCGATTCACCAAACGTTCTTTTCGATTTCGATTCGATTCACCGACTCACAAACAAACCATTTAATCTCATAAATATTTGACATTGCCTAAGAGAATGGACTATAAGAATGATAACCTTCTTTTGAAACGATTAAAAATAAAACAAAATAATCATTTTTGAAGAACGCAGTAAAAAAAACCGTGATAACTTTATTATATAACTAGCTGACCCGTGCCCACTTCGTTGGGCGGTAAACATTTTAACTTCTGATGAAATGATGAGTGTGGTTCGGTTAGTACTGAGTGCTATGATTTATTTCCTGACTGCCAAAAGGAGGGTTTTGTTTTTATTGCATATGTATGTAGCTAGGCTAGCGAGCCGCTGCGAGCGCTCAGCGCTAGACTCCCTGTCCCTTGTTGCAGAGACATGCTGCTTTAAATCACTGAGACGCTGTGCACGTTCAGCGCTAGATTCCCGAGGACGGACCTGCGATGTTCTCCAGCTTTGGTTAGCAAGCCGCTGTGAACGCTCGGAGCTAGATTTCCCAGCGCATGCTTGCGAAATATTTTCTCTATTCCTCGAGAGGCGCAGATGATTATCAAGAGCAGACTCTGCCGTACGGCGTACTCGAGCTGCTCTTGTCTCATGTCTGGGATGTCTGACGGGAAAGTTGAGATTTCCTTTTAGGCATGATAAACAATCGCTGAAACTGTCCGATATCCCAAAAACAAATATCACAGCAGGCTTCGAACTCGAAGAATGAGAACTAAGTAATATTGTAATTGTGTTTTGAGAAACCGAGCAACCAAAACAATAGACCAACAACATTCAACCAACATTCAACCAACTACGTACAACTCACGTACCTAACGACAAAAGTTAAATAATAACTGGAGAGGGTCATTAATCAGCGGAAAATCTTAACACCACGATTCAGAAAAATTACGTAATTGCACAAAGCATGTTCTAATGCGGTTCGTGAATGGACGGCGCGGGCGGCGTTTTGCGATTTAGTAATTTTATATTATCTTCGAAACCATTCAACCAATTGACATACTGTTTTGGGCAAATCGTATCTCTATGATGTTCTTGTGATCATTATAACATTTTTTTCGATAAGGATTAATATTTGGTTGTTTAAAAAATCGTTCAAAGATAAGTACATCGAAAAATACTTTTTTTAACACATAAAAGCTACTATATCTGCTAAAATATAAAAGATAGAAATATGGTGCCGCGGACTTTTTTGTAGAACTTTTCAAAGCGGACCAGGTTGCCATACATTGTTTTCAATTATATACAACTGTTAAGGCAGCGCACGCAAATAACTCTGTTGTAAGAGCTATTTTTTTCCGCCGGGATAGACAAAAATTGAGATAGTTTGGCTAATATGCATGATATCTTTATAATTTATAGCCTATAGCATTCCTCAATAAATGGGCTATCTAACACTGAAAGAATTTTTCAAATCGGACCAGTAGTTCCTGAGATTACCCCCTACATACAAACTTACAAACTTACAAACTTACAAACTTACAAACAATTTTACCTCTTTATAATATTAGTATAGATTAGTATAGATATGCCATCATTATTATATTATGCTGTATACGTTTGATTTTAGCAGTGATTGACATACATGGACATACGATTGTAGCGCTACCAACAGGCATCTATAAAGATGTAACAATTATGTCTTAGTATAATAATTAGAAGCGTTTTAGTTGTACACGATACTTGTGAGAGGCTCTATTCATGTCAAAGTACCTATCACTGAATGCCCTGGCTTTGTGCTGTATTTGACTTTAAGTTATTATACGAAAGTCAAGGGCACACAAATAAGTTTTATTAAGTTATCATAGTTCCCAGGGTTTTTTAACCGACTTTAAAAAGGAGAAGGTTCTCAATTCGTCAGAACCTTTTTTATGTATTGTCTCCGATTACTTGAAAATGGCTGGACCGATTTGGATTATTTTTTTTTATTTGAAAGGGAACACTTCCCATAAAATTACCTTAACTTCGGAAGTCGGTGTCAAAAAACAAAAAACAACCTCGAACACCGACTTTAATTTTTCATAAAACATAGGTAGCATATGCATGCACACCGACCGATTTGGTAAAGAAAGGGTATTCCCAGGTCTTCCCATGATCACCAAGTCAGGATCTAATTACGGGATACTGCCGAAATAGAGGGAACTCTTCAAAATTTAAAGGCACACTTGAAGCGATTTGGAAGAGTACTTTATCAAAGTGGTAACGGAACTCCTCAGTACTTATGGCAAATGGACCGGGATCGCTGAAGTCTCATGTCTGTTTATTGTTAAACACCAGTTCATAACATAACATCACGCCAGTACGCTGTGAATGGGGTAAGCACAGCTGAACCACTAAAGAGAAACAAAAACTTAAAAAGAAATATATAACCGACTTCCAAACAAAACACTACAAAGTATAAAAAAAATCTTAATTTCGGAAGCCGATGTTATTGGTTTTGTATCTTTGTTTAACACCGACTTCCGAAATTAAGGTTATTTTGTAAAAACGCTTTTTATTTCACTTAGTGTTGATGGTGACATAAAAATGTTAATATAATAAAATTTACTGACCCACACTTAATTAAAGTATTTATTCATATGTTTAAGTTAAGTTAGTTTAGTCTATTTTTAGTTTCCTTCATTCCCAGCGGGGACAAATTTTTTGCTCGGTTTGGTTGGTGGTAGGACTTGTTCTAAATCCGCCTGGCAAGCTACCACCATCATGTCTAAGTCTGTCGCCATAACAACAAGGTTAACATTGCATAGCATTTTTGTGTTCCGGCAGTTAGAAGTATGATAGCCAGTTCCTCTGTGTAAGAGGATTCCGGGTGAAACTCGCTTCCATCTTCGGCCTAATCATCACTTTCCATCAGGTGAGATTTGAGCCATGAGTTTCCCCGTTTTGTATATAAAAAAAAAGTCCTACTTTTCTGGAAGTCGCTTTAAAATCGATTCTTGTTTTTTCCTGATTGTTTACCTATGCGGTATTGCATACAAACTCCGTTAGGAAAATCTCTCATTATTAAAACTATGACAAGCAGAAAAGCTGTTTTAAGTTGATCAGATAATTTGACAAAACAAGTCATTATATCAGCCGAAAGACGTGCTGGACATAGGCCTTCCCCAAGTGTAGCCACAACACCCGGTCCGGTGCGTTTCACATCCATCGGCTCCCCATGATCCTCAACGGGTGATCGGTCCACCTTATGGGAGGCATTCCAAAGATTCGTCCTCCAGTACGCGGTCGCCACTCCAGAACTTTTCGAATTAAAAAAATGATGATTGAATGCTTGACTCGGTGGAACGCAGAGCTAAGAGGCTCATCGGTGACGAAAAACTGGTGGATGCCAAGCTTCACAGCTTGGCTCGTCGCCGCAAGGTTGCCTGCCTGTCGGTCTTCTACAGATTGTACTTCGGCGAATCTGCCCATGAACTCCACGACCTCATTCCACCAGCACCCTTCTACCATCGGACATCCAGACGCACTGCAGCTTACCATCCCTACCTTGTTGCTATTCCACGAATTCGCACTAAGCGATTCCAAACGTCTTTTATAATGCGGACAGCAAAAGAGTGGAATTCTCTGCCTGCGTCTGTGTTTCCGAACGCTTACAACCCTAATCTCTTCAAAGTTAGAGTAAACAGGCTCCTTCTGGGTAAGCTCGTTCCATCATAGACTTTGTATCTGTCATTTCTGACCAAGACTAAGGTCAAGAGCAAACTCATAACAAATAAAAAAATAAAAAAAAATGTTGAGACCATGTTTTTATTTTATTATAATAGGGAAAACAAACAATTGTACATTATTTCTTACATCTAAATATACAATTAAGTAAATTAACGTACAATCAACAATTTATCCACATATTACTATTATAATCTACTAACATACAGTATGGATGAAAGGTAAAGAGGCCAATTTTAATAGTTATACAAAATTATTAATAGGTGTTAAGTGTGTTGACTAACTCTGTTTTAAATACATTATGAGACAACGTAATATGTCTATTTTAACAAAATGTTGGTTATATATTTTGACTAATCTGTGGAGAGGCGCCCGCTATAGTCTTAGAATGAACTTTTATGAATGAAGGAAATGAATGAATACATGAATAGTGCACGCTCCAGCCCAGGGGCCCGAGTTTGCTATTACAATAGTGTCAGAATGGTCGATCACTGATTTCAAAATGGTTGATTTTGACAAGTTTGGTAATCTACTAACATAATGGCATCATAATGGCGTCATTATGACATTCCAATCATCAACCACAGACACGCCATTGAATGAAAGCAAAGACTATTAAACCACTTGACTGCGCATACAGTGCCCCGACGCACGAAAACTATTAGTGTTTTTGCTCAGATGTTAGGCAGCAGGCACTAGTAACCATTTTAGTTGTGACCAATTGTTAGACCTGTGGGCATGCTAAGTTTTTACAAATCGTTTTAATTTTTATGCAATTTATAACGCATAAAAATGCCTTCATACCCGGTGAATTTGTGTGGGAAACATTCCTAGACCTTTTGTTACAAAAATGATGGCATAACTTTTCATCGGAGAGTAAAGACTACGCAAAATATTTTTGATTTGAATCAGATGATGAGCCACTGCAGGGGTCTATATAAAATGGTGGTTAGGTGAACGAGCACACTGTGAGAAGCGCTCGTTGATGTCTTTTGGAAAAGTCTCTTTCTTTCATTAGGAAATACTTATATTTTTATCCCTTTCTTCCCCTTTGTATTTTTATCGTAAAAATCTGTGCTGTTACGTTTAATGATTGAAGTCGATTTATCGATGATCATAAAATTGCAACTAATACAATTTTAATCAATTCACATACTTACATTAAACACGTAACTACTTTTAAACGACTTTAAAAATAGGAGGAGGGTCTCAGATTTTTCATCTGTGTGTTTGACATGTGTTCATTTTAGATTTTCGAAGATTTCAGAATTAAAATAAAAGTGGAAAGATAAGGTTAATAGGGAAACTTTGTTTAAATAAGATATAGCGCTGTTTGTTTGGATTGAGTATTTTTATAATGTTAAAATCCATTTTATCGATATCGACTATTTTCCTCTAATCAAGTAGTGCCACCACTAACCATAGGCTACCTATGCAACTTGACCTTGAACGGACCAATTGCAGCCGCGCGTTGTTCCTCGTCCCCCGGCCCGCTGTAGTGAGCCGCGTACTTAGAAGAAATCGGCCTATACGCTCTCTAGTGGTTATATACTCTATGAATGAAAGCCATATGAATGGTAATCTCGTACCTAATGACAGATTTAGTATTTAAGAAATTCTCACTATTCCGATTGCTTTTAACACTAATAAATAATATTTAAAACTAAATGTAAATAAAATCTGGCATGAAAAAAAGCACAAATTTAGCTCGGTTTTATAATAATGACAATACGGCATTCCTACCGCAATTCTATTACGAGACCATTGACGAGCCAGTGAACGTGCCATTATGAATTTAGCAGATTACGAACTTTTAGCAAAATGACAATGGCATGACAATGACATCGTGTCGGAACGACAAATTTATAAAATTAGCAGACTCGGGCCCCAGAGCCTGATAAATGGTTCACCAACCCCTGCATCGCCTTGCGTTTGCCTTGCGCACTGTCGCTTCAGTTTGATGATCCTTCGCTCTATGTCGAAAACCTTGGTTCTCTTGCGGATATCATAATTCCTGATGCCGTCAAAATTCGATGGCAAAGTTCAGTTGAAACTATTAATAAAAATCTTATCAACAACAATAATCATTAAAAGCAATAAATTTAAAAAAAATGAATGTTACAAAAAAATAATGCTAATGACGAACAGGAAATGTCACGCGATGCGTATCTCCGCGGAACAAGACAATATTATTATCTATACTAATATTATAAAGCAGAAGAGTTTGTTTGTTTGGTTGTTTGTTTGGTTGAACGCGCTAATCTCAGGAAGTACTGGTCCGATTTGAAAAATTCTTTCATTGTTAAATAGCCCATTTATCGAGGAAGGCTATAGGCTATAAATCATCACGCTAAGACAAATAGGAGCGGTGCATTAATGGAAAATGTGACGCAGACGAAGTTGCGCGGGTCAGCTAGTAATGCATAAAACATATTCATACGCGATGTAAATAGTCGTGAAATCTGTAATGATTGCAACCGTTAAACATCGTTACAAAAATAGTTAGCTTTGAAAACATATTTTTGTTTGAAGTTTTTGGGTTCCCTAACCCTAAGTGTGAAACGGGAACCTATGTATTACTAAGATTCCGCTGTCTGCCCGTCTGTCCTAATGAACTGTGATAGTTAGATGGTTAAAATTTCCACAGATAATGTATTTCTGTTGCCGCTATAACAAAAAAAAAATTAAAAACAGAATGAGCTAAAACAATATTGAAAGGGGCTCCCATACAACAAACGTGTTTTTTACCGTATTTATAGATAAGGTACCGCCGGAACATCATACTACTTTCCTTTCGGCATTATAGTCAAGTGTGAAAAAAAATGCTATCAGAATAAAGTACTCTCAAGTTAATAAATAATAATACATATATTTAGCAAGGATGATCAAGCCTTTGTATGAGAAGAGGTGTCTGCCCTGCAGCTAAACAATTAAACTAATAAGCGTGGGCGAACAATAACGAATTCGAATTAACTATAGGCGTAAAGTAATGTTGTTTTAATTTAACTCCGACACTTATTTAATTTGACAAGCAGTAGGCTGATGTTACAGAGCATAGAGACGCCATATTGGGCACTGCTGGAGGTAGTATCAGAATACCTACTTCATACAAACCAAGAGTGTTATCGTTAAGAATGTTTTCAGAGATGAAAGAGATAGCTTTGCATTAAAAATTTACTATTTCCAAAATTATCCGAAATTAAGTTATTATGTGGAAATATTGACAAAAGAGTAGAGCAGATTTATTGCGTGGGCACAAAAAAAGCATCTGTAATAGACGTCTCTAGTTTCTAGACGCGTTTTCGTGCTCTATGGCCGATGTTTGGTAGTTATAACACCTACAGTTCATCAATAAGGTAGGAGTACTAAAATGCTGACATGCAAGAGTGTTTACAATGTCAGAGGTAATCAGCACACTTAGGCGGTTATCACACTGCCACGCATCACGCTGCATGTTGCGTGTCAACGCACTTACGCGCGTACTTGCGGGAGTGCAAATCCGCATCATCGTAAGGTTTTTTTACGCACTCACGCGCCTTGATGCGTTTTGTGGATTTACGGCGGCTCTGACTCATTTCATAGTGCAGTGCAGAGCGTCGCGTCTGTTTTGACAGTAAACATGGTTATTAGTGTGGAACCCATTCAAGATGCTGCAGTTATACTAACTGTGTGGTTTTATACAAACATACGTCAAGTCCATCCATATAATCACGCACGGCATGGCGAGACTTGGTGTGAAGGTTAAAGACAACAACCAGCCTAGCTCAGCAGTGTACTGTTGTCTGTTTGTAGATCTTCTACAGATTGTACTTTGTTGAGTTTGCACAGGAACTCCACGACCTGATCCCACCATCGCCCTTTTACTACCGGAATACCAGACGTACTTCATTGCACCATCCGTACTTGATCGATATCCCAACTAGTCGTACCCAGCGCTCTTCCTCCACATTTATTATGCGCACAGCCAAGGTATGGCGCACATTTAACCCGTCTGCCTTCAAAGGAAGAGTGAACAGGCATCTGCTGGTCAAGCTCGCTTCATCATAGACCTCATCCATCGCTTTCCATCAGGCATGATTGTAGTCAAGAGCAAGCCCATTACATAAAACACTACCAAAGTATCTCTACGTTGACGTGGTGGTGGGGCTTGCGCGTTCCGATGGACCTTAGGTCATACCTAGAGTGAGGGGCCAGACAAAGAGCTATACAATCCGCAAGGCAGTTTTGTGGCAAACTGTTGGGCAGTAGCGACTCCACGAACCTAATCTCCTATGAGAAGTCTTGTTCCTCATCTCCGGCTTGCCTTTATTGGCTGGTCAGAGTGAACTCTGACGAGCAACAGAGCTCCCACCTCTTTCTTGCCTTGATCGGCCGGTCTGAGAGGAGATTCGCTAGAGCAAACGTGCTCGGGAGAAAGATGTATAATCCAGTAAGATGCTGGTAGGGATTTTGACCGCACTTCTGGGATTGTCCTGATAGCCGTGGTATACCTCTTCACTCCTCTAGCACCTCAGGCTATGTTGCCACCTTGGCACTACGTCACTTTGTGCTAGCTTAGATCAATATAACACCTGTTGCTAAATTTGGATCAGACTTGACGGCGACTTCAAAGGTTTTTTAAGCTTCGACTTTTTGCCAACGTGGGACGATAGCATTATTTATAAAGTAATAATGGAGGCGACTGTACTGTTATTAATAACATCGTTCATAATAGTCGTGATAGGGAAAGCCTTAGCGATGATTTGCTGAATTCAGATCAGATGAGCTGCGATTTTGTATAGGTCTGGCGGTGAGTTACAGTGCGCGCTTTGAAATTAATTGTTTTTCTTTAGTATCATTATTTATTTATTTAACGATTTATGTACACACACAAACACAAATTAAAAAAAAGGAGTCAGAAAAATAGGTACTAAGGTGATGCTTATTTCTAAAGAAATCTCGGCCACCTGCAAGGCGCATCTGAGGGATGGGAAAAGGAGAAGCGTTCCCGCAGATAGGAAGGCGTTTTAGGGTTGTGTTTAGGATGTTAAATAGCAAACACAATATCCAAGAGTTCCTGCAAAGCCACTTGAGAAACTTGCGAAATCCAGAAACAGGATCGTATTTTTGAGGTTGAACACAAAACGAATACAAATGTTTTGCAAACGCTCAAGTTTATTTCATTGCTCCTCGGTGGCATCCAAATAACAGGTATCAGCGTAGTCTATGATGGGCTGAATGAGAGTTTGGACAAGGAAAATTTTGGTCTTTTAGGGCAGCTGTTGTACAAATAATAAAATATAATAATTAAAACCGAATTTATGTGACTTACCTGTTTGATATTGTTTTTTTTAATCTATTAGGATTCTTTTTTATTCAACAGTTAAGGTATACGCATAAAAACAGGTTAGAAAAGAGGCAGGCGTACCCGGATCCATTATCGACTATTGGGGTGTTAAAATGGCCTATTAACAAAAATAAACTTCCATATTTGGTATGACTGGAAGCCGACCCCAAAATAATTGGGAAAAGTCTAGGTAGATGCTGATTTATTCTTATTTTTCTTCTACCATAGGTATTTCTAATTTAAAGGAGGATGGCGAAGTTGCATGTAAAATGGGAGCCACTGTTAGAAGTATCGTACAGTATGGAAACTTATAACTAGTTGTAGAACTATATAAAACTAGCAAAAAAGCAAATTGGCAGTAAGTCGTAGAGGCTGGGAGATGTTATAATTAGTAATCGGGCAATGCACAATTGACAATTCACACAACACATTTTAACGATTAACTAAGTCCAAACCACTTGCAAATCGCAATCCAAAGGTAAAAGCTGTTGTCTTAGTGGGTTTGTAGAATAGTCAGTCCAAAGGTAAAGCCAAGTTGTCAAGAATCACAAAATCGCATAGAAAATAATAGATATCCCAAGTTAGCCGCTGAAAACAAACACTAATTGTTTTGACACTGACAGCCTACTCCAACTACGTTGCACTCTACGTTATCACAAATAATCGTAATGATTATAATATTGTACATTTTTGTATAAAAAATGAAAATGCACTTTTAATATTAACTTTTGTATGATTTTTTCATATTTTACAAGTTTTGTTTAAAAAAAATAATTGACAAGCATAAACAAGTGTAAGAACGTAAATCATGTAGGTAATGAAAGAGTAAGTTGGAATGTTATATGAAACACGGTGCGTTTAGTAACTGCATGATGACTTATTTTTAAGTAAATAAAAATCTTTTCTAACTTTTAATTCCCACCACCCAGTGACTCAATATTTTTTATATAATCCTTTAACAGACTCTTAATTATAGTAAATACGAACTTGCAAGTGAATGACACTTAGTTAATTTATAAATAGTGTGGGTCCAAATTCGCCATCCTCCTTTAGTATCTAATTTAATATATTGTAAACTTAATTCTAATAAGAATTATAATAAATTTAATTTTTAACTTATGCACTTAAAAATGTTGGATTTAGTTAGACCAAGGACATTGTTCAGTGCCCATACATCGTTCGCCTAAGAACCAACAGAGACGTGAATTTAGTATCTGTGTTTTAAATAATGCATATGTTCGACTGAAACTAAATTACAATCACGGACACTTTTCAGAATTGTAAAATATCCAAAATGATTTCGGATTTTGAGGTTATAAAACATACCAAACAATAGAAACATACCAAATAGACTAAGATCCCAGAGCTGCCAGACTTTTTATCTCACCAAAAAATGGTGTAGAGTAGTGTTACTATGTTCTTCTAACATACGAAAGCGTGGTAACTTAGGTCGACGGCCGATTCCCTGACATCAGGTGCAAAATACATTACATCAAAGTGTCAACTGTCATTTCATCGACTGTCAGTGTCAATAGTGTTCGTGTCATACAGCGCTTTAATCGCTTTATTCTTTTTGTAGGTAACTAAAAATCTTACAGCGCTGAGACTGCTTTGTTTCATTTTAAAATAATGGCGCCGCGTTATAAAACCCAAGTGAGTTACTTTTTAAAATGGTTTCGTAATTGAAAAGTGTCCGTTCTATTCTAATCATTAAAATGAAATTTAAAAAAAAAATCTAGGAATAATGGTAAAGGTTTCGCATGTGTTGATTCATAGGCCACTTTTTACCATGTCCTTTTACTTTTAATATTTGTATGCCAGTGAATAGCGAAACATGTCAGATCTTCCTATATATTTAATAAGACCTAATATTTACCATGTTTTATACAAATATAATAGGTATTCGTATTCTCATGTATTAGAAAAATACATATCTATTTATCGAACTTCAAAAATTCTTAACGTCGCACTCTCATCTGGGGCACGACCCATTCAATTGAGTCGGTATTTTTGACGTAAGGTTAAAGTGTTTTCGGTTCAAGTACAAAAATACAAATACAAAATACAAAATATTTTTATTGGGAAAACAGAAAGTTACATTACATAACGTGTTTGGAGTCTCCTTTTAAGCAAACTATGCCTGTATTAGAAGGCTCCGCTCTTTCACATCACTGTCGTACACTTATACTGACAGAAATCAATATAGTGTACTTTGACCTTAAGGGTAAGTATGCAACGTAAGTACATTTTCCAGAATATAAATTTTATAAATAGTGAGAATAATAGTGCATGCGTTGTAGTGTATAGTGTGTTATGGTAAGTAGTGTTAAGTGTGGTATGTGATGTGTTGTGTGGTTTAGTGTGGTGTGGTGTAATGTGATGTGGTGTAGTGTGGTGTGGTGTGTGGTGTGGTATATGATGTGGTGTGTGATGTGGTGTGTGATGTGGTGTGTGGTGTGGAGTGAGAAGTGGTGTGTGGTTTGGTGTGTGATGTGGTGTGTGGTGGTATGGAGTGGTCTAGTGTGTGGTGTTTTAAGTATATAAACATACAAAATAGATTTATTTCAGCTACTCAACGTGTTCCAAGAGTGCCTCGGTTTCGTCATAGGTAAGTCGTTTTATCCAATCCATTACACTTTTTTTACAGTACGACTCGTATTATAACTAAACTATGCGTGACACAGTTATGTTAGTGTGGCGCCATGGCTGATTGATGTGGCTGACTGGTGCAATAGGGGAGTGCTTTATCAGTTACAATCTTCTTCTTCTCTAGGGAAATGTTGATATCGGTAAGACAACGGGTCTGAAAACGTCAGTATCAGACAGCACATCAGGCTACCCGTCACTGTCAAATTTTCCCAATCAACCTTGAACCTAATGCTTTAGCAATAAAGATGGAAATGAAACTTAATTTCATTACCAATCGAAAATTGTTCACGAATACTTTTCTTTTCTTTTTTTTAATTTTTTTTTTTTTTAACAGACAAGAATTTTTGGGGACCGAGTCACCCGCGTCCGTAGGAGAATACCCTTCAGCGAATCCCTACACGTGGTCCCTGGGTGGTGCTAAACACCGATCTCCCAGTCCACCCCCACTAAGACGCTGCGGGAATTTCGGTGCTGGGTTGTTTTAGTGGGTATACCGGGCTTGCCCGGGGAGTCCCACATACCCCTCCCACTCCCCCGAGTGAGAGGGTATGCGTAACGCATTTTTTCCCAGCCGGAAAAAAAAAAAGGCAGAAAGGTCTAACAACCCCACACACCCTAGTGTCAGAGTTTCTAAACCGCCTCTAGGGCCTCTCACATGGTTTAGCGATCGCCATTTGGCGACCGGGGCCAACAGCTTATACGTGCCTTCTGAAGCACGGAGTCATCTTTTTATCAGACAATCAGGTGATTCAAGCCTGCAATGTCCTAGCCTAACTAGAAAACAACTTTTGTGGGGCCGAGTCACCCGCGTCCGTAGGAGAATACCCTTCAGCGAATCCCTACACGTGGTCCCTGGGTGGTGCTAAACAGGTGACACTAACCACCTCCGTGGTCTAGTGGTTATACCACCTGATTCAGACCCAGAGGTCCCGGGTTCGATTCCCAGCGGGGGCAAATTTTTTTGCTCGGTTTGGTTGGTGGTAGGACTTCTTCTAAGTCCGCCTGGCAAGCTACCACAATCATGTCTAAGTCTGTCGCCATAATAACAATGTTAACAGCATTGTTGTGTTCCGGCAGTTAGAGGTATGATAGCCAGTTCCTCTGTGTAAGAGGATTCCGGGTGAAACTCGCTTCCATCTTCGGCCTAATCATCACTTTCCATCAGGTGAGATTTGGGCCAAGAGTTTCCCCGTTTTGTATAAAAAAAAAAAAAAAACAACTTTATAAAGTATGGTTCCCTTGGAAATCGAACCCACGGCCACCGGGTCACAAGACAAGCTCCTATACCACTCGACCACGGAGGCAGTTATAAGTATCAGGAATAATATGACAACAAACATACTGCTATACTATTAAACTTATATAATTATATATGTCCAACACACAGAAAATGCATCCACGCGCGGTCATGCAGATCACGCGCCTACAAGCGGAGAAACATGCGCACACAGTCGTGGGTGCGGGGCTAGAGGCAAGGCATGTCACACCAAGTCTCGCCATGCCGTGCGTGATTATGGATGGGCTTGACGTGTGTTTGTACAAAAACCACACAGTTAGTATAACTGCAGCATCTTGAATGGGTTCCACACTAATAACCATTTTTAACCGACTTCCCAAAAAGGAGGAGGTTATCAATTCGGTTGTATGTTTTTTTTTTATGTTTGTTACCTCATAACTCTGACAATTATGAACCGATTTGAAAATTGTTTTATCTGAAAGGATATACTTGCAGATTGGTCCCATTTAAATCATATCAAAATGGGTTACGAACTTTGGATTTTAAATCGAAATACCTGGAAATTGACTATTTAGATGATTTTTTGATTATCGAAATTGCGTATTTTGCTTTTCTGCGATTTTGCAGTGGTGTTGTTAGGTGTGGGCATCACTAAAAAGTGAAAAAGAAAAAAACTTTTTACAAAAAAATAAAACCGACTTCCAAAAAAAAACACTACAAAGTAAAAAATAACTTTAATTTCGGAAGTCGTTGTCAAAATACGAAGAAAGTAACAAAAACACCGACTTCCGAAATTAAAGTTATTTTTTACTTTGTAATGTTTTTTTTTAGAAGTCAGTTGTATTTTTTTTTACTATCAAAACAGACGCGACGCTCTGCACTGCACTATCTCGACAGCAAATGCCATTGAATGAAATGAGTCAGCGCCACCGTAAATCCACAAAATGCATCAAGGCGCGTGAGTGCGTAAAAAAACCTTACGATGATGCGGATTTGCACTCCCGCAAGTACGCGCGTAGGTGCGTTGACACGCAACATGTAGCGTGATGCGTGGCAATGTGATAACCGCCTAAGTGTGCTGATTACCTCTGACATTGTAAACACTTGCATGTCAGTTCAAGTGCCTATAGATAATTTAGTACTCCTACCTTATTGATGAACTGAAACTATAAGCTTTTAATGTACTGGTATAAGCATTTATTGGTTAACTTTAAAAAATAAATATATAAAGTAGGTATGTGTCTACGATGATGAGAAAACCACTGAGCATCAGTGAACTTTGCTGAGCGGACATAATGCTTGTCGGTTGTCTAAACAAATCGTCGCGACAAAATATCCTTCATAGATTCTCAGAATGATAATTATTACAAAGACGTCACCATTATTTTCGTGGAAAATTAAACACGGACAAAGTGATCCTATTCAAAGATTACCGTGAACATTGACAAGGTTCCAATCATCACGACGATTTACCAATACGGATCCCGAAAAGGAATTTGTAACGCAACGCAAAGTCATGTTCTGCTTTCATTGATTTAAATTGTTTCTTTTTTTTACTGTTGATTGGCATACGTTTGACCACTATCTCCGAGATGTTATGCGATGATGTGGTCCAAGATGGAGCACGCTTACCTAGAAGTAACCTATTCACTCTTGACTTAAGAGGAAATGTGGGCTTGTAGACTTCGTATGTAAAAAGTTATATTTCGAGGTTTGGCTCTCGCCTGTTTCCTCCTCCAGTATTAAATCGATTCAATAGATATTACACAAGCTGAATAAGAAGGATATAAACTGTGCCCCTATTCTTTTCTATATTAATTAATAGTTGCCAAACTTATTCAGTAAGGCTCTTTTGACAGCAGTTTATTGGACAATTTTGAGCATGTTTTGATGATCCTAGTGCTTTTACGTTTAATATATCATCAAAAAAGAAAACATAGCGACACAAAATATATTCTTCTTATTCAGTTCATGAAATATCTCTTAAATCTGTCCAATATTGAAGAAGGAAACAGGCGAGAGCCAAACCTCGAATGATGACTATTTCCATACAAAGTCTCTCCGCCCGCGTTTCCTCTTAAAGACTCCCAGGTTGTAGCAATCAGGAAACACAGACTCAGGCAGAGATTTCCATTCCTTAGCTGTACGCACAAAAAATGTTTTTCGAAAACGAATTACTCCATTAATCCATCATTGATCCGGATAAATGGTAAAAGCCGGACGGGGCGATTGTTGAGGTTATGTGTAGATAATAAAGATACCAAGAACCCTCCATGCCTGGGAAAGGACATTAAGCCAATTCTCCTTGCTGTTACAAGAATTATTATTGTTTTTTGACAGTGCATATAAAACATTTTCCCCTACCCGGATATCAAACCTGGGTCCTCATACTCAGCAGTAGCGACCACAAGACCAACGAGGTATTTATTATTATTATTAAATTATTTATTCCGAGTAACAGTGACTCATAAAGTGTTAGTAACAATAAATAAACTTAAAACTATGTTAGCGACACCATTACAACAAATACATGAACACACACAACAAAATAATCACCGCTGCAGCATCCCAGCTGAGATGCTGGAGCAACGACTAACAATACAGCAGTCCAGCCTGTCAGCAATCATACCCAGGATGCTATTGGAACTGGCTCGCACCAGCTCGCTGGTGGTGGTAATTTCTACCACTACCGGAAACCACCAAAAACACTCCCGAATACATCCGGCTCGAAGGACCATGTTTACCGCAGGTCGACTTGGAGAGGGGTTCGATAATTTAAACACTGAACTGGTAATTTAACGCGTATATTAAACTCCGAATTAAAGTTAGACCTTTCTTCGTTATACAAATATAGCAATTCCCGTGCAGCGCCTACAAAATTGGTACCATTGTCACTATACAATTTGGCGCAACGACCGCGCCTAGACACGAATCTTTTGTACGCAGCCAGGAAACCTTTGGTACTCAGCTCACTAACAGCTTCGATATGCACTGCTCGTGTGGACATACATAAATAAAGAGTGCAATGTAACCTTTATAGGATTTATTTCCACGACCTCTGGATATCCTTATGTTTATGGGTCCTGCATAATCGACTCCTGTATACAAAAATGGTTTATTTGGCGTTACAAGTGCCGATGGTAGTTGCCCCATAAGTTGTGTCCGTGCTTTGGCTGAATACCTAGCGCATTTAACACAGTGCCTTACATATTTTTTAGCTAATAACTTAACCCCTAGTATCCAATACTTGGATCGTAGGTATGTGACCATAAGCTGCGGGCCACCATGCATAGTTTTTGCATGAGCGTCAGCAATCAACAGTTCGCTCAGAAACGATTCCTTTGGCAATAGGATGGGGTGTACACGATTGTAACCTAATTGAGACATTTCAAGTCTTCCTCTAACTCTTATAATTCCATTAGAATCAATAAAGGCATTTAACGAATTTAGATTCCCTTTTTTCTTATTTATCTCAAGTTTTTTTGTATTTTTTTCATCTCTTCCAAAATTGGCATTTTCTTATGCACGTGTCGGTGGCATCTTCAAGCTCCTGATTTGATAATTCCCGTGTACTATGTTTAGTAGTTGCCTGTTTCCTTAGACTTAAAAAACGTCTACAGTATGCTATAACTCGAATTAAAATCGACAACTTGGAAAACTTATTCCAGACGGTCATTGTATCCAATGAGGTAGTGTGTGCTTTGACTTCTTCCAAACGTGTTACGAGATACTTCGGCTTCTTGTATTCAATTACCTGCTGTTTCAACAAATCCGGACCATTCCACCATATAGCCGTAGATTTTAATTCAGATGGGCAAACACCGCGGGATGCACAATCTGCGGGATTTTGCTTAGACGGTACGTGAGACCAATGGTATGTTTCCAAGACGTTTAAGATCTCCGAAACTCGATTGGCTACAAAAGTTTTCCAGCGGCTGGGATGACTATTGAGCCATGCTAGCACAACCTCACTATCTGTCCATGCATGCCAGTCCACCTTCTGGATACCCATTACTTCTCCTACTTCAGCCATTAGTTTGGCTAGAAGAACAGACCCACAAAGTTCTAGTCTTGGTATAGACACTTGTCGAATGGGAGCCACCCTTGTTTTGGAAGTGACTAAAGAAATGTGAACGTTTTCTTTGTGATCCACGACTCTGAGATATATGACTGCTGCATATGCAGTTTTGGAGGCATCCGAGAAGCCATGCAGCTCCTTCTTTACGTTCGTAGCAGTGTGTAGCCATCGTGGGATTTTGCCCTACGTCAATCTTTACCTCGAATTTCCAACTTATGACCCCAAGTGCAAAATTAATCAGTTAATAACTGCACCAAACATACCTACCTCTCCGGCTCTAACAAACTTTATTTAAAGAACTCTGAAGTTTTCTTTGCAAGTAAATTATACTTGTAATGGCCGCCATCTTAAATTAAAAGTCCTATCTAAAACATGACATGAACTACAGCTAGAGGTGACCATACCATCGATAATTATAAACACCAATACATCACGTTCACTAGAGGTGACCACTTGTCGATAAATCCAATTTATCACTAGCAATTTGCATTTAATGACACATTCTCATCGACATGGCATGGGCCTTTCGATGGGAGACGTACCTCTAGTAATTAATTACTGAGTTAGATTAAGATTAATTTAGTCGATGATATTAAAGATTTATTGCAACAGGTACGTATTAAAATTTGTAATATTAATCATAAAATATCTTCGATTACAGTCTAGGTGGGTTTTATTGAAAATATTACTTAAGCATGATGTCAAAATTAATAGATGTAGATAAGGCTACTTGACACTTTTGATGAAATAATGTTAATAACGTATTTTAACAATTATCAAAAAAGTGTCAATTTAACAAAACAAGAAGACACTGTTGGTGCAGAGGGTAAAAAGAACATAATTATACATTACTTACCCTGACTCGATACCCAAAAAAAAAAATTAGGAAATAATTTGAAACAGGACCTCAAGTGAGCCAAATCACAAGTTTAAGTACATCGTTAAAATAATAATTGTGTTAGTTCAAGGTTCGATTCTCGGGATGTGTAATAGTAAGCACGATATTTTGGGTAACAAGTTTATGTCAAAGTGATTTTCCTCATTATATTGACACCGCCCCCAATTTAAGTGAAAGGGCCAATTTTGCTAACTATAGTTAGCAAAATTGGCCAAAACTTTTTAGCTTTTAAAGGATCGAACAAAAAGATGGGGATATTATGGCTTTTTTGCCAGAATACAAATGCTTACAACCTTAATCTCTTTACAGTTAGAGTGAACAGGCTCCATCTGGGTAAGCTCGCTCCGTCGTAGACTTTGTCTCTGTCAACTCTGACCGAGACTAGAATCAAGAGGAAACCCATCTAAAAATAAAACAACCGACTTCCAAAAAAACACAACAAAGTAAAAAATAACTTTAATTTCGGAAGTCGGCGTTTTTGTTAGTTTCTTCGTATTTTTTTTTCACTTTTTAGTGGTACCCCACACCTTACAACACCACTGCAAAATCGCAAAATACGCAATTTCGATTACTTGGATGCATTAAACCATCATCCAAGTAGACGAATTCCAGCTATTTCGATTTAAAATTCAAAGTTTGTAACCGATTTTGATAACATTTAAATGGGACCAATTTGCAAGTAGGCATATCCTTTCAGATCTATACTAATATTAAATTTTAAAGCAGAAGAGTTTGTTTGTTTGTTTCTTTGTTTGGTTGAACGCGCTAACCTCAGGAACTACTGGTCCGATTTGAAAAATCCTTTCAGTGTTAGATAGCCCATTTATCGAGGAAGGCTATAGGCTATATATCATCACGCTAAGACCAATAAGAGCAGAGCAGTAATGAAAAATGTTACGCAGACGACGTTGCACGGGTCAGCTAGTAAAACAATAATTTTTCAAATCGGTTCATTGACGGAGTTATGAGGTAACAAACATAAAAAAATACAACCGAATTGAGAACCTACTTCTTTTTGGGAAGTCTGTTAAAAATAGTCAAAATACTTCTAACTATGGTTAATAATAATAAAAGTATAATAAGAAGTATTTTAACTATTTTCACTCGTGGCTTAAGAATAACAGCCGCACGAGTTGCTCTTTAAGGCGCGTTCCCGTGCAAATCGCAGCGCTAGCCATTCTTTGTGCAGTTTTTTGGAGCTATATACTCGTTATCCAAAAGAAATATCAACCTATATCAGCTGACCCACGCAACTTCGTCTGCGTCGCATTTTCCATTAATGCTCGGCTCCTTTTAGTCTTAGCGTCATGATATGTAGCATACCTATATCCTTCCTCGATACATGGACTATCTAATTCTGAAAGATTTTTTCAAATCGGACCCGTAGTTCCTGAGATTACCTCCTACATACAAACTTACTAACAAATGCTACCTCTTTATAATATTAGTATAGATACATTAAATTTCTTCATAATCTTGGCTTCAAAATGGTAGATTTTTAATCTGTATTACTAAGTATAATGTTAAATTAATCTCCTCGCAACGAAACTACAGAATTGAAAAAAATCTGAAAACATGCATCTTCTCGAAAACTAACCATTATTTTGATTTTGTACGTACACTAATGGATAGGCAATTTAATTATGATCATTTTGGTAGAAATACAAATGACCAAAATTAGATTTTATAACGATTTCATTCAACATTCTGAGCGTATTCGCTATTGTATCTCTTGCGCTGTTATTTAGGGAAAAAATGCTCAAGGTTATTTTTTCAGGGTACGGCCTTTAGGTAAGCAACGCTTGCCAAGGTTGGTCTGTGGATGGGTGACCATCTTAACATACCGAATTTCCACCGAGCCTCGGAAAACACGCTAAGCTGTTGATCCCGGCTGTCATTTGTAGATCTTTGGCAGTCTTTACGCATAGTCAGAAGCTAGTAAATCTGACTCCAGTCTTGCCACGAAGTACCGTGTTACTCAGTTAAAGGGTTGTACAGGTCTATGTAGGCAGCAGCTCTACGTCAAACACTGGTATTCAGCTAAAGCCGGTTTGACTGGAACCCGATCCCATTATAGTTGGGAAAAGGCAAGCAGATGATGAAATCTAATTACGGTTTACCAAGCGACATTGATGACGCGGGCACTGTTTACCTTACAAGGCGAGTCGTTGATAAGGAATTCCCGAAAACTATGTACTCGAATATAGCGTGTTCCTTTTGATATACCATAACTCTAAGGTTTAAGTTAATTAATTTTTGTTCAGCCTATTTTGTTCCACTGTAAGGCAAAGAATACCCGAATAATATAAAACATTCTATGACTAATCACTATTACTACATATTACAGAAAAAAGTCATCCACCGCGTCTGTCTGTCTGTTCGCGATAAACTCAAAAATTACTGCACCGATTTCCTTGCTGTTTTTTACCAATGAATAGAGTGGTTCACGAGGAAGGTTTTAGTATAAAATTTGTCAAGCGGGCGAATCTGCGTTCAACAGCTAGTGTAAAATAAACAAGACACATGGGCTCCGAATTTCCGAAATATGTAGTTACCCAATATAGCAAAAAAACTTAATTAAATATATCACTCAAAAATAACAAGTCTTATTTTAAATTTTTTCAATTTAAATTTACTGACTATATTATATACTAGCTGTTGCCCGCGACTTCGTTCGCGTGTATGTTGTAAAGTAAAATGTTGTCGTTAGGTTGGATCTCTAAGACATACGAACAGTCAATATCTAGCATTGCTTGACTCCTCTTAGCATTAAGAACTTGGAAGGGGGTTATGCAAGGCACTGGCTGTTTCACCTCTTCTGTTCCACCAGCCCAAATAATAATAATAATAACCCTACCGCAGTATCTCTACGTTGACGTCGTGGTGGGGCTTGCGCGTCCCGATGGACCTTAGGTCTTACCTAGGGTGAGGGGCCAGACAAAGAGAGATACAATCCGCAAGGCAGTTTTGTGGCGAACTGTTGGGCAGTAGCGACCCCACGAACCTTATCTCCCGGGAGAAGTCTTGTTCCTCATCTACGGCTTGCCTTCCTTGCCTTAATTGGCCGGTCTGAGTGGAGATTCGCTAGAGCATACGTGCTCGGGAGAAGGACGTATAATCCAGTAAGATGCTGGTAGGGATCTTGACCGCACTTCCGGGATTGTCCTGATAGCCGTGGTATACCTCTCCACTCCTCTAGCACCTGAGGCCATGTTGCCCCCTTGGCGCTACGTCACTTTGTGCTAGCGACCGTTTTCGGGGGCCCATTCATTGAGTGTGCAAGTCACCCCCTGCCATTTGCCATAAGCCGTGTATATTGTTAGTGGTCAGGCAGGGGCCAATAGTTTTATAATAAACGATTATCATTCCACTAAGCCACCCAAACCCATAGCGTTTCATTTTTTGTTTCCATATTCTGCAATAGTACTGCTCCAACCGGGGATTGTCCTTGGGAATACTTTCAGTGCATACAGGGATAATCGCCGGTTGGTGCCCCATTACATTTGAAAAGTCTAACGGGGCCTCTGCGAGTTGGTTTCGGCCCCTCGTACGCCTACCAAAGGACCGGGTCTCCAGGGGCCCGAGAGAGTAAAAAAAATAAATAATAATAATAAGTGCCCGTCTGTCATACCGAAGATGACTGGATACGCGACATCGAGCGCGTGTGTGAATCTATACCAGAAATGGGAAAAATCATCATCACCCCCTTAGATGTAGCCAAAGCAGTCCGTCCGTTACCGAACTGGAAATCTCCGGGACCGGACGGACTGCATAACTTCTGGCTTAAATGGTATAGCAGCTCACACGCGCTCCTGGCATCTCAATTCCAGTCATGCTTAGAGTCTGGGTCGCTACCACAGTTTCTAACAACTGGCATTACCCACCTGCTCCATAAGACAGGTAGTCCCGCGGAACCCAAGAATTATAGACCAATTACTTGTTTGTCGACGGTCTATAAGCTTCTTACATCCATCCTGAGAGTGAAAATTAATGATCACATTGAGATTAACTCAATTATGTCTGCCTCTCAGAATGGATGTGGGAAGGGGTCCCGTGGCACTAAGGAGCTACTCCGCATAGACATGGCCATAAGCCAACAGGTTCGTCGATCACGCAAGGATCTGTCGACATGTTGGATAGATTACAAGAAGGCCTATGATTCTGTGCCACATACATGGCTCACGAGGGTGTTGGAGTTGTATAAAATAGATCCAACTCTACGCACCTTCCTTGAGTCATGTATGAGGCAATGGAAAACAGTCCTTCGCTATCCAGGATGTCGACCAATTCAGGGGAATGATGAGCCTGTATGGATTAAACGGGGAATATTTCAGGGCGACAGTTTGAGTCCGCTGTGGTTTTGCTTAGCTCTGAATCCTCTAAGCACATTGCTGGAGGATTCAGGTCTAGGCTATCGGCTGAGAAGAGGTGGTCAAACCATATCCCACCTTCTTTACATGGATGATTTGAAACTCTTTGCCCCCAACAATTCGCGACTGATGGAGCTACTGAAGGTCACTGAAACCTTCAGTAGTGCCATCAGGATGGAATTTGGTGTGGACAAATGTGCAGTCATGCATGTTAAAAAAGGGGAGATTATGGAATCTGAGGGAATTCAACTCTCGGATTCCATACAGGTTAGATCCCTCAGCTCAACCGAAACGTACAAGTATTTGAGTATGTCGGAAGCGTTGGGCATTGATGTTGCCAGCATGAAGCAATCGTTGAAGGAGCGCTTCTTTGGCCGTCTGTAGAAGGTTTTGAATAGCCTTTTGTCGGGCGGGAATAAGGTGCGCGCCTTCAACGGTTGGGTCATGCCGGTATTAATGTACTCTTTCGGCGTACTCAAATGGTCTCAAACCGAACTCGACGCCCTGGATAGGAGGGTCCGTACATTGCTGACTGCAAACCGGATGCATCACCCGCGTTCGTCGGTGATGAGACTGTACATCCCGCGGAAGTGTGGAGGTCGAGGCTTTTTAAACGCCAAAACTCTCCACAACCGCGAGATGTGCAGTCTCAGAGAATATTTTCTCAAAGCTGATGTGGGTATGCACCGAGATGTGGTCGCAGTGGACAAAGGACTCACCCCGTTGTCCATGGCTAAAGAGAACTGGCGCAAACCTGTGATACTTACCACAGATGACCGCAGGGAGGTATGGAAAGGCAAGGAGCTTCACGGGCGCTTCTACCGGGCTCTTCATGGGTCCGATGTAGATTTTTCAGCGTCCGTGGCTTGGCTACGCTTCAGTGATCTCTTCGGAGAAACTGAAGGTTTTGTCTGTGCGATTATGGACGAAGTTATCTTGACGAATAACTACCGGAGACATATTATGAAGGATGGGACGGTGGACGTGTGTCGGGCATGCCATCGTCCGGGTGAGTCCATCAGACATATTATCTCTGGTTGTTCTCGTCTGGCTAACGGCGAGTACTTGCACCGACATAACCAAGTGGCCAGGATCATCCATCAGCAACTTGCTTTGAAGTACAAACGTGTGGACTCTGAGGTACCGTATTACAAGTATGTGCCCGACCCAGTTCTTGAAAATGACCATGTCACGTTGTACTGGGATCGGTCTATCATCACTGACAGGACTATTGTTGCCAATAAGCCTGACATAGTGGTGATAGACCGATTAGCGCGCCGCACAATGATTATCGATATTACCATTCCACATGACGAGAATCTCGTGAAAGCTGAGAAAGAGAAACAGATTAAGTATCTCGACTTAGCACACGAGGTTGTCGACATGTGGAATGTGTACTCGGCAGTCATTGTGCCGATTGTCATTACGGCCAATGGCCTGTTGGCCAAAAGCTTTGACGACCACCTGTCAAAGCTGGCGTTACGCGGTTGGGTAAAGGGCCTGATACAGAAGGCAGTACTCCTTGATACGGCTCGTATTGTGAGGAGGTTCCTTTCTCTGGAGCCCTAACTACCGGTAGCTTGGACCCTGCTCCCGACACCGGCGGACTACTATTTTTTATATTTTTAAATGTATTTTTTATTGTTTTTTTTTTTAAAGATATATTTAAAAATGTAAATTATATGTATATAACAATGAATAAACGAATAATAATAATATCCTTGGACATTTCACACAACGCCATATAGTCCCAAGCTAAGCAACCTAATGCTTGTGTTATGGTAACGAGATGGCTGATAAACTACTTATATACATTTTTTTTGTAAATACATACACAATATAGATAGAAAAACACCCAGACTCGGAACAAATACATGTAGGTCGTACAAATATTTGTTCCGTGCGGGAATCGAACCCGCGACATGCTGCGCAGCAGTCAATCGCTCAACCACTGCACCAACCGTGTCGTCAAATATGTTTTCATAATGAGAAACGTGGGTTAGCCATGGGAAGACACCAACCGGAATAGCAATCTACCCCTGCAACAGAAACTACACCGACACTACTATACAGACTCCGGTATCCGCACCATGTTAGACTCCTATTGTGTCCGTTGTGTGCAGGTGTCCTGGCCAAGTTAACCAGCCTTTTTTATGGATTGGAATTCATCAAATGACGTCTTCCGCTTTGGGCGAAGCATAACGGAGTGTCAGATTCTGACTGACTAAAACCCATCCGTGTTTCTCTTAGTGCCCTTTGCGTTCCAGATCTGTGGTGACTATTCGAACAAATTCCGCAACTTTGGCAGGCACTGGCCCTAGTGGGCCTCGTCTACAATACTGGCATCTCTTTGAGGCGCACGTGGAACACAACGCGCCGTTAACCCGAGCCTGGTGATCAGACAGCGTGCCACCAAACACTCGCCGTCCGCAGAACCGCGCCTACGGTGGCAGGGAATCGCCCGGTGACTCTCGTCGCTCAGGGCGTCTTCTTGTGTTGCGGCGGCTGGGGCGTGAGATTTCTCTCTCTCTCTCACGCTTTCGACTTCCTTTGCTAGCATTACTGCTTCGCAAAATGAGGTAACCGCTTCCCATGCATCCTCGCTCCGGACCATAGATTGAATCAGGGCCGGTCGCGACAGGTCGCCGCCGCCTATCGCCTTGATGAGGACCCGGCGGTGCTGCCGTTCCACCGTGTCATCCAGGTGATCCTAAAAAAATTGACACCCGGTCGTGTCCTCCCGCTGAATCCGAAACAGTTATCTCCCGAAACAATCGTGACCGGTGAATACCTGCGTCAGGCGGAAGGTGAGGACGCTATGACGCCGCTTTTGCCACTCCTCAAAAAGGGGACTTACCACCGCAATTGTGGCATGCCCAAAGGTGGTAGAGCTGGACCTGTATTTTCAGTTTCGTACGTGAATTCGGATATAGATTGCAGCAGGCAGTAAAAATAGCTATGTCAAGCTGTGCGCTGTGTTCCACGCGTGCCTCAAGGTTGTTTTCATCAAAATAAATCAAATCAATTTTGTAACAACCTTCAATTTCCTAATACTATGTTCAATGCATGCCGTGGCAGCCTATAATTAAGGCTACACTACAGAATGTATATATACTTCATCACGTGTACTTCATCATGTATTTTGGTGTATGCTTTGTTGGTTGTCCTTAAATAAATAAATAATAAATAAATAAATAAATAAAAACAGATAGGGGCTAGCGGGCCCTATCTGTCGGGCCAGTGCCAGGGTTTCGGATTTTTTCGATAGAGTCACCGCGACCCTGGAACGCAAAGGGCATTAGGAGGAACACGGATGGGTTTTAGTCAATAGGAGTCTGACACTTCCTCCTATTGTACCTAGAGCGAGAAGAGTCATTTGACGATATACCATCCTTAAAAAAAAAAAACTCTACCACCTCAAAACCTTTCTTCGCGAGTTCGCCTGAGTCGTCAATGAACGACACGATTGGCGCAGTGGTTGAGCGATTGGCTGCTGCGTCGCGTGTCGTGGATTCGATTCCCGCACGGAACAAATATTTGTATGACCTACAGATAGTTTTTCCGGGTCTAGCTGTTTGTGAATGTGACTTTGTATGTTTGTAAACGCAACCACGATACATGAGAAATTCCTAGTGTGAGGCAACGTTTAAAAAAAAAATGCCTAGCGATCTACAGTTCCCCTTGATCCACTGGAGTGTGAAGCCCGCAATGGATAATTTCTGGCCCTGGGCTGGTCATGATGTTTCGAAGGCTCACTGGGAATTGCACAGTTTTAAAAATAAACAGTTTGTTGAATATATGTGAATTTCAGCCGAGTGCTTTTGCAAAGTTTTGAAATATCTAAATAGAAATCATAAAACTTAATCTGAAAACATTTCTTAATATTCTGCGTATTGATGGCTGTTGCTTCCCCGTACACAGAAGAAATGGATCCAGGCTGTGAAGCAACCGGTCAGCACATGCTATCATCTAAAATTACTTATCCATGCTCTTGAAACTCACACCACTCTTGATGAATCAAGTTGATTTTTTTATTTATTTCGATCCAGGAACGCAAATCGAAACAATTTTATATTTTTAAAACCTAGAAACCCAATATATACGGAGCTAATGCAATTCTTTCGACTCCTCTACCATGGGACTTCCATTTAATCGTGGTTGTTATGACGTGACCCCTTTCATGAAAGGATGGGAAATCATCAAATGACTTCTCCCGCTCTGGGCAAAGCAGGAGGGTGTGTCAGACTCTTACTGAATAATAAAACGCATCCGTGTTCCTTATTTATTTATTTATTTATTTATTTAACACTTTCAGCACAAAAAGAGTACAGAGGCGGACTTAATGCCATAGGCATTCTCTACCAGTCAACCTTTGGGTGATGCAGAGACAACCTTTGAGAGAACCTTTGGGTGTTCCTTCTAACGCCCTTTGTGTTCCAGGGCCGCGGTGACTCTTTCGAACAAATTCCACGATAAAAAAGTGAGATTAAATGTATAACGCCATCTATGGAATATGATGTAGAACTGTCAAATTTAAAGTGCGGAATTTTTTTTTAAGGGTTCTGTACTTCAAAAGGAAAAAAAGGAACTCTTATGGGATCACTTTGTTGGCCGTCCGTCCGTCTGTCTATCAAGACTCTTTATCTCGGGAACGGTAGGAGGTATTGAGTTGAAATAATATACTCAGAACTACAGTCCCTTGAAGCTGTGAAAAAAACAAACTTCTAAGTCAACGTAATATAAAGATACGGCCGTTTATGCTTCATAAAATGTACATTTCGACACTCTCAAGGTAATCAAAATTTATAGAGTACTTTCCGTTGACGTAGAACTTAAAAAATTGTAAACTACACATTTAATGCAATATAAATACTTTTAAAGATAGCCTTTATTTCAAATAATACCTTGTACCTATCTAAAAATGTGTAGGGAACCCTCGGTGGGCGAGTCCGACTCGCACTTTTCCGGTTTTTTTTTATATTAAAATAGAAGTTCATTCTAAAGAAATCCTTTAAGTACATTTTTAATACCTTAAAAATATGATGGTGTTTTATTCCTTGGAAAGGACTTACCAAAAAATATGTTTTGGTGTTATTCTCACCTTGTTGATAGTAGGTACTATTTCGGTCAATAGATGGCATTACGGGTATCGGCGTTACGTAGTAGATAAGTTTAATTCTTCTAAAACATCGCTACAATTCCTTTCAGGTTAATGTGTTTAAGTTATATAAATGCGGTTTTGTACTTTTTCTACGTGATGTGAAAAGGAATACCTTCAGATAAACAGAAAATAGGTCCTGTTAATTATACTTTAAAACGCTGACGTTTATATTTTGGCATACTAAACTATCCAAAATAAAACATTAACTTGTTATAAATATTTAAATATATAAGGTAAAATAAGAATGTATAAAAGTAAGGAAATGCATAAGTTAAATAAAATCCAAAAACAATTTTATTACGACTCATGAGATTCGAACAAAAAGAATTACTTCCAACATTCGATTAGTAATTTCACAAATAGTTAGATAATTATATTTAAAGGTGTCTGTCGTTACGGGTAGTCAGACGCCAGAAATCGACCAGCAGTCTTGATAGGTACTGGGATGTGAAGTTCAGATAGGAATTCACTCCATGTACAAAACTGGTATTCAGCTGCATCCAGTAACGCTGGCAGCCGACCTCAATTTTGTTGGAAAACCGCTACCCAGACATATTAATATTCAATCACTCTGGGTAGTCCTTTTCAAGTCAATATTTTTCATTTTACTCTTGTTTGTACGGATATAACAACATTGTTGGTTAATAACAAAATTGTTTGTGCTTACTATACAAAAAAAATATAAATTATAAATGAACAAAAACAAAATCCATACGGCAAGATTCGAACCTTCGTCGCGTCCAAACATAAGACATGACGTACAACCGCCCCGCTACGTGCTGATAAGTTTTTACCGTGAAATAGCCGTCCTTATACGCTTCATGATTTTCTAATATGTTGTGTTTTTTTTTATTCCTCGCTAAACTGTTTGGAAAAACGTCGAATAAAAATTTAAATGTTATTTTAAGTACGTAGACCCCCATTTTATTATTATTTTGGCATAAAAATACAGTTCAAAGATAAAATAAATACAAAAATAAAATCTGTTTGCGGGGTTCGAACCATGTGCACTTTCTCGTTCAAAACACACATTTTTGATTATTGCTCGTCCTCCATAGCATATAGCGTGATAATATATAGCCTATGTGTTGCATAAACCTATAAGGATCATTTGTGTAAAATTTGAACAAAATCTGTTCAGTAGTTTTCGCGCCAATCGTAATCACACATATCAAGATTTACTATTTTATTATATGTATAGATACAGGGTGTAAGGGACAGCCTTCCACAAATAAACAGGGTGCAATCAGCTCCTTATTTTGAATCATATTCCAGTGGAAATTTCCTCAGGATTTTTTTAATTTTTTTTTTCGATTTTTCATTTTTTTTTGCTTTATTTCAATGTAAAGTTACATTATCTGTATGCAGAACTCCATTAATGTAAAGAACACAGCTAAAATGAAAAAATATAAAAAAAATCTCATGAACGACGCATGAAATCAGCTGTTAAAACGTAGCGCGGGCGCAGCTATCCTTTCGAAAGCTCGCTGCGCTGCCGTTCGCTGCTTGCGTTTTGCAGAGGTAGCGATACATTGCGAGTGAGGTAATTAAACAAATCAGTTTTATTGGATTCCCATAAAGTTCCTGAAATAATTTCATGTACCGGTCAACTTAGTACGATATACTGAAATCACCCTATCAGTTTGAGGAGGGCTGTCCCTTACACCCGTTATACTTATATCAACTTAGAATAAAATTAAAAACTTCTTACTCAATAAACCCTTTCAATAAGTAGGCATATTTGGACTGATAAGTTACTTCATATTTTGGAGTTTAAATTAAAATGCGACCTTATCGTTTTTCAGGTAAAAGTGCTTTACATGTACAATCGCATTTTGGTTGGATTATTTTGTATGAAAACTGATCAAGAAAAAGTAATTTAAAAATAGATATTATTTGATTCTTTTGAGGGGTCAGTTACGAGATGTCAAATGAAACACGTTGTATAACATTTATCAACATACGTTCGGGATATTATCCCAGAAACAGTTATCGGGGATTTCCTTGTTCTATTCTGCGATATATCAGACGTGTGAGTGTATTTAGTAGCAAAAATCGAACGGGAAAATTTATTCTTTGTTTGACGTCGGAAGTAGCAATATTCATACCATGAGCGAGTACCTTCGAGTTAAAAGTCACATCTACACACATGCACGATTGTGTCTAGCTAGCTAAGTGGAATCTCAGCCGGTTTCTGTATCCCAGTAACTACAACCTGATAGTCTTCGAGTCTAAAGTGAATACGTCATTTCTAGGCAAGCGTGCTCCATCGGTGACTGACATCGTTAAGGTGAAAGAGTTGTATGTATTTTATCACGTTGTTTTTATTTTGTTTTACATTGGACACGTTTTATGTCCAAAATGGTTGGGACTTACCTCGATTTCTGGAAAAAAGTCTCGATTCACTACAGCTCGATCACTCGTGTTAACTTTTTTAAGAAATTTCGGAAAGTTTTTATTATTTTTTAACAATCGTTGTTATTGATAGAACGTCAGTTCTAGGGCCTATCGTGCAAGTTAATTGTATTGCCTGTTTTTAGGGTTCCGTACCCCGAAAGGAAAAACGGAACCCTTATAGGATCACTTTGTTGTCCGTCCGTCCGTCTATCTGTCTGTCAAGACCCTTTTTCTCCGGAACGAGTGGATTTATCAAGCTTGAATATATATTAAATACTCAGGTCTGCTATCTCTTGGAGCTGTGAAAAATCAAACTTCTAAGCCAACGCAATCAAAAGATACAGCCGTTTATGCCGTTTTGCGCATATTTTCGACATTTGCAAGAGAATCAAAACCTACAGGGTACTTTCCGTGAACTCAGAATCTTGAAATTTGGTTCGAAGCAACGTCTTATAGCACAGGTAAGGAAAAAATGGCTTAAACCGTAAATTTTTAGTTACATCATATAGAATAAAAATATTTTTAATCATTTTAAACTTAATACACCTATGCTCATGAACATGTAGAGGTATTAAATTGAAATTCATATGAAATACTCAGGTATACACCTAATATATACCTTTACCCTGTAACAAGATCAAATTTCTATGTCATCGCAATCAAAAGAAACAGCAATTTAAGCCGCATATTTTCAAACTCGCAGCTATTACTCACAAAGGAATCAAAACCTAAAGGATACTTTGCAGTCGAGATAGAATCTTGAAATTTGGCATGAAGCAATGAATTTTCTATAGCACATAATATTATACCGCGTGTATCTGACATCGACGCACAAACGATTTCCATGGGTCCAGGGCATGATTCTGGACATCCTGGACTGAATTTTTCGTCGGCTTTTTTCTCATTTTTTCATTTTTTTCAAGGGGTTTTTTTACTTTAGACTGCTCATAACCGTTATTCTGACCTAACCCAATGAGATTTTTAATACAAAAATAATTAATTAACTACTTTCACTAAAAAGAGCAATCTGAATAAAACCACAAATAGATATCAGCTTAGCTGAGCTGATTGATACCTATTTGTGGTACTCTTGAAAAAAATAAAAAAAATGAGAAAAGAACCGACGAAAAATTCCAACACTGGGGTGTCCAGAATCATGCCCTGGACCCATGGAAATCATTTGTGCGTCGATGTCAGATACACGTGGTATAGGAAAAATTCTGAAAACCTTAAATTTTTAGTTACTTGATTGTCGTGATGGGTGAACTTTTACTTTTACCTATGGGTTTGTACGGAACCCTCGGTGCGCGAGTCCGACTCGCACTTGGCCGGTTTTTTTTTCTCTCTTTCACCGTCTAAAATCAAGCATTGCTCGGAGTGCCAACTCTTATAATTTTGAAATAACGTTTGCAATCGTATCTAAGTCGCAAGCATAAATAAATGCAGAGTTAGATATGTTTTTAGCAGATTGCGACTGAGATGCGAACTAAATTCGTACAGATTGAAGAAAATATCATCAAATAATATCTTCTTCTATCACTAATTCACACATTATGATATTTCTCTGTAGCCAACAATAATAGTTTTTTCTTGATTTTCAGCATCCAATGAGCTGAAATGTTCAGGTTGGCGACTCTAGCAATGCTGCTGGTGGGAGTTTCAGTGGTTACTACTTACACTGTTATTTTACATGGACCAGCAAATTCCAACCAACATAAAAAATATTGCATTAGAAAACAGCCAGACTTTGTAAGTATATTAACAACTGTATAAAATCATTATCTTTCTTACCTGTACGTGAGAAGTTTGCCGCGATTCCAAGTACAATTAGGCACAAACAAAAGCCAGCGAGTAGAATACGGAATGTCGACGTACAAAATATCGATAAATGCTAATACGATGCTACAAAATTGCGATGCACGTTACGGCGAAAGACTGTCTCTGCGAATCCACTACACTTCGATGCACGTTACCGCGATAGATCTTCACTGCGATACTACTTGACTTCGATGCACACTACCGTGAAAGATTTTCACTGCGATACTGCTTAACTTCAATGCACATTACCGCGAATAACTACGGAGCGACTTGACTTTTATAATCTATTGCGAAACATCGTTACTGAGAAACTATTACATAATTAATTCATATTAATATGTTTTGAATGGGCCTAAAAAAATATAAACCAAAACGCATAGTGAACAAGATAATCTATATTATTATTATACATATAATAAAACAGTAAATCTTGAGATGTGTGATGACGATTGGCGCGAAAACTACTGAACAGATTTGGTTCACATTTTGCACAAATCATTCTTATAGGGATAGTCAACATATAGGCTATATATTATCACGCTATGTGCTATGGAGGACGAGCAATAATCAAAAATGTGTGTTTTGAACGAGAAAGTGCACATGGTTCGAACCCCGCAAACAGATATTATTTTTGTATTTATTTTATCTTTGAACTGTATTTTTATGCCAAAATAATAATAAAATGGGGGTCTACGTACTTAAAATAACATTTAAATTTTTATGCGACGTGTTTCCTAACAGTTTAGCGAGGAATAAAAAAAAAACACAACATATTAGAAAATCATGAAGCGTGTTAAGGACGGCTATTTCACGGTTGAATCTATTCAGCACGTTGCAGGGCGGTTGTACGTCAGGCATTGTGTTCGACGTGACGAAGGTTCGAATCTTGCCAAATGGATTTTATTTTTGTTCATTTTTAATTCATATTTTTTTGTATAGTAAGCACAAAGAATTTTGTAATTATCTAATGATATTAAATAGATAATTAATTTCTTCAATGTTGTTATATCTGTACAAAAAAGATAAAAGTGAAAAATATTGACTTGAAAAGGACTACCCAGAGTGATTGAATATCAATCTGTCTGGGTAGCGGTTTTCCAACAAAATTGAGGTCAGCTGCCAGCGTTAATGGATGCAGCTGAATACCAGTTTTTTACATGGAGAGAATTCCTATCTGAACTTCACATCCCAGTACCTATCTGGGTGATACCCTTTAGCAACACTGCTGGTCGATTTTCTGGCGTCTGTCTACCCGTAACGACAGTACCTATTCTATTCTATTCTACAGATAGTTGTTCCGAGTCTGGCTGTTTGTGTTTGTGACTTTTTATGTTTGTTAACGCACCCACGATAGGAACAGGAGAAATTCCTACTGTGGGGCAACATTCTTTAAAACGAAAAAAAAAAATGCATAGGGATCTATGGTTCCCCTTGTTCCACTGGAGAGTGAAGCCCGCAATGGATAATTTCTGGCCCCGGGTCATGATGTTTCATAGGCTCACCGGGAATTGAACGGTTTTAAAATTAAACAATTTGTTGGATATATGTGAATTTCAGCCGTGTGCCTTTGCAAAGTTTTGAAATTTCTAAATAGAAACCATAAAACTTAATCTGAAAACATTTCTTAATATTCTGCGTATTGATGGCTGTTGCTTCCTCGTACACAGAAGAAATGGATCCAGGCTGTGAAGCAACCGGTCAGCACATGCTATCATCTAAAATTACTTAACCATGCTCTTGAAACTCACGCCAATCTTGACAAATCAAGTTGATTTTTTTATTTATTTCGAAGAACGCAAATCGAAACAATTTTATATTTTTTTAACTATATAAAATTGTTAGCGGAGCTAATGCAACACTTTCGACTCCTCTACCATTGGACTTTGCCATCTAATCGTGGTTGTTATGACGTGACCCCTTTTATTAAAGAAAGGAAAATCATCAAATGACTCCTCCCGCTCTGGGCAAAGCAGGAGGGTGTGTCAAGACTCAGACTGACTTAAAAGCATCCGTGTTCCTTCTAATGCCCTTTGTGTTCCAGGGCCGCGGTGACTCTTTGGAAGAAAATCCACGATATAAAAGTAAGATCAAATGTATAACGCCATCTATGGAATATGATGTTGGATCACTTTGTTGACCGCTCGTCCGTCTGTCTATCAAGACTCTTTATCTCGGGAACGGTAGGAGGTATTGAGTTGAAATAATATATTCAGAACTACAGTTATTCCTTGAAGCTGTGAAAAAATAAAACTTCTAAGTTAACGTGAAATAAAGATACGGCCGTCTACGCCACATAAAATGTACATTTCGACACTCTCGAAGTAATCAAAATTTATAGGGTATTTTCCGTTGACGTAGAACTTAAAAATCTGAAAACTACACATTTAATGCAATTAAATAAATACTTTTAAAAATTTGGTGTTATACCATACTAAACTACCCAAAATAAAACAATAACATGTTATAAATATTTGAATTGATTTTATTTTTGTTCATTTTTAATTCATATTTTTTTGTATAGTAAGCACAAAGAATTTTGTAATTATCTAATGATATTAAATAGATAATTAATTTCTTCAATGTTGTTATATCTGTACAAAAAAGATAAAAGTGAAAAATATTGACTTGAAAAGGACTACCCAGAGTGATTGAATATCAATCTGTCTGGGTAGCAGTTTTCCAACAAAATTGAGGTCAGCTGCCAGCGTTAATGGATGCAGCTGAATACCAGTTTTTTACATGGAGAGAATTCCTATCTGAACTTCACATCCCAGTACCTATCTGGGTGATACCCTTTAGCAACACTGCTGGTCGATTTTCTGGCGTCTGTCTACCCGTAACGACAGACACCTTTAAATATATTTAACTATTTGTAAAATTACTAATCGAATGTTGGAAGTAATTATTTTTGTGTATAAAATGAAACCAATGGAAGAGTTTTTACAACGCAAGACTACAAACTCTTGCGTTAGGTTTGAAGCTGACCGCATGGTACTCAATGGTTCGACTGAAACGTCGCCATTCGTGCACCATCGATGCTCTGCATGTCGCCTGTGGTACCGACTTTATTGAAAGTAAAATTGCATTATCTATACATATAATAAAACAGTAAATCTTGAGCTGTGTGATTACGATTGGCGCAAAAACTACAGAACAGATTTTTTTCAAATAATCCTTAAAGGCTTGGTCAACATATAGGCATCAACATTATCACGTTAGGTGCTACGGAGGACGAGCAATAATCAAAAATGTGTGATTTGAACGAGAAAGTGCACATGGGTCGAACCCTGCAAACAGATATTATATTGCCAAAATAATAAAAAAATGGATTTTTGCGCACTAAAAATAACATTTTACTTATAACTTTTCATTTATCCAAACAGCTCAGCGAGGCACATACTTATAGATCAAACCTCAGCAATTATTACCATCACGCTATACCTTTGGGGCGGTAAGCAGTGAAAAGCCATGATATAAATATGATAGACTATTTTAATCAATTTCCCAACAGCGGTCATAGCCCGTCGGGTATAAGACTGCCTTTCGAATGACATGGAGTGGGTTCGTTATGTTTGGATTTTATTTAACTAAAGCATTTCCTTACTTTTCTCATTCTTCTTAATATTTTCAAATATTTATAACATGTTATTGTTTTATTTTGGGTAGTTTAGTATGGTATAACACCAAATTTTTAAAAGTATTTATTTAATTGCATTAAATGTGTAGTTTTCAGATTTTTAAGTTCTACGTCAACGGAAAATACCCTATAAATTTTGATTACTTCGAGAGTGTCGAAATGTACATTTTATGTGGCGTTGACGGCCGTATCTTTATTTCACGTTAACTTAGAAGTTTTATTTTTTCACAGCTTCAAGGAATAACTGTAGTTCTGAATATATTATTTCAACTCAATACCTCCTACCGTTCCCGAGATAAAGAGTCTTGATAGACAGACGGACGAGCGGTCAACAAAGTGATCCAACATCATATTCCATAGATGGCGTTATACATTTGATCTTACTTTTATATCGTGGATTTTCTTCCAAAGAGTCACCGCGGCCCTGGAACACAAAGGGCATTAGAAGGAACACGGATGCTTTTAAGTCAGTCTGAGTCTTGACACACCCTCCTGCTTTGCCCAGAGCGGGAGGAGTCATTTGATGATTTTCCTTTCTTTAATAAAAGGGGTCACGTCATAACAACCACGATTAGATGGCAAAGTCCAATGGTAGAGGAGTCGAAAGTGTTGCATTAGCTCCGCTAACAATTTTATATAGTTTAAAAAATATAAAATTGTTTCGATTTGCGTTCTTCGAAATAAATAAAAAAATCAACTTGATTTGTCAAGATTGGCGTGAGTTTCAAGAGCATGGTTAAGTAATTTTAGATGATAGCATGTGCTGACCGGTTGCTTCACAGCCTGGATCCATTTCTTCTGTGTACGAGGAAGCAACAGCCATCAATACGCAGAATATTAAGAAATGTTTTCAGATTAAGTTTTATGGTTTCTATTTAGAAATTTCAAAACTTTGCAAAGGCACACGGCTGAAATTCACATATATCCAACAAATTGTTTAATTTTAAAACCGTTCAATTCCCGGTGAGCCTATGAAACATCATGACCCGGGGCCAGAAATTATCCATTGCGGGCTTCACTCTCCAGTGGAACAAGGGGAACCATAGATCCCTATGCATTTTTTTTTTTCGTTTTAAAGAATGTTGCCCCACAGTAGGAATTTCTCCTGTTCCTATCGTGGGTGCGTTAACAAACATAAAAAGTCACAAACACAAACAGCCAGACTCGGAACAACTATCTGTAGAATAGAATAGAATAGGTACTGTCTGTAGGTCATACAAATATTAGTTCCGTGCGGGAATCGAACTCACGACACGCGACGCAGCAGCCAGTCGCTCAACCACTGCGCCAATCGTGTCGTTCATTGATGACACAGACTAACTTGTAAAGATAGGTTTAGAGGTGGTGGAGCTTTTTTTTAAGGGTGGTATATCGTCAAGTGACTCTTTCGAACAAATCCGCAACCCCGGCACTGACCTAGGAGGTAGGGCCCGATAGCCGCATCTGTTTTGATGAAAACTCCTTGAGGCACGCGTGGAACACAGCGCACAGCTTGACATAGCTATTTTAGACTGCCTGCAATCTATAGCCGAACTCACGTACGAAATTGAGAATACAGGTCCAGCTCTACCACCTTTGGGCACGCCACAATTGCGGCGGTAAGTCCCCTATTGACGAGTGGCAAAAGCGGCGCCACAGCGTCCTCACCTTCCGCCTGACGCAGGTACTCACCGGTCACGATTGTTTCGGGAGATAACTATTTCGGATTCAACGGGAGGACATGACCGGGTGTCAACACTTTGAGGATCACCTGGATGACACGTTAGAACATATGGTGGGTGTCTGCCCTTCATGGGCGGAGTACCGCCGCATCATGAGGATGCGAGGCGATAGACGGCGACGACCTCTCGCGACCGACCCTGATTCAATCTATGGACCGGAGCGAGGATGCATGGGAAGCTGTCACCTCATTTTACGAAGCAGTAATGCTAGCGAAGGAGGAGGCCGAAAGCGTGAGAGAGAGGGAAATCTCACGCCCCAGCCGCCGCAATAGAAGAAGACGACCTGGGCGACCGCAACGCGATTTCCTGCCACCATAGGCGCGGGCCTGCGTACGGCGAGCGTTGGGTGGCACGCAGTCCGATCAAAACCAGGCTCGGGTCAACGGCGCGTTGTGATCCATGCGCGCCTCTAAGAAATGCCAGTATTGAAGACGGGGCTCACTAGAGCCAGTGCCTGCCAGGGTTGCGGAATTTGTTCGAATAGTCACCGCGGACCTGGAACGCATAGGGCACTAAGAGGAACACGGATGGGTTTTAGTCACCCAGAATCTGACACTCCATTATGCTTCGCCCAAAGTGGAAGAAGTCATTTGATGATTTCCAATCCATAAAAAAAGGCTGGCTAACTTAGCCAGGACACCTGCGCACAACGGACAGAATAGGAGTCTAACATGGTGCGGATACCGGAGTCTGTATAGTAGTGTCGGTGTAGTATCTGTTACAGGGGTTGATTGCTGTTCCGGTTGGTGTATTCCCATGGCCAACCCAAGTTTCTCATTACGAAAAATTATTAGGGCTGGTGGAACAGAAGAGGTGAAACCGCCAGTGCCTTGCATAACCTCCTTCCAAGTTCCAAATGCTAAGAGGAGTCAAGCAATGCTAGATATTGACTGTTCGTATATCTTAGAGATCTAACCTAACGACATTTTACTTTCCAACATACACGCGAACGAAGTCGCGGGCAACAGCTAGTATTATATATTCCATAATGGTTTGTACAGTACATAATAAACAATCATAATATTATTATGTATAATTAATCATATTATAAGTATATTTAATCAACTTGACATAAATACAGAGTTAGATGTAACAAAAATGTTAACAAAATGTAAAAAAAGTTATAATAATAATGTTATTGATTGTTACAAAAATTTATAAGAATCAAAAAATTCGTAGGGGAAAATTTGTTTATTTCTTTAGGTAGAAAATAAATGCAAGACCATCCAAATATATTAACATATCCATATCACCTTTCTTATTATGCTCTTGGAGTTTTTTGTAGTACTGCGTTTTTGTTTTTCCTTTTTTCCATCAGACCAGCTAGCCTCTCTATTTCATACTCTGTTTTTCTGCTCTCAAATTTATTGTTTTTTTCCTATTTTCGTACGAAAATCTTTATGCGGTTCACGAAATACATCTACTTACCAAATTTCAACAGCATAGCTCTTAAGATTTCGGAGAAAAAAGGCTGTGACATACGGACAGACGGACGGACAGACAGACAGACAGACAGACGGACAGACATGACGAATCTATGAGGGTTCCGTTTTTGCCATTTGGCTACGGAACCCTAAAAAAGGAAAAACAAAAACGCGGTACTAGAAAAAACTCCAAGAGACTGATGACTAGAATTATACAATGCAAAAGAGAATGAGTCTAACAGTGCAAAAATAGTCTTACAATCTTCAGCAGGTCCAACAATGTTTTCACATGTTCATCAGTTTGGGCACTTTAGTCGCTGTGGAGTGGACCATTATTGAGCCAAGCATTTTTATCATCAATGTATTCCCCTAATTTATAATATGCTTGCTTGCATAGTGTGCGTTTTATACAATTTTTAAATTTCGTCTCATTCAGTTCTAATATATGTGGCGGTATTTTGTTATAACACTTTAAACAGTATCCCATAAAAGATGTTGCTACTTTAGCAAGTCTGAAACCTGGTTGAATTAATTCGTTCCTATTTCTAGTAACATAGTTATGTCTGTCGCCTCGTTTACTGAAAAGATGTAGATTCTTTCTAACGTACATGATATTTCCATAAATATATTGACAAGGGACCGTCATCATGTTATTTTCTTTAAACAATTCCCTTAGAGAATCTCGCCGGCGGAGATGGTAAATGGCTCTGATGGCTCTTTTCTGCAAAATGAAAATAGACTCGATGTCCGCAGCCCGTCCCCATAGTAAAATACCGTAAGACATTATACTGTGGAAGTAGCTAAAATAGACTAGTCTCGCGGTTTCAACATCTGTAAACTGGCGAATTTTTCTTACAGCATATGCTGCTGAACTTAACCTTCCTGCAAGAGATGTTAAATGAGAACCCGATTGTAGCCTTGAGTCTAGCTTAATCCCCAGGAAAACTGTTTCTTCGACGAATTCTAGTTTTTCCCTTTCAATATTATGTCACAATTATTACTTTTGACATTTGGTAAAGTGAATCGAATGCACTTCGTTTTTTTCTCATTTAATACTAAATTATTAGCTGTGAACCAATCATGTACCTGCATTAGGGCGTTATTTACAACGTCGAGATTGTTTGCATGTCTATTTACTTTAAAAATCAAAGATGTATCGTCAGCAAACAACACCATATTGAGTTTAATTTCTAAAATATAGGGAAAATCATTTATATAATCTAGAAAGAAGAAAGGACCCAAAATTGAGCCTTGTGGTACACCCATTTTCACGATTAATCCAGTTGAATTGTTGCCGTTTATATGAACTAGCTGCTGTCTATCATTCAAATACGATTTTACTAAGTTCAAGGCTGTTTTTATTATTATCATTTATTTTCAGACATTGAAGTCCATAGAAACAACACAAAATTACATAAAAATAAACTCAATAAACACACATAAGAATCACAAAAAGGCAGAATAACAATAACATAATAGCAACAAAGACAAAATAAAATAAAATAAAATAAAATAAAATAAAATAAAATAAAAATAAAATAAATTCACGTACAGCTAACCAGAACCTACCCGTGTGTGCAGTCCCACCCAACGACCAAGCATCGGGCAGTCCCACCGGTCACTCAATGCCCTCAACATGCTGTGGGTGCTGGTATCTGTTCTGTGCCGGAGAGAAGCGCATCGCTTTCGAATAATGGCATAAAAATCATGCACTCTCGCATCGGCAAACATACCCGAAGCGCTACAATACCGTGGCAGCCCCACAATCATCCTGAAGGCATTGTTATACTGTACACGCAGGGCGCTGTATGCCTTCTGCGTATACTTGACCCAAAGGCTGCAGGTGTAAAAAGTCTGACAGTAAGCTCGAAAAAGCGTCATTTTAACGTCGTAAGTACACCGTGCAAACCGACGGGCCAGCATATTACTTCGAACAGACAGCGCCCTACGCTCTCTCTCGATGTCTAGATCATCACACAGGTCCTCAGTGACCCAGTGGCCAAGATATTTAAATTTTGAGACTTGCTTCAAGGGTGTACCTGCTAATGAGATGCAAGGAACATTTAAGTATCTTCTGGCACCACCATTAAAAACAAGAAACTCACTCTTAGTGACATTATACCTAAGCCCCTGAGCCACCGCATAGTTCTCACAGACCTTCAGCAAACGTCTTAATGCACTGATTGATGGGCTCAGCAAGACCATGTCGTCCGCATAGCTGATGTTGTTCATAGCAACTCCATCAACATGACAACCGACACCAGTATTGCTGAGCTCAACAATCAGTTGGTTAATATATAAATTAAAAAGGCGAGGGGAGGTGATTCCCCCCTGCCTCACCCCACATTCCAATTTATATTCCTCGGACATAGACCCAGCCCACCTAACATTGTTTATTTGGTTCACATACCAAAAACTTAACAATGACGTAACTTCAAAGTCTACTTTTTTCTCACCCCTTAGCTTGTCCCACAGCCGGTCATAAGGCACAAGGTCGAATGCCTTAGATAGATCTAAGAAGCACGCATTAACAGGTGTTTTCCTATCCGTATAATACCGGACAGTCCGCTTTAAACACATAATGGCACTTTCTGTGGACAGCCCAGGCCTAAAACCAAACTGTGCATCATGCAAGTCAATCCTGGGGGCCATGTATGAATCCAGCAGACTATCCAGCACCTTCGCTATGATCGTTGCTAGGGATATAGGTCTGTAATTACTGGGATCAGCAGCATCACCAGTTTTATTTTTTATGACAGGTACAACAATAGTTCGCATAAGTGCACTGGGCAGATAAGAATGACTTACACACAGGCTAAAAAACATCGACAATACTCTTGGTAAGTGTATACCTGCATACTTAAGGTGCTCGACACTAAGGTGATCATGTCCCGGGGACTTGCCTCTAACCATATTTTTGATCACTCTCTTGACATCTTTAGTAGATAAATTAAATCCCCGCGCCATGGTCACCTCAGCACCAGTCACCTCCTGCGTTACATAACCCGCAGAGGAATTTGCTAATGGCTTCACTTTAAATTGGTCTACAAACATATTGGCAATTTGTGTGGGATCATGTTTGCCACCAACACTTACGGGGAGGCCCGACCTAGGATTCAGTTTATTCGAGTTTTTCCAAAAATTTACAAAGTCCTTAGATTTATGATTTTCAGCTATTAAATTTAGTTTAATTTGTTTTTCATTATTACGACACCATTTTAATTTACTTTTGAAATTTCTCCGCGTATCACGCATTTTATTATATTCAATACCTGTATCTGGTTTACCACATAACTGCCAACCTTGAAAAGCTAAGCGAGCCTCCTCGTACGCTATTTTTACATGTTTATTCCACCCTGGCACAGGTTTATACGTTCGGGGCTTATTCGCCGCCGCACTACACTCCGCAGACTGTTGGAGAATACATATTATGTTACTGTATAAATCATCTAGAACAACATTATGGTTCACATTCCTACACTGAAAGTCTGCACAGTGACTAAATTCGTGAGGAAAATCTATTTCCCGCAACCCCACATTACACATTTCCTCATACATACGTATCTGAGTCGAGTTACGTTGCCCCCAGACAATGTTATTACTGTTAAGTTTAGGTAATACTATATTAGGTGTAATTAACTTTAGATTACATTCTACCTCTACAGGCATATGATCCGACCAATATATATCGTACAGTACCTTAACATTCACGAGTGTCCGGTGTGCGGCCTGTGTCGTAATACAGTGGTCAAGCCAGCGCCTACACCCGTGCGCGTCACTCACAAAAGTGTATGAGTCACCTGGCAAGCACTCAATATCAGCACATAACCATTGTTGTTCCTCACAGACCTTAAGTAGTTCACTATGGAATAGCTCTCCAGTATGTGCATTATAATCACCTAAAATAAATACAGTTTCTATACCATTGCTGTCGATTATAGCTGCGATTTCACTCAAGCAGTCAGTAAACTCGGCGAGATTGTCACTGGAGTTGGTAGGCATATAAACCGAAAAAACTAGCATATCTCTGTCGCACAAACTCACTTTTATTGCCGCGATACGAACACTGCTGCACTTTATAACACTAACTTTCGAGAACAGACTCTTCCGCCACAGAAGTGCCACACCTCCATAAGGCCGACCACGAAGTACACCTGCTGCCGTATCCACTGCTGAGTTTCCGGTGAATGCAAAGTCATTGTGTATATTTCCTAAAAAGGCCAGATCATGCGGCAACAACCACGTCTCCTGCAGTGCGATAACGTCCGCTGTGGCGCACAGTCGTCTGATACAATCAACTGAAGTCGTAACACTTTTACAATTAAAACTTATTAGCTTAACAGGCTTATCCATTCACGGTATTTTTAAATTCAATAAATTGCCGGAAAGACACACCTTCCGGCCATATGTTTTCATCCATAAACACTGATAGTTTCATTTTGGGAATTAAAAATTTATATGCCTCATATCCCTTGCGTTTCTTCATATTAATTTTCTCAGGCGATATCATTACTTGTGTCCTACTTAAAACATAATCTGCTATGTCCTTAGTGGTAGCTGCCATATCCACATTATAGATATAAAATGGTATTTTTATGTCTGCAGCCTTAAACTTATTGTCGGGAATAATTGCACCCTTCCCCTGATTACCAATAAATCTATTTGCGGGTTTATAGTTTCTCCGTCGTTCTACCTTTTTCCACTCTCCATCCCTCACAGTATTCGCCCAAGACTTAGCCGTCTCACATGTATCCAAGCATAAATTCCCTTTTTGCAAATTATAATTTGTATTAAGTGTCGCTGGGTGTTGTACAAGTACGCTGGCCTCATTCACTTCATTACAGCTTGTCGAAACCGCAGTGGCCTCCACGCGCTGCGCACACGTCATGTCAAGCGCGCGGGAGAGGGGCGCGGGCGTGCCTAAGTTGACTGTGCAAGTGAGAGCGTGCGGTGACAAGTGAGATGGTGAAACCTGCTTGGTGACAGTGGGGACGCAAGTCATTGACCCACTGTTATGTGTCATTTTACCGACATTCGTTATTATTTCCGTATCTTGCAAGTCATTATGAGATTCATTACATTTGCTATCACTTAAATTAACATAAATGCTATCATCCAATACGAAAGCACCTCGTCGTCTATTAATATTAGTTTCTGACCTTTCAATAGACGAGTCTCCTAGGTGTTGAGATTCACTCTTTCTTTTAATTAATTCCTCCACATGACTTATAGTTGCGTAGCTATCTTTAATGCACTTAACTTCTGATTGTAATATTATGATGTTTTTTAGTAAATTTGTCACGTCTACGTGATCAAAGGTAAGTGGAGGAAGCTTTTGCAAGTCACGAGCAACAAATACTGGTACGAGTTCTGGGTCTGTTTGTTTGAAAAGGTCTATAATATCAACCAACTCCCTTTCAGATTTGCCTTTACACTTCCTGTTGACTAAACGCTTGCTGTTTGGAATGGCTTGATATAATAGTTTCTTTGCACATGCTATGTCTTCCTCAGAAAAACCACTTTTGCATATCTGTATAAGACTCTGATTGTCCATAATATCAATTTTATTCTGTATAAACGACAAAACTTCACTAATTACAATATTACATTGATTACATTTTACAATATTACGTCCAACTTCACTTTTCCGTTCCGGCGCGCGCGCAGGGGTCAATGCCCCCGCTACTGAGACCTCGTTAGCGTCCATTCGCAATGAGTGCGCACAGCTGACTGTTTTGCTTAGTCCGTAATGCTCTAGTTTCAGGAGTAATGTTTCATGGCTCACACAATCAAACGCCTTCGAAAGATTGCAGAAGATACCTATGGCATCTTGCGCCTCTTCCCACGCATTAAAGATATGTTTTAATAACGTTACACCAGCGTCAGTTGTACAACGCCCCTTGGTGAAACCGTACTGCTTGTTGTGTAAGAAGTAATTCTCGTTAAAGTGACTGAGCATTTGATTCAGCATAACCTTTTCAAACACTTTGCTGAAAACCGGCAACACAGAGACGGGTCTATAGTTATTACTGTCTTTACTGTCCCCGGATTTGAATAAAGGAATTACTTTACTGTATTTCATAAGGTCCGGGAAAACCCCTTGATCTACACACATTGTTACATAAGAGATTTTGTCCCTCTAGGGAGTAGGAACAAAAGCCCAGATGCAAGGTGGGTTGAGGTTGTAATGGAAAGAAACAACGAATTGTCTTAAACAATGTGATTTTATTTGTTGGGCAACTACCCACTAAAAATATAAAAAAGGTTAGGCTTAGGTAAAGGTTAGGGTAATGCCAGCCAGCATAAAGTTCAGTCGGTGGAACTTGGGTAGTGGGGGGTTGAAGATAACCCAGTAGGTACTGCTTCTATTATTTAAATTTAAATTAGGTAATTATTTGTTCTTAATAAATATCAAGGACAACCTTCCAGTTTAGTGGATGTGAATTATATTCTAAACTAATTAAACTAAATGGGCGCCAGGGACTTGAAGAGTCCCGGATCCCTGAGCCGACTAAGATGTTCAATATCCTTCCAGTTAAGCGTAGGTGTCGAACCCGGGGTCCATTAATTGAAGGTAGATAAAGACCGGCTTCTAATTTTGAAAACCGGGTAGGTAGTAAACTGGTTCTAGAATGAACCGGTTGAAAATTGAGGGTAAAGTTAAATATATAAAAAAAAACCGTCCCGCCTGCGCTATATCGCTAGGCGGACTCTGCCACTGCACGGTCGTCTCCACAGGAGGCGTTGTGTGGACTCGAGGAACGGGTCTCACGTCCAGGCTCCAGAGGCGCCTCTAGATCCTGGCGGCGAGACGAATCTCTCGAGTTGCCTCACCTGGAATTGACAACACGGGGAGCCTATTATTTATATGAAAGCTACGGTACTTTCCCTGAGAAGGAATTAAGGGGTCCGAACTAGGAAATCTAAAGGCTAAAACAATAGCCGGACCACGTGGCCTTCCGCAAACGCAACACAATGAGCTACGACTTTCAACGCTAACCCTGCATGGTTGGACAATAAGAAACCCATGGGGGTGCAAAACTTACGGTTGATTAGGGCTGAAGACACTTGGCTGGCTGCTTCGACCGGCTGGAGACGGGTCCGCCTAATTTCCTTAGCGAATCCTTTCAAAACATGGAGTCCTGTAATAAATATCCAGGGATCACAACAATATCCTTTTAAACGACCTTGGAAGGTCTCGAAGATCACTTTCAAACACTCTTTCAACAAAATTCCTACCTTTAAGACACGAGGGCAAGAACGCTGTGTGTGTCCAGCGTGGTAGATGGAAAAATGAACGATTGTTTGTCTTGTCATGTCAACCAGAACAAGACAGCCCACTTAGAAAAACTCCTCTTTTTCTAGGTAAAACATGTGGGAACTCGGGTGACTGAATCACTACAACAAGATATTAAATTCCTGGAAAGATCCCTAACAACCGTCTAACTTGACGTTTACACCCTGGAACAATAATAATAATCCGGATCCAAGCTAACAAACTCATCATTTCCCACTTCCAACACTATCGTTTGTCTTGAGTGGGGTAATTCTTTGATAAAATCGGCTAATTGAGAATGTACAACCTGGCCACACCAAGCCAGTGACAAACCATAGACAATGTGGTTTTCGAAATTTCTAGAACAATGTCTATTATGAAAAAATAATTACATTTCCGTCTATGGTTAAAAGACCAGTGTCTTTTCACCAAAAGCCGAAAACTATTAAGGATTGGTCTATACGATATTAGTATTAGTTTCCAAGCAATCTGACAAAATCAACTAATAATATCGATTAAACTACAACTTTGAATCGGCAACCGCTAGAGGTCGCCTCCAACTGACAGAGACTGACGTTTCAACAGAATGACATTTGCAATGTCAACAGTCACAACATTATGATATGACGTATTTATATTATTGTGAAAATCTGTTTATTTAGGGTTTAGAAAAGTGATTTATCGACAGAAAGTGTTATCATTAGGGTCTAGTGACGCCGTAAAAATGAAGCAAATAACTCCTTTCATAAATCGCAAGCCAAAGTCAGTTGCACAAACTACAATGATCATTTTACTTGGAAACCTAAGGTAAATGTTAGGTTCAAGAAAAACAACGTAACAGTACCTCCCCAACCACCAGAGATTTGACCCGATAGGGCAAATCTCGAAGCTGGCCCTCCAGCGTCAAAGCCAATTCAAAAGAACTAAGCACGCCTACAACGATCCACAATGCTCATCCCTAAAAACAGGAACTGAGAAAGAAAAGAAAAAAAAAACGTCGAAACTGGTGCACGATTAGGCAGTTAAGGCATATACTAACAACAAAAATGTTATATCTGTGGAATACATTAAATAGCGCCACCCCTGGAGCGAGTCTAATCCATTTACAAACATGGTAAAAGACAAGCTCCAAAAAAAAAGGTGTAGTGTTACTCCTGTAGCGAGTCTAATCCATTTACAAACATGGTAAAAGACAAGCTCCAAAAAAGAGTAGAAATGTGTAAGAATCTGCTGAAGAAGTAATATCTTAGTCTGACCTACTATAATTATATAGGAGAGCCCACCCTACCCAATCGTACACTAAAGTCAACCTACACATCCTCTAACTAATAGTGATGACCGCCGCGAACAACGCCGAGCCGGTACACAATCAATACCCTAAAGTAAATAAGTAACTACTACAAACTAATTAGAATTGGCTAACCGTCTTCCTGAAATGGAATGTGACGGTAATTCGCCCCCTGTAAATAAAATACCATCTAAAAACGTTTTCCAACAATGCAGCCTACACGCCCGCCATTAAGGCCTCCTAACTCAGGACTATCATTATGCTGCCTTACCAGCAATCCGGAGATTCAAACACTCTTCGAAAGAGTTAAACCTATAATAATAAGTGACCAACAACAACTTTAATCAGTCGTCTATTGGTGCTCAAAACGCAGTTTACAAATGTGTTCACAGTTGGATCCTGTGTAACACTACGAACTGCAAAAACCATGTTAACTATATTTAACAAACATAGTTTTTAAAGGACAATGCCAAGATATGGCCCACAGCAAACACATTTTGAAACATAATCAAAAAATATAAGTATTTTAAATAGGAAATATCCGTATAAGTTCTATCTCTAACTATGACGCCGTGATTTTAGCAAATAAATAAGTATTTTAATAGATCAATGCGAGTTTCACTGTCAGACGAGTTTAGGGTTGCCATTATAATGTCAATTTACTTCGATTCATATATTTATTAAATCTAATCGATTACTTAATAATAATATAAAATATTGGTATACAAAATAAAATATAGTTACTTATAAACTAAAAAACCCAACAGCGAAAAAGAAAAGCAAGTAGTCGGCTACTATTTATTAAAACTTGACTTCGGGAAGCGCTTTTGCTGAATACGTTAGTCGGATTTCAGTTTTTTCGATTACCATAGAAATGATTTTATGTATTTTTATGGTTAGCGAAAAGTTTTCTGATGTCACGGTCATTTTAGTTTTTTTTAACGAAACCTACTAGACCTCAAGACAGAACAAATAAGTTCATAAATATCTCAGACCAGAGATCATAGTCCACACATACATAAACATAAAAACTAAAATCACTGTATTCTTTAGGGCTTTGTTGTATTTAGATAAAAATTGAATTGATCAAGACCAACAATCGATGCAACTAATCGATTATATTTTAAAATATGGCAACATTATTCTTTGACAGATGAAATACTTGACAGTAAACTGTAACTACTCATTAGTGCGCTCGCTATCGGATTTGTGTGTATCGCTATCGTAGTTTTCTTTTGCCGTGGTTTGTGCTCTTTTGTGACCTTTTTTTACGACAATGGACTCCGATCTACCTCACCCAAATGATGACCCTCGCGCGAACTTGGACCCTGGCTCCTCTTTGAATGACAACCCTGATGTGAATGTGGAAACTTCTGGCCCCGCATCTAATGACGACCCTTGCACGCATTTGGACTCTCACCCCGCTTTTATGAATGATTACTTCGGCGCGAATATGGACCTGAGCAGCTCTGATGCCCCGAGCACGTCGTTGCAGGGATTAACCGGCACAAGCAACGTTCGCTGTGCGCATTGTAGAGTGGATATGAGGCGCTTGCGATCTCATCAATTAGAAATTGTGGAAGTACGATCAATTGTACAGCAATGGGTTCTTCCACAACAGGTACCTAAGCCTTATATTACCAACAATAACTTTAGCAAACGATGATAACAATAGTCAGTAGTACTTATGCAAGCTTTTAGTACTTAATTACATTTTTATAGTAAAAAATGTTTTCAAATACTTTTATTTTAATGAAAAACTAACAAAACCATACAGCATAAAAATGTACTATTTTATGCTACTTATTTCATTCTTTCTCATAATTCACTGTGCAATTAATATTAAATAATAATCAATTGCATTTTCAGGTGCATATCTCAAGCAACGATTGGCTCAACTTCGTTTTAGCAACTGTGGGTTTGGAGCTTGATTATTTTTTTGGGTAGAGTACTCTTCTTGTAGAACACTATCACAAAGTTTTATAGCGCGCAACCACACCGTTTTAGAGAAAATAAATCCTAAAAATTCAATTTTCTCTAACCTATTTACGAAAAAATGACATAATTTGCCACAGATAACTTAAAAAAATCGGTCCAATGTCGTTTCGTTTTACAGTCAGACTAAGTGACCACACATTTAAATGTTTTTTTTTTATTGAATATAATAGTTTTTTACTTTATTTTATTTTTAAATAGTTGCGCAAGTATTGTGTTTTCAAATAAAAAGCAAACAATAAAATTAATTAAATAAAAAAAAATAAAAAATTTCGCGATTGTGGGTAACGAAACGTAATATTAAATTTTGCAGACTTCCTCGTAGAATTTGCATGGAGACGTCGGATTGCCATAAACCATCTGGATCCTTTTGAGGAACTGATGAAATGTGTACTTTATGTATATAAAATACAATAAATGATTTTGTACTTTTTTTTTCTATTACAACCTATATACCTACATACACTACATAATAACCAACGCACAGAATTACACCTACATTTAAGAAGTGGATAACATTTTGAAGGACTCAAAATGCAAGAACGAGCGGAGCGAGCTCTGTACTTGGGGGCACCCCGACTCGGATAGGTTAGGTTAGAAGGGGATGGCGGGGTCGAGTGAGCGAGCGAAGCGAGCGAATAGACCACGCCATCCCCTTCGAGGTGATTTTTTTATAAACCACTCAGAAGTAGGAGCCCCGCGCAGCGGGGCTCCGTCGACATTTTCTTTCAAATTAACATTTTTGAGAGGTTCGAGTATGATCTTGAGTATATTTTTGACGTTGGAGTTTGATAGAGGGCAATATTCTACGATTTTAGGCATATTTTGACCTTGAAGTGTTTGACCTCGACCTTTACGAGTTTGACCTTGACCTTGAAGATGACCCTGACCTTAATTTAGATTAAAAGCTTAAATAGAGTCGCCACGTAATCTTCCCCACCCTTAATACTCCCACTATCCCACCAATCCCTAAACAAAGTTTTGGCGATTTTTTTTTCAGCCCCTATTGTTTTGCGCGTTTTGGTACTTTCAAATTTACTATAGAAAAGGTGCATTCTACCCAAAAAAAAATACCTACTATAAAAAACGGCAGTTAGCTAATCCGAAGTCCTTCCCAACGATTTTATTTGTCATTCATGTTGGAATGCAGCATGGAATGAAATAAGACATCCAGCAGAAAGCGCCCCACCTTCTGCTGCTCGCCTCATTTGTGTTGGCTGTGGTCGCTCACTCCGTAGACAAAGAAGTCACCTGTTGTCTCAGGATTCTCCACGAGAAAATCAAATAAGGGAAAATATTTCTAGACAAATTGCTCCACGTCAGGTAAGATTTCAATTAATTAATAATTCTTGTAAGGTTGCTGGTGGAATAAAGGCCCTATTGACGTTTAGTCATAGATTTATTAATACTGGCAACTATGGTACAGTTAAGACTATTAATAAAATAGCAACCCTAAGTGAGGAGCGAAAGGTACTGCGTGGCTATCGCTCTTCAAACCTCCCTTGCTGGCTAATTCCGGAAGACCGCTAGACTATCGATCAGGAACTAGTTTTACTTAGGCTTAGAATTGGCTGTGTGGCTACCGAACTGTTTCTCTAGCTAGTCGAATGATGAAAGTTACATTCTTATATTTCCGTTTATGGTGTGAAATATTTAGATTTATAATATTACTAGTTTACCACTTCATCTACAACTTCGTCTGCTCCACTCCTATTGGTCTTAGCGTGATGATATATCCCAGCCCATAGCCTTCCTCAATAAATGGGCTATCTAACACTGAAATAATTTTTCAAATCGGACCAGTGGTTCCTGAGATTAGCTCGTTCAAGCAAGCAAGCAAACAAACAAACTCTTTAGCTTTATACATTAGTATATATTCAATAGTTCTTTGGTGTAGTCTGTAGTGCTCTTACTTACTAGACTAAGATTTATAGCTTCATTCTCTCCCTGGTCAAACACTATTATTAAAAAATAAAAATATTATATAAAAGTATGTACACATTTTAAGCTGACTGACTTTGTTTCAGTTGCTGAGCTCGTCTCGCATCTGCCACCCTTGCTGGCAGAGAAGTGATAGAGCAATTACGCGTTCCCGTTCTATCAGTTCTAGTAACCAGTCGGTGGATTTAGATGAAGAGAATGTAGACCTCGACAGAACTGAAACAAATGAGTCTACACAAGGGATAGAATCCACAGTATTTTTGCCAAATTATATAAGAGCACCTGATACTCAGCGCTGCTGCTTTTTCCCTGGATGTACAGGTACTGATCGCCCTCGCCTTACCGTTCCGGAATCACTAAGAGTAAGACTTTTCTGCGATTATAAATATTATGTGCCCGCACAATGCAGAATTTGCAATTATCATCTAACTAGCAACTCATGGGACCTATTAGGAGACTTTACACAAAACCCAATACAAACTTTTAGTTCAGCCCATGTCGAAGAGTTTGCTTCTCTGCTGCAGCAGAATATGTATGCACATTTAGATTTTCAAAATATAGACGAAATCTCAGAACATATAGTGCACTATTATCTCGGGATCACAAAGGCACAATTTAACCAATTACTTGCTGAAGTCCCCAGTCTGTCAAACAAATATAAAGGAAGGTTTGCGCTGGCGGCATATTTAATCAAATTAAGAACTGGAGAAAGCGACGAACGTATTTCTTCTTTGTTAAGTGTACCACGAAGTACTTTAGAACGGTTAATGAACGTGGCCCGAGAGATACTACACCAAGTTTTTGTGCCCCGAAACCTGGGATTAAATCATTTGACCAGGACAGACATCTCTCAGAGAAACTTATTAATACCAAATGGTCTATTTGGAACTGAGGAACGTCATCCTATTGTTATTGCCGATGGGACTTACATTTATATTGAAAAAAGCTCTAATTATCTATACCAGAAAAACACCTATTCTCTACACAAATATCGCAACTTGGTAAAACCATTTTTACTTGTTTGCTCAGATGGGTACATTATAGATGTGTTAGGCCCCTATCCAGCAACAACATCAGATGCCGATATTATACGAAATGAATTTTCTAATGAAAATGGTCCATATAGACAGTTTTTTCGAAGTGGAGATGTGTTTATTCTGGATAGGGGCTTTAGGGATTCCATTTCATTATTAGAGAGATGTAATTATAGTGTACATGTACCCCTGTCACTACAACCGGGTGAAACACAGCTATCTACCATTAATGCCAATAAATCCAGAATGGTAACAATGTGCCGGTGGGTAGTTGAAACAACTAATGGAATTTTTAAAAAATCGTTTAAATTATTTCGTCAAACTTTTTTTAATAGAGCTTCACGCCATTTAATGGTAGACTTTTCTGTGGCTGCTTCTTTAATTAATAAGTTTCACCTTCGGTATAGGGACAGGGACGACGCAGCACAAATATTACAGATAGTGGGTGAAAATCGGTACAGAAATAATGATCTGGCAGACTTTATTGAAGAAAGGAATTTAAATAGAGTAAGAGTTAATTTTTCAAGTATTGAAGTCATAACTGAGAATATAAGAGAATTCCCACAGTTAAGTGAAAGTGATTTGATTATGTTTGCATGTGGGACATATCAATTAAAACAAGCCAGATCTTATTATGGAGAGCACATTAGATCAAATGGATGTTATCGTATTGAGGTTTCTAATGATAGGAGAACTAGTATTTTGGAAGGTTCACTTTTTCAAAATGATTGCTTCTTATTAAGGGCCCGAATCCAAAGCAGGCATATTAGCCGAAAGACGTACTTTGTCTATATTTTAATAAAAAATAATACCACTGGAAGAGCAGCCATAGATCAGTATTGCTGTAATTGTATTGTGGGCCGGAGGACTGTAGGATGCTGTGCCCACGTCATGTCTGTTGTCTGGTATCTTGGGTGGGCACGGCATCAAACCAATATAGTTCCTCCAGCACAGTTTTTAGACTGTCTTATTGGTATACGATGCTGATGATATAGAATGAATATATTTTTCTTTATTTTTCAAAAGATTATTGGCAATGTCAATTTTATAACTGATATTATTGTTGATTTCTCCAGCTAAGTTAAAAAATTGTGGTGTTTGGGACAAATGAGAAGCATTCATTAATAAATAAATAAAAATTATATATATATAATTATACATTAACTCTAAAATCTCTTGAGCTATCCATTAGATATAACTGTACTGATTTTTATAATATGAAATGGAACCCATAGCTGTTTAAACTTAGAAGGTGACAATTATTCAAAAGGTTAAAATGAGTTAAAAAAATATGTACTTACTATTTTAAGTGTATATAATAATTATGTCTGTGACTATGAAAAAAAAAATGTAAAAAAAAAATAAAAACTGTTTTATTTCTAAATGGCGACTTATTTTCGTAACTGATAAGTACTAGAAGGTGTTCATAACAACTTAAACTATAATTGCATAAACTATTTATCAGTGTTCACTGTAGGCCACGGTTGTTCTAACATGTGGGCATTGACTTTTATGTTTAAATTATATAAAAAAATGGAAAAGTTAATCCTCGCCACATGGTGATTTAAAATCTTTGATATGCCATGTGCCAAGGTTTTTTCCGGAACTACAGCCTTCCAATTCATACACTAAGGGTGAAAGTTTTTTCCTAATAATACATTTTTCATACTTAGGGGCTAATTTAGCCATAAAAAATTTTGAGGCGTCACTCTGTGGATATGTCCTCTTCCAAACAGTGTCGCCTACCTCAAACTCCGCGTGCCTCCTACTACTATTGTAATAACGAGCACTACGTTTATGGGATTTGACGAGCGCGTCCTTTACCTTATCGAAGATATCGCCCAAACCCCCTAGCTGATTGGCATATGAACTGCGGGAAGCGCAAGCTAGAGTGGGCTGTGCAACGGTATCATTGCCGAAGACATCACCACTACTAACTGCCTCTCTGCCATGTACTAGGAAGAACGGGGTAAAACGAGTAACCTCGTTTGTGGAGGTGTTCATCGCGAATTGGATCTTTGAGATGTTAACATCCCAAGATCGATGATCATCCTCCACGAGAATTGATACCGCGGTCATAATAGTACGGTTATAGCGTTCTACGGTGTTCACGCTTGGGCAGTAACGAGGTGTGAAGTGAACTTGAGGTATTTTGTACCTCTCCAACAGTGAACGTAACTCGTTACCCGTAAACTGCGTCCCGTTGTCTGCTATAACCGTACGGGGTATACCGTGTACTAGGAAAACGCCGTCTTCTAGTTTCTGTGCTATTGCTTTACCAACAGCTCTGCGTAAGGGAAATAGTAAACAGTATTTCGTAAAGCAACACACGACCACTAATAGATATGTGAATCCCGCTCTGGAACGTGGCAACGGACCTACCAAGTCAATGCTTATAGTTTCAAAAGGCTTGGAGCACTCTTTCGCATCACCCAAGAGTCCGGGAGGAGGTAATTGTGAGTGTTTATATGCGGCGCATTTACCAACGTAGCTAATCACGTCTTTATACATGTTGGGCCAGTAGTATCGGAGTGCAAGTCTTTTATATGTTTTAAATACTCCGAAATGTGGAGATAATTCGCCACTATGGTGACTTTTAAGCAATTCTAGTCGATTGCCCTCCGGTACTACCTGCTTCCAGTCATAGTCACTAGCTACCCCGAATTTATTTTTAGGTAACGGTAGAGTTTGGCCTCCTTAATAATAAAGTTAGGGCACGACCTGGGCGTAGCGACACATTTATCCCACAACGCTTTATACCATGTGTCATTAATTGGCACTTTAATTTCCAACAACGGAACGCTACGAGAAAGGGCATCTGGAACTACATTGTCTCTGCCTTTGCGGTGTTCAATGGTGAAGTTATAAGGTGATAACCGACAACCCCAACGGGCTAATCGACCAGAGGGATTGGTTAAATTAAAGAACCATTTTAAGCTCGAGTGGTCGGTTATCACTTTAAACGCTAGGCCGCCTTCCACGTAGGCACGAAAGTGTTCGACGGCGAAGACCACCGCGAGGGCTTCGCGCTCCGTTGCCGAATAGTTGCGCTCCGCCGGGTTGAGCGAACGACTGCAATAGGCTATTGGGTGCTCCTCTCCATCTGTAACCTGAGTCAGAGTGCCCGCTATCCCAAAACTAGATGCGTCACAATGAATCTCAAAAGGTTTAGAGAAATCTGGGCAAGCCAATACCGGAGCAGACACCAACGCCTCTTTCAAGGTTGAGAACGCGGTTTCGGTCTCAGTCGTCCACTGAAAAGGCGGTGCTTTTTTGCTCGTACTTGTTAGTGCGTTTAAGGGAGCCGCTATCGTGCTAAAGTTTTTAATAAAACGTCTATAATATGAGGCCGTTCCAAGAAACATTTTCACTTCCTTACGGGTCTTAGGGGTTGGAAAGTTGACAATTGACTGAACTTTCGACGGATCAGTGTGTAAGCCATGCTCGTCCACTCTGTAACCTAAGTATTTTAACTCACGTCGAAAGAAACAGGACTTTGGCAAATTAATTGTCAGATTAGCCTGCCTTAATTTATCTAAAACCCGTTGAAGAAGTGAAATGTGCTCCTCGAAGGTTGATGAACAAATAATAATGTCATCGAGATAAACGAACACCTTATTTCCAAACTCTGGGCCGAAAAGTCTGTCCATTAATCGCTGTTGGGTAGCTGGGGCTCCAGTCAACCCAAAGCACATAACTTTAAAATGGAACAAACCTCGACCCGGAACCGTGAATGCGGTTTTTTCTTTGGAAGAAACGGAGTCCAATTTCTATTTGCCAAAAGGCAGATTTTAAGTCAATCGACGAAAGGTATCGCGCGTCCCGCAACTGGTCTAAGATGTGAGAGACGTAGGGTAGTGGATACGCATCTTGCTTACTGACCGCGTTTAGTTTTCGGCTGTCCAGGCAAAATCGCCATTCCCCATTCGGTTTTGGTGTTAGTAGAACCGGGTTATTCCAGGCGCTCTTGCTGGGTTCCACCACTCCCATCTCCAACATCTCATCCAGCTGACGGTTAAGTTCCTTGAGGCGTTCAGGTGACATTGGGTAATAACGTTGCTTAATAGGCGCAACATCCCCAGTGTCTATTTTATGACGCAACAGATGGGTACGACCCAATCCCTTAGCCTCAAAGGAGACATTTTCAAAATCTTTAATTAATGACTCCGCTTCATTCTTTTGATCAGGTGTTAATTCGTCAAAAGGTTGTAGGTGCCTTACCTCCGAGATGCATTTATGGCCTCTATTGTATTTTTTATAATTCAAAGGTAATTTATTAAATATTTTTGGGGCCAAATTAAAGGCCTTCCAAAAATCAACGCCAAAAATCAATGGCGTGGTAATGTCTGGAATTATGTAGAATTTAATAATCTTAGTCACTCCCATGAGAGTCACTGGTAAAAATAAATAACCCTCCACGGATGCCCTCGAATCATTGGCAGTTACGATGTTGCCCAACTTTGTATCAGCGTGCAGTGTCGCACCAGCCCTTATGAAGTGTTGGCCAACATCGAAACCCAATACCGAGATGCAGGAACCCGAGTCGAGTAAACCATAATAATGCTCATCGTATATGGTAACTGTTAAGTGTGGACGACTATCATCCGTAGTTATATATCGTACTGTATCTACCCTTAATGTATTAAAAAATAGTTTTCAAAATTTTAAATATTCGTCCCAATCGGACTTATTAAAATTTTGGCTGTAGTTCCGTAAATTTAGTTTTTTGAAACGCAGGTTGGACAGGGCTGAGCCTCCTTCTGCTTCTTACTGCAAGTAGGGCACGACGGGGCACGTACGCCCTTCTTGCCGCAACGGAAACACACAATTGCCGTGGATTTGCATTCCGACAATGAGTGGTCTTTAACCCTACAACGAACACAGAACAAAGAATCAGAACCAGTTTGCACGGCTTCAACTCGCTGTGGACCCTTTGGTGGATGGTATGCTAAGTCTGCTGCGACAAAAGAAGACGTTGGTTTGGGTGGTTCATGGAACTGAGCCCTGCTATGAAAACCTAACTCCAGTTGCCTACACTTCTCTTTTAAGTCGGCCAGCGTGTTAATATTCATTATTGACAACCCCATCGTGTATTCCGGTCTCATGTTGAATTTGATCCGTGCTAAACGGTCGCATTCTGGAACCTTATAAGATAACCTGTTATAGAGGTTTTCCATGACTGCTATAAATATTGTGGACAGCTCAGTTGACCCTTGAGTTCTATTCGTTATCTCTGACATGAGACGCATATCGTAGTCAGGTGGAGCGAAAGCTGTTATTAACTGCTGCCTCAGATCCGCCCAATCAACAACCGACTCTTTAATTCCACGGTACCACAATAAGGCACCGTCCGAGAAGAGATCCAACGCAGAGGTATGCAAGGCGGTTTCGCTAATATCTCTGGCCTCGCAAAGCTCCTCTAGACGCTCAATAAAAGCCTTCACACAACCAGTACCGTTAAATTTAATACCGAGGGTCCTAACAGTGTCTTTCTTGCATGAAATGATTATATCCCTTGGCTGCAAGTCCGACGATACTTTCGGTGTCTCCTCAGCAGATGTAAATGACTGATGGAAACTTGCGTTAGCCGAATCAATTCTCGACAAGTAACCCTCAAGCTGCTTGTCTATGGTTGCATAGTCAGTACTAAGATCAGTTGGAGGGGTAATCCTACTCAAGCGATGGTACAGGTGGTAACCTAAAGCCTTAACACGGTTAAATTTTTTGAAATTGGAAGGAAATTTATCTAGAACTTCACTAATTTCTGGTAGTTTGGCCTTGATTGTTATTATTTCGCTTTTAGGATCTAAGTTAGTCTCCACAATATCATCAGAACAAATTAATTTGGCGAGTTCCCTAATCTGAACACGTAGTTCCTCTACGGTTGAAGCGGGTTTCGCATCTCGAACCAAAACTTCATAAATAAGCTCGTCCTTGCGTAGCAAATTAAATTTAATGGGACGTTCCATTTTGTAAAAATTAAATTAAAAAATTTGACTGGAACCGAACTAAAAACTGGCTGTCACCGATGTACAATGTAAATGGTTACACAATAGCAGTCGTATGGAGTAAAATTGCTTTAGTTAATTGTATAGGTTAAAGTAAATTGTATAAGCAAAAGTAAATTGTAAAAGTATAAGTAAAGTGTATAAAACGGTACAAACATATAGACTAGAACACGTTAACAATGGATTCGGCGTGACGGTTTTTTCCTTAAAATTAACAAAAACTGGAAGGTCGTAGAAACAGTACTTGGGGTTGTAAGGTACAGCAATAGACGTAACCTCTATCTTCAACCAATACACACGTTGGTCGCCACTGTTACATACGAGATTTTGTCCCTCTAGGGAGTAGGAACAACAGCCCAGATGCAAGGTGGGTTGAGGTTGTAATGGAAAGAAACAACGAATTGTCTTAAACAATGTGATTTTATTTGTTGGGCAACTACCCACTAAAAATATAAAAAAGGTTAGGCTTAGGTAAAGGTTAGGGTAATGCCAGCCAGCATAAAGTTCAGTCGGTGGAACTTGGGTAGTGGGGGGTTGAAGATAACCCAGTAGGTACTGCTTCTATTATTTAAATTTAAATTAGGTAATTATTTGTTCTTAATAAATCTCAAGGACAACCTTCCAGTTTAGTGGATGTGAATTATATTCTAAACTAATTAAACTAAATGGGCGCCAGGGACTTGAAGAGTCCCGGATCCCTGAGCCGACTAAGATGTTCAATATCCTTCCAGTTAAGCGTAGGTGTCGAACCCGGGGTCCATTAATTGAAGGTAGATAAAGACCGGCTTCTAATTTTGAAAACCGGGTAGGTAGTAAACTGGTTCTAGAATGAACCGGTTGAAAATTGAGGGTAAAGTTAAATATATAAAAAAAAACCGTCCCGCCTGCGCTATATCGCTAGGCGGACTCTGCCACTGCACGGTCGTCTCCACAGGAGGCGTTGTGTGGACTCGAGGAACGGGTCTCACGTCCAGGCTCCAGAGGCGCCTCTAGATCCTGGCGGCGAGACGAATCTCTCGAGTTGCCTCACCTGGAATTGACAACACGGGGAGCCTATTATTTATATGAAAGCTACGGTACTTTCCCTGAGAAGGAATTAAGGGGTCCGAACTAGGAAATCTAAAGGCTAAAACAATAGCCGGACCACGTGGCCTTCCGCAAACGCAACACAATGAGCTACGACTTTCAACGCTAACCCTGCATGGTTGGACAATAAGAAACCCATGGGGGTGCAAAACTTACGGTTGATTAGGGCTGAAGACACTTGGCTGGCTGCTTCGACCGGCTGGAGACGGGTCCGCCTAATTTCCTTAGCGAATCCTTTCAAAACATGGAGTCCTGTAATAAATATCCAGGGATCACAACAATATCCTTTTAAACGACCTTGGAAGGTCTCGAAGATCACTTTCAAACACTCTTTCAACAAAATTCCTACCTTTAAGACACGAGGGCAAGAACGCTGTGTGTGTCCAGCGTGGTAGATGGAAAAATGAACGATTGTTTGTCTTGTCATGTCAACCAGAACAAGACAGCCCACTTAGAAAAACTCCTCTTTTTCTAGGTAAAACATGTGGGAACTCGGGTGACTGAATCACTACAACAAGATATTAAATTCCTGGAAAGATCCCTAACAACCGTCTAACTTGACGTTTACACCCTGGAACAATAATAATAATCCGGATCCAAGCTAACAAACTCATCATTTCCCACTTCCAACACTATCGTTTGTCTTGAGTGGGGTAATTCTTTGATAAAATCGGCTAATTGAGAATGTACAACCTGGCCACACCAAGCCAGTGACAAACCATAGACAATGTGGTTTTCGAAATTTCTAGAACAATGTCTATTATGAAAAAATAATTACATTTCCGTCTATGGTTAAAAGACCAGTGTCTTTTCACCAAAAGCCGAAAACTATTAAGGATTGGTCTATACGATATTAGTATTAGTTTCCAAGCAATCTGACAAAATCAACTAATAATATCGATTAAATAGTCCAGTAAGAATACAATATTTTTTCCACAAAACCTTCGATAATTCTAAAGTTTTTTATTTTTGGTGAGTGGATTAGTTTAGTAAATTCATTGCTATGTACAAAAATGCTAACTGTTTAGAGTTATGCTATAGGTATTAAGTAGGTATTTCCAATTATTTCGTGTTATAACAATATTAGAAAATTTAAATTAAAATACTATACTGGTTCTTTGTTAGTACTATCTAAAGGATATAATAGTGAAAATGCTAACAGATAGGTACTGTGGAACAATGGAAAACTGAAAATTTCCCGTATCTCATTCAATAAAAAATTTAAGTTTTTCAAATCGTTTCCTATATACTTAGAGAGATTAGTTATACCTTACAAGAAAAGTTCTAACAATTCAGTAATATGGCTGCACAAGTAATTGTATTTTTACTTTGCGATTAGCGAAATATTGAATTTAAGTTTTATAAATTTGCGCCTACATATTCGTATTAATAAACTCTACTATCATACAAAAGTTTCAACAGATACATGCTATGCCTTTTGTTTAATAAATAAAATACAATTTGGATATTGAGGCGCAGTGTAGGTACGCGGCAATTCGTGCAGTACGGTGCCGGCGCGGTAACACTCCGAAACACACTCACAAACGTAGGTACCTACCTATTGAATGACTCGCGAAATCATTTCATTACTGTCACATGCACATCTCACACTTGAATCACTAGGTAGGTACTTACTCTGTTCCAGTCCGTGACTTCTACCTACGTGTAATTAGCAAAATCCCGTCGCTCCAGTTTAAAAAAAATCTGTTTTGAAAATACGTTGTTGTACTTTATTTCAAAGAATTTAATACCTACCTACCAAGATCGTAATATGTAGACTATAATTTTATTATATGTATTATGTAGCTAGGTACTTGTTATAGTGATAGAGGAACAGAGACAGAAAGTGGAGATTCGATTACATTTTTTTCCGGGAGAGTTGTCCCGGGTTTTAGGACATCACTTAAGTAGGTACTAATTATAATAGGTAATAATTATATCAATAGTAGGTAATAATTATATCAAAGCAATAAAATTATTGGATTCAATAAGTAGGTACCTGTTTTTGTTTCATTATTTTTAATGTAGGTACACTAGTGATACCTATCCTGAAACTCGAAACAATTTCCCGAAAAAAAAAGTTGTATGGAAGTCACTTTTTGTCTCTGATACATAACACAAAGATAACAATTAATGCTGTATACTCACGGAACAGAAAAAACAGTGTATACCTACCTATTCCGATCTGTCAAACAGATAGTGCTTTTAAATATTCATCGAACACTATCACAGCCATAACCTTAAAAATTGAATTGAATAATTTGAACACTATCAAAATAAGATTAGACATCGACATACATCTTTTTAACAGTCCGTTCAATCTATTTTGTCTTCTATTGCGTTGGTGGCATGACAAATGGCAGCTGCAGTAAACAGTTGGTATTATAATCACGTAATACTTCAGAGCAGTAGATACTGACAACAGAGTGATGGTCGCCATACTAGAAAGTGCAACTATAAATTAGTCACAAATGCATCCAAAGGAGCTATACTCGGTACTCCATTTCTGCCCACCATACACTAAAGTGCAGTAACAGCAAAATCACGATTTCGAGTAAAACGCATTTAAAGTTAAGAATTGATTTTAAAAAATCAACAGAATGTATAAGCAAAAAAAATTTGAATGCAGAAAGGTTGTAAAGGCATAGGTTCACACGTTAAAGCAATAAAAAAAAATATATCTTAATAACTGAATTTATTATGGCCATTTATTCTTTTTGGTGCCTATTACTGCATAGCCTTTTTTGTAAAAAATACCATTTTAAACTTAGTAAAATGCAGCAAAAAGCCCTATTACTGCGTTTGGATCAGTTATTTTGTCAAGAAACCCAACTAACATGCAGTAAGGTCAAAAAAATACTGCATTTTAGTTAGTTTTTTAAGAAAAAAGTGTTCAATTTACTAGTGCAGTAAGAAAAATAGCTAGTTCACATTTTAAAGACCGTTTATTTCTTATTATTTAATCACAATAATTCAACTCACTTATGTAAAATTAACATATCAAAAATTATAATAAATCTGTAGAGAGGTCAATTCTGTACATGAAATATATTTCCAAAATAACTATCAGGGGGTGATTAGGGATCGATACTGATGCCAAAAATGCAATCAGTAAATTTTTTGTCTGTCTGTCTGTCTATCTGTCTGTCTGTCTGTCTGTCTGTCTGTCTGTATAACCGTTATAGAAACAAAAACTACTCGACGGATTTTAACGAAACTTGGTACAATTATTCTTCATACTCTTGAGCTGGTTATAGTATACTTTTCATCACGCTACAATCAATAGGAGCAGAGCAGTGAAGGGAAATGTTGGGAAAACGGGAGAAGTTACTCCATTTTTTAAGCTTCCGTCGCGTGTGCAACCTTAATGGTTAAAGCTACACAGAAATCATGTATGACGGAAATGTTCTCCTTAAAATTATGTAAAAAATATCCCACGACAGCATATGTCTATCTTTTATGATTGACGCACAATAACACGTGTAACTCCCGATAGCTTAGCAGTTCGAAGCTTTCTGATTATATTTGTCTACTCTTAAGTAAACTTACTGTAACTTTTTTAATTAGGGATGACTGAGAGTGTTATAAATAACACTCTCAGTCATCCCTTATAAAAAAAGTTAACATTGTTAACTATTCCATAAAAAAATAATCATAGAAATTGGTATAGAAACACCAAAGTTATACATGAAATACGCTATATTAAGCCATCGCGCGTGAATACTGAATCATGCTTTATGGATTATTTTTGTCTAAGGTCGCGAACGCACAGGCAGGCAGCTTGCTTGGCGCCTAGAGGCTAGCGTGTCACCTAGCGAGCAGCTTCGTAAAACGAACATTCTCGAACGTTCGCGACCGCCCTAGCAGCTAGGCGCCAAGCGCGCAGTGCGGCCGGTCGCGAACGTTCGAGAATCGGTCGCGCCTGTGGTCGCCGCGCTCGACGCGTCTCGCGGCCGAAGGTATAAAAAGGCGGGGCGTCCGAGCGCGAGCTTCAAAGCCTGGCTGGAGGCTTTATTACTATATTAAGGCCTTCACAGGCAAGTCGGGTTAAGCAGAAGCCAATCTTCTCAGGTTGACCTGCGAGAGGCCAAAAGCGCGAGCTTCTTACAATTTTTGCCAGTTGATGCGAATTGAAGTTCAGAGCGTTCGACCTTATTGACAGACAATACATAATTTAATCTTTGATAATTTATTTTAAGATTCCTTTTGTTATTATTTTATAAAATACGTATTAGTTATTTTGGTAGTGTTTAATTAAATATTCGTTCAAACTACAAATTATTAATAGTTTACATTTTATTTCTTTTTAGGTGAAGTACGCATAGATTTTTAGATACCGATGGCTTTATAAGTTTTGGCTAATTTACGTTCACTTTTTTATAGGTATTAGTTTTATTTTCATTTGGTTTATAAAATTCTTCCGTTACTGAGTGAATGACTGACAGATAACGCAACAACACAACCAAGACTACTGACTGGTCGTATGAAGCTGCACGTAGGGTCCTTGGGGAGTTTAAGGGAGCTCTAAGAGAGGATTTCCCGAAATTCCTACGGGAACGGGAGAAAACGGGATATGCGCGTACGAAGTCGCGGGCAAAAGCTAGTCAAAAATAAAAAAAACATCTAATTAATAAAGGACCCTGCGCAGAATGCACAACCTCCTTTGACAGTTTTCTCTTAATATTAACATATATAACATTAACTGCACTTTAGCTAGGAATAATCATATCTGTGTCATTATGCTATCCAAACTAATCTGCAGTAATGCTGTATTTTACTGCGTGTTAGTCAGTTTATAATGATAAAAGAATGTTAAGTATTCACAACTAAAATGCGACAAGCTTTGATTTTACTGCATTTTAGTTGGGAGTTCGTGACAATAAATTGTATTTTCTTAATTTGCAGTAAAAATAGCTTGTATGGCGGTAAATTTTACTGCGTATTAATTTTTTTTTAATTTTTTTCCAGAAATATAAAACTATCTAAAGAATTGTAAAATTATATTGCTTACTGCATTTTAGTTATGAAACCTTAAAATTTAATCTGCAGTATAATTTATACTGTATTTTAGTTGGGAAATCACGCCAAATTGTTAATTTTTTTCGTTTGCAGTAAGTGAAAACTGTTAAATAAAAACCATTCTAATAGTCTTAGAAATAAGTAAGTTAATTCAATAGAAAGCTTAAGAAACCCGCTTTCAGAATCACTAATAAAACGAAAAATCACAAAAGGGCTGTTACTGCTCTTTAGTCTCTGGTGGGCAGATTTACCATAAGATAAGACATTTAAGGTGGAAGCGCCAGGGTAGCCCGCGAAATTCAATTATTTTTATGTTTTTTGCAATTTGCCGGTCAGTGTGAAGTTGTGAAGCTGTAAGTTAAACAAAATACTATTCGCGGCCGTAACGCATATTTATCTAAATAATTATACCCATTGAGCGATTGACTACTGCGCAGCATGTCGCGGGTTCGATTCCCGAACGGAACAAATATTTGTACGACCTAGAAGTATTTATTCCAAGTCTGGGTGTTTTTCTATCTACAATATGTATGTATTTACAAAAAAAATATGTTTATAAGTAGTTTATCAGCCATCTCGTTACCATAACACAAGCATTAGGTTGCTTAGCTTGGGACTACATGGCGTTGTGTGAAATGTCCAAGGATATTATTATTATTCCATTTATTTATTTTTTTGTACATATATTTTACATTTTTAAATATTTCTATAAAACTAATTTAAAAAAAAACATTTAAAATATAAAAATAGTAGCCCACCGGCATCGGGAACAGGGTCCAAGCTACCGGTGCGGTGGTCACGGCTCCCGAGAGAGGAACCTCCTAACAATACGCGCCGTGTCCAGGAGTACTGCTTTCTGGATCAAGCCCTTGATCCAGCTGCCCAACGAGAGCCTCTTCAGATGTTGATCGAGGCTCTTGGCTATTATGCCATTGGCCGTTACGACTATTGGCACAATGACTGCTGTGTTCACATCCCACATGTCGACAACCTTGCGAGCCAAGTCAAGATACTTACTTTGTTTCTCTTTCTCAGACTTCACGAGGTTCTTATCATGAGGGACTGCTATGCCAACAATCATTGCGCGACGCTCTAGTCGGTCTATCACCACTATGTCAGGCTTATTGGCAACAATAGTCCTGTCAGTGATGATAGACCGATCTCAGTACAACGTGCAATTGCCATTTTCGAGAACTGGGTCGGGCAGATACCTAGTACGGTACTTCCGATTCCACAAGATTGTATCTCAGACCAAGTTGCTGGTGGATGACCCTGGCTACAAGGTTGTGCCTGTGCAAATAGTCTCCGTTAGCCAGACTAGAACAACCGGAAATAATGTGGCGGATGGATTCCCCGGGTCGGTGACATGCCCGACATGTCAACTGTACCGTCCTTCACAATGTATTTCCGATAGTTGTTCGTCATCATAACTTCGTCCATGATCGCACAGACAAAACTTTCGGTTTCCCCAAAGAGGTCACCAAAACGCAGCCAGGCTAAGACTCAAAAAAGTCTACATCGGGCCCATGAAGGACCCGATAAAAGCGTCCGTGAAGCTCCTTGCTCTGCTATACCTCCCTGCAGTCGTTAGTATCTAATACCACAGGTTTGCGCCAGTTCTCGTTAGCCAAGGAGAGCGAGGTAAAGCCTTTGTCCACCGCTACCACATCTCGATGCATACCCACGTCGGCCTCTAGGAAGAATTCCCTAAGGCTGCATACCTCGCGGTTGTGCAGGGTCTTAGCATTTAAGAAGCCACGACCCCCGCACTTCCGCGGGATATACAGCCTCATCACCGATGACCGTGGGTGATGCATCCGATTTGCGGTAAGCAGTGAGCGTACCCTTCTATTCAGGGCGTCAAGATCTGTCTGAGTCCATTTGAGTATGCCGAAAGAGTACATCAACACCGGCATGACCCAACCGTTGTAGGCACGCACCTTGTTTCCGCCTGATAAAAGACTGTTAAGTACTTTATTCAGGCGGCCCAAGAAGCGCTCCCTCAACGATTGTTTCATATCAGCAGGATTGATGCCTAACGCTTCCGACATACCCAATTCTTGTAAGTTTCGGTTGAGGAGAGGGACCTAAGGTGTATGGAATCCGAGAGTTGCGTTCCCACGGATTCCATAATCTCCCCTCGCTTTACATGCATGACCGCACATTTATCCACACCAAATTCCATCCTGATGGCGCTACTGAAGGTTTCTGTTACCTTCAGTAGCTTCATCACTTGCAATTTGTTAGGAGCAAATAGTTTCAAGTCATCCATGTAAAGGAGGTGTGATATGACCTGACCACCTCTTCTCAACCGGAAGCCTTGCCCCGAACGCTCCAGCAATGTACTGAGAGGGTTGAGGGCCAGACAAAACCACAGTGGACTCTAAACTGTCGCCCTTAAATATGCCTCGCTCGATCCTCATCGAGTCGCTGTTCACCTGGGTCTGTCGACACCCTGGATAGTGTTCGCTGTTCACCTGGGTCTGTCGACACCCTGGATACCCTATCACGATATCAGGAAGGTGCGTAGAACTGCATTAACTTTAAACAGCTCCAGCACCCTCATGAGCCATGTTCATGTGGCACTGAGTCATAGGCCTTCTTATAATCTATCCTGCATGTCGACAGATCCCTTCGGGAACGACGAACCTGTTGGCTAGTGGCAATATCAATGAGGAGCAGCTCCTTAGTACCGCGGGACCCGTTCCTACATCCATTTTGAGAAGCAGACATAATAGTATTACTATCAATATGATGGTTCATCTTAGCTCTCAAAATGGATGTAAGAACTTTATAGACCTTACCGGTCTATAAAGTTCTTACATCCATTTTGAGAGCTGACACGTGATCGGTCTTTAATTTTTAGGCTCCGCGGTACTACCTGATTTATGGAGCAGGTGGGTTATTCCTGTAGTTAGAAACTGGGGCAGCGACCCTGACTCTAAGGCAGACTGGAATTGAGATGCCAAGCGAGCGTGCGATCCTTGGAACCATTTTATCCAAAAGTTGTGCAGCCCGTCCGATCCTGGAGATTTCCAGTTAGGCAACGGACGGACTGCACGAGCTACATTTTGGAGGCTGATAGTAATTGCCCCCATCTCTGGTATCGGTTCGCACGCGCGTTCGACTTCCAGAGTCCAATCGCCTTCGGTATGACTGACAGGCTCCGACCTGCTGGATGCTGCGCCAGAATGAACACATGGCGTCATCATCCGGTAGGCGCGTATCAGTCACACCTTGGTCAGGTCGCTCCCAAGCCCTATAAACCCACCTCTCATTGCTTTGAAATGTGCGATTCTGAGTGTATCGTTCCACTCGCCGCTTGTACCGACGTAAACGGTCACTCTACGGCGAGTGTTGCCCTCCCTGAAGCAGATAAGTTTGCCGATGAGTGCTCTAGCCTCACCGATACGACGCTCGATCCTGCACTGCCAAGCTGGTACGGCTGGTCGCGTAACTCTGTCACTGTTAGGAAATTTGACATGAGCTACACGACATGCCGCTGCAGCCGCACAGTATAAGATCGAGTGGGTACAACTCGATTGAATGACTTTTTCACGAATTAACATTAAATCGAGTTCTATGAACTTAGAGGGTTATATTGATGATTCCAATAGTCATATTCCTTTAGATAAATGCTCTTTACGATCGCGAACTCTATTCTGTTCAACATACAGCTTTACACTGACCGGCAAATTGCAGAAATAAATAAAAAAATTGAATTTCGGGATACCGAGCAGCTTCCACCTTAAACAAAACTTTTTACAGACCGTTCAACCGATTTTTACTTCTATTCCGTACTCCGTAGGCATAAGGATGGCATTAAAAGCAAAAACGTGATTATAATACCAACTGTTTACTGCAGCTGCCATTTGTCATGCCACCAACGCAATAGAAGTCAAAATAGGTTGAACGGACTGTTAAAAAGATGTATGTCGATGTCTAATAATGTGATAGTGTTCGATGAATATTTAAAAGCACTATCTGTTTGACAGATCGAAATAGGTATACAGCATTTGTTATAGTATCAGAGACAAAAAGTGACTTCCATACAACTTTTTTTTCGGGAATTTGTTTCGGGTTTTGGGATAGGTATCACTAAGTGTACCTACATTAAAAATAATGAAACAAAAACAGGTACCTACTTATTGAATCCAATAATTTTATTGCTTTGATAATTATAATTATTTTTGTACCTACTTAAGTGATGTCCCAAAACCCGGGACAACTATCCCGGAAAAAAATGTTGTAATGGAATCTCCACTTTCTGTCTCTGTTCCTCTATCACTATAACAAGTAGCTACATAATATAATAAAATTATAGTCTACATATTACGATCTTGGTAGGTAGCTATTAAATTCTTTGAAATAAAGTATAACACCCTATTTTCAAAACAGATTTCTTTTAAAGTAGAGCGACGGGATTTTGATAATTACACGTAGGTAGAAGTCACGGACTGGAACAGAGTAAGCACCTACCTAGTGATTTGTGTGAGATGTGCATGTGACAGTAATGAAATGATTTCGCGAGTCATTCAATAGGCCTACCTATTGAATGACTCGCGAAATCATACCTACGTTTGTGAGTGTGGTTCGTAGTGTTACCGCGCCGGCCCCGTGCTGCACGAATTGCCGCGTACCTACACCGCGCCTCAATATCCAAATTATATTTTATTTATTAAACAAAAGGCATAGCATGTATCTGTTGAAACTTTTGTATGATAGTAAAGTTTATTCATACGAATATGTAGGCGCAAATTTATAAAACTTAAATTCAATATTTCGCTAATCGCAAAGTAAAAATACAATTACTTGTGCAGCCATATTACTGAATTGTTAGAACTTTTGTTGTAAGGTATAACTAATCTCTCTAAGTATATAGGAAACGATTTGAAAAACTTAAATTTTTTATTGAATGAGATACGGGAAATTTTCAGTTTTCCATTGTTCCACAGTACCTATCTGTTAGCATTTTCACTATTATATCTTTTAGATAGTACTAACAAAGAACCAGTATAGTATTTTAATTTAAATTTTCTAATATTGTTATAACACGAAATAATTGGAAATACCTACTTAATACCTATAGCATAACTCTAAACAGTTAGCATTTTTGTACATAGCAATGAATTTACTAAACTGATCCACTCACCAAAAATAAAAAACTTTGGAATTATCGAAGGGCAAAGTCTTCTGGCTACTGGACTAAAACTACAACTTTGAATCGGCAACCGCTAGAGGTCGCCTCCAACTGACAGAGACTGACGTTTCAACAGAATGACATTTGCAATGTCAACAGTCACAACATTATGATATGACGTATTTATATTATTGTGAAAATCTGTTTATTTAGGGTTTAGAAAAGTGATTTATCGACAGAAAGTGTTATCATTAGGGTCTAGTGACGCCGTAAAAATGAAGCAAATAACTCCTTTCATAAATCGCAAGCCAAAGTCAGTTGCACAAACTACAATGATCATTTTACTTGGAAACCTAAGGTAAATGTTAGGTTCAAGAAAAACAACGTAACAACATATTGAATATAAAAGCTAAATGCGGCGCTATGGTGTTAATAATGGAGGCACAAACCTTTACAGACATACCCCATAGATCTTCTGTCAATTTGATCTTTATTTGATTAAAAGCTTTTATCAAAGCCAGCAGCGTCGCCATTGTGAATGTCCAAATTAGTTCCAAGGGAACGTACTTGTACTCCTGGGATAAGATGTAACTTATGTGTTATTCTAGACTATATGCCTCGGCACCAAATATCATCTAGATTCGTTCAGCCGTTCTGACGTGATTTAATAAGTACTAAGACCAGTATTCTCGGCTGTAAGGTGTCTGTCAGTCACTTAATCACTCGGTAACGGAAAAAAAATATAAATTAGGATAATACTGTTAACTTTACATTATACAGAGATGCGTAGCGTGTCTGATACTTGCGTTTCCTTGTGCCTATTGGCCTGTTCGTTCTGACTCCTGATGTTAAATGTAATTATCACTTCCATCCAAATCATTAAAACGTAATGGAAATTACATTTTTTCTTACTCCTTCGCTGTTCTTTTCTGATTCATGTCAATGATTGATCGCATCTTCGTGCGCCACCTTTTATTCTCTTTGCGCTTAGTCCATGGTCACAAGGTTCTATTCCCGAGTGAGGCAGAGTGTTGGATTTTTCGAATGCCTCAGTTGCAACCCGGTCTCTGAACTTGTTACCGGTTGATGATACTCATAATAAACTGGTTTCCTTGAAGATTTATGATTACTCTAGGCAAGTAGCAGTAGTACCATCTGCATCGCCAATGTACAAACTACAAAAAACCGGATGTCATGCAAATTATACACCGTGTTATCAAAAAACTCCGCGTTATATGCACATATGTAACAGCTGGACATCCTCCTTCAGGCAGTTGTCCAACAGATACAAAACCCGTCTGGTTGGGGGTACGTATCAAAATCACGAATTTTAAAAGACCGAATTTTAAAATACCGATGGACGAAATTACGGTAATTGAAACGCCGAATGGTTGTTTGGTCAAAAGTTTAAAATCCCGAAAGTTCATTTGCCCGAAAGGTTAAAATCCCGAAGTTTAAAATCCCGAAGTTTAAAATCCCAAAAGTACAAAATCCCGAAATTGCCACGGTTTCCGAGAGAAACGATTTCTTGTAAACCTAACCTAAAAAGCGTAGTCGGAGCCTACTGAAGTACTCTCTCTCTAGAGCTCGAGGCTCTAGAGACTCAGCCACACCCCTCGTGGTTATTTTTCTTTTAACCTAACCTGTCCGTGTCGGGGTGCCCTAAGATCCCGAGGTCGCTTTACTCGCTGACCCAAAGCCTAAAATCTCTAAGACAATGACACAAAAGGAGCTTAACATAATACGTAGGTACATAACATAATTAAAACAAAAGTTTAAATGATAATCATACGTATAATTAGGAAAAAAAAAATTGTAAATCGAGTATTTTTTTTCTAATATTTCGACATGGGCCTGAAAGAGCCATCCATGAAAGCCAGTGCCATCTATGAGTAATTGCGGGAACTACGTCGCTGCTGTGTTCGTTATGAACTTTCAGGATTATGATACGTAGGTACCCCTGGTTGGAGCACCCTCTCTTTTAAATAAAGGTTGCGGAACTTTAAACCCTAGTGCGCACATTTCTATGTAATCTTTCAAGGAATATTTCTTAGAATTGTAAGTTTATACTATTTTATCTGTTTCCAGGGAGGACCAATCACAGAATACTGTTTTGATCTACATAACAATATATATACCAATATCGGTGTAACAGAAACAACGACAGTGTTTTATGATAAAAATACAATCCCACTTACACTAGATATGTTAAATGATATGGAAAAAGAGATATCCAGCTTGAATGAAAATACAATCAATTTTATATCAAATATGACAAAAACAATGCAAGGAACAATGAACAACAGCTCTAAAGTAATGCGAGAGAGAATGAACAACAGCTCTACAATCATGCGAGAAAGAATGAACAACAGCTCTAAAGTTATGCGAGAAAGAATGAATAACAGCTCTATTATTATGCGAGAAAAAATGAACAACAGCTCTAAAATCATGCGAGAGAGAATGAATAACAGCTCTAAAATCATGCGAGAAAAAATGAACAACAGCTCTAAAATCATGCGAGAAAGAATGAACAACAGCTCTATTATTATGCGAGAAAAAATGAACAACAGCTCTAAAATCATGCGAGAGAGAATGAATAACAGCTCTAAAATCATGCGAGAAAAAATGAGCAACAGCTCTAAAGTAATGCGAGAAAGAATAAACAAACAACAAAAAACACGGTTTTACCCTTACATGACGCACAAACGTGAGCCAGTCAATGTGAAATTAGATATACAAGAATCAAAGAACAACAACGGTGCTCTCACACTTAAGTCAGTTTACTTTATGAGTTTACTATTTCTCGTTTGTACCTTAGCAATTTAAGATGTCGTGATTTTTCCTAAGTGAACAGCAGTGCGATTCCGTAAACATGTCGAAGTGAACACTTAGGCGAAGTGAACGTCAAGTGAGCTGTCAAACCAGACAAACAAGATGGCATGACAGCAGGTTGATTTAGCAGTGCGATTCTGTAAACATGTGGAAGTGAACACTTAGGCGAAGTGAACAACAATTGAACTGTCAAACCATACAAACAAGATGGAATGACAGCCGGTCTATTCTGTTGACATCTCACCGTGATCACTTAGGTGGAGTAAACGACAAGTGAGCTGTCATTTCATCTTGATTGTACGGTTTGACAGCTCACTTCGAGATCACTTCACCCACGCCTTCACTTCGGCATGTTTACAGAATTGCACTGCTGTAAACATGTCGAAGTGAACTCGTGGGTGAAGTGATCACGAAGTGAGCTGTCAAACCATACGAAAAAGTTGGAATGACAGCTCACTTGTCGTTCACTCCACCTAAGTGATCACGGTGAGGTGTCAACAGAACTGGGGCCCGAGTCTGCTATTACAATAGTGTCAGAATTGTCGATCACTGATTTCAAAATGGTTGATTTTGACAAGTTTGGTAATCTACTAACATAATGGTATCATAATGGCGTCATTATGACATTCCAATGATCCACCACTGACACGCCATTGAAAGAAAGCCATATGAATGGTAATCTCGTACACAATGACAGATTTAGTATTTACGAACTTCTCACTACTTCAGATTGCTTAAAACACTAATAAATAATATGTAAAACTAAATATAAATAAAATCTGGCATGAATAAATGCTGAAATTCAGCTCGGTTTTATAATAATGGCAATACAGCAATTCTATTACGAGACCACTGACGTCCCAGTGGCCGGCCACTGACGTGCCAGTGACCGTGCGATTATGAATTTAGCAGATTACGAACTTTTAGCAAAATGACAATGGCATGACAATGGGATCGTGTCGGAATGACAAATTTATAAAAATAGCAGACTCGGGCCCCTGACCGGTAGGACAACTTGAACACGTGGGGTTCCTGCAGCACGATTTAGTTGTACGATTTCGAAATTACTCACAGTGTTGTGGCTTTAAACTATAAAGATTGTTTAATGTGATTTCATGAGTGTAGATGTATAGTATCGATAAAAATAAGATAATGTTTATTGTAATACACAGTTTTCTTATTAAATGAAAGTGACATCATCTGAGTGGGCTCACTTTATAATTTTCATCATTATCATTTTCCCGCCCCATGATACTTATGGTCGTCACGCAATCTTTTTCTCTCTTTTCTTTCATGGCACTCTTCGAACAATCAACCCTTCCGTTTGATCTACCTCTCCCTCCCCATCTGTCAAAATTATCACCTATATAGCACGCAAAAGCCGTTACGAACCCGAGGAGGCTCTCATCACGATATTGGATCGAGATGTTCTAAACAACGTTAAAAAAAAATCTTTTACGGAGTGAAAAAAAGGGAACTTGGGGTAATGAGAGCCCACGAGTAATGCGGGCGATGTCTTATACTCCTGAGCTGGTCGTCCTGGGCTGGGCTGGAGCGGGAGAGTCCGACTCTTAGTGACTAAAATACACCGGTGCTTTAACAAATGCCCTTTACGTTCCGGGGCCGTGGTGACTCTTTCGAAGAATCCGCAGCCCTGGTAGGCACTGTTCCTGACGGGCCCCATCAATAGGGAATGTGCATGAATAAATATTTAATATCTATAGAATTTATCTAAATAGATTATATCCAGACAGATACGGGTTCTAATGAATTCTACCGCTAATAACTAGCTTTAAGCAGAACAGTCACTTGTTAATCATAGTGGAAGCTTGTCACTGTCTCTTTAAACGGGAATAAAATTAAGAGATATTATTTAGATTTTATCGTCAACGGCCCTTGGTTGAGGGCTTGTGGGTAAATTATGAAGTAGTTAAGCGGAACTTGGAGTGTGCTAACCACTCCAAGTTCGACTTTGGGTGGGTGCGGGGTGAATGTAATAGACACATCACAGTAAGGTTGTCTTATGATTGTCAGAAACTTGGCTGAGATAGTTTTGATTCATTCGGTCGGTATCAATATTGTCGAAATTTTATAGAATTTTGACAGGACAAAGATATAGAAAAAAATTTAACTGCTCCGTTAGTTTCGCAGTCATAAGCGCGACTGCCAAGCGTGGAGTCCTAGGGTTAATTCCCAGGTCACACAAAAAGGTTCATTGGGTTTATCAATTATAAACCAGTTCACAACGTAACATCACATCGGTACTCTGTGAATGAATTAGCAGGTACGACTTAAAAGTGAAAAATAACATCTATTCCGAAATTAAGTTATTTTATACTTTGTATTGCTTTATTTTCGGAAGTCGGCTGTATATTTTTGTAAAAAGTTTTTTTTTAACTTAACAAAGTTATTATTTCCGTTCCTGGTTCGAAGCAAATTAAGAAACAACTTTATTCAAAAAGTAGTTTCTTAACGTCGTAGTTTGAAGAAAAGTGCCATTCGTTTAGCGCAATACATTATTGTCAACACGTTAAAGTTCAAATATGCAAACATGTGGTCTTCTTTATGGTGCAACGCCATAAAGAAGGCTATTGAAGATAGCATTTCAGAGCTTTCCACACTCCAGACTACCGAATGCCTTGGAAACGCGATGTATCATGTAGTCACGGTCTTCAGCAGTGACGGAACGACGAAAAACAAGATGAAGGCCACTGAAATGGGCATATTTATACAAAAATTGATAAAAATTACTGACAGCTGCACACACCACAATCAAAAGGATGGTTAGGCATTTTTGTTTTACAAAACGGATAAACTCTTGGCCCAAAATCTCACCTGATGGAAAGTGATGATTAGGCCGAAGACGAAAGCAAGCTTTACCCGGAATCCTCTAACACAGAGGAACTGGCTATCATACCTCTAACTGTCGGAACACAACAATGCGTTTAACATTTTTGATATGGCGGCAGACTTATTTAAGATGGTGGTAGCTTGCCAGGCGGACTTAGAACAAGTCCTACTACCAACCAAACCGAGCAAAAACTTTGCCCCCGCTGGGAATCGAACCCTGGACCTCTGGGTCTAAATCAGGTGGTATAACCACTAAACCACGGAGGCGGTTAGTGTCACCTGTTTAGCACCACCCGGGGACCACGTGTAGGGATTCACTGAAGGGTATTCTCCTACGGACGCGGGTGACTCGGCCCCCAAGCTTATTTTAGAAGATAGCCTCCCGTTGCTTCAGCATTAATTAATTTCGTCTGTGTACGGGGAACCCACCGACGACGTAAGCATCAATACCCATTATATTGATATAATGTTTGTGGGGAAGATAAGGAAAATATTTTCAAAGATGGCCGTGAAAGAAAAGGTACACATCATGCAATGTTTTTTTTTTAAATTTACATATTTAATTTCAATTAAATTGTGCAAAGGCACTCGGCTGAAAGTCACACATATTCAACAAACTGTTAAAGTAGCTGATATAAGATTTCGGATAATTTGCTCTAGCATGATGCTCCAGTCCCGTTGCGATCATTCCCAGAATCTCCCTTATTCCCAATTATTTTCTATTTACTTTTTATACTGGTCAATTCTCAGTATGCCTACGATACGTCATTACCAGCTCAGAGCCAGAAATTATCATAGGGGAACTGTAGATCCCTAGGCCATGACGCCACAGACGAACTTGCGAAGAGGTTCCAAGTTAGTAGTGCTGGACCCAAACATACCCACTCCTCCTGATATTTTTCTCAGTTTCAACTAAAATGCCAATGTCAAACCTATACATGCGACCAACTTAACTACTTATCAGCCTAAGTAGAAATACCATTCGAATAATTATAGGTATCATGAGACATTGCCTTCCATAGACAGCCTAATTTGCAGAGGGTGCTTCGACGCCGAGAAGTTGCCGACTTCCTGAAAATGAGGCCGTTGCTTCCCGACCTGAACAAATCTTGTAACGGTGAGGTTGCTGCGCAAAAACTGTGGATCACCCAGAAAGAATTTGTGCATTTGGGCGGAGCTAGGCTGGTTAACTTAGCCAGAACACTTACGATCAACAGACCGAATGGGAGTCTAAGTGCGGATAGCGCAGTCTCTTATCTACTCTACTCTATCCGTTGCGGGGTTAGATTTCTATTCGGAATGGTATAACCATGGCCAACTTTATAAAGCTCTATCGCGTGTTATCAACCCTAGCAACTTTCTTCAACATTGTGCACAGAAGTTTCTCATTACGAAAAATTACTAGGGCTGGACGGCATTTGAACAGAAGAAATAATACAGCCAGTGCCTTGCATTACAGTCTTCGAAATTCCTAATTCTGAGAGGGGTCAAGCAATGCCAGATACTGACTGTTTGTATAATATCATATCGTATCAATCTTTTATCGCTATGTGTGTTTACTTTTCGACATACACGCGGACGAAGTCGCGGGCAACAGCTAGTCAATTATAAATTGAGACCCCCGTGCCTCTCAGAGCACGTAAAGTAGTTGGTATAATATGTGAGTGACGGAAGAGGGAGCGCACCTATGTTTGCGCACACACTTGTGTTCAATGATATAATTGTCCCTTGAGTAAGTAATTAAGAAAATAAGTAATGTAGGCGGGGTGAGTCAGACTGAGTGAAAAGGGTTTTGTTATTGGCATACACTTTAATGTTCCGTAAAATATAACTGATAGACTGTTGCGATATTAAAGCCAGTATTACAATCGCGCTATACTTCGGTATGACAACAAAGTAAAACTGATAAGATTCTGTCAATATAGCCAACAGCCAATCAGTGACTAGCATTCTGACAGCTCGGCTGTTATAGGTCGGCGCAAAACGCGAGTGAGTGAGTGTAATTCTCACCCTAGTGCGTACCCGAACGAACTTTGAGTTCGGGTACGCACACAGAATCTTGCAGGAGCTAAACGACCAGGGAGACGTTTGGATACATCCGCTGTAGTATTTATTTGCAAAACTATGAGATTAGACGCCATGACTGTAATCGGTAAATTAAAGTTATTTAATACTTTGTTTTTTTTTTGGAAGTCGGTTGTATTTTTTTGTAAAAAGTTTTTTATTTTTCACTTTTTAGTGGTACCCCACACCTAACAACATCACTGCAAAATCGCAGAAAAGCAAAATACGCAATTTCGATTACTTGGATGACATAAAACCAAGTAGTATCATCCAAGTAGACGAATTCCAGCTATTTCGATTTAAAATCCAAAGTTCGGAACCGATTTTCATAAAATTTTAATGGGGCCAATCTGCAAGTATATCCTTTCAGATAAAACAAGAATTTTTCAAATCGGTTCATAATAATTGTCGGAGTTATAAGGTAACAAACATAAAAAAAAAAAATACAACCGAATTGATAACCTCCTCCTTTTTGGGAAGTCGGTTAAAAATAGGAGTCTTACTTAGATGGTGGTTTATTGTAGAGTCATTCTTAAAACATAGTTCTTACATACTAAATGACATAGTCTACATATCGCTACCGATCATTAACCTACCGCGTCTATCAACTATTGTTAGCTGACGTCAAAACACATGAAATGCCGTGAGAACGTGAAACTCTAACAGCTATGGCGACGACGGCTCCTGAGTAATGAGCGCTAACTAACATGAAATATTCCTAAAACAAGGATACAATGCATAATCCTAATACTCAAGTTCGAAATTGCGAAATTCACTGAAGTGATAAATATTGTCACCTACATTATTTCCTTCGAGACCACTTACTTACGAAACATGTTATTTTTAGAGGTGAAAGTGGACTATAAACTATAGGTATAGTAAAAATCTTTCAACATTTTAGGGAAAAAGTAATTTTGATTATTTTTTTTTTTGTAAAAACTACATGTATTCTGGTATTTATAAGGGTTGTGGTGGATAGTAGTGTTACTTAGGTTGTCGATACAAAAAAAAAAAAAAAAACAGAAATATTTGAAAAATTGTGGTCATGGCAGTTAAAAATACCATAAAGGGTGTAAATTTTCGAAGAATTTCAGTTTTTTATTTGTAATTTCAAAAAAGATTTAGATATTATTTTTTCTGTTTTTTTCTCGAGTAGTCATGAGCAGTTCCACCCTACGGTGCCCGCCTATCGTTGTATTTTTGAACATGTTGTATAAACAATGTCAAAAAAGAAGTACGAAGACAAAACTCACGACTATTACTAGTGCTCACGGTGGCATACTTTCACTGGTTTCATCCAGTTGTGGTCGTAATATCCTAGTTTATTGCCAGCTCAAGGGTTTATCTGGATATCCAGATTTTTCTGTTTAAAATGAATGTCATTTCACTTGATTAAGCTAAGCAGTGGATTCCCTGCCTGAATCTGTGTTTCATAATAGCTACAACCTAGGAGTTTTTAAGTCAAGAGTAATCTTAGACCGCACCATCGCTTAACATCAGGTGAGATAGTAGTCAAACGTATGCCTATCAGTAGTAAAAAAACTTTTGTTAATAATCTCAAAACCTTCCGCATCGAAACAACCTATTTTCAAAACCAGCTATTCGCAAATTTTCCCATTAGTCTTATAAGCAGATACCACAGAACAGATAAACCTACTTTATCTGTTCTGTGGCAGATACCATCGGTTTTTCGTCATGGCTTATTATTTAGTTTAGGTATTTTAAAATTGAAATTCAAACGAAACTATCTGGTGTGGACCACTTGTGTGGCCCTTCTTCAATCTCATGTTCCAAGTACAGAGGTCGTTTTACTAATAGGCGGTTTTGATACTGAGGCTTTTTTAAATTGTAAACAATATGTTGCTATTTAACAAAAAAAACTTTTTACAAAAAAATACAACCGACTTCCAAAAAAAAAACACTACAAAGTAAAAAATAACTTTAACTTCGAAACTCGGTGTTTTTTTTGTTAGTTTGTTCGTATTTTGACACCGACTTCCGAAGTTTCCCTCGATTTCTCTGGGATGCCATCATCAGATTTTTTTTTTTTTTGCGCTGGCAACACTGACAAAGTGACATGCCAAAATTTTGTTCCGTATTTTAAGAATTAATTTTAATTAGAATTTAAGTGTAATTACGGTAAAAAATAGAAGCAAATGTAATGTTAGTGCATAAATACCAAGGATAATTGTTTTCGCGCAAAAATTCTTTGTAAAATACAGTGTTGTTGACCTAATGTACCGGTAACCTACTACGAACAGCTGATGTTCGTCTGGCGGATTATACGGGAAGTATTGTTTACTTTTACTCAATAATTGCACACAATAACTACTTAGAAGCAATAACAAGCCTTTACTGAGCCCTGGCATCAATAACGTTGTTTTTTAACATTGTCTGACGTGATAGTTTAGTACCTATATTGAAACCATAACAAAACAACAAAGTTTAGCTAAATGTTGAAATACTCACTATTAATCTAACTATAATTTAACTAAAATAACGTAGATAGTTATTTATTATGTATTGTGGCCTTTGTGTAAAAAAAATAATCTAGGCATCCTACCCACAAAAGGAAAAAGTTAAGAAATTCAATTCAAATAAATGTAACTTTGCCCTTGATTTTATACTATATAGTAGAAGAATTTGTTGTTATTTTTAGCAGCCTTCCTCATTTCTCTTCAAAGTCATTCTAACTCTCCCATTTCTTCTTTTTTGTCATTTCAATTCCAGCTTTCCTACCCTACATTGTCTATCTGATTAGTGCTCACCGCTTCTATATTTCTCATTCCAGTACCTTTTCCTGAAACCATGCCAGTGATGACCCGCAAGGCTACAGCTCAGGACTTGGAGCTGAAATTGAGAACGGCCCTTCAGGAACTAAAGGATTCGAACAGCCAATGTCAATTGCTGTTGAAGGACAGAGAGGATAGTGAGGAAGAGATAAAGAAGGTCGTTTACAAAAACACAAGCTTAAAACGGGAGCTTGTGGAGCTACATCAACAATACTTGGAGATTGTTGATGAACGGGATAAACTGCGGGTGATCACAGATGGTTTCGGTACCTGTAGTAACTTGTATGAGGAGGCTTTATGTAAAGTTAGGGACCTAGAAGAGGAATTAATTCATGCAAATTTGTTAATTACCAAATTACAAAGAGAAAAAGAATGTACTCGGGTTCGGGAAACAGATCAGCTTTACAATGAATTGATGAAAACAAATTGTAACCCTAATTCCTTAGTAACAATAGACCTTACTGAAGACTCTTTATTAAAAATTAGTAATAATAGTTACCAAGTAAGTCAAAATAAAATTAAAAGATATGCAAAACTTAATAGAATAATTAATAAATGCAATAAATTCAAAAAACAACAGAAACACTATTCCAATAATATAAAACTAAGGAAAGAACGTGTTTATTTCATTAATAAATTAAACAACTACCAAATTAAATTAGAAGACAGTAGGAATATTTATGAGATTGACACACAGCGCCTACAGTCTGAAATTCAAGCACTAGAGGAGTCTCTACACTCTCTTTATACTAAGTATGTTATGTCTCAGAATCAAATAAAGGAGCATATTCTTGCTACAAATGAATTGGTGGAAATATGCAGCAAACACACGGATAGCCAAGACACAGACTCTAATGGTTCTTTGCCATGGGAATCCAATGTTGACACTCTCCAACTTCAGTCAACAGTGGACATGTCCCAGTCAGGAAGTGCTCGGCATTGTATCCCCAACCCAAATGGACCAGATATGGTACTAGGTTCATCACAAGTTGAACAGTTTGACAGTCAGTCTCTCCCTTGTAGTAGTGATTGCTCAATTATATTTTCAGATAGTTTAGGGAAAGGGTTAGGAAAATTAATTAGTAATAACGTGAGTCATTCTTCTTCTCAGAATCATTGTATGCCACATACTTCCTACAAACAGATTATGTCATCTATAACTAGGAATAAATATGATGAAGATGCCACTATCACTATTTTGGTAGGTAATAGTTCTAATGTTACAATAGATGACATCACTAATTATGTCGATAAATTATTGAAAATTAAGTGTAAGAAAATTATATTGTGTGCTTTTCCCTACTTTGAGCAGTTGTCAAATAGGAAGAATATGTATATACATAGGTTAAATAATCAAATGCATTTTTTAGCTAGTCATCATAGTGATAAATTTTTATTTTTTGACATCAACAATTTTGTTGATAAACTTAGGTCGACTAGGGATACAGTGTATTTGCCCATTAGTTTTAGACGTCAAATAGCGAGGCTATTAGTTTATTATATTAACTCAGACATAATTAGTATGTCGAAGTACCCTGTAATTAACACCAACATTAGTAATAATACTAATGTTATGGTTTCTGAATCCAATAATTTAAACTAGGGAATAAGACAACAGTTGGTACCATTAGCAACTTAGATAAACTCAACAACAATAAGGTATCTTCTAGCACTCAAAAAAAAGGGGCTAAGCAGAAATCCTTTAACTTATTTCTCCAAAATATTCAAGGCTTTGCTTCAAAACAGTTGGAAATAGAATTATTTTTAGAAAAAACAATGTTTGATATTATTTGCATAACTGAACATTGGTTAAAGGATACTGAAATGTTAATTAATTATGACAATTATAGTATAGGCAGTTGTTTTAATCGAAAATCAATGCTGCGTGGTGGTTCACTAATATTAATTAAAAACTGTATTAAATTTAAAACGCGTAAAGACATTGTTGAACTGTCAGTGGAACATAGCATTGAGCTGTCTTGTGTTGAGCTGGATAAGCATATCATAGTGTGCGTTTACAGACCCCCTAATTATCAAAACTACTCTATATTTGAGTCAGTAATGGAAGATGTGCTGGCAAAACTTGCAAGTAATAATAAACAAGTGATAGTCTGTGGCGATTTTAATATTAATATTTTAGAAAATAATTCAGAGAGTGGTCGGTTATTACATCTATTTAAATCATTCCATTTGTCAAATATGTTCAAAGAACCAACCCGTATAACTATTAATACTGCTACATGTATTGATAATGTTTTTTGTTGCTGTGACTTCTTAGACAAAGCTGTTGTTAATTATCTGCCTTCCGATCACAGTGGACTAACAGTATCTTTTGAGTCCAACATGACAATCCAAAAAGTGCAGATACAATCCAGGCCAATTACAACCGGCAAATTAAATAAATTTAATAGCACCTTAATCGGTAAGTTAAGTGACCAAGGCTTCACAATGAACAATGGTAATATTTTGTATAGAGAATTATTTTCACTAGTACAAACTGAGTTCAATGCCACTTTTAAGCAGCAGACTAGAAATATATGCCCTAAATTTGTATTTAGTGACTGGGCAACTAAAGGAGTCAGAAAAAGTAGAGAAAGACTTTATGAACTTTATGGCCTTAAGCCTTTTATCAACACGGAAACTTTTAATAAGTACGTAGCTAGTTACTCAAAAATTTTTAAGAATACTTGCAAGGCAGCAAAGGCCCTATACATAAGCAACAAGGTTAAATCAGCAGAGAATAAAATTAAAACAGTTTGGAAAATTATCAATAATGAAACGAACAGGAACAAAAAACATAATAATGATTATACATTGCGAACTTCACGTGGACTCATAAGCGAAAGCAAAGAAGTCGCTGAAGAATTTGTAAATTTCTTTACCAGTATTCCAATTAAAACTACTGAAACCTTAAACTCGTCGCCCTCACTTTCTGTTGAATTATTGAAGGCGAATGTTTCAGCCTGCCCAATTGAGTTTAACTTTAAGCATATAACCCCAACTGTATTAATAAAAGCTTTTAAGCAAGTCAAGGTCAAATTGACAGAAGATCTATGGGGTATGTCTGTAAAAGTTTGTGCCTCCATTATTGACACTATAGCACCGTATTTAGCTTTTGTATTCAATCTGTGTGTAGATCAAGGGGTTTTCCCGGACCTTATGAAATACAGTAAAGTTATTCCTTTATTCAAATCCGGGGACAGTAAAGATACCAATAACTATAGACCCGTCTCTGTGTTGCCGGTTTTCAGCAAGGTGTTTGAAAAGGTTATGCTAAATCAAATGCTCAGTCACTTTAATGAGAATAATATTTTACATGACAAACAGTACGGTTTCACCAAGGGGCGCTGTACAACTGACGCTGGTGTAACTTTATTAAAACATATCTTCAATGCGTGGGAAGAGGCGCAAGATGCCATAGGTATCTTCTGCGACCTATCGAAAGCGTTTGATTGTGTGAGTCATGAGACATTACTCCTGAAACTAGAGCATTACGGACTAAGTAAAACAGCCTTGAACTTAGTAAAATCGTTTTTAAATGAAAGACAGCAGCTAGTTCATATAAACGGCAAAAATTCAACAGGATTAATCGTGAAAATGGGGGTACCACAAGGCTCAATTTTGGGTCCTTTCTTATTTCTAGTTTATATAAATGATTTGCCCTATATTTTAGAAAATAAACTCAATATGGTGTTGTTTGCTGACGATACATCTTTGATTTTTAAAGTAAATAGACATGCAAACAATCTTGACAATGTAAATAACGCTCTAATGAAGGTACATGATTGGTTCACTGCTAATAATCTAGTGTTAAATGAGAAAAAAACGAAGTGCATTCGATTCACTTTACCAAATGTCAAAAGTAATAATTGTGACATAATATTGAACAAGGAGAAACTAGAATTAGTCGAAGAAGCAGTTTTCCTGGGGATTAGGCTAGACTCAAGGTTACAATGGGGTCCTCATTTAACATCTCTTGCAGGAAGGCTAAGTTCAGCAGCATATGCTGTTAGAAAAATTCGCCAGTTTACAGATGTTGAAACCGCTAGACTAGTCTATTTTAGTTATTTTCACAGTATAATGTCTTACGGTATTTTACTTTGGGGACGGGCTGCTGACATCGAGTCTATTTTCATTTTGCAGAAAAGAGCCATCAGAGCCATTTACCATCTGCGCCGGAGAGATTCTCTAAGAGAACTGTTTAAAGAAATTAACATCATGACGGTCCCTTGTCAATATATTTATGAAAATATTATGTACGTTAGAAAGAATCTACATCTTTTCAGTAAACGAGGCGACAGACATAACTATGTCACTAGAAATAGGAATCAGTTAGTTCAACCAGGTTTCAGACTTGCTAAAGTAGCAACATCTTTCATGGGATACTGTTTAAAGTTTTATAACAAAATACCGCCACATATACTAGAACTAAATGAGACGAAATTTAAAAACTGTGTAAAACGCACACTATGCAAACAAGCATATTATAAATTAGGGGAGTACATTGACGACAAAAATGCTTGGCTCAATGCTGGTCCGCTCCACAACGACTAAAATGCCCGAACTTTGATGAAGATGTGAAAACATTGTTGGACCTGCTGAAGATTGTAAGATTATCTTTGCATTGTATAGACTCATTAAATAATCTAACCATGATTTTGTAAAAAGGCAGTGTTTAAAAGAGTGTCCATGGAGTTTCTTGCACGTTCTTCTCCATAGGATCTACTCTTTGGAACGTGCAACTGCCGCGCTGGAGATAGGGTCGGTGAGTTTGTTTTGTTGCAGAATAACTTGCTACTCTTGTCGCTAGCGCGGCAGAATTAGCTTCATCTATTTGACTGACATACCTTGACTATTCAAAAGTGCCTGTAAACTGGTCTATTTGAAATAAAGGATTTTGTATTTGTATTTTGTATTTGTATTTGTATTTGTCAGATCCTGGTTTCCTTATCATGGGACCATTTGGGAAGTATACCCTTTCCAACAAAAAAATCATTTTTAAAATCGGTTGGCAAGCGACGGAGTTATGCCCGAACAAACATAAAAAAAAAAAAAAATATACAAACATCCGAATTGAGAACCTCCTCCTTTTTGGAAAGTCGGTTAAAAAACAAAAATAAAGACAATACTTCAAATTTTTGACGCTGTCGGTCACTCCCAAAGGTACACCTTTCAAGCACCGACTTGTCTCATGGTAGCCGCAGACATCGTCGTGTTACTGACAGTTGCTTCTCCATAGATTTCGGTTTCCTCTCGTTGTATCAGGCTCGCTGGATTTTGTGTGGACAGTCTCGACTTTATCCAGGACTAGAGTCAATGTTCTTTCTTGCGTATCAGAAGCTCAGCTTGCTCATTATATTACGAAAGTTTTTTCTTTTTATGTTTTGGGGTCATATATATCCAGTTGCTTGCAGAATTATGCTTGCTGCATGTGGTATCATTTGTCTCTCAGAAATTCATACATGATGTTTGCCTTTCTGACGTAATTTCATTGTGGTTTTGTAAATCATCCTTCATTAACTCCTCGCATTTATGGATCTTGGCTGCATGTTCATCAAGTTTATCCGAGTAGAATTGCAGGGTACATTGTAGCTCTTCTCTTATTATCTGTTTCACTTCGCTGCGCAGGTTCCGAAGTATTTGTTGTGTTATTTCTTCAGCATGAACACCAGTATGTTTGGTGGATGCAACATCGCATCTTTCACCTTCATAGTCTGCAGTGCACTGGCAGACCGGCTCATACTCTTCATTAAGGGAACAGTCACCGTTGTTTAGACAGTGCTTATGGCACGCATTAACTTCGCACCGTTCCCCAGAGTAGCCGGCATTACATCTGAAATAATGAAGATAAATGAATAAAACTAACTTTAATTATGCAAAGGAGTGAGGAGCTCGTGGCTAAATAATAACAGCCGCACAGGTCGATGTTCAAGGTTAAGCAACGCTTGCCGAGGTTGGTCTGTGGAGGGTGACCATCTTAACATATCGAGTTTCCTCCTTGCCACGGAAAACACGTTAAGTTATTGGTCTCGGCTGTAATTTGGAGATCTTTGGCAGTCGTTACGGATAGTCAGAAGCCAGAGAATCTGACACCAGTCTTGCCAAGGAGAACCGTGTTACCCAGTTAAAAGGTTGTGGAGGTCTGATAGGCAGCCGCTTCATGTAAAATACTGGTTTTCAGCTAAATCCGGTTTGACTGGAAGCCGACTCCAATATAGTTGGGAAAAGGCTAGCCAGATGATATTTATGGAAGTGAACGTGAGATATTGACTATCCTGCGTTTCAGATGCTCTAGAAGTTTATCTTAGACAACATTTTGTTATCGGTGAAGGAAACATCGTGCATGACTTGGATTTAAAATAAATGCAAGTCTGGAACCGTCAACTCGCTGTGAGAGAGTGTGCTGATGAATGCTCGCACCTCTGTATAAAGAGAAGCCTCGTCCGCAGTAACACGATATTTAGAAAATTATTCTATACAACAAAATAATATGGTGGCATGGATAACAAAATACCTGCAAGAAGAATGTGCCTCAGCGCTGACGCTACAATTTCCTTGGAAGCAGTAGTTGTGACATATTGAAAAATTGCGTTCCTCTACATCCAGTATTAAAGTCTTCAGAGCTTCACAGCCTTTTATTCCCAAGGTTTGTTCCTTAATTGTATATTTGGAAGCTATAAGTTGATGAGGCCATAAGTAACTGCTAGATTTTGAATAAACTGTTGGTTCCACATCGCGCTGTTTACTCTTTGGTAATCGCAAAATGGCACTTTGAGTGTAGCTCTTCCAGTAAATGAAATCATTTGATACAACTAAGTCAGTTTCTGCAAAAGTGTTTCCTATAGAATGAAAAGTCCTTCTGTTTTTTCCATTCAAGTCGGCACTTTCAATAGAAAACTGACTACTTGTTATTTCCTCAGTCCAGTACATTGTCTGTGTTTTTTGGTCGATGGCCAAACCTCGTCGCGCATAAACTTCACTGTCTATTAAAACTTCTCTCTCAGAGCCATCAAACGCAGCCCTCTCTATATTTTTGTTTGTGGCCCAGTAAATAAACCTGTAATTTTAAACAATTATAAATATTTCTAAAGTATTATAAATGAATTCGGTAGTATTAAAAAACTGGCCAAGTGCGTTTCGGACTCGTGTGCAAAAGGTTCCGAACCAATTTCAATGTTGTTACATGTTATTGAGACTTCTGCTTTTCCTGTAATCTGTAGGTTAAGAAATATTATACCAGCATTTATTTTTTCAAAATTCTATTCTCATTAATTTAGTAAAAAGAGGAACGGTAATTTTTGATCCACTTTCTTGAATAACTTCTCATTATCATCTGTCCAGCCTTTTCCCAACTATATTGGGGTCGGCTTCCAGTCAAATCGGATTCAGCGGAATACCAGTGTTTCACGCGGAATGGCTACCTACCAGACCTCCACAACTCATTAACAGGGTAACACGGTACTCTTGAGTCAGATTTACTGACTTCTGACAATCCGTAACGACTGCCACAGATCTACACATGACAGCCGGAACCAACGGTTTAACGTGATTTCCGAGGCACGGAGGAAACTTGGTATGTTAAGATGGTCACCCATCCACAGACCAACCTTGGCAAGCGTTGCTTTACCTTAAAGATCGACCTGTGCAGCTGTTAATATTTAGCCACGAGCTCCTCGTGAATCCTCCTCTTGAATAACTTCTAAACTATCTATTTTAAAATAATTAAAAAAAATATAACTTAAACCCTAACAAAAAGTCCTTTCTTTTGATACAGCTTACAAACTTTTTTTTAGTAATTTTCTAGTTTGACCCCCAAAAGTGACCGCATACTCAAACTTTATTTCGTTTAAAGTCCGTGTTTGGGTTCAGAAATTCATAAGCAACAGCATCGGTCCTGTAGATCCGGAGAAAACTGGTTGTGTCAAACGGACAGACAGACAGACTGACACCTCCGCTTATTAAGGACTAGCTTCTGCCAGCGGCTTCGCCCGCGTGGTCCCTAGGGAATATATTCCCGGGATGAAAAGTAGTTTATGTGCTATTCCAGACTATAATCTATCTTTTTTCTAAATTTCATTAAGATCCGTTAAGCCGTTCTGGCGTGATTGAGTAACAAACAACCAAACTTTCACATTTATAATATTACTCGTTTGGTGTAAAGCGAAATTATAACCATCTTCCCCTTGACATTATAATTATTAAAGGATATTGCAAACTGTCGTAAGCCGTTTTCCGAAGCTACTCGCTAGCCTCTAGGCGCCAAGCTAGCCGCCTGCCTGTGCGTTCGCGACCACAAAAATAATCCATAAAGCATGATTCAGTATTCACGCGCGATGGCTTATTATTAGCGTTTTTCATGTATAACTTTGGTGTTTCTATACCGATTTCTATGATTATTTTTTTATGGAATAGTTAATAATGCTAACTTTTAATAATGTTAATTAGGGACGACTGAGAGTTTTATAAACGTAAGAGTAGACAAATACAATCAGAAAGCTTCGAACTGCTAAGCTATCGGGAGTTACACGTGTAATTGTTCGTCAATCATAAAAGATAGACATATGCTGTCGTTGGATATTTTTTATATAATTTTAAGGAGAACATTTCCGTCATACATGATTTCTGTGTAGCTTTCACCATTAAGGTTGCACACGCGACGGAAGCTTAAAAAATGGAGTAACTTCTCCCGTTTTCCTAACATTTCCCTTCACTGCTCTGCTCCTATTGATTGTAGCGTGATGAAAAGTATACTATAGCCTGCTCAAGAGTATGAATAATAATTGTACCAAGTTTCATTAAAATCCGTCGAGTAGTTTTAATTTCTATAACGGTTATACAGACAGACAGACAGACAGACAGACAGACAGACAGACCGACAGACAGACAGACAAAAATTGTACTGATTGCATTTTTGGCATCAGTATCGATCCCTAATCACCCCCTGATAGTTATTTTGGAAATATATTTCATGTACAGAATTGACCTCTCTACAGATTTATTATAAGTATAGATAATATAATAATAGAAGATAGATGTTCGGAAATAAAAAACAACAAAAACAACGCGTTATATTAGCAACGTACCCTCCACAGCTGTCCAAATCTATACCGCCACAGTAATTACTCAACGTAACTAAAAGATTTCTATGAACTGCTTTGCTGGATGATGCAGGTTTTATTGATATTGAGTATATACTATTATCTTCTTCTTGCCAAAAGAGTAATTGTGTCACCGGGTCGTGGACGAGATACTTGATATAGTCGCCTGTTTTTTTCGTAACTAAACGTTTTACTTCCTTGATATGTCAAAGCTGGATATTGACTTCGTTTTGTGGTGGTAGTCGGCAAACAGCACCCTGTCGTTTACAGGATCGTAATTAACTGCAGTAATGTCATTAGCCTTAGTAATATGTTCTGTCTTTTCCAGTGTTCCGTTGTTATAAAACTTTAGCTGTTTCTTGTCGCCCACGACGACGTCTGAAACGTGAAAATAACTTTAGGATTATGTTTAATTAACCACAAGATGTTGAAAATGTACCGGCAAAAAAACACTTAACATAGCCAAAAATAGTAAATGATCACAAAACATTAAATCCCTATTTTAGCATGAAATTAGAAAGAAAAAATATAAATTAGAACTCAAAATTATGACTGTTTAATCCAAAATAGTGAATGACCACAAAAAATCTAACCCTACTACTCAGGCCAGTCACCATAAACAGATAAAACGCGTTTTATTTTTATTTTTAGTTAAACAAAAAAAAAACACTACAAAGTAAAAAATAACTTTAATTTCGGAAGTCGGTGTTTTTGTTAGTTTCTTCGTATTTTGACACCGACATCCGAAATTAAAGTTATTTTTTACTTTGTAGTGTTTTTTTTGGAAGTCGGTTGTATTTTTTTGTAAAAAGTTTTTTATTTTTCACTTTTTAGTGGTACCCCATTCCTAACAACACCACTGCAAAATCGCAGAAAAGCAAAATATGCAATTTCGATTACTGGATGACATAAAACAATCATCCAAGTAGACGAATTCCAGCTATTTCGATTTAAAATCCAAAGTTCGTAACCGATTTCGATAAAACTTAAATGGGACCAATCTGTCAAGTATATCCTTTCAGACAAAATAAGATTTTTTCAAATCGGTTCATAATTGTCGGAATAATGAGGTAACAAACATAAAAAAAAGTTTAAAACCCGTAATGACAGCCACAACCCATCTAGGTCTAAAGTTCTCATCAGTACAAATTAGTCAAGCCCAAACACAAGGTAACTGCTGTAAATCGTTGAGGAGTTCCCTCGACTGTCTTTCGGCTCCGTCATCAGATCGACTCCAAACCTTTATTGAATTGTAGTGCTTTAAAATACTTAATGAAAAAATTAACAAACGCACTAGTTGCCCATACGATTTTTGAAAATTGCCCTCGACTTCTCGGGGATGCCATCATCTGATCCTGGTTTCCTTATCATGGGACCACTTGAGAAGTATACCCTTTCCAACAAAAAAATCATTATTAAAATCGGTTCGCAAGCGACGGAGTTATGCTCGAACAAAAAAAAAAACGAAAAAAAACGGTAGGTTGAAAAAAAGTTTGTTTTATTTCGATAATGTCACATCAAAGGCCATAAAAAGCACGTTATTCACGATTATTCACATTTTTTTTTCATTTAGTAGCTGTTCTCTTATTTTGTTTTTAACTAACTTTGCTTTTTTGTACCTACTAGTGATCTGTGGTCATTTTATAAGTTGCGAGTAGTTTAGAAACAATTTTTAGGTTAGCTCCGAATTTGTTTAATTACTAAAACTCGGATACTTGTATGAAAATGAACACTTTTATTTAATAGTATATAAAGCGTAGTCTATAATAAATAAAGATTTATTGTGTTTCAACTTAAGACGGATTTCCATACATCGTTGGTCATGATCCTTTCCAATGTTAGATCATAACTATCCGTCTGGTTTGTTCCTAAATAGGTTGAGTATACCGTGAACTCCAACACTCCACTCAAACTTTAGGTACTTTTCTCAGCACCGGCGATCAGCCAGTAGCGAGTGAAGCTTCAAACTCGAATCGAGTTGACGAGCGGCGAGAAGCGAGTGAAAAGTTTCGATAGTTTTGTCACTCGGTATTAAGCGAGTGCTTTTGTGTGACGGGCGATACTCGCAATACTCGCTCCGGCCCGCACTGCAGGTAGAAATTATCGCTGGTTGGTGAGGTCTGACCGCCTAGCGAGCATTATCGAGCGAGTCTCGCTGAGCGAGTACAATCTTCGATAGCTGTGTCGTTGCGATAAACTAGAGGTAAGAGCCGCTTACCGGCAGTGTGAACAGCCAGCTATCGACAATGAATATATTATTTGTTTTAATACAGAGAGCAAATAGTCCATAGTTAATCGCTTCCTCGCCAGCGGCGAGATAAGTGTCTGAATAACAGACAAACACATTCTTTTAAAACTACTAAAACGTAAATTTCAGATTGCATCATTTCTGAGTTGAAAGGTGACACTAATATGAGATTATTATAATTATGCCACACAGTTTCTGCCTGTTACTTTATCTGCGAAGAATTCATCACATTAGTACCTACCTAAACGTAAATATTTACTACAGGCGGCGCTTGGATTATCTATCTTATTAAGATTATATATCTTACTAGTTGACTTGCGCAACTTCGTCTGCGTCACATTTTCCATTAAAGCTCCGCTCCTGTTTGTCATAGCGTGATGATATATAGCCTTCCTTCCTATAGCCTTCCTTGATAAATGGCCAACTAACACTGAAAGAATTTTTCAAATCGGACCAGTAGTTCCTGAGATTAGCGAGTTCAACCAATCAAACAAACTCTTCTGCTTTATAATATTATAAGTATAGATGTGACCTCTCCTATCCTTAATACGCTATAATGCTATTAAGAGCTTATTGTATAATATCCCTATTTACGTGCAGCCTGTGGGCAAAGTATACTCGTGTGGCATTCAGTGCCCTCCGCGTCCAGTTCAATAAGGCGTTGAGAGGGCTAATTCACGTAATTATATGACCCGCCGATTAAGTTTTAGTGCAGCTGAAGTTAAGTTCAAGTTTGAGTGATTAACGGTATTTTTGTAATCTTTGAACTGCGCGTAAGCTGCGCGTGAACTGCGCGTGAACTGAACGACAGCTAATCTCTACCAAACGTACTTATGGTGGAGAGAAAAAATACTACTCACTAAATAATCGAATAGAATCGATTACATTTCAATGAATATGAGGTTATTATATTATTAAAACTTAAACTTATAAGCTGTAATTTTGAGACGTTGCTGAAAGTGTTTAAAAAATAAATGTATTTTATGTTGTATCGTTTGTGTTTTGTATGTTTGTACATATATGAGTCTGGTTACTCGAAATTATTAATCTTAGGTACAGTAAAAATAAAAACTTTTTCTTTCTTTCTTTCTTTATTTTCTTTCAGTCGTCAGCAAATCGGGCTATCCGAAGCTGTAAATTTTTCCCTAAATTACCCTTTTTTCTAAAATTAAATTTGGACCCAATTTCTTCAAATATAAAGTTGAAAATCTAACAATGTTTGACGGAATGTTTTGCTTTATGTGGTCACTTCGACCTATAGTGGGTGTCAGACTATAACTAACTAAAACCCATCCATGCTCCTTCATTACCCTTTGTGTTCCGGAGACGCGGTATCTCTTTCGAATAGTCCCGCAACCCTGGTAGGCGTCGGCCCTTTCGGGCCCCTCCTTATGCTGACACTCTTTGAGGCGCGCGTGGAACACGAATGCGCCGTCGACACGGCCTGTCGTCATAAGACGGACGGACAGCGAACTAGCCCATAGCTCACCGGGTGGCCGGGACGTGAGGATCTCTCCCTCTCCTATTCCGCCAACTCTTTCGCTAGCATGACTGCTTCGTAGAAGGAGGTGACGGCGTCCTATTCCGTCTCGATCCGGACCATTGATTGGACCAGGGCCGAACGCGAGAGGTCGCCGCCGCCGTAATAACATAGTCCTGAGAGGGTTTTACAAATAACTCTGCAGATAAATAGATATGCTTTTATATATATTGGGTTTGCTCTTGGTGAACGAGTGTAAAAGAAAACAGCAACTCTCTCTGGAGATTTATATTTTTACAGCGATACGTTGTGTACAAAAATCAGAAATAATTTATTTTGGGGTACAAAATAAGAAGACAGTATTAAAAAAAAACAGTTCGAACACACCAACAACCTTCCTACATGAATTAACACAAAAACTAAAATCTTAGATCATACTTTAGTAATTATATAAATTGACTATTTTGCTTCAATTATCAAGGTACATAGTTCAATTTGAAACAAAATATAGTCTTAACTTATACAGAATCGTACCCCACGTCTTAGAGGGGTTCTGCCCGCTAAGGAGATTTCATCAAATTGCTAAGGTACAAACGAAAAACAATAAAGACATGAAACTATGCAACTTGAGTACGACATACGTATCCCCATATCGAATGGTACCACTATTACTGGATCTAGATTCATAGATGTGTGTTTCAGTTCCGTCGATAAGCTGGTCTTCGGTATTTTTTCGGTAATCATTCCCGGAAGTGATGTCCTCAATGTCTGTTTGGAAGAACTGAAAAGTAAGAATAAATATATGGACGTTGTGTGTATTACGGAACACTTTATGACGCCTGAGCAAGAAGAATTGTTAAATATACCTAACTATAACATAGCTGTAAGTTTTTCAAGAAAATGTAAAAGAGGTGGTGCATATGTATTAACAAAAATTGGACATCACTATAAAGTGATAAATTTAAACAATTATTGTATTAAAACTTGATAGAATGTTGTGCAATTGAATTAACCGAACATGGTATTATTGTTGTATGTATATATAGGGTCCCAAATTCCGACTTAAATACTTTTTATGACAAATTAGAAAAAATTCTTCATGTTATATGCATTCAACGTAATAAAAAAATTATAGTTTGTGGGGACTTCAACATAAATACATTAAAAATAAATAAACAGACCCTAGATTTTGAACATGTTCTTTTAAGCTATAATTTACATTAATTTGCAATTCTCTCAACCCACTAGAATAAGTAGTGGGACATGTTTGGATAATTTCGCGCACAATATCAGAGGTTGCAAGGGGGAAATTATTGAATTTGGATTGTCAGACCACACTACACAGGTTTTAAGATGCCCAGTAAAAAAAAACTTGTGCTATTAAGTCATGGCGTATTAGGAGAAGAAATTATTGTCAAGAATATCTGGATAAATTTAAAAATTGTATAAAATGTATCTCATTTTCTGACATTTACAATACTTCGGATCCTAATGAGGCTTATGACTGTTTTTTGGATCTATTTCAATGTTTTTACGATCTCTGTTTCCCTTACGAAACTATTACAAAGTCATTAACCAAAAAATCTAAGTGGATCTCAAAGGGAATAAAAAAATGTAGTAAAAGGAAACGTGAGCTTTTGTGGCAATATAGAACTAATCCCACTCTCAAGAACAAAAATATGTTTAAAGCATATTCACATAGACTTAAAAAAATTATATTTTTACACAAAAATCACAAAGCAACTATTTTATCAAAACGTCTCAAAATAAGTCAAAAGCAACTTGGATCGTCATTAACAAGAATAAAGCAAACTTTCCTAGAGAACCAATAACTGAAATTAAAACTGATGCGAAGACAATTACGAATCCTATTGAAATAGCAAACTCCTTCAACGAATATTATATTAACCAAGTATCGAACTCAAATCACAGCGTAAAACAAAATAGCCCCACTAATTCAAACACGTTGAACTCTTTATTTATGGAACCAACTTTGCCGCATGACATCATGATTCATATTAGGTCTCTTAGCGATACAAACAGTGTAGGTAGTGATGGCATATGCACAAAAGCCATAAAAGCAGTTTCTCAATACATAGCCCCTCATCTTATTATATAATCAATTTAAGTATTGAGAATGGTATCTTCCCGGAGAAACTCAAAACCTCCATAGTTACCCCACTATACAAAAAGCAAGACAAATGCCTTATGAAAAATTATAGACCTGTTGCGTTGATACCTATATTTGCTAAAATATTTAAGAATGTAATTTATAAAGCACTATATACTTACCTAGAGAAATCAAATATTCTAGTTAATGAACAAAAAGGGTTTCGCAAGAACAGGACTATTAATATGGCTGTCTATGATCTGATACGCCCTATCTTATCGAATGTGGATAAAAGAAATGCTGTATGTGCTATATTTATGGACCTTACAAAGGCTTTTGACTATGTAGATTATAAGATACTATTAAACAAATTAGAGAAATATGGTATAAGAGGCAACGTTTTAAATCTAATTAACTCTTACTTACAGAACAGAAAGCAGATTATAGAAATAACACGTATATGCCCACGCACTGGATGCGAAAGGAGATACAGATCTAGTAGTAGGATAATTCAACACGGAGTCCCACAAGGCAGTGTGTTAGGACCTCCACTATTCTTAACCTATATAAATGATTTGCCTAAAGAAATAAAGCATCCTATGGTATTATTTGCTGACGACAGTACGGTGGTAGTAAAGTGTGACGATCCTAAAACATATGAAGCAGAGATAAATTTGACATTAAATAAAATAATTACTTGGCTAAATAATAATAATCTTATCATAAATCTAGAAAAGACTAAAGTAATGCACTTTTATCAAAGGATTCCTAATATAAACGTTGACATTAACTATTTGGGGACTAAAATAGAGTCGGCAACTATTACTAGATTCCTGGGTGTTAATATAGATAATAACTTGTCCTGGAAACCGCAAACGGACGATATTTGTAAAAAACTCAATAAATTTGCTTATACCCTTTATAAACAAACTACTAAAACTGTAAGCTTAGAATCTCTCTTAATGGCATATCATGGTTATGTTGCATCCACTCTAAGATCTGGTATAATATATTGGGGCAACTCAGTAAATAAAGAGTATGTTTTCAAAGCCCAAAAAAGATGCATCCGAGGAATGTACGGATTACAAAGTACTGACAGCTGTCAACCTCTATTTAAAAGCCTGAAAATTCTTACTTTGCCTTGTCTGTTCGACGGGTTCCGGGCTAATTGTATTAAGCGACACTCTGAGCGATATAGACTTTTATACATATTTGGAATCAGCGAATTTTTCTGCGTCATTTGAGCTGGGTTTGGTGACGATCGGAGCACTTTTTTGTCGCTTAATACAACCGCATTTTTGGGCCCATTTTGGACTGCAATGTATGAAGTGACAAAAAATATTGACAAATTTAGGAACTGAGTACTTAAGCTGACTGCTAAATACCAGGCAGTCGTTTAAACGTTTTTTCCTGGAGCAACAATTTACAGGCAACTTACGTTAAAGCATTTAGCCTGCCTATATAAATATATAGAAATGTCGCTTCATACAATTAGCCTCTTTGTTAAATTCTTATCCAGTGTTGCTTAATACAATTACCTTTACCTTGTAAATATACAAGAATGTCGTTTAATACATTAAGCCTTTTTGTCAAATTCATACCCAGTGTCAATCCATACATTTAGCTCTGTACAGGAAATGTTAGATGTTGTCACTTCAACCATTTAGCTTGCAATATATACAGTTTTTAACTAAACAAAATACACAGTTTTTAACTTGTGTTTTTACGAGAGGTAACCCGCAATGGTTTCTGCTATGTTTGGGGAGAAACGGAAGCCAAAAGGGGTGGTAATGAGATTTCCACTATTTTGCAAAAGTACATAGAAAACGTTGATGAACGTGAAACCGTTAAAAGTTTAATTTTGTACTCGGATTCATGCCCCGGGCAAAATAAAAACAAGATCGTATTGGCAGCCATTCACAACGCTTTGTTGATGTCAAAAAATTTAGAAACTATACATTTATTTTATTAATTTATATATTTTTTTTAAATACTTATTTGTGAACATAGGGTATGGTAAAAGATGTTATACAAATATAAGTACAAAGTCCCAACAATGTTCCGCCAGAAGGCATAAAAATATTAACAAAATTATTGATGTAATTTGTAAGTTATTATTAATAAATTGCTAAAATGTTAATTACAATACAAAAATCATTCAAATAATGTCAAGATCTAAAATGTCAATACCTAAATAGGCACATTTTAATTAACAACTAATTGAATGTCAAGTTTTAATTATAAATAGTCAAGAAAATAATGTCAAAATACAAATAGATAAATTAGATAAGTCAAAACAAATAATTTTTAAAATTTGTCATTCAAAAATTCATTAACTGAATAATACACTTTGTCATTCAATAAGATGAATTATCTGCTGCCAGGACACACAGAGATGACAGTAGACAGTATTCACGCTACAATAGAAAATTCTGTTCGACACACAACGGTATGGGCGCCTTCACAGTGGGTGACAATTTGTCAGCTAGCTAGAAAGGATCCAGGACCCTATCAGGTGGAAGGCCTTACACACGAAGACTTCAAGAATTATGGAGAATAGTCCGAAAAATATTTCAAGGGAAACCTTGTCGGTAAAATAAGCAAGATTCGTGTAGCAACATTCAAGAAGTCTACGCCAAACGTGATGGTCGTCAAATATAACATGCAAGATGATACAAAAGAAGAGTCCATACAAATTTGTGCAAAACCGAAACTACTCAATGCAAAATATAATTAAATCAAAGCTTCCTATCACAAAAGCAAAATATAATGACCTGAAAAAGCTATGTGACACTGGCGCTATCCCAAGAATATTTCATTCAGTATATATCAACCTACCATCCAGCAATACTGTCAAAGATACACTGATCGATACTGATATTGAGGACGAAACAGACCTGCCAAATTAAGCAATTTTCATTATGACTGATGGGAAAATAGCAAGTGTTTAAGTATAAAGAAGAAGAAAAATAAATTAGAAAGTAAGATGGAAAAGATTGGTTGAATTTTAACTAACATGTTATTTTTTATAATTTTGATTATTTTTTTGTTACTGTAGTGAACTACAATTTATTATTGTCATAGGAGATAAAAAATATTTTTGTTATTGAAGAGAAACTAGGGATAGTATTTAAAGGGTTATTTTTAAATAACCGGCCAAATTTTCACAGGGTGTTCTACCCATGAATATGAACAACTTTCACTATGGGACGACCAACTCTGAAATCACGTAGACTAAACTTCTAAACTTTTTTTTAACAAGAGATTTTTGATTTTGATTACTGAGAAAGTTAGAAAAAAATATAGAAGAAAATAAGTAAAGAAAAGAAAACCAAAGAAACGCTCGTAAATATTTTAATTTTTGATGTGATTATTTTTAAAAGAAATTATTTTATAGATAAACTTTTTTTGTAATTGAAGAGATTTTTCATTCATTTTTTCAAAAATAATTTTTTGTATACTTAAATGTTAAAGTTTAGGAATGAAGAAAAATTAGAATAATTATTTCAGGTAATAAGACTGTAGGCTACGTAATAAAAAGCCTGTTTAACTTCTGATTCCTATACAATTGTGATAAAAAACTTTAGTTGTTACCTTTATAAGCTAAGAAGTTACTGCTGTTCCTAGGTGATTGTCATTTTAAATAAAAAACTTATCTTGAAACAATTTATAATGTGTGTTTTGTGATAAATTAAATGGTACACCCTATGTATGTACCTTTTAATTTATCAATGTTTTATTCGCCAAATTCTGCAAACTTCATTATTCAAGTATGATTACAAACAATTTAAAAAAAAAAATCAGTCGCATAAACTAATTAGCCATACATTAATAAGTTTAAGATATGGTATTTAAATCAATTAGCTTAGGTTTTAAATATGACCAACTCTTTGATTAAAGCACTTAGCTTAGAGCCATTATTTGCATGCCTAGGCGGTTAAGTCATTTAGCTTGGAACAAGAAATAATAAACGTAGGCGGTTTAGTCATTTAGCCTGGAATAAGAAACAATAATCATATGTGGTTAAGTCATTTAGCCTGGAACAAAAAAAAGTAAAATATGGGTCATTTTGTATGAAGCGACATTTATCTTCGTTAAAAATAGGAATATTCGAAAAAAAAATAATCTGATTATGGGGAATATGTTATAAAAACAGTAATATCCTTCTTTTTAAAAAAATAATGCGATTTGCTAAAGTTTTATATTTTTTTCTAAAAATCGTAACTTTAAACTGCTCTGGTGTAAAGTTTCAAAAATGTCGGTTAATACAAATAGCCCGGAACCCGTCGTGTTTATTTATGAAGTAAATATTTTTGTTAAAACAAACACTAACCTGTATGAAATTGCTTTTAAAAGCCAATATAGGAAACTACGGGACAAAAATAATTTAGAGCTTAAAGTACCACATGCAGGCACGGCTTTAATGAGGAAAAGTTTTTTTTGTATGGCCCAAAAAATATTTAATAAGTTACCCTGCTCAATAAAAAGTTTAAATTTAGCCAATTTCAAGCAAAAAATATTTACTATATTAATACAGAAATGTTACTATAGTCTTAGTGAATATTTTGATGATAGTTCTTTGACTTAATGATATATATATTATGTACTTGTAACATGACTATTTATGCACTATGTCTCAATAGCAATTCTGAGGACAATGTGAATTTCAAACATTTTTCGTATACTTAATTTATTAACTCATGGACATTATAATTTTGACTTTGACATTAATTAGGTATATATATATTGACATTAATTATTGCATTTTATTAGTTATATTTTATTTTTTTATTTTATTTAAATTGACATTGGTAACAGAATTGTGATGATTTAATTTACAGGTACATAATTGGCCTCTCATAATAATGTATTACGTATTTGTACGCCAAATGGCCAAACATAGAGAAACTATATTACTATTGTAACATCTTGCACACTATTGTAACCTATGTTTACAAATAAAGACTATTGATTGATTGATTGATTGAAGCGATTACCAAATCCCCATAATAAATGGTACCATTGATGATAGCGAATCCCGGTCCATAGATGCGTGTTTCAGTTCCTTTGAAAGTGTAACATGTTTCGTTGAATTTCCCTCCCTAGAAACAAATAAAATAGTACGACATATAGTTCTGGAAATTATTTCTGCGACGGTTTAGTTGGAGGTACAGTCGCCAGCATACCAAGCTGTCCAAAACTGTCAAATTTTCCCAATCAAATATGAACCCAATTTTATTGACAATAAAGTTGAAAATCTAACAAATAAATTTGACAGATTGTTGTATGATGTGCTGGCGACTGTACTTTGCACTCTCATAGACATTTGACCTAAGAAAGCTGGTCCAGTGAGGTTAAATTCAAGAAAGGCGTATATCGTCGTATCCAACTAGGTTCGGCGACGCGGGTTTTTGGGAAACTGCGCGCTGTCTTCTCGACTCACATACCACAGTGTCTCAAGATGAAAGTACGAATGATCAGTGCGTGTTACCAGTGATGAATAGGCTTGTTTACTGAAAAAATGTAATTAATCCGTCAGTTAGATTATCAAAAAATATTTGAACCGTAATTTTTTTTTTGTTACGGGAACCAAATTGTCAAAGTTACGACACTTTTAAAATTCTCAATATGTCACTTTTTAGCTCAATTTTTAACGGGTAGTGACGTCACGAGCCCCCACTCCCGAGTTTTGATGCGTTTTATCTTTGTCAATAATCATTGATTTACAAAAACAAGAAAATACGTGTCCATTATTTTTAATACTCTAACTGACGGACTAAATAGTTTTGCAATTTATTGGATGATAGAAACTAGCCTATTATGCGAATGAAACGTGGTAATTTAAACTCACCCAAACAAAAGGGCTTTTTTAGGATAGAAAATCATCAAATGATTCCTTCCGCTGTAGGCGGAGCGGAAGGGAGTGACAGATTCTTACTGACTAAAACCCATACGTGTTTCTCCAAAATCCCTTTGCGTTCAACGAATTTCCGTCTACTGTGCTGACATCTATTTCAGGCGCGTTGAACCAGGCCAGGTCCTTATCGGACGGCTAGCCACCCATTGCTCGCAGTCCGCAAACCTACACCTAGCCCGTGGGAATCGCCCTGCGACTCCCAACGCCCGGGGCGTCTTTTGTGGCTCTACCTCACACGGCACACCTCCTCTTTGATATGCATAACTGCTTCAGATGGTACTAAAAAGGCTCTACAATATACTTACAGGGCTAAGCTGTTTTGTAGTGCAGTTGCGTTTAGCAAATACCACTGATCCTCCCACCAGCAGCATACCTAGAATCGCGAACCGAAACATTTCTGCCCCTTGGTTGCTAAAAAACAAAAAAAAACTACTATTATTGTCTTCAAAATCATGTCTTCTTCAATCAAATATTGTTTTAAAACCTTCATGGTCACTAACATTAGAATCGGAAACTCGCAATAAAAAGGTACATGGTAGGAATCTCGTTATTAACTTTTCTTCAATCATGATAGCGTAGAAATCAGAAGGCAAATGACACAAATTTTAAAGCAAGGTTCGCATCTCACTCGCATTTTTCAAAAAACGTCTCCATTTTTTCTGCAAATAGACAGCTTGCGACTGAGATACGATTGCGAACATTACTTCAAAACAAACAAATTTTTAACTACCTTCGGTATGCCTGGTAGGGTCCGTCAGACCCACCTGTGCACATAAACCGTTTTATTTCCTTCAAATTCGAATTTTGCGCCTATCCGCACTTAGTAGCTGGCCGTTATGAATTGCTAGACGCCTGCCTCCCGCTTCCACAGTCCGGAGTGCGTTCCCGTGGTAGTAGGATGTGCGTATAGTTCGCGCGGGTCTCACGGACCCGATCAGGCATACGACGTGAGATTTCTATGTAAGTATTTGTTGTCTGTGTTTTTGAAAATTGAAGTTATTTTTGTGGATAATATAATATTTTTTTAATTATTTTAGGTTAAAAATGGGGAGCCATCTGTGCGATGATGATATTAGTAATTTATTACTTGACGATGAAGAAGATTACGTAATTTTCAACTCAAGTGGAGAAGAGTCCGATCACGTGAGCCAGGGAAGTGAGACATCTGATTAAGAGGCAGAAAATAATGATTTTGGAGAGGCTGTTGCGGAAGAAAGTTCTAACGAAAGTGCTAGGTATGCCCAGTCAAAAAGATCGCAAAACGCAATATATTTGTGAGACTTGTAAGAGTTACTGATGTCTGGATCATGCAAATTTCCAATGTGCAATTTGCTTTCGAAACAGAGCTCTGGAAAATGTTGTTGGAAGTGATGAAGACTGAATATTCTTTAGTTATTTATAAGAACATAAAAGTGCCTTACATGTTATTATAGTCTGATTAAGATCTCTTTAGTTTTTAATAAGTAAAGTGTGTTATAATAATAACTAAGTTTAAAAACTGTTTTAAAAACACTGTCAATGTTTAATTGAATAAATTATAATTAAAAGTTGTTGATTTGTAATATTTTTTTATTTAATTTCCTAACATATACCTCTACTTAATATATATAATATTTAATAACTTATTTATCAGTAAATATTCGAGAAATTACAAGTTAAAAATCCGGGTCTGATAAACCCACCAGGCATACCGTGTAACTTTCTGCCTCCAAGCATACCGAAGGTTAAACGAAGAAGGAAAAGAAGCATAAGTATCTAAATACACTGTGCCGAAGCTACGCGACCGAAGTTCGGCATGTTTTTTTTTTATTCAAAACGGGGAAACTCTTGGCCCAAATCTCAGCTGATGGAAAGTGATGACTAGGTCGAAGATGGAAGCGAGTTTCACCCGGAATCCTCTTACACAGAAGAACTGGCTATCATACCTCTAACTGCCGGAACACAACAATTACGCCTGTAATGCTATTTGAATTACTGGCGAAACTTTATGCCGAAATTACATTGCGTTATAGCGTACGCTGAACTTCGGTCGGGTGTAAGTTCAGCGGCCATTTTGCGGGAACATATTCTGTAGCGCATTATACGCGACCGAATTTCGGTTCGATTGCCGACGAAGATCCGAGGCGAAGAGCGAGAGGCAGGCACGTCCGCTTAATTCGCCTCTGCCTGCGCACGACGCACGTGCTTTGTTGGGTCATTAAAACATAAGTACCCACACCATGTTTGATTCAGAAAAAATAACTATCGCGGTTAAGTCGCGACCGTGTTAATGGAACCTCAACAGTAATAACAGAACCCGAGAGACAGACGCAAAACAAAGTGAGCCTGTCAGGCTCACTTTGTTTTGCGTCTGTCTCTCCGAATACGACACGACACCACGGTAGCGCTAGCGACATTGAATACACACAAACATATGCAACTGAATTTTTGCGGCGTAAGTTCGACACTTAAGGCATCGTTCACACCAAACGTATTGTCCGCCGCCGACTGTGAGTATACTCGTGAGCGACAACGCACTACGTAATAGCGCATAGTCGGTTCGGTGTGAACAAGAAGTTAAATATATATTGATAAACTGCGTAACGCGTGCTCACAGTCAGCAGCGGACAATACGTTTGGTGTGAACGATGCCTTAGTGTCATATCTCATATCAGCCGAATACGTCGGAACGTAAGATCAGCCGCGTACCTTCGACATAGTGTGTTAAGACACTTACTGTCCAAAGTAATGAAAGTGGAAAAAATAATTATGTGCATTTGCCTCACCTAAACGACGACAATTAATTGTAATCAGCTATCGAGCACGCTTGCCAAGAAGTTACTTGAAGACGATCGGGTTTTAGTTATCGGAGAACACTGATCTCGGCTGGGGTTCCACTTAGCTATCTACACACACAATAAACTTTTTAAATCAAGATAATTATGACTTTTAATTCGGCTTCGACTGTTAAGCATGTATCTACTGTAGCTACTGCCGAAATAAAGCGAAAAGTAAGCTCTCCTTATTTATCCTTGCTACTAATTAAACTCCACACGCCTGATATAATAATATCGCAAAAAAGTTCAAAAGGAAATCCCTGAAAATGGTGTCGGGCAAATAGGAAACGTATGTTGATAAATGTTATATACATCGTGTTCCTTTTGATAAACCATAACGCCGGGATAATTGGACTGCCAAAAATAATCAAATAATAATATTAAATATTTTTTTATTAATTTTTAGGGTTCCGTACCCAAAGGGTAAAAACGCGACCCTTTTACTAAGACGCGATAGCTAGATAGTTGAATTTTTCACAAATGTTGTATTTCTGTTGCCGCTATAACAACAAATGCTAAAAAAACAGAATAAAATAAATATTTAAGAGGGCTCCCATACAACAGACTTTTTTGCCATTTTTTTTTTATAGATAATGGTACGGAACCCTTCGTCCGCGAGTCGGACTCGCACTTGGCCAGTTTTGTAGGATCTTGGAGAATATATAGCAGAAAATGTAAATTCTAAAGTATTATTTTTAATAAAACTGCCAGGTTAGATTTTGATACCCCTATGCACAAGCATTATAGTTGAGGTATCCCCACAGAAATACTACTACAGCATTACGAAAATATCAACGGAGACTATTTAGATTTAATCAGGCTCCGTTAAAATAAGTTTTATTTTTGTGAATTTGTCTATTACACTTTGTAATGTATTTCGGAAATGTGGAGCCCAGTCTCTTGGACATTTTTGTACAAGTAGAATGTAATATTAATCGTGAATAATTATTAATTAACCAGCAGTGGAACAGACTAGCCTAGCTATACTTAATTTTAATGTTAACATTAAAATTAAGTATTGAATAAATTACAACTAATTTCTTCTCTTGAAGTCAGTTGTATTTCTTTTAGTGGTATCCCACACCTAACAACACCACTGCAAAATCCACGGCAAAATCGCAGGAAAGCAAAATACGCAATTTCGTTTTCTTCGATGACAAAAAATCATCGTCCAAGTAAACGAATTCCAGCCTATTTTGATTTAAAATCCAAACTTCGTAACCGATTTTTCAGATAAAATAAATTTTTCAAATCGGTTCATATATGACGGAGTTATGAGGTAACAAACATAAATTTTGGGAAGTCGGTTAAAAAGGAACACGCTGTAAACATATTTATTCGGGATTTCCTTTTTACGAATCACCATATAGGGCCACCGTGCCCGCGTCATCGGTGTCGATTGATAAACTCTAATTAAATTTATTTTGACGTAGTGACTCTTATCGTCTTATGAAACAGTAGGTATAGTCTAAACCAAATTAATTACGCAATGTTTATAGGGTTCCGTGCCAAAATGGTAAAAAAAAACCTTTTTGGTGTGTCTAAGTCTATCCGTTTATCTCAACTGGATATGTCAAGAACTACTAATGCTATCAACTTGAAATTTGATATAGTTTTAGATGACGTTTATTTAGACGAAATCTCTATTAAATTAAGTCTGAGTTCTGGTTTTTTGAATGTTATACAGTCTTCTCGTCGCGTATTCCACAGAGCCTAAAGACTAAGTACTTCAAGCATTGCGTCTTACCTGTTATTATTCACGGAGCCGAAACGTGAACACTCACGGTACGGCTGGTCCATAAATTCAAGGTCACTACGCGAGCTATGGAACGGACTATGCTTGCGGTCCCTTTGAGAGATCAAATCCGCAACGAAGTGATCCAACGGAGAACCAAAGTTGTGGACATAGCTCACAGAATAAATAAGCTGAAGTAATGGGCCGATAATTTTAGCCGTAGAACCGATGATCGTTGGGGCAGATGAGTTCTTGAGTGGAGACCGCGAATCGGCAAACGTAAGGTAGGACGCCTTCAGACTAGGTGGAGCGAGGATCTTCGCTGGGTGGGTGGTAGCAGCTGGGTGAGAGTTGAAGGAGATCGAGCCAAATAGCTCTTGGAGAAGCCTATTGCCATCAGTGGAGTGTTATAGGCTGATGATACAGAATATTGTAAAATAAATTAGTTTTCGAATAAGTCTAAGAGCTGGTCTTCACTTTGAGCGGCACTTTAAAAGACAAACATTCTGGCATGGTTTACATTTAGTAGAGTTAATAACGTAAACTAAAGCCCTCTAGAATTTAAGAGGAACCAAAACTAATTTCATGTCTTTAAGAAGATATTATACCTATCACAAAAGTTAAAATCGGTTGTTTATCAGGTATGCGTATGTGCCAATACTTCTCTATCCAAAACATTTTGTTACTGAGAAAATATGTAATTTGAAAATGATAGAAAATATTGTAATGAGAAAAAAGCCGACGAAAAATTCTAACTCTGAGGTGTCCAGAATCATGCCCTGGACCCATGGAAATCGTTTGTGCGTCGATGTCAGATACACGCGGTATAAGGTGTTATTGGAGACTGCTTTTAAATTTATTTTCATTTTCTAGGTCTTTAATTGAGAAGCTTATCATATATTTTCACGCACATAGCTAAAGGTCCTGAATGGGACATAGTTAATCTTAAGATTGGTAAGGCTAACTCATTTTTGTTTTGGCGTCTTGCACTGCGATGTTGTGGGCGAATGTCCTTCGTGAGTGGAAATAGTGGCTAGTGTTTTCTTACAAATTTCTTGACTTCTAGGATGTAGAAACCAGTTAGTGTGAGGTTTTTGTAGTGTATAAATAATGGTTTGCAGCTTTCTGTGTTATCTATATTGGCAAGGATTCGTATACATTTCTTTTGTAGAATAAAAAGTCTATCCTTATCTACACCATTTCCCCACACCACGATTCCATAAATTAGCCAGGAGTATGCGTAGGCATAATAAGCTGTAAGAGCAGTTTTGAAGTCAGTAGCTCTTTAAAGCGCCCCCAAAGCATATGTAAAACTGGCTAGTTTATTTGCCACTATATATATATATGGTCTTTCCAGTTTATGTTGGTATCCTATAGTCAAACCCAATAGTTTAAACTCGTTTAGGAATTGCAGTTTTATGTTGTTGTACGAGTAATTTATATCCAATTTGCGTTTTTGGTATGGTCTATATTGCATCAGCTTTGTTTTGTCAAAATTTAATTCTAAGTTATGACCTTTCAACCATGCTATTATTTTTGAGAGCTTATCGTTTAGCCTTGAGTTTAGGCTTTCGTTATTCGTGTAAGGAAAAATTATAGACATAATAATATCGTCAGCAAATAAAATACTTTGAGCGTCAGTTTCTTTTGGGAGGTCAGCAATATAAACTAGAAATAATAAGCATCCCAAAACGCTACCTTATGGTATTGACATAGTTGTTTTTGTCTTCTTAGATCTTACGCGAGTTATGTGGCCAGTGCTTGGGTCCCTGTGTTTTACTTCTACGAATTGTTCCCAATTTTCTAGGTACGAGCAGAACCACTTGTGTGCTGGTCCTCTAACACCTATTGCATATAATTTATTAAGTAAAATTTCATATGAAACTCTCGTAGGCTTTGCTCATATCCAGTAAGATTCCTACTGCATAATTTTTTTATTGATTATATTTAAAGCTTCTTGGATAAATTTAAATACTGCAAGTGTCGTGGATCTATATTTCCTGAACCCATTCTGACTATAGTTGAATATTTTATATCTTTCGCAGTATGAATACAGTCGTTTTGACATCACAGTCTCCAATTTTTTTGAGAAAGTCGGCAGTAATGCTGTCGGCCTATAGTTACTAGTGTCAGTCTGGTCTCCCTTTTTGTAAATTGGTTTCACTATCGATACTTTCAGCAGGTCAGGGACTGAACCTTCATCTAAAGACTGATGTATTAAATAAGTTAGCGGTAACGTTAATTCTTCAGTGCATGCTTTTATTAGAGTAGGCGGTAGCTCGTCATGCCCGTAAATCCGCTTGTTTATTACTCTTTTTATAATTTTTTTAGCTTAATTTCGTTAGGGTCTACAGGTCTCAGGTAAATGGAGTTTTCACTTTGGGAGGAGCTAGGACGGCCAGTTGGACAAGCGTTCCCGTTTACGGTATCCGTTTTTTCGTACTGAGACAAAATAATCATTGAAAGCGTTGGTAATAGTAGTAGCGCCTTCTGTCACAGTATTGTGCACACGCAATTTTATGTCATTAATTGTTTTTTTGTTTATTAGTACGCTCTTTTATTATTTTCCACATTGTCTTAGTTTTATTTTCAGATTTACTCATTATCCTTAAATGTAATTTAGTTTTTTAGAGTGGGCTACAGTCCTCTTAAGTAACTTTTCGTAACGCTTGTAGTAATTTTCCAATATACAATTATTGGTTGTAGTTATTAATGTATGGCTCAGAGGTACTTACAGTTGAGTTGTTGGATGTGAGTTGACGAAAACCACAGATTTCACTATAATTCAGTTTATTGCACGAAAGTTACATTATAAATTAGGTTGGATGCTAATCCGCGGTTATAGCGCTACGGCAGCTATTGGTCAACTAAATAATTATTAAAGTAAATAAAATGAGTAGCAAAAAGTAGGTCGCGTCGTAAGCAATTTGACTGTACGTGAACCGTACAATTAATGTAAAATGCGTTTAGTATTTTCGGAGATCATTGCGTACAGACAGACAGACAAAAACATTAAAAATGCTCTTTTTATGTTCTATAGCAAAAAAAAAAACATTATAAAAAAGTGAAACAAAAACATAAAATAAATAAAGAAAAAGAATAGTACATTAAAATTGTGCTGAGCGTGCCCATCGCGAAAGGGTTACCATCTCAGCGTATACTGGGCGTCAGACACCCAGCGCTGGTTTTTAACTACTATCTTGTCCTCTGTGCCCCAAAAGATGCAGCCGAAGTGCTGCAAGAGCTATGTGCTGCCACCAACGATGCTGTGGAAGTTGTCGTGCCAAATCTGAAATACTGTCGTGCCAGCGCTACGAAGAAGAAGAGTAGCATCCGGTCAGACTGGAAGTCAAATTACATTATTTTTAGGTTGCCTTCTTTCTTTCTGTCTGCCAGCCTAGCCTTTTCCCAACTACATTGGGGTCGGCTTCCAGTCAAACTGAATTCAGCTGAATACCAGTATTATACGTGGAGCGGCTGCCTATCAGACCTCCACAACCCATTAACTTAGTAACACGGTATTCTTGGCAAGACTGGAGTCAGATTTACTGGCTTCTGACAATCCGTAACGACTGCCAAAGGTCTACAAATGACAGCCGGGACCAATGGCTTAACGTGCTTTCCGAGGCCGGTCGGCTTAACGTGCCAGCGGAGATGGTCACCCATCCACAGATAACCTTGCAAAGCGATTCCTAACCTTGAAGATCGACCTGTGCGGTCGTTAATATTTAGCCACGTCAATAGCCATTATTATTACACTTTGACATACATTTTTGTTTTTATTACATTTACTTGTGGTTTTACATTTACTTTTGTTTAATAGGATGACATTTTTGTTTGCGTTGCTTCAATTATATTTTTTTTATTTGTCTTTTTATATACATTATCCATCACTGGACAGGAAACTAAATTTATGTATCGTTTATTACACTTAAGCATATTATATTATTTACCTGTATATTTAATACCCTACAAAACTGATTGTCGTCCGTACACTTCAACGTAAGGTGCTGTTGAAAACCAGCGTCAGGCAGCACCCAGTTGTCCGTCATTTGCTGAACTGGACCTACTTGGCGCAGCCGCGGGGCACGCAGTGTTATTGTTTTTAAAACTTAGTTAAATATCCTTTTATTGTAGCTTCATTGTGTTAATCCGTCTGTACCAAATAAATTAGTCATTTTTTCTTTCTTTCTTTTGGTAAATTTAAGATTCGTCCTTTTCAATTCAATTTATTTTTTAACCGACCTCCCAAAAAGGAGGAGTTTCTCAATTCGGTTGTATCTATTTTATCTGAAAGGATATACTTGCAGATTTGTCCCATTTAAATATCAAAATCGGTTACGAACTTTGAATTTTAAATCGAAATAGCTGAAATTCGTTTACTTCGATGATGGTTTTATGTCATCCAAGTAATCGCAATTGCGTATTTTGCTGTTCTGCGATTTTGCAGTGGTGCTGTTAGGTGTGGGGTACCACTAAAAAGTGAAAAATAAAAACCGTTTTACAAAAAAATACAACTGACTTCCAAAAAAAAAACACTACGAAGTAAAAAATAACTATTAAAGGTATTAAAGGTGTTCAAATGTGAATCAAGCAACAAAATTAAATCAATATTTTAACTCATAAGTGCTAACTATCCGGAGGTTGAATAACATGTTGCAATAAAAACATTCAACGAATTATCGTCGACTTTGTCTGAGCAACTCTGACCTAGACTAGAGTCAAGAGCAAACCCATGTCAAATAAAAAAATGTGTATTTTGTTCTGTTTTTCCCAATAATTGTCCACCAATATTGCCAAAGAGTATATTTGTAAACCCAGTTTCTGGGAAGCTAAGGTTAGAAAAAACTAGACAGATTTTCATGAATGTTGTAAAAGTTTATTTCTACACAAGGTAGCACACTAACATCATAATTAACAACTTAAGTTCTATGACTTAAAAATCCATCATAAAAAAAAAACGGAAATGGAAAGAGCTTTCTTTTGCTTCGCATATAGGTACCTACTTCGTAACATTAAGAGCGTACAATTTAAATATTTTTATTTTTGTATGAAAAACTGATGAACTAAAATATTTTGATTTTTAGGAGTCGTAGAACAAAATTTGTTGATGTTAGTAACATAGTCCTGAGAGGTTGTCGGTGTTTTACTATTATATATAATTATTATTATAAATATTATAAATATTTACCCTGTATAGCGCTTGTTGCTGAGTGACAATCAGGATAAATATTGTTAGTCTTGAGATTAAATAACATGTTGCAATAAAAATATTTCGTTTTGTTTTCCCGATTGCGATATTTTGTGCAATAGCTTGTTTTGTTTTGAGTATATAAGCTGAAATCGTGCCGTACAAAGTCATTATTTACCGATCATCGGCAGTCATCAGATCTATTCACTAACTACAGTTTCCGAATACATAGTTACGGATAGGTACGTACAAGTGAAAGAAAATAGAAGCCTGCCGCAGTTGAGTGCTGGATATAGGCCTCTCCCAAGCTGCGCCACAACACCCAGCCCTCCGCCACATCCAGTGTGTCCCAGCTACGTTTGCAGATACGCGGTCTCCACTCGAAGACTTTACTGCTCACCAGCTAGCAGACCTTGGCATCGAAACTTCAAACATCTGCTCTACAATTCTCAAATTATAATCTCAGAAACGAATCCAGATTGATAGTGCTTATAGAAGTGTTTTGAATGTGTTCATTGTTGATAACAAAGTATTTCGTACCAGTGATCTGATAAAAGTGAATGTTAAAACTTGTGAGCGTTATTACCCGTACTAATAGGTGTGAGTTTAGATTTATAAGAGTAATTGTGTGACTGATTGAAGAAAAATGGCTAAGATCAACGAAATACGAGAGAAAATTCAAAACGTTGTCCGAATTGAAGCAAGAAATATGATAAGGTACGAAGCGGATGATATAAAGAAGCAACTTGAAGAATTGAAGAAATGTGGGCCAATTGACAGCACTGAAATGAACGAGTTGAATGCTGAACTCAAGGCAGTGGAAACTGAGAATAGTGAACTGCGTTCAAAGATCTCCGAGATGATAAAGACTGTGAGTCAACTAAATGTGAATATTAACACTCTAGATCAGAGTATGCGTGAAGCGAATATAGAAATTTATGGCTTACCAGAACTTAAAAATGAAAATCTACCGTGTATCGTGATAAAATTGGCTAAAGTTGTGTCACTTCGGGCATATGATCTGAAAGACAGTGATATACTGAAGTGTGTTAGAGTGGTCAACAATAGGTTACACCCACACTCTGTAGTAGTGAAGCTGTGCAGTGCTAGATTACGCGACGAGTTGTATGCTGCAGTAATCAGATACAACAAATCTCACCCTGACGATAGATTGAACACAACTGTTTTGGGTTATCCTGGTAGGAAGATGCCAGTTTATGTAACCGAACATCGCTCTCCAATGTCTAAATCTTAATTCATTGTTTTAATCTTACTAAGCCAAAGAAAAATCCTAGTCATAAGTTTGTGTGCCGACTTCCATAACAGTAAAGGAATAGCCTTTTTTAAGAAAGGTGTTTAAATAAATTTTATAAGTTCAATAAGTTTTGTTTTCTTTCTGTTATTCTGTAGTTTCCTATGTTCTACTAGAATGTGAGGTGAATGAAAGGGCCATGAAAGCCAAAGCCTTCTAAAAGTATTTTTGTCTCCCCAGATTTAGATGAGTAGGTACCTAGCAACTCAGCTACATCTGGGGGACAACTCTCTAAGACCGAAGTCCGTAGTTTTGAGCTTAGTTACTGACTAACGATTAGTTTTGAATCCGAACTAAGAATTAAAGACAACACGATTTGACAATAACTGAAAAATCGGTTAGTTCATACAGAGTAGAATACGCCCGCAACTAAGCCTGAAACCATATAGACTTCGGGCTTAGAGAGTAGCTTCCGTGGTTTGACTGGAAGCCGATCCCAATCATCATATACTGAATTTAATTGAATGTGAATTTAGTTTTAAATCAGCATTATTACAATCGAAAGTTATGATAAAGTTTATGCGGTTTATAAAAAAGTGTAAATAAAAAAACTGACTATTTTAAAACATTACGCAACTTCATCATTCATATCATAAAACGTTTTATGTTGAATATAAAATGTCAAATCAAATAAAAATAAACCCTTCTCTAGTTTAAATTTATTTTGCAATTATTAATATGGGTACAAAACACAGTGACATAAAAATATATTTAGTAGAAGCCATAAAAAAGAAAAAAATAAAGAATACAATGTCAATATAAAGATTAATTAATACGATTAATATGTCATTACAATACAATTAAAATAAAATTAATAAAAATCGAGTCATATTTATCTAATTTAGTCATTATGAAATGAATCAAAGGATTCCTTTCTCCATTAAAACTATTTCATATAAAGACAGAAAAAGAAGGAAAAAGGATACAAAACAAAGCAAGTGCAACTAATGAATATTAATTAGAATTAAGTGAGAGACTGAGATATCTCTTTTCACTACACGTTATAAAAAAAAATAAAGTTCAAAACTAAAACCCGACTACTGAATAATCGCGCTCTAAAAAGTATTAAACAAAAAAAAATAGCTTCTTTTGAAACTGTTAGGTAACAACTATTTTAATTTTTTAATTACAAATATTTATTACGGATTAATTGTATTGATATGACATGCCCGATTTTTCAGTATTCGGGTTTTTGTTTCAGAACTTTATTTTATTTGTACCTTGGTTTCGTACTCTTCTATTTTATATGATAAAAATTGCAGGGATCGTATGAGTACGTTAATAACCTTTTTCGCTTCCCTACGCAAATCTCGTAGCATTTCTTGCGTGGCGTCCTCAGCATGGACACCAGTCAGTGAGGTAGCGACGTCGCATCGTTCTCCCTCGTACTCCGCTGTGCACTGACATAAGGGTTTGTCCTCCTCAGTCAAGGAGCAGACGCCGCCATGCATACAGTACATATGGCACGCGTTAACTTCGCACCTTTCCCCGGAGTAACCAGCTTCACAACTGAAATAGTGAAGACAATAAACAGCATTACTCGTTAGTCGACAAACTAACAAATATTTGTAACTAGTAACAGGCATTTCTTTATTGGGCAAAACCAGAAGGCGCTCGTTTTTTAATTTTATTTATTTACTAGCTGTTGCCCGCGACTTCGTCCGCGTGTATGTCGAAAAGTAAACACACAGCGATGTAAGATTGATACGATATGATATTATACAAACAGTCAATATCTGGCATTGCTCTCAGAATAAGGAATTTGGAAAACTGTAATGCAAGGCACTGGCTGTATTTTCTCTTCTGTTCAAAATGCCGTCCAGCCCAAGTCATTTTTCGAAATGAGAAACATCTGTGCACAATGTTGAAGAAAGTTGCTAGGGTTGATAACACTAGATAGAGCTTCATAAAGTTGGCCATGGGTATACCATTCCGGATAGAAATCTAACCCCGCAATGGATAGAGAAGAGTAGATTAGAGACTGCGCTATCCGCACTTAGACTCCCATTCGGTCTGTTGACCGTAAGTGTTCTGGCTAAATTAACCAGCCTAGCTCCGACCAAATGCACAAAGTCCTTCTTGGTAACCCACAGGTTTTGCGCTGCGATCTCACCGTTACACGATTTGTTCAGGTCGGGAAGCAACGGCCTCATTTCCAGGAAGTCGGCAACTTCTCGGCGTCGAAGACACCTCTACAAATTAGGCTGTCTATGAAAGGCATGTCTCATGATACCTATTATTATTTGAATGGTATTTCTACTTAGGCTGATACGTCGTTAAGATAGTCGCATGTATAGGTGTGACATTGGCATTTTAGCAAATAAATTATTTCATTTCATTTCATTTCATTAGTTGAAACTGAGAAAAATATCAGGAGGAGTGGGTATGTTTGGGTCGAGCACTACTAACTTGGAACCTCTTCGCAAGTTCGTCTGTGGCGTCATGGCCTATAGGGATCTACAGTTCCCCTATTATACTCGAGGGTGAAACCCGCTACGGATAATTTCTCGCGCTGAGCTGGTAATGACGTATCATAACGGCTTACTGAGAATTGAACAGTATAAAAAGTAAATAGAAAATTATTCGGAATAAGGGAGATTCTGGGAAAGATCGCAACGTGGCTGGAGCATCAAGCTAGAGCAAATTAGCCGAAATCTTATATCCGCTACTTTACCAGTTTGTTGAATATGTGTGACTTTCAGTCATAGCAAAATTTAATCGAAATTAAATATGTAAATAAAATAAAAGTGGATGATGTGTACTTTTTTTCACAGCCATCTTAATGAAAATATTTTCGTTATCTTCCCCACAAACATTATATCAATATAATGGGTATTGACGCTTACGTCGGTGGGTTCCCCGTACACAGACGAAATTAAATTAAATTAATTACTGAAGCATTGGGGGGCTTTCCTCTAAAATAAGCTTGGGGGCCGAGTCACCCGCGTCCGCAGGAGAATGCCCTTCAGTGAATCCCTACACGTGGTCCCCGGGTGACACTAACCGCCTCCGTGATCTAGTGGTTATACCACCTGATTCAGACCCAGAGGTCCAGGGTTCGATTCCCAGCGGGGGCAAAGTTTTTGATCAGTTTGGTTGGTAGTAGGACTTGTTCTAAGTCCGCCTGGCAAGCTACCACCATTTTGTCTAAGTCTGTCGCCATATCAAAAATGTTATCAGCATTGTTGTGTTCTGGCAGTTAGAGGTATGATAGCCAGTTCCTCTGTGCTAGAGGATTCCGGGTAAAGCTTACTTCCATCTTCGGCCTAATCATCACTTTCCACCAGGTGAGATTTTGGGCCAAGAGTTTATCCGTTGTGCATAACAAAAATACCTAACCATCCTTTTGATTGTGGTGTGTGCCATCAGTACATTTTATCAGTTTTTGTATAATTATGCCCATATCAGTGGCCTTCATCTTTTCTTCGTCGTTCCCTCACTGCTGAAGACCGTGACTACATGATACATCGCGTTTCCAAGGCATTCGGTAGTATGGAGGGTGGAAAGCTCTGAAATGATATCTTCAATAGCCTTCTTTATGGCGTTACACCATAAAGAAGACCACATGTTTAAATATTTGAACTTTAACGTGTTGACAATAATGTATTGCGCTAAATGAATGGCGCTTTTCTTCAAACTACGAAGTTAAGAAACAACTTTTCGAATAAAGTTGTCTTCTTCTTTTCGAGTTGATGATTAACTCTGTACATATTGTTTTGGCCCAGTGAAGTGTAGAGCCTAATGCGTGAGCAATAAAGATGGAAAATTAATTTGACATATTGTTGCGTGGTTAATATTATGATTTTAATATTTCTGCTAAAGTGACCTCTTTAGACTCGCAGGTGTTATTGAAAAGCTTTATCTCATTAATATTGCAGCAACGCGAAAATGAGATCGAATGCAGAACGCCATCTATGAAACATGAAGTTGAACTATGAAAAGATTAGTTAAGAGTTCGTTTTATTTGAGTCCGCTCGATTGGGTTACGGAACTACAGTCCCTAAATTTTTTTTGCTCTAGATTGCGTCATAGGAACTACAGTCCCTATTTTTAAAATAACGACCTGGCAACAAATTATGTCCATTTCTGTCTTACCAACGATATTTTGTATCATTTTGCTCTTTTCCACTCGAATCTTTATACATTTCTACATGCTTAAAATACGAAACACGCAACGGGCGAGTCCATTTTTAGAAAGAAATTAAATGTTTTATTCAGTCTGTGGTATGACGCGAGTTGCGCGATGACGTAGTGTCGAATAAACTTGTTTATTAGGTTGTTTGTGAGTGAATTAGTGTTAACTAATGTTTTATTGGTGCATTGTGATGTGATTAATGTGTGTGCAAAAGGATTTCAACATGTGGGTAAGTTTTAACACGTATTATATTCATTTTCATAACCCTTGATACACAAGGCGTCCATGTTGTCAGAACGCTTTCGTAATTTGTTAATTATTAAGTCTAGCTACTTGTTCTGACTAAAAAGTAATTATTATCGCATTTTATGTTTACTGGGCAATAGATTTCAGCCAAAACATAAACAAAACAAACGAAATTTACGTTATGATTAGAATTTTTGTTCCGTGGGTCGGAAGGTAAATAATGCAAAATGGCGGGAAATGGCTAATGTTTGGTGGTAGATTTTTTTTTTTTATATATGTTTTTGTACGGTGGAGTATGTTGTTTGTTATTTATCGTTTTTAGATATAACCCAGCTACCCATACAAGTCATAAAATATATATGTTATCGATTTACTTTTTAAATTATTCCTGTTCAAAGTTCACATAATGTGTTTTTTTCACCAATATTCAATGTTTACAAATTAATTAAAAAATATAGAAACTAACCGTTATCATACACTTATCGTAAGTTTAAAGGGCCGTTTATCAGCTTTCGAACAAACACAATAGTTAAGTGGGCCTTGAAATAGAAGGCGACGATAAAAAATGTTTACATAAACATAAACATAAACATCTGGCGTGCAGCTGGCGCGTTTTTTTATCTAGCCTAGCGCAATCTACGTCATAACGTGACTCATATTTGGCGCGGCTGACCCAGTCAAGCGGAGATTATAACGTTCATTTATAACGATATGTTTTTAAGGTATTAAATGCACCTACCACTTATCACTAAAAAATATGTTTAGGTGTTATGTCATGTTGTCGAAAGTACTATTTGTATCAATAGATGGCATTGCAGGTATTACGTAGTAACTTGATTTCATCTACATTTAAGTAAGTTGATTTTATCTACTTTGGTTTTGTAGTCGCGGCCAACGAAAATTTTAGAGCAGGACATAAAAAAGTAAGAAAATATACATCAACAATAATAATAAAAACCGTTTCAATTACCGGGATTCGAACTTACCCCGAATCACTCGGAAGTCAGTCATTGTACCACCGGGCCTATAATTTCAGTTGACAACAGATTGAAATAGCCGATCTTATAATATTGTGGTTATTGACTGCTTAGCTCCTCGAAGATATAGCGTGATGATAACAATTTATAAGAATGTTCAAAAACAGGCTATTTTATGCTAAACTGAACGAATAATAGAAAGTTGTACAAAACTCGTCGAAGAACGTTGATACGTAAATTTAAAATCTTTAAATGTTCATAACTTTTTTTCCCGGCCACCGATTGTAATGAAACAAAGCCTAGATGTTGCTAAGAAAAAAGCTGAATCTAAATTTGAAAACCCCAACCAAATCCGTTCAGTATTTTTGGAGATCATCGCGTACAGACAGACAGACCGACAGACAGACAGAAAGAAAAAAAACGTAAAAATGCTCGTTTTGTGTTCTATAGCTTTTTTTTGAAAACCTCTACTCGATTTCTGGTATTTTTCTTTAATGTACAGAATTCATGGTTTCTACTGTTTTATTATACACTAAAGATATAGATTTTTCTTTGTACAGAATTCATGGTTTCTACTGTTTTATTATATGTATAGATATTAAGAAGAATGAGAAAAGTAAGGAAATGCTTTAGTTAAATAAAATCCAAAAATAATTACGAACCCACTCCATGTCATTCGAAAGGCAGTCTTATACCCGACGGGCTATGACTTCTGTTGGAAAATTGATTAAAATAGTCTATCATATTTATGTCATGGCTTTTCACTACTTACCCCCCCCAAAGGTATAGCGTGATGGTAATAATTGCTGAGGTTAGATCTATAAGTATGTGCCTCGCTGAGCTGTTTGGAAAAATGATAAGTAAAATGTTATTTTTAGTGCGCAAAAATCCATTTTATTATTATTTTGGCAATATAATATCTGTTTGCAGGGTTCGACCCATGTGCACTTTCTCGTTCAAATCACACATTTTTGATTATTGCTCGTCCTCCGTAGCACATACGTGATAATGTATAGCCTATATGTTGACCAAGCCTTTAAGGATTATTTGAACAAAATCTGTTCTGTAGTTTTTGCGCCAATCGTAATCACACAGCTCAAGATTTACTGTTTTATTATATGTATAGATGATGCAATTTTACTTTCAATAAATTCGATTCCACAGGCGACATGCAGAGCATCGATGGTGCACGACGCGGCGACATTTTATTCGAACCATTGAGTACCATGCGGCCAGCTGCAAACCTAACGCAAGAGTTTGTAGTCTTGCGTTAGCTTTGTAAACACTCTTCCATTGGTTTCATTTTATACACAAAAAAAATTACTTCCAACATTCGATTAGTAATTTTACAAATAGTTAGATATATTTAAAGGTGTCTGTCGTTACGGGTAGACAGACGCCAGAAAATTGACCAGCAGTCTTGCTAAAGGGTATCACCCAGATAGGTACTGGGATGTGAAGTTCAGATAGGAATTCACTCCATGTAAAAAACTGGTATTCAGCTGCATCCATTAACGCTGGCAGCCGACCTCAATTTCGTTGGAAATCCGCTACCCAGACAGATTGATATTCAATCACTCTGGGTAGTCCTTTTCAAGTCAATATTTTTCATTTTAATCTTGTTTGTACAGATATATCAACATTGAAGATTTATATCATTAGATAATTACAAAATTCTTTGTGCTTACTATACAAAAAAATATGAATTAAAAATGAACAAAAATAAAATCCATACGGCAAGATTCGAAACTTCGTCACGTCAAACACACGACCAGAGGCCTTAGTGTGAGTTTTTTCGACTCACGTTCGAACGCGTTCGATTGCGAGCGCGTTAGAATTTAGTATGGGAAATTAGGTTCTACGAGTGACCACCAGGTGGCACTATAACTTAATTCTCATACTAAATTCTAACGCGCTCGCCATCGAACGCGTTCGAACGTGAGTCGAAAAAACTTACACTAAGGCCTCTGTCGTACAACCGCCCTGCTACGTGCTGATTAGTTATAGCTGTGAAATAGCCGTCCTTAACACGCGTCATGATTTTCTAATATGTTGTGTTTTTTTTTATTCCTCGCTAAACTGTTAGGAAAAACGTCGCATAAAAATTTAAAAGTTATTTTAAGTACGTAGACCCCCGTAGATTTTATTATTATTTTGGCATAAAAATACAGTTCAAAGATAAAATAAATACAAAAATAATATCTGTTTGCGGGGTTCGAACCATGTGCACTTTCTCGTTCAAAACACACATTTTTGATTATTGCTCGTCCTCCATAGCACATAGCATAATAATATATAGCCTATATGTTGACTATACCTATAAGGATTATTTGTGCAAAATTTGAACAAAATCTGTTCAGTAGTTTTCGCGCCAATCGTAAACATACAAGCTCAAGATTTACTGTTTTATTATAATTAATGTATAGATTTCACGACGATCGCGTAATCGCACAATGCTTTGCCGGTAGACGCGGCTTGCTGGAGCCCGCTCAGCTGATACTCCGCCGCGTGGTGTCAGGATGCAAGTTTTGTTAAGCCAATCTAATATCTTTAGAACCCCTTCATGACATGAACATAATTATTTTACCTGCATTTGGGTTGTCCCTCAGCACTGACGCTACAATTTCCTTGGAAACAATAGTTGTAACACGTTGAATCATAGCACTCCGAGGAATTTTTAAAATTTGGGTCTAGTGTAGTATTCTTCAGAGCTTCGCAGCTCTGAATTCCCAAGGTTTGTTCCTTTATCGTATAGTTAGCTGCTGTAAGTCGATGATTCCACAAGTATGTGCTAGAGTTAGAATAAACAACTGGTCCCGCAGCGCGCTTCTTTGGTTGTCGCAAAATGGCTTTTTGATCATAGCTCTTCCAGTAAATGAATTTTTTTGTTACGACTAAATCAGTCGCCGCGTATTCTTGTCCTATAAAATAAAATATTTTTCTATTATTTCCATTCAAGTCAGCACTTTCAATAGAATGCTTATTATTTGTTATTTCCTCAGTCCAGTACATTGTCTGCGTTTGATGGTCAATGGCCAAACTTCGACGCGCGGTAACTGCGCGGAATAATAAAAACTTCTCTCTTCGATCCATCAAAGGCAGCCCGCTCTATCTCATAGTTTGTTGCCCAGTAAATGAACCTGTAATTTGTAAACAACTATAAATATTCACAAAGTTTAATAAGAAATTGCCTGAGTTTTAAAACTTTATGTAATTGCTATATGAGCCACGTACCCTCCACAGCTGTCCACAACTACTTCATAGCAGTTGTGGTCCAACGTAATTAAAAGATTTTTGTCAACTGCTTCGTTTGATGATGCAGGTTTTAATGATAACGACAATATTCTTTGGTATCCCTCTGTCCAAAATCCCTCTATCCAAAAGAGTAATTGAGTGACCGGGTCGTAGGCAATACTCGTGACAGTTCCGACAAATATAGATGTATCCGTAACCAAAGGTTCTATCATCCTTGTTGCTAGGTCAAAACTGCCTAGTGTCGTTTTCGAGTGGTCGTACTCGACAAACAGCACCCTGTCGTGAACAGGGTCGTACGTTATTGAACGGATTTCACTAGTCGTCGGAATGACTTCTGCGTATGTAACAGCTCCGTTGTAATAAAATTCCAATCGTTTCTCTACGCCCGTGACGATGTCTGAAACATGAAAATAACATAAGTCTTAACCGATTGCTTAAAGCTACTTTCTCAAAATGAATGAAGCAGCTTTTCATCGGCACTTACGGAGAAATTACATCGAAAAAGTTGTACCTAAGTAATCTACATGATGTGATACGTAATTTGTGTAAGCCATAATTTTTCACTCTGTATTACATAGTGTGAAGATTCCCCATATTAGGCGCTAGATGGCGCAACAGAACGCGTAGAAACACGATGAGCTGTCGCCGTACGGTCACGGTCGTCGTCAAGGCAAAAGGCGCTGCCATCGGTGGAGGTTTGGGGTACTAACGTCGGGCGTCGACCAATAAGGAGACAATACCATCGCGCCACCACCACGAACCAATCAGCACGGAGAATTTGATTCGGAACAAAGAATAACGAAGTTTCGAGTTTTGCTGGGAGAATTGGGTAGTCAGTTAATTTTTGGAATCTCGCAGCAGCAGTAAAATATTTGATTTGTAATTGTGATTTTAACAAGAAGCTAAGTATTTCCTATAATTGATCTTTGTTCTAACTTTACTAGTTTAAATGCATTCGCTAGTATGCGCAGTTAGTGTTTTGTTTCTTGGGCTTGCTTTGCTAAAGCTTACTGGAGTTTTATTTGAATTGTTTATGATTAACTGTTGAATTATATTGTTTTATGAGGGTACAATAACTTGTATGTTCTTACTGGGGTTTTATTTGAATTGTTTATGATTAACTGTTGTATTATATTGTTTAATGAGGGTACAATAACTTGTATGTTCTTACTGGAGATTTATTTGAACTGTTTGTGATTAACTGTTGAATTATATTGTTTTATGAGGGTCAAATAACTTGTATGTTCCTACTGGATTTTTTATTTAAAAGTATATTGTGGTTGATTAGTTAAATAACGTTGTTATCTAGTAAAATTTCTCAATTATACCTATGTACATGCTAGAAGGACGTAATTAAATATACACTTTAAACTGTTATCGTTGTTCATTTGATATAATTGTTTTAAAAGGTGTAACAATAGTAAAAAACCAGCGGCCAAGTGTGAGTCAGACTCGCGCACGAAGGGTTCCGTACCATTATCTATAAAAACGGCAAAAAAAAAACAAGTTTGTTGTATGGGAGCCCCCTGAAATATTTTTTTTTTCTTGAATTTATTATAGAATTTTTTTTTAATTGCTTCATTTTTTTTGGACTCCAGCTGGCCACGACTGTTGTGTTTAGCATAAAATCACTGTTTCATAGACTACAAGAATTCATCAGAAATCTTGTAGTGTATAATAATTTTAATTTATCCTAATCAGCATTTCTTTATGATACTTATACATTCCGTTAACCTAGAAAAACATACTTTAACATGCTAGTTACATTATTTCGTCGTTTATTACAAAGTGCATCAACATTAACAGTATAAAGGAAAGAAAGAAAGAAGAAAGCAATAAAGTAAAAGAGGTTTATTTGCGTAGTTTGCGTTGTTTTTTTGAGTTTATTTTGTTCTTTTTTTGGGTTTTTTGGTTTGTGGTTTTGAGCATGCAAAACATTAGGAGTGTTACCTACTTGTTATTTGAAATCGTGCACCTAATACTTACATTTTTAATGTAACAAAATGCATAAAAAATCGTTGTATTGTTTTTTTTTTATAGGAATCGAACCCACTTATTTGTAACACTATGGCTCACTGTGCCATAAGTTACAACATAATTTTCATTGTACAAAGCTTATCGGCTGCCCAATCGTTCTCCCACTGTGTGTGGTATAAGTTACACGCTTATTACTACTGGTCTTATCACTAAACAGTTTATTAGTTACTAGTTACAAGTTTATTAGTTAGCACGATTTCATCTTCGACACGTTTCTCTCATACTTTTAGCCTCAAAATTACTTCGAAATGTTTCTGTTTTCCTGGTACTTGTGAATCTGAAGTTTTAAGGTAGCAGAAACTTTTATCTTCCACTTCTTCCTCAGTCGCCATTAATCATGTGTGTTACCGGGATAAAAAGTAGCCTATGTGTAACACCAGGATATTCCCTATATTTGTGCCAAATTTCATCCAAATCTCTTCAGCCGTTTTTGCGTGATTGACATACAAACATACAAACTTTCACATTTATAATATTAGTAGGATTTTGGTGACATATTCGTAAGAATTGCTTGAGGAGCTCGTGGCTTAATAATACCAGCCGCACAGTTCAATCTTCAAGGTTAAGCAACGCTTGCCGAGGATCTTAACATACCGAGTTTCCGGTGTGGTCCAGTGGTCCCGGCTGTCATTTGGAGATCTTTGGCTGTCGTTACGGATCGTCAGAAGCCAGAAAAATCTGACAGTGGCCTTGACAAGGAATACCGTACCCAGTTAATGGGTTGTGGAGGTCTGGTAGGCTACCGCTCCACATACAATACTGGCATTCAGCTGAATTCGGTTTGACTGGAAGTCGACCCAAATTGAGTAGGGTAAAGGCTAGATAGATGATGATGATGCACGTATGTCATGCAACGTTTTACAACACATTTGCGAAATACAGTACAATAATAGATAATGAGACAAACTTTTTGTTTTTGGCCTATATCGGCCGGAAAGTCGCAACAATCTTTGCAGAATAAAAATACCTCGTATTTGCAAGTTTAAAATTAGAACGACATCGTCGTCTCATCTTTGTCTCATTTTCTCTTTAGTACTAAATTGAGTCAAACCTATTGATTAAGAGTGCTTCCAAGGAGGTTTGATAAATTCAACTTAGTAACTGTTATCTTTTATTATTTTGCTGTATTCTATTTTCAAAACTGAACTTCAAAATATGTGAAATGAATAAGTATTAGTTTTCGGATGATCCATTTCAAAAGTTGAATTTAAAGTACTTTCCTACTTAAAATGAATGAGCTTTACGTCGCGAAAATTTTTAGTCTGTGGTATTCGCGATTCCATTGCCATGGAAAATTGCCAACAAAAACGTTGAATGTAATAAAAAAATCCACGCCACGTCTGTGTGTGCAATTTTGCCTTGTACGTAACAATGTACATTCCTTTTGAAAAAAAAAATCTGTAAAGGATACACATGGCACCATATAACGAAGCGTGCAGTAAAGTAAGTACCTTTGTCCGGCGATCGGCCATCGCCACGGCAAGTTTGTGCTCCGTGTCATTAAATGTTTAAAAATAGTAAAACCACATTAACTGCCATAAAACTAGCACGATAGCAAACTAAACTGTGTGTGTACATGTGGAAGTGTTATAAAAACTTAAATACTGCAGTGAACGTAAATATTAAGAATAAATTTATCTCCCATAGACTCAATTCTACAAACTTATCAAGTGTTACAAACTTTAATACGGTGTTCAATGTGCAATGTAAAACAATAAAAACTCAACAAATACGTGCTACAAGTGTTAAAGAAGCGATGAAAAGAAACAATAATTAAATATAGTGTACAAGTCAAACAAAGAAACGACCTTTGTACCTTTAGAATTCAAAACTTGTTTAACGAACTCTTTTGATGACACCAAAGTATATATAGCGTAATTTGGACCTCGTAATCATCGTTCAAATGGCTCGACGCGCTAAGTGTTGACCTGAGCTCGTAACGAAAGTTCCAGGTTCAAGCCCCGCCACCAGCGAAATTTTATTTTTGTTTTATTTTTTATTATTTTTTTGTGATTTGCATTCACATAAAAACTCATAATAATGGATTCTGAACATATCACATACCGTAAAACTAAAAAAGCCGTTTCTTTAAGTAATTCTTCGAGCTCAACGTTTGATACTACTGGAATGAGTTTACCTGAGAATACTATGAATGAAAATGAGAATTACATCAAACAAATAAACGAGTAAAAAATGGAATTAGCATCTGTACACCAAGAAGTAGAAAACTTGCTAGAAGAAAATCAACACCTAAAATCAGAATTAGAGCGCAGTAAAACAGTGATAGAAAACTATAAGAAAGTCAAGTTTACTCCTACGCCATCTTCCGTGCGTTTAAGCAACAAGAAAAAACGACAAAAACGGAAACCTGAACAGAAACTAAGTTCAGTGGCGAAACAGATTAGAACGAGTTCACCTACAAATAGTGATGCTGAAAAAAATCTTGGACTTGAACAGAACACTTCAATCACTAAAACAGAAACAACAAAAAATAAAATGTGTCTTATAAGTACCAATAATAAAAATAGAATTTTATCAATTGCTGAAGCAACAATCAAGGGCAATTTTGAATTATGCCATTACATTTCACCCCATGTAGATAACAAACAACTGTTTACAGGAATAAGCAAAAAATTATCCACTTTCACAAAACAAGATTATTGTATAATACTTATAGGTGAAGAAGACTTTGCAGTGACGAAAAACTACTTTGACCAGATTATTTTTATACGTGAGGCACTGCGAAATATAACGCATACAAATATAATTATCTGTTTGCCTACCTATAAATGTAAAGATTACGTAAACATGCATAACTGGAGGGTTGAAAACTTCAACAACCTTTTATACTTGGACATAATAACACATGAGCATGCATATCTTTTTGATTCTAATAAAAACATATATTATGACTATTCACTGTATAATAAAAAGACAGGAATAATTAATGACAAAGGCATTCGCGCCATCTTCAGAGACTTAAATGAATATATTCAGGATTTACAAGAGTACAACAACGACGAAATTCAGACCAACTTAGAAGAAACAAGTTTTTTTCTCGACTAATGAGAAATTAATAATATTGCATCAGAATATTGCAGGATTGATAAACAAATCAGACATGCTTACAATTTGCATGGAAGAGCTCGTAGATAGGGAACTAAAAGTTGATATACTGTGCATAACGGAGCATTTTATTTCAGAGGGCGATGAAAGACATCTACTGATACCAAACTACAGTTTAGCTTCATGTTTTAGTAGAACTAATAGTAAAAGAGGTGGTACTTGTATTTTAGTCAGAAATGGGCATTCTTGGAAAGAAGTACCTGAGGTTATGAAATTGTCAACCGCTAGTACATTTGAATGTTGTGGAATTGAACTGACAAAGTATAATATTTTAATTGTGTGCATTTATCGTGTACCAAAAGTAACAAATTTGAATTTATTTTTTAAAAAATTGGAACAATTATTAACAAATGTATGTAATAAAAAATATAGCAATATTATATTAGCTGGGGACTTCAATATTGACATCATGAAAAAAAAATAGTGTTTGCCTGGATTTTACTTGTTTGTTATTAAATTACAATCTGAAATTAGCCATTAATGAACCAACTCGATTAAAAAGCCAGACTTGCATCGACAATTTCGCCCATAATTTTCAAAATCGAAGTAGGACTAAAGTGATAGAATTTGCATTATCTGACCATACGGCGCAACTGTTAAAATGTCCTGTAAAAAATACAAACAAGAGTAAATACTGGAAAAAGAAACATAGAGATTATTCAAAAGAAAACATATTGAAATTCAGATCTTGTTTAGAAAGTCTGACATTTGCAGATGTTTATAATACAGATGACCCTAATATCGCATATAATTCATTTATGGAGGAGTTTACATTGTTTTATAAACTTTGTTTTCCGTACAAACTTATTACTATTAATATAGGTAGAAAGGCCAAATGGGTCTCACGTGGTGTTAAAATTTGTAGTAAGAGAAAAAGGCAGCTCTTATGGAAATATAGACTTAAACCGTCTGAAACCAATAAACTTCTCTTTATAAAATATAGTAAAATATTTAAAAAAATTATACGACTTACCCAAAGGGCTCAAAATAATTATAAAATCAAAATGTCTGACAATAAAACTAAATCGACATGGCAAATAATAAATAATAAAAAAATAAATGAACCAAAAGATTACTTGCTTAAAATTAATGTTGATAATAATATAATTACAAATCCAGAATCAATAGCAAATCAATTCAATAATTATTTCGTAGACAGAGTTGTTCCTCTGCAAGAGTCAGGAAAAAACATCACATCAGGCATTTTGAACAAACAAAAATCAATGTTCATGGCCCCAAGTTTACCGTGTGATATCTTAAACATTATAAAAGAACTTAAAAATACTAAAAGCGTGGGTTATGACGGTGTCTCTACCAAAATAATTAAATCTGTCTGTGATATAATATCCTGTCACTTAAGCCACATCATAAATTTATGTATCAGTACGGGTACCTTTCCTGATGGTATGAAAACATCAATAGTAAAACCACTATTTAAGAAAGGAAACAGAGACCTCATTGAAAATTATAGGCCAATAGCACTGATACCAATTATATCAAAGATTTTTGAAAAATACATATACAAACAATTATATACCTATTTCGAAAAGCATAATGTTTTTTGTAGTGAGCAAAAAGGTTTCAGACAAAATAAGACAATAAATATGGCGGTCTATGACTTTCTTCACACTGTAATGTTACGGATGGATGAAAAGACTCCCATTTGTGCTGTACTATGCGATATGACACAAGCATTCGACTACGTTGACCACACTACTTTACTTAAAAAACTAAACGCATATGGAATTAGAGGCAACGTTCTTAAATTAATTGAATCCTATTTGTCTAATAGAAGGCAGATAACAGCAATCCAAAGAATTGATAAAACAAAAAAAGAGACTACATATTTGTCTCAGGAACGTATAGTGAAATACGGTGTACCCCAGGGAAGCGTTCTGGGACCATTATTATTTATTATATATATAAATGACTTTCCGAAAGCTATTGAGCATCCAATGACTCTTTTTGCAGACGATAGCACAGTCACAATAGCATGTAAGAATACTGACACCTATGACCTTGACATTAATAATGCTTTAGTCTCTATCATACACTGGTTAAACAATAATAATCTAAAAATTAATTTAAAAAAAACACAAATCTTACATTTTAGTCAAAGAATACCAGTAAGAAATGACATTAACTTAAGCTATAAAAATCACACCATTTGTAGAGTTGATAGTGCCAAATTCCTTGGACTAACCATTGACAAAAAACTTGACTGGAAAGAACACATTGAAGAAATTAGTAGGAAAGTTAGTAGTTCTTCCTACGCATTGCATAAACTCGCCCCTATCGTAAATATGGATACATTGCTTACTGCCTATCACGGACTTGTTGCATCGATCCTTAGATTCGGCATTATTTTCTGGGGCAACTCTACGCATAAAGAAGTGATATTTAGAATCCAAAAACGATGCATAAGAGCTATGTTTGGTCTAAAAAGTACAGACAGTTGCAAACCATATTTTATTAAATATCAAATTCTCTCACTTCCTTCCTTGTATATATTAGAAATCTTATTATTTGTAAAAAACAATCCTCAACTGTTTCCGAAGTCTTCAGATGGGTCCCTAAGAAGTCAACGGGATAATCGGAAACTTCGCTCACATAGTGCTAAAACGGCTCTAATGCGTAAGAGTGCATTCTGTATGGCCCCAATATTATATAATAAGGTACCAAAGGCATACAAAGATCTAAACAATACTAGTTTTAATAAAAGCATGAAGAAACTTTTAATAAATAAGTGTTATTATAGTGTTGACGAATATTTAAATGATGTAATTTAGACAATTTTGTTATTATTGATCTGACATACCTAACTATGATTTTTATTCTTCGAATTTTGTTAACTTTTGTATTTGTACGCCTTTATAGGCAAAACATGTTGAAACTTTTTTTTTTTTTTGTAATCATTCCAACTGATTGTTAACCTACACATGTTTTTGACAAATAAATATATCTTATCTTATCTTATCTTATCTTACCTACTTAGGTGAGAGTCTCACAGGATTCGTAAATGCATTTTTTGAGCAAATGTGTTGTAAATTATTTATTTAAATGAAATGCATTAAGTTCAACATCATAACAAAAAACAGTGCATTCAAGAGTTTACTAGAGTATTACAATGGTCTGACCTTTACCCCTACGGTCGACTGGTAGAAAATGACATGACACAATAAACACATGACACAATAAATTCCAGTTTTTTTCCATTCAATACATTATGACATCGTATTGAATGGAAAAAAAACTGGAATTTATTGATCAGACGGTTTTCCTGGGAATCACTTTAGACGAGAAATTGCAATGGGGACCTCACATAACATCTCTTGCGGCGCGGCTAAGCTCAGCCGCTTATGCTGTTATAAAGATAAGACAGTTGACGGATGTAGAAACTGCGCGTATGGTCTATTTTAGTTACTTTCACAGCATTATGTCGTATGGTATTTTGCTGTGGGGTCGAGCTGCTGACATTGAATCCATATTTATTTTACAAAAGAGTGCTGTCAGAGCCATTTATAATCTACGTCGACGCGATTCTCTTAAGGAAGTCTTTAAAAAGATTAATATTATGACAGTCCCTTGTCAATTCATTTATGAAAATATTATGTATGTAAGGAAAAATCGACATCTCTTTAGCAAAATTAGTGATAGACATAATTTTAATACTAGAAATAGAAATAAATTAGATCAGCCATTTTATAGATTAGCCAAAGTACGAACATCTTTCATGGGGTACTGTATTAAATGTTACAACAAAATACCTTGTGACACATTAGAATTAAATGAAAGAAAAATTAAAAATTATATTAAAAGCACACTATGTAAACAAGCATTTACAAATTAGATGATTATATTCAAGATAAGAATGCTTGGAAACATGCTGGTCCTGCTCCATTGGACAATCTAGGGTGTAAGTAAACAAAGTCAAACTTGTTGATAATGTTTGTAAATAGTATATCTATAGATGTCTTTAATGACTTTTATATTTAATTTAACTCACACACTGATTCATTGCTGATAATTGAATAAATCAATAGTACCAACATTTATAAATATGTGTGTGTTTGCATTGTATAGACTCAAGTACCCTGGCGGTTGGGAGTGTCATGCTTACTCAAAAACCTAGCTGATAGTGGCCTATGCGTTTAATTATTTGGCTCCATTCAAAATGGTTGAGTCGAATGGGCGTGGCGCATGTCATGGCGCCGTCGGTTGGGACTGGCCATTTATCAGCTGCCATGGTTTATTTTCATTTATTTTAATTATTTCTTTGAATTGTTCTTTTCTTATTCCGGACGTCTTTATCATGCTCGTCACATCGTTCTCACATGTTTGTATAATTTCAACACGATGTCAACAAAACTTTGTAACAATTTGTTATTTTTAAAAGAGTGTCCGTGGAGTTTCTTGCACGTTCTTCTCCATAGAGATCTACGCTTTGGAACGTGCAAATAGCTTCATCTTTTTTGGGCCGACCGACCTTGACAATTCAAAAGTGCCTGTAAATGGTTTAAATTGAAATAAATGTTTGACTTTGACTTTGACTTTGACTTTGAATGCATACGTCAGCCAAACGATCCTTCAGTCTGTTTTTTTTACAGAGATTTTAACTTTTGAATAAAGTGTTTGTTAATAAAAAAAAGCGCGCTTTGAGGCTCCGACTGAGCCCTTCTATGCACTTCGGTTGAAGTTGAACCGCTTAGCGGTTGACCGCGCGGCTGGCCACGGGCGCTTTTCCAGTATTTATATGCAAATGCTCGCTAGTGATTTCGCGACGCCCTTAAATGACAAACGGTAGCATATCAAAATAAAAAACGCGGTTGACCGCTAGAGTGTACGTAGATTTAACCCTATTAAATCTAAAATCGCGGCTTCACTGAAGCGACATACACTGTGAAGTTCTGATTCCGGATTACAATGTAACTTAGCGCTTAAAAAAATTCAGTGTTCCTAAACACATAGAGTACGGTCAGTTACCAAAATCGATGTAGTACATCGTCTTAATACGTATATTTACGATATATGATACGATACGATATATGATATACGTATATTTCTTTGGCACGCTCTGTAGCCTAAATGCCTTGATGGAGTTTAGTTTGAGTTGTATCCTTAGATTTAACTTTATTGTGAGAGTGAAACTGGTTACATAAAAACTAGGTTCAGCCCGCAACTTCGTACGCGCATATTTCTAGGTTCTCTCCGACACTCCCCAAGGACCCCACATGCCTAATTTCTAGGTTCTCCCCTACACTCCCCAAAGACCCCACATGCCTAATTTCTAAGTTCTCCCCTACACTCCCCAAAGACCCCACATGCCTAATTTCTAGGTTCTCCCCTACACTCCCCAAAGACCCCACATGCTTAATTTCGGCTCTCAACAACCAGTAGTTTCGGCTGTGCGTTGTCTGTCTGTCACTCAGTAGGTGACAGAAAAAAAATATTATTAATAGATACTGGCCATTAATTTTCGATTTAACCCAAAATAAAGAAACAAGAGATAATATTATCGTTAATGACTCTTCTATTCACCCCAGGGGAACGATTGCGCCAGGCCCACGAGCACTGCTACAAACGCCAACAAATGCGTGCAGTACATCTTGTTCTTCACACAAGCTTGGTTCAGCAGACTTTTAATGAGACGTCAGCTCTCGGTGACCGCTCGCTGGATATAAAACAAAACTCCAGCTTTCTGTAAAAACGAAGCTATAAATAAATAAATAGGTTGCCACATCGCTATCAAAAACCTTTTGGGAGGAGTTCCTGTGATAAGCGGGCTTCCGGTGGAAAACCGCATGACAACGAAATTAACATTTTGCATATTTATAGTGACCTGATTGTCTAATAAAAGATGATTCCGTGCTTCGGAAGGCAAGTATAAGCCGATGGTCCCGGCCGCCTAATGGCGGTCTTTTTTACTAGTGTCAGCGGCCCCTGAGACAGTTCAGTAACTCTGACACGAGGGTGTGTGTGTTCGTTAGACCTCACTGTTCACACGATAGCAAGAAGAAGACCACTGTTATTGGTTGCTTCCTTATAAATATTTACATGTTCTGGTGAAACCAAAGACCTGACAAAGTTGACAAGTAAATGAATGATAAATGACTATCATCATCTTCATCATTACAAATGTAGTGCTATTCTGTATTAACATTTTTGTGTCTAGACAGCGGAATCCAAAGTGAGTTTCAAATTCGTATAAATATAAGACGTTTTCAACACATTTAAAATGCATTTACAAAGTCTTTATACATTGTTTATACATTAAAAATCACGCACCATACGATGGAACGTGCAGTAAAATAAGTAATTTCACCTAAGTACCTACTTTACCGCACGCTTCGTTGTATGGCGAGTGACTCAGAGCTTAAGGTGTTTTCCGAGACTCAGAAGAAATTCGATATGTCATAGATCAGGGATGGCCAACCGGTCGATCGCGGCCATTAGTCCAGTTCATCGCAACGAGGGAAAAAATATAAATAGGTACGTATAGCAAACTGCGCAACTAGCTATGTTAAAAGGTCCTAATTGGTTATGTATATAAAATCAAAATACAACATAATTGTATACTGAATTTTACCTACTGTTAAATTTTTGTAATTTTGAGAAGTAAATAAAAAAATGGAAACGTTTACTATAAAAAAATTACATGGTTTTTTACATTGTGCCAGAACTAGGAAAGCCTGTTTCTTGTGTACCAATATCGAGGGTTGACCATCAAAATGTAAACTTATGTAAACATGTTCGGCAGTAGGTAACTAAGAATTGTGATTTAAATAAAAAAATAATAGAAAATAAAAACTTGAAAAAAAAAACGCTATTTGGAGTGTTGTGAGACGAGTGTATATAAGAGACTCGCCTCACTACACTCACAAATAGCGTATTACCAAACCGCGCCGCGTTTTTTTAAGTACCCATGAGATTAGTAGATCGCACAAGGTTTTGTCAGTAAAAATCGATCTTATGTCTAATGAAGTTGGCCACCCCTGTCATAAAGGTCATCCATTCACTGACCAAACTTGGTAAGCCCCAGATTCTCTCAGACAAATTATTATTATTCCTTTATTTCAGGCAACAGTAGCCCATACAAAATAAAATACACATTTACAACAAAATATAAAAATAAACTAATACATATAAAATTTCAAAACACTAAGACACACGAAGTGTAAGACAAAGAGTAGAGACTAGAAGAAGAAGTACGAGGGTGATGTGATAAGTCAGAGACTTTTTGAAGTTCTCGCGCAATAACTTTAAATGCATGAGTGATACCGTCAACTGACATCTATTAATAGGCTGCTGACAAAGTTTTAGCAAGTTACGTCATTCATTTGGTGTTTGACTGCCATTGAAAGCAGATAAGCTCTCGAATTTTAACAAAAAGTGATTTTTGTGTGCTGATTAAGCTTAATATTTGGATAAAAAAAAGCAACGACACCAAGCAAAGGGTAGACAAATACTTTAAGGACTCTGCACTATCAATTTCAATGGTTAAGAAGTGGTTGATTGAGTTCCGTTGTGGTGATATCAGCGACGTAGGAACGAAGTAAGAAGGTACGAAGTGACGCCGAACGTTCAGGTTGCCCAAAAAAGTTCGTCACGCCAGAAATCGTCGACATGGAATGATTTTATTGGACGATTGGAGAACGAAAGTTTGTGAGGTGGCTGAAGCTGTAGACATCTCAACTGAGCTAGTGCATCACATCTAACATGAATGGATCATGACCAACGATGTATGGAAATCCGTCTTAAGTTGAAACACAACAAATCTTTATTTATTATAGACTACGCTTTATATACTATTAAATAAAAGTGTTCATTTTCATATAAGTATCCGAGTTTTAAAGTAATTAAACAAATTCGGAGATAACCTAAAATTGTGTTACTACTCGCAACTTATAAAATGACCACAGATCACTCATGTAGGTACAAAACAACAAAGTTAGTTAAAAACAAAATAAGAGAATAGCTGCTAATTGAAAAATAATGTGAATAATCACGAATAACATGCTTTTTATGGCCTCGCAGCGTTGATGTGACATTATCGAAATAATACAACTTTTTTTCAACCACGGTAGGTTGAAAAAAAGTTGCTTTTTAGGATTCAGTACTTTGAGGGTAACCAATGAATGTATCTCGATAGGAAATCGGTCTATCAGAAGTCAATTTATTGCTGAATCGATTCTTTCCTGCGATTTGGATAGATCTAAAAATCGATCTTGTTTATGAATAATCGCCATCCCTATGTACCGGTACGTCTGTCATCTGCCTTGACAGTTGCATTTGCGTGAGACGAAACACAAAAATAAATATTTTCACAACGGAACTATGAAATACATAATTATACAGTACCTTCGTTATGATTATGATATTACTACTACTTTTATTCATTATTTTCATTAATGACATTTCCACATGTTTTCATAATATTCTAAACTATTGTTTTAGGCAGACGATCTCAAAATTTTTAGACCTATAAAAGGTTTGCATGATTGTCATCTCTTACAACAAGACCTAGACAGGTTCTCTACATACTGCTCAGTAAATAAACTCCAACTTAGCATTTCTAAATGTTGCTGTATAAGCTTTACAAAAAATAAGAACGTTATAAAATATCATTACACTTTAAATAACATAATGTTAACCAGGGAAACACTGGTTCGCGATCTTGGAGTTCTATTGGATGATAAGTTACATCTTGACGCTCACATCTGTAAAATTGTAAATAATGCCTTCCGTATGTATGGTTTTGTGATGAGGTCAGCCATGGAATTCGTTCGTCCATACACATATTTACATCTCTACAAATCGTTAATCAGGTCTCAGTTGGAGTATGCCGTTGCGGTGTGGAATCCCTTTTACAGTAAATATTCAAACGCAATTGAAAAAGTTCAAAGGAAATTCTTGAAAACCATGCATTACCGTTGTTTTCGCACTTACGCACGTACTTCTTACAGTGATCTTTTGAACAGGTACAAGCTACAAAATCTCAAAAACCGACGTATGTTCTTGGAGACAATGTTTCTATTTCACCTCTGTAATAACACTTTCGATTGTACTGAGATTATTGGTAAGATTAGTTATATAGTACCTAGAACCATCATAGGCCGCGGAGTGCGCGCACGACCCTTGTTTGCCGTATCTTCTAATCGAACGAACGCAGGTTTGCGCGCACCCTTACGCCGCCTTTGCGAGCAATATAATAAGAATTTTAATAACATTGACATATTCGCTGCTTCATCAGGACAATTTAGACGCCTTGTTTGTGACATTATTGATACTGCCGATAATCTCAATTAGTTGACTTTTTGCTTGTTTTTAATTTCTACATTATCTGTTTTTAATTTTTAGTTTTTATATAATCTCCTTTTTTTTTTCTCTCACTTTGCATGCCTGTTTAGTTTTAGTTTTGCCTTCAACACTTAATGTATTTTTTTTTTATGATTTATTATTGTAACTACTTAATGAGAGCGCCCGTCGTATTTGTTTTTATAAAATAAGTTTATATTATGTGGAAAATGTTGTTGGTTTTGCATTTGTTTCGCTTCTGCTAATATTGTTTGTTATTTAAAATGTGTAACCGTTTATTTTCCCAAATAAATAAAAATAAAAAAATAAAATAAAAATAAAAAATTACTAATTATTTAGCTATTTATGAGTTTAATATCATTTTCATGATGTTTTTATGTAAAGGCTCATACTTACATGACTCGTACAAATGAAGAGAACGAAACGTCCATCAGTAATCGTTAATTTACTGTTTATCTTAAAATCATAATTCCGGATACGAAAATAAAATTCCTGAAGTGAAAAGCTTGTAAAAAATTAGCTAATAATTTGTATAATTATTAATTTGGTTTTCATACGTGCAACTTTTCTAGACTGGTTTTGGTCATGATCCTTTGGATACTAGCTGACCCGCGCAACTTCGTCTGCGTGACATTTTCTATTAATGCTCGGCTCCTTTTAGTCTTAGCGTGATGATATGTATGTAGTCTATATCCTTCCTCGATAAATGAGCTATCTAATACTGAAAGAATTTTTCAAATCGGACCAGTAGTTCCTGAGATTACCCCCTACATAAAAACTTACAAACAAATGTTACCTCTTTATAATTATTATTATTAGTATGGATAGATAATGTCTGTCTGTGTTTTTTTTTCTCTGTTATATTTAATAATTTAATATGACATGTGTGTATTTATGTATCTATTTTGGTACACTGTATTTCCTACTTTTTGTCTTTGCAACAGATAGCTTATCTGTATATTTGCACCAAGTGCAACCCCATTTAGTGTCCAGACTTTCTCCATCCATTCCAGGTTGCCTAGAAGAGATCGCGAAATGCGATAAGGCCGCCAATTGTATGTTTTGTTAGTTTAAGGTTTCTTTTATGTATTTTTCATTTGGTGTACAATAAATTATATATAAATAAATAAATAAATAAAGTCATGGCCAGGATTTTTTGGGATGCACACAGTGTCATTCATATCAATTACCTTGGAAAAGGTAAAAACGACCGCATTTGGCAAAGTGAAATGTGTTGTGCTATCACAAAAACTCGCGGGTGCACACGTGTTTAGTCACCATGACAAAACATCATAAATTGGGCTACGAAGTGCTACTCCATCTAGCATATTCTACAGATTTTGCCCCCAGCGACTATTTTCCTCTTTTCGAACCCGAAGAAATGGCTAGGTGGCAAGAGATTTGTGCCGAAAGGACATCACCAAAACAAATCACCTGTTTTGTGAGCCTCGGAAAAACATATTTTTTGAAAGAAATGTAAAAATTTGAAAAATGCTGGACTAAACAAACGTATCGAGTTAAAAGAAACTCAGAAGAAGAAACTTTTTTTTGGCGAAAAACAAAATATTTAAAAAGTCACTAATTTATCAAACAGCCAGAAATTTTATTTTTTTTTACTTTATATCGCATTTTGTTTTGTTACCAAAATTTTTAAAATTACAGGTATGTATATTATGTCATAAAATTTTAAATATTGAAGAAAATTGAGCTATGCCCGCGGCATTGCCCGTTTGAAAATTATATACTAAAACCTTCCTCGATAACAACTCTATCCATTGGTGAAAACAGCATGGAAATCGGTGCAGTAGTTTAAGAGTTCATCGCAAACAGACGAACGACTTTGTTTTATCATATGTAGTGACTAGCTGATGCCCGCGGCAAACTATTAATGTAACATAATAAAAATGGACAATTGAGTAGGGATTATATATTGACTAATACATAATTTAATTTTATCAAAAGTTTTAATGATTACACCTTTGGGTTGCGGAAATAGGAATCCCAATACGATAACTAGTCAAGTGCAGTTAGTCATTGTTCAGGGAAAATTACGGAATTCGGTTACAATGAGTAGGGTTTCAAAATAACATAAAATAAAATAAAAATATTAAATACTAGCTGTCCCCCATGGCTTCTCTCCCGTCAACTGGCATCTTTTTTTTTTATAAAAACCTATAATAACAAACAACAAAAAAAAAATAGCGAAATCGGTTCAGCTGTTCTCGAGATTTGCGCTTAGCAAATCATTCAGCGATTGACCATGGGTGACCATCTTAACATACCGAGTTTGCTCCGTGCCTCGGAAACCACGTTAAGCTGTTGGTTTCGGTTGTCATTAGATCTTTGGCAGTCGTTACGGATAGTCAGAAGCTAGAAAATCTGACACCAGTCTTGCCAAGGAGCACCGTGTTACCCAGTTAATGGGTTGTGGAGGTCTGGTAGGCAGCCGCTCCAAGTAAAATACTGGTATTCAGCTGAATCCGGTTTGACTGGTAGCCAACCCCAATATAGTTGGGAAAAGGCTAAGCAGATGATGAACATATTCATTTTTATATTATAGATGGCACGGAACCCTTCGTGTGCGAGCGAGACTGGCCTGTGATTGGCCAGTTTTTTCTTCTTTTAAGAACCTGGTTTTATTTAGGTGAAACGCGCTACATTAAGGAAAACACCATCAAAGTGCTTGGTTCACACTTTAACAATCTCACCTGATGGTACAGGTGAGATTGTTCAAATGTGAAATCAATATTTTAACTCATAAGTGCTAAATATCCGGAGGTTGAATGACATGTTGCAATAAAAACATTCAACGAAATTTTCCCAATTGTCCACCAATATTGCCAAAGACTATATTGGTCACCAGTTTCTGGGAAGCGAAGGTTAAAAAAGACTAGACAGATTTTGGTGAATGTTGCTAAAGGTTCTTTCTATACAGGGTTATTAGTTAAACACCGACAGCATTCCAGGACCATGTTACTAACATCATAATCAACCACTTTTGTTCTATGACTCTTAAAAATTCATCATCACAAAAAAAAGGACAAAGAAAGAGCTTTCTTTTGCCTCGCATATACTTCGTTCCATTTACAAATAACCCTATATAGCGCTTGTTGCCGAGTGACAATCAGGATAAAATATTGTTAGTCTTTAGATTAAATAACATGTTGCAATAAAAATATTTCGTTTTGTTTTCCCGATTGCGATATTTTGTGCAATAGCATGTTTTGTTTTGAGTATATAAGCTGAAATCATGCCGGACAAAGTCATTATTTACCGATCATCGGTAGTCATCAGATCTATTCACTAACTACAGTTTCTAAAAACACAGTTACGAATAGGAACGTACAAGTGAAAGAAAATAGAAGCCTGCCGCAGTTGACTGCTGGATATAGGCCTCTCCCATATGCGCCACAACACCCAGCCCTCCAGTGTGTCACAGCTACGTTTGCAGATACGCGGTCTGCACTCGAAGACTTGACTACTCACTAGCTAGCAGACCTTGGCATCAAAACAACAAACATCTGCTCTACAATTCTCAAATCATAATACTAGAAACGAATCCGGATTGATAGTACTCTCGGAAGTGTTTTGATTGTGTTCAGTGTCGAAACCAAAGTATTGCGTACCAGTGATCTGATAAAAGTTACTTTTAAAACTTGTGAGCGTTATTACCCGTACTAACAGATCTAAGTTTGGACTTGTAACAGTAATTGTGTGATTGATTGAAGAAAAATGGCTAAGATCAACGAAATACGAGAGGAAATTCAAAACGTTATCCGAATTGAAGCAAGAAATATGATAAGGTACGAAGCGGATGATATAAAGAAGCAACTTGAAGAATTGAAGAAATGTGGGCCAATTGACAGCACTGAAATGAACGAGTTGAATGCTGAACTCAAGGCAGTGGAAACTGAGAATAGTGAACTGCGTTCAAAGATCTCCGAGATGATAAAGACTGTGAGTCAACTAAATGTGAATATTAACACTCTAGATCAGAGTATGCGCGAGGCGAATATAGAAATTTACGGTTTACCAGAACTTAAAAATGAAAATCTACCGGCCATCGTGATAAAATTGGCGAAAGTTGTGTCACTTCGGGCATATGATCTAAAAGACAGTGATATACTGAAGTGTGTTAGAGTGGTCAACAACAGATTACACCCGCACTCTGTAGTAGTGAAGCTGTGCAGTGCTAGATTACGCGACGAGTTGTATGCTGCAGTAATCAGATACAACAAATCTCACCCTGACGATAAATTGAACACAACTGTTTTGGGTTATCCTGGTAGGAAGATGCCAGTTTATGTAACCGAGCATCGCTCTCCGATGTCTAAATCTTAAATCATTGTTTTAAAATTTTAATCCAAAGAAAAATCCTAGTCATAAGTTTGTGTGCCGACTTCCATAACAGTAAAGGAATAGCCTTTTTTTAAGAAAGGTGTTTAAATAAATTTTATAAGTTCTAATAAGTTTTGTTTTCTTTCTGTTATTCTGTAGAGTACTTTCCTCTGTTCTACTAGAATGTGAGGTGAATGAAAGGGCCATGAAAGCCAAAGCAATCTAAAAGTATTTTTGTCTCCCCAGATTTAGCTGAGTAGGTACCTAGCAACTCAGTTAAATCTGGGGGACTACTCTCTAAGCCTGAAGTCCGTAGTTTCGAGCTTAGTTGCGGGCGTATTCTACTCCGTGTCACAGTTACTGACTTATGACTATTTTCGAATCTGAACTAAGAATGAAAGACAACACGATTTGACAGTAACTGAAAAAGCGGTTAGGTCATACAGAGTAGAATACGCCCGCAACTAAGTACAAGTATACATTACAGTAGCGGCCAGCAAAAGAGGCATTGATGGACTACGTGTAAATGTGGGCCGAGGCGGAGCCGAAGCACACATACGGTCATTAATGCCTAGTTGCGGCCAAGGCTTGTATAGTACTTATCTCAAAAAAATGCGAGGAAATTAAAATATATTTACTTTTCAAAATCAATGTCGAATAACCAACAACAAAAAATACTAATTCTGACAAACAAAAATGTAAAACTTAAAACGAAAAAAAAAACCTGACTTCCATATAAAGAATCACTTCTAAGTACAAGATAAACTCTGACGAAAATCGGTGTTTATGGTTTTTCCTATAAACCAAGGAACAAACTCGTGGTTAAATAATAACAGCCGCACGAGTTGAACTTCGAGGTTAAGCTACACTTGCGCAGGTCGGTTCGTGGATGAGTGACCATGTTTTACATACTGAGTTTCTTTCGGGCCTTGAAAAGCACGTTAGGTGTAAATTAGTTCCTATTGTCATTTGGACATCTTTGAAAATCTGTATGGATAGTCAGAAGCCAAAAAATCTTGCACAAGTCTTGCCAAGGGGTCATGTTACCCTGTTTGTAGGTTGTGAAGTTCAGACAGAAATAATGCAAAGATATTTTGACGGACTTCTGTTGTCAATATTTACCTTATGCTAGCGTTTACCCTTGACGACACGGTTGGCGCAGTGGTTGAGCGATTGACTGCTGCGCAGCTTGTCGCGGGTTCGATTCCCGCACGGAACAAATATTTGTACGACCTACAAGTATTTGTTCCGAGTCTGGGTGTTTTTCTATCTATAATATGTATGTATTTACAAAAAAAAATGTATATAAGTAGTTTATCAGACGTCTCGTTACCATAACACAAGCATTAGGTTGCTTAGCTTGGGACTATATGGCGTTGTGTGAAATGTCCAAGGATATTATTATTATTTACTAGCTGACCTGCGCAACTTCGTCTGCGTCTATAATCGTTTAAGTGGTTTAGGAGTTAGATTTACCATAGCAGCGCCATCTATTGATTACTTACTCAACCCAGTCGAAAGGTATCGACATCTGTTAGAATCATTTGGAGTTAACAAATAAATGTGACTGTCAAATAATATCAGACAAATAATTAGCAATAAATTAAAATTGCGACTATAATTTGAGATTTAAACTATCCTATCTCTCAAGTTGGATCGAATTGCACATGGTGTGCGAATTTTATTATAATCGGTTAAGTGGTTTAGGAGTCCATTGAGGACAAACATTGTGACACGAGATTTATATATATTATAAGATAAGATAAGATAAGATTATACCCGCGACCTCGTACGTACATATCCCGTTTTTTCCGTTTTTTCCCAAAGAACCTACATGCCAATTTTCAGGTTTCTACGACTAGTAGTAACGGCTGTACTTTGATATATAAGTCAGTGAATCAGGTTCGCCTTTTATATATACCTAGTTGATGCCCGCGGCTTTGCCCGCTTGACAAAATATACTGAACTCTTTCAAACAAGATTTTACACAGACAACAATATCATCATATGTTTTTCATAGTGACATCAGTTTTGGTTAGCGCATTGGAATAAAATACGTTTTGAGTTTTTTTTTGTATTGGGTTTTCCAAGAAAATGGTAGTCAATAGCGAAGACAAACGTGGTTGTAATAAATAAACAATTAAATTACAGTGAAATAAGATGTAAATTAAACCGACTTTTCCACATATTTCCACAAAATCACCTAAAAACATATGGATATATATAATGGGATGTGCCGCTCTGCAGGTTGGTACGGAATAACCACTTAAATACGACCACCAATACTGCAAAGCGTGCCCGCCTGCTGGCTGTGGGTGAATGGGAGTCGGGTCTTTGGCTACAGGTACTACCGTCACCCAACATAGGCACTATGCTGAGTGACAGTACTTTCCGGATCGCTACGTGTCTGCGTATGGGTACCTAGCGGAGCTCCACGTTGGTGTCAATGCGGTGAATCAGTCGACCACCTCGGACACCATGGCCTGTCCTGCAGTAGGAGCACTGGTCGGCTAGCACGGCACGCGCCGCATTAATGACATCATCCGTCGGGCTATTGTCACCGCCGGGGTGCCAGATAATTTAGAACCCAACGGCTTGGCACGTGACGATGGGAAGAGGCCAGATGGGATGACCATAATGCCTTGGAAGGTGGGTAGGCCTTTGGTTTGGGATGCAACATGTGTTGACACCCTTGCGTCATCCTATCTTCTTAGCACGGCGGGCTGTGCTGGGGCGGCTGCTACAGGTGCAGAAAACCCCAAAAGGCGTAAATATAATAACCTAATTGGGATGTATAAATATATATTTGAGCCTTTTGGCGTTGAAACACTAGGCCCATGGGGTCCGAGTGCACATAGAGTCTTTCGGGACATCAGCAAACAACTTGTTGACGGTTCACGTGATCAGAGGGCTGGGCTTTTCTTATGCCAACGAATCAGCATTGCCATTCAATGTGGCAATTCTGCTAGTCTTCTGGGCACTTTTGCCATTGACAGCGACGTGGATTATTTTTTTGATGTCCAATGATTTTTTTTTTGTTTTATACGTGTTTGTGCATAATGTCGATACTGTAGATTTATCTTTAGTTTATGTAGATAAAAATTGAATTAATATTAAAAAGTTAAATTTCCAGCTCTATAACAATCGAAACTTATGATTAAACTTATGTGGCTTATAAAAACAGTGTAAATAAAAAAACTCAGTATTTGAAACATTACGCAACTTATCATTCATATCATAAAACGTTTTAATGTTGAATTTAAAATGTCAATTTTAATAAAAATAAACCCTTCTCTAATTTAAATTTATTTTGCAATATAGGTACTAAACACAGTGACATAAAAATGTATATATCAGAAGCCACGCAAAAAAACAAAATAAAGAAAACAATGTCAATGTAAAGATTAATAATTACGATTAATATTTCATTACAATACAATTAAATTAAAATTAATAAAAAATCATCATCTAATTTAGCCAGTATAAAATAAATCAAGAGATTCCTTTCTCCATGAAAATGATTTCATATTAAGACAGAAAAATAAGGAAATAGGGTACAAAACAAAGCAAGTGCAACTAATGAATATTAATTAGAATCTGTGTTACCTCTTTTCACTATACTACAAGTTATAAAAATAATGTTCAAAACTAAAACCCGACTGCAGAAATTATCGCGCTCTAAAAAGTGTGAAACAAAAAATGACTTCATCTGAAACTGTTATGTATCATCATCTGCCTAGCCTTTTCCCAACTATATTGGGGTCGGCTTCCAGTCAAACTGGATTCAGCTGAATACCAGTATTTTACGTGGAGCGGCTGCCTACCAGACCTCCACAACCCATTAATTTGGTAACACGGTACCTACTCCTTGGCAAGACTGGACTGGTGTCAGATTTTCTGGCTTCTGACTACTGACTTAACGACTGCCAATGATCTCCAAATGACAGAAGGGACCAACAGCTTCACGTGCTTTCCGAGGCACGGAGGAAACTTGATAATATGTTAAGATGGTCACCCATCCACAGACCAACCTCCGCAAGCGTTGCTTAACCTTGAAGATCGACCTGTGCGGCTGTTATTATTGAGCCATGAGCTCTGAACTGTTATGTATCAACTTTCTAAATATATTTAGTACGGATTAATTGTAGTGATATACATTTAAAGGATAGTGGTCGCATATTTTTCAGTAGTCGGGTTTATGTTTCTGAACTTTATTTTATTTATACCTTGGTTTCGTACTCTTCTATTTTATCTGATAAAAATTGCAGGGATTGTTTGAGAATGTTAATAACCTTTTTCGCTTCCCTACGCAAATCTCGTAGCATTTCTTGCGTGGCGTCCTCAGCATGGACACCCGTCAGTGAGGTAGCGACGTCGCATCGTTCTCCCTCGTACTCCGCTGTGCACTGACATAAGGGTTCGTCCTCCTCAGTCAAGGAGCAGACGCCGCCATGCAAACAGTACATATGGCACGCGTTCACTTCGCACCTTTCCCCGGAGTAACCAGCTTCACAACTGAAATAGAGGAGATAATAAACAACGTTACTCGATAATCGACAAACTAACAAATATTTGTAACTAGTACAGGCACTTCGTTGTTGGTCAAAACCAGAAGGCGCTCGTTTTTTTATTTTATTTATTTATCGCGCGACGATCGCGTATTTGCGTGATGATCCCTTTGTAAAAGTACAACGCCACAGGTGAACAGATGTGCAAGTTAACCACTGCGTTTGTATTAGGGCAAAGCCACAAGCGAATAGACGCGCGACAATCCCGCTGCGTTTCAGATGCTCTGTACAAGAAATGTGACGCGCTGTACTGGCACTGGGTCACTTTTAATTCTCTCAAAGCACGTTTCCATAAAAAATAGCAACTTTTATTTTGACGCCTATCAAACATAGATTAATTTGTTAGGTAATGTCTACATTTTGCCAAGTAAAGTGAACATATTTTTTTTTCTTATTTAAAGGTGTTAGGACCAATATTAGCAATCAATTAAAAATTACCTAAACCGAACGATGGTTAGTGAACTTTGGACACATTTTAGTGAGAGAATAATAAGCACGAGACGTAGCAATGCAACTCGAAGAGCTTCGCGGCGCAGCGCGATGTAGCGATGCTTTGCCGGTAGACGCGGCTTGTGGAGTCCGCTCAGCTGATACTCCGCCGCGCGGTGTCAGGATACACGTTTTGTTAAGCCAATCTAATATCTTCAAAAGCCCTTCATGAGATGAACATAATTATTTTACCTGCAATTGGGTTGTCCCTCAGCACTGACGCTACAATTTCCTTGGAAACAATAGTTGTGACACGTTGAACCATAGCACTCCGTGGAATTTTTATCATTTGGGTCAAGTATAGCATTCCTCATAGCTTCGCAGCTCTGAATTCCCAAGGTTTGTTCCTTTATTGTATAGTTAGCTGCTGTAAGTCGATGATACCACAAGTATGTGCTAGAGTTAGAATAAACAACTGGTCCCACAGCGAGCTGTTGGTTCTTTGGCTGTCGCAAAATGGCTCCGTGATCGTAGCTCTTCCAGTAAATGAAATCTTTTGTTACGACTAAATCAGTCGCCCCGTATTCTCGTCCTATAAAATAAAAGGTTTTTCTGTTTTTTCCGTTCAAGTCAGCACTTTTAATAGAATGCTGATTAAGTGTTATTTCCTCAGTCCAGTACATTGTCTGTGTTTGATGGTCTATAGCCAAACATCGTCGTGCGTAAACTTTGCCGTATATTAAAACTTCTCTCTTTGATCCATCAAAGGCAGCCCGCTCTATCTCATATTCTGTGGCCCAGTAAATGAACCTGTAATTTGTAAACAACTATGAATATTTACAAAGTTTAATAAGAATTAGACTGAGTTTTAAAACTTTATGTAATTGCTATATGAGCCACGTACCCTCCACAGCTGTCCACAACTACTTCAAAACAGTAATGGTCCATCGTAATTAAAAGATTTTTGTCAACTGCTTCGTTTGATGATGCAGGTTTTAATGATAACGACAATATTCTTTGGTATCCCTCTATCCAAAAGAGTAATTGAGTGACCGGGTCGTAGGCAATACTCGTGACAGTTCCGACAAATATAGATGTATCCGTAACCAAAGGTTCTATCTTCCTTGTTGCTAGGTCAAAACTGGCTAGTGACATTTTCGGGTTATGGTACTCGACAAACAGCACCCTGTCGTGAACAGGGTCGTACGTTATTGAACGGATTCCACTAGTCGTCGGAATGACTTCTGCGTATGTAACAGCTCCGTTGTAATAAAATTCCAATCGTTTCTCTACGCCCGTGACGATGTCTGAAACATGAAAATAACATAAGTCTTAACCGACTGATTAAGAGTGTGTATTCCGTCCACTAGCGCCGCCAATCGTTTTTTATTAATTGTGGTAAATTTAAGACACGTAGATAAAAAACCGCTCTGTAGTGCACTAAAGAAATATATCTATTATTTTTTGACAGCTATTTTTAATACATAACTCATAGCTAAATAGCCAAAACGGCAATTATTGCTAAAAGTGGCCACTTTTAGCAATAATATCGACTTTGGCAACTATTTATGTTCTAAAGTACAAAACATAACTCTCAAAACATAATAAATACATTTCTTCAGTGCACTACAGAGCGGTTTTTTATCTACGTGTCTTAAATTTACCACAAATAATAAAAAACGATTGGCGGCGCTAGTGGACGGAATACACGCTCTTAAGGCAAGTCTCACGAAAAAAGCTTGAAAAAGTCGGTAAATTTGTAAGTAATCTACATGTTATGATACGTAATTTGATTTAGCCATAATTTTTCTGTCTGTATTACATAATAATAAAAAACACCATATCAACTCCAAAATCGTTGAGTTTATTCCATAATTTTTGTCAAAAGATTAAAAAAATAATATCTACAGCTTTGCAATACATACGAAAATGATTTGGGTTTTGAACTATATTTACTGGTTAAGGAAATATTTAGTTTCTGTGTTCTACTTGATTTCGTGTGCAGATTTAATAGAAACGACCAATGACGACTGTAGTTTATGAGTGACTGAAAATCCTCGCAGTGTCACGGGCGCAGCCGGGCGGCACCTATACCATTACGCTGAGTAAGCTTGTACATTGTGTCCCTACGGTAGTCTTAAAAGAAGTATTTACGCTAACGATAATTTTCAACAACAATATTATTTAATGTATGTCTATAATTACATAATTTTATTGAATCCAAACACTATTATACCTTTACACAATCCCATTTTATGTTGAAAATTTCCTTTTTATTTTTTGGACTCCAGCTGGCCACGACTGTTGTGTTTAGCGTAAAATCACTGTTTTATAGACTACAAGAATTCATCAGAAAGAGTGGACCTATAATAATTTGATTTTATCCTAATTAGCATTTCTAAATGATACTTATAGATTTCGTTGACCTAGAAAAACATACTTTAACATGCTAGTTACAAATGGTTTATTACAAAGTGCATCAACATTGACAGTATGGAAAACAATAGTAGTGTTACCTACTTGTTACTTGAAATCGTGCACCTAATACTTACATTTATAGTGTAACAAAATGCATAAAAAAATCGTTGTATTGTTATTTTTTTTTAGGTAGGAATCGAACCCACTTATTTGTAACACTATGGCTCACTGTGTCATACATAAGTTACAACATAGTTTTCATTGTACAAAGTTAAACGGCGCGGCGGCCCAATCGTTCTCCCACTGTGTGTGGTATAAGTTACACGCTTATTACTACTGGTATTATCACTAAACAGTTTATTGGTTACAACACAATCTTTTTCCTGCTGTTTTAGTGGTAGGGTACCTTCATTAACCACGTACGCCGATTTTAACCTATCTTTTGATATCTTCACACACTTATCACTACTAGCTGACCCGCGCAACTTCGTCTACGTCACATTTTCCATTAATGCTCCGCACCTATTTGTCTTAGCGTGATGATATATAGCCTATAACCTTCCTCGATAAATGGGCTATCTATAACACTGAAATAATTTTTCAAATTGGACCGGTAGTTTCTGAGATTAGCGCGTTCAAACAAACAAAATTTTCAGCTTTATAATATTAGAATAGATTTTTAAAAATAAATACTTTTCCTTCCTATCTAAAACTGGACAAGGACCGTCACGCACTAAAGGTTGAACCACCTAGCGGTTTGACCATGGTTACATACTAGACTAGAATCGCGCGGTTGACCGCCCCCGCGGCTGACCGCTATAATGCATATGTAGACTTAAATTTAAACTCGCGGCTTCACTGAAGCGACACGCACTGTGAAGTTCTGATTCCAGATTAAGACACAAAGTAAGCACTTAAAAAAAATCAGTGTATCTAAACACATAGATTACAGAATACCCTTCAGCGAATCCCTACACGTGGTCCCTGGGTGGTGCTAAACAAGTGACACTAACCGCCTCCGTGGACTAGGTTATACCACCTGATTCAGTCCCTGAGGTCCCGGGTTCGATTCCCAGCGGGGGCAAATTTTTTGCTCGGTTTGGTTGGTGGTAGGACTTGTTATAAGTCCGCCTGGAAAGCTACCACCATCATGTCTAAGTCTGTCGCCAGCATTGTTGTGTTCCGGCAGTTAGAGGTATGATAGCCAGTTCCTCTGTGTAAGAGGATTCCAGGTGAAACTCGCTTTCATCTTCAGCCTAATCATCACTCTCCATCAGGTAAGATTTGGGCCAAGAGTTCCCCGTTTTGTTTAAAAAAAAAATGTTATCGTTAATGACCCTTCTACTCACCCCATGGGAACGATTGCGCCAGGCCCACGAGCACTGCTACAAACGCCAACACACGCGTGCTGTACATCTTGTTCTTCACACAAGCTTAGTTCAGCAGACTTTTAATGAGACGTCCGCTCTCGATGACCGCTTGCTGGATATAAAGCACTCTTGCTTGCCGTGAACCCGAATCTATAAGTTAGTATGTTTCCTTTTGGGTAGATTTCCTGTGATGAGGGGGCTCACCGTGGGTTAGCGCAGGATAACGAAATTAATATTTTGCCAATTTACCTGTTATGTGATCGAGGGGCCAAAAATATAAATTGGTAATAAATAGGTATACTTAGGTAATACTTACTTATAGGTAATTGGTAACCTGAGTAAATAGGTCCTAAATAGGTAATAAAATAAAATTAAAATACAACATAATTGGATACTGAACTTAAAACATAAAATAAAATAATCAAACCAAAACAATCAAAACAAAATCTTATATATAAAATTCTCGTGTCACAATGTTAGTTACCTTACTCCTCCGAAACGGCTTTACCGATTTTTACCAAATTTTATATACATATTTAGTAGGTCTGAGAATCGGCTACTATCTATTTATCATACCATAAGTGATAAGGGTTGTCCACCCCTAACATTTTTTTTTTTAATTTTTGGACAATTTTTTTTTTTTTTTGTAATGTGGCACTAAATATACAAACAACCCTAAATTTTCTACTTTCTTCCATCATCCCCTATTTTTTAATAGTAATTTTATTAATATAATAATTTCCCTTGGTCCAAGCATCACGCATGATTTCGCTAATTCTTTTTTTGTTGTTTTTGGATGAGTAGAATGTGTGTTGTTATGAAAGAAAAAATAAAAAAGTTGACGGGAGCGAAGCCGCGGGGGACAGCTAGTTATGGATATATAATATATATATATATAAATAGTAATATATAGATATATATAAAAAATTGAATATGCTCCGAAACTACTGGACCGATTTGAAAAACTCTTTCAGTGTTAGATAGCACATTTATCGAGGAAGGATTATATATGTATAGCCTACAGGCTATACATATATAATCACATTAAGACAAATAGGAGCGGAGCAATAATATAAAATGTGACGCAGACGAAGTTGCGCGGGTCAGCTAGTAATAAATAAAACGCTATTTGTGAGTGTAGTGAGACGAGCGAGTGTATTACGAGTATGAGGGACCTCATTATACTCACAATTAGCGTTGTACCAAACCACACCGCGTTTTTTTTAAGTACTCATGAATGTAGTAGATCGCACAGGGTTTTTGCATAGATGTCATAGATGTCCCTGTCATAGATGGTCATTCATTCACTGACCAACCTTGGCAAGCCCCAGACATTCCTTTAGACAAAGAATAGAGAAGAGAAGAAGAGAGCGAAGAAGGGAAGTACTTTAGATCTCATCTTTTTTTAATTAATTAATTTATTAAGTATATACTTTATTGTACACACCTCATAGCAAGAACAGGAAAAACGTTTATAAAACAAGTGTACAATGGGCGGTCTTATCGCACAGGGCAATCTCTTACACTACCTTAGGATGGATTAAACGAAAAAAAGACAACAAAAAAAAACAAATCTCACAGGAAATAGTTTGAAATTTATTTAAACACTTGTCTTAAAATAATGCATACACTTAACTGGAATGGAAATGGAATGTCTTATGAACACAAAAAACAATGATTTAAGATTTAGACATCGGAGAGCGATGCTCGGTTACATAAACTGGCATCTTCCTACCAGGATAACCCAAAACAGTTGTGTTCAATTTATCGTCAGGGTGAGATTTGTTGTATCTGATTACTGCAGCATACAACTCGTCGCGTAATCTAGCACTGCACAGCTTCACTACTACAGAGTGCGGGTGTAACCTGTTGTTGACCACTCTAACACACTTCAGTATATCACTGTCTTTTAGATCATATGCCCGAAGTGACACAACTTTCGCCAATTTTATCACGATGGACGGTAGATTTTCATTTTTAAGTTCTGGTAATCCGTAAAATTCTATACTCGCCTCGCGCATACTCTGATCTAGAGTGTTAATATTCACATTTAGTTGACTCAGTCTTTATTATCTCGGAGATCTTTGAACGTAGTTCACTATTCTCAGTTTCCACTGACTTCAGTTCAGCATTCAACTCGTTCATTTGAGTGATGTCAATTGGTCCACATTTCTTCAACTCTTTTAGCTGTTTCATAATATGGTCTGCTTAAGATCTAATCATATTTCTTGCTTCAATTCGCATTCGATTTTGTATTTCCTCTCGTATGTCATGAATCTTAGCCATTTTGAAAGAACGCAATCAATTACACAAATGCAGTTATTAGTCCAAACTCAAACCTATTGTACAGTTGTATAATAACTTTGCGAATTTAAAATAATGTCACATTTATTAGATCACGACCACATAGCACTTTAGTTTTTACAATTAAAATATTTCTATTAGTTAGAAAATTTGATGAGTATTGTCAATCAGAATTTGATTCTGCGTTCCCAGATAGCATACAGTTGCAACAAAACGTTTCACTGAGATTTAAAAATTGTAGATCAGAAGGTTCGCTGTTGTTGCAACGGAGTGGTTGGTTAGTGCAGCAAACGAGTCCTTGAGTGGTGAGTTGGTGACTGCAAATCGGCAAACGTAGCTGGACTCTGGATGGAGCGGAGAACCGGGTGTTGCGGCGCAGCTTGGGAGAAGCTTTATGCAGCAGTGAACTGCGGCAGCCTTCTATATTCTGTCGCTTGTCCGTAACTTTGATTTTGGAAACTGTAGTTAGTAAATAGATCTAGCGACTCCCTACGATTGAGAATGACTGTGTTCAGTTTGATTTCAACTTTTATACGAAACACAAACTGCGGACAATTGCACAAAATATCGCAATCGGGAAAACAGAACAAAATAATTTTATTGTAGACTGTTTTTTTTTATCACCAGATTTACAATATTTAATCCTGTTTGTCAATCGACAGCAATAGCTACCTACATAAAAATATTCAGCAATAATCTTCAAAATTCGTCTAGTCTTTTCTTACCAAAATACTACTGAGCGACACTGATTGAAACAAAATAACGTTAATTGCATCATGTTATTCAACCTCCGGATATTTAATACTTACAGGTTAACATTTGCATTTAATTTTGTTGATAGGTTCACATTTGAACAATCTCACCTTTTTTTTTAATTTTTTTTATACAAAACGGGGAAACTCTTGGCCCAAATCTCACCTGATGGAAAGTGATGATTAGGCCGAAGATGGAAGCGAGTTTCACCCGGAATCCTCTTCCACAGAGGAACTGGCTATGGTGGTAGCTTGCCAGGCGGACTAAGAACAAGTACTACCACCAACCAAACCGAGCAGGGTCTGAATCAGGTGGTTTAACCACTAGACCACGGAGGCGGTTAGTGTCACCTGGTGGTAAGTGTCGTTGTTTTTCGTAATGAATCACGTTTCCTATTCGCTCTTGACTATAGAACGCAAACTATCAACCAGCATCAGCAGATAATCCCACAAGTCAGCTGTATTGTTTAATCCTTGAGCGGAAGCTGCATCAAGAAAATAACCCTTTGAATGACTACCCAATAATATAATCGTTATCATCATTTTTCCAGTCGATTTTCAGTCTAGCCTACTAGGTTAGCAGTCCAGTCTAGGTTCCAAAAACATGCCTTTGGCAACAAGTTCAAATAAATGGCAGCGATTTAACGGGATTCATTGTAAAAATAGGGTTACCTCAGGGTTAGCTCCCACTGATCAGAACCAGGCCCAGGTCGACGGCGCGCTGTGTTCCACGCGCGCCTCATAGAGTTGTCAGCAAAGCAGATGGGACCCGCCTGCCGGGGTTGCGGAATTTATTCGAAAGAGTTACCGCGGTCCTGGAACGCAAAGGGCAGTAGGAGGAACTCGGATGGGTTTTAGTCGGTAGGAGTCTGAAACTCCCTCTTTTTTTGCCTAGAGCGGAAAGTCATTTGATGATTTACCATCCTTCAAAAAAGTGTTACCACAGAGTTAATGCTGAGTCCTTTCATGTTTTGGGTTAAAATAAATTGATCTTTCCTAATTATTTTTCTCTCCTTATTTTTAATTAGGGACTACTTAAAATTCAAGCAAACTAAATCTCCCAACTAATTAACCACTGTATAACAAAAATACTGATTTGCACACTAAATTACGAAGACACTAAATAATGACGGTCAACGTCAGGGGCACCCCAAGGTTCGGTTAGTTAGGTTCATTTAAACCGTACGGAGCGGGGCTCCGTCGACCTGCTAACGGAAACGCTAACCCTAAACGGTCGACGTCACGGGGAGTTAGATAATTTTTAGTTAACAGGTAGTCATTCAGTAAAACTGTTTAGCTATATGGATCAAACAGTACAGTAGATTTGATTTATTTGATGAACAAATTTAGTATTTTTGGTGGTAACTTCGAATATTTGAATAGAAAAAATTGGATTTATAGTTGTAGGATCAAATACTACCCTATTAAAATTAATTTAGAATTAAATGTATTTAATGTAGAATTCAACCTAAGTAACCCAAATAATGTTAATTTTCTGTCTCAGTATACAATACTAGAAGACAGTTCTAGATGTTCAAAAACCATTTTTAACTGTTGTATTTTTGTATACTCTATATAATATATCTATTTCGATGCACTTGTAATATTAACCGTTAGTCTACCGGGCATTCTAAATAAAAAATATACCTCCGTACATAAATTGAAATATCAAAATAACAGCTTTTTTCTAAAGGCATAATGGCAGTTTATACGACAGCTAAAACAAAGTTTTTTTCTGAATACTAAAATCGATTTATTAAAATTGTTCATTTAAATTAAACGAGTCGAATGATAAATAAATAATCGATTATGACCCACCGTTACAATTAAAAAAAAAACAAATTGGTTGAACGGTAAGGAAATTACGTGTTATAGGATCTGTGTTTTTTAATTGCATTTAGATATGAAGTTTTTAATGTTCTTCATGATATTTATAGTTCCATAATTGTCATATTTGGGGGCCGAGTCAACCGCGTCCGTAGGAGAATACCCTTCAGCGAATCCCTACACGTGGTCCCCGGGTGGTGCTAAACAGGTGATACTAACCGCCTCCGTGGTCTAGTGGTTATACCACCTGATTCAGACCCAGAGGTCCCGGGTTCGATTCCCAGCGGAGGCAAATTTTTTGCTCGGTTTGGTTGGTGGTAGGACTTGTTCTAAGTCCGCCTGGCAAGCTACCACCATCATGTCTAAGTCTGTCGCCATAACAACAATGTTAACAGCATTGTTGTGTTCCGGCAGTTAGAGGTATGATAGCCAGTTCCTCTGTTTAACAGGATTCCGGGTGAAACTCGCTTCCATCTTCGGCCTAATCATCACTTTCCATCAGGTTTTGTATAAAAATAATTATTTCTAATCGTATTTACATATGAGTGGGTGATATTTGTGTAAGTTGGCGCGAAACTTCGATTTTGGCAATCGTTAAACTTCGTTAGGTACCGCTACACATAATTATTATCCTTAGAAATATGGAAACATTCGTCAGAAAATCAAATGCTGAGGAAACGACAACCTCTGTAATGGAGTTGAGTGTCCAAAATCCACAATTTTCAAAACGTTTGTTTACTTATTTATTTTCAGAAAATCTAAGTAGACTACCTATTTGAGAGGTGAAGTAACTCATTATTTAAGACACATTTTAAGTAGACTGACGCAATTTGAACGACCTTTACTTGTAATTTGTGATATTTCTCACAAACTTATCGTATAATACACCTGCGGAAAAACATTTTTCATAATAAATACGATTACATACCGAAATTTGATATTTATTCCTGAATTTGATGATGTAATTCGAAAAATCTCATCGACTCAGCTGGTGTGTCATATGTCAAAATCTTGTCGTGCAGAGTGGTTAAGTAAATAAGAAGCTAATTAAATAAACTAAGAGCTGGGTCGTCGTACGAATGACACAAGGCTAGTTGTAAATAACGAAGTCTGTCAGTATTTGGGAGGGTGCCAAACTACCTTCGTGTATTATGAAATACGTTCTAGATATCACCAAAACAAATTGACCGTCGGCCCAAGCATAGAAGGTATGCGTAATATTGCTCACCTTCGTAGTACTGTGATGCCCCAGCTACTCTCGCTATGGCTATTAATTGTCGAAATCAAACAACGATTGGGTTTAAGTATTAATAATTGAAACACTTGCTCTGTTGAAAGCTAATACATTACTCCTTTTCATGAAACAATCTACTCTTTACATTCTTTTTTATTTATATTTTATTCTCAATATTTAATCCTTACAAATCTTTATCGACTGGCCATTACGACCGAGATGGTCTCTTCAGTACACACTACCTATTAGTCTTAGTCTAATACTTAGTATCAATTATTGTACCTGTAACAATAACAGTTTATATTTTTAGAGAATTTAGGAAAATTAACAAAACAAGGAAGGTTTTGTAACATTGTGGATTAATTGCACAGATAGGAACGGGAAAACTAAGTGTCGGGGACGTGCCAATTAGATAGATAAGCCTAGTTTGAGACGCAGTTCATTAGTAAAATGATTACGAATTTGAATAATATTTTACATACCTGATAACGTTATTTTTTTACAATAATTGGCGGTTTGCTAGAGCTTATCGCGAATACCGCCTTCCTTATAACGTGAGCATGACAACAGCGAATGACTGTAGTTTACGCCAGATAAACGTGGAATAAAGTACATTGACCTTTCCCTAATATCTCTTCGTTGATACTAGTACAATAAATTAAGAACTGTTTTACATTACAAGAGAACGTAAAGGATCACGATAGAAGTCGATTCAGGACAGCTTTATGTCATTATTTCTGATTTTGATCTTAAGAAAGTCAATAAATGTATGTGGGTCAATGTACTTTATTCCACGTTTATCTGGCGTAAACTATAGGTTGTGCACACTTAACTTAAGATTGAATGCTGCTTAACTAAGATTTTTGTAAAACATCACATGATTTAAGAGAGTGTCCGTGGAGTTTCTTGCACGTTCTTCTACATAGAGACCTACGCTTTGGAACGTGCAAATAGCCTCATGTTTTTGACTGACCGACCTTGACATTTCAAAAGTACCTGTAAATGGTTTATTTGAAATAAATGCTTTGAATCTTGAATCTTGAAGTAGCGTATCACTTGAGAACGTCTGGACACATCATAATCTCACGCCTGCATCCCCGAAGCGTCGGGCAGAAGAACAGTCATATTCGCCCCTAAGAAGACCCACTGACCTACTCAAAACTAGAGATTCGATTTTTATATGCATAATAGCCTAAAATCAAGATGTTGGCTACTAAGAAAAACACTTTTGTACCAAAAAATATCCCAAATTTTCGGGATCAACAAATTTTATTGTATACTCCATGAGATGCGGTAAACCCTATCGGACACATACCTGTTGCCTTATTACAACATAGTATGGTTGCTTTTCTCAAAAGTATTCGCCAAACGGTTTGAAACATGTACTTATGAGTAGCAGGGATCGAGTCGAGAGTCGGGAGTCGTAATATAGCGGTAGATATCGTATTAAGCGTGATCATGGGAAGCGGGTTCAACTGTATTATTTATATTTATTTATTTCAAATATCTTAAGATAAATATGCATCCGATTATTCGATTTCTAGTCATAACGCTGCCACATTTTGTGAGCTACGCTTAGTCTCGTGTAAGGCAGCGGACACAAACTCAGCGAGCAAAGAGCGGCGGCGGCAGCGGCTCATGCAATTCCATAAATACGAGATTTTGAAGACGAAGACGAATTAAATATTGTATGAAATAGGAGTGAGGCGTATTTATAGAAACAGTTAAAAAAAAAACAGATATTTCAAAGTAACAACATGAAACAGGTATCTCAGAACTGCTCCTACCTATTTCGCCTGTTCCTCAAACAACCGTAGTAGCCGTAACTCGACATACAAAACGAAATGACCTGGAACAGCTATGTGAAACAGTTCCAAATGAAATATGCTCCATTCTCTTCTGACTTATTATAATTGAAAGAGACAACATCTGTTCTTTGGAACAAATTCTTTGCTCCTCTGGTTCATTGTAATAGAAAGAGATAGAACTGTCACTGTTTCTGAGCTTTTCAGAAACAGACACTATGTCTGAATCTGTTGCAATCAATGAGTCTTTAGTTTCAGTGGAACTATTGCGGCTGTTATTTTGGAACAGGATTTTGGAACTGTTTTCTTCTTGGAACTTAAACAGGTGAAACAGGTTTCTAATTTTATCTGTTCCAACTCACCTCTAGTATAAAAAGTACACTATGCGCAAACAAGCAAATTATAAACTAGGCCTAACTATAAAACATTGACGATAAAAATGTTTAGCTCAATGCTGGTCCGCTCCACAGCAACTAAAGTGCCCAAACTTTGATGGAAATGTGAAAACATTGTTGGACCTGCTGAAGATTGTAAGATTACCTTTGCATTTAGACTCATTCTCTGCTGCATTGTATAATTTTACTCATAAATTATTTCGTAACTAATGTAACCATGATTTTGTAAAAACTGACAACTGGTTCAAAAGAGTGTGCATTGAGTTTCTTGCACATTCTTCTCCATAGGATCTACTCTTTGGAACGTGCAACTGCCGTGCTGGAGACAGGGTCGGTGAGTGTGTTTTGTTGCAGAACAACCTGCTGCTCTTGTCGCTAGCGCGGCAGAATTAGCTTCATCTATTTGACTGACAGACCTTGACTATTCAAAAGTAATAAAGGATTTTGTATTTGAATGCGCTGGTTCCGTGAAATTGCGCAGTGTCCGCGGCCTAAAGGGAGTGAGTGTATCGTCACCAACCGCGCACAAGTCCACACTTCCAACTGCTACTGACAAGTTCCAGATGGAAGGGCCCAGCATTACTGTGCTATAGAGACTGACAGAATAAACACAAAAACGATTTAATATATCGCTCATTTGCGACAAGGTCGACATTTCTCAAAATTGACGATTTTTTAGTTATCAATACAGTTGTGTTGAAAAAATTGCACTCCGTTTACTGTAAAAACGTCATTTCTCTAAGCTCTATAGTAAGAGAGAGAGAGCAGACATTCACAGTTGTGCCGTTATAGTATTGTTTCTTTCGTTTTGGTGACTTGGGGCAGCAACGACATTATTTAGTTGTGATGTATCAGTGCATGCGGTGGGTTCTACTTGTATTCTTGAAGAACGACATTTTTTACGTAACAACGCTCTTGCTGGTAAGTTAAGTACAATTTATTTTAAAATGGTTTTCACGAATAACATGTTTAGTATAAATGTGTCAATAATGCCGATTATATTTGAACAAATCAGTGCACGCTTATTTCGTGTTATGACGATATTGCTGAGAAAATTAACAACCATTGGAGTATTATTACGAATTATGACGTTGTTGTTAACAAAGGAAACAATTAATCAATATTTAAAAAAAACATATCTACACTTATGTCATTACACTTTAAAATAATTTGCGTTATTTATGGTAAAATGTTGCACCATTTCGTAATAAAACGTTTTAGACAATAATTCAAGAAACATTTTCTCATTTATGTATTTTTCTTAAAACTTTTTCTTTTGCATTTTTAGGTAACAATGGCGTTTTCAAGTACCTCAAGAGGCAAAAAAATGGTAGCATTTATCGACAAGCATAATAATTCGCCCAATGAAGTGGTTACGCCTAATAAAACCAGTGTGTACTTTGGTTTCTTTTGTGATTATATTTTTATCCTCGCGTATCTATTATAAAATTAACTTAATACTTTTCAGGAAATGACGAAGCTAACCAAACATCATACGAGATGAGAAATTTGTCATATGAGTGTAATTCTTCTTCCCGCTCAATCAGCTGATGAATCCGAATCAGGTGACGATCGTCATCTGATTCGGATTCATCAGCTGATTCAGATTCATCAGATGACACGTTTATTGAAGGTATATTGTAGTGAATCGAATTCGCTTATTAGGATCTTCAATTAAATGCTTATTATGTTTACTTATTTTGCAGGGAGTGAGTGATTCTGTAAAAGATCCGATGTACATACCACCTGAGCAACTTCTTAAGCAGAATAGTGCTGAGTTGATAGAGACAATTGAGGATTCAATTCCACTACCGTCTACCGTCGGCAGATAGATTCATAACTATTTCCGAACCATCTCCTCTGCAGCGTAGTGCTGAGTTACCAGTTGAACAGACAAGTGAGAATTCTCACGCCCAGTAGTTCTTAAATAATAACTTTCTTTGATCTTCAGATAGTTTAGATTGACCCTGTAACCGGCATTTTTCTCCGCATGGCTCTTTCATTTTTCTCTCTTCTTTTATTTTATTGCCAGCAGTTTTATAAGCTTGTCCAGTATTACGCAGTATTTTTTTCACATTTCGGATCCAATTTGCTTCATTCCGTTTGCGTGTTCTTCCTTGTTTTGCCTTTGGACTTGCAGGAGACGAAGTTATGTTCCTATTTTCCATTGAAGTTGAATAGCATAATTCCATTGCCATCCGAAATGTGAAAAAAAAATACTGCGGAATACCGGACAAGCTTATAAAACTGCTGGAAATAAAATAAAAGAAGAGAGAAATATGATAGAGCCATGCGGAGAAAAATGCCGGTTACAGTGTAAATCTAAACTATCTGAAAATGAAAGAAAGTTATTATTTAAGAACTACTGGGCGTTAGGTGATAAAAAAAAACAATGGGAATACATTTCGAAGAGTATGACGATCATTACACCAAAATATCGTTACATTCGTGAAGGCGGAGTAAGAAAACCTCGTCAAAAGAATCACGCATTTTATTTCAAGCTGCCCAATAAATCGGTGAGAGTTTGTAAGATTTTCTTTAAGAACACCTTAGGTATTAATGACCGGCCAATTCGCACCGTTTTAGAAAAAGAAGACCAAGTGGCAAATTGTCTTTTAGCTGATGAAAAATTCGGTAAACATGATAAAAATCCACGAGTTGACGAAGCTATCAAAAATGGCATACGTGAATACATAGACGTGATACAAAAAATCGAATCGAGGGTTAAGATTGGAGATATAAAAATTTTGAAGATTAAAAAGGATAAGCCACGCGTATTATTTTACAAGAACTCAGCAGAAAGAAAGAAGAGAAGATTTTTTAGAAAGAAGCAGAAATTATCAGAAAAAAAAAGGATTGACGTAAACGTCAAGAACGCTTACGATAGTAAACCAGGCATATCGGACAGAAAGAAAGCAGATTTGTTGGAATTGATTTGACAAAAACCTAATTCCACAGTTCTATGCTCGGTTTTACAATTCTTTGTAAGGTTTTTTTTGATAACTGTTAAGAAAGTTGATTTTGAAGACTGATGGTGTGCCATTTCAATTTGATAATTTAGATTTAAGCGCAATACATACCGTTGATTTTTTGTAAAGATGCTAACGTGACTATGTTGTAGTTCACTTTTGGTTCCTATATTAATAAAAAGTTTTTTCAATATCGACATACTTTGGTATTATTACCTTAAATTTACCTCAAATTTAAAATGATTATTGAGTGTAATGTCATAAATCAAAATACTACAAAAATATTTATATATTTATCAGCAACAATGACATAAGTAGTACCTTGCTGCGGAAAAAATAGCACAGTATGTCTTGTGCGCTGTAAAAATAAGTTTTAATAATTTAACAGAAAACTATAATAAACACACTACATTTTTGTCTAAATAAGTTACCAAAGAAATCAATTATTGTAGTATAATTTTAACTTGAAACTATAAAATTGCTCTCCTGTAAAATGATGTTTTTTGAGAAATGTCTACCTTGTCACAAATGAGCGATATAAACAACGGGTCCTTGTTTTTTTTTAACCGACGTCCCAAAACGGAGGAGGTTCTCAATTCGGTTGTATTTTTTTTTTCTTATGTTTGTTACCTCATAACTCCGTCAATTATGAACCGATTTCCGAAAAATTCAGATTGCAGATTGGTCCCATTAAAATTTTATCAAAATCGGTTACGAAGTTTCGAATTTAAAACGAAATAGCTGGAATTCGTTTACTTGGATGATGGTTTTTCGTCATTCAAGTAATCGAAATTGCGTATTTTACTTTTCTGTGATTTTGCAGTGGTGTTGTTACTTTTTACAAAAAAATACAACCGACTTCCAAATTAAAAAAAACACTACAAAGTAAAAAAATAACTTTAATTTCGGAAGTCGGTGTTTTTGTTAGTATCTTCGTATTTTGACACCGACTTCCGATTTTTTTTGATACTATAATGTTACGTCATTTTGTTACGTAGGTATAGGATGCTTAATGTTTCAGCAAGTGTGACGATGTCAGGTAATATGGCAACTGATTATAATCATTGTTATGGTACTGCTTTGTTTGTTTTATAAACATTGTTATGGAATGGGCTTTTGATCTGTACACGAAAAACTTTGCAACGTCCAGGTAATATTGCTGCGATGAAAGTCACTTTCTATGCTCCCTTTTTTTAAGGATTGGAAATCATCAAATGATTCCTCCCGCTTTGGGCGGACCAGAGGGGAAGGTCAAACTCGTACTGACTAAAACCCGTGTTTCTCCTAACGTCCCTTGCGTTCCTGGATTTGCGGTGGCCCATTCTTCCAAATCTTTTCTGCAGTTTTAGCATGATTTATGACATACTTGCCAAGTATCAACATCATCTTCCTGCCCTTATCCCATGTTACGTTTTTTTCTTCCACTCTGCCCTATCAGCCGTCCAACTATCACTAACTACCATATCATTAATATCGCTCCTCACACAATCCATCTTTTTTTTTCTTTGGCCATCCTCTCACTCTCACCCATTCGGGAGATAGTAGGTACTCTTTAATATTTTTAGACATGGCAGGCGTGTGCATACCCTTTAGTGACCAAACGATATTTTGATGAATACTGAACAATGCGAAATTAAATCGCTTTTTTATTGATACCACATGGATACTAATTTTTTTAAGGTTATTTCATACATACAGAGACTTTTTATAACATAGCTCGTAGATAAACTTACTTGGATCTGATACACATATTGCCAAACCTTCTAGCTATATAAGACTAAGTGTGCATCCCTGTGCAGGTGTGCTCTGCTTGGGCGGATTAACGCCGTGTCCTCGAAGCGGCGATCTGCGGCGACCTCTCGCGCCCTGGTCCAATCCATGGTCCGGAAAGAGACGGACTGGGACGCCGTCACCTTCTCTGCGAAGCAGTCATGCTAGCGAAGGAGGTGACGGAATGGGAGAGGGAGAGAACTTAGAGAACTGAGAGGCCACCGTAGGCGCGGGCCTGTGGACGATGAGCTATGGGTAGCTCGCCATCCGTCCGTCTTATGATGACAGGCCGTGTCGACGGCGCGTTCGTGTTCCACGCGCGCCTCAAAGAGAGTCAGCACACAGAGGGGCCCGAAAAGGCCTACGCCTGCCGGAGTTGCGGATCTATTCAAAAGAGATACCGCGGCTCCGGAACACAAAGGGCAATGAAGGAACATTGATGGGTGACACTCCCTCCCGCTCCGCCCAAAACGGGAGAAGTCATTCGATGATTTCCCATTCCTAAAAAGAAGACTAAGTTTGCATAAGTTTAGCCCTTACCAAACATGGTAGAGTCTATGTCTACGACGACTCTGAACAAAGCCGTCCCTTAGAGCTTGTGCACTGTAATAGCCTGACATGATCTGGGCGGTATCCGACGCCACTCGACTTTACCTTGACCATGCTACATCAGCTTCCATCCAGTTCCTACCTCATAGGGTTTCCAGCGATGGTCATCTACCACTGGGACTTCAGTCGAACTATCGTTCATGACGAATTGTACCTATGTGGTCTGTAAACGAGTCGAACCGCAACCGCCCTTGTGTTAGCAGATGAGACGGTTTGACTGTGAATGGCATCCAATATAACTGAGACAAAATGTGGAACTTTCATCTAGCATTGGTCGTATAGCAGTACCATGCAGGACGTTTGGCATTGAGATGGTCCACTTATGTAACGGGGTTATGAAATGGGATTGAAGCGTTCTGTACCATCATATAAAACATGACATGATTAAAATTTTCATTGGCGAGGCCTATTATGCGTCAGAGAATTTTAACACTGCGGTGTATATTGCAGTTTTAGATCTGCGATTCCTAATTAGAATAATAAGAACCCCTTTCAGTTGCTGTCGCAAAAAATATTTTATTATAATAATATGGAATGCATTTTTGTTTCTTTTTTATTCGCAAAATAGTTGAGCTAACGTCATCTATAACTGTTCCTAATTTGAACGCAGCCTTCGTTCAAGTTGATATAATTACCATTAGTAGTTTTTGAGATATCCAGACGTGACAGACGGACAGACTTAGCAACACCATAGGTAAGTGTTCCTTTTTACCATTTTGGTATCGAAACCTAAAAACACGTATAAACAACCAAAATCGCTTTCGTATACGAGGAATGTTATTTAGGATTTAGGTTGCCTAATAATTGTTATTGTTTTTTTCAAGCAACATTAGTACATTTCTCAGGTCTCAGAACATCTCGATCCAATGTCGTGATGAGAGCCTCCTCAGATTTTGCAAAGGCTTTTGCGTGCTATACAGGGGGGCTACTCTCTAAGCCCGATGTCCGTAGTTTCGGGCTTAGTTGCGGGCGTATTCTACTCCGTATTAATTACGGACTTACGATTGGTTCCAAGTTCAATAAAAGTGAACACGATTTCACAGCGACTTCCAATAGTGTTGACATTAATTCTTATTAGTTAGGTTATATGGAGCAGAATGCGCCCGCAACTAAGCCCGAAACTACGGACTTTGGGCTTAGAGAGTAGCCCCCATGGTGACAAAGAACAATGGCAGCCACCCATACATTAAATTAGCTGAGATTAAATTCTTGCGTCTTTTAATGAAAAACATCTTGTCTAACTCGGCGTCAACTACTGAATAAGTCTGTGCAAGTATTTTTATTCCAGAAAGCCGAGATTAAGAGAAATTCAGTCATGAACTTTTGTAGGATAATTATGTCTATGGTAATTCCAATTTGAAAACAACCGCGGCCCATCTGTGAAACGTGTTTCACTAACAACGAATCAACAGTTGTCAAACCAACTTGTATTTATTTTTAGATTTGGGATACTAGTCTTTTTGTCCAAGATTAATTGAAAGTAATTGATTTATTTTTACACTACAACATTTTTACTTGCCTGTACGGTACATTTCCACATCGAAATAAACAGTATTGTTAATTCATTTATTCCGTTTAATTAAAATAAACTAAAACTGATTTTATTACATTATTATGCTGTGCTTACTGTCACTTGGCCGAATAAATATGAAAAGGTGACACTAAACGTCAATGAAAAAATCAAATTACTTTTTATATATAATATCTTTTTTATCCAGCTTTAACTAGTTAATGTGATAATTTGAAAAAACATAGAAAAATAATTGAACTGCCTTCGTATATAAGTCACTTTTAGACGCTTAAATCGAATTCAGCTAAGATCTCGCCTTTGTTCTTTTGACAGATGGGGAGGAAGTGGTAGACCAAACGGATGGGTTCATTGTTCGAAGAGTGTCATGAAAGAAAAGAGAGAAAATTGCGTGACGACCGTAAGTATCATGGGGCAGGACAATGATAAGATGATGAAAATTATAAAATGAGCCCTCTCAGATGATGTCACTTAGAAAAAAAACTGCGTATTAAAATTTACATTATTTTATTTTAATCGATACTTTACATCTACGGTCATGAGATTACATTAAACAATCTTTATACATAGTTTAAAGTTACAAAACAAAATATTATTAAGGATACAGTACTTAAGGGAGTCGTTTAAATCACACAATAATTAAGTTTTATTTAATGTAAAAAAACTTAAAACTTTGCTAATCAAATACATTGATTACACTAAAGTAAACAAAAAATATATTTGCACAACTCTTTTTAACGGAGAAGCTCGTTGCTAAATAATAACAGCTGGACGGGCTTATCGTTACGGTTAAGCAACGCAACCTCTGTACCCAGTGTTATATTATAACACTGGGTACAGAGTGCATCTTCAAACGTGTGCACGCACATATCCAGTTTATTCTATTATAATGTCACCGTGAAAGCTTAGGAGAGGTGAGTGTGAAAGTGAACTGCAGTGCGATTCTGTAGACGTGTCGATGTGAACACTTAGGCGAAGTGAACGACAAGTGAGCTGTCATGCCATCTTGTTTGTATGATTTGACGCCTCACTTGTCGTTCACTTCGCCTAAGTGTTCACTTCGACACGTTTACAGCAGTGCGATTCTGTAAATATGTCGAAGTGAAGGCGTGGGTGAAGTGATCACGAAGTAAGCTGTCAAGCCATACAAACAAGATGAAATGAAGCCTCACTTGTCGTTCACTTCAACTAAGTGAACACGGTGAGATGTCAACAGAATAGACCGGCAGAACCGCACTGCTGTCAAACCATCCAAACAAGATGGTATGAAAGCTTACACCAAAGTGATCACGGTGAGATGTCAACAGAATCGTCTGGCAGCTTTCCCTCTGAGCTGAACTGATAGGTCTTTTAAACCTCACTGCACCTAAATCTTTTGTATTCTGTCGATTCTGTCGACATCTCACCATGTAAACTTTGATAATAAAGTGCTCATTTCATCTTGACTGTATCGATTGACAACTCAATTCGCCTCAGTTTTACACGGTGAGTAATTTCGAAATCGTACTACTAAATCATACTGCAAGAACCCCACGCGTTCTAGTTGTACTGTTCATTTAAGAGAAATCACGGAATCTTAAATTGCTAAGGTACAAACGAAAAATAGTAAAGTCGTAAAGTAAACTGACTTGAGTGTGAGAGCACCGTTGTTTTTCTTTGTTTCTTGTTTATCTAATTTCACATTGATTGGCTCATATTTGTGCGTCACATTCGGGTATAAACGTGTTTTTTTCTTCTCTCTTTCTTCTTCATTTTTATCCAAGCTGATATTTGTTGGTTTATACATATTTGATGATATATAGATTGGATCATCTTGAAATATACCGTTGTTCAGTTCTTCCAACATAGCTATAGTTCGGTTGTTATTTTTTTCACGCATATCTTTAGACCTATTGTCTGTTGTTCCTTGCATTATTTTTTTCATATTCAATATAAAATTGCGCGCTCTTTCATCCAAGCTGGATATATTTTTTTCCATATCTTTTAACATATCTAGTGTAAGTTGGATTTCATTTTTATCAGTAGTTGTTGTTTGTACATATTGAATATCATACGTACGACCATTTAGATCGAAACATAATTTTGAGATAAATCCTTCCTGGAAACAGATAAAATAGCATAACTTACAATCCTAAGAGATATTCCTCGAAAAGTTACATAGAGATGTGCGCACTCCATGAAAATGGGAGGGTGCTCCAACCAGACGGGTTTTGTCAGATACAAAACCCGTCTGGCTTTGACTACTGCCTGGTGGAGGCTGTCCGGCTGTTGCATACCTATGTACAAATCACGCGGAGCTTTTTGATAACACGATGAAGAAATTGGATGACATCAGAAAACCATTTCTACTAATTAACGTGTCATGCGAAAAACACGACATGCGAATGTGTATGGTTTTTTGTAGTTTGCTCATGGCGATATATAGTTGGTGTAGCGCTGCTAATTGCCTAGAGTAATCACAAATCTGGTCAAGAATGTTTCAGTTCCATGTAGAAGGAAACCATTCAATTATGAGTATCATCAACCGGGAACAAGTTCAGAGTCCGGGTTGCAACTGAGGCAATCGAAAAATCCAACACTCTGCTCACTCGGAAATAGAACCTTGTGACCATGGACTAAGCGCCGAGAGTATAAAGGGTGGCCACGAAGATACGATCAATCATTGACATGAATCAGGAAAGAACAGCGAAGGAGTAAGAGAAAATGTCATTTCAATTACGTTTTAACAATTAGGATGGAAGTGCAGTCAGATCGAACAGGACAATAGGCACAAGGAAACAAGGAAACACTCGCCATCAAACGTAAAACTCGCCATCAAACGTAAAAGTTTGGCGAGTTTAGATTTAAAAGTAACCTCTGTAATACAATTTTGTTAAATAAAAAAAAAAAAAAAAAAAAAGAAACGCAAGTATCAGACATGCTACGCATCTCTGTATAATGTAAAGTTATCAGTATTATCCTAATTTATAAAAAAATCCAATACTGAGTGATTAAGTGAGTGACTGACAGACACCTCACAGCCGAAAGTACAGCTAGTCTATTCTGTAAATAACCACTTCGATATCGACTTCACCTGAGTGACTAAGCTTACAAAGTGAACTTTATTTCACACATCATAAGGTCTTATATTTATACGAATTTGAAACTCACCTCGGATTCCACTGTCGAGACACGAAAATGTTGTTACAGAATAGCACTGCTGGTCTAAGTATCTTAGTAAATCACGTCAGAACGGCTGAACGGATCCATATGTAATTTGGCGCAGAGGCAGATTTTAGTCATAAGATACCTTTTACTCCGGGAGTACGAGTACGTTCCCTTGGTAGTTCCAAGGGAATTTGGACATTCACAATGGCGACACTGCTGGCTTTTGTTTGTACTTGGAATTGCGGCAAACTTCTCAAGTACAGTAGACCAGGGTCGATAATTTTTTAAACCAAATAAAATAATAGTAGGATGAAACCCATTGGAAAAATAATTTACAGGCGATCTGAGGTCTGAAAGTGGATGGGGTGCGTGTTTAAGGGTACAAAACGATTTATCTCGATTTCCAGCAAAAGTACAAGTCTTATGGAAAAAAGTCAAATATTAAAGTTGTAGGTAATATGAAGATCTACCACTTTTGCATTTCCACTTTTTTCACATAACATCAAAATCTGTGTGAAAATAACCGTTTTTGTTTTTTTTTATTTTTCTCTTTTACAAGAATTTTTTTTTCACGAGTTTTGGTGAAAACTTACCTTTATGTCCCCAATATGCTATACTTTTTTTTTATTTAATAATTATTTATGTTTTCACCTTATTTTGACTTCATAAGTCAAAAATCACCTTCATGTTCAATCGAAAATTCTCCCATCAAAATACCTGCTTTTTTTTTAAAAAAGTCGGTGGTCTTTCCGTTCACTGAAATCTCTACTTTCAGATGGTGAAAAAAAAATACACTACTCTTGTAAATGTTCCCAAAAATGCAAAGAAACGAATGATAAAATTGTACGAGGTAGATACTATTGTACGGGAAGGCAAAATTCTTTTTTTAAATATTAAGTTCACTACACATCAACTCGTGACGTACTAAGAGAGATGAGCATGGTTTTAGTCTAAGTGTGTGCTTGAGCGTGTATGTTCACTTGCAGGAGCACGGTTTTGTGGCTTCACTTTTTTTGTTCGCGGTGCGACGTCTTCGATCGTCTTCGTTTCTTTGCAGTTTTTTGTGAACATTTTCCATAGTAATGCATTTTTTTTTCACCATCAAAAAGTTGAGATTTTAATAAACAGAAAGACCACTGACTTTTTAAAACAAGCAGATATTTTGATGGGAGAATTTTCGATTGAACATGAGGGTAATTTTTGAGTAATTAAGTCAAATAAGGTGAAAACATGAATATTTTAAATAAATAAAAATACATTTTGTTGGGGACATAAAAGGTAAGTTTTCACCGAATTTCGTGAGAAAAAAATATTTCTTGAAAAAGAGAAAAATAAAAAACCAAAAACACGGTTATTTGAATTTTTTACATAGAGTTTGAGGTTATGTGCAAAAAGTGGAAAACAATAGTTGTAGATCTTTTATTACCTACAACTTTGCTATTTAACTTTTTCCATAAGATTTGTAGTTTTGCCCGAAATCGAGATAAATCGTTTTTTACCCTTAAACGCGCACCCCCATCCACTTCCTGACCTCAGATCACCCGTAAATTATTTTTCCATTCATTTTTGTTATATTTTCTTTCTTTTCTAATGGGAAACCCCATTCAACTATATTTTTTTTTTCACTTTTTCCATTTTCAAAGGCTCAGGTAAGAAAGATTATGATATTAAACAGTTGTTAATATACTTACTAAATCCGTGTTCATTGTAATGCAATATTTTTTTATTGGGTCAGTAAATACCACTGACACTCCCACCAGCAGCATAGCTATAGTCGCGAACCGGAACATTTCAGCTCATCGGTTGCTGGAAAACAAAAAAAAAGTATTATTATTCTCTACAGGGAAATATCGTTATCTTTTTATATTTTTTTTTTTTTTTTTTTTTTATACAAAACGTGGAAACTCTTGGCCCAAATCTCACCTGATGGAAAGTGATGATTAGGCCGAAGATGGAAGCGAGTTTCACCCGGAATCCTCTTACACAGAGGAACTGGCTATCATACCTCTAACTGCCGGAACACAACAATGCTGCATATTTTTGTGAATGAGTGATTGATTAATAATAATAAATAAATAAATAAAAAACTTTATTTCCACTTTTACAATTTTTACAAGTATTTTGAAGCAATTGCAATTTTTACAAACATATTTGTTAAAAATTGTATGTCACATAGGTTATCGACCTCTGACATACAAGCTAAGATTAAACTTGTGTTATGGAGCTGGGCTCATTCCATTAATTACATCAACGGACTAACTTAGACGACACAGTTGGCGCAGTGGTTGAGCGATTGACTGCTGCGCAGCATGTCGCGGGTTCGATTCCCGCACGGAACAAATATTTGTACGGCCTACATGTATTTGTTCCGAGTCTGGGTGTTTTCTATCTATAATATGTATGTATTTACAAAAAAAAATGTATATAAGTAGTTTATCAGCCATCTCGTTACTAGGGCATGCACCCGGTTCTACCCGGTTCTGAAAGAACCGGGTATACCCGGTTCTTTCAATATGTGTGCAGAACCGGTTCCAGAAAGAGTAAACCCGGTTCCCCCGGTTCTTTAGAAAAATTGTTCGCGCTATATCTTCGATTCAAAATACGCGGAAATGTGCAAGGGTATTGTAAATCTGATACAGCCTGTGCCAAGTTATGATAATATAAACGACGAAACTCAGCAACAAGTAGAAGGTGAAGTCGTTCTCGCTTCAACCCCAACCCCATCATTGTAAAAAAAGAAGAATTTGATCTCGAAATCCTTAAAGCTACATCCGCACAAGGCGAAACCAGTCGGCAAGATCATTACGATTGTGTAACAACAGTTAAAATTGAAATGACTTTTTTTTTAAAATGGTGGTAGTTGTGGTAAAAATCTTTCGACTGCACATAACTACCTAAGAGCTATACCACCGACAAGCGTGGAGCCTGAGTGAATTTTCTCCTCAGCAGGTTATATCTGCAATCGCCTGCGCAGCTCACTGCGCGACCGGAGTTTGGACGTTACTAGCTATTTAAGATCCTATTATCAGGAAAAACGAATTTAAAAGACAACTGTTGTGAGTGCTGCTGTGGCTGTGGTGGGACTGTTATCTTTATTAACTATCTTTTTTTCTTATAGTTACTAAAATATATAATCTCTTCGTTATTTCTTTCGATAGGTTGTATGCGTGTATTATGTTATAAATATGTTTGATTTTTTAGATTTTATTTATGTTTTTGAAACGTTATAAAAGATTTGATTTTATTTTACTAATATATGATAATTATAAAGAAAAGTACTAATATTATAACTGAGACTGATTTGTTATCAAAACTGTAAAACTGATTTGTTACAAAACTTGCAAATATTATGTTGATTAGACAAATGTTAACTATTTTATTTCATATTCTTAGTGGTAATTGCTTACCCTGACAAAATCTCCATAGATTTATTCATATCCCAAAAAAAAACTTTTAAAAAAATTGCTAACAGCCTGCCAGACCCGGTTCTCGAAAACCTGGAACCGAATGCGGTTCTGCATGCCCTACTCGTTACCATAACACAAGCATTAAGTTGCTTAGCTTGGGACTATACGCCATATTATGGCGTTGTGTGAAATGTCCAAGGATATTATTATTATTATTATTATTAATGCAGATAGCTTTAGCGATACATAGGGTTTTTTTTGGTTGGATCGAAGATGTGTTTGATGAAATCTTCTTCAATAATGTTACTTAGAATTAAGAGGGCTAATTGTAATTATTTAGGCTAAATGTTCACATCTCAGTCGCAATCTGCTAAAAACATATAATCTAACTCTGCATTTAAACAGCTTGCGACTTAGATACGATTGCAAACGTTACTTCAAAATGATTAGAGTTGGCCCTCCGAGCAATGTTTGATTTTAGACTGTAGAAGAGAGAAAAACAGACAATATAACTTGCACCATAGGCCCTAGAACTTACGTTCTATCAATAACAATGACTGTTAAAAATTTATAAAAACTCTCCAAAGATTCTTAAAAAATCAACACTAGTGATCGAGTAGTAGTGAGTCCTAACTATTTTGGACATAAAACGTTTCCAATGTGAAACAAAAAAAAAATGAGAGGTGTGAAGGGACACCCGCATGGAACGAAGTTCCTTTTCTAGCAACAGGCATCCCGCCGTACGGTGACATATTTTCTCGCCTTTTCTTCATGCCTAATAATAGCTATCTAGTATTATTATGTACAAAAAACCTGTATACACTCAACAAAAACACATTAGTATCTAATATCCTATGAATTTTTGACTTTGACCTTGACTTTGTCCTTGACTTCGACTTCGACTTTGACTAACTAATTTGAATACTGGCATGCTTTTTATAAGAGAGAGAGAGAGAGAGAGAGAGAGAGACAAAAACATCAACACAACAACACGCACGGCTTACCTACAATAGCTTTCTATATCAAAAAGTGTCGTGTCAACTTTTCGTGAGAATTTTTTTCGTCTAGCCCCCTTTCACAACGCGCGATAAGGAACTTCGTTCCAAAAAACAACGTGAAAAATACATACAACTCTTTCACCTTAACGATGTCGGTCACCGATGGAGCACGCTTGCCTAGAAGTGTTGTAGTTATCAGGAAACAGACTCCGGCTGGGATTCCAATACACACAATCGTTCATGTGTGTCGATGTGACTTATACCTCGGAGTTCACTGTTAAGTATGAATGTTGTTACTCCCGAAGTCAGAAAACAAAAGATCCCCGAATTAATAAATTTCGATTTTTGCTACTAAGTACACTCACACATCTATATCAAACAGTTATCGGGAATTTCCTTGTTCTCACAACATACAACAAGGAAATCCCCGATAACTGTTTCTAGGCAAATACCCCGAACGTAGGTTGATAAATGTTATACAACGTGTTTATTTTTATATCTCGTAACTCACCACTTAAAAGAATCGAATAATATTTTGCAACAATTTTTTTCTTGATCTATTTTCACACAAAATAATCCAACAAAACTGCGACTGTCCATTTAAATCACTTAAACCTGAAAAAACGATAAAGTAGCATTTTAATATGAACTCCAAATGAACTAACTTATCAGTACGATGTTGATCAGTTTATATTTTAATTTTAAGTTGAAATAGTTGGTTCCTATGGCAATTGATCATCGATATCTTGAATGAGTTTCACAATAATAACCATTTTTAATATAAAAACAGATGCGACGCTCTGCACTGCACCATCACCACACCGAACGACATTGAATGAAATGAGTCTGTCCTTAAAGTTATGACCTCTAAGCCTTTTAGGTATCCCACAACGGCTCTCTACACCGAATGTAAAGTCCATACGGTGAGACAGCTCTTTGTTCTGTACTCTATTCTACGTAAACATCCTTCAGTGGAATATGAGCCGAATGCTACCAAAAAGCGCAGGCACTATATTGTTTGTCCTACCCACAGATGTAGAACAAACCTTGCCCGGCGCCATTATAGTATACTGTCAAACCACCTATATAATAAGATGAACAAACTTTGGGGCATTGTTTCCTTGTGTCGAAATGAATGTAAGTACACTGTTTCTAAGTGGCTCTTAACACTTGATTATAATAAGACTGAAGATCTGATAAATAAATCGTATTAAACCACTTAATTGCATACCTACTCTAACTACTACTTGGACAAATATCTCGTATACACGTTTTCACATAAACACACAGTCTTTCACTCACACACACGCCATCACACACATCCTATCACACATGAGATAAGGCAACATCTTAGTAAATATGTACTTGATTTATATATATATATATATATATTTTAAATACTGTGCTCGTCCTACAACTTCTGTTAATGTGTTCTAATTGTAAGCGAGAACGCTGGTACCCTAAACACAAGTTTAATCTTATACTGGGTACCAGAGTTCAACGTAAACACCTTTATTGTTGTTATAAAACTTCATAGTGTCTAAATTTGTGTTTTTTGTACAACTTTTGAATAAATATATAAAAAAAAAATAGTCTGACCCGCTGTGAATTCACAAAACGCACCTACGCGCGTGAGTGCGTAAAAAACCCGCACGATAATGCAGATCTGCACTGTGATGCGTGGCAGTGTGATAACCGCCTTAGTCATCTGCGAAGCGTAGGTGGGATAGATATTTACCATTGATGTTTAATCCTGTCATTTGCCAGTTGAATCTTTTTATTGTTGACTCTAGAATTGATATTTAATAAATCATTTTGGAGGCAGCGGGTCGCCTTGTTTCACCCCTCTTCCGATGGAAAACGTAGGATCAGTGGATTCTAGTTTTATTTTTGCAGTACTATCTTTATAAATGTTTCTGATTATATCTTTATACTCTTGTTTGACTTCTTTAGCTTGCAGGGCGGTCCATATACTTGAATGTGACATGGTATCGAAGGCCTTTTTATAATCGATAAATGCGGTGTAGAGCGCTCTTTGCTTCTCTTGGTATTTTTATAATATTTGTTCTAGAGTATGTATATGATCGATTGTTGAAAAGTGCTTGCAAAAGCCTGCTTGTTCTTTTGGTAGGTTGGCTTCTATTCTGACACTTATACTTTTTTAATAATTGTGGAAAACAGTTTATAGATACATGAGAGTATTCAGCTTATAGGCCTATAGTTTTTGATATCTTTGAGTCACCTTTTTTGTAAATTAAAATTATTTCCGACATGCTTATTTTTATTACAGCCCATGTTTATTTTATATTTAATAATAGTCCATAGCATTTATTATAATTCGTGTATTCTCTGCCCTACAGAGAAACAAAATAAGCTGAAAATAAAATTGAATTAACAATAATATAACTTTACCTAAAAGTTATGGTTTATCAAAAAGAACACGCTATATACGAGTACATAGTTTTCCGGGAATTCCTTATCTACGATTTGCCTTGTAAGGTAAACAGTGCCCGCGTCATCAATGTCGCTTGATAAACCATACTTAGAAGTATTTTCAATATTTTTAAAATGTGTGTCAATCCTACTAATATTTAATTGTGAAAGTTTGTATGTTTGTCCGTCAATCACGCAAAAACGACTGAAGGGATTTGGGTGAAATTTGGCACACATGTAGGCATAAGCTACTATTTATCCTGGTAAAATACATGGATTAATGGAGACAGAGGCAGAAATGGAAATCCAGAGTTCCTGCTGCCTTAGTACTTCAGATTCAAAAGTACCAGGAGAACAGAAAAATTTCGACAATTTTTTTACTACTATGAGTGCGGCTATGAGTGGGGGTGGGCGTTGCGACAACGAACCGTTTTTAAAGACCGTTTTGTGTTCTGCGACGATGGAACCGTTTTACGTTCTGGGTTCAAACAGTCTTCGTTGCACAAACTAGTCTGTCTTCCAATTACTTGGTGCGATTTTTTATTTTACGCCTATGAAAATAAAGTCGAGAACGCAATGATGCAACTATATCTATCTATCTTCTATATCTATACTTATAATAAATCTGTAGAGAGGTCAATTCTGTACATTAAATATATTTCCAAAATAACTATCAGGGGGTGTTTAGGGATCGATACTGATGCCAAAAATGCAATCAGTAAAATTTTTGTCCGTCTGTCTGTCTGTCTGTCTGTCTGTCTGTATAACCGTTACAGAAACAAAAACTACTCGACGGATTTTAACGAAACTTGGTACAATTATTCTTCATACTCCTGAGCTGGTTATTTGAAAAGTATACTTTTCATCACGCTACAATCAATAGGAGCCGAGCAGTGATGGGAAATGTTGGGAAAACGGGAGAAGTTACTCCATTTTTTAAGCTTCCGTCGCGTGTGCAACCTTAATGGTTAAAGCTACACAGAAATAATGTATGACGGAAATGTTCTCCTTAAAATTATAAAAAAAAATATCCCACGACAGCATAATAATATGTCTATCTTTTATGATTGACTCACAATAACACGTGTAACTCCCGATAGCTTAGCAGTTCGAAGCTTTCTGATTATATCTGTCTACTCTTACGTTTATAACACTCTCAGTCATTCCATTCTTTTTTATGGAATAGTTAATAATGTTCATTAAAAAAGTTAGCATTATTAACTATTCCATAAAAAAGAATCATAGAAATCGGTATAGAAACACCAAAGTTATACATGAAATACGCTAATAATAAGCCATCGCGCGTGAATACTGAATCATGCTGGTCGATGAACAAGAAGTCACTAATTACCCGATAGAATTTTTAAATTCTTTAAATATGCCCGGACTTCCTTCTCACGAAATTTAAAAAAAAATTGGCATTCCGATTATTCTGCTCCGAAATTAAAGACCACCACAACTTTGCAATGGAACTCGGCTAAAAGTAACCCAGTTGCAACAAAATATAATCGAGACTCAAATTTTAACAGGTTGTGGTGCAGGTGAAACCGTCTTTATTCCCAGAATTCCCATAATACCAAATAATTTTCCATTCCAATTTAAAAGAACGCAATTCCAAGTATCGGTGTCTTATGCAATGACAATTAATAAGGCTCAAGGGCAGACTTTTCGTATTGCTGGATGAAGTAGATCTCGGTGTCAGTTGTTTCTCGCATGGTCAGTTGTACGTCGCTCTTTCCCGGGTTAGCAGTTCTAGAAATCTTTATGTTCACGTGCCGGACGGGTCAACTTCCAACATAGTTTACCCGGAAGCTTTGCGCTGAAGTATTTTCGTTCTATAGGTACTTAAGCCTCATGTGAACGTGATATAAACAATATTACCAAAACATTAACTTAATAACACACAAGGAGTTACACGATGACGGAGTCGCGGGCACAGCTAAGTATTAAACAATAATATTGTGCGGTTACGTATTGCGATATTTTTCAACAGTATTGTAGATTGACATATTATATTTCTCTACTACTAAAATACGAAAGTTAATTAATCTGCCTGTTACATCAAAACCACTGAACCGTGAGGAAGGACATAGGCTACTTTTTTTTACGAAAAACGACAGAAACGCGGACGAAGTCGCGGGCAAAAGCTAGTTTCTTAATAAAGTCACTCGTCGAGTAATTTAAAGTTCTACGTCACCGTCTTCAAACCAGTTGCAAGAAACTGCAACTATTTTACTCGACGAAAACGTAATTCTATTCCATGAAATTTCGTCGTCGCGAAAACGGTTGCGTTTCATCCGTCTAAAATTCGACAACGACCCACCACTAGCTTTGAGTAATTAAGAGTGCTAAAAGATTCAAAAGCACCAAGAGATCAGCAACATTTCAAATTATTTTTGTCACAATTTTTTTATTTATTAGGAGAACAGAAACGTGTCGAAGTATTTTTGGGACTGGAATTGTGAGCGCTAAAGATTCACAAGTACTAGGAAAGCAGAGACATCTCGTAGTTTTTTTGTTGCTGGGATTATCAGCGCTTTAGATTCACAAGTACTAGGAGACCAGAAACATGTCGAGGTGTTTTCGGAATTGTGAGCGCTAAAGATTCACAAGTACCAGGAGATCAGAAACATGTCGAAGCATTTTCCGGGCTTGAGTATTGTGAACGGTATATATTCACAAGTACCAGGAAAGTAGAAACATGTCGATGTATTTTCGAGGCTGAAAATTGTAAACGCTATAGATTTCCGAAAATACGTCGACGTTTCTGTTCTCTTGAAGTTTTTTTTACCAGCACATGTATAAAAATACATATCGGAGTATTTTCGGGACTGGAATGAGAAACGCTACTGATTCACAAGTAGCAGAGAGCAGAAACATGTCGAAGTATTTTCAGGGCCGGAAATTGAGAACTCTATAGATTCACAAGTTTTTTTTTTATACAATACGGGGAAACTCTTGGCCCAAATCTCACCTGATGGAAAGTGATGATTAGGCCGAAGATGGAAGCGAGTTTCACCCGGAATCCTCTTACACAGAGGAACTGGCTATCATACCTCTAACTGTCGGAACACAACAATGCTGTTAACATTGCTGTTATGGCGACAGACTTAGACATGATGGTGGTAGCTTGCCAGGCGGACTTAGAACAAGTCCTACCACCAACCAAACCGAGCAAAATATTTGCCCCCGCTGGGAATCGAACCCGGGACCTCGGGGTCTGAATCAGGTGGTATAACCACTAGACCACGGAAGCGGTTAGCGTCACCTGTTTAGCACCACCCGGGGACCACGTGTAGAAATTCGCTGAAGGGTATTCTCCTACGGACTCGGGTGACTTGGCCCCCAAAAGTACCAGTACCTCTACCATGAGTGCTTAAACTCGCTAGCGTCGCCGTAAATTATTTTTATGGCAAACTGTACAGCGCCCCTAGTGGTCACTGAAAGAATTAAAATTCGTACCATGAGCACTATAGATTTCGATAGGTTAGAAACCTAACGTAATCTATACGATAGTCACTAACGTTTATTATCTGTCACCATACAAAACGGTACCATGAGTCACTAATTCGACAGATGCTATCGAACAATACGCTTACGATAGTAGTAACGTTGCTCACTAGCATTTTGACGAGTGAAACATATGTTTACATTGAAATTACGTACGTTTTTGAGTCTAACAAAGTCAAAAAAAATGTCTGCAAGAGCATTATTACAGTATATAATTATACCTATTTATATCTATTTTAGCTACTAGCCATTATTTTTAGACACTTGAGATTAGCTTAATTATTATACTTTCAAAGTTTCAAGTGTCTTGGTATATCTACCTGCGTTGGGAGGCAACTATTTAGGAACTTTGTAATTTTAAAATACATAATTTTATAGAAAATAGAAACATAATTTTCCATGAACTTCACCAACAATTAAAACTGTGAGACACTGGTTTAGATTGTTAAAAATAATCTAAATAATAGTCTATAGTAAACTTTCAAACCACATAACACAACGCAGCTCTGTGACACAATGTCAACAAACAAAGTTATAAATTAAACAGACGACATTGACATAAGGAATAAAAATTCAAAAACTACTAAATAAGTTATGTTGTCCACGAATCGTAAACTTTTCTATTTAGTCGTTATTATTTTGTGTTATTGACTGACTTAACATTTTGAGCATAGCGATAACACTACATTTTGAGCTTACAAGCCGTCCTCTCTTCTTATTAGTGAGAAAGAAAGAAACAAAACATAAGTAGTGAAGCATTCTAACGAGTAGAGTGTAGTTAGCTAGACGATGCGATCTATCGAGTTTACGTTAGCGCCTGCGTAAGACTCCGTAAAACTCATGGCGCGAGCATTATCGAATAGGTACTATTCGATCCACGTTAGTACGCTAGCGAGTTTAACGCTAGCGAGTAAGTTTTCGATGACATCTCATGGTAGAGGAAGTTTTTTTTTGCTGGAACTGTGAGCGCTATAGATTCACAAGTACCGAGAGAGTAGAAACACACCGAAGTTTTTTCAGGGCTGGAAACTGAGAACACTATACATTCACAAGTACCAGGAAAGTAGAAATATGTCGAGGTAGTTTTGGGCTGGAATTATGAGCGCTATTGATTCACAAGTACCAGGAGACCAGGAACATGCCGAAGTTTTTCAGGGCTAGAAATTAAGAACGCTATAGATTCATAGGTACCAGGAGAGCAAAATCATGTCGAGGCATATCGGAGCTGGAATTACGAGCGCTACAGATTCAGAAGTACTAGGAGAGCAGAAACATGGCGAAGTTTATTTTCGGGCTAAAATAATGAAGATTCACATGTATTAGGAGAGCTGAAAAATTTCGAAGTTTTTTGGGGCCGGAAATCGAGAACGCTATAGATTCACAAGTACCAGGAGACCAGAAACATGCCAAAGTATTTTCAGGGCTGGAATCTGTTCACAAGTACCCAGAGAGCAGAAACAAGTCGAGGTATTTTCGGGGCCAGAATTATGAGCGCTAAAGAATCAAAATTACCAGGAGATCAGAAACATGTCAAAGTATTTCTGGGGCTTTAATTGCAGACTGTTAGGGTGCAACAAGGCACCGTGGCTCCGGAACACAAAGGGCAATGAAGGAACATGGATGGGTTTTTTTGATTTCCCATCCCTAAAAAAACAAAAAAAAAAAAAAAAGGGACCAAATTTACCAGAGGACCAAAAATATGTCGCAGTACTGCCGGCGCGCTGGTTATGATTCAAAAGTACCAGAAGAACAGAAACATGTATTGTCGAAGTATTTTCGGGGCAGAAATTGTGGGCGGTTAGGATTTTAAAGTACCAGAAGACTGAAAATATGAGCGCTAAAGATTCACAAGTACCAGGAAAACAGAAACATGTTTTTTTGTACATAATTTTGAGGCTAAAAATAAGACAGAAACGTGCCAAAGTTTTTTCTGGGCTGGAATTATAAGCGCTAAAGATTAACAATTACCAGGAGACCAGAAATATGTCGCAACATTTCCGGGGCTGGTATTGTGAATGTACCGGGAGACCAGAAATATCCCAAAGTATTGCCGGGGCTGGAATTATGAACGGTGCAGATTCACAAGTAGAAACTAGAAACATGTCAAAGTATTTTTTAAGATTCTCAAGTACCTACCAGTAGATCACAAACATGTCGAAGTAATGTCGGGGCTGAAATCTTACTTTCAGCGCACCGCAAAGTGTCGCAATATCTAGATACCTGAATCATGAAGATGCAGTTCCAAGGATGAGACAATTAGGCAAAAAAGCTGCGCGGCAGTTCTAAAGTCTACGCAGACGGAGTCGCGGGAAGAAGCTAGTAAAATATATTTTCGAAAATAACCGAGAGATAATTTTGTTGTTTGGGAATAACATTTCAATTTCAGCACATACCGTTATAAGGTATTTTTGGGCTGGAATTATGGGCGCTATTGATTCACAAGTACCAGGAGAGCAGAAACGTCTCGGAAGTTTTTTTGGGGCTTGAATTATAAGCGCTTTAGATTCACAAGTTCTTTAGATCAAATATGTCCAAGCATTTTCCGCGTTGGAATTGTGAACTCTATATTTTCACAAGTACTAGGAGAGCAGAAACATGTCGAAGTATTTTCTGGGCTTGAAATTGTGAACGCTATAGATTCCCGCAAGTAACCAGGAGAGCAGACACACGTCGATTTATTTTCGGCGCCGGAGTTGTGAGCGGTGAAGTTTAAAAAATACCAAGAGAACAGAAACATATCGAAGCTTATTTTCGGGCTAAAATAATGAACTCTAAAGATTCACAAGTACCAGGAGAGCAAAAACATGTCGAGGCATACCGGGGCCATAATTACGAGCTATACAGATTCACGAATACCAGGAGAGCAGGCTTTAGGGCTGGAAATTGTGAACGCTATAGATTCTCAAGTACCAGGAGAGCAGAAACGTGTTGAAGTATTTTCGGGACTGAATTTCAAGTTGATAGCATTACAGTTCTTGAGATATCCAGCAGTGACAGAAATACAGACTTAGGTAGTCAAGATTCAAGATTCAAGATTCATTTATTGGTGTGATTTTTGGTCCATTTTACATGAGATCTTAAAAATAAACAATTCGTTCCTCAAAAAATCTACCTTAAAGGTGTACACTCATTTACATCATTAGTGATTATTATAAAACAATATTCAACATCTTTAATTTAAATAATTACAAAAGAACACATAACATAGCAAGACGAGCGATACAAAACAAAGAAATAAAAAAAATAATTGAATAACAATGATAATAATTCTCCCCGCCGACGTCGCCAACACCTGTGCGTCGGCAGGAGAGAGGCCGGCCACCGAGGGGCTTGGGACCTATATAGGGGCCAACCGGCCCCGAGCCGGGTCCCCGCTACCGGTGGTTGTGTGCAGCGCATGAGATGGACTCAGTCCATAAACGAAAACGTCATGCGCGCATATTACGGGGCTACAGAGGGGGGAACTAACCTCACTGCGTACCGTGTCAGGATGCTGTCTCTTTTTCAGGACCTGGAACCAACTGTGAACGTCTCGGCCCAACGATTGTCGGATCAGGTGCGGGTCATCCAACGTAATCACAGGTTGGACGACGCCGCACTTTATAGGCTGCGCTCAGAGGTACTCAGCAACCTTATAGTCTCGACCTCAACACAAACCGCGGTTCAGGCGCTAGATAGTGGCGCAATCACACCGCGGCCCATTGATGTTTGTGATGAGGTGGATGATAGGGTTGTTACGGTAAGTAGCCAGTGCAACGATAGACTGAGGAGCACACTGGAGGATGCGCTTCGCGAGTATAGATCGACTCCGACCGAACTTAGGCCCCGATTACCACGGTTACCCATGCACAAAAAGAATAGGGCGCTGGTGTGTGCTTTGGACTCGCTGCTGCAGAACATCTTTGCAAGCAGCGAGAGCCTCGTTGATACGCACTCAATCCTGTTTTGTGGGGCTGTTGCGGCATGTCGTATAGCGAACGTCAAGTTCCCAAATTGTGACGAAACTATACGACCAAAACCAGCTGCACCAGCTTGGCAGTGCAGGATCGAGCGGCGTATCGATGAGGCAAGGGCACTCATTGGCAAACTATACTGCTTCAGGGAGGGCAACACACGACCACGCGTGATGCGCTTTGTGAGACGGGCGTTTTCGGGGACTGGTATCAGCCCTCGAGATTACACGTCTCATGTCACAGAGCGCATCGACTTCCTGAAGCAGAAAGTTTGTGCATGGGCAAACCGTATTCGGCGGTATAAGCGGCGGGTTGATCGATACCCGCAGAATCGCATGTTCCGGAGTGATGAGAGGTGGGTATATAGAGCTTGGGAGCGACCTGAACTGTGACGGACGTGTGCCGCCCGGATGATATCGCCACAAATACATTCTGGCGAGGCATCTGGTCGGTGCCCGTCTATCATAACTATTACTGGAATCAAAAGTAGCTCACAATTTAGGACCCATTAGTTTAAATGTTAATATATAATCCGTGGTGCTTGGCAACTGGGCCTAACCCAGTTGTATATGTCCCTTGGTGCCTATTGGCCTAGCTCTAATCTGTCTCCTGCTTGATATGGAGGGAAGTGGAAATTATATTTATTTTTCCTACTCCTCCGCTGTACTCTTCTGATTAATTTCGTTGCGGGATCCAAGACAGTTGAATCGTTTCTCCGGGACTCGTCGGGTTTCATTAACTCGGCGTTTTTTCTGGTGGTCGCCACTGTTGATTCTGGCTTTCAGGAGTTGCAGTGGTTGGGAATGTGTGGCGGGCTTGTCCCAAAAGAAAAATATCATACTGAGGGTGGCTGGATGCGCGACGTCGAGCGCGTGTGTGAAGCTATACCAGAAATGGAAATAATTAACATCACATCCTCAGATGTAGCCAAAGCAGTCCGTCCGTTACCGAACTGGAAATCTCCGGGTCCGGACGGACTGCATAACTTTTGGCTCAAATGGTATAGCAGCTCACACGCGCTCCTGGCATCTCAATTCCAGTCATCCGTAGAGTCTGGGTCGCTACCACAGTTTCTAACAACTGGCGTTACCCACCTGCTCCATAAGACCGGTAGTCCCGCGGAACCCAAGAACTATAGACCAATTACTTGTTTGTCGACGGTCTATAAACTTCTTACATCCATCCTGAGAGTGAAGATCAATGAGCACATTGAGACTAACTCAATTATGTCCGCCTCTCAGAATGGATGTAGGAAGGGGTCCCGCGGCACTAAGGAGCTTCTCCTCATAGACATGGCCATAAGCCAACAGGTTCGTCGATCCCGCAAGGATCTGTCGACATGTTGGATAGACTATAAGAAGGCCTATGACTCTGTGCCACATACTTGGCTCATGAAGGTGTTAGAGTTGTACAAAATAGATGCAACTCTGCGCACCTTCCTTGAGTCATGTATGAGGCAATGGAAAACAGTCCTTCGTTATCCAGGATGTCGACCGATTCAGGGGAATGATGAGCCTGTATGGATTAAACGGGGAACATTTCAGGGCGACAGTTTGAGTCCGCTTTGGTTTTGCTTAGCTCTGAATCCTCTAAGCACATTGCTGGAGGATTCAGGTCTAGGCTATCGGTTGAGAAGAGGTGGTCAGGCCATATCTCACCTTCTTTACATGGATGATCTGAAACTCTTTGCCTCCAACAATTCGCGACTAATGAAGCTATTGAAGGTTACTGAAACCTTCAGTAGTGCCATCAGGATGGAATTTGGTGTGGACAAATGTGCAGTCATGCATGTAAAGAAAGGGGAGATTATGGAATCTGAGGGAATTCAACTCTCGGATTCCATACAGGTTATATCCCTTAGCTCAACCGAAACCTACAAGTATTGGGGTATGTCAGAAACGTTGGGCATTGATGTTTCTGACATGAAGCAATCGTTGAAGGAGCGCTTCTTTGGCCGCCTGAAAAAGGTTTTGAATAGCCTTTTGTCGGGTGAAAATAAGGTGCGCGCCTGCAACGGTTGGGTCATGCCAGTATTAATGTACTCTTTTGGCATACTCAAATGGACTCAAACCGAACTCGACGCTCTGGATAGGAGAGTCCGTACATTGCTGACCGCAAACCGGATGCATCACCCACGATCATCGGTGATGAGACTGTACATTCCGCGGAAGTGTGGAGGTCGAGGCTTTTTAAACGCCAAGACTCTCCACAACCGCGAGATGTGCAGTCTCAGAGAATATTTTCTCAAAACTGATGTGGGTATGCAGCGAGATGTGGTCGCAGTGGACAAGGGACTCACCCCGTTGCCTATGGCTAAAGAGAACTGGCGCAAACCTGTGATACTTACAACAGATGATCGCAAGGAGGTATGGAAAGGCAAGGAGCTTCACGGGCGCTTCTATCGGACTCTTCATGGGTCCGATGTTGATTTCTCTGCGTCCGTGGCCTGGCTGCGTTTCGGAGATTTCTTCGGGGAAACCGAAGGTTTTGTCTGTGCAATTATGGACGAAGTTATTTTGACGAACAACTACCGGAGGCATATTATGAAGGACGGGACGGTTGACGAGTGTCGGGCATGCCACCGTCCGGGTGAGTCCATCAGACATATTATCTCTGGTTGTTCTCGTCTGGCTAACGGCGAGTACTTGCACAGGCATAACCAAGTGGCCAGGATTATCCATCAGCAACTTGCTTTGAAATACAATCTAGTGGATTTTGAGGTACCGTATTACAAGTATGTGCCCGACCCAGTTCTCGAAAATGACCATGTTACGTTGTACTGGGATCGGTCTATCATCACTGACAGGACTATTGTTGCCAATAAGCCTGACATAGTGGTGATAGACGGATTAGCGCGCCGCACAATGATTATCGATGTTACCATCCGTCATGACGAGAATCTCGTGAAAGCTGAGAAAGAGAAACAGATTAAGTATCTCGACTTAGCGCACGAGGTTGTCGACATGTGGAATGTGGACTCGGCAGTCATTGTGCCGATTGTTGTTACGGCCAATGGCCTGTTGGCCAAAAGCTTCGACGACCACATGTCGAAGCTGGCGTTACGCAGTTGGGTAAAGGACCTGATACAGAAGGCAGTACTCCTCGATATGGCTCATATTGTGAGGAGTTCCTTTCTCTGGGGCCCTAACCACCGGTAGCTTGGACCCTGCTCCCGACACCGGCGGACTACTATTTTTTATATTTTTAAATGTATTTTTTAATGTTTTTTTTTTTTAATATATTTAAAAATGTAAATTGTATGTATCAAGTGAATAAACGAGATAATAATAATACAATGTCAAAACTAAATAAAAAAATTCAATATCAATTGGATGGAATTAAGATGATATGTCAAAATTAAATAAGTATCAATGTCATATTTATGGAATAAAATACAAATAATACAATGTCAAAATTCAATAATAATAATAATAAAATAAAAAAAAACAATGTCAAATAACTTACAATTTATCATTAAGGCATTCGTCAATAGTATAATAGCATTTTTCCAATAATAGAAATCTTAACTTTTTTTAAATTGAATAAAATTTAAGTCCTTAATTCCATTTGGAAATTTATTAAATATTTTTGGGGACATGCAAAGTACGTTTTTGTGCATTAAGGCTGTCTTTGATGGTCGAACGCATAATTCATGTCTATATTATTTTTGTCTAATCACTTTATAGCGATGTTCAGATGCTTTTCTGAAAAGATGCCTGTTCTTGTTTACAAATAAAGCAGTCCCAAATATGTATAAACAAGGTAAAGTCATTATTTTTAATAATATAAAATAAGGTTTGCAGCTATCAGTTATTTTTATACCGGCAATAGCTCTAATGCTTCTTTTTTGTGATTTGAACACCATTTCCTTATTGCAGGAGTTACCCCAAAACATGACTCCGTAGCGTAGCATAGAATCAACATATCCATAGTATGCAGTGACTGCCGCTGCTTGATTGACTTGACTATTTTCTTGAGTTTATACAAGGCAAAAGCGAACTTACTAAGTTTTTTAAGTAACATTGTATATGCATTTTAAGTAATGTTGTATACAAGTATGTTGTTTCCAATTAAGTTGATTGTCGATTGTTATGCCTAAAAATGTTGTACTTGCAACTTCTTAAATTTTTTCATTATTAAAGCTTAGATTTAGTTTCGAATTAGCTACTCTTTGACGAAAATTCATAACTTTTGTTTTCGTCAAATTTATACGTAAGTTGTTATGTTTAAGCCCGTTAACGGCTTTTTGTAATGTATTGATTATGTCAGCTTCAACATTATGATTATTATTGTCAAGTTTAACAATGCCAGTACTGTCGTCGGCAAACAATGTCATAGGATAGGGTATATTCTGGGGAAAGTCATTTATATATATAAGAAATAATAACGGCCCTAGCACACTGCCTTGGGGCACTCCATAATATATTTTTCGTTCTTTAGAAAAGTATTTTACAACGGTTTTATTCAGTTCACAAATTCGACTTGTTTCTGTACGTTGTGTTCTTTTTTTTAAGTATGAATTTATGAGTGCTAGAACATTTCCCCTTATTCCATACGCATTTAACTTGCTCAAGAGTATATCATGGTTGACCAAGTCAAATGCCTTAGTCATATCCATGTATATTGCTGATATTGAGACTCCTTCATTCATATTAGCTATGATAATATTAAGAAAGTCATATATTGCCATATTTATTGAATGATCTTTCCTAAATCCTTTCTGTTCTTTTACAAGAATATGATGTTTGTGGAGGTATCCATAAATGGACCTGTAGATCCATTTTTCGAATATCTTGGATATTACCGGAATAAGAGCTATTGGCCTGTAATTTTGAATGTCTTTCTCATCGACTTTTTTAAATAAAGGTTTCATGACTGTAGGTTTAAGCTTATCAGGGTAGGTTCCAGACTCAATACTTAAATTAATTATGTAGCTGAGAGGATCTGATATTATTTCTGAAACATACTTTAAAACCTTTGTTGAAATATCGTCGTATCCTACTCTTTTTTTGTTTTTTATGTCTTTTATAATTCTATTTACTTCATACGACACGACGGTACGATACGGTACGGTACGATAGGGGCTAAAAACATTGAATGTGGAGAAAAATTTATTTTAATGTCAGTGGTCAGTTGTGTCGAAGCAGTAGAAAGTTTTTCTGCTTGGCTTATGAAGTAGTCGTTAAAGGTATTTGCTATGTCTTTGGGTGCAGTGTATTTAGCTCCGTCATAGTTTATTTCTTTTATGTACTCTGGCGGAGAGTTGATTCTATTTTCTTTTATTATTTTCCACGTCATGTTTGATTTATTATGTGCTGTATCTATTCTATAATTATTGTTTGCTAATTGTGTCAATTTTATAATTTTCTTAAGTCTGCTTGAATAAGTTTTAAGTTTTGTCATATTAATTTTAGATGGTTTTAATCTATGGTACCACAACAATTGTCTTTTCATTTGGCTACACCGTCTAATACCAGGTGTTAACCAGTTTGGATTCTTCATTAATTTTCTTTTTTTGTACGTAATCGGAAAACATAAATTATAAAACAATTGGAAAAGTTCTAAAAAGTTGTTGTATGCTACGTTAAGGTCCTTAGTGAGGTAGACATCAGAAAAAGAAATCGATTTCAAACAGTCTTTGAATTTCATCATGTTTTCATTACTGTAGTCACGCAATTTTATATTCCAACTTTTTATTAAATATGTCTTTTTTACCGGAAGCTTTAAAGTTTGAGCGGTGTGATCTGACATATGTAGATCGAGGACACTATGGCTACATTTTCGTGATATATTATGCGCAAAATTATAAATAAACGTATTGCTTTGTAATCTAGTTGGTTGATTAATTTGTAGACGTAGATTGTAATTCAATAGGAAACTAGTAAATTCAAGAGTTAATTTATCTTGTTTTAAAATATTAATGTTGAAAGTCCCACCATAACAGTTCCTTTTTGCCTTTTGATATGCAAATGGCGGCGATAAATGTAATTAGTCGCGTAAAATACTTTTTATTACCTTCTTACCGACTAAAACCCATCAGTATTCCTCCAACCGGATGAATCCTGTAGGCCAATATTTAAAAAACTTGATTTGTTACCATTGCCGTCACTTTATATATTGGAAATTTGTATGTTTGTGTGGAGGCACAAAGAGTTGTTCACTAAAGCAATCGATCTTAATTCTCGAAGCCGTCGGGACCCCCACAGGCTCGCGTTAGATGTTTTACCGAGGCTTGCAAAATATAACAAAAGCTGCATGTTTATGTGTGTTCGGATACACAATAAGATACCAGAGGAATTTGAAATATTAAATAAAAGTTTGTTCAAGAGTAAATTATGTAAATGGTTATCTGCTAATAGTTTTTACAGTATCAAGGAGTTTCTAGAGCATAAAATCGGACGATGACAGTGGTGTTGTTGTCATGTATGTAATTTTGCACGCTTATATTCATGAAGCAAAACATGTAGAACCTACCAGTGTATTCATATTACCATCTTGTATACCAAGTTTTTTGCAAATAAAATATTATCATTATAATTATCCAAATGCCTTTTGCAGTCGGAACGCGGTGACTCTTTCAAACAAATTCCGCAAGCCTGGTAAGCACTGTCCCTAGCGGGCTCTGTCTACTTATACATCAAAGTAGTGCAATGAAATGCAGCGCTCATGTATGTCAATTTATTTATCTCTAGGAAATACATTAACTGCAATAAACACAAGCAACGTATATTACTGGAAATAGAAGGCATAATGCAGTATATTATGCAAAAAGGTTTTAGACAATGGAATTCGAGTGAAAGTTTTTTAATTAGTTTATTGTACTGTTAAAGACAATCATTAAGCTCTTCAAAAAGTAACATCTCGTTTTAAACAACGGTGGAAGTGTGTCAAGGTCGGAGGAGAAAGACTGCATTGTTTCAAGACTCGACACAATGGACGCGGACAAAACGCTAGATTGTTACAGATTCAAGTGTTTGCACAACTTCTTGGATTTATTGCCTCTTTTACGAGCTACAGGGCTGGTGGTATTAATTGCTTTGTATTAGAATTGACCTAGATATTAGAAAAAAAAACGGTTCATTGTGGCGCGGTGGGAACGACCGCGACTTTGGACGAGTTTAAACCCAGGCATGCGATTTTTTGCTGTTAAGTTTTTTTTGTTTTAAAACGTGTATCCATACTGCAGTTACTTTTGTGGAGAAACAAAATGCAACACGATAACATTAGGTAACATTCTTCAACATTTTGACTTTTTGGTCACTTTATGCGATCACGTGATATTAGGACATTTGACTGTTATCAATGAAAGATACGACTAAAATAGCTCCATGGTAATTTAAAACTGCTCGTGTGTCCGTATCCGTCAAGTGCATTGTGACCCGGTGGGCGTGGGTTCGATTCTCACGGGAAGCTAACTTTGTAAAGTTGTTTACAGTTTGGCTAGGATATTGCAGACTTGAATCACCTGATTGTCTGATAAAAAAACCGGCCAAGTGCGAGTCGGACTCGCGCACCACCGAGGGTTCCGTACAAACCTGTAGGTATTATATTATAAGCAGAAGTTGCGATTTACGATTAATGACGTATTAAAAAAAACTACTTACTAGATCTCGTTCAAACCAATTTTCGCTGGTAGTTTTCATGGTAATGTGCATCATATTTTTTTTTAAGTTTTATAATTCTCTTATTTTAGAAGTTAAGTGGGGGGGACACATTTTACCACTTTGGAAGTGTCTCTCGCGCGAACTTTTAGATTTAAAAAAATGATTTTAGAAACCCCAATATAATTTTTGAGGACCTATCCATAGATACCCGACAGGGAGGAGATTGATGAAAAAAAAAATAGTTCCAATTCTAAGTATGGGGGCACCCAAAATTTATTGTTTTTTTTTTCTATTTTTGTGTAAAAATCTTTATGCGGTTTACGGAATAAATCTACTAACCAAATTTCAACAGCATAGTTTTTATAGTTTCGGAGAAAAGTGGCTGTGACATACGGACGGACAGATAGACAGACAGACATGACGAATCTATAAGGGTTCCGTTTTTGCCATTTGGCTACGGACCCCTAAAAAGTGATTCCGTGCTTTGGAAGGCACGAATAAGCCGGTGGTCCCGGCCGCCAAATGGTGGTCGATAAACCATGCCAGAGGCCTTTGAGGCGGTTTAGAAACTCTGACACTAAGGTGTGTGGGGCCATTAGACCTTACTACCCATTCGATAAGAAGAAAAAGCCGAAACCGGTCAGGAGGACTATTCTGCCGTCTTATGAAAAAAAGACGTAACTACACAAAACGATGTAACCGATTTCCGACTTTAAGATCATGTAAATTAAGGTCGGAAATCAGTAATTTTGTTTTGTGTGGTTACCGTTTTTTTTTCCTTATGACGGCAGTATTACTATGCTACACCATAAGTTCTGCTCGTAACCTTTTCCAACAAATTCACCAAATCAGCTAAAATAATGCTACCAACATCACATCTTGCACAGAACTTGTAAAACATTACAACGTTAATTCAGTTGACCCGATAAACATCGGTCACTTCAATCTTGTAAGAAACTGCGTCTACGCATGTCCAATCGTTCAGATCTGTCGAGCCATCATATTTTATATTAAACTCAACCTTATGCTTTTGCACTAAGGTGTAAAATTATAAGCAAGGTGTACGTGAGAGAGGTCTTTAAACTGGTCATGTTTTGCTTTTAATTAAGGATAGTTTAATGTAACAAGTCTTATCTAACATGCTGTTTCGCCCCGCGGCGTTGCCTGTTTCCCGTGGGAATTTAGTATTCTTAGCAATTTATTTTGTAGCGAGACGGAACTTCTAAGTTTTAGGAGACACTGGGGATCATTTTCTTAGAGCGGATTTCATCAATGAAATTGGACGCAATCAGATGAATCACGTTTACGAGCGAGTGCCATTATTTTCTATGGAATATTGACACTAACAACTCTTGATCGCAGTATAGGTGTACTGATCGCGATCAGTTTTATGGGTGTTATCCACTCTTAGTTTCCATGTAGCAGTTGAGTTTTGAAGGTAAAACCATATCTGTACTTATGGGTTGTCCTGTTATCTATTTATTTATTTTCTGTTTTTTTCTTACTTTTAAACTCAGTCGTTGCGGAAATAAAGAAGGCAAGGTGAAAATTTTTCTGGTTGAAAAATGCTTAGTTTGAAAGTTTTTATAGGTTTTTTGTGGTCGGGACTTGGATAAAAGTGATAAAAGTCAAGCTTTATTAATTACTAACACTTTTTGAATACCTTTTAGTTTGATACCCCATTATCAAAATAAGGCGGCGGAGGAGACGTTTCCAAAAATGTGATTCACAAATTAATTATGTAACGAAAAAATACTAGTTCACTGACTTACATGCCGCCATGTTTTTCAAAATAATGTTTATTTATTAAAACTTTGTGCACTACTGAAAACCCAAGGTAAAAGGCGGACAATCAAGACGAATTTAATTACACAATATTTGCTATATCCATCTGTCTGGGATACATTTCATGTCAAAGTAACAAATAAACATACAAACTCTTGAATACCATTACCCTCCATCTTTGGCAGTCGGGTAACAATCGGTAGTGTCATCAATGCCGCCACAAGAAAAACAAACGAAGCAAATCTACATCGCAGCAAAAAGAACCGCGACGGCATCTATCCAACTGGCGGCGAATGAAGAATCCTCCATCGCGCAAGCAGAGGTTACTGTGCCATTTGAACATATACATCAGCCCGAATATGAACTATCGGGCAGTTGGCCACGCCGGACACGACAACCGTCCCGTCAGACGATCCTCCTTTTTAAATGGAAGTTCTGTGTACCGCATACTCTATTTTTTTCCTTTTGATAGGCAAGCCTTTGAACACTATCTCACTTGATGGTAAGCGATGATGCTGTCTAAGATGGAGCACGCTTTCCTACAAGTAACTTATTCACTCATGACTTAAAGATTCCCCGGTTTCAGCTATCAGAAAACACAGACTACGGCAGGGATTCCACTCCTTAGCTGTACGCACCATGATTGTGTTCCCAAAACGTTTGGTGCGTGTGGGTGGTATATCCACCATGTACCGGTGGCGCATCGCTGTACGTCTTGTGGTCCGATGATGAAACGGGCTTGGCGGAATTAAATTATGCAATTCTGTCGCACATTCCCCAAAATGCAACCGGTAGAAAACAGACGGGCTAGCAACTCGGCGTTGATGCTCAAGACTTTGGAGCTTCGTCTCGATAAGCCTATCATTAACGATGAACTAAATAAGCCTTTTTAGTATCAAACATACATACACAAGACCAACCAACTGCTATAAGTTATGTAAAGTAACTCTCAATGCAGAACTCAAGTTTGGCCATTATTGGATGCCGCTGTGTTCAGTAGGTTAATACGTGGACTACCTGATGTGGCGGCATAAATATTAATGGAACCCTAAATTGATGATAGTTGCATCGTTTGCAATACTGTCTCAGAATGATAGTAATTACTGAGTGAATTATTTTATGGCGAATGAACCTAGTATTTTCCGAGACAGAAAAATAATTAATCTATTTAGTAGATAATCTGTACTAAAATTATAAAGCTGAAGCATTTGTTTGTTTGGACGCGATAACCTCTGGAACTACTGGTTCGAAATGAAAAAAATATTTTAGTGTCGGATAGCCCATTTATCGAGAAAAGCTATCAATATTACTACATATTATCAATACAGATTATTAAATAAGTTATAGATATAATAAATAAGTTTTTTATATTTCTGTGCGATAAACTCAAAAAGTACTGCACCGATTTTCATGCTGTTTTCACCAATGGATAGTGTGGTTCGCGAGAAAAAAAATTACTATGTAGTAATTTGTCAAGTACTTGTAAAATTGGTTAAATCTATACATTAATAAAATCGTAGAGTTGCCGTGTCTGTACATTTAATATTTTCGCATCAAAAATACATAGAAATGTCCGAAAAATTACATAGAACACAAAAAAGCAGTTTTTGAAATTCTTTTCTGTTTGTCTGTTTGTCTGTGCGTTTGGAGGAGCATCACGCATAAACCACTGATTGGATTCAAAATATAAGTACTTCAAAATATTAACTGATAATAGGAGTAACATTTAGTGTTTATTTCATCAAAATCGACCCACAAAAACAAAAGATATCGAATTTTAAAGTTTACGAAGAAACTACATCGAGCGCTAAAATAGGTTGTTTTCATTGAGACTCCAGATACTTGCAATGCCATCTATTGAGAAAATTTGTAATAAGTAATGTGTGAAAAGACCCCGAAACAATGTATTTTTGTGTTATTTTTTAATTAAACTTAAAATATAGCAAAAAAAAAAGTGAACATTTTATTATATTATCATTATTTATCGTAACGTGTAAGCTTCTAAGTTCGAACTTATGAGTATAGAGACAGTTCAGTTATGTTGTAGATCGATAGATGGCGTTGTACTTATGACGCCTTTTTCTGAATCACGGTGTTAAGATTCTCCGCAAAAGCATGTTGTCAGGCCCATGTATATTTGGTATAGCTATTATTTGGTATAGCTATAACCACAGACGCCCACCGGATAGACCGCTGCCGCGGGACTTGATCCCCGCCGCAACCTCATCCGACCCGGACCATGACGCCGCTCGCTGAATACGGTTGACGGGCGCACGCCGGGAGTCCCCCCCGACGTGCTCGACCTCACCGTATCCAGCCGAAGCCCACCAACCCATTGCCGCTGGCTGGTAGAGCGCTCACTGGAGGCTCCCCGCACGGGGACGCTGCCGGTGGGGGCAGCTCTCGCTAGCGGTACAACACCCACCGGACTTGACGCCCGGACTTGACCCCACGTGGCAACGCCACAACCAAATGACCCGCCTGTCTACACAGGCGGCGATGGAACCAACTGAAATACCACAAAAGGTAGAACAGTTTCCTCCTGTTCCCCTAGGGGAATAGTGAGAAGACCCGGAGTATGGTATAGCTATTTGGTATAGCTATGACTAGATTTTTTCCGAACTAATGAGATGAGTGAGTAGACTTGGGTCGTACTTGCAAAATCGAGTACCAAGGCTTCCAGTACGTCTACCTTCACAAACCAGGGCTCGGGATACTTTCAAGTATTTTCTATGTGGATAGGGAATTGACCCATAACTTTCTAAGAATAAAGAGCACAATCACAATCGTGTTTTCAAATAAATAGGTCCCTTCTTACGACGATTCAAGTTTCTACTTTCTACTTCTATTTAATTTTCATCCAAAAGCCCTGTTGGAAGAAAAAATACTTGCATGGGAAATTGAACCCTGACCTATTATTAAAAAGGAGTACAATCGCGTTTACAAATAAATACTTGCAAAGACAAACCATTAAAGTAAAAAATACTTGCATACGAAATTGTTCCGTAGTTCGTTACAAATAAGGATCACAATCGCGTACACAAATTGAACATGATCGCATTTACGAAAACTAACGCAGTTATTGAACTATTGAAGAATGTATTGAAAAACTACGTAGAATTAATGAATTTTGTAAATTAAATACCGCTAGGTAAGTAGCATAGTATTAAATTAAAAATGAACGAAACCATTCCTTCCTATTATGATTATTCAATGATTTTAGTAGCTGGCGTAGTTAAAAGGTTTCAATTCATTTTACGATTGTTATACACAGTTTTTACAGTACCATCAATTTCAGTATCAAATTGCATAATATGTATTTGTTCCTTACTTACGTATATTTATACCTAACTTTCCAAGCGAGTCATCTTTACAGCAGGCTGTGGAAAGCATTTTTTTTTTTTAGGTATGGGAAATCATCCACTGACTCCTCCCGCTCTGGGTGTAGCGGGAGGGAGTGTCAGACTTCGACTGACTAAAACCCATCCATGTTCCTTCATTGCCCTTTGTGTTCCGGAGCCACGGGACGAGTAAGAACGATGTAGGTATCATTTCTTATTGGAAAGAGCGCGCGCTGCTCGAGACCCGAACGCGGCCGAAGCAAGTCGACGCGCGCGCGACGGCCGAAGCCACGTCACAATTCACGATTCGGCGAGACTCGGGCGAGCGTCGAGCCCCGAATGCCCCCGAAGGAGCGAGTTCAAGCAGCCGTATAGTACCTGGTATACGTACTTGGAAGCAAATACCTGGTGTACAAACCTGGTCGCGTAAATACGTACCTTCCCTAGAGGAGAGTTGTTACCTGTATCCATAAGTAAACTGTTTTACTAACAGAAGTGGTGAATTCTTGGTATTATGCTTCAATGTGACTAAACTATAAAAGCAGAACGCGTCGATCTTCAAGGTTAAGCAACGCTTGCCGAGGTCGGTCTGTGAATGGGTGACCATTATAACAACCTAGCCTTTTCCTTACTATATTGGCTCGGCTTCCAGACAAACCGGATTCAGATGAATACGGTATTTTACGTGGAGCAGCTGCCTCCTACCAGACCTCCACAACTCATTCAATGCAAGACTTCAGACAGATTTTACTGGCTTCTGACTATCCGTAACGACTGCCAAAGATCGACAAATGACAGCCGGGACCAAAGGCTTAACGTGCTTTCTGAGGCACGAAGGAAACTCGGTATGTTAAGATGGTCACCCATCCACAGATCAACCTTCGCAAGCGTTGCTTACCTTGAAGATCGATGCGTTCGTCTGTTATAGTAAAGCCTTGAAGATCGGCCCGTGCGGCTGTTTTAATTTAGCCACGAGCTCCTCTATAATAAAGCGATTCTATGAACCCAGTAAAACTTTTTTGATAAAAAAGGTTAAAACAAATTAAATTAATCAGTGGTCTACAATCAGCAATATCGTCAGTAAAAATCGGAGAAAATGTGTTTATTTTTGGACTGTGCTGGACGAAATTAAGAATCCACTTGATTTACCACCATTCGTTCGATAGTCGGTTTTGTTGATTTTGATTCAATATTAGTTTGTACCAGGATATTAGGTACCTGGGCTGGTCGGCATTTCAACCGATAGAGATGATACAGTGCCCTGCATTAGGTACCCTCTTCATAATTATATTCTTAATTCGAGAGAGAGATCAGGATACGTAACTGAACGTAAATTTTGTATATAATATGCAATCTATACTAATATTATAAAGCAGAAGAGTTTGTTTGTTTGGTTGAACGCGCTAATCTCAGGAACTACTGGTCCGATTTGAAAAATTATTTCAGTGTTAGATAGCCCATTTATCGAGGAAGGTTATAGGCTATCATCACACTAAGACAAATAGGAGCGGAGCAGTAATGGAAAATGTGACGCAGACGAAGTTGCGCGGGTCAGCTAGTATAATAATATTTGTTGGAGGTGTCGGTCCGCGATAGTACCTATATGTATATCTCTTAGGGATAACATACTGTATGTAGTTACATTTAATACTTAAAGAAAGAAGAAAGAGTTTATTTACGGCCGATATGACTACTTTAAAAAATTGGTTATAAAGTGATACTAATCCTTATCATTTAAATAAGTTAGGCATTTCATGCAAATCATTTTTCTTTTTTACGCCATATAATTTAAACGAATATCATTCTTAGGAGTTATCGCAAAATAATTACGGACGCAAAAATATTCAATTAGGTTCTAACGGATCAACGGATCTAGTTGAAATTTGATACAGGGTTAGACTATAGGTAGCCTGGAATATTCCCACGGGTTGCGGGTACGGGATCGAAATTTCATGATTACTTTTGGTCGCGATAACCAGTTCCGGATAGCTTGATGTAGCCAGCACGTTGAGTTATCCAGAACTGTCAAATTTTGTTGTATTTAAACGAAGAGTTGGGTTCCTCTAAAACGATGCTATAAATAGGTATACTGGTGCCATGTTGTTATTTCCTGTTGGAACAGAGTTTTTCTGATAAGCGGAATTTGTACGGTTTAACCTTTATTATAATAATTTCATTACATTTAACATGAATTCCCGAACGTTTTAATCTTATCGCTGGTTTCCTGCGAATGTTTTTGCCACTGTTTTTGTTAACATTTCGATTTAATATACATTAATAGAAATAATAATTTATACCACACGCTTAGTAGATTATTATTATATACTTTATTGTACACCTCATAACAAATACAGGAAAAACTTTGATCAAAACAAGTGTACAATGGGCGGTCTTATCGCACAGGGCAATCTCTTACAGACAACCTTTGGATGGATTTAACGAAAGAAGTTAGATTTAGGGCGGTCAGTGTACACAACATCATAAATATTATTAATTAGACACAATAATGTGAAACAACAATTCAAAAATAAAATAATAATAATAATAAAATATATATTTATCCATATATATAAATATATATACAAATAAATATCAAATATACAGTTTGGATAAAGATTATAGTGAGAGATAATGCTCCTTCACCATTTTTTTAAACGTTGGTAGCGTTTGAGCACGTCTCACATCTATAGGCATTCCACAAACGAGCTGCTTGAATAGTAAACACCACAAATTATGCACCGAAGGGATAAATCAGTGTCTTATGTCACAGGCGTCATACTGAATACCGATCTTAATGAAGGATCCAAAAATAAACTCCCGAGCATAATAGCGAGGTAGCTTAAGAGTTAAACTCACAAGCGCAGCAAGGAATTTAATAAAAGCGATAAAGATGAAAATTAAATTTGACAGATTGTTGTGGGGTTAATATATTATAACTCTAATATGATTCTGCTAAAGTGGCCTTTTTAGACCCTCTGAAATAAGGTAAGATTCATCAACCTGCAAATGCTGACTCATGCCAGTCAATTTTGCTGTCTTGTATTATATACACAAACATCCTCTAATACATATTTCCAATGTCACATTTATCACGATTTTGATTACATAAAATACAACGTGATGAGAATCGCTCAGTGAACTATTGGGATCAAGTCCAAAATGATACCAATTGCATACGGAGTAGATATTAATCTTGGCATTTGCGGTTTGTGATCTGTGTTATAAGTACTCGTATAAGTATGTATCTATAGGATTTAATACTCTCGAACGGAATGAGTAATAAATAAAACGTCTTGAAGATAGGAGGCAAAATAAACTATGTCATTTACTTTACATAAGGCATTCAACCAAATTGGGGCTCAATTTACAGTCAAAGATAAAAACACAACTTAAAGTTAAGTTCTTCTTTGTACATGAACTTTAAATATGTAACATTGTTTTTAAAAGTCACACCGCCTACACCTAAAGTAAGTCATTAATAGCCGGCGGGTTATATTAAAATTTGTAATAGTTTTAGATTACATTTTAGGGTTTTAGGTTTTTTAGGTTTTGTAATAGTCTTACACTATTCAAGCAGCTCGTTTGTGGAATGCATTGCCCATAGATGTAAGACGTGCTCAAACGCTAGCAACGTTTAAAGAAATGGTGAAGGAGCATTACCTCTCACTATAAATTCTCTTCTCCTTTCCCAATTATATATTTGATATTTATTAGTATGTGTTAAATATTTTATGCGTTTATTTTATATATTATATTATTATCTAAATAATATTATTTATGATGTTTGTACACTGACCGCCCTAAATCTAACTACTTTCGTTCAATCCATCCTAAGGTTGTCTGTAAGAGATTGCCCTGTGCGCTAAGACCGCCCATTAGTTTTTATAAACGTTTTTCGTGTAGGTACTTGTTATGAAGTGTACATTAAAGTATATAATAAATAATAATAATAAATAAATTTGTTCAACTATTTTGCAAATTTATAAGAAAGAAATAAAAATGTAATTTATTTTTTTTTGCAACGAAAAGGTTTCTTAAAAATTCATAGTTAGGGTATGTGCGGTATCATATGAATTTAAAGAACGCTATTTGCAAATACACAATTTTTTTTCTGCTGTATTAGTCCGTTTGTGCGACTAGTGTCCTTGACTGTTTTTTTACTATTATTATTGACAAGCGTTCCCGCAGGAAGTTCGGGATCACAATGTATGTCATTTCTTTATTATTATTAAGAGTATATAATTTTATTTATTTATTACTATTAAGTTTACATTTATATGTAGTTAGTGTAAAAAAAATTATCCGTTAGGTATTCTTCCACAGTATAGTAGCTTTTCTCAATTAAGTTTTTTTTTTAGCTTATTTAAAAATATACTGGTTTTGTTTTCTTGCTTCATATTTTCCGGCAATTCTAGAATATTTTGATCGACATAGAATGTGGACTAGAAGCATGTAACTTAAGGCGGGACGGAGGCAAATTTATCCTGTTTTTATGGCGCAGTGAATGGCTCGTTTGTATGTCTCCCCGTGTGTTGTAGGATTCTGGGAATTTGCGGACCAGTTTACACAACTCCAAGATATAAATGCTGACTAATGTGAGAATTTTATGTTTTTGAAAATAAGCTTGCAACTAACTGTCCGTTCTACATATATTGGTAATTATTCGTAATAGCTTTTTTGTAGGATAAAAACGGAAGGAGCGTCTGTGCTATTTCCCCACAAGATGATGCCATGGTGAACCATGCGTGGGCATATGCGTAGTATGTGACAAGCGTATATTTACTTTTGGATGGTATTTAAAAGTACTTCAATTTATTCCCATTTCATTTACCTAATTTTGCCTGTGTTCCACCAAATATACTGAATGTGCACCAAAATATGTTAATTAAAATATGTCATAACGAGCATCTATTTAACAACTGTTGCAAATTTGTAAAAATACACCTAATTTTAAAAACGAGCATTTATTTTTTTAGTTTTACATCAGATAATGCACTGCAAAATGTATTTGAATCAAACACCAATTAATGTCCAATGTAGCTTTATTAATAAAAAAAATGAACCTAACCAATTTTGTGTAACATTCAGGAATATTTGGTCCACGATCAGTATTTTTCGGGGAAGAATAAAATAGTTATTGTTACAATAGAATATTTGCAGCGCACTACAATAAAAAAGTGTTATATCTTGGTGTTAATTTGGAATTTGTTTGATGTAACATATTTTGTTGGCCGAGTAGTTTAATTATAGTAAAACAATTAAACGGGTTTAAGATCAATATTTTAGAAATTCATACATAGATGTACCTTAAGATTTTTGGTGAACACAAAAATATTATCCTTTACTTTTTAGGTTCTTTAATATCCTGTTTACTTCGTACCCGTCGACTGGAGTAAGAAACAGTGTTTTCAGTGGGTGTTATCACTGATGTAATTTTCTGTGCGAGGCCAGGTGTTAGGGTTGTATTTTCCCCAATGGATGCGAAAAAAATATTGAAGGTATTAGCTACTTTTTTAGGTTCTCTTACTAGGTTTGTTGTTTGTAATGTTATAAGTTTTTCCTTTATAGTTTTTTTATTTGTCCGTTCTTTTACAATTGTCCACATGGTTCCAACCTTATTTGTTCATTTTATTTATATAATGTAGTTTTTTTTGCCAAAGTCACAGTTTTTTTAAGGATTTATTCATATTTTTTATAATATTTCGTAAGTATTGGGTTATTCATTTTCGACGTCAGAATTTTTAACTGTCTTATAATTATGTTTACAAGATTTTTTTATAGTAAGCGAGTAATTAGTATGCTTTGTGTTTAGTTTAAATATACGCTTAGGGATACAATCAAGGTATTATTAAAACAAAAAACCCGACTGCTTAAAATAAATTAACTGAAAAGGAAAAAACAAGTTAAATTGCAAGTTACCTACTTTACATTACACGCAGTCGGAGGCAATGTTTTTTTAACCAAAGATACAAACTACCATTTAATTGCCTCCGACTAATATAATAATAACTTTATTTCCAACTTTTTAGTTAGTTACAAATATGAATATTAGCGAGAACCCCAATTAAAAAACGTTAATCCTAAAATATTATTTCAACTGAAAAAATGGTTAAAGAAACCTCACACACATTTCAAAATAGCTACTCAACGATACCCCACATGACATAGTCTGTTGACTTAATTTTTTTTTCATTTTCAGAAATGGTGTCCAGTAGTCGCCATATTGAATTTTCGCTAACGTCATAACTTTAGTGACACTTGCTTGCCGGACTGGGAGGAATCGATTGACGTAAATCATAAAAATCGGCCCAGGCGTTTGTCTGTATAGTGCTTCAAAGGAACATACAAACATACATACATAGGCTGATAAACACATTTATCACTCCTTTGCATCGCGCAGTCAGGTACAAAGGTTGAGTACAGCTGATCAAGCATCACATTACGTGACGTCTATAAATTTGCCATAGAAAACAGCGTTTTCGCGAGAAGTACAGATACCTGTCCCTCTCGCGAAAACGCTATTTTAAATAAATTAAAATAAAAAATTAATTTGTTTAAAATAATTATATCTCGTTTGTTTTTCGAGCAATTTTGATTCTATTTCCACTGTTATGTATATTTTTGTATATTTTTAGATAAAGTGTTTAGATAATAAATATTTTTTTATGCATATTCCCTATTCTACTAATTTTCACATTCGCATCGCATTTGCATCTCAATCGCAATCTGTCAAAAATGTATGAAAATTAATACTTTTTTGACAGTTTGCGATTGACATACGAGTGCGAAAGTTGTTTAAAAATTAGTAGAATTGGTCCTCAGATAACAATCTTTTAAAAGACTAGCTGTCCCGCGCAACTTCGTCTGCGTCACATTTTCCATTATTGCTCGACTAATATTATAAAGAGGTAAAATTTGTTTGTAAGTTTGTAGGTTTGTATGTAGGGGGTAATCTCAGGAACTACTTGTCCGATTTGAAAAATTCTTTCAGTGTTAGATAGCCCATTTATCGAGGAATGCTACAAGCTATAAATTATAAAGATATCATGCATATTAGCCGAACTATCTCAATTTTTGTCTATCCAGGCGGAAAAAAATAGCTCTTACAACAGAGTTATTTGCATGTATGGCAACCTTGTCCGCTTTGAATAGTTCTACAAAAAAGTCCCCGACACCATATTTCTATCTTTTATATTTTAGCAGATATAGTAGCTTTTATGTGTTAAAAAAAGTATTTTTCGACGTACTTACCTTTGGACGATTTTATAAACAACAAAATATAAAAATATATTATTATGATCACAAGAACATCATAGAGATACGATTTGCCCCAAACAGTATGTCAATTGGTTAAATAGTTTCGAAGATAATATAAAATTACTAAATCGCAAAATGCCGCCGTCCAGAACATACTTTGTACGGACGTTTTATCCATTTACCCATAGATCTGCTTAGCCTTTTCCCAACTATATATTGGGGTTGGCTTCCAGTCAAGCCGGATTCAGCTGAATACCAGTATTTTACGTGGAGCGGCTGCCTACCAGACCTTCACAGCCCAATAACTGGGTTACACGGTACTCCTTGGCAAGACTGGTGTCAGATTTTCTGGCTTCTGACTATCCGTAACGACTGCCAAAGATCTCCAAATGACAGCCGGGACCAACAGCTTAACGTGCTTTCCGAGGCACGGATAACATTCCATCCATTTACCCATAGATGGCGTTGTGCAATTACGTCGTTTTTCTGGTTCGGATTAATGACCCTCTCCAGTTATTATTTAACTTTCGTCGTTAGGTAGGTGAGTTGTACGCAGTTGGTTGGAAGTCGTTGGTCTTTAAAATTGTTTTGGTTGCTCGATTTCTTAAAACACAAATACTACTTCGTTCTCATTCTTCGAATTTGAAGCTGTGGTTATTCTGTTTTTGGGATATCGGACAGTTTCAGCGATTGTTTATCATGCCTAAAAGGAAATCACTACTTTCCCGTCAGACATCCCAGACAAGAGCAGCTCGAGTACGCCGTACGGAAGAGTCTGCTCTTGAAAATCATCAGCGCCTCTCGTGGAATAGAAAAAATATTTCGCAAGCATGCGCTGGAGAATCTAGCTCCGAGCGTTCACAGCGACTTGCTAACCAAAGCTGGAGAACATCGCAGGTCCGTGCTCGCGAATCTAGCGCTGAACGTGCGCTGAGCGCTCGCAGAGGCTCGCTAGCCTAGCTACATATCAATAAAAACGAAACCCTCCTTTTGGCAGTCAGGAAATAAATCATAGCACTCAGTACTAACCGAACCACACTCATAATTTCATTACAATTTAAAATGTTTACCGCCCAACGAAGTGGGCACGGGTCAGCTAGTTTTTAGATAAGGTGTTTAGATAATAAATATTTTTTTTTATGCATATTCCCTATTGTACTAATTTTCACATTCGCATCGCATTTGCATCTCAATCGCAATCTGTCAAAAATGTATGAAAATTAATACTTTTTTGACAGTTTGCGATTGACATACGAGTGCGAAAGTTGTTTAAAAATTAGTAGAATTGGTCCTCAGATAACAATCTTTTAAAGGACTAGCTGACCCGCGCAACTTCGTCTGCGTCACATTTTCCATTATTGCTCGGCTCCTATTTGTCTAAGCGTGATGATATATAGCCTATAACCTTCCTGGATAAATGAGCTATCTAACACTGAAAGAACTTTTCAAATCGGACTAGTAGTTCCTGAGATTAGCGAGTTCAACCAAACAAACAAACAAACAAACAAACACTTCTGCTTTATAATATTAGTATAGATGTGTTAAAACGTTTAATATACGTCAGGAACTCAATTGTCATCTAATTCTCATTCAGAACATTGCGGAAAACAGTGATGCGGTAATAAATAAGTTATAAATGAGGATATATACCGATACAAAGTACCAGGCGACGCGTTTGTTATTGATGAGGTTGCTATCGGTGGATGTGGTTACCATCGACTTGGAATTTATTAGTACTTAGTACTGCTAACAAAATTTGAAAAAGATCACGACTCATTCAGCCTGTTACGTAAGTTCAATGTCGTGTCGTAGTGAAGGAGCCTATAGCCAGCAGCACACGACACACGTCTTATCAAGCACGATCGCATCCAGCTACTAGGTCCGATGACTCTCAATATGTTCAGATTTAAGGTCTCAGAGGTACGGGAGTGTACAAAGTTCCCAATTGTTTCGTTTTTATAATAAGTTGTAATGGTTTATACATTTTTTTATACTTAGATAGTATTTTTCCCTCACTTTTGTCAGTGTTTTGATTTAGATATTGGTGTTTTTGTTTTATTTTCGACTAATTATATTTTATATTAGATACTTATAATGTGTTGTACATAATAATGGTATAAGCTGTGTGAGCTATAAGGCTATAATAAGCATACAACAATAACTTTGTTTTTTGTTTCTCGTTTGTAGTTTTTATTTATTTACCCTGTATGGTGTCACAGATCTCAACGTCAAGCCGGAATCGGGTGATAGGACAAAATCATAATTGGTAAAAAAATCTTATTTATTATCCTTTACTTATTTCATTTTTTGAAAAAAAAAAAGAAATTAAGTACTGTAATTAAAAAAAAAATTACAGCACTTAATTTCTTTTTTTTTTCAAAAAATTAAAATAACTAAGAATTTAAAACAACAGGCTACACAAGCACTACTCAAGATTACAAAAAAAAAAAAAAAAAGTTAAGATTAGCTAAAGGAGCTCAAAACCATCATCACAGATTGTACATTTTTTCGAAAAAAAAAGAAATTACCGTAATTAAAAAAATACACGACTAAGATTTTTTTTTATATTTATCTGGTAACTATTATGATTTGTCCTATCACCCGATTTCGACTTGACGTTGAGATCTGGGACACCCTGTATACTTTATTGTACACCTCATAACAAGTACCTACAGGAAAAACGTTTATAAAAACAAGTGATCAACTGCTTTTGGTGTACCAAATAATAATAAATGAAAAATAAATGACGTCGCTATACATTGGCACAATATGAGTATACTGCACAGCATTATGACATCGCTCAGGAATTTCAACAGCTATAAGGATATTATGATCTTCAATGTCCAACAAACAAACATCGTAAATTGTCCTCAGACATTAATCTCTTGAGTTTTATATATTACAAGCAACTCGTCCCGGCTTCGCATGGGTAGCAAATCATTTCTATTAAGTATGAGCTAGCAATCGGCATAATTATATCATACGAATGATGGCTCGGTTGGTTGAACGACTGTCTGCAGCGTCGCGTATCTCGGGTTCGATTCCCGCACGGAATAAATATTTTATGGCCTTTATATATTTTTTCCAGATCAGAGTGTTTGTATTTCAGATTGTATGTCTCGTTTGTAAACGCACCCACGATACAGGAGAAATTCCTAGTGAGGGACAACATTTTTTGAATAACAACGGGTTGCACTCCGGGAATGCAACCTTGAACTCCGGGAGTGAAAACTTGAACATGAACGCAGTGTATTTTTACGAATTTTCGACCAGCTCCCCCACCTAAGGAGGCTTTTCTTACTGCGGCCGACCCAAGTACCCCGCTCGACCACGGTAATGCGTTGCATGAAAGGAGCCTCTCCAAATGTCGTGTTTCCGACCTTCTGCTACGTCCAGCGCACCCTGGACCATCATCATTTATCGATTGAGTAATCCTTTCACCACGATGGCAAAAATATAAACAAAATCTATATATTGTAATTTTCTGTGGACTGCGGAAGTTTATTTAATCTGTGATATAATATTTTACATAATCATTTTAATATTAATAGCTTAGCGTGAACGAATAAAAACAAATAGAATTACTTTTATAACCGTATGATAATCATAAGTCATTACTAGTCATTTTAATAATTTTGTTTAATTTAAGAATAATTAAGTCAATGTTGATTGGTTTGTAAAATCACTAGATTTATTTTTTGCTAAAGGATTATTAATATTCCATAATTTACTATAACGGAATAATTTTAATAAAATGTACATGTGGTGTTAGCCTGTAAATAATTGTTGCACTTATAAATGTATACCGTGTGCTCTTAATTAAAATGTAACGTGTAAACAATTGTAGGCTGACCTAAATAAATAAATAAATAAATAAATAAATAAATAAATAAATAAGCTGGCAATAAAATCAAACTTGTTCTGCAGTGCGATTCTGCCGGTCGATTCTGTTGACATCTCACCGTGATCACTTAGGTGGAGTGGACGACAAGTGAGCTGTCATGCCATCTTATTTGTATGGTTTGACAGCTCACTTGTCGTTCACTTCGACATGTTTACAGAATCGCACTGCAGTATACATGTCGAAACGAAAACTTAGGCGAAGTGAACGACAAGTGAGCTGTCAAACCATACAAATAAGATGGAATGACAGCTCACCTTACGTTCACTCCACCTAAGTGAACACTGTGAGACGTCGACAGAATGGACCGGCTGATTGCGATCAAGCTGCGTTCAAGAGTTGTCAGAGTTAATATTCCTTAGAAAATAATTACACTGACAGCTGGATAACGTGGTTCATATATATGCTGATCGCGTTGAGTTTAAGATTAATGAAATCCGCCCTTAGTGTAAACAATGCGAAATCGACAGAATAGACACATTACGTTTTATACTAGTTGACCCATGCAACGTCGTCTGCGTAACATTTTTCATTACTGCTCCGCTCCTATTGGTCTTAGCGTGATGATATATAGCCTATAGCCTTCCTCGATAAATGGGCTATCTAGTACTGAAAGAATTTTTCAAATCAGACCAGGCGTTCCTGAGATTAGCGCGTTCAACCAAACAAACTCTTCTGCTTTATAATGTTAGTATAGATTTCCCGAAGGATAACAAACTCTGTACAATAAAGTAATCAAGTGGTCGAGGATGGCCAAATCCCTATGAGGATTAGCGAAAAACAATTAGAGGAGTCTCGGGCCCGATTGTGATGAAATCTGAAACGATTTTATTGAAGTTATGAAAAATCCTTGTCGCAAATTGAAACCGTAGATTTGAAACAAAAAATGGCAAAGTGCGAGTCGGACTCGCGCACGAATGGTTCCGTACCATTATGTATAAAAACGGCAAAAAATAAACAAGTTTGTTGTATGGGAGCCCCCTTAAATATTTATTTGATTCTGTTTTGTAGTATTTTTTTTGTTTTTTATACAAAACGGGGAAACTCTTGGCCCAAATCCTGATGAAAAGTGATGATTAGGCCGAAGATGGAAGCGAGTTTCACCCGGAATCCTCTTACACAGAGGAACTGGCTATCATACCTCTAACTGCCGGAACACAACAATGCTGTTAACGTTGTTGTTATGGTGACAGACTTAGACATGATGGTGGTAGCTTGCCAGGCGGACTTAGAACAAGTGCTACCACCAACCAAACCGAGCAAAAAATTTGCCCCTGCTGGGAATCGAACCCGGGACATCTGGGTCTGGATCAGGTGGTATAACCACTAGACCACGGAGGCGGTTAGTGTCACCTGTTTAGCACCACCCGGGGACCACGTGTAGGGATTCGCTGAAGGGTATTCTCCCACGGACGCGGGTGACTCGGCCCCCAAAATGTTATAGCAGCAACAGAAATACATAATCTGTGAAAAGAACAATGGCGAGATGTTAGCTGAATTTGAATTGAGCATCTAAAATTGACCTAAATACGAAGACAGTTCTATTATTCTTCTAGGTTTTTTCAAACTTTCACATCAACTAGTTAAGGTCGGATAAAAAGACATTTTAAATGAAAAGTAATTTGATTTATTCATTGACGTTTAGTGTTGCCATTTTCTTGACCGAATAAATATAAAATGGCAACACTAAACGTGTAATCATGTACAGTATTATTGTAATGAAATCAGTTTTAGTTTGTTATTTTAATTAAACGGAATAAAAGAATTAACAATACTGTTTATTTCTAAGTGGAAATGTACTTTACAGGGATGTCAAAATATTGTAGTGTAAAAATAAATCAATCAGGTACTTTCAATTAATGACGGACAAAAATACTTGTATCCCAAATCTAAAAAAAATATAACTTGGTTTGACAACTGTTGATTCGTTAGTGATAGACATGTCACAGACGATTACCACGAACGCTACAGTTGTATAGTTGTGGGTATGTAGTGTGTAAGTACTGCAATGGAAACGTAAACCCACGTTGTAATACCAATTGAATTACCATAGATATAACCAACAAAAGAACTGAATTTCTATTAATCTCGGCCTTCTCGACCAAAAATCTTACACAAACTAAATCAGTAGTTGGCACCGAGTTCAACAAGACATTTTGCATTAAAAGACGCAAGAATTTAATCTCAGCTAAATTAATGTATGGGTGGCTGCACTTGTTCTTTCATCTGTTTAGCTATCGCGGTTCTTGAGATACAGCCTGGTGACATACAGACAGACAGACAGACAGGCAGCGAAGTCTTAGTAATAGGGTCCCGCTTTTACCCTTTGGGTACGGAACCCTAAAAACCGAATAAGTGTGAGTTGGACTCGCCCACCGAGGGCTTCGTACTTTGTGAGTACTTATATATTACTAATCCAATTTATAAAATTCTCGTACCACAGTGTTTGTTTTCTAACTCCTCCGAAACAGCTGAACCAATTTTTATGATTTTTTGTGTAAATATCAAAACAAAATTTGCGGAGTCAATAAAGAGTGGAAGTGTAGGTAGTAAAGACTATATTTTAAACCGACTTCCCAAAAAGGAGGAGGTTATCAATTCGTTTTTATGTTTTTTTTTTATGTTTGTTACCACTCATAACTCCGACAATTATGAACCGATTTGAAAAAATCTTGTTTTATCTGAAAGGATATACTTGCAGGTTGGTCCCATTTAAATTTTATGAAAATCGGTCACGAACTTTGGATTTTAAATCGAAATAGCTGGAATTCGTCTACTTAGATGATAGTTTTATGTCATCCAAGTAATTAAAATTGCGTATTTTGCTTTTCTGCGATTTTGCAGTGGTGTTGTTAGGTGTGAGGTACCACTAAAAAGTGAAAAATATAAAACTTTTTACAAAAAAAATACAACCGACTTCCAAAAAAAAAAAGACACTACAAAGTAAAAAATAACTTTAATATCGAAACTCGGTGTCAAAATACGAAGAAACTAACAAAAACACCGACATTGTATTTTTTTATGATTTATTTACAAATGTATATTTTTCAGATTTTTTCTTATCCCAGATTAAACGGTATTAAATGCCAAATTTCATAGTTTTAGGACAACGATATAAAATTCTTCCGTTACTGAATGACTGACAGACAACACACAGCCGAAATTAATTATTTTATTGAAATTTGTAATAATGGACTAGGAATATAAATAATTGGATAGGTACTTAATGTAAATGATTGAAAATAAGACATTCGTATAACCGTGACTAATATTAATTAATTACTTACATTTTATTTTTTTTATTTTTTTGGGTAAAATTGAAAAATTGATAATTTTATAATAGTATAATTACGTAAGATATTTGCACGCCATGAGAAATGGCAAACATGTCGTGAGCCATTCTAATTTAAGATCTCGTATGCATTTATTATTTTAATTTTGTATGTATACCTACACATGTTTGAGCAAATAAAATTTCTTATTCTTATTCTTAAACTACTAGCCGTAGAAAGCTGTAATTTGACATGCAGGTTCCTTGGGGAGTGTTAGGGTGCACTAAGAGAGGATTTCCCAAAGTTTCTACGGGAATATGCGCGGACGAAGTCGCGGCCAAAAGCTTAGCCAAGCTAAAGCCCTGTTAAGTTTGATTCCCTTGAGAGTGTCGAATTTTTTTTTTTTTTGCAAAAACGGCCTTATCTTTTTTTCACATTAACTTAGAAGTTTATTATATGTAATAGTGTTGTAAGTTTTTCACAGCTACAAAGAACTGAAGCCTAAGTGCATGGTTTTAATTTCAACGTGATACCTCCACGCGTTACCTGGGTAACGCGACCAAGACCCTTTATCTGGATCAGATGTTATATCATTCGGTTCCCTTCAAAATGGTTCAGCTGAATGGTGCGGATTCATACGTCAGGTTCGTGAACGGGCGCCGTCAGATGATACTAGTCATCTTTTAACAACCACTGGCTTATTTTGATGTTTATATTTTAAGTTCTTGTATTTTTTTTTTGTGATATTCCTCACATGCAAAAGAAGCAAGTACATGTAACTAAGATTATTGTAAAACATCACATGATTTAAAAGAGTATCCGTGGAGTTTCTTCCACGTTCTTCTCCATAGAGATCTACGCTTTGGAACATGCAAATAGCTTCAGCTTCATTCACCGTTGGTCCCGGCTGTCATTTGTACACCTTTGTCAGTTGTTACCGATATTTAGAAGCCATAAAATCTGACAAGTCTTTCCAAGGAGTACCGTGTTCCCAGTTAATGGGTTGTGGAGGTCTGGTTGGCAGCCGCTCCACGTGAAAATAATGCTATTAAGCTTAATCCGGTTGGATTGGAAGACGACCCTAATTTAGTTGGAAAAAGCTAGGCAGATGATGATTATGATGATGCATTATTACAAAGCAATCATCGCGCAAATAAGCGATCGTCGCGTTAATTTATGTGGTAAACACGACTACCATATCATTGATCCTGAACCAACTCCAATTAAATACTCGTTTGACCACCACGTGCCAACAACGCATTCTCTCCTATTTCGGCCACACATTGCGCAGAGGTGACGAAAACCTTGAGAAACTGATCGTGGTTGGGAACACCGAAGGCAAAAGATTGCGCAGTCGTTCACCAACAGGATGGACCAATCAAGTAAAGATCTCATCGTACCTCTAAATTCGACTCAGTTGTAAGAGACGCGCTGGACAGACACCGGTGGAGACATATCATCCACTCCAGATGCAACCCTGATGCTGACCACGATCCTCAGACATGAGGGACCAGCTCCAGAAAGAGTTAAACTCCATGTTTAAGGAAAACAAATAATAAGGAAAAAGTTTATAAAAAAAGATACCGGATTATTAATGTTACTCATCACCAATAGGCATTCCGCCAAAGTTATCGTCATTGTGTTATCGTTTCATAAACGTTACGCAAATCGGAACATCATTGAGTAGGTACACTTCATTACTAAATACAGCTCACTACTTTGTTTGCTTAAAATTACGAATTTATTCAAAGAGAGAATACTCTCGGGGTCCAAATCCTATGGCTTTATCTAAGACTTTTTTGGTTAACCAAGCTATGTGTCCCAGTCGACTCAATGATTTTGCATCAATAAAGACTCATCATCTGCCTAGCCTTTTCCCAACTATATTGGAGTCGGCTTCCAGTCAAACCGGATTCAGCTGAATACCAGTATTTTACGTGGAGCGGCTGCCTACCAGACCTCCACAACCCATTAACTAGGTAACACGGTACTCCTTGGTAAGAATGGTGTCAATAAAGACTATTTATTATTAATTCCTTTATATTTTTCCTTTATTAATTATACTTATTGATTATATTTTAAAATATTTTTTTTAATACATTTAAAAATATAAAAATAGTAGCCCACAGGTATCGGGAACAGGGTCCAAGCTACTGGCGGTCAGGGCTCCAAAGAGTGGAACCTGCTAACAATGCGAGCCGTGTCTAGAAGTACCGCTTCCTGAATCAAGCCCTTGATCTAGCTGCCTAACGAGAGCCTCCTAAGGTGTTGGTCGACTTTTATTATTATTGAGATCAAATCTGTGTCTATAGATACAGCACATGAAACTACCAAAATAGGGATTTTTTTAAAGGATGGGATATTATCAAATTTTAATGACTCCTCCCGCTCTGGGTGGAGCAGAAGGCAGTGTGAGAGAACACGGGTGGGTTTTCAAACAACATCATCATAACACATTCGTGTTCTTCCTTAGTACGCCCTTTCCGTAACATGCCGCGGTGCTAATTAGATGCAAATTAGCAGGAAAATACGAAATACCAGAGAGACCGACAAACACCTTCGGAGGTATCATTTTTTTTAATTTATTTATTTAGGGAAAACAAACAGTTACACAAAAATGGTACAGTAAAAGTGTTTACAAAGGAAAAACATAATATGTGTAACTCACGACGTTATCCACATTTTAAACACAAAAGAATGTTTCAGCGACTACTTGCACATGAGTAAAATTGGGAAGGATAAAATAAAAATACTATTTAATTTTAAAACAAATTGAATTATACAAAATTTATTTTTAAGGGACTAGAACAAAAAAAAAACAATTCAAATCAAAAACTAAATTTAAGCTTAAGCCAGAATTCAAATTAAAAATAACAGTCAAGAATATATTACAATGAATGCGTGCGGTAGGAGCATGGTGACTCATCGTTTCAGTATCCACAATTATGATTCATATTAAAATTGTCGATATCTACAAGTGACAATTTAATAGGCGATTAGCATAGATAAAGAAAAGAATGCAATTTGTGTATTCCCAAATAAAAAGATAATACTCGTATGTAGATAATAATCTTCAAAAGTCGGATAAGTTAGAAATCCGGGTAACATCGCTTCTGTTCTATTGATGGCATTGTTAATATTATATGCCAGCATATCCGTTACACAGGCTGTTTCAGAAGTACGTAGTCTGAAATATCGTGCTTATCCGTTACTAGCTGACCCGCGCAACTTCGTCTGCGTCACATTTTCCATGAATTCTGCGCTCCTTTTTGACTTAGCTTAATGATATATGCCAATAGCCTTCCTCGATAAATGGGCTATCTAACACTGAAAGAATTTTTCAAATCGAACCAGTAGTTCCTGAGATTAGCGTGCTCAACCAACCAAACAAACAAACTCTTCTGCTTTATCTATATCTATACTAATATTATAAAGAGGTAAAATTGTTTGTAAGTTTGTAAGTTTGTAAGTTTGTAAGTTTGTAAGTTTGTAAGTTTGTATGTAGGGGGTAATCTCAGGAACTACTGGTCCGATTTGAAAAATTGTTTCACTGGTAGAAAGCTACATTATTCGTGAGTGCTATAGGCTATAAATTATAAAGATATCATGCATATTACTCGAACTATCTCAATTTTTGTCAATCCAGGCGGAAAAAAATAGCTCTTACAACAGAGTTATTTGCGTGCGCTGCCTTAACAGTTGTATGTAATTGAAAACAATGTATGGCAACCTGGTCCGCCTAAAATAGTTCTACAAAAAAGTCCGCGGCACCGTATTTCTATCTTTTATATTTTAGCAGATATAGTAGCTTTTATGTGTTAAAAAAAGTATTTTTCGACGTACTTATCTTTGGACGATTTTTTAAACAACAAAATATTAAACCTTATCGAAAAAAATGTTATTATGATCACAAGAACATCATAGAGATACGATTTGCCCAAAACAGTATGTCAATTGGTTGAATAGTTTCGAAGATAATATAAAATTACTAAATCGCAAAACGCCGCCCGCGCCGTCCATTCACGAACCGCATTAGAACATGCTTTGTACGGACGTTTTATCCATTTAAGATTTTCCGCGGATTAATGACCCTCTCCAGTTATTATTTAACTTTTGTCGTTTGGTAGGTGAGTTGTACGTAGTTGGTTGAATGTTGTTGGTCTTTAAAATTGTTTTGGTTGCTCGGTTTCTCAAAACAAAATTACAATATTACTTCGTTCTCATTCTTCGAGTTCGAAGCTGTGATATTTCTGTTTTTGGGATATCGGACAGTTTCAGCGATTGTTTACCATGCCTAAAAGGATATCACAACTTTTCCGTCAGACATCCCAGACATGAGACAAGAGCAGCTCGAGTACGCCGTACGGAAGAGCCTCTCGAGGAATAGAGAAAATATTTCGCAAGCACGCGCTGGGAAATCTAGCTCCGAGCGTTCACAGCGGCTTGCTAACCAAAGCTGGAGAACATCCCAGGTCCGTGCTCGGGAATCTAGCGCTGAACGTGCACAGCGTCTCAGTGATTTAAAGCAGCATGTCTCTGCAACAAGGGACAGGGAGTCTAACGCTGAGCGCTCGCAGCGGCTCGCTAGCCTAGCTACAAACATATTATTATGCAATAAAAACAAAACCCTCCTTTTGACCGTCAGGAAATAAATCATAGCAGTCAGTACTAACCGAACCACACTCATAATTTCATCACAAGTTAAAATGTTTACCGCCCAACGAAGTGGGCACGGGTCAGCTAGTAACATCATAAAATAAACGCCTTTAAATGTAAGTAGTCCAAATCAAGATTTTTAAATAAAAAGATGGTTGTTGTGCCTCACTCGACCTAGATAGGTATAGTGTGTCGCGGATTTTTTTGTAGATATTTGTATGATCTACAATTAATTAGAACAATAAAATTTATGGTTCTATATTTTATAGTTTAGGCAGCGTAAGCAAAATAAGTAACTTTTCTTGTTGATTTTTACACCTTGTGTCCGAAAAACCCAAATATCTTACGGAACCCTATTTTTTCCAAAATAAAATATAGCCTATGTTACTCGTGGATAATGTAGCTTTCGAATGGTGAAAGAATTTTTGATATCAGTCCAGTAGCTTTTGAGCCTATTCATTACAATCAAACAAACATACAAACAAAGTTTTCCTCTTTATAATATTAGTGTAGATTATTATAGTATAGATTACAATCATGAAATTATTTTTTAGATATCTTCATGCAGCTACTTATAACACTACGTCTGGGGTCGTTAGACCTTACTGAATTCACGATAAGAAGAAGTTGAAATAAAAAGTAAGTAGTATGTAAGATGGGTTGATTTACTTCACAAATACCTACTTTGAAACTGTAACTAATTCAGTATCACCAGATGTTGAATTAACCGTTTGAGTATGAGTAGGAATTTCACAAACTCTACTTTTTTATGGATGGGAAATCATCAAATGACTCCTTCCTAGAGTCTTGGAGTTACTGAAACCTATCCGTGTTCCTTCAATGCGAAATATCAAATGTAGAACTCTCTGCCAGCGTCTGTGTTCTGTCTGTGTTATCTATTCTGTCAAAGGAAGAGTGAAGATGTAGGAGCTCGCTCAATCAATCGTAGACCTCATCCATCGCTTACCATCAGTCGTGATCGAAGACAAGATTGGGCAAATAACGAATTAAAATTAAAAATAGTCAATTCGGTCCTACGACGGTTGAGTGATCAATGAAACCAACCATCATCCCCCCTGCCTATTTATTATTATAGTGGGTGCAGCATATTTAATGTAGCGATGAAGATATCTGAAAAATAATTTCATGCGTCTTTCTTTCTGTCGATGAAGTTAGAAAGCTTCAAAGATTACAAAAAGAAAGGGAAGTCCGATTTTGACTTTGACGTCAAAGTCCATGACGCCTAGAAAACAGCGTTTTTGCGAGAAGGACAGAACATTTTTTTAAAATGACTATAGGTATATCTCGTTTGATTTCCGAGCAATCTTGATTCTGTCTTCACTATTAATATTATATTTTTGGATAAAACTGTGCAGAGAATATATTTCCAATTATTTCAACCCTTATGCTCTATTGCGGTTACATTAGCGTGGAACGCGAAGCGGTTAAGTAATATTACCACAATTTACCGTATTTAACTAAAAAAAATAATCGAAAAACAAAAATAATCGCAATTATTTTTACTACAGCAACAGGAAAAACAGACTCCGCCAGTGTATTCCGCTTTTTACCTGCTACAATGAAAAAAAATCCCGAAACGTTTTGTACGTATGGGAGGGATATAATAATATCCATCATTTACCTACCGTACTGCCTACTGCCGCCTAAATTAAAGGGGGGCCTTACATAATTAAGACACTTGTTTTTTTTTTTGGGTTCATGGTGCGGAACCCTTCGTATGAGAATTCTACTCGCACTTAGCCGACTTTTTTAGTGTTTACGCACGCTTAGCGCACCGTAATCTCGCCCATAAGGCTCAATTTACACCGCCACGGAACGGAACGGCAAATTCACCCTTATTTACAAGACGTAATGCATTTGCACACAGACGGCAGAATAAAGTTTGAGTGGGAAAAAATCTCAGAAGAAATATATGCATTACGTAGTGGAAATAACTAGGGTGAATTTGGTATGTTAAGTTTTAGATTGACGCTTCCGCTCTACAATGGTGTAAATTGAGCCTAACCATAAATAGTAGCCACTGACTCACCGCGATCGAAATTCGGTCTGGATGACAGTTACGCCCGATGACCTAACAATATTGAGTCACACTTTGATTTAATCATAGCGGTGTTGATAAACAAAAGCAGCTTTGTTCTCCCAAACGGAAAACGTAGCAAAGGAAATCCCGAAAAAGTAATATGTTGTAATATTAGTCTGATGATTGAAAACATTGTGCAATTTCAATCTGCCTTGACCAACTATGTTGTTTGGCTTCAAATCTGACCGGATGCAGCGGAGTAGCAGTATTTTATATGGACCATAATGCATATCTGACCTTAAGGGTGCCTGTCCATTTGCGCCGAGCGAGGCAGCGGTGCGGAGAAACGGAGAAACATTAACCAATCATGACAATCAAAATATTATTGACTCACGCGGTGCCGAGATTTTATGTAGTTCCATTGGTTAAAATTTGTGTGGTTTTTTTAGAAGTTGAGGGGTTTCTGGTTTATTTTTTGCGGTCGTATCGCCTCCTTTTTCAGCCAAAAGGAGCCAATTCCACCCAGCTGCATCTTTCCGAGGTGCAACCGATATCCGACCAACTTGAGCTTCTCGGGGTGACATGAATATCTACCCTTAATTTTGGTCTTTATATAGAGCTCAAGTGGCTGCTAGAAAGTTGGGGATCCTAGCAAAGGTGAGACGGTACTTCACACCAGATCAGTTGCTCAAATTCTATCAAGCGCAAGTTGTATCTTTGGGACAGATCTGCCAGATACCAGATTAACACCCTTGAATCAATTACAACCTGGGAGTTTTTACGTCAAGAGTGAATATTATATTAATATGTAGGTTACTTCTAGGCAAGCTTGCTTCAATTTTCGACCACCAAAGTATATTTTAAAAACGAATTGCTGCTGGTGAGATTTTTTATACGATACAATGATTTGATTCATACTAATCAACACCGCCAATTGGTATTTTTAGGGATAGTCTGCACATGAAAAAAATATTCAGCATATCAGCAAATGGAATGCAGACAAACTTGTATAGGTACCTGGGAAGACATGCGTAGATCTGGTCGCATTACTAGCTGATCCGCGCCCTATTGCTAGCAGCGTGATGTTAGACAGCCTATGGCCTTCCTCGTTAAATAGGCTATCAAGCACTAAAATATTTTTTTTAGTTTAAAAGTAAAAAAAAAAAATATTACTATGTAAACTTCCACCGAAAATTGGTTTGAACGAGATCTAGTAAGTAGATTTTTTTAGTACCGTAAACCAGAACTTTTGCTCATAATAATACCAACAAATTTGTACGGAACCCTCGGTGCGCAAGTCCGACTCGCACTTGGCCGTTTTTACTTTTTAATAGCAATCGTTGTATTCGCTTTTAATTCGTAATCTGTCAAAAAGTCATAAATCTTAGGCGTAGAATTGGCACCCTAAAGATCTGTAGAAAAAAAAAGTTGCAAGTTCAAAATTCAAAAGTCATTTATTCAAATAAGGCTGAGAGCCAGCACTTTTTGAACGTCAAGTTTTTACAAAAGACAGTCCCCCAAAACGCCCGCCCGTCACCACTTCCTAGTGTTTTAGCTGTGGAGAAGAAGTGGCCAACAAACTCCCCAGCAACGCATCTGTCTGTTACGCTTTAAGGTCTTAAATTTTCACAATAATAAGCAAATTAATTAATACATGACACTAATATCACTTATTAGCAAGCAATAATGATACTATAAAACAAAAAATAAAATTGTTATACTTTAAAATTATGATACTATAAAACAAAAAATACAACAACATATTACGTAATATTAGAAGATTCTACTTTGACTCAATTGGTTTGATCAAAGCTGGAGTGATAAGACAAGCAACTTTGACCTCTTAAACCGAAAACAATAATAAATATGTTGCACAACATGGTGCTATAAAGAGGAGCTCATAATTAAAGTTTACGTTAGACTTAAACTTTTATTTTCTCTAGTCATGAAAAACGGTAACGGTATTTCAGAAAGGATATTAGATAAAGGTCAGTGTACTTTATTGCAAGTTTATTTTGCACCTGCTATATGGTCGATCTTCAAGGATAAGCAACGCATGACTAAGCTGGTAAGTGGTAACCAATCCACTTAACAACCTAGAAAAGCGAGCCCTCAATGCTTCGAAAAAACACGCTAAGGGTGCCTGTCCATTTGCGCGGAGAGAGGCAGCGGAGCGGAGAAACGGAGAAACAATAACCAATCATGACAATCAAAATATGATTGACTCACGCGTTGCCGAGATTTTATGTAGTTTCATTGGTTATTTTTTTCCCGTTTTCCGCTCCGCTGTCTCCCAGTCGGAATCTGTGTTTCCTGATAGCTACAACCTGGGAGTCTCTAAGTCAGGAGTGATTGGGTTACTTCTAGGCAAGCGAGCTCCGTCTTAGACCGCATCATCGCTTATCATCAGGTTAGACAGTGGTCAAACGCGTGCCTATAAATATAAAAAAATAACAAATGTTTGAAAACCATATTATTTAAAAAAATCTGGCCGAGTACGAGTCGGACACGCTCACGAAGGGTTCCGTTTCATTTTCGTATTATACGATTTATGACGTATTAAAAAAAAACTGCTTTCTAGATCTCGTTCAAACCAATTTTCGGTGGAAGTTTACATAGTAATGTACATCACATATTTTTTTTTTTTAGTTTCATCATTATCTTATTTTAGAAGTTACACGGGGGGAACATTTTACGACTTCGCAAGTGTCTCTCGCGCAAACTATTTACGAATCATTTTTGAAGACCTATCCATAGATACTTCAAACGTATAGGTTTGATGAAAAAAAAATCAAATTTCAGTTCTAAGTATGGGGACCCCCAAAATATATTGTTTTTTTTTTTCTATTTTTGTATAAAAATCTTTATGCGGTTCACAGAATTCATCTACTTACCAAATTTCAACAGCATAGTTCTTATAGTTTCGGAAAAAAGTGGCTGTGACATACGGACGGACAAACAGACAGACAGACAGACAGGACGAATATATAAGGGTTCCGTTTTTGCCATTTGGCTACGTGTTTTTATTCGGTACATGGTATTGAACCCTTCGTGTGAGGATCAGACTCGCTCTTGGCTGGTTTTTAATTTCACAATCAATCCCTTGTTGACGGTTAGCAACCAAAGAATTATTGACATACATCCATAGATTAAATAACTTGTTGCAATAATCGGATTTTGGTTTCCCCTATTGCTTTTAGTTATGCAATAACTCGTGCTATGCGATGAGTATATAAGCCAAAATCGTCCCTCAGAAACTCATTCATTACCGGACTTCGGGAGTCGCGGGATTGATTCACCAACGAACGTTCAATATATAAAAACAATTTAAGTGACAGAAGACAGAAGCCTATCGAAGTCCAGTGCTGGATATAGGCTTTTCCACGCTTCGCAACAATAGCCGGACCTCCGGGTTTCCGCGTCCAGTGTCTCTCAGATACCTTTCTAAGGTCGTCGGTCTACCTAGCTGGGGTGACTCTTGCTACGCTTGGTGTTACGCGGTCTCCAAACGAAGAGTCGACTGCGCCCTATCGCTCCTCTGTGTCAACAGTACAAACATTCTGCTCTACAATCAACAAATCATAGTGAATAACTTGTCACTTTGAGGTATTGGAAATCTCAAAACCGATACCTAATTGACAATACTCTCATATATATTTATCTAACTGATTTCATGTGTTTTGATCGTTTTAATTGGAAAAAACTTTTAGTGCCGGTGATCTTATAAAAGTGATTTTATTACGTGTCATCACCCGTTCCAACATTGGAATTGAACTAACCAGTAAATAACTTCTGTGATTGATTGCGCCCATAGAAAATGGCTAGCTGTAATACCTGTGCAGTACCAGTGAAACAAAATGATAAAATAATAATATGTTCCAAATGCGATAAGGACTACCATCAACGCTGCGTTAGACTGAGTGCTACTGCGTTTGAGAAACTAAAACAAAATGCACATTCAAAGTGGAAGTGTCCGAACTGCTTCCCTCAAAAAAAGAAGATTAGTAAACCTACTGCTGAGGCTGAAGAAGATAGATCAGCTGATGTCAACAAGTCCAACAATACAACACGTAGACATAGGCCTGAAGGAAAAACAATCTCAGATGTCAAGGATGATAAGGACAACGATATTCGAGAGGAAATTAGGAATATGTTATTAGTAGAAGTAAGGAATATGACTCTTTCCGGGTTTGCTGAGATTAAAACACAGATCGGCCAGTTGAAGACATCTGATGCATACGACATCTCTGGAATTACTGACATGAAAACTAAGCTCAAGGGTGCTCAACGTGAGAATATTGAGCTTCGCACAAAGATCTCCGAGATGATGAAGACTGTGAGTCAACTGAACGCGAGTGTAACGGCGCTTGATCAAAGCATGCGCGAGGCGAATGTAGAAATTTATGGCTTACCAGAACTGAAAAATGGAAAGTTATCGGCCATCATAATAAAATTAGCTCGTGTTGTGTCATATGAACTTAAAGATAGTGATATATTAAAGTGCGTTAGAGTGGCCAACGACAGGGTACACCCGCGCTCTGTAGTAGTGAAGCTGCGCAGTGCCAGATGTCGCGATGAGTTGTATGCTGCAGTCATCAGATTTATCAAAGCCCACCCTGATGATGCGTTGAACACGACCGTGTTGGGTTATGCTGGTAAAAAGATGCCAGTTTATTTAACCGAGCATTACTCTCCGATGTATCAATCTTAACTCATTGTAGCACTATTTACGGCCAAAGAAAAAATCTAGTCTAAAGTGTGTATAAATAAAATTTTGATTTCGACTTGATATTATGTTTTTCTCTTCTAAACTTACCTTTTTTATATTTCTACATTCAATGGGGAAGCAAAAGAAAACAAAAAAGCATGTCATCAATTCTGACAATAACTAAATAAAATGCTTGACAGATTGTGTTTTTGAAGCTATTCCACGGCTTATAAATGTTAGGTGACCATAAAGGTGGTTCAATTCCGTCAAAAAACCATGCTGGAAACGGTATGGTGGCATCACAATATTGATATTTCTAGTTTCGCTCGAAGAAGTTAGGTCCAAATGGTACGGAACACTTCGTTCGTCCAACTCTTTTATTGTTATTTAAGATGGGTTTGCTCTTGCTCTAATCTAGGCCAGAGATGATAGAGTCGAAGTCTACGATGGAGCGAGCTTACCCAGAAGTAGCCCGTTCACTCTGACTTTGAAGAGATTAGGGTTGTAAGCCTTCGGAAACACAGACGCAGGTAGAGAGTTCCACTCCTTTGCTGTCAGTGGGCATTATTATAGACGTTTGGAAACGCTTAGTGCGAATTGGTTGAATAGCAACAAGGTAGGGATGGTAAGTTTCAGTGCGTCTGGATGTCTGATGGTAGAAGGGAGCCGGTGGGATGAGGTCGTGGAGTTCTTGGGTACACTCACTGAAGTACAATCTATAGAAGACTGACAATCAGGCAACCTTGCGGCGATGAGCCAAGCTGTGTAGCTTGGCATCCACCAGTTTATCGTCGCCTCTGTTTTCCAGGTTTTCTTAGAGAGTTTTCTCTAAGCCTGAAGTCCGTAGTTTAGCTTAGTTGCGAGCGTATCACCTAACCACTAAGCCCTTCCAACTACCCACCTAATCGTAAGTCTGCAAACTAAAAAATAAATATCTATGAACAGAATATCACATGCATCGAACAACATGCGTACAATACTCACATGCATTGAAAGCAAATGCTCCCGCGTGACTAAATTGTTGAGATCGATTCGGGTACTGGGGGCGCAGTCTCGAGATATCTTTAGAGTTGGTTTTGTACCATATTTGGTAGTATAGCAAAATTTTATGGCAATCATACAGTGTTATCATCATCTCCCTAGCCTTTTCCCAACTACATTGGGGTCAGCTGCCAGTCAAACCGGATTCGGCTGAGTACAAGTATTTTATGTGAAGCGACTACCAGACCCGACCTCCACAACCCATTAACTGGGTGGTAGTTATACGAAATCATTTATTAAAGTTGATTTCATAGTCAAGTGCAGCCATGACTAAAATAACTAGAACCATTATACTATTAAGAACCAACCTTAAATAATTATAGGTTTTAATTTTTTGGTCTAAGTTTTATTTTTGACGTTATGGTCCCACAGTTATTTTTTGGGTCATTACCTATATTTATACCCATTCTAATTACCTTAAAAAACAACGATGTGTCAGCGAATAATAGATCGAGACAGAGAGCGATATTTGGTACAATTTCAATTAATACCTTACTAAGGTACCCTTTCATGTAGATAGGGTAAGTAGGGCCGTTAGGGGTAGGGTAGACATTATCTAATAAATAAATAAATATCCTTGGACATTTCACACAACGCCATATAGTCCCAAGCTAAGCAACCTAATGCTTGTGTTATGGTAACGATATGGCTGATAAACTACTTTTATACATTTTTTTTTTTTTTTTTTGTAAATACATACGTATTATAGATAGAAAAACACCCAGACTCGGAACAAATTCTTGTAGGTCTTACAAATATTTGTTCCGTGCGGGAATCGAACCCGCGACATGCTGCGCAGCAGTCAATCGCTCAACCACTGCGCCAACCTTGTCGTCAAAAAAATATCTGATGGACCATTACCAAATATTCCGTCAGATATTGTCTAAACTTAATTCGGAGGTCCTTCAAAGTTTTTAATTTCACTCTGTTACGATTTAGTTAATATAAGCTATTTTATAAGGACAGTTGGACTGTCATATTATACAGTTGTATAAAAGTCCCTGATTAAAAATAAGGAAAGATAAAAAATTAGGAAAGATCATTTTAATTTATTATAAGTAAGATATTCAAAATAAGAAAGTACTCAACATAAACCCTGAGGTAACCCCTTTTTTAAGGATTGTAAATCATCAAATGACTCCTCCCGCTCTGTGTAAAGCAAGAGGGAGTGTCTGACTAAAACCCATCCGTGTTTCTCCTACTGCCTTTTGCGTTCCAGGGCCGCGGTGACTCTTTAGAACAAATTCCGCAACCTCGGCAGGCGGGCCCCTTCTGCTTTGCTGACAACTCTATGAGGCGCGCGTCGAACACAGTGCGCCGTCGACCGGGCCTGGTTCTGATCAGATGGCGAGCCAACCCTGAGGTAACCCTATTTTTACAATGAATCCCGTTAAATCGCTGCCATTTATTTGAACTTCTTGCCAAAGGCATGTTTTTGGAACCTAGGCTGGAATGCTAACCTAAACTGCTAGACTGAAAATCGACTAGTAAATTGATGATAACGATTACATTATTGGGAAGTCGTTCAAAGGGTTATTTTCTTGATGCAGCTTCCGCTCAAGGATTAAACAATACAGCTGACTTGAGGGATTATCTGCTGATGCTGGTTGATAGTTTGCGTTCTATAGTCAAGATCGAATAGGAAACGTGATTCAATACGAAAAACAACGACACTTACCACCAGGTGAGATTGTTCAAATGTGAACCTAGCAACAAAATTAAATGCAAATGTTAACCTGTAAGTATTAAATATCCGGAGGTTGAATAACATGATGCAATTAACGTTATTTTGTTTCAATCCGTGTGGCTCAGTAGTATTTCGGTAAGAAAATACTAGACGCATTTTGAAGATTGTTTCTGATTTTTTTTATGTAGCAATTGCTGCCGTCTGACAACCAGGATTAAATATTATAAATCTGGTGATTAAATAATATGTTCCAATAAAATGATTTCGTTCTGTTTTCCCGATTGCGATATTTTGTGCAATCGTCCGCAGTTTGTGTTTCGTATAAAAGTTGAAATCGAACTGTACACAGTCAGTATTTACCAATCGTAGAGAGTCGCCAGATCTATTTACTAACTACAGTTTCCAAAATCAAAGTTACGGACAAGCGACAGAATATAGAAGGCTGCCGCAGTTCACTGCTGCACAAATGCTTCTCCCAAGCTGCGCCGCAACACCCGGTTCTCCGCTCCATCCAGAGTCCAGCTACGTTTGCCGATTTGCAGTCACCAACTCACCACTCAAGGACTCGTTTGCTGCACTAACCAACCACTCCGTTGCAACAACAGCGAACCTTCTGATCTACAATTTTTAAATCTCAGTGAAACGTTTTGTTGCAACTGTGTGCTATCTGGAAACTCAGAAACAAATTCTGGTTGACAATACTCATCAAATTTTCTAATTAATAGAAGTGTTTTTATTGTAAAAACCAAAGTGTTATGTGGTCGCGATCTAATAAATGTGACTTTATTTTAAATTCGCAACGTTATTGTACAATAGATATGAGTTTGGACTAATAACTGCATTAGTGTAATTGATTGCGTTCTTTCAAAATGGCTAAGATTCATGACATACGAGAGGAAATACAAAATCTAATGCGAATTGAAGCAAGAAATATGATAAGATCTGAAGCAGACTATATTAAGAAACAGCTAGAAGAGTTGAAGAAATGTGGACCAATTGACATCACTCAAATGAACGAGTTGAATGCTGAACTCAAGTCAGTGGAAACTGAGAATAGTGAACTACGTTCAAAGATCTCCGAGATGATAAAGACTGTGAGTCAACTAAATGTAAATATAAACACTCTAGATCAGAGTATGCGCGAGGTGAATATAGAAATTTACGGTTTACCAGAACTTAAAAATGAAAATATACCGTCCATCGTGATAAAATTGGCTAAAGTTGTGTCACTTCAGGCATATGATCTAAAAGACAGTGATATACTGAAGTGTGTTAGAGTGGTCAACAACAGGTTACACCCGCACTCTGTAGTAGTGAAGCTGTGCAGTGCTAGATTACGCGACGAGTTGTATGCTGCAGTAATCAGATACAACAAATCTCACCCTGACGATAAATTTAACACAACTGTTTTGGGTTATCCTGGTAGGAAGATGCCTGTTTATGTAACCGAGCATCGCTCTCCGATGTATAAATCATAACGCACTGCTGCAAAATTTAAGGCCAAAGAAAAATCCTAGTCATAAGTTTGTGTTCATAAGACATTCCATTTCCATTCCAGTTAAGTGTATGCATTATTTTAAGAAAAGTGTTTAAATAAATTTCATACTATTTCCTGTAAGATTTGTTTTTTTTTTGTTGTCCTTTTTTTCGTTTAATCCATCCTAAGGTAGTGTAAGAGATTGCCCTGCGCGATAAGACCGCCCATTGTACACTTGTTTTATAAACGTTTTTCCTGTTCTTGTTATGAGGTGTACAATAAAGTATATAATAAATAAATTAATAAAAAAAAGATGAGATCTAAAGTACTTCCCTTCTTCGCTCTCTTCTTCTCTTCTCTATTCTTTGTCTGAAGGAATGTCTGGGGCTTGCCAAGGTTGGTCAGTGAATGGATCATCTATGACAGGGGTGGCCACCTTGATTATACACAAGTTCGACTTTTAATGCAAAAACCCTGTGCGATCTACTACATTCATGCGTACTTAAAAAATGCGGTGCGGTTTGGTACAACGCTAATTGTGAGTATAATGAGGTCTCTCATACTCGTAATACACTCGCTCGTCTCACTACACTCACAAATAGCGTTTTATTTATTACTAGCTGACCCGCGCAACTTCGTCTGCGTCACATTTTTCATAATTGCTCCGCTCCTATTTGTCTGATTATATATGTATAGCCTATAACCTTCCTCGATAAATGGGCTATCCATAACACAACTCGGGCCATCGTGGCGAAGGGTTGCCCCCAAGGGGGCGTCCTATCGCCACTACTATGGAACCTCGTCGTTGATAATCTTATCAGAAGACTCAACGATAAAGGCTACTTTACCGTTGGCTACGCTGATGACATAACTATAATAATAAACGGAAAACATGAGAACACACTATGTAATCTCATGCGCCAAGCCTTGAAAATAGTAGAGGATTGGTGCAGAGAATATGAACTGGCAGTGAACCCCACCAAGACTGAACTAGTTCTCTTCACCAAAAAGAGGAAGCTGTTACCACTAACATTACCACACTTCTTCGGAACCACCCTAAGCCTCTCAACTGAAACCAAATACCTGGGAGTCTATTTGGACAAGCAGTTGAACTGGGCAAAGCACACTGAATTCACCACCACAAAAGCCAGTATTTGCATGTGGCAATGCAAACGCATGCTAGGTAGGAACTGGGGGATTAGCCCCAGAATCACCTACTGGCTATACACCACGGTTATTAGACCAATAATCACATATGGCTCTCTAGTCTGGTGGCCCAGGACCGACTTGAGCACGGCACAAAAAGACCTTGAAAAACTGCAACGTCTTGCCTGTGTGGCAATCACTAGCAGCATGAAAACAGCACCCACTGCGGCCCTGCAGGCCATGCTGGGACTACCACCACTGCACCTTATAGTGCGTGAGGTGGCGGCCCTAGCGGTCTTCAGGCTCAGCGCATCTGGAACCTTAGGTACAGACTCTAGAATAAAGCACACGCGCATCATGGAAGATGCTGTTAAACGACAACCCATGATGACATCACCCAACGACAGAGTTCAAAAAACGCACCACTTTAAGAAACATTACAACATAGTCCTAGCAGAGGAATTGGACGACCACTCAGGTCCCAATGAGCTAAGAATCTATACTGACGGATCAAAGACAAGCACTGGTACGGGAGTTGGAATTTACTCCAATGACCTCAATATTAAAATATCAAGATCGCTAGGTAAGCTCAACACCGTCTACCAGGCGGAATGCGTGGGCATTATCCTGGCAGTTCATGCCATAGAGGCCAGGGAAGTCACGGACACCCACATCCGGATACTTTCCGACAGTGCCTCAGTCCTCCAATCCCTAAAGAAAAACTACACTACCTCGAAACTCATACAAGAATGCCACAATGCACTCGAACACGTCACGGTGGCCAACCGCAACACCGTGACGCTGCAGTGGATAAAGGGGCACAGCGGATCACTGGGAAATGACGCGGCCGATGAACTGGCCAGGAGGGGATCTGGTGCCGTGGCTGTTGGACCCGAACCCATAGTACCACTCCCCTTCGTCCAACTGCGCACATGGCTGCGTGAACACACCCACAAACAAGCGGAACGCTGGTGGACCTTGGCACCAGGCTGCAGGCAGTCCAAGGAAGCCATGCCAAACCTGGACCGAAAACTAACCAGGCGCCTTCTGCGACTGGATAGGCGGAGCCTGCGAATGGTGACGGGGACCATCACCGGTCACTGCTCTTTAAATAAACACTTGCACACGATAGGCATAACGGACAGCCCTCTATGCAGAGCATGCATGGAGACGGAAGAAACGGTACCGCACGTACTCCTTGATTGTGAGGGCGTTGCCGAAATACGGAAGCAAACTATAGGGTCATCAAACTTGCTCACAGATATCCTGAACACGCCGAGAAAACTTATCTGTTTCTGGAGGGAGGTTGGATGGTTGGAGTAACGGCCGCCATGGCTCACGTACAATGGTCCAACGTCAGGACTAAGTGCGGAAACCAAAACCCCCTAATAGAATAGAATAGAATGGGCTATCCAACACTGAAAGAGTTTTTCAAATCGGTCCAGTAGTTTCGGAGCATATTCAATTCAAACAAACAAATCTTTTCTCTTTATAATATTAGTGTAGATAATTTGATTATTTTATTATGATTATTTTGTTTTGATTATTTTTTTTTTCTTTCTGATTATTTTAATTTGATTAATTTGTTTTGATTACTTTGTTGTGATTATTTTATTTTCATTACAAGATATTTTATTATATCCATAACTAGCTGTCCCCCGCGGCTTCGCTCCCGTCAACTTTTTTATTTTTTCTTTCATAACAACATTCTACTCATAATCACAAACACAACAAAAAAAGAATTAGCGAAATCGGTCCAGCCGTTCACGCGTGATGCTTGGACCAAGGGAAATTATTAAATTAATAAAATTACAATTTAAAAATAGGGGATGATGGAAGAAAGTAGAAAATTTAGGGTTGTTTGTATTTTTAGTGCCGTTTTTTGTCGATAAATTAAAAAAATAATGTTAGGGGTGGACAACCCTTATCACTTAGGGGTATGATTCCGATTCGCTGAACTACTGAATATGTGTATAAAATTTTGTAAAAATCGGTAAAGCCGTTTCGAAGGAGTAAGATAACTAACATTGTGACACGAGAATTTTAGATTATAAGACTAGCTGACCCGCGCAACTTCGTCTGCGTCACATGCTCCACTCCTATTTGTCTTAGCGTGATGATATATAGCCTTTAACCCTCCTCGATATATGGGCTATCTAACACTGAAAGAATTTTTCAAATCGGACCAGTAGTTCCTGAGATTAGCGCGTTCAACCAAAAAAACAAACAAACTCTTCTGCCTTATAATATTAGTGAAGATTTTGTTTTGATTGTTTTGGTTTGATTATTTTATTTTATGTTTTAAGTTCAGTGTCCAATTATGTTTTATTTTAATTTTATTTTATAACATACTAGCTGACCCACGCAACTTCGTCTGCGTCACATTTTCCCTGAATTTCGTTTGCTTTAAACCTCGTGGAGCCCGAGACCTTTCCAAAGAATGCAAAACAGTGGAAATCGGTTCATGCGTTCTGGAGTTATAGCGTCAGGAAGGAAAACCCGACTTATTTTTATATTATAGAGTTAGGACTTATTTCCACAGGTTATGCAGTTTGTTATACGTACCTATTTATATTTTTCAAATCGGACCAGTAGTTCCTGAGATTAACGCGTTCAACCAAACAAACAAACAAACTCTTCTGCCTTATAGTATTAGTATAGATTTTGTTTTGATTGTTTTGGTTTGATTATTTTATTTTATGTTATAAGTTCAGTATCCAACAAATTATGATGGATTTTTATTTTATTTTATAACCTATTTAGGACCTATTTACACAGGTTGTGCAGATTGTTATACGTACCTATTTATATTTTTGGCCCCCTCGACCACATAACAGGTAAATTAGCAAAATATTAATTTCGTTATCCTGCGCTAACCCACGGTGAGCCCCCTTATCATAGGAAATCTACCCAAAAGGAAACATACTAACTTATAGATTCGGGTTCACGGCAAGCAAGAGTGCTTTATATCCAGCAAGCGGTCATCGAGAGCGGACGTCTCATTAAAAGTCTGCTGAACTAAGCTTGTGTGAAGAACAAGATGTACAGCACGCGTGTGTTGGCGTTTGTAGCAGTGCTCGTGGGCCTGGCGCAATCGTTCCCATGGGGTGAGTAGAAGGGTCATTAACGATAATATTATCTCTTGTTTCTTTATTTTGGTTTGAGGAGCTCGTGGCTAAATAATAACAGCTGCACAGGTCGATCTTCGAGGTAAAGCAACGCTTGCCGAGGTTGGTCTGTGGATGGGTGACCATCTTAACATACCGAATTTCCTCCGTGCCTCGGAAAGCACGTTAAGCTGTTGGTCCCGGCTGTCATTTGGAGATCTCTGGCTGTCGTTACGGATTGTCAGAAGCCAGAAAATCTGACACCAGTCTTGCCAAGGAGTACCGTGTTACCCAGTTAATGGGTTGTGGAGGTCTGGTAGGCAGCTGCTCCACGTAAAACGCTGGTATTCGGCTGAATCCGGTTTGACTGGAAGCCGACCCCAATATAGTTGGGAAACGGCTAGGCATATGATGATGTTTCTTTATTTTGGTTTAAATCGCAAATTAATGGCGCTATCCAGAATCAGTCCTAACAATATAATTACTAATAACAAAATTATGAAGTGCTCACCTTCGACATTGCTTAGGTTAATTTTGTAAAACTGTTTTTAGGGTTCCGTACCCAAAAAATATACCCTATTACTAAGCCTCCGCTGTCCGCCCGTTCACCCATCTATTTGTCCGTCCGTCTGTCCCTCCGTCTTTCAGTCAGCGGGCTGTATCTCAAGAACTGTAATAGGTAGACAGATGAAATTTTCACAGATTGTGTATGGGGTCACGATCTTGCTCGCGGCTGGGGGCTTATAATAAAAATTAAGCTTTATGGTACGGAACCCTTCATGTGAATCTGACTCGCACTTGGCCGGTTTATTTTTTTAAAGAAATTCTAACTAAACACTTACCATTTTAAAATATTTCTCCGTGAGTTAAAATTGTTTTGATGTTTCCTTCTATCAGGAGGCAGGTAGGTTTTTTGAGTCAGTATTCTTTGAAAAACGAACTTAAAAAAAAATTACCGTGGAAAAAAACCTAACAGCTGATTTATTTCCTAAATTTTAATGAGTTACATTTTTTGGAATCGCCTTCTCATCAATTTTGATATCCCGCTCGATAGGTTTTGAGGAAAATAACATTTTAAAGACGTAATTATGAGGCAAATAGTTGGTAAATTTAATCTTCATATAGAATTTTTTTCCGTTACCTACTGAGTAACAGACAGACAACGCACAGCTGAAACTACTGGTTGTAGAGAGCTGATATTCAGCATGTGCTAGTCTATTCTGTAAATAACCACTTCGATATTGACTTCACCTGAGTGACTAAGCTTACAAAGTGAACTTTATTTCACACATCATAAGGTCTTATATTTGTACGAATTTGAAACTCACCTCGGATTCCGCTGTCGAGACACGAAAATGTTGTTACAGAATAGCACTGCTTGGTTCCTTGGAGAGTGTAGGTGAGCACTTAGAGATACGCGCGTACGAAGTCGCGGGCTGAACCTAGTTTTTAATCGACTTCCCAAAAAGGAGGAGGTTATCAATTCGGTTGTATGTTTTTTTTTTATGTTTGATACCTCATAACTCCGACAATTATGAACCGATTTGAAAAATTCTTATTTTATCTAAAAGGATATACTTGCAGATTGGTCCCATTTAATTTTTATGAAAATCGGTTACGAACTTTGGATTTGAAATCGAAATAGCTGGAATTCGTCTACTTGGATGATAGTTTTATGTCATCCAAGTAATCGAAATTGCGTATTTTGCTTCTCTGCAATTTTGCAGTGGTGTTGTTAGGTGTTGGGGTACCACTAAAAAGTGAAAAAAATACAACAGACTTCCAAAAAAAATAAAAAACTTTTTACAAAAAAATACAACCGACTTCCAAAAAAAAATCAGAACAAAGTAAAAAATAACTTTAATTTCGGAAGTCAGTGTTTTTGTTAGTTTCTTCGTATTTTGACACCGACTTCCGAAATTAAAGTTATTTTTTTTACTTCGCTTGTTTTTTTTTTTTTTGGAAGTCTGTTGTATTTTTTTGTAAAAAGTTTTTATGTAACCAGTTTCACTCTCACAATAAAGTTGAATGTAAGGACACACATGTAAGGACATCAATCTAAACTCCATCAAGCCTCCATCAAGGCACAGAGCGTGCCAAAAAATATACCACGTATAATAATTATACATATCTATATTAAGACGATATACAACATAGATTTTGGTAACTGACTGTAATCTATTTGTTTAGATACACTGATTTTTTTAAGAGCTAACTTTGTGTCTTAATCCGAAATCTGAACTTCACAGTGCGTGTCGCTTCATTGAAGCCGCGAGTTTAGATTTAAGTCTATATATGCACTAGCAGTCAGCCGCGGGGGCGGTCAACCGCGCGGTTCTAGTCTAGTATGCAACCATTTGTCATTTAATGGCGTCATGGAATCATTAGCGGTTGCATATAAATACTGGATAAGCGGCCAATCGCACGGTCAACCGCTAAGCGGTTCAACCGTTAGTCTGAGCCCTCCTACGCGGAGGGCTCAGACGGAGCCTCAGAGCGCGATTTTGAACAATTAACTAACACTTTATAAACAAGTTAAAATTACATGCAGTAATGTACAAAGACAGACTGTAGGTACGTTTGTCTTTGGTATGCATTTCTACCAGTCGACCGTAGGGTAATGCTCATATAATTGTAACACTCTATGAAACTCTGTTTGTAGGTTTCCGTAGCTGGAAAAGAAAAAACGGAACCCTTATAGGATCACTTTGCTGTCCGTCCGTCCGTCTGTCAGTCTGTCAAGACCCTGTTTTTCAGGAGTCTGGAATTTACAACAAATACTCAGGCAAACAAGACAGAAAGAATCAAACTTCTAAGCCAAAGCAATCAAAAGATACACCCGTTTATGCTGCAAATTTTGGGACACTTGCAAATGAATCAAAACCTACAGGGTACTTCCCGTGAACACAGAATCTTGAAATTTGGTACGAAGCAACGCACAGATAAAGAAAAAATTGCGTGAACCGTACATTTTTAGTAACATCATCATTATCTATATTTACATATAATAAAACAGTTAATCTTGAGCTTGTGTGTTTACGATTGGCGCGAAAACTACTGAACAGATTTTGATCAAATTTTGCATAAATAATCCTTATAGGTTTGGCCAACATATAGGCTATATATTATCACGCTATGTGCTATGGAGGACGAGCAATATTCAAAAATGTGAGTTTTCAACGAGAAAGTGCACATGGTTCGAACCCCGCAAACAGATTTTATTTTTGCATTTATTCTATCTTTTGAACTGGTTTTTTACACCATAATATTGCCAAATCAATAATAAAAATTGGTTTTTGCGCACTAAAAGTAACATTTGACTTATAATTTGACATTTTTCCAAATAGCTCAGCGAGGAATTGTTATAAGAAGCCACAAACTGTTACAGAATTGCACATACTTATAGATCTAACCTTAGCAATGATTACCATCACGCTTTACCTTTGGGGAGGTAAGCAGTGAAAAACCATGACATAAACATGATAGACTATTTTAAATTATTTGCCAACAGCAGTCGTAGCCCGTCGGGTTGAAGACTGCCTTTCGAACGACATGGTGTGGGTTCGTAACTCATCAGTCGTATTTGTTTTTGGATTTTATATAACTTGTGCATTTCCTTACTTTTCTCATTCTTATTAATTTACCTAATATTTTCAAATATTTATTACATGTTATTGTTTTATTTTGGAAAGTTTAGTATTCCAAAATATAAACGCCAGCGTTTTAAAGTATAACAGAAGCAATTTTCTGTCTTTCTGTACCTAGGTATTCCTTTTCACATCACGTTAAAAAAGTACAAAATCGGATGAATATAACTTTAACACATAAACCTGATAGGAATTGTAGCAATGTTTTAGAAGAATTAAACTTATCTACTACGTACCGCCGATACCCGTAATGCCTATTGACCGAAATAGTACCTACTATCAACAGGTTGAAAATTACACCAAAACAAATTTTTTTAGTAAGTAGTGGTACTTTCCAAGGAATAAAACACCATTATATTTTTAAGGTATTTAAAAATGTAAGTACTTACTTAAAAGTTTTCTTTAGAATGAACTTCTATTTTAATGTTAAAAAAACCGGAAAAGTGCGAGTCGGACTCGCCCACCGAGTGCAAGGTATTGTTTGAAATAAAGGCAATTTTTTTAAAGTATTTATGGAATTGCATTAAATGTGTAGTTTTCAGATTTTTAAGTTCTACGTCAACGGAAAATACCCTATAAATTTTGATTACCTTGAGTGTCGAAATGTACATTTTATGTAGCATAAACGGCCGTATCTTTATTTTACGTTGACTTAGAAGTTGATTTTTTCACAGCTTCAAGGGACTGTAGTTCTGAGTATAATTATTTCAACTTAATACCTCCTACCGTTCCCGAGATCTTGATGACAGACGAACGGACGGTCAACAAAGTGATCCTATAAGGGTTCATTTTTTCCTTTTGTAGTACAGAACCCTTATCAAAAAACTCCGTACTTAAATTTGACAGTTCTACATCATATTCCATAGATGGCGTTATACATTTGATCTCACTTTTTTATCGTGGAATTTGTTCGAAAGAGTCACCACGGCCCTGGAACACAAAGTGCATTAGAAGGAACACGGATGCGTTTTAGTCGGTAAGATCTAGTCTGACACACCCTCCTGCTTTGCCCAGAGCGGGAGGAGTCATTTGATGATTTCCCATCCTTTAAAAAAAGGGGTCACCGTCATAACAACCACGATTAGATGGCAAAGTCCCATGGTAGAGGAGTCGAAAGAGTTGCAATAGCTCCGCTGTATATATTGGGTTTCTAGGTTTAAAAATATAAACTTGTTACGATTTGCGTTCCTGGATCGAAATAAATTAAAAAATCAACTTGATTCATCAAGATTGGTGTGAGTTTCAAGAGCATGGTTAAGTCATTTTAGATGATAGCATGTGCTGACCGGTTGCTTCACAGCCTGGATCCTTTTGTTCTGTGTACGGGGAAGCAACAGCCATCAATACGCAGAATATTGAGATTTTTTTTCAGATTAAGTTTTATGATTTCTATTTAGAAATTTCAAAACTTTGTAAAGGCACTCGGCTCAAATTAACATATATCCAACAAACTGTTCAGTTTTAAAACTGTTCAATTCCCAGTGAGCCTATGAAACATCATAACCAGCCCAGGGCCAGAAATTATCCATTGCGGGCTTCACTCTCCAGTGAATCAAGGGGAACTGTAGATCCTTAGGCTTTTTTTTTTAAACGTTGTTCAACACTAGGGATTTCTCCTGTGTCGTGGGTGTGCTTACAGACATACAAACTCACATACACAAACAGCCAGACCCGGAACAACTATCTGTAGGTCATACAAATATTTGTTCCGTGCGGGAATCGAACCCACGACACGCAATGCAGCCAGTCGCTCAACCACTGCACCAATCGTGTCGTTCATTGACGACACAGACCAACTCGCTAAAATAGGTTTTGACTTAGTAGAGCTTTTTTTAGGATGGTAAATCGTCAAATGAGTCCTCTCGCTCTGGGTAAAACAAGAGGAAGTGTCAGACTCCTATTGACTAAAACCCATCCGTGTTCCTCCTAATGCCCTTTGCGTTCCAGGGTCGCGATGACTCTTTCTAACAAATCCGCAACCCCGGTACTGGCCCGGCAGATAGGGACCTTTAGCCCCATCTGGTTGATGAAAACTCCTTGGCACGCGTGGAAAACAGCGCACAGCTTGACATAGCTATTTTAGACTGCCTGCAATCTATAGCCGAATTCACGTACGAAACTGAGAATACAGGTCCAGCTCTACCACCTTTGGGCACGCCACAATTGCGGCGGTAAGTCCCCTTTATGAGGAGTGGCAAAAGCGGCGCCACAGCGTCCTCACCTTTCGCCTGACGCAGGTACTTACCGGTCACGATTGTTTCGAGAGATAACTATTTCGGATTCAGTGGGAGGACACGACCGGGTGTCAAGACTTTAAAGGCTCACCTGGATGATACGGTGGAACATAAGGTGGATGTCTGTCTTTCATGGGTGGAGCACCGCCGGGTCCTCATCGAGGCGATAGGCGGCGGCGACCTCTCGCGACCGGCCCTGATTCAATCTATGGTCCGGAGCGAGGATGCATGGGAAGCGGTCACCTCATTTTGCGAAGCAGTAAAATGCTAGCGAAGGAGGAGGCCGAAAGCGTGAGAGAGAGGGAAATCTCACGCCCCAGCCGCCGCAACAGAAGAAGACGCCCTGGGCGACCGCAACGCGATTCCCTGCCACCGTAGGCGCGGGCCTGCGTACGGCGTACGAAAAATTATTAGGGCTGGTGGAACAGAAGAGGTGAAACAGCCAGTGCCTTGCATAACCCCCTTCCAAGTTCTTAATGCTAAGAGGAGTCAAGCAATGATATTTACTGCGAGGATCGACCGGAGGACACGGTAGAGCACACTGTGCAGGTGTGCCCCGCTTGGGCGGCGCACCGCCGTGTCCTCGAAACGGCGATTGGCGGCGACCTCTCGCGTCCGGCCCTGGTCCAAGCCATGGTCCGGAGCGAGACGGAATGGGACGCCGTTGCCTCCTTCTGCGAAGCAGTCATGCTAGCGAAGGAGGTGGCGGAGCGGGAGAGGAGACCCTCTCGTCCCAGCCGCCGTGGTGGACGCCGCGGGCGTCGGGGGCCACCTGGTGACCTCCGGCCACCGTAGGCGCGGGCCTGTGGACGGCGAGCTATGGGTGGCTCGCCGTCCGTCCGTCTAGTGACGACAGGCCGTGTCGACGGCACGTTAGTGTTCCACGCGCGCCTCAAAGAGAGTCAGCAACACAGAGGGGCCCGAAAGGGCCGACGCCTGCCGGAGTCGCGGGATTATTCGCAAGAGACACCGTGGCTCCGGAACACAAAGGGCAATGAAGGAACATGGATGGGTTTTAGTCAGTAGAAGTCTGACACTCCTTCCCGCTACACCCAGAGCGGGAGGAGTCATTGGATGATTTCCCATCCCTAAAAAAAAAAAAAAAAAAAAAAAAAAAAAAGCAATGATATTTACTGTTCGTATATCTTAGAGATCTAACCTAACGACAACATTTTACTTTCCGACATACACGCGAACGAAGTCGCGGGCAACAGCTAGTAATAAAAATAAATATAAACTCAGTACCCCTTTCCTCATGAACGCGTAGAGAGAGGTATTAACTCTTCAATGCATTAAAATCTGATTTCCATAAAAAGGGTTATAGTGAGTTAACCTAAAGAGATAGACATATGCTGTCTAGGACTTTTTTTTTAGAAGTTTTAAAGAGGAATAATTTCGTAGTACTTGATTTTTGCGTAATTTAAACCGTTTACGCAGCGCACGCAACGGAAGCTTTTTTCCCGCTTGCAACATTTCTTTTTGCTGCTCCGCTCCTATTGGTCATAGCGTGATGTTATATAGCCTATAGCCTTCCTCGATAAATGGACTATTCAACGCAAAAAGAATTTTTCAATCCGAGCCGGTAGTTCCTGAGATTAGCGCGTTCAACCAAACAAACAAACAAACTCTTCTGCTTCATAATATTAGTATAGATAGAAAACGTAGCCTAAGTAACTCCTTATTACATCAGCTACCCACCAATAAAAGTCCCGTCAAAATGATTTAAAACAGACAGACAGACAAAAATTGTAAAAAAAATCATTTTCGTGTATGTACCGTATATATTATTATACTAGCTGACCCGCGCAACTTCGTCTGCGTCACATTTTCCATTACTGCTTCACTCCTATTTGTCTTAGCGTGATGATATATAGCCTATAATCGTCCTCGATAAATGGGCTATCTAACACTGAAATAATTTTTCAAATCGAATCAGTAGTTCCTGAGATTAGCGCGTTCAACCAAACAAACAAACAATCAATCAAACAAAAAAACTCTTCTGCTTTATAATATCAATATAGTATAGATTAATTTACATGTAATAAAAACCGTTATTTCAATATTAAATAGACACTCCAATTTTGTTTATATGTATAGATAGTTGTTAATTTCAACGTAAGTGCCGACGAAAAGCTGCTTCATCTTCAAGCCTTTTCAAGCTTTTTTCGTGAGACTGGCCTTAAGCAATCGGTTAATACTAATGTTATTTTCTTGTTTCAGACATCGTCGTGGGCGTAGAAAAACGATTGGAATTCTATTACAACGGAGCTGCAACACACGCAGAAGTCATTCCGGCGTCTGGTGAAATCAGTTCAATAACGTACGACCCTGTTCACGACAGGGTGCTGTTTGTCGAGAACCACAACCTGAAAACGTCACTAGCCAGTTTTGACCTAGCAACAAGGAAGATAGAACCTTTGGTTACGGAAACATCTATATTTGTCGAAACTGTCACGAGTATTGCCTACGACCCGGTCACTCAATTACTCTTTTGGACAGAGGGATTCCAAAGAATATTTTCGTTATCATTACAACCTGCCTCCTCAAACGAAGCAGTTGACAAAAATCTTTTAATTACGTTAGACTACAACTGCTATGACGTAGTTGTGGACAGCTGTGGAGGGTACGTGGCTCATATAGCAATTACATAAAGTTTTAAAACTCAGTCTAATTCTTATTAAATTTTGTAAATATTCATTGTTGTTTACAAATTACAGGTTCATTTACTGGGCCACAGCAAATGCGATAGAGCGGGCTGCCTTTGATGGATCGAAGAGACAAGCTTTATTATCAGGCAAAGTTGAAGCGCGTCGATGTTTGGCCATTGACCATCAAACACAGACAATGTACTGGACAGAAGAAATAACACTTAATCAGCATTCTATTGAAAGTGCTGACTTAGATGGAAAAAACAGAAAAACCTTTTATTTTATAGGACGAGAATACGGGGCGACTGATTTAGTCCTAACAAAAGATTTCATTTACTGGAAGAGCTACGATCATGGAGCCATTTTGCGACAACCAAAGAACCAACAGCTCGCTGTGGGACCAGTTGTTTATTCTAACTCTAGCAGAAACTTGTGGTATCATCGATTTACAGCAGCCAAATATACAATAAAGGAACAAACCTTGGGAATTCAGAGCTGCGAAGCTCTGAGGAATACTACACTAGACCAAAATGATAAAAAATCTGCGGAGTGCTATGATTCAACGTGTCACAACTATTGTTTCCAAGGAAATTGTAGCGTCAGTGCTGAGGGACAACCCAAATGCAGGTAAAATAATTATGTTCATCTCATGAAGGGCTTTTGAAGATATTAGATTGGCTTAACAAAACGTGTATCCTGGCACCGCGCCGCGGAGTATCAGCTGAGCGGACTCCACAAGCCGCGTCTACCGGCAAAGCATCGCTACATCGCGCTGCGCCGCGAAGCTCCTCGAGTTGCATCGCTACGTCTCGTGCTTATTATTCTCTCACTAAAATGTGTCCAAAGTTCACTAACCATCGCTCGGTTTAGGTAATTTTTAAATTATTGCGAATATTGGTCCTAACACTTTTAAATAAGAAAAAAAGTATGTTCACTTTACTTGGCAAAATGTAGACATTACCTAACAAATTAATCTATGTTTGATAGGCGTCAAAATAAAAGTTGCTAATTTTTATGGAAACGTGCTTTGAGAGAATTAAAAGTGACCCAGTGCCAGTACAGCGCGTCACATTTCTTGTACAGAGCATCTGAAACGCAGCGGGATTGTCGCGCGTCTATTCGCTTGTGGCTTTGTCCTAATACAAACGCAGTGGTTAACTTGCGCATCTGTTCACCTGTGGCGTTGTACTTTTACAAAGGGATCATCACGCAAATACGCGATCGTCGCGCGATAAATAGATAAAATAAAAAACGAGCGCCTTCTGGTTTTGACCAACAATGAAATGCCTGTTACTAGTTACAAATATTTGTTAGTTTGTCGATTATCGAGTAACGCTGTTTATTATCTCCACTATTTCAGTTGTGAAGCTGGTTACTCTGGGGAAAGGTGCGAAGTTAACGCGTGCCATATGTACTGTTTGCATGGCGGCGTCTGCTCCTTGACTGACGAGGACGAACCCTTATGTCAGTGCACAGCGGAGTACGAGGGAGAACGATGCGACGTCGCTACCTCAATCACTGGTGTCCATGCTGAGGACACTACGCAAGAAATACTACGGGACCTGCGCAGGGAAACGAAGAAACTCATTAAAGAAGAGCTCAAACATGCCCTGCAATTTTTGTCAGATAAAATAGAAGAGTACGATACCAAGGTATAAATAAAATAAACCATATAATTATCATTACAATTAATCCGTATTCAATATATTTAGAAACTTGATACATAACAGATTCAGATGAAGTCATTTTTCGTTTTATATTTTTTAGAGCGCGATAATTTATGCAGTCGGGTTTTAGTTTTTAACATTATTTTTATAACATGTAATATAGTGAAAAGAGGTAACACACATTCTAATTAATATTCATTAGTTGCACTTGCTTTGTTTTGTACCCTTTTTCCTTCTTAATATGAAATCATTTTCATGGAGAAAAGAATCTCTTGATTTATTTTATAATGGCTAAATTAGATTATTTTTTTTTTATTAATTTTAATTTAATTGTGTTGTAATGACATTTTATCGTATTAATTAATCTTTATATTGACATCGTTTTCTTTATTTTGTTCTTTTGCATGGCTTCTGATAAATACATTTTTATGTCACTGTGTTGTGTACCTATATTGGTTAATTTCAAAATAAATGTAAATTAAAGAAGGGTTTATTTTTAATTGAATTGACATTTTAAATTCAACATAAATCGTTTTATGATACGAATGATGAAGTTGCGTAATATTTTAAAATATTTTGTTTTTTTATTTACACTTTTTTATAAGCCGCATAAGCTTTATCATAAATTAAAGATAAATCTACAGTTTCTACATTATGCACAAACACGTATAAAAAAAAATTAAATCATTGGACATCAAAAAAATAATCCACGTCGCTGTCAATGGCAAAAGTGCCCAGAACACTGGCAGAAATGCCACATTGAATGGCAATGCTGATTCTTTGGCCGAAGAAAAGCCCAGCCCTCTGGGCACGTGAACCGTCGACAAGTGGTTTGCTGATGTCTCGAAAGACTCTAAGCGCACTCGGACCCCATGGGCCTAGTGTTTCAACGCCAAAAGGCTCAAAATAATATATAACTCCCAATTAGGTTATTATATTTGCGACTTTTGGGGTTTTCTGCACCTGCAGCAGCCCGCCATGCTAAGAAGATGGGATGGCGCGAGGTTGTCAACAAATGTTGCATCCGACACCAATGGCCTACCCACCTTCCAAGGCATTATGGTTATCCCATCTGGCCTCTTCCCATCGTCACGTGCCAAGCCGTTGGGTTCCAAAACAGCTGGCACCCCGGCGGTCACAAGAGCCCGACGGATGATGTCATTAATGCTGGCGTGCCGTGCTAGCCGACCAGCGCTCCTACTGCAGGACAGGCCATGGTGTCCGAGGTGGTCGACTGATTCACCGCATTGACACCGATGTGGAGCTCCGCTAGGAGCACCCAGACGCAGACACGTAGCGATCCGGAAAGTACTGTCACTCAGCATAGTGCCTATGTTGGGTGACGGAAGTGCCTGTAGCCAAAGACCCGACTCCCATTCACCCACAGCCAGCATGCGGGCACGCTCTGCAGTATTGGTGGTCGTATTTAAGAGGTTATTCCATACCAACCTGCAGAGCGGCTCATCCCACTGTCTCTGGGAAAATATATAAATCCATATATATTTTTAGGTGATTTTGTGGAAATATGTGAAAAAGTCGTCATGTTGACTGCAATTTAGTTGTATATTTATTACAACCAGGTTGGTCTTCGCTATTGACTACCATTTTCTTGGAAAACCCAATACAAAAAACTCAAAACGTATTTTATTCCAATGCGCTAACCAAAACTGTTGTCACTATGAAATATAACATAATTATGATGATAATTATTGTTATCTGTCTAAAATTGTGAGTTCAGTATATAATTTGTCAAGCGGGTGAAGCCGCGGGTATCAACTAGGTATATATAAAAGGCGAACCTGATTCACTGACTTATATATCAACGCACAGCCGTAACTACTAGTTAGTAACATATCTTATAAGTAATGTTAGTAGTACACAAACAAGAATAAAAATGAAATAAAACAACAAAGCAGAGAACGATATAGTAGGTAAGGAATAAGCTACCTGATAATTTTATTCTCTCCACATAATGCCTCAGAATAGGGGCGTTAGGACTCTCCACCACTGTTTGCAGGATGCTATTGTCACTGTCCCGCGTTCTACGCATCAGTGATGCAGCCTTCTTGCAAATCACTGCATGTAACCCATCAGTTCGGATCTGAATAAACGTCTCTGATGCACTACACAAACTGGGCAGTTTCAACAGCATCCTGAAATCATTATTGTATTGGACACGCAAGACATCCAACGATCTTTTGGTGTAGTTGATCTGAGATGCTTTTTTATGGAAACTTAACCGGTGACTCCCTCCGCGGAGCGGAAGAGAGTGTCAGACTCTTGCTGACTAAAACCCACACGTGTTCCTCCAAACTCCCTTTGAGTTCCAGAGCTGCGGTGAATCCGAATATAACCTTCAATAATAACGCAACCCTAGCAGAGATCATAGAAGCAGCGATGATAGTAAAACATATTTTATTAATGTATTTATTACAGACACTTACATACAGCATTCATTTCAGAAAACCGATGCAATATTGTACACAAAAGAAAATTATTATTACAAAATCAAAAACAAAACAATTTACTGATAGTACTCAATTAAATGCAGTATATCAGTTGTTTTTATTATTTAGTTAAGATTATATAATTATAAAATTAAAATCGTGCTATCGTGGGTATCGTGGCCGACTTCCAAAAAAAAAAACACTACAAAGTAAAAAATAACTTTAATTTCGGAACTCGGTGTTTTTGTTAATTTGTTCGTTTTTGACACCGACTTCCGAAATTAAAGTTATTTTTTACTTTGTAGTGTTTTTTTTTTGGAAGTCGGTTGTATTTTTTTGTAAAAAGTTTTTTATTTTTCACTTTTTAGTGGTACCCCACACCTAACAACACCACTGCAAAATCGCAGAAAAGCAAAATACAAACGCACTAGTTGCCCATACGATTTTCGAAAGTTCCCCTCGACTTCGTTGGGATGCCATCATCAGATCCTGGTTTCCTTATCATGGGACCATTTGGGAAGTATTCCCTTTCCAACAAAAAAAACATTTTTAAAATCGGTTGGCAAGCGACGGAGTTATGCCCGAACAAACATTAAAAAAAAAAAAAAATACAAACATCCGAATTGAGAACCTCCTCCTTTTTGGAAAGTCGGTTAAAAAGCCGCACGGGTCGATCTTCAAAGTAAAGCAACAATTGCCAAGGTTGGTCTGTGGATGGGTGACCATCTTAACATACCGAGTTTCCTCCGTGCCTCAGAAAGCACGTTAAGCCGTTGGTCCCGACTGTCATTTATCTTTGGCAGTCGTTACGGATAGTCAGAATTCAATAAATCTGACTCCAGTCTTTCCATGAAGTACCGTGTTTACCCAGTTAAATGGGTTGAGGAGGTCTGGTAGACAGCCTGTGTGGGAGAGATGAATGAAAACGGAAGACTTTAATACTAATTGTATATTATTATAATAATTACAATAAGTTGTACAGGTTGGCCGAGCGGGGCTAAATACTACAGTTTTCACGTGTGTGCTCCCGGTGGCGAGTCGTTCCGAATTGGCGCGAGTCTTTTTTTTTTTTTTTTTTTTTTTCGGTCGGGCCACTCGCAGTTCACCCCATCTGAGGGACGGAGACTGCTGAACCGGTCTATCCTGTGGTGGCCTCAAATGAATTTAAGGCCCCCAGCCAAGGCAACAAAAAATACTACAAACTACAACTCCGCTCGCTGGGGGCACCCCCTGTGGGGTACGGGCCTCGGCTCAGCGGCATCGTTTTGGGGAGGACAGCAAGGGACAGGCTGGGTCATGATTCCATTATTTGGGGAGTTTACAACTACTGGCTCAGCTTCGCGGGCTGGCTCGTTTTGCAAAAGACGGGGAGTAACATCATTACTGGGTCGTCGCGATGGGCCTCGACGGCGAGGCCGGAAAATGGCGGTCCGCGGCGGTCTGTGTGTGTGTTTGCGAAGAGTACTGGTGTCCCTACAGCTCTCTTGAAACAGGGTGATGGGGTCGTCTGGTTCGACTAGGGTGTGGCGGGGGCGGCGAATCCTACTGATGGAGGAGGGAGCGTATCGGGTGGCCGATGCGATAAAGGGGTTGGAGTGCTTTTCAGCAGTTTCGATGAAACGCTTTGTAAGGCGTTTCATGAATTGCTGAATAGTCGGGATTTTAAGGTCAATGTGGAGACGATCGTTCCGAACGAACCAAGGGGCACCCGTGATCTTTCGGAGAAAACGATTCTGGAGGGTTTGCAACCTATGGATATGATGCGACTTTGCGTGCGCGAAAGTGGCACACGCATAGGTCATGATCGGGCGATTGCACGTGGTGTAAATGCGCAGTTTGCATTTGAGGGAAAGTTTGCTGCGTGCATTCAGCATAGAGTGGAGCCTACTGAGAGCGAAAGCGGCACGCGAACGTACCGACTTTATGTGCTCACGGAACGATAGTCTTTGGTCGAGGATCACACCTAGATATTTGGCTCGCTTCTCCCAAGGGATCGGCTTACCGAACATCGTGATCGGACTGGGGGTCGGGGGGGTCTTTTTATGCGGCTTGAAGAACAAGACCGCCTGGCTTTTTTCGGGGTTGACCTCGAATCTCCATTTCCGAAACCATTCGCCTAGGGCGTTGGCGGACTTTTGAAGGATACGAGCTATGGCTTTACTATTCTTTCCAGAATAGTAAATGGCCGTGTCATCCGCGAAAAGTGCTAACTGCGACTTTTGTTTGGTGGGAATATCGCTAGTGAATAGCGTGAAAATAAGGGGGGAGAGCACGCCGCCTTGCGGTACGCCTGCTCGGACAGGGTGGGGGGAGGAGAGCGCCCCTTCGATGCGATACCGAAAGGTGCGATTCGACATATAGTCTCGTAAGATGAGCACGAGACGATCTGGCACACCGAGCTGGTATAACTTGTATAGCAGACCGTTGTGCCAGACCTTGTCGAATGCTTTCGCTATATCGAAGAACAGGGCTCCCGTCATTTGACCACGTTGGAATTTTCCACTAATGTGCTCAACGATGCGGTAAACCTGTTGGACGCACGAGTGATTGGCTCTAAAGCCAAACTGCTCGTTGGGAATGAGGCTCTTGCGTTCGGCATAGTCTTTGAGACGCTTGTAAATAAGCCTCTCGTAGATTTTGCCGAGAGCGCTGAGCAGACTGATGGGGCGGTAGGAGGACGGGGAGGACTTGGGCTTGCCCGGTTTGGGAATACCGATAACGGTGGCCTCTTTCCACTGTTGCGGGAACATGTTGTTGGACAGAGCGCCATTGAAGATGGCGGTCATCAACATGATGAGGGTTTCGGGGAAGAGAGAGAATACCCTGTTGTGGATTCCGTCAGCCCCAGGAGCTTTCCTGGGTTTGAGATTCCCAATGATCTCCTCCACCTCATCAGGAGTGATGGGGGGGAGAGGGTCATCGGGGTCCTCAACAGGAGGGAGGGAGGTCCTACGTTCGACCTCGGCATCGACCTCAGCGAGGTGAGCCGGATCGACTGGATTCGAGCTCGGGGAACACTGGGACTCTATACTGTCGGCCAGGCATTCGGCTTTCTCATCGTCGTCAAAGGCGACGGAGTTATCGGGGCGGGTGAGGGGAGGCATGGTGGTGACCTCAGAGGCGCGCAACTTCCTCTGAAGCTCCCAGAATGCGTGATGGTTGGGTTCGAGGTCGCCTAGCATCTCTTCCCATCTCTTGTCACGCAGCTTTTTGATGCGTTTACTTACTTTACGCTGTAAGTAGCGCATGAAAGCTTTGTTACTAGCACAGGGAAAGGCGCTGTAGGCACGGACGGCCGCGTTCTTCTCAGTCAACAGTTCACGCACATCGTCCGGGAGTTTCCAGCGATGATCATTCATCACCGGAACCTCCCTTGAACATTCGTTCAGGACGGATTGGACGTGATCCGTGAATGAGTCGATCGCGGCCGTCGTGTCGGCGACTGACTCGATGTGGTCAGGGATCTTGTCCAAGTGGGCTGACGTGGTGCATTTCAGTTTTTCGCTTACTTTGCGCCAGTCAGTGACCACTCGGGAGGGAGGAGGTTGGGCGGGGTCCATGGGCCCGTATCTGGGAGCGAGCTCCAGGATTACGGGCCGATGGTCCGAGTTGAGCTCGTCCAACGCCTCCACAGAATGCAAACGTAAGTTGACATTCTTGAGGAGAGCGATGTCGAGTACGTCGGGTCGGTGGTTAGGGACATGAGGGAAGTGGGTAGGATGCATCGGTGCGATGACATCAAAGTTGAGGGGACTGCATAGCTCAAACACGGCCTTGCCTCTGGCGTTGGTCGTGTAGCTATTCCAGGAGGGGTGTTTGGCATTGAGATCGCCTGCCAGGAGGACAGAGCCACTCAGGCCGAGGAGGATTGAGAGGTCATTTCTCACGGGTGTGGGGTCAGGATCAGAGTGGGGTGGGACATAAGCCGAGATGACCGTGATGGGTTGGTGGCCTGTCATGCCTAGCCGACAGACAGAGACCTCAAACTCGGTAAGAGGGGGGGGATCCATAGGGATGCAGTAGAGGGACGTTTTATAATAGATGAGAGTGCCTCCCTTATGACAACGGGTCCTATCATTGCGAACTAAGCGATAGTTGGCAATTTTAGGATCCCGATGATAGGGTTTAAGGAAGGTCTCTTGGACTAGAAGGACATCTAAGTGATGGTCGCGATTGGCGCGAGTCTGAGCGCTCGCTGTTTATATAGAGGCCGGCGGCGGCGGTCGCCCGCGCCGCGCGGCTGCGTCCCGTTCCCCGCACGTCTCTCCCCGCTGCGTGCTCGTCCTGCGCGATACGCCGGCCGGAAACGGAATCACTTTTGAAGGCGCTGGTGTTTCTCTCTGCGCGCCTGTAGGTTGGTACACCTTGCGCGTGTACATCTTCCCAGCCTTGAAAGAGTTAGCTTTCAACAGGTTCTTCTTCACCCGGCAGCCTGACGATATAGTGGATAGCTCTGCGGACTGTTCCCTTGGATGTGTAGATATCTACCACCCGGCAAGTGTTGTCTGCGCCCATGTGGAGACGTGTAATGCGGCCTAGGCGCCAGCGTTGCGGAGGCAGATTCTGGTCCTTTATTAATACCATCTCTCCAACCTTTGGCCCGGTAGACCCAATTTTCCATTTGGATCGCTGCTGGAGTTCTGCTATGAACTCTTGAGACCATCTCTTCCAGAACTCGAGGCGTAGCTTGCAGATGAGGCTGTACTTCGGTCTGGAATCTTCAGCCTGAAAAGAGGGCACCGACGTCAGTGGCCGTCCGATAAGGAAGTGCCCGGGGGTCAAAGGGTTTAAATCAAAGGGATCAGAAGATAAAGGGGAGAGAGGGCGAGAATTTAGGATCGCCTCTATTTGTGTGAACAGAGTTGATAACTCCTCAAAAGTAAGAGACACATTAGCTGCCGTTCTCTTTAAATGATATTTAGCTGCCTTCACGCCCGCCTCCCAGAGCCCACCAAAGTGCGGTGAATAAGCTGGACTAAATTTAAATGAAATGCCTTCGTTGGCCGTATAGTCAATGACTGAGTCACGACTGGAGCGTAGCACCTTACCTAGTTCATTGTTTGCCCCCACGAAGTTTGTGCCATTGTCGCACCAAATCTCATAGGGCTTACCTCTGCGCGACACAAATCTTCGCAAACATAAAATAAATGCTGATGTAGTGAGGTCACTCACTAGCTCTAGGTGCACAGCTCTGGTACTTAAACAAACAAATAGACAAAGGTAACATTTTGTTATTCGATTACCTCTTCCCTTTTTACAAGAGATTTGAAACGGTCCTGCGAAGTCGGTACCAGTCGAGTGGAAAGGGAAAGTAGGCCGCATCCTAGCTGATGGTAGATTGCCCATTATAGGCTGTATAGTCTTACCACGAAATCTAGTGCATACAATGCATTGTTTATTTACTTTGCGTGCTAAGGCCCTCCCACCTATAGGCCAGTACCTTTCTCTTATAGAAGCTAATAATAATTGTGGACCCGCATGAAATAAGCGAAGATGTTCACTTTGCATTAATAAAAGGGTAAGTCTATGTTTAGAATCTAATATGATAGGATGTTTTTTATTGTAATCAAAGCTTGAATTGTCAAGACGACCTCCTACTCTTAATAGACCTTCTGAGTCAAGAAAAGGATTTAAATTGAATAATTTAGAATTTTTAAGTATTCCTAGACCTTTATTTATAGATATTAATTCCGTATCAAATGATTCGAGTTGACATAATTTAAATAGAAAAGTATGTGATTTATTTATTTCGGCAGTTTGTAGTGGACTATATAATTTAGTTTTGTTCCTACAATTATGTAAAAACCGCAATACATAAGCTAACACTCTACTTAAATGATTAAACTTAGAATAATTATTAAAATTAATGATGTTATGACTGTCATCATGAGCTATATTTGTTTGTACATGAACCTTTAGTTCAGGTAAGTCCACGGACTTATGAGGTTGCTGTGGCCAAGCAGTTGATCCCTCCTTTAAGAAGGAGGGTCCTTCCCACCACAAGGGTTCAACCTGCAGACGCTGAGGTTCAACTCCTCTAGAAGCAAGATCTGCAGGGTTAAGTTGAGTAGGAACATGACGCCAAGTAAATCCCTGTGTCAACTCATTAATCTCAATGACTCGATTGGCTACAAATGCCTTTAAAAGATTTGGTTGCGAATTTATCCAGCCCAGTACAACAGTTGAGTCGGTCCATATAACCTTTTGTGTTATCTTATGATATCTAATGGACTGGATTACCTTTGCGGACAACCTAGCACCAAGTAATGCGCCACACAATTCAAGGCGAGGTATGGTCATAGCCTTCAGAGGTGCAACCCTAGCCTTTGCACAAAATAACATTTATAATATTTTCATTACTACTAAACCGTAAATAAACACAGGCTCCATATGCATCTTGGGAAGCATCTACGAAACAATGTAGTTCAACAGTTATAGGAATATCACATAATACATATCTAGGCAAACTAATTTTTGAGAGATTATTAATAGTTTCTGCTATTTTTACCCACCTTTTTTCAATGTGGGGTGGCACAGGATCATCCCAGCCTAACTTTTCATTCCATAATTTTTGTAAAATAATTTTAGCCTTTATTATACATTCACATAGCAGCCCTAATGGGTCGAATATTTTGCAAGTTAATGATATGATAACCCGTTTGGTAAGTTTCCTACAGCTATCCATATCTACAGTAAAATGTAAAGTATCTGGTGATGGTGACCAGTTTAATCCTAAAACTGTGGAATATTTACTAAGATCAAGAGATTGAGATGTAGTCTCTGTTTGCAACGCCTGGGGACAGTTTGTGCGTATTTTATGAAGAGGGAAACTAGCTGAAGATAAGACTTTAGTGACGTCATCATATATTTGTTTAATTTCCTTTTCTGATTGACACCCCGTATTTAAATCGTCCATATATATGTCATGTTTTAAAATATTTGAAATGAAAGGATTATCACATTCATGAGCTAATTGAAAAAGACAACTGGTGCTCAAGAAAGGTGCAGACGCTGTCCCAATAGGTGACAGTATTTAACTGCAAGACCTTTATAAGCTGAGAGTAATCATCTCTCCATAAAATAAGTTGTAGATGTCTCTGAGAGGGATCAATTTCTATCTGCCTGTACATTTTTTGTATGTCCCCTGTTAAAACGTACCTATAGGTTCTAAATCTTAATAAAATGGAGAATAAGTCATCTTGTAGGACTGGACCAATATACTGAATATCATTTAATGATTTTCCTGACGAAGTTTTCGCCGAGGCATCAAAAACAACACGCAACTTAGTTGTTTCACTTTGCTCTCTTAATACTGCATGATGTGGTAAATAGTATCCGAATGAAGGACGTTTAATTTCTTTTAAATGACCCAAGTTCTTATATTCTTCAATAAAAGCAGTGTAACTTTGTTTGAGCTGATTATTGTTGTTTAATTTTTTCTCTAAATTAAGGAAACGCTTCTTTGCTAAGTGAAAAGAATCGCCTAGTGCCTGTTCAGGAATCTCCTTGAATGGCATCTTAACAGAAAATCTACCGTTGGGAAGACGTTTCATATTTTCTAAAAAATGTAAAATGTACTTCACATAATTTGTCTTGGGGGGAAGTACTATCAACAAAATTTATTTCTTCTATTTCCCAAAACTTTTTAAGATCACTATGGATTTCTTTAGTGAAATTACATGTCAAATGACTACTAAGGCTACATTCTCCTAAACGTCCACTGACTATCCATCCAAATTGTGAATTTTGTAGAATAGGTTTATCTACACCCAGAGAAATACGCTTAGTCCCTACAATGTTCCAAAAAACATCCGCCCCTAATAACATATCAATATTAGAGGGATTATTGAACTTTGGGTCTGCAAGCTTGATATTTTCTGGTAAATCAAGTTCCTGAATATTAACAGGTGCACTCGGTAATGTTCCTGTAATCTGTGGTACTATCAAACAATTTATTTCTATATTAAATGAATTTAATCTTGATTTTATCATTATATTGCAGCGCTCGGATATATTAAAAGAAACATTGTTAATACCTGAAATCCGTAACGGTTCAATTGTTTTAGTGGACAGTCCTAACCTTTCTTTCAGTTTTTCTGTCACAAAAGAAGATTGAGAGCCTGTATCTAACAGAACTCTTACAAAGTAAGTTTGATTAGTATATACATTAACTACTTCTACCACAGCGGTACACATTAAAACCTGGCTGATAGATACAGCAGACAGTGATACTGGTTGTTGTTGAGCTGACATAGAAGGTGCAGCAGTAGTTTGTTCCCTTTCAAAACTGCTGTTACTCTTAGTTTTATTTACATGTACTAAACTATTATGTTTGTGTTTACAAAATTTACATAAACTCTTCAAACGACAATGAAACAAGTTGTGTCCCTCACGCAGACAATTTAAACATAACTTTAACTTATTAGCTTCCTTAAGCCTATCTTGAACGTTCATATTATTGAATTTGAGACATTTGTGGATTCGATGACCCTGCTCGCTACAAATTAAACATAAAAGTTCACTTAAATTTTCAACTGAAGAGACAAAGGAATTAGATTTAACGAGTTGTTTATTTTGACTATATTTATTATTATTTCCTTTGTCCCATTGTTGTGATGTGACTGATGTTGTTACTAATACATCAGCACGACTACGAATAAAGTTAAAAAAATCATTAAGTGTTGGTAAGTCAGGTAAAATATTCCTGTACTCTTCCCACTTTACACACGTACTGGTATCCAACTTCCCAGTTATAATAAATATTAATAGAGCATCCCACTGGTCCGTCATTAGACCTAAATTATTAAGAGCTCTTAAGTTTTTAGAAATAATATCTATGAGATTTTTCAATTCTTTAACCGAGTCTTTATTTACATTACCAATGCTACACAGAGCCTTTAAGTGATTATTCACCAAGAGTTTTTTATTATTGTACCTATCATTGAGTAATTGCCATGCAACACTATAATTTTCAGAGGTAAACTCTAAGGATCTAATAACCTCAATAGCACCACCCTCTAGTGAAGATCTCAAATAGTGGAATTTATTTATATTTGGTATTGACTCATTACTGTGTATTAAAGAATGAAAGGTATCTCTAAACTCTAACCATTTTAAATAGGATCCATTAAATGTAGGTAATTTAATTGTTGGCAATTTGATTGACTCTAAGCCATTTTGTTGATAGTTTGAATGGGAGCTCTTATTACTACATGCATCACGATACCTTTCTTTGTCAGAATTATTTTCTATAATATCCTCTATGATTGCCATAACAGAAATAAACTTTGCCTCAATGGATTCTCTTAATGTGAGTTGTTCCTCGGTGGCACAATCCTCACAAGTGTCTTCAATTAATGTTTGAACATCATTAAATTGTCTAAATAATTCTTGGCAATTTTCTAACCGTCTACCTAACTCTTTTAAATTTACAGTACTTAGAGAAGATTCTAGGTTTTTCATTTCCTGTACATACTCATTTAATTTAGTTAAACGCCCTCTGATATTACCGCGTTTCCTTACTAGTTCACTAAACTTGCACACATCCTTGTCCATGATTGCCCTAAATATACTACACTAACCGAGCACAAACAATGAAATAAGTAATTAATAAATGTGCATCAAACCAAACGCCCGGTTAGGCGTCACTCCAGTCGCAGCTCGCAGCCACGTGTTGAGACGGCAGGCACGCCGTACAGGCACAACAAGATGGCCGCTTTGCTGAACTGCGACCGCGCCGCCGCGCCGCGGAGCCCTAGTTAGTAGCCACGTGGTCGCTTGACGGACGCTGGGAGGCAGCGCGCAGACGCAGCACGCCGTTTCCTGGAATTGTTCGGCAAATCTATTTGAAGCACGGATGCAGTGCAATGCTTTAAGCTTTGTTATTGGTGCACGAAACACGGAATAGGGGAATTTAGTACCGAAATATAAACACTAGATTTTATTAGACAGAGTAAAGCGTGTGCGTTCGCCCAGCGGAATGTTGTTGAATTAAAAGATTTTAATTATGCAGATATTTAGTGTATGACGTCGTATAATTGTGTATGGTATAAAAAAATTTGTGCACGCAGCCATTGTGGAGAAATTCACCAAAAACTGATTCCGCTGGGCGAACGTTGTCCTGGCGGAACTTTTTTTAATCCATAGACTTTAGAAGAAAAGAGATGTGTCCAAAAATTAGTGTGTATTTGTGTGTAATTGTGTATGTATGAATAAAATTAGTGCATGCATAAACTTCGGAGAAATTCAAGTTTCCGCTACGCGAACGTTTGGCCATTACCTAGTTTTCATATAAAGCGCTTACATAGAGAGCTGTAGATTTTTACATAAGTTGTTTTGAATTTGTTTATATTTGTTTAAAAAACAGATTTTGAAAAAATCGTAGGGCTTAAAAGATAAAAATATAAACGTAAAATACGCTTATTAGGTCTTAGTTCTTAAAGTATGCACTTTGGGGTCTAGATTTTCACGTTTATACAAACCTTGTAAGTGTCTGCAACATGTTGCCAAGTATCAATGATGTTCCGTTAGTAATTAAAGAGTTATAGGACAATTTACCATGAATTGATCACTGTTTACAAAGCAGTCAAATATCACGCCGTTCTAAAGGAATTGCATGGTAAAATGTATGCGAATAATTAGTGTATTCATTCAACTATTCACATGCAAAATTTCATGTCATTAAACTCAGTAATTTAAGAAAAACAATTATAATACTGACGAAGCATCGAAAACCTACATAACCCGACCAAGTTCGGATGGCTACAAAAAAGCGGCCGTGCCATATATCTTAGAAACGTTCTTAACCTTGCAATATAGTATTTATTAATATGGTACAGTTACGTACACAAGCGTTAGGAAAAAATAAAACAATTGCATTTCTTGAATGAAAATTATTTTTTTAATAATAACGCCACTATCTACGATAAAAATAAATCTTCAATTAACAAGTACTTCTCTATTTAAATATCAAAAATATTTTTAATTACATATAATACTTAATTATGTAAGTAGGTAATTATGATAACGTTAACAAACGCTTGCAACGACAGCAATAGACTTAAATGTGTTTTAACTAAAATAGGTTTAATAAACGATTATGAATATAAGGGTAAGTATAATATTTCGAGCTTCAATAAAAATTAAAATCACATCACATAACTAGACTATTCAGTTGTTTAGATTTGATCAACATTAAAAAAGTGCTTATTAACTAAAACATTGGTATAAAAAAGGTATTTTCAAGAAAATATTCTTAAATGAGTAGCAAATACAGTAAATAACCTCAACATACATAAGTCACTACCAGTACAATGGTATACATCAATAAAAAATCGATTCAAGAAGTAGTTTTTTTTAAGTTATTAGATTGTTTGATCCACTAAAGTTGCAAAGGGGAACGCTCGTGCATGCCTAGTCCATTGGTTAAATCCTACTAATATTGCACTCGTAACAAAATTCTAGACCGGTAAAAAATTTCAACATGTTTCTGTACTCCTGGTACTTTTGAATCTGAAGTACTAAGGTAGCCACGTCATGTATTTTTGGGGCTGAAATTGTGAGCGGTTGGGATTAATAAGTACCAGAAGAACCAAAACATGTTGAAGTAATTTTGAGGCTGCAAATATGAGCGCTAAAGATTCACAAGTACCAGGAAAACAGAAACATGTTAAGTAATTTTGAGGCTAAAATATGACAGAAACGTGTTGAAGTTTTTCTGCGCTGGAATTGTGAACGCTATAGAATTACAAGTACCAAGAAAGCAGACACATGTCGAAGTGTTTTCGGGGCAGGAATTGTGAGCAGTTTGGATTCAAAAGTAACAGGAGAACAGGAACATGCCGAAGTTTTTTCCGGGCTGGCATTATAGGCGCTAAAAATTAACAATTACCAGGAGACCAGAAACATGTCGCAATATTTCTGGGGCTGGAATTGTGAGCGGATAGGATTCTAAAGTACCAGGAGACAAGAAACATTTCAAAGTATTTTTTCGACAGGAATCGTGTGCGCTTAAGATTCAAGTTTAAGTACCTACCAGGAGATCACAAACATGTCAATGTAATTTCGGGGCTGAAATATTACTTTCAGCGCACCGAGGAGACTCACAATATCTGGATACCTGAATCATGAAGTTGCAGTTCCAAGGATAAGACAATGAGGCAAAAAAGTTGCGCGGCAGTTCTAAAGTCTACGCAGACGAAGTCGCGGGAAGTAGCTAGTAGTGTAATAAAAGCTGCATATGATAAATATTTACCTAAACAGTAGTAGGTACTTACATGTGGTAATTATTTAATTTCCCTAAGGGGTCTTGGGAGGGGGGGGGGATACTTAGTTAGAATCCTGATCCGTGAAATCTTCAATAGAAATTAGTTGTATGAATTTTATTTGCCTTAAATAATAGGTATATCTAGATTATATCTAAAGTCTCAAAAGCATACTTAAATAAAGTACCTACGTAAATAGTACCTACTTTCTGTCATAGTCAAATACATTTAAAAAGTAGGTGTACAAAAATAAATGACATTATTATATCGAAACAACATTTGTGTTATCACCTATACCAATTCAATACCGATATTATACTGTAAATTTTGGGATGTTACCTAAATATATTGAACGGCCGCTTTTTTGTAGCTATTCGAACTTGGTCGGGTTATGTAGGTTTTCGATGCTTCGTCAGTATTATAATTGTTTTTCTTTAATTACGGAATTTAATGACATGAAATTTTGCATGTGAATAGTTGAATGAATACACTAATTATTGGCATACATTTTACCATACAATTCCTTTAGAACGTCGTGATATTTGACTGCTTTGTAAACAGTGATCAATTCATGGTAAATTGTCCTATAACTCTTTAATTACTAACGGAACATCATTGATACTTGGCAACATGTTGCAGACACTTACAAGGTTTGTATAAACGTGAAAATCTAGACCCCAAAGTGCATACTTTAAGAACTAAGACCTAATAAGCGTATTTTACGTTTATATTTTTATCTTTTAAGCCCTACGATTTTTTCAAAATCTGTTTTTTAAACAAATATAAACAAATTCAAAACAACTTATGTAAAAATCTACAGCTCTCTATGTAAGCGCTTTATATGAAAACTAGGTAATGGCCAAACGTTCGCGTAGCGGAAACTTGAATTTCTCCGAAGTTTATGCATGCACTAATTTTATTCATACATACACAATTACACACAAATACACACTAATTTTTGGACACATCTCTTTTCTTCTAAAGTCTATGGATTAAAAAAAGTTCCGCCAGGACAACGTTCGCCCAGCGGAATCAGTTTTTGGTGAATTTCTCCACAATGGCTGCGTGCACAATTTTTTTTATACCATACACAATTATACGACGTCATACACTAAATATCTGCATAATTAAAATCTTTTAATTCAACAACATTCCGCTGCGCGAACGCACACGAGTAAAGCTATGTGCCTACACAGCGAATGCACAGTGGCACGATTTTAATTAATTATAACCCATGCGGGCATGCGGGACCTGTAATATTATGGTCGCCATTGAAAACACTCCCAATATTTAGGAATTACGAATAAATTAATATTTTGACACACAACCCAGAGAATTTTAATTTAAGTACCACCATGCAATTGTGTTAGTTATTAGCTGCCCTTAACCTTGAGGATGCAGTATTATACTCTAAACACACAAACAAAAGCGGCGGAAATTGGGGACGGAAAAATATAGGAACGAGCTCACTTCCCTCGGACAGACGACCACCTGACGCGATGCCCGCTGTACAGGTAGATCTTCGACAGCCGTAGTCGTGTAGCCTCCTCGTGTTCCCAGCAATTTCGCCTGATGCACGTGGTTGCGATGCCCGGTGAGCAGCGGCGGCGCCGACGATTTTTCACGAAGCACGTGGCCGGTTCGAAGAATCCAGCACGCCACCCCGAGCCGCAGTTTTTTCTTTCTTCTGTTAGTTGTTGCAGATTCTTGTTGCACACGGTCGCCAAATGTGTGGGAGAGATGAATGAAAACGGAAGACTTTGATACTAATTGTATATTATTATAATAATTACAATAAGTTGTACAGGTTGGCCGAGCGGGGCTAAATACTACAGTTTTCACGTGTGTGCTCCCGGTGGCGAGTCGTTCCGAATTGGCGCGAGTCTTTTTTTTTTTTTTTTTTTTTCGGTCGGGCCACTCGCAGTTCACCCCATCTGAGGGACGGAGACTGCTGAACCGGTCTATCCTGTGGTGGCCTCAAATGAATTTAAGGCCCCCAGCCAAGGCAACAAAAAATACTACAAACTACAACTCCGCTCGCTGGGGGCACCCCCTGTGGGGTACGGGCCTCGGCTCAGCGGCATCGTTTTGGGGAGGACAGCAAGGGACAGGCTGGGTCATGATTCCATTATTTGGGGAGTTTACAACTACTGGCTCAGCTTCGCGGGCTGGCTCGTTTTGCAAAAGACGGGGAGTAACATCATTACTGGGTCGTCGCGATGGGCCTCGACGGCGAGGCCGGAAAATGGCGGTCCGCGGCGGTCTGTGTGTGTGTTTGCGAAGAGTACAGCAGTGCTATTCTGTAACAAAATTTTCGTGTCTCGACAGCGGAATCCGAGGTGAGTTTCAAATTCGTATAAATATAAGACCTTATGATGTGTGAAATAAAGTTCACTTTGTAAGCTTAGTCACTCAGGTGAAGTCGATATCGAAATGGTTATTTACAGAATAGACTAGCTGGTGTCCCTACAGCTCTCTTGAAACAGGGTGATGGGGTCGTCTGGTTCGACTAGGGTGTGGCGGGGGCGGCGAATCCTACTGATGGAGGAGGGAGCGTATCGGGTGGCCGATGCGATAAAGGGGTTGGAGTGCTTTTCAGCAGTTTCGATGAAACGCTTTGTAAGGCGTTTCATGAATTGCTGAATAGTCGGGATTTTAAGGTCAATGTGGAGACGATCGTTCCGAACGAACCAGGGGGCACCCGTGATCTTTCGGAGAAAACGATTCTGGAGGGTTTGCAACCTATGGATATGATGCGACTTTGCGTGCGCGAAAGTGGCACACGCATAAGTCATGATCGGGCGAATGCACGTGGTGTAAATGCGCAGTTTGCATTTAAGGGAAAGTTTGCTGCGTGCATTCAGCATAGAGTGGAGCCTACCGAGAGCGAAAGCGGCACGCGAACGTACCAACTTTATGTGCTCACGGAACGATAGTCTTTGGTCGAGGATCACACCTAGATATTTGGCTCGCTTCTCCCAAGGGATTGGCTTACCGAACATCGTGATCGGACTGGGGGTCGAGGGGGTCTTTTTATGTGGCTTGAAGAACAAGACCGCCTGGCTTTTTTCAGGGTTGACCTCGAATCTCCATTTCCGAAACCATTCGCCTAGGGCGTTGGCGGACTTTTGAAGGATACGAGCTATGGCTTTACTATTCTTTCCAGAATAGTAAATGGCCGTGTCATCCGCGAAAAGTGCTAACTGCGACTTTTGTTTGGTGGGAATATCGCTAGTGAATAGCGTGAAAATAAGGGGGGAGAGCACGCCGCCTTGCGGTACGCCTGCTCGGACAGGGTGGGGGGAGGAGAGCGCCCCTTCGATGCGATACCGAAAGGTGCGATTCGACATATAGTCTCGTAAGATGAGCACGAGACGATCTGGCACACCGAGCTGGTATAACTTGTATAGCAGACCGTTGTGCCAGACCTTGTCGAATGCTTTCGCTATATCGAAGAACAGGGCTCCCGTCATTTGACCACGTTGGAATTTTCCACTAATGTGCTCAACGATGCGGTAAACCTGTTGGACGCACGAGTGATTGGTTCTAAAGCCAAACTGCTCGTTGGGAATGAGGCTCTTGCGTTCGGCATAGTCTTTGAGACGCTTGTAAATAAGCCTCTCGTAGATTTTGCCGAGGGCGCTGAGCAGACTGATGGGGCGGTAGGAGGACGGGGAGGACTTGGGCTTGCCCGGTTTGGGAATACCGATAACGGTGGCCTCTTTCCACTGTTGCGGGAACATGTTGTTGGACAGAGCGCCATTGAAGATGGCGGTCATCAACATGATGAGGGTTTCGGGGAAGAGAGAGAATACCCTGTTGTGGATTCCGTCGGCCCCAGGAGCTTTCCTGGGTTTGAGATTCCCAATGATCTCCTCCACCTCATCAGGAGTGATGGGGGGGAGAGGGTCCTCGGGGTCCTCAACAGGAGGGAGGGAGGTCCTACGTTCGACCTCGGCATCGACCTCAGCGAGGTGAGCCGGATCGACTGGGTTCGAGCTCGGGGAACACTGGGACTCTAGACTGTCGGCCAGGCATTCGGCTTTCTCATCGTCGTCAAAGGCGACGGAGTTATCGGGGCGGGTGAGGGGAGGCATGGTGGTGACCTCAGAGGCGCGCAACTTCCTCTGAAGCTCCCAGAATGCGTGATGGTTGGGTTCGAGGTCGCCTAGCATCTCTTCCCATCTCTTGTCACGCAGCTTTTTGATGCGTTTACTTACTTTACGCTGTAAGTAGCGCATGAAAGCTTTGTTACTAGCACAGGGAAAGGCGCTGTAGGCACGGACGGCCGCGTTCTTCTCAGTCAACAGTTCACGCACATCGTCCGGGAGTTTCCAGCGATGATCATTCATCGCCGGAACCTCCCTTGAACATTCGTTCAGGACGGATTGGACGTGATCCGTGAATGAGTCGATCGCGGCCGTCGTGTCGGCAACTGACTCGATGTGGTCAGGGATCTTGTCCAAGTGGGCTGACGTGGTGCATTTCAGTTTTTCGCTTACTTTGCGCCAGTCAGTGACCACTCGGGAGGGAGGAGGTTGGGCGGGGTCCATGGGCCCGTATCTGGGAGCGAGCTCCAGGATTACGGGCCGATGGTCCGAGTTGAGCTCGTCCAACGCCTCCACAGAATGCAAACGTAAGTTGACATTCTTGAGGAGAGCGATGTCGAGTACGTCGGGTCGGTGGTTAGGGACATGAGGGAAGTGGGTAGGATGCATCGGTGCGATGACATCAAAGTTGAGGGGACTGCATAGCTCAAACACGGCCTTGCCTCTGGCGTTGGTCGTGTAGCTATTCCAGGAGGGGTGTTTGGCATTGAGATCGCCTGCCAGGAGGACAGAGCCACTCAGGCCGAGGAGGATTGAGAGGTCATTTCTCACGGGTGTGGGGTCAGGATCAGAGTGGGGTGGGACATAAGCCGAGATGACCGTGATGGGTTGGTGGCCTGTCATGCCTAGCCGACAGACAGAGACCTCAAACTCGGTAAGAGGGGGGGGATCCATAGGGGTGCAGTAGAGGGACGTTTTATAATAGATGAGAGTGCCTCCCTTATGACAACGGGTCCTATCATTGCGAACTAAGCGATAGTTGGCAATTTTAGGATCCCGATGATAGGGTTTAAGGAAGGTCTCTTGGACTAGAAGGACATCTAAGTGATGGTCGCGGAGGAAAGTGGCGATCTCATCACGTTGGCCAGGGAGGCCATTTGCGTTGAAATACCCTATCCGGAGGGCTTTCGGTTTGGTTCTACTCGTGTACATCGTCTTATCCATGGAGATGTTCGAATAAGGCGATGTATTCAATAATGTCCGGATACTGGTTGCACACGGCACCAGATTCGGAGAAGGGGGCGGCCTTTAGAGCTCGGTCGAACTCCAGAGCTCTGGGGGAGCAGTAGGCCCTGTAGTAGGCTCTGGAGATGCTGATGGTCATACCTGACGCATTAGCTTCCGGAGCAGCCATGGGACGGGGGGGAGGGGCAATTGCCTGAGGGGCAGGTGCCTTGGTGGTCATAGTAGGCCGGGAGAAAGGTGGAACGGCTACGTCCATGAGGGCCGGAATGACCGGGGAGGGCTCCGAGGCCACAGGGACCGGGGTGGTCACTGGGGCCTGGGTGCCTTGAGGGGGAGAGGGTCGCAAGGCCGGAAAATGGGCCAGGTGATTGAGTGCGTTCCAGGGGCTGGGACGCTGTGGGCATAAGGCCACTGGGGGCTGAGAGGGGGCTTCCCTTTGCTGGCGGGCGTTGTCACGCTTCGCCAGCTTGGGGACGGAGGATTTTGGTGCCTTGGGGCAACCGCGGTAGTTAGCCGGGTGCCCAGTTTCACCGCAGAGGACGCAGCTCGGGGGCTCTGAGCATTGGGAACGGTCCTTGGGACGGGTGCAGTCAGAGGTGCCGTGGTCGCCCAAGCACTTGACGCAGCGCGGTTTGCCGAAGCAATTGCGCTGAGAATGGCCGTAGAGCTGGCAGTTGTGACACTGACCAATGATGCCACTACGGCGGGGTTTTTCTATTTTTAATCCCTCCAGGGAGCAAATCCTGGAGACATTAAAGATCGGGTGGTATTTCTCCGGGGAGGGGTCACAGACTATGAGCACCATGTTGTATGGTGCTCCCCCACGGCGGTGCATGCGGTAAACCGCAGCGACCGGGATGTTTTGGGATTTGAGGTCCTCGGTAACCTCGCTAACTCGGATGCCGAGAGGAATGTTCCTCACGACAACGCGGGTTTGGCGCTCCTCTTGGAACGCGTAGGAGTGGAAGGGGACCTTCCTGGCAACGAGGAGTTTGTGCAACTCCCTGTAATCGTTGGGGGTGGGGACCTGAACCTTCACGCCCTGGTTGATGGCCCGGGCGTGAGTGAAGCGGATCTGGCGTGCATTGCACGCCTTTGAGATCTCGTCCCATTGATCCGCTTCATGGATGAACAATGGGGGAGGGGTCTTATTATGGGGAGGGACAGGGGGGGCCGCGGAGGAGGTAGCCATCGGGCTAGGGGGGCGGCTAGACTGCTGGGGGGTGCCAGCTGGAGTTTGGACGGGGGAAGAGACAGCTGAACCGACTGTCTTTCTTGCCTTAGGGGCGGACTCTACCGCGTTCTTCTTCCTCCTCTTGTGGGCCACCGTGGTGAAGCCCGGTTCGTCAGAAGAGGAAGAAGAGGAAGAGGAGGAGATCGAGCCCGGATCAGACTCGTAGTCCATGGGGGGCGGGGGGGAAGCCGAGGCCTGCTCTGGAGCGGGAGGGCTTGTGGGGTCTAAGGCATCACAGAAATCTGTGATGTCCTGAGAGGGGGCGGGGGGAGGGTTCTGGGGGGGCTGGGAGCTTATGCTCCGGAGAATGTTTCTAATGGACTCCGTGGAGTCCAGGGAGGTCCTAGTGCCCTGAGGGGGCTCGGGTCGGGAGGAAGAGGAGGGTTTGGGCAGGCTGTTTAGCTTGTCCCTAACCCGAGAGACGAGCTCCTGGTCGGGGTGTCCCTTCAGGAGCTCGATGACGAGGTTCAGCAGAATCTCGTCTAAACCCATGTTGGGGAGAACATTGGGTGGGGGGGGAGAGGGGGGGGACCTATATGTCCTAAAAGCCTAACGGCCCTAATAACCCTACGTCCCCGGGTGGGAGTGCCCGGGGGTGAGTGAATCCCTCCCTGTCGGGTTAAGACAGGGAGGATGTGTACCTAGGGTGAGCCCTAAGCTTGATTGGCGCGAGTCTGAGCGCTCGCTGTTTATATAGAGGCCGGCGGCGGCGGTCGCCCGCGCCGCGCGGCTGCGTCCCGTTCCCCGCACGTCTCTCCCCGCTGCGTGCTCGTCCTGCGCGATACGCCGGCCGGAAACGGAATCACTTTTGAAGGCGCTGGTGTTTCTCTCTGCGCGCCTGTAGGTTGGTACACCTTGCGCGTGTACATTGTGCATGACATAATTATTTAAAAGGTTCTGAGGAAGAAAAATTAAAGATTTGCGAAAAATCTAGGATACACCAATAGGAGAAGACTTTGTTCAGATCAGAAAGAAATAGATGTATATAGCATCACAGCAGAATCCAACCACAATACAATGTGATATATTTGACCTTCACGTGTCAGAAGCTTGCCTATTAGCAATGAGACTGCTGTTTTTTTATAAAATGCGTCTTCCAGCGTACGTAGGTACGCATAGAAGTCATATTATCATAAATTGTGAAATTGTAGAATTTCACAATTTATGATCATATGACTTCTGGAGACTGTTCGTGTTATACATGGCATGAGGAAGAAAGTAAAAGACGGTCGTCAGAAATTTCGACTTCATTGTCTGACTTTCTCAGGAAGAGTGCACGCAAAAGGCATTATATTGATTACCTATTTGCTGATGGATGCAGTGTACAGAACAAAAATTCCATTGTGGCAAATGAAATATTTACTGTATGTCATATAAATATTCAGGAAATCACTTTACGTTTCTCAGTGCCATGTCATGGGCAAAGTGAAGGAGACTCAGTACACAGCACCACCAGCTATGCTCTAAAAAAAGTGGAGACGTTTTTGTGCCGAGCCAGCTACCTCCAATTTTTAGATTGCCCGGTAAAAATAAACTGAACTTAGTGAATGTTCTCATAATATACCTACACTAACTTTCTCGATTTCAAGAAACTTTCAGCCGACCATAGAATGCTTTCTTTCCGAAAAGACGATGAGGGCCGGTGCTTGAACTGGACAGAAGTGATGGAATTTTCTGTCAAGAAAACTGAACCCAATTTTTTTTTTTTAAGTCTAGCCACGGAGAAGGGATTCCACGCTTCTTTTTCCCTTAAGAGACAGGTCTCTGTTTTCTTGAGAGAAGAAATAGGACTTCTTAATCCAACACCCCCCAAAACTTCGATGGAAAAATATAATGACTTGTTGTCATTAACAACAGGGCGACTCAGTCATTAAACTGAGCATGTGGCATTTTAGACGTCACTTTCTCACTAACTTCCAATTTTATGTACCTTTTGACTACTGTAGATTTTACTAGATCCTATCGCTTTTATCCTAGATAAAGCAAGTTCAATTATAACAGACTTTATTTTTGAAAAGACTGTGATTGTGATATTAAAGTAACGAAGAGCTAGTTGTTAGATACAAACTGAATGTTTACCAAGTATTAAGCATAAGAATTACGAGTATTTTCAGTACAGGTATAAATAAGCTTTAACTATTTAAAAATATATTTTAATTGAAAGAAGGTTAAGTCTCAACTCATCTCATTCGACAATTATAGTTTAATACATAAAGTGCACAGCTAAATGGCCATAAAAGTTAAATAATATTTTTTTGTAACTTTCTTTACTTAACTTGTAACTTTTTAAGCTTGCAAGCGATTTTTTTTATTACTTTTAATAAAATATAAATGACATTAATATAGTTTTATTTATATTTTTATAGGAAATAATCACGTCGTAACAGACACAAGTTGTAATACAAAGTTCTCACAGAGTGACGTATCTACTTTAAATAAATATAAATAAAGACCTAGATACCTTACAGTTGTAGAGCAGCTACTAACTTATAGGGTAAGCCAAAATCTATATAAAAAAGTTGTAAACACATTAATAACGCCATAACTAACGCAACTATGGTAACATGACTGTAGCGTCCGACCGAAAAACTGTTGCCCTGGAAAATATGTCCATTGCTAGTTATGACAGTTAGCGCGGAGGGTGACGATTTGTCGCGTATAGCATCGCGTCGCATTACGTCGCGTCGTGTTGCGTCGCGTCGTATTCGTCACTCACGCAGGACACCGCTTTACTGGCGGCGAACAAGTGCTTTAATAAAAGACAAAGTCACTTTGGCATTTTTAATATTAGTGTAAAGTTTGACATCACCATTACAAATTCTTATTCGTAACATTTTTCTTTTGTTCCATCGTCAAACACTACGGTACAATTATTGTAGACATCAAAAATTACTCCTCTCTTCTTTCCTTTAGATAGATGACTTGTATAATTATGTACAATCGAGCCATTTGAACAAAACATGCTCCATTGTGTAGAATTTGAATCATTTCTGCGATAATCTGTTTCTGTCAAATCAATTTTTATCTTATTTCCCGACTTATTGCTGACCCCATATTCATGGCACGTCTTCCTAATTCCTCCATCCTGAAAAAAAAACGTCTTATTTTAATTTGTCCACTGTCATGTTAGGAGTGTTGTTGTTTTTAATTGGAAGTCGGTTGTATTTTTTTTAATGTAAAATAGTTTGCAGCTTGGAATTTATTAGTACTTAGTATTGCTAACAAAATTGGAAAATCATTCTTCCTGTTAGGTTTTAGTTCAATGTCATGTTACGACATGACATTATAGCCATTAGCATTAGTGGAGCAGCCTATAGCCATTAGCAGGGCACAAACCTCAACTCAAAAAAAAACAGGTCAAGTGCGAGTCGGACTCTCAGACGAAGGGTTCCGTACAATAAACCGAAAGAGCTGATACTGGTATTCATCTAAATTCGGTTAGACTGGAAGCCGACCCCAATATAGTTGGGAAAAGGCTAGGCAGATGATTTTGTTATAGCGGCAATAGAAACCCACACTATGAAAGATTCAACTGTCTACTAATTACTACTAATTACTGTTCTTGAGATACAGCCCGCTGACCGACAGACGGACTGACGGACAGTGGAGGCTTAGTTTAGGTTCCGTTGGTTACACTTTGGGTACGGAACCCTAAAAAAATTTTGCGCAGACCACAAAAAATAGGATAAAGGCATAAGAATTATGACTCACTTTTTCTACAGTTTCAGTGCAGGTACATGTAACTGGTACATCTGGTTCCGTTTGGAAAATATCTTCCCCTTTAATGGCCTTTATTATTCCTACCACAGTAAAGACAAACAATATCGATGTGAGGACAAAGAAGGCCATTTTCATAGGTGAACCCATGATTTTCAGTCAGTTAATACTTCAAACAGCCCACCAAATATTTCCTTTCTCTGGTATCGTTGGTCTGGTCGATGAGCTCCTGAATTCAACCACGTGATAACTAACTGAGCTACGAATTTAATTCCTACGGTAATTATGAACACAGGAAGTGAGATTGGACTATCGAATATAATGAATGCGTCAGAGAGATTATTTGTAGGGACCCATGGTTCAAGAGGAAAAACCATTAGTGTAATGAGTCACTTCTTCGGCAAGGCTTTGTGACCAAGAGTAAGACGTTTCTGCCTTTGAAAAGAGACATAAAATTGTTTGTGTTTATAAACTTGCTTTTGCGGTATGAGTTTTGATAGTTTTTGCGACGTATAAATGTCTAAACATACTATGCCGAAAGTACGCCACCGAAGTTCGGCATGATTACGACTGCACATGATTACACCATTTGCATTACTGACGACACATTATGCCGAAATAAGAGTTCGCCGAACTTCGGTCGGGCGTAAGTTCAGCGGCCATATGGCGGCACCGTATTTTGTAGAGCAAACATTATACGCGACCAAGTTTGGTTCGATTGCCGACGAAGATCCGGGGCCCCGCAGCGGGAGGCAGGACATGCAGGACAGGCAGGAAATGCGCGGACATCCGCGCATTTCGCCTTTGCCTGCGCACGACGCCTTGTTTGATTCAGAAAAATAATTATCGCGTTTGAGTCGCGACCGTGTTTTTTTTTCAGCGCTAGAGACATTGAATACACACAAAATTGCGCAGCTGAATTTCTGCCGCGTAAGTTCGGCACGGCACACGACTGAACTATTAAATTAACATGTAAAACTGGTACATTCTTTGAAAACTCATGACCCATGAAATATTCAGATTCTCATCAGAATTCATGCAACCATCAGTCACTACATGACACGATAAGCTATCCGCCAGTCAAGTCTTGACTGTGTCTGAACTGACAGCTGAACTGACGTTCAAACTTGTCGTGTATTAGCCGCCTAACACACAATACAACAAACAACAACTACCTACATTTTGAAAACAAAACTGCAAGCTACTGGACTACACTAACATTCAGTTTGTATTTATTCGTTAAGCCGACCGACTTATGGTGTGTCATATCGGCCGAATACTTTGGAACGTAAAGTCAGCCGCGGAACTTCCGTCGCGTAACTTCGGCATAGTGTGTAATAGACACTAAGTGAACTTTTCTAGAAAGAAGAAAAGAAAGAAAATTGTTTTACTTCTCCCAAAAAGACACACATTTCATTATTATAGGTACACAAATAAAAAACACAATAAAAAAAACGGGATACAACAAAAATTACTAAAACTAAGCTACCTGTGTCAGGGACAGGCAGCATGATAAAAATTTGACATTTCTGCCGCGGTCACATCATAGACAAAACAAAAAATAATAGGTGACACTGACATGTGTGGCTGCGACTGTCATTCTATTAAATTATTCATCCTAACACAAACAAAAAACATTCATCAAAAATAAAAATAAACTCCTTATAGATTCAAGATTCAAAGCATTTATTTCAAATAAACCATTTACAGGCACTTTTGAAATGTCAAGTTCGGTCAGTCAAAAACATGAGGCTATTTGCACGTTCCAAAGCGTAGATCTCTATGGAGAAGAACGTGCAAGAAACTCCACGGACACTCTTTTAAATCATGTTATGTTTTACAAAAATCTTAGTAGGTACTTGCTTCTTCATGTGAGGACAAAGCAAAATAAAAAAAAACTTAAAACAACAACTGAAAAATAAGATGAAAATAAGCCAGTGGTGGTTAAGAGATGACCAGTCTCAACTGACGGTGCCCGTTCACGAACCTGACGCATGTATCGGCACCATTCAGCTCAACCATTTTGAAGGGAACCGAATGATCCAACACACACGCCGCCATCAGCAAAACATTTGAGTGAGCATGACATGCTCTCAATCACCATGCTCGTTCATGTCAAACAAGTAAACTAATCACATATATATCTATTATGTAAATGGCCCCATGGTACTCACATTTACAAAATTTGAAAAAATGCTTCTACTTTACACAAAACTATGGTTGTCAATGACCAAGTAATGAAAGATATTATAACAAACAATTCAATTACTATAAGACAGCCATTCTTAAAAAGAAAAAGATATTAAATTATTGTTTTATGAGTACAAAACAAAAAAAAAATACAAAATAATACAAAAAAAAGAGGGTGAGCATCTTTTCCAGACATTAAAACCTAACTAGTGGACCCCCGCGGCTGTGACTGTGGAGCAGGACCGGCATTTAGCCAAACATTTTTATCGAGGATATAATCTTCCAGTTTATAATATGCTTTACTAGGTACATAGTGTGCGTTTTATGCATGCTTTAAATTTTCTCTCATTCAGTTCGAGAATATCAACTTATTTAAATCTAAATCTACACAGTTACAAACTAGTTATAATTCTTACTATTACTCTTCTACTGTAAAGTACCCGTTCTCACTATTACGGGCCGTGAGTTTCACTATTACGGGCCGTGAGTTTCACTATTACGGGCCGGTCCACTAGAGCAGCTATACTCAACCTACTGCCCACGAGCCGTATGTGGCCCGTCAAGCTCTTCGGTGTGGCCCTGTGTGCCACACAAAAAGGAGGACGTTTTCTATTTGGCGGGTTTTTATTTTGCTGCAATATTTAGTTAGTTTATCAATGTGCATGTATCTATACAGACAGCCGGTCGATTCTTTAAACATTTCGAAGTGAACACTTAGGCGAATTGAACAACAAGTGAGCTGTCAAACCATACAAATAAGATGGAATGACAGCTCACTTGTCGTTAACTCATCTCAGTGTACAGTGTAGATCTTAATCTTCATAATCATAATCATTTATTTGTAAGAATATGGTACATAATAGTCTTAAGATTAATTAGTTATGTCATCACATTCTGCCAATTGTGGCGTGCAAATTCAGTGCTAGGCACATACAGATAATAAAGCAAGCATTAACATTAGACATTGATTGAAACCGAATTAAATAACAATATTTTGGATTTATCCGTCAAAATTATAAAACAAACAATATATCTCGAATAGATGTCAAAGAACAATAATTACAATTCAATTAGGATGTCAAACTATCATGCAAATAGTCATTCAACTGATAATAAATTACGAATTATTAAAATTACATACAATATTTCCAATAAATGTCAATCAAAAATAATATTAAAAAAACACACATTCACACACACACACAAGTTACCTAGGATGTCAAATTATCATTTAATGTCGAGAGTATCAAAGAGTACATGTCTAAGTAAAAATTTCAATTCAATTAAAATGTCAAGTAGTCGTTTAACTTATAATAAACCGGCTGTACGGATTAACTCCTTGACGATAGACTGAGCTGAGACTATTCTTCACCCACTATTAACGTAAAAAGTTAGCCTATGCCAACGTTGTTTGCTAATATGAAAGCGGTTTTTTGTCACAAATTCAAAAGTTCCATTCTTGTAGATACTATTACAATATGTTGAATTTTAGTTTACTGCAGGACATTGCGGTCTAGTAGAAGCGCGATGTGGCCTAGATTAATAAAAGATTGAGTACGACTGGTCTGGAGAGACGTCAAAAAAAACACGTAGAGTACAATAAATTTATTCCAAACCAAAATACTACCCACAGTACCGATAGAAGATATGGTAACATATCTTCTGATAATACCTACTTTACCAGACCCTATTTTTTCGAAGAAAACAAAACGAATGCTTACAACCCTAATCTCTTCAAAGATAGAGTGAACAGGCTCCATCTGGGTAAGCTCGCTCCATCGTAGACTTTGTCTCTGTCATTTCTGACCAAGACTAGAGTCAAGAGCAAAGAGCTCACTACTGATTAAATTTCACTGCCTAATCATGCCTAGAATTATAGGTTCTTATAAATTATTTTGTAGTATTGGAAAATTAAACTTCACAAGTTCTTTAGTAATAATATTCTTATTTTTTACTATACATAAAATCTCACCTAGAAAACGAAAATGAAATATAAAATATTTATATTATTTATATATGCTTTATTTTACACCAAAAAATACAAAATCATAAAGAAAACTTTTAACTAACAAATATACAAATGGCTCTTCCATGCAACCAGGAATGGAAAAAGATAGCCTGGTCATGAAATGGGGCAGACTGGTGCAAATATGAAGTTAATTTTATTTTAACTAACAAAGAATTTAAATAGGACGATTTTTGAATGAAAATTTCGTTTTATTGTTGGTCCTAGTTTACGTTCTAATATTATTTAAAAGCAATTGAACGCACACGTCCGGCCGCCGTCATCCGTTTAAACAGTCGCTAGTCGGTCCGCTATAGTGAAAATGGGCACTAATTTTACCTTTTGAAATGTTACTTTGCAGTGAATAAAACGGAAGTCATTTCAAGATTCGACTAACCCTTTCGATAGTAAAATAGTGTGCATAGTATATACGGAACCCTTGTCGGAAACCTGATTCCCGCTTGGCCAGTTTTATAAGGATATCATCAAAAAATTTCCTTATAACTAATCGCTCAAGTTCTCGCCTTAAAAAGTACCTACATATGAAAAACAATTTAAATAATCTTTTGAACTAAGAACATTATAATAAAACTTACATAGTGACTGAGAGCTGGTTCTTCAATTGAAAAATTAAAGTTGAAAAACCCCATTACCTTCTTACAATGGCAATGTTTGCTAGGATATTTCTGCTCTTTCTTGGGACATTTTGCTTCCTAATTGCTACCTCTTGATTGTATCGGTAGGATGTTGTTATGGTAAAGTTGCCAGCATATCAAGTTATCCGAAATTGTCAAATTTCCCTAATCAAACTTGAACCTAAAGCTTCAGCGATACAGTTGAAAATATATTAAAGATATTTGACAGATTGTTGTAACTTGATGTGCTGGCTGGCGTCTGTAACTACTTGGAAAAAAACTTACTTTGTCAAAAAACCTGACCACAAGAAACTACATTACTATACATACGTCAAAAAAAATCATGATAGACCCTCAGGACGCATTAACAAATTCCGTGCATGAATTTCAAGTTTTTCGTCCCTTGCTTTTTGGCATGACATCTTGAAAGAAGAGAATGTTCATATTGTGTAAGGTTCAGTGGCGAAGGCCCCATACAACTCGATTCCTATCGGCTTCCCTTTCGAAATATGGCAAATACTAGTATCAAATTATATTGTTTTCAATTATCATTAAACAAAAATAACTATTTACGAATTTACATTGCAGGTATAACATTTTCTTATAAAAGTAACAATAAAATAAATAAATCAATACCTAAAATTAAGCCGGCCGGCGGAACAGGAATTCAGTACATTTAATTCATAGTCTCTTGTAGCGATCGTGACCTTGAGGCCACAATATAACACTGCTAGATTTAGGCAGTTGGCAAGCCGCTATTTATCGAGTTACGATCGGGACAGAGATAGAAAATGTGTACGCCAGAACGAGATGGAATGATACTGAAGTTGTAAATCGAATTTGTTCGGATAGTAATATTTGGATGACAGATTCACATTAATTCACAACAGATTTCTTTCGCGCTTATTTTTTATGTGTCATGTTTATTGTTTTCACTTCACAAATCACATTTTCATTTGATTTGATATTATATTCGTATCATAATTTAGAATCTTATAGCATTATTCGTGTATTATTGTTGAAATTGAGTTATTTGTGTAAACTACTGATAGTTTTGCGTAGTGAAAACAAGGTTAGTGGCGTTGTATTGTTTGGTGATCGTCTATTTAAATAGGTATTTAGGTAAGTAAGGAATTAGATAGTTTTTTTAGTTTATAGTTTTATTAGAAAGTAGTTATTTAAGTAGTGATGGTGTTATTATTAAGTAAGTTCGATAGCATGGCGGCATTAGTGAACGTAGATTGCTGTCTGACAGATTATTTGTTGACTGAGGAAACATCCTTTGCAAAGTTTTGAAAATAAAAAAAACATGTAATTCAGATAGGCCGTGCTCGCCCTGAAATGATTATAAATTATAAACGACGCGATGGTTTTTTCAAACATTTTAACAGTTCTTTGTACGACAAATACCCGTGGCTTAAGGGAAGTTGTAAATTAAATTAAATGTTTTGTTTTCCTGGTATGTTATTCTCAGATTCTAGTAGCTTATGGAGCCACACATGATTTAAAGATCAAATTCTTCAAAAGATCTAAAGATCAAAATCTTTCAAATTCGTCCAAAAAACATATCCGAAGTTGTTTATCTTTGCATGATTTCTGAAATCGTAGGATAGAATCATTTTTTGCTAATACGTATGAAGTTAATAATAGTAAAGTAGATCGGAATAGAAGTTTAATGAAACGGTTGATCGACACAGTAATTTTACTAGGTAAACAAGAATTAGCTTTTCGCGGCCACTTCCGATAACCGATTTCCTATTTCCGATAACCGCGGTAACTATATCGAAACGTTGCTATAATTAAGCAAGTATGACACTGTAATCGATTCGCATTTGGAACAATGTTCCTCAACACAAAATCCTACATTCATCGCATTCGTTTTACGCGACCAAATTAAATTTGAAATAAATAAAGCTCAGTTTGTATCGGTCATGATTGACGAAACGCCCGATACAGGGCCACAGTTGGAATTCACGCATCACACTTGAGCAAGGTAAGCATTTTTTGGTCCGGCTTCCCTTTTAAGAAAATTCACCCTTCGCCACTGGTAAGGTTTGAAAGTAATCTAATACAACATGTACATTAATTAGGTATACCTTTTTATCGTTAGTTTATAGGCTTGTCCTCTGAAAAATTAGTCTGTCTGATAGATTATCAAAAAATACTTACAAATTCTCATTACGTCACGCCGTGGTATAATTTTTAGTGCGTTCTGACATCACGAGCCCCCACTCCCGAGATTTGATGCGTTTTTTCTTTGTCTATAATCACTGATTTTCAGAAACAAAAAATACGTGTTATTTGTAAAACACCAACAACTCTCAGGACTATATTACTGCATAAAGAGGGGCCCGAAAGGGCCGACGCATCCGGAGTTGCGGGACTATTCGAAAGAGATACCGCGGCTCCGGAATACAAAGGGCACATGAAGGAACATGGATGGGTTTTAGTCAGTAGAAGTGTCACACTCCCTCCAGCTCCGCCCAGAGCGGGAGGAGTCATTTGATGATTGAAATATATATCTATGAACATTTGACTTAATAAAAAATTAAAATTTGATTCATTTTTAACCGACTTCCCAAAAAGGAGGAGGTTATGAATTCGGTTGTATATTTTTTTTTTTAGTTAGTTACCTCATAACTCCGAAAATTATGAACCGATTTGAAAAATTCTTGTTTTATCTGAAAGGATATACTTGCAGATTGGTCCCATTTAAATTTTATGGAAATCGGTTTCGAACTTTGGATTTTAAATCGAAATAGCTGGAATTCGTCTACTTAGATGATAGTTTTATGTCATCCAAGTATGATGAAGATTTTGCAGTGGTGTTGTTAGGTGTGGGGTACCACTAAAAAGTGAAAAATAAAAAACGTCATGCGTTATTAAAAAAACTTTTTACGAAAAAAATACAACCGACTTCCAAAAAAAAAACACTGCAAAGAAAAAAATAACTGTAATTTCGGAAGTCGGTGTTTTTGTTACTTTCTTCGTATTTTGACACCGACTTTCAAAATTAAAGTTAATTTTTACTTTGCAGTGTTTTTTTTTTTGGAAGTCGGTTGTATTTTTTTAGGCGCGGTAAGGAATGGCAACATTGTTTTGATACGTAATCATTAAAATAGGGTAAAAAAAACACACACACACACACACAAAAAGAAAAATTCACAATTTTTATTTGATAAAATAAAAACTTATACAATAAACTTATAATTCATTATATATTCTCACTCACTTATTTCATCCTCCGTACCATTACAGTACAGTAATCAACACTTGTACAATCATTATCAATAATCACTTTTCCACCATTTCCAGTAAATGGATAACTTACTTTTTTATACAGAATCGAACCATTTGAACAAAGATTGCATTCTTTAATATTTGAATCATTGGGACGAATGTTTGCCTCCGTTTTATTGAATTTTATCTGGGCGAGGCCTCCCAACTTGATTATGACTCCATAAGCTTGGCATGTTTCTGTGAGTGTTCCATTCTGGAATAAAAAATAAAAAAATGTTACATTTAGTGTCAATTATCGTCATTCTTCACCTCTTAGTAACCGTTTTCATAATGACGAACAGTCTGTTTTTCCGTCTAAGGGCCTACTCACACTTATGCAGCTCTATTCAGCTTATGCCCATAGAAAACAACGATTTTTTATGAAGACGCGTACGCATCTGTTCAGCTTTCCACGTCTATTAAGCTTTCGCGGCAAACAAGTATAAAATGAGAACAAATGTGTAATTATCATATTTCGACGACACGGTTGGCACAGTGGTTGAGCGATTGACTGCCGCGCTGCATGTCGCGGGTTCGATTCCCGCATGAAACAAATATTTGTATGGCCTACAGATAGTTGTTCCGGGTCTGGCTGTTTGTGTATGTGACTTTGTATGTTTGTGAACGCACCCACGATACAGGAGAAATTCCTAGTGTGGGGCAACGTTTTAAAAAAAAAAAAAAATATGCGAGTGCTATAGAAAGAGTTCCGCGCTGTTCTGTCGTTGCCACCTTCTCATTCTTACGACGCTGTAAGCTGCAGATAGAAGCAAAACTGTATAAGTGTGACCAAAATCGTTCAGCCAAAATGCGAATGGAGCTGAATAAGTGTGAATAGTCCCTAACGAGACGAATATGCCAGTGGCAGTACGATTTAAATGACTCTTTTCACATTTAGACGGATCCGAGAAAAAGGACGCATCCGGGTTTTTAGCCATGGGAATTTAGGGAAATTTTGCCACTGTGAACTTTTGAGTTTATCGCGAACAGACAGACAGATAGACAGACAGACGTGGCGGAGGACTTTGTAACATGTAGTAATAACGATGTGTGATGGATAGATGGATGTTTGTTACTGAATCGAGAAACACTATTCCTTGTGTATCAGAGCCTGTGTATCTCTGTTCTTACTTACTGCATTTCTGCATGGGGAGGAACCAGTAAAACCCACCTAATTCAAGTTGAACGAGCTCAAAGAGCAGTCCTAAAAGTTATGCTGTTCAAACGCAGAGATTATCCGACTGCCCTGCTCTACTCCGAATCAAAGGTCCTAACGGTGCGCCAACTGTTCATTCTGCATGCTGTTCTACGCCGTCAATATTTGCTTCCTTTTGACGACAAAATTTTAAAGAAACGCGTCATCAAAATAGTATAAAGTAAATAGTATTTTAGCTAGCACCACACACACACACACACATACACTATCACTCACACACAGACACACTGCACAAACACACCCTCTTTTTACTTACTTCCCAAAACATTGTACTTAAGCCCCTAATATTGTATTGGTTTAGTACGTCCTGACACTGTCACTCGGGGTGGGGACCTGGTGTCCTGTAATACAGGTTATTAACCTAGCTTAGGCACCAGTCTTTTGGGGGCCGAGTCACCCGCGTCCGTAGGAGAATACCCTTCAGCAAATCCCTACACGTGGTCCCCGGGTGGTGCTAAACAGGTGACACTAACCGCCTCCGTGGTCTAGTGGTTAAACCACCTGTTTCAGACCCAGAGGTCCCGGGTTCGATTCCCAGCGGGAGCAAATTTTTTGCTCGGTTCGTTTGGTGGTAGGACTTTTTCTAAGTCCGCCTGGCAAGCTACTACCATCATGTCTAAGTCTGTCGCCATAACAACAATATTAACAGCATTGTTGTGTTCCGGCAGTTAGAGGTATGATAGCCAGTTCCTCTGTGTAAGAGGATTCCGGGTGAAACTTGCTTCCATCTTCGGCTTAATCATCACTTTCCATCAGGTGAGATTTGGGCCAAGAGTTTCCCCGTTAGCATAAAGAAAAAATAAAAAGTCTCTCACAATATTGTAGTGTATTTTATAAAATTACTAAACAATATCTCGATGTAATCTATACTATACTAATATTATAAAGCAGAAGAGTTTGTTTGTTTGTTTGGTTGAACTCGCCTATCTCAGCCTATTTATCGAGGATAAATATATAGATCTCGCTAAGACAAATAGGAGCGGAGCATTCATGGAAAATGTGAAGCAGACGAAGTAGCGCGGGTCAGCTATTAGCTTATAACCTTCCTTGAAAAATAACATTCCCTGAAATATTTTTTAAATCGGACTAGTACTTCCTGAGATTAGCGCGTTCAAACGAACAAACTCTTCAGCTTTATAATAATAATATATTTTAACCCGAAAAATACCGCTCAGTGAAGTGGTCACGCGTCAGCTAGAAGAATAAAATAAAATAATAAATGATTTACTTACCACATCAGTAGTGTTAGTGCAGTTACATGTGAGCGGAACAGCCTGTGCCCTTTTGACAGCCATTATTGTTGCTATCGCTACAATACAAAAGAAAAACAACACGAAGATAGTTCCCCAACATGCCTTTTCTATATACGACGTCATGATTATCTACCAGATTGACTACTATATGAAGCCTACATAAAATGTGCTTTCTTTGGTAGTGTTCGGTTGTTTAATTCAGCTAAACGATGACTGAAGGACTGGTTCAAACTCACGTGATTCGAATATCAAATAATAATTCGACAGTATTTTTAGGGTCCCGCAACTCAAAATAAAAATTGACTACCGCTAAAACGACTAAAAAGTTCCAAACTAGTTGCTTTTCAAGAAGTCTCATGCAATTGGTGGCAAAAGATACGTGATTGAACTGCGTTATACTGCTTGAAAAGCGTATTGTTTCGCAGTCGGGTAAAAAACGATACCTTTATTAATATCATTTCCTTGCCTTCTGTCAAAACCCTTTCTGTTAGAAATGATAGGATGTATCAAGATGAAATTTTTAAGCGTGGGAACAAAATAACTCCTCGTCTAGTGTCAGACTCTTACTGACTAAAACCCATCCGTGTTCCTCCTAATGCCTTTTGCGTTCCAGGGCCGCGGTGACTCTTTCGAACAAATTCCAAAACCAGCTATAACTGATGCTTTTGAAACTGGACGTGATTTTATGGATGTAAGAAGGAAGAATAACGTATGGATTGAGCCTTGATGGGTTTGCTCTTGACTCTAGTGTTGGTCAGAGAAGACAGAGACAAAGTCTGCGATGGAGCGAGCTTACCCAGAAGGAGCCTGTTCACTCTAACTTTGAAGAGATTAACTTTCTCTTAGAAACGATCGAATGTATCAAGATGAAATGAAAATGTAATAGTAACATCTGCTTTTTAACCGACTTCCCAAAAAGGAGGAGGTTATCAATTCGGGTAAGTTTTTTGTGTTTGTTACCTCATAACTCCGACAATCTATATCTATATCTTCTATACATATAATAAAACAGTAGAAGCCATGAATTCTGTACATTAAAGAAGCAGAAGAATTATACCAAAAATCGAGTAGAGGTTTTAAAAAAAAAGCTATAGAACACAAAAAGACCATTTTTACGTTTTTTGTCTGTCTGTCTGTCTGTACGCGATGATCTCCGAAAATACTGAACGGATTTGGTTGCGGTTTTCAAAATTAAATTCAGCTTATTTCTGAGCAACATTTAGGCTTTGTTTCATTACAATCGGTGGCCGGGAAAAAAAGTTATGGACATTTAAAATTTTTAAACTTACGTATCAACGTTTTTCGACAAGTTTTGTACAATTTTCAATTATTCGTTCAGTTTAGCATAAAACTTGCCTTTTTTTAAACATTCTTAGAAATTGTTATCATCACGCTATACCTTAGAGGAGCTAAGCAGTCAATAACCATAACATATAAGATCGGCTATTTAGAACTAATGTCAACTGAAGTCATAGACCCGGCGGTACAATGGCTGCCTTTCGAGTGAATGGGTGTAAGTTCGAACCCCGGTAAATGAAGCGATTTTTATTATTGTTGAATGATTTTTTATTTTTTTATGTCCTATTTTAATATTTTCGTTGGCCACGACTTCATTTGCCTGTATGTTTAAAAATGTACCTATGGAACTATTGTTTTTTGTAGAATATATTAACAAAACCTTTTTTCTGTATTATTTTTTGTTTGATTTCGATAAAAAGTACGAAACTAAAGTAGTTGATCACCTTAAATGTAGATGAAACACGAGATGAAATCAACTTACTACGTAACACCTGCAATGCCATCTATTGATTCAAATAGTACTTTCAACAACATGACATAACACCAAAACATTTTTTTTTTTAGTGTTACATTTATAACATCTAAAAATGATTGTAATTATTTTAATACCTTCAAAACATATCGTTCCAAATGAACGTAATATTTCTATTAACTCAAATAAAACGTACTCTTACTAATCTTTTCATCGTTCAACTTCATATTCCATAGATGGCGTTATGCATTCGATCTCATTTTCGCGGTGTTAAGATTACAATATTCGTCAACAGGCGCGCACTTAGATTTGCGAAGCTCAATGAGATAAAGCAGCTCAATAACACCTGTGGGTCTAAAGTGGCCACTTTAGCAGAATCACAGTAGAAACATAACATTAACCACGCAACAACTGTCAAATTTCTTTTCTATCTTTATTGCTCAAGCATTCGTTTCAAGGTTGATTGGGAAAATTTGACAGTGACCGGTAGCGTGATGTGCTTTCTGATTCTGCTAAAGTAGCCTTCTTAGGCCATCTCTACTTTGGACATTTAAATGATTGCCACTTAGCTACAATAATTGTAGCAACCTACTGGGCCGAATAAGCAGGTACGACTAAAAAGTAAAAAATAAAAAAACGAAGAAACAAAAACTCGACGACGAACGATTCCAAGTAAGTTAAGTAAATATACGTATTAAAAAGTTCCCATTCCGGAGTGCAAACTCAATGGAACGCGAAAGAAAAACACCGTCACAGTCAGACTATTTCAAAAATATTCAGCGAAAATCACTTTAGAAATAAAAAGGTCAATACGACCTAGTAACCTCTGATATTGCTGGAAGCATCTTTTGTAACAATATCACATGTAGACATAAAAGAGGCAATAACACGGCACACGGCTACGTGGAAAGAATTCAGTCGTTTTATTGTGCCCGATAGTTTTTAGACATGAAGACTGTACTCGATGTTTTGAGTAAAAATCGGTTTGGAAAATGTATTAAGAATAGAATAGAAACTATTCGACAAAGATACAACCCGAAAGCTATGAAATACATACGTGTCCGTATTTGGGTCACCAAAGTCCAAGTTTAAACCAACGGAATCGGTCCAGTAGATACGGAGAAAATTGGTTGTGATAGACGGACATACAGACAGACAGACAGACTCCCGAGTGAACCTATAATGTAGATTCCGTTTCTTACGGATGTTCGGAACCCTAAAAAACCTCCACGGTTTTTCATTCGACTTCAATTCAACTGACATCCAAAGTAGGTACCTACAAAATAACTTTAATTTTAGAAGTCTTTGTAGAAAATCGAAGAAACCACACCAGAAACACCGACTTCCAAAATTGAAGTTATTACGTATCTTGCAGGGGTTGTTTTGGAAGTCGGTGTTTCTGGTGTGGTTTCTTCGATTTTTGGGGGACTGTCTTTTGTAAAACTTGACGTTCAAAAAGTATTGGCTCTGAGCCTAATTTGAATAAATGACTTTTGAATTGAATTATTCGTCTGTGAATCTGTGTATTTGCTGGTCTGTGAGTCTATTGCTAAGCCATCCGTCCGTCCGTCCGTCCGTCCGTCTGTCTATCTATCCGTCCGCCCGTCCGTCTACCTTTCAGCGGCCTGTATCTCAAGATCCATAATAGGTAAACAGTTGAAATTTTCAAAGAGTGTGTATTTATATTGCCACTAATACTATAAATAATTAAAATTTTAATAAAATATATAGTAAAAGGGCTCCTCTAAAACAAACGTAGTTTTTCCGCTTTATAGTACGGAATTCTTCGTGTCAATTATAGTTATTTGGAGCCTCGACTTTCCACCAGCCTTCTCATCCTCTAGCTCTATGAGAAATGACAGTGTAGAGGATCTCATAAGTATATCTAGATACCTATAAAGTCAACTTAGAAATAGAAAAAATCTAGAGCCTAACAAACCTTTGCTCAAACGAGAAACTCGAACAAGCAGATACTCCTGTCTTCACAAAAAGTAGGGGCCATAGTTGTCATTCAAGAAATACAGAGCAAGGGGCAATAAGCACAGGTGTTACGAATATTCAATTTAGATAAGAAAGCAGTTTTTGAAAGTCTTCATCGAAATACATTGAATTGAATGGCCCATTGGCACCGGTAGAACGTCTTTGCTACTCGACTACTCGTTTAATTCCGTAGTAAAATGCATGTTTGCAACTTCGCTGGCACTCGGCAAAGTTCGGAAATTGAACATTGTGCAGCTGATTAAGGCTCATGTTTGTTTTTAATTTGTTCACTTTTTTAAGTTGCTCCATGGTTTTTTTCAATTAAACTTTGTCTCGCTCGAGTATTAGTTTTTTTTTTACTTTTACATGTAATCACAAGCATACTGGTTGGAAACAGTTTTTGTCGTGTAAAATTAATGTTTATTTCTTTATTCGTATAGCATTTTCGCCTCCTAGTTCGCCAAGGAGAAAAAAAGGTCAAAGAAATTCTAATAGGATTCGGAACCCTAATAAAAACGCCAGGCATGGATCAATTAACTCATAATATTTTCGTCTCATACCAACGAATGCCAACAATTTATTAGTTTCCAATCAAATTAAAAACCTATTTTATTTTTCCATTCCCATATAAAATTAGAGTTAGGTACCATCAAAATATTCCGTGCCAGTATTTCACGAATGTTACAATATGACTGCACCTACATGGTACAGAAACAGGAATAAAATAAAACAAACTGAGACAAGAACTATGACATTTGTTCACAAGAGCATCTTCCATTTCACAAGGAGAATAATATCGGTCAACAAATGTTGTCGTAAAATCGTGCACTGCATTTATACTCTACGTGGCCATCCTCTTGAGAAATGGTCGCGATTTTCTAACAAAAGACCAAGATATAATGTCATATGACTGTCCGAACTTAGCTCTAAGCCTATACCTAATACTGGCCAGCTTCCACTGATCCTCTCAATCTTCATAATTCGATCAGAAAGAAACATTTTCGAGGTTCTAAGTAAAATGGTGAGTTAACTACAGAATGACCATCGATATATGAAATGGAGATGAAGTGGGGACGGGTTTCTTATAAAAATATGGAGGACTTAGGTTTTGAGAGGGTATCAAGTCTAGGTTTTATTCAAGGATTTGATGTTTTGAGAGACTATATTAACTTTACCAAAGTGACTGCTGTTTTATTTAGCAATATTTTTGGGGGTTATTAACGTAAAGAACATACGCTTTAAGGCTCAATTCACACTGGCGCAGAGTCGAAGCGTCGTGACGCAAAACATTTCGTCCAGCTGACGCCTAGCTGACGCCTAGCTGACGCGCGAATGCACGCGGTGACGCGCGAACCCGAGCGACCTTTGCAGACGAAAATGCTCCTGTTCACGCGCAGATACGCGTTCGCGCGCTGACGCGCGTCGCCGAGGGTTTTCAAATTTTCGCATCACAAATTCGTACCGTAATAATAAGAAAAATAGAGATGAATTTAGAGCAGTTGAAAAACGCCTTGACTCTGCGCCACTGTAAATTGAGCTTTATGCAGCCAACTTTGTCATTGTGGCCGGAGTGCTATGAAGAATATGATTTATTTTTCGTTCATAGGGAATAAAGTGTACTTTGAATATGAAGAAAAAGTTATGCTAATATAATATAAAACTCTTCCGTTCCGTTCCGTTCCGATTGAGTGACTGACGGCGAGGCAAAAGCTAGTTGTCATATAAAATTACTAGCTTTCGTTCGCGCATATCCCGTTTTTCCTGTTCCCGTAGGAATTTCTGGAATTTCTCCCTTTGTGCTCGCTTACACTTCCCAAGGAACCTAGATGCCTAATTTCAGCTTTCTACGACCAGTAGTTTCGGCTGTGCGTGATGTCTGTCAGTCAGTCAGTTTATATCACAATTTAATTTAATTTTATTATTTTAATCAAGAATTTATTAGCAAAAGTAGCTCGTGGTTTATTTTTGTTTAATTTTTGTGGAGTCTTCCTTCACACTTTTCCACGTGAGTGTAGATGTAGAAAAACTTTTTACAAAAAAATACAACCGACTTCCAAAAAAAAACACTACAAAGTAAAAAATAACTTTAATTTCGGAAGTCGGTGTTTTTGTTAGTTTCTTCGTATTTTGACACCGACTTCCGAAATTAAAGTTATTTTTTACTTTGTAGTGTTTTTTTTTGGAAGTCGGTTGTATTTTTTTGTAAAAAGTTTTTTATTTTTCACTTTTTAGTGGTGCCCCACACCTACCAACACCACTGCCAAATCGCAGAAAAGCAAAATACGCAATTTCGATTATCAAAGAATCATCTAAATAGTCAAATTCCAGCTATTTCGATTTAAAATCCAAAGTTCGTAACCGATTTCGATATAATTTAAATGGGACCAATCTGCAAGCATATCCTTTCAGATGAAACAAAAATTTTTCAAATCGGTTCATAATTGTCGGAGTTATGAGGTAACAAACATAAAAAAAAAAAAAAAAAAAAAAAAAAAAACATACAACCGAATTGATAACCTCCTCCTTTTTGGGAAGTCGGTTAAAAAACTATTCCGAAATTAAAGTTATTTTATACTTTGTATTGCTTTATTTTCGGAAGTCGGTTGTATATTTTTTTCTCTCACCTGATGGAAAGTGATGATTAGGCCGAAGATGGAAGCGAGTTTACCCGGAATCCTCTAAAACAGAGGAACTGGCTATCATACCTCTAACTAACTGCTGGAACACAGCAATGCTGTTAACATTTTTGGTATGGCGACAGACTTAGACAAGATGGTGGTAGCTTGCCAGGCGGACTTAGAACAAGTCCTACTACCAACCAAACCGAGCAAAAAATTTGCCCCCGCTGGGAATCGAACCCTGGACCTCTGAGTCTGAATCAGGTGGAATAACCACTAGACCACGGAGGCGGTTAGTGTCACCTGTTTAGCACCACCGGGGACCACGAGTAGGGATTCACTGAAGGGTGTGTTCTCCTACGGACGCGGTTGACTCGGCCCCCAAGCTTATTTTAGAAGATGACCTCCCGTTGCTTCAGCATTAGTTCATATCGTCTGTGTACGGTGAACCCACCGACGTAAGCATCAGCACCCATTATATTGACATAATGTTTGTGGGGAAGATAAGGAAAATATTTTCATTAAGATGGCTGTCAAAGAAAAGGTACACATCCATTTTTTTTTTATTTACATATTTAATTTCGATTAAATTTTTCAAAGGCACTCGGCTGAAAGTCACACATATTCAACAAACTGTTAAAGTAGCTGATATAAGATTTCGGATAATTTGCTCTAGCATGATGCTCCAGTCCCGTTGCGATCATTCCCAGAATCTCCCTTATTCCCAATTATTTTCTATTTACTTTTTATACTGGTCAATTCTCAGTATGCCTACGATACGTCATTACCAGCTCAGAGCCAGAAATTATCATAGGGGAACTGTAGATCCCTAGGCCATGACGCCACAGACGAACTTGCGAAGAGGTTCCAAGTTAGTAGTGCTGGACCCAAACATACCCACTCCTCCTGATATTTTTCTCAGTTTCAACTAAAATGCCAATGTCAAACCTATACATGCGACCAACTTAACTACTTATCAGCCTAAGTAGAAATACCATTCGAATAATTATAGGTATCATGAGACATTGCCTTTCATAGACAGCCTAATTTGCAGAGGGTGCTTCGACGCCGAGAAGTTGCCGACTTCCTGAAAATGAGGCCGTTGCTTCCCGACCTGAACAAATCTTGTAACGGTGAGGTTGCTGCGCAAAAACTGTGGATCACCCAGAAAGAATTTGTGCATTTGGGCGGAGCTAGGCTGGTTAACTTAGCCAGAACACTTACGATCAACAGACCGAATGGGAGTCTAAGTGCGGATAGCGCAGTCTCTTATCTACTCTACTCTATCCGTTGCGGGGTTAGATTTCTATTCGGAATGGTATAACCATGGCCAACTTTATAAAGCTCTATCGCGTGTTATCAACCCTAGCAACTTTCTTCAACATTGTGCACAGAAGTTTCTCATTACGAAAAATTACTAGGGCTGGACGGCATTTGAACAGAAGAAATAATACAGCCAGTGCCTTGCATTACAGTCTTCGAAATTCCTAATTCTGAGAGGGGTCAAGCAATGCCAGATACTGACTGTTTGTATAATATCATATCGTATCAATCTTTTATCGCTATGTGTGTTTACTTTTCGACATACACGCGGACGAAGTCGCGGGCAATAGCTAGTCAATTATAAATTGAGACCCCCGTGCCTCTCAGAGCACGTAAAGTAGTTGGTATAATATGTGAGTGACGGAAGAGGGAGCGCACCTATGTTTGCGCACACACTTGTGTTCAATGATATAATTGTCCCTTGAGTAAGTAATTAAGAAAATAAGTAATGTAGGCGGGGTGAGTCAGACTGAATGAAAAGGGTTTTGTTATTGGCATACACTTTAATGTTCCGTAAAATATAACTGATAGACTGTTGCGATATTAAAGCCAGTATTACAATCGCGCTATACTTCGGTATGACAACAAAGTAAAACTAATAAGATTCTGTCAATATAGCCAACAGCCAATCAGTGACTAGCATTCTGACAGCTCGGCTGTTATAGGTCGGCGCAAAACGCGAGTGAGTGAGTGTAATTCTCACCCTAGTGCGTACCCGAACGAACTTTGAGTTCGGGTACGCACACAGAATCTTGCAGGAGCTATACCTCGACCTAAACGACCAGGGAGACGTTTGGATACATCCGCTGTAGTAAGTATTTATTTGCAAAACTATGAGATTAGACGCCATGACTGTAATCGGTAAATTAAAGTTATTTAATACTTTGTTTTTTTTTTTTGGAAGTCGGTTGTATTTTTTTGTAAAAAGTTTTTTATTTTTCACTTTTTAGTGGTACCCCACACCTAACAACACCACTGCAAAATCGCAGAAAAGCAAAATACGCAATTTCGATTACTTGGATGACATAAAACCAAGTAGTATCATCCAAGTAGACGAATTCCAGCTATTTCGATTTAAAATCCAAAGTTCGTAACCGATTTTCATAAAATTTTAATGGGGCCAATCTGCAGGTATATCCTTTCAGATAAAACGAATTTTTCAAATCGGTTCATAATTGTCGGAGTTATGAGGTAACAAACATAAAAAAAAACATACAACCGAATTGATAACCTCCTCCTTTTTGGGAAGTCGGTTAAAAATAGGAGTCTTACTTAGATGGTGGTTTATTGTAGAGTCATTCTTAAAACATAGTTCTTACATACTACATGACATAGTCTACATCGCTACCGATCATTAACCTACCGCGTCTATCAACTATTGTTAGCTGACGTCAAAACACATGAAATGCCGTGAGAACGTGAAACTCTAACAGCTATGGCGACGACGGCTCCTGAGTAATGAGCGCTAACTAACATGAAATATTCCTAAAACAAGGATACAATGCATAATCCTAAGACTCAAGTTCGAAATTGCGAAATTCACTGAAGTGATAAATATTGTCACCTCCATTATTTCCTTAGAGACCACTTACTTACGAAACATGTTATTTTTAGAGGTGAAAGTGGACTATAGTAAAAGTCTTACAACATTTTAGGGAAAAAATAATTTTGATTATTTTTTTTTTTGTAAAAACTACATGTATTCTGGTATTTATAAGGGTTGTGGTGGATAGTAGTGTTACTTAGGTTGTCGATACAAATAAAAAAAAAAAAAACAGAAATATTTGAAAAATTGTGGTCATGGCAGTTAAAAATACCATAAAGGGTGTCAATTTTCGAAGAATTTCAGTTTTTTATTTGTAATTTCAAAAAAGATTTAGATATATTTTTTTCTTTTTTTTTTTTCTCGAGTAGTCATGAGCAGTTCCACCCTACGGTGCCCGCCTATCGTTGTATTTTGGAACATGTTGTATAAACAATGTCAAAAAAGAAGTACGAAGACAAAACTCACGACTATTACTAGTGCTCACGGTGGCATACTTTCACTGGTTTCATCCAGTTGTGGTCGTAATATCCTAGTTTATTGCCAGCTCAAGGGTTTATCTGGTTATCCAGATTTTTCTGTTTAAAATGAATGTCATTTCACTTGATTAAGCTAAGCAGTGGATTCCCTGCCTGAGTCTGTGTTTCATAATAGCTACAACCTAGGAGTTTTTAAGTCAAGAGTAATCTTAGACCGCACCATCGCTTAACATCAGGTGAGATAGTAGTCAAACGTATGCCTATCAGTAGTAAAAAAACTTTTGTTAATAATTTCAAAACCTTCCGCATCGAAACAACCTATTTTCAAAACCAGCTATTCGCAAATTTTCCCATTAGTCTTATAAGCAGATACCACAGAACAGATAAACCTACTTTATCTGTTCTGTGGCAGATACCATCGGTTTTTCGTCATGGCTTATTATTTAGTTTAGGTATTTTAAAATTGAAATTCAAACGAAACTATCTGGTGTGGACCACTTGTGTGGCCCTTCTTCAATCTCATGTTCCAAGTACAGAGGTCGTTTTACTAATAGGCGGTTTTGATACTGTGGCTTTTTTAAATTGTAAACAATATGTTGCTATTTAACAAAAAAACTTTTTACAAAAAAATACAACCGACTTCCAAAAAAAAAACACTACAAAGTAAAAAATAATTTTAACTTCGGAACTCGGTGTTTTTGTTGTTAGTTTGTTCGTATTTTGACACCGACTTCCGAAGTTTCCCTCGATTTCTCTGGGATGCCATCATCAGATCCTTATCATGGGACCATTTGGGAAGTATACCCTTTCCAACAAAAAAATCATTTTTAAAATCGGTTGGCAAGCGACGGAGTTATGCCCGAACAAACATAAAAAAAAAAAAATATATACAAACATCCGAATTGAGAACCTCCTCCTTTTTGGAAAGTCGGTTAAAAAACCAAAAATAAAGACAATACTTCAAATTTTTTACGCTGTCGGTCACTCCCAAAGGTACACCTTTCAAGCACCGACTTGTCTCATGCTAGCCGCAGACATCGTCGTGTTACTGACAGTTGCTTCTCCATAGATTTTGGTTTCCTCTCGTTGTATCAGGCTCGCTGGATTTTGTGTGGACAGTCTCGACTTTATCCGGGACTAGAGTCAATGTTCTTTCTTGCGTATCAGAAGCTCAGCTTGCTCATTATATTACTAAAGTTTTTTCTTTTTATGTTTTGGGGTCATATATATCCAGTTGCTTGCAGAATTATGCTTGCTGCATGTGGTATCATTTGTCTCTCAGAAATTCATACATGATGTTTGCCTTTCTGACGTAATTTCATTGTGGTTTTGTAAATCATCCTTCATTAACTCCTCGCATTTATGGATCTTGGCTGCATGTTCATCAAGTTTATCCGAGTAGAATTGCAGGGTACATTGTAGCTCTTCTCTTATTATCTGTTTCACTTCGCTGCGCAGGTTCCGAAGTATTTGTTGTGTTATTTCTTCAGCATGAACACCAGTATGTTTGGTGGATGCAACATCGCATCTTTCACCTTCATAGTCTGCAGTGCACTGGCAGACCGGCTCATACTCTTCATTAAGGGAACAGTCACCGTTGTTTAGACAGTGCTTATGGCACGCATTAACTTCGCACCGTTCCCCAGAGTAGCCGGCATTACATCTGAAATAATGAAGATAAATGAATAAAACTAACTTTAATTATGCAAAGGAGTGAGGAGCTCGTGGCTAAATAATAACAGCCGCACAGGTCGATGTTCAAGGTTAAGCAACGGTTGCCGAGGTGGGTCTGTGGAGGGTGACCATCTTAACATACCGAGTTTCCTCCTTGCCACGGAAAACACGAAGTTATTGGTCTCGGCTGTAATTTGGAGATCTTTGGCAGTCGTTACGGATAGTCAGAAGCCAGAGAATCTGACACCAGTCTTGCCAAGGAGAACCGTGTTACCCAGTTAAAAGGTTGTGGAGGTCTGATAGGCAGCCGCTTCATGTAAAATACTGGTTTTCAGCTAAATCCGGTTTGACTGGAAGCCGACTCCAATATAGTTGGGAAAAGGCTAGGCAGATGATATTTACGGAAGTGAACGTGAGATATTGACTATCCTGCGTTTCAGATGCTCTAGAAGTTTATCTTAGACAACATTGTTATCGGAGAAGGAAACATCGTGCATGACTTGGATTTAAAACAAATGCAAGTCTGGAACCGTCAACTCGCTGTGAGAGAGTGTGCTGATGAATGCTCGCACCTCTGTATAAAGAGAAGCTTCGTCCGCAGTAACACGAACGGAACGAGTCGGATCCTATATTTAGAAAATTATTCTATACAACAAAATAATATGGTGGCATGGATAACAAAATACCTGCAAGTAGGATGTGCCTCAGCGCTGACGCTACAATTTCCTTGGAAGCAGTAGTTGTGACATATTGAAAAATTGCGTTCCTCTACATCCAGTATTAAACTCTTCAGAGCTTCACAGCCTTTTATTCCCAAGGTTTGTTCCTTAATTGTATATTTGGAAGCTATAAGTTGATGAGGCCATAAGTATCTGCTAGATTTTGAATAAACTGTTGGTTCCACATCGCGCTGTTTACTCTTTGGTAATCGCAAAATGGCACGTTGAGTGTAGCTCTTCCAGTAAATGAAATCATTTGATACAACTCAGTCAGTTTCTGCAAAAGTGTTTCCTATAGAATGAAAAGTCCTTCTGTTTTTTCCATTCAAGTCGGCACTTTCAATAGAAAACTGACTAATTGTTATTTCCTCAGTCCAGTACATTGTCTGTGTTTTTTGGTCGATGGCCAAACCTCGTCGCGCATAAACTTCACTGTCTATTAAAACTTCTCTCTCAGAGCCATCAAACGCAGCCCTCTCTATATTTTTGTTTGTGGCCCAGTAAATAAACCTGTAATTTTAAACAATTATAAATATTTCTAAAGTATTATAAATGAATTCGGTAGTATTAAAAAACTGGCCAAGTGCGTTTCGGACTCGTGTGCAAAAGGTTCCGAACCAATTTCAATGTTGTTACATGTTATTGAGACTTCTGCTTTTCCTGTAATCTGTAGGTTAAGAAATATTATACCAGCATTTATTTTTTCAAAATTCTATTCTCATTAATTTAGTAAAAAGAGGAACGGTAATTTTTGATCCACTTTCTTGAATAACTTCTCATTATCATCTGTCCAGCCTTTTCCCAACTATATTGGGGTCGGCTTCCAGTCAAATCGGATTCAGCGGAATACCAGTGTTTCACGCGGAATGGCTACCTACCAGACCTCCACAACTCATTAACAGGGTAACACGGTACTCTTGAGTCAGATTTACTGACTTCTGACAATCCGTAACGACTGCCACAGATCTACACATGACAGCCGGAACCAACGGTTTAACGTGATTTCCGAGGCACGGAGGAAACTTGGTATGTTAAGATGGTCACCCATCCACAGACCAACCTTGGCAAGCGTTGCTTTACCTTAAAGATCGACCTGTGCAGCTGTTAATATTTAGCCACGAGCTCCTCGTGAATCCTCCTCTTGAATAACTTCTAAACTATCTATTTTAAAATAATTAAAAAAAATATAACTTAAGGGCGGGTAGACCAAGCGAAATAGGCATTTAACGCTACCAAGAGTTGCCCGCGATTGTCGCAAAGCGAGCCGTGCGCTTACGTCGCGGGAAGTGTCACATTACAGATAAGCAGGCAGTAGGTCAACTTGTCTTATTGATTTATTTTATTAAAAATAAAATAAGAGATTTGATTCATTAAAAACTTGTTTTAAGTATTATAATTTGTAGTAATCACGATAAATTAGTTTGAAAAGATATTTTTAAATGGAATAAACTCTAAACTATACTTATTAAATTAATTGATATTTTAGTTTCTAGGTCGGGTGTTCCAAATGCAATAGGTAACGCAAGGACGCAGTCGTGGGTGTCACGACACTTACCATAAAGATCGCGTCGGATCGCGCGTTCGAGTTGCGCGTGAATCCACACATAAGTAAACCCTGAGTGTTCGCTTGCCACAATCTAAGCTGAATAGTATTTTAACGGCATTGGCCAAGAAAATAGAAATAGTTAAAAATAATACAATTGTGAAAAAAAAAAGATTTATGTTTTTTGTAATTTTGTCACAAAAATGATTGGTTACACGAGATAGGACAACATTTTTCTAAGTACTTATATTAATTCTTTAAAAATCCTCTAAATGTAAATGATGTGTGATTTGTTCCAGTTGCAAATCATTAGGGTCAACGTTTTCGTTATCATCAGGTTGAACAATTTCATTATCTTGGAGGTATAAATTTGGCATGGGCATGCCACGTGCCTTTCTGCTATCTACTATTTCGGGCAGCAAGCATTTCATGTAAAAATTTATTAATTTTGGTTTCATTTTGGTGTCCCAAAATATGTCATCCTTTTCTATGAATTTTGTATAGACATTTTCATTCTCGCCTGCCCATATAGCCAAAAGACACTTTTGTCGTTCATACACATGTAACTGGCCTTGTATCTGGTAGTACCAGTTTGAATTTTTATTTACCGTAGTAGTTTTAGTATTTTTATTATATTTTAAAATTTGTATTTTGTTTTCCTGTATAAAATTAGAAAGTCCTTTTTTGTGTGCTGTGATCGGACACTTAACCTCGACTACTGTGTCTTCCCCAATTAAGCCATCAGGCGTTGCCCCTATAAAAGGGTAATCTTTATCTATAAATAAGCCGCAAGGCTCAATGATAATGTTTTCTTGCTGCTGCAACTGCTGCAAAGCTTGTTGCTCATGCTCAATTCCGTGTGCGATTGATGTAACGTGGGCCAGATTTTTTTTGTATAGTAAGTTTTTAACGAGAGGAGCTGTATCTGATGTAACTTTTCTTTTACATATTGGCCCAAAGTTGGAAGCAGTTATTAAATTTTTTCTTATTTCAAGCCACTCGCTGCTGTCTCTTTGTAATATTGTAGATCTTTCTACCTTGTGTCTATCAGATGTAAGTATTTGAAGATTTTTGAGAAATTCTTCTTTTGATTTGTCATACTCTTTTTGTGGCATATCAGGCGATGAACAGGCTGGACCATAGTCGTGTTGCTCTTTATTCACATCTTTTAGAACTCTTCGTTTCTTTACTGGGTGTTCCATATTTAATTTTCGTTTCTTTGCACGTCTTTTCTCAATTTCTTCAACTTTTCCTCCGGGAGCATTATTTGTAAGAGCTTTTTGGATTGTTGATATTGCAGCTTTTGTGTTAAAAGAAACAACAGCTGCTGCGCACCTTCCTTGGTAGCCCCCTCTTAAAGCAAAATTTATTCTTTTACCGCCTGTAAATTTTGCTATTACGCTGTTGAAGCACTCTACCGTATTAGTGTTCACGTCTTCAATCAAACTACGTGATTTTGAAGCCACGTTGGACACAATAGCATTTATTCTGAAGAAAAATGTAGAATTTTCAATCTTATGAAGTTCGCCGCCACTGTTTTTTTCTTTATCACAAAAGTAATTTTGACACATTTGATGATTACCATAAGCGTGAGGTACAGAGTTAAGAATATCATTGTGCAAAACGGATATTGCTACATTTTTAGGACTCTGCGAGGCCTTGTGATGTTTTATAGATTTCACTATTGCCTTTCGCATTGTCATAATTTTTTGATTAGTGAGAGTTTTTCGGTGCGCCAACAGGTACTTAGTTTCTGTAGTGACCGCTCTTAACTTTTTACAAAAATTGCGTAATATGTAATTGCGGCACTCAAGTTTCTCAACCGTCAAATTTTGGCTTTCATACGGATTTGCGTTAAGAATTTTAGAGTAGGTCGAAGCATCACCATCTCCTACCATTCTGCCATATATAAGGCCATACGTCGCAATCGATGTCTTGAAACCTTCAACGATTATGTCGGCTTCCATTGAACTAGACGATCCCTGAAAATTTTTGAAACACAAGTGGTCTTGAGGTGCAGTTTTTTTATTTTCAGCTCGGGCACATACAAGGCAATACTTGTTTTTGACACCGAAGTAAAGAACCTCACCCGTATTTCTGCCTATTATGGCTGCAGTGCCTGATGATGCTTTATAGTTCGAACCATATGACCTAGCACACCATGCCCCATCCACATAGACATCTATGACAGCATAGCCATTTTTAGTTCGGCCATTTGCTAAAGCAATCTCTTTTTCTTTATTGGCAGCAGCTTCCATAGTAATACTTGCAGTTTCTTCCCATTTTTTATAAACCTTATTTTGCAGTTGATTAAAATATTTTGTAGAAAATATGGGGATATTTATAGCCGAAAATAACTCTTCAATCTGAGAAAATCCTATACCAGAGGCTATAACTCCAGTGGTAGCAGCTATATTAGCATCTGTATACTCAGTATTTTTTGTGTTTTCAGATGGAATCAAACAAACTTCTTTACACATATTGCACTTAAATTTAAATATCGAAATAAGTCCATGTCTTCTTTCACCAACTAAACAAAAGTTGCTTGATTTGCAATCAAATAAATCATTGTGGCGTGCTTTTTCTTGTAGTTCTTGTAAAAAATAATTGATATCAATTATACTCCGTCCCGATATAGGTTGAAAATGGTTTTCATTGTTATCCATTTCAGTAACAAATGCGTCTTCACTTCTATCATTTTCTCTGAAACAACATAAAAAAGATAATAATATGTAGATAATATAGTGTAGAATCTATGATGACGAAAAATAATTTTAATAAAAGGTAATGTACTTTTAGAATTCGGTCCTTATTCTAATTTAAAATGAGAAAACCAATTTTAAATATACAAGTAATACAAAATAGAGGTCACAACAGGTTGATATGACGTGACTTGCGTGCTGCTCACATGTATATTTCTTATGTCTGTACTGATAACTTACTGAGTAGTTTTAGCATCAAAAACTGATTCTGGCGCAGATGACGAAGACATTATTAGTGGTACGTCTTGTAAAGTATTATTATTTGGTGATGTCGATGTCCTGAAATATTATATTAAACATTAATATTTTAAAAAGAATCTGCGTAAAACAAATTTAAAATTTTTATACCTCTGAACGACAACAAAAAAAAAGAAACTTACTTAGTAGCAGAGGATTGCAAATCCACAGGCTCTAGTGTAACATAAGATGCGTGAGCCTTATTAGACGTATCGTTACACGGTTTTCTGAAAAAAAAAAGCAAACGCTTCATTACAGTGCTAAATAAACTAAATCTAAGATATTGCAACACAAAGAACATGAGCCACACTAGCTAGCCGAGAGCCGGCCATCATAAGCCGTGTGCCATTTCAAATGAAAGACCTTACGGTGAGGCTTTCAAATACAGAAAACAGTTCTATTTATTTATGCACATAGATTACAGGACAACTAATAATAATGATGAAATGTTTATTTCAACCAACATAGGAGTAGGCGCCAAAGCGCAAAATAGATAGGTACAGAAATCAATCTACATACAAAGCGCGCTCGAACAATGCACACAGACACCGCTCACGGACACGATATCTCGGAGCGCCTCGGCCCGCTCGTCGAACAGTTCCGGGCTACCGAGCGTAGATATAAAAAGTGAAGTATTTACATGAGATTGTCTTCTGTACCTATCTATTTTGTGACAAAAGTGACAAAGTAACAAAAAAAAAAACAGATAATTAATCTATTGTTCGAAGTGGGTTTTCTGTAGGTACGCTAGTATAGTGTGCGCGCAAGATAACTCTGCGTGCGTGAATGAACTTCAAGACTTGTTCGAACTTTTATATCAAGTGTCAAGAAAGTATCTATATGTTCAGTGTTTTCCAAAATGAAAATATGCGCCATCATTATGTCGAGTGTAATTACAAGTGCTGGCAGAAATATAGCCTTGAACTTCAAACACGCGCGCTGTTATCTTGCGCGTTTTTAGTAGGTACTTTCTACTTATGTATATTTTGTGGTGAAGATTGCGATTATCAAAAAAGAAAGAAAGTACTTACTGTTCTTCACTGCTTTTTTTCCAACAAATAAGCCATTTTTATTTCGATTCATTTTTGAACTGAAACAATAAAATCGTATTATAGACGTCATTCACGCTAATGTATGGAATGCGCAAAGTGATCCCCACTCTGACGCCGATCGCTCAAGATCCGTTTCGGCAATTGTAGGTATACGAGCGACACATAGCAGACAGAAACAGAAGTCAAGGACACGATATTTCAAAGACGTAGGTATGAAAAGTGAAGCATATATAAATGAGATTGGCTTCTGTACCTAAGTATCTCTGTTGTGCCGGCGATGTCACCCGACATCAAAAGCATTTCGCTACCTACTGTTGGGAAATAATAAATTTCGTAAAACTGTAACAGCCAAAGTCAATAGGAATAAATGAATAAAAATTAAAACTTACCATATTTCTTTCGCGATTTTTTTTGCCTTCAACCTTGATTTAGCCCTAATTTTATTTCTTTTATTTGCCATTTTCACCAAATCACAAATATAAATTGTCTTAATAACTATTATAAAATACAAATTATTTACACAATGAAAAAAAAAAACAAAAAAAATCTAAACTATGGTATTTTAAATACAATATTAATTTAGTTCGAATCAATATTCTTTACGGAACAGAAGCGAAGCGCGGGCGCAAAAATTTGGCACAGGTCTCTCCTCGGTAACGTCCCACGGGACACTGGCAAGCGACGCGTGGATCGAAATTAACTTGAAATAATCGATAAAAATATATATAAATTTAATGAAAAAAACGATCGGGTAGAATCGATTCTAAAATGAATTACCTTTATATTGATATTATTTAAAAAATATGGAGTATTATAGTACTCGTTTAAAATGAAATTTACTTGTAAAAAAACTGCAAATCGAAGTTACTTCAGCATTTTTTTCTATCGAGAAAATTGTATTGCATCGTGTATTGAGCGGGTACATGGTAAAGAGAAAGAATGTATCCTAAATATATATTTATTTCAGATTCAAAATGTTATGATTTCCCTACCAAAAGTGAATTCTAAAACTAGCAAAACCGGGAACACATAGCCTTAAACCCTAACAAAAAGTCCTTTCTTTTGATACAGCTTACAAACTTTTTTTTAAGTAATTTTCTAGTTTGACCCCCAAAAGTGACCGCATACTCAAACTTTATTTCGTTTAAAGTCCGTGTTTGGGTTCAGAAATTCATAAGCAACAGCATCGGTCCTGTAGATCCGGAGAAAACTGGTTGTGTCAAACGGACAGACAGACAGACTGACACCTCCGCTTATTAAGGATGTTCGGAAATAAAAAACAACAAAAACAACGCGTTATATTAGCAACGTACCCTCCACAGCTGTCCAAATCTATACCGCCACAGTAATTACTCAACGTAACTAAAAGATTTCTATGAACTGCTTTGCTGGATGATGCAGGTTTTAGTGATATTGAGTATATACTATTATCTTCTTCTTGCCAAAAGAGTAATTGTGTCACCGGGTCGTGGACGAGATACTTGATATAGTCGCCTGTTTTTTTCGTAACTAAACGTTTTACTTCCCTAGTTGATATGTCAAAGCTGGATATTGACTTCGTTTTGTGGTGGTAGTCGGCAAACAGCACCCTGTCGTTTACAGGATCGTAATTAACTGCAGTAATGTCATTAGCCTTAGTAATATGTTCTGTCTTTTCCAGTGTTCCGTTGTTATAAAACTTTAGCTGTTTCTTGTCGCCCACGACGACGTCTGAAACGTGAAAATAACTTTAGGATTATGTTTAATTAACCACAAGATGTTGAAAATGTACCGGCAAAAAAACACTTAACATAGCCAAAAATAGTAAATGATCACAAAACATTAAATCCCTATTTTAGCATGAAATTAGAAAGAAAAAATATAAATTAGAACTCAAAATTATGACTGTTTAATCCAAAATAGTGAATGACCACAAAAAATCTAACCCTACTACTCAGGCCAGTCACCATAAACAGATAAAACGCGTTTTATTTTTATTTTTAGTTAAACAAAAAAAAAACACTACAAAGTAAAAAATAACTTTAATTTCGGAAGTCGGTGTTTTTGTTAGTTTCTTCGTATTTTGACACCGACATCCGAAATTAAAGTTATTTTTTACTTTGTAGTGTTCTTTTTGGAAGTCGGTTGTATTTTTTTGTAAAAAGTTTTTTATTTTTCACTTTTTAGTGGTACCCCATTCCTAACAACACCACTGCAAAATCGCAGAAAAGCAAAATATGCAATTTCGATTACTGGATGACATAAAACAATCATCCAAGTAGACGAATTCCAGCTATTTCGATTTAAAATCCAAAGTTCGTAACCGATTTCGATAAAACTTAAATGGGACCAATCTGTCAAGTATATCCTTTCAGACAAAATAAGATTTTTTCAAATCGGTTCATAATTGTCGGAATAATGAGGTAACAAACATAAAAAAAAGTTTAAAACCCGTAATGACAGCCACAACCAAGGTCTAAAGTTCTCATCAGTACAAATTAGTCAAGCCCAAACACAAGGTAACTGCTGTAAATCGTTGAGGAGTTCCCTCGACTGTCTTTCGGCTCCGTCATCAGATCGACTCCAAACCTTTATTGAATTGTAGTGCTTTAAAATACTTAATGAAAAAATTAACAAACGCACTAGTTGCCCATACGATTTTTGAAAATTGCCCTCGACTTCTCGGGGATGCCATCATCTGATCCTGGTTTCCTTATCATGGGACCACTTGAGAAGTATACCCTTTCCAACAAAAAAATCATTATTAAAATCGGTTCGCAAGCGACGGAGTTATGCTCGAACAAAAAAAAAAAACGAACATCCGAATTCAGAACCTCCTCCTTTTTGAAGTCGGTTAATAATTATACAGAAGAAAAAGTTGCAAAAGTATTTCATTTATTAGTGTTTAGACTAGATGCTGATAATGCGCTGCAGCATCAGGCCAGACTTATGTCAACATTGCATTGAACTTAAAATTTAGGCCTGTTTAAAATGAGCCCAAACACGACTACGGTGCTGTAATTTCAAGGTTTATACTTTTTCTGATGCTGCTGGCTTCAGCATCAGGTCTCTATGTACTTCGGTGTTCCTCATCAACAGTACGTTTATCCACACATCGAGCCCTTTTCAATGAGCCTAAACACGATATATCTGCTGTTAGCTGTCGAGGAGTTAGGTACTCTGCAGCATCAGGTCATGACTTGATGATCATGAGACCAAATGTGGCAAAATGCCCTATCAAACATCAAACCAATTTACTAAAACAATCCTTGCCTGTTCGATTAACTTCTTACTGTTAAGGAGTTGTACCTTCCACCATCAGCCCAGCTACCTGAGATAGTGACAACCATACGCAAATACACAAGATACTTCATAAAATATGCGAAAAACTATAAGTAAGCCTATAAAATTTGAGGATTGCCCTCGATTTCTCTAAGATCCCATCATCAGATCCTAACTTTGTGACAGTGAGACTGCCTCAGAACTATCTACTTTCGAACAAAAAAAGAATTTTGAAAATCCGTCGTCAATTGGCGGAGTATTCGATGAACAAACATACAAAAAAAAAAAAACATACAATCATCCGAACATAGTACCTCCTCCTTTTTGTGAAGTCGGTAAAAAGTGTTCACTCGGGTTATTAAACAAAACCAACAATATTATAGGGTTCCAGGACTTACCCCAGGAAAAAGAGTGTACCAATCCGACGAACAGCGATAATAAAGTCAAAACATGACCCCTGATGACGATTCGAGTGAAGGCAGACGGTGTGTGTCGGTGGATTGAGCCAATGAATAAAGACAGTTAACTTGACAAACTTGTATTGAGAAAAAGAAAATTATGGATGTACAATATGTAGGTAATTCACGGCGATTTATATAAAAAAAGGTTCGCGTGTGTTCGCGACGACGGTCGCAGGCAGAAGGGCGCTGGTCACGCGCCTCTCGCTCGACCGGTGTACGCCTTTGCATGTGTGCGGGAACGCCAAGTTGTTCCAATGTTGGAAGTGGACAGAGTCTGTTGAAGGCCCTCCTCAAAGTGCCAGAGATGGTCCGAACGTCAGCTACACGATTGATCCCGTCGGATCCAGGATACACTGCTGTGATTCGTCCAAGCAGCCATCTGTTTGGAGGCAGGCGATCTTCCTTGACCAGGACCATGTCTCCTGGATGGGGTTGTCCTCTGTCTGACTGCCATTTGTTTCTTTTCTGTAATTCTGAAATGTATTCTTTATGATATCGATTCCAGAAATGAGCCCTTAGGGCTAGTATTCGTTCATATCTGGTGAGATTGTTGATTGAAGCTTCTTCAACCTGGGGAGCAGGCAACATGGTTAATGTCCGTCCAATCAAAAAGTGCGCTGGAGTGAGGGGAACTAAGTCAGATGGGTCTGATGACAAGGGAGTGAGAGGCCTAGAATTAAGTATTGATTCTATCTGTACCAGTACAGTATTCATTTCTTCGTAATCTAGGTTGGCCATTGATAATACTCGCTTTAAATGATGCTTGATAGACTTGACGCTTGACGCTGGATAAAATTTGAAGTTAATATCATTTTGAAATGAAGAAGATGTAATATTATTATGATTTAATTTAAGAAATTTAGCTAGTTCGTTGCTGGCCCCTACAAAATTGGTACCATTATCGGAAAATATTGTCATGGGTTTACCTCTGCGGGCAATAAATCTGTTTAAAGCGGCTAAATAACATTTGGTAGTTAACTCAGTGACAAGTTCTATATGTACTGCTCGCACTGCCAAGCAAACAAATACACAGATGTAGGCCTTCTTTAGTTTGCAGCCTCTACCTTTTCTGTCTGCTATCAGGATTGGGCCAGCATAGTCCACAGCTGTATTAGAAAATGGGTACTCAGCTTGTAACCTTTGTTCAGGCAAGTTACCCATGATAGGTTGAAATGCTTTTCCTGAAAACCTACAACATTTCACACAATTGTGAGTGGTTTTCCTGGCTAAGTTGCGACCATTAATTATCCAGAACTTATGACGTAATGTAGCTAATAATAGCTGCGGACCTGCATGTAACAAATATTTATGATAATCTTCTACCAATAATTGAGTGATTTTGTGTGATGCGTGTAATAAGATAGGATATTTAGTGTTGTAATCATAGTTGGAGTTTGATAGTCTCCCTCCAACTCGTATGACACCTTGTTGATCAAAAAAGGGATTCAAATTTAATAGCTTATCCTTTGGTGATAACAAACGTTTATTTATTAATTGAGTGTACTGTTTAATAAAGATTTCCCTTTGTACAATCTTGCATAGTGTATTAGTAGCAGAGTCAAGCTCCAAAAAATTTGGTGGACCAGTTATTCTGTTCATGCTTGATTTACGACAGTTATTTATGAATCTTTGTACATATACAACTACACGCTGTAGTGTTGAATAATTTGAAAAGTTTTGAATGAAAGTATGGTCATTTGTTGAAACATTACATTGAACTTTGATTTCAGGTAAGTCTTCAATGCTAGTGTTTTGAGGCTGAGTGGGCCAATGTATTTCTGTCTGGTATAGGAAATGTGGACCCTTCCACCACAAAGATGAGTGTTTGAGTTGCATAGCATTGAGCCCCCGAGACCCTATGTCAGCAGGGTTTGAATCTGTGGGTACATAATTCCAAGAACTGGGTGAGGAATTAGTAGTGATTTCATTAATTCTATTATAAACAAACTGTTGTAGTCTATGTTTGCATGTTTTTATCCATCCTAGAACAATTGTTGAATCACACCAAAAATGTTGTGATGTAATTTTGATACGTAATGAGTTTATTACCTTGCAAGCTAACTGTGTAGCTAAAAGAGCTCCACAAAGTTCCAGACGTGGCATGGTCAGCTTTTGCCTCAGTGGGGCCACCCTACTTTTAGCTAGTAGTAATTGAACACTAACATTGCCATTACTGGATATAGTGCGTATGTATATACATGCTGAATAAGCCTTTATGGATGCATCGCTAAACGCGTGCAACTCAACTGTAACAAAATCGTCACATAAAACACGTCGTGGAACTTGAATAGTACCTAAGTCAGGCAAATACTTAATAAAACTATTCCACTTTGACTCAATCTCGGTGGGTAACTGTTCATCCCATGAAATGTTCTTTGCCCAGAGGATTTGTAAAATCAGTTTTGCTTGCAACATGCAAGGATTGATCAAACCCAGAGGATCAAACACTTGTGCGATTGTGGACAAAATTCTACGCTTACTTACGTTGTGTGTTTGTGTTCCGTTCGTGTCAGCTGAAGAAAATAGCAACATGTCCGTTTTGCATGACCAGAGCAATCCAAGAGTTTTCATGTTTTCATTTTTGTTTAAGTTTAATAAATCATTGTTACTATTTTCTCCAACAATTTGAGAAAGTATAGAGGGTTCGTTTGAACGCCATTTACGTAAATAAAATTGAGCACCCTGTAGTTCACGAATGACGCCCTTACAAGTCTGTATGATTGTGTCCCCGTGATCATCACCAGTAACAAGATCGTCGACGTAGAAATCGCGTAAGATTGTTTCCCTTACCTTTTCGTCTGTGCAGTCAAGTCCCAGTTGTACAAGACATCTAGTCGCCAGATAAGGGGCAGAGGCCATTCCGTAAGTGACTGTGTTCAATTTGTATTGTTTGATTTTTTGACTGGTATCTGAACGCCAAAAAATCTGCTGTAAGCTTCGTTGGTTTTTGTTTACTAATGGAATTCTATAAAATTTTTCAATATCAGAAGTAACGACTATTTTATGCTGGCGAAATCTAATTAATATACTAATTAGATCGTCCTGTACAGTAGGGCCTATGTGTTGTATATCGTTATATGATTTGCCAGAGCTTGTAACTGCTGACGCATCAAAGACCACCCTTAACTTTGTAGTGAGGCTGTCCTCGCGGAGTACGCCATGATGAGGTAAAAAATATGAAACTTCCTCATGATTGTCTATGTCTGTGTTTTCAGACATATGACCCAAGGCTATGTATTCATCCATAAATGCTGTGTATTGTTGTTTGAATGTGAGATTGCGTTGAAATTTACGCTCTAGTGTTCGAAATCGAGTAAGTGCTTGCTGTCGTGAATCTCCTAAGCTCGTAGGAGACTCCTTTAATGGTATCATTACTACAAACTTACCATCTGATTGACGAATAGTTGATTTTGTGAAATTGGTTTCACACTCGCTCTCACCCTTGCGCGCGGGATTGTTGAGAAGTTGAAACTGATTCTAACTCAAAGAATTTATTGAGTTTCTCTTCAAGCTCAGCGTTGTGTATGAAGTGACAGTGGACTGTATTGTGTGTATGTTTTGTTTTTGTATATGGAACCTGTACAGAACCTGAGACTAACCATCCTAGTTTTGTTTCAACTAAGGTTGGATTTGTTTTGCCTAAGGTTATGCGATTACTTGATAATACCTCCCAAAAAAGGTCGGCACCTAGTAACATCTGCACCTCAGACGGATAGTTGAATGTTGGATCCGCGAGGTGGATGTAAGGTGGAATATTTAATTGATTACAATTGAATTTTACTGTGGGTAAGAATTGTGTGATTTGTGGTACAATAAAGCAATTAACATCTGCAGTGTAGCCACTGTTTGTTAGTGATGATATTGTAACATCACATCGTTTTGTGATTTTAGAGGATTGTTTGTTCAATCCTTGTACTGATATGGCAGTGGAGTAACTGGGTATTTGTAACTGTTGTTGTAAAGTTTCTGTGATGAAACTTGATGTGCTGCCGTTGTCTAACAGCACACGAACTTTGTGCTGCCGACCGCTGTGATCTGATATGTTAACTCTAGCAGTGGATAGTAATACCTGACTTTTATGTATCGAAGATAATGTTATGTTAGCTTGTTGTGCTGTGTGACTTTCTGATAATTGCGATTCTGCCTGCACCTTTGCTTGTGAAGTCGGTAATATTATGCATTCGCTTGATTTACTTGTTCTGGGATCTTGTTTTGTGTTGTGATGAATATGTAATAGGCTGTTATGTCTGTGGGAGCAATATCTGCAAGTACCCAACATGCAACGTTTTTCATCATGTTCTTTACGCAGACAATTGTTGCAAATTTTAAGTTGTTTAACCTTCTCTATGCGTGATTCTACAGGCATCGATTTGAATTTAGTGCACTGATAAATATAATGATTATTTTTGCAAACTGGACATTGTAACTTATTGTTATTATGTGATTCTTTTGAAGAAGTCGGATTAGCGACAAATGTTTTTGGCCGCACATGAGAAATGTCACTGTGTCTACGTTGTTTATTCTGTGAATCCTCCATGGTTTCCAGTAAATCTGCTCGATTTTTTAAAAACAAAGTAAAGTCTTCCAATGTTGGAAGATTTTTGATTTTGTTACGCTCTTCTTCCCAGTCACGAATGGTATTTTGATCGAGCCTGCCAGAGACCATGTGAATGATAAGAATGTCCCAGTGTTCTGTAGGTAAATTGAGTGTCTTCAAAGCTCTTAGGTTTTTATTGACAGTATCAAGTGTACATCTTAAAGCCTTAGAAGATTCTTTGTAAATTGGCTCAACATTGAATAATGCTATTATGTGGTTATTTACTAGAATTCTGTTGTTGTAGTAACGTTCACAAAGCAAATCCCAAGCAATGTCATAATTGTCTGCTGAGAAGTCTATTGACTGGATAACTAGTAGTGCGCTATCCTTGAGCGAAGCTCGTAAATAATGAAATTTGTGTATTTTTGTGATGGAATTGTTTGTATGTATAAGTGATTTGAATGTATCGTGATACTCTAACCAGTCCTGATAGCGTCCAGAGAAGGATGGCAAATGTATAGTAGGTAATTTAATGTTTGGCCTACCTGTATTTGCAGATACAGTATTAGAACCTGTCACCTGGTCAGAGTGGTGCGCCGCAGAGGCAGCGCCAGCCGACACAGAGTTCCTACTCAGCAATTCCTGTGCAGCAGCTACTGCACCGAAGTAGTTGTTGTCGAAGATCTCCCGTTCTTTGAGCTCTTCATCTGGAATTTCGTTTAAATTTTCTATATCAGTTTGAGTAGCATCAAAATCATTGTACATTTCTTGGATTTTGCTCAAGCGGGTATTTAACTCAAAAATTTGAACAGTATTAAGCTCTTTGCTTGGCAAAAGTGACTGTAAATATGATGTAAATATGGTTAGTTTAGCCTTCAAGGAACTTCTAGTCCTTTTTAATGTTTTGAGATCCATTATGAAGTAGAAATGTAAGTAACCTAAACCTCCCAGCGGAAATAATAATCAAATGTGCAAGTATTATTTAAATAAGTAGGTAGGTATATGCGAAAAGAAAATGAGAAATACTTAAATTTAACCAAATGAAAATTGTTGAGCAGTAAGGGCAGTCAAATTATCAGGCAATAGCGAAAAGCGTGCAAGCAGCAGGCAGACACGTGGCTTGCGTGAACGCCTCGTGTCACGTCACGTAAGTAGTCAACCCGCCCGGGGCTCGATCACTCGATCCGTCTGGAATGTTTAGAAGAATGAAAATTAGTATTAAATTTAAATGTGCTTATTATCGTGTGAAGATGGGCGTATTTAGGCGGTACAGATAAAGACAATTAACTCAATTTAGACCTCTGAAATAGTAAATAACAATATAAAATAAAGTACGCAGATAGCGTGTAAATGAAGCTTGTTATATTATTAGGAAAGTCAAATAACCCAAAGAACCGGTAGACCGGCCGACAGTCACGCGTCTGAACAACATCAACGTAGACCGCCCACCAGTCACGGAAATGACTGTCGCAACGTAGACCGCCCACCAGTCACGGAAATGACTGTCGTGCAAATAACGGATCTGTGGTCAAACTATGTCCATTTCTGTCTAACAAACGATATTTTGTATCATTTTGCTCTTTTCCACTCGAATCTTTATACATTTCTACATGCATAAAATACGAAACACGCCACGGGCGAGTCCATTTTTAAAAATAAATTAAATGTTTTAGTCAGTCTGTGCTATGACGCGAGTTGCGCAATGACGTAGCTGTCGAATAAACTTGTTTATTATGTTGTTTGTGAGTGAATTAGTGTTAAGTAATGTTTTATGGGTGCATTGTGATGTGATTAATGTGTGTGCAAGTGAAAATAAACATGTTGGTAAGTATTAGCATGTTTTTTTATGATTTTCCTATCCCTTGTTACACAAGGCGTCCATGTTGTCAGAACGCTATCGTAATTGATTAATTATTAAGTCTAGCTACTTGTTCAGACTAAAAAGTAATTATTATCGCATTTTATGTTTACTGGGCAATAGATTTCAGCCAAAACATAAACAAAACAAACGAAATTTACGTTATGATTAGAATTTTTGTTCCGTGGGTCGGAAGGTAAATAATGCAAAATGGCGGGAAATGGCTAATGTTTGGTGGTAGTTTTTTTTTTTTTTTATATATGTTTTTGTACGGTGGAGTATGTTGTTTGTTATTTATCGTTTTTAGATATAACCCAGCTACCCATACAAGTCATAAAATATATATGTTATCGATTTACTTTTTAAATTATTCCTGTTCAAAGTTCACATAATGTGTTTTTTTCACCAATATTCAATGTTTACAAATTAGTTAAAAAATATAGAAACTAACCGTTATCATACACTTAACGTAAGTTTAAAGAGCAGTTTATCAGCATTACAAATAACAAAACACTTGAGCGGTATCTTTAGTAGAAGGCCACTAAAAAATATTTACGTAAACATAAACATCTGGCGTGCAGCTGCGCGCGCTTTGATATTTGACCCCGGGCGGTCGACGTCATCACGTGACACGGCTCGGGTCGGTCTAGCGGAGAAATGCAGTAAAGAAGGGAAAATATAGTTAACACATTGTTGAAATGCACATGATGGCAATGCTATTGTTATTGTGAAAGGATTGAAATGGAAAAAAGAAACAATTAAATCTTGTCTCAATGGTAATGAAAAAATGTAGGTACTTAGCAATATGCGCAAGCGCAACTGATCAGAGGTTCCCTAATGTTGATTGGAACGGACTCACTTCACCGATGTGCACAGCAATCCCATAACTTGGTTTCTCGTAGATACGTTGAAATCTTGTCGTAGCAACAATTCTTGATCGATGTCCAACCGCGTCCTTCAAACGACCTCACCGCTACACCCTTTGCACAACATGGCAGCTGTTCACAACGAATATATCCGGCTCGAAACTAATGATGACGATTCGAGTGAAGGCAGACGGTGTGTGTCGGTGGATTGAGCCAATGAATAAAGACAGTTAACTTGACAAACTTGTATTGAGAAAAAGAAAATTATGGATGTACAATATGTAGGTAATTCACGGCGATTTATATAAAAAAAGGTTCGCGTGTGTTCGCGACGACGGTCGCAGGCAGAAGGGCGCTGGTCACGCGCCTCTCGCTCGACCGGTGTACGCCTTTGCATGTGTGCGGTGCACGCACACATAGAAGGCGTTAACAACCCCTATGCATCTTGTCCCTAGACATAGCTACTTCAGCTGATCGAGACGACGCGTCTACTTCTCGTGACACACGAACGTTAAATGTCTCTTTAGAGGACGTGAATTTATATGCAACATTTATGTTGATAAGACCTAGACCTAAGAGGTCCGCTGATAACAGCTTTCAGTCCGTGGTCTCGAAATTAGCGGGCGCTGGGCGGCGGTGGCTTAATGCATAGATTTATATGGAACAGCCGGTCGATTCTGTTGACATCTCACCGTGATGACGTGGTGGAGTGAACGACAAGTGAGCTGTCATGGCATCTTGTTTGTATGGTTTGACAGCTCACTTGTCGGTCACTTCGCCTAAGTGTTCACTTCGACATGTATACAGAATCGCACTGCTGGTCACGAATGCAGTGGTGTGATGGTAGCGTACGATTGTACGAATAACTGTGGCTGTTCAATAAATTATATAATAAACTAGCTGCCCCGCAGCTTCGCTCCCGTCAACTGACAACTTTGTTTTTTTTTAACTTAAAACTTTCTCCTGATAATAACAAATACAACAAAAAAGAATTAGCGAAATCGATTTAGCTGTTCTCGCTTAGCAACACATTCAGCGATTCATTGTTTAACCAACTTTCCAAAAAGGAGGAGGTTCTCAATTCGGATGTATGTTTTTTTTTTTCTTATGTTTGTTACCTCATAACTCCGTCATTAACCGATTTGAAAAATTATTTCAGATTGACAGAGCGAGATTAAAAACCAGGCGGAGGAAGGCAGAGAGTGCTACAGATTCACAAATACCAGGAGAGCAGGAACATGTCGAGGTATTTTTGGGCATGATTTGTGTTATGTGTATAATATAATTTATTTAACTATGTTTTGTAACGATAATAACTTATCACATATGAACTAACCTCTTAATAGATAAGATGTAAATAAAACCAACCAAGCGCGTATCGAGCTACGCGCAGTGTAGGGTTCCGTAGTTGCAGTCATAATTATGTAATTTTATTAGGTTGGTCGACTAAGGGCGGGTTGTTTCACGTTCACTTAACGCATGCGTTAACGTTAAAAATGGTGCTAACTATCGTTAAATCAAAAAATTGGGTTGTTTCACAAAATGTCAGCGTTAATGCACGTAAAATATAACGTTTACGTTAACAGATGGTCTGAGCACTGGTTAACGTTACTTTAGTTGCGTCAAATAGAACAATATTGTGAAATTTCTGTTGAATTCTTCTGATGACACAATTAATAAGCGGTGGAATGCAAAAAAAAGCTATTTAGCTAGGACCCGTGTCAATAACTTAGCTGTTGGGATGAGAGCTGGAATTTATACCAGAATGTTTTGAAACAACGCTTCTTATTTAACGAACGTTAAAGATCTTCCGTAATCGTAACTTTTTGACGTACGTATGTTATGTTAACCAACTGTTTGATACAACCCGCCCTAATACTACAGCTTACTATTGTGCAAGTTTTCCTATTTAACCGACTTCCAAAACAGAAGGTTTTCTTTTTTTGTGTTATTTATGTGCACCGATAACTCCAAGGTTTCTTTGTGTGATTCTATTTTAGGTGTTAAAAACGAAGATACAAAACCAAAAACACAGACTTCCGAAATGAAGGTTATTTTATATTTTGTAGTGTTTTATCGGAAATCGGTCATATTTTTTAATTCATTATAATGTATAATTATGAGTATGAATAAATGTATTTTAAAGAAAATAATGGTTGCAAATGTGTTATACTAGAACTTTTAGTTTCTTTAATATGCTACTAACTACCATAATTTTTTCAAATAAAATAATCATTTAGCTGGCAGAACGTGACAGGGAAGAATTAGAATCACAAAAACTGGTTTTCACTGACCCTATTTACGATTACGACCTATTCAAAGATACCGCACGATATGGGAAAGACGATTAAAAAATCATCGCCACTTTGCATGTAGGAGGGGGGTGCCCTACAATTTTCTTGTATTCAAGATTTTATTTTCCCACTAAACGGTGTGATTAATAATTATGTATACTCGTATCAAATTCACACTTTTTAGTGCTAAAAATCTCGGAGGAGCTCGTGGCTAAATTATAACAGCCGCACAAGTCGATATTCAAGGTTAAGCAACGCTTACCAAGGTTGGTCTGTCGGATGGGTGACCATCATAACATACCGCGTTTCCTCCGTGCCCCGAAAACACGTTAAGCTATTGGTCCCGGCTGTGATTTGTAGATCTTTGGCAGTCGTTACGGATTGTCAGAAGCCAGAAAATCTGACACCAGTCTTGCCAAGGAGTGCCGTGTTACTCTGCAAATGGGTTGTGGAGGTCTGGTAGGCAGCCGCTCCACGTAAAATACTGGTATTCAGCTGAACCCGGTTCGACTGGAAGCCGACCCGAATATAGTTGGGAAAAGGCTAGGCAGTTGATAGTGCCAAGAGTTTCTGAGCAAAACCGCGGACAGACAGACTGACGGACTGGTTAAAGTGAAGGGTCGGGTGAGGGTCTTTGCTGAATACGGAATTTTAAAAATATATCGGACCGTATATGCGCAACTTCAAGAAGTATTATAAACAAATGATATCAAAACATGTTTTGAAAATATATTATCGTTATAATTTAAAACTAGCTCACACTCCCTGCTTCACTCGCTTTCTATTGACAGTTATTTATATGTTAGTGTGCTGGTTACTATGACTTGGATACCTTCACGTTTTACCGTCTGAACAGATTTGAATTAAACTTTTCACAAGGGTAGACCATGTCGTGGAGTAGGACTAAACATACTTTTAGGGCCAGGAGTGTAGTTTCCTTGGGATACTTTTGGATTTATACGCGGGTGAAACCAAAGCTGATCATGACCAAAACCAGTCTAGAAAAGTTGCACGTATGAAAACCAAATTAATATACAAATTATTTGCTTATTTTTTACAAGCTTTTCACTTCAGAAATTTTGTTTTCGTATCCGGAATTATGATTTTAAGATAAACAGTAAATTAACGATTGCTAGGTATATTTCCGTATAGTCATGATGGACGTTTCGTTCTCTTCATTTATACAAGTCACGTAAGTATGAGCCTTTACATAAAAACATCTCGAAAATGATATTAAACTCATAAATAGCTTAATAATTAGTAATATCATAATCATAACGTAGGTACTGTATAATTATGTATTTAATAGTTCCGTTGTGAAAATATTTATTTTTGTGTGTCGTCTTACGCAAATGCGAGGTGGTGGTGGTGGGATGGTGATTATTCTTAAACAAGATCGATTTCTAAATCTATCCAAATCGCAGGAAAGAATCGATTCAGCAATAAATTGACTTCTGATAGATCGATTTCCTAGAGATAAATTCGTTAGTTACCCTCAAAGTACTGAATCCTAAAAAGCACGGTAGGTTGAAAAAAAAGTTTGTTTTATTTCGATAATGTCACATCAAAGGCCATAAAAAGCACGTTATTCACGATTATTCACATTTTTTTTTCATTTAGTAGCTGTTCTCTTATTTTGTTTTTAACTAACTTTGCTTTTTTGTACCTACTAGTGATCTGTGGTCATTTTATAAGTTGCGAGTAGTTTAGAAACCATTTTTAGGTTAGCTCCGAATTTGTTTAATTACTAAAACTCGGATACTTGTATGAAAATGAAAACTTTTATTTAATAGTATATAAAGCGTAGTCTATAATAAATAAAGATTTATTGTGTTTCAACTTAAGACGGATTTCCATACATCGTTGGTCATGATCCTTTCCAATGTTAGATCATAACTATCCGTCTGGTTTGTTCCTAAATAGGTTGAGTATACCGTGAACTCCAACACTCCACTCAAACTTTAGGTACTTTTCTCAGCACCGGCGATCAGCCAGTAGCGAGTGAAGCTTCAAACTCGAATCGAGTTGACGAGCGGCGAGAAGCGAGTGAAAAGTTTCGATAGTTTTGTCACTCGGTATTAAGCGAGTGCTTTTGTGTGACGGGCGATACTCGCAATACTCGCTCCGGCCCGCACTGCAGGTAGAAATTATCGCTGGTTGGTGAGGTCTGACCGCCTAGCGAGCATTATCGAGCGAGTCTCGCTGAGCGAGTACAATCTTCGATAGCTGTGTCGTTGCGATAAACTAGAGGTAAGAGCCGCTTACCGGCAGTGTGAACAGCCAGCTATCGACAATGAATATATTATTTGTTTTAATACAGAGAGCAAATAGTCCATAGTTAATCGCTTCCTCGCCAGCGGCGAGATAAGTGTCTGAATAACAGACAAACACATTCTTTTAAAACTACTAAAACGTAAATTTCAGATTGCATCATTTCTGAGTTGAAAGGTGACACTAATATGAGATTATTATAATTATGCCACACAGTTTCTGCCTGTTACTTTATCTGCGAAGAATTCATCACATTAGTACCTACCTAAACGTAAATATTTACTACAGGCGGCGCTTGGATTATCTATCTTATTAAGATTATATATCTTACTAGTTGACTTGCGCAACTTCGTCTGCGTCACATTTTCCCTTAAAGCTCCGCTCCTGTTTGTCATAGCGTGATGATATATAGCCTTCCTTCCTATAGCCTTCCTTGATAAATGGCCAACTAACACTGAAAGAATTTTTCAAATCGGACCAGTAGCTCCTGAGATTAGCGAGTTCAACCAATCAAACAAACTCTTCTGCTTTATAATATTATAAGTATAGATGTGACCTCTCCTATCCTTAATACGCTATAATGCTATTAAGAGCTTATTGTATAATATCCCTATTTACGTGCAGCCTGTGGGCAAAGTATACTCGTGTGGCATTCAGTGCCCTCCGCGTCCAGTTCAATAAGGCGTTGAGAGGGCTAATTCACGTAATTATATGACCCGCCGATTAAGTTTTAGTGCAGCTGAAGTTAAGTTCAAGTTTGAGTGATTAACGGTATTTTTGTAATCTTTGAACTGCGCGTAAGCTGCGCGTGAACTGCGCGTGAACTGAACGACAGCTAATCTCTACCAAACGTACTTATGGTGGAGAGAAAAAATACTACTCACTAAATAATCGAATAGAATCGATTACATTTCAATGAATATGAGGTTATTATATTATTAAAACTTAAACTTATAAGCTGCCCAAGTAGCACACTAGGCTGCTTATCAGCCGAATAACCGATTCCCATCATGCTTAAAGCTGAATAAGAAAGCTGCACAAGGGCTGTATAGGGCCTTATGCAGGACTTATAACTCTTAAATGGGCACAAATTATTCAGCGTTAAGTTCACGTAACTGCTTAGGAGCTGTGTAGCAGCAATTTAACAGTGTTATAAAGGGTAACGACTGTACTATGCGCTGAATATCGACTGACTAAGAGATCACATGTTACTCTTTACTCAGTAAATATGTCACATCTACGCTCTTAATAGATGTTTTAAACCGGGAAAGGCTGCTTGCGGCCAGTGTAAAAGTGAACATATTTGAAATAGCAAACATATAGAAGCAAACATAATCCTACTTGCTGCTTATTGAACACATGTTTCGTGGAATGAATTATATGTGGATAATATACATACTCATATTCCCTGGTAAGTACATTGTTTTACATATTAATAAAAGAAAAGTGATTGGGAATGTAATTTCACTGATATTATACATATATATTGTCTAACAAAATTTAAGTGCGCCGCGAAAATATTCTGTTTTTAATTAGTTTATAGATATAAATAAGCCGTGATGAAAACTTGAATAAAAAAATTTTAGTGCTTTGAAAAGAATTATTAGATAAAAAGTTATTATTATGTTATCAAGAAGTAAAAACTAATGCAAAACATTAATAGTTCATACACAAAACATTATAAATGTTGAAAAATTAATCAGTATATTTTATAGGTTAAACAATACAATGTTAAACAGTGACGTGAATAGTTAAAACTCTTATATGCTGCAAAAGGCTATGTTATAGTTCACTAGTGTACTGTTAATCAGGAAAAAACTGAATAAATTACACTTGTGAACTGTATGCAGCTATAAACTGTTTTCTTTTCTTTTAATGGTCCACAAGCTCTACCGTTAGCCATACTGTGAACAATTAAACAGTTGTTATACAGACTCTTTAGGGATCCGTAGTAATAAATCTAAAACCACCACATGGATAACTTCTAGTTCAAAATTGTCAAAGTGATGTTATTTAACACCGTTTTACACGCGCGCAAACCTTTCAAATTGGGTAGAAAGATATTAATAGATTTTTTTTATTGTAAAATAAATTGTACTGCAACATAAACATAAATGCAATATTTCATCCTCAACATATTTTTTAAATTTCCTAGTTTTACTCTAAAGGCTCGACCGCACTCGGTACGCACGGTCGCCAGTTGCTTCTCGTCGTTGCCTGCATGATCGGAAGGACTGTTGCGTACTCTTTAAATGTCCCTATAACTAGTTCTGTTTTTATACCTCAATTCGCAATAACGTTTAGGTTTGACATAAACAAGCAGGTACCTACAAACTGTTAAAAGCTTATGCGAACAATAGGTACTACCTACCTACCCAGATGATACCTTTTTTTTAACAAGTTATGTATTTATTCCTAATAACTAAGTGATTGTTTCATTTCTTTATTACAGAATAATGCCTTTTAAGGTTAGTACTTCAGAACCGGATGGTGATCGATTGAGCATTGTACCTGTGTACCATCACTTTGGGAGTTTAATGGAATATTAAGTTGGCATCCAAAGAATAAAAACGTTATGAAGCTGATCAAAGAAGAACGTTCGAAGCCGAGTCCTGATTGGAAGAAAATGAATTGTGATCTAAAAAGGCAAAATTTGTTATCGTACGAACAGGCAGAAATTGAATTAGAAAGTATGGAGCGATATATCAAGTAGGCTTCAGTCAGTGTCGTTGTTTCCTTATTATATCTTTATTAAAGGTATCGAATGTGATTTAATTTTTTTTGTGAATTTTGTTGTTGTTACCTATTATGATTATGTAAGCTCAAATTATGTTATTGCGAGTGACTATTATGATTGAAAGCTATTGTGATTCTAGACACTTTTGATTGTAAATTTCAGTTTTCGTGATTTGATATATCTTAATTAACAGTACCTTTGTTTTATGTTCAGGTTTCAAATACTTTGTTAATAAGTTATTTACTGTGATGCAGGTTTTATTAGTCGCATGAAAGTGTAGGTAAAAGATATGATACAGTAGGGATATCAATGTTTTTGTTAAGTTTGTTGTTGTTACCTTTTACGTTTCTGTGACAAATGATACCTACATTGACAGAGTACCAATTGATGAGAGCTAAATGAATTAATAAATATGTATAAGTTCAATCATTTATTTTGTTTTATTTACAAAGTATGTATTAATGGAATAAAATAAATGGCTTTATGCCAGTATTCTCGTGGATGTTGCATAAAATTGGCCAAAATTCATGTTTAGAACTTTTAAATATTGGTAATCCATCAAAATTAATATTTAATGAAATTTCGTCTGGAGCGTCATCCCAACTATTCAATATTATAATCACAGAATTGGCTATTCCGTTGTGCCAGTATTCGCCACCTTCGATTTCTTTTATGTTCACATTTCGAGGAGTTGCTAAAATTGTCCTTGGTAATATTTGCGGGATCAAGTCGTTGATAATTGCTGCCAGATCTTTTAAAGCAACATGGTTAATACTCTTTTCTACAGCCCACGTTCTAATTTTTTCCCTAAACAATGAGTGCTTTACATCATCGCTATAGTTGCTGTCGTCATTATCTTCAGAACTCGATATTTTTTCTGAGTTATAATTGCCGGTGTTTAGAATTGAACAATTAATATTATCACCAAGGTTACTGGAAGAACTTGGACACATAATTTGTTGAATGTGCAACATCTTCTGAGCTATTGCGACTAATATTTTGTACGGAACCATCCTGTATCAAACTATTTGTCACGCTTTGCATTACTTCCCGACTTGAAGCTTTTATTTCTTCTGTCTTCATAATTCTTTGGTACTCTTTCAATATTTTTTTTCTAATGCCCCCTGTTCTAGCTTTCATTTTCCACGAATTATTCGAATTCATATTTTTATAAAGCAATAAAATATATACGTCAGATAATCGCCATAATCAACTAGACACTGACTGATTACAGTACCACATGTTACTTTTATTCAGATAAAGTCTGATTAAAGGTACTTATGTGATTCACTATAAAGTAGAAACCGTTAATTCGATACACTAGTGAGTCTCTAAGCAGCTGCGAGGCATCTAGTAAATGTTTAAACAGCCGCTATGCAGACAATATCAATGGCAGTATAAAGGCTGATTAGCGGTAGACATATTTAGCAATAAGCTGTAATGTGGGCCTCAAATCATCCATTATACAGCTATTAAAGTCATTATAGTTCACACATGCCCCTTTAATAAGTCAGTGTAATAGGAGTTCACAAATACGACCTTCTAATACAGCATTTGGCGTAATTACATCCGCTAAACAACCCTTATTACAGTTAAGGCATTAGAAAGGGTTAAAAGCTGAATAGAATCGTTGAAAATATACCTTTAAAGCACTTTTAGCATATTAATGGTATAGTTTTGTCGGTCTTAATAAGCCTTAATGCAGCTCTTAATAAGCCTAAGCTGTTTAAATATCACTGACAGCTATTATGCACCTGTAGGATCACCAGTGTACTCTTAAAAGAGTCTTAATACGCATAGAGTTTCAAATAGATCTAAAAGTGAATAGTAATACAGCTATCTGTGCTACTTGGGTGTAATTTTGAGACGTTGCTGAAAGTGTTTAAAAAATAAATGTATTTTATGTTGTATCGTTTGTGTTTTGTATGTTTGTACATATATGAGTCTGGTTACTCGAAATTATTAATCTTAGGTACAGTAAAAATAAAAACTTTTTCTTTCTTTCTTTCTTTATTTTCTTTCAGTCGTCAGCAAATCGGGCTATCCGAAGCTGTAAATTTTTCCCTAAATTACCCTTTTTTCTAAAATTAAATTTGGACCCAATTTCTTCAATTATAAAGTTGAAAATCTAACAATGTTTGACGGAATGTTTTGCTTTATGTGGTCACTTCGACCTATAGTGGGTGTCAGACTATAACTAACTAAAACCCATCCATGCTCCTTCATTACCCTTTGTGTTCCGGAGACGCGGTATCTCTTTCGAATAGTCCCGCAACCCTGGTAGGCGTCGGCCCTTTCGGGCCCCTCCTTATGCTGACACTCTTTGAGGCGCGCGTGGAACACGAATGCGCCGTCGACACGGCCTGTCGTCATAAGACGGACGGACAGCGAACTAGCCCATAGCTCACCGGGTGGCCGGGACGTGAGGATCTCTCCCTCTCCTATTCCGCCACCTCTTTCGCTAGCATGACTGCTTCGTAGAAGGAGGTGACGGCGTCCCATTCCGTCTCGATCCGGACCATTGATTGGACCAGGGGCCCTACTATGACGTGTCAATGCGATCATGATTAAGCTCAGAAAAAGGGATACTGTTATGCGTATTGTATAACTCTGTCTCCCTCCCACAGCTTATACATGATCGTTTTAACACGTCATAGTAGCCCAGCTGGGCCGAACGCGAGAGGTCGCCGCCGCCGTAATAACATAGTCCTGAGAGGGTTTTACAAATAACTCTGCAGATAAATAGATATGCTTTTATATATATTGGGTTTGCTCTTGGTGAACGAGTGTAAAAGAAAACAGCAACTCTCTCTGGAGATTTATATTTTTACAGCGATACGTTGTGTACAAAAATCAGAAATAATTTATTTTGGGGTACAAAATAAGAAGACAGTATTAAAAAAAAACAGTTCGAACACACCAACAACCTTCCTACATGAATTAACACAAAAACTAAAATCTTAGATCATACTTTAGTAATTATATAAATTGACTATTTTGCTTCAATTATCAAGGTACATAGTTCAATTTGAAACAAAATATAGTCTTAACTTATACAGAATCGTACCCCACGTCTTAGAGGGGTTCTGCCCGCTAAGGAGATTTCATCAAATTGCTAAGGTACAAACGAAAAACAATAAAGACATGAAACTATGCAACTTGAGTACGACATACGTATCCCCATATCGAATGGTACCACTATTACTGGATCTAGATTCATAGATGTGTGTTTCAGTTCCGTCGATAAGCTGGTCTTCGGTATTTTTTCGGTAATCATTCCCGGAAGTGATGTCCTCAATGTCTGTTTGGAAGAACTGAAAAGTAAGAATAAATATATGGACGTTGTGTGTATTACGGAACACTTTATGACGCCTGAGCAAGAAGAATTGTTAAATATACCTAACTATAACATAGCTATAAGTTTTTCAAGAAAATGTAAAAGAGGTGGTGCATGTGTATTAACAAAAATTGGACATCACTATAAAGTGATAAATTTAAACAATTATTGTATTAAAAACTTGATAGAATGTTGTGCAATTGAATTAACCGAACATGGTATTATTGTTGTATGTATATATAGGGTCCCAAATTCCGACTTAAATACTTTTTATGACAAATTAGAAAAAATTCTTCATGTTATATGCATTCAACGTAATAAAAAAATTATAGTTTGTGGGGACTTCAACATAAATACATTAAATATAAATAAACAGACCCTAGATTTTGAACATGTTCTTTTAAGCTATAATTTACATTTGCAATTCTCTCAACCCACTAGAATAAGTAGTGGGACATGTTTGGATAATTTCGCGCACAATATCAGAGGTTGCAAGGGGGAAATTATTGAATTTGGATTGTCAGACCACACTACACAGGTTTTAAGATGCCCAGTAAAAAAAAACTTGTGCTATTAAGTCATGGCGTATTAGGAGAAGAAATTATTGTCAAGAATATCTGGATAAATTTAAAAATTGTATAAAATGTATCTCATTTTCTGACATTTACAATACTTCGGATCCTAATGAGGCTTATGACTGTTTTTTGGATCTATTTCAATGTTTTTACGATCTCTGTTTCCCTTACGAAACTATTACAAAGTCATTAACCAAAAAATCTAAGTGGATCTCAAAGGGAATAAAAAAATGTAGTAAAAGGAAACGTGAGCTTTTGTGGCAATATAGAACTAATCCCACTCTCAAGAACAAAAATATGTTTAAAGCATATTCACATAGACTTAAAAAAAATATATTTTTACACAAAAATCACAAAGCAACTATTTTATCAAAACGTCTCAAAATAAGTCAAAAGCAACTTGGATCGTCATTAACAAGAATAAAGCAAACTTTCCTAGAGAACCAATAACTGAAATTAAAACTGATGCGAAGACAATTACGAATCCTATTGAAATAGCAAACTCCTTCAACGAATATTATATTAACCAAGTATCGAACTCAAATCACAGCGTAAAACAAAATAGCCCCACTAATTCAAACACGTTGAACTCTTTATTTATGGAACCAACTTTGCCGCATGACATCATGATTCATATTAGGTCTCTTAGCGATACAAACAGTGTAGGTAGTGATGGCATATGCACAAAAGCCATAAAAGCAGTTTCTCAATACATAGCCCCTCATCTTATTATATAATCAATTTAAGTATTGAGAATGGTATCTTCCCGGAGAAACTCAAAACCTCCATAGTTACCCCACTATACAAAAAGCAAGACAAATGCCTTATGAAAAATTATAGACCTGTTGCGTTGATACCTATATTTGCTAAAATATTTAAGAATGTAATTTATAAAGCACTATATACTTACCTAGAGAAATCAAATATTCTAGTTAATGAACAAAAAGGGTTTCGCAAGAACAGGACTATTAATATGGCTGTCTATGATCTGATACGCCCTATCTTATCGAATGTGGATAAAAGAAATGCTGTATGTGCTATATTTATGGACCTTACAAAGGCTTTTGACTATGTAGATTATAAGATACTATTAAACAAATTAGAGAAATATGGTATAAGAGGCAACGTTTTAAATCTAATTAACTCTTACTTACAGAACAGAAAGCAGATTATAGAAATAACACGTATATGCCCACGCACTGGATGCGAAAGGAGATACAGATCTAGTAGTAGGATAATTCAACACGGAGTCCCACAAGGCAGTGTGTTAGGACCTCCACTATTCTTAACCTATATAAATGATTTGCCTAAAGAAATAAAGCATCCTATGGTATTATTTGCTGACGACAGTACGGTGGTAGTAAAGTGTGACGATCCTAAAACATATGAAGCAGAGATAAATTTGACATTAAATAAAATAATTACTTGGCTAAATAATAATAATCTTATCATAAATCTAGAAAAGACTAAAGTAATGCACTTTTATCAAAGGATTCCTAATATAAACGTTGACATTAACTATTTGGGGACTAAAATAGAGTCGGCAACTATTACTAGATTCCTGGGTGTTAATATAGATAATAACTTGTCCTGGAAACCGCAAACGGACGATATTTGTAAAAAACTCAATAAATTTGCTTATACCCTTTATAAACAAACTACTAAAACTGTAAGCTTAGAATCTCTCTTAATGGCATATCATGGTTATGTTGCATCCACTCTAAGATCTGGTATAATATATTGGGGCAACTCAGTAAATAAAGAGTATGTTTTCAAAGCCCAAAAAAGATGCATCCGAGGAATGTACGGATTACAAAGTACTGACAGCTGTCAACCTCTATTTAAAAGCCTGAAAATTCTTACTTTGCCTTGTCTGTTCGACGGGTTCCGGGCTAATTGTATTAAGCGACACTCTGAGCGATATAGACTTTTATACATATTTGGAATCAGCGAATTTTTCTGCGTCATTTGAGCTGGGTTTGGTGACGATCGGAGCACTTTTTTGTCGCTTAATACAACCGCATTTTTGGGCCCATTTTGGACTGCAATGTATGAAGTGACAAAAAATATTGACAAATTTAGGAACTGAGTACTTAAGCTGACTGCTAAATACCAGGCAGTCGTTTAAACGTTTTTTCCTGGAGCAACAATTTACAGGCAACTTACGTTAAAGCATTTAGCCTGCCTATATAAATATATAGAAATGTCGCTTCATACAATTAGCCTCTTTGTTAAATTCTTATCCAGTGTTGCTTAATACAATTACCTTTACCTTGTAAATATACAAGAATGTCGTTTAATACATTAAGCCTTTTTGTCAAATTCATACCCAGTGTCAATCCATACATTTAGCTCTGTACAGGAAATGTTAGATGTTGTCACTTCAACCATTTAGCTTGCAATATATACAGTTTTTAACTAAACAAAATACACAGTTTTTAACTTGTGTTTTTACGAGAGGTAACCCGCAATGGTTTCTGCTATGTTTGGGGAGAAACGGAAGCCAAAAGGGGTGGTAATGAGATTTCCACTATTTTGCAAAAGTACATAGAAAACGTTGATGAACGTGAAACCGTTAAAAGTTTAATTTTGTACTCGGATTCATGCCCCGGGCAAAATAAAAACAAGATCGTATTGGCAGCCATTCACAACGCTTTGTTGATGTCAAAAAATTTAGAAACTATACATTTATTTTATTAATTTATATATTTTTTTTAAATACTTATTTGTGAACATAGGGTATGGTAAAAGATGTTATACAAATATAAGTACAAAGTCCCAACAATGTTCCGCCAGAAGGCATAAAAATATTAACAAAATTATTGATGTAATTTGTAAGTTATTATTAATAAATTGCTAAAATGTTAATTACAATACAAAAATCATTCAAATAATGTCAAGATCTAAAATGTCAATACCTAAATAGGCACATTTTAATTAACAACTAATTGAATGTCAAGTTTTAATTATAAATAGTCAAGAAAATAATGTCAAAATACAAATAGATAAATTAGATAAGTCAAAACAAATAATTTTTAAAATTTGTCATTCAAAAATTCATTAACTGAATAATACACTTTGTCATTCAATAAGATGAATTATCTGCTGCCAGGACACACAGAGATGACAGTAGACAGTATTCACGCTACAATAGAAAATTCTGTTCGACACACAACGGTATGGGCGCCTTCACAGTGGGTGACAATTTGTCAGCTAGCTAGAAAGGATCCAGGACCCTATCAGGTGGAAGGCCTTACACACGAAGACTTCAAGAATTATGGAGAATAGTCCGAAAAATATTTCAAGGGAAACCTTGTCGGTAAAATAAGCAAGATTCGTGTAGCAACATTCAAGAAGTCTACGCCAAACGTGATGGTCGTCAAATATAACATGCAAGATGATACAAAAGAAGAGTCCATACAAATTTGTGCAAAACCGAAACTACTCAATGCAAAATATAATTAAATCAAAGCTTCCTATCACAAAAGCAAAATATAATGACCTGAAAAAGCTATGTGACACTGGCGCTATCCCAAGAATATTTCATTCAGTATATATCAACCTACCATCCAGCAATACTGTCAAAGATACACTGATCGATACTGATATTGAGGACGAAACAGACCTGCCAAATTAAGCAATTTTCATTATGACTGATGGGAAAATAGCAAGTGTTTAAGTATAAAGAAGAAGAAAAATAAATTAGAAAGTAAGATGGAAAAGATTGGTTGAATTTTAACTAACATGTTATTTTTTATAATTTTGATTATTTTTTTGTTACTGTAGTGAACTACAATTTATTATTGTCATAGGAGATAAAAAATATTTTTGTTATTGAAGAGAAACTAGGGATAGTATTTAAAGGGTTATTTTTAAATAACCGGCCAAATTTTCACAGGGTGTTCTACCCATGAATATGAACAACTTTCACTATGGGACGACCAACTCTGAAATCACGTAGACTAAACTTCTAAACTTTTTTTTAACAAGAGATTTTTGATTTTGATTACTGAGAAAGTTAGAAAAAAATATAGAAGAAAATAAGTAAAGAAAAGAAAACCAAAGAAACGCTCGTAAATATTTTAATTTTTGATGTGATTATTTTTAAAAGAAATTATTTTATAGATAAACTTTTTTTGTAATTGAAGAGATTTTTCATTCATTTTTTCAAAAATAATTTTTTGTATACTTAAATGTTAAAGTTTAGGAATGAAGAAAAATTAGAATAATTATTTCAGGTAATAAGACTGTAGGCTACGTAATAAAAAGCCTGTTTAACTTCTGATTCCTATACAATTGTGATAAAAAACTTTAGTTGTTACCTTTATAAGCTAAGAAGTTACTGCTGTTCCTAGGTGATTGTCATTTTAAATAAAAAACTTATCTTGAAACAATTTATAATGTGTGTTTTGTGATAAATTAAATGGTACACCCTATGTATGTACCTTTTAATTTATCAATGTTTTATTCGCCAAATTCTGCAAACTTCATTATTCAAGTATGATTACAAACAATTTAAAAAAAAAAATCAGTCGCATAAACTAATTAGCCATACATTAATAAGTTTAAGATATGGTATTTAAATCAATTAGCTTAGGTTTTAAATATGACCAACTCTTTGATTAAAGCACTTAGCTTAGAGCCATTATTTGCATGCCTAGGCGGTTAAGTCATTTAGCTTGGAACAAGAAATAATAAACGTAGGCGGTTTAGTCATTTAGCCTGGAATAAGAAACAATAATCATATGTGGTTAAGTCATTTAGCCTGGAACAAAAAAAAGTAAAATATGGGTCATTTTGTATGAAGCGACATTTATCTTCGTTAAAAATAGGAATATTCGAAAAAAAAATAATCTGATTATGGGGAATATGTTATAAAAACAGTAATATCCTTCTTTTTAAAAAAATAATGCGATTTGCTAAAGTTTTATATTTTTTTCTAAAAATCGTAACTTTAAACTGCTCTGGTGTAAAGTTTCAAAAATGTCGGTTAATACAAATAGCCCGGAACCCGTCGTGTTTATTTATGAAGTAAATATTTTTGTTAAAACAAACACTAACCTGTATGAAATTGCTTTTAAAAGCCAATATAGGAAACTACGGGACAAAAATAATTTAGAGCTTAAAGTACCACATGCAGGCACGGCTTTAATGAGGAAAAGTTTTTTTTGTATGGCCCAAAAAATATTTAATAAGTTACCCTGCTCAATAAAAAGTTTAAATTTAGCCAATTTCAAGCAAAAAATATTTACTATATTAATACAGAAATGTTACTATAGTCTTAGTGAATATTTTGATGATAGTTCTTTGACTTAATGATATATATATTATGTACTTGTAACATGACTATTTATGCACTATGTCTCAATAGCAATTCTGAGGACAATGTGAATTTCAAACATTTTTCGTATACTTAATTTATTAACTCATGGACATTATAATTTTGACTTTGACATTAATTAGGTATATATATATTGACATTAATTATTGCATTTTATTAGTTATATTTTATTTTTTTATTTTATTTAAATTGACATTGGTAACAGAATTGTGATGATTTAATTTACAGGTACATAATTGGCCTCTCATAATAATGTATTACGTATTTGTACGCCAAATGGCCAAACATAGAGAAACTATATTACTATTGTAACATCTTGCACACTATTGTAACCTATGTTTACAAATAAAGACTATTGATTGATTGATTGATTGAAGCGATTACCAAATCCCCATAATAAATGGTACCATTGATGATAGCGAATCCCGGTCCATAGATGCGTGTTTCAGTTCCTTTGAAAGTGTAACATGTTTCGTTGAATTTCCCTCCCTAGAAACAAATAAAATAGTACGACATATAGTTCTGGAAATTATTTCTGCGACGGTTTAGTTGGAGGTACAGTCGCCAGCATACCAAGCTGTCCAAAACTGTCAAATTTTCCCAATCAAATATGAACCCAATTTTATTGACAATAAAGTTGAAAATCTAACAAATAAATTTGACAGATTGTTGTATGATGTGCTGGCGACTGTACTTTGCACTCTCATAGACATTTGACCTAAGAAAGCTGGTCCAGTGAGGTTAAATTCAAGAAAGGCGTATATCGTCGTATCCAACTAGGTTCGGCGACGCGGGTTTTTGGGAAACTGCGCGCTGTCTTCTCGACTCACATACCACAGTGTCTCAAGATGAAAGTACGAATGATCAGTGCGTGTTACCAGTGATGAATAGGCTTGTTTACTGAAAAAATGTAATTAATCCGTCAGTTAGATTATCAAAAAATATTTGAACCGTAATTTTTTTTTTGTTACGGGAACCAAATTGTCAAAGTTACGACACTTTTAAAATTCTCAATATGTCACTTTTTAGCTCAATTTTTAACGGGTAGTGACGTCACGAGCCCCCACTCCCGAGTTTTGATGCGTTTTATCTTTGTCAATAATCATTGATTTACAAAAACAAGAAAATACGTGTCCATTATTTTTAATACTCTAACTGACGGACTAAATAGTTTTGCAATTTATTGGATGATAGAAACTAGCCTATTATGCGAATGAAACGTGGTAATTTAAACTCACCCAAACAAAAGGGCTTTTTTAGGATAGAAAATCATCAAATGATTCCTTCCGCTGTAGGCGGAGCGGAAGGGAGTGACAGATTCTTACTGACTAAAACCCATACGTGTTTCTCCAAAATCCCTTTGCGTTCAACGAATTTCCGTCTACTGTGCTGACATCTATTTCAGGCGCGTTGAACCAGGCCAGGTCCTTATCGGACGGCTAGCCACCCATTGCTCGCAGTCCGCAAACCTACACCTAGCCCGTGGGAATCGCCCTGCGACTCCCAACGCCCGGGGCGTCTTTTGTGGCTCTACCTCACACGGCACACCTCCTCTTTGATATGCATAACTGCTTCAGATGGTACTAAAAAGGCTCTACAATATACTTACAGGGCTAAGCTGTTTTGTAGTGCAGTTGCGTTTAGCAAATACCACTGATCCTCCCACCAGCAGCATACCTAGAATCGCGAACCGAAACATTTCTGCCCCTTGGTTGCTAAAAAACAAAAAAAAACTACTATTATTGTCTTCAAAATCATGTCTTCTTCAATCAAATATTGTTTTAAAACCTTCATGGTCACTAACATTAGAATCGGAAACTCGCAATAAAAAGGTACATGGTAGGAATCTCGTTATTAACTTTTCTTCAATCATGATAGCGTAGAAATCAGAAGGCAAATGACACAAATTTTAAAGCAAGGTTCGCATCTCACTCGCATTTTTCAAAAAACGTCTCCATTTTTTCTGCAAATAGACAGCTTGCGACTGAGATACGATTGCGAACATTACTTCAAAACAAACAAATTTTTAACTACCTTCGGTATGCCTGGTAGGGTCCGTCAGACCCACCTGTGCACATAAACCGTTTTATTTCCTTCAAATTCGAATTTTGCGCCTATCCGCACTTAGTAGCTGGCCGTTATGAATTGCTAGACGCCTGCCTCCCGCTTCCACAGTCCGGAGTGCGTTCCCGTGGTAGTAGGATGTGCGTATAGTTCGCGCGGGTCTCACGGACCCGATCAGGCATACGACGTGAGATTTCTATGTAAGTATTTGTTGTCTGTGTTTTTGAAAATTGAAGTTATTTTTGTGGATAATATAATATTTTTTTAATTATTTTAGGTTAAAAATGGGGAGCCATCTGTGCGATGATGATATTAGTAATTTATTACTTGACGATGAAGAAGATTACGTAATTTTCAACTCAAGTGGAGAAGAGTCCGATCACGTGAGCCAGGGAAGTGAGACATCTGATTAAGAGGCAGAAAATAATGATTTTGGAGAGGCTGTTGCGGAAGAAAGTTCTAACGAAAGTGCTAGGTATGCCCAGTCAAAAAGATCGCAAAACGCAATATATTTGTGAGACTTGTAAGAGTTACTGATGTCTGGATCATGCAAATTTCCAATGTGCAATTTGCTTTCGAAACAGAGCTCTGGAAAATGTTGTTGGAAGTGATGAAGACTGAATATTCTTTAGTTATTTATAAGAACATAAAAGTGCCTTACATGTTATTATAGTCTGATTAAGATCTCTTTAGTTTTTAATAAGTAAAGTGTGTTATAATAATAACTAAGTTTAAAAACTGTTTTAAAAACACTGTCAATGTTTAATTGAATAAATTATAATTAAAAGTTGTTGATTTGTAATATTTTTTTATTTAATTTCCTAACATATACCTCTACTTAATATATATAATATTTAATAACTTATTTATCAGTAAATATTCGAGAAATTACAAGTTAAAAATCCGGGTCTGATAAACCCACCAGGCATACCGTGTAACTTTCTGCCTCCAAGCATACCGAAGGTTAAACGAAGAAGGAAAAGAAGCATAAGTATCTAAATACACTGTGCCGAAGCTACGCGACCGAAGTTCGGCATGTTTTTTTTTTATTCAAAACGGGGAAACTCTTGGCCCAAATCTCAGCTGATGGAAAGTGATGACTAGGTCGAAGATGGAAGCGAGTTTCACCCGGAATCCTCTTACACAGAAGAACTGGCTATCATACCTCTAACTGCCGGAACACAACAATTACGCCTGTAATGCTATTTGAATTACTGGCGAAACTTTATGCCGAAATTACATTGCGTTATAGCGTACGCTGAACTTCGGTCGGGTGTAAGTTCAGCGGCCATTTTGCGGGAACATATTCTGTAGCGCATTATACGCGACCGAATTTCGGTTCGATTGCCGACGAAGATCCGAGGCGAAGAGCGAGAGGCAGGCACGTCCGCTTAATTCGCCTCTGCCTGCGCACGACGCACGTGCTTTGTTGGGTCATTAAAACATAAGTACCCACACCATGTTTGATTCAGAAAAAATAACTATCGCGGTTAAGTCGCGACCGTGTTAATGGAACCTCAACAGTAATAACAGAACCCGAGAGACAGACGCAAAACAAAGTGAGCCTGTCAGGCTCACTTTGTTTTGCGTCTGTCTCTCCGAATACGACACGACACCACGGTAGCGCTAGCGACATTGAATACACACAAACATATGCAACTGAATTTTTGCGGCGTAAGTTCGACACTTAAGGCATCGTTCACACCAAACGTATTGTCCGCCGCCGACTGTGAGTATACTCGTGAGCGACAACGCACTACGTAATAGCGCATAGTCGGTTCGGTGTGAACAAGAAGTTAAATATATATTGATAAACTGCGTAACGCGTGCTCACAGTCAGCAGCGGACAATACGTTTGGTGTGAACGATGCCTTAGTGTCATATCTCATATCAGCCGAATACGTCGGAACGTAAGATCAGCCGCGTACCTTCGACATAGTGTGTTAAGACACTTACTGTCCAAAGTAATGAAAGTGGAAAAAATAATTATGTGCATTTGCCTCACCTAAACGACGACAATTAATTGTAATCAGCTATCGAGCACGCTTGCCAAGAAGTTACTTGAAGACGATCGGGTTTTAGTTATCGGAGAACACTGATCTCGGCTGGGGTTCCACTTAGCTATCTACACACACAATAAACTTTTTAAATCAAGATAATTATGACTTTTAATTCGGCTTCGACTGTTAAGCATGTATCTACTGTAGCTACTGCCGAAATAAAGCGAAAAGTAAGCTCTCCTTATTTATCCTTGCTACTAATTAAACTCCACACGCCTGATATAATAATATCGCAAAAAAGTTCAAAAGGAAATCCCTGAAAATGGTGTCGGGCAAATAGGAAACGTATGTTGATAAATGTTATATACATCGTGTTCCTTTTGATAAACCATAACGCCGGGATAATTGGACTGCCAAAAATAATCAAATAATAATATTAAATATTTTTTTTTTAATTTTTAGGGTTCCGTACCCAAAGGGTAAAAACGCGACCCTTTTACTAAGACGCGATAGCTAGATAGTTGAATTTTTCACAAATGTTGTATTTCTGTTGCCGCTATAACAACAAATGCTAAAAAAACAGAATAAAATAAATATTTAAGAGGGCTCCCATACAACAGACTTTTTTGCCATTTTTTTTTTATAGATAATGGTACGGAACCCTTCGTCCGCGAGTCGGACTCGCACTTGGCCAGTTTTGTAGGATCTTGGAGAATATATAGCAGAAAATGTAAATTCTAAAGTATTATTTTTAATAAAACTGCCAGGTTAGATTTTGATACCCCTATGCACAAGCATTATAGTTGAGGTATCCCCACAGAAATACTACTACAGCATTACGAAAATATCAACGGAGACTATTTAGATTTAATCAGGCTCCGTTAAAATAAGTTTTATTTTTGTGAATTTGTCTATTACACTTTGTAATGTATTTCGGAAATGTGGAGCCCAGTCTCTTGGACATTTTTGTACAAGTAGAATGTAATATTAATCGTGAATAATTATTAATTAACCAGCAGTGGAACAGACTAGCCTAGCTATACTTAATTTTAATGTTAACATTAAAATTAAGTATTGAATAAATTACAACTAATTTCTTCTCTTGAAGTCAGTTGTATTTCTTTTAGTGGTATCCCACACCTAACAACACCACTGCAAAATCCACGGCAAAATCGCAGGAAAGCAAAATACGCAATTTCGTTTTCTTCGGTGACAAAAAATCATCGTCCAAGTAAACGAATTCCAGCCTATTTTGATTTAAAATCCAAACTTCGTAACCGATTTTTCAGATAAAATAAATTTTTCAAATCGGTTCATATATGACGGAGTTATGAGGTAACAAACATAAATTTTGGGAAGTCGGTTAAAAAGGAACACGCTGTAAACATATTTATTCGGGATTTCCTTTTTACGAATCACCATATAGGGCCACCGTGCCCGCGTCATCGGTATCGATTGATAAACTCTAATTAAATTTATTTTGACGTAGTGACTCTTATCGTCTTATGAAACAGTAGGTATAGTCTAAACCAAATTAATTACGCAATGTTTATAGGGTTCCGTGCCAAAATGGTAAAAAAAAACCTTTTTGGTGTGTCTAAGTCTATCCGTTTATCTCAACTGGATATGTCAAGAACTACTAATGCTATCAACTTGAAATTTGATATAGTTTTAGATGACGTTTATTTAGACGAAATCTCTATTAAATTAAGTCTGAGTTCTGGTTTTTTGAATGTTATACAGTCTTCTCGTCGCGTATTCCACAGAGCCTAAAGACTAAGTACTTCAAGCATTGCGTCTTACCTGTTATTATTCACGGAGCCGAAACGTGAACACTCACGGTACGGCTGGTCCATAAATTCAAGGTCACTACGCGAGCTATGGAACGGACTATGCTTGCGGTCCCTTTGAGAGATCAAATCCGCAACGAAGTGATCCAACGGAGAACCAAAGTTGTGGACATAGCTCACAGAATAAATAAGCTGAAGTAATGGGCCGATAATTTTAGCCGTAGAACCGATGATCGTTGGGGCAGATGAGTTCTTGAGTGGAGACCGCGAATCGGCAAACGTAAGGTAGGACGCCTTCAGACTAGGTGGAGCGAGGATCTTCGCTGGGTGGGTGGTAGCAGCTGGGTGAGAGTTGAAGGAGATCGAGCCAAATAGCTCTTGGAGAAGCCTATTGCCATCAGTGGAGTGTTATAGGCTGATGATACAGAATATTGTAAAATAAATTAGTTTTCGAATAAGTCTAAGAGCTGGTCTTCACTTTGAGCGGCACTTTAAAAGACAAACATTCTGGCATGGTTTACATTTAGTAGAGTTAATAACGTAAACTAAAGCCCTCTAGAATTTAAGAGGAACCAAAACTAATTTCATGTCTTTAAGAAGATATTATACCTATCACAAAAGTTAAAATCGGTTGTTTATCAGGTATGCGTATGTGCCAATACTTCTCTATCCAAAACATTTTGTTACTGAGAAAATATGTAATTTGAAAATGATAGAAAATATTGTAATGAGAAAAAAGCCGACGAAAAATTCTAACTCTGAGGTGTCCAGAATCATGCCCTGGACCCATGGAAATCGTTTGTGCGTCGATGTCAGATACACGCGGTATAAGGTGTTATTGGAGACTGCTTTTAAATTTATTTTCATTTTCTAGGTCTTTAATTGAGAAGCTTATCATATATTTTCACGCACATAGCTAAAGGTCCTGAATGGGACATAGTTAATCTTAAGATTGGTAAGGCTAACTCATTTTTGTTTTGGCGTCTTGCACTGCGATGTTGTGGGCGAATGTCCTTCGTGAGTGGAAATAGTGGCTAGTGTTTTCTTACAAATTTCTTGACTTCTAGGATGTAGAAACCAGTTAGTGTGAGGTTTTTGTAGTGTATAAATAATGGTTTGCAGCTTTCTGTGTTATCTATATTGGCAAGGATTCGTATACATTTCTTTTGTAGAATAAAAAGTCTATCCTTATCTACACCATTTCCCCACACCACGATTCCATAAATTAGCCAGGAGTATGCGTAGGCATAATAAGCTGTAAGAGCAGTTTTGAAGTCAGTAGCTCTTTAAAGCGCCCCCAAAGCATATGTAAAACTGGCTAGTTTATTTGCCACTATATATATATATGGTCTTTCCAGTTTATGTTGGTATCCTATAGTCAAACCCAATAGTTTAAACTCGTTTAGGAATTGCAGTTTTATGTTGTTGTACGAGTAATTTATATCCAATTTGCGTTTTTGGTATGGTCTATATTGCATCAGCTTTGTTTTGTCAAAATTTAATTCTAAGTTATGACCTTTCAACCATGCTATTATTTTTGAGAGCTTATCGTTTAGCCTTGAGTTTAGGCTTTCGTTATTCGTGTAAGGAAAAATTATAGACATAATAATATCGTCAGCAAATAAAATACTTTGAGCGTCAGTTTCTTTTGGGAGGTCAGCAATATAAACTAGAAATAATAAGCATCCCAAAACGCTACCTTATGGTATTGACATAGTTGTTTTTGTCTTCTTAGATCTTACGCGAGTTATGTGGCCAGTGCTTGGGTCCCTGTGTTTTACTTCTACGAATTGTTCCCAATTTTCTAGGTACGAGCAGAACCACTTGTGTGCTGGTCCTCTAACACCTATTGCATATAATTTATTAAGTAAAATTTCATATGAAACTCTCGTAGGCTTTGCTCATATCCAGTAAGATCCCTACTGCATAATTTTTTTATTGATTATATTTAAAGCTTCTTGGATAAATTTAAATACTGCAAGTGTCGTGGATCTATATTTCCTGAACCCATTCTGACTATAGTTGAATATTTTATATCTTTCGCAGTATGAATACAGTCGTTTTGACATCACAGTCTCCAATTTTTTTGAGAAAGTCGGCAGTAATGCTGTCGGCCTATAGTTACTAGTGTCAGTCTGGTCTCCCTTTTTGTAAATTGGTTTCACTATCGATACTTTCAGCAGGTCAGGGACTGAACCTTCATCTAAAGACTGATGTATTAAATAAGTTAGCGGTAACGTTAATTCTTCAGTGCATGCTTTTATTAGAGTAGGCGGTAGCTCGTCATGCCCGTAAATCCGCTTGTTTATTAATCTTTTTATAATTTTTTTAGCTTAATTTCGTTAGGGTCTACAGGTCTCAGGTAAATGGAGTTTTCACTTTGGGAGGAGCTAGGACGGCCAGTTGGACAAGCGTTCCCGTTTACGGTATCCGTTTTTTCGTACTGAGACAAAATAATCATTGAAAGCGTTGGTAATAGTAGTAGCGCCTTCTGTCACAGTATTGTGCACACGCAATTTTATGTCATTAATTGTTTTTTTGTTTATTAGTACGCTCTTTTATTATTTTCCACATTGTCTTAGTTTTATTTTCAGATTTACTCATTATCCTTAAATGTAATTTAGTTTTTTAGAGTGGGCTACAGTCCTCTTAAGTAACTTTTCGTAACGCTTGTAGTAATTTTCCAATATACAATTATTGGTTGTAGTTATTAATGTATGGCTCAGAGGTACTTACAGTTGAGTTGTTGGATGTGAGTTGACGAAAACCACAGATTTCACTATAATTCAGTTTATTGCACGAAAGTTACATTATAAATTAGGTTGGATGCTAATCCGCGGTTATAGCGCTACGGCAGCTATTGGTCAACTAAATAATTATTAAAGTAAATAAAATGAGTAGCAAAAAGTAGGTCGCGTCGTAAGCAATTTGACTGTACGTGAACCGTACAATTAATGTAAAATGCGTTTAGTATTTTCGGAGATCATTGCGTACAGACAGACAGACAAAAACATTAAAAATGCTCTTTTTATGTTCTATAGCAAAAAAAAAACATTATAAAAAAGTGAAACAAAAACATAAAATAAATAAAGAAAAAGAATAGTACATTAAAATTGTGCTGAGCGTGCCCATCGCGAAAGGGTTACCATCTCAGCGTATACTGGGCGTCAGACACCCAGCGCTGGTTTTTAACTACTATCTTGTCCTCTGTGCCCCAAAAGATGCAGCCGAAGTGCTGCAAGAGCTATGTGCTGCCACCAACGATGCTGTGGAAGTTGTCGTGCCAAATCTGAAATACTGTCGTGCCAGCGCTACGAAGAAGAAGAGTAGCATCCGGTCAGACTGGAAGTCAAATTACATTATTTTTAGGTTGCCTTCTTTCTTTCTGTCTGCCAGCCTAGCCTTTTCCCAACTACATTGGGGTCGGCTTCCAGTCAAACTGAATTCAGCTGAATACCAGTATTATACGTGGAGCGGCTGCCTACCAGACCTCCACAACCCATTAACTTAGTAACACGGTATTCTTGGCAAGACTGGAGTCAGATTTACTGGCTTCTGACAATCCGTAACGACTGCCAAAGGTCTACAAATGACAGCCGGGACCAATGGCTTAACGTGCTTTCCGAGGCCGGTCGGCTTAACGTGCCAGCGGAGATGGTCACCCATCCACAGATAACCTTGCAAAGCGATTCCTAACCTTGAAGATCGACCTGTGCGGTCGTTAATATTTAGCCACGTCAATAGCCATTATTATTACACTTTGACATACATTTTTGTTTTTATTACATTTACTTGTGGTTTTACATTTACTTTTGTTTAATAGGATGACATTTTTGTTTGCGTTGCTTCAATTATATTTTTTTTATTTGTCTTTTTATATACATTATCCATCACTGGACAGGAAACTAAATTTATGTATCGTTTATTACACTTAAGCATATTATATTATTTACCTGTATATTTAATACCCTACAAAACTGATTGTCGTCCGTACACTTCAACGTAAGGTGCTGTTGAAAACCAGCGTCAGGCAGCACCCAGTTGTCCGTCATTTGCTGAACTGGACCTACTTGGCGCAGCCGCGGGGCACGCAGTGTTATTGTTTTTAAAACTTAGTTAAATATCCTTTTATTGTAGCTTCATTGTGTTAATCCGTCTGTACCAAATAAATTAGTCATTTTTTCTTTCTTTCTTTTGGTAAATTTAAGATTCGTCCTTTTCAATTCAATTTATTTTTTAACCGACCTCCCAAAAAGGAGGAGTTTCTCAATTCGGTTGTATCTATTTTATCTGAAAGGATATACTTGCAGATTTGTCCCATTTAAATATCAAAATCGGTTACGAACTTTGAATTTTAAATCGAAATAGCTGAAATTCGTTTACTTCGATGATGGTTTTATGTCATCCAAGTAATCGCAATTGCGTATTTTGCTGTTCTGCGATTTTGCAGTGGTGCTGTTAGGTGTGGGGTACCACTAAAAAGTGAAAAATAAAAACCGTTTTACAAAAAAATACAACTGACTTCCAAAAAAAAAACACTACGAAGTAAAAAATAACTATTAAAGGTATTAAAGGTGTTCAAATGTGAATCAAGCAACAAAATTAAATCAATATTTTAACTCATAAGTGCTAACTATCCGGAGGTTGAATAACATGTTGCAATAAAAACATTCAACGAATTATCGTCGACTTTGTCTGAGCAACTCTGACCTAGACTAGAGTCAAGAGCAAACCCATGTCAAATAAAAAAATGTGTATTTTGTTCTGTTTTTCCCAATAATTGTCCACCAATATTGCCAAAGAGTATATTTGTAAACCCAGTTTCTGGGAAGCTAAGGTTAGAAAAAACTAGACAGATTTTCATGAATGTTGTAAAAGTTTATTTCTACACAAGGTAGCACACTAACATCATAATTAACAACTTAAGTTCTATGACTTAAAAATCCATCATAAAAAAAAAACGGAAATGGAAAGAGCTTTCTTTTGCTTCGCATATAGGTACCTACTTCGTAACATTAAGAGCGTACAATTTAAATATTTTTATTTTTGTATGAAAAACTGATGAACTAAAATATTTTGATTTTTAGGAGTCGTAGAACAAAATTTGTTGATGTTAGTAACATAGTCCTGAGAGGTTGTCGGTGTTTTACTATTATATATAATTATTATTATAAATATTATAAATATTTACCCTGTATAGCGCTTGTTGCCGAGTGACAATCAGGATAAATATTGTTAGTCTTGAGATTAAATAACATGTTGCAATAAAAATATTTCGTTTTGTTTTCCCGATTGCGATATTTTGTGCAATAGCTTGTTTTGTTTTGAGTATATAAGCTGAAATCGTGCCGTACAAAGTCATTATTTACCGATCATCGGCAGTCATCAGATCTATTCACTAACTACAGTTTCCGAATACATAGTTACGGATAGGTACGTACAAGTGAAAGAAAATAGAAGCCTGCCGCAGTTGAGTGCTGGATATAGGCCTCTCCCAAGCTGCGCCACAACACCCAGCCCTCCGCCACATCCAGTGTGTCCCAGCTACGTTTGCAGATACGCGGTCTCCACTCGAAGACTTTACTGCTCACCAGCTAGCAGACCTTGGCATCGAAACTTCAAACATCTGCTCTACAATTCTCAAATTATAATCTCAGAAACGAATCCAGATTGATAGTGCTTATAGAAGTGTGTGATCTGATAAAAGTGAATGTTAAAACTTGTGAGCGTTATTACCCGTACTAATAGGTGTGAGTTTGGATTTATAAGAGTAATTGTGTGATTTATTGAAGAAAAATGGCTAAGATCAACGAAATACGAGAGGAAATTCAAAACGTTGTCCGAATTGAAGCAAGAAATATGATAAGGTACGAAGCGGATGATATAAAGAAGCAACTTGAAGAATTGTGGGCCAATTGACACCACTCAAATGAACGAGTTGAATGCTGAACTCAAGGCATTGGAAACTGAGAATAGTGAACTGCGTTCAAAGATCTCCGAGATGATAAAGACTGTGAGTCAACTAAATGTGAATATTAACACTCTAGATCAGAGTATGCGTGAAGCGAATATAGAAATTTATGGCTTACCAGAACTTAAAAATGAAAATCTACCGTGTATCGTGATAAAATTGGCTAAAGTTGTGTCACTTCGGGCATATGATCTGAAAGACAGTGATATACTGAAGTGTGTTAGAGTGGTCAACAATAGGTTACACCCACACTCTGTAGTAGTGAAGCTGTGCAGTGCTAGATTACGCGACGAGTTGTATGCTGCAGTAATCAGATACAACAAATCTCACCCTGACGATAGATTGAACACAACTGTTTTGGGTTATCCTGGTAGGAAGATGCCAGTTTATGTAACCGAACATCGCTCTCCAATGTCTAAATCTTAATTCATTGTTTTAATCTTACTAAGCCAAAGAAAAATCCTAGTCATAAGTTTGTGTGCCGACTTCCATAACAGTAAAGGAATAGCCTTTTTTAAGAAAGGTGTTTAAATAAATTTTATAAGTTCAATAAGTTTTGTTTTCTTTCTGTTATTCTGTAGTTTCCTATGTTCTACTAGAATGTGAGGTGAATGAAAGGGCCATGAAAGCCAAAGCCTTCTAAAAGTATTTTTGTCTCCCCAGATTTAGATGAGTAGGTACCTAGCAACTCAGCTACATCTGGGGGACAACTCTCTAAGACCGAAGTCCGTAGTTTTGAGCTTAGTTACTGACTAACGATTAGTTTTGAATCCGAACTAAGAATTAAAGACAACACGATTTGACAATAACTGAAAAATCGGTTAGTTCATACAGAGTAGAATACGCCCGCAACTAAGCCTGAAACCATATAGACTTCGGGCTTAGAGAGTAGCTTCCGTGGTTTGACTGGAAGCCGATCCCAATCATCATATACTGAATTTAATTGAATGTGAATTTAGTTTTAAATCAGCATTATTACAATCGAAAGTTATGATAAAGTTTATGCGGTTTATAAAAAAGTGTAAATAAAAAAACTGACTATTTTAAAACATTACGCAACTTCATCATTCATATCATAAAACGTTTTATGTTGAATATAAAATGTCAAATCAAATAAAAATAAACCCTTCTCTAGTTTAAATTTATTTTGCAATTATTAATATGGGTACAAAACACAGTGACATAAAAATATATTTAGTAGAAGCCATAAAAAAGAAAAAAATAAAGAATACAATGTCAATATAAAGATTAATTAATACGATTAATATGTCATTACAATACAATTAAAATAAAATTAATAAAAATCGAGTCATATTTATCTAATTTAGTCATTATGAAATGAATCAAAGGATTCCTTTCTCCATTAAAACTATTTCATATAAAGACAGAAAAAGAAGGAAAAAGGATACAAAACAAAGCAAGTGCAACTAATGAATATTAATTAGAATTAAGTGAGAGACTGAGATATCTCTTTTCACTACACGTTATAAAAAAAAATAAAGTTCAAAACTAAAACCCGACTACTGAATAATCGCGCTCTAAAAAGTATGAAACAAAAAAAAATAGCTTCTTTTGAAACTGTTAGGTAACAACTATTTTAATTACAAATATTTATTACGGATTAATTGTATTGATATGACATGCCCGATTTTTCAGTATTCGGGTTTTTGTTTCAGAACTTTATTTTATTTGTACCTTGGTTTCGTACTCTTCTATTTTATATGATAAAAATTGCAGGGATCGTATGAGTACGTTAATAACCTTTTTCGCTTCCCTACGCAAATCTCGTAGCATTTCTTGCGTGGCGTCCTCAGCATGGACACCAGTCAGTGAGGTAGCGACGTCGCATCGTTCTCCCTCGTACTCCGCTGTGCACTGACATAAGGGTTTGTCCTCCTCAGTCAAGGAGCAGACGCCGCCATGCATACAGTACATATGGCACGCGTTAACTTCGCACCTTTCCCCGGAGTAACCAGCTTCACAACTGAAATAGTGAAGACAATAAACAGCGTTACTCGTTAATCGACAAACTAACAAATATTTGTAACTAGTAACAGGCATTTCTTTATTGGGCAAAACCAGAAGGCGCTCGTTTTTTAATTTTATTTATTTACTAGCTGTTGCCCGCGACTTCGTCCGCGTGTATGTCGAAAAGTAAACACACAGCGATGTAAGATTGATACGATATGATATTATACAAACAGTCAATATCTGGCATTGCTCTCAGAATAAGGAATTTGGAAAACTGTAATGCAAGGCACTGGCTGTATTTTCTCTTCTGTTCAAAATGCCGTCCAGCCCAAGTCATTTTTCGAAATGAGAAACATCTGTGCACAATGTTGAAGAAAGTTGCTAGGGTTGATAACACTAGATAGAGCTTCATAAAGTTGGCCATGGGTATACCATTCCGAATAGAAATCTAACCCCGCAATGGATAGAGAAGAGTAGATTAGAGACTGCGCTATCCGCACTTAGACTCCCATTCGGTCTGTTGACCGTAAGTGTTCTGGCTAAATTAACCAGCCTAGCTCCGACCAAATGCACAAAGTCCTTCTTGGTAACCCACAGGTTTTGCGCTGCGATCTCACCGTTACACGATTTGTTCAGGTCGGGAAGCAACGGCCTCATTTCCAGGAAGTCGGCAACTTCTCGGCGTCGAAGACACCTCTACAAATTAGGCTGTCTATGAAAGGCATGTCTCATGATACCTATTATTATTTGAATGGTATTTCTACTTAGGCTGATACGTCGTTAAGATAGTCGCATGTATAGGTGTGACATTGGCATTTTAGCAAATAAATTATTTCATTTCATTTCATTTCATTAGTTGAAACTGAGAAAAATATCAGGAGGAGTGGGTATGTTTGGGTCCAGCACTACTAACTTGGAACCTCTTCGCAAGTTCGTCTGTGGCGTCATGGCCTATAGGGATCTACAGTTCCCCTATTATACTCGAGGGTGAAACCCGCTACGGATAATTTCTCGCGCTGAGCTGGTAATGACGTATGTAGGCTTACTGAGAATTGAACAGTATAAAAAGTAAATAGAAAATTATTGGGAATAAGGGAGATTCTGGGAAAGATCGCAACGTGGCTGGAGCATCAAGCTAGAGCAAATTAGCCGAAATCTTATATCCGCTACTTTACCAGTTTGTTGAATATGTGTGACTTTCAGTCATAGCAAAATTTAATCGAAATTAAATATGTAAATAAAATAAAAGTGGATGATGTGTACTTTTTTTCACAGCCATCTTAATGAAAATATTTTCGTTATCTTCCCCACAAACATTATATCAATATAATGGGTATTGACGCTTACGTCGGTGGGTTCCCCGTACACAGACGAAATTAAATTAAATTAATTACTGAAGCATTGGGGGGCTTTCCTCTAAAATAAGCTTGGGGGCCGAGTCACCCGCGTCCGCAGGAGAATGCCCTTCAGTGAATCCCTACACGTGGTCCCCGGGTGACACTAACCGCCTCCGTGATCTAGTTGTTATACCACCTGATTCAGACCCAGAGGTCCAGGGTTCGATTCCCAGCGGGGGCAAAGTTTTTGATCAGTTTGGTTGGTAGTAGGACTTGTTCTAAGTCCGCCTGGCAAGCTACCACCATTTTGTCTAAGTCTGTCGCCATATCAAAAATGTTAACAGCATTGTTGTGTTCTGGCAGTTAGAGGTATGATAGCCAGTTCCTCTGTGCTAGAGGATTCCGGGTAAAGCTTACTTCCATCTTCGGCCTAATCATCACTTTCCACCAGGTGAGATTTTGGGCCAAGAGTTTATCCGTTGTGCATAACAAAAATACCTAACCATCCTTTTGATTGTGGTGTGTGCCATCAGTACATTTTATCAGTTTTTGTATAATTATGCCCATATCAGTGGCCTTCATCTTTTCTTCGTCGTTCCCTCACTGCTGAAGACCGTGACTACATGATACATCGCGTTTCCAAGGCATTCGGTAGTATGGAGGGTGGAAAGCTCTGAAATGATATCTTCAATAGCCTTCTTTATGGCGTTACACCATAAAGAAGACCACATGTTTAAATATTTGAACTTTAACGTGTTGACAATAATGTATTGCGCTAAATGAATGGCGATTTTCTTCAAACTACGAAGTTAAGAAACAACTTTTCGAATAAAGTTGTCTTCTTCTTTTCGAGTTGATGATTAACTCTGTATATTGTTTTGGCCCAGTGAAGTGTAGAGCCTAATGCGTGAGCAATAAAGATGGAAAATTAATTTGACATATTGTTGCGTGGTTAATATTATGATTTTAATATTTCTGCTAAAGTGACCTCTTTAGACTCGCAGGTGTTATTGAAAAGCTTTATCTCATTAATATTGCAGCAACGCGAAAATGAGATCGAATGCAGAACGCCATCTATGAAACATGAAGTTGAACTATGAAAAGATTAGTTAAGAGTTCGTTTTATTTGAGTTACTATGATTATAACGTTCATTTATAACGATATGTTTTTAAGGTATTAAATGCACCTACCACTTATCACTAAAAAATATGTTTAGGTGTTATGTCATGTTGTCGAAAGTACTATTTGTATCAATAGATGGCATTGCAGGTATTACGTAGTAACTTGATTTCATCTACATTTAAGTAAGTTGATTTTATCTACTTTGGTTTTGTAGTCGCGGCCAACGAAAATTTTAGAGCAGGACATAAAAAAGTAAGAAAATATACATCAACAATAATAATAAAAAACCGTTTCAATTACCGGGATTCGAACTTACCCCGAATCACTCGGAAGTCAGTCATTGTACCACCGGGCCTATAATTTCAGTTGACAACAGATTGAAATAGCCGATCTTATAATATTGTGGTTATTGACTGCTTAGCTCCTCGAAGATATAGCGTGATGATAACAATTTATAAGAATGTTCAAAAACAGGCTATTTTATGCTAAACTGAACGAATAATAGAAAGTTGTACAAAACTCGTCGAAGAACGTTGATACGTAAATTTAAAATCTTTAAATGTTCATAACTTTTTTTCCCGGCCACCGATTGTAATGAAACAAAGCCTAGATGTTGCTAAGAAAAAAGCTGAATCTAAATTTGAAAACCCCAACCAAATCCGTTCAGTATTTTTGGAGATCATCGCGTACAGACAGACAGACAGACAGACCGACAGACAGACAGAAAGAAAAAAAACGTAAAAATGCTCGTTTTGTGTTCTATAGCTTTTTTTTGAAAACCTCTACTCGATTTCTGGTATTTTTCTTTAATGTACAGAATTCATGGTTTCTACTGTTTTATTATACACTAAAGATATAGATTTTTCTTTGTACAGAATTCATGGTTTCTACTGTTTTATTATATGTATAGATATTAAGAAGAATGAGAAAAGTAAGGAAATGCTTTAGTTAAATAAAATCCAAAAATAATTACGAACCCACTCCATGTCATTCGAAAGGCAGTCTTATACCCGACGGGCTATGACTTCTGTTGGAAAATTGATTAAAATAGTCTATCATATTTATGTCATGGCTTTTCACTACTTACCCCCCCCCCAAAGGTATAGCGTGATGGTAATAATTGCTGAGGTTAGATCTATAAGTATGTGCCTCGCTGAGCTGTTTGGAAAAATGATAAGTAAAATGTTATTTTTAGTGCGCAAAAATCCATTTTATTATTATTTTGGCAATATAATATCTGTTTGCACCCATGTGCACTTTCTCGTTCAAATCACACATTTTTGATTATTGCTCGTCCTCCGTAGCACATACGTGATAATGTATAGCCTATATGTTGACCAAGCCTTTAAGGATTATTTGAACAAAATCTGTTCTGTAGTTTTTGCGCCAATCGTAATCACACAGCTCAAGATTTACTGTTTTATCATATGTATAGATGATGCAATTTTACTTTCAATAAATTCGATTCCACAGGCGACATGCAGAGCATCGATGGTGCACGACGCGGCGACATTTTATTCGAACCATTGAGTACCATGCGGCCAGCTGCAAACCTTTTTTTTTTTTTTTTTTTTTTACGGGGGGAAATCCTCATGGATGTCCTCCACCCTGGGGCGGGCGGAGGGGTCTGTCAGACTCTTACTGACTAAAACCACCCCGGTGTTCCATCTTTCACCTGCGCCGGGGATCGCGGGAACTGATTAGACTTCCGTAATCCCCGGCTGGTGCCAGCCCGCTTCTGCGGGCCACCTCGGGTCAGCGGGGAGAGTGAGGTGTTTGACTCCCCCCGCGACGTCAGAGAGGGGCGCACGGGAACACCACGCGCCGCCGCCTCGGGTCTAGATGTATGCGGGGCGACAGACGTCCCCAAGTCTGCCGCCCCTGGACCCAGTTAGGGGAGTCGGGAGAGGGCAGCATATGCCCTCCTTCGACGCCCGGTGCGCCTGCTGCGGGCTGGAAGAGCGGTTGAAATCTCCCTCTCCCTTTCCGCAGCCTCCTTCTGCGCGATAACTGTTTCGCAGACCACCGCGTCCCAGGACTCCTCGCCGTCGACCATAGCACGGACTACAGTCGGCAGCGAGAGGTCACTGCCTACCACAGAGATGAGGGCACGGCGCGGCCCCTCCCAAGCGGCACATTCTGCCAGCGTATGCCGCGCCGTGTCCTCCCGACAGTCGACGCAGTGGTGACACCGAGCGTCTGGCTCCCTGCCTATACGACACAGGAACCTCCCAAAGCAGCCATGCCCTGAGAGGACCTGCGTCACACGAAAAGACAGAGAGCCGTGCCTTCTCCCGAGCCAAAGGTCGAGCACTGGCCGGATGGCCTCGATAGTGACGAGGCCGGCGGAAGGGCGTGAGAGCCTGTTCCGCCATTCCGCCACTAGAGCCTCGCGCAGCTGCGACCGACGCAGCTCAATGTGTCGCTGCATCAGCCGCTCGCCACGCGCCTGCGCGTCCTCACGCCACCGATGTAGTGACGCGAGGACTTTTGCCTCCAGGTCCCAGGGCGGAGATCCGGCCAGTGCACAAGCCGCCTCGTAGGAAATCGTGCGATAGCCCCTGATGACTCTGACGGCCATCACCCTCTGCGGCTTCCGCAGAACAGTAATGGTGCTGGCCGTCAGGTCAGCCGCCCAGATCGGTGCCCCATACAGGGCCATCGATCGCACGATCCCCACGTACAACCGCCTGCACGCGGTGCTCGGGTCCCCCAGATTGGGGAGCAGCGTTGACAGCGCCCCAGCCGCGCCCATTAACTTGGGCGCCAACCGCCGGAAGTGAGGGCCAAAATCCCACCGGCTGTCGAGCACCAATCCCAGGTACTTCATGGTGGACTCGACAGCGATACAGACCCCCCCAACAACTATGTGCAATCCCGGCGGTGGCACCCGTCGGAGACCATGAAAAGCTATGGCCTCCGACTTGTTGAGAGCCACCTCCAGGCCAAGGCGCCGCACGCGGCTCACCACCTGTGAGACCGCGGCCGTCGCTAGCAACGCTGCCTCTCTGTACGAGCTCCCCCGGGCAGTGACCAGCGTGTCATCAGCGTAACACGTCAGGTCCACTCCCGGCTGGAGCTCGCCCCTCAGCACCCAGTCGTACCCGATGTTCCACAGGAGCGGGCCCACGACCGAACCCTGCGGAACACCGCACGACATGGGATGCTGGTGTCTGCCGTTACGTCCCAGATAGGTGACACACCTCTCCGCCAAATAGGCCCCAATGACGCGGCGGAGATAGGGAGGCACTCGATGATAGCGCAGTGCCTCCCGAATACAACTCCAGGGCAGGGTGTTGAAGGCGTTGGAGATGTCCAAGGACACCGCCAGCATCACCCCGCCCCGGGACACCGCTTCCTCCGCCAGGACTCTCACTCGCGATATTGCCGTGATAGTGGAGCGCCCGTGCCGAAACCCAAACTGACATTCCGCCAGGTCCGGCCCCTCTCCGCACAAGTGGCTGACGAGGCGAGCTGCGACTATTCGCTCGAATAGCTTTCCCACCTCGTCCAGCAGCACTATGGGCCGGTACGCGGATGGTGAGTCCGCAGGGCGCCCCGCTTTCCTGAGCAGGACCAGACGACCAGATTTCCACTGAACGGGCAACTGGCCCCGCTCCAGGCACGCTGAATAGAGTCCTCTTAGTTGGGGCTCTAGCTCCTTCAGAGCGAGGGCCAACACGCAGCCGTGAATCCCATCGGGCCCCGGGGCAGTGTTCTTCGCCCGAAGCCGCATCACGGCCGCCCTCAACTCTGCTTGTGTCACCTCTGGGACGCTGGCGCTCTCTTCAGGCTCTGCGGCTGTGGGCAGAGCCATCGGCGGCGGGGTGTGCTCCGCTCGTGCCGGGAAGAGGGCTGCGACCACGTTCTCCAGTAGCTCGGGTTGGAGACTCTCTGTAAGCGGTGGCGCCCATGGTCCGAGTTTCCCTCGGACCGAACGATAAGGACGCCCCCAAGGATCCCCGTTTAGAGTCTCCAACATCTCCTCCCTGGCTCGCGTCTTCGCCTCGCCGATGGCCAGCCGAAGAGTCTCCTTAGCCGCGCGGTACACCTCATACAGCGCGGCTTCTTCATCAGGGACCCGGCGACGTCTTCTCCGGTATCGGGTGTACTGGCGCCTTACTCGGGCGCACGAGACGCGCAGCTGCGCGATCTCGGCGGACCACCAGTACACCTGGCGCCGTCTGGGTTGTGTGTGGACCCGGGGCATGCACGCATCGCTGATTTGCGTCATCGCCCCGTGGAACCAATGCGCCTCCTCTTCGACGTCGACGGGTCCGGTCGTCACCGACTCCCGGATCCAGGCCTGCACAATAGCGGCCTCCTCGAGTAGCTCCCTGTCGAGGCGCTTACGCGCCCAACGCGGACCGTCTGATTGCGGGGCCGATGGACTGCGGCCGACCGCGGTCTGGGGGGAGACGTCAAAAAGGATGTACCGGTGATCCGATAACGTCTCCACCTCCACGGCGACACGCCAGTCACGGACACGGCCCGCGACAACAGGGCTAGCGAATGAGACGTCCACTACGGAACCGCCCCGCTGCCGCACGCACGTGTAGACCGAGCCCCGATTCAGGACGGTCAAGCCAGTCGCAATCGCCCACTCCTCCAACGCCTCGCCCTTGGCATCTGTGACCGGGGATCCCCACGCCGCAGACTTGGCGTTGAGATCCCCGAGTAACAGCACCGGGCGAGGGTGGTACCGGTTCACGACGGCACCCAACTCGACAAGGAAGCTCTCGAAGTCGGCAAGGCTCTTGTTGGGCGAGAAATACGCTCCAATAGTGCCAATTCCGTCCGCGAGGGCGGCCACCCAGCCGTGACCTCGGGACGGGTCGGCAAGAGCCCCGCCAATGATGGCCACCGAGCCGCCCAGGTCACCCACCCAGTTATCTCGGGGAGGGACGTAGTACGGCTCGGCGACCACAGCCACATGAATCGACCACTCTGCCATGCTCTGGAGTAGGAGATCCTGAGCTCTGGCACAGTGGTTGATATTGCCCTGGAGGAAATGGTAGTGTGCCATTATTGGTACTCCATTTCCTCGGGTCTCTCTTCCTGGGGCCGGGAGTCGGCCGAAAGGCAGCTAGGCTGCTGGGGGTGTGCAGATCCCCCGGCAGCCTTGGTCCCCTCCACATTTCTGATTTTCGCCCTCTTGGCAGGGGGCGCGGTGCAGACCTTGCCACCTACTTTGTGCCCCGCGGGTTTTCCCACAGCCGCACAAAGACTGCAGTTTGGTGCCGCGGAGCACTGGGCCGCTTTATGGCCGGGCTGGCAGCAGCGATAGCATTGATCGCTGCGATCAACTTCGGAGATGCATTGTACCCGGACATGTCCAATACCCAGGCATCGGTAGCACCGCATGGTCCTGGGTTGCAGCAGTCTCACTTTTGCTGCAACCCATCCCACCAGCAAACGTCCCTCGTCAGCGACCTTCTTCGCCACCGCTACCGGGCACCGCACCCAAATCGTGCCAAGCCCACCAGCGTCGTGGCGGATTTCACCCGCCCGTAGGTTTTCAGGCGGGCACTCGCCGGCTCGGGCAATGGCCGCCAGTACCTCCTCTGGGGTTACAGAGTCGTCAAGCCCATGAACGCGCAAATCGGCCGTTTTCATGGGCCTGGAGACCCTGATGTCCTCTGGATTGAGTACTTCCCTCAGTTTAGCGGCTAGGGCGTCCGCTTTTTCCCCGTTTGAGGCTCCCGTCACCTCGATCAGCCGCGCGCCTGTGGCGGCTACTTTGCAGCGAATGGACGGAATGCCAAGTTCAGATAGGTTGAACTTGGCTCTCGCCTTCGCTAGCACCGCAGCGTAGGTGACGCCCCTTTCGGCGGCTCCGGGCTGCAGCGTAACAGTGACAGCCGCTGAGTGAGGAGTACGGATCTTGGGCGGCCCTGCACTTCTTGTTGCAGCCTGGCCCTTCTGCTTCGAAACCTTGGGTTTCGCCTTTCGAGCTTTTCTCCCCTTTACGACCGTTGACCAGACATCGGCGTCTGGCCCAGCCACAGTTGAAGGCTCCGCGGGTGGCGCCAGACGGGTTGTCTCCTCACCGGCCTTTTTGCTCCTCTCTGCTGGTTTTTTGGGCCCTTCTGCGGGCTTTTTACTCCCCTTGGCTGTCTGTTTAGCCCCAGCTGCTGGTTTTGTGACCTTTTGCGAGCGGCCCTCCTCTGAACCCTCATCTTTCCTTCGGCTGTCCGCTGCGAGTGGCGGGCGGAGGTTCTGGGCTGGGAGAAGCCTCTCTTCCAAACCCTCGAGGCGGGCATTCATCATGCCCCCTACTTGGACCATGACAGTCCGGGCGATCTCTTCAACCAGCTCGGCTTGCAGAGAGCCAGTAGCTGGAGTGGACGCAGAAGGTGCGGGAGTTGCACGTTCTTGCTGTCGACTGACGTCAGCCCTTAAAGAGGCGAGTTCCCGCCGGATGACCTCAATTTCGGATTGGAGACAGCTGTTTTCCTCCTGCAGCATTTTCGTCTCCTCCGAGGTCGTTCGGTCAAGCAGTACTTCCACTGCCTCCTTGATGCCATCTGTTGCTTCCTTTAGAGCCCGGATGAATGTGCCCTTCAAGCTGCCCGACTTCGTGGCCACCTTCAAGATCACATCCACACCGTCCATAACCTGGCGGTTCAGAGCTGCTGCCGTGAAACCCTCAGAGGCAGTGGCCGTCCTAGACCGTCTTTCTCTCGCCAGACGAGACATTTTCTCCACCTCTCCGATGGCAATTGCCTTACGGCCCTCTCGTTTCGCGGCATTGATTTCCGCCTTGGTACTAGCCAGTGCAGTGGAGTCCTCCATAACACTCCGCTCCACCAGTATAGCACTCTCGGATTCGCTCGCTCCACTGGCTGCCGGCGTATCAGGGCGTTTTAAAAAACGACCCCGGACGTCGCGTGACGTTACTGCAGCTGGCGTCGTGCGTCCTCTTCCTCTCCTCCCAGTCGGCACTTTAGCGGCCGGAAGATTCTCCTCGCTCGAAGACAAACTCACCAACCTCGTCAAGTCAGATTTGTCACTGCGCGAGCGCTTCCTCCAAAATTTTGAGGGAGCGTCCGCACCCCGCCACTTTGAGCTAGTGCTTGCCACGCTCATCCTGTCGGATGTGTTGTCGGATTCCGACACCACACCTACTTCCATCCCTCCAGAAATGGAGGGATATATATCAGTGAGCGACACTACTGGCAGCCTTTCACTTGGTGCGCACTGCGCCACCATCTCCTCTATCGGCTTGGAGCCGGAGGGTCCATGGTCATCGTTTGGTAAATCCATCGTATTCCGTTTATCATGCGTATGGTTGTCGTTGGTATCAAGACGTTTGTTGCCCACCCCAGAGTACGTAGGGCAGCCCGCCGAAGCGGGGTGGGAGTCCCCGACCGCTGAGCAGTCGGGACCCACCTGGGGACGTTTTTCGCAAAAGTCTCTTTCCATGTTGTTCCTTTCAAGGGTGAGGTCCCTAATTCTCCCTATCTAACGTCCTCCCACATCCCTTTTACAAGGTTCATCTCTGCCTGCTCACTGATCTCCCAGTCACGTCTGATGACCAGACGCGTACCAGAGACCAGTGAGCAAGATACCAACCAATGAAATGCACACCGTCCAAAGACCGGAAAGAAGGTTCAAGTCTCCGAACGGTGTGCCCCTCGCGTGTCTCTCTTAGTCTGGTCTCTCACTTGGACCTTTCCGGCATGAGTAACTCTACCGGCAAAGCTCCAAGATCATTGAGACACACAAGCCCCACCACGACGACAACGTGGAGACACCCTCGGTGGGGCCAGCTGCAAACCTAACGCAAGAGTTTGTAGTCTTGCGTTAGCTTTGTAAACACTCTTCCATTGGTTTCATTTTATACACAAAAAAAATTACTTCCAACATTCGATTAGTAATTTTACAAATAGTTAGATATATTTAAAGGTGTCTGTCGTTACGGGTAGACAGACGCCAGAAAATTGACCAGCAGTCTTGCTAAAGGGTATCACCCAGATAGGTACTGGGATGTGAAGTTCAGATAGGAATTCACTCCATGTAAAAAACTGGTATTCAGCTGCATCCATTAACGCTGGCAGCCGACCTCAATTTCGTTGGAAATCCGCTACCCAGACAGATTGATATTCAATCACTCTGGGTAGTCCTTTTCAAGTCAATATTTTTCATTTTAATCTTGTTTGTACAGATATATCAACATTGAAGATTTATATCATTAGATAATTACAAAATTCTTTGTGCTTACTATACAAAAAAATATGAATTAAAAATGAACAAAAATAAAATCCATACGGCAAGATTCGAAACTTCGTCACGTCAAACACACGACCAGAGGCCTTAGTGTGAGTTTTTTCGACTCACGTTCGAACGCGTTCGATTGCGAGCGCGTTAGAATTTAGTATGGGAAATTAGGTTCTACGAGTGACCACCAGGTGGCACTATAACTTAATTCTCATACTAAATTCTAACGCGCTCGCCATCGAACGCGTTCGAACGTGAGTCGAAAAAACTTACACTAAGGCCTCTGTCGTACAACCGCCCTGCTACGTGCTGATTAGTTATAGCTGTGAAATAGCCGTCCTTAACACGCGTCATGATTTTCTAATATGTTGTGTTTTTTTTTATTCCTCGCTAAACTGTTAGGAAAAACGTCGCATAAAAATTTAAAAGTTATTTTAAGTACGTAGACCCCCGTAGATTTTATTATTATTTTGGCATAAAAATACAGTTCAAAGATAAAATAAATACAAAAATAATATCTGTTTGCGGGGTTCGAACCATGTGCACTTTCTCGTTCAAAACACACATTTTTGATTATTGCTCGTCCTCCATAGCACATAGCATAATAATATATAGCCTATATGTTGACTATACCTATAAGGATTATTTGTGCAAAATTTGAACAAAATCTGTTCAGTAGTTTTCGCGCCAATCGTAAACATACAAGCTCAAGATTTACTGTTTTATTATAATTAATGTATAGATTTCACGACGATCGCGTAATCGCACAATGCTTTGCCGGTAGACGCGGCTTGCTGGAGCCCGCTCAGCTGATACTCCGCCGCGTGGTGTCAGGATGCAAGTTTTGTTAAGCCAATCTAATATCTTTAGAACCCCTTCATGACATGAACATAATTATTTTACCTGCATTTGGGTTGTCCCTCAGCACTGACGCTACAATTTCCTTGGAAACAATAGTTGTAACACGTTGAATCATAGCACTCCGAGGAATTTTTAAAATTTGGGTCTAGTGTAGTATTCTTCAGAGCTTCGCAGCTCTGAATTCCCAAGGTTTGTTCCTTTATCGTATAGTTAGCTGCTGTAAGTCGATGATTCCACAAGTATGTGCTAGAGTTAGAATAAACAACTGGTCCCGCAGCGCGCTTCTTTGGTTGTCGCAAAATGGCTTTTTGATCATAGCTCTTCCAGTAAATGAATTTTTTTGTTACGACTAAATCAGTCGCCGCGTATTCTTGTCCTATAAAATAAAATATTTTTCTATTATTTCCATTCAAGTCAGCACTTTCAATAGAATGCTTATTATTTGTTATTTCCTCAGTCCAGTACATTGTCTGCGTTTGATGGTCAATGGCCAAACTTCGACGCGCGGTAACTGCGCGGAATAATAAAAACTTCTCTCTTCGATCCATCAAAGGCAGCCCGCTCTATCTCATAGTTTGTTGCCCAGTAAATGAACCTGTAATTTGTAAACAACTATAAATATTCACAAAGTTTAATAAGAAATTGCCTGAGTTTTAAAACTTTATGTAATTGCTATATGAGCCACGTACCCTCCACAGCTGTCCACAACTACTTCATAGCAGTTGTGGTCCATCGTAAATAAAAGATTTTTGTCAACTGCTTCGTTTGATGATGCAGGTTTTAATGATAACGACCATATTCTGTGGTAATCCTCTGTCCAAAAGAGTAATTGTGTGACCGGATCGTAGGCGATACTCATGACAGAATTGTCTATTATAGAGGTATTCGTAACTAAAGGTTCTATCATCCTTGTTGCTAGGTCAAAACTGCCTAGTGTCGTTTTCGAGTGGTCGTACTCGACAAACAGCACCCTGTCGTGAACAGGGTCGTACGTTATTGAATAGATTTCACCAGCCGTCGGAATGACTTCATCTGCGTGTGTAACAGCTCCGTTGTAATAGAATTCCAATCGTTTCCCTACGCCCACGACGATGTCTGAAACATGAAAATATCATTAGTCTTAACCGATTGCTTCAAGCTTCTTTCTCAAAATGAATGAAGCAGCTTTTCATCGGCACTTACGGAGAAATTACATCGAAAAAGTTGTACCTAAGTAATCTACATGATGTGATACGTAATTTGTGTAAGCCATAATTTTGCCCTCTGTATTACATAGTGTGAAGATTCCACATATTAGGCGCTAGATGGCGCAACAGAACGCGTAGGACCACGATGAGCTGTCGCCGTACGGTCACACGGTCGTCGTCAAGGCAAAAGGCGCTGCCATCGGTGGAGGTTTGGGGTACTAACGTCGGGCGTCGACTAATAAGGAGACAATACCATCGCGCCACCACCGCGAACCAATCAGGACGGAGAATTTGATTCGGAACAAAGAATAACGAAGTTTCGAGTTTTGCCGAGAGAATTGGGTAGTCAGTTAATTATGGAATCTCGCAGCAGCAGTAAAATATTGGATTTGTAATTGTGATTTTAACAAGAAGCTAAGTATTTCCTTTATTTGATCTTTGTTCTCACTTTACTAGTTTAAATGCATTCGCTATTATGTGCAGTTAGTGTTTTGTTTCTTGGGCTTGCTTTACTAAAGCTTACTGGAGTTTTATTTGAATTGTTTATGATTAACTGTTGAATTATATTGTTTTATGAGGGTACAATAACTTGTATGTTCTTACTGGGGTTTTATTTGAATTGTTTATGATTAACTGTTGAATTATAATTGTTTTATGAGGGTACAATAAATTGTATGTTCTTACTGGAGTTTTATTTGAACTGGTTGTGATTAATTGTTAAATTATATTGTTTTCTGAGGGTCAAATAACTTGTATGTTCCTACTGGATTTTTTATTTAAAAGTATATTGTGATTGATTAGTTAAATAACGTCGTAATCGTTATCTAGTAAAATTTCTCAATTATAACTATGTACATGCTAGAAGGACGTAATTAAATATATGTCGCAGTAAGATAGATAAAGCCGTATATAGTTATATCCCTAGGGATATAATTATATACCGTAACATAGTTATACGAAAGCGATTCTTTACTATCTCACTAGGAATATAGTTATAAAACCGTCGAAGTTTAGTGATATACTTATATTACTAGATTAAGTTCAGTGTTATAAATAAATTAGGGTTTATCTCAAAAAAGTCATATTGTATCATATTGTCATCATATTGTAGTATATTAAAGCTTATTTATTCTCAAAATTTTTTGAAAAATTTGGCTAACCCCGTCAATTATGCTGACATATCTTTGAGGCGTGTGGAACACAGCGCCATCGACCAGGGTCTAGTCCATTTCAATAGTTTGCCACTTTTTTGAGACAGACCCATTACTTGATTAAGCTTAGTGAAATAGAAATCTACCATATATCATTAAATAAAACAAAATTTAATTGGTTTTAACTTTATTAATAAATCAACTTTATGTATCCTGCAGTTAGTTACAATACTTTGTGACATTAACACGTATTAAAGAAATTGTATTTCAAACTATCATATTTTTTGGAATTTAAACATTACAATACAATTAAAACTAATCAAAAATTAAAAATCTTTTAAAGCCAAACAGTTTTGAGACCCACGCAACTTCGTTTGCGTCACATTTTCCATTATTGCTCCGCTCCTATTTGTCTTAGCGAGATGATATATAGCCTTTAGCATTCCTCGATAAATGGGCTATCTAACACTGAAAAGTTTTTTCAATCAAATCGGACAAGTAGTTCCTGATATTACCCCCTACATACAAACTTACAAACATACAAACTTGGCGAACGGCAAAATTCGTACAGCAAACTTTTTTTGTTGTTTGCTTACCTTAACTCAGCCATTATTTTCATGTAAGTGAACTATTTTTAGAACATGGGATTAATTAATGCGATCAGTAAAAATATTTCAATAATTATACCAAACAAAACAGTAAACTAAACGCAGTTATGATTTTCGAAGTTGCCATACGTAAAATATCACAAACATCGAAATGACAATTAATTATTTGGAAATAGATTTAATAGTAATTATATAGTTAAACACTTATAATATTATACCTATTAACCCATAATTATTGCATAAAATCATAATAGTAAACAATGTAGGTAATGATTGGAATGAATTCATTTTTTTTTTGTTCTGACAGATTTTCTTTACCGGTCAATAAGCAATTATTTATTGACCGGTAAAGAAAATCTGTCTAGTGTCCAGAACTTTATTATTCAAACTGTTTCTGTCCACTGCTAGGCAATAGGTATCTCCCAATGCACCCCATTGAGTAGATACGATCCTCATCTCAATCTACCTACATAATAGTAAGTAAAACACAACAAAGATAGCGACAAGCAATCTAGAACATTTATTTTATCATCATAACAATGTTAATGTACCTGTCTTCTACAACCTACGTTGGTACACTAGTACAAAACCACAAAAAATAAAACTGGGTATAGCTTTAACGTCCCAACTTCTAAAAATCTAAGATTTTAAATAGGACTTTTCTATCGTATTAACTACCTATTAAAACAAACACGATCCCAAAACTCGAAAATTTACTAGCTGTACGAAACTCCCATTCAAGCCTGCCGTTCGCCTTTTACCTCTTTATAATATAAGTATAGATCAACAAGTTGAGATCTTGATATCTTTAAAAGTATTTTTTAATGTTTGTTCAGACAAGAAGAGGAATCATGACATCTAGAATTACATAGCACTGAATGCTTCATACAGGCACATCTTTTAGTAGAACACTGTATATTCGATTTTTTACAGGAAAATTTTATTTAAGTAACCTTGGCCACCAAAGCGCGACAATTTTTGCCATTATTTCTCTCAGTGACAAGTTTTCATTTGGTATAGGATCATTCAAAGTAAGAGTAAGAGTAGGGAGCGCGTAAACACAACGAACCCCTCCCCCGCCGCGGGAGAGGCGGCGCGCCGCCTGCGCCGCACACTCCGAAAGCTATTTCACTAAACTTAATCTAGTAATATAAGTATATCACTAAACTTCGACGGTTTTATAACTATATTCCTAGTGAGATAGTAAAAATTGCTTTCGTATAACTATTTTACGGTATATAATTATATCCCTAGGGATATAACTATATTACGGCGTTATCTATCTTACTGCGACATATACACTTTAAACTGTTACCGTTGTTTATTTGATATAATTGTTTTAATAGGTGTAACAATAGTAAAAAAAACCTTTTACAAAAAAAAAACAACCGCCTTCCAAAAATATAAATTTCATAATCAATTTCATCTAAATCTCTTCAGCCGTTTTTGCGTGATTGACATACAAACATACAAACTTTCACATTTATAATATTAGTAGGATTTTGGTGACATATTCGTAAGAATTGCTTGAGGAGCTCGTGGCTTAATAATACCAGCCGCACAGTTCAATCTTCAAGGTTAAGCAACGCTTGCCGAGGATCTTAACATACCGAGTTTCCGGTGTGGTCCAGTGGTCCCGGCTGTCATTTGGAGATCTTTGGCAGTCGTTACGGATCGTCAGAAGCCAGAAAAATCTGACACTGGCCTTGACAAGGAATACCGTACCCAGTTAATGGGTTGTGGAGGTCTGGTAGGCTACCGCTCCACATAAAATACTGGCATTCAGCTGAATTCGGTTTGACTGGAAGTCGACCCAAATTGAGTAAGGTAAAGGCTAGGTAGATGATGATGATGCACGTATGTCATACAACGTTTTACAACACATTTGCGAAATATAGTACAATAATAGATAATGAGACAAACTTTTTGTTTTTGGCCTATATCGGCCGGAAAGTCGCAACAATCTTTGCAGAATAAAAATACCTCGTATTTGCAAGTTTAAAATTAGAACGACATCGTCGTCTCATCTTTGTCTCATTTTCTCTTTAGTACTAAATTGAGTCAAACCTATTGATTAAGAGTGCTTCCAAGGAGGTTTGATAAATTCAACTTAGTAACTGTTATCTTTTATTATTTTGCTGTATTCTATTTTCAAAACTGAACTTCAAAATATGTGAAATGAATAAGTATTAGTTTTCGGATGATCCATTTCAAAAGTTGAATTTAAAGTACTTTCCTACTTAAAATGAATGAGCTTTACGTCGCGAAAATTTTTAGTCTGTGGTATTCGCGATTCCATTGCCATGGAAAATTGCCAACAAAAACGTTGAATGTAATAAAAAATGCCACGTCTGTCTGTGCAATTTTGCCTTGTACGTAACAATGTACATTCCTTTTGAAAAAAAAAACCTGTAAAGGATACACATGGCACCATATAACGGAGCGTGCAGTAAAGTAAGTACCTACTTAGGTGAGAGTCTCACAGGATTCGTAAATGCATTTTTTGAGCAAATGTGTTGTAAATTATTTATTTAAATGAAATGCATTAAGTTCAACATCATAACAAAAAACAGTGCATTCAAGAGTTTACTAGAGTATTACAATGGTCTGACCTTTACCCCTACGGTCGACTGGTAGAAAATGACATGACCACAATAAACACATGACACAATAAATTCCAGTTTTTTTCCATTATATACATTATGACATCGTATTGAATGGAAAAAAACTGGAATTTATTGATCAGACGGTTTTCCTGGGAATCACTTTAGACGAGAAATTGCAATGGGGACCTCACATAACATCTCTTGCGGCGCGGCTAAGCTCAGCCGCTTATGCTGTTAGAAAGATAAGACAGTTGACGGATGTAGAAACTGCGCGTATGGTCTATTTTAGTTACTTTCACAGCATTATGTCGTATGGTATTTTGCTGTGGGGTCGAGCTGCTGACATTGAATCCATATTTATTTTACAAAAGAGTGCTGTCAGAGCCATTTATAATCTACGTCGACGCGATTCTCTTAGGGAAGTCTTTAAAAAGATTAATATTATGACAGTCCCTTGTCAATTCATTTATGAAAATATTATGTATGTAAGGAAAAATCGACATCTCTTTAGCAAAATTAGTGATAGACATAATTTTAATACTAGAAATAGAAATAAATTAGATCAGCCATTTTATAGATTAGCCAAAGTACGAACATCTTTCATGGGGTACTGTATTAAATGTTACAACAAAATACCTTGTGACACATTAGAATTAAATGAAAGAAAAATTAAAAATTATATTAAAAGCACATGTATTTACATGTAAACAAGCATTTACAAATTAGATGATTATATTCAAGATAAGAATGCTTGGAAACATGCTGGTCCTGCTCCATTGGACAATCTAGGGTGTAAGTAAACAAAGTCAAACTTGTTGATAATGTTTGTAAATAGTATATCTATAGATGTCTTTAATGACTTTTATATTTAATTTAACTCACACACTGATTCATTGCTGATAATTGAATAAATCAATAGTACCAACATTTATAAATATGTGTGTGTTTGCATTGTATAGACTCAAGTACCCTGGCGGTTGGGAGTGTCATGCTTACTCAAAAACCTAGCTGATAGTGGCCTATGCGTTTAATTATTTGGCTCCATTCAAAATGGTTGAGTCGAATGGGCGTGGCGCATGTCATGGCGCCGTCGGTTGGGACTGGCCATTTATCAGCTGCCATGGTTTATTTTCATTTATTTTAATTATTTCTTGGAATTGTTCTTTTCTTATTCCGGACGTCTTTATCATGCTCGTCACATCGTTCTCACATGTTTGTATAATTTCAACACGATGTCAACAAAACTTTGTAACAATTTATTATTTTTAAAAGAGTGTCCGTGGAGTTTCTTGCACGTTCTTCTCCATAGAGATCTACGCTTTGGAACGTGCAAATAGCTTCATCTTTTTTGGACCGACCGACCTTGACAATTCAAAAGTGCCTGTAAATGGTTTAAATTGAAATAAATGTTTGACTTTGACTTTGACTTTGAATGCATACGTCAGCCAAACGTTCCTTCAGTCTGTTTTTTTTACAGAGATTTTAACTTTTGAATAAAGTGTTTGTTAATAAAAAAAATCGCGCCTTGAGGCTCCGACTGAGCCCTTCTATGCACTTCGGTTGAAGTTGAACCGCTTAGCGGTTGACCGCGCGGCTGGCCACGGGCGCTTTTCCAGTATTTATATGCAAATGCTCGCTAGTGATTTCGCGACGCCCTTAAATGACAAACGGTAGCATATCAAAATAAAAAACGCGGTTGACCGCTAGAGTGTACGTAGATTTAACCCTATTAAATCTAAAATCGCGGCTTCACTGAAGCGACATACACTGTGAAGTTCTGATTCCGGATTACAATGTAACTTAGCGCTTAAAAAAATTCAGTGTTCCTAAACACATAGAGTACGGTCAGTTACCAAAATCGATGTAGTACATCGTCTTAATACGTATATTTACGATATATGATACGATACGATATATGATATACGTATATTTCTTTGGCACGCTCTGTAGCCTAAATGCCTTGATGGAGTTTAGTTTGAGTTGTATCCTTAGATTTAACTTTATTGTGAGAGTGAAACTGGTTACATAAAAACTAGGTTCAGCCCGCAACTTTGTACGCGCATATTTCTAGGTTCTCTCCGACACTCCCCAAGGACCCCACATGCCTAATTTCTAGGTTCTCCCCTACACTCCCCTACACTCCCCAAAGACCCCACATGCCTAATTTCTAGGTTCTCCCCTACACTCCCCAAAGACCCCACATGCCTAATTTCTAGGTTCTCCCCTACACTCCCCAAAGACCCCACATGCCTAATTTCTAGGTTCTCCCCTACACTCCCCAAAGACCCCACATGCCTAATTTCTAGGTTCTCCCCTACACTCCCCAAGGACCCCACATGCCTAATTTCTAGGTTCTCCCCTACACTCCCCAAAGACCCCACATGCCTAATTTCTAGGTTCTCCCCTACACTCCCCAAGGACCCCACATGCCTAATTTCTAGGTTCTCCCCTACACTCCCCAAAGACCCCACATGCTTAATTTCAGCTCTCAACATCCAGTAGTTTCGGCTGTGCGTTGTCTGTCTGTTACTCAGTAGGTGACAGAAAAAAAATATTATTATGGCCATTAATTTTCGATTTAACCCAAAATAAAGAAACAAGAGATAATATTATCGTTAATGACTCTTCCACTCACCCCAGGGGAACGATTGCGCCAGGCCCACGAGCACTGCTACAAACGCCAACAAATGCGTGCAGTACATCTTGTTCTTCACACAAGCTTGGTTCAGCAGACTTTTAATGAGACGTCAGCTCTCGGTGACCGCTCGCTGGATATAAAACAAAACTCCAGCTTTCTGTAAAAACGAAGCAATAAATAAATAAATAGGTTGCCACATCGCTATCAAAAACCTTTTGGGAGGAGTTCCTGTGATAAGCGGGCTTCCGGTGGAAAACCGCATGACAACGAAATATTTATAGTGACCTGATTGTCTAATAAAAGATGATTCCGTGCTTCGGAAGGCAAGTATAAGCCGGTGGTCCCGGCCGCCTAATGGCGGTCTTTTTTACTAGTGTCAGCGGCCCCTGAGACAGTTCAGTAACTCTGACACGAGGGTGTGTGTGTGTGGTCGTTAGACCTCACTGTTCACACGATAGCAAGAAGAAGACCATTGTTATTGGTTGCTTCCTTATAAATATTTACATGTTCTGGTGAAACCAAAGACCTGACAAAGTTGACAAGTAAATGAATGATAAATGACTATCATCATCTTCATCATTACAAATGTAGTGCTATTCTGTATTAACATTTTTGTGTCTAGACAGCGGAATCCAAAGTGAGTTTCAAATTCGTATAAATATAAGACGTTTTCAACACATTTAAAATGCATTTACAAAGTCTTTATACATTGTTTATACATTAAAAATCACGCACCATACGATGGAACGTGCAGTAAAATAAGTAATTTCACCTAAGTACCTACTTTACCGCACGCTTCGTTGTATGGCGAGTTACTCAGGGCTTAAGGTGTTTTCCGAGACTCAGAAGAAATTCGATATGTCATAGATCAGGGATGGCCAACCGGTCGATCGCGGCCATTAGTCCAGTTCATCGCAACGAGGGAAAAAATATAAATAGGTACGTATAGCAAACTGCGCAACTAGCTATGTTAAAAGGTCCTAATTGGTTATGTATATAAAATGAAAATACAACATAATTGTATACTGAATTTTACCTACTGTTAAATTTTTGTAATTTTGAGAAGTAAATAAAAAAATGGAAACGTTTACTATAAAAAAATTACATGGTTTTTTACATTGTGCCAGAACTAGGAAAGCCTGTTTCTTGTGTACCAATATCGAGGGTTGACCATCAAAATGTAAACTTATGTAAACATGTTCGGCAGTAGGTAACTAAGAATTGTGATTTAAATAAAAAAATAATAGAAAATAAAAACTTGAAAAAAAAAACGCTATTTGGAGTGTTGTGAGACGAGTGTATATAAGAGACTCGCCTCACTACACTCACAAATAGCGTATTACCAAACCGCGCCGCGTTTTTTTAAGTACCCATGAGATTAGTAGATCGCACAAGGTTTTGTCAGTAAAAATCGATCTTATGTCTAATGAAGTTGGCCACCCCTGTCATAAAGGTCATCCATTCACTGACCAAACTTGGTAAGCCCCAGATTCTCTCAGACAAATTATTATTATTCCTTTATTTCAGGTAACAGTAGCCCATACAAAATAAAATACACATTTACAACAAAATATAAAAATAAACTAATACATATAAAATTTCAAAACACTAAGACACACGAAGTGTAAGACAAAGAGTAGAGACTAGAAGAAGAAGTACGAGGGTGATGTGATAAGTCAGAGACTTTTTGAAGTTCTCGCGCAATAACTTTAAATGCATGAGTGATACCGTCAACTGACATCTATTAATAGGCTGCTGACAAGTTTTTAGCAAGTTACGTCATTCATTTGGTGTTTGACTGCCATTGAAAGCAGATAAGCTCTCGAATTTTAACAAAAAGTGATTTTTGTGTGCTGATTAAGCTTAATATTTGGATAAAAAAAAGCAACGACACCAAGCAAAGGGTAGACAAATACTTTAAGGACTCTGCACTATCAATTTCAATGGTTAAGAAGTGGTTGATTGAGTTCCGTTGTGGTGATATCAGCGACGTAGGAACGAAGTAAGAAGGTACGAAGTGACGCCGAACGTTCAGGTTGCCCAAAAAAGTTCGTCACGCCAGAAATCGTCGACATGGAATGATTTTATTGGACGATTGGAGAACGAAAGTTTGTGAGGTGGCTGAAGCTGTAGACATCTCAACTGAGCTAGTGCATCACATCTAACATGAATGGATCATGACCAACGATGTATGGAAATCCGTCTTAAGTTGAAACACAACAAATCTTTATTTATTATAGACTACGCTTTATATACTATTAAATAAAAGTGTTCATTTTCATATAAGTATCCGAGTTTTAAAGTAATTAAACAAATTCGGAGATAACCTAAAATTGTGTTACTACTCGCAACTTATAAAATGACCACAGATCACTCATGTAGGTACAAAACAACAAAGTTAGTTAAAAACAAAATAAGAGAATAGCTGCTAATTGAAAAATAATGTGAATAATCACGAATAACATGCTTTTTATGGCCTCGCAGCGTTGATGTGACATTATCGAAATAAAACAACTTTTTTTCAACCACGGTAGGTTGAAAAAAAGTTGCTTTTTAGGATTCAGTACTTTGAGGGTAACCAATGAATGTATCTCGATAGGAAATCGGTCTATCAGAAGTCAATTTATTGCTGAATCGATTCTTTCCTGCGATTTGGATAGATCTAAAAATCGATCTTGTTTATGAATAATCGCCATCCCTATGTACCGGTACGTCTGTCATCTGCCTTGACAGTTGCATTTGCGTGAGACGAAACACAAAAATAAATATTTTCACAACGGAACTATGAAATACATAATTATACAGTACCTTCGTTATGATTATGATATTACTACTACTTTTATTCATTATTTTCATTAATGACATTTCCACATGTTTTCATAATATTCTAAACTATTGTTTTAGGCAGACGATCTCAAAATTTTTAGACCTATAAAAGGTTTGCATGATTGTCATCTCTTACAACAAGACCTAGACAGGTTCTCTACATACTGCTCAGTAAATAAACTCCAACTTAGCATTTCTAAATGTTGCTGTATAAGCTTTACAAAAAATAAGAACGTTATAAAATATCATTACACTTTAAATAACATAATGTTAACCAGGGAAACACTGGTTCGCGATCTTGGAGTTCTATTGGATGATAAGTTACATCTTGACGCTCACATCTGTAAAATTGTAAATAATGCCTTCCGTATGTATGGTTTTGTGATGAGGTCAGCCATGGAATTCGTTCGTCCATACACATATTTACATCTCTACAAATCGTTAATCAGGTCTCAGTTGGAGTATGCCGTTGCGGTGTGGAATCCCTTTTACAGTAAATATTCAAACGCAATTGAAAAAGTTCAAAGGAAATTCTTGAAAACCATGCATTACCGTTGTTTTCGCACTTACGCACGTACTTCTTACAGTGATCTTTTGAACAGGTACAAGCTACAAAATCTCAAAAACCGACGTATGTTCTTGGAGACAATGTTTCTATTTCACCTCTGTAATAACACTTTCGATTGTACTGAGATTATTGGTAAGATTAGTTATATAGTACCTAGAACCATCATAGGCCGCGGAGTGCGCGCACGACCCTTGTTTGCCGTATCTTCTAATCGAACGAACGCAGGTTTGCGCGCACCCTTACGCCGCCTTTGCGAGCAATATAATAAGAATTTTAATAACATTGACATATTCGCTGCTTCATCAGGACAATTTAGACGCCTTGTTTGTGACATTATTGATACTGCCGATAATCTCAATTAGTTGACTTTTTGCTTGTTTTTAATTTCTACATTATCTGTTTTTAATTTTTAGTTTTTATATAATCTCCTTTTTTTTTTCTCTCACTTTGCATGCCTGTTTAGTTTTAGTTTTGCCTTCAACACTTAATGTATTTTTTTTTTATGATTTATTATTGTAACTACTTAATGAGAGCGCCCGTCGTATTTGTTTTTATAAAATAAGTTTATATTATGTGGAAAATGTTATTGGTTTTGCATTTGTTTCGCTTCTGCTAATATTGTTTGTTATTTAAAATGTGTAACCGTTTATTTTCCCAAATAAATAAAAATAAAAAAATAAAATAAAAATAAAAAATTACTAATTATTTAGCTATTTATGAGTTTAATATCATTTTCATGATGTTTTTATGTAAAGGCTCATACTTACATGACTCGTACAAATGAAGAGAACGAAACGTCCATCAGTAATCGTTAATTTACTGTTTATCTTAAAATCATAATTCCGGATACGAAAATAAAATTCCTGAAGTGAAAAGCTTGTAAAAAATTAGCTAATAATTTGTATAATTATTAATTTGGTTTTCATACGTGCAACTTTTCTAGACTGGTTTTGGTCATGATCCTTTGGATACTAGCTGACCCGCGCAACTTCGTCTGCGTGACATTTTCTATTAATGCTCGGCTCCTTTTAGTCTTAGCGTGATGATATGTATGTAGTCTATATCCTTCCTCGACAAATGAGCTATCTAATACTGAAAGAATTTTTCAAATCGGACCAGTAGTTCCTGAGATTACCCCCTACATAAAAACTTACAAACAAATGTTACCTCTTTATAATTATTATTATTAGTATGGATAGATAATGTCTGTCTGTGTTTTTTTTTTCTCTGTTATATTTAATAATTTAATATGACATGTGTGTATTTATGTATCTATTTTGGTACACTGTATTTCCTACTTTTTGTCTTTGCAACAGATAGCTTATCTGTATATTTGCACCAAGTGCAACCCCATTTAGTGTCCAGACTTTCTCCATCCATTCCAGGTTGCCTAGAAGAGATCGCGAAATGCGATAAGGCCGCCAATTGTATGTTTTGTTAGTTTAAGGTTTCTTTTATGTATTTTTCATTTGGTGTACAATAAATTATATATAAATAAATAAACTCATGGCCAGGATTTTTTGGGATGCACACAGTGTCATTCATATCAATTACCTTGGAAAAGGTAAAAACGACCGCATTTGGCAAAGTGAAATGTGTTGTGCTATCACAAAAACTCGCGGGTGCACACGTGTTTAGTCACCATGACAAAACATCATAAATTGGGCTACGAAGTGCTACTCCATCTAGCATATTCTACAGATTTAGCCCCCAGCGACTATTTTCCTCTTTTCAAACCCTAAGAAACGGCTAGGTGGCAAGAGATTTGGCCCGAAAGGACATCACCAAAACAAACCACCTGTTTTGTGAGCCTCGGAAAAACATATTTTTTGAAAGAAATGTAAAAATTTGAAAAATGCTGGACTAAACAAACGTATCGAGTTAAAAGAAACTCAGAAGAAGAAACTTTTTTTTGGCGAAAAACAAAATATTTAAAAAGTCACTAATTTATCAAACAGCCAGTATTTTTTTTTTTTTTTACTTTATATCGCATTTTGTTTTGTTACCAACATTTTTAAAATTGCAGGTATGTATATTATGTCATTAAATTTTAAATATTGAAGAAAATTGAGCTATGCCCGCGGCATTGCCCGTTTGAAAATTATATACTAAAACCTTCCTCGATAACAACTCTATCCATTGGTGAAAACAGCATGGAAATCGGTGCAGTAGTTTAAGAGTTCATCGCAAACAGACGAACGACTTTGTTTTATCATATGTAGTGACTAGCTGATGCCCGCGGCAAACTACTAATGTAACATAATAAAAATGGACAATTGAGTAGGGATTATAAATATATTGACTAATACATAATTTAATTTTATCAAAAGTTTTAATGATTACACCTTTGGGTTGCGGAAATAGGAATCCCAATACGATAACTAGTCAAGTGCAGTTAGTCATTGTTCAGGGAAAATTACGGAATTCGGTTACAATGAGTAGGGTTTCAAAATAACATAAAATAAAATAAAAATATTAAATACTAGCTGTCCCCCATGGCTTCTCTCCCGTCAACTGGCATCTTTTTGTATATAAAAACCTATAATAACAAACAACAAAAAAAAAATGCGAAATCGGTTCAGCTGTTCTCGAGATTTGCGCTTAGCAAATCATTCAGCGATTGACCATGGGTGACACTCTTAATATACCGAGTTTCCTCCGTGCCTCGGAAACCACGTGAATCTGTTGGTTTCGGCTGTCATTAGGAGATCTTTGGCAGTCGTTACGGATAGTCAGAAGCTACAAAATCTGACACCAGTCTTGCCAAGGAGCACCGTGTTACCCAGTTAATGGGTTGTGGAGGTCTGGTAGGCAGCCGCTCCAAGTAAAATACTGGTATTCAGCTGAATCCGGTTTGACTGGTAGCCAACCCCAATATAGTTGGGAAAAGGCTAAGCAGATGATGAACACATTCATTTTTATATTATAGATGGCACGGAACGTGAAACGCGCTACATTAAGGAAAACACCGTCAAAGTGCTTGGTTCACACTTGAACAATCTCACCTGTACCATCAGGTGAGATTGCTCAAATGTGAACCAAGCAACAAAATTAAATCAATATTTCTCTAAGTGCTAAATATCCGGAGGTTGAATAACATGTTGCAATAAAAACATTCAACGAATTATCGTCGACTTTGTCTCAGCAACTCTGACTTAGACTAGAGTCAAGAGCAAACCCATGTCAAATAAAAAATGAGTATTTTGTTCTGTTTTTCCCAATAATTGTCCACCAATATTGCCAAAGACTATATTGGTCACCAGTTTCTGGGACGCAAAGGTTAGAAAAGACTAGACAGATTTTGGTGAATGTTGCTAAAGGTTCTTTCTATACAGGGTTATTAGTTAAATACCGACAGCCTTCCAGGACCATGTTACTAACATCATAATCAACCACTTTTGTTCTATGACTCTTAAAAATTCATCATCACAAAAAAAAGGAAAAAGAAAGAGCTTTCTTTTGCCTCGCATATACTTCGTTCCATTTACAAATAACCCTGTATAGCGCTTGTTGCCGAGTGACAATCAGGATAAAATATTGTTAGTCTTTAGATTAAATAACATGTTGCAATAAAAATATTTCGTTTTGTTTTCCCGATTGCGATATTTTGTGCAATAGCATGTTTTGTTTTGAGTATATAAGCTGAAATCATGCAGTACAAAGTCATTATTTACCGATCATCGGTAGTCATCAGATCTATTCACTAACTACAGTTTCTAAAAACACAGTTACGAATAGGAACGTACAAGTGAAAGAAAATAGAAGCCTGCCGCAGTTGACTGCTGGATATAGGCCTCTCCCAAGCTGCGCCAGCCCTCCAGTGTGTCACAGCTACGTTTGACTTGACTGCTCGAAGACTTGACTGCTCGCCATCTAGCAGACCTTGGCATCAAAACAACAAACATCTGCTCTACAATTCTCAAATCATAATACTAGAAACGAATCCGAATTGATAGTACTCTCGGAAGTGTTTTGATTATGTTCAGTGTCGAAACCAAAGTATTGCGTACCAGTGATCTGATAAAAGTTACTTTTAAAACTTGTGAACGTTATTACCCGTACTAATAGATCTAAGTTTGGACTTGTAACAGTAATTGTGTGATTGATTGAAGAAAAATGGCTAAGATCAACGAAATACGAGAGGAAATTCAAAACGTTATCCGAATTGAAGCAAGAAATATGATAAGGTACGAAGCGGATGATATAAAGAAGCAACTTGAAGAATTGAAGAAATGTGGGCCAATTGACAGCACTGAAATGAACGAGTTGAATGCTGAACTCAAGGCAGTGGAAACTGAGAATAGTGAACTGCGTTCAAAGATCTCCGAGATGATAAAGACTGTGAGTCAACTAAATGTGAATATTAACACTCTAGATCAGAGTATGCGTGAAGCGAATATAGAAATTTATGGCTTACCAGAACTTAAAAATGAAAATCTACCGTGTATCGTGATAAAATTGGCTAAAGTTGTGTCACTTCGGGCATATGATCTGAAAGACAGTGATATACTGAAGTGTGTTAGAGTGGTCAACAATAGGTTACACCCGCACTCTGTAGTAGTGAAGCTGTGCAGTGCTAGATTACGCGACGAGTTGTATGCTGCAGTAATCAGATACAACAAATCTCACCCTGACGATAAATTGAACACAACTGTTTTGGGTTATCCTGGTAGGAAGATGCCAGTTTATGTAACCGAGCATCGCTCTCCGATGTCTAAATCTTAAATCATTGTTTTAAAATTTTAATCCAAAGAAAAATCCTAGTCATAAGTTTGTGTGCCGACTTCCATAACAGTAAAGGAATAGCCTTTTTTAAGAAAGGTGTTTAAATAAATTTTATAAGTTCTAATAAGTTTTGTTTTCTTTCTGTTATTCTGTAGAGTAGTTTCCTCTGTTTCTACTAGAATGTGAGGTGAATGAAAGGGCCATGAAAGCCAAAGCAATCTAAAAGTATTTTTGTCTCCCCAGATTTAGCTGAGTAGGTACCTAGCAACACAGTTAAATCTGGGGGACTACTCTCTAAGCCCGAAGTCCGTAGTTTCGAGCTTAGTTGCGGGCGTATTCTACTCCGTGTCACAGTTACTGACTTACGACTATTTTCGAATCTGAACTAAGAATGAAAGACAACACGATTTGACAGTAACTGAAAAAGCGGTTAGGTCATACAGAGTAGAATACGCCCGCAACTAAGTACAAGTATACATTACAGTAGCGGCCAGCAAAAGAGGCATTGATGGACTACGTATAAATGTGGGCCGAGGCGGAGCCGAAGCACACATACGGTCATTAATGCCTAGTTGCGGCCAAGGCTTGTATAGTACTTATCTCAAAAAAATGCGAGGAAATTAAAATATATTTACTTTTCAAAACCAATGTCGAATAACCAACAACAAAAAATACTAATTCTGACAAACAAAAATGTAAAACTTAAAACGAAAAAAAAACCTGACTTCCATATAAAGAATCACTTCTAAGTAAAAGATAAACTCTGACGAAAATCGGTGTTTATGGTTTTTCCTATAAACCAAGGAACAAACTCGTGGTTAAATAATAACAGCCGCACGAGTTGAACTTCGAGGTTAAGCTACACTTGCGCAGGTCGGTTCGTGGATGAGTGACCATGTTTTACATACTGAGTTTCTTTCGGGCCTTGAAAAGCACGTTAGGTGTAAATTAGTTCCTATTGTCATTTGGACATCTTTGAAAATCTGTATGGATAGTCAGAAGCCAAAAAATCTTGCACAAGTCTTGCCAAGGGGTCATGTTGCCCTGTTTGTAGGTTGTGAAGTTCAGACAGAAATAATGCAAAGATATTTTGACGGACTTCTGTTGTCAATATTTACCTTATGCTAGCTTTTACCCTTGACGACACGGTTGGCGCAGTGGTTGAGCGATTGACTGCTGCGCAGCTTGTCGCGGGTTCGATTCCCGCACGGAACAAATATTTGTACGACCTACAAGTATTTGTTCCGAGTCTGGGTGTTTTTCTATCTATAATATGTATGTATTTACAAAAAAAAATGTATATAAGTAGTTTATCAGCCGTCTCGTTACCATAACACAAGCATTAGGTTGCTTAGCTTGGGACTATATGGCATTGTGTGAAATGTCCAAGGATATTATTATTATTTACTACCTGACCTGCGCAACTTCGTCTGCGTCTATAATCGGTTAAGTGGTTTAGGAGTTAGATTTACCATAGCAGCGCCATCTATTGATTACTTACTCAACCCAGTCGAAAGGTATCGACATCTGTTAGAATCATTTGGAGTTAACAAATAAATGTGACTGTCAAATAATAACAGACAAATAATTAGCAATAAATTAAAATTGCGACTATAATTTGAGATTTAAACTATCCTATCTCTCAAGTTGGATCGAATTGCACATGGTGTGCGAATTTTATTATAATCGGTTAAGTGGTTTAGGAGTCCATTGAGGACAAACATTGTGACACGAGATTTATATATATTATAAGATAAGATAAGATTATACCCGCGACCTCGTACGTACATATCCCGTTTTTTCCTGTTCCTGTAAGAATTCCGGGTGTGTTAGTGTAAGTACCCATCCACTCCCCAAAGAACCTACATGCCAATTTTCAGGTTTCTACGACTAGTAGTAACGGCTGTACTTTGATATATAAGTCAGTGAATCAGGTTCGCCTTTTATATATACCTAGTTGATGCCCGCGGCTTTGCCCGCTTGACAAAATATACTGAACTCTTTCAAACAAGATTTTACACAGACAACAATATCATCATATGTTTTTCATAGTGACATCAGTTTTGGTTAGCGCATTGGAATAAAATACGTTTTGAGTTTTTTTTTGTATTGGGTTTTCCAAGAAAATGGTAGTCAATAGCGAAGACAAACGTGGTTGTAATAAATAAACAATTAAATTACAGTGAAATAAGATGTAAATTAAACCGACTTTTCCACATATTTCCACAAAATCACCTAAAAATATATGGATATTTATAATGGGATGTGCCGCTCTGCAGGTTGGTACGGAATAACCTCTTAAATACGACCACCAATACGGCAGAGCCTGCTGGCTGTGGGTGAATGGGAGTCGGGTCTTTGGCTACAGGCACTTCCGTCACCCAACATAGGCACTATGCTGAGTACTTTCCGGATCGCTACGTGTCTGCGTCTGGGTACCTAGCGGAGCTCCACGTTGGTGTCAATGCGGTGAATCAGTCGACCACCTCGGACACCATGGCCTGTCCTGCAGTAGGAGCACTGGTCGGCTAGCACGGCACGCGCCGCATTAATGACATCATCCGTCGGGCTATTGTCACCGCCGGGGTGCCAGATAATTTAGAACCCATCGGCTTGGCACGTGACGATGGGAAGAGGCCAGATGGGATGACCATAATGCCTTGGAAGGTGGGTAGGCCTTTGGTTTGGGATGCAACATGTGTTGACACCCTTGCGTCATCCTATCTTCTTAGCACGGCGGGCTGTGCTGGGGCGGCTGCTACAGGTGCAGAAAACCCCAAAAGGCGTAAATATAATAACCTAATTGGGATGTATAAATATATATTTAAGCCTTTTGGCGTTGAAACACTAGGCCCATGGGGTCCGAGTGCACATAGAGTCTTTCGGGACATCAGCAAACAACTTGTTGACGGTTCACGTGATCAGAGGGCTGGGCTTTTCTTATGCCAACGAATCAGCATTGCCATTCAATGTGGCAATTCTGCTAGTCTTCTGGGCACTTTTGCCATTGACAGCGACGTGGATTATTTTTTTGATGTCCAATGATTTTTTTTGGTTTTATACGTGTTTGTGCATAATGTCGATACTGTAGATTTATCTTTAGTTTATGTAGATAAAAATTGAATTAATATTAAAAAGTTAAATTTCCAGCTCTATAACAATCGAAACTTATGATTAAACTTATGTGGCTTATAAAAACAGTGTAAATAAAAAAACTCAGTATTTGAAACATGACGCAACTTATCATTGATATCATAAAACGTTTTAATGTTGAATTTAAAATGTCAATTTTAATAAAAATAAACCCTTCTCTAATTTAAATTTATTTTGCAATATAGGTACAAAACACAGTGACATAAAAATGTATTTATCAGAAGCCATGCAAAAAAACAAAATAAAGAAAACAATGTCAATGTAAAGATTAATAATTACGATTAATATTTCATTACAATACAATTAAATTAAAATTAATAAAAAATAATCATCTAATTTAGCCATTATAAAATAAATCAAGAGATTCCTTTCTCCATGAAAATGATTTCATATTAAGACAGAAAAATAAGGAAATAGGGTACAAAACAAAGCAAGTGCAACTAATGAATATTAATTAGAATCCGTGTTACCTCTTTTCACTAACTACAAGTTATAAAAATAATGTTCAAAACTAAAACCCGACTGCAGAAATTATCGCGCTCTAAAAAGTGTGAAACAAAAAATGACTTCATCTGAAACTGTTATGTATCATCATCTGCCTAGCCTTTTCCCAACTATATTGGGGTCGGCTTCCAGTCAAACCGGATTCAGCTGAATACCAGTATTTTACGTGGAGCGGCTGCCTACCAGACCTCCACAACCCATTAATTTGGTAACACGGTACCTACTCCTTGGCAAGACTGGTGTCAGATTTTCTGGCTTCTGACTACTGACTTAACGACTGCCAATGATCTCCAAATGACAGACGGGACCAACAGCTTCACGTGCTTTCCGAGGCACGGAGGAAACTTGATAATATGTTAAGATGGTCACCCATCCACAGACCAACCTCCGCAAGCGTTGCTTAACCTTGAAGATCGACCTGTGCGGCTGTTATTATTGAGCCATGAGCTCTGAACTGTTATGTATCAACTTTCTAAATATATTTAATACGGATTAATTGTAGTGATATACATTTAAAGGATAGTGGTCGCATATTTTTCAGTAGTCGGGTTTATGTTTCTGAACTTTATTTTATTTATACCTTGGTTTCGTACTCTTCTATTTTATCTGATAAAAATTGCAGGGATTGTTTGAGAATGTTAATAACCTTTTTCGCTTCCCTACGCAAATCTCGTAGCATTTCTTGCGTGGCGTCCTCAGCATGGACACCCGTCAGTGAGGTAGCGACGTCGCATCGTTCTCCCTCGTACTCCGCTGTGCACTGACATAAGGGTTCGTCCTCCTCAGTCAAGGAGCAGACGCCGCCATGCAAACAGTACATATGGCACGCGTTCACTTCGCACCTTTCCCCGGAGTAACCAGCTTCACAACTGAAATAGAGGAGATAATAAACAACGTTACTCGATAATCGACAAACTAACAAATATTTGTAACTAGTACAGGCACTTCGTTGTTGGTCAAAACCAGAAGGCGCTCGTTTTTTTATTTTATTTATTTATCGCGCGACGATCGCGTATTTGCGTGATGATCCCTTTGTAAAAGTACAACGCCACAGGTGAACAGATGCGCAAGTTAACCACTGCGTTTGTATTAGGGCAAAGCCACAAGCGAATAGACGCGCGACAATCCCGCTGCGTTTCAGATGCTCTGTACAAGAAATGTGACGCGCTGTACTGGCACTGGGTCACTTTTAATTCTCTCAAAGCACGTTTCCATAAAAATTAGCAACTTTTATTTTGACGCCTATCAAACATAGATTAATTTGTTAGGTAATGTCTACATTTTGCCAAGTGAACATATTTTTTTTCTTATTTAAAAGTGTTAGGACCAATATTAGCAATAAATTAAAAATTACATTAACCAAGCGATGGTTAGTGAACTTTGGACACATTTTAGTGAGAGAATAATAAACACGACACGTAGCGATGCAACTCGAGGCGCTTCGCGACGCAGCGCGATGTAGCGATACTTTGCCGGTAGACGCGGCTTGCTGGAGTCCGCTCAGCTGATACTCCGCCGCGCGGTGTCAGAATGTTCGTTTGCCAATCTAATATCTTCAGAAACCCTTCATGAGATGAACCTAATTATTTTACCTGCAATTGGGTTGTCCCTCAGCACTGACGCTACAATTTCCTTGGAAGCAATAGTTGTGACACGTTGAACCATAGCACTCCGTGGAATTTTTATCATTTGGGTCAAGTGTAGCATTCCTCAGAGCTTCGCAGCTCTGAATTCCCAAGGTTTGTTCCTTTATTGTATATTTGGCTGCTGTAAGTCGAAGATACCACAAGTTTCTGCTAGAGTTAGAATAAACAACTGGTCCCACAGCGAGCTGTTGGTTCTTTGGTTGTCGCAAAATGGCTCCTTGATTGTAGCTCTTCCAGTAAATGAAATCTTTTGTTACGACTAAATTAGTTGCTGCGGTTTCAAATCCTATAAAATGAAATGTTTTTCTGTTTTTTCCATTCAAGTCAGCACTTTCAATAGAATGCTGATCAAGTGTTATTTCCTCAGTCCAGTACATTGTCTGTGTTTGATGGTCTATGGCCAAAAATCGTCGTTCGAAAACATTGCCGTATATTAAAACTTCTCTCTTTGATCCATCAAAGGCAGCCCGCTCTATCGCATATGCTGTGGCCCAGTAAATGAACCTGTAATTTGATAACAAAAATGAATATTTACAAAGTTTAATAAGAATTAGGCTGAGTTTTAAAACTTAATGTAATTGCTATATGAGCCACGCACCCTCCACAGCTGTCCACAACTACTTCAAAACAGTTATGGTCCAACGCAATTAAAAGATTTGCGTCAACTGCTTCGTTAGATGATGCAGGTTTTAATGATAACGACCATATGCTGTGGTAATGCTCTGTCCAAAAGAGTAATTGTGTGACGGGGTCGTAGGCGATACTCCTGACAGTGTCGTCAATTATAGAGGTATTCGTCACTAAAGTTTCTATCTTCCTTGTTGCTAGGTCAAAACTGGCTAGTGACATTTTCGGGTTATGGTACTCGACAAACAGCACCCTGTCGTAAACAGGGTCGTACGTTATTGAACGGATTTCACCAGCCGTCGGAATGACTTCTGCGTGTGTCACAGCTCCGTTGTAATAGAATTCCAATCGTTTCTCTACGCCCGTGACGATGTCTGAAACATGAAAATAACATAAGTCTTAACCGACTGATTAAGGCAAGTCTCACGAAAAAAGCTTGAAAAGTCGGTAAATTTGTAAGTAATCTACATGTTGTGATACGTAATTTGATTTAGCCATAGTTTTTCTGTCTGTATTACATAATAATAAAAAACACCATATCAACTCCAAAATCGTTGAGTTTATTCCATAATTTTTGTCAAAAGATTAAAAAAATAATATCTACAGCTTTGCAATACATACGAAAATGATTTGGGTTTTGAACTATATTTACTGGTTAAGGAAATATTTAGTTTCTGTGTTCTACTTGATTTCGTGTGCAGATTTAATAGAAACGACCAATGACGACTGTAGTTTATGAGTGACTGAAAATCCTCGCTGTGTCACAGGCGCAGCCGGGCGGCACCTATACCATTACGCTGAGTAAGCTTGTACATTGTGTCCCTACGGTAGTCTTAAAAGAAGTATTTTCGCTAACGATAATTTTCAACAACAATATTATTTAATGTATGTCTATAATTACATAATTTTATTGAATCCAAACACTATTATACCTTTACACAATCCCATTTTATGTTGAAAATTTCCTTTTTATTTTTTGGACTCCAGCTGGCCACGACTGTTGTGTTTAGCGTAAAATCACTGTTTTATAGACTACAAGAATTCATCAGAAAGAGTGGACCTATAATAATTTGATTTTATCCTAATCAGCATTTCTAAATGATACTTATAGATTTCGTTGACCTAGAAAAACATACTTTAACATGCTAGTTACAAATGGTTTATTACAAAGTGCATCAACATTGACAGTATGCAAAACAATAGTAGTGTTACCTACTTGTTACTTGAAATCGTGCACCTAATACTTACATTTATAGTGTAACAAAATGCATAAAAAAATCGTTGTATTGTTATTTTTTTTTAGGTAGGAATCGAACCCACTTATTTGTAACACTATGGCTCACTGTGTCATACATAAGTTATAACATAGTTTTCATTGTACAAAGTGCGGCCCACTCGTTCTCCCACTGCGTGTGGTATAAGTTACACGCTTATTACTACTGGTATTATCACTAAACAGTTTATTGGATACAACACAATCTTTTTCCTGCTGTTTTAGTGGTAGGGTACCTTCATTAACCACGTACGCCGATTTTAACCTATCTTTTGATATCTTCACACACTTATCACTACTAGCTGCGCTAGCCCGCGCAACTTCGTCTACGTCACATTTTCCATTAATGCTCCGCACCTATTTGTCTTAGCGTGATGATATATAGCCTATAACCTTCCTCGATAAATGGGCTATCTATAACACTGAAATAATTTTTCAAATTGGACCGGTAGTTTCTGAGATTAGCGCGTACAAACAAACAAAATTTTCAGCTTTTTAATATTAGAATAGATTTTTAAAAATAAATACTTTTCCTTCCTATCTAAAACTGGACAAGGACCGTCACGCACTAAAGGTTGAACCACCTAGCGGTTTGACCATGGTTACATACTAGACTAGAATCGCGCGGTTGACCGCCCCCACGGCTGACCGCTATAATGCATATTATTATGTAGACTTAAATTTAAACTCGCGGCTTCACTGAAGCGACACGCACTGTGAAGTTCTGATTCCGGATTAAGACACAAAGTAAGCACTTAAAAAAAATCTGTGTATCTAAACACATAGATTACAGAATACCCTTCAGCGAATCCCTACACGTGGTCCCTGGGTGGTGCTAAACAGGTGACACTAACCGCCTCCGTGGACTAGGTTATACCACCTGATTCAGTCCCTGAGGTCCCGGGTTCGATTCCCAGCGGGGGCAAATTTTTTGCTCGGTTTGGTTGGTGGTAGGACTTGTTATAAGTCCGCCTGGAAAGCTACCACCATCATGTCTAAGTCTGTCGCCAGCATTGTTGTGTTCCGGCAGTTAGAGGTATGATAGCCAGTTCCTCTGTGTAAGAGGATTCCAGGTGAAACTCGCTTTCATCTTCGGCCTAATCATCACTCTCCATCAGGTAAGATTTGGGCCAAGAGTTCCCCGTTTTGTTTAAAAAAAAAAAAAAATTATCATTAATGACCCTTCTACTCACCCCATGGGAACGATTGCGCCAGACCCACGAGCACTGCTACAAACGCCAACACACGCGTGCTGTACATCTTGTTCTTCACACAAGCTTAGTTCAGCAGACTTTTAATGAGACGTCCGCTCTCGATGACCGCTTGCTGGATATAAAGCACTCTTGCTTGCCGTGAACCCGAATCTATAAGTTAGTATGTTTCCTTTTGGGTAGATTTCCTGTAATAAGGGGGCTCACCGTGGGTTAGCGCAGGATAACGAAATTAATATTTTGCAAATTTACCTGTTATGTGATCGAGGGGCCAAAAATATAAATAGGTAATAAATAGGTATACTTAGGTAATACTTACTTATAGGTAATTGGTAACCTGAGTAAATAGGTCCTAAATAGGTAATAAAATAAAATTAAAATACAACATAATTGGATACTGAACTTAAAACATAAAATAAAATAATCAAACCAAAACAATCAAAACAAAATCTTATATATAAAATTCTCGTGTCACAATGTTAGTTACCTTACTCCTCCGAAACGGCTTTACCGATTTTTACCAAATTTTATATACATATTTAGTAGGTCTGAGAATCGGCTACTATCTATTTATCATACCATAAGTGATAAGGGTTGTCCACCCCTAACATTTTTTTTTTTAATTTTTGGACAATTTTTTTTTTTTTTTTGTAATGTGGCACTAAATATACAAACAACCCTAAATTTTCTACTTTCTTCCATCATCCCCTATTTTTTAATAGTAATTTTATTAATATAATAATTTCCCTTGGTCCAAGCATCACGCATGATTTCGCTAATTCTTTTTTTGTTGTTTTTGGATGAGTAGAATGTTGTTATGAAAGAAAAAATAAAAAAGTTGACGGGAGCGAAGCCGCGGGGGACAGCTAGTTATGGATATATAATATATATATATAAATAGTAATATATAGATATATATAAAAAATTGAATATGCTCCGAAACTACTGGACCGATTTGAAAAACTCTTTCAGTGTTAGATAGCACATTTATCGAGGAAGGTTGTAGGCTATACATATATAATCACATTAAGACAAATAGGAGCGGAGCAATAATATAAAATGTGACGCAGACGAAGTTGCGCGGGTCAGCTAGTAATAAATAAAACGCTATTTGTGAGTGTAGTGAGACGAGCGAGTGTATTACGAGTATGAGGGACCTCATTATACTCACAATTAGCGTTGTACCAAACCACACCGCGTTTTTTTTAAGTACTCATGAATGTAGTAGATCGCACAGGGTTTTTGCATAGATGTCATAGATGTCCCTGTCATAGATGGTCATTCATTCACTGACCAACCTTGGCAAGCCCCAGACATTCTTTTAGACAAAGAATAGAGAAGAGAAGAAGAGAGCGAAGAAGGGAAGTACTTTAGATCTCATCTTTTTTTAATTAATTAATTTATTAAGTATATACTTTATTGTACACACCTCATAGCAAGAACAGGAAAAACGTTTATAAAACAAGTGTACAATGGGCGGTCTTATCGCACAGGGCAATCTCTTACACTACCTTAGGATGGATTAAACGAAAAAAAGACAACAAAAAAAAACAAATCTCACAGGAAATAGTTTGAAATTTATTTAAACACTTGTCTTAAAATAATGCATACACTTAACTGGAATGGAAATGGAATGTCTTATGAACACAAAAAACAATGATTTAAGATTTAGACATCGGAGAGCGATGCTCGGTTACATAAACTGGCATCTTCCTACCAGGATAACCCAAAACAGTTGTGTTCAATTTATCGTCAGGGTGAGATTTGTTGTATCTGATTACTGCAGCATACAACTCGTCGCGTAATCTAGCACTGCACAGCTTCACTACTACAGAGTGCGGGTGTAACCTGTTGTTGACCACTCTAACACACTTCAGTATATCACTGTCTTTTAGATCATATGCCCGAAGTGACACAACTTTCGCCAATTTTATCACGATGGACGGTAGATTTTCATTTTTAAGTTCTGGTAATCCGTAAAATTCTATACTCGCCTCGCGCATACTCTGATCTAGAGTGTTAATATTCACATTTAGTTGACTCAGTCTTTATTATCTCGGAGATCTTTGAACGTAGTTCACTATTCTCAGTTTCCACTGACTTCAGTTCAGCATTCAACTCGTTCATTTGAGTGATGTCAATTGGTCCACATTTCTTCAACTCTTTTAGCTGTTTCATAATATGGTCTGCTTAAGATCTAATCATATTTCTTGCTTCAATTCGCATTCGATTTTGTATTTCCTCTCGTATGTCATGAATCTTAGCCATTTTGAAAGAACGCAATCAATTACACAAATGCAGTTATTAGTCCAAACTCAAACCTATTGTACAGTTGTATAATAACTTTGCGAATTTAAAATAATGTCACATTTATTAGATCACGACCACATAGCACTTTAGTTTTTACAATTAAAATATTTCTATTAGTTAGAAAATTTGATGAGTATTGTCAATCAGAATTTGATTCTGCGTTCCCAGATAGCATACAGTTGCAACAAAACGTTTCACTGAGATTTAAAAATTGTAGATCAGAAGGTTCGCTGTTGTTGCAACGGAGTGGTTGGTTAGTGCAGCAAACGAGTCCTTGAGTGGTGAGTTGGTGACTGCAAATCGGCAAACGTAGCTGGACTCTGGATGGAGCGGAGAACCGGGTGTTGCGGCGCAGCTTGGGAGAAGCTTTATGCAGCAGTGAACTGCGGCAGCCTTCTATATTCTGTCGCTTGTCCGTAACTTTGATTTTGGAAACTGTAGTTAGTAAATAGATCTAGCGACTCCCTACGATTGAGAATGACTGTGTTCAGTTTGATTTCAACTTTTATACGAAACACAAACTGCGGACAATTGCACAAAATATCGCAATCGGGAAAACAGAACAAAATAATTTTATTGTAGACTGTTTTTTTTTTATCACCAGATTTACAATATTTAATCCTGTTTGTCAATCGACAGCAATAGCTACATAAAAATATTCAGCAATAATCTTCAAAATTCGTCTAGTCTTTTCTTACCAAAATACTACTGAGCGACACTGATTGAAACAAAATAACGTTAATTGCATCATGTTATTCAACCTCCGGATATTTAATACTTACAGGTTAACATTTGCATTTAATTTTGTTGATAGGTTCACATTTGAACAATCTCACCTTTTTTTTTAATTTTTTTTATACAAAACGGGGAAACTCTTGGCCCAAATCTCACCTGATGGAAAGTGATGATTAGGCCGAAGATGGAAGCGAGTTTCACCCGGAATCCTCTTCCACAGAGGAACTGGCTATGGTGGTAGCTTGCCAGGCGGACTAAGAACAAGTACTACCACCAACCAAACCGAGCAGGGTCTGAATCAGGTGGTTTAACCACTAGACCACGGAGGCGGTTAGTGTCACCTGGTGGTAAGTGTCGTTGTTTTTCGTAATGAATCACGTTTCCTATTCGCTCTTGACTATAGAACGCAAACTATCAACCAGCATCAGCAGATAATCCCACAAGTCAGCTGTATTGTTTAATCCTTGAGCGGAAGCTGCATCAAGAAAATAACCCTTTGAATGACTACCCAATAATATAATCGTTATCATCATTTTTCCAGTCGATTTTCAGTCTAGCCTACTAGGTTAGCAGTCCAGTCTAGGTTCCAAAAACATGCCTTTGGCAACAAGTTCAAATAAATGGCAGCGATTTAACGGGATTCATTGTAAAAATAGGGTTACCTCAGGGTTAGCTCCCACTGATCAGAACCAGGCCCAGGTCGACGGCGCGCTGTGTTCGACGCGCGCCTCAAAGAGTTGTCAGCAAAGCAGAAGGGGCCCGCCTGCCGGGGTTGCGGAATTTATTCGAAAGAGTTACCGCGGTCCTGGAACGCAAAGGGCAGTAGGAGGAACTCGGATGGGTTTTAGTCGGTAGGAGTCTGAAACTCCCTCTTTTTTTGCCTAGAGCGGAAAGTCATTTGATGATTTACCATCCTTCAAAAAAGTGTTACCACAGAGTTAATGCTGAGTCCTTTCATGTTTTGGGTTAAAATAAATTGATCTTTCCTAATTATTTTTCTCTCCTTATTTTTAATTAGGGACTACTTAAAATTCAAGCAAACTAAATCTCCCAACTAATTAACCACTGTATAACAAAAATACTGATTTGCACACTAAATTACGAAGACACTAAATAATGACGGTCAACGTCAGGGGCACCCCAAGGTTCGGTTAGTTAGGTTCATTTAAACCGTACGGAGCGGGGCTCCGTCGACCTGCTAACGGAAACGCTAACCCTAAACGGTCGACGTCACGGGGAGTTAGATAATTTTTAGTTAACAGGTAGTCATTCAGTAAAACTGTTTAGCTATATGGATCAAACAGTACAGTAGATTTGATTTATTTGATGAACAAATTTAGTATTTTTGGTGGTAACTTCGAATATTTGAATAGAAAAAATTGGATTTATAGTTGTAGGATCAAATACTACCCTATTAAAATTAATTTAGAATTAAATGTATTTAATGTAGAATTCAACCTAAGTAACCCAAATAATGTTAATTTTCTGTCTCAGTATACAATACTAGAAGACAGTTCTAGATGTTCAAAAACATTTTTAACTGTTGTATTTTTGTATACTCTATATAATATATCTATTTCGATGCACTTGTAATATTAACCGTTAGTCTACCGGGCATTCTAAATAAAAAATATACCTCCGTACATAAATTGAAATATCAAAATAACAGCTTTTTTCTAAAGGCATAATGGCAGTTTATACGACAGCTAAAACAAAGTTTTTTTCTGAATACTAAAATCGATTTATTAAAATTGTTCATTTAAATTAAACGAGTCGAATGATAAATAAATAATCGATTATGACCCACCGTTACAATTAAAAAAAAAAACAAATTGGTTGAACGGTAAGGAAATTACGTGTTATTGGATCTGTGTTTTTTAATTGCATTTAGATATGAAGTTTTTAATGTTCTTCATGATATTTATAGTTCCATAATTGTCATATTTGGGGGCCGAGTCAACCGCGTCCGTAGGAGAATACCCTTCAGCGAATCCCTACACGTGGTCCCCGGGTGGTGCTAAACAGGTGATACTAACCGCCTCCGTGGTCTAGTGGTTATACCACCTGATTCAGACCCAGAGGTCCCGGGTTCGATTCCCAGCGGAGGCAAATTTTTTGCTCGGTTTGGTTGGTGGTAGGACTTGTTCTAAGTCCGCCTGGCAAGCTACCACCATCATGTCTAAGTCTGTCGCCATAACAACAATGTTAACAGCATTGTTGTGTTCCGGCAGTTAGAGGTATGATAGCCAGTTCCTCTGTTTAACAGGATTCCGGGTGAAACTCGCTTCCATCTTCGGCCTAATCATCACTTTCCATCAGGTTTTGAATAAAAAAAAAATATTTCTAATCGTATTTACATATGAGTGGGTGATATTTGTGTAAGTTGGCGCGAAACTTTGATTTTGGCAATCGTTAAACTTCGTTAGGTACCGCTACACATAATTATTATCCTTAGAAATATGGAAACATTCGTCAGAAAATCAAATGCTGAGGAAACGACAACCTCTGTAATGGAGTTGAGTGTCCAAAATCCACAATTTTCAAAACGTTTGTTTACCTATTTATTTTCAGAAAATCTAAGTATACTACCTATTTGAGAGGTGAAGTAACTCATTATTTAAGACACATTTTACGTAGACTGACGCAATTTGAACGACTTGTAATTTGAGATATTTCTCACAAACTTATCGTATAATACACCTGCGGAAAAACATTTTTCATAATAAATACGATTACATACCGAAATTTGATATTTATTCCTGAATTTGATGATGTAATTCGCAAAATCTCGTCGACTCAGCTGGTGTGTCATATGTCAAAATCTTGTCGTGCAGAGTGGTTAAGTAAATAAGAAGCTAATTAAATAAACTAAGAGCTGGGTCGTCGTACGAATGACACAAGGCTAGTTGTAAATAACGAAGTCTGTCAGTATTTGGGAGGGTGCCAAACTACCTTCGTGTATTATGAAATACGTTCTAGATATCACCAAAACAAATTGACCGTCGGCCCAAGCATAGAAGGTATGCGTAATATTGCTCACCTTCGTAGTACTGTGATGCCCCAGCTACTCTCGCTATGGCTATTAATTGTCGAAATCAAACAACGATTGGGTTTAAGTATTAATAATTGAAACACTTGCTCTGTTGAAAGCTAATACATTACTCCTTTTCATGAAACAATCTACTCTTTACATTCTTTTTTATTTATATTTTATTCTCAATATTTAATCCTTACAAATCTTTATCGACTGGCCATTACGACCGAGATGGTCTCTTCAGTACACACTACCTATTAGTCTTAGTCTAATACTTAGTATCAATTATTGTACCTGTAACAATAACAGTTTATATTTTTAGAGAATTTAGGAAAATTAACAAAACAAGGAAGGTTTTGTAACATTGTGGATTAATTGCACAGATAAGAACGGGAAAACTAAGTGTCGGGGACGTGCCAATTAGATAGATAAGCCTAGTTTGAGACGCAGTTCATTAGTAAAATGATTACGAATTTGAATAATATTTTACATACCTGATAACGTTATTTTTTTACAATAATTGGCGGTTTGCTAGAGCTTATCGCGAATACCGCCTTCCTTATAACGTGAGCATGACAACAGCGAATGACTATAGTTTACGCCAGATAAACGTGGAATAAAGTACATTGACCTTTCCCTAATATCTCTTCGTTGATACTAGTACAATAAATTAAGAACTGTTTTACATTACAAGAGAACGTAAAGGATCACGATAGAAGTCGATTCAGGACAGCTTTATGTCATTATTTCTGATTTTGATCTTAAGAAAGTCAATAAATGTATGTGGGTCAATGTACTTTATTCCACGTTTATCTGGCGTAAACTATAGGTTGTGCACACTTAACTTAAGATTGAATGCTGCTTAACTAAGATTTTTGTAAAACATCACATGATTTAAGAGAGTGTCCGTGGAGTTTCTTGCACGTTCTTCTACATAGAGACCTACGCTTTGGAACGTGCAAATAGCCTCATGTTTTTGACTGACCGACCTTGACATTTCAAAAGTACCTGTAAATGGTTTATTTGAAATAAATGCTTTGAATCTTGAATCTTGAAGTAGCGTATCACTTGAGAACGTCTGGACACATCATAATCTCACGCCTGCATCCCCGAAGCGTCGGGCAGAAGAACAGTCATATTCGCCCCTAAGAAGACCCACTGACCTACTCAAAACTAGAGATTCGATTTTTATATGCATAATAGCCTAAAATCAAGATGTTGGCTACTAAGAAAAACACTTTTGTACCAAAAAATATCCCAAATTTTCGGGATCAACAAATTTTATTGTATACTCCATGAGATGCGGTAAACCCTATCGGACACATACCTGTTGCCTTATTACAACATAGTATGGTTGCTTTTCTCAAAAGTATTCGCCAAACGGTTTGAAACATGTACTTATGAGTAGCAGGGATCGAGTCGAGAGTCGGGAGTCGTAATATAGCGGTAGATATCGTATTAAGCGTGATCATGGGAAGCGGGTTCAACTGTATTATTTATATTTATTTATTTCAAATATCTTAAGATAAATATGCATCCGATTATTCGATTTCTAGTCATAACGCTGCCACATTTTGTGAGCTACGCTTAGTCTCGTGTAAGGCAGCGGACACAAACTCAGCGAGCAAAGAGCGGCGGCGGCAGCGGCTCATGCAATTCCATAAATACGAGATTTTGAAGACGAAGACGAATTAAATATTGTATGAAATAGGAGTGAGGCGTATTTATAGAAACAGTTAAAAAAAAAAACAGATATTTCAAAGTAACAACATGAAACAGGTATCTCAGAACTGCTCCTACCTATTTCGCCTGTTGCTCAAACAACCGTAGTAGCCGTAACTCGACATACAAAACGAAATGACCTGGAACAGCTATGTGAAACAGTTCCAAATGAAATATGCTCCATTCTCTTCTGACTTATTATAATTGAAAGAGACAACATCTGTTCTTTGGAACAAGTTCTTTGCTCCTCTGGTTCATTGTAATAGAAAGAGATAGAACTGTCACTGTTTCTGAGCTTTTCAGAAACAGACACTATGTCTGAATCTGTTGCAATCAATGAGTCTTTAGTTTCAGTGGAACTATTGCGGCTGTAATTTTGGAACAGGATTTTGGAACTGTTTTCTTCTTGGAACTTAAACAGGTGAAACAGGTTTCTAATTTTATCTGTTCCAACTCACCTCTAGTATAAAAAGTACACTATGCGCAAACAAGCAAATTATAAACTAGGCCTAACTATAAAACATTGACGATAAAAATGTTTAGCTCAATGCTGGTCCGCTCCACAGCAACTAAAGTGCCCAAACTTTGATGGAAATGTGAAAACATTGTTGGACCTGCTGAAGATTGTAAGATTACCTTTGCATTTAGACTCATTCTCTGCTGCATTGTATAATTTTACTCATAAATTATTTCGTAACTAATGTAACCATGATTTTGTAAAAACTGACAACTGGTTCAAAAGAGTGTGCATTGAGTTTCTTGCACATTCTTCTCCATAGGATCTACTCTTTGGAACGTGCAACTGCCGTGCTGGAGACAGGGTCGGTGAGTGTGTTTTGTTGCAGAACAACCTGCTGCTCTTGTCGCTAGCGCGGCAGAATTAGCTTCATCTATTTGACTGACAGACCTTGACTATTCAAAAGTAATAAAGGATTTTGTATTTGAATGCGCTGGTTCCGTGAAATTGCGCAGTGTCCGCGGCCTAAAGGGAGTGAGTGTATCGTCACCAACCGCGCACAAGTCCACACTTCCAACTGCTACTGACAAGTTCCAGATGGAAGGGCCCAGCATTACTGTGCTATAGAGACTGACAGAATAAACACAAAAACGATTGAATATATAAACAACGGGTCCTTGTTTTTTTTTAACCGACGTCCCAAAACGGAGGAGGTTCTCAATTCGGTTGTATTTTTTTTTTCTTATGTTTGTTACCTCATAACTCCGTCAATTATGAACCGATTTCCGAAAAATTCAGATTGCAGATTGGTCCCATTAAAATTTTATCAAAATCGGTTACGAAGTTTCGAATTTAAAACGAAATAGCTGGAATTCGTTTACTTGGATGATGGTTTTTCGTCATTCAAGTAATCGAAATTGCGTATTTTACTTTTCTGTGATTTTGCAGTGGTGTTGTTACTTTTTACAAAAAAATACAACCGACTTCCAAATTAAAAAAAACACTACAAAGTAAAAAAATAACTTTAATTTCGGAAGTCGGTGTTTTTGTTAGTATCTTCGTATTTTGACACCGACTTCCGATTTTTTTTGATACTATAATGTTACGTCATTTTGTTACGTAGGTATAGGATGCTTAATGTTTCAGCAAGTGTGACGATGTCAGGTAATATGGCAACTGATTATAATCATTGTTATGGTACTGCTTTGTTTGTTTTATAAACATTGTTATGGAATGGGCTTTTGATCTGTACACGAAAAACTTTGCAACGTCCAGGTAATATTGCTGCGATGAAAGTCACTTTCTATGCTCCCTTTTTTTAAGGATTGGAAATCATCAAATGATTCCTCCCGCTTTGGGCGGAGCAGAGGGGAAGGTCAAACTCGTACTGACTAAAACCCGTGTTTCTCCTAACGTCCCTTGCGTTCCTGGATTTGCGGTGGCCCATTCTTCCAAATCTTTTCTGCAGTTTTAGCATGATTTATGACATACTTGCCAAGTATCAACATCATCTTCCTGCCCTTATCCCATGTTACGTTTTTTTCTTCCACTCTGCCCTATCAGCCGTCCAACTATCACTAACTACCATATCATTAATATCGCTCCTCACACAATCCATCTTTTTTTTTCTTTGGCCATCCTCTCACTCTCACCCATTCGGGAGATAGTAGGTACTCTTTAATATTTTTAGACATGGCAGGCGTGTGCATACCCTTTAGTGACCAAACGATATTTTGATGAATACTGAGCAATGCGAAATTAAATCGCTTTTTTATTGATACCACATGGATACTAATTTTTTTAAGGTTATTTCATACATACAGAGACTTTTTATAACATAGCTCGTAGATAAACTTACTTGGATCTGATACACATATTGCCAAACCTTCTAGCTATATAAGACTAAGTGTGCATCCCTGTGCAGGTGTGCTCTGCTTGGGCGGATTAACGCCGTGTCCTCGAAGCGGCGATCTGCGGCGACCTCTCGCGCCCTGGTCCAATCCATGGTCCGGAAAGAGACGGACTGGGACGCCGTCACCTTCTCTGCGAAGCAGTCATGCTAGCGAAGGAGGTGACGGAATGGGAGAGGGAGAGAACTTAGAGAACTGAGAGGCCACCGTAGGCGCGGGCCTGTGGACGATGAGCTATGGGTAGCTCGCCATCCGTCCGTCTTATGATGACAGGCCGTGTCGACGGCGCGTTCGTGTTCCACGCGCGCCTCAAAGAGAGTCAGCACACAGAGGGGCCCGAAAAGGCCTACGCCTGCCGGAGTTGCGGATCTATTCAAAAGAGATACCGCGGCTCCGGAACACAAAGGGCAATGAAGGAACATTGATGGGTGACACTCCCTCCCGCTCCGCCCAAAACGGGAGAAGTCATTCGATGATTTCCCATTCCTAAAAAGAAGACTAAGTTTGCATAAGTTTAGCCCTTACCAAACATGGTAGAGTCTATGTCTACGACGACTCTGAACAAAGCCGTCCCTTAGAGCTTGTGCACTGTAATAGCCTGACATGATCTGGGCGGTATCCGACGCCACTCGACTTTACCTTGACCATGCTACATCAGCTTCCATCCAGTTCCTACCTCATAGGGTTTCCAGCGATGGTCATCTACCACTGGGACTTCAGTCGAACTATCGTTCATGACGAATTGTACCTATGTGGTCTGTAAACGAGTCGAACCGCAACCGCCCTTGTGTTAGCAGATGAGACGGTTTGACTGGGAATGGCATCCAATATAACTGAGACAAAATGTGGAACTTTCATCTAGCATTGGTCGTATAGCAGTACCATGCAGGACGTTTGGCATTGAGATGGTCCACTTATGTAACGGGGTTATGAAATGGGATTGAAGCGTTCTGTACCATCATATAAAACATGACATGATTAAAATTTTCATTGGCGAGGCCTATTATGCGTCAGAGAATTTTAACACTGCGGTGTATATTGCAGTTTTAGATCTGCGATTCCTAATTAGAATAATAAGAACCCCTTTCAGTTGCTGTCGCAAAAAATATTTTATTATAATAATATGGAATGCATTTTTGTTTCTTTTTTATTCGCAAAATAGTTGAGCTAACGTCATCTATAACTGTTCCTAATTTGAACGCAGCCTTCGTTCAAGTTGATATAATTACCATTAGTAGTTTTTGAGATATCCAGACGTGACAGACGGACAGACTTAGCAACACCATAGGTAAGTGTTCCTTTTTACCATTTTGGTATCGAAACCTAAAAACACGTATAAACAACCAAAATCGCTTTCGTATACGAGGAATGTTATTTAGGATTTAGGTTGCCTAATAATTGTTATTGTTTTTTTCAAGCAACATTTGTACATTTCTCAGGTCTCAGAACATCTCGATCCAATGTCGTGATGAGAGCCTCCTCAGATTTTGCAAAGGCTTTTGCGTGCTATACAGGGGGGCTACTCTCTAAGCCCGATGTCCGTAGTTTCGGGCTTAGTTGCGGGCGTATTCTACTCCGTATTAATTACGGACTTACGATTGGTTCCAAGTTCAATAAAAGTGAACACGATTTCACAGCGACTTCCAATAGTGTTGACATTAATTCTTATTAGTTAGGTTATATGGAGCAGAATGCGCCCGCAACTAAGCCCGAAACTACGGACTTTGGGCTTAGAGAGTAGCCCCCATGGTGACAAAGAACAATGGCAGCCACCCATACATTAAATTAGCTGAGATTAAATTCTTGCGTCTTTTAATGAAAAACATCTTGTCTAACTCGGCGTCAACTACTGAATAAGTCTGTGCAAGTATTTTTATTCCAGAAAGCCGAGATTAAGAGAAATTCAGTCATGAACTTTTGTAGGATAATTATGTCTATGGTAATTCCAATTTGAAAACAACCGCGGCCCATCTGTGAAACGTGTTTCACTAAACACGAATCAACAGTTGTCAAACCAACTTGTATTTATTTTTAGATTTGGGATACTAGTCTTTTTGTCCAAGATTAATTGAAAGTAATTGATTTATTTTTACACTACAACATTTTTACTTGCTTGTACGGTACATTTCCACATCGAAATAAACAGTATTGTTAATTCATTTATTCCGTTTAATTAAAATAAACTAAAACTGATTTTATTACATTATTACGCTGTGCTTACTGTCACTTGGCCGAATAAATATGAAAAGGTGACACTAAACGTCAATGAAAAAATCAAATTACTTTTTATATATAATATCTTTTTTATCCAGCTTTAACTAGTTAATGTGATAATTTGAAAAAACATAGAAAAATAATTGAACTGCCTTCGTATATAAGTCACTTTTAGACGCTTAAATCGAATTCAGCTAAGATCTCGCCTTTGTTCTTTTGACAGATGGGGAGGAAGTGGTAGACCAAACGGATGGGTTCATTGTTCGAAGAGTGTCATGAAAGAAAAGAGAGAAAATTGCGTGACGACCGTAAGTATCATGGGGCAGGACAATGATAAGATGATGAAAATTATAAAATGAGCCCTCTCAGATGATGTCACTTAGAAAAAAAACTGCGTATTAAAATTTACATTATTTTATTTTAATCGATACTTTACATCTACGGTCATGAGATTACATTAAACAATCTTTATACATAGTTTAAAGTTACAAAACAAAATATTATTAAGGATACAGTACTTAAGGGAGTCGTTTAAATCACACAATAATTAAGTTTGATTTAATGTAAAAAAACTTAAAACTTTGCTAATCAAGTACATTGATTACATTTAGTGTAATCAATGTACTTGATTAGCAAAGTTTTAAGTTAACAAAAAATATATTTGCACAACTCTTTTTAACGGAGAAGCTCGTTGCTAAATAATAACAGCTGGACGGGCTTATCGTTACGGTTAAGCAACGCAACCTCTGTACCCAGTGTTATATTATAACACTGGGTACAGAGTGCATCTTCAAACGTCTGCACGCACATATCCAGTTTATTCTATTATAATGTCACCGTGAAAGCTTAGGAGAGGTGAGTGTGAAAGTGAACTGCAGTGCGATTCTGTAGACGTGTCGATGTGAACACTTAGGCGAAGTGAACGACAAGTGAGCTGTCATGCCATCTTGTTTGTATGATTTGACGCCTCACTTGTCGTTCACTTCGCCTAAGTGTTCACTTCGACACGTTTACAGCAGTGCGATTCTGTAAATATGTCAAAGTGAAGGCGTGGGTGAAGTGATCACGAAGTAAGCTGTCAAGCCATACAAACAAGATGAAATGACGCCTCACTTGTCGTTCACTTCAACTAAGAACCGCACTGCTGTCAAACCATCCAAACAAGATGGTATGAAAGCTTACACCAAAGTGATCACGGTGAGATGTCAACAGAATCGTCTGGCAGCTTTCCCTCTGAGCTGAACTGATAGGTCTTTTAAACCTCACTGCACCTAAATCTTTTGTATTCTGTCGATTCTGTCGACATCTCACCATGTAAACTTTGATAATAAAGTGCTCATTTCATCTTGACTGTATCGATTGATAACTCAATTCGCCTCAGTTTTACACGGTGAGTAATTTCGAAATCGTACTACTAAATCATACTGCAAGAACCCCACGTGTTCAAGTTGTACTGTTCATTTAGGAGAAATCACGGAATCTTAAATTGCTAAGGTACAAACGAAAAATAGTAAAGTCGTAAAGTAAACTGACTTGAGTGTGAGAGCACCGTTGTTTTTCTTTGTTTCTTGTTTATCTAATTTCACATTGATTGGCTCATATTTGTGCGTCACATTCGGGTATAAACGTGTTTTTTTCTTCTCTCTTTCTTCTTCATTTTTATCCAAGCTGATATTTGTTGGTTTATACATATTTGATGATATATAGATTGGATCATCTTGAAATATACCGTTGTTCAGTTCTTCCAACATAGCTATAGTTCGGTTGTTATTTTTTTCACGCATATCTTTAGACCTATTGTCTGTTGTTCCTTGCATTATTTTTTTCATATTCAATATAAAATTGCGCGCTCTTTCATCCAAGCTGGATATATTTTTTTCCATATCTTTTAACATATCTAGTGTAAGTTGGATTTCATTTTTATCAGTAGTTGTTGTTTGTACATATTGAATATCATACGTACGACCATTTAGATCGAAACATAATTTTGAGATAAATCCTTCCTGGAAACAGATAAAATAGCATAACTTACAATCCTAAGAGATATTCCTCGAAAAGTTACATAGAGATGTGCGCATTCCATGAAAATGGGAGGGTGCTCCAACCAGACGGGTTTTGTCAGATACAAAACCCGTCTGGCTTTGACTACTGCCTGGTGGAGGCTGTCCGGCTGTTGCATACCTATGTACAAATCACGCGGAGCTTTTTGATAACACGATGAAGAAATTGGATGACATCAGAAAACCATTTCTACTAATTAACGTGTCATGCGAAAAACACGACATGCGAATGTGTATGGTTTTTTGTAGTTTGCTCATGGCGATATATAGTTGGTGTAGCGCTGCTAATTGCCTAGAGTAATCACAAATCTGGTCAAGAATGTTTTAGTTCCATGTAGAAGGAAACCATTCAATTATGAGTATCATCAACCGGGAACAAGTTCAGAGTCCGGGTTGCAACTGAGGCAATAGAAAAATCCAACACTCTGCCTCACTCGGGAATAGAACCTTGTGACCATGGACTAAGCGCCGAGAGTATAAAGGGTGGCCACGAAGATACGATCAATCATTGACATGAATCAGGAAAGAACAGCGAAGGAGTAAGAGAAAATGTCATTTCAATTACGTTTTAACAATTAGGATGGAAGTGCAGTCAGATCGAACAGGACAATAGGCACAAGGAAACGCAAGTATCAGACATGCTACGCATCTCTGTATAATGTAAAGTTATCAGTATTATCCTAATTTATAAAAAAATCCAATACTGAGTGATTAAGTGAGTGACTGACAGACACCTCACAGCCGAAAGTACAGCTAGTCTATTCTGTAAATAACCACTTCGATATCGACTTCACCTGAGTGACTAAGCTTACAAAGTGAACTTTATTTCACACATCATAAGGTCTTATATTTATACGAATTTGAAACTCACCTCGGATTCCACTGTCGAGACACGAAAATGTTGTTACAGAATAGCACTGCTGGTCTAAGTATCTTAGTAAATCACGTCAGAACGGCTGAACGGATCCATATGTAATTTGGCGCAGAGGCAGATTTTAGTCATAAGATACCTTTTACTCCGGGAGTACGAGTACGTTCCCTTGGTAGTTCCAAGGGAATTTGGACATTCACAATGGCGACACTGCTGGCTTTTGTTTGTACTTGGAATTGCGGCAAACTTCTCAAGTACAGTAGACCAGGGTCGATAATTTTTTAAACCAAATAAAATAATAGTAGGATGAAACCCATTGGAAAAATAATTTACAGGCGATCTGAGGTCTGAAAGTGGATGGGGTGCGTGTTTAAGGGTACAAAACGATTTATCTCGATTTCCAGCAAAAGTACAAGTCTTATGGAAACAAGTCAAATATTAAAGTTGTAGGTAATAAGAAGATCTACCACTTTTGCATTTCCACTTTTTTCACATAACATCAAAATCTGTGTGAAAATAACCGTTTTAGATTTTTTTTATTTTTCTCTTTTACAAGAATTTTTTTTTCACGAGTTTTGGTGAAAACTTACCTTTATGTCCCCAATATGCTATACTTTTTTTTTATTTAATAATTATTTATGTTTTCACCTTATTTTGACTTCATAAGTCAAAAATCACCTTCATGTTCAATCGAAAATTCTCCCATCAAAATACCTGCTTTTTTTAAAAAAGTCGGTGGTCTTTCCGTTCACTGAAATCTCTACTTTCAGATGGTGAAAAAAAAATACACTACTCTTGTAAATGTTCCCAAAAATGCAAAGAAACGAATGATAAAATTGTACGAGGTAGATACTATTGTACGGGAAGGCAAAATTCTTTTTTTAAATATTAAGTTCACTACACATCAACTCGTGACGTACTAAGAGAGATGAGCATGGTTTTAGTCTAAGTGTGTGCTTGAGCGTGTATGTTCACTTGCAGGAGCACGGTTTTGTGGCTTCACTTTTTTTGTTCGCGGTGCGACGTCTTCGATCGTCTTCGTTTCTTTGCAGTTTTTTGTGAACATTTTCCATAGTAATGCATTTTTTTTTCACCATCAAAAAGTTGAGATTTTAATAAACAGAAAGACCACTGACTTTTTAAAACAAGCAGATATTTTGATGGGAGAATTTTCGATTGAACATGAGGGTAATTTTTGAGTAATTAAGTCAAATAAGGTGAAAACATGAATATTTTAAATAAATAAAAATACATTTTGTTGGGGACATAAAAGGTAAGTTTTCACCGAATTTCGTGAGAAAAAAATATTTCTTGAAAAAGAGAAAAATAAAAAACCAAAAACACGGTTATTTGAATTTTTTACATAGAGTTTGAGGTTATGTGCAAAAAGTGGAAAACAATAGTTGTAGATCTTTTATTACCTACAACTGTTACTTTGCTATTTAACTTTTTCCATAAGATTTGTAGTTTTGCCCGAAATCGAGATAAATCGTTTTTTACCCTTAAACGCGCACCCCCATCCACTTCCTGACCTCAGATCACCCGTAAATTATTTTTCCATTCATTTTTGTTATATTTTCTTTCTTTTCTAATGGGAAACCCCATTCAACTATTTTTTTTTTTCACTTTTTCCATTTTCAAAGGCTCAGGTAAGAAAGATTATGATATTAAACAGTTGTTAATATACTTACTAAATCCGTGTTCATTGTAATGCAATATTTTTTTATTGGGTCAGTAAATACCACTGACACTCCCACCAGCAGCATAGCTATAGTCGCGAACCGGAACATTTCAGCTCATCGGTTGCTGGAAAACAAAAAAAAAGTATTATTATTCTCTACAGGGAAATATCGTTATCTTTTTATTTTTTTTTTATTTTTTTTTTTTTATACAAAACGTGGAAACTCTTGGCCCAAATCTCACCTGATGGAAAGTGATGATTAGGCCGAAGATGGAAGCGAGTTTCACCCGGAATCCTCTTACACAGAGGAACTGGCTATCATACCTCTAACTGCCGGAACACAACAATGCTGCATATTTTTGTGAATGAGTGATTGATTAATAATAATAAATAAATAAATAAAAAACTTTATTTCCACTTTTACAATTTTTACAAGTATTTTGAAGCAATATTGCAATTTTTACAAACATATTTGTTAAAAATTGTATGTCACATAGGTTATCGACCTCTGACATACAAGCTAAGATTAAACTTGTGTTATGGAGCTGGGCTCATTCCATTAATTACATCAACGGACTAATGCACATAGCTTTAGCGATACATAGGGTTTTTTTTGCTTGGATCGAAGATGTGTTTGATGAAATCTTCTTCAATAATGTTACTTAGAATTAAGAGGGCTAATTGTAATTATTTAGGCTAAATGTTCACATCTCAGTCGCAATCTGCTAAAAACATATAATCTAACTCTGCATTTAAACAGCTTGCGACTTAGATACGATTGCAAACGTTACTTCAAAATGATTAGAGTTGGCCCTCCGAGCAATGTTTGATTTTAGACTGTAGAAGAGAGAAAAACAGACAATATAACTTGCGCCATAGGCCCTAGAACTTACGTTCTATCAATAACAATGACTGTTAAAAATTTATAAAAACTCTCCAAAGATTCTTAAAAAATCAACACTAGTGATCGAGTAGTAGTGAGTCCTAACTATTTTGGACATAAAACGTTTCCAATGTGAAACAAAAAAAAAATTAGAGGTGTGAAGGGACACCCGCATGGAACGAAGTTCCTTTTCTAGCAACAGGCATCCCGCCGTACGGTGACATATTTTCTCGCCTTTTCTTCATGCCAAATAATAGCTATCTAGTATTATTATGTACAATAAACCTGTATACACTCAACAAAAATACATTAGTATCTAATATCCTATGAATTTTTGACCTTGACCATGACCTTGACCTTGACTTTGTCCTTGACTTTGACTTCGACTTTGACTAACTAATTTGAATACTGGCATGCTTTCTATAAGAGAGAGAGAGAGAGAGAGAGACAGACAGAAACATCAACACAACAACACGCACGGCTTACCTACAATAGCTTTCTATATCAAAAAGTGTCGTGTCAACTTTTCGTGAGAATTTTTTCCGTCTAGCCCCCTTTCACAACGCGCGATAAGGAACTTCGTTCCAAAAAACAACGTGAAAAATACATACAACTCTTTCACCTTGACGATGTCGGTCACCGATGGAGCACGCTTGCCTAGAAATGTTGTAGTTATCAGGAAACAGACTCCGGCTGGGATTCCAATACACACAATCGTTCATGTGTGTCGATGTGACTTATACCTCGGAGTTCACTGTTAAGTATGAATGTTGTTACTCCCGAAGTCAGAAAACAAAAGATCCCCGAATTAATAAATTTCGATTTTTGCTACTAAGTACACTCACAAATCTATATCAAACAGTTATTGGGGATTTCCTCTTGTGATTCACAACAAAGAACAAGAGGCCCCGATAACTGTTTCTAGGCAAATACCCCGAACGTAGGTTGATAAATGTTATACAACGTGTTTATTTTTATATCTCGTAACTCACCACTTAAAAGAATCGAATAATATTTTGCAACAATTTTTTTCTTGATCTATTTTCACACAAAATAATCCAACAAAACTGCGACTGTCCGTTTAAAACACTTAAACCTGAAAAAACGATAAAGTAGCATTTTAATATGAACTCCAAATGAACTAACTTAACAGTACGATGATATCTACTTTGGTCATGTTTCACTTACTAAGCAGTTTATATTTTAATTTTAAGTTGAAATAGTTGGTTCCTATGGCAATTGATCATCGATATCTTGAATGAGTTTCACAATAATAACCATTTTTTATATAAAAACAGATGCGACGCTCTGCACTGCACCATCACCACAGCGAACGGCATTGAATGAAATGAGTCTGACCCGCTGTGAATCCACAAAACGCACCTACGCGCGTGAGTGCGTAAAAACCCGCACGATAATGCAGATCTGAGGCCTTAGTGTGAGTTCGTTCGAACGCGTTTGATTGCGAGCGCGTTAGTTTTTAGTATGAGAAATTAGGTTCTACGAGTGACCACCAGGTGGCACTATAACTAAATTCCCATACTAAATTCTAACGCGCTCGCAATCGAACGCGTTCGAACGTGAGTCGAAAAAACTCACACTAAGGCCTCAGCACTGTGATGCGTGGCAGTGTGATAACCGCCTTAGTCATCTGCGAAGCATGGCCCTGTATGGGGCCCCAATCTGGGCGGACTCCCTCAATAAGAGGGAGAATGCGACAGCCATCCGCAGGCCACAAAGGGCCATTGCACAGCGGGTGGCGAGGGCCTACCGTTCGGTAGGCTTTTCGGTGGCATGCGCTCTGGCGGGCACCCCTCCTTGGGAGTTGGAGGCTTGGGTGCTCGCCAGGGTGTACGAATGGATGGCGCGCCGAAATGCGCTCGGGGAGCGCCCTGTCGCAGAGGAGCGGGAAGCCGTGCGGAGGGAGGCGAGGGACGCTATCATCGTCCATTGGACGGAGGACCTCGCCTCCGCCACCTTTGGTCGTCGTACCCTGGACGCGCTCGGTCCAGTCTTGCGAGACTGGCCCGAGCGGCTGCACGGCTTCCTCTCCTTCCGTCTGGTGCAGGTGTTGTCTGGCCACGGCTGTTTCGGCACACACCTGCACCGGGTCGGGAGGGAGGAGACACCGGCGTGTCACGACTGTGGCGCGGCGGAGGACACGGCGCAGCACACACTGGAGGTGTGCCCAGCTTGGTCCGAGCCGCGTCGCAGTCTCACTGCGGAGATCGGACGGGACCTCTCCCTTCCCAGCGTGGTCAGATGCATGCTGGGGAGTGAGGAGTCCTGGGCCGCGGTCGCCTCCTTTTGCGAGGATGTCATCTCGCAGAAGGAGGCGGCGGAGCGCGCGCGGGAGGACGATCCTCTCGCTGCGCCGCTCCGCAGACGAAGGCGAGGTCGGAGAAGACGTCCTCTTCTCCCTCCTCGCGGTGGTGATGGGCGGGCGACAGGCGCGGGGGCGCCTCCGCCCGCATTGCACGCATCACCACCATCGTCGGAGGTTCCCGGCCCTCCCCCAACGGGGGGTGGACTGGACGTAAAGGCTACGCCGATCTCCCAGTCCACCCCCACTCGGACGATGCGGGAATTTCATGCTGGGTTGTTTTAGTGGGTATACCGGGCTTGCCCGGGGAGTCCCACATAACCCTCCCACTCCCCCGAGTGAGAGGGTATGCGTAACGAATTTTTTCCCAGCCGAAAAAAAAACAAAAAAGGTGGGATAGATATTTACTATTGATGTTTAATCCTATCATTTGCCAGTTGAATCTTTTTATTGTTGACTCTAGAATTGATATTTAATAAATCATTTTGGAGGCAGCGGGTCGCCTTGTTTCACCCCTCTTCCTATGGAAAACGTAGGATCAGTGGATTCTAGTTTTATTTTTGCAGTACTATCTTTATAAATGTTTCTGATTATATCTTTATACTCTTGTTTGACTTCTTTAGCTTGCAGGGCGGTCCATATACTTGAATGTGACATGGTATCGAAGGCCTTTTTATAATCGATAAATGCGGTGTAGAGCGCTCTTTGCTTCTCTTGGTATTTTTACAATATTTGTTCTAGAGTATGTATATGATCGATTGTTGAAAAGTGCTTGCCTGCTCATTCTATTGGTAGGTGGGCTTCTATTGTGACAGTTATACTTTTTATAAAATTGTGGAAAACAGTTTATAGATACATGAGAGTATTCAGCTTATAGGCCTATAGTTTGTGATATCTTTGAGTCACCTTTTTTGTAAATTAAAATTATTTCCGACACATAAAACAACAGTAAATTAAAATTCAATCAATTTAAAATAGGTACGACTTGTTACTTTTGAGTTAAATGTTTAATTAAGATGTCTGTTATACTGCGTAACTGTGTATTTCGAAAATTGGAAGCCCATGTTTATTTTATACTAGCTGTTGCCCGCGACTTCGTCCGCGTGTATGTCCAAAAGTAAGTTAACACACAGCGATGTAACAGTCAATATCTGGCATTGCTCTCAGAATTAGGAATTTGGAAGACTGTAAATGGCACTGGCTGTATTATCTCTTCTGTTCAAAATGCCGTCCAGCCCTAGTAATTTTTCGAAATGAGAAACTTCTGTGCACAATGTTGAAGAAAGTTGCTAGGGTTGATAACACGCGATAGAGCTTCATAAAGTTGGACATGGGTATACCATTCCGAATATAAATCTAACCCCGCAACGGATAGAGTAGAGTAGAATAGAGACTGCGCTATCCGCACACTAAGACTCCAATTCGGTCTGTTGACCGTAAGTGTTCTGGCTAAGTTAACCAGCCTAGCTCCGACCAAATGCACATAGTCCTTCTGGGTAATCCACAGGTTTTGCGCTGCGATCTCACCGTTACACGATTTGTTCAGGTCGGGAAGCAACGGCCTCATTTCCAGGAAGTCGGCAACTTCTCGGCGTCGAAGAAACCTCTACAAATTAGGCTGTCTATGGAAGGCAATGTCTCATGATACCTATTATTATTTAAATGGTATTTCTACTTAGGCTGATACGTCGTTAAGATGGTCGCATGTATAGGTTTGCTAAAATGCCAATTTTAGCAAATAAATTATTTCATTTAATTTAATTTCTTTAGATGAAACTGAGAAAAATATCAGGAGGAGTTGGTATGTTTGGGTCCAGCATTACTAACTTGGAACCTCTTCGCAAGTTCGTATGTGGCGTCAAGGCCTAGGGATCTACAGTTCCCCTATGATACTCGAGGATGAAACCCGCTACGGATAATTTCTGGCCCTGAGCTGGTAATGACGTATCATACGCTTACTGAGAATTGAACAGTATAAAAAGTAAATAGAAAATAATTGGGAATAAGGGAGATTCTGGGAAAGATCGCAACGTGGCTGGAGCATCATGCTGGAGCAAATTAGCCGAAATTTTATATTTAATAATAGTCATAGCATTTAATCAAATTCGTGTATTCTCTGCCCTACAGAGGAACAAAATAAGCTGAAAATAAAATTGAATTAAAAATAATATAAATTTACCTAAAAGTTATGGTTTATCAAAAAGAACACGCTATATACGAGTACATAGTTTTCCGGGAATTCCTTATCTACGATTTGCCTTGTAAGGTTAACAGTGCCCGCGTCATCAATGTCGCTTGATAAACCATAACTAGAAGTATTTTCAATATTTTTAAAATGTGTGTCAATCCTACTAATATTTAATTGTGAAAGTTTGTATGTTTGTATGTTTTTCCGTCAATCACGCAAAAACGACTGAAGGGATTTGGGTGAAATTTGGCACACATGTAGGTCATTGATCGATTTTGTATAAAACTTATACAAAATAAAAATTTTATTCGATTACGAGTAGTCTCTAAAAAATTAAGATGTTTTTCTTTTTTGTGATATATACTTAGATTTATTACATGTATCTGCAAAATGTAAACGGAACGAAGGAGCCTGGATCCCACGACACAGGGAATCCTAGTGTGAGATCCAGGAATCAACACATTTGAATGTAAATCTTGAACAATAAACTATTCTTATTCTTATACAACAGTTGTAATTACGTTTTTCTTACATTTACGTTTTGTGCCTGCTCAAGTGCAATTGTAATTACGACATCGTAATTGCCATTGTTATTTAAAAAACCTAAGTACCTATATAATATTAACTAATTCACCAATTAAATGAAATGTCTTATATATATTTAAAATCATCAAAAATATGATGAGTTAGGTAGAAGAAAAATAACATGTGATACCAGTTAAAAAGGGGTAAATGGAAGTGTCTACTTACATTTACCCCTTCATCTATGATACCCCTCTTTTACTTGGGTAATTTCAAAACGTAATACCATAAATGCTGTTCTCCTTGTTACAGAATCTCAAAGACCAGATTCTGACCACCAACGTATGGCTCGAACATGTAAGTAACTTTGTATTAAATTATTTAGATGCATGCAAATTCTTGACGGACACCACCCGCCACGCTGCGAGCCTAACGAAGTGACATAATTCGGGACAGGCCTATGTCAGAGGATGGCCTGAGGTGGAAAGCTGAAAGGGGATTTTCCAACTATGTAGAGGTCAATTAGATGCACCTGAGTAATTATATAGTATTTCGCATCATATCGATCCTGGGATCACACATAGGCTATTTTTTATCCTGGTAAAATACATGGATTAATGGAGACAGAGGCAGAAATGGAAATCCAGAGTTCCTGCTGCCTTAGTATTTCAGATTCAAAAGTACCAGGAGAACAGAAAAATGTCGAAAAAAAATTTACCACTATGAGTGCCTATGAGTAATTATGAGTGCTAAAAGATTCAAAAGCACCAAGAGATCAGCAACATTTCAAATTATTTTTGTCACGAATTTTTTTTTTAATAGGAGAACAGAAACGTGTCGAAGTATTTTTGGGACTGGATTCACAAGTACTAGGAAAGCAGAGACATCTCGTAGTTTTTTTGTTGCTGGGATTATCAGCGCTTTAGATTCACAAGTACTAGGAGACCAGAAACATGTCGAGGTGTTTTCGGTGCCGGAATTGTGAGCGCTAAAGATTCACAAGTACCAGGAGATCAGAAACATGTCGAAGCATTTTCCGGGCTTGAATATTGTGAACGGTATATATTCACAAGTACCAGGAAAGTAGAAACATGTCGATGTATTTTCGAGGCTGAAAATTGTAAACGCTATAGATTTCCGAAAATACGTCGACGTTTCTGCTCTCGTGGAGTTTTTTTTACCAAACATGTATTAAAATACATAACGGAGTATTTTCGGGACTGGAATTAGATTCACAAGTAGCAGGGAGCAGAAACATGTCGAAGTATTTTCAGGGCCGGAAATTGAGAACGTTATAGATTCACAAGTACCAGGAGAGCAGAAACATGTCGAGGTATTCCGGGGCCATAATTACGATCGCTACAGATTCACAAATATCAGTACCTCTACCATGAGTTAACGCAGCCAAAACTCGCTAGCGTCTCCGTAAATTATTTGTATGACATAATATACAGCGCCCCTAGCGGTCACTGAAAGAATTAAAATTCGTAGCATGAGCGCTATAGATTTCGATAGGCTAAAAACCTAACGTAATCTATTCGATAGTCACTAACGTTTTTTAGCTGTCACCATGCAAAACGGTACCATGAGTCACTAATTCGACAGATGCTATCGAACAATACGCTTACGATAGTAGTAAAGTAACGTTGCTCACTAGCATTTTGACGGGTGAAACATACGTTCAAATTAAAATTATGTAAGTTTTTGAATCTAAAAAAAGATAATTAAGAAAAGTCAAAATACTGTCTGTAAGGGCATTACTATAGTATATACCTAATTATATTTATTTTAGCTACTAGCAATTATTTTTAGACACTTGAGCTTAGCTGAATTATCTGAATTATTATACTTTCAATTTTTCAAAGTTTCAAGTGACTTAGTATATCTGCGTTAAAGGGCAACTATTTAGAAACTTTGTAATTATGCAATACGTTTAAAATACATATTTTATAGAAAATAGAAACAACTTTACAATACCTTTCCATGAAATCCACCAACAATTGAAACTGTGAGACACTGGTTCACATTGTTTAAAATAATCTAAATAATAATCTATAGTAAACTTTCAAACCAAACAACACAACGCAGCTCTGTGACTTACCGTAAACAAACAAAGTTATAAATTGAATGGACGACTTAAGGAATAAAAATTCAAAAACTACTAAATAAGTTATGTTGTCCACGAATCGTAAACTTTTCTATTTAGTCGGTTTTATTTTGTGATATTGATTGTCATTAACATTTTGAGCATAGCGATAACACTACATTTTGAGCTTACAAGCCGTCCTCTCTTCATAATAGTGAGAAAGGAAGAAACAAAACATAAGTAGTGAAGCATTCTAACGAGTAGAGTGTAGTTAGCTAGACGATGCGATCTATCGAGCTTACGTTAGCGCCTGCGTAAGACTCCGTAAAACTCATGGTGCGAACATTATCGAATACTATTCGATCCACGTTAGTACGCTAGCGAGTAAGTTTTCGTTGTTTTGTTTTTGCTGCCGGAACTGTGAGCGCTATAGATTTTGGGGGCCGAGACACCCGCGTCCGTAGGAGAATACCCTTCAGCGAATCCCTACACGTGGTCCCCGGGTGGTGCTAAGCAGGTGACACTAACCGCCTCCGTGGTCTAGTGGTTATACCACCTGATTCAGACCCAGAGGTCCCGGGTTCGATTCCCAGCGGGGGCAAATTTTTTGCTCGGTTTGGTTGGTGGTAGGACTTGTTCTAAGTCCGCCTGACAAGCTACCACCATCATGTCTAAGTCTGTCGCCATAACAACAATGTTAACAGCATTGTTGTGTTCCGGCAGTTAGAGGTATGATAGCCAGTTCCTCTGTGTAAGAGGATTCCGGGTGAAACTCGCTTTCATCTTCGGCCTAATCATCACTTTCCATCAGGTGAGATTTGGGCCAAGAGTTTCCCCGTTTTGTATAAAAAATTAAAAAAATAGATTCACAAGTACCAAGACAGCAGAAACACACCGAAGTTTTTTCAGGGCAGGGTACTGAGAACACTATATATTCACAAGTACCAGGAAAGTAGAAATATGTCGAGGTATTTTTGGGGTGGAATTATAAGCACTATTGATTCATAAGTACCAGGAGACCAGAAACATGCCGAAGTTTTTCAGGGCTAGAAATTAAGAACGCTATAGATTCACAGGTACCAGGAGAGCAAAAACATATCGAGGCATAACGGAGCTGGAATTACGAGCGCTACAGATTCACATGTAGGTACCAGGAGAGCAGAAACATGCCGATTTATTTACGGGGCCTGAATTGTGAGCGGTTAAGTTTCAAAACTATCAAGAGAACAGAAACATGACGAAGTTTATTTTCGGGCTAAAATAATGAAAATTCACAAGTACTAGGAGAGCTGAACAATGTCGAAGTTTTTTGGGGCTGGAAATTGAGAACGCTATAGATTCACAAGTACCAGGAGACTATAAATATGTCAAAGTATTTTTCGGAGCTGAAATTGTTGCAAGCAATTGCAAGCGGGTTTGGATTCAAAAGTACCAAGGAACCAGAAATATATTGAAGTATTTTTGACGCTGTTATTGTGTGCAAATAGGATTCAAAAGTACCAGGAAAACAGAAACATGTCGAAGCAATTTCGAGGCTAAAAATATGACCGCAACAGATTCACAAGTACAAGGAAAACAGAAACATGTTGAAGTACATGATTTTGAGGCTAAAAATAAGACAGAAACGTGTCGAAGTTTTTCGGGGCTAGAATTGTGAGAAGTTAGGATTCAATAGTAACAAGAGAAGAGGAATATGCCGAAGTTTTTTCTGGGATGGAATTATAAGCGCTAAAGATTACCAGATTACTAATTACCAGGAGACCAGAAATATGTCGCAACATTTCCGGGGCTGGTATTGTGAGCGGTTAGGATTCAAAAGTACCGGGAGACCAGAAATATCCCAAAGTATTGCCGGGGCTGGAATTATGAACGGTGCAGATTCACAAGTAGAAACCAGAAAAATGTCAAAGTATTTTTTTCGACAGGAATCGTGAGCGCTTAAGATTCACAAGTACCTACCAGTAGATCACAAACATGTCGAAGTAATATCGGGGCTGAAATCTTACTTTCAGCGCACCGCAAAGTGTCGCAATATCTAGATACCTGAATCATGAAGATGCAGTTCCAAGGATGAGACAATTAGGCAAAAAAGCTGCGCGGCAGTTCTAAAGTCTACGCAGACGGAGTCGCGGGAAGAAGCTAGTAAAATATATTTTCGAAAATAACCGAGAGATAATTATGTTGTTTGGTAATAACATTTCAATTTCAGCACATACCGTTATTTTGTGTTTCTTATAACCTTTACTTAAACGTCTATCATCATCTGCCTAGCCTTTTCCCAACTACATTGGGGTCGGCTCCCAGTCAAACCGGATTCAGCTCAATACCAGTATTTTACGTGGAGCGGCTGCCTACCAGACCTTCACAACCCGTTAACTGGGTAACACGGTATTTCTTGGCAAGTCTGGAGTCAGATTTACTGGCTTCTGACAATCCGTAACGACTGCCAAAGCTAAAAATGACAGCCGGGATCTAATAAACAAACGTGCTTTTCGAGGCACGGAGGAAACTCGACATGATATGATAGTCACCCATCCACAGACCAACCTTGGCAAGCGTTGCTTAATCTTGTAGATCGACCCTCGCGGCTGTTGTTATTTAGCCACGAGCTCTTCTTACATAAACTCCTCTTACATGAACTACTATAATACATAGGATAATTTCATTTTTTTTCTGTATTCAAATTTCGGAGATGGGGGGGATCAATTTGTTTTTTTTTTACATTTTAAAAGTCCAAAACCATCCAATGCCCTACCTGTCAAATGCTCTAGTAGCCTTACTTTGAATTTTTGAGAATTTTGAATTTCAGTCTGGTTGCAAAAAAAAAAATATCAATTTCATTTCTTTCTACGTCATTTAAAACTAATCTTAATTTCAAGTTGATAGCATTACAGTTCTTGAGATATCCAGCAGTGACAGAAATACAGACTTAGGTAGTCAAGATTCAAGATTCAAGATTCATTTATTGGTGTGATTTTTGGTCCATTTTACATGAGATCTTAAAAATAAACAATTCGTTCCTCAAAAAATCTACCTTAAAGGTTTACACTCATTTACTTCATTAGTGATTATTATAAAACAATATTCAACATCTTTAATTTAAATAATTACAAAAGAAAACACAACATAGCAAGACGAGCAATACAAAACAAAAAAAATAATTGAATAACAATGATAATAATTCTCCCCGCCGACGTCGCCAACACCTGTGCGTCGGCAGGGGAGAGGCCGGCCACCGAGGGGCTTGGGACCTATATAGGGGCCAACCGGCCCCGAGCCGGGTCCCCGCTACCGGTGGTTGTGTGCAGCGCATGAGATGGACTCAGTCCATAAACGAGAACGTCATGCGCGCATATTACGGGGCTAGCCCGCCACACATTCCCAACCACTGCAACTCCTGAAAGCCAGAATCAACAGCGGCGACCACCAGAAAAACGCCGAGTTAATGAAACCCGACGAGTCCCGGAGAAACGATTCAACTGTCTTGGATCCCGCAACGAAATTAATCAGAAGAGTACAGCGGAGGAGTAGGAAAAATAAATATAATTTCCACTTCCCTCCATATCAAGCAGGAGACAGATTAGAGCTAGGCCAATAGGCACCAAGGGACATATACAACTGGGTTAGGCCCAGTTGCCAAGCACCACGGATTATATATTAACATTTAAACTAATGGGTCCTAAATTGTGAGCTACTTTTGATTCCAGCAATAGGTATGGCAAAATCGCCTGAACGCACGGAAATTTGTTCTGGTTTCTACAAGGTCCGTATAACTCAAACTCTCAAACTCAAACTCAAACATTTATTTCAATTAAACCATTTACAGGCACTTTTGAATTGTCAAGGTCGGTCGGTCCAAAAAGATGAAGCTATTTGCACGTTCCAAAGCGTAGATCTCTATGGAGAAGAACGTGCAAGAAACTCCACGGACACTCTTTTAAAAATAATAAATTGTTACAAAGTTTTCTTGACATCGTGTTGAAATTATACATACATGTGAGAACGATGTGACGAGCATGATAAAAACATCCGAACTAAAAAAGGAACAGTTCAAAGAAATAATTAAAATAAATTAAAATAAACCATGGCAGCTGAGAAATGACCAGTCCCAACCGACGGCGCCATGACATGCGCCAGGCCCATTCGTCTCAACCATTTTGAATGGAGCCACATAATTTAACGCATACGCCACCATCAGCTAGGCTTTTGAGTGAGCATGACACTCCCAACCGCCAGGGTACTTGAGTCTATACAATGCAAACACACACATATTTAAAAATGTTGGTACTATTGATTTATCAAATAAAGAACAATAAATCAGTGTGTGAGTTAAATTAAATATAAAAGTCATTAAAGACATCTATAGATAAACTAAATAATTATATTAATACAAACATTATCAATAAGTTTGACTTTGTTTACTACACCTTAGACTGTCCTATGGAGCAGGACCAGCATGTTTCCAAGCATTCTTATCTTGAATATAATCATCTAATTTGTAATATGCTTGTTTACATAGTGTGCTTTTAACATAATTTTTAAATTTTCTTTCATTTAATTCTAATATGTCACAAGGTATTTTGTTGTAACATTTAATACAGTACCCCATGAAAGATGTTCGTACTTTGGCTAATCTATAAAATGGCTGATCTAATTTATTTCTATTTCTAGTATTAAAATTATGTCTATCACTAATTTTGCTAAAGAGATGTCGATTTTTCCTTACATACATAATATTTTCATAAATGAATTGACATGGGACTGTCATAATATTAATCTTTTTAAAGACTTCCCTAAGAGAATCGCGTCGACGTAGATTATAAATGGCTCTGACAGCACTCTTTTGTAAAATAAATATGGATTCAATGTCAGCAGCCCGACCCCATAGCAAAATACCATACGACATAATGCTGTGAAAGTAACTAAAATAGACCAAACGCGCAGTTTCTACATCTGTTAACTGTCTTATCTTTCTAACAGCATAAGCGGCTGAGCTTAGCCGCGCCGCAAGAGATGTTATGTGAGGTCCCCATTGCAATTTCTCGTCTAAAGTGATTCCCAGGAAAACCGTCTGATCAATAAATTCCAGTTTTTGTCCATTCAATACGATGTCACATTCGTTACTTTTAACATTTGGTAAAGTAAATTTAATACATTTGGTTTTTTTTTCATTCAATACTAAGTTGTTTGCCGTAAACCAATCTTGAACTTGATGAATAGAGTTATTGACATCATCAAGATTTTGTGACCGTCGTTCTATCTTAAATATCAATGATGTGTCATCAGCAAATAACACCATCTTTGGCTCATTTTGAAGCAATTGGGGCAAATCGTTTATGTACACTAAAAAGAGGAATGGACCCAATATTGAACCTTGCGGAACGCCCATTGTCATTTCAGACCCCAGTGAGTTCACGCCGTTTACCTGTACTTTAACCTGTCTGTCTTTCAAGTACGATCTAATCAGATTAAGAGATGTATTCCTAATCCCATAATGCTCCAGTTTCAACAAAAGTGTTTCATGGTTAACGCAATCGAACGCCTTCGAGAGATCGCAAAAAATTCCAATGGCGTCTTGCGAATCTTCCCAGGCATTAAAGATGTTCTTTATTAGAGTGACACCGGCGTCAGTTGTACAACGCCCTTTGGTGAAACCGTACTGATGTTCATGAAAGATGGAATTTTCATTAAAATGTAGTAACATCTGGTTAAGCATTAACTTTTCAAACACCTTACTGAGAACCGGCAGGATTGAAACCGGCCTGTAATTGTTGGGTTCTTGACTATCACCAGATTTAAACAGTGGAACGACTTTACTGTGCTTCATGAGATCAGGAAATACTCCCTGGTCTACACTAGAGTTAAATATAAGAGCTAAGTGGGGAGCAATAGTTTCAATAATAGATCTACAGACTTTTACAGACATTCCCCAAAGATCTTCTGTTGATTTAATTTTAAGATCTTTAAAAGCTTTTATAATGGCTAGGGGGTTTGTATGTTTAAACTTGAACTCTGATGTACAAACCTTGACATTCTTCCTAAGTAAGGCAGCAGAGAGCGCGGGTGACGAGTTAAGAGCTTCTGTAGTTTTACGAGGAATATCAGCAAAGAAGTTTTCAAATTCCTGAGCTACCTCTGCATCTGAGTTTATGGGACCATGTACGGATTTTAAATTAAATTCAGTTTCACGCTTTTTCTTCCTACCTGTTTCATTATTAATTATTTTCCAGGTAGTTTTTATTTTGTCATCTGCTGATTTTATTTTATTACTAATAAACAGAGCTTTTGCTATTTTGCATACACTTTTAAATGTTTTTGAATATTTCGCGACATACTTATGAAAGCTTATATTATTCACATGTTGCTTAAGGCCATATAGTTCGTATAGCTTTTCCCTACTTATTCGAATGCCCGTAGTTGCCCAATCACTGAATATAAACTTTGTGTTAACACTTTTTGACTTTAATGGAAAACTATCATTATATTGAGCGTTTAGTATTGAAAAAAACTCGCCGTAAAACTCATTTGGGTCTTCTATGTTATTAAAACTTTGAACACATAATTTACTGGCCAAAGTATTACTAAATTTTTCTAAATTTTTATCTGTTATTGGTCTAAATTGAATTTGAATTTTTTGTAAAGGTATGTAGGTACAAAACGTTATAGCTTGTCCACTGTGATCAGAGGGCAACTTATTAACAATCTCTTTATGTAAGTAATCACAATTACAAAATATGTTGTCTATGCAAGTCGCAGAAGAAGCTGTTACTCGGGTAGGTTCAATAAAAACATTTGATAAATTATATGATTTAAACAGACTCAATAATCTGATACTATTTGAGTTAGTTTCTAATAAGTTAATATTAAAGTCGCCACATATTATTATTGTTTTATCGCTGGTACAAACTTTTTTTAACAAATCTTCCATTATAGAATCAAACACAGATAGATTCTGGTAACTTGGAGGTCTGTAGACACATACAACAACATGCTTATCCAACTCAACACAGGACAATTCAATGGTGTGTTCAACTGACAGTTTAACAATGTCTTTTCTTTCTTTGATTTAATGTAACTTTTAATTAAAATTAGTGATCCTCCATGTATCATACATTGTCGGCTGAAATGGCTAGCTACATAATAATTTTCAAAATTAATGGAACCTACTTGGTGATCTTTTAACCAATGTTCAGTTAAGCAAACTACATCAAACTTGGTTTGTTCTAAAAACATTTCTATTTCGAGTAATTTGGAAGAGCAACCTTGAATATTCTGATTAAACAATTTTAAAGTGTGTTGCCCCCCCTTAGGATGTTTACCTGGAACTATATTACTACTGCCAGAAGATACCTTGTTACTATTCGCTAATAATAATTGGTTATTAGAAGAGGTAGCTTCTGTTGTCTTGCAGTTCAGTTTAAAGAATTATCCGGAGCAATTTCCACAGCTAAAATTGAGGAGTTTAAAATGTCTGGGGGTTTAAAATGGGTTTCATCAGGAAGAGAATACTCTCTCTGATTGGAAGTGGCCTCAAAGAGTGTTGACATTATATGTGGGTCCTCCTTCGTACAACACAAAGAATCACAATAATAAGTCCCTACGCTGTTAGAGCAACTAGACAACATAGGCTCGTCACCTAACCTAATATTTGTTATACTACCTATAACATTGTTAATATTATATGCTATCAGCATAGCAATCTTATGTCTACAGTTACCGGACAGAGATAAAGTTCCCTGAGTTAATTTAAGTAAACTACTCCAGATTTAACCTGAATACTATCTAACATAACATTACGTTCAGTCTGCCAAAGAATACACTCCCACAAGATGTGATGTGCGGATTGTTCGTATTCAAGGTCAGCTGTAGAGCATTGACATACACAAAGGTGAGGCCACAAGCCTAAAGGAAAATAATTTACTCTTAAAGTTGCCATGACCTGTGAGAAATTGGGCAACACAGTGATCCACCTCCAGCCATGTCTTCTCCAGCCGCTCACGAACGGATGGAAAAAACTGGTGGAGGTGTCGGCCCTTGATGGAATCTTCCCACCTACATTGCCATTCGCATAAAAGTACCTCCCAGACGTCAGTCTGGGGTTTTAATAATCTAGAGATCTTAGCACGGTCGCGTTGCGGTAAAAACTCTGGGTCCGTGATCTTTCTAGCGTAGAAGTACATTGCAGCACGCCGCTGCACCTCAAGATCGACTGGGAGAACACCCGCCAGCACCGGTAAGGCTTCAGTACTAACCGTCCTATACGCCTTGCATAAGAATATCAAAGCCAAACGCTGGTTTTGAAGTAATTTACGTCGTACCGCCCCTATGTTGGCCCTATCGGCCCAGACAGGTGCCCCGTAGCACATACAACCCAAGTAAGTAGCCCCATATATAGTTTTTAGGGTTTGAAATGATAGACCCCAAGTAGCCTTTGATATTCTCGTCAAGGCGTAGAAGTTATTTTTTGCTTTTTCTCCTACTGTTTTTATATGATCAATAAATGAAAAGTTTCTTTCTAGTAGCATACCGAGGTAGCACACGGATTCTTTCCTTTTAACGGGTACGTTATTAAATTTTATACTAGGCCAGGATTTAAGGTTTCCTTTTAAAAGAAGTTGATAGGTTTTATGCGGTGCAAAGGTCAGACGGTTTCGATCGCCCCACTGAGATATTAAACGTAGGCATGTGTCAGCCAAGTTCTCGAGTCCAGCCCGAGTACTTGCCTGAATGAGCAGCAAGCCATCGTCCGCGTAACCGGTTAATGAACAGCCGTACGGGAGCGGAAGCGCGAGGAAATCATCGTAGCCAAAATTCCATATAATTATATGGACCGATAACTGAGCCCTGAGGACATCCCATGGTTAGAGACTTAGTAATGGAATGATGTCCAAGTTTGGGTTTCGCGGAGCCATTTAGAAAGTACAAACAAATCAGATTATAGATGTTTTTGTAGCAACCACGGGTTTTCATTTTAAGTAGTAACATCGGCCACCATGCGTTATCAAAAGCGCCAGAAATGTCGAGAAAGATTCCAACCACGTATTTATGTTCCGATGAGTTGACAATTTTACGGACAGATAGAGCCGCATCTACAGTGGATTTTCCAATAGTAAAACCGTATTGATTTTTATGAAATTTAGGTCCGTTCGGTAACAAGCGCGGAACAATCAGTCGCTCTAAAAGTTTTCCCAAAGATGGGAGTAGTGTTATGGGCCGGTATGACTTAGGGTCGTCCGAGGGCTTGTCGCCACTCTTTGGAATAATGCGTATAAAGCCTTGTCGCCATATTCGAGGAAAAATACCTTCCGCAATGCATCGGCTATATACTGATAAAATTGCATCGCTCGACGTTTTACACGCTTCTATAATCATTCTATTAGATATTTTATCTTCACCGGATGATTTGTTGAGAGGTAGTCTCTTGACAACGTTTATGAATTCGTCAGTGGACGGAAGGTCTGACTCTGGTGATTCAGGTGGTACCGCGGCCCACGCCCTGATCTGCTGATGGTATTCATTTTCATTTACTGATGTATCATCTGGTATAAGAGTATCAAGCAGAACATCAGTTGTTTCTTCAATGCCGGTGGTATGTGTATTATTTACTTTAATGTTCTGAACGTATGCAAGGTCGACCGATCTATTAGCCTTAAACTCGTGATACAAAGGAGACCACGGACCCTCCTTATCAAGTTTATCAACAATTTTCCGGAGTAAATTACCCTTAGATTTTTCAACCGATGCTCTGTAACGCGACTTGGCAACTCTAAAAGTACTTATGGCAAGATTAAAAACGTCTCCGGTAACATTACGTTTTTTAAGCTTATTAAGCTGTCTACGCGCTCTGCGATAGCTCTTACGTTGTTCAGCAAGGTAGTCACTCCACCAATCACATCTACGAATATTGGTCACAGATGCACGACCATAGCAATGTCAGCACAGTAAGTGAAAGTGTCTGACATTATCTCAGCACTTTCCTCAGCTGACAGTCCATCGCGAGTGAAGTCTTTGGCATGACAAGCAAAAAGTGAGCTAAAGAATTCCCAGTTCGCGCCTTTACTCTTATATCTAAAATTTCCAATTAAGTGTGAAGAACCTTGAGTAAGAATAGGAACAAAATCGTACACGATCAGGCGATGATCACTACAAGACGCGTCAGGAAGAACACGCCACCTATCCAAGCGTACGTCTGCACTAGAAAGTGTGACGTCAATACAAGATTCGCCCATTTGGCTACAAAAAGTAGGTGGTGCGTCTGGGGTGTTATGGATTGATAAGTTCATCTCAGCAATAAAATCCTCAACAGCACAACGTCGTTCGGAATCAGTGGCCCGAACTTTGCCATACCACAGGGAAGAAGATGCATTTACGTCAGCACCAACTATAACCTTGCAGCCCGCGAGCGACCGCAAGACGTGACGGAGATTATGTATATGAGGAGTGACAGGGTCAGAATACTGAAAGTAGCAGCTCACAACGTAAACCTTAAAGGTAGGCGATGACACTTCCGCCACGGCGCAATGGGGCGTCATGAGATTACGTATAGCTGTTACAGTAAAGCTCGAAGAACGCTCAACATAAATTCCGGCACGTGACTTGCTGTTCAGCTGGACCATCTTGTGACCCAAGCGCGCGTTTTGATACTGTTCCTGAACAAGTACTATATCTAGATTATAATCCACAATCAATTTATCCAGCTCAGATGTCGCCACCCTATCGTTATGAAGGTTTAATTGTCCTATGGTTAAACTATCCATTATTAATAATTAGTGTTTAGGAGTTTGAGTTTGTAGGTAGTACACTCTTGAGATCCGCAGCGATGATCACACGGTTTTTTAAAGCGTTTACACGCCACGCAAGTTGGTTTAAAATTTGAGTCGTCATTGTGCGGGCAATCTTTAGTTTCATGTGCCTCTGAACAATTAGTACAGGTAGGTTCTTTATTAACGCAGTGTTTTTTAACGTGACCAAACTGTTGACAATTTAAACAACGAACAACTTCGACATCATCAATAAAACGGCAGGTAGCCCAATCAATAAATAATTTATCCTTTGTAGACACTAAGTGCTTACGTACGGCAGGCTCTATTTCAATTCCGATCCATTTACGACCGTTATCTAACGTGCGCCTACGGATAATTTTTGTAGATTTTATAAAGTCATCCTCTTTTATTTGAAGTTCATCTTTGATATTTTGACGGTATAATGCAATCAAAAAAGAGCCATCTTCCATTGAAGATGGTACATCCTTAACCAACACTCGAGGGCGTCTACCTTTTGGTTTTTCTAGACGTAAACCAGCGGCCTTGATTGCTTCTACCGATTCCAATTTTTTTAGCTGATTTTCATTAGCGACGCGTAATACAACACCGGATTTCGCGGTTTTTTTCACGCCTACTATTTGGAAACCGTCATCACTAGGTTTAATTGCCTTCATAAGCGCTTGTTTTGTCGCGGACGAGGTGCTATATGATTATAGCACCTCGTCCGCGACTGCGCTGCTGCGCGAGCTGGTCGAGCCGCGGTCGGATAAGCCACCACACAAGGTAACGGTGGACGAGATTCCATAATCGCTGGCGCCACTTTTGGTAAACGTAGTTTCAACGAGTCCGCATATGAAATTTTACAATTGTTGACAGCGTTAATCGACCTAACCTTTTCTAATTCGCGTTCCGTTCTGGCTAATTTCGTCTCGTTGCACGACGATTTTATTGCTAGCATAGAAACAATGCCCGTAATTCGCTGCGTCATGTCCATGATGGCAGATTTATTTGCAACGTTAATGCGCGACCCCTGATCATTGACCAAGTCGTTAATTTTAGACAGGTATGCCGACGCCTCGGAAACTAAGTCGCAATAATCAGTATTGCTCGCATTACTTATATTTAAAAAGGGTGAGGATCTTTCCACGGTTTCGGATGTTTGGTGAAGCCGTTTTGACCTGTCATCGGGTGAACTGTACGTTGGAGACAGTTCACTGAACAAGCATTTAGAACTAGCGGAGGTTGCCACGGGCGACCTTTGGGTTTTTGTGTTTCTACAAAATATTTCTCCGCCTCGATCCGGCGGATCATCGTTTTTTGACATCATCATTAACGGCGAAAAACACTAAATAAACGTATTAGGACGCGACTGAATGAAATAAAACAAAAACGAAACAGATAAATAACGATCGATAAAGTTATTTCGCGTTACCCACACAAAGAGAAAATAAATGAACTTACCGATGGCTGGAGAAATTGACTAATTACTAATAAATGAATAAACAAACACCTTTAAAAACTTACAAAACACGCACTTAAAACACTAAGGCACACCGGAAAGCAATTCACAAGCCTTAAAACAAACACGCAACGCGATTTCCGAATTTATAAAACGGAGCGATATAATTGACACCGCACAGCGCACGAGTGGGGAGGGAAGTGATTACGGGGATTATTACATATTACGGGGCTACAGAGGGGGGAACTAACCTCACTGCGTACCGTGTCAGGATGCTGTCTCTTTTTCAGGACCTGGAACCAACTGTGAACGTCTCGGCCCAACGATTGTCGGATCAGGTGCGGGTCATCCAACGTAATCACAGGTTGGACGACGCCGCACTCGATAGGCTGCGCTCAGAGGTACTCAGCAACCTTATCGTCTCGACCTCAACACAAACCGCGGTTCAGGCGCTAGATAGTGGCGCAATCACACCGCGGCCCATTGATGTTTGTGATGAGGTGGATGATAGGGTTGTCACGGTAAGTAGCCAGTGCAACGATAGACTGAGGAGCACACTGGAGGATGCGCTTCGCGAGTATAGATCGACTCCGACCGAACTTAGGCCCCGATTACCACGGTTACCCATGCACAAAAAGAATAGGGCGCTGGTGTGTGCTTTGGACTCGCTGCTGCAGAACATCTTTGCAAGCAGCGAGAGCCTCGTTGATACGCACTCAATCCTGTTTTGTGGGGCTGTTGCGGCATGTCGTATAGCGAACGTCAAGTTCCCAAATTGTGTCGAAACTATACGACCAAAACCTGCTGCACCAGCTTGGCAGTGCAGGATCGAGCGGCGTATCGATGAGGCAAGGGCACTCATTGGCAAACTATACTGCTTCAGGGAGGGCAACACATGACCACGTGTGATGCGCTTTGTGAGACGGGCGTTTTCGGGGACTGGTATCAGCCCTCGAGATTACACGTCTCATGTCACAGAGCGCATCGACTTCCTGAAGCAGAAAGTTTGTGCATGGGCAAACCGTATTCGGCGGTATAAGCGGCGGGTTGATCGATACCCGCAGAATCGCATGTTCCGGAGCGATGAGAGGTGGGTATATAGAGCTTGGGCGCTCCCAAGCTCGCTACCTAAACTGTGACGGACGTGTGCCGCCCGGATGATATCGCCACAAATACATTCTGGCGAGGCATCTGGTCGGTGCCCGTCTATCATACTGAGGGTGGCTGGATGCGCGACGTCGAGCGCGTGTGTGAAGCTATACCAGAAATGGAAAAAATTAACATCACATCATCAGATGTAGCCAAAGCAGTCCGTCCGTTACCGAACTGGAAATCTCCGGGTCCGGACGGACTGCATAACTTTTGGCTCAAATGGTATAGCAGCTCACACGCGCTCCTGGCATCTCAATTCCAGTCATCCGTAGAGTCTGGGTCGCTACCACAGTTTCTAACAACTGGCGTTACCCACCTGCTCCATAAGACCGGTAGTCCCGCGGAACCCAAGAACTATAGACCAATTACTTGTTTGTCGACGGTCTATAAACTTCTTACATCCATCCTGAGAGTGAAGATCAATGAGCACATTGAGACTAACTCAATTATGTCCGCCTCTCAGAATGGATGTAGGAAGGGGTCCCGCGGCACTAAGGAGCTTCTCCTCATAGACATGGCCATAAGCCAACAGGTTCGTCGATCCCGCAAGGATCTGTCGACATGTTGGATAGACTATAAGAAGGCCTATGACTCTGTGCCACATACTTGGCTCATGAAGGTGTTAGAGTTGTACAAAATAGATGCAACTCTGCGCACCTTCCTTGAGTCATGTATGAGGCAATGGAAAACAGTCCTTCGTTATCCAGGATGTCGACCGATTCAGGGGAATGATGAGCCTGTATGGATTAAACGGGGAATATTTCAGGGCGACAGTTTGAGTCTGCTTTGGTTTTGCTTAGCTCTGAATCCTCTAAGCACATTGCTGGAGGATTCAGGTCTAGGCTATCGGTTGAGAAGAGGTGGTCAGGCCATATCTCACCTTCTTTACATGGATGATCTGAAACTCTTTGCCTCCAACAATTCGCGACTAATGAAGCTATTGAAGGTTACTGAAACCTTCAGTAGTGCCATCAGGATGGAATTTGGTGTGGACAAATGTGCAGTCATGCATGTAAAGAAAGGGGAGATTATGGAATCTGAGGGAATTCAACTCTCGGATTCCATACAGGTTATATCCCTTAGCTCAACCGAAACCTACAAGTATTTGGGTATGTCAGAAACGTTGGGCATTGATGTTTCTGACATGAAGCAATCGTTGAAGGAGCGCTTCTTTGGCCGCCTGAAAAAGGTTTTGAATAGCCTTTTGTCGGGCGGAAATAAGGTGCGCGCCTTCAACGGTTGGGTCATGCCAGTATTAATGTACTCTTTTGGCATACTCAAATGGACTCAAACCGAACTCGACGCTCTGGATAGGAGAGTTCGTACATTGCTGACCGCAAACCGGATGCATCACCCACGATCGTCGGTGATGAGACTGTACATTCCGCGGAAGTGTGGAGGTCGAGGCTTTTTAAACGCCAAGACTCTCCACAACCGCGAGATGTGCAGTCTCAGAGAATATTTTCTCAAAACTGATGTGGGTATGCACCGAGATGTGGTCGCAGTGGACAAGGGACTCACCCCGTTGTCTATGGCTAAAGAGAACTGGCGCAAACCTGTGATACTTACAACAGATGATCGCAAGGAGGTATGGAAAGGCAAGGAGCTTCACGGGCGCTTCTATCGGGCTCTTCATGGGTCCGATGTTGATTTCTCTGCGTCCGTGGCCTGGCTGCGTTTCGGAGATTTCTTCGGGGAAACCGAAGGTTTTGTCTGTGCAATTATGGACGAAGTTATTTTGACGAACAACTACCGGAGGCATATTATGAAGGACAGGACGGTTGACGTGTGTCGGGCATGCCACCGTCCGGGTGAGTCCATCAGACATATTATCTCTGGTTGTTCTCGTCTGGCTAACGGCGAGTACTTGCACAGGCATAACCAAGTGGCCAGGATTATCCATCAGCAACTTGCTTTGAAATACAATCTAGTGGATTTTGAGGTACCGTATTACAAGTATGTGCCCGACCCAGTTCTCGAAAATGACCATGTCACGTTGTACTGGGATCGGTCTATCATCACTGACAGGACTATTGTTGCCAATAAGCCTGACATAGTGGTGATAGACGGATTAGCGCGCCGCACAATGATGATCGATGTTACCATCCCACATGACGAGAATCTCGTGAAAGCTGAGAAAGAGAAACAGATTAAGTATCTCGACTTAGCGCACGAGGTTGTCGACATGTGGAATGTGGACTCGGCAGTCATTGTGCCGATTGTTGTTACGGCCAATGGCCTGTTGGCTAAAAGCTTCGACGACCACCTGTCGAAGCTGGCGTTACGCAGTTGGGTAAAGGACCTGATACAGAAGGCAGTACTCCTCGATACGGCTCGTATTGTGAGGAGTTCCTTTCTCTGGGGCCCTAACCACCGGTAGCTTGGACCCTGCTCCCGACACCGGCGGACTATAACTATTTTTTATATTTTTAAATGTATTTTTTAATGTTTTTTTTTTTTAATATATTTAAAAATGTAAATTGTATGTATCAAGTGAATAAACGAGATAATAATAATACAATGTCAAAACTAAAAAAAAAATTCAATGTCAATTGGATGGAATTAAGATGATATGTCAAAATTAAATAAGTATCAATGTCATATTTATGGAATAAAATACAAATAATACAATGTCAAAATTCAATAATAATAATAATAAAATAAAAAAAATACAAAATAAATACCCGCAGTATCTCTACGTTGACGTCGTGTAATTGCATGTCGTCAAATGTACGACATGCAATTCAGAAAAATACGGAAATTTTGCAGTTGAGCAACAAAAATTGCAACATAAAACCCTGGATCACAACAGGTCTAATCCGCTGTATGAAGCATAGAGACAAACTGCACATGAAAGCTAAATCGCAACCAGAAAATGCAGTGATACAATTGACATACAAAAGATATCGCAATTTTTGTAATAACCTTCTCAGAAAAATTAAATGCAATTACGATAAAATTGAACTGGAAAAGGCTGGAACTAATACTAAAAGAATCTGGCAGTATGTAAGAAATGTTACATACATATCAAAACAAAAAGAATCTTCGTCAGGTTTATTGCAAGCAAACACGTCACAACTGACATCTGCAAACATAGCAAATAACTTTTTTGTTAATGTGGGGAAATGTTTGGCAGAAAAAAATCGGGGTCAGCCACGTTCCACACAGTACCTAACAAGCAGTCCTTTTATGGGTCGCAACACTTTAACATCCTTTGCAATGCTAGATACTGATGAGACTGAGGTTGAAAGTATAATTATGACCTTGAAAGACGACTGTGCCGTTGGCTGGGATAATATATCCACTAGAATTCTCAAACAGTTCAAGCATATTTTAGTACCACCACTTACTTATACTTTCCGCATCTGTTTATCCTCAGGTATTTTTCCCACGTGTCTTAAAAAAGCGATTGTTGTGCCCGTCTATAAGTCGGGTAGTAAAGAGCAAGTGACAAATTACAGACCTATTTCTGTACTGCCCTGTGTGTCGAAAATATTAGAGAAAATTATGAACAAAAGATTGTTTAAATATCTGGAGGATAAATCTATTTTGTCTGAGCGGCAGTTTGGATTTAGGCCTAAAGTATCAACTGCCGATGCCGTACATCATCTGACCGACTATATAGCACGGGAACTGGACAAGGGTAGCCACACAGTAGGAATTTTCCTGGACCTCGCCAAGGCTTTTGACACAGTTTCAATTCCCATTCTGTTGCGCAAGTTTGAAACTTTAGGTGTAAGAGGCACCCAGCTGCAACTCTTTAAAAGTTATTTAGAAGACCGTACCCAGTGCGTAAAGATTGACAATGTACTCAGCGCTGACCTAAAAAATACGTTTTTTGGTGTTCCCCAAGGAAGTATTTTAGGGCCCACTATGTTCTTAATATACATAAATGATCTTTGCAAATTAAAGCTAGAACATGGTATGATCATATCTTACGCTGACGACACTGCTCTACTTTTCTCGGCTGACTCAGAAACTGAAGTGTACAAGTTTGCGCAACACGGGTTCAATATTGTAAATAATTGGCTCCATCAAAATTCATTAACACTTAATACGGATAAGACCAATTTCATTAAGTTCTCGATGCGGAAACAAACACCTATCATTGCCCCAAAGCTGTATGCTCATTGTTGTTCAGTTCCTCTAAATAGTGAGTGTATGTGTCCCAATATTAAAATGACTAATAAAATAAAATACCTTGGTATCATTATAAACGATACCCTTTCTTTCAAACCATACATAGAAGCTTTACATATTAGAATTCGCAAGCTTATATTCATATTTAAAAAGCTGCGATATATTGCAGACCCAAAACTAATTAGACAAGTTTACTTTGCTCTGTGTCAGTCAATTCTGACATACTGCATTACCTCATGGGGTGGGGTGGGTAAAACTTTATTACTACCCATCGAGAGAGCGCAAAGAGCGATCCTCAAGGTGTCTACTTGTCGCCCTTTTCTATTTCCCACTAACCTTCTCTATAAATCTTGTGAAGTACTAACAGTTCGACAGTTATTCATAATGAGCACCGTACTTAAACAACATACAGCCCTTCCATATTGCACAGAATTTACTAAAAAAAGACGGAAAGATTTAGTTTGCGTTAATAATAGCACAAAACATGTTTTCACGACCAAATTTTATATGTTCCTTGGACCACTATTATATAACAGACTAAACGCACTAACAAACATTTATTCCCTAAATTATTGTAATTGCAAGAGGACTCTCAAGGAAACTCTTCAAAGTATGTCCTATGAAGACACAGAGAAGTTATTAATTGTATTAAGATAGAGATTGTTCGTATTTTAATTAAATCTAAGATTATTATTACTTTTCATTTACACCTTTAAACATATTATATAAGATGACTAGTATATAACGTTTATTTTAGATGTGATTATTTAACAAGGAAAAAAGAATTGTACCTACCTCTTATCGCCTGAAACACAGGATTACCTAGTTCAGGCAAATAACATGTGTGAACTTTACGTAAATTTAAGCCAAAATTGTATTTATTATTTACCTTATGATTGATGAATAAACATTTGTATTTTGTATTTGTTGTCGTGGTGGGGCTTGCGCGTCCCGATGAACCTTAGGTCATACCTAGGGTGAGGGGCCAGACAAAGAGAGATACAATCCGCAAGGCAGTTTTGTGGCGAACTGTTGGGCAGTAGCGACCCCACGAACCTTATCTCCCGGGAGAAGTCTTGTTCCTCATCTACGGCTTGCCTTTATTGGCTGGCCAGAGTGAATACTGACGAGGAACAGAGCTCCCACCTCTCTCTTGCCTTAATTGGCCGGTCTGAGTGGAGATTCGCTAGAGCACACGTGCTCGGGAGAAGGATGTATAATCCAGTAAGATGCTGGTAGGGATCTTGACCGCACTTTCGGGATTGTCCTGATAGCCATGGTATACCTCTCCACTCCTCTAGCACCTCAGGCTATGTTGCCTCCTTGGCGCTACGTCACTTTGTGCTAGCGACCGTTTTCGGGGGCCCATTCATTGAGTGTGCAAGTCACCCCCTGCCATTTAAAAGCCGTGTATATTGTTAGTGGTCAGGCAGGGGCCAATAGTTCTATAATAAACGATTATCAGTCCACTAAACCGCCCAAACCCATAGCGTTTCATCTTTTTTTTTTCCATATTCTGCAATATTCTTGCTCCAACCGGGGATTGTCCTTGGGAATACTTTCACAGTGCATACAGGGATAATCGCCGGTTGGTGCCCCATTACATTTGAAATTTCTAACGGGGCCTCTGCGAGTTGGTTTCGGCCCCTCGTAAGCCTACCAAAGGACCGGGTCTCCAGAGACCCGAGAAAGAAAACAAAAAAAAAAAAAAAACAATGTCAAATAACTTACAATTTATCATTAAGGCATTCGTCAATAGTATAATAGCATTTTTCCAATAATAGAAATCTTAACTTTTTTTAATGAAAATTTATTAAATATTTTTGGGGACATGCAAAGTACGTTTTTGTGCATTAAGGCTGTCTTTGATGGTCGAACGCATAATTCATCTCTATATTTTTTTTGTCTAATCACTTTATAGCGATGTTCAGATGCTTTTCTGAAAAGATGCCTGTTCTTTTTTACAAATAAAGCAGTCTCAAATATGTGTAAACAAGGTAAAGTCATTATTTTTAATAATATAAAATAAGGTTTGCAGCTATCAGTTATTTTTAAACCGGCAATAGCTCTAATGCATCTTTTTTGTGATTTGAACACCATTTCCTTATTGCAGGAGTTACCCCAAAACATGACTCCGTAGCGTAGCATAGAATAAACATATCCATAGTATGCAGTGACTGCCGCTGCTTGATTGACTTGACTATTTTCTTGAGTTTATACAAGGCAAAAGCGAACTTATTAAGTTTTTTAAGCAACATTGAAGTATGTTGTTTCCAATTAAGTTGATTGTCGATTGTTATGCCTAAAAATTTTGTACTTGCAACTTCTTAAATTTTTTCATTATTAAAGCTTAGATTTAGTTTCGAATTAGCTACTCTTTGACGAAAATTCATAACTTTTGTTTTCTTCAAATTTATACGTAAGTTGTTATGTTTTAGCCAGTTAGCGGCTTTTTGTAATGTATTGATTATGTCAGCTTCAAAATTATGATTATTATTGTCAAGTTTAACAATGCCAGTACTGTCGTCGGCAAACAATGTCATAGGATAGGGTATATTCTGGGGAAAGTCATTTATATATATATGAAATAATAACGGCCCTAGCACACTGCCTTGGGGCACTCCATAATATAGTTTTCGTTCTTTAGAAAAGTATTTTACAACGGTTTTATTCAATTCACAAATTCGACTTATTTCTGTACGTTGTGTTCTTTTTTTTAAGTATGAATTTATGAGTGCTAGAACATTTCCCCTTATTCCATACGCATTAAACTTGCTCAGGAGTATATCATGGTTGACCAAGTCAAATGCCTTAGTCATACCCATGTATATTGCTGATATTGAGACTCTTTCATTCATATTAGCTATGATAATATTAAGAAAGTCATATATTGCCATATTTATTGAATGATCTTTCCTAAATCCTTTTTGTTCTTTTACAAGAATATGATGTTTGTGGAGGTATCCATAAATGGACCTGTAGATCCATTTTTCGAATATCTTGGATATTACCGGAATAAGGGCTATTGGCCTGTAATTTTGAATGTCTTTCTCATCGACTTTTTTAAATAAAGGTTTCATGACTGTAGGTTTTAGCTTATCAGGGTAGGTTCCAGACTCAATACTTAAATTAATTATGTAGCTGAGAGGATCTGATATTATTTCTGAAACATACTTTAAAACCTTTGTTGAAATATCGTCGTATCCTACACTATTTTTGTTTTTTAAGTCTTTTATAATTCTATTTACTTCATACGACACGACGGTACGATACGGTACGGTACGATAGGGGCTAAAAACATTGAATGTGGAGAAAAATTTATTTTAATGTCAGTGGTCAGTTGTGTCGAAGCAGTAGAAAGTTTTTCTGCTTGGCTTATGAAGTAGTCGTTAAAGGTATTTGCTATGTCTTTGGGTGCAGTGTATTTAGCTCCGTCATAGTTTATTTCTTTTATGTACTCTGGCGGAGAGTTGATTCTATTTTCTTTTATTATTTTCCACGTCATGTTTGATTTATTATGTGCTGTATCTATTCTATAATTATTGTTTGCTAATTGTGTCAATTTTATAATTTTCTTAAGTCTGCTTGAATAAGTTTTAAGTTTTGTCATATTAATTTTAGATGGTTTTAATCTATGGTACCACAACAACTGTCTTTTCATTTGGCTACACCGTCTAATACCAGGTGTTAACAAGTTTGGATTCTTCATTAATTTTCTTTTTTTGTACGTAATCGGAAAACATAAATTATAAAACAATTGGAAAAGTTCTAAAAAGTTGTTGTATGCTACGTTAGGGTCCTTAGTGAGGTAGACATCAGAAAAAGAAATCGATTTCAAACAGTCTTTGAATTTCATCATGTTTTCATTACTGTAGTCACGCAATTTTATATTCCAACTTTTTATTAAATATGTCTTTTTTACCGGAAGCTTTAAAGTTTGAGCGGTGTGATCTGACATATGTAGATCGAGGACACTATGGCTACATTTTCGTGATATATTATGTGCAAAATTATAAATACACGTATTGCTTTGTAATCTAGTTGGTTGATTAATTTTTTTTTTTTTTTTTTTTTTTTACTGTCAAACATACGTAGGTACACTATTAATTTGCTGTCTTTACAATTTTACTCGCCAAACTTATAAGTTTGATGGCGAGAAGCGCTTGTTGTTGTACACATTCTTATGAATAACCAACCTTAAAACTACCCACTCCCATTATGTAATAGCTGATTCACACATACCTAATTATAATTTTGCGGTTTGAGCTTGTTCCTCAGTAAAGGCAGAATCCTCGTTATTGAGAAACAAACTCTTTAATTTTGATTTTAACGTACCTTTACTTAACTTAGGGCTTTGTCTTAATATATCTATTTTATTAAATACTTTTGGCACAAAATACTTTGAATTTCAATCCCCATAATAATTTGTTACTTTCGGTTGGACTAGTCTTTTCTCTCTTACACTTCTTGTATTATACTTATTTTTAACAGGTACTTTATACTCATCACTTAAATAGTTTTCTAGGCTTATCAAATAGTCGACCTTCTTATCTATCGGTAGGATTTTACAAATGGGGAATAATTGTTCATATTCTTTGTTACATTTTTTCTTAACCTTTTTGCTAACTAAAAACTTGATTAGTCTTATCTGTATTTTTTTATATCTTGCAAGTACGTTTTAAACGTTCGCCCATATACAATAAGTCCGTAACTAATTAGCGATTCAGCAAGTGCATAATACACAACCAATAGCGTCTGTTTATTCACAACATAGTTCAACCGATAGAACTTCCCCAATACAGATCTCAACTTGTTACATATATCAGTTACATGCATTTTCCAATTAAAGTGTGAATCAATTTTAAGGCCTAAATATGTAAACGTGCTAACATACTCCAATTTAGTACATACACAATTAAGCTTATCATTATGCAGGCACTCGTATGTGTGCCCGATTATATCAAGATCCTCTCTGCGTACAGTTTTAGCTCGCAAATTGTGTGGCGAGTGTATATGCATGCATTTTGTCTTAGACAGATTCAATATAATCCCGTTATCATGTGCCCATTTCGTGATACGTTCAAAGTCTTCTTGCACGTACTATTTGTAGACGTAGATTGTAATTCAATAGGAAACTAGTAAATTCAAGAGTTAATTTATCTTGCTTTAAAATATTAATGTTGAAAGTCCCACCATAACAGTTCCTTTTTGCCATTTTGATATGCAAATGGCGGCGATAAATGTAATTAGTTGCGTAAAATACTTTTTATTACCTTCTTACCGACTAAAACCCATCAGTATTCCTCCAACCGGATGAATCCTGTAGGTCAATATACTACTTGATTTGTTACCATTGCCGTCACTTTATATATTGGAAATTTGTATGTTTGTGTGGAGGCACAAAGAGTTGTTCACTAAAGCAATCGATCTTAATTCTCGAAGCCGTCGGGACCCCCACAGGCTCGCGTTAGATGTTTTACCGAGGCTTGCAAAATATAACAAAAGCTGCATGTTTATGTGTGTTCGGATATACAATAAGATACCAGAGGAATTTGAAATATTAAATAAAAGTTTGTTCAAGAGTAAATTAAGTAAATGGTTATCTGCTAATAGTTTTTACAGTATCAAGGAGTTTCTAGAGCATAAAATCGGACGATGACAGTGGTGTTGTTGTCATGTATGTAATTTTGCACGCTTATATTCATGAAGCAAAACATGTAGAACCTACCAGTGTATTCATATTACCATCTTGTATACCATGTTTTTTGCAAATAAAATATTATCATTATCATTATCATTATCCAAATGCCTTTTGCAGTCGGAACGCGGTGACTCTTTCAAACAAATTCCGCAAGCCTGGTAAGCGCTGTCCCTAGCGGGCTCTGTCTACTTATACATCAAAGTAGTGCAATGAAATGCAGCGCTCATGTATGTCAATTTATTTATCTCTAAGAAATACATTAACTGCAATAAACACAAGCAACGTATATTACTGGAAATAGAAGGCATAATGCAGTATATTATGCAAAAAGGTTTTAGACAATGGAATTCGAGTGAAAGTTTTTTAATTAGTTTCTTGTACTGTTAAAGACAATCATTAAGCTCTTCAAAAAGTAACATCTCGTTTTAAACAACGGTGGAAGTGTGTCAAGGTCGGAGGAGAAAGACTGCATTGTTTCAAGACTCGACACAATGGACGCGGACAAAACGCTAGATTGTTACAGATTCAAGTGTTTGCACAACTTCTTGGATTTATTGCCTCTTTTACGAGCTACAGGGCTGGTGGTATTAATTGCTTTGTATTAGAATTGACCTAGATATTAGAAAAAAAAACGGTTCATTGTGGCGCGGTGGGAACGACCGCGACTTTGGACGAGTTTAAACCCAGGCATGCGATTTTTTGCTGTTAAGTTTTTTTTGTTTTAAAACGTGTATCCACACTGCAGTTACTTTTGTGGAGAAACAAAATGCAACACGATAACATTAGGTAACATTCTTCAACATTTTGACTTTTTGGTCACTTTTTGCGATCACGTGATATTAGGACATTTGACTGTTATCAATGAAAGATACGACTAAAATAGCTCCATGGTAATTTAAAACTGCTTGTGTGTCCGTATCCGTCAAGTGCATTGTGACCCGGTGGGCGTGGGTTCGATCCTCACGGGAAGCTAACTTTGTAAAGTTGTTTACAGTTTGGCTAGGATATTGCAGACTTGAATCACCTGATTGTCTGATAAAAAAACCGGCCAAGTGCGAGTCGGACTCGCGCACCACCGAGGGTTCCGTACAAACCTGTAGGTATTATATTATAAGCAGAAGTTGCGATTTACGATTAATGACGTATTAAAAAAAAAACTACTTACTAGATCTCGTTCAAACCAATTTTCGCTGGTAGTTTTCATGGTAATGTGCATCATATTTTTTTTTAAGTTTTATAATTCTCTTATTTTAGAAGTTAAGTGGGGGGGACACATTTTACCAGTTTGGAAGTGTCTCTCGCGCGAAATTTTAGGTTAAAAAAAATGAATTAGAAACCTCAATATCATTTTTGAGGACCTATCCATAGATACCCGACAGGGAGGAGATTGATGAAAAAAAAAATAGTTCCAATTCTAAGTATGGGGGCACCCAAAATTTATTGTTTTTTTTTCTATTTTTGTGTAAAAATCTTTATGCGGTTTACGGAATAAATCTACTTACCAAATTTCAACAGCATAGTTTTTATAGTTTCGGAGAAAAGTGGCTGTGACATACGAACAGACAGATAGACAGACAGACATGACGAATCTATAAGGGTTCCGTTTTTGCCATTTGGCTACGGACCCCTAAAAAGTGATTCCGTGCTTTGGAAGGCACGAATAAGCCGGTGGTCCCGGCCGCCAAATGGTGGTCGATAAACCATGCCAGAGGCCTTTGAGGCGGTTTAGAAACTCTGACACTAAGGTGTGTGGGGTCATTAGACCTTACTACCCATTCGATAAGAAGAAAAAGCCGAAACCGGTCAGGAGGACTATTCTGCCGTCTTATGAAAAAAAGACGTAACTACACAAAACGATATAACCGATTTCCGACTTTAAGATCATGTAAATTAAGGTCGGAAATCAGTAATTTTGTTTTGTGTGGTTACCGTTTTTTTTTCCTTATGACGGCAGTATTACTATGCTACACCATAAGTTCTGCTCGTAACCTTTTCCAACAAATTCACAAAATCAGCGAAAATAATGCTACCAACATCACATCTTGCACAGAACTTGTAAAACATTACAACGTTAATTCAGTTGACCCGATAAACATCGGTCACTTCAATCTTGTAAGAAACTGCGTCTACGCATGTCCAATCGTTCAGATCTGACGACCCATCATATTTTATATTAAACTCAACCTTATGCTTTTGCACTAAGGTGTAAAATTATAAGCAAGGTGTACGTGAGAGAGGTCTTTAAACTGGTCATGTTTTGCTTTTAATTAATGATAGTTTAATGTAACAAGTCTTATATAACATGCTGTTTCGCCCCGCGGCGTTGCCTGTTTCCCGTGGGAATTTAGTTTTCTTAGCAATTTATTTTGTAGCGAGACGGAACTTCTAGGTTTTAGGAGACACTGGGGATCATTTTCTTAGAGCGGATTTCATCAATGAAATTGGACGTAATCAGATGAATCACGTTTACGAGCGAGTGCCATTATTTTCTATGGAATATTGACACTAACAACTCTTGATCGCAGTATAGGTGTACTGATCGCGATCAGTTTTATGGGTGTTATCCACTCTTAGTTTCCATGTAGCAGTTGAGTGTTGAAGGTAAAACCATATCTGTACTTATGGGTTGTCCTGTTATCTATTTATTTATTTTCCGTTTTTTTCTTACTTTTAGACTCAGTCGTTGCGGAAATAAAGAAGGCAAGGTGAAAATTTTTCTGGTTCAAAAATGCTTAGTTTGAAAGTTTTTATAGGTTTTTTGTGGTCGGGACTTGGATAAAAGTGATAAAAGTCAAGCTTTATTAATTACTAACACTTTTTGAATACCTTTTAGTTTGATACCCCATTATCAAAATAAGGCGGCGGAGGAGACGTTTCCAAAAATGTGATTCACAAATTAATTATGTAACGAAAAAATACTAGTTCACTGACTTACATGCCGCCATGTTTTTCAAAATAATGTTTATTTATTAAAACTTTGTGCACTACTGAAAACCCAAGGTAAAAGGCGGACAATCAAGACGAATTTAATTACACAATATTTGCTATATCCATCTGTCTGGGATACATTTCATGTCAAAGTAACAAATAAACATACAAACTCTTGAATACCATTACCCTCCATCTTTGGCAGTCGGGTAACAATCGGTAGTGTCATCAATGCCGCCACAAGAAAAACAAACGAAGCAAATCTACATCGCAGCAAAAAGAACCGCGACGGCATCTATCCAACTGGCGGCGAATGAAGAATCCTCCATCGCGCAAGCAGAGGTTACTGTGCCATTTGAACATATACATCAGCCCGAATATGAACTATCGGGCAGTTGGCCACGCCGGACACGACAACCGTCCCGTCAGACGATCCTCCTTTTTAAATGGAAGTTCTGTGTACCGCATACTCTATTTTTTTCCTTTTGATAGGCAAGCCTTTGAACACTATCTCACTTGATGGTAAGCGATGATGCTGTCTAAGATGGAGCACGCTTTCCTACAAGTAACTTATTTACTCATGACTTAAAGATTCCCCGGTTTCAGCTATCAGAAAACACAGACTACGGCAGGGATTCCACTCCTTAGCTGTACGCACCATGATTGTGTTCCCAAAACGTTTGGTGCGTGTGGGTGGTATATCCACCATGTACCGGTGGCGCATCGCTGTACGTCTTGTGGTCCGATGATGAAACGGGCTTGGCGGAATTAAATTATGCAATTCTGTCGCACATTCCCCAAAATGCAACCGGTAGAAAACAGACGGGCTAGCAACTCGGCGTTGATGCTCAAGACTTTGGAGCTTCGTCTCGATAAGCCTATCATTAACGATGAACTAAATAAGCCTTTTTAGTATCAAACATACATACACAAGACCAACCAACTGCTATAAGTTATGTAAAGTAACTCTCAATGCAGAACTCAAGTTTGGCCATTATTGGATGCCGCTGTGTTCAGTAGGTTAATACGTGGACTACCTGATGTGGCGGCATAAATATTAATGGAACCCTAAATTGATGATAGTTGCATCGTTTGCAATACTGTCTCAGAATGATAGTAATTACTGAGTGAATTATTTTATGGCGAATGAACCTAGTATTTTCCGAGACAGAAAAATAATTAATCTATTTAGTAGATAATCTGTACTAAAATTATAAAGCTGAAGCATTTGTTTGTTTGGACGCGATAACCTCTGGAACTACTGGTTCGAAATGAAAAAAATATTTTAGTGTCGGATAGCCCATTTATCGAGAAAAGCTATCAATATTACTACATATTATCAATACAGATTATTAAATAAGTTATAGATATAATAAATAAGTTTTTTATATTTCTGTGCGATAAACTCAAAAAGTACTGCACCGATTTTCATGCTGTTTTCACCAATGGATAGTGTGGTTCGCGAGAAAAAAAATTACTATGTAGTAATTTGTCAAGTACTTGTAAAATTGGTTAAATCTATACATATAATAAAATCGTAGAGTTGCCGTGTCTGTACATTTAATATTTTCGCATCAAAAATACATAGAAATGTCCGAAAAATTACATAGAACACAAAAAAGCAGTTTTTGAAATTCTTTTCTGTTTGTCTGTTTGTCTGTGCGTTTGGAGGAGCATCACGCATAAACCACTGATTGGATTCAAAATATAAGTACTTCAAAATATTAACTGATAATAGGAGTAACATTTAGTGTTTATTTCATCAAAATCGACCCACAAAAACAAAAGATATCGAATTTTAAAGTTTACGAAGAAACTACATCGAGCGCTAAAATAGGTTGTTTTCATTGAGACTCCAGATACTTGCAATGCCATCTATTGAGAAAATTTGTAATAAGTAATGTGTGAAAAGACCCCGAAACAATGTATTTTTGTGTTATTTTTTAATTAAACTTAAAATATAGCAAAAAAAAAGTGAACATTTTATTATATTATCATTATTTATCGTAACGTGTAAGCTTCTAAGTTCGAACTTATGAGTATAGAGACAGTTCAGTTATGTTGTAGATCGATAGATGGCGTTGTACTTATGACGCCTTTTTCTGAATCGCGGTGTTAAGATTCTCCGCAAAAGCATGTTGTCAGGCCCATGTATATTTGGTATAGCTATTATTTGGTATATAGCTATAACCACAGACGCCCACCGGATAGACCGCTGCCGCGGGACTTGATCCCCGCCGCAACCTCATCCGACCCGGACCATGACGCCGCTCGCTGAATACGGTTGACGGGCGCACGCCGGGAGTCCCCCCCGACGTGCTCGACCTCACCGTATCCAGCCGAAGCCCACCAACCCATTGCCGCTGGCTGGTAGAGCGCTCACTGGAGGCTCCCCGCACGGGGACGCTGCCGGTGGGGGCAGCTCTCGCTAGCGGTACAACACCCACCGGACTTGACGCCCGGACTTGACCCCACGTGGCAACGCCACAACCAAATGACCCGCCTGTCTACACAGGCGGCGATGGAACCAACTGAAATACCACAAAAGGTAGAACAGTTTCCTCCTGTTCCCCTAGGGGAATAGTGAGAAGACCCGGAGTATGGTTTAGCTATGACTAGATTTTTTCCGAACTAATGAGATGAATGAGTAGACTTGGGTCGTACTTGCAAAATCGAGTACCAAGGCTTCCAGTACGTCTACCTTCACAAACCAGGGCTCGGGATACTTTCAAGTATTTTCTATGTGGATAGGGAATTGACCCATAACTTTCTAAGAATAAAGAGCACAATCACAATCGTGTTTTCAAATAAATAGGTCCCTTCTTACGACGATTCAAGTTTCTACTTTCTACTTCTATTTAATTTTCATCCAAAAGCCCTGTTGGAAGAAAAAATACTTGCATGGGAAATTGAACCCTGACCTATTATTAAAAAGGAGTACAATCGCGTTTACAAATAAATACTTGCAAAGACAAACCATTAAAGTAAAAAATACTTGCATACGAAATTGTTCCGTAGTTCGTTACAAATAAGGATCACAATCGCGTACACAAATTGAACATGATCGCATTTACGAAAACTAACGCAGTTATTGAACTATTGAAGAATGTATTGAAAAACTACGTAGAATTAATGAATTTTGTAAATTAAATACCGCTAGGTAAGTAGCATAGTATTAAATTAAAAATGAACGAAACCATTCCTTCCTATTATGATTATTCAATGATTTTAGTAGCTGGCGTAGTTAAAAGGTTTCAATTCATTTTACGATTGTTATACACAGTTTTTACAGTACCATCAATTTCAGTATCAAATTGCATAATATGTATTTGTTCCTTACTTACGTATATTTATACCTAACTTTCCAAGCGAGTCATCTTTACAGCAGGCTGTGGAAAGCATTTTATTTTTTTAGGTATGGGAAATCATCCACTGACTCCTCCCGCTCTGGGTGTAGCGGGAGGGAGTGTCAGACTTCTACTGACTAAAACCCATCCATGTTCCTTCATTGCCCTTTGTGTTCCGGAGCCACGGGACGAGTAAGAACGATGTAGGTATCATTTCTTATTGGAAAGAGCGCGCGCTGCTCGAGACCCGAACGCGGCCGAAGCAAGTCGACGCGCGCGCGACGGCCGAAGCCACGTCACAATTCACGATTCGGCGAGACTCGGGCGAGCGTCGAGCCCCGAATGCCCCCGAAGGAGCGAGTTCAAGCAGCCGTATAGTACCTGGTATACGTACTTGGAAGCAAATACCTGGTGTACAAACCTGGTCGCGTAAATACGTACCTTCCCTAGAGGAGAGTTGTTACCTGTATCCATAAGTAAACTGTTTTACTAACAGAAGTGGTGAATTTTTGGTATTATGCTTCAATGTGACTAAACTATAAAAGCAGAACGCGTCGATCTTCAAGGTTAAGCAACGCTTGCCGAGGTCGGTCTGTGAATGGGTGACCATTATAACAACCTAGCCTTTTCCTTACTATATTGGCTCGGCTTCCAGACAAACCGGATTCAGATGAATACGGTATTTTACGTGGAGCAGCTGCCTCCTACCAGACCTCCACAACTCATTCAATGCAAGACTTCAGACAGATTTTACTGGCTTCTGACTATCCGTAACGACTGCCAAAGATCGACAAATGACAGCCGGGACCAAAGGCTTAACGTGCTTTCTGAGGCACGAAGGAAACTCGGTATGTTAAGATGGTCACCCATCCACAGATCAACCTTCGCAAGCGTTGCTTACCTTGAAGATCGATGCGTTCGTCTGTTATAGTAAAGCCTTGAAGATCGGCCCGTGCGGCTGTTTTAATTTAGCCACGAGCTCCTCTATAATAAAGCGATTCTATGAACCCAGTAAAACTTTTTTGATAAAAAAGGTTAAAACAAATTAAATTAATCAGTGGTCTACAATCAGCAATATCGTCAGTAAAAATCGGAGAAAATGTGTTTATTTTTGGACTGTGCTGGACGAAATTAAGAATCCACTTGATTTACCACCATTCGTTCGATAGTCGGTTTTGTTGATTTTGATTCAATATTAGTTTGTACCAGGATATTAGGTACCTGGGCTGGTCGGCATTTCAACCGATAGAGATGATACAGTGCCCTGCATTAGGTACCCTCTTCATAATTATATTCTTAATTCGAGAGAGAGATCAGGATACGTAACTGAACGTAAATTTTGTATATAATATGCAATCTATACTAATATTATAAAGCAGAAGAGTTTGTTTGTTTGGTTGAACGCGCTAATCTCAGGAACTACTGGTCCGATTTGAAAAATTATTTCAGTGTTAGATAGCCCATTTATCGAGGAAGGTTATAGGCTATCATCACACTAAGACAAATAGGAGCGGAGCAGTAATGGAAAATGTGACGCAGACGAAGTTGCGCGGGTCAGCTAGTATAATAATATTTGTTGGAGGTGTCGGTCCGCGATAGTACCTATATGTATATCTCTTAGGGATAACATACTGTATGTAGTTACATTTAATACTTAAAGAAAGAAGAAAGAGTTTATTTACGGCCGATATGACTACTTTAAAAAATTGGTTATAAAGTGATACTAATCCTTATCATTTAAATAAGTTAGGCATTTCATGCAAATCATTTTTCTTTTTTACGCCATATAATTTAAACGAATATCATTCTTAGGAGTTATCGCAAAATAATTACGGACGCAAAAATATTCAATTAGGTTCTAACGGATCAACGGATCTAGTTGAAATTTGATACAGGGTTAGACTATAGGTAGCCTGGAATATTCCCACGGGTTGCGGGTACGGGATCGAAATTTCATGATTACTTTTGGTCGCGATAACCAGTTCCGGATAGCTTGATGTAGCCAGCACGTTGAGTTATCCAGAACTGTCAAATTTTGTTGTATTTAAACGAAGAGTTGGGTTCCTCTAAAACGATGCTATAAATAGGTATACTGGTGCCATGTTGTTATTTCCTGTTGGAACAGAGTTTTTCTGATAAGCGGAATTTGTACGGTTAAACCTTTATTATAATAATTTCATTACATTTAACATGAATTCCCGAACGTTTTAATCTTATCGCTGGTTTCCTGCGAATGTTTTTGCCACTGTTTTTGTTAACATTTCGATTTAATATACATTAATAGAAATAATAATTTATACCACACGCTTAGTAGATTATTATTATATACTTTATTGTACACCTCATAACAAATACAGGAAAAACTTTGATCAAAACAAGTGTACAATGGGCGGTCTTATCGCACAGGGCAATCTCTTACAGACAACCTTTGGATGGATTTAACGAAAGAAGTTAGATTTAGGGCGGTCAGTGTACACAACATCATAAATATTATTAATTAGACACAATAATGTGAAACAAAAATTCAAAAAATAAAATAAGAATAATAGTAAAATATATATTTATATATATATATATATATATACTAATAAATATCAAATATACAGTTTGGATAAAGATTATAGTGAGAGATAATGCTCCTTCACCATTTTTTTAAACGTTGGTAGCGTTTGAGCACGTCTCACATCTATAGGTAAAGCATTCCACAAACGAGCTGCTTGAATAGTAAACACCACAAATTATGCACCGAGGGGATAAATCAGTGTCTTATGTCACAGGCGTCATACTGAATACCGATCTTAATGAAGGGTCCAAAAATAAACTCCCGAGCATAATAGCGAGGTAGCCTATGAGTTAAACTCACAAGCGCAGCAAGGGATTTATTATTATGACTCTAATATGATTCTGCTGTGTGCCATTGGCCTTTTTAGACCCTCTGAAATAAGGTAGGATTCATCAACCTGCAAATGCTGACTCATGCCAGTCAACTTTGCTGTCTTGTATTATAAACACAAACATCCTCTAATACATATTTCCAATGTCACATTTATCACGATTTTGATTACCTAAAATACAACGTGATGAGAATGGCGCAGTGAACTATTGGGATCAAGTCCAAAATGATACCAATTGCATACGGAGTAGATATTAATCTTGGCATTTGCGGTTTGTGATCTGTGTTATAAGTACTCGTATAAGTATGTATCTATAGGATTTAATACTCTCGAACGGAATGAGTAATAAATAAAACGTCTTGAAGATAGGAGGCAAAATAAACTATGTCATTTACTTTACATAAGGCATTCAACCAAATTGGGGCTCAATTTACAGTCAAAGATAAAAACACAACTTAAAGTTAAGTTCTTCTTTGTACATGAACTTTAAATATGTAACATTGTTTTTAAAAGTCACACCGCCTACACCTAAAGTAAGTCATTAATAGCCGGCGGGTTATAATAAAATTTGTAATAGTTTTAGATTACATTTTAGGGTTTTAGGTTTTTTAGGTTTTGTAATAGTCTTACACTATTCAAGCAGCTCGTTTGTGGAATGCATTGCCCATAGATGTAAGACGTGCTCAAACGCTAGCAACGTTTAAAGAAATGGTGAAGGAGCATTACCTCTCACTATAAATTCTCTTCTCCTTTCCCAATTATTTATTTGATATTTATTAGTAATGTGTTAAATATTTTATGCGTTTATTTTATATATTATATTATTATGTAAATAATATTATTTATGATGTTTGTACACTGACCGCCCTAAATCTAACTACTTTCGTTCAATCCATCCTAAGGTTGTCTGTAAGAGATTGCCCTGTGCGCTAAGACCGCCCATTGTACACTTGTTTTTATAAACGTTTTACCTGTACTTGTTATGAGGTGTACAATAAAGTATATTAAAAATAATAATAATAAATAAATTTGTCAACTATTTTGCAAATTTATAAGAAAGAAATAAAAATGTAATTTTTTTTTTTGCAACGAAAAGGTTTCTTAAAAATTCAAAGTTAGGGTATGTGCGGTATCATATGAAAGAACGCTATTTGCAAATACACAATTTTTTTCTGCTTTATTAGTCCGTTTGTGCGACTAGTGTCCTTGACTGTTTTTTTACTATTATTATTGACAAGCGTTCCCGCAGGAAGTTCGGGATCACAATGTATGACATTTCTTTATTATTATTAAGAGTATATAATTTTATTTATTTATTACTATTAAGTTTACATTTATATGTAGTTAGTGTAAAAAAAATTATCCGTTAGGTATTCTTCCACAGTATAGTAGCTTTTCTCAATTAAGTTTTTTTTTTAGTTTATTTAAAAATATACTGGTTTTGTTTTCTTGCTTCATATTTTCCGGCAATTCTAGAATATTTTGATCGACATAGAATGTGGACTAGAAGCATGTAACTTAAGGCGGGACGGAGGCAAATTTATCCTGTTTTTATGGCGCAGTGAATGGCTCGTTTGTATGTCTCCCCGTGTGTTGTAGGATTCTGGGAATTTGCGGACCAGTTTACACAACTCCAAGATATAAATGCTGACTAATGTGAGAATTTTATGTTTTTGAAAATAAGCTTGCAACTAACTGTCCGTTCTACATATATTGGTAATTATTCGTAATAGCTTTTTTGTAGGATGAATACGGAGGGAGCGTCTGTGCTATTTCCCCACAAGATGATGCCATGGTGAACCATGCGTGGGCATATGCGTAGTATGTGACAAGCGTATATTTACTTTTTAGGTTCTTTAATATCCTGTTTACTTCGTACCCGTCGACTGGAGTAAGAAACATAGTGTTTTCAGTGGGTGTTATCACTGATGTAATTTTCTGTGCACGGCCAGGTGTTAGGGTTGTATTTTCCCCAATAGATGCGAAAAAAATATTGAAGACCTAGCTACTTTTTTAGGTTCTCTTACTAGGTTTGTTGTTTGTAATGTTATACTTAAGTTTTTCCTTTATAGTTTTTTTATTTGTCCGTTCTTTTACAATTGTCCACATGGTTCCAACCTTATTTGTTGATTTAGTCATTTTATTTATATAATGTAGTTTTTTTGCCAAAGTCACAGTTTTTTTAAGGATTTATTCATATTTTTTATAATATTTCGTAAGTATTGGGTTATTCATTTTCGACGTCAGAATTTTTAACTGTCTTATAATGTTTACAAGATTTTTTTATAGTAAGCGAGTAATTACTATGCTTTGTGTTTAGTTCAAATATACGCTTAGGGATACAATCAAGGTATTATTAAAACAAAAAACCCGACTGCTTAAAATTAATTAACTGAAAAGGAAAAAACAAGTTAAATTGCAAGTTACCTACTTTACATTACACGCAGTCGGAGGCAATGTTTTTTTTTTTTTTTAATATTTATAGGCGTACGTTTGACCGCTATCTCACCTGATGTTAAGCGATGATGCGGTCTAAGGTGGAGCACGCTTGCCTAGAAGTAACCTATTCACTCTTGACTTAAAGACTCCCAGGTTGTAGCTATCAGGAAACACAGACTCAGGCAGGAAATTCCACTCCTTAGCTGTACGCACAATGAATGTATTCCCAAAACGTTTTGTGCGTATAGGTGGGATGTCCACCATGTACCGGTGGTACATCGCCGTACGTCTTGTGGTCCGATCGGTTTGTTAACCAAAGATACAAACTACCATTGCCTCCGACTAATATATTAATATCTTTATTTACAACTTTTTAGTTAATAACAAACACGACTATTAGCGAGAACCCCAATTTAAAAAACTTTAATCCTGAAATATTATTTCAACTGAAAAATGGTTAAAGAGACCTCACAATGATTTCAAAATAGCTACTCAACGATACCCCACATGACATAGTCTGTTGACTTAATTTTTTTTTTCATTTTCTTATTTATGGTGTCCAGTAGTCGCCATATTGAATTTTCAGTAACGTCATATCTTTAGTGACACTTGCCGGACTAAGAGGAATCGATTGACGTGTGAATCATAAAAATCGGCCCAGGCGTTTAGTCTGTATAGTGCTTCAAAGGAACATACAAACATACATACATAGGCTGATAAACACATTTATCACTCCTTTGCGTCGCGCAGTCAGGTACAAAGGTTGAGTATGGCTGATCTAGAGCCTAACACCAGAATGGCAATAGGGAATATGCACGCGATTTTTTTATTTATAAAATGAATTACTTAAGTATAAGCTCCAGTAAACACTCTAGAAAATATTTTTCAAATATCTTCATCAGCAATGAAGTTATAACGCTTCAAAGATTACTTTTAGAATGAGAAGTACGACATGGAATTTGACGTCACATTACATGACGTCTATACATCTGCCATAGAAAACAGCGTTTTCGCGAGAGGTACAGATACCTGTCCCTCTCGCGAAAACGCTATTTTAAATAAATTAAAATAAAAATAAAATAAAAAATATTGTTTTTTTAAATAATTATATCTCGTTTGTTTTTCGAGCAATTTTGATTCTATTTCTACTGTTAGAAATATATTTTTGTATATTTTTAGATAAAGTGTTTAGATAATAAATATTTTTTATGCATATTATTCCCTATTCTACTAATTTTCACATTCGCTTCGCATTTTATCTCAATCGCAATCTGTCAAAAATGTATGAAAATTAATACTTTTTTGAAAGTTTGCGATTGACATACGAATGCGAAAGTTGTTTAAAAATTAGTAGAATTGGTCCTCAGATAACAATCTTTTAAAAGACTAGCTGACCCGCGCAACTTCGTATGCGTCATATTTTCCATTATTGCTCGGCTCCTATTTGTCTTAGCGTGATGATATATAGCCTATAACCTTCCTGGATAAATGAGCTATCTAACACTGAAAGAACTTTTCAAATCGGACTAGTAGTTCCTGAGATTAGCGAGTTCAACCAAACAAACAAACAAACAAACTCTTCTGCTTTATAATATTAGTATAGATGTGTTAAAACGTTTAATATACGTCAGGAACTCAATTTTCATCTAATTCTCATTCAGAACATTGCGGAAAACAGTGATGCGGTAATAAATAAGTTATAAATGAGGATATATATCGATACAAAGTACCAGGCGACGCGTTTGTTATTGATGAGGTTGCTATCGGTGGATGTGGTTACCATCGACTTGGAATTTATTAGTACTTAGTACTGCTAACAAAATTTGAAAAAGATCACGACTCATTCAGCCTGTTACGTAAGTTCAATGTCGTGTCGTAGTGAAGGAGCCTATAGCCAGCAGCACACGACACACGTCTTGTCAAGCACGATCGCATCCAGCTACTAGGTCCGATGACTCTCAATATGTTCAGATTTAAGGTCTCAGAGGTACGGGAGTGTACAAAGTTCCCAATTGTTTCGTTTTTATAATAAGTTATAATGGTTTATACTTTTTTTATACTTATATAGTATTTTTCCCTCACTTTTGTCAGTGTTTTGATTTAGATATTGGTTTTTGTTTTATTTTCGACTAATTTTATTTTATATTAGATACTTATAATGTGTTGTACATAATAATGGTATAAGCTGTGTGAGCTATAAGGCTATAATAAGCATACAACAATAACTTTGATTTTTGTTTCTCGTTTGTAGTTTTTATTTATTTACCCTGTATGGTGTCTTAGATCTCAACGTCAAGCCGGAATCGGGTGATAGGACAAAATCAAAATTGGTAAAAAAATCTTAGTAATGTAATTTTTTTTTTAATTACAGTACTTAATTTCTTTTTTTTTTTTTTTTTAATGAAAATAACTAAGAATTTAAAACAACAGGTTACACAAGCACTACTCAAGATTACAAAAAAAAAAAACGAAAAAAGTTAAGATTTGTAGCTAAAGGAGCTCAAAACCATCATCACAGATTGTACATATTTTCGAAAAAAAAAGAAATTACCGTAATTAAAAAATACACGACTAAGATGTTTTTTTTTTTATATTTTTCTGGTAACTATTATGATTTGTCCTATCACCCGATTTCGACTTGACGTTGAGTTCTGGGACACCCTGTATACTTTATTGTACACCTCATAACAAGTACCTACAGGAAAAACGTTTATAAAAACAAGTGATCAACTGCTTTTGGTGTACCAAATAATAATAAATGAAAAATAAATGACGTCGCTATACATTGGCACAATATGAGTATACTGCACAGCATTATGACATCGCTCAGGAATTTCAACAGCTATAAGGATATTATGATCTTCAATGTCCAACAAACAAACATCGTAAATTGTCCTCAGACATTAATCTCTTGAGTTTTATATATTACAAGCAACTCGTCCCGGCTTCGCATGGGTAGCAAATCATTTCTATTAAGTATGAGCTAGCAATCGGCATAATTATATCATACGAATGATGGCTCGGTTGGTTGAACGACTGTCAACCCGAGATACGCGACGCTGCTCGCGTATCTCGGGTTCGATTCCCGCACGGAATAAATATTTTATGGCCTTTATATATTTTTTCCAGATCAGAGTGTTTGTATTTCAGATTGTATGTCTCGTTTGTAAACGCACCCACGATACAGGAGAAATTCCTAGTGAGGGACAACATTTTTTGAATAACAACGGGTTGCACTCCGGGAATGCAACCTTGAACTCCGGGAGTGAAAACTTGAACATGAACGCAGTGTATTTTTACGAATTTTCGACCAGCTCCCCCACCTAAGGAGGCTTTTCTTACTGCGGCCGACCCAAGTACCCCGCTCGACCACGGTAATGCGTTGCATGAAAGGAGCCTCTCCAAATGTCGTGTTTCCGACCTTCTGCTACGTCCAGCGCACCCTGGACCATCATCATTTATCGATTGAGTAATCCTTTCACCACGATGGCAAAAATATAAACAAAATCTATATATTGTAATTTTCTGTGGACTGCGGAAGTTTATTTAATCTGTGATATAATATTTTACATAATCATTTTAATATTAATAGCTTAGCGTGAACGAATAAAAACAAATAGAATTACTTTTATAACCGTATGATAATCATAAGCTGGCAATAAAATCAAACTTGTTCTGCAGTGCGATTCTGCCGGTCGATTCTGTTGACATCTCACCGTGATCACTTAGGTGGAGTGGACGACAAGTGAGCTGTCATGCCATCTTATTTGTATGGTTTGACAGCTCACTTGTCGTTCACTTCGACATGTTTACAGAATCGCACTGCAGTATACATGTCGAAACGAAAACTTAGGCGAAGTGAACGACAAGTGAGCTGTCAAACCATACAAATAAGATGGAATGACAGCTCACCTTACGTTCACTCCACCTAAGTGAACACTGTGAGACGTCGACAGAATGGACCGGCTGATTGCGATCAAGCTGCGTTCAAGAGTTGTCAGAGTTAATATTCCTTAGAAAATAATTACACTGACAGCTGGATAACGTGGTTCATATATATGCTGATCGCGTTGAGTTTAAGATTAATGAAATCCGCCCTTAGTGTAAACAATGCGAAATCGACAGAATAGACACATTACGTTTTATACTAGTTGACCCATGCAACGTCGTCTGCGTAACATTTTTCATTACTGCTCCGCTCCTATTGGTCTTAGCGTGATGATATATAGCCTATAGCCTTCCTCGATAAATGGGCTATCTAGTACTGAAAGAATTTTTCAAATCAGACCAGGCGTTCCTGAGATTAGCGCGTTCAACCAAACAAACTCTTCTGCTTTATAATGTTAGTATAGATTTCCCGAAGGATAACAAACTCTGTACAATAAAGTAATCAAGTGGTCGAGGATGGCCAAATCCCTATGAGGATTAGCGAAAAACAATTAGAGGAGTCTCGGGCCCGATTGTGATGAAATCTGAAACGATTTTATTGAAGTTATGAAAAATCCTTGTCGCAAATTGAAACCGTAGATTTGAAACAAAAAATGCAAAGTGCGAGTCGGACTCGCGCACGAATGGTTCCGTACCATTATGTATAAAAACGGCAAAAAATAAACAAGTTTGTTGTATGGGAGCCCCCTTAAATATTTATTTGATTCTGTTTTGTAGTATTTTTTTTGTTTTTTATACAAAACGGGGAAACTCTTGGCCCAAATCCTGATGAAAAGTGATGATTAGGCCGAAGATGGAAGCGAGTTTCACCCGGAATCCTCTTACACAGAGGAACTGGCTATCATACCTCTAACTGCCGGAACACAACAATGCTGTTAACGTTGTTGTTATGGTGACAGACTTAGACATGATGGTGGTAGCTTGCCAGGCGGACTTAGAACAAGTGCTACCACCAACCAAACCGAGCAAAAAATTTGCCCCTGCTGGGAATCGAACCCGGGACATCTGGGTCTGGATCAGGTGGTATAACCACTAGACCACGGAGGCGGTTAGTGTCACCTGTTTAGCACCACCCGGGGACCACGTGTAGGGATTCGCTGAAGGGTATTCTCCCACGGACGCGGGTGACTCGGCCCCCAAAATGTTATAGCAGCAACAGAAATACATAATCTGTGAAAAGAACAATGGCGAGATGTTAGCTGAATTTGAATTGAGCATCTAAAATTGACCTAAATACGAAGACAGTTCTATTATTCTTCTAGGTTTTTTCAAACTTTCACATCAACTAGTTAAGGTCGGATAAAAAGACATTTTAAATGAAAAGTAATTTGATTTATTCATTGACGTTTAGTGTTGCCATTTTCTTGACCGAATAAATATAAAATGGCAACACTAAACGTGTAATCATGTACAGTATTATTGTAATGAAATCAGTTTTAGTTTGTTATTTTAATTAAACGGAATAAAAGAATTAACAATACTGTTTATTTCTAAGTGGAAATGTACTTTACAGGGATGTCAAAATATTGTAGTGTAAAAATAAATCAATCAGGTACTTTCAATTAATGACGGACAAAAATACTTGTATCCCAAATCTAAAAAAAATATTACTTGGTTTGACAACTGTTGATTCGTTAGTGATAGACATGTCACAGACGATTACCACGAACGCTACAGTTGTATAGTTGTGGGTATGTAGTGTGTAAGTACTGCAATGGAAACGTAAACCCACGTTGTAATACCAATTGAATTACCATAGATATAACCAACAAAAGTTCATGACTGAATTTCTATTAATCTCGGCCTTCTCGACCAAAAATCTTACACAAACTAAATCAGTAGTTGGCACCGAGTTCAACAAGACATTTTGCATTAAAAGACGCAAGAATTTAATCTCAGCTAAATTAATGTATGGGTGGCTGCACTTGTTCTATCATCTGTTTAGCTATCGCGGTTCTTGAGATACAGCCTGGTGACATACAGACAGACAGACAGACAGGCAGCGAAGTCTTAGTAATAGGGTCCCGCTTTTACCCTTTGGGTACGGAACCCTAAAAACCGAATAAGTGTGAGTTGGACTCGCCCACCGAGGGCTTCGTACTTTGTGAGTACTTATATATTACTAATCCAATTTATAAAATTCTCGTACCACAGTGTTTGTTTTCTAACTCCTCCGAAACAGCTGAACCAATTTTTATGATTTTTTGTGTAAATATCAAAACAAAATTTGCGGAGTCAATAAAGAGTGGAAGTGTAGGTAGTAAAGACTATATTTTAAACCGACTTCCCAAAAAGGAGGAGGTTATCAATTCATTTTTATGTTTTTTTTTTATGTTTGTTACCACTCATAACTCCGACAATTATGAACCGATTTGAAAAAATCTGTTTTATCTGAAAGGATATACTTGCAGGTTGGTCCCATTTAAATTTTATGAAAATCGGTCACGAACTTTGGATTTTAAATCGAAATAGCTGGAATTCGTCTACTTAGATGATAGTTTTATGTCATCCAAGTAATTAAAATTGCGTATTTTGCTTTTCTGCGATTTTGCAGTGGTGTTGTTAGGTGTGAGGTACCACTAAAAAGTGAAAAATATAAAACTTTTTACAAAAAAAATACAACCGACTTCCAAAAAAAAAAAGACACTACAAAGTAAAAAATAACTTTAATATCGAAACTCGGTGTCAAAATACGAAGAAACTAACAAAAACACCGACATTGTATTTTTTTATGATTTATTTACAAATGTATATTTTTCAGATTTTTTCTTATCCCAGATTAAACGGTATTAAATGCCAAATTTCATAGTTTTAGGACAACGATATAAAATTCTTCCGTTACTGAATGACTGACAGACAACACACAGCCGAAATTAATTATTTTATTGAAATTTGTAATAATGGACTAGGAATATAAATAATTGGATAGGTACTTAATGTAAATGATTGAAAATAAGACATTCGTATAACCGTGACTAATATTAATTAATTACTTACATTTTATTTTTTTTATTTTTTTGGGTAAAATTGAAAAATTGATAATTTTATAATAGTATAATTACGTAAGATATTTGCACGCCATGAGAAATGGCAAACATGTCGTGAGCCATTCTAATTTAAGATCTCGTATGCATTTATTATTTTAATTTTGTATGTATACCTACACATGTTTGAGCAAATAAAATTTCTTATTCTTATTCTTAAACTACTAGCCGTAGAAAGCTGTAATTTGACATGCAGGTTCCTTGGGGAGTGTTAGGGTGCACTAAGAGAGGATTTCCCAAAGTTTCTACGGGAATATGCGCGGACGAAGTCGCGGCCAAAAGCTTAGCCAAGCTAAAGCCCTGTTAAGTTTGATTCCCTTGAGAGTGTCGAATTTTTTTTTTTTTTGCAAAAACGGCCTTATCTTTTTTTCACATTAACTTAGAAGTTTATTATATGTAATAGTGTTGTAAGTTTTTCACAGCTACAAAGAACTGAAGCCTAAGTGCATGGTTTTAATTTCAACGTGATACCTCCACGCGTTACCTGGGTAACGCGACCAAGACCCTTTATCTGGATCAGATGTTATTTCATTCGGTTCCCTTCAAAATGGTTCAGCTGAATGGTGCGGATTCATACGTCAGGTTCGTGAACGGGCGCCGTCAGATGATACTAGTCATCTTTTAACAACCACTGGCTTATTTTGATGTTTATATTTTAAGTTCTTGTATTTTTTTTTTGTGATATTCCTCACATGCAAAAGAAGCAAGTACATGTAACTAAGATTATTGTAAAACATCACATGATTTAAAAGAGTATCCGTGGAGTTTCTTCCACGTTCTTCTCCATAGAGATCTACGCTTTGGAACATGCAAATAGCTTCAGCTTCATTCACCGTTGGTCCCGGCTGTCATTTGTACACCTTTGTCAGTTGTTACCGATATTTAGAAGCCATAAAATCTGACAAGTCTTTCCAAGGAGTACCGTGTTCCCAGTTAATGGGTTGTGGAGGTCTGGTTGGCAGCCGCTCCACGTGAAAATAATGCTATTAAGCTTAATCCGGTTGGATTGGAAGACGACCCTAATTTAGTTGGAAAAAGCTAGGCAGATGATGATTATGATGATGCATTATTACAAAGCAATCATCGCGCAAATAAGCGATCGTCGCGTTAATTTATGTGGTAAACACGACTACCATATCATTGATCCTGAACCAACTCCAATTAAATACTCGTTTGACCACCACGTGCCAACAACGCATTCTCTCCTATTTCGGCCACACATTGCGCAGAGGTGACGAAAACCTTGAGAAACTGATCGTGGTTGGGAACACCGAAGGCAAAAGATTGCGCAGTCGTTCACCAACAGGATGGACCAATCAAGTAAAGATCTCATCGTACCTCTAAATTCGACTCAGTTGTAAGAGACGCGCTGGACAGACACCGGTGGAGACATATCATCCACTCCAGATGCAACCCTGATGCTGACCACGATCCTCAGACATAAGGGACCAGCTCCAGAAAGAGTTAAACTCCATGTTTAAGGAAAACAAATAATAAGGAAAAAGTTTATAAAAAAAGATACCGGATTATTAATGTTACTCATCACCAATAGGCATTCCGCCAAAGTTATCGTCATTGTGTTATCGTTTCATAAACGTTACGCAAATCGGAACATCATTGAGTAGGTACACTTCATTACTAAATACAGCTCACTACTTTGTTTGCTTAAAATTACGAATTTATTCAAAGAGAGAATACTCTCGGGGTCCAAATCCTATGGCTTTATCTAAGACTTTTTTGGTTAACCAAGCTATGTGTCCCAGTCGACTCAATGATTTTGCATCAATAAAGACTCATCATCTGCCTAGCCTTTTCCCAACTATATTGGAGTCGGCTTCCAGTCAAACCGGATTCAGCTGAATACCAGTATTTTACGTGGAGCGGCTGCCTACCAGACCTCCACAACCCATTAACTAGGTAACACGGTACTCCTTGGTAAGAATGGTGTCAATAAAGACTATTTATTATTAATTCCTTTATATTTTTCCTTTATTAATTATACTTATTGATTATATTTTAAAATATTTTTATTTAATACATTTAAAAATATAAAAATAGTAGCCCACTGGTACCGGGAACAGGGTCCAAGCTACTGGCGGTCAGGGCTCCAGAGAGTGGAACCTGCTAACAATGCGAGCCGTGTCTAGAAGTACCGCTTCCTGAAACAAGCCCTTGATCTAGCTGCCTAACGAGAGCCTCCTAAGGTGTTGGTCGGCTTTTATTATTATTGAGATCAAATCTGTGTCTATAGATACAGCACATGAAACTACCAAAATAGGGATTTTTTTAAAGGATGGGATATTATCAAATTTTAATGACTCCTCCCGCTCTGGGTGGAGCAGAAGGCAGTGTGAGAGAACACGGGTGGGTTTTCAAACATTATCATCATAACACATTCGTGTTCTTCACGTACGCCCTTTCCGTAACATGCCGCAGTGCAAATTAAATGCAAATTAGAAGGAAAATACGAAATACCAGAGAGACCAACAAACACTGTTACCTTCGGAGGTATAATTTTTTTAAATTTATTTATTTAGGGAAAACAAACAGTTACACAAAAATGGTACAGTAGAAGTGTTTACAAAGGAAAAACATAATAATATGTGTAACTCACGACGTTATCCACATTTTAAACACAAAAGAATGTTTCAGCGACTACTTGCACATGAGTAAAATTGGGAAGGATAAAATAAAAATACTATTTAATTTTAAAACAAATTGAATTACACAAAATTTATTTTTAAGAGACTAGAACAAAAAAAAACAATTCAAATCAAAAACTAAATTTAAGCTTAAGCCAGAATTCAAATTAAAAATAACAGTCAAGAATATATTACAATGAATGCGTGCGGTAGGAGCATGGTGACTCATCGTTTCAGTATCCACAATTATGATTCATATTAAAATTGTCGATATCTACAAGTGACAATTTAATAGGCGATTAGCATAGATAAAGAAAATAATGCAATTTGTGTATTCCCAAATAAAAAGATAATACTCGTATGTAGATAATAATCTTCAAAAGTCGGATAAGTTAGAAATCCGGGTAACATCGCTTCTGTTCTATTGATGGCATTGTTAATATTATATGCCAGCATATCCGTTACACAGGCTGTTTCAGAAGTACGTAGTCTGAAATTTCGTGCTTATCCGTTACTAGCTGACCCGCGCAACTTCGTCTGCGTCACATTTTCCATGAATTCTGCGCTCCTTTTTGACTTAGCTTAATGATATATGCCAATAGCCTTCCTCGATAAATGGGCTATCTAACACTGAAAGAATTTTTCAAATCGAACCAGTAGTTCCTGAGATTAGCGTGCTCAACCAACCAAACAAACAAACTCTTCTGCTTTATAACATCATAAAATAAACGCCTTTAAATGTAAGTAGTCCAAATCAAGATTTTTAAATAAAAAGATGGTTGTTGTGCCTCACTCGACCTAGATAGGTATAGTGTGTCGCGGATTTTTTTGTAGATATTTGTATGATCTACAATTAATTAGAACAATAAAATTTATGGTTCTATATTTTATAGTTTAGGCAGCGTAAGCAAAATAAGTAACTTTTCTTGTTGATTTTTACACCTTGTGTCCGAAAAACCCAAATATCTTACGGAACCCTATTTTTTCCAAAATAAAATATAGCCTATGTTACTCGTGGATAATGTAGCTTTCGAATGGTGAAAGAATTTTTGATATCAGTCCAGTAGTTTTTGAGCCTATTCATTACAATCAAACAAACATACAAACAAAGTTTTCCTCTTTATAATATTAGTGTAGATTATTATAGTATAGATTACAATCATGAAATTATTTTTTAGATATCTTCATGCAGCTACTTATAACACTACGTCTGGGGTCGTTAGACCTTACTGAATTCACGATAAGAAGAAGTTGAAATAAAAAGTAAGTAGTATGTAAGATGGGTTGATTTACTTCACAAATACCTACTTTGAAACTGTAACTAATTCAGTATCACCAGATGTTGAATTAACCGTTTGAGTATGAGTAGGAATTTCACAAACTCTACTTTTTTATGGATGGGAAATCATCAAATGACTCCTTCCTAGAGTCTTGGAGTTACTGAAACCTATCCGTGTTCCTTCAATGCGAAATATCAAATGTAGAACTCTCTGCCAGCGTCTGTGTTCTGTCTGTGTTATCTATTCTGTCAAAGGAAGAGTGAAGATGTAGGAGCTCGCTCAATCAATCGTAGACCTCATCCATCGCTTACCATCAGTCGTGATCGAAGACAAGATTGGGCAAATAACGAATTAAAATTAAAAATAGTCAATTCGGTCCTACGACGGTTGAGTGATCAATGAAACCAACCATCATCCCCCCTGCCTATTTATTATTATAGTGGGTGCAGCATATTTAATGTAGCGATGAAGATATCTGAAAAATAATTTCATGCGTCTTTCTTTCTGTCGATGAAGTTAGAAAGCTTCAAAGATTACAAAAAGAAAGGGAAGTCCGATTTTGACTTTGACGTCAAAGTCCATGACGCCTAGAAAACAGCGTTTTTGCGAGAAGGACAGAACATTTTTTTAAAATGACTATAGGTATATCTCGTTTGATTTCCGAGCAATCTTGATTCTGTCTTCACTATTAATATTATATTTTTGGATAAAACTGTGCAGAGAATATATTTCCAATTATTTCAACCCTTATGCTCTATTGCGGTTACATTAGCGTGGAACGCGAAGCGGTTAAGTAATATTACCACAATTTACCGTATTTAACTAAAAAAAATAATCGAAAAACAAAAATAATCGCAATTATTTTTACTACAGCAACAGGAAAAACAGACTCCGCCAGTGTATTCCGCTTTTTACCTGCTACAATGAAAAAAAATCCCGAAACGTTTTGTACGTATGGGAGGGATATAATAATATCCATCATTTACCTACCGTACTGCCTACTGCCGCCTAAATTAAAGGGGGGCCTTACATAATTAAGACACTTGTTTTTTTTTTTGGGTTCATGGTGCGGAACCCTTCGTATGAGAATTCTACTCGCACTTAGCCGACTTTTTTAGTGTTTACGCACGCTTAGCGCACCGTAATCTCGCCCATAAGGCTCAATTTACACCGCCACGGAACGGAACGGCAAATTCACCCTTATTTACAAGACGTAATGCATTTGCACACAGACGGCAGAATAAAGTTTGAGTGGGAAAAAATCTCAGAAGAAATATATGCATTACGTAGTGGAAATAACTAGGGTGAATTTGGTATGTTAAGTTTTAGATTGACGCTTCCGCTCTACAATGGTGTAAATTGAGCCTAACCATAAATAGTAGCCACTGACTCACCGCGATCGAAATTCGGTCTGGATGACAGTTACGCCCGATGACCTAACAATATTGAGTCACACTTTGATTTAATCATAGCGGTGTTGATAAACAAAAGCAGCTTTGTTCTCCCAAACGGAAAACGTAGCAAAGGAAATCCCGAAAAAGTAATATGTTGTAATATTAGTCTGATGATTGAAAACATTGTGCAATTTCAATCTGCCTTGACCAACTATGTTGTTTGGCTTCAAATCTGACCGGATGCAGCGGAGTAGCAGTATTTTATATGGACCATAATGCATATCTGACCTTAAGGGTGCCTGTCCATTTGCGCCGAGCGAGGCAGCGGTGCGGAGAAACGGAGAAACATTAGCCAATCATGACAATCAAAATATTATTGACTCACGCGGTGCCGAGATTTTATGTAGTTCCATTGGTTAAAATTTGTGTGGTTTTTTTAGAAGTTGAGGGGTTTCTGGTTTATTTTTTGCGGTCGTATCGCCTCCTTTTTCAGCCAAAAGGAGCCAATTCCACCCAGCTGCATCTTTCCGAGGTGCAACCGATATCCGACCAACTTGAGCTTCTCGGGGTGACATGAATATCTACCCTTAATTTTGGTCTTTATATAGAGCTCAAGTGGCTGCTAGAAAGTTGGGGATCCTAGCAAAGGTGAGACGGTACTTCACACCAGATCAGTTGCTCAAATTCTATCAAGCGCAAGTTGTATCTTTGGGACAGATCTGCCAGATACCAGATTAACACCCTTGAATCAATTACAACCTGGGAGTTTTTACGTCAAGAGTGAATATTATATTAATATGTAGGTTACTTCTAGGCAAGCTTGCTTCAATTTTCGACCACCAAAGTATATTTTAAAAACGAATTGCTGCTGGTGAGATTTTTTATACGATACAATGATTTGATTCATACTAATCAACACCGCCAATTGGTATTTTTAGGGATAGTCTGCACATGAAAAAAATATTCAGCATATCAGCAAATGGAATGCAGACAAACTTGTATAGGTACCTGGGAAGACATGCGTAGATCTGGTCGCATTACTAGCTGATCCGCGCCCTATTGCTAGCAGCGTGATGTTAGACAGCCTATGGCCTTCCTCGTTAAATAGGCTATCAAGCACTAAAATATTTTTTTTAGTTTAAAAGTAAAAAAAAAAAATATTACTATGTAAACTTCCACCGAAAATTGGTTTGAACGAGATCTAGTAAGTAGTTTTTTTTAGTACCGTAAACCAGAACTTTTGCTCATAATAATACCAACAAATTTGTACGGAACCCTCGGTGCGCAAGTCCGACTCGCACTTGGCCGTTTTTACTTTTTAATAGCAATCGTTGTATTCGCTTTTAATTCGTAATCTGTCAAAAAGTCATAAATCTTAGGCGTAGAATTGGCACCCTAAAGATCTGTAGAAAAAAAAAGTTGCAAGTTCAAAATTCAAAAGTCATTTATTCAAATAAGGCTGAGAGCCAGCACTTTTTGAACGTCAAGTTTTTACAAAAGACAGTCCCCCAAAACGCCCGCCCGTCACCACTTCCTAGTGTTTTAGCTGTGGAGAAGAAGTGGCCAACAAACTCCCCAGCAACGCATCTGTCTGTTACGCTTTAAGGTCTTAAATTTTCACAATAATAAGCAAATTAATTAATACATGACACTAATATCACTTATTAGCAAGCAATAATGATACTATAAAACAAAAAATAAAATTGTGATACTTTAAAATTATGATACTATAAAACAAAAAATACAACAACATATTACGTAATATTAGAAGATTCTACTTTGACTCAATTGGTTTGATCAAAGCTGGAGTGATAAGACAAGCAACTTTGACCTCTTAAACCGAAAACAATAATAAATATGTTGCACAACATGGTGCTATAAAGAGGAGCTCATAATTAAAGTTTACGTTAGACTTAAACTTTTATTTTCTCTAGTCATGAAAAACGGTAACGGTATTTCAGAAAGGATATTAGATAAAGGTCAGTGTACTTTATTGCAAGTTTATTTTGCACCTGCTATATGGTCGATCTTCAAGGATAAGCAACGCATGACTAAGCTGGTAAGTGGTAACCAATCCACTTAACAACCTAGAAAAGCGAGCCCTCAATGCTTCGAAAAAACACGCTAAGGGTGCCTGTCCATTTGCGCGGAGAGAGGCAGCGGAGCGGAGAAACGGAGAAACAATAACCAATCATGACAATCAAAATATGATTGACTCACGCGTTGCCGAGATTTTATGTAGTTTCATTGGTTATTTTTTTCCCGTTTTCCGCTCCGCTGTCTCCCAGTCGGAATCTGTGTTTCCTGATAGCTACAACCTGGGAGTCTCTAAGTCAGGAGTGATTGGGTTACTTCTAGGCAAGCGTGCTCCATCTTAGACCGCATCATCGCTTATCATCAGGTTAGACAGTGGTCAAACGTGTGCCTAAAAATATTAAAAAAAAAACAAATGTTTGAAAACCATATTATTTAAAAAAATCTGGCCGAGTACGAGTCGGACACGCTCACGAAGGGTTCCGTTTCATTTTCGTATTATACAATTTATGACGTATTAAAAAAAAAACTACTTACTAGATCTCGTTCAAACCAATTTTCGGTGGAAGTTTACATAGTAATGTACCTACATCATATATTTTTTTTTAGTTTTATCATTATCTTATTTTAGAAGTTACAGGGGGGGACACATTTTACGACTTCGCAAGTGTCTCTCGCGCAAACTATTTACGAATCATTTTTGAAGACCTATCCATAGATACCCCAAGCGTATAGGTTTGATGGAAAAACTAAATTGAGTATGGGGACCCCCAAAATATATTGTTTTTTTTTTCTATTTTTGTATGAAAATCTTTATGCGGTTTACAGAATCCATCTACTTACCACAACAGCATAGTTCTTATAGTTTCAGAAAAAAGTGGCTGTGACATACGGACGGACAAACAGACAGACAGACAGGACGAATATATAAGGGTTCCGTTTTTGCCATTTGGCTACGTGTTTTTATTCGGTACATGGTATTGAACCCTTCGTGTGAGGATCAGACTCGCTCTTGGCTCAATCCCTTGTTGACGGTTAGCAACCAAAGAATTATTGATATACATCCATAGATTAAATAACTTGTTGCAATAATCGGATTTTGGTTTCCCCTATTGCTTTTAGTTATGCAATAACTCGTGCTATGCGATGAGTATATAAGCCAAAATCGTCCCTCAGAAACTCATTCATTACCGGACTTCGGGAGTCGCGGGATTGATTCACCAACGAACGTTCAATATATAAAAACAATTTAAGTGACAGAAGACAGAAGCCTATCGAAGTCCAGTGCTGGATATAGGCTTTTCCACGCTTCGCAACAATAGCCGGACCTCCGGGTTTCCGCGTCCAGTGTCTCTCAGATACCTTTCTAAGGTCGTCGGTCTACCTAGCTGGGGTGACTCTTGCTACGCTTGGTGTTACGCGGTCTCCAAACGAAGAGTCGACTGCGCCCTATCGCTCCTCTGTGTCAACAGTACAAACATTCTGCTCTACAATCAACAAATCATAGTCACTTGTCACTTTGAGGTATTGGAAATCTCAAAACCGATACCTAATTGACAATACTCTCATATATATTTATCTAACTGATTTCATGTGTTTTGATCGTTTTAATTGGAAAAAACTTTTAGTGCCGGTGATCTTATAAAAGTGATTTTATTACGTGTCATCACCCGTTCCAACATTGGAATTGAACTAACCAGTAAATAACTTTTGTGATTGATTGCGCCCATAGAAAATGGCTAGCTGTAATACCTGTGCAGTACCAGTGAAACAAAATGATAAAATAATAATATGTTCCAAATGCGATAAGGACTACCATCAACGCTGCGTTAGACTGAGTGCTACTGCGTTTGAGAAACTAAAACAAAATGCACATTCAAAGTGGAAGTGTCCGAACTGCTTCCCTCAAAAAAAGAAGATTAGTAAACCTACTGCTGAGGCTGAAGAAGATAGATCAGCTGATGTCAACAAGTCCAACAATACAACACGTAGACATAGGCCTGAAGGAAAAACAATCTCAGATGTCAAGGATGATAAGGACAACGATATTCGAGAGGAAATTAGGAATATGTTATTAGTAGAAGTAAGGAATATGACTCTTTCCGGGTTTGCTGAGATTAAAACACAGATCGGCCAGTTGAAGACATCTGATGCATACGACATCTCTGGAATTACTGACATGAAAACTAAGCTCAAGGGTGCTCAACGTGAGAATATTGAGCTTCGCACAAAGATCTCCGAGATGATGAAGACTGTGAGTCAACTGAACGCGAGTGTAACGGCGCTTGATCAAAGTATGCGCGAGGCGAATGTAGAAATTTATGGCTTACCAGAACTGAAAAATGGAAAGTTATCGGCCATCATAATAAAATTAGCTCGTGTTGTGTCATATGAACTTAAAGATAGTGATATATTAAAGTGCGTTAGAGTGGCCAACGACAGGGTACACCCGCGCTCTGTAGTAGTGAAGCTGCGCAGTGCCAGATGTCGCGATGAGTTGTATGCTGCAGTCATCAGATTTATCAAAGCCCACCCTGATGATGCGTTGAACACGACCGTGTTGGGTTATGCTGGTAAAAAGATGCCAGTTTATTTAACCGAGCATTACTCTCCGATGTATCAATCTTAACTCATTGCAGCACTATTTATGGCCAAAGAAAAAATCTAGTCTTAAGTTTGTATAAATAAATATATTTTTATTTCGACTCGATATTATGTTTTTCTTTTCTAAACTTACCCTTTTTTGTATTTACATAAATGGGGAAGCAAAAAAAAAACACAAAAAACATGCCATTCAGACAACGACTAAATAATAATGCTTGACAGATTGTGTTTTTGAAGCTATTCCACGGCTTATAAATGTTAGGTGACCATAAAGGTGGTTCAATTCCGTCAAAAAACCATGCTGGAAACGGTATGGTGGCATCACAATATTGATATTTCTAGTTTCGCTCGAAGAAGTTAGGTCCAAATGGTACGGAACACTTCGTTCGTCCGACTCTTTTATTGTTATTTAAGATGGGTTTGCTCTTGCTCTAATCTAGGCCAGAGATGATAGAGTCAAAGTCTACGATGTAGCGAGCTTACCCAGAAGTAGCCCGTTCACTCTAACTTTGAAGAGATTAGGGTTGTAAGCCTTCGGAAACACAGACGCAGGTAGAGATTTCCACTCCTTTGCTGTGGGCATTATTATAGACGTTTGGAAACGCTTAGTGCGAATTGGTCGAATAGCAACAAGGTAGGGATGGTAAGTTTCAGTGCGTCTGGATGGGTAGAAGGGAGCCGGTGGGATGAGGTCGTGGAGTTCTTGGGTACACTCACTGAATTATAATCTGTAGAAGACTGACAAACAGGTTACCTTGCGGCGATGCGCCAAGCTTGGCTGGCCTTTTAGCCAGAGGGTACTGGGGGCGCGGTCTCGACACATCTTTAGAGTTGGTTTAGTACCATATTTGGTAGTATAGCAAAATTTTATGGCAATCACTCAGTGTCATCATCATCTCCCTAGCCTTTTCCCAACTACATTGGGGTCAGCTGCCAGTCAAACCGGATTCGGCTGAGTACAAGTATTTTATGTGAAGCGACTACCAGACCCGACCTCCACAACCCATTAACTGGGTGGTAGTTATACGAAATCATTTATTAAAGTTGATTTCATAGTCAAGTGTAGCCATGACTAAAATAACTAGAACCATTATACTATTAAGAACCAACCGTAAATAATTATAGGTTTTAATTTTTTGGTCTAAGTTTTATTTTTGACGTTATGGTCCCACAGTTATTTTTTGGGTCATTACCTATATTTATACCCATTATAATTACCTTAAAAAACAACGATGTGTCAGCGAATAATAGATCGAGACAGAGAGCGATATTTGGTACAATTTCAATTATTCATGTAGATAGGGTAAGTAGGGCCGTTAGGGGTAGGGTAGACATTATCTGATGGACCATTACCAAATATTCCGTCAGATATTGTCTAAACTTAATTCGGAGGTCCTTCAAAGTTTTTAATTTCACTCTGTTACGATTTAGTTAATATAAGCTATTTTATAAGGACAGTTGGACTGTCATATTATACAGTTGTATAAAAGTCCCTGATTAAAAATAAGGAAAGATCATTTTATTTTATTATAAGTAAGATATTCAAAATAAGAAAGTACTCAACATAAACCCTGAGGTAACCCCTTTTTTAAGGATTGTAAATCATCAAATGACTCCTCCCGCTCTGTGTAAAGCAGGAGGGAGTGTCTGACTAAAACCCATCCGTGTTCCTCCTACTGCCTTTTGCGTTCCAGGGCCGCGGTGACTCTTTAGAACAAATTCCGCAACCTCGGCAGGCGGGCCCCTTCTGCTTTGCTGACAACTCTATGAGGCGCGCGTCGAACACAGCGCGCCGTCGACCCGGGCCTGGTTCTGATCAGATGGCGAGCCAGCCCTGAGGTAACCCTTTTTTTACAATGAATCCCGTTAAATCGCTGCCATTTATTTGAACTTCTTGCCAAAGGCATGTTTTTGGAACCTAGACTGGAATGCTAACCTAAACTGCTAGACTGAAAATCGACTAGTAAATTGATGATAACGATTACATTATTGGGAAGTCGTTCAAAGGGTTATTTTCTTGATGCAGCTTCCGCTCAAGGATTAAACAATACAGCTGACTTGTGGGATTATCTGCTGATGCTGGTTGATAGTTTGCGTTCTATAGTCAAGATCGAATAGGAAACGTGATTCAATACGAAAAACAACGACACTTACCACCAGGTGAGATTGTTCAAATGTGAACCTAGCAACAAAATTAAATGCAAATGTTAACCTGTAAGTACTAAACATTCGGAGGTTGAATAACATGATGCAATTAAAGTCATTTTGTTTCAATCCGTGTGGCTCAGTAGTATTTCGGTAAGAAAATACTAGACGCATTTTGAAGATTGTTTCTGAATATTTTTATGTAGCAATTGCTGCCGACTGACAACCAGGATTAAATATTATAAATCTGGTGATTAAATAATATGTTCCAATAAAATGATTTCGTTCTGGTTTCCCGATTGTGATATTTTGTGCAATCGTCCGCAGTTTGTGTTTCGTATAAAAGTTGAAATCAAACTGAACACAGTCATTCTTTACCAATCGTAGGGAGTCGCCAGATCTATTTACTAACTACAGTTTCCAAAATCAAAGTTACGGACAAGCGACAGAATATAGAAGGCTGCCGCAGTTCACTGCTGCACAGATGCTTCTCCCAAGCTGCCCCGCAACACCCGGTTCTCCGCTCCATCCAGAGTCCAGCTACGTTTGCCGATTTGCAGTCACCAACTCAACACACGAAGACTCGTTTGCTGCACTAACCAACAACTCCGTTGCAACAACAGCGAACCTTCTGATCTACAATTTTTAAATCTCAGTGAAACGTTTTGTTGCAACTGTGTGCTATCTGGGAACTCAGAATCAAATTCTGTTTGACAATACTCATCAAATTTTCTAATTAATAGAAGTGTTTTTATTGTAAAAACCAAAGTGTTATGTGGTCGCGATCTAATAAATGTGACTTTATTTTAAATTCGCAACGTTTTTGTACAATAGGTATGAGTTTGGACTAATAACTGCATTTGTGTAATTGATTGCGTTCTTTCAAAATGGCTAAGATTCATGACATACGAGAGGAAATACAAAATCTAATGCGAATTGAAGCAAGAAATATGATTAGATCTGAAGCAGACTATATTAAGAAACAGCTAGAAGAGTTGAAGAAATGTGGACCAATTGACATCACTCAAATGAACGCGTTGAATGCTGAACTCAAGTCAGTGGAAACTGAGAATAGTGAACTACGTTCAAAGATCTCCGAGATGATAAAGACTGTGAGTCAACTAAATGTGAATATTAACACTCTAGATCAGAGTATGCGCGAGGCGAATATAGAAATTTCGCGCAACTTCGTCTGCGTCACATTTTTCATAATTGCTCCGCTCCTATTTGTCTTAATGTGATTATATATGTATAGCCTATAACCTTCCTCGATAAATGGGCTATCCAACACTGAAAGAGTTTTTCAAATCGGTCCAGTAGTTTCGGAGCATATTCAATTCAAACAAACACATCTTTCCTCTTTATAATATTAGTGTAGATAATTTGATTATTTTATTATGATTATTTTGTTTTGATTAATTTATTTTTCTTTCTGATTATTTTAATTTGATTACTTTGTTGTGATTATTTTATTTTAATTACAAGATATTTTATTATATCCATCACTAGCTGTCCCCCGCGGCTTCGCTCCCGTCAACTTTTTTATTTTTTCTTTCATAACAACATTCTACTCATAATCACAAACACAACAAAAAAAGAATAAGCGAAATCGGTCCAGCCGTTCACGCGTGATGCTTGGACCAAGGGAAATGATTAAATTAATAAAATTACTATTAAAAAATAGGGGATGATGGAAGAAAGTAGAAAATTTAGGGTTGTTTGTATTTTTAGTGCCGTTTTTTGTCGATAAATTAGAAAAATAATGTTAGGGGTGGACAACCCTTATCACTTAGGGGGATTCCGATTCGCTGACCTACTGAATATGTGTATAAAATTTTGTAAAAATCGGTAAAGCCGTTTCGGAGGAGTAAGATAACTAACATTGTGACACGAGAATTTTAGATATAAGACTAGCTGACCCGCGCAACTTCGTCTGCGTCACATGCTCCACTCCTATTTGTCTTAGCGTGATGATATATAGCCTTTAACCCTCCTCGATATATAGGCTATCTAACACTGAAAGAATTTTTCAAATCGGACCAGTAGTTCCTGAGATTAGCGCGTTCAACCAAAAAAACAAACTCTTCTGCCTTATAATATTAGTGAAGATTTTGTTTTGATTGTTTTGGTTTGATTATTTTATTTTATGTTTTAAGTTCAGTGTCCAATTAATAATAATAATAATAATAATGTTTTATTTTTATTTTATTTTATAACATACTAGCTGACCCACGCAACTTCGTCTGCGTCACATTTTCCCTGAATTTCGTTTGCTTTAAACCTCGTGGAGCCCGAGACCTTTCCAAAGAATGCAAAACAGTGGAAATCGGTTCATGCGTTCTGGAGTTATAGCGTCAGGAAGGAAAACCCGACTTATTTTTATATTATAGAGTTAGGACTTATTTCCACAGGTTGTGCAGTTTGTTATACGTACCTATTTATATTTTTCAAATCGGACCAGTAGTTCCTGAGATTAACGCGTTCAACCAAACAAACAAACAAACTCTTCTGCCTTATAGTATTAGTATAGATTTTGTTTTGATTGTTTTGGTTTCATTATTTTATTTTATGTTATAAGTTCAGTATCCAATTATGATGTATTTTAATTTTATTTTATAACCTATTTAGGACCTATTCACACAGGTTGTGCAGATTGTTATACGTACCTATTTATATTTTTGGCCCCCTCGACCACATAACAGGTAAATTAGCAAAATATTAATTTCGTTATCCTGCGCTAACCCACGGTGAGCCCCCTTATCATAGGAAATCTACCCAAAAGGAAACATACTAACTTATAGATTCGGGTTCACGGCAAGCAAGAGTGCTTTATATCCAGCAAGCGGTCATCGAGAGCGGACGTCTCATTAAAAGTCTGCTGAACTAAGCTTGTGTGAAGAACAAGATGTACTGCACGCGTGTGTTGGCGTTTGTAGCAGTGCTCGTGGGCCTGGCGCAATCGTTCCCATGGGGTGAGTAGAAGGGTCATTAACGATAATATTATCTCTTGTTTCTTTATTTTGGTTTGAGGAGCTCGTGGCTAAATAATAACAGCTGCACAGGTGGATCTTCGAGGTAAAGCAACGCTTGCCGAGGTTGGTCTGTGGATGGGTGACCATCTTAACATACCGAATTTCCTCCGTGCCTCGGAAAGCACGTTAAGCTGTTGGTCCCGGCTGTCATTTGGAGATCTCTGGCTGTCGTTACGGATTGTCAGAAGCCAGAAAATCTGACACCAGTCTTGCCAAGGAGTACCGTGTTACCCAGTTAATGGGTTGTGGAGGTCTGGTAGGCAGCTGCTCCACGTAAAACGCTGGTATTCGGCTGAATCCGGTTTGACTGGAAGCCGACCCCAATATAGTTGGGAAACGGCTAGGCATATGATGATGTTTCTTTATTTTGGTTTAAATCGCAAATTAATGGCGCTATCCAGAATCAGTCCTAACAATATAATTACTAATAACAAAATTATGAAGTGCTCGCCTTCGGCATTGCTTAAGTTAATTTTGTAAAACTGTTTTTAGGGTTCCGTACCCAAAAAATAGACCCTATTACTAAGCCTCCGCTGTCCGTCCGTTCACCCATCTATTTGTCCGTCCGTCTGTCCCTCCGTCTTTCAGTCAGCGGGCTGTATCTCAAGAACTGTAATAGGTAGACAGATGAAATTTTCACAGATTGTGTATGGGGTCACGATCTTGCTCGCGGCTGGGGGCTTATAATAAAAATTAAGCTTTATGGTACGGAACCCTTCATGTGAATCTGACTCGCACTTGGCCGGTTTATTTTTTTAAAGAAATTCTAACTAAACACTTACCATTTTAAAATATTTCTCCGTGAGTTAAAATTGTTTTGATGTTTCCTTCTATCAGGAGGCAGGTAGGTTTTTTGAGTCAGTATTCTTTGAAAAACGAACTTAAAAAAAAATTACCGTGGAAAAAAACCTAACAGCTGATTTATTTCCTAAATTTTAATGAGTTACATTTTTTGGAATCGCCTTCTCATCAATTTTGATATCCCGCTCGATAGGTTTTGAGGAAAATAACATTTTAAAGACGTAATTATGAGGCAAATAGTTGGTAAATTTAATCTTCATATAGAATTTTTTTCCGTTACCTACTGAGTAACAGACAGACAACGCACAGCTGAAACTACTGGTTGTAGAGAGCTGATATTCAGCATGTGCTAGTCTATTCTGTAAATAACCACTTCGATATTGACTTCACCTGAGTGACTAAGCTTACAAAGTGAACTTTATTTCACACATCATAAGGTCTTATATTTGTACGAATTTGAAACTCACCTCGGATTCCGCTGTCGAGACACGAAAATGTTGTTACAGAATAGCACTGCTTGGTTCCTTGGAGAGTGTAGGTGAGCACTTAGAGATACGCGCGTACGAAGTCGCGGGCTGAACCTAGTTTTTAATCGACTTCCCAAAAAGGAGGAGGTTATCAATTCGGTTGTATGTTTTTTTTTTATGTTTGATACCTCATAACTCCGACAATTATGAACCGATTTCAAAAATTCTTATTTTATCTAAAAGGATATACTTGCAGATTGGTCCCATTTAATTTTTATGAAAATCGGTTACGAACTTTGGATTTGAAATCGAAATAGCTGGAATTCGTCTACTTGGATGATAGTTTTATGTCATCCAAGTAATCGAAATTGCGTATTTTGCTTCTCTGCAATTTTGCAGTGGTGTTGTTAGGTGTTGGGGTACCACTAAAAAGTGAAAAAAATACAACAGACTTCCAAAAAAAATAAAAAACTTTTTACAAAAAAATACAACCGACTTCCAAAAAAAAATCAGAACAAAGTAAAAAATAACTTTAATTTCGGAAGTCAGTGTTTTTGTTAGTTTCTTCGTATTTTGACACCGACTTCCGAAATTAAAGTTATTTTTTTTACTTCGCTTGTTTTTTTTTTTTTGGAAGTCTGTTGTATTTTTTTGTAAAAAGTTTTTATGTAACCAGTTTCACTCTCACAATAAAGTTGAATGTAAGGACACACATGTAAGGACATCAATCTAAACTCCATCAAGCCTCCATCAAGGCACAGAGCGTGCCAAAAAATATACCACGTATAATAATTATACATATCTATATTAAGACGATATACAACATAGATTTTGGTAACTGACTGTAATCTATTTGTTTAGATACACTGATTTTTTTAAGAGCTAACTTTGTGTCTTAATCCGAAATCTGAACTTCACAGTGCGTGTCGCTTCATTGAAGCCGCGAGTTTAGATTTAAGTCTATTTATGCACTAGCAGTCAGCCGCGGGGGCGGTCAACCGCGCGGTTCTAGTCTAGTATGCAACCATTTGTCATTTAATGGCGTCATGGAATCATTAGCGGTTGCATATAAATACTGGATAAGCGGCCAATCGCACGGTCAACCGCTAAGCGGTTCAACCGTTAGTCTGAGCCCTCCTACGCGGAGGGCTCAGACGGAGCCTCAGAGCGCGATTTTGAACAATTAACTAACACTTTATAAACAAGTTAAAATTACATGCAGTAATGTACAAAGACAGACTGTAGGTACGTTTGTCTTTGGTATGCATTTCTACCAGTCGACCGTAGGGTAATGCTCATATAATTGTAACACTCTATGAAACTCTGTTTGTAGGTTTCCGTAGCTGGAAAAGAAAAAACGGAACCCTTATAGGATCACTTTGCTGTCCGTCCGTCCGTCTGTCAGTCTGTCAAGACCCTGTTTTTCAGGAGTCTGGAATTTACAACAAATACTCAGGCAAACAAGACAGAAAGAATCAAACTTCTAAGCCAAAGCAATCAAAAGATACACCCGTTTATGCTGCAAATTTTGGGACACTTGCAAATGAATCAAAACCTACAGGGTACTTCCCGTGAACACAGAATCTTGAAATTTGGTACGAAGCAACGCACAGATAAAGAAAAAATTGCGTGAACCGTACATTTTTAGTAACATCATCATTATCTATATTTACATATAATAAAACAGTTAATCTTGAGCTTGTGTGTTTACGATTGGCGCGAAAACTACTGAACAGATTTTGATCAAATTTTGCATAAATAATCCTTATAGGTTTGGCCAACATATAGGCTATATATTATCACGCTATGTGCTATGGAGGACGAGCAATATTCAAAAATGTGAGTTTTCAACGAGAAAGTGCACATGGTTCGAACCCCGCAAACAGATTTTATTTTTGCATTTATTCTATCTTTTGAACTGGTTTTTTACACCATAATATTGCCAAATCAATAATAAAAATTGGTTTTTGCGCACTAAAAGTAACATTTGACTTATAATTTGACATTTTTCCAAATAGCTCAGCGAGGAATTGTTATAAGAAGCCACAAACTGTTACAGAATTGCACATACTTATAGATCTAACCTTAGCAATGATTACCATCACGCTTTACCTTTGGGGAGGTAAGCAGTGAAAAACCATGACATAAACATGATAGACTATTTTAAATTATTTGCCAACAGCAGTCGTAGCCCGTCGGGTTGAAGACTGCCTTTCGAACGACATGGTGTGGGTTCGTAACTCATCAGTCGTATTTGTTTTTGGATTTTATATAACTTGTGCATTTCCTTACTTTTCTCATTCTTATTAATTTACCTAATATTTTCAAATATTTATTACATGTTATTGTTTTATTTTGGAAAGTTTAGTATTCCAAAATATAAACGCCAGCGTTTTAAAGTATAACAGAAGCAATTTTCTGTCTTTCTGTACCTAGGTATTCCTTTTCACATCACGTTAAAAAAGTACAAAATCGGATGAATATAACTTTAACACATAAACCTGATAGGAATTGTAGCAATGTTTTAGAAGAATTAAACTTATCTACTACGTACCGCCGATACCCGTAATGCCTATTGACCGAAATAGTACCTACTATCAACAGGTTGAAAATTACACCAAAACATATTTTTTTAGTAAGTAGTGGTACTTTCCAAGGAATAAAACACCATTATATTTTTCAGGTATTTAAAAATGTAAGTACTTACTTAAAAGTTTTCTTTAGAATGAACTTCTATTTTAATGTTAAAAAAACTGGAAAAGTGCGAGTCGGACTCGCCCACCGAGTGCAAGGTATTGTTTGAAATAAAGGCAATTTTTTTAAAGTATTTATGGAATTGCATTAAATGTGTAGTTTTCAGATTTTTAAGTTCTACGTCAACGGAAAATACCCTATAAATTTTGATTACCTTGAGTGTCGAAATGTACATTTTATGTAGCATAAACGGCCGTATCTTTATTTTACGTTGACTTAGAAGTTGATTTTTTCACAGCTTCAAGGGACTGTAGTTCTGAGTATAATTATTTCAACTTAATACCTCCTACCGTTCCCGAGATCTTGATGACAGACAAACGAACGGTCAACAAAGTGATCCTATAAGGGTTCATTTTTTCCTTTTGAAGTACAGAACCCTTAACAAAAAACTCCGTACTTAAATTTGACAGTTCTACATCATATTCCATAGATGGCGTTATACATTTGATCTCACTTTTTTATCGTGGAATTTGTTCGAAAGAGTCACCACGGCCCTGGAACACAAAGTGCATTAGAAGGAACACGGATGCGTTTTAGTCGGTAAGATCTAGTCTGACACACCCTCCTGCTTTGCCCAGAGCGGGAGGAGTCATTTGATGATTTCCCATCCTTTAAAAAAAGGGGTCACCGTCATAACAACCACGATTAGATGGCAAAGTCCCATGGTAGAGGAGTCGAAAGAGTTGCAATAGCTCCGCTGTATATATTGGGTTTCTAGGTTTAAAAATATAAACTTGTTACGATTTGCGTTCCTGGATCGAAATAAATTAAAAAATCAACTTGATTCATCAAGATTGGTGTGAGTTTCAAGAGCATGGTTAAGTCATTTTAGATGATAGTGCTGACCGGTTGCTTCACAGCCTGGATCCTTTTGTTCTGTGTACGGGGAAGCAACAGCCATTAATACGCAGATTATTGAGATTTTTTTTCAGATTAAGTTTTATGATTTCTATTTAGAAATTTCAAAACTTTGTAAAGGCACTCGGCTCAAATTAACATATATCCAACAAACTGTTCAGTTTTAAAACTGTTCAATTCCCAGTGAGCCTATGAAACATCATAACCAGCCCAGGGCCAGAAATTATCCATTGCGGGCTTCACTCTCCAGTGAATCAAGGGGAACTGTAGATCCCTAAGCTTTTTTTTTTAAACGTTGTTCAACACTAGGGATTTCTCCTGTGTCGTGGGTGTGCTTACAGACATACAAAGTCACATACACAAACAGCCAGACCCGGAACAACTATCTGTAGGTCATACAAATATTTGTTCCGTGCGGGAATCGAACCCACGACACGCAATGCAGCCAGTCGCTCAACCACTGCGCCAATCGTGTCGTTCATTGACGACACAGACCAACTCGCTAAAATAGGTTTAATAGGTAACAAGAGGAAGTGTCAGACTCCTATTGACTAAAACCCATCCGTGTTCCTCCTAATGCCCTTTGCGTTCCAGGGTCGCGGTGACTCTTTCTAACAAATCCGCAACCCCGGTACTGGCCCGGCAGATAGGGACCTTTAGCCCCATCTGGTTGATGAAAACTCCTTGGCACGCGTGGAAAACAGCGCACAGCTTGACATAGCTATTTTAGACTGCCTGCAATCTATAGCCGAATTCACGTACGAAACTGAGAATACAGGTCCAGCTCTACCACCTTTGGGCACGCCACAATTGCGGCGGTAAGTCCCCTTTTTGAGGAGTGGCAAAAGCAGCGCCACAGCGTCCTCACCTTTCGCCTGACGCAGGTACTTACCGGTCACGATTGTTTCGAGAGATAACTATTTCGGATTCAGTGGGAGGACACGACCGGGTGTCAAGACTTTAAAGGCTCACCTCGATGATACGGTGGAACATAAGGTGGATGTCTGTCCTTCATGGGTGGAGCACCGCCGGGTCCTCATCGAGGCGATAGGCGGCGGCGACCTCTCGCGACCGGCCCTGATTCAATCTATGGTCCGGAGCGCGGATGCATGGGAAGCGGTCACCTCATTTTGCGAAGCAGTAAAATGCTAGCGAAGGAGGAGGGCGAAAGCGTGAGAGAGAGGGAAATCTCACGCCCCAGCCGCCGCAACAGAAGAAGACGCCCTGGGCGTCCGCAACGCGATTCCCTGCCACCGTAGGCGCGGGCCTGCGTACGGCGTACGAAAAATTATTAGGGCTGGTGGAACAGAAGAGGTGAAACAGCCAGTGCCTTGCATAACCCCCTTCCAAGTTCTTAATGCTAAGAGGAGTCAAGCAATGATATTTACTGTTCGTATATCTTAGAGATCTAACCTAACGACAACATTTTACTTTCCGACATACACGCGAACGAAGTCGCGGGCAACAGCTAGTAATAAAAATAAATATAAACTCAGTACCCCTTTCCTCATGAACGCGTAGAGAGAGGTATTAACTCTTCAATGCATTAAAATCTGATTTCCATAAAAAGGGTTATAGTGAGTTAACCTAAAGAGATAGACATATGCTGTCTAGGACTTTTTTTTAGAAGTTTTAAAGAGGAATAATTTCGTAGTACTTGATTTTTGCGTAACTTAAACCGTTTACGCAGCGCACGCAACGGAAGCTTTTTTCCCGCTTGCAACATTTCTTTTTGCTGCTCCGCTCCTATTGGTCATAGCGTGATGATATATAGCCTATAATCGTCCTCGATAAATGGGCTATCTAACACTGAAATAATTTTTCAAATCGAATCAGTAGTTCCTGAGATTAGCGCGTTCAACCAAACAAACAAACAATCAATCAAACAAAAAAACTCTTCTGCTTTATAATATCAATATAGTATAGATTAATTTACATGTAGTAAAAACCGTTATTTAAATATTAAATAGACACTCCAATTTTGTTTATATGTATAGATAGTTGTTAATTTCAACGTAAGTGCCGACGAAAAGCTGCTTCATCTTCAAGCCTTTTCAAGCTTTTTTCGTGAGACTGGCCTTAAGCAATCGGTTAATACTAATGTTATTTTCTTGTTTCAGACATCGTCGTGGGCGTAGAAAAACGATTGGAATTCTATTACAACGGAGCTGCAACACACGCAGAAGTCATTCCGGCGTCTGGTGAAATCAGTTCAATAACGTACGACCCTGTTCACGACAGGGTGCTGTTTGTCGAGAACCACAACCTGAAAACGTCACTAGCCAGTTTTGACCTAGCAACAAGGAAGATAGAACCTTTGGTTACGGAAACATCTATATTTGTCGAAACTGTCACGAGTATTGCCTACGACCCGGTCACTCAATTACTCTTTTGGACAGAGGGATTCCAAAGAATATTTTCGTTATCATTACAACCTGCCTCCTCAAACGAAGCAGTTGACAAAAATCTTTTAATTACGTTAGACTACAACTGCTATGACGTAGTTGTGGACAGCTGTGGAGGGTACGTGGCTCATATAGCAATTACATAAAGTTTTAAAACTCAGTCTAATTCTTATTAAATTTTGTAAATATTCATTGTTGTTTACAAATTACAGGTTCATTTACTGGGCCACAGCAAATGCGATAGAGCGGGCTGCCTTTGATGGATCGAAGAGACAAGCTTTATTATCAGGCAAAGTTGAAGCGCGTCGATGTTTGGCCATTGACCATCAAACACAGACAATGTACTGGACAGAAGAAATAACACTTAATCAGCATTCTATTGAAAGTGCTGACTTAGATGGAAAAAACAGAAAAACCTTTTATTTTATAGGACGAGAATACGGGGCGACTGATTTAGTCCTAACAAAAGATTTCATTTACTGGAAGAGCTACGATCATGGAGCCATTTTGCGACAACCAAAGAACCAACAGCTCGCTGTGGGACCAGTTGTTTATTCTAACTCTAGCAGAAACTTGTGGTATCATCGATTTACAGCAGCCAAATATACAATAAAGGAACAAACCTTGGGAATTCAGAGCTGCGAAGCTCTGAGGAATACTACACTAGACCAAAATGATAAAAAATCTGCGGAGTGCTATGATTCAACGTGTCACAACTATTGTTTCCAAGGAAATTGTAGCGTCAGTGCTGAGGGACAACCCAAATGCAGGTAAAATAATTATGTTCATCTCATGAAGGGCTTTTGAAGATATTAGATTGGCTTAACAAAACGTGTATCCTGGCACCGCGCCGCGGAGTATCAGCTGAGCGGACTCCACAAGCCGCGTCTACCGGCAAAGCATCGCTACATCGCGCTGCGCCGCGAAGCTCCTCGAGTTGCATCGCTACGTCTCGTGCTTATTATTCTCTCACTAAAATGTGTCCAAAGTTCACTAACCATCGCTCGGTTTAGGTAATTTTTAAATTATTGCGAATATTGGTCCTAACACTTTTAAATAAGAAAAAAAGTATGTTCACTTTACTTGGCAAAATGTAGACATTACCTAACAAATTAATCTATGTTTGATAGGCGTCAAAATAAAAGTTGCTAATTTATAAGGAAACGTGCTTTGAGAGAATTAAAAGTGATCCAGTGCCAGTACAGCGCGTCACATTTCTTGTACAGAGCATCTGAAACGCAGCGGGATTGTCGCGCGTCTATTCGCTTGTGGCTTTGCCCTAATACAAACGCAGTGGTTAACTTGCGCATCTGTTCACTGTGGCGTTGTACTTTTACAAAGGGATCATCACGCAAATACGCGATCGTCGCGCGATAAATAGATAAAATAAAAAACGAGCGCCTTCTGGTTTTGACCAACAATGAAATGCCTGTTACTAGTTACAAATATTTGTTAGTTTGTCGATTATCGAGTAACGCTGTTTATTATCTCCACTATTTCAGTTGTGAAGCTGGTTACTCTGGGGAAAGGTGCGAAGTTAACGCGTGCCATATGTACTGTTTGCATGGCGGCGTCTGCTCCTTGACTGACGAGGACGAACCCTTATGTCAGTGCACAGCGGAGTACGAGGGAGAACGATGCGACGTCGCTACCTCAATCACTGGTGTCCATGCTGAGGACACTACGCAAGAAATACTACGGGACCTGCGCAGGGAAACGAAGAAACTCATTAAAGAAGAGCTCAAACATGCCCTGCAATTTTTGTCAGATAAAATAGAAGAGTACGATACCAAGGTATAAATAAAATAAACCATATAATTATCATTACAATTAATCCGTATTCAATATATTTAGAAACTTGATACATAACAGATTCAGATGAAGTCATTTTTCGTTTTATATTTTTTAGAGCGCGATAATTTATGCAGTCGGGTTTTAGTTTTTAACATTATTTTTATAACATGTAATATAGTGAAAAGAGGTAACACACATTCTAATTAATATTCATTAGTTGCACTTGCTTTGTTTTGTACCCTTTTTCCTTCTTAATATGAAATCATTTTCATGGAGAAAAGAATCTCTTGATTTATTTTATAATGGCTAAATTAGATTATTTTTTTTTTATTAATTTTAATTTAATTGTGTTGTAATGACATTTTATCGTATTAATTAATCTTTATATTGACATCGTTTTCTTTATTTTGTTCTTTTGCATGGCTTCTGATAAATACATTTTTATGTCACTGTGTTGTGTACCTATATTGGTTAATTTCAAAATAAATGTAAATTAAAGAAGGGTTTATTTTTAATTGAATTGACATTTTAAATTCAACATAAATCGTTTTATGATACGAATGATGAAGTTGCGTAATATTTTAAAATATTTTGTTTTTTTATTTACACTTTTTTATAAGCCGCATAAGCTTTATCATAAATTAAAGATAAATCTACAGTTTCTACATTATGCACAAACACGTATAAAAAAAAATTAAATCATTGGACATCAAAAAAATAATCCACGTCGCTGTCAATGGCAAAAGTGCCCAGAACACTGGCAGAAATGCCACATTGAATGGCAATGCTGATTCTTTGGCCGAAGAAAAGCCCAGCCCTCTGGGCACGTGAACCGTCGACAAGTGGTTTGCTGATGTCTCGAAAGACTCTAAGCGCACTCGGACCCCATGGGCCTAGTGTTTCAACGCCAAAAGGCTCAAAATAATATATAACTCCCAATTAGGTTATTATATTTGCGACTTTTGGGGTTTTCTGCACCTGCAGCAGCCCGCCATGCTAAGAAGATGGGATGGCGCGAGGTTGTCAACAAATGTTGCATCCGACACCAATGGCCTACCCACCTTCCAAGGCATTATGGTTATCCCATCTGGCCTCTTCCCATCTTCACGTGCCAAGCCGTTGGGTTCCAGAACAGCTGGCACCCCGGCGGTCACAAGAGCCCGACGGATGATGTCATTAATGCTGGCGTGCCGTGCTAGCCGACCAGCGCTCCTACTGCAGGACCGGCCATGGTGTCCGAGGCGGTCGACTGATTCACCGCATTGACACCAACGTGGAGCTCCGCTAGGTACCCAGACGCAGACACGTAGCGATCCGGAAAGTACTGTCACTCAGCATAGTGCCTATGTTGGGTGACGGAAGTGCCTGTAGCCAAAGACCCGACTCCCATTCACCCACAGCCAGCTTGCGGGCACGCTCTGCAGTATTGGTGGTCGTATTTAAGAGGTTATTCCATACCAACCTGCAGAGCGGCTCATCCCACTGTCTCTGGGAAAATATATAAATCCATATATATTTTTAGGTGATTTTGTGGAAATATGTGAAAAAGTCGGTTTAATAGGCATCATGTTGACTGCAATTTAGTTGTATATTTATTACAACCAGGTTGGTCTTCGCTATTGACTACCATTTTCTTGGAAAACCCAATACAAAAAACTCAAAACGTATTTTATTCCAATGCGCTAACCAAAACTGTTGTCACTATGAAATATAACATAATTATGATGATAATTATTGTTATCTGTCTAAAATTGTGTGTTCAGTGTGTGAGTTCAGTATATAATTTGTCAAGCAGGTGAAGCCGCGGGTATCAACTAGGTATATATAAAAGGCGAACCTGATTCACTGACTTATATATCAACGCACAGCCGTAACTACTAGTTAGTAACATATCTTATAAGTAATGTTAGTAGTACACAAACAAGAATAAAAATGAAATAAAACAACAAAGCAGAGAACGATATAGTAGGTAAGGAATAAGCTACCTGATAATTTTATTCTCTCCACATAATGCCTCAGAATAGGGGCGTAAGGACTCTCCACCACTGTTTGCAGGATGCTATTGTCACTGTCCCGCGTTCTACGCATCAGTGATGCAGCCTTCTTGCAAATCACTGCATGTAACCCATCAGTTCGGATCTGAATAAACGTCTCTGATGCACTAAACAAACTGGGCAGTTACAACAGCATCCTGAAATCATTATTGTATTGGACACGCAAGACATCCAACGATCTTTTGGTGTAGTTGATCTGAGATGCTTTTTTATGGAAACTTAACCGGTGACTCCCTCCGCGGAGCGGAAGAGAGTGTCAGACTCTTGCTGACTAAAACCCACACGTGTTCCTCCAAACTCCCTTTGAGTTCCAGAGCTGCGGTGAATCCGAATATAACCTTCAATAATAACGCAACCCTAGCAGAGATCATAGAAGCAGCGATGATAGTAAAACATATTTTATTAATGTATTTATTACAGACACTTACATACAGCATTCATTTCAGAAAACCGATGCAATATTGTACACAAAAGAAAATTATTATTACAAAATCAAAAACAAAACAATTTACTGATAGTACTCAATTAAATGCAGTATATCAGTTGTTTTTATTATTTAGTTAAGATTATATAATTATAAAATTAAAATCGTGCTATCGTGGGTATCGTGGCCGACTTCCAAAAAAAAAAAAACACTACAAAGTAAAAAATAACTTTAATTTCGGAACTCGGTGTTTTTGTTAATTTGTTCGTTTTTGACACCGACTTCCGAAATTAAAGTTATTTTTTACTTTGTAGTGTTTTTTTTTTGGAAGTCGGTTGTATTTTTTTGTAAAAAGTTTTTTATTTTTCACTTTTTAGTGGTACCCCACACCTAACAACACCACTGCAAAATCGCAGAAAAGCAAAATACAAACGCACTAGTTGCCCATACGATTTTCGAAAGTTCCCCTCGACTTCTTTGGGATGCCATCATCAGATCCTGGTTTCCTTATCATGGGACCATTTGGAAAGTATTCCCTTTCCAACAAAAAAAACATTTTTAAAATCGGTTGGCAAGCGACGGAGTTATGCCCGAACAAACATAAAAAAAAAAAAAAAATACAAACATCCGAATTGAGAACCTCCTCCTTTTTGGAAAGTCGGTTAAAAAGCCGCACGGGTCGATCTTCAAAGTAAAGCAACAATTGCCAAGGTTGGTCTGTGGATGGGTGACCATCTTAACATACCGAGTTTCCTCCGTGCCTCAGAAAGCACGTTAAGCCGTTGGTCCCGACTGTCATTTATCTTTGGCAGTCGTTACGGATAGTCAGAATTCAATAAATCTGACTCCAGTCTTTCCATGAAGTACCGTGTTTACCCAGTTAAATGGGTTGAGGAGGTCTGGTAGACAGCCTGTGTGGGAGAGATGAATGAAAACGGAAGACTTTAATACTAATTGTATATTATTATAATAATTACAATAAGTTGTACAGGTTGGCCGAGCGGGGCTAAATACTACAGTTTTCACGTGTGTGCTCCCGGTGGCGAGTCGTTCCGAATTGGCGCGAGTCTGAGCGCTCGCTGTTTATATAGAGGCCGGCGGCGGCGGTCGCCCGCGCCGCGCGGCTGCGTCCCGTTCCCCGCACGTCTCTCCCCGCTGCGTGCTCGTCCTGCGCGATACGCCGGCCGGAAACGGAATCACTTTTGAAGGCGCTGGTGTTTCTCTCTGCGCGCCTGTAGGTTGGTACACCTTGCGCGTGTACATCTTCCCAGCCTTGAAAGAGTTAGCTTTCAACAGGTTCTTCTTCACCCGGCAGCCTGACGATATAGTGGATAGCTCTGCGGACTGTTCCCTTGGATGTGTAGATATCTACCACCCGGCAAGTGTTGTCTGCGCCCATGTGGAGACGTGTAATGCGGCCTAGGCGCCAGCGTTGCGGAGGCAGATTCTGGTCCTTTATTAATACCATCTCTCCAACCTTTGGCCCGGTAGACCCAATTTTCCATTTGGATCGCTGCTGGAGTTCTGCTATGAACTCTTGAGACCATCTCTTCCAGAACTCGAGGCGTAGCTTGCAGATGAGGCTGTACTTCGGTCTGGAATCTTCAGCCTGAAAAGAGGGCACCGACGTCAGTGGCCGTCCGATAAGGAAGTGCCCGGGGGTCAAAGGGTTTAAATCAAAGGGATCAGAAGATAAAGGGGAGAGAGGGCGAGAATTTAGGATCGCCTCTATTTGTGTGAACAGAGTTGATAACTCCTCAAAAGTAAGAGACACATTAGCTGCCGTTCTCTTTAAATGATATTTAGCTGCCTTCACGCCCGCCTCCCAGAGCCCACCAAAGTGCGGTGAATAAGCTGGACTAAATTTAAATGAAATGCCTTCGTTGGCCGTATAGTCAATGACTGAGTCACGACTGGAGCGTAGCACCTTACCTAGTTCATTGTTTGCCCCCACGAAGTTTGTGCCATTGTCGCACCAAATCTCATAGGGCTTACCTCTGCGCGACACAAATCTTCGCAAACATAAAATAAATGCTGATGTAGTGAGGTCACTCACTAGCTCTAGGTGCACAGCTCTGGTACTTAAACAAACAAATAGACAAAGGTAACATTTTGTTATTCGATTACCTCTTCCCTTTTTACAAGAGATTTGAAACGGTCCTGCGAAGTCGGTACCAGTCGAGTGGAAAGGGAAAGTAGGCCGCATCCTAGCTGATGGTAGATTGCCCATTATAGGCTGTATAGTCTTACCACGAAATCTAGTGCATACAATGCATTGTTTATTTACTTTGCGTGCTAAGGCCCTCCCACCTATAGGCCAGTACCTTTCTCTTATAGAAGCTAATAATAATTGTGGACCCGCATGAAATAAGCGAAGATGTTCACTTTGCATTAATAAAAGGGTAAGTCTATGTTTAGAATCTAATATGATAGGATGTTTTTTATTGTAATCAAAGCTTGAATTGTCAAGACGACCTCCTACTCTTAATAGACCTTCTGAGTCAAGAAAAGGATTTAAATTGAATAATTTAGAATTTTTAAGTATTCCTAGACCTTTATTTATAGATATTAATTCCGTATCAAATGATTCGAGTTGACATAATTTAAATAGAAAAGTATGTTATTTATTTATTTCGGCAGTTTGTAGTGGACTATATAATTTAGTTTTGTTCCTACAATTATGTAAAAACCGCAATACATAAGCTAACACTCTACTTAAATGATTAAACTTAGAATAATTATTAAAATTAATGATGTTATGACTGTCATCATGAGCTATATTTGTTTGTACATGAACCTTTAGTTCAGGTAAGTCCACGGACTTATGAGGTTGCTGTGGCCAAGCAGTTGATCCCTCCTTTAAGAAGGAGGGTCCTTCCCACCACAAGGGTTCAACCTGCAGACGCTGAGGTTCAACTCCTCTAGAAGCAAGATCTGCAGGGTTAAGTTGAGTAGGAACATGACGCCAAGTAAATCCCTGTGTCAACTCATTAATCTCAATAACTCGATTGGCTACAAATGCCTTTAAAAGATTTGGTTGCGAATTTATCCAGCCCAGTACAACAGTTGAGTCGGTCCATATAACCTTTTGTGTTATCTTATGATATCTAATGGACTGGATTACCTTTGCGGACAACCTAGCACCAAGTAATGCGCCACACAATTCAAGGCGAGGTATGGTCATAGCCTTCAGAGGTGCAACCCTAGCCTTTGCACACAATAACTTAACATTTATAATATTTTCATTACTACTAGACCGTAAATAAACACAGGCTCCATATGCATCTTGGGAAGCATCTACGAAACAATGTAGTTCAACAGTTATAGGAATATCACATAATACATATCTAGGCAAACTAATTTTTGAGAGATTATTAATAGTTTCTGCTATTTTTACCCACCTTTTTTCAATGTGGGGTGGCACAGGATCATCCCAGCCTAACTTTTCATTCCATAATTTTTGTAAAATAATTTTAGCCTTTATTATACATGCACATAGCAGCCCTAATGGGTCGAATATTTTGCAAGTTAATGATATGATAACCCGTTTGGTAAGTTTCCTACAGCTATCCATATCTACAGTAAAATGTAAAGTATCTGGTGATGGTGACCAGTTTAATCCTAAAACTGTGGAATATTTACTAAGATCAAGAGATTGAGATGTAGTCTCTGTTTGCAACGCCTGGGGACAGTTTGTGCGTATTTTATGAAGAGGGAAACTAGCTGAAGATAAGACTTTAGTGACGTCATCATATATTTGTTTAATTTCCTTTTCTGATTGACACCCCGTATTTAAATCGTCCATATATATGTCATGTTTTAAAATATTTGAAATGAAAGGATTATCACATTCATGAGCTAATTGAAAAAGACACCTGGTGCTCAAGAAAGGTGCAGACGCTGTCCCAATAGGTGACAGTATTTAACTGCAAGACCTTTATAAGCTGAGAGTAATCATCTCTCCATAAAATAAGTTGTAGATGTCTCTGAGAGGGATCAATTTCTATCTGCCTGTACATTCTTTGTATGTCCCCTGTTAAAACGTACCTATAGGTTCTAAATCTTAATAAAATGGAGAATAAGTCATCTTGTAGGACTGGACCAATATACTGAATATCATTTAATGATTTTCCTGACGAAGTTTTCGCCGAGGCATCAAAAACAACACGCAACTTAGTTGTTTCACTTTGCTCTCTTAATACTGCATGATGTGGTAAATAGTATCCGAATGAAGGACGTTTAATTTCTTTTAAATGACCCAAGTTCTTATATTCTTCAATAAAAGCAGTGTAACTTTGTTTGAGCTGATTATTGTTGTTTAATTTTTTCTCTAAATTAAGGAAACGCTTCTTTGCTAAGTGAAAAGAATCGCCTAGTGCCTGTTCAGGAATCTCCTTGAATGGCATCTTAACAGAAAATCTACCGTTGGGAAGACGTTTCATATTTTCTAAAAAATGTAAAATGTACTTCACATAATTTGTCTTGGGGGGAAGTACTATCAACAAAATTTATTTCTTCTATTTCCCAAAACTTTTTAAGATCACTATGGATTTCTTTAGTGAAATTACATGTCAAATGACTACTAAGGCTACATTCTCCTAAACGTCCACTGACTATCCATCCAAATTGTGAATTTTGTAGAATAGGTTTATCTACACCCAGAGAAATACGCTTAGTCCCTACAATGTTCCAAAAAACATCCGCCCCTAATAACATATCAATATTAGAGGGATTATTGAACTTTGGGTCTGCAAGCTTGATATTTTCTGGTAAATCAAGTTCCTGAATATTAACAGGTGCACTCGGTAATGTTCCTGTAATCTGTGGTACTATCAAACAATTTATTTCTATATTAAATGAATTTAATCTTGATTTTATCATTATATTGCAGCGCTCGGATATATTAAAAGAAACATTGTTAATACCTGAAATCCGTAACGGTTCAATTGTTTTAGTGGACAGTCCTAACCTTTCTTTCAGTTTTTCTGTCACAAAAGAAGATTGAGAGCCTGTATCTAACAGAACTCTTACAAAGTAAGTTTGATTAGTATATACATTAACTACTTCTACCACAGCGGTACACAATAAAACCTGGCTGATAGATACAGCAGACAGTGATACTGGTTGTTGTTGAGCTGACATAGAAGATGCAGCAGTAGTTTGTTCCCTTTTAAAACTGCTGTTACTCTTAGTTTTATTTACATGTACTAAACTATTATGTTTGTGTTTACAAAATTTACATAAACTCTTCAAACGACAATGAAACAAGTTGTGTCCCTCACGCAGACAATTTAAACATAACTTTAACTTATTAGCTTTCTTAAGCCTATCTTGAACGTTCATATTATTGAATTTGAGACATTTGTGGATTCGATGACCCTGCTCGCTACAAATTAAACATAAAAGTTCACTTAAATTTTCAACTGAAGAGACAAAGGAATTAGATTTAACGAGTTGTTTATTTTGACTATATTTATTATTATTTCCTTTGTCCCATTGTTGTGATGTGACTGATGTTGTTTCTAATACATCAGCACGACTACGAATAAAGTTAAAAAAATCATTAAGTGTTGGTAAGTCAGGTAAAATATTCCTGTACTCTTCCCACTTTACACACGTACTGGTATCCAACTTCCCAGTTATAATAAATATTAATAGAGCATCCCACTGGTCCGTCATTAGACCTAAATTATTAAGAGCTCTTAAGTTTTTAGAAATAATATCTATGAGATTTCTCAATTCTTTAACCGAGTCTTTATTTACATTACCAATGCTACACAGAGCCTTTAAGTGATTATTCACCAAGAGTTTTTTATTATTGTACCTATCATTGAGTAATTGCCATGCAACACTATAATTTTCAGAGGTAAACTCTAAGGATCTAATAACCTCAATAGCACCACCCTCTAGTGAAGATCTCAAATAGTGGAATTTATTTATATTTGGTATTGACTCATTAGGTACTGTGTATTAAAGAATGAAAGGTATCTCTAAACTCTAACCATTTTAAATAGGATCCATTAAATGTAGGTAATTTAATTGTTGGCAATTTGATTGACTGTAAGCCATTTTGTTGATAGTTTGAATGGGAGCTCTTATTACTACATGCATCACGATACCTTTCTTTGTCAGAATTATTTTCTATAATATCCTCTATGATTGCCATAACAGAAATAAACTTTGCCTCAATGGATTCTCTTAATGTGAGTTGTTCCTCGGTGGCACAATCCTCACAAGTGTCTTCAATTAATGTTTGAACATCATTAAATTGTCTAAATAATTCTTGGCAATTTTCTAACCGTCTACCTAACTCTTTTAAATTTACAGTACTTAGAGAAGATTCTAGGTTTTTCATTTCCTGTACATACTCATTTAATTTAGTTAAACGCCCTCTGATATTACCGCGTTTCCTTACTAGTTCACTAAACTTGCACACATCCTTGTCCATGATTGCCCTAAATATACTACACTAACCGAGCACAAACAATGAAATAAGTAATTAATAAATGTGCATCAAACCAAACGCCCGGTTAGGCGTCACTCCAGTCGCAGCTCGCAGCCACGTGTTGAGACGGCAGGCACGCCGTACAGGCACAACAAGATGGCCGCTTTGCTGAACTGCGACCGCGCCGCCGCGCCGCGGAGCCCTAGTTAGTAGCCACGTGGTCGCTTGACGGACGCTGGGAGGCAGCGCGCAGACGCAGCACGCCGTTTCCTGGAATTGTTCGGCAAATCTATTTGAAGCACGGATGCAGTGCAATGCTTTAAGCTTTGTTATTGGTGCACGAAACACGGAATAGGGGAATTTAGTACCGAAATATAAACACTAGATTTTATTAGACAGAGTAAAGCTATGTGCCTACACAGCGAATGCACAGTGGCACGATTTTAATTAATTATAACCCATGCGGGCATGCGGGACCTGTAATATTATGGTCGCCATTGAAAACACTCCCAATATTTAGGAATTACGAATAAATTAATATTTTGACACACAACCCAGAGAATTTTAATTTAAGTACCACCATGCAATTGTGTTAGTTATTAGCTGCCCTTAACCTTGAGGATGCAGTATTATACTCTAAACACACAAACAAAAGCGGCGGAAATTGGGGACGGAAAAATATAGGAACGAGCTCACTTCCCTCGGACAGACGACCACCTGACGCGATGCCCGCTGTACAGGTAGATCTTCGACAGCCGTAGTCGTGTAGCCTCCTCGTGTTCCCAGCAATTTCGCCTGATGCACGTGGTTGCGATGCCCGGTGAGCAGCGGCGGCGCCGACGATTTTTCACGAAGCACGTGGCCGGTTCGAAGAATCCAGCACGCCACCCCGAGCCGCAGTTTTTTCTTTCTTCTGTTAGTTGTTGCAGATTCTTGTTGCACACGGTCGCCAAATGTGTGGGAGAGATGAATGAAAACGGAAGACTTTGATACTAATTGTATATTATTATAATAATTACAATAAGTTGTACAGGTTGGCCGAGCGGGGCTAAATACTACAGTTTTCACGTGTGTGCTCCCGGTGGCGAGTCGTTCCGAATTGGCGCGAGTCTTTTTTTTTTTTTTTTTTTTTCGGTCGGGCCACTCGCAGTTCACCCCATCTGAGGGACGGAGACTGCTGAACCGGTCTATCCTGTGGTGGCCTCAAATGAATTTAAGGCCCCCAGCCAAGGCAACAAAAAATACTACAAACTACAACTCCGCTCGCTGGGGGCACCCCCTGTGGGGTACGGGCCTCGGCTCAGCGGCATCGTTTTGGGGAGGACAGCAAGGGACAGGCTGGGTCATGATTCCATTATTTGGGGAGTTTACAACTACTGGCTCAGCTTCGCGGGCTGGCTCGTTTTGCAAAAGACGGGGAGTAACATCATTACTGGGTCGTCGCGATGGGCCTCGACGGCGAGGCCGGAAAATGGCGGTCCGCGGCGGTCTGTGTGTGTGTTTGCGAAGAGTACTGGTGTCCCTACAGCTCTCTTGAAACAGGGTGATGGGGTCGTCTGGTTCGACTAGGGTGTGGCGGGGGCGGCGAATCCTACTGATGGAGGAGGGAGCGTATCGGGTGGCCGATGCGATAAAGGGGTTGGAGTGCTTTTCAGCAGTTTCGATGAAACGCTTTGTAAGGCGTTTCATGAATTGCTGAATAGTCGGGATTTTAAGGTCAATGTGGAGACGATCGTTCCGAACGAACCAGGGGGCACCCGTGATCTTTCGGAGAAAACGATTCTGGAGGGATTGCAACCTATGGATATGATGCGACTTTGCGTGCGCGAAAGTGGCACACGCATAAGTCATGATCGGGCGAATGCACGTGGTGTAAATGCGCAGTTTGCATTTAAGGGAAAGTTTGCTGCGTGCATTCAGCATAGAGTGGAGCCTACCGAGAGCGAAAGCGGCACGCGAACGTACCAACTTTATGTGCTCACGGAACGATAGTCTTTGGTCGAGGATCACACCTAGATATTTGGCTCGCTTCTCCCAAGGGATCGGCTTACCGAACATCGTGATCGGACTGGGGGTCGGGGGGGTCTTTTTATGCGGCTTGAAGAACAAGACCGCCTGGCTTTTTTCAGGGTTGACCTCGAATCTCCATTTCCGAAACCATTCGCCTAGGGCGTTGGCGGACTTTTGAAGGATACGAGCTATGGCTTTACTATTCTTTCCAGAATAGTAAATGGCCGTGTCATCCGCGAAAAGTGCTAACTGCGACTTTTGTTTGGTGGGAATATCGCTAGTGAATAGCGTGAAAATAAGGGGGGAGAGCACGCCGCCTTGCGGTACGCCTGCTCGGACAGGGTGGGGGGAGGAGAGCGCCCCTTCGATGCGATACCGAAAGGTGCGATTCGACATATAGTCTCGTAAGATGAGCACGAGACGATCTGGCACACCGAGCTGGTATAACTTGTATAGCAGACCGTTGTGCCAGACCTTGTCGAATGCTTTCGCTATATCGAAGAACAGGGCTCCCGTCATTTGACCACGTTGGAATTTTCCACTAATGTGCTCAACGATGCGGTAAACCTGTTGGACGCACGAGTGATTGGTTCTAAAGCCAAACTGCTCGTTGGGAATGAGGCTCTTGCGTTCGGCATAGTCTTTGAGACGCTTGTAAATAAGCCTCTCGTAGATTTTGCCGAGGGCGCTGAGCAGACTGATGGGGCGGTAGGAGGACGGGGAGGACTTGGGCTTGCCCGGTTTGGGAATACCGATAACGGTGGCCTCTTTCCACTGTTGCGGGAACATGTTGTTGGACAGAGCGCCATTGAAGATGGCGGTCATCAACATGATGAGGGTTTCGGGGAAGAGAGAGAATACCCTGTTGTGGATTCCGTCAGCCCCAGGAGCTTTCCTGGGTTTGAGATTCCCAATGATCTCCTCCACCTCATCAGGAGTGATGGGGGGGAGAGGGTCATCGGGGTCCTCAACAGGAGGGAGGGAGGTCCTACGTTCGACCTCGGCATCGACCTCAGCGAGGTGAGCCGGATCGACTGGGTTCGAGCTCGGGGAACACTGGGACTCTAGACTGTCGGCCAGGCATTCGGCTTTCTCATCGTCGTCGAAGGCGACGGAGTTATCGGGGCGGGTGAGGGGAGGCATGGTGGTGACCTCAGAGGCGCGCAACTTCCTCTGAAGCTCCCAGAATGCGTGATGGTTGGGTTCGAGGTCGCCTAGCATCTCTTCCCATCTCTTGTCACGCAGCTTTTTGATGCGTTTACTTACTTTACGCTGTAAGTAGCGCATGAAAGCTTTGTTACTAGCACAGGGAAAGGCGCTGTAGGCACGGACGGCCGCGTTCTTCTCAGTCAACAGTTCACGCACATCGTCCGGGAGTTTCCAGCGATGATCATTCATCGCCGGAACCTCCCTTGAACATTCGTTCAGGACGGATTGGACGTGATCCGTGAATGAGTCGATCGCGGCCGTCGTGTCGGCAACTGACTCGATGTGGTCAGGGATCTTTTCCAAGTGGGCTGACGTGGTGCATTTCAGTTTTTCGCTTACTTTGCGCCAGTCAGTGACCACTCGGGAGGGAGGAGGTTGGGCGGGGTCCATGGGCCCGTATCTGGGAGCGAGCTCCAGGATTACGGGCCGATGGTCCGAGTTGAGCTCGTCCAACGCCTCCACAGAATGCAAACGTAAGTTGACATTCTTGAGGAGAGCGATGTCGAGTACGTCGGGTCGGTGGTTAGGGACATGAGGGAAGTGGGTAGGATGCATCGGTGCGATGACATCAAAGTTGAGGGGACTGCATAGCTCAAACACGGCCTTGCCTCTGGCGTTGGTCGTGTAGCTATTCCAGGAGGGGTGTTTGGCATTGAGATCGCCTGCCAGGAGGACAGAGCCACTCAGGCCGAGGAGGATTGAGAGGTCATTTCTCACGGGTGTGGGGTCAGGATCAGAGTGGGGTGGGACATAAGCCGAGATGACCGTGATGGGTTGGTGGCCTGTCATGCCTAGCCGACAGACAGAGACCTCAAACTCGGTAAGAGGGGGGGGATCCATAGGGATGCAGTAGAGGGACGTTTTATAATAGATGAGAGTGCCTCCCTTATGACAACGGGTCCTATCATTACGAACTAAGCGATAGTTGGCAATTTTAGGATCCCGATGATAGGGTTTAAGGAAGGTCTCTTGGACTAGAAGGACATCTAAGTGATGGTCGCGGAGGAAAGTGGCGATCTCATCACGTTGGCCAGGGAGGCCATTTGCGTTGAAATACCCTATCCGGAGGGCTTTCGGTTTGGTTCTACTCGTGTACATCGTCTTATCCATGGAGATGTTCGAATAAGGCGATGTATTCAATAATGTCCGGATACTGGTTGCACACGGCACCAGATTCGGAGAAGGGGGCGGCCTTTAGAGCTCGGTCGAACTCCAGAGCTCTGGGGGAGCAGTAGGCCCTGTAGTAGGCTCTGGAGATGCTGATGGTCATACCTGACGCATTAGCTTCCGGAGCAGCCATGGGACGGGGGGGAGGGGCAATTGCCTGGGGGGCAGGTGCCTTGGTGGTCGTAGTAGGCCGGGAGAAAGGTGGAACGGCTACGTCCATGAGGGCCGGAATGACCGGGGAGGGCTCCGAGGCCACAGGGACCGGGGTGGTCACTGGGGCCTGGGTGCCTTGAGCGGGAGAGGGTCGCAAGGCCGGAAAATGGGCCAGGTGATTGAGTGCGTTCCAGGGGCTGGGACGCTGTGGGCATAAGGCCACTGGGGGCTGAGAGGGGGCTTCCCTTTGCTGGCGGGCGTTGTCACGCTTCGCCAGCTTGGGGACGGAGGATTTTGGTGCCTTGGGACAACCGCGGTAGTTAGCCGGGTGCCCAGTTTCACCGCAGAGGACGCAGCTCGGGGGCTCTGAGCATTGGGAACGGTCCTTGGGACGGGTGCAGTCAGAGGTGCCGTGGTCGCCCAAGCACTTGACGCAGCGCGGTTTGCCGAAGCAATTGCGCTGAGAATGGCCGTAGAGCTGGCAGTTGTGACACTGACCAATGATGCCACTACGGCGGGGTTTTTCTATTTTTAATCCCTCCAGGGAGCAAATCCTGGAGACATTAAAGATCGGGTGGTATTTCTCCGGGGAGGGGTCACAGACTATGAGCACCATGTTGTATGGTGCTCCCCCACGGCGGTGCATGCGGTAAACCGCAGCGACCGGGATGTTTTGGGATTTGAGGTCCTCGGTAACCTCGCTAACTCGGATGCCGAGAGGAATGTTCCTCACGACAACGCGGGTTTGGCGCTCCTCTTGGAACGCGTAGGAGTGGAAGGGGACCTTCCTGGCAACGAGGAGTTTGTGCAACTCCCTGTAATCGTTGGGGCGAGAGGGCCTGAGAGGGGGCGGGGGGAGGGTTCTGGGGGGGCTGGGAGCTTATGCTCCGGAGAATGTTTCTAATGGACTCCGTGGAGTCCAGGGAGATCCTAGTGCCCTGAGGGGGCTCGGGTCGGGAGGAAGAGGAGGGTTTGGGCAGGCTGTTTAGCTTGTCCCTAACCCGAGAAACGAGCTCCTGGTCGGGGTGTCCCTTCAGGAGCTCGATGACGAGGTTCAGCAGAATCTCGTCTAAACCCATGTTGGGGAGAACATTGGGTGGGGGGGAGAGGGGGGGGATCTAACTGTCCTAAAAGCCTAACGGCCCTAAAATCCCTACGTCCCCGGGTGGGAGTGCCCGGGGGTGAGTGAATCCCTCCCTGTCGGGTAAAGACAGGGAGGATGTGTACCTAGGGTGAGCCCTAAGCTTGCAATCCCGCTGCCAATCTTAATGTGCAGCGGGTCCCTATGGATCGAAAGACCCCCGAGAGAGTCTTTCGACCGACCGAAGAGGCTGGAAAAGAGCGGGGTTAAGTGTTGGGCGCGACTAGGAGATCCCCCAAGGCCGCGGATCCAACACCCTTCCGACTTTTACCGAGTCCTGAAGGGACTAGGTAGGTGAGTCGGGTCCTCACCACCTGGAGTCGTTAGCACCGTTTGGTTTCCTTCCAGGTACCACAAGAAATGTGGATTTTCCCAGAAGGGGCACGTACGTTTTTTGAGAGAAACTCTCAAAGAAATAGATGTCGTCAGTTAGCCTTGAAAAAGGCAACCTCGGACCAGAGTGATGACGTCACGACAAGCGAGACGTAGGCGGGCGCACGGGGATCACGGTGGCAGGCGAGCAGCGGAGCAGCACGACCGTCACGGGCGAGCGTCGGGCGCAGAGAGATTGGCGCGAGTCTGAGCGCTCGCTGTTTATATAGAGGCCGGCGGCGGCGGTCGCCCGCGCCGCGCGGCTGCGTCCCGTTCCCCGCACGTCTCTCCCCGCTGCGTGCTCGTCCTGCGCGATACGCCGGCCGGAAACGGAATCACTTTTGAAGGCGCTGGTGTTTCTCTCTGCGCGCCTGTAGGTTGGTACACCTTGCGCGTGTACATTGTGCATGACATAATTATTTAAAAGGTTCTGAGGAAGAAAAATTAAAGATTTGCGAAAAATCTAGGATACACCAATAGAAGACTTTGTTCAGATCAGAAAGAAATAGATGTATATAGCATCACAGCAGAATCCAACCACAATACAATGTGATATATTTGACCTTCACGTGTCAGAAGCTTGCCTATTAGCAATGAGACTGCTGTTTTTTTATAAAATACGTCTTCCAGCGTACGTAGGTACGCATAGAAGTCATATTATCATAAATTGTGAAATTGTAGAATTTCACAATTTATGATAATATGACTTCTGGAGACTGTTCGTGTTATACATGGCATGAGGAAGAAAGTAAAAGACGGTCGTCAGAAATTTCGACTTCATTGTCTGACTTTCTCAGGAAGAGTGCACGCAAAAGGCATTATATTGATTACCTATTTGCTGATGGATGCAGTGTACAGAACAAAAATTCCATTGTGGCAAATGAAATATTTACTGTTTGTCATATAAATATTCAGGAAATCACTTTACGTTTCTCAGTGCCATGTCATGGGCAAAGTGAAGGAGACTCAGTACACAGCACCACCAGCTATGCTCTAAAAAAAGTGGAGACGTTTTTGTGCCGAGCCAGCTACCTCCAATTTTTAGATTGCCCGGTAAAAATAAACTGAACTTAGTGAATGTTCTCATAATATACCTACACTAACTTTCTCGATTTCAAGAAACTTTCAGCCGACCATAGAATGCTTTCTTTCCGAAAAGACGATGAGGGCCGGTGCTTGAACTGGACAGAAGTGATGGAATTTTCTGTCAAGAAAACTGAACCCATTTTTTTTTTTTTAAGTCTAGCCACGGAGAAGGGATTCCACGCTTCTTTTTCCCTTAAGAGACAGGTCTCTGTTTTCTTGAGAGAAGAAATAGGACTTCTTAATCCAACACCCCCCAAAATTTCGATGGAAAAATATAATGACTTGTTGTCATTAACAACAGGGCGACTCAGTCATTAAACTGAGCATGTGGCATTTTAGACGTCACTTTCTCACTAACTTCCAATTTTATGTACCTTTTGACTACTGTAGATTTTACTAGATCCTATCGCTTTTATCCTAGATAAAGCAAGTTCAATTATAACAGACTTTATTTTTGAAAAGACTGTGATTGTGATATTAAAGTAACGAAGAGCTAGTTGTTAGATACAAACTGAATGTTTACCAAGTATTAAGCATAAGAATTACGAGTATTTTCAGTACAGGTATAAATAAGCTTTAACTATTTAAAAATATATTTTAATTGAAAGAAGGTTAAGTCTCAACTCATCTCATTCGATAATTATAGTTTAATACATAAAGTGCACAGCTAAATGGCCATAAAAGTTAAATAATATTTTTTTGTAACTTTCTTTACTTAACTTGTAACTTTTTAAGCTTGCAAGCGATTTTTTTTATTACTTTTAATAAATATAAATGACATTAATATAGTTTTATTTATATTTTTATAGGAAATAATCACGTCGTAACAGACACAAGTTGTAATACAAAGTTCTCACAGAGTGACGTATCTACTTTAAATAAATATAAATAAAGACCTAGATACCTTACAGTTGTAGAGCAGCTACTAACTTATAGGGTAAGCCAAAATCTATATAAAAAAGTTGTAAACACATTAATAACGCCATAACTAACGCAACTATGGTAACATGACTGTAGCGTCCGACCGAAAAACTGTTGCCCTGGAAAATATGTCCATTGCTAGTTATGACAGTTAGCGCGGAGGGTGACGATTTGTCGCGTATAGCATCGCGTCGCATTACGTCGCGTCGTGTTGCGTCGCGTCGTATTCGTCACTCACGCAGGACACCGCTTTACTGGCGGCGAACAAGTGCTTTAATAAAAGACAAAGTCACTTTGGCATTTTTAATATTAGTGTAAAGTTTGACATCACCATTACAAATTCTTATTCGTAACATTTTTCTTTTGTTCCATCGTCAAACACTACGGTACAATTATTGTAGACATCAAAAATTACTCCTCTCTTCTTTCCTTTAGATAGATGACTTGTATAATTATGTACAATCGAGCCATTTGAACAAAACATGCTCCATTGTGTAGAATTTGAATCATTTCTGCGATAATCTGTTTCTGTCAAATCAATTTTTATCTTATTTCCCGACTTATTGCTGACCCCATATTCATGGCACGTCTTCCTAATTCCTCCATCCTGAAAAAAAAAACGTCTTATTTTAATTTGTCCACTGTCATGTTAGGAGTGTTGTTGTTTTTAATTGGAAGTCGGTTGTATTTTTTTTAATGTAAAATAGTTTGCAGCTTGGAATTTATTAGTACTTAGTATTGCTAACAAAATTGGAAAATCATTCTTCCTGTTAGGTTTTAGTTCAATGTCATGTTACGACATGACATATAGCCATTAGCATTAGTGGAGCAGCCTATAGCCATTAGCAGGGCACAAACCTGAACTCAAAAAAAACAGGTCAAGTAGTGCGAGTTGGACTCTCACACGAAGGGTTCCGTACAATAAACTGAAAGAGCTGATACTGGTATTCATCTCAATTCGGTTAGACTGGAAGCTGACCCCAATATAGTTGGGAAAAAGCTAGGCAGATGATGTTGTTATAGCGGCAATAGAAATCCACACTCTATGAAAGATTCAACTGTCTACCTATTACTGTTCTTGAGATACAGCCCACTGACAGACAGACAGATGGACTGACGGACAGCGGAGGCTTAGTTTAAAAGTTTCTAAAAAAATATTGCGCAGACCACAAAAAATAGGATAAAGGGATATGAATTATGACTCACTTTTTCTGCAGTTTCAGTGCAGGTACATGTAACTGGTACATCTGGTTCCGTTTGGAAAATATCTTCCCCTTTAATGGCCTTTATTATTCCTACCACAGTAAAGACAAACAATATCGATGTGAGGACAAAGAAGGCCATTTTCATAGGTGAACCCATGATTTTCTGTCAGTTAATACTTCAAACAGCCCACCAAATATTTCCTTTCTCTGGTATCGTTGGTCTGGTCGATGAGCTCCTGAATTCAACCACGTGATAACTAACTGAGCTACGAATTTAATTCCTACGGTAATTATGAACACAGGAAGTGAGATTGGACTATCGAATATAATGAATGCGTCAGAGAGATTATTTGTAGGGACCCATGGTTCAAGAGGAAAAACCATTAGTGTAATGAGTCACTTCTTCGGCAAGGCTTTGTGACCAAGAGTAAGACGTTTCTGCCTTTGAAAAGAGACATAAAATTGTTTGTGTTTATAAACTTGCTTTTGCGGTATGAGTTTTGATAGTTTTTGCGACGTATAAATGTCTAAACATACTATGCCGAAAGTACGCCACCGAAGTTCGGCATGATTACGACTGCACATGATTACACCATTTGCATTACTGACGACACATTATGCCGAAATAAGAGTTCGCCGAACTTCGGTCGGGCGTAAGTTCAGCGGCCATATGGCGGCACCGTATTTTGTAGAGCAAACATTATACGCGACCAAGTTTGGTTCGATTGCCGACGAAGATCCGGGGCCCCGCAGCGGGAGGCAGGACATGCAGGACAGGCAGGAAATGCGCGGACATCCGCGCATTTCGCCTTTGCCTGCGCACGACGCCTTGTTTAATTCAGAAAAATAATTATCGCGTTTGAGTCGCGACCGTGTTTTTTTTTTCAGCGCTAGAGACATTGAATACACACAAAATTGCGCAGCTGAATTTCTGCCGCGTAAGTTCGGCACGGCACACGACTGAACTATTAAATTAACATGTAAAACTGGTACATTCTTTGAAAACTCATGACCCATGAAATATTCAGATTCTCATCAGAATTCATGCAACCATCAGTCACTACATGACACGATAAGCTATCCGCCAGTCAAGTCTTGACTGTGTCTGAACTGACGTTCAAACTTGTCGTGTATTGGCCGCCTAACACACAATACAACAAACAACAACTACCTACATTTTGAAAACAAAACTGCAAGCTACTGGACTACACTAACATTCAGTTTGTATTTATTCGTTAAGTGAACAATGTATGTTCTTTTAAAATAAAATAAAGAATCTTTAAACCGACTTATGGTGTGTCATATCGGCCGAATACGTTGGAACGTAAAGTCAGCCGCGGAACTTTCGTCGCGTAACTTCGGCATAGTGTGTAATAGACACTAAGTGAACTTTTCTAGAAAGAAGAAAAGAAAGAAAAATGTTTTATTTCTCCCAAACAGACACACATTTCATTATTATAGGTACACAAATAAAAAACACAATAAAAAAACGGGATACAACAAAAAATACTAAAACTAAGCTACCTGTGTCAGGGACAGGCTTAAGCATGATAAAAATTTGACATTTCTGCCGCGGTCACATCATAGACAAAACAAAAAAAAATAGGTGACACTGACATGTGTGGCTGCTAGGTACTGTCATTCTATTAAATTATTCATCCTAACACAAACAAAAAACATTCATCAAAAATAAAAATAAACTCCTTATAGATTCAAGATTCAAAGCATTTATTTCAAATAAACCATTTACAGGCACTTTTGAAATTTCAAGGTCGGTCAGTCAAAAACATGAGGCTATTTGCACGTTCCAAAGCGTAGATCTCTATGGAGAAGAACGTGCAAGAAACTCCACGGACACTCTTTTAAATCATGTGATGTTTTACAAAAATCTTAGTTACATGTACTTGCTTCTTCATGTGAGGACAATGCAAAATAAAAAAAACTTAAAACAACAACTTAAATATAAAGATGAAAATAAGCCAGTGGTGGTTAAGAGATAACCAGTCTCAACTGACGGCGCCCGTTCACGAACCTGACGCATGTATCGGCACCATTCAGCTCAACCATTTTGAAGGGAACCGAATGATCCAACACACACGCCTAAGATTAATAAAAGATTGAGTACGACTAGTCTGAAGAGACGTCATAAAAAACACGTAGAGTACAATAAATTTATTCCAAACCAAAATACTACCCACAGTACCGATAGAAGATATGGTAACATATCTTCTGATAATACCTACTTTACCAGACCCTATTTTTTCGAAGAAAACAAAACGAATGCTTACAACCCTAATCTCTTCAAAGATAGAGTGAACACGCTCCATCTGGGTAAGCTCGCTCCATCGTAGACTTTGTCTCTGTCATTTCTGACCAAGACTAGAGTCAAGAGCAAACAGCTCACTACTGATTAAATTTCACTGCCTAATCATGCCTAGAATTATAGGTTCGTATAAATTATTTTGTAGTATTGGAAAATTAAACTTCACAAGTTCTTTAGTAATAATATTCTTATTTTTTACTATACATAAAATCTCACCTAGAAAACGAAAATGAAATAAAAAATATTTATTTATTTACATATGCTTTATTGTACACCAAAAAATACAAAATCATAAAGAAAACTTTTAACTAACAAATTTTAATATACAAATGGCTCTTCCAGGCAACCAGGAATGGAAAAAGATAGCCTGGTCATGAAATGGGGCAGACTGGTGCAAATATGAAGTTAATTTTATTTTAACTAACAAAGAATTTAAAAATAAAAAAATAAAAATAAAAATAAAATAATCTTTATTTCGGATAAGCAACATCCATATGGGTTAGTAAACAAAAAGATAACTTATTCCTATGTTAGTAAACTTATAATCTATTTAGAGACAAGGATGTTGTTCGAGATACATCTCCGAACAACATCCCCTAACAAAGGAGAGTCGTACCTCCCCGCTATGGTCTTCAGGATGGAGTTGGAGCTGACCCGCACTCTGCCGAGCAAAGAGGCTGATTTATGTCTGACGATGGCATGAAAGCCATCGACGTGTGCTTGTGCAAACATACCTGATGCACTGCAGAAACGGGGCAGCCCCATCAACATCCTGAACCCGTTATTATACTGGACCCGTAGGGCGCTGATAGCTCGCTGAGTATAGTTGGTCCACAAGCTGCACGTGTAAAACACTTGGTAATAAGCTTTAAAAAGCGTTATTTTGACTTCATTACTACAGCGTGCAAACCTGCGAGCCAACATGTTACATCGAACTGCCAGTGCCCTACGTTCCCTCTCAATATCCGCCTGGTCACTCAGGTCGTCAGTTACATAATGCCCTAAGTATTTGAATTTATACACTCGCAATATGGCATTCCCATTAAGTTTAATCGGGGGTACATACTCAGGACATTTCGCACCGCCAGCCTTAAAGACCAAGAATTCGCTTTTCTTGACGTTATAAACTAGGCCATGCTCACGAGCATAGCCCTCACAACAACCAAGCAGCTCTCTAAGCGCCCTAACCGTGGGGCTCAGCAGCACCATATCGTCAGCGTAGCTGATGTTGTTGACACTGACGTCATCAATGCGACAACCGATTTTCTTGCTGCTGAGCTCCACGATCAGATCGTTTATATAGAGGTTAAACAGTTTTGGTGAAGTTATCCCTCCTTGTCTAACCCCACACTCTAGCCCATACGACACAGAAAGTCCGTCGGCCCATCTCACACGGTTCGTCTGGTTGTAATACCAATACTGGAAAATACGCAACAGCTCCGCTGGCGCTTTTCTCTCCCGCAGCTTTTCCCACATAACCTCGTAAGATACAAGGTCAAAGGCACGGGAGAGGTCTAAGAAGCAAGCATACACTGGAGTACGACGTTTCGTGTAGTATTGCACTGTATTTTTGAGGCTTAGAATGGCACTTTCAGTGCCAAGGTCATTACGAAACCCAAATTGTGCGTCGTGTAGATTCAATAAGCCATCCAACCGCGTGTCCAGCAGACTGTCGAGTACCTTCGCAATAATAGTAGCCAGAGAGATGGGTCGATAGTTACACTTATCAGCAACATCACCTGTTTTATTCTTAATAATAGGCACGACAATAGTTCGCATGAGATCAGAGGGAAGGTACGAGTGACACATACACAACGAGTAAAACATAGCGAGTACTCTAGCTATATGAGGACCAGCATGCTGCAAGTGCTCAACGCTTAAACCATCGTGACCCGGGGACTTCCCTCTCGTCATTTTCTTAATGGTGCTTGACACCTGCTTGGCCGAAAAGCGAACCAGATCAGAATCACGACAGCATCCGTCATCGAGCACTCGCAACGATGAACCCAGTGGAGACTCCACTTTAAAGTGATCCATAAACATGCTGGCTATGCTTCCCGGCTGATCAGCACCACCGACACTCACAGGAAGGCCAGGCCTAACATCAAGCTTTTTGGTAGCTTTCCAGAACTTTTGAAAATTATTGGCTTTACGGAGGGAAGCCACAATATCAAGCTTAATTTGTTCTTGATGAGTCTGGCACCACAATAGTTTGCTTTTAAACACCTTTCGTGTCAAACACATCTCGTTAAAAACATCGCCAGAAGTTGGTTTATTGTGCCATACCCATAGCTGATATTGAAGCCTCGCCCTCGCGTGGGCATCTCGCACGTGCTTGTTCCATCCAACAACACGGCCAACATGTTTATGAGTCCGAGTCTCCACTTGGCTCTGTGCCGCGGCTTCTGACAAAGCAGTAACAATACTATCATACATCTTATCAAGAATTGCCCTATGTCCAGTATTATTACAGTGACGATCACTGCACAAACCAAATTCCTGAGGGTAATCAATCAGCTTTAACTTACTATTACATACGTTATAGAACACGCTTATTTGATCGTTGTCCCTCTCGCCCCAAATGACTCTGCTACGTGATGTTTTATGGTCTATTGCCTTAGGCTTAATCCTTTCCAACCTACACTCAACAAACATGGGACAGTGATCAGACCAAAACACATCATGCACAATCCCTATCTCATTAATTGTTAACCAAGCAGCCTGCGTGACGACACAATGGTCAAGCCATCGCCTACAACCATGCGCGTCACTGACAAAGGTATAGCTACTTGACTCTAAGCCTAATTTTTCAATGTCCGCACACCTCCACTTTTGTTCGTCACAAAAACCTAAAAGTTCACTACAAAATGACTCACCGGGGTGTGCATTGAAGTCGCCAAGTATGTAAACTGTTTCAACGTTACTAGCTTCAACAATCGCACTCACTTCACTTAAGCACTCTGTGAATTCTATCAGATTTTCAGTCGAGTCAGTCGGCATGTAAACACTGAACACTATTATGCATCTGTCCCCGAGTGAAACTTTAATCGCCGTTAAACGCGCACTGACACAACTGATTACCGTAACTGATTCAAAGGCTCGCTTACGCCACAGGATCGCAACACCGCCATACGGTCGCCCTCTCAATATTCCTGCTGAGGTATCAACAGCTGACTTTCCTGTGTACTCGAATTCGTTATGAACTTGTCCAAGAAAGGGTATATCATGAGGAAGCAGCCATGTTTCCTGAAGGGCAACTATGTCAGCTGACTGACATAGAAAATTAACGGTATCAACAGAACGCTTCACCGATTTGCAGTTAAAACTTACAAATTTACTCGTCTGATAATTGCTACTATCCATTATTTATTGCGTCAAAGTTTGCTTAATTATGCCAGTCTTCGTTCTATAGGTTTCATTTACAAAACGTCTAAAAGTAATTCCGTCGGGCCATAGCTCATTATCTAGAAACAGTTCTAGTTTCGTTTTGGGGACATACAACTTATAGGAATTGTATCTCTTTTCTGATTTTCTGTTAATTTTAAACAGAGTTACATCTTCTTGTGTACTGTCTTTAATATATGCAATAATATCACTCTCATTCGTGGCTTTACACACATTAGATATGTACAATGGTACCCTGATGATAGCTGCCTTAAATTTCCCATCCGGACCTACGAGCGCTTTTCCCATCCTTCCATGAGATGAGGGCTTCTTGTGTTTGTTACTTGTAACAACATTCCATTTTTCCCCTACTACTTCTTTGCATTCGTTACTCGCCTTCAGTACATCTGCCATCGACTTACGCTCATTGCCTTGCGGTGCAACCGAGATACTAGAAGCAACGATCGAGTTAATGAGATTAGAACTCGCGGTAGGGGTACTGCATTGTTCATTTGACCGGTTGTTATCAGTAACCCGTTGTTGTGAGTCACAAACATTGTCAAACCGCTGTACGAGTGAGACAGCATCGCACTGGTTTACGTTAACTGTCGAGCTCGCACCACCAGCTGATTGCTCGTTAACGGTCTCAGGAGTAGATAAAAGTTTTTTCTGCACACACGCTTTAGGAAAATAATCACTAATAATCGACTGTGACCTGGATTTCGGAGATTTATCGTTGCCTCTTGACATTGAAAGCTGCTGCAAAACCATTGGACCACTATCATAGTCGTGTATGCCCTCAATAAATGCACCACGCCTCCTATTGACAAAGTCATAGTTGTTAAATTTAGATAGGACGATTTTTGAATGAAAATTTCGTTTCATTGTTGGTCCTAGTTTACGTTCTAATATTATTTAAAAGCAAGTGAACGCACACGTCCGGCCGCCGTCATCCGTTTAAACAATCGCTAGTCGGTCCGCTATAGTGAAAATGGGCACTAATTTTACCTTTTGAAATGTTACTTTGCAGTGAATAAAACGAAAGTCATTTCAAGATTCGACTAACCCTTTCGATAGTAAAATAGTGTGCATAGTATATACGGAACCCTTGTCGGAAACCTGATTCCCGCTTGGCCAGTTTTATAAGGATATCATCAAAAAATTTCCTTATAACTAATCGCTCAAGTTCTCGCCTTAAAAAGTACCTACATATGAAAAACAATTTAAATAATCTTTTGAACTAAGAACATTATAATAAAACTTACATAGTGACTGAGAGCTGGTTCTTCAATTGAAAAATTAAAGTTGAAAAACCCCATTACCTTCTTACAATGGCAATGTTTGCTAGGATATTTCTGCTCTTTCTTGGGACATTTTGCTTCCTAATTGCTACCTCTTGATTGTATCGGTAGGATGTTGTTATGGTAAAGTTGCCAGCATATCAAGTTATCCGAAACTGTCAAATTTCCCTAATCAAACTTGAACCTAAAGCTTCAGCGATACAGTTGAAAATCTATTAAAGATATTTGACAGATTGTTGTAACTTGATGTGCTGGCTGGCGTCTGTACCTACTTGGAAGAAAACTTACTTTGTCAAAAAACCTGACCACAAGAAACTACATTACTATACATACGTCAAAAAAATTCATGATAGACCCTCAGGACGCATTAACAAATTCCGTGCATGAATTTTGGGTCCCTTGCTTTTTGGCAGACATCTTGAAAGAAGAGAATGTTCATATTGTGTAAGGTTTGAAAGAAATCTAATACAACATGTACATTAATTAGGTATACCTTTTTATCGTTAGTTTATAGGCTTGTCCTCTGAAAAATTAGTCTGTCTGATAGATTATCAAAAAATACTTACAAATTCTCATTACGTCACGCCGTTGTATAATTTTTAGTGCGTTCTGACATCACGAGCCCCCACTCCCGAGATTTGATGCGTTTTTTCTTTGTCTATAATCATTGATTTTCAAAAACAAAAAATACGTGTTATTTGTAAAACACCAACAACTCTCAGGACTATATTACTGCATAAGGAGGGACCCGAAAGGGCCGACGCATCCGGAGTTGCGGGACTATTCGCAAGAGACACTGTGGCTCCGGAATACAAAGGGCACATGAAGGAACATGGATGGGTTTTAGTCAGTAGAAGTCTGACACTCCCTCCCGCTCCGCCCAGAGCGGGGGAAGTCATTTGATGATTGAAATATATATCTATGAACATTTGACTTATTAAAACATGAAAATTTGATTCATTTTTAACCGACTTCCCAAAAAGGAGGAGGTTATCAATTCGGTTGTATGTTTTTTTTTTTAGTTTGTTACCTCATAACTCCGAAAATTATGAACCGATTTGAAAAATTCTTGTTTTATCTGAAAGGATATACTTGCAGATTGGTCCCATTTCAATTTTATGGAAATCGGTTACGAACTTTGGATTTTAAATCGAAATAGCTGGAATTCGTCTACTTAGATGATAGTTTTATGTCATCCAAGTAATCGAAATTGCGTATTTTGCTTTTCTGCGATTTTGCAGTGGTGTTGTTAGGTGTGGGGTACCACTAAAAAGTGAAAAATAAAAAACTTCATGCGTTATTAAAAAAACTTTTTACGAAAAAAATACTACCGACTTCCAAAAAAAAAACACTGCAAAGAAAAAAATAACTGTAATTTCGGAAGTCGGTGTTTTTGTTACTTTCTTCGTATTTTGACACCGACTTTCGAAATTAAAGTTAATTTTTACTTTGCAGTGTTTTTTTTTTTGGAAGTCGGTTGTATTTTTTTAGGCGCGGTAAGGAATGGCAACATCGTTTTGATACGTAATCATTAAAATAGGGTAAAAAAAACACACACACACACACACACAAAAAGAAAAATGCACAATTTTTGATAAAATAAAAACTTATACAATAAACTTATAATTCATTATATATTCTCACTCACATAATTCATCCTCCGTACCATTACAGTACAGTAATCAACACTTTTACAACCATTATCAATAATCACTTTTCCACCATTTCCAGTAAATGGATAACGTACTTTTTTATACAGAATCGAACCATTTGAACAAAGATTGCATTCTTTAATATTTGAATCATTGGGACGAATGTTTGCCTCCGTTTTATTGAATTTTATCTGGGCGAGGCCTCCCAACTTGATTATGACTCCATAAGCTTGGCACGTTTCTGTGAGTGTTCCATTCTGGAATAAAAAATAAAAAATGTTACATTTAGTGTCAATTATCGTCATTCTTCACCTCTTAGTAACCGTTTTCATAATGACGAACAGTCTGTTTTTCCGTCTAAGGGCCTACTCACACTTATGCAGCTCTATTCAGCTTATGCCCATAGAAAAGAACGATTTTTTATGAAGACGCGTACGCAACTGTTCAGCTTTCCACGTCTATTAAGCTTTCGCGGCAAACAAGTATAAAATGAGAACAAATGTGTAATTATCATATTTCGACGACACGGTTGGCACAGTGGTTGAGCGATTGACTGCCGCGCTGCATGTCGCGGGTTCGATTCCCGCATGAAACAAATATTTGTATGGCCTACAGATAGTTGTTCCGGGTCTGGCTGTTTGTGTATGTGACTTTGTATGTTTGTGAACGCACCCACGATACAGGAGAAATTCCTAATGTGGGGCAACGTTTTAAAAAAAAAAAAATATTATGCGAGTGCTATAGAAAGAGTTCCGCGCTGTTCTGTCGTTGCCGCCTTCTCATTTTTACGACGCTGTAAGCTGCAGATAGAAGCAAAACTGTATAAGTGTGACCAAAATCGTTCAGCCAAAATGCGAATGGAGCTGAATAAGTGTGAATAGTCCCTAACGAGACGAATATGCCAGTGGCAGTACGATTTAAATGACTCTTTTCACATTCAGACGGATCCGAGAAAAAGGACGCATCCGGGTTTTTAGCCATGGGAATTTAGGGAAATTTTGCCACTGTGAACTTTTGAGTTTATCGCGAACAGACAGACATACAGACAGACAGACGTGGCGGAGGACTTTGTAACATGTAGTAATAACGATGTGTGATGGATAGATGGATGTTTGTTACTGAATCGAGAAACACTATTCCTTGTGTATCAGAGCCTGTGTGTCTCTGTTCTTACTTACTGCATTTCTGCATGGGGAGGAACCAGTAAAACCCACCTAATTCAAGTTGAACCAGCTCGAAGAGCAGTCCTAAAAGTTATGCTGTTCAAACGCAGAGATTATCCGACTGCCCTGCTCTACTCCGAATCAAAGGTCCTAACGGTGCGCCAACTGTTCATTCTGCATGCTGTTCTACGCCGTCAATATTTGCTTCCTTTTGACGACAAAATTTTAAAGAAACGCGTCATCAAAATAGTATAAAGTAAATAGTATTTTAGCTAGCACCACACACACACACACACATACACTATCACTCACACACAGACACACTGCACAAACACACCCTCTTTTTACTTACTTCCCAAAACATTGTACTTAAGCCCCTAATATTGTATTGGTTTAGTACGTCCTGACACTGTCACTCGGGGTGGGGACCTGGTGTCCTGTAATACAGGTTATTAACCTAGCTTAGGCACCAGTCTTTTGGGGGCCGAGTCACCCGCGTCCGTAGGAGAATACCCTTCAGCAAATCCCTACACGTGGTCCCCGGGTGGTGCTAAACAGGTGACACTAACCGCCTCCGTGGTCTAGTGGTTAAACCACCTGTTTCAGACCCAGAGGTCCCGGGTTCGATTCCCAGCGGGAGCAAATTTTTTGCTCGGTTCGTTTGGTGGTAGGACTTTTTCTAAGTCCGCCTGGCAAGCTACTACCATCATGTCTAAGTCTGTCGCCATAACAACAATATTAACAGCATTGTTGTGTTCCGGCAGTTAGAGGTATGATAGCCAGTTCCTCTGTGTAAGAGGATTCCGGGTGAAACTTGCTTCCATCTTCGGCTTAATCATCACTTTCCATCAGGTGAGATTTGGGCCAAGAGTTTCCCCGTTAGCATAAAGAAAAAATAAAAAGTCTCTCACAATATTGTAGTGTATTTTATAAAATTACTAAACAATATCTCGATGTAATCTATACTATACTAATATTATAAAGCAGAAGAGTTTGTTTGTTTGTTTGGTTGAACTCGCCTATCTCAGCCTATTTATCGAGGATAAATATATAGATCACGCTAAGACAAATAGGAGCGGAGCATTCATGGAAAATGTGAAGCAGACGAAGTAGCGCGGGTCAGCTATTAGCTTATAACCTTCCTTGAAAAATAACATTCCCTGAAATATTTTTTAAATCGGACTAGTACTTCCTGAGATTAGCGCGTTCAAACGAACAAACTCTTCAGCTTTATAATAATAATATATTTTAACCCGAAAAATACCGCTCAGTGAAGTGGTCACGCGTCAGCTAGAAGAATAAAATAAAATAATAAATGATTTACTTACCACATCAGTAGTGTTAGTGCAGTTACATGTGAGCGGAACAGCCTGTGCCCTTTTGACAGCCATTATTGTTGCTATCGCTACAATACAAAAGAAAAACAACACGAAGACAGTTCCCCAACATGCCTTTTCTGTATACGACGTCATGATTATCTACCAGATTGACTACTATATGAAGCCTACATAAAATGTGCTTTCTTTGGTAGTGTTCGGTTGTTTAATTCAGCTAAACGATGACTGAAGGACTGGTTCAAACTCACGTGATTCGAATATCAAATAATAATTCGACAGTATTTTTAGGGTCCCGCAACTCAAAATAAAAATTGGCTACCGCTAAAACGACTAAAAAGTTCCAAACTAGTTGCTTTTCAAGCAGACTGTTGCAGTTGGTGGCAACAGATACGTGATTGAACTGCGTTTGACTGCTTGAAAAGCGACTTGTTTCGCAGTCGGGTAAAAAACGATACCTTTACTATTATCATTCCCTTGCCTTCTGTCAAAACCCTTTCTGTTAGAAATGATAGGATGTATCAAGATGAAATTTTTAAGCGTGGGAACAAAATAACTCCTTGTCTAGTGTCAGACTCTTACTGACTAAAACCCATCCGTGTTCCTCCTAATGCCTTTTGCGTTCCAGGGCCGCGGTGACTCTTTCGAACAAATTCCAAAACCAGCTATAACTGATGCTTTTGAAACTGGACGTGATTTTATGGATGTAAGAAGGAAGAATAAAGTATGGATTGAGCCTTGATGGGTTTGCTCTTGACTCTAGTGTTGGTCAGAGACGACAGAGACAAAGTCTGCGATGGAGCGAGCTTACCCAGAAGGAGCCTGTTCACTCTAACTTTGATGAGATTAACTTTCTCTTAGAAACGATCGAATGTATCAAGATGAAATGAAAATGTAATAGTAACATCTGCTTTTTAACCGACTTCCCAAAAAGGAGGAGGTTATCAATTCGGGTAAGTTTTTTGTGTTTGTTACCTCATAACTCCGACAATCTATATCTATATCTATACATATAATAAAACAGTAGAAGCCATGAATTCTGTACATTAAAGAAATATACCAAAAATCGAGTAGAGGTTTTAAAAAAAAAGCTATAGAACACAAAAAGACCATTTTTACGTTTTTTGTCTGTCTGTCTGTCTGTACGCGATGATCTCCGAAAATACTGAACGGATTTGGTTGCGGTTTTCAAAATTAAATTCAGCTTATTTCTGAGCAACATTTAGGCTTTGTTTCATTACAATCGGTGGCCGGGAAAAAAAGTTATGGACATTTAAAAATTTTAAACTTACGTATCAACGTTTTTCGACAAGTTTTGTACAATTTTCAATTATTCGTTCAGTTTAGCATAAAACTTGCCTTTTTTTAAACATTCTTAGAAATTGTTATCATCACGCTATACCTTAGAGGAGCTAAGCAGTCAATAACCATAACATATAAGATCGGCTATTTAGAACTAATGTCAACTGAAGTCATAGACCCGGCGGTACAATGGCTGCCTTTCGAGTGAATGGGTGTAAGTTCGAACCCCGGTAAATGAAGCGATTTTTATTATTGTTGAATGATTTTTTATTTTTTTATGTCCTATTTTAATATTTTCGTTGGCCACGACTTCATTTGCCTGTATGTTTAAAAATGTACCTATGGAACTATTGTTTTTTGTAGAATATATTAACAAAACCTTTTTTCTGTATTATTTTTTGTTTGATTTCGATAAAAAGTACGAAACTAAAGTAGTTGATCACCTTAAATGTAGATGAAACACGAGATGAAATCAACTTACTACGTAACACCTGCAATGCCATCTATTGATTCAAATAGTACTTTCAACAACATGACATAACACCAAAACATTTTTTTTTTAGTGTTACATTTATAACATCTAAAAATGATTGTAATTATTTTAATACCTTCAAAACATATCGTTCCAAATGAACGTAATATTTCTATTAACTCAAATAAAACGTACTCTTACTAATCTTTTCATCGTTCAACTTCATATTCCATAGATGGCGTTATGCATTCGATCTCATTTTCGCGGTGTTAAGATTACAATATTCGTCAACAGGCGCGCACTTAGATTTGCGAAGCTCAATGAGATAAAGCAGCTCAATAACACCTGTGGGTCTAAAGTGGCCACTTTAGCAGAATCACAGTAGAAACATAACATTAACCACGCAACAACTGTCAAATTTCTTTTCTATCTTTATTGCTCAAGCATTCGTTTCAAGGTTGATTGGGAAAATTTGACAGTGACCGGTAGCGTGATGTGCTTTCTGATTCTGCTAAAGTAGCCTTCTTAGGCCATCTCTACTTTGGACATTTAAATGATTGCCACTTAGCTACAATAATTGTAGCAACCTACTGGGCCGAATAAGCAGGTACGACTAAAAAGTAAAAAATAAAATTTATTCCGAAATTAAAGTTATTTTATACTTTGTATTGCTTTATTTTCGGAAGTCGGTTGTATATTTTTTTCTCTCACCTGATGGAAAGTGATGATTAGGCCGAAGATGGAAGCGAGTTTACCCGGAATCCTCTAAAACAGAGGAACTGGCTATCATACCTCTAACTAACTGCTGGAACACAGCAATGCTGTTAACATTTTTGGTATGGCGACAGACTTAGACAAGATGGTGGTAGCTTGCCAGGCGGACTTAGAACAAGTCCTACTACCAACCAAACCGAGCAAAAAATTTGCCCCCGCTGGGAATCGAACCCTGGACCTCTGAGTCTGAATCAGGTGGAATAACCACTAGACCACGGAGGCGGTTAGTGTCACCTGTTTAGCACCACCGGGGACCACGAGTAGGGATTCACTGAAGGGTGTGTTCTCCTACGGACGCGGGTGACTCGGCCCCCAAGCTTATTTTAGAAGATGACCTCCCGTTGTTTCAGCATTAGTTCATATCGTCTGTGTACGGTGAACCCACCGACGTAAGCATCAGCACCCATTATATTGACATAATGTTTGTGGGGAAGATAAGGAAAATATTTTCATTAAGATGGCTGTCAAAGAAAAGGTACACATCCATTTTTTTTTTATTTACATATTTAATTTCGATTAAATTTTTCAAAGGCACTCGGCTGAAAGTCACACATATTCAACAAATTGTTAAAGTAGCTGATATAAAATTTCGGCTAATTTGCTCTAGCGTGATTCTCCAGTCACGTTGCGATCATTCCCAGAATCTCCCTTAATCCCAATTATTTTCTATTTACTTTTTATATTGTTCAATTCTCAGTAAGCCTACGTCAAGCCATACTTCATGACCAGCTCAGGGCCAAAAATAATCCGTAGCGGGTTTCACCCTCGAGTATCATAGGGGAACTGTAGATCCCTAGGCCATGACTCCATTGCGAAGAGGTTCCAAGTTAGTAGTGCTGGACCCAAACATACCCACTCCTCCTGATATTTTTCGCAGTTTCAACTCAAATGCCAATGTCAAACCTATAAATGCGACCAACTTAACGACGTATCAGCCTAAGTAGAAATACCTTTCGATTAATAATAGGTATCATGAGACATTGCCTTCCATAGACAGCCTAATTTGCAGAGGTTGCTTCGACGCCGAGAAGTTGCCGACTTCCTGGAAATGAGACCGTTGCTTCCCGACCTGAACAAATCGTGGAACGGTGAGGTTGCAGCGCAAAACCTGTGGATCACCCAGAAGGCCTTTGTGTATTTGGGCGGAGCTAGGCTGGTTAACTTAGCCAGAACACTTACAGTCAACAGACCGAATGGGAGTCAAAGTGCGGATAGCGCAGTCTCTAATCTACTCAACTCTATCCGTTGCGGGGTGCGATTTCTATTCGGGCCGGTATACCCATGTCCAACTTTATGTAGCTCTATCGCGTGTTATCAACCCTAGCAACTTTCTTCAACATTGTGCACAGAAGTTTCTCATTACGAAAAATTACTAGGGCTGGACGGCATTTTGAACAGAAAAGATTATACCGCCAGTGCCTTGCATTACAGTCTTCCAAATTCCTAATTCTGAGAGGGGTCAAGCAATGCCAGATATTGACTGATTGTACAACATATCGTATCAATCTTACATCGCTATGTGTGTTTACTTTTCGAAATACACGCGGACGAAGTCGCGGGCAACAGCTAGTTATAAATATAATTATGAACCGATTTGAAAAATTCTTGTTTTATTTGAGAGGATATACTTGCAGATTGGTTCCATTGAAATTTGATCAAAATCGGTTATGAACTTTGGATTTTAAATCGAAATAGCTGGAATTCGTCTACTTGAAAAAAAAAACACTACAAAGTAAAAAATAACTTTATTTCGGAAGTCGGTGTCAAAATACGAAGAAACTGACAAAAACACCGACTTCCGAAATTAAAGTTGTTTTTTACTTTGTTGTGTTTTTTTTTTGGAGTCAGTTGTATTTTTTTTTATAATGGAAGCAAAATTACTTCTTTCGCTCTAGGCGGAGCGAAAAGGAGTGTCAGACTCTTACTGACTAAAACCCATCCGTGTTCCTCCTACTGTCCTTTGCGTTCCAGGGCCGCGGTGACTCTTTCGAACAAACTTACAAAATAAAAATAATTTATCATATAACAGGATTTATTCGGGATTTTTTTCAGTATTTTTTTTTTGTATTTTTTTTGTTATTTTTTTTCTCGGTAAACGAATATCTAAGTGATAAACTAATAAAATCAATTATGATTTTATTAGTTTATCACTTAGATATTCGTTTACAGAAACTTGGGTAGTTTACTACCCAAGTTTCTGTGTTTCACATTATTTAAAGAAAAAAGCTTCCTCTCTCCTACTTATCTTGCTGTGCCCGACAACTCCACATGAACTAATTTTGTTTTTACCACCTAAGAATACATGTGGAATGCAATAAAGATATTGAGTATTGCGTATTTAACTTAATGAACATAAATGTGGATGGATGGAGAGAGAGAGGAAGGCCAAAGAAAAGATGGATGGATTGTGTGAGGAGCGATATGAATGAAATGGTAGTTAGTGATAATTGGACGGCTGATAGCGCAGCGTGGAAGAAAAAAACGTGTTGCCCCGAGGTCGCGACCCCAAGTAACATGAGATAAGGACAGGATGATGATGATTATATAACAGGATTTATGTACAAAAACCGACTCTAAGTTGTAAAACGCGTGATATGCACGAGGGCAAATAAATAAATAAATATTTGTTATGTTTCTTGTTTGGTATAACCTCTTGGTTCATTTAAATTCTGTCTTTCTTTTCTTCGTATTCTTTTTAAACGAATGGTATCGGTTTACACATACGTTAGCATGATGGTGCTGTACCTACGGAACCATTTTTGCGTGATTCCGACTCACGCTCCGCCGGCTTTTTTAAGGAAAATAGTGTTAATTATTCCTAAAATATTTCTCAAGTTTTCCCTATAACTATACAACACAAAAATATGTACAAGAACACTTACATTTTTTATAATTGGCTGACTAATAAAAACCAGCGGCCAAGTGCGAGTCGGACTCGCGCACCGAGGGTTCCGTACAAACCTGTAGGTATATTTTGTAAGCAAAAGTTGTGGTTAACGATTTATGACTTATTAAAAAAAACTACTTACTAGATCTCGCTCAAACCAATTTTCGGTGAAAGTTTATATGGTAATGTACATCATATATTTTTTTTAGTTTTATCATTCTCTTATTTTAGAAGTTACAGGACACACATTTTTCCAAGTTTCGGTTCTTATAAGGGGAACCCCCAAAATTTACTGTTTTTATTTCTATTTATGTGTGAAAAATCATAATGCGGTTCACAGAATACATCTACTTACCAAGTTTTAATAGCATATAGTTCTCATAGTTTCGGAAAAAGCGGCTGTGACATACGGACGGACGGACAGACAGACAGACATGACGAATCATACTACTATATATGCTATACTATACTATATAGTATACTCCATATATATACTATGAGATCGATATATATAGAGATCGCGGAATGCGATAAGGCCGCCAATTGTATGTCTTTAGTTTAAGATTTTCTGTACGTTTTTTTAAATTTGGTGTTCAATAAAGTATATATAAATAAATAAATACTATATAGTATATCATAATACTATACTATATGTATGGTATACTCCCGGAATACATATAACCTATTTACCCTCATAGTTCCCGTTTCAGTGGGATTTTCGGGATAAAAACTATCCTATGTCCTTTCTCGGATCTCATACTATCTTTGTACTTCTTCCAAATCGGTTTAGTGGTTTAGGCCCTCACTTAAGGTGGAAGCTCCAGGGTAGCCCGCGAAATTCAAATATTTTTATGTTTATTGCAATTGGCCGGTCAGTGTGAAGCTGTATCTTAAACAGAATACGGTTCGCGATTGTAAAGAGCAGTTATCTAAAGGATTATAAACATTTGAATCATCAAAATAACCCTCTAAGTTCATAGAACTCGATTGAATGTTATTTCGTGAAAAAGTCATTCAAACGAGTTGTATGAACTTAGAGGGTTATATTTATAATTAAAATAGGTATAATTCTTTAGATAAATATGCGTTACGGCCGCGAATCGTATTTTGTTTTACATACAGCTTCACACTGACCGGCAAATTGCAAAAAACATAAAAGTATTTGAATTTCGCGGGCTACCCTGGCGCTTCCACCTTAAGGTATATATCATTGCTGGTTGGTGACCGCCAAGCGAGCATCGCCGAGCGAGCGCAATCTTTGATAGATCTTGTCGCTGTGATCAACTAGAGGTAAGAGCCGCTCGCTAGCTGTCGACTATGAATATTTTGTCTCTATGGCTCACACGAGATCTATATCTTCCCTTTCCTCAGCAATCAAAAGTCGAAAGCTAATCGCTTCCTCGCTGGCGGCGAGACAAGTGTTTCAAGTTCTCCCGTTCATGATCATTGACTGAGTGACTGAGTGACTGACAGACAACGCTCAGCAGAAACTCCTAGTCATACAAAACTGAAAGGAGGATGGCGAATTTGGACCCACATCTAATACAGCGTTACTTTTTGATCGTTTTAATCCCGTGAAGGATCGATCTGGTCCATGATACACTATCGATTTGTGAAGATAAAATAAAAAAATTAAGTACTTTTTTTTTATAAGTACGCACCGAGGACAACGCGACGAACGCACGCGTAGGTAACTAACTCGAGGCGCTACTACTGGTTTCATGCATTTTGCGAATATTACGTTATCACTTCCTATTTTTTTATTTTAAGAGATATCATGCTATGCAAACTTTTGATGAATAGTATTTTGTGAGTAAAACCACCCCTCCAAGGGATTTAAACGATTAAAATGTAACGGTGTATATAAAATTCTCGTGTCACAGTTTTCGTTGCCATACTCCTCCGAAACGGATTGACCGATTTTGATGAAATTTTTTGTGCTTATCCGGTATCTATGAGAATCGGCCAACATCTATTTTTCATCCCCCTAAATGTTAGGGGTAGTCCACCCCTAATTTTTTTTTTTAATTTTTTGGCAATATTATTCATGAATAATGTGACGCAGACGAAGTTGCGCGGGTCAGCTAGTTATTTATAAATTAACTAAGTGTCATTCACTTGCTAGTTCATATTTACTATAATTATGAGTTTGTTAAAGGATTATATACAAAATATTGAGGCACTGGGTGATGGGAATTAAAAGTTAGAAAAGATTTTTATTTACATAAAAATAAGTCATCATGCAGTTACTAAACGCACCGTGTTTCATATAACATTCCAACCTACTCTTTCATTACCTACATGATTTACGTTCTTACACTTGTTTATGCTTGTCAATTATTATTTTTAAACAAAACTTGTAAAATATGAGAAAATCATACAAAAGTTAATATTAAAAAAGCATTTACATTTTTTATACAAAAATGTACAATATTATAATTATTACGATTATTTGTGATAACGTAGAATGGAACGTTAAGCTGTCAATTGGAGTTGGCTGTCAGTGTCAAAACAATTAGTGTTTGTTTTCAGCGGCTAACGAGGGATATATATTATTTTCTATGCGATTTTGTGATTCTTGACAACTTAGCTTTACCTTTGGACTGACTTTTCTACATACCGACTAAGACAACAGCTTTTACCTTTGGATTGCGATTTGCAAGTGGTTTGGACTTAGTTACCCGTTAAAATGCGTTGTGTGAATTGTCAATTGTACATTCTTTGATTACTAATTATTACATCTCCCAACCTCTACGACTTACTGCCCATTTGCTAGTTTTATATAGTTCTGCAACTAGTTATAAGTTGCCATACTGTACGTTACTCCTAACAGTGGGTCCCATTGTACATGCAACCTCGCCATCCTCCTTTAGCATATAGGTTTCTTAGAGAGTGGGGAACTAAGAAAGAATATCCCGAAATTCCTACGAGATTAGACAAAAACGGGGCATGATACACCGTAATAAAAAACTTCAACAATTTTAATCATTTATTTAGCAAATGCCTATCGTTACAAATTCTTACGCAGTTTTCTCTGTGACCGTTTTTTGCGTACAATTATGAATAATTTTTTCCCCGTTTTCACTAAACGGGTAAGTTGTTTTGTGATACTCGATCGAGCCGCTTGAACAGAGATTGCATTGTGTAATATTTGGTTCTTTCCTGAGAATTGTTGAATTACTTTCATTGATTCTTATCTTAACAAGACCTTCCAATTTAATGATAACTCCACTTGCTTGGCACGTCTCGTTGATATTGCCTTCCTGGAAATGAATAAAAAATAGGTTTTATTTAATGTAGCTATAAGTCCAACCTAGGAGTCTTAAGGCGGGGTTGCAGTACTTTTTAAGATTTTTGAACGTCTGAAAATCTAATTAATTATGAGTTTTTTAATAAATAAAAATCATTACATAAAAATTGAACATACCCTCAAGTAAATCGTAAAGATAGAAACGCGATTTAGAATGATTGGCTCGATACTTTCTTTAATCAAACATGACACTAAATTACAATTTTAAACGTGTACTGCTAAGAGATTTCATCACGAATATATATAAAAGTTATATCAATAGATAGAGCTTTTTATTTTGAAGTAAATGTTGAAACCATATTGTATAATTTTTTTATCAGTTTTCGCCAAGAAGAAAAAACAATCAAAATTTAGGCATTATTTCGCTCGCCGGACAGTCGCTGTTGTTCGTCAAAACACACAGTACTGCAACCTCGCCTTAAGTCAAGAGTCAATAGGTTACTTCTAGGCAAGAGTGCTCCAATTTCGTCGCTTACCATCTGGTGAAATAGTGGTCAAAAGCGTATCAATAATGAAAAGTATAAATTATCATGATGATACAGTACGGTAATCCATCATGCATAGTCAGGGGTCAAAGTACCGTGCCATGGTTATGGAGTTTGTTCGAAAGAGTCACCGTGGCTCTTAGGAGGAACATGGATGGGTTTTAGTCAAAAAGAGCCTAGCACTCTCTTCTGCTTCGCCCAGAATGGGATTAGTCATTTGATGATTTCCCATCCATAAAAAAACAGTCAAGAGCAAGTCGGATTCGCCTACCAAGGGTTCCGTACCATTATAAAAAAAGAGGCGTGGTTGCAGTACTGTGTGTTTTGACGAACAACAGCGACTGTCCGGCGAGCGAAATAATGCCTAAATTTTGATTGTTTTTTCTTCTTGGCGAAAACTGATAAAGAAATTATACAATATGGTTTCAACATTTACTTCAAAATAAAAAGCTATCTATTGATATGACTTATAAAATATATTCGTGATGAAATCTCTTAGCAGTACACGTTTAAAATTGTAATTAAGTGTCATGTTTGATAAAAAAAAAGTATCGAGCCAATCATTCTAAATCGCGTTTCTATCTTTACGGTTTACTTTTATTATTAAAAAACTCATAATTAATAAGATTTTCAGACGTTTAAAAATCTTAAAAAGTACTGCAACCCCGCCTTATTATGGTAATATTAACACAGACAGAAACTGTATTACCACCACATATTATAAAACATAGTCCTCCGCCGCGTCTATATTTCTATCTGTTCGCGATAAATTCAAAAATTTCTGCACCGATTTTCATGCTGTTTTCACTAATGGATAGAATGGTTCTCAAGGCAGGTTTTAGTATACAATTTATCAAGCGGGCGATGCCGCGATCATCAGCTAATCGTCATAGAAAATAAACAACATACCTTTTCAATAGTTTTACTGCAGTGACACGCGAGAGGTACAGCTTGTCCCCTGTTGATGGCCATTACTATTGCTATGGCTGCAATGGACACTAATACAGACGCGAGCACCATACAAGCCACATGTACATACGGATTCGTGCATATCTTACGGATTGGCTTCAGGCAGGCCATGGCGTTTGTATGATATTATTCGTCTAGTTGTTGAGCTGCACGATCACTGACTAAATAAGGAAAATGTTCGCGGTAGTTTAAACTGACGCAATAACAATACGTCAATCAAATTATTTTTAGGGTTTCGTAACTCAAATCCTCCTAAAGGGCAAGGAAGAGCTTTAGAATCACTTCCTTGCCCTTCTTTTACCGATATTAACTGAATTAATAGTTATAGGTACCATGACGAAAACGGTGCGGTGGTCACGGCAGCTGCATGTACTACACAAAACTCTTCATGACTTATTTGACTGGGAGAAATATTAACCAATGGAATTGAACAAAAAAATACTTTTTACAAAAAAATACAATCAACTTCCAAATAAGAAGTTTTATTGAAGTGTGTGTTTTTTTATTTGGAAGTCGGTTGTTTTTTTTGTAAAAAGTATTTTTTTATTTCACTTTTTAGTACCAACACCACTGCAAAATCGCAGGAAAGCAAAATACGCAATGTCGTTAACTTGGATGACAAGAAACCATCATCCAAGTAAACGAATACCAGCTATTTCGATTTATAAGCCATAATTCCGAACCGATTTTGATAAAATTTAAATGCGACCAATAGAGAAGTATATCCTTTCAGATAAAACAATATTTTTTCAAATCGGTTCATAAATTATGGTGTTATGAGGTAACAAACATAAAAAAATTACAACCGAATTGAAAACCTCCTCCTTTTTGGGAAGTCGGTTAAGAATTTATTTATTTATACTGGTGGTGGTTTTTTATACTGCGTATTTAGCTGAATCCGGTTTGACTGGAAGCCGACCCCAATATAGTTGGGAAAAGGCTAGGCAGATGATGATTTATTTATTTTAATAAGTACAGTGGCAGACTACAGACTACGACAAGTCAGCACAACTATGACAATACACAGTACATAAATCTGAAGTCCGATTATTTCTGTACACAGTGTTCAATATCTAATAATGCTTCATTAGTGACAATAGTGACAGTTAAGAGATGTTACTAAATTGTTCTGTTGTAATTACAATTTCAATTTATATAGAGACTTTCTAAATTCGTTAAAACCTTCAAAAAATTGTCAGTGACTCACGTGATGCGGAGATTTTGTGCAATTCTATTGGTTACAATATCCCCGTTTCTTCGCTCCGCTGCCTCGCGCCGCTGAAATGGACAGGCACCAAGTCCCCTAGTTGGGTCAAAGAGCGGCCACAGTACATAGATTGCCACCAAGAACGGTCTTGAGTTTCTCACTTTACTTCGCCACACGTCAATCCGATGCTCGTCGCATCTGCCAAAACGGTGCGGTGACGCTGTTTGATAGGTTCGGCCACGCTTTCTTTTCCCTAGGTAATTCCAAACCAATGCTTGCAAAACGGTGCCTCAAAATGAACATCGCCAAAGAAGTTGTGAAAGAAAAGCTGTTTCGAGAAAGTGAGAACTATGGACGGTGTGATTACGGAACCCTTGCTGCGTGATTTCGACTCACACTTGGCTGATATTGTTTCAGGATAAAATTGGTAGTTAATATAAAAATAATTTCTCGTATTTTCCTTAAAACTAAACATGTACAAAAACACTTACCTAATAATATTGCTAAATAACATTAGACATCTAGTTCACTCACTGCGCGACGCAATGGAGTGGTAATGTATTTATCAGCCTGTGTATGTATGTATGTTCCTTTGAAGCACTACACAGACCAAACGCCTGGGCCGATTTTTATGTTTCATACGTCAATCGATTCCTCTTAGTCCGGCGAGTGTGACTAAAGACATGACGTTACTGAAAATTCAATATGGCGACTATTGGACGCCATATTGAGGTAAGCTATTTAAAAATCATTGTGAGGTTTCTTTAACCATTTTTCACTTGAAATAATATTTTAGGATATATAAACAGTTGGAAATAAATTGTAATGTATAGTAACTTGCAATTTTAGCTTGTTTTTTCCTTTTCATTTAATTAATTTTAAGCAGTCAGGTTTTTTGTTTTAATAATAATATTTTTTGACGTATTTTAACGTAAAGTTGCGTCTTTCGGTACGCGGTCGCCACTCAAGAACTTTTCGGCCCCATCGATCATCTGTTCTGCAAGTAATGTGCCCTGCCCACTGCCACTTTAGTTTGGCGCCGCCAAAACAAACCACAAGGACGTATACAAAATAAATATATATCTATTTATAAAAAACATGCATCAATCACTATTGGATTTATCTATATCTATACTAATATTATAAAGAGGTAACATTTGTTTGTAAGTTTGTATGTAGGGGGTAATCTCAGGAACTACTGCTCCGATTTAAAAAAGTCTTTCAGAACCGATTTAAATGAAACTTGGTATGCATACGCTTCAGAGCCAGGCCTAAAAAGCTAGCAGAGAACATTTTCGAAAAATATTACAGGGGGAAAGATAGAGTGATTTTTCACTTTCTATAGAAAACATAAAATTGTCCTCACTCTTCCTCTAAACTCTTTTTCGAAAATATTCTCTGCTAGCTTTTTAGGCCTGGCTCTGAAGCGTATGCATACCAAGTTTCATTTAAATCGGTTCATAAACATCGAAGAATAAGGACTTGAAAATTTGTATGAAATGCCGACACGCGTAAACCCTCTTAACAATGAAGTACTTAGATTGAATCTTTGTTTGTTTATGTTACAGTCATGGTGACCTGGCGAGGCCTCTTGCTGGATCACAACGTTGGGTACGGTCAGACCGACTGTGGACTGAACTCCCAGGCGTTCTCATTGTGTGCAGCCCACAATAAACGTAGAGAATGCATTTTATAATCTATTTGATCTGCAGTAATGCCTCTAACACAGAATAAATACTAAGAGTATGTCATCAAACAATGTCAAAAATCAGCTGCCGAATGAAATCCGGCCATATTGTTTCGATAACTGGGTACAACGTTTTAACATTCGTTTCGTTATCTTTTTCGACGATCACGAGGCGAACACTGAAAGCGCTGCTTGTCTACGCATTTGTATGGGATAAACACGATAACGATTCGTTACTTTATGGTTTCGTTATGAAATATAACATTGTCTACCAAATTGCGATAACGATGTCGATTGACCACGTGACTTAACGCGGCTTATGTCAATCCCATACATTTTAGTCTTTTCTAACTACGTTATCGTTTTTAAATTGTTACTTTGTCTAAGCCCCCTGGTTTGTAATGTTTCCTGTGTAATGTATGTGCGTTTGTTCAAACGTAGTGTGGGACGCCCTGCGGCACGCGTTTAAAGCGCGGTGATTGGCGGCGGATGGATGCGAACTGCTCAAGACTGGGATGGTTGGCGCTCTTTAGGGAAGGCTTACGTTTATCAGTGGACGGCAATTGGCTGACACGATCCATTGACGCCGTAGGATGACTCGCAGGGTTGAGATGGACATAGTGCTGGCGTAGTGGTGCTTCTGGCAGAAACGTGCCAGATTCCCGAGCGTCCGGCAAAACGTGCCGATAATGGGACGCTCGGCAAAGTTTGCCATTGCAGGAGTAGCCGAGAGTCGGAATCTGGGTCAACCCCGTGTCTCCTGCGTCATCACCAGCTACGCTTAAAACCAGGGCTGTACTTGTCGCCCCTTTCTTCCACAGAGCGAAATCGAAATAATAACGGGCCTTTCAACCTACAACCTTAAGGTGAATGCTCGAACCAGCCCGCGAAATACAAACTTTCTTACGGTTTTTTGCATTTTGCAAGCCAGTGCTAGGTTGTATGTTGATTAAAATATTATTCGCGGCTTTAAAACATAATATTCGTGGTTTTAAAACATATTATGTAGTTACAGAAAATAAAATCATCAATACAACGCTCTAAGTTCATAAAGCTCTAGGAATGACTTTTTCTGTTTTCTTTTGTTCCTACGCCTTCATGAAATTGGAGGGTTGTATTGGATGATTATAATTCTGTAGCTACATACGTCTTACAGCCGCAAATAATATTTTAATCAACATACAACCTAGCAATGGCCTGCAAATTGCAAAAAACGCAAGAAATTTTGAATTTCGCGGGCTGGTTGTAGCATTCCCCTTAAATACATTTTTGTTAGTGTTGTTGAGGCCTTTTTTATCCCGTAAAAGGGATTACCCTTTTTACACAGTACAAATGATAATGATGAATGTTTCCAAGACAAATCCCATTGGGCCACTGACTTGTACCTACATCTTATAAGCCAAAATTCACGTAGGCTTACTAACAATGCACAATAATTACTTATTTATTAGTAGACACTTCAACTGTTAATTCGCGAAAGGAATTTGTTTACTATAATAACATCGTACATAATATTAAGAGTCCTATTACATTTTTTACGGAAATTCATGATTTTTGACGCTGTAGTTGTCAGCAGCAGTAAGATATTTTAATTATTTGATCCTGAATAACGATAGTACCAGTCTCTTTCTTGTAAGTTAGAGTTACACATTTTCATTTTTCTTTTCGTGTAATTTACTATAAATATTTTACGAACGCAGTTTGCAAGAAAACATGTCTGCGATGGAACTTTGGCGGTCAAATTCACATTGTTACTATCAATTCTTTTAAAAGCTGAAATTACTAAAAGGTAAGTTGAATGTTTTACTTGTTTATTGGAGTTCTAGAATTTCTTTAAAGTCCTTGAGTTTTCACGGAAAAAAATGTAAAGAAAGCTTAATTTAAGCCAGAAATGTCTTGATTCAGCGTCCATTATATTCCAAATAAAAACAATTTTATCAAATAAATAAATTAATATAATATAAAATTTCAATCTACAATGAATACGTTTCATTAGTTTTCGTTTGTCAATATAATAAAACAAAATTACAATAAATAAAATAAAGTACTATATATTCTGCGTCAATTCAGCGCGCGCGCTCCTCAGTCTCGCGCGAGCGCCAAAATAAACTATAATCCTATTCAGACTAGTAAGTATCAAAATTTTTTCGCGGACTATAGATGTACCCCCAACGCAGACCAACGTAACTTCGTCTATTGCAAACGAGCATTTACGATTCGTAATAGGACTCTTAAGAAGGCGAGCGGTGGGTGAAGCTTGGCACTTGTTTATACAACAATCACACTGTAGGCTCAGCAGAGGTGTAAGTTATTGGTGGATGTGGTTCAGAAAAGTCCTAAGTATCTAGTGGCTTGAAAAAATCATTATCATTATCATAGACACATCAATATATACGATCAATATATACAACTGCACCATTATGTACACTTTTTTGTAAACTTTTATTTCAATTTTTTTTTTTTCTTTTTCGGGTCCCTGGAAACCCGGTCCTTTGGTAGCCGTACGAGGGGCCGAAACCAACTCGCAGAGGCCCCGTTAGACATATCAAATCTAATGGGGCACCAACCGGCGATAATCCCTGTATGTACTGTGAAAGTATTCCCAACAAGAGTCAATCCTAAAAATACATCTTATAATATCATATATACAGGGTTATTTGTAAAACACTGACAATCTCTCAGGAGTATGTGAGTATGTTACTAACATGAAGCTTTCTGTGTGTTTATGTTTCTTTGCATAGACTTCGTAACATTTAGAGCGTTCAATTTTTTTTTTTTTTTTTTTAGGAAAACCTGATGAATATATGATGAATTTTTAAAAGTCATAGAACAAAAGTTGTTGATTATGATGTTAATAACATAGTCCAGAGAGGTTGTCGGTGTTTTACAAATAACCCTGTATAAAATTAATTGCAGTTCGTTAGTCTCGCTAAAACTCGAGAACGGCTGGACCGAGTTGAATAATTCGTTTTTGTTTACTCACCAGAATACAGGGAAGGTTTAAAGCAAAAAAAATGGGTAGGGAGGGTAGCCAGTTGACGTTAGCGAAGCCGAGGGGGACAGCTAGTATCTAATCTAGTGAATAAAAATCTCGTGTCACGGTCATTGTTTTTGAACTTCTCTGAAACGGTTAGACCGATTTTTATGAATTTTGTTTTTGTAGATTTAGTAGGTCCGAGAATAGGTCTTAGGCTATTTTTAATGAGGCAAAACAACATTTGCCCCGTCAGCTCGCATTACCGCGTGTATCTGACATCGACGCACAGACGATTTCCATGGGTCCAGGGCATGATTCTGGACACCCCGGAGTTAGATTTTTTTTTTTCATTTTTTTCAAGGGTTTTTTTACTTTAGACTGCTCATAATCGTTATTCTGACCTAACCCAATGAAATTTTTCATAAAAAAAATAATTAATTAACTTCTTTCACTAAAAAAGCAATCTGAATAAAACCACAAATAGATATCAGCTCAGCTGAGCTGATACCTATTTGTGGTACTCTTGAAAAAAATTAAAAAATGTGAAAAGAACCGACGAAAAATTCCAACTCTGGGGTGTCCAGAATCATGCCCTGGACCCATGGAAATAGTTTGTGCGTCGATGTCAGATACACGCGGTATAATAACGTCAGGCGTTCGTGTTTGGCTCACCGAAGTTTATCACTTCACATCACATCACATCATATCATATCAGCCGAAAGACGTCCACTGCTGGATATAGTTTATATCAGATAATTTTTCACACGTGGAAGATAACGCATGTTTGTTCAATGCCTCCCACAAAGTTGACCGATGACTTGCGAGGCTACTCTCTAAACCCAAAGTCTGTATTTTCGAACTTCGTTGCGGGCGTATTCTACTCCTTATCACATAACCACTAGGACGCCTACTTACGCACTAGCGGTCAACCGGAGGGGTGGTCAACCACGCGGTTCCAGTTTAATATGCAACCGCTTGTCATTTAATGGCGGTTTAGTGCGTACAACCACTAGCGGTTGCATATAAAATCTGGAAAAGCGGCCAACCGCGCGGTCTAGTGCGCACGAAGGCCTAATGAAAACACTCTGTCAAATCGTATTGTCATTTATTCTAAGTTCTGAGTCGGGACTAATCATAAGTCCGTAGGTGATACGGAGAAGAATACGTTCGCAACAGGCTTGTGTCCTGAAAAAATCTAATTAGTCCGTCAGTTAGATTAACAAAAAATATTTGACCCGTATTTTTTCTTTTGTTACAGGAACCAAAATTGACGAAGTAACGACGCTTTTAAAATGCTCAATACGTCACCGTGCCATAATTTTTAGCGGGTCGTGACGTCACGAGCCCTCACTCCCGAGTTTTGATGCGTTTTATCTTTGTGAATATTCATTGATTTACAAAAACAAAAAATACGTGTATATTATTTTTCAATACTATAGCTGACGGACTAAATAGTTTTGCAATTTGTGGATGATGGAAACTAGCTTATTATACCCGTAACTACTGAATTCAGGCTTCTAGAGTAGCCCTGTGACGAGCGCGGAAAACCCTTAGATGCGAGAAGCACAGGGCTCTAAGGGATGGCTGTGTTGACGTGCATGGAGAGGTCAAAAGGACCAGCGGTCTACCTTTAGACGTCTTTCACCTGAAATTATGATAGGATCCAGTCAGTAGCGCCAGACAATCTACCAAGCTTCTTTCCAATTATGTTTAGGTCAGCTTCTAGGTCTACCAGATGCAGCTAATTATACCAGTTTTGTTTTTTTTACTATGCTTGTCTGAACTCCACAACTCAGCAATGAGATATCCACGATACTTCTTGATAAGACTCGTGTCAGATTTTCTTCTTTATATTCCTAACTGGCCACTTGCTGATAGTAGAAGGTAGAGCATTTAAGACTGAACGCAGCTGGGTTTATTTTCCAAAACATTCACACTTACGTCGTTATAACCCCGAAGCCATCGAGTGCCTTCCTTCTATAATTAATGTTGGCAGCCCACTCGATGACTCGAGAGCCGAGTCCTACGCAGGCTCGTCATCTTATAAAGTGTGCTCAGCTGTGTTTATAGTATGTAGCTGTTTAAAGGCGCATTCCGCTGGATGTTTATTGTAGACTAAGAGGCCGCCCGCAACTTCGTCCGCGTATAAATTCTCGTTATTCCCGTGTAAATCCCGATCCCTCGGGAAATCCGGGATAAAAAGTAGCCTATGTGTTATTCTGGGTCCATAGCTACCAACATACCAAACATCGTAATCGGTTCAGTAGTATTTGCGTGAAAGAGTAACAAACATGCATACATACTCACAAACTGTAGCATTTTTAATATTAGTAGGAGAAAATTCCATGCAATAGTTAGTACTATTGCATGGAATTTTGTAAGGAATCCCAAAATTGTAAAAAACTGGCCATGTGCTAGTCGGTCTCGCGGTTTAGTGTTTAATAATTTCCTAGAACATTCGTGAACTGTTTAACACAAAAAAAAGTATCTTAATTGTTTTTCCAGCGTTTTCTGTTTGACAGTACAAGATAGTACTGCAAGCTAGGGAGGGGTCATATAATATCGCATGTCCAGAAAGTCAGATTGAAACTTAAATCGATGCCTGAAGACAGCCACCCCCCACCTCCTCACTTCCTATTGTTTTAGCGGGGAAGTAGAAGAGCCGCAACAAACTCCCCAGCAACACAACTGATAAAAAAATGTATTTTCATTATTTTTTTCTTTTCTTTGTAACTTTCTGTTACATCACTTTAGAGAACTTTAAATTATACAAACTTATTATTACTTACGGCATTGTAGAGAAGTTATCATTATCTCGCATCTGTAAAGATTACAAACTAACAAAAAATCTGACCTATAAAACTGATCAATAATACAATCATGATTATAATGATGTATAATTACAGTAATAAAATAATTGTTTCGCCATCTACAAGTTCTCACGGACGGTAATCGTTCATACCTTACCATATTTGGTGCAAATGTGAGAGAATAACGTCGGCCGTCCACTGCTTCGTAAGCTATACACGAGAGGTGTGCCACGTTATCTGCGCGGTTCATTAATTTGCTGCGACACGCCACTGCTCCCCGAACAGATTAGAATAAAAAACAACAATAGAAAAAAAAAATCGACACAGACACAACACAATAGAAAAACACACATAATTAAAAATAGAGAAACAAAAACATAAAATTAAAAAAGCGTACAGTAAAATTGTGCTGAGCATGCCCATGCCGAAAAATCTGCCATCTCAGCAAATTATGCTGGGCAAACAATAGCAAACAGCAAACAACAAACACGTGTTTGTTTGCACCCTTTGATTGGTGCACAAAAACCAACACCGATGCCGATCACTGCCAAACACATCAAAAACACCCATCCACACGTTCGTGTTTGTTGTTTGGTGTTCGCTGTTTGTCATTGTTTGCCAAGCGTATGGAGGGCTATTTGTCTAAAGACGGCAGTGTGCAGACTTAAATAAAAATAGTCCTCTATGTTTGCCAATCTGGAATATACTAGCTAGTTCGCCAAGCATGTGGATGCCGTGTTTGTGTTGGGTGATTGTTTTTCGGTGTTTGGCACGTGTTTAGTGTTTGTCACTGTTTATGGCAAACACCAAGCCGGCGGAGGCAGTATCAAAGGTTCTGAAGTGACAAACGCATACCAAAAGACGAAGCGTTCGAAGGCTTCCCACTAGATGGACCGATATGGTGAAAGATCGCGGAAATCTGCTAACTGTGAGAAGCACAAGACCAGTCGATGTAGCGACAAATGGGGAGACCGATATCCAACAGAGAACGTCTTTGAACTGAGATAATGATGATGATCGTTGCAAAATCCCGTTTACAAGTAATCCTGAACGGTTTTGGCTATGGCGTCCTATCTCAAAAGAGACAAGCTCTTGGTGCAGGAATTAATATAGTTCACAAGTGTGTGCGTAAACACAATTGCACAGATAGATGAGGAATCTTCCAGCACTCACTCACTCATACCATACTCATACCCCCAGTCGTAAGACTGGTTTGTTTAGGATTGCTTCCGATATTATTATGGGACGGCAATCCAGCACGACCGTGCTTTTCGAAGCACGAGTGTATTACACTACCAACGAAATCCAAACTCACAGAAAAAATCGACATTGTCTCTGTCACCTCAGTCAAGAGGAAATAAAAAAACCGCAAAGGTTAATCGCTCGGCAATATAAGACCAACAGAAACGTTAAAACATGACATGTCTGTTTACATTTACACAAAGATCTGGGGGCTAAAAATTCTACTTTAAGAGAAGCATAATATTAATGTATTTGTCTACATGTATTTGTTCTGAGTCTGGGTGTTTTTCTATCTATAATATGTATGTATTTACAAAAAAAAAATGTATATAAGTAGTTTATCAGCCATATCGTTACCATAACACAAGGATTAGGTTGCTTAGCTTGGGATTATATGGCGTTGTGTGAAATGTCCAAGGATATTATTATTATTATTATTATTTCATTTATTTATTTTTTGTACATATTTTCTACATTTTTAAATATTTGTATAAAACTAAAAAAGAAACAACATTTAAAAATATAAAAAATAGTAGCCCGCCGGCATCGGGAACAGGGTCCAAGCTACCGGTGGTCAGGGCTCCCGAGAGAGGAATCTCCTAACAATACGCGCCGTGTCCAGGAGTACTGCTTTCTGGATCAAGCCCTTGATCCAGCTGCCCAACGAGAGCCTCTTTAGATGTTGGTCGAGGCTCTTGGCAATTATGCCATTGGCCGTCACGACTAGCGGCACAATGACTGCTGTGTTCACATCCCACATGTCGACAACCTCGCGAGCCAAGTCAAGATACTTACTTTGTTTCTCTTTCTCAGACTTCACGAGGTTCTCGTCATGAGGGACTGCTATATCAACAATCATTGCGCGACGCTCTAGTCGGTCTATCACCACTATGTCAGGCTTATTGGCAACAATAGTCCTGTCAGTGATGATAGACCGATCCCAGTACAACGTGCAATTGCCATTTTCGAGAACTGGGTCGGGCACATACCTATAGTACGGTACTTCCGATTCCACAAGATTGTATCTCAGAGCAAGTTGCTGGTGAATGATCCTGGCTACAAGGTTGTGCCTGTGCAAATAGGCTCCGTTAGCCAGACTAGAACAACCGGAAATAATGTGGCGGATGGATTCCCCGGGTCGGTGACATGCCCGACATATGTCAACCGTACCGTCCTTCACAATGTATTTCCGGTAGTTGTTCGTCATCATAACTTCGTCCATGATCGCACAGACAAAACCTTCGGTTTCCCCAAAGAGGTCACCAAAACGCAGCCAGGCTACGGACGCTAAAAAGTCTACATCGGGCCCATGTAGGACCCGATAAAAGCGTCCGTGAAGCTCCTTGCTCTGCCATACCTCCCTGCGGTCGTTAGTATCTAATACCACAGGTTTGCGCCAGTTCTCGTTAGCCAAGGAGAGCGCGGTAAGGCCTTTGTCTACCGCTACCACATCTCGATGCATACCCACGTCGGCCTCTAGGAAGTATTCCCTAAGGATGCATACCTCACGGTTGTGCAGGGTCTTAGCATTTAAGAAGCCACGACCCCCGCACTTCCGCGGGATATACAGCCTCATCACCGATGACCGTGGGTGATGCATCCGATTTGCGGTAAGCAGTGATCGTACCCTTCTATCCAGGGCATCAAGTTCTGTCTGAGTCCATTTGAGTATGCCAAAAGAGTACATCAAAACCGGCATGACCCAACCGTTGAAGGCGCGCACCTTGTTTCCGCCTGATAAAAGACTGTTAAGTACTTTATTCAGGCGGCCAAAGAAGCGCTCCTTCAACGATTGTTTCATATCACCAGCATTGATGCCTAACGCTTCCGACATACCCAAATACTTGTAAGTTTCGGTTGAAGAGAGGGACCTTAGGTGTATGGAATCCGAGAGTTGTGTTCCCACGGATTCCATAATCTCCCCTCGCTTTACATGCATGACCGCACATTTATCCACACCAAATTCCATCCTGATGGCGCTGCTGAAGTTTTCTGTTACCTTCAGTAGCTTCATCAGTTGCAAGTTGTTAGGAGCAAATAGTTTCAAGTCATCCATATAAAGGAGGTGCGATATGACCTGACCACCTCTTCTCAACCGGAAGCCTTGCCCCGAACCCTCCAGCAATGTACTGAGAGGGTTGAGGGCAAGACAAAACCACAGTGGACTCAGACTGTCGCCCTGAAATATGCCACGCTCGATCCTTATGGGGTCGCCGTTCACCTGGGTCTGTCTACACCCTGGATAGTGAAGGACCGTCCTCCACTGCCCCATACACGACATCAGGAAGGTGCGTAGAACTGCATTAACTTTATACAGCTCCAGCACCCTCATGAGCCATGTATGTGGCACCGAGTCATAGGCCTTCTTATAATCTATCCAGCATGTCGACAGATCCCTTCGGGAACGACGAACCTGTTGGCAAATGGCAATGTCAATTAGGAGCAGCTCCTTAGTACCGCGGGACCCATTCCTACATCCATTCTGAGAGGCAGACATAATTGAATTACTATCAATGTGATGGTTAATCTTAGCTCTCAAAATGGATGTAAGAACTTTATAGACCGTCGGTAAACACGTGATCGGTCTATAATTTTTAGGCTCCGCGGTACTACCTGATTTATGGAGCAGGTGGGTTATTCCTGTAGTTAGGAACTGGGGCAGTGACCCTGACTCTAAGGCAGACTGGAATTGAGATGCCAAGCGAGCGTGCGATCCTTGAAACCATTTTATCCAGAAGTTGTGCAGCCCGTCCGGTCCTGGCGATTTCCAGTTAGGCAACGGACGGACTGCACGAGCTACATCTAGGGGGCTGATGGTAATTGCCCCCATTTCTGGTATCGGATCGCACGCACGTTCGACCTCCCGAGTCCAATCGCCCTCGGTATGACTGACAGGTACCGACCAGATGCTGCGCCAGAATGAACACATGGCGTCATCATCCGGTAGGCGCGTATCAGTCACACCTTGGTCAGGTCGCTCCCAAGTCCTATAAACCCACCTCTCATTGCTTTGGAATGTGCGATTCTGAGTATATCGCTCCACTCGCCGCTTGTACCGACGTATACGGTTTGCCCATGCATAGATTTTCTGCTTCAGGAAGTCAATACGCTCTGTGACGCGGGTCAGATAATCCCGAGGACTGATGTCAGTCCCCGAAAACGCCCGCCTCACAAAGCGCATCACTCTACGGCGAGTGTTGCCCTCCCTGAAGCAGATAAGTTTGCCAATGAGTGCTCTAGCCTCACCGATACGACGCTCGATCCTGCACTGCCAAGCTGGTACGGCTGGTCGTGTAACTCTGTCACTGTTAGGAAATTTGACATGAGCTACACGACATGCCGCTGCAGCCGCACAGTATAGGATCGAGTGGGTATCGGCGAGGTCTTCGCTGCTAGCAAAATAACTTGCTAGTTGTGAATCTAGAGCACACACCAGCGCCCTATTTTTCTTGTGCATGGGCAAACGAGGTAGCCGAGGCCTAAGCTCTGGCGGTGTGTTATTATTATTATTCCATTTATTTCTTTTTTTGTACATATATTTTACATTTTTAAATATTTCTATAAAACTAATTTTAAAAAAAAAACATTTAAAAATATAAAAATAGTAGCCCACCGGCATCGGGAACAGGGTCCAAGCTACCGGTGGTCAGGGCTCCCGAGAGAGGAACCTCCTAACAATACGCGCCGTGTCCAGGAGTACTGCTTTCTGGATCAAGCCCTTGATTATTATTAATCATACAACATCTTTTATTTTCATCTTTGTTGCCGACGAAAAACAGTGACTGCAGGTAGCGTGGCTTTGCTTTCTGATACGCAGCTATGTTACGCATGTACAGCTTACGCGTGGCTTGTAATAGATTGTTAGCCTTTACTGTGGTATATGTAAAACGTTGGTTAGATGAGTGTGAAGTGGGTCTGTAATAATTTTATAAGGTATTTTAAAGTCTTGTTCGCAAGTTTTAATTGAGTGATTAGGCCTTTCAAAAGACTGCTCAAGATGTTTCATACGATCTGCCAAGTTATGTTTGAAAATAAATTAACTGATTGTCATAAAACTTCTAACTAATACACAACAGGTTTAAATAGTCTTAGGTTATCACAAGTGTGCCTAGCCATAAACCCAGAACTAAAGCTAGAAGCGCACTCGTGACTTATGTCACCGTGACAGTATTTCTCTCTCTGTTACACTTTACAATTGCGAAAAAGAGAGAAATTTACTTTCACGCGGACAAGCACCAGTGAACCTTCTTCCAAAAAGTCGGTGTCAAAATTCTTATTTTGACACCGACTTTGCCCCCGCTGGGAATCGAACCCGGGACCTCTGGGTCTGAATCAGGTGGTATAACCACTAGACCACGCAGGCGTTTAGTGTCACCTGTTTAGCACCACCCAGGGACCACGTGTAGGGATTCGCTGAAGGGTATTCTCCTACGGACGCGGGTGACTCGGCCCCCAAGAGATTATCTATGAATACTAAACATTATTATAACCATTTGTCCACAGTTAAGTTTAAGATCCATGTAAAAAGGACGAGCCTATTGCCTATTCCTATTAATCATGTACAAAATCAGACTTTGGGATGCTACTGACAAATTCTAGATGAAAAATAAACGGCCAAGTGCGAGTCGGACTCGCGCACCGAGGGTTCCGTACAAACCTGTAGGTATATATTATAAGCAATTAAGTTGTGGTTTACGATTTATGACGTATTAAAAAAAAACTGCTTCCTAGATCTCGCTCAAACCAATTTTCGGTGGAAGTTTATATGGTAATGTACATCATATATTTTTTTAGTTTTATCATTCTCTTATTTTAGAAGTTAAGGGGGGGGGGGACACATTTTACCACTTTGGAAGGGTCTCTCGCGCAAACTGTTCAGTTTAGAAAAAGATGATGTTAGTAACCTCGATATCATTTTTGAAGACCTATCCATAGATACCCCACACGCATGAGTTTGATGAAAGAAAATTTTTGAGGTTCAGTTCTAAGTATGGGGGACCCCCAAAATTTATTGTATTTTTTTACTATTTCTGTGTGAAAATCTTAATGCGGTTCGCAGAATACATCTACTTACCAAGTTTCAACAGCATAGTTCTTATAGTTTCGGAAAAAAGTGGCTTTGACATACGGACGGACAGACAGACATGACGAATCTATAATGGTTCCGTTTTTTGCCATTTGGCTACGGAACACTAAAAACCGGGACAGTGAATCGATGGCCCTCACACTCAGCTGTAGATCTCCCAACCAGTGGACCAACGAGAAAGTCTCATGTATAATAATAATTACTCTAGAAATAATCATAAATACTAAATGTTTTCCAAGATGGCGCCACAAAAACTAAGTCCCAGTGAATGTATTACAAAACAAACTGTGGTTACTTGAAGCAAATGAGAAATAAATGAGTTAGCAAGATTGCCAGCCTGAAATGACTTTCCTTGATTAATGTTGCCACACTCTTTCTAAATAAATGGTTATCGTGACCCGTTGTAAAGGTTTTTTTTTTACTGTTGGACTCGAGTTTACTATAAAGTCTTGGGTCAGGATTTTATAGTTGCTCTGTTATAATTCTTATAGACTGCCATATTATAGGAACTATAGGAAGACTGGTGAGATAGTGGTCAAACGTATGCCTATCAATAGTAAAAAAATAGAACTGGAATTATTCAAAAACGAACTAATTATTTCTCTAAGGAGACAGTTATTTTCATGCAGAAGTTTGGCTAATTATTCGATGGTCGGATAATTTGCCATATTTTTTATGTAAAAGCTGACAAACGGCCATTTTATTCCTCAGATACAACTTATATCACTATTGAATATCGAAAAAGTGTCATTTATTGGTACACTAGAGGCCGCCCGCGACTTCGTCCGCGTATAAATGTAGCCTATGTGTTATTCTGGGTCTTCAGCTACCTACATACCAAATTTCATCGTAATCGGTTCAGTAGTATTTGCGTGAAAGAGTAACAAACATCCATACATACAAACTTTCGCATTTATAATATTAGTAGGATTCAGTAGTGACTGCCTCCGCGGTCGAGTGGTTTAGGCGCTTGCCTTGTGAACCGGTGGTCGTGGGTTCGATGCCCACGAGAAGCAAACTTTGTAAAGTTGTTTTCCAGTTTGGCTAGGACTTTGCAGCCTTTAATCATCTAATTGTCTGGTAAAAAGATGATTCCGTGCTTCGAAAGGCACGCATTTAAAGCTGGTGGTCCCGGCCGCCAAATAAGAATAGAATAAGAATAATTTAGTATTGAGGTGCTCGTGGCTAAATAATAACAACCGCACAGGTCGATCTGCAAGTTTAAGCAACGCTTGCCGAGGTTGGTCTGTCGATGGGTGACCATTTTATCATACCGAGTTGCCTCTGTGCCTCGGAAAGCACGTTAAGCTGTTGGTCCCGGTTGTCATTTAGAGATCTTTGGCAGTCGTTATGATAGTCAGAAGCCAGAAAATCTGACACCAGTCTTGCCAAGGAGTATCGTGTTACCCAGTTAATTGGTTGTGGAGGTCTGGTAGGCAGCCGCTCTATATAAAATACTGGTATTCAGCTGAATCCGGTTTGACTGGAAGCCGACCAAAATGAAGTTGGGAAAAGGCGAGGCAGATGATGATGAATAATTTATTTTCTCAATCTATGTGACATTAACAAATTTTGTACACCAACAGTAAAAAGCTAATAATACACAGAAATTAAAAACCCTGACTTCTAAACTAGGTTTATGTACCTGTATCTTAGAAGCCAGTGAACCTACAAAATTGGCAGTCGTTAAACCAATTCAGAGGCCCTTGAGGCGGTTTAGAAACTCTGACACTAGGGTGACTGGGGGCGTTAGACCTTCTGCCTTCTCAATAAGAAGAAGAAGAAGTGAAGATTGATAAAATAAATTTCTAGGAGATTAACATGGCGTCCGGCGAGCTTAAAGTGGGAACATTGGTCGTTATAAAGGAGAAAAACTTACCCCTTCTTATCTGGCTTCTAGGACGCATCACCCATGTTCTCCCAGGCAAAGACGGCATTGCGAGGGTCGCCGACATCCGCACAAGAAAGGGTGTCATTCGGCGCGCCTTCAACACCATCTGCCCGCTACCAGTAACGACTGTTGAAGAACCTTCAACGGGGGGAGCATGTTGAGGTCGCAGACCCCAACACAACTGCACGTCGGCGGCAATGAAGGAGGGGTGCGGGGACAGCAGCTCACCTTACGGCCAGCAGCCAAGGCGGCCGGCCCCGCGACACATCAGTCAGCTGTTGCGTGTCTCCGAGCACGGCTGCGCTCGCGCATTTTAGATTTCCATATTTATTGTTTAACGTAAACCAACCGTACCGTTTTGTAATTAATTTATTGTACAACTAGCTGACCCGTGCCCACTTCGTTGGGCGGTAAACATTTTAAGTTGTGATGAAATTATGAGTGTGGTTCGGTTAGTACTGACTGCTATGATTTATTTCCTGACGGCCAAAAGGAGGGTTTTGTTTTTATTGCATAATAATATGTATGTAGCTAGGCTAGCGAGCCACTGCGAGCGCTCAGCGTTAGACTCCCTGTCCCTTGTTGCAGAGCCATGCTGCTTTAAATCACTGAGACGCTGTGCACGTTCAGCGCTAGATTCCCGAGCACGGACCTGCGATGTTCTCCAGCTTTGGTTAGCAAGCCGCTGTGAACGCTCGGAGCTAGATTTCCCAGCGAGTGCTTGCGAAATATTTTCTCTATTCCTCGAGAGGCTCTTCCGTACGGCGTACTCGAGCTGCTCTTGTCTCATGTCTGGGATGTCTGACGGGAAAGTTGTGATATCCTTTAAGGCATGATAAACAATCGCTGAAACTGTCCGATATCCCAAAAACAGAAATATCACAGCTTCGAACTCGAAAAATGAGAACGAAGTAATATTGTAATAAACTGTGTTTTGAGAAACCGAGCAACCAAAACAATTTTAAAGCCCAACAACATTCAATCAACTACGTACAACTTACCTATCAAACGACAAAAGTTAAATAATAACTGGAGAGGGTCACTAATCCGCGGAAAATCTTAACACCACGATTCAGAAAAATGACGTAATTGCACAACGCCGTCTATGGGTAATGGATAAAACGTCCGTACAAAGCATGTTCTAATGCGGTTCGTGAATGGACGGCGCGGGCGGCATTTTGCGATTTAGTAATTTTATATTATCTTCGAAACTATTCAACCAATTGACATACTGTTCTGGGCAAATCGTATCTCTATGATGTTCTTGTGATCAAAATAACATTTTTTTCGATAAGGTTTAATATTTTGTGGTTTAAAAAATCGTCCAAAGATAAGTACGTCGAAAAATACTTTTTTTAACACAGAAAAGCTACTATATCTGCTAAAATATAAAAGATAGAAATATGGTGCCGCGGACTTTTTTGTAGAACTATTATAGGCGGACCAGGTTGCCATACATTGTTTTCAATTATATACAACTGTTAAGGCAGCGCACGCAAATAAATCTGTTGTAAGAGCTATTTTTTTCCGCCTGGATAGACAAAAATTGAGATAGTTCGACTAATATGCATGATATCTTTATAATTTATAGCCTATAGCACTCACGGATAATGTAGCTTTCTACCAGTGAAACAATTTTTCAAATCGGACCAGTAGTTCCTGAGATTACCCCCTACATACAAACTTACAAACAATTTTACCTCTTTATAATATTAGTATAGATACACCTTTGTTATACAATCCACTCTTACTTTCATTTCACTTGCCACGAGCTATCGTCGCCATAAATGACAAAAAGCTCATCTCCTATTAAATGATATTCAAAAACGAAGCTGTTCCGTTGAGACGGGAATTGTTACTGAAAGTCGAAGTTTGGATGTACAGTTGCCCTGAATCGTACACCAGAATCCTGTAAAACAAACTGGTCGAAGGATCATCTCTGTTCTATAGAGTAGCAGTTTAATGTGTGTGAACTATAGGCAGGTACTCTGTTTAACCCTTTCGGGGAATAAAAAGCCTGAGAACGTTTCAGTCATAAGTGAATAGGTTATTTTTTTTTTACTATTGATAGGCAAACGTTTGACCGCTATCTCACCTGATGTTAAGCGATGATGCGGTCTAAGGTGGAGCACGCTTGCCTAGAAGTAACCAATTCACTCTTGACTTAAAGACTCCCAGGTTGTAGCTATCAGGAAACACAGACTCAGGCAGGGAATTCCACTCTTTAGCTGTAAGCATAATGAATGTATTCCCAAAACGTTTTGTGCGTATAGGTGGGATGTCCACCATGTACCGGTGGCACATCGCCGTAAGTGTTGTGGTCCGATGGTGGAACGGGCTTGGCGGAATTAAATTATGCAATTCCGTCGCACACTCCCCAAAATGTAAACGATAGAAAACCGACAGGCTAGCAACTCGGCGACGATGCTCAAGACTTTGGAGCTTCGATTCGACGAGCTTATCATTGTCGATGATCCTCTTGGCTCGTTTTCCAACTGGTCAAAGGATCCCCTCTTTTCTAAAGAGTAACAGCTTCATGTGTGTGAACTATAGGCAGGTACTCTGCTTAACCTTTTTGGGGAATAAAAAGCCTGAGAACGTTTAAGTCATGAGTGAATAAAAAAATCTCCATCTTATACTGCACCATCACTTACTATCAAGTGAGATAGTGGTCAAACGCATGCCAACCAAATTAAAAAAAAGTGTGATAACATAAACCCTGAAAACGATCCATATGTTATACCAATTAATCAAATGTTTGAATTGAATAAAACTTAATCACCTAAGATAGAACGACGAAGAAGAAATACGACTTGCATTGTAACTTCAGAAACCGATCAAAAATCAACAATTTAAAGCACATTGTTAGTGACCCTCACTATAAAAATCATATTATTATACATATTAGATCCCAAAAAATTGAGCATTCATCAACACCTTCGAACCTATACATGGCGAAGATATTTCATACAAATTGCATCTATTGTGGTTGCACAAAAACACGGTAGCTTACTGTTGAAAGAACAACAAAAAATTACGTTGCAAAGTCGAAATTAATATTATAAACAATTATCATTGGTTGTTTGTAAGTTTGTTTGTTTTTTTCTGTGTTTCCGAACGCTTACAACTTGCTCTTGACTTTCGTCTTGGTCAGAGATGACAGAGACAAAGTCTACGATGGAGCTAGCTTATCCAGAAGGAGCCTGTTTACTCTAACTTTGAAGAGATTAAGGTTCGGAAACACAGACGCAGGCAGAGAGTTCCACTCCTTTGCTGTGCGCATTCTAAAAGGCATGGAATAGCAACATGTCTCGGCAGATTGCTAACCCATTGTACTAGATAGCATAGGAACAGAGAGCGCACCTGCATATGCGCACTCGGTCTCATGAGAACTTGGCTTATCTCGGCTGAGATTGGCCGCTGTGGTCGCAAATCTGAATATTTATTTTTCTAAATTGAATATCTTTCAAAGTCAAAGTCAAAAATTAAGTGGCCCTTTTTAGACCCGCTGATCCTTTAACAAATAATCATTCTTGATCTAGCACTTCACCCGCGTCTTCATCAGCGCTGCAACTATCTTAATGGTTCTCTTTTTTTTAGTTAAAAAATAACCTATGGTACTCAGGGAAAATGCAGCTTTCCAATTATGAAAGAATTGTAGGTATCAGTCCAGTAGTTTTTGAGTTTATTCGCCACAAACATACAAAAACATTTAGGGAATGTTCTGCTGATAAGGAGTGGAATTCCTTGCCAGAGTCTCTGTATGTCTGATAGCTACAACCTGGGCTATTTCAGTCAAAAGTGAATAGGTTAAGCGTTCTCCAAATTATTTAGTTGTAAACAATAACGAAAGCTTTTGCACGCGGCTTCACTCGCGATTGCATAGATTTTTGCAAAAAAAAAACAGTAGCCTATAACTGGTCTCCCTAATCCCACCATTCTGCACCAGTACCGGTGCCACAAATGCTACGGGCCTCCGAATTTGGGCCCCGCACTTGGACTCACAAAGATATGTCGCTGATAAACTGTGCCTTAGATCTGTCTCAATTACGAGTCCTAACTCCTACCTTAATGTGATAGCCGTTTTGTGCGAATGAAATCACTACTCTTCTATAGGCAAAACCTATGGGCTCAAGTAGATAAGGGCCTCGGGGCCCGTGAGAAATAATAGAGGAGGGCTGTAATTGTTTTCATTGGTTATTTTCGTAATCCCTTGGAAAAAGTTACTACAAGCCCCGCGCTGGCTTAATACGGCACTGCTCTGCACAAAAAATCTTTAAAATCGGTTGACAAAGAAACTCACTTTCCCATTTCTAATATTAATTAGGATAGGAATATATTATGTTCCCGAAAATATTACAGTTTTTTTGGGCAAGGGTAAAACCACGGCAAAAACCTAGTTTGTAAATTAAAGTAAATAAATTCAATACTCGTAATTATTGGACGTTTATTTCTGACCCTCGGCTTGACAAGCGAATTATTGTTTATTATTAAACTGTTATTATTTCGTCGTATTTGGTGTTAAACCTTTTTTGTTGCACCTACTTCCGATCATTATCATTAGAGATGTAAGGTCAGGTCAATCAGCTGTTGTGGGTTCAGTAGAAAATTTAAGATGGTCATTACATTGCTATTTATACCATAGTTTTGTGTAATGTAGCAGCGTATTTTTCAAATTTTGTAAAAGTGAGTACCATGCAGCCATTTACATAAAACCTATATAATGTTAATGGCTGCATGCAATGATTAGTTATAATTTTACTTGTTTAACATGAAGGAGCATGGTGATTGAGAGCATGTCATGCTCACTCAAATGTTTCGCTGATGGTGGCGCGTGTGTTGGATCATTCGGTTCCCTTCAAAATGGTTGAGCTGAATGGTGCTGATACAGGCGTCATTTTCGTGAACAGGCGCCATCAGTTGAGACTGGTCATCTCTTAGCCACCACTGGCTTATTATAATCTTTATATTTTAAGATCTAGTAGTAAGTTTTTTTTTAGTTGACCTCACATGCAGAAGAAATAAGTATAAATGTAACTAAGATTTTTTGTAAAACATCAAATGATTTAAAAGAGTGTCCGTGGAGTTTCTTGCACGTTCTTCTCCATAGAGATCTACGCTTTGGAACGTGCAAATAGCTTCATGTTTTTGACTGAACGAACTTGACATTTCAAAAGTGCCTGTAAATGGTTTATTTGAAATAAATGCTTTGAATCTTTGATTTTTCTAGAGCTGAACTGAGGATCTATATGAGTGCCATTCTGACAGCGGTAGTTTGGCGAAGACGTTTATTAAAACATAAAAAAAATATGGGAAATGTCATGTGGTCAATCCCTTGTAGTTTGGCATTTCGACAAACGCATTTGCTGATAAAATGGAACGTTGTGTACATATTCTGCTGGTTACATAGGAGGATACAGGATGAGGCATGTAATTTTGACGAAAAATAAACTATTATCTCCTATTTAGAGCAAACAAAGTGGTAATACCGAAGAATTCGAAATATGAAAAGACTAGAAAATGGTAAAATAAATCTGAAATAAAACAACTTTTTACAAAAAAATACAACCGACTTCCAAATAAAAAATAACACTACAAAGTAAAAAACAACTTTAATTCGGAAGTCGGAATTTTTTTTTTTTTAGTTTTTTCGTATTTGACACCAATTATTTGGCACAACAATTTAGTACTTAGTTGATAATAAGTATTATATTTTAAAGTAAATCATTGTATTATGTATGAATTTGTAATGTACTGCTGTTTTTATCCCGAAATAAAAATTATTTAATTAAACGTAAAATACTGGATTCAGTTCAGTCCGGTTTGACTGGGAGCTGACCTCAATATAATTGGGAATGGCTAGGCAGTAAGGCAGAATTATCGTGGCTTTCTATCAGAGAAATACACAATATTTTTGTAAAAGGAAGAAAGTATATCCCTCCTTAAAATCCTAAATGAATCTGCCATTCCTACAATAAACTTAAGATTGGACATTATTCAACAAAGAAGAAAATCCCCAACTGCAAACTTTATAATAAACTTTCAACAATAATCAACAGTCAATCAACAAACTATACGGAACCCTAAGCGTGGGTGAGACATAATAGTATCGTAATTATTCTTTGTATGTATATGCAATAATTTTGCTATTGATATAATAGCTTGAATACTCAGTTGTATAAATTACAATACCATACGAAATAGGTATAGTGAAAACTACCTAATTGGTATAGGAATCCGTAATGACACGGTTGGCGCAGTGGTTGAGCGATTGACTGCTGCGCAGCATGTCGCGGGTTCGATTCCCGCACGGAACAAATATTTGTACGACCTACATGTATTTGTTCCGAGTCTGGGTGTTTTTCTATCTATAATATGTATGTATTTAGAAAAAAAAATGTATTTAAGTAGTTTATCAGCCATCTCGTTACCATAACACAAGCATTAGGTTGCTTAGCTTGGGACTATATGGCGTTGTGTGAAATGTCCAAGGATATATATGAGCTACAATGTTTTTAGTGGTGGCGATAAATTAGCTGCGTCATCTTCTTTTTTAATGTTGCTCCACAAAAACATTCTCCTGTATCGTGGGTGCGTTCACAAACATATAAACTCATGCACAAACAACAACTATCTATAGGTCATAGAAATATTCCGTGCGGGAATCGAACCCGCGACACGCAGTGCAGCCAACCATGCCGTTATCATCATGATAAAAACATAAAAGCGTTTTTGGGGAATACATTCATTGTGTGTACAGCTAAGAAGTAGATTGGCTGTTGGAGTCTGTGTTCCTGAAGGTCTTAAGCTAAGACTGAATACGTTGATTCTAGGCAAGCGTTCTCCATCTGCAACCACATCATCGCTCCATCGTAACATGATATTATATGCCAGTATTAAGGCCAGTTATTCCCAATGGGGTTGGCCGGTGCAAGCTGAAAGCAGATGGCGCTAGCATAGTTTGTTCCCTTGTTATTTTTTTATGTTGTGTTAGTTGCAGTTTAACGTCTAAATTCTTTACTTTGTAACTGAAAGGCAACTGTAAAACAATTAAAATAAGTGGAGCACATAATTATACATCATGTTTTCTAACTGGCGAGTCAAGGAACTCAAAGAAAAACTTAAAAAACGTGGAGCTCCCTTACGAGGAAAGAAAGCAGATCTTATTGAAAGATTTTGGAGTTTTGTTTTTAAATTCAACAAACAAACCATAATCATAGTATAGAATCCTTGTAGAACGACGGACAAGTGATTTTTAACATTGAAATCACACAGGCAGGTACGAAATATTATAGGATGAGGAGTGTAGGGATAATTGAAAAAAGTAATAGTCAAGCCTTTATTTATGATCAGCTTGCCTGTGTATTACGTGTTATTTCATAATCACTTTCTACAAAGTGTTTAGCTACCCCATAACATCGTTCTTTTCGTAAATAAACTTTTCACGACGGATAGCTTTTAAACCAAAGCCTTCGTACTTTATATCCTTCGGTATTTGATGCGTTCCAATTTCAGAGCATTTAGAGACAATACAGCGCGTCATTGTAACTGTTTGAAATTATTTTCTGTATTTTACCATATGAAAACGCAATGTTTTGAGAACAAACTACGCTAGCGCCACTTTGACAGTTGCCAACCCCATTTTCCCAATATTCCATCACTTTGAATCTATACTATAAATCTATACTAATATTATAAAGCAGAAGAGTTTGTTTGTTTGGTTGAACGCGCTAATCTCAGGAACTACTGGTCCGATTTGAAAAATTCTTTCAGTGTTAGATAGCCTATTTATCGAGGAAGGCTATAGGCTATATATATCATCACGCTAAGACCAATAGGAGCGGAGCAGTAATGAATAATGTTACGCAGACGTTGTTGCACGGGTCAGCTAGTCAATAATAAACAAACAAATAGTGATTGTTTTAAAACAAAAAAATACACAATGCATAACAGACGTTTAATTGGAACAAATCAAGTGAGTGAATAAAAACTATCTATCATCTTGTCATAACAGAAAACTTAAATGACCTCTTCCAATTAAAAAAGGACTATAAATATATAACACCGTTGCAATTTTTATTTAAACCTGCGTGAAATGTTAGCTTGAAAACAATTAATTTTGGTGCTGAACATTTTATTTCGACCTATAATAAAATGCACCTTGATCTTTAACGTTGACGTCATTTTGTACGTTAGACCAAAACAGAGCAGAATTTATTAAAAAAAAACTACTAGCTTCTCTCTGCGGCTTTGCTTGCCATCGCCACCAGATAGTTTTAACATCGTAAGGGCACGAAATGAAAGGTATCCTGCCCTCATTCAGGGTCCATTTTAACCGACTTCCCAAAACGGAGGACGGTCTCAATTTGGTTGTATTTTTTTTGTTTATTACCTCATAACATAGTCATTTATGAACCGATTTAAAAATTCTTTTGTCTTAACTTATTTTATGAAAATCGGTTAGGAAGTTTGGATTTTAAATGTATGTAGCTGGAATTCGTTTACTAGAAAAACAAAAATATTTTGGTGCAGCACACAAATGTACATTTATTTATTTGCTTCTTTTTTTTGTGTTACCCAAATATTGTTTGTGCCTTGTGTTGTATCAAGTAAATTCTTTTTCTATCTTTCTTTCTTTCAAAAATAAAAAAAAAACTTTTTACAAAAAAAAAACAACCGACTTCCAAATAAAAAAACTTTCAATAAATTAACAAATATAATAAACTAACAAAATACTAAAGTACAGTATCAAAAAATTCGTCCTCCACGCTGTCAGCTGGTAATGTACCCAAGAGACTGGCGGCATTGCCACGTTGAATGGCGATGCTTAATCTCTGCCAAAGTAAGAGCCATCTCTTGGGTCACGGGAAGTGTCAACCAGCCGTTCCGAAATTTCTTTGAAAAGGCTGTGAGCACAAGGGCCCCACGGCCCTAGGGTTTCAACCCCAAACTGCTCGAAAATATAGTTACCAATAAGGTTACTACATTTACGCCGCTTGAGATATTCCGCAGCCGCAGCGGCAGCGCCAGCACAACACGATGAACTAGGAAGATGGGATGGCGCAAGAGTATCGATACAGGTTGCGTCCCACACTAAAGGCGTACCCATCTTCCAAGGAAACAAAGACATGCCGTCCGGTCTTTTGCCATCGTCACGTGCCAAGCCATTAGGTTCTAATACGGCTGGAATAAAAAAAAAACTACGAAGTTAAACATTACTTTAATTTCGGAAGTCGGTGTTTTTGTTAGCTTCTTCGTTTTTTGACAACGACTCCCGAAATTAAAGTTTTTTCATGTAACTGACACCGCAACATCATCATCATCATATTAGCCGAAAGACATCCAAGTGTTGCCACGACAGGTCCTGTGCGTCTCGCATCCATCGGCTACCCGCGAGCCTCACCAGGTCAACGGTCCATCTCGATAAGCTAAATAAGTAATTGTGTTAGTGTAAGTTATATATGAAGGAACTGCTCCCTGTACTCTTTCGACTACAACAAAATTATGTAGTACAAAAACCTAAAATAAGTACTTAAATCTAAGTTAAATAAATAACCGTAAGATAGATGTAGTGTTCACTTACACGCCTCTACATAAGAAGTTGACTCGTAAATTAAAAAATAAAATACTGTCTCCCTGCAAGAACTGACAAACACAAGAAAAATCGCTGAAAACATACTCTGATAAGGTCAGAGGAAAACAAGCGTGGCAGGAGTGGGTTTTAGCCGGTAAGAGTCTGTACTGTCGTACTGTCTCGGTCGTTTCACAGAGTGGGCGGCCGATTCGTCCATGAGGATTTCCCACTCCAGCCAAAAAAAAACGGTCCATCTTGTGGGAGGCCTTCCAAAGCTGCGTTTTCCGGTCGCCACTCCAGAATTAAATACGACCCCATCTACCATCTGTTCTGCGAGCAATACTGCCCACTGCCACTTTAGTTTGTCGATCCTTCGGGCTATGAGGGTAACCTTGGTTCTCTTGCGGATATCAACATTCCTGATTCGACCACGCAAGGGAACTGCAAGCATAGGGAATATGCGTGAAAAAAATATTTATTATCTACACAGTTTATCTAAAAATATAAAAAAAAACTTTTTACAAAAAATACAACCGACTTCCAAAAAAAAAACACTACAAAGTAAAAAATAACTTTAATTTCGGAAGTCGGTGTTTTTGTTAGTTTCTTCGTATTTTGACACCGACTTCCGAAATTAAAGTTATTTTTTACTTTGTAGTGTTTTTTTTTGGAAGTCGGTTGTATTTTTTGTAAAAAGTTTTTTATTTTTCACTTTTTAGTGGTGCCCCACACCTAATAACACCACTGCAAAATCGCAGAAAAGCAAAATACGCAATTTCGATTATCAAAGAATCATCTAAATAGTCAAATTCCAGCTATTTCGATTTAAAATCCAAAGTTCGTAACCGATTTTGATATGATTTCAATGGGACCAATCTGCAAGTATATCCTTTCAGATAAAACAAAAATTTTTCAAATCGGTTCATAATTGTCGGAGTTATGAGGTAACAAACATAAAAAAAAAAAAAACATACAACCGAATTGATAACCTCCTCCTTTTTGGGAAGTCGGTTAAAAATTGTAATACTAACAGTGAAAATAGAATCAAAATCACTCGAAAAACAAACGAGTTATCATTATTTTAAACAAATATATCTGTCCCTCTCGCGAAAACGCTGTAATGAATGGCATCTGCATAGGCGTCATAGAATCTGACGTCAAATTTCATATCAGACTTCTCTTTCTAATTGTAATCTTTAAAGCTTTATAACTTCATTAGTGATGAAGATATTTAAAAAACAATTTTATGATTGTTTTTTAGAGCTAAAAAGTATTTAATTTTGCAATTAAAAAATTTTCATGCATATTCCCTATTGCCCTTGGATTGCATTGTGAGAGACCACGTTTCGGTATAAGTCACACTGCGACATAATGTCAACAAATAACATAAATGTAATTATCACATTTTTTACCTACTTCCCAAAAAGGAGAAGATTCTCAATTCAGCTGTTTTATTTTTATAAATGTTTGCTATCTCATAACTCCGACATTTATGAACCGATTTGAAAAAATCTTTTTTTGTCTGAAAGGAATCTTCTCAATCGGTCCCATTTAAATTTCATCAAAAACTGTTAAGATGTTTGGATTTTAAATCGAAATAAGTAACTGGAATTCGTTTACTTGGATGATGGTTTTTTGTCATCCAAGTAAACGAAATTGCGTATTTTCTTTCCCTCGATTTTGCTGAGGTGTTGTTAGGTATGGGATACCTACCATTAAAAAGTGAAAAATAAAAAACTTTTTGTATGAAGGAAAATTACGAAACTGTACAAATTTTCAGATCGCCACCTATCGCTAAAATAGGCCCCAGGTCATAGTCCTTATGCCAAGCTTCCTCAAAATGCACCTAAGTAACGGTTTGGACATGAAAACGTGACACACAGACAGACACACTTTCACATTTATAGTATTTGTTTGTATTATCCGTATTGGCAATATACCTTGACTGAGTGTCCCCTAAATGAGCTTTTTGTTTATAAAATAATCTAGATATGTTTTTAATAGTGATGCCGATTTTGTATTGTAGTGTTTATTTTTTCTTTGTTGTTTTCGAGGTTTTATTTGCTACATTTTTAGACACGAACTTTCAGTGGAATACCTATAAGCTTCGAAATGGCGGAATGGTGGGTATGTATGTATAAGTTTGTTGTTTTTTGTGAATTTTAATTTTGTGTATTTATCTATGGGACTCAGTTGCCTGCTAGTCTAAACTGTAAATAACCATTTCGATATCGACTTCACCTGAGTGACTAAGCTTACAAAGTGAACTTTATTTCACACATCATAAGGTCTTATATTTATACGAATTTGAAACTCACCTCGGATTCCGCTGTCGAGACACGAAAATGTTGTTACAGAATAGCACTGCAGATAATAAAATGATTATGGTTATGATTGTGAAAATTGCTCTGGATAAGGTCGATCAGGAAGTAAATAATGTAGGTACCAGTTTTTATAGGACAAGCTCGCCACACATTCCCAACCACTGCAACTCCTGAAAGCCAGAACCAACAGTGGCGACTATCAGAAAAACGCCGAGCTAATGAACCTCGACGAGTCCCGGAGAAACGATTCAACTGTCTTGGATCCCGCAACGAAATTAATCAGAAGAGTACAGCGGAGGAGTAAGAAAAGATCTATACTAATATTATAAAGAGGAAATATAAATGTTTGTTTGAAATGAATAGGCTCCGAAACTAACAATTTAAAAAATTCTTTCAGTGTTAGATAGCCCATATGTCGAGGAAGGCTATAGGCTATATATCATCACGCTACGACTAAAAAGAGCGAAGCATTAATGGAAAATGGGGCGCAGACGAAGTTGCGCGGGTCAGCTAGTAAAATATAATTTCCATTACCGCAGATATAAAAAAAAATTTTTTTTTTCAGTATTTCGGAATGCAGCTTTTAGTTTCTATCCTCCACAAGCCAGCACTAAGGCACTTGTCTCAACGCCGGCGAGTAAGCGGTTAGCTTTCGACTATTTCCTCGCTGAGGAAAGGGACAAGAGATATAGATCTCGTGGGAGTGAAAGAGTCACATACATTTATAGTCGATAGCTGGCTTTTAACACTGCCGGCGAGCGGCTCTTAAATTAACTCTCGTTGATCACAGCGACAAGAGCTGTCAAAGATTGTACTCGCTCAGCGACACGACACTCGCTCGGTGATGCTCGCTAGGCGGTCAGAACTCACCACCCGTTGGTAATTTCTACCTATAGTGCGGGCCGGTGCGACTATTGCGAGTAAAAGCCCGTCGCACAAAAGCACTCGCTTACAGCCGAGCGTCAAAACTATCGAAACTTTTCACTCGCTACTCGCCAACTCGTTTCAAGTTTCAAGCTTTACTGGCTACTCGCTCACCTCGCCGGCGGTGAGACAGGTGCTTCAACTGTGTATTGAAATAGCCCTTGGTGATTTTCTGGCTTCAAACTATCCGTGACGACTGCCAAGGGTCTCAAATGACACACATTAACAATGGCTTAACGTGCTTTCCAAGGCACAGAACAGCCTCGGTGTCTATATGATGGACGGTTACCACCCATCCACGTACTGACCTAGGCAAGCGCTACTCTGCTATCATTATCACTATCACTACAAATTATAAAACAAAATCCTCAGCCGCGTCTGTCTGTCTGTTCGCAATAAACTCAAAAACTACTGCACCGATTTTCATGCTGTTTTTACCTATGGATAGAGTGGTTCTGGAGATAGGTTTTAGTATACAACAAGTTAAAGTTTTGTAGACCAAAGATACAAACTACAATTGCCTTCGACTGCGTGTAATGTAAAGTAACTTGCAATTTTAACTGGTTTTTTCCATTTCAGTTCATTAATTTTAAGCAGTCGGGTGTTTTGTTTTAACAATAATAATTTTATTTAACACCTTTTGTACTTTGTAGAACGCAAATAAATAAATATGTACTAAGATCAAAAGCCCGCTAATCTTGTAGAACGCAAATAAATAAATATGTACTAAGATCAAAAGCCCGCTAATCTCCAACAATTTACGCCACAAATTGCTCCCCGACCATGACAATACTCATCATCCATATAATACTCTACTGCCATTATCGCCGACAAAAGACGAACAATAAATAAAATTGAACACTCTAATTACTCGGAAACGAACCTTGAACCGCGAGGTATGCCAGTCAAATGTCAGTCGCTGATACATTTGTGGTTTTGAACCATTCAAATAGGCTAAAGTGCGCGTGAATTTGGCGGAGACTTATGAGCGGTAATCTACACTGCTAGGGATGCGTTCGCACTATTGCAAAATATTCCGACTCGTCCTGATACACCAAAGCTTCCCTATTCATCGCTCTAAAAATTTTCGCTAGAACGAAAATCACTATAGCTGACATTTCATGATGTTTCAGCAAGGATTATTGATTATATCATCATCAATTATTTTACGGCACGGTTGGCGCTGTGGTTGAGCGATTGACTGCTGCGTCGCGTGTCGTGGGTTCGATTCCCGCACGTAATAATTGTATGGCCTACAGATAGTTGTTCCGGGTCTGGCTGTTTGTGTATGTGACTTTGTATGTTTGTAAACGCACCCCCGATACAGGAGAAATTCTTAGTGTGGGGCAACATTTTTTTTTAAATGATAAAATAATGAATGATTATGATGATTTATACCGAAAGACTAAATAATGTGGCTAAATAATAAAAGCCGCACAGGTCAATCTCCAAGGTTAAGCACCGCTTGCCGAGGTTGGCCTGTGGATGGGTGACCATCTTAACATACCGAGTTTCCTGCGTGCCTCGGAAAGCACGTTAAGCTGTTGGTCCCGGCTGTCATTTTGGTGATCATTGGCAGTCGTTACGGATAGTCAGAGGCCAGAAAATCTGACACCAGTCTTACTAAGGAGTACCGTGTTACCCAGTTAATGGGCTGTGGAGGTCTGGTAGGCAGCCGCTCCACGTAAAATACTGGTATTCAGCTGAATCCGGTTTGACTTGAAGCCGACCCCAATGTAGTTGAGAAAAGGATAGGCAGATGATACCGAAAGACGTCCACTGCTGGAAATGGCCTCCCCACGCCACAACGACTGGTCCTGTGCGTCTCGCATCCATCAGCTACCTGCGACCCTCAACAGTTCATCGGTCCACCACGAGGGGAGGCCTTCCAACGGTGCGTTATCCGGTACACGGCCGTCTCTCTAGAAACGACCCTTTCGACTGTCTGTTAGAGATATGTTCTCACTAACTCTTAAGGTTGGCGAGTCTTTGAGCTTCCGACACGGGGCCTTTTCTCCAGAACCTATCATCCCTGGGATCCATTCATCTGCATGATTTTTTCAACTATTTTGGTATCAGCTTCCAGTCTGACCAGATGCTGCTCCATCATCATCTGCCTAGCTTTTTCCCAACTTCATTACCGTCGGCTTCTAGTCAAATCGGATTCAGCTGAATACCAGTATTTTATGTGGACCGTCTGCCTACCCGACCTCCACAAACCATTAACTGGATAACACGGTACTTCTTGGCAAGACTGGAGTCAGATTTACTGGCTTCTGACAATCCGTAACGATACACACAGCCAAGACCAATGGCTTTACGTTCTTTCCGATGTTAAGGTCACTCATCCACAGACGAACCTTGGCAAGCGTTGCTTAACCTTGAAGATCGACCCGTGGGCTGTTATTATTTAGCCATGAGCTCCTCAACCACGAACTCAAACCTGATGCAGCTGAATATAATATTTAACATAAAACGACCGCCATTTTATCCGACTCCACATCCCAGTAACCAGAGAACAACACGTACTGGCTATAATTTTAAAGCAGTTACTCCGTCACATTGCAAGAAATTAGGGAATTCCACCTCCTTTTAACCTGAATTATGAGCAGACACAAATCATATGATGAGTCTACAAATTGCCCAGGCATTACAATCATTGCTTTGGGAAAATATCTGGGAAATACCACTTTGATGGTAAAATTACCAAGACTTGCAAAGGTTATGTGAATGAATAGTTCTATGTCATCATTTTCATATGTCATATTTATTATGACTAGTAATTCGTTTGTATACTAGCATCAACACCCCAGCCAATCAAGAGACGCCATACCTTTTATTAATGATGGGGAATCATCAAATGACTTCTCCCACTTTGGGTGAAGCAGAAGGGATCTTACTGACTAAAACCCATCCGTGTTCCTCCTAGTGCCCTTTGCATCCCAGGACCGCTGTGACTCTTTCGAACAAATTCTGCAGCCCTGGCAGGTACTGGCCCTAGTGGGCCCATAGACCCCATACCTAGGTTTCTGAAATCGTAATTCTTGTCGTAGTATGTATGAGTTATAATATAAACATGCAATTTTTACTATTCGGTAGCTTATACGATGAATAATATCCTAAAATAATAAAAAAGGTAAGTCGAGCAATTTTACGATTATGTACTGTAAAAACTGATGAAAAGAAAACAAATTCTTGTTAAAAAAAACCAAGTTTATAGTTTACCTTAGTTTTAATTTAGTTGAAAACTTACAAGTTTTGTTTGCACTGGGGTCACAGTTATGAACTTTAATAAAAAATACGCTTTTCGTCGATAAAGTTAGGTATAGTTTGGATCATTTTGGTATGTGCTCATTATAAAAATTCAGACTGTATTAAAAGATAGATTTGATGTGGAACGTAATTTAAAAAAATAAAGGAGAATATGAATACTCGGTCGCGGTAGCACGTCATCTTCGTAGGTTGCGGTCACGCGTTGCGGTCGCCAATATCGGAAATGTACCTTTTATGGTTAACTTGGAAACGTGTAGGCAACATCGAACTATGCAACGCCGGCTGTCACTGAAAACCAGCGCTGTGGCTCTGTCTCGCACGAGTCGCAGCATTATGCTGAGAGATGGTCGTTTTTTATTTACTTATTTATAATTTCTCCAACAATTGTATATACTGGAAAGAAAATAAGATTATATGTAAGGTTAGTATTACAATTTCTTAAAGGTTAGCACCGCAATCCCCCATTAATGATGTGTTGCAAATCAGCAAAATTAAAATTAAATTAAAAAAGAAACGTCAAACTTTAAAACCAAAATAAAAACTAAAACTACAATCAAATTTACAGAAATAAATTAGTAATTAAAAAAATCGATTATTTATTAACAATCAGAGTACCTAATAATCAAATCAAAATTCATAACAAAAACAACACAAAAATCAAATTCACAAAAAAAGAACCAATTCACGATAAAAACATAAAATGTTTCATGTACACAGACGCTAGCACAACAAACTACAACAATTTGTCAAATTTCTTAGTTAGATTTTCAACTTCATTGCCAAAGAGATTGGGTTCAAATTTTATTGGGAAAATTTGACGCTTTCGGATAGCCTAATGTGCTATAGCGACTGTACATGATTGTATTTTTTGTGTATTTTCGGTATGCGTCTCACTTGGTGCAACTAAACTCATTTTCTTTATTCTTATTTTTCAATGATACACCAAAATCCGGAGTCGCGGGATTATTCGCAAGAGACACCGTGGCTCCGGAACACAAAGGGCAATGAAGGAACATGGATGGGTTTTAGTCAGTAGAAGTCTGACACTCCCTCCCGCTACACCCAGAGCGGGAGGAGTCATTGGATGATATCCCTAAAAAAAAAAAATGATACACCAAGATCATACAAATAATTACCGCACCATAACTGCACTTATGTAGCCTCTATATAACCCCTTAGTGAGATAATTAAAGCTCTTAGTAGGTACTACTATCTACCCACTAATGTTAACAACCAGAGCATAAAAAAACTGATCATAAAAAAAACAAACTAACCTACTTGATCCCATTAACAAAAACGCAAATAAAAAAACGCATTTAAATGACACAACAGCCCATTAATTTTAGCAATCCTACTCTATATCTATCCAAAAGTGAAAGTCTCATCGTAATCGGTGCATCCATGCGCAATAAATCTTTAGTTATTGTTTATAATGGACCATTTTGTTAAGTAATGTTACTGTAATTTGTGTTTTAAGTTGCTAATTGGTCTGAGATGTTAAAATACTTTGTTCTCATGATGTTACTGAAATTGTGTTAGTTAATTGTTCACTAAGACGTAATAAATCTTAGCTGTTACCATTTGTAATCATTTGCTAGTCATATCAAATGAATATAATATAGGTAACACTGAAATTAAGGTTCCAGTAAGGTATGAAGTGAATACTCGACAAGCGAAAGCAAAATCGTTACAAGTGCCACGCAAAAATAACTTCTATGGTAGACGCACCGCATCTGTCGTCGTACCTAGTTTATTAAACCAAATACCCTTAGATATAAGAGACTCAATGAACCGTAGAAATGTAAAGTGCAAGCTGAAACAACACTACATCGACTTAATTGCACCTTAGATGACCTTAGGTGACATTGGGTTTTATACTAACAGCGCGTTGATCAAATTCCAGATCATGGCATGCTAAGACAGACCCCAGGGGTCTAATGGTGTGCCTTATTTAATCATCAAGACAAACAATTTGTGTTTTATAAATAAATAAATAACAATATTGTGACTGAACCTGGTCCACAATTGTTACATCACTATCTATACTTATAATAATTTTATAACGCTGAAAAGTTTGTTTGCTTGAAACAGTCGGTGTTTTTGTTAGTTTCTTCGTATTTTGACACCAACTTCCAAATTAAAGTTATTTTTTTACTTTGTAGTTTTTTTTTTTAAGTCGGTTGTATTTTTTTGTAAAAAGTTTTTTTTTATTTTTCACTTTTTAGTGGTACCCCACACCTAACAACACCACTGCAAAATCGCAGAAAAGCAAAATAAGCAATTTCGATTACTTGGAAGTTGGATGACATTAAACTATCATTCAAGTAGACAAATTCCAGTTATTTCGATTTAAAATCCAATGTTCGTAACCAATTTAAATAAAATTTAAATGGGACCAATCTGCAAGTATATCCTTTCAGATAAAACAAGAATTTTTCAAATCGGTTCATATTGTCGGAGTTATGAGGTAACAAACATAAAAAAAACGTACTACCGAATTGAGAACCTCCTCCTTTTTGGGAACTCGATTAAAACTAGTTATCATTGTGAAGTAACGTTTGGTTAAATAATAACAATGAATTTATTTTTATAATCTACTAGCTGACCCGCGCAACTTCGTTTGCGTCACATTTTCCATTATTTCTCGGCTCTTATTTGTCTTAGCGTGATGATATAATTTTATATTATTTTCCCAAATTAATAATAATAATAATAATTAGATACTAACGACCGCAGGGAGGTATGGCAGAGCAAGGAGCTTCACGGACGCTTTTATCGGGTCCTACATGGGCCCGATGTAGACTTTTTAGCGTCCGTAGCCTGGCTGCGTTTTGGTGACCTCTTTGGGGAAACCGAAGGTTTTGTCTGCGCGATCATGGACGAAGTTATAATGACGAACAACTACCGGAAATACATTGTGAAGGACGGTACGGTTGACATATGTCGGGCATGTCACCGACCCGGGGAATCCATCCGCCACATTATTTCCGGTTGTTCTAGTCTGGCTAACGGAGACTATTTGCACAGGCACAACCTTGTAGCCAGGATCATCCATCAGCAACTTGCTCTGAGATACAATCTTGTGGAATCTGAAGTTCCATACTATAGGTATGCGCCCGACCCAGTTCTCGAAAATGGCAATTGCACGTTGTACTGGGATCGGTCTATCATCATTGACAGGACTATTGTTGCCAATAAGCCTGACATAGTGGTGATAGACCGACTAGAGCGTCGCGCAATGATTGTTGATATAGCAGTCCCTCATGACGAGAACCTCGTGAAGTCTGAGAAAGAGAAACAAAGTAAGTATCTTGACTTGGCTCGCGAGGTTGTCGACATGTGGGATGTGAACACAGCAGTCATTGTGCCGATAGTCGTGACGGCCAATGGCGTTATTGCCAAGAGCCTCGACCAACACCTCAAGAGGCTCTCGTTGGGCAGCTGGATCAAGGGCTTGATCCAGAAAGCAGTACTCCTGGACACGGCGCGTATTGTGAGGAGGTTCCTTTCTCGGGAGCCCTGACCACCGGTAGCTTGGACCCAATCCCGATACCGGTGGGCTACTATTTTTTATATTTTTAAATGTTTTTTTTAATAAGTTTTATAGAAATATTTAAAAATGTAATTAATATGCATATACAATGAATAAATGGAATAATAATAATATAATATCCTTGGACATTTCACACAACGCCGTATAGTCCCAAGCTAAGCAACCTAATGCTTGTGTTATGGTAACTAGATGGCTGATAAACTACTTATATATATTTTTTTTTTGTAAATACACTAGCTGACCCGCGCAACTTCGTCTGCGTCACATTTTCCACTACTGCTCCGCTCTTATTTGTCTTAGCGTGATGATATATAGCCTATAACCTTCCTCGATAAATGGGCTATCTAACACTGAAATAATTTTTCAAATCGGACCAGCAGTTCCTGAGATTAGCGCGTTCAACCAAACAAACAAACAAACAAACAAACTCTTCTGCTTTATAATATTAGTATAGATACATATTATACTTAAAAAAACCGGCCAAGTGCGAGTCAGACTCGCGCACCGAGGGTTCCGTACAAACCTGTAGGTATATAAGTAAAAGTTATGGTATTTTTATTGCTAAATGAAATCCATAACATAACAATGTGGAAAGCTGACGGTACCTTGTCAATACATATATGGAAGCAAAATTCTCGTGTCGCGGTGTTTGTTTCCAAACTCCTCCGAAATGGCTGAACCAATTTGCATGAAATTTTGTGTGCATATCGGGTAGGTCTGAGAATCGGCCAAAATCTATTTTTTTATTTTTTTTTGTTAATCGCATAACAACGTTTGCTGGGTCAGCAAGTCTAATATATAAAATTCTCGTGTTGCGGTGTTTGTTTCCAAACTCCTCCGAAACGGCTGAACCGATTTGCATGAAATTTTGTGTGCATATCGGGTAGGTCTGAGAATCGGCCAACATCTGTTTTTTTTTTTAATCGCTGAACAACGTTTGCTGGGTCAGCTAGTAAGTTTATGATTATTAAAAAAAATATACTATGTGATGTAACTAAAAATTTAAGATTTTCGGAATTTTTCCTATATGTGTACTTTATAACGTTGCTTCATGCCAAATTTCAAGATTCCAGGTCGTCTGGAAGTATCCTTTAGGTTTTGATTCCCTTGCGAGTAGTTGCGAGTTTCAAAATATGCGGCTTTAATTGCTGTATCTTTTGATTGCGTTGACGTAGAAGTTTGATTTTGTTACAGCTTAAAGATATTATAGACTTGAGTATTTGTTAAGAATTTCAATATAATACCACTACGCGTTCATGAGTAAAGGGGTAATAAGTTTAAAATTATTAAAAATATTTTTATTATATGATGTAACTAAAAATTTATGCTTTTCGCAATTTTTCCTTTATCTGTGTTATAAGACGTTGCTTCGTACCAAATTTCAAGATTCTGAGTTCACGGGAAGTACCCTGTAGGTTTTGATTCCCTTGCGAGTGTCGAAAATTTGCGGCATAAACGGGAGTATCTTTTGATCGCGTTGACTTAGAAGTTTGATTTTTTCACAGCTCCAAGAGACCATAGACTTGAGTATTTGATATGAATTTCAGCTTGATACCTCCACGCGTTCCTGAGAAAAAAGGTCTTGACAGACAGACAGACAGACAGACGGACAACAAAGTGATCCTATAAGGGTTCCGTTTTTACCTTTTGAGGTACGGAACCCTAAAACTATAACTCACATTTCTTCAAATATAAATCCTTCCTAATAAATAAAAATATTCCGCTGCCGAGTCTCTGAGTGACCGGCAGACAACGCAAAGCCGAAACAATAATTGGTCGTAGGAAGCTGAAGTTTGGCATTTACGAGTATGCTTCATGGGGAGGATAGAGACTAGAGGAGCACTAAGATAGAATTTCCCGAAATTTGGCATTTATGTTTCTTGAAGTTTGGCATTTATGTTTCTTGGGGAGGATAGCGACCTCCTCTAGAGCACTAAGATAGGATTTCCCAAAATTCCTACGGGGACGGGAAAAAACGGGATGTGCGTACGAAGTCGCGGGCAAAAGCTAGTAGTACAGACGCCAGCACATCAAGCAACAACAATCTGTCTAATTTCTTTGTTAGATTTTCAACTTTATTGCTAAAGAAATAAAGATTGGGAAAATTTGACATTTTCGGATAGTCTGATGTGCTGGCGACTGTACCTACTTAAATTTGCCTGTTTCTGCTGCCAACACAATAGCCATTTCTTTTTGTTCTTTTTGTAGTATGAATTACTTTGAAAAAAATATAAAATTTTGACGTATTTTTGTAAAAAAAATGAAAAACAGTTTCTTACTGAAACTCGCATTTATAGAATTACTAGCTGTCTCCCGCGGCTTCGCTCCCGTCAAATAAGTATTCACTGCACATATCGAGCTTTCATTGTTTTTAAGATGTATTCTGCTATTCGGGTCGGAGACAAATCCAACGAATCAACAACCATGAAAATTGGTTCAGCAGATCTCGAGTTATAAGTGTTGTAACAAACCTGTCTTTGTTTTATATATATAGATAGATGAACACTTTTCCTCTATGGATGAAGCGAGGGTTTATTTCAACCATTAAGGGCAGATTTCATCAATCTAAAACTGAACGCGATCAACACATGAACCTTTTACGAGTTGTCAGTGTCAATATTTTCTATGGAATATTGACAGTGACAACTCTTGAACACAGCTTGATCACGATCAGTTTCATTGTTCAAATCTGGTCTAGAGTAACTAGGTTACAATAGGCTAGATGCCTAGATTCCATCATCCACAAATTGCATTTTGGGATTCAACGACAATAAAACGTAATTTCCAAGCAATTTTTTTTGGGATCCAACGGAAATACATAAAATGTTTTGTGGGATCCAATGCCAAAAATATTCAAGTGGGATTCTAAATCGGGATCCAACGAAAATGAATCATCAAAACTCGCGAGTGGGGGCTCGTGACGTCACGACTCAGTAAAAAATATGCGAAAGTGTGACGTATTGAGAATTTTAAAAGCGTCGTATCTTCGTCAATTTTGGTTCCCGTAACAAAAGAAAAAACAGGGGTCAAATATTTTTTGATAATCTATGTGACGGACTAATTCGTTTTTTCAGGACAAAACCCATTTCCCATCACTCAAGCACCCAGACTATATTCTTTAACACCACATCAATAACGACAATCTTTTCAAATCAAAGACATTCTAGATCGCCACAAGATAAATGTCAAAAACATCAATGTTATGAATAGCTTGAACACCGCTAATGTGCTAGACGAGCAGGCTAATGATGTCTAAGAAATAGCCTAGCCTAATAGCTCGGCTATACAGGCTGATTCTAATGTGCGTGATCATATTTATTTAAGTCACTGACATTTTTCATTGAATGAATTTGAATCGGATCCACTGTTTGTTTTTAGTCTCATATTTTGATAATGTAAATAATTATGGATCTTGTATGGTCTGAAATAAAGATAATTATTATTTACCATCCCACCTAATCATTTTTTTTTTGCTTTTAAACCTTCCCTGTATTCTGGCGAACTAAACGATAAAGAATTATTCAACTTGGACAAGCCGTTCTCGAGTTTAGCGAGACTAACGAAGAGCAATTCATTTTTATATACCGCGTGAATCTGACATCGACGCACAAACGATTTCCATGGGTCCAGGGCACGATTCTGGACACCCCAGAGTTGGAATTTTTCGTCGGCATTTTTTTCATGTTTTCATTTTTTTCATTATTACCATAAATAGGTATCAGCTCCGCTGAGCTGAAACCTATTTATGGTTTTATTTAGATTGCTATTTTTAGTGAAAGTAGTTAATTAATAATGTTTCTATTAAAAATCTCATTGGGTTAGGTCAGAATAACGATTATGAGCAGTCTAAAGTAAAAAAACTCTTGAAAAAAATAAAAAAATGAGTAAAAAGCCGACGAAAAATTGTCCAGAAGCCAGAAGACCCATGGAAATCGTTTGTGCGTCGATGTCAGCAGATACACGCAGTATAAGAAGATTTATTCCTTAGAATAATAACGCATAGAAGCCGCGTCTAGAACAAAACCCGAACAAAATCGTGTGTCCACTTCATTTTCTTTGTGTGCGTGAGCCGAATGTGTCTACGTTCCTCTAACGCACACAGATATAGCTTTCAGTGATACCATTACTAAGCCGTTACCCACAAAATATGGGAAGACGCATTACTATTTTGCTATCAAGGCAAGTATTTTATGTTGTTGGGAACTGGAAAAGGTAAACATGTAATATGACATATTTTTTCGGAAGGTATAATTCAATTTATTTCAAAATAAAAGGAAATAAATCGCATAAGACTGAGATATTGTTCAATGCGTTTAGAATGCTTGATGGGTTATAATTATAAACAATGTTAAAACATCGGGTTTGATATGAATTAACAGTAAGTATTGTATTTTAAAATTACAAAAATGAAAAACATGAATGAAGGCAATGTGGGTATTTTTTCCTCACAAATAGCAACACTGTGTTATGACAAGTTAGGCTATTAGAATTTTGTTTTATTTATCGATTTACGTAAAAATAGTGCATAGAATGTGAGTACTTATTTATGAAATGTTATTTTATCACATTTTTTTGTTTTCCTGATGTGCTATAACATCCTTTCACGCAACAAACTGTCATTTTCAATTATTTACTCGCGAGCTGTGTTCGACGGAACGTGACATTGAGTACTGACGGCCTGACGGCTAAGTTTGACGGATTAGGCTAAGTTTTAGTTGCCTCACTTTTTGCACTCGTACTAGGTTTCTATGCGTTATTATTCTAAGATTTATTCATTAGGCATATTTAAAGGTGGTTTAAAAAGGTCATTTAACCAGCACATCTCTCTACCCGAAACTTCCAAATATTGCCGATTAACTTTGAACCTAATGCCTTAGCGATAAAGATAAAAGTTAAAGTCGATAGATTGTGATATGATTTATATTATGATCCTTGTATGATTCTACTAAAGTGGTCTTCTTAGAACCGTTGTACGCATACCGTTGTCGAGTTGCCACAATCTGCTATACAATAAAGAAACAATATTGAATTTAAAAATATTAGCTTCAAAAAACCCGATGGCAAAAAGTCTAATAAAAACAGGGGAATAACCACTACTCTACACTACTTCCAGTTCATGCGATTTATTTTAGTTCAATCACAGATTCTATGTCAGCCTGCATCAGACTGTTTGAAAAGGGTTTTTTTTATCTTATTTTATTCGTTACTAGCTACCCCGCGCAACTTCGTCTGCGTCACATTTTCCATAACTGCTCCGCTCCTATTTGTCTTAGCGTGATGATATATAGCCTATAGCCTTCCTCGATAAATGGGCTATCTAACACTGAAATATTTTCAGACCAGTAGTTCCTGAGATTAGCGCGTTCAACCAAACAAACAAACAAACTCTTCTGCTTTATAATATTAGTATAGTATAGATTTGAGGTCAGCTAGTCTATTCTGTAAATAACCATTTCGATATCGACTTCACCTGAGTGACTAAGCTTACAAAGTGAACTTTATTTCACACGTCATAAGGTCTTATGTTTATACGAATTTAAAACTCACCTCGGATTCCGCTGTCGAGACACGAAAATGTTGTTACAGAATACCACTGCTGGTTTTATAAAAAAATATATTTTTAGGAGTCCCAACATCCGTGAGAAAAGGAACAATTTAGGATCACTCGGGTGTCCGTCTGTTACGCCAGTTTTTTCCGGATTCACTGGACCAATTCTGTTGAAATTTGGTACACATATGGACTTTTATAACCAAAACACGGACGCATTACGTAAATTATTTAAATTTGAAAATGGAGATCACTTTTGGGAGGCAAAATAGATCTATTTTTTTTGTTATTAAACTGGGTCGTCTAACATTAAATGAAAGGGTTAACTGCAAGGGTTATATGTTTATTTTAAAACTAGCTGACCCACGCAACTTCGTCTGCGTCACATTTTCCAATAATGCTCGGCTTCTTTTAGTCTTAGCGTGATGATATGTAGCCTATATCCTTCCTCGATACATGGGCTATCTAATACTGAAAGAATTTTTCAAATCGGACCAATAGTTCCTGAGATTACCCCCTACATACAAACTAACAAACAAATTTTATCTCTTTATAATATTAGTATTGATAATTAGTTTGGAAGTTAAAAATTAGACCAAAAATTACCATTCCCCTTAAAAGCCGAACAAACCTGTAGCTCCGCGTTTTTCTGGATTGAGGGCGGTAAAACACTTTGGCTTGGTAGAAACTAATAATTTCGTTTATTTTGACAGATTACAGTGTATTATTGTCATTTTACGCACTGACCCATTCGATCACGGGGTCCATTTTTTTTTCTGAGTGAGATTTCATTCGCCCGCTAGACGTCGCGGCATCGCCACTCAACCAATCGCATCTACCGAATAGTGTTGTCCAATTTAGTAAGTTTTTTAAGTGCCGCTAGCTATCGTCACATTTACGGTTAACTAACGAATCTACAGTTTTGGAAAAATCGATATCTAGATGAAAAGCAGTATCTAATGCAATAAGCTAGTTTACACCATCAATAAATTGCAAATCTATTTAGTTCGTCAGTTAGAGTATTGAAAAATAATGGACTCGTATTTTTTTATATTTTGTAAGTCAATGATTATTGACAAAGATAAACCGCATCAAAACTCGGGAGTGGGGACTCATGACGTCACAAACCACTAAAAATTATACCACGGCGTGACGTATTGAGAATTTTAAAAGCGTACGTCAGTTTTGATTTACGTTAGAAAAGAAAAAAAACGGGTCATTTTTTTTTGATAATCTGACGGTCTAATTAGATTTTTTCAGTTGACAAGCCTATTATATTTTGATCTAATGTGTATCTAAAATGCAGGATGGAACAATTTTAATTTTGTCTCCGTTAGAGATAAAAAATATCATTTTTAGGGTTCCGTACCTCAAAAGGTAAAAACGGAACCCTTATAGGATCACTTTGTTGTCCGTCTGTCTGTCTGTCTGTCTGTCTGTCAAGACCTTTTTTCTCAGGAACGCGTGGAGGTATCAAGCTGAAATTCATATCAAATACTCAAGTCTATGGTCTCTTGGAGCTGTGAAAAAATCAAACTTCTAAGTCAACGCGATCAAAAGATACTCCCGTTTATGCCGCAAATTTTCGACACTCGCAAGGGAATCAAAACCTACAGGGTACTTCCCGTGAACTCAGAATCTTGAAATTTGGTACGAAGCAACGTCTTATAACACAGATAAAGGAAAAATTGCGAAAAGCATAAATTTTTCGTTACATCATATAATAAAAATATTTTTAATAATTTTAAACTTATTACCCCTTTACTCATGAACGCGTAGTGGTATTATATTGAAATTCTTAACAAATACTCAAGTCTATAATATTTTTAAGCTGTAACAAAATCAAACTACTACGTCAACGCAATCAAAAGATACAGCAATTAAAGCCGCATATTTTGAAACTCGCAACTACTCGCAAGGGAATCAAAACCTAAAGGATACTTCCAGACGACCTGGAATCTTGAAATTTGGCATGAAGCAACGTTATAAAGTACACATATAGGAAAAATTCCGAAAATCTTAAATTTTTAGTTACATCACATAGTATATTTTTTTTAATAATCATAAACTTACTAGCTGACCCAGCAAACGTTGTTCAGCGATTAAAAAAAAAAACAGATGTTGGCCGATTCTCAGACCTACCCGATATGCACACAAAATTTCATGCAAATCGGTTCAGCCGTTTCGGAGGAGTTTGGAAACAAACACCGCAACACGAGAATTTTATATATTAGACTTAAATAAAAATACCATAACTTTTACTTATATACCTACAGGTTTGTACGGAACCCTCGGTGCGCGAGTCTGACTCGCACTTGGCCGGTTTTTTTTTTTTAAACAGTAAGTTGACAGCGCGTAGTAGCATTAGATACAGTTTTTCATCTAAACATCGATTTCACGAAAACTACAGGCTTGTAAGTTTGCCGTTACTGTGACTATGATCACGCACTTCTGAAGCACCCTGTATATCCTGGCTATATAGCCTCAGGTGAACAATGAACGTCAGAGAATGAACGTCGGATGAGTAATTGACAGCTCAATGAGCAAAAGGTCGAGTTATAGGCGAGGAGACAGTGGGCTTGGGGCCTCAGTTATGTAGGTAGGTGTTTTCGTAGAAATCTTGTAAGACAAAATATAGGGGATAGACAACGTGCGGCGGTGACCTCTCGCGTCCGGCCCTGGTTCAGTCTATGGTCCGGAGCGTGGAGGCATGGGAAGTGGCCATCTCTTTCTGCGAAACAGTAATGCTAGCGAAGGAGGAGGACGAACGCCTGAGAAAGAGGGAAATCTCACGCCCCGGCCGCCGCAACAGAAGAAGACGCCCCAGGAGTCGGAAGTTGCACGGCGATTCCCGGGCACCGTGGGGTCAGGCCTGCGGACGGCGAGCGTTGGGTGGCTCGCTGTCCGATCGGAATCAGGCGCGTTGTATTCCACGCGCGCCTCAGAGATGTCAGCAAAGTAGACGGGGCCCGCTAGGGCCAGTGCCTGCCAGGGCTGCGGAATTTGTTCGAAAAAGTCACCGTGGTCCTGGAATGCAAAGGTTTAGTCAATAAGGGTGACACTCCCTACCGCTTCGCCCAAAGTGGGAGGAGTCATTTGATTATTTCCCATCCTTAAAAAAGGGGATTCACAACGTGACATTTTGCTACATCCCTTAAGTACATCTTGAACTATGGGCCAATTGTTATCGCTCAAAAAATGACATTTTGTCAAAGCCCTCAGGAAAAACTATCACAAAACTAAATTGCTGAAGATGTGGATTACCATATAATTAATCATAATTTTTCCTAGACCTAGGAAGGTGCCACGATAAGGGTGCCTGTCCAGCGATTCACGTGGTGCGGAGATTTTATGCAATTCCATTGGTTACAATTTCTTCGTTTCTCAGCTGCGCTATAATAGACCTTAGATCCTAAACCTAAATTAATTATTTTGTTTCTGTGCCTAAGCTGTGACACTGACTTCATATTAAAAAAGATGTTTTTTTTTCCTGGGAGCACGGTCCCTCACGAAAATTGAGTATTAAAATATTATCAATGGCAGACGTAAGATACCCGTGCAATAACGGTCATTGACCCACAACCACATCAATTTTTATTGACATTATAATTATCATAAACAGAAATAATGACGTAAAGCTGTCCTGAATCAACTTATATTTTACGGTTTAAAACGGTTCATAATTTATTTTTCGAGTATCTACGAAGAGATATTAATAGGAAGGGGCATTTTAATTTTTATGCATTTTTAAATTTTATTTGTATGATTTTATTTCTTGACATTTAATTCACTGTAAATTTAATGAATTATTAATAACCTCAGCTTATTTATTGTCGATTTTGTTACCTTTTTTTTACCCAATTTCATGTACTGAACCTAAAAAAAAAACAAATATAAGGGGTCTTCGAGTCGTATTTTAAAATTTTATATTTACTAACATAGTATTAAGTATTATTAACACCTACTGTGGAGCAATTGAAAAAATTGGCTTACGAATAAATGAATAATAATAATTAGGGTTGTAGCTATCAGGAAACACAGACTCCGGCAGGGAATTCCACTCCTTAGCTGTATACGCACAATGAATGGATGTTTTTTACTCTTTCACCCCAGAACGCCAGAGAGATCGTCATGAAATTTGGCATATAGGTAGATTAAAGTCTGGAATAAAACATAGGCTACTTTATATCCCGGGAGTGTGTTCCCTAGGGATCACGCAGGCGTAGCTGCTGGCAGAAGCTAGTATTAAATAACACAGAACTTTGAAATCTATATTATTATTATAAAGCAGAAGTTGAGCGCGCTAATCTCAGGAACTACTTACTGGTCTGATTTGAAAAATTCTTTCAGTGTTAGATAGCCCATTTATCGAGAAAGGTAATAATAGGCAATATATCATCACGCTAAGACAAACAGGAGCGGAGCATTCATGGAAAATGTGACGCAGACAATGTTGCGCGGGTCAGCTAGTTATATAAATAAAATTCACACAGTGTTAACGCTCTAGCTCCTCAACTACAAAGGTCGTCGGTTCGGTTCTGAGTGTTGCATTCTTGGGCAAGGTCAGTGATGCGATCGATAAGTTCCTTTCTCACAATGAACATCACGCCTAGTTGTATGAAGGTAAGCAGAAGGTACCTACTTAAAAACGGGGCGTGGAATGTTGTTATTTTTGACATTTGTTCTGATTAAAATTGAATCATGAGGTTTGAAAAGTGTGACATTTTGAATAGATGATTGGTCACGGCGGAATTTTTGAAAAAGCTTACGAGGTAAACACACCTTTAGCGGTTTCTATCTTACAATAATTTTATAGATAACTAGTTGATGACCACGGCTCTGCTCGTTTGGCAAATCTATACTGTCTTATATTAAAAAGCTGAAGAGTTTGTCTGTTTGCTTGAAGGCGCTAATCTCAGGAACTACTGGTCCGATTTGAAAAATTCTTTCAGTGTTAGATAGCCCATTTATCGAGGATGGCTATTGGCTATACTATCATGCTAAGACAAATAGGAGCGGAGCATTACTGGAATATGTGACGCAGACGAAGTTGCGCGGGTCAGCTAGTCACTACATATTATAAAACAAAGTCACTACATATTATAAAACAAAGTCACTACATATTATAAAACAAAGTCACTACATATTATAAAACAAAGTCCTCCGTCGCATCTGTCTGTTTGTGATGAACTCAAAAAACAACTGCACCCATTTTGATGCTGTTTTCACTATTAGATAGAGTGGTTCTCGGGAAAGGTTTTTGTACATAATTTGCCAAGCGGGCGAAGACCCGAAAAAAAAGTGTAAGTAGCATACTTCTCTCACGACTGCGTCAAAAAGATTACAATAGGCGCGTCAACTGAAAAAAAAAACTAGTTCGTCAGTTAGATAATCAAAAAATATTACTCGCGTTTTTTTCTTTTGTGACTTTAACCTACGACTATACGACTCTTTTAAAATTCTAAATACATCACGCCATGGTATAATTTTTTGTGTGTTCTGACGTCACAAGCCCCCACTCCCGAGTTTTGATGCGTTTTATCTTTGTCAATATTCATTGATTTACAAAAACAAAAAATACGTGTCCATTATTTTTCAATACTCTACTTGACGGACTAAATAGTTTTGCAATTTGTGGATGACAAAGATAGGCCGATGAAGCCATGGCACGGTGTCATCAATCGTGGTAATAAGCCGGCGATAGGTTATTATATAATTATGATTGTAGTGCACCTCTGAGATATGACAAATTGTTATTTAATCTAGTATTATGTCATGAAGCAGTGATGTGGATAGCTTTATGTTACTTGCATATAATAAGGATACAAATTGGCAATGTTGTACATGTGATTCTACTCATTTTCAGGGTTTTTAATAATTTGTATGCCATCATTAAATGGCGAAATGCATCTTTGCTCTAAATTGTATAATTATAACATCTATTTCTACCAAACTTTATAAAATAAATGATAATATATTTAAAAAATAACTCTGTCAAGACTTGATATACTTTATAAATAACTTCTTATTCCGTCCTTCGCACTATCTCCGAAACAACTAAGTAAAAAAAAAACATTTGTTTTTAACTTATAATTTACATTAAAACTAAGTACATGTAGGTACTCAACTCTGACCAGCACTTGACCGACTTTTCACACAGCTGACTACAATACTGGTCAAATTCGCTATTTGCTGTACTAAGATAGAATTGATACATTAATAACGCCCATTCTTGTGTCATTCTCACATCAGATGATTCTGGCATACTTGCCCAGTGACCGTGCGTCCCCGACCTCGCATCTTTGGCAAAAACACCTTATTATTTGATATACTCTATTGAGGTTACGAATGTACATGTACTATGTTATATTATATGTTAGATGCTTGACTCACTCTGACATAATGACGACCACGCGGATTTAACGCAAGGTTACTTGTTGAAGTTGGTGCGTGGATGGTGCGTACCGGATTTTGCATACCGAGAGGTAGACCTATTTACGTATTTAAAATAAACTTTTTACTTCGGTTTTTGGTACTTTCTTCGTTTATTGACACCGTTTTTTAGGGTTCCGTACGCAAAGGGTAAAAACGGGGCCCTATTACTAAGACCTCGCTGTCTGTCTGTCTGTTTGTCTGTCACCAGGCTGTATCTCAAGAACCGCGAAAGCTAGACAGTTGAAATTTTCACAGATGATGTATTTCTGTTGCCGCTATAACAACAAATACTAAAAAAACAGAATAAAATAAATATTTAAGGGGGCTCCCATACAACAAACTTGATTTTTTTTGCCGTTTTTATAGATATTGGTACGGAACCATTCGTGCGCGAGTCCGACTCCCACTTGTTTTTATTTGGAAGTCGGTTGTATTTTTTTGTAAAAAGCTTTTTTTATTTTTACTTTTTAGTGGTACCCCACACTTAACAAAACCACTGCAAAATCGCAGGAAAGAAAATACGCAATTTCGTTTACTTGGATGACAAAAAACCATCATCCAAATAAACGAATTCCAGCAATTTCGATTTAAAAGCCAAAGTTCCTAACCGATTTTGATTAAATGGGACCAATCGAAAAGATAAATCCTTTCAGAGAAAACAAGAACATGTCAAATCGGTTCATAAATGACGGAGTTATGAGGTAACAAACACGAAAATACAACCGAATTGAAAACCTCATCCTTTTTGGGAAGTCTGTTAAAAAGGTAGCTGCGTCTTCCTGTATCTTAGCATACGCTTAGCTTTTCAAGTTCGCCGAGTTCTCAGCTCGCAAGCGAGTCGCGAGCGGGTCGCGAGCGTGCCGCGGGCGGTTCGCTAGCGGTGCATTCGTGGCGCATTCGCTAGATGTGACTAAGTGACACACCCTAATCTATACTAATATTATAAAGCAGAAGAGTATGTTTGTTTGTTTGTTTGTTTGGTTGAACGCGCTAATCTCCGGAACTACTGGTCCGATTTGAAAAATTCTTTCAGTGTTAGATAGCCCATTTATCGAGGAAGGCTTTAGGTTATATATCATCACGCTAAGACAAATAGGAGCGGAGCAGTAATGGAAAATGTGACGCAGACGAAGTTGCGCGGGTCAGCTAGTAAGTAATAAAAACTTAATCAATACTAATGTTATAAAGCAGAAGAGTTTGTTTGTTTGGTTGAACGCGCTAATCTCAGGAAACACTGGTTTGATTTGAAAAAATCTTTCAGTGTTAGATAGCCCATTTATCGAGGAAGGTTAAAGGCTATATATAATCACGCTAAGACAAATGGGAGCGGAGCATTAATGTGACGCAGACGAAGTTGCGCGGGTCAGCTAGTAAAACTTATTACACCTACTCTGAAGTGCGATTCTGTAAACATGTCGAATTGAATTAGGCGAAGTGAACGACAAGTGAGCCGTCAAACGATACAAACAAGATGGCATGACAGCTCACTTGTCGTTCACTCCACCTAAGTGATCACGGTGAGATGTCAACAGAAAATAAATATCACTTTTATTTCTGCCGAAAGATGTACATGGTTGGACTCGATCGCCACAATAGCACAGCAATTAGAAAAAACCGGCCAAGTGCGAGTCGGACTCGCGCACCGATGGTTCCGTACAAACCTGTAGGTAGGTATATAATATTATAAGCAAAGTTGCGGTTTACGATTTATGACGTATAAAAAAACTACTAACTAGATCTCGTTCAAACCAAGTTTCTGTGGAAGTTTACATGGTAATTACATCATATATTTTTTTTTTAGTTTTATCATTCTCTTATTTTAGAAGTTAAGGGGGGGGGAACACGTTTTACCACTTTGGAAGTGTCTCTCTAGCAAACTGTTCAGTTTAGAAAAAAATAATCATCGAAACCTCCTCTATCATTTTCAAAGACCTATCCATAGATACCCCACACATATGGGTTTGAGTTTTTTTTTGAGTTTCAGTTCTAAGTATGGGGAACCCCCAAGATTTATTGTTGTTTTTTTCTATTTTTGTATGAAAATCTTAATGCGGTTCACAGAATACATCTACTTACCAAGTTTCAACAGCATAGTTCCTATAGTTTCGGAAAAAAGTGGCTGTGACATACGGTCGGACAGACAGACAGACATGACGAATCTATAAGGGTTCCGTTTTTGGCCAATTGGCAACGGAACCCTAAAAAACTGACTGCTCCCCTTTCTCTTCGTAAGAAACCCGGGAGCTTTCTACCAGGTCTCAGACAAAATAGTCGTGAATAAGCTAGCTACCACATCCAAACGGTTGTGTAACCCGCGCCTCTAAACATTGTCCTATTGTGTTTATTTTCCCGTGCAAATCCGTTTTGTGGGAGCACAGACTAGGGACTTGAACAGTTTTATCTCTCTTAAGTTCTGTTTTAATTTAAATAGCTGATGCCCGCGGCCTCAAACCATTGGTGTAAACAGTATGAAAATCGGTGCAGTAGTTTTTTAATTTACCGCGAACAGACAGACAGAGAGACGCGTCAGAGAACTTTGTTATAATATGTAGTGATAGTGATGGTACGGAACCCTTCGTGGAGTCCGACTCGCACTTGGCCGGGTTTTTCCGCTTAGTAATATAACGATGGGAAATCATCAAATGACTCCTCCCGCTCTTGGCAAACAGGAAGGAGTGACTCTTACTGACTAAAACCCATCCGTATTCCTCTTAATGCCCTTTGCTTTCCAGGGCCGCGGTGACTCTTTACCACTGACCCTAACGGGCCTCATCTTCTATCCTGACAGCTCCTTGCCGTCGGCCCTGGCCTATTTCGTATCGGACGGCTAGTCACCCAACGCTCGCCGTCCGCAGGCCCACGCCTACAGTGGACTGCACCCGAGAAACTCTTCAACGAAACCAAAATTTTGCCTTACCCAAGAATCGAACCAGGTCAGCTGCAACGCTTGCAACCACTACACCAAAGAGACAGTCATTAAAATAATTACAACCAAAACAATACTTCCGCAATATTTTAAGAAATTTCCTATTGCAAAGCTCAAAGCAATTATCTATTGTTAACAATAAAAAAAGTCGCCAAAAATGAACGACACCATGCAAATTGATCACCGATGACAGTAGCTATTAAAAATCATGCACGGTGCGAACATTCAACTTTTAACATACTTTTCTATTGCGTTGTGACATAGATGAAGATTTTAGGTGGTGAGGTAGACAAGCAGGGGCCCGAGTCTGCTATTTTTATAAATTTGTCATTCCGACACGATGTCATTGTCATGCCATTGTCATTTTGCTAAAAGTTCGTAATCTGCTAAATTCATAATGGCACGGTCACTGGCACGTCAATAGTCTCGTAATAGAATTGCGGTAGGAATGCCGTATTGCCATTATTATAAAACCGAGCTAAATTTGACCATTTATTCATGCCAGATTTTATTATAATATTTAGTTTTACATATTATTTATTAGTGTTATAAGCAATCTGAAGTAGTGAGAAGTTCGTAAATACTAAATCTGTCATTATGTATGAGATTAACATTCATATGGCTTTCTTTCAATGGCGTGTCAGTGGTTGATCATTGTAATGTCATTATGACGCCATTATGATAAATAAATAAATAAATATCCTTGGACATTTCACACAACGCCATATAGTCCCAAGCTAAGCAATCTAATGCTTGTGTTATGGTAACGAGATGGCTGATAAACTACTTATATACATTTTTTTTTTGTAAATACATACATATTATAGATAGAAAAACACCCAGACTCGGAACAAATACCTGTAGGTCGTACAAATATTTGTTCCGTGCGGGAATCGAACCCGCGACATGCTGCGCAGCAGTCAATCGCTCAACCACTGCGCCAACCGTGTCGTCATGTCGTCGTATGATGCCATTATGTTAGTAGATTACCAAACTTGTCAAAATCGATCATTTTGAAATCAGTGATCGACCATTCTGAAACTATTGTAATAGCAGACTCGGGCCCAAACCACTCATTCAATACTAGCAGCAGTGGCGAAAGCTTAATACAAGCCCAGACGCCCGGCGTTACCTGCTTCAAACGTGTGCCTTGCAATAAAAAGTCATAGCAACTTTAAAAGCCTAGAACATAATCACACAAATGATATTCGAAGGCATACTATTCTGTTAATGATTATTTAGAAGATAAGAATAGTTGGTCGCTGTGTTGAACGCAAGACATATTATCATGTTCTTTTTCTATAAGTAGTTCTTTTATGACAGGTTATATGTGTTCATATAATATTGCTTTTTTAAATATTTTTTTTTGGTTTTGTCTTTTTATTATTTATTTCTGTAGGTCACTATGTAGGTCAATCTTTCAACGTCAACACTTGCTTGAGTGTGTATTTTGTTTTATAGTATCATAGAATCATAGTGTGCTAGCTGTTCTTTTTTTTTGTTTGTGTCATGTACTTTGCATTCTTCTCAGATATAAATTCTAGTTCCTAAAGCGTAACAGACAGATGTGTTGCTGGGGAGTTTGTTGGCCACTTCTTCTCCACAGCTAAAACACTAGGAAGTGGTGACGGGCGGGCGTTTTGGGGGACTGTTTATTGTAGAACTTGACGTTCAAAAAGTGCTGGCTCTCAGCTTAATTTGAATAAATGAGTTTTGAATTTTTTGAATAAGAACACTAATTAACTTTAAACTTCGCGCGTTTTATAATTTTAAGTTTTCTTTTTATCAATATTAAAAATCTTTCGGGCTTTCATAATGGTGGACCTTCCGCACGCCGTTAACTAGGAGCGGTTTCACCCTCGAGATAATCGGAAATAATTCCAAGGGAACAGAGTCCCAAAACTGAAGTGGCAGTGGGCAGGGCACATTGCTCGCAGAACAGATGGTCTATGGAACCGAACAGTTCTGCAGTGGCAACCGCACACCAGAAGACACAACGTTGGAAGGCCTCCCACAAGATGGACCGAGGATCTGGTGATGGTTGCGGGTACAGCCGATGCATGCGAGACGCACAGGACTGTGGCCATGACACGAGTTGTCCTGAAATGAAAAGTATTCCATGTCCAATTTCAGGACATGTGTCCCTAGTGTCAAAACTAAGAGGCTTCAGCAATGGCGGTCAGCCGCGGGGGCGGTCAACCGCGCGGTTTCAGTTTAATATGCAACCGCTTTTTTTAATTTTTCCTACTCCTCCGCTGTACTCTTCTGATTAATTTCGTTGCGGGATCCAAGACAGTTGAATCGTTTCTCCGGGACTCGTCGGGTTTCATTAACACGGCGTTTTTCTGGTATTCGCCACTGTTGATTCTGGCTTTCAGGAGTTGCAGTGGTTGGGAATGTGTGGCGGGCTTGCTCCAAAAAAAAAAAAAAAATGCAACCGCTTGTCATTTAATGTGCGTACAATCACCAGCGGTTGCATATTAAACTAGAAAAGCGGTCTACCGCTTTTCTATTTTAATATGCTACTGTCGGATCTGTTGTAGTGTACAAAAATATTATCTTTAGCATATTTTATTACAGAAGAAGCGGTTTTTTTTTGCATTACTCTTCAAAAAATATTTTTAAAAGTCAGAATAAATTGTTAAATCGCGTGGTTTTATTCATTATTTTATTTTGATCCTTTATTAATACACCTGGACCATGTCTCAGAGCATTTTCAAACCAGCCTAAGCAAGTACGACCAAGTTCCAACACACCGTGGTAGTCCCATGCAAATGTGAAACATTGCATTCATTCATCGGGTAACACATTATTTCATTTAGCTGATGATTTTTTGTACAAGCTTGTTTTGCCACTTAACACCACGAAGTAATTATTGATGAAGAAACAAAAAGATGGCAAGCGTGAGTCGTGGGATAAGCTTAAAATACCGTTTACACCAAAAATTTCATAAATTAGCAAGGCCAGTGACCAAAGGTGAATGGAAATTTTAATGCGGAATGAAAACTTGGGATCGCGATGTAAATCAAGACCGGATCAACTCTATATGGATTGAAACGATGAGAGGTCACTAGAACAACATGAGACCCATGGATTGCTTGGCAACTGGGCTTAACCCATTTGTATAATTATGTCTCTTGGTACCTATTGGCCTAGCTCTATTCTGTCTCCTGCTTGATAAGGAGGGAAAATGGCCTACTCCTCTGCTGTACTTTTCTGATTAATTTCGTTGCGGGATCCAAAACAGTTGAATCGTTCTCCGCGCTTCATGACTCGGCGTTTCACTGGTGGCGTTTCCTCAAGTTAAAGAAAAGTCCGTGATAAGACCTGTCGTTATGTTTGGATCAGAATGTTGTGCAGAGATAAATTATGTATGAAAAAAGATTGCATGTAGCGGAGATGAGAATGTTGAGATGGATGTGTGGAGTAACGAGAATGGGGTAAAGTCAGAAATGAGTATATTTTTCACTTTTTAGTGGTGCCGACACCTAACAACACCACTGCAAAATCGCAGAAAAGCAAAATACGCAATTTCGATTATCAAAGAATCATCTAAATAGTCAAATTCCAGCTATTTCGATTTAAAATCCAAAGTTCGTAACCGATTTTGATATGATTTAAATGGGACCAATCTGCAAGTATACCTATCCTTTCAAATAGAACAAAATAATTTCAAATCGGTTCATAATTGTCGAAGTTATGAGGTAACAAACATAAAAAAAAACATACAACCGAATTGATAACCTCCTCCTTTTTGGGAAGTCGGTTAAAAAGTGGCGCCAGTGGTGGAAAAGTTGAAGAGAATTGCTTGTCTTTGGTATGGTTTTGTGAAGAGGGATGAAACACAAGTTACTTATGCCCAAATGATGATGCTTTAATGATATTGCAAACCAGTTTGCGCGCCCTGCGGACGTCGAACATTGGGTGGCTCGCTATCTGATCAGAATCAGGCCCGGCGCGCTGTGTTCCACGCGCTCCTCGAAGATTTGTCGTCAAAGCAGATGGGGCCCGCTAGGGTCAGTGCTTGCCGGGGTTGCGGAATTTGTTCGAAAGAGTCACCGCGGCCCTGAAACGCAAAGGGCATTAGGAGGAACACGGATAGGTTTTAGTCAGTAAGAGTCTGACACTCCCTCCTGCTTTACCCAGAGCGGGAGGAGTCATTTGATGATTTCCCATCCTTCAATTTTCAATCGCTGAGGTTCCGTCTTTTTGTACAGTCACAAATGCGCAGGCCTTTACAGGCATGTTAGCAGGTAGGACGGAGCGTGTTGCCGGGGCATTAAAGAGTTATGAATATAAATGTGGATGAAGGAAGTTAGTGGTTAGGGAAGCCACAAAATAAGATCGTTGTATTAGTTATAGATACGACCACCACTTTGGCATGAATTTATTTTTGGAGTGTGCGTTTCGTTTGTCTTCATCTATACTATATAATATTATAAAGAGGTAAAATTTGTTTGTAAGTTTGTATGTTTGTAAGTTTGTATGTAGGGGGTAATCTCAGGAACTGCGGGTCCGATTTGAAAAAATCTTTCAGTTTTAGATAGCCCATTTATCGAGGAAGGTTATAGGCTATATATCATCACGCTAAGACAAATAGGAGCGGAGCATTAACGGAAAATGTGACGCAAACGAAGTTGCGCGGGTCAGCTAGTTAGTATTATAAAGTGGAAAGATTTTGATGATAACGCATTGGTTCAAAAACTTCCTTACCGCACAGTTACTGCGGCTGAGAGGAACATTACTTATTATAGGTTTACAAAGGGATTTACGTAAATTCCAAATATTAGAAAACAGCCTAAGTCAAGCTGTATTTATTACTGACAAAAATAGTGACCCTAAGAAAATAGCAGCGCGAACGAAGTCGCGGGCGATGAGCTAGTCTGAAAAAGGCTACTTTTTTATTTTTTTTTCTTTACGTAATTCAAGGATTTGATCATAACGTACCACATTTTACCAGCTCGGTATATCGCAGCTATACAATTAGGTACACCACTAATGATGTTATTAACTCTCAAGTATTGACGAAACCAACGCTATTATCTTCTAACACTTACTATCGAAGGCTGTGAGAATTTGCGAGAAAAATGTACAAGTGTTACTCAACCCAGAGGCCGAACCCAGGACCTTATGATCTATATTCATGCTTGGTAAATGCTATAAAACACGCATAGGCTTCATTATTCTATCCTATCCTAATAAAAAAATAAAACTAGCTTTTTCCCGCGACTTCGTACGCTAATGTCCTGTTTTTTCCCAATCCCGTGGGAATTTCGAGAAATCCTCTCTTAGTACTCCCCTAAACTTCCCAGGGAACCTACATGCCAAAAGACAATGTTCAAGATTCGCCCTGTACAATAAAAGTATCGGACATACACGATATTAATTGTCTACTTTTAACCGACTTTCCAAAAAGGAGGAGGTTCTCAATTCGGATGTTTGTATTTTTTTTTTTTTTATGTTTGTTCGGGCATAACTCCGTCGCTTGCCAACCGATTTTAAAAATGATTTTTTTGTTGGAAAGAGTACACTTCCCAAATGGTCCCATGATAAGGAAACCAGGATCTGATGATGAAATACCAGAGAAGTCGAGGGGAACTTTCGAAAATCGTATGGTATCTATTTTGCAATGGTTTTCTTAGGTGTGGGGTACCACTAAAAAGTCAAAAATAAAAAACTTTTTACAAAAAAATACAACCGACTTCCATAAAAAAAACACTACAAAGTAAAAAATAACTTTAACTTCGGAAGTCGGTGTCAAAATACGAACAAACTAACAAAAACACCGAGTTCCGAAGTTAAAGTTATTTTTTACTTTGTAGTGTTTTTTTTTTGGAAGTCGGTTGTATTTTTAATATATTAGTTGCAAATACTTTTGTAAAACGGACTAGCTTCACACCAAAATGAATAATAAAAAGTACTTTACGCAACTAATAACATTAATCGCCGCCATCTTTGCGAATCGTCATGTCGTTCAAGTTTGAATTTGCATGAAATTAAAATATCTGTTTTATTTCTTATTGTAACATAATAAGTTAATGTTGGACTGTTGGTTTAAAAAAATAACTTACTACTTAATCGGTAAGGCTGGTTTCATAGTAACGCATTTGAACAGCGCCGTTCAGAAGAACTTGTTTGCAAATGCACTAGATAGATGTCGCGTTTTATTCTCACACCGTTCAAACGGGTGCCGTTTCTATTTTAACATAAATAAACACACGTTTTATCTCATTCCAAAACCAATGCTAAGAATACAGGTACTTAAGTTAGTTAAATTCTATGCATTTAAACGTTGCACTTACACACACTTAGGCTTTAGCTTTAGAAATAAAACTACATAGGTACCTACCCTTCTAAGTAGGTACCATTAGGTAGGGGAAAGTGGTCACCCTTCGTAAGCGGGGTACATTCATACACTGAGTAAAAGAGAAAAACTAAAGGACACACAAACACGCCTTTGCATGTGCGCATATTACATAACCTCAAAATCTGATACTTTCTTTTAAATATATCTATTCTGCAGCTAGTCCGCTGTAAAAATAAGATCTTCAAGGAGTTTACTAATGATAGACAATACAACACATAATTTTCCGATGCTCTTGGTTCCAGGGCGAAAAATGTTTTCGGGGGCCGAGTCACCCGCGTCCGTAGGAGAATACCCTTCAGCGAATCCCTACACGTGGTCCCCGGGTGGTGCTAAACAGGTGACACTAACCGCCTCCGTGGTCTAATGGTTAAACCACCTGATTCAGACCCAGAGGTCCCGGGTTCGATTCCCAGTGGGGGCAAATTTTTTGCTCGGTTTGGTTGGTGGTAGGACTTTTTCATAGTCCGCCTGGCAAGCTACCACCATCATGTCTAAGTCTGTCGCCATAACAACAATGTTAACAGCATTGCTGTGTTCCGGCAGTTAGAGGTATGATAGCCAGTTCCTCTGTGTAAGAGGATTCCGGGTGAAACTCGCTTCCATCTTCGGCCTAATCATCACTTTCCATCAGGTGAGATTTGGGCCAAGAGTTTCCCCGTTCTGCATTAAAAAAAAAAATGTATGGCGGCAGAGCAATGTCCTTTCAGCTTTCTGTGACCAGTAGTTTTGGCTGTGCGTTGTCTGTCAGTCAGTAACGGAAGAAATTTATATATATTGATTGTTCCGTTACTGAGTGACTAACAGATGCACAGGTGAAACTGCTGCTAGTTAGGTATATACCGCGTGTATCTGACATCGACGCACAAACGATTTCCATAGGTCCAGGGCATGATTCTGGACACCCTAGACTTTTTTCTCATTTTTTCATTTTTTTTCAAGGGTTTTTTTTACTTAAGACTGCTCATAATCGTTATCCTGACCTAACCCATTGAGATTTTTAATAAAAAAATAATTAATTAACTACTTTTACTAAAAAGAGCAATCTGAATAAGACCACGAATAGATATCAGCTCAGCTGAGCTGATACCTATTTGTGGTACTCTTGAAAAAAAATGAAAAAATGAGAAAAGAACCGACGAAAAATTCAAACACAAGGGTGTCCAGAATGGGGTGCGAAGTTAGAAGTCCTCCACGTGTGCTTGGCGGCTGCTGGTCCCTTTCGATCCGTCTGGAGGGAAGAGCAGTTGCTGGGCCGGTGCACCCTGGGCGCGGCAGTAATTTTCTCCGAGGAATGAGGGGAAATGAGAATTTCCTCTTATGCTTCGGAGAGGGTTACTGTTGCGGCCAATTTTCTGACACGGGTGGGGTCCATTGGACCAACGGGGCGTTCCTTTGCGTGACCCTCTGTGTAGCAGAGGGCATAGCAGAGGAGCAAGAGCGGGCTCGGTGTGCACTTACCCTGCCTCCGAGCAGACAGAGTTGGATGGGTCCTTCTTTGTCACCGCTGATCTCGTAATCCCTATTGAAGTGCTGTGGATCACGTCTCGCGGCTTTGATAGGGACCGAGGGTCTTGGCTTAACCGCCTGGATCGTGAGGTAGAAAACCTCTATAAAAAGTTACCCCGAATCCCAAGCGGCGGCGCACCGTGAGGGGATGTATGGCTGACGGGTGTTCCCATGGAACGAATCAGTCGCTAGTGCTCACCCTCGCCAGGGTACCTGCAGCCCCTCTGGCGAGTAAAGCAATTTATTCTGCTTATCCTGATACACGGTCCCTGTCAGGATGGACATTTATTTACCTATTGCTCGTGGGAATAATATGGATACAAACCAAAAACCCAAACCGCCGGTAACGGCAATTGTGATGAGCGGTCGGAGTCCGACGCTGCATCCAGCGGAAACGGGAGAGGCGCGGGAGGCTCAGAGAGCTCCCGGCGCGAGAGGGCCGGGTCACTTGCGGAGATCAGCAAGTTCTTCCGCAAGCGGCCTAGGCGGGATGGCGACAGAGGGTCGTCATCCGGAGAGGAGGAGGCCTCGGCATCGGCAAGAAAGATCCCCACCAACAAGCGTGGAGGGATCCGAGGCAAGGGAAGGGGCATCACTGCCTCCGAGAGGTCGGCCAAACTGGCCGAGGAGGGGCGCCACCCGGGCTCGACGGCCTGCGGGACGGGCGATGAGGACGACGTACCTGGCGGTTCCGAGGCGGAGCGTGAGGCCAGGTTTGCGAAGGAGGTGGAGGCCGCGCTTAAACAAGTTGTACATAAGCAGAAGCCGTCGACAAGGCTGAGGGCCATGCCTGCGGCTTCCGCCTCAATTATAGCGGCAGCGGAGGCCAACTTTCGGACTTCGCACGACGGGGAAATGGCCAGCCTGCGAGCGGACGTCGCCCGCCTTACGGCCGCGATGGAGCTTCTTCAACAGGAGAATGCGAAGCTCCGAGAGGACCTAGCCAGCCTGCGGGAGTCCGACTCTCGCGTAGCTACCCAGGCGGAACAACCCCGGGCGGGACAACAGCGGCAACAACAGCAGCAGCAACCAAGCAGGCCCGAGCCAGAGGACAATCAGGTCCTGGCATTGGTTCGAACGGAGCCCGCCAGCCTTCCAGCGGCGGTTCTCCGTGCTGGAGGGCATTGTCCTGCGCCCCCCTCTTGGTGCAAACAAGGTGGCTGGGGGCCCGATGACGGTGTCCTACGCGGCTGCTGCGGCTGCCGCATCCGGACCGGGGCCATCCAGTCGGCCCTCCGGCGGGGCTGTCTTGCCCTCCCCCCCAGCCAAGCCAGCTCCGGCAGAGTCGGCGCCAGCAAACGCGCCTGCAAAGGCGCAAGCTAAGGGGAAGGGGAAGGGGAAGGGGAAGGGGAAGGGGAAGGGGAAGGGGAAGAAGAGCAGGGCGCTTCCAGCGACAGCGCCTGCAGCGAGCGGTCCTCCGCCTGCGGCTCGCCAACCGACTGCGGCACGCCAACCGCCTGCGACACGTCAACCGCAGTCGCAGCCGCCGCCACCGCCCTCCCAGCCCGCCCAGCTCCCTACGCCTCCCCCGGCTGAAGCCGGATGGCACGTGGTCGGGGAGCAGCAGAAGAGGCGGAAGGCGAAGAAAAAGGCCCGAAACCAGGAGCGGCAGCGCCAGTCCCAGGCGCACAAGATCGCGGATAGGCTCCGCGCCCCGAAGACCGCCGCTGTAGTGATAACGCTACAGCCGGAAGCGGAGAAGAGGGGCGTATCTTGCCGCGACTTGCTGGCGAAGGCGAAGGAGACGGTGGATCTCCGTGAGCTAGGGATCACCGGGGGCCTCCGGCTTAAAGTCACTGCGACTGGAGCGCGGATGCTGGAGATCCCCGGGGAGGCCAGCGGCTCGTCCGCTGACGCTCTGGCCGAAAGGCTAAGAGCGTCCCTCAACGCGGACGAGGCCCGAGTGTCCAGGCCCGTTAGGTGCGCAGACCTGCGTATCCTGGGTCTGGACGACTCGGTCACGGAGGAGGAGGTCGTGGCCGCCATCGCTAGGTCCGGAGGGTGTCCTGCCGAACAGGTCAAGGCAGGCGCCATACGTCCCGACCTCTCAGGCATGCGAACCGTTACGGTTTGCTGCCCTGTGACGGCGGCCAAAGCCATTGTGGAGGGTCGAAGACTTCTGGTGGGCTGGGTGTCAGCGCAGGTCAAGCTGCTGGAGCCCAGACCTCTGAGGTGCTATCGTTGCCACGTGGGGCACCACGTGTCAGTCAAGTGCGCCTCGGAGGTCGACCGCAGCGGCCTTTGTTTCCGCTGCGGTCAGCCCGGTCACGTAGCCGTGGCCTGCTCCACCAAGCCGCACTGTGTTTCATGTGCGGCGGCCGGCAAGCCGGGTGACCACCGGGCTGGGAGCAAGGCCTGCGCTCCACCCAAGACCAAGTCCGGAGCCAGGGGGAGGCCCTCCATCGCCACTGCCACCGTCTCCAACGCCGTGGCCGTGACCGCAACCGCCGCAGCCACATCCGTCGCCTCTGCCGCCGTTGCCGCCACAGAGGGGCCCTCACAGGGGGCCCAGGGGGAGGAAGCTGACATGGAATGCCAGTAACGGCCCCACTCAGCTTCCTCCAGGCGAACATCAACCACTGCGCCTGCGCTCAGCATTTGCTGATGCAAAGCATGGCGCAGTGGTCGATCAACATTGCGGTGGTCGCTGAGCCGTATTTTGTCCCACCCAGGGATGACTGGGTTGCGGACCTAAGCGGCTCAGTGACCATCATATCGTCGGCCGCCGCCGGTACCCCGTCCCTTGAAAGTGTCAGGAAGGGACAGGGGTGCGTCGCAGCACGGTTCGGGGAGATCGTCGTAGTAGGCGTCTACTTCTCCCCGAACCGAACTCTCGCCGAGTTCCACAACTCTCTTGTAGAGTTGGGTGTCGTCGTCGGGCACTATTCCCCACCCGTACTTGTCCTCGGGGACTTCAATGCCAAGAATTTGGCTTGGGGTTCTCGTTTGACAGACGTGCGGGGAAAGATGGTGGAAGACTGGGCTCTGGAGACAGGCCTGGTCGTCCTCAATCGGGGTTCTGTCCCCACGTGTGTGCGGATGCGGGGCGAGTCGGTGGTGGACATTTCGTTCGCCAGTCCCGCTCTGTCACCGCTGGTCATTGACTGGCGTGTCATGGAGGAGGTGGAGACGTATTCCGATCACCGGTATATCCGGTTTGACGTCTCCACCCAGACCTCAAGCGCGCCGGTCGTACAGACTCCGAGTGGTCCGCGTTGGGCTCTGAAGCAGCTGGACCGGGAGCTCCTCCTGGAAGCCTCGATCGTGCAGGCCTGGGTGACATCACCGGACAGGCCTGCCGACGTCAACAGTGAGGCAGGGTGGTTCCAGGAGGCCATGTCCGACATTTGTGACGTGGCAATGCCCCGAGTCCGGCCAGGAAGAGCCCGGCGCCAGGTGTACTGGTGGTCGCGAGAGCTGGCGTCTCTGCGCGAGGCGTGCATTTCTGCGCGGCGCCGGTACGCCAGGCATCGCAGGCGTCGCATCCGTCCACCGGATGCGGATGCCATCGAAGCGGAGCTATACGAGGGATACAGAGCTGCGAAGACCGCTCTCCGCGACGCTGTCCTGCAGGCTAGGGATCTGGCCCGCGAGGAAATGCTGGCGACTCTCGACAGAGATCCGTGGGGGCGCCCTTACCTTATGGTGCGGAACAAGCTCCGCACCTGGGTCCCCCCGCTGACGCAGAGTCTCCGGCCTCAGCTCGTGGAGGACGTGGTGAGCGCTCTGTTCCCTGCGCGAGGGGAACATCCTCCCCCGCCTATGGCTCCGCCGCCTGCGGTGCCGGAAGCGGACCTAGAGGACGACGACGACGACATCACGGCTGTGACTGGGGTAGACATGAGAGTGGCGGTACGAAGGCTCAAGGCCAAGAATACCACCCCAGGGCCCGACGGCTTGCCTGGCAAAGCCTGGGCCCTGGCCTTGGAGGCTCTCGGGCCTCGACTAGAGGGGCTCTTTAGCGCATGCATGGAGAGGGGCCAGTTCCCGCTTCCTTGGAGGACCGGGAAGCTGGTCCTCATCCGGAAGCCTGGGCGCCCTGCGGACTCGCCGTCCGCATTCCGGCCCGTAGTGTTGCTCGACGAGGTGGGCAAGCTCTTCGAAAGAGTTATCGCAAACCGCCTCGCCGGGCACCTAACGGGAACGGGGCCGGATCTTGCGGACAACCAGTTTGGTTTCCGCAAGGGGCGCTCTACGGTGGACGCCGTCATGCGCGTCAGAGCCCTCACGACGGGGGATGCGGTCTCCCGGGGTGGTGTTGTCTTGGCGGTGTCACTCGACATCGCCAACGCCTTCAACACCATGCCCTGGAGCTGCATTGGGGAGGCACTCCGGTATCATCGGGTGCCGACCTACCTTCGTCGTGTTGTCGGGGACTACCTGTCCGACCGGGCAGTAATCTACCCTAGTCACAGCGGTGAGTGGAACTGGCGAGAGATGTCGTGCGGTGTCCCACAGGGTTCGGTTCTGGGGCCGCCCCTGTGGAACATCGGTTACGACTGGGTGCTGCGAGCCGACCTCCCTAGCGGCGTCAACGTCATCTGTTACGCTGACGACACGCTGGTGCTGGCACAGGGGGGGTCGTACGCGGAGGTGGCCGACGTTATGACACGCGGGGTTGCGACAGTCGTAGAGAGGATCCAGCAATTGGGTCTCGAGGTGGCGCTGCACAAGTCCGAGGCCATGTGTTTTCATGGCCGAGGCAATACGCCACCGTCGGGATCCTTGCTGACGGTAGGAGGGGTTTCCATCGGCGTCGAGTTGACGCTGAAGTACCTAGGGCTCGTCCTCGACAGCCGGTGGAACTTCGTGGAACATTTCCGACGTTAGGCACCCAAACTGGAGCGGGCCGGGGCAGCTTTCAGGTGGCTCCTGCCCAACCTGGGGGGACCAAACGCCTCCTGCCAGAGGCTCTACGCGGGGGTCGTGCGGTCCATGGCCCTCTACGGGGCCCCGGTGTGGGCGCGTTCCTTGCGGCAGCGTGCTGCCAACTATCTGAACGTGCCCCAAAAGGTGATGGCCCTAAGGATGGCCCGAGGGTACCGCACGATCTCGCGCGAAGCGGTGTGTCTCCTTGCCGGATTGCCGCCATGGGATCTGGAGGCGATAGTCCTCGCGCGCCTGCATGATTGGCTCGTGGAGGTACTACGCCGGGGGGAAACTCCGCTGACGCGGCAAATTGTCGCGCAGCGGACAGACCTCCGGCGCGATCTCATGGCGTCATGGAGACGACGACTGTCGCAACCCAGTGCAGGGCACGCCACGATAGTGGCGATAAGTCCCCTCTTTGAGGAGTGGCTAGAGAGGCGCCACGGCGTCCTCACCTTCCGCCTGACGCAGGTCCTCACCGGACACGGATGTTTCGGGAGGTACCTGCATCGAATCGGGCGGGAGGAAACGCCCGGGTGTCACCACTGTGAGGATCGACCGGAGGACACGGTGGAGCACACTGTGCAGGTGTGCCCCGCTTGGGCGGCGCACCGCCGTGTCCTCGAAACGGCGATCGGCGGCAACCTCTCGCGTCCGGCCCTGGTCCAAGCCATGGTCCGGAGCGAGACGGAATGGGACGCCGTTGCCTCCTTCTGCGAAGCAGTCATGCTAGCGAAGGAGGTGGCGGAGAGGGAGAGGAGACCCTCTCGTCCCGGCCGCCGTGGTGGACGCCGCGGGCGTCGGGGGACACCACCTGGTGACCTCCGGCCACCGTAGGCGCGGGCCTGTGGACGGCGAGCTATGGGTGGCTCGCCGTCCGTCCGTCTAGTGACGACAGGCCGTGTCGACGGCGCGTTAGTGTTCCACGCGCGCCTCAAAGAGAGTCAGCACACAGAGGGGCCCGAAAGGGCCGACGCCTGCCGGAGTCGCGGGATTATTCGCAAGAGACACCGTGGCTCCGGAACACAAAGGGCAATGAAAGAACATGGATGGGTTTTAGTCAGTAGAAGTCTGACACTCCCTCCCGCTACACCCAGAGCGGGAGGAGTCATTGGATGATTTCCCATCCCTAAAAAAAAAAAAAAAAAAAAGGGGTGTCCAGAATTATGCCCTGGACCCATAGAAATCGTTTGTGCGTCGATGTCAGATACACGCGGTATGTATGGGCATTAGTAGCCTGAAATAAAGAAGTTATAATTATTTATTTTTTAAACAGTTGGGCCATTATTATGTGTATTATTATTATTATTATTTTTTATATGTGATGGGTTTGCTCTTGACTCTAGTCTAGGTCAGAGAAGACGGAGGCCAAAGTAGGAAATAGGTTTGTTCTACAAATATGCAGACAGTTTTGTTGCTGGGCGATTTTTTTTGCCACTTCTACAAAACTTCTTATTCTTTTCGTGTGGTCGCACATACCCCTCCCACTCCCCCGAGTGAGTAGTAGCTATCTAGTATTTTCGCCGTTTTTAAGCGCCATGATGTAGGTTTATGACGTGTCTATATATAATACGTCATTGGTAACATAGTCCTCAGAGGTTGTCGGTGTTTTACAAATAACCCTACACAAACAGTAGCACACAATTGACAGATAATGCTCTTTTTCATTTACTTGATATGGGTTTGCTTTTGACTCTAGTCTTGGTCAGAGATGACAGAGACAAAGTCTACGATGGAGCGAGCTTACACAGAAGGAGCCTGTTCACTCTAACTTTGAAAAGATTAGGGTTGTAAGCGTTCGGAAACACAGACGCAGGCAAAGAGTTCCACTCCTTTGCTGTGCGCATTATGAAAGACGCTTGGAAGCGCTTAGTGCGAGTTGGTGGAATAGCAATAAGGTCGCGGGTGACTTGGCCGGTTTAATTTCCTGTATAACTTTGAAACTATTTATTTTGGGGGCCGAGTCACCCGCGTCCGTAGGAGAATACTCTTCATCGAATCCCTACACGTGGTCCCCGGGTGGTGCTAAACAGGTGAAACTAACCGCCTCCGTGGTCTAGTGGTTAAACCACCTGATTCAGACCCAGAGGTCCCGGGTCCGATTCCCAGCGGGGGCAATTTTTTTGCTCGGTTTGGTTGGTGGTAGGACTTGTTCTAAGTCCGCCTGGCAAGCTACCACCATAATGTCTAAGTCTGTCGCCATAACAACAATGTTGACAACATTGTTGTGTTCCGGCAGTTAGAGGTATGATAGCCAGTTCCTCTGTGTAAGAGGATTCCGGGTGAAACTCGCTTCCATCTTCGGCCTAATCATCACTTTCCATCAGGTGAGATTTGGGCCAAGAGTTTCCCCGTTTTTCATAAAAAAAAAAAAAATAAAAAAAAAATAACTTCTCCCTAGGAGATGCAATACTTGTCGCATTCATCATACTAATGTGATGGCTCTGCATTTATAAATAAAGTGGGGTAATTGAAGTTTGTTAATAAACGGGGTGGTAACCAACCTAGCAAGGTTGGTGGGAAAACAGCATCGACGTTTAAAAACACAGTACTTTACTTGGTGTTTAACAAATCACAGCAATCAAACTCCCCTGGTTTAGTGACCATCCGATTTTATAAGAATAGCTAGCTTTCTCGCTTAATTAATGCTCCGCTCCTTTTGGTCGTAGCGTGATGATATATTATAGCCTATAGACTTCCTCGATAAATGGGCTATCTAACACTGAAAGAATTCACTGAACAAATCCGACCAGTAGTTCCTGAGATTAGCGCGTTCAATCAAACAAACAAACTCTTAGTGCTTTATAATATTAGAAATAAACTGGGGTAATTGAATTTTGTTAATAAACTGGGTGCATGGTAACCAACATAGTTGGTGAGCAAAGTACCCATTTTACTTGGTGTTTAACAAATCACACAACTCAAACTACCCAGTTTTAGTGATCATCCGATTTTTATGAGAATGATTCGATTGCTTGAACAGTTCGGATGGCTTACATAACAGAGTACATATCAATCAACAATCATATCGTCAAAACTCGAGAGATAACAGACAGCTGAATAGTAGTTAATGTTGTAGTTGTTAAATAGTTACCTACACATATATAAGGGACTTCATTACAGTGCCTTATTCCGCAAAACCATGAACATTTTTTTTGCGATAGGGTAGAATCCATTACGAGCGTGTATTCCGTCCACTAGCGCCGCCAATCGTTTTTTATTATTTGTGGTAAATTTAAGACACGTAGATAAAAAACCGCTCTGTAGTGCACTGAAGAAATGTATTTATTATGTTTTGAGAGTTATGTTTTGTACTTTAGAACATAATTAGTTGCCAAAGTCGATATTGATGTTAGTAACATAGGAGAGAGTCGGTGTTTTACAAAAATAACCCTGTATTTTATAGGAGTGTATTAATTTATTATAATTATATAAATTTAGATAAACCACTTAGTGTATATTTGTTTGTATGTTTATTGTAATTTTATGTGTTTTTTATGATTATAATTTGTTATAGTTAAGTTAGTACCTATAGTCTGTTTTAAGTTTCCTTCTCTGTTGCTTGGCACGCTGTGTCCATATTTCTAATTAAATTCTTCTGTCGCAAGTCTGATGGTAGTTTTTTTTTTTAAATAAGCAGTAAATACCTTTGTGCTCTTTTCTCTGTACAAAATTTTCTTTTTAAGTAGGTATATTGTGTGTATATAAATAAATAAAAAGTTATCGAAAATCAATCGAACGCGTTCCCATCACTAAATACTAATTAATGGAGTAACGAGTAGGTTAAAGATCAGTCAATTAATATTTTCTAATAAACTTTAATAGTGCGAATGCAAACGCCATCATCAATAATATTATAAAGAGGAAAGATTTGTTTGTTTGAATTGAATAGGCTCCGAAACTACTGGACCGATTTGAAAAATTCTTTCAGTGTTAGATAGCCCATTTATCGAGGAAGGTTATAGGCTATATATCATCACGCTAAGACAAATTGGAGCGGAGCATTAATGGAAAATATGGCGCAGACGAAGTTGCGCGGGTCAGCTAGTCAATAATAATTATACAATTAAATATAAGTAGTTTTATTCATTAAAGTTAAGACGAAAACTTGTTACCCTTTATGAAATCGCCTAGTTTTAGGACCAATTATCAATTGAGTTTACGATGTTGTCAACCTATACAAGAGTAAGACCTCAGTGTCAATTCTACTTCACATTCGCATCTCAATCTCAAACTGTCAAAAATGTATGAAAACTAAGACTTTTTTGACAGTTTGCGATCGACATGCGAATGCGAAAGTTGTTTAAAAATTAGTAGAATGGCCCTCAGTTATCACATCTTTCTTCAGTGTCACTCATTTAGCACCTTATTTATTTACTAGCTGACCCGTGCAACGTCGTCTGCGTAACATTTCATTACCTACTGTTCCGCTCCTATTGGTCTTAGCGTGATGATATATAGCCTATAGCCTTCCTCGATAAATGGATTATCTAACACTGAAAGAATTTTTCAAATGGGACCAATAGTACCTGAGATTAGCGCGTTCAACCAAACAATCAAACAAACAAAAACAATCAATCAAACAAACAACCTCTTATGCTTTATAATATTAGTATAGATTTATTTAGGCACACCAATGACTTATTTACAAATAGATAAATATTAATTTAAAAAATATTTTCGAGGGGATTCTGTAAATAAGTCACTTACGCCTCACATCATTCTCTAAGTAGGTCTAATTAACTGGTTGTAGTGATTAACTAACGTGAACATAATATAAAAAAAAATATAAAAAGCCTTCTACGGATTGTGTGATTCTGTAAACATGTCAAAGTGAAGGCTTGGGTGCCAGTCAAGAGAAAAACAGTTGTTCATGTAAAAAATATTTGTTTTTATTCGTTTCCATGACAACAATGTGTGTTTCAATATACCCTGGATGGCGTGCGTTACCCCAGCAAAATGTTGTGCATTAGAGTGGTGAAACTAAAAAATAAAATTAGTTTATCGTGAGGAGCAGTTGGTTTACTATAGTTTACGCCTGATAAACGTGGAATAAAGTACATTGACCTTTCCCTAATATCTCTTCGTAGATACTAGAACAATAAATTAAGAACTGATTTTCATTATGAGAAAACGTAAAGGATCACGATAGAAGTCGATTCAGGAAAGCTTTATGTCATTATTTCTGATTTTGATCTTAAGAAAGCCAATAAATGTATGTGGGTCAATGTACTTTATTCCACGTTAATCTGGCGTAAAGTATAATAGATAAAATTGTGTCAATTGTAGTTTTAAAGTTATTTGAGAAAAACAGAAATTGTCAGGGTGGGAAGGGGTTTCAAACGATTCTCCACCAAAATCTGTTTCCAAAAATTCGTTTCAGTCCGGAACCAAATACATGAATAGATAGCTTTTGTTGCGTAGTAAATGTTTGTAAATAGCTATATTCTTAAGTTATTTATAGTCCAGTCATTATAGGGGGTTCACCTCGGAAAATCAGTATATTACCACGTAAAAATTTGTATTTGGGCATCTTAAAACTTCTCAAAATTCACATATAAATGGATGTCAGCAAGTATTAAAATCAGAGGTCACAGGTTACAAAAATCGATTTTGTTTAATTTTTTTGCAAATATCTCGTTTTCTATGGGTTTTACGCTATTTGTATTTTTTTATTCAAATTCAAATTCAAATTCAAAATTCAAATTCAAATTCAAAAGTCATTTATTCAAATTAGGCTAAGAGCCAGCACTTTTTGAACGTCAAGTTCTACAAAAGACAGTCCCCCAAAACGCCCGCCCGTCACCACTTCTTAGTGTTTTAGCTGTGGAGAAGAAGTGGCCAACAAACTCCCCAGCAACACATCTGTCTGTTACGTTTTAGGAACTCGAATTTATACACTGAGTAGAATGCAAAGTAATTAGTACATGACATAAAACAAAAAATAATAATAATAAAACAGCTAGCACACTATGAATCTATGATACTGTAAAACAAAATACACACTCAAGCAAGTGTTGACGATAAAAAAAAATTTACCTACATAGTGACCTACATAAATAAGTAATAAAAGACAAAAACGAAATAAAATTAAAAAAAAACAATATTATATGAACACATATAACCTGTCATAACAGAACTACTTATAGAAAAAGAACATGATAATATGTCTTGCGTTCAACACAGCGACCAACTATTCTTATCTTCTAAATAATCATTAACAGAATAGTATGCCTTCGAACAAAGGTTCGATTTTACTTTATTACTAATACATCTGGAGCAGCAGTGGTATTCTGTAACAACATTTTCGTGTCTCGACAGCGGAATCCGAGGTGAGTTTCAAATTCGTATAAATATAAGACCTTATGACGTGTGAAATAAAGTTCACTTTGTAAGCTTAGTCACTCAGGTGAAGTCGATATCAAAATGGTTATTTACAGAATAGACTAGCAGGTGGTAAAATATTCGTTCATTATTCACCTTAATATTAAAAGTTTTTGATAGGGATTACCAGTTTACCTCACATGATTCTCTGACCGCGCGCTCTCCGCCCTGTATCTCGAAAACAGTTCAAGTTATGAAAAAATGTTATACAAAATTTGTAGAGAATTTAATTTTCTACAATATTGGAAAAAATACAAACAAATAGCGTAAAACCCATAGAACACGAGATATTTGTAAAAAATGTAAACAAACTCGATTTTTGTGACCTTTGACCCCTTATTTTAAAACTTGCTAACATCCAGTTATGTGAATTTTGATAACAGTTTTAGGATGCCAAAATACAAATTTTTACGTGGTATTTTTTTTTTACTGTTGATAGGCGTACGTTTGACCGCTATCTCATCAGATGTTAAGCGATGGTGCGGTCTAAGGTGGAGCACGCTTGCCTAGAAGTAACCTATTCACTCTTGACTTAAAGACTCCCAGGTTGTAGCTATCAGGAAACACAGACTCAAGCAGGGAATTCCACTCCTTAGCTGTACGCACAATGAATGTATTCCCAAAACGTTTTGTGCGTATAGGTGGGATGTCCACCATGTACCGGTGGCACATCGCCGTACGTCTTGTGGGCCGATGGTGGAACGGGCTTGGTGGTGGTAATATACTGGGTATGTTGATTTTCCGAGAAATTCACCTTATTTAGCCTAAGATGACTGGACTATTAAAATTTTACTGCGGTAACGTTATGGAATTTCCCAGATCTCGAAAACGGCTCAACGCAGAATTTAAAAAAATATTTTATTTATTTATTTATTTATTTATTTTACAATTTATGTACACACAGAGAAACGGTACAGATATAACATTATAATTATTGGTACAAAGGTACTGCTTATTTCTTAAGAAATTTCTTCCAGCAGACCTGCGAAAGGAAGAATGAAAAAATAAATGTAGACAAAAGTGTGTAAGAAATAACAAGAAAATGGATATGTGAATGAAGCCATAGACTACTTAAATTATCAAATAAACCTACATAAATATAGTAAATATTAATTTCAGAATGAATACATACCTAAAACTAACACATACATAATATAATACATACATAAAATAAAATTAACACTGTAGAGAGGAAAGGTAGTGCTCTTTAAGACGAGTCTTGAAAAGAGAAATAGTTTTCAAGTCTCGAATGCTAGGCGGAAGTGAGTTCCACAGTCTAACTGCAAGGACAGTGAAGGAGTAAGAAAAGTAGCTGGTTTTATGTGGATGGGTTTTAAGGATGGATTTAAGGTGTGATCTGCACGGTGCATTACTAGGACGAGCGTAGGAAAAGCGCTCACGCAGGTAAGAGGGATAAGACGGATTGTGAAGGATGTTGAAAAGGAGACATAGAATCCGAGTGTTCCTGCGAAGACGGATAGGGAGCCACTTGAGTTGCTTGCGAAGCTGAGAAACATGGTCGTACTTGCGTAGACCGAACACGAACCGAATACATAAGTTTTGCAGGCGCTCAAGCTTGTTTAATAGCTCCTCAGTAGCATCCAGGTAGCAGGCGTCGGCATAATCTATAATCGGCTGAATAAGTGTTTGTGCTAAGGAGATTTTAGTTCTCAACGGCAAGAGACCCTGGAGACATTTCAGTGAGTGCAGAGAGAAGTAAACCTTCCGACTGACCTCATTGACATGCGCACGCCACGTAAGATTGGAGTCAAGAATAACACCCAAATCTTTGGCAGTTTTGGCATAGTCAATACGAACGCCATCAAGATGTAAAGGCGAAAGAGATGAGATAACAGCAGCATTCCGAACGAATCGGCTACCTAAGATCATGGCCTGTGATTTAGTTGGGTTGATCTGTAAGCCGAATGATTTAGCCCAAGCGCTGATACAACCCAGGTCATGATTCATTGCAGCAATGGCAGAATCCGCGTCAGAGACAGTAAAATGTCGGTAAAGTTGCAGGTCATCTGCATAAAGATGGAAATTGGAGGAGATAACTTTGGTAACGAAGTTAATGAAAATCGAAAAAAGAAGAGGAGAGAGAACACTACCCTGAGGAACACCCTCAGTGAGGTTACACCAGTCAGAGAAGGATTCATCAAGGTGGACACGCTGAGACCGTCCCCGAAGATAAGAATTGAACCAGGCTATTGCAGAAGAAGAAAGATGAATAGATTTGAGTAAACCTAGTAAGATGTCGAAATCCACCGAGTTGAAGGCGCTACTAAAGTCAAGCAATACAAGGACAGTAAGCGACTTGTTCTCCATAGCCCAGCGGATATCGTCGGTTACTTTTAAAAGAGCAGTAACAGCACTGTGACCCGCGCGAAAACCAGATTGAAAAGGGGATATTATTGAGTTGGACGTCAAGAAAAGAGATAATTGTCTATGAACCAAGTGCTCAAAAACTTTTGAAAGAAATGGAAGAATAGAAATAGGTCTGAAATGAGATAATAATGATGGATTGTTAGTTTTGGGTAACGGTAAAATGTGAGCCTGTTTCCAGACTGACGGAAAGGAGCAAGAGGAAAAAGAGTGATTGAAAATGTGAGTGAGAACAGGGAGCAATGAAGGAAGGATAAGAGTAACCATTCTGGAGCATAACTTATCATTGCCAACTGCAGAAGAAGTAATCGTGAGTACAGATTTCTTAACGTCTTCCTCGGTAACACTGCTAAACTCAAAATGAGAACATTGTGGCAACGGAAAGTCGGATATTCTTTCCAGTGTCGCAGCTTTTACACAAGGGTCAAGAGAGAAGGGAAGGTGAGAGAAGTGCTTATTAAGGTCATTGAGGTTCACATCCTTACACTGGCTGGCAGAAGACTTGCCAATGCCAACAGACTTGAGAAATTTCCAAATATCGGAAGAACTGCGGTTGTCGAGTTGTTCATGAAAATAGCGTCTCTTAGCATCTTGACACAGATGCCTGCAGCGATTACGAAGCGATTTATAATAAGAGAGGTTCAGGTCTGAAGGTCTGCGCTTATACCTGCTCTTAGCCTTGCCCCTGCGTGCCATAAGCTCTTTAATTAGAAGCGTGATCCATGGTGCAGGGTTATGTTTTACTTTAACACGTCGGATAGGGGCATGCTGGTCATACAAGTCGAGGACGGTCGCGTTAAAGCAATTCACCTTGTCATCGATGTCATCGATCTCAACGAGAGGAGTCCAGTCGAGATCATCTGCATCACAACGCAACGCCTCCAGGTCAATGCCCTTGTAGTTACGCAGATATAAGAGCTGGGGCTTACGTTTAGGAACACGGATACGATACGTCAGATAAATGAGGTCGTGGTAAGAAAAGGTAGCAGTAAGTTGACCATAGTTAGAGACGTTATTGGAAGAGGATACAATCATGAGATCTAATAAGGAGGGTGTGCAATTAGGAGAATAGTGAGTTGCAGAAAGAGGTAAGACTTGAAGATTGAAAGAAGACAGGAGAGAGAGAAGTTTAAGGGAGCGAGAGTCATTTTTAATAAGGCAAGTGTTAAAGTCACCCATTAAAATAACGTGCTCATACATAGGGCAAAGATTACTGAGCGTGCTGTCAAGTGCCTCGAAGTAGTCAATACGAAGGTTAGGGCTGTACAGCACTGCAAGCAATACCTTAGTGAGGTTAATAGAAATTTCCAGAAACAAATATTCAGCCGACTCAGAATAAGGAGAGGGAGACGCGCTGACAACCTTGTAGGGAAGGTCAGCGCGTAGGTAGATGGCTACACCTCCTCCACCTTTACCTGTCCTATCGTTGCGGATCAAGACGAAGCCCGGGAGTGAGTATTGAGTAGAGGGAAGAGATGGCTTTAGAAAAGATTCAGAAATCAATAAAGCATCAAGGTGAACACTGCTAAAGGATGCTAGAAGATCAGTATAGTGGCCAGGAACACTCTGGGCGTTTATATGCGCTATATGCAAATTTTTAGGGCTGTTAGAAAAAAGAGAAGAAATTTTATCATGTAAGGTGAGCGGAGGGGAAGGGTCACTATCCGCACTAGCAAAACTGTCGGAAGAAGAGCACGAGAAAAAGCTGTCATTAAGATTAGCCACGTCGTACATATATATATATATATATATTTATATACTATAAAAAGATAAAATAAATATAAATGATCTAAAGTTTATAATATTATACTTAAAATCTCTTAAAATATGTAAAACGCTTATAACGAATCTATCGAATATAAACCACCCCAACTCGCTAGGTATATTGGCAGAAATTTTACAAAATAAGTTATACGAAACACAAACAAATCAATTTACAAACCGAACCGTACGTGAAAAGAAACGGAACGCGACAATTGCAATGCCACTGTCAAATGAACAAAGATGACATCTGTCACATTCATACGAACGAAATTGTCAAAAAATAGGTTCAACAGTAAGAGAGTTAAAAAATAACTTTATGAACTACCGGCTCGAGAATTACAAAAGCGAATGCCATAATGCTAAGCAGCCAAATTCAGAAGCAAAGTAACGCAAATGCACCGACAATATCAACAACAAAGAACGAGTTACTTGCGCAAACGCGTCTTCCTCAAATTCTTTGCGGGCGGAGCAGATGATGCGGCCACAGGAGATCCAAGTTCTACTGATTGCGCAGAATCCCCGGCGTCGACTGAGCAGGACGGGAATTTGACTATAAGATCATTAAGTTCGCCTGTCGTTTCGATCTTCTTTCGGGTCTTATCAGGGCAAATCACAATAATCCTGCCTTCCATGGACCAGCAATTAGGCATGCCAAAGTGCTTACGAGCAGCTGCAAACATACGGTGCCTAGCTTGTGTCAAAAACTCGGAGATGGTTATCCCAGTGCCTTTGAGGGTTTTCTTGCCGTCCCATATCAGTTGTCGGTTTTCCATCTTGAATAATCGGACTAGTATGGGACGGGATTTCTGCTTAGAGAATCCGAGTCGATGACAGACATGGATTACACCTTTGTCCTTACTCAACTCTGTCAACTTCATTTGGTTGGATAATATGTCGTGGACAACTTCAATTAAATTTTCACCATCCTTCTCCGGAACACCATGGAATAGAAGGACCTTTCGCCGCATGGTAGTTTCATGTCTGTCAAACCCAGCAGCCAGCAGCTCAATTTGGGATTTCAATTTAGATAGCGCTTCACAGACAAACTGCTTGAATTCTGCAAACTCACATGCAATTGAAGAAATATCCGGTGAAGCTGGTGCTGTACTAGAGGTGGCCTTCTGCAATTTAGCCTCATATTCCTGCATGCGGGTTCCAAACAACTTCTCAAGGTCATCAAGGCTGGCAGTTAGTTTAGTGTCCATGGTAATTGAGTGATAGTGAAAAAGTTGATTAGTATCCAGGTATGTAATGGTGCTTCAAACTTGGTAACAATATATGGCGTGAGTGGGGTGATTTAATATTAAATTAACTGGTTTATTTCATGAATAAAAACTTTTTACTATTTTATAACTTAATTTTACAAAGAGCTAATTAATTTCGATGTAAACACTTTGTCTACCCACAATCTTGTAATAATAATTAATAGAAATATATAAGAAAATAAAATATATTATAATTAATAGGCGAACACTAAGAGAGGGGTTTCTCGCAATTTCTACGAAAACGGGAAAAATCAGAATATGCGAAGTCATAGACAATGCTAGTACACAAATGAAATTATGAATCTTCTTCTTCTATAAAAACTAGCTGATCCGCGCAACTTCGTCTGCGTCACATTTTCCATTATTGTTCCGCTCCTATTTATCTTAGCGTGATGATCTTCCTCGATAAATGGGCTATCTAACACTGAAATAATTTTTGAAATCGGTCTAGTAGTTTCGGAGCATATTCAATTCAAACAGTTTTAGCGAGACTAACGAACATCAATTCATCTACACTATCTGAGTTTCCGATATATCGGCACTATTGCAAGCGATCACGGAGTAACCGAAGATCCTGCGGGTGGGATGTTATTGGCAGACATATCGGTCTACCCTCTTTCGTAGTCTTTTATTACGACCATCTCCGGTACCACTGTCCACAAACTCACTTTTCCCGCAACTGTTCTCGACCATGAAAGTTTAAAACAATATTTAAAAAAACGGGGAGGTAGGGCAGCCAGTTGACGGGAGTGAAGCCGCGTGATACAGCTAGTCAACAATAATCCTCTCAACTGCAACAACTAAATAAATGACGTCACAAATAAATAGCAATCTCATGAATGCGATACAATTTACTTTAAACGCTTTGTAATAATAATTGTATTAGTACATTAACGTACGTCCGTGAGTCGCATCACATAATGTTCTCGTTTCCGCTCCGTTCACTTAGCTGGACCAATTATGTTTATTACTAAACGAAGGCTTAGGGTCAAAGTGGATTGTACAGTGATGAGCAAAAAGAGATGAGATTTTTTTGCTTTGGTAGGCACAAGATAAATGATCAGAAACGATTTTTAACGCACATTTAGCCTTTTACCAAGTTCATTGGGGCCGGCTTCCAGTCAAATCGGATTTTCCTGAACACCAGTGTACCAGACTTCAACAACCCATTAACTGGGTAACACGGTACTGCTCCTGCCCAACCTGGGGGGACCAAACGCCTCCTGCCAGAGGCTCTACGCGGGGATCGTGCGGTCCATGGCCCTTTTTAGGTCCCGGTGTGGGCGCGTTCAAATAATGAGCAGCACGCTGCCTGCGTGCTGCTCATTATTTGAACGCGCCCCAAAAGGTGGTAGCCGTAAGGCTGGCCTGAGGATACGAGGACTATTCGAAAGAGATACCGCGGCTCCGGAACACAAAAGGCAATGAAGGAACATGGATGGGTTTTAGTCGTCTGACACTCCCTCCCGCTGAGATAGATATGTCATTCGATGATTTCATATTCCTAAAAAAAAGGTGCTTCTTGGTAAGACTGGAGTCAGATTGACTAGCAATCCGCAACGACTGCCAAAGATCTACAAATGACGGCCGGGACTAACGGCTTAACGTGCTTTCCGAGACACGGAGGAAACTCGGTATGTTAAGATGTCATCATCCACAAATTGCAAAACTATTTAGTCCGCCAGGTAAAAATAATGGACACGTATTTTTTGTTTTAGTAAATCAATGAATATCGGCAAAGATACCAAAACTCGTGAAGTCACGACCAAAAATTATGCCACGGCGTGACGTATTGAGAATTTTAAAAGCGTCGTAATTTCGTCATTATTTTGGTTCCAGTAACAAAAGAAAAAATACGGGTCAAATATTTTTTGATAATCTAACTGACGGACTAATTAGATTTTTTCAGGACACAAGCCTATTGTCGAAGAACACTAAAAGGAGCACTTGAGAAATGCCACCTTATATTTTCTGCCGGCAAGCTTTGCTATACCATTCCGGAGTAAAGGATATAAGTTCAGATACAAAAATATTCGAAGGTCAATTCTCGAACTTAAAACGTTCAATTTCAAGTCGCAATAATCAATTTCAAGCACTTCTCAAAATGTTTTAAAATCAAAAGGTCATCATCAAATCAGCCTGCAATCAAAAAATCCCCACTGCTGGATATAGTTCTCCCCCAAGCATCGCCACAACGACCGCTCCTGTGCGTCTCGCATCCATCGGCTACCCGCAACCTTCACCAGAACATCGGTCCACCTTGTGGGAGGCCGCGCCAACGTTGCGTCTTTCGGTACGCGGTCACCACTCCAGAAGTTTTCAGCCCCATCGACCATCTGTTCTGCGAGCAATGCACTGCCACCTCAGTTTGATGAAAATTAGAGGTGTTTTTGTCAAATCGCGACTGAATACGAGAATTGCCACCCTGATTGTTCTCATGAAATGGTGGATAGGTGTCGCATTTGGTCATTGGTCTTGGGCATAGAGATGTCCATAATTACATAGGCAACGGTGAATCTTACCTGGCATCAGATAGGTTTGCTTCGAAACCGGAAAACCACCATCAGCATACTACTGCCCTTTCGACTTTGATTCGACTTTCCGCTTCAGGTATGCGAAATTTGTTCGAAAGAGTTACCGCGACCCTGGAACGCCAGAATCTGACACTCCTTTCCACTCCACCCAATACGGAAGGAGTCATTTGATGATTTCCCATCCTTAATAAAAACAAGTGTGCAGCTGAAAACCTTTATTTTACTTCCTCTCCTCTTTCTCGCGTCATATTCCTCATTGCTGAGGGTTGTGAATCTCTTGATGAGTAACGGGACAGGTAACGTATATATACCATTTAGCACAAAAATACACTTGTCAAAGTTCTATCATCACCATCATATCAGACGAAAGACGTCCTCTAAGCTGCTGACCATGGCCATCCCCCAAGCATCGCCACAACGACCGGTCCTGTGCGTCTCGCATCCGTCAGCTACCCGGGACATCGGTCCACCTTGTGGGAGGTCGCCACTCCAGAACTGTTGAGCCCCATCAAACATGCGTTCTGCGAGCAATAGCAGTATAGGCAGTCCATCCTGTCCGCGATCATCGCCAGGACGGTATTGGTGCTACCCAATGATATAATATAAAACTATAGATACGTTGTCCACACTCTAAAATGACAACATGAAATGAAGCCAATTGGCCACATCGCGCTTAGTTACGCACCAACCTGTCGCGCGACACTACGTTTGTTTTGTTGTCAATTTGACTATTACTTATCCTGTGACGTAACTAAAGATGTATATTTGTCTCCCTCTAGAAACAGGCATCCCGCCGTACGGTGACATATTTTCTTTCCCTTTCTTCATGCGTATTAGTAGCTATCTAGTATTTTCGCCGTTTTTAAGCGCCGCGATGTTGGTTTATGACGTGTCTAATTGTCTAATACGTGATTGCTGCTACCCCACACCCTACGCACCAGAGATGCGCTTCGCTTGCGCATTTTTGCGTAAAAGCAATCGGTGCACGCCTCGGCGAACATACCTGAGCGGCGAATATGCCCTGCCTACTGCCACTTTAGTTTGGCGATACTTCGGGCTATGAGGGTAACCTTGGTTCTCTTGCGGATATCATCATTCCTGATACGATCACGCAAGGTATCTCCAAGCCTTGCCCTCTCCATTGCCCTTTGAAAGACTTTAGGCCTTCTGATGAGGCCCATTGTGAGCGCCCAAAATTCTATAGCGTTCATATCTTGTAGAGTCTTGTTTAACACTAATCTATACTTCTATACTAATATTATAAAGAGGTAACATTTGTTTGTAAGTTTGTTTGTAACTACTGGTCCGATTTGAAAAATTATTTCAGTACTAAATAGCCCATGTATCGAGGAAGGATATAGGCTACATATCATCACGCTAAGACTAAAAGGAGCCGAGCATTAATGGAAAATGTGACGCAGACGAAGTTGCGCGGGTCAGCTAGTAGTATATAACCACTAGCTGACCCGCGCAACTTCATCTGCGTCACATTTTCCATTACTGCTCCGCTCCTATTTGCCTTAGCGTGATGATATATAGCCTATAGCCTTCCTCGATACATGGGCTATCTAAAACTGAAAGAATTTTTCAAATCGGACCAGTGGTTCCTGAGATTAGCGCGTTCAACCAAACAAACAAACAATCAAACAAACAAACTCTTCTGCTTTATAATATTAGTATAGATGTAATCAAAAAAACTATCGGTTTAATACCTCATAATTTAAATCGATAATTTTGGAGGAAAATCGTTGTGTATACTTATTTTGGCACGTGACTGTACACGCAGGGCCGCAGTACATAAAGTTAGTTCGCCGTCAATTGATCATTACGTCACAACAATTTGAGATGCGTACTTCGTTGGCTGCGTAGGTACGGGAATGTCAGTATTGCTACAATTTTTAATGGATACTTGTTTTTAACCGACTTCCCAAAAAGGAGGAGGTTCTCAATTCGGTTGTATGTTTTTATGTTTTTCACCTCACAACTCCGTCATATAAGAACCGAATTGAAAATGAATTCTTTATTTTTCAAATCGGTTTTATCTTAAAGGACATACTTGTCGATTGGTCCCATTTAAATTTTATCAAAATCGGTATAGAAATTTGGATTTTAAATCGAAATAGCTGGAATTTGTTTACTTGGACGATGGTTTTTTGTCATCCAAGTAAACGAAATTGCGTATTTTGCTTTCCTGCGATTTTCAGTGGTGTTTTTAGGTACCCCACGTACAAAAAAAAAGTGAAAATAAAAAAATACAACCGACAAATAAAAAATAACTTTAATTTCGGAAGTCAGTGTCAAAATACGAAGAAACTAACAAAAACACCGACTTCCGAAATTAAAGTTATTTTTTATATGTCGGTTGTATTTTTTTATTATGAAACATTAAAGATTATTGGAAAATTGTTCGTTGGTGAGTGAGTATTTTGGTGGCAGTACAGGCACGTTAGACTTTCAATATAGTCTTATTTGCTGATTAAAAATTAAAGGGGATTTTTTTTGTCGATGGCCTCTCGCAGCTATTGACTCTATAAAGCCATAGCTACTTAACCGAAATTAAAGGGGAGAACCCGCTTTAATGTAAATAAGAAATTAAAGAGGGCTTCACCATTTTTTTTTTATTTAATTTTTATTGTTTGTTGATAAAGCGGCAAAAGAAATCAAGTCAAAGCATTTATTTCAAATAAACCATTTACGGGCACTTTTGAATTATCAAGGTCGGTCAGTCAAAAACATGAAGCTATTTGCACGTTCCAAAGCTATGCCATGCCATGCTATGCTATTCTAATGTTAGTGACCATGAATCTTTAAAACAATATAACGTTCCAAAGCGTCTTCATCTGCCTAGCCTTTTCCCAACTGTATTGGGGTCGGCTTCCAGTCAAACCGGATTTAGCTGAATACCTATTTTACGTAGAGCAGCTGCCTACCAGACCTCCACAACCCGTTAACTGGGTAACACGGTACATCTTGGCAAGACTGGGGTCAGATTTACTGGCTTCTGACAATCCGTAACGACTGCCAAAGATCTACAAATGACAGCCGGGACCAAAGGTTTAACGTGCTTTCCGAGGCACGGAGGAAACTCGGTATGATAAGGTGGTCACCCATCCACAGACCAACCTCGGCAAGCGTTGCTTAACCTTGCAGATCGACCTGTGCGGCTGTTATTATTTAGCCACGAGCTCCTCAAAAATAAACTATTCTTATTCTATTCTTATTTGGCGGCCGGGACCACCAGCTTTAAATACGTGCCTTTCGAAGTAAACTGGTCATCTCAAATATCTGAATGACGGTTTGTGTACCGCCATCCAGTGGCACGATATCAGGCCATCCACCCTGCCGGCTACCGTAGCAACGACTGTTGGGGCTGTCGCGCACCCTACGCATCAGTGATGCAATTCGCAGACACAGCAGCGAGCTGATATCCAGAACAGGTGCACACATCCCCGATGCCGACGCGGACTTGATAAAAAATACACGGTTAAGCTTCTTTTTGACTAAAATCTATCATCAAAGAACACAGCCATAAGGAAAAAAATACTTTTAATCACCTTCTATAAACCTTATGATTATTTTGACCTAGTTACATCAAATGTGATGCACTCATCACGATCACTGATCATTTGTAATTCATCAATATATCATCATTGTAAGACCATCACAATTTTCGTACCCTCAGGGTAACGTTATATTACTTGATTAATTAGAAGGTTTGATCATATTGTACTATGGAGGTGATCGGAGGGGGGGAGCTAAAAAGGCCACTTTAGGAGAAATATTAGAATCATGATATTAATCACGTTCTCAAATTTCATTTTCCATTATTTTTATTACTATTGGTAGGTATACGTTTGACCGCTATCTCACCTGATGTTAAGCGGTGATGCGGTCTAAGGTGGAGCACGCTTGCCTAGAAGTAGCCTATTCACTCTTGACAGACTCCGGCAGGGAATTCCACTTCTTAGCTGTACGCACAATGAATGTATTACCAAAACGTTTTCTGCGTATAGGTGGGATGTCCACCATGTACCGGTGGCGCATCGCCGTACGTCTTGTGGTCCGATGGTGGAACGGGCTTGGCGGGATTAAGTTATGCAATTCCGTCGCACACTCCCCAAAATGTAACCATAGAAAACCGACAGGCCAGCAACTCGGCGTCGATGCTCAAGACTTTGGAGCTTTGACTCGACGAGCCTATCATTGCCGATGATACTCTTGGCTCGTTTTTCAATTGACTCGAAGGGATCAAGCTGGTATTTGGTAGATCCGTCCCAAAGATGAGAGCAGTACTCCATACACGATCGAACTTGCGCTTGATACAGTTTATGAAGCTGTTCCGGCGTGAAGAGTTTTCAACTTTATCGCTAACTCATTAGGTAGGAAGCCGATCCACGTAAAATACTGGTACTCAGCTAAATTCGATTTTATTGGAAGCTGACCCTAATATAGTTGGGTAAAGCTAGGCAGAGGATGATCGCTTACGCATAAGGTTTATTTATTTATTTATTAAAACTTTATGCACAAGTAATGTACAAAGGCGGACTTAATGCCATAGGCATTTTCTACCAGTCGACCTTAGGGTGGTGCAGAGACAGCATGGTAGGTGCAACATATAGAAAAGACAAACCGAGAGGAAGAAAAAAAAATACAATCTATAATAAATACATAAATACATACATACACATAACCAAAATTATTAAGAATCCAACGAATTACCGCTGTAGTGATTCTTCCAACTTCTTGCGAATATGCTCACGAGCCTTCACCTTAAAGGACAACCGACTTGTTGCCATCCTGATGGTTAACGGTTGATTGAAAAAAAAATACAAATACGGGTAGCGTGATTTGCTTTCTGATTCTGCTGAAGTAGCCTTTTTAGACCCGCAGTTCATCGCGCAACAGACCTTTCAATCGCCAGGGTTGCAGAATTGTTAAAAAAAGTCACCGCGGCCCTGGAACGCAAAGGGCATTTGAAGGAACACGGATGGGTTTTAGTCAGTAAGAGTCTGACATCACCCAAGCGAAGTCATCAAGCACAGGAGAAGTAATTTGATGACTTCCCAATCAAATAATTGGTGACGGTCAATTACTTTTTTTTTTTTTTAAACGTGGAAACTCTTGGCCCAAATCTCACCTGATGGAAAGTGATGATTAGGCCGAAGATGGAAGCGAGTTTCATCCGGAATCCTCTAACATAGAGGAACTTGCTATCATATCTCTAATTGCCGGAACACAACAATGCTGTTAACATTGTTGTTATGGCGACAGACTTAGACATGATGGTGGTAGCTTGCCAGACGGACTAAGAAGTCCTACCACCAACCAAACCGAGCAAAAAAATTGCCCCCACTGGGAATTGAACCCGGGACCTTTGGGTCTGAATCGAGTGGTATAACCACTAGACCACGGAGGCGGTTAGTATCACCTGTTTAGCACCACCCGGGGACCACGTGTAGGGATTCGCTGAAGGGTATTCTCCTACGGACGCGGGTGACTCGGCCCCCAAAAACATTTTTGAAACACTTGACAAGGATATACTAATAGGATTGTCAAAATTAATACAAAACTTTTAATACAAATAAAATATAACTGACGTGTTTTGTTTGGAAGTCGGTTATACTTTTTTGTAAAAAGGTTTTCTTTTTGTTTTTCACTTTTAAATGGTGATACTTGGACGACGTCTTCGTCTACGCAGAAATTAAAATAATTAAAAATGCTTATAAAATAAAAACTACTGATCCAAACTAAATATTTTTTACAGGATTAAATGGCAAGTACGGTAAGTATAAAAAAAAACCGCCGAATTGAGAACCTCCTCCGTTTTAGGAAGTTAAAAAAGTCTTCAAACAGGGTCCATATTGGCTCACCTAAAGTTCTTTACCCGAAATTGTTCTTCCTAATGATTTATAATCCGAATGATCACTCTCCCTACAATTTTTCATCCTAAAGTTTTCATTCATACTATTTGTAGTGCTACCGGCGATGTTCATAACACTCATGTTTCCGAAAATTGTAATTAATAATATCATTAATGTAGGTAAATATATTTAAACTCCTACTGTTTTTTATCATAACGCTTTTATCCCTAAACATAATTACCGTAATATAGAAAAATTTCGCGACCAATTTCGAGGTAGCGCTCGCCGGCCGCTGCCGCGGCACCGCTCGCTTCGCTCGCTCGGCTCGGGCCTAGTTGGTTACAGTTCTAACCTAACCTATGGATATCATTGCAGGTACACACCGCTATAAATTAAATAATAAAAATATAAACAAACAAAAAAATACAACCGACTTCAAAAAAAAAACTACAAAGTAAAAAATAACTTTAATTTCGGAAGTCAGTGTTTTTGTTAGTAGTTTTGTTTTTTTTTTTTTTGAAGACCTTTGTATTTTTTTGTAGAAGGTTTTTTAATTTTAGCTTTTTAGCTGTACTCCACACCTAACAACACCACTGCAAAATCGCAAAAAAAGCAAAATATGCAATTTCGATTACTTAGATGACATAAAACCATCATCTAAGTAGACGAATTCCAGCTATTACGATTTAAAATCCAAAGTTCGTAACCGATTTTCATAAAATTTAAATGGGACCAATCTGCAAGTATATCCTTTCAGATAAAATAAGAATTTTTCAAATCGGTTCATAATTGTCGGAGTTATGAGGTAAAAAACATTTAAAAAAACATACAACCGAATTGAGAACCTCCTCCTTTTTGGGAAGTCGGTTAAAAAGATATGACTTTGAATAATAGTGTAAAAGATGGTTATATTGAGAAAATGTAGGAAAACAAATAAAAGTATAATAGATATTTATTGCTACTGACAATATGAAGTTGAATGCTTCGGAATATGAACATTAGAGACATAGTAGTTAGGAATTGTGATTGTTAGGATGAAAAATGTTAGGAAGAACATTTTCGGATTTTCAATTATCGGAGTTGAAAATTTAGGTGAACTTTGGCGCACCCCTTCAAACAGCTCCCGTATACAATAATCTTAAGTATAGGTACTATTGCACTAAAGAGAAGATCTCAATTGAATTACCCTCAAAAAAACGTAATATGCGCTCTGAAACTGTTTTTGTTTCCGCTATTAAATAAACTTAAGATATGTACTTAGATATATTCTTTATTTTACACCATAACGCATTAAAATCTATAAACATAGTCTGTTACGTCTTCATCTATCAACATTCACGGCAAAAAGATAACCTTCCTTTCGGTGCAGTCGGGTAAAAAAACAATAGTTTGCTGTAGTGGAATTAACTTTCAGACATTTAATTCTAATGAAATCAATTGTTTTATCCGTTTAAACACTTTTCCTACTATGTATTGAAAACATCATGTTATATAAAAAAGTCTTAATATTTTTGCTAGAAAAACATGGAAGCTACGCCGTTGCATCCTTAGGCGTCGAGGGGAATTAGGGACCGGGACCGCGGTCCAAGACTACACCTTTATTATTTTTGAGTGGTACTTTGGGACCACAAATAAACTAAACAAAATTATGTCTCGGGAAAGTACGGATGGCCAAAAAATTTAGATGTTGTACAAATAAAACCATTATTATGAAACGACCAAATGTTTCCTTTATTTCAAAAATGGCAGCCTTCTTATAGAAATAATCCTAAAAAAAAACAATACAAAATATAGTTACTATAATCTTACGTACGTTTTAACACTTTTCCTATTGCGAGATAGGCTAATTCAAAAACAGTTTAAGGATGACTTTGACCGTTCTTTCCCTGTGCTCTTCAAATAATACCCTTTATCTCGTACCGGTACTAATAATTCGCGTAATTGTTGATAAAAATTTAAAGTACAGTTTTTGTTAACGGTACTATACTTAATTTTTTTGTGGTCCTAAAGTACCACTCAATAATATAGAGGTAGTCCGGGACCGCGGTCCCGGTCTACCACTCAATGATATAGAGGTAGACCGGGACCGCGGTCCCGGTCTACCACTCAATAATATAGAGGTAGTCCGGGACCGCGGTCCCGGTCTACCACTCAATAATATAGAGGTAGTCCGGGACCGCGGTCCCGGTCCCGAAATCCCCTCGACCCATCCTTAGGTCCACTAACATAGACCCTGTGCATAAAAAAATATAATAAGAAAGATTTGCTTTTCGGAAAATTGGGAAGAGAATTACAATCCCGGACACTATAATCGGGACAACTCTGATTATTTATCATAATTTCATCCTCCTGCCTCCTAAACGGTACATCGAAAAATTTTAGAAAGCCGGAAAATTGTGAATATACTATTGACATCATGTGAGCGTGACGTGAGTATTCGCAAGCCACCCATCCAATTCTATATCTAAACAACCGTCGCTTTACGTATCAAAACCTCAAAGTTTATCAATCTTTAAAACTCATTAAGATTTTTTTCAATTTTTATTTCGTACCGAAAAACCCATGTACGTTGCGCCACTAGCAAAGCATCCTTGGTTACTCAATTAAAATATAATTTACAGTATATTATTAAAAAAAGATGTTTCTCATCACAAAATTCATGAGGAAAATTACAAAACAGGACAAAAATTTCCGACATAACCAATCGATAAAATTATAAGCAACCAATCCAATTCCTAAACCATCACTGCATAACTCCAAAACCGCGCTCATTCTTGAGAGAGAACCCTGTCACTATTAACCAATAATCTCCCACACTCTTCAAGAATTTTCACCATTTTCCTATAAAAAAAAACCAGAAGCAACCCCACCAACGCATTCTTCCCAACTGACATAGAATTCGAAGTAAACTATTAAAATAATAATTATTTAATAGAAAATAATATGACATACTCATGGCAATTACAAAATAGGACAAAATTACTGGCACAATGTTTTTTATCTTCCTCCCACCCAATTGCTACTTCTTTTTTTTTTTAATCTATTTTTAGGGAGTTTTGTTCTTTGAACATGTCAGCCCCGCTGAATCATAACTGACCAATACAGCAACAATATAATACGATAACATAAAAATAACAAGACCTCACTAACGCGTGTATATCTTAAATATGTTGAGAGCCGCAGACGAAAGGGGATTTGCTAATATTACTAAAAAAATCCCAACATCCATCTTATTTAGTTTAAATTCTAGCACCAGAGATTCCCTGTCTCTCACATACTCAGTACAATCCATTAATAAGTGTTGAACATCACAATTGGTACTCCGAATAGTTTTGGAAAACCGGAAAACCGTTCGTAACAGACATACGGACAGAAAGACACTGACGTGAAGAGTTAAGTGTTTGGAAGTCACCCATCTAATTCCATACCTAAATAACCGCTGCATATCTCCAAAACCTCGCGCTTCCTTCAAAAATCCTCTCACTGTTAGCCAATAAACACGCTCACATTTTAAGAATTTACTCCATTTTCCATTAAAGGAAAAAAAAACCCGGAAGCAACCCCACCAACGCATCCTTGGTTGCCCAACTAACAGAATTCAGAGCATGTATATAAGAGTACAAGTCCCCTTGCATCTCTCAGTCATCTTTGCGCAGTACTTACGTGCACACGTTTACATTAATTCTGTGTTTGTGATTGTGCAGTGAAGTGTAAGGAACGAAGGCGTTTGAAAAAGTTAGTTCTGTTTTTGAATTACTTTACTTTTATTTTTTAGTCTTGAGTTTTTTTTTTCAAGGAGTTGTTAGTCTGTTGCATGTTTTTTGCAATTAACGTTTGCGTTCTAAGTTAAAATCTAAAGAGGATTCCTATTGCATAGAATATAACTATTATTGTTAATATAAAAAATATACTATATTACTTGGAACATAAAATAGACTTATCTGCCTGACCTAAAAGTATTTGCAAAAATTTGATAGACAAATCTTTTTTTTACATTAACGAATAACATTTTAAAAATATGATCTGAAGAGAATTGAATCTCAAAATTTATATGTAGAAAGTGTTGCTTCAAATTAATGTTCAATTTTTATTTATCGCAAAATAACAAAAAATGAACCAATAATACCTCTATAACACTAGAATTCTGAAAACAAAACTAAAAAATTAACAGTAAATTAGAACCATAACAAATCAAAATTAACTACACAACAATATCAATTCATCAAAAATCATAAAAACTGAATACTTCCTAACATTTTCAACAGTATTCATAGACATTAGTTACTTCCTAGCCAAGTTACAACTAAGTTATTAACATAAGCATGGAAGCCATACGATTTGAATATAATACTAATTGTTCATTAAATTCCATTCAAAGTTAATAACTTTTAACTATTTAGACTTGAATAACATCACGACTGCAATTCATCAGATTTCTTAGCAGAAGTGCATAGTATTGTGTGGAAGATGTATTGGTTTCTTTAATTGGATTTTTATCAGTATAAACAGAAATTTATTATTTTAAGATAACCGCTTCCCAGCCAAAGAGGCACAGTGCACAGTGTCTGAAATAAAATTTTCAGCAATTTTAAGTTTTTTATACAAAATAAATAATTACTATTTTTTTCCCGATTTTGTAAAAAATCTTGACATACTTTTTAGACAGGTATCTTGCGTATACGTAGCAAGTTTTATATTAAAGCTAGTTGATGCCCGCCTGACAAATTATGTACTAAAACCTTCCTCGAGAACCACTATCCATTGGTGATAACACCTTGAAATTCGGTGCAGTAATTTTTGAGTTTATCGCGAACAGACAGACAAGGCGGAGGACTTTGGTTTTATAATATGTAGTGATTGGTTCTTTAATTATTTCCCGCAAAGAGCACGAGTTAACGTTCTTAATTTGAATTTGTGTTTATTAACCGATATAAAAAAGGAGGAGGTTCTCAATTCGTCGGAACGATTTTTTTTTCTCTTAACTATGGCAGATTAATTCCAAAAAAAAGCAAGTTGTTTGCCTGGAAGAGATCGCGAAATGCGATAAAGCTGCCAATTGTATGTTCTTAAGTTTTAAGTTTCCTTTTGTATTTTTTTTTTTACAATAAATTATAAAATCAATAATAAATAAATAAAATAAACAAGTATACGATTTACCCGAATTAAAATCGAACCCATGTTCACCTTATGGTGGGTGGTTATTTGTTTTTCAAACAGTAGACACAACAGAAACAAATCAGTAGATAAAATACTAGAGGAAAATTTTAATCTCGTACTTTAAATAACGACACAGTCGCAAAATGTCCTGTAATTTCCCGTCATATAGTTTTTACTGAGATAATATTGCGAATTGAATTTTATTTATTTATCTACCAATTTATGTTCACACATAGTTTTTAACCGACTTCCAAAAAGATGGAGGTTCTCAATTCGGCGGGTTTTTATGTATTGTACACCAATTACTCCGAGGTTTCTGATCCTTTTTTTTTTTAGTTCGATGCGGTATACGTGCCGTTTGGTCCCGTAAAAGTTTAATCTAGTTTGGCTCAGCAATTTTTATTTTATCAGAATTTTTGCTTACTTGGATGATTTAATTTAGAAACTCTATCACTTATTTGCTCACTAGTTTTTAGGAGGTTTCAACACTAAACGTACAAAAAAGTAAAAACCAAAATTTTGGAAGTCTGTTTCTCGTGTGGTTTCGTCATTTTTAAACTCCGACATCCAAAATTAAAATTTATTTTGTAGTTTGTAGTGGCTTTTTTGAAAGTCGGTTGTGCTTTTTTGTAAAAAAGGATTTTTAAGCGCGAGAAGTTTTGAGGAATATAGTATCCTGTAAGTTTTTACATACATTCAATAGCATAAATTCCTTTCCTAATAAAGATATGTCTTCCAAGATTTTGAAACACCTTCAAGATAACTATGAACCCAGCCAATAACATTCATTAATATTTTATGGCTGCGCTAAAGTATTAAATTAACCTGTGTAATGGGCATAATAATGGTTCACTGATTAATTAATTATCAGAACATCTTATTTTTAAGTACATATTATAAGGTTTTTGAGCTATGTTTTATAGATGATTCGATCTTGTAATGTAGCTTTTAATATATCTTACTTGGTGATTAAAAGCATGCATAAAACGAAGTAAGAAACATTAAACGGCTTACAGTACATTTATGTATGTTATGTTTGCATGAGATAATCGTAGTAGGATGCATTAAAATATGGTTGTTGTTTTTTTTATCGCTTTTACGCGATTTGTTTGAGAATAATTTAAAGTTTAAACATTTATCAGTCAACATACCCAGAAAACCCGTGACAATAATTTTATTTAATTATTTTTTTTTTTGGAATTTTGGCCTAAATGTTCAATTTCTTTTTTTAATATTCAAATATTAGGGCTGACTGCCCAGGAAGGGATATCATCGCAAAATATTTGAATATATTTAATTTATTTTCTTGCTCCTGGCAACATATATGTGATCTAACTCTTATAGGCACCAGGCGTAACGTAAAAGTGACAATATTCCTACATATTACAATACCTATAATATTATTTCATTCGGTACTAGCTATCTTGACAAACAACGTATTTCACAAATAAGACATTCAAAAATGCCATTCGAAAAAGCACTTTCCATTTTGCGGATCAATATTTTCTTATTTAAACCGACATCCAAAAAAATATTTTTTTTGTACCTATCAACGCCCGTAAACCCTATTGGGCCAAAGTTGTATTGTCTTAATATTGTTCCTTTGTATTGGGTGCTGAGTCGCTGACAGATTAAAACCGGTCATTGCGTGGTTTCTAAACCGATTTCGAGGTGTATATTACGATTTAGTCCCTTATAAAAATAATTCAGTTTTTATTACAACTGCTTTTTTCCTAGTCTAAATAATGCGAACTTAAAAAAAAAACTTAAGGGATACAATGCACACATTTGGGTCTGACATAATTGGAGCTTCCAATAATATGTAACTGTTCAATTTATTTTCCACTTTAATATGATTTTCGAAACGTTTTTAATACATTTTCATTTGTAATTCTAAGAAAGATATGCACACAATATTTGTACGCCTCCTGGCATAACATAGCGTTATGTTATTTAAAAATAAGATCTGTATTTTCTTTATCTATGTTAACAAATAAATAAATACAATACAATCTTACGGTTTTTGCCACTTTCCGGTGACATAGACATACCAAATAAAACTTGGGTCAAAGCCAATTAATTTCACAACTAGATTGGTAATATGTAAAAAAAAACTCTTGACAGTTTAATTTAAATCGTTACATCAAGAAAATATTTCCTCTTGGCCATTAGATTGACATGTCAGAGTACAATCAACAAAACATACGCAATTCTAGTTACGAGTATGTAGTTTAAATTAATGGGGCTGTCGAAATAATCTCGCATAGATTCACATAGGTCGCCGCGAGTTACGTCCTATTGCGGCAAGAGAACGTAAATGTGGAGTAAATCGATTAGACATTACCTGTGCCTTTGACCAATAGCGATCGTGAGAGATTGGTTGTTTTCCGGGATGAAAAGCATGTTTGTATCAGATAAAATATTTCAGAGACTAGTTTTTTTATTCGCAATGCATTCGCATCTCGATCGCAAGCAGAGGGCCATTCCTGATAGCAGGCTACAACCTGGGAGTCTTTAAGTCAAGAGTGAATAGGTTACTTCTAGGCAAGCGTGCTCCACCTTAGACCGCATTATCGCTTCAAATCAGGTGAGATAGCGGTCAAACGTATGCCTATCAATATTATAAGAACCTCCTCATTTTTGGGAAGTCGCTTAAAAAAAAACTACTAATTTTAAACATCTTTTGCATTCACATGTCAATCGCAAACTGTCAAGAAAGCCTTAATTTTCATACATTTTTCCACACATCTCATCCTTCCACATTTATTGAAATGAACTTTTAAACTTAATAAATATAAACTTTTTTTTTCTTAATTTGTATAAAGAGGCTTTTACGCATAGCGTACGTCAGTCTCATCGTATCCTGAACAATATTCACATTTATTGAAATGAACTTTTAAACTTAATAAATATAAACTTTTTTTTTCTTTATTTGTATAAAAAGGCTTTTACGCATAGCGTGTGTCAGTCTCATCGTATCCTGAACATTGTATTTTCACGAGACGTGGGCCATGAAGTTGAACAGACCTTTCGCATCGTCGCCATTTGGTTGAGATAGAATTGTGTGGAACATGCCTACATCAGTTCTGTTCAAATTCAGGGACCTCACTAAATTATTTCTATCAGACTCATATTGGACACTTTCCATCAATCAATGCTGTATGTCGTCGACAACTCCACGTTCCTCACAATTGGGAGAAACAATTTTCTTCATCATGAAGGCAAATTTCTTGCATGGAATGTGTTCGGAAAAATAATCTTAAAACAAATATAACTATTCTCTTACCAAACAAATTAACTCAAGACAATACAAATGAAAAGTTCAATACTGCAAGGTCGAAAGTATAGCAAGAAGGGACTTAAGACGCAAGGTTTAAGTTTAAGCCAAGGTCCAGATGTGTCAAGTAGCTTCCATATTTGTTTAGAGCCGTGACTGTCAATATATTGTAGTCGTTATGTTGGTCCAAAGACAGGCAGATAATGAGTTTTGCTTTCAACTTACGGATTTCTAAGTCTTGGGTATTTTGGTGAGATTATGGTTTCAATTTCAATTTTACTCTTTATTGGAAAACATAGCACATAATTCATTCTAGCTGTTAGATGAATGCGTAGTTCACTGTATTTTACCAATGGCAAGCAAAATTATTATAAATTTACGTAATAAAATGTCACTAAATTATTATGAAAAATCATAACAAAAGTAAATTAATATTCCTACAATTCTATAAATAACCAATTACTTAAATTAAACAACATCATCAATTAAATTATCACTAAAATAAAATCATGCTATGTCATAAAATAAAATGAAAACGTATAAAATATCATATTTTGAGATCCAAAAGTAATGTCAGAGAATAAAATGTCAAAATAATAAAAAAATATACTTTACGAATGTCAGAGTACATTTAACATATAATAGAAAACAAATGAAAATAAATGAAGATTGAATTTTAGGTCAGCTGTTACAGATAACAGCTGTACAGGTACTAGGATCATAACTATTAATCATACAACAATCTGACAAATTTAATTTTAATCTTTATCACTGAAGCTTTAGGTTCAATGTTGATTGGAAAAATTTGATAGTTTCAGGTGGTTAGATGTGCTGGCTTATTCTTTCTTTCTTTTCTTTTTAAATGTAGAACAAATGAAGTCGTATTTATTACTTGCTGCATCAAGTCTTCCTGTGCTGACAGTAGTGCGCTTCTGTTAAGACGCCGAAGTGAAAGCTAGGGTGAAATGATCACAAAATGAGCTGTCAGTCCAAGTAATCAAGATTGATTGAGAAAATTTACAGAATCGACCGGCCTGTTGTGCGATTTAGCGAAAATGTCACTGTGTGATCATAAAGTAAAGTGAGCTGACAAGCCAAACAAACAAACAAACAAACAAACAAGATTGAAGAACAGTTTACTTCCAACTCACCCATATGTACACGTTGAGATATTTACAGAATAAAGCAGCAGATTAAGGCGAGGTTGCAGTACTTTTTAAGATTTTTGAACGTCTGAAAATCTTATTAATTATGAGTTTTTTAATAAATAAAAATTGAACATACCTTCAAGTAAATCGTAAAGATAGGAACGCGATTTAGAATGATTGGCTCGATACTTTTTTTAATCAAACATGACACTTAATTACAATTTGAAACGTGTACTGCTAAGAGATTTCATCACGAATATATATAAAACTTATATCAATAGATAGAGCTTTTTATTTTGAAGTAAATGTTTAAACCATATTGTATAATTTCTTTATCAGTTTTCGCCAAGAAGAAAAAACAATCAAAATTTAGGCATTATTTCGCTCGCCGGACAGTCGCTGTTGTTCGTCAAAACACACAGTACTGCAACCTCGCCTAGTACTCGCACACCGGTGGCGAGTACTACGCGCCTTTCTGCTTTATACTTAAATAAATAATCATTAATTTATGTACCACATAAACCTCATAATGAGCGTGCAGTCCCACAGTTCTACTAACAAATGTACTTAGGTACTTTATGAATTGAGGTACTTAATGATCTTCAATGCACAAGTAACTAACGAGGAACGAACTCAATCAGCTAGTCAATGCGGTGCGCTACTATAGTTGTGAATAGGAATCTGTAGGGTTGTCAAGAGCAAAGTAAAGAAAACTTGAAATGGTAATGATAAATTATACACGAGCAAGTTTGTGAGTATGGGTGGATGTTCTTTCACGCAAAACACTAAACGGATTTGGATGACATTTTGCACAAATATGACTTCTATCACGGATGTAATAATGGGGTAAAAAAACTGCTCATTTCTCACACTAGATGTCGCTACTGTTGAGTGTTCCCTGTCAACTGTCATTATACGTAAAGTTGTTGTAAACAAGTGTAATATTTTTGTTCTATTTTCTGAATATGACAGTTTGTGCTGCTATTGATTGCAAAAATACAGGGATATATTTATTTCCTAAAGATGCCAAAAGAAGAAAACTGTGGGAAAACGCTGTTAGGAGAAAAAATTGGAAGCCTACAAAATGGTCGAGGCAAAATGGTCGAAAATTTGCTTTTTTGCCAGCTGTGGAAGCTTTTCTCTTTTTTAACTCTTCTTTTAACTTAGCTACACTCCAAGTCGCGTACATTTTAGCAATTTAATTCATAAACAAACTAAGACAAACAAGTCGCATACAAACAATATGGCGGTTGGTTAGGAACACTCAACAGTGTCGCCACCTACATTATGTTTGTAGTTTATAACCCCATTTTAATATCCCGATCTGTAGGCCACGCAAACGAAGTCATTAAAAAAAAACTAATTTTGATCTCGTGTTTAGTTGTTGAAGGAAGGGAGGCCTTTGCCCTGCAGTGGGACTCAACAGGCTCTTAAAAAAAACTAATTTATCATTCACATTACAACTTAAATTACGCTAGCTAAGTATAAGTTTATCAAACTAAGACGCAAGAGGTATGCAGCCCCGCCCACCCGCGAGATATGCATCACGCAATTCAACCAATATTCAACGATTTGCTTTTCTCAGATTAACGATTAACGGATGGTAAGATATAAATGATAATGATAAATGATATTTATTCTGTTATTAGGTTGTAAATAATACTTTTACACGTCAATCTTTTTTGGTCATTTTAAACTAGATGTTTAGACTAGGAGTTCCCTAGCTGACTGCTCTGAGAAGAAAAACCGAAAAAAACTCAGAGGTCAAAGTCTCTTTTGAAGTCCATACAATCGTACTGGTCAAATCATACGAGGACCATGTAGGTTAATGTCTGAAGTGGTATTTTGAAGAAAGTACAACACAGTTTTGAGTGGACCTGTCCAGACAGTGTGTATAGGTACTCATACGGTTAAAACCATTTAATAGTCTTTGGTTAAAACTAACGGCAATAGATGCAACATCGTCTTACTATCCTTGGTATCCACACACCCTAGTGTTAGAGTTTCTAAACCGCCTCAAGGTCCTCTAACATGGTTGGACGACCGCCATTCGACGGCCGGGACCACCAGCTTATACGTGCATTCCGAAGCACGGAATCATCTGCCGACAAACTGTGCAGCAGTTTGGCAGAAGATATGAATATGGTTTGTAATTCAGTTTACTGGAATAAATAAATTAATTTAATTAAAAATCTTTTTATCAGACAAACAAGTGATTTAAGCCTGCAATGTCCTAGTCAAACTGGAAACAACTTTACAAGGCATGTTTCCCGTGGGAATCAAACCCAAGACCACCGGGTCACAAGGCAAACGCCTAAACCTCTCGACCACGGAGGAGTCTATACTAGTCAGATTTTGGTTTTAGTGGCTAGTGGATTTTTCTAGTGGCTTTGGTTGCTTCAGTTAGTGGTAAGGTACGAAATCCAACCACTAGCATGATTAACATATTTTTGGGAAATAACTCGAACGTTTACGTTAAATTTTTTAATTGTAGGCAGGCACCACTGAGAATTGAAGTGGTTTCTTTTACCTCATTCTAACGCTGACGTAGAGCGATTATTTAGTAAGATGATCGTTGTGAAAACAAAACACAGAAACCGAATGAAGTTAGATTTGCTATCTTCGATTCTCACAGTTCGTGCTGGTTTAAAACGCGAAGGAAATGTTGCAATAATTACTTAATACCCAATAGCGTACTAGGAAAAATAGGGGCCAAGGAAATCTATTCTGCAAAAACAGAAATCATTGAAAAAGTCGATTCTTCCGAAGATGATTGCCTTTAAGATTTATTTTCAACAAGCAAGGCAACACTGCATGCGATTCTCTCTAGAACATAACGAAAACCAACCGAATTATCTATAACATATCATACTACCTCTTCATTGGTACAGAGAGACAGACAATAGAATCGCGTGAGACTATTACTCAACGAAGGTAAAGTAGGAAACGCGAAGATTAAACGTTCGACACGCTGTGACAGACGGACAGACCTTATGCATGCAAGACGTAGTTATCGTAAATTATGATGAGCTGTTGGGAATGAGAGGACGACTTGGTCAATTCTGTGGCTTGATGTTTTGCTAAAAATGAATATAGGTGTTCATCATCTGCCTAGCCTTTTCCCAACTGTATTGGGGTCGGCTTCCAGTCAAGCCGGATTTAGCTGAATACTAGTATTTTACATAGAGCGGCTGCCTGCCTGACCTCCACAACTTGCTCGGTTTGATTGGTGATAGGACTTGTTCTTAGTCCGCCTGGCAAGCTACCACCATAATGTCTAAGTCTGTCGCCATAACAACAATGTTAACAGCATTGTTGTGTTCCGGCAGTTAGAGGTATGATAGCCAGTTCCTCTGTGTAAGAGGATTCCGGGTGAAACTCGCTTCCATCTTCGGTATAATCATCACTTTCCATCAGTTGAGATTTGGGCCAAGAGTTTCCCCGTTTTGTATAAAAAAAGGTGTTATTCCTCACAAAAATATAAAAAACTTAAGCATAAGATTGGTTTTATCGCACCTTTAAGTGATTATCATGATTATCGCAGCCAAGAGATGTCCACTCCTGGACATAGGCCTCCCGAAACTACGGATCCCGGCTTAGAGAGTAACCCCAAGGTCATCGGTCCACCTTGTGTTTATGTGATGAAATCATTATATTAATTAGTTTTTAGAAAAAAACACTAGTCGCTCTACAACTAGAGCGATTTTATTATTGTTTAGCCCAATATTATATAGCCAAATTGAAAAGTGACAGGCAAGTAGCGGTAAACGATTGCAAAATCAGCACCCAAGTCTCTAAGTGAAATATGAATGGCAATACGCTCCTATTGACGAATCCTTTCAACAAAAGGTGCACATTATCATAAGTATGGAAGCCTCCTAGTATGAGTAAGATGTTCATAACAAACTCAAAATATAGACAACACAAATAATATTAAATTAGACGGCACGGTTGGCGCAGTGGTTGAGCGATCGGCTGCTACGTCGCGTGTCGTGGGTTCGATTCCCGCTAGGAACAAATATTTGTATGGCCCACAGATAGTTGTTCCGGGTCTGGCTGTTTGTGTATGTGACTTTGTATGTTTTAAACGCACCCACGATACAGGAGAACTTCCTAGTGTGGGGAACCGTTTAAAAAAAAATTTTGATGACTAGCTTTCGCATGAGAATTTCAGGAAATTCTTCCTTATTATTCCTCTACGGTACCCAAGGAACCTACACGCCAAATTTCAACATGCTACGACCAGTAGTTTTGGCTGTGCGTTTTCGTGCCGTGTAGTGGATCAAGCCCAGTGTACAAACCTTTTTATGGATGGGAAATCATTCATCAAATGACTTGTCCTGGTTTGGGCAGAAGGCAGTGTACAAACCTGTGTCTCCCCAATAAAAACATTACAGACAGAACATGCTTTGGATGTTGGTAACATTTTATGGGTCAAACAAAAGACTACCGACCTTCACAACTTCATCAAATCAAGTTAATATTCACACAGACATCAGATAAACTTGCAGTTAACTTATAGTTAAGTTGACTATAGTTATGCGGTTACCGTCAACTCGCAACCTTCAGGTAACCGCTCAGTTCACGACTTTGACATATCAACCAGCGACTAAGTCAGTGAGATTGGTAATTTTCTAAGTTATTTCTATGCTTAGCTGTAGGTTTATCGTGGGACTTAAGTTAAGTGTGCGACTGAAGGTGATGAACTCTTGTAAGCAGCGAAATTTTTACGCTGAGATGGGTTTACTCTAGTCGTTATATCTGCGACGAGCACTTGACCGCTACTTCGTTCGCGCGGGTCGTTAGTATTGCAATTTTCGTAGGGATCTATATTTTAACCGACTTCCCAAAAAGGAGGAGGTTCCCAATTCGGTTGTAAGTTTTTTTTGTTTGTGACCTCAGAACTCCGTCAATTATGAACCGATTTGAAAAATTCTTTTTTATCTGAAAGGATATAGGTTCTTGTAAATTGGTTCCATTGAAATTTTATCAAAATCGGTTACGAAGTTTGGATTTTTAATCGAAATAGCTGGAATTCGTTTACTTGGATGATGGTTTTTTGTCATCCAAGTAATCAAAATTGCGTATTAGTACAGGGTGTTGTTAGGTGTGGGGTACCACTAAAAAGTGAAGAATAAAAATCGTTTTACAAAAAAATACAACCGACTTCCAAATAGATAAATAGTCGGTGTCAAAATACGAATAAACTTACTAAAACACCGACTTCCGAAATTAAAGTTATTTTTTAGTTTGTAGTGCTTTTTTTTTGGAAGTTGGTTACAGTATATTTTTGTAAAAAAAAATATTTCTAGCTATAAATATAGCCTATGACACTCACAATTAACGTGGCTTGTCATTGGTAAAAGAAATTTCAAAATCGGTTCAATTCGGTTCCCCTACAACCACACAAAATTAGTATAGACCAGCTGATGCCCGCGGCTTCAATTATTATTTACATTATTATGTGACAACTATGTACTAAAAACTTGTTCGAGAACTTACTCTATCCAATTGTGAAAAGAGCATGAAAATCGGTGCAGTTGTTTTTGAGTTTATCGCGAACAGACAGACAGATGGTTTGTTTTATAATTTGTTTATAACACAGACTCCGGCAAGGAATTCCACTCCTTAGCTGTACGCACAATGAATGAATTCCCAAAACGTTTTGTGCGTATAGGTGGAATGATTGACATTATTCTTCTTGTTCTTGTTGTTGGCACGACAGGTTTATTTAAGTGGCCCAAAAATTGTCACCTCCTGGGCATCGCTAGTGGCATCACATAGGTCACCTTGGGTGCATGTTTTGGACACAAAAGGTGGAAAATTGGTTAACTCGGCTCCACAACCACCCCCTGCAGTTGATCCGTCAACCTTCCATTGACATTGATTGTCGATGAGTTGCCATGGATGAAATGGTTTTTAGAAACATTCGTCGTTATACTTTCGTCTATTTTCAAAATCTTTTCTTTATTAAGCCTTCTTTATATTTCTTTAACTCATTTATAAGGTCGATCGAAATGAGATTGTATACAGTTATGATTTATTACTGAACTAGCTGACCCGCGCAACTTCGGCGTCACATTTTCCTTTAATGCTCCGCTCCTAATAACATATAACCTTCCTCTAACACTGAAATAATTTTTCAAATCGGACCGTCTGATCCTGCGATTAGCGCGTTCAACCAAACAAACAAACAAACTCTTCTGCTTTATAATATTATTATAGTATATAGTATAGATCAAAACTAATCATTTAAATCATCAATCTAGTTCTCTAAGTCATATTTGATGGAAAATAATAATGAAAACCTGCCGTTTCTCATCAAAATATAACTTCGATTTTGATGATTTCATCTTAGAACAACCTTAAGTTTTTGCAGTGGACACTAAACTTAATCCGTTAGCGTTTGATTTACTGTTGATGTAGCAATTAAGTCAGGAATGTCATAAAACGTGGCTTACTCGCCAGCAATAAGCGTCTTGCAACAACTGAAAGAGGCTCTACACATGTGAAATGCTGCCAGCGAATAGCCAAAGTGACAGTTGGCCGGCCATGTTTGTACAAGGACTATTTTTTTTATATGGACTTGCTCTTGACCACAATCACGCCTGATGGAAAGCGATGGATAAGGTCTACGATGGAGCAAGCTTGCCCAGAGTATACCTGTTCACTCTTGCTTTGAAGGCAGACGAGTTATATGTGGACGGGAACACAGACGTTGGAAGAGTTTCACACCTTGGCTGTGCGTAATAAATGTGGAGGAGAAGCACTGGGTACAACTAGTCTGGATATCGACCAAGTACGAGTGGTACCCTGCACTACGTCTGGTATTCCGGTAGTAAAAGGGCGATGTTGGGACCGACAGACAGGCAAAACTACGACGATGAGCTAGGCTGTGAAGCTGAGCCACCAACGTCTCGTCACCTATAAGCCAGTTTGCTCTGCGTTCCACCGAGTCCAATGTAGCAAGCTGGTAGTTTGCTGAGCCATCCCATAAGTGGCTGCAATACTCTATACAGGAACGGACCTGTGCTTTGGTCGGTGGACCAGACGAGTCTATGAATGGAGCTTGCCTGCCAGCTTGAGACGCTGTAGAGACATATGAGTCACCACATGTGAACTACAACGGCGATGTCACTCAAATCCAACATAGTGCAATGAATGTTGCCGACGCGATTTGAGCATATACAACTGTCCAATAACAACCGTCGGGCAGTGTCATAATATGAAAAAACAATAGTTTTAACGGTAGTAAAAATTTGATTCATTTTGGCTCAGTAGAGCCAAACCGAATCAAATTTTTACTGGACCAAACGGCAAGTATGCTGCATTGAACTCAATATAATCCCACCGAATAATAAAAATCGGATTAAAAAACTCGGAATAATCGGTGTACATACATTAAAAAAATACCCACCGAATTGAGGACCTCCTCCTTTTTTGGAAGTCGGTTAATAATGTGAGCACTGACTGGACGGATCAACTCTATGGTTCTTTCCTTAAAATATCATTTCGGGCACTAACATCAATGATCGACCTGACCAAAATAGTGACTGGACCTGAAAAGAGACAGTGAACTCTAAGTTAGTGTCGGGGATTCTTCTCAGAGTAGTAAGATAGATAGGAAACACCAACTTTAACTAGTGTTTCTTTAAGACATGTAAAAGTATTGATAAACACAGATTTACAGAAATAAATATCATTTGAAGTGGTGGAAATAAAAAATGTATATCAAAATTATAAGTCATTTATTCAAATTAGACTTTGAACGTCAAGGTTTACTAAAAGACAGTCCAAGAATGCCCTCCCGTCACCACTTCTTATAGTTTTAGCTGGGAAGAAGTGGCGAAATAAGCTCCCCAGTAAGGACGAGTGTCGCTTGTCGCAATTCACCTCGAATCGCGTCGCAAAGTCGCAACTCCCTGAGTCGTGAGAGGAGCCTAAAACTATTTGAAATAAAGGTACTGCCAGCAATGCTAGCCGCATTACGAAACACAAGCTGTAAAATTCCCACTGATCCAACTGATTTGTGAGAAGATTATTTTGTAATTTGATTAGATTTTACAACTTAAGAATTCTCTAGAGTTTGTCTTCTTACCAGCTATGAATGTAAGAGCGAATCTTAATTATGAATCGACTTCCCAAAAAGGAGAAGGTTCTCAATTCGGTTGTATTTTTTTTTTGTTTGTTACCTCATAACTTCGTCAATTATTATGAACCGATTTGAAAAATTCTTGTAATTTATCTGAAAGGATATACTTGCAGATTGGTCCTATTTAAATTTTATCAGATACGAAGGTCGGTTACGAAGTTTGGATTTTAAATCGAACTAGCTGGAATTCGTTTACTTGGATGATGGTTTTTTGCCATCCATCATCATCTGCCTAGTCTTTTCCCAACTATATTGAGGTCGGCTTCCAGTCAAACCAGATTCAGCTGAATACCAGTATTTTAAGTTGAGCGGCTGCCTACCAGACCTCCACAACCTATTAACTGGGGTAACACGGTACTCTTTGGCAAGTTGGTGTCAGATTTTCTGGCTTCTGACTTTCCGTAACGACTACCAAAGATCTCCAAATGACAGCCGGGACCAACAGCTTAACGTGCTTTCCGAGGCACGGAGGAAACTCGGTATGTTAAGATGGTCACCCATCCACAGACCAACCTCGGCAAGCGTAGCTTAACCTTGAAGATCGACCTGTGCGGCTGTTATTATTTAGCCACGAGCTCCTTTAGGTTTTTTGTCATCCAAGTAATGGAAATTGCGTATTTTGCTTTTATGCGATTTCGCAGTGGTGTTGTTAGGTGTGGGGTGCCACTAAAAACTGAAAAATAAAAAAAAAAACACTACAAAGTAAAAAATTATTTTAATTTCGGAAGTCGGTGTTTTGTTAGTTTCTTCGTATTTTGACACAGACTTCCAAAATAAAAGTGTTTTTTTTAATTTGTAGTGTTTTTTTTTTTATTTGGAAGTCAGTTATATTTTTTGTAAAAAAAAATTTATTTAAGGAACATATCCCTTCCTCGAAGGTCTGCTGTCAGAAAACTAGTCACAGTATAGAGCTCAATGGATCTGTCAAAAATTCATGAAAATTAAGGCTTTTTTGACAGTTTGCGATTGACACGTGAATGCGAAAATTATTAAAATATTTGTAGAATTGGCCCTCTGTAAGAAGGTTTTAACTAACACTTTTACACGTCAATCTTTTGGGTCATTTTAAACTAGTGTCTCAACGGTCAAAAATCCGTTGACAGATTCAACCAGCCCACTACAACTCTTACAAGCTCGCAACATCAGCAACTTTCAAATTAAATTCAATCTACATTGATTAGGTGTCGTAAAACATTTTGCATAATAATTGAACATCAATTATTAACTGAACATCAATTATTAATTGAATCGCTAATATTACAAGTTTATAACTTATAACTAACAATCTAATTTAATCCGATGTAACCCAATTCAATATAATTATAATACAAGTCAATATGGCGTTGTGTGAAATGTCCAAGGATTTTAAAAAAATATTCTGTTTTTATAATATTTATCAAATAAATAATTTTAAAATTTATTTATTTAGATTTATTATTATAATTTTTTTTTTAATTTATTATTTTATTTTTTTACTTTCTCGGGCCCCTGGAGACCCGGTCCTTTGGTAGGCGTACGAGGGGCCGAAACCAACTCGCAGAGGCCCCGTTAGACTTTTCAAATGTAATGGGGCACCAACCAGCGATTATCCCTATATGCACTGAAAGTATTCCCAAGGACAATCCCCGGTTGGAGCAGTACTATTGCAGAATATGGAAACAAAAAATTAAACGCTATGGGTTTGGGTGGCTTAGTGGAATGATAATCGTTTATTATAGAACTATTGGCCCCTGCCTGACCACTAACAATATACACGGCTTTTAAATGGCAGGGGGTGACTTGCACACTCAATGAATGGGCCCCCGAAAACGGTCGCTAGCACAAAGTGACGTAGCGCCAAGGGGGCAACATGGCCTGAGGTGCTAGAGGAGTGGAGAGGTATACCACGGCTATCAGGACATTATTATTATTATTATTATTAATAAAAAAAAATCATATGGTAATTCTTCCTGCCTCTTCCTTTTCTTCAAAAGATTTTTTTTACAAATGGTCTGATTTTGAAGTCAGCTATGCCCCTACAAGTATAATCTTCGAAAGTAGCTCCCTCAATTAATTGAATTTTTTTATTTGCTCATTCAGTAAAAGTACTTTTAGATACTGGTCTTGATAGTTTGACGACCGATAGGGCAGAGTGGACGAAAAAAACGTGTTGCGCCGACCCCAAGAAACATGGGATAAGGGCAGGAAGATGATGATGAGATACCTGTAGGCTAATTCACGTAACTAAATAAGTGCTGTTGCAGTGCAGTTTAAGTTATGTTTCGATCAAAACAACGCTTTTCGTATTCTCTACCGCTGTCAGACACGCTCGCGTCAAGTGCGCGTCACGCGAGCGCAATAGTGGCATTCTACTGTTGCGTGTCTTTGGTTTGGTTTCGGAACGCAACGTGATCGGTATTCTACTATTTATTTGACGTCCCAAAATGACAGCTTATAAGCTTAAGTTTAATTTTTAATATTATAATAACGTCTATATTCATTGAAATTTATTCGTTTCTAGTCGATTACTTAGAGAATAATATTTTTTCTCTCTACCGTCATTAAGTTTGGTAGTTTGGCTGTCGTACAATTGACGTGCAGTTCACGCGCAGTTTACGCGCAGTTCAAAGATTACAAGAATACCGTTTATCACTCGAACTTAAACTTAATTGCAACTGCACTAAAACTTAATCGGTGCGTCATAACATTACGTGAATTAGCCCTCAGGTCTTGAGGTGGAACTTCAAGGGCGTTGTCAGAGTTATAGAAAATTTTAGTAGCAGTCCGAAGTCGATTTTGTACGCGTACACTATGTGTAGATTGTGTAGAACCTCTGAGCATCTTGACAATAAAATATGACCTCTGCCTTAATCTAACCATAATACACGCGTTATAGTTCGAAGGTTAGGAAGTCTACAATATCAAAAAAACATTACAATACACCCTGAACAATTTCATATTTTATTTGAGATGGGTTTACTCTTGACCCTATTCTAGGTCAGAAATGACAGAGACAAACTCGAAGATGGAGCGAGCTTACCCAGAAGTAACCAGAGGACCAATTCTAAAAATTTTCACATTCGGAATCTGTCAAAAATGTATGAAAATCAAGGCTTTTTTGACAGTTTGCGAATGACAAGCGAATACGAAAGTTGTTTAAAAATTTGGCCTTCTGAAATTACTTAAAGACACAATTCACAAAAACAAAAGAACATCAAAACGCATCAATCACAAACCTTGTATAGAACGGAAACATTAGAACATAACATGGTTATCAACAAGATCACTTCGACTCAGACAGTCGGCCTCAGAACGAAGTGATAAATTTTTATAACCCCGCCTGGCATTTGATGGGTCGTATCCTTTGTGTGGCGATCAAATTAGATTTCGCAACGTTTTGCATGTTCGAATGAAGGTTCTAGGCGAAAATGCGACGCTAAAGCTAATACATTTCTGTATAAGTAGATATAGATATTTTAACCACGAAAGGAATTGATTTTTCTTATACATTTTTTTGCGAAAGAAGTAGAGAATACTATCCTAGTCGCATCACTGTATACTGCGCAGCTTTAGTATAAGGTCTAGTTCAAACTTAGACTGATGTGTTGTTGGTCAGTTTGTTACGCCATTTCTTCCCAACTGAAACACTAGGAAGTGGGGTGACGGGCGGGCGTTTCGAGGTATTGTCTTCTTGCAAATGACGTTCAAAAAGGGCTGACTTCCGACCTAACATTAGACATGACTCTTGGTATTATCATAGCAAAAATACAAAAGTCTATATGCCTTATATAGCTAACTATAGCTATTACCCGCGACTTAGTACGCTCATATCTCATTTTTTCCGTTCCCGTAGAAAAATCGAGAACAAATTAAACATATAAACCTCTATCTTGAGTCACTGTATCTAATGCATTAAAATCCGTTGAGAAGTTTGAAAGATATAAGCGAACAGACTGTGGAAGCGACTTCATTTTATGCTTTGATGATGATGAAAAAAAGAAAGAACGATTTAAAAAATCTTCTGTTTCGATGTGGCTGTCTGATGTGTAACTAAACACTATGTAGACGTGTTATAACCGATTTTAACACACTTTTTAAAGAAGCTGAAACACATCACACTGTCAACATGGGCATAATTTTGGTGTATTGTTTACACCATAATACCAAAGGTATTCCAATTTTCATTTTAAACTTTCATGGTCGCTAACATTAGAATCTATACTAATATTATAAAGCAGAAGAGTTTGTTTGATTGTTTGCTTGTTTGTTTGTTTGGTTGAACGTGCTAATCTCAGGAACTACTGGTCCGATTTGAAAATTTCTTTCAGTGTTAGATAGCCCATTTATCGAGGAAGGATATGCGCCTATATTATATATCCTCACGCTAAGACCAATAGGAGCGGAGCAGTAATGAAAAATGTTTCGCAGACGACGTTGCACGGGTCAGCTAGTAGTTTATACCGGGATTACTAAGTACCTTTTCATTTGCGAGTTTCCGATATTTCGGCACTGTTGCAAGCGCCATGATCACGGAGTAACTGAAGATCTTGCGGGTGGGATGTTATCGGCAGATATTTTGGTCTACCCTCTTTCGTAGTCTTTTAATACGACCATCTCAACATCTCAACAATAATCCACAATCCCGGTATTCCCGGTAATAACTATTCTAATTCAGATTTTCATTCGAAAAATAATCCCAAGTCGTAAAACTGCGTTGCTATGTTATCTCATACAAAATGATGTCACTAACTATGGAAATTACAGTTAGACTAAAATACAAACACTTCAAACGCATTATAGAGTAAATTACGGTTGCAAAACTTCAAAAAAACATGACTATTTTTACCGAAAACCATTTACATAATGTTCTGACAACTTGAGGTCAAGGTAACGAGCGATGCATGAAGAACTGTTTATGTATTAAGATGTAACGATTCGGTACACGTTCATCATCTGCCTAGCCTTTTCCCAACTATATTGGGGTCGGCTTCCAGTCAAACGTAATTCAGCTGAATACCAGTATTTTACGTGGAGCGGCTGCCTACCAGACCTCCACAACCCATTGGTAACACGGTACTCCTATGCAAGACTGGTGTCAGATTTACTGGCTTCTGAATATCCGTAACGACTGCCAAAGATCTCCAAATGACAGCCGGCCAACCAACAGCTGAACGTGCTTTCCGAGGCACGGAGGAAACTCGGTATGTTAAGATGGTCACCCATCCACAGATCAACCTCGGCAAGCGTTGCTTAACCTTGAAGATCGAACTGTGCGGCTGTTATTATTTAGCCACGAGCTCCTTCGGTACACGTAACTGGTAACTTTTACGAACGAATGGTCGTTAGTTATTTCAACGATCAGTATGCCAATTCTATTAATTTTCACATTCGCATCTGATTCGCAATCTGTCAAAAATTTATGAAAATTTAGCCTTTTTTGACAGTTTGCTATTGACATGCGAATGCGAAAGTGCACTAGCACGAATGTTTTTGACGTATTTGTAACGTAACGTAAAATGTTTACCATAGCTACAATAATTATTTCGCACATAATATTTAATTGAATTATGCATGTCCCAAAAAATTAAACCAAAATACTATGGGGTCGTAATTCAAAAGTCATTTGTTCAAATTAGGCTGAGAGCCAGCACTTTTTGAACGTCAAGTTTAACAAAAGACAGTACCCCAAAACGCCCGCCCGTCACCACTTCCTAGTGTTTTAGCTGTGGAGTTTCACATCCAAAATTACGTTAACGTTATCATACGTCAAAATAATCGTGCTGGCCAGTACTTTTGATTACTAAAGTGTACTTACTGTAAAGCGACTTACATTGGGTGACCAGGGGCCCGAGTCTGCTATTTTTATAAATTTGTCATTCCGACACGATCCCATTGTCATGCCATTGTCATTTTGCTAAAAGTTCGTAGTTAATCTGCTAAATTCATAATCGCACGGTCACTGGCACGTCAGTGACCGGTCACTGGAACGTCAATGGTCTCGTAAAATAATTGTGGTAGGAATGCCGTATTGCCATTATTATAAAACCGAGCTAAATTTGAGCATTTATTCATGCCAGATTTTATTTATATTTAGTTTTACATATTATTTATTAGTGTTATAAGCAATCTGAAGTAGTGAGAAGTTCGTAAATACTAAATCTGTCATTATGTACGAGATTACCATTCATGTGGCTTTCTTTCAATGGCGTGTCAGTGATTGATCATTGGAATGTCATAATGACGCCATTATGATGCCATTATGTTAGTAGATTAACAAACTTGTCAAAATCGACCATTTTGAAATCAGTGATCGACCATTCTCACACTATTGTAATAGCAGACTCGGGCCCCAGGAGTTGATTTTTGAAGTGAAAACTTCTTTAGCGGCGTTGAGCACTTTTCTTGGGATGTAAAATAAATAAATAAATAAATAATATCCTTGGACATTTCACACAACGCCATATAGTCCCAAGCTAAGCAACCTAATGCTTGTGTTATGGTAACGATATGGCTGATAAACTACTTATATACATTTTTTTTTTGTAAATACATACATATTATAGATAGAAAAACACCCAGACTCAGAACAAATACATGTAGGTCTTACAAATATTTGTTCCGTGCGGGAATCGAACCCGCGACACGCAGCGCAGCAGTCGGTCGCTCAACCACTGCGCCAACCGTGTCGTCATGTGTATAAAATGTTAAACTCGCGTCTGGTCACGTGACCTGATCTAAAATTTGTAAGACGGATGATTCAAAAATTCACAACGTTAATGTTCAAGTTTTCACTTCTGCCAGCACTCCCGGAGTGAAACCCGTTGTTTTTTTTTTTCATTATACAATTCAGAGATCTAAAAACGCTCTTAAAAGAACTTAAACTTGTCAACGCCCATAAGATCTTATTGGCCAAAGTTGTATTGTCTTACTATTGTTCTTTTAATTTGCCGGCGCCGACAGATGCATTAGAGCACATTCTGTGTAGGTTTAGGCATACGATGTAGAATTGTGGAAATTATATTAATTTTTTCCTACTCCTCCGCTGTACTCTTCTGATTAATTTCGTTGCGGTATCCAAGACAGTTAAATCGTTTCTCCGGGACTCGTCGGGCTTCATTAGCTTGGCGTTTTTCTGGTGGTCGCCACTGTTGATTCTGGCTTTCAGGAGTTGCAGTGGTTAGTTATGTATGGCGGGTATGACCAAAAAAAAAAATACGATGTTGTCTAGAATCTCATTCATTGTATGACCTGACCTACAAATCTAGACATTGCAAATTCTTTACAAATACCTACCTAGGTGAACGCAATGCATTGTAATGAACTGGAAAAAAGAGCCGATTTTTTTTATTGTTTGACGCAAACTGTTGCGTTATATTTTTTAAGTTAATTTATAAATACTAAAGTTTATTAATAATATTTTTTTTTCACAGGTAAACACAACAAATTAACAACAAAAATGATTTCCTCGGTCAGAAGGGTAAGTTTATTATTATTAATTATTATTTCTAATTCTGTTTATAAAATTAAAATCTTTGGAGACGGTAGTCGGGAACACGCATGTGATTTATTATTGGCAAAATGAAATACTTATTAGTTCCAGTAAACAATCATGTTATTTTTTTTTTAATGTCTTCATCTGCGATGATGTTATATAAAGCTTCAAAGATTACATTTAGAAAGAGAAGTCGGATATGAACTTTGACTTCAAAGTCCTGTCAAAACAACGTTTCATCGAGATGGTTTTTATACATATTATCTCGTTTGTTTTTTGAGTCATTTTTATTCTATTTTCACTGTTCGTACTGTTTTTTATACAAAACGGGGAAACTCTTGGCCCAAATCTCACCTGATGGAAAGTGATGATTAGGCCGAAGATGGAAGCGAGTTTCACCCGGAATCCTCTTACACAGAGGAACTGGCCATCATACCTCTAACTGCCGGAACACAACAATGCTGTTAACATTGTTGTTATGGCGACAGACTTAGACATGATGAAGAAGTCCTACCACCAACCAAACCGAGCAAAGATCAAGATCGAGTCTATTTTTAGATAAACTAGGCTGTATACATAGTAAATATTTTTATACAATAAATTGTATTATCTCAAAGGGACCCGTTTAATAATACTTCAATTTTATAAGTAAAGATAATCCACACAAATTCGCTTATAAAAAGAGAATCTAAGTTGCACTTAGTAGATAATATCAATTACTAGAAAACAATATATCTATTCAAATTCCAACCAATCAATACATCGTCGAAAAAATCGCTAGTCTTTAACTTACCTCTACAAAGAAATTAATAAAATTATTAAACACAATATGACTAGAAGGCCAAAAATAACTAAAAAAAAAACTTCTCACGCAAATCCATTGTGTTGTCAAAGTATGAAAACAGCCATTGATCATTTTTATACCAGACGTTTGGATTATACTATTGAACTAGGGGTGAGGCGTATTTATCGTAACAGATATAAATAACAGATATTTAAAAATAACAAATAACAATTTTATTGTTCCTACCAACTTATTTTATCTGTTACTTTAATAACAGACCTCAAACACTGTTACCGTGGCTGATACTGTTATTTAATTGTAACAGTCCTCATACATACTGACTATTACCACGACTGTTACCTATATTTTATCTTTGTGGATATAGGTGGTTACTAAGCGACTTGCAATATATGCAAAACAAAATTATTATCCTTTAGAGCTTCTGTAACTAATTAAAAAATATATATCGATAGGAAACACCCCGCAGTTCGAGTAATTGATAAAGTCGGTAATTCAATTGCCTTTTACATTTTGGGGTCTTCCAGTAATCTGATACAAAAATATAAATAAACTCTTCTACTAGTCAATACCTGGGATTCAATAACCCAAAAAATCGTATGTATGGTTCGTACAAAATAACAGGCTGATATTTAATGACAGATATTTGGATCTGTTATTTATGTGTAAAAGAAACAGCGATACCAGATATCGTGTTTAACCTGTTACAGCCCACCTCTTAATTGAATGTATCAACAATATATACACATAGACGTCATCACGCTTAGTTAAAGGAAGTAAATAAGCCGAGTATGTACAGGAAGACCCATATAAACGGACTTTTTATTCTCTGGCAAAAATAATTTGCTCTTCCATACGTCGCAGCCGTATCGTAGATTTCATTTAATGGTTTTCCACTAAATGAAACGGTAACCTCATATCTTATTTTACCTTGACGATGAAGCCCCGCTGCGGGACTCCTTTTTAGGGTTCCGTAGACAAATGGCAAAAAACGGAACCCTTATAGATTCGTCAAGTCTGTCTGTCTGTCTGTCTGTCCGTCCGTATGTCACAGCCACTTTTCTCCGAAACCTTAAGAGCTATACTGTTGAAATTTGGTAAGTAGATGTATTTCGTGAACCGCATAAAGATTTTCACAGAAAAATAGGAAAAAAAACAATAAATTTTGGGGGTCCCCATACTTAGAACTGAAACTCAAAAAAAAAATTTTCATCGTACCTATACGTGTGGGGTATCTATGAATAGGTCTTCAAAAATGATATTGAGGTTTCTAAGATTATTTTTTTTTAAACTGAATAGTTTGCGCGACAGACACTTCCAAAGTGGTAAAATGTGTGTCCCCCCCCCCTTAACTTCTAAAATAAGAGAATGATAAAATTAAAAAAAATACATGACGTACGTTACCATGTAAACTACCAGCGAAAATTGGTTTGAACGAGATCTAGTTAGTAGTTTTTTTTTAATACGTCATAAATCGCAACTTCTGCTTACGGAACCCTCAGTGTGCGAGTACGACCCGCACTTGGCCAGTTTTTTCTGTCTGCAGGGAATCGCTTTGCTCGCTCACTCTAGCTCCCGTCATCCCATTCAAACCAAGCCTCTACATGTCAGGCTGCCCTGAAACCTAACCTTACCCAGCATCGACATCGTGTGGTATATATGACCACATACACTGAACTGAGCCACTGTTTTTTTTTTTCATATTTATAGATTTAACGCCATTGTAAAAGTTTACTCCAAAAATAGACAAAGAATTAAAAATGATCCTGTATGTTGTTAATGTGCTCTAAATTCATTCAAGCATTGCCAGTGAGAACCTACTCTTGATAACCTTTGCGCACAACGCTTACTACGCATACTACATTCTAAGCAAATAACCTACTCAGGTTATTTACTATGAGCACATACAAGTAATGCACTTGCAATACCATCTGCTTGTGCACCACAAAATAATATATTGATAGAAACTATATGGCCATTTTAACGCACCTATATACTGGAATAGGCTAGTTACCACCATCAATAAATTGCAAATCTATTTAGTCCGTCAATAAGAGCATTTAAAACTAACGGGCACGTATTTTTTTTTTTGTATATCAATTAATATTTACAAAGATAAAACGCATCAAAACTCGGGAGTGAAGGCCCGTGACGTCAGAACACACTAACAATTTTATTGTACCACGGCGCGGCGGCGTGACGTATTGATAATTTTAATAGCGACGTATCTTGTCAATTTTGGTTTACGTGGACGCGAGTTTAACATTTTATACCCAGCCCAAGAAAAAAGCTCAAAGACGCGAAGTTTCACTTAAAAAAAAAAAAAACAATCTTTTTTTCCAGAATTTGTACCCTTTATGATATTATCACGAACGATAAAAGCTGAGGTCCACATTGATAGTACACCTCTCATAGGTATTTTCGTTTAATGTTACCGTGGTGCAACCGCTATACCTGATAGTTATTTGTATACCGAATCAAAGCACGCCTTTCTCACTTGAAATGACACAACTTCAATAATAACTCACAATTTGGCGCCACCATCTGCTTTAGTAATCGTTTTCACATCAATACTAGTATTTTTAAATGGAAATGAAGTCAATTGAAGTGCTAAAAACCGGGCCAAGTGCGTGTCGGACTCGCGCACCGAGGGTTCCGCACAAACCAGTAGGTATTATATTATGAGTAGAAGTTGCGATTTACGATTTATGACGTATTAAAAAAAATACTAGTTACTAGATCTCGTTCAAACCAATTTTCGTTGGTAGTTTACATATACATCATATATTTTTTTTAGGTTTTATATTCTCTTATTTTAGAAGTTACAGGGGCACATTTTACCACTTTGGAAGTGTCTCTCGCGCAAACTATTCAGTTTAGAAAAAAAAAATATATGAAACCTCACGTACGGGTTTGATGAAAAAAAAAATCACTTCATACTTAGAGTTTCAGTTCTAAGTATGAAGGGGACCCCCAGAATTTATTGTTTATTTTTTCTATTTTGGAGTGAAAATCTTAATGCGGTTCACAGAATACATCTACTTACCAAGTTTCAACAGCATAGTTCTTATAGTTTCGGTGAAAAGTGGCTGTGACATACGGACGGACACACAAACAGACAGACATGACGAACCTTTGAGGGTTCCGTTTTTGTCATTTGGCTACGGAACCCTAAAACATCGTCTGCATAATAAAACCATAAAAAACATTTTGATGTATTACAATTTTTTATTTATTTCAATTGAAAGTTGTTTTTTGCGAAATTATTTAATGGTGAAAGTGTACCAATACTACCGATTCAATTTATTTTTTGTGTGTTTGTATGTATGTGCGTTTCGTGTCTCTAAATTACTGGCGATATAATGATGTCTATTTTTTGATTGATCGGTCTGTGATTATGTTTGGAAATATGTTAGTTTTAAATGTGAGTAGTATTTATGAAATGATGCATTATACAGTGATCAGAGGTTTATGTGTATTATTAAGCATTGGATAAAGGTGGACTTGTAATAATAGTAATTGCCACACTTTGCGAATTACTTAGTGATTTTAATTCGAATATTTTGTCATTGGGTACGGCTTATAAATGCAGTTTGAAGAAGATTTTTTATCTAGCCTTTTGTGTTCTGTGTTATTGTCGACATGAGGCTGATATTACAATTATAATTATTTTGGTAAACGAAAATATGAAGTAAATGTTATCTCGTTTTGAAATCTGAAATAAATTTGACATAATTTCGAAATTATGATCTAATTTAAAATTTTGAAACATGTTTTCAAATTGGAAATAATTTACACCCGCGTAGTTAAAGATAAATCAGTGATGAACATGCAAAAGATATCCCAAAACCAAAAAGGCAAAAGATGTCTAGATGTCTAGCCAGAAAATACAAACAACAATACAAATTGATTTTATTGGAAACAACATAAGGAACCAATTCTATTAGTACAACTTACACACTAAGGTTAGTAAAACAAGTTTAAAAATGACTAATGAGTCATGTACTTACGAGACATTTCATGCGGACAATGACTTCTCATGAAATGCCTCAGCACAGGAGCATTTATCTATTTAAAAACCCATTAAAATAAAATCAGAATTTATAAATAAATGTTGCCACAGCCAAAATAAGTAACTTGCGTATGAGCAACACTTATCCAAATATAAAAATGTTATCCGGTGTATATTGACCTACATACCACAAATTGAAGTTCCTTAATTCGACCAAAAGATGGCATTCCAATCACTCGGTCCTTTTATGTGATATTTTTTATCTGTGGACAGATTCTAGCCTCTTCCTAAATGTCAGTTGATGTCCTCAGACATTCTAGAGTGAATGAAATATCTTATTAGGTTACGATGGAATGGTGAATGGTTGTAGAAATATAGTTATAACGTGTAGGTAGTTAAAGCCTTATTTCGGTAATAAGTGTGAATTTTAGATCGGCTTGTGGATTCCTTATACCTAAGCCTCTACAGGTACAATTCCGATCTTGGCGACCGGATCTCGCGACCGCTTACGGGTACATGCGACCGAAAAGACCCATAAGTGTTCTATAGTAATTCAGTGGGTCGCGGTCGTACTTCGTTGTCGCCGGTCGCGGTCGTCAATATCGGAATTGTACCTATACACAGTACTGGGACCTCAGTTTGACTACTACATTGGTCTCGTGGTTTCAATTGTGACTTCTGAGCGTGGGGTGCCGGGTTCGATTCCCGGGTTATGCAGTGTTATTAGTCTTTTCCATTATGATTTTACAGTGGCGGTCTGGAGTTTGAAAGTTGTCGAAAAAAACGCAAAGTCGTTGGTCCTACATCTAAGGGGCAATTCTACTATTTTTTTAACAACTCGGGGGCCGAGTCACCCGCGTCCGTAGGAGAATACCCTTCAGCGAATCCCTACACGTGGTCCCCGGGTGGTGCTAAACAAGTGACACTAACCGCCTCCGTGGTCTAGTGGTTATACCATTCGATTCAGACCCAGAGGTCCCGGGTTCAATTCCCAGTGGGGGCAAATTTTTTGCTCAGTTTGGTTGGTGGTAGGACTTCTAAGTCCGCCTGGCAAGCTACCACCATCATGTCTAAGTCTGTCGCCATAACAACAATGTTAACAGCATTGTTGTGTTCCGGCAATTAGAGATATGATAGCCAGTTCCTCTATGTTAGAGGATTCCGGGTGAAACTCGCTTCCATCTTCGGCCTAATCATCACTTTCCATCAGGTGAGATTTGGGCCAAGAGTTTCCCCGTATTGAATAAAAAAAATAAAAAAAAAACTTTCGCATTCGAATGTCAGTCGCAATCTGCCAAAAAAGCCTTAATTTTCATACATTTTTGTCCGATTGCGTTTGAGTGCCGATGCGAATGTGAAACTTGGTAGCATTGCCACCAAGTTTTTTTACTTGAAAAGGGTTTGCTCTTGACTCTAGTCTAGGTCAAAGATGACAAAGTCTACGATGGAGCGAGCTTACCCAGAAGTAGCCTGTTCACTCTAACTTTGAAAATATTAGGGTAGTAAGCGTTCAAAAACACAGACGCAGGCAGAGAGTTCCACTCCTTTGCTGTGCGCATTATGAAAGACGCTTGGAAGCGCTTAGTGCGAGTTGGTGGAATAGCAACACTCTGATCTGTCTCCGGTATTTTTGGATTTTCGTCCCGTCAGCACCCGTGCACCCGTGTTTGCACACGACCTAGTCCATCCAGATAAAAAAAAAACGAAGATTCCTTGAAGTGACTAAAATCACTAAAATTCAGTCTGGGGCTCTACAAACATCTGAATTAAATAGTGTTCACCAAAGTATCTTGTTAACATTTTATATTAAAAAAATAATAAATTAGGATGAAATTATAACAAAAACCGGCCAAGTGCGATTCGGACTCGCTCACAAAGGGTTCCGTAGGTACCATTATCTGTTAAACCAATAAAAAGTCATAAGCCTCTTAAACATTTATTTCATTCTGATTTTTTTTTGTATTTATTTTTATAGAGAACAGTCTAACTATCACGGTTCATGAGATACAACCTGGCGACAGACGGACAGTCGGAAGGACAGCGAAGTCTTAATTATAGGGTCCCGTTTTACCCTTTGAGTACGGAACCCTAAAAACAATCAAAGCTGGGTAACGTCAATCAATCAATTCTGTTCTAATTATCAAAGACCTTTTCAATACATTGAATCAATAAGCTATCTATATAAATTGAATTAAAATCATCATCAATCTTATTAACACCTTTTAATAAATTGGATTACAATGATCATAGTTATATATCTTCTTCAAAATCAATTTCAATACATTTGACGTAAATTGATTCTAAATTAATTGATTTCAATTCGTTTTTAACAATAAAAATAAATTAATATCAATGCATGATTTATCTATTGGTATAATAAATACTGGATAGAATTTATAAAGACATTTATTGATCATTTATCTATTTCATAATTAGGTTGTTTCCTAATTGGTCGAGACTGCGATAAAGATTTAATTTGCTGAACCAATATCACTAAATCTACCTAGCCTTTTCCCAACTATGCTGGATCTATGCTGGAACTATGCTGGAACTGAGCTGTGTTTCATAATGTTAATGCATTATTTATTTTTATTGTTACCGTGCCTAGAGGTAATTTATTTCGGGTAAATTAAATGGGCCGCCTTTGTAAGACTACTAAAATGACACCGTGTATAATCTTCAGTAGGTGATAAACTTCATAAGGCATGATCATTGAGGAAGCATTTCCATCATAACGAAGCCTAAGATTGATGAGGTCATTATTGACACGTATGACGAAACTTATTACATGAAACTACACACGCTAACTTATTACTTTGGCCGCGGCTCTGCTCGCATCAAAACACATTTCGCAAAAAATAGTCTAAAACCAATTAGTGACATAAACGAATCGCTGCAAAGCAGACTCCACGTAGTCTTTTTTATTTCAAATGACTTCTTCCGCTTTGGGTGAAGCAGATGGGAGAGCTAGATTATAACTGACTAAAACCCATCCGTGTTCCTCTCAGTGCCAGGGCCGCGGTGACTCTTTCGAACAAATTCTGCAACCCTGGGTCTGCCCTACCCCTAGAGTGTAATTTAAGCCTTCGTAGGCGCGAAGGGGCGAGGCAGCCCACGAACTGAGGAACAGACGACGCACTTTCGACTTGTATCTTTCCAACTATATCTAAACTTATCATAATTAGAAATTATAGCGTGACAGAGCTCAATAATTTTTCATGGTAGCTTTATACTAGACAAGGAATTATATATTGTTTTTACTTATAGCTCTGCTAGAACCTGTATCTTATCATCTGGGCTCATGGTAAAAAAATGAAATAAGTTACTAATCAAAATCAAATTACAGGTGGTATTACATTTTAAATGTCTAACGGGGCCTCTGCGAGTTGGTTTCGGCCCCTCGTACGCCTACCAAAGGAACGGGTCTCCAGGGACCCGAAAAAATATAAAAAAAATTACGAAATAAGTTGATAATCAAAATCAAATTACAGGTGCCCCATTACATTTGAAATGTCTAACGGGGCCTCTGCAAGTCGGTTTCGGCCCCTCGTACGCCTACCAAAGGACCGGGTCTCCAGGGACCCGAGAAAATATAAAAAATCAAATTATATTATATTACCTACTCGAAGGTGTCAAGTAGTTGAAAGAATGGCAAGAACCAATTCGCGCAAACAATTTAGTTAGCACTAAAGCCTCACCAGTTTGACCCCATCCCAGCGCTATCACCACAACATTGCACTTTCTAGTAAACAGCAAGAAACTGGTAATTTTAGACTTCATACATCATCCAAGGATGTCAAGTACCCGAGGTGTGTGTTGGGGAAGTATCCGAATTTTACGAGGAGATCCGAAAAATACAAGTTATTTTGCAAAAGGTTGTTTTGTTTTTTTTTTCGATGAATTTATTGATTAAATACTAATAAAATAACGCTTAAGTATTTGTTGACAGACGAAAAAAGAAAATTACTACACAAAAAAGAAAATATTTTAATGGTTGTATGGACTTAAAAATGTTTCTTTTTTTTTCATGTGAAGTAAAGGTAAATATGAAATAAATCAATTCTATGTAACAATCCTTGGAACTACAATTTAAATATTTTTTTTATTAGTAATACTAAAGAAAATTATGAAATTTTAACAAAAGCCATTTCTTATAAATTGATTTAAAAACAGAAAGTAGTTAATTTCTTCTTAATTTAATTATTTTATAACAGATTGCGTTAGAATAAAATTAAAATAGAAGAGCAGTACAGATTTTACCTAAGAAGCCTGTTGCAATACGGTGCAGTATCAAATTACACTGTTCATAAGTTCACAAGAGAAACGGCCAGAGGATGGCTGTTATATGTGCCTTGTTAGCCATAACTACCTCATCAATTGCTTTCGGTTAGCGCCTGCAATTACAGGTAATTCAAGAGTTTACCGGGTTTACTTAAGTGACAATGTCTTTGGAAATCGATAAAAAACACACCCATCCAACACTTTAAATGTCATTCCGTCGCTTATAAGTTGGTGATTGAAATATAAATCCTATTTGAAGGACTGATCTGTGTTTCCCTATTAAAAACCGGCATAGAAAATAGATATAAATCCTGTCAAATATAATTAAATAAGAAAATTTAATAACTTTACACCAAAAATCTCCCATTGTTTATAGTTTTATCTACTGAAACTGCAATACAAGAAAGTCATTAAATCGTAAAAAAAACCCTTACAAAAATCAAAATACTTCTTCCCCCTAAATTACCAAAAAATATCCGAAAAAATATCGACATCTTGACTCCCCTAGCGCAACGCTATCATGCAACGTCTAATCGCATGGCGACATGCAATTTATAACAACTTTATACCACCACTAAATCATTCGAAAATCACCTCTAATTTGTACAACACAAGAGTTATGGAGGTTGCATATATTTTGTATTAAGACCTATCTGCAAGTGTATGAAGATGGGATTCATATAAAGAATTTGTTACGAGGTGGAACAGTAGCGGTTCTTAGTGTAAGGTTTATTTTTGTTAGGGTTCCGTACCCAAAGGGTAAAACGGGACCCTATTAATAAGACTCCGCTGTCCGTCTGTCAGTCTGGCCGTCTGTCACCAGGCTGTATCTCGCGTACCGTAGTTAGACAGTTAAAAATTTGACAGATGATTTATTTCTGTTGCCGCGTAAAAAAACGTATTGCTTGACGTATGCTTACTTTTTTGTCTAACAACCAAAATCGAGGCTGAAGAAAAGTCCTGTCAAACTAGTTTACAAATAAAAGAAAAAAAAATGTGCTTCATAATTTGGCCGTAGTTAAACGGAAAGGATCCAACCCACACAGAGTTAGTTTTGAGATATTTAAGTTTAAAGTTCAGATCGTGTTTCGTCTTCGATTCTCGACTTTAACATTCTGGGGTTGGTTTTTAAAAAAGGATAAACACATAATTTCTTATTTTATTAATCCATATTCCGAAATCATGACATATTTTTGGAGATATTAGCAAAAATATGACGATGGATCCTTTTCGTTAAAATACGTTTTCAAAAGCCCAGGATAATAAACATATTTAGCCATAAGGATCCAAGCTTTAAAATCGAACAAAAACACTTAAATTTACAAGGAATTATGACAGATTTGTATATTTTTCTAAATAAAACTTCATAATATAGTTTAATATAACTTTAATTTTCAATCACTACTAGTTACCATTAATTACTATTTTAGTTAGTATAGATCTGAGATCAAAACAATAAAATGTTTTTTTTTTAAAGGCATGAAAGACTTAAAATGAATAAACATTATAAAAATCAAATATCTCCTATAGTCCTCAAAATTAAGTAGTCTATATTTTTTGCTTATACATAATCATCATTCATATTTCGTCATTCGTTTCATCATTCATTCGAACATCACGGCATACTTGAGTGTCTCCTAATGTGTAAATGCGACTGAACTGTTTCGGATTATGTTTGTCAGTATTTTTGTCATGATCTTTTTTTTGGTCTTTCAGAAACGTAATTTACTATATATAATAGCTGAGCCTCATAGGACCCTAAATTAATATATTTTTCGTATTCGCTTTTCCTTCCCAATAAGGTCCAAACACTTTTTTTTACAGTGACAAACATAATCTTTAAAAATGTTTGATTCAATAAGTTTTTTGTTGTTGTGGTAAGGCAAGTTCGCATATTTTCTCTCTTTTCTTTGTCCAATAGTGTGATCTTTGTGAAGACGTTTTCGCCCCCTTTTCGGACGACCACATAGTGATGCTGGAATATTTTGATCAGAATGCATTTCTATCTCTTCTATAATTTTACTTTTCGCTGCTTGATCAGTATCTATATTGGTAGTACCACGTAGAATTTCTGGACTATTTTGATCAGAATGTATTTCTGTCTCTTCTACAATATTTTTTTCCGCTGCTTCAACAGTATCAATATTGGTTATCGAGCTCTGGAATGAATTATTATTGTGGGGTCTTATGTCATATAATATTTGGATAAAACTCACTGTCGCCTAAAGCGTTACCACTGTCCACAGAACTATTCAATAAATCCGTTACCGGAAGCACCATTGTGTTATGCATAGCTAAAACAAGGATAAACATTATAGCAATAAGTTATGCATAAAAGAAAATGTTATTACGTTAGGTTAATTAATTATTTTTACTTACACGGTGAACTATTTGGTTCTGTGTGAATATTTGAAGTGAACTCCTCAACGCGTTCATTATATTTTTTTCAATCCTTTTCATATTTTGCTACACGATGAATTTAATATTTAAAAAAAACCGAGACCACAATCTAAGCACGCACAGGCAATACAACGAACGTGTACGAACTTGAATGAAATGAAGAAAATCAATGTTGCAAAGTTTCGTATATCCGATTCCCACAAAACTACCCTCAAAATTAATTATTAATCAATATGATAATTTTTTTAACTCAAATTATTGCTTTATGTAAAAACAATCAGCTAGTAATATTATATTCTTCTGTATCTACTCTTAAAACTTTGTTCAAGAATTTAAATGAATTAAAAAAGAGATTTAAGCGCCTTGTTTCCAATTCAATATTTTAATCTTGTCACAAAATGAACTACAATAAAACGATCCACGTTACATGGATCATTATCGATGTTTAGATCAGTTATTTTAATAAAGATATTGAATTAATATCGATAACAATCCATGTAGGATGGATCATTTTCGATATTTCACTAAGTTACTTTAATTCGAATAAAACAAAAACAATCCATGTCATATGAATTCTTTTCGTTAAATTATATCTTTAGAATAACAATTATCCAAGTGGTTTGGATCGTTTTATTAATATTTGATTTAGCCAATGTGATTTTCTCAATAACGATCAAAGTAGCTTGGAGCGATGTCAATAAAAAAAATAATGACCTGCCATACATGTGGGTTGGTAACGTATGGTCACTTTGACATGATGCGTTGGAATTTTACTTGGATTGTTTTTGTGATATTAAATTATTAACTACAAGGAGTGTTTTGGTATATATAACTCATTTTCGCCCATAGTGTGGGTTGGATCCTTTCCGTTTAACTACGGCCATTTTATCTACACTCTTCGGTCAATAAAAAAATCCTGTACGCAAGATAGTGTCCATGTTTTTTTTTTTATATAACATAAGTATCAACGACATAACATTGTTATGTAAACAAAAGTACTTCTTATTATAATAACTGCCTACCCCTCGTAAGCGCGTAATGCAGGGATGGCGAACCTATGGCACGCGTGCCAGTGGTGTCCCAATCTTTTTTGGTCATTTTAAACAAGATGAGGCCATTTTAAACAGAGGTTCCTAGCTCTGAGAATAACCACCAAAAGAAACTCAGAGGTCAAAGTCTCTTTTAAAATCCATACAATCGTACTAGTCAAATCATATGAGAGCCATGTAGGTTAATGTCTGAAGTGGTATTTGGAGGAAAGTACCACACAGATTTGAGTGGACCTGTCCAGACAGTGCAAACATTTGTAGAGGAGCTCAACGAACTGACGAACAATACCAAAGTAAGGACATCCGTTCAGTATCCTGTTGTTGTTAATTCAATAGAAATCATACTGAACTTTCACTTTTATTTGTAGAAACACAAAACTGATAACATTAAGATTGCTGTATAAATTCACGTTACAAAAAAGAGTAACGTTTATAGCATCTAGTGTTATTTTTTGTCCATTGAATCACAAAGTCAAGATTTTTTGGCGGCACGTCGCGTGGCTACATTATTATTTTTTCGTGAAAATGGCACGCTCACCAAAAATTGTTTGCGATCCCTGGCGTAATGTTCTGACCGCTAGAGGTCAGCATCTTAGGAATGTACAGAGATATTATTTTTAAGGAAGCTCTTACCAAAATGCACTTGTGTGATCTTTGACCTAGCAGTGGAATTTTATACAAAAGACTGCTTATTTCAACTTCTCAGCGTATTCAACTGAATCCAGTTTCACTGGAAGCCGACCCCAATGTAGTTGGGAAAAGGCTAAGCAGATGATGTGTCATCATAGATCGAACAGTATCGAAATAAACACTACTCAAACTCAGTCTAAAACCCATTTCTTTAAGATTCTACCCGAAAATACATTCTGTTATAAAATAATAACCGTACCACAGCCCAACATAATTCATAACTAAATCGCAAGTTGGTCAACACGGCACATTAAGGGCAAATTATCAAAGGGCTCTATTTACCCACACTTTGTGAGCCTGCACGCTCGATTACTGCGCGTAAAACGTGGCCAACTTTACTTGATACTTGATGGAAATGTTGTAAAGATGTAATGTCATAGTAGACTGTGCAGCTGACAAACTCATAAAGTAAGTACTTCTAAAATCGATAATTAGATTTAATCATTATTCCTGCCGAAAAACTTCCACCGCTGAAAATAATTCAAGCTTGTAGCATTGCCTAAACTATTGGTCCTGGTCTTAACGTATTTAACGGATGCTAAGATTTTTTTTATTCGGTGGAGCGTCATGCTTGCCAACAATTAACTTATTCACCAGAGGCTAGTCTCGACTCGACACTAGTTTTTAGTATATCAGGAAACACAACAAGATACCGGAGTGCCAATTGTCTTGAGAGCCAATTCTACTAACTTATAAATAACATACGCATTTGTATGTCATTTGCAATCAGTCAAAAAAATTATGAAAAATGGCATAGTAGGCGATTCGGAAGCGAGTTTTGTCCGATTTTTGTACGGTCGAAACAGGAATTTCATTGTAATTCATATTTTTGTGTGGTGTTTCGACAGAATCCTTTTTTAGAGGGCAAGTAACGTCAGAATAATAAACATATAAAAATAATCGAATAATGCCTATTTTACTTTGGATAAAAAGAAAAAATAATTTAATTAAATAAACATTGATGAGTGATCTTTTTCCAACAATTTCCAAAAAAGTTATCAGAATTGGCCCTCAGAACAATTCTCGTACTTAAAAGGCTATCTAATTCAGTTCGCAATATCATAGCAGTGACAATTATTAATGATAACTTGTCCAAATATAAGAAAATCAGAGAAGTTTTTGACTGATTGAAACTAAGATTGCAAAGCAAACGTTCCTTTATAACCGGGAATAGATCTTCTGGTTTCCCATTTGTGCAAGGCCGATAGAATCTTCCCCCTCCTTTTGCAAACTTCAATTCAATTAGACTATTTTTTTGTATTGGATACTAGCTGACACGAGTCCACTTCATTGAGCGGCATTTTTCGGGCTAATATACCGCGTGTATCTGACATCGACGCATGAACGATTTCCATGGGTCCGGGGCATGATTCTGGACACCCTAGACTTAGAATTTTTCGTCGGCTTTTTTCTCATTTTTTTATTTTTTTCAAGGGTTTTTTTACTTTAGACTGCTCATAATCGTTATTCTGACCTAACCCAATGAGATTTTTAATAAAAAAATAATTAATTAACTACTTTCACTAAAAAGAGCAATCTGAATAAAGCCACAAATAGATTTCAGCTCAGCTGAGCTGATACTTTGTGGTACTCTTGAAAAAAATTAGAAAAGAACCGACGAAAAATTCCAACACTGGGGTGTCCAGAATCATGCCCTGGACCCATGGAAATCGTTTGTGCGTCGATGTCAGATACACGCGGTATAGCCTATGACACTCACAAATAAGGTGGTTTCTATTGGAAAAATAATTTTCATAATCGGTTCAGTAGAACCAGAGATCCCCTATAACCTCACAAACTGACAAACCTCCCACTCTACTTTACCTCTTTATAATATTAGTATAGATAAATCTTGTCCTTTCAAATTAAATTAAATTCTTATACATCTTAAACACAAGTGTAATATTTATCCAAATGCCAAGATAAACTAGTCGCTTGCCATACAAAGCGTTCGCCACAGAATAGCGAATAGCAGTGCACTCACACGTTATTATTACGTATAAATTGACACGGAATCGGGCCAAATTGCGGCGCTGTGACCTCGAGTGCGCAAGTAGTGTTGGGGTCACCACGTTTAGGGCAAGAATTTGAATATCGATAAAAAACTTTTTACAAAAAACTACAACCGACTTCTAAAAAAAAACACTACAAAGTAAAAAATAACTTTACATTCGGAAGTCGGTGTTTTTGTTAGTTTTTTCGTATTTTGACACCGACTTCCGAATTTAAAGTTATTTTTCACTTTTTAGTGGTGCCCCACACCTAACAACACCAGTACAAAATCGCAGAAAAGCATAATACGCAATTTCGATTATCAAAGAATCATCTAAATAGTCAAATTCCAGCGATTCGATTTAAAATCCAAAGTTCGAAACTGATTTTGATATGATTTAAATAGGATGCAATCTGCAAGTATATCCTTTCAGATAAAACAAAAATTTTTCAAATCGGTTCATAATTGTCGGAGTTATGAGGTAACAAACATAAAAAAAAAAAAAACATACTACAAAAAATAAAGATTATATTATTTTTTTTGGGTAATTATCAAATGAATCCTCCCGTTCTGGGCCAGACTCTTACTGACTAAAATCCACCCGTGTTCCTCCTAATGCTCTTAGCGTTCCAGGGCCGTGGTGAATCTGTCAAACAATTCTGCAATCCTGGCAGAAGATTATTGATCTATATTGAAAACTATTGGTTTTGTCATTTATAAAGCTTAACAATATGGGTTTTTTATATTACTTATTTTTACTGTAATAATTTTGAAGCTTGTTATTAGGCAGTTGGATGGGTATTTCACAACGAAATGTGCAATAATTTGAATATTAGTCTAGACTGGAAACATTCATTTTATCATTTATTTAGCTTAACAATGAGGGTTTTATTTTTATTTATATAACTTGTTTTTACTACAATAATGTTGAAGGTTATTTCTATATAGTTGGATGAACTCTTACAATAACTGAATGATTAGATAAAGTTGAATTTTCTGAGTTCTGGAACAGTGTGAGTTACAAAACTAGGCTCTAGTTTAAGTTACGGGAAGAAAAGAAAACATACAAAAAATCGCTATTAGAATATTTGTAGCTTTTAAGCCTGATTGCCCACTGAAGCGGAGAGGGGAGAAGTGGAGAAGTATTAATGCTTGTATTCATGCCAATGAGCTTGTGTGGGAGTCACAGAAATATGAGTGATATAGACGCGGACTTGACCCGGTCGCATTTTAATTTACAAAAATAATACATATTTTTAAAAAGTAACAAAACCAAATTATTTTATTTTATATTGCAAAGCTGTAGATGTTTTATACTCTTTTGATAAAAATTACCGAATAAAATGGTTTTTAATCTCAATAATGTGTAGGTGATTTAGTGTTTTTTTTTTATTCTTATTATGTAATATAGATAGAAAAATTACGTATCATATCATGTAGATTACTTACGATTTTTTTCGATGTAATTTGTCCGTGAGTGCCGACGAAAAGCTGCTTAATCTGCACGCTTTTTAAGCTTTTTTCGAGAAAATTGCCTTAACCAATGAAATTATATAAAACCTCCACTCTGCATCAGTCACTGCGATTTTATGCAACTCCATTGGTTAATATTTCCACCGCTCGCCTCTGCTTCAGTGAATAGTCAGCCGAACGCACAACAATGGTCAAATTATTTAACAGTATACAGGGTTATTTGTAAAACACCGGCAACCTCTCAGGACAGGACTATGTAACTAACATCATAATCAACAGGTTTCATACAAAAATAAAAATATTTAAATTTAACGCTCTAAATTTTACGAAGTCTATGCCATGCATAAGAGAAAGAAAGAGCTTTCTGTTGCTTTGCAAAGACTTCGTAAAATTTAGAGCGTTAAATTAAAATATTTTTTATTTTTGTATCAAAACCTGATGAACTAAAAAACTTTTTACAAAAAAAATACAACCGACTTCCAAAAAAAAACACTACAAAGTAAAAAATAACTTCAATTTCGGAAGTCGGTGTCAAAATACGAAGAAACTAACAAAAACAACAGTTTTTTATTTTTAACTTTTTAGTGGTGCCCCACACCCAACAACACCACTGCAAAACCGCAGAAAAGCAGAATACGCAATTTCGATTATCAAAGAATCATCTAAATAGTCAAATTCCAGCTATTTCAATTTAAAATCCAAAGTTCGAAACCGATTTTGATATGATTTAAATGGGACCAATCTGCAAGTATATCCTTTCAGATAAAACAAAAATTTTTCAAATCGGTTCATAATTGTCGGAGTTCTGAGGTAACAAACATAAAAAAAAAAAAAAAAAAACATACAACCGAATTGATAACCTCCTCCTTTTTGGGAAGTCGGTTAAAAATATGATGAATATTTAGTCATAAAAGAAAAGTTGTTGATTATGATGTTAGTACTAACATAGTCCTAAGAGGTTGTCGGTGTTTTACAAATAACCCTGTATACTTGCTTAAAATCCTCGTTTTAAAATGTCTAGACAACATGGACCTAAGTTAAAGGTTAAACTGACTAAGTTGCGTTAACGAAATTAATTTATCATTGACGATTAAACTTAAGTTATAGTCATTTGATGGGCACCAAACATATCGTTATGCGCTTTGCGATGAGAATGAATTAGGCTTGGGTAAAAAAGTCGATATAATCAAAATATCGTCATTTTTTTCTGAAAATAATCGGCGATTTTTTTTTCGACATTTATTTTCGGATATCGAAAACGATGTTATTTCGCCTTCTAATTTTCGAGGATCTGTGCCCAATGAGCTTAAGCAATACTCGACGAACCACTTATTGAGAGGAAGTCAGATCAATAAAGTTTTGGGTGACGACATTTCACGCCGGTTCTTTCGTATATCTCTCTTAAATATTTAATATTTATTTATTTTATCATCTTATGTCAAGCTTCCTCGGTATCATCCGAAAGGATTGCTTCGATTGATAATTTAACAGTGCCGGATAATAGGAGTAGATTGAAAGGTGAGCACATTAAACGAAGAGTGCTGCTGATGTCTATTTATTGTTAAGCTTTATAAATGACAAAACCAATAGTTTTCAATATAGATCAATAATCTTCTGCCAGGATTGCAGAATTGTTTGACAGATTCACCACGGCCCTGGAACGCTAAGAGCATTAGGAGGAACACGGGTGGATTTTAGTCAGTAAGAGTCTGGCCCAGAACGGGAGGATTCATTTGATAATTACCCAAAAAAAATAATATAATCTTTATTTTTTGTAGTATGTTTTTTTTTTTTATGTTTGTTACCTCATAACTCCGACAATTATGAACCGATTTGAAAAATTTTTGTTTTATCTGAAAGGATATACTTGCAGATTGCATCCTATTTAAATCATATCAAAATCAGTTTCGAACTTTGGATTTTAAATCGAATCGCTGGAATTTGACTATTTAGATGATTCTTTGATAATCGAAATTGCGTATTATGCTTTTCTGCGATTTTGTACTGGTGTTGTTAGGTGTGGGGCACCACTAAAAAGTGAAAAATAACTTTAAATTCGGAAGTCGGTGTCAAAATACGAAGAAACTAACAAAAACAACAGTTTTTTATTTTTAACTTTTTAGTGGTGCCCCACACCCAACAACACCACTGCAAAACCGCAGAAAAGCAGAATACGCAATTTCGATTATCAAAGAATCATCTAAATAGTCAAATTCCAGCTATTTCAATTTAAAATCCAAAGTTCGAAACCGATTTTGATATGATTTAAATGGGACCAATCTGCAAGTATATCCTTTCAGATAAAACAAAAATTTTTCAAATCGGTTCATAATTGTCGGAGTTCTGAGGTAACAAACATAAAAAAAAAAAAAAAAAAACATACAACCGAATTGATAACCTCCTCCTTTTTGGGAAGTCGGTTAAAAATATGATGAATATTTAGTCATAAAAGAAAAGTTGTTGATTATGATGTTAGTACTAACATAGTCCTAAGAGGTTGTCGGTGTTTTACAAATAACCCTGTATACTTGCTTAAAATCCTCGTTTTAAAATGTCTAGACAACATGGACCTAAGTTAAAGGTTAAACTGACTAAGTTGCGTTAACGAAATTAATTTATCATTGACGATTAAACTTAAGTTATAGTCATTTGATGGGCACCAAACATATCGTTATGCGCTTTGCGATGAGAATGAATTAGGCTTGGGTAAAAAAGTCGATATAATCAAAATATCGTCATTTTTTTCTGAAAATAATCGGCGATTTTTTTTTCGACATTTATTTTCGGATATCGAAAACGATGTTATTTCGCCTTCTAATTTTCGAGGATCTGTGCCCAATGAGCTTAAGCAATACTCGACGAACCACTTATTGAGAGGAAGTCAGATCAATAAAGTTTTGGGTGACGACATTTCACGCCGGTTCTTTCGTATATCTCTCTTAAATATTTAATATTTATTTATTTTATCATCTTATGTCAAGCTTCCTCGGTATCATCCGAAAGGATTGCTTCGATTGATAATTTAACAGTGCCGGATAATAGGAGTAGATTGAAAGGTGAGCACATTAAACGAAGAGTGCTGCTGATGTCTATTTCAGACGAATACTGGTTTTGTATTTTTCAGTGAAGGTTAATTTTTAAACAATATAAATGTACGATTTATGAATAAGTAAAATAATAAATATATCAGAAATAATGTATTTTAATTTTTTACTATTTAATTTTTGACATTGCAAAATACCTCTTGAGCAAAAAAAATCGATATATCGGAATATCGACATTTTTATAAATTATATCGATATTCCTTAACATATACATTTGAAAAGTATCGATACGATATATATCGATACATTTATTTTCCATTTGCCCATCCCTAGAATGAATGGGATAAAACATGTATGTCATATGTTTGGTCGTCGAATTCCTGAGCACCCGATGTATACAAGTTGTAACATATTAAATACTTCAACTAACTAAAATAGGGGCCATTGGATTCTTCTTTATGTAGAACTTTTAGGCCCTGTCCACACTGCGATTTATCAACGCGCGGTTTTTTTCCGCAATTCGGTAACACATTGAATCCTATACACTTGTATAGCACAGTTGTTTTTTCTTAGCGACTTCAGTCTTGGTAACATAGTAAATCTCACAATCACCCCTTATAATATCACAATCACCCCCTTTTTAAGCGATTTAGAAAAAGGAGGTTTTTGAAGAAAAGCACAGTGTTCCCCTCGGTTCTATTTAGTCGGGGGAATTATTTAGTCCTTCGAACCATTGACGCATTTGGCGCCCTCGTTATGTTCGGGTGCCAAACGCCGTCTCGGTGCTAAATCAGTTACTTTCAGCCCTGGATAACAATAAACTATTTCATTGATAATGTGAAAAAATGTGAAGACCCTTACTAACCTTACATTATGACCTAAAGCCTAACTAGAAATATCAGTAACAACTAGAACTAATCTGCACAAGTCAATCAAAAACTCATTAATAACGATCAGAGTGGAGTCCAATGGAATCGTAATTTTGTATAGGTACTAGTCAAATTGATGATCATTATCTGCCTTTTCAATGTATTTATTTTCTAGCTTCTGCCAGCGGCTTCGCCCGCTTGATCCCTAAGGAACATACTCCTCAGATAAGAAATAGCCTATTTGTTATTCCAGACTATATTCCACCTCTATGCCAAATTTCATGAAGATCCTTTCAGGCATTCTGATGTGAAAGAGTAACAAACATCCATCCCATCCACTCATAATATTAGTAGGATTTATAAGAACACTAGCTGACCCGCGCAACTTCGTCTGCGTCACATTTTCCATTACTGCTCCGCTCCTTTTTGTCTTAGCGTGATGATATATAGCCTTTAACCTTCCTCGATAAATGGGCTATCTAACACTGAAAGAATTTTTCAAGTCGGACGAGTAGTTCCTGAGATTAGCGCGTTCAACCAACCAAACAAACAAACAAACTCTTCTGCTTTATAATATTAGTATAGATATTTAGATAGATATCCTATAGCTTTCCTCGATAAATGGGCTATCTAACACTGAAAGAATTTTTCAAATTGGACCAGTAGTTCCTGAGATTAGAGCTTTCAACTAAAGAAACAAACTCTTCAACGTTAAACGTTAAACAACATTTAACAGTTAAACAGATATTAGTATCCAAGGAGTTGTACAGTGCAAGTTATAATAAAGGAATTTAAAGTTGTTAAAAGTTTTATATAATTTTTTTTTGAAAAATTAGTAAAACCAAAGGAAAATAAACATACACTAAAATAAAAAAGAAAGGAAAATTCACAATAAAATAAAAGAGTATTGTAAAACATTATAAAAAAATAAATATGATTCTAAAGATTCAATCAGCGGATTATAGAAACAACTAGCAGTTATTCATTAGAATAGTTAAAATGTCGGGATTGCTACCATGTACCTTTTTATTTGCGAGTTTGTTTGTGTGTTTGTTAGTGACCATGAAAATTTAAAACAATATATCGCATTTATTCAGCTCCATACGCGTTTCGCTGTACGATTTTGGTCACACTTATACAGTTCTGCTTCTATTAGCCGCGTACAGCGACGTAAGAATGAGAAGGCGGCAGCGGCAGAACAGCGCTGACCTCTATCTATAGCACTCGCATGATAACAACACATTTGACCTCATTTTATAGGTACTTGTCTGCCGCGAAAGCTGAAAGGTACGCGTCTCCATACAAAATCGTTGTTAGCTTAACAAACATATTCCTCGCTTCTCATCCTCGCTCATCTCTGGTGGAAACGCAGCCTGAGAATGGAGAAGTCTGCTCTTAAGGCCGTACCCTGACCAAATAACATTGAGCATTTTTTCCTTCAATAACAGCGCAAGAGATACAATTGCGTAGTCGCAATTGTATCTCTTGCTCAGAATGTTGAATAAAATCGTTATAAAATCTAATTTTGGTCGTTTGAAAAAAATATTTCAAACAAAATGTTCATAATTAAATTGCCTATCCATTAGTGTTAGTACAAAATCAAAATAATCGTTAGTTTTCGAGAAGATGCATGTTTTCAATAATTATTTCTCATTTCTGTAGTTCCGTTGTGAGGAGATTAATTAAACTATAAACTAAGAAAAAAACAAAATATAATTCTTTTGGATAAAGAGTATACAGCTCCAAAAAACTGCACAAAAAACGGCTAGCGCTGCGTTTTGCACGGGGATGCGCCTTAAGGCGAGGTTGCAGTACTGTGTGTTTTGACGAACAACAGCGACTGTCCGGCAAGCGAAATAATGGCTAAATTTTGATTGTTTTTTCTTCTTGGCGAAAACTGATAAAGAAATTATACAATATGGTTTCAACATTTACTTCAAAATAAAAAGCTCTATCCATTGACATAACTTGTATATATATTCGTGATGAAATCTCTTAGCAGTACACGTTTAAAATTGTAATTCAGTGTCATGTTTGATAAAAAAAAGTATCGAGCCAATCATTCTAAATCGCGTTTCTATCTTTACGATTTACTTGAGGGTATGTTCAATTTTTATGTAATGATTTTTATTTATTAAAAAACTCATAATTAATTAGATTTTCAGACGTTCAAAAATCTTAAAAAGTACTGCAACTGTGTGTTTTGACGAACAACAGCGACTGTCTGGCGAGCGAAATAATGCCTAAATTTTGATTGTTTTTTTTCTCGACGAAAACTGATAAATAAATTATACAATATGGTTTCAACATTTACTTCAAAATAAAAAGCTCTATCTATTGATATAACTTTTATATATAGTCGTGATGAAATCTCTTAGCAGTACACGTTTAAAATTGTAATTTAGTGTCATGTTTGATAAAAAAAAGTATCGAGCCAATCATTCTAAATCGCGTTTCTATCTTTACGATTTACTTGAGGGTATGTTCAATTTTTATGTAATGATTTTTATTTATAAAAAAACTCATAATTAATTAGATTTTCAGACGTTCATAAATCTTAAAAAGTACTGCAACCCCGCCTTAAGGTGCTTTTCAAGGCACAGTGGACTCGGATCGAGACCAATCCGCGCTAATGTAAGTGCATGGTCACACTAACACAACGTTATTGATGTTCGGAAACCTTCCCACGTCATTCTGATGCATTCAGTTTGGATTCCGGTCTTTGTCTACATTTTAAGTTGGGCTAGAATTAATGTAACAAAAGTTTAGAGTTGTTTTATAGAACAAAATGCTAATACATGGGTCTGAGCAGGTTTTAAATTTGAGGATTTGGAGTTAAAAACGTGTCAAATGTTAACAGACTTTGCTAGATTTTGACAATAAAGCCAAATGTTGACAGACTTTGCTAGATTTTGACAATAAAGCCAAATGTTGACAGACTTTGCTAGATTTTGACAAGTAGGTACTCAAGTTGAAATAGGCTAGATTCCATCACCCACAAATTGCAAAACTATTTAGTCCGTCAGTTAGAGTGTTGAAAAATAATGGACACGTATTTTTTGTTTTTGTAAATCAGTGAATATTGACAAAGATAAAACGCATCAAAATTCTGGAGTAGGGGCTCGTGACGTCACGACTCACTAAAAATTATGCGAAGGTGTCACGTATTGAGAATTTTAAAAGCGTCGTAACTTCGTCAATTTTGGTTCCCGTAACAAAAGAAAAAACACGGGTCAAATATTTTTTGATAATCTAACTGACCGACTGATTAGATTTTTTCAGGACACAAGCCCATTCTAATTCGTGCGTTAAGCTCAAGTCATTTTAATTATTACATCATACGTGGTACGCGGTCGCCACTCCAGAACTCTTCGGCCCCATCGACCATCTGTTCTGCGAGCAATGTGCCCTGCCCCTTGCCACTTTAGTTTGTCGATACTTCGGGCTATGTCGGTAACCTTGTTTCTCTTGCGGATATCATCATTCCTGATACGATCACGCAAGGAAGCTCCATTGCCCTCTTCATTGCCCTTTGAGTGACTTTAAGCATTCTGATGAGGCCCATTGTGAGCGACCACGTTTCAGTTCCATAAATCATCACTAGCGACACGACTTTCGTTTTGAGACACTGTGGTATGTGGGACAAGATACCACGCAATTTCCCGAACGCTGCCCAGCCGAGTCGGATTCGACGATTGACCTCTTTCTCGAAGTTAACCCCACCTAACTGGACCGTTTGTTCCAGGTAGACGTACAAGTCTACAATTTTGACTGTAGAGTCTCCGATCTTGATAGGATTGGGTGCTAAATAGGCATGTACCATGATCTTGGATTTGTCCATGTTAATTTTGAGACCCACTCTTTCGGAAGCTCTACTGAGATCATCAAACATATACTGTCCTCCGTAGCCTCAGCCATGACGACTATATCGTCGGCAAATCAAAGGTGGCTGATTTACTCGCCATCGAAATTAATGCCTAGCCTTCTCCAGTCCAAAAACCTTGAAGACATTCTCCATTGCGGCCGAGAACAGTTTCGGATAAATTACGAATCCACAAGAGTTTCTAAACCACCACAAGGGCCTCTGCATGGTTAAACGACCGCCAATTGGCGGCCGGGACCATCAGCCTATACGTGCCTTCCGAAGCACGGAATCATCTTTTTATCAGACAATCAGATGATTCAAGTCTGCAATGTCCTATCCAAACTGGAAACAACTTTACAAAGTATGCTTCCCGCGGGCATCGAACCCACGACCACCGGGTCACAAGGCCAGCACCTCAACTATTTGACCACGGAGGCTGTTATGTAAGTAAAAGATTTACATATAACTTGCATTCCGTGCAGTTGTCAGGTGTGTTGAAACCACTGACAGAAATATCGTGCAATCTACATGACATTAAAATGTGTGTGCTTAGAACTGCTAATTGACAGTGTAGGTTATTATCTACAGGATTTATTTTGTGGGTATTAAGATTGAGATTAGAACTTGCTAACAGTTAGTTGTTGGAGTAGGAGCCTATAGACTTGCGAACCCAAGAGATTTGTTGTATCATTGAAGACTTTATAGAAAAAGATTTCAATTCTGACTATTCATTGATTGGCTGTCTTCACTAATTTCGATTTTAAATATTATTTATTTGTTGTACACCTTCCAAAGTGACGTTTTTTAACCCAATAGTTGATTAGTATAAAATATCAATGTCATGACTTATGGAAACAGATTTCAATTCTAACTATTCATTGATTGGCTGTCTTCATCAATTTCGATTTTAAATATTATTTATTTGTTGTACACCTTCCACAATGATGTATTTTTAACCCAATAGTTGATTAGTAAAAAATATCAATGTCATGACCGTCTCTACTTTATTATCAAAATCGAATACTAAAACTTTAAGATTCTTTTATACAAAAACTAGCTGACCCATGCAACTTTGTCTGCGTAAAATTATTCATTACTGCTCCGCTCCTATTGGTTTTAGCGTGATGATATATAGCCTATAGCTTTCCTCGATAAATGGGCTATCTAACACTGAAAGAATTTTTCAAATCGGACCAGTAGTTCCTGAGATTAGCGCGTTCAACCAAACAAACAAACTCTTCTGCTTTATAATATTAGTATAGATCAGAGGCGATAAAAACGTTACATAATTACAATGAGAGTATATAAGTCACCAATCACAAAAATAGTAAGCTTAATACATGTACGAAGAAACAAGAAAACCACCTCTTAAATCAATATTTTATGATGCACAAGACATATAACACGTCAAAATGTTTATCAACTGCATGTAATTCCATCCACACTTCTAAAATCATCAAAAACGCTCATATATGTACGTAGTAAGTTCTCCACACACAGCTCATTACAATTATATCGCTTGCACTTAGTAATTACTAATTAACATTGCGAATGGAAGCAAAGGTCCTCGTCCGTAATGTACAGGAGTATACAGTTCACAGAGACATAACCCAAAACCAAGAAATAATATGAAAGAGAAGGTATTGAACCATAGATAGCATCATCATCCATCATCATCATCATCATCAGCCTATAACAGTCCACTGCTGGACATAGGCCTCTCCAAGTTCACGCCATTTGGCTCGATCACCGGCAACTCTCATCCAGCTGCTACCAGCCACCCTGCGAAGATCGTAACAGATAGATAGCATAACGAGGGGAAATCGGAAAATAAAATATTTTGCAACAATCCCGAATCACATGCGTTATCAGGCAAAATAACAATACATTATTGAGTGTCTTAAGATTAAATTATCAGCAATATCCTGTCCTATTTCCTACGAGTCTTATATGTGAAAGTTTGTGAGGATGGATAATGTTACTCTTTCACGCAAATACTATACTATACGTATTTGCGTGAAATCGATTATATAGTTCATATTTATGGATTTCTTTTATCCAGAGAGTTTGTTCCAAGCCTCTGGCAGTAGTAATCCTATTGTCTAATATCCTGAAAACACGTATAGATGGTCCATGAAAACAGTAAGTTTGACATTTCCTCCCACTTCCTTCACAATACAGGGACCCAGTAACTCTGCCAGTGATGCGGAATTCGTTCAAAAGAGTCACTGCGGCCCTGGAACGCAAAGGGCACTAGGAGGAAAATGGAAGGGTTTAAGTCACTAAGAGTCTGGCACTCCTTTCTGCTTCGCCCAAAGCGGAAGAAGTCATTTGATGATTTAAAAAAAAAACAAGAAGAAAGGGACGCAGTAATTCTTTCAATCAATTCCACAACAAACACAATGACGCTTGGACTCTGTTACTAGTCTACTCCAGCACCCATAGCGTAGCGTGTAGGAACATTGCCCACACTGGGTCAGTGGCTGGTCATCTGACCGGTCCGTAACCTGTTTCTAGGTGACACTAGACACGCTTGTTTGTATCTGCACGGTGTGGCTTCTGTGGGGTGGAATGTTTACTCGTTCCTCATCCTTATTCCTGGCTAAATGAAATCATCAAAATGTCAATCCTTATGTTTTTTGTTATATTGCTGGCACGGCAGTAATTCAGATTTGGGTGGTAAAAATATTGCCACTTCGATGACGTCGTTGTTGGTAGCACAAGTCACTTTGGCTGCATGTTTTGGGGTACCGAGAGTAGGACGGAAATTGCTACTTACATACTCTCTCCCTCTGGTGTCGGTCCCTCATGTCTGAGGATCGTGGTCGGCATCAGGATTGCATCTGGTCCGAGTGGATGACGTGTCTCCACCAGTGTCTGTCCAGCGCGTCTCTTACAACTGAGTAGAATTTAGAGGTCGATACTTACTAAGGTTCCTTTAAAGGGATTGAATATCGAAACAGAAAAAAGACCAGTTGCGATATCGCCATGCCTGTCGCATTTTTTTAACTGCACACAGATCTAGTATCTTAGAGCCATTTCCACTAAGTTTTACATTCGCTTCGCATTCGCATCTCAATCTCAAACGTGACTCACGTGGTGCGGAGATTTTATGCAATGCCATTGGTCAAAATTTCTCCGTTTCTCTGCTCCGCTGCCTCGCTCCACTGTAATAGATAGGAATCGCACGCAAAAGGATCCCAAACGAAACATATATTTTACACTTCTTATAAATTTTCCTGAAGTCAATAAGTAAAATTTTCGACAGTTGTTTTGCGGAAAGATATGTTTCAAAATAGTAAATTTTGTTCTATTGGCTTAGATAACTACAAAATTAATTTTAAAATTATGTTAAACGAAATTTTTGAAAACCTCACCGTAAACCGAAAATCGATAAGAAAGTGGTTCTGCGTTGATGTCTTTTGTTCTACAAATGTATCTAAGCGACTTTTTGGAAACAATCAAGATTCTTATCAATCGTAAAAAAGTATTTTTGTTAATTTTATATGTTTGTGGTTAACACTTCTTGTAGAGAACAACAAGGGAATTAAGTTTTTTTTTATTTGAAACTGATTAATTGTGTCTCCAATATTTAAAGTTGCTCTTCATCAACAGTGCTATTCTCATCCATCTGCTTCCATGATAAATTATATTTATTTTGCAAATTCATAATGAATAACAATGATTGGTTTCCGAACATCCGTAAGAAACGGAACCCTTTTTTTTTAGGGATGGGAAACTATCAAATGACGGCTCCCGCTCTGGGCGAAGTGGAAGGGAGTGTCAGACTCTTACTAACTAAAACCCATCCATGTTCCTTCATTGCCCTTTGTGTTCCGGAGCCGCGGTATCACTTTCGAATAGTCCCGCAACTCATGCGTCGGCCCTTTGTGCTGACTCTCTTTGATGCGCGCGTGGAACACGAACGCGCCGTCGACACGGCCTGTCGTCATAAGACGGACGGACGGCGAGCTACCCATCGCACTCGGGTTGCTGTCTGTCTGCCACAGCCAATTTTCTGATCCCTCGATCTACTGGACTTCAGTATAAAAAAAAAAATCAAGCTGTATCGTGTGACATATCCAATGAAAGGGCTTATTGTGTGTGTGTAAACCCAGTTTTTTTTTTACGTTTCTTTTCGTTAATTTAATCTCGATGAGGCCGGTGTTTCCTGTCTGACTGCTCTGAGAAGAGACACTGAAAAAAACTTAGAGGTCAAAGTCTCTCTTAAAATTCACACAAATTGTAAATGTTATGGTTAAATCATATAAGAACCATGTAGGCTATTATTCGAATGAAGCCATATATATAAAATACACTAACTGTGAATATAAAGCCTTTTTTATGTGAAACATACCTAGGAAGAATACTGCTCATAACGATATAGCTACGATGTCTGCCAACACCATAAATTTTATACCGTGAAGGTACCACATCATCATCTGCCTAGCCTTTTCTCAATTATATTGGGGCCAACTTCCAGTCAAACCGGATTCAGCTGAATAATCAATATCTTACGTGAAATGGCTGCCTACCAGACCTCCACAACCCGTTAACTGGGTTACACGGAACTCTTGGCAAGACTGGAGTCAGATTTACCGATTTCAGACAATCCGCAACGACTGCCGAAGATCTACAAATGTCAGCCGGGACCAACAGCTTAACGTGCTTTCCGAGGCACGGAGGAAACTCAGTATATTAAGGTGTACACCCATCTACAGACCAACCTTGGCAAGCATTGCTTAACCTTGAAGATCGACCCGTGCGGCTGTTACTATTTAGCCACATAAAAAAGATAATAACTATAAAAAATTACGAGTAACACCGGGAGTTTCGAACATGTTCGTGGAACATTATCGATTTAGGAGTTCAAATGTTCATAAAATTAAATTGTCTTAACTTTTTTTATAATGGCAACTTATTGCTGGGCAACTTATTGCTGTTACATTTTGTAGTATGTGCTAAAATTAATACGGGGTCAGAAAAACAGAAAACTAAAACATGGGTATATTTCAGGTTCCATTTCAGGTTTGACCATGAATGAATCGTAAATTAAAAAAATAAAATAGAATAAAAATATTTGATTAAATATTCGCGTCTGCCAGCGGCTTTGCCCATATAAAAATTGATAAGTATCTCAAGACAGGAGGAACGGAAAGTAGCAAACTTCATATACCCAAAGATAACGTTATTCTTATTCCGAATGGGTAGCTAAATTGGGTGTAGAGGGTCAGCAGTGCTATTCTGTAACAACATTTTCGTGACTCGACAGCGGAATCCGAGGTGAGTTTCAAATTCGTATAAATATAAGACCTTATGGTGTGTGAAATAAAATTCAATTTGTAAGCTTAGTCACTCAGGTGAAGTCGATATCGAAATGGTTATTTACAGAATAGACTAGCTGTTCTACTAATTTTCACATTCGCATCTCAATCGCAATCTGTCAAAAAAGTATGAAAATTAAAGCTTTTTTGACAGTTTGCGATTGACATCCGAATGCGAAAGTTGTTTAAAAATTAGTAGAATTGGCCCTTAGATCTTTAAGTTTTATTTACCCAAGATGAATGGTATGTCTTAAACGCATTTTATTTGAATATGATTAAAGTGAACAGATACCTCGAAACGTCGTGAATTTAAAAGTGGTTATAATGACGTATTGAGGAGCTCACGGCTACAGAATAACAGCCGACCTGTCTGTCTGTCAGTCCGTATGTCACAGCCACTTTTCTCCGAAACTATAAGAGCTATGCTGTTGAAACTTGGTAAGTAGATGTATTCTGTGAACCGCATTAAGATTTTCACACAAAAATAGGAAAAAAACAATAAATTTTGGGGGTCCCCATACGTAGAACTGAAACTCAAAAAAAAAACATCAAACCCAAACGTGTGGGGTATCTATGGATAGGTCTTCGAAAATGATATTGAGGTTTGTAATATAATTTTTATTCTAAACTGAAAAGTTTGCGAGAGAGACACTTCCAAAGTGGTAAAATGGGACACATTTTACGACTTTGGAAGTGTCTCTCCCCCCCCCTGTAATTTCTAAAATAAGAGAATGATATAACTAAAAAAAATATATGATGTATATTACCATGTCAACTACCAGTGAAACTTGGTTTGAACGAGATCTAGTAAATAGTATTTTTAACACGTCATTAATCGTAAATCGCAACTCTTGCTTATATAATATAATACCCACAGGTTTGTACGGAACCCTCGGTGCGCGAGTCCGACTCGCACTTGGCTGGTTTTTTTCTTATTCCCGCAATTCGCTCTCTTATCTCCGCTACACTTCACAACGAATCTACTTGGCAAAGTTTTAATTTCTAAGAATAGTAATTTCGGCTGTGCGTTGTCTTTGATTTCCCAAAATTCCTATAGGAATGGAAAAAAACGGTATATCAGCTTACGAAGTCGCGGGCGTAAGCTAGTTATATATATATATTGACTAACGTGATGTTTACAATGTTAGAATGCGATTGTCAGCAATTAGTTTTTTTTTACACCATCAATTAAAAATCACCGACTTTCAACTTGGCGCTCATGAGCACTAAGCAATTTACTTATTTATCATCGTATTAAAATAACAATTCCCGTCTTTCACAATTTTATGTATTTTTAACGATCTCGTTCACTTCGCTTAAAAAATCATCTTTCAGTAATTATTACACAACTTTATGCCCAAAATTCATTCGTAAAAGAATATTTGCATGTAAATCTTAAGAAAATATGACTGTAATTTAAAACCAAACAAATAGTCACTATCTTCTAAACTAATATTACAAAGAAGTACAATTCTGTTAGTTTGTTTGTTTTACATGTTTGTAAAAGGTAATGGCTCTGATTCCAATTTGGGAGAGAGAGACGAAGCTATATAGGCCCCATAGCACGATCCCTTTTATACAACGAAGTCATATTTATTATTTATTTATTTATTATACACTTAATTGTACACCGCTAAAAACATTCAAGAAAACTACAAACTAAAACACATAATCATACAGAGTCATCATAGTATTTTGGGAATAGATACGGAGCCAACATATTCTTAAAAAACGGCAGATTGAAGAAGCAGTGAGCAAGGAAAGAAAGAAAGAAAGAAAATTCATTTATTCCGCCAGAAGCGACACAAAAAAACGTAAAAAAAATACTAACTAAAAACAAAATTAAAAAAAGAAAACATGTCAATAAAAAAAAAAATAAGACCAGAAACATTTGTTGTGTCGGGGCCGAGCGTCAACCTACCACGACTCTCTGGTCACACCACAGACACACCAGAACACAGTTCTACATTTGTCTATGGCGTGACCGTGAAGAATATTGGTTGCAATAAAGTGGCGACTGCGTACTGGAACACGAAGTGTAAGAAGGCCTCCCACAAGGAGGACCGAAAACCTGGGAAAAGGAGTGGGAATAGGGTGAGGAACGGACATGGGAAACGCCTAACTCCAGCAGTGAACATCTCACGTGGCATCAGCTCACGCCACCTGAGCTAAACCACGGGTAAATGTAGTAGTTAAGAGTGTGTATTCCGTCCACTAGCGCCGCCAATCGTTTTTTATTAATTGTGGTAAATTTAAGACACGTAGATAAAAAACCGCTCTGTAGTGCACTGAAGAAATGTATCTATTATTTTTGACAGCTATTTTTAATACATAACTCATGGCTAAATAGCCAAAACGGCAATTATTGCTAAAAGTGGCCACTTTTAGCAAAAAATATCGACTTTGGCAACTATTTATGTTCTAAAGTACAAAACATAACTCTCAAAACATAATAAATACATTTCTTCAGTGCACTACAGAGCGGTTTTTTATCTACGTGTCTTAAATTTACCACAAATAATAAAAAACGATTTGCGGCGCTAGTGGACGGAATACACGCTCTTAACAAAACTTAATTGAGAACGTCTCAATTACAAATAATTACACTATAACACTAACAGAGAACTTCATTTTAATTTTATGATTATTAATAATTAAAATTTAAGTTTGTTATTAATGCATAATTACTATTACGCGAATAAGTAAAGTTTATTGTGCATTCGTGTTAAATTTTAAATTTAATATCCGTCTCTAAATTACGTTTTGTGTTTACTTGTTATTAATTTTGTAATTTTACGTAAATAATATAATGGTCGAAGAAGGCCGAAGGTGGAATTTGTTCGAAAGAGTCACCGCGGCCCTGGAACGCAAAGGGCACTAGGAGGAACACGGATGGGCATTATCACTAAGAGTCTGACACTCCTTTCCGCTGAGGTCGGACAATTTAGCGGTATTGTTACAGTTGCGTTTAAAGAATTTCCGTTCAACTTGCCGAATTATGAGTGCACATAACTCGGAAAATTGTACCTACCAACTTTCCCATTGTCGTCCTATTATAATATACAATTTTTTTTGACTCTTAAAGCACATAGATCATTATTGTCCATCCCAGGTTGTCGCGAAATGCGATAAGGCCGCCCATTGTATGTGTTTTAGTTTTAAGTTTCCTTTTGTATTTATTTTTTGGTGTACAATCCTACCCTACTATTAATAATATTATAAATGCGAAAGTTTGTGAGTATGTATGGATGTTTGTTACTCTTTCACGCAAACACTACTGAACCGATTACAATGAAATTTGATATGTAGCTAGCTGAAGACCCAAAATAACACATAGGCTACTTTTCATCCCGGGATTTTCCGAGGGATCGGGATTTACACGGGAATAACGAGAATTTATACGCGAACGAAGTCGCGGGTGGCCTCTAGTAAAGTATATAATAAATAAATATATCAATGAAGAAACATCCAATTAAATAATTACCCGCCTTCCCTGAAGAGCGTCCATCTGCTAACATCTAACAAGACGTCAACGTCAATCTGACATTTGCACTGACAACTGATTGTTATTCGTGTTTACATAATGGAGGAATGGTTTCTGGTAATTACCGGTTAGTGTACTCGTGGTTGCAACATGAGGATTAAGTACGATGGGAAATGATATGGGTTAGTTATAGCCTCCTTGATATGTTGAAGTCTATATTTGACTCGGGGAGATTTTCTGTGGTTTATATTCAACTTTTTTTATTTCGAAAAGATGATATTTATAATTTTGCACATTAAAGTTAGTCACAGCATTTTTACAGTAATATTATAAAGAGGAAAGATTTGTTTGTTTGAATTGAATAGCTCCTAAACAACTGGTCCGATTTGAAAAATTCTTTCAGTGCTAGATAGCCCATTTATCGAGGAAGGTTATAGGTCATCATCACGCTAAGACAAATAGGAGCGGAGCAATAATGGAAAATGTGAAGCAGACGAAGTGGCGCGGGTCAGCTAGTTTGTATATAAAATCTACCTAATGTGTTTTTGTTTTGCGGCGGTGCATCGTTGTACGTTGTGCAGTCCTAAAATGATTATGGAGCAGGCTAGGCGGAATTACGTGGTTTAAAAATAAGTGTGATTATTTTTTTTATTTTTGATGGGTCTCTTGACTATAGTCTTGGTCAGAGATGACAGAGACAAAGTCTGCAATGGAGCGAGCTTACCCAGAAGTAGCCTGTTCACTCTAACTTTGTAAAGATTTGGGTTGTAAGCGTTCGGAAACACGCAGGCAGAGAGTTTCACTCAATACACTCCTTTGCTGTGCGCAATATGAAAGACGCTTGGAAAAGCTAAGTGCGAATTGGAGGAATAAAGATGGTAACTTGAAGTGCGTCTGGATGTCCGATGGTAGAAGAGGGCCTGTGGGATAAGGTCGTGGAGATCTCTGGCACACTCACCGAAGTAGAAGACCGACAAGTTGGCAACTTTACGGCGCTGAGCCAAACTGAGTAGCTTGGCATCCACCAGTTTTACGTCGCCAATGAGCCTCTTAGCTCTGCGTTCCACCTGACCAACTGATACTTATCTGAGCCATCCCAAAAGTGGCTGCGATACTTCATGCAGGATCGGACTTGTGCTTTGTAGGTATAGAATTAAAAGCTGTCCAGGCCTGAAGTATCACTTCACCTTATTTAGGTTTACTTGTACTTAGCTTTTACAGGAATACAACTTAATGTTGATGAGTTTTAGCGTCTCCGTAGATGTATTTGCAAAGCGAAAACGTGTTGTCATAGATTGCAGAATTTCATTCGCTATACCCGAATAGGCACCAAAACAACAATGTCCATTTGACATTTGACAGTGACATCTTTTTCAACTCACAATAACTTTCTAAGAGACTCCATGACAATAGATTATTAACATCTTAATAAGTGTATTCATTGTAAATAACATATTATCATGGTGACAATGACAAGCTTAAATAATATGGATATTGTCAGTAACTCCACATGAATGCTAGAGCTATTAAAGCACCCTTGATTAGTGTAGATTTATATTAATTGTGTAGTTGTATTGTTTTGTTTTGACTCGACGGGGTCTGAATAAGTCTCTAAAAAAAGGTTTTAAATAGGAACTCAAAAAACAGTCAGATCTCAGAGATATGCAAACATAGCAGAAAGGCCGATAGCAAACGAATTTTATAGTAAGCTCTAGTTGATTGACAAGTTGTGAGAAAAATGCGGGGATTTTAAATATCGATTTTAAAGATGAACGAAGAATAGACACTAAAAAATTTTTCATTGTCTGTTTTCATCACCTGAACACTTAGACAACCAACCTCTTATAACCGACCGACGCCTAATCAAACATGATGTTAGTACAACCCCTTAAAAAACTCAATAACCTGTACTAAGTAAAAAAGGACTACATAGTTATGAGACTCTGCTATCATCCTTTAAAAACAGGTGGGCATATAGGTACCAAATACTTTTCCCCTGACTCAACAATCAATGCTCAATACACAAATCATCCTAACAAGCCATTCATTCACTCAGGGTTGCCCCTTGACTGTGGCGCCTAATATGGCAACACTGACTATACCAACTGTCAGTTAAGTCATATTAAAAAAAACATTTGTTGTTGTCTATTAAAGAGATTTGACAGTTATTGAATTAGTGAGGTCGGAGTACAATAGGTATGGTGTTAGGTTTTCGCGATTCATTGTCAAGTTATCTTATTGAATTGTTATGAAAATTATATCATAGATTAGTTTATTTTCTTTGTTATGGTGAATAGACATGTAGGTACTGGTTCATAAACTGATATTGCTTGCAAAGGGAAGTAATGAATGACATTTTATAAATTACCTTATTTAAAACTTACCTTATATTTTTTTAATTTTAGTGTTGCAAATATTGGGTGTAAGATTTGCCAAAATTGCAATAGGTGCATATGTCTATTAATATCTTTACATATGTATACATAATTATATCTTTTGATATTTTAAACTTAAAATATCAAACGTTTAAATACGGAAGCCGCAGCGTAACACAGGACTTATGTAAACACAATAAAATCATTAAAAATAAACGATACACCGAAGTGATTAATAATAAAAGATTCCGATTAACATCGATTTGAGACGTTAATTCGATATAGAGAAAACATTAACAAAAATGTATGGGTCTAATTGCTTGACGATTTTCTAACGAGCTGTAAAACAACCGTTAAATCATTTGTATTATTAATTGGAAAGCTTACAAGCTGTGATGTAAATAGAAACGGATAAAGTTCCTAAGCAAAAATAAAGTGTTACTGTTTTTACGTATTTTCTTAACTAGCTATTACAATAGACAGATTCTACATTCATTTTATATTCAGTCAGATTGATTGTTATGAGCGCTTTCACAAAATCGAATTTCTCAGGTTGACTAAAGTTGAATACCGCGCGTCACAAGATTTATATTGATTTTTGCATTGCATACAACAATTATTTAAAAATGTTTACTTTACTTTTAATTAGACCAATTTTTTTTTTCAAGCAGTATAGCAACCCCACCTTAATTATTAAATATTTTTTATTTGAATTTGGGTTATAATTTCATAGATAAAAATTATAGTTTCATACGGAAAATTGTCAATTACTCTCAGTTTTACAGAATTATTTTTAGTGTATTACTGTATGAATCGTAATAAATTGATTTAAACATTCCAAAGTAGAAGATACAGTTGTACCGTGGACATTTTTATAAATGATTAAATTATAATATCTTCGGTGTACCAAGGCATCAAAAGATTCCCTAAAGCAACATTTTGTGAAACATCCTTTGCAGAGTCAAGGATTTTACTGATTTACGTGAACAAATTGAAATATTTATTTAGAACACTCCCAAAATAAATGATCAAACTGTCTTAGGCATATCTTTGTTTTTTTTTAAGGTTATATCTAAAGCAAAATCACACATCAAAAATCGAATAAAACGCTAAAATTCAAGAAAAATTGTGATAGCCCTCTTAAGCCTGTAAGTCTCGGGAAAGTCAAGGGAGGTCATATAAGCTTCAGTAGAAAGGAACCCAACCCTAACACAGTTTGAAATGGTTACAGAAGTTGACAAATATTGAATAGACAATAACACTGTGTACATGTATTTCCTAGGAAAGAACCCCTTTCATGACCTCAAAATTACGGAAGCAACAAAGAACAATCCTATCTAAAATCGAACTTCTGCAACACCATTTCTTGCGCAAAATCCCGCAAACAGGGAAACTAAGAAACTATTTTCCTTCAATCAATTTTCTTCCAACGTTTTTGCCTTTCCCATATCACTGCAATGTTATTTAGCAATTTAGATAAGTAGGCAATCACTTACATCTACACACCGTGAGAAATTGAGAGCATTTGAGAAATTAGTTTATAATTATAGGCTGTATGGCTTGTTGCCGTCGCCTCATTGCCTCGCGCGCGGTGTAAAAGTTTAATCTGTCAAAATGAAATTTAGCGGCAAAAAGTGTTGCCAGACTTTCTGTAGCATCATTTTATTTTTAGTACCTACTTGAGTGTTTTTATTTAATTTAGATAACATTGCACCCGCTTTTACTGATCCGCCCCTAAGACGACCCACTGACCAACTCTTCAGCTTTATAATATTTGTATATATTAATTATTTCCTGTCATGATAAATGTCATGCATTACATGGGAATTGTCTCAATAACAAGAACCTAGTCAAGATGGAATTTAAAGTGCACTTAAAATTATGTTATTACATTCATAAAAGGCATCAAATAACTAGCTTAAGGAAATAAGTTATTACGCACCTTAGAGAATGTGTGTATTTCGCATTTTATAACATTTATAGTCAATTATAATTTTATATGTCTTGTATAAAGAGGGGCAGTTTGTAATCGTCACATAAATTAACTTTAATTCTATCGTTTTTAGACAGGAATCTTTATGTAGTAATAATCTTATTAGGACCATCATTTCCATTTCCTTTGCTTATACAATTTGTTTTTAGATTGCTTGTGAGTATAAACTTTCAGTTATCCAGGTTTATTACGAACTAGTTTTTACCCGCGACTTCATACGCGCAATAGGGAATATGCATGCAATTTTTTTATTTGCAAAATAAAATACTTATTAGTAAACAATTATGAAATTATTTTTTAAATACCTTCATCATTTATTAAGTTATAAAGCTTCAAAGACTACAGTTAGAAGGAGAAGTCCGATACGTAATGTGACGTCAAATTACGCGATGACTATACAACTGCCATAGAAAACAGCGTTTTCGCGAGAGGGACAGATATATTTGTTTAAAATAATTGTATCTCGTTCGTTTTTCGAGCAATTTAGATTCTAATTTCACAGTTAGTATTATATTTTCGAATACTTTAAGATAAACTGTTCAGATCATAAATACTTTTTTCATGCAGATTCCCTATTCCGGTTCCCGCAGGAATTTCGGGAATTCCTCTCTCAGTGCTCCCCTACAGAGTGTAGAAAAGCTACATGTTAAATTTCAGCTATTTACGACCAGCAGTGCTATTCTGTAACAACATTTTCGTGTCTCGACAGCGGAATCCGAGGTGAGTTTCAAATTCGTATAAATATAAGACCTTATGACGTGTGAAATAAAGTTCACTTTGTAAGCTTAGTCACTCAGGTGAAGTCGATATCGAAATGGTTATTTACAGAATAGACTAGCAGTAGTTTCGGCTGTGAGGTGTCTGTCTGTCACTCACTCAGTATCTGAAGAATCTATACGACTATTATAAAGCAGAAAAGTTTGTTTGTTTGGTTGGTTGAACGCGCTAATCTCAAGAACTACTGGTCCGATTTGAAAAATTCTTTCAGTGTTGAATAGCCCATTTATCGAGGAAGGCTATAGGCTATATATCATCACGCTAAGACAAATAGGAGCGGAGCAGTAATGGAAAATGTGACGCAGACGAAGTTGCGCGGGTCAGCTAGTATTAAGATATGTGAGAAGGCCGAAGGAATCTGTCTTTCTGTCCGTTTGTTAGTTACCTCTTCACGTCTCAACCGATTTGGATGACACTTGGCACACAGGTAGATCATGCCCTAAAATGAGACATAGATAAAATTTAACACAGGTTGAATGTTTTCTTTAGATGATTTTTTACTCCCCCGCCGCCAAACTGCTGGCAGACGCTATTAAATAATAATTAAACAAATAATTTATTATTTAATCATTTTTGTAATGTTTAAGGTGCGAAACAGGAGACTAGTTTTCTTTTGCTATACAGAGCCTTATACTACCAAACCATCTCATAACTTAAATAAAATGGCACGGTTGGCGTACTGGTTGCGCTAGGTGTCGCGGGTTCGAAAACCACAAGAAACAAATATTTGTATGACATATAGTTGTTCTGCTAGTCTATTCTGTAAATAACTATTTCGATATCGAGCTTCACCTGAGTGACAAAGCACACAAAGTGAGCTTTATTACACACCACATAAAGGTCTTATGTTTATACGAATTTGATACTCATGTCGGATTCCGCTGTCGAGATACGAAAATGTTGTTACAGAATAGCACTACTGGGTCTAGTTGTTTGTGTATGTGAGTTTGTATTTCTGTAAACGCAACCACGATACAGGAGAAATTCCTAGTGTAAGAGCAGCGTTTTAACTAGTAGGTACTACTCGTCAGAAAAAAAATGGTTCCGTCCTTGCATCATGTAAGACTTGATGAAAGATGTTTTATCGTATTATTTTTTACCCATCACGCAAACCTCTAAAGTTTATCAAATAATACTACCCACATTATGTCAGAAACCCCTAAAGCCAAAAGTAATTAATTAATATTTTCCCAAACTGGCAACACTCACGCGATCTCATCCAAATTCGAAAAAGTATTTATACTATCTTGCGTCAAGTGCAAGCGGCATCAATTTTCCTGTCAGTGTACACACCAATTAAATTGATTTATGCGTCTAGCTTGAACTTATACATTATATACCTACTAATAATAATGCCTTATGTAAGACTTATGTCATGTTTGACATTTGACCTTAAATTAGGTTCGCGTGATCGTTTTTTGTTGTAATTATCATTTGTTTGAACATCATTTGGTTTAAGGTTAAGGGAACTTTGATGTAATATATTGTTGTACATAATGTGCCTTGCAATGTGTGCTATATAATGTCAATTAAATATGTAGTTTTTTTTTACACCTGCACTGCTGATGCTTATCCCTTTCGTCAGACGGGAAACAAATTAAATTAACGTCTGTATTTTTTCCGCTTTTACTTTTAAGTGTGTCATCAAGGTTAAGCAACACTTGCCCAGGTCGGTAATTGAATGGGTGACCATCCTACTTCCTACTAAAATTATAAATGCGAAAGTTTGTGAGGATGGATGGATGTTTGTTACTCTTTCACGTCAGAACACCTGAAAGGATCTTCATGTAATTTGGCATAGAGGTAGATTATACTCTGGAATAACACATAGCTATATATTTCCCTGGAGTATGTCCTCTAGGGTTAAAGCGGGCAAAGACGCTGACAGAAGCTAGTTTTACATAACGAAGTTCCTTCGTGCCTCGGCACGGTAAGCTTTTATTCCCGGTTGTCATATGTAGTTTTGTAGAGGCTTTGACAGACGTTGAGGTTAGTCCGCAGCAGTCAAGCGGTATCTTATTTATTTATTTTTATTTATGGTTAATTAAAACCGTGCAAGTCCAATTACATAAACACCCTCGCATACTGTCTCTCACAGAACACCAGACAAGCTCGCATTATTTTTCTCCATTCATCAGAAAACACATCAAATTCAGGATCGGCAGTTGTGACATCTTGTTACCTAGTTGCTCGTATTCAGCTATATCCGTACGTTTAGACTGGAAACCGACCCAAAAATAATTGGAAAAAAGCACACAGTCTTCGTCTGCGTCACATTTTCTAGTATTGCTCCGCTCCCATATTTGTCTTAGCGTGATGATATATGAGGATGAGCCTATAACCTTCCTCGATAAATGGGCTATCTAACACTGAAAGAATTTTTCAAATCGGACCAGTAGTTCCTGAGATTAGCGCGTTCAACCAAACAAACAAACAAACAAACTCTTCTGCTTTATAATATTAAGTATAGATGGGTTTGCTCTTGACTCTATTCTTGGTCAGAGATGACAGAGACAAGGTCTATGATGGAGCGAGCTTACCCAGAAGGAGCCTGTTCACTCTGACTTTGAAGAGATTAGGGTTGTAAGCGTTCCGAAACAGAGACGCAGGCAGAGAGTTCCACTCCTTTGCTGTGCGCATTATAAAAGACGTTTGGAAACTCTTAGTGCGAATTGGTGGAATAGCAACAAGGTAGGGATGGTAAGTTACAGTGCGTCTGGATGTTCGATGGTAGAAGGGGACCGGTGGAATACATACTCATTATTTGCCTTATCTTTTTATTATTATTATGGAGCTTTCTCTTGACCACAATCACGTGTGATGGTAAGCGATGGACGAGGGCTATGATGGAGCGAGCTTGCCCAGAAGATACCTGTCCACTCTTGCTTTGAAGGCAGACGGATCTTTTTAAGTCAATGGTGAATAGGTTACTTCTAGGCAAGCGTGCTCTATCTTCGATTACAACGTCGCTTACCATCAGGTGAGATAGTGCGGTCATGTCAAAAAAAAAACTGTTTTGGCTACCTTGTCAGAATCAGTAGCAAGTGTACCTGACTATAGAAATTTGTAACTTACGTGTTCAAAACACCAATTTCAATTTCAACACACACAAAATAGCAGATTACCTACAACGACCCTGACTAAAAATCTTGAACAAGACTTAAGAATACAAAATTAGATAAAAATCTCTTTCCTTTGATTCTCACAAGTCACACCGTATCGCTTCGATCTCTGCCTGGTCCCAAACGATTGTGCCGTAACGATAAATATGTATTAGCGAATAAATCTCACAGATTTATTAAATCTCATGTTGTATACTACAAAAATAAGCCCCTGTTTTGTAACTGCAAAACTTGTGCACCACAAAATTATACCCTAAACCTTTGACACAAAATTCAAAATCACTTATCGCACACTAGTAAGGTAACACAAAACCTTACACACAACAATTAAAAACTCTAGCGTCTTCAGAATAAGAGGCAAAATCGCATGCCACAGTGAGCGATGTGACCGTTCCCACAAAAACAATAGAAAACAATAATTAGGTTAAAACAGTTGAATTATTTCACACAATTTGTGAACATACATATAATACATGCGTGCTTGTAATGTATACTTTAATTACTGCCTACCCTTGTAACAGTGCGATAATAACCCATAATAACTACCTAAGACACTAAACATTGCCATTGCAGTATATGGCAAATATTATCATTTCAGTAATGTTACCAAACAGAGGTGCGATTGTGTAAGCTAATCGTATTCATTTGACAACCTAAAACGTATGACTTCATATGTCAAACGGTTAATTCGAATTGTGTATGAAGTTCATGGACGGTATACGATCGAAAACGTTATTTTAAACGATGAGTGAATGATTTTTAATTTTTCGTAGGGTTTTGACAATTACTTCGAATTGTCTAAGTTCTATGAGTTCATTGCTAATGTCAAATGATTACGGCGAGTCTCGGCTTATGACGATCGTATAACGCTGAAGTTTTGTTGTATCGCGAAAATGGCGTACGCATACATGCTGGGCCTTATAGAACGTGAACGGCGCATGAGACGCTCGCAGATGAGGAGAGCTCAACTCCGACAAGAGTCGGTCCCCTAGTATATCCCGGAGGGTGAATTTATTGCCAACTACAGGTTATCCCTAGGTTTATTTCAGAATCTAGTTGACGAACTCCGGCCCTTTATGGCGCCGAGGCAGAGATCTACAGGTATCTATCTCTATTGAGCACAAAGTACTAGTCAATTTTGTGGTTGTTATTAACTTTTCTGGGAAAGATATATTAAGTATACGGCCAAGTTTACTTACTTTTAGTATGCTACCACTTGACCGTCCGACAGTCCACTTTCGGACCAATTCTCAATGTGACGTAGACCGCCCACCCGTCCAAAAATGGACTGTCGTGGAAACAACGAGAGGAAAGTATAGTGTTCTTTGTTAAAAACTATTAGTGCTAAAAAAAATATAAAATTCTTTACGAACCACAACATCACAGACTACAAAGATGACAGATTTAATGTCAATCTTCGTCTTGTCACTTGTCCTCTTGACAGCCACAGAATATAAAAAGCTTGCAATTACAGCCCACTAACGCCACCCAGTGTCGAGTAGTACAAAACTTATGCCGCCACCTAGGGCCGAGTAGCCGAAGCTCTCTTTCATTCGTTCTTTTGCGTTTGGTTACTTGAGTTGCAACATTTGCATACCTATACATATTTTTCATTATAATTCAATGTTTATAACAACCAAAAAGTTATTGTTGAGATGTTAATAAAAAAAAAGATAAAATAGAGGGTTTTTTCAAAATATTAGATATTATAATAATCATTAAAAATAAAGATTTTCTGAATGTTTTACATAATAAAACGCAATTTTATGATACGTTTGTATACGATCCAATACGATCGGTCACTCATTGGATGGACAGTTTTACACAATTCGAATTTGGTATTTACGATTAATGACTATCGTATTCATTAACCATCATGAACTAAAGTTAGACAATCGCACTGCTGATCACTCATGGATGTTCCCACCCTTTTTTTAAAGATGCGAAATTATCAAATGACGATTTCCGATCTGGAAAATGTGAAACTCTTATTGACTTAAACTAATCCGTGTTCCTCCTTATGCCCTTTGCGTTCCAGGGCCACGGTGACTTGGTTTCGAACAAATTCCTCAACCCTCAAATCAAATTAAATCAAAGCATATATTTAAATAAACCATTTAAAGGCATGAATTGTCAAGGTCGGTCAGTCAAAAACAAGAAGCTATTTTCACGTTCAAAATCGTAGATCTCTATGGAGAAGAACGTGCAAGAAACTCCCTGGCAGGCCCTGGCTATGCTATGCTGAATTCTCATTGGGCGCGCGTGGAACTACGCAACGCGACCTCGCCGACCTGGACCTGTATCCTTATTGGCGACTATGAGCTATCCAACATTTCAAGATTTTTTTAATACGAACTGGTAGTCCTTGAAATAAGCGCGTTTAACCAAACAAACTCATCATTCAGCTTTATAATATTTGTATAAAGTCCCTACCCCATTCTTGTAAAAACATCCATTGTAACAACAGTAACAACAAACAATCCGTGGCTTAATAGCTAGAAGCTAATTAAGCCAAGGATTGTTTGTTGTTTCCGCAAAACATGCCATTCGGTCTAAGCAAACAAAATCTCGTGCTCTCCTGTCCTAACCTCTTCCTGGCACGAGTTACTCAAGCCGAGTCACGACGAAGATACACGAGTGACACCGAGTCGCTATGTTAGTGCAAACTAGGGCACTGTTTTTAACTTTCTAAATGTTAGGAACACCGCTTTGATTCCTATGTTTACAGCAATTGAGGTATTCGTTTCCGAGAGGACGATGTATTGCGTAAGTTCTAGAAATGTGCCAAGGAATTGTTTGAAAGAGTCACCGCAGCGTTGGAACGCAAAGGGCATTGGAAGGAACACGGGAGAGTTTTAGTCAGTAAGAGTCTGACACTCCCTTCCCTGCCCCGCCCAGACCGGGAGTTCCTTTGATGATTTCCCATCTAAAACTAAGTTATTGATATTTTGTGGTTTCATAGTCGACACTCTCTCCCTCTGTTAGGTCCTTCATGTCCGAAAGCGTGGTCATGGTATGATTTAAGCCTAGAACAAACATTCTATCGGATTCTACCAGTGGCTACATTAGAGACTATTTAATCAGTAGTTTAATGCACACCATGCAGTTTAAGCAACCCCTCGCTCCTGGTGGTTCAATCCATGGTCGGGAGCGCGATGAACTGCGCAAGTCTTGTAGTGATGTTGAAGATCCCATATGCAATAACGTTTGTCAGAAGATTCAAAATCTATAGGGTTCGCTACCGAAATGTTTCGTGGTCCTGTACATTTTAGACTTTTTTACAATCGCTCGTGGCTAAATAGCAACAGCTGCACGGGTCGATCTTCAAGGTTAAGCAACGCTTGCCAAGGTTGGTCTGTGGATGGGTGACCACCTTAACATTTCGAATTTCTTCCGTGCCTCGGAAAGCAAGTCAAGCCGTTGGTCCCGGCTGTCATTTGTAGATCTTTGGCAGTCGTTACGGATTGTCAGAAGCCAGTAAATCTGACTTCAGTCTTGCCAACAAATACCGTGTTACCCAGTGGGTTGTGGAGGTCTGGTAGGCAGCCGCTAAAAATCTGGTATTCACCTGAATCCGGTTTGACTGGAAGCCGACCCCAATGTAGTTGGTGAAAAGGCTAGAAAGATGATGCCTTTGCCATGGTACTCTACCGCTGATAGAACTCACTTATCTAGAGCTTAAGGTTGTGTTTCGGTAATGGAATGTCACCTAGTCTCAGGATGAGGCAACATCATACTGAGGTGAACACGACCTTATGCGCAAATCATCGCAAAGATGCACAAAATAAGATAGTTTCGACTTTCAAAATGGTAACACAATAGTTAATTTTGGACTTCAGATACGCATCTTAATTAAATCTGAGGTCCCACGTCGCTAGTCGGCGACGTTGAAAGGTTGCAATGCGATACTAGCGTCATTACGCTCAGTAGGGTTGCTACGAGTTACCGTATAATAAAGCGTCTCGTTTGATGTTCGTGGGCCGTGGTCAATAGGCTTGTGTCCTGAAAAATCTAATTAGTCCGTCAGTTCGATTATCAAAAAATATTTGACCCCTGTTTTTTCTTTTGTTACGGGAACCAAAATTGACGAAGTTACGACGCTTTTAAAATTCACAATACGTCACACCTTCGCATGATTTTTAGTGAATTGTGAAGTCACGAGCCCCCACTCCCGAGTTTTGATGCGTTTTATCTTTGTCAATATTCATTGATTTACAAAAACAAAAAATACGTGTCTATTATTTTTCAATACTCTAACTGACGGACTAAATAGTTTTGCAATTTGTGGATGATGGAATCTAGCCTATTGTCATGGCAACCTAGGCGAAAGTCGAGGTCGTTGTAGAGTTAAAATGAACTTTTGCCCATTTGCATCCAAGTGTAGCATTTTCAAATTAAGCTGAGAATTAACGCAATAACAGAGAGACGGTCGCCCAAAACAAACACCTGATGCTTTTTACAACTTCCCAGTGTTTGAGCTAGGAAGGAGTGACGACACAAGACCACGAGAAAATTACTGTTAATAAAGCTTAACGCCTTAGTCAAGACTGACGTTACAGTAATAGCCAAAGATGTACAAAAAGGGTCTTGACAGACAGACGGATAATCAGACGGACAACAATGTGAGGGGTTTGTTTTTCCTTTTGAGGTACGGAATCCTAAAAACTAACGAAACGATACTCACCCGAAATACCAACTCCTGATTCAGGTTCAGTGTCTGAAAAGATAAAAATCATGAGACTGATCTTGAGCTTGAGACCCTGTGTTTGTCATAGTACTTAGTCTAGCTCTTCCTGCTCTCTTCTTCCTGTTTTAGTATGGATGAGCCTGCATTTTCCCACTGTGGTGAAAGACATCCCTGTGGTCCTTTTACTTGTCTTGATTTGGGGCAACTGGAGACCAGTCTTTATAAAATGTTCCCAGCTTATCCCGCCATCTCCGTCAGGGACTTTTATAAACGTAAACCAATTAAAGTCATGCAAACCACAAATTAAGAGTCACCAATACCCATGGAACGACCATGACAGTCAACGATCAACACATTCCCAACGATTCACAGTTTTATTATGTAATTGACCATAACTTTGTATTGTTTACATTTTATTACTAGACTCAGTAGGCCAGGGTCTGTATCCATCAATATAATAGTTGTCTAGATATTTTTTAAGCTTTGCACCACACTAGGGATTTCCTGTATTGTGGATGCGTTTACAAACATATAAATTCACATGCGCAAACATCCAGACCCGGAACAACTATCTGTAGACTAACCAAATATTTGTTCCGTGCGGGAATCATAAACCGCGACACGCAGCGCAGCAGTTAATCGCTCAACCACTGCGCCAACCATGACGATAAAACAGTGAACCGATAGAAACAGTGTATTACCTTTATATTGTCTTCTTTGGATATCTTCTTAGCATATTATATAAAAATATGACTTTTAGTACAATCCTTAAAAGGGAATTCTGCTTGCAAGATTGTTACAGGCAAACTCTCCTTTTAAATCCGTTTTCCCCTGAATGCTTGTAGGTCTCCTCTGCTGCACACCATTCTGCTGCTGTTAGACCTTCCTCCTTCAAAACTAAGGTCGCCGCTGAAATGTTTCACAGGAATTATAATTGGGAATAGCGCAGTGGGCTGGGTTCTTTGACAATCTCTTGTGTGTCTCAATCCTACTACTTTTACACCACAATTTCTCCTCCTTATTAAATACTAAGGCAACAGCACATACAGGGTTCCTAAAACACTGCACAACACAATTGAAGCAAAGACTAAAGCTACACCATTCTTCTGCCTCGTGCTCCATCACCCTTATTAACATGTCGAAACACCACCATTCTTCCATTGTTACTAAAGGTGTTACATTCATATCGTAGTGACTAATTTCCGACTCGCAGCCCTGTAGAAGTTTGCATTGAAATGTCACCACCAAGTACGCTATAGGTCGTATGCGTGCCGTAGTTTAATTCAATATACTCGAGTATTGACGCCGGGGGGTTGGCAGTATTGAGCAATGGTGCCAACCTCTAATTGTCTCAGTCGACGGCAAAGGAATTCGATCAGAGAGTAAAGAAGCATGAAATTATATTTATTTTTTCCTACTCCACCGCTGTACTTATCTGATTAATTTCGTCGTGGGATCCAAGGCAGTTGAATCGTTTCTCCGGGACTCGTTTTGGGCTTAGTTAGCTCGGCGTTTTTCTGGTGGTCGACATTGTTGATTCTGGCTTTCAGGAGTTGCAGTGGTTGGGAATGTGTGACGGGCTTGTCCCATAAAAAAAAAATGCAAAGCTGCAGATTTCAGATCAACTACTTGACGTTTAGATGCTTTCTTGCTCTCTAACTTCCAAATTATGTCTTTTCCTAACTCTTACTACGGCTCGCTTACCCTGATTATCTTTTGAATAGATGATTCCGTGCTTCGGAAGGCACGTACAAGCCGGTGGTCCCGGCCGCCAAATGGCGGTGGTTAAACCATGTCAGAGGCTCCTTAGGCGGTTTAAAAACTCTGACACTAGGGTGTGTGGGGCCGTCGAACCTTACGAGTCCTATTACGAATCGTAAATGCTTGTTTGCAATAGACGAAGTTACGTTGGTCTGCGTTGGGAGTACATCTATAGTCCGCGAAAAAAAATTGATACTTACTAGTCTGAATAGGATTATAGTTTATTTGGGCGCTCGCGCGAGACTGAGGAGCGCGCGCGCTGAATTGACGCAGAATATATAGATAGAATATATACTCATTTTATTTATTGTAATTTTGTTTTATTATATTGACAAATGAAAACTAATGAAACGTATTCATTGTAGATTGAAATTTTATATCATATTAATTTATTTGATAAAATTGTTTTTATTTGGAATATAATGGACGCTGAATCAAGACATTTCTGGCTTAAATTAGGCTTTCTTTATGTTTTTTTCTGTGAAAACTCAAGGAATTTAAAGAAATTCTAGAACTCCAATAAACAAGTAAAACATTCAACTTACCTATTAGTAATTTCAACTTTTAAAAGAATTGATTGTAACAATGTGAATTTGACCGTCAAAGTTCCATCGCCGACATCTTTTCTTGCAAACTGAGTTCGTAAAATATTTATAGTAAACTAGCTGTCCCGCGCAACTTCGTCTGCGTCACATTTTCCGCTCCTAAATAATATTGCAACAAAAAATTGAGATTTAAACTATCCTATCTCTCAAGTTGGATCGAACTGCACATGGTGTGCGAATTTTATTATAATCGGTTAAGTGGTTTAGGAGTCCATTGAGGACAAACATTGTGACACGAGATTTATATATATTAAGAAGATTACACAAAAAAAAAAATGAAAATGTGTAACTCTAACTTACAAGAAAGAGACTGGCACTATCGTTATTCAGGATCAAATAATTAAAATATCTTACTGCTGCTGAAAACTACAGCGTCAAAAATCATGAATTTCCGTAAAAAATGTAATAGGACTCTTACTGCCCGCATGAAAAGAAGAAGACTACGGATCACACTGATTTGTCTCTGCTTGATAAGAGAAATAGAAATTAGGTTCTTCTGACTCCACCGCTGTACTTCCCCAATCAATTTCGTTTTGAGATCCAAGACAGTTAAAAAAATCGTTTCTCTGAAACTCATCGAAGTTCTTTGCTTCTGTGTTATTCTAGTGGTCGCCATTTTTAATTCTGGCGTCAGGAGTTGCAGTGGTTAAAAAAGTGTGGTAGACTTGTATGGCATTTAAATACAATGACGATGTTTACGATATTTCTTACTCCCTTAATATTTTTCTACCTAGCTTAGCAATGGAAATTTTATACAACTACTAAAGTGCCTTCCTATGTTCAATTCTAAGTGAAATACGCGAAGCCAAGCTTGCGGAATTTGTACGAGTCAACGCGGCCCTGGATCCCACAGGGCATTAGGAAGAAAACGGATGGGTTTTACTCAGTAAGAGTCTGACACTCCCTTCCGCTAGGCCCAGAATGGAAGAATTCATTTGATGTTTTACCATCCTAGCCGACTTCCAAACAAAACACTAAAAAATAAAAAATAACTTTAATTTCGGAAATCGGTGTTTTTGGTTTAATTTTTTTGTTTTTTAACACCGACTTCTTTTTTTTGTAGTTTGTAAAGTGGTGAAACTTGGGCGACGTCATCGTCTACGCAGAGATTAAAATAAGCAAAAATGTTTATAAACTAAAAACTACTGAGACTAACTGAATCAAATTTACGGGACCAAACGGCAAGTTTGCTGCATCGATCTAAAAGAATCATAGAATACGGATTAAAAAAATCGGTGTCCATACATCAAAAAAAATGGCCACCGAATTGAGAATCGACGGCACGGTTGGCGCAGTGGTTGATCGACTGCTGCGCCGCGTGTCGTGGGTTCGAGTCCCACACGGAACAAATATTTGTATGGCCTACAGATAGTTGTTCCGGGTCTGGCTGTTTGTGTATGTGACTTTGTTTGTTTATAAACGCACCCACGATACAGGAGAAATTCCTAGTGTGGGGCAACGTTTTTATAAAAAAAAAAAAAACTTCCTCCTTTTTGGAAGTCGGATAAAAAAATAATAATTACGCTCATTCTTAACTAGGTAGGTTGTAAACCTTTGACAGTAACCTTAGTCTTTAACTATATGTCTCTCTGGTCACATAAATGGCCAGTAGTAAATATGTAAACATAGGTTCATCTACACTAATATTATAAAGAGGAAAGATTTGTTTGTTTGTTTGTTTGAATTGAATAGGCTCCGAAACTACTAGACCGATTTGAAAAATCCTTTCAGTGTTAGATAGCCCATTTATCGAGGAAGCTAGGTTATAGGCTATATGTCATCACGCTAAGACAAATAGGAGCGGAGCCATAATGGAAAATGTGACGCAGACGAAGTTGCGCGGGTCAGCTATTTATGTAATAATAGTTTTATGCTAAACTGAACGAATTATTGAAAATTTTACAAAACTTGTCGAAAAACGTTGATACATAAATTTAAAATCTTTAAATGTTCATAACTTTTTTTCCTGGCCACCGATTGTAATGAAACAAAGCCTATATATTGCTCAAAAATAAGCTGAATCTAATTTTGAAAACCCCAACCAAATCCGTTCAGTATTTTCGGAGATCATCGCGTACAGACAGACAAAAAACGTAAAAATGCTCGTTTTGTGTTCTATAGCTTTTTTTTTTAAACCTCTACTCGATTTTTGGTATTTTTCTTTTATGTACAGAATTCATGATTTCTACTGTTTTATTATATATAGATTTACATAGGTCTTTCAATGACTTCTACTTTACATACGAAAGCTGCTTATGTTCTTACTTGCTACTGCTATTGTCGAAGCGAAAGTGCGATGGTGTTTTATGGTGTCTACGTTAGAAAGACATCTAACTGCACGAAAATAACGAACTGCAACAAAGTTACAGACACATACTGACAGGTGTCCTAACTGTACCGTGAAAGATATATGCTTACGTTGGATTTTTAATTTTAGAACGCATCAAAATTTTAAACGAATGATAGATATTGTATGAATGCAGCGATGAGTGAATGATAGAGCATGTGTGTGAAAGGGAAGAGTAAAAAAGAGAGGTCATTGTAGGTTACGAAGTTTAAGAAATTTTAAGAATAAACGAGGATTCCAAGAAGTAAAGATACCAAACATGTATTTTAAGTAAACCATTTACAGACTTTTGAAATATCAAGGTCAGTCAGTCAAAAACATGAAGCTATTTGCGTTCCAAAGCGTAGATCTCTATGGAGAAGAACGTGCAAGAAACTCCACGGAAGCGCTTTTATTTGGGTCTACCACATCCCCTACAGCCTCTACATGTCCCTAAACACCTCTCATATTAGTCACACAGCAAAATCTGCAGTAACATCATACCAATAATATTATAAATCAATTAAGTCTCCCACCAAAACTGAGATATTGGCATATCCTCAAACATTTACCCTTTGGCCAACCCCGCGCGAACTGAGCTAGAATATAAAACAATAGATCATGCCGCGTCACAGTCGAGGGACTACAATGAACTGTTTATCTGGGGATTGAAGATAATTTGTGACTTAATGAACACTATTATCTATTGTAACAGTCGATAGGGCAAGGTACCAGTGATAGCTGGAAGCGGAACGGGTAGCGGCGCGAGTCTTTTAAGCTTTAAAACAGCCATTCGTCTTTTTGAATGAACCTAAGATGTAGTAGACATTTTGTATCGGGCTGCTATCTATAATGAACTTTGCAATTCAATAATTGAATTGCAAAGTTCACTTTACCTTGTAATTTTGTGTTGTAGGAAGTGTCCTAAAATATTCTTAGCATTAGACGTTATTCAGTTTTAATTATAATAGATAGTAGCCCGATACAAAATGTCTACTACATCTTAGGATCATTCAAAAAGACGAATAGCTTATTTGAGTCTGTCAAAAACAAATGCCATTGAATATGTGTTCAATATTTAAACAAAAAAACGATGATTTATATGTGTAAACTGTTACTCGAACATTTGTATTTTTATTTATAATACTTAGTCAAAATAATTGTCAAAATGCAACATACTCGATTGGTTTTAAAAATTCAGCTCTGAGTAATACAATATTATTGGTAGGTAGGTATGCTTTTAATCTTCTAAAGTAATTTCGAGTCACAAAATCGCACCGCTACCACTCGCACCAGTCCTAACAATCACTTAATGAGAGACTCTCCAAGTTTCATCCACGCGGAAAGATGTTGCGACATGAACCATTGTTCCACTAAGAATATGCAACAATTTATTACTTGACAGAATTAGGGGCTTTCAGATGCCCTTGGTTGCTGGTTGCTGATGAATATCTATACTAATATTATAAAGCTGAAGAGTCTGTTTGTTTGTTGCGGTGCGGACGGTTGCTGGCCCGCGCAACTTCGTCTGCGTCACATTTTCCATTAATGCTCCGCTCCTATTTGTCTTAGCGTGAATCGATAAATGGCCTATCTAACACTGAAAGAATTTTTCAAATCGGACCAGTAGTTCCTGAGATTAACTGCGTTCAACCAAACAACAAACAAACAACCTTTTCTGCTTTATAATATTAGTATAGATATAGATTACTGAGTATTCAAACCATCACTCACAATCATTTGAACGATTAACTCCCATCGCTTACACGTAACTGAAAGCTAAACTAAAATCTAGCAAACAACAAGCAGATGTTCAATTGTTCACGATTCTCCGCCATTTACTTCAAGCGTGACAATTGGAAGCACTTATATGTAGTTAGAGTACCGTTGATGAGAATTTGCATCGGATCGTGATAACACGAAGATTAGGTACAGTTTGTGATGCTGGCAGCTGCAGTTAACTCAAACGTTGCATGTAGTATGATGGGTTTAATTTGAGAGCGCACGAATGTGGATTTAATTTCGTTTTCTAAGGTGTGGAAATTTTGGAGCTTTTTTTGAAAGGCCTTAATTAATGAAGTTAATTCTTGGATGAAATTACAAAACATGAAGCTTGTAGGTATTCCCCAAAAAGGAAGAAAAGTTGATGTGTCACCGGAAAGTGGTAGACTCGGTAAGATTGTAATAAATCTTGATTAGATTATAATTTCTCCATTTATTGTTTTGTATATAATTTATCCCATCAGCCAGCAGCACCATTTCAGTAATTTCCAATACATTCGTGTCTTATTTAGAAAAAATAGTTAACGATTTCACGCGATATTTTACAATCTTACTGCGTTTGCATCTCGAACGTTTTGTTTAAAAGACAGAGAATACGATATCAATCCTAATAAAACATTGCCTGACCTAGAAATTGAACCATTTTCTTTAATAATTTGAAAATATACAATTTTACTCAGCAATCCTACTTGCGAAGCCTACTCACAGTCTTCTTGACAATGTCAGTGGACACATGAATCAGATTACGGGTTAAATTACTAATTATAGGTCACTTAAACAAGCCTCTTTACAGTGGGCTATTTAGAACTAAAGACTGCACACAATCAATGTGAAACTACAAACAATTTCAAAGGCAATTTTCAAAATAGTTCAAGTAATTAAGCTATTGAGTTCTTCAACTTGGTAGATTGCCAAAATGTCGGTGATGCCTGACATAGCAGTGCCTGCGATCGGCAAACGACCTCGATCTACGATCTATAACTAGGTATAAAATGTAATATGAATGTATGTACATAAGCGCGCCTGAGTACGTCGTATGCAATCAAATGCATTTGTGTAGGGACTGCAGATTCAAACGTTTTTTGTTTGCATTGTTATCGACTTGCTTTGGCCTGTGGTTTCATTCGCTTTAGTATAGACTACGGAGAAAAAAAAGTAGCATAAAGTCGTTTGCATCCAACTCCGTACCGAAATTCATCACGATCGTATTTAACTTACACGTTAAAGCGTAACTAACAAATGAGCTCTCTTTCGCATTCATCATAATCCTAATATATATAAAAACTTTTTACAAAAAAATACAACCGACTTCCAAAAAAAAACACTACAAAGCAAAAAATAAATTTAATTTTGGAACTCGGTGTTTTTGTTAATTTGTGCGTTTTTTGACACCGACTTCCGAAATTAAATTTATTTTTTACTTTGTAGTGTTTTTTTTGGAAGTCGGTTGTATTTTTTTGTAAAAAGTTTTTTACTTTTTAGTGGTACCTACCCCACACCTAACAACACCACTGCAAAATCGCAGAAAAGCAAAATACAAACGCACTAGTTGCCCATACGATTTTCGAAAGTTCCCCTCGACTTCTCTGGGATGCCATCATCAGATCCTGGTTTCCTTATCATGGGACCATTTGGGAAGTATTCCCTTTCCAACAAAAAAAACATTTTTAAAATCGGTTGGCAAGCGACGGAGTTATGCCCGAACAAACATAAAATAAAAAACTTTTTACAAAAAAATACAACCTACTTCCAAAAAAAAACACTACAAAGTAAAAAATAACTTTAATTTCGGAAGTCGGTGTTTTTGTTACTTTCTTCGTATTTTGACACCGACTTCCGAAATTAAAGTTATTTGTTTAGTAATTTGGAAGTCGGTTGTATTTTTTTGTAAAAAGTTTTTTATTTTTCACTTTTTAGTGGTGCCCCACACCTAACAACACCACTGCAAAATCGCAGAAAAGCAAAATACGCAATTTCGATTATCAAAGAATCATCTAAATAGTCAAATTCCAGGTATTTCGATTTAAAATCCAAAGTTCGTGACTGATTTTGATAAAATTTTAATGGGACCAATCTGCAAGTATATCCTTTCAGATAAAACAATAGTTTTTCAAATTGGTTCATAATTATCGGAGTTATGAGGTAACAAACATAAAAAAACAACCGAATTGAGAACCTCCTCCTTTTTGGGAAGTCGGTTAAGAAATATTTCAAACGGACATCATACTACGTTTTTTTTTATTTGTCATGGATTTGCTCTTGATCTAATCTAGGTCAGAGATAACAGACACTTATGGCGGATTTGATCAATGAAACTGAACGTGAATAACATATGAATGCTCAACCTGATTGCTAGTGAGACAGACCTATTTTGTTGTACTCTGGGTGAGTTCACAAGGAATGCATTCAAATCAAATCAAAATCAAATCAAATCAAATCATCTTTATTGTGGACTATAGGTATACATCATAAATACAGGTCTTAAATAATTAAAATAAGTTCAGCTATGTCCCGTCGTTGAGGCATACAATAATAAAATATAAATCAGAAGTTAAAACACAATTAGTCATATTAGTCTCGACACATTATTAAAATATTCCAAATTAAATTTAATTTCAAGTCATATTAGTCATAATTCATTATTATATTGCAAATTATATTCTCACATAAATATTAAAAACAAAAAAATATACTATAAAAAATTATTTGTAATTAGTTATAGATGTTAGAATAAGTTAGGATAAGCGCATTTATCGCATTGGTCTAGGCTGTAATGATAAATGTAAGATGAAATAAATAAATAAATAAATGAACCACATTTAACAGCCGTCAGTGTCATTATTTTTTATGGAATATTGACACAGACAGCTTTTGAACGCATTTTCGTAGACCTTGGTTTATTAAATAGGTAACTGTCGAAGAGAACTGTTTCATCACTCTGTAGACTAAGACTCAGACACTGTTGTAGCCCAGTGTTCCTGCATAAGATACAATATCCGGGATAGTTCCCTGTGCGAGTGCGGTCTTGCGGAAGGCACTTTGGACCATATTTTCTTTTCCTGCTCCTTAAACAATAAATCCTTTGACCTCTACCATAAAATCTCTAAATGCAACATTCCTCTCCCAAGCAACTTCCATTCCCTTCTTTCCCACTTCTCTCCTACATTAATCCACATTTTGGCTACATTTTTAAAAGAAAATGATTTGAAATTTTAATTGTTGCGCAACTTACGCAGCTAGTTTGTAAATAGTAGTTTATGTTTTAGTATATATCATGTCTGTGTATAGGATATAAAATTATATGTCTACTAACCCATGTGTTCGTCATTACAGTACTAACAACTACCATGAAGTAAAACGTTCAACGGCCTGCCTCCCTGTGCTGGCGTCACCACGTGACACTGGCAAAATAGTCGAAACCGGCTCAGTTGCCATAAAGGAAAAAAAAAATGTACTGATCGCGATCAATTTCATTGGTGAAATCCGCTCTTAGTCGATAATAGATTTCTCACGACCCAGTGGCCATTTCTTACAAGCAACAATTTTCATATTACCTATTTCCTTAAAGAAATATTCCGACTAAAATATTAATTTACTTCAATTAATGAGTAAATTATTCTTCAAAATTAAAACAATTCTCGTTCTCTGCCATCCGTACAATTTCCCATATGGGCATTGTATGCAAAACGGAGTGTTTTGTTTCAAGTGAGCAGTGCCACTGTCTGACAGACAAAACCGCTAAGTTATGTGGTTATTGTAACGTCGCCTCTAAGAGATACATATCGTTAACTATGTTTTATTACCTCGACTATGAAAAAGTAGTTGACATAGACTAGTACCCAGTCTTTAAAAGGATTTTAGTTCATAAACTAGTATCCGACCGAAACTAGATATTACGGCCGAAATCGAAACCGAGTTTCGGCTTAGAATATGTCTGTTTAAGCCCGCGGCCTTACCAGGTTATCAGTCCTCCTAGAATCGCCAAACTAAGTGGCATTGGGCACATTTGTCTCAGAACGGATAGCTGCCAATCTACCCTATAAAATAACCAATTTTAATTACTTTTTTAGAGGATTTTTACTACTTTTTTAGAGTTAAATGTGAAAGATTTGATGGGTGTTTTTTGTCAGTCACGCCAGAACGAATAAATGAAATGAATAGAGATACATTTAATTCAAAATAGCACATAGGCTTTTAATCTCACGAGTATCACTCTTAGGATAATTTCAGACATTTGGCATAGAGATACATTTTATTCAAAATAGCACATAGGCTTTTAATCTCGCGAGTATCACTCGTAGGATAATTTCAGACATTGGGCATAGAGATACATTTTATTTGAAACTAGCTGACCCGCGCAGCTTCGTCTGCGTCACATTTTTCAATCATGCTCAGCTCCTATTTGTCTTAGCGTGATAGCCTATAGCCTTCCTCGATAAATGGGCTATCTAACACTGAAAGAATTTTTCATATCGGACCAGTAGTTCCTGAGATTAGCGCGTTCAACCAACCAAACAAACAAACAAACAAACTCTTCTGCTTTATAATATTAGTACAGATAGCACATAGGCTTTTGATCTCGCGAGTATCACTCTTAGGATAATTAACAGAAATTCACGGAGTGAAGTCGCAGACAGAAGATCGTATCAAATACTTACGAATGTTTCTTAACCAATTCTTCTCTTGTTTCCAGATGTGGCTCTCCAGCATAGTGTCCTCCACACTATTCGTGATGGCGATGTCAGCCGGCAACGAGTACCTCCCCCCGAGCAAGGGTTATATCTACGAACCACCCTCCATACCATTCCCCACCAACAATAATGGCAATAAGGTAAGAGTTCTATCATCCGACCAGCCACTTCACGAATAAAAGTTTTACTAAACACACACATAGGTATATCCATGCTTAAGAGTGTGTATTCCGTCCACTAGCGCCGCCAATCGATTTTTATTATTTGTGGTAAATTTAAGACACGTAGATAAAAAACCGCTCTGTAGTGCACTGAAGAAATGTATTTATTATGTTTTGAGAGTTATGTTTTGTACTTTAGAACATAAATAGTTGCCAAAGTCGATATTTTTGCTAAAAGTGGCCACTTTTAGCAATAATTGCCGTTTTGGCTATTTAGCCATGAGTTATGTATTAAAAATAGCTGTCAAAAAATAATAGATACATTTCTTCAGTGCACTACAGAGCGGTTTATTATCTACGTGTCTTAAATTTACCACAATTAATAAAAACGATTGGCGGCGCTAGTGGACGGAATACACCCTCTTAATGTGGAAGCGCCAGGGTAGCCCGCGCAATTCAAATAATTTTATGTTGTTTGCAATTTGCCGGTCAGTGTGAAGCTGTATGTTGAACAAAATACAATTCGCGGCCATAACGCATATTTATCTGAAGAATTTTACCCATTTTAATTATCAATATAACCCTCTAAGTTCATACAACTCGATTGAATGACTTTTTCACGAAATAACATTCAATCGAGTTCTATGAACTTAGAGGGTTGTATTGATTATTCAAATGGTTATAATCCTTTAGATAAATGCTTTTTTCAATCGCGAACCGTATTTTGTTCAACATACAGCTTCACACTGACCGGCAAATTGCAAAAAAACATAAAAATATTTGAATTTCGCGGGCTACCCTGGAGCTTCCACCTTAAAAAAAAAAATATTTGAGCATGGATATGGATATATTTGTATGTCACCGAAAAATTGCAAACGTCGTTAAATTGTAAAATATCGCGTGAAATTGTATAATATTTTTTCTGAATAAGCCATGGACATATCGGAAACTATTGAATTTGGGTGCGATTTATTCATAATATTTCGAAAAATAAATAACTTATAAATATTAATTACAATCTTACGGAGTCTGCAATTATCCGGTGGCATATACATTATACAATACCATAGTGATTGAATCTATGCAATGCTAACCTAACTTAATCATTTATCACGTTCCAGCAACCACCGACCCCACCCATCAGGCCGAACCCAACGCCTCAAAGGCCTTACCTGCCCCCTAGTCAGCCCACCCCAGGACCTGGACCTTCTCCAACCCCTGGGGTAAGTAATCTACTTTTAACTTAAGCGTTTCCTAGCGATCCATCATCGGACTACAAGACCAACGGAGATCCGTAGCGGTACATATGGTGGACATGACCAATGAGTTATTTTTAGGGTTCCGTACCCAAAGGGTAAAAACGGGTCCCTATTACAAAGACTTCGCTATCTGTCCGTCCGTCTGTCTGTCACCAGGCTGTACCTCAAGAACCGCGATAGCTAGACTAGTTGAAATTTTCCTTGATTAAATGATGTATTTCTGTTGCCGCTTGACTGCCCAAACGATACTTTAGTATTCAATAAAAACTTTGGAGTAAATATACTGAAGGGACTGTAGTATCCTTTGACGTCAGATCGCGACCCGTCTCACATTATGTCCATTTCTGTCTAACACCCGGTATTTTAATCATTTTGCTCTTTTCCACTCGATTTTTTGACATTTCATACATGCTAAAAATACGAAACACGCCACGGGCGAGTCCATTTTTAGAAAGAAATTAAATCAACAAATACTAAAAAACAGAATAAAATAAATATTTAATGGGGCTCCCACACAACAAACTTGATTTTTTTGCTGTTTTAATAGATAATGACACCTTCGAGCGCAATTCCGACTCGCACTTGGCCAGTTTTTTTAACTTACTAGCTGACCCGGAAAACGTAGTTTTGTCATATAAAAAAACTAGCCGTTGATCCATTCTCAGATCTAAAAAAAAAATTAACAAAAAAAAATTGGTCAAGCCGTTTCGGAGGAGTCGATTTGCAAACTTTTTTTGCCATATAAAAATTAAATTACAAATAAATAGCCTATGAACGACCTATTCTATCATGTCATTTAATAGTAGGTATTCGATGTTAGTGTTGAATAAAAAATATCATATCTTAAAAAAATCATTTTTATTCGTCGTCGATGTAATAGTGCGGTGGTTCTACTACGTTGGGCGCTCTGTATTTTCCAGTCTCATGAAAATCTTCTTCTTCTCCAACTGAAAAAATATTATTCAATGATACTTTGAATCTCTCGCAAAAGAATCAAATTCTAATAGTGGGTCCACACGAAACGACGTACAGAACATAACTTCTCAATATATTTTTTTTATCACCGACATATTTTGTCTGCATTGCTTTGTTGCAAGTGGAGCGCGTGGCTAAATAACAACAGCCGCACGGACCGATCTTCAAGGTTGAGCAACGCTTGCCAAGGTTGGTCTGTGGATGGGTAACCATCTTAACATATCGAGTTTCCTCCGTGCCTCGGAAAATACGTTAAGCCGTTGGTCCCGGCTGTCATTTGTAGATCTTTGGCAGTCGTTACGGATTGTCAGAAGCCAGTAAATCTGACACCAGTCTTGCATAGGAGTACCGTGTTACCAATGGGTTGTGGAGGTCTGGTAGGCAGCCGCTCCACGTAAAATACTGGTATTCAGCTGAATCCGGTTTGACTGTAAGCTGACCCCAATGTAGTTTGGAAAAGGCTAGGCAGATGATGATACTTTGTTACATAATCAAAATTTTATGGAAGTTAATGGAAGTCTGCTTCGTGTAGACACACCATTAGGTACAGCATAGTAAGCTACCCTATACTGTCAAATTTTCCCAATCAACTTTGCACCTTATAACTTTAGTAATAAAGTTGAAAATCTATCAAAGAAATTTGACAGATTGTTGTACTCTGTACGAATTATTAAAAAAGGCTTTTGAAACGTTTTGAAACAGGGGTTTTTTGTCATGTGGCCAAAATCGGCACTAAAACCGCCATCGGAGGCTTTATGATACTCTTCGGGTACTCTTCGGGTTCCGAACCCTCCAAATTGTTTAGATGTTTTCAAACCTTCAGATGAAATTGTCCCATTGGTCTCGAATTCCTCTGAAAAATAAAAAATGGGTTTAGGGGCGCTTTTACATTTTTTCTTGAGTTTTAGCGTTTTATTCGGATTTTGATGTGTGATTTTGCTTTAGATATAGCCTTAAAAAAAATAAAAATATGCCTAAGACAGTTTTGTCAAAGCGCTCTCACAAAATCGAATTGCTCAGGTTGACTAAAGTTGAATACCGCGCGTCACAAGATTATATTGATTTTCGACAATTATTTAAAAATATTTACTTTACCTACTTTTAATTAGACCAATTTTTTTTTTTTCAAGCAATATAGCAATGCCACCTTAATTATTAAATATTTTTTATTTGAATTTTGATTATAATTTCATAGATAAAAATTATAGTTTCGTACGGAAAATTGTCAATAACTCTCAGTTTTACAGAATTATTTTTGGTGTATTACTGTATGAATCGTAATAAATTGATTTGAGCATTCCAAAGTAGAAAATACAGTTGTACCGTGGACATTTTTATAAATGATTAAATTATAATATCTTCGGTGTCAAGGATTTTACTGATGTACGTGAACAAATTGAAATATTTATTTAGAACACTCCCAAGATAAATGATCAAACTATCTTAGGCATATTTTTGATTTTTTTTAAGGCTATATCTAAAGCAAAATCACACATCAAAATTCGAATAAAACGCTAAATTTCAAGAAAAAATGTGAAAGCCCTCTTAAGTAGGTTTATCATACCGACATTCATTACAAAATAACACATAATTGTACTAATATTAGGTACATGTGATAAAAGTATTTATGATGAAAGTATGTCAAATATCCCAAACATTTAACTACCGGCACCGCTGCTGTATCGCTCCTTAGGGCGGGTTGTATCAAACAGTTGGTTAACGTACCATACGTACGTCAAAAAGTTACGATTAAGTACGATGTTTGACGTTCGTTAAATAAGAAGCGTTGTTTCAAAACATTCTGGTAGAAATTCATGCTCATCCCAATAGCTAAGTTATTGACACGGGTCCTACCTAAATAGCTTTTTTTACATTTTACCACTTATTTGTGTCATCAGAAGAACTGGTATTGAGGAATTCAAAAGAAATTTCACAATATTGTTCTATTTGACGCAATTAAAATAACGTTAACCAGTGCTCAGACCATCTGTTAACGTAAACGTTATATTTTACGTGCGTTAACGCTGGCATTTTGTGAAACAATCTAATTTTTTTATTAAACGATAGTTAGCACCATATTTGACGTTTACGCGTGCGTAAAGTGTACGTGAAACAACCCGCCCTTAGCCTACGTACGCAGTAGCGGACAGCCGCGGGGGCGGTTAACCGCGCGGTTTCAGTTTAATATGCAACCGCTTGTTATTTAATGGAGATTAAGTGCGTACACTAGCGGTTGCATTTAAACTGGAAAAGGGGACGGCCGCTCAAACGAGCCGCTAGACCAGTTTTTAAATTATAGGAAACTACATCTTTTCTATAATATTTACATTTTTTTTAATGTGTATTATTAATCAACACTAATATTATAAAGAGAAAAGATTTGTCTTTTTGTTTGTTTGATTTGAATAGGCTCGAAACTACTGGACCGATTTGGGTGAAATTTTGTACAACGATAGTTTGAGACCCGAGGAAGGACATAGAATTTTTATCCCGGAAATGCCACGGGAACGGGAACTGGGCGGATGAAACGGGAGCGAAGCCGCGGGGGACAGCTAGTATTAAGATATTTTGTTCATATTATTAAAATAATTTAATAACAAAGATTTTGTATGTAACGACAAGTATAAAATGAGAACAAATGTGTTATTATGTGACATGCGAGTGCTATAGATAGAGTTTAGCGCTGTTCTGCAGCTGCCGCCTTCTCATTCTTAGGAAGTTAGAAGCGATAGAAGCGGAACTGTATAAGTGTGACCAAAATCGTGCAGCAAAACGCGATTGGAGCTGAATAAGAGTAGTCCCTTAGTCCGGCCGTCCGACATTGCGCTTACCCACACATGCACGGACCGCATAGAATACCTAAACCAAAAGCTCGGTGCGCTCTTAAGAGGGTTTACGCGTTTCGGCATTTCATACAAATTTTCAAGTCCTTATTCTTCGATGTTTATGAACCGATTTTAATGAAACTTGGTATGGATACCCTTCAAAGCCTGGTCTAAAAAGTTAGCAGAGAACATTTTCTAAAAAGAGTACAGGGGGAAAGATAGAGTGATTTTTCACTTTCTATAGAAAACATAAAATTGTCCTCACTCTTCCTCTAAACTCTTTTTCGAAAATGTTCTCTACTAACTATTTAGGCCTGGCTCTCAAGCGTATTGATAACAAGTTTCATTAAAATCGGTTCATAAACATCGAAGAATAAGAACTTGAAAATTTGTATGAAATGCCGACACGCGTAAACCCTCTTAAGTAAAATAATCTGCTTGTACAATATAATCACTTACCGGTGCTGGCTATAAAATCAAACACATTTTTTTAAATAAAATCATTTACGATTAGACCGAGGACGCTCAGGCTTATTGAAAACTTACTCGGCAAATAATTTGGATCCACTGAAACGAAACAAAAATCATAATAAGAGAAATGCAAATTTTATACCTCATATTGTGACAGTATGTACCACCGGAAAATTGCAGACTCCGTATGATTATAATAAATTGCGATTGGATTATAATTTCTATATATTATGAAAAAAAATATATATAGGTATATAATAAATCCCATCCAAATTCAATATTTTCCAATATATCCGTGTCTTATTTAGAAAAAAAGTTTACAATTTCACGCGATATTTAGAAGAAAAGTTTACAATTTCACGCGATATTTAGAAAAAAAGTTTACAATTTCACGCGATATTTAGAAAAAAAGTTTACAATTTCACGCGATAATTTACAATCTTACGGAGTTTGCCATATTCCGGTGACATGAATAATATTTGTATTGAAGTTTCAAAGGGAAAATCTAAATTTCACGTACAAAGTCACGAGAAGGCCCCTGAGATGAGAGCGAGATTTCCCTTGTACATCGCATTTCACAAATTCTTTTTTTGTTGTATTTGTTACTGCCAGGGCTGCGGGGGATAACAGTTTGCTATTTTTGTTTATTTTAGTTATCAGCAGAACATCGGGTTTTTTTGTAACAAGTCAACTTTTATCCATACTGAGGTTTTAAAACCTAAAAAACGGAGATGTTCCAAAATGTATGAAGTCTGGGCCAGGTCCTTGTACACTATACTTTAAAATAGGGAAATACATTTAAAACAATTCTCAATTTCTTAAAATGGCTTTGTGTGCCGGTAAAACTCAAGAAATCACACTTGAAATTGTAACACAGCAAAAATCCGTCATGGCGGTAAGCTCTCATTGTGACTTATTCATGACGTTTGATATTTATTTCTGACATTTTATTTTAACAACGAATCGAAAGTGTCTGAAGTGACATTCTTGTGACAGCTCACAGTTTCTATGATATATCTATATAACTGTCATTGTTTTTAAGTACAGAGTAACTCAATCGGTGTGATGCCATGATGAAAATCGATAAAAGTAATTTAATTACCTACCACGTTATCCATTGACCCATTTTGAAACATCATCTCCTTTAATATTATTTACGCATTGTGCGTTTAAAACGGTACTCACATTTTGGTAACGGTTTTGAAGTCGTACATCTCGTAACCCTCGTACCTGCCGGCGGCTCACTTTCGTCTGATTCAACAGAGACGTCTACATCCAGTTCTCCGGAAGGCAGCTGAGCATCATCATCGGATTCTGTGTCCTCTTCGTTAGGGGCCGGGCATTCATCTTCATCGGATTCTGCATCCTCTTCATTAGGGACCGACCATTCATCGTCATCGCGTTCTGCATCCTCTTCGTAAAGGTCCGAACATTCATCATTATCCGGTTCTGCATCCTCTTCGTTAGGGACCGTCAATTCATTATCATTGGGTTCCGCATCCTCTTCGTTAGGAACCGACAATTTATTATCATCGGATTCCGCATCCTCTTCGCTAGGGATCACGAGTGCATTATCTATATTATATGTTCCAGTAGGTAATAATATCTTATACGACGTCCTAAGACTTTTGGTCGTACGATATAGCGTCGGCATCAGTTTATGAACTAGTGGTGACACTTTGTTTCGAGGAGAACGAGACGGTTTTTTTATTTTTTTTCTCCAAGGTAAAGGAGAAGTAGCTGGGATTTTTTTTGATTTTCTTGTCCAACGTAAAGAAGTAGTTGGGATTCTTCTTGGTTTTTCTGTCCAACGTAAAGAAGTAGTTGGGATATTAGTAGCTCTTGAGAAACCTTTTCTTGGCCTCTTCGCGGTTACAGGTAGATAACGAGGCGTGTAGACGTCAAAATTTGGGAATCTAAATATTTTATTGGTCGCTAAGGTTATTTTTTTTCGTGGTTTACTATCTGGAGGTGGACGGTCCAACCTGTTATCGGTCTTCAAATGTAGCATTATCGGCCGCACCCTGTTCCCCATCATACGGTCTATAAAAGACAAGAATATTTTGTAAATCATAATTTTAAGAGCAGAAAATTACATTTGTTTCAGTCGTTTAACGGTGCGGGCATTCGGATAACTATTCGGCAACCCAAACCGTTACCAACGTTGTCTGGGTTGATGAATTCGACTGACTGGAAGAACTTGCTCTGAGTAGCGCTGAGAGATGCCCTTTCATCCGTCTCATCATCTGTCGCACTCTGGGATGCGCAACATACCAATGGGTATGCTAGGAAGGCATCCTCATTCCTTCGTCGAATTATTCGAAAAAGTTACCGCGTCTCTGGAACGCACAGATACAGTACGAATAATCTAAGTTTACCCATGCGAAGTACGTCGCAATCGATTGCGCAGGATGTCAATTTGACAAGAAACATAGAAAAGCGCATGCGCGGGTACGTCACGTATGCAGTCTCAGTCACTCGTATACGTTTGATGCATACTTGTGCCTCGCTTCCTCAATGCAATACGACTGTTGGTGCGAAAAGTGTTAAACGTTGTTATTGTTTTAATTAATTATTCTGGTTTTTTCTTACTGTTTGACTTTTATTTTGTGTTTTCTTGTAGTGTATGTGTTTGTTGTGTTACTTTGTGATCGTGTTATTGTTATTGCATGCATTTTTTCAAAATTCAAATATAACACGTACACAAAAAAAAACATAATCTACGAACGTAACATTTTTCTACGCGATGGGACTTGCGCGGTCGTCATTAACAGCCAACTTCGCATGGGTAAAGTTAGAATATTCGTACTGTACGGGTGGGTTTTAGACAGTAAGGCTAAGAACTCACGGAGCGATTTTCACCCGCGACCGCCGCGGCTACGGGCCCGCAGCTTCTGTAGAGGCGCGGGCGTAAATCGCGTCGTGAGTTGTGCTTTAATTTTTAACATACATAACTGCTTTCTACAGAAGCTGCGGGCCCGCAACCGCGGCGGTCGCGGTTGAAAATCGCTCCGTGAGTTCTTAGCCTAAGAGTCTGACAATCCTTCTGCCCAGACCGGGAGACATGATTTAATAACTTTCCAGACAAAAAAAGTCTATATCTAGCCATGAAACTAATTTATAAATACTACGTAGATATTTCCTTTCACGGGACTTACTGACCTTCTTCGAGACCTAAAATAAGAATAAGCAAAACGAAATTATAAATACTACGTGACTAAAAACTGAAACAGTAAAAAAGTAGACAAAACTCACTGGACAACTTTTCGCCATATTCTAAAAATCACTCTATATTATGTAAAAAAAATATCCAACTGCCTACCAATACATATATTATATAACATTCTTCCGTTACTAGAATGATTGAGTGACTCGGGAGCGTTCATGTATTACCTATGTAACGCAATTTTCGGAGATTTTTGACTCCCCACAGAAATACGACCGACCGTTCTACGGTAAAAAAACAAAGTTTCGTAACAGGTACTTCAAACCCCCCCTCCGGCCCCTGTAACGCATGGTAACGTTTAACAAGACCCCTCCCCCACCCCCAAATTCTTTACGTAATACTTGAACGCTCCCCTGACAGACAGAGCACAGCCGAAATCACGGGTCGTCGTAGAACGCTGAAAGTTGGCATGTAGGTTCATTGGGGAGCGTAAAGATTATCTGAAATTTGGCAGTCACGGAGAAAACACAGAAAAAAAACGGGATTTGGCAGTCACGGGCCCATTGCATAAATAAGTTAGTAAAAAATGGGATTTGGCAGTCACGGGCCCATTGCATAAATAAGTTAGTAAAAAATGGGATTTGGCAGTCACGGGCCCATTGCATAAATAAGTTAGTAAAAAACGGGATTTGGCAGTCACGGGCCCATTGCATAAATAAGTTAGTAAAAAATGGGATTTGGCAGTCACGGGCCCATTGCATAAATAAGTTAGTAAAAAATGGGATTTGGCAGTCACGGGCCCATTGCATAAATAAGTTAGTAAAAAACGGGATTTGGCAGTCACGGGCCCATTGCATAAATAAGTTAGTAAAAAATGGGATTTGGCAGTCACGGGCCCATTGCATAAATAAGTTAGTAAAAAACGGGATCTGGCAGTCACGGGCCCATTGCATAAATAAGTTAGTAAAAAACGGGATCTGGCAGTCACGGGCCCATTGCATAAATAAGTTAGTAAAAAACGGGATCTGGCAGTCACGGGCCCATTGCATAAATAAGTTAGTAAAAAATGGGATTTGGCAGCCACGGGCCCATTGCATAAATAAGATAGTAAAAAACGGGATCTGGCAGTCACGGGCCCATTGCATAAATAAGTTAGTAAAAAATGGGATTTGGCAGCCACGGGCCCATTGCATAAATAAGATAGTAAAAAACGGGATCTGGCAGTCACGGGCCCATTGCATAAATAAGTTAGTAAAAAATGGGATTTGGCAGCCACGGGCCCATTGCATAAATAAGTTAGAAAAAAACGGGATTTGGCAGTCACGGGCCCATTGCATAAATAAGTTAGTAAAAAACGGGATTTGGCAGTCACGGGCCCATTGCATAAATAAGTTAGTAAAAAACGGGATTTGGCAGTCACGGGCCCATTGCATAAATAAGTTAGTAAAAAACGGGATTTGGCAGTCACGGGCCCATTGCATAAATAAGTTAGTAAAAAATGGGATTTGGCAGCCACGGGCCCATTGCATAAATAAGATAGTAAAAAACGGGATTTGGCAGTCACGGGCCCATTGCATAAATAAGTTAGTAAAAAACGGAATTTGGCAGTCACGGGCCCATTGCATAAATAAGTTAGTAAAAAACGGGATTTGGCAGTCACGGGCCCATTGCATAAATAAGTTAGTAAAAAACGGGATCTGGCAGTCACGGGCCCATTGCATAAATAAGTTAGTAAAAAATGGGATTTGGCAGTCACGGGCCCATTGCATAAATAAGTTAGTAAAAAATGGGATTTGGCAGCCAGGGGCCCATTGCATAAATAAGATAGTAAAAAACGGGATTTGGCAGTCACGGGCCCATTGCATAAATAAGTTAGTAAAAAACGGAATTTGGCAGTCACGGGCCCATTGCATAAATAATTTAGTAAAAAACGGGATTTGGCAGTCACGGGCCCATTGCATAAATAAGTTAGTAAAAAACGGGATCTGGCAGTCACGGGCCCATTGCATAAATAAGTTAGTAAAAAATGGGATTTGGCAGTCACGGGCCCATTGCATAAATAAGTTAGTAAAAAACGGGATCTGGCAGTCACGGGCCCATTGCATAAATAAGTTAGTAAAAAATGGGATTTGGCAGCCACGGGCCCATTGCATAAATAAGTTAGTAAAAAACGGGATTTGGCAGTCACGGGCCCATTGCATAAATTAGTTAGTAATGTGAAATATGTTTTGTTCGTTAATAAATAACACCTCGACTATAAAACAGATTTGGATAAAAATTGGGACACAGGTTGGTAAACCACGGTCAGGACACACGTATTCTATGTTATTATAGAAAAAAAAGCAATAATTGAAGTAGGATAATGTAAAAAATAAATTCACCCATGTCCATTTCTTTCATTTTCATAGCTGAAGTTAGAAAGTAATTTAATTAAAAAAACAATTTATCACACTCGAGTTACTTTCGCTTATAATGTTATTATCAAAGACAGGTGATGCGATTGGCTGTTGAACATTCATTCATTCAATCATAGAAATAATTTTGCAATCATAAATTTTGTTTGAGAAACCGATAAGGCTAACAATAACTAACGTAGCGCCATCTATGACATCACAGACAAACTACGTCAAACAAAGCCTGCATCGCAGTATCATTTTTTCGTGCGATTTGGACAACAACAGCCCATATCTCAACCATCTTAGAGTTGCCCACCAGACATCAGGCGTGAAAAGCGATGAATAAGATCTATGATGGAGCGAGCGTGCCCAGAAAATGTCTGTTCACTCTTCCTTTGAAGGCAAACGAAAATAGACCTTGGAAGACAATTGCACACTTTGGCTGTGAGCATAATAAATATGGAGGTAAAGCATTGAGTAGGTACGATTTATAAAAGCTACAATTTGCAATCCAGCGCGTCAGTCAGTCAAAATATGTACTACCTAAGTATCAGTGAGTAAGTATAACACTAACCCAATTGAGCATCGTAATTTGCTTTACATATCGGAATAATTGCAAACGCCTGAAAAATAAAATAAATTATACATTTTTAACACTTGAATAAAAATCATGACACACAATACCCTCGCAATAAATTGCTAAAGAAAGCTAATTTTATTAAGTTTGGTACTAGTCCTTACTTCTATACATAAGTATTCTAGGCAGATAAACTAGTAGGGATCGAGCTACTTGGGGCTGCCAGGGTTGCGGAATTTGTTCAAAAGAGTTACCGCGGCCCTGGAACGCAAAGGGCATGAGGAGGAACACGGATGGATTTTAGTCAGTAAGAGTCTGACACTCTCTTCTGCTCCGCCCAGAGCGGGAGATCCTTTAAAAAAGGGAGCTACCTAAACCTAAACAAGCTAAGGTACCTAAACTAAATTCAGTAACACTTTAGCTCGCCTGCCGGAGTCGCGGGATTATTCGCAAGAGGCACCGTGGCTCCGGGGATGGGTTTTAGTCAGTAGAAGTCTGACACTCCCTCCCGCTACACCCAGAGCGGGAGGAGTCATTGGATAATTTCCCAACCATAAAAAAGTAACACTCTAGCTAGATCTAGCTATCATAGATAAGAACAAAATAAATACAAAATCTTACCAAAAGGTAGGAAACCGAATACATAAAATATATCCGGAGCTCCATTATAATAACAATTTTTATTAAACTATTTAAAGTTATACATCATTCTGTTGGTTTCCTTTTAGAAAGGAATATTGTTAGATTTTATGATAAAAGTATTTCTTGTTTCCAATAAAATTTTATAGAAATCGACTGACAAATAAATCAAAAGTTTACGTCTGTTATAAAAGTATTTTACAGTGATGTGTAATCTGAAATTAAAGTTAAGCTACCACGGTTGAAGTCACACGTGTACCAACTTAACTTAGCTTCATAAGTAGATAATTTTAATGTGATGTACAGTCAAGATTGAAAATAAAAAATGCAGTAGCAATCATCAAACGTTTAAAGAAGTACAATGCGTTTCAAATAAGAATAGGAACGTCAATGACCTCTATCTGTCAAATGTCTCTTGAAAAGTACGGTTTGCACAGAAAACTTAGTTGCATATCAATAACGGTTTATTTTACTTTGTTTAAATAAGTGAAAAATCAAATTTTAATAAAAATGTTCTATAGTAGTAAATTCACTAAATATAATAGGTATGTCATTATTTTAAGTCATTATTAGTTATTTTAAACAATACCATAACACTAATTTCACTAGATATTTGTAAATATAAATTTAAAAAAAATAATCTTGCTTTGCTCACCCTACCTAATTGGTTTGAATTGACAGCTATGACGTCACAATATGGCGCTTAGTCGATCCTATTCTTATTTTAATATGCGGAACAGCAGTGCTATTCTGTAAATAACCATTTCGATATCGAGCTTCACCTAAGTGACAAAGCTCACTATGACCCTTACAAAGTTACAACACACAATATAAGTCTTATATTAATACGAATTTGATACGTCACCTCGGATTCGGCTGTCAAGACACGAAAATGTTGTTACAGAATGCACTGCAGGGTGTAAGATCCCACAAACCTCCAATGAAAAGGGAAGATCCTACGACCAAGCAAGTATCGTGTTTGGAAAGCAACTGCCCGATAGTTGTAGTTGATATTTGGGCTGTTGTATCGCACGTATATTCGAAGCGCACGGAGAAATATGATACCGCGAAGTAGTTTTTTTGTACGATGGATGTCAAGTCTTTCTGTCACAGGCCTATTCTATACTTTTTTTACTATTTAGAGCCACACATAGTTTACATTCTTTAGATTCTATATTTTGGATTCTATACTTTATAACAATCATTTGTGTGCCAGTAATCTTCTTCTACAAAGATGTTTACGGCATCTTTGAGCGAATGCATTTTCGTCTCTAGACTGTACTAATATACCTAATACATGAAAGCGAGATCGTCCCCTGCTCACTACAACCACGCTAGACACGCTACGCGCGGATCGTTGCGTCAATGATCTCTTTCTGTCAAATGTCTCTTGTGAAGTACAGATTGCATTTTTTTTACTTTTTTGTTTAAATAAGACTTAAATCAAATTTAAATCAAAACGTCCTATATAGTAGTAAATTACTGTCCTACTAATCGCTAAAGCGGTATCTCAAAAGAAATTCGAAAAATTGATTTTTATGCCATCGGATAGCTCATAAAAAATACGCATTATGAACAAAGCCTTTGTTCAAAACATAAAAAAAACTTTAAGAAAGATTTTTCTATCTCAGTTGTACCTTAAATCACTAAGGGTACTATTAGAGGTAAGTATATCAATATTACGTAGGTAAAGAGTATTTTAACTAGTGTGGTAACAAATAGATCCAATATATTACATAAATTCTATTTAATAAGCAAAAAATTCAATATATATAAGTATAAAGTAAAAAAAATAAACTATTTTACATTACTCCGATTATCTCGAAACTCGCTTTCATTAAGATACCGCTTTTACGCTGAGTTGGGAGATTGAGGAGGAGCTAATTTAAATTTTTGTTGTAATTATTAGATAAAAGTCATAGTAATTAGTTATTTTAAACCATACCCTAACACTGATTTCACTCAATATTTGTAAATAATAATTAAAAAATAATAATCTTGCTTTGCTCACCTTACCTAATTAGTTTGAATTGACAGCTATGACGTCACAATATGGCGCTAAGTCGATCCTATTCTTATATTGAATCGCATTGTACACTATGATCTGCAACAAATGAAACTCACAGTTAACGCGTACGTTGCAATGCAAACCTCTCTATGCACATCCAACGTAGCAGTAGCCGTCTCACTTCGAAAAACAAAAGCAAATTGTGAGGCTTCTAGGGACTTCAAACAACACACATTTTTACTAAACACGTACCTACGTCCCATTAAATATCGGACACCAGACAGAGGAAGACTTATCTTTCGTGCTGTCCGAGCTACGGAGGAATCTCAGTATGTTAAGACGGTCAGTCAACCATCCACAGACCATCCTCGGCAAGCTTTACCTTGAAGATAGACCTGTTCGGCTGACCACCAATGATAATATTACTTATTTCGTTTCCTCTTCCGCAGCACCATGACCATCATGATCATCACGATCATCATGATCACCACGACCACGGCAACGGTAACCACGACCACGGAGACCACCACCACCACGAGCCGGGCATGCCTTTCGATTTCTCCTACCAGGTCAGTACAAGTCCACCAGACTATTCCCATCCATTGCAACTCCTTAGCCGAAACCGAATATCGAATTGCCAAAATGTTCGGGGTAATAAAACAATGACACTGGACAGCTCGTAAACATGGTTCATATGTTGATCGCGTTCAGTTTCAGATTGATGAGAATGGCACTTTGGCAAGTGGCTCTGAAAGCCAGAATCAACAGTGGTTAGGTACCACTAGAAATTTTTTTTTTGGTTATAACGCGATTAGTCAAGAATGAAGAATTAGCGAAAAGTAAAGATTTTGATTTCTCTCATAGTAGATATACCTACCGTATCTACTATGAGAGAAATCAAAATCTTTTAAAGTTCTAAAAAAGTTGGGAGTCACTAATTCAATTCAATTTTCAATTCAATTTTCAATTCAATTCATTTATTTTACTTCAGACATGGTCCATACATTATATAAAAATAAAATAAAATAAAAATAAAATAAAATAAAAATCGCTGAAAAAAAAAAAAAAAGTTGATATTAAAATAATAATTACAATTAGACATTATAATTAAAAACATTAGAATTAAGAAATGTCAGAATAAAATAAAATTAAATTCAATAAAAATTAAAATAAAAACACTACAATAATAATACCTACACATTATCAAAATTAATAAAAATTCAATCAATACCTACTAATAATTCTCTTTTTCTCCTCCAGGTGGCTGAAGATGGCAATGACTACAGCCACAACGCGATATCCGACGGTGACATCACGAGAGGAGAATACAGAGTAGCCTTGCCCGATGGGCGCACGCAAATTGTTAAGTACACCGCTGACTGGAAGAACGGATTCAACGCGGAGGTAAGTTTGTTGGTAGTTCCGCTACTCGGTAATAGATGGCGCTGTTAATAAGTATTTCAGCGAAAAGAATAAAATATAAATCGAATAGATTAAACTTTAACACTTGCAACTTTCAACTTACTTACCACATACAACTGAGAAAAACCCATAGATTTTTGGAAAATACCATATTTTTTTGCATTTTTTGCTGTTGAAATTTATATGTTGTATGTATGTTAGCTTTATGCCTGATTTCAGGTGACATACGAAGGTGAGGCGAGGTACCCCGACGCACCTGCTGGCGGTTACGGGAGTGGTGCTCCCTCAAACAATGGTTACGGAAGCGGCAGCGCATCTGGCGGCTACAACAGCGGCTCAGGCAACTCCGGCGGTGGCCAAGCCTACGTGCCCCCCAGCCAAGGAGGCGGTTACCAATACTAGACGCTACCCCCAACGACTACGCAGGTAAACAATGAACTGAAGTTGTATTTCTTGCTAGGATTACGCGAAAATGAAAAATAGTCGATTATCATTTAAATTGAAAGCTCCCCTCTGGATCTGTCAGTGTGACAGTGACAATGACAGCTGTCATTCTATAAAAAAAAAAAAACAGGAATCCTGACAGCAAAAAAAAATCATAAGTTGGAAAAAAAAAATCACATGTTTCTTTGACAAAGTTTCTTTTTGATATTTTAGATTACAGTAACAATGAATTAGAAAAAGTAAAAGGAGCATAAAACATGACAAATAAAATAAAAATCGCGTAGTATTAGTTTGAAATATTAAGTGTAACAAACACGTTTGTTAATAAATCGCCCTTGTAACTGCTAATATTGTTTGTGACAGACACGATTTGGAACGAACTTTTTAAAACACAAATGGCATGCCGAACACCACATAAAAAGTCGACTGAAATGTCTGTTTCAAATCCTGTACGTTATAAAGATTATTTAGCAGAATAATTGTTTTTAATATAATACCTATACTTTAAGTTAGTATTACTTAACATAGTTACCGAAATATACTTAGTTACCAATTGTTATAAAAAAAATATTTAGGTATAAATCTACTTCGCTAGCTAGATAATCAATACTGAACTGGGCTGACAGAAGATCCCTATTTCCTCCTTTTTCCTACAAACTATGTCATAACTTATTATGGAAAGACCTAGAAATAGTAGTTTGCGGAATCTGTGAGATTACGTATACACGGTATACATGTACCTACACACAGCCTTTATCTGTATAAATATAACATTTTTAGTGTTAAATAGATTATGTAATACAAATTATTTTACCTTTTAAAACCAACTGTATTGTTTAAAAAAGGAAGCTAGAAACCATATTGTGATGCTAAAAAAAGACAAAATTGCTTGTAATAGTTTTTAATTAATAATACTCATTACACTGCCGTATTTTGTATATTTATTGTATAGGATAGAGGAGTAAATTGACAAATCTTTGTTAAAAATATGATGTGTCCTTTTGTACCTTATTTTTTTATAAAAATAAATCTAAGCTACAGTTATACAAGATGACTTTCATTATTAATATCCCTTCAAAGAAATACTCCGATTTAGTTTCCTCTCATAATTGAATTATAGTACCTATCAAAATTTTATATCTTCGTTTCACAACACTATATTATAACACACAAGAAGTTAAAAATATCGACATCTAGTGGCGAATAGCGTAAGTTGATATATTTCCTCCAAATGTAGCCAAAAAGTGGCTACAGCAGACTTATAAGAAAATACTGTGGGTAAGAAGATACAGTCACATCATGAATATTGACAAGACCAAAGACAAAAACGTTACCCCAACCCCAAGCAACATTTGATAAAGGCAAAAAAAAATTTGTTGAAGATAAGGTCTGAAGAGGAGCAACTTTTATAATGTTTAAATTAATTACCATGTTAATTAATTAAGTCCCTATAAGGCATTGAATGGCCCATTACTTATGAATATACTTCATTAACTGTGTGTGTGTGTGTGTGTTAACTGGTCCATTACTTATGAATTTACTTCATTCAACATCTTAGATGCATCTGGTATGCATGCCTTTTTAAATCAACATGAAAATTAAATTGAAATGTTTCACTATGTCACTATGTGGGAATCCTCACCACTTTCGCATCATTGATCAGCCTAATGACCTGCAATTCAGTCTGTTCGTTTTCAAGCTTCAAAATAAAATTTTCAGCACCATGCACATGTTTCAAATGGGAGTTCAAATCTTTTCTCAGACCAAACTTCTTATCACAAACTACACAACATTCTTCTTTCTCCATATGCTTCCTTTTCATATGCTCAAGTCTACGTCCAGATGTGATAAACTCTGCATTGCATATCTCACATTTGAAGGGTTTTTGACCAGTGTGCAGCCTCAAATGTTCAGCCAGTGTCTTCTCGTTCACAAATGTATTGCCACATATCTCACATGTCTTGTCTTTTATCTTCTCATGTGTCACGGAATGCTGTGTCAAGTTACTCTTTTTGTAGAAACCTTTTTGGCAAATTTGACATACAAAAGGCCGTATATTTAAATGTACTTTATTGATGTGAGCCTCAAGTGTATTCTTATTCAGGCTCTGATAGTCACAATTGCCACAACAGTGATATTTATTGACTCGCTTTCTCTTAGTTAAAGCATCATGATTTTTCAAATGTAAGTTGAAATGTGATTGAGATTTCAGCACTTTGAAGCAGTGAGGGCATTGCTTTCCTTTGTGGCTACTTAAATGCACTTTTAAAGATGAGCTTTTACTAAATACTTTTCCACAAATATCACAGATGTTAGCTGCATTGCTGCTTCTATGACTAAGCCTAAAATGGTTTTGAAGTAATATTTTTGATCTGAATTTCATATTGCATTTCTTGCATTCTACACTATGTATCTGCCTTTTTGTATTGGTTATAATACTTTGAGAGGTAGGTAAGTAAACTCTTAGTTTGAATTTCTTTGGTTGTCTCCCACATTCAATTTTATTGTCAACTTCTTCATTTATATTTTCAACTAATTGGTTAAGCATTTCATTTTTGAAGTAGTTTCTTTGTAAAAGGCTGAATATCTTGATTATTAAACCTGAACAGTCTTCACAAGCTTGAGGTAGGACTAGGTCCTGAAAAATTAATTATAGATTTTTGGGAAACAATTGTAATTATTGTAATAATTATTTAGTATCTTATTCATGAAGAATATAAAAGAACAGTGTTCCTAAGGGTTTTCACAGCAAATAGATAGCAATAGCAAATGTATAACAATTATTTTGTCTAATAAAATTTACCATATCAATTTGTGCTTTTAAAAATCTGATATTTGATTACTATCACAAATAGATGTCATGTGGTTGCCAAGGAAAATGGCAGACTCCGATTATAATTTCTCGATATGAGCAAATCATTTTGTAGGTATATAATATATACCATCCAAAATCAATAGTTTCCAATACATATACCGCGTGTATCTGACATCGACGCACAAACGATTTCCATGGGTCCAGGGCATGATTCTGGACACCCTAGACTTAGAATTTTTCGTCGGCTTTTTTCTCATATTTCTTTTTTTTCAAGGGTTTTTTTACTTTAGACTGCTCATAATCGTTATTCTGACTTAACCCAATGAGATTTTTAATAAAAAAAAAATTAATTAACTCCTTTCACTGAAAAGAGCAATCTGAATAAGATTTGTGGTACTCTTGAAAAAAATGAGAAAAGAACCGACGAAAAATTCCAACACTGGGGTGTCCAGAATCATGCCCTGGACCCATGGAAATCGTTTGTGCGTCGATGTCAGATACACGCGGTATCTGCGTCTTTATTAGGAAAAATAGTTGACAATTTCCGATATCCAATTACCCGATATTTTAGTCATACGGTGTTTGACATTTTCCGGAGACTTGGTCTTTCTCAATTTCTCATTCGAATTACTTACGTGCGACGGAAATAACTTCTTCATAATATTCCACAAAGTAATATTGAAACTTATGTATTCATCATGAATTTCTATGTTTTCATGCAAACTTGTGGTTTTGTCACTTTGTTTGTAACATAGAAAGCAAACACTTTTTGTATAGGTTGGATTTACTAATATGTTTAAAATGTCCATGTTATTAATTTAATTGTAATTTATTAGAACTTAAAAAATAAACACCGACACATTTGAAACGATTTGTTGACCTCAGACCTCACAAAATGTCAAATTTTACTTTTTTTAATTTTAGAGTGGTAAACGAAGAATCTAAAAAGACTCGACTCCAAACGGGATTAGTCGACTATACTCTAAGTATTTATAATTATATAGTAGTCTATGGACTATAGGTACTTTAAGGGACTACTCACACTTATTCAGATCCATTGGATTGCTTCTATCAGCAGCGTACAGCGTCGTAAGAATAAAAGAGAACATACAGCGGCCAAGTGCGAGTCGGACTCGCGCACCGAGGGTTTCGTACAAACCTATAGGTATATTTTATGAGCAAAAGTTGCGATTTACGATTTATGACGTAAAACAAAACCGACTATCTAGATTTCGCTCAAACTAAATTTTCGGTGGAAGTTTATATGGTAATGTACATCACATAATATGTTTTTTAGTTTTATCATTCTCTTATTTTAGAAGTTAAGGGGACGTCGACACATTTTACTACTTTGGAAGTGTCTCTCGCGCAAACTATTCAGTTTAGAAAAAAATGTGTTAGAAACCTCGTTTCATTTTTGAAGACCTATCCATCATAGTTACCCCACACGTATGAGTTTGTTTTTTGAGTTTCAGTTCTAAGTATTCCTATACCCTATACCCCCAAAAAATATTGTTTTTTTTTTTCAATTTTGTGTGAAAATCTTAAATGCGGCTCACAGAATACATCTACTTACCAAGTTTCAACAGCATAGTTCTTATAGTTTCGGAAAAAAGTGGCTGTGACATACGGACGGACAGACAGACAGACATGACGAATCTACATATGTATAAGGGTACCGTTTTTGCTATTTGGCTACGGAACCCTAAAAAGGAGGATCTATGCAGGTCGTAGTTTGTCGACAAGGAGTCGGTGTGACTGCCACTGGCATGGCCTTCATCAGGGATTTTAATTTAGATATGATGAACAGTTTGTCGCTAATTAGTCGCCAAATATCAGATTCAATCGGTCACTGGTACAAAAGTTGGGTACCTATATTATAGGTGGCCGATCTGGGGTGCGCCTACCCCAGCTTGGCCCATTGGAATCTTAAAAGCTAGCGAAGATTTGAAATACATTCTATAGCACTCGCTTTTAATACTAACACATTTGTCCTCATTTTTTTTACTTGTTTGCCGCGAAAGCTGAATAGACGTGGAAAGCTGAACGGATGCGTACGTCTCCATACAAAATAGGATGGGATGTTTTCAATGGATATAATATGCATAAGCTGACTGCTGAAGAGAGCTGATTAAAATATATGAGTAGTCCATAAAATACTCTGTGTAATCGTCCCAGTTGGCAGTGGCACTTGGCAGCGTTTCATTTGACACTGGAACGGAGCGGGGCGTCATGTCATTGCAAGGTTGCACGAAAGCATTCCATGTCACTATTTTTGAATATTAATTCAAAACTTTGTGATCTGTTTTTTTCTCCAAACATCAAGATCATCACAACCACAACTGCAGCATTAGGTACTTAATTATCAATTTAAGTGAGGCAAAAAATTACTGTTGAACACGTTACGTTAAATAGCGTGATATCCATAGACCGCTAGGCGCCATAGAAAAAGCTAATCTTATTGACTGGCCGAGAAAGAAACTGGAACGTGAAAAGTGCAAGGTAAGACACAATCTTCCAAAAACTTACCAAAACTTTATTGCATTATTCAGAGTTTTAGATTAGAACCAGGCAATATTTCCCGTACGCCTAGCAATACAAAAAATACGCCATTTTGTCCTACAAGTTGTGTACCTACGTAACATAACCTAGAAATTCCCGTTCGAAAAGTAATTTTAATCAACACAAAAATATTCAGGTACCTTTTTGAAATGTTAACATTTTTAGCACGCCTCGCGCAAATCTATACCCATACTCATGCTTGGGAACCAAGCCTTGATTCGAATGATAGCACTGACAGCTTGTCAGGAATTAGAAATGATAGTACTTCTGAAGAGAAGATTTGCCGCCAGAATTTCTTGAAAACAGATTGTATTATTTTGTAAACCTCTCCTAACTTTTGCTGTGCTGTGCCCGACAGGGTCCAAATTTGGTCTTTTACCATGTTAACCATCTATGTAATACATAATATGGAATGCAATAAAGTATTGAGTACTTACTTGAATTTTGTATGGTACCTGGCCTGGACCCTGGTACCTATTTAAAAATAAAATCTATACTAATTTTATAAAGCAGAAGAGTTTGTTTGTTTGTTTGGTTGAATGCACTAATCTCAGGAACTACTGGTCAGATTTGAATAATTATATCAGTGTTAGATAGCCTATTTATCGAGGAAGGCTATAGGCTATAAATAATTACGCTGAGACAAAAAGGAGCGGAGCATTAATGAAAAATGTGACGCAGACGAAGTTGCACGGGTCAGCTAGTAATGAATAATTTATTTAGTTGTTGTGTTTTCATTATAAGACTAGATAGTAAGCTTCGGAGCTTTCAAAGTACTTAACAAACATGATATTTGCTAATATTTTGCTCTTGCAAAGTTTATTCTACGCAGCTTGCAATGCTTAATTTATGTAAAAAACAGGCATAAGAACCCAGAGTAATAACCACCTAATATGCCATTTCAAATAGCAAACTTTAAGGAGACTTACTTGGTTGAAAATTTACTTAATTTAACACCTTTTTTTCCAGCCAATGCAAAATGGACCAAGCAGTATTTAATCCCATAGATCCAAAGCACATAGAATGGATAAAACAGAAACTAAAGACCGTATGGACAGCTCCCACATTCTGTGGACTATGTCTGGAGGGTCACGGCAACTTCTGTTCCATAGACATGGAGCTAGTCATCAGCCATCAGACATTCTCTAAATGTCTGCGGGACATACTGAACTATGTGTTCAATGATGATGTGAGTACAAAAAGTTATGTATTAAATTATTGAGATAGGTCAAAAGTGGAGTTCATTGAGAATAGTTTATCTATTGTTGCTACTTATAATAAATTTTGTAGAGCCTTAACAAGCACATACTCAAAAAGGAAGTACAGAAATAAAAAGTGTTTACTTCCATAAACACAAATTGTCGCTGTACTTTCAATAATCGCTATGTGATTTTTACACACTTTATAGGAGACGCAAAAAACCGATTTACTCAGAAAATACCCGGAGTATTTTTTTTTTTTTTTAATGCATATAACAAACTTGCCTATTTTTAGATAACATTATTAATAATGCCGAAATTAAACATAATAGGCTAATTTGACACAGCGTTAATTATTTGAGTCGTAAATGCTCGCTATGTGCACTTAGAACACCTACTATAAAATTCTATGGAATTTTATAGAAACTGATTGTACGGTGACACAGCTATTTTTGTAGAACGAAATATTTAAATCAAACTCAATAAAAACAATTTTTTTTTATTCAAAATGAAATATCACGTCATAATCAAATCAAAAAACAAGTAAAATCAAACAATAAGAGGAAAGTTACTAGTGGTTTACATTTTCGTACTTAAAATAGGTGATAATCACGGTGCATATATTATATTGCTTTAGACTTTGGGCTCGAATTTCCTTTATAGCCCGCTGCTTTGGAAGTTCGTAATTTTTTTGTAGATAGTACTCACAAATAGAAAGCTTTTTACAAAGTTTCAAGATGCGGAGAATCACGATTTACGAGATAAAATTCATTAAAGTTTCAAAAAAGTACGAAAATAGTACGCCATTTACAAATTTTTAGGTTAGATAAATTGTCATGGTAGACGTAGACGTCAAAGTTGACATTTCACGTTCCGTTGACGTTAGAAGTGTTTTTTGTTCAATTTTATGTCTTGTTTTTTTCTATATAATATTTTGATATATTCACATACTTAAAGTACGGAATAAATGTGAACCAAGTGAAGTGCCATTGGATGCAAGAGCGAGCGAAGCGAGCTCTGGACTTGTGGGCACCCCGACTCGGACAGGTTAGGTTAGAAGGGAATGGCGGGGTCGAGTAAGCGAGCTCTGGACTTGTGGGCACCCCGACTCGGACAGGTTAGGTTAGAATTGAATGGCGGGGTCGAGTAAGCGAGCTCTGGACTTGTGGGCACCCCGACTCGGACAGGTTAGGTTAGAAGGGAATGGCGGGGTCGAGTAAGCGAGCGAAGCGAGCGAATAGACCCCGCCATTCCCTTCGTGGTTATTTTTTTATAAACTACTCAGAAGTAGGAGCCCCGCCAAGCGGGGCTCCGTCGACTGGGCCTCCGGACTGAATATAAAACTTTTTGAGGTTAAGTTACTATAATTAGTTTTTCTCAAGAACAGTCTGTCGCCTTTACATGGGAGTGGTGTCATATTTTACTACTCAAAACTTTAACCATGGATATCTCCAAAACCGTGGGGCTCCAGGGGGTGGGGTGGTGCAGAGGGCACCTCCCCCCTCCACCCCCTCCCGACCCTTAAATCAGCGGGCTATAAAGTAAATTTTAACCAACAAATATATCCAAAAAACTCTATGTGACGCTCGACCTGCTTGACCGAAAAAGTCGCTATGTGCAGTAAAACACATGTCGGGCGCAATTTTTGATTCCACTTTAGTAAACTTAATCTAGCTATGTGAATTATAACACTTAGCGTATATTTATGGAACTTTCTATGTATGAATGTCACATAGTGATATTCCGTTACTAGCTGTAACTCTTTAAATATTTCATCAATCACATAGCTGTTTTTACAGTATGTGCGTATTGAAAAAACGATTAAAACTTCATAAAAAACCGGCCAAGTGCGAGTCGGACTCGCGCACTGAGGGTTCCGTAAGCAGAAGTTGCGATTTACGATTGATATGACGTATTAAAAAAAAAAATACTTACTAGATTTCGTTCAAACCAATTTTCGCTAGTAGTTTACATGGTAATGTACATCATATATTTTTTTTAGTTTTATCGTTCTCTTATTTTAGAAGCGAAGGGGGGGGGGGCATATTTTCGATAATCCGAAGGCATATTTTTGTTTTTTTTTTAAGGCTATATCTAAAGCAAAATCACACATCAAAATCGAATAAAACGCTAAAGTTCAAGAAAAAATGTGAAGCCCTCTTAAGTAATTTTTAATTTCGTTTCATTTTTATTATTTGTTGCTATAACACACTCTGTGAAAATTTCGGTTGTCTATCTATTACGGTTCATGAGATACAGACCAAAGGACGGACGATTTTTTTATTTTTTTTTAATAATAATAATAAAGTTTATTCAAAATAATAAGGTACACAATAAATACAGTTTTGCTTAAATCTATGTCAAGTTCACACGTGTTATGTGCCTGAGCTAGGTAATCCTGTGTTTCAGGCGAGAAGAGATTACATTTTTCAATTGATACTTAACGATCTACATTATATATTTATCTTAGGTAATAAGTTAAAAGGCTTATATAAGGTGTAAATAATATTATAAAATACTTATTTCCTAACATCTTAGACTCATACTTTTAAATACATTATTAAAATACTTAGAAATCAAAACAATCTTTATTTTAGAACTATTAATAACTCCTCTGTATCATCATAGGACATACTTTGAAGAGTTTCCTTGAAAACTTTCTTGCACTCAATGTAATTTAGGGAAAATATGTCTGCTGTTGCGTTAAGTCTGTTATAGAGCAGTGGTCCAAGGAACACATGAAATTTTGTTGTGAAAGCATGTTTTGTAGGTTTATTAGGGCAAACCATATCTTTCCGTCTTTTTTTAGTAGCTTCAATGCGATAGGGGAGGGCTGCGTGTTGTTTTAGCACCGTGCTCATTATGAATAACTGTCGGACTGTTAGTACATCACAGGATTTATAGAGAAGGTTAGTTGGAAAAAGGAAAGGACGGCTAGTGGACACCTTGAGGATCGCTCTTTGCGCTCTCTCGATGGGTAGTAATAGAGTTTTACCTACCCCACCCCACGAGGTAATGCAATAGGTCAAAATTGATTGACATAGAGCAAAGTATACTTGTCTAATTATTATTGGGTCTGCAATATATCGTAGCTTTTTGAATATGAATATTAGCTTACGTATTCTATTGTTTAAAGCTTCTATATGCTGTTTAAAAGAAAGGGTTTCATCTAAAATTACGCCTAAGTATTTTATTGTGTTAGTTACTTTAATATTTGGACACATACACGCAATATCAGTCGGGGTTGAGCAGCAATGAGCATACAGCGTTGGTGCAATATTTGGAATTTGTTTGCGCATCGAAAACTTAATGTAGTTTGTCTTATCAGCGTTTAGGGTTAATAAATTATGTTGAGGCCAATTATTTACAATATTAAATCCGAGTTGCGCATGTTTGAACACTTCATTTTCTGAGTCAGCTGAAAAAAGTAAGGCAGTGTCGTCAGCGTAAGATACGATTATGCCATGTCCCAGCTTTAGATTGCAAAGGTCATTAATGTAAATTAAAAAAAGGGAAGATGATAAGATACTTCCTTGTGGAACACCAAATGACGTGTTTTTTTTATCAGCGCTGAGAACATTGCCAATCTTTACGCACTGAGTACGATCTTCTAAAAAACTTCTAAATAATTTCAGTTGGGAGCCTCTAACACCTATGGTCTCAAGCTTGCGCAACAGAATGGGAATGGAAACTGAGTCAAAAGCCTTGGCGAGGTCCAGGAAAATACCTACTGTGTGGTTACCCCTGTCAAGTTCTTGTGATAGATAGTCAGTCAAATGATGTACGGCATCGGCTGTTGATAATTTAGGTCTAAATCCAAATTGCCGCTCGGATAAAATTGATTTACTCTCCAGATAGTCGAACAATCTCTTATTAATTATTTTCTCCAATATTTTAGACATACCAGGCAGTATAGAAATAGGTCTATAATTTGTCACTTGCTCTTTACTGCCTGATTTATAGACAGGAATAACAATTGCTTTTTTTTAGCGGAGGCTTAGTAATAAGGTTCCGTTGATTACCGTTGGGGTACGGAAACCTAAAAAGTATAATTCATGATAGTTAAGTAGGTACTAACTAATACTTCCTAATCTTAATATATATAAATCTCGTGTCACAATGTTTGTCCTCAATGGACTCCTAAACCACTTAACCGATTATAATAAAATTCGCACACCATGTGCAGTTCGATCCAACTTGAGAGATAGGATAGTTTAAATCTCAAATTATAGTCGCAATTTTAATTTATTGCTAATTATTTGTCTGTTATTATTTAACAGTCACAATTATTTGTTAACTCCAAATGATTATAACAGATGTCGATACCTTTCGACTGGGTTGAGTAAGTAATCAATAGATGGCGCTGCTATGGTAAATCTAACTCCTAAACCACTTAACCGATTATAGACGCAGACGAAGTTGCGCAGGTCAGCTAGTATATATATACCGGGTGTAAGGGACAGCCTTCCACAAATTAACAGGGTGCAATCAGCTCCTTATTTTGAATCATATTCCAGTGGAAATTTCCTCAGGTTTTTTTTTATTTTATTTTTTCGATTTTTCATTTTTTTGCTTTATTTCAATGTGAAGTTACATTATCGGTATGCAGAACTCCATTAATGTAAATAACACAGCTAAAATGAAAAAAATAATAAAAAAAAATCTCATGAACGACGCATGAAATCAGCTGTTAAAACGTAGCGCGGGCGCCGCTATCCTTTCGAAAGCTCGCTGCGCTGCCGTTCGCTGCGTGCGTTTTGCAGAGGTAGCGATACATTGCGAGTGAGGTAATTAAACAAATCAGTTTTATTGGATTCCCATAAAGTTCCTGAAATAATTTCATGTACCGGTCAACTTAGTACGATATACTGAAATCACCCTATCAGTTTGAGGAGGGCTGTCCCTTACACCCGTTATAATTATGTACCTACCTATAACACATTTAATTTATTTATATTCGTGCGATGTTCGTGATAGTAGGTAAACAAATGTTTGGCGTACCTACCTTTTTTGACACTGGTGCTACATTGCGTTAGTGCCCGTTATCGGAGAAGCTCCATCGAGCGTCCGCTGCCGCGTACAACAATAATTATTATATCATATTGGAAAATAAATACACAAACTTTTCTTGGGTAGCAACTAACTTTATAAATATATAACGTGTACCTATTACCGCTATTTATTAAAGATTTAATGGAATACAAGTATTTAAATCAAAGTTTTTAAATCTAATAACATGGCAATAACGAAATGCGACAAGTCTCATTCAAAACTTCGGTCAATGTGACGTCATCGTTCACGCGATCAAGGTATCAAGTACAGCTAGGTGAGGGGCTGATCTTGGTAACTGAGATACTGTATTTATGTGTCTATTAATAAGGAATAATCTTGAGATGCTGATGACGTCATAATGGCGTATCAAATGATAACGCACTTGAGAACGTTGTTGAGAGGCTAAGTATGGGGACCCCCAAAACTTAATGTTTTTTTTTTCTATTTTTGTATGAAAATCTTTATGCGGTTCACGAAATACATCTACTTACCAAATTTCAACAGCATAGTTCTTATGGTTTCGGAGAAAAGTGGCTGTGACATACGGACGGACAGACAGACAGACAGACGGACAGACATGACGAATCTATAAGGGTTCCGTTTTTGCCATTTGGCTGCGGAACCCTAAAAACCGAAAATTGAAAAAAAAAAAACAGCGACTTTTGCACGCGCTGCGACGAAATAATAAACCATAGGGTTCCATACCCAAAGGGCAATCGACGGAACGAAATGGAAGCCTGTCCGTCTGTCTCAAGATTCAAGATTCAATAATAAGTAGACAGTTGAAATTTTCACAGATCGTGTATAAATTCTGTTGCCACTATAACAACAAATAATAAAAAATACGACAGTACGGAACTCTTCATGTGTGAGTCCGACTCTCACTTGGCTGGTTTTTTATTATTTTATTCCTGTTTATTGTTTGTACATGTGAGGAGCTGTAATAGGGAATTTTCATGGGAATCATCTTTATAACGCAGGAAAAAGTATAAATAGTCTTGGAAATGTCTTGAATTATTTTTAAAAAAAATATTGAAAATACTGAATAAAATTTTGCAGTTCAAACGCCGCCATTTTTCGCGGGCTTTGGATGACGTCACACTACACTTTGTCGTGACGTCGCGTGCGTCGCGTGTTTGTTTGTTTACCTTTTTGAACTGTAGGCGTTTCAGTTTTCAGCTAGATTCTCGTTTTAATTGCCATACAGACCATGGAAGAAGCTGAGAAACCTTCTTACAAGTATTTTAAGATTTGCACAAAACTACAGAAACTGCATAAACTACACGTGATAATCTATTTTAGGTAAATTGTCTGATTGCGCTTTAACAAAACTACTTTCAGTCATCGTCCTGGATTAATTAAAAATCTAAATTAACTAGAAATCACTGCAGGAACACATTTTTTAACGGTTAACACAATTTTTCACTCGACACTGAAGACGGGAGCCGGTAATTAAGTCAATTCAACCAATGTCTGTCATGTCAAATTGTCAATTTCGTCGTGTAGGGTGACGTCTGACACGCGCGTCGCCATTGGTCCCGACTGGCGTTTCGCAAGTTTAAATTTCCCGCGCTGATTCTGCACTTTTATATAATTTTTTTTCGGTATAAATTAGTACTAACTAAAAAATATATCTTTTAGATATAATGTGACGGCAATAAAGAACTAGAAAAAAAAAATTCCAGACAAATTTAATCTTCATGCATATTCCCTATTGGCTGTACCTATATAGATTACTAATCAAATTGTTATCCTTTTGTAGTACCTAGCTGTTGTTTCTTCTAAAATAAATAAAATCCCTGAAATATTGGTATCTCTATGCATACATTATACATATGTATACCTACATTATGCATACATATGCGTATATAAGCATAATTAGAATAGTTCATATCGGGATTGCTACCATGTACCTTTTTATTTGCGAGTTTCCGATACTTCGGCACTGTTGCAAGCGCCATGATCACGGAGTAACTGAAGATCCTGCGAGTGGAATGTTATTGGCAGACATTATAAAAAGGTACATGGTAGCAATCCCGATATGAATTATTCTAATGTTAGTGACCATGAAAGTTTAAAACAATATATGAGCATAATGTTACATTTAAAAATATATTTTTTTCCATTTCAGATTGAAAACTTCATGTCAAGTGCACACTTATGCGACAGTTGTACTGAGAAGACAATACAAGCTTATCTCTTCATACACAACACAAAACAGCTGAACAAAATCATTTACAACTGCATTTCAGACCTTGATTCCAAAGTGATAGACATCAACACACAACTTGACGATTCCATGACTTATGATACTGCTAATGTAATGATTGTCCTAGAAAATGATACAGAACTATACAAAACTATCATTGATGTAAAGTCTATGACTGAAATTGTGCCAACCGCTAAACCCATTGCAATGAAAGACCACATTATTCCTAAGCTTGAGCCAAAAGTTATTCAGGTTGCCAAGCCTCATAAACCGATAGTTATAAAAAGGGAGGTAGAGAAACCCAAGGAAGTGAAGCAAGTCAGAGAAAAAAAGGTTGCAAAAACTCATGGAACTCCAAATATTACTTTGAAAGAAGGTCACATAGTTATAAAACCTCTAAGCTCTGTGAGAACCTCAGCCCCTCGGTACAACACATATGAATGTGCTGACTGCCCAGACATATTCACCACTTACAGATCCTTGAAGGAACATGAGAAAGCCAAGCATAAAAAGGCTGTGTACCGCTGCAAGCTTTGCGACAAAACTTATAACACTCAGCAATATTTGTGCATACATTACAAAACACATTCTCGGGCTAGATGTAAGTTGTGCCAGGTGATATTACCAGAAGAGGATTTAATGGAACATTTGAGGACTCTACATCCTAACCTCGTATACCCTTGCAAGTTCTGTGATCTCGTCTATTATACCCAAGAGTCCATGGACACACATTTCAAAATAAGCCACTTAGTCAACGACACTAAAACTAAATCTCAATGTGTTATGTGCCTTAAGAACTTTGTTGATGCCGAAATGAAGAAGCATAAATGCAAATTTTCTTGTTCCGAGTGTTTTGTTATGCCTTGCATTCACTTTAGATATCTTAATTCTTATAGGGAACAGATCTTAGGTCATGCAAATAAAATAAAATGCTTGGATTGTGAGTATGTAACTCGACGCAAAGAACATTTAATCAGTCACGCTAACAGGGAGCATTTGGAACATCACCCATTTACTTGTGCTGATTGCAACCAACAGTTTTACACTAAGTTAAGTTTGAAAACACACATCATGCAATTCCATGAAGATCTATTCTGTCCTCATTGTGACTTTGAATTCAAGGATAGCCGGACCTTGATAACTCATAAGAAAGCATGCAAGCTTGTGATACGGCCGTTTCAATGCACCCACTGTGTCGCTTCATTCGATGTTGCTGAAGAGTTGACCAAGCATGAAAATTTGAAGCATAATGAAGGAGTATACTCTTGCCCTCTTTGTAAAAGCAAGTTCCTAACTGATATAGAACTGCAAGAACATCATGCGAGAGTTCACGGTGGCATACAATGCAAGAAAAGGAGGAAACATATTGAATGCTCGTTGTGTGACATAATGTTTAAAAATATAAAAGAAATGCTACAACATGAAAACTTCCACAATGCAGATGAGCTTTATCCTTGTAAAGTTTGCTCGAAAAGTTTCAAATCGTTAAGAAAATTGTACATTCATAATCAAAGGCACTATACTAACAGAATAAAGTGTTCTGGTTGTAACAAGAGGGTAGCGGCATCTTTCTACCCACAGCATGCTGTACGGTGCCCGTATAAAAGAGATAATACTCTGAGCCATATCTGTGAAGTATGTGGAAAGTCCTTCCATCTGGAATCCTTGCTACGTTTCCATCAGAAAGTCCACATGGAACCGCAACCGTGTCCTATTTGCAACAAGGTTATAAAGCCTACTAGTTTGAAAAAGCATATGGAGCTAGTTCATGGACAAGAAGAGGACGACCAAAACCCAACCAGCACTACAGAATACAAGCCAAAAAAGATGAAAGGTTTATCTAGCAAGCCTACGATAGAATGTGATCTATGCGGACATGCAGTCAGAAAGAAGTGTGACTTAGAAGCACATATGAACCGATATCATCTGAAAATTAAGCCGTATGTCTGTCATATATGCAACAAAGACTTCTGTGGTAAGGTTCGATTGAAAGAACACATATCAACACATACAAACGACAACAGTTGCTTCTGTTCTGTTTGTGGAGGAAAATTCGCGAACCGTGTGTGCCTTAAAATGCATATGAGAATGCATACCGGAGAAGCACCATACCCCTGTGATATTTGCGGTCAGAGATTCAGGTCTTCTAGCATGATGAAGACCCATAGACTAAAAAGTCATTTGGAGAAGACAGTATGTTGTCCATTGTGTGACAGTATGTTCTTTATGGCCAGAGACATGAGGCATCACTTCAAGAAAACTCATTGGAAGTTCAAAGATGGGAGGCCCTTCAATCCTAAAGATGTTGAAGAGTTAGCCAAAGAGTATTATTATCTATTTGAAGATGGTCGATTGCCAAAGCTTTATCAATAATGATGAGCCAGGTCTTGACCGTGATCTCGCATGATGAGAAGTGATGGATGTGGTCTACGATGACAACCTTTTAGAGGTGTGCCGAACGGGGTGTAAAGTCCTGCCAACCTCCATTGAAAAGGGAGATTCCCCAGATGGGTGTTGTATATGTTCAAATCGAACGTAAAACTGATTACGCGATGCAGGACTTTTCGACGTTGTTCGTGTCCATCAGTACAGATGTCGCTACTTTCATTTTGTGGCGGTATAGATTCCGCTGCAACTTTTTTTTTTTAGGGATGGGAAATCATCCAATGACTCCTCCCGCTCTGGGTGTGGCGGGAGGGAGTGTCAGACTTCTACTGACTAAAAAAAACCCCTCTGTGTTGCTGACTCTCTTTGAGGCGCGCGTGGAACACTAACGCGCCGTCGACACGGCCTGTCGTCACTGGACGGACGGACGGCGAGCCACCCATAGCCGTCCACAGGCCCGCGCCTACGGTGGCCGGAGGTCACCAGGTGGCCCCCGACGCCCGCGGCGTCCACCACGGCGACCGGGACGAGAGGGTCTCCTCTCCCGCTCCGCCACCTCCTTCGCTAGCATGACTGCTTCGCAGAAGGAGGCAACGGCGTCCCATTCCGTCTCGCTCCGGACCATGGCTTGGACCAGGGCCGGACGCGAGAGGTCGCCGCCAATCGCCGTTTCGAGGACACGGCGATTGGCACACTGTACAGGTGCGCCGCCCAAGCGGGGCCTGCACAGTGTGGGTACAGTGTGCTCTACCGTGTCCTCCGGTCGATCCTCGCAGTGGTGACACCCGGGCGTTTCCTCCCGCCGAATTCGGTGCAGGAACCTCCCGAAACATCCATGTCCGGTGAGGACCTGCGTCAGGCGGAAGGTGAGGACGCCGTGGCGCCTCTCAAGCCACTCCTCAAAGAGGGGACTTATCGCCGCTATTGTGGCGTGCCCTGCGCTGGGTTGCGATAGTCGTCGTCTCCATGACGCCATGAGATCGCGCCGGAAGTCCGTCCGCTGCGCGACAATTTGCCGCGTCAGCGGAGTTTCCCCCCGGCTTAGTACCTCCGCGCGCCAATTATGCAGGCGCGCGAGAACCACCGCCTCTAGATCCCATGGCGGCAATCCGGCAAGGAGACCCGCTGCTTCGCGCGAGATCGTGCGGTACCCTCTTGTCATCCTGAGGGCCACCACCTTTTGGGGCGCGTTCAAATGGTTCGCAGCACGCTGCCTCAATGAACGCGCCCACACCGGGGCCCTGTAAAGGGCCATGGACCGCACGACCCCCGCGTATAGCCTACGGCAGGAGGCGTTCGGTCCCCCCAGGTTGGGCAGGAGCCGCCTGAAAGCAGCCCCGGCCCGCTCCAGTTTGGGGACCAAACGTCGGAAATGCTCCACGAAGTTCCATCGGCTGTCTAGGACGAGCCCCAGGTATTTCAGCGTCGATTCGACGCCGATGGCAACTCCTCCTACCGTCAGCAAGGATCCCGACGGTGGCGCATTGCCTCGGCCATGAAAATACATCGCTTGCTCGCTACAGGCGGTCCGCAATGACTCTCGAAGAGCTTGCCCACCTCGTCGAGCAACACCACGGGCCGGAATGCGGACGGAGAGTCCGCAGGGCGCCCAGGCTTCGGGATGAGTACCAGCTTCCCGGTCCTCCAAGGAAGCGGGAACTGGCCTCTCTCCAAGCATGCGCTAAAGAGCCCCTCCAGTCGAGGCCCGAGAGCCTCCAAGGCCAGGGCCCAGGCTTTGCCAGGCAAGCCATCGGGCCCTGGGGCGGTATTCTTGGCCTTGAGCCTTCGCACCGCCGCTCTCAGGTCTACCCCAGTCACAGCGGGGATGTCGTCGTCGTCCTCTTGGTCCTCTTCCGGCACCGCAGGCGGCGGAGCCATAGGCGGGGGAGGATGTTCCCCTCGCGCAGGGAACAGAGCGCTCACCACGTCCTCCACGAGCTGAGGCACCCCAGGGTGTAGCTAAGCTGGGATTTCCATTTCACCATGTGTTGGTGGTGCATCAGAGGCTATGTTTATCATAGGTGTTTGTAGGGTTAGCCCCTTGGAAGATATACATAATTATGAGTAAAATTACCCTCAAGAGGTTTTCCGTTATTTCAAAACCTTGTCACAGGTTTCTGTTAAAAGCGGTTTGTTATAAGTTTTGTCTAAATTCTGTGAATTTACTCTAATATCATAAAGTCAGAAATATAGGTAAATATAGAAATTAATGCTTCATACTGTCAAAAATCGACAGTCCTTTAGCTTATTATACGGGTACGTATCAAAATCCTAAATTTTAAAATACCGATAGGCGAAAACCCGATAATTGAAACGCCGAATGGTTGTTTGGTCGTAAGTTTAAAATCCCGAAAGTTTATTTGCCCGAAAGTTTAAAATCCCGAAATTACACCCTAAAATCTCTAAGATAATGAAAAAAACGGAGCTTAACATAATAGGTAGGTATGAATGGGCATTGGTGATGATTGCCGCATGATTTCTTTTGCCAAATTATTACTTTCTATATTATCTAGTCATTTCTGGCTTCGTAGGATGTCACAGTTCTAACCTAACCTAACCATTTTTCTTTTCATAATAAAACCCATTAACTAGTTCGGTTCTAGATAGCCTGCCATCTATGAGTAATCGCGTGAACGACGTCGCCGCTCTTTGGGATTTCATCCATCGGTATTTCATCCATTTGGGATTTCATCCATCGGTATTTCATCCATTTGGGATTTCGTCCTTTCGGGCATTTGAGCATCGGTATTTTGTGTTTCGATTTAACGACTATCGGCATTTAAAACTTTCGGTATTTTGGACGTCGGTATTTCAATCATAGGTATTATGAACTTTCGGGATTTTGATATGTACCCTATTATACTGCCTGGTCCAAACTTCTAAGTAATTTTCGATTACCCGAATTAAGTTAGCAATGTTATTCTCTTCCATATTTTATACATCAGAAAATAAATCTGTAAATAAACTAATTTTAAATTGGCTACTTGAAAGTGATATTTATATTTTTTCATGTTATTAAAAAAAAAATGAATTATTGGTGTCGTTGCTTTTACAATAAATCATGGGCTTAAAAACTATGCAGTTGTATTTATTCAGTAAATCCTTTTTCCACACTAACTCGCAAACAATGCAATGAGATGTATTTCACAGTAGTGCGGGGGCCAACCGCCCTGAAAATCGACCTCGGCTTTGGGCTAGGTTCCAGTGTAGTGCATACTTAGGTGCATAGTGTTATTGCGTTTTTCCATCTTGAGTCTAGTTCCCCAGGAACAGCCCAGAGTCTGAATCTGTGCCCGGCTGACTACCTCTCTATTGTGCTACCCTGTATGTGGATGCACAAAAGTGTACATTGCAGCCCCGCTAGGTTATTAGCAGTTACTTTACTCTTTGGTTTTTAGTGTTCTGTGACCCAACCTTTCAGGGAATATAAGCGTAATATTCGATAAAATTTTACTTCTGCTAAACAGGGGGTCTAAAAAGACCACTTTATCAGAATCAGGAAGTACATCACGCATTCATGCTAGGTACCCGTCACTGTCAAATTTTCCCAATCAATCTTGAACCTAATGCGTTAGCGATAAAGATGGACGAACTGTTGTGTGGTTAATATTATGCTAAAGTGGTCTTTTTAGGTGTACGTTACCCCAGCAAGAAAGTATCTCCTAGAGTTAAATGAGTGGAACGTATAGTTGGTGCCTTATCTGGTGTAAATGTGCCCCCACATAAAAAATGTGTGCCCCCCTGTCGTTTTGGAAAAAAAAGGAAAAAACGAATCTTGCTGGGGTAACGTTTTTCTAGCAGGAAAATTCTAAACGAATGATCGGAGACAGAAAAATTGTGCATGGCCAGAGAGCTTACATGTGTGCCAAAATGTGCCCCCAAAAATAAAATCTGTGCGTGCCGCTTCACATTTACGAGATATTGCATTTCCTGCTGGAGTAACGTTTTGATGAATCGTATATCTCTAAAACCATTGCATGTGCCCATGTAGAATAAACATACACGAGTAGCTCTTAATATGTGCCCCTATGTGCCCCAAATTAGATTTAAGAAAATATTAATAGTTTTCAAGTTATCGCGGTTTTATGAAAACCCGAAAAAACATCGCAGCGCCTAAATGAGACAAGGTATAAGTTCCCTGAAAACTGTATTCCGTCCTTCTTGACGCTAATAATCCATACAAAGTTTCAAAACTGTTCATGCATGCGTTTTTGAATAATCTTGCTAAAAGTCAAAACGATGGTGTTTGACGGCAAAATACAAGGAACCGGCTCAATCCCAGATGTGTAGGTGTAAACCAAAATCTTGTGCCCTTAGAATAATAACGCATAGAAGCCGCGTCTAGAACAAAAACCGAGCAAAATCGTGTGTCCACTTCATTTTCTTTGTGTGCGTGAGCCGAATGTGTCTACGTTCCTCTAACGCACACATATATAGCTTTCAGTGATACCATTACCAAGCCGTTACCCACAAAATATGGGAAGACGCATTACTATTTTGCTATCAAGGCAAGTATATTATGTTGTTGGGAACTGGAAAAGGTAAACATGATTTTTCATGTAATATGACATATTTTTTCGGAAGGTTTAATTAAATTTATTCGGAATTTAGTTATAGTGCCACCTGGTGGTCACTCGTAGAACCTAATTTCCCATACTAAATTCTAACGCGCTCGCAATCGAACGCGTTCGAACGTGAGTCGAAAAAACTCACACTAAGGCCTCAGGTTACATCGTACCGAGACTTATTAACAATCTACCCTCAGAACTAATTGATTGTATAACAGTTAACAATATTAAACATAAGCTTAAACAATATTATTTAAGTATTATCTAGATAATTTAGAGAAGTTTGTTAACTCATTTAAGACCTAAATATTGTGTGTTAATGATGCTATTAATTATTGTTATCAACAATAACGTCTATAATTGTAGTTTTATAGTTTTACGTTGTAATGACGGTAAGCATTTTGTTTTTAGCGTTTTTTTTTTAAATAAGTACCTATATACATATTAATAGACTCAGAATAGCACAAGTTTAAACCTTAGTGGTTTTTAGTTGCTATGTAATACTAATAATCCTGTACTATTGTTTAATTGGTAATAAAGGAATAAAAAAAAAAAAATAAACATTCAGTAATTCATGTGTGAACGAAAGAAATACATCCAGATATTTGCCATTTGTCAGGTCCTTGAACCAAAATTTTATTGATCCCGATGTTTAAAAAAAAAATAGTTCATGAAATGTGTGATGAACTACTACCTACTATTAAAAAGAGGTAGCTCTTTTTTGTATATCAATAAAAAACCCGTATTTGTAACGCCTTTATGAACTTGGAGGGTTGTATTGGTGATTTTGATGATAATACTTCTTAATAATATTTTAATCAACATACAACCTAGCACTGGCGTGCAAATTGCAAAAAACGTAAGAAAATTTGAATTTCGCGGGTTGGTTGGAGCGTTCACCTTTACCAAATAAATTTTGGTAAGTAAGTACCTACAGTGTTGATAGTTTATTAGAATACTCTGTCTACGTTTTATTTAGTGTATAGGTACTTATTGTCAACCTCACAATGATCTGTGTTGCAACAACGTGTTTCCATTTTGTTTGTCGTATTACGTAGCTATGAGGGATTTATAATTATTAATCAACGATTATAAGCTGATTATGTAGGGTCACATAATTTTGATTTGATGGCATTTTAGATATATAAGTGACATTCCACAGTCAGGTGATAATTTTGTTACGTATTTATAATAAATATGATTATTTATACCCAAATACCATGAAAGCAACTACATTAAACTCTCTTTCAAACCTCCCAGCTCCGGATTTTATTCCCCATTTATTTTTAGTCAATTCTCCGATTGTGATGTTAAGAAGAGCATAGTTTCAATCACCTCTAATGCAGTTATCAGTGATTGTGTCAGTCGAAAAATGATACTCCCTGTCCTTGACGAAATCCTTCCTATCCTTTGCTATATCCTAAACTACTCAATTTCCCATGAGGTCTTTCCATCAACTTGGAAAGAGGCCAAAATCACTCCCTTACCCAAAAAGGCAAATCCTACTTCCTTTTCCGAATACTGCCCTATTTCTATCTTGCCTTTCCTCTCCAAAGTCCTTGAACGCCTTGTCCACAATCAGCTTAGCGCTTTTCTATGTAAAAATAGCCTGCTGAATCCTTTCCAATCCGGATTTCGTCCTGGACATAGCACCTCCACGGCCTTAGTGAAGGTTACTGATGACATACGGTTAGGCATGGAACGAGGAAGTTTGACGGTTCTTTGCTTACTCGATTTCAGTAATGCATTCAATACTGTCGATTTTGATATTCTGCTTGGCATACTTCGCTCGCTTAACATATCTCCAACGGCGATTGGCTGGTTTCACAGTTACCTGTATGGCCGCCGGCAACGTATATGCATAGATGAATCTAACTCTTCCTGGTGTTACACAACTGCCGGTGTACCTCAGGGTGGCGTTTTATCTCCCTTACTCTTCGCAATATTTATAAACGCTATCTCCAAAAAACTTCTGTCTTCCTACCACCTTTATGCAGACGATTTACAAATCTACCAACAAGCTGCCCTTGCAGATTTGGCTGAAGCAATTAGAAGAATGATCACGGATTTGGCTACAATTTGTGAGTGGAGTGAGGCAAATGGGCTTCAGGAACTTAATCCTTCGAAGACCCAGGTCATTGTTGTTGGCAGCTCTAGGATGATTCCAAAAGTAAATTGGTCACAGCTTCCCCAGGTTCAGTTTAACGGTACTACTATCCCAATGGTAAGTGAAAAGGTTAAGAACCTTGGGGTTTGGATCGACAAACATCTGTCTTGGGGTCCGCAGCTCCAGGACGTAAGTCGTAAAATTTTTGCATCTGCCAGGTCTCTTAGACGTTTGCGGAACTTTCTTCCCACTGCCACGAAAATTGCGCTTGCACAGTCCCTTCTGCTTCCTATTCTTGACTATGCTGATGTCAGTTATCTCGATCTCACTGAGGCACAACTCGATAAACTTGAGCGTCTTCAAAACCTTTGCATAAGATTTATATTTGGCTTGCGCAAATATGATCACATCTCTGAATTTCTCACAAAGCTCAAGTGGCTTCCCATTCGTCTTCGCCGGGATTCTCATATTTTATTTCTGCTCTACAGTATTCTGTTCAATCCTACAAACCCCTCTTACCTTAAAGAACGTTTTAATTTCCTTCATGACACACATAATAGATATCTGAGGTCATCGGAAAGCTTGAGATTAGAGATGCCGATGCATTCCACCAGCTTCTACGACAAATCTTTTACGGTTCAAGCGGTGCGGCTATGGAATGCATTGCCCGAGTCAGTAAGACGTGCTCAATCTTTGTCCAGTTTTAAAACAATGGTCAAACATCACTACCTTTCTCTATGATCGTTTTTACTTGGGTTTAATGCTTTTTGATTCATAATTTTAATTGTATTTATTTATCTATCATGTATTTATTCATTTAAGTCGTACACCTAAGACTACCTACAGTACTGTATTTCCTTTCTCTTTAAAATCCATCCAAAGGTTGTCTTGAAAAGATCGCTCTTAGCGATAAGGCCGCCCATTGTGTCACCCTACGTAATGTTTAATTTATTTATTTTTTCTGTAACTTATAATGGTGTACATAATAAAGAGTATTCTATTCTATTCTATTCTAATACCATCAGATAATTTGTGCACATTCGATGTTTACGAAATATCTTTATGCGGTTAACTATAGGTACTAACACACTTTATCTGAATCTATATTTATGCAAATTACTCGTAAGAAAATTATTTATCTGTGATTTCAAATTAAATTTTTTTTTAAACAATATACTATACTGATCTGTTTTTTTGTGATTCAAATTTACTAATTATATGTTAGACTTAGATGAAAAACTGATCTGTGATTTAAATAATAATGACTATACAACGTGTAAATAAGTTCTAATATTTTTAGGTAGGAAATTTGATCTGTGATTTGAATTACTTAGGGAATAAAAATTATAATTTCCACATCAACAAGCTGTTTCATTAATATAGTCACAAGGTGCATTTAATATATTTTAGCATCCAAAACTTTTGAACGCGACTGTACGGACAACGGCTTAGGTATAATACGTCCAATAAAGAGGGTCATCGACATGTATGAATCCGTCGCTTTTTAGTAGTCATTCTTTGATCGGATAGCCAGCCGTTGATTACATATTTTGGTTTTTTGTTAATATTTACTTAACGCGAAACATTCCACGCTGAATATTTTCACCATAGGTATATTATTGACTAAAGGCACAAGATTTTGGTTTACACCTACACATCTGGGATTGAGCCGGTTCCTTGTATTTTGCCGTCAAAATTATGACACCATCGTTTTGACTTTTAGCAAGATTATTCAAAAACGCATGCATGAACAGTTTTGAAACTTTGTATGGCTATTATTAGCGTCAAGAAGGACCGAATACAGTTTTCAGGGAACTTCTACCTTGTCTCATTTAGGCACTGCGATGTTTTTTCGGGTTTTCATAAAACGCGATAACTTGAAAACTATAAAATTTTACTAATTTGGGGCACATAGGGGCACAGATTAAGAGCTACTCGTGTATGTTTATTCTACATGGGCACATGCAATGGTTTTAGAGATATACGATTCATCAAAACGTTACTCCAGCAGGAAATGCAATATCTCGTAAATGTGAAGCGGCACAGATTTTATTTTTGGGGGCACATTTTGGCACACATGTAAGCTCTCTGGCCATGCACAATTTTTCTGTCTCCGATCATTCGTTTAGAATTTTCCTGCTAGAAAAACGTTACCCCAGCAAGAATCGTTTTTTCCTTTTTTTTCCAAAACGACAGGGGGGCACACATTTTTTATGTGGGGGCACATTTACACCAGATAAGGCACCAACTATACGTTCCACTCATTTAACTCTAGGAGATACTTTCTTGCTGGGGTAACGTACACTCTTTTTAGACCCGTAGGTCTTCTGCCCTCTTACCATGAATACTTAGTCTAGAATAGTGTGCTATTGGTCCTGAAGGAACACAGCAAAATCCATAGTCATATATCTATGCCGGCCCCCTACTATGGTAGGGGGCCGGGGGGGGTTATTATTATAAACTTCTCTTTCTATTCATATTTTTATTTCTCTGGTCTCTGCTACTGATATGGCATTTATGAAAACATGCAATCAGCCAATGTAATTTCTAAATAGGTACCTACGGATTTCGTTGTGTGAGAATCAATGAGGATATTATTGAGGCTGTCAGCGCAAAAGCAGCCAAACCCTCAAATGTTATATCCTATAATTAATTAATTAAAATATCTAACAAATTTTATAATGATCGATCCTACTTGGACGATATCTTCGTCTCAGCAGAAATTTAAATATAAAAATGGTCATAATAATAAAAACTACCTACTCAGCCAAACTGAATGAAATGTTTACGGGACCAAATGGCAAGTATGCCGCATCAAACTAAAAAACCGGCCAAGTGCGAGTCGGACTCGCGCACTGAGGGTTCCGTACAAACATGTAGGTACTAAATATAAACAAAAGTTGCGGTTTACGATTTATGACGTATTAAAAAAACTGCTTACAAGATCTCAAAGTCAAAAGTCACACACAAAGTCACAAGGGGGGGGGGGGGGCACACATAATACCACTTTGGAAGTGTCTCTCGCGCAAACTATTCAGTTTAGAAACAATGATAAGTATTAGAATCCTACATATCATTTTTGAAGACCTATCCATAGATCCTCCACACGTATGGGTTTGATGAAAACAAAATTCGAGTTTCAGTTCTAAGTACTTACTTACCTAAGTATGGCAACCCCCAAAGTTATTGTTTTTATTTTTTCTAATTTTGTGGCTGTGTGAAAATCTTAATGCGGTTCACAGAATACATCTACTTACCAAGTTTCAACAGCATAGTTCTTATAGTTTTGGGAAAAAGTGGCTGTGACATACGGACGGACAGACAGACATGACGAATCTATAAGGGTCCGTTTTTTGCCATTTGACTACGGAACCCTAAAAAGGATCAGAAACCTAGGAGTACATACAAAAAAAATACCCACCCAATCGAGAACCACCTCGTTTTTGGAAGTCGGTTAAAAACTGTTTCACCTATCGCTATCGTCAGCAGCAATCCGATTCTGTAAACTTGTCGAAGTGAACACTTAGGCGAAGTGAACGACAATTGAGCTGTCAAACCATACAAACAAGACGGCATGACAGCTCACTTGTCGTTCACTCCACCTCAGTGATCACGGTGAGATGTCAACAGAATCGACCGGCAGATGGTGCTGCCAAAGTTCTTTTCTTCTCCACCGTGGAATCATATTGTTACGAGCTTGGGGTTCGTGACAATAAAAACAGCCGAACCAACTATGACACTTTTAATCAACACTAATTATCACTTTAAACGCACTAATTATAACACACAATCGCACTATTAAACACTTCACTTAATGCGCAGTTGAAGATCGCTTCCAAATTATCGCTTTAGGGAATATGCATGATTTTTTTTACTCTTTTATTTTATTATTTTCATCTTTAAGATGCAGGAAAAAATATAAATAGTCTTGGAAATGTCCTAATTATTTTTTTTTTAATATTTAGAATGCTGAATAAAATTTTGCAGTTCTAAAACGTCGCCATTTTTCGCGGGCTTTGGATGACGTCACACTACACTTTGTTGTGACGTCGCGTGCGTCGCGTGTCTGTTTGTTTACCTTTTTGAACTGTAGGCGTTTCAGTTTTCAGCTCGATTCTCGTTTTAATTGCCATACAGACCATGGAAGAAGCTGAGAAACCTTTTTACAATTATTGTAAGTATAAAACACTATAAGAACTGCACAAAACTACACAAACTGCATGAACTACACGTGATAATCTATTTTAGGTAAATTTTCTGATTGCGCTTTAGCAAAACCACTTTCAGTCATCGTCCTGGATTAATATTACAAATCTAGATTAACTAGAAATCACCGCAGGAACACATTTTTTAACGGTTAACAAAATTTTTCACTCGACCCTGAAGACGGGAGCCAGTAAATACATAGAGTACTACTTTATGACTGTAAATAAGTCAATTCAATGTCAGTCATGTCAAATTGTCAATTTCTTAGTGTAGGGCACTGTGTAGGGTGACGTCTGACACGCGCGTCACCATTGGTCCCGACTCGCGACCAATGGAGATGCGTTTCGCAAGTTTAAATTTCCCGCGCTGATTTTGCACTTTTATATAATTTTTTTTTGTTATAAATTAGAACTAAATAAAAAAAATATCTTTTAGATATAATGTGATGACATTTAAAGAACTAGAAAAAAATATTCCAGCCAAATTTTATCTTCATGCATATTCCCTAAAATGCGCACCTTATATAGTCCCACAGTTATATAAATGTAGAACCTTCGAGAATGGAAACACCTAGAAAGTTCGGGAACATACCGGTCCCGACTGACCAGCAGTGCTATTCTGTAACAACATTTTCGTGTCTCGACAGCGGAATCCGAGGTGAGTTTCAAATTCGTATAAATATAAGACCTTATGATGTGTGAAATAAAGTTCACTTTGTAAGTTTAGTCACTCAGGTGAAGTCGATATCGAAATGGTTATTTACAGAATAGACTAGCTTGTGTCGAAACATCGAGAATGTTCTAGCATCGAAAAGTCTAGAAAGATCGTGACCCAATTAGTTCCGCTACTCGATACTAGATGGCGTTAGTAGTACGTTGTGGACGCGGCTGATTATAAGTGTGTACGGCAGACGGACACAAATTATCGGATGTCAGCCAGGGATCCCAACTTGGGGGACTTCTGCCCAAATTTAGCGGATAAATAAGTGGGACAGGATTTTAAAGAAGACTCTACCTACATTTTTATAGCTACAGACGCCAGCACATCAAGGTACCCGAAACTGTCAAATTTTGCCAATCTAAATTAGACTTAATCTCTTTATAGTAAAGTTGAAAATCTAATACAGGACAGGTTGTTGTAGTATGATGTTCTAGCAAATGTAGTTTTTACTTACAAGCATCGACCCTGAGATGAACCGAACTAACTAATCTATTTTATTTATTGGCCTAGCGACACGTCATCATCTAAAAGAATTCCTTGTGACTGTTTAAGAATGCGTATCTTATCTATACATGTAATATAAAAAAACAATATCTCTAGTGTTAAAATTATTGATTTTTTTATGGGGTTTATTATTTAGAAAAAAAAAACATTTTTTTATACAAAACGGGGTAACTCTTGGCCCAAATCTCACCTGATGGAAAGTGATGATTAGGCCGGAGATGGAAGCGAGCTTTACCCGGAATCCTCTAACACAGAGGAACTGGCTATCATACCTCTAACTGACGTAACACAACAATGCTGTTAACATTGTTGATATGGCGACAGACTTTGCAAAAAAAACGGGGCAAAAATTTGCCCCCGCTGGGAATTGAACCAGGGACCTCTGGGTCTTAATCAGGTGGTATAAAAAAGTATTCGTTGTCCTTTAATCTGCACAACATTCAACTTCAGGGCGGCAAACCATTTTTTAAACCGATCGTACTGACTGCAGGCTACCAAGTAGAAAACCAAATCCATTGTGTTTGACCGCATGTCTTGTATTGGCTTAGTTTCTATAGACAACTTAGTTGCCATTACCATTGACCATGAGCGTCATCTTGTGTGTGAAGTTGCTTCGACTTGAGAATTTTTTAAATATTTACACTTCTGTTATAGTTAAAAAAAAAGGAGGCATCACACAAGTGAAACATTTTGCAAGTGATTAATGATTTATTTGAAAATTATAGTAATTCATATTAGATTATGAGTGCAAGTAATTTTTACTCTTTTGAGTGCTGAAAAAGACCTTTCGTCGCTGCAGTGGGTAACACTCATTGTACAAAATATTAAAAGTTTGTATTAAGAGTCCTATTACATTTTTTACGGAAATTCACGATTTTTGACGCTGTAGTTTTCAGCAGCAGTAAGATATTTTAATTATTTGATCCTGAATAACGATAGTGCCAGTCTCTTTCTTGTAAGTTAGAGTTACACATTTTCATTTTTCTTTTCGTGTAATTTACTATAAATATTTTACGAACTCAGTTTGCAAGAAAAAATGTCGGCGATGGAACTTTGACGGTCAAATTCACATTGTTACAATCAATTCTTTTAAAAGCTGAAATTACTAAAAGGTAAGTTGAATGTTTTACTTGTTTATTGGAGTTCTAGAATTTCTTTAAATTCCTTGAGTTTTCACGGAAAAAAACGTAAAGAAAACCTAATTTAAGCCAGAAATGTCTTGATTCAGCGTCCATTATATTCCAAATATAAACAATTTTATCAAATAAATTCATATGATATAAAATTTCAATCTACAATGAATACGTTTAATAAGTTTTCGTTTGTCAATATAATAAAACAAAATTACAATAAATAAAATTAAAGTACTATATATTCTGCATCAATTCAGCGCGCGCGCTCCTCAGTCTCACGCGAGCGCCCAAATAAACTATAATCCTATTCAGACTAGTAAGTATCAAAATTGTTTCGCGGACTATATATGTACTCCCAACGCAGACCAACGTAACTTCGTCTATTGCAAACGAGCATTGACGATTCGTAATAGGACTCTTAACTGCAACAAACCGTTTGGGGTTTCTGGCATCTCCCTTCTAACTCAATGTGCCCCGCTTTAACTTCATCAAAATGAAGTTTTGGTTTCTTTCTTCTTACATCTTTTTTGTATGTGGTCACTTCGCATCTTTTGATTGCCTCTGATTAAAAATTTTCGAACTCTTTTTCGTCACGCAACGTATCAAGACAAGCATTAAGCGTTACAAAACCCTTTACACCCGAAGAAAATAATTTACTCAGACTTCTTTAAAATTCACATGACTTTTTCATGGGTGCCTAAGTATCATGCTAAAAATAATTTAAAAAATCCTGAAGTCTCTGGTTTCCTGAAAACTAACCCTCACGAGCGTGGGGCTTAGGAGGTAGCTCGAGATGTGAGTTTAGTCTAGTTTGGAGTTATGGTTTGATATTAAATGAAAATAAATTAATAAAACAGTCTTTATAATCATTAGTCATTTATAATGAGTTATTAAACATTTGGTATAGTGTCTTTGACAAAACAATCAACAGTCTTGCTCTTCTACCCCTTGCTCTTGACGTTTCCCCGCCTGATCTGCCTCTAGTGGATCCCTTGCTTCTGGATATTATTGGGATAGGTGGTGGTGCCTCATCTACTTCAGAGGATTCATTGCCAAAACCAGATCCACTCTCTTCTAGGTGATCTAAGACTCTTGCAACAATATTTTCATCATCATCATCAGCAAATTCCTCAATTTTTGAGTCATTCCATTATGCTAACTTAGTCGTCCTAAAGGAAATTTCCTAAAAATAAAGAAAAATCCCTAATTAAACGTTTATACGTAAAGGAAAACCATGTTTAGGAAAAAAAAATTATGAAACTATTTAGTACCTACGTATCACCGAACCCACACGATCGTGCGTCCTTGATTTTGAGTCACAATATACACAAGTAAACATGCTAGGTTCAAATTACATACATACAGGTATAAAAAAATACTTAAAGTAAGTAAATGACACAAATAAATAATATAAATTGCATTTATTTAATGAATAACCAAATACTTACCTAGGCGAGTTTGCGCGCCAAAAAACGCAGCCATCCTTCACAGTGGTAATGGGCGATTGACAGATTCAAACTCGTTCGCAAGTGGCCGGTGCTTGTTTTTTTTTCAAGAATAAAATAGTCTCACGATCGATCGAGGCCGGTTGCGTCTCGAAAAGTCGATTTGTGTTCGACCCAGAATTTTTGAAAATCAAGTCTCACTATCGTATCAAGTCGGGTGTAAAGGGATAAATCAACAGAACTTGCTTGTAGTATGCACTAACGATTTGAAACTTTACAAGCACAGAGTTCCAAAAGCACAACATTATTGTAATGTCTAGTTTTAATTTTTTCTAATATCCCTTTTTTTTCTATTTTGGTCTCTTTACTTTGATTTTCATTCTTTCGCAAATAGAGTTATATGCTTCCAGAACTTGTAGATAGATTTTTTAGTACCGTCGCGTCGATTATTCGACCAATTTGGATAGCAAAAGCCATCTGCTTGTAGATCCAGAATAAAATTGTTGTTTCAGCGTAAAAAAGCGTAGATGCAATGATGCAAGATTAGTGCATGCGAAGACACGATTTCAGCGCGCCCACCCCGATCCTCGCGCCCTAAGGTAGGCTTTTTTTTTTTTTTAGTGATGGGAAATCAACCAATGACTCCTCCCGCTCTGGGTGTGGGAGGGAGTGTCAGACTTCTACTGACTAAAACCCATCCATGTTCCTTCATTGCCCTTTGTGTTCCGGAGCCACGGTGTCTCTTGCGAATAATACCGCGCCTCCGGCAGGCGTCGGCCCTTTCGGGCCCCTCTGTGTTGCTGACTCTCTTTGAGGCGCGCGTGGAATACTAACGCGCCGTCGACACGGCCTGTCGTCACTAGACGGACGGACGGTGAGCTACCCATAGCTCGCCGTCCACAGGCCCGCGCCTACGGTGGCCGGAGTTCACCAGGTGGTGGCCCCCGAGTCCCGCGGCGTCTACAACGGCGGCCGGGATGAGAGGGTCTCCTCTCCCGCTCCGCCACCTCCTTCGCTAGCATGACTGCTTCGCAGAAGGAGGCAACGGCGTCCCATTCCGTCTCGCTCCGGACCATGGCTTGGACCAGGGCCGGACGCGAGAGGTCGCCGCCGATCGCCGTTTCGAGGACACGGCGGTGCGCCGCCCAAGCGGGGCACACCTGCACAGTGTGCTCCAGTGTGCTCCACCGTGTTAGGCTGCAGCCTAATTAGCCTAAGTTAACCCTTAGGCTAATCAGGCCCAGCCTGTTTAGCACCACCCGGGGACCACGTGTAGGGATTCGCTGAAGGGTATTCTCCTACGGGCACGGGGGACTCGGCAAAATCAGGTAACTCAAGTGATAAATAAATTAATATATACCTACACGTGTTACATTTGTTTCGGCACCTATTAAATCCCACGCTTCTTGTTCCAAAGAAGCATCTAAAATATTATTTACATTTATAATAAAATTATAGAATAACTAGCTGCTCCGTGCAACGTCGTCTGCGTCACATTTTTCGACATTAGTGCTCCGCTTCTATTGGTCTTGATGATATTTAGCCTATAGCCTTTCTCGTTCAATGGGCTATCTAACACTGAAAGTTTTCAAATCGGACCCAGGAGTTCCTGAGATTAGTGCGTTCAAACAAACAAACTCTTCACCTATATAATATTACTAGCTGTCCCGCGCGACTTCGCTCCCGTCAACTGGCAACTTTTTTTTACATTTAAACCTTCTCCTGATAATAACAAACTCAATAAATTGTTTGTTAGGAAATGTCATTATTTTAGGAATGTTACCACCAGACAAAATATTAGTTCCATTTCTTGATTTCTAGACTTTTTTGTAACCATGAAGGTAAAGCTATACCTCCCATATTATTATTTTACTCTTTGCCTTCATGCCTTAGATTATATACCTCTAGATGTAGCCATGAGACTGTAGGGAAGTGTGGAAGTGAGAAGCATATATACGAAACAAGTGAGAAAATTGAGACAAAACATAACATGCTCTGTCTCATACGGCGTGCCGGTTTTTTGCTTGGCGAACTTTGGAAAGTTAGCCAAACAAAGGCCTGTCACTGTCACTGAGAGGTCGACTCGAGTCAGTTTTTCATGTTTTTAGATAATTTCGGCAATTAAAGTAATAGTTTTAGTGCATTTATGAGAAATAGACTCCAATAGTTAAGTGTTTTGTGCATTTTGTGTGCTATATAATGGGATGGTGCAGTATTTTAGGCTACAAAAGCCGCACAGAAAGAAAGGAAGATGAGAATGTTACTTTTCACTCGTAAGTATGCAAATGTTAATAGTTATTGTGCACTGATTGAAGAAATACATTTGTGTTTATGTAATGACATGGCTTTCGATGAAAATTAGGCGTAATTCTAGCGATATCGTTTATTTTAATTTCCACATAACCTATAAATTGATATTCGTTGTGTTGCCATACCTTGTCATCTTTTTTCCCTTAACTCTGTAATAAAAATTGCAAGTAGTTAAATAAATAAAATTCAATAAAATAAATAGTTTGTTCACCAGATTACTTTGAATTATATAGTAAACTTCATATTAATCTAATATATAAAATTCTCGTGTCACATTTATTTATTTATTTATTTGGGACAAACAAACAGTAACACATTATATCTGCGCAAATAATATAAACAAAGATATTAGAAATGTGAAACTCACACCGTTATCCACAGCATATACAATTCATATGACTATACTGCCGTCATAATGAAAAAAGGCACAACTAACATTTTATAAATATGGAAAAAATCGACTTTAAAGTTTTTATTGGTTTTTGGCGAAAAATATTGACAACATTATTTTTCGAAAATAGATGAATTAAAATAAATTCATAATCACGATTCTTATACAACTAATGAAATGTAAGTTATTATTTTATTACTATTTATTAAATAATCAACATTTTCCCTTTCAAAGTAACAAAAAAAATTAACTAAAGTTATTAATATTACGAATAAAGGGCATAACTAACCAATTGCGACTTTTCATTCTGACATTTTGGGAAAAAAATATGAAATATTACAATGAAAAGGCATATTTATTAAAATGTGCCTTTTCATTTTAATAATTATACAAAAAGAAACAGGTAATAAAATAATTAGGAAATAATTATATTTTTTTTATTTTAAAAAGGTAACAAAAATTATCGTCTCACAACTTTAAAAAATTTACATTAGTTAACTGAAATTACCAGTCTTCAAGAAACTTAGTTGTTTTTTTTTTAATCACAGTCAGGTTGTTTTTTGGTACAAGCCCGCCACACATTCCCAACCACTGCAACTCCTGAAAGCCAGAATCAACAGTGGCGACCACCAGAAAAACGCCGAGTTAATGAAACCCGACGAGTCCCGGAGAAACGATTCAACTGTCTTGGATCCCGCAACGAAATTAATCAGAAGAGTACAGCGGAGGAGTAGGAAAAATAAATATAATTTCCACTTCCCGCCATATCAAGCAGGAGATAGATTAGAACTAGGCCAATAGGCACCAAGGGACATATACAACTGGTTTTTTTTTTTTTTTTTTTTAGGGATGGGAAATCATCCAATGACTCCTCCCGCTCTGGGCGTTAGCGGGAGGGAGTGTCAGACTTCTACTGACTAAAACCCATCCATGTTCCTTCATTGCCCTTTGTGTTCCGGAGCCACGGTGTCTCTTGCGAATAATCCCGCGACTCCGGCAGGATACAACTGGGTTAAGCCCAGTTGCCAAGCACCACGGATTATATATTAACTTTAAACTAATGGGTCCTAAATTGTGAGCTACTTTTGATTCCAGTAATAGGTATGGCAAAATCGCCCGAACGCACGGAAATTTGTTCTGGTTTCTACAAGGTCCGTGTAGTAAACTACTCCAGATGTAACCTGAATGCTATCTAACATAATATTACTTTCAGTCTGCCAAAGAATACACTCCCACAAGATGTGATGTGCGGATTGTTCGTATTTAAGGTCAGCTGTAGAGCATTGACATAAAGGTGAGGCCACAAGCCTAAAGGAAAATAATTTGCTCTTAAAGTTGCCATGACCTGTGAGAAATTGGGCAACACAGTGATCACAGTCAGGTTATTAAATCAACTTCTAAAAGTCTTATAAGAATGTTTGTATATGGCACTTTTAAGGTTATCACAATTACAATCATTCTGGCCATGCCCTAAAAACAACATTAAAATTATCAAAATAGGAATAAACACAAACTAATTCAAAAATTAAAGGAAAAACCAGAAAGGAGTTAGTTTCTTTTTTTTTATAAAAAAAGGATATTTAATCAGCTACTAGTAGAAGTTTTATAATAATTTTTTAACATTTTTAAGGTTATCACCTTTGTGAACAATTCTAGCCATGTCCTTTGAACAACATTAAAATTATCAAAATAAGAATACTTAAACAAAAAAAAACTATTTGAAAAATATAAAACCTTAGGTACATTATTATGTTAAGTAATTAGGTAATTTATCACAACAAGGCACTTAAAACTAGAACTTCAGTCAAAATGAGTAAATTAATAAAACAATCAGTCTTCATAAATATGAGTTAGATCAGCTGAGCGGTCATTTACGGGTAAGCTTTCCCAAAAATGCCTTCGATTAGCAAGCATAAGTGGTCCAAGTTTAGTGAGTATAGCGGATTTCGGTCATTATTTTCTCTGTCCTTTGGCCCATCCGGTTTTCTTTGACTAGTATGACACAAAAAGAAGTATTTTTGTTCCATCCATATCCAGACTCGTCGAGACACGTCGGGCACAACTGGCGCGTTTCAATCAAACCCTGCCCTCCTTTCCTCACCCCTAATCGTAAATAATTTAAAGAAAAGGCACAACTGGTTATTTGTGCCTTTTATACGTAAATTAATTGAGCCATGCATGGATCATTAATTAAGTAGACAGGGCACATCTGTCATTTGAGCCTTTTCTTTATGTTATGTTGTAAGTGTGCCTTTTCAAAGTAGTTTTTAGTAAAAATCTGTATGAAGTAATAGTCACATCTACGTATTTGTGCCTTTTCAATATAATGGTAAATAAATGTGCCTTTTCATTCTATAAAACATGAATATTAGTCTCATTTGTGTCTTTTGAGCCTACTGTATCTCCGAATTCCTTGAAGATAAAATTCTATAAAAAATTGAGTAGATGTGCCTTTTTTTTCTGATTCTAAATATTTATATAACTCAATTTTGACAAAAATGTTAGTTGTGCCCTTTTTTCTTACGACGGCAGTATACTAATGAACAATCTATGCGAGTAAGACTACAAAACTGATCAAATAACTATATATCGGAATCCTTCAGTTTCTTTAACAAAGCAGAACGAAATCTATTTGCTGACACTGAGAATAAGTCTAATTCTGTAGTTTCTGAACAAAAGTCATTATAGTGTTTGCACAAGCGACATAGAGGGGCCCGCAGACTAGCATTGGTGCGACAATGGGACACAGCAAAAAGAGGACGTGCGCGCACCTCTCGTCGAATAACTGTTCTTGGGACACAGTAGCATATTTTATTAGTAATCTCAGAGCAGTTATACCTGTTATAGCATACGTCGAAAAGAAACATAATTTCTAGATATAAACGTCTAGACTTCAGGCTCATTAGATTGTATTTATTAAGAAGATTTTTATAGGTTGGAAAATTGTGGTAGCACCTATAATAGTGCATCGATCTAAGGAATTTGCGCTGCACTTTTTCTAGCATCTCAACGTATTTATTATAAAAAGGGTTCCACACCACCACTGCATATTCGAGTTGAGATCTAACGACGTAACTAGTGCTTTATAGAGATGAGAATAAGTGCTTGCACATTGTTTGATACAAAAACTTCAATTCAATGTGCAAACAACGAGGCAAAAATATTTCATAAAATAGACCTCTCGAGTCTCTGCGATTAGTTTGTTCAATCGAATAAACCATTAAAGTTTTTATTCTGCTTTGTAACAATAGTTACGTAAGTATTTAAAGTATCATGTAACATGTTCCAAGATTGTTTTACTAAAATATTACTGTTAATATCATTTGAATCTTGTTGGCAATTTTATATGTTGAATAATATAAATAATTTTGCACTCTTCATATGAATGACATTATGCGACTCATATTAGTACATTAATAATAATTTAGTATGTAGTTGTTACAACGAAACACGCACACGTTTTTGATCATATTTAGGGAAAAGTTTCCATAATAGCAACATTGAAATTTTATAGTGCTGTCTCATGTGCGGCCACGAGGTGGCTACATCTAGAGGTATATAATCTAAGCTTCATGCCTGTAACTCATCGAATACGTCAGTAAAGTTGGCAACACTGTTTTTTATTATCTATCATAAAATATTTTTAAATAGCGCGTTCTGTGGCGCGTTCGATTTCACAATAATCAATTACTCAGTTATCGGTAAGGGGGCAATTATTTTTATTATGCTATTGTTTTCATTATTTCTTTCGACTTACAGCGACCCCTAATACTCCTATGCTAATAGAAGTCGCCGACTTAAAATCCCCAGCGAATCATTTCGATTTGAAGGAAGGGCAATGAAAAATGGCTACTGTCATCGCCACAATCTAATAATACTGACATATTTTATTGACTGCGAAATAGTGAGAGTTCCCAAGCACAGAACATATATACCCTAGACGGGTTCCCAAGTGACCAGTGCAGAGGACAGCCGGATACCGTAAGGGCCAATCTTTTTGAAAATGTTGAGATAAACTACATAACATAAACAAACCTAACCTAAAATTCAGCGACTACCAACCATAAAAAAACAAAACAAATATGACATTTGTGTTGTTAATGTAGATTATAGATGTAGATGTTTATTAATTTAATATTTAGTAAAAATTATACTCTAAATGATTTTCAGGTTTAGAAAAGATGGAAAGTTTTAAGCTGAAGCTAAAGAATGTCCTGCACAGCTCAAAGTTTTGTGGAATATGCTTGGAATGTGACGAAAACATGAGCACTGTTGACGAAGATCTGGAAATCATTGTGTATGAACGGACTCGTACAAAGAGTTTGCAGGCTATTATTGATGTAGTTTTTAAAGAGGTGTGTGTTTCGCTTATTCTCTTTGCCATGAAATAGTCAAGTACCTACCTCCTGTGAATGTTTTACATGGAACTCATTTCTGACCCTACAACTAGTCCAAAACAATAACTATTATTGAAAGGCACCTACTGACCAAAAGTTAAAATATTGCAGGTTGCTAGGCTCACAATACTATCTGTATTAATGGCTCAACTTCGTTTTAGCAACTGTGGGTTTGGAGCTTGATTATTTTTTTGGGTAGAGTACTCTTCTTGTAGAACACTATCACAAAGTTTTATAGCGCGCAACCACACAGTTTTAGAGAAAAAAAATCCTAAAAATTCAGTTTTCTCTAACCTATTTACGAAAAAATGACATAATTTGCCACAGATAACTTAAAAAAATCGGTCCAAGGTCGTTTCGTTTTACGGTCAGACTAAGTGACCACACATTTAAATGTTTTTTTTTATTAAATATTATAGTTTTTTACTTTATTTTATTTTTAAATAGTTGCGCAAGTATTGTGTTTTCAAATAAAAAGCAAATAATAAAATTAATTAAATAAAAAAAATAAAAAAATTCGCGGTTGTGGGTAACGAAACGTAATTTCAAAATATTTGATGTATGCGACGTTTATGTTTGACAGTTGAGCGTCTATCGTACTCCCGTTTGTTTCAACGATTGAATGACACCATGGCGTCTCCGAAGTCCCCGGCTTCTGATACGTCATCTCGCGATCCCGAAGTGCTAAGTGTTGTGCAAGTGTTGGACTCAAGTGAGCCACTTGTGCGTACTACACCAAGGATTGCGTCTTCGAGTGTTGTGCAAGAGCGAGCGGAGCGAGCTCTGGACCTGGGGGCACACCGACTCGGATAGGTTAGGTTAGAAGGGGATGGCGGGGTCGAGTGACCTTGAAGATGCCCCTGACCTTAATTTAGATTAAAAGCTTATATAGAGTCGCCACGTAATCTTCCCCACCCTTAATACTCCCACTATCCCACCAATCCCGAAAGAAAGTTTTGGCGATTTTTTTTTCAGCCCCTATGGTTTTGCGCGTTTTGGTACTTTCAAATTTACTATAGAAAAGGTGCATTCTACCCAAAAAAAAATAGCTACTATAAAAAACGGCAGTTAGCTAATCCGAAGTCCTTCCCACAGAGCTAGACATAAAATTATACTATAGTAGGTCCATCTGCCCTTTTTCATTCATCTATAAATTCCATATTCCATTCCATGAAATAGGTAACAATCTAAACTCGGGCCTACTGAAAAATTTAGAAAATATTATAATTTCTATGTGAACATTTAGTGTAGGTATCTAAATATAAACCTGTCTGACCAGTACTTCTTTTATTCCAAACTATGCTAAAGCTACTAAATTAGTTTTTTTTCTATGATTCCAGGCAAATAACAGTCTTGCAAGCTCACACATATGCAACAGCTGTATGGAAAAATTAATTCAGTCATACATTTTTATAGAAAATGCTAAAGAAAGATCTCAGATTTTAGACAATTACGTCAATGACTTGTATAGCAAATCAGATGATATATTCAATCATTTGCCAGAGTCAACCATTGAAGGTACAAATGTTGTGATTGTATTAGAAAATAATATCCATGTTGATTCTCTGGACATAAGTGAAGTAAACGATAAATCTAATGTAAAAATGGAAGAAAATAATGAAATATTTGAATTGGAAAAAACATTCTACCCAAAAAGAATAAAGTTCAAATGTGTGAAATGTCTGTCAATGCTACCAACACACAGAGCGTTGATGATACATGGAGTGAAATGCAAAAAGCAGATATTCCAATGTAGATTATGTCTTAAAACATTTAGAAACAAACAGCATTTGAAAGCACATCATGAACTACATTTAAAAGTAAAATGCAAGTTCTGTCAAGTAATACTTCTCAAAGAAGAGTTATTGGACCATCTGAAAACTAACCATGGAGATGCTTTAATCAAGTGTTTAAAATGCGAATTATTTTATTCTTTAAATACTTATCAGACTCACTCTAAGGTCTGTCAACAAACAAAGGAAGAAAATCCTCAGTGCCTGATGTGCCTAAAAACTTTTACTGAACAAGACTTCAAGTCTCATAACTGCAAGTACAGTTGTCCGGAATGCGCTGAAGTTCCTTGTGCACACTATAGATATTTGAAGTCATATAGAGAACAGATTTTAAACAATGTAGATATAGCTAAATGCGTTGACTGTGACTATGTTTGTAAAAGAAAGGAGGTATTGCTGGGACACGTGAACCGAGACCATCTAAACAATCATCCGTACACGTGTGATAAATGTGGGAAACAGTTTTATTCAAAAGTTGTCTTAAAAGCTCATATTCTAAGGTTCCATGAAAACTGTTTTGTGTGCCGGTTTTGCGATTCAGAGTTCAGTAATATTAATAATTATGAAAGTCATGTACAATCATGTGAGGATATTCGAAGGGAGTTTGTGTGTCAAAATTGTCCGGCCTCTTTTGATACTTCTGACAGTTTGACAACACATGTCACACGTAGACATAGCACTGATATCTTCCCATGCGGCCTTTGTAATAAAAAGTTCCTGAAAGACTCCAAAAGGAAGGAACATATGGTTAAAGTTCATAGCAGTATCCAAATGAAAAATAAAGTTAGGAATGTGGAATGTATTGTGTGCCAAGAAAAGTTTGACAACAAAGGAGATTTGATGCAGCATATGAAATCTCACGGTCCAAACATTACATATCCATGCAGGATCTGCAACACAGAGTATCAGACTTTGAGGCAGTTTCGGGCACATAGCCGCAAACACAACGGGCCATTTGCCACTTGTCATGTTTGTGGTAAAGAAATGAGAGAAATCCTCCTAAAAAAACATCTTACTACCCACTCAGATGCGGTAGAAACTTGTGAAACCTGTGGCAGGTCTTTTCCAAATATTGCTTTATTGAAATACCACCAAAAAGTTCATTTAGAGAGTGTGCCATGTCCGAAATGTAAAAAAATGATCAACCCATCCAGACTACGCAGGCATTGGAGAGGACATCTAATGGAAGAAAATCCTCAGAAAGTAATGAAAAAGCAACAGCCCAACTTGAAATGCGAACTGTGCGATTATAAAACATGGAACAACACACTTTTAGAATGTCATATGAACCGTCACCACCTAAAAATCAAGCCATATGTCTGCCATATATGCAGCAAAGACTTTATAGGAAAACACTTACTGAAAAAGCATATTGAAACGCATGGCATGAAAAGCGTTATTTGCATGGTATGTCTGAAGAGTTTTGCCAACTCGACTTGCTTGAAAATGCATCTGCGGTTACACACCGGAGAAAAACCTTTTACTTGTGAAATATGTGGGGACAGATTTCGATCATCGAGCATAATGAATGTCCACAAGTTGAAAAAGCATTCGGATAAGAATAATATTTGTCCGTTATGTTCAAACAAGTTTCATACTATACGGGATTTGAGGAGACATTTGATAAAAGTACATTGGAAGCAGAAAAATAAGAAGTTTGATCCTCGAGAGCTGAAAGGGTTGGATGAAAAACATTATCATTTGTTTCATGACGGGAGGAGGGTTAAAGTTGCTGATGAAGATGTTGATTTTTACATGCCTTGTTGAATTAATAATTATGTATTGTTTGAACAAGTTTTTTTATTAATTATGCCTTCTCTGCTTATTGAGCAAATTCGCCCCTAAGGTGATCCAATGACCATTAGCATTGGAGTTTTTCAGCAGAACCGGGAAGCGCCCTCTATCGGCCCTCCGACAGGATTGGGTTTGTCGTACTAATGAAAGCGACGATGGCGTATTTTCGTAATGATCCCTTTGTATTAGGAAGGTGGCTAATACAAAGCGATTATATTATAGCTTCAGCCGGCCTATTTTGTAAACTTGATAAATGATATTTATTTTGTAAGTAGGTTGTAAATACTTAACACTTTTACACGTCAATCTTTTTTGGTCATTTTAAACTAGATGAGGCCGGCGTTTCCTAGCTGACTGCTCTGAGAAGAAACACCGAAACAAACTCAGAGATCGAAGACGACTTGTATGGGCATAAGGTGAACTAACCAGCTTGATTGGATGGATTGGCAGCTCACTTATGCTTACTTATGTACATCTTTACAGAAAGCACTGGGGGTATAAAAAAGGCCACTTTAGCGGAATCAATGTTAACCACCAAAATTTCGAGAAATTATTTACAATCTTACGGAGTCATTTTCCGAGGACATAGTATACCTACAATACAACTTTACCTCCACATTAGGCGCAAACGGGCCACCACAGCCATTGGTAGCCTGCGAAAGCAACTTAGCACACTTTTCCATATTGTATTTACCTACTACCTAGGTACTTATTTAGTACTCGCGTGTGCCAGCGGCTTCGCATGCGTGATTCCTAGGGAACATTTTCCCGGAATATAAATAACCTATTTACCCGAATTGTTCCCGTTCGATTTCCGGGATAACAACAATTTTATGTCCTTTCTCAGGTCTCAAACTATCTTTGTACAAAATTTCATCCAAATCGGTTCAGTGGTTTAGGCATGAAGAAGAGACAGACAGAGTTACTTTCGCATTTATAATATTATAGTAGGGATTGACGCACCGCACGCGTACACGTGTAGACGGTGGCGGCCACTCGCTACAGCAGCGTCCGCGACTCGCCGCTTGTGATCGCTGCTTGCCACACAAGACGCCGCCACCATGTAGCACGAACGCCTCAATGGACACTCGCCAGCACATCAAACTACCCGAAACTGTCACATTACACGTAAAGTTCGGACCGCGGGAAACAGCACGCGCCGTTCCATCCCTCGCTCCGAACTGTACGTCACTGTACGTGGTGTAGATGTGCGGGTCTAATAACAAACAGTCCGATCTGGCATATCAACGTAAGCGCACGTCTCACAGTTTTACGCGCGCATCACGTATAAAAGTAAATTACAAAAATGGCGGTTTGGAGCGTCGAAGCTATCACAGTGTTCATTCGTTTGTTCCGTGAACATACGTGTCTCTGGAAGATAAAAAGTAAGGAGTATAGTAACAGGAATATGAGAAACAAAGCATAATAATATGACGAGCTCGTTGAATTTTGCAAGTCAGTAGGTTTTGTTTCAGCTGACCGCGATTTCGTCAGCAAAACAATCCAGCTAACGCGATGACCAAACGATCGTCCATTTTTCTTACTACTGCGTAAAAAACTTTTTCGACACATTTTCTCATAAAATGCATTTACGAAGCCTGTATACATTGTTCGAAAGTTCTAAATTATGGAGCGTGCGGTAAAGTAGGTACTCTCACCTAAGTACCTACTTTATCGCACGCTCCGATGTATGGCGCCGTGCGTATTCTTTACGGTTTTTTTTTAAATTTCCATAAACAATATAATTATAAGAATTCAATGGGGTTGGCCGGTACAAGCTGAAAGCAGATGGCGCTAGCATAGTTTGTTCCCTTGTTATTTTTTTATGTTGTGTTAGTTGCAGTTTAACGTCTAAATTCTTTACTTTGTAACTGAAAGGCAACTGTAAAACAATTAAAATAGGTAAGTGGAGCACATAATTATACATCATGTTTTCTAACTGGCGAGTCAAGGAACTCAAAGAAAAACTTAAAAAACGTGGAGCTCCCTTACGAGGAAAGAAAACAGATCTTATTGAAAGATTTTGGTGTTTTGTTTTTAAATTCAACAAACAAACCATAATCATAGTATAGAATCCTTGTAGAACGACCTCCATGAGAACGACGGGCGATAGATTGGCAAGCTTTCGATTGATCGGGCAAGTGAATTTTAACATTGATATCACACAAGGAGGTACGAAATAGTATGTGGAGTGTAGGGATGGACCATGTCTGAAGTAAATAAATGAATTGAATTGAATAATCACTATCTACAAAGTGTTTAGCTACCCCATAACCTCGTACTTTTCGTATGAATCACTTTTTCACGACGGATAGCTTCTAAACCATAAATGTTTGAAATTATTTTCTGTATTTGACCATATGAAAAGGCAATGTTTTGGGAACAAACTACGCTAGCGCCACTTTGACAGTTGCCAACCCCATTCGTCTGCATCCGTCATTATTATTATTATTATTATTACTATAGACAATAGATGAAGTTTTAATTACCCGACTGTTCAACTTTTGTTTTTTTCGAGTATATTAATTTGTATATGATATCATATTTCTTTGGCACACTGTAGCCTAACTCTGTGGCTTGATAGATTTTAGCATGAAAGGTGTCGTTAGATTCGTTTAAATAGTGAGAATGATATTGGAGAGGTATATAAAAATTAAAATATCTGAGCTTCGGTGCCATTATAATGACTTCAGCTGTTTTTTAACCTATCGAGTGGGGTATCAATATAAGGGCTCGAGGAGACAATTTAAAAATGTAACTTATTAAATAAATGATTTTGTCAAAAAAATCCGATTGGTACAATATTTACAATTTACAATATATGTAATTCTACTAAAATGTTTCATGCAGACGCAGACGTAAAAGGAAGCGAGTTCTTATTTTAAAAACGCACCCGTTTCCCCATTTGCAAATTCGCGCCATTTTCAATTAGAAACGTCAAAGATAGATGCGACTTTTAATTTAATAAAATTTTAATTACTTAGAATGTGTTCAAGCGAGGAATCAGATATAAATAGATATGGAATCTATGTTACTCCACCTGATATCTTGAATGAGGCGCCAATTGCAGAAAATGGTCTCTTGCCGCCAAAATCGCGAGAACGCGATTTAATGGTAAACAATATTTTTTAATAGATAGGTAATGAAGAAGTTTGTTTAATTACCTATCTATTTATATAATGTGTCGAAAAACGTTGTATGACACACGAGCGGATATTGGTCTTTACAAACTCGTGACTATGGTAAACCCTCGACTTCTTCTCGGGCTTACATTTGTCTACTCGTTTGTAAAGACAAACTTACCGCTCTTGTATCATAAATAACTAGGTATTAAAAGTTATAACGCCACGACTTCCACGCGCCAGTCCAAACTGCAGTCCAAACGCTTGAAAATCGTGTGCGTTCGCGCAGCGGAATGTTGTTGAATTTAAAGATTTTAATTATGCAGATATTTAGTGTATGACGTGGTATAATTGTGTATGGTATAAAAAAATGTGTGCACGCAGCCATTGTGGAGAAATTCACCAAAAACTGATTCCGCTGGGCGAACGTTGTCCTGGCGGAACTTTTTTTAATCCATAGACTTTAGAAGAAAAGAGATGTGTCCAAAAATTTGTGTGTATTTGTGTGTAAGTAATTGTGTATGTATGAATAAAATTAGTGCATGCATAAACTTCGGACAAATTCAAGTTTCCGGTACGCGAACGTTTGGCCATTACCTAGTTTTCATATAAAGCGCTTACATACAGAGCTGTAGCTTTTTACATACGTTGTTTTGAATTTGTTTATATTTGTTTAAAAAACAGATTTAGAAAAAATCGTAGGGCTTAAAAGATAAAAATATAAACGTAAAATACGCTTATTAGGTCTTAGTTCTTAAAGTATGCACTTTGGGGTCTAGATTTTCACGTTTATACAAACCTTGTAAGTGTCTGCAACATGTTGCCAAGTATCAATGATGTTCCGTTAGTAATTAAAGAGTTATAGGACAATTTACCATGAATTGATCACTGTTTACAAAGCAGTCAAATATCACGACGTTCTAAAGGAATTGCATGGTAAAATGTATGCCAATAATTAGTGTATTCATTCAACTATTCACATGCAAAATTTCATGTCATTAAATTCAATAATTAAAGAAAAACAATCATAATACTGACGAAGCATCGAAAACCTACATAACCCGACCAAGTTCGGATGGCTACAAAAAGCGGCCGTGCCATATATCTTAGAAACGTTCTTAACCTTGCAATATAGTATTTATTAATATGGTACAGTTACGTACACAAGCGTTAGGAAAAAATAAAACAATTGCATTTCTTGAATGAAAATTATTTTTTTAATAATAACGCCACTATCTACGATAAAAATAAATCTTCAATTAACAAGTACTTCTCTATTTAAATATTCGAGTACAAAAATATTTTTAATTACATATAATACTTAATTATGTAAGTAGGTAATTATAATAACGTTAACAAACTTGACAGCAATAGACTTAAATGTGTTTTAACTAAAATAGGTTTAATAAACGATTATGAATATAAGGGTAAGTATAATACATATTTCGAGCTTCAATAAAAATTAAAATCACATCACATAACTAGACTATTCAGTTGTTTAGATTTGATCAACATTAAAAAAGTGCTTAAAACATTGGTATAAAAAAGGTATTTTCAAGAAAATATTCTTAAATGAGTAGCAAATACAGTAAATAACCTCAACATACATAAGTCACTACCAGTACAACGGTATACATCAATTAAAAAATCGATTCAAGAAGTAGTTTTTTTTAAGTTATTAGATTGTTTGATCCACTAAAGTTGCAAAGGGGAACGCTCGTGCATGCCTAGTCCATTGGTTAAATAGTGTAATAAGCTACAATATGATAAATATTTACCTCAACAGTAGTAGGTACTTACATGTGGTAATTATTTGCTACAGGAAAGGGATGATAGCGAGGTGGAAATTGAAATCATCAATCAAAAGAACACTCAGTTAAAAAACCAGTTGTCTGAACTGCACATACAGCATATAGACATACTGGACCAGCATCAACAGCTCCGTCAACTTGTGTCAAATTTCCAGCACTGCAGCGACACACATGAACTAGCTTTGAGACGCATATCTGAGCTGGAATTGGAGTTAAGCAGAGCCCACAATTCTATCACCCACTTGGAAGCTCTTAAAGCCGGTGAAGCGTCTGCAAAGACCAGCAGACTTTATGATGAGTTGGTTGGTAGCGGGTCCAGACCAATTTGTGTAGAATCAATGGTTACACTATTGTAACCATTGATTCTTTATAAATAAATTATTTTTGGTAATGGTTTCATTGGTTAAGTCTATACTTAACCAAAAATAATTTATTTACTAGCCATAATAAAATTAAAAAATATATTAGAACTAATAGATTAATTAAGAAAATTCATAAATCATTAAAAAAAAAAGTCAACAAATTAAATTTAAAATTAAGGCAAAAAAATATAAATTTAATGCTTGAATTGAAAGATAGTAGCGATGAATTATATTTATGTAAACTTAAGTATGAAAAGGATACTCAGCGCCTTCAGGATGAATTACTTGTAAGGGAACAAACCCTTAAGGATATATTTAGTAGATATGAGGCTTCTCAACTAGATCTTAGTAAACGCTTGCAGGAGGCTAATGAGCTGGTGGACCTGGTAACATACAATACAGAGAGGTATGAGTCTCTGACAAATAATCTCTCTTGTAGCTGTGCCTGCTCCCAGGCACCTCAGCCTCAGCATCTTACACCCTCACCCTCAGTAACTCAACCTTTAGGTAGCTGTACTGATAATAATAGCATTAATTCCAGTAATTCTACAAACACAACATATGTTTTTTCTGACAAATTTGGTCATGGTTTTGGTAGTGTATTTGACCAGTGTTCAACCCATTATGTTATAAATAATTGTTCACCCGGCGCCAGTTTTTGCCAATTAATTAGGAATATTAAATTGTCAAAGATTAACCCCAACTCCACTATTATAATATTATTTGGGGATAGTTTAGCAGTAGATAAAAAAGACATAATTCAATCTGTCAATTTAATGTTACATTTAAGTGAGATCAATACTTGTAAATTTATTTTTTGTGCTATGCCTTACTCTAAATATTTATCTGAGGATCAAAACAGGCACATTTTTGATTTAAATATGCTTATTTATAATAGGACCTGTCGTCATAGTGACGCCATTTTATATTTTGATTGTAATCAATTTATTTCTGATTACAAACTTACTAATTATGATATGTATTTACCACCTAGTTGTAGGAGACATATTGCTAATCTTTTAGCATTCAATATACAGTGTGACACCGGTATATGTGGTGTGCCAACGCGTACTGTTAGTATACCTAATGATACTAACATTTCTATTGATATACATAGTAGTTTAAATTAATAAACTCGACAACGGAATAACCTCAAATGTTGAATATTGTACACCAAAATATACAAGGTCTTTCTGGCAAGGAACTCGAGTTAAGTTTATTTTTAGAGAAATATGATATTCACGTGTTATGTTTAACTGAGCATTGGTTGAAAGAACATGAAGTACCTAGTTTTTATCAATGATGAATTCTTTACTGTACAAAGTGCGTTTGTAAGAAATAGTGCTATTCGCGGTGGATCGTTAGTCCTTGTTTCAAACAAATTGAAATGTAAACAACGTTTAGATTTAGTTCATCTTTCCATTGAGCGCACTATTGAGTTGTCTTGTGTTGAACTCGAGCGATACGTTATAGTTTGCGTTTATCGACCGCCCTCTGGTGATTTTGGTCTTTTCGAATCGGTAATGGAGGATTCATTAATAAATTAAAATCGATTAATAAGAGCATTGTTGTGTGTGGAGATTTTAATGTTAATATTTTGGATGCTACCGTTAAGTGTCAGACTTCTGAATCTGTTTAGGTCTTATAACTTAGTTAACTTGTTTTATGAACCAACTAGGATCACGGCATCTTCATCAACTTGTCCTGATAATATCTTCAGTAATTGTGATGCCGAAAATAAATTAGTGTTAAGTGACTTAACGTCTGACCACTGTGGCCAATTAGTTAGCTTACCTATGCCTCTAAATAAAAAGCCGCATAAAATTGAATGCAGGCCTTATACAGCTAGTCGTTGCAATAAATTCAAAAATAATATAGCTTGTAAAATTACCCCGTCTTTGATAGAACATGAGGATCCAAATAAAATTTATGGAGCCCTTTTTGATGTTGTGCAGAAAGAATATCAACGTAACGGGTACCTCTGCTTGTTTCAACCAATGGGCTACTGCAGGTATATATAAAAGTAGAGCGAGATTATACGAGTTATATGGTTTAAAAAAATACAGGTTTGATATCCCTTTTTTAGAGTACGTAAAAAAATATTCTAAATTGTATAAAAAGATTTGCGCTATTGCTAAATCCAAATTTTTAAGTGAGAAAATTAAAAATTCTAATAATAAAGTAAAAGCCACGTGGCAAATCATTAACAATGAAACAGGCAAATCGGTTAAACGAGACAATCAGTTAGAGATTGTAGTCGACAACAAATTAATTAGTGAAGCTGCTGACGAAGCTCAGGCCTTTTAATGAGTTTTTTTCCAATATTCCTATAACTACAACTCGCTCCTTGAATTCGTCACCTTCTAAAGCTGAAAGCCTTTTGCAAAGTAATGTGCCTAAGTGTAATCAATTATTTCGTTTTGAGCACGTAACGCCTCGTGATGTAGTTGACGTATTCAATACACTGAAATCTAAAAACACAGGTGATTTCTGGGGCATTTCCATTAAACTCCTGAGTAATATAATAGACATAGTAGCCCCCTATCTTGCTGTAACGTTTAATAAATGCGTTGATTTAGGAACTTTTCCTGATCTCATGAAGAGTAGTAAAGTTATACCTTTATTTAAATCAGGACATAAAAATGACATAGGCAACTTCCGGCCTATCTCCATCTTACCTGCATTTAGTAAAATATTTGAAAAGTTAATACTCAAGCAGTTGTTAGTTCATTTTAATTCAAATAGACTACTTCATAATTAACAGTATGGCTTTACAAAAGGTCGTTCGACAACAGATGCGGGTGTCGCTCTCCTGAAACATATATTTAACGCATGGGAGAACTCGCAAAACGCAATCGGAGTTTTCTGTGATCTCTCTAAAGCCTTTGATTGCGTACACCATGACACACTTTTACGTAAACTACGTCATTACGGTCTCCAAAGCGAAGCTCTTAACGTAATTGATTCATATTTACATGATAGGTTCCAATGTGTTGATGTAAATGGTGTAAAATCTTCCGGGCTGCCAGTGCAATTAGGTGTGCCTCAAGGCTCAATACTGGGTCCATTCTTGTTTCTGGTTTACATAAACGATCTACCATTTTTCTTAAAGGGTATCTGCGACGTAGTATTATTTGCGGATGATACCTCTCTTATCTTCAAAGTAGATAGGAATAGACAAGATTTCGATAGCGTAAACAACGCTCTTTCAATGGTTACGGATTGGTTTACGTCGAATAATTTAGTTCTAAATGCAAAAAAAACGAAATGTTTAAAGTTTGCCTTGCCAAATGTTAGAAATTTAGGTCCCAATGTAATCTTAAGTGACGAGGTGCTTGAAACTGTGGACACGGCAGTATTTTTGGGCATAACTGTTGATTCCAAACTACAATGGGGCCCACACATATCAAGCCTGTCGGGAAGGCTCAGCTCTGCCGCATACGCCGTTAGGAAAGTTAGACAATTTACTGACGTTGATACAGCTAGGTTAGTCTATTTTAGTTATTTCCATAGTGTTATGTCCTACGGTATTTTATTGTGGGGAAAAGCTGCTGATATACAAAATATATTTGTCTTACAAAAACGTGCTGTGCGAGCAATATATCAGCTAGGGTCAATAGCTTCATTAAGAGAAATTTTCAAAGAGATTGGAATTCTCACGGTAGCATCTCAATTTATTTTTGCAAACATTTTATATATTAGGCAAAACATACATTTATACGGTAAAACGAGCGACATCCACAACTTTAACACCAGAAACAAGCACAAGCTACATGCTCCTTCACACCGACTTCGTAAGGTCCATGATTCATTTGTGGGGCTCGGTATCCGTTTATACAATAGACTTCCAATTTCTTATCTTGATCTGCCTTTTAACTCATTTAAAGAAAAAGTAAAATCTAACCTCTGTTCCAAGGCATACTATTCTATTAATGATTATTTAGACGATAAGAATAGTTGGTCGCTGTGTTGAACGCAAGACAAATTATCATGTTCCTTGTGTATAAGTAGATAGTATAGTAGTTTTATGACAGGTTATATGTGTTCATATAATTTTTTATTTTATTTTATTTGTTCTTTTATTTTCTTTTTTTTATTTATTTGTCTGACTATGTAGGTCATTTTTTTATACTTATTTAAATCCACATACATCAACACTTGCTTAAGTGTGTATTTTGTTTTAGTGTCATAGTGCTAGTAGCTAACAAGTGATAAATAATGTATATATTTATTTTGTGTCATGTAAATTTTAGAAGGAATTTTGAATTTTTGGATTACTTTGCATATTAATTATTGTAAAATTCTAGTTCCTAAAACGTAACAGACAGTTGTGTTGCTGGGGAGTTTGTTGGCCACTTCTTCTCCACAGCTAAAACACTAGGAAGTGGTGACGGGCGGGCGTTTTGGGGGACTGTCTTTTGTAAAACATGACGTTCAAAAAGTGCTGGCCCTCAGCCTAATTTGAATAAATGACTTTTGAATTTTTTAATTTAATTTCCCTAAGGGGTCTATAGTTAGAATCCTGATCCGTGAAATCTTCAATAGAAATTAGCTGTATGAATTTTATTTGTCTTAAATAATAGGTATATCTAGATTATAACTAAAGTCTCAAGCGCATACTTAAATAAAGTACCTACATAAATAGTACCTACTTTCTGTCATAGTCAAATACATTTAAAAAAGTAGGTGTACAAAAATAAATGTCATTATTATATCGAAACAACAATTGTGTTATCACCTATACCAATTCAATACCGATATTATACTGTAAATTTTGGGATGTTACCTAAATATATTGCACGGCCGCTTTTTTGTAGCTATCCGAACTTGGTCGGGTTATATAGGTTTTCAATGCTTCGTCAGTATTATAATTGTTTTTCTTTAATTACTGAATTTAATGACATGAAATTTTGCATGTGAATAGTTGAATGAATACACTAATTATTGGCATACATTTTACCATGCAATTCCTTTAGAACGTCGTGATATTTGACTGCTTTGTAAACAGTGATCAATTCATGGTAAATTGTCCTATAACTCTTTAATTACTAACGGAACATCATTGATACTTGGCAACATGTTGCAGACACTTACAAGGTTTGTATAAACGTGAAAATCTAGACCCCAAAGTGCATACTTTAAGAACTAAGACCTAATAAGCGTATTTTACGTTTATATTTTTATCTTTTAAGCCCTACGATTTTTTCTAAATCTGTTTTTTAAACAAATACAAACAAATTCAAAACAACGTATGTAAAAAGCTACAGCTCTGTATGTAAGCGCTTTATATGAAAACTAGGTAATGGCCAAACGTTCGCGTAGCGGAAACTTGAATTTGTCCGAAGTTTATGCATGCACTAATTTTATTCATACATACACAATTACTTACACACAAATTTTTGGACACATCTCTTTTCTTCTAAAGTCTATGGATTAAAAAAAGTTCCGCCAGGACAACGTTCGCCCAGCGGAATCAGTTTTTGGTGAATTTCTCCACAATGGCTGCGTGCACACATTTTTTTATACCATACACAATTATACCACGTCATACACTAAATATCTGCATAATTAAAATCTTTAAGTTCAACAACATTCCGCTGCGCGAACGCACACTGAAAATCAATTTACACGCGCAGTTCGGAACGTTTGTCTAGATTATGTAAGTTTCGTCGGCAATCCAAACCGTGAATTCATTTTTAATCGTAATTAGCACAATAGTTTGATCCGCAGTCCAAACTATACAGATCTAACTGCGGCTTGGAACGCAGTCCAAGATGCGCGGTCCGAACTTTACGTGTGGAAGGCGCTATTTTCCCAATCAACCTTGAACCTAATGCTGTAAGAGGCTGTAGGGCAGTGGTACCCAAATTTGAGTGGACTGCGACCCACCTAACAAACTACCAAACTCTGGACTCACCTCTTGGCTGTCATGATGAAAGAGGACGTAACTTTTATTCGTTTACAAGAAGTGCTATTTTAATGAAAATTATGTATTTTGTCACTATTTCAGCATCGGCTTCACAGGGCCCATGTAATATTCCGTCGCGACTCACCTGTGGGTCTCGACCTGCAGTTTGGGAAACGCTGCTGTAGGGATAAAGTTGAAATCTATTAAAGATATTTGACAGATTATTGTAGCTTGATTTGCGTGTGCGTGGGGCGTCTGGACATAGATAATTAGATATTAGATACACTGCAGAGACCGGGTTATTAAGAGGAAATGTGGGCTTGTAGACTTCGTATGTAAAAAGTTGTATTTCGAGGTTTGGCTCTCGCCTGTTTCCTCCTCCAATATTAAATCGATTCAGTAGATATTACACAAGCTGAATAAGAAGGATATAAACTGTGCTCCTATGTTTTTCTTTATTCATGAATAGTTGCCAAACTTGTTCAGTAAGGCTCTTTTGACAGCAGTTTTTTGGACAATTTTGAGCATGTTTTGAGGGTCCTAGTGCTTTTACGTTTAATTTATCATCAAAAAAGAAAACATAGCGACACAAAATATATTCTTCTTATTCAGTTCATGAAATATCTCTTAAATCTGTCCAATATTGAAGAAGGAAACAGGCGAGAGCCAAACCTCGAATTATGTCTATTTCCATACAAAGTCTCTCCGCCCGCGTTTCCTCTTAAATCCGCCTCTTCCGAACACCGGTAGCAGTCGCTGGCGGTAGCTCGCTACAGCCACAAGTGGCTGGGGTCGGTGGCCCGTTTGCACATAGACTAACCCGAGGAAGAAGAAGCGTCATGTTGTGATGATGAGAACCTCCTTTTTTAAAGTCTGTTATAAAGGTAAGTTTGTAATAAAAAATAATCTTTTTATGAGTGTATGTAAATATAATCATATTTAATTAACATAATATCTTATAATCTAATACAATATTATAGCTGCTGTAACTATACAGATGTTATTGCTAACATAATATTGCGACTCATTTCATATTAAGATTGCACTTTGAAACCAAGCTATATAGCCTCTCTGTATTTTATAAGGATATTTACAAGACTGGGCATTTTACAGGAAAAATGTAGCCTATGATACTCTGTAACAGTGTTGCTTTCAGTGCACGTATCAGTGAAATTTGTTTTAGAATCGAATCAGTACTTTCTAAAACAATTTTCTTGTTTTTAGTTAAAATGAAATCATTATAATTTAACAAAAGTAGGTATACTACGATCACCATTTCCTCGCCAAACATAGAAGTGTTTTTTTAAAAAAACAAATCTAAATACTAAACTAGTTCATTTTGCGCTAACTTAAAAAAAATGATGACCCAATCATTCTGAAATCAACTTAATTTACACTAGCATAAAGTTGTTATTTATTAAAATACGGAAATCTTAATATCAAATAAATCGGGAAACACAAGACATTTTGACTATAATATATTAGGTCTTTTCTGAACAAATATCAAAACTTAATTTATTATGGTAAACAAGAATACTACCGAGTAAATAGTCCCTTCAAGTATGTTATGCGGTGCGAATTAATGCATTATTGTATGTACAAATATAATTCTTATTATGCTTATTATTCTAAATAAGGGACTACTCACACTAATATTCGGCTGCATTCACGTTTCGCTGAACGATTTTGGTCACACATATAGTTCAGCTTTGATCAGTAGCGTACAGAGTTGTAAGAGTGAGAAGGCGGCAAATTATCGCTGAACTCTATCTATAGCACTCGCATGGTAATAACTCATTTGTCCTTATTTAATACTTGTTTGCCGCGAAAGGTGAATAGACGCGGAAAACAGAACGGATGCGTACGCGTCTCCATAAAAAAAAGTTGTTTTCTACGGGCATAAGCTGAATAGTCCTGAATAAGTGTGAGTAGTCCCTTAGTCAGACCGAGAAAAAGGAGGGAAAATGTCAAAAAACATTATTAATTCCATACAAGAGGACCCGTTCTGCTCCACACCATAGTGTGAAACGGAAATTGAAAATAAAGTTGAACGTTTAGGTACACCTAGCTACCCTCCAACTCAACCAATTGGGTTAAAAACTACAAACATAATGTAGGTGGCGACACTGTTGAGTGTTCCTAACCAACCGCCAAATTGTTTGTTTGCGACTTGTGTGTCTTAGTTTGTTTATGAATTAAATTGCTAAAATGTACGCGACTTGGAGTGTAGTTAAGTTAAAAGAAGTGTTAAAAAAGAGAAAAGCTTCCACAGCTGGCAAAAAAGCAAATTTTCGACCATTTTGCCTCGACCATTTTCTAGGCTTCCAATTTTTTCTCCTAACAGCGTTTTCCCACAGTTTTCTTCATTTGGCATCTTTAGGAAATAAATGTATCCCTGTATTTTTGCAATCAATAGCAGCACAAACTGTCATATTCAGAAAATATAACAAAAATATTACACTTGTTTACAACAACTTTACGTATAATGACAGTTGACAGGGAACACTCAACAGTGACGACATCTAGTGTGAGAAATGAGCAGTTTTTTTGCCCCATTTGAATGGTAACAAATTTAGTGACACATGAAGGGTTCCGTATCATTGCCATGATTAAAATCTACTATAAGTAATGCCGATAAAATCGAGTAAAATAAAACATCTCTTGTTTGGAGACCCAATTTTTTTAGAGTATTTTTTTCTGAGTGTTGGGTGTATGAGTTGAGCGCGAACCAAAACGACCATATACCTGGATAAAATCAGATTATATTTAGAGAGAAAGAAATCTATGAAAACAAGAAATGTACAGGACAAAATCGCAATTGAGTTTAACTTGAGAAGTTCAGAAAAAAAAAGAAAATTGGTTGGATAGAACGGTTGGACTAACGCGAAATTGTTTTTTTCCCGGTACTTTAGTTTATATTATTACGCAAATAAAATTACACACATATTTGGGCTTTCTTGGTCTGAACTAGTGTAAACATGTGTTATTATCATATTAACATAGAGATAATCAGATAAAAGGAATCAATTATGTACTTAGGTTATCCGTAACATATGATTTAAGGCAAAATATTTTATACATAAATATGAATTTATTTATTAATCCTTATTATTTGGTTTAAAATCATGAATGCATGAGCTCTTGCTGTGATAAAAGTTCTATTATATGTGTACTTGTCTATTACATTGACTTAATTGAAAAAATAACTTGATTATGTAAAAATCAGGAAAAATCAACATTTCAACAATGAATTGGTAAAGCCAATAAATGGCTTGCACTTTTGCTAAATGATGTTATGATCTCTATTCACGTGCCCTTTAAGTTCATATTTGGTTGCGAAAATGGATTTGCATATTCTACAGCAAAATCTGCCACCGTGGTTTATTCTCATATGTTTTCTGGCTTTAGAAGCCGAATAGAATGCATGCCCACAAACTTGGCAGCAGAAGGGCTTGGCGCCTATGTGTTTCCTAACATGAACAACTAACTGTTTCCTACTCCTAAGAATCTTGCTACAAAATTCGCACGTTTCCTTCGAAGGCATACTATGAACTTTTTTATGGTTCTTCAAATTACTTTCCGTATAAAATTGTCTATCACACATATCGCAACTGTAAGGTTTTATTTGTAAATGTATTTTATTGACGTGGACAGAGAGTTCATTGTCGTTCAAACATTCTTTCTCGCAGAAACTGCATGTTTGGGATTGTTTTTCTTTTAGAAGCTTAAGTTTGACTGCGTGTCTTTGGATGTGGTTCTCATAATGTGCTTGAGTAGTATAGACCTTATTACAGAGATCACAAGGTTTAATTCTATGGTTTTCTTCATGAGTCTGCAGCTTATCCGTGTCAGTAAAATTCCTACCGCACACCTTACACGACATATAAAAGCTCTCTTTCAGTAAATGTACCATTTTAGTATGCTCATATAAATAAAATTTAGATTTGAACACACCATGACATAAACTGCATTGAATTTTCCTATTCACATGTTTGAGAATATGTCTTTTTAAGAAATATTCCGAAATAAAATGTTTACTACAGAGAGGGCAAGTGAATTTATAGGCGACCTTTTCGACTTTTTTCCTTTTGTTAAACGTTAGAAATTCGCTACACACATCGACAGGGTATCTTGAACTTTGCATTCCGTTTACCAATTTTCTCTTCATGTACGTCTTAGTTGCGTTGCTAGCTAAATTCTCCATTTCCGGGGTCGAATTTTCTGATCTTAACCTTTTTGGAGGAGACGGAGGAACTTCAAATTTTTCCTCTGGTTCGCTTTCACTCTCACCCTCGGATTTCACTCTAAACTCATCTTCTAAAACCTCTATTTTCAGTTTACTCTCATCTATAAAATCGTTGTCATCTAGGATTACTAATTCATCCAATTCTTCTGGGGGTGCCAAAATGCTTGGTGGTGATACTTGGACGAACACATTAGCGCTTGGAGTAATCTTGCTAAGGTTTTCTAACATAAGGCTGACGCACAGATCTAGGCGTTCTCTAGTAGAACTAAACTGGTGTATGAATACATATGAAGTGATCGCGTGATTAAGGCACTTTTCGCATATTTTTGTCCCGATAAAGTTGTGTAGGTATTGCATCTGTAACAAAAGATTTTGTGTTAAAAGTTAAAGTTTAATAGCTTGGGAAATGGGAATATGCATGAGATTTTTTTATTTGCAAAATGAAATACTTGCTAGCTCTAGTAAACAATCGTGTAATTATTTTTTAAATACCTTCATCAGCGATGAAGTTATAAAGCTTCAAAGATTACAATTAGAAAGAGAAGTCCGATATGAACTTTGACGTCAAAGTCCATGACGCCTATAAAGCTGCCACAGAAAACAGCGTTTTCGCGAGAGGGACAGATATATTTGTTTAAAGTAATTATATCTCGTTTGCTTTTTGATACAGATAGTGGATATTTTTTTCATGCATGTTCCTTATTGGTTGAAGTGTGAGGAATTTGGACCGAACTTGTTTTTTGGGACAATAATAGACGAATTTGCGTGTTCTTGCTAGTTTAGTGTGTAGGTATAGTAGCTGGTACGAGTCGTGAGCACAAATGAATAGCAGCGGGGTGATCCCGCCAATGAGCATTGACGGAATAACCAATACCAAGTGAAGCTTCAGAGCTGTCGTCGAGTGCTTTGACTCAAGCCGGTTTTTATTATTTTTATTTCATTTTAACCTTTCGACCGCTTGGCTTAATATCAATTGCTGTTCCTCTAGCGCGCGGCTATAAATCAATAAAATAATACCTACTATAAATAAGGAGGAACAATCGTTGTATCGATTAAAAACAAACAATGGTTCCGGTTGTACCAAGCAGTTAATACGACGAAAAAAAAACGTACATGTTCTTTGCCACAGAAATACGACACGAGCGGTAGGGGTACGAAAATATGAGTCGTATAAATGCGACACAAGCGGTTCAAAAAGAGAAAGAAAAGAAGAATAAATGTTATTTGAAAGATGACATTACTAGGTACTTATATATACTAAATATGTATAACTATCTGTGAAAATATGGAGAAGTTACGCGCTTTAAAGTTATTATTGTTCTACCCTCGTCACGCAAAACGTCGTTTGTACTGGAGGGTACAATTCACTATGGCGTGAATAGCGAGTGATGTCACACGCATTTAGTGCTGTCTGTGTTTATCATAGTCTAGCTGACCCCTGACCAATTCGTTGGGCGGTATTTTTCGGCTTTTTATATAGCCATGACCAGTGGCATAGCTAAGCTCAAAGGGGCCCAGTATCAAACATTTTTGGGACCCCGATTTTAGGGTATTGTTTTTTTAAACAAAATAGCTCAGAACTGTCTTGGCATGCCACTAAAGAGATGGTGGGACTGAATGTATAGCTTTGCGCACTTGGGGGCCCCGTATTTTTGATACGGGTGATACGTCGGTAGCTATTCTGCCTATGACACTCACAAATAATCGTGGCGTACAGGAACTTTCAAAATCGGTTCAGAAGATCCAGAGACTACAACCCCCTACAACCTCACAAGCTTTACCTCTTATCATATTAGTATAGATTTAATTCTCCCAAGCCCGTTCCATAATCGGACCACCGGTACATGGTGAACATCCCACCTACACGCACAAAACGTTTTGGGAATGCATTCATTGTGCGTACAGCTAATGAGTGGAATTCCTTGCCTGAGTCTGTGTTTCCTGATAGCTACAAACTGAGAGTCTAAGTCAAGAGTGAATAGGTTACTTCTAGGCAAGCGTGCTCTATCTTAGACCGCATCATCGCTTAACATCAGGTGAGAGTGGTATGCGTAGCAATAGTAAAAAAAAAGATCACACCTCTGTTAATTCTTTGAGATTTTTCATCAGCTCTTTTAACTGCGTCTGTCTCTTGTCTTGTCTGTTCTCTAGGTTTTAATAAAACGTAGTTTAAAATCTCTAGTTGAGTACCCTATTACATTTGTGCTTGCTATTGTCTGAGTTTTACACAACTCCATCACTGAGAATGAATAACATTTAATGCAGTAAAAATACCTTAACTGTATAGGTACATAATTAATGCTTTATATTTAACTTAATATAAACCATATGATGACTAAGCTATAAGATCGAAAATGAGATCATGACTTAATACTGTTTTGTTACCTTTGGTAAGCCATCCACTGTAAAAACCTCTAAAATACTGAAAATCTCAGAGTTTAGTCATATTACAAATTTTATTATAATAGTGTTACGCGCCAGAATTAATGCCGGATACACAGCGTACTACTAGCGCCATCTAGTATCGAGTAACGGGACTAATTGAGTCACGATCTTTCTAGACTTTTCGATGCTAGAACATTCTCGATGTTTCGACACCTGGTCAGTCAGGACCGGTATGTTCCCGAACTTTCTAGGTGTTTCCATTCTCGAAAGTTCTGGAAATTACTGTGGGACTATATAAGGTGCGCATCGCTCGCGACTGGATCAGTATTGAATTGGCGATACAAGCGATACTTTGGAAGCGATCTTCAACTGCGAACTAAGTGAAGTGAAGTGCGATTGTGTGTTATAATTAGTGCGTTTAAAGTGATAATTAGTGTTGATTATTAAAGTGTCATTTTTGGTTAATTAATCGGCTGTTTTTACTGTCACGAACCCCAAGCTCGTAACAATAGTAATATAAGAACGATATATAATTAGCTAGCAACACTTCACACACGTGATGGACGCGGGTTAAATTAATCGAAAGTCGAAAGACGATGAAGTCAAAACAGCTTTAATAGCAGCAATGGTATTTACAACCAGGCAGCCGTTGACCACTTAGCTACATATAAATACATAGAAAATTATTTTACACCAAAAATAGTTACACATCTCTTTTACACTCAGACCAACAAACAAAGGAAGACGACGTACTGTGAACAAAAAAAGTGAAGCCACAAAACCGTGCTCCTGCAAGTAAACATACTCACGCACACACCTACAAAATCCTTGCTCATCGCTCTTAGTACGTCGCGAGTCGTCGTCTAGTGAATTTAAAATTTTAAAATAGAATTATTCCTTCCTGTGTAGTGAGAACTTGTATAAACAGCAGCAATAACATAAAATCTGACGGAATCACTTTTCACTTCAAATAACATCGTTACTATTATACCTACTATGAATTTTAGGTTACTTGGAACAAAAAACCTCTACGAACTAAAGCAGTGACCTAAAGTGCGAGGGTTGCCATAATTTATGATCCATTCGATAAATCAAATTTAAATATAATGATTTCTCACTTCGAGTTATATTCCTGTTTTATTTTTTATGTATTTAACATTTTAGATTTCAAACTAAGAAAATCACTATTTTTAATTAATGTTATTGTTTTTTTTTGGAATAGAAGTCTTTCTAAAAAATTGAGGTACAATACCATACTAAACAATTACTTCCTCGTACAACACTAATTATATATATATACTACCCACAATAATTCAACAAATGGCAATCTTTCGACTCAAACATTGATAAAAAGGTGACTTCATTTTTTTGTTGGTCTGAGCTTTTACACAAAATAGTTCTTAAGACATCACACAAGAGTTACTATTACTGGATGTCTTAAGATATCTCTACGCGTCTGTGAAGTTTCGCTAACCAATCTAATCTGACATTTAATGAATAAAACACTAAAACTACATACTTCACTAAATTAAATTTGCGCATACATAGAAAAAACTCTCTAGCTAATTCACCACTTGGTAATCCCAAAATTCCGTTACTTTTTGGAATGGTCTGGCTAAATCAAGCTATATTTGTTTCAAATGCGCTCAAAAAATACAATGTTATTCGACACAACCACAAAATAACATAAAACGGGAGACCATGTTACCAAGCCATATAATATTAGATATTCTCTTTATTTTTCTTAACCTACTTATTATATTTTTAAACATTTCTTAAAAAAAAAAAACATTTAAAAATATAAAAACTAGTAGTCCGCCGGTGTCGGGAGCAGGGTCCAAGCTACCGGTGGTTAGGGCTCCAGAGAAAGGAACCTCCTCACAATACGAGCCGTATCGAGGAGTACTGCCTTCTGTATCAGGCCCTTTACCCAACTGCGTAACGCCAGCTTTGACAGGTGGTCGTCGAAGCTTTTGGCCAACAGGCCATTGGCCGTAACGACAATCGGTACAATGACTACCGAGTCTATATTCATATTAGATATATTATTATGTATATTAGAAAAAAAAATACAAAACGCCTGTAGTTGAAGAACAACATCAAAATTTAGTTTTTATATGAATTTTTGTTTTAAATCATGAATCTATATCCTTAATGTATAAAATTCTTCAGTTACTGAGTGAGTGACAGACAACGCACAGCTGAAACGACTGGTCTATATATAGGGAATATGCATGCAATTTTTTTATTTTCAAAATAAAATACTTATTAGCTCTAGTAAACAATCATGAAATTATTTTTTAAATACCTTCATCATTTATTAAGTTATAAAGCTTCAAAGACTACAGTTAGAAAGAGAAGTCCGATACGTAATGTGACGTCAAATTACACGATGACTATACAGCTGCCATAGAAAACAGCGTTTTCGCGAGAGGTATTCGGGAGAGATATTTGTTTAAAAATATTGTATCTCGTTCGTTTTTCGAGTAATTTAGATTCTAATTTCACAGTTAGTATTATATTTTCGAATACTTTTAGATAAACTGTTCAAATCATAAATACTTTTTTCATGCATATTCCCTATTGTTACAAATTGGCGGACAGACAGTTCGCCAATTTCAATAATCCGCAGTTGGACGAAATTTTGTGGTGGCGAATTATCTAGAGAGTACTGTACTTACAAAAACTACAGGGTTACAGACTAATTTACTTATGAAAAGCTTTCGGTATATTTCTAACAGCCCTTTTAAACTTCCTTGCCCCCTTTTCATTTTGTATTGGGTTAGATCCAACATTGAACTGAATATTGGCTCCAACATATGGCACAATGTTTGCAGCCAATGTTGGTACTCGTCCAAACTTTTGAATAGTATTAGGAATGAAAGAATCTTCTTCTACATCCATTTCTTCATTTATAGTCTCCAAAGTATAGTTAAATGTGTCTACTTCTGTATCCATATTATATACTGAGTCTTTGTTATCCATTTGTATTTCAAAATTGTCTTGACTTGTACCAATTTTGGTATCCATGATGCTAGCTTCATCAAATACTATACATGGTTTTGTGTCTTGCGTAGATATATCAATTTCATTCGTCATTTGGTTTTCTTTTTCATGTTTCTTGTTTAAGAAGGTTTTATTATTTCCAAATGTGACTTTGCAGTTAACATTTTCGATATATTTCTTAGATTCACAGCAATGACAAGTAGATCTATCTGTATTGTTGTTGGTTAAGCAAACATTGCATTGCCATTTCTTTTCTGTTTTTCTTTCTTTGGCATATTCTCCAATTTTCATTTGTATTGGTTGGACTTCAACATTTTCGTCAAAGAGAGTTGCAGTGTCATCCGGCTTTTTAGTATTGTCATTAGATTTACTATCAGGTCCAGTATTTTTCTCTCCATATTGTTTGTTTTCATCACTCATTTTAACATTAAGTTTCTTGCAGTTTTCACATTTGGTCAAATGCTTGAATAACCAGCAGGATTTACAATCATCACCTTTTATTTTCGGCTTAGCTATATCGTTAGTTATATTTTCAGTGACTTGATTTTTAATGTCACAGGACTTTTTGAAGATCCAAGTCAGATTAGTCTTCAATTTTATTGGTCTTACATCGTGATTGGGATTGTTTACTTCTTTAAATTCCTTCTTATTATTAGCGTTGCTGCTTGTAGGATTCGAAAAATTTAATGTGAATGTCATATTTTCCTTTGTGTTTTGAGTTAATTCCAAAGGTATAGGATTGGAGAAAATAAACTTTGGATTCATATCTTTATACTTATTGAACAAATTATTTTGTTCACTTAGTACTGATGGATTTTTCTCATTAATAGAAGTTGGATCTTCAGTTTTAATAACTGTAATGGGTACAGTCTTGACCTTGGTAAATTCTTTTTCTGGGACACAAAAGCCAACTACATCCATTGGATCTTTTACATTTATAGTGTTGTCTTTAACATTAGTTTTACTAGGTGCAATCAAATCCACTGATTCTATGTGACTTGTTTCATTTTTGTTACCAAGGTTAACATTTTCTAACTGCACTTTTTGGATTGTTTCATTGTTTACAACATTTTTCAATGATTCAAGTGGTTCAGTGTCCCCTACAACCATTTCAGATGCTAGATTATTTCCAGCTACATTTATAGGTTCCTGAACATCACCTAGAATTTTATATCTAGTGTAATTTTGGACAGCTGATTTGTTTTCATTTGCAGTTAAGATTTTATCATCATCATTACAATCCATAGTGTCTTCATCAGTTATTTCAAAAACTTTTGGACCTGTAGTGTCCTGAGTCTCAATATCATGTTCAGGAGTATTAATGATATTATCTTCTATTTGTGGATCACAGAAAACAAAATAGTAATAATCATCAGTTTTAAATCTATCTTTTGTGACTATCTTTGGTATGGACAGTTTAAACTGTATTTCTGGGATAAAGTGAGGAACGTTTTGTATTTCTTCATGTTTTCTCTTTCTTTTTGTTATAGTCATTATGTCGGCTTTACATGGTACATGTAACTCTTGGTATTTGTATGATTTTTGCTAGAAAAGGAATCACTTCTTACAGATGGAAAATTCAACAAAGAAAATTTTAAAAAATTAAATCATCGTCATAAATTCTTGGGTCCTAGAAAAAGGGATGTTGAAGAAGAAGCTATGATTCCCCTTATTAAGAAGAACAACCTGGGCTATGCACAAGTGGTGGATTTCAGGCTTTCACAGAGAGGAGGCCTGTGTTCCCAGCAGTGGAAACATTGTAGGCTGATCATGCTTAGATTTTTAGTGCAGTTTCCAGCTGTTTCAATCTAGCAATGCGATTTTGTAAACACCTCACTGTGTAAACTTGGTTGTCATGAACATAAAATGAGCTGTCAATGCAATCAAGGTGGAATAAGTTTATTTCAAGCTCACTTCATCAAATTTTTCATGGCAAAAGATTTACAGAAATAACTTGCAGGGCTAGTAAGGACCATTGGCTATTCAAGGAAATGAGGAGGCTTTCGCCCAGCTATGGGATGGTTAGTAGTTATATTTAGTTACTAAAACTGTGATCAAATGTTTGTGGGCCAACATTCACATTTGTAAGAACTTTTACAACAAAATTTATGGAATCTTTTTATTTATTTACAAATTGACCAACCAACATCTAAATCTGAGTAAATTACAACTTTGTTAGTAGACAAAAATAAAAGTTATACTCACATCGGGTAAGGTTGACGCTAACACCGTATACAGTGATTTATCTCCAACCAATTCTGGACAACTTCCATGAATGCACACCATTCTATTCAACTCCACCAAATCTGTACATTTCTTCAGACAAATCAAGCATAGCTGGTCCGTTTTCTTCTCAATCACATGTTTCATTACAGTCTTAAACTTATGCTTTTCTATGTGCTGTAGATGTTGTACGTAACTCTCCGTTACATTCCCACATTCTTTGCATTTGAAAGTCTTGTCTACTTCTTCCATAACCCCTTTTTGTCGTATATGGACTTGGTTGAAGTGTTTCTTCAACTGGTTGAGTTTAACAAAAGATTTGCCACATAATCGGCAGTGATACCACATGTATTTAGGATGTACTTGCTCGTGGTTCAATAACGACTCTAAGTCTGGGAGGACTTCCCAGCACTTTTTGCATTCAAATTCGTTCCACTTTGGTTCGTTACTCAACGATTCTGTTTGCAAGTTGATGATGTTTCGTAAAGGTTCAGCGTAGTCCATTACATTATGATGTTCTGCATACAATGTGTTAGGGTTTGGGTTCAGTTTTTGTCTGCCTCTCTTTTTCTTTCTATCAACAGGGTCTAGTTTATTGAATTTCTCGTTCATGTCATCAAAGCAGTTGTGTAGAGCTCTTTCGGCTTGTTCACACTGCTGCGTGAAGAGATAGGCATTGATAGCTCTGTCTATGCACCTCTGACAGATTTTATTTGGGAAGCTTTCTTCTTCTCTAGCCTGAAACATTTATGTTCGTAAGGTTAATAATGCCAGACATATACATATGAAGATCATTCTCTGATGAAATGAGATCACAATCTGAATTTAATATAGGAAAAACTATTTTGCCATATTTTCCTGTGACATTTTATTTAATACTAGCTGACCCGCGCAACATCGTCTGCGTCACATTTTCCATTACTGCTCCGCTCCTATTTGTCTTAGCGTGATGATATATAGCCTATAGCCTTCCTCGATTAATGGGCTATCTAACACTGAAAGAATTTTTCAAATCGGACCAGTACTTCCCGAGATTAGCGCGTTCAACCAAACAAACAAACAAACAAACTCTTCTGCTTTATAATATTAGTATAGATTAACTATTTGAAATATTTCCTGCAATCTACATTGGTCAAAATTTAAATAGTTTAAGCCCATTTGTCAACAAAAACTAATACACTCAGCCTTAAGTACATTAACCTGACAATATATTATGCACTGTCATCTAATAGATGCACAGTTATGTATTATAAATGAGATCTAGGTCACCATCACCGACATACCTTGAAAGGATAGAAACAGGCTATCATTTCTCTTATAGACACTTTATACATGACTCCTGTGCCAGCTATCTGCATTATCTGGTCCAGTTCGGACAACCCGACCGTTACTTTTAGGCAGTAACGACACACATTCGACTTTAGCTTGCCACTCAGCAAATACTCCACAGCAGCTTTAGTAGTTAATGGTACACCAGGATCGTGGACCTTTCCTGCTCGTCCAGGGATCTTTTCCGTATTATTAGACTCTGATGTTGCTTTTTTCATCTTTTTACACTGATTGGAATACGTTTTCTTGGGACATAATACCGGAAAAATATCTTCTTCGTCCATTATTTAGGTTATGTGATGATTGTTATTTTAAGAGAAGTTGATCGGACTCTTTCACATATTACAAGCTCATCTGGAAATTTGACAGCTTACAGTTATTTAGTGATTTTAAACACGTATTTTGAGATCAATTACTTTATAATATTTTCGATGACAAGCCAAGCAAGTACGAAAATGGCGGAAAGAGAAGAGCGTCGATGTCAAATAAATGTCAGATGAAGCGTATACTTTTCACGCATTGTTTGTTTGACTTGGAACAAAAGTTTTCGCTTTGGTTTTGACTAAAATGTATGCTTGTCACTAAAATTAAAATTATGAGAGTATTTCGTATAGTTTTACTTCGAAACATAAGTTTAATTTGTAAACTTCATTATATCCACCGATTGACATCTCAACAATCTGCGTTAGTCCGAATGTTATAGTTTGTTCTATTTTGAGTGCACTGTATTAACAGAATTTATATGGTCACCAAAACTGAAAAAAAATTATTCATTCAAGTGCTCAAATAATGTGCTGTGCGACTGTGCGTTTTTAAAACAGATAAAATATAAAGAATAATGTGCTTATTGCCCAAACAAGTCAGCATAGTTTTGACAAAACGTGGCAAAATAATAACACGCTTACCTCACCGCAACACCAATTTACACAAACGTCAAAAATGGACATAAATTTTTCTGCTCCATCTACCTAATTTTTCCTGAAAAATAATCATTCACAAAAATCTGATTTCGTCATCCTCGTGCGGTTGATATCCTGTGTGAGAAAAACTGTTTTTGTGTTCAGTGTTAGTCAGTGTGGACAATATGACCTGTTTTCATTTATGGTGCAAGGCTTAGGGGCATCGATACTTTGCTAGCAGTGAGTATAAAAAGCTGAGAGTTCGTCAAGGCTAGGTCTCGTAACTTAATTATTAATTATTATCTGTTTGGATGATATCATGTTTAGTTCTTTGAACTTTATTTTGTGATGTAATGTGTTAATTTTGAGAGATTAATGGTTTCTTTGAGTTTTGAAAGTTATTTTTAGATGTTAGAGTACGCAATTACAGCTGGGTTTGTTTGTGTAGTGTTTATAGTGTGGTTATTTAAATTTGGAACGCGTAAAGGATTCTCTTTGATTTGATGCTGAAGTAGTACCTAGTCAAGTTTACTTCCTGCTGTGTTGTTTTTAAAATGTCTGTAAGTATTTTTTTAACTATTTTCAGTGATCAACAATTGACTGACAATTTACTGTGTTAATTTTTTACTCTACTAGAATACAAGTATTTCGAATTATGTTACAGAATATTTAAAAACCCTATTATTTTATTGTTTCTTTGCTAACATCACATCATTATGAAATACTCAAGTTATTTCCTATAGTATTATCCTGTTTTCCTAAAAACCTGACTGGATATTTGAGCACAGAGTTCCCTGTAACATTTCATTAATTTTGTTTTTATGAAAGAAAGTAATTACTTACTCAAAATTAATATTGATGATTTTTATTTTTGCATTAAAATAAATGTCCCTACACAATCATTGAACTACTAATTAAGACCTTCAAATTACTGTAATTTTTTGTTATCAATTAATCATTCAAACCTTCCATTATAAAACCATGTTTATCAATAAAATAAACAAGGCTCAAAATAGCCCACAAAACAATTCCTTGTACATACCTCTGTGGTAAACAAAGCATAGACAAGACTCATTGGGTAGACATGTGCAGACCATATAAATATTATAAGCTATACATACATGCATATAAATAAACTTGAAGAACTGCCATATTCTACATGTTATTATCGAGTCTCCAAATAATAGTTATAGGTAATGGCTCAAATGCAAATTCTTATAATGTAGCCATATTACATGACTATAGTTTTTAGTAACGGCTTTCCTTGCATGAAGTCGAAAATTATCCCATGGGAACTAGTAAGATGTTAAAAGCCCAGTGTACCAGAAGTGGTACACATGGCACAGTCAGGCCAAGTCTGCACCCTATTTGGCACACAAACTCAGGGTAACTAAAGGAATTCTAGTGCTATGAATTAGTGAAAAAGTTAGTGTGTTATTATGTGCGGACTGTAAACATGTTAAGGTGGATGCTCCAGGGTAGCCGGCGAAATTCAAATATTTTTATGTTTTTTGCAATTGGCCGGTCAGTGTGAAGCTGTATGTTGAACAGAATACGATTCGCGGCCGTAACGCATATTTATATAGAATTATACCCATTTTAATTATCAATATAACCCTCTTAAGTTCATACAACTCGTTTGAATGACTTTTTCACGAAATAACATTCAATCGAGTTCTATGAACTTAGAGGGTTATATTGATGATTCGAATGGTTATAATCCTTTAGGTAAATGCTCTTTACGATCGCGAACCGTATTTAGTTCAACATACAGCTTCACACTGACTGGCAAATTGCAAAAAACATAAAAATATTTGAATTTTGCGGGCTACCCTGGAGCTTCCACCTTAAGATAAAAGTATACTGTCCTAAGCAAAATCTATTAAGAAGTGGTTGATTTATAAAAATCTTTCACATTATATCATTAAGCAAGATTTTGGTATCCTAGCACTCGCACATCCAGTATTTCTGATCTTTCTTGAACTGCCAACTAATGTAATATCCACTACTAGCTGACCCGTGCAACGTCTTCTGCGTAACATTTTTCATTACTGCTCCGCTTCTATTGGTCTTAGTGTGATGATATATAGCCTACAGCCTTCTTCGATAAATGGGCTATCTAACACTGACAGAATTTTTCAAATCGGACCAGTAGTTCCTGAGATTAGCGCATTCAACCAACCAACCAAACAAACAAACAAATTCTTCTGCTTTATAATATTAGTATAGATTGAAAGCTTTAAAATGTGTTTAATATACAAGGAAAACTATTTTTTCCTGAAATAAAAAGTTTTTTGGCATGTTGGCATCTAAATTTGCTGATTATCTTCTTGTGAAATCCTTTTAAATTAAATGAGTCAGCTTCTAATACCATTCAAATATTAATAATTGTAAATTGGATATTTGACCTATGCACAATATGAAATATTATTTTCCTCATTGCAATTATTATTACATTAAGTTTAATAGTTTTTTTCACTTTAGGTGATAAATATACAATGTTATTGTATTATTAATAGCGTGTATAAAGGGGGTTTATCTGAAACCACTATGATTTATGCACTACATAGTTAGATCCCCAGTTTCATTTGCTTGGTTCTTAAGGGTTGAATAGGGGTATTAAATGCTGTTTTCGAATCTGACCGACAGTTCCAGAGATATGGCATTCAAACTTCTTATTATAAAACAGATACCCCTGCCGGGTCACCAATAAACAGATTTATTCATGACGAAGATTTAGCTCTAGAAATCATTAAGAGCTTTTACAACAGTGACATACGGCATTTTATACAACATTTCAATTGCTTGTTTTGTAAATGAACGATGAAACCGATTTTAATGAAACCAGATATGCATAAGCAGGATACACAGGTCTTGAAATGAAATTTAAATTAAGAACATATCCGAAATGTCCTTATATACTAATATCATAAAGTTTGTGCGGTTGTTGGGAGTAATCTCTGGATCTGCTGAACTGATTTCGAAATTTTTTTTACCTATAGAAAGCCATGTTTACTTGAAAGTGTCATGGGCTATACAATATATTAACCCGAAATACACCGCCCAACGAAGTGGGCTTTGGGTCAGCTGGATTAATAAAAAAGATAAGTCATTGGAAATCTGTATCTATAGCAAATTAGAAAGCAAGTTCGAATTTAGCTATATTTAACAGTATTGTTCTAAAATGTTCACTATTAATTTTTTTGCCCTATTGTATCCTGCTTATGCTTAAGAAGTTTCAGAAATTGGTTCATTCATTACGAAAATAAGGTCTTGAAAGTTTTTATGAACTCTTGAAGATGTCAGAAAACATCAAACCAACTGAATGAACCAGTGCAGAATTTTGTTAAGTTACTTTTTATTAACTTCACACAGTAAATACAATATTATTGTATTATTAATAGCAAGTCTAATGAGGCTTTATCTGAAGCCGTTATTATTTATGCATTCATTGCCTGCCAGAGACAGTATAGAACTATTGTTATCTTAATCTATGCAAGTGTGACGAATTTTGTATGGTAGGGTAGGAAACTTGTAAGGCTGAATTAAAAGTAGCATGTATTAATTCAAAGTATTTTTTTTTTTTTTTTTATATTTAAGGCAACTGAGCCGGTTCCGACTATTCTGCCAGTGTCACGTGGTGACGGTAGCACTTTGTCAGCTATAGTTTACGCCAGATAAACGTGGAATAAAGTACATTGACCTTTCCCTAATATCTCTTCGTAGATACTAGAACAATAAATTAAGAAATAATTTTCATTATTAGAAAACGTAAAGGATCACGGTAGAAGTCGATTCAGGACAACTTTATGTCATTATTACTGATTTTGATCTTAGGAAAGTCAATAATTATGTATGTGGGTCAATGTACTTTATTCCACGTTTATCTGGCGTAAAGTATAGTTATCATCATTGTAAAGGTAATTTCTTTCTTACACATCATCATAATTATCAATCGTAAAATTCGTAGTAGTAGCATTGTTGCAAAAAAGCGTCTTAACAGCAAAATCTCAGCTGTAGCATAACTGTACAAAACCAAATTCGGGTCGAAATAACGAGACCAAGGCACATTTTACGACTTTTGTCTTTGCTATATTTTATCTTACTGCAGCAAATTCGACGGGTTAGTTTAGTCATAAAATTATTGCAAACAGACTAATAAACTTCCATGGTAACAATATCGAGCAACCAAAACAAAAGAGATAATTTATATATAATTGAATCAAATGATACATCTGCCACCTCTAACGTTGAGGTCGTAATGTGACTCATCCAATTTAAAATACCCAAACTTAAAAACCTGACGTAGGTATTTCCATTGACTAAGAGCATGGAAATAAATAGAAGAATGGTTTGAGCAATACCGTCACAGAATTAACAACGCCGTAGAAAGAGACAGAACGATTAGGTGTCCAATATATGTACTATATTATCTGTCTCAATTCTATAGGTCTGGTCGCGACCGTAGCGACAAAGGTGCCTCTGGAAGCCTGTGACGCAGATCAATTATCATCAATACCTTGAGTTTATTCAGGATCGACGCGACAATCTTTTTCTTACATACTTCTCTGTTTTCAAAGGTCAAACGTTGTCAAAGGTCTCCCCCATAGCCTTAAACTTCTGTTGCGTGGACCAATTAAAATTCTAGTATAAGACAATAATTCGCCATGATTGCTCTCTCTCTCACCTAGATATTAGGCTTTAGGCGCGGCGGCGCCGGGGCATTTTTTTTGTATTAAGGTTTATATTCGTACAAAGTATGCAAGCGTTTTGTTTATAAAATGCAATGTAAACATTGGATTTTTACTAAAATTTTTGAAGATATAATAGAAAATATATCGGCATATAGTTAATTTTTTAACTAGTATGTGCGAATATTTTTGCACAAGTACGCCAAGTGAATGCAGCTGGAATCTGGATTTTACTATCCGTAGTCGCTTCACAGCCGGATAGGGAAAAATTCCGTCTATTCTTCTACGCCTTACGAAGAGGAAGTGAGGAAGTTTTACCACTCATTTCACACGTAACACGGTACATACGTCATAAGTCAGTAATTGTCGGAGCAAAGTCAATTAACACCGTGGGTCACTGTTTGGCCTTAATAACTATAAATAATTGTTTGTTTACCGTTAATTTTGGTTTCCGCTACCATTTTTAGCCGGATGGTAACAGCGTTCCGGTCAGTTATAAATTGTTTAGTGTTACTACATGATGGTAATAATTAATGTCGTATTTCCATAGTTGAAATTCCCGCGTTTATCAATTTACGAACGATTCGATTTTTAGTTGAGAATATGTATATTTTTAGAAATTATTTCTACAAGTTCAGCGTCTTTGAGCGGCATTATTGAGATGTCCTCTGGCTGGCTAAACTTTTTTTTTTTTTTTGTTTGGGACAATCCCGCCACACATTCCCAGCCACTGCAACTCCTGAAAGCCAGAATCAACAGTGGCGACCACCAGAAAAACGCCGAGCTAATGAAGCCCGACGAGTCCCGGAGAAACGATTCAACTGTCTTGGATCCCGCATCGAAATTAATCAGAAAGTACAGCGGAGGAGTAGGAAAAAATAAATAAATTTCCAGGCTGGCTAAACTTATAAACTACTTACTGACCCGCGCAACTTCGTCTGCGTCATAATGCTCCCTTCCTTTTTCTCTCTGTCTCGTCAGGGACGGGAACCCCGATGTCTGTGGACGGCGCTTTTGTTCGAAGCGTGATGATACTCACTATATAATATCACGCTACGAACAAAAGCGCCGAATATAATACCTATAATTATGATATAGCCTATATTTCGAGTAAATACTCTACCCCATTTTTCGAGGAAGTCTATAGGCCCTATAGCCTTCCTCGAAAAATGGGGTTTCCAATCATAATCATAATCATTACCAACACTAAAAGAAAATCATTTCGAACCAGTACTTCCTGAGATTAGCGCATTCAACCAAACCTAATCATCACTTTCCATCAGGTGAGATTTGGGTCAAGAGTTTCCCCGTTTTGAATTAAAAAAAAAACAAAGAAATCCTTCTGCTTTATAATATGAGTAGACTAGCTGACTCGCGCAACTTCGTCTGCGTCACATTTTCAATTAATGCTCAGCTCCTGTTTGTCTTAGCGTGATGATATATAAAGCCTTCCTCGTTAAATGGGCTATCTACCACTGAAATAATTTTTCAAATCGGACCAGCAGGTCCTGAGATTAGCGCGTTCAACCAAACAAACAAACACACAAACTCTTCTGCTTAAAATATTAGTATAGATAACATCACGCTACGAACAAAAGCGCCGAATATAATATATATGATATAGCCTTCCTCGAAAAATGGGGTATCCAACACTAAAAAAGAAATCATTTCGAACCAGTAGTTTTTGAGATTACGCATTCAACCAAACAAACAAATCCTTCAGCTTTATAGTATGATGAGTAGACTAACTGACTCGCGCAACTTCGTCTGCGTCACATTTTCCATTATTGCTCCGCTCCTATTTGTCTTAGCGTGATGATATAATATAGCCTATAACCTTCCTCGATAAATGGGCTATATAATACTGAAAAAAAAAATTAAAATCGGACCAGTAGTTCCTGAGATTAGCGCGTTCAACCAAACAAACAAACAAACAAACTTTTCTGCTGTATAATCTTAATATATATAAATCTCGTGTCACAATGTTTGTCCTCAATGGACTCCTAAACCACTTAACCGATTATAATAAAATTCGCACACCATGTGCAGTTCGATCCAACTTGAGAGATAGGAGGAGGATAGTTTAAATCTCAATTTTTTGTTGCAATATTATTTAGGAGCGGAAAATGTGACGCAGACGAAGTTGCGCGGGACAGCTAGTATTATAGTATAGATAGATTAAATAATTGAACTAATAGTATAGGCCTAGTAAAAATAGGTAAGTACCTAACATCTTTTGGCTCTAGCTTCACGTAATTTTTGCAGTTGCAACGAAAAATAAGCTGATGGAGCGTATTTTTTGCATCAAACTTTAAAACTGACATCCGTAATTCCAGACCGGAATTTCCGGCTACCAACCAAAGCATCCGATATCCGTGCATCAAAGCTACAAGCTTCCGGCTAGCCAAGAGCCAGCTTTGCCTAAGTCTCCAATCTAGACTGCCTGATGTTGGCGATACAATCAATAGCGCGTATTTACAGTTTTATCATCCCAAAAGTCATCTTCTCATCTCATCAAGTTCATTGATCTGCCATGGCTCGTCGCCTTGGGTTTATTTATACATATAGTTTACGTTGCGATAAACGGCGTGTACTTAACGAGTTTCCACTCATTTGATGGTTTACGGATGATAAATAAATCAGTCGGTTTTTAGGATCGCCTCGTAACGTAGTGCGCTGCTTTTTAGGGTTCCGTGTCCAAATGGCAAAAAACGGAACCCTTATAGATTTTTAATATTTAAAAGCAACTCACCACGACGGTATTTTTATCGCAGTTTCTTTAGATAGTATGGCCGGATACTATCAAATACTAAATCAAAACAGATTATATATTACTAGAGGCCGCCCGCGACTTCGTCCGCGTATAAATTCTCGTTATTCCCGTGTAAATCCCGATCCCTCGGGAATTCCGGGATAAAAAGTAGCCTATGTGTTATTCTGGGTCTTCAGCTACCTACATACCAAATTTCATCGTAATCCGTCCAGTAGATTTTTCGTGAAAGGGTAACAAACACACATACACATACACATACATCAGTCCTCACAAACTTTCGCATTTATAATATTAGTAGGATAGTTTTGCTTATTAATCGTTCGTTGCATTTGATTATAGAGTTCTTGAAGTCCTGAATCGAAGTGTAAAGAAAAGTAGTCTGTATTTGAATGGCAAATATTTTTTTTTTAAGAATGATAAATCATCAAATGACTCCTTCGGCTCTTGGCGGAGCGGATGGGAGTGTCAGACTCTTACTGACTAAAACCCGTCGTGTGTTCCTTCGAAGCCGAAGGCAAGAACTAGGCAGTAAATGTACGTCGTAATCAGCAGTTTTGTTACGAGATTGTCCGACAAACTTGTAATTTCGGCTTCATTTTGACTCTTAAAAGTTAAGGCCATACAAATTCAGATTAACGTTTACTTTGACCTTAATCAGAGGTGTGCTGGGCTTGAATATACTGTTTCTTTTATTAATGGCATCGGCATTGTCTAGACTGGATCAGGCAAATACAATTTAGATGGTGATCCCACTGACTTGATTTAAGTCATCAATCTTGGGGCGGATTATGATGTGTTAATGGAAGGTGATCTAGCTGGAATGTCACTTAGAGAGTGATTGGATCTGATGTCTTTACCTATGAGTGATAAAGTAGAACATCATTTGGTCCCGATGCCTACGCACTACAATAAATCTACACTTATAATATTATAAATAGGAATTGTTTGTTTGAATTGAATAGGCTCCAAAACTACTGAACCGATTTGAAAAATTCTTTCAGTGTTAGATAGCCCATTTATCGAGGAAGGTTAAAGGCTATATATCATCACGCTAAGATAAATAGGAGCGGAGCGATAATGGAAAATGTGACGCAGACGATGTTGTGCGGGTCAGCTAGTCCTGGATAAAATATAGCCCATGGCACTCGCACTGACATAGCGTGGGGGGAAGGAGGTTCCATGGCCCCGGGCGGCGAAAACCTACGCTAAGCCGCTAGGACACTCGTTCAATAGTGCAGATTAATACAGCTTTCTTTCTGAGAATTTCGGCGTCCAGGAATCACTTTTTATTTATTTAGGACAAACAAACAGTAACACATTATATCTGCGCAAATAATAATTTCTTAATATTAACTTCTAAACTTTCCATCAACGTATCAACACTGATGGAAAGTTTTAACACTGTAAAAAGTCATATTATGCTGTGGAAACTCACACCGTTATCCACAGCATATGACTTTTTACAGAACAACCAAATTATTCCTCTTTGTTGAAACATTGTTGGACAGTTTAGAAGTTAATATTAAGAATTAGGTCAAAACGGCACTTTCTTAAAGTTGAAGAAGTAAGAAAGCGTAACTTGAAACTCAATATGAAGCAAATTGGTTTCCAACTTTCCCGCAGGAATAAGCAATGGAGTATGGAGCATAATATCGTCTGTTATTGGTTTCCGTGCTTTTAACAAGTTCATTTCGAGTTTTTAATAACATAATAAAAACTTTTGAAGTGACAACTTCTCTAGCGGCGTTGAGCACTTTTCTTGAAATGGGTATAAAATGTTAAACTCGCGTCAGGACACGTGACCTGATCGAAAATTCGTAAGACGGATGACGCGTCAAGAGTAGTCAAGACCACGTAACCTGATCGAAAATTCATAAGACGGATGATTCAAAAATGCACAACGTAATGTTCAAGTTTTCAATTCTGCCGGCACTCCCGGAATAGAATAGAATACTCTTTATTATGTACACCATAATTATATGTGACAAACCCTTTTTTAACCGACTTCCCAAAAAGGAGGAGGTTATCAATTCGGTTGTATGTTTTTTTTTTTTATGTTTGTTACCTCATAACTCCGACAATTATGAACCGATTTGAAAAATTCTTGTTTTATCTGAAAGGATATACTTGGTCCCATTTAAATCACATCAAAATCGGTTACGAACTTTGGATTTTAAATCGAAATACCTGGAATTTGACTATTTAGATGATTCTTTGATAATCGAAATTGCGTATTTTGCTTTCTGCGATTTTGCAGTGGTGTTGTTAGGTGTGGGGCGCCACTAAAAAGTGAAAATTAAAAAACTTTTTACAAAAAAATACAACCGACTTCCAAAAAAAAACACTGCAAAGTAAAAAATAACTTTAATTTCGGAAGTCGGTGTTTTTGTTACTTTCTTCGTATTTTGATTTGTTGTATTTTTTTTTTACTCGTTTTTACGGGTATCCGTACCCTAAGGGTAACCACGAAAGCTACTAATAAGCCTCCGCTGTCCGTCCGTCTGTCAGCAGGCAGAATTTCAAGAACCGTAGACCGTAGTTAGACAGTTGACATTTTTACTGTGTATTTCTATTTCCGCTATCACCACCTGCCTAGCCTTTTTACAACTATATTGGGGTTGGCTAACAGTCAAACCGGATTTAGCTGAATACCAGTGTTTTACGTGAAGCGGCTGCCTACCAGACCTCCACAACTCATTAACTGGGTAACACGGTACTTCTTGGTAAGACTGGAGTCAGATTTACTGGCTTCTGACAATCCGTAATGACTGCCAAAGATCTACGAATGACAGCCGAGACCAAAGGCATAACGAGCTTTCCGAGGCACGGAGGAAAGCCGGTATGTTAAGATAAAACGTCACCCATCCGCAGACCTACGTTGCTAAGCGTTGCTTAACATTAAAGATTGACCCGTGCGGCTGTTATTATTTAGCCACGGAGCTTCTTCTCCTGTTTCCATTTCCGCTCCAACAACAAATAAAAAATATATTTTTTTCGTGTTTTCGTATCTACGGAACCCTTCGAGTGAGAGTCCTACTCGCACTTGGCCGGTTTTGCGTATGTTATGCGACTTATGCGTCATTATGCTTGGCGAAAATTCTGTTAATTATGTAGCGTCTAGCTACTGTTATTGGTAAGTTTCAAAACTCCAAACAAATCAGCTAAATTACTAACTACGGGTTCTGTTAAATGCTCAGAGCATAATAACATCAGAATCCGTAGTGCTACATAGGTGAAGCCATTCATTCTACTCAGAGCTTAATAAGACGACATGGTAACAAAGTTAATTAGCACTAGAACTTGCCTTTGATGCCCGTAATGCCGACGTTAATGAAGGTGAAATATCGCGCCTTTTTCTCCCGTATTTTCAAAGGCACTAAGTCCGTAAGTAAAGCCCGCTCCTGTAGTTATAAGTAAATAACTATAATTGACTGTTCCATATTAAATAATGCATGTGAAGGTAGGCAGGAGAAATATGTATATAGCTGAACTAACAATTAACCAGTCATTGCTCAACCACCGACTTTCAATGCTGTGTCCATGTCTCCCAACATCACACAACAGATACCTACTTTTTTTTTAAATGAAAAATTCTTTTGCGGCTTTGAGCACTTCTTGGGATGGGTATAAAATGTAAAACTCGCGTCAGGACACGTGACCTGATTGAAAATTCGTAAGATGGATGATTCAAAAATGCACAACGTTAATGTTCAAGGTTTCACTTCTGCCGGCACTCCCAGAGTGCAACCCGTTCCTTTTTTTTTGAGATGGGTTGGCGCTTGACTCCAGTCTAGGTCAGGGATGACAGAGACAAAGTCTACGATGGAACGAGCTTACCCAGAAGTAGTCTGTTCGCTCTATCTTTGTAAAGATTAGCGTTGTAAGCGTTCGGAAACACAAACGCAGGCAGAGTGTTCCACTCATAGAGTATATAACCACTAGAGAGCGTATAGGCCGATTTCTTATAAGTACGCGGCTCACTACAGCGGGCCGGGGGACGAGGAACAACGCGCGGCTGCAATTGGTCCGTTCAAGGTCAAGTTGCATAGGTAGCCTATGGTTAGTGGTGGCACTACTTGATTAAAGGAAAAACGTCGATATCGATAAAATGGATTTTAACATTATAAAAATACTCAATCCAAACAAACAGCGCTATATCTTATTTAAACAAAGTTTCCCTATTAACCTTATCTTTCCACTTTTATTTTAATTCTGAAATCTTCTAAAATCTAAAATGAAAACATGTATGTTAAACACACAGATGAAAAATCTGAGACCCTCCTATTTTTAATGTCGTTTAAAAGTAGTTACGTGTTTAATGTAAGTATGTGAATTGATTAAAAATTGTATTAGTTGTAATTTTATGATCATCGATAAATCGACTTCAATGATTAAACGTAACAGCACAGATTTTTACGATAAAAATACAAAGGGGAAGAAAGGGATAAAAATATAAGTATTTCCTAATGAAAGAAAGAGACTTTTCCAAAAGACATCAACGCGCGCTTCTCACAGTGTGCTCGTTCACCTAACCACCATTTTATATAGACCCCTGCAGTGGCTCATCATCTGATTCAAATCAAAAATATTTTGCATAGTCTTTACTCTCCGATGAAAAGTTATGCCATCATTTTTGTAACAAATGGTCTTGGAATGTTTCCCACACAAATTCACCGGGTATGAAGGCATTTTTATTCGTTATAAATTGCATAAAAATTAAAACGATTTGTAAAAACTTAGCATGCCCACAGGTCTAACAATTGGTCACAACTTAAATGGTTACTAGTGCCGCTGACTAACATCTGAGCAAAAACACTAATAGTTTTCGTGCGTCGGGGCACTGTATGCGCAGTCAAGTGGTTTAATGGTCTTTGGTTCCACTCCTTTGCTGTGCGCATTATGAAATACGCTTAGTGAGAATTATTATTTGTTCTTTGCCCAAGAAAACATGGCGTAGCCGGTAGCTAAATAAGTTAGAAAGCCGTCATAAAAACTGTAACAAGATACAAGTGAAATATTGTATCGTTATAGATGACAAGCAGCAGTGAATCCGAATCATCCGAAGAAGCAGCCTTTCCGTGCCTCGGGAAAATTCAAAATTCAAAAGTCATTTATTCAAATTAGACTGAGAGCCAGCACTTTTTTGAACGTCAAGTTCTACAAAAGACAGTCCCCCAAAACGCCCGCCCGTCACCACTTCCTAGTGTTTTAGTTGTGGAGAAGAAGTAGCCAACAAACTCCCCAGCAGGGAAGCACGTGAAGCCGTTGATCATGAAAGGCCTAAGAAATTAGTCTTTGGCTTGGCCAAAGTGCCATTCTATCAACGAATGCAACTATCGAAATGCCTTGAAATGTAAGGGATCACGTGACATAAAGGCAGCGTTTTTCAATTCCCTATTTTTGACGTTTTGACCATCGCCACTCTATCGCTGACAGGACATGATCACTTTTCTAGAGCTTCAGGGTGTCATTATGTAGATCTTTGATAGTAGTTAAGCTTCAAAGGCTGTCGAACCGTCTTCTTCTTACGTTTGGGCAGTAAGGTATAACGACGCCACACCCTAGTGTCAGTGTTTCTAAACCGCCTCAAGGGCCTCTCACATGGTTTAAGGACCGCCATTTGGCGGCCGGAACCACCGGCTTATACGTGCCTTCCGAAGCACGGAAACATCTTTTTATCAGACAATCAGGTGATTCAAGTCTACAATGTCCTAGCCAAACTGAAAACAACTTTACAAAGTATGCTTCCCGTGGGAATCGAACCCACGACTACCGGGTCGGAAGGCAAGCATGCGCCTAAACCACTCGACCACGGAGGCAGTATTACCCGGGTTTATCGTTTAACCCAGTGACTGGGTTGTGGAGGTCTGACAGGCATTCGGTAAAATACCGGTTTTCAGCTGAATCCGGGTATGTTAGAAGACGACACCATTATAGTTTGGAAAAGGCTGCATAGATAATGACTGTCGTCACGATCCGGTGTAGATTGTGATTATGACTATCACTATTCATTACCTACATTATAAAAGAAGCCCCCACGCTGCGTTTTTCCGTCTGTATGTACGCGGTAAATTAAAATAATAGGTATCGGTAAACGCTAAGAAGTGGTGACGGGCGGGCGTTTTTGGGAGACTGTCTTCTTTTGTTGGCGGTTTTTACCAGTGGACGAAGTGATTCATCAGGAAAGTTTAGATGCATAACTCATTATCGTGTTTAAATTGGCCGAAATATGACGATGATCGTTGAAGATGTAGGAAAAACTCATATCGGTTTGTAGCTTATAAAATTAGACTCTGATACCAGTGTTAAGCCGGGATCGATTGCTACTTTAGTATAATCCTTTGTCGAGTAATTGACCACCACTGGGCAGGGTTAGTGACCGATTACTATAGTATTCGGAATATGTGCATGCTTCCATGTTCCGTCATGTGGAAACGCTGATTCACGCATGTAAATGGATGAATCTAAGGTGACAAAAGATATTTATAAATCGAATGCGAGTGAAAACGCCGAATGGGAGGAAATATAATATATATACATAGGACCTTAAAATGGCTTTCAAAGAGGTCAGGGCTTGGACGCAGGGGAACGCATCTGCCGGGGTTGTGGACTTTGTTCGAAAGTGTCACCGTGGCCCTGGAACGCAAAGGGCACTAGGCAGATTTATTATGCGCACAGCCAAAGTGTGGAACTCTCTGCCAACGTCTGTATCCCCGTCTGCCTTCAAAGCAAGAGTGAACAGGCATCTTCTGGGCAAGCTCGCTCCATCATAGACCTCATCCATCGCTTTCCATCAGGCGTGATTGTGGTCAAGAGCAAGCCCATTAAATAATTTTTTTTTTTTTTTAAATACAACCGACTTCTAAAAAAAAAACACTACAAAGTAAAAAATAACTTTAAATTCGGAAGTCGGTGTTTTTGTTAGTTTCTTCGTATTTTGACACCGACTTCCGAATTTAAAGTTATTTTTTACTTTGTAGTGTTTTTTTTTTTTAGAAGTCGGTTGTATTTTTTTGTAAAAAGTTTTTTATTTTTCACTTTTTAGTGGTGCCCCACACCTAACAACACCACTACAAAATCGCAGAAAAGCAAAATACGCAATTTCGATTATCAAAGAATCATCTGAGTAAATAGTCAAATTCCAGCGATTTCGATTTAAAATCCAAAGATCGCAACCGATTTTGATATGATTTAAATGGGACCAATCTGCAAGTATATCCTTTCAGATAAAACAAAAAAATTTCAAATCGGTTCATAATTGTCGGAGTTATGAGGCAACAAACATTAAAAAAAAAACATACAAATGAATTGATAACCTCCTCCTTTTTGGGAAGTCGGTTAAAAAAGCACGGATAGGTTTCAGTCAGTAAGAGTTTAACACTCACTTCAATAATTTAGGGGAACGTATGCCTGGTTAAAAGGATGCAAAAATGTAATAGGCATGAAAGGATTGTAGGTAACTCGACAGCTATGCAGTTATTTAATTTCCATGTTTTTCCTTAAGGAAAATTGCACATTACCGGCAGTCTAGCTCGATTTATGAAGCCTGAAGTCAGTGTGTACAAAAATGAATGTAATCGGGCGCAAAGGCTTTCATTTTGACCTCATCCAAAGCGTTTTTACGCTGTCGAGAATAAGATTTTTAAACATTAAATAACTTTTTTTCTAAGAATGGAAACTCATCAAATGACTGCTCTCGCTCTGGGTAAAGCAGGAGGGAGTGTCAGAGTCCTTCTGACTAAAACCCATCCGTGTTCCTCCTAGTGCCCTTTGCGTTCCAGGGCCGCGGTGACTCAAAAACATTCTGCAAGCAGCTTTTGAAAAAGGCTTGGATCTGGAATTACATTCGATTGAGAATGACATTGCAATTTGATTTGTAGCACAAAATTAGGGTGCTGATTTCTATACTTGAATAACTTATGACAGTTACGCCGTGTAGAATTCTTCGCTGCTTCTGGTTTATCTATGAAGTAGATCACAACTGCTTTTGGAAATGTTTCACCAGAGTTCCTTACAAATCTTCGTGTCGCTGGCACGGCAGTATCTCGGATTTATGTGGGCCAAAGTATTGCCACTTTCACGGCATCGTTGCGTTGATGGTACCGCATTCACTTTGGCTGCATGTTTTACACTTTAGGAGAATCATATTAGAATCACAATAGATTAGAGAAGCTCAAGGCTATATAATAAAAAGCCACACTGGTCGATCTTCAAGGTTAAGCAACGGTTGCCAAGGTTGGTCTGTGGATGGGTGAGCATCTTAACATACCGAGTTACCTCCGTGCTTCGGAAAGCACGTTAAGCCGTTGGTACCGGCTGTCATTTGTAGATCTTTGGCTGTCGTTACGGATTGTCAGAACTCAGAAGCCAGTAAATCTAATTCCAGTCTTTCCATGAAGTACCGTGTTTACCTAGTTAATGGGTTGTGGAGGTCTGGTAGGCAGCCGCTCCGCGTAAAATACTGGTACTCAGCCGAATCCGGTTTGACTGGAAGCCGACCCCAATAAATTTAGGAAAAGGCTAGGCAGATGATGATATCAGAATTACAATTTTAATCACATAACAATCTGTCAATTTCCGTGTTCATCTTTATCGCTAACGTTTGTATTAGGTTGAAGGTTGATTGGGAAAATTTGACAGTGATTTGCTTTCTGATTCTGCTAAAGTGGTCATTTTAGAGCCCCTAAGAGCAGGATAGGATATATTTGCAGCTTTAATTGAGTTAACAAATCTGTTATATTCTCCTTTCTCCCAGTCTCGTAATCTCCCAATCTTGATCATCGCTTCGTAGCTCGTAGTTATAACGAGTCGTCCATATAGCGGACAGTTTCGTTCGTCATACGACCGATTACTAATCGTACGGGTTATAGGGTCGTGACCCATTTCCCCCCTAGTTAAGGCAAGGGGTCGCACGTTGAATGCTGTCACCGCAATATTGTAGTTTCTTTTTAACCGACTTCCCAAAAAGGAGGAGGTTATCAATTCGGTTGTATGATTTTTTTTTTTATGTTTGTTACCTCATAACTCCGACAATTATGAACCGATTTTAAAAATGTTATCTACTGCAAGTATATCCTTTCACATAAAGTTTTATCTGAAAGGATATACTTGCAGATGGGTTCCATTTAAATTTTATGAAAATCGGTTACGAACTTTGTATTTCAAATCGAAATAGCTGGAATTCGTCTACTTGGATGATAGTTTTATGTCATCCAAGTAATCGAAATTGCGCATTTTGCTTTTCTGCGATTTTGCAGTGGTTTTGTTAGGTGTGGGGTACCACTAAAAAGTGAAAAATAAAAAACTTTTTACAAAAATTTACAACTGACTTCCTAAAAAAAACACTACAAAGTAAAAGATAACTTTAATTTCGGAAGTCGGTGTCAAAATACGAAGAAACTAACAAAAACACCGACTTCCGAAATTAAAGTTATTTTTTACTTTGTAGTGCTTTTTTTTTTTTTTAAGTCGGTTGTATTTTTTTGTAAAAAGTTTTTTATTTCATTCATAGTTGCGGTTAAAGGAAATTGTGTAGTTTTTACTGCAGTTGCGGATATGAAAGAAAGGTCGTCTCGTCGTTTCCAGAGTATGGTGCCCATCAAGCCAAGTTGCAGATTTACCCAGTGACGAGCCAGCTTACCCAGAAGTAGATTGTTCCCTTTAACTTTGAAAAGATTAGGGTTGTAAGCGTTCGGAAACACAGACGCAGGCAGAGAGTTCCACTCCTTTGCTGTGCGCATTATGAAAGACGCTTGGACCGCTTACTGTGACCTGTTCCACTATTATGAAATAAGATACCAGGCTCACAAAACCACGTGTTGTCTGTAGTCGAACAAAACTATGCGAAGGAATGCCGTAACGAATCAACACCCACATGCATCAAATATCTAAAGATCCTGATGATATCACCACCGTGAATCATCTCCTAAAATAGACCTTATGTTATAACCTTTAAGGTCTACTGAAACACCTTGACATGACAGACCTTTGTTTTTGCATATTGTAACTTATTTCCAACAAGTTAAGATTATTTTTTGTCTGTGCTTTGGCTTAACTTTGAGATCACCTTTTTGTTTAATTGGACTTAGTAGCGTAAAGGTTAAGGTGGTTTTTCTTTTGTAAGTTGTTGTGGTAAGTTTATCGGTATTGCTCATCTAAAAGTATTGATATAATTTGTAATATTAAAGTTTATGATAGCAAGTATTGTTACTTTGTTAGTATCCTTTGCGAGGTAAATGGGTTCTTTATTGATGACAGATCAATTGATATTGTTAACTAATTAGTAGGAATGGATTCTTTATCTACTCGTTAATAAATCTGAAGGATCGGTAGGTCGTGACGTACAATGATATGACGGTGCATCTTTTATAACTGTGTCATTGAACTTATCATGATTTTGATTGTCAAGTAATCAAGTCAAGTGCGATATTGATAGGAGACCGTCCGTAAAAAAATCTGCATTGCGGAAAAAACGGCGCGAATTTTATTCGCTTCCGGATGCGGGCTCTTTAGATCCCTCATCCCGTTCCTTTCAAATCTGAACAAGTTTTATGTGGGTAGTGCTGCATTTTTCGAACTTATACTTATCTGTAGGTACCGCTTGATTGCTAAAAATGAGAGCTTTCCTTTAGTTTTCCATATATGTTATTACTTCCCATAATTTGATCCTTATCTATTAGGAACAACTATTTACAAAAAACCAAAGATGCTGTTTTGCTTTTTATCAAAATCAGGCTCGATACTCCTTTCACTGTTTTTCGATATTCCTCCTGGTATAGGATTTAACCCTGAAGGCACACTTTAAAAATTCTATCTAATTTTCTGTCTTACCTTACCTTCACCACTGTTATTTTCTGGCTTAATTCGTTACGGGATCCAAGATAGTAGTCTTCGGGACTCGTCGAGCTTCACTGCCTCATCGCTTGTCTGGCAGTCGCCACTGTTGATTTTGGCGTTAAGAAGTATGTGGCGGGCTTGTCCCACCATAATTAGCAATCGAGTGAGGTCAATCAATTCCTCTCATATGGTATCTCTATCGATGGTGGACCTTAGCGGAAGTGGAAATTATGTCGTTGTTACTCGCGCGCTACTTTTTTTTCTGATTAATTTCGTCTTGGGACCCTCCTGGAATCGTCGAGCTTTGTTGATTCGGCGTTTTTGTATTGGTTAAAAAACTAAAGTATTTTTCCAAAAAGATACATTTTAATCGTGATGTCACTTGACTGATACCTACCTAATTTACATTTATGCTTTCATTGTCATGCCAACTGCGTCACACAAATAATTATTTATTCAAAAGAATTTTGTAACATCCATAGCTGTACTAGCCAAACATCAACTCGTCCAAAAACGCGTCAAAGCAAAGCAGGGAGGGAAACGTTCTCCATATTTGCTTGACCCCGCAAACCCGTATGCATCTCTATATTCACGAACTGCGAGCGAACTGTTTGCAGCGCAAATGTTACGGCCGGTCAACAGTCATTAACATCACAAAGAGGTACTGTAACGTTTTCTGCAACAAACGGATTAGAAGGAAAATAAACAAAATAATAATTGAGCTTCTCATTGTTTCCCGTAATCAATTTAGCCTAGCCTAGCCTTTTCCAAACAATTTTTTTGCTAAAATTTCTCAGTAGCAATCCGGAGTCCCTGAAATCTGCGCGATTGATGGCGAGATTTCGGGACTTACACACAAAATGTGGGTTTACTAGGTATAGGAAGACTTCTGCCTGCTCACCTTCGGGGAAGGCGTGAAGATCCTATTGAACTTGCTGACCCGTGCAACTTCTTCAGCGTCATTCATTAATGCTCCTATTGGTTGTAGCGTGATGTTATAAGTGATACAGTAACTTGAACTTTACAGACAAAAGGACAAATTATGTTTGTCCTTACAAAAACCTTGCGTTGCGGTTTCAGATAGCTATTTATAGTTTTAATGAAGCTGTGATAAAATATTACACTCGGAATATTTGCGTAGTGTTGCGAATAAATCGCGAAATTTAATTTATTATTTCACAGTGCGGAATTCCCGAATATGACTTTGATGACATTCAACATGCTACTTTAAAGTTGGCTTTTGATAACAGGAAAATTATTTGCTAATCAGCACAGTTGAAAATAGGAGCTATTTTGAACTTTGATGATTAATAAAACTTAAAAAATACGGCACTTATATGAACGAGATATTACGGAATAATCTATCTCTTATTCTCTACAGATATCTTGAACAAACTGGGAGCCCTAGTCTGCTTCTGGAGGGAGACAGACTGGTTGGAATGACCGCCATGGCTCACGCTGGCCCGCGCACAATGGTCCATCATAAGGATTAAACCGTGTGTGTGCCAAGTGCGAAATCAAATCCTGACAGATAAAGATAGACCAATTGTTTGTTGAGGGTTCCGTATCCAAAGGGTAAAACGGGACCCTATTAATAAGACTCCGCTGTCCGTCCGTCTGTCACCAGGCTGTATCTCTTGAAACGTGTTAGTTAGACAGTTGAAATTTTCACAGATGATGTATTTCTGTTGCCGCTATAACAAAAAATACTAAAAAAAATATATTTGAGGGGACTCCCATACAACACACGTGATTTTTATTTGCTCGATATCGATAACGGCAAACAGGTAAACGCTTCAAATATTCACAGAATATTTAGTTATAATCATGTTCAGTTTAAAAATACATAAATAAATTAAAATAGAACAATTATTTAAGGGGGCTCCCATACAAAAAAATAATATGATTTTGTTGCCGTTTTTATAGATCTAATGGTACGGAACTCCGACGGTCCGCCTCGCATTTGTCCAGTTTTTTAATCATTGTGATGTCTATCCAACATTCTCATAGCCAGATGACCAATCTAGCCAGTAGCCGAAGTTATATCTGTTACTTCAACAATGCTTAGACTATTCTGAACGCTAACTTTATAAACGTGGTGTAAACTGTTCTACAAAGGCATCAAGCATTATTTGTTGCTATTCCACCAATTCGCACTAGTGTTTCCTAGCGTCTTTCATAATGCGCCCAGTAAAGGAGTGGAACTCTGCCTGCGTCTGTGTTTCCGAAGGCTTACAACCGTAATCTCTTCAAAGTTAGAGTGAACAGGCTATTTCTGGGTAAGCTCGCTCCATCGTAGACTTTGTCTCTGTCATCTCTGACTTAGACTAGACTGAAGAGCAAACCCATCACAAAAAAAACTCCAAGCAGAAAATCCTATGACACTCAGCGATACTTAAGGTTCCAATCTTTAGTCAAAGAGACTAGCTACGCGTCATTTACGTAGCCTCGCTCAGCGTAAGCAATTCTATTGGTTCTTAACACACACATCCCTCGCTACGCATCCTCGCACATCTCTGGTAGAAACGCAGCCTTAAGGCGGAGGCTCCAGGGTAGCCCGCGAAATTCAAATATTTTTATGTTTTTTGCTATTTGCCGGTCAGTGTGAAGCTTTATGTTGAACAAACACGGTTCGCGATCATAAGAAGCATTTATCTAACGGATTATAACCATTTGAATCATCAATATAACCTTCTAAGTTCATAGAACTCGATTGAATGTTATTTCGTAAAGAAGTCATTCAATCGAGTTGTATGAACTTAGATGGTTATATTGATAATTAAAATGGGTATAATTCTTTAGAAAAATATGCGTTACGGCCGCGAATCGTATTTTGTTCAACATACAGCTTCACACTGACCGGCAAATTGCAAAAGACATAAAAATATTTGAATTTCGCGGGCTACCCTGGCGCTTCCACCTTAAGCTGTTTTTTAAATTCCTTCAGGACTTCCAAAGATAAATTTACGTCAAAGTCCAACGCCTGCCTAAACAGCTGCAATAGAAAATAGCGTTTTCGCGATATATTTATTTAAAATAATTATGTTTCGTTTGTTTTTTGAGTAATTTTAACTTTATTTTCACTGTAAGTATGCTTTTTGTTTATTTTTAGAAAAACTGTAAAGAAAATAACTTTTTTTTTCATGCATATTTCCTAATCTCGAATTAGGTAGTTTAGAAGAAGCATATTGCCGGGATACAGCTATAAAGCAGCCTATCCAACTGATTTATTCTCGAAGCCATCTGTTACTGCATCGGAGATAAATTACGGGGCTATACTTAGCCTGTACTTACCGTTCAAAGATCTTTTAACCGAGCAGCGGAAACTGATACAATACAACAATATTACGCATCTACAAGATTGATCATCTACCTAGCCTTTTCCCGACTACATTGGGGTCGGTCGGCTTCCAGTCAAACCGTATTCAGCTGAGTACCAGTATTTTACGTGGAGCGGCTGCGTACCGGACCACTACAACCCATTAACTGGGTAACACGGTATTTCTTGGCAAGACTGGAGTCAGATTTACTGGCTTCTGACAATCCGTAACGACTGCCGAAGGTCTACAAATGACAGCCGGGACCAACGGCTTAACGTGCTTTCCGAGGCTCGGAGGAAACTCGGTATGTTAAGATGCTCACCCATCCACAGACCAACCTTGGCAAGCGTTGCTTTACCTTAAAGATCGACCCGTGCGGTTGTTGTTATTTAGCCACGAGCTCCTCCACGTATCTACAAGTTTATGCCTGTGTATTTATCAATTGAAATGTTTTATATCATCTTTTCTTGATTTTAAACGAAGCCAGCAGAAAGACGCCACTGCTGGACATAGGCCTCCCCCAAGTGTCGCCACAACAACCGATCCTGTGCGTCTCGCATCCATCGGCTACCCGCGACCCTTTTTTTTAGGGATGGGCAATCATCAAATGACTTCTCCCGCTCTGGGCGGAGCGGGAGGGAGTGTCAGACTTCTACTGACTGAAACCCATCCATCCATGTTCCTTCATTGCCCATTATGTTCCGGAGCCACGGTATCTCTTTCGAATAGTCCCGCAACTCCGGCAGGCGTCGGCCCTTTCGGGCCTCTGTGTGCTGACTCTGTTTGAGGCGCGCGTGGAACACGAACGCGCCGTCGACACGGCCTGTCGTCATGAGACGTACTGACGGCGAGCTACCCATAGCTCACCGTCCACAGGCCCGCAGCTACGGTGGCCTCCGACGCCCGCGGCGTCTACCACGGCGGCCGGGACGAGAGGTTCTCTCCCTCTCCCACTCCGCCACCTCCTTCGCTAGCATGACTGCTTCGCAGAAGGAGGTGATGGCGCTACCCGCGACCCTTTCCAGGTCATCGGTCCATCTAGTGGGTCGCCTTCCAACGTTCCTTCAATAACTCTTTTACACGTCAGTATTTTTGGTCCTATTATTCTAGATGAGGCCGATGTTTCCTAGCTGACTACCCTGAGAAGAAACACGAAACAAACTCAGAGGTTATCTCTTTTAAAGTCCATACAAATGTGAATAATATATGAAAACCATGTAGGTTCACGTCTGTGGTGGCCTTTTGAGGAAAGTACCACGCAGGTTTGAGTGGACCTGTCCAGACAGTGTATTTGTCAGTTATTATGCAGCTCAACTCAGAACTTTGAGGAGCTCAATGATCCGACGAACAATATCAAAGTAAGGACATTTGGGTAGGCCACAAAGTGTACTCAAATAGATTAGATTTATATTATTTGCACCCATTTTTGCAAGTCTACGAAAACAGGGGAATGCTAAGACAATAATAATTGCCATGCAAGTATTACACCTGAAGGTCGAATATTTCTAGCCCAATTCAGCCCAGTCTAAACATTCGGTTTAGGCTGCACAAACAAACAAAAATCTAACATACCTAGACATTGTAGCTAATTTCAAGGCGAGATTCTACTTAGTAAGACGAATTATGAGCTCTATATGAAACTAGCTTCACCTCGGCTTTGTCCGCGTAGATGTGGAAAAAATTTCCATCATAATCCGTAGATTATCCCTACTAAGTAATATTATAAATGCGAAAGTAACTCTGTCTGTCTGTCTCTTCTTCATGCCTAAATCACTGAAATGATTTGGATGAAATTTTGTACAAAAGTAGTTTGAGACCCATGAAAGGGCATAGGATAGTTTTTATCCCGGAAATCCCATGGGAACGGGAACTATGAGGGTAAATAGGTTATATATATTCCGGGAGTATGTTCCCTAGGGATTACGCGGGTGAAGCCGCTGGAACAAGCTAGTGGATTATTATATTAGTTAGACGACCTCAAAATAAACACTATTCTGCTGACATGTGTTCGAGGGCACTGGGGGACTGCAGCCAACCAGACAGAATAGATAAGATAAACTCGAATAACTACTAGTATAAACAATCCCTAATCAGTGTTAGCTTCCGGACAGCTTCAGTTTGGATGATGTAGTTACCCGACTGCGCCAGGAGGAGGGTTATGTTTTTCAAGTGTACCTATGCATGTATTTATATTTCTTCGGCACGCTCTGTAGCCTAAACGGCTTAATGGATTTAAGCTTGAGAAGTGTCGTTAAATTCGTCTTGCTTGTAAGAGTGACACTGCGTATATAAAAATTAAAATGATTGATTATTGGCGCCATGTTTGAAATAAGTGTTAGCCTTCAAAACAAAAATGTTCATTACTCATGCTTGGAAAATAGGCCTGAAGTTGCCTGAGGAGCAGGTTGAAAGTATTACTTTGCAGCCCTAGGGAGAATCGTTTTCAACTGACAGCAGTCAAATTATATAAAAAAAAACAATGATGATAATGTTATGGCTGAATAGCTGGCCCACAGAAAAAAAAAAACAAAATACTTAGTCGGGATAGCGGTAATCCGATCTTCATATTAATTCAAACGTGAATACTTTCATGTAGCAGAGATTTGTATTAACACGATGAGTTCACCAGATTCAGATTCGTGTTTTTATTTTTACTTTCCTTGTATTCGTAACTAGCTGAACCGCGCAACTTCGTCTGCGTCACATTTTCCATTATTGCTCCGCTCCTATTTAAAATATAGCCTATAACCTTCCTCGATAAATGGGCTATCTAACACTGAAAGAATTTTTCAAATCAGACCAGGAGTTCCTGAGATTAGCGCATTCAACCAAACAAACAAACAATCAAACAAACAAACTCTTCTGCTTTATAATATTATTATAGTATAGGTATGTAGTATATAGTATAGATGAAAAGCACCAAAAAGCACAGTGTTCACCTCGGGTGAAAGACTTCTTTCGTCCCTCGAACTATTACGAACACCGTCTCGGGACTAAATCAGTTACTTTCACCCCTGGATAACGATATAATATTTATTCAAAACCTATCGAGTGGGGTTTCAAGATACAGGGCTCGAGGAGACGATTCCAAAAATGAAACTCACTAAAATGAAGGAAAACCCGCTAAAAACGACAAAAAAGTTCCAAACAAGTTTTTTTTTTGTGGCTACATTTTTTTTTTTTTGGTTTCACCTTCAAATGTCCGCAATAACCTTGCCAATGTTGTGTTGGACATATGTGCGACAGAAGCAAATTTTTTTTTTTTTAACCACATTGATCTCTGGGACTGAAAGCGTACTGACTTGGCTTTGGAAATCGATCTTTGAGGCTACACTACAATAGAACAAGCCGGCACATAGATTCCCATTCAAAGGAGTGAAAAGAAGGAACTTTGTAGTTTACCGACTATCTGCGTCAACCAACTGTCTCCACAGGTTCACTGTCCGTACAGCAGACCACAACAAAACAATCAGCAAAGACCACATGTGGTTTATAAAATTGTTAACCGGCCGAGCTTTACTCAAAGTGAAGAGACTCCAGCGTGAGATGCGCGACAGCATTCAGAATTTGCTTGCTCTGATTGTCAACGAATTTGCATCACACATGCGCAATTTAACACATGACTATAAAAACGCGTCCCGCGCTGTCGCCGCCGGGCGAATCGTTTCGCCTCAGAGTGACCAGAGCTTCATAGAGAATTTATAATTTAAATATTGACAGCCATGTAGGAGTGCCGCATACCCTTCCAGAATATTTGCAACAGACCCAGACACTCACAAAATAAACACGACCCATCAAAAAGTCTGTACGATCGCTTAATATCAATGTTTGCTTCCGCAGGAGCGGCGCGCGATAATGCGCGAGCGCAGATAGTAGACGCCCCCGACTCTGCGATCACTACCGTAAGTATAATAATAACATTACTGCTGCCTGCTTAGTATCGTAAAACTGTTACTTTAAGTCAGGAACTTGGAAATTTTAACAGGAACATCACGTTGATCTCATAAATAGATTCCTACTGACAAAAACCAGTGCTTTTTCTCTTAAAGAGGCATTCTGTACCTATCTTCTTTGGTCTACATTTGCGCCTTCAATGCTCTTGTTTTATCAAAGGTGTGATTTGAAACTATGCTGCAATAAACATAATTATGCATTGAGAAACGCTGATCGCGTATACCTGATAACCAGAACCGCTGAAAGGCGTTTTCTGATGCGTGAGAAACCTTAGAGATGGGGTGTCTGCAACGCCGGGTACCAAAATCTTCAAAATGAAATAATGAGTATCTAGGTATACCTACATATAATAAAACTGTAGAAAAGTGGTTTTTGTACATGAAAAAAAAAATCTAAAAAAAATAGCTGTGTTAAAGAACAACCAATAGAACCCATTTCCAGCATTTTTCGAACTTTTGTCTGTTTGTCTGTTTATTTGTTCGGGCATCACGTCAAATGTGCGAAAGCAATGTAGATAAATTTTATACATAAGGATTGAGCAAAACTTGAAGTAACATTTAGTTTTTGTTTCATTGCAATCGGTTCAGTCTATCAAAAGATATTTGAATTTAAAGTTTTCCAGAAGTAAAATTAGGGTGATGTGCACTTGGTCTCATTACTTCACGTAACTTTTATAGTGCGAAAATTGTAGTAATATTAAGTTTTTTGTTTCATCGTAATCAGTTTATACCTTATAATAAAAAAATGTAAATCTATACTTAATAGTATAAAGCAGAAGAGTTTGTTTGTTTGGTTGAACGCGCTAATCTCAGGAACTACTGGTCCGATTTGAAAAATTCTTTCAGTGTTAGATAGCCCATTTATCGAGGAAGGCTATAATTATATCATCACGCTAAGACCAAAAGGAGCGGAGCAGTAATGAAAAATGTTACGCAGACGACGTTGCACGGGTCAGCTAGTATTTAATATTAATGCTTGATGCACACAAATGTATAGGCAGACGTATGCCTTAGGCATAATATATCTATCTATGTATAAAAAACATTCACCCACGTCTTTCATGACAATATTAAATAATGTGATTGTTTCTTCAGGTGTTAAAATGGCGTCGGTGTGGAAACGCCTGCAGCGCGTCAACAAGCGTGCAGCCAAGTTCCAGTACACCGCCTCGTACCATAGAGTGGACCTGGAGACCTCGCCCAAATGGTAAGGATATGGAGATGTGTTTGTTTTTGACTCTAGTTTTGTTCAGAGATGACAGAAACAAAATCTACGATGGAGCGAGCTTACCCAGAAGGAGCCTGTTCATTTAACTTTGAAGAGATTACGGTTATAAGCGTTCGGAAACACAGACGCAGGCAGAGAGTTCCACTCCTTTGCTGTGCGCATTATAAAAAGACGTTTGGAAACGCTTAATGTGAATTTATAAAACAACATTTGGCCTGTCCTTGTTCGCATGCAAACGATGCAAGCGTCAGTTGCAAGTTCGCTTCGTATCGATCCCAGCTATTCGTGGCTTTGTCCACAGCCCTGGTTTAAACTTAGATCTTACAACAAAATATATAAGAAGAGTGGTTCGATTGTCTGTTGGTCGGTGTTCTTTTGTTGGTAACTGGATTGTTAGGGTTTTTATTTGTTACTGTCGGAAAGTGGCAGACTCCGTAAGATTGTAATAAATCTTGATTAGATATAATTAAATGAAATTCAAAATTCTATAGTTTCCAATACATCAATGGCTTATTTAGAAAAAAATGTTTACAATTTTTCACGATATTTTACAATCTCACAGCGGTTTTCCGGTGATATTAGGTACTATCTTAAGTTAATACCGGGATTGCTACCATGTACCTTTTTATTTGCGAGTTTCCGTTAGTGATCATGAAGGTTTAAAATAATATATCTTAAGTAAGTTGTTGAAAGTTAAACGGGACCCTATTTATACTAAGCCTCCGCTGTCCGTCCGTCTGTCTTTCCGTCTGTCACCAGGTTATATCTCATGAACCGTGATACCTAGTTAGACAGTTGAAATTTTCACAGATGATGTATTTCTGTTGCCGCTATAACGGCGAATACAAAAATAAAATAGAATGTAATAATTATGTACCTAAGGGGGCTCCCATAAACCAAACGTGATTCTTTTGTCATTTTTATAGATAACTAGCAGACCCGGCCACGCGTTGCTGTGGCCAAGGTATTTTTTGCAATAAAATATTATTGCGACTATAAATTGAGATGTAGGTAAGCTACCCTATCTTTCAAGTTGGATCAAACCGCACACGGTGTGCAAATTTGATTAAAATCGGTTAAGTAGTTTAGGAGTCCATCGCGGACGAACAACGTGACGCGTAATTTATATTATACTAGCTGACCCGCGCAACTTCGTCTGCGTCACATTTTCCGCTCCTAATTATTATTGCAACAAAAAATTGACATGTAAGCTACCCTATCTCTCAAGTTGGATCGAACTGCACATGGTGTGCGAATTTTATTATAATCGGTTAAGTGGTTTAGGAGTCCATTGAGGACAAACATTGTGAAACGAGATTTATATATGTATATTAAGATTAAGATAAGAAAATTAATTTGATAGTAAGAAACCCTTTGTGCGCGAGTCTGACTCGCACTTGCCATGTTTTTCGTATGTTATGTTTGGCGAAAAAAACTGTTATTTGTGTAACGTGTAGCGCCTTTTATTGATAACTAGCTGTCCCCCGCGGCTTCGCCCCCGTTTTACCAGCATAGTGCCCGTTCCCGTGGAATTTCCGGGATAAAACTATCCCATGTCCGCCCACTGCGCCAACCGATGGTCAGTACTGCAGTACTGCTGCCCACCAATTTTCAGCCAAATCGGTTCAGCCGTAGGTACTTGAGTTATAAATAGTGTAACTAACACGACTTTCTTTTATATATAATAAGACTAGCTGTCCCCCGCGGCTTCGCTCCCGTCAATATTTCGTATCTATATATTAGTATCTATTATTTTTTGACAGCTATTTTTAATACATAACTCATGGCTAAATAGCCAAAACGGCAATTATAGCTAAAAGTGGCCACTTTTAGCAAAAATATCGACTTTGGCAACTATTTATGTTCTAAAGTACAAAACATAACTCTCAAAACATAATAAATACATTTCTTCAGTGCACTACAGAGCGGTTTTTTATCTACGTGTCTTAAATTTACCACAAATAATAAAAAACGATTGGCGGCGCTAGTGGACGGAATACACGCTCTTAATTTCATTTTTTTTCAACATTGCCCCACTCTAGGAAATCTATCCTGTGTTGTGGGTTCGTTCACAAACATACAAACTCACTCGCAAATCAAACCCGAGACACGCAGCGCAGTAGCCAAGCGCCCACCCACTGCGCCAACCGATGGTCAGTACAGTACGGCAGTACTGCTGGCCGTCCTAAGTTCAAATTCCAAATAATTCCGGAAATTATTTTGTAAAACAATAGGTATGGTTACAGATAGTTTAGAGTTTAAATATGTGCACTATGTTTTGCCAGTAGATGGCCTACAAAATTAACAAAAACAAGCGAATAAAATTAATTGGCATGCCAATAGATTACATTAAAAAATATTAATAATAATTAAATTTGATGTAAATTTGGTGTACAGCAAAATAAAAGTAAAGTGGCATGTCAATATAGATTACCTACACAAAAAATAATAATAATTGAATAAAAAAAATATAAAATATATGTTTGTTAACAGGAAACCAAATAAATTAAGTGTGGTGTGGACCAGACGGTCGCGGCGAGTGATCACAGACCCGCTGGAATGGGAGCCGTCGCTGAAAGACCCGCTCAAGTAAGTGTTTTTTTTTTTTCGAAAATATATTTTCATCAAAAGCAATTCAGTGGGTTAAACAAACAATAGGTTAATTGAACTAAAAAACCTAATTAGTCCGTCAAATTGATTTTCAAAAAATATCCGACACAACAGCAATAAAATTGTACTGTTACGAGCTTGGGGTTCGTGACAATAAAAACAGCCGATTATTTAACCAAAAAAATGACACTTTAATTATCAAAACTAATTAACACTTTAAACACACTAATTACAACCACAATCGCACTAATAAACACTTCACTTAACTCGCAGTTGAAGATCGCTTCCGAAGATTCGCTTGTATCGCCAATTCAATACTGACTGAGTCGCGAGCTTTGCGCACCTTATATAGTCCGACAGTAATTTCCAGAACCTTCGAGAATGGAAATATCTAAAAAGTTCGGGAACATACCGGTCCCGACTGACTAGGTGAGCCGAAACATCGAGAATGTTCTAGCATCGAAAATTCTAGAAAGATCGTGACCCAATTAGTTCCACTACTCGATACTAGATGGCGTTAGTAGTACGTTGTGAACCCGGCATTAATTCTGGCGCGTAACAGTACCTACTATAACTAAAAATATACAAAAATATTATAATACTTACAGTGAAAATAGAATCAAAGTTGCTCGAAAAACAGACGAGATTATAATGCATCTGCCATATAAAACGCTATTGCAAATAACAAAATCGCATGCGTAAAAAATGCGTCTGGCGTAGTTGCGGGACTATTCGATAGAGATACCGCGGCTCCGGAACACAAAGGGCACATGAAGGAACATGGATGGGTTTTAGTCAAAAGCAAATCAAATCAAATCATTTATAATTTTTTTTTAAATTTTTATAAATGATTTATAATTTTTTTTTTAATTTTTATAAATAAAAAAAAAAAGGGTTTTTTACTTTAGACTGCTCATAATCGTTATTCTGACCTAACCCAATGAGATTTTTAATAAAAAAAGAATTAATTAACTACTTTCACTAAAAAGAGCAATCTGAATAAAACCACAAATAGATATTGGCTCCGCTGAGCTGATACCTATTTGTGGTACTCTTGAAAAAAAATGAAAAAATGAGAAAAGAACCGACGAAAAATTCCAACACTGGGAATCATGCCCTGGACCCATGGAAATCGTTTGTGCGTCGATGTCAGATACACGCGGTATTAGGATTAACAAAAACCACTTTTTAATGGCAAGTGACTTCATACGAGATTTCAACACACTGTATCATCTTATTTTTTTATTTACGTGAAAAAAGAAAAAATACGAGTAGGATATATTTAGGAACTCTATCTGACGGACTAATTAGATTTTTTATTCCCCCTATTGATTCGTTTTTCAAAAAAATGTTGAGTCGGCGAGAGATTTTATTTATAAGATACTAGCTTCTGCCAGGAACATAAAAAGCCGTCATAAATAAAATAAAAAGAAAGATACAACTGTTTTATACGTGTGTTGTAATTTGCAGAGGGTCGGTAATCTACACGGTGCCCGAGAACCGAACAGTGGCGGTGACGCTGTTCAAAGACTCGCGCACCAACGAGCTGGAGGATAAGGACTGGACCTTCGTGCTCGAGGATGTGAGTAGCCTCGGGGATGTGTCTCCTGCCAGGGTACAGGAATGTGTTCGACTGGGAAAGTCCGGACCTACGGATTTACGATTAGTCTCGAACCCGAACTATGGTCGGCACTAGATAAACGTGCTATAAAGTACATTGACCTTTCCCTAATATCCCTTCGTAGTTACTTGAACAACAAGATAGAGTTAACAGGTTTCTTCTGGGTAAGCTCGCTCCATCGTAGACTTTGTCATCTCTGACCAAGACGTAAGTCAAGAGCAAACACATCGGAAATAAAAAAAAAACCGTTTTTCATTATTAAAGAACGTAAAGGATCACGATAGAAGTCGATAATTTCATTATTTCTGTTTTTGATATTAAGAAAGTCAATGTGTGTGGGTTATTGACCGTTATAGTACGGGTATCTGACGTCTACCATAAGAATTAATGCAACAATAACCCAACCTAATGTTAGTCTGGCGGATTGAGTTCTTTATGCGGCCTACTCAAATGTCCTTACTTTGGTATTGTTCGTCGGGTCGTTAAGCTCCTTAAAGTTCTAAGTTTGAGCTACACGACAACTGGCAAATGCTTGTACTGTCTGGACAGGTCCACTCAAATCTGTGTGGTACTTTCCTCAAAATACCACTTCAGACATTAACCTTCATGGTTCTCATATGATTTGACCAGTACGATTGTATATTTGTTTAAAAGTCTTGAATATTTGAAATAAAAAATATATATATATATATGTTTGCCAGGTATCAATAACGGGCAAGCGTCGCCGACTAGCTGTGTGCTCCATCAACATGCGCAAATACGCCAGTCTGGAGCCTTCACAACGCACCCTGGTACTGACCCTGGATCCGACCACCCAGAAGATAATGGCTGCTTCCATCCAACTGACCCTACACACTGTACTGCTGCGAGAGGGCCAGGCCACGTAAGTCGTCGACGAATCACCCCAGGGGGGCTACTTTCTAGGCCCGAAGTCCGAAGACATGGCGGAGTAAATTTTCCTGAAAACCCTCATTTTAACATTCGCATCTAAATCGTAATCTGTCAAAAATATATGAAAATGCAAAAGTTGTTTAAAATTATTAGAATTGGCCCCCTGATTTAAACTGGTGTTACAGACCAATTTAAATCAAAAACTGTTACCCTCAAGTAATAAAACAAGTTGTATTTAGTCCCAGACCAAAGTTTCAAATTGATAATTCAACGAATGGCTTGAAGTTTTAGATTTTTCAATTTGACGGCACAGTTGGCGCAGTGGTTGAGCGATTGATTGCTGCGCTGGTTGCCCCGGGTTCGATTACTACATATATTTGTTGCATACAGTTGTTCCGGGTCTAGCTGTTTGTGTATGTGAGTTATATGTTTGTAAACGCATCCAAGATACAGGAGAAATTCTTAGTACGGGGCAAGGTTTAAAAAAAAAACTTGTTTTGTAATAATAATCGATCTACCATAATCTCAGGTTATCAAACAATCATTAACATAACATTTTGTATACTTGCAGCGACGATGACATGCAGTCGCTAGCGTCTCTGCTGTCAGTGAACAATAACTCTGACATCGCCGTGCTAGAAGATCTGGACGAGGACGACTATACGCTGTCTGACAACTCTACTAGACAGGTGAGAGATACTAGTTTGGAGGGTATGCGGTACAGAGAGTAAACTCCCGCAAACCTCCATTGAAAAGGGAGGATCCTCCGACCGGTCGGTTGTTGTGTCCGGTGCGGGCAACTGCCCGATAGTTCATATTCGGGCTGATGTATATGTTCAAATCGCACGGTAAACTCTGCTTGTTCGATGTAGGATTCTTAGTTCGCTGACAATTGGATAGATGGCGTCGCGGTTCTTTTTGCTGCAGTATAGATTTGTTTTGTTGTTTTTTTTTCTGGCGGCATTAATGTCGCTACACTAGCTTATAGTATAGCACGGCTACAAACTGCCCATCAAACATGACACTTACTCTTTATTTCATTGATTTTTATTTCAATACTGAACCTTATGAATAATTTCGAATCGCATTAGAACACAGGGTGTTTTTTTACAAATTTAAGTTTCGAAGGGAAGTAATGGGTTAAAGAAATCTATTTGAATTTGATGAAATTACCCAGAATTTACGTTTAATTTTAGTTGGAAACCTAAGCAACTAACATTAAACGTAAATACAGTTTTTGCAGTATGGTTGATGTTTTTAATACTTCTGTTTGAGATCTATAAGCACGTTATTCTGGACGCAATAGAGTATTCCCAACTACAACACCTGAAATTTGTATACAAGCGACCATCATAAAGCTAATCTATTATATCTTATGCCTATATGAAATATGACTAAAGTTTCTGTAAAGTTTCTTTGTGAAGTGATACATCATTATCTGCCTAGCCTTTTCCCTACTACATTTGGGTCGGCTTCCACTCAAACCAGATTCAGCTGAATACCAGTATTTTACGTGGAGCGGCTGCCTACTAGACCTCCACAACCCATTAACTGGGTAACACGGTACTTCTTGGTAAGACTGGAGTCAGATTTACTGGCTTCTGACAATCCGTAACGACTGCCAAAGATTTACAAATGACAGCCGGGACCAACGATTTAACGTACTTTCCGAGGCACGGAGGAAACTCGGTATGTTAAGATGCTCATCTATCCACAGACCAACCTTGGCAAGCGTAGCTTAACCGTAAAGAATTTCTCTCCGTGAAGTGATACTAAGGCCAGTTTCACCGGTTACGGATAAAGTGTCGGTTACTTATCTGATGGATAACTAACCGACACTTATAATACTATAATTTTATAATACTCTCAAATACTTAATAAATCTGCCAGATATCGCTATCCGACACCTGTGAAACCAAAAATTTTAGTTCATCTGCCAGATAAGTTCCTAATAGGCTAACCGACACTTTAACCGTAACCGGTGAAACTGGCTAGTATCATAAATTATTATAAAAATAATTTAATTATTATGCAAAACTAATCCTCATTTCCATCCCCAGATGTTCGACCTCCGCCAGCAAATGGAAGAGATGACACAAAGCCTCACGAACAGCGACATGGCGGCCACCCCCAACAGCGTGCAGAGCCTCAACTTCGACAGCTCGCGCACCCCCACCGCGCCGCTCTCCCCCGAGCGTGGCGAGCGGGTCGAGCGGGTCGAGCGTGGCGAGCGTGGCGAGCGTGGCGAGCGTGTCGAGCGTGTCGAGCCCCAGGAACCTCGCACCCCCGTACCGACCGACCCCGCGCACAACGACAACGATATCTTCGAGCCCATGAACAAGTCCAGACCAGAGATGTTGAGCAACTTGACCAAAATGGCGCTCAAACCGGAACCCAAGTTCTTCTCGACGCCCAAACAGAATAATGTTGGGGTTGACAATAAAGGGGAGTTGAAGGGGGTCGTCTTGAAACCTAAGATGGTCGCTATGAGGAATTTGAAGGTGAGTTAACTTATGGCGTGATCGTGGTCAAGGGCAAGCCTTTTCCTCAATAAAAACAACTTAACATACTCAGAAATTGATAAAAACATTAATTTATGCACAAAAACTTATAAAAAGGGAATCAGAGCAAAAATTCATTGGGCATCACGAAATTTGTCAATATCACTAAGGCTGATTTTTTTACCGTATTTATAAGCCAACGTTTCACTTAAAAAAATACCCTTTCCGAAGTTTGCTCTATTGATGGCAACACCATCATACACCTCAGCCTAATTCTTTCAGGAATACAGGATGTAATGTTTTGTTACAGCCGTTAGAGTTGAAGACTAACCTCAACAGCATCAACCTGGACCGCAACGAGAACGAAAAGGATGAGGACAGTGATAAGACGCCCACCGCCGCCGACATGGAGAAACTGTTCCCCGGCAAGTTTGATAAGGAGAAGACTCCGGTGAGTTATCAGCCAGGTACCAGCTTGATGCCCTTGAGGCAATTGAGAAACGAGCCAAGAGGAACATCGCCATAGGCTCCTCGAGTCGAAGATCTACAAGTCTTGAGCATCGACGCCGAGTTCTTAGTCTTCAAAAAATCCGGCCAAGTGCGAGTCGGAATCGCGTGCAAATGGTTTCGAACCAGTTTTTATTTTTTACCTATCATTTTAAAACTACAGACTTCATATAATTGTCCTGTAATCTTTAGGAATGCATTTTTATTTTCAAAATGTTAGGCTCAGCTGTTTAGGATATTAGGGGGGGAGGGGGTATTGGTCATTTTTAGTTTCATTTGATATGTCACAAGATATAGTTTTATTTTTTTTGTTCTTGTTTGACCCCCAAAGAGACCCCCGAGGTCCGTGGTTGGGTCCCAAAAGTCCATATGTACACCAAATTTCAACAGAATCGGTCCAATAGATCCGGAGAAAACTGGCTCTGACAGACGGACACGCGAGTGATGCTGGAAATATATCAATCCTTTTTGAAGACTAGTAACATTGTCAAGCAGACTTCAATCTGTAATATACTCTCAATACTGCTCAGTTCCACACTGTTTTTTTCGATACATTTAGCTTCATTGACTCGGCGTCCGTAACAGGCGGAGTAGTGGGGGGCATCACGACATGACAGCGTCGTTTCTGTCACGGCATACTATTTTTGTTTTACAGCAAAGCCGCTCCGATAGATGTTGAACATTAAAAATAGTTATATTTACGGCTATATCTGAGTGCCTTTTTTTGGCCAATAGGCTTCTTAAGACGTCTCCACGAGCGAGGGAATCGCGGCGAGTTGACGTTTTTTCACTCATCGAATCGCCGCGATAATATTGCCGTGTGGAGACAGGTTCATAGAGTTGCTTTAGAAATAGCCACATCCGCCGCCTCATAGGGGCTGCGGAAGCTTTCTGCTCAACTGGTGTTGCTGAGGGACTTCAACGACCATCAGGAGTGGCTCTTCCCATACCAGCACACAGATCATGCTGGACGAGAGGCGCGAAATCTGGCGCTAGCGTTAAATCTCACCCAGCTGGTCCAGGGGGCAACGAGGGTGCCGGACGTTGATTCGCACACACCTTCTCCTGACCACCGACACCGAGACACTGGGGACACCGAGTAGCGGTCTGGACCGCTACTCGGTGTCGATTTCTATTCCGCTGGGTAGTTCGGACCACTGTCTGGTGAAATCTGTGTCCGTCTACTCCCCACCCGATCTTAGCCCTAGAGGCACTCGGCGGGTGTGGTGATACAGGTCAGCAGATTGGGATGGCATGCGATCTTTCTTCGCATGTTATCCTTTCCACTTTGGCAGTCTACTTGCTCTTCAACTGATGCATCGTCGTGCGCGGACGCCGTGACAGATGTGCTGCGGCAGGGAATGGAGTACGACATTCCGTTCTCGGTCATAGTGATGTCTGGCGAAGCTCGCCCGTGGTTTGGTACTGAGTGCAATCGTGCTAATGCGCTGAAGCATGAGGCTTACCTAGCATGGGTCTACGCCCGTACCCGCAAAGCAAGTGACGTGATTCAGAAGAAGAGAGCCTTCAACAGGGCTGCCAAGTCCTGCAAGAAGGTGTTGCGGAGGGCTCGGTTCGACCACATTAGCCGAATAGGGAACAAACTTGCTTCATACCCAGCAGGTAGTAAAGCTTTTGGTCCCTGGCTAAGTCCGTCGAATCGAACTTCTGCCGCCCCTCACTGCCACCACTGCTGAGACCCGACGGGTCGCTGGCCCACTCCGCTGAGGAGAAAGCAAACTTGTTCGCCTCTATGTTTGCGGAATCGTCACGTCTGGATTCTGGTAGCGCGAGCCCCCCTGCTCCTCCTGTTAGCCAAGTCCAAGCTAACGTGCAGCCCATGCCTAAGAAGGGTAGTCGAGCTGAGTCGTCAAATAATAGACCCATCTCGGTAATGTCCATAGTCTGTAAGAGTATGGAACGGGTACTGAATCGTAAGTTCCTGACATACCTAGAAGCGAACGATATCCTTAGTGACCGACAATACGGCTTTCGCCGAAATCGGTCAACTGGGGATCTTCTAGCGTATACCATTCACATCTGGAGTGAGGCCATTGAGAGGCATGGGGAAGCACTTGCGGTCTCCCTAGACATCTCGAAGGCCTTCGACAGGGTCTGGCACGATGGTCTTATTAGTAAGCTTCCTTCCTTCGGCCTGCCCGCCGTATTGTGTGGTTGGATTGCAGATTTCCTGAGGGATCGGTCTATCCGAGTGGTCATACATGGGTATGCAGACAACAGCACTGTTGCTGAGAGATACGTGTCCGACGCACGAGCTGGTGGGTCACAGACCCGGTCTCTCCGGGAGGCTATGGTTGAGCGCTTGAACGTGTCCTTACAAGCTGTCTCTGAATGGGGCGATGCTAATCTGGTCAAGTTCAATGCTGCGAAGACCCAAGCGTGTCTCTTTTCCACTAGAGCCAATTCCACCCAGCTCCATCTCTCCGCGGTGTAACCCTGCCGATAACCGACAGACTTGAGCTTCTTGGTGTTACGTTAACATCTACCCTAAATTTTGGCCCTTTCATAGAGGCCAATGCTCAAGTGGCTGCTAGAAAGTTGGGGATCCTGGCAAAGGTGAGACGGTACTTCACGCCAGAACAGCTTCTTAAACTGCATCAAGCGCAAGTTCGGTCGTGAATGGAGTACTGCTCTCAACTTTGGGACGGATCTGCCAAATACCAGCTTGATGCCCTTGAGTCAATTGAGAAACGAGCCAAGAGGATCATCGGCAATGATAGGCTCGTCGAATCGAAGCTCCAAAGTCTAAAGCATCGACGGCGAGTTAGATTAGATTAGATTAGATTAGATTTATTTTGTAAAACATGAGTACAGTAAATAGGTTTTATATATAATGATGATGTTGCTACATGTTTTGCCATTTATGGCGTACAAAATCAGTGGAACAATCAGATAAAGTAATTCAATTAACGAAATAAATCAAGTTAAAATTATAAGTATAAAATCAAGTTTCAGTCAGAATTTCCATGTCAAAATCTAAGTTGAATAATTACAATGTCAAAATTTAAGTTGAATAATTACAATATCAAAATTTAAGTTGAATAATTACAATGTCAAAATTTAAGTGGGATTAATATTTCAATGTCAAAATAAAAATTATATTAAAAAGATAGCAATGTCAATATTTAAATTCAATTTTCAGTTGCTGGCCTGTCGGTTTTCTATCGGTTACATTTTGGGGAGTGTGCGACGGAATTGCATAATTTAATTCCGCCAAGCCCGTTCCACCATCGAACCACAAGACGTACGGCGATGCGCTACCGGTACATGGTGGACATCCCACCTATACGCACAAAACGTTTTGGGAATACATTCATTGTGCGTACAGGTAAAGAGTGGAATTCCCTGCCGGAGTCTGTGCTTCCTGATAGCTACAACCTGGGAGTCTTTAAGTCAAGAGTAAATAAGTTACTTCTAGGCAAGCGTGCTTCACCTATAGACTGCATCATCGCTTACCATCAGGTGAGATAGCGGTCAAACGTATGCTTATCAAAAGGCAAAAAAATAAATAAATACGTGGCACGGACAATAATATCACCGCGATTCTCTTGCTCATGGAGGCGGCCCCTGAGCCACTTTACGAGCACTTGTAATATTTGTTAAAGTTGTTCCTATACCTCTCGCAGGTACAAGACCTGCTAGAATGGTGCCAGAGCGTGACGCGCGAGTACAAGTCTTGCCGCGTCACCAACTTGACTACAAGCTTCCGCTCCGGCCTCGCCTTCTGCGCTATTATACACCGGTTCAGACCTGACCTTATGTGAGTACCTCCGTGTTGACGTCACCAACTTGACTACAAGCTTCCGCTCCGGCCTCGCCTTCTGCGCTATTATACACCGGTTCAGACCTGACCTTATGTGAGTACCTCCGTGTTGACGTCACCAACTTGACTACAAGCTTCCGCTCCGGCCTCGCCTTCTGCGCTATTATACACCGGTTCAGACCTGACCTTATGTGAGTACCTCCGTGTTGACGTCACCAACTTGACTACAAGCTTCCGCTCCGGCCTCGCCTTCTGCGCTATTATACACCGGTTCAGACCTGACCTTATGTGAGTACCTCCGTGTTGACGTCACCAACTTGACTACAAGCTTCCGCTCCGGCCTCGCCTTCTGCGCTATTATACACCGGTTCAGACCTGACCTTATGTGAGTACCTCCGTGTTGACGTCACCAACTTGACTACAAGCTTCCGCTCCGGCCTCGCCTTCTGCGCTATTATACACCGGTTCAGACCTGACCTTATGTGAGTACCTCCGTGTTGACGTCACCAACTTGACTACAAGCTTCCGCTCCGGCCTCGCCTTCTGCGCTATTATACACCGGTTCAGACCTGACCTTATGTGAGTACCTCCGTGTTGACGTCACCAACTTGACTACAAGCTTCCGCTCCGGCCTCGCCTTCTGCGCTATTATACACCGGTTCAGACCTGACCTTATGTGAGTACCTCCGTGTTGACGTCACCAACTTGACTACAAGCTTCCGCTCCGGCCTCGCCTTCTGCGCTATTATACACCGGTTCAGACCTGACCTTATGTGAGTACCTCCGTGTTGACGTCACCAACTTGACTACAAGCTTCCGCTCCGGCCTCGCCTTCTGCGCTATTATACACCGGTTCAGACCTGACCTTATGTGAGTACCTCCGTGTTGACGTCACCAACTTGACTACAAGCTTCCGCTCCGGCCTCGCCTTCTGCGCTATTATACACCGGTTCAGACCTGACCTTATGTGAGTACCTCCGTGTTGACGTCACCAACTTGACTACAAGCTTCCGCTCCGGCCTCGCCTTCTGCGCTATTATACACCGGTTCAGACCTGACCTTATGTGAGTACCTCCGTGTTGACGTCACCAACTTGACTACAAGCTTCCGCTCCGGCCTCGCCTTCTGCGCTATTATACACCGGTTCAGACCTGACCTTATGTGAGTACCTCCGTGTTGACGTCACCAACTTGACTACAAGCTTCCGCTCCGGCCTCGCCTTCTGCGCTATTATACACCGGTTCAGACCTGACCTTATGTGAGTACCTCCGTGTTGACGTCACCAACTTGACTACAAGCTTCCGCTCCGGCCTCGCCTTCTGCGCTATTATACACCGGTTCAGACCTGACCTTATGTGAGTACCTCCGTGTTGACGTCACCAACTTGACTACAAGCTTCCGCTCCGGCCTCGCCTTCTGCGCTATTATACACCGGTTCAGACCTGACCTTATGTGAGTACCTCCGTGTTGACGTCACCAACTTGACTACAAGCTTCCGCTCCGGCCTCGCCTTCTGCGCTATTATACACCGGTTCAGACCTGACCTTATGTGAGTACCTCCGTGTTGACGTCACCAACTTGACTACAAGCTTCCGCTCCGGCCTCGCCTTCTGCGCTATTATACACCGGTTCAGACCTGACCTTATGTGAGTACCTCCGTGTTGACGTCACCAACTTGACTACAAGCTTCCGCTCCGGCCTCGCCTTCTGCGCTATTATACACCGGTTCAGACCTGACCTTATGTGAGTACCTCCGTGTTGACGTCACCAACTTGACTACAAGCTTCCGCTCCGGCCTCGCCTTCTGCGCTATTATACACCGGTTCAGACCTGACCTTATGTGAGTACCTCCGTGTTGACGTCACCAACTTGACTACAAGCTTCCGCTCCGGCCTCGCCTTCTGCGCTATTATACACCGGTTCAGACCTGACCTTATGTGAGTACCTCCGTGTTGACGTCACCAACTTGACTACAAGCTTCCGCTCCGGCCTCGCCTTCTGCGCTATTATACACCGGTTCAGACCTGACCTTATGTGAGTACCTCCGTGTTGACGTCACCAACTTCACTACAACGTCAACATCCGTCAACATCCGTTAGCACTGATGCATTTAAAGTTATTGCGTGAAAAATTCAAAAAGTCACTGTCTTATCAAACCAAAATACTTTCGGATTTTGTGTTTATACTAGGGAGAAAGTATTTTGGATTTTTAAGACCGATACAGACATTGCGAGGCATCCGCAGCACACGGGCGCTCATCGCATGTTGCATGCTCATCGCAGGCGTGCGCGGCGCATGCCTCGCAATGTCTGTATTCACCAATACAGTTCTAAAAAGTGTCCGTGATTTTTAATACAAAGAAACAACAAAGAAGTAAATTCACGTTTCTGTTGGTTACTAGACAAACGTTGTGACATTGCTACGCGTCCAGCGTAGCAATGTCTATTTTACTTATCAAAAAGCCCAACACTTTTTCCATATCTGGTGTTAAAAACACATTATTTGAGTTTGTAAAAATTATCGTAGGAGGTAAAGGTTATTTGAATGTTTCCAGAGACTTCTCGGGCTTACAGCCTGACGAGGCGGAGAAGAACCTCCGCGTTGCGCTGGAGGCGAGCTCCAAGCTGGGCATCTCGCAGGTGCTGACGGCCGCCGACGTGTGCGAGCGGCAGCTGCCCGACAGGCTCGCGGTACGTGTCGCTACTATACATCTCGCAGGTGCTGACGGCCGCCGACGTGTGCGAGCGGCAGCTGCCCGACAGGCTCGCGGTACGTGTCGCTACTATACATCTCGCAGGTGCTGACGGCCGCCGACGTGTGCGAGCGGCAGCTGCCCGACAGGCTCGCGGTACGTGTCGCTACTATACATCTCGCAGGTGCTGACGGCCGCCGACGTGTGCGAGCGGCAGCTGCCCGACAGGCTCGCGGTACGTGTCGCTACAACCTTTTAGAGGCTGTAAGGGTTGCCGCGCTTGACTCGGTTGAACGCAGAGCTAAGAGGCTCATCGGCGACGAAAAACTGGTGGATGCCAAGCTACATAGCTTGGCTAATCGCCGCAAGGTTGCCTGCTTGTCGATTTTATATAGATTGTACTTCAGAGAGTGTGCCCAAGAACTTCACGACCTCATCCCACCGGCCCTCTTCTACCATCGCACTGCGACTTACCATCCCTACCTTGTTGCTATTCCAAAAATTCCCAATTAGGGTTTCCAAACGTCTCTTTTATAATGCGCACAGCCAAGGAGTGGAACTCTCTGCCTGCGGCTGTGTTTCCGAACGCTTACATCCCTAATCTCTTTAAAGTTAGAGTGATGAGGCTCCTTCTGGGTAAGTTGGCTCCATAGTAGACTTTGTCTCTGTCATCTCTGACCAAGACTAGAAGAAATATACATACATATAGACGCTTGAAAAACATACCCTCCTTAAATTCTATCGCAGTCGAGTAAATATGTCTTCTTTTTCGTTTCCAGATAATGACGTATCTCTTCCAACTACGAGCTCATTTCACGGGAAACGAATTACAAGTAGAACAATTAGGTAAGTTATCACTATGGTAAGCCGCCTATTTCGATTGTTTGTTAAGAGTTCCAAACCTGCGGCAAATTGTCGCGCTGCGGACGGACTTCCGGCGCGATCTCATGGCGTCATGGAGACGACGACTATCGCAACCCAGCGCAGGGCACGCCACAATAGCGGCGATAAGTCCCCTCTTTGAGGAGTGGCTTGAGAGGCGCCACGGCGTCCTCACCTTCCGCCTGACGCAGGTCCTCACCGGACATGGATGTTTCGGGAGGTACCTGCACCGAATTCGGCGGGAGGAAGCGCCCGGGTGTCAGCACTGCGAGGATCGACCGGAGGACACGGTGGAGCACACTGTGCAGGTGTGCCCCGCTTGGGCGGCGCACCGCCGTGTCCTCGAAACGGCGATCGGCGGCGACCTCTCGCGTCCGGCCCTGGTCCAAGCCATGGTCCGGAGCGAGACGGAATGGGACGCCGTTGCCTCCTTCTGCGAGGCAGTCATGCTAGCGAAGGAGGTGGCGGAGCGGGAGAGGAGACCCTCTCGTCCCGGCCGCCGTGGTGGACGCCGCGGGCGTCGGGGGCCACCTGGTGACCTCCGGCCACCGTAGGCGCGGGCCTGTGGACGGCGAGCTATGGGTGGCTCGCCGTCCGTCCGTCTAGACAGGCCGTGTCGACGGCGCGTTAGTGTTCCACGCGCGCCTCAAAGAGAGTCAGCAACACAGAGGGGCCCGAAAGGGCCGACGCCTGCCGGAGTCGCGGGATTATTCGCAAGAGACACCGTGGCTCCGGAACACAAAGGGCAATGAAGGAACATGGATGGGTTTTAGTCAGTAGAAGTCTGACACTCCCTCCCGCTACACCCAGAGCGGGAGGAGTCATTGGATGATTTCCCATCCCTAAAAAAAAAAAAAAAAAGAGTTCCAAACCTCAAGTAAAAACGGAACCCTTATCTTATAGGATCACTCGGTTGTCTGTCTGTCTGTCCGCCTGTCATAGCCGATTTTCTCCAAAATTACTGGACCGATACAGTTGACATTTTGTACACATATTACACCTCTTGTAACCCAAACATGCGTCACGCTGAAGTAGTAGCACAAAGGCTGCGCTGTCGTTCAATGTCAAGGGTAAACCTCCATTGAAGGGAGGATCCTCCGACTGGACGGTTGTTTGGTGCGGGCAACAGCCCGGTAGTTGATATTCGGGCATATATATATATGTTCAAATCGCACAGTCAACTCTGAAACCGCGATGCAGGATTTCAACGTAATAGTTCGCTGCTAGTTGGATAGATGGCGTTGCGGTAATTTTTGTTGCGATGTGGTTTTGCTCCGTTAGTTTTTGTTGTGGCGGCATGGATACAGCTACAAAAGTGTCATGAAAATAAATAAATAACTTTATAAAAAGGTTTTCCAACTGATGTAACAAATGTATTGTGAGGGTTTTGAAACACTCACCATCGTCAACACAAAGCTTGTGATGTTTGAAAGGAAATGACACGATGGGTGGATGGGATGTTATACTCGAACCCCTTCTGGCGAGTTCGTCCGCTGCATCGTTGCCTCGGGATTAGCTATGTCCTTTAATCCATTGAATGGTTACCTTGCTGTGTCTACCATCCTGGTTGAGACGCTGGTGACACTCGAGAATCAGTCCAGAGCTAACTGTGTGGCTGTTCAGAGCTTGCAGGACGGCCATGCTGTCTGAAAATATATTTCGGACAGCAGGGTCGGTTTCAGTGGTCTTTAACTCCCCTGGTAAGGATGGCTGCAGCTTCCAGGGAGATGTCAATACACTTAGCTTGAAACACTGTGTTGTGGACTTCCAATCGTATGGCTATTAACGTAACACTATCAACTTATTTCCAGGTAACGACGAGACGGAATCCTCGTACCTAGTAGGGCGCCACGACACGGACGGCTCCATCCCGCAGGAACTGTTCAGCAGAGAGATCAGCATGCGGCGCTCGCGGAACGTGATCGACAGGCCGAGACCGGGGTGAGTCCACTATCCTCGTACCTAGTAGGTAGTAGGGCGGCACCACACGGACAGAGATCAGCATGCGGCGCTCGCGGAACGTGATCGACAGGCCGAGACCGGGGTGAGTCCACTATCCTCGTACCTAGTAGGTAGTAGGGCGGCACCACACGGACAGAGATCAGCATGCGGCGCTCGCGGAACGTGATCGACAGGCCGAGACCGGGGTGAGTCCACTATCCTCGTACCTAGTAGGTAGTAGGGCGGCACCACACGGACAGAGATCAGCATGCGGCGCTCGCGGAACGTGATCGACAGGCCGAGACCGGGGTGAGTCCACTATCCTCGTACCTAGTAGGTAGTAGGGCGGCACCACACGGACAGAGATCAGCATGCGGCGCTCGCGGAACGTGATCGACAGGCCGAGACCGGGGTGAGTCCACTATCCTCGTACCTAGTAGGTAGTAGGGCGGCACCACACGGACAGAGATCAGCATGCGGCGCTCGCGGAACGTGATCGACAGGCCGAGACCGGGGTGAGTCCACTATCCTCGTACCTAGTAGGTAGTAGGGCGGCACCACACGGACAGAGATCAGCATGCGGCGCTCGCGGAACGTGATCGACAGGCCGAGACCGGGGTGAGTCCACTATCCTCGTACCTAGTAGGTAGTAGGGCGGCACCACACGGACAGAGATCAGCATGCGGCGCTCGCGGAACGTGATCGACAGGCCGAGACCGGGGTGAGTCCACTATCCTCGTACCTAGTAGGTAGTAGGGCGGCACCACACGGACAGAGATCAGCATGCGGCGCTCGCGGAACGTGATCGACAGGCCGAGACCGGGGTGAGTCCACTATCCTCGTACCTAGTAGGTAGTAGGGCGGCACCACACGGACAGAGATCAGCATGCGGCGCTCGCGGAACGTGATCGACAGGCCGAGACCGGGGTGAGTCCACTATCCTCGTACCTAGTAGGTAGTAGGGCGGCACCACACGGACAGAGATCAGCATGCGGCGCTCGCGGAACGTGATCGACAGGCCGAGACCGGGGTGAGTCCACTATCCTCGTACCTAGTAGGTAGTAGGGCGGCACCACACGGACAGAGATCAGCATGCGGCGCTCGCGGAACGTGATCGACAGGCCGAGACCGGGGTGAGTCCACTATCCTCGTACCTAGTAGGTAGTAGGGCGGCACCACACGGACAGAGATCAGCATGCGGCGCTCGCGGAACGTGATCGACAGGCCGAGACCGGGGTGAGTCCACTATCCTCGTACCTAGTAGGTAGTAGGGCGGCACCACACGGACAGAGATCAGCATGCGGCGCTCGCGGAACGTGATCGACAGGCCGAGACCGGGGTGAGTCCACTATCCTCGTACCTAGTAGGTAGTAGGGCGGCACCACACGGACAGAGATCAGCATGCGGCGCTCGCGGAACGTGATCGACAGGCCGAGACCGGGGTGAGTCCACTATCCTCGTACCTAGTAGGTAGTAGGGCGGCACCACACGGACAGAGATCAGCATGCGGCGCTCGCGGAACGTGATCGACAGGCCGAGACCGGGGTGAGTCCACTATCCTCGTACCTAGTAGGTAGTAGGGCGGCACCACACGGACAGAGATCAGCATGCGGCGCTCGCGGAACGTGATCGACAGGCCGAGACCGGGGTGAGTCCACTATCCTCGTACCTAGTAGGTAGTAGGGCGGCACCACACGGACAGAGATCAGCATGCGGCGCTCGCGGAACGTGATCGACAGGCCGAGACCGGGGTGAGTCCACTATCCTCGTACCTAGTAGGTAGTAGGGCGGCACCACACGGACAGAGATCAGCATGCGGCGCTCGCGGAACGTGATCGACAGGCCGAGACCGGGGTGAGTCCACTATCCTCGTACCTAGTAGGTAGTAGGGCGGCACCACACGGACAGAGATCAGCATGCGGCGCTCGCGGAACGTGATCGACAGGCCGAGACCGGGGTGAGTCCACTATCCTCGTACCTAGTAGGTAGTAGGGCGGCACCACACGGACAGAGATCAGCATGCGGCGCTCGCGGAACGTGATCGACAGGCCGAGACCGGGGTGAGTCCACTATCCTCGTACCTAGTAGGTAGTAGGGCGGCACCACGATACTGCAACAATTTGAATTTTACTCACAAATTCACCGTCACGTCATTTCCAAACAACGCTTCGAAAAATAAATTTTCAACTCACAATGAGGGCTGAAATATTGTTTGTATGTAATTCTGTAGCCAAGTATTTTAACAAATTCCTATACGTTTTATAAACAAGGCGCTTTGTTTCTAAATCAGAAGTAAATTCAGCTATGAAATTCTGAAGTAAACACAGACACCAAAATATTTTTCAGTAACATATGGTTTAAAGTTGACACTACCCTTCCATAGATGGCATTGGCGTCGAATTAGATCGCGCTATGGTTTCGTTACCAACGGCTACGTATTAGTTGTACCAAACTTGATTCTTAAGCCTTGTCACATCCGAAGTAAACATTGTTATACTTCTTTAGGTTTTTAATGTTATGAAATACACTTCTGGACACATCTATTGGCCCACCTTAGAGTTAAGGTTTCGATGGCCCCTACCGAAATATGATTGCTAGATTGAACAAAAACTGTTGATGCAGTTTTAAACCTGATACATTTTACAATCTTTTTCGATCGTATTGTTTTAAATTTGAATTCAGAATACCATACGACATGGAGCTACGCCTAACAAGTCGGGTATGCGCCTTGTTAAAGGCAATTGATTTTTGAATAAAAAACATGTTTTATCAAATAAAGGTTTAATTTAATAACGCGTGTTGCCTCCATGGGCATCTACCACAGCTCTCATACGATTAGGCATAGAGTTTATCAACCGCTCTATGAAATTTTGAGGGATCATCTCCCATTCCTCTTCTATGGCAGTTTTCAACTCCTGCATCGTCTGGCAACTGGCTGACGAGCCCTAACACGTCTTTTTAGCTCGTCCCACATGTGCTCAATGGGGTTCATGTCTGGGCTTCTGGCTGGCCAGTCCATAACTGTGATGTTCACATCCCGAAGATATTCCCTGACGATGCCGGCCGCATGGGCTCTTGCATTATCATGCATAAAAAGGAAATTTGGGCCCACATAGTCCGCGTATGGTATCACGTGAGGTTCTAAGCACTCACGAATGTACCTTTCAGCATTTAATGTTGGCAGCCGTGGTCCTGTAACAACCTCAAGTTGAGTTTTGCCGCTCGCGGATATACCGCCCCAGACAGTCCATGAGCCACCGCCATAAGCAACCCTCTCTTTAAAGCAGCATTGTGCGAAACTCTCTCCCTTACGTCGGTAGACCTTCTTCCTTCCATCATTGCCATGTAACACAATTTTAGACTCATCAGAAAAGAGTACACGGCTCCAATCTTGCTGTGTCCAATTTAAATGACTGCGTGCGAAATGAAGGCGCGCTGTTCGGTGGGCTCGCGTTAGTTTGGGCCCATTAGCTGGCTTGTGTGGTACCATATCGCGTTCTTTTAACCTTCTCCGAACAGTTCGAGCGCTCACAGATACTCCGTGGAAGTAGCGAAGTTGGTTTTGTATCTCAATGGAGGTAAGGTGACGATTTCTCAAGCTGGTCGTCACGATGAATCGATCCTGCCTTTCAGTTGTGACCCGAGATCGTGGCCTTCCTTGGCGACGAACAAAGCCTTCAGTCTCTAGGTACCTCTGATAAACATTTCGGACCGCAGATCGACTTAAATTAAGTTGAGCACTCACGTTTCTTTGGCTGTGTCCGGCCTGAATAAGTGCCACAGCTTGGGCGGCGACTTCAGGTGAAGTATCCATAGATTATTGATAGAACCTCACCTTAATGTTAAGAATAAGTAATGTTTGTTGCGAAACCAAAGATATCAATCACTTTTTCAAGAATTAAATCAAAGTAAACCAATAAAACCAAGTTTTCTTAGTATTCGATTGTTTGATATCAACAAACAGGCTCCAAATTGTCTTTTGTTTCTTTAAATTCTGTGTTCGAAATTCAAAAAAGACTATTGAATGAAATTGTGAATGTGCCAGGTTCAAAACTGCATAAAAACTTTTTGCTCGACCTAATATAAAATTTTAGCTAGGACCAAACGAAACTGAAAATACAAGGTGGGCCAATAGATGTGTCCAGAAGTGTATATCTAAAGCTACCTACTTCATGGTAATGATGATGTAGGTAGCTTTTCCCAACTGTATTGTGCAGTCTACACTACAATACAGTTGGGAACTAGGAGTGGGTTGGAACAGATAAAATTAGCTGTTTCACCTGTTTCAGTTCCAAAAAGAAAACCTGTTCCAAAAAAACAGCCAGTTCCACTGGAACTAAAGACTCATTGATTGCAACAGATACAGAAACAGTACCTGCTACCATAGATAATCCTGCTACTGAAAAGGTCAAGTCAAGAAACAGTGACAGGCAGGGAACAGGTTCTATCTCTTTCTATTACAATGAACCAGAGGAGCAAAGAGCTTGTTCCAAAGAACAGATGTTGTCTCTTTCTGTTATAATAAGTTAGAAGAGAATGGAGCATGTTCCATCTGAAACTGTTTCACATAGCTGTTCCAGGTCGTTTCGTTTTGTATGTCGAGTTACGGCTACTACGGTTGTTTGAGGAACAGGCGAATTAGGTAGGAGCTGTTATTTCGGTTCTGAGATACCTGTTTCATGTTGTTACTTTAAAATACCTGTTTTTTTTAACTGTTTCATTAAATACGCCTCACTCCTATTGGGAACTATAGCTGGGTGTGCGTGTATAATGTACATACACACCCTACAGAAATTGGGTAATGGTATTTCTTGGCAAAATTGCTGTCACATTTTCTGGCTTCTGAGAATCTGTAGTGACTGCTGTTGTTTGTTGTGTTTTTGTGGATAGTTTTAGGGTTCCGTACCCAAAGGGTAAGTAACGGGTTACTATTATCAAGCTTCCGCTGTCCGTCCGTTTGTCATCAGGCTGTATCTCAAGAACCGTAGTATAGGTAGACAGTTCCAATTTTTACTAATAGTGTATTTCTATTGCCTCTATAATAACAAATAGTAAAAATGAAGGTTTATGGAACGGAACCCTTCATGTGTGAGTCTGATTCGACCTGGGCTTGTGTTTCTGAAACTATAGAATATTGTGCACAAGGTAAAACCAAATAATCTAAGAAAAAATATTAATTAATTAAGTTCATAGTTCTGTCAGTCTCTTTTTAGAGTCGATGGTTGACTCTTTTTTTTTGTGATGGGTTTGCTCTTGGATTTTTTGGGCCCAGTAGCTGACCAGTAGGTGTCCTCCAAGGTACGGGTGTACAACCTATGACAGAATAAACGCAATACCTCTTAAGGGGTCATTGAACTCATCATAAGGAACAACTTTTATTATGGGACCAACCCCGAAATCGCGAAAAAAAATATCAGTTGTTCAGTACATTTTGTCGAGTTATGCGTACAAAAATGTATGGGGCAGTCTTATATGCGCTGATGATAGATAGCCTCAATCTCGCCTAATGGTAAGCGAGAAAAAAAGTGATGTGCCAAGAAAGTATTGTGTATTTTTCTGTATATGTACAAGAACATGTCATACAAAAATAACAATTTATTCAAGAAACAAAATTTTTTTTTTCGTGATTTCAGTGTTTGTCCCATAGTAAAAGTTGTTCATAATGATGAGTTCAATGATCCCTTAAGAGGTATTGCGTTTATTCTGTTACCAGTGGTATGAAAAGGTTATGTACAACATAATATAACAACCTACAATACAGCGACCTTCGCGTTCAATATAATAATGCACTGAGGGTGCTGCTGCGGCTGCCGTGGCGGTGTAGTGCGTCAGGGATATTTTCAGATATTAATATTGATGGTTTTGCCGCGATTATTAGAAAAAGATGTGCATCCCTGATGTCTCGTGTTCGCGGCAGCACCAACAGTATTCTCAGTGTATTCGCAGATCAGTGGGATTCCCCGATGTTGCGGAGGTGGATGCGGCTCCACACCGAAAAGAGATTGCCCATGAACAGTACTCTTGATAAATTACTTGTGTCTCAAAACCTTGAACGTCATGAAATATTTAAAATAAAAATATGTTTTTTTTAAAAGATTTTGATTGATATTTAAAATGGGATAGTTTTTTGAAAAATAATTAGTACTTTTATGTTTCCGACGTTATAGTACGCCATGTTTTACTACCAACTGTCAATACTAGGGATGTCCATTTTTTCTATTGCGGGTAATGTGCGTACCTACCTACATAAAATAAAATGATATCGATTTTGTATTGATTGTTCAATCTTTTATTGTAAAGTAATAACTGAGTTCTAAATCACAAGTTGTTGCTGGCATTATCAATATCAGTGGTTGTAAACGGCGACATCGGCGCTAAGTTGTATTTGTGAAATACCAAGGGCTGGTTTACGGAGATAGATCAAAAATCGATATTTCATCAGTATGGGTACAACCTTATTTGACGTTTATTGCGCGTCTGTCATATTTTTGCAATACAATACTGTTATTTCTGCTGGTTTTGGTACGTTGTGCTTCGAGTCAAGCCTTTTAGTTCCTCCGTTACTGCTACCAACCCATTGAAAATAAACATATTTTTAACGCCACTGCACCGTGTGTATTGTTTATTACTAAAAGCCGGACTTTTTGAGTTGTGATCATGGCGAGTGCGACTGTGATGCAATGTCTCAACTGCTCTTTGAGATTAACGCCACTTAGGCGCAGACACATGTTGTCGGAGATTCCGAATAACATCCTGGACATTTTACGAGTCTCATCAATACCGGTAAGAATGCATATTGTATTTTTAACGTAGTAGGATATTTTTTAGTTAGGAACTGCGCTTTATGTTTACGTACCATATAACAAATCTTAGAAGACACAAGTACAATCCATGTCCTCGTGTTAGTTCCTCACTTCAACGTTGGGTTACCGGATTGTAACATAACCTATATAGGTAGAAACCTTCTACTGATGTGTTGGTAATAACTAACTTATTTACTAGGATTGTTTTTTTCAATCACTTAAGTGTATTCTAGGATATGAATGAATGGTGTGTAGTATCATTTAAGATTGCAGTTGCACAGAATTTTAGTATTGGGAACTAATAATTATTTAGTAAGAGGAAGAATAAAATCGAGGCATGTGTCTAGTAGAACATATTATAGTTATATTTTAGTAAATAAAGATGAAAATGTAAGAGATACATTAGGTAGTAGTACAGTAGTAGTAGTAAGAGATACATTAGGTAATAGTACAGCATTATGTAGTAGAACAGTAGTAGGATACTATTGTTCTTGCCTTGTGGGAAAAAGAACTGTAGGTTGCTGTGTGCATGTAATGTGCATAATGTGGTATTTAAGCTGGGCACGTTATGACAATGTTAGTGTTCCAGCACTATTTTTGGATAACATATTTTTAGAAGAATAAAATACAAGTTTAAGAAATAATCATTCTTTTATTTGTTGTATTTGGTGTTGTGTGTTTTACCTTCCCTCTCTACTTACAAAGACCATTTCATGATACCTACCACATCTATGATTTGAGTAGGATCTAGACAATAACACTGAGCGATTGACTATTTTAGTAATGATTTCTTCCATGCTTTGCAATTTCATGAAACGCGGGCATGAGATTTAAAAATGCGCAAAATCTAAATCAGTAAGACTTGGTGAGGTAAAACGTTACAGATTTTACACAAATTATGCTTCAAAGATACCAAGCTCATCCGTAAACCCAATCAGACCCTTTTAAATAGCTTTTTTCAACTAATTTTTGGTCGAACATAACCTCAAAATAGTAATTTCATTTTCGTAAATATCTCAGAAATGCCATTGTAGTTTGTGTTAAATCTTTTGAGGTAGTATTTAGACATGCCATCAAGTATTTTAAAGATGATTTTATGAAGACACAACAATGTTGAATTGAGTACATTTATCCATAGTGCCGTGGGCATTCTCCTTTAATTGTAATATTTTATGTGTCTGTTACCTACTAACAATAGAATTACCGGTGGCTGCCGGGCGGTTCACATGTGAACCAGTTTTTACAAATCGCATTTGAGCCCCGCTGGTTCACATGTGAACCGGCACACCGCGACTGATTTAAACTTTATTTTTGTGTAAACTAAGCTTTAGAATCGTTTGTCTATGAATATTCTCTATGGTGTATAAAATTTGCAAACTCTAGACAAAAAAACATACTAAAAATATGACAGCTGACATTTAGAAAACTTTTGTCAAAAGTTTCTACGTCACGGTGATTTAGCGCGCAAGTGGTGCAGTGATTTTGGTGATTTTCTGTGTTTTTATTGTGTTAAACTTGGGTAAGTGGATGAATATTCGTTTATTAGTATTTCCTACAACTATGCAGCTAGTTTTTTTGCATGAAATAACATAACAAAACTTGTTTTGTTGAGCCAACAAAAGTTACGTAGTTCCGAGTGTTCGCCAAGGTCAAAATTGTTATTGTTTGGTTTTTGTCAATTTTTACAAATAAAGTAAGCATATTTCAACGATTTATGGTTAACAATGCGTTGATGAATATATAGGCAGTAATCTACAAGCTTTTCCAATTGGAATCTGTTTGATATAACTCTGATAATCGTCATCAAAATAGCGCATTGAATTACGCGATAAAAAACAACAAACGGCGCCTCACTTTATGAAGTTTGAGCTTGAATATTGCTATAATCGGCTATAGAACTCATATAAAAGATCATTGTCATTAGATTACTCGTCTTTTCATAAGCTAGTTCCCAAATTTTGGTGTAAATTGATCCAATAGTTTTGTCAGAAATAACATAAACAGCAACATAACTACATTCAGCAAGTTCTCTCATTTCAATAGGATATATTTATTTCTCGAGTACTAATAAGACTCTTGTTTATAATTTATTTCATGACGACATAATTTACGAACCCGAAATCATTTCAAGTGCGAGAATACAAACTACACAAACGCTGCAATAACGTTTTTTGTGGCCAGGGTCAGATTACAATTAAGTTAAGCGGCCGCCCGCGGCGATGCGGGCCGTCAAGGTTTTGGTGACGTAATAACGTCTGGACGCGAGAGGTTAAAAGTAAAAATTGTAACTAACCCTATGGACCCCGGTCTGAAGTAAAATAATTCTATTCTATTCTATAACCATGTCCATTGCGGGTGGCAGGTCCCAAGAGTCCGAGGAGGGGCGGCAGGTGGCGGCGGCGACGGGCGGCGCGAGGGACGTGCGCGACATGTTCGTGCTGCAGTCCAAATGCCTGCTGGGCAAGATGTTGTCGCCGGCCAGCGAGCTGGCGCACAAGCCCACTGCCAAGTGGTTCGCCGACCCGCTCAAACTTAACGAGGTAACCATCATCTTTTTATCATCATTACATATTATAACAACCGACTTCCAAAAAAAAAACACTACAAAGTAAAAAACAACTTTAATTTCGGAAGTCGGTGTTTTTGTTAGTTTCTTCGTATTTTGACACCGACTTCCGAAATTAAAGTTATTTTTAACCGTATTTTTTTTTTGGAAGTCGGTTGTATTTTTTTTTGTAAAAAGTATTTTATATTTCACTTTTTTTTTAGTGATACCCCTACCCTAATAACAACACTGCAAAATCGCAGAAAAGCAAAATACGCAATTTCGATTACTTGGATGACATAAAACCACCATCCAAGTAGACTAATTCCAGCTATTTCGATTTAAAATCTAAAGTTCGCAACCGATTTTGATAAAATTTAAATGGGATCAATCTGCAAGTATATCCTTTAAGATAAAACAAGAATTTTTCAAATCGGTTCATAATTGTCGGAGTTATGAAGTAACGAAAATAAAAAAAAACACAACCGAATTGAGAACCTCCTCCTTTTTGGGAAGTCAGTTAAAGTCCTCCGCCGCGTCTGTCTCTTCGCGATAAACTCTAAAACTACTGCACCGATTTTCATGCTGTTTTCAAAAATGAATAGAGCGATTTTCGAGGAAGGTTTTAGCATATAATTAATAATATAATTAAAATTATAAATAATAATTAACAGGCAAAGCCGGGGGCATCAGCTAGTCTAATATATAAAAATCTCGTGTCACTGTGTTTGTTACCGAACTCCTCTGAAACGGCTTAACCTATTTTTAGTAATTCTCTACACTTCATTAGTATGGCCCATTAAACTGATGTTATGTTCGTTCCAGCCACCGAGCGCGCGGCCAGAGAAGCTGATGACTCGCAAGGAGCTGACGGACCCCTTCGGCTCTGATGAGGAGGACGAGCTGCAGGCGCCGCCGCCACCCGCGCTCACCAACCAGACCAATGATATAGGTAGCTCATGTAACATGTAACAGAATAAAACGGACCCCTTCGGCTCTGATGAGGAGGACGAGCTGCAGGCGCCGCCGCCACCCGCGCTCACCAACCAGACCAATGATATAGGTAGCTCATGTAACATGTAACAGAATAAAACGGACCCCTTCGGCTCTGATGAGGAGGACGAGCTGCAGGCGCCGCCGCCACCCGCGCTCACCAACCAGACCAATGATATAGGTAGCTCATGTAACATGTAACATTATGAAACGGAATATCTCTTAAAGGTACAATTCTGATCTTGGCGACCGCGACCGTTACAAAGACCTGCGACCGCGACCGTTTCACAAACGTGCGACCGCGACCGTTACAAAGACGCGCGACCGCGACCGTTACACAGACGTGCGACTTTCGATTATTACAAACACGTGCGACCGCGACCGTTACAAAGACGTGCGACCGCGACCGTTACAAAGACCTGCGACCGCGACCTTGACAAAGACGCGCGACCGCGACTCCTAAAAAATAGAACACTTACGGGCGCACGCGACCGACAAGACCCACCCAGAAGTAGTCATGTCATGTCATGTTTTATTTATTTATGAGGTCGTAATTCTCATTTTTACATAGAACTTATTCTATTAATAAATAATTATAAATTTATTCAATTAAAAACATTTACAAAAACTACATATTCATTTAGCTTACAGTAATACGTTACAACATACAATTATAGCGCCTATAAATAACTAAAACTAAGATATTATTATTAAAGGTGTAAGCGACGATGGTTGTTCGGAATTGCAATGTTAGGTAGCGACCAGCCCGATCTAGGTTAATTTAAACCTGTTTCAGGCCATCACTTAACAATCAACTACTTTGGTCTATAAGTTAAAATATATAAAAATTAAAGAATCCCTTAACAACTATGAGAAAAAGCTTAATGGTACTGTTACGAGCTTGGGGTTCGTGACAATAAAAACAGCCGAGTAATTAACCAAAAATGACACTTTAATAATCAACACTGATTATCACTTTAAACGCACTAATTATAACACACAATCGCACTATTAAACACTTCACTTCACTCAATTCGCAGTTGAAGATCGCCTCCAAAGATTCGCTTGTATCGCCAATTCAATACTGACTCAGTCGCGAGCGATGCGCACCTTATATAGTCCCACAGTAATTTCCAGAACCTTCGAGAATGGAAATATCTAGAAAGTTCGGGAACATACCGGTCCCGACTGACTAGGTGTCGAAACATCGAGAATGTTTTAGCATCGAAAAGTCTAGAAAGATCGTGACCCAATTAGTTCCACTACTCGATACTAGATGGCGTTAGTAGTACGCTGTGTACCCGGCATTAATTCTGGCGCGTAACAGTACCTTAATATCTAAAAACTAAGTCTATGTCATTATACAAAAATAAACACTTACGAGGGGAAGTACGTGTTCTACAGTATTCTTTTTTAATTTGTGTAGGGTTTGCTCTAGACTCTAATCTAGGTCTGAGATTACAGAGACAAAGTCTACGATGGAGCGAGCTTACCCAGAAGGAGCCTGTTCATTCTAACTTTGAAGAGAATAGGCTTGTAATTCATAGAAATTAGTGGGTCGCGGTCGCACGTCATTGTCGCTGGTCGCGGTCGCCAAGATCGGAATTGTATCTTAAGAGGTCTTTGAACTCATCATTATGGCCAACTTCTACATTGGGAATAGGCCCCCGAAATCAGCGAAAAAAAGATCCAGCTGTCTAGATATGCTCATATAAATACATGTTTTTTTCGCGTTTTCGGTCTCAGTTAGTGATTTTTAGAGGTCAGGGAAACTTAAAAGGCTATTTTAGGACAATCATATTAAGATCATAATATTGATCACATAACTATTTGTCAAAATTAATTTTCATCTTTAATGCTAACGCATTAGGTTCAAGGTTGATTGGGAAAATTTGACAGTGACGGGTTGCTTTTTGATTCTTTTCAAGTGCCTTTTTAGACCTGCAGAAAGGTAGCCGCTCCTTGTAAAATACTGTTTCTCAGTGGCATAATGCTTGGATTGAAGCCGACTCGAACATAATTATGTAGTTGTTGTCTAGGTTTAGACAGTGTTGTGTGATAGGTCTGTGTTGATAGGTACTGAAATAAGAACCTGGAGTATCTTCAATGCTTTTAATTTACAATTTGTTTATTTTTACGGTTTTGCGAAAGAATATAATACTCGCAGTGCTTTTTTTTTGTACTATTGATAGGCATACATTTAACCACTATCTCACCTGATATTAAGCAATGATGCGGCCTAAGATGGAGCACGCTTGCCTAGAAGTAACCTATTCACTCTCGACTTAAAGACTCCCAGGTTTATAGTTATCAGGAAACACAGACTCAGGCAGGATTTTTTTTATCGATGGCCACTCGCATCTCCAAACCATAGAAGGTTGCAGCTACTCTACTTAGCCGGACTTGTACTCGGAATGATCGCGGCGCATGCGCATACATACCGTGGTCGAGGAGTACACAGCCGCGCGCTCTGTACTGCTGCGCGGCAACTGTTGGGAAAAGGCTACGCAGATTATTAATTCCCTCAGCTGTCATATAACAATTCGGTACTTGATTACACTTATACAAAATAACCACACAGCATTAGAAAGATACCAAAGTCGTTGTTTTTTAGTGGCATAAGCTGAATAAGTGTGAGTAGTCTCTAAAGCTGAAATTTCCTTCATGACAGGTAAACCTCAAGCCGAGCACAAGCCTGGTCCGGTTTCGGAGCCGCTGCCGCAGGCCGAGGCGGACAGAGGCACAGCGGTGGTCACAGCCCCTGCCGCGCCGCCCACTGCCGACCTGCCCAAGCCCACGCCGGTGAGTGTGTGTGTGTGTGTGTGGGTGTGTGTGTGCGTGTGAGGTTGTAGCCAGAAGATATCAAGTCCCTTGTATTTGCCGTTTTCTTAAGGCTATAGCATTTTTAACTATAGGCACAATAGTAGTCCAGCCAGGGCTGCGGAATTTGTTCGAAAGAGTCACCGCGGCCCTGGAACGCAAGAGCATAAAGAGGAACACGGATGGGTTTTAGTCACTAAGAGTCTGACACTACCTTCCGCTTCCCCCAAAGCGGGTTCTTATCCATAAAAACAGGTACAAAAGTGGTATACAGACAGACTTCATGTATCTAAATGTTCTCTACCAATTTGGGTTAAAAAGAAATAACCACATGATTTACAAATAAGATTTAATAAAATAGTGTTAGTTTACGTAGACATATTAATAAAAGCATAAGATATTACCTATAACTAGATGACGGCATCGACTCGTCAACATCAATACAAGTTTATTTTTATTTCTTTGAACAATAATGTCAAAAAGACCTTTGCATTTCTATAAGTATGGATTAGAGAACATTAATCGATTTATTTATTGTCTAAATCAATACAGTTCATTTAGTGAAATATGCGTACATACCGCACTTTTTTAAATGTTAATATCCTATTAATTTTGGCTTATTTTAAACTAATAAATTTAATACTCTGGCTATGATCTCACTCCCTGTGTATTGGATGCGATACGTCATTTACAAATACTTCAAAAGATACAAAGTGACCGTATCTAACCATTTATCGTGTGTTACTTACCTATACATAAAAATCTCATTAGTTCTACTAGTATAGATTTATCAAAATAGACAAATTAGTAGTACATAATTAGTGTATTTTTATCATACTAATAATGCTCAGTAGCGAAATCATACATTTAAAACTAAAAAAAAAATGTATCCAGTACAGTACAAAAAGAGATGCGAAAACTGGGATCTTTATAGTTTAAGTTCTTGTAATAAGTTTTATTTTTATTTTGCATTGTCCTCACATGTATGAGAAACACTCTTAGTCCCGGCGCTCAGCGGGATTCGAATTATTTGGAAATTAAAATAAATCGTAACATCCATAAAAATAAAGTTTAAAATCAGTTGCGTCGTAGAATGTCGTCATAATAATATTCTGTTGCTTGGTATATTTGTCAAATATTCACGTCAATTGGGCGATAGAAAATATACCTTATGATTTCCATCATAACGTTAATTTTGTATTGCACAAATGATGAGAGTATTTTGACAAATACGTCAAGTGTTTAGCCATAAATGCTAGTGAGAATACTAAGCTAGTGTTTACTATCTGCCAGTTCATAAGTGTCATTATCGAATAACATAAGTACGGTCGGCAATCTAAATTAAAATATTTAAGAGTACGTTTGTATTTAACCCAGTACTGGGTTGTGGAGTCAGACAGGCAGCCACTCCATGTAAAATACTGGTCTTCAGCTGTATATTATTATTAGGGATGCGTAGTGGCACCTTTACCGCCAGATACAAAAACATAAAGATTTGAGGGTACACAAATCTTAAATAGCGCTATCTTTCTGTATGCGATTTGTACATATTATACAACCTCCCGACAGCAACACAATATCCGTCCGGTCGGAGAATCTTCCATCACTACATATTATAAAACAAAGTCCTCCGCCGCGTCTGTTTGTTTGTCTGTTCGCGATAAACTCAAAGACTACTGCGCCGACTTTCATGCTGTTTTCACCAATGGATAGAGTGGTTCTCGAGGAAGGTTTTAGTATAGGTATAATTTTTCAAGCGAGCTAAGGCCGCGGGCATCAACTAGTTTCTAATATAGGTTTGCGGGACTGTAGACTCTTTCTGCATACCTCTAGAGGTAGCTTTACAATATCCTAAAACTAATTATGAAATATTGATAAAATAATGCTCCAAATATTTCAACATTTATTTTGCCGACCGTCCAATAAAAAAATCTCCATCATTTCTTTCCATTGCCCATCGACACCGCTTTCAACCGCCTGTGTTTGACGCTTCTGGACGACGCATATAACCCGCTTCGCTGATTGGTCCATCACGGCATCGCGGTATCGCGCTCGATTCCCATTGGCCAGCAATTGTTATCACGCCATGATGAGTTGAAAGAGAGAGCGAGACAGCTGCTCGAAGCCACGAAACGGGAAGCGAGGGAAAAGGACAGGAAACTGCGGCAGAGTGAGAAGGAGAGGGAAGAGAAAGAGAATGGACAGAGGAATGGAGATGTGAGTAATAAGGTAGGGTTAATTAAGTTTGCTGCCTTTCTCATGTTTCATTGTTGAAGAATAGAGAGTAGTGTTAGAGTAGATGATTTTTTGCACCAGTGAAACTCCGGCTTGTAACAGGATTGATTTTTACCAGTTTATACTAGGCAACACTTACTGATTGGATGTTTAAATAAAAGTGCAATGTTGAATTTTTAACGCTTGGCGCAGAGCTAAGGGTATTTTCCTGTTATGCGTGTTTTCAACCGCGCACGGATCTAGTCCGCATGCGGGCTGCCCGTATCCTATAATTTCATACATGTTTTTTCTGTCATGCGGACAGCACGCGCGCGGTATGTGGATTGGCTACGGGCCGGCGGATATTCTGCATAGTTATCCGAATTGGATTGATGCACAAATTCAACTCGAAAATAAAAATCCTAATATAAGTGTCTTATATTATAAAATATCATTCATAAAAATAGTCAGAGTACTTAACTCATAAGTTGATTAAAAATAAAATAGAATAAATACATGAAAATATTTATTTGACACTTTAAATACATTTTACAAGCCAATCATAACAAAATAGCACACAAATTTATTGGCACTAATTTGATCCTAACCCCCAAACGAGGCCTGAACCTGTATTTTGGGGTTCAGCTTTCAACGATGGGTTCTATTTACAATCTTACAACATACAAAAATATAAATAAATTAGAAAAGTTTTTGAAATATATATGGCTGTGTCTACACACAAAATGGCGTTGCATTGTATAATATTGTCTAAAACAGAATAATATTGTATTGCACATACGTTTTGCGCAAGCACTCGATGTTAAGCCTTTATGGGTCCCTTTTATATAGAATAGTAAATAACTTAACTATTCCGGTGTTAATTCTAGCCTATGACAGAAGAAGAGAGACAGGCGATGCTACGGGAGCGAGCGAGAAAACTTATTGCTGATGCCAGAGCTGGTATCGTTAGGTAAGTTATCTATCTCTTGATTTCAATACTTTACGTACGTACGTAACGTTGTAAATAATACTTTTACACGTCAATCTTTTTTGGTCATTTTAAACTAGATGAGGCCGGCGTTTCCTAGCTGACTGCTCTGAGAAGAAACGCCGAAACAAACTCAGAAGTCAAAGTCTCTTTTAAAGTCGATACAATCGTACTGGTCAAATCATATGAGAACCATGAAGGTTAATGTCTGAAGTGGTATTTTGAGGAAAGTACCACACAGATTTGAGTGGACCTGTCCAGACAGTACAAGCATTTGCCAGTTATCGTGTAGCTCAAACTTAGAACTTTAAGGAGCTTAACTACCCGACGAACAATACCAAAGTAAGGACATTTGAGTAGGCCGCATAAAGAACTCAATCCGCCAGACTAACATTAGGTTGAGTTATTGTTGTCATTAATTCTTATGGTAGACGTCAGATACCCGTACTATAACGGTCAATAACCCACACACATTGACTTTCTTAATATCAAAAACAGAAATAATGAAATTATCGACTTCTATCGTGATCCTTTACGTTCTTTAATAATGAAAAACGGTTATTTTTTTTGTTATTTGCGATGTGTTTGCTCTTGACTTACGTCTTGGTCAGAGATGACAAAGTCTACGATGGAGCGAGCTTACCCAGAAGAAACCTGTTTACTCTATCTTGTTGTTCAAGTAACTACGAAGGGATATTAGGGAAAGGTCAATGTACTTTATAGCACGTTTATCTGGTGCCTACAATAGTTCGGGTTCGGGACTAATCGTAAATCCGTAGGTTTGGACTTCGGGCTTAGAGAGTAGGCCGCGGTGACTCTGTGGAACACATTCCTGTACCCTGGCAGGAGACACATCCCCGAGGCTACTCACATCCTCGAGCACGAAGGTCCAGTCCTTATCCTCCAGCTCGTTGGTGCGCGAGTCTTTGAACAGCGTCACCGCCACTGTTCGGTTCTCGGGCACCGTGTAGATTACCGACCCTCTGCAAATTACAACACACGTATAAAACAGTTGTATCTTTCTTTTTATTTTATTTATGACGGCTTTTTATGTTACTGGCAGAAGCTAGTCTACACTATATAATAATATTATAAAGAGAGATACGTGAGTGGGGCGTGTCGAGAAACTTTTAGATTAAAGTCCGTTTCATATAATAAAAAATTTAATAAATGTTCACAAAAGTTCATGAAAGTTCTTAAAAATTATTAAAAATAAAAGTAGAATATAAGTAGTAAAACTCTACGCGATGAGCGCGAGTGTCTGTTCCCACCGATGTTAGGTTGGAAAAAGCCCAGGGACTCGTCGTTACCGTGGGAAGCGCTACTCATGGAATTTGATGCCTCGCGCTTGTTTGCAAGTGTGCTGAGCCAGCATCTTGGCATCGTAACACCTCCCCTGCCAGATGAGCAACTATTTGGTGACCTTGACGCCAAAAGTTGCGGCTCTTCTTTCATCTTCCGATAATTCGGTGTTAGTTTGTGTGGTAATGTTAATTCTCCCAGCTCGACGGCGGCGAATGACATAGATGATGCTTAGTGCACATGTGCCAAATAATATAAGTATGTAGAATGGAATTGTCGTATGGTAGATTCCGATAGTGTCCGGTGTTTCAACTTTAATTTCATCTTGTGAAGTGATTTGGTTCTGTATTTTTCGAAGGCTGGTTAAATCCGTAGTCTTCAAGGTGAAGCTCCGTGTCTTTACTGGTGTTTCATAGTGTGGAAGAGCCATGAGTTCTAATGGTTTTCCGACTAATTTATTGTCCAGGTTTATTATACTAAGTTCGGGTGTTTTAATCTTGCAGCCTTGAGGGACGCTGACCAAAAAACTGCCTTGTAACATTACAAATCGCTCTTTACCGCAGGATAGTTGAACCTTCGTACTATTGGGGAAGGTAATTATGTAATGATAGCTATCCAACTCAATCAGGGCCTCCTTAGTCAGAGAGATAGGCGTGGGTTTGCACGTTCCATCTATCTCCTGAGATTGTATAAGTTTTTGAATACAGTCTGACCTTGATGAGATCCGGTGGACAATCTTCTGCTCGCATATGTGCCAGGAATTGACCTTCGGGCATTCTGCCTCTATATACACATATTCCTGAGAATTGGACGCTATATAAGGTGCAGTTGGTACTATAATTAGGCTGTCCTTATTTGGAACGGGACATAATTCATATAATTGATAGTCTGTGCTAAACATAATGGGGAACTTTAGGACTATTACAACTGTCGACTCTGTAAAGTATGAAGCTAGGCTAAGAACTTCGTAATAATCTCTGATGTATATGTCAATTATTTGATCAGATCTATAAGTGCGTTTTAATTTGTTTATGATATTTCTTAAATTTTTAATGGAAAGTACGGAATGATGAACTGATTTATTTTTACTAAAAGCCAATATATTCTCTATTCTGTCAATTTCGCTCAATAGTTCTTGAACATTTTCGCTTAATATTGCAAAAAGTTGTACAAGGTGAGCGTAGTGAATAATTCGCTCATTATCATTAGTCATATTCATGACAAAAGTAAGAGCCCTTTCCAATTTAACCTGATTTAATGAAATGTTTCGGATAATTTGATTCTGCTGTATCGTCATCTCTTTATATAAAGTAATATGCTTGTTCAATGATTGCGACAAAATTTGATCATTTTTATTTAAAGTTCGTAATGCATTTTCAAATTTCAGGGCGTCTTCATTGTCCAAATTACCGGAAATACTTTTGATAAGTGTGCCTAAAGGATTGATCAGACCTCTTTTAGTTCTAAACGGCCTAAAGGTATCTAATTGCATTATAACTTTATCTAACTTCGCATATAGGTGCCTAGTTTGATACGTAAAGAGGGAGCTGTCTGTCTGGGATAATTTATAAGAAGTATCTGTAAGTTGGGATTTTATAGCGTTCACATGTAGCTCGATTTCTTGAAGGTTAATGTCTTGTAAAAATATATGAAAATGGGATATAATTTTGGTAGCACCCAGATTAAAGGGTAGTATACCCGGTCCATTATCAAGCCTATCGAGGCGTATTTCTTGAGCACCAACTACGAAAATTGGCAGCAGTAATAGGTACCTGAAACAATGATACGAAAACCATCATTTTTTCGGTGGTCTCTTCAACCGTGATTTTGCGACCGGGCCACGACTTTTTGCGGTGTAAATATGTATAGGTAAATTCTTAACGACTTTGTCCTGAGTAAAACGAGGTGCTAATTTTTGCCTACTTGCCATTGGGTTACGTACGTGAACTATTTGATTTGGTTCACAGTCTAAAACTGGTTCCCTATCGACATTACGTCGAGTTATTATATCTTCGCGGCTGGATAATGCAGTATCATGAATAATTTTATAAACTGTTTCCATTTGACCACGATGTTCTTGAATATAAGTTTGAAGATATCGGTCCATCATATTTAAACTGATAGGATTTCGAGGGTCGAAGTGACCAGAAATAACATCAAATGGCCTGCACTTTGTTAAACTATGGATGGAATTATTATAAGCAATTAATGCGTACGGTATAAGATTTCGACTGAGTTCATTTTTGCGCTGAATTTTTAGTAACCGTAGGTGTTCCAAAAGCGTGTTGTGGAAACGTTCAATGATACCATTCTCATTAGATGCATATGCACTAGTCATATGATGTTTTATATTATGCAAACGGAGAAATTCTGACATGACTTGATTGTTAAATTCGGTGCCTTGATCCGTTGTTAGATTTAAAGGGAAACCGTGATGTGTACTAAAGTGTAAAAGTGCTTTTAATATATTAGGTGAGGTACAATCGGGTAAAAGGTAGGCTTGAGCGTACTTGGAAAATGAGTCTATAATAGTTAAATATTTGTCATGGTCAACGGTTAGAACATCCGCGTGTGCTAATTCAAACGGTTTAGTTGGTGGGGGTACAATTCTGAACTGTGGGCGCACTGGGTTGCGGTCATATTTTGCGCATCTGCATATGTTACATTCGTTAATAAATTTTGTAATTTCGGTTTTCATTTTGGGCCAAAAAAACCTTTCGGATAATGAAAGATAGGTTTCCGTAATTCCGCGATGATTAGTCTGGCCTTCATGATATTTTTTTATTATATCTAATTGGTTCGAGAGGTCATTAATATTGGCTACTTCATGTTTAACTAAAACTAAGTTTACAGATGAACTTTCAAAAGTTTGTTGCAAGATTGGTATTATATCGAGCATTTTTTCGATGGGGCTAACTAAAATAGCAGTACGGATTTTTGGATCAACGTGAGATTTTATAATGTTTATAATATTACTATGCAAATTATGTTCGCTAATTTCTACTGAAGTTCTTTGCATAGACTGAAAAGGTTCGGTTACTATTGGTCTAGTTTTAGAATTACCGCTTATTACTTTGATTACCAGCTGTCTCTTAAACTTATTTAAAGGTTCATCGGATATCGGAATATCTAGAACGGGATTTTCTGCGCTAGTGTGTATGGTTTGAGAACGTGGTGAGGCTGTATGTACTTGTGCTTGGTGTATGATATTTTGTGGAGCCGAATAAGCATATAAGGCGGACGATGAATGTTGTGTTGAATGCTGTGTATCTTTGAATGGAGGTAAGTTTGCTGTAAAAATAGGTGACGAATGTTGCATTGCAAGATTTGGTTCTATGTTCGTGGGTGAATGTGCAGTAAGAGTAGATGATGAATATATTGGACTGTTGCCTGTAGCGGTGAGAGTAGAGTAGGAAAGTGTTGGACTATTTTCCTCGGCTGATAATGTAGAGGACGTATTAGAGTGATTAACGAACAAAGACTGAGTTTCATTATGATTGATCTGAATACGTGAGAGAGCATCTGCATTAGTATTGATTTTTCCTTTTTTATGAACAATAGTGTAATCATATTCTGCTAACTTGAGCCTCCATCTTGTAAGACGTGAACCAGGCTCTTTTAGATTCATAAGCCAAATTAAAGGTTTGTGGTCGGTAACTATTTTAAATTCTCTACCAAAAAGGTACGGCCGGAAGTATTTTGTAGCCCAAACTATTGCTAACAATTCTTTCTCGATAGTAGAGTAATTAATTTCGCTATTGTTAAGAGTTCTAGACCCATAGGCAATGGGTTTGTCCGAGCCGATAGGACCTTGAGAAAGGACTGCTCCTAAGGCCACGTTAGATGCGTCTGTAGTTAAGATAAAATCTTTACTGAAATCCGGGTATATTAAAATGGGGTCATTTGTAAGGAGAGTTTTGCAATGCTCAAAACAGCTTAAATATTCTGGAGTTACATTAATTTTGGCACCTTTTTTAAGACACGATGTAAAAGGTTTAGTAATGCGTGCAAAATCCGGTATAAAACGTCTGTAGTAACCGAGTAGACCCAAGAATGCCTTAATTTGCTTGGGAGTTTTCGGGACTGGATAATTTAGGATGGCTGAAATTTTATCCGGGTTTGGTTTGACACCATCGGTGGTGATAATATGACCGAGATAAGGCGTTTCATGTTTGAAAAATTCAGATTTATCCATCTGAATTTTTAAATTTGAATTTCTAAGTCGGTCGAAAATGGCGCGTAGGTTAACTATATGTTCTTGCAAGGACGTTGAAAATACCAAAATATCGTCCATGTAGGTAGTACAGTTTGGGAGTCCGCGAAGGACATTGTCCATAACTCGTTGAAATGTTGCCGGAGAATTTTTTAAGCCCATTGGCATTCTAATGTACTCAAAATGGCCTTGCTCTACACTAAATGCTGTTTTCGGTATATCGGATGAATTTAGCTGAATTTGTAAAAATCCAGATTTTAAATCTAATGTAGAAAAGTACAAACACCTGCCTAACTTGTCTAATATGTCGTTAATGTTGGGAATCGGATACTTGTCATTTATTGTTTTCGCATTTAGTTGCCGGAAGTCAATGACTAATCGCCACTTAACTTTGCCAGATGCGTCACTCTTCTTAGGCACAATCCATATCGGAGCATTCCAAGGCGATGAAGATGGACGAATTATACCTTGCTGTAACATAGATTCTATTTGATTTTGTACTTCTTCTCTATGTACGTAAGGGTATCTATAGGTTTTACTATAAACTGGCTTATCATCTATGGTTCTGATATGATGTTTGATTTCGTTAGTGAAGGTAAGTGGTTCCCCGTCTAGGTAGAAAACATCGGCATATTCTTTGCAAAGATTAATTAAATTGACTGTCTCTTCGGCGTTTAAATGTTCTATGCGCAACTGCGATAAGACTTCACGTGTTCGTTCGGCGGTATAGGTACGTGAGGTGGTGTCAATTACGTGGCTTATGGGAAAAGTTTCTTCATTAAAAATTTGTGCGCATATTGGATTTTCTATAGGTATTACAATGTCGGTATCCCACGGGTTTGAAATTTGTATCATGGTTTGATTATTTTCGGCGAATGATATGCATTCGGTAATGTTACACCCGGAAATTGATTGCTCCTCAATATAGATGTCTCCCTGTGCAATGTTAGTAGGTACCCTAATTAATTGAGTAGTTTGGGCCGGTATAGTAATTTCGTGAGAATTTAAGCATTGAGGATTGTAATATGAAATGATAGGAATTTTTGTGAATTCTGTCTCTAAAGCATGAGTAGCAAGGTCGATTTTTGCATTCCACTTTTTTAACTGTTCGCAACCTATTAAACCATCAAAGAAGTTATGGAATTTGTAGAGAAATAATTTTATGGGGACATTGTCATTTAATTCCTCAAAGCAAGGGACAGTTAGCGAGTAGTAGTTTTGGGTGGTCACGTGCGTATTTGTAACTAGGAATGGTTCATAGTCCAGTGGAATGTGGGGGTAAAATTTTTCGTAGGCTTCTGGGCTAATGAAAGACTCGTTTGCCCCGGTGTCAATCAAAAGTTTAATTGGGGGATTTTTAATTTGGATATAGGGCAAATGCCGTTTACTTTGCACGTTCAACTCTATACGGGGGCATTCTTTTCTATAGCTGGGCAAAAATTTTGCTCTGCAGTGCCTTCAACGGGGTTCAGATTTGGATCAAGTTCAAGGCCAACCATACAATTACGAAGATAATCTGTATCGATAGCAGGATCAAAGTTTTGGACATTGGGATCGTATTCGTGAAAATTTAAGGTTGTATTATCGTCTAAGAGTTCATTGAAATGGGTTTCTCCAATTTGTGGGAGGTTTGGTGTAAGGTTACGTTTACCATTGTAGTTCATGGGCGGGAGAGTACGCGCGACTGGGTGACTACCCAAGTAACATTTAAGCGGAAAAATATTATAGATACCAGCGCATTACCAGCTATAAGCTTAATAAATGATGTAGAAGAGTGTAAAAATATGTTTAGGACTGTACTAAAGTATAACTGTACAACTGTATACAGTATAGCTGATTAACGGCTGTATTGAGCCTAAATTTTTACCTTTAGCTTTTAAATAGCATTGGAAAACGCTAAAATACAGACCGCAGCGTAAAAAACTGCGTTCAGCAACTTTATACGACAATAACTGTATGTTGCTCTCAAATTATACTTTTGTATAACCTATTTCTGTACAAGAGCATTCAATATTGTTATAGCCCGAATATTGGTGTAAAATTACTCAATTGTTCAGCCTTCAAGTTAAGCTTGATAATAGCTGTACATCGGAAATCTAGGATACTCTTAGCAAGCAAATCCCTTTATAATAGTGTAATACAATTCTATCTCATGTAGAAGAGTTTAGATTTACTCCTTTTTAAAGCCTTATGCGATTGGCGTACATTTTTCCCTTTATACAGTTTTTCGTGTTTTAGAAGATTAAAGTTATTACTTATGTGTTGGCATACACAATTATCCAGCTTATCGATTATTTTGAAACTAATATAGCTTAAAATCTGTCTATTTATTGGATACAAATAATAACAAAACGGAGTTATAATTTAAATCTTTTGCCAATTTGTTAAGTGAACAAGAATTAAGATGGATATAAAACCATGGAAAGAACAAAAAAGAACCGGCGGAATTAAAATAAAATTAAAAAAGCTTATTCCCAACCCCCACGGACAGCCAAATTCCAAGTTAGTATCACCACCATGCTATGAGTGTTCCGTAGAATCAAAATTGTTGGATCATGATGAAATTGCAAATATCTGTGCTGAAGATATGTATGTTGGGTTAGTAACATGCGGTTCAGTACAGGCAGAATTGGGTATAATGGAGCAAAGTATGGACAATTATAGCGAAATTGTTGAGTCTGAAAGTTCATTAGATGAAGACGAAGCAAATCTAAATTTATTGTTTCGCAATAATATAAAAAATGGGCCATTGACAAGAATATTTCTCAAAGTGCATTAAAAAAATAATAAACGGAAGATTTCCAGAATAGAATACTCTTTATTATGTACACCATTTAAGTACATGAACCAACCAGAATCCAAGAACAATACTCCGTACAACGACTGAGGTAAACATAAAATCAATTGAAATAGACTGTGAACATTGGCACAATGGACTCCTTCATCAGCTCATTACTCTTTTCGATAATATGTTGGACATTCCGGATATATTGAGCTTAATTATAAATTTTGACGGCCTTCCTATATAGAAGAGTTCCAAAAACGATATCCAAAAACCCACGTCCCACAAACATGGTGTTGTGGATATACGTGGGAAATAAAATTTCGTGATTATAACTTTGTGAGAAATAAAATTTCGTTTATTTAATTGATAATTTGTCTCTTAATTGAGGTTGGTCTTCATGCAAACAATAGATAAGAATTTCACAGACAACTTGTCAATTGTATTTACAGATGTTGCTCTTATTTTTATTTCTTCATTGATTTTCTGTATTACAGGATCATTAGAAGACTTCCCAGAAACAGGTTCTGCTCCGAATGAACTCGAGCCTGGTGTTGTATTATTTTGATACATCTGCAATTAAACAAAAAAAGATTGGAACGCTGACTGAAATAGGTTTCCACTTGCTGCTTTGACTTTGAAAATGACATGTTCAATATCGAAAAAAACAAAGCGGATTGGCGAAGAGCGTCGTCGCTTGCTTAGATAAATTATTATCAAAGCAAGCGACGACGACGCTCTAAAGAGAGTTAAATTATCCATTTGTTTTATCCATATATATCGTAGGTACTTATCATATAAAAACAATCTTGTCGAACATACTCTATTATACTCCTATACGCTTTGTTTTAAAAAAAGACTTTTATTTTTAGTATTTCTACTTTTTTAGAGCCTAATAGTTATATTATATATTATAAAAAATCATTAAAAACTAGAAAAAAGATAAAAATGCCATAAACCCTTGTTTTGGCATTTTTATCTTTTTTCTAGTTTTTAATGATTTTTCTAGTTTTTAAGTGTTCCAAATATTTTCGATAAAACAATCTGATTCCTTAATCAGATTGTTTTATCGAAAATATTTGGAACACTTTCGATAAAAAATCCGGTTCCTTGCTCACCGCCTTACGGGCCTTGGTCATAATTAGGTTTTCTATATTTTCAACTGAACCCTATTATTAACTGTATTGATGAATATGAATAAGACTTTAAGACAGCTTCTACAATACTTAAATACTAATGTACAGACAATGTTACTCTTTAGGCTGAGATACGTTCTTAAATAACGACTCTGTTATGCAAAAAGCTGCATTAAGGGGTACTAGAAGAGCAAGAGCTGTATTAACTAAGGACACCATTTTAGCATAACCTATAAATTGCTTTCCAATTTTACGAGATATTTTATTGTTTGTTTTTGAAATTTCAGTACAAATTTACAAAGGATTTTAACTGTATAGTACACACAATTACGTTTACTATCAATAGAACAGTCCGGGTTACTCTTAAAATTGTTTTCAGATTTGATCACATATTTGTTGTTACAGAAAAAAAATATGTATATTCCTTATTTCGAAGGGGCGTGAGTTTTGAGCTTAAAACTAGTATATATATTCACATAAAAATATCAGTCGCAAGCATAACAACAACGATAAACAGGAAAGAGTACTTACCACTTAGTTATTAAATATATTGTTTCACATAAACTTCACAAATATGGTCTCTGCCTTGGCACATAGTAAATTTAGAAACGAAATGGAGAATGAATTCAACCACGAACACAATTATAATATATTTATTCTTCTATTAAGATTTTCACAAGCCTGAGTCTGCATTAAAGAATAAAAAAGAAAATTAGAGAATGGAAGCTGTATAAAAGTATCTAAATAGTATCTTAGACAGCCAAATAGTACAGCTATTATGCAGCTGTTATAAAGCTAAATCTACACTTAAAGCTGTATAATTTTGGGGCCCATTTCAGAGTTACAAGGGTTGTATAGCTTGCTATACAGTCTTTATACAGCAACGTTTAACAGCCTATAGTAAACAAATAACCTATAAATACAGCTTTTATACAGTTTAAAATGTTACTTGGGTAATACCACTCATAGGTGTTGGGGTATTATATTGGGGCGCTTGGTTTATTTGAGGTACTTGGGCAGCTCGAGGTGGGATTCGGAATCCAGTAGACATATTGGTAGGGGGTGCCCTAAACATTTGTTGGGTCTTTGTGGGGTTTTGAGGTCTGGGATAGGTTTGCCTGTACTGTTCTAGTGGTACGGGTAGTGTGCATAGCTGTGGAGGATATTGAGGACCAAAGGATCGAATTTGAGGACTGGGGTATGCTTGGAATGTAGGGTTATAATTAGGTGGCATGTATGAACGAAAATTTTGCAGTTGGTGAGGTGAATTGCGAGCAGATGAACGGAAATTTTGCTGTGCGTTAGTAGTATTAGTTGCTTGTTCGTAAAAATTATATAGATTTTTCTTCGCGGGTAGAGGTTTATTTCTCTTTTGTAAATAGAGAACATTTAATTCCTCTTGGGCAAATTCAAGAGCACTTTCGAGAGATGAAGGTCGCATGCACCTTACCCTAGAACCTAGCGGTTCGTCTAAACCCCTCAAGAATGTCTGCAAAGCTAAGTTTTTATAAAGAGTTCTTTTTGCTTCCACAGTAGTTTCTACAGATTCGTGCAACTCGACGTACGTTATTATAGTGCACAGTAAATGCTGAACTTTTTCGTAGTATACTTGTATAGTATCATTGCACTGAACTAAAAGAGATAGATCGGTATATAACGAAGTTTCGTCCCTGTGGTCTGAAAAGCTGTTAATTAGCGTGGTTCTTATGCCCTGCCAATCACTAGGAATTCCATTAGTTGCCAAAGTACGTGCAGCAGTACCAGTTATCTTATTCAAAATTCCATTAATCAGAGCCAAATTCGAGAGCCTACTTCCTGGTTCCGTACTGACATAAGTGAGCACTAACTCGTCGCATAAATTCAAAAATCTGGTCAAAACATTAGGGTTACCATTAAATTCTGGAACTAATCTAAGGGATTTATAAATCCTATCAGTTAAGTCTGACGAAGCCATCTGAGTCGTCTGACTCAAAGGTACTGACGAAATGTTACTTTGTTCAGTCATGGTTTCTAAGTCTAAGTCGTTTAAGAGTTCAAGGTTACGATTGGCGTCACTTCGGGTAATCCGACGTTGAACTCGCCTACTAGGACTAAGGTCCCTATTACTACGTGGGTGAAAAATCTTGAAAAATTATAGTACACTGCGTAAAAAAAATATAGCATCCAATTAGCAAGAATATAATGTAATTCACTTACATTTGTACTATTGCTGGCGAGCGTCGATCCATCGATTTTTGGAAGTCTCGAAGTCCGCAGCAGCAGCTTTCCCGACTGGCCTCCGTAGGTTCTTCGTCAGGACGGTCGACGAGGCGATGCCCGATTTTTGGGTGATTCACACAACGACAACACTTTCAAAGTCCTTGACGACTTCCGACTGCGCCAGATACGTGAGTGGGGCGTGTCGAGAAACTTTTAGATTAAAGTCCGTTTCATATAATAAAAAATTTAATAAATGTTCACAAAAGTTCATGAAAGTTCTTAAAAATTATTAAAAATAAAAGTAGAATATAAGTAGTAAAACTATACGCGATGAGCGCGAGTGTCTGTTCCCACCGATGTTAGGTTGGAAAAAGCCCAGGGACTCGTCGTTACCGTGGGAAGCGCTACTCATGGAATTTGATGCCTCGCGCTTGTTTGCAAGTGTGCTGAGCCAGCATCTTGGCATCGTAACAAGAGGAAAACTTTGTTTGTTTGTTTGTTTGTTTGATTGTAATGAATAGGCTCAAAAACTACTGGACCGATTTTAAAAATTCTTTCACCATTCGAAAGCTACATTATCCACGAGTAACATAGGCTATATTTTATTTTGGAAAAAAGTAGGGTTCCGTAAGATATTTGGGTTTTTCGGACACAAGGTGTAAAAATCTACCAGAAAAGTTACTTATTTTGCGTACGCTGCCTAAACTATAAAAGATAGAACCATGAATTGTTCTAATTAATTGTAGATCTTATAAATATCTACAAAAAAGTCCGCGACACACTATACCTATCTATGTCGAGTGAGGCACAACAACCACTTTTATATTTTTAAATCTTGATTTTTTTTTGGACTATATTTAAACGCGTTTATTTTACTCATGCTATTAATTCTTATCAAAATAAAGTATTTCATCACTAATTACAGTTTATGTAGATAATATTTGGTCTTTGAATGATTAAAATCGGACGTTTGGTTTTGAAGTTATGGCGAAATTAAAATATTACGATTTCTGCTGCACGGCCCGTTGCGAAGTGGACGTCACCAAGGCCCCCGGGTGCGCGTGCGGGAGGGGAGTTTAGATCTATGAGTAATAAAGTGTCCTCCACACTATTCCGAAGTTGCACGAGGCGAAGTGCTCTCCGAAGTTGACCGAATTCCGAAGTAGGTGTCCACACACTCGAGCAACTTCGCGAAGAGCTCAGTCGCCCGTTCCCCCGTTCCCCTCACGATAGGCATAATGGATAACGTTCATGTGGCAACTGCCGTTGCAATGTGTACTCTCGCATAATAAAGATACGTGCGTATTTACTATGGCTGACGCGAACCGAAGTGAGCCGAGTAGTGTGGTTAAGCCGCTTCGTGTTCGAACTTCGTGACACTTCGAGTCCTTCGACTCGGGCGCAAAAACCGACAACAACTGGAAGTCGCCCGAGGCGAGGCGAAGTTGCACGAGGCGAAGCGAAGTGCCCCTCCACACTATCGTATTCGCTCAACTTCGATCAACTTCGGGAATGGTGTGGAGGCGCTATAATAGTGGGTCCACATCATACAGACTTTGAACTCTGAATAAAAAGAAAGGTATTACACCGACATTAGTCTGCATAGCTCTGTCGCACTGACAAATTCTATAATTTAATTTATTTGTTTAATTCGGACAACAACATACAAAAAGACAAGTACAAGTTCATGGAAAAAGGAAGTCTATATCGCGTGGACGACTCATAAATTAAATTGAATCAATTCAATTTAATTTAAATTGTTAATTATAATTTGTAATTTTATATTTACTATAGTGTCTTTATTTAATTTTAATTTTAAGACTTAGTTTTTTTTTTACTATTTTTAGGCATGTTTGACCACTATGTCACCTTATGTTAAGCGATGATGCGGTCTAAGATGGAGCACGCTTGTCTAGAAGTAAACTATTCACTCTTGACTTAAAGATTCCCAGGTTGTAGCTATCAGGAAACACAGACTCAGTACCATATATTTTTTTTTAAATATTTAATTGTTTATATCGCTATATTTGTCCTCAGTCCGACATCTCCACTCTCACCGTCGCGCAATTCTCGCGGCGGCACAGTCGAGATTATCAGCAAACAGTCAGTTATGGACGAGATTGTTGCAGGTACGTTAACTTGTTACAGCGGAGCATGACTTTGCTCAGGATATTTGTCGAGCGTTTTCAGGAAGAGCATGAGCGAAAATTTGCAGGAAAAGGTACCTAATTAATAAGTTTTTATCATATGTATCACATTTTTTTGACTTACATCATTATTTTAATAAATACTTTTTAATAAGGTTGCAACGAAAAACCTTTTCGCGAAATATTTCCTGAAAAGGCTCGATGTAAATGTCGTAATTGCTTGTGACAACTCTAGTACAAATGACATTACATCAAGCTACAACAGTCTGTCATAATTCTTTAATAGATTTTCAACTTTATAGTCGAAGTGATTGGGTTCAAATTTGATTTGGAAAATTTGGCATTTTTTGTTAGCCTCATGTACTGGCTGTACTTTAAACCTTCTAATAAACCCAAATACCAGAGATTAAAAAGTTTTACCTAAAGGGCATTTCCAATGCTATTGAGCCATTCTCATTCTGAAATTCACGGCCATTTACCGCCTTTAAAGTCGTAAAAAGGAGCAAATAAAATTGATGTCTCACAGTTCTTGAATGAAAGGGCTCTTGCGTTGATAATTGTGCCATAGTTTGATGAGAAAAAAAGAGTGTGTGCTTAAGACCGCACGGCAGAAGCGAAAACTTCATTGGCAATTGCAATCAGTTTATATCGTATTAGTAGTATTGGGATCATATTAGTAGAATAAATAAGAAACAAGTAGGAAATTAAAGTTTTTATTTATTAAATACTATATAAATCAAGTTATTTATTTTCGCTATCGTATTCTACAAAGGATACAATGGGTTTGTGATACTTAACTAAAATAAGAAATAAATACTTTAGATTGAATTTTACTTATATGACTAAAAATAACTATTAAATTAATAAAGACAGTTATTATTCAATTCATACAATTGAATATACTAAACACAGCGACACAACAGCGAAGAGCTGCTGACTGTATTTTTCTCGCTCGGGTGAACTCGGGACCGCCGAGTTCACCCGATTGAGCCTTTCATCTCAGAGCGTGACTGGTCAGCCTAACTTACTACCTACGGAAAAATCTGTGTGGTGAGCCATAAGAAGCTTTCACTAAAAAAAAAAAATCGCTCACTATGTCTAAGTGTGCATAATTCGACATTAACAGCACTTTTATGCGGTTGGAGTAAGGTTGATTTTTGTACTTACAAGTATAACCACGTTTGTTGGGTATTTCTACATGGTATTTGACACATTATATTTAACCTACAGCGGGTGGCGTAGAGCAACTGGACGCGTTGCTTGGAAGGACGGATTCCCTGCCATCCAGTCCTGGCTCCAGGAAGAGTTCTGTTAGTCCTGATAGATCTGGTAAGTGATTAGACCGATATTTTTACCTAAAAGGTAAAGTTTTACGAGGAGACGGAAATTGCATGACGTATGTTCGAAGGGTTGAAAAAAAAAAACAAGCGAGGCTTCACTGAAATTAGGTAGGTTTCGAAAATAATCCACATAAAATAATGTACATTAACGTTCTGACTTTTTGGGTGCTTTTCCACAAAAGCTGCGTTAAGCTATGCTAGGAAAAGAGGGTGATCCCATTGGTGTCTTTTTCCCCGTGTACTACCTCACATAACTAGCACAAAAATACCCTAATAGCCCGAAAGCTAAAAAAAAAATATTTGGGACCAATCATTGATCTGATCCACAGACTTATAAGGCATTCGCAGATTGGGACTATCCAGTATTTCGATTAGATTTTCTTCTGAAAGCCTAGTAATTCTATCTGGGACATTGCAACATGGTATATTCATGCTCTGTGAGTCACTTATTTTATCCAAGCTGAACTACGCTGACACTGTGTATGGAGCGTGCATCCTTGGGAGGAGTGAAAGACTGATCCAGCGGGTACAGAATGCTTGTGCGAGATTCTGTTTCAATGTCCCTCCTAGATCTCACATAACTCCATTTTTAAATAAGGGTAATTTGATGAGAATGTCAGACCGGAGAAAGCTTCATCTGGCTACCCTGTTATTTGGCATAATTCTCACGAAAAAACCAAGCTATCTGTATGATAAATTAACTTGGTCTAGAGATGTGAACAAAGTAAAAACAAGAGCATCTGCTTACCTCTTGTTGACCATGCCACATCGAACTGCTGCATTCCGTGGAAGTTTCAAATTCGCAGCTTCTCGTTGCTGGAACGACCTGCCACCGCCGTTTCGTGCTATAAAAACAGTTGGTACGTTTAGTTCTAAGCTCAAGCAACACTTACTACGGAATCAAAAGGAAAGTACATAAACTTACCCTAGCACGCTTAGGTGTTTGTGTTTTTATGTTCTATACACAACGCCTTCTTGCGAAGAAACTACACAATTCAGACTGCAACGATCCAATTACATTGATCTAATACGCTAGTTTAGGTGCCAAAAGTTGACATTTATGGCTTTTTGTATGGTTATAACTTTTATTTACTTACTATTGTTCTCCAGCAAAAAGACAACCAAAGACAACCTGACACTGACGGCTGACCACGACACTCAAAGTGCGCTCGCCCGTTCCGTCATTTGTGACATTTACAAATGAAATTGGAGCATCGGGCCTTTGAGCGTTGGTCGATATTATTATGTTATTTTATTAAATATGTGTATTTTAGTGTTTATTTTACAATTCTTAATCATTTTTTATTTATTTTTATTAATTTAACATATTTATATTTAGTATGTGCTACGTAAGGGCGTCCGTGGCATCACAGGCCCTATCGTAATACCAGCGCTGTGTTATTTATTTATTTAGATATCGCAGCATATGCTGAGATAGGGACCTTTTTGGCCTCGCACAGATCAATTTCATGTTATTATCTGTATTTTGTTATTTTGCTTCTGTCTGTTTTGTGCGAGTCCCAAATAAACATTTTTCTTTCTTTCTTTCTTTCTTTGTATATGTGCCTGAGGAACAAGCGCGTGACACACACACACACACACATTTGTAAGTAGTTAGTGGTTTAGCAGCTTGCCTTGTGAACTGGTGGTCGTGGGTTCGATTCCCACGGGAAGCATACTTGTAAAGTTCTTTCCAGTTTTTTTTTTTTTGTGACAAGCCCGCCACACATTCCCAACCACTTCCAACTCCTGAAAACCAGAATCAAAGTTGGCGACCACCAGAAAAAGCCTGACGAGTCCGGGAGAAACGATTCAACTGTCTTGGATCCCGCAACGAAATTAATCAGAGGAGTACAGTGGAAGAGTAGGAAGAAATAATTATAATAATATATAAGTGTTTCCAGTTTGGCTAGGCCACCGGCTTATACGGGCTTTCTGGAGTACGGAATCATCTTTTCGTCTTCTATTCATCGTTCAATTCTAGTGGTGAGGGGATCGTTAGACCTTTTTTTAAGATAATTTAACTATTTTAATAGTAAATCTTTTTATTGACAACAGAAGACCGCCACAGCGAGGACACAAAATCCGTCAAATCTCTATCCCTAAGCCTCGAACGAAGATCTCCTCTGCACTCGTTCTCAGCGCTCGTTGACAAGCTCTCGCCTGATAATGATACTGCGCCCGAAGAGGTGAGGAACTTACATCTTTACTTGTACTGCTTTAGAGGAGTGGCTAAGGCACTTGACTCACCGCCGGCGAGGAAGCGATTGGATATCGACTATTTTCTCGCCGAGGAAAGGGACAAAATATGTAAATCAAACGTCTTTTATAATGCGCACAGCAAAGGAGTGGAATTCTCTGCCTGCGTCTGTGTTTCCGAACGCTTATAACCCTAATCTCTTCAAACTTAGAGTAAACAGGCTCCTTCTGGGTAAGCTCGCTGCATCGTAGACTTTGTCTCTGTCCTTTCTGACCAAGACTAAGGTCAAGAGCAAACCCATCTCAAATAATAAAAAATAAAAAATCTCGTGAGAGTAAAGACACATACATTTATAATTATAGTCGATAGCTGGCTGTTCAGATTGTCGGCCAGCTAGCTATAGTTGATCACAGCGACAAGAGCTATAAGATTGTACTCGTTCAGCGATGCTCGCTTGGCGGTCAGAACTTACCAACCAGCGGTAATTTCTACCTATAGTGCGGCCCGGAGCGAGTATTGCGAGTAAAGGCCCGTCGCACAAAAGCACTCGCTTAAATCCGAGCGTTAAAACTATCGCAACTTTTTACTCACTACTCGCTGGTCGCCGGCGGTGAAACAAGTGCCTTAATTATGCATTTATTTAGACATCTTACACATAGGTATAAAGACACAGTTATTGGTCTAGGCATTCTGTACCAGTCAACCAACCAGTCTCAGGGTGGTGTAGAGATAACAAGTGCATGAATTACAGCCGCAAGGGCGAGGTTAAGCAACGCTTGCCGAGGTTCATGTTATGGAACTTATGAGGATTTCCGTGCAATGGAAAGCAACACTACAAGTTTTGCCGGCGACCATGCTCGCCCGACAATTATTCCCGATTCCGTCAGTAATCATTTGATATATGGCATTTGACATTGCAGAAGCTTTCGGCTCGGGCGTCTATTCCGCCTTGGCTGCAGTGATAAAGTTTATCCAAAGTAATTTTTTTTAACGGGGGAAGGTCCTCAAGGATGTCTCTTACCGACTAAAAGCACCCCGGTGTTCCATCTGTCACCTACGCCGGGGATCGCGGGACCTTACGCGACTTCCGTAATCCTCGGCTGGTGCCGCATGGGAACGCGCCGCCACCTCGGGTCCGGATGGATGGGGGGCGGCTGGTAGGAGGGCCGGGAGAGACGCCCGCTGCGTGCTTCGTGGCCCGAGAGAGTGGTTGAGATCTCCCTCTCCCTTTCCGCAGCCTCCTTCGGCGCCATTAACTGTTTAACAGAAGGAGGCCACCGCGAAAGTTTGTCCACTTGGTTCAACTTGTATTTATTTCATCCCTCAGGGCAGAGAAACCGGCTCGTACATCCAAAGTGAGCTGGAAGCGTTAGAGAAGGAACAGTGCGCCATAGACGAGCGAGCCGCCGCGCTCGAGAAACAACTGCGGCGGGTCATGGAGTGTGCTGACAACACCGAGGTAACGTTACGTAGCGTAGCATATCGTCACTATTAACGTGGTAAAATACTGGTATGCAGCTGAATCCGGTTTGACTGGAAGCCGATCCCGATGTAGTTGGGAAAAGGCTAGGCAAATGATGAGTGTTTTTAAAAAGCTGTAACAGACCTCTCCTTTTTACAGAGGAACTGGAAGAGACTTGTCCTACCCTGTATTCAAGTTCCAACCGACCCGGTAACCCTGTCCTATCCTACCATTAAAGTGTTATAGATAGATCCTTTTTATTAGAGATATCCTTTCCTAGATCATCTCATATACAGACCTTATGTCGATCGATGGCCCTGCGGGTCTAAAAAGGCCACTTTAGCAGAATCATAATATGAATCATTCAACAATCTGTCAAATTTCATTGTCATCTTTTCATCCCTAAAGACTAAAATTATGCAAAAAAAATTGCTATACCATGGCGGTGAAAATATTTAACCACTTAGCCGAAGAACTTAGAAGTGCTACAGATTTAGAATTTAATAAAAAACTGTATAACTGGCTGTGTGAGAGATGTTTTTATTCCATCAATGAATATTTTGAGTACAAATTATAAAACTTATGTACCTATTTACTATAATTACTGTGACATCCAAATATTGACATTAATAATAATAATTAAGCATTTTTGTTATTCAATTATTTTTATTAATATGACATCACTGATATATAATTGTAAATGACTGGAATTGTATTTAATTTAATTAATTTCATAAAAACCTAAATTTAAATTATGAAATTGATACTTGTACTTTATGTTAATTATTTATTAAATGTGTACTGCATGTAAAATATTTGCACGGCAGAAATGCCGAATATAGTGAAACTCATAGATTTTAAGAACTTATGTCAGCTAACTATCTATTCTTGCAAATAAATCTATATTCATTCATTCATTCATTCATTAAGATCAAGGTTGATTGGGAAAATTTTACAGTGTCGGGTAGCGTGATGTGCTTTCTGATTCTGCTAAAGTGGCCTATTTAGACCCACTGTACTGCAGGGTTATTTTATAAAACACTAATAAACTCTTAGGGAGTGAAAGTACACATGATTATAAACAACCATAACAACTGAAAAAATATCAGCTGTTTCGTACATTTTTATTCGACCGTATATAATATTAAAATCCAAAACACATACACACACACACACTCACCCCCACACACTCACACATACACACACAGAAATATTTTTTATGAAGCAACTGTGTAATTTTCGATTTCAATTTTGAAGCGTAGTTTTAGTAGCCGAGCATAGAACTTAGAATTCTTTTTATTTAGATTAGAAGTAATATAGTCTTGAGATCCAGTTAAGTAGCCTTTTAAGCAAAATTTATTGCTTTCATTATTTATTAATTAAATATTTTGTTTGTAACAGGAGGAAGACAGGCTAATGTCGCAATGGTTCAACTTGGTGAATAAAAAGAACGCGCTCCTCAGAAGACAGATGCAGTTGAATATCTTGTAAGTATTTAATCCCGCCAATCCCGTTCCGTCATCGAACTACAAGACGTACGGCGATGCGCCACCGGTACATGGTGGACATCCCACCTATACATTCATTGTGCGTACAGCTAAGGAGTGGAACTCCCTGCCGGAGTCCGTGTTTCCTGATAGCGATAACCTGGGAGTCTTGAAGTCAAGAGTGAATAGGTTACTTCTAGGCAAGCGTGCTCCATCTTCAACCACATCGCTTAACATCAGGTGAGATAGTGGTCAAAAGTATGCCTATCTATTGCTACAAAAACTTTTTACAAAAAATACAACCGACTTCCAAAAAAAAAAACACTACAAAGTAAAAAATAACTTTAATTTCGGAAGTCGGTGTTTTTGTTAGTTTCTTCGTATTTTGACACCGACTTCCGAAATTAAAGTTATTTTTTACTTTGTAGTGTTTTTTTTTTTTGGAAGTCGGTTGTATTTTTTGTAAAAAGTTTTTTATTTTTCACTTTTTAGTGGTGCCCCACACCTAACAACACCACTGAAAAATCGCAGAAAAGCAAAATACGCAATTTCGATTATCAAAGAATCATCTAAATAGTCAAATTCCAGCTATTTCGATTTAAAATCCAAAGTTCGTAACCGATTTTGATATGATTTAAATGGGACCAATCTGCAAGTATCCTTTCAAATATCCTTTCAGATAAAACAAAAATTTTTCAAATCGGTTCATAATTGTCGGAGTTATGAGGTAACAAACATAAAAAAATAAAAAAAAATACAACCGAATTGATAACCTCCTCCTTTTTGGGAAGTCGGTTAAAAAATAAAATAAAAGGTGGAGGCGTTTGCCTTGTGACCCGGTGGTCGTGGGATCGAGTTTGTAAAGCATATTTTATAAAGTTTTTTTCCAGTTTGGCTAGGACATTGCAGGCTTGAATCATCTGATTGTCTGATAAAAAGATGATACCGTGGTTCGGAAGGCACGTATAAGCCGATGGTTCCGGCCGCCGAAGGTTCCGGCCGCTGAATGGCGGTCGTTAAACCGGCGGTTTAGAAACTCTGACACTAAGGTGTCGTTGGACCTTACTGCCCACACAATAAGAAGAAGACTTATCAAACTTTAAAAGTTTCTAAATATGTATGAGACAATACGTCTATTTGTTATTTTTCCAGTTCAGAACGACAAATTAAACCATGTGCTCTGTAAAACAAAGTTTTTATTTTCACTTTCATATTTCGGAAAACACACTATTTACACTATACTAACATTACCTGCAAAACAAAGAAACGACAATATAAGTTAATTTGCCGATCTTTTTCCAAAAAAGCAATTTAAATAATTTTCTCAATATTTCAATCACTGAAATGTCCGCCACACAGAGTAAAAACAATAATGGTGTTTTATTAACCTTTGGTAGCTGGCGCCATCTGTTGTGTCAATCAAGACAAGACATCATCGCGCCATTATTCAAACATAAAGTTATCCTAAATATGTCTAGGTATTCCTTTACATAAGTATTTATTTTGTTATCTTCCCTCAGAGAACAAGAAGAGGACCTAAGTCGTCGTTGCGAGCTGCTAGCGCGCGAACTGAGGCTGTCGCTGGGCGTCGACGAGTGGCGCAAGACTCCCGGACAGAAACGCAGGGAGAGGCTACTACTACAGGTGCGTTTTATTATAATTACTAGCTTTCGCCCGCGACTTCGTACGCGCATATCCCGTTTTTATTCCCGTTCCCGTGGGAATTTTGGGAAATCCTCTAAGTGTACCCATACAGATTGTAAGGAAGCTACATGCCAAATTTCAGCTTCCTACGACCTGTAGTTTCGGCTGTGCGTTGATCGATCAGTCAGTTTCTGCTTTTATAGATATAGAGAGATTAACATTGGCGCCGGGAGGGGAGTGCAAGGGGGTTGCACTTGCGCCCCTTTGACTTCAATAAAACAAACGAAAAAATTAAGATAAAAAAAAAAAATTGACAAGCGGAATTAATAGAACTTCGAGCTCCCTTGCCTACGGCCTTGTATTCGTCTTTAATTTTTTTAATTGTGATGGGTTTGCTCTTGATCTTAGTCTGGGTCAGAAATGACAGAGACAAAGTCTACGATGACACCCCTCTGAAAATGTTCCCGCTGTTACTTGTTAAGAGATTATATGGTTTATGTTTGAGAAAATAAATATAAATACTGTCAAATGAGGTACCGCGGCCTGAATCGAAACAAAACTTATAAATATGGATTTTTCACTGTAATATTATAATATTGGTTTTCTAAGAAAGCTAGGTTTACTTCCTAAAGAGAAGTTCCAAAATGGGCCAGGTTTATGTACACTACCTCAAAAAAAAAGAGAAAAATCCTTAGAATTCGGGAAAAATACAGGTAATTCATTTAATTGTTATACTTTTGTGGTAGTTTATTGATGTTTATTCATTATTTTTATCGATTTTCAACATTATTTCTTACTGATTTAGGTACTCTGTGCTTAAAAATAATGACAGATAACTGAACTGACTAAAAACCTGGCCCAGGCTCCATACATTTTGGAAAATCTTTCAATTTAATAAAATTAGAGAAAAAAAAAGTAAAAAAGTTGACATTGAGGCTGCAGTCTTACAAGTTACTGAACCAGTTGTGGTAAAGTCAACTTGACTTTACGTTAAACAAGCTTTTGTCTTAAATATTATCTTCTTTTCAGGAGCTGTTATCAGCCGTCAACGAGAGAGACAGATTAGTACAAGAAATGGATGAGCAGGAAAGAGCGTAAGTCTTAATTTGTCCTCAATATTTAGGGACTACTCACACTTATACAGGAGGGCTACTCTCTAAACCCGAAGTCCGTAGTTTCGGGCTTGGTTGCGAGCGTATTCTGCTCCGTATCACCTAACCACTAAGAATTAATGACAACGTGATTTGACAATAGGGAATATGCATGCTATTTTTTTATTTGCAAAATAAAATACTTATTAGCTCTAATAAAGAATCATGAAATTATTTTTTAAATACCTTCATCATTTATGAAGTTATAAAGCTTCAAAGACTACATTTAGAAAGAGAAGTCCGATACGTACTGTGACGTCAAATTACACGACGACTATACAGCTGCCATAGAAAACAGCGTTTTCGCGAGAGGTACAGATATATTTGTTTAAAATAATTGTATCTCGATCGTTTTACGAGCAATTTAGATTCTTATTTCACTGTTAGTATTGTTACGCGCCAGAATTAATGCCGGGTACACAACGTACTTCTAACGCCATCTAGTATCGAGTAGAGGAACTAATTGGGTCACGATCTTTCTAGACTTCGATGCTAGAACATTCTCGATGTTTCGACACCTAGTCAGTCGGGACCGGTATGTTCCCGAACTTTCTAGATATTTCCATTCTCGAAGGTTCTGGAAATTACTGTGGGACTATATAAGGTGCGCATCGGTCGCGACTGGGTCAGTATTGAATTGGCGATACAAACGAATCTTCGGAAGCGATCTTCAACTGCGAATTAAGTGAAGTGAAGTGTTTAATAGTGCGATTGTGTGTTATAATTAGTGCGTTTAAAGTGTTAATTATTAAAGTGTCATTTTTGGTTAATTAATCGGCTGTTTTTATTGTCACGAACCCCAAGCTCGTAACAGTATTATATTTTCGAATACTTTTAATAGTGCAGATAATTAATACTTTTTTCATGCATATTCCCTATTACTGTAAAATCGTGTTGTCACTAATTATTAGTTCGGGTTCGGGACTAATCGTAAGTCTGTAGGTAATACGGAGTAGCATACGCCCGCAACTTAGCCCAAAACTACGGACTTCGGACTTGGAGAGTAGCCCCCCGGCCCCAGCTCCATTCAAGTTTCGCTGAACGATTTTGGATAGATACCAATAGGGAATATGCATGCGATTTTTTTATTAGCAAAATGAAATATTTATTAGCTCTAGTAAACAATCATGAAATTATTATTCAAATATCTTCATCAGCGATGAAGTTATAACGATTCAAAGATTACAATTAGAAAGAGAAGTCCGATATGAACTTTGACGTCAAAGTCCATGACGCCTATTTACAGCTACCATAAAAAACAGCGTTTTCGCGAGAGGGACAGATATATTTGTTTAAAATGATTATATCTCGTTTGTTTTTCGAGCAATTTTGGTTCTATTTTCACTGTTAGTATTATATTTTTGTATATTTCTAGATAAACTTTATAGATTATAAATATTTTTTTCATGCATATTCCCTATTCATTATGAAGTAACTGGCTAAATGTCGAATACTGGGTCCTGGATCTGACCGGATATTAACCGAATTTCTGGCCTGAAACCGGGTAGTAGTGCAATATCCGGCAGATGTAGTATACTTTAACTAAATTTCCGGTATTTTAAAATACTAATTTCTCCAACAGGATAGCAGATGACGACGAAATAGAAAGAAACCTGTCCCAAGTTGAGATCCAGAGAAAGAACAACTGTATCCTGCAGTGAACACGCCGTATACGTACACAGGGTGTACACAATTACTAACAATAGATTTTATACCAGTGGACTGACGTTTTGTATGTCAATTGACAGTGACGTTTTGTCATTTTGACAGGTACTGTTTTGGGCGCCATTTTGTTTTTGGCCAGTGTTTATTCGTAAAATCATCACACATGCATAGTATACTTTTTAAGAGATTCCAAATTCAAATTCTCTACACAAATTATTGAGTGAAGTATAAAGTCTGTTTTTTAATTCCGGAGACTGAATTGACATTTTAATCAGTTTTGACATTTGCACTTGTCAATTTAGTCTAAGGGATTAAAAAATACACTTTAATGCTAATCAGTATTTAAGCTAAGCCAAGGTGAAAATATTTTTTTGGTTAGGTTGTTATTTTTCACTTTTTAGTTGTTTACACACAAGTGTAAGACTGATGATTTATTGAGCCCGAATAGTCTCATAGCTGGACGGCTACACTAGTTCGACCATACACAGCTTGGTATTTTTAAGATAGGTTGATATAAGTAACTATAACCGATCGCAAAAGATAACATGGAATCTGAAAATTTATTAAATTGAAGAGATTGAATCTAAAAAAATATCAATACACAGGCCACTGGTAAAAAATCAAAGACCGACGGTTGGGCCCGGCGGTGGAACCATTGAGGCCACCTGACGCAATTGATTTTATACTTTATTTTTATGACATTACGATTTATATCAGTGACGTCAAGTGGAACCAATGGTCCCACTCCGGGCACAACCGATTAACCCTATTTATGTATTAGTTGTAATTTATTTTTTAATCAGCATGCGACTTTTGATCGCATCGTACAGACGTTCAATGTTCATCTCCTACCCTTAAAACGATGAAACTTTGGGTAAAGTATATTATTTTATATTATTTTGACAGTCAACTAAAAGGTAACGAGACTTAAAAGAAAAGAAATTTGTGAATGATGAAATAAAAAATAATGTCAAAATTACAATTTTACATTTCCAGTAAAATAATAATATATTTTTTTTATATTTTTACGGGGTGATTGGTTATGGAATGGGTTCCTTCAGAAAAGGCAATGATCTTGAGCTAACATGCAAAGATTTTGACCTCATATGCTTTGGGGGCTAAATGGTTTGAAATTAGCTCTAGAATATTCCATTTCAAGAACGCATTGAATGACTAAAAACCCTGTTTTTCTCAAAAGGCTTAATTGGCATAATAATATTAGTTAAATTTGATGAGTTGGATAGGTTGAGTGCAGATTTGCGATTTGTCGCTGCGATTAATCGCAATAACTGTTGTGGTTTTTGTGAACGGCACTGAAAGGTAAGTTGGTTAAAGCTTTGTATAAGAAGCAAAGTTGTTTGAAATACACGTTGAGTTTGGTTATTTGAAGTTTGGAATGCTATTGCGATTAATCGCAAACCTACAATGCGCTCGTAACTAAAAGAGGCTTTAAACTAAGTGGCATTCTATTAGCGATGGCGTGGCGATATTGATTGTTAAAACTGAATAAAAAATGTAAAGGATTTGAAATGCACTGCCGAAATGTAACGTCTACATTAATCTTTATCAGGCTTGTTCATAAAAAATCTTACAATATGCTTACCTACTTGTTGAATTCTTTTTTTATTTATTCTGAGACTTTGAATTTACATAGGCATATGTTTAAAAAGTTTTTATAAGTAGAGCTTTTGTGTTTTCGACAGTCGTTATCGTTGATAGCCAATGTCACTTTGTCTTTAGTCTAAGGCGGCATGGATAATACTCAAAATATTGTTTCCTATATATTTTTTATATCTACGAGTATTTTAGCATTTCTCAGTGTATAGTTTTTTTGGTTCCGAACTTAGAAAGATATCGGATTAACATACGCTGCGATCAGTCGTGACGCAACGCGATTTTTAGTCGCAGAACTGTAATCAATTGATAAATGATTATATACAACGACTTGGATTAAATACCCCAGACCTGGTAATTTGAGTTTAAAGTCAAGTAAAATCGTTGCGACTAAAAATCGCAGCGTATGTTCGAGGCTTACGATGTAACGCACGTTCAGTACCAAACCTTAGAATAGCATTAACATATGGCTTAATTTTATTTTGGTATAGGTTTACCAAAGAATATTTTTTTAATACCTAATTACCCCCCCTTTTTTGGATAGAATGGTGATATTTAAGTACAATTTGCCATAGTCAATGGATTTCTGTAATTCTATGGTTAAAAGTTTATTTTGTATTTTTTTTTAAGTAGACATTTTTTTGAAGCGATCAATTTTTAATTAATTTAATGTAAATATAATTGCGATTTTTAGTTTAATAGATATTTATTTGTACACTCCAATAAAGTCTTGCCTTAATTGTTTTTCAGTATTTTTTAAATTGGGAAGTGACTCCAAAAAATGTTTAAAGGCTACGACTAAACGCTGCGACTAGTCGTAAGTTTGAATTTTACACAATTAGTCATCATCTCAGCCTTAATTTTATTATGGGTCTGTTTCAAGTCAATCCAGATGTTTTCCTAACTTTGAGTCGGACTTGCGACTAGTCGCAGTTTGTGTCGCGCCTAATCGGCCGGTGCTAAATTGAACCACGTGATCAGTCTTCACAATTTGTGCAATTTTTAGTAAACAACGTACGTTTGTCTTATTATTAAATAAAATAATGTAAATATTTCTCGTTGGAGGTTCTAAAGTTCTATTCAGTGATGGTGAGAGTAGCCAGTCTGTAATTCTTTTTAATACTTACCTACACTTCACTTCTAGTTATGTTTAATTGATCTCAAACAAATAGTCAATTTATCTGAGACCTATACGAAAATAAGAAAACTTATAATAACCTTGAAGTAACTATACCGCCAAATAACCTACACTGACTGAATTTTTATAGTTTATTTTCAAACCTGTTGAAATTACTGTAATAGGTATTAAAAAATCTTTATTATTGGTAAAAATACCCTGCAACAAAATTGGAAGAAGACAGTAAAAGAAAAAGTAACTCGTAAAGCTTCTTTATTTTTCCAACGATTTTTTTAAATAAATCATGTTGTATATTTTAAGAATTTGTATGGTACCTTATCAAATACCCTATTCTGAACCATTTCGAACATTGCTAAATACATATTCAAACCTAACGGCTATTTGTCCAGTTTTTTTCCCCACTACCCTCTGATAGAACTTTAGAATAACCAACAGCGACTCTTAAACGTAAGTTATACGATATTCGCGAACTAAGGCTTTGAGGTAATCCGATGTATGTACACTTTACTGCGTAGAAATTACAATTTGTGTAAATTCAAGATCTTTAGTGTGATGTCACCTATAGTGCGGGGACTGGATTTGTGTGTAAGGGTTCTATGAACTAGTTTTTGAGGAGTATTCCATGAGTATGGAAAGATCAGACTGAACCAATGTAACTTTATTTTTAATACATTTGACAGTTTTCAATCGAGATGCGAATGCGAAAGTTTCTTGAAAATTAATAGAATAAATTGGCCCTCGAAAGCTAACGAAGGGGATTTTTTTTTGTTCAGTGTAAATACTCATAGTTATTTACGTCTGTTGCATCTTAGTGACTTTATTATTCATGCCCTAAGGTTGCTCACAGAACTGAACTAATTATGGAAGCACTGTGTAGGATTACATAGGGTACCGAAATGTCACGTGGTCGGTACCAAACTTTATCAGTCTTAACTCGATAACCATTTGATTATTTTGAAATTCTGATTAGAAGATTCTAAATTTTCCGTTTGAAGGCCGTTTTAGTTTCCTCTTTTCAGGTTTTGCTTTAATTCAATTACACCTTATTTATGAAGATTCAATAATTTAATAGAGTCATGCATACGGATTGGGATTGCTTCTGATCAGATAAATCTGTCAGCATACGCAAATTAGAAGAACAATACAGGGAAATTTAAAAAATACCCGAAACCTCTTAGGCAGTGAAAGTACACATGATTATAAGCAACTTTTGTTTTGGTAAAACTCCGAAATCTCGAAAAAAATATCAGCTGTTTCATACATTTTCATTGGCTAAATACTGCATTTTGTATGAAACAGCTGATATTTTTTTCGAGATTTCGGAGTTTTACCAAAACAAAAGTTGCTTATAATCATGTGTACTTTCACTGCCTAAGAGGTTTCGGGTATTTTTTCAATTTCCCTGTATAATACAATAAAACTTGGCTCCAATCGGGCCCTACGGTACTACGGTTAAGGTAGAACGGACTGTTCATGTAGATGGGTGAGCTCATGAACGATATGTGATAAAATATCAGTATTTAGTACAGAGCTATGGTAAATTAAATATTTTTGGTATCTCGGTCCTGTTTTTGAGTTTGTAATATTTATGACGACCTAAATATAAAAAAAATAAATCGGTATTTTTGCCCTTGGCTTTGAGTTATACTACCGGAATAGAATATACGGGTATCTAATGATCCTAAAAAAGGGTAAATCCAAATAATATATAGGTCATAATCTACCCGTCTAACAAAGGTGGAAACTTACATTTCATAATTATATTAGTCAAATTTCCAGGTTGGTAACTTCGTAATGAGGGCTTATCGCGTTTGAATACGCCGTTAGAGGCGCTAGTGTAGCATTAAGTTAAGTTTATTTACATATTTGTTTTGATTTTTGTGAATAATTTAGTAAAACCGTCTATCCTGGCATATTAAGTAATGATTCTACTTACCACTGCTCTGAATTTTCTTTTTCTGTCGGAAATAATATTATGTATGATGTTATTTATTTTTTCGAACAATAGGACTTTGCGTAACACTGACGACATCTATATTTTATTAATCGCAAGTTCACGGCATCATTAAATATTTTCCTTCTAAACTTGGTTCTCATGCGTGTAATAACTACTTTAATGCTACGATTAAGGACCTCACACGACAGTGGCGCCAACTGGTGAGTACAAAAACGGTAGCCCTCATTCAGTCTTGATTAGCAAGATCAAAAGATTCCAACACATGAATCCAGTCCCCAACGATCGCAAAATTAACGTAACTTTATACCGTGGTAGATAATTGTGTGTTTCTATATTACTATGCGCAGAATACACACATTTGATACGTTATTTACAGAATTCTACCATATTTATTAGGCAATTATTTACGAATTGCATTGTAACAGATTTTTTGTATAAAAATACAACCTAAATAGTTCGAAGTATTTTCTATGCTGGCAAAGCCCAACTGCAGCCATTTTGTTCTTTTTATATTTTTGAAGTTAAGAAGCATGCTTATGTGGGAGAGGATACTTAACAGAAAATGTCTGCAAAGTGGTGTCCTGAAGTGTCACGTTGCCGAGACATTTGAATGTAAAGTTGCCATGATTGTGAGAGCAATCGGCATGATTTTGAAACTCATTTGTGCGGCATGATTTTGAAAATCATTCAAAATCATGCTGCATGGATTATGTCTTCCAATTTGGTTCCATAAATGAGATGTTGGTATTCACAGATTCTTGCAAAACTCAATCTCTTCAAAGTTAGAGTGAACAAGCTTTTTCTAGGTAAGCTCGCTCCATCGTAGACTTTGTCTGTCAGCTGTGACCTAGACTAGAGTCAAGAGAAAAACCCATTTGAAATTAAAAAAAATAAACTGTTGAATAGTTGTTTATAATGCCACATTATCGACGGCTAATTGAATCAGTATTATTGGAAAACTTGCTATGAATTTGATCTTAAATTACTTTTGAATCTATTGAAACTGGGGTTCAAACGACTGATAATTCAAAAATTATGTGATCTTTAAACCAAATAAATACTAAGATGTAGTATCAAATGTTTGTGTTCCGCGCTATTGACATAGCGTAGCTAAGACACGGTAGTCTGCAAGTATGTGTAAGCCACGCCATAATTGTCTGTATTCTGACGCTACTATTATCAATATGGACCGTAATAAAATAAAGTGATATTGTAAAATGGAGACGTGTTTTATTTACTGAGCTGTAGTATGTATGTATGTATGTAAATCGGGCTGGTTTCCACAACTCCACGACTAAGCGCGTATTTTGCGTGTAGGTAGGACAAATATGTCATTCGATCCACCCCAGCTCCCCAAGGAAGGCCAGCAACGCCTTGGTGTTACCAAGTATCTCACAGAGGGTACCTGGGTCTCCGAAGTATATGGCCCTGTACTCCGCGACTACCGGGCAGCTTAGAAGCAGGTGTGCTGCTGTCTCATCCTCCTCCATGCAGGCTTTGCATAGTGGGCTGTCAGTGACTCCTACACCACACCAACACACTCATCAAAACCTAACCAGAGAAGATCATCATCATCACCATCGCCTAGTCTAGTCCCAACTGTATCAGGGTCTACGAAAATCACCCATACTGCTACAATCTAAAGTCTGATGAATTTATTATTACTTTGTTGATTATTTAGTTCTAGGTTTAGGTAGGTAATTCTACATGAAATTATGTATGGGGTTAAAACAAATATGCGAAATGAAAATCGAGTCAGAACAGAGATCGTCCTTCCAACCTTCACAACCCAGTAACAAGGGCGGATTTCACCAAGATTGCGATTAAGCTGTGTTCAAGACTTGTCAACGCTCCTACGTTGATCGCGTTCAGTTTCAGATTGATGAAATCCGCCCTAAGTAACACAATACCTACCTATTGGTCATGGTCCATCGACTTCCCACTAAGTTTCATTCAAATCCATTCAGCCAACATATTTTATTTCTGTAGGTAATACGCAACAACCCGTCGATTCAGCTGTGTCATACATAAGGCTAAGCGCGCACTACGAAAAAAAATCGTCAATCTGTGAACAACAGAAATGTACTACAATCCGCACACTGCGAAAATAAATCGTTTGCGATTTAAAATAGCAGATGCGAAATCGTGCGTACCTATATTTTGTACCCTATGAAGCGGTACTAGCTTCGCGCACTGCGGAAAAAATGCTGTCAAAGGATGGATCCAGTAACGTTTAGTTATCTGCTTCTTCTTATTCAAACTTCTTTTTACGTAAAATTAAGTATTTAGTAATGGTTATTTTCTTTTTTAAATCCATATTTCAATGTACGAGAGTGTTTGGCCCTGTTATTTCGCAGGCGATAATAAAACGTGGTGCGCGTAGGAATTATAGTCGTTTGCGATTTTATTCCGCACTTTAAAAGTCGCAACGAATAAATTTCGTAGTGCGCGCTTAGCCTAAATGTCAAAATCTTTTCGTGCAGAGTGGTAAATGCGGACGCAGTATTGATAACAGAAATAAAATTATGAAACAATAAATTAAAATCGTCTTTATTGATTATTCGTTGTACAAGCAACTATAATTAATAAACATTGTATACTCAACTTATAACAATTAATAATTTGTTAATAAAAATAAATTGTACTGGAAGAACCATAAATATATCTTACTAACGTAGATAAATATATAATCATTTCGGTTTCTCGACTTTTATGATAATATTTATTCACTCTCAGATTGTATCCATTGTAGAAACAATGAAAAGATGTTCCGGCTGTCTGAGTAAAGGTTATGGCACACTATAACAGCATCGCAACGGCACCGCTCCAGCCCAGCAATTATCTTGTCATTCAAATTAGTCCTTATTTCGTGTGTCGCATAATACATTTTATAATGTCAATGTCAAAAAGCTAACGGCAGGTAGTTAGCGTGTTAACCGCTTCAATACAACTTGACTCGCAGCCTGCGTGCTTACAGCGCGCCGTCCGCGTGTTTACTGCGCGCCAATTCCGATTCGCCAGTCCTAGGCGTGTTCAATGACAAATGCCATGTATAATTGTGTTTGCGGTGACAGCAAGCTTGCACCTCGCGGCTGGTGCGCGGACTGCGAGCGGACGACGTGAAGCCGGGTAGCCGTAGCCTAAATACGAGGCGACGCCGTGCTGCAGCTGTGCAGTTGCGGTGCCGGTCTAATATGCCATGACCTTAAAGTTAATCTTGAGTTATTGCTCTCAGATATCGTCATCATTCACTTGCCCTAATCCCAATTTATTTGATGTTGGTGCAAAATGTCTTCTTCCATACTTCTATATTTGTAATCGATTGTCTTTAGCACATGACCAGACTTTTAAAACTATTGGCAAGTTTTAAAAGGAAACAGGGTTTTTGATACGCTGCCTTCTATTTTTAGATGAAGGATAAGTTCTTACTCTTATAAAAAGTAGGCCCAATTGGGTTACAATTTAAAAACAACTTGTCCCAATTGGGCGCCAATAGGGAATATGCATAAAAAATATTTATTATCTAAATACTTTATCTAAAAATATACAAAAATATGTTACTAACAGTGGAAATAGAATCAAACTTGCTCGAAAAACAAATGAGATATAATTAATTATTTTAAACAAATATATCTGTCCCTCTCGCGAAAACGCTGTTTTCTATGGCAGATGTATAGACGTCACTTAATGTGACGTCAAATTCCATGTCGGACTTCTCGTTCTAAAAGTAGTCTTTCAAGCGTTATAACTTCATCGCTGATGAAGATATTTAAAAAATATTTTCTAGAGTGTTTATTGGAGCTCTCGCGTCCGGAACGTTTGTTACGTCACAAGTCCTTGACGCTCCGAAAGCGCCGGCAAGCGCCGCGGGTGGGCGCTTATCTAAGCGTAATCTGACCCGAGCCACTTAAAACGTTATCGCAGCGTTCGTTTAGTTTGTATCCTAGCAGTTGAAGTGGTTTCGAGTTCATAAATTATGTCGTCATGAAATAAAACACAAATAAGAGTCTTATTAGTACTCGAGAAATATTTATATCCTATTGAAATGAGAGAACTTGCTGAATGTAGTTATGTTACTGTTTATGTTATTTCTGACAAAACTATTGGATCAATTTAGACCAAAATTTGGGAACTAGCTTATGAAAAGACTAGTAATCCAATGACAATGATCTTTTATATGAGTTCTATAGCCGATTATAGCAATATTCAAGCTCAAACTTCATAAAGCGCGGCGCCATTTGTTGTTTTTTATTGCGTAATTCAATGCGCTATTTTGATAACGATTATCAGAGTTATATCAAACAGATTCCAATTGGAAAAGCTTGTAGAATACTACCTATATATTCATCAACGCATTGTTAACTATAAATCGTTACAATATGCTTACTTTAATTGTAAACATTGCCAGAAACCCAAACAATAACAATTTTGACCTTGACGAACACTCGGAACTACTTAACTTTTGTAGGCTCAACAAAACAAGTTTTGTGATGTTATTTCATGCAAAAAACTAGCTACATACTTGTAGGAAACACTTATAAATGATTATTTATCCACTTACCCTAGTTTAGCACACTAAAAACACACAAAAATCACTAAAATCACTGCATGACATGCGCGCGACATAACCGTGACGTAGAAACTTTTGACAAGAGTTTTTGAAATGTCGGCTGTCATATTTTTAGTATCTGTTTGTGTTTATGGTTGGCAAATTTTATCTGCCATAGAGAACATTCATTAGCAAACGATTCTAAAGCTTAGTTTACACAATATTAAAGTTTATATCAGTCGCGGTGTGCTGGTTCCAAATGGAACCAGCGGGACTCAACGTCGCTGCCGCAGATACGAATATACTGGTTCCATTTGGATCCGCCCGGGACCCAGCGGTTATAAGTAATTCATTTTACAAATAAAAAAATCGCGTGCATATTCCCTATTGCCAATTTTAGAACAACTTGTCCCAATTGGTCTCCAATTTTAGTACAACTTGACCCAATTAGACTCCAATTTTAGAACAACTTGACCCGATTGGGCGCCAATTTCCAAACAATTACTCCCAGTTGCAGGTCAGATAATTTAGTTGAAATGAGATAAGGTCATAATTGTTGTTTGGATAGCTTTCAATTCCAAGTTGTATATTACTAGACTTTTAACCTTAGCTGCCCACAATATTTAATGAGAAATTCCAAGCCAAATAGGCTAAAAGTTAAAAAATCAAAGTGATTCGTTGTTTCTACAATAGACGCATAGTCAAATATCATAATAGCTTCACCGATAATCACAACACTAATGGCCAGGCCAATTAACTATCTATACAATTGGAAGTCAAATGAAATAACATGTCTGTGCGAGTACTTTGAAAATTTAAACTGGAGACGAAGGAAAACTGGTATTTACTGACCTTCTTAGTAATTATGAGGTTCAAGAAAAATTGGAGTTCAAGACCAAGCTGTGTTTTATTCTGTATTCAAGTTGTGTTTTATTCTGTACTCAAATATATTTGACACCAAACCCTACCTTGCCTTGTCTTACAGAAATCGCCATTTTTTATTTAAAACGTAGGGTACCGATTTAATACTTTGACAGCTTTTCTCTATTATTTCCAATGTACCGTGTTCCTATTCGCACACAATTCAGAATTATTTATATTAAGTAACTCGAAAATAACATGACAGTTAAATAGCATTATTTGGAAAATTGTCAAAAAACTACACTTCATCGCATCATTAGCGGTTACTTTGCTAAAAAACCTCGTTAATTGTGATCGCTACGTTAGAAATATCAGTTTGGTCATATACAAAAGTTTCTTAGATCTTAAACTTTATATCCAACGACATCATATAGAGAAAATGAAGGTAATCATAGAAGTAATGTTTGACAAGTCACTGTTATAGGTGGACTTTTCCTTTACCTGCCGAGTCCAAGTAAACTTTTAAGATGAAATAGGAGAATAGAACAAGAGTTGCGAAAATGCTTTATAGTAGATAGTAGCAGGACTTGACGAGCTAAAATTTACATAGTTCGTAAGAGTTTTTATTCAAAGGGGAACTCAAGCTGGTAATCTATGATGTTTCGAATTATTCTTTCAATCTTTTGTGGAATGGACGGCAAATATATGATAGAGATACACGATTAATAAATTAATGTAGAAATAATTCTCTCTATACCATGTCGTTCATTTTAAGTGTATAATATTAATTAATAATACTAGGTATTTATAGAAGCACTTGGGGCCCATAATCATATACATAAATGTTAAATCTACGAGTAAAGGTAAAAATGACCGTGCGGTCAGAAAACTTCGAATGGAAGTTGAGTTGTTTCGGAGAAAACCGTTCAATTGTAACGGTAAAAATTCTGACCAGCAGACAATTTTAAAATGTATACATACATACATATTTTCTTTCGCTTTTTTAATATATTTTACATAACATTTTGGAATATATTTCGCATTTAAACTACGTTATTCAAATTTTAAGAAAAATTCTATTCATATTTTCAAAATTACGTATCGACTACCCTATTTTTATTTACAATTTTTAGAATGAAAGTTTGATGCGTAGTCTTGGCAGTACTGACACTCATAATGCATAAATAGACATAAATATTTCAATATTATGAAACTGTTGTGTCCTTTTTACAATTATTTAATTGTGATTTCATTAATATATTTACAGAATAAACTGTAAAAAAGTCAGAAATCAAATAAGGATTGGTTTTACCACAACTTCATTTGATATTTCCTTCGCAAAATAACGGATAGTAGTTCATCTCAGACAGAACCGTTATATCCAATACAATAAACCCTAAAGGTCTGAATAACCGCTTAATTACATTTGCCATATTACCAATTTGCTATGGCGATAAAACCAACCTTTATAGACTCCTCGCCGAGTAACAGTAACCTAGAAAAAAGTTCAACCATGTTACGCGCGAGTATGATTATTGCTGGTCACAGGGGGTGCTGCCTCCGCTTCCGCCAACGCCGCTTCTTTTTTTAGCTTGCGGTATTTACCTGAAATTATTTGTTATTAATTAATAATGTGGAATTGCGGAATTTATATAAAAATGTCAATTGATTGACATTTTTATAGGCCTGCCTAGCTTTTCACGATCACCGGGTCACAAGGCAAACGCCTAAATCACTCAACCACGGAGGCAGTTGTTTTATACCGATAAATGTAGGAATGATAAAAGCAAAAGATATTAGTTGTGGATGATGGAAAAGGAAGTTAGTGTGACAGAGAAGATAACGTTTTGTAGTAGGAAGTTGGTCTCTGCTGGGCGCCAGTTGGTTATTGGTCCCATGCTGGGTGCCAGTTAGTAATTGGTCCCATGCTGGGTGCCAGTTGGTAATTGGTCCCATGCTGGGTGCCAGTTGGTAATTGGTCCCATGCTGGGTGCCAGTAACATGTGTGGTTTATATTGTTCAATTTGAAGGATGGAGTAAAGAGAAAGTTGCACATACGCGAAGTCTTGACCATGATGACGCCCCACCAGATGGACCAGCCCCAACCGACCAGACAAAACAGCACCGTGAACAACTGCCCCGCGCCCACCAGCAGGTTTATCACGAACGAACCTGGAATAAACGGTAATAGAACAATTAAAATTAAGAACTTGTTTCAACGTCGGCGAGAAAGCGATAAGCTTTTGACTACTTGCTCGCTGAGGAAAGAGACAAAAGATATAGATCTCGTGTTAGTAAAAGAAACACAAACATTAATAGTCGATAGCTGGCTGTCTCAAGTTGATCGCAGCGACAAGAGTTTTTTTTTTTTTAATATTGATATGCGTACGTTTGACCGCTATCTCACCTGATGTTAAGCGATGATGCGGTCTAAGGTGGAGCGCGCTTGCCTAGAAGTAACCTATTCACTCTTGACTTAAAGACTCCCAGGTTGTAGCTATCAGGAAACACAGACTCAGGCAGGGAATTCCACTCCTTAGCTGTACGCACAATGAATGTTTTCCCAAAACGTTTTGTGCGTATAGGTGGGATGTCCACCATGTACCGGTGGCACATCGCCGTACGTCTTGTGGTCAGATGGTGGAACGGGCTTGGCGGAATTAAGTTATGCAATTCCGTCGCACACTCCCCAAAATGTAACCGATAGAAAACCGACAGGCCAGCAACTCGGCGTCGATGCTCAAGACTTTGGAGCTTCGATTCGACGAGCTTATCATCGCCGATGAGTTATCAGAATTGTACTCGCTCAGCGACACTCGCTCGGCGATGCTCGCTTGGCGGTCAGAACTCAACAACCAGCGGTAATTTCTACCTAAGTATAGTGCGGGCGGAGCGAGTAAAAGCCCGTCGCACAAAAGCACTCATTTAAAGACGAACGTCAAAACTATCGAAACTCCTTTCGAGCTTTACTCGCCACTCGCCAATTGCCAGCGGTGCCGGTGAGACAAGTGCCTATGGTCAATGCTATTATGGGTAATGCAAAGGATATTCTACTGTTAAGTGTTCTCCTACTCGCATAGTTTGATCGGAAGGCACTTAGAATCATTTCATGTTGACGCAGCTTTGTGTTTTTACAGTTAAAGATTTTTTTTATTTCTCAAAAGAATCACAAATTCACTTATAGAGAAAACATTAATATGTTTATAACACTGTTATTTGCCAGTAAGCGTAGACAAAAACAAAAGCAAATACATATCTCTAAAACTAACATCTGAACAATACTTAACTTAATACACATCGTTTTAGCATAACAAGTTCAAAATAAACAGACCAAAAGAAGGTAGGTTACACATAATCAGCACAACAGGAACAATTTTGAGCGATGAGGGTAGGGTGCAAATTAAGAGTTGCTGCGTGTTTACTAAGGCCTACGACACAGTGCAGAACATGAGCGATTTATTAAATTGGTTTGGGTTCATGTATGTGTTTATTTATTTTTGCATATTTGCCGGTTTTCTGTTATGATTATGGTTATTATTTGTACGCATAATAATGTATTAATTTGTTTTTGTTTATGTAGACTATAATTATTTATTTATGATTATATTTGCTTGGATGTGTTTTATTTATGGTTTATATTTGTATATGTACATATATATATGTATTAAATATATGTATTTATGCATATATTTGGCTATGTTTTTTGAACATTGATCTATTTATTTTCAGTCTGTTTTGTCCCACAGTAGGGCAAACACATTCGTTACTTCCTTCCATACCTTCCAGATTCAGACGTCTGTAAATCCCGTCCATAGGCATCAAGCTAATCGGTCGTATCGTCGCCTGGGTCTGCCGCGATGGCGCTAAATATTTTTGGAACAAACTTCGTGGTTGCTTTAGCCTAAGAACCATTCGAGATGCTGCGGACTTTGTCTTGAGAAATAAAAATATATAGACGACATCAATTTTGCCCATATTATATTATATATTATTAAAACCATAATGTCAATTTAAATAGATAATCTACTAACTGAAAGATATTTGCTGCCCGAGCCTCCCTATATTATTTTGCCTGTCAAAGAATAATGCCCACTTCCCATAAATTTATAAACCTGATCATGAAAGTACATGTATAGTTATAAGGTATAGTAGAAATACTGCCTTTAAGTTTAGAAAGTAATTTCCAACAGTCATGTTTACGATTTAAACGCCACGAACTCCAAAAAATACGTTGCAGTTTATGTAAAGTATACATCGACTTTTTGGTTTTGGCGGCATTTTCTAGAGATTTACAACGGTATGGTAAGCAAAGGTCATCAGATGAGGAAGATATCAGGGGTCCAGGGGCGGTAAACAGGGTCATAAAAAGAAGAAACACACAAAATGGCACAGTACACAACGAGACGCAAGCGCAACAACGAAAGACTGCGCCGATGCCAATCGCAGAACTGTCAAATGAAAAAATCCATTTAACTCGTGCGGTTTCAATTATATGCTGCGTGATTAATTTATTACTCCGAAACAGAGTTGAATAAAGTCAAGTATCAGTGTGTAAAATGGAACGTCGTAAAAAAGACTAGTTGAAATGCGTTCAAAACATTGTAATACGTTAACCCTTGGGGTAGAATAAGCATAAAGATAAATTTAAAAATATATTTTCCTGCGTTTATTTTAACACTGTGATAAGTGGATCTAATATACAATTCAATAAGTCAGGTGAAAAATGGACATTCAGATGTAGTATTAACACGAGTAGCTTCGACCATTGTTTTTAGAAGTAAAAATTAGAGGTTGGTTTTTAGACTTACCTATCCTATGTTTGGCTCCATCATGGACTCCAAATCTGGGAATTCCGAAGCATAGGCAGAACAGGCCGCTCAAAATAGTACCTGCAAATACAATAGTAAAAATATAAGAGATGGTACAATTGAAGCAAACATCTTGAAACAATGTATCTGCATACTTTCTTTTTAAGCCATATTCGAATAAAACCAATTTTTATAGACCTGAGTGCCAATTTTACTAATTTTTAAGCAACTTTTGCATTCGTGTGACAGTCGCAATCTGTCAAATATGTAAGAAAATTAAGGCTTTTTTGACATGCGAATGCCAACGTCCTCTTTTCTACACATCCACAGGTGAAGTGTCATTAGGTACAAAACTTGCCACTATTATGTTATATACATACATCTCTTGGTACATGGTATGTTATGTAACATATCAGAGGCAAGTTTCCACTCCTCGGGGCCTGCTAGGGCAAGTGTCTGCCAAAGTTGCGGAATTTGTTTGAAAGAGTCACCGCGGCCCTGGAACGCAAAGGGTATCAGGAGGAACACAGATGAGTTTTAGTCAGTAAGAGTCTGACACTCCCCTCAGCTTCACCCAGGGTGGAAGGAGTCATTTGATGATTTCTCATCCTTAAAAAAAAAGTTTCCACTCCTGTACCTCCTGGTACAATAATGGTTATTAAGAGGGAGTGATGTTAAGTAGTATTATATATAAACTAAAACTCACCAAGTCCGGGCACACAAATATTGCACAGCAGACAGAAGTACGCGAGCACTATCGGCAGCACAGGGATAGCACCTCGCATCACACTCGTATGCTCGACCAACGACGTGTCTAGTTTCTTGCGGGTGTCCTGTAGGTGACAAATGTGGTCATTTGTAATAGGGTACACTATCAATATGCTTTTCAATTTGGTACTTCTAATTTCCTTTTCGAGAAATTCTGTATCTAGCTTTCCAAAGGTACAATACATGCCATTTTATAGACATTCATATTTCATTAGAATCAGTCAATCATTGATGAACGATGAGATGATAGAACTTTTTTAAAAGTTTTCCTGCCACTTTTTTCTACATAGATACCTAACGGTTTTGTCAGAAGACAGACTGACTACTTGTCAATTCAAAAGTTCCTGTTGGTAGTTCACAAGTGTGTGTTTGTTGTTATAAATAGTCTTCAGAATTCACTTCAGTGTAGATTGCAGAGAACATGCTACAAAACTTTCACATAGCTACCAAAATTAGAAGTTTAAATATTTTGGCAAAGGCTAGACTGGACAGTTGGCGAATATATTCCAACATTTAAAATAATATAGTCATGGGTAAATAGTTCAAATGTCGTGAAGCGACCTCGCTAGCTTACATGAACCAGATCTAGAGCGTGTGTTAACAGACTCGTCATGGCGCGATACAGTGACGGCGACTTAGCTCACTGACCGCGGCGTTCCAATGCCACTGTTTAATTGTATTAATCATCCGATACAAATATAGGGTCATATAATAAAAAATAGTTATGCCATGAAACTACTCATTGAAACCTAGAGCAAAACATTTTTTTAATCTTCCCTGGGGGGCTACTCAAAGCCCGAAGTCCGTAGTTTCGGGCTTAGTTGCGGGCGTATCCTACTCCGTATCATCTATGGACTTACGAGTCTAATCGTGTGGTCATTAATTCTTAGTGGATAGGTGATACGGAGTAGAATATGCCCGCAACTAAGTCCGACTTCGGGCTTGGAGAGTAGTAAATTGTTTTAGTCCGTCAGTAAGATTAACAACGTCACGTCGATTTGAAGTAAAGTGGGAAGAGAGAACAGCATCAAAACATTCATCTGCACCACTAAAGTGGGAAACGTGTTCCACTTCAAATGTCTCGAACATACATATAACTCTCAATTAGGTTGTTATATTAGCACTGCAATAAAATTAATTAAGCTACTCAATAACTTCAATATGCACGAACACTGAACAGCAAAAACTTAAATACCTCAGCGTCTTCCTCGATATCAACATCTTTCTTCATAAAATCCTTCGTTATCATAATTTTCGAGGCTTTCCGTGAAGGTCTTGGAGACGGATTAGGGGTTGCTCTAGGAGACACTTGAATTGAAGGACGCGGTGATGGTACCGGAGTTACAGCCAGCTTATTGCCAGTTGCCATCGTCATCAGAGGGTAGTTGGGATTCTTCGAATATATCTCTCTCGGTAGACTGTACAAGTAGTTCTGAAGGCGTGGAGTTAGGTAAAGATTCTGCATTTGTCTTAAGCTGCTTATTCTTGCGTTTACGGTTGTGACGTAGCGGGTTTTGAAATTATACATTGATGATTTGTTTTTTAGCACTCATTGTTACTGAAAAATTACCGATTAGATGGACTGGATACCTTTTTATTTTACTAATGTTTAATCAACAGCTAGGTTTTTTGGTAATATTTATACTTTTATGATTTGATTTTTTGGTGCAAACACAAGAACGAAAAGTTCCGTAATACGTAATACGGATGCGTTTCAGTTAACAGTCGAATAGACACTGCCATTAAAATACGCTAATCATACATTTTATATTGCCATCGATTATTCGTCCCTATTGTTAGACAACCGACCTTGTTTACACTAACCCATTTCATATAAATAGCATCTACTTACTAACTTACTTTTAATTATATATGGCGAATAGATTAAAATTATTGCTAAGAAAAGTCTACACGCGAGGAAATTAAATATATATATTTTTACATATTGTTCCATTGCTTAGCACGCAATAAATATGTGCTTTTTATTATTATTAACGAGGGATGTTAAGTTACTTGATTAATAATAGAGGTTTAAGTTATGAACTAATGCTACCGTGTTGGGCGCCAGTAACACACTGCTATTAAAATAATGTATTATTCCTGTCATTCTTTTGACATCAAATCATCATAATTTGGTGTTCTATTGCGCAAATAAAACTATGTAGTTTAAGCTTATGTAGTAGTATTATCAAATGTCAGTCTATTTCATTTTGTATAGTGACGTAAATCATATAAAAGAATTCTTAGAAGATGACAATTCAAATGAGCTTAATTCTTTTTTGTTTTATATCGAATTCAAAATTATTCATTTGCGAAATTATAACTTCTCGACTGAAAAACTGACCATGAGTAACATCAGCCAAATTTATATACAACATCATGCGACATCCTTTCGCATATAAATTACTTTATGATTTCCTTGAAACCCTACAACAAAGTTTTAATAAGTGACCTGGTGCAGACCTTGAGTCATATTTCTTGAGACACGCGTGGTCGTTGCGTGACGACCTGGCGACTTCGCGATTACAACGGCTAGAGTAAAATATGTTTCGGCGACTTGTTGGGTCTGCGTGTGGCTCATAGAAAGGCTTAGTTTTGGGTAATTTGTATGGATTACAAAGGACTTTGAACTTTCGGACGTTGGAGTGAGATGACGTAACAAAGTGACCTGTTTTTCTTGGAAATTGTATTGAAAAATAATACGCAAGGGATGACTGGCAGAGAGTATGCGGAAAAGTAAACCTTACATGTTAGTCCGGATGCACATTATCATGTTTACTGCGACTCAAAAAATATCAGAATTCATCAAATGTTTCCTAGTCTAAAAGCAGAACAGCTAGGGATCGGGAATGATACTAAGAGGCATTTGCTATAATTTGTTCTCTCATCCCTGTACTAGGATATTGAATTAGTACTATAGGGACTGCTGTAACACTCCCATCCAGTCCGTTCCTGAGGTGAACATTAATAATTTTGTGAAACTTACCTCTGGCGGTAGAGTGGGTGACATGCTCTTATTCTTAGAGAACATGCTCGTTCTTCTGCTGGAAGACTGCTCGGAGCTGCGTCGACACATGCCACGTAACCACGTGCACAGGCGGTTGTTGCAGCAACTGTTACATTACAACATGTTACATGATGCTGCTTCAAATACTATGCGTAAATTACTGAGTTATTGCTACTTACTTGATACGGATATATTAGAAAATATTGAATTGGATGGACTTTATGGTATTCAAAATTATTTGTTCACAATACGTACAGAGTTTATTTACAACATCAAGCGTTTTGACAATCTTACTGTGTTTGCAATAAACGGGGCACCGGAATACCCAATACAAAAGTAAAAATAGGGCCGTTCGAACATTTGCTTATACGACTTCACCATACAAGAAAAACGGCAGTTTTAATTTCACGAGCACACGTCTGTCCCCGAAAATTGACGATCACGTGGCAAGTTTGCTTTGGTCTTAACGGGCCAATTTATGGCGTCAGTAAAACGTGTGGTCCACTCTGTTTTTACTTTGAAAGTCAATGGTAAAATGGCAAGCGTCATACTTTGCATGGTTTGCTTCGCAAAATGGGCAGAAGAAATTCATGACTCGTCAATTCGGTGTCTAGTTTCTCGCATACTGCAATACTAAAACTAAATGCGACATCACTTCGGCGACGCAATTAAATTAAGTTGCGTTTAACGCTAGCTTTGTAAACTTTCTGTAGTTAAAACAACATAATGATTTCACTGCTGAAAACACGAATGACGAATAAGCAGGTAAGATCGGGCTTATACTTTAGTATAACATTTTCAATAAGTATAATAAACTGGTGCCGTATGTTTTAATGCCATCATAACTCCATAGCGTGAAAGAGACGGAGCTGTACACAACTTTTACCATCCTTTTTTAAACGTCATTTCAATCATGATAGCTACAATGACGATGCGGCCGTTAGACTAGTAAAGCTAAAGAAGCTCACCTTGTGGGAGGTCTATCACTCAATATGCTGTCCCTCCTCTCAATCTGCCTCTTCTTCCGTCCGCAGCAGCCCGTCTCCTCCTCCGGGGCAGGAGACATGGACTCCGCTACGTTGCGCGGCATCGACCCGGTGTCCGCAACGCGTCGCCGTCGCCCGCAACAGCCGCAGAAGATGTCGCGCAGCGTACGCTTGGTTTTCGTTTCGTTTTCGTATTCTATTGAGGCCTGGGAAAAATACTTGTTGTCATTCATTTATATCATTATTCAGTACTTGATAGACAGCTCAACCTACCCAAAAGAAGTTCACCGATTAAATTGTCATAGTTTTGAAAACTTCCGTTAGAAGATATTACTAAAAAAAAATATTTCTTCTATAACCTTTTTATTATTTGATTCTTTTTAATGTAGCTAACCAGGACTTAACTGTATTATTAATCTGAATCACAAGTCTTAAAAATATTAACACCGAATTTACTCACTTTGCCAGCAGCCCTTTCCATATCCCTAATCTCTTGTTCAGCCTTTTCTTCATCGACCTGCTTTTTACAACAATTCAGTTTACTCATCATTCCTTTCTTTCCTTCCTTCATCTCCTCTTCCTTTTTCACTCTCTCTTTGTCTTTATCTCCATCTTCTTCCGAATCATCTCCTTTGGTGCAGCAAGCACAGCATTTTGACTTGCACTTCTTCATTAGCCTTTGGCAGAAGTTCGGTTCTTTTGCCTTGTCCTCTGTAGAATCTGTTGGTTCCGAGGTTTCTCTTGGCACTTCGGGTGGAGGGGTCTCTTTTGCTTCTTTCTTGGTCCTCGCTGGAGGTTTAGGGGTTGTGCTTGTACTTTGTGGGAACCTGCGGATTGAAGATTTTTGATTAGCTTTTTGCTATTACTCTCTCAGAATTTATTTTGGATTTTTTTGCGGTCGCGTTCCAGTCTTACCGAGTCAGACCTTAAATTGGTATAGGAAATATATCAAAAGGACATTATATTTATTTTGCTATTGGCCATGAGTAGATTGCATTGCTTATAACTTATTTTCGTTTAGAAATACAAATACAGTACATGCTTATGAAATACTTTGTCGTAGTTTTCTGTTTAGTTTTAGCTAGACCTTGACATTAGATAGTTTCTTCAAAAGATAAATTAGTTTGTGTTGATAAAGTTTTAGTTATGGTTCCTATTTCCTGAAAGTAGTTATTATGAAACTATTAATTTTATAGCTAAGTTTGCAGTTCCTTATGGAGTTCTTTCTCGTTTAAAGAACACTGGCTAAATGTGCATTAAGGTTAGATTAGGATCCATTTTTTGCCGGTTAAAACACTTTTCGGTTTCCTTTGTCTATGGTATTGTCTATGGTATCTGACCAACGAAGTCGTGTTATGGACAACTTTGGTTGGATTCTAATGGATCAAAGCCCGGTTTCTGGAAAGAAAACATCAAAATTAGGGTGAGAAATTGTCGAACACGCATCAGCTGCTGTGATTCGCCGAATGAATTTTCAATTTTCAATCGCATCGTTTAATTTGCGTTTAATTTGTTTTGCTGTGATAGTTTCTTTCCTGAAACTGGGTGTTAGTTGCCAGTGCATTGCCTTAGCCACTTAACCATGGCTACAGTGGCTATTGGTCACAAACTTGACGCTTTATCAAACAAAGCGAACATAGTGCTAAAAAGTGGTTAGTTTTCAGTCTCCTTGCAAACCATGCACTTAACGACCTGTTTTTCTAGTGCTTTTTACCTTTGCAGCATTGGAAGGCCTGGTATAAGAGGTATAAGTCTAGAATTCAGGAAATAATATATTAATCGTCTTGAAGTAAAGAAAGAACAAAACTAGGCAATATTTCTTTCTCTTATCTATGTATTACTAGCTCATGCCTGTAACTTCGTCCGTGTAGATGTCAGTTATGGCGATACAAAGTTCCCCCTCCAATGTCCCCCTTTAAAGTTGAAATTTCCCAAAATCCTTACTAAAGTAAGCGGAAAGCTTTGCAATATTGCAACTTTCAGCTTTCTAGACTTGGTAGCTTTATCTCTGCGTTGATATTTACTCAGAACTGACGTTTTTAAAGGTACAGAAAAAGTAGTACAGAGAAAGGAAGGGAAGAAGTAAGTACAGAGTCATAATTTTTGGAAAAAAAGTGTTATTCCGGAAGAAAATATAGGGAGCATTCATCAAAATAACCCTTCCTGTCCCCATCAGATAGAAATTATAATTTTTACAACTCTGTTATTACGGTTTTGTCCGCCGGAAGTGAAGGCCTTGTTTCATGTGCCTATTTCCGGCGGCCAATGACGGGTAAATACGGCCATGTGCCAACTTGACACATTGCTCTAGTAGGCAGGTAATAGAATTATGTTAACTTGTGATTTAAGGAATATTGCATGTAGTTTAATTATTAATTTATACTCAAATCAAAATTCTTTATAGAACGAAATCAGTTTATTAAAAAACAAAACAAACAATAAACTAACAATACTAACCTACTTCGTAAGCGCCATTGTTACTAACACCAAAATACTAACTTAATTATGGACTAATAGTCTGAAATAAAGATTTATTTATTTTATTTATTTTTTATTTTATTTAAATGATTACCTACATAAACTCTTCTTATGAATCGGTTAAAATTTAAAAATCTTCGTAAATAAATGTGAATCACATAAATTACGGTCTAGCAATAAACTAAAATCACATCATTATTATATTATTTATTTACCTATTTTCATCGCTATACCGCTTCGGGAGTAGTTCATTTGGCAAAATATACACAGTCCTGTTATGTATCATTATTAAAACCAGATCAAGACGCTACTAAACCTACAAAAAACCCGAAAACCATAATCTCAATCGACTAATTTTCATTTCATGGAAGCACTGCAACACTTTTTTAAACCAAAGGTGAAACGCAACACATCCATTCGTAATTCAAAATTACGCGCCAAAACGGAACACAGACACTGTTTTTGTTTTGAGGCAAAGGCAACAAGATTTACTGCCTCTTCTTTACATTGTTTATGATAATTTTCGCGCCATTCGGTGTTTTTGGCGGGCGGGTGTGGCTGGCAACGCTCGAGGGCGTACTAGGAGCGTGAACCACTTCTTAAGGGCTGGTTTAGTATCGAATGCCAAGAATTACGTGTTGGCTATAGCGTGTATAGACGTAATGAGCCTTGGACAGAAAGAATGTTGGAAAATGGACCTTTGTACCAACGTTCTGGTTCTGAAGTTGACAGTTTTTATTTGCGTTTTAAGTTAGAAGTTTTATTAAATCGATTTTTGTTTATTTTTACTCTAATTATAATATACAAGCGTCTGGGGTGAACAAACATTACAGTAGGAAAAGTTTTCGCATTCAAATTCAGTACACCAAAGATATGCTTTTATAACTACTAACGGGTAAGCAAAAGGCTCAAAAATTCTAAAACTTACTACTTTCTTAGAAAAACAACCCCTCTATCAAATTTTTACGAAACAGGAATGACATAAATCAATACTTTAATTTCTTGTTACTACATTTTTGCCTCGCTTAAAACTCAAACCCAATCCCTCAAAGAACATAATCAAACTGAATTTCTTCAAACTGAGCCAAAAGACTACCTAGTACAAAATAAAAAAACCAAATCACTGCATTAAACGTCATTGCATGCCAAAATCAAGATGGCGGCCATCAACTAACAATTTTACGAGTTCTTTTATACTGGAGAATTATAACTCAATTTGTTTTTATGTTTCTTTTAGTATTATGCACTTGTGTTGTAGAGTCGTTGACCCTCTGCGGATAGGTAAAAGCTTGGCTAAGCAGTTACTTATAGAATAGATTTAAATAGGGTTAGGCCGTTCTAAACGGTAAGAAATTAGATTGAAATTCCAAAAAAAAAACATTCGTAGCGCAATATGTTTTTTTTTTACCAAGATTGAATAACATTAGAGACAAAAATCGGTTGATCTACACTAATATTATAAAGAGGAAATATTTTTTCGTTTGTTTGTTTGAAATGAATAGGCTCCAAAACTACTGGACCAATTTGAAAAATTCTTTCAGTGTTATATAGCCCATTTGTCGAGGAAGGCTATAGGTTAAAAATAATATTATATATCATCACGCTACGACTAAAAGGAGCGGAGCATTAATGGAAAATGTGGCGCAGACGAAGTTGCACGGGTCAGCTAGTCTATACTATAAAAATATTATAAAGAGGTAACATTTGTTTGTAAGTTTGTAAGTTTGTATGTTGGGGGTAATCAAAGGAACTACTGGTCCGATTTGGAAAATTCTTTCAGTGTTAGATAGCCCATTTATCAAGGAAGGTTATAGGCTATATATCATCACGCTAAGACTAAAAGGAGCCGAGCATTAATGGAAAATGTGACGCAGACGAAGTTGCGTGGGTCAGCTAGTATATAATAAAGCTAACTCGTTTTCATAACTTTCTCCATCCCATCTATCTCCGTACCAAAATTCATAGAACTTGGTTTGGTGAACAAATTCACCTTCGCATTTGTGAAATCAGGAAGGAATTTGGGTAAAAAACGTTTTTCTAAGCGTGTGTTCTGAAATATAACCCAGTGCTCATGACGTCATGATCCGACGCAATAGGTACTGTTGATTCGCTTAATATTCTATTATATATCTAAATTAATTCGCGAAATATACTGGCCAGTGCGTTAACATCATACATTGACGCCATGTTGATGATAGTGTTTGTGCTTGTTTACAACAGTGCAAATAATACAATTCCTCAAAGTCTGATGCGAACACGCCTGTTTGATATATTTATTTATACGTCATACTTGTTTCACTAGTACAATATGATGGCACATCAGTACAATATTGCGTCATAACGTCAGGAGCACTGGCCACTATAGTGGGTTATATTTCGGAACACACGCTATCTCTCCTCAGCACTTGACTCTTGTCTAAATCCCCCACTCTTACCCACCCACCCCCAAAACGAAGTAATTTTTGAGTATAAGAATTACTGAACTTCCTGTTAAATGACCGCAAGTCTAGCCACTTCACTAACATCGATGAAGCTTGTACCAGTCATCGTTAACAGCCTAAAACTAGGTAGGTAGGTACTTACATACTATTAATACCATGAGTCAGTGTTTTCTTCGTCACGAGTGGTCAAGAAGTGACGTCACTCAAGCGGTCAGTGAAACTGAAACGCTGGTCTTAGAATTTGCATAACGAAAACGTAAACCGTAATTATCGACTGAAAGTCTAAAACAATATGAGATGTCACGTTGGTATTGGGATTTTCCAGTTACAGTTTAGTAAAGTTTTCTTAAGGTACCCACTACGTGGAGCTATAAATTTTGTAAACAACAAGAACTTGCCTTAAATACTTATCAAAAGCAATTATTTCTAAGACAGGTACATACACCTCGTTTAAGAGTCAGGGTATTAAAATTACCTAAATAGCTTTAATGTTTTTAGCATTCATGAAAATTTTTGTAAAAATATTTGGTGATATAAATTAAATTTTAATTTATTAACAGACAAATTCATTCAACTCAAATTAACACTAATTGTACCTCATACGAAACTAACGAGTAATTTCACTTTGAAGGATTATATTATTTTAGCGATATAAAGCCTAATGTTTTGCAGTAGGTACTAGAACGCATCTGATTCATTCAACAAACATTTGAAACAATTCGATGTTTGTTTACGTAATTTATAGCTTCTAGTGACTGGGACCTAGTAAGTAGTTCTCTGAGTCTAGATATTAATCTAGACTCAGAGAATTACTTACTAGGTCCAGTCCGGTAGGTAACGGCTAATGCCGTAAATGTTCACTTTGACATGTTTACAGCAGAGCGATTCTTTCAGAATCAGCTATAGACTAGCTGATTCTGTTAATAACCATTTCGATATCGACTTCACCTGAGTGAGTAAGCTTACAAAGTGAACTTTATTTCACACATCATAAGGTTTTATGTTTATACGAATTTGAAACTCACCTCGGATTCCGCTGTCGAGACACGAAAATTTTGTTACAGAATAGCACGGCGGCCGATTCTTTCGAAATCTCATCGTGAAAACAAGATTGTCGTTCACTCCACCTGAGTGTACACGGTGAGATGTCGACCAGAATCAGCTGACAGTTTCATTGGTGAAATCCGCTCTCAGTTCAAATTCAAATTCTAATACAGCTTTTCTCAAACAGTGGTGAAAACCCCCTGGTGGGTCGCGACGGAATATTAGATGGGAAAATAATGAAAATGATGTATTTTTCATTTTCATTGAAATAGGACTCCTTGTAAACTTGAGGAGCTCGTGGCTAAATAATAACAGCCGCACAGGTCGACCTTCGAGGTTGGTCTGTGGATGGGTGACCATCTTAACATACCGAGTTTCCTCCGTGCCTCGGAAAGCACGTTAAGCTGTTGGTCCCGGCTGTCATTCGGAGATCTTTGGCAGTCGTTACGGCCGGATTGTCAGAAGCCAGAAAATCAGACACCATAGTCTTGCTAAGGAGTACCGTGTTACCCAGTTAATGGGTTGTGGAGGTCTGGTAGGCAGCCGCTCCACGTAAAATACTGGTATTCGGCTGAATCCGGTTTGACTGGTAGCCGACCCCAACATAGTTGGGACAAGGCTAGGAAGATGAGGATGAGGACTCCTTGTAAACGAATAAAAGTTACGCCTTTTTTCATCGTGACAGCCAAGAGGTGAGTCCCGAATTTGGTAGTGTTTGTTAGGTTTAGGTGGGTCGCGGTCCTCTGAACATTGGGAACCACTGCTCTAATATATTCAAAACTTTGAAATGTCCGTTAAGTTTGAATCGACAACTGAAGCTATGAAAACCTGCCACCGTTATTGCGGTAATTGCATGTAATCACAGAGATATTACCTAAACACAATACAGATACATGGGTAAAGAGTTCAATGGACCATAATACACACTTAAGTAAGTACCTACAACAAAAGGGAGATTTTTCCCATAATTTCAATTTTGTTGTGTTAAGTATTGCGAATTATCACGTTTGGCGATCGTGGGTAAATCACAGTACCTACTTACGATACGATACTATGCGACTTTCATTGACTTCACCATCACTATGACATAATATTTTGATGGGATGATTATGAGATCTATGCCGCACAGGCCGATCTTCAAGGTTAAGCAACGCTTGCCGAGGTTGGTCTGTGGATAGATGATCATCTTAACATACCGAGTTTCCTCCGTGCCTCGGAAAGCACGTTAAAGATTTGGAATCTTTGGCAGTCGTTACAGATTGTCAGAAGTCAGAAAATATATGACACCAGTCTTGCTGAGGAGTACCGTGTTACCCAGTTAATGGGTTGTGGAGGTCTGGTAGGCAGCCGCTCCACGTAAAATATTGGTATTCAGCTGAAAATGAGAAATGGAACCGATCGAAAAGTATATCCTTTCAGATAAAACAAGATTTTTTGAAATCGGTTCATAAATTATAATGGAGTTATGAGGTAACAAACATAAAAAAATATAATCGAGTTGAGAACCTCCTTTTTGGGAACTCGGTTAAAAACAGAAATAAAGACATAAAGCTGTACTGAATCGACCTCTATCGAGATCCTTTACGTTCTCTAGTATGTACTTTAATGAAAAAGGTTCATAATTTATTATTCGGGTATTTACGAAGGGATATTAGGGAAAAGTCAAAATTAATGTACATTATTTGCAATAGAAAAATATAACCCATCATGACAGCTTACTGCCATGATGGGTTTTATTGTGTGTTGCAATTTCAAGTGTAATTTCTTGGTTTTTACCAATAAACAAAGCCATTTTAAAGAAATTGGACACTGGAGCTGTGTTAAATGTATTTCCCTATTTTTAAGTTACCTATATCCCTGGCCCAGGCTCCAATACATTTTGGAATATATCCTTTCAAGTGAATCGGCCCAATAGACTCTCGAGCAAATTGGCTGTAATAGACGACAGATTGTGATTGTGTGACAGACAGATAGGTACACGAGTAGGTACTCCTTTATCACATAACTTTATGCTTTATGGCATGTTGTAAGTTTCTCCTCTACTTTTATGATAAGATGAACTAGTAACAAGTGTTTCACGGCTGGTTTACCGACTAAATTCTATGTTTAACCGCCATTTCCTTCATTAAATAAATAGTGTTCAGGGCTATAAAATATTATGTTTTGTACACTCAACGAAATAAGTCTAAGTTGTTTCAGTTGTAGGAAATAGTCAAATTATAGCTTCAATGCGATTCAAATAAGAACAGGAACGTCAATGACCTCTATCTATCAATTAATGCTTCTTGTAAAGTACGGTTTGCAAAGAAAACTTAGTTGCATATCAATAACGGTTTATTTGAATCGCATTGTAGGTGTAACATTGTTATTTAGGAGTGAGGTATGTCTTCATTACAATCACATTTCATGATTGATTAAAATGGAAATGGCTTGATCGTAGAATAACCCTATTTAAAGGGCTGATTTTTCATTCGTCAGATAATTTTTAACTGAAGAATAAAAATGGCTGTTTGACATATTTTCTATGCGAAAGCTGTCAAACCGGAATGTTTATTTCTCTGATAAAATTTATCTGACTATTGAAAAATCGCCCCTTACTCAAAGTGAAGGTAATCTTTGGAAAGAGATTTGTTTGGCAATCTAAAAGATGCCTCATTCAGATTTTTAAGATTGTTCTTTATTAAGTTGTTTGAGATTTTTAAGACTGTTCTTTAATAAGTTATTTTTTTATTATAAGTTTTATAAGGTTCCTTTTCTCATGTAAGAGTTTAACTTTATTTTCTTCTTATGTGTTATTTTTTATGATTTTTTGTTATCATTTCAATATTTGTACGCCTTTACGGCAAAACATACCGCATTTATACCTAATCTAAGATCTATTAAAAGTAAAATCCTATGTTTCACAAATAAACGCTGATTCTGATTCTGATTCAGTCTCAAATCATCTCGTGTCACGATTATTAGGACTTTTGCACACACACACAACTTTACTTTTACTGGGCTCAAATTCAAACCTCAATTTAAGTGGGTAGGTACTAAGGAATTCTAAATGGTAAAACTCACAAACATTTTTACTGACCTGGAAATCAAACCTGCTGCTCAGCGCTTTTATTACTATAACAATGACGAAGTTAACAACAAAATACCTACTTTTATTAAGGAACGAAACTACATACTTTTAAAATCCAAGCAACGCCGCGCTATTAAACAATACTGCAATAATTATTAAAGAGCTTTTAATAAATCCATTCCACAAATAAAAGACATTTAATGAACGTTTTGACATCATTGAGGAGTTTCCAAAGAAAGGGGTAATTTTATCAATGAACAAAAGAAGCATTGTATAGCGAACAACGTGAAAAGCTTGAGTGTATCATCAAAACAATGCCATGGTTTGGGGTCGTAAGTTGTGTGACTCGGTACACGAAATGTGGTGTACGTTTGTAGAACTTTGTTTGTTTAGGTGTTTTAGAAAAATAAAACTTCATTTTACACATAACTAGCTTAGTGCCCGCGACTTCGTGCGGGCATATCCCATTTTTTCCCGTTCCCATAGGAATTTCGGGAAATCTTCTCTAGTGCAACCTTACACACCCCAAGGAACCTGCATGTCAAATATCAGCTTTCTACGACCAGTACTTTCGGCTGTGCGTTGTCTGATAGTCAGTCAGTCAGTCAGTCAGTCAGTCAGTAACGGAAGAATTTTATATACGTATATTAGAATTTTTTAATATCGCAGCAGATGCTGAGATAGGGGGGACCGTTTTGGCCACGCAGAATTTAATATCGCTTTAAAAAACTGTTAGCTTCTATGTTAACAAGTTATTACTGTAGTTTAACTATTTTGTGTGTCTTGTTAAGTCTTGTTTGAGTCCCAAATAAATACTTCTCATTCTTTCTTCCTTCTAAGTCTAAGTTTAATCTAAGTTTCTTCATTATGAAACTTAGATTAAAATGAAAGAATGTTTAACCAAAAAGGAATAAATTCAGGTTTAAATGAAACTCGAAACTGAATTGAGAATTTGGACTATAGGATGTCGTACTAATGTTGTTTAACAGGTTTTCAGGCTACCGATGTATGGTTTGACAAATACTAAACTTCAAATTTTTAAGTCAGAACTCGAGGTTAGATCTTCATATAATAATCTGCACATAACTTATTAGTTCAAGCTAGAAAAGGCAACAAAAAATATTATACCAACTTCAAAAAGATTTTAACATCCTAAACGGTCGGTTTAATTCAGAAATGTCGGACGTCATCCAAGCTATGATATGCCCAAATTTTTGTGCCGCGTCACCTGCGTCAATAGGGCTGCCAAAATTTAATATGGCGGAATTTTACGCAACGGAAATTAAGTTAATATAGGCTGAAGTAATTCCAGGTAATAAAGACCCCGGCAACCTTGGTTGTTGAGCTGATCGACACTGAGGAGGTTGATTTAGGTCAAAATGGCAGAGAGAAAAAAGTTGAGTTAAAACGAACTTGGGACAAATCAAATGTTGCAGTTTACATTGCTTTGTCATCAATCAATTTTAATGTAAGAAGTTAGGAATACTTATATTGTTGGTAGATAAGCACCTAAGTAGAACAGCAGTGCGATAATAAACATGTCGAAGTGATCACTTAGGCGAAGTGAATGACAAGTTAGCTGTCAAACGATACTGTAGCGACATCAATGCTGCCACAAGAAAAACCAACGAAACAAATCTGCATCGCAACAAAAAGAACCGCGACGCCATCTATCCAACTGGCGGTGAACTAAAAATCCTAAATCGCGCAAGCAGAGTTTACCGTGCGATTTGAACATAATACATCCGCCCGAATATGAATTATCGGGCAGTATCGGTTCAGTATCGGCTAGGCTATTGTTGTATCTGGGGGGGCCAGGTAAAACAACCGCCTGGGCGGAGGATCCTCCCTTTAAAATGGGGGTTTGCGGGACTTTACTCTCTGTACCGCATACTCCCCAAAATACAAACAAGATGGCATGACAGCTCACTTGTCGTTCACTTCCGCCTAAGCGATTACGGTGAGGTGTCGACAGAATAGACTGACTGTTTATATTCGTTCGAAAAGACACAACTATTGCTATCAAAGGGCCAATTCTACTAATTTTTAAACAACTTTTGCACTCGCATGTCAATCGAAAACTGTCAAAAAGCTTTTTTTTTCACCAGCTGACAGCGTTGAAAACGAATTTTTTTGATGCTATATTTTAGTATTTTGTTAGTTTAGTACGTTTTTTAATATAATGCCAGTTTAGTGTATTTAATAAATAAAAATCTAGTAAGCTAAAATAATGAACAAATCTAAACACAAATCAAGCAACAACAACCGTTGTCTCCTAAAGCTTGACATCATTTTTCCTCTGACAACCCCCAAAAAGTTATCTCCCCTAAATAAATAAAAGTAAGTGCAAGCAATACATTTGTCCATCCGCTGCAGCCCTAGCTACGTATGCTAATCAGACACCGGTCACGCCACCCGGTCGATAGTGCTCGTTACCGCATGCTGACCACTGGGGGTAAGGCAGACCACTGCTGGGCTAGTGTAGACATGCGCGGCTTTTGTATGAGTGATAGTTTTAAGGAGATGCGGTTTAATGAATGCTGAATAATTTATCTGCACTCATTAATTTAGTAAGTATAAAACCCGTCTTCCGAACACTACAGATACGATCAGGAAGGAGTCTTCGATATTAGCAGACAAAAATGTGACCTAAGAGTAAAGCCAGAGCGTTCAAACTTCTACGAATTATTTTGTGAAAGATGAAAGCGTTAATTGGCAAAGATTAAGAGCAAAGATGTTTATAATGATTAGAAATATCAGCTTCAGTGAACACAAAGTTAGCAAATCTGCATTTAAAAACTGTGCGTTGTCTAATAGCTTAAACCAATATACACACTTAGGAACAGTTTAAACTAAAAGAGTTATGGTGAGGATTGTCAGCATAGAAGACGGGGCTCGCCAGGGCCAGTGCCTGCCAGGTTTGCGAAATTTGCTGCCCTGGAACGCAAAGGGCATTAGGAGGAACACGGATAGGTTTTAGTCAGTAAGAGTCTGACACTCCCTCCTGCTTCAGGGCGGGAGGAGTCATTTGATGATTTTCCATTGTTAAAAAAAAGGTATGGTAAGGATGGAGATAAGGATGGACCTTTATCGTAATGTGTTTGAGATTGAAATCTGGCTTTTAAAAATTTTGGGGATCTCTTTTGAAAAGCTTAAAACTGGCCAAGTGAGATAGTAGAGTTCTGAATTCATACTATTGTAACTTCCGAAGCTCCGAGCTTGTGCAATATTTCTAGCGATTATTTAAAGTTTTTTTTGTTGCCAGGGTAATCTTCGGAGCTCGTGGTTAAATTTTAACTGTGGATAGATGACCATCTTAACATAGCGAGACTTCTCCGTACTCGGAAAGCACGTTAATCCGATGGTCCCAGATGAGGGTACCGTGTTTCTCAGTTACTGGGGTGTGGATGTTAGTAACCCAGTCGCTCTATGTGCTGCGTGGTTGTATACCAGTATTCAGTGGCATAAGCATAGACTGGAAGCCGACTACAGCATAGTAGTTTACTACTGCAAAGCTAGGCAGACTTATTGGAACAGCCGTAGAAAAGGAAATATTTAAGCCATAAGGGAAAGGTGTTGAAATAAGATTCACTATCTTTAATAATCTTCCAATGGAATTAGAGATGATTGTGTCACAAAAACGTCATTTAAAAAGAAAATACATAAATACCTCTTCAATGTGTTTTGTCAAAGCCTCACTGTTGGGCATATCTAAACTTTTTTTTTTTGCTTGTGCTAGATAAAGGGAGCTACATCTGCCAACAAACTGCTTTGCAATTTGGCAGAGGTAATGATTTATTTTGTACAATGTATTTCCGTGAACAAACACATTTTCATAATTTTTTTCATTTTCATTTCAATTCTTTTTTCCTACTCCTCCGCTGTACTTTTCTAATAAATTTCGGTGCGGGATCCGAGACAGGTCTCTAGGACTCGTTGCGCTTCAATAGCTCGGCGTTTTTCTGGTTGTCACCACTGTTAATGCTGGCTTTTAGGAGTTGTAGTGGTTGGAAATGTGTGGTGGGCTTGTCCCAAAATAAAAGGGAAAGCTGTTAAATTGTGATTATGATACAGGAAATACCACTGAACTGTACCAACGGATGTATATTCTTTATTTTGGAACCAACAGGATGCGACATAATAGCTCATCGAGCGAATAAACTTTCACTAAAGGATGTCCACAGTAAGTATAATAACATTGTCACGAGTGTAATATCCGCTAGCGTAAATGAAAATATGTTGATTGATATGCATAGTTTATACACAGGGGTTTTACGCGTATTGATCATTAGGGATTGTAGTGAAATCACATTGAGGACAATCTCTGAGGGATTGTGTGCCTTTCATTTGTTTACGTATGAGTGATTGCAAAAGTAATTAGAAAAAGATTCTAATACAGTATTGTATTCTGCAGTGCGATTCTGTTAACATGTCGAAGTGAACACTAAGGCGAAGTGAACGACTATTGAGCTGTCAAACCATACAAACAAGATAAGGATGACAGCACACTTGTTGTTCACTCCATCTAGGTGATCACGGTGAGATGTCAACAGAATCGACCGGCTGTTTCTGGCGGCGACAAAAATAACTACACTTGGGTTCTTGCTTTCTATTTTCAAGGAGAGGTGATGTTTTGATGATGAGCTACCCATATTTCATATCCTAACTACCTACTTGAATTGTTAGAATTATGTAGTCGATGATTTTGATGCACGGTAAAACTAATGAGTTTATGTTGGCATCAATTTAAAATGTACATATGTGTATTTGAATGAATAAATAAATATGTATTAGATTGTCTGTAATAAATAATTCTCGAAATATTTTTTAAAATTATTTAATTGAGATAACACTGGCAGCAATCCCCAAATAAATTGAAATAATTACTACACACTTACACAGAGTCTATAAATTGCCAATATATGCTTCTAGTCTTTAGACAAGAAGTGGTCTAAAGACAAAAAGCTCTAGAATAAAGACGCCATTCTCAAATGCCAAAATATTAAGGATTGATGACGTCACATTTCGACAGCATTTGTTAATCCCAGATCTTTTTGACGTTTTGACAATCGCCTTCACTACGCTGCCGAAAGTCACTGGTCTAATCAATGACGTATTATATAATAATATAGACACGTCATAAACCAACATCGCGGCGCTTAAAACGGCGAAAATACTAGATAGCTACTAATACGCATGAAGAAAGGGAAAGAAAATATGTCACCGTACGGCGGGATGCCTGTTGCTAGAGGGAGATAAAGATACATCTTCAGTTACGTCACATGATAAGTAATAGTCAAATTGACATTAAAACAAACGTAGTGTCGCGCGACAGGTTGGTGCGTAACTAAGCGCGATGTGGCCAAGTGGCTTCATTTCATGTTGTAATTTTAGAGTGCGGACAACGTATTTATAGTTATATATATCATTGGGTCTAATGCCGAAAGTAACCTCAAAATAAATAAAAAAAACTCACCCGCCATTACTTTGAGCAGACCTGTCAGACCCGTTGCCATCCGCCGTCTTCTTATGTACAGTGATCTTATCAACACCAGGAGTGGACATATTAGAACTTTGCACTTCCACGTCACCCTCACCTTTCACTAAAGTTTCATTCACTTTCTCAGTGAAACTCGTTCCACCATTTTTCTTTTTCTCATTCACAACTGTCACTATTGGTTCTAATATATCTTTTTTCACTTCTTCTGTTTTTTTCGGGACATCTTTGAGCTTATCTTTTTTCTCTGTGATATCTTTTGGCTGTTCAACTGGAGTTATGATGCTGTCGACGATTTTCGTAACTTCAGAACGTATTTCTTCGGTCATTTTCTCGTTTTGTTTGACAGCTTGGTCTTTTATGTCTGTTAGTTTTTTTTCTGCTTCATCTTTCATTTCTTTAGCTTCGATTTTTGCTTTATCAGCTGCTTCTTTGATAGTATTTTTGAGTTCTCTAGATTTTGCCGAGGCAGTCAGAATATTTTCTGTAGAAACTTCAGGCTCTTTCAAAATGGCTTCTATCTTCTGTTTCGCTCTTTCTACTTGAGGATTGTTGTATGGTGGTTGTAGGAGCCTGAGTTTCATTTGATCATCTGTGAATAGAGGCTTCATTTCATGATTAATTTTGTTGTGCCTCGGAGGAGGTTTTCTCTCTTCAACTTTTTCCTTTTCTTCTGCAACCTCTTTATGTTCTGTACGTTTGGGTGGTTTTGGTGGATTAGGCTCTTTTTCATGATTGGTTGGCTTTTCTGGTTTTTCTGTGTCTTCTTTACCTACTAGTGATTCTTTTGAGCTTAGTCTTTCAAAAATACCCTTTTCTCTGGCTTTTTCAAAAGCAGCTGGTAGTTGGTTAGTAACAGTTGATACAAGTTCCAATGGTTGAGAAGTTATAGCAGCAGTGGTCATCGAAATAATGTTTTTCTTCGTCATTATAACGAGTTCGCCTTTTTCGTTCGTAATCTTATCGTATTGTGTTTGATTGTCTTGTTTCATTACATTGTCTGAATCAGTCATTGAATCTGTGCTCCTTGTACTCTTAACTTTGCCTTTTTCTTCATCTTTCCCTTTCGGAGTTTTCTTAGGATCTTTCACTGAATCTTTCCTAGCACCAACTTCGTTTATTTTACTCGTAGATTGTGCTTTCTCGTTCATGTCTTTCCTGCTGTTATTTTTCTTAAGTGGTGGCTTCTCTGCTAAATTCTTCGTACTCGGTGTTCTTACTAAGCTCTTCATACTGTTTGTACGACTCACTGGCTTTTTGGGTTCTGGTTTACTGGTCACTAAGGGTTTTTGGGTAGTTTTAGTACTTGCAGCTCTACTAACTGGTTTTGTAGTGCCGTTTGTCATAGGTTTTGTAACCGGTTTGGTTTTACGCTTATCGGGGCTAGGGTCTCTGCTAACAGTCCTGCTGGGCTGTCTAGAATTTAATCTAGATGTAGCAGGGGTGTTACCGGCAGTTTTCACTGTTTTTCTTGGCATTGGTGAAGGTTTTAAGCTCGTTCTGGCTGAACTTGGTTTCAAGTCATCTGTGGGACTTTTGCTTGGAGTGCCAACTATAGGGGATAGTCTTTTAGCATTGATAGTCCTGTTTGAAGGGGGTGGACCTCCTCTTCCGGGAGAGATCGGAGGTTTCCCTCTAATGTGTGCTGGAGAAATATCCAAGTGTTGAGTACTTTTACTTGCTCTCTTATCATGGACTTGACTTCCGATTCTGATAGTCTCATGAATGCTGCTGGTGCTACTGGATATAAACCTTTGATTTTTATTCAAGTTATTCTCAAAAGGTCTTCTTGACATGGAGGGTTCTCGTCTTGTGCTAGTGATAGTTCTAGTTGGAGAAACAGAGCTTTGTCTTTTAGGAATCTTCGAATGTTTTGGCGATCCATTGTTGGATTGAGGTTGGGATTTCGAGACAGATCTTAGGCGTGATCTGTGAGTCACAGGCTTTCTTATACCATCATCTGGGTTTACAAACTCCTTACTGGTAGCCGGAATATTCTCGTAATGTATTATCGCTGAAGGAGAATTATCTCTAGACCTTAAATTGATTTTACTTGGAGAATTGCTTCTAGAGTTAGTCCTCGATCCAACAAGGCTTTTGGAACCAGACTTGGACTTATCTAAGACTCCCATTTCTTTGAGGATAGCTTCTTCTTCTTCTATTCTTTTCCTTTCAGCTTCTGCCTCATGTTTTTCTCTGTTTAGCTCACTGAGTTCTCTTACTTCTTCTATATTTTCTTTAAGGAAGTTTCTAGGAGAGTGTGGTCTAGGTAAGTTGTGTATGGGTAGAGGTAACGTGGCTGTTGAAGCCATGTTATCTATCCTGGATAAGGAGTTGGTTCTTCTTCTGGGAGGAGAGTTTGATCTGGAATTGGCTGCTGAAGTCTTTGGAGTGTTGTGGCGAGAAGTCTCTTCGCGAAAACCACGACCTGGAGAAGAGAGTAAACATTAGTCTCTTTCGATATTGATAACTTACAATTTTATATGAAATTCTGGTTCCTACCAAGTCTCAGAAGTGACTATTCATAGATATCTCCTGAGAAACTCTAACACCCTTAATGAATTTAATTATGAAATTACTTGTTTTATGAGTCTTCTCATTGTCTACAGGGCTATCTGAATATCTCTCTACTTCATTGGCTCTTCTGTTTCTTTCTTTGGTAAACTTCGGTAAGCCCACGTCACGATTTATTTATCTTGCTAATTATTGAAACATGGGTTTTAAAGAAATCTAAAAGTAAAAATTACCTCTAAAAGGCGAGACCCTGTTAGTCCTGATGTCCAAGGGCAGAGACCGGGGGCTGGTGGGGCGCGACACCGGCGCCTCCGCGAGGATCGCGAACGACGACTCCTTCTTCCTCTTCGATGTGGAGACCGCGCTGTGAAAGAGAGATAGTTTCATTCGTGAGTTTCATGAAGGTGGAAGCACACGCGTGTCAAAGATTTGTCTAATTCCCGGTACTAAATGGTACATTTCACGCCCGACACGTTAATTCAATGGGATCGTGTATGATCGTATGTAGGTGAACGCACAATCCTGGATGTCGAGTATTTTAATTGCGAATTTGAAACGCTAGATGGCATAGTCTACGCCGTGACTTTACCCAGCTTTTAGACAGCCACAGCTAGTTTTAAAACAATGGTTTCTAGTACGGTCTTCGCGCTAGCGTGAATAAGATCTTCACTGGTACGAGTCATATTTTTTTTTTTGTTAGGGTAATTTTTTTATACTTGCCAAGTTCTCATTGTGAAACAGTGCACTCTAGCTTAAGGGCGCTGGGAGTAAGGTTCCGGGGCATAAAATACAAAGTTATAGGTTAACTCAATTCAATTTATTTCAGATTTTAACAATCCATAGTTTATTGAAAAATCTAAATTTTTCAATAACCAGATAATTTTTGTCAGAGGAATAAAAATTTCGGTTTGACAGCTTTTACATAGAAAATATGTCAAACAGCCATATTTATTCTTCAGTAAAAAAATATCTGACGAACGAAAAGTCAACCCTTAATCTAATGTTAGTTATAGAATATTTTTTTTAATAATAAACACACCCGACCAAATAAACCGGTGGATCATTGACCGAAAGGAGTCAAGTGTGTCAGAACTCTTATCCACTCTTCGCAAAAGGGGAGAGTCCCACCTTTTTTCAGATAGGTGGGAATCTCCCCTTTTGCTGCCAGTCCATTTCAGCGGAGACAATTAATGGAGAAATTTTAACCAATGAAATTGCACTAAATCTCCGTACCACGTTAGTCACTGACATTTTGTGCAAAATTCTGTTGGTTAACCTCCGTTTTACCGCTCCGCTGCCTCGCTCTGAAATGGACAGGCAGCCTTAAGCTGCTTTCAGGCTACGCTATATAATAGCATAGAGTATATAGCTCATAGCACACCAATATCGCGCACCATACATTGTTATTACACGTTCACACTGTACTGTTATATATATTATTGACAATATATTGTTCGCGATATTGTTGTGCTATGAGCTATATACTCTATGCTATATATTATCGCGTAGTCTGAAAGTAGCTTTAGGCTCTAGAGAGCTGATTATTACATGGCCCCACAGTTTATTTGAAATTAAATATTTAAGGACGTAGAAGACAATAATTGCCGTAATTTATAATTATAACCTTCTTATAACAAACTCAAAAGGAGGCAATAGGTATAATACCTTCATACGGTAAGGTAGCACGTAATTTTAATTATGAGTTTAATTGTTGCAATAAAATCTTTCTCTAACGCCCAACACCTGAGAAAGAGGGGGCGCGGCCCATTCCAACAATAAACAATAATGTCGAAACAAACATAAGGTATAAAACTCGCTGAAAATCAAGAAAACAGCTACATTTGTGTAACGCCGACCTTGCGCTTACGTCAACACAACTGAACCGATAATAATGAGGGTTTTGCAATTTTACTTATTTGGGGTTCCGTAGTAAACTTTGCGATAGTGAAACGATAGGCTCACTGCGCTTTCCTTTTATTAATTTGTACTTATTTACAGGCAATTTGTATAAAGATCTTTGTCCTCCTGAAATAATAGTTTTTACCGCGGTTTTGCTCCTTCGGCCTGCCCAACAGGATCTTTATCAGTGAACTAGCTGACCCGCGCAACTTCGTCTGCGTCACATTTTCCATTATTGCTCCGCTCCTGTTTGTCTTAGCGTGATGATATATAGCCTATAACTTTCGATAAATGGGCTATCTAACCCTGAAAGAATTGTTCAAATCGGACCAGTAGTTCCTAAGATTAGCGCGTTCAACCAACCAAACAAACAAACAAACAAACAAAACAAACAAACAAACTCTTCTGCTTTATAATATTAGTATAGATAAGTATAAGTATAGAAAAACTCTTCTGCTTTAAAATATTAGAATAGATTTAAATAAATAAAAAAATAAAATAAAATAAAATAATTTTATTTCAGATCTTGATCCATATGATGTTAGTAATACACACTACTTAAAAACTATGTTAGTAACAGACACAATACAAAAGATATTAATTCATATATTTGTTGCGCTCACCTGACGCACCGGGCACATGCACATGTGTATGTACCCAATGCGCCATGATGGCGCAACACGGCTTATCACTAATGACCCTCAGAATGTCGTTGACGCTCCCACGGACCCTGCGCATCATGGAGGCCATCCTTTTCCGAAGGATGGTGGTGAAGCCATCAGTACGTGCTTCGGAAAACATTCCTGAAGCACTGCAGTAACGTGGGAGCCCCAGCAACACCCTGAAGGCATTATTATATTGAATCCTTAGGGCGTTGTATGCCCTTTGCGTATATCGAACCCACAGGGTGCAGGTGTACAGAGACTGGCAAAAAGCCTTAAAAAGAGTTTTTTTCACTTCTATTGTACACCGTGCAAACCTGCGGGCCAACATATTATATCGGACAGCCAACGCCCTTCGTTCTCTCTCCATATCAGCATCATCTTTCAAGTCCTCAGTAACTATATGCCCTAAGTATTTAAAATCCAGCACCCTTTCAAGGGCCACACCTTTTAACATTACTGGTGGGATGTGTGTTGGTTTTTTACGCTTTACCTTGAATACAAGAAGTTTACTCTTTTTAACATTATAAACAAGTCCATTTTCTTCTGCGTAAGCCTCACAAACCTCCAACAACTTCCTGAGTGCGCTGATCGACGGACTCAGCAGCACCATGTCGTCTGCGTAACTGATACTATTGACACACAGACCGTCAATAGAACAGCCAACCTGTGTGCTACCGAGATCGACAATCAGCTGGTTGACATATAGGTTAAAAAGTACTGGCGAGGTCAAACCGCCCTGTCTCACCCCGCATTCCAACCTGTACTCCTCAGACAGCGCATTGGCCCATCGAACTTGATTGGTTTGGTGGCCATACCAATACTGAAACATATTTATTATGGCGTCAGGCACTCCAGCTTCTCTCATCTTACACCACAGTATGTCATACCTAACCAGGTCAAATGCCCTGGAAAGGTCTAAAAACGCCGCATATACCGGCGTGCTTCTCTCCGTGTAGTACCTGACAGTATGTTTGAGAGACAAGATAGCACATTCGGTCGATAGCTGCGGCCTAAAGCCGAATTGAGCATCGTGTATTTTTAAATGGTTTTTAAGTTGCCTCTCAAACACACTGTCAAGGACTTTAGCCGTAATAGTCGCGAGTGAGATCGGTCTGTAGTTACCCCCATCACTGACGTCACCAGTTTTATTTTTCAATATTGGTACGACCACCGTTCTCATCAACTCAGCGGGTAGGTAGGAGTGTCGGATACAGAACGTAAACAATAGCGCTAGCAGTCTTGGGAGATGAGGTCCAGCATTTTCAAAATGCTCAATGCTAAGGCTGTCATGCCCCGGTGATTTGCCCCGTCTCATATTTTTGATTATTAAGCTAATCTGCTTAGTCGTAATACTCGGAGCAGGTACCTCTAACACAACAGCCCGAGCATCGGCACAATCAACATCTGAATTTGAAGGTAGTTTTAAGTTGAACTGTTCCTTAAACAAGTTTGCGATCCCCACGGGCGTGCTTACACCATCGACACTAACCGGAATGCCAGGCCTGGGGTTTAATTTTTTGGTGTGTTTCCAAAACCCGCGGAAGTCTTTCTTGTCGTGTTTTGAGGCCAGAATATCCATTTTAATTTGGTCCTGCTTATTTTGACAAAACTTAAGTTTTTGTTTGAAAAGCTTGCGAGACTCGACCATGTCATTATAAATAGACCCCGTGTATGGTTTACCATGCCAAACCCAATTTTTAAACTTAAGCCTAGAATTCCGATGAGCGTCCCTCACATGCTTATTCCACCCCAGAATAGGTCGACCCCTACTGACTCCCCCTCTACAGTGACTATCATAGGTGGATTCAGCCGCCGCCCGTAACGACAAAATAATTTCTCTGTACAAATTATCTATTATCTCACTATGATTTGGCTCATTACACACATTGTCACAACATTGCCTTAATTGAGTAGGAAAATCAATTTGCTTTAACTTCATATTACACTCCTCAGTATAATTTTCGATTTGAGCTACATTACGTTCACCCCACATTACTTTATTTATAAAAAACTTTTGTCTTAGTGGCGGCGACTTTGTCCTGACCTTCATCATGTTACATTGCACCTCTAACGGGAAGTGATCTGACCAGTAGACATCATAACATACCCTAACAGATGTAACAGACTCCCAAGCGGCCTCGGTTACCAAACAATGATCTAGCCACCGACGGCTACCATGCGCATCACTAATAAAGGTATAGGAATCTAATTCTAGCTTAATTATATCAGCACATAACCAATTTTGTTCCGAACAAAAATTTATCATTTCTCTTCCAAACAGTTCTCCAGGATGAGCATTAAAATCCCCCAATATGTACACATTCTCAATATTACTACTCTCTATAATAGCTGCTATTTCACTCAAACAATCCACAAATTCCAACAAATTGTCGGATGAATCAGTAGGCATATAAACATTAAAAATCAAGCTAGACCGATCCATCGCTTTAACTTTAATTGCTACAACGCGATCACTACTGCATGAAATAATGTTCACCGAGTCAAATATCGCATTCCGCCACAGTAAGGCTACGCCACCGTACGGACGACCTTGTAACATTACACCTGTGCCCATTGCAGACTTGCCAAAGAAACTAAAATCTTTGTTTACTTCCCCTAAGCACGACAATTCACTAGGTTGTAACCAAGTCTCTTGAAGCCCTATCACATCCACATCACTGCTTAACATCTTAACGCAATCAAAAGATCTTTTAAAAGACTTACAGTTGTAACTAATTAGTTTAGTTAAGGTGTCCTTGTCCTTAGAATGCACATCCATTATTTTAGTTCAATGTTAGTAGCACTCGATTTACGATTATCACCGTTATTCCACTTTTTGTTGAAAGTAACATATCTTCGGAAGGATATTCCACTCGGCCATAAATTTTCATCCATAAAAACCGATAAACTATCCCTAGGGATCATGAATTTATACGCCTCATAATCCTTTTCTAATTTCATATTTACTTTCTCTAACTTGACTTCGACACCCGTTTTACGTTTGATATATTCAGTTATATCTGTCGAGGGGCAGTCCTTACATACCTTATATATGTAAAATGGTATGTTTATATTCGCCGCCTTGAACTTGCATCCCGTCGTAACATCAGCAGCTCCTTTCTTGCCCATGAATTTATTTTTATTCCGCTTTCTTTGTACCAGCTTCCATTCATTATTATTATCATTAGAGTATGACTTCGATTCACGACTCATTTCTTCACGTTCACGTTTATTATGTGACACTACTGCAGCGATAGCCACGGTCTCCGCATACGAACTTTTGTTTTTCGGTTCTGAATCTGCCTCCTCACGCTCCTTCCTTAACTGCACCAAACCAGTTTCACCGGGCGCTCGCATCTTCGATAAGGATTGCGCAAGCGAGGTAGTACTTTGATGTTTTGTTGTAGGTTCGCGCGAAACAGCTGATATATTTGCGTGTCGAAGTACCTGCGAGTTATCATTTGTTGAATCCGTTATTTGAACAAACTCATTTGGTGAAATATGCGGTAATCCAATAGGACCACTTTCACATTCGAAACTATCCATAAGTCCCGCTCCTCTGCGCTGGTAATTTACAAACTCTTTCACCTCAGGAGAAGAAACCTTCAGCATTTCTTTGGTCACATAATTTTCCTTTATGACCGCAATGTCACGCTGCAACATTATTATATCCTTTAGCAGCCTCGTAGCATCCAAATGATCAAAAGTGACGGGTGGAAGACGCTGCAGGTCTCTTGCAACAAAGACTGGCAAACACTCAGGGTCAGTCTCCTTTATAACACATAGGATATCTTCCATATCACGTTTCTCCTTACCCTCACCCTTACGGTTTACATTGCGACCACCGCTTTTCACGGATTCAAAAAGCAGTTTTTTAGCCGTTACAATCTCTTCATGTTTAAACGCCGTATTGCACAAGCGTATTATACTTTCTTCGTCCATCACATCTGCCTTGTTTTGCACAAAAGCAAGCACCTCCGATATAACAATGTTACAATTGCTACATTTAACAGTTTTTAAAGCCATTATCACAGGCACTCGCGTCGCACCGTACACTTTTTGATGTTTACACTTACATGTAGTACGTGCGCACTCGATCGTGTCACGAGCATGACTGATCGAGATCGATTCGATCGATTTAACGATGCGAAGAAATTCACAAAATTCACCTACGGAACCCCTTCACCAGCCAATCGCACAACACCGTCTCAATTTTTTTGTTACCACTTACTGCATCACTCTCGATGATTTAACTGTCGATGGAACCAGTTAACGTGTTGTTTAATTACGAGATTATACGGTTGCGCACTCTATCACGAGGCGTTACAAAATTGTAAAATTTTTGAGATTCAGTTCTAAGTATGGGGACCCCCAAAATTTATTGTTTTTTTTTTCTATTTTTATGTGAAAATCTTTATGCGGTTTACAAAATACATCTACTTACCAAATTTCAACAGCGTAGTTCTTACAGTATTGGAGAAAAATGGCTGTGACATACGGACGGACAGACAGACAGACAGACAGACGGCATGACGAATCTATAAGGGTTCCGTTTTTGCCATTTGGCTACGGAACCCTAAAAAGCGGCCAGTCCCAACCAAAATAAGCCAACTTTGCAGGAGATCGAGTGCCCAAACGCAGGTACGGGCTCACTGTTTCTTTGCTACCTAGTCCAATGGTTTAGCAATCTGCCGAGAACGGGGAAAGACCAAGCGCTAAAAATGTCTAAAAATACCACTTTAGCAGAATTAGAAAGAACATCACGCTACCCGTCTCTGTCAAATTTTCCTAATAAACCTTAAACTACTGTAGCGGCATCAAAGCCGCCACAAGAAAAATCAACGAATCTGCATCGCAACAAAAAGAACCGCGACGCCATCTATCCAACTGACGGCGAACTAAAATCCTAAATCGCGCAAGCAGAGTTTACCGTGCGATTTGAACATATACATCCACCCGAATATGAATTATCGGGCAGTAGCCCCTTAGGCACAACAACCGCCTGGGTGGAGGATCATCCCTTTTCTATGGCGGTGCGAGGGACTTTACTCTCTGTACCGCATACTCCCCAAACTGCGTTAGCGATATAGATGAAAATTTAATTTGACAGGTTTTTGTGTGGTTAATATTATGATTCTGCTAGACCCCAAAGGCCTTAAGCGTTATTCGAAAATTGTGTTGTTTTTTTTTCAGACAAGGAGGTTTTCGAGGTCTCGTTGTGTATAAGGGTGCAATCAGATCTTATCTTCTCAGCGATCCCTTTGCCATCAGTCAGTTGACCCTGGTCACGGTCTGAGAGCGCTACAAAGCGGTGCGACACGCGCGTATTGTTCTAGTACGCAACTATACTTTCCCCGGATACGCACGGCTTATTAGGAACGGGTGAAGTTATGAGAGGTAGAGGGAGCGGGTTCTTCCGACTCTAAGAAGCGCCAAGAGCGTTTCAGTATCGGACCACAAGACGTACGGCGACGCGCCATCGGTACATGGTGGACATCCCAGGTGGGAGGTGGGTTTTGTGCGTATAGGTATACGCACAAAACGTGCTGGGAACACATTCATTGTGCGTACAGCTAAGGAGTGGAATTCCCTACCTGAGTCTGTGTTTCCTGATAGCTACAACCTGGAAGTTTTTAAGTCAAGAGTGGATAGGTTACTTTTAGGCAAGCGTGCTCCATCTTAGACCGCATCATCGCTTTACATCAGGTGAGATAGTGGTCAAACGTATGCCTATCATTAGTAAAAAAAAGCTTTATGGAAACCAGTTGTGGCCACCTACAACTACATTTTTAGTATTTTTAACAACTTTAAACTGTTTTAAATCTCGTTATGTTTGTAGGATACGACTTTCTCAACTTGCCTTATCTTTTCTTAACTACTTAAATTGTGGTCGGCTTCCTGTTTAATTCAATGCAACTGAGTTATTTTTTTATATCTGCTGCGACCACCATGCCACGATATTGGCAAGACTGGTGTAAGATTTCTTGGTTTCCGACTACCGTTAGCTCAAGACTTACTAAATGTAAGTCAACAGCTTAATTTGCTTTTCGAGGCACAGAGGAATCTCGGTTTATTAAGGTTTCGAATTACATAGCACTCTCCTTTTTTCTCAACGGAATTATGTTGGCATTGGCACGTCTTAGGGCAAATTTCATTGAGTTGACCACACAGAAATATAATTATATCTATGGTTAACCACGTTTACGAGCTGTCAGTGTCATTATTTTCCTTGGAATATTAAAGGTCTCTGCACACAGCCGGCGTGGCGTGGCGGGGCGCGGCGTGGCGGGGCGGCGACGCTGCGCTGGCGCGACGGCATCGGTCACACTGTGGGCGCGATCACGTCCCGTCCCGCCGCGCCCATTCAAGCCGACCGTATCGCGACACTATTCATTATTCGCTCCGTACCGTCCGACGCGACGTGCTCACGCCCCGCCGGCAGTGTGACTACTACATACGTAAACCAAACAACACGAAAGTGTCAGCGTCCTGACGGCGCTGCGCTCACGTCCCGCCCCGCCGCTTCTGACTTGTATTCCCGCTCGGCGCGGCGGCGGCGTGCCACGACGTTTAACTTCGCGTCGAGCGGGACGGCTTTGTGTGGCGTCCCTTATAATATCTAGTACATTACAACTGCTCAGCGTCGCGTCGCCGTCCCGACCCGCCACGCTGCGCCCGCTGTGTGCAGAGACCTTTACGCTGACAGCTCTTGAAAGTAGTTTAGATGTACAGATTGCGATCAACAGTAAGCCTGTCAAAGTGAACACTTAGGCCATGTGAACGACAAGTGAGCTGTCAAACCATACAAACAAGATGGCATGACAGCTCACTTGTCGTTCACTCCACCTAAGTGATCACGGTGAGATGTCAACAGAATCGACCGGCTGTTTCATTGATGAAATCCGCTCTTAGTATGTTGGTTTAATTTCCGTATGGCACCGACGCGCGACGGGCGTACAGTGACGGGTGAAAATGTCCGCTCACGTCAAATCGCTGTGCGCTCATCGCTCGTCCCCCACTCTACGCACAATGTATAAACACAGTGGTACACTTGGTAATTACACGGTGCGTATGCGACGGTGTGTTTCACGCACTGCGCTCCCTTGAGTAGCACTGGTCCGGTCCGTATGGAATGTAGTGACAATAAAAATATAGATATTATGCTGCAGGCTTGTCAAATATCAGCTCCCTCTACCGTTTAAATAAAACTATACCTAGAAGGTGGTTAGAAAGTTTTTTTTAGATGTGTTTGCTCTTGATTCTAGTCTAGGTCGAAGATGACAGAGACAAAGTCTACGATGGAGCGAGCTTACCCAGAAGTAGCCTGTTCACTCTAACTTTGAAAAGATTAAGGTTGTAAGCGTTCGGAAACACAGACGTAGGCAGAGAGTTCCATCTCCTTTACTGTGCGCATTATGAAAGACGCTGGAAACGCTTAGTGCGAATTGGCAACCAGGTAGGGACAGTAAGTTGCAGTGCGTCTGGATGTCCGATGGTAGAAGGGGGCCGGTCGGAAAAGGTCGTGGAGTTCTTAGGCACACTCTCCGACAAGCAGGCAACCTTGCGGGGATGAGCCAAACTGTGTAGCTTGCCATCCACCAATTTTCCACCGAGTCAAGCGCGGCATGCTGATATTTAGCTGAGCCATACCAAAGGTGGCCGCAATACTCCATGCAGGATCGGATTTGTGCTTTGTATAGGTTGTGAAAGTGGTGGTTGTTTTATGCTTTGGGTGCCAGATTCAATTCCGATACTAAAGAGTATCAATTCCACTAAGTTTTAAACTACTTTCGCATTCGCATCTCAATCGCAATCTGTCAAAAATGTATGAAAATTAAGGCTTTTTTGACAGTTTGCGATTGACATGCGAATGCGAAAGTAGTTTTAAAACTTAGTGGAATTGGCCCTCGAAAAAGATGCTCGAAATTCAAAATAAAGCGGTTTTTATTGTTGTTGCCAGCCTGATGTTGTAGACTATCTAACACACATAAGTCTTCTCGTGTGCCACGTCTACAAATAAATCCAGCCGTTAAGGCGTGAAAAGGTAACAGACAGACAGACAGAGAATACTTTCGCATTCATAATATTACTATGGATCTCTCTGTAAACATTAAACAGCTTTCAGTATCCTATAACCATACATCATATCTAAGAACTTTCTTCCACCGCAAATTGTCTACCGACCGCAAAGCGCGCTGGCGTGATGCTACTCCGCGGTATGGCTGTACTATTGATAGTGATACTTAATGTACTAGAAAACAACGTTTCTTACACGGTCTGACCTAGTTGGTTTAAAAATATATTGGATAAAATTTAAGGATACGTTTGCGGTAAGTTCGCTTCATCGTAGACCAAACCCATCACAAATAAAAAAAGAGGTACGAAAGTTTTTCATTAAAAGTTTGCGTCAAGACAAGTGTATATCCAACTACTAATTATAATTCATATATATGCAATTAAATAAAAAAAAAAAACTCTTAACTAACTAAAACTAAAAAAAAAACTAACATATGGCGTTGAAAAATTCGTCGGCATCGCTAGCCACTGATAAAGAGCCCAAAAGGCTGGCAGCATTGCCACGTTGTATGGCAATGCTTATCCTTTGGCCGAGGTAGAAGCCAGCCCTTGGGTCACGCGAAGTGTCAACTAAGCGTCTTGACAGATCTTTAAACAAGTTATGGGCACACGGACCCCAGGGACCCGAGACCCCCAAAATTTATTGTTTTTTTTCTATTCTTGTATGAAAATTTTTATGTGGTTCACAAAATACATCTACTTTCCAAATTTCAACAGCATAGTTCTTATAGTTTCGGAGAAAAGTGGCTGTGACATACGGACGAACAGACGGACAGACAGACATGACGAATCTATAGGGGTTCCGTTTTTGCTATTTGGCTACGGAACCCTAAAAATCCGCTTAAAAAAGCCCCCCCCCCCAAAATTTTGGATATTAGCTACGCCACTGGTTTTGGTTAAACTGGTAAGAAAAATGACTACCACCTACAAAGCTGACCGCAGTCTACAGCTTCACAAGGTCCTCTCCAAATATGGGGCATTATGATTTGGTTGGGTTACTGACCGGAATTACCGTAAAAAATATATAACCATAGGTACAGTTTCTTGTCGGTGTTTTTAAATAAGGAAAAATTATGAATCATCATCATTTTGGCCATTTTCTGTCTTACATGCTATAAAAAAAACGGCCAAGTGCGAGTCGGACTCGCAGACGAAGAGTTCCGTATCAATATTTGTTTTATTTGTGATTGGTACCAATGCTCTTGATTCTAGTCTTGGTCAGAGATGACAGAGACAAAGTCTACGATGGAGTGAGCTTACCCAGAAAGAGCATGTTCAATCTAACTTTTATGAGGTTGTAAGCGTTCGGAAACACAGATATCTATGAAAACGAGCAAAAAGTCAAGCTTGTTGTATAGGAATCCTCTTAAATATGTTTTTCTGTTTTTTAGTATTTGTAGTCAAAGCGGGATCATAAACAGCAGAGTCTTTGTAATAGGGTACCGTTTTGCCCTTTGGATACGGAACCCTTAAAACTACTAAGCACCGGGTTCTGAATAATCACTACGATGAATTGTCCAAGGATGCTTACCCAGTTCCTTATCGTAGCCTATCCTTTGATTTCTAGAAGGCAAATTAGAATATGTTTTGGGGCGACATAACATTCCTCATCCTACTAATATTATACTCGTAAATCCTATCCTACTAATATAATAATTTATGCGAAAGTTTGTGAGAAAGTATGGATGTTTGTTACTCTTTCACGCAAATACTACTGAACCGATTGCGATTAAACGTGGTATGTAGGTAGCTGAAGATCCAGAATAACACATAGGCTACTTTTTATCCCGGAGTTCAAGACAAGGTGCCTCATTAATAAATACTTTAAAACTATATAAGTATTCCAAACACTAAATCGAAGATTCTTAATTCTTTATAGAGAACTAGCTGATTGCCGCGGCTTTGACCGCTTTATAAATAATATAATAAAACCTTGCTCGAGAACCACTCTATCCATTGGTGAAAAGAACACGAAAATCGGTGCAGTAGTTTTTGAGTTTATCATCTTTTTTGACTATTTCACTATCTCTTTTGATTTATTTAGACTACATGGACATCGAAATCTATACTAATATTATATAGTCCAGTAGCCAGAAGACTTTGCCCTTCGATAATTCCAAAGTTTTTTATTTTTGGTGAGTGGATTAGTTTAGTAAATTCATTGCTATGTACAAAAATGCTAACTGTTTAGAGTTATGCTATAGGTATTAAGTAGGTATTTCCAATTATTTCGTGTTATAACAATATTAGAAAATTTAAATTAAAATACTATACTGGTTCTTTGTTAGTACTATCTAAAGGATATGATAGTGAAAATGCTAACAGATAGGTACTGTGGAACAATGGAAAACTGAAAATTTCCCGTAACTCATTCAATAAAAAATTTAAGTTTTTCAAATCGTTTCCTATATACTTAGAGAGATTAGTTATACCTTACAACAAAAGTTCTAACAATTCAGTAATATGGCTGCACAAGTAATTGTATTTTTACTTTGCGATTAGCGAAATATTGAATTTAAGTTTTATAAATTTGCGCCTACATATTCGTATGAATAAACTTTACTATCATACAAAAGTTTCAACAGATACATGCTATGCCTTTTGTTTAATAAATAAAATACAATTTGGATATTGAGGCGCGGTGTAGGTACGCGGCAATTCGTGCAGCACGGGGCCGGCGCGGTAACACTACGAACCACACTCACAAACGTAGGTATGATTTCGCGAGTCATTCAATAGGTAGGCCTATTGAATGACTCGCGAAATCATTTCATTACTGTCACATGCACATCTCACACAAATCACTAGGTAGGTGCTTACTCTGTTCCAGTCCGTGACTTCTACCTACGTGTAATTAGCAAAATCCCGTCGCTCCAGTTTTAAAAAAATCTGTTTTGAAAATACGTTGTTGTACTTTATTTCAAAGAATTTAATACCTACCTACCAAGATCGTAATATGTAGACTATAATTTTATTATATTATGTAGCTACTTGTTATAGTGATAGAGGAACAAAGACAGAAAGTGGAGATTCCATTACAACATTTTTTTCCGGGATAGTTGTCCCGGGTTTTGGGACATCACTTAAGTAGGTACAAAAATAATTATAATTATCAAAGCAATAAAATTATTGGATTCAATAAGTAGGTACCTGTTTTTGTTTCATTATTTTTAATGTAGGTACACTTAGTGATACCTATCCCAAAACCCGAAACAAATTCCCGAAAAACAAAAGTTGTATGGAAGTCACTTTTTGTCTCTGATACTATAACAAATGCTGTATACCTATTTCGATCTGTCAAACAGATAGTGCTTTTAAATATTCATCGAACACTATCACATTATTAGACATCGACATACATCTTTTTAACAGTCCGTTCAACCTATTTTGACTTCTATTGCGTTGGTGGCATGACAAATGGCAGCTGCAGTAAACAGTTGGTATTATAATAACGTTTTTGCTTTTAATGCCATCCTTATGCCTACGGAGTACGGAAAAGAAGTAAAAATCGGTTAAACTGTCTGTAAAAAGTTTTGTTTAAGGTGGAAGCTGCTCGGTATCCCGAAATTCAATTTTTTTTGTGATTTTTGCAATTTGCCGGTCAGTGTAAAGCTGTATGTTGAACAGAATAGAGTTCGCGATCGTAAAGAGCATTTATCTAAAGGAATATGACTATTGGAATCATCAGTATAACCCTCTAAGTTCATAGAACTCGATTTAATGTTAATTCGTGAAAAAGTCATTCAATCGAGTTGTACCCACTCGATCTTATACTGTGCGGCTGCAGCGGCATGTCGTGTAGTGTCATGTCAAATTTCCTAACAGTGACAGAGTTACGCGACCAGCCGTACCAGCTTGGCAGTGCAGGATCGAGCGTCGTATCGGTGAGGCTAGAGCACTCATCGGCAAACTTATCTGCTTCAGGAGGAGGGAGGGCAACACTCGCCGTAGAGTGACCGTTTACGTCGGTACAAGCGGCGAGTGGAACGATACACTCAGAATCGCACATTTCAAAGCAATGAGAGGTGGGTTTATAGGGCTTGGGAGCGACCTGACCAAGGTGTGACTGATACGCGCCTACCGGATGATGACGCCATGTGTTCATTCTGGCGCAGCATCCAGCAGGTCGGAGCCTGTCAGTCATACCGAAGGCGATTGGACTCTGGAAGTCGAACGCGCGTGCGAACCGATACCAGAGATGGGGGCAATTACTATCAGCCTCCAAGATGTAGCTCGTGCAGTCCGTCCGTTGCCTAACTGGAAATCTCCAGGACCGGACGGGCTGCACAACTTTTGGATAAAATGGTTCCAAGGATCGCACGCTCGCTTGGCATCTCAATTCCAGTCTGCCTTAGAGTCAGGGTCGCTGCCCCAGTTTCTAACTACAGGAATAACCCACCTGCTTCATAAATCAGGTAGTACCGCGGAGCCTAAAAATTATAGACCGATCACGTGTTTACCGGTCTATAAAGTTCTTACATCCATTTTGAGAGCTAAGATGAACCATCATATTGATAGTAATACTATTATGTCTGCTTCTCAAAATGGATGTAGGAAGGGGTCCCGCGGTACTAAGGAGCTGCTCCTCATTGATATTGCCACTAGCCAACAGGTTCGTCGTTCCCGAAGGGATCTGTCGACATGCTGGATAGATTATAAGAAGGCCTATGACTCAGTGCCACATGAACATGGCTCATGAGGGTGCTGGAGCTGTTTAAAGTTAATGCAGTTCTACGCTCCTTCCTGATATCGTGATAGGGTATCCAGGGTGTCGACAGACCCAGGTGAACAGCGAACACTATCCAGGGTGTCGACAGACCCAGGTGAACAGTGACTCGATGAGGATCGAGCGAGGCATATTTCAGGGCGACAGTTTAGAGTCCACTGTGGTTTTGTCTGGCCCTCAACCCTCTCAGTACATTGCTGGAGCGTTCGGGGCAAGGCTTCCGGTTGAGAAGAGGTGGTCAGGTCATATCACACCTTTACATGGATGACTTGAAACTATTTGCTCCTAACAAATTGCAAGTGATGAAGCTACTGAAGGTAACAGAAACCTTCAGTAGCGCCATCAGAATGGAATTTGGTGTGGATAAATGTGCGGTCATGCATGTTAAGCGAGGGGAGATTATGGAATCCGTGGGAACGCAACTCTCGGATTCCATACAACTTAGGGCTCGTACACAAAACTGCGATGCGGCGTCGCATCGCAAAAATGTGCGAGCTCCCTCTAGGTTAATGTGCGACCTCCCTCTTTTCTGCGTTGCGAATTCGCATCGCATCGCAGTTTTGTGTACGAGCCCTTAGGTCCTCCTCAACCGAAACTTACAAGATTTGGGTATGTCGGAGCGTTAGCGTTAGGCATCAATGCTGCTGATATGAAACAATCGTTGAGGGAGCGCTTCTTGGGCCGCCTGAATAAAGTACTTAACAGTCTTTTATCAGGCGGAAACAAGGTGCGTGCCTACAACGGTTGGGTCATGCCGGTGTTGATGTACTCTTTCGGCATACTCAAATGGACTCAGACAGATCTTGACGCCCTGGATAGAAGGGTACGCTCACTGCTTACCGCAAATCGGATGCATCACCCACGGTCATCGGTGATGAGGCTGTATATCCCGCGGAAGTGCGGGGGTCGTGGCTTCTTAAATGCTAAGACCCTGCACAACCGCGAGGTATGCAGCCTTAGGGAATTCTTCCTAGAGGCCGACGTGGGTATGCATCGAGATGTGGTAGCGGTGGACAAAGGCTTTACCTCGCTCTCCTTGGCTAACGAGAACTGGCGCAAACCTGTGGTATTAGATACTAACGACCGCAGGGAGGTTTAGCAGAGCAAGGAGCTTTACGGACGCTTTTATCGGGTCCTTCATGGGCCCGATGTAGACTTTTTGCGTCTTAGCCTGGCTGCGTTTTGGTGACCTCTTTGGGGAAACCGAAGGTTTTGTCTGTGCGATCATGGACGAAGTTATGATGACGAACAACTACCGGAAATACATTGTGAAGGACGGTACGGTTGACATATGTCGGGCATGTCACCGATCCGGGGAATCCATCCGCCACATTATTTCCGGTTGTTCTAGTCTGGCTAACGGAGACTATTTGCACAGGCACAACCTTGTAGCCAGGATCATCCACCAGCAACTTGGTCTGAGATACAATCATGTGGAATCGGAAGTACCGTACTAGGTATCTGCCCGACCCAGTTCTCGAAAATGGCAATTGCACGTTGTACTGAGATCGGTCTATCATCACTGACAGGACTATTGTTGCCAATAAGCCTGACATAGTGGTGATAGACCGACTAGAGCGTCGCGCAATGATTGTTGGCATAGCAGTCCCTCATGATGAGAACCTCGTGAAGTCTGAGAAAGAGAAACAAAGTAAGTATCTTGACTTGGCTCGCAAGGTTGTCGACATGTGGGATGTGAACACAGCAGTCATTGTGCCAATAGTCGTAACGGCCAATGGCATAATAGCCAAGAGCCTCGATCAACATCTGAAGAGGCTCTCGTTGGGCAGCTGGATCAAGGGCTTGATCCAGAAAGCAGTACTCCTGGACACGGCGCGTATTGTTAGGAGGTTCCTCTCTCGGGAGCCCTGACCACCGCACCGGTAGCTTGGACCCTGTTCCCGATGCCGGTGGGCTACTATTTTTATATTTTAAATGTTTTTTTTTTTAATTAGTTTTATAGAAATATTTAAAAATGTAAAATATATGTACAAAAAAATAAATAAATGGAATAATAATAATATCCTTGGACATTTCACACAACGCCATGTAGTCCCAAGCTAAGCAACCTAATGCTTGTGTTATGGTAACGAGATGGCTGATAAACTACTTATAGACATATTTTTTTTGTAAATACATACATATTATAGATAGAAAAACACCCAGACTCGGAATAAATACTTGTAGGTCGTACAAATATTTGTTCCGTTCGGGAATCGAACCCGCGACATGCTGCGCAGTAGTCAATCGCTCAATGGGTATAATTCTTTAGATAAATATGCGTTACGGCCGCGAATAGTATTTTGTTTAACTTACAGCTTCACAACTTCACACTGACCGGCAAATTGCAAAAAACATAAAAATAATTGAATTTCGCGGGCTACCCTGGCGCTTCCACCTTAAATGTCTTATCTTATGGTAAATGGAGTACCGAGTATAGCTCCTTTGGATGCATTTGTGACTAATTTATAGTTGCACTTTCTAGTATGGCGACCATCACTCTGTTGTCAGTATCTACTGCTCTGAAGTATTAGGTACGTGATTATAATACCAACTGTTTACTGCAGCTGCCATTTGTCATGCCACCAACGCAATAGAAGTCAAAATAGATTGAACGGACTGTTAAAAAGATGTATGTCGATGTCTAATCTTATTTTGATAGTGTTCAAATTATTCAATTCAATTTTTAAGGTTATGGCTGTGATAGTGTTCGATGAATATTTAAAAGCACTATCTGTTTGACAGATCGGAATAGGTAGGTATACACTGTTTTTTCTGTTCCGTGAGTATACAGCATTAATTGTTATCTTTGTGTTATGTATCAGAGACAAAAAGAGACTTCCATACAACTTTTTTTTTCGGGAATTGTTTCGGGTTTCGGAATAGGTATCACTAGTGTACCTACATTAAAAATAATGAAACAAAAACAGGTACCTACTTATTGAATCCAATAATTTTATTGCTTTGATATAATTATTACCTACTATTGATATAATTATTACCTATTATAATTAGTACCTACTTAAGTGATGTCCTAAAACCCGGGACAACTATCCCGGAAAAAAATGTTGTAATCGAATCTCCACTTTCTGTCTCTGTTCCTCTATCACTATAACAAGTACCTAGCTACATAATACATATAATAAAATTATAGTCTACATATTACGATCTTGGTAGGTAGGTATTAAATTCTTTGAAATAAAGTACAACAACGTATTTTCAAAACAGATTTTTTTTAAACTGGAGCGACGGGATTTTGCTAATTACACGTAGGTAGAAGTCACGGACTGGAACAGAGTAAGTACCTACCTAGTGATTCAAGTGTGAGATGTGCATGTGACAGTAATGAAATGATTTCGCGAGTCATTCAATAGGTAGGTTACCTACGTTTGTGAGTGGGTTGTTTCGGAGTGTTACCGCGCCGGCACCGTACTGCACGAATTGCCGCGTACCTACACTGCGCCTCAATATCCAAATTGTATTTTATTTATTAAACAAAAGGCATAGCATGTATCTGTTGAAACTTTTGTATGATAGTAGAGTTTATTAATACGAATATGTAGGCGCAAATTTATAAAACTTAAATTTAATATTTCGCTAATCGCAAAGTAAAAATACAATTACTTGTGCAGCCATATTACTGAATTGTTAGAACTTTTGTTGTAAGGTATAACTAATCTCTCTAAGTATATAGGAAACGATTTGAAAAACTTAAATTTTTTATTGAATGAGTTACGGGAAATTTTCAGTTTTCCATTGTTCCACAGTACCTATCTGTTAGCATTTTCACTATTATATCCTTTAGATAGTACTAACAAAGAACCAGTATAGTATTTTAATTTAAATTTTCTAATATTGTTATAACACGAAATAATTGGAAATACCTACTTAATACCTATAGCATAACTCTAAACAGTTAGCATTTTTGTACATAGCAATGAATTTACTAAACTAATCCACTCACCAAAAATAAAAAACTTTAGAATTATCGAAGGTTTTGTGGAAAAAATGTTGTATTCTTACTGGACTATATAAAGCAGAAGAGTTTGTTTGTTTGTTTGTTTGGTTGAACGCGCTAATCTCAGGAACTACTGGTCCGATTTGAAAAATTCTTTCAGTGTTAGATAGCCCATTTATCGAGGAAGGCTATTTATAGGTTATATATCATCATTATCATCACGCTAAGACAAATAGGAGCGGAGTAGTAATGGAAAATGTGACGCAGACGAAGTTGCGAGGTTCAGTTAGTATTAGATACATGAAATTAGTAGTCACCAAATATTAATTTATTTATTTAATACCTAATAATTCAGACTACTTGCACTTGGCCGGTTTTTGTTTAACAAATTAGGCCTGGAGGCCAATCGCGCTAATTTTAAAAGTTTAGGTCCGCTTGCAATTCGTTTCCAATTCAGTTTTAGTTATGATCTAATTTCGATTCACCTGTAAGGAATTTGGTATCGCGCTAAAGTTTAAACTTCAACTAAAGTTGCGTTGTCAAAATTTTACAAATATTTTCGTATTTTCGTTCAAAATCCAAACAACACAACGCGAACGATTGAGAAAAAGTCAAGAAAAAGTAGCACTGTTTCAACTTTTTGTTTGACAGCGGTAACGTTACAGTTTTGATCCAGTTGCGTTTCAAGTTTCTGTCAAACGTTTAGCGCGATACGGAATGTTTAAAAAAGTTGTGAAATGGCTACGGTTCAGTTGCGTTCCAGCCGAATTTTATTAGCGCGATTGCCCTCCAGCTATACTTAACCTGCGGCTCGCGGACTACCTACATGTGGCCTGTCAAGCTTTTCCGAGTAGCCCTGTAGCCTAGCACATTATTGATGTTATATTTAGTCAGTGTATCAGTGTGCAAGCAACGCTTGCCAAGGTTGGTTTGTGGATGGGTGACCATCTTAACATATCGAGTTTCATCCGTGCCTCGGAAAGCACTTTAGGCCGTCGTTCCCGGCTGTCATTTGTAGATCTTTGGCAGTCGTTACGGATTATCAGAAGCCTGAAAATCTCACCAGTCTTGCTAAGGAGTACCGTGTTACCCAGTTAATGGGTTGTGGAGGTCTGGTAGGCAGCCGCTCCACGTAAAATACTGGTATTCAGCTGAATCCGGTTAGACTGGAAGCCTACCCCAATGTAGTTGGGAAAAGGCTAGGCAGATGCAATGTGTATGCATCTATACTGTACTGATTTATCCTTGAAGAGGGTTGAGACAATAACTCACTCACTATTAACGTGTAAAAATTGGCCTATGTCATATATGAAAATAGTCCTTTAACAAATTCAAGAATCCTCTTCATCTACTAAGGTACTATTAAGATATGTAGAATTTTATTTTACTGTAGGCTATTGCTGACCATGATGACAATAGTAGAACCGTAATGTGGCCCAGAGAGAAAAAGGTTGAGCACGGCTGTATTAGGCCCTACTAGCTATGGACTGTCATGGCAGGTCACGAAGTCTGAGATGGCGGGACTAAAAGTACCTACAGCTTGTCGGGACTCTTCACGATAGTGGCGACAAGTCCCCTCTTTGAGGAGTGGCTAGAGAGGCGCCACGGCGTCCTCAACTTCCGCCTGGCGCAGGTCCTCACCGGACATGAATGTTTCGGGAGGTACCTGCACCGAATCGGGCGGGAGGAAACGCCCGGGTGTCACCACTGCGAGGATCGACTGGAGGACACTGTGGAGAACACTGTGCAGGTGTGCCCCGCGCGGGCGGAGCACCGCCGTGTCCTCGAAGCGGCCTCTCGCGACCTCTCGCGTCCGGCCCTGGTCCAATCCATGGTCCGGAGCGAGACGGAATGGGACGCCGTTACCTCCTTCTGCGAAGCAGTCATACTAGCGAAGGAGGTGGCGGAATGGGAAAGAGAGCGAACCTCACGCCCCGGCCGCCCCGCGGTAAACGCCCCGGGCGTCGGGGGCCACCAGGTGGCGCCAGTCAGCACAATGAGCGGCCCGAGAAGGCCGATGCCTGCCGGAGTCGCGGGACTATTCGAAAGAGATACCGCGGCTCCGGAACACAAAGGGCAATGAAGGAACATGGATGGGTTTTAGTCAGTACAAGTCTGACACTCCCGCATTCCCCGTCGCCCAGAGTGGGAGAAGTCATTTGATGATTTCCCATCCTTAAAAACAAAAGGAGCCCTTGTAGTCCGGGGGCCCCGTACCTTTGATATGGCTGATACGGCGCGGCGGCAGTAGCTACGCCACTGGCCAAAAGATAATAATCTAATCCCTAACTTTAAGGAGCTCACCTTAAGGTTCTAAGTTTGAGCTGCACGATAACTGGCAAATGCCTGCACTATCAGGATAGGTCCACTCAAATCTGTGTGCTACTTTCCTCAAAATACCACTTCAGACATTAACCTACACGGTTCTCATATGATTTGACCAGTACGATTGCATGGACTTTAAAAGAGACTTTGACCTCTGAATTTGTTTCGGCGTTTCTTCTCAGAGCAGTCAGCTAGGAAACATCGGCCTCATCTTGTTTAAAATGACCTAAAAAGATTGACGTGTAAAGTGTTATTTATAACCTACTTACAAAATAAATATCATTTAACATTTAATGAAAGATTTGCAAATTTTTCGTCATAAGCGTCAATGTTATGACTTTGGCACATTTCTTAACATGGAATGAGTTACATTTTCATGTTTTTTTTTGGGCAACTATAGGATGGGAAACATAAAATGACTCCAACCGCTCTCTGAGCAGAAGGGAGCGTCAGATTCTTATTGACCAAAACCCATCCGTGTTTCCTCCTAATGCCCTTTGTGTTCCAGGACCGCGGTAACTCTTTCAAACACATTCCACAACCCTGGCAGGCACTGGCCCTAGCGGACCTAAACTACGGAACCCTACATCGTGCAAGGCTCGCTACACACTTTTCAGACTCAAATGATCAACCCAGTCTACTCTCTAGTCTAAGCCCTTCCGTAGTCGGACTTTGTTGCGGGCGTATCGTACTTCGTATCACCCATAGATTTTTATATTTCTGTGGTAACACCTAACCACTAAGAATGAATGACAACAGGATTTGATAGTTACTGTCAAATGATGTTGTCATTCAATCTTAATTCGAGTTCAGGAGTAATCGTAAGTCTGTAAGTGATAGAGACCTGTGGACGGCGAGCGGCGTGGCTCGCCGTCCGTCCGTCTAGTGACGACAGGCCGTGTCGACGGCGCGTTAGTGTTCCACGCGCGCCTCAAAGAGAGTCAGCAACACAGAGGGGCCCGAAAGGGCCGACGCCTGCCGGAGTCGCGGGATTATTCGCAAGAGACACCGTGGCTCCGGAACACAAAGGGCAATGAAGGAACATGGATGGGTTTTAGTAATAGAGAGTGGAATACGCCCGCAACTAAGCCCGAAACTACGGACTTCGGGCTAACATAGTAGCCCCCCAGCTTCTACGAAGAAGGAACCTAATAAAAATAAGATCAGGTTTCAGACTGTTAAATAACTGACTTCGGATTCGTAGAAGTGAGTTACTTAAAACCGTCAGTAAATTAACTGATAGAAAATCTTTCAACCCACACAGAGTATCTATGTATAAATAATAGTCACCCATCCACAAACAAACCTCATCAAACACCGCTTAACCTCACAAAACACAAACAAGTGCAATAACACTAAAATCCATTGAAGGCCAACTAAAAGCAAATCACTAAACCCACGTTGGGACATCCCATACTAATTACTGGCGATTACGACATGCAATTTACTCCAACAGAACAATAGAATCAGAATTCCGTAGGCGAATAGTAGGATGCAACGAGGTTCCGTACAGTTTCGCAACGTCACGTGAGTCATGGAGGTAGATGACATTGTAAAGGCGTCAGTTTGTTATACATATGTATGTGGGTGGAATCGAGAATAGGAGTGCTTTTTATTTTGTCTATGTTTTCTACTTTGTTGATTGGTTTTGACCGAATTTGGATTGTGAGAAATTGCGTTTTGATTAGTTGTTTTGTGATTCAGTTGTTGTTGTTGGCTATTGTTTCGTATGGTATTGGTATTCGTATAGCCCTCCTCGCGACATCTCTTTCACAGGAATGTGTATTTATCCGGTACAAATAAAAACCTATAATTGATACTCAACGACAATGTAGGTTTCTATCAGTAAAATGACTATAGTAATTATGTCGAAAATCCTGTAAAAATATAATCTGACGAGCCTTTCCCAAATATTGGGTTTCAGCTTAAACGAATAAGAAAGAAGAATGAAAGAAAATAAGTTTATTCCGCCGGAATGACGCAAAAACAAAAAAAAAAAAAAAACAAAAACAACTTACTTACTATATAAAATCTATACTATTCTATATTTTTTTATGTGGCAAACAAAGCCGATTGCCACTATGTCAGGACCGGGCATTTAACGTCTTTGGTCACACCACAGAAAAACAAAACACAGTTCAACAGGTCTGTTGTCTATGGCGCGGGCGTGCAGAATACAGTTGCGTATCAATATTTTACGTTGAGGGGCTACCTGTTTGCTCTTCACAATCCATCAACTGGGTAACATGATACCCCTTGGCAGTTTTCTTTTAGCCGTACTCGTAACAACTGTCAAACATCTACAAATGACAGCCGGGGCACGCTTCCGAGACCGAAGAAAGCAATCTGGGGCCAAATCAAATAATATGTAACTAATTACAGTAAAAATAAAAACATTATTTCAGGCAATAACGAAAGAAAAATTACAAATAACACATTTTTTAAAAAGTGAAAAAATAAACAAAATCGTAAGCAGCAATATTGACAGCTTAAATAAATAATTAGCTCCATGTAGGGCTCGCAACATTTAATTGTCTTCTTCCAAACATTAATTTTTAGAACAAAAACTAACTTATTACTGACTGTTCTTAAGTGTAAAATGTGAATATATGCCGTACATATTCATTAAATTCAGCACATGGTCGTTTATTAACATTGCAAGCACACAAACACTCACTTTTGATTTAATGTAGGAGTTGCTTATTGATGTGATGCATCTCCGTGAAGGTCGCGCTGTCTTTAGGAGACGCCTATTGTTGTGTTATTACAGTGTAGGAGGCACCTGTCAAGTTGTATCTTGGCTCATCTTTGTGATGGGAGGTGAAAGACTTAATGGGCTAGATTCCATCATCCACAAATTGCAAAACTATTTAGTCCGTCAGTTAGAGTATTGAAAAATAATGGACACTTACACTAACTACAATTTATTGTTTTTGTAAATCAATGAATATTGACAAAGATAAAACGCATCAAAACTCGGAAGTGGGGGCTCGTGTCGTCACGACTCACTAAAAATTATGCGAAGGTGTGACGTATTGAGAATTTTAAAAGCGTCGTAATTTCGTTAATTTTGATTCCCGTAACAAAAGAAAAAACACGGGTCAAATATTTCTTGATAATCTAACTGACGGACTAATTAGCATTATAGCTTTATCAATACCTGTCTTCGTGCTCCAGTGACAACGTCGGGGAGCTTTAGTTGGGTTCGAATCGAGGCAACTTACTCTGTGTTTTTTTTAATAACCTCTATATATTTATAAAAATCACCGGTTGGTTTAGTGTGTTCGATTCTGCCGTGTAATGTAAGTTCTAAGACAGTAAATACTATACATTCTTCCTTTCTTACAGACAAAACGGGCCGTTTATTATGCAAAGAAAATTAGCAGGGAGCTATATTTATTGAGTAGGTATGTGAAACGAGCAAACCTTTTCACCAAACTGGAAAGACTGGCAATTAAAAATAGGTTACAATTTTTTTTTAAGTTTTCTTCCACAAACAAAAGGCGGTTAGTGGTCAAATGCGTATGTCGTAAATACGCCCGCAACTAAGCCCGAAACTACGGACGTCGGGCTTAGAGAGTAGCCCCCCTGGCCAAGTCATTCATTTAACACTAGCTTCTGCCAGCGGCTTCGCCCGCGTGATCCCTAGGGAACATGTTCCCGGGATTAAAAGTAGCTTATGTGCTATTCCAGACTATAATCTATCTTTGTTCTAAATTTCATTAAGATCCGTTAAGCCGTTCTGGCGTGATTGAGTAACAAACAACCAAACTTTCACATTTTAATTTTTTTTTTTTCTATTGATTGTAGCGTGATGAAAAGTATACTATAACCTGCTCAGGAGTATGAATAATAATTGTACCAAGTTTCGTTAAAATCCGTCAAGTAGTTTTTGTTTCTATAACGGTTATACAGACAGACAGACAGACAGACAGACAGACAGACAAAAATTTTACTCATTGCATTTTTGGCATCAGTATTGATCCCTAATCACCCCCTGATAGTTATTTTGGAAATATATTTCATGTACAGAATTGACCTCTCTACAGATTTATTATAAGTATAGATAGAAGATAGAGCCAAAGCTGTCAGGAAGACGCGGTCGATCGGACACAATTTGTGCCGATCATCCAATTAACAGACGTTCTACTAATTTGTTTGTTTTATGTTGATTTAGTAGGCTGAATAGATAAAGTTCAATTGGTTACATCAAATTTATAACATCACTAGCCCGCGGCTTCGCCCGCTTGACAAATCTATACTAATATTATAAAGCAGAAGAGTTTGTTTGTTTGTTTGTTTGGTTGAACGCGCTAATCTCAGGAACTACGGAGTCCGATTTGAAAAATTCTTTCAGTGTTAGATAGCCCATTTATCGAGGAAGGCAATAGGCTATACATCATCACGCTAAGACCAATAGGAGCGGAGCAGTAATGAAAAATGTTACGCAGACGACGTTGCACGGGTCAGCTAGTTATATAATAAAATCTTCCTCGAGAACCACTCTATCCATTGTTGAAAACAGCATGAAAATCGGTGCAGTAGTTTTTGAGTTTATCGCGAACAGACGACAGAGACGTGGTGGAGGACTTTGTTTTATAATGTGTAGTCAGTGATAGTAGCTGATGCCGGCGGCTTCACCCGCTTGACAAATTATATATTTAAACCTTCCTCGAGAGCCACTCTATCCATTGGTGAAAACAGCATGAAAATAGGTGCAGTAATTTTAGAGTTTATCGCGAACAGACAGACCATCGCAAGTCATCGCCGCGTCTGTCGCGGTGGATTCGCCCGCGTGAAAGTCAAAAAATATGTCAAAGGAACACAATCCCGGGATAGTATGCTATATTCTAGGACCATCGGGAAGACCATAATATTATATGCAAAATTTCAACTGAATCCGTTCAACTGTGCTCATGCAAAACGTTAAACGGACAGAGTTACCTGACGGACCTGATCGAAATTTTGTAAAACGGGTGACGCGTCAGGACACGTGTCCTGATCGAAAATTCGTAATGAGGATGATTCAAAAATGCACAACGGTAATGTTCAAGTTTTCACTTCTGCCGGCACTCCCGGAGTGCAACCCGTTGTTTTTTTTTTAAATTATTTAAAAATCTAGCTACTGACTCTGATTTTAACCCAATTTCTACAGCTGTTAAGGGTGTGTATTCCGTCCACTAGCGCCGCCGCCGCGGTAAATTTAAGACACGTAGATAATAAACCGCTCTGTAGTGTTCTGAAGAAATGTATCTATTATTTTTTTGAGAGCTATTTTTAATACATAACTCATGGCTAAATAGCCAAAACGGCAATTATTGCTAAAAGTGGCCACTTTTAGCAAAAATATCGATTTTGGCAACTATTTATGTTCTAAAGTACAAAACATAACTCTCAAAATATAATAAATACATTTCTTCAGAACACTACAGAGCGGTTTTTTATCTACGTGTCTTAAATTTACCACAATTAATAAAAAACGATTGGCGGCGCTAGTGGACGGAATGCGCCCTTTTAATAACAGTAAGTATACCAACCATACTTCTGTCCACCTCTCAAGATTGCCGGCGTGATACCAGCATATTTGAGCACATTCTGACCGCGTTACGTACACATACAGCCAGAATTGTGCTCACATTCCGCTTTCTAACCAACGCGTAATTTACTTAATTAACTAAATGTTGGAAATGGTCAAGTGGGAGACGGGCTTTAGGATCTGGGGAACCGTAAAAAAACCTGAATTTCCTTGTTTTGTCGTGCTAATAATATCGGCTCGTAGGTAATTGGCAGGACCTTAGGTCCAATGAGTATATTTTAGCCGATGATGATCCTTAAAAGTAGCACGCGAAACTAAAATAGGTTGGTAGTTCTATATGATAAAAAAATATAGCTCTAGGCAATATAATAATTCGGTGGGAATCAACCTAACATGATTTATTCTCCCGAAATCTTATTTCTACACTACATACTTATTATAAAACTAAGGGCGGGTTGTACCAAACAGTTGGTTAACGTAACATACGTACGTCAAAAAGTTACGATTACGGCCGATGTTTGACGTTCGTTAAATTAGAAGCGTTGTTTCAAAACATTCTGGTATAAATTCCTGCTCATCCCAATAGCTAAGTTATTGACACGGGCCCTACCTAAATGGGTCGTTTTCAAAATTTGTGTACATTTTGTCATAATTTGTGTCCACGAAACTTATTGGTATATTAAAATAAAACATGGTTTGAAATGTAAATTTTATATAAAAATTAACATTCATACTTATTGATGATAAAATAGTAAACGTACAAAAGTTTTTGTCTGGACATAGGGTCTATTGATATAAAAAACTAAATTTAATTTCTGTGGTAAATTTGTTTCCCATACAAAAAAACAATGTCCATAGTCGTGCGTATTTAACAGAATGCAAAAAATAATAAATAATACACGCAACAAGTAATATGACTCAACAATGTTTGGTCAGGTGAACTTGTAAGTTATATAATATGTACTGTAAAAAATATATATTGTAATAAATCATTTATTTTTTTGCACATTAACACGTGTCTCATATTCCATTCCTTTGTGTTATTCTTTTTTGTAACGTTAATATTTTATAATAATAGAAGTAAATTTAAAATTTAGAATGGCAACTCCATGCGTCAAATAGTTACAACGAGAGAGCGCTAGTTTCTTTCGGCTGCGCCATTTTGGTGTCTCAGTCGACGGTGTATCTGTGTGCGCGTCGTAAATAAGACAATAAGATTTTGTTTTTCAACTGCCAAATTACTTAAATTCGGTAAGTACTATACTTTACAGTGCAGCACGTTATTGTAGTATATGGTAAATTGTACTCAAATGCATGTTTTAGGAGTATCTTGAGGGTGAAATTTCAAGAATATTAGTTTTTGTAGGTTAAGAACACGTTCATTTTGTTCCTTTGGGTGACCATTGTGTTATTATTTTTGTGTTACGTTACACAATGGAATGGATTAGGGCTTGTTTACAATATACTCACATAGTAATTCCTTTATTGTTGTAGAAAAGATGCCGCTAACGCCCGCAGAACGTCAAAAACGCTACCGAGAGTATAGTTTTTAGTATACCTACTGTTAAATTTTGTTAATTGTTTGATTGTTAAATTTTTTAAACATAATATGAATAAAGCGTGATAAAAATACGAGACTGCTAAAATTGTTAAATATCTTTAAATGTGATTTTTATGACCTTGTTATGTTTAGTAGGTACATTAATACATAATATTAATTTTTTCTCACACGTGATTTTGTTAAATTTAAATAAGATTAAACTGATTTACTACTATCAATTAATTGGTTTTTAAATATTTCGTTGTGACTTTGCCCTTACTATTTTTTTGTGTTACTTTTGTGTCACGATAACACAAAATAAACACAAAGGAAATGTACACAAATTTTGAAAACGACCCAAATAGCTTTTATTGCATTCCACCACTTATTTGTGTCATCAGAAGAACTGGTATTGAGGAATTCAAATTTCACAATATTGTTCTATTTGACGCAACTAAAGTCAGTATAGTTGAAACAGCCCGCCCTAAGTCCCCGTCGCTTCTGTCTGGCACTATGTCTCATGTCTGTCTGTTCGCGATAAACTCAAAAACTTATGTATTGTTTATTTCTTGTGTTTTTGTAATGAAATTTAAAATGACAATAAGTAAATGCAATTAAATGTAATTTTATACCAACAAAATTTGTACGCCGTTATTGGCAAAACATGGACGCTCACAAAATACTAAACGCTCACAAAATTCATAAAATTTCTTTTTTCAGTTTGTTCGAATTCGGCCCTTTATGTTTCTTGAACGTTTATAGACACTGTTATCATATCGTTTCATAATTTTAAACGGATCCCTAAAAACCCGGTCAACAGGTGCTATACGAATACTACTAACAGCTTTGTTTTTTTTTTTTTTACTAACTGCTTGTTGTTTATATAAGAAAAAACTGTGATTTCGTAAGTTTATTGGTGTCTAGTTTTATAGCCAGCTGATTGCTCATTTACAACCACTTCGGCAGGCGGTGGTTTATCAAAATCATGGGAAATAATTATATAGTAATTATCGACGTAATAGAGACGTAAGATTTTTTTTTAAATTCTTCCTTTTGTTAAAAATAAGTACCTACCTAACCAGTATTCCACAATGGGCTAGTTTCCATCATCCACAAATTGCAAAACTATTTAGTCCGTCACTTACAGTACCTATAGAAAAATAATGGACACGTATTGTTTGTTTTTGTAAATCCTTGAATATTGACAAAGATAAAACGCATCAAAACTCGGGAGTGGGGGCTCGTGACGTCACGACCCGTTAAAAATTATGCCAGGGCGTCGTAAGTACGTCAATGTTGGTTCCCGTAACAAAAAAAATACGGGTCAAATATTTTTAGATAATCTAACTGACGGACTAATTAGATTTTTTCAGGACACAAGCCTTTTCCGCTAACGAAGACAGATGCAGTTGCCGACCGGGTTGCTTCTGAACTTCGACTTGACGTGGTCAGATTGACAATGAGACAACGATTATTTTAGCAAATGGCTGTTTCTTAACTGTATCTGTATGACTTGATAAGTTATTCATTTATTAAAAGTGCTGCATAATTAAAACAATTATTTCGCAAATGGTTTGATCTTCATTAAACAAAAAAAAACCGACTAAATGCTAGTCGGACTCGCGCACCGAGGGTTCCGTACAAACCTGTAGGTACTATATTATTATAAGCAAAAGTTTTACCACTTTGGAAGTGTCTCTCGCGCAAACTATTCAGTTTAGAAAAAAATGATTTTAGAAACTTCAACATCATTTTTGAAGACCTATCCATAGATACCCCACACGTATGGGTTTCATGACAAAAAACATTTTGAGTTTCAGTTCTAAGTATGGGGACCCCCAATTTTTATTGTTTTTTTTTTTATTTATGTATGAAAATCTTAATGCGGTTCACAGAATACATCTACTTATCAAGTTTCAACAGCATAGTTCTTATAGTTTCAGAGAAAAGTGGCTGTGACATACGGACGGACAGACAGACAGACATGACGAATCTATAAGGGTTCGGGTTTTGCCATTTGGCTACGGAACCCTAAAAAACCGGTTTGATAACTTTTGCATAGAAAATATGTCACTTACTATTTAAAATCATTAGCGTAGGTATCATTTCGCATTTTGTTCTGTCTGTCCTAGACAGACAAGGATGCCAGTTTTAAATACGTTATAATTACACCGAACGGAGGTTCGATCCCAAAAGAATCCCACGCTCAATAGTCGCGTTTGCAACCACTGTACCAACCAGGTATCTACTCTCATATTAAAATTTCCTATAAAAACTTGCCGCCCAGGGGGGTGAAAGTTGAAAATTATACAGAGTGAACATAATCCCGGGATTACAATCCTTTGTCCTCGTTCAGGTCATGGTCTACGCGGGCGCCAATTTTCATCCAAACCTGTACAGCCGTTAAGACGTGAAGAAAACTAACTCACTTTCGCAATTAAAATATTCTACTATATGTATGCCTACAAGATACAAGTCAGTTGTTCTACCATAATCTGGAAGCCACAATGATTTTCTTTTCCATCACGCACAAGGCACAATCGCATTCATAATACTTTAACCATAGACAATAATGACAGCATGTGACAGTTGGTTTCCCGCGCAAATTGCGTGTTGTTGGACCATGATGGCGGATGGCAAGCATATAATGAGGTTTTAATAATTAATCTGCGAGAATTTAACCAGTTATTAGTGATCGAGGCATTGGCCTAGCAGTGGAGTAAGTACCTACTGGTAGGTAGGTTGACAACCTATAACCCGCCGACTGATGAACTTTACGATGGGTTTGAACCAGAAAAACGTTTTTCTGTGACTTTTCTGCTGTCAATAAACTTTTTGGATCTCACTTAAAATATCAATATCTTAAATATTAATAACAGTTTATGTAAACAATGAAATATTAATAAAACCATCTGTCAAACTGACGTGATACCGATACAAAACATTTTGACACCAAATTCAAATAGGTACCTAGGTAAAGAGATTTGTTATGACGTTTCATTTTACAATGCCATGTTTCTGTCCTTACATTTTCACTTATTTATTGTACAGACCCTATTTATTTTACACTTTAGGAAAAAATGTAGCTATACGAAATTAAATAAACAATCTTATTTTAAATCAATGTAGCAACTTTTTTAACCGACCTCAAAAAAAAGAGTTTATTTAAATGCAAGATATGCCCTGATGTACTTATATCTCGATGGCCCTGATGAATTATTTACCTCATAAAATGCATACATAGGTAAATACGTCTTGCATTATTTAATGTTTGAGCCATTCCATTATCATTTCACATAATTATTTGAAATGACTTATACACATAGCACTTTTTAAATTCTTTCTCATAAATTACGAAAATATGACAAAAGCATGACGTAACCGGAGTAGTTTTTGTTTTTTAAGCAATCAATCAATAAATTGTTTACTCTTGCAATGGTTTTGTAAAGTTAAACGGTTTCGATATGTTGCGTTTAGTTGTTCGTAACTACAATATTATGTAAGAGTAAATATTTAACTAACCGTATACATAACATAACTTCACGCTCGTATTATCGAAGGGTCAGCAGAGGCCAATATTAATAATTATTAGGTACCATAGATATAGTATACCGCGTGTATCTGACATCGACGCACAAACGATTTCCATGGGTCCAGGACATGATTCTGGACAGTGTTGGAATTTTTCGTCGGTTCTTTTCTCATTTTTTCATTTTTTTCAAGAGTACCACAAATAGATATCAGCTCAGCAAAGCTGATATCTATTTGTGGTTTTATTCAGATTGCTCTTTTTAGTGAAAGTAGTTAATTAATTTTTTTTTTTTTTTAAATCTCATTGGGTTAGGTCGGAATAACGATTATGAGCAGTCTAAAGTAAAAAAAACCCTTGAAAAAAAATGAAAAAATGAGAAAAAAGCCGACGAAAAATTCTAAGTCTAGGGTGTCCAGAATCATGCCCTGGACCCATGGAAATCGTTTGTGCGTCGATGTCAGATACACTTGGTATGATGATATAGTTTTTTATATTTCTATGTTAGGTATGGAAAAAAACCAAATAGCCCATGGCTCAAATTAGAAATGTGGGACATCCCTCTAATAATATGGCAGGCGACAGATAACTCAATGTATATAAAGATTCTTCCGTTATTGAGTAGCTGACCAACGCATAGCTGAAACTACTGGTCGTAGAAAGCTGGAATTTGATATGTAGGTTGCTTGAGGAGTGTAGTGTAGAGGAGCAGTAAGGAAGGCTTTACCGAAATTTTTACAGGATCGAGAAAAAACGGGATATTATGTATGAACGAAGTCGCGGGCAAAAGTTAGTTTGCAATAAAGTACAGACGCTAGCACATCAAGCTACAACTATCTGTCAATTTTCTTCAATGGATTTTCAACTTTATTTTTCAACAGTTAAGGTTCAAGGTTGATAGGGGAATTTTGATAGTTTCGGGGTTCTTGATGCGCTGGCGACTGTACATTGTCATTTCCCTAATATTATGTCTTCGTCGGTCCCAGAAAAGTAAATTGTGAATCGTTTTTCATGACTGGAGAATGTAGATCACAACGGATTTGATTCAGGGCAAGTTTACGTCATTATGTCCGTTTTGAAATAAGAATGTCAACAAATATAAACAGGCTTATTCTGGGTAAGCTCATTCCATCGTAGACTTTGTCTCTGTCATCGCTGACCTAGACTAGAGTCAAGAGCAAACCCATCTCAAATAAAAAAATGTTGGTGGGTCAATGACCGTTGGCAAATTTATTTGACGCCTTCTATAATATTGTTACGCGCCAGACTTAATGCCGGGTACACAACGTACTACTAACGCCATCTAGTATCGAGTAGTGGAACTAATTGGGTCACGCTCTTTCTAGATTTTTCGATGCTGGAACATTCTCGATGTTTCGACACCTAGTCAGTCGGGACCGGTATGTTCCCGAACTTTCTAGATATTTCCATTCTCGAAGGTTCTGGAAATTACTGTCGGACTATATAAGGTGCGCAAAGCTCGCGACTCAGTCAGTATTGAATTGGCGATACAAGCGATATATCGGAAGCGATCTTCAACTGCGAATTAAGTGAAGTGTTTAATAGTGCGATTGTGTGTTATAATTAGTGCGTTTAAAGTGTTAATTAGTTTTGATAATTAAAGTATCATTTTTTTGGTTAAATAATCGGCTGTTTTTATTGTCACGAACCCCAAGCTCGTAACAATATTGTATCATTCAACTTGCGTCTTTCACACGGGGCTTTAAAGATGGTGGCAAAAGCGAGTTTAACAAAAGTCGCAAATTAGAAAAATCAGAAAACCCGACTGCAATTTTTTTATGAGCGAAAACTGTTTCCTAATTGAATTTAAACTTATGACTACTATGCATATTTGTAATCTCCATTGAATTTCCTTCTCCTTGATACCCTACTCGATAGGTTTGGTTGAGAAAAAAAAATATCAACAAACAATTTAGCGTCATAATCGACCAAATTACTTTTTTTTTAAACTGTCTATGGACTAATCTTACGACACCTAATAGTCAAAATCCATCCAACCGTTTGGAAGTTTCGAGGTAATCAAGACCTCACAAGCATACAAGATACGCGCGAAAACATAACCCTTCCTTTGCAGTCGGGAAATAAAAATAACAACAACACACTGTATTCTATACATAGACAAACTCTATTGTAGATATTTAATTGAATCGACTTCCGGATCAATTACAAAAACGACTTCTGAATTACGTGAACGCTCCGCAATTGGATACAAGCGGTATTCGTGTCAAAGTCAATGTTATCGGATCAATTACTCACAAGTTAACTGTAGAAGAAATAACTGGATCAGTAATTAAATTGAACGTCAAGGATTTAGCTGCCATCTTCAGCTGTTAGTTGTCAAGAGAATTAGTTTCCTTAATCTGTCATTATATATAGACATTAATTAAATCAGAAACACGTGACCATCCCTACCTTGTTGTTATTCCACCATTTCACACTAAGCGTTTCAAAGTGTCTTTCATAATGCGCACAGCAAAGGAGTGGAACTCTCTGCCTGCCGTGCGTCTGTGTTTCCGAACGCTTACAACCCTAATCTTTTCAAAGTTAGAGTGAACAGGCTACTTCTGGGTAAGCTCGCTCCATCGTAGACTTTGTCTCTGTCATCTCTGACCAAGACTATACTCAAGAACAAACCCATCTCAAATAAGACACACATTGTCTCTTTAAAGAAAATCATCTAACTGTCTATAAAAAAATTAAATACTGTTCGTTGGTAAGCGCATCAGCTTGGGGATAGCTGATGAGTCTTGGATAATTTTAAAATTAAATATCTGATATTTATATTGTGTATAATAATTATAGTTATTTATGTAGGTTTATTTGTTTATAAAATATGAAATAATGTGCACTGGATCCTACTCCATTTTCATATTTCTGAGAAAACTCATTTTTGTGTTAAGCTGGCCTTTGTACATTAACTTTCCATCACTGTATATTATATAAGCTGTTTTGGTGTATAATAAAGAATAAATTAATGTTAATGTAACTGTGGCTTACTTAGATATTTATATTATCATTCTGTACACCCCAAACAGACAACCCTGTTGTCCTTGTCGGATTCTTTTGTAAAGCTACTATGCTATATATTTTCGTACAGCTCGAGGGAGGACGATCTTTCCAGGAACTCATCACTATTTCTGTGTACCTAGGTGAAAGCGGGATCCAGTGTTGAGTAATTAATTCGAAAGAGTCAGCGTGGCCCTGGTTCGTAAAGGGCATTAGGAGGAACATGGATGGGTTTTAGGCAGTAAGAGTCTTACACTCCTTTCTGCGCCGCCTAGAGCGGGAGGATTCATTTGATTTGACAGCGGGATCCGGCTCGAAGGACCAATGAGCCGCGACCATTTAAAAAAGAAACGAAAATATGGGCCCAACATTTAAATTACTGAAAAACAAACAGAAGGTTATCTTTACGACAGTTGAGGAGGCTGCACCCGCAGACTCTCAATTCTGAGGTTGCGAATGTAGTACGTAAATCTAGAGGTACATATATTATCGTCTTCTTCGTACCCTATTTTATTTGGGGTCTCCGCAGCATTCTTACTTTCTTTCAACTGCATTCAGTAAGAATGGAGGCAAAGGTCGGTTTTCTACAGGTTCCGTTTATAGGAAGTGCGAAGGTATTGTTTAATTTAACTCCGCCAAGCCTGTACCATCATCAGACCACAAGACGAACGGCGATGCGCCACCGGTACATGGTGGACATCTCACCCACACGCATAAAACGTTTTGGTAACACATTCATAGTGCGTACAGCTAAGGAGTGGAACTCCCTGCCGGAGTCTGTGTTTCCTGATAGCTACAACCTGGGAGTCTTTAAGTCAAGAGTGAACAGGTTACTTCTAGGCAAGCTGCTCCATCTTCAACCACTTCATCGCTTACCATCAGGCATAGTTGGGCAGGTCTAGGCACATATAATGTTAGGCATTTGACCTCACTATTGTTTTCACAGCTTGTCTCCACAATTATACCACACTTCACATGTTAACATCGGCCTAGCATTTTATCAACTTGTATATTGGGGTCGGCTTCCAGTCATACCGGATTCAGCTGAATACCAGTATTTTTACGTGGAGTGGCTCCCTACCAGACCTCCACAACCCATTAACTGATGGGTAACATTGTACTCCTTGGCAAGACTGGTGTCAGATTTTCTGGCTTCTGACTATCCGTAACGAATGCCAAAGATCTCCAAATGACCGCCGGGACCAACAGCTTAACGTGCTTTCCGAGGCACGGAGGAACTCGGTATGTTAAGATGGTCACCCATCCACAGACCAACCTCGGCAAGCATTGCTTAACCTTGAAGATCGACCTGTGCGGCTGTTATTATTTAGCCACGAGCTCCTCACACTTCACATGTTAACATTTTCCCCATTTCTTTCTCCAATTCGGTTACATTTTCACTAAACCTTTTCAGGCCTATCTTCAAGGCTATCTTATATTTAAATACACCATGCTATGGGACCACATGTTCTGTGAAACAAAGAAAATAATTAACTGTGACCTAGCCTTGAGTTTGTCACAAATTCGGTGAACTAGTTAACTCAGACAAAAACCTTAGAATACAAAAATAATTAAAAGTGTACATAAAGAAATTAGCTTCTGCCCAAAGACTATTAAACCACTTGACTGCGCATACAGTGCCCCGACGCACGAAAACTATTAGTGTATTTGCTCAGATGTTAGGCAGCAGGCACTAGTAACCATTTTAGTTGTGACCAATTGTTAGACCTGTGGGCATGCTAAGTTTTTACAAATCGTTTTAATTTTTATGCAATTTATAACGCATAAAAATGCCTTCATACCCGGTGAATTTGTGTGGGAAACATTCCTAGACCTTTTGTTACAAAAATGATGGCATAACTTTTCATCGGAGAGTAAAGACTACGCAAAATATTTTTGATTTGAATCAGATGATGAGCCACTGCAGGGGTCTATATAAAATGGCGGTTAGGTGAACGAGCACACTGTGAGAAGCGCGCGTTGATGTCTTTTGGAAAAGTCTCTTTCTTTCATTAGGAAATACTTATATTTTTATCCCTTTCTTCCCCTTTGTATTTATATCGTAAAAATCTGTGCTGTTACGTTTAATGATTGAAGTCGATTTATCGATGATCATAAAATTACAACTAATACAATTTTTAATCAATTCACATACTTACATTAAACACGTAACTACTTTTAAACGACTTTAAAAATAGGAGGAGGGTCTCAGATTTTTCATCTGTGTGTTTGACATACATGTTTTCATTTTAGATTTTCGAAGATTTCAGAATTAAAATAAAAGTGGAAAGATAAGGTTAATAGGGAAACTTTTTTTAAACAAGAAATAGCGCTGTTTGTTTGGATTGAGTATTTTTATAATGTTAAAATCCATTTTATCGATATCGACTATTTTCCTTTAATCAAGTAGTGCCACCACTAACCATAGGCTACCTATGCAACTTGACCTTGAACGGACCAATTGCAGCCGCGCGTTGTTCCTCGTCCCCCGGCCCGCTGTAGTGAGCCGCGTACTTAGAAGAAATCGGCCTATACGCTCTCTAGTGGTTATATACTCTATGCTTCTGCCCCGGCTCCATGTTCATGTATTCATGTTCCATTCGGATGTACAAGCTAGTTTTTCCCGTGAAAGAGTGTCTAAATAACAACAGCCGCACGGTTCAATCGTCAAGGTTAAACAACGCTTGCCAAGGTTGGTCTGTGGATGGGTAACCATCTTAACATGTCAAGTTTCCTCAGTCCCTCTGAAAGCACGTTAAGCCGTTGGTCCCGGCTGTCATTTGTAGAACTTTGGCAGTCGTTACGGATTATCAGAAGCCAGTAAATCTGACTCCAGTCTTGCCAAGAAGTGTTACATGCTACCCAGTTAATGGGTTGTGCAGGTCTGATAGGCAGCCGCTCCACGTGAAATACTGGTATTCAGCTGAATCCGGTTTGACTGGAAGCCGAGCCCAATATACCGCGTGTATCTGACATCGACGCACAAACGATTTCCATGGGTCCAAGGCATGATTCTGGACACCCTAGACTTAGAATTTTTCGTCGGCTTTTTTCTCATTTTTCATTTTTTTCAAGGGATTTTTTACTTTAGACTGCTCATAATCGTTATTCTGACCTAACCCAATGAGATTTTTTATAAAAAAATAATTAATAAACTACTTTCACTAAAAAGAGCAATCTGAATAAAACCAGGAATAGATATCAGCTCAGCTGAGCTGATACCTATACGTGGTACTCTTGAAAAAAAATGAAAAAATGAGAAAAGAACCGACGAAAAATTCCAACACTGGGGTGTCCAGAATCATGCCCTGGACCCATGGAAATCGTTTGTGCGTCGATGTCAGATATACGCGGTAGTTGGGAAAAGGCTAGGCAGATGATGAGAGTCAAACATCCACCCTCGAACACGTCCAGGTACCTACGACATATTTCTATGGAAGCGTGCGCCATCGTTGACCACAGCATCGCTATACATCAGATGAGAATGTGGTCAAAGGAGAGACTATCTTTATAAATGAAAACTTCGCATTTTTCTTCTACTTGACACGTTCTTAGGGTGGATTTCATCAATCTGAAACTAAACGCGATCAACATAATTATGAACCACGTTTATGAGTTGTCAGTGTCATAATTTTCTATGGAATATTGACATTGACAACTTTTGAACGCAGCTTGATCGCGATCTGAGGGCCTAGCACGATAATTTTTGACGTGTAGTAACGTAACGTAAAATTTTACCATAGCTACAATACTCGTTTCGCATTTAATATTTACTGGAATGAGATATGAGAATATGCATACAATTTTTTTATTTGCAAAGTAAAATACTTATTAGCTCTGGTAAACAATCATGAAATTATTTTTTAAATACCTTCATCATTTATTAAGTTATAAAGCTTCAAAGACTACAGTTAGAAAGAGAAGTCTGATACGTAATGTGACATCAAATTACACGACGACTATACAGCTGCCATAGAATACAGCGTTTTTGCGAGAGGGACAGATATATTTGTTTAAAATAATTGTATCTCGTTCGTTTTTCGAGCAATTTAGATTCTAATTTCACACATGTCCCTTAAAATTAAACCAAAATACTATGAGGTTGTAGTTTTTCACATTCAAAATTCACTTACGTTAACGTTACTGTACGTCAAAATATTCGTGCTAGTCCCTCAGTTTCACTGGTGAAATCCGCTCTTAATGTCATTTATCAAGATCATCTGATCGTCGCGAGCTCTTAGTCCATCAAGAAGAATAAATATGAAAATGTCTTATACAAACAAAACAGTTTTATCGGCAATAAGTAGGTAATTATTTTTATTTTCAGCGCACATTGCGAACAATAATTATCTTTTCTCAAGTGATTTATCTAGTGAGTTATTTATAATTCTTGTCGCGTGGTCGCAACTGTTGCCGAATGGTGTTGCTGAGCATGGGGTCCTGGATTCAATTTCAATTTAATTCCCAGGTCGGTCTAAAAATTGCAAATGGCAAAAAGTGCCAGCCCGGAAGTTTAATTTGGTGGTATAACACCGCTTTGCCTGGGAAAGCACGTGCCACTACTTGTCACGGTGAGTTTTGTATGAAAGAAATTTTTGAAAAATAAAATACAAACGAGCGAAGCCGAGGCGGACTACTAGTTTAGAATAGCAACGAATTCTCTTTATTATGCTGGACACCATATAAGTTACAGAAAAAAAAGATGAAGACATAGGGAGGCACAATACAAAACTATTATTTATAGTAATCATTACCTATGCAGAAAATTAAAACTTCTAAGTCAGATAGTCACGGAAAACTTAAAGTAAAACAATAAAACATAGAAGTTAATGTTCTTACACTCCAACCTTGGTTATGTCACAAGTCAGTGGTGTTATGTCAATGGTTTTTGTGCCAAAAGCCTTGGTTTTTACGCCATCATATGATTGAGGTTATTAAAACTCATTTAGATAACAATTCTTGGTGCTTCTGTTATTTCAAGTTATTTTATGTGTATTGTATTTTAAATTGGCAGTTCTTGTAGTGAAAGATGAGCAGGCTTGTTCACAGATTTTAAACTTCTGATTTACCTACCTATCTGCAAGATAATTATCGTGCTATTTGTCTTGATGCTTTCAAAATAGTTTTTTTTATTCATTTGTTATGGGTTTGCTCTTGACAAAGAGCAGGAGACAAAGTCTACGATGGAGCGAGCTTACCCAGAATTAGCCTGTTCACTCTAACTTTGAAAAGATAAATACCTATGAGTCTGTCTGCGTGTAACGTATTTATGTCTATCTTCATATTCTCTTCTTCTTCTAAATCTTTTACTAGCTGATGCCTCCGGCTTCGCCCGCTTGACAAATTATATACTAAAACCTTCCTCGACAGTCGCTCTATCCATTGCTAAAAACAGCATGAAAATCAGTGCAGTAGTTTTTGAGTTCATCGCGAACAGACAGACGCAGTGGAGGACTTTGTTAAATAATATATTATGTACTCGAAGGTAGTGATACTGACATGTAAAAAAACTTTTTACAAAAAAATACAACCGACTTCCAAAAAAAAAACACTACAAAGTAAAAAATAACTTTAATTTCGGAAGTCGGTGTTTTTGTTAGTTTCTTCTTATTTTGACACCAACTTCCAAAATTAAAGTTATTTTTTACTTTGTAGTGTTTTTTTTTTGGAAGTCGGTTGTATTTTTTTGTAAAGCTTTTTATTTTTCACTTTTTAGTGGTACCCCACACCTAACAACACCACTGCAAAATCGCAGAAAAGCAAAATAAAAACGCACTAGTTGGCCATACGATTTTCGAAAGTTCCCCTCGACTTCTCTGGGATGCCATCATCAGATCCTGGTTTCCATATCATGGGACCATTTGGGAAGTATTCCCTTTCCAACAAAAAAATCATTTTTAAAATCGGTTGGCAAGCGACGGAGTTATGCCCGAACAAACATAAAAAAAAAAAATACAAACATCCGAATTGAGAACCTCCTCTTTTTTGGGAAGTCGGTTAAAAACAGAATCTGACTGAATATCTGATCGATCAACGCACAGCTGAAACTACTGGTCGTTGTTGAAATTTGGCATGTAGCTTCCTTACACACCGTAGGAGTGCACTAAGGATTTCCCGGAATTCCTACGGGAACGGAAAAATAAATAAAAGCATATGTGCGTACGAAGTCGCGGGCAGAAGCTAGTCTTTTTTTACCGACTTCACAAAAAGGAGGAGGTACTATGTTCGGCTGATTGTATGTTTTTTTTTTTTTTTTAAATAAAGGGTCAGTTTAAATATTAAATGAAACTAAAAACCAATGTAAATACAACATTAACGATGGCTAAATCAATTGAACCATTGCCTAACCGTTTCTTAGTGGTTCTCTACACTCCCCAAGGACCCTAAATGCCAAATTTTAGCTTTCTACGACCTATACTTTTGGCTGTGAGGAGTAAAAAAGCACAAAACAAAGGTAAGCACAAAAAATTTCATCAAAATCGGTCAAGCCGTTTCGGAGGAGTATGGCAACGAAAACTGTGACACGAGAATTTTATATATTAGATTATAAAGCAGAAGAGTTTGTTTGTTTGTTTGATTGAACGCGCTAATCTCAGAAACTACTGGTCCGATTTGAAAATTCTTTCAGTGTTAGATAGCCCATTTATCGAGGAAGGTTATAGGCTATGTATAATCACGCTAAGACTAATAGGAGCGGAGCAGTAACGGAAAATGTGACGCAGACGATGTTGCGCGGGTCAGTTAGTTTTATATATTAGGATTAAAGCGACACATCAAGATTTAATACTTACCTAAACCTTTTATTTTATTTTTATTTATTTAACCAGCTACAATATATTTGTTTTGGAACAGAGAAAGACAGTAATATCTAGTACGAAACTCAGAATTTCAATGAATTTTCGCATAGGAACGACTTTGGAACAGGACTTCACTATTTGTTGTGGATTTAAGTTCCATGGAGATCATTTATGACTATCACGCAAGCTAGCATATTTAAATAAGTATAATGATCTATTTAGGCTCAGTTGGTAAAGTTTAGTAGTCATCTAATAAGTGACTTTTTTAATCGGGACAAGCCCAACACATTCCCAACCACTGCAACTCCTGAAATACAGAATCAACAGTGGCGACCATTAGAAAAACGCCGAGTTAAAAACGCCCGACGAGTCCCGGAGAAACGATTCAACTGTCTTATTTTATTTATGGAAAAACAAGGATCCAGAAAAAGAAGTCTTAGATCCCGCAACGAAATTAATCAGAAAAGTACAGCGGAGGAGTAGGAAAAAAATATAATTTTCCCTTCCTTTTCAAGTAGGAGTTAGTAGAGCTAAGTAATAGATTATAAGTAACATATTTATTTGTAAGTAACCACAAAATGTTTTTTTATTTGTGATGGGTGTGCTCTGGACTCTAAGACTAGTCTGCGTCAGAGACGACATAGAGACAAAGTCTACGATGGAACGAGTTTACCCAGAAGAGATTATATAGGGCTTTGAGCGTTCGGAAAAAAAAAGAGATCATATTTAGATAGGCTTACGCATTTTGGGTTATACTCTCTAGAGAAACGTAGAAATATTATTGATTCCAGTTTCTTAATCAAAATCCTGAGAAATAAAGTAGACTGCCCTCATTTATTAGGTAAAATCAGATTCCGAGCCCCAGCTAGATATCCCCGTGCTCCTATAACTCCTTTCTACCCTCCACCACGTAAAACCGTTCTCGGTGCCAATTCGGCTATTCCTCGACTATGTAAATTAGTTAATAGTTGCAGCGATCTTGTGGACGTGCATGCAGACTCACTTACCAAGTTCCGCAAATTGACGCGCAATGCAATGTGATGTGACTGGTCTGTTGTGTTTTGTTTTGATTTTTATGTATTTACTGTATTTGGAATAATCTTATCTTCTTTATTAAACTATGAACATTATTGTTTTGGCACATGTGGTGCTTACCTGTAAAAAATTGTGGCACCTTTTGTTTTAAGTTAAGTATTTTTGTAAAAAAAAAATTGTGTTAACAATTGTTGGTGAGCCTAATAAATAAATAAATAAATAAATAAACAGACGCAGGCAGAGACTCCTTTGCTTATATTTAAGACTAGCTGACCCGTGCACGTCGTCTGCGTAACATTTTTCATTATTGCTCCGCTCCTATTGGTCTTAGCGTGATGTTATATAGCCTATAGCCTTCCTCGACAAATGGGCTATCTAACACTGAAAGAATTTTTCAAATCGGACCAGTAGTACCTGAGATTAGCGCGTTCAACCAAACAAACAAACAAACAAACTCTTCTGCTTTATAATATTATATAAGTATAGATATTATGTGATAATGAGATCTAATATGATTCCCAAATTGATATAAACAATAACAAGAGCAGGTGAGTTTGAAACTGTAGACAAAAACGGTATCATTCTCAAAACAATTTAAATTGATTACAAAACAATTATTGTTTTAAAAACAGCTTGAGTAAACTACAAAACAAAAAAAAAATGGGCCAGGAGCGAGTCGGACTCGTGCGTGAGATCTGAACGAATCTATATTTAATAATATGTTACTTTAAAACCATAAATTTTGCGTTAATCTATTAGTAAAGAACCATTTTTTTTTATATTGAAGGCTCCGTAGTTTTGCAGATAAATGAATAATGAATGTTCCACTATTTTCTTAAAAACTTCAGAGTAATTATTTATTAACAACTTATTATGGCACTCCAACAACAAAGTCACAGAAACATTCTTACATTAAAAGTTTCTTAATTCTTTCTTTATATAAAAAAATTCCTCGACAATGTTCGACAACCTTTTTGAAATTTATGCATATTATATCCCTCAAAACCCATGCTCATTTTTTTATTTACGATGCACGTGTCTGTGTTTGGCTCTCACAAGTTTACTTATCTATGCATTCAATTTCAACTCAATCAGTCCAGTAGATTCTTTTTTTTTTTTTTTTTATACAAAACGGGGAAAATCTTGGCCCAAATCTCACCTGATGGAAAGTGATGATTAGGCCGAAGATGGAAGCGAGTTTCACCCGGAATCCTCTTACACAGAAGAACTGGCTATCATACCACTAACTGCCGGAACACAACAATGCTGTTAACATTGTTGTTATGGCGACAGACTTAGACATGATGGTGGTAGCTTGCCAGGCGGACTTATAACAAGTCCTACCACCAACCAAACCGAGCAAAAAATTTGCCTCCGCTGGGAATCGAACCCGGCGACCTCTGGGTCTGAATCAGGTGGTATAACCACTAGACCACAGAGGCGGTTAGTGTCACCTGTTTAGCACCACCCGGGGACCACGTGCAGGGATTCGCTGAAGGGTATTCTCCTACGGACGCGGGTGACTCGGCCCCCAAATTTTTTTTTTATGATTCGCAGACACAATAACCAGTACCAACGGTCACCTGAGTGTCATTGCCAACAAACTGGATTGTCCTTTAATCATGTACTTAAGCCAGCTACATGCCCCTATAACTGTTAATGTCTACTAACATAGTTGTTAAGTTTTATTTTACTAACATAGTTGGTAAGTTGTAATGATACTAACAATATTGTATAAATATGGAAATAATTTCTGAAATAAATAGATAATTTAATTTTATTTAATTTAATAAATTGGCTGTGGCAGACCGACCGACACCCGAGGAATAAGTGTCCTATTATATTAGGGTTTCGTTTTGTTGTAAGGACGACCGGAACCCTAAAAAAACTTTAATTTCGGAAGTCGGTGTTTTTGTTAGTTTCTTCGTAAATTGACACCTACTTCCGAAATTAAAGTTATTTCTACTTTGAAGTGTTTTTTTTTTTGGAAGTCGGTTGTATTTTTTTGTAAAAAGTTTTTTATTTTTCACTTTTTAGTGGTACCCCATACCTAAAAACACCACTGCAAAATCGCTGAAAGCAAAATACGCAATTTCGATTACTTGGATGACATAAAACCATCATCCAAGTAGACGAATTCCAGCTGTTTCGATTTAAAATCCAAAGTGCATAACCGATTTTGATAAAATTTTAATGGGACCAATCTGACAGTATACCCTTTAAGATACAAGAAGAATTTCTCAAATTTGAGATACAAGAAGAATTTCTCAAATTTGAGATACAAGAAGAATTTCTCAAATCGGTTCATAATTGTCGGAGTTATGAGGTAACAAACATGAAAAAAATAAAACATACAACCGAATTGAGAACCTCCTCCTTTTTGGGAAGTCGGTTATAACAGCGTTTTATTCATTTGGATAAAACAACCACTTCTGTAATTAACCAAGGTATTTGCTAGCACACCTACTTAACTTACATACAAATATTTAACCCAATTCTGTTTCAACACTGTGTGAATGAAATTAATTACTTAATTACAGCCACGGTGATTCATTACGTCTGAAATAATAGGAAAGGTATGTTACGTCAACAATTTTATTGCATTTTTTGGCTTATTTCTTTGGGAAATAAAAAATTCAACTCAATGCAAACGCATTGAGTTGAGTTGATATACAAATGACAGATAAACAGTATAATATTGCCAAAATTTCAGAAATCGGTGTTAAAAACTAAGTTACAAAACCAAAAACAACGACGGGATTAATGTTATTAATATGCTTTGTAGTGTTTTGTTTCGAAGTTGTTTTTTTTTTGGATAGGTTACTTTTACGCAAGCGTGCTCTATCTTAGAGCGCATCATCGCATACCATCAGGTGAGATAGTGGTCAAAAGTAAATAAAAATAAGTTATTTAAGTTAGAATCATGCCTCGACGTTGCAAAAAGAAAATACTTATCTAAATTTGCACCAAAAATGAAACAATGTTACAACAACAAACAAACCTACTACTTAGATAAAAAAATAACATTGAAGAAAATGTTTTTGTGAGATATTTTCAGGAAATAAATAAACAATGCAAAAGGCCATCTACCTAATCTTTCTGCGCTCCACTTGACGCTAATAATGCCATGTTTTTACTTGTTTTAATATTGAAAACCAACCAGTAGTTTTTGTGGAACCGGAAGGTACTTATATTCGTACATAAACAAGTTTACAGAACAAAGTTTATTTTAATTCATATACTACACAGACACACCTATCGGTCCACCTATTAGGCACTTGTGCTGATTTAAAACGCCTGTCAATTTTTTTTTAACTTCTCAATGAATTAACATATGGGCCGAGTCACCCGCGACCGTAGGAGAATACCCTTAGCGAATCCCTACACGTGGTCCCTGGGTGGTGCTAAACAAGTGACACTAACCGCCTCCGTGGTCTAGTGGTTATACCACCTGATTCAGACCCAGAGGTCCCGGGTTCGATTCCCAGCGGGGGCAAATTTTTTTGCTCGGTTTGGTTGGTGGTAGGACTCTAAGTCCGCCTGGCAAGCTACCACCATCATGTCTAAGTCTGTCGCCATAACAACAATGTTCACAGCATTGTTGTGTTCCTGCAGTTAGAGGTATGATAGCCCGTTCCTCTGTGTTAGAGGATTCCGGGTAAAGCTCGCTTCCATCTTCGGCCTAATCATCACTTTCCAGCATGTGAGATTTGGGCCAAGAGTTTCCCCGTTTTGTATAAAAAAAAAACAAAGCTTAAAAAAATTCAAGGTTTTTTTTTTTTTTTTATTCAAAACGGGGAAACTCTTGGCCCAAATCTCACCTGATGGAAAGTGATGATTAGGCCGAAGATGGAAGCGAGTTTCGAATTTTCTTTAAACTTCCAAGGGTTACAAGGGCTTCATAGGGTTGATCACGTGCAGGGCTGATGCACCCCAGGCGACGGTTACCGTACTTAGCATGCTGTGACTCATCACTATAAAAATTTCTAGCCTTACAGACACACCGTTATTCGGAGGGTTCTGCCAATCGATTCAGTTGACATCTCACCGTAATCACTTAGGTGGAGTGAACGACGGTGGCTGTCATGCCATCTTGTTTGTATGGTTTGACAGCTCACTTGTCGTTCACTTCGCCTAAGTTTTCACTTAGACATGTTTACAGATTCGCACTGCAGTAGCTCTTGGTCTATATGCTGATATTTCTTTGAGGCGTGTCTGGAACCCGGGCCTGGTTCTGATCAGACGGCGATGCAATGCTCGCCATCCGAAGAGCCGAAGTTCTTGATACCGTATGAATTAATAGTAATTTATGTACAATAGTGATACTTACATGGCGGACTTACTAGAACATGGCATTTTCTACCAGTCAGTCTTTTGGTAGGTGTAATAAAAATTAACCAAAATAAAACCAATAATAAAAATATCCGTTGGTTTAGACGCAGCAAATGTGTGGGTAGGTATAAGTGAGTTACGCTTCTAAAAGTATAATTTAATAAGATTGATCATAAAAGTAACTAAATAAAACGAAGGATTTTTACACGATTTCTAATAATAAACTAGGCCACAATTTATTTCAGCTAAGATCAAGACTATTCTATCAACTTACGCTGCACAAAAAAATCACTACCGCACAAATTTTTGTTGTAATTCCCAAGTTTTTGCGACGATGACATCAGACAGTCACTTAGTTAAGCTGTATACAGTCACACAGACATTTATACAGCTTTCGATTTTAATACTAACACTATATGGTCAACGACACTGACATTATCTTCATTTGGAAAGACAAGTTTTGTTGATAAGTTAAGAGCGTTTAATATTGTACGAGTAACAACTATATTTTGTTTGGTAAAAATGCTGTGTTCTTAGAACTGTTTTGCATTTTCAATTTGGATTTCACCATCGATACCTGCCTACCGTCACTGCCGAGCTTTCGTTTTGCATTGATTTTTGACTGCTCCTTTAGGGACTATTCACACTTTTCCAGCTCCATTCGCGTTACGCTGAACGATTTTGGCCACACTTATACAGTTCTTCGTACAGCGTCGTAAGAAAGAGATGGCGTCAGCGGCAGAACAGCGCTGAACTCTATGTACAGCACTCGCATGATGATAACTCATTCATCTTCATTTTATACTTGTTAGCCGCGAAAGCTGAATAGATGCGGAATGCTGAACGGATGCGTACGTGTCTCCATATAAAATCGTTGTTTTCTATGGGCATAAGCTGAATAGAGCTGATTAAGTGTGAGTAGTCCCTTACTATTCTAGTTCGCTACATAACTTCGGCAAGCGACTCCGACTGCCAACGTCCCCAGGGGGGCTACTCTCTAAGCCCGAAGTCCATAGTTTCGGACTTTGTTGCGGGCGTATTCTACTCCGTATCACCTGCGGACTTAAATTAGTCCCGAACCCGAACTAAAAACTGAATGACAACACGATTTGACAGTAACTTTCGAATTGTGTTGTCATTAATTCTTAGTGGTTAGATAATACGGAGTAGAATACGCCCGCAACTAAGCCCGAAACTACGGACGTTGGGCTTAGAGAGTAGTCCCCCAGGAACGTGCAGTAACAGATAGGTATATCAGTATCAATTATGATTAAGGTGAATGCTCCAACCAGCCCGCGAAATTCAAATTTTCTTACGATTTTTGCAATTTGCAGGCCAGTGCTAGGTTGTATGTTGATTAAAATATTATTCGCGGCTGTAAGATATATGTAGTTACAGAATCATAATCATCAAAATCATCAATACAACGCTCTAAGTTCATAAAGCTGTAGGAATGTCTTTTTCTGTTTTTTTTTTTTTTGTCCTATGCCTTTATGATTTTGGAGGGTTGTATTGGTGATTTTGATGATTATAATTTTGTAACTACATACGTCTTACAGCCGCGAATAATATTTTAATCAACATAAAACCTAGCACTGGCCTGAAAATTGCAAACAAACGCAAGAAATTTTGAATTTCGCGGGCTGGTTGGAGCATTCCACTGAAGGTAAAAAAAAAAAATAGCAACACTAGATGGCATGCCCGTCACGTTTACCTAAAGGAAGCGTGTAGGAGCTTTATGTGGCAGCACCGAATAATAACCGGCACGATTTGGACCTGAACCCATCGTGCCGCTGCCTTTTGGATACTCGTACCTACGCAATCTGGTAAGGAAACGCACCGTAGACAAACATCATAAGCTATGGGCTGACCATGGTGAGTGTAGGCAAGCCAAAGTGGCACTTCCCTATATTGATGGCCGATTCACAAAACAAGCCGCCCTAAGACTAACAAAACAACAGTTGCGTTCAGTCACAGCCGTAACAACTGGCCACGGGTCTTTTAATAAACACCTCTATGCAATAGGAGCCACTGATAGCCCACTATGCCTTCTAAGCTGACCGGTAGTCGCAGATTACAGGGCTAAGTACTTCGGTAATCCAGGTGCCTCTGTGAGATAGTTGGCAATACCAAGGCGCTGCTGGCCTTCCTTGGGGAGCTAGGATGGATCAAATGACACATTTTGTCCCACCTACACGCAAAATACGCGCTTATTTTTTTTACTTGATATGGAGTTTCCTCTTGACTCTAGTCTTGGTCAGCGATGACAGAGACAAAGTCTACGATGGAGCGAGCGTACCCAGAATTAGCCTGTTCACTCTAACTTTGAAAAGATTAGGGTTGTAAGCATTAGGAAACACAGACGCCGGCAAAGAGTTCCACTCCTTTGCTGTGCGCATTGTGAAAGACGCTTGGAAGCGCTTAGTGCGAGTTGGTGGAATAGCAACAAGGTAGGGATGGCAAGTTGCAGTGCGTCTGGATGTCCCATGGTAGAAAGGGGCTGGTGGAATGAGGTCTTGGAGTGCTTAGTCGAGGTGTTGCGGAAACCAGCCCGACTTACATACATTCATACAACTGCCACGAGTCGTGAGCACACTCTCCATTGGTAGGTTTGACGATGACAGCTCTGACGCTTCACGTTATTGGTGCGTCAGTCAATGCTTACCAAACATTGGGCTTACAAGTTTCGTTTGCTCACTGTACATTGGTGAGATCACCCTGCTGCATTAATTTGTGCTCAGAACTCGTTCCGGCTACGATACCATCATCATCTGCCTAGCCTTTTCCCAACTATATTGGGGTCGGCTTCCAGTTAAACCAGATTCAGCTGAATACCAGTGTTTTACCTCCACAACCCATTAACTGGGTAACACGGTTCTCCTTGGCAAGACTGGTGTCAGATTTTCTGGCTACTGACTGTCCGTAGCGACTGCCAAAGATATCCAAATTACAGCAGGGACAACCGCTTAACGAGCTTTCCGAGGCACGGAGGAAACTCGGTATGTTAAGATGGTCACCCATCCACCGACCAACCTCGGCAAGCGTTGCTTAACCTTGAAGATCGACCTGTGTGACTGTTGTTATATAGCCATGAGCTCCTCATATAGCCACGAGCCTCATATAGTTACAACACCATCAATGAAAAGTATTTGTAAGATTCGAATTTACAACACAAATCGCACACAACGAGATCAAACCGTAGAACGTAAATCTATTTCAATGTTAAGGAAATCGAAAACTTAACTAAGACAAAGGGAAGTGGGTTTCCCTAATTCGTCGCATTACGAATTACAAATAGTAATCCGTAGTTGCCGCCGAACAATTACGATCCGTTTTTGTAACGAACGCTTTGTTTGGTCATTTCCGACGGTTAGTTACTCTTGTAGATACTGCTGATTATACAATGTTATGTAATAAACTAACTTTGGAGTGATTTTCTAGGTTAAGTTTCCTGGTAAGAAAGTCACTTTTGCAGGTCTTTGGTCTCTCTATGCAGCGTTGCTTTTTTTTTGAAAACCAACGCCCCAAGTGTGTTAGCACTTTGCTATAAAAATCCGGGGTATTCTGAAGATTCATTAAAGTTCGTCTGCTTGGCCATGTAAGAACGCTATGGATATTGTCACATAGAGTTTTTTTTTTATGGGACAAGCCCGCCACACATTCCCAACCACTGCAACTCCTGAAAGCCAGAATCAACAGTGGCGACCACCAGAAAAACGCCGAGTTACGAAGCCCGACGAGTTCCGGAGAAACGATTCAACTGTCTTGAATCCCGCATCAATTAATCAGAAGCGTACAGCGGAGGAGTAGGAAAAAATAAATATAATTTCCACTTCCTTCCTTATCAGACAGGAGACAGATTTGAGTTAGGCCAATAGGCACCAAGGGACATATACAACTGGGTTAAGGCCAGTTGCCAAGCACCACGGATTATATATTAACACTGAAATGAATGGGTCCTATAATTGTGAGCTACCTTTGATTCCAGTAATAGGTTAGAGACATGTCATTGATTGGGTTTACAAGGTATTTGCAATCCATCATGTCAGCCGATAGATGTGCACTGCTGGACATAGGCGTCCCCCAAGCGTCGCCACGACGACCGGTCTCGGGCGTTACAATTACAAATCGTCGGGGGTAGTGCAAATACGCGAATCTACCATACGTAAAGAGCGCGTACAGGTCGCGTCACATAAAAAGAACGCTGCATGAAAGTGGGGGGGGGGGGGGTGTGTTTGCGCATGGTTACACTCGCGTACGAAAGTACTAGGCCTATTGTTTTATTTATGAACTAGACTTACGCTCGCTCGGTAGGTAAATTGAAAAATTATATATGCTGAAATATCATTAAATTGAATTAAAGACATGTTTGATTCAGTGTGGAATGTTAAATCTAATTACCAAAACTTAAGTAAATGTTTTTCATTATTTTATTTTTGCCGGGAGTTCGGAAGACAGTAAGAAATTCCGAATCTTTTTAACCTTTGCCTCTGCGGTCCGTTTCAAGCATTGTTTTAAATTATCAACTGCATTATTATCAGCCTCTCTCTTCATAAAACAATATACGTCATCTATAATTTTTCTCTCTTTTCTCTATAAAACTTTTGTGCGCGATGAAATTTTGAGAACGAACGTGACGTGGACACAGAGCGGGAAATAAAGGTCGACTGACGAACCAATAGCGCACCGGCGATCACACGGCGCGCCCCGCGCCCCACCTCATACCACCAAATAGATCGATAAATCGCCTAATGCGCAGCTTGACCGCCAGCTTGTTGGACCGGCTGAAGATTGTAAGAAAAAATTGCATTGTTAGAATCAACTTATTTGCATTGTATAATTTCAGCCATTAACAGCACATGTGTGAGTACTGTGTACCTTTAACTTTAACTTTAATTATCAGTTTTAGGTATGTTTTTGACTTGAATGTACCCTGGCGGTTGGGAGTTTCATGCTCACTCAAAAGTCTAGCTGATGGTGGTGTATGCGTTGGATCATTTGGCTCCCTTCAAAATGGTTGAGCCGAATGGTGCTGGCGCATGCGTCATGTTCGTGAACGGGCGCCGTCAGTCGGGACTGGTCATTTCTTAGCTGCCATGGTTAATTTTAATTATTTCTTTGAATTGTTCCTCTTTTATTCCGGACGCTTTTATCCTGCTCGTCTTTTACATCGTTCTCACATGTATGTATAATTTCAACCCGATGTAAATAAATCTTTGAAAAAAATATTAATTTTTAAAAGAGTGTCCGTGGAGTTTCTTGCACGTTCTTTTCCATAGAGATCTACGCTTTGGAACGTGCAAATAGCTTCAACTTTTTGGACCGACCGACCTTGACAATTCAAAAGTGCCTGTAAATGGTTTAATTGAAATAAATGCTTGAATTTTGTTTTTTTTTGAATTTTTGAGCGTTCTTTTTACATGACGCAACCTGTATCTGCACTCAGTGAAGGTTTACAGGGAAAGTTTATTAGTAAACTAGCTGACCCGCGCTACTTCGTCTGCGTCACATTTTCCATTAATTCTCCGCTCCTATTTGTCTTAGCGTGATGATATATAGCCTATAACCTGCCTCGATAAATGGACTATCTAACACTGAACAATTTTTTTAAATTGAACCAGTAGTTCCTGAGATTAGCGCGTTCAACCAAACAAACAAACTCTTCTGCTTTATAATATTTTTTGCATAGATTTTTTGTTCTTATATTAACGGCTTTTCACCTCACTTTTACATGAAGAATAATAATTCGTGAGTTTTAGGAACTGTTGACAGTGGAAATCTATTAAAGTCTATATATATTAGTAGAAATCAGTATTAATATATTGTATGGCTACGTTTATCAGATACGTGGAATACACCAATGCTAGTTTGGATTTGCACCATCCCTGACGAAATAGTAAAAATTCTAATCTTATCTTAGGAATAAATAAAAACGCTGAAAAAATTGTACAGGTGTAAAAACATAAGCTATAGTCGATAATGGTTTTTCCAAGATACGTAACGTCTATTGTACATCTTTGTAGAAAACTAGCTAGAATAGAAAGTGGCCTAAGACATCCGTTGCTGAAAACCGACCCCAACAGTTAGGAAAAGGATTCAGATGATGATAGGAAACCTTACAATTGGAGTTGCTCTATAATGCAAAAACTAATATTATTATTGCTACTATATGGGTATGCTATGTAGATAAAACAAGAGCGCGAACGGCAAAACTACCTAAAACATACTATTTCTTCGTGCTAGCAACAAGTTACATGATGTTAATAAAGATATTACACTTACTTTCCGCTCACTGAACAACATCAAGCATTCTTTACGCATTATAACGTGGAATCTCTGTTTTACAATCTTCCGTTACCTATTAAAATTAATTTGGATTTCGTCCAAAATAATTACCGTCATTGCTTTGCGCACCCAGAAGCTCAAGAAGACAAGTGTCATTCTATCAGTCAGCGATAACGTGGCGGAGGCGATTGTAAAAACGTCAAAAATTTTACAAACGCTGCCGAAATGTCATCACGACCAATAAAGTTCTATATATACTGGTGTTTCACACTGAAAGTGTTCGCCGTGTCGCTGCCATCTCAGTATGATTTGATCCCATATACATCTATGTGTGAGTCTACGAAGGATAAAATTGCGACAAGAGGTGACTCAGTGAGTATTATGGAGTACTAGCTTTCGCCCGCGACTTCGTGCGCGCATTTTTTTCCGTCCCCGTAGGAAATTTTCTCTTAGTGCACCCTTACAAAGTGTAAGGAAGCTACATGCCAAACAGCTTTCTACGACCAGGAGTTTCGGCTGTGCGTTGATCCATCCTCAGTCAGTTTCTACTTTTATATAAATACAGACAGATGCGTGATGGTACTCCTCTCGCTAAACGTAAGAGCTAAGTCCACACATAGACAAACGTTACATCACATATAAATATTAGTACCTAAACAATACAATATTATGACTGATACAGAGTTACTGGTGACAATAGTCGGACGTAATGCTCAGTTAGAAACAAAAAGACTCATACATTCTCAATAGGCTTGTGTCCTGAAAAAATCTAATTAGTCCGTCAGATAGATTATCAAAAAATTTTTGACCCGTATTTATTCTTTTGTTACGGGAACCAAAATTGACGACGTTACGATGCTTTTAAAATTCTCAATACGTCACGCCCGCCGTGGCATAATTTTTGTTTTAGGGATGGGAAATCATCCAATGACTCCTCCCGCTCTGGGTGTAGCGGGAGGGAGTGTCAGACTTCTACTGACTAAAACCCATCCATGTTCCTTCATTGGCCTTTGTGTTCCGGAGCCACGGTGTCTCTTGCGAATAATCCCGCGACTCCGGCAGGCGTCGGCCCTTTCGGGCCCCTCTGTGTTGCTGACTCTCTTTGAGGCGCGCGTGAAACACTAACGCGCCGTCACGAGCCCTCACTCCTGAGTTTTGATGCGTTTTATCTTTGTCAATATTCATTGATTTACAAAAACAAAAAATACGTGTCTATTATTTTTCAATACTCTAACTGACGGACTAAATAGTTTTGCAATTTGTGGATGATGGGATCTAGCCTTAGAATAATAACGCATAGAAGCCGCGTCTAGAACAAAACCCGAGCAAAATCGTGTGTCCACTTCATTTTCTTTGTGTGCGTGAGCCGAATGTGTCTACGTTCCTCTAACGCACACAGATATAGCTTTCAGTGATACCATTACTAAGCCGTTACCCACAAAATATGGGAAGACGCATTACTATTTTGCTATCAAGGCAAGTATTTTATGTTGTTGGGAACTGGAAAAGGTAAACATGATTTTTCATGTAATATGACATATTTTTTCGGAAGGTATAATTCAATTTATTTCAAAATAAAAGGAAATAAATCGCATAAAGAATGAGATATTGTTCAATGCGTTTAGAATGCTTGATGGGTTATAATTATAAACAATGTTAAAACATCGGGTTTGATATGAATTAACAGAAAGTATTGTATTTTAAAATTACAACAATGAAAAACATAAATGAAAGCAATGTGGGTATTTCTTCCTCACAAATAGCAACACTGTGTTATGACAAGTTAGGTTATTAGAATTTTGTTTTATTTATCGATTTACGTAAAAATAGTGCATAGAATGTGAGTACTTATTTGTGAAATGTTATTTTATCACATTTTTTTTGTTTTCCTGATGTGCTATAACATCCTTTCACGCAACAAACTGTCATTTTCAATTATTTACTCGCGAGCTGTGTTCGACGGAACGTGACATTGAGTACTGACGGCCTGATGGCTAAGTTTGACGGATTAGGCTAAGTTTTAGTTGCCTCACTTTTTGCACTCGTACTAGGTTTCTATGCGTTATTATTCTAAGGATCTAGCCTATTCAACACTGCACTCCTGTTTTTTGGCCCAAAACGGAACTTCCGCGACTGGGTGAATGACCAGATGGGCTTCTCTCCTCTAGGTAGTTTTGGTCTTAGTGTATTGTACTCCGAGTCATCTACCCACTAAGAATGAATGACAACACGGAAATCGTGTAAATTAAATAAGTTTTGTGGGTACTCCCAGAATCTAATTTGTACCACTACGCAAAAATACCACTCCGCAAAAATACCCTGCTTGACGATAAAGAGTTTATTTATAATAATTACACTTTGTTTGTATTTCGAGTAATTTTGATTCTGTTTTATATTTCATGTATAGTTTTAAACTTTCATGGTCATTTTCACATTCATGGATTGCTACCATGTACCTTTTTATATGTCTGCCAATAACATCCCACCCGCAGGATCTTCAGTTACTCCGTGATCATGGCGCTTGCAACAGTGCCTAAATATCGGAAACTCGCAAATAAAAAGGTAAATGGTAGCAATCCCGATATGAACTATTCTAATTTCATGTATATTTTTAGATAAACTGTATGGATAGTAAATAATTTTTTCATGCATATTGCCTATTCGGGCCCTCATAACATAATCCACTTTTAGAACAATACTGCCTACACAGTTCTCTCTACGTATACTAACTCATATAGATCTTTTTAATAAGAGATACAATCTGTTGCTTTCACACGCGTGTTCCAATGTAATGCGGTAATGTCTTGTGGTCTTGTCCTCATGAATATTTAACAGAAGTTGTTTTATTGTTAAAAATATATGCGGTGAGAGATTCTGGCGAATGACGACCAAGCAACTTTGCAGATAAGTATTGTAGAACGAAACTCTTTTTTTTAATCCAAGGTCATTTTTCAAACAGAGAATTAACAGCCAATAATTGAATTGATTAATTAAATGTATTGTTCTGTTTTTTTTTTTGTATTTTTAAATTAATGGTAATTGAATTTTATTGTATGTAGTACCTGTGAATTGAAATTTATTGTTATTGTATTTTTTTTTCTACTCTATCGTATTGGGTTTCTGTAATAATAGCTATATGTATGTCCGTAAAAAATAAATAAATACGACAATTGACGACACGGTTGGCGCAGTGGTAGAGCGATTGACTGCTGCGCTGCGTGTCGCGGGTTCGATTCCCGCATGGAACAAATATTTATATATGGCCCCACACTGGCTGTTTGTGTATGTGAAATTGCGTGTTTGTAAACGCACCCACGATACAGGAGAAATTCCTAGTGTCGGGTCAAGATTTTACTAATAAAAAATAGTGAAAATATCAAAAAACAATCTCTGAAAAAAATTGTAAATATGCAGAACTCAAAGATGAAGTAAAGAGAATCTGGCGACAAGAGAAAGTATACGTAGTTCCTATAGTCCTTTCTACTACAAGCGTTTTCCCTAACCATCTCCTTTATAGTTCAAAATTATTAGACCTGAAAGCCTATATGTTGCTCAAAAATAAGGGTAATCTTACTTTGAAAACCCCAACCAAATCCGTTCAGTATTTTCGTAGATTATCGCGAACAGACAGACAGACAGAGAGACAGACAGACAAAAACGTAAATTGCTCTTTTTGTGTTCTAAAGTTTTTTTTTGAAAACCCTTACTCGATCGAGACTTAAAAAATTATGCAGATAGAAGAAAACGAAATAGTATCTCATCAAACAGCACATTAAAGCACACGACACACGCTACATTTACTTGACTAGGCCCATCAATGTGGTCAAAACCCGCCAAAGACCTGAGATACGAGTAAAAAACATGTACCCGAAAATAATAAAAAAACTTTTTACAAAAAAATACAACCGACTTCAAAAAAAAAAACACTACAAAGTAAAAAATAACTTTAATTTCGGAAGTCGGTGTTTTTGTTAGTTTCTTCGTATTTTGACACCGACTTCCGAAAGTAAAGTTATTTTTCACTTTTTAGTGGTGCCCTACACCTAACAACACCACTACAAAATCGCAGAAAAGCAAAATACGCAATTTCGATTATCAAAGAATCATCTAAATAGTCAAATTCCAGCTATTTCGATTTAAAATCCAAAGTTCGTAACCGATTTTGATATGATTTGAATGAGACCAATCTGCAAGTATATCCTTTCAGATAAAACAAAAAAATTTCAAATCGGTTCATAAATTGTCGGAGTTATGAGGTAACAAACATAAAAAAAAAAACATACAGCCGAATTGATAACCTCCTCCTTTTTGAGAAGTCGGTTTAAAATTAATAACACCAAGTTTGTTCAGTGCTGGGTGAATATCTGAAAACTAGCTGACCTGAAGTGCTCCGCTCCTATTTGCCTTAGCGTGATGATATATAGCCTATAGCCTTCCTCGATAAATGGGCTATCTAATACTCAAACAATTTTTCAAATCGGACCATTAGTTCCTGAGATTAACGCGTTCAAACAAACAAACTCTTCAGCTTTATAATATTAGTATAGATACTGACATGCCTCCGTGCCTCGAAAAGCACGTTAAGCTGTTAGTCCCGGCTGTCATATGTTTCAAAGATAGGTCGCTACACGTAGCCAAAAGCCAAGAAATTGACTCCAGGCTTGCCAAGAGATCGTGTTAACTAGTTACTGGGTCGTGGAGGTTTGATGAGATTGAGAGAAGAGAGGTAATCCATGCAAAATACTGGTACTTAGCTGCTCCGGTTAACCAGGAATCAGACCACAATAAAAAAAAAAAGATTCTTTATGAATGCCAGATTTCAGATCCAGGGGGCCCGAAAGGGCCGACGCCTGCCGGAGTCGCGGGACTATTCGAAAGAGATACCGCGGCTCTGGAACACAAAGGGCAATGAAGGAACATGGATGGGTTTTAATCAGTAGAAGTCTGACACTCCCTCCCGCTACACCCAGAGCGGGAGGAGTTATTGGATGATTTCCCATCCCTAAAATAAAAAAGGGGGCTACTTTCTGTCAGCATTAAGTAGGGGCCCAAAACGGCCGACGCCTGCCGGAGTCGCGGGACTATTCGAAAGAGATACCGCGGCTCCGGAACACAAAGGGCAACGAAGGAACATGGATGGGTTTTAGTCAGTAAAAGTCTGACACTCCCTCCCGCTACACCCAGAGCGGGAGGGAGTCATTTGATGAATTTCCCATCCTAAAAAAAAGGGGGGCTATTCTCTAAGCCCTAAATCCGTAGTTTCGAGCTTAGTATTCTACTCCTTATCACCTACTGACTTTTTTTTAGTGATGGGAAATCATCAAATGACTTCCCGCACTCTGGGCGGAGTGGGAGGGAGTGTCAGACTTCTACTGACTAAAACCCATCCATGTTCATTAATTGCCCTTTGTGTTCCGCGAATCACCTACTGACTTACGATTAGTCCCGAACCCGAGCTAAGAATGAGTGACAACACGATTCGACTGTTGGTTAGTTAATTGTGAGTAGAATACGCCCGCAACTAAGCCCGAAACTACGGACTTCGGGCTTAGAGAGTAGCTCCCCAGGTTTTTGGCACAAAAACGCAAAGCGCAACACGCCAAAGGAATGATAACGGGAGGCAATGATAATAAGCAGTGCCCAAGACACAAACATACTGCAATCACCAATAGGGATGTTTCCTCAAAAAATAACGAAGATAAAACGCATCAAAGGACAGGAGTGGGGGTCTGTGACGTCACCATTCTATAAAAAATTCACACGAGTTTTGAGTGCACTGTACCTGCACCTATAAAACTTTTTTGAACGAAAACTGTTCTCTAATTGAATTTAAACATATGTTTGATAATATAGCCAAATTATAATTGACATTTTATTTAGATATAAGTATTTAGTAAAGCCTTGAAGCCCACGCCGATTTTATAACCTTACCAATACGAGTACTAACCAACACCTATCTTATATTTTAATTTGCTAACATGATTCATTTTGGTACTCTTGAATTTTCGAAAGAAAAATTAAATCCGAGACTTTGTTTTTTTTTTTTTAATCTTTTTTTCCGGCTAGGTGGACTTCAACAAAAAACGTCACAACAAGTTATAAAATAAATGTTTTTTTGACTTAAAAATCTGTTGAATCATCATGATATTATTATTTATCTAGAGTAATAATGAAGCTTATATTGTGTTAGGAGTTAAAGGAAGATACAGCCAAGCTAATATGTCTAAATAGAGACTTGAAATGGTACATGTAAACTAAAATAGGTGGTCTGTAAGTTTAAATATAGTTGTCGCGGTTGTCGCCTATTGAAGACTATTTTGGGTGGTACACAATAAGTTCAGTTGTGCTGTCTGTTCGTTTGTTTGGTCTATTCTCGGGAACGTCTGATCTCCAATGAACGTTTATCTAAGGATGTAATTAAGTAGGACAGATGGGTATTAGATTGGTGTAGAGCAAGTTTTGTTTACAAGATTCGTTTGATTTTCAAAGAACGCATTGAAAACTTTATTTGCATTTTAGTCATAGGTGCTGTCAAGTGATTTTCAGGGTTCCGAACCAAAAAGGATAAAACGGAAAAAAAACGAACGGAAAAGGGTATTACTAAGACTCCACTGTGTGTCCGTTTGTCACCAGGATGTGTATCTCATTAACCGTGCTTGACAGTTGCAATTTTCACAGATTTCTGTGGCCGCTATAACAACAAATACTAAAAAACAGAACTAAATAAATATTGCTCTCATACAACAGACATGATTTTTTTTTGCCGTTTTTATAGATACGGAACCTTTCGTGCGCGAGTCCTCTTAGGTACTTAAGTATACACTATTATACCATAATTGTAAAAGATAATTCATGTTCTTCCAATTTAACAGACATGTGTTGCTGGGAGCTTGTTGTACCACTTCTTCCCAGATAAAACACTAGGAAGTGGTGACGGGGGGGCGATTTGAGGGACTGTCTTTCTGTAAAACCGACGTTCTAAAAGCGCTGGCTCTCAGCCTAATTTGATTAACTGAATTTTGTTCTGTCATAAACGGATTATTTCATTTATTTTTTTGGATTAACTCTCGTAAGTTTATAAGAAAATATTTGCTAAACTATTTGTCTTTTGTACTTCACAGTTTAAAGGTTTAGAATTTTAGATAGATAGATAGATAGATTCATTTAGTTGGACATTGGACACAGTATGGTTTTTGTTTTAGGCTTTCTGTTAACTCATATAACTAAATTAATAAGTCTACTTATCACGGTCGTAGTGATTAGTATCATAGTTGTTTCTTGCAAAAAAAAAACTAATCATAGAGCCTACCTCGCAATTCGCAACATTTTTTGTTGTTTTTTTAGATAATTATTTTATTCTGCTAGTTTTATTTGTTTCCATTGGATGGTCATTCATAAGACCAAGTTCTTTAAGGAAAATGTTTCTATTTTAAAAACATGATCTAAATGTTGCCAATAAATGAATACGAAAGGTAGAAAATACTCTTATTTTGGAGTCTCTCGAAGTACAAACACGACTCCACTTTTTTATCATAAACAATCCGGTAAACTGCGTCACTCGATAAACAAATTACTTATTGTATTATTTGAATATTATGTTATTTTGTAAGGTAGCTATTGCGAAAGTAGCTTGAAAATAAAGATCTTTATTTTTATAATATTAATAAATCGCATAAGAACCTGAAACTAAATTGCTTCTCAATAAAACACGGATATACTAAAAACCATTGCATTTGGATGGCATTAGGTGTATTTAAAATTATCTTCACATAGATCGAGAGTTTACAATCTAAAAACGATACTTTAAATTCTTAAGATGTTAATGAAGATACATTTGTTAACACTGTATTTAAAACAAACAAACAAAAAGAGCCGAAACAGCAAAAACATTGCTGCCAAAAATCTACCAACAATTTAGAGATTCAAAAATCTACTTACGGTTTCGCTGCAAGCACAGGTTCCTTCTTCACCTCCGCAGAAAGCACCCTGAAGGCCTCATCATCAGGACTGGGCACACCCACTTCAGTACAATGATCACCACTCACTTTGCCACAAGAACTGACCGACTGGCGCCCCGACAAATCGAAATATCGATCCTGAGCGTGGATCAACTGAGTTACAGTAAACGCGGGAGTCCCACACTCACTGACTTTGAGATCTATCTGCGGTCCGAAGAGCGATTCATCGTATTCCAAGCTTAGTTTTCGTTTAAAAAATCGATCGTCTTGAATATCTTTGGATGGGGATGTTTCGTCGCGCGCTTGTATAGTTATGTCGAGTTTGTTTGCGCTGTTCAGTCTGAGAGAGCGTTCCGTAGTGAAGGCGTACGGAGTGTTCGCCAGTTCCTCCTCGATACTGTTGTAGCGGCTTCGGAACAGTGACCGAGGTGTCTCCCCTCCCGAGTCGACATCGTACTTGCCGCCGAAAAGATCGTATTGTGCGAAGCGGTTGTTGATCGTGTCGAACTTCGGATCGGTGATGTCTTTGTCGGGCTCTTTCGGGCTAGATGAGGGACTCATGTTGATCTGGACGATGCCGTGTTCGTCTTTGTACTTTAGTTTCAGCGCCATTGTTTACGATGACATTTTTGCCTGGAAAGAGAAATAGCTTAGGTTTATACAAAGGCTCAATAGATTTAAAAAAAAAATTGACAGACAAGGGTCCATCAGTTCGGTTGATCGTAGTTCGTATGTTCAATCCTACCGATATTTTAAATGTGCAAGTAACTATTTGTTTAATTGTTTGTTTAAGAAAGATGTGAAACATAGGTAGCCCATGACCTGGATTAGAACATAGGACTATTTTAATCACTAGGGAAGGCGTTTCACCCGAAATCCCGGAATATATTGCATTTCTTGGGGAGGGTAGCCCACTATCTCCTCTTTCGTTTATTTTTTCTGGTCCTAGCTGACACATCCTACATAGCTACATTATCCTACTAAAATTATAAATGTTCCAGGTTGCCTGGAAGCAAAGACTATTATATACTCTACGCCTGGAAGAGATTGCGGAATGCGATAAGGCCGCCCATTGTACATATATGTGTTTTAGTTTGTAGTTTTCTTGAATGTTTTTATCGGTGTACAATTAAGTGTATAATAAATAAATGTGAAAGTTTGTATGTTTGGATGTTTATCCGTCAATCACGCAACAACGGCTGAAGGATTTGAATAAAATTTGGCACACGTGTAGTTCATATCCTGAAATAACACATATTTAAGAACACTAATTTTTATCCTGGTAACTTATATGGCTTCATGGAGACAGAGGAGGAAGTGGAAATCCAGAGCCGCTGCTGCCTCAGTACTTCAGATTCAAGAGTACCAGGAAAACAGAAACAGTTTGTACAATAGGTAAACTTTCACTTTCTTTTCTTGGTCTGCCTTTTGACTCATTTAAAGCTAGAGTAAAATCTAACCTCTGTTCGAAGGCATCTATCTGTTAATGATTATTTAGAAGATAAGAATAGTTGGTCGCTGTGTTGAACGCAAGACATAATATTATCATGTTCCTAGTAAGTACCTAGTTACTTTATGACATGTTACATGTGTTCATATAATATTGTTTTTATTTTTTATATTTTTTTTATCTGACTATGTAGGCCAATCTTTCTACAAACGTCAACACTTGCTTGAGTGTGTATTTTGTTTTATAGTAACATAGTATGCTAGCTTTTATTTTTTTGTTTTGTGTCATGTATTAATTACTTTGCATTCTACTCATTGTATAAATTCTAGTTCCTAAAACGTAATAGACACATGTGTTGCTGGGGAGTTTGTTGGCCACTTCTTCTCCACGGTTAAAACACTAGGAAGTACGGGTGGGCGTTTTGGGGGACTGTCTTTTGTAAAACTTGAAGTTCAAAAAGTGCTGGCTCTCAGCCTAATTTGAATAAATGACTTTTGAATTTTGAAGTAATTTCGAAGCTTGAAATATGAGCACTAAAAATTCATAAGCACTAGGACACCAGAAACAGGTCAAAGTATCTCCGGGGCTTTCATTAGGGAATTATATATTTTGACTTTCAAGCGGGTGGCATATCTGCTTGAAAAGCTAGTAACTTATGAAAAGCAACTTATGTATGTAGTTTGTTTATTTTACCGGACTACCCCAAAGAGAGAGAGAGAGATAGAGTGCTATTGCTTTATTATAAAAACTCGCCAAGTTTTTTCTTCAGTTTTCAGCGTAAGTTGTATAACAAACGTAATTAATATAAAAAGATTTGACATTTTCGTGAAAATTATACATTAAAAAAAATTGTTAAAGGTCGTTTTTTTAATCAGTTAGGTAGTGAAAACTAAAAATAGTTAATAGTTTTATGTTCTACGTAATAATCAAGGTTGTTTTCAGTAACTAAGTTTATAAATAAGACTAAAGCTAGCTACTCGTAGCTCTGACTGTAGCTCTGCTTATGAGAAAATTATTGTTTAATTTTCCGAAATGAAAGATTATGTTGGCTCAGCAGAGTCATTTCATTATTTCATATATATAACTTGCTGAAGACCGCGGCTCTGTTCGCTTGACAAATAATATACTAAAACCTTCCTCGAGAACCGCTCTATCGATTGGTGAAAACAGCATGAACAGACGGTCAGACGCGGCGGAGGACTTTGCTTTTATAATATGTAGTGATTTTAAAATGTCATGATGACGTTGAAAAGTGCCGTTTAATGGCCTTGGGGTTGAGACAAAAATATGTTTATCCGAGAGTTCCAGAAGAAGGGTAATGTGTTTCGATAGTATCAAATGTCAAAACGTCAAAAATAGATGAGTTTGACAACCGCTGTCAAAAAGTTACGTGAACAATCACTACAAAATCAAAACACAGTCTTCTGCCGCGCCTGTTTGTCTGTCTGTCTGTTCGCGATAAACTCAAAAACTACTGCACCGATTTTCATGCTGTTTTCAATAGATAGAGTGGTTCTCGAGGAAGGTTATAGTATATAATTTGTCAAACCGCGGGCAGCAACTAGTCCCGTATATTTTGATAATCACTATCGCTAATAGCATGCATTTTGTTTAGAGAGCCTCAGATTGTAGCTGTCAGGAATTAGGCTAGGTGCGCACTGGTGACTTTTGGCACCGTGACAGTATATCTCTCTCTGTTACACTTCACAATTACGAAAGAGAGAAATGTACTGTCACGGTGACAAAAGTCACCAGTAGGTACGTCATAGGCTTAGACTCCTTAGTTGTACACACACTCTGAAAGTATACCCAAAAAATGTTGTTTGTAGATGGTCACACCTTTGCCAGAGCCCTTCGAAGTTTTGTGATGTTATGTAATTAAGAAGATGAGTCATTATCTCACATTCTGTTGCAACTCCAAGCCCACATAGTAAATATTAATAGGCCTACAGTGTAAAGCGTTCTAACAGCAGATTATGCATCTGCTCTCGTGGGATTCAAGGTCACGAAGGGATTGTACAAATTTGATGAGTAAGAAATAATACGGTGCTTAATTGCTTTGATAGTCATTGAGGTTGTATATGTCCCTTGGTGCCTATTGGCCTAGCTCTAATCTGTCTCCTGCTTGATAAGAAGTCTTCCATAAATTACGAATTTCATGATTTTTTGCCCCTCCCCCCGTCCTTGTCACATTTGATCACATTTATAAGACCCCCCCCCTCTAGTTTGACGTCACATTTTGCAAATGTACATTTAGAAATTATTGAATGAAAACAGCGGTTCCGAATTAGATAGAAATCGTCGAGAATCGTCGAAACGAAATAGAAACAAAGAAATCACCGCTACACACTGTTTTATGAAGCCCGATTTTCGGACATCCCTTTTTTATTGAAAAACCTGACAGAAATGATCATTTTAAATGCAACATTTCGTATCCCCATTTAGCTACCAAGTCTAGTTTCTGAGTTATAATTTTTTGAAAATCGTAATTTTTCCATCCGGATATTATGAAAAAAAATAATTACGCTTAAACTAAGCATGATACGAAATAATGATGTTAAGTACATTGATGGAGTATTTTATGCCGAATATTTTAGTCCGTAAATGAACCTCGCACTATTACTAGATCGAGATTTATACGAGTTTTTCGGTTTTTCCTTTTTCTTATTTTTCTAGAAAATTCCGCCGTTTCGGGAAAAGTTATCTATACAGAAATAATTATATTTACTACCCCAACACACTGCATAATTATGACATTGCAAAGCCATGGAACTTAGAAGTTATTCCAATTTAACTATTTTTGTTAGGGTTGTCAATTTTTTTATCCTTATTGTGTGGATAATTTTTTTCGTAAAAGGTACTCACAGCTTATGTTCTTGCTATTGCATATTTTATTTTCATTTGCGTGTCATTTAGCAGTATTTAGTACGTACTACAAAAATACTTAAAAGGCATATTATTCAGGCATTTTGAGTTATTTAACGTACATTGATGAATTATATTTTATTTAGATACCAAGCTGGTATACGCCCGTCTTCACGTCAGATAATCCAAACCATCGATATTACTACAAGGTAGATATTATAATTATTTTGGCAAAGTTATATAAAATTCGGATATAAATAATTATCTGAGATTTTGACAACCCTAACGACTTAAAATCCGGATAAAACTTAAAATCGTTGTGGTTTCCAAGTTCCATGGAATTGGGATGTGAAATTTTTGTGGTGTGTTGGAAAAGTTATCGAAATCATTTCAGTATAAATAATTTTTCCTCTCTCCTAATTATTTAAAGTTTTGCTGTGCCCGACAGGGTCCATAATTTGTTCTATTTATTCTTTTACCACCTGTTATGTGTACATTATGGATTGCAATAAACAATTTGAGATTTGAGTTAAATAACTTTTCCCGAAACGGCGGAATTTTTGAGAAAATTAAGAAAAACTGGAAACCGAAAAACTCGTATACAGGGAAATTGAAAAAATACCCGAAACCTCTTAGGCAGTGAAAGTACACATGATTATAAGCAACTTTTGTTTTGGTAAAACTCCGAAATCTCGAAAAAAATATCAGCTGTTTCATACATTTTCATTGGCTAAATACTGCATTTTGTATGAAACAGCTGATATTTTTTTCGAGATTTCGGAGTTTTACCAAAACAAAAGTTGCTTATAATCATGTGTACTTTCACTGCCTAAGAGGTTTCGGGTATTTTTTCAATTTCCCTGTATATCTGGATCTAGCAAAGTTACGAGATTCATTTATGCACTCAAAATCCTCGGCATAAGATGCGCCATCAATGTATTTGACCTCGTTATTTCTATCATGCTTAGTTTAAATTTTTTCTTTTTTCTGAATATCGAAATAGAATTTGGTCGATTTTCAAAAAATTATAACTCAGAAACTAGACTTGGTAGCTAAATGGGGATACGAAATCTTACATTTAAATGATCATTTCTGTCAGGTTTTTCAATAAAAAAGGGATGTCCGAAAATCGGACTTCATAAAACACTGTGCGCTAGGCGCAATATGTTTGGCGGCATTTATCAAAGGGCGCCTAGGCGGTCGGCGCGTAACACTAGTTGAGCGAGTGGTCGACAAAACAATTGGTAGGTATCTTATATTTACACAGATATAGTACATATATAGTTATTTCAGATATAGTTATACAACTATATCTGAAATATGTTTTTGAGGTTTTCGTAAAGTAATAATTTAAAGTTCGTGTTTTAACACTTAGATTATAATAGATTTTGAAATGTGACGTCACCAAATTTAGGACCTCTCCCGTCCCCTCTTCATACAATGTCACACTACATCGACCCCCTCCCTCAACGTGTGACGTAATTGATGGATGGCCCCTAAGGAGAGAAGTAGAAATATTATATATATATTCATTTTTTCCTACTCCTCCGCTGTACTCTTCTGATTAATTTCGATGCGGGATCCAAGCCTTCATTAGCTCGGCGTTTTTCTGGTGGTCGCCACTGTTGATTTTGGCTTTCAGGAGTTCCTGTGGTTGGAATGTGTGGCGGGCTTGTCATAAAAACATAAAAGTCGTTGAGGTTAGAAGGTTATCTGCTTTTGTATTAGTAGTGAGAATATGTAAATGAATCTGCCACCATACCTACCAGAGTTTCAGCCATGCCAGCTTTATCTTCCATTCTCTAGCAATGCCTTTTAGGGTTTCGTAGCTACCTTCGGGCTGTATTTCATGTATTTTATTTATTTATTTAACAGTATATGTACACACATTAAACAAATGGATAAAAAAGGAAACAGAAATAAAGGTACAAAGGTGATGCTTATTTCTAAAGAAATCTCTTCCAGCATACCTGAGAAAGGAGAGCCAAATAAAAGAGATGTAGACACCGTGTGTAAAAGTTAAAGGTACCTAAAAATAAAAAATAAAAAAACTTTAAATATAACATACAATACATAAATATTACTAAATATACATTTATACTTATAAGCAACTATGACGGTACAGAAAGGTAGTGTTTTTCACACTCTTTTTTTAAAAACTGTAAAGAGTTTTGCAGTCCCTAATATCAAGCATGCACTCATAGGTATGTATTGTAATTGGTAGAGATTTGTGTTTCTATTATACCGCTCTATAACAAACAAATAATTTAACTATGTAATCTAACTTCTAACTAATATTTTAAATGCGGAAGTTTGGATGTTTGTTACTCAATCTCGCCAGAACGGCTGAACGGATCTTGATGATAGATTATTATAGTCCGCTTGTAAACACATTCTAAACTGGCACCGAGTATGTGTAGATACCTATGCTACCAATTGTAAAAATTATAGGCAAACCTGTCCCTATCTTTTGTAGTTATTCAAGCGTTTTAACTTTTGGAACGACTATGTCACGAATATATGACAAAAAAATACGGTGAATTTATAGTTTTAATTTAATTTAGTTTAAACCACTGTACCGATTTTTATGAAATTTTGTACAAAGATAGTTTGAGACCCGAGACAGGACATTGGATAGTTTTTATCCCGGAACTTTGAGGGCAGAATAGGTTATATGTATTCCGGAAGTCTGGCCACGCGGGTGAAGGCGCTGGCACTCGCTAGTATCTTATAACTAGTGTAAGTAAAACAAACAAGGATAAAAAAAAATAACAAACAACAAAGTAGGTGTCTGAAGCAGGATGTAGAGAACGATAAAGTGTGGCGTGGTGCAAAAATACACGCGATTTTGTTCTGGCGTTCAAATAGTTAAATAGTTAATTATTTTGTTGAGGAGTGGCACAGGGCGATCTTCTAGGTTCAGCATCGCTTGCCAAGGTTGGTCTTTGGATGGGTGACCATCTTAACATAGCGAGTTTCCTCCGTGCCTCGGAAAGCATGCTAAGCCTTTGGTCCCGGCTGTCATTTGTAGATCATAGGCAGTCGTTACGGATTGCCAGAAGCCAGTAAATCTGACTCCAGTCTTAACAAGAAATACCATGATATGTAACCCGTTTCATGGGTTGTGGAGGTCTGGTAGGCAGCCGCTCCACGTAATAGACTGGTTTTCAGCTGAATCCGGTTTGACTGGAAGTCGACCCCAATATAGTTAGGAAAACGCTAGGCAGATGATGATAGAAATAGAAAACATTTATTCGACACATACAGGGTGTCCCAGAACGGGCCAGAACTCAACTTCAAGCCGGAATCGGGTGATAGGACAAATCATAATAGTTACCAGAAAAATATAAAAAAAATCTTAGTCATGTAATTTTTTTTTTAAATTACAGTCATTTCTTTTTCTCCGAAAAATGAAAATAACTAAGAATTTAAAACAACAGGTTACACAAGCAAGTACTCAAGATTACAAAAAGAAACGAAAAAAGTAAAGATTTGTAGCTAAAGGAGCTCAAAACCATCATCACAGGGTGTAAATTTTTCGAAAAAAAAGAAATATCTGGAATTTAAAAAATACATGACTAATACTTATTTTTTATTTTTCTGGTAACTATTATGATTTGTCCTATCACCCGATTTCGGCTTGACGTTGAGTTCTGGGACACCCTGTACACAACACAAAAGCAAAAATTATAAAAAAAATAAGAGAAACAAAACCATAACACACTTTGTAACTATCACATTTCAATGACGCCGAAATGAAAGTAATTGCCTTTACTTCACTTGCAAGTTTATCTAAATTATTTATTGGTAAATCAATCAATTACAATGAGTTACCAAACAGTGTGTGCTCTGAAGAGTGTCCTTGCCATATTGTTGCAATTAAACTATTAGCCAATTAGATGACTCGATTTGTGTGCAATAAGCTAGTTTCGTGCTTACCTACAATAAAGCGAAAAAAAATGGTATCCTCTCGTTTTTAATTTTTCGTCGAAATTCCTGATTTTCCGTTTACGGTCGAAGCCGCTGGCATAAACTCATAATTAAAAATAAAAAAATGAAATATATTCAATTTAAAAAATGACATTGTCAAATATTTACATTATTTAAAAAAAATACAATATTATTCATCATCATGACCTGTGACGTAGTTTCAAACATCCAGGAGCGAGCTCAGTCCGAGCTTTGTGTTCTAAGGGCGAGCAGAACGGAACGGTGACATTGCTTTGACAAGTAAACTCATTAACAGAGTGTTTCATCATTCTAATGCATTTTTTATACCTATTTTAAAGGAAAATTAAAAAAATGCGTCTAGAGGTAGTTTATGTCGGGTACATAAAGTGAGCCGCCTTTGCAAGACGAGTAAAATGGCACCGAGTATGATAAAATAGTTCAGTTACTGAGAGCGTGACTGACAGACAACATACAGCCGAAACTACGGGTCATTGGGATAGGAAATTCCTACGAAATCGGAAAAAAACGGAATATGCGCGTACTAAGTCACAATCATCATCGGCCTAGCCTTTTCCCAACTTCATTGGAGTCGGCTTCCAGTCAAACTGGGTTCAGCTGAATACCAGTATTTTTACAAGCAAAGACTAGCCTTTTCCCAACTATATTGGGGTCGGTTTGCAGTAAAACTGGATTCAGCTGAATACCAGTGTTTTTACGAGCAAAGTCTAGCCTTTTCCCAACTATATTGGGGTCGGCTTGCAGTCAAACTGGGTTCAGCTGAATACCAGTGTTTTTACAAGCAAAGCCTAGCCTTTTCCCAACTATATTGGGGTCGGCTTGCAGTCAAACTGGGTTCAGCTCAATACCAGTGTTTTTACAAGCAAAGCCTAGCCTTTTCCCAACTATATTGGGGTCGGCTTCCAGTCAAACTGGGTTCAGCTCAATACCAGTGTTTTTACAAGCAAAGCCTAGCCTTTTCCCAACTATATTGGGGTCGGCTTGCAGTCAAACTGGGTTCAGCTGAATACCAGTGTTTTTACAAGCAAAGCCTAGCCTTTTCCCAACTATATTGGGGTCGGCTTGCAGTCAAACTGGGTTCAGCTCAATACCAGTGTTTTTACAAGCAAAGCCTAGCCTTTTCCCAACTACATATATTGGGGTCGGCTTCCAGTCGAACTAGGTTCAGCTGAATACTAGTGTTTTTACAAGCAACGCCTAGCCTTTTCCCAACTTCAAAGGGGTGGGCTTCCACTCAAACTGGGTTCAGCTGAATACCAGTGTTTTTACAAGCAAAGCCTAGCCTTTTCCCAACTATATTGGGGTCGGCTTGCAGTCAAACTGGGTTCAGCTGAATACCAGTGTTTTTACGAGCAAAGCCTAGCCTTTTCCCAACTATATTGGGGTCGGCTTCCAGTCAAACTGGGTTCAGCTCAATACCAGTGTTTTTACAAGCAAAGCCTAGCCTTTTCCCAACTATATTGGGGTCGGCTTCCAATCAAACTGGGTTCAGCTGAATACCAGTGTTTTTACAAGCAAAGCCTAGCCTTTTCCCAACTTCATTGGGGTCGGCTTCCAGTCAAACTGAGTTCAGCTGATTTTACGTGTAGCGGGGGCCTACCAGAGCTCCACAACCCATTAACTGGGTAACACAATATTTCTTGGCAAGACTGGAGTCAGATTTACTGGCTTCTGACAATCCGTAACGACTGCCAAAAATCTACAAATGACAGCTGAGACCAACGGCTTAACGTGCTTTCCGAGGCACAGAGGAAACTCGATATTTTAAGATGGTCACCCATCCATAGACCAACCTTGGCAAGCGTTGCTTAACCTTGAAGATCGAGCTGTGCGGCTGTTGTTATTTAGACACGAGCTCCTCCGTACGAGTCGTACCTACTACATAAGTCACGAGCAAAACCAAGAACTACAATAATATTATAAAGCTTAAACTTAAATAGCTCAATTATGTCACAGGTCGCAAACAACTAAGTGAGTTAAGTTACAAACGCTAAGCATGACTTGTACAAAAATAAGTTATTTTTATTGCGTCACAATGCAAATCACGTTTTGAAAAACTTCAACAGCTTTTAAATTCATTTGCGTGTAAGAAACTGCACTTATTTTCTTAACCTTAATAATTTAATGAAATTACTTAGGCATGAGTAGGTTTTTAGTTTTCAAGCAAAATAAAAAAATACGCACCTCCTGGTGCCCTCGGGTAGAAACAAATGTGTACCTAATCGTATTCTTGTAGCTCAAGAATCCAAACACCAAAGTACATCAGGATATTTGGGTATAAAGGCCGCATAAAGTAATCCACAAGTAATCAAATTACTAACATAGTGAACTGTTTGAAACTAGCGGATCTAAAAAGAAAACATTTTTACAAAATAAAAAATACAACCTATTTCAAAAAACAAAACACTACAATGTATAAAATAACTCAATTTTCGGAATTCAGTGTCAGAAAACGAAAAAATAACCAAAAAAACTTGTTTTTGGAAGTCGGTTGTATTTTTGTGTTCCAAAGTTTTTTATTTTTCACTTTTTAAAGGTACCTGCGTACCTAAAACCTACCCCTTCACAGCGTCCAGGCGTGTTGTTATGTTATGGACTGGTGTAAACAATAAACAGACATGCGATTTCAGCAATCCCGATCCATTTGCTATCATTAATTGAAGAGTTCCGTTGCCTGCCTCCGAAGTTCTCATCAGATCTTCACAAAATTGATGTCGAACCAGTCCTGGAAAAGAATCTTCCAAACAAAAAAAGAATCATCCAAATCGGTTGACAATTGGCGAAAATATCGCTGAACAAACATTTTTCATGGGATCCCATCATCAGATCCTAAACTTATGCCTTCCATCATCAGCTCAGCAACATGCAGATAATGATTACCAGGCACAAATATCTAAATTGTGTCAGAAAGTTTATGTAAAACATTGTATGTGCCTACAAAATTTGAGGGTTTCCCTCGATTTTCATGGGATCCCATCATCAGATTCTGACTTGGTGGCAATGGGACCACCACAGAAGTATAGTCTGTCTAGTACAAAAATAATTTTCGGTAAAATCGGTTCACAATTGGCAGAGAAATCGGTGAACATACGTAAAAAAAACATACGTATACAGCCGAACATAGAACCTCCTCCTTTTTGAAGAAGTCGGTTAAAAAATGTCACTTCAGCAGAATCAGCCAGCAATTCAAATTGACAGAATTTTATACGATTAATATTATGACCCTAAATATGATTCATTGATAAATGAGCAATAATACAATAAATATTGAATATTAAGTTATATCTCCACTTAGCACACGAGGTTATCGACATGTGCAATGTGGACTCGGCTGTCTTTGTGCCGATTGTCGTTATGGCCTGATGGCCGTTAGTTTCGACGACCACCTGTCGAAGCTGGCGTTATTAGTTTTGGTAAAGGGCCTGATACAGAAGGCAGTAGTCCTCAATACGGCTCGTATCGTGAGGAGGTTCCTTTCTCTGGGGCCCTAAACACCGGTAGCTTGGACCCTGCTCCCGACACAGGTTACTATTTTTTTTAAAGTCATGATAATATTTAAAAATCGATTTTTTATAAAAATCACTACCATATGATTAAACAAAGTCCTCCGCCGTCTGTCTGTCTCTTCGCGATAAACTCAAAAACTACTGCACCGATTTTCATGTTGTTTTCACCAATGGATGGAGTGGTTCTCGACGAAGGTTTGAGAAAATTATTTGTCAAGCAGGCGAAGCCGCGCTAGTAAATAATAATATGTATCTAGACCAGAACAAGTAGTCTGGTATATAAATCAGAAAACTATGAACACAGAATTAAAACAAAAAACCAAGCGGCCAAGTGCTCCATACAAACCTGTAGGTATATTTTATAAGCAAAAGTTGCGGTTTACGATTTATGACGTATTCAAAAAAAAACTACTTACTAGATCTCGTTCGAACCAATTTTCGGTGGAAATTTACATGGTAATGTACATCATATATTTTTTTTAGTTTTATCATTCTCTTATTTTAGAAGTTACGGGGGGGGACACATTTTACCACTTTGGAAGTGTCTCTCGCGCAAACTATTAGTTTAGAAAAAAATTATAAGTATTAGAAACGTCAATATCATTTTTGAAGACCTATCCATACATGCCCCACAAATAGGTATGGGTTAAATGAAAAATAAAAAATTGAGTTTCAGTTCTAAGTCCCCACCCCCAAAATGTATTGGTTTTTTTTCTATTTTTGTGTGAAAATCTTAATACGGTTTACAGAATACACCTACTAACCAAGTTTCATTGGCATAATTCGTATAGTTTCGGAAAAAAGTGGCTGTGACATACGGACGGACAGACAGACAGACATGACGAATCTATAAGGGTTCCGTTTCTTGCCATTTGACTATGGAACCCTAAAAAGCTACTAAACCTCATTGCATTTCCCTGTTAACGTGAAATAGTGTTCCAGTCATGAACCTGCTACACGATGACCCGCTCGGGCCAATTACGCTGATATTCAGTTAACTATATTAGCCAGCCAGTAATTATATAAGAACACTTTACACATAATAGTTTGCATAGTTTTGTGATAAACTTCGGGTGCAGCAAAAGCTATGCTATAAGATGTTTGGGATTTATAATATTCATTTATTATAAATATTTATTTATTTATTTCTTATTAACGTTTTTCCTGTAATTGTTATCTATACGAATCTATACTAATATTACAAAGCAGAAGAGTTTGTTTGTTTGTTTGTTTGGTTGAACGCGCTAATCTCAGGAACTACTGGTCCGATTTGAAAAATAATTTCAGTGTTAGATAGCCCATTTATCGAGGAAGGCTACAGGCTATCATCACGCGAAGACAAATAGGAGCGGAACATTAATGGAAAATGTGATGCAGACGAAGTTGCGCGGTTCAGTTAGTGAGGTATAAATAAATAAATATTGATGTTACAACTCAAACTCGATTTAATTCTGTCTAAATTTCCTCATAGCTACAACCTGGGAGTATATAAGCCAAGAGTGAATAAATGACTTCTAGACAAGCCTGGTCCATCTTCGACCGCATCATCGCTTACTATCAGATGAGATATTTGTCAAATGTATGTCTGTAAGTAGTAAAGAACAAAAACAGATACATATCAACAGATACATTTTTGAAATCTGTTTGTTATAGGAGCTAACCATCGCTCATTTAAATTGCGTTAGCCCGTGTACCTTTTTATTTGCGAGTTTCCGATATTTCAGCACTGTTGCAAGCGCCATGATCACGGAGTAACTCTCCAACTCCAACTGCCCAAGATCTCCAAATGACAGCCGGGACCAACAGCATAACGTGCTTTCCGAGGCATAATATGTAGTGTGTCTTAGTGTAAGTGATGACACACAGCAAAGTGAATTAACTAACTCATCCATATAATGTAAAACAAATAACCTGTCACCTTTCATGGTGAGATACAGCCTTGTAAAAGTAATAGAAGGCCATTTTAGATGTTCTTCCCATAACGTGATTTTGTTTTTGTTGAAAACTGCCGCTCCTTTTTTAACCGACTTCCCAAAAAGGAGGAGGTTATCAATTCGGTTGTATGTTTTTTTTTTTTAATGTTTGTTACCTCATAACTCCGACAATTATGAATCGATTTGAAAAACTTTTTGTTTTATCTGAAAGGATATACTTGCAGATTGGTCCCATTTAAATCATAACAAAATCGGTTACGAACTTTGGATTTTAAATCGAAATCGCTGGAATTTGACTATTTAGATGATTCTTTGATAATCGAAATTGCATATTTTGCTTTTCTGCGATTTTGTAGTGGTGTTGTTAGGTGTGGGGCACCACTAAAAAGTGAAAAATAAAAAACTTTTTACAAAAAAATACAATCGACCGACTTCTAAAAAAAAAAAACACTACAAAGTAAAAAATAACTTCAAATTCGGAAGTCGGTGTTTTTGTTAGTTTCTTCGTATTTTGACACTGACTTCCGGATTTAAGTTATTTTTTACTTTGTAGTGGTTTTTTTTTAGAAGTCGGTTGTTTAATAATATTTCCGTCGATAAAACTAGGTATAATTTCCCACATTTTCATATGTGCACATTAAAAAGACACATACTGTATATTGAATATAGCATCGCTTTCCCTACACAACTTAACTATTATAACATAACTCAGTGGTGTTATTTCAACCAGTAACTGGTCACGCGTTGTTTTTTACTACAGTTTACTACTAACGTGCTTCCGATATGCAGCCGGGATTAATTGTGCGACCTACTTGCTGGGGTCGTTGCTTCCTAGTTATTAAAATACTAGCTGACCCGCGCAATTTCGTCTGCGTCACATTTACCATTAAGGCTCCGCTCCTATTTGTCTTAGCGTGATGCTATAAAGTCTATATATACTATATATAGACTTTATAGCATCGGCTTGTATACCTTCCTTGATAAATAGGCTATCTAACACTGGAAGATTTTTTCAAATCCAACCAGTAGTTCCTGAGATTAGCGCGTTCAAACAAACAAGCTCTTCAGCTTAATAATATTACTAGCTGACCTGTGCAACCGTTCAAGTCGGACCAGTAGTTCCTGAGATTAGCGCGTTCAAACAAACAAACTCTTCAATGCATTATTTTAGAACAAATTTGATTTCCATAAAAAGGGTTAGGTAGTTAAAGGGATAGACATTATGCTGTCGAGGACTTTTTTTAGAAGGTTTAAAGAGGAATAATTTCGTAATACTTGATTTTTGCGTAACTTAAACCGTTTACGTAGCGCACGCAACGGAAGCTTTATTCCCGCTTGCAACATTTCTTATTGCTGCTCCGCTCCTATTGGTCATAGGGTGATGTTATATAGCCTATAGCCTTCCTCGATAAATGGACTATACAACGCAAAAAGAATTTTTCAATTCGAGCCGGTAGTTCCTGAGATTAGCGCGTTCAACCAAACAAACAAACAAAAAAACTCTTCTGCTTTATAATATTAGTGGAGATAAATGTTTGATTTTTTATTGCTTTAGATATTAGCATACCTACATTCTTATACAGTGTGAGTCTTTCATAGATATTTCTGTAGTCTTTATAATGTGCACATACGAAAATGAGGGAAACTATGCTTAATTTTATCGACGGAAAACGTTTTTTTTTTTTGTCGTTAGTTTAAAAGGTTTGTTCACAACTGTGACCCCAGTGCAAAGAAAACTGTGCAACTTTTGATTAGTTCAAAAGTTTTATATAATTTTGAATATGCAAGTTTTATTTTATTTTACACTAGCTGACCCGCGCAACTTCGTCTGCGCCACATTTTCCATTATTGCTCCGCTCCTATTTGTCTTAGCGTGATGATATATAGCCTATAGCATTCCTCGATAAATGGGCTATCTAAAACTGAAAGAATTTTTCAATTCGGACCAGTAGTTCCTGAGATTACCCCCTACATACAAACTTACAAACAAATTTTACCTCTTTATAATATTATAGTATAGAAAAGTCTATCCTAAGCTTTTAACTAATGGTGGAAGGCAAACTATTATAATATTTGTATGTAAATGAGCAGAAACTATTCCAAAAGTAACTCAATGGAAGCATATAAATAAAAAGGACCAATGGCGATTTCAACTTCAAAAATCTAATAATTTAACTTAATATTAATTTAAAACAAATATAAATTCAATTTATTATTTGACTTTCAAAGTTATGTTATTAAGTTAACTTAAAGGTTAAGCAACGCTTGGCAAGGTTGGTTTGTGGATGAGTGACCAAAGATAATCGTGCCTCGGAAAGCACGTTAAGCCGTTGGCCCCGGCTGTCATTTTTATCTCTTTGACAGTAGTTACGGATTGTGAGGAGCCATTAAATCTGACTCCAGTCTTGCCAAGAAGTACCGTGTGACCCAGTTAATGGGTTGTGGAGGTCTGGTAGGCAGCCACTCTACGTAAAGCAATGGTATTTAGCTTAATCCGGTTTGACTGGAAGCTGACCCCAATATAGTTGGGAAAAAGGCTAGGCAGATGATTATGATTGTCCTAACCTTGTCATGATTGTGTGTGTTGGTTTTTGTTCTTAATTAACGCAGCGATCGAAATATGGCGACAACATCTATTTGTCAGTCCAAATCCAAAGACTATCTGTCAGTGTCGGTGAAACTACAAAATACGCCAGTCATAAAATGCTACAAATGTAAGCAGACCGGCCATTATAACAAGTGCGAGTCGGACTCGCGCACAGAGGGTTCCGTACAGTAGGTATTATATTATAAGCAGGAGTTGCGATTTACGATTTATGACGCATTAAAAAAAACTACTTACTAGATCTCGTTGAAACCAATTTTCGCTGGTAGTTTACATGGTAATATACATCATAATTTTTTTTTAGTTTTATCATTCTCTTAATTTAGAAGTTACAGACACACACACACACACATTTTACCACTTTGGAAGTGTCTCTCGCGCAAAGTATTCAGTTTAGAAAAAAATGATGTTAGAAACCTCAATATCATTTTCGAAGACCTATCTATAGATATTTTTTCATGAAAAAATCATTTTTAGTTTCAGTTCTAAGTATGGGGACCCCCAGAATTTATTGTTTTTGTTTTGTATTTTTGTGTGAAAATCTTAATGCGGTTCACAGAATACATCTACTTGCCAAGTTTCAACAGCATAGTTCTTACAGTTTCGGAGAAAAGTGGCTGTGACATACGGACGGACAGACAGACAGACATGACGAATGTATAAGGGTTCCGTTTTTGCCATTTGGCTACGGAACCTTAAAAACCAGTTTCCCAACAACGCCCCAAACTCGGAGACAAATAAAAGGAAACAATCGAATTCATTTAGTGTCATATCATCAGGTTATGGTTGTTGTTTTTATTAAGTTAACTACGTAATAAGCAAGTTTTTTTAAACTTAATAATCGTTTTATTTTTACTTCATTCTTAGAATAGTTAATATCGGGATTGCTACCATGTCTACACTCGCAAATAAAAAGGTACATGGTAGCAATCCCGATATTAACTATTCTAATGTTATTGACCATGAAATGTTAAAAACAATATACTTCATTCTTTAGTGTGTTTGTTTAATAAGCTAAGCTGGACCTGGTGACCTGTATTAGAGGTCTACTACCTACCACACCTACCACAGGCACCAGCGATCCACAACCAAAAATAATTAGCTTTTCTTTTGTGTTAATATTGTTTGTTTGTATTTTTTGAATTGTGGTGAGAAATAAACACTTATTATATTACATACTAGCTGACCCGCGCAACTTCGTCTGCGTCACATTTTTCATTATTGCTCCGCTCCTATTTGTCTTAGCGTGATGACATATAGCCTATAGCCTTCCGCGATATATAATTATGATAGATAATGGGCTATCTAACACTGAAAGAATTTTTCAAATAGGACCAGTAGTCCCTGAGATTAGCGCGTTCAACCAAACAAACAAACTCTTCTGCTTTATAATATTAAGTAAGACTAGTTGTCAGGATTTTGACCTCTTACTATCTTAAGTCTTACGAAGGGGCTCGCCTTTGTACATGTACTTTACTATGGCTGTATCATAAAAGTTGTTTTGGTGTACAATAAAGAATTAAGAAGGGGTATCGGTACTATACCCAGTTACTGGTGTTGTGTCACATAGGCAGTCTATCTTTGTAAAATACTGGTACTGGCTGGGGGTTCACTCTCTAAGCTCAAAATCCGTATTTTCGGGCTTAGCTGCGGGCGCTCTACTCCGTAAAACGTACGGACTTACAAATTAGTCCCGAATTCGAACTAAGAATGAATGAAAACACGATTTGACAGTAACTGTCAAAAGGTGATGTCATTAATTCTAAGTGGTTAGCTACTACGGTGTAGAATACGCCCACAACTAAGCCCGAAGCCACGGACTTCGAAAATTCAAAATTCAAAAGTCATTTTATTCATATTAGGCTGGGAGCCAGCACTTTTTCAACGTCAAGTTCTACAAAAGACAACCCCCCAAAACGCCCGCCCGTCACCACTTCCTAGTGTTTTAGCTGTGAAGAAGAAGTGGCCAACAAACTCCCCAGCAACACATCTGCCTGTTACGTTTTAGGAACTAGAATTTATACACTGAGAAGAATGCAAAGTAATTAATACATGACACAAAACAAAAAAATAATAATAACAGCTAGCACACTATGATACAATAAAACAAAATACACACTCAAGGGCTTAGAGAGTAGCCCCCTGGTTAGGCTGGAAGACCACAAGTAATATGGCAAAGGCGGGATAGATCACTAGCAATGTGTATCTGCAAAATGGTTGAGGTCTGAAAGACACCTGACATAAATTATCTTTAAATCACTGCCATGCAGGTAACAGCTAGATATGAATGAACAGGAAACTTACTAATGAGTTCAAGACCAGCTCCTCCAAATGAGGTCTGGCAGCCAGCCAAGTTAAGTGAAGACCACACCAAGGCCATTGGAATTGAAATTATAGCAGCATGTGTACTTAATGCTACGGTGAATTTTCTTTCGCACTAGGCAAGCTTGGTGGCTTAAAATTAAATATCATATCATACCTTAATTCAAAGAAGATGGATAGAAAAAATAAAGATCAGTGTGTGTTGCCAGTGATGACTTATGGAACCGAAACGTAGTCGCTCACAATGGTTCTCATCAGAAAGCATAAAGTCATCCAAAGGGCAGTAGAGATGGCAATGCTTTGAGTTTCCTTGCATTATCGAATGATAAATGATGATATCCGTAAGAGAATCAAGGTAACCGGCCATATAGCCCGAAGGATCGCCAAACTAAAGTCACAGTGGGCAGAGAACATTGCTCGCAGAACAGATGGTCGATGTGGCCTAAAAGTCCTGGAGTTTCGACCGCGCATCGGAAGACGCAGCGTTGGAAAGCATCCCACACGGTGGACCGATGACCTGGTGCAGGTCGCTGATGGATGTGAAATGCACAGGACCAGTTGTTATGCTGACACTTGGGACTGGCCTATGTCCAGTAGTGGACGTCTTTTAGTTGAATTGATGATGATGACGAAGGGCCTAGCCTATTGGCTACAAATGATAAATTTCTAACGGGAGAACCTGATAACAGCTTGCTTAACCTATTTTTACTCATAGATACCTTCAGACTGGGGTCATGGGGTGCATGAAAGGAGCCTCCCCGAGCGACGTTAAAACTACGGTACCCAATCCCCCAAACTTACGGCGCACCCTGGACACCTAGCACTCGGTAACGCAGAATCTTATCTCAAGAGGCTCATCGTTGACGAAAAACTGGTGGATGCCAAGCTTCACAGCTAGGCTCATCGCCGCAAGGTTGCCTGCTTGTCGGTCTTCTACAGATTGTACTTCGGTGAGTGTGCCCAAGAACTCCATGACCTCATTCCACCGGCCCCCTTCAGCTAATCGGATCGGTCATCCAGACGCACTGCAACTTACCATCCCTACCTTGTTGCTATTCCACGAATTCGCATTAAGCGTTTCCAAACGTCTTATAAAATGCGCAAAGCAAAGAAGTGGAATTCTCTGCCTGCATCTGTGTTTCCAAACGCTTACAACTCTAATCTCTTCAAAGTTAACAGGCTTGTACTGGGTAAGCTCGCTCCATCGTAGACTTTGTCTCTGTCATATCTGACCAAGACTAAAGTCAAGAGCAAACCCATCTCAATTAAGAAAATAATAAGAAAACTAGGTGAATAAGCTTCTCACTACGATGGCACGCACAAGTCTTCCTCAAGACCCATCCCAAATAGTTATTTTCAGAGCCAATCCCCGGAATTTTACAACAACAGCTCTTTGTGTAGTTTCAATAAAGATTGAAAGATTTCCGAAAGAAAAGGCAGAAATCCTTTCAGAGCTATCTCGCACTACCAACTGCGATGTACTATGCGAAAAAGAAATTCATCACAGCCAGGATCAGAAATTCCTGGCCTAACACTTGTAGCTGAAATTACACACCTAAAGTACAGCAGTGTTGGTCAAACCCAACTCAGCAATAGTGTCCACCTCCACTCGTTCCATTGACTCAATAGAAAACGTGACAATCGACACTGGATGTTTCACCGTCACATCTGTCTACAAATTACCGAATCAACCTTTCAAGCTGAGCCGATCCGACAACTTCAACGATAGGGAATCAAAAATCATCATTGGTGATTTTAACAGTCAAAATATTGCTTGGGTAGCCCCAAGACACAAATCTTGACGGTTTCGCTGTAGAACATTGGGCTGAATTAGAAAAATTGACGTTATTACATGACGCCAAAGTTCCAAAATCTAGGGACAACGGCGGGGTATTTCGAACTACAACCCCCCTTCGAGACTCAGGATGTAACGATGCATTGGGTGGCTCGCTGTCCGATCACATCAAGGAGATATCAGCATTGTAGATGGCGCCGGCTGACAGGGTTGCGAAATTTGTTCGAAAGAGTCACCGTGACCTTGGAACGCAAAGGGCATTAGGAGGAACACGGATGGGTTTTAGTCAGTAAGAGACACCCCCTTCTGCTTTGTCCAGAGCGGTCATTTGATGATTTCCCATCATTAAAAAGGATATAACTTTGCAAGTGAACACTAGGTAATGTCAGATTTCTTGGTTACTGACTACCCGTAACGATTGTCATAAACCAATAAATACAAGCTTTGTTTGTTTGTCTGCTTGAACGCGCTAATTTCAGGAACTACTGGTCCGATTTGATTTTTTTATTTTTTTATTATATATCATTATGTCATCACGCTAAGACAAAAAGGAGCGGAGCATTAATGGAAAATGTGGCGCAGACGAGTTACTCGGGTCAGCCAGTGAATGAATAATAATATTAGTTGATACAGCATATTATTATAGCTTTGTTTAATGCCAGAGCCACAGGTCTGTCCAACTCTGAGCGTATCGTATTTATTTAGTTATTTATTTAAACTTTATGCACAATAGTGGTACATGGGCGGACTTAATGCAACAATGCATTCTCTACCAGTCAACCTTTGGGTTAAAAAGACTACATTGTGGTAGGTGTACAACAGCAAATAATAAAAACATATAAAACTTTAATTATAAGTTTAGATTAAATCTTGCAAAGCCCTGTATTTTGGAAGCTACTGGCTTATGAATAGAGAAAGACAAAAGAGTTTAATTTGTTTTATTTTTCTATTCAGCTACCCACCGGCAGATTAAAGGTTCAACTCTTCCGATAGATACTTTCCGGCATAATTTATTCTGATGTGGTCTCCACGGCACCCGAAATTGAATCTTAGTTTATTTTTTTTATTAGGTGAACACAAGCCTTTCTTTACACCCACTATTATATTATATTTATTACAGTTGTAATAAATATGTAAAGAAAATACATTTCCTTTAGATTATAATTCAGGCCGCGCTACTACCGCCATTACGGTAGCAAACGCAATGTCGCCGGCATTTATTGTATCTGTGGTCGTGTTAGAACAATTGTGAAAACTATTACTTGTTAGTTAGGAAATAAGAATTGATATTGTAATTATAAGCATTAAATGTCGTTTCTTTTATTACAGGTAAGGTTTTTATAGTTAATTTAATGTTATATTTTGGAATTCGTGTCGAACAAACATGTTAATAACAAATATAAATCTTTTATTACAGAGAAACTCAATTGTGTTTTGATTGACGGTATCATCTCACCTAACTACCGAACAAATAACATTATAAAACGACATTTCTTGTAATTATCAAGAAAATGGAGAAGCTAAAATTTGTATTCAAATCAAAAGCTACAGAAGACGGAAAGTCAAACTATATCACCATAACCTCTTGAGGAAAGGACAAGCCTTTGATTGGACCAAAGCGTGCCAAGAATCATTTGATGAAATGAAAAAAATATTATGTTCGCAACCAATATTAACTATTTTTGATCCAAAATTACCTATACATATATACACAGATGCTAGTATACTAGGAGTGGGAGCTGTCCTAAAACAGCTGCAAGAAAACAAGGAAGAAAAACCGGTAGCATACTTCTCAAAAAAATTGAATGAAGTGCAAAAAAGAAAGAAGGCTATATATCTGGAATGCCTAGCAATAAAAGAATGTGTAAAGTATTGGCAACATCTGTTGATAGGAAAAAAAATCATTGTTTTCTCAGATCACAAACCATTGGAGAACATGAACATAAAATCAAGAACTGATGAAGAACTAGGAGATTTAACATACTACCTATCACAGTATGATTTTGAAATAAAATATTCTCCTGGACGATACAACTTGGAAGCTGATTGCCTGAGCAGGAATCCAGTTTTAGAAGCCAATGAAAATCTGGAGGAACAATTAAAAGTGGTAAACTTAATAACACTAAAAGATATCTTAGAAGATCAAGAACAAAATGAATATATACAATGCAGAAAAGAAAAACTAAAATTAGATCACAATGTTTATTACAAAAAATTCAAGAAAAAAGATAAGATAATCCTCTCGGAACAATTTAGCATAGAATTCATTAAAAGAATACATACAGACCAAGGACATTTAGGAATAAATCAAATGCAAAAAACCATAAGTTCATTGTATACAGCAGAAAACTTAACAAATAATATAAAAAAAACCTGTAAAAATTGTACAGTATGTTTAAAAAACAAATCAAGAAAACAAAACAAATTTGGAATGATGTCACACTTGGGCCCGGCCACGAAACCTTTCGAGATATGTTCTATAGATACAATAGGAGGTTTTGGAGGTTCCCGGTCCACAAAAAAGTACTTGCACCTGCTATCAGATCATTTCACGAGGTACGCATTTATTTTGACATCTAAAACACAAAATGCAAATGATTTTATAAAATTAATAAAGAACACCACAGAAATTGATAATATTGGCATGATTCTCGCTGATCAATACCCAGGTATTAATTCTAAGGAATTCAAAAAATATTTGGAAGATAATAATATTCCACTCATTTTTACTGCAGTGAATTCACCCTTTTCGAATGGTTTAAATGAGCGATTAAATCAAACATTGGTAAATAAAATTAGATGCAAAATTAACGAAAAAGATACCAAAGTAGCATGGACAACCATAGCACAAAATTGTGTAAAAAAATATAATGAAACGGAGCATACTGTCACTGGATACGCTCCTACGTATCTACTAAATGGTACCGATGTTACGATTTTGCCAAATGAGCTAAAACCAAAGAAGACAGAGACCGATTGGACTCAAGACAGAGAAAAAGCACTATCAAATACACTTCAGTCTCACAATTACAACAAGATACTTTATGATAAAAATCGAAAACAGTTCGACTTCAAAGTGGGTGATATGGTGTTTGTAGACAATGGCAACAAGCTGAATAGGAAAAAGCTGGACGAATTAAGAATCGGACTATACAGAATCTTGGAAAAATTGTCAAACACCATTTACAGGATCAACACTGGCCATAAAAAACCAGAGTCAAACTTTTTCCACATCTCGAAATTGGCTCCAGCACCAACACTTGACGAAGAAGACTAAAAAGTCTAGAAAAATACAATATGTTTTACTAAATAAAAGACTTTCATAATATTTAGTTAGTACTAGCTTTCCTAGGGGGGGTGATGTAAAGAAAATACATTTCCTTTAGATTATAATTCAGGCCGCGCTACTACCGCCATTACGGTAGCAAACGCAATGTCGCCGGCATTTATTGTATCTGTGGTCGTGTTAGAACAATTGTGAAAACTATTACTTGTTAGTTAGGAAATAAGAATTGATATTGTAATTATAAGCATTAAATGTCGTTTCTTTTATTACAGGTAAGGTTTTTATAGTTAATTTAATGTTATATTTTGGAATTCGTGTCGAACAAACATGTTAATAACAAATATAAATCTTTTATTACAGAGAAACTCAATTGTGTTTTGATTGACGGTATCATCTCACCTAACTACCGAACAAATAACATTATAAATATAATATTAAAAATATAAAATTATTAAATTATCAAGTTAACCACAGGTGAGTTTCCTCTTGGCATGACAGCACGGTTCAGTTCATGTCATGAAAAATCCAAAGGAAGAAAGAGTCTCCTGTTGGCATGACAGCACGTCTCCGTTCATGTCATGAAAAATCCAATTGTAGAAAACCAGTCCATAAGAAAAACGAAAATGGAAAAACTGAGAAAGAAACTGAAGAACACGTAGAAGTGAGTAGGAAACCGAAGGAAACCGAAGGAAACCGTGAAGATCACCAATATAAAACACGTGGCTACGTGCGCTTTTTGTACAAAAACTTACCCTTTCCTTAAAAAATCGTCACGCAATCACCACGCGCCTCCATATAGGGGTTGTGTGCGTTGTATTAAAGACAACAATATCACAAATTACGGCAATATCTCCATAGCGTCATCCTGGGTAGCTTGTTTAAGCTTATTGGATGTTAAACTGTGAATCATGCGGCTGTAAACATGTCGAAGTGAAGGCGTGGGTGAAGTGATCACGAAGTGAGCTGTCAAACCAAACAAACATGATGGAATGACAGCTCACTTGTCGTTCACTCCACCTAAGTGAACACGGTGAGATGTCAACAGAATAGACTGGCTGTTCACTCTTGGGAAGCGTGCTCCATAGTCAAACACATTTTCGCTATTCATCAGGTGAGATTGTTGTAGAATGCGAACATATAAATCATCATCTTTCTGCCTTTATCCCATGGTACTTGAGGTCTGCGCAACACGCTTTTTTCGCAGATCAGTTTGGACTATTACTAGCAAACATTATAGTCTTTGATTTTACCATAACATGTTAGGATTTAAAAGGAAGCCACTGATAACACTATGAATAAGCTGAATTATTAATTCCGTTATCATACGGTTTTTCACAGGAAGCCCGCTTATCACAGGAACTTCTCTCAAAAGGAAACAGTTTTTGATAGTGATGTGACTACCTATTTATTTATAGATTCGTTTTTACAGAAAGCTGGAGTTTTGTTTTATATCCAGCAAGCGGTCACCGAGAGCTGACGTCTCATTAAAAGTCTGCTGAACCAAGCTTGTGTGAAGAACAAGATGTACTGCACGCGTGTGTTGGCGTTTGTAGCAGTGCTCGTGGGCCTGGCGCAATCGTTCCCCTGGGGTGAGTAGAAGAGTCTTTAACAGTAATATTATCGTTTGTAGCAGTGCTCGTGGGCCTGGCGCAATCGTTCCCCTGGGGTGAGTAGAAGAGTCTTTAACAGTAATATTATCTTGTTTTTTTTTTTTGTATTTAATCGCAAATTAATGGCGCTAACCTGTATCAGCCGTAAAACTACTCCAAAATGCCTCTACTACCAAAATAAGGAAATGCTCACAAATTTTAAATTGGTTAGGCTAACTTGTAACTGGTAATTTTTTTTTCTCAAAATATTTTTTAATCTATTATTTTAGGACTAATAAAAAATCTCACCAATTTAAAATAGCTATCCGTAAGTTAGAATTGTTCAGAGGTTACTTTCTATCAGTAGGGAGGTAGGTTCTACCAGGGTTTCGGAATTTTCCGGGCGTCGTCGGGAGTCGCAGGCCGATTCCCGGCCACCGTAGGCGCGGGCCTACGGCGGCGAGCGTTGGGTGACTCGCTTCCCGATCAGAACCAGGCCTTCAAAGAGATGTCAGCATAGTAGACGGGGCACAGTGTTTTATGAATCCCGATTTTCGGACATCCCTTTTTTATTGAAAAACTTGACAGAATGTAAGATTTCGTATGGGGATTTAGCTACCAAGTCTAGTTTCTGAGTTATAATTTTTTGAAAATCGACCAAATTCTATTTCGATATTCAGAAAAAAAAAAATCATTTAAACTAAGCATGATAGAAATAACGAGGTCAAATACATTGATGGCGCATCTTATGCCGAGGATTTTGAGTGCATAAATGAATCTCGTAACTTTGCTAGATCCAGATAAATACGAGTTTTTCGGTTTCCAGTTTTTCTTAATTTTCTCAAAAATTCCGCCGTTTTGGGAAAAGTTATTTAACTCAAATCTCAAATTGTTTATTGCAATCCATAATGTACACATAACAGGTGGTAAAAGAATAAATAGAACAAATTATGGACCCTGTCGGGCACAGCAAAACTTTAAATAATTAGGAGAGAGGAAAAGTTATTTATACTGAAATGATTTCGATAACTTTTCCAACACACCACAAAAATTTCACATCTCAATTCCATGGAACTTGGAAACCACAACGATTTTAAGTTTTATCCGGATTTTAAGTCGTTAGGGTTGTCAAAATCTCAGATAATTATTTATATCCGGATTTTATATAACTTTGCCAAAATATATTATCTACCTTGTAGTAAAATCGATGGTTTGGATTATCTGACGTGAAGACGGGCGTATACCAGCTTGGTATCTAAATAAAATATAATTCATCAATGTACGTTAAAAGGCATATTATTCACGCATTGTGAGTTATTTATGTATTTTTGTAGTAGGTACGTACTAAATACTGCTAAATGACACGCAAAATCATATGCAATAGCAAGAACATAAGCTGGGAGTACCTTCTACGAAAAATTTAATCCACACAATAAGGATAAAAAAATTGAGAACCCTAACAAAAATAGTTAAATTGGAATAACTTCTAAGTTCCATGGATTTGGGATGTCATAATTATGTGGTGTATTGGGGTAGTAAGTAGAATTATTTCTGTATAGATAACTTTTCCCGAAACGGCGGAATTTTCGAGAAAAATAAGAAAAAGGAAAAAAAAACTCGTATAAATCTCGATCTAGTAATGGTGCGAGGTTCATTTACGGAAAAATATTTGGCATAAAATACTCCATCGATGTACCTAACATCAATATTTCGTATCATGCTTAGTTTAAGCGTAATTATTTTTTTTCTTAATATCCGGATGGAAAAATTACGATTTTCAAAAAAATATAACTCAGAAACTAGACTTGGTAGCTAAATGGGGATACGAAATCTTGCATTAAAATGATCATTTCTGTCAGGTTTTTCGATAAAAAAGGGATGTCCGAAAATCGGGCTTCATAAAACACTGTGCGGGGCCCGCTAGGGCTAGTGCCTGCCAGAGTTGCGGAATTTGTTTGAAAGAGTCACCGCGGCCCTGGAACGCAAAGGGCATTGGGAGGAACATGGATGGGTTTTAGTCAGTAAGAGTCTGACACTCCCTTCTGCTCCGCCCAGAGCGGGAGCAGTCATCATCATTGATGATTTCCCATGCTTAAAAAAAACCGGCCAAGTGCGAATCGGACTCGCGTACCGAGGGTTCTGTACAAACCTGTAGGTATTATATTATAAGGGAAAGTTGCGATTTACGATTTATGACGTATTAAAAAAAAATCTTGTTCAAACCAATTTTCGCTGGTAGTTTACATGTTAATATACATCATATATTTTTTTTAGTTTTATTATTCTCTTATTTTAGAAGTTACAGGGGGGGGGGGACACATTTTACCACTTTGGAAGTGTCTCTCTCGCAAAATATTCAGTTTAAAAAAAAAATTTGAAACATCAATATATTTATAATTTTCGAAGACCTATCCATATCGGGTTTGATGAAAAAAAAAAATTGAGTTTCAGTTCTAAGTGTTGGGACCCCCAAAATTTATTGCTTTTTCTTTTTTTGTGTAAAAATCTTAATGCGGTTCACAGAATACATCTACTTACCAAGTATCAAGCATAGTTCTTATAGTTTCGGAGAAAAGTGGCTTTGACATACGGACGAACAGACAGACAGACAGACAGACATGACGAATCTATATAGGGGTTCCGTTTTTGCCATTTGGCTACGGAACCCTAAAAAGTACCGAACACCGTTTCACTAGGCATGCCCAAATCGACATCAGCCTCTTTTCCAACCACACGAGAGACAATTGTGCTTATTTTTCTATTAGTGAGGTAGTTTTTAAACCAAATATTTGTGGGACCGCGTGTTCCACATTCGTCCATTGCCTGTAGTATAAGATCTCATGGTCTAAAATGTCAAACGTTTTTAAATCAATAAATAGTTCAATAATTTGTTTACCGGAATCTAAACATTCCGTTAGTATAATCTGAATATGCTAACAGGCAGAGACAGTGTTGCGCCCTCTCCGGGAAAGTGAATAGAATAGAAAACATTTATTCGACACAGACACAGCAAAAAAAAAACACATTATAAAGTGCTGAGTGTCACACAACGTGCCGAGTGTGACGGCACGGTTGGCGCAGTGGTTGAGCGATCGGCTGCTGCGCCGCGTGTCGTGGGTTCGATTCCGGCACGGAGCAATTATTTGTATGGCCTACAGATAGTTGTTCCGGGTCCGGCTGTTAGTGAATGTGACTTTGTATGTTTGTAAACGCACCCATGATACAGGAGAAATTCCTAGTGTGGGGCAATGTGTCTTTAAAATATATAAGTATATATATATGTTGTGTTGTTCTAAGATATCGCTAATCTGTCTTACAATGATATGATATGATATGATATGATATGATATGATATGATATGATATATTTATTTATTTTCTCACCACAGTAAAGGTACATTAGAGATGTAGCAATACAAAATACGTATCAGCAATCAATTATACTGTGAGAGACTGGTGCCTAAACTAGACTTGAGGTCTGTATTTCAGGGCACCAGGTCTCCACCCCTTGGGAATGCTTTAAATTTGGTATTGTACAGTACAATAAAAAGTGCAGTAAGAATTTACAAAAACATAGGCTTATAACTAAGACTAAACATAAAAAAATCTGAAGCAAAAATAAAAATAGAACGGAAACTGTGTTTGTGTGTAAGTTGAGTAAATAGGTACAATTTATGGTGTATCTGAGAGTGAGTATGGTGTGTGTGTGTGAGTGTATGTGGGGGTAGTGTGTGTGGTGGGGGGAGTGAAATGTGCTAAACTGGCTATTTTGGCACAGCAAGTAGATTTTCTGTATCTTCATAATTTAACTTCTGGAGCCAATTGCTTAGTTCGATTCTGCATTTGGTTTTGGTGATATTATAAATTGGCAGTTTCTTATTTATTTTATTATAAAGAAAGCAACCAAGGTAGCAAAAGAATCGATGGGAGGAAGTTGTCGAGAGCCGGATGTGATGGCGGACTATGGGATCGAATCGTCTACTTCTGTGAGAGAGTGAGTGCGTGAAGGTGGTGAGACCATGCTGTTTTACAACCGTTTGCAATATGAACAGCTGCCGAACAGTCAACACCTTTGCTTCCGTATACAGCATAACCGTCGGGTATAGGAATGGCCGGAATAGAGATACTTTCAGAATGGCTCTCTGCGCTCGTTCAAGCTCTAACATATGACAATCTCAATGACTTTCTCGGTTAGTTTATCTATAACACATAATATTGCGAAAGGCCTATTACTAACATAAGTATTCTAAATGAATTCCTGATTTGTATACACAAATTGATTGAATTGATTTGTATATTTGTTTGTGTTTGTCCTGTTTTGATTTGTGTTGTGTTTGTTTGTCGTGGCTGAGGACCCGAAAGCTCCTGTGCTGAGGCATTTCATGAGAAGTCATTGTCCGCATGAAGTGCCTCGTAAGTACATGACTCATTAGTTATTTTTAAACTTGTTTTACTAACCATAGTGTGTAAGTTGTACTCACAGAAATGGTTCCTTATGTTGTTCCCAATAAAAAAAAAATTGTATTGTATTGTATACAGGATGTATAATTGCATTTTTTAACTGATCAGTGGGCCAATAGGGAATATGCATGAAAAAAGTATTTATGATCTGAACAGTTTATCTAAAAGTATTGGAAAATATAATACTAACTGTGAAATTAGAATCTAAATTGCTCGAAAAACGAACGAGATACAATTATTTTAAGCAAATATATCTGTCCCTCTCGCGAAAACGCTGTTTTCTATGGCAGCTGTATAGTCGTCGTGTAATTTGACGTCACAGTACGTATCGGACTTCTCTTTCTAACTGCAGTCTTTGAAGCTTTATAACTTAATAAATGATGAAGGTATTAAAATAGGTAATTACATAATTGTTTACTAGAGCTAATAAATATTTTATTTTGCAAATAATTACATAATTGTTTACTAGAGCTAATAAGAATTTTAATTTGCAAATAATTACATAATTGTTTACTAGAGCTAATAAGAATTTTAATTTGCAAATAATTACATAATTGTTTACTAGAGCTAATAAATATTTTATTTTGCAAATAATTACATAATTGTTTACTAGAGCTAATAAGAATTTTAATTTGCAAATAATTACATAATTGTTTACTAGAGCTAATAAATATTTTATTTTGCAAATAATTACATAATTGTTTACTAGAGCTAATAAGTATTTTATTTTGCAAATAAAAAAATCGCTTGTATACCTATTCCCTATTATACTAAGTTTCATATTCGCATCGCATTCGCATCTCATTATTAAACTCTTAAAAATTTATGTTGACATGCGAATGCGACAGTTGTTTAAAAACAGTAGAATTGGCCTTCAGGAAATAATACCACTGGATAAGGACTTGTTTACAAATGCAGCTAGAACAGGACTTATTTGCTTCAATGATAGATGATATGATATTTATTTTGTAAACTTAGGTTGTAAATAACACCGTGGCTCCGGAACACAAAGGGCAATGAAGGAACATGGATATTTCAAATCCCAAAAAGAAAAAAGAAAGGTTGTAAATAACACTTTTACACGTCAATCTTTTTTGATCATTTTAAACAAGATGCTCTTGAAGTTAGTCTTTGTCAGAAATGACAGAGAAATTACCGTACGTCTGATCGTCGCGGGCTCTTGCTCTATTAAGTTTGACACATCCCTTTTGGTTGGTCTGTGGATGGGTGACCAACTTAGCATAGGTACCGAATTCCTCCGTGCCTCGGAAAGCACGTTAAGCCGTTGGTCCCGGCTGTCATTTGGAGATCTTTCGATCTTTAGCAGTCGTTACGGATAGTCAGAAGCCGGAAAATCTGACACCAGACTTGCCAAAGAGTACGGTGTTACCCAGTTAATGGGTTGTGGACACGTTGTGGAGGTCTGGTGGGCAGCCGCTCCACGTAAAATACTGGTATTTAGCTGAATCCGGTTTGACTGGAAGCCGACCCCAATATAGTTGGGAAAGGGCTAGGCAGATGATGACTCCCTTCTGCTCCGCCCATGAGCGAAAAGAGTTATTTGATGATTTCCCATCCATAAAAAATGGCTTAAGTTTCTGTATACCTATTTAGGTACTCGTAGGTATAATTCTATATGCCAAAGTAGCCTGAAGATAGAGAGATTTATTTGTTAATCCAGAATCAGAAGTTCATAGTGCGTGTCGCTTCAATGAAGCCATGAGCTCAGATTTAAGACGGACCCTCAGAGCACAAGGTTTTTAACCGACTTCCAAAAAAGGAGGAGGTTCTCAATTCGGCGGTACTTTTTTTTTGTTTTACGTTTGTATACCGAGTACCCCGATTACTTCTAATCCGATTTGTGTGATTATTTTTTAGTTCGATGCGGCTTGTTATACTGGTGGTACTTGTCATTTAGTCCCGTAAATATTCAGTTTCACTCAGTAGTTTTGATTTTATGAGCAGTTTTGCTTATTTCAATTTCTGTGTAGACCAAGTACCTATCACCACTGTAAGTGAAAAATAAATAAATAAAATTTTAAATCAATTTTTTATTAATCAATAGGTACAAAAAGTAAACATGTAACAAAATGTAGGTATATGGTTAAATCATTGTACAGTGTAGCAACTACATACAGCACACTGATTCCCAAACTGAGACGAGCTCGTATTTCGGGATTCGGCGGCTCTCCAATAGTGTCATTACAATAATTATGACCAAACATTTGCAACATTGGACTCCTTATAGTTAAACTCCTTATACTTAAACTCATTTATAGTTATGTTCTCAATAATGTATTTCTTTCTATATTCTATTATTTTCCATTCACTGTCCATTTTACTTATCAATTAATATTAGCTTTTCTGTTTCTTCATAATTTAAGGACTTAAGCCAATTAGTTAGTTTAATTTTCAAGTTATACTTATTTAGTTTATATAGTGAGATTTTATTATTAATTTTGTTATAAATTCTAGAACTAAGTGCAGTATATTGACGTAATGCGAAACTGGTCCTACATCGAACAGGAGAACAAACAAGTGCTCCGCGTCTTTTTTGTAAAATCTTTTTATTAAGGGGAAGTTGTGAATGTCGCCGAAGTATGGTACGGAGGACAAACAATTGTCTAACAGTTAAGATCTGGCTTTCGCTATAAAGGTCTGTAGTTGAGTAGTAACGGGGTTTGCAGTGTATAACTTTTAAGAGGTATCTCTGGGCTCTCTCCAGTTGCAAAAACATAATTTTATAAGTACCACCCCATGCAGGTATACAATAACTTAGAATTGATTGGCAAAGTGCAATATAGACTGTATGCATTACTGATACATCGGCAGAAAGACGAAGATTTTTAAAAATATACAGGAATCTCCTTATGCGCCCTGTAAGATTTTTAACTTGAGTACTCAAGTCCAATCTTTCATCAATCATAACACCTAAATATCTTATACTGGAAACGTTTTCTAAAAGTGGACACAAACAAGTCGTAATTGGGTTGTTACAAAAATGAGCCGTCATTGTTGTGGTTTCAGTTGGTGGTGTAGGAGAATTTGGGAGATAGAAGCGTATCAATTTAGTTTTGTTTATATTAAGAGTAAGCAGATTTAAAGATAACCATAACATTACCTCTCTTAGGTTATTTTCGGCCAAAAACTTGGCTTCCAGCCAGCTCTTCGTATAAATTAATAAGGCTGTGTCGTCAGCATAGGTAAAAATATCACAACTTTCAAGCCTCAGCCTACACAGGTCGTTGAGATAAATTATGAACAACGTAGGGCCGAGAATACTTCCCTGTGGGACTCCGTATTCGATCCGCTCCTCCTGACTCACAACATTGTCAATTTTAACTACCTGAGTACGGCCAGAGAGGTAATCTTTAAATATATCCAAAGCCAGACCTCGAACCCCGATGAGCTCTAGTTTAGATAGAAGTAATGGAACATACACCGTATCAAACGCTTTCGATATATCCAAAAATATACCGAAACATTTATAACCGTTGTCCAGTCTATCAACCACTGCATTACTGAAGTTTGTTACAGCATCTACAGTTGATGTGCCAGATCTAAATCCATATTGTTTTTTGGAAATTATGGAAAAAGTAGCGAGATACTTCGTTAAACAATTATTGAGTATTCTTTCGAAGACCTTGGATAATGCACTCAACACCGAAATAGGCCTGTAATTTGTAACATGTTCTCTGTCCCCGCTCTTAAATACAGGAGTAACTAAAGCTTTTTTTAAACTGTTTGGGAAAACACCAGTAGCTATTGAAAGGTTGCATATGTGTGTAATGGGTGCTACCAAGACTTTCTGTGAAAGTTTAATAACTGAAGCTGGGATATTGTCCCAACCAGTTGCACAGTTACTCCGAAGCGATGTAATGATCGCTGACACTTGCTCTTCGCTAACCGGTTCAATTCCAAGTGAGTTGCATGAAGCTGCTACTCCATTGTTATGAGTTGTCAAAGAACTAGGAGGAACCAACTTAGAAGCCAGGTCTTTACCAATATTAACGAAATATCGATTGACGCAGTTCACAGAGTGTTTCGCACTAGATGACGCATGCAAGAGTTCTGTTGCCAACGGTGACTGACATTTCCTGCCTGAAATTGAATTTATAGCAGCCCACATTGCTTTTGGATTGTTCTGAGCTTTAAGGAATTGATTCTTTTCAAACTCATGCTTTATTTTTTTAAGAAGAGTATTACAAAAATTGCGGTATCTTTTATATGTGACGAGAAGAATACTATTATTACCATTTTTTTTAACATTAAGATGCATTTTGTCTCGGTTCCTGATACAACGAAGCATTCCCTCAGTGATCCATGGTTTTAAGATACGCGTACCTACGCCTACTGACTTTTCTTTGTTTTGTGTACTTAGTAACCACATTCTGAATGACCGAAATTAGTTTATCAGTAGCAATATTAGCATCAGTTTCATCCATGATCGGGCTAAAATCACATTTGTCAATATTTTCCTTAATAGAAACATAGTCTAAGCGAGTTACAACCTTTTGAGAGTCACGGTGTAAACTATTTTGATGTTTTAAACACAAAATTATAGGTAGATGATCTGTGATATGGGTCTCGAGTACAATTGCTGTTACTGATGTCTCAGCCTTTAGTAAGATGTGATCGAGGCAATTACCAAGCCTGGTAGGAAATTCATGTGCTGGTAATAACCCTAAAGAAGAAGTAAATAAAAGGTATTCACTAAAGTTTCGGTCCACATTGTTCTTTTCCTTAATGTCCACATTGAGATCTCCAATCACAACTACATTTTTGAATGATTTTCAAGTACACATTACTGTCTCTAAACTGTTATAAAAGTTGCTAAGATCCGAATGAGATGGGGACCGATAGAGTCCTATGATTGCAGTGTTACCGACAATACAGACTAAACAATTAGCATCTTGAAAAGATGGTTCAGATATTGTATATCCAAGTCCATTTCTAACGTATATCACAACTCCATCGTTTTGTGTTAGGTGGTTGGTTGTGGCATGAGATAAGTAATTAACAAGATTAGGTGGTGTGATTGCCCCTTTTAACCAGCATTCTGAGAGTACAATTATATCAAAATCAAATTTTATCATAGATAACATACAAACTGGTCGAAATTTTTGTTAATGCTTCTTATGTTAATATGTATAATTTTTAAATTAGTATCAGGATCTTTGACGAGCTCAGAGCGTTTATTCGGCGTACTAATGTGGGAGTTGGCTATTTTGAGGTTATCAATTTCATTGGCTATATTAATTCATTTTTAACCTTATTTACAACATTAGAAAGCAACGAAACTTGCATTATAACATAATAAAAATAATGCAAATACAAGTGATAAAGCAATGTTACAAGTTTACGTTGCAGAGGCATGTTCAGGAAAATGTCAGTCACCCCATTTATCTCACTCAAATGTAACCGAATTCCAAAAAAAAACACTACAAAGTATCAAATAACCTTCATTTCGGAAGTCGGTGTTAAAGAATGAAGATATAAAACCAAAAACACCGACTTCCGAAATTAAGGTCATTTTTTAAAAAGCAGTGTTTTTTTTGGAAGTCGGTTATTTTTTTTTTATTTACTAAAACTATGCACAAGTTAAAATCACCGTACAAAGACGGTCTGTACGTATGATTTATGTATTTTTTGCCAGTGGACCGTAGGGTAACGCCCAGACTATTGTAACACTCTATGAAAATCTTGAATGAACTTTTTTTGTTAGTTGTTATCATGTTGTAATTTAATTTATTTAATGACCCAAGGGCTTTTACTTCGGCCAAAGGATAAGCACTGCCATACAACGTGGCAATTCTGCCAGCCTTTTGGGCACATTACCAGAGGCTAGCGATATGGACGAATTTTTCGACGCCATAAGTTAGATTTATATACTTAACGGTTTTTGATTTAATATTATATTTGTGTAGTTTAAATTGTTGGCTAACTAAATAAAATATGATTCATTTATTTAATAAAAAGTAGTAATTTACAAGTACTTAATTCTCGAACGAAAGTACAGTCGTACTTTTGTTCGAGAATTTACCGGTTCAAAGAATTAAGCACAGTCAACAATAGTTTAAGGTGGATGCTCCAGGGTAGCCCGCGAAATTCAAATATTTTTATGTTTTTTTGCAATTTGCCGGTCAGTGTGAAGCTGTATGTTGAACAAATACGGTTCGCGATTGTAAAGAGCATTTATCTAAAGGATTATAACCATTTGAATCATTAATATAACCTTCTAAGTTCATAGAACTCGATTGAATGTTATTTCGTGAAAAAGTCATTTTCGTTCGGCCTTTCATCCGAGTTAAACACTGTGATTTTCATTACGAATACAAGGAAAGGAAAATAACAACACGAATCTGAATCTGATGAACTCGTCGTGTTAATACAAATCTCGGCTGAGTATACGAAAGTATGAACAAAACTCGAAAAAACAAATGAAGATCGGATTACCGCTCTCCCGACAATTTTTTTGTTTCTGTGACCGGCCTGCTATTCAGCCATAAAATTTTCATCACTGTTTTTTATGATCAAAATTTGACGGCTGTTAGGCCTGTTAGTTGAAAACGTTTCTCCCTAGGGCTGCAAAGTAATATTTTCAACCCACTTTTCAGGCAACTTCAGGCCTACTTTCCGAGTATGAGTACTGAAAAGGTTATTTTTATGTTTCAGACATCGTCGTGGGCGTAGAGAAACGATTGGAATTTTATTACAACGGAGCTGTTACACACGCAGAAGTCATTCCGACAGCTAGTAAAATCTATTCAATAACGTACGACCCTGTTCACGACAGGGTACTGTTTCTCGATTACCATAACTCGAAAACGTCACTAGCCAGTTTTGATCTAGCAACAAGGAAGATAGAACCTTTAGTTACGAATACTTCTATAATAGCCAATTCTGTTATGAGTATCACCTACGACCCGGTCACCCAATTACTCTTTTGGGCAGAAGGATATCTTAAAATATATTCGTTGTCATTAAAACCTGAATCATCTTACAAAGCAGTTGGCGCAAATCTTTTATTTACGTTGGAACACAACTGCTGGGAAGTAATTGTGGACAGCTGTGGAGGGTACGTTGCTAATATAACAATTATACATAAATTATAAGTATTAAAACTCAGCCGAATTTTTATTAAACTTTGAGAATATTCATAGTTGTTTACAAATTACAGGTTCATTTACTGGGCCACAGACTATGAGATAGAGCGCGCTGCCTTTGATGGATCGAAGAGAGAAGTTTTATTATACGGCGCAGTTACCGCGCGTCGGTGTTTGACCATTGACCATCAAACACAGACAATTTACTGGGCTGAGGAAATAACGATGAATGAGCATTCTATCGAAAGTATCGACTTGAATGGAAAAAACAGAAAAACATTTAATTTAATAGGAACAGAATACGCGGCGACAGACGTAGTGGTAACAAAAGATTTTATTTACTGGAAGAGCTACAATCAAAGATCCATTTTGCGACAACCAAAGAATCAACAGCGCGCTGTGGGACCAGTTGTGTATTCTAACTCTAGCACAGACTTGTGGAATCATCGACTTACAGCAGCCAACTATACAATTAAGGAACAAACCTTGGGAATTCAGAACTGCGAAGCTCTGAAGAATACTACAGCGGATCAAAATCATAAAAATTCCACGGAGTGCTACGGTTCAACGTGTCACAACTACTGTTTCCAAGGAAATTGTAGTATGAGTGCTGAAGGACAACCAAAATGCAGGTAAAATAATTATGTTTATCTTAAAGGAGTGAATACAAGTAAGGCTGCGCAACAAACCATGCATCCCTATACCGCGAGGCGGAGTACAAGCAGTACCTCTACCATGAGTTTACGCAGCCGAAACTCGCTAGCGTCTCCGTAAATTATTTGTATGACATACTGTACAGCGCCCCTAGCGGTCACTGAAAGAATTAAAATTCGTACCATGAGCACTATAGATTTCGATAGGTTAAAAACCTCACGTAATCTATTCGATAGTGACTGGCCTCAGTACTTCACTAGCATTTTGACGAGAGAAACATATGTTTACATTAAAATTATGTACGGTTTTGAGTCTAACATAGTAAAAAAATATCTGCGAGAGCTTATTTAGCATTTATTATTATATTATATACCTACTTAAATCTATTTTAACTAAGTAGGCAAGCTGTGCCTTTCAATTATATTTAGTTAAATCATAACCCATTTTTGTTTATTTGCATTCTTCACAAAAGTTTCAAGTGGCTGGGTTTATGTAGGTACCTGGGTTGAGGGGCAAGACACTGGTCCTCACTGTTTAAAATAATCCAAATAATAATCTATTGCAAACTTTCAAACCACACATCACAACATCAAAACGCAGCTCTGTGACACAACGTCAACAATGGAACAGAAAAAACAGTTTTTTTCTACGGGCTCTAGCAAGCCGCGTCTACCGGCGAAGCATCGCTACGTCGCGCTGCGCCTCGAAGCGACTCGGGCTGTTTCGCTACGACTCGTATTTATAATTCTCTCACTGAAATGTGTCCAAAGTTGTTTTACTACGTACAGGTTACTTTTAATTTTTTGCTAATATTTCAGAGTTACATTTTTTTTTGCACATAGAAGTGTTGATCCTAACACTTTCATATGAAAATATATATAAGTATACAGTATGTCTACGACATATATGCAATAATTGAAACCACAAGTAACACTTGTCCACAGAAGTATAAATAAATTTTTATAAATTTAAAAAAACGTAAATGAAAAAATTTAAGTTTTCAAACAAAATAAATATGAAAATAAATTTAGTAAAAGAAAATCACCCTATTTAGAAAACGTACCTTGACCTCGACTGACCTCGAGAAGTGCGGCAACAATGCTCGCGCGGCGGCGTTTTGATTTATCTTTGCCAATTGCGATGAAATTCAGTATGGTTATTTTTCACCCGTTCTTTTTTACTTCGTGATAAGTTGATTACTGAACTAATCTAAATAAATTCTGTCATAGCACAAGATGGATTAAAACTTAAATTTTCTCATGTTCAAAATGTCCACCAAGTTTTTGAATGCACAAGTGACATAGCCGAACAATGTTGTCCCGAACCTTGCCCAGCAAATTTCGACCAGGATCCGAGTGTTTATTTCACCGTAAAAAATAAGTACCTAGGTATGTACAAATAAAATTAAAAACACAATTTACACACACACAAAAGTCAAGTACCTACTCAGTGTCTATTTCACTGTAAGAAAATAATTAAACTAATACATACAAGTAAATAACAAAAATCACGTAAAACAATGCGTGTACCTAAGTACCTATCAAATCTTTGCGAAATGCACACACGCTATCCCGGAAGACTCGCGGTGAACTGACAAAGCACCACTTACATCCGTGCTGGCAATAAAAGTCATAGGTAAATAGGGTAAACAATGTAATAATTATCTTTTATCGATACTTTTCTACAATTACTTATCTAATAAAGACTTAATACGCAATCAAGGCATTACAATACAAGTACTTTTGTGTAATAACCGTATTTAACAGTGAAGTGATAATTAAATTTATTGGACTTTTATAATAAATGTTAATTTTTGTACGTTTCGACTTACGAAACTACCGTAGGTACTACCTAGATAGTGAGTAATTTTCTGGGTAGAAAACGGGTGAGTACTTTTTTTAATAGGATGTTTCTTCCTAAAATGTGAACATTATTACATTATTTTTTATCTCTAAATCCACTCAATTATAATTTTTAATCAGAATAGGTAGGTAGGTACATAGTGGTGCTATAATAATTCTAAACTAACCGTGTCCATTAAAAATAGAACATCTTTTTTGCTAACCGATCATTATTCTCTTCAAAAGACAATGAGAGAAAGCTGATAATACTGTCGATAACTGTGTCCAACCCTACGCGTCGAGCGCGCGCGCAACCTGCTCCCCGCGCCCCTCCTCGCCAAAAGCCGAAGGCCTTTGAAAAAGCCGACACACGCGTGCCGCGTCCTTTTGTACTAAGCTGACAAACGAACCGCGCCGCCGTGACCCGCCGTGTACACTTGCAGGTATTGTTGGAGTGTCTCAGTGAAATTGAATTTGAGTAAAAATAACAAAATAAAATTTCAGCCGTGACAGGTCAAGAACATTTCACAAGGAGAAATTTCACGTACGAATGTAACGAAAAACAAACAACATTAAGATTTTTAATAGTCGGTCCTACAATGTTCCCTCTGGTTAGGGACAAAAGCCTCTTCTCTGTGAGATGGAGTGGGTTGCAATCCACTACGCGGGCATACGGGTTGGTAGAAATCACATGTCTTCGATTTTTTTTTCTAGGATATCTTTCATTCATTCACCGTTTTGAGAGCAGTGATGATAAATAAATTACACAATGAAAAGTGCTTGCCTGGTCTCACCCACGACCTTTAACTATTCGTAAGTCGGGGGCTTTACCACTGGGCCACAACAGCTTTGTTCTGTTTTCAATTAAAATGCAATACAAACACATTGAAGTCCCGCCTGTCGTTTAGGTGTACTGATTTCGCATTTTAGGTAAATAGGTAAAATGAGTACAACTGCGTAGGTGAATGATTGCACAGCGTGGCAACGTCGCTTTTCAATGTTCAAGGATTCAAGTTCATTGTACTATTAACCTACTGTTGCAATTCTACAGAGTGTTCAAATTTGCTTTAAATTAAAACTCGACTTTTTGACAAAACTACTGGACCGATTTCGTTACTTTTTTGTATAGCGTTATCAAATATCATAACTAGTATTTGGTTTCAAGGATTGCATATACATATGTCGTAGACATACGGTATATAATTATGTTCACTTAACTTAGCAAAATGTAGCAATTACCGCAATTACCTAACATTTTTTCTCAATGTTTGATTGATAGGCATCAAAAAGTGCTTCCCCTGAAAGAATAATAATCAATTAAACATCACTCAGTGCAAGTACAGCGCACGTCACATCTCTTGCACAAAACATTTGAAACGCAGCGTATAGATCACGCGCCTGTTTGCCTAAGGCGTAATCTTAATACACACGCAGACGTACTGTCACGTGCCTGTTCACTTGTGGCGTTATCATTATACACACGCAGTCGTACTGTCACGCGCCTGTTTGCCTGTGGCGTTATCCTTAAACACACGCAGACGTACTGTCACGCGCCTGTTTGCCTGATGCGTTATCTTAATACACACGCAGACGTACTGTCACGTGCATGTTTGCCTGATGCGTTATCTTAATACACACGCAGACGTACTGTCACGTGCCTGTTCACTTGTGGCGTTATCATTATACACACGCAGTCGTACTGTCACGCGCCTGTTTGCCTGTGGCGTTATCCTTAAACACACGCAGACGTACTGTCACGCGCCTGTTTGCCTGATGCGTTATCTTAATACACACGCAGACGTACTGTCACGTGCATGTTCGCTTGTGGCGTTATCATTATACACACACACGCCGTCGTACTGTCACGCGCCTGTTTGCCTGTGGCGTTATCCTTAAACACACGCAGACGTACTGTCACGCGCCTGTTTGCCTGATGCGTTATCTTAATACACACGCAGACGTACTGTCACGTGCATGTTTGCCTGATGCGTTATCTTAATACACACGCAGACGTACTGTCACGTGCATGTTCGCTTGTGGCGTTATCATTATACACACACACGCCGTCGTACTGTCACGCGCCTGTTTGCCTGTGGCGTTATCCTTAAACACACGCAGACGTACTGTCACGCGCCTTTTTGCCTGATGCGTTATCTTAATACACACGCAGACGTACTGTCACGTGCATGTTTGCCTGATGCGTTATCTTAATACACACGCAGACGTACTGTCACGTGCATGTTCGCTTGTGGCGTTATCATTATACACACACACGCCGTCGTACTGTCACGCGCCTGTTTGCCTGTGGCGTTATCCTTAAACACACGCAGACGTACTGTCACGCGCCTGTTTGCCTGATGCGTTATCTTAATACACACGCAGACGTACTGTCACGTGCATGTTTGCCTGATGCGTTATCTTAATACACACGCAGACGTACTGTCACGTGCATGTTCGCTTGTGGCGTTATCATTATACACACACACGCCGTCGTACTGTCACGCGCCTGTTTGCCTGTGGCGTTATCCTTAAACACACGCAGACGTACTGTCACGCGCCTGTTTGCCTGATGCGTTATCTTAATACACACGCAGACGTACTGTCACGTGCATGTTTGCCTGATGCGTTATCTTAATACACACGCAGACGTACTGTCACGTGCATGTTCGCTTGTGGCGTTATCATTATACACACACACGCCGTCGTACTGTCACGCGCCTGTTTGCCTGTGGCGTTATCCTTAAACACACGCAGACGTACTGTCACGCGCCTGTTTGCCTGAGGCGTTATCTTAATACACACGTAGACGTACTGTCACGTGCATGTTCGCTTGTGGCGTTATCATTATACACACACACGCCGTCGTACTGTCACGCGCCTGTTTGCCTGTGGCGTTATCCTTAAACACACGCAGACGTACTGTCACGCGCCTGTTTGCCTGATGCGTTATCTTAATACACACGCAGACGTACTGTCACGTGCCTGTTTGCCTGTGGCGTTATCTTAATACACCCGCAGACGTACTGTCACGCGCCTGTTTGCCTAAGGCGTAATCTTAATACACACGCAGACGTACTGTCACGTGCCTGTTTGCCTGTGGCGTTATCTTAATACACCCGCAGACGTACTGTCACGTGCCTGTTTGCCTGTGGCGTTATCTTAATACACCCGCAGACGTACTGTCACGTGCCTGTTCACTTGTGGCGTTATCATTATACACACACACGCCGTCGTACTGTCACGCGCCTGTTTGCCTGTGGCGTTATCCTTAAACACACGCAGACGTACTGTCACGCGCCTGTTTGCCTGTGGCGTTATCCTTAAACACACCCAGACGTACTGTCACGCGCCTCTTTGCCTGAGGCGTTATCTTAATACACACGCAGTCGTACTGTCACGCGCCTGTTTGCCTGTGGCGTTATCCTTAAACACACGCAGACGTACTGTCACGCGCCTCTTTGCCTGAGGCGTTATCTTAATACACCCGCAGACGTACTGTCACGTGCCTGTTCACTTGTGGCGTTATCATTATACACACACACGCCGTCGTACTGTCACGCGCCTGTTTGCCTGTGGCGTTATCCTTAAACACACGCAGACGTACTGTCACGCGCCTGTTTGCCTGTGGCGTTATCCTTAAACACACGCAGACGTACTGTCACGCGCCTGTTCGCTTGTGGCGTTATCTTAATACACACGCAGACGTACTGTCACGCGCCTGTTTGCCTGATGCGTTATCTTAATACACACGCAGACGTACTGTCACGTGTCTGTTCGCTTGTGGCGTTATCTTAATACACACGCAGACGTACTGTCACGAGCCTGTTTGCCTGTGGCGTTATCATAATACACACGCAGTCGTACTGTCACGCGCCTGTTTGCCTGTGGCGTTATCCTTAAACACACGCAGACGTACTGTCACGCGCCTGTTTGCCTGTGGCGTTATCCTTAAACACACGCAGACGTACTGTCACGCGCCTGTTTGCCTGATGCGTTATCTTAATACACACGCAGACGTACTGTCACGCGCCTGTTTGCCTGATGCGTTATCTTAATACACACGCAGACGTACTGTCACGTGCATGTTTGCCTGATGCGTTATCTTAATACACACGCAGACGTACTGTCACGTGCATGTTCGCTTGTGGCGTTATCATTATACACACACACGCCGTCGTACTGTCACGCGCCTGTTTGCCTGTGGCGTTATCCTTAAACACACGCAGACGTACTGTCACGCGCCTGTTTGCCTGATGCGTTATCTTAATACACACGCAGACGTACTGTCACGTGCATGTTTGCCTGATGCGTTATCTTAATACACACGCAGACGTACTGTCACGTGCATGTTCGCTTGTGGCGTTATCATTATACACACACACGCCGTCGTACTGTCACGCGCCTGTTTGCCTGTGGCGTTATCCTTAAACACACGCAGACGTACTGTCACGCGCCTGTTTGCCTGAGGCGTTATCTTAATACACACGTAGACGTACTGTCACGTGCATGTTCGCTTGTGGCGTTATCATTATACACACACACGCCGTCGTACTGTCACGCGCCTGTTTGCCTGTGGCGTTATCCTTAAACACACGCAGACGTACTGTCACGCGCCTGTTTGCCTGATGCGTTATCTTAATACACACGCAGACGTACTGTCACGTGCCTGTTTGCCTGTGGCGTTATCTTAATACACCCGCAGACGTACTGTCACGCGCCTGTATGCCTAAGGCGTAATCTTAATACACACGTAGACGTACTGTCACGTGCCTGTTTGCCTGTGGCGTTATCTTAATACACCCGCAGACGTACTGTCACGTGCCTGTTTGCCTGTGGCGTTATCTTAATACACCCGCAGACGTACTGTCACGTGCCTGTTCACTTGTGGCGTTATCATTATACACACACACGCCGTCGTACTGTCACGCGCCTGTTTGCCTGTGGCGTTATCCTTAAACACACGCAGACGTACTGTCACGCGCCTGTTTGCCTGTGGCGTTATCCTTAAACACACCCAGACGTACTGTCACGCGCCTCTTTGCCTGAGGCGTTATCTTAATACACACGCAGTCGTACTGTCACGCGCCTGTTTGCCTGTGGCGTTATCCTTAAACACACGCAGACGTACTGTCACGCGCCTCTTTGCCTGAGGCGTTATCTTAATACACCCGCAGACGTACTGTCACGTGCCTGTTCACTTGTGGCGTTATCATTATACACACACACGCCGTCGTACTGTCACGCGCCTGTTTGCCTGTGGCGTTATCCTTAAACACACGCAGACGTACTGTCACGCGCCTGTTTGCCTGTGGCGTTATCCTTAAACACACGCAGACGTACTGTCACGCGCCTGTTCGCTTGTGGCGTTATCTTAATACACACGCAGACGTACTGTCACGCGCCTGTTTGCCTGATGCGTTATCTTAATACACACGCAGACGTACTGTCACGTGTCTGTTCGCTTGTGGCGTTATCTTAATACACACGCAGACGTACTGTCACGAGCCTGTTTGCCTGTGGCGTTATCATAATACACACGCAGTCGTACTGTCACGCGCCTGTTTGCCTGTGGCGTTATCCTTAAACACACGCAGACGTACTGTCACGCGCCTGTTTGCCTGTGGCGTTATCCTTAAACACACGCAGACGTACTGTCACGCGCCTGTTTGCCTGATGCGTTATCTTAATACACACGCAGACGTACTGTCACGCGCCTGTTTGCCTGTGGCGTTATCCTAATACACACGCAGACGTACTGTCACGCGTCTGTTTGCCTGTGGCGTTATCCTAATACACACGCAGATGTACTGTCACGCGCCTGTTTGACTGAGGCGTTATCTTAATACACCCGCAGACGTACTGTCACGTGCCTGTTCACTTGTGGCGTTATCATTATACACACACACGCCGTCGTACTGTCACGCGCCTGTTTGCCTGATGCGTTATCTTAATACACACGCAGACGTACTGTCACGTGCCTGTTCACTTGTGGCGTTATCATTATACACACACACGCCGTCGTACTGTCACGCGCCTGTTTGGCTGTGGCGTTATCCTTAAACACACGCAGACGTACTGTCACGCGCCTGTTTGCCTGTGGCGTTATCCTTAAACACACGCAGACGTACTGTCACGCGCCTCTTTGCCTGAGGCGTTATCTTAATACACACGCAGACGTACTGTCACGCGCCTGTTTGCCTGTGGCGTTATCCTTAAACACACGCAGACGTACTGTCACGCGCCTGTTTGCCTGATGCGTTATCTTAATACACACGCAGACGTACTGTCACGTGTCTGTTCGCTTGTGGCGTTATCTTAATACACACGCAGACGTACTGTCACGCGCCTGTTTGCCTGATGCGTTATCTTAATACACACGCAGACGTACTGTCACGTGCCTGTTCACTTGTGGCGTTATCATTATACACACACACGCCGTCGTACTGTCACGCGCCTGTTTGCCTGTGGCGTTATCCTTAAACACACGCAGACGTACTGTCACGCGCCTGTTTGCCTGTGGCGTTATCCTTAAACACACGCAGACGTACTGTCACGCGCCTGTTCGCTTGTGGCGTTATCTTAATACACACGCAGACGTACTGTCACGCGCCTGTTTGCCTGATGCGTTATCTTAATACACACGCAGACGTACTGTCACGTGTCTGTTCGCTTGTGGCGTTATCTTAATACACACGCAGACGTACTGTCACGAGCCTGTTTGCCTGTGGCGTTATCCTTAAACACACGCAGACGTACTGTCACGCGCCTGTTTGCCTGTGGCGTTATCCTTAAACACACGCAGACGTACTGTCACGCGCCTGTTCGCTTGTGGCGTTATCTTAATACACACGCAGACGTACTGTCACGCGCCTGTTTGCCTGATGCGTTATCTTAATACACACGCAGACGTACTGTCACGTGTCTGTTCGCTTGTGGCGTTATCATAATACACACGCAGTCGTACTGTCACGCGCCTGTTTGCCTGTGGCGTTATCCTTAAACACACGCAGACGTACTGTCACGCGCCTGTTTGCCTGATGCGTTATCTTAATACACACGCAGACGTACTGTCACGTGTCTGTTCGCTTGTGGCGTTATCTTAATACACACGCAGACGTACTGTCACGCGCCTGTTTGCCTGTGGCGTTATCCTTAAACACACGCAGACGTACTGTCACGCGCCTGTTTGCCTGTGGCGTTATCCTTAAACACACGCAGACGTACTGTCACGCGCCTGTTCGCTTGTGGCGTTATCTTAATACACACGCAGACGTACTGTCACGCGCCTGTTTGCCTGATGCGTTATCTTAATACACACGCAGACGTACTGTCACGTGTCTGTTCGCTTGTGGCGTTATCATAATACACACGCAGTCGTACTGTCACGCGCCTGTTTGCCTGTGGCGTTATCCTTAAACACACGCAGACGTACTGTCACGCGCCTGTTTGCCTGTGGCGTTATCCTTAAACACACGCAGACGTACTGTCACGCGCCTGTTCACTTGTGGCGTTATCATTATACACACGCAGACGTACTGTCACGCGCCTGTTTGCCTGTGGCGTTATCCTAATACACACGCAGACGTACTGTCACGCGCCTGTTTGCCTGTGGCGTTATCCTAATACACACGCAGATGTACTGTCACGCGCCTGTTTGCCTGAGGCGTTATCTTAATACACCCGCAGACGTACTGTCACGTGCCTGTTCACTTGTGGCGTTATCATTATACACACACACGCCGTCGTACTGTCACGCGCCTGTTTGCCTGATGCGTTATCTTAATACACACGCAGACGTACTGTCACGTGTCTGTTCGCTTGTGGCGTTATCTTAATACACACGCAGACGTACTGTCACGCGCCTGTTTGCCTGTGGCGTTATCCTAATACACACGCAGATGTACTGTCACGCGCCTGTTTGCCTGTGGCGTTATCCTTAAACACACGCAGACGTACTGTCACGCGCCTGTTCACTTGTGGCGTTATCATTATACACACGCAGACGTACTGTCACGCGCCTGTTTGCCTGTGGCGTTATCCTAATACACACGCAGACGTACTGTCACGCGCCTGTTTGCCTGTGGCGTTATCCTAATACACACGCAGATGTACTGTCACGCGCCTGTTTGCCTGAGGCGTTATCTTAATACACCCGCAGACGTACTGTCACGTGCCTGTTCACTTGTGGCGTTATCATTATACACACACACGCCGTCGTACTGTCACGCGCCTGTTTGCCTGATACGTTATCTTAATACACACGCAGACGTACTGTCACGTGTCTGTTCGCTTGTGGCGTTATCTTAATACACACGCAGACGTACTGTCACGCGCCTGTTTGCCTGTGGCGTTATCCTAATACACACGCAGATGTACTATCACGCGCCTGTTCGCCTATGGCGTTATCCTTAAACACACGCAGACGTACTGTCACGCGCCTGTTTGCCTGTGGCGTTATCCTTAAACACACGCAGACGTACTGTCACGCGCCTGTTTGCCTGTGGCGTTATCCTTAAACACACGCAGACGTACTGTCACGCGCCTGTTTGCCTGTGGCGTTATCCTTAAACACACGCAGACGTACTGTCACGCGCCTGTTTGCCTGATGCGTTATCTTAATACACACGCAGACGTACTGTCACGTGTCTGTTCGCTTGTGGCGTTATCTTAATACACACGCAGACGTACTGTCACGCGCCTGTTTGCCTGTGGCGTTATCCTAATACACACGCAGACGTACTGTCACGCGCCTGTTCGCCTGTGGCGTTATCCTTAAACACACGCAGACGTACTGTCACGCGCCTGTTTGCCTGAGGCGTTATCTTAATACACCCGCAGACGTACTGTCACGTGCCTGTTCACTTGTGGCGTTATCATTATACACACGCAGACGTACTGTCACGCGCCTGTTTGCCTGTGGCGTTATCCTTAAACACACGCAGACGTACTGTCACGCGCCTGTTTGCCTGAGGCGTTATCTTAATACACCCGCAGACGTACTGTCACGTGCCTGTTCACTTGTGGCGTTATCATTATACACACGCAGACGTACTGTCACGCGCCTGTTTGCCTGTGGCGTTATCCTAATACACACGCAGACGTACTGTCACGCGCCTGTTTGCCTGTGGCGTTATCCTTAAACACACGCAGACGTACTGTCACGCGCCTGTTTGCCTGTGGCGTTATCCTTAAACACACGCAGACGTACTGTCACGCGCCTCTTTGCCTGAGGCGTTATCTTAATACACACGCAGTCGTACTGTCACGCGCCTGTTTGCCTGTGGCGTTATCCTTAAACACACGCAGACGTACTGTCACGCGCTTGTTTGCCTGTGGCGTTATCCTTAAACACACGCAGACGTACTGTCACGCGCCTGTTTGCCTGAGGCGTTATCTTAATACACCCGCAGACGTACTGTCACGTGCCTGTTCACTTGTGGCGTTATCATTATACACACACACGCCGTCATACTGTCACGCGCCTGTTTGCCTGTGGCGTTATCCTTAAACACACGCAGACGTACTGTCACGCGCCTGTTTGCCTGTGGCGTTATCCTTAAACACACGCAGACGTACTGTCACGCGCCTCTTTGCCTGAGGCGTTATCTTAATACACACGCAGTCGTACTGTCACGCGCCTGTTTGCCTGTGGCGTTATCCTTAAACACACGCAGACGTACTGTCACGCGCCTCTTTGCCTGAGGCGTTATCTTGATACACACGCAGACGTACTGTCACGCGCCTGTTTGCCTGTGGCGTTATCCTTAAACACACGCAGACGTACTGTCACGCGCCTGTTTGCCTGTGGCGTTATCCTTAAACACACGCAGACGTACTGTCACGCGCCTGTTTGCCTGATGCGTTATCTTAATACACACGCAGACGTACTGTCACGCGCCTGTTTGCCTGAGGCGTTATCATTAAACACACGCAGACGTACGGTCACGCGCCTGTTCGCCTGTGGCGTTATCATTAAACACACGCAGACGTACGGTCACGCGCCTGTTCGCCTGTGGCGTTATCATTAAACACACGCAGACGTACGGTCACGCGCCTGTTCGCCTGTGGCGTTATCATTAAACACACGCAGACGTACGGTCACGCGCCTGTTTGCCTGATGCGTTATCTTAATACACACGCAGACGTACTGTCACGCGCCTGTTTGCCTGTGGCGTTATCCTTAAACACACGCAGACGTACTGTCACGTGTCTGTTCGCTTGTGGCGTTATCTTAATACACACGCAGACGTACGGTCACGCGCCTGTTCGCCTGTGGCGTTATCATTAAACACACGCAGACGTACGGTCACGCGCCTGTTCGCCTGTGGCGTTATCATTAAACACACGCAGACGTACGGTCACGCGCCTGTTCGCCTGTGGCGTTATCATTAAACACACGCAGACGTACGGTCACGCGCCTGTTCGCCTGTGGCGTTATCATTAAACACACGCAGACGTACGGTCACGCGCCTGTTCGCCTGTGGCGTTATCATTAAACACACGCAGACGTACGGTCACGCGCCTGTTCGCCTGTGGCGTTATCATTATACACACGCAGCATACGCGATCGTCACGATAGTTAGTTCGGCAAAACCAACCGCAAATCGTTTTCGCCGAATAAATAAATGCTGTTACTTGTCACAAATATTTGTTAGATTGTCGATTATCGAGTAACGCAGTTTATTGTCTTCATTATTTCAGTTGTGAAGCTGGTTACTCCGGGGAAAGGTGCGAAGTGAACGTGTGTTACAAGCACTGTTTGCATGGCGGCGTCTGCTCCTTGAATGAGGAGGATGAACCCTTTTGTCAGTGTACAGCGGAGTACGAGGGAGAACGATGCGACGTCACTACCTCACTCACTCATGGTGTCCATGCTGAGGACGCGACGCAAGAAATGCTACGAGACCTGCGCAGGGAAGCGAAAAAAGTTATTACAGAAGAGCTCAAACGTGCCCTGCACTTTTTCTCTGATAAAATAGATGAGTACGAAGCCAAGATATAAAAAAGTTTAAAATCTGAAACCCGACTATTGAAAAATCGCACTATAAAAAGTACGAGAGCAAAAATACAAACGTACATACTTTATAGAGAATTTTAAAACTATTTTACTTTTTTTACTGCTTTAACCCTTTTTAATCGTGATATGTTAGAGAAAGGCGTGGTTTTAGCCCGTAAGATTCCGACATAATCATCTTCATCTAACCTATGAGAGGTACTCGTGAGTATTTCCACACTATGATGAAATCATAGGTACTCCGTATTTCAAAAGTTGCTTACTTATTATGACGCAATGTGAAAAAAGACACGAACGGAGATAGTATTTTTATTGCGTTAAAGCGTCCACGCGGACGACACGCGACGTCGCGAGAAGCAGCTATTACTAGCTGCTTCCCGCGACGTCGTCCGCGAGCATGAAACAAGAAAATAACCTCATCTGAAACTGTTCTCTCTCTCATCTGAGCGTGTTCCCGGTTGTGTCCTCAGCTGGTTTTTGCTTCGGAGCCCGGGGTCCGCTTTCCGGCTTTTTGTTCTCCACTTCGCACGGTCTTCGGCATCCTTAGTTGAGAGTCCATTAGCACGCATATTATCCTGGACAACATCAAGCCAGCACTTCTTGGGTTTTCCCCTTCTGCCAGGGCTCGGCGGAGGTGGCATAGCCAGACACTTGTTTCCTATGTAGTTTGCCGGTTTACGCAAGACGTGGCCGTACCAGCAAAGGCGGCTCTCCTGCAGTTTGTCTGCTATGTCTCGGACATGGAGGCTGCTGCGAAGTGAGGAGTTTATTACGAGGTCCTTTCACGAAACTCCACATATCCAGCGCAACATATCTCATCTGAAACTGTTACGTAATAACTATTTTAATGTTTTTAATGCGGGTTAATCGTAGTGATGTTCAAAGGTTCGCTGTGGTCGTATCCGCCACCTTATATCCTATGAGATAAGGTATATTTCTTGTTTCATACTTTTTAGAGCGCGATCTTTCAGTAAGAATATGTCTTTACATGTAAATAACTACGACTTTAATAGTTGGCCTTGAAAAGAGCGTGGCCTCCCATGGCCCACCCACCTTAATCGGGTTTTAGTATTTGTATTTAATTTTTTTATTGTAGAATATAGTGTAGTCATAAGAAACAACACAGATTCTAAATATTCGTAAACAACACTTATTTTGTTTTGTAGCTTATTTCCTTTTTTTTCTATCTTTTAACTCATAATAAATGCTATCCTTCATATATTAAAAAGTTAAAAAGTATTTATTTTGTCTATAGTTTAAAAATATAAAAATTTGGATTCGTTTAAACTACGTAGATGAGGCCGGTTTCCTAGCTGAACCTGCTACCCTTTTAAGAATGGGAAATCATCAAATGACTCCTCCCGCTCTAGTTAAAGCAGAAGGGAGTGTCAGACTTGGTAGCTGACTACCCTAAGATGAAACATTGAAACAAAATCTGAAGTCAAAATCTCTTTTAATATTCAACCAATGTAATTGACATATCATATGAAAACCATATTAGATTAATTATAGAAGGACTTATTATGAAATGCACATCAATAAACTTATTACCGGTCAATTTATTTACATCAATCACATTGTTTTCTTAGGTTTGAAAGTTACTCATAATAGATCTAGGGGAAGAAACTTAGGGAAAGATATGTAAAAAAGATTGTAATACTTAATATCATGAGATATATGTAAATTACATTATGTAAAATATATGAAAATGCATATATAATATCATGTAAGTGTCTATAATACTCATTGTAAAATGTTTATTTTTCTCTCTATTTTGTAACCATTTGCAATTTTTTTAATTTTGTGATGTCTAAACAGGCAACTTTGGTTCTTAGAACCAACCTAAATATACTGGTAACATGTCTCCGCATTTAATTTGCAATAAAGAATTTTGAATTTGAATTTTAAATTTTTAAACTAAAAAACATACAACCACGCCTGCCATGTCTAAAACTATCGTGGTACCATTTCGAAGTTTTTTGAAGTGAAAACTTCTTTAGCGGCTTTGAGCACTTTTCTATGACCTGATCTTCACGTGACCTGATAGAAAATTCGTAAGACGGATGACGTTTCAGGACAGGTGACCCGATTGAAGATTCATAAGACGGATGATTCAAAAATACACAACGTTAATGTTCAAGTTTTCACTTCTGCCGGCACTCCCGGAGTGCAACCCGTTTTTTTTTCTCTTGAAATATACTTGAAAGTGACTTGACAGCGACATTTTTGTGCTACCACTATAGTGTCTGCATGTTACCGTTGATCCATTACGCCTGTACTCTCAGAAGTTGGAGACACAAACTAGAGAACTGATTAGCACCATTTTGCAACTTGCCTTATAGCCCCGTAAGCCATAAGCTTATTGGCTGCAAAGGATAAACTTTTTAACCGACTTCCAAAAAAGGAGCAGGTTCTCAATTCGACGGGTATTTTTTTATGTATTTACACCGAATACTCCGATGCTTCTGATCCGATTTGTGTGATTCTTTCTCGATGTGGCATATCGGCCATATGGTCCCGTAAAATTTTTATTCAGTTTGGCTTTGTAATTTTTATTATAAGTCGGTGTCAAAATATGAAGAAAATAACGAAAACACCGACTTCCGAAATTAAAGTTATTTTTAACCGACTTCCCAAAAAGGAGGAGGTTATCAATTCGGTTGCATGTTTTTTTTTTTATGTTTGTTACCTCATAACTCCGACAATTATGAACCGATTTGATTTTTTTTTTGTTTTATCTGAAAGGAAATACTTGCAGATTGGTCCCATTTAAATCATATCAAAATCGGTTACGAACTTTGCATTTTAAATCCAAATAGCTGGAATTTGATGATTCTTTGATAATCGAAATTGTTGTTAGGTGTGGGGCACCACTAAAAAGTGAAAAATAAAAAACTTTTTACAAAAAAATACAACCGACTTCTAAAAAAAAAAACACTACAAGGTAAAAAATAACTTTAATTTCGGAAGTCGGTGTTTTTTTTTGTAAAAAGTTTTTTTACTTTGTAGTGTTTTTTTTTTGGAGTTGGTTGTATTTTTTTGTAAAAAGTTTTTTCATACACTGCGCTAGATGAAACAACAAGCTTTTCAACCATGCTCGCGTTGATGATAGACCGATCGGGAAGGGCCCTCTTAGGCGACCAACATCGTCGACCACATCATTGCGTTCCATCGATTGAGATTGTGGTCAATTGCAAACATGGCAAAAGTAAAACTTCCGCCCCACCAAAACCAGTGTCCCACATATTAAGTCCAAAATAATCTGGCCCACACCGAGTGTAAGGTTGTGCGTAGTGTCCATGACACAAGTAGCGCGATGGTGCGATAACCGCGGTCCGGTATTTAAGGAAACCGACCCAAGGACCCGGCGCGTCCTTGGCAACACAGCACGAATTCGCGGCCGGCTATTACTTATTGTATTGTTAAAGTTGGCTGATGTGGTACGGGAACTTTGTAATGCTTGTGGTTGAGTAGAATTACTATACACAGAGGAGCAGTTTTATGGGGTCCGTAGCCAAATGGCAAAAACAGAACCCTTATAAATTCGTCATGTCTGTCTGTCCGTCCGTATGTCACAGCCACTTTTCTCCGAAACTATAGAAATATGCTGCTGAAACTTGGTTAGTAGATGTATTCTGTGAACCGCATTAAGATTTTCACACAAAAATAGAAAAAAAAAACAATCAATTTTGGGGGTCTCCCCATACTTAGCACTGAAACTCAACATTTTTTTTTTTCATCATACCTATACGTGTGGGGTATCTATGGATAAGTCTTCAAAAATGATATTGAGGTTTCTAATATCATTATTTTTCTAAATTGAATAGTTTGCGAGAGAGACACTTCTAAAGTGGTAAAATGTGTATCCCCCCCTGTAACTTCTAAAATAAGAGAATGATAAAACCAAAAAAAATATATAATGTATATTACCACGTAAACTACCAGCAAAAATTGGTTCGAACGACATCTAATAAGTAGTTTTTTTAATACGTCATAAATCGTGAATCGCAACTTTTGCTTATAATATAATACCTACAGGTTTATACGGAGCCCTCAGTGCGCGAGTTTGACTCGCACTTAGCCGGTTTTTTTAGTATTACGCGTTCGACCACTATCTCACCTGATGGTAAGCGATGATGCCGTCTAAGATGGAACACGCTTGCCTAGAAGTAACCTTTCACTCTTGACTTAAGAGTCCTATTACGAATCGTAAATGCTCGTTTGCAATAGACGAAGTTACGCTGGTCTGCGTTGGGAGTACATCTATAGTCCGCGAAACAATTTTGATATTTACTAGTCTGAATAGGATTATAGTTTATTTGAGCGCTCGCGCGAGACTGAGGAGCACGCGCGCGCTGAATTGACGCAGAACATATAGTACTTTAATTTTATTTATTGTAATTTTGTTTTATTATATTGACAAACGAAAACTAATGAAACGTATTCATTGTAGATTGAAATTTTATATCATATTAATTTATTTGTTAAAATTGTTTATAAATGGAATATAATGGACGCTGAATCAAGACATTTCTGGCTTAAATTAGGCTTTATTTACGTTTTTTTTTTCCGTGAAAACTCAAGGAATTTAAAGAAATTCTAGTACTCCAACATTAAACAAGTAAAACATTCAACTTACCTTTTAGTAATTTCAGCTTTTAAAAGAATTGATTGCAACAATGTGAATTTGACCGTCAAAGTTCCATCGCCGATATTTTTTCTTGCAAACTGATTTCGTAAAATATCTATAGTAAATTACACGAAAAGAAAAATGAAAATGTGTAACTCTAACTTACAAGAAAGAGACTGGCACTATCGTTATTCAGGATCAAATAATTAAAATATCTTACTGCTGCTGAAAATTACAGCGTCAAAAATCTTGAATTTTCGTAAAAAATGTAATAGGACTCTTAAACACTCCCAGGTTGTAGCTATCAGGAAACAGACTCCGGTAGGGAAATCCACTCCTTAACAGTACGCACTATGAATGTGTTCCCAAAACGTTTTTTGGGTGTGGGTAAGATGTCCACCATGTACCATGTGGTGGCGCAACTCCGTTCGTCTTGTGGTCCGATGGTGGAACGGGCTAGGCGGAATTAAATTATGCAATTCTGTCGCACATTCCTCGAAACAGTCGTAGAAAACTGCGTGCTTTTATTTAGTCTGGTGAAGACCTGTGGATTCAGATGAAAACTGTTTAAGAAAATTCATCTAGATCAGCCGAAAGACGTCCCTGCCGGAGTTGCGGGATTATTCGCAAGAGACACCGTGGCTCCGGAACACAAAGGGCAATGAAGGAACATGGATGGGTTTTAGTCAGTAGAAGTCTGACACTCCCTCCCGCTACACCCAGAGCGGGAGGAGTCATTGGATGATTTCCCATCCCTTAAAAAAAAAAAGCCGAAAGACGTCCATTGCTTCTCCACTCCTTCAAGTATCGCCACAACAAGCGGTCCTGTGCGTCTCGCATCCATCGGCTACCCGCGACCTTCATCAGCTCAAGGATATTCACAAGTGTTTTTCATTCCATTAACAAGATCAGATATTGATTATACTCGTAAAAGTTTATTTCAGACTACATGTATATACAATTCAATAAAATAAAATAAACAACTCTTAACTAACTAAAACTAAAAATAAAACTAACATATGGCGTCGAAAAATTCGTCCGCATCGCTAGCCACTGGTGGAGCCCAAAAGGCTGGCAGCATTGTGACGTTGTATGGCAATGCTTATCCTTTGGCCGAGGTAAAAGCCAGGCCTTGGGTCTCGCGAAGTGTCAACTAAGGGTCTTCACAGGTCTTTATGCTATTCCCATAGTATCTAAATATGTATAGTAATCTCAGTTTATGTGGTAGCTTAGTCGAAACTAATATTGTAAAGAGTACATGGCATAACAAAGTATACAAAAAAATCTACAGGAGAGGTCTTCGCCCACAACGGTATGTTCCTAAAGAGTCATAAAAAATCACCTAGTACCTACTAAAATACTAGCTCGTACATAAAAAGAGAAGAAACAAATATAGCCAATCAAAGCTTACGTCCACAGGTATATGGTGGACATCCCAACGATACACACAAAACTTTTTGGGAATAGGTCATTGAAAGAAAGAAAGAAAAAGAATTTATTTGATACAACACAAGGCACAACTCAATAGATGTGTAACACAAAAAAAAGAAGCATGTAAATAAATCAACATTTGTGTGCCTCAAGGCTGCACCAAAATAGGTCCAGTTCAGCATGTATGCCAGACAACTAGTGCCTGACGCTGGTTTTCAACTGAACCTGCGGTTGTGACGCAACACGCGTGAGCATACAGGTGGTAGCTACATTGAAATTCCCGAGTCTATGTTTCCTAAAAGCGACAACACCCCCAAGCTAAAGTCAAGCGTTCTCGGTAAGCGTGGTACATCGTCGACCAAATCACCGCATTCCATAAGAGAGGTAGTAATCAAACGCGTGCCTATCAATAGTAAAAAAAAAACGATCCAAATCTCTATGAAATCTCAAAGGACATTGCTACGCGTCCATACATCGTTCGCCTCAGAACCAACAGAGACGTGAATTTACTATCTGTGTTTATGTTTGACTGAAACTAAATTAAAATCACGGACACTTTTCAGAATTGTAGTGGTCAAACGATAGCCTATCAATATTGAAACCGAGAAATCGCCTTGTTTTGGATGTGACATCACCACAATTCTCCCGTTCAGGGTGCAGTGGATGGTTTGTCAGACTTTTACTCACTAAAACCCCATCTTGCTTCTTTTAATGCCCTTTGTTTTCCATGGCAATCCTATCTTCCAATGCTTTTATCAATTCCGCAATCCTGGATACAAAATGGCGTAGCCTTTAAATCATTACCAAAAAGACACCAAGTTCACTAACCCTACCTCAAAAATCCGTTTTGCAAAACACAATAATAATTATGGACATTAGTAGAAGGTGACATTATAATGTTTCATGACAAATCCCCATAAAGATATGGCGCCCTGGTGTAGGGCCGTAGGTACGGTGTTATTAAAGTTTGGTACATGGCGGCCAATCAAATACGGCAAGCTTTTGCGACGAGTTATGGGGAATACAATGCGATTCTAATGAGAATAGGAACGTCAATGACCTCTATCTGTGAAATGTCTCCTGAAAAGTACGGTTTGCAAAGAAAACTTAGTTGCATATCGACAACGGTTTATTTTACTTTGTTTAAATCAAATTTAAATGAAAACGTTCAGTAGTAGTAAATCACTCATCATCTGCCTAGCCTTTTCACAACTATATTGGGGTCGGCTTCCAGTCAAACCGGATTCAGCTGAATACCAGTACTTTACGTGGAACGGGTGCCTACCAGACCTCCACAACCCATTAACTGGGTAACACGGTAGTCCTCGGCTAGACTGGTGTCAGATTTTCTGGCTTGTGACTATCCGTAACGACTGCCAAAGAGCGTCAAATGCATAGATTTATAAGGTACTGTACCGCGTACCGCGCCCCCGCCGCCGCTCCTTGCCCGCTGAGTTCGTGTCTGCGACCTTAGCGCACTCTCCAATGCCTTGTCGAGAATTCCCTTCCGATGCCACGGACGATTTATAACATTGGCATTTATGTTGTACTTATTCCTACTAGATAAGTTTGATTGTCCTTTGGTAAAAAAGTAATTTATATTAAATTTTCGTTCCGGTGTACCCTTAAATTATGAGTATTTCGGGTCACCCACAAATTGGATTCCGTAAATACTCACCCGGAAAACCAACAAAACAATATGTATCTACATCCTAATAATATTATAAATGCGAAAGTTTGTGAGTATGTATGGATGTTTGTTACTCTTTCACGCAAAGACTACTGAAGCGATTACGATGAAATTTGGTATGTAGGTAGCTGAAGACCCAGACTAACACATAGGCATTTTATCCCGGAGTTCCTTAGGGATCGGGATTTACAATGGAATAACGAGAATTTATACGCGGACGAAGTCGCGGGCGGCCTCTAGTAATATTATAAATGCGAAAATAACTCTGTCTGTCTGTCTCTTCTTCATGCCTAAACCACTGTGCCGATTGGGATGAAAGGAGGATGGCGAGGTTGCATGTATAACGGGACCCACTGTTAGGAGTTTCGTACAGTATGGAAACTTATAACTAGTTGTAGAACTATATAAAACTAGCATAAAAGCAAATGGGCAGTAAGTCGTAGAGGCTGGGAGATGTAATAATTAGTAATCGGGCAATGTACAATTGACAATTCACACAACGCATTTTAACTGGTAATTAGGTCCTAACCACTTGCAAATCGCAATCCAAAGGTAAAACCTGTTGTCTTAATCGGTATGTAGAATAATCAGTCCAAAGGTAAAGCCAAATTGTCAAGAATCAAAAAATCGCATAGAAAATAATAGATATCCCAAGTTAGCCGCTGAAAACAAACACTAATTGTTTTGACACTGACAGCCACCTTCAATTGACAGCGTAACGTTCCATTCTACGTTATCTCAAATAATCGTAATAATTATAATATTGTACATTTTTGTATAAGAAATGTAATTGCATCAATGTTAATAGTACCTTTTGTATGATTTTCTCATATTTTACAAGTTTAGTTTAAAAATAATAATAAACACGCATAAACAAGTGTAAGAACGTAAATCATGTAGGTAATGAAAGAGTAGGTTTGAATGTTATATGAAACACGGTGCGTTTAGTAACTGCATGATGACTTATTTATATGTAAATAAAATCTTTACTAACTTTTAATTCCCATCACCCAGTGACTCAATATTTTTTATATAATCCTTTAACAAACTCTTAATTATAGTAGGTAAATTAAATATGAATTTGCAAGTGAATGACACTTAGTTAATTTATAAATAATGTGGGTCCAAATTCGCCATCCTCCTTTTGTACAAAGATAGTTTGAGCATGTTCCCGTTCCCGGGAATCCCTCGGGAACGATGACATGTTCAGATTCAGGGAGTATGTTCCCCAGGGACCACGCGGGCGAAGCCGCTGGCACACGCAGATGCGTCTCGGATTTTGATTTAACTTTAGAAAATTACACCGAATGCTGACATTAAATTAGCAGAAGGAGGAGAAAGGTACATCTTCAGCATTTCGTTGCCTTATTATACAGCTTTAGAAGGTAGCTACTTACTAAACACGATGAAGCAAAAACAGCGAAGTGAGCTCGACAATTTACCACCTCACCGTGTTGGTAGGTTATAGTATATCATAGTGTGCTAACTTTTATTTTTTGTTTTGTGTCATGTATTCATTACTTTGCATTCTACTCATTATATAAATTCTTGTTCCTAAAACGTAACAGACAGATGTATTGCTGGGGAGATTGTTGGCCACTTCTTCTCCACAGCTAAAACACTAGGACGTGACGGGCGGGCGTTTTGTTGAACTGTCTTTTGTAGAACTTGACATTCAAAAAGTGCTGGCTCACAGCCTAATTTGAATAAACGACTTTTGAATTTTGAATTTTGGTATAAAATTAGAACAATAATTATTATAAAAGACATCATTCGATCCACCCCAGCTCCCCAAGGAAGACCAACAACGCCTTGATAAACTAAAGGTACCCAGCTCCCCAAGGAAGACCAACAACGCCTTGATAAACTAAAGGTACCCAGCTAACCAAGGAAGACCAACAACGCCTTGATAAACTAAAGGTACCCAGCTAACCAAGGAAGACCAACAACGCCTTGATAAACTAAAGGTACCCAGCTAACCAAGGAAGACCAACAACGCCTTGATAAACTAAAGGTACCCAGCTAACCAAGGAAGACCAACAACGCCTTGATAAACTAAAGGTACCCAGCTAACCAAGGAAGACCAACAACGCCTTGATAAACTAAAGGTACCCAGCTCCCCAAGGAAGACCAACAACGCCTTGATAAACTAAAGGTACCCAGCTAACCAAGGAAGACCAACAACGCCTTGATAAACTAAAGGTTCCCAGCTAACCAAGGAAGACCAACAACGCCTTGATAAACTAATGGTACCCAGCTAACCAAGGAAGACCAACAACGCCTTGATAAACTAAAGGTACCCAGCTAACCAAGGAAGACCAACAACGCCTTGATAAACTAAAGGTACCCAGCTAACCAAGGAAGACCAACAACGCCTTGATAAACTAAAGGTACCCAGCTAACCAAGGAAGACCAACAACGCCTTGATAAACTAAAGGTACCCAGCTAACCAAGGAAGACCAACAACGCCTTGATAAACTAAAGGTACCCAGCTAACCAAGGAAGACCAACAACGCCTTGATAAACTAAAGGTACCCAGCTAACCAAGGAAGACCAACAACGCCTTGATAAACTAAAGGTACCCAGCTCCCCAAGGAAGACCAACAACGCCTTGATAAACTAAAGGTACCCAGCTAACCAAGGAAGACCAACAACGCCTTGATAAACTAAAGGTTCCCTGCTAACCAAGGAAGACCAACAACGCCTTGATAAACTAATGGTACCCAGCTAACCAAGGAAGACCAACAACGCCTTGATAAACTAAAGGTACCCAGCTAACCAAGGAAGACCAACAACGCCTTGATAAACTAAAGGTACCCAGCTAACCAAGGAAGACCAACAACGCCTTGATAAACTAAAGGTACCCAGCTAACCAAGGAAGACCAACAACGCCTTGATAAACTAAAGGTACCCAGCTAACCAAGGAAGACCAACAACGCCTTGATAAACTAAAGGTACCCAGCTAACCAAGGAAGACCAACAACGCCTTGATAAACTAAAGGTACCCAGCTCCCCAAGGAAGACCAACAACGCCTTGATAAACTAAAGGTACCCAGCTAACCAAGGAAGACCAACAACGCCTTGATAAACTAAAGGTTCCCAGCTAACCAAGGAAGACCAACAACGCCTTGATAAACTAATGGTACCCAGCTAACCAAGGAAGACCAACAACGCCTTGATAAACTAAAGGTACCCAGCTAACCAAGGAAGACCAACAACGCCTTGATAAACTAAAGGTACCCAGCTAACCAAGGAAGACCAACAACGCCTTGATAAACTAAAGGTACCCAGCTAACCAAGGAAGACCAACAACGCCTTGATAAACTAAAGGTACCCAGCTCCCCAAGGAAGACCAACAACGCCTTGATAAACTAAAGGTACCCAGCTAACCAAGGAAGACCAGCAACGCCTTGATAAACTAAAGGTACCTACCCAGCTAACCAAGGAAGACCAACAACGCCTTGATAAACTAAAGGTACCCAGCTAACCAAGGAAGACCAACAACGCCTTGATAAACTAAAGGTACCCAGCTCCCCAAGGAAGACCAACAACGCCTTGATAAACTAAAGGTACCCAGCTAACCAAGGAAGACCAACAACGCCTTTATAAACTAAAGGTACCCAGCTAACCAAGGAAGACCAACAACGCCTTGATAAACTAAAGGTACCCAGCTAACCAAGGAAGACCAACAACGCCTTGATAAACTAAAGGTACCCAGCTAACCAAGGAAGACCAACAACGCCTTGATAAACTAAAGGTACCCAGCTAACCAAGGAAGACCAACAACGCCTTGATAAACTAAAGGTACCCAGCTAACCAAGGAAGACCAACAACGCCTTGATAAACTAAAGGTACCCAGCTAACCAAGGAAGACCAACAACGCCTTGATAAACTAAAGGTACCCAGCTCCCCAAGGAAGACCAACAACGCCTTGATAAACTAAAGGTACCCAGCTAACCAAGGAAGACCAACAACGCCTTGATAAACTAAAGGTTCCCAGCTAACCAAGGAAGACCAACAACGCCTTGATAAACTAATGGTACCCAGCTAACCAAGGAAGACCAACAACGCCTTGATAAACTAAAGGTACCCAGCTAACCAAGGAAGACCAACAACGCCTTGATAAACTAAAGGTACCCAGCTAACCAAGGAAGACCAACAACGCCTTGATAAACTAAAGGTACCCAGCTAACCAAGGAAGACCAACAACGCCTTGATAAACTAAAGGTACCCAGCTAACCAAGGAAGACCAACAACGCCTTGATAAACTAAAGGTACCCAGCTAACCAAGGAAGACCAACAACGCCTTGATAAACTAAAGGTACCCAGCTAACCAAGGAAGACCAACAACGCCTTGATAAACTAAAGGTACCCAGCTCCCCAAGGAAGACCAACAACGCCTTGATAAACTAAAGGTACCCAGCTAACCAAGGAAGACCAACAACGCCTTGATAAACTAAAGGTACCTACCCAGCTAACCAAGGAAGACCAACAACGCCTTGATAAACTAAAGGTACCCAGCTAACCAAGGAAGACCAACAACGCCTTGATAAACTAAAGGTACCCAGCTCCCCAAGGAAGACCAACAACGCCTTGATAAACTAAAGGTACCCAGCTAACCAAGGAAGACCAACAACGCCTTGATAAACTAAAGGTACCCAGCTAACCAAGGAAGACCAACAACGCCTTGATAAACTAAAGGTACCCAGCTAACCAAGGAAGACCAACAACGCCTTGATAAACTAAAGGTACCCAGCTAACCAAGGAAGACCAACAACGCCTTGATAAACTAAAGGTACCCAGCTAACCAAGGAAGACCAACAACGCCTTGATAAACTAAAGGTACCCAGCTAACCAAGGAAGATCAACAACGCCTTGGTAAACTACGCACGCACAAGCAACAATCTCAACAAAACGAAGAAGAAAAATAATTACGCCCTTCTGGCCATTCCTGTTCACCCTTCTAAGACTTCCAGGCGTGAACATTGCCAAGTCATTTTTAATTCTTAACACCAAATGTCGCCGCTGGTCGTATGAAGTTAACTAATGGCAGTAGGGAGCTTGTTAATTAATGTAATTAATCAATCAAGTGTCCTTGTTAACAGTATGATACACCGACCGTTCGCATTTCTTTCAGTTTGGTTGCGGCAGCGACTTTTTACACGACTGTCCAAAAAAGGAGGTTCATGTAGGGTAAAACCAGGATAGTTGCCCCAGGAGTGTAGTTACCTCGATTTTAATTACTCTAGTATCGTGAATGAATTACATGTTATTTTTTTATCAATCGAGAGGCTCTTGAACTACTACTAAGTTGACCACGTTGCATGTGTTTGTGCGATTTTAGGTGAAGGCAAGGTGCGATCAAAGTTTTTGCGGGATATAAGTCCTTTTTCTTGACGAGGCATCAATCCAATATGTAATTTATATAGATAAAGCAACTATCCCATATACGGGATAGTTGTAACAAAATTTAGAGGTCCGAAAAAATTGTCGATATTCTGGAATTATCAAAGAGAAGGTTTATAATTGCACAAATTAGAAGATAATCAACCAAAGCACGTACTCATTTTAAAAATAAACTACTTGCTTCTTTTTGTACTGTCAAGATATAGAGTAGTTTCAAAAAGATTGGCAACTATCCGGCTTTTACCCTATGTATGTTTGTGAGTTTCTTTATTCAACCATAACTTCTAAATGGCTTAACCGATTTCAATGTAGGTACCTATGTGGTATCGTTAGAACAACACAACCTTTTCATTGCAATCAGGGGGACCTTTACAGAAATATTCCAGAGTAGGTACCTACTGTACCTCGACTGCAATAAAAAAGTTGTGTTAACGTTTTAATGCTTGTTTTTCATTTTTTAGGTCATTTTTAGACATAGCAGGCGTGTTTTTTTTTTTTTTTTTATTTGTCTTTTGAGAATTGGTAGGTACTAGAGGACTCGTGCTGGTCCACAACATTGAAAGTTGAGTTGAATGTTCGCACCTAGCATACGATCAACTTAACCAATTTAAGTGCCCAAGCTGTAACGAAAGAAAACAAAACAAAGACAGAAAGCTGTGAAAACATTAAAAATGTAAAGAAAAAAATTGTATTGATGATTTTCAATGCTTTTATATGAAGATGTAGCCAAAATATGATAAGTTCGGTTCGGTTCCGTCTTTTCTTTTCAGAAAGTGTAAACATTTATTTTTTTGTTGCTTAATTCAGAACCAATGTATGAACTTAAAATACAGTACACAGCCAGCTTTTTAAATTTTACATTTTCACATTTTTCTGGCAGTGTGCCAGAGTTCGTCCAATGTAAAAGAACAATCAGTTCTTTAATGCAAGATAAGAATTTGGATTTTCTATTTAACTCGAGTGAAACGCTATTCGGGCTAGCTCCTTTGCCAAATTCAGTTATTCAGGTTACAACTGATGACTCCGTAGAAAGTTTAAAGTGTCTAAAGACAGAGTTTTTTCTTTTTCTTAATTCAAACCGTATAGGCTCGGCGAGTCGAAGCACCAAAGTCTTGAGCATCCGAGTTGCTAGCCTGTCGCTTGTCTACCGAAGGCCAATTCTACTAATTTTTAAACAACTTTCGCATTCGCATGTCTATCCCAAACTCTAACCAGCGGCCAAGTGTGAGTCCGACTCGCGCACCGTTTTTTGTCATTTGGCTACGGAACCCTAAAAAAGCCTTAATTTTCATACTTTTTTGACAGATTGCGACTGAGATGCGAATGCGAATGTGAAAATTTGTAAAATTGATAAATAGTGGACATCCCACACACACACGCACAAAACGTCTTGGGAACCAATGTTGGGAACACATTCATAGTGCGTACCTATAGCTAAGGAGTGGCATTCCCTACAGGAGTCTGTGTTTCCTGATAACTACAACCTGGGAGTATTTATGTTAAGAGTGAATAGGTTACTTTCAGGCAAGTGTACTCCATCTCAGACCGCATCATAGCTTACCATCAGGTGAGATAGTGGTCAAAAAAGTGGTTATTCCCTCTAACTTTTTTTATTTATTGACAGCTCACTTCACCTAAATACACACGGTGAGATATATACAGGATCACACTACAGGGAACACAGACTCTGACACGGCAATCCACTCGTCCTGTTTCAGTTTTTCAAAATTTTCTTGAAAGTATTGAATTAATGAATGAATGATTTTTTTATTTTCTCACCACAATATTAAAATATACATATTACAGGTTATTAGATTCAGACAACTTAAATATTGTGGGAGACTGGTGCCTTGATCAAATGTTGCGTCAAGATTTCTTTGTGGAAGTCATATTCGTTTCTTAGTAAAGCAAATGCATTTGATTGGTTATTGGAGCTACGGGTCAGTAGTGGGAAGCGAATGTTGATGAGGTTATACCCAGGTATATATAGGTAGGTAGCTATTGTGTGCGGTGCACGTACTATCGATCCTACACCGTAGTGGACGCGGTACGGTTAGCAGAAAAAACTGCAGCTAACTGGGAATGGCTATTTTTTTGGCGTTCCGATCCGAGGGGTTACCAATGGGATTCTATTATATTGACGACACGGTTGGCGCAGTGGTTGAGCGATTGACTGCTGCGCAGCATGTCGCGGGTTCGATTCCCGCACGGAACAAATATTCGTATGACCTACAAGTATTTGTTCCGAGTCTGGGTGTTTTCTATCTATAATATGTGTATTTACAAAAAAAAAAATGTGTATAAGTAGTTTATCAGCCATCTCGTTACCATAACACAAGCATTAGGTTGCTTAGCTTGGGGCTATATGGCGTTGTGTGAAATGTCCAAGGATATTATATTATATTATATTATTATTATTACTAAGCTTCCACTGTTCGTCTGGTCCGTCTGTCAGCGGGCTGTATTTCAAGAACCGGAATAGGTAGACAGTTGATAGTTTCACAGAGAGTGCTTTTCTATCGCCGCAATAAGAAAAAAAAAACACTACAAAGTAAAAAAGAACTTAGTCGGTGTTTTTGTTAGTTTATCCGTATTTTGACACCGACTTCCGAAATTAAAGTTATTTTTTACTTTGTTTTTTTTTTTGGAAGTCGGTTGTATTCTTTTGTAAAAAGTTTTTTTATTTTTCACTTTTTAGTGGTACCCCACACCTAACAACACCACTGCAAAATCGCAGAAAAGCAAAATACGCAATTTCGATTACTTGGATGACATAAAACCATCATCCAAGTAGACGAATTCCAGATATTCGATTTAAAATCTAAAGTTCGTAACCGATTTTGATAAAATTTATATGAGACCAATCTCAAGTATATCCTTTCAGATAAACCAGAATTTTTCAAATCGGATCATAATTGTCGGAGTTATGAAGTAAAAAAAAAAAAGAAAAACCCAATTGAGAACCTCCTCCTTTTTGGGAAGTCGGTTAAAAAATATTTATACAAATTTAAGGGGACCACACACGAAGCGAAGGTTTTCAAAATCGGGAAACGAATAGGGAATATGCACGCGATTTTTTTATTTACAAAATGAATTACTTGCTCCAGTAAACACCCAAGAAAATATTTTTTAAATATCTTCATCAGCGATGAAGTTATAACGCTTCAAAGATTACTATTAGAACGAGAAGTCCGACATGGAATTTGACGTCACATTCCGTGACGTCTATACATATGCTATGGAAACCAGCGTTTTCGCGAGAGGGACAGATATATTTGTTTAAAATAATATTGGCTCTCTTGTTTAATGTATGTATGAGTCACTCGTATCTTCCAGAGGACCTCATGAAAACGATTGACGTTCCTATAATAAAGAACAAGACTGGAGATGCGAGTGACAAGAACAACTACAGGCCAATCTCCTTGGCGACCATCGTTGCAAAGGTGTTGGACGGTCTGATTGACGGGCAGTTGGATAAATATATCACCCTACATGACGCCCAATATGGGTTTAGGCCACATTTATCGACTGAAACAGCGATCCTCTGTCTCAAGCACACCGTCCAATACTATGCAGCAAGGAGAACACCTGTTTATGCATGTTTCTTGGACCTCTCCAAGGCATTCGACCTGGTGTCTTATGACTGCCTCTGGAAGAAACTTTCCGATGACACTGACCTTCCTAGGGGACTGGTTGCTGTATTGAAGTACTGGTACAGCAACCAGTCCAACTACGTTAGATGGGCAGGTGCTATGTCTGATGCGTACAGGTTGCAGTGCGGTGTGAGGCAGGGGGGGCTTAGCTCACCCAGGCTCTTCAACCTGTATGTCAACCGGCTGATGAGTGAGCTCAGCAACACTCAAATCGGTTGCTCCATTGACGGACAATGTGTCAACAATATTAGTTATGCAGATGATATGGTGTTGCTGAGCCCATCGATCAGTGCGTTAAGGAGGCTCCTCCGAATCTGTGAAGACTACGCGGTGACTCATGGTCTCAGGTACAACTCGACCAAGAGCGAGCTTTTAGTCTTTAGGGCGAAGGGTAAAATGTGCGATGTAGTTCCATCGGTTACCTTGTGCGGAGCTCCGCTGAAAAGAGTCACTCGTTTTAAGTACCTGGGACACTGGGTTACCGATGGGCTGTCGGATAACGCCGATTTAGAGAGGGAACGTAGAGCATTGGTTGTCAGGTGTAACATGTTGGCCCGCAGGTTCGCGCGGTGTACGCGCGAGGTTAAAATTACGCTGTTTAGGGCCTACTGCCAGTCGCTATACACGTGCGCCCTGTGGGTCAGTTATACGCAGCGCTCGTACAATGCTCTACGAGTCCAATATAATAATGCGTTCCGGGTTACGCTGGGGCTGCCGCGCTTCTGTAGCGCATCGGGGATGTTTGCGGATGCACGTGTTCCGGATTTTGGCTCACTACTGCGTCTGCGAATCGCATCACTGATGCGTCGGGTGCGCGGCAGCCCCAACAGCCTCGTGGCTACTGTAGCCGGCAGGGTGGATGGCCCGATATTGTCTCACTGGGTGGCGGCGCACAGACCGTCATTCAGATATGTGAGATGACAATGTTTTGTTGTTTATTTAGTGTGTGTAAATGTTTTGTCTTTGTGTTTAAGTATTATTGTTTCTATATGGAACGTTTCTTTTTTATGAAGTTTCTTTCCAACGAGGTCTGAAAATAAGGATTTATTTATAATTATATCTCGTTTGTTTTTCAAACAATTTTGATTCTATTTCCACTGTTAGTAATATATTTTTGTATATTTTTAACCGACTTCCCAAAAAGGAGGAGGTTATCAATTCGGTTGTTTTTTTTTTTATGTTTGTTACCTCATAACTCCGACAATGATGAACCGATTTTTGAAAAATTCTTGTTTTATCTGAAAGGATATACTTGCAGATTGGTCCCATTTAAATCATATCAAAATCGGTTACGAACTTTGGATTTTAAATCGAAATACCTGGAAATTGACAAATTAGATGATTCTTTGATAATCGAAATTGCGTATTTTGCTTTCTGCGATTTTGCAGTGGTGTTGTTAGGTGTGGGGCACCACTAAAAAGTGAAAAATAAAAAACTTTTTACAAAAAAATACAACCGACTTCCAAAAAAAACACTACAAAGTAAAAAATAACTTTAATTTCGGAAGTCGGTGTCAAAATACGAAGAAAGTAACAAAAACACCGACTTCCGAAATTAAAGTTATTTTTTACTTTGTAGTGTTTTTTTTGGAAGTCGGTTGTATTTTTTTTGTAAAAAGTTTTTTAGATAAACTGTTTAGATAATAAATATTTTTTTATGCATATTCCCTATTGCGGAACTTAAATGTAGCTGGGCAGAATACCTGGCAAGGCGCAGTGATGATTGGTGGAGTAAGACAGTGACCAAGTGGCGTCCGAGGACTGGGAGAAGATGTGTGGGTCGGCCGGCGGCGAGGTGGACGGATGTCATTGTTGCCATCGCAGGCAGAACCTGGATGAGACTGGCACAGGAGCGTGGGGATTGGCACAAGAAAAGAGAAGCCGATGCTCAGAGTTGGCGAAGTCGGGCTGTGGATGATGATGACACAAGAAACATGTTTTATGTCAGACTGAAATAAAAAAAAAAATCTTTTAAACATTATCTTGGCATGTCATCATCTTCCTGCCCTTATCCCATGTTACTTGGGGTCGGCGCAACACGTTTTTTTCTTCCAGTCTGCCCTATCAGCCGTCAAACTTTCACTAACTCCCTCTTCTTTCATATCGCTTCTTACACAATCCATCCATCTTTTCTTTGGCCTTCCTCTCCCTCTCCATCCATCCACATTTATGTTCATTACCCTTTTAGTTAAATGTGTTTCCTCTCTCCTCTTCACATGACCATACCAAGACAAGCGATTCCCTTTTAACTTTTCAGTCACTGGCGCCACTTTTAAACTACCTCTAATGTTATGTAAGTCATTCCTCACTTCATCCATTCTTATTACTCCACACATCCATCTCAACATTCTCATCTCCGCCACATGCAATCTATTTTCATCCGTCTTTTTCACAGTCCAACATTCTGATTCATACATTACGACAGGTCTTATCACGGTCTATTATATTGTAGGCATGTACTAAACTTTAATAAAATTTCTGAATTACAACAAAATTAACATGTATAGTGCAATCTATCATTTTTAAATTCATAACTTGAAAAGCCACATGCCTCATAAAATCATAAATTAAAATATTGCATGTCTCATCGCTCACAAAATAGCAAAACTCGTAAAGTATGAATCACTCAAACATGTAAGCAACTAATATGCTGACGTTATCAATGACGTTTCAATAACAAGTTCAGGGACTTCTGAAAATACTCGAAGTAAATTATTTATATAATAATTATTTTCTTCAATAAAAACGCAAAACAATGAACCTTTGATAGAGTAGAATACGGAATGTCGACGCACAAAATATCGATAAATGCTAATTATACTAAACATCATTCTAGAGGAGCCCTTTAAATGCTTGACGAATTGATAAATATGTTTAACGTACTCATTTATTTTGCTGCTAGAAGTTGCCCCTTGGTAAAACATCTAACACAACTTAGCAAAACTATTTGTTTTGCTAAGTTGTATTAGATTTTTTAAAGTTTTTTTAACAGTGTAAATTAGAAATTTGCAAAATTTCATCATACTCTTAGTATTTTGGGTGAACTTAATTTTTTCATTTTTTCTTGAAATAAAATAATTAATCTAGATAAATTTATTTAGCAGTAGGAGCGACATTTAAAATTAACTAATAACTTACACCTACAAAAAATAAAAATATCTTGATTTTCTTTAAAAAAAACGTAACATTAAATCACCCTCGATCCACCCCGTGTTTTGCTGACGCTACAATGACGCGTCACTATCAAGTTCAGTGACTCAGTGAGTCAAGATTAGGAGCTGACTCAGTACAATGACGACTCACTACTCATGTTAGTACTTCAAGCTATTAGGGGGTGAAAAGGTGCTTCGAATTGTATATTGTAGTATTTTGTGGTCCGTCGGTTTTGTGAATTATAATTAAGAGGAAGCAATACGTGGAAAGTTATACTAAATTTTGTCTGTGGATTCGCACCTTTGACCTTTTTGATAAAACGTTTTCAAAAGTAAACCTGCAAAATATCTCAATAAAAAGTTAACTGCAGAATACCTAATGAACTACGTACTACATAACGGACTAGGTAAACTTGCTTGCTGCACTCAGTCTAGTGTAATCTTATCTAAATGACAGACAACAGCAATTTCAAGTAAATGGTGTCAATTCTCGGGAATTAAAAATCAAAATGGGTTCAGTATTGGGTCCTTTCATGTTTTTAGTGTATATTAATGACCTACCTCATGTTTTAAAAAATCAACCTCAAATGGTGTTATTTGCTGACGATACGTCTTTAATTTTTAAGATTGATAGGCGTGCCACAAGTCTTGACGTCGTAAACAACAGCAGGTCCTAAATTGGTTTACTGCTAATAATCTAGTTATAAATGGGAAAGAAACGAAGTGTATCAGATTTGCTTTACCGAATGTTAAAAGTAATAATTCCGACATAGTATTGAACAAAGAGTAACTTGAATTCGTCGAAGACACAGTTTTCGTAGGGATCACGCTTGACTCAAGGCTAGAATGGGGTCCTCATTTAACATCTCTTGCGGGACAGCTGAGTTCAGCAGCATATGCTGTCAGAAAAATCCTCAATCAAAGTCAATTTACTGATATAGATACCGCGAGCCTGGTCTATTTTAGTTACTTTCATAGTATCATGTCTTACGGTATCTTATTATGGGGACGTGCTGCAGACATCGAGTCTATATTTATTCTGCAGAAAGGAGCTATCAGAGCCATATACAGTCTCTGTCGGTTTGATTCCCTAAGGAAACTGTTTAAGGATATTAATATCATGACGGTATCTTATCAATACATATATGAAAACATAATGTATGTTCTGAAAAATAGGTACTTGGTCATTGAAAACCATAGTTTTGTATTAAGTAGAATCATTTTTTCAAATGTTTGTAAATGTGATTAATAAGGAGCCATTTACATATTATTATGTAATTAATTTAAGATTTTGTTATTAAACTTGTTTGACATGAACGAGCGTGGCAGTTGAGAGCTTGCCATGCTCACACAAACGTTTCGCTGATGGTGGCGCTTGTGTTGGATCATTTGGTTTCCTTCAAAATGGTTGAGCTAGATGGTGCTGATACACGCGTCATGTTCGTGAACGGGCGCCGTCAGTTGAGACTGGTCGTCTCTTACCTGCCACTGGCTTTATTTTTAATCTCTACTTTTTGAATTGTTAGATATACTTTCTTGTTCTTTGCATTGTCCTAACATATAGAAGCAATCAAAGTTAATGTTACCATTAAGTTTGTATTAAGTACATCAATTGATTTAAAATAGTGTCCGTTAAGTTTCTTGGGCGTTCATCTCCATAGAGCGATTCACAAGTGTAAATAGCTTCATCATCTTTTTATGGACCAAAAAAATATCATATTAAAAACCATCCCAGAGCCAACCGCTGTTTTGCCAACGCTACAATAACGCGTCACTATCAAGTTCAGTGACTCAGTGAGTCAAGAGTAAGACTGGACTCGGTACAATGACTACTTGCTACTTGTGTTAGTACTTCAAGCTATTAGGGGTGAAAAGGTGCTCCGAATTGTATATTGCAGTATTTTAAATGTACTCGTCAGTTTTGTGAATTACATCTATAAGGAGGAAGAAGGTTAAAGGTGGAAAACTTTAATATGTTTAGCCTGCGGGTTGGCCTTTCTCAAGACTCAATAAAAATCCTTTTTGTCAAGACGCTTTCAAAAGTAAATCCGCAAAAAATCTCAATTCAAAAGTAACAGCAGAATATACCTAACATGACAGAACTCGTAAATACAAAAAAACAAACATTAAAAACCCTTCCCAGGTGACTCAGTGAGTCAAGGCTAGGGGCTGACTCAGTACGATGACGATTAGCTACTCTCGTTAGTACTTCAAGCTATTATGGGGTAAAATGGTACTTCAAATTGTCCGTATTGTAGTATTTATAAATAGTCGTTCGTTTTGTGAATTATATGAGGAGACAAAACGTAGAAAACTATTCAAAGTTTTGATTTTTTATTAATTTTTGGGGGCCGAGTCACCCGCGTCCGTAGGAGAATACCCTTCAGCGAATCCCTACACGTGGTCCCCGGGTGGTGCTAAACAGGTGACACTAACCGCCTCCGTGGTCTAGTGGTTATACCACCTGATTCAGACCCAGAGGTCCCGCGTTCGATTCCCAGCGGAGGCAAATTTTTTGCTCGGTTTGGTTGGTGGTAGGACTTGTTCTAAGTCCGCCTGGCAAGCTACCACCATCATGTCTAAGTCTGTCGCCATAACAACTATGTTAAACAGCATTGTTGTGTTCCGGCAGTTAGAGGTATGAGAGCCAGTTCCTCTGTGTACGAGGATTCCGGGTGAAACTCGCTTCCATCTTCGGCCTAATCATCACTTTCCATCAGGTGAGATTTGGGCCAAGAGATAAGTATATATTATTTTTAGCCTATTTTGTCCCACTGCAGATTAAAGGCCTCCCCTTCTTCCTTCCATTCTTCTCGGCTCTGGGCTAATGTGGACCAATCTTGTCGATAGGCAGCAAGCTCGTCCCGCCCTCTTCGCCTGGGTCTGCCGCGATGCCGCCGGACATTTTCTGGGACCCACATTGTGGTTGCTTTGACCCATGAATCGTTTGACATGCGGCAGAGATGTCCGGCCCAGTCCCATTTGAGCGTGACCGCTTTTCTATTAAGTTTATTGGTATAATTATATGTTTAGCGTTCTGTTACATCTTTCATCTGCACCCCTTCTGGCTTACTCAGCTGCCTATGCTGCATTCCTGCTGCTGACGCAGCAACCCTTCTGACTCGTCTCTCCCCTTCCTCACAGTCCAGCACGCCAGTCGTCTCCCAACCATCCTACCGTGCACATGTATCTTGCACTCGTGTTTTATTAATACAAAGTTTTATTTTAGTTTCAAGTGGTTTCTTTTTTTTTTTAAACCAAATCCGGAACCCGGTTATAACAGTTCGCAATTAATTTTGATTGCTTGCCTATATGACTGTATAGAGGAAAAACTATTACTTTGTAATGGAAAATATCTTGTCCCTATAAATTAGTTACCCTTGTTTGCATAGAAATAAATTATTTGATTTGTACGTTATTTACATAATACTGATCGTTATTTCTTCATAGATTGCTGGAACATTCATAGATTGTGAAAGCGGGTTTCTTTTTTAACCGACTTCCCAAAAAGGAGGAGGTTATCAATTCGGTTGTATGTTTTTTTTTTATTTGTTTGTAACCTCATAACTCCAACAATTATGAACCGATTTGAAAAATTCTTATTTTATCTGAAAGGATATACTTGCAGATTGGTCCCATTTAAATTTTATGAAAATCGGTTAAGAACTTTGGATTTTAAATCGAAATAGCTGGAATTCGTCTACTTGGATGATAGTTTTATGTCATCCAAGTAATCAAAATTGCGTATTTTGCTTTTCTGCGATTTTGCAGTGGTGTTGTTAGGTGTGGGGTACCACTAAAAAGTGAAAAAAAAAACTTTTTAAGTCGGTTGTATTTTTTTGTAAAAAGATTTTTATTTTTTTTAGATAAGAGGATACGTCTATCGATACTTTAAACTATCGTCTAGGTTGAATACATTTTATCGTACCAAGATAAGACTTGAAATATGTAATTAATATTATAAATGCGAAAGTTTGGATGTTTGTTTTTGAATCACGCTAGAATGGTTGAACGGATCTTGATGAAATTTGGAACAGATAGATAGTCTGGACTCTAACTCTAACAAAAAATAAATAAATAGAGATACCTACATCTTGAAATAGTGAGTGTGTAACAGTATTGGTTACATTAGATATTGGTTATCATCCTCTCTAAAAAGTCTTTCCAAAGTAATTTAAAAAAGCTTCAGTTGGTAGTCAAAAAAATTTTATTTTCCGCGAGAATTTCCAACTAGCATATAATTTGCAATAATTAGAGCAAAATATTTTATAAAGCCGCGACGGTTGTATGCAATATGACTGCATAAATTTACTTTTAAAATATTGCCTAATTATTTCTATAGTACGCCAAAAAACTGCGGGTCGTACATGCAACGCCAATGCTGCCTGTTTGTATGTATTTTGATTGAGGAGCCCTTTAGAGCATATGTTCCGAGTGTACTACATCGCCTTGGCTTAGACCTTCTCTGTCTCGCTTGACCATAAATAACAAACAGAGGGCCTAGCATGAATATTTTTGACGTATCTAGTAACGTTACGTAAAGATTTACCATAGCTACAATACTCGTTTCGCACATAATATTAATTATTTGAATTAGATACTATTTTTATATTTTTAAATTATATAAATTGTGTTTGTCCTATAAAATTAAACTAAAATACTAGTTGTTGTTTTTCACATTCAAAATTCACTTATGTCAACGTTACTATACGTCAAAATATTCGTGCTAGCCCCTCAGGGCGCTGGTGTGTGCTCTAGACTCGCAGCTAGCAAATTGTTTTGATAGCAGCAAAGATTTTGCCGATAATTACCACTCGATCAGGAGCTAGACAAAGCTGGGGGGCTATCAGCGAATGTGACTTTCTAACACGTCGTGTAGCTCATGTCAAATTTCCCAAGCAGTACGAGAATGCACGATCAGCTGCACCAGCTTGGCGGTGCAGGATCGAGTGTTGTTGCGGAATTTGTTCAAAGAGTCATCGCGCCCCTTTTTCAGGATGGGAAATCATTAAATGACTCCTCCCGCTCTGGGTAAATCAGGAGGGAGTGTCAGACAGACTCATACTGACTAAAACCCATCCGTGTTCCTCCTATGCTATAAAACTTATCTTTTTCCTCATTCTAGTCTTTTCTTAAGCATATTGGATTCAGTTTCCAGTCACACCGCATTCAGATGAATACCAGTATTTTACGGAGAGCAGCTGCCTCCCTGAGGGCCAATTCTACTAACTTTCACATTCGCATAGCATTCGCATCTCAATCGCAAACTGCCAAAAAATTATAAAAAATATCTAAGGCTTTTTTGACAGTTTGCGATTAACATGCGAATGCGAAAGTTGTTTAAAATTAGCAGAATTGGTCCTCTTGACTTCACAACCCGGAAACTGGGTAACGAGGTAATTCTTGTCAAAACGAGTGACAGATTTTAGCTTCTGTCAAATTGCAATGTCTGTCAAAAGTCTAACCGGCGGGACCAAAGGCTTAGTGTGCTTTCTGAGGCATGGAAGAGTCTTGGTATGTTTAGGCTACAGGCTTTAGCTAAAAGCTTCAAAAGCGTGCAGATGAAGCAGCTATTCGTCGGCTCTTAAGAGGGCGTATTCCGTCCACTAGCGCCGCCAATCGTTTTTTATTAATTGTGGTAAATTTAAGACCGCTCTGTAGTGTTCTGATGAAATGTATTTATTATTTTTTGAGAGTTCTGTTTTGTACTTTAGAACATAAATAGTTGCCAAAGTCGATATTTTTGCTAAAAGTGGCCACTTTTAGCAATAATTGCCGTTTTGGCTATTTAGCCATGAGTTATGTATTAAAAATAGCTGTCAAAAAATGAAAGATACATTTCTTCAGTACACTGCAGAGCGGTTTTTTATCTACGTGTCTTAAATTTACCACAGTTAATAAAAAACGATTGGCGGCGCTAGTGGACGGAGAAATTATATCGGAAAAGTATCGTTATTTATATCTACCTGATATGATACGTAATTTGGTTTAGTTATAATTTTTTCCATATGTTTTACATAATTTAAAAAAAAAACACCAAATCACCTCCGAATCGTTGAGATCAAACCATTTTATTCGTTAATTTTTATCAAAAGAGTATAAAAAATTATCTACTGATTTACAATACAAAAGAAAATGATTTGGTTTTGTTTCTTTTTTGAAATATGTATTATTTTTATTATAATAAAATAAAATGCGACCGGTTATAGTCCACGTCTATATCTTTTCCGCACTCATTTACTGCACGAGGTCATTGGCATGAATACAAGCCTTAAGAAGTTCATCCATCCAAGACCGACTTCAGCAAGCATTGCTTAGCCTCGGAGATCGACCGTGGCTGATATTGTTTAGCCACAAGCTACTCTAAAACATATCTTCGTGGCTCGAAATGATGCCCTAATCTATACTACTTCTAAACTGTACATCAATTTCCTCTGTTATTATAATTAAATTCCGTTCTAGAGGCGTGAATGATTAATAGTGCCAGAGGGAGGGGTTGTCTGCATGTAGGACGAGCCTTTCAACATGATAGTGATAACCCATCGATACAGGGGGAACAGTGACTTGTCGTTTGTAGGATAGGTAGCGTAGAACGTTGGTAGTGTTACATGGCTTGTACAGTCCCTAATTCTCCCCATAATGACTATGGTGATGTGTGCTACTATGACCTGAATGCAGATCTCCTCAATAAACTTGACCGCCTTCTAAATAAGTGCATTCGAATCGTCTTTAACCTTCGTAAGTATGATCACGTATCTGAGCACCGATCACTATTAAAATGGTTACCCATTCGCCAGCGCAGAGCGCTGAGGGCCTTGACTAGTCTGTTTTCTTTTCTAAATAATCCTTCTTCTCACTCTTATCTAACTTCATAAATTCAATTCGTTTGTTGCGCCCACAATAAAAGTCTTCTGATTTAAAACTGATTTAAAAAAATAATTGCATGAATTTTACTAGAGCTATTAAGTATTTCATTTTGCAAATGAAAACTGCGTCTGTGTTTCCGAACGCTTACAACCCTAATCTCTTCAAAGTTAGAGTAAAAAGGCTCCTTCTGGGTAAGCTCGCTCCATCGTAGACTTTGTCTCTGTCATTTCAGAAATGACAGAGACTAAGGTCAAGAGCAAACCCATCACAAATAATAAAAAAAAAGAAAAAACAAATCACATACATATTTCCTACTGCTATTTATGTAGCTGTTACTAGATGTTATTTCGTACAATTTGCACAACTTATGGTAAAATACTAATAACACCTAGTAGCTAGGCACACCTTGCAAGCTACCACAAGCCGGCAAGGTCAGCAGCATTGACAAACTGCAGTGCCGCAGCACCACGCCTAATTACTTTCAAACACCTTTAGGTACTAATAATACTTTACTGAAGAAATACAGCCAGGTGTACCGGTGACCTGGTGGACGTGGGTGCGATTCCCAAGGGAAGCATACTTTGTAAAAGTTGTTTCCAGTTTGGCTAGGACATTGCAGGCTTAAATCACCTGATTGTCTGATAAAAAGATGATTCCGTGCTTCGGAAGGCACGTATAAGCCGGTGGTTCCGGCCGCCAAATGCCGTTCATTAAACCATGTCAGAGGCCCTTGAGGCGGTTTAGAAACTCTGACACTAGGGTGTGTGGGTCGTTAGAACTTACTACTAGTCTTCTTCATATCTTGTGATACGAAGAAGACTACTTGGGTTTCACAGATGTTCAGTTTACAAAACTATTTGGCACTTTTAAACAATGTTGTGAACATGACGTACTTACGAGTGTACTAGTGTAAGCAAACTTGTACACTCGTTAGTATGTCATGAGCTTAAAAAGTAGTAAAAGCCGTGAGTAAAACAGACATTAGAAATTTGCCTGTTTATCAAATTTAATAGATTTGTTGACTGTACCTATAGTACCTATACCACTTGGGTTTCAAATGCCATTCCTATTCTACAAAGACCACCACATTCAGGAAAACAGATGTATGTAGGTATACAATCTAAGATACTGGTAAAGTGAAAGACAGTTAGGTGTGACAAACATTATTCGTAGCCCAGAAAAAGCTTTAAGGATTTCGTAGCTATTCGTAGCACGTTGGCTACGAACTGCTACGCGGCGTAGCCTTGGCTTTCGCGGGTATGTCCTGAGGGCCAATTCTACTAATTTTTAAACAAAATTCGCATGTCAATCACAAACTGTCAAAAAGCCATAATTTTCAGAGGTTTTATTTACACTTTATTCTGTGTTATACTTTCTTTTTGTTATTTGCTTTTAATTTGTTTTTTGTGTGTGGTGTAAACTGTAAGTCTAAGTTGGTCAAGAAGAAATAAATAGGTGCTGCCTGCTTTAAAATTCATTTGCAAGATTTTACACAAAACCAATAAATAAGTTAAACTAGCTGATTCCCGCGGCTTCGCCCATTTGAAATATTATATACTCAAACCTTCCTCGAGAACTCTATCCATTGGTGAAAACCGCATGAAAATCGGTGCATTCGTTTTTGAGTTTATCGCTAACAGACAGACAGATATACGCGGTGGATGATTTGGTTTTATAATACGTAGTGAGAGTGATAAATCATTAACAATAACTAATTTACGTAAATCATGACCAATAACTAAGTAAAATAAATCATAACTAATAACTAAGTTGAATAAAACCTGGGAAAACTGTAGATTTTAGACTGTACCACTGTAGAATTTTGGCTTAAGTTATTCATAAAATAACCTGAAAATAAAGTATTTCTTGTGTTATTTTAGTTACTATCAGTCAATCTAGCATGCTAAATTAATATTTACTGTTGGCAAAAATCGATTATTATATGTTCAGTAATGAATTGGATTACAAGCAAGACCTTGAAGTGTTTTTCACCTTGTACTTGGTAACTTAAACATTAATTCACATGGTCTCCTTGTCTATAATAGACGTCAGATACCCGTGCAATAACGGTCATTCATTATCTGCCTAGCCTTTTCCCAACTGTATTGGGGTCGGCTTCCAGTCAATCCGGTGATTTATCTGAGTACCAGAATTTTACGTAGAGCGGCTGCCTACCAGACCTTCACAACCCGTAAACTGGGTAATAAGGGAAGACTGGAGATTTACTGGCTTCTGAAAATCCGTAACGACTGCCAAAGATCTAAAAATGACAGCCGGGACCAACGGCATAACGTGCTTTCCAAGGCAAGGAGGAAACTCCGTATGTTAAGATGGTCACCCATCCACAGACAAAACTTAATCGACCTATGCAGCTGTTAAGCAGCTGTGTGTTTGTTCGGGCACAACTCCGTCACTTTTGCCAACCGATTTTAAAAATGACTTTTTTGTTGGAAAGGGAATACTTCCCAAATGGTCCCATGATAAGGAAACCAGGATCTGATGATGGCATCCCAGAGAAGTCGAGGGGAACTTTCGAAAATCGTATGGGCAACTAGTGCGTTTGTATTTTGCTTTTCTGCGATTTTGCAGTGGTGTTGTTAGGTGTGGGTTACTACGAAAAAGTGAAAAATAAAAAACTAAATACAAAAAAAATAAAAACGACTTCCAAAAAAAAAAATACTGCAAAGTAAAAAATAACTTTAATTTCGGAAGTAGTTGTCAAAAAACGAACAAATTAAGCAAAAACACCGAGTTCCGAAATTAAAGTTATTTTTTACTTTGTAATGTTTTTTTTTTTTGGAAGTCGGTTGTATTTTTTTTTGGTTTTTTTTTTTTATTAAGGATAGGAATTGTTAGACTCTTACTGACTAAACCCACCGTGTACCTCCTAATGCCCTTTGCGTTCCAGGGCCGCGGTGACTCTTTCGAACAAATTCCGCAGCCAGGCAGGCCTTTAAAGCTGTTCTGAATCGACTTCTAACGTGATCCTTTACATTATCTAGTAATGCAAAACGTTTAGTTATTGTTTGTTCGAGTATCTACGAAGGAAAAGGTCAATGTACTTTATTGCACGTTTATCTAATGCCAACCATATTACCAACATATATTACGTGGTCCATTAAAGATCTATTGCCGCAATTGGAGTTAAAAATTGTTTGTTGCCTCCGCTTTATCGCATTTAATTAGAACTGAGATAATTGTAACTCTTTAATATCACTTAAACTCATAAAAAAGCCTGTTACTGACACCAAATGTTAGTTGGGTAACAGACTGACACTCCTTTCTGCTCCGCTTCGAGCGGAAGGAGTCATTTGATGATGGAAATCATCAAATGACTCCATCCTTAAAAAAGATGTGTCCAAAGAACGGTCAAGCATTGTGGAGTTAACCTACCCGTGGAGGCCATTTCAATTCACTCCAAGGAGCTTTTAGGGATAACTCACACTTATTCAGCTAGCTCCATTCGCATTTCGCTGAATGATTTTGGTCACACTTATACAGTTCTCCTTCTATATGCCGCGTACACCGTCGTAAGAATAAGAAGGCCGCAGCGGCAGAACAGTTCTGAACTCAATCTGTAGCACTCGCATAATAATAACACATTTGTCCTCATTTTATACGGAAAGCTAAACGGATGCGTACGAGACAAAATCGTTGTTTTCTATGGGCATAAGCTGAATAGAGCTGAATAAGTGTGAATACTCCCTTAGTCTTCATTAGAATACTTAGTAAAGAGCCCTTCTAACGCCTTGAGCTTCAACTAGTCTAGACCATTTAGCCGCTTCAAATCGTACAAGGTCGTTTAAGCATCGTGTTTCATTTTTATTCAGATTTGTTTTTTGAAGTGAAAACTTCTTTAAGCACTTTTCTTGGGATGGGTTTAAAACGTTAAACTCGCGTCAGGACACGTGACCTGATCGAAAATTCTTAAGACGAATGATTCAAAAAATTAAATGCACAACGTTAATTGCAACCCGTTGTTATTTTTTTGGACTTGTATAATTTTTGGCTAGAGAGGGAGTGGATATTGAGATGGCGGTTAATGGAAGATGTTTGTGTCGTGTACGAGTAAACGAACGCTTGCAACCCTAATCTCTTCAAACTTAGAGTAAACAGGCTCCTTCTGGGTAAGCTCGCTCCATCGTAGACTTTGTTTCTGTCATTTCTGACCAAGACTAAGGTCAAGAGCAAACCCATCACAAATCTATACTATATATTATTATATTTATAATTAATATTATAAAGTAGAAGAGTTTGTTTGTATGTTTGTTTGTTTGGTTGAACGCGCTAATCTCAGGAACTACTGGTCCGATTTGAAAAATTATTTCAGTGTTAGATAGCCCATTTATCGAGGAAGGCTATAGGCTATCATCATATGATCACGCTAAGACAAATAGGAGCTGAGCATTATTGGAAAATGTGACGCAGACGAAGCTGCGCGGGTCAGCTAGTAAAAAATAAAAAAGAGTACAAAATAAACATTTTTCTTTCTTACTTTCTTTGAGGTGGAAGACGCCTTGTGCCGACCACTAATATATTGTACAAACTTTTGCCCGCGACTTCGTACGCGCATATCCCGTTTCTTCCCGTTCCCGTAGGAATTTCGTTAAATCCTCAATTAGTGCCAAGTTCCAGCTCTCTACGACAAGTTGTTTCAGTTGTGCGTTGTCTGTCAGTCACTTAGTAACGGAAGAATTTTATATGTTAAGAGCGTGTATTCCGTCCACTAGCGCCGCCAATCGTTTTTTATTAATTGTGGTAAATTTAAGACACGTAGATAAAAAACCGCTCTGTAGTGCACTGAAGAAATGTATCTATTATTTTTTGACAGCTATTTTTAATACATAACTCATGGCTAAATAGCCAAAACGGCAATTATTGCTAAAAGTGGCCACTTTTAGCAAAAATATCGACTTTGGCAACTATTTATGTTCTAAAGTACAAAACATAACTCTCAAAACATAATAAATACATTTCTTCAGTGCACTACAGAGCGGTTTTTTATCTACGTGTCTTAAATTTACCACGAATAATAAAAAACGATTGGCGGCGCTAGTGGACGGAATACACGCTCTTAAGGTGAATGCTCCAACCAACCCGTGAAATTCAAAATTTCTTGCGTTTTTTGCAATTTGCAGGCCAGTGCTAGGTTGTCGCGGCTGTAAGACATAATAAAAAACAGAAAAAGTCATTCCTAGAGCTTTGTGAACTTAGAGCGTTGTATTGATGATTATAATTCTGTAACTACATATGTCTTACAGTCGCGAATAATATTTTAATCAACATACAACCTAGCAGTTGCCTGCAAATTGCAAAAAAAACGTAAGAAAATTTGAATTTCGAGGGCTGGTTGGAGCATTCACCTTAAGATTCGTGGAGCAGGATAATGTTGTTTCCACCTCATCAGTTTGCTATGTCGTTCAATTTGACTTTTTGCATGGTATCATAATTGGCAATGCATGCTGAATATTTTATCTAAATGGTCGGTAATAACTAATAACTGCCGCACGGGCTGATCTTTAAGGTTAAGCAACGCTTGCCAAGGTTGGTCTGTGGATGGGTGACCATTAAGATGGTAAACTCGGTATGTTAAGACATACCGAGTTTCCTCCGTGCCTCGGAAGCTGTTGGTCCCGGCTGTCATTTGGAGATAGAAAATCTGAAAATCTGACACCAGTCTTGCCAAGGAGTACCGTGTCACCCAGTTAATGTGTTGTGGAGGTAGGCCGCTGCTCCACGTAAAATACTGGTATTCAGCTGAATCCGGTTTGACTGGAAGCGGACCCCAATATAGTTGGGAAAAGGCTAGGCAGATGATGGTCGGTAGTGTAACAATTCGAAACTATGTAACAGTATTTTTTTCATTACTTTTCTTTATTTCTATTTTCTGGTGCTTTATACGAGGGTCGTCTATGTAATAATATGTATGTTGTGGCAAAGTTTAAAAAGTGCAGATAAAATTGACATCCTTAAATCATCAAATGACTCCTCCCGCTCTTGGCGAAGCAGAAAGGAGTGTCAGACTTTTATACTGACTAAAACCCATCCGTGTTCCTCACAGTGCCCTTTGCATTCCAGGGCCGCTGTGACTCTTTTAAGCAAATTCCGCAGCCCTGGCAAGCACTGGCCCCAGCGGGCCCCGTCTACTTTGCTGACATCTCTTTGGAGCGCGCGTGGCAAACCTGCCTGGTTCTGATCGGACGGTGAGCGTTGGGTGGCTCGCTGTCCGATCAGAATTCTGTTACCCTATAGGACATCTTACTATATTATTAGTGTGGTAAGTCTAGTCTGCCAGAAGCACTACTGCAAATGATGCGCTTCTGCCATCTTGTAACTTTCATTCACTGTGTATATCTTTATAAGGCAAACAAAGAAAGCCGACGGTTGGAAATGCAAGTGTGTATATTAGTAAGAAAAACAATGAGCTGTAGTTATAAAGTAGATTCCTCGATTGATTGGTACAGTAGAATTCTTGCTGGGTTAGAATGGGACTGAAACTGATCTAAAGATTTTTTTTTAATCTTTATTTATTTTTGGTCTGGTTTAATCAGCATGATTACGCCAGCCTTATAGGTACTACGTTCTACATTTACAATTTTAAATAGGTTTTTGGCTTTGAAAGGGGAGCCGCGAGAATACACACATAATTAAACAATAATCTTGGGGGTCGAATCACCCGCGTCCGTAGGAGAATACCCTTCAGCGAATCCCTACACGTGGTCCCCGGGTGGTGCTAAACAGGTGACACTAACCGCCTCCGTGGTCTAGTGGTTAAACCACCTGATTCAGACCCAGAGGTCCCGGGTTCGATTCCCAGCGGGGGCAAATTTTTTGCTCGGTTTGGTTAGTGGTAGGACTTGTTCTAAGTCCGCCTGGCAAGCTACCACCATCATGTCTAAGTCTGTCGCCATAACAACAATGTTAACAGCATTGTTGTGTTCCGGCAGTCAGAGGTATGATAGCCAGTTCCTCTGTGTAAGAGGATTCCGGGTGAAACTCGCGTGAGATTTGGGCCAAGAGTTTCCCCGATTTGCATAAAAAAAAAAAATACCAATATTATTGAAATCCAACCCATTTCCTATTAAATTATTACTCTGAGCGACGTCCTCTATTTCATCACACTAAGAACAGTTGGATGTGAACCACTCCGGATGGTATCTTCATAGTCAATCTTACGTTACTAACTAGTATTAATTTATAGCTATCGTAAAACTTCCAAATCGATCACTAAATTGATGAAAGATTGCAAAAAGATATCATTTAATTAATGTGCATAATTCATGTTCCGTAATACGCGTAGGTTTCCGTACTAAAAATATGTTTTTAGATTCGTATGATAAAGCATGACCCTTGAAAAAGTGGAGCACGGCACTGCTAAGTTTAGTGTGGCGTATTATATATTATATTTTCACCTCTGTAACTAGGTTTTTAATACATGAAAAGCTTTGAGGTATACAGCGTGATAGCATGAAACATTTTGCAGTTGCTGAAATAATGCTGGTACCAAAATAATACTTACTTAATATTAAGGTATTAAAAATCCAATCTATGACCACACAACACACACTATAACAGTTTTTCTCAATTACAAAACATTTATCAGTCACTTTTGAGTTCACATTTTTGCTAATATTTTACAAAAACACTAATTTAAAACGTCATCATTTCAATTTTATTTTGAACACGTAATACAAAACGAAAATTGCCACCATTTTTAATTTTCTGGCGCGAAAATAAATCGTGGCTGTCATTTTTTTATTTTAATTCCACACACACACACGCACACACTCACACTGGCTTAGCATAACAGATTTAACAATGTTTCCTTGTGAAAAAAGTACAATTGAAGGTTAGATTTCATTTTCTCGGCCATGATGCGAAAATTTTGCATTTTTAACACTTTAGCACAAAAAATCACACATTTTATTACTTTACACGCACGGATTTTGTTGTTGGCATTTTTTTGGTATTTTTTTGTTAAAAAACTATTGTTTATTATTGTTTTGTTTCCAGTTTCTAAGGCTACGCTATGTCTTACAAGGCAGTTGTGTTACAACTGACCATTGTACGAAGAAATGGGGGAGAGTGGGCGGCCGATGGGGTGTGCTGTTAATCACATAGGGTGGAATAATTTTGTTTTTTAATTACGGTAAGGTGCGTTCGGCAGCGGATTTTACTGTTATTGGCGCTATTTGAGGTTACGATGTCATGTTCGGAAAATAGTTTGGTATGTGATGACTTTATCCGAACGCGACGCCTTGTGAAATGGGGGCACGGGATTTTCGTTCCTATTTATCGAATTTAAACGTATGACGCTACAATATTTTTGGTATTTATGTAAACCGAAAATATCTGCATTTTCTTGCCATAATAAACCACTTAATAAATAAAACCTTTGAATAAGATTAATTTCAAAACAACTTGAAACCTTGTAATAGTACGAGCAGGTATTCAAATAATTTCGTTAATTAAGAGTTTCGCATCTGTAGAATTCGTAGCATAATGCTGAGCGATGTAAGACCGCTCTGTGCGTGGCTGTTGTGTCGTAGGTACTTGTGGCTATATAATTTGCAAACTTCTGATGTAGGTTCACGCTAGGTTTGAGTTTTGGTGTGAGCAGAGTTCTAACGTGGTGTTTGAAAGTTGGTCGTAACTCGACCAACTTTCAAACACCACGTTAGAACTCTGTACTCTGAACAGTTAAGGAAACTACCTCCAAGTTTTAAAAATTGCTAATAATGACAGAGCTGTTAATATAGCGAAATACATGTAGGCCGGAAAAATTGTTAGCATTTTTATTTTTTTTATTTTAGATGGCGTTGCTTTTGACTCTAGTCTTAGTCAGAGATAACAGAGACAAACTCTACGATGGAGCGAGCTTACCCAGAAGTAGCCTGTTCACTCTAACTTTGAAAAGAATGAACTGTAACTAATAAAAATTGCTATATTAAATACCTTCCACTCATTACAAGTTGTTTAACTAAGGTAGATTCCTACCTTTGTTTCAAGACTACGCGTAAGCCAAAACAACTGCCTTATAGGCACCGATAAAAAAATTCAATGTTAATCGTTCTAGTATTGGTTCTTTTTCGAAGTAGAATAAAGAAATTGAAAGTGTCCTGCTTTTGCTACTCAGAATGAGGAAGAACAGTTAGTCTTTAGAGCTGGCAGAAGACACTAGTATCGGAATGAAGCAAGCGAGGTGTAGCTTGAAGCTCAACACTGTACGCGATGGAAGACTGACCACTATTGTCAATCAATCAATCAATCAATCAATCAATCAATCAATCAATCAATGTCTTTATTGTGGATCATAGGTAGGTACATGATACAGGTCTTATAATTATAATTTAATCAGCTATGTCCCGCCCTTAGGGCATACAATAGTCACACATAGGAAATGAAATTTACATTATTGATACTAATTGTTAAGATAGATAATAGACGGAAAGAATTAGGTAAGTACACATCAGTGGGCAAGCATACAGTTACCTACTGCTAGTTGTAATCTTTACTTAATCTGGTCATGTCAAAATCAATAATAAATAAATAACAATGTCATCGTTATAATCTAAAACATTCGAAATAAATTGCAAAGACAACGCACATTTATCAATAACATTTTCCTATATAGTTTTGTCATTTAGAAAGTCCTTAATTGTGTAATAGCATTCTCTGCTCCATCTAGGGGACATAGGCTATTCAAGTAAGTCATCCACTACTACATTGGAAAGGGGAAACTCAGTCCATTCTATATGTCTATAGGATGACCTAACAAAAGTGCACAGCAAAGGAGTGGAACTCTTTGCCTGCGTCTGTGTTTCCGAACGCTTACAACCCTAGTCTTTTCAAAGTTAGAGTGAACAGGCTACTTCTGGGTAAGCTCGCTTCATCGTAGACTTTATCTCCGTCATAGAGGTAGGTCAGAGGACCTAGACTAGAGTCAAGAGCAAACTCATCACAAATAAAAAACATACAACCGACTTCCAAAAAAACTTTTTACAAAAAAATACAACCGACTTCCAAAAAAAAACACTACAAAGTAAAAAATAACTTTAATTTCGGAAATCGGTGTTTTTGTTCGTTTCTTCGTATTTTGACACCGACTTCCGAAATTAAAGTTATTTTTTACTTTGTAGTGTTTTTTTTTGGAAGTCGGTTGTATTTTTTTGTAAAAAGTTTTTTATTTTTCACTTTTTAGTGGTGCCCCACACCTACCACACCACTGCCAAATCGCAGAAAAGCAAAATACGCAATTTCGATTATCAAAGAATCATCTAAATAGTCAAATTCCAGCTATTTCGATTTAAAATCCAAAGTTCGTAACCGATTTCGATATAATTTAAATGGGACCAATCTGCAAGCATATCCTTTCAGATGAAACAAAAATGTTTCAAATCGGTTCATAATTGTCGGAGTTATGAGGTAACAAACATAAAAAAAAAAAATAAAAAAAAAAAATAAAAAAAACATACAACCGAATTGATAACCTCCTCCTTTTTGGGAAGTCGGTTAAAAAAAACACTGCAAATAAAAAAATAACTTTAATTTCGGAAGTCGGTGTTTTTGTTACTTTCTTCGTATTTTGACACCGACTTCCGAAATTAAAGTTATTTTTTTATTTGCAGTGTTTTTTTTTGGAAGTCGGTTGTATTTTTTTGTAAAAAGTTTTTTATTTTTCACTTTTTAGTGGTGCCCCACACCTAACAACACCACTGCAAAATCGCAGAAAAGCAAAATACGCAATTTCGATTATCAAAGAATCATCTAAATAGTCAAATTCCAGGTATTGCGATTTAAAATCCAAAGCTCGTAACCGATTTTGATATGATTTAAATGGGACCAATCTGCAAGTATATCCTTTCAGATAAAACAAGAATTTTTGAAATCGATTCATAATTGTCGGAGTTATGAGGTAACAAACATAAAAAAAAAAAAACACAACCGAATTGATAACCTCCTCCTTTTTGGAAAGTCGGTTAAGAAAAAAATGCTGTCTGTAAATAATTGTCACTTTCTCTGTTTAAAGAAATCTCCATCCTTCTCCACCTCAGCTAGTTGACTATTAACTCGCAACAATGTACCAGCTAACTAACTACAGCATAATAATTTATTCGTTAGAAAAAAACGGCGAAATCCAGCCAGTTTTATAAGGTCTAACACAAGTAATGTATTCTAATACCGCTGCTCAGGGTCGCGAATAAAATGGAACCTTGTACTGAAGGATGTAACTAATGTTATGGCTACTTGTAACAGCTTTATAGAATGTTATGGTTATTGTGAACATTTTAGTCGAGTTGTAAATGATAGACGAATGGTTTTACTGTTGGAAATTTTATTAAAACGTACTGAACCTAGCAGAAGCGTAACCTGTGGCTACTTTGCCTAACGTACTGGGTTCGATTTCTAGATTCATCATCATCTACTTAGCCTTTTCCCAACTATATTGGGGACGGCTTCCAGTCAAACTGGATTCAGCTGAATACTATTTTTATTTCGTACAGCGGCTGCCTACCAGACCTCCACAACCCATTAACTAGATAACACGGTACTTCTTGGCAAGACTGGAGTCAGATTTACTGGCTTCTGACAATCCGTAATGACTGCCATAGATCTACAAGTGACAGCCGAAGACCAACGGCTTAACGTGCTTTCTGAGGCAGGGAGGAAACTCAGTGTGTTAAGGTGGTCACCCATCCACAGACCAACCACGGTGAGACCGTGGCTATCCAACGTGAACAAATCCTCGGAACCGTGAGGTCGCTCCGCGAAGGCTATGAAGCTCCTAGGAAACGTTGGTGCTTCTGGGCGGAGGTAGGATGGCAACTTATCCAGGACACCTTCACTGAACGGACCGAATGGGAGTCTAAGTGTGGAAAGTTCTTGAATTTTATGCCAAGCGTGACCAGTTGAAAGCCTGACCACCTGCGGCAAACATAGATGGTGTGCTCATGTGCCCGCAATATGCGAAGATCTTCATAAAGAACATTGGTTACATAAGCCACATGCGAGCTCACAAACGACAACTAAGTATAGCGGAGTTGAGGCAATGGTCTCAGCCGAAAACGGTCGGATCATATCATCATACAGTGCGCATAATGGAGTCTCTCCTACTCTACTCTATTTCTAAGCATTAACCACTTCTCTATGAGAAGACCAGCCCATATCATCTGGGTTTTACAAAACGTTTGGGAACACATTCATAGTGCGTACAGCAAAACAGTGGAATTCCCTGCCGGAGTCTGTGTTTCCTGATAGCTACAACCTGGGAGTCTTTGAGTCTGAAATGAATAGGTTACTTCTAGGCAAGCGTGCTTCATCATAAACCGGATCATCGCTTACAATCAGGTGAGATAATGGTCAAAGACAAACGCGTGCCTATCAAAAGTTAAAAAAAAAGTAATTTAGGTCAATTAGAGCAAATTTTAATTAATATTTTTAGCTAGGTACTACAATATTTAAGGGGGGGTTGCAGTACTTTTTAAGATTTTTGAACGTCTGAAAATTTTATTAATTATGAGTTTTTTAATAAATAAAGATCATTACATAAAAATTGAACATACCCTCAAGTAAATCGTAAAGATAAAAACGCGATTTAGAATGATTAGCTCGATACTTTTTTTAATCAAACATGACACTAAATTACAATTTTAAACGTGTACTGCTAAGAGATTTCATCACGAATATATATAAAAGTTGTATCAATAGATAGAGCTTTTTATTTTGAAGTAAATGTTGAAACTATATTGTTTAATTTCTTTATCAGTTTTCGCCAAGAAGAAAAAACAATCAAAATTTAGGCATTATATCGCTCGCCGGACAGTCGCTGTTGTTCGTCAAAACACACAGTACTGCAACCTCGCCTTAAGTACAATATCGCTGTCTAGATGAGCAGACTAATATTGATTCCCCCGCTGGGTGTGCCTCTCATTGTAATGAAGAATACCAATTACCTTAATGTTTCTGCTTTGCCAGCGATTTTTAGACGGTGCGATACGATTTTAGGGTTCCTTTGAGATTAGCATCTACGAGGTGCTGATATGGGAACATAGTACTGTACGATTATGTTATTTTGCCCATGCGAAGTTAGCTTTTAGTGACGACCGCGCAGGTCCCATCGCGTAAAAAAGTGTTACGTTCTTAGAATATTTTTCTGATTTATACGTTTTGTATTAATAACAAGTAAGAAACACAACCAGTAAACATAACAAGGTCACAAAGTAACACAACAAACATATACACCACAAAAACACACAAGTAACAGTAAGAAAAACCTAAATAAATATTTTAAAACAATTGTCAAACCGCGATTTTGGGAGCCGAGTCACCCGCGTCCGTAGGAGAATCCCTTCAGCGAATTCCTACACGTGGTCCCCAGGTGGTACTAAACACGTGACACTAACCGCCTCCGTGGTCTAGTGGTTACACCACCTGATTCAGACCCAGAGGTCCCGGGTTCGATTCCCAGCGGGGGCAAATTTTTCGCTCGGTTTGGTTGGTGGTAGGACTTGTTCTAAGTCCGCCCGGCAAGCTACCACCATCATGTCTAAGTCTGTCGCTAACAACTATGATAACAGCATTGTTGTTTTCCGGCAGTTAGAATGATAGCCAGTTCCTCTGTGTAAGAGGATTCCGGGTGAAACTCGCTTCCATCTTCGGCCTAATCATCACTTTCCATCAGGTGAGATTTGGGCCAAGAGTTTCCCCGTTTTGCATTAAAAAAAAGTGAAAAATAAGAATTGAGAACCTCCTCCTTTTTTGGAACTCGGTTAAAAAACCTTCAAAACATCAAGTGACTGCTGTCTCCACCAACCCAGTTACTGGGTACTACTGTAGTGTATGTAGATATCAATATATCGAACTACCTACAAACTGATAACAGTATTGTGACGTTGCCTCGGGCGCACACGTCGCTCGGTTATATATACCGGTACGAGTGGTGGGGCGGTCATCGGCATCGGGTCGGTTGATCGGCTACGTTACTAGCGTGTAGACGTGAATACCGTACTATTCACGTCTACCCTACGCTCGCTCGGACCGCGCCAACCAACTACCCCACGACTGTGTAATCGGACTCGTTCGATTGCACAGCCGCGGGGCCGTTATTTCGTTTTTCAACCGACGCCAAGTACCCTCTTTTCGGTCGCGACAAGTAACGGTTTTTCTTTGTTTCATTGTTTCATCCTTCTGTGCTGTCCTTTCCCGTGTCGTCCGCCGCTGACCCGACCCAATCGAGCCGGCAAATGTCGGGAACCGGCGCCCGCGGCCCCTCGGGCCGCGACGGCGCCCCAACTGAAGACCCACCGCCTGCAGAGGCCCGCCCGTCGCTGGGCAGGGTAGCGTCCTTACCAAATATTGGCAGGGCGTTGGCCAGCTCGACGACGGCATCTCGGAGGCCGCCCAGTGCAGCGGCACCACCACCACCTGCAGCTGCCAAGGCAGGCAAACCTGCCACTGCGCCACCTACCCGCGCGCCAAATCCGCGCGCCGCTGCGCCAGCGCCCGCTCGCAGTGCTGCGCCGGTGCGCAACACCGCGCAAACCGCGCGCCCCACCGCGCCGCTGGCTTCTGCCGCGCGCCCCGGAGGCCCACAGGCCCGCACGTACGCGCAGACCGCGTCACCTGCGTCGCCTGAAAATTCACCAACTACCCTCACCCAGTCACCGCGGTCGCCAACCGCCTCAACGAGCACCGCTTCGCGCACCGCGTCAGCCGCGCCCCGCAGCTTGCTGGCGGGCGCAGCGGCACCGACCGCGACGCGCGCAATCGCGTCAAGGGATCCGCGGCTGCAGAAGGGTAACGCGCTACCCGCGACCCCACCTGCACCCGCCTCACCTGCACCGCCGCGTGCCGCCGCATATGACGCGCCGGCGACTTTCTCGGCCCAGTCATCTCGCGCTGGGTCGAACGTGTCGCTAGCGTCACTTGACGAGGCGCGCTCTGCACCATCGTCGCCGTCTCCGTACGAGGAAGAGGAGATGGCCTTCGCCTCGCAGGAGGTGCGAGCCCAACGACGACGTCGCAGCACCGACGAGGAGACAGAGGCAAAGCGGTACCGCCTGGACTCGCCGCGCTCACACGCAAGTGAGCGCCAGTCGCGGGGTCCGGGCGGCACGTCGCTGAGCCCCTCACCAGGACACGACGGGGTAAGTCCGAACAAACTTACCCAGTCTGAGGCAGCCTCCACCCAAGGCCCAGCCGCTAGCAATGCGGCCCCAGGCGCAAAGGCCAAAAAGAAGCCTCGCTTCCCGCCGCTGGTGGTGGAGAAACTGCCCAACTGGGCTTTCCACTTCCGAACCATCGCAGCCAGGTTGGGCCGACCTCCCAACGCGCGGCCCTTCGGCTCCGGTGTACGCTTCTCACCGGAGTCGGAGGAGGAATACCGCTACATACAAAGTTACCTTACTAACCTCGAAAAAGAGGTCGGCCTAAGCTGGTTCGCTTACTCGCTGCCAGCGGACCAACATTTAAAGGTGGCTATCCGGGGGCTGCCTCCAGACACTGATCCTCAGGAGATCGAGGAGGAGCTCCGTACTCTAGGGTACCAGCCGGAGTACGTGCGCCACATCAGGGCGCGCCAGGGAAGACCCGGCTGTGTCTTCTTCGCCATGGTAAAGCGGACGCCGGACGTGCGCCGCATATTCGACACCTCAGTGTTTCTGCTGATGCGAGGTGTCAGAATTGAGGCATGGCGGGGAAAACGTGGGCCCGCACAATGTCACCGATGCCAAAAGTTCCGACACTTGTCACACCAGTGTCACCGCCCGCTCGCCTGCGTAAAATGCGGAGAGGGGCACGCGGCAAGAGACTGCCCACGCCCGCGGGAAGAGCCCGCCACCTGCGCCAACTGTGGGGGCACGCACCCGGCGTGTCACGTCAGCTGTCCCGTCTACCAGAAGGAGCTGAAAAACAGGCGAGCGGGGACTGTCGCCATCACAGCAAGCAACCCGCGCCGCCCAGCAACAAGTGTGGACGGACCCAAAGAAGAGGCCCACGGCGGCGCGTCACTGATGGCGGCAGCCAACGGGCCCACAAACCGAGGCGGAGCTCCCTCTACCGGAGGGAGAAGGAAGAAGGGTAAGAGGGGAGGGAAAGGCAGGAAGCCAAAATCCTCCCCTGCAAACCAGGAGACGAACACCATACCCGAAACCGTCCCTGCCAGCAACAAAATAGCGCAGGCAGCAAACAAAAAAGAAAACACGACAGGTGGCGCCACCAACATGAAACAAGGGCGCCCCCTGCCGGAAACTATTCTAAGCGCCGGCAAAACCGCCGGCGCTGGCATCGCCAGCGGCCAGCCGGCGAACCAAAACTGCGACACGACTAACAAGAACTTTACGGCCTGCGCTATCAAGTTGCTCATGCAATTATTGAGGGCAATAAGGCAGGGACAAGACGCAGGGCAGGTCATCCTTGACGGCCTCACCGAACTACTCGCTCTCTATGGATAGGCCGTTAAGGATGATCCATTGGAATGCCCGCGGCCTGAAGGACAAGGTCGCCTCCCTCCGACATCTACTGAGAGATCAGAACATCGACGTGGCGCTGATAAGCGAGACGCACTTGAAACCTGAGGACGGGATCAAGTTTCCGGGCTATCTCGCTTACAGGAAGGATGAACGGTCGGCTCAGAACAACGCATATCGCGGTCTGGCAGTACTGGTAAGGCGAAGAGTCGTCCACCAGGAGCTCCCCCCGCCGTCACTGCAAAGCCTGTACGCGCTGGGCGTACAACTGCACGTAGCCGGCGAGGACATTGACATCTACGCCTGCTACAAACCGCCCGCAACGAAACTCGACCCGACAGAGTTGCGGGCGCTAATGTACAATTCCACACACGCAACCGTCCTCGCCGGCGACTTAAACTGCAAGCACCCGGCGTGGAACTCTAGCGTCATCAACCAAGGGGGAAGACGACTCCTAGCTGATGCCGAAGCCTTCGGCCTCACAGTGTCCGGCCCTGAGACGCCGACCCACTACCCAGATGTCGCCACCTACATGCCCGACGTGCTGGACATCATAGTACACCGAGGGCTACACTGCCAGATCACACAGCAAGTGATCGACGACGAGTTACAGTCGGACCACCAACCTGTACTCGTCGTCCTATCGGGGATGCCGACCCGATTGAAGCCGCCAGCGCCACGCCGATTAATGGATTGGAAAGCTTTTTCAGAAAAGGTTGAGGCCACAACACCGACTCGGCCTATTGCTACCGCCGCGGACGTAGATCTACTGGCGAATGACGTCACTGCTTGCGTACAATGCGCCTTAGAAGAGGCCACTACGCTACTGCCAACGGAGGGGAGAGGGCTGCTGCCGCCCCTGCCGCCACGACTGCGCGCAATGGTTGCCGAGAAGAGGCGCCTACGCAAGCAGTGGCAACAAACTCGCTGCCATACACTAAAGGCGGCACTAAACCGTCTCGCGGAGAGGGTAAAGGCCGAGTTGCGAGCTCAGGCCGCCGCGAGTTGGGAGGAACGCATAGACGCCGCAGTGAGCGACTGGTCGTCTGTGCACACACTATGTCGTCAGCTCACCCGCACCCCAGCTCCGGTGCGCCCTCTATTGGACAGCGACGGGGCGCTCAAGTACGTAGCGGAGGAGAGGGCGGAGGTCTTCGCCGCTCACTTGGAGCGTCAGTTCCGTCCGAACCCGACCACCGAGCACGCGCATGTCGCGGCAGTTGAGCAACACCTTGGGGACTACTTCGCCACGCCGGTAGCTCCTGAGGAAGACGCTATCTTTTTCTCGCCGGGCGCAGTCAGACGCGCCCTACGTCGAACGAAGCCACGGAAGGCCCCCGGTGCCGACGGTATCACCAACACAGCGCTGCGCCACCTGCCGCACCGAATGGTGGCGGCCTTGGCGCGCCTGTTCACGGGGATACTGCGCACGGGGGTCTTCCCCACCGCATGGAAGGAGGGGCGCGTCATCATGCTGCCCAAGGCGGGGAAAAATATCCTGAAGCCAGAGAGCTACCGGCCCATCACGTTGCTGCCCACCATCTCCAAGGTGTTCGAGTCGCTCCTGCTGCGACATCTCCAGCCCCACATCACTCCACGACCGGAACAGTTCGGGTTTCGGTCGGAACACAGCACGACGCTCCAACTGTCGAGGGTACTGCACCTGCTGTCATCTACAATGAACAAGAAAGAGTACGCGGTTGCAGTATTCCTCGACATGGAGAAGGCCTTCGACCGAGTATGGCACGACGGCCTTATATACAAGCTGGCCACCTCCGATGCGCCCCGCCGCATCGTCAAAGTGGTCCAATCTTTTCTGTCCAACAGGAGTTTCCGGGTGGTGGTCGAAGGCGCGCTGTCCTCCCCCCGTCCCGTCCGGGCGGGCGTGCCGCAGGGCAGCTGCGTCTCGCCAGCGTGTTACTCACGTTACACGGACGACATCCCCACCACGCCACACTCGACGCTCGCGCTGTACGCTGACGACGCCGCGTACATCACGACCTCTCTCAACACGAAGCACGCGGCGTCTAAGATGCAGCGCGCGCTCGACTTGCTCCCCGAATGGCTCGCCAAGTGGCGACTATCCGTTAACGTGAGTAAAACGCAGGCGATCGCCACAGGTATGGCGCGCCTCCCACCCCCTCTGAAGTTCCAGGGAGCCGACGTCGCGTGGTCCCCCCGGGCGAAGTACCTGGGTGTGACCATCGACCGGCGGCTCACGATGGGGCCGCACGCCCGCAGTGTCGCCGCGCAGGCAAGGGCCGCCCGCGCACGACTCAAGCCAGTGCTCTCGTCCCAACTCCCGGTGCGCGTCAAGTTGAGCGTGTACAAGACGTACATCCGCCCAATCTTGACGTACGCCGCCCCCGCCTGGTTCGCCCTCACAGTGGAGGGGAACCGCGTGAAGCTCCGTGCGCAACAACATCTCGCGCTGCGGACCATCGTCGCCGCCCCTTACATTGTGAGGAACGCGGTCATCCAGCGAGACCTTGGGATTGAGAGCCTGGACGAGTTTGTGCAGCGCCTCGCGAAAGGCATGTTCGCGCGTGCCGACGCATCTGATTTGACCCACATCAAACAGATCGCGCCCTGGCATGCGCGCCCGCCCGACGCGAGGCGCCTGCCCCGCGACCTGCTCGGGGACGTAGACGGCCCCGTCGCACCGGATTTGACGCCTGAGTAAGTCGCCCCAGACTACACGCGGCCTACTCAAACAGTAACACTGCTCACCCCACTCGCATCCGCGGCGCGCAACTTGTTCTAAGTTAATATAGGCAAGTTGCGTTCCGTAAACTCACACACGCATTTCTACACAGGCGCTTGACTCACGCACCGAATTTGTTCTAAGTTAATATAGGCTTATTCGGTGCAGACGCACTGGGCGGTAGTACTCACACTACACGACCGCCCACACACAAACATAAGACGGCTCTGCGGTCCGGATCGTGATCGGCTAGCTCTGAGATCGAGACGGACGGGAGCCACATACTTACTCTGTAGGTGTGTCACCAAAGTCGGCACCCTCGTCGCTGGTCGTTCTCGCTGGGCCTCCCCCGGGTCACTGGGGGTCTCACTCGGCGGGGACTGACCGCCGTAGGTGCCGTGAAGAGGCGGCACTGAGTTAACAGCGTCGCGACGCGCCTACAGATAACTACACAACAGATACACCACAGGCGTGCGTTGCTATTATATTATGGCAGGCGCACGCCAACATTCCATGCCGACAATAGGCAAATCAAATGACCGGTCCGTTGTAACGGGCCGAGGAGCGCAACCGCGGTCAGGGGGCTTCGCCCCGACACCGCTTGCCGCGCCCTCTAGGGGGTCGCAGCGATAGCCACGTACTGGGGCGGTCAGTCGTTGTCGAACTGTCGGCCTGCGCGGTGGTGCGTTGGCGAGTAAACTGACAATATTGTAAATAAGTATTCTCTACATTGGCGACGAGGATTAAACTGTGAGTTAAAGTAATTCCTAGAAAAAAAATTGGGAAAGAATAGGAACGAAGTGCTGCTTTCTTTAGTGGATAGAAGCATTTCGGCTACATGTTTTTACACTTTCGTCATAAGTAAGTGTTAAGACCAAAGTGCCTCAAGGCACGTTGGGCCGTAGGTCCCGGCTGTCATTTGTGGATCTTTGGCGGTCGTTGCGGATGATCGGAGGCCAGTAAAATCTGACTCCAGTCTTGCCATGAAGTGCCGCTTGCCTAAACGATGGGTTGTGGTGGAAAAATGTTTTTTTCCGAATACCCTAATTTGAAATGTATTTACTATACCTGATCATTACATTGACTTAATCATTAGCAGCAACGCTGATTTTACACGTGACCTAAGGCAACATGGTTGATAGTTAAATGGATTAATTATTAAGCAGCATTGCTGATCATTAAATTGATACGATTTTAAGCAGCAACGCTGATCATTTAATTGATACCATACTAAGCATTGATAATTCAATTGATATGGTGTAACTCAGCATAGCTGATCATTAAATTGAATGTCATGCAATCTTTTCCTAAATCACATGGAGCTGAGGCCACGTCCGGGAAGAAGCGATACAGCTCACGTCCTTTCTTCTCATCCGGCCATCACTCTGCCTGTGCTTCGGATGTGGCTTGGCGCTCCTCATCAAACCTGCCTGCACGGATCACCTCCGGGTTTGCCGAGAGAACACCACCCAACACTGCCAGTATAGCCGTACTGGCGGACCTGTACTACGCCTTCGTCAGCAGTATCAGGCTTGGTCTTTGGCATTGGAGCAGCACGTTGCGACCAACGTGAAGTGTTGCTTGTTTGTGCCAACAAGCAACCGCATACGTATATTAAGCAGCATTGCTGGTCATTAAATTGACAAGTCATCATTGAATGACGGTTATGCAGTAGAATAATTACCTACTGGTAATTAAATTGACAAGTCATCATTGAATGACGGTTATGCAGTAGAATAATTACCTACTGGTCATTAAATTGACAAGTCATCATTGAATGACGGTTATGCAGTAGAATAATTACCTACTGGTCATTAAATTGACAAGTCATCATTGAATGACGGTTATGCAGTAGAATAATTACCTACTAGTCATTAAATTGGCAAGTTATCATTGAATGACGGTTATGCAGTAGAATAATTACCTACTGGTCATTAAATTGACAAGTAATCATTGAATGACGGTTATGCAGTAGAATAATTACCTACTGGTCATTAAATTGACAAGTCATAATTGAATGACAGTGATTGCAGTAGACTAATTACCTACTGGTTACTAAATTGACAAGTCATCATTGAATGACAATCATTGCAGTATAATATACCTGCCGGACATTAAATTGTCAAGTCGTCATAGAATGACAATAATTGCAGTAGAATATACCTACTGGTCATTTAATTGAGAAGTCGTCATTGAATTACAGTAATTGTGGTATGATTCCTACTGATCATTAAATTGACAAGTCATCATTGAATGACAATCATTGCAGTATAATATACCTGCCGGACATTAAATTGTCAAGTCATCATAGAATGACAATAATTGCAGTAGAATATACCTACTGGTCATTTAATTGAGAAGTCGTCACTGAATTACAGTAATTGTGGTATGATTCCTACTGATCATTAAATTGACAGTTATCAAAGACAAAATAGATCAGTAGTATTATCTATATACACGTAATTAAATAGACACATTTTACTGTGAGGGGGAACCTCCATCAGTAGGAGGAAAGAGAGGGGAACGTTGGAAGCTGATACTCTTGATCTACCTGGAATGGCTGCTGACATCGAGAGTAGTAAGAAGAAACGTGCTTCACTGCTATATTTTGTGGACTAGAATTGCTAAAAATGTCTATAATAATGCTTTAAAGCTGAAGGGTTTGTTTGTGTGTGGCACTGATCTCAGTAGCTACTGGTTTGAATTGAAAAACTGTTCTAGTGTTGGGTAGCCTATTTATCGAGGAAGATTTTAGGATCTAACATCACGGTGCGAACAATAGGAGCGAGGCATTGATGGGGGATCGGACGCGGACGAAGTTGCGTGGATCGGTTAGTTTAATAATACAGCAAATGCAAATGTCACCAGCTGATGGAGTGGATGTCTTTGGTGTGGCTATTACCAAACTATACATCTAAACAAAGTAAGATCTGAGAACGTCAATCTTTTCGATTGATGTTAGTAGATTCTAGATGTAGGTAAATGAAATAATGTTGATCACACACAAAACCTGGGAAAATATGAAACAAAATAAAGTACAGGCTCGTAACCAAACATCCAGTGCAATAACACTATTATTGTTATTGAACTAAGAAACCCTTGAACCTAACAGGATCATTTGACGCAAATATAAAAATAGTAAATACTTTTAGAAAATGCAACTTAAAACGTCATGTCTTGGGAAAGAAACTGCCGTGGTATACTTATAAAAATAGTAAATCTCTTTATCTTCAGGCTATTGTGGCACATAGATATTATGTACCTTACAAAATTAAGTAAAAAACTTCACTAAGCACTACGTCATTGTGCGCTCTGGTGGGACATGTCCGCGGGAGTGACGGTGACACCTGCGGCCAAAAGTCCTCCTCCATGACATATTGGTACCCGCACCACAAACGCGTTGACGTTGACATTAGGGCGCGATTCCAGCAACTGCACTCTCGGCGTGTAGCTTGTCTTTTGGCGCACATACTCCACAATTCCCTCTGCCTTAGTGGTGTAGTGTAGCCGCGAGATATATACTGGAGTGTTTACGGCTTCGCGGTATGTATAGTTACTTTCGGTTCTGTAGGTGTCGTGCCGCAGCGGTTCCAGTTGGTTCGCTGGCGGCATTCTCTCCTTTGTACCATCACGAAACCATCATCGTCGGTTCCCTTTGATATCTTTTAGACACAGGCTTCATAGGGGGAGCAAAGTGAGTGCTCGTGCAAACGTTAGTTACTTTTGTGTACCTACTTTAGGTGTAGGTACCTAAAAATAAATCGACCAAATATTAACTAAGACCGACTTCTCTAAATTCATAATGCTCCTCAAGCATTAAGAAGGATCCCCATATTTTTGGAAGAAAAAATAAAGGAACGGTTGTAGAATGACTAAAGGAGTGGAATTCCCTGCCGGAGTCTGTGTTTCCCGATGGTTGCATCCTTGGAGTCTTTGATCAGGAGTGATTATATAGGGTGGTCTGAACAGGTGTGCTCCGTCTTCGACCGCGTCATCGCTTGCCCGTGGGTGAGATGGTGGTCAATCGCGTGCCGATAAATAAAACAAAAATAATATTAAAAAAAATAAGCGATTCCCATTGGCATAATAATATAACTTAATCGATCCCCGATCTATTGAAAAAGTCACTAATTACCGCCCTATAGCTCTCTTACCCACGGCCTCGAAAATTTTTGAAAAAGCCATGTGTGACCGAATATACAATTATTGCGAAAAATACAAAATATTTGACGAATGTCAAAATGGTTTTCGCAAAAACCGCTCAACAACTTTGGCAGTTTACAAATTTGTTCAAGAAGCACTTAATATAGTTAATAATAAAAAATATGCAGTAGGTATATTGCTGGATATGACTATAGCTTATGACAAAGTCCAATTCAGTATATTACTTGCCAAATTATACGGCATAGGTATTCGTGGAAAAGCTCATGATTGGCTTGTGTCTTACCTAAAGAATAGAGAGCAAACAGTGGAAATTGAATTCTTTGATCACCAGACAAAAGAAATAAAGAAAGTCCGATCAAACAGCAAATCAATTAACGCGTCAATACCCCAAGGAAGTGTAATAGGATGTCTCTTATTTTTAATTTACATCAACGACTTACCTAAAATCATAGAGGGACCATGTGTTCTATTCGCGGATGACATTTCTATATTAGTCTCGTGTCAAAACAATTTAGAACTAAACGAAGAACTTAATTCAATACTCACCAAAATCATCACTTGGATGAACGCACACAACCTTGAAATAAATTACTCCAAGACTAAACTAATTGCTTTTCATCCCCATCAAAAAACACCTTTAAATATAGATTTTACTTTTAATGACGCAAAAATAGAAATAGTTAAAGAATTTACACTACTTGGACTAGATTTGGATACTCATATAAACTGGAAATCTCACATACAAAAACTTAGATCAAAAATTTCAAGATTTTCATTTGCTCTTCGTGAAATAAAAAAAAACACAAATCTTCAAGCAGCGCTCACCACCTACTATGCGTATGCTTATGCATGGCTAAGCTACGGTGTTATCCTTTGGGGAAATAGCACAGATGCTCCATCACTATTTACCATTCAAAAAAAATTAGTTAGAATCTTAGCAAATATCGATCAAACAGACAGCTGCAAACTTCACTTCCAAAATTATAATATTTTAACACTCCCCAGTATATACATATTAGAAACTTGCAAATTTGTTCGTAAGTATCAGGAATTTTATACAAAGCGCGAGGACATACCTACAATCACGTTACACACTCCGACACAAATCGAGATTAAACATTCCACATTCTCGGCTAAAAATACATTCAACAAGCCCCTATGTAATGTCCATAAAAATATACAATAAACTACCAGAATTAATCAAAAAAGAAGATAAATTAAACATTTTCACAAATAAACTAAAACAATTTTTAGTACAAAAATGCTACTATAGCATAAATGAATTTTTAAACGACCAGGTATAATTTTTTAGCTGTTTATAACTCCCACCCTCCTACTATGTAAATCTTTTGCTGTTTCCTTAATGACATCCTATTCAATTAAATTCAATTAATGATAATAAACAATAACATTGTATTCTATTGTAAATGACATTCTATTCAATTGATATATAAATGACTTTCACAATAATACATAAATGACATAATTCTCTATTAATATAATAAATAATATACTGTTCTATTAATAATAACAAATAAATATACTATTCTATAGATGATAATAAATAAAATGATATGGTATTCTATTAATAATAATAATTAAATAATATACAAAGTATTCATCACACAAACACACTAATACCAATGCACAAAATGCAAGCTATTAAACAATAAAACAACCAAACATTTTATTTAATCCAAAAATAAATATGTAGGTAATAATAATATGCATAAAAAATTTGAAAATTTATGAAACATTTATATTGCAAGGAAAGTTATTTAAAGCGCTCTTCCTCTCTCCTAATTATTTAAAGTTTTGCTGTGCCCGACAGGGTCCATAATTTGTTCTATTTATTCTTTTACCACCTGTATGTGTACATTATGGATTGCAATAAACAATTTGAGATTTGAGATTAAATAATGAGATATTGGATGGCAAGATGGCCACACAAGCAAACTGACCGCATGCGACGTGTTTAGTGAAAAAATTGAACCTAGGTTTTTAATATAAACGTGTGGGTCAGTTTTCCATACATAACAATAGTTACTAAATTCAGTTAGTAAATTCGATTGTAAACGATTTAAAATAGCAACTTGATATTAATGACATTGAATAAAGCTATAAGAGTGTGTAGAATTCTGAACTATTACAATTTCTAAATAGATGTTTCCCTTTCGGGTTGCTTGTTAGTTACACATTTTAGCTACTATGAGTTAGATCGAAATAAGATCAATTGATTCGAAGTATGCGGTGCAGTCATGACCGTAATGCTTGTAGATTGCCGTAGTAATTCGTGAACGTAGGAGCTACTTCACATGAACGTTAGACACAACATGTCAGGCCTAGTTTCTCTTCTCTTTGTGGGCCCTCATGTGCATAGCTTACCGGTTGGTGAGTTTTAAAATCTCTTTGTCGGGAAGATGGCCAAGATCAATTAAATCACGTGATGTTATGAAGTAGATTAAGAGGTAGCATCAAATTAGTTTGAGGGACCAGGTTCTTGTTTCTGTGGGTTGGCGAGCGTACCAGGGTATCATATCAGCATCCCAGAGTGATATAGACGAGGGAGTCTGTATCAGGGTGTCGTTGTCGTAGCTATTGGTGGTACAAATAAGTGTTTTCTCGGTATTCTTCCCGTGGGGAAGTGCCAGTATAGGAAGTGTGTTGTGCTGAGCTATGAGTTAGCTGTTGACTGTGAATAAGATTATTTAATTTCTTTGTTCAAATAATTATGAGTTCAGTGACTTTGTACTGTTTGCTGTGCAGTGGTGCTTGGACTTGGTAATCACGAATACTAGTGAATCACGAGTCAAACCTAAAGGATTTATAACAGCCAGTTTTGAACTGTCAAACGGCTAATTGACTGAACGACTAGTGAGTTAAGTTAAAGTTTTAAATAACTCTGAGAGTAAACAAGCGTCGGCAGACGGTTTTTAATGATAAAGAAACCAAGGCATTAAATCCTATCATACGTCTACTTCATTAATGAGATTGATTAATTATGATAATAACACACACACATACACACAGACATAAGTGATAAAAATAAAGAAATCAACACAGAAAAAGATATAAACGAACCAGAAAATGAAATAGAAGAAGAAAAGGAAGGGTAAAAGGAAACATTGAAGTAAACCATAAAATTATTTTTAAATATTATTCTGCCGTGATTTTGTTATGCCAGACATGTCAATAAATTATTAATCAAAATAATAAAATATGCTAAATGTTTTACTAAAAAAATCTTGTTACATACAACTAGTTAAAACAAGGAAGGGAATGTAGTGTATGTAGATATCAATATATCGAACTACCTACAAACTGATAACAGTATTGTGACGTTGCCTCGGGCGCACACGTCGCTCGGTTATAAATACCGGTACGAGTGGTGGGGCGGGCAGTCGTTGTCGAACTGTCGGCCTGCGCGGTGGTGCGTTGGCGAGTCAACTGACAATATTGTAAATAAGTATTCTCTACAACTACGATAACCCTTGGTAAGACTACAGGTGGTGTCCGATTTTCTAGCTTCTGACGGCTTTACGTACTTTTCGAGGCACCCAGGAAACTCTGTTTAATAGATGGTCACCTATGCACGAAGTGACCTCGGCAAGCGTTGCTCAATCTTGAAGTTCAACCCGTGCGTCTGTTTATCATTTAGCTACGAGCTCCTCAAAGTCATATAACTACAAAGTTAAATACCAATGTACTCACTTATGTCGCACGTGTCAAGCAAGGAAAGCCGTAGTCAACCGTAGTAAATTTAAACATATTGGCGGACAAATAAATTAGGCCACCTACCAAATCGACTGTTGTGGCTAAAAGATTTTTATAATATTTAGCCACGTTACTGGTCTGCAGATGCACAAAATTTCGCTGTGTCATTCCACTTTGTAACAACGTTAAGATTCGAACAACTTCTGGCTCACGTACAAGATATTTTTATCCGTAAAATTGAAGTAGGAGACACAGAACTTTAATCAGTGATCCAAACTTAACGACCGCTTCAAATAAAACTGTCGTTAGTAAGTTAGTTAGTCTAGCAACAAAACATTACAGAATAATAAAAAACTGATGCTTACCTACATACCAAAAATTACGCTTGATAATTTTATTAATATCCCCTCTCCTAAGATTGCTTACTGAAGTTTCATATGACAGATCTTATTTGACCGAAAGTCCTACTAATATTATATTTGTCTGGATGGATGTTTGTAAGTCTTTCACGACAAAACGGCTGAACGGATCTTGACGAAATTTGGCACTGAGGTAGATTACACTCTGGAATAACATATAGGATACTTTTATCCCAGGAGTATGTTCCATTGGGATAATTTCCAATATTCACGCAGGCGAAGCCGTTGGCAGAAGCTAGTAATATAGAAACCATGCATTTGCCCAATAGTGTATTACTACATCATAGGCATAAGGTTCAATTGTTACCAAAATATGTATTACAATCACGACAAATAACAATCTGACGAAGTGATATCTTAGTTGCAGCCAACTTTTTAAATGATTCACAGAAAAACATTATTTTTACAAATATAAATCCTTATTCTATGGCCTAGGTATTCCCATCTCGGAGAAAAGTTTAACTGGTATCAAAACCAAGATGGAGCACTGGAAGTCCATATCATCCTGCATGGAGTAGAAACGGGTACAATGCTGGACCGAGAAATACAAGGGATTGATGCTTTGGAGATGTAGCGCTGAAGACGAATACTAAAAATACCTTGGACAGCGAAATACACCAATGCCTACTTATCTTATCTTATCCAAACAAGCTCCCGAAGAAAACTCGCGTCTGATTGAGATGACTGATTGACAGTCGTAAAGCCATCGAATCGTAGAATAAAACTACAAAATTGCAGTGTTTGGGTGTACCTAGTAGCTACGTACGGACCCCACCGGCGCCAGTGGCCCGACCGCACCCGCGATGCAGTCTACAGTTAAGGCGGGGTTGCAGTACTTTTTAAGATTTTTGAACGTCTGAAAGTCTTATTAATTATGAGTTTTTTAATAAATAAAAATCATTACATAAAAATTGAACATACCCTCAAGTAAATCGTAAAGATAGAAACGCGATTTAGAATGATTGGCTCGATACTTTTTTTTTATCAAACATGACATTAAATTACAACTTTAAACGTGTACTGCTAAGAGATTTCATCACGAATATATATAAAAGTTATATCAATAGATAGAACTTTTACTTTTTTTTTTTTTTTGTGCTTTTTAGTTTGAAGAAAATGGTGAAACCATATTGTGTAATTTCTTTATCAGTTTTCGCCAAGAAGAAAAAACAATCAAAATTTAGGCATTATTTCGCTCGCCGGACAGTCGCTTTTGTTCGTCAAAACACACAGTACTGCAACCTCGCCTTAATACGAGCTCGGCAGTTATGACGTGGGCAATTAACGTTTCTAGAGGGTTTCATATTTAATAAGGAATTGTAGTGAATGCCGGGAATCGAGAGGAGCTCGTGGTTAAATAATAACAGCCACACGGGTCAATCTTTAAAGTTAAGCAACGCTTGCCACGGTTGGTCTGTGGATGGGATCTCGGAAGGCATGTTGAGCCGTTGGTCCCGGCTGTCATTTGTAGATCTTTGGCAGTCGTTACGGATTGTCAGAAGCCAGTAAATCTGACTCCAGTCTTACCATGAAGTACTGTGTTACCCAGTTAATGGGTTGTGGAGGTCTGGTAGGCAGCTGCTCCTCGTAAAACACTGGTATTCAGCTGAATTCGGTTCGGTCGGCAATCATCCCGAGGGCACGCTCGGATGAAAATAATCCTATTCCTATTCCAGGTTATGGCCCACCCATGTGTGTGTGCATGTATGTAAATCGGGCTGGTTTCCACAACTCCACGACTAAGAGCGTACTTTGCATGCAGGTGAGACAAATGTGTCACTTCGATCCACCTCAGCTCCCCACGGAAGACCAGCAACGCAACATGCAGGCTCTGCATACTGGGCTGTCAGTGACTCCTATAAAGTCCAGTCGCGGAGCAGGAAGAATTTCGTACAATGACCTTTTTACCTACTGACAGTGGTCACAAACATTTTTGTACTAAGTGCGGTTTACATGAAATATTTGAAGGAGAAAGTACCAACTTAGAAAATAAAAAAAATATTATTATCATGTAAATGATGTATTTAGATTTTATATTAAGTATAAGTTATAAAAATCGAGTTACATTACTAATACGGCAAAAATAAAAACATTTAAAAAATTAGAATCCGATTCCTCTGTATCGGAGTTACTGCTTTCCGAAAACGTCTCGCCTATCACATTTATTACAAAAGAATCGGCAGTTTTATCTACAATCATTTAAATAATTTCGATTCCTTCTCTTTTTACGTGACATACACTTGCACACAAGCAAAAACCTTACACTCTCAGGCAAATGTTTACAATCCCTGAGGACGGCGGCCATTGCATCTGTGCGAGCGAGACTCATTCTATTTACGCGGGAGTGACAGAGACAGGTAATAACAGGTCAACGGACGAAATTCTTCCTGCTTCGCGGCCGGACTTTAGCATAGAGATGTTTATTAAAAGACTCGTGACTAGGCCATGACCTACCCATGTGCCAAATTTCATCCAACTGTTAAGACATAAAGAATTAAGAAACAGGCAGACTGACGGAGTTACTTATCTAGCTTCCACCAGTGGCATCACCCGCGTCAAATTAGAAAACTGGCCAAATGCGAGTCGGACTCGCGTGCAAAGGGTTCCGAACCATTTTTTTAACATCACAGACTGCTTATAATTTTCCTGTAATCTTATGGTATAGAGCTATTGCTATTATATGATTTTTTTTCTAAATTTTAAGCTCAGTAGTAAGCCCCTTGTCTCCGAAACTACTGAGCTTGAGCGAAACTATTCTCAGAAGCCAGTAAATCTGACACCAGTCTTGCCTAGAAATACCGTGTTACCCAGTTACTGGGTTGTGGAGGTCTGGTAGGCAGCCGCTCCACGTAAAATATTGGTATTCAGCTGCATCCGGTTTGACTGGAAGCCGACCTCATTGTAGTTGAGAAAAGGCTAGGCAGATGATGTACCTGAAGTGTACTGATTTTTTGGTTTATGAAACGGAAATATTCGTGTGTGAGTCCGCCTTGAACTTGGCCGGCTTTTAGTTCTGATTTCTAAGGGGAGTAGAGATGGCTGATTTAATAAAAAGTATGCAATATATTTAAATCATTCATTTATTACCTCGTTATGTAAGGAATACAATGGCAGCTACCCACTGCGCAGGACGTTGCGACAGTACTCGGGCGTTAATATGGCGCATCGGTTCTTAGAAAAGGGACACACTGGTATGAGTGAGAGAGACGACGCTCTACATAGATTCACTCTCCACCCGAAGGTTGTAGATATAAGGAAACACAGACTCTGACAGGGAATTACAGTATTCCCAAAGTTTCCTGATCTTCGTTTAAGTGCTATATTAACGACTGGTTACTGTTGTACAGTCACGAGCATAAATATGTGACAATAACGCAAAATATGAAAGCTATTTTCCCCAAATAAATTGACTGAAAAATGTATGCTGTTACAAACATATATTCTTTGAGAGACCGCTGCTTTTTAATTTTATGTAAATGTTAGTTATTTATGCTGGTGATGACTGTACATAGTTAAATTAATTAATAGTTATATATATTAAGTTTTAATATATTCACAAATTAAAATTTACAATATTGTGTGCCACGAAACACTTAGTTATGTACAAAAATATCGGTGTTTTAATTATTGCTTTGTTATATTGCTGATATTACATAAAAAAAATGGAAAAAAAAACGAAATTACATGCATTTTAGTGTATAAAATAAAAATATTGGATATTGTAAATAATTCATCAATTTAATAAAATTAATATAATTCGACACCAATACTTTTGTAACAAACTGCAAAAAATACTATAGAATACTAACACAAATACAATAATTTGACATTAATTAAAATCAATCATTGGATCACAATTAAAATTGAACTGAATACGAATAATATTATAAGTTTCATAATTACACAATGTACAATTCTGTACAACTTAATTATTAAGCTTATAGCTGGCTCGACCAAGGAATATCGAAAATTAATTTAAAAAATAAGTTTTATTGTAATGAAAGCTACCGTTCATGTGCTCACCAGATGGAACCACTGTAGGCAAGTGTAATTGTTAAGTTGTTATTTCGAGCTCGATTCCGAAATACAATATTTTTAATGTCGCAAAACAGTGACTAACTATGCAAACATTCTTGCACAGTCTCATTTAGTTAGCACAAAAAGAAAGAGATTACTTTCCAAAAGATAAACCTCTTTTTTAATTAAGCAGTTAGTCGGTAGAACCGCATTATATTCTGCCGTAATGAGGGTTTTCTGAGATGTCAGTCCCAAACACCTATCAAAACGCTTGTTTTCTGACATTTAATGTCACATGTCAATGTCAAAGTGACTTTGACATTTCAATGAAGAGGACCTCTCGCCTACGCTGCCACACCTGGTGGAGTAAATTTTCCTGAAAACTCTCAGTAATCGATTTTGGAAAGTTTTCACGATCTCACTCTGCACTAGTGCCTCTAGAAGTAAATACAAACACGGTAACCGGGTCATTTGTTTTGTTTCAGAACCGCTTGTCTTCCATACATCTTTTGCATAATGACAAAGATATAAGATATCATATCAAACAACGAAATCGTACGACAATTTCAGTTAAGTTCAAGCAAATACATTGCATTTTAGGTCTTATTGCCTATGTCAGCGGGATCAAAATCGTACGACATAATCGATTGATAGCATCGATAGATCGGATGTATAGGCAGAGCGTAGGATTTTCTGTTGACATGGAATAACATACTTTATCGTTAGAGAAAAAGAGTGCAAAGTTGTACTAAATATTGACGGATTAGAAAACTCGACTTAGCTTGCGTGGGCGGACATAAGCGCGCCCACGCAAGCTCTTTTGCACTTTAATCTACTTTTTATAAAGTCTAGTATTCAATATCATAGACAATCCTAAACGTCATTATGATTTAAACCAATTTTATTTTTTTTAACATTGGTCACCAGCTAACGATATTAAGGCACCAAAATAACTATACAGTCACTAAAGCTACTGAAATTTAATGAAAACAACGTATTGGTGACGTGTGAACACACACTCATTTAATAAATGCTAATTTTTAATGCGTTTGTGTTTTATACGATAATGGATAAAGGCAATCAGAACTCGGTCAGTAAATCAGATGTTTTTTAAAGAGTTATTTAAGAGATCCTATCACGATTTAATTGATAATGTTTTTTATTATTGATAGGCATACGTTTGACCACAATCTCGCCTGGTAAGCGATGATGCGGTCTAAGATGGAGCACGCTTGCCTAGAAGTAACCTATTCACTCTTGACTTAAAGACTCCCAGATGGTAGCTATCAGGAAACACAGGAAACAATTATAATTTGTTTATAATCGTAGTGAAAACTGAGAAGTCGGATTTGACAGCAGAATTTTGTTAGTAGTAAGTATGAAAGAGACATGAAATCAATCTCTTTCGAAATGAGTGGCAAAGCGATCTTCTATCCTTCTCTACTCAGCTTGCAAATCCATCCAATCAGACTTCTTGAAATGTCACAAATATGGGCTAAAATTTGGTATTATCAGAAATCTTCTGTCTCTGTCTTATGTGGCATTTTTGGTTTTAATGGAATGGGATACAAAGGAGATTAGTTAGTATGGGCACTAAACATTAACGGAATCAGAATCCAGGCGAATCCAGAACAAGATTTTTTTATTTGTTGGAATCGGATACTACAGGAAATAATTCTAGACGTTAAGAGAATTCGAAGTGGGATTTATGGGAATCGGACACTGCAGGAATTGGTTAGGTACATTATGGGAATCGAACTGGGTGTTATGGGAATTGGACACAACCGGAACTAGGCGTTATAGGAATTGGATACTGCCGGAACTGGTTAAAGATATAAAGGGCATCGGAACTGCGCGGTATGGGAATTGGACACTATGAATTGGTTAGTATGGAATTCGGATTCTAACATTTTGAGTGTTATGGGAATGGGAAACTACGAATTGTTTAGCATGGAATTCGGATTCTAGCATTTAGAGTGATATGGGAATTGAACACTGCAGTAATTGATTAGTATGGAATTCGAATTATAACATTTTGAGTGTTATGGGAAGTGGACACTAGGAATTGATTGGTATTTGAATTAAGGAGTTAGCGAATTGAAATTTCCAGGAAAAGGTAAATGGAAATGGGACAATTCACAACTGTTTGATATTTTAGAATGTGGTAATTCTGACCTATACGTAATTTTATAATTTTTTCATCTGGACTTCAAAACATTACATTTTTGTACTAAAAAAAAACTCCATTTAGGTAAAAAAAAAAAAAAAAATAGAAAAATGAAAAAAAATATATATATATATGTGTCAAGTTTTTTAGTTTGTAAGACAAATTCTATGTTGTTGGCTTCCTATACGCCTTGGTGCAAACTGTTAGTGTAGGAAGCAATTGTTTTAAAAATAAATAAATAATAATAATAAATAAAGAAACATCGCTTGTTTGGTAGAACCTCCTATTAGCTAGTAACTTCGTATTCTGACTGCCTGAATCATTATCCATTAGTGTTGGTAAATCAGGTATCTGCAGTAATTGATCATACATAATGTGTCAAAACGATATAAAATTAAATATTTCTTACTTCTCATACTGGAATTAAATAATTTTGGCAGTTTTCTTTATCATCTGAATATAGTTTTAACAACTATATGAATAAATATTTCGCCAATTATTTAAAACAATTTTTTGGGGCAAGTTTTCACGGATTTATGGATTTCTCAGATCATTTCATCGGCTAAAAATCTAATAATAATATGTGCAACGGAAGTAAAATCTAGAAAACCTTTATAAAATCCGTGACTATTACATATTGTATTAAACAATACTACATAATATAAATTTTATAAAAAATGCTATCAATTCATTAATTTAGACGGAATAAAAATAATAATAAATAAATGAATGAGTATATTATACGGAATTCAGTATCATTATCATTCATAGCTCTCCGCTCAAAAATATTAAGCCAATACGTACGAAAGTAGAAACTTTAATAAGAGTCCAAAATATGAGAAGAAATTCTATTCTGTTTTATATGACAAGCAAAGCCGATGACGATTATTCTGCCAATGTTTAAAGTAGATTTCAAAAGCTAGTGTATATAATTGTTAGTTATTAATAAACACATTACCACTCCTTTGCGTCGCGCAGTCGGGTAAAAAAAGAAGGAACTGTAGACTTTAACTCTCCTATTGTTATAGTTAAAATTGCCAGTAATAGCGTCAACCGACAATTTTTATACGACATTTGCAATTTTATTGTCTATGGAAACTGTCAAACTACTTTGACTGTTAAATGTGACTATGGTAGCAGTAAGCGACCGGTTTTCTTTGACAATGTAAACTATCTATGCTAGCTATCATGCTATGTTTATTTCTTTTGCATGCGTTGAAAGCCTGTCGAGTTGAGAGAGAGAGCACTCTCGCATCCTGAACACACAATGATATTTAATTTTAAGATACTTTACATGACATATGCCCTAAATCTCTCTTTCTTACTTAAAGCGAATATATAGCGCCATCTTACTCTGGACTCCAATCAAAGTTTCTTATCATCACAAACACGTTCGGGTTATTCTTAAAAACTTGTAAGTAGTAAAAATCACATGTCTTTTAATACAGACTTCAAAATGGCGCCCTCCGTGTTCCTGGTCTGGTTGACCCCGGAGTCGAGGCTGGGCGACAGCACGCGCGCCTCTCGGCCGGACTCCGCCGACCGCTGCGAGGACGTCTCCACGCCGTCTATGTTCTGGAACAGGAGGTTGTTCGAACTGTTCGAAGCGGTGCGACTGTGACCTGCTTTTGGCAGGTTTGGTGGTGGCCCTGAAAGAGATGGAAAATGTTTTTTTAGGTAACTCACTAATTTTTAATGGAATTAATGGAAAGGAGATAAATTGTAAAAAGTTGTATAATAAGAAAGAAAGAAGAAGAGTTTATTTGCAGCCAGTATGACATACTAAAAATACACAAAAATTAAAATGAAATAATAAACATGAAAAATTGGGAAGATATGCGTCAAATCCGCACCGATGTTAAATTAATCATCTGGAAAAGTACATACAGCTTATTGAAATAATATGTTATGAATGAAACAGCGGCTTTATTTTGTAACAGTAGGGGAGATACGATATTTAAGTACTCTGACGATTGATTGACTATAAATATTTGTGTCGCTAAAGCAGTGCACCTTTTATTGTTTTTTATTGATTTTTATTGATTGACTATAAATATTTGTGTCGCTAAAGCAGTGCACCTTTTATTGTTTTTTATTGATTTTTATTGATTGACTATAAATATTTGTGTCGCTAAAGCAGTGCACCTTTTATTGTTTTTTATTCGGTATACAGAAATATTGCAAGAAAATGACACATTAAAGTTTTGTTTTCAAAACTAAATGAATACAAATTTCATAAATAAAAACCCTACAGCCCGAAAACTGGCCATCACATAACAAGGCTGGGGGGCTACTCTCTAAGCCCGACGTCCGTAGTTTCGGACTTAGTTGCGGGCGTATTCTACTCTGTCGGTTCACACGGTTGGCGCAGTGGTTGAGCGATTGACTGCATGTCGCGGGTTCGATTCCCGCACGGAACAAATATTTGTACGACCTACATGTATTTGTTCTGAGTCTGGGTGTTTTTCTATCTATACTAAGTATGTATTTACAAAAAAAAAATGTATATAAGTAGTTTATCAGCCATATCGTTACCATAACACAAGCATTAGGCTTAGCTTGGGACTATATGGCGTTGTGTGAAATGTCCAAGGATATTATTATTATTATAATTTACGATTAGTCCCAAACTCGAAGTAATAATGAACGACAACACGATTTAATAGTAACTGTCAAATCGTGTTGTCTTTAATTCATAGTGGTTAGGTCATACAGAGTAGAATACGCCCGCAACTAAGTCCGAAACTACGGACGTCGGGCTTAGAGAGTAGCCCCCCTGGTGACCAGAAATTGAACGTATTTTGTTCTGTAGAATCAAATCAATAGTTTGATAATACCTTACCTATACTAGAATTCTTTCTGGAAGTGGGCGTAGTGCTCCGACTGCCGTTCCCCTGCGCCAGCGTCATCATGTTGGGCAGCGGCGCGCGGGGCCGGGACTCGTTCTGCAGGAAGCGCACGAACTCGGCCGCCAGGCTGTCCGGCGCCGCCGACGAGCGGGACAGCCCGAGGCGCTCGCACTCTTGCTGGTTGAAGTCCAGGACTGTTGACAGCACGCGGAGGACTTGTGTTCTGGAGTCGAGGGGGAGGTTCCTTCTTAGCTTTCTTGTTGAGGCAGATACCTAACACAAGACTTACGGAAACTAATACTGATGCTGTTTATCTTTCTACTTGATTATGCATGGTGCTGAATTAGTTGTCTTACAAAGGAGGCCCACTTAATGTAGCCGATACAAACTACCACTAGACGTGCGTTAGAATTATTGTAACATCCTGGTAATAATGTTTACGTAACGAAACAATGTCGCCGTTCCATTCCACCTCTGCGACTAGCTCCTGGATGTTACAAACTACATAATTTGTCATGATAAAATCAATAATATTTTGCCTCGAAAGTTATTATGATTTTTTTTTATTCCATCGAAAGGTTGTATTGAAAATATCGCTCTTAGCGATAAGGACGCCCATTGTGTGACCCTATGTAATGTTTTCATCATCTATTTTTTCTGTAACTTATACAGGGTGTCCAAGAACTCATCGTCAAGCCGGAATCGGGTGATAGGACAAATCATAATAGTTACCACAAAAATATTTAAAAAAATCTTAGTCATGTAATTTTTTTTTTCTAAATTACAGTAATTTCTTTTTTTTTTTTCGAAAAATGAAAATAACTAAGAATTTAAAACAACAGGCACTACTAAAAAGCAAAACGAAAAAAAGTAAAGATAAAACCATCATCACAGGGTGTACATTTTTCACATATAGATTTTTTTTTCCATTCCGGCTTGACGTTGAGTTCTGGGACATCCTGTATAGTGTACATACCTAATAAAGAGTATTATTAGTAATAAAGACTATTCTACTCTATTATTTTTAGGGTTCCGTAGCCAAATTCCGTAACAAATTGTCTCCCTCGAAAAGTGCGATATCTTATCTATAATTCTCTGGTTAAGCCTCATATCGACTACCTTATTGAAATCTGGGGTACTGCAGCAAATACTAATTTAGATCCAATTCAACGAGTTCAGAATAGATTAATAAAAACTTTATTTAACTATAAATTTCGGACACCGACTGAAAAGATATACGAGGAAACGAAAATAATGAATTTAAAACAAACGTACATATACTACACATGTATTCTAATACGTAAAATATTAAATAAAGAAATTCATTCCAGTATAAGATTTGTAACAAAACAGCAAACACGAAAGATTAACTTAAGACGTGCTAGTTACTTAGTGACCCGCCCTCCTAGAACTAACTACGGAAAAAGAAATTTGGAGTATGAGGGTGTTACAATTTATAATAAGTTACCATCAGTAATAAAAGGAGAACAAAGTTATGCCCGGTTCAAAAAACTACTAAAAGCTCACACAATTAATACATACAAATAAATGAATAAAAAAAAAAAAAAAAAAAAAACACTGCATTAATATATATATACATATATACCTATATATATATATATATAGAGATATATTAACACAAACAAAATACACACATATTATATTGATTAAGTATACACCTGTAAAGTAAAAATATACACTAGTAATAACTTAAATTAAACAAAAAACAAATACAATCCACTACACAAAACGTTTTATAAACCATGTATGTTACCAAAAATATATAAATAGAACTATAAACTAAAAATACAATAGTCTCATAATAATAAGCTAGCTAATAACAGACTATGCTATCAATGCCACATCTAGTAAAATCAAATCTACTCATCCATGTTGTGCTCAGTTAAATAATCGAGTTTATTTTGTGTTTACCCACATTTTTGTTGTCGTATTGCTTTGTTATTTTATATACGTACATCTGTGCGCTCTAATTATTAATCTTAGTTTTAGATGTAGTTTCTCAGTAAGTGAATTATGTATGTAATTCTTTTGAGAAATAAAGTTGTTCTTAAACCTTAAATGGCAAAAACGGAACCCTTATAGATTCGTTATGTCTGTCTGTCTGTCTATCCGTCCGTATGTCACAGCCACTTTTCTCCGAAGCTATAAGAACTATGCTGTTGAAATTTGGTAATAAGATGTATTCCGTGAACTGCATAAAGATTTTTACACAAGAATAGAAAAAAAAAACAATAAATTTTGGGGGTCCCCATACTTAGAACTGAAACTCTATTTTTTTTTTTTTTTCATTAAACCTATACGTCTTCGATCAAATATACATTTGAAATATTAAAAATACAAAAGTATTTCTTACTTGTTAGTGCTGTTTCCGCCCGCCGTCATAACATAGTTGATGACGAGGTTCTTCACCAGATTCTTATCAACCTTGTCTTGCTGGTTGGATATCGCGTTGTAGTACCGCTCTTCAGCCGCCGCTACGGATGTCTGCAGGGTCCGAACTGGGTATACAGGGAAGCATTACATGTAATGGTTGCCTATATATAGTTTCTAGTACTATACAATAGAAACAAATGTATTCCATTTGACGAAATATTCCGCTGCTAAATGTACGAGTACCATTCGAGTGCCTTTAAGTGTGTGTATTCCGTCCACTAGCGCCGCCAATTGTTTTTTATTAATCTTGGTAAATTTAAGACACGTAGATAAAAAAACGCTCAGTAGTGTTTTAAAGAAATGTATTTATTATTTTTTGAGAGTTATGTTTTGTACTTTAGAACATAAATAGTTGCCAAAGTTGATATTTTTGCTAAAAGTGGCCACTTTTTAGCAATAATTGCCGTTTTGGCTATATAGCCATGAGTTATGTATTAAAAATAGCTCTCAAAAAATAATAGATACATTTCTTCAGAACACTACATAGCGTTTTTTTATCTACGTGTCTTAAATTTACCACGATTAATAAAAAACAATTGGCGGCGCTAGTGGACGGAATGCGCCCTCTTAACCTCTAATATGGCAAATAAAGTTTGGGGAAAGTACCTACATTAAATCATATTTATTTTGGAAATATGTTACACGTAACTCTTTTATAAGTCAATATCTTTTGGTCATATTATTCTACATGTTTCCTGGCTGCCTAACCGGAGAAGAAACACCGAAACAAACTTAGAGGTCATAGTTTCTTTTGAAGTCCATACAATCATCAATTATATATCACACTATTGGATGCAAAAACAGCAACATCCTAAATGTAGGTATTACTTTATTTTGGTAAATGTAGTGTTTCTTAAGGAATTCTGTTTTACAATATCTGATTCTATCATCATTAGTTATCTATTCTTGTAACATAATGTAACTAAAAATTGGTACATGCAACGTAAACAAAAAAAGACGTCTACTGCCTTTTCAGTAAAAGTGTATGTTGCTGCTTTTGCTTCTACATGACTCATATGAAAACCATGTAAATTCACGCCTGTAGCGGTCTTTTGAGGAAAGTACCACGCAGGTTTGAGTGGAGCTGTCATGCAGCTCAACTCTCAGAACTTTGAGGAGCTCATGCCATAGAGTCATGGAATGTATGACATAGCCCTTTACAGAACTAAATCATTATGTCAGATTTTCAAAGTCGCTACGCATACGGTCGGTCAATATATGAGTTAGTACACGAGAAGACGAAAAATAATGATCAGTCCAAGCACAGACTAATCCGGATTTACAATTAACATATCTAAATACAATACACAGTAAAAATCATTGAAAGGTAAAACAAAACTATTCTACTCTTACCATGCATCTAGCACATCTTCATTCGACGCTTCGTTGCGAATGCGCACACGACCTCAAAGTATTATTCAGCCACTGGGTAGGGTCCCGAAAAACGCTCAGACACCTTTCTAAGATCGCTAAGCTTTATAAAAGAAAATTTAAACACTTAAATATTGGTCACTGTTGGACAAAGTCGTTGATAAAGAAGACTGGCAACGCCTAAAACGGTTATGATTTTGCCGTTCTATGAGTCCCAAATCATGAGAATCATTCGTCCAGACTGCATCATCATATCATCTACGTTAACGGCAGTTTGTTTACAAGTACAGGTGCCATATACTTTCAATTATGTGTTGTGAACATACAATATGCGAACTCACATCCGATATTAACAAATTCAAAAACACAGCTTGTTTCATTCATAAAGGTTATTGATGAACATAAAGTTGATATACGCCGCTATCTGGTAATACCCGCTAGGCATGTCTGCGACTTTTTTTGTTTGGACCGATATTTTAGTGTATTTCAAGTTGGGCTTTTGTTGAAAACTAAAGTGATGAGCGATTCCCGTCTCCCTTTTATTGATTTCACCAGTACCTGAAGTAATACTCAGAGGCAATGTGGCGTTAACGGTGATCTTCTACGTTCTACTCTTCTACTGAACTCGGAGCATTCAAAATAAAAGAAAAATATAACTTGTCTTGGACAGTTTTAGGTCAAAATATCCTCGTAAGGCCCAACCTAAATTTAGGTTAATAACTGAAGATATTAACATACTTTTAGATTCGCTTGCACCACAAACACTAACTGTTAAACATAGTTAATGTGATGTCGTCTTAATTAATTCTTTGAAGTTGACAGAGACAAAATTTTGTCTTAAAGACGTTTGGCATTAATGCTATTATAGCTTATCGAGGAATGGGATTCTTTGTACTTTTTGGTTTCTTGATTATATACTCTAAAACTGTATCCAAAACAAGTTGAAACAACAAAAAAAAAACACGTTCACATAACACTCATACGACAAAAAAGTGCTGCAAGACGTTAACTTGCATGTGCTTCATGAAAATATAATGCGGTTGAAGTTGAGACTCCCAGTAGGCTAATTCACGTAACTAAATAAGTGCTGTTGCAGTGCAGTTTAAGTTAAGTTTCGATCAAAACAACGCTATTCGTATTCTCTACCGCTCGCGTCAAGTGCGCGTCACGCGAGCGCAGCGGCAATAATGGCATTCTACTGTTGCGCGTCTTTGGTGTGTGTTTCGGAACGCAACGTGATCGGTATTCTACTATTTGTTTGACGTCCCAAAATGACAGCTTATAAGCTTAAGTTTAATTTTGAATATTATAATAACGTCTATATTCATTGAAATTTATTCGTTTCTAGTCGATTATTTAGTGAATAATATTTTTTCTCTCTACCGTCAGTAAGTTTGGTAGTTTGGCTGTCGTGCAATTGACGTGCAGTTCACGCGCAGTTCAAAGATTACAAGAATACCGTTTATCACTCGAACTTAAACTTAATTGCAACTGCACTAAAACTTAATCGGTGCGTCATAACGTGAATTAGCCCTCTGATTATGTTCAAGTATCGTTTCAACCCGATTTGTCAATTTCTAAGTCTAAATTGCCAATGTAGAAATCGGTCACAAATAAAAAAAATAAATAATATGACATATTATTTAAATTATAAGGTCATACTTTGATTAAAATTAGATTTCAGCTGATTACTTATCTTAAATATGGCAATACTGAGAGTCTCAATCCCAAAAAAAAACATACACACAAATCTCATAAAAAGCGCAAAATAAAAAATGGTGTAAACACATAGACGACACGACGTGAAGCCGATACCCTCAGTCAAACCCCATATGGTAATCTGAGTATCGCGAGCCCGCTATAACCATCTGTCAAAGTGACAGGCGTCAAAGTGACGTCTGCCACGGTGACAGCTGACGGCGGCCGCTGCGTTCGAAAACCTCACAGTTACCAAATGAGATTAAACCGAAGTTGGCGGAAGCGCTGGTTCTTGGTTGTTGGTAAGCTGCTTGTATTTATAGCATACAGCGATGGTACACACATAATTCATTCGGTTTCTATTCCTACCTTTTTTGTCATTTAAATGATTTACTTTTTTTTTCTATCTAGGTCATTATAATTTTCTGGCAAAGACTTTTTAACAGTTAAATTACTTTAAAAACATTGCCTTCTTTGAATGCTTTCACAACGATCGGCTTTATTGTCAATACTGATTTCTCTAGATAAGGCATAACTACAGTTTACACAAATTTGCTTATATTATGGCGTGTTCTAAATGACTTTATCATAAACGTGACGCTTACTCGCAAAAATAGCATTTAGCTGTTTTTTCAGGAAGCTATATTGGTCATTCACCAGGAACTTTTGCTAATGCTACGGAGAATCCGAGAGAAACGATTCAAATATTTCGGATACTAACCAGAAAATAAACTAAGCAATTCACCCATTTGGGCAATTCGATTGCCTACCAAAAACACAGCTTAAAAAAACAACAAACAAAAATATGGCCAAAAACAGACACTGAAGACACACGTCAAAGCCGACACATAGAAACAAATTTACTGACTGACTTACATGTGTCTCGCGCTACGTGTGGGCCGCACCCCGCCGCATATCAACTGGCAGTCTGGGCGATATCACCCCAGAATTACCAGCTGATATTTGGCCGGGTCGCGGTATTAGGCTGGTCTTTATAACGGCTTTATGGCTATGGATTTGGGCGGGTACCGATTTGTGATAGTACAGGAAAAGTTGGCAAAAAAATCCTCGCCTAAAAAGTGTCATTGGATTTAAAAGTACATTTGTGTGCGACCTTTAAATAAATAAATATATTTAGACTGTAAATAGTATTTCCCTAAAGAGTTGATTACAGGTATGAATACAACCAATATTTCTACAGTAATGTTTGTACAGAGAGGAAAGTCCTGCAAACCTCCATTGAAAAGGGAGGACCCTCCGACCAGGTGGTTGTTGTGCCTGGCGGGCAACTGCCCGATAGTTCACATTCGCGCTGATGTATATGTTCAAATCGCCCGGTAAACTCTGATCGCGCGATGCAGGATTTTTAGTTAGCTGTTAGTTGAATAGTCATGACGTTCCAGTTCTTTTTGTAGCGATTTAGATTTTTTAGTTCATTTTTTGATGCTACATCATCAACAGGGTACACCAAATATCAAAAACTCCGGGCTATACTTGAGAATTTGTTAGTTGGTTAATAAAACCAATTACAGTTTCTTCGAGCTCAATTAACTTGACTGCTGTAACAACAATGGTTTAAAGTAAAAACAATAGACCCAATATCAGAATAATAAAGTTGTAACCGCACAAACAATAATTTCAAATTCAAGATTCTCTAATAATTTAATCTCAAATCAGTACCCATGTTTATATATTACAATGGAATCAGTCAGATCTAATCTATTTATATTACAAATCGATACTATACTATTTATTAGAGTTGCACTGACATTGAGAGATAAACCAATTAATATAATCAGTCGTAATCATTCAAAGATCGACACATAAACAATATTTTAATCAAAAAATTCAAACTAATTTTAGCATTCAAATCTAATCTAGGAAGCTTTCTGGGGTTTATATTCGACGTATATCGGATTGTGGAAATGCATTTAGATTTCCATTTTATATCTACATGAACACAAATCAAAGTATTAATATCAAAATATCGACTTTGAAGGATGTGAATATAGAGATAGTCATTGTTTCGTTGCGTAAAAGAGATGGCGTTTTTCGTCCTATCTTTCTCGCAATCATTTTGAGCACGCTCCTCACCTCGATATCGCGTAATGGTTAGCGATGAATGAGGTCTATGACGGAGCAAACGAAGATTTTTTTTTCACAGAATATTTTAACTCTTGATTTGAAGCCTGAGTCACAATGATGACTTACACTGTTTTCTACCGGTAAACGTCAATTCAAATCTCATAGACATTCTCAATAGATTGTTTTCATAAAATAAGAACCCTACCTATATAAAATTATGTTGCATACATCATTACAGAACATATCTACCATACGGTCAAAAACTCAACTAAGGTCATCATAATTTCGGTGTAATTCCCTGGTGTAATGGAGTCTGTGTTTCATGATAGCTTCAAAATGAGGGTTTTTAAGTCAATATTGAATAGGTTACTGCTAGGAAATCGTGCTCCATTGTCGACCACACCATCGCTTTCCATGAGGTGAGATTCTGGTCAAACCCCCAAAAACATAATCCTTTAAAAGAAATGGCCATCCAAATATACTTTCACAATCCAATGATTGTACCCCGTTTTTTCACTCATCTTCTTCATCCGACATACCTTGCTCCTTCAAGTCATTAATCTCAGCCATCTTGGTCTCCACCTGGTCACCAAGCCTGGAGGCAGCTTGCAGACCAGCTAGGGACTCTTCAAGTTTGGTGTTGAGCCGTGATATCTCAGTCTGCAGACCTTGGTTCTCGCGTTTGAGTTCCTCCATCTTGTTTCTGATTTTTTCCGTCGCGGCGTGGGTGTCGCGTTCTTTGTCTGGGGAAGGTTTGTTTTTATTTTAGTAAATGAGGTTGGTCCAGTTAGTCCTACTAATACTATAAATGCGAAATTTTGTGAGGATGGACGGGTGTTTGTTACTCTTTCACGTCAGAACGCCTGAAAGGATTTTCATGAAACTTGACTAGATTATAGTCTGGAATAACACATATTCTATATATATCCCAGGAGTATGTGCCCTATGGATCACGCGAGCGAAGCTGCTGGCAGAAACTAGTTCAATAATATATGTTATTTTTATCCAGTTTGGCTAGGACATTGCAGGCTAAAATCACCTGATGGTCTGCTGTAAAGATGATTCCGTGCTTCGGAAGGCACGTATAAGACGATGCTCCCGGCCGCCAAATGGCGTTCGTCAAATAAACCATTTCAGGCCCTTGAGGTTTAGAAACTCTGAAACTAGGGTGTGTGGGTCGTTATACCTTACTGGCCACACGTTAAGAAGCAGTTCTTCAAGTGCGCTTTGTTGGCCGAGTACGAAATTTAGAATTTTGAAGAAAATTTCTCAAAGGAGGGTTAAAAAATATCCTGTGTCATCATACACAGGATATTTTTTTATCCCCAGAAGTTAAATAATTAAGTCATAGCTTGGATCACTGACCGCTACTCCTCCAGCAGTTTGATCTGATACTCGTCCACTGGTTGCTTCAACACACTCCACTCACCTAATTGGAACTGCTCCAACACCACCTGCAGGTTGGTGAGCGCCGCCTCGCTCCTCCCCCGCGCGTCCTCCGCCTCCCCCAGCCGCGCCTGCACGTCGTCGCGCTGCTTTTCTAGCAGTTTGATCTGGTTACGATACGTTTCTACTTCTTGGTTCGCGCGGATGCTGGAAATTGGACTGAGGTTTAAGTCTTTTGATAATAGACATAAGACCTTTATTAGCAAAGCATAGTGTAAAATTTTAGTATAAAACAAGGTAAGGTAAAAGAAAAACAACTTTCTTTTGAATCATTCTTTCAAATATGCTGTAAAAAAAATGTGGGGGCAGAAGAATCGTTATCAGAAACAAAGTTCCTCAGACATTATCACACATACAGATCAGATTTGAAAGAGAAAAAAGAGACTGCTCATGGACAAATACGCTAAGAGAAAGGGGTATGATAGGGGTACAACGCAAAAATCTTACATTTTCTCTCGAATCACAAGCAAATTCGTTTCAAAACTAAGTAGTTTTTTTTTTTAAATAAAAGGCCAGACTAAAAATGAACCTATTTCTACCGTGATTTTTAAAGGATATGACTTTGTATGGCTGATAAGTAATGATAAAGTTATCGTTTTACCGTTATCCATCTTGATACGAAAAGTTTTTTTAATGGTGTTGGTATATTGACGACACGGTTGGCGCAGTGGTTGAGCGATTGACTGCTGCGCTGCGTGTCGCGGTTTCGATTCCCGCACGGAACAAATATTTGTAACTACAGATAGTTGGTCCGGGTCTGTCTGTTTGTGTATGTGAGTTTGTATGTTTGTGAACGTACCCAAGATACAGGAGAAATTCCTAATTGTTTCTATTACTCCTCCGCTGTACCCTTCTGATTAATTTCGTTGCGGTATCCAAGAAAGTGGAATTGTTTCTCCGGGACTCGTGGAGCTTCATTAGCTCGGCGTTTTTCTGGTGGTCGCCACTGTTGATTCTGACTTTCAGGAGTTGCAGTGGTTGGGAATGTGTGGCGGGCTTATCCTATAAAAAAGACTATAGAGGAGGGGTCCTTACCTATTGCTAGTATAAACAGTGCTTGTCTGCTTGGCCCTCTCCTCCACTTGGTGCAGCCTAGTCTGGCACTCCGTTAGCTTCTGTTCCGAGGCCATCAGCTCCTGAGTGTAGTTCTCCTCAGTCTCCACCAGGTGGCGACGCAGACGCTCCAACTCTTTCGTAGAGTTCTGTTCTTGTTCCGACATCTGAAAAAAAAAAAACATAAAGGACGAAACTGTTGGAGGAGTTTTATGCGCCACTTCTTTTTCTCTGCTAAAACAATAGGAAGATGTGACGGGAGGGCGTTTTGGGGGACTGTTGTTACATAATAAGTACTGATTGTAAGCCTAATTTGAAGGAATGACTTGAATTTTATTTAGAAACGAGTTTAGGACAAGAACAAGAACTTGAATTTCATAAAAGAACTAAAGAATCTCAGTTTAGTCATAAAGCAATAACGAAGAGTGGGGATATGATTCGCTGGCTTAGTCTGAACCGACCGTAACATGACATACGTGCATATATAAATAAATAAAATATTATTTGAACCATTTAAAATAATTTTTTTATAAATCATAAAGGAATTATAAAAATTACGAAAAAAATATTTAAATATCCTTTCAAGCTAAATAAAATAATTTAGTAGATCAACTGTCCCATTTAATAGAGGGCGAATAAATGCCACCTTTGCTGAGATGTCGAGCTACTCCTGAGAAAATTAAAAAAAAAACCCATAAAACTTCGCCGGGCCTGGGAATCGAACCCATCTATGCTCGGCTATCTTGATATTGACTACTAGACTAACTAAGCTGACATTACAGCGCTTTTATTTAACTGGTGCCATCTAAATATTCACCTGTAAATTTTCTGCTGTCAATTTCTTCACCGTTTCAATCTGAACCGATAAATTCTTCTTCAAATTTTCACACCTTGCTGTCAAATTTTTCACAGTTTCCGTAGCTGTCACAAGTTCAGACTTCACCCTTTCGAAATCTGATATATTCTGATTCAAATTAACTATAATACCATCTTTTTCTCTGAGGGTAACCCTTAGGTTATCACAATTCGAACAGTTAATTGCAGAATTTTGTATCAAATTATCCTTTTCTTCAATGACTTTTTTGTATTCGTTGGTATGTTCTAAGATGACATGATTTAGCCTCTGTATTTCGTTATGATACTGTATGCTTTCATTGTGCTTCAAGTTTATCAAATTAATCAGTTCTGTCTTTTCATTCATTGCTCCATCTATGATTGATTTGTACTCTGTCGCCATTTTCTCAACGCTTGCGTGTGATTCTTTCAGTTCTTCGATATAGTTTTCCTTTGAAGCTACGTAGTATTTTAGTTCTTCTACCTCAGCTTGAATTGCTTCTTTTTCTTGCGCTAATTTAGCATAATCATCGTTTTGATGCGTTATGTTTTCTGTAGTCTTTAATTTATCGGTTAATTCAACTATTGATTGATTTAGTTCTTTTATTTCTTTCTCTTTTTCACTTATTGTTGCTTTAAATTCATCGCGAGCTTTCTCTGATTCTTCTAAATGAGTTGAAAGTGTCGATATCTCATTGTTTTTTGAACTAATTTCATCGTGTAATGAGTAAATCTGTTTACTTAGGTCTTCTTTTTCACTATGCAGTCTATTTAGTTCTTCTTCACTCAGATTTTTCTTTGTACTTACGTCTCTCAGGACATTGATTTCAGCATTTTTGATAGAGACAGTTTTTTCTAAATCAGAAACATTTTCATTTAGTTTTTGTATGGTTATGTTATTATGTTGTACTGTGTTGTTAAGGCCATCAATCAAGGTATCTTTCTCGTTAAGATCTGTTACCAACTTTTCAAATTCTTGTTCTAGGTGCAAGATTTTGCTATCAGTAGAAGATAATTCAGTTTCTACTTGTGTTTTCTTTTCGGTGATCTTTTCAATTTCAGCTTTTAGATTTGTGACTTTCTCATTACTGAGTATTTCTTGACGAATAATTTTCGACTTTAACTCTTCGATGGTCTCTTCAAGTGATTTTATTTCTTTTTCTGTCTTCATATCTTTTTTTAGATTATTGTTTTCAGTTAAAAGCTCTTGTTCTTTGCGTTGCAGCTCGGCTATTGCCGTTTTCAGTGTATTGATGGTTTCTGAAAGAGTTTCGTTGGCTAAGGACATCTCATGCATTTTTTCAGCAATTAAACTATTTTCTGTGGTCACGCTTTCTACTGTTGTGCTAGTTGTACTAACAGTTGTTAATTGTCCTTCTAAGATAGAAACTTTTTCTTGTAAACTGTGCTTGTCGTTTTCTATGTCATGCTTGTGTTTTATGACGTCATCCAGTTTAGTTTCAAAGTCCTGCAGTTTATGATCTAAGGCAGATTTTAATGTTTCTAATTCTTTATGCGCATAACACTTCTCATCTAATGTTACTTTAAGATCATCTACTTTCTTAGTTAATAACACTTTATCGTTTTCTAATATGTGTATATCTATAGAAAGCTGCTCGTTTTTAGAGTTGGCAGAGTTTAAACGCTTCTTTAAATCATCTATTTCATCGGCTGTCCTTTTAAGTTTTTCGTGATCTTGACTATTAACATTGTGTTCTAATTCTGCAACTGCGCTACTTTGATTTCTTAACATTTCGAATTCATCCAGCATCGTTGAGTATTTCTGTTTTATATCATTTAAACTGTTGCGAAGGGAAATCTTTTCAGTCCTCACTTCATCTAGTTCTTTGAGAATTCTCTTGATTTCTGATTCAAAGAGTTTATTCATTTTGTTAGAGTCAGCGAGTTCTGTCTCTAACTTGGCTAAGTTATCTTCATGCGTTTCTATGATAGGCTCTAACTTAGATGTATTTTTCAAAGCCGCGATTTCAGATATGAGGAAATCATTATTCTTCTTCATCTCGCTTAAATCCCTCTCTAGATGTTGAATATCAGTTGTTAGGAAATCATTCTCTGTGGTCAAATCATCTATTTGTGTTTGTAGATGATTGGCAGTTAGATTTTTCTCAGACAATTTGTGTTCCAACACGTCGATTTCTTTTTTGAATGAGTGCACTGTTTTGAAAACGCTCTCTAATTTGAAAAGGACAATATTGTCTCCAGCTGATGGTATTTCTCCAACGTAATCAATGGGCAGTTCAAAGTTGACATACTTGTTGTACAATTGCATAACCTTTTCCGGTTTTATTATTTTATTATCTACAGTATCTTGGTAGTTAATCTCTTTTTGAGCTAGTTTATGCTTGAGCTCGCTAATATCACGTTTCAGGGTTTCAATCACACCTTTAGCATTATCATCTATATTGATTTCATCTAAATGGATTTCATTTGAATTTCTTCTATCTTTCAATTCATTAACTTCCTTAACAAGCTCTTCGTAAGTATCTCTGGGAACCATGTCGGATAGCTCTGCATGTTTGTGTGCTACCTCAAGTTCATGTTCTAACTTCGTCACCTTTTCTGTTAACTTGAATACTTCTTCGTGCAAATCTTGATTTTCTTCTTGGAATTTTTCAGCGTTCTCTCTTAACAAACTATGTATCCTCTCTAAGTTTTGATATTTATGATACAGAGTATCATAATCGGCCTTAGCTCCTTTAACATTTTCTAGTTCTTTATCCCTCTCTCCGATTTTAGCTAACAAACTCTTGATTTGATTTTCATATTCTTCATTTGTAGATTTGAGATCTTCGTGCTCTTGTTTTAGAACTTCAAAGTTGGACTGTAGTTCTTTTTTTAGTGCGAGAAGTCTTTCCATAGCCTGTTGATGTTGGCTGTCTAAATCTTCTAAGTTTGACGAGAGATGTTTGTTTTCTTCTCTTAGTCTGACGAGTTCTTCATCGGGTCTCAAATCAGTAGTGCTTCTCTCCTTCAAGGTGGTAACTTCATTCTGCAAATCTCGTATTTGTATTCTGTAAAGGTTCTCGGCTTCATCATCCGATAGTTTCGACGTCTGGGTAGGCGGGTCCCAGTACCAACTGGACTCCTCTTCTTTGATGCCATTCTTCTTGCTGAGCTTCTGGAAAGAAAAAAACGTAACGTTAGTTCACTGCGTAAAATATTCACAAATTATTCTCTAAACACAGTTACTGATAAGAGTTGCGTGTTTGCTTTTTCGGATAGGTTAACGACCTGTAGTGCTATTCTGTAACAACATTTTCGTATCTCGACAGCGGACGCGGTATAAATAAGAGACCTTTATGTTGTGTGTAATAAAGCTCACTTTGTAAGCCTTGTCACTTAGGTGAAGCTCAATATCGAAATGGTTATTTACAAAATAAACATTCGCTGGACCGAATTTCAAAATATAAACTTTGACTTGGTGGGATTTAATCATTATATGAAAGATCGCCAGGGAAAGTATTGTAGTACACCTCTATTTAAACTCAATATAATACTATAATGTATCAAACTTTTGGAAGCAAAAGCCACACAAACACTTATATCTCACGCACCTACATCTGCAGCACAGCACTCAGAAAAGCAGATTTACTGCCAATAAATCCAATATCACCTCAACAAATTCACATTTTTATTTCAAAGTTTTTTAACAGAAATTCACAGCTACATTGACTGTAACGTCCCGAGACCAATTGTACACACACAAGTATGTGGGTACGTCTGTTTAAACACACGATATCGTTATCTGCCTGTTTTATGGCAGGTCTGACTCAGGCGCTATACAGTTGAGGACATATGAAGCTATACCCTCCAGTTTAACACGACCTCTGAATTCACCGAAGTCTATGCACGGTGCTAAGTTAGGTTACGTTGGATATAAGTCATCGTTTGTTGGCTTAGTTGGTGCTGAGGTATTAGTAATGCGGCACAGATGTGGTAATCGGTGAAGTTGGTCTTTTTGTACCATGTAGGTTGTTTTAAATGATTCAAATGGAGTGCACTTTCCAATGGCTGCGTGTGTTTGTAATGACCTAACGTCATTGCAATGGAAACCTACTTGATTCATAGGACTGGACTTGTATTTTTCGAAATGTTTATGTCTTTGTTTTTGTGTCTTTGCAGTCTTAGTAATTCAGCCTTAGACAACGTTAACACCTGCAAGCAGCTTGTGTTGAAGTTGCATTAAATTGTGGGCTACCTAGGTATAATTTGAGAAATCGTTCTATCCTGCCCAGCAAATGAATTAAAATTACGTATATGTTATTAATACCACTTCAGACATTAACCTACATGGTTCTCATATGATTTGACCAGTACGACTCTATGGATTTTAAAAGAGACTGGACCTCTGAGTTTGTTTCGGCGTTTCTTCTCAGAGCTGCAGACAGCTAGGAAACGCCGGCCTCATCTAGTTTAAAATGACCAAAAAAGATTGACGTGTAAAAGTGTTATTTACAACCTACTTACAAAATAAATATCATTTATCATTTACGTGTGGAAGCGCTGAGGGTCACAACTAATTTAGTACGGTTGAAGTTCGCCTACTTTAAAGGGCATGACGACAATGCTACTTCAACCAAATTATCTATCATATTTTAACCCATCGATGCATCTAACAGTACTGGCAACAAACAAAGCCTTACACGTACTGGTACAGTCAACCGCACGTTGAACGACAAAAACAGCCTTTACTGCTATGATACGGAAGGTGCTGCTAAATGTTGCCATGGAAGAATAGCTGATAGTACCACCTGTATCGCAAGAAACCCCCCAAGCCGGGAACCATTTGGTAAGTGGTGCGTAAAACCAGATAAAACAACACTTCTGGTGACAGAACTACGATAGTAACCGTTTTACGCTTTTGTGACGTTAAAGAGAGAAGAGTTAATGAGTATGCGAAGAAACAACTGTTTTTAGTCCTATCGGATAGTCATTAAATTCAACACTTTCTTTGTAAAATTACAGGGTATATCTGAAGACGAAGGCCAATTCGACACTTTTATCATTAAGGTAGGAACTTAACATCTGACAACAGAAAACTCATCATTATCTGCCTAGCCTTTTCCCAACTACATTGGGGTCGGCTTCCAGTCAAACCGGTTTCAGCTGAATACCAACCAGACCTCCACAACCCATTAACTGGGTAACAGGGTATTTCTTGGTAAGACGAGTCTGATTTACTGGCTTGACAATCCGTAACGACTGCCAAAGATCTACAAATGACAGCGGGGACCAACTGCTTAACGTGCTTTCCGAGGCACGGAGGAAACTCGGTATGTTAAGATGGTCACCCGTCCACAGGCCAACCCTGGCAAGCGTTGCTTAACCTTGAAGATCGACCCGTGTGGCTGTTGTTATTTAACCACGAGCTCCTCAAATTTGACAACAGAAAACGCGCAGCCTAAGTTTCTGTGTCTAGACAAGATTTTTTTTTTACAGTTTCCTATAAAAAGGAAGCTAAAGCTATGAAAGGATATTTGATCATTCATCCCCAAAAGAAGTAGCAAAGATGACGAATGTAATGAAGTTCGCCATTTTTGCCGATGGGGAATCCCACCGAAGCCAGTGTGCCTTGTAAGTTTTTATTTTTGATGGAGCACGCTTGCCTGAAAGTATCTCTTGACAAAAAGACCCCCGGTGTAGATATTCGGAAACCTAACTCCAACAGCAACAGAGAATTTCAATCTTTAGCTGATTCATATTAAAGTCGAAAATAGCTTGAACCTTTTCTAACAAACCAAAACTACAGCAGAATTTCTTAAGAGTTCTTCTAACTAAACCAACAAATGATTGCTACACTCAAACATCTTTATAATGCTCGCGCCATGGACCGACTTGATAAGGCACTGATAATTTATTTGTTTTAATTATCTTAATCTGTAGACCATGCCAGCTAAATATTGTTTAAGAGGTATGCACCATAGAGATTAAAGTTCAGCAGGAGGATCCGCCCTTTCCAATGGAGGTTTCCATAGGAAAGGGCGGATCCTCCTACCAGGCGGTTGTTGTGCCTAGCGGGCAACGGTCCGATAGTTCATATTCGGACTGATGTATGTATCTCTTCAAATCGCACGGTAAGCTCAGTTTGCGCACTATACGATTTTTAGTTTGCCGCCAGTTGGAAAATATTAAAAGACTTGTTATATACTTCTATACTAATATTATAAAGAGGTAAAATTTGTTTGTAAGTTTGTATGTAAGTTTGTATGTAGAGGGTAATCTCAGGAACTACGGGTCCGATTTGAAAAATTATTTCAGTATTAGATAGCCCATGTATCGAGGAAGGATATAGGCTATATATAATCACGCTAAGACAAATAGGAGCGGAGCATTAATGGAAAATGTGACGCAAACGAAGTTGCGCAGGTCAGCCAGTCTTTGATCGTTGCAAAAAGGTTGACTAATTGAATACTTTTTCATTCTAAATCTGTCTCCATTTAAAAGAAAGCTTGAAAGTTCATTTCTGTACTTATCATGGCAAATATTTGCATTAGCAATAGGCCAAGAATGCTGTAGGTAACTCCACAAGTTCCACAACAGGATATCCTGGGTGAGACGTATCATTTCGTCATAGATTTCTCAAATCGCATAAGATTAATCTAGGATTATTAAACAATTGGATTTGTTATCGTTGAGCCGATTTTAACGCGTTCTCATACAACTTCTCAAATTTGCTACGAGGCTTTTATGCAGACACATCCGCAAACTAACAATATTTTTCCAAACCATTCCAACTCTTGAGAGACAGAATCAATCACGTTTATTGTATGGAAGCCTCCCTCAAATATTAATTATTTCAATTTAAACTGAATAATATAACTCAACTAGCTGACCCGCGCAACTTCGTCTGGGTCACATTTCCCATTAATGCTCCGCTCCTAAATAATTTTGCGACTATACATTGAGATGTAAGCTACCCTATCTTTCAAGTAGGATCAAACTGCATACGGTGTGCAAATTTGATTAAAATCGGCTAAGTGGCTTAGGAGTCCATCGCGGACAAATAGCGTGACACGTAATTTATATATATTAAGATATTTTGTGAATATTTGAAGCGTCTACCTGTCGACATATCAAGCAAAAACGAGCAAAAACAAAAACGTTTGTTGTTTGAGAGCCCCCTTGAATATTAAAATTATTCTGTTTTTAGTATTTATTGTTATAACGGCAACAGAAATACATCATCTGTGAAAATTTCAACTCTCTGACTATCGCGGTTCATGAGATACAGCCTGGTGACAGACGGCCGGACAGCGGAGTCTAAAAAACGAAGAGTCAGTTAAGCTTGACGAGTCCAGACGAAACGGGTCAACTATCTTGTCTGTCTGTCTGGCAGACAGAAGACAAACGCAGTGACACACTCTATCATAACCATTACAGCAGGCTTTTCTGCCGCCAATAGGGAATAAGCATGAAAAATATATTTATTATCTATAGAGTTTATCTAAAAATATAATACTAACAGTGAAAATAGGATCAAAATTGCTCTAACAACAAACGAGACATTATGATTTAAAACAAATATATCTGTCCCTCTCGCGAAAACGCTGTTGTCTATGGCAGCTGTATGGTCGTCGTGTAATTTGACATCACAGTTCGTATCGGACTTCGCTTTCTAACTGTAGTCTTTGAAGCTTTATAACTTCATAAATGATGAAGGTATTTAAAAAATCATTTCATGATTGCTTACTAGAGCTAATAAGTATTTTATTTTGAAAATAAAAATTGCATGCATATTCCCTATTACAGCCTCCTCCACCCATTTGTACCAAGCTCAGGTCAACCTGCAGTATTTCTAAACTTAGGGTCAACACCCCTTCAAGAAAACCTTCGATTTCAAAAAAGCCATTTCTCAATAGTTTTAAAGTTTAGCGCTTTAGCCCTTTTGTTAATACTTCCGCGTATAGCGATATCACTCGCTTTTACTACGGTTATAAAGCATTTATGTGCCATTGTACCAGCCGGACACTGAACCTAGGGCTGGTGACGTATCGGGAAATGTAGCAATGGTGTTTGTTTAAGGCTTTCGTCTTTAGTCGAGTAAGGGAGTACGCACACTTATTCAGCTCCATTCTTTTTTTTTTTTTAATACAAAACGAGGAAACTCTTGGCCCAAATCTCACCTGATGGAAAGTGATGATTAGGCCGAAGATGGAAGCGAGTTTCACCCGGAATCCTCTTACACAGAGGAACTGGCTATCATACCTCTAACTGCCGGAACACAACAATGCTGTTAACATTGTTGCTATGGCGACAGACTTAGACATAATGGTGGTAGCTTGAACAAGTCCTACCACCAACCAAACCGAGCAAAAAGTTTGCCCCCGCTGGGAATCGAACCCGGGACCTCTGGGTCTGAATCAGGTATAACCACTAGACCACGGAGGCGGTTTTACACCTGTTTAGCACCACCCGGGGACCACGTGTAGGGATTCGCTGAAGGGTATTCTCCTACGGACGCGGGTGACTCGGCCCCCAAAATTCGCGTGTCGATGAACGATTTTGATCACACTTATACAGTTCTGCTTCTATAGGCCGCGTACAGCGTCGTAAGAATGAGAAGCCGGCAGCGGCAGAACAACGCTGAACTCTATCTATAGCACTCGCATGATAAGGTTTTATTTACTTATTTAAACGACTGACTGTAAATTTAAGTTTTCAGTGACAAAAATAATTAATTTACGTTATAGTATTACTAAGTGAGCTTCTGACTGCGAGTGACAAGAAATCAACAGAACAGCAACATACAAACATTCATTTTTGTCCTCATTTTATACTTTTTTGCCGCGAAAGCTGAATATACGCGGAAAGCCGAATGGATGCGTACGCGTTTTCATACAAAATCACTGTTTTCTTTGGGCATGAGTCTTTCAGCCAAGAGTGAACGGGTTACTTCTAGGCAAGCGTGCTCCAGCGTCGAGCACATCATCGCATTCCATCAGAAGAGATTGTCGTCTCAACGCGAGCCTATCAATTATTATAATATCATTTTTTTATTGTGTGTGTATTCGATGAAAATATCAAGTCAACGACTGAGGGAGAGACAAACAGAGAGGGGGACCAGAATAACGGAGAGAAAATGGACTTAGTGATAGCGTGACGGTTGGCAGGACGAAATGGAACCATTATGACGAGCAGGGAGGCAATAAAGACAGACAGAGGCAGAAAGGACTGAATTAACGAAATACTTACAACCAAACATGGAAAGAGGTTTAGTTAAAGGTTGCCAAAACCAATTAAGTAACAACCTAAGGGCGGGTTGTATCAAACAGTTGGTTAACGTAACATACGTACGTCAAAAAATTACGATTACGGACGATGTTTGACGTTCGTTAAATTAGAAGCGTTGTTTCAAAACATTCTGGTATAAATTCCTGCTCATCCCAATTAAGTATTTATGCTAAGTTATTGACACGGGTCCTACCTAAATAGCTTTTTTTGCATTCCACCACTTATTTGTGTCATCAGAAGAACTGGTATTGAAGAATTCAAAAGAATTTTCACAATATTGTTCTATTTGACGCAACTAAAGTTACGTTAACGAGTGCTCAGACCATCTGTTAACGTAAACGTTATATTTTACGTGCGTTAACGCTGACATTTTGTGAAACAACCCAATTTTTTTGATTTGACCATAGTTAGCACCATTTTTAACGTTTACGCGTGCGTTAAGTGTAGTTGAAACAACCCGCCCTAAGAGACAATGCTGAACATCGAGTTGTTTTATTTAATCCTCTTTTATTGAATTCGTCACGTTGCGACAAGTCTTTAAGGTCACCTTATTTTGGTCCTTAGGTACTTACAGAATAACTTAAAATGCAAAGTATTCTGAGATACCTCCCTGTGTAACTGAAAATGATGTTGGACTCTATAGGTTAGAATTTTAAAAGAACTTTACTGAAAAAGCAACATAATTCGACTCCCAGATAACTCCAACGAACACGAGGCGCCTAGAACAAGTAAACATGGTAAATAATTCCTACAATAATGAAGATTGCGCATCACTCGCAGCGCCTTGACCGCGTTCCCGCCGTTTGTCAAACTTCCATAATTGTCGGTCTTAGAGTTACGTAAGACGTATTGTCAACTGTACAACGATTTGCCTCGGTGCTACACAGGCTAAACTGCTAAGCAAGAGAAATAATTTATAAAAGATACTAATATTATAAAGTCGAAGAGTTTGTTTGTTTGTACCTCTGCCGGGCCCTGGCAGTTGGCCAGGATGATATGCGTGCCAAAGGATTCCGAAGACCGTGGGAAGTGGAGAAGAAAAAGCCGGTAAGCGGACCCCGGGCTCCGAAGCAAACCAGCTGAGGATGCAACAGGAAACACGCTCAGATGAGAGAGAGAGACAGAGACAGTTTGTTTGTTTGCTTGAAATAACGCGCTAATATCGGGAACTACTGGTCCGATTTGAAAAATTATTTCAGTGTTAGATAGCCCATTTATCGAGGAAGGCTATAGGCTATATTATTATCATAACGCTAAGACCGATAGGAGAGGATCACTAATGAGCAGGGGTCAGCTAGTAAAAGACAAGACTGATTAGTCAGAGACAATTTTGAAAGAACTCGTGGACAAGGGGGAAACCTTTCGCATGGTTGGGAAGACAGCAGTGTATAAAGTAATGTAATTGCTCCAACTGCAGAAATTCAAAAGCTCAGCACTTTTCAGTCAAAGACACACCCTTTAAAAGGAAGTAATTTAATGAAAACGTAGATTTTTAGTTAAGATGATCTGAAAGTTAGCAGCAAATCATATTTTATAACGAGCCTAATGAAATCAGCAGTGTGAGGTAGCTAGAACAACAAAACGTGAAACCAGGTCATCTGGAAAATAAAAAGTGTTTGCTAAGTGATTTTTATTTTTCCATTTTTTCGTGAATTTTAACTCGATGGACCCGATTTTTTCCATCTGCCTTTTCTTAGAAGCCACCGAAACAAACATAGAGGTCTAAATCTCTTTTAAATTCCAAACAATGGTAAACATGTAATGGTCAAATAATATGAGAGCCATGAAGGTTAATATCTGAGGTACTCGTTTGACTAAATGACCTTGCAGATCGTCAGTCGACCTGACCAGGCCGGTGAAAGCGTAAGCACTTTTAAAGAGCCCCACGATATTATTTAGGACATATTCAATAACTTGAACCTTTGCCATACATCCCGATGTGTTCCTCGCGGGCCAGAGAGATGCAGCACAGGAGGTACACGGGGTCCGCTCGGGCTGCCAGGGTTGCAGAATTTGTTCGAAAGAGTCACCGCGGCCCTGGAACGCAAAGGGCACTAGGAGGAACACGGATGGGTTTTAGTCAGTTAGCGTCTGACACTTTTCTGCTTCGTTCAGAACGGGAGGACTCATTTGATATTTCTCATCCTTAAGGCGAGGTTGCAGTACTGTGTGTTTTGACGAACAAAAGCGACTGTCCGGCGAGCGAAATAATGCCTAAATTTTGATTGTTTTTTCTTCTTGGCAAAAACTGATAAAGACATTATACAATATGGTTTCGACATTTACTTCAAAATAAAAAGCTCTATCTATTGATATAACTTTTATATATATTCGTGATGAAATCTCTTAGCAGTACACGTTTAAAATTGTAATTTAGTGTCATGTTTGATTAAAAAAAGTATCGAGCCAATCATTCTAAATCGCGTTTCTATCTTTACGATTTACTTGAGGGTATGTCCAATTTTTATGTAATGATTTTTAAATATTAAAAAACTCATAATTAATTAGATTTTCAGACGTTCAAAAATCTTAAAAAGTACTGCAACCCCGCCTTAAAAAAAAAGCCAGTCTATATCTCAGTAAGCTACAACAACCGTTTCAGTCTCTCATATTACTTCGCATCACACTACCGAATGTTATAATAACATCTAAGGTACCGTACTCGGATTATAATACGATATCGAGTGCGATCAATTTGATCTTGATTGTAAACTATACCGGCTGTTTTGACAACCAATTTGTTTTTAAATTGACGTTTATAATGGTGAGCAATAAACTATTTTTAGGACATGCCTTTGTGCTTAAAAACATGAAGCATTAGTAATATTACAGGCTATCCAATAATAAATATTGTTAAATAAGGAACCCGAAACTAGTCATTTTATTTAGTCCATATTAAATTTCTGCATCTATATGCCTTTTTGAATGACCAAGGGCTGATTTTTCAATGGTCAGATAACGTTTATTGAAAGAATAAATACGTCATATTGACATATTTTCCATACAAAAGCTGTCAGACGGCCATTTTTATTCCTCAGGTGAAAGTTATTGGACTATTGAAAATTCAGCCCTAAAAAGTAAAGAAAGACGTGTCCAATTTTGCCAGAGCAGCTCAGATGGTGAATTGTTTAGGCCACTATCTCAGGTACATTTCCAGATTTGTCTGGAAAGTTTTTAATTCCCATAAAAGTTGTGACAACATCTATGAGATTTTTCTCAACGTAATAGCCTATATTGACTGGTTCCAGATAACCAGGCGTAGCTGAATAATTTAAGAAATTTAGGATTGCTACTTTTAATTCTTAAGTTTTTAAAATGTATTTTAATTTACTCACATGAACATCATCAATGCCCACATAGGCTATGAAGGCAGAATGAGCTCTAAATACTAACTGCAAAATCACCAACAGTGTGTGTCTTCTCATTTTACCACCATTTTTTTTGCCATCATGTTTAAGTTATCAAATCATTGGTTTAGTCATGGTTCACCTGGCAGAAGTAAATTTGAGAAATACAAAATTGAGAAGGACTTAGAAGATTGAAAAGGAGTGAATGCTGAGACGGGGGCAGATAGAGAGAAATAGAAGAAGATATTAAGATAAACTGGAATAAGGGCTCGAGGATCATCATCTGCCTAGCCTTTTCCTAACTACATTAGGGTCGGCTTCCAGTCAAACCGGATTCAGCTGAATACGTGTTTTTTACGTGGAGCGGCTGCCTACCAAACCTCCACAACCCATTAACTGGGTAACACGGTACTCCTTGGCAAGACTGGTTCCAGATTTTCTGGCTTCTGACTATCCGTAAGGACTGCTGAAGATCTCCAAATGACAGCCGGGACCAACAGCTTAACGTGCTTTCCGAGGCACGGAGGAAACTCGGTAGCTTAAGATGGTCACCCATTCACAGACCAGGACTGGGCAAAATATATGCTTTGCTATAATTGAAATACAAATTACAAAATACTGTATCGCAAGTAATTAAAATACGAAATATAAAATATCTTTAAGTAAGGTATTTGAAATATAAAATACAAAATACAGTATTTTAGCTATTTTTAATTGAAATACAAAATACAAAATAAGTTATCTAGACCAGGGGGCCGAGTCTGCTATTGCAATAGTGTCGGAATGGTGGATCATTGATTTTTAGGGTTCCGTAGCCAAATGGCAAAAAACGGAAACCTTATAGATTCGTCATGTCTGTCTGTCTTGTTGTCTGTTTATCCCTTCGTATGTCACAGCCATTTTTTTCCGAAACCATAAGAACTATGCTGTTGAAACTAAGTGGTAAGTAGATGTATTCTGTGAACCGCATTAAGATTTTCACACAAAAATATAAAAAAAAAACAATACAATTCTGGGGGTCCCGATACTTAGAACTGAAACTCAATTTTGCTTTTTTCATCAATCCTGTACGTGTGGGGTATCTATGGATAGGTCTTCAAAAACGATATCGAGGTTTCTTATATCATTTTTTTCTTAACTGAGTAGTACCATGTACCTAAACGTCAACCGAAAATTGGTTAGAACGAGATCTATAAGTAGTTTTTTTTAATACGTGATAAATCGTAAACCGCAACTTTTGCTTATATACCTACAGGTTTGTACGGAACCCTCGGTGCGCGAGTCCGACTGGCACTTGGCCGGTTTTTTGCGTTTTGTTGCTGCTTTACCATCATTACACTCTCGTGGTCTCGCCTCGCACTCACACTCACGATCGCTAAATGATGGTGAAATGTATTTTATTGTTAAAATGTATTTTGAAGCCTCAAGTATTTGAAATACTAATTACAAAATACCTCGGCAACAGGTATTTGAAATACGAATTACAAATTACATTTTAAAGAAGTAATTGAAATACAAATACCAAATACGTATTTGTATTTCAATTACGTATTTTAATTACAAGTAATTCAAATACTGCCCAACCCTGTCACAGACCAACCTCGGCAAGCGTTGCTTAACCTTGAAGATCGACTTGTGCGGCTGTTATTATTTAGCCACGAGCTCCTCTATCAATAAGGGCTCGAGGATGATGATGAAAAAATGTGCCATGGCAAAGGTTTCTAAGCGGAGATAGGACCACAATGAAATAACCACAATATTAATACAACTGTTATAGCCACGTTCAATATTTGGTTATTTTCCGCTCTGCATAGTTCGTAATTATTTACTTTTATTGCAATACGGTAGTACGCTTTTTGATCACCAATGACGTTTTAAACGGTTCAGTATTAAGTTCGATACAGTTTACACTTGCGAACGTTTTATTTTTTCGTATTTGCTTCGATTACGGAGTACAAAAAGTTGGCATTTGCACCGGTTTCAGTTGAATGAACGACAGAATGAAGTAAGAAATTCACTGAAGATACAGATAAAGATAGTCTGGAAGTACTTTTTGGTGAACCATTATGTAAGACATTGATTTCGGTAGGGAAACTAAAAAATACAGTTTTCCGACACTACACTGCACTAAACACACATCATCACCCGCCGAAATCCAACGTGAAAATAAACAATATCTTCAAAAATCGAACGCGACCGTTACTAAAATTCGAAATACAAAATAGAACATCGTTATATTTCAAATACGTTCGACGAGGAACAATGGCTGGCTGTATGCAACGACTGGCGCAGCTCAGTGCGGGCTGTTTTGAAAACATGCTCACCTGTAAGTGTTGTGGCTAGACTAACATACGTCCAATTAAAACTACTAGATAGAGACAATAGAGGTTCAATTTGATACTTTGTAAACTTTGGCTGTGAACCTTTTAAATTGTCTTATCATTGTTAGTTGCTGTTTGCTTTAAATCATAAATATCATTTCGCAAGTTAAACAATCACAATCAAGCTATAACAAGATGTCCTGCCAAAACTGCCTGTCTATTTGTGATTGCCTAACCTAACCAATCGTGAGCAGTTACAGAGATATTATAACAAATAATTTTAAGAACTGACCGTGCACCTGTAACAAGCAATAAATGAATTTTTAAATGTTGAGTTCTGTAGCGACCAAACAGAAAGTAAGTTTTACTGTTGCTGGAAGCTGGAACACGAGTATTAAGAATTTATTTATTTTATAAGCCTTCCTTATCTATCAAGCACAAGTTGCGATGGTGCCTTACCCGAACAATTAAGGTGAGAAGCTCTTCATTTTCGAGCGAAATATGTGGTTCGTGAGTCGGTACAGGAGGGCAATAGCACTAATAAAATTCGGCTGGAACGCAACTGAACTGTAGCCATTTCACAACTTTTTTAAACATTCCGTATCGCGCTAAACGTTTGACAGAAACTTGGAACGCAACTGCATCTTAACTGTAACGTTACCGCTGTCAAACAAAAAGTTGAAACAATGCTACATTTTCTTGACTTTTTCTCAATCGTTCGCGTTGTGTTGTTTGGATTTTGAACGAAAATACGAAAATATTTGTAAAATTTTGACAATGCAACTTTGGTTGAAGTTTAAACTTTAGCGCGATACCAAATTCCTTACAGGTGAATCGAAACTAGATCATAACCAAAACTGAATTGGAAACGAATTGCAAGCGGACCTAAACTTTTAAAATTAGCGCGATTGGCCCCCTGGACCAACTTCAACCGTATCATTAACTTTATTAATTTCACTATCGTGATCGTCACTTGGCATCTTTAACCGACTTCCCAAAAAGGAGGAGGTTCATAATTCGGTTGTATTTTTTTGTAAAAAGTTTTTTTTTTTACTTTAAAATTGGAAGTTCGTCCCTCACACCACTACTATGTTCTTTTGTATCTGCTGCAAATACAGTGTAGGACGTCATGCTATAGACAATACGTAAGTTTGTTCTGTCTATGGTGTGACCATAAAGACTGAGTAGTAACTGTCAGACTGACATATTATTTTTAATTAAGATATAGGTCAGTAAGTTATTTTTTCTTTCAAATTTCGTTATTTTGTGCGAATTAACGTTATTTTTTTTTTTTGTTAACACTGTTGTAAGAATTTAGACATTGTTCAGCATCCAGTGACATAATATATGACTGGGCGGTGACTGTAATACTTTTATCACTATTGTAATACTTGTATGACTATTGTAGTTACTAAACAACTGACTAGTGACTACACAGTGTACACGCGTTTAGTGGTTAGCTGATAATGTATTGTCATAGTATTTCCCGGTAGTCGGGGCGTTTGAAATGCTTTTGTAGTACTTAAGGCGCGTCCCCGAGCAAAACGCAGCGCTAGCCGTTTTTTGTGCAGTTTTTTGGAGCTATCTACTCTTTATCCAAAAGAGATATCAACTAATAAAAAATACATTAAATTTCTACATAAAATCTTGGCTTCAAAATGGTAGATTTTATTTTTTATTACTAAGTATAATGTTTAAGTAATCTCCTCACAACGAAACCACAGAAATGAGAAAAAAATACTGAAAACATGCATCTTCTCGAAAACTAACGATTATTTTGATTTTGTACTTACACTAATGGATAGGCAATTTTATTATGAACATTTTGGTAGAAGTATTTTTTTCAAACGACCAAAATTAGATTTTATAACGATTTTATTCAACATTTTGAACGTATTCGCTATTGTATCTCTTGCGCTGTTATTGAGGGGAAAAATTCTCAAGGTTATTTGGACAGGGTACCGCCTTAATGTTTGAAATGGATTTATTTTAAAGATTTGTTGAGGTAGGCTTGTTTTGTTATTGGATAGTATCTAGTTTCAATCAAAAATTGTATTAACAAAAACACCTATAGAAATAAATAAACCAGTCTGAAGTGACCGTGATTTCATCAGCACAACTCTTCAGACGACGGTACATTGCGTCCAGCTAGTTGAGCTGAGAACCAGGAAGCATGGCATGAATGAATGGTTAGGCAGTGGATCAATTGAAGCTGACATCATGATGATGATGGACCCTGATCACAGCAGTGCTGCTTATTGGTACTTCTCTATCACCGTTACATCACGTATACACCATCATCTGCCTAGCCTTTTCCCAACTATACTGGGGTCGGCTTCCAGTCATACCGGAATCAGCTGAATAACAGTGTTTTATGTGGAGCGACTACCAACCAGACCACCACAACCCATTAACTGGGTAACAGGGTACTTTAAGACTGGAGTCAGACATTCTCGCTTCTGACAATCCGTAACGACTGCCAAATATCTAAAAACGACAACCGGGCCCAACGGCTTAACGTACTTTCCGAGGCACGGAGGAAATTCGGTATGTTAAGATGGTCACCATCCACAGACCAACCTTGGCAAGCGTTGCTTAACCTAAAAGATCGACCCGTGCGGCTGTTATTATTTAGCCACGAGCTCCTCAAATTTTCATCAGTATACACCATGATAGTAATATCATCATGCATGGTTGATGAATGAACGGATTTCCTTGATTTCCAGGAAGATTTTCCTGTACCGGAAGCGATTTTATTAAACTTAGTATTAGCAATAATTTAACACTGCAGAATAGCAGATTTAAATTATTAACTTGACTTTCCATCCCTTTGTACATGTATAAGAAACAAACTGAGTGTAAAGATCGAAACAAGCGGTGTTCTCAGTTTCTGCGTAACCCAAGGGGAAAAATATTTCGATGATCCTAGCAAAGAGATAATTCAACAACAATATCTTCAAACATCACTATAATCGAGTGGAATCAATTTCACATGACTGAGCGTCCTTCATGAGCGCAATCACAGCCGTAACGAGTCGCGTGCGCAGACGACCTCCCCACTACACTACTATGACATACAACCTTATTTTCAACGTCATTAAGTCCTATTTCCTGCACACACAAAACCCTGCAACTGTTAACACACCATACATAAGATAAAGAACTTTGTCAGTGTATTCCTAAAGTCTAATTTCGTTTAACGATTGAATCTAATGAATTGCAAAAGGATTTTTGAATTTATGACGCTAGAATAAAGTTGAAATTCAAATGAACTGGACAAGTTAGAATGTTATGTAACGAATGGTGTGCATGTAACACATTTTTTACTTAAAATCGTTTGTAATAGAGGTCATTATCGGTCGGGCGTGCATGTCGGAAGCTGGTTTCATTGACGATGGTTAGTTACAGCTTTGACAAATGATTCATGAAAATGAAAAGAAAATACAAAGGGATTAGAAAGTTGCCTTAATGATGGCCCTTGCAAGCCAGATTGCAAACACGTCATCAAGAAGTATTTATTTTTCACAAGCACTTCTAATTTTGATGAACCTGTGTAGTTTTGTCAGCTAGCTAAAGATGTTCAGGGCTTGAAGCATATTGGGTCTTTAACATCATCTTTATTAAGGTATGGAGTCCTCTTTGGATTAGATGATATCCTAGCAACATTGAATATCTAAATCTGCATTTCATTTATCATCTTCTCATTTCTCATAAATCTCTATAGGTAAAGCGCCATCTTAGAATTTGTCTCATTTCTCGCTGAACCTTCTTTCTCTAAATTCATTCAACTTGTTGGTCGTCCTTTATTTTTTTCATCACCTTCGATTTCCTTACGTTCTACCCTCGGTATCATTAAAACTATGTCTAAGTTTTAAGCTAAACATGCTGCATCCACCCATCCATACCAACCACAAATCATCTTTAAAACAGTACCAACTTGACCCACACCACAATTTTAACTTTACGACTAAAACAATAAAGCAGCAAATTCCATGCGATAATTTTAATTTATGTCTTTTTGTTCTTCGTTGTAAGAGGCCAATGTCAGCGCATGATTGACTACCAACGAAGGTTGTGAGAATTCTTATAAGCAGCCATTCAAATCGAGGGTCTTGTGAGCCGACTGACCTTGGTAGCCCAAGTGTTAAGCCTCATATCAGAGACAAAAATGAAATATGGCCTATTATAACCAGTAGCAAAGGTTAGGTTAGATGTCAAATGATTTTCGCAAGAGAGAGGAAATCGGATTTGGAATTACTAGACTATGCGTGAGTAAAATCTCAAGGTATGAAGAAGTCAAAGGCCGGAAGTCGTACGCGTTACGCTAAGATGCCCAGCAATCCTGTCTAAACAGATATAATTACTAACAATGCAATGCGTAATGATAAATTTACTATAAGCTTTACAATAGTTGATCAGACGTATTTAGACGGTTGTTCAGTAATGCCAATAAAATGATTACATATTTCATTAAATGACTTGGAATCATTAGCTTATTAGATTAATGTCGTGCCCGGACAATAGGGAATATGCATAAAAAAAATATTTATTATTTAAACACTTTATCTAAAAATATACAAAAATATATTACTAACAGTGGAAATAGAATCAAAATTGCTCGAAAAACAAACGAGATATAGTTATTTTAAACAAATATATCTGTCCCTCTCGCGAAAACGCTGTTTTCTATGGTAGATGTATAGACGTCACGTAATGTGACGTCAAATTCCATGTCGGACTTCTCGTTCTAAAAGTAATCTTTGAAGCGTTATAACTTCATCGCTGATGAAGATATTTAAAAAATATTTTCTAGAGTGTTTACTGGAGCTTATAAGTAATTCATTTTATAAATAAAAAAATCGCGTGCATATTCCCTATTATCAGTAGCGTGAATCAGTAAGTACTCAAAGTAAAAACTGGAAACAGGAACAAGTGTACAGGAATTTCAAACAAAATCAGATAGAACTTAGTTTGTACAGAAGACTTGTGATTTGACACATGAAACGATGCACAAATAGAAATCATTTCCATTTGCCAAGTTCATGTTCAATCATCAACCAACTAATATTTAGGATACAAAGATAAAGACATGCGCGTAAAGGCGGATTTCACCAATGGAACTGATCGCGATCAAGCTACGTTCAAGAGTTGTCAGTGTCAATATTCCATAGAAAATAATTACACTGACAACTAGTAAATGTGGTTCATATGTTGATCGCGTTCAGTTTCAGATTGTTGAAATCCGCCCTAAGGATGATGATGAAACAAAACAAGAGAAAGCAACCACTTTAATTTCAACACGCAAAAATAATTATAAAACCTTTCACTCAAATAAAACAGCATGCCCTTTATATTCAACCTAATGTCACAATTTTCTATGACAAACAAATTCAGCCACCACTGATAGATCATGCAATTAACATAATCGACGAACCAGTGTCAGAGCATAACGTGCACTAGAACCACAACAGTTGGCGGGAAATCGTCCGGAACTGTGTCATGGTGCGTTCGACTGACATGCGGGTTAGAGGACCTTGACTGTTGACTGAAAAGTTTTTAATGTGGAAAGACTGTCATTTAAAAGAAAAAAAGAAATATCGTTTAGTAAAAAGTGGTGAAATCCGCCCTTATTTACGGGCGGATTTTTATTTTTTTATTTACGGGCATCAATGAAACAGAACGCAATTAACATATTAACCACGAGCTGTCAATGTCATTATTTTTCTATGGATTGACACTGACAACTCTTGAACGCAGTTTGGATGTACTGATCGCGATCAATTTCGCTGGTGAAATCCGCTCTAAGTATGTCTCTTGATAAGTGAAAGAGTTTCAGCCCAAAAACCATCACTAACAAGCTATTGTATTGCCAGCATGAAAAAATCTGCCTTAATTTATTTAAAAGAAAGTCTAAACTGAAGAAGCTACCAAGCCGAGTGGATTTGTTATTTAGAAACTAACTCTAAAGGAATACGACAACGTTTCTTGAGATGCTTTTTAAAAGTGAAAATCCATGTATGAAGCTCAGTTCAATTTTGAGAATCAGAACGGTAAGCCCAAATTAAAGCCTTAAACAATCTATCTAACTACTTCCTGGGCTTACAGAGTCGGGAGTCGGGAATCGCAGGCCGAGGGCTATCGGAAGGCGAGCGTTGGTGGCTCGCTGCCTGATGAGAATCGGGTCGACGCGACGGACGGCGCGTTGTGTTCCACTCGCGAGATCTCAGTTTAATAGACGCGGTCCTCAAGGGCCAGTGCCTGCTAGGGTTGCGGAATTTGTTCGAAAGAGTCATCGCGGCTCAGGGGGGCTTCTCTCTAAGCCCGACGTCCGTAGTTTCGGGCTTAGTTGCGGGCGTATTCTACTCCGTATTATCTAACCACCAAGAATTAATGACAACAAAATTCGAAAGTTACTAATCGGGAAAGGGACTAATCGTAAGTCCGTAGGTAATACGGAGTAGAATACGCCCGCAACTCGGACTCAGCTTAGAGAGTAGCTCCCCTGGAACGCAAAGGGCATTAGGGATAGGTTGGTTTTAGTTAGTAAGAGTCTGACACTTCTACCCTCTCCGGAGCAGACGGAGTCGTTAGAGAATATCACAAGCTGTATAAAAAAATAAGGGCTTAACAAAAACAAACCGAGTATTGACAAAGTATGCCTATAACAGCTTACCGCAATGTCGACAGGTATTCCTCCGTGTACCTACCTCATCATACACATCGCTTCAATCGATGCTAAAACTAATATAAAGACGATTACAGTGGCATGGTGTGGTGTATGTGTTGATGTGTTAAAGACTTTGCGGTTGCATCTTAATTCCATTTTATTTGTGTTAATGCTAATAATGTCGGTCTATTCTGAGATGGCCGTTTTGTGGTGTTCCTAAGTTTATTTGGTGACACACTGTTTTTTTATTTATTATAATCAATTTTTTTTAAGCTATTTTTATTTCTCAACTTGGTTTATCGCAATTGAATAAGATTTTTGTAGTCTTCTTATGTATTCCAAGAATTTAGAGCACGCGCGCAACAATTCAGGCTTTGCAGATTACATTGCACATAGAATATAGATTATCTTTTTAAAGTTTCTGACCAGAAACAGCAATATCTCTTTTTTATATTTTTCAGGATGATAAATATTCAATTCCTATATTGTTCATATATTCTCTTTAAATTAAATATTAGCTGTTGCCCGCGACTTCGTACGCTTATATCCCGTTTTTTCCCGTTCCCGTAGGAATTTCGGGAAATCTTCTCTTAGTGCTTCTCAACACTCTCCAAGGAACCTAGATGCCAAATTTCAGCTTTGTACGACCAGTAGTTTCGGCTGTGCGTTGTCTGTTAGCCACTCAGTAATAGAAGAATTTTATATATTAGGAATACTGGCTTCTCCCCGCCTGTCTTCAGGACCCCATACATCCGAGTACTAAAACGCGTGAAAGCATTCTACAACTTTAGCATTCATAATATTAGCAAGGATTATTTTTTAACTGTCATAAATTCTTACAAGTTGCAACAGTTTACTTTCCTAACAGTGTTCTCCACGATGGTCAAAAATACATCTTATTTTCAAAGTCAGAGTAAACAGGCTACTTCTGGGTAAGCTCGCTCCATCGTAGACTTTGTCTCTGTCATCTCTGACCTAGACTGAGTCAAGAGGAAACCCATCTCAACCATTGTGTAATTTTGATGTAATTATGATGTAACTGATGTAATTTTGTTTTAGCTATTGTCACTTTTACCTAACTACCTACTTGAATTGTTAGAATTATGTACCTAGTCGATGATTTTGGTAAACGGTAAAACTCTAATGAGTTTATGTTGGCATCAACAAGATGTAAAATTTATGTGTATTTGAATGATTAAATGAATAAATAAATTTTAAAAAATCTTCAAACTACCCCACCACAATTTTGTCAAGAAGTCCATCATAACATACACACAGGTTTAGCAACTAAACATCAATAAAGAGTTACTAGCTAGCATCGGGCACAAGGCCTCAATAGTACTGAGCTACAGAACACATCTGCTGAGTTGGTAGCTCTGTTCTGTGTTTACACGTTCGTAGGATAGATGACTTGAATTGTAGAAGGTTATGTACAGACGACACATCTAGCTTCAACCATCTGTCAAACTTCTTTAATAGATTTTCAACTTTATCGCTGAAACATTAGGTTAAAGGTGGATTGGGAAAATTTGACAGTTTCGAGTAGCTTGATGTTGTGGCGACTGTACCTTAAATGGACGCAGGATTGATTTCTGGGGGGCTACTTTCTAAGTCCGAAGGTCGCAATATCCGGCTTGGTTCTACGGACTTCGGGCTTAGAGAATAGCCCCCCTGAACCGAAGGAATGGTTAGTTTGAAGACCGAGAAAAGGAATAAAGGATAAACAGGGAAAAAATATGTTTTCAAGAACGTTATAATAATGCATGAAAATCGGTGCAGCAGTTTTTTAGTTTAGCGTAAAGACAGACCTGGCGGAAGACCCTTGTTTTATAATATGTAGTGATGCGTAAGTGAGATTTTTGTTTGTTACGCTTTGTCACCTTAATATTGTAGAACCGATTTTTATGAATTTTGTTACATACAGAAATAGATAAAACTCAAGGAGCCAACGTCACGGACAAAAGCTAGTAAGTAGTTTAGCTGGTAAGGCTAGAGCATGTCGCTATTGATAAAATTATTCGTTCTGAAAATTGAGTAAGTTTTTTTTTTAGTTGTTATTAAAGGAATAACCTGCAGAGTAGACTAAATATTTTAAAAACATGACAGGAAAACCAATGACATAATGAAGTAACTTTAAACACAAAACCAAACCCAAAAGCTACCACCGTTATTTAAAAAAAAACCGAACACACCCGAAGACCTCCGAAGGCTTTGACACAGAAAAAGTCACGTTCGCGATGTTTAGCGTTATTACAAAACGAAGGGACATTGAGGCAACGGCGACCAATTGTTCGACAGCAAACGTCAGGCTGTTACTGCCCATTCTTGAGTATTGCTGCATTGACACGGCAAAATGGCTGACTGTCATACGCTAATTTTGTTGAAGTTGGGTAAAACAGCTTCGGGATATGGTGTCATAACCGGCCAAGTGCGAGTCGTACTCACACACGAAGGGTTCCATACCATAAACCTTAAGTTTAATTAACGTTTTGGATATACATTCATTATGCGTACAGCTAAGGCGTGGAAATCTCTGCCGGAGTCTGTGTGTCCTGATAGCTACCAACTGGGAGTCTTTAAGTCAATAGTGAATAGGTTACTTGTAGGCAAGCGTGCTCCATGTTAGGCCGCATCATCGCTTAACATTAGGCGAGATAGTGGTCAAACGTAATACCTATAAATAGCAAAAAAAAAAAAATGTGAAAGCGGCAATAGAAATACACAATCTGTGAAAATTTCAACTGTCTGCCTATTCCGGTACTTTAGGTACATCCCGCTATGGCGGAGCGGGAGAGGAGACCCTCTCGTCCCGGCCGCCGTGGTAGACGCCGCGGGCGTCGGGGGCCACCTGGTGACCTCCGGCCACCGTAGGCGCGGGCGCGGGCGCGTCCGTCTAGTGACGACAGGCCGTGTCGACGGCGCGTTAGTGTTCCACGCGCGCCTCAAAGAGAGTCAGCAACACAGAGGGGCCCGAAAGGGCCGACGCCTGCCGGAGTCGCGGGATTATTCGCAAGAGACACCGTGGCTCCGGAACACAAAGGGCAATGAAGAAACATGGATGGGTTTTAGTCAGTATAAGTCTGACACTCCCTCCCGCTACACCCAGAGCGGGAGGAGTCATTGGATGATTTCCCATCCCTAAAAAAAAAAAAAAGGTACATCCCGCTAACAGATAGACGGACGGACGGGCGGCAGAGGCTTGGTAATAGGGTTCCGTTGGTTACCCCTTAGGTACGGAAACCTAATTATGGGCATAAAGGACTATCGAGAGAGTAGATTAAAGCAATCTAGGCAGGTATACGTACCTATAGCAAGAACTACGGAACACACATTTGTAAAATATCCCATAAAAAGTACAGTGTCCAGCACATCAAGCTCCCCGAAACTGACAAATTTTCCCAATCAACCTTGAACCTCAAAACTTTAGTGATAAAGTTGAAAATCTGTTGGTCTACTACAGATTGTACTTCGAAGTGTGTCCAAGAACTCCATGACCTCATTCCATCGGCCCCCTTCTACTATCGGACATCCAGACGCAATGCAACTTACTATCCCTACCTTGTTGCTATTCCACATCTCGCACTAAGCGTTTCCAAGCGTCTTTCATAATGCGCACAGCAAAGGAGTGGAAGTCTCTGCTTGCGTCTGTGTTTCCGAACGCTTTTAACCCTAATCTTTTCAAAGCTAGAGTGAACAGGCTCCTCCTGGGTAAGCTCGCTCCATCGTAGACTTTGTCTCTGTCATCTCTGACCTAGACTACAGTCAATAGCAAACCCATCAAACCCTTCTCAAGTAAAAAAAAAATGTTGTAGCTTGATGTACTGGCGTCTCAACATACAATTCTAGTGTAAGTTAAGGGCAATTTCTCAGTTCTTTTTACATATCACCGGTCTCTGAAATCGAAGTGTGTTTGAGCAGTTTCCTTGTCCCAGAAGTTTGTCAAGTCAATCGATGTGACAGTACCGACCTCAAGATCTTGGGTTACTGAATGCCACTGACCTGACTGTAAAGAAACCGCATGTTTACTTTGTGTTTTAAGAGGTACTGTTGAAGTTAATATTAGGGAACAGGTAACTGTACAAGTTTTTACCCGACTGTGCCGGAAGGAGGTTTTGTTTTAAGAGAGTATGTATGCATGTATGTATGTATTGTGTGTGTGTATAGTATGTATATACCTATAATTGTTTGGCACGCTCTGCGGCCTAAACGGCTCGATTGATTTTAGCTTGAGAGGTGTCGTTAGATTCGTTTTTACTGTGAGATTGACACTGGGTATATCAAAATAAAAAAAAAACAAAATGGCAGAATTTTGGCGCCATATCATGTTTGACCTGAAATAAAAATATAAACAAACCAATGAGAGCCTAATTTCTAATTTCTTCTCATTTTTAGACTTGTGCTCTGATTGGTCGCCTATTTTATTTCAGTTCACAATATTATATTGGAATGAAATCGAGAAGTTGTAAACTATCAGATTTTGAAGCGTAAAAAGCATTCCAAATGTTTAGTTGACAACTTTTAGAAAGTTTAAAATCTCTCAAGGTATTTTATAATCTTACAAAGTTTCCCACTTTCCGGTGATATATACAAATACTGCTAGATTTTATAAGTCACATGGTATGGCATAGACAGCTAGACGAGAACGTCACCCAAGGTCATTGCAAGGTGTTATTTGACCACGCTATTATCGACTCCGCGACGCGATCCGTTCTCAATGAATCTCAACGTACGTTACCAGAAATATCAATCACCATAAGAGACATATCGGCATTTTGGAAAAATGTCCTCAAGTTAATAGTCGTAAAGAACATTTCGGCTGATTGGGTAAATGTCTCTTACATTAATTGAAACTTCTGCATCGATAAATGTGTGTCATATCTGATACCTATAGGTACTATAATACGTCTTAAGATTATATTTACAAGATTTAATTTGGGGAATTCTGAATCACTGGATTATTTTCTTGACGAATATTAGAACCATTGACCAGCGTCACTTACAATGTAGTCGCCATCTTTTTCCATGACGTGAATTTAAGGAAGTCTTCTGACAAAACCTTATCTAAGTCATACGAACAAGTTTAAATCAAAAGTTTCAACTATGTATTTATAGAAGAAGGGGCCTGAGAACAGGCCCCTGTGGGTCACCGCTCAATACAAAATGTGATCAGTCCCGATCTTCAATTGAAATGTAAACTGAACATTCTGTTAAGATTACGATATAAAATGTAGCTCGATATTCTCCAATAAATTAAATACAAATATTCAATATGGTCGCTTAGATAGCTGTACAAAGTATATAATCAAATAGCATCAATATAATTTGAACATAAAATCGATTCAGGCTTCATACAGATTCGATCGTTCAACCAGCGCTCGCGCTATGTGTAAACAATAATCGTTGCCTAGCAACCGCTGCCGCCATATTAGACCCAAGAGCGAATGTGACAGACATAGTAGAGGTCCACAAGTGCGAGGTAGATGCAAACACAAAGGGTTTGTTGAACGATAAAGCCTGTACACACATAGTTCACGGTAGATTTGACGAGTAGTTTTATTAGGGAAATTATTACTTCCCTGTGTTATATGGAATTGTTATATGAACTGGCTCGCTTCGTTTCCTGGGTTCTAGTCGTAAAAATATAATAAACGTTACGATTTTACTTAAACTTGTTCTTTATTGCAGGTGCTCTTTCTTTAAAAATATTTTTGATTTACAAGCGCAGCATGTATTGTTTCCTTCAGCATTACCTAGATCACTTTAAAAAAAATACCAGTAATTCGACACTAGGACACATATATATATTTTCCACGAGAATCACAGACCTAAAAGACCAGAAAACACAACTGCACAAAACAAATTTTAAAATAATCTTACTCCAGATATTTAAATTTTTATGTAAAATTTCACAACCAAAGTCATCGACCGATGGGATGCAATAAGACAAACATTTACAAAAAAAGGGTAAAAAAAATTTAAAGGTACAAACATTGGGCCACCCGCAGCCGTTCATTCTCACTTTTGAGAGATTTCGAGATACGTCCTGTGCAAATAGGACCTTTGCAAAACTGCTTACCTTTGCTGTAGCAGGTTCATATTTGGAACGAGGGCATTACTGAAATCGGTAGCCAAGTATTTTGACTTTAAAATTAGTATACTTATATTTTTATTTCAACCTTTTAGGAGAATTGATGAGTGCTGAAACTGCTATCCTCCGTAAGCAGATCTTGTAAAGTTAAACATAGACTTTACAAATGAATTTTGAAATTATGAAATAAATAGCGAGGAGGTGCTACATATATTATGGAAAGGGGGGCGCAAGTAATATAACTCGTCCTTAAACTTTTAATTTACCAGTGACAGGAACCAGGAAGCTTTAAACTGACTATAAATTGTGACGTCGTAGGACAAAGCGTTATCCAGCCTTAGCTGCCCTTTGATTAAAACCCAAGGTATGACTCAAGGTATGGACTGCAATACTCAAGGGAAAAGGAAAGGAGGCCGTCCCCGTCAAACCTGGCGACGCACCGTGCATGAGCATCGGAATGACGTGGAGCGAGGTGAAGCGTAAAGCTCAATACCGTTCTCAATGGAAGACTACTGCCCCAGCTTTTGGGGGCTGAGTCACCCGCGTCTGTAGGAGAATACCCTTCAGCGAATCCCTACACGTGGTCCCCGGTTGGTGCTAAACAGGTGACACTAACCGCCTCCGTGGTCTAGTAGTTAAACCACCTGATTCAGACCCAGAGTTCCCGGGTTCGATTCCCAGCGGGGGCAAATTTTTTGCTTGGTTTGGTGGTAGGACTTGTTCTAAGTCCGCCTGGCAAGCTACCACCATCATGTCTAAGTCTGTCGCCATAACAACAATATTAACAGCATTGTTGTGTTCCGGCAGTTAGAGGTATGATAGCCAGTTCCTCTGTGTAAGAGGATTCCGGGTAAAACTCGCTTCCATCTTCGGCCTAATCATCACTTTCCATCAGATGAGATTTGGGCCAAAAGTTTCCCCGTTTCGCATAAAAAAAGCTAAGTGGCATGGAGTAAGGTATGACTCAAAGACTTAAGAATTATCTTTCTCCATAAATGATTAGGTAGAGTTCCGGATCGGAAGAATTCTTTATCAAGATATTCGTTTGTGATAGGGTGACTAATGTGTTTTGCTAATTGCGAAAAACAAAAAGGCGATAAGTTACGGACATGCTTACACCTACTCGTGTACCTACTTCTGTAGACAATGATGAAGAAGGATGTAGGTTTGATTAAATTCCATAAAGACTCCTGAACTAGAAAATTACAATCATTGGATGCTCGGTCATGGTGGTTATTGTATAGTTTATGTTACTATGTAGTAAGGACTTTATTAATAATCATTATTTCTGCTTTGTGTCAGCCACTGCTAAGTATAAACCTTACATTTCTTCTGCACTATTTCCCGGTTCCAAACGTCCCTGATATGCCTGAGTACAACGCACTTTTCGACTGCCCTGGTTTATTTCAACATTACAAAATAGATTCAGTTTGTTTTCTCACAGTTTTGAATGAAGGAGCAGGTTACATAACACCTTTGACTTGGTCGACGACCATTTGTTAAAATTGACAGACCCTAACACAGACTAGAAATTGACAGTAGTACGCGAACTCAATAAATGACCTACCACAATTCAAAAACAAAGCGAACCACAGATTAGAGAGAAGATAGCTAAGACAAAAGATCAAAGATTACGTCATTCAGCTTTACAATATTAGGTCCACTTGCGACACCCGACGACGAGGGTATAGGTAATTTGAATTTATTTAAATTACAATGACTACAGTATGTATTTACTTGGTAATGTTTCTTTATTGTTAGCTGAGGTTAACAGGGGTTAGGTTACGAAATGTCGCCAGTAGCTATGGTAAGGTTGACTTTGTAGATTTATTATCTGTGGCAGTGAAAGCGGAGACGTTCTTTTTTTGGTTACAGAATAACGTCGCTTTGTGGGTTTAGAATTTGTAAATGATTTCATTTTAAATTAGGAATGTTTTCATGAATGGGATTGGTTTCCTGATCTGAGATCTACAATTTTTATAGAAAATTGTAGCTTCAATATTATCAATAACTGTTGCGACACGAAAGTTTTCATCCAGGCCATTAAATCTTATTAATGCTACCAATATTATTTATCGTCTACGCCTCTCCTAACTAGTATGATGGGAAAACAATCCTACAATCTAAAAGTGATACGAAGAGCTGAGTTATATGCCTCAATACCCAATGTTGAACTAGGGAGCACCGATTAAACATCTAACTTTCTACCATCAAAAAGCATGTAAAACAATATAGGTTTAACCGTATCTTCACAATGCATACGTAGGTACATGTAGAATTGTAAATGGATGGTAGTGGAGGTCGACAAAGTTAACTGTTCTTACGCGTTAACACAATAGGGTCAGACAGAGACAAATATGAACGAGCGCCTCTTTGAATGACCGAAAAGAGTTATGAGACGGAATTGTCTTTGAAGAATGCCTTTGACAACCCTGAGTTGAAAATGTGAAATACGTTTATCTGTGTCGCTTCTGTAGAACTTAAAGCGGTTTTAAATGTTTCGATTTTTGGGACGGAACTTGGGACTTGGAAAGAATTAGTGATCTTTTACTAGACAAAATTATTTGACAGACGAAAATATGAGGCAATCTCATCTAGATACCTTTAGTACGACATTCACCAAAGTCTACACGGAGATCATGTTGATAGAAACGCACTACTGAACAGTAAGACAAAGTGACATCTTATTAGCGATAATGACTGTCGAAAATTCCATCACATAGTTACATTTGTTTTACTTTTCGCCAATCAATATAGGTAGCTATTATATTATAATATCACTTTGACTTGAGCCTAGACGGCACTTAAGAACTCCTAAAACTTGGAACTCTAAACCAAACCATAAACCGCATTTTCAATACAATGACACTTAAAAATTCAACCAAGACTGTTACAATAAAACCTCCTTAGTTACTGTGCAAATACTGGCCGTTCGGCAATTAAAAGACAAACACTTGGAACACTTGACAGGTGTTTGGGCGCGAAACCCGCATTCTCTTTTTAAAAATGTATCGCTGGTTCTTCATTCTTGTCACGTTCAGCTAGCAACACACGACCAATACAACTCGAGCCGTAGAGCTTTTAAAACGTATATAGCTGAAGTGGGATAAGAGATCAAGATAAAATGGAGGCCCGAGCACGAGTTTCAATTACATGGACGCGGTCGGAATGAAGGCATACGGTTTAAATAGATGACGATTAGGGACATGATACAGTCCATGATGGCTTATTGACACAACTTTAGAAATGGCCAAAAAAGTAAGAGAAAGATATAATCGTCGCTCCATACTAGGAAGACCCCGATCACTTATAAGATCCGATCACATTCCTACTAATATTAGGTATCAATGTGAATGTATGTCTGTTTGTTACGCTTTCACGCGAAGAAACTTTGTACACATATTCTTGGAGGTATAAGAAGTAACATAGGAAGCAGAAGAAACATTTTACTACAATAAAAATAAAAAATTACACGCGAACGAAGTCGACGGACAACAAGGAACTAGTAATATATAAGACCCGATAAAGGTTGTTTTCTGACGCACTTTGACCGAAAAAATAAAACATTCAACTCCTTAGCGCGTAGGGCCTAAAAGCCATACAAATATTAAAATAATTTACGTATAATAATATTGAAACGAGAGAAAATAACTCTGTACGGTATAGTCACATCGAAAAACTAATTTGTAAAGTGTCGTTAAGCTTTTGGACAGCGCTACCGCGATTGTTAACTTTTTAAACATATCTTTATTTTAAAGCAAGTGTCTTAAACCCATACAGAAGACAGGTATTTTTGTAGTTTGTGACAAATGTTCTGAACTTTCTAAAGCTATACCGAACGATTTTTAAATGTATATTTTTAGGGTTCCGTACCCGAAGAGTAATCAACGGAAACCTTTTACTAAGCCTCCGCTGTCCGTCCGTCCGTCCGTCTGTCTATCAGCTGGCTGTATCTCCAGAAGCGTAATATCTAGACAGTTGAAATTTTCACAGATTGTGTATTTTCTGTTTCTGTGGTTTATTGGCTAGCTAGGGCATAGAAGTCTTGAATCACCTCATCTATACTTCTATAACATATACTATATTACTATAATATAATATAATATTATGAAGAGGTATAATTTGTTTGTAAGTTTGTATGTTCGTAAGTTTGTATGTAGGGGGTAATCTCAGGAACTACTGGTCCAATTTGAAAAATTCTTTCAGTGTTAGATAGCCCATCTATCGAGGAAGGTTATAGGCTACATACCATCACGCTAAGACAAATAGGAGCGGAGCAGTAATGGAAAATGTGACGCAGACGAAGTTGCGCGAGTCAGCTAGTTGTCTGATAAAAAGATGATTCCGTGCTTCGGAAGGCACGTATAAGCCGATGGTCCCGGCCGCCAACTGGCGGTCGTTAAACCATGTCAGAGGCCCTTGAAGAGGTTTAGGAACTCTGACACTAGGGTATGTGGGTCGTTAGACCTTATTGCCCACACGTTGAGAAGAACTTATTGCATATGTGTTACACACATGTAGATGACGTTTTACTACAGGTATCATTAAGATCTTAAATTATATGTGAATTGCGCATAGTGTACGTGGAAAATAAAGTCTGTACACTAAGCTACTGGTTTTGTAGAAACTGGACTTTTTGGAACTGAAGCGCAAAAAGTTTGGTCTACTTTAAGTTCATTGTGACAAAAAAGGACTTGAAACAATTAAAAAGAGAATAGTATTGAACGATTATTCTTTCAATATAATTATTTCTCTTTTTAAATTCTGGCTGGCCGATTGCGAGTCGGATTCGCGTGCAAAGGGTTCCGAACCAATTTCATTTTTTAACATTGTATTTTAACAAAACAGATCTCTCTCTTCTTATAGGTTTTCCTGTAATGTTTAGGTAAGTACAGAATTATTATTTTGCATTTTTTTTTTTCATAATTTTAGGCCGTTTGTTTTTGTAAGTAAAGGGGCGGGAATGCTCATTTTTGGTCTAATTTCTTGAATAAACACAAAACTGTTTATTTTAAAATTATGATTAAAATTCTCATAGTAAGCCTTTTCATTTTATATGTCACACGATACACTTTTTATTTTCTAGTTTTACCCTCCAAAAGTGACCCCCATACTAAAAATTTATTTATTTACGTAACGCGTCCGTGTTTGGGTCACAGAAGTCCATATGTATTACGAATATCAACAGAATCAGTCCAGTAAATCCGGAGAAAACTGGCTGTGACCAACGGGCAGACAGACAGACACCGGATCCTAGAAGGTTTCCGTTTTCCACGGTTGTTTGGAACCCGAAAAAGGATTACTTCTAAGTGGACAACCCTCAGCAGTACATAGTAGAAAAGTATCTCGCAACAACAAGCCTTAAGTTGAAACATAAAATGAAACAGTCCAACAATTCGTGTCCAGCCAACAAAATACTACAGGTCCTAGGGTAAAAGTCGGCCACAGGCTACAAAATAAAGCTAATATGCGAACAATTATATGCAGACACGATCTATGACTGACAATAGGCACGTTTCCGACATAAACTCACACGGCAACCTTCGAAAATATATGCTTTGAATATACACAACTCTCTAGCGTAGGTACACAATAATATTTGTGAAATAATCAAGATAGATGTAGAGTCAAGATATTGGTATTCGCAATAATATAATGAACTCTATGATTTATTTTGTAGAAAATACTCGGATAAGACAGAATGCCCTAAACTAATCTATAATATATAAATTAATGGTAAAAAAAATTAAAAAACAAGCTTTCATACATCTTGGATGTAATGTGACGTTGTATTTGCTTTTGTGTTTTCCTCAGCAAGCCCTTTCATTTGATACCCATATTGTGGTATTACTTAGGTACTGAAAAAAATAACTTGTCCACCATCTTGGATGATACGCCATATTGGAATTAGAAGCACATAGGTAAGCATACATTGTCATCCAAATTAAGCGTGTATACCAAACATACATACATTGCATGTTAATAAAAAGCTTGTAGGGTTTGTTCGTTTGTTTCGTTGAACTTGCTAAACTCAGGAACTACTGGTTTAATGGAATAAGGGCAAGATAATGATAATCAATAAAATGACTTTAATTTGTCAGACCGTAAATCAAAATTCAGAGACTCATTGATCTAGTCTAACATTGTAAATCATAGTAACATAATATTGTTCTACACCATTCGCCCGTAATGTCAAAAGATTAGAGCATTGATAAGCTCTGCTTACTGCCTTTCGTTGATTTCAGACAATTTATAATTCTTAGATATTATAATTTCAGGCTGTATACTACACTAAGAGCGGATTTCACCGATGAAACTGATCGTGATCAAGCTGCGTACAAGAGTTGTCAGTGTCAATATTCCATAGACAATAATGACACTGACAACTAGTAAACGTGTTTCATATGTTGATCGCGTTCAGTTTCAGATTGATGAAATCCGCCCTGAGTTATCTCACAATCCTTTTTTAAATTCTTCACCATACCGGTGGTGCTCAAACTAATCAGAACATTAAAGAAGTCAGTTGGAACATGTAAAAAATTCATCTTTTTAGAGTTTCGTACATCAAAAAGAAAAAACGGAACCCTTATAGAATCACTTATTTCTGTAACGCGTGGAGGTATCCAGTTGAAATTAAAACCATAAACACATATCTATACAGTCCCTTGCAGCTATGAAAAATTAAACCTAAAAAAATTACGTTAAAAAGAAGATACGGCCGTTTATTACGTTCGGACGGTGGCGTATTGCCTCGGCCATGAAAACACTTGGCCTCGGACTTGTGCAGCGCCACCTCGAGACCCAATTGCCGGATCCTCTCTACGACTGTCGCAACCCCGCGTGTCATTACGTCGGCCGCCTCCGCGTACGACCCCCCCTGTGCCAGCACCAGCGTGTCGTCAGCGTAACAGATGACGCTGACGCCGCTAAGGAGGTCGGCTCGCAGCAGGAATCAAAATTTATAGGGTATTTTCCGTTGACCTATGAAATTTAGCCAGTTATATCGTCTTAATATGGGGAAAAGTCTGAAAACTATACATTTGTAATTAAATCATAAAAAATATAGTCTTTAAAGACGGAACCCTAAGTATGTACCAGCGTTCAGCCGCGGGGTCGGTAAACCGCGCGGCTCCAGTTTAATATGCAACCGCTTGTCATTTAAAATGGCGGATCAGTGCGTACTTGTAGCGGTTGCATATAAAAACTGGAAAAGCGAACAGCCGCGCGGTCAACCGCCAGTGTGTTGGAGGGCTCAGTGGGCGAGTCCGACTCGCACTTGTCCTGTTTTTTTTTTTCTGCGATGAATTCCAATTTTACTTATTCAAACAACACTCGCCTCTCAGTCGTAATCTGTAAAATTTATGAAAAATGAGGCCTTTTCGACACAGCATTTGAGATGCGAATGCAAACGTTGCTTTAAAATTAATAGAATTGGCCCTCTGATAAAAACTTCTTGTTTAAAAAAACCTTTATTCTAGTAAGTAACTGGCTTTTTGTTCAGATTAGCTCACGTGGCCAATCTATAAAGCATCCTGCATTTTCCGGTATGAATAATAGCTTCCCACTCGGGATGGCGTATCTTTTTATCCGAGAATTTTCGTCATAGGGCCAATTTTTCTATGTTTAATTCGCATTCGCATGTCAATCGCAAAGTGTCAAAAAATCCTTAATTTTCATACAGATTGCGATTGAGATGCGAATGTGAAAATTAGTAGAATTGGCCCTCAGATCTGTACTTTTCTTTACCTTTTGGATCTGCTCATGACCTCTATCTCACCTGAAGGTAAGTTGTATGAGGTCTACAATTAAGAGCGTGTATTCCGTCCACTAACGCCGCCAGTCGTTTTTTATTAATTGTGGTAAATTTAAGACACGTAGATAAAAAACCGCTCTGTAGTGCACTAAAGAAATGTATCTATTATTTTTTGACAGCTATTTTTAATACATAACTCATGGCTAAATAGCCAAAACGGCAATTATTGCTAAAAGTGGCCACTTTTAGCAAAAATATCGACTTTGGCAACTATTTATGTTCTAAAGTACAAAACATAACTCTCAAAACATAAATACATGTCTTCAGTGCACTACAGAGCGGTTTTTTATCTACGTGTCTTAAATTTACCACAATTAATAAAAAACGATTGGCGGCGCTAGTGGACGGAATACACGCTCTTAATGAAGCGAGAATCTGCTAAGTTAGCAGATACTAGGTCACTCTTGCTTTGAAGATTGACGATGGTAGGGAATAAAATCAGATGACGTCACATTCCACACTGGACGCACAAACATTTTGAGTAGATCCTATGTCACCCGGAGTATTTACACTATTGATAACCCAGTCATCAAAATCCGTTCAGCGGTTAAGGCGTTACGGTGGAACATACATACATAGACAGCTAAAATCAAAACCCTTCCTTTAGGCTTTGCCGTAACGGGTAAAGTACTTAAATAACCCCTTATTATTAGTTCAGATAACGTTAACTCCCCAAAACTTCGTCCCTGTACAAAGCGGCATAACACCTACCTAGCTCATGCGCAGACGCAGCGAGTCAACACAAACACAACTGTGTCAACACATGCAGAATGCAGTCCCGCTCAATTGTTACAAACAGATGTACTATGATACTATATGTATGGGACACATATCTGGCTGTGGCTGTATATATACTACGTTTTGAAGTAAATGATTGTTTTTTGAGGACACAGTAATTTTGTTACTATTGTATCAAAATTGCTGAATAAACGGATTATCTTTCTTTTTTCTTCTTTTTTGTTCTGTTAGTTTATATCAATAACTAGCTGACCCGCGCAACTTCGTTTGCGTCACATTTTCCATGAATGCTCCGCTCCTATTTGTCTCAGCGTGATTATATATAGCCTATAACCTTCCTCGATAAATGGGCTATCTAACACTGATAGAATTTTTCAAATCGGATCCGTAGTTCCTGAGATTACCCCCTACATACAAACTTACAAAGAAATGTTACCTCTTTATAATAGAAGTATAGAAGTATAGATAATGTATTTTTTATTAATCATTTAAATAATGTTTTTTTAATATCTACCATTATATGATGACTATTATTTTGTGCTATAATCTTAGATGTAATCTAAATTTTAGATGTAATTCTTTGTCATAAAGTCTCAATTGTATAGAAATGTTAAGTAAATGTAAACGCAGCAACTTAGGCAATGTATTAGATTAATTAATTAATTTTGCATGCCGTAAGGCAAAATGTATCGGGAATCTCCATAAATTAACACCATATCTGTTACCTACATTATTGGCAAATAAATGATTTCTATTTCTATTTGTTAACTTTTAATCTTGTTAGTTCGACAGATGATCTTTTTCTGAAGCTTCCAGTTCATCAGTAACTGTCGGTTATGTGCTGCTTGTAACCAGCTAGTAGCTACGAATTCATTCATTTACCTTCTTCGTTTCATTCCCGTCAACTGGCTACAGTGGCTACCCTATCTACCCATTTTTTAGGGTTCCGTAGCCAAATGGCAAAAACGGAACTCTTATAGATTCGTCATGTCTGTCTGTCTGTCCGTCCGTATGTCAAAGCCACTTTTCTCCGAAACTATAAGAACTATGCTGTTGAAACTTGGTGAGTAGATGTATTCTGTGAACAACATTAAGAGAAAAAAAAAACCGTAAATTTTGGTGGTCCCCATACTTAGAACTGAAACTCAAAAAAAAATTTTCATCAAACCCATACGTGTGTCTATGGATAGGTCTTCGAAAATGATATTGAGGTTTCTGATATCTTTTTTTTTTCTAAACTGAACAGTGTGCGCGAGGGACACTTCCAAAGTGGTAAAATGTGTGTCCCCCCCCCCGTAACTTCTAAAATGAGAAAATGATATAACTAAAAAAAATATATAATGTATATTACCATGTAAACTACCAGCAAAAATTGGTTTGAACGAGATCTAGTAAGTAGTTTTTTTAATACGTCATAAATCGTAAATCAAAACTTTTGCTTATAATATAATACCTACAGGTTTGTACGGAACCCTCGGTGCGCGAGTCCGACTTGCTCTTGGCCGGTTTTTTTGCTTTAAACCTTCCCTGCATTCTGGCCAACTAAACGAAAATGAATTATTCAACTCGGCCCAGCTATTCTCGAGTATTAGCGAGAGTAATTAATTTTTTACATAGGTATAAGATTTAACACTCTTTGCCTAAATATGATCGAACGTAGATTTCTGAATTATTCAAAAGAAATAGTGTACTTTAGCTTCTTGAGTATCGACAAAGCTAAGCAAAATTAGATTGATTTTAGTACAAATAAATAACATACAATCTGCTTTGTTTTTCTATCTCTCATCTAACGGTAAACAGACCGCTCTGAAAAACGTATTCACATTGAATTATGCGTAAATTATACACCATACGTTTCGAAATCGCACCATTCACAAATTCAGCTTTTTCAAACCAAAATACATGTCAGAAAGTCATTGAACAAACAAATATTACAATACCAAAAGAGTCTTACAACATCCAAGGAAAAAAAATATCTTGGTCAACGAATAAACAAAACGTTTTTAATATCGATTTGAAATTCGTAGTGACACCTCTTTGTGAGTGTAATCGATATTTTTCAACCGAAATGCATATAAATATGTCAATTTGCATATAATACGGGTCGGACGGACGCTGATCTTTGGCCCTGGTTTAATACGGTTTAAGCAATGACGTATTATACAGGGTTATTTGTAAAACACCAGAAACCTCTTAGGCAGTGAAAGTACACATGATTATAAGCAACTTTTGTTTTGGTAAAACTCCGAAATCTCGAAAAAAATATCAGCTGTTTCATACAAAATGCAGTATTTAGCCAATGAAAATGTATGAAACAGCTGATATTTTTTTCGAGATTTCGGAGTTTTACCAAAACAAAAGTTGCTTATAATCATGTGTACTTTCACTGCCTAAGAGGTTTCGGGTATTTTTTCAATTTCCCTGTATATAGACACGTCATAAACCAACATCGCGGCGCTTAAAAACGGCGAAATACTAGATAGCTTAGCTACTAATACGCATGAAGATAGGGAAAGAAAATATGTCACCGTACGGCGGAATGCCTGTTGCTAGAGGGAGATAAATATACATCTTCAGTTACGTCACAGGATAAGAGTCAAATTGACATCAAAACAAACGTAGTGTCGCGCGACAGGTTGGTGCGTAACTAAGCGCGATGTGGCCAATTGGCTTCATTTCATGTTGTCATTTTTGAGTGCGGACAACGTATCTATAGTTTTATATATAATTGGGTTTAAGTCGTTTAATTAGGGATGTCAGTTGAAGGTATGGTGAGGACAAGGGGGTTTATTAAAAACATTATTTGTGATCCATGACATTGGTCTTAGCGACTGAAGAAAGTTTTAGGAAGGATTTCATCAATCTGAAATTGAACGCGATCAGCATATGAACCACATTTACGGGTGTATGTCGTGTGTAGTGTCATTATTGTCTATGGAATATTGACACTGACAACTCTTGAACGCAGCTGTATCGCGATCAGTTTCATCGTTGAAATTCGCTCTTAATCTTTCCAAGAAGAACTTTAGTAAGTACTAAGTTACCCAGTTACCGGGTTTTTAAACAAAACGGGGAAACTCCTGGCCCAAAACTCACCTGATGGAAAGTGATGATTAGGCCGAAGATGGAAGCGACTTTCACCCGGAATCCTCTTACACAGAGGAACTGGCTATCATACCTCTATCTGCCGGAACACAACAATGCTGTTAACATTGTTGTTATGGCGACAGACTTAGACATGATGGTGGTAGCTTGAACAAGTCCTACCACCAACCAAACCGAGCAAAAAATTTGCCCCCGCTGGGAATCGAACCCGGGACCTCTGGGTCTGAATCAGGTGGTTTAACCACTAGACCACGGAGGCGGTTAGTGTCACCTGTTTAGCACCACCCGGGGACCACGTGTAGGGATTCGCTGAAGGGTAGTCTCCTACGGACGTGGGTGACTCGGCCCCCAAAAAGTTTTTGAGGTTAGACAGACAGTCGCCACAAAATACTGGTATTCAGCTGAGTCCGGTTTGACTGGAGCGTCCCCAATATAGTTGGAACAAGCTAAGCTATGATGGTCTTAGTGACTGAAAATATACCCTGTTAAAAGCTTTATTTCATTACTAGCTGTCCCCCGCGGCTTCGCTCCCGTTTTGCCCGCATAGTTCCCGTTCCCGTGGGATTTCCGGGATAAAAACTATCCTTATATATATATATATATAAGGGATAGGTCTCAAACTATCTTTGTACAAAATTTCATCCAAATCGGTCCAGTAGTTTCGGAGCCTATTCAAATCAAACAAACAAATCTTTCCTCTTTATAATATTAGTGTAGATCTAGACCAGCTAAGCTCAACATGTGGCCCGCCCCAGCTTTCCCGTGGAGCCCTCTAGCACCTGTATATATTCCATGTACAATAAAGCTGCAATATTTATTTATTTATTTAAACTTTTCGCACAAAAAAGTACAAAGGCGGACTTAATACCTTAGGCATTCTCTACCAGTCAACCAAGGGTGGTGAAGAGATAAAAAAATAATACAATTAATCTTATTATAATAAAAATAAAAGTTATTATATATATACTTACTATTATTAATAAAACAAATATAAAAAAAAATCATTTAAGGAAAAATCCAATAAAAGGAGGGAGTCCTCCTAAAGAAAGAAAATTAATCTGGTCCTTCAAAGATTGATAGAAAACAAATAACTAAAACAACTTGCAATAAACGTGATTCTGGGAACAAAGCGGCTACTTTTATGCATACTGCTGACTGGAAGGTGTAAAATATCGCAATCGGTTCTCACAGCTTTTGCTGTGTCACACATTCGTGGCCCTTTACCTTGCGGAGCTGTTTGTGTGAATGAATGGAACGATTGATCGAGAAGTCTTGTTGATTGGAGTAGGAAAATGTAAGAATATAATATTTAAAATGATTATAATACATTTATTAGTTTATTATTTTAGCATATACAGGGTCTCCCAGAACTCAACGTCAAGCCGGAATCGGGTGATGGGACAAATCATAATAGTTAAGTACCCGAAAAATATAAAAAATATCTTAGTCATGTATTTTTTTAAATTACGGTAATTTCTTTTATGAAATATATGAATATGAAATTACCGTATGTATGTATGTACCCTGTGCTGATGTTTTTGAGTTCCTTTAGCAACAAATCTTTACTTTTTTCGTTTTTTTTTGTAATCCTGAGTAGTGCTAGTGTAACCTGTTTTTTAAATTCTTAGTTATTTTCATTTTTGGAAAAAAAAAGAAATTACTGTAATTTAAAAAAAAAATACATGACTAGATTATGATTAATTTTTTTATTATTATTATAATTTGTTTGTTGTACCACAGTGTAGTATTTTAAATCCAAAGGATGACCGGTAGAGAATGCCTTGTTGCATTAAGTCCGCCCATGTACCACTATTGTGCATAAAGTCTAAATAAATATTTGGTGCGACTTTTCCATTTCCGTAGATAAATGGTTACTATCGTACGCGTTAACTTGGCACCTGACTCGAATAACGTTTTGACGTTTCAATTTAAATTGTACAATTCGATTTCGTTGACAATAATACAAACGCAACGGTTAGCGGCAATAGAAATGCACACTCGTGTAAAAATTCACCAGTCTACCTGATACGGTTCTTGAGATACGACCCCCTGACAGACAGATAGATGGTCGGATAGACAGCGGAGGCTTAGTAATAGGGTTCCGTTGGTAACCCTTTGGGTACGGAGCCCTAAAAACAAGTAAGGGTCCGTAGCAGGTGGATATCTCAAATGTTTGCCTACCCCATAGGAAAAGGCGTGGTTTATTAAGCCAAAGTATTAATCAAATATGGTTCATCATCTGTCTAGCCTTTTCCCAACTATATTGGGATCGGCTTCCTGTAAAACCGGATTCAGCTGAATATCAGTGTTATACGTGGAGCGGCTGCCTCCACAACCTATTAACTGGGTAACACGTTACTTCTTGGTAAGACTGGAGTCAGATTTACTGGCTTCTGACAATCCGTAACGACTGCCAAAGATCTACAAATGACAGCCGGGACCAACGGCTTAACGTGCTTTCCGAGGCACGGAGGAAACCCGGTATATTAAAATGGTCACCCATCCACAGACCAACCTTGGCAAGCGCTGCTTAACCTTCGAGCGGCTATTATTATTTAGCCACGAGCTCCACGTTATCTACGGAAGTAGACAACGAAAAAAAGTTGCAATACCCAAGGCTTTTTTAACCAACGAAAATATTTCACCAGTAAATTTTCTACGAAACACGTAAAAGATAAACAATAGATTAGATCGATTACTCAGAAATCAGTCACATCACGGTATCTATAATTGAATTTTCGAGTAGTACCAGTATCTATCTATAGCCAGTTCTTAAAGTTATCAGATAATATGACCCAGATTTGTACCGAGGAAAACACACTTGGAAATGTTTAAAACAAAGATTAAACAGCTATTTTCTTTATCATTAAACTTTATAGCTTCGTGCAAATGGGTGATTTTTCTAACACAAAAACTTGCACCCTAGAGACAATAAAATGATTTATTGTGGTCCTTGTGGCCAAGAGACTAAGGACCAGAATTTAGAGTGCATAAATATTTTGCGAATGAATTAGCGTTGGGTTGACGATATCATGCCGTGGCAATATTTATGCCCAAGCAGAAAAAGCGGGGCCTCCTCATGGGCATAAATATAATACTTCTTATAAATATAAATTCTAAGCTTATATGATGAGGATGAAAAAATATTAGCAAGAACGTCTCATCGTTCTTGCTAAATTTTGATGTTCTAAAATAAGTAATGATTCAAATTTAACCACTCTAGCAAAAATACCAAGGCTGCAGTCACAAACAGAATGCATCGTTCAAGGATTTTATTTTGGGAGCTTTTGTCTATACAGATAATTATGCCAATACCATCGTACCCTTTAACTCTTACTAAACAGTATTTTGTACACAACACTGTAGATAGCGATGGAAGTCACTGATGAAGGACTGTTGTTAATCGACACAATTTTTTGGCCCCTTCTGAAATTGGTTGATATAGAATTGATTGTATTAATCCAACGTTAAGTTTATTCAATTCTAATTCCCTCAAGAGTGACTCCCTCTCGCCCTCTCGCGCCTGTTCCGGACACAAACCCATCAGCAAATGTTGCACATCCTCAACTTGACCACACTCACTGCAATTCGGCGAATCAGCTTTTTTCTTAAAGAATGCAAAATTCGCTAATGGATAGTGTCCAGAGTAAAGTCTTAAAATTATCCCAACGATGAAAAAAATGTTAACTTTTGATGTTCCAAAGCAACAAAGTAAAGATTATCATTGAAACACTAGCAACAATACCAGGTCTGTAGTCACAAACAGAATGCATCGTTCAAGGAGAAGCAACAAGGATGCAACGAATGTCCCAACCACAATAACACTTTTCAACCAAAGCACACCATTCCCACACGAACATGGAAACAAGTCATTGTACACTTCTTAAGTGAACTACATTATTATTTTCCAAAATTTTGACTAAAACTGGTTTAATAACGTCTTAGAACCGGTCTTTACAAAAGGAACCATTACAATGGTAGCAGAAATGAGTAAAGATGGCATCTGTCAGTGTCTTGTGGTACCCGCTTTTAAATTAAATGTGTCTTCTTTGGAAGCAGTAAATTATTATTTGCGTGCATATTTGTATGTGTGTAAACTGCTTTGTATGCCAAAATGAGGAGTTAAGAATGTAAGTCGAATTGTAGCATGTCTTGTGGTCAAAATAATTAAAATTAGATCACAATCATTCATAGTGCGTTCAGCTAAGCAGTGGAATTCCCTGCCGGAGTCTGTGTTTCCTGATAGCTACCTCTGAGTGTTTAAGTCAAGAGTGAATAGGGTACTTCTAGGCAAGCGTGCTCCAGCTTTAAGCACATCATCGCTTACCATCAGGTGAGATAGTGGTTAAAGTGAATGTCGCTGGAAGAGACGTCAGTAAAAATCAAGAAGAATGTAGTGTGAATGTAATGTGATGTATGTAATAAATAAATAAATGTAGATACAACTGGCCGATAGATAGAATTATGCTTTACAAGGTATCTTACACTTTATGGTAGTGGTAATTATAGTTTAGAAATAATTGCAGTTTGACAAAACACCGTCCACAAGGACCAAATTAAGTTACAAATAATGCACATCTTTATCAGAATTTCCAACCTAACCGAAGCATTTTCCACCAGTTTTTCATACCACAAGCACCAATATATTTAAAATATAATGCTTCAACACTACTCGAGTACATGTACCACATCCGGTATTATCAGCCCCTCAAGTGAATCGTGACGGTAAATACGTAGGTGACATATGCTAATGGCTAACAAAAGAAAGATAACAATAGAAAAATAATTAAAATCACTTAGAATAGAGTTACGGTAACAGTATTCAGTGATATTGAGGTGGCAACGCAGTGGATGCAGTAAGTGTTAGCACAGAATGGAATAGAAGTACTACAAAATTGTATAGTTCTAAACGCTTGCGTTTAAGTTAATTGAGCCGTCTTTTGGTGGAGGGTTCAATGAGCTTCAAAATTTGTGAAAAGACTTTACTTTCATCAAACATATCATAGATAACCAGCATTTTACAGATCTTTGCTTAAATTTAAGTGGTCATCCTTAGTTTAGGTTGACTAACAATCGCCAAATGTGACTTAAAACTGTAGTACGAAAACTGGGAACAATGAACACTTGGACTACTGCAACCTTCTGTACAGTATCTTATACGTCTTCAGCGTAAAAACAATACACAATTTATTAAATTTTTAACCAAAGTCATTCTGTTTTTATGTCCAGCAATTATTTAAACAAACTACCGCATATATGACAAAGCTATGTCTGCATATTATATTTCAGTGAGAACGATACATGGAAATAAATAGTTCTCTCGTGATTTTCTACGTAACATAGCGAGACAAATTTTGCAAGTATTTATATTGTTTTATTTGTACTTGTATATGTGTGGTTAGCATACATTCTTTCGACACAGTCGCTGTGCTGTTAGTAGTTCTAATTTGATTATTTCTCGGTTTATATATTTGTACTGCAGAATGTTCTAACTGAATAATCATTGAACCGTTTTATGAACGTATGTAACTCAAAGACATTATCAGAAAATTATCGTACAACTAGTAACGCCTTGGCGATGTTCTACAGATAACACAGCATGCCCGATAACAAATAACGGTCGAAAGTCGTTTCCCGCCATTTTAACTGTCACGTTAGTTTCATTATCTGTAGAGTAAAGCCTCTATGGTCTATTTACTTTTTTGAAATTCGTGACGCGTGATGTACTAAAGAGGTTTAATTGCGCGATATAAAACTCGACGAGGACGAATTAATGTCTTTTAGCGATAAATAAGTAATTTTGAATCGCTAATTGTTGGTGATGAATAATGTATGAGTATTATACGTTGGCAAAATGCTTCGCGCTATATTCTGTACAATTTGTCGTCGAGCATTATTTTACATAATGAAAATGTTCTTGAAGGTGATAGAGATAAGTAATTTTTATACAAAGACTTGTCCTTAGCTTACGAACAGGGTTAGCAAAAATAATTCTATATAGGTTTTAAAGTAGACGATGCTACATTTTTATCGATGAACAGTTTACAGCTAGTCTTTATGGCAGGATTAAAAGTGCGTAAAGTTGCAGGTTGAGGTTTAAAAACTATGAATTTTATGACCAACAATCGCGTGAAGTCACGATTTCTAAGTTAATAGAGCAATCGACGAGATTTTAGTAGAAAACCGGCTATATCTCACCTAAGAATGTACGTAAAAAGATTGCAAACTTTTAATGTAACTATGTATCCTAGATAGATTTAGTATAATTACGAAAATTAAGTCATAGTTTGAACCTATATACCAGTAGCTAAAACAACTGAAGGACATACATTTCTGATAGATCTAAAGTCTGAAACAAATCTCACAACCCCCGTCAATACCCGTAGCAAAGTGAAACCGTAAGAAAACTGTGAAATTGAGCAATAAAAGGCCATCAGAGAGTACCAAATGACATTGAATGAGGTAAACGTCAACGTAATACAATTGAAATCTGTCATTGGTTGGGTACTTGTAATAAAATTACACATTACATCGACACGCGAGGAGAACCATTGTTCGTCAAACGACTATGAAAAAAAATACATCTTTAATTGTGTTTGATAGCAATAACTTGTCTGAACCATTGAGTCCTGGAAAAAACTGGGCGGTTGGTTTAAGTTTTTATTTAAATCTTCTCTAGATGAATCAGCAGAAATGTAAGAACAGTAGCTATTTCCCGCGGCTTCGCTCTCTTTAAAGTATAGCCGTCTCCATGATCCCGTCTATCTATTTACCTAAATTTATCAAAATTGTTTCGGACGACATAATAGTTAGGATTCGGATATTCAGAAAGCTGGTCTCATATTAAGTATTAGGCCGAAAATCAACCCTTGAGGAACCCCTGTATGAAAAGTCAACTATGCAAGAGTAGTTTGGTTATTTTATTCACGATGCTGCCTACAAATCGAACAATGGGGCTGACATTCACTCTACTTTGGACTGTCTGTATAATGTTAATTTAAGTATGAAAATTCCGGCTCGTTATATAGACACTGGAATCAGAAGCGCTACAATGATCGACTCAAAACAATTACTACTACAACTTGATTTCGCGGTACTAAAACTAAAATTTCAGACTAACTTCTTCAAGGAACGCCACAAAAATAAGGTACAAAAGTGCACGAAGACAATAAACCCGTACATTTCGTTCATACATCAAGACCTATCGGAGTAAGAATTATTACAAAAAACCTAGTCTTTGCAGTCACGAAGAGGTGCATACCCACAAACCGTGCCAAGGTTGGACTTACAACGTAATTAGTTACTTTAAAGCTACTCGTGTATTTATTGGTATTTCAATTTAATTACACCAAGATCATTATCTGTGCTGTAATGTGTTTGACAGTATTGCTTTGATTAGATTTCTATGTTATTATTTATTTAGTACATGGAAGATTTACAGGCAATAAAAAAAAGACAAAAACCGGCCAAGTGCTAGTCGGACTTCCATACGAGGAGTTCCGTAACACAAACTGAAAAAAAAAACACGCATCTTCATGAGACCCCCTTTAATTTTTTATTTTTCTTGTAGCGGCAATAGAAATACACACTCTGTGAAACTTTCAACAGTTTACCTATCACGGTTCTCGAGATAAAGCCCGCTGACAGACAGACGGATGGACTCATAGTCTTTGAGTACGGAACCCTAAAAATGGAAACCATAGTCACTAGAAAGCAATAGTCATTGCAAATCCTCACGTAAAGACTACGTATAGGCATTGAATTGAAATTATTTCGAGTACAATTTTAATTTCAGTCATGTTGATTTTCTTGGAGAAATTTCGGAAAGTCGAAAAGGATACCTAGTTAAAATAAAATGCGTTTTCAGGCTGATTAATTTAGGCTCTGAAAATTCCGTATTTTTAGTCTGTATATTGAAGGCTTTCTAATTTATATTAGCTTGCGTCGTGGGCTGACTGTCAAATTGACAATCACTACAATATTTCATGATGGTTTAAAAGCACATAGTCTAAAAGCTATTGACAAAAAGTTTGGAGTTTATAAAAGGAATATTCTCTAGACATTGTAGACTGATGTGAATGAACGCTTAATGATCACCCAAAGCATAACAACATAGTTCCACTGAAATTCAGCCATGTCTTGGCCGCCTGGTATTTGAATTTCACGTTCCTTGCTTATCAGGAGAAGTCAAACTAGGTTTATAGGTGTGTCCTGAAGTATACGTCATATCGCATGAAAATGTACCTAACACTTTGAAGATACAAGTTCGATACGTAAGTGGTGACAAGTCTCGCCTTCAAACCACCAACTCACCTCTGATAATAAAAGCTTTATCACCTTATCAATAAGATATCTTTTACCCCGTCTACACACGCCATGTGTAAATATTAATATGAATCATTAGATATCATATTATATACCATCGCTCGAGATAATAAATCCATTGACTGTGGTAATGAGCTGTTCATTTGACAATTTATAAAGGAACTGCCAAATCCAAATATGATGTCACTTGTACAAATATAAGTCAGGAAAAAAATATTTAAGAAAAAAAAATACTCTGGTGACCTATGCATGCAACCGTACAGCAGAACGCTAATCAAAGACAAACAAAAAAACTGGATAAACAATAGACATTAAAGGGCAAACATTACAAAACTTACCTCGAGCAGGCGCGGATATCCTACCCGCAAACATAAACCGATAACCTTATTTGAACTCTGCCGTCACTTTTGAATTTTGAAAAATTCGATCGTGCGCTCTCAAAATGTTTTCGGGTCGGGACGTCCGCTCGCGACGGCGTCCACAGTGTAACTGAGTGGCGAGGCGGCGCCTGCGACGCTTGAGATACGCCTTCACTCACACTAGGAGGGCGGGTCACACACACGCGAATGATCGAAGCCTGCATGAAAATGCAACATGTTCTACGAAATGAGGTGCGACAATTCAAATGAATGAATTTTTAATAAAAAAGGCTCTTTTGGATGCTTTATATTCGGGATTGCATAGAATTAGACCTTTGAACTGTTCAGAATTCTTTTGTAATTCAATACAGCGGACAAGTCGTTGAATACGTAATAGTAATAATACAAAAAACAGAAATAACGGATATGGAGTCCCGATAAAGAAACATAAGAGAGCTAATTAAATAATTATAATCAACAAGTTATATGGAACGAACCATTTAAACCCATGCCAACTTTAGGTGAATTCACTATAGGCGTAAATAATAATCACACTTCCAACTCAGTGGAATAAGTTTTAAATAAGAAAGGACATGTTAGCGAACGAAAAGCAGGTACTAAAATTCAACTTTGAAAAGACTTGCTAGTTCAATGTGATGCTGATGAGAAAGTCAAACCAATACCCATCACACAAAAGTGAAGAAGACGAAAACCTAAATGCGTTAGAAGCTAAAGTTAAAAACGCAGTTGCAAGAATGCATGACAATGCACTGTACGATCATTACAAACAATGTGCAGTAAATATTGTCGAGGCAACTATAGGCGACGCTATAGCTATACATATTCATAGTTCAAAGAAGCCAGCCGTGTGTCAAGGAAATACTAAAACTGGCTTATTATTAAGTAATGAGTGGCTACGCGAAGATAGGTTGAGGAAATGCCTGAAGTATTTTCTTGGTTTATTTACCTAGTTTGTATGAAACATTAACTAAAATGTAGTGAATATAATTGTGAATGGAGGAAGCGAGAGGTCAAAGAAAACCTAGATGCATTGTGTGAGGAATGAGAAGCTCGTGGCTAAATAACAACAGCCGCACGGGTCGATCTTCAATGTTAAGCAACGCTTGCCAAGGTTGGTCTGTGGATGGGTGACCATCTTAACATATCGAGTTTCCTCCGTGCCTCGGAAAACACGTTCAGCCGTTGGTCCCGGCTGTAATTTGTGGATCTTTGGCAGTCGTTACGGATTGTCAGAAGCCAGTAAATCGGACTCCAGTCTTGCCAAGAAATACCGTGTTACCCAGTAATGGGTTGTGGAGGTCTGGTAGGCAGCCGCTCCACGTAAAATATTGGTATTCAGCTGAATCCAGTTTGACTGGAAGCTGACCCCAATTTATTTGGGAAAAGGCTAGGCAGATGATGCATTGGGTGAGGAATGATATTATAGAAGAGGTTACTGTATTTTAGCATGGCGGTTTCCAAGAGGCTAGGCAGATGATGGTTTCCAGGAGATAATGGAAGAAGCAAACGTGATGTGTGACCTAGGTTTGATGTATTCTTTGATTTTATACTTCTGGCCATTTTTTCGATCAGACATAAAAAAGCAACGAAGGCGTTGAGGCAGAAGGACCATGTTATATTGAAAATAGGGGATTTGATCTAGTTGTCGAAACTGGACTCAAATGCCTGTCAACTGTTATTAAGGTTATCAGGTTAATTTTTTCTTAAAACTCAAAAGACCATTAACGAACGAGTAAGGGACATATACTGAATGAAAGGAGATTGAGCAAGTTATTTTGGCACTTGGTTGCGCACACAGTAATGAAAATTAGACACAAAAAAGGGTTAGTGTCATACTTTAAAACAAGGTTAAATTCAAAATTAAATATTGTAAGGTTTTTAAAAAAAACATAAGTTGAGTACCTATTGAGGTTATGTTACATCTCAAAACAATTCGTTTTGAAACCCTTGGAATCTTGACTTGGCGTTGCCTCTCTGATTTGGCGTCTAGTAGGCAGCGGGTGTGCTAATATAAGAGAACAATTCATACAGCATGTTTTAAGTCTAGAACAGATCACCGTGGACGTAAAAACGTTCTAGAATAATTCACTTCGCAGCACACGCACAAAAAGAGTCAAATTGCTCGATGTTGTATATAAACGTGGAGGAATCCTAAAACTCAACTCGACACGAATTCATATTCGTTAGCAGAGAAACGCTAAAAACAATATTTTCAGCTTACCCGCAGTTAACACGGTAAACAGAAAACACCAATTTGTTTGACATTTCATCGAATAGAGTTGTGACACAACAATAGACTACGGCGTCATAACATTATCCATTATATCGAATTGTTTTATTTTTGTCTAGAAATAGCTTTTTAACGAAAAAATAGTAACATAATTGAAGAATAATAATAATGACAACTCTTAATAAGTACTTTTTAGTTGCAAATGTGGATTATTTTGTTGTTCCACGGTTTATGTTAATGTTTAATCGATCGATTATAATTGAAAAAAGGAGTCGCTTCACTATAATGGAAGAAATTACGTATTTATTGTATTAAATACTAATTAAAATAGAAACCCCACAAATTATTTCAATGAATTTAAGTCAAAAATCGATTAAAATAATATTATGAATTATACACTCAAATGGCCATAAGCGTCAAAAAGTGAATCTATAAGTGCTCAATCTCCTTTGTAAGTAGGGTGTGAAAGGAAAAATAAATAATACAAGTCTACATTGTTTGAGTAAAACAGTATGATTAACAGAGTTAGAAAATCATCTTAGAAGAATCTAATCACTCAATCAGCATGCACTTCGTAGTTAGGTACAAATTACAATAATCTACTAGCTCATGGCTGCGTAAGGGACTACTCACACTAATTCAGCTTATGCCCATAGAAAAAAACTAATTTGTATGGCGATGCGTACGCATTCGTTCAGCTTTCCGCGTCTATTCAACTTTCGCGGCAAACAAGTGTAAAAAGAGGACAGATTTGTTATTATCAAGCGAGTGCTATACAACGTGTTACAGAATAAACGCAATACCTCTTAAGGGGTCATTACACTCATCATTATGAACAACTTTTACTATGGGACCAACCCCGAAATCGCGGAAAAAAAATCAGCTGTTCAGTACATTTTGTCATGCGTACAAAAATGTATGGGGCAGTCTATTTTTTTTGCGATTTCAATGTTGGTCCTATAGTAAAAGTTGTTCATAATGATGAGTTCAATGACCTTTTTTATTTTAGGGATGGGAAGTTATCAAATGGCTTCCCCCGCTCTGGGCGGAGCGGGAGGGAGTGTCAGACTCTTACTGACTAAAACCCATCCATGTTCCTTCAGTGCCCTGTGTGTTTCGGAGCCACGGTATCTCTTTCGAATAGTCCCGCGACTCCGGCAAGTTCAATGACCCCTTAAGAGGTATTGCGTTTATTCTGTTACACGTTGTAGATCTAATTCAGCGCTTTTCGACCGCTGCCGCCTTCTCACTTTTACGACTCTGTACGCGGCTGATAGAAGCAAAACTGTATAAGTGTGACCAAATCGTTCAGCGAAACTCGAATGGAGCTGATTAAGTGTGAACGTTCCCTAGTAGATGATCAATACCAAATAGCTTTAGGACGTCCTTTAAACATTGAGATTGACATTTTATAACTTTGTATACAGCCAGTCATTTACACAGAGGTCTTTGTTTCAAAATCATGGAATATCAAGGAACCAGTAAGGCTCAACTCACACCAAAAGAGCGTCGAAGCGCAGCGAAGTGGAGCGCAGTTTCAGTGCCATATGAATTTTAACTCTATTTTCATTACTATAATACTCATTATCGCATGAAAACTCGAACGAGTCGCGCACATATAACTAGGTTTACATACCTACAAAATAAAAATAAGATATGCACAAAATTAAATTAAAATTAGAATTAGAAAAAAAAAATGATTAAATTACATTCAATTAAATTAGATTAAATTATTCCAATACATTAAAAATATTCAAGTATATTAAATTAAATGAAATTGCTCCAATAAAAAAATAAAAAAAAAAAAATATTATAGAGGGATTAGCTAGTCCGTGTCCACCCTCACAAATAAAGTGGCTACCTATTAGTAAATTAATTTTCAAAATCGGTTCAGTAGATCATGAGGTTAATACCCCTTTTTTTGTGGATGGGAAATAATCAAATGACTCCTCCCACTTTGGGCGAAGCAGAAGGGAGTGTTAGACTCTTACTGACTAAAACCCATCCGTGTACCTCTTAGTGCCCTTTGCATTCCATGGCCACGGTGACTCTTTCGAACAAATTCCGCAACTTGAGATTACCCCCTACAACCTCACAAACTTTATCCCTTTATAATATTTTATAGTATAGGTACTTAGCTGACCCGAAACACCTTGTTTTGCCATTTAAGAAAAATAAATAAACTACGAACTATTCCCAGACCTACCAATTATACACAAAAAAAAAAACGATCAAGGCGTTTCGGAGGATGGCGGCGACCTCTCGCGTCCGGCCCTCGTCCAAGCCATGGTCCGGAGCGAGACGGAATGGGACGCCGTTGCCTCCTTCTGCGAAGCAGTCATGCTAGCGAAGGAGGTGGCGGAGCGGGAGAGGAGACCCTCTCGTCCCGGCCGCCGTGGTAGACGCCGCGGGCGTCGGGGGCCATCTGGTGACCTCCGGCCACCGTAGGCGCGGGCCTGTGGACGGCGAGCTATGGGTGGCTCGCCGTCCGTCCGTCTAGTGACGACAGGCCGTGTCGACGGCGCGTTAGTGTTCCACGCGCGCCTCAAAGAGAGTCAGCACAGAGAGGGGCCCGAAAGGGTCGACGCCTGCCGGAGTCGCGGGATTATTCGCAAGAGACACCGTGGCTCCGGAACACAAAGGGCAATGAAGGAACATGGATGGGTTTTAGTCAGTAGAAGTCTGACACTCCCTCCCGCTACACCCAGAGCGGGAGGAGTCATTGGATGATTTCCCATCCCTAAAAAAAAAAGGCGTTTCGGAGGAGTTCGATAACAAACACCGTGGCACGAGAGTTTTATATATTAGAAAATATTTAAATATACCCTTAAGGTACGGGCATGTGATCTGAGTAATGAAGAAAAAATTGTAATCGGTAGTATGCGTATTAGTAATACATTTCCATACCAATCGTCTTTTATAATTCGCAAAGCAAAGGAGTGGAACGCTCTGCCTGCGTCTGTGTTTCCGAGCGCTTACAACCCTAATCTCTTCAAAGTTAGAGAGAACAGGCTCCTTCTGGGTAAGCTCGCTCCATCGTAGACTTCGTCTTTGTCATCTCTGACCAAAACTAAGGTCAAAGCCGACGAAACATTTAAGGACTAAGAGCAAACCCATCACAGAAAAAAAACATGGATTACACACTAGATAGGTACAGGTGACGACTAGATGACGACAAAAAGATGTATGGAAGAAAAAAATATGATGCTCCGACCCTAATGAACCTAATGAATTTGAACAAGGACAGAAAGATGACAGTCATCATCTGCCTAGCCTTTTCCCAACTTTATTGGGGTCGGCTTCCAGTCAAACCAGATTCAGCTGAATACCGGTATTTTACGTGGAGCGGCTGCCTACCAGACCTCCACAACCAATTAACTGGGTAATACGGTACTCTTTGGCAAGACTGGTGTCAGATTTTCTGGCTTCTGACTATCCGTAACGACTGCCAAAGATCTAAAAATGACAGCCGAAACCAACAGTTTTACGTGCTTTCCGAGGCACGGAGGAAACTCGGTATGTTAAGATGATCACCTATCCACAAAACAACCTCGGCAAGCGTTGCTTAACCATGACATCGACCCGTGCGGCTGTTATTATTTAGCCACGAGCTCCTCAGTATAGTAACTTTTTCTGCTTAAGTAATGGCTCACCCGACGTAACTTGAGAAACCTAAAGGTGCCTTAATTACTCCTGAAAATGACGTTATTCTAGATCTTAAAGACTACAAAACCTATCGATGCAAAGAAGAGATTATCCAATGATCCAACGTAACACAACTATCGAATGCACTTAGCTCTTATTTGTATGCAAGAGGCAACTTGGCAACGGGATATTGTCCGTGAACTTATAATTTACTCTCGTCGAGAGGAAAACATTTCTGTTCCTCACTATAAACGTGTTTCTTATCATTATAAATAACTAACTGATTCCCGCGACTTCTTTCATTTTCTTTTTAACCGACTTCCCAAAAAGAAGGAGGTTCTCAATTCGGTTGTTTTTTTTTTATACTTAGCTGGAATTTCGATTACTTGGATGATGGTTTTTTGTCATCCAAGTAATCGCAATTGCGTATTTTGTTTTTCTGCGATTTCGCAGTGGTGTTGTCAGGTGTGGAGTAGGTACCATTAAAACTGACTTTAATTTCGGAAGTCGGTGTCAAAATACGAAGAAAGTAACAACAACACCGACTTTCAAAATTAAAGTTATTTTTACTTTGTAGTTTTTTTTATTTTATTTGGAAATCGGTTGTACTTTTTTGTAAAAAGTATTTTTTTAAGTCTGCCGGCAGAAGTGAAAACTTCTTTAGCGGCGTTAAGCACTTTTCTTGGGATGGGTATAAAATGTTAAACTCGCGTCAGGACACGTGACCTGATCGAAAATTCGTAAGACGTCAGGACACGTGACCTGAGGCCTTAGTGTGAGTTTTTTCGACTCACGTTCGAACGCGTTCGATTGCGAGCGCGTTAGAATTTAGTATGGGAATTTAGTTATAGTGCCACCTGGTGGTCACTCGTAGAACCCAATTTCCCATACTAAATTCTAACGCGCTCGCAATCGAACGCGTTCGAACGTGAGTCGAAAAAACTCACACTAAGGCCTCTGTTCGAAAATTCGTAAGACGGATGATTCAAAAATGCAAAACGTTAAAGTCCAAGTTTTCACTTCTGCCGGCAACCCGTATTTTTGTTAGATTTGTTTCCTCTTGACTCTAATCTTGGTCAGAGATGACAGAGACAAAGTCTACGATGGAGCGAGCTTACACAGAAGTAGCCTGTTCACTCTAACTTTGAAAAGATTAGGATTGTAAGCTTCGCCCGCTTGACAAATTATATACTATAACCTTCCTCGGGAACCACTCTATTCATTGGTGAAAACAGCATGAAAATCGGTAGTTTTTGAGATTATCGCGAACAGACAGACAGGCTGACATGGCAGAGGACTTTGTTTTATAATATGTAGTGATTTAAGAGCGTGTATTCCGTCCACTAGCGCCGCCAATCGTTTTTTATTATTTGTGGTAAATTTAAGACACGTAGATAAAAAACCGCTCGTAGTGCACTGAAGAAATGTATCTATTATTTTTTGACAGCTATTTTTAATACATTACTCATGGCTAAATAGCCAAAACGGCAATTATTGCTAAAAGTGGCCACTTTTAGCAAAAATATCGACTTTGGCAACTATTTATGTTCTAAAGTACAAAACATAACTCTCAAAACATAATAAATACATTTCTTCAGTGCACTACAGAGCGGTTTTTTATCTACGTGTCTTAAATTTACCACAAATAATAAAAAACGATTGGCGGCGCTAGTGGACGGAATACACGCTCTTAATCGAATACGTAAGAATTTCCAGTGATGGTTCACTGTAAATTCGTAATCCTGAAGCTGTTGTAGAACGTACAGGATTCGAATAAGATGTTGAAGTGAAGTTAAAAATTGCTATTTTTGTAGAAGATATTTTTTTATTGATAAACACAAATCTGCCGTTTTCTCGAGTAAACTGGATGTGCCCTCAGTACCAGTATTTACATGAAGCTAACTTCTTATCTGACCTCCAAGACCCAGTAGGTTATTGTATAGGTTAACAATAAATAATACAGGTTGCAGTACTGTGTGTAGGTACTGGTTATTGATTACTGGTTAAGGTTATTGTTTAACGAATCTAACACCAGGCTTGCCAATGGGTCCGGAGGACACGGTAGAGCACACTGTGCAGGTGTGCCCCGCTTGGGCGGCGCACCGCCGTGTCCTCGAAACGGCGATCGGCGGCGACCTCTCGCGTCCGGCCCTGGTCCAAGCCATGGTCCGGAGCGAGACGGAATGGGACGCCGTTGCCTCCTTCTGCGAAGCAGTCATGCTAGCGAAGGAGGTAGCGGAGCGGGAGAGGAGACCCTCTCGTCCCGGCCGCCGTGGTAGACGCCGCGGGCGTCGGGGGCCACCACCTGGTGACCTCCGGCCACCGTAGGCGCGGGCCTGTGGACGGCGAGCTATGGGTGGCTCGCCGTCCGTCCGTCTAGTGACGACAGGCCGTGTCGACGGCGCGTTAGTGTTCCACGCGCGCCTCAAAGAGAGTCAGCACAGAGAGGGGCCCGAAAGGGCCGACGCCTGCCGGAGTCGCGGGATTATTCGCAAGAGACACCGTGGCTCCGGAACACAAAGGGCAATGAAGGAACATGGATGGGTTTAGTCAGTAGAAGTCTGACACTCCCTCCCGCTACACCCAGAGCGGGAGGAGTCATTGGATGATTTCCCATTTCTTAAATAAAAAAAAAAAAGGCTTGCCAATGGGTGTTGCGGAATTTGTTCGAAAGACTCACCGCGGCCCTGGAACGCAAAGGGCATTAGGAGAAACACGGATGGGTTTTAGTCAGTAAGAGTCTGACACTACCCTCTGCTCCGCCCAGAGTGGGAGGAGTTATTCAAGGGGTATCGTCCTTTGGCAAAGCTGGAGTTAGATTTCTGGGCTTCTGACTACCCGGAACGACTGTCAAAGATCAACAAATAATGACAGTCAGGACCAAAAGCCTAAAACAAACAAACAGAACAAAACAATATGGTATTCTTTTCAGTCCACTTCTAGACACAAAACTCTCCAAAAGACCAAAAACTCAATAATTTTTATTTTATTTGTGATGGCTTTGCTCTTGACTCTAGTCTTGGTCAGAGATGACAGGTCTACGATGGAGCGAGCTTACCCAGAAGGAGCCTGTTCACTCTAACTTTGAAGAGATTAGGTTTGTTAGCGCTCGGAAACACAGACGCAGGCAGAGAGTTCCACTCTTTTTCTCGTTTCAAACTAAACTACAAAAAAAAATGGAAACTACCGAAAAATTCAAATTAAAACTGGCACCGGCCATAAAGTGGAACTATAAATAATTGTTTGGGCTATTTGTGCAGGTGTAGCGTGACAAACAGACAAACAAGCTGTAACACAACTATTTGAACATTTATATTTAATTATGTAAAACGATCAGACTATGACGCGTACAATAAGACCTTACACGGTAACTACAACAGTGCAGATAGTTTCAAGACTCATTAGTCATAACGTAATCATTAATTCTTACTAATATTATAAACCAGCTGATGCCCGCAGCTTATATACTAAAACCTTTCTCGAGAACGACTCTATCCATTGGTGAAAACAGCATGAAAATCGGTGCAGTAATTTTTGACTTTATCGCGAACAGACAGCCACGCGCGGCAGAAGACTTTGTTTTCTGTATAACTAACTGATGCACGCGGCTTCACCCGCTTGACTTATATAGTAAAACCTTCCTCGAGAAACACTCTACCCATTGGTGAAAACAGCATGAAAATCGGTGCAGTAGTTTTTGAGTTTATCGCGAACAGACAGACAGACGCGGCGGAGGACTTTGTTTTATAGTAATACTAGCTGACCCGCGCAACTTCGTCTGCGTCACATTTTCCATTATTGCTCCGCTCCTATTTGTCTTAGCGTGATGATATATAGCCTATAACCTTCCCCGATAAATGGGCTATCTAACACTGAAAGAATTTTTCAAATCGGACCAGTAGTTCCTGAGATTAGCGCGTTCAACCAAACAAACAAACAAACAAACTCTTCTGCTTTATAATATTATTAGTATAGATGTAGTGATAGTGATCCGAAACCTATATGCCAGTCTTTGCTGCCTCTTTACGTCTTAAAGGACGAAACTTGGCAAACGGGTAGGCCATGTCCAGGATACGCAGGAGATAGGATACTTTTTATAACGAGGTATGTTCCGTTATGAATATAATTTTAATGTTAGCAAACTGGTCACTCTGGATTTGTGTAGGTACAGTCGTCAGGACATTAAGCCACAACAATCTGTCAACTTTCTGTATTTTCAACTTTATAGCTAAAGCGATTAAGTTCAATTTTGATTGGGAAAATTTTACAGTTTCTAGTACCTACCTAAGTACGAGAAGGCAAGTAGGCACATAAGACAAGGTAGTGTCCCAATTTCTCTACTTTCTTACAAACCTTAAATTCTGGAACTAATTAAAAAACCCGGCCAACTGCGAGTCGGACTAGCGCACGAAGGGTTCCCTATGATTATCTATAAAAACGGCAAAAAATCCAAGTTTGTTGTATAGGAGCCCCCTTAAATATTATTTTATTCTGTTTTTTAACCGACTTCCCAAAAAGGAGGAGGTTATCAATTCGGTTGTATGTTTATTTTTTTATGTTTGTTACCTCATAACTCCGACACTTATGAACCGATTAGAAAAAATCTTGTTTTATCTGAAAGGATATACTTGCAGATTGGTCCCATTTAAATTTTATGAAAGTCTAGACGAACTTTGGATTTTAAATCGAAATAGCTGGAATTCGTCTACTTGGATGATAGTTTTATGTCATCCAAGTTAATCGAAATTGCGTATTTTGCTTTTATGCGATTTTGCAGTGGTGTTGTTAGGTGTGGGGTACCACAAAAAAGTGAAAAATAAAAAACTTTTTACAAAAAAATACAACCGACTTCCAAAAAAAAAAAACACTACAAAGTAAAAAATAACTTTAATTTCGGAAGTCGGTGTCAAAATACGAAGAAGCTAACAAAAACAGTTTTTGTAAAAAGTTTTTTTTTAGTATTTCTTGTTATAGCGGCAACAGTAATACCTACATCATCTGTGAAAATTTCAACTGTCTAACTATCGCGGTTCTTGAGATACAGCCTGGTGACATCCAGACAGACAGACAGCGAAGTCTTAATAATAGGGTCCCATTTTTACCCTTTGGTTACGGAACCCTAGAAACATGAATAAACATGATCGCTTCTATTTGGGACTTCCAAAAGGGGAAAGGTCACTTCCTTTTCCCTTACTAGGTAGGCATTTAAATGAAATAAAATCACACACGTATACATTAGAAGGCCGTTCAATGCAGGACGTTGGCGTTGTGCAATCGTTTGCATAGGCAACTATCGATTGCGACCTGCACCTTTGGCGGTCCCTTGAACAAGTGATTATTAAGCTAGCGTGTTTTTTTTTTTTTTTCAAAACGGGGAAACTCGACCCAAATCTCACCTGATGGGAAGTGATGATTAGGCCGAAGATGGAAGCGAGTTTCACCCGGAATCCTCTTACACAGATGAATCTAATATAATATAGAAAGCTATCATACCTCTCACTGCCGGAACACAACAATGCTGTTAACATTGTTGTTATGGCGACAGACTTAGACATGATGGTGGTAGCTTGCCAGGCGGACTTAGAACAAGTCCTACCACCAACCAAACCGAGCAAAAAAATTTCCCCCGCTGGGAATTGAACCCGGGACCTCTGGGTCTGAATCAGGTGGTTTAACCACTAGACCACGGAGGCGGTTAGTGTCACCTGTTTAGCACCACCCGGGGACCACGTGTAGGGATTCGCTGGGTATTCTCCTACGGACGCGGGTGACTCGGCCCCCAAAATCTCAGTCCTTTACTATTCGAAATGTCTAACAGAGCCTCTGTGAGTTGTATTCGGCTCGTACAAATTGTACGAGTCCCTCGTACTACTGTACGAACGTCAAAACAAAGAGACCAAAAGTCCGAGAACCCACGGTACCAATATTGTCAACGACATGAAAGATAAGCCAGAAAGATATCGAAGTATTTTCGGGGCTTGAATTTTACTGTGGGCGGTAAAAACTCACAAACTACCAGAATCCCAGTATCATGAAGATGTTTTTTTGGGGCTAGAATATATATTTAACAACCCTTAGCATCCCAGTAAAAAGCAAAGTAGTCAGAAAGAATGTTAAGCCAAAAAGAAGAATTGGCGGGCCCATCACCCAAAATTGCCGAATGTCGAAACCACGTGATACTTACAGCTTAACTTTCACATTAATAAATGTTAGTACGTTTAGACATTTTGATGGGATTTGATTATTTCTCTCTGGAGCCAGTTCTAAAGATCACGCAGACGGTGCAGGCTAATTTAACATAATACTATTTCACAGTGTTAACAGTATTCTGGTACCTACCGAAAACGATCTAGAGAACATGCAATAAAAGCTGCAAAGTGATAATCAAAACACTTTATACTCAAATGAAGCCGCGGGCTGAAGCTAGTAAGTAGATATAACATGAACGGGGTGGCATATTTTTAACCGAATTCCCAAAAAGGAGGAGGTTCTCAATTCGGATGTTTGTATTTTTTTTATACTCCTGGTTGTACTTTCAAAACTAAATGCTGACCAAACGGGAATGAATACAGGCATTCTCAAATGTTGACAAATCGGGAAAGAACGTATGAAGATAAAAAAAGTTTACGAAACGCTACTTGCGTTCATCACTTTCCATCAGGTGAGATTTGGGCGAAGAGTTTCCCCGTTTCGCATAAAAAAAAAGAAGTTGTTTTTAAAACTTTTGACACGTTGACAAATCGAGAATGTGACCAGAAGGGAAGTAGTCAAAATGAGATGGGAATCAGGGAAGTTAAAAAATGTATAACATTAAACACATAGAGGTGTAACAGTCAGAGGAATCAGATGCCCGCAATTTTGGTAGTTTTAACGATGAATATTGTGTTACCTACCCAGTTATAATAACCGGCACGAGTCGTGAGTCGATTTGACGACGACAGCTCTGAAGCTTCACGTTATTGGCTCGACAGTTTATGCTCATCCACTACTGGGCTTGCACGTTTCGTTCGCCCACCGTACATTGGCGAGATCACCTCGCTGCGCTCACGACTCATGTTGCCGCCGGCCATTGTACTAGGTTGTGAAGTGCAGATAGGCAATAATTGCTCAATGTAAAATACTGGCATTCAGCTACAATCGATTTAAATGGAAGGCGATTTTCAAGGAGAGACTATATTTTCGATAGAGAAATTTTTGGTGTCTTAGCTTTTGACATTACGTAAAATGGCAATACTGTGTGTGTCGCTACTATTCTAGAAATACGAAACTACTTACTTTCTAGCTGTAGAAGCTAGATGGAAATACGATTAAAACGATAATTAAGCACTATCGACCTGTAGAAACTTAATTTCGTTTAAAAAGAACAGAATAAGATATAACCCAAGCCCGGTAATAAATATTACACCTATATTGCAACATTTACAAATGCTAAAGAAATACCAGAAAAAAAAAATTAAGGTCCTGCCTATTTTGAATCCCGCAAAATTGAAATCTTAACACGGTTAATCTTGTACAATCCTGTATCTCTGAAAATTGAAAATCCGACACAAAAGAGCAGTAACTAATTAATGAATACAGTAAAAGACATACCTCTGACACCCGTCTGCACCCGTTAATACGACAAAACAAAGGTGTGAGAGCGTTATCTCGGCTTTTATATAGTCGCTTATCAACCCTTGGAGCTCACCGATCAATACCTTTATCTGGATCCTCGGCGTTAGTTTTACATTCGAATTAAGTATGTGTGTTTTGTGTCCTATGTACAGAGGGGATTATAAGCGAAAATGAATGCGTTATCAGCGGGGGTAGTAATCGATATTAGGGACGGGTTGAGATTATCAGTGACTGGGAAAATAAATGATTGATTGGTATTTATTCTACGGCAAAAATGTCTGATGTTGTTTTTTCTTTATAGGAATTGGGAACAATTTGAAACAAGCAAGTAAATGGTTTATCTATAATATAAAAATGAATCGCTAAATGTGTTGGTAAGCGCATAACTCAACAACGCCTGGACCAATTTGGCCGATTCTTTTTTTGTTGTGTTTGTTATCATCAGGAGAAGGTTTTTATGTGGTTTATAAAAAAAAAAGTTACCAGTTGACGGGAGCGAAGCCGCGGGGGACAGCTAGTTTGAAATAAATGCTTTGTCTCTTTGAAACATTTTACCACTTTGAAAGTGTCTAGTGTTCTACGCGCAAACTATTCAGTTTAGAAAAATATATATTAGAAGCCTCAATATCATTTTTTAAAACCTATCCATAGATACCCCACACGTAAGGGTTTGATGAAAAAAAAAAAATATGAGTTTCAGTTCTTGTATCGGGACCCCGAAAATTTTTATGTTTTCTTTGTTTTTGTGTGAAAATCTTAATGTTGTTCACAGAATACATCATCTTACCAAGTTTCAACAGCATAGTTCTTAGATTCGGAAAAAAGTGACTGTGACATACGGACGGACAGACAGACAGATAGACAGACATGACGAATCTATAAGGGTTCTGTTTTTTGCCATTTGGCTACGGAACCCTAAAAACGGAATATGGGCGTACGAAGTCGCGGGCAAAAGCTTGTAAATTTTAATAAAATATGATCTAGTTCTAGATACTGTCTATATCTAGTAATAATTATGATTTTTGTCAGGACAAAAACTTTCATGAAATTTCCTTATTTGTCAGAAAGGACCAGTTTCGGAATTTAGTGCAAAATTAACTTTTTCCGATAGATTAAAAATGAAGTTCTATTAGTATTACAGGAGCGGACGTTGACAACAAAAGCTAACATTTTAACCGCCTACGTCGGATTAATCCGTCAAATAATTTCGAGTCCATTTCGCCAGTGTCGTATATATACGACAGCTCGTTTAAACCTAGGTATTGCACATCAGTCTTCGTTGTTTGTGCTAGTTTTTTTTTGTGACGGGCGCGGGGAGCACAGCCGATTTGAAGTCAGGCGATTAAAATGTTAATTGTATTCTTGCAACATAGCTGACTAACATGTTAATATACGATCTATTTAAAGCCTACTTAACATTTCCCGTGCCCAACCCTCTGACCCGATACAATATATCGACAAAAGCCTTCTTTAAGTAGCTTAGTAATAACTTAGGAAATTAACATTCGTTAGGAATCATAAACATTTAGTGTTTCCTGTGACTCGTTCTGATTTCTGACGATTTGTATGTGACTAACATTTTTTTTTTCGTACACTGGCTCCTGGAATAATTGTGCCGTTTGTTCTACAAATTATTTTTAACTTTGCCTAAAATAGGGAATATGCATGCGATTTTTTTATTTGCAAAATAAAATACTTATTAGCTCTAGTAAACAATCATGAAATTATTTTTTAAATACCTTCATCATTTATTAAGACAAAAAACCTCAAAAACTACAGTTAGAAAGAGAAGTCCGATACGTAATGTGACGTCAAATTACACGACGACTATACAGCCGCCATAGAAAACAGCGTTTTCGCGAGAGGTTTTTAAAGCAATTTAGATTCTAATTTCACAGTTAGTATTATATTTTCCAATACTTTTAGATAAACTGTTCAGATCATAAATACTTTTTTCATGCATATTCCCTATTGTGATGCGGGCTTGTGCCTGATACAAGGGTTTGGGCAGATCAGTGTCACGTTGGTTTACATCAGGGAGTTTATGTGTGTAGTTACTCCGGGATCATGGCGCTTGCAACAGTGCCGAAATATCGGAAAGTCGCAAATAAAAAGGTAAATGGTAGCAATCCCGATATTAACTATTTTGATGTGCTGTTATTTATTTATTTAAACTTTATGCACAATAGTGTTACGTGTTACATGAGCGGACGCGAAATTCAAATATTTTTATGTTTTTTTGCAATTTGCCGGTCAGGGTGAAGCTGTATGTTGAACAAAATACGATTCGCGGCCGTAACGTATATTTATCTAAAGAATTATACCCATTTTAATTATCAATATGACCTTCTAAGTACATACCTACAACTCGATTGAATGACTTTTTTACGAAATAACATTCAATCGAGTTCTATGAACTTAGAGGGTTATACCGCGTGTATCTGACATCGACGCACAAACGATTTCCATGGGTCCGGGGCATGATTCTGGACACCCTAGACTTAGAATTTTTCGTCGGCTTTTTTCTAATTTTTTTATTTTTTTCAAGGGTTTTTTTACTTTAGACTGCTCATAATCGTTATTCTGACCTAACCCAATGAGATTTTTAATAAAAAAATAGTTTATTAACTGCTTTCACTAAAAAGAACAATCTGAATAAAGCCACAAATAGATATCAGCTCAGCTGAGCTGATACTTTGTGGTACTCTTGAAAAAAATGAGAAAAGAACCGACGAAAAATTCCTACACTGGGGTGTCCAGAATCATGCCCTGGACCCATGGAAATCGTTTGTGCGTCGATGTCAGATACACGCGGTATTGATGAATCAAATGGTTATAATCCTTTAGATAAATGCTCTTTACGATAGCGAACCGTATTCTGTTCAACATACAGCTTCACACTGACCGACAAATTGCAAAAAACATAAAAATATTTGAATTTCGCGGGCTACCCTGAAGCTTCCACCTTAATGCAACAAGGCATTCTCTACCAGTCAACCAGTCAGTCAGTCAGTCAGTGTGATGTACGTTTGTAAAAAATAACTAGAAGTTCCTGAGACTAGTTTTAGCGATAGTGTTAACGCTGAGTGTCGTAGGCTACTTTTCATCCCGGGAAAATACGCGGTTCGTATGAGTTAAGCTGCCAGAAAACCTAACCCATACGAACCGCTTTATGATTTCTTTGAATTTAGGTATTTAGTCTTTTGTCTGTACGGATTTATTATATTTTTACGATCTTATTTATTTCAGATTTTGGATTCAACCATATTTAATTTACTTAAAAAAAAACACGATAATTACTTAAAAATGGCCTTTGACCAGACGTGCGACATAAAAAAAAACTAACAATATCTATGAAAACTTACCTCAGACTGCAAAGAAGTTTGTAGCTCATCGACTAACTTCTTCAGAGATGCAATCTGTAAAACAAAAAACTATTAATTCTGCTTTCTCCTGACACTCTTAGGCACTTGTCTCACCGCCGGCGATTAGCGAGTAGCGAGTAAAGCTTCAAACTAGAAACGAGTTGGCAAACAGCTAATAACGAGAGAAAGTTTCGATAGTATTGACGCTCGGCTTTAAGCGAGTGCTTTTGTGCGACGGGCGATTACTGGTTGGTGAGTTCTAGCCGTCAAGCGAGAATCGCCGAGCGAGTTTCGCTGAGCGGGTACAACCTTTAATAGCTCTTGTCGCTCCGATCAACTAGAGGTAATAGCCACTCGCCGGCAATGTGACCAGCCAGCTATCGGCTACAAATGTATGTGTTACTTTTCCACAGCAAGCAAATAGCTGATGGCTAATCGCTTCCTCGCCGGCGATAAAACATGTTCCTAAACTTTCAGATATTTATAGTTTGAAGTTTTAAATTAGCTTTTAATAAAATTTCCAATTGCTGAAAAACAATTTAACCGAATAAGTATTGCAAACAACTGTTTTTTTTTTTTTTCTTTTATGCTACTTATACTAAAGATTACTTTTTGTGAAAATGTGGCCGAGATTCGAACGTAATCATGATCATTATATAAAATCTTCCGTTACTGAGTGACTGACATACATAGCAAAGCCTAAACTACTGATCCACGCCATGAAATTTCCCGATATTCCTTCGGGAACGAGAAAAAACGCTTGTTTTTTATTAATTTAATGTAGGAATTTTCAAGAATACTTAAAACAAAATATAAGCTTTCCGTGCCAAGTTTCATGCTTCTCCGTCCGTGTAATTTCTGTAAAAAGGGATAAAGTAAATATAAAAAAAAGTTAAATGTAGCTCTGATTCAAAATTGCTTTCTGAACTTTCAATTTGGGTATAATACTCTCCAAAAAAACTCATTAAAAACTCTTTTCATTTCGTGTTACTTTCCCGCGTCTGGGACAGGAAAAGCGTCATAATGCCAGTTACATACACTCGTTTTACATAAAAACAGAGGTACGTAAACACCCACTTGCGATGCCAATACATTCCACTCTGACCTATTGGTGGCGCGCATTTAAATTGCTTCCAAATTTGAATTTCAAAACGCAGCCGCGCCATTGGTGCGTTTGTCTCTTTTTTTTTTTCGAACAACATCGATGACAAGGTTCTTTCATACCTACTTGTTTTGTGTAATATTTGGCGAAATGCGATTTATACATAACAAACCGTGTTTACGGGATTTCCCGAAGGGCACGCAGACACAACCCACGGGACAAAAAAATCATATAAAATAATATATATATTGCTACTTTTTAAAAATGTATATTATTTTTATTATAATAAATTAAAATGCGACCGGTTAAAGTCCGCGTCTAATATCACTCCCGCACTTCGTTTATATGCACGAGTTCATTGGCATGAATACAAACAAGCCTTAATGGTCAGCCTCTGCCTTTTCATATTTTATTTTCAGATTCCTGTTTTCAAATATAAGGCCATGCTTTGAGAGTTAGACTAGCTGACAGTCAGTCAGTCTTCGGTCAGTCAACTGTTGATTTTATATAAAAAACTTTTTACAAAAAAATACAACCAACTTTCAAAAAAAAACACTACAAAGTAAAAAATAACTTTAATTTCGGAAATCGGTGTTTTTGTTCGTTTCTTCGTATTTTGACACCGACTTCCGACATTAAAGTTATTTTTTACTTTGTAGTGTTTTTTTTTGAAAGTCGGTTGTATTTTTTTGTAAAAAGTTTTTTATTTTTCACTTTTTAGTGGTGCCCCACACCTACCACACCACTGCCAAATCGCAGAAAAGCAAAATACGCAATTTCGATTATCAAAGAATCATCTAAATAGTCAAATTCCAGCTATTTCGATTTAAAATCCAAAGTTCGTATCCGATTTCGATATAATTTAAATGAGACCAATCTGCAAGCATATCCTTTCAGATGAAACAAAAATTTTTCAAATCGGTTCATAATTGTCGGAGTTATGAGGTAACAAACATAAAAAAAAAAAAAAAAAAAAAAACATACAACCGAATTGATAACCTCCTCCTTTTTGGGAAGTCGGTTAAAAAGTAAAACCGTTACTTGCAGTGTATCTTTCTATTTTACAATATGGTTTTCCTGTCCCATATTCGCTTCCTAGTTATAATCAATTGTAATCGAATCTTCTATTATTAGTATCTAGAACACATGTAAAACATTGTCATTGTAGGCAATTATTTTGAAACAGCTGTAGGTATATTCCGTCACAACGTTACTTTTTTTAAATGACTGAGAAATGTATTTATGAATTGAAAAATAAATTAAATTAAACAACATTTATTTTGACCAACAAAGGATCATAGCACACATTACACAATAATAAAATAAAACAAATACACAAACGATGATAAAGTATAAATTCATATTCATTACATAAAAAAATAAATTAAAATGCTATCGTAGTTGATACTAATATTTTTGTAACTTCCAATTAGATTTGGGACACATATCTTTATTTTTTCAAATAAAAAAAAAATCTACTGTTCTCTACTTTTTCTGGGAGTTCCCAACTTTCGCTGGGAGTTTACATGGTATTGTACATCATATTTTTTTTTTAGTTTTATTATTCTCTTATTTTAGAAGTTAAGGGGCGGGGACACATTTTACCACTTTGGAAGTGTCTCTCGAGCAAACTATTCAGTTTAGAAAAAAATTATATGAGAAACCTCAATATCATTTTTAAAGACCTATCTATAGCTACCCCACATGTATGGTTTATATGTAAAAAAAATGTGCTCCAGTTCTAAGTATGGGGAACCCTAAAATTTATAGTTTTTTTTTCTATTTTTATGGGAAAATCTTTATGCGGTTCACGGAATACATCTACTTACCAAATTTCAGCAGCATAGATCTTATAGTTTCGGAGAAAAGTGGCTGTGACATACGGACGGACAGACAGACAGACATCCGTTTTTGCCATTTGGCTACGGAACCCTAAAAATCATGTTGTATATAAAAGATTATAGACAGCTAGTAGTATCTAAGTGAAGAACATTAACAAAATCAAAATCGCCTTCCTAGGGGTAGAGCTGTCCTATACTAACTATATAATGCGGTCTAGTCTTGTAAAAAACTAAATATAAATATCATTAAACGACAAGTTAATAAAAACAACATCAAAACAAAAGAATAAATTATCGACTCACCCTTGCATAATTTTATTACATAAAATCTTTTTTTGTTCACAGAAATTATTGAGTAGGTACCTTCATTCAAGAAAAAAAAATACAGGTAGTGTTGGTAGGTGTGCGACAAAAACATGAGTCGCCCTCGCCAGTGTTTAGCAATGGTGATGGCATGGTAAACTGGAGATTAGCATAGAAACTGGGACACAGATTATAATCGCAGATTCGGTCTTTGACAAATTGGACACTTTTTTAGGGTACCGTGGATAGAGGGGACCATTTGAACTGAAAAAGGGACTAATTTTACTATTGAATAGAAAATATTTATTCGACACAGACATATCAGCAATAAACATATTATAAAAAAATACTAAGATAATCTACCTAATTTGTAATTGTTTGTCTAAACTCATCAACGCACACCCAAAACTAATAGGATGGGAAATCATCAAATGACTGTTCCCGCCCTAGGTGAAGCAGGAGGGAGTGTCAGACTCCTACTGACTAAAACCCATCCGTGTTCCTCCTAACGAACTTTACGTTCCGTTGCAACTAAGTCCGTAGTTTCAGGCTTAGTTGCGGGCTTATTCTACTCCCAATCACCTACGGATTTATGATTAGTCCCGAACCCGAACTTAGGGCGGGTTGTTTCAACTACACTTAACTCACGCGTAAACGTTAAAAATGGTGCTAACTATCGTCAAATCAAAAAATTGGGTTGTTTCACAAAATGTCAGCGTTAACGCACGTAAAATATAACGTTTACGTTAACAGATGGTCTGAGCACTCGTTAACGTAACTTTAATTGCGTCAAATAGAACAATATTGTGAAAATTCTTTTGAATTCCTCAATACCAGTTCTTCTGATGACACAAATAAGTGGTGGAATGCAAAAAAAGCTATTTAGGTAGGACCCGTGTCAATAACTTAGCTATTGGGATGAGCAGGAATTTATACCAGAATGTTTTGAAACACGCTTCTAATTTAACGAACGTCAAACATCGTCCGTAACTTTTTGACGTACGTATGTTACGTTAACCAACTGTTTGATACAACCCGCAGTAACTGACAAATACTTTTGTCATTAATTCTTAGTGGTTAGCTGATACGGAGTATAATACGGACACAACTTAACCCGAAACTACGGACTTCGGGCTTAAAGAGTAGCCCCCCAAGGCCGCGGTTACTCTTTTGAACAAATTCCGCAACCCTGGCAGGCACTGGTCCTAGCGGGCCTCGTTTTCTATGATGACATCTCTTTGAGGCGCACGTGGAACACAGCGCGCCGTTGACCCGGGCATGGTTCTGATCGGACGGCGAGACAAAACTACTAAACCTAGAATACCTACTTAGGTCTATTTTATAACGTAAGCAAACGATAAAAAAGATTTCGGAGGGGAGAAAATGGGAGGGAGAATGAAAGTCTTTGTTCTTTCATGATGAAATCTACGCGAACCAAATCGCGGGCATCAGCTAGTTATACATAGATGTACCTATGAGAGGAGCATCTTAAATTAAGATGTATTTTTGGTAGCCAAGCACGCTAACTCTATCCGCCCGCATTTTCTCTTAACAAATCGACTTGCAGCCCTTTTCCCAGCTACAATATCTTTCACTATTTAGGCAATGCTGGAGCGGGAGCAAACAAAGACAGCAAGTTTAAAAAGTAGAAGGAAATTTAGTTAGTTTCATTTTGTAAAGCAGAACAGCTACTTCGGACCAATTTAGGGACCAAGACGCAAGGCGACAATGACTTTTCAAAGATATTGTCTGTTAAAATTTATAAGAAACTGCATCATCGCGTTACATCTATACTGTAGAAAAATGCTCCGGATTTTTAGAAATTCCTACAGGTACGAAAAATCGGGATATGCGCGTACAAAGTCGTGGGCCGTAAACAATAAGTGATGTTCAAAATGAGTTCTTGAAAATTTAGGGACACCAAAATATTCGACGTTTTTATTATCGCCTTCCTAAACCCTGTGTCCTTGTAGATTGAGTTAGTGACTTTGCCTATAATTATTTAATTAATAAATATAGACGGAACCATCCCGAAAATAACTGAATATATTCCCAGTATTTCATCCTGACCCATCGCAGGGAGGTCTTTGGCCCCAACTTGCGTAATATTGGGAAAATTCAAATGAGCTCAAGACTGAGACAAACGATTCAGATGTATGATAATGCCTGACATATCCGCGAACGTCAAACCGTTCGATACCAGTTTGACTTCGAAATCGGTGAAAAACCCTGAATATATCAACGGTTTCCTGTGACGTTGAATATCAATATTTTGTGAATGGGAATAGGCTAGATTCCATCATCCACAAATTGTGCAAAACTATTTAGTCCGTCAGTTGAGTATTGAAAAATAATGGATACGTATTTTTTGTTTTTGTAAATCTATGAATATTGACAAAGATAAAACGCATCAAAACTCGGGAGTGGGGGCTCGTGACGTCACGACTCAGTAAAAATTATGCGAAGGTGTGACGTATTGAGAATTTTAAAAGCGTCGTAACTTCGTCAATTCTGGTTCCCGTAACAAGATAAAAAACACAGGTCAAATATTTTTTGATAATCTAACTGACGGACTAATTAGATTTTTTCAGGACACAAGCCATTATGTATTCGAAACGGTTTTTTTCTCCGTCAGTTTTTATTCTGGACACCACTAAAGGTACTGTCATAGCCGTACATTCTTTGTTCCGTACTCAAAGGGTAATCAACGGAACTCTATTAATATGAATCTGCTGTCTGTCTGTCTGTCTGTCACCAGGCTGTATCTCATGAACCGTGATAGTTAGACAGATGAAAATTTGAAATTTTCTCAGATGATGTATTTCTGTTGCCGCTATAACAACAAATATAAAATAAAATAAATATTTAAGAGGGCTCCCATACAGAACATGTTTTTTTTTTCGTTTTGATAGATAGAACTAGCTGTCCCCCGCGGCTTCGCTCCCGTCAACTGGCAACTTTCTTGTTTTTTTTTTTTATATACAATCTTCTCCTGATAATAACAAACACAACATTTTTAGGGTTGCGTAGCCAAATGGCAAAAACGGAACCCTTATAGATTCGTCATGTCTGTCTGTCCGTCCGTCCGTATGTCACAGCCACTTTTCTCCGAAACTATAAGAGCTATGCTGTTGAAACTTAGTAAGTAGATGTATTCTGTGAACCGCATTAAGATCTTCACACAAAAAGAGAAAAAAAAAACAATACATTTTGGGGGTCTAAACTTAGAACTGAAACTCAAAAATTTTTTTTTCGTCGAAACCTTACTTGTGGGGTATCTATGGATAGGTCTTCAAAAATGATATTGAGGTTTCTAATATGATTTTTTTCTAAACTGAAATTTGCGCTTAGCAACACATTCAGCGATTAATTTTTATATTATACGAGTAGATGGTACGGAAGAGGAGCTCGTGGCTAAATAAACACAGCCGCACGGGTCGATCTTCAAGTTTAAGCAACGCTTGCCAAGGTTGGTCTGTGGATGGGTGACCGTCTTAACATATCGAGTTTCCTCCGTGCCTCGGAAAACGTTTAGCTGTTGGTCCCGGCTGTCATTTGTAGATCTATGGCAATTGTTACGGATTGTCAGAAGCCAGTAAATCTGCCTCCAGTCTTGCCAAGAAATACCGTGTTACCCAGTTAATGGGTTGTGGAGGTCTGGTAGGCAGCCGCTTCACGTAAATACTGGTATTCAGCTGAATCCGGTTTGACTGGAAGTCGACCCCAATGTAGTTGGGAAAAGGCTAGGCAGATGATGCGATGGTACGGAACCCTTCATGCGCGAGTCCGACTAGCACTTGGCCGGTTTTCTTTTTTTATTTATGTTTGAATAACATTGTATCAAATAAGTATTAATTCATGCATATTTTTAATACTCGTCAACTACTTTATTCAAGTCTGAACATTGATTGATACTAAGATGATAGGAATATATCATCTTTTCAATGACTAAAACTTGTCATGTCATAATGTGGGACAATTAGAAGATTTTAACAGTTTGCGACTGCGAAGCAACTCGGAGATTTTTTATTTTAACAGTTTGCGACTGCGAAGCAACTGGGAGATTTTTTATTTTAACAGTTTGCGACTGCGAAGCAACTGGGAGATTTTTTATTTTAACAGTTTGCGACTGCGAAGCAACTCGGAGATTTTTTATTTTAACAGTTTGCGACTGCGAAGCAACTGGGAGATTTTTTATTTTAACAGTTTGCGACTGCGAAGCAACTGGGAGATTTTTTATTTTAACAGTTTGCGACTGCGAAGCAACTGGGAGATTTTTTATTTTAACAGTTTGCGACTGCGAAGCAACTCGGAGATTTTTTATTTTAACAGTTTGCGACTGCGAAGCAACTCGGAGATTTTTTATTTTAACAGTTTGCGACTGCGAAGCAACTCGGAGATTTTTTATTTTAACAGTTTGCGACTGCGAAGCAACTCGGAGATTTTTTATTTTAACAGTTTGCGACTGCGAAGCAACTCGGAGATTTTTTATTTTAACAGTTTGCGACTGCGAAGCAACTGGGAGATTTTTTATTTTAACAGTTTGCGACTGCGAAGCAACTCGGAGATTTTTTATTTTAACAGTTTGCGACTGCGAAGCAACTCGGAGATTTTTTATTTTAACAGTTTGCGACTGCGAAGCAACTCGGAGATTTTTTATTTTAACAGTTTGCGACTGCGAAGCAACTCGGAGATTTTCCTGCAGAGGGCCAATTCTGCAAACTTTTTTTTTGTTGTTTGACTTGTGTTTGCTCTTGACTCTAGTCTAGGTCAGAGATGACAGAGACAAAGTCTACGATGGAGCGAGCTTACACAGAAGTAGCCTGTTCACTCTAAACCTTGAAAAGATTATGGTTGTAAGCAGGCAGCTATGTTTTTTAACCGACTTCCCAAAAAGGAGGAGGTTATCAATTCGGTTGTATTTTTTTTTTTTTTTTTTTTTTTTTTTTTTTTTATGTTTGTTACCTCATAACTCCGACAATTATGAACCGATTTGAAAAATTCTTGTTTTATCTGAAAGGATATACTTGCAGATTGGTCCCATTTAAATCATATCAAAATCGGTTACGAACTTTGGATTTTATATCGAAATACCTGGAATTTGACTATTTAGATGATTCTTTGATAATCGAAATTGCGTATTTTGCTTTTCTGCGATTTTGCAGTGGTGTTGTTAGGTGTGGGGCACCACTAAAAAGTGAAAAATAAAAAACTTTTTACAAAAAAATACAACCGACTTCCAAAAAAAAAACACTACAAAGTAAAAAATAACTTTAATTTCGGAAGTCGGTGTCAAAATACGAAGAAACTTACAAAAACACCGACTTCCGAAATTAAAGTTATTTTTTACTTTGTAGTGTTTTTTTTTTGGAAGTCGGTTGTATTTTTTTGTAAAAAGTTTTTTTTTAAATTTTATACAACGTCGCAAACAACTCGCAATCTGCGAAAAACTCTTTCCCATCATTTTGACCAGTTGCAACTAAGATGCCATTTAAACTGCGAAAATTACCTTCTGATAAATGATATTTATTTTGTAAGTAGGTTGTAAATAACACTTTCACGCGTCAATCTTCTTTGGTCATTTTAAACTAGATGAGGCATTTCCTAGCTGACTGCTCTGAGGAGAAACACCGATACAAACTCAGAGGTCAAAGTCTCTTTTTAAAGTCCATACAATCGTACCTACTGGTAAGAGTAATGAACATAATATAAATGTGGATGGATGTAGAAGGACAGAAAGGTCCAAGAAAAGATGGATGGATTGTGTGAGGAGCGATAAGAAAGAAAAGGGAAAAGTTAGTGAAAGTTTGACGGCTGATAGGGCAGAGTGGAAGAAAAAACGTGTTGCGCCGACCCCAAGTAACATAGGATAAGGGCAGGAAGATAATGACAATCGTACTGGGAAAATAATGATGACCATAAATAATGATCATCTTCTTTGCGCAACGCAACGTTCCATGATTTTCGTAGTCGCTTAACAAGCTTCATCAAGCATAACCCAACTAAATATCAACCTAAAATAACTTGTTAAAGCCAACATGGTAATCCAAGCTCGGCTCGGCACAGGTTCGGCCGAAAGCTGTGCCTTATCGAGGCTTATCGCTGAGCAAATAGCGATAGCGTATCTACCCTACCAACGGCCAACGGGCCTCGTGTGGAGCGTGTGGCGGGTAGGGCTTTAAAAACAGCGATATTACGGCACGTCCCCGTTTAAAACGCAGCGCTAGCCGTTTTTGTGCAGTTTTTTGGAGCTATATACTCTTCATCTAAACGAAATATCCACTTATAAAAATACATTAAATTTTTACATAATCTTGGCTTCAAAATGGTAGTTTTTTTATTTTTATTATTAAGTATAATGTTTAATGAATCTCCTCACAACGAAACTACAGAAATGAGAAATAATTATTGAAAACATTCATCTTCACGAAAACTAATGATTATTTTGATTTTGTACTTACAATAATGGATATGCAATTTAATTATGAACATTTTGGTAGAAATATTTTTTTCAAACGACAAAAATTTGATTTTATAACGATTTTTTTAACACTTTGAGCGTATTCGCTATTGAATCTCTTGCGCTGGAAAACTCTGCCCCTCCTGATTCTCTCATGTGCTTTGCTTAATCGTCAAAACCGCGCAAAGTGGTCATCGCCGTAGGTATCTGCAATATTAGAGGCATCGCCTCATCATCTGTATAGTTGTGAATACTTATATGGTGTACATAATAAAGAGTATTCTATTCTATTCAATTATATTCTATTCTACCCAACTAAGTTGAGAGTTAGGGCAAATGCTCAAGGTTATTTTGCCAGGGTACGGCCTTAAGTCAAGAGTGATTAGATTACTTCTAAACAAACTTCCTCCATCGTCGACCATATCAACGCTTTTCATCGGGTGCGATTGTGGACAAACACGAGCTTATGAATAATTAAAAACAAATTATTTAGTACGTAACGGCTAAAAAGGCCACTTTAATAAAATCATATACATACATCATCATCTTCCTGCCCTTATCCCATGTTACTTGGGGTCGGAGCAACACGTTTGTTTCTTCCAGTCTGCCCTATCAGCCGTCAAATTTTCACTAACTCCCTTATCTTTCATATCGCTTCTTACACAATCCATCCATCTTTTCTTTGGCCTTCTTCTCCCTCTCCATCCATCCACATATATGTTCATTACCCTTTTAGTTAAATGCGTTTCCTCTCTCCTCTTCACATGACCATACCATGACAAGCGATTCCCTTTTAACTTTTCAGTCACATACATACATATACACATTCAATCACATACATACATATACACATACATACATACATACATACATACAGTACATACATACATATCATATACATACATCAATCTCTCAAAATTCATTTTCATCTTTATCGCTAAGGCATTAGATTCAAGGTTGATTGGGAAAATTTGAAACTGACGGGTAGCATGATTTGCTTTCTGATTCTGCTAAAGTGGCCTTTTTAGCCACCCAGGCCTGTAGATTGCGAACTATGATTGTGTTGAGCTATGAGGGTGTTTTATCCATACTAATATTATAAAGCTGAATAGTTTGTTTGTTTACTTGAACGCGCGAAAAAATCTTTCAGTATTAGATAGTCCATTTATCGAGGAATGCTGTAGGCTATATCATCACGGAGCACTAATGAAAAATGTGACGCAGACGACGTTGCACGAATAGCTATTTGGAAAAAGACACAAGACCACCTGCAATGAATCTAAAGAAGTATAAATATTATACATGGAGCGTCTGCCTAACTGGCTTGTGAAATATCAGTAGGTACATTCAATATCCAATGCGAGTATATTGCTTTGATCTAGTTGTGTCTTGCTTCCACAATGATCTACAAAAACCCATGTCGGCGTTTTACCCGTAAACTTGGCCACTTACTGGGCCCAAATAGTACCTATAGATATGTAAAAATGCTTTGTGATAGACAGACAAACAGACGGCCGAAGGCTTGGTAACAGGGTCCCAGTAGCACTATTACGGTCCTTAAACTTAGGTACTTAACTGTTTCGCAATACAACAAGAAAAAGCATACATCAAGCGATGTATTCTCAAAGTGCTGTACTGATCATCTTCTTTTATCGCCGAAATGTATGTACGCGCATAACTTTAGAACTGCTGACCCAAATCGGATGATTTTTTATTGTTGTGTTCGTAATTTTCAGGGCGAGTTTGTACCTATGAAAGAAATTTTGAATAAAATATATACATCCGGGCGAAGCCGGGGCGGGCAACTTTTTATAGAATTAATCATAATCAGGTTATAACCAGACCACGTAAAACCTGTACAGAAAGGACTTTAAAAAGTTTTTTACCAGTAATAATGTGTTCCGAGTCCCAGGTTGGCCTAGGAAGCAGTGGGGAGACGACCTAGAGTCCTAGACGCCTACTGCAAGGGCTCGTTCGAGGTTGCCTGGGAAAACATCCTAAAAAGATTTGAGGGAGGCCTTTGACCAGCAGTGGGACCGTATAGAAAAATGTTTTCCTACAGGTGCAACAACTTTTAACAAACTCGCTAATTTAATGGCCACACCGCGGTTACTTTATAGGCCAGTAGTACCTAGAAACTTTATCTCTATCCGATCACATATGCTAGAAAGAGAGGTCAACTACATGCGTATGATATTATTTTTATAACAGCAATATACACAGCGATGGAGTACCAATTTCCATGTGAATTTACCCCTAACATACATACGTTGGCAAATATACTGTTGATTAATAAAAATCCCCGGGCTTCAAGCAAATGAATTCTGACTTATAAAGCTTCGAATCGTTTTAGGAAGGTTACAATTGAGTTGTAAGACAGGGAGACCCGCTGTCACCAACACTATTCAATGCAGCTTTAGAAAATATATTTAAGCAACTTAATTGGGAAAATAATTTCGGTGTTCAAATAAACGGGGATAAACTACATTACCTATCCTATCGCACTTAAATTAGAACAATGTTAGAACAACTACAGCTGAAAGTAAAAACTGGCCAAGTGCGAGTCGGACTCGCACGAAAGGTCCCGCACCATTATCGAATTATACGATTTATGACGAATTAAAAAAAACTACTTACTAGATCTCGTTTACCCAATTTTCGCTGGTAGTTTACATGGTAATATACATCATAAATATTTTTTTTAGTTTTATCATTCTCTTATTTTAGAAGTTACAGGGTGGGAAACACGCACTTTACCACTTTGGAAGTGTCTCTCTCGCAAACTATTCAGTTTAGAAAAAAATGATATTAGAAACCTCAATATCATTTTCAAAGACCTATTCATAGATCCCCCACACGTATGGGTTTGGAGGAAAAAAAAAATTTGAGTTGTTTCAAACAACTCGTTCGCTCGTTCGTTCGCCCGTTCGTTCTCTTTCGTTGTTTTGTTGTTTGGTTGTTGTTGTGTTGTGTTGTTTTTTTGTTGTGTTGTTGTTGTGTGTGTTTTGTTGTTGTTTTGTGTTGTGTTGTTTGTTGTTGTTTTGTATTGTTGTTTTTGTTGTTGTTGTTGTTGTTTGTGGTGTTTTTGTGTTGTTCTAAGTATGGGGACCCCCAAAATTTATTGTTTTTTTTTCTATTTTTGTGTGAAAATTTTAATGCGGTTCACAGAATACATCTACTTACCAAGTTTCAACAGCATAGTTCTTATAGTTTCGGAGAAAAGTGGCTGTGACATACGGACGGACGGACAGACAGACAGACAGACAGACATGACGAATCTATAAGGGTTCCGTTTTTGCCATTTGGCTACGGAACCCTAAAAAGGCAGGTTTAAGAGCGTGTATTCCGTCCACTAGCGCCGCCAATCGTTTTATATCATTTGTGGTAAATTTAAGACACGTAGATAAAAAACCGCTCTGTAGTGCACTGAAGAAATGTATTTATTATGTTTTGAGAGTTATGTTTTGTACTTTAGAACATAAATAGTTGCCAAAGTCGATATTTTTGCTAAAAGTGGCCACTTTTAGCAATAATTGCCGTTTTGGCTATTTAGCCATGAGTTATGTATTAAAAATAGCTGTCAAAAAATAATAGATACATTTCTTCAGTGCACTACAGAGCGGTTTTTTATCTACGTGTCTTAAATTTACCACAATTAATAAAAAACGATTGGCGGCGCTAGTGGACGGAATAAACACTCTTAACGATGAATATCAGTAAAATAAAATTGATGATAGACAAGACCGAAGTCAAAATTGAGGTGGACGAAGACGAGATCGAATACGTAAAAGGGTATATTGACCTGGGTCAATATACCCTTTTACGTCGTCATATAATATGTGGAAAACTTATCAAATAAAGAAGTAGAAAGACGAGTAAATAAAACTTTTTTTTTTAAGATTGGGATTTCATCTCTATCCATGACTCCTCTTGCTCTAGGTAAAGCAGGAGGGAGTGTCAGACTCCTACTGAATAAAACCCATCCGTGCTTCTCCTAAGTCCTAATGCCCTCTGCGTTCCAGGGCCGCGGTGACTCTTCCGAACAAAATCTGCAACCCCGGCAGGCACTGGCCCTAGCAGGCCCCATCTGCTTTGTCGGAGGTGGACTGGACGCAAAGGCTGCGCCGATCTCCCAGTCCACCTCCACTGAGACGATGCGGGAATTTCGCTGGGTTGTTTTAGTGGGTATACCGGGTCAGCCCGGGGAGTCCCACATAGCCCCCCACTCCCCCGAATGAGAGTGTTACGTAATGCATTTTTTCCCAGCCGAAACAAAAAAAAAGGCCCCATCTGCTTTGCTCTTGCAACTCTTGTGAGGCGCGCATGGATCACAGCGCGCCATCGACCGGGTTCTGATCAGATGGCGAGCCAAAGTAAATAATACCTACGGATGTCAGAAAATTAAGTGGTTAAAATTAAGCGGATTTTGGTGACGGTCGGGCGTTTTGGTGGACTGTCTTTTGTAAAACTTGACGTCCAATAATGTGCTGGCCCTCAGCCTAATTTGAATAAATGACTTGAATTTTTGAATTATTAATTTTTAAGCACTATAATTAATAATTAATACTAAATGCACTATTATTATTATTATTTTTTGTATGTTGGAACAAAGGTTGAAAGACAATTGGAAAGCTACAACAATTAGGAACATCACCAAAGTAGCAGATGTTAAAGTGAAAACACGAACTGAAAATGGACTGGTTACATGATGAGATTAAAAACAGAAAAGTGAACCAAAAAGTAACAGAATGGTACTTGCGGGTCAGGACGACGTAGAGGAAGGCAGAAAAAAAGATGGGAAGACGATCTGCCCAAAGATTGGAGACGGACAGCAATGGACAGGCAAATGTGGAGGGTACTTGAGGAGACCTATGTCGCAAGACAGCCTGACTTGGTAAATAATATTAAATGTTAAGTTATATTATGTCACCGAAAAATGGCAAACGCCGTAAGATTGTACTGTTATTGTTGTTTTGTTGTTTGTGTTGTGTTGTTGATTGTTTGTGATTACTATTATCTGCATTTATTTAAAAAAATTAAACTAAGTAGTTTCGGAGATAAGTGGGGGGAGAATGGTAATTTTTGGTCTAATTTCTTGAATAACTTCCAAACAATTATGCAAAAAAATATATAACTAAAACCTTCACAGCAAGCCCTTTCATTTGATAAGTCACACGATACAGTGTGGAAAACTTTTTTAATTTACTAGTTTCACCACCAAAAGTGACCCAAAGTGTGAGTTATACTCAAATTTTATTTGTTTACGTAACGCATCCGTGTTTGGGTCAGAGAAGTCCATTCAAAATTCAAAATTCAAAATTAAAGAAAAAAAAAATGAAAGAAGAAAATACATTTATTTCGCCAAATTCAAAATTCAAGCATTTATTTCAATTAAACCATTTACAGGCACTTTTGAATTGTCAAGGTCGGTCGGTCCAAAAAAATTGAAGCTATTTGCACGTTCCAAAGCGTAGATCTCTATGGAGAAGAACGTGCAAGAAACTCCACGGACACTCTTTTAAAAATAATATTTTTTTACAAAGATTTATTTACATCGAGTTGAAATTATACATACATGTGAGAACGATGTAAAAGACGAGCAGAATAAAAGCGTCCGGAATAAAAGAGGAACAATTCAAATAAATAATTAAAATCAACCATGGCAGCTGAGAAATGGCCAGTCCCGACTGACGGCGCCCGTTCACGAACATGACGCATGCGCCAGCACCATTCGGCTCAACCATTTTGAAGGGAGCCAAATGATCAAACGCATACGCCACCAACAGCTAGACTTTTGAGTGAGCATGACACTCCCAACCGCCAGGGTACATTCAAGTCAAAATCATACCTAAAACTGATAATTAAAGTTTAAGTTAAAGGTACACAGTACTCACACATGTGCTGTTAATGGCTGAAATATTTATAGATACTGAATTTCAACAGAATCGGCTCAGTAGATCTGGAGAAAACTGACTGTGACAGGCAGATAGACAGACACACAGACAGATAGAGAGACACCAGAGGGTTCCAAACATCCGTTAAAAACGGAACCCTTATCCGTTTTTAGTAGATAGATACTGGGGGGCTACTCTCTAAGCCCGAAGTCTGTAGTTTCGGCTTTAGTTGCGGAAGTTCTCTACTACGTATCACCTTCGGACTTACGATAAGCCCCGACCCCGAACTAAGAATGAATGACAGCACGATTTCACAGTTGTTAACTGTCAAATCGTGTTGTCATTCATTCTTAGGGCGGGTTTCATCAATCTGAAATAGGGGTCGCAATACCGAATCATTTAACCAAAAACGGTATTTTCGGTATTGGCTCCAGACCAATACCGATAATCCGGTATTTTCGATATTTCCGGGATTAAGCTAAAGTTAGCAAATTTAGTTTAATAAAGTTAGTTTGCGGAGGAATAGTAAGCAGGTACCTAACCTAAATGAATTTATCTTCTAAATAAAACAAAATATTCACAAGGTTCATTATTTGATAATTGTTGGTAGGTAATCAATCAGTTAGTTCTTAGCAATAATTTACTAATACTAAATGCCCGTTTATTCCTTTATTAAAATAACTTAGGTTAGTTAACTAGTTCAAATACTTTAATTAAGTGTAGTGTTTGACTAGGAAGTAGGATTCCTACTAGGAATCAGTTCTAAAATCGCACGCGCGTAATTTGAATTAAATGGCGCGTAACTTTTTCTATTTGTATTTGTTTTTTATACCGAATATCCCGGTTTTTGTGAAATGAATACCGGTATTAATTTGACCTAAATTTGATCCGGTATTCCGGTATTTTCGAAATTCGGTATCCCGGTTTGCGACCCCTAATCTGAAACTGAACGCGATCAACATATGAAGCACGTTTACGAACTGTCAGTGTCATTATTTTCTATGAAATATTGACACTGACAACTAGGAGCTCGTGGCTAAATAATAACAGCCGCACAGGTCGATCTTCAAGGTTAAGCAACGCTTGCCGAGGTAGGTCTGTGGATGGGTGACCATCTTCACATACCGAGTTTCCTCTGTGACTCGGACAGCACGTTAAGCTGTTGGTCCCGGCTGTGATTTGGAGATCTTTGGCAGTCGTTACGGATTGTCAGAAGCCAGAAAATCTGACACCAGTCTTACCAAGAAGTACCGTGTTACCCAGTTAATGGGTTGTGGAGGTCTGGTAGGCAGCCGCTCCACGTAAAATTCTGGTATTCAGCTGAATCCGGTTTGACTGGAAGCCGACCCGAATATAGTTGGGAAAAGGCTAGGCAGATGGATGATTGACACTGACAACTCTTGAACGCAACTTGATAGCGATCGCCAATAATAAGCTTGTATCCTGAAAAAAACTAATTAGTCCGTCAGTTAGATTATCAAACAATATTTGACCCGTATTTTTTCTTTTGTTACGGGAACCAAAATTGACGAAGTTACGACGCTTTTAAAATTCTCAATACGTCACGCCCTGGCATCATTTTTAGCGGTTCGTGACGTCACGAGCCCCCACTCCCGAGTTTTGATGCGTTTTATCTTTGTCAATATTCATTGATTTACAAAAACAAAACAATACGTGTCCATTATTTTTCAATACTCTAACTGACGGACTAAATAGTTTTGCAATTTGTGGATGATGGAATCTAGCCTATTTTCTCTACTAATTTTCACATTCGCATCGCATTTGCATCTTAATCGCATCGCAATCTGTCAAAAATTTATGAAATTTAAGGCTTTTGACAGTTTGCGATTGACATGCGAATGCGAAAGTTGTTTAAAAATTAGTAGAGTTGGCCCGTTTCATTGGTGGAATCCGGTCTTATGATACGGAGTAGAAAACGCCCCACAGCTAAGGCCGAAACTACAGACGTCGTGCATAGAGAGTAGCCCCTTGGAACCTTTCGTCGTCAGAGCTGATTTCATAATACAGGGTGTAAGGGACAGCCCTCCACAAACTGATAGGGTTATTTCAGTATATCGTACTAAGTTGACCGGTACAAGAAATTATTTCAGGAACTTAATGGGAATCCAATAAAACTGATTTGTTTAATTACCTCACACGCAATGTATCGCTACCTCTGCAAAACGCACGCAGCGAACGGCAGCGCAGCGAGCTTCCGCAAGGACAGCCGCGCTCGCGCCACGTGTTTAACAGCTGATTTCATGCGTCGTTCATTAGTTTTTTTTTTTTTTTTGTTTTAGCTGTGTTATTTACAATAATGGAGTTCTGCATACAGATAATGTAACTTATTGAAATAAAGCAATAAAAACTGAAAAAAAACCGAAAAAAAAAGTCCTGAGAAAATTTCCACTGGAATATGATTCAAAATAAGGAGCTGATTGCACCCTGTTAATTTGTTGAGGGCTGTCCCTTACACCCTGTATATGCTTAGTTGCCTAAAACTTTAGCAACGCTCTGGAACGAGCATAATAGCTTCATCTTTTTGGATCGACCGACCTTGGCAATTCAAAAGTGCCTGTAAATGGTTGAATGAGGGCTATCGCGTTTGAATTCGCCGCTAGAGGCGCTAGTGTAGCATGAGGTTTTCGATATGTCAAATTTCATATTGGTTGGTTTTATAGCGAGTTTATTTACATATTTATTTTGATTTCTATGAATAATTAAGTGAAACGGTCTATCTCTGGCATATTAAGTTATGATTCTAGTTACCACTGCTCTGAATTATCTTTTTACGTCGGAAATATGTATGATGTTCGTCTTCTTTTTTTGAACAATATGACTCTGCGTAACACAGAGTAACACTGTGACGATTATGTTGTATTAATCGCACGTTCACGGCATCATAAATTATTTTCCTTCTAACTTTGTTGACATGCGCGTAATAACTACTTTTAAATGCTACAATTTAGGACCTCACTCGACAGTAGCGCCAACTGGTGAGAACAAAAAAGGTTGCCTTCATTAAAATGAATGTTTAAACTTTGCTTTAAAACATTTTAGCGTCCAACAAACGCGCCATTACAACTCGAGCTAAAAATAGCCGTTACCCATATCGAACCAAATAAGTCAGCCAACTTTAACTTATCCTCACAACGGAACTCCTCAACTGTGACGCGATAAGCGTCACCCAAGCAATCAACCGAAAGAAATAAACTAATTAGTGAAATCCACTTACATAACGGCGCTGAAAATAAGTCTATGACCATGGTAAATAAGTCTATGACCATGGTAAATAAGTCTATGACCATGGTAAATAAGTCTATGACCATGGTAAATAGTTCACTCTCGTAAGAGGAGCTCGTGGCTAAATAATAACAGCAGCACGGGTCGATCTTTACGGTTAAGCAACGCTTGCCAAGGTTGGTTTGTGGATGGGTGACCATCGAAACATACCGAGTTTCCTTCGCGTCTCAGAAAGCACGCTAAGCCGTTGGTCCCGGCTGTTATTTGTAGATCTTTGCCAGTCGTTACGGATTGTCAGAAGACAGTAAATCTGACTCAGTCGTACCAAGAAATACCGTGTTACCCAAATGGGTTGTGGACACGAAACAGAAAAAACAGTTTTTTCTGTTCCGTGGTTGTGGAGGTCTGGTAAGCAGCCGCTCCACGTAAAAATACTGGTATTCAGCAAAATCCGGTTTGACTGGAAGCTGACCCCAATATAGTTGGGAAAAGGCTAGGCAGATGATGGTAAACTGTTAATTCATATGTTTACATTATTAGCAGACCTGCGCAACTTCGTCTTCAGCACATTTTTCATTAATGCTTCGCTCCTATTGGTCATAGCGTCATGTTACAAAGCCCATAGATAAATATTCGAGACAGTTCTTATTTGTAAGTAGGTACTTACGACGCTCGGCATCAAAGAATGTTCTCGATGCGCCGCTCGTAAACGACATTTAGCCTTCCGCGATATATGGGCTATCCAAAACCCCCCTTCCCCTTGGACCGCGAAAACACTTAGACGACCCAGCGGAGGCAAATTTTTTGCTTGGTTTGGTTGGTGGTAGGACTTGTTCTAAGTCTGCCTGGCAAGCTACCACCATCATGTCTAAGTCTGTCGCCATAAAAAGTATGTTAACAGCATCGTTGTGTTCCGGCAGTTAAAGGTATGATAGCCAGTTCCTCTGTGTAAGAGGATTCCGGGTGAAACTCGCTTCCATCTTCGGCCTAATCATCACTTTCCATCAGGTGAAATTTGGGCCAAGAGTTTTTAAGGTTTGTATAAAAAAAAACTTTTTACAAAAAAATACAACCGACTTTTTTATTTTTCACTTTTTAGTGGTACCCTACACCTAACAACACAAGCAAAATACAAACGCACCAGTTGCCCATACGATTTCCGAAAGTTCCCCTCGACTTCTCTGGGATGCCATCATCAGATCCTGGTTTCCTTATCATGGGACCATTTGGGAAGTATTCCCTTTTCAACAAAAAAATCATTTTTAAAATCGGTTGGCAAGCGACGGAGTTATGCCCGAACAAACATAAAAAAATAAAATAAAAAAAATACAAAACATCCGAATTGAGAACCTCCTCCTTTTTGGGAAGTCGGTTAAAAATTACATCCATCAATCGATCATCAATCTTTTCGATTTTGCAGCATCAACTAGATATAATACAACACTGTTTGGTGCCTTTTACTGTGAACTGTTGGTGAATGCAAGTTGAAAGTTTGAAATGAATAGGCTCATCCCTTACAACTACATCATAGAACATAAACATCAGTGATGAAATAGTTATTTACTGCCTTACACTTTGGGAATATAGATGTCACCAATAAATGGGAAACTCTGTAAGATTATAAAAACTAGCTGACCCGCGCAACTTCGTTTGCGTCACATTTTCCATTAATGCTCCGCTGGATATAGCCTATAACCTTCCTCGATAAATGGGCTATCTAACACTGAAATAATTTTTCAAATCGGACCCGTAGTTCTTGAGATTACCCCCCAACATACAAACTTACAAACATACAAACTTACAAACAAATGTTACCTCTTTATAATATTAGTATAGAGTATAGATTGATTGATATAGTAAACTATTTTTTCTAAATAAGTCACATTGGAAAATATTTTATTTGGATGGAATTTATTATAAACAAAATGATTTATTTTACATTAAATTGAGAGAATCTAATCCAGATTTATTACAATCTTACAAAGTCTGCCATTTCCCAGTGACATAGATGTGTGCATACTTAAGGTCATTACTAACATAGACTCTATTATTTATTTATTTTATTTTCAATATCAATTAAAATACAGTTGAAATGATGGAGTTATACTAATTATACTAATAGTGCATTATCAGTTTATCAGCGGGTCCAAACTAGGCGCAGCTCGCGCAGCCTGTGTTTTGGTGACCCAGACAACTCAGAAAAACAAAAATTTCCATGCAAGATGCATCCTTCTAGCGCTCCGTGACAATTTGTTACAAAGAAAAAGAACTCTAAAATAAAAATAAACTAGCACAAACAGAGCTATATAGTTTGCAGAACAGCACTATTAGTTACGAGACTTCTTCCGACTTTTTCCTGCGACTTTGAACGCGCATACCTTTTTCCTGCGACTTTGTACGCACATACCTTTTTTCACTTCTGTAGGAAGTTTGGTAAACCCTCTCTTAGTGCTCCCGGGGCGTGTAGGAAAGCTTAATACGAAATTTAAGCTTTCTATGTCTGTCAGTCACTCCGTCACATACTAACTATGTGATTTCCAAATATCTAATAAGAATCTAATAAGATTTTTAAAACATAATTTTATGTAAGATTCAGGCTAAATTGAAGTACAAATATTAAGATACCTTATAAGTCACAACTGTTTGGTTTACTAATCCACGTAATTTGCTTATAACATTATCAGATCTAGAGTAGGTATTCTAGGACACGGCCAATATCATTTTGTATTTCATTCAACGGATAAAGTAGACCTAGGTGGTGACACAATTCTCCATTTAGGATATAACAGTAATGGCTTGCTTAATAAAAGAACAATAAACTGAAAAACAATTACATGCTGTGTTTACTAAACTAGAAAGAGACAGCAATATCAAAATAACAATTAGAATAACTTTGTTTACGTAAGCCCGGTAGGAATTACGAGATGACCGCATTACTTTTTGCACAATGATGCAACGTTGAAAGAATTAGAGAGGATGATTACAGGTCGTATGGTTAGTTCTCTGCATAACAATAAAAAAATATAAAAACATAACCTAAAAGTCAGCTGTCAAGCGTAACACTAAACTGGGTTTTTAATTGCGTAAACTCACCTCAAGCTCCTGGTTTCGGCATATCTCCTCTAGTTCTAACCCAGAAGAGTCTCCTTGTGCACTTTCATTAGCAGCATCCTGTGCTGGACTCTCAGATAACACTTCAGATGCGAAATTAGTGATCTGGCCTTTAAGGCTGTTTAAACTGTGGTTTAAGTTTAGCCACGACATTTTCAACGCGGACAACTAACGTCACATATCACACTAAAGCGTTAAAATGGAAATAATGGGTAATAATGTATGTAAACAATAAGAAAATTGCATTATTTTTACAGTGACAGGATATTGTCCAGTTGGCAAAACAAGTCACCATTTGACAATTGTGACATATGAAAATGACGTTATTGACGTTTCTTGTCCTTGCAAAATTTTTGCTCTCAGTTGATCTAAACGCTTTTCTTAAAATTTGAATTAATGAGTGTTTTACGTAAATTCGTCTTCTCTTGCAGCATCTACTTAGTAATAAGAACAAGTAATATAATTTAAATTATTATTAATTCAAATAAAGTCATTTGAAATTAAGATTAATTCTTCTAAAATGACAGTACTGCGTTCATAGATCTCTAAACGCACAAACTAAACGTAGATCAAAAATGAAATCGAAAATGTCCTTTGAAATGTGTAATTTGTCAATATTCAAAAATATGAAGTAATTTATATCTATTTACAAGTTGATTGTTTCATATACACTCTCAAACTCTACTAATAAACCTACATAACTGTTTTGTTATTACGTGATATATTTTTTCATTGTACCGGTGGAGGTTATGAAATGAGAACATCTTTTTAATTTATTATTTTTCCCGAAAGCCTATTGAAAGGTTATGAAATACTAAACAAACCGAAGATATTACGTAAACATGTCGAGAATACTACACAATCGTATGAGGTGAGTGGTGTCAAACCTTCATTACTGACTTGACTTATTTTACTTTATGTCGCGCTGGTTTTTTCCTTATGGAATCATCTGTGAACTCTAGAACTCTCCTAATAATCCGATATTCGGTGTAATATCAGTTCTTAGACGCCGCAGTGAGTAATGCAACATGTTATGAGACTCGACCTTGACAATCTGCTGACCTAAAACCTAGATGCCAAATAGTACCTACCTACTGGATTATTTATTGATTTACGCATTAGAAGTGCACTCGGAGATTTTTTAAACAAATCTAAAAGATTTATTTAATTTTAATTAATAAAAATTATGCACCAATTGCAATTCTGCAATTTTGAATGGTGCATAATTTAAATTCTAAGGCAAATTAAGCCACAAGCCCAATAACAGCCGCTGTCTGTGGATGGGCGCCCATCTTAACATACCCAGTTTCCTCCCTCTGGTAGGCAGCCACTCCATTTAAAATAATGGTATTCAGCTGAATCCGGTTTTACTGGATGCTGACCCCGAAATAGTTGGGAAAAGGCACCTTGTGAGTTTCAAGACAGACTGATTGTTATTGATTGTTATTGAAACCAAACTGTAAAACATAAACATTGTCATGTTATTTGACATTATTTTAAAACTTGACTTGTTTAACTTGCATAGTGGAACTTATGTCAGCTACCTACCTATATTCTTGCAAATAAATGTATCATTCATTCATTCAATACCTATTCCCAACTATTTCGGTATCCAAGGATTGCTCTAAAAGTTCTTTGTAAAAACATTAATTTTATATTTTTTGTTCCTGATCATAAGATCAGGAACAAAAAATATAAAATTAATGTTTTTATTAATGTTAAAATCCATTTTCCAGATCATCATTCAGAAAATCCTCACAATGGACGATCGTAGACAAACGAGCAGTCGCATTCTCCATCTGGACAGGTCGCAGTGTACTGCTCCACAAGCCTATAGACACGAGTCATGTCCAACGGAGGAAATACGGCATGCTAGTGGCACGAGCTGTGAGGGGGCTGCTGAAAGTACGGTACCTTGTTTTGGGTGGAGCAGTTGGCGGTGGCATGACTTTGAATAAGGTTAGTAACATTTTAAAATTGAGCAATATATTTTTGTTCTCCCAAAATTTTAGTAGGGCCCTATTGGAGCCAAGCCGACTCGCATGATTTAAAACTCTATCTACTAGCTGTAGGAATGACTTTTTCTTTTTTTTTTTTTTGTTCTTACGCCTTTAATCAACATACAACCTGGCCTGCAAATTGCAAAAATCGCAAGAAATTTTGAATTTTGCAGGCTGGTTGAAGCATTCCCCTTAAGTAACAAAGTTCTTTGTTAAACTGTGGTAAAGTGGCGCTGGAAGGGGTTTCGACGTTTTATGCTTACAGGTTAAAAGCCTGAATCTTACACACTTATGGGGTCCAGAAAAATAATATAAAAAATCAAAATAATTTACTATCTGAGAGAAATTGTTTACGGCCTTTAGTAGTCTGCCAAAGTAGTAAAAGCATTTTTTTTTTATCCTGTCTATTAGTAATGGTGCTTGTAAGAATTGAACACTGAATATCTGGTGCTCTAGTTCTAACAACAAAGTGAAAATACGCTTATAATGTCTGTTATTTACTGAAAGTAAATGTACTGCACACACTGGCAAAAAGCTGAGTAACAGTATAAAATCTAAGAAATTAATTAACATTGATTTAAGTATTATTTCCCCAGTGCATGTGTGAGGAATAAAAGTGTACTGTTTATTATTCCGTGCATGCCTAACAATCGACTGTATAGTAACTTTTTGATGTAAATGTATCAAATGATTCTCTTTAACAAACGTACAGTTTTCTAGTGAAAGTGTGTACAAAATAATTTGCAAAACACTGGAAAACTGGCTCCTTTCACACTGCTTTTCGGCTCGCTATATAATTTCACATGCAGAATTTATTTATTTATTTATTTAAGGGACAAGAAAACAGTTACATGTTAAGGCTAAAATAAAAAAAGAAACTATCAGTAAAATAATGAATTGGTAAACATATAACCCACACCAATGTCCACGGATTATTAAATGAAAAATAGGAAACGGAAGTGTTGACGAGATTGTTCATCGCGTTACTAGTTCTTTGATTATTGTGATATAGTTTCTATAGCTAGATATTTAAATTTTCTACTAGAGAGAGAGAAGATATACAGAATGTTCCTATTAGCAGGGTAAAACACTGCTATTCTTTTCTCTCAAGGAAAAATCACGCACCAGATTTGTTACAAATTTGTGTGAATTATTGAATAACTTTAAACAATCAATATTTATTTTCTTAAACAAGTTATTTAGTAACAAGAGTGCTGGTTTTCTGGTTTTATTATTTTAAAATGTACAGAAAATATATAAGGATTTTTATGATAAGACTAGCTGAGCCCCGCGGCTTCGCGTCCCCCCGTCTGCTGCATTTTTTTTTTGCGTTTAAACCTTCCCTGTATTATGATGAACTAAACAAAAAAAGAATTAGCAAAATCGGCCCAGCCGTTGTCGAGTTTTAGCGAGACTAACGAACAGCGATTCATTTTTATATATAAGACTAGCTGTCCCCCGCGGCTTCGCTCCCGTCAACTGGCAATTTTTTTTTGCTTTTAAACCTTTCCTGTATCCTGGCGAATTAAAAAAAAAAAGAATTAGCAAAATCGACCCAGCCGTTGTCGAGTTTTAGCGAGACTAACGAACAGCAATTCATTTTTATATACCGCGTGTATCTGACATCGACGCACAAACGATTTCCATGGGTCCAGGGCATGATTCTGGACACCCCAGTGTTGGAATTTTTCGTCGGTTCTTTTCTCATTTTTTCATTTTGCAGCTGAGCTGATATCTATTTGTGGTTTTATTCAGATTGCTCTTTTTAGTGAAAGTAGTTAATTAATCATTTTTTTATTAAAAATCTCATTGGGTTAGTTCAGAATAACGATTATGAGCAGTCTAAAGTAAAAAAACCCTTGAAAAAAATAAAAAAATGAGGAAAAAGCCGACGAAAAATTCTAAGTCTAGAGTGTCCAGAATCATGCCCTGGACCCATGGAAATCATTTGTGCGTCGATGTCAGATACACGCGGTAGGTATAAGAAGATTGTAATATGATTGCCTGAATAAATGTGTTTATACAACCAGAAAATATAGTCAAACATGTAACAGGCATGTAAAAAAAAATGACACAAATTCATCATCATCATCAGCCTATAACAGTCCACTGCTGGACATAGGCCTCTCCAAGTGCACGCCATTTAGCTCGATCACCGGCAACTCTCATCCAGCTGCTACCAGCCACCCTGCCAAGATCGTCGCTCCACCTTGCCTGAGAGCGTCCTACCTTACGTTTGCCGATTCGCGGTCTCCACTCAAGAATTCTTCTACCCCAACGGTCATCGATTCTACGGCTAATATGGCCGGCCCATTGCCACTTCAGCTTGCTTATTCTGTGAGCTATGTCCAAAACATTGGTTTTCTGTCAGATCACTTTTATAAACCAATTAAATTATCTCTTTTCAGAAATATGCAGAATGGAAGGATGGTCTACCTGACATGGGCTGGCTAAACAACATGCTACCAGACAATGAACAATGGGATCAGTTCACCACAACGCTCCTCAATGCCAAGGAGAGGATTGGGGATAACATCCAAATAGGTCAGTGACTATTTTGTAACATGGGTTTGTTAAAGTTAAGGGTGATATTCCCTTGGCACTGACAAGAAACATTTGCTCAATCTTTCCTGAGTCATCCAGTGATGACTCAGAAGATAAGAAGAGTCTGAGCGTTAGAAAAACGCTCAATACTACTTCACATATTGGCCGCAGTAAATAATAATATGAAAGAATGAATTATTTTTTTTCATATATGATCCATACAATATTGACGACATGTACATCGCATCCGCGCCAGAACGCCGTCACTGTCTACGTCATAATTTTGAGTATATAGTGGTATGAATGCCACAGCAACCATATACTAGACTAGCTGATGCCCATGGCTTCACAAATTATGTACTAAAACCTTCCTCGAGAACCACTACCCATTCGTGAAAACAGCATGAAAGTGGGTGCAGTAGTTTTTGTGTCTATCGAGGAGCTCGTGCATAAATAATAACAGTTGCACGGGTTAATCTTCAAGGTTAAGCAATGCTTGCCAAGGTTGGTCTGTGGATAGGTGACCATCATAACGTACCGAGTTTCCTCCGTGCCTCGGAAAGCACGTTAAGCCGTTGGTCCCGGCTGTCATTTGTAGATCTTTAGCAGACGTTACGGATTGTCAGAAGCCAGTAAATCTGACTCCAGTCTTGCCAAAAAGTACTGTATTACCCAGTCAATGGTTTGTGGAGGTCTGGTAAGCAGCCGCTCCACGTAATATACTGGTATTCAGCTGAATCCGGGTTGACTGGAAGCCAACCCCAATAAAGTTGGGAAAAGGCTAGGCAGATGATGAGTTTTTGTGTTTATCGCGAACAAACAGACAGACTCGGCGGAGTACTTTGTTTTATAATATGTAGTGATTACCTTCTTTAAATTTCTATATCAATAGCAGTAAAGGCGACGGTACGCGCCGTGACTGCGACCGGAGAGCGAGACTGGAGACAGAGACAGGAAACCGCAAACGGTACTTGTCCTTATTATTTGGTAGGGCACCAGTTCGCGCGCGCGACCGAGCCAGGAGACAGCAAGACGGTTTCCGCCCCAGACCAGGGGGGCTACTCTCTAAGCCCGACGTTCGTAGTTTCGGGCTTAGTTGCGGTTGCGTATTCTACTCAGTACTTATCGCCAAACCACTGAGAATTTAAGACAACACGGTTTGACAGGAGCTAGTACATACTGGGCGCTCGGCGATGCGTTGAGCGTGCGTTGGTCGCGTACACACACCGCGCTTAGCACGACGTTCAGCGCGCGTTAGTAGGGCGAACATACTTTTGGATCAGTTCGAAAATGGACGTCGAAGAAATTTCGTCTCCTGCTAATTACGTTTTTTAATCACCTTATTCTTTAAATAATCGGAACTTTCCATATCCCAGATAGCTGGTCGCTTTTGGATTTCATCTATAAAGAAATCAGTATCAAAATGCTCGATCTCCTTTTTCGAAAAGTGCGTCCTATCTACACAAAAGCGCGCGTTGAAATGTACAACAAAATGGCCGCTCATGTATCTCAAAGCGCGCAGCTGACGCCCGAGCAACGCGCGTTCTAACGAAAAAATGTAAACGCGCGCTTGACCAGCAGCGCGCGCTTGCATGTGTCACTTCAATAGATTTCGGGGTTCTCAAAACGCCCAATGTGTACCCGATCTTACTGTGTATGATGTTGTCCTTTATTCTTAGTTCGGGTCCGGGACTAAGTACGTAGGTAACATGGTGGTAGGCAACTAAGCCTGAAACTAACGACTTCGGGCTCAGAGAGTAGCGTAGATTGGCTTCTTTTTCTAACGAAGACTGAAAAGCTGATTGAAGTGATCAGACAGCACCTTCCGATATCACGGGCGTAGCCAGGGGGAGGGTTTTGGGGGTGCAACCCCCCCCCCCCCCTCTTCCCCGAAAACTTAAGATTTCAACTGCTTCCTTTACTCGTTCAAAGTTGACTAAGAGTACGGTCATCTGTATCAAGAAGCAAAGGCGATGCTCAAAGAAAATGGTGGTATAGGTACTACAAATGCCTCGTTTCGTTGGAAGGCAACTGAATCGCTCTTACATTGCGTCGGATATATGCACGTATTACAAAATAAATTTATTAATCCCATTTCAGGAGCACACAATTCAACAATTATTATTAATCGAGAGGTTTACGAAAAACCGTAAAGTAGTATTGGCATTATCTGGTGTGTTACCTTCAAATTTTACAGTCAGTTCTGAAATTGAAGACGCAATTTTTAAGTATTCGGCAATGGAAAGCAGCTATGACTATCACCTCCCCAACTCCAAAATCTGCTTTGAAATGCGATCACGATCACATCTATCTAAATAGATGTGATCGTAAATTATATCCAAATATTTACACGTTGTTACAAATATTGGCTATAACCATACCTGTTTCCACTGCTACACCAGAAATGACTTTTTTAAGCCTACGGTGACTTAAAGACAACTTGCGGAACACAAAGAGTGAAAACAGACTGAACGGCTTGGCTCTCATGACTATTCAGTTTCAGTAGTTTCACGTTCTTTAACCCCCCCCCCGAAAGTCCGATATACAATGCACAACTAGACTTCTACAGTGACGGAAATTTAAAGCTCATCCTGCAGACACCCACTGCTGGATACAGGCCTCCCCGAACGGGTCGCCACCACAACCGGTCCAGTGCATCTCGCATCCATCGGCTACCCGCGACCCTCACCAAGTCATCGGTCCATCTTGTGGGAGGCCGCGCCAACGCTGCGTCTTCCTTCGTCGTCTGGTTTTTATTTGGATTAACTTAGCTCAGAGCAATAGTAATTCTACTTGGCTTTCCATTACAGTGTAAATTAATAACACAGTGCGACACAACTGTCTCCATCGACAGACTCGACGATACTGAATGAGTAGTAACTTAGGCTGCTGTCGCGGTCTTGACGCATAGTACAAGCAGAAGAGATAAACACAATGTCGCGGTCTCCTGTCTCTCTCTGGCCTCGGTCTCCGGTCGCGGTCGCGGCGCGAACCGCCGCCTCAGTAGTAGTTGATGAACATGATGAATAAACTTTTTTTTTTATATGTGTTCCATATTGTAGGGTTCCGAACAAATAATCGGAACCCTTGAAGATCACTTAGGTGTCTGTCTGTCCGTTTTTCACAGCCAGTGTTCTCCGGGTCCACGGTACCGATTCTATTGAAATTTGGTATACATATAGAATTCTGTGACCGAAACACGGAGGCGTTTAGTAAATAAATACATTTTGAGTATGGTGGTCACTTTTGGGAGTCAAACTAGAAAATTAAAAAAATAAAGTATTAAACTGTATCAGGTGACATATCAAATGAAAGCGCTTACCGTTATGGTTTTAACCCTCTGCATGCGAGTCCGACTCGCACTTGGCCATTTTTTTTTTTTTTTTTCAATATAAATGTATAATATTCAGCAATAACTCTGCACAACCGAGGATTATTGTTGGGTATACTTTTAATAGTGCATATAGAATGGATAATCATTACATTTGAAATGTTTAACGGGGCCTCTGCGAGTTGGCTCCGGCCCCTCTTACGCTTACCAATATACCGGAACCTCAAATTCATGAGATAGTCGAAAGTATTAATTGTACTTAAATTAAGTTAGTCAAGATAAATAAAAGGATGGAACAAGAACTACACAGAAGCATGTTGTGCCTGTTGCAATAAGGCTCCCACTCAGCATAATGCTGAGCCATGGGCGTACCTACAGCACGGCAGTGATTTTTAAATATTTCTTTCAAAGCCTATAAAAACCTTTAGGAAAGTTGTACAAATACCGGCACGGTTCTTGAGCGCTCGGCGGAAGAGTGGGGATCGCTTTGCGCATCCTACACCTTACGACAAATAAAACGTCGTCGTGAGGTACGTGCAGCAAGAGTAAAGAACTTATCCCGAGTGACGGCTATGACGCACGATGCGCTACGGGTTAATCACTGCACTTTCCCCGCCCCCGCGCCTCCGCGCCTCACTTCATACCACCAAAGGGACCCAATAACTCACTTTTGCGCAGGTGACGGTCAGCGCTCAAGCATCGTGCCGATGATTGTACCATTTGTCTAAGAGCGTATGCTTGCGGCGCTGCAGATGTGACCAAAAAGCAGTACTGCCTGCGTCTGAACTTTATTTAAAGCACGCGTAATCTGCACGTCGTCGGCGCGTTAAAAAAGAACGCCGTGTGCAAACGCCCTAAGAGTCTAAACACTATGCCGACGGTACGCGACGGAAGTTCTGCGGCTGATTTTACGTTCCAACGTATTCGGCTGATATGACACACCATAAGTGCTGTACTTATTCAGCAATTTTCAGTTGCGCAACTTTGTCTCTAGCGCTGAAAATCACACGGTCGCGACACAACCGCAATTATTTTTTCTGAATTAAACAAGGTGTAACATCTGTGTTTTAATGACACAACAAATCATTTGTGTCGTGCACAGGCAGAGTCGAAATGCGCGGACATGCCTGCCTCAGGATGCTCCCCGCCCCGGACCTGCGTCGGCATTCGAACCAAACTTCAGTCGCGTATAATGTGTCCTCTACAGAATACGTTGTCGCCGAATGGCCCCTGAACTTACACCCGACCAAAGTTCGGCATACGCTATAACGCAGCGCAATTTCGGCATAATGTGTCGTCAGTAATTCAAATAGCATTGCAGGCGTAATCAAGCCGAACTTCAGTCGCATATATTCAGCATAGTGTGTTTAGACATTAAGAGTACCAATAAAAAGTAAAGTACTGTATCATTTCTTTAGTATTTGTTGGCCATTATGTAAAGTTTGACATTTATCGCTCATTTAAATCTCACCACATTGTTAGTTTGTGGTAATACATTTAGTTATGGTGTTTTAGAATAGTGGGTTTTTGTGCTAGACACTGATTCCAGTTTTGATTTCTAGTTTTTAAGATCGCTCAGATTATGTGAGTAAATATTTTTATTTAATAACACAATAGGGAATATGCATGCGATTTTTAATCTACAAAATTAAATACTTAATAACTCTTGTAAACAATCTTGAAATATTTTTTAAATACCTTCATCAGCGATGAAGTCATAAAGTTTCAAAGATTACAATTAGAAAGAGAAGTCCAATAAAGACTTTGACGTCAAAGTCCATGACGCCTATTCGCAGTCCGCGCACCAGCCGCGAGGTGCAAGCTTGCTGTCACCGCAAACACAATTTTACATGGCATTTGTCATTGAACACGCCTAGGACTGGCGAATCGGAATTGGCGCGCAGTAAACACGCGGACGGCGCGCTGTAAGCACGCAGGCTGCGAGTCAAGTTGTATTGAAGCGGTTAACACGCTAACTGCCTGCCGTTGGCTTTTTGACATTGACATTACAAAATGTATTTTACGACACACGAAATAAGGACTAATTTTAATGACAAGATAATTGCTTGGCTGGAGCGGTGCCGTTGCGATGCTGTTATAGTGTGCCATAACCTTTAGACTCTCACTCGGCCTGTTTCTTAATGACATAGTTCAAATAGTATTATTTAATGTAGATTTTTTGAAAGCAGTCAAATACCCAATTGTTTTGTTCAAACCCATCTTTGCACTGCCCGGAGAGTACATATTAACGGCAGCAGTACCAACTGAGCGGACCGTACGTCATTAGGTGTCCCACTGACGCTGTCGGTGCACATAGATCCCAGGCTGCGTGACGCTGGCCTAGCTCGTGCTGCTGAGCTGCGGGAGTGGCTGTCACAGAGGTACGAGGATGCCGTCGCTGCGGCCGCTGCGAGCAACGCTGCTAGCAATGCTAGTCTTGGTATGTATGTCATGTAGTTTATGTGTGTGTCAGGGGAATTCATTGTTTAAAAGTTGCAAATGTCTATACCAGTTAGGTTTAGATAGTTAAATGAAGGTTTAGATAGTTAAATGTTGATGTTACTTCTACACAAACAGATATTAAAACTAATAAACTACTGAGGGCCTAGCACTATTATTTTTGACGTATAGTAACGTTACGTGAAATTTTACCATAGCTACAGTACTCCGCACATAATATTTATTTGAATTAGATACCATATTCAATTAGTTACAATTTACAAATATTATGTGTAGACTATGGGCCTCTTTCACCACCCTTGAGTAAAGTATCGAGTAGACTAATCGCCAGTTAAAGTCATACGTAACTGCACGTGTCAATTTCACGACGTTCGAGTAGCACTAATCAATGATTAAACTGACCAGTAACTTACTTGCCACATCGTCTGCCAATTAGCGTGTTTACTTGACGGTTAACAAATTTTCACTATACATTTTTGGAAATATCTCGAAAACCATAAGTCTAATCAACTCAATTCTTTTTGTAAAAGTGGTTTTGGGTCAAGACCTTTATTTTAAAACTAATTTCAAAACCCTATCACTTAAAACAAAAAACCACATTTTCAATCTACGTAATTATTCACAATACAAAAACCTTACATCTAAATTCGCATTTAAACTAGAATCTAACGAAACCTATGATGCGAAAATATCCTTATAACACTAATTAGAGAATGCTAAACCTAATCTAATCTGATTCAATTATAATTCTAATTAGTTTTCCTTACAATTTCCTTGTTTGATACGGTCGCGTCCACCATTACTTGCGCCTATGGACGCGGACGGGGTCTTATCGCCGACACTAACACAGTTTGGTATTTCTGTACAAGTGAAAAGTTTGCACTTCATGATAATTTATAAAAAAAAATCCACACGCAATAATTTCCTAACCAAAAACACAACAAACAATACACAAAATGAAATGACAAATGACAGCTAACCTAACAATGACATTTAACGCGTAACGTTGACGTAATATTGAACGAATGCAACGTATGATTTGTTAAGTCATTCACTTAACCGGTAAGTTGTTACTCGAAGCTTTATTTTCGCTTGTGAAATTGACAGAAGATACTCGTAAGTCTTACTTGCCGATTAACTTTAATTGGGAAGTAACTAATCAACGCTTTACTTGGAGATGGTGAAAGAGGCCCTATGTGTTTTAAAGATATATTCTGTAGAAACCCCTTTATATAGGGTACTAGCTGACACGCGCAACTTCGTTTGCGTCACATTTTCCATTAATGCTCCGCTCCTATTTGTCTTAGCGTGATGAAGTTTGAAATGAATAGGCTCATCCCTTACAACTACATCATAGAACATAAACATCAGTGATGAAATAGTTATTTACTGCCTTACACTTTGGGAATATAGATGTCACCAATAAATGGGAAACTCTGTAAGATTATAAAAACTAGCTGACCCGCGCAACTTCGTTTGCGTCACATTTTCCATTAATGCTCCGCTGGATATAGCCTATAACCTTCCTCGATAAATGGGCTATCTAACACTGAAAGAATTTTTCAAATCGGACCCGTAGTTCCTGAGATTACCCCCTACATACAAACTTACAAACATTTTTACCTCTTTATAATATTAATATAGATAGGTCTCAATCAAGATTGTTAACCTTTATTTAACTACTTCAATGTTTCTATTGTTTTCGTTTCCTAACGTGAAAGTGCCGTTGAATAACACAAACAATTAATTTCCCTGACTGTACAATCATCTTGTGAAAATGTTGATCATTTTGAGCTTTATTACATTAGCTTTCCATTGCGCATTAGCAACATTGCTCATTTCGCCATTTCATTATTTCTAGTAAGTCTAGATGCTAGCTAGTGTGATCAAGGTTTTCATAGGCTGGCTGAAAATGGTGTGTGTTTTTTTTTTTAATACATGCAATGATTTTTAAATTCATTTACATCGAGCCAGATAAAATACTGAGGATACATTTTTTATGATATTTCCTGTTTTAAAGCTATTTTTTGTGTTCTCTGATTTGCAGCTTTTGCTGGAATTAAAATGGCTGTAATATCGCATGTTTTGAGTTAATTCAATGACTTAATACACTTGGAGGTAATTCTCGTACTTAAGCGTTCAAAATCAAGTAGCAATGTCAACTCAGCGACAATCCATGTCAAAAGTAATAGTAAAGTAGTAGTCAAACTAGAAGTGTTTTTAAAAGGGAACAAATAAACATTTTTTCTGCTTCGTTGCTATGGGCTCACGCAGACGATTGGCACTTTTTCAACGGCAGGTACCATTGCACCCTTCGCCACCTGACGGCGTCGTCACAACTGCAGGCGTCAACGCATCGGCGGCAGTTGGCAAAGTGTCGATGGCAGTCGTCGATAGGCGGCGACTGCTGCAGTGGTATTTGCCGTTGTGCAGAGTCTCGCTCGTCTGTATGAGCCCTAAATGCGAACGCTCCTTAAAGTGCGAGAATTCCTCCTCTGATGATTTAAAATTCTACAATACTTTTTTTTTACTTTTGTTAAGCACGCGTCTGACCACTATCTCACCTGATGGTATGCGGTATATGCGGTCTAAGATGGAGCACGCTTTCCTAAAAGTAACCTTTTCACTCTTAACTTGCCTGCTGAGTCGCGTGTCGTGGGTTCGATTCCCACACGGAACAAATATTTGTATGACCTACAGATAGTTGTTCGGGGTCTGGTTGTTTGTGTATGTGACCTTTATGTTTGTAAACGCACCCACGATACAGGAGAAATTTCCTAGACTGGGGCAAAGTTAAAAAAAAAAAACTTAAAGACTCCTAGGTTGTGGCTACCAGGGAACACAGACTCAGGCAGGGAATTCCACTCCTTTGCTGTACGCACTATGAATGTGTTTCAAATCGTTTTATACTTATGTCTAATACAATTTTTAACTCTTCAGACCAGCCGCAGAAGATAGTGAACAACCTACAAAGCAGGCCGGCACCCTCGCCCAGCCGGAACAACAATGAAGACGCGAGCACGTACGGTAAGAGTCATGAAAGAAAAGAAAATATTATAATTCAATAAGCTATAAAGCTATTAACTATGTCATCATGCCAGCCAATAGCCGTCCACTGCTATTAACTATGTCATCATGCCAGCCAATAGCCGTCCACTGCTATTAACTATGTCATCATGCCAGCCAATAGCCGTCCACTGCTATTAACTATGTCATCATGCCAGCCAATAGCCGTCCACTGCTATTAACTATGTCATCATGCCAGCCAATAGCCGTCCACTGCTATTAACTATGTCATCATGCCAGCCAATAGCCGTCCACTGCTATTAACTATGTCATCATGCCAGCCAATAGCCGTCCACTGCTATTAACTATGTCATCATGCCAGCCAATAGCCGTCCACTGCTATTAACTATGTCATCATGCCAGCCAATAGCCGTCCACTGCTATTAACTATGTCATCATGCCAGCCAATAGCCGTCCACTGCTATTAACTATGTCATCATGCCAGCCAATAGCCGTCCACTGCTATTAACTATGTCATCATGCCAGCCAATAGCCGTCCACTGCTATTAACTATGTCATCATGCCAGCCAATAGCCGTCCACTGCTATTAACTATGTCATCATGCCAGCCAATAGCCGTCCACTGCTATTAACTATGTCATCATGCCAGCCAATAGCCGTCCACTGCTATTTTTGAAGTGAAAACTTCTTTAGCGGCGTTGAGCACTTTTCTTGGGATATGGGTATAAAATGTTAAACTCTCGTCAGGACACGTGACCTGATCGACTATTCGTAAGACGGATGATTCAAAAACGCACAACGTTAATGTTTTCACTTCTGCCGGCACTCCCGGAGTGCACCGTTGTTTTTTTTTTTTCCTTCTACCCCCGCTGTACTTTTCTGATTAATTTCGATGTGGGATCCAAGACAGTTGAATCTTTTCGCCGGGACTCGTCAGGCTTCATTGGCTCGGTGTTTTTGTGATGGTTGCCACTGTTGATTCTGGCTTTCAGGAGCTGCAGTGGTTGGGAATGTGTGGCGGGCTTGCTGTCCACTGCTGAACGTAATCCTCTCCCAAAGAACGCTAACCATCTCGGTCTTGAACAGTCCGCATGCATCCGCTTCCAGCCACCTTTTTTTTTACTATTGATAGGCACGCGTTTGACCACTATCTCACCTGATGGTAAGCGATGATGTGGTCTAAGATGGAGCCACCTTCAAATCATCGGTCCATCGTGCCGCAAGGCGTCCCACACTACGTTTGCCCGTACGCGGTCTCCACTTAACACATGTCTGCTCCATCGGCCGTCTACTCTTCTACAGACATGTCCGGCCTTCTTTCACTTCAGTATGCTGATTCTACGCGCAATGTCAGTGACTTTAGTTCTCTGGCGAATGACTTCGTTGCGAATTTATCCACCAGAGAAACCTTGAATTTGTGGTCCAGGCCTATAAACCGGTTAGATACGGCGGTGGAACCATTGGTTCCACCTGATGCAATTGATTTTATACTTTATTTTTATGTCATTACGATTTATATCAGAGACGTCAAGTGGAACCGATGGTTCCACTCCGGGCCCAACCGCTATCTCAGTTAAACTAAAATCAATAAGAGTAATGCCGCTACTGCCGTACTTCTCCCGTTTAGATTTTGATTTTGACCGTATTTTCAGCTTTAGCATCCCTATATTTATGTGACTTGGACTGTTTTCTAATTACCATTTTTCTGCTACAGAGAAGCGAGTCCACGCGTTACAAGAAGAGGTACTGGCGTTACAAGCTCGCTACCAGCGCGAGTTGCAGCGTCTTGAGCAAGAGAACAGAGAGTTGCGGCAGCAGAACATGCTGCTTCGGCAGGGACGGCAGCCTTCTACTAGGAAGATGAAGGTATCCTACGTTTGCAGTCAGTTTTTAACTTTTCAACAAATATGTGTTGTTTGAAAAACGACTTTAATGTCATAGTAGTAAAGTTCACCTGCGCTACGAATTAAAATAAATTTATGGCTTAGAACTAACTGGTGTCAAACCGTTTACCGTTTTAATTGGGTGTCCATGTAAACGTTTTCACAATTGCACGAAGTTTATAATCCAATATCTTAGACCCTCATGTCTCATACTGGTTATCTACCACCGTTTAATACACATGCAAATTCTGACTGGAACCGTGCATCTTTCTGACAGAAAATTAGTCCTCGGGAGTTAAAAGCTTTGTATTAGTCAAATGGGTTTTTGCTTGCTGCATTCGACTCGGTGGAACGCAGAGCAAAAAGGCTTATAGGTGACGAGACATTGGTGACTTAGCTTCACAGCCTAAAGTCCGGCCGCGGAGCAGGAAGAATTTCGTCCTTTGACCTGTTATTGCCTGTCTCTGTCACTCCCGCGTTAAAAGTTTGTGTCTCGCTCGCACAGATGCAATGGCCGCCGTCCTCAGGGATTGGAAACATCTTACCTAATAGTGTAAGGTTTGTTCTTGTTTGCATGTGTAAATCCCGTAAAAAAAGAGGAATCGAAATTAGTTAGACTAGATGATAATGTAGACAAAACTGTTGATTATTTTGTAATAAATGTGATAGGCGAGACGTCTTCGGAAAGCAGTAACTCCGATACGGGTAGAGGAATCGGATTCTGATTTATGTTTTTTTTTTTCTGCCGTATTAGTAGTTGTAACTCGATTTTACAACTTATAATATAAAATGTAAATAAATAATTTATATATTATGATAACAACATTTTTTTTATTCTCTAAGTTGGTAAATTTTCTTTCTCGTTCAAATATTTCATGTAAACCGCACTCAATACAAAAATGTTTGTGACCACTGTCAGTAGGTAAAGAGGTCATTGTACGAAATTCTTCCTGCTCCGCGACTGGACTTTAGCTCATCGTCGCAGCGTTGCCTGTCTGTCGGTCTTCTACTGAATGTACTTTGGTGAGTGTGCAGAGGAACTCCACGACCTGATCCCACCATCGTCCTTTTACTACCGGAATACCAGACGTACTGCAGAGTACCCCCCGTACTTGGTCGATATCCCGACAAGACGTACCCAGCGCTTCTCCTCCACATTCGGCGACACGGTTGGCGCAGTGGTTGAGCGATTGACTGCTATGCAGCATGTCGCGGGTTCGATTCCCGCATGGAACAAATATTTGTACGACCTACAAGTATTTGTTCCGAGTGTGTTTCTATCTATAATATGTATGTATTTACAAAAAAAAAAAGTATCTAAGTAGTTTATCAGCCATATCGTTACCATAACACAAGCATTAGGTTGCTTAGCTTGGCACTATATGGCGTTGTGTGAAATGTCCAAGGATATTATTATTATTATTATTTATTATGCGCACAGCCAAGGTGTGGAACTCTAAGCCAACATGTTCCCGTCTGCCTTCAAAACAAGAGTGAACAGGCATCTTCTGGGCAAGCTCGCTCCACCATGGAACTCATCCATCCTTTTCATCAGGCGCGATTGTGGTCAAGAGCAAGCCCATTACATAATAAAAAAAATCGAATCAGAGTTTTGCACATCTTTAACAGTCGTTACGGGTTGGGAGTGAGTAACCTGGAAATCTGACAGTGTTACCCTGTACCTATCAGTGTTTTGTAGGTCGATTCGCCAGTTACACCCAGCATCATGTTAAATAGTGGTAGATATTCAGTTTCATCCGACTGGTGCCTCTCCTTGAATATGTAAAACCACTAGGCAGATGACTTCTTGACCTACCTTTATTGTTTTCGTTTCCAGCGCTCCCTGATCGACATGTACTCTGCAGTACTGGACGAGCTGTCAGGCTGGGACGCGGGCGAGACGGACCGGCTGCCGCGAGTCGTGGTGGTGGGCGACCAGTCGGCCGGCAAGACGTCCGTGCTCGAGATGATCGCGCAGGCCAGGATCTTCCCCAGGGGCGCGGGGGAGATGTGCACCAGGCATGTGTTGTGCACTAGAGCACGCTGCACTCTCGTAAATAGCTTTATTTTTGACTGACCAACTTTGGAAATTCAGAAGTCACAGGTGTCGTATTTGTGGACCTGCCAGCGGCATACGGTGGCGTATGTCGCTAACAGGTAAATAAATATGAAAAAGTTATTTGCTTAATTCGGTACCTTAACTAACGACTAGGGGTCTTGAGCGAACTATTGCAGAACCATCGCTTTCGGTTGTGCTTTTAATCAGAAAAGAACACAAACAAACGGTATCCTTCAGGGTAGTTTGTTGACTCCAACACTGTTTAAAATCTAGATCAACGATTTGTTCTAAAAAGTTCTTAACTAACTTTTTCGACTTAAGTATCTTGCGTATGCGCATTAAGTTTATTCATTTCCAATACAAAGAACTTGAAATTTTTGTGAAATGCCCATAGGGGTAAATTTTCGTAGACGGAATGGGACGCCGTCACCTCCTTCTGCGAAGCAGTCATGCTAGCGAAGTAGTGGCGGAGAGGGAGAGGGAGAGAACCTCTCGTCCCGGCCGCCGCGGTAGACGCCGCGGGCGTCGGGGGCCACCGTAGGCGCGGGCCTGTGGGCGGCGAGCTATGGGTGGCTCGCCGTCCGGCCGTCAAGCGACGACAGGCCGTGTCGACGGCGCGTTCGTGTTCCACGCGCGTCTCAAAGAGAGTCAAGACACAGAGGGGCCCGAAAGGGCCAACGCCTGCCGGAGTTACCGATATATTTAGATAGATACCGCGGCTCCGGAACACAAAGGGCAATGAAGGAACATGGATGGGTTTTAGTCAGTAGAAGTCTGTCACTCCCTCCCGCTCCGCCCAGAGCGGGAGAAGTCATTTGATGATTTCCCATCCCTAAAAAATAGGGTAACTTAGTCACTATTTCATCGACCAGACCATTTCCACACAATTATTCATCAATGTTTTAGCATTTTTTACGAAAAAGTGTTTTTTTTTTTTCATTTATTATGGGTTTGCTCTTGACTCTAGTTTTGGTCAGAGATGACAGAGACAAAGTCTACGATGGAGCGAGCTTACCCAAAGAGAGCCTGTTCACTCGTTACTTTAAAAAGATTAGGGTTATAAGCATCCGGAAACACAGAAAGTTCGTGTATTCTTCTTAGTTTGTGTATCAACTTACAGATACCTGTTTTTTTTCTCAGACCAAACGGCTCCAGGATTTTTTATCTAACTTATAAATCCAAAAAAGGTCGGGTTTCTAACATTCCGATTTGATGGAATTTGAGTGTTACAATGATAATGTTTTTTTATTATTTTCCAGGGCACCAGTAAAAGTAACACTATCTGAAGGTCCCTACCACGTCGCTCAGTTCAGAGATTCGTCGAGAGAATTCGATCTCAACAAGGAGTCTGATTTAGCTGATTTACGGAAGTATGTACCTCACAAATATTTAATACTGTTTATAATTTTTTTTGTAGAAAGATATGCACTTTGGTAGGCGACACATAAATTTGCAATAGCGGTAATTGACCAACATACATTTATTCAATTTTCTAATATAAAAAACCGAAATAAAGACATAAAATAATAATAAAAATAATATCCTTGGACATTTCACACAACGCCATATAGTCCCAAGCTAAGCAACTTAATGCTTGTGTTATTGTAGTTTAGGTAGATATCAATATATCGAACTACCTACAAACTGATAACAGTATTGTGACGTTGCCTCGGGCGCACACGTCGCTCGGTTATAAATACCGGTACGAGTGGTGGGGCGGGCAGTCGTTGTCGAGCTGTCGGCCTGTGCGGTGGTGCGTTGGCGAGTCAACTGACAATATTGTAAATAAGTATTCTCTGCAGTTATGGTAACGAGATGACTGATAAACTACTTATATACATTTTTTTTTTTTTTTTTGTAAATACATACATATTATAGATAGAAAACACCCAGACTCGGAACAAATACATGTAGGCCGTACAAATATTTGTTCCGTGCGGGAATCGAACCCGCGACATGCTGCGCAGCAGTCAATCGCTCAACCACTGCGCCAACCGTGTCGTCTAATATACCGTATAAGCTACCTTGAATTGACTTCTATCTTAATCATTTACTCTCCAGTACTGAAAAACGGTTCATGGTTTATTGTTCGGGTACCTACGAAGGCGCAGGCTACTTACAACAAAACTTATTTCAAGTTTATCTGGTGCCTGCCATAGTACAGATATAAAAATATTTCGCTGAATGAACCCGCTCTGTCGCTGAGTGTACAAACATGTTTGTCGCGGAAAAAGCACGGTTTCTGTGCAACGGCAATGAAGGAACATGAATGGGTTTTACTCAGTAGAAGTTGATGACTTCCCATCCCTAAAAAAAAGGGGGTGCGGTACTCTACCGGCTCCCGCGCACACGGACGTGTCCTGTGCTAGTGTGCTACTGTGCGCTTGGTGAAACCGGTGGGTGGCTTTAATTTACCCAGCAGAAAAACAGGACAACACAATACCATACCCAGCAACTACGTTAGCGCCATTAGAATAAGAATAGTTTATTGCTAACGATGTTACATTCAATGTCTTCATTGCTTTACTGCCACTGTGGAAGGTTTTTGAACGGTTACTTACAGCTAATAGCTGGACACTTTTCAACCAGCCATCATAAGATCGTCATCCTTACCTCTACCCACTATATCGGTAGAAAATACTGCTACGTCTTGGCGAAAACGGAGTATTTAGGGTTCTGTACCCAAAGGGTGAAATGGGACCTTATTACTAAGACTCCGCTGTCCGTATGTCAGCGGGCTGTATCTCATGAACCGTGATAGGCAGTTGTAATTTTCACAGATGATGTATTTCTGTTGCCGCCATAACAATAAATGCTAAAAAAACATAACAATATTTGAGGGGGCTCCCGTACTGCAAACATGATTTTTTCGCAATAAGATGGAATTTAATTGATAAACTTTATTTTTTCACAGAGAAGTAGAACTCAGAATGCGAAACAGCGTACGCGGAGGTCGCACAGTTTCAACAGAAGTGATCTCTATGGCCGTGAAGGGGCCCGGCCTGCATCGTATGGTGCTCGTCGACCTGCCCGGAGTTATCTCTGTGAGTTTATATATTGTACATCATAATGTCAACAGAAGTGATCTCTATGGCCGTGAAGGGGCCCGGCCTGCATCGTATGGTGCTCGTCGACCTGCCCGGAGTTATCTCTGTGAGTTTATATATTGTACATCATAATGTCAACAGAAGTGATCTCTATGGCCGTGAAGGGGCCCGGCCTGCATCGTATGGTGCTCGTCGACCTGCCCGGAGTTATCTCTGTGAGTTTATATATTGTACATCATAATGTCAACAGAAGTGATCTCTATGGCCGTGAAGGGGCCCGGCCTGCATCGTATGGTGCTCGTCGACCTGCCCGGAGTTATCTCTGTGAGTTTATATATTGTACATCATAATGTCAACAGAAGTGATCTCTATGGCCGTGAAGGGGCCCGGCCTGCATCGTATGGTGCTCGTCGACCTGCCCGGAGTTATCTCTGTGAGTTTATATATTGTACATCATAATGTCAACAGAAGTGATCTCTATGGCCGTGAAGGGGCCCGGCCTGCATCGTATGGTGCTCGTCGACCTGCCCGGAGTTATCTCTGTGAGTTTATATATTGTACATCATAATGTCAACAGAAGTGATCTCTATGGCCGTGAAGGGGCCCGGCCTGCATCGTATGGTGCTCGTCGACCTGCCCGGAGTTATCTCTGTGAGTTTATATATTGTACATCATAATGTCAACAGAAGTGATCTCTATGGCCGTGAAGGGGCCCGGCCTGCATCGTATGGTGCTCGTCGACCTGCCCGGAGTTATCTCTGTGAGTTTATATATTGTACATCATAATGTCAACAGAAGTGATCTCTATGGCCGTGAAGGGGCCCGGCCTGCATCGTATGGTGCTCGTCGACCTGCCCGGAGTTATCTCTGTGAGTTTATATATTGTACATCATAATGTCAACAGAAGTGATCTCTATGGCCGTGAAGGGGCCCGGCCTGCATCGTATGGTGCTCGTCGACCTGCCCGGAGTTATCTCTGTGAGTTTATATATTGTACATCATAATGTCAACAGAAGTGATCTCTATGGCCGTGAAGGGGCCCGGCCCGACCTGCATCCGGAGTTATCCGATATACTTATGATGCATTCAAGTAAAAACCGTCCTTAAAAAAAGGCTGGGTGAAAGAACTGTCATATTATGTAAAAAAAAAACTAAATTTATATTATTAATTACAGACACAAACGGTGGACATGGCATCAGATACAAGAGACGCCATCAAACAGATGACCAAACAGTACATGGACAACCCCAACGCCATCATTTTATGCATCCAGGTAAAATGAGGCTTTTTTTGTGTTATCAAACGCTAAATAATGTCCAAGGCAACAAGTAATAGGCTAGATTCCATCATCCACAAATTGCAAAACTATTTAGTCCGTCAGTTAGAGTATTGAAAAATAATTGGAACGTATTTTTTGTTTTTGTAAATCAATGAATATTGACAAAGATAAAACGAATCAAAAATCGAGAGTGACGTTACGACCCGCTAAAAATTATGCCAGGGCGTGACGTATTGAGAATTTTAAAAGCGTCGTAACTTCGTCAATTTTGGTTCCCGTAACAAAAGAAAACATACGGGTCAAATATTTTTTGATAATCTATCTGACGGACTAATTAGATTTTTTCAGGATACAAGCCTATTGTTCGTTATTATAGGAAATGTGCAGAAATTTAAGTGGCAACACAGAAATGTCACTGTCAAGTATATTTCAAGTAATTCGAGAGGGCAACACTAGGTGGCAAAGTCTACTGTTCCCTCCTCTTTTTTTAAAGGATGGAAATCCCTTCTAAGCTGAATAATATTAAGATAAAAGCTGTTTTAAGATACATTGAATATTTTTTGAGAAAAGAAAGCGATCCATCGTAATCAATAGCGCGTTTCTTTCATACAATTTTCAATTTCCAGCACAAAATAAATAGGAACAGCGAGGCCATTGCCTTGAAGCATACAGAAACAGACTACCAAGGTTATTAAATCTACAGGGTGTCCCAGAACTCAACGTCAAGCCGGAATCGGGTGATAGGACAAATCATAATAGTTACCAGAAAAATATTAAAAAAATCTTAGTAATGTATTTTTTTTTAAATTACAGTAATTTCTGTTTTTTTTTTTTTTCGAAAAATTTACACCCTGTGAGGTTTTGAGCTCCTTTAGCTTGACATTGAGATCTGGGACATCCTGCATAGTAATGACCGTGTCAGCCTGCAGTCGTCCACAGTAGGCCCCCCTCGGCTACCCGCGCGCAGCCCGCTCTGAGCTCACGCGGGGGACGGCCTCCCTTGCAACGTTCACTTCAGCCTGGCGATGCTTCCACTACTTACAGCACAAACATAGTAATGACCGTGTCAGCCTGCAGTCGTCCACAGTAGGCCCCCCTCGGCTACCCGCGCGCAGCCCGCTCTGAGCTCACGCGGGGGACGGCCTCCCTTGCAACGTTCACTTCAGCCTGGCGATGCTTCCACTACTTACAGCACAAACATAGTAATGACCGTGTCAGCCTGCAGTCGTCCACAGTAGGCCCCCCTCGGCTACCCGCGCGCAGCCCGCTCTGAGCTCACGCGGGGGACGGCCTCCCTTGCAACGTTCACTTCAGCCTGGCGATGCTTCCACTACTTACAGCACAAACATAGTAATGACCGTGTCAGCCTGCAGTCGTCCACAGTAGGCCCCCCTCGGCTACCCGCGCGCAGCCCGCTCTGAGCTCACGCGGGGGACGGCCTCCCTTGCAACGTTCACTTCAGCCTGGCGATGCTTCCACTACTTACAGCACAAACATAGTAATGACCGTGTCAGCCTGCAGTCGTCCACAGTAGGCCCCCCTCGGCTACCCGCGCGCAGCCCGCTCTGAGCTCACGCGGGGGACGGCCTCCCTTGCAACGTTCACTTCAGCCTGGCGATGCTTCCACTACTTACAGCACAAACATAGTAATGACCGTGTCAGCCTGCAGTCGTCCACAGTAGGCCCCCCTCGGCTACCCGCGCGCAGCCCGCTCTGAGCTCACGCGGGGGACGGCCTCCCTTGCAACGTTCACTTCAGCCTGGCGATGCTTCCACTACTTACAGCACAAACATAGTAATGACCGTGTCAGCCTGCAGTCGTCCACAGTAGGCCCCCCTCGGCTACCCGCGCGCAGCCCGCTCTGAGCTCACGCGGGGGACGGCCTCCCTTGCAACGTTCACTTCAGCCTGGCGATGCTTCCACTACTTACAGCACAAACATAGTAATGACCGTGTCAGCCTGCAGTCGTCCACAGTAGGCCCCCCTCGGCTACCCGCGCGCAGCCCGCTCTGAGCTCACGCGGGGGACGGCCTCCCTTGCAACGTTCACTTCAGCCTGGCGATGCTTCCACTACTTACAGCACAAACATAGTAATGACCGTGTCAGCCTGCAGTCGTCCACAGTAGGCCCCCCTCGGCTACCCGCGCGCAGCCCGCTCTGAGCTCACGCGGGGGACGGCCTCCCTTGCAACGTTCACTTCAGCCTGGCGATGCTTCCACTACTTACAGCACAAACATAGTAATGACCGTGTCAGCCTGCAGTCGTCCACAGTAGGCCCCCCTCGGCTACCCGCGCGCAGCCCGCTCTGAGCTCACGCGGGGGACGGCCTCCCTTGCAACGTTCACTTCAGCCTGGCGATGCTTCCACTACTTACAGCACAAACATAGTAATGACCGTGTCAGCCTGCAGTCGTCCACAGTAGGCCCCCCTCGGCTACCCGCGCGCAGCCCGCTCTGAGCTCACGCGGGGGACGGCCTCCCTTGCAACGTTCACTTCAGCCTGGCGATGCTTCCACTACTTACAGCACAAACATAGTAATGACCGTGTCAGCCTGCAGTCGTCCACAGTAGGCCCCCCTCGGCTACCCGCGCGCAGCCCGCTCTGAGCTCACGCGGGGGACGGCCTCCCTTGCAACGTTCACTTCAGCCTGGCGATGCTTCCACTACTTACAGCACAAACATAGTAATGACCGTGTCAGCCTGCAGTCGTCCACAGTAGGCCCCCCTCGGCTACCCGCGCGCAGCCCGCTCTGAGCTCACGCGGGGGACGGCCTCCCTTGCAACGTTCACTTCAGCCTGGCGATGCTTCCACTACTTACAGCACAAACATAGTAATGACCGTGTCAGCCTGCAGTCGTCCACAGTAGGCCCCCCTCGGCTACCCGCGCGCAGCCCGCTCTGAGCTCACGCGGGGGACGGCCTCCCTTGCAACGTTCACTTCAGCCTGGCGATGCTTCCACTACTTACAGCACAAACATAGTAATGACCGTGTCAGCCTGCAGTCGTCCACAGTAGGCCCCCCTCGGCTACCCGCGCGCAGCCCGCTCTGAGCTCACGCGGGGGACGGCCTCCCTTGCAACGTTCACTTCAGCCTGGCGATGCTTCCACTACTTACAGCACAAACATAGTAATGACCGTGTCAGCCTGCAGTCGTCCACAGTAGGCCCCCCTCGGCTACCCGCGCGCAGCCCGCTCTGAGCTCACGCGGGGGACGGCCTCCCTTGCAACGTTCACTTCAGCCTGGCGATGCTTCCACTACTTACAGCACAAACATAGTAATGACCGTGTCAGCCTGCAGTCGTCCACAGTAGGCCCCCCTCGGCTACCCGCGCGCAGCCCGCTCTGAGCTCACGCGGGGGACGGCCTCCCTTGCAACGTTCACTTCAGCCTGGCGATGCTTCCACTACTTACAGCACAAACATAGTAATGACCGTGTCAGCCTGCAGTCGTCCACAGTAGGCCCCCCTCGGCTACCCGCGCGCAGCCCGCTCTGAGCTCACGCGGGGGACGGCCTCCCTTGCAACGTTCACTTCAGCCTGGCGATGCTTCCACTACTTACAGCACAAACATAGTAATGACCGTGTCAGCCTGCAGTCGTCCACAGTAGGCCCCCCTCGGCTACCCGCGCGCAGCCCGCTCTGAGCTCACGCGGGGGACGGCCTCCCTTGCAACGTTCACTTCAGCCTGGCGATGCTTCCACTACTTACAGCACAAACATAGTAATGACCGTGTCAGCCTGCAGTCGTCCACAGTAGGCCCCCCTCGGCTACCCGCGCGCAGCCCGCTCTGAGCTCACGCGGGGGACGGCCTCCCTTGCAACGTTCACTTCAGCCTGGCGATGCTTCCACTACTTACAGCACAAACATAGTAATGACCGTGTCAGCCTGCAGTCGTCCACAGTAGGCCCCCCTCGGCTACCCGCGCGCAGCCCGCTCTGAGCTCACGCGGGGGACGGCCTCCCTTGCAACGTTCACTTCAGCCTGGCGATGCTTCCACTACTTACAGCACAAACATAGTAATGACCGTGTCAGCCTGCAGTCGTCCACAGTAGGCCCCCCTCGGCTACCCGCGCGCAGCCCGCTCTGAGCTCACGCGGGGGACGGCCTCCCTTGCAACGTTCACTTCAGCCTGGCGATGCTTCCACTACTTACAGCACAAACATAGTAATGACCGTGTCAGCCTGCAGTCGTCCACAGTAGGCCCCCCTCGGCTACCCGCGCGCAGCCCGCTCTGAGCTCACGCGGGGGACGGCCTCCCTTGCAACGTTCACTTCAGCCTGGCGATGCTTCCACTACTTACAGCACAAACATAGTAATGACCGTGTCAGCCTGCAGTCGTCCACAGTAGGCCCCCCTCGGCTACCCGCGCGCAGCCCGCTCTGAGCTCACGCGGGGGACGGCCTCCCTTGCAACGTTCACTTCAGCCTGGCGATGCTTCCACTACTTACAGCACAAACATAGTAATGACCGTGTCAGCCTGCAGTCGTCCACAGTAGGCCCCCCTCGGCTACCCGCGCGCAGCCCGCTCTGAGCTCACGCGGGGGACGGCCTCCCTTGCAACGTTCACTTCAGCCTGGCGATGCTTCCACTACTTACAGCACAAACATAGTAATGACCGTGTCAGCCTGCAGTCGTCCACAGTAGGCCCCCCTCGGCTACCCGCGCGCAGCCCGCTCTGAGCTCACGCGGGGGACGGCCTCCCTTGCAACGTTCACTTCAGCCTGGCGATGCTTCCACTACTTACAGCACAAACATAGTAATGACCGTGTCAGCCTGCAGTCGTCCACAGTAGGCCCCCCTCGGCTACCCGCGCGCAGCCCGCTCTGAGCTCACGCGGGGGACGGCCTCCCTTGCAACGTTCACTTCAGCCTGGCGATGCTTCCACTACTTACAGCACAAACATAGTAATGACCGTGTCAGCCTGCAGTCGTCCACAGTAGGCCCCCCTCGGCTACCCGCGCGCAGCCCGCTCTGAGCTCACGCGGGGGACGGCCTCCCTTGCAACGTTCACTTCAGCCTGGCGATGCTTCCACTACTTACAGCACAAACATAGTAATGACCGTGTCAGCCTGCAGTCGTCCACAGTAGGCCCCCCTCGGCTACCCGCGCGCAGCCCGCTCTGAGCTCACGCGGGGGACGGCCTCCCTTGCAACGTTCACTTCAGCCTGGCGATGCTTCCACTACTTACAGCACAAACATAGTAATGACCGTGTCAGCCTGCAGTCGTCCACAGTAGGCCCCCCTCGGCTACCCGCGCGCAGCCCGCTCTGAGCTCACGCGGGGGACGGCCTCCCTTGCAACGTTCACTTCAGCCTGGCGATGCTTCCACTACTTACAGCACAAACATAGTAATGACCGTGTCAGCCTGCAGTCGTCCACAGTAGGCCCCCCTCGGCTACCCGCGCGCAGCCCGCTCTGAGCTCACGCGGGGGACGGCCTCCCTTGCAACGTTCACTTCAGCCTGGCGATGCTTCCACTACTTACAGCACAAACATAGTAATGACCGTGTCAGCCTGCAGTCGTCCACAGTAGGCCCCCCTCGGCTACCCGCGCGCAGCCCGCTCTGAGCTCACGCGGGGGACGGCCTCCCTTGCAACGTTCACTTCAGCCTGGCGATGCTTCCACTACTTACAGCACAAACATAGTAATGACCGTGTCAGCCTGCAGTCGTCCACAGTAGGCCCCCCTCGGCTACCCGCGCGCAGCCCGCTCTGAGCTCACGCGGGGGACGGCCTCCCTTGCAACGTTCACTTCAGCCTGGCGATGCTTCCACTACTTACAGCACAAACATAGTAATGACCGTGTCAGCCTGCAGTCGTCCACAGTAGGCCCCCCTCGGCTACCCGCGCGCAGCCCGCTCTGAGCTCACGCGGGGGACGGCCTCCCTTGCAACGTTCACTTCAGCCTGGCGATGCTTCCACTACTTACAGCACAAACATAGTAATGACCGTGTCAGCCTGCAGTCGTCCACAGTAGGCCCCCCTCGGCTACCCGCGCGCAGCCCGCTCTGAGCTCACGCGGGGGACGGCCTCCCTTGCAACGTTCACTTCAGCCTGGCGATGCTTCCACTACTTACAGCACAAACATAGTAATGACCGTGTCAGCCTGCAGTCGTCCACAGTAGGCCCCCCTCGGCTACCCGCGCGCAGCCCGCTCTGAGCTCACGCGGGGGACGGCCTCCCTTGCAACGTTCACTTCAGCCTGGCGATGCTTCCACTACTTACAGCACAAACATAGTAATGACCGTGTCAGCCTGCAGTCGTCCACAGTAGGCCCCCCTCGGCTACCCGCGCGCAGCCCGCTCTGAGCTCACGCGGGGGACGGCCTCCCTTGCAACGTTCACTTCAGCCTGGCGATGCTTCCACTACTTACAGCACAAACATAGTAATGACCGTGTCAGCCTGCAGTCGTCCACAGTAGGCCCCCCTCGGCTACCCGCGCGCAGCCCGCTCTGAGCTCACGCGGGGGACGGCCTCCCTTGCAACGTTCACTTCAGCCTGGCGATGCTTCCACTACTTACAGCACAAACATAGTAATGACCGTGTCAGCCTGCAGTCGTCCACAGTAGGCCCCCCTCGGCTACCCGCGCGCAGCCCGCTCTGAGCTCACGCGGGGGACGGCCTCCCTTGCAACGTTCACTTCAGCCTGGCGATGCTTCCACTACTTACAGCACAAACATAGTAATGACCGTGTCAGCCTGCAGTCGTCCACAGTAGGCCCCCCTCGGCTACCCGCGCGCAGCCCGCTCTGAGCTCACGCGGGGGACGGCCTCCCTTGCAACGTTCACTTCAGCCTGGCGATGCTTCCACTACTTACAGCACAAACATAGTAATGACCGTGTCAGCCTGCAGTCGTCCACAGTAGGCCCCCCTCGGCTACCCGCGCGCAGCCCGCTCTGAGCTCACGCGGGGGACGGCCTCCCTTGCAACGTTCACTTCAGCCTGGCGATGCTTCCACTACTTACAGCACAAACATAGTAATGACCGTGTCAGCCTGCAGTCGTCCACAGTAGGCCCCCCTCGGCTACCCGCGCGCAGCCCGCTCTGAGCTCACGCGGGGGACGGCCTCCCTTGCAACGTTCACTTCAGCCTGGCGATGCTTCCACTACTTACAGCACAAACATAGTAATGACCGTGTCAGCCTGCAGTCGTCCACAGTAGGCCCCCCTCGGCTACCCGCGCGCAGCCCGCTCTGAGCTCACGCGGGGGACGGCCTCCCTTGCAACGTTCACTTCAGCCTGGCGATGCTTCCACTACTTACAGCACAAACATAGTAATGACCGTGTCAGCCTGCAGTCGTCCACAGTAGGCCCCCCTCGGCTACCCGCGCGCAGCCCGCTCTGAGCTCACGCGGGGGACGGCCTCCCTTGCAACGTTCACTTCAGCCTGGCGATGCTTCCACTACTTACAGCACAAACATAGTAATGACCGTGTCAGCCTGCAGTCGTCCACAGTAGGCCCCCCTCGGCTACCCGCGCGCAGCCCGCTCTGAGCTCACGCGGGGGACGGCCTCCCTTGCAACGTTCACTTCAGCCTGGCGATGCTTCCACTACTTACAGCACAAACATAGTAATGACCGTGTCAGCCTGCAGTCGTCCACAGTAGGCCCCCCTCGGCTACCCGCGCGCAGCCCGCTCTGAGCTCACGCGGGGGACGGCCTCCCTTGCAACGTTCACTTCAGCCTGGCGATGCTTCCACTACTTACAGCACAAACATAGTAATGACCGTGTCAGCCTGCAGTCGTCCACAGTAGGCCCCCCTCGGCTACCCGCGCGCAGCCCGCTCTGAGCTCACGCGGGGGACGGCCTCCCTTGCAACGTTCACTTCAGCCTGGCGATGCTTCCACTACTTACAGCACAAACATAGTAATGACCGTGTCAGCCTGCAGTCGTCCACAGTAGGCCCCCCTCGGCTACCCGCGCGCAGCCCGCTCTGAGCTCACGCGGGGGACGGCCTCCCTTGCAACGTTCACTTCAGCCTGGCGATGCTTCCACTACTTACAGCACAAACATAGTAATGACCGTGTCAGCCTGCAGTCGTCCACAGTAGGCCCCCCTCGGCTACCCGCGCGCAGCCCGCTCTGAGCTCACGCGGGGGACGGCCTCCCTTGCAACGTTCACTTCAGCCTGGCGATGCTTCCACTACTTACAGCACAAACATAGTAATGACCGTGTCAGCCTGCAGTCGTCCACAGTAGGCCCCCCTCGGCTACCCGCGCGCAGCCCGCTCTGAGCTCACGCGGGGGACGGCCTCCCTTGCAACGTTCACTTCAGCCTGGCGATGCTTCCACTACTTACAGCACAAACATAGTAATGACCGTGTCAGCCTGCAGTCGTCCACAGTAGGCCCCCCTCGGCTACCCGCGCGCAGCCCGCTCTGAGCTCACGCGGGGGACGGCCTCCCTTGCAACGTTCACTTCAGCCTGGCGATGCTTCCACTACTTACAGCACAAACATAGTAATGACCGTGTCAGCCTGCAGTCGTCCACAGTAGGCCCCCCTCGGCTACCCGCGCGCAGCCCGCTCTGAGCTCACGCGGGGGACGGCCTCCCTTGCAACGTTCACTTCAGCCTGGCGATGCTTCCACTACTTACAGCACAAACATAGTAATGACCGTGTCAGCCTGCAGTCGTCCACAGTAGGCCCCCCTCGGCTACCCGCGCGCAGCCCGCTCTGAGCTCACGCGGGGGACGGCCTCCCTTGCAACGTTCACTTCAGCCTGGCGATGCTTCCACTACTTACAGCACAAACATAGTAATGACCGTGTCAGCCTGCAGTCGTCCACAGTAGGCCCCCCTCGGCTACCCGCGCGCAGCCCGCTCTGAGCTCACGCGGGGGACGGCCTCCCTTGCAACGTTCACTTCAGCCTGGCGATGCTTCCACTACTTACAGCACAAACATAGTAATGACCGTGTCAGCCTGCAGTCGTCCACAGTAGGCCCCCCTCGGCTACCCGCGCGCAGCCCGCTCTGAGCTCACGCGGGGGACGGCCTCCCTTGCAACGTTCACTTCAGCCTGGCGTTGCTTCCACTACTTACAGCACAAACATAGTAATGACCGTGTCAGCCTGCAGTCGTCCACAGTAGGCCCCCCTCGGCTACCCGCGCGCAGCCCGCTCTGAGCTCACGCGGGGGACGGCCTCCCTTGCAACGTTCACTTCAGCCTGGCGATGCTTCCACTACTTACAGCACAAACATAGTAATGACCGTGTCAGCCTGCAGTCGTCCACAGTAGGCCCCCCTCGGCTACCCGCGCGCAGCCCGCTCTGAGCTCACGCGGGGGACGGCCTCCCTTGCAACGTTCACTTCAGCCTGGCGATGCTTCCACTACTTACAGCACAAACATAGTAATGACCGTGTCAGCCTGCAGTCGTCCACAGTAGGCCCCCCTCGGCTACCCGCGCGCAGCCCGCTCTGAGCTCACGCGGGGGACGGCCTCCCTTGCAACGTTCACTTCAGCCTGGCGATGCTTCCACTACTTACAGCACAAACATAGTAATGACCGTGTCAGCCTGCAGTCGTCCACAGTAGGCCCCCCTCGGCTACCCGCGCGCAGCCCGCTCTGAGCTCACGCGGGGGACGGCCTCCCTTGCAACGTTCACTTCAGCCTGGCGATGCTTCCACTACTTACAGCACAAACATAGTAATGACCGTGTCAGCCTGCAGTCGTCCACAGTAGGCCCCCCTCGGCTACCCGCGCGCAGCCCGCTCTGAGCTCACGCGGGGGACGGCCTCCCTTGCAACGTTCACTTCAGCCTGGCGATGCTTCCACTACTTACAGCACAAACATAGTAATGACCGTGTCAGCCTGCAGTCGTCCACAGTAGGTTATTATTATAGTTATTTTTTCCTACGCCTCCGCTGTACTCTTCTAATTAAGGGGACGACTACCTATGAATGTCCATACAAACGTTATACCAAAACCAGTTTGAACATATTTTCACCATTTAATGCTGATATTCGGATTTAGACAGTGTTTATCTAGGTTTCTACGTCTTTTAAAAAAAAAAACTTCCGCACCGACTGGCTCTCACACTAGCGCAAAGCGGGAACGCGGGCACGATGTGGAGTGTTTGTTGTCATTGCCAGTGTTAGACGATTACCTACATTACTGTGCTGTGCGTGCGTAATTATTATTGTTTTCCAACTTGTATTTTAATATTTCTTACACATGCCCTATACTATGAACTTGGATTTAGATATTTGCCTTTTGATTTGATATCGAGTTACGTACATTTTTGAGTTTTTTGTAAGTTTTGGTTTCCTTACCGAGCCAATGCTACAAAATATGGAAATGAAAATGAACCCATAGTACTAAGAGATGCTGAGAAACCTTTATTTTTCTGGTGGTCGCCACTGTAGATTCTGGCTTTCAGGAGTTGCAGTGGATGGAAAAGTGTGGCGGGCTGGTCCCACAAAAAAAGACATACCGGTCACTGAGTCTATCCGTTTCGTTCCAGGACGGGTCAGTAGACGCGGAGCGCAGCAACGTGACGGACCTGGTGTCCTCGTGCGACCCCTCGGGCAAGCGCACCATCTTCGTGCTCACCAAGGTGGACCTGGCGGAGGAGAACCTCGCCAACCCGAACAGGGTAAGTACACTTACTGACAGATATCTACTAGATGAACTATACGTGACAGCACAGAACTGTCAATGTCAAACAGGTGACATTGACAGTTCTGTGCTGCGGAAAAGTTTCGAATTAGGAACACTAGTTGCCACAGTCTATGCCTAGACTGTGCCTGTAAAGGGAGTGAGTAGGAACAGCCGCTCTTCTGATAAGATGTTGACATCTCACCGTGTTCACTTAGGTGGAGTGAACGACAAGTGAGCTGTCATTTCATCTAGTTTGTATGGTTTGTCAGCTCACTTAGTGATCACTTCCCCCACGCCTTCACTTCGACATGTTTACAGAATCGCACTGCTGGTGACAGTACAGAAGTGTCAGTGTCAAGTATTAATACAATGTGAGTCTTTATAATGTGCCCATACGCTAATGAGGGAAATACCTAATTTTATAGATGGAAAACTTGTTACAAAAAATATTATACATTTTTTAAAATTTATTATTTACTTTTTGAAAAGATTGTTCACAACTGTGACCCCAATGCAAACAAAACTGTGTATTTTTTTCAACTAAATGATCTATTGCAATTAAACGAACTCCATAATGATCGGGAGTAATTAGCCAACCTTAAAGAATAAACATAACGTTTATAAACTACCCTCAATTAATCTTTAATTAATAATAATCTTTTTTTTTAGCAAGAATCTGTTTTCTTTTCATAATTTTTTAAAGTAATCGTAAAATTTCTCAAAGTGGCGCCCCAATTCCCTACCTTTTATATTACTTTAGGATATTCTTCATCATATAAGCTACCGAATAGTAAAAATTGCATGTTTATAACTCATACATAACATTTTCTAATTAGTTACTAGCTGACCCGCGCAACTTCGCCTGCGTCACGTTTTCCTATAATGCTCCGCTCCTAATTGTCTTAGCGTGATCATATATCTTAGCCTTCCTCAATAAATGGGCTATCTAACACTGAAAGAATTTTTCAAATCGGATCGGAAGTTCCTGAGATTAGCGCGATCAATCAAACAAACTCTTCTGCTTTATAATATTACTAGCTGACCCGCGCAACTTCGTCTGCGTCACATTTTCCATTAATGCTCCGCTCCTGTTTGTCTTAGCGTGATGATATATAGCCTATAAGCTTCCTCGATAAATGGGCTATCTAAAACTGAAAGATTTTTTCAAATCACACCGGTAGTTCCTGAGATTAGCGCGTTCAACCAAACAAACAAACTCTTCTGCTTTATAATATTAGTATAGATTTATATAAATATATAAATCTATACTAATATAATAGTATAGATCCGGAAAATGTATTTTTTAAATACATTTTTCGTCTATAAAATCAGGTATAGTTTCCCTCATTTCGTATATGCACATTATAATGACTCTGTAGAGCAAAAGGATCAAATTTGCAATAGTAGATGGGACAGTCTTCGCCGTGTGCGTTCCCTATTAACTTTTGGAGATGTAATTTAGTTAGTGGGTAGGTATTGTTTGACCTAGTTACTGTGTTGTAAAAGTCACTATAAACAGTCGCTCCATGTATAAAAACCGGTCAAGTACGAGTCGGGCTCTCTCACGAAGTGGGAGGTTCTCAATTCGGTTGTATTTTTTTTTATGTTTGTTACCTCATAACTCCGAGAATTATGAACCGATTTGAAAAATTATTTTTCTGATACTTGCAGATTGGTCCCATTTAAATTTTATCAAAATCGGTTACGAAGTTTGGATTTTAAATCGAAATAGCTGGAATTCGTCTACTTGGATGATGTGTCTATGTCGTCCAAGTAATCGAAGTTGTGTATTTTGCTTTTCTGCGATTGTGCAGTGGTTTTGTTAGGTGTGGGGTACCACTAAAAATTGAAAAATAAAAACACTACAAAGTAAAAAATAACTTTAATTTCGGAAGTCGGTGTCAAAATACGAAGAAACTAACAAAAACACCGACTTCCGAAATTAAAGTTATTTTTTACTTTGTAGTGTTTTTTTTTTTTTTTTGAAGTCGGTTGTATTTTTTTGTAAAAAGTTTTTTTATTTTATTTGAGCTCCATGCCATAAAGCGTAAAAACACGTTTCTTGTATGCGAGCCGCCTTTTACTCAGCCTCCGCTGTCCGTCCGTTTGTCAGGTGTATCTCAAGAACCTTAATAGGTAGACAGTTTAAATTTTCACACATTGTGTATTTCTTTTACCGCTATAAAATAAATAACAAATTAAGGTTTATAGTACGGAACCCTTTGTGTGCGAGTCCGACTCGCACTTGGCCGGATTTTTTTATTTAATTTAATTTAAACCATTTGTGTAATAGAAAAACTCTCAACGAAAAATTCAACTGGCTACCTATTATGGTTATTGAAATTCAGCCTGCAGACAGACAGACGGACGGACGTACGGATATCAGAAGCTTCGGGTACAGAATCATAAAAAGGCAATAGATCCGGCAGAATATCATTTTGATGAGTGTTCTTTATTGAATGGCCAGATCCGCCGCATCCTCGAAGGCAAGCTGTTCCCCATGAAGGCGCTGGGCTACTACGCGGTGGTGACCGGTCGCTCGCGCAAGGACGACTCCATCCAGAGCATACGGGAGTACGAGGAACGGTTCTTCAGGTCTTCCAAGCTTTTCAAGTGAGTACTACTATCTTAATTTGCTATGTTTATGTGTGGGGTGCAAGGTTGTAAAAAATTATTTATTTTTTATAATATTACCTTAAAATAAAAAATATTTTTTTATTTTATTCAGGTAACTAAAAACCAATGTACACAAAAATCATAAAATCATAAAACAAAAATAAACTAACAATATTAGAAATTAAATTAAAACAAAAAAATAAATTAGAATATGTCAATAAATTTAAATGTATATTTAAATATCAATAAACTAAATTCAAAGTATCAATAAATTAAATTTAAAAGTGCCATAAAGTTAAATTTCAAAAAATCAAACTGTCTATTAGTCCAGTAGCCAGAAGACTTTGCCCTTCGATAATTCCAAAGTTTTTTATTTTTGGTGAGTGGATTCGTTTAGTAAATTCATTGCTATGTACAAAAATGCTAACTGTTTAGAGTTATGCTATAGGTATTAAGTAGGTATTTCCAATTATTTCGTGTTATAACAATATTAGAAAATTTAAATTAAAATACTATACTGGTTCTTTATTAGTACTATCTAAAGGATATAATAGTGAAAATGCTAACAGATAGGTACTGTGGAACAATGGAAAACTGAAAATTTCCCGTAACTCATTCAATAAAAAATTTAAGTTTTTCAAATCGTTTCCTATATACTTAGAGAGATTAGTTACACCTTACAACAAAAGTTCTAACAATTCAGTAATATGGCTGCACAAGTAATTGTATTTTTACTTTGCGATTAGCGAAATATTGAATTTAAGTTTTATAAATTTGCGCCTACATATTCGTATGAATAAACTTTACTATCATACAAAAGTTTCAACAGATACATGCTATGCCTTTTGTTTAATAAATAAAATACAATTTGGATATTGAGGCGCGGTGTAGGTACGCGGCAATTCGTGCAGCACGGGGCCGGCGCGGTAACACTACGAACCACACTCACAAACGTAGGTATGATTTCGCGAGTCATTCAATAGGTAGGCCTATTGAATGACTCGCGAAATCATTTCATTACTGTCACATGCACATCTCACACAAATCACTAGGTAGGTGCTTACTCTGTTCCAGTCCGTGACTTCTACGTACGTGTAATTATCAAAATCCCGTCGCTCTACTTTAAAAGAAATCTGTTTTGAAAATAGGTTGTTATACTTTATTTCAAAGAATTTAATACCTACCTACCAAGATCGTACTATGTAGACTATAATTTTATTATATTATGTAGCTACTTGTTATAGTGATAGAGGAACAGAGACAGAAAGTGGAGATTCCATTACAACATTTTTTTCCGGGATAGTTGTCCCGGGTTTTGGGACATCACTTAAGTAGGTACAAAAATAATTACAATTATTAAAGCAATAAAATTATTGGATTCAATAAGTAGGTACCTGTTTTTGTTTCATTATTTTTAATGTAGGTACACTTAGTGATACCTATCCCAAAACCCGAAACAAATTCCCGAAAAAAAAGTTGTATGGAAGTCACTTTTTGTCTCTGATACTATAACAAATGCTGTATACCTATTTCGATCTGACAAACAGATAGTGCTTTTAAATATTCATCGAACACTATCACATTATTAGACATCGACATACATCTTTTTAACAGTCCGTTCAACCTATTTTGACTTCTATTGCGTTGGTGGCATGACAAATGGCAGCTGCAGTAAACTGTTGGTATTATAATCACGTTTTTGCTTTTAATTCCATCCTTATGCCTACGGAGTACGGAATAGAAGTAAAAATCGGTTGAACGGTCTGTAAAAAGTTTTGTTTAAGGTGGAAGCTGCTCGGTATCCCGAAATTCAAATTTTTTTTGTGATTTTTGCAATTTGCCGGTCATTGTAAAGCTGTATGTTGAACAGAATAGAGTTCGCGATCGTAAAGAGCATTTATCTAAAGGAATATGACTATTGGAATCATCAATATAACCCTCTAAGTTCATAGAACTCGATTTAATGTTAATTCGTGAAAAAGTCATTCAATCGAGTTGTACCCACTCGATCTTATACTGTGCGGCTGCAGCGGCATGTCGTGTAGCTCATGTCAAATTTCCTAACAGTGACAGAGTTACGCGACCAGCCGTACCAGCTTGGCAGTGCAGGATCGAGCGTCGTATCGGTGAGGCTAGAGCACTCATCGGCAAACTTATCTGCTTCAGGGAGGGCAACACTCGCCGTAGAGTGACCGTTTACGTCGGTACAAGCGGCGAGTGGAACGATACACTCAGAATCGCACATTTCAAAGCAATGAGAGGTGGGTTTATAGGGCTTGGGAGCGACCTGACCAAGGTGTGACTGATACGCGCCTACCGGATGATGACGCCATGTGTTCATTCTGGCGCAGCATCCAGCAGGTCGGAGCCTGTCAGTCATACCGAAGGCGATTGGACTCTGGAAGTCGAACGCGCGTGCGAACCGATACCAGAGATGGGGGCAATTACTATCAGCCTCCAAGATGTAGCTCGTGCAGTCCGTCCGTTGCCTAACTGGAAATCTCCAGGACCGGACGGGCTGCACAACTTTTGGATAAAATGGTTCCAAGGATCGCACGCTCGCTTGGCATCTCAATTCCAGTCTGCCTTAGAGTCAGGGTCGCTGCCCCAGTTTCTAACTACAGGAATAACCCACCTGCTCCATAAATCAGGTAGTACCGCGGAGCCTAAAAATTATAGACCGATCACGTGTTTACCGGTCTATAAAGTTCTTACATCCATTTTGAGAGCTAAGATGAACCATCATATTGATAGTAATACTATTATGTCTGCTTCTCAAAATGGATGTAGGAAGGAGTCCCGCGGTACTAAGGAGCTGCTCCTCATTGATATTGCCACTAGCCAACAGGTTCGTCGTTCCCGCAGGGATCTGTCGACATGCTGGATAGATTATAAGAAGGCCTATGACTCAGTGCCACATGAACATGGCTCATGAGGGTGCTGGAGCTGTTTAAAGTTAATGCAGTTCTACGCACCTTCCTGATATCGTGATAGGGTATCCAGGGTGTCGACAGACCCAGGTGAACAGCGAACACTATCCAGGGTGTCGACAGACCTAGGTGAACAGCGACTCGATGAGGATCGAGCGAGGCATATTTCAGGGCGACAGTTTAGAGTCCACTGTGGTTTTGTCTGGCCCTTAACCCTCTCAGTACATTGCTGGAGCGTTCGGGGCAAGGCTTCCGGTTGAGAAGAGGTGGTCAGGTCATATCGCACCTCCTTTACATGGATGACTTGAAACTATTTGCTCCTAACAAATTGCAAGTGATGAAGCTACTGAAGGTAACAGAAACCTTCAGTAGCGCCATCAGGATGGAATTTGGTGTGGATAAATGTGCGGTCATGCATGTAAAGCGAGGGGAGATTATGGAATCCGTGGGAACGCAACTCTCGGATTCCATACACCTTAGGTCCCTCTCCTCAACCGAAACTTACAAGAATTGGGTATGTCGGAAGCGTTAGGCATCAATGCTGCTGATATGAAACAATCGTTGAGGGAGCGCTTCTTGGGCCGCCTGAATAAAGTGCTTAACAGTCTTTTATCAGGCGGAAACAAGGTGCGTGCCTACCACGGTTGGGTCATGCCGGTGTTGATGTACTCTTTCGGCATACTCAAATGGACTCAGACAGATCTTGACGCCCTGGATAGAAGGGTACGCTCACTGCTTACCGCAAATCGGATGCATCACCCACGGTCATCGGTGATGAGGCTGTATATCCCGGGGAAGTGCGGGGGTCGTGGCTTCTTAAATGCTAAGACCCTGCACAACCGCGAGGTATGCAGCCTGAGGGAATTCTTCCTAGAGGCCGACGTGGGTATGCATCGAGATGTGGTAGCGGTGGACAAAGGCTTTACCTCGCTCTCCTTGGCTAACGAGAACTGGCGCAAACCTGTGGTATTAGATACTAACGACCGCAGGGAGGTATAGCAGAGCAAGGAGCTTTACGGACGCTTTTATTGGGTCCTTCATGGGCCCGATGTAGACTTTTTTGCGTCTTAGCCTGGCTGCGTTTTGGTGACCTCTTTGGGGAAACCGAAGGTTTTGTCTGTGCGATCATGGACGAAGTTATGATGACGAACAACTATCGGAAATACATTGTGCAGGACGGTACAGTTGACATATGTCGGGCATGTCACCGACCCGGGGAATCCATCCGCCACATTATTTCCGGTTGTTCTAGTCTGGCTAACGGAGACTTTTTGCACAGGCACAACCTTGTAGCCAGGGCCATCCACCAGCAACTTGGTCTGAGATACAATCTTGTGGAATCGGAAGTACCGTACTAGGTATCTGCCCGACCCAGTTCTCGAAAATGGCAATTGCACGTTGTACTGAGATCGGTCTATCATCACTGACAGGACTATTGTTGCCAATAAGCCTGACATAGTGGTGATAGACCGACTAGAGCGTCGCGCAATGATTGTTGGCATAGCAGTCCCTCATGATGAGAACCTCGTGAAGTCTGAGAAAGAGAAACAAAGTAAGTATCTTGACTTGGCTCGCAAGGTTGTCGACATGTGGGATGTGAACACAGCAGTCACTGTGCCAATAGTCGTAACGGCCAATGGCATAATAGCCAAGAGCCTCGATCAACATCTGAAGAGGCTCTCGTTGGGCAGCTGGATCAAGGGCTTGATCCAGAAAGCAGTACTCCTGGACACGGCGCGTATTGTTTGGAGGTTCCTCTCTCGGGAGCCCTGACCACCGCACCGGTAGCTTGGACCCTGTTCCCGATGCCGGTGGGCTACTATTTTTATATTTTAAAAGTTTTTTTTTTTAATTAGTTTTATAGAAATATTTAAAAATGTAAAATATATGTACAAAAAAATAAATGGAATAATAAAAATATCCTTGGACATTTCACACAACGCCATGTAGTCCCAAGCTAAGCAACCTAATGCTTGTGTTATGGTAACGAGATGGCTGATAAACTACTTATAGACATATTTTTTTTTGTAAATACATACATATTATAGATATAAAAACACCCAGACTCGGAATAAATACTTGTAGGTCGTACAAATATTTGTTCCGTTCGGGAATCGAACCCGCGACATGCTGCGCAGTAGTCAATCACTCAATGGGTATAATTCTTCAGATAAATATGCGTTACGGCCGCGAATAGTATTTTGTTTAACTTACAGCTTCACAACTTCACACTGACCGGCAAATTGCAAAAAAACATAAAAATAATTGAATTTCGCGGGCTACCCTGGCGCTTCCACCTTAAATGTCTTATCTTATGGTAAATGGAGTACCGAGTATAGCTCCTTTGGATGCATTTGTGACTAATTTATAGTTGCACTTTCTAGTATGGCGACCATCACTCTGTTGTCAGTATCTACTGCTCTGAAGTATTACGTGATTATAATACCAACTGTTTACTGCAGCTGCCATTTGTCATGCCACCAACGCAATAGAAGTCAAAATAGATTGAACGGACTGTTAAAAAGATGTATGTCGATGTCTAATCTTATTTTGATAGTGTTCAAATTATTCAATTCAATTTTTAAGGTTATGGCTGTGATAGTGTTCGATGAATATTTAAAAGCACTATCTGTTTGACAGATCGGAATAGGTAGGTATACACTGTTTTTTCTGTTCCGTGAGTATACAGCATTAATTGTTATCTTTGTGATATGTATCAGAGACAAAAAGAGACTTCCATACAACTTTTTTTTTCGGGAAATTGTTTCGGGTTTCGGGATAGGTATCACTAGTGTACCTACATTAAAAATAATGAAACAAAAACAGGTACCTACTTATTGAATCCAATAATTTTATTGCTTTGATATAATTATTATCTACTATTGATATTATTATTCCATTTATTTCTTTTTTTGTACATATATTTTACATTTTTAAATATTTCTATAAAACTAATTAAAAAAAACATTTAAAAATATAAAAATAGTAGCCCACCGGCATCGGGAACAGGGTCCAAGCTACCGGTGCGGTGGTCAGGGCTCCCGAGAGAGGAACCTCCAAACAATACGCGCCGTGTCCAGGAGTACTGCTTTCTGGATCAAGCCCTTGATCCAGCTGCCCAACGAGAGCCTCTTCAGATGTTGGTCGAGGCTCTTGGCAATAATGCCATTGGCCGTCACGACTATCGGCACAATGACTGCTGTGTTCACATCCCACATGTCGACAACCTCGCGAGCCAAGTCAAGATACTTACTTTGTTTCTCTTTCTCAGACTTCACGAGGCTCTCGTCATGAGGGACTGCTATATCAACAATCATTGCGCGACGCTCTAGTCGGTCTATCACCACTATGTCAGGCTTATTGGCAACAATAGTCCTGTCAGTGATGATAGACCGATCCCAGTACAACGTGCAATTGCCATTTTCGAGAACTGGGTCGGGCACATACCTATAGTACAGTCAGTCATCGCGCGCGCGCTGTCAGTAGCGGTCGCCGATTTTGTCTTACGAAAATGTCAGTAAACAAATTAGAGTGTACGAGTTGTAATCTAGTGATATCGGAAGTCCTTGCTTTCATACGAGATCGGCATCATGTAGTCGATAATGAAAGCTTGATAAGAATCTGTGAAACTGCCTTTTCTGAAGAGGAAATAGATGAGGCGAAGAAGTTGTTGTTTATATCCACGAAAACATCAAGAAAACTGGTTTCGAGACGCAAGAACAAAAAACAAAAAGACCTGGAAGATATGATAACCGTGTTTAAAACAGTAGACCCTGATCAATTACCAGTGTTTGTGGCGTACGATCTACACAAACTACCACCAGTTTGTTTTGATCACGTCGACGTCACAAAATTATTGAAGGATATATTGGTTTTACGGAAGGAAATTGAAGACATAAAGAGCGATTATGTGACAAATGCCCAATTAGAAGAGTTGAAGCAAAATGTGAATTTGGAAAAATCGAGTCCGTTAATTAATTCAAATGTTAACATGAAGAAACGAGGCGGAGGGTACATGTTAAATTGTGATAGCGGCCCTTTTGGCCTCCTACCTCACATCGAACCGCGGCCGGCAAACGTCGTCGATGTATCGCGTTCCAGTCGTAAGGATGTGAGTCACGATAGTGCAAGCGAAACGCCGCCGGCGCCGATATATCGCTCTCTCGTACACACGCATTCCGGAGGTGTTACTCAGCCTAAACCTGTCTCTCTTGCACCTGTTAACTCGACTATGCTTGAGAACGAAAGCTTAGTGGCCGTAGACGATGCATGTAAACAACAGACTTTGGCAGATATTGTAAAAAAAGGCGATTGGAAGGAAAATAAGCATGAAGAGCAATGGATATTGGTTCAAAAGTCAAAAACGAGAAATCGATTTGTTGGCATGACTGGAAAAGCTGCTTCTAATTCAGTGGGAAATTTTAAGGCCGCCGAGATAAAAATACCTGTGTTTATCTCTAATGTGAATAAAGATACAACTGAGAAAGATATATGTGAATACATACAGCAAAAAACTACTGAAGTTGTAAAATTGGAGAAAGTCAATATGAAGTCGGAAAGGCAATATAACGCCTTTAAGTTGTTTATACCTAAACACAAATTATGTACTTTTTTGGATGACAAATTCTGGCCGGAGGGAATAATGTTCAGACGATTCATTAATTTCAAGAAAGGAAAAGTCTCAGAAATTTTTAATGATAATACTGTAGTAAATAATGGATAATAACATCAAAAGGAATGTAATCTTATCGACATTCAATTGCAAGAATGTCATTCGATCAGCTGATTGTGTTCGCAAGCTGTGCAGAGTCGCTGATGTAATTGCACTTCAGGAGACTTGGCTTTTACCACATGATGTGCCTTTTCTCGGTAGTATTGATGATAGTTTCGCGTATGCGGGCAAATCCGCCGTTGACACGTCTGCCGGAGTACTCATAGGAAGACCGTATGGTGGAGTTGCGCTTCTATGGAGGAAATCAGCGTTTACGACGGTATCAGTGGTGCAGTGTGTTAGTGATCGTCTGTTAGCTATTCTAGCTAGTTCCCTATTGATATTCTCAGTGTATATGCCGACTAACTCGTCTGATAATTTAGTAGAGTTTACGGAGTGCTTAAGTGAAATTATCGCCATCACTGAGAACATAAATGTTGAATCAGTGTTTATATTGGGGGACCTTAACGCACATCCAGGTGAGCGCTTTTCAAATGAATTATTAACAGTCTGTGGGGAGCAATCGTGGTCATGTGTTGATATGGAACTACTTCCGAAGGACACATTTACGTTTGAGAGTACCGCTAACGGTGCATTGCGTTGGCTTGACCACTGTGTGGTGAGCAGTGCGGCACGTCATTTAGTTGTAGATGCGTCAGTTTTGTATGGAGTCTATTTGTCAGATCATATTCCTTTATTAATTGAATGTAATATTGATTTAATAATACCTAAGCTGGCAAACCCAACCTATATTTGCAATAAGGTAATATGGGGTGAAAGAGATATCAATCAGATTAATGAATATTTCAATTTTTGTAATTCAAAATTAAAATTAATAGATTTTCCAGATGATTTTCGGTATTGTGCGCATAAAATGTGTTCTAATGCAAATCATGTGAAGTTGTTAGATACAATGTATAGTAGTTTGGTTAGCATTTTAAAGGAAGGTGCCGAACGAAGTTATGTATGTAAACAGATGCGTCATAGTAGCAAAAGATACATTCCTGGCTGGAACAAATATGTTCGTGACGCCCACAGAGAGGCTCGACTGTGTTACCAAACATGGTTGTTTTATGGTAAACCTGCTAGTGGTTATGTTTACAATAAAATGTGTAAATCTAGAAAAACCTTTAAGATCAATATGAAATATTGTCAAGATAACCAACAGCAGATAAAAATGGATATTTTAGCTAAACATCACACTAAAAAGAAATTTGGTTCATTTTGGAAATCAACAAACAGTTTGAATCCGAAGTCGAGTCCCCCGGTGAGCGTGGCGGGCGTTCACGACCCAGCTGATATAGCCAATGCATTTAGGCGTCATTTCCAGATTGAGTCACCTCTTACTGGATCTGTGCAGGTGTTTGATGCTGGAGCCAACACTGGGGACATTTCTGTTGTCTTTACGGCACAAGAAATTTCAGCCATCATAAGGAAAATGGAGAGGGGTAAATCCCCGGGTCATGACGGCCTCAGCATCGAGCACCTGAGGTATGCGGGGGGACACTTGCCGCGTGTGCTAGCTTTGCTGTTTAACCTGTGCGTTTGTCATGGTTACTTACCGGATGACGTAATGTATACAATGGTAGTGCCTATTGTGAAAAATAGAACAGGTGACGTCTCTGACATTTCGAATTATAGGCCCATTTCTCTGGCCACTATTATAGCAAAAGTGTTGGACAGTCTGCTTGATAAGCAATTGGCTAAACACCTCGAATTACATGACGCCCAGTTTGGTTTTAAGCCTGGACTGTCAACTGAAAGTGCAATCTTGTGCCTCAAGCAGACGGTTCAATACTACACAGACAGGAAGACGCCTATTTTTGCTTGTTTTCTGGACCTCTCACGGGCATTTGATCTTGTGTGTTATGATGTTTTGTGGCGTAAACTAGAATGTGAAACTACATTACCATCTGAAATAGTGTCTATATTTAAGTACTGGTATAGTAGTCAAAGCAATAGCGTGAAGTGGAATGGTTCGCACTCGGACGTGTATCGGTTGGAGTGCGGGGTGAGGCAGGGGGGGCTTAGCTCTCCCCGGCTCTTCAACCTTTACATGAACCAGCTGATCCTTGAGCTCAGCAGCACCTATGTTGGATGTCATATTGACGGGGTGTGCGTTAACAATATCAGCTATGCCGATGATATGGTGTTGCTGAGCCCATCGATCGGTGCTCTGAGGCGACTGATCGCTATATGCGAAAACTATGCGGCGAATCATGGGCTCAAATATAACGTCTCTAAGAGCGAACTAATGGTTTTTAAAGCTGGCAGTTTAATATACTCGTGTATTCCAAATGTAGCACTTTGTGGAGAACCACTACGAAGGGTGGATAAGTTTAAATATCTAGGTCATAATTGGATCACGGAAGATCTAAAGGATAATTGTGACATTGAAAGGGAACGTAGGTCGCTGGCTGTCCGTTGTAACATGTTGGCCCGCAGGTTTGGACGTTGTACGAAGCCAGTTAAAGTGACGCTTTTCAAAGCTTATTGTCAGTCTTTCTACACGTGCAGCCTGTGGGTCGACTTCACTCAGCGGACATACAGCGACCTACGCGTTCAATATAATAATGCACTGAGAGTGCTGCTGCGGCTGCCGTGGCGGTGTAGTGCGTCGGGGATGTTTTCAGATAATAATATTGATGGTTTTGCCGCGATTATTAGAAAAAGATGTGCATCCCTGATGTCTCGTGTTCGCGGCAGCACCAACAGTATTCTCAGTGTATTCGCAGATCGGTGGGATTCCCCGATGTTGCGGAGGTGGATGCGGCTCCACACCGAAATTTAATTATATATTTTATGTGTCTGTTACCTACTAACAATAGAATTTAAGTAAAAATTGTTACTAACCCTATGGACCCCGGTCTGAAATAAAATTATTCTATTCTATTCTATTCTATTCTATTCTATTCTATAGTACGGTACTTCCGATTCCACAAGATTGTATCTCAGAGCAAGTTGCTGGTGGATGATCCTGGCTGCAAGGTTGTGCCTGTGCAAATAGTCTCCGTTAGCCAGACTAGAACAACCGGAAATAATGTGGCGGATGGATTCCCCGGGTCGGTGACATGCCCGACATATGTCAACCGTACCGTCCTTCACAATGTATTTCCGGTAGTTGTTCGTCATCATAACTTCGTCCATGATCGCACAGACAAAACCTTCGGTTTCCCCAAAGAGGTCACCAAAACGCAGCCAGGCTACGGACGCTAAAAAGTCTACATCGGGCCCATGTAGGACCCGATAAAAGCGTCCGTGAAGCTCCTTGCTCTGCTGCCATACCTCCCTGCGGTCGTTAGTATCTAATACCACAGGTTTGCGCCAGTTCTCGTTAGCCAAGGAGAGCGCGGTAAAGCCTTTGTCCACCGCTACCACATCCCGATGCATACCCACGTCGGCCTCTAGCAAGTATTCCCTAAGGCTGCATACCTCGCGGTTGTGCAGGGTCTTAGCATTTAAGAAGCCACGACCCCCGCACTTCCGCGGGATATACAGCCTCATCACCGATGACCGTGGGTGATCCGATTTGCGGTAAGCAGTGAGCGTACCCTTCTATCCAGGGCGTCAAGTTCTGTCTGAGTCCATTTGAGTATGCCGAAAGAGTACATCAAAACCGGAATGACCCAACCGTTGAAGGCACGCACCTTGTTTCCGCCTGATAAAAGACTGTTAAGTACTTTATTCAGGCGGCCAAAGAAGCGCTCCTTCAACGATTGTTTCATATCAGCACCATTGATGCCTAACGCTTCCGACATACCCAAATACTTGTAAGTTTCGGTTGAGGAGAGGGACCTTAGGTGTATGGAATCCGAGAGTTGTGTTCCCACGGATTCCATAATCTCCCCTCGCTTTACATGCATGACCGCACATTTATCCACACCAAATTCCATCCTGATGGCGCTACTGAAGGTTTCTGTCACCTTCAGTAGCTTCATCAGTTGCAAGTTGTTAGGAGCAAATAGTTTCAAGTCATCCATGTAAAGGAGGTGCGATATGACCTGACCACCTCTTCTCAACCGGAAGCCTTGCCCCGAACCCTCCAGCAATGTACTGAGAGGGTTGAGGGCCAGACAAAACCACAGTGGACTCAGACTGTCGCCCTGAAATATGCCACGCTCGATCCTTATCGGGTCGCTGTTCACCTGGGTCTGTCGACACCCTGGATAGTGAAGGACCGTCCTCCACTGCCCCATACACGACATCAGGAAGGTGCGTAGAACTGCATTAACTTTATACAGCTCCAGCACCCTCATGAGCCATGTATGTGGCACTGAGTCATAGGCCTTCTTATAATCTATCCAGCATGTCGACAGATCCCTTCGCGAACGACGAACCTGCTGGCTAATGGCAATATCAATAAGGAGCAGCTCCTTAGTACCGCGGGACCCGTTCCTACATCCATTTTGAGAGGCAGACATAATTGAATTACTATCCTATTGATATAATTATTACCTATTATAATTAGTACCTACTTAAGTGATGTCCTAAAACCCGGGACAACTATCCCGGAAAAAAATGTTGTAATCGAATCTCCACTTTCTGTCTCTGTTCCTCTATCACTATAACAAGTACCTAGCTACATAATTCATATAATAAAATTATAGTGTACATATTACGATCTTGGTAGGTAGGTATTAAATTCTTTGAAATAAAGTACAACAACGTATTTTCAAAACAGATTTTTTTTAAACTGGAGCGACGGGATTTTGCTAATTACACGTAGGTAGAAGTCACGGACTGGAACAGAGTAAGTACCTACCTAGTGATTCAAGTGTGAGATGTGCATGTGACAGTAATGAAATGATTTCGCGAGTCATTCAATAGGTAGGTACCTACGTTTGTGAGTGTGTTTCGGAGTGTTACCGCGCCGGCACCGTACTGCACGAATTACCGCGTACCTACACTGCGCCTCAAAATCCAAATTGTATTTTATTTATTAAACAAAAGGCATAGCATGTATCTGTTGAAACTTTTGTATGATAGTAGAGTTTATTAATACGAATATGTAGGCGCAAATTTATAAAACTTAAATTCAATATTTCGCTAATCGCAAAGTAAAAATACAATTACTTGTATTTTTACTTGCAGCCATATTACTGAATTGTTAGAACTTTTGTTGTAAGGTATAACTAATCTCTCTAAGTATATAGGAAACGATTTGAAAAACTTAAATTTTTTATTGAATGAGTTACGGGAAATTTTCAGTTTTCCATTGTTCCACAGTACCTATCTGTTAGCATTTTCACTATTATATCCTTTAGATAGTACTAACAAAGAACCAGTATAGTATTTTAATTTAAATTTTCTAATATTGTTATAACACGAAATAATTGGAAATACCTACTTAATACCTATAGCATAACTCTAAACAGTTAGCATTTTTGTACATAGCAATGAATTTACTAAACTAATCCACTCACCAAAAATAAAAAACTTTAGAATTATCGAAGGTTTTGTGGAAAAAATATTGTATTCTTACTGGACTATATTGTAACCCTCAGCGCCCGACCCTAAGGGGCCGTTTTCTAAAAAAAAAACTTTTTTATTTTTTTGGTCGGTCATGTTAAAAATTACATAATAATCATATTTTCTTTTTCCTGGATTTTCATCCGTGTGACATTTGGATACACGTGGTCTGTGAAGTAGTTCATTTGAAATTCATACCTCCCAGTCCCAGGTCATGTGTATCCGAAAAGATACATAGGTAAAAACCACGTAAACGTTTTTTTTCTGTTTCAAGACTCAAGAACGCGTTTTGGAAGAAAATGTAATAAACGACATGAATTCTGAATCATGTTTTTTCTTACCTATATTTTTTATCTATTGCTACAGTGTAAGTGTTAAAAAGTTCAAATAAGTTATTGAGGAGTATTCAAGTGATGATTCCGTTCAGGGCCCAAATTTTATGACTGACTAGCTGACCCGCGCAACTTCGTCTGCGTCACATTTTCCATTATTGCTCCGCTCCTATTTCTCTTAGCGTGATGATATATAGCCTACTAGCTGACTCGCGCAACTTCGTCTGCGTCACATTTTCCATTATTGCTCCGCTCCTATTTCTCTTAGCGTGATGATATACAGGGTAATTTGTAAAACACCAGAAACCTCTTAGGCAGTGAAAGTACACATGATTATAAGCAACTTTTGTTTTGGTAAAACTCCGAAATCTCGAAAAAAATATCAGCTGTTTCATACATTTTCATTGGCTAAATACTGCATTTTGTATGAAACAGCTGATATTTTTTTCGAGATTTCGGAGTTTTACCAAAACAAAAGTTGCTTATAATCATGTGTACTTTCACTGCCTAAGAGGTTTCTGGTGTTTTACAAATAACCCTGTATAGCCTACTAGCTGGCCCGCGCAACTTCGTCTGCGTCACATTTTCCATTATTGCTCCGCTCCTATTTCTCTTAGCGTGATGATATAATTTTCCATTATTGCTCCGCTCCTATTTCTCTTAGCGTGATGATATATAGCCTACTAGCTGACCCGCGCAACTTCGTCTGCGTCACATTTTCCATTATTGCTCCGCTCCTATTTCTCTTAGCGTGATGATATATAGCCTACTAGCTGACCCACGCAACTTCGTCTGCGTCACATTTTCCATTAATGCTCGGGTCCTTTTAGTCTTAGCGTGATGATGTAGCCTATAGCCTTCCTAGATGAATGGGCTATCTAACACTGACCGAATTTTTCAAATCAGACCAGTAGTTCCTGAGATTACCCCCTACATACAAACTTACAAACAAATGTTACCTCTTCATAATATTAGTATAGATTATAATATTAGTATAGATAACCTTACTCGATAAATGGGCTATCTAACACTGAAATAATTTTTCAAATCGGTCCAGTAGTTTTGGAGCCTATTCAATTCAAACAAACAAATCTTTCCTCTGTATAATATTAGTGTAGATGAACACTTTAGTGACACAAGTACAAGTGACGACAATGACAGTCAGATTTGGAACCTTCCTAGGTTTTCCAAGGCGTTTGTCAACATTTTTTAATTTCAAGTTCAGTTATAATTACTTTTTTACTATTTAGTCTTTTCCAGTGCCTTATTAAAGATATATTATAAAATAAAAACACACAAAAATCATAAATGGTTATATTGATTACCTACCTCCTATCCTAGAAATAGCAACCTAAAATTAAAAAGTCTATAATTTTTTTGAAAAATAACTGATCCCCAGACCATTCATATCTGAAAAATGCGACAGGCCAGGGCTTTCATTTTTGCGTAAAATAAATGTATAGAAAACGTGTTCCTAAAGGATACACAGGGCGTTTATTATGTAGAAAGATGTGTAGGTATACTTTTGAATACACAGTGTTCCAAACACTGTGACAAAAAGATACACATGGCGCCTAAGGTGTTAATAAATTAAACTTTGGATTTATATTACAATAGCGTAGTAAGCTGTTTGTACCAGCGCCAAGTCACAACTTTAAAGCTATAAAAAAAAAAGTTAGTTTCCTCGTGTCACATCCCTATTTACTTGTCATTACGTTTGAAGACAGGTTTATGAACAACCCTAATACTGGGATAATACTCGGTAAGTATTAGTGGGAGGGTTTTTGGGACTGCCGTCTCGGACAAGGAGCTTCGTATAATTAAGATAGAACTTCACTTAAGGTAAGTTCGTTTAATCTTATAATTATACTCTCGGATTGTCCGAGACGGTTTAACGTGTAGATGTTTGAAGTTAGGTTGTGAATAACCAGATTTAGTAATAAAAAATATTATATAATATGTAAAATTAGCTCCTTAAGGTAATTATAAAAATCAATAATAAAATTATAACATTACATTAATTGGTAACAATACAAGGAAAATAATCAAGAAATTATGTGTTAATAACAGTATTACATATTGCCCTACTAAACTGGGTTGGATCTTGATTAACAGGTCTATTGTAATGCCTGGCAAAGATGGCAGAATTTTGAGACCACCCTGCAGCTTTTCTGATTACATCAATACTGACGCCGGATCTGTTTGCAGCAGACGTTGACGCATGTCTGGTGCTATGGGCTGTAAAGATGGTGACATCAATTCCTGCTTCTTTCAACGTCAGCTTGATCCAACGGCTTATAGTCTGCGTTGATGCGTTTCTATAAGGTTTCTTGAATGTAAGAATTAATTCGTCTGTACTCTTTCTTATACAACTTGTCTGATTGATATAAGATTTAATGGTGTTGGCAGGAATAGTAGTAGCGTGGGTATCGTACCTAGCGCCATCACAATTATTTCAAAGCTAAAAAAAAAATATATATGAAAACAGTTCTCTTCCATTGGCCAACACTTTGTGTATGTGTCATTTCGTTAAAAGCTAGTTAATGTAAACAACCCTATTTAAGGGCAAAACTTCAGTAGGGACGGGTTGGAAGACTGTCTCGGAGAAGGAGCTTCGTATAATTATGATAGAACTTCACTTAAGGTAAGTTCGTTTAATCACATAATTTTATTATACTTACTCCTTCTCCGAAACAATTTTTACGAGTAGATGTTTGAAGTCAGTTAGGGTTGTTTATGAGTTAGTAATAACTTAGTAATAGCATTAGTAACATATTTATTTGTAATACAATTCAAGTTAGTAATATAACAAATTAAAAATAATGGGGTTCAACAAAATCAATCAGATATTACAATACGACACGGTTGGCGCAGTGGTTGAGCGATTGACTGCTGCACAGCATGTCGCGGGTTCGATTCCCGCACGGAACAAATATTTGTACGACCTACATGTATTTATTCCGAGTCTGGGTGTTTTTCTATCTATAATATGTATGTATTTACAAAAAAAAATGTATATAAGTAGTTTATCAGCCATCTCGTTACCATAACACAAGCATTAGGTTGCTTAGCTTGGGACTATATGGCGTTGTGTGAAATGTCCAAGGATATTATTATTATTATTATTTCTAGGGTATTCTTTATTTTGCTTCTCTTTTGGGAGAGTATATTACCTTATAGACGGGCCGGAGCCAAGTGTATAAGGGGAAAATTAAATTAAAAAGGTGGATGTCAGTGTTGAAGAAGTCAGGAATTTTCGAGTAATGCGACAGGTGTTAAGTATGGTAGCTTTTTGGAGCATGTTGAGTGTGTGAGCTGGCACCTGTAAAGTGTTGAGACTTTGAGTGAGAGCTTTTGGTATTATGCCAGTAGACGAAAGAACAATGGGGACAATATGGACGGCTTGAGCTTTCCATTGGGTTTTAATTTCTATGGCGAGATCTTGGTACTTACTGAGCTTTTCGTATATTGTGGTTTGAATATTGTGTGAGTTAGGTATAGCTATATCTATCAGGTATACTGTTTTATTGTTTTTGTCGTGGACGGTAATATCAGGTCTGTTGTAATGAATCGTTTTTTTCAGTTATGATTGTTCGGTCCCAATCAATTTTGCTATCTTTATTTTCTAAAATTGTTTCTGGTTTATATTTATAATACGGTATTATTTCACTAACAAGTTTATGTTTGTATGCTAAGTGTTGATGTATTATTGCAGCGACTTGGTCATGGCGGTGTTTATAATCGGTTTGTGCTAGTGATTTACATGCTCCTGTTATGTGTTGGATAGTTTCGGAGGCACTGTTGCAATGTGTGCACATATCTGTCATCTGATTCTGGTCTTTCATTATGTATTTTCTATAGTTACGAGTGGCTATTATTTGGTCCTGTATGGCCAGCATAAAACCTTCGGTCTCGGGAAACAGTTCGCCTCGTTTGAGCCATGCGTTCGACTTTATTTTATCGACGTGTGGCTGGCTCAGGGAGGCTCGGTGTCTTCCATGAAGAGCTTTTTCAGACCATGCAGCAATTTTTTGTTGATTACATACAATTTGTTCATTTATTTGCGTGTTTCTATTTTGTAGGTTTAGTGGTGTAAGTTTTTTATCTGTTTCCGAGACCTGTTTGTGTAGTAACGAATTTGCTGATTTCTTATGGAAGTAGGTTCTGAGTGAATGTATTTGTTTATTGTGTAAATTGTGAATGTCTATCAGTCCTCTTCCATCTTCCTGGCGTGGTAGTGTAAGCCGTTGTAAGCATGATTTGGGATGGTGTTTTCTGTGCTTGGTAAGGAGTGTATGTACAGTTCGCTGTAGTTTTTTTATATCAGTCTTTGACCATCGTATGATTCCGAAAGAGTAGGTGAGAATAGGTATTGCAAATGTATTTATGGCTTTAACCGTGTTTTTAGAGTTTAAGTTGCTTTTTAAGATGAGGCTAAGACGGTGGGAGAATTTTTTGAGCAGTTCTTGTTTTGACAGCTTTTGCTGTATCTGTCTAGATTGTTTAAAACCTAAGTACTTGTAAGTACTCTGTTCATCCATCGACTATCAATTCACCAGATTCAAGCGTGTAACTATTATTTTCTATTTTTCCTTTTACAATCGACAGAATTTTACATTTATCTACTCCGAATGACATACAAATGTCATCAGAAAATTGCTGTGCTACATCAGCTAGTTGGAAAAGTGCTTTCTTGTCTGCTGCGTATAACTTTATGTCATCCATGTACATTAGGTGTGTTAGTTTGTATTGTGTATTATTGTTTGCCAGTGTAAACCCTAAGTGTGTTTTTTTGTGTTTTTTATTATTATTAAAAAGTGTATTAAAATTTCTTCGAGGTTAATGTTAAATGTCTTATAGTAAGATGTTCTCTCTGTTTGTTTAACATACCAAGTGTATCTGACATCGACGCACAAACGATTTCCATGGGTCCAGGGCATGATTCTGGACACCCTAGACTTAGAATTTTTCGTCGGCTTTTTTCTCATTTTTTTCAAGGGTTTTTTTACTTTAGACTGCTCATAATCGTTATTCTGACCTAACCCAATGAGATTTTAATAAAAAAATAATTAATTAACTACTTTCACTAAAAAGAGCAATCTGAATAAAACCACAAATAGATATCAGCTCAACTGAGCTGATACCTATTTGTGAAAAAAAAAAGAAAAAATGAGACAAGACCCGACGAAAAATTCCAACACTGGGGTGTCCAGAATCATGCCCTGGACCCATGGAAATCGTTTGTGCGTCGATGTCAGATACACGCGGTATTATGGAATTTCACAGATGTTAAAGTATTCATACAAATGTAATTTAGATAGATACCCACAAGCACAATGATTGTTGTAAATTGCAGCGTCAGAAAGTGTTCGGATGCTTAGGCTGAACAGTATATACAACTGGTTTAAAAGAGTGTCCATTGAGTTTCTTGCACGTTCTTCTCCATAGGATCTACACTCTGGAACGTGCAACTGCCGCGCTGGAGACAGAGTCGGTGAGTGTGTGAGCGACAAGAGCAGCAAGTTGTTCTGCAACAAAGAACAACTTGCTGCTTTTGTCGCTAGCGCGGCAGAATTAGCTTCTTCATCTATTTGACTGACAGACCTTGACTATTCAAAAGTGCCTGTAACTGGTCTATTTGAAATGAAGGATTTGGATTTGTATTTATGTGTCATAAGTCATTTATTAATTTGCTGTCCAGTGCCGGTCCTTTTAACATTTTTAACTGGTGCGAGGACTAAAAATGGAGCCCCTCTAAATAAAAAAAATGTCTAAGCAGTTGCTTTATTTTCCACCAGAAAAAGCAGTAGCTTCAGATTATTCTGCTGTCAAAAGTTCGTTAACCAGTTTGTGCGAATACCTACCTAAGTATAATTATGTGATGTGGTGGACAACTGAAAAATAATTTTAATGACTGTCAACTTTTATTTTTTCTGTTCAAACATGGCATTAAGAGTCCTATTACGAATCGTAAATGCTCGTTTGCAATAGACGAAGTTAGGTTGGTCTGCGTTGGGAGTACATCTATAGTCTGCGAAACAATTTTGATACTTACTAGTCTGAATAGGATTATAGTTTATTTGGGCACACGCGCGAGACTGAGGAGCGCGCGCGCTGAATTGACGCAGAATATATAGTACTTTAATTTTATTTATTGTAATTTTGTTTAATTATATTGACAAACGAAAACTAATGAAAAGTACTCATTGTAGATTGAAATTTTATATCATATTAATTTATTTGATAAATTTGTTTTTATTTGGAATATAATGGACGCTGAATCAAGACATTTCTGGCTTAAATTAGGCTTTCTTTACGTTTTTTTCCGTGAAGACTCAAGGAAATTAAAGAAATTCTAGAACTCCAATAAACAAGTAAAACATTCAACTTACCTTTTAGTAATTTTAGCTTTTAAAAGAATTGATTGTAACAATGTGAATTAGACCGTCAAAGTTCCATCGCCGACATTTTTTCTTGCAAACTGAGTTCGTAAAATATTTATAGTAAATTACACGAAAAGAAAAATGAAAATGTGTAACTCTAACTTACAAGAAAGAGACTGGCACTATCGTTATTCATGATCAAATAATTAAAATATCTTACTGCTGCTGATAATTACAGCGTCTAAAATCATGAATTTCCGTAAAAAATGTAATAGGACTCTTAATCAAATCTAATGATTATTCAGCAAAAATATAAAAATAACCCTATAGAGCTACTTTTCTAGCTTTAGCACTTGCATTTTTCATTTTTTTTTAATTCAATTCAATTAACAAAGTTGCTAAAATATTAGTTAAGTTAATCATAATGGATTGTAATTATAGAAATTGTAAATTGACTGATGATTTTAAAAGATGTGTTGTTGGAGACTTTCTTTCGCAGTTTTTTTTCTCAGCTATAACATCTTTCCGTAATGGTGGTAGCAAAAAAAATTATCTCGACGTTCAAAAAATGGTACAAAACATGTCTTACTTTGAATAAAATCATTTGAATTTTGAATTGAATTTTTAACATTTCAAAATTTCATTAACCTAGCTATAGCATATAGCCTTAAATTAAACCCTTTAATAAGTAAAAACTTCAATAACTCAAATTATTAAACGTTTCCCTTCGTCTTTATCTTATCAAGGTTCTAAAAATGGCGCATTCGAACCGTAATCGGGCACCAACGATAGTCTGCTCGAACACGAACGTAATACACTAGAAAGGAAGTTATAAACAATACTTCTGTTTTATTTCGAATGCTTCTATAATAATCTAAGTACGTACATACTATTAGCCGTTAAAGTAAACTGTATACAAATAAATACACTCGCGCGCGTTTGAATTGACAAGTCAATAGACAATGCCTGCCTAGTGAAACAAGTGACGGACGAAAGTTCACCCCCGCGGCCCGTTCCCCCGCAATTTTGTTCGTGCGCGTGTTACGCGACGTCTTTTGTTTCAAGTCTTGGTTCATTTTAGCGGCGGTGCGAGCGGTGCGGTCGCACCGCTCGCACCGCCCTAGGACTGGCCCTGTATGTGTCAGGCTGATCCAAAAGTAATGATAATATAATCGGTTCATATTTTCTATTCTAATAATAAAGCTGAAGATTTTTTTTAAATCTTTGTACTTGCTCTTCTCTGGAACTACCACTCGGTTTTGGAAAATAACGTTTTGCATTTGATAGCTTAGATCTTTTTACTAGACGCCTTTGGCCTCACGACCATTCCTTCCCTTTTTTCTTTTCTTCTTCAATTATTATATTCTTCCATTTCTTATTATTTTTTTTGTAACCTTCTTCTTTCAATATCCGATTATCTCATTACTTTTTGATCAGGTATGTCTGTTGGTTTAGGTCAAATCTTGGAAGCAAAATTAGAACAAGTTTATCTGATCCTACAGAGTTGATTTTTTAAGTGTTTTTTAGGTCTCCAATTATCCATTACTAGCTGACCCGTGCCCACTTCGTTGGGCGGTAAACATTTTAACTTGTGATGAAATTATGAGTGTGGTTCGGTTAGTACTGACTGCTATGATTTATTTCCTGACGGCCAAAAGGAGGATTTTGTTTTTATTGCATAATAATATGTATGTAGCTAGGCTAGCGAGCTGCGAGCGCTCAGCGTTAGACTCCCTGTCCCTTGTTGCAGAGACATGCTGCTTTAAATCACTGAGACGCTGTGCACGTTCAGCGCTAGATTCCCGAGCACGGACCTGCGATGTTCTCCAGCTTTGGTTAGCAAGCCGCTGTGAACGCTCGGAGCTAGATTTCCCAGCGCGTGCTTGCGAAATATTTGGCTATTCCTCGAGAGGCTCTTCCGTACGGCGTACTCGAGCTGCTCTTGTCTCATGTCTGGGATGTCTGACGGGAAAGTTGTGATATCCTTTTAGGCATGATAAACAATCGCTGAAACTGTCCGATATCCCAAAAACAGAAATATCACAGCTTCGAACTCGAAGAATGAGAACGAAGTAATATTGTAATTGTGTTTTGAGAAACCGAACAACCAAAACAATTTTAAAGACCAACAACATTCAACCAACTACGTACAACTCACCTACCAAACGACAAAAGTTAAATAATAACTGGAGAGGGTCATTAATCCGCAGAAACACCACGATTCAGAAAAATGACGTAATTGCACAACGCCGTCTATGGGTAAATTGATAAAACGTCCGTACGAAGCATGTTCTAATGCGGTTCGTGAATGGACGGCCCGGGCGGCGTTTTGCGATTTAGTAATTTTATATTATCTTCGAAACTATTCAACCAATTGACATACTGTTTTGGGCAAATCGTATCTCTATGATGTTCTTGTGATCAAAATAAATTTTTTTTCGATAAGGTTTAGTATTTTGTTGTTTAAAAAATCGTCCAAAGATAGTACGTCGAAAAATATTTTTTTTAACACATAAAAGCTACTATATCTGCTAAAATATAAAAGATAGAAATATGGTGCCGCGGACTTTTTTGTAGAACTATTCTAGGCGGACCAGGTTGCCATACATTGTTTTCAATTATATACAACTGTTAAGGCAGCGCACGCAAATAACTCTGTTGTAAGAGCTATTTTTTTCCGCCTAGATAGACAAAAATTGAGATAGTTCGACTAATATGCATGATATCTTTATAATTTATAGCCTATAGCACTCACGAATAATGTAGCTTTCTACCAGTGAAACAATTTTTCAAATCGGACCAGTAGTTCCTGAGATTACCCCCTACATACAAACTTACAAACATACAAACTTACAAACAAATTTTACCTCTTTATAATATTAGTATAGATATAAGCCAGCGCGTGCTCCGCGCTCGCTGCCGTTTCGTGCAATGCGCCCACCTGCTGCATTTGTAGAATTTGCTCCTCAGTGCTTTAAGACTTGTGATGGCACGTCACATCGATTTTATGTTTCCATAATGTTATATTGATACTATATTGTTCACAGAGACGGACTAGTAACCCCTTCACAAGTGACGACGCGCAACTTATCGCTAGCTGTAGCAGAATGCTTCTGGCGCATGGTGCGTGCGTCCGTCGAACAGCAGGCCGACGCCTTCAAGGCCAAGCGGTTCAACCTGGAGACCGAGTGGAAGAACACCTTCCCCAGGTAACTAGCTCTATCTGAAGTAGACAATACCAGATACACCACGAAAACTTTGATACTGTTTCTCTCTGCAGAAAAAGTGGTATCATCGTCTGCTTATATTTCGATCGGCTTCCAGTCAAACCGGATTTAGTTGAATGCCATAATTTCCATAATTTTACGTTGAGCGACTTTTTTTTTTACCTCCACAATCCAGTACTTAGAGCAGCTATACTCAACCTGCGGGCCGTATGTGGCCCGTCATGTTTTTCCGTATGGCCCTGTAACCTAGCACGTTAATAATGCTATATTTAGTCAGTCTATCTATGTCTGTGTCTGACGACGTGTTGAGACTGTTCGTTACCAACTATTAACGTGAAATAATTGGCCTGTCATATGAAAATCCTGTCACAAATTCAAAGTCCTATGCATGTACGAGTACTTAGATGCTATTTAGAAATATAGAATTTTATTTCAGTGTAGGTGACAATAGTAGTCATGGAATGGGCCACATTGCATGACTACCAGAGAAAAAAGTTTCAGCACGGCTGACTTGAGGAATTTATTGAATGCCACAGGACCTATGCTGCAATTAACGTAGCCATCTGGGCCCAAACGATCTAGGGAGTTATCCATCAATTCGAAAAGAAGTAACTAGATTACACGGTATATCTAGGCAAGACTGGAGTCAGATTTTCCGTCATTCAAAAATCTGTAACGACTGCCAAAGATCTGCTAATCACAGCCGAGAACAACGGCTTCCTGCCTAATCTGTTGTCTCGTGCGACCTGTGATTGAATAGTTCCGCTCGATTGCAGACAGCGCGAACTGGACCGCGACGAGCTGTTCGAGCGCGCGCGCGCCGAGCTGCTGGACCAGTCGGCGGAGCTGTCGGCCGTGGCCGCCGCGGCCTGGGAGGCGCGCCTGCAGCAGGCGCTCTGGGCGGCGGCCGCCGACAGGGTCTTCGGCAGCATCTACCTGCCCGCCGCTGCCAACGCTCAAGCTGATGTTGGTGAGTCAGTCTACACGGCATCTCCTGTCGACAATAATTCTCTATTCTTTATTGCCTACCATAATGTATACAGTTGGAAGAAAATAATTATAGTAGTCAATTATGGACCCTGTCGGGCACAGCATAGATCAAGTAGGAGAGAGGAGGAAGAGCCCTGCGGCTTTAATGTCATAATTTAAATAATTAGTTAATTAGCTAGTTAATTGTAATATTATACAGAGTTAAAATTAATAATAATATATTGTTTAAAAATTATTCATTTATTTAGCAACATTGTAATGAATTATTTTTTATTCATGTACCAATTTATATTTTTATTTATTAATGAATAGTCAAGGTAAGTTAGTTATTGGGCATGGGAGGCCCATCATTGTCAATTGAATTACGAATTCAATTATAATTTATCATTTAAGTATTCGCTTTATAGTAGCATTTGATTTTAAGGAAAAGCTTCAATTTATTTATAAAAATATTATATTTATTTATATTTTTATTATGTCGAGTAACTTATTATATTTTTTTATAGACATGACAAGTGTACTATTGGAGTGCAATGTTAGTCGCGATATCTACTACTTACTACTATCATGTACGCAACTTAGGAGTAGAATTGACTGCCTGAGTCCGTGTTTCCCGTTAGCTACAATCGTGGTAAGCGTGCTCCATCGTTGCTTTCCATCAGGTGAGACTGTGTGGTCAAACGCGAGCCTATCAATAATAAACCGGCCAAGTGCGAGTCGGACGCGAAAACGAAGGGTTCCGTACCATAAACCTTAATTTTTATGATCTGTTGTTATAGCGATATAAAAGAAAAGGGACTTAGTGATAGTTTGACGGCTGATAGGGCAGAATGGAAGAAAAAAACGTGTTGCGCCGACCCCAAGTAACATGGGATTAGGGCAGGAAAATGATGTTATAGCGACAATAGAAATTCACAATCTATGAAAATTTCAACTGTCTACCTATTTCGGTTTTTGAGATATAGCCCGCTGACAGACAGACGGACGGACAGCGGAGGCTTAGTAATAGGTTTCCGTTGGTTACCTATTGGGTACGGAACCCTAATAAAACGTGCCTATCACACAGGCTGCCTGGTCATCACGTTTTGATAAATATAAGTAGCTTTTGCCCGCGACTTCGTACGCGCATATCCCTTTTTTACCCGCGACTTCAGCCGTACGCCGACGCGATTATCAGCCTGTAGTGTACCTCTGATGAGCGCGCGCTATTGCCGAAAATGACAAAAAAATCCAGAGGATTATTTTAAGTTGAGTTTAATTTCTATTCATTTGACGCTACGCTTACCAGTGTACCTTCTGTAAAGCGAAATTTGTGCGGCAACAAAAAGAACCGCGACGAACTACCAACGAAAGCCTGCAATGCGGTATCAGAGCATTTCATGCCATTTGAACATGTACAACAACCCGAATATAATTTCAACATATTCAATATATTAGAGCAGTTGCCCACCAGACTTGTGTCTGGTCCCATAAGTACAACCGTCTGTCCGGAGGATCATCCCTTTTCTATAGAGGCTTGCGGGACTTTACTCATCTGCCTAGCCTTTTCCTAACTGTATTTGGGTCGGCTTCCAGTCAAACTGGATTTAGCTGAATACCAGTATTTTACGTAGAGTGACTGCCTACCAAACCTCTACAACCCGTTAACTGGGTAACACGGTACTACTTAGCAAGACTGGTGTCAGATGTTCTGGCTTCTGACTATCCGTAACGACTGCACAAATGACAGCCGGGACCAACAGCTTTACGTGCTTTCCGAGGCACGGAGGAAACTCGGTATGTTAAGATGGTCACCCATCCACAGACCAACCTTGGCAAGCGTTGCTTAACCTGGGAGATCGACCTGTGCGGCTGCTAATGTTTAGCCACGAGCTCCACAAAGCTTGCGGGACTGTCTCTTCACTTTTTATTCTATTTCTAATCCTGTCCTAGATGTAATGCTCCCAGTGGCTCGTCAAGTCAGGTCAGCCACGCGTCAGATCAACAACGCTATCGACGCGACGGTGCACACACCTTGTGCCACCACCGTATGGCTCGATCCCTATTCTTATGACTCAAGTGAGATTTGTACACTTTGTTTGTACGGTTGGTTGTATTGCTCCTAGATAGTCACATTGGTAGAATAATCATTGGTTGAAATCATTTGAGTTAAAAGTAGATGTGAGCAAGAAAATGTTCATGTAAATGACTAAATAGTCAGAATCGCCATGTCATCGGAAAATGGCAAACTACGTAAGATTGTAAAATATCGCGTGAAATTGTATTTTTTTTTTTTTTTTGTAAATAATACGCGGATGTATTGGAAACTATTGAATTTGGATGGGATATATTATTTACAAAACGATTTTTTCGTAATTTGGCGGCAAATTATAATCTAACCAAGATTTATTACAATCTTACTTAGTCTGTCACTTTCCGTTGACAACCACAATTAATATAATATTGTAGTCCAATAATTTCATTGGTTGTAATGATTGCGTACTCAATACTTTATTGCATTCCATATGTATTACATAGATGGTATAAAATGGTTGAAGAACTAATATGGACCCACAGCCACACATGTCAGGCACAGCCAATAATAGGAAAGAGGAAGAGTGCGTATTTTGTTGTAACTTGACAAATAACTCGTTTAGTCCTACTTTTGAGAAAATCCCTCTAACAACTGTCATGACTGTTTTACTGTTACTAATATGTTTAAAAGCAGCTGTAAAAAAAAACACGGCCAAGTGACCAATTTGAATCTACTCTCTAAGCCCGAAGTCCGTAGTTTCAGCCTTCGTTACGTTTTCTACTTCGAGCTTAGACCACATACGGAATATTAGGGAAAGGTCAATGTACTTTATTGCAAGTTAAGCTGGTGCCTACCATGGGACTTGGCCATCAAGGAAGGCAATCCTGGCATAGAACCCTAACCAACTACCTGCGCTAAAACTATCCGGAATTGTCCGATGGCGATGGTTTAGCGCCAGAAATGACGCAAAATTCCCAAAAATGCGTTGTAAGTATCAGGAAAGCTGGCCTCAAACGGAAAAGCCCGGAGTTTGAAATATCCGATTTATCAATCTCCCGATTTCTGGGCTGAAGTGTTTTGTTTATCATTGCGGTCGATCAATCATTGCCAAACTATTGTCTCATTTGTGTAGACGAAGTCGAAGATAATTTCAGTATTCGTGAACTTGCATTTCAATCAAAAACCCTCGCTCATTTTCTTAAAATTATTACAGACAAATTTAACACGTCAGTGGACATAAAGCTGCGGGAGTGGGCGGAGGCCGAGCTGCCGAACGCCTCCATCCGCGCCGGGCGCGAAGCCCTACGCGAGGAGTTCACCGAGCTCATGGCGCGGGCGCAGGACTCCGACCCCGTGTACGAGCCCGTCAAGAGGGAGGCCGTGGAGGAGGCGCTGCGGAGGCATCAGTGGGAGGACCGCGCGCAGGATGTGAGTACATAGATACAGTTCTCCGAGCTCATGGCGTGGGCGCAGGACTCCGACCCCGTGTACTCTTGTGTGCCCTACCCCTAGAGTGCAACTCAAACCCGCGTAGGTGCGAAGTGACGAGGTGACCCGCGAGTTAAGGAGATGGTGAGCGTGTAAACCATCAGCGATGATAAGCTCGCGTGGGACCGCCAGAGCCCCGCAGCGCCGGATCTGTGACAGAAACCATGCCTGCATGTTGCGTGCTTGCTTGACGGGTGGTAATCAGTTACTACCTTTGATAAAAAATTTAAATAATATACAGCGTGAGTCTTTATAATGTGCACATACGAAAATGAGGGAAACTATACCAAATTTTGTCGACGAAAAACTTTTTTTTACGGCTATTTTTAAAAGTTTGTTCACAACTGTGACCACAGTGCAAACAAAACTGTGTAACTTTTCAACTTAATAATCTATTGCAATTAAACAAACTCCATAATGATTGGAAGTACTTAATTAGCCATCCTTTGAAAATAGTGTTAATAAACTACCCTCAATTGAAAATTGAATGTAATTCTAAGCTAGATATGCACACAATATTTGTACGCCTCCTGGCATAACATAGCGATCTGTTAATTAAAAATAAGATCTGTATTTTCTTTACCTATGTTAACAAATAAATAAATACAATACAATACAAAATAATCATGATTATTTTCTTTTCATAATTTTTTACAGTACATATTCGTAAAATTTTTCTAAAGGTTATAGGCCCCCGATTACCTACCTTTTTTATTATTCATCATATTAGCTACCCAATTTAGTAAAAATTGCCTGTTTATAACTCATAAACAGTTTATGATATTTTCTATCAAGTGGTATATTTAGTAACTATTTTATATTCAATCAATGCATGTTATGTTTATAAAAATAATTATTTTAAAATAATATCAATCGTTGCTTATTTTAATTGATCTGGATTTAGATTCAGTTGTTATATCTTGTGAATATTAGAAATATTGTAATTAAATATTATATATTATATTACTTATCTATTTCGCAGTTGGTGCTATTATAAAAGTTTTTATATATTGCGTTAAGATGGCTTTCACAATTTTTCTTGAATTTTAGCGTTTTATTCGAATTTTGATGTGTGATTTTGCTTTAGATATAGCCTTAAAAAAAAAATATATGCCTAAGACAGTTTGATCATTTATCTTGGGAATGTTCTAAATAAATTTCAATTTCTTCACGTACATCAGTAAAATCCTTGACTCCGCAAAGGATGTTTCACAAAACGTTGCTTTAGGGAATCTTTTGATGCCTTGGTACACCAAAGATATTATAATTTAATCATTTATAAAAATGTCCACGGTACAACTGTATCTTCTAATTTGGAATGTTCAAATCAATTTATTACGATTCATACAGTAATACACCAAATAAATAATTCTGTAAAACTGAGAGTTATTGACAATTTTCCGTACGAAACTATAATTTTTATCTATGAAATTATAATTCAAATTCAAATAAAAAATATTTATTAATTAAGGTGGCGTTGCTATATTGCTTGAAAAAAAAAAATTGGTCTAATTAAAAGTAAAGTAAATATTTTTAAATAATTGTTGTATGCAATGCAAAAATCAATATAAATCTTGTGACGCGCGGTATTCAACTTTAGTCTTCCTGAGCAATTCGATTTTGTCAAAGCGCTCACCTCTCGCGCCCAGACGTTATTACGTCACCAAATCCTTGACGGCCCGCAGCGCCGCGGGCGACCGCTTATCATTCTCAAGTGGGTAATCTGACACCGGCCATAAAAAAACGTTATCGCAAAGTTTGTATAGTTTGTATCCTCACAATTGAAACGGTTTCGGGTTCGTAAATTATGTCGTCATGAAATAAAGCATAAACAAAAGTCTTATTAGTACTCGAGAAATATTTATATCCTATTGAAATGAGAGAACTTGCTGAATGTAGTTATGTTGCTGTTTATGTTATTTCTGACAAAACTATTGGATCAATTTACACAAAAATTTGGGAACTAGCTTATGGAAAGACAAGTAATCTAATGACAATGACCTTTTATATGAGTTCTATAGCCGATTATAGCAATATTCAAGCTCAAACTTCATAAAGTGCGGCGCCGTTTGTTGTTTTTTATTGCGTAATTCAATGCGCTATTTTGATAACGATTATCAGAGTTATATCAAACAGATTCCAATTGGAAAAGCTTGTAGAATACTACCTATATATTCATCAACGCATTGTTAACTATAAATCGTTACAATATGCTTACTTTAATTGTAAACATTGCCAGAAACCCAAACAATAACAATTTTGACCTTGACGAACACTCGGAACTACGTAACTTTTGTTGGCTCAACAGAACAAGTTTTGTGATGTTATTTCATGCAAAAAACTAGCTACATACTTGTAGGAAATACTGATAAATGATTATTTATCCACTTACCCTTGAATATTGCACTAAAAACACACAAAATTCACTAAAATAACTTCACCACTTGGGCGCGAAATCACCGTGACATAGAAACTTTGACTAGAGTTTTTGAAATGTCAGGTGTCATTTTTTTAGTATGTTTTTTTTTCTAGAGTTGGCAAATTTTATACACCATAGAGAATATTCATAGACAAACGAATCTAAAGCTTAGTTGACTCAAAAATAATGTTTTAATCAGTCGGTGTGTTCGGGGTCTCATGAGACCCTACGGGACTCAACTGCGATTGTTAGAATTTAGGTGCACATGTGCACCTACGGTGTTCAGGAGGTTGAGCGTGTATTCCGTCCACTAGCGCCGCCAATCGTTTTTTATTATTTGTGGTAAATTTCAGACACGTAGATAAAAAACCGCTCTGTAGTGCACTGAAGAAATGTATTTATTATGTTTTGAGAGTTATGTTTTGTACTTTAGAACATAAATAGTTGCCAAAGTCGATATTTTTGCTAAAAGTGGCCACTTTTAGCAATAATTGCCGTTTTGGCTATTTAGCCATGAGTTATGTATTAAAAATAGCTGTCAAAAAATAATAGATACATTTCTTCAGTGCACTACAGAGCGGTTTTTTATCTACGTGTCTTAAATTTACCACAATGAATAAAAAACGATTGGCGGCGCTAGTGGACGGAATACACACTCTTAATACGTAACACCTTATATACTTTGTTCCGAACACTAGAAAGTGGTGACGGGTTTTGGGACCTTTTTCAGGGTTCCGTACGCAAAAGATGACCTAGGGAACCCTATTAATAAGCCTTCGCTGTCCGTCCGTCCGTCTGTCTGTCTGTCTATCAGCGGGCTGTATCTCAAGAACCGTAATAGGTACAGTTGGAATTTTCAGATTGTGTATTTCTATCGCCGCTATAACAACAAATAGTAAAAATTAAGGTTTATGGTGCGATTTTTACAATAAAAAAGTGCTGATTCCAGCAAACTGTTTCCAGGTCCTCCGCGTGTTACAACTGAACGCCCTACAAGACCGCTGCGTGTCTTCACGCCAGGACTGGGACGCCGCCGTCACTCTGATGGACAGCGCCGTCAAACAGAGGCTTGAGATGACACAGCACGAGTTGAAAGAATTAACTGGTATGTAACCCTCAGTTCTCAACCGTGTTACCCAGTTAATGGGCTGTAGAGGTCTGGTAGGCAGCCGCTCTACATCAAATACTGGTATTCGGGTAAATCCGGTTTGACTGGAAGCCGTCCCCAATATAGTTACGAAAAGGCTAGGCAGATGATGTAACCCTCAGTTCTCTGTCAGCCTCCGTGGTCGAGTGGTCTAGACACTTGCCTTGTGATCCGGTGGTCGTGGGTTCGATTCCCACGGCAAGCATGCTTTGTAAATTTGTTTTCAGTTTGGCTAGGACATTGCAGGCTTGAATCACTTGATTGTCTGATAAAAAGATGGTTCCGCATTAGCGGCCGCCAAATGGTGGACGTTAAACCATGTTAGAAGCCCTTGAAGCGGTTTAGAAACTCTGACACCAAGGTGTGTGGGTTTTTAGAACTTACTGCTCACACGATAAGAAGGAGTTCAGTAAGACTAATATAGTAGCAAAATTACGCACTCGTCAACTGAAGGACAACATTATTTCTCAAGCACGTAAACGTAGGCAACGTTTACGTGCTTGAGAACGTCAACCAAGGACCTAGAAATTCAAGGCAAGGGTGTTCCGGTTTATGTTAATGAGCACTTAACAGTATTTAATAAAAGTCTTCTAAAGAAAACTAAAGATATAGCCAAAATTAAGGAATACCAGTTCACGTGGACAAAAAACTGCAAAATCCACGTGCGGAAAGCAGCTACTGTTCCTCCTATTTTTATTATGGACAAAGAGGATCTGAAAAAAATCGTTTAACATTCCGGGCAAGTCTTCTGCTCACTTTTTATAATGTTTTGTTTGATTGTTTTGTTTTTGTTTGTAATGTTTCGCAGCTTTGTTTACTTAATATTTATGGAAGCGGTGTTGGTCTTTCGTTTTTGCCGAGTCTGTGCTTACTGTGTTCTATGTTTTTTTCGCGCAATGTGAGGTAGTTGAAGTTTGTGTAGAGGAAACGCGCATAGCGAGAGTGCGTCAATTGAGGTACGCATTATATTTATGGGATTTGGTCGCTAATGGGTTTGATTGTTATTGGAAGGAAAATACGATGGTGAAAAAATCAATTAAAAGGCACTTCAATGTTATAGCTAATCTAATGATTAAAAAATCGATATTCAATTATATAGGTATACACTTCTGGACACATCTATTGGCCCACCTTAGAGTTTAGGTTTCGATGGCCCCTACCGAAATATGATTGCTAGATTGAACAAAAACTGTTGATGCAGTTTTAAACCTGATACATTTTACCATCTTTTTCGATCGTATTGTTTTAAATTTGAATTCAGAATACCATACGACATGGAGCTACGCCTAACAAGTCGGATATGCGCCTTGTTAAAGGCAATTGATTTTTGAATAAAAAACATCAAATAAAGGTTTAATTTAATAACGCGTGTTGCCTCCATGGGCATCTACCACAGCTCTCATACGATTAGGCATAGAGTTTATCAACCGCTCTATGAAATTTTGAGGGATCATCTCCCATTCCTCTTCTATGGCAGTTTTCAACTCCTGCATCGTCTGGGCAACTGGCTGACGAGCCCTAACACGTCTTTTTAGCTCGTCCCACATGTGCTCAATGGGGTTCATGTCTGGGCTTCTGGCTGGCCAGTCCATAACTGTGATGTTCACATCCCGAAGATATTCCCTGACGATGCCGGCCGCATGGGCTCTTGCATTATCATGCATAAAAAGGAAATTTGGGCCCGCATAGTCCGCGTATGGTATCACGTGAGGTTCTAAGCACTCACGAATGTACCTTTCAGCATTTAATGTTGGCAGCCGTGGTCCTGTAACAACCTCAAGTTGAGTTTTGCCGCTCGCGGATATACCGCCCCAGATAGTCCATGAGCCACCGCCATAAGCAACCCTCTCTTCAAAGCAGCATTGTGCGAAACGCTCTCCCTTACGTCGTTAGACCTTCTTCCTTCTATCATTGCCATGTAACACAATTTTAGACTCATCAGAAAAGAGTACACGGCTCCAATTTTGCTGTGTCCAATTTAAATGACTGCGTGCGAAATGAAGGCGCGCTGTTCGGTGGGCTCGCGTTAGTTTGGGCCCATTAGCTGGCTTGTGTGGTACCATATCGCGTTCTTTTAACCTTCTCCGAACAGTTCGAGCGCTCACAGATACTCCGTGGAAGTCGCGAAGTTGGTTTTGTATCTCAATGGAGGTAAGGTGACGATTTCTCAAGCTGGTCGTCACGATGAATCGATCCTGCCTTTCAGTTGTGACCCGAGATCGTGGCCTTCCTTGGCGACGAACAAAGCCGCCAGTCTCTAGGTACCTCCTATAAACATTTCGGACCGCAGATCGACTTAAATTAAGTTGAGCACTCACGTTTCTTTGGCTGTGTCCGGCCTGAATAAGTGCCACAGCTTGGGCGGCGACTTCAGGTGAAGTATCCATAGATTATTGATAGAACCTCACCTTAATGTTAAGAATAAGTAATGTTTGTTGCAAAACCAAAGATATCAATCACTTTTTCAAGAATTAAATCCAAGTAAACCAATAAAACCAAGTTTTCTTAGTATTCGATTGTTTGATATCAACAAACAGGCTCCAAATTGTCTTTTGTTTCTTTAAATTCTGTGTTCGAAATTCAAAAAAAGACTTGAATGAAATTGTGAATGTGCCAGGTTCAAAACTGCATAAAAACTTTTTGCTCGACCTAATATAAAATTTTAGCTAGGACCAAACGAAACTGAAAATACAAGGTGGGCCAATAGATGTGTCCAGAAGTGTACATAATAAGATACATAGTTATATGTTACTGCCTTCGTTACAATTATATGGAATTACAGTGGGATCTTATTTTAGGCATTCTGCATTCTCATACGATTTGCCTAGAATATAAAATCATTACTGCTGCTATAATCGTATTGTTTCGGGACGCACTTAAGTATGGCGCGTGGGTTTTACGTGTTAGCTATCTTCCAACGTACTTTTATAACTTTTTAGCAACTTACGTACATTATGCTGCAAAAGTAATTGGTTTATTAATTAATCCAAGCATCAGTAGTTATTATATTATGAAGATTAAGCAAAATACTTTTATTGTAAATCGTCGTGCGTTGCAGTCGCGTCACTCCTCCCCGGGATTCATGCCGTTGCAAGACATTTCTAATTATTACTCTACCCACGAGTGGCTCCTTATGTTCGCTCAGTTTTTGTCTAATATTGTCCTTTGTTTGTTATGTTTCCTAGATATACCTTCAGTAGAAGAAACCTTTTACAATGAAGCCCGAAATCTTAAATGTTTACTATCAGAACTGCCGTGGTTTAAGGACTAAAACTACACAATTCCGGCAAAATATTATGTGTACTTGTTATGATATAATTATAATTACGGAAACATGGTGACACAGCGGCATTTTTGATGGGGAATTGAGTGACAATAAATACGACGTCTTTCGTAAAGACCGTGATTTAGGCGCTACTGGCAAATCCTCAGGTGGCGGTGTGATGATACTCTCGCGACACGAGCTGGGTGCGTGGTGCGTTGAGCACGAGCAAAATACGATTGCTACGGAATTGTTGACCATAGTAATACCGGCTCGCGAGTGGTCGGCGACAGCTGATCTTTGCGTAAGCGTTGCCTATGTTCCGCCGGATAATCATCGGATACCTTCGGACATCGACTATGTCTTGCAAGGTGTCACGAAAGCATTTACTCACAGCAATAATATTTGTAATTGCTTACTTGTGGGTGATTTCAATCTCCCATGTATAAAATGGAATTTAAGTGGACCGACTTTTCTGAAGCAAAGTGCCGTCGAGGTGCAGAACGCTGCCGCGCGCTTAGTGAATGATTTGTCGTTTTTAGGAGTTACTCAGTATAATATACTACCCAATCACAGGGGGCATACTCTTGATCTAGCCTTCTCCAACTTGCCACTTGAAATAACTGAGTGCCTATCCCCCCTTGTGAGGACTGACCTACCTCATCCAGTTATTACTATAGAAATATCTGACCTTGCAGTTTCTCTGTTCCGTGAGTTGTCCACTCCTAGACATAATTATTTTATCACAAAGCTGACTTCGAACTGTTGAACAGTTATTTTTCTGAATTTGATTGGCGCTCAATTTTAGACAACATATTAACAAATGCTGCCGTTGAAACATTCTACAGAATAATTCAAGCAGGAGTTGATAAATATGTACCTTTTAATCGAAGACCAGGATCACGTAAATATCCTGTCTGGTATAGCAACTCTTTAATTAAAATAATTAAAGAAAAAAGCAAGGCACACTCGCGATGGAAACGGTATGGCAATTTATTAGATTATGACGAATTCGCATTATTACGGGATAGAGAGCGACAAGTCCATGAGATTTGTTATAATAAATACGTGCAGGAAATGGAACTTAATTTAAAAAATGATCCAAAAAAGTTTTGGACCTACATAAAAAACATGCGTGGGGGCTCCAATTATCCGAGAATGTTGTCTCATAATAATTTCAATTATTCTGATGGTCGGGAAATTTGCGAGGCTTTCAACGACTTTTTCCATGATGTATTCGGTGAACCCTCTGATTGTAGCCTGGCTAACTCATTAACGGAGGAGGAAGATCACTGTTCTGACATAATTTACAACTTACAATTCACTACGTCAACCGTGGAGAGGTCGTTGAGTGCCTTAGGCGTGGATAAAAGCCCTGGATGTGACGGTATTCCCCCAGTATTTTGGAAATACTGTGCAAAATCTCTGGCACCTCCAATTTGTACTATTTTTAATACTTCTTTAAAAGAAGGCACCTTCCCTAATGAATGGAAAAAGCTCTCATTGTTCCAATTCATATAAAAGGTTCGCGGACAATGATACTATAGAGGTATTTCTTTACTAAACACAATTGGAAAAGTATTTGAAAAGCTGGTATACAACGCTATCTATCCATATATTAACAGAGGAATCTCTTCAAAGCAACATGGTTTTTTGAAGAAACGCTCGACACTCTCAAATTTAGCCAGTTTCTCTAATTTTGTTCTTGAGAATACAGATAAGGGGGGGCAGGTTGACGTGATCTACACAGATTTCGAAAAAGCTTTCGATCGTGTGGATCACGTCATGTTGCTCAGAAAGCTGTACAGGCTGGGTATTACGCGGGGATCTTTTACGATGGGTACAGTCATATTTATTTAAACGCTCACAAGCTGTTGTTGTAGGAGGTTACCGTTCCAACTTTATTGAAATCCCTAGCGGTGTTCCCCAAGGATCCCATTTGGGACCCCTTTTTTACAACGCTTATCTATTTGATATCACGGATTCCTTTGAACACTCTGATCACTTAATGTACGCTGATGACAAAAAAATCTATACTATACTAATATTATAAAGCAGAAGAGTTTGTTTGGTTGAACGCGCTAATCTCAGGAACTACTGGTCCGATTCGAAAAATCTTTGAGTGTTAGATATAGGTTATATATTATCATCACGCTAAGACAAATAGGAGCGGAGCATTAAAAGAAAATGTGACGCAGACGAAGTTGCGCGGGTCAACTAGTATTCTATAAAATAACATCATCTGAAGATTGTAAGGCCCTTCAAGAAGATCTAAATAACTTAAATAATTATTACGCAAAAAACAAGATAACGGTAAACGTTGCAAAGTGTCAATGTATCAGCTACACACGTAAGAGAAACCTCATATAATTTTAATGGCATTGTCATAAATAAAGTCCAGTCTGTTAGGGATTTAGGAGTTGTGTTTGACAGTAAACTAATGTTTTCAGATCATCTAAACCTCATTAGCACAAAAGCTTATAAGAACCTAAGATTTGTTCTTAGGTCATGTAAGGTGTTTAAAGATATTGGAGCTCTTAAATCTGTGTATTTTGCTTATGTGCGCAGCGTTTTAGAATTTGCGTGCCAAATCTGGTCCCCCCAGTACATAATTTATAAGAACCAAATAGAAAGGATACAAAAAAAGTTTATTAAACATCTTAATTATCGCCTCCTGAAACCTCCATTGTCTTACGAAGATAGCTGTCAAAGCTATGGTCTGCCAACACTCGAAGAAAGGCTAAAGTGATGGACATGTGTTTACTCTATGACATACTCAATGGTCGCCTTGATTGCCCGGACTTGGTCGCACAGATAACTTTTGAAACTCCACTATGGCGCACTCGTCACACGCCAATGTTGCGTGTTCCTAGGCACTCCACTAACTACGCCAAGAACTGTGTACTGACTCGCATTGCTCGAATTTATAACTCGGAATTCTCTGAAGTCGACTTATTTAACTGTACTAAACCGACATTCAAAAGACGAATAATGGAAATTATAAACGGAGATAAGTGACAAGCAACCAATGTTCTTCTTCCACTATCTTTTATTATTCAACCTTTATGTTTTAAACTCAAATTCTGATCTAAATTTAACTTCTACTTTTGTTTTGTTTTATATTGTAAGTTTGTTTGGCTGTTTAATTGAAATAACTAGTCCGTTCGCAAGTGTTATATATATCCCAGTTATACAGGGAAACCCATTATTGGCCATTATAAATGTAACATGCCTATTTGTAAAATCTGATTATGTATCGCTGTTGGTTTCCTAAATAAATAAATAAGTAAATATCAGCTGAATTCTGAAAATTACTTTGATATCAAAAACTTCTGACAGGTTTTCCTGTAAACTATAGGGAAACACCTAGTATATTTAAAAAAAAATAGGCTCAGTCGTTTCGAAGATAAAGGAGATGGAATGGTCAAACTATTTTCTTTAATAACTTTGCAATGAAATATTTTATAATTATCAAAAATAAAATATTTTTGAGACCCGACATTGCACTCGGTACCGTCGGAAAAACTTTTTTTTTAAGGTTTCAAATAGCGACCCGATTTTCAAAATGTATTTATATTCCTCACGCACCCATGTTTGGATTACAGACACTCACAGATGATTAAATGTGTACCAAGTTTCAACTGTGACATTATAATATATTATTATATCGTTTATTTAAACAAGCGGCACATTACATTAAAGATGACTGTCTTACAGTTATAAGAACACAATAGTTAATTTGCCTGAACTAGGATAAACCTGTGCTTCAGGCTAGAAAGTGCTTATTTAAACCTAATTAGCTTAAAATAATAAATTAACAATAAATGAAATGACTACAATTAAAATTTAAAATAAAAGGACACACCAAGTTTTACTTACAGACCGAAAGAAGATCTTCTGTCTCTACGTAAGAAATGCTTTGTAAATATTGTAAAATTGTTTTTTTACAGCTATAATAATTTAACTTACAAATACTTAGTTTTCTATTTAATCTATTGTACAGAAATGGACCTAAATATTTTGAAATCGCATTAGAGTCGCATGTCATTCCGTCTCTTATTGGTATTTTCTTCGTTGTATGAAAGCAAGTTGTGCTGTTTTAATACCAAGTGCATAATGAAAAGCTGGCGAACAGTTAGTACGTTGCAGGATTTGTATAGGAGATCTGTGGGATAGAGAAAGGGATGGAAATTGGCAACTTTTAAAATAGCTCTCTGAGCTCTTTCGAGAGGGAGTAAGTGGGTTTTGAGTGCACTACCCCATGAGGTGATACAGTACTGAATTACAGATTGAGCAAGGGCCAAATAAACTTGTGTGATTAATTTTAAATCTGCAATCGTCCGCAGTGTTTTAAAAACATAGATTAATTTGCGCACTCTTTTAACCAGACTTTCAATATGTGGTCTAAAAGAGAGTGTTTCGTCTATTATAACTCAGTCGGTCTAGAATATTATTTATTTAAATTATAATTATTATTTAAATTATTTATTTGTTCATCTTAAAATGTTACAAGTTGTACAGTATTGTAATTGAAATGTTGACATTAGAAAAATAATAAAAATGAGCAATTGCGCCTGAGCTAGGCCGAGCCTGTATTTCAGGACGCAGTTAACTTTCCAGAAATTCATGACCAGTAGTAACAGTAATTAGGTTTCACGTTTACACAATATATCAGTGTGACAGCATAAAATATAACCAGATAACTTATAATAGCATAATAGCGTAACTATTATGTGAGTGTAGTGTGGGAGTTGTGTGAGTTTTGTGCGGGAGTTTTGCGAATAGTGTGAGGGAGTTGTGTAAGTGTAGTGTGCTTGCGTATATGTGTTAATGGATATGGTTTTAACTCAATACTTTAAGAAGCTCTTCTGTAGTTTTATAATGACATGTAAGTAGAAAATTTAACACTTTATTTTTGCATTCTTGTTTACTTAATGGATATAAGTTAAGTGCAGTATTAAGTTTATTGTAGAGATAGGGACCAGTGAAACAGTAAAACCTATGCGTAAATTAATGCTTAAATAGATGTGAACCGGGGACTACAGCATTGCGGCGACGTTTAAGCAGTGTATTCCTGTCCAAAGGGGTAAGGGAGTGCCGTAGTTAGGATGTACAGTTGGCGAACAGTTGGTAGGTTCCAGGATCGATACAGGAGATGTGTGGGGTAGTCAATAGGTCGAAAAGAGCTAACCTTTAGAATTGCCCGCTGCGCTATTTCGAGAGGAAGTAGCGTGGTTTTGGCAGCTCCACCCCAACAAGAAATACAGTATGTTAGAAGCGATTGACAAAGTGCCCTATAAACTTTTTTTAGAATTAAAATGTCTGCTACATGTCGTAGGTTCTTAAAAACATAAATCAATTTTCTGAGTCTAGATTGAAGTAAAGAAATATGTGCACTGAAGTTCAGTGATGAGTCTAGTGTGACACCTAAATATTTGGCTTCAGATCTTCTGATCAGACAGGGGCAGTTACAGCTAGTAGCATTTGAAGGGTGGACATGAAAATAATGTGATTGTATGGAAAGATCAAGGGGGCGTTTATTTGGACTTCGTAGATTATTTCGTGAAGAAATATTTGCAGGAAATTGACTGTGACAGACGGACAAATAACCAGTGCTCCTATAAGACAGGGGTCTCTAATTTGATAAGACCCATGATCGACGTTTAACTGACGAAAAAAGGATGCGAACATTTTTTATGGTAGATCATCAAATGGCTCCTCCCGCTCTGGGCGGAGCAGAAGGCAGTGTCAGACTCTTACTGACTAAAACACATTCGTGTTCCCCCTTTCCGCAACCGTGGCCGGAGCAGCCTCTCCCCTTTTTTTTTATTGTTGGGAAATCATCCAATGACTCCTCCCGCTCTGGGTGTAGCGGGAGGGAGTGTCAGACTTCTACTGACTAAAACCCATCCATGTTCCTTCATTGCCCTTTGTGTTCCGGAGCCACGGTGTCTCTTGCGAATAATCCCGCGACTAGCAGCCTCTCCCCTGCTGACGTATCTGAACGTCGAAATATAAACAGTTGTAACTTTTTTGATTATGGATTAGTCACACTCAAGAGAATTACACTCCTATATAAGTAGTATTTTCAATTTGGTAGGTCCAGGACTAAAAGAACGTTGGCTGTACTGGCAGTCGACGTCAGAGGAACAAGGTCGGCGCGCGGAGGTGCGCGCGGAGCTGGACAAGCTGGGCGCGGCGCGGCCGGCGCTGGCCTACGACGAGGTGGTGGCCGTGCGCGACAACCTGCGCCGGAGGGGCGTCGACGTCGACAACGACTACATTAGGGAGACTTGGAGGCCGGTCTATCTCAAGTACGTACTAATCATCATCATGGTTTTTTTTGGATAGGAAATCAAAAACACGTCCGTTTTCCTCCTAGTACCCTTTGCGTTCCAGAACCGCCGTGACTCTTTCGAACAAATTCCTGTACCCTGGCATGCACTGCCGGTCTTCTGAGGGCCTAGCACGAATATTTTGACGTATAGTAACGTTAACGTAAGTGAATTTTGAATGTGAAAAACTACAACCCCATGTTATTTTGGTTTAATTTTACGGGTTATACACAATTTATATCAATCTAAAATATGAATTTAGTTTCTAATTCAAATAAATACTGTGTGCAAAACGAGTATTGTAGCTGTAGTAAAATTTTACGTAACGTTACTATACGTCAAAAATATTCGTGCTAAGCCCTCAGTACTGACATCAGTAGGACTGTCACACAGCGCGATCGGGCCGCGCCTGCTTGTGGTCGCACAGCGAGCCAGCCAACGCTGTATGTCTTGCCCCGCCCAGTAGGTGACCGGTCTACTTCTGTGCTGACATCAGTAGGACTGTCACACAGCGCGATCGGGCCGCGCCTGCTTGTGGTCGCACAGCGAGCCAGCCAACGCTGTATGTCTTGCCCCGCCCAGTAGGTGGCCGGTCTACTTCTGTGCTGACATCAGTAGGACTGTCACACAGCGCGATCGGGCCGCGCCTGCTTGTGGTCGCACAGCGAGCCAGCCAACGCTGTATGTCTTGCCCCGCCCAGTAGGTGACCGGTCTACTTCTGTGCTGACATCAGTAGGACTGTCACACAGCGCGATCGGGCCGCGCCTGCTTGTGGTCGCACAGCGAGCCAGCCAACGCTGTATGTCTTGCCCCGCCCAGTAGGTGACCGGTCTACTTCTGTGCTGACATCAGTAGGACTGTCACACAGCGCGATCGGGCCGCGCCTGCTTGTGGTCGCACAGCGAGCCAGCCAACGCTGTATGTCTTGCCCCGCCCAGTAGGTGACCGGTCTACTTCTGTGCTGACATCAGTAGGACTGTCACACAGCGCGATCGGGCCGCGCCTGCTTGTGGTCGCACAGCGAGCCAGCCAACGCTGTATGTCTTGCCCCGCCCAGTAGGTGACCGGTCTACTTCTGTGCTGACATCAGTAGGACTGTCACACAGCGCGATCGGGCCGCGCCTGCTTGTGGTCGCACAGCGAGCCAGCCAACGCTGTATGTCTTGCCCCGCCCAGTAGGTGACCGGTCTACTTCTGTGCTGACATCAGTAGGACTGTCACACAGCGCGATCGGGCCGCGCCTGCTTGTGGTCGCACAGCGAGCCAGCCAACGCTGTATGTCTTGCCCCGCCCAGTAGGTGGCCGGTCTACTTCTGTACTGACATCAGTAGGACTGTCACACAGCCCGGTACCGTCGGAAAAACTTTTTTTAGTTTTCTAATTAGCACTCCAAAATGCGACCTCATTTTCAAAATATATTTATTTTCCTCACGATCCTATGTTTGGGTCACAGACGATTAAATGAGTACCAAATTGATGATGTGAAAAAAGAAAAAATACGTGTCCATGTTTTTTGGATATCGAAGGAGTAATTAGAATTTCACTCCCCAGGAGGGGAAGTCATCAAGCGACTCCTCCCGTTCTGGGCGGAGCAGAAGTGAGTGTCAGACTCTTACTGACTAAAACCCATCCATGTTCCTCCCTGTGCGTTCCAGGGCCGCGGTGACTCTTTCGAACAAAGTCCACAACAGAAATTTTCTCCCCTACTTACTTACCCTATTGAGCGACGAGCTACTTATTTACTGTATGTCAATTCCAGGAACTTCCTGCAGAGCGCACAGACTCGGGCACGAGATTGTCGTAAGAGCTTCTACTTGTACAGTCAACAGAACGGGAACGGGGTACGTACAGACGATTATGTTATGTTTCCAGTATTTTACAGTACGAGAAAATCACTCTTTATCTGATTTTGAGCTGGCGAAAGGTATAAACCAACGGAGCATTAATCTACATTGCAACAAACAGAACCGCGACGCCATCTATCCAACAAGGAGTGAACTACTACAACCTCCATCGCGGTATCAGAGTTTACCGTGCGATTTGAACATATACAACAGTCCGAATATCAAACTATCGGGCAGTTGCCCACATCGGACAAACAACCGTCCGGTCGGAGGATCTTCCCTTTTCAAGGGAGGTTTGCTGGACTTTACGATCGGTACCGCATTCCTCTATAGCTATACATTTATGACGTAAATAAATATCCTCGCTAATGTGTGAACATAATGATTTAATCGCATACAAGTACATTGATTAGTAACCAATGAAGTGGTTCGTAACTAGCATCCCAGCTGGTTTTTGTTGCTGGATATTGGACTTCCATTGGGAACGGTCGATCCGAATAGTTGTTGGCGGCTGCTCCTCTGACCTCATGGCTTTTGATACCGGTGTTCCTCAGGGGTCTGTTCTCTCTGCAACTCTTTTCCTGCTGCGCATCAATGACCGCTCCATCGTAGATTTTGTCTCTGTCATCTCTGACCTAGATTAGAGTCAAGAGCAACCCCAAATCAAATAAACAAAATAAAGAAAACTCTTTTTTATATCATTGGTGGTTCGCATTGGAACACAATCTGACCTGAAGGAAAGTGATCATGAAGCCGATGGAGAACGCTTCTCTAGAAGTAACTTGTTCACTCTTATCTCAAACTGGCTGTAGTTATCCAGGAAACCCAAACTCCAGTAATTTATTTATTTATTCCTGCATTCTTTTAGCATTCTCGATTTTGTGCTTCTACCTTCCAATATTCTTAAGGAAACCATCCAGGTCGTCCTGCAATCTCCTTCGCGGCCTGCCGTGGCCCCGTATTGCTGTGTCAGGAAGCCAAACCTGTGTCTGTGTCAAACCTGTGGCTGCCTTTTGAGCCACATAAACGATTTGCGTGTTTGAGCGCAGTGTAGTATTTCGAACGTGGTCTGCTAATTTATCACTCAGGATACTGCGCTTCATGGGACATTGGCAAATCTTGATTTTGGGACTCCAGTAATATTAATTTAATTGAATTCGTTTACAGAAGGAATGCTGCGAAGTGGTAATGTTCTGGCGAGTGCAACAGACTCTCCGGACGACCGCCAACGCGCTGCGGCAACAGATCGGCAACCGCGAGGCCGCGCGGCTGGACCGCGAGCTGCGGGAGGTGCTGGACGAGGTACGTACGGCAACCGGGACACTCACAGCTGCGGGAGGTGCTGGACGAGGTACGTACGGCAACCGGGACACTCACAGCTGCGGGAGGTGCTGGACGAGGTACGTACGGCAACCGGGACACTCACAGCTGCGGGAGGTGCTGGACGAGGTACGTACGGCAACCGGGACACTCACAGCTGCGGGAGGTGCTGGACGAGGTACGTACGGCAACCGGGACACTCACAGCTGCGGGAGGTGCTGGACGAGGTACGTACGGCAACCGGGACACTCACAGCTGCGGGAGGTGCTGGACGAGGTACGTACGGCAACCGGGACACTCACAGCTGCGGGAGGTGCTGGACGAGGTACGTACGGCAACCGGGACACTCACAGCTGCGGGAGGTGCTGGACGAGGTACGTACGGCAACCGGGACACTCACAGCTGCGGGAGGTGCTGGACGAGGTACGTACGGCAACCGGGACACTCACAGCTGCGGGAGGTGCTGGACGAGGTACGTACGGCAACCGGGACACTCACAGCTGCGGGAGGTGCTGGACGAGGTACGTACGGCAACCGGGACACTCACAGCTGCGGGAGGTGCTGGACGAGGTACGTACGGCAACCGGGACACTCACAGCTGCGGGAGGTGCTGGACGAGGTACGTACGGCAACCGGGACACTCACAGCTGCGGGAGGTGCTGGACGAGGTACGTACGGCAACCGGGACACTCACAGCTGCGGGAGGTGCTGGACGAGGTACGTACGGCAACCGGGACGCTTACAGCTGCGGCAACAGATCGGCCACCGCGAGGCCGCGCGACTCTTATAGCCATACCAAGAGCGTAGAAATAGGGGGTGTTTAGGAAGCCCGGACTCCTTCCCCCTCGTAGCATATAACAAAATGTCAGCCGATAGAATTCTATTGCTGGACGTAGGCCTCCTCCAAGTGGTGCCACAACAACCGGTCCTGTGCGTCTCGCGTTCATCATAGCATAAAACAAAAATAAATCGCCATGAAATATTGGACGGCTGACACGGACTCAATCTAAAAAAAATTTGGTCTGAAATATTGTGTTTGTAATTTTACAGATGGCAGCCGACCCCGACCTGAAGAAAAAGTTGCTATCCGGTAGAAGAGTAGAACTAGCGGAGGAACTAAGTAAGTTAAATCATAATCATCAAAATAATAAAAAAAAAACAATCATTTATTAATTGCCTAGGTCGGCTAAGTTCAGCAGCGTAAGTTGTTTGAATTATCCGCCAAATGGATGTTGATACCGCGAGACTATTCTTTTTCAGTTATTTTCATAGTATCACATCTTACGGTATCTTTCTGTGGTGACGGGCTGCAGACATCAAGTCAATTTTTATTCTGCAGTAATAAGAGGGTGCTAGTAAGATATGAACCAATCTCGTTGGTTTAAAGATGCAAACACTACTGGTTTTACCATCTGGAATTTCTAGTACCAGCCCTGAGTCAAGATTTATTATGCTCGTGCTTTCCGAGGTACAATGTAGTGTAGTCTCGGTATATTATATGCCACCCATTCAAGGACCGACCTCGTCAAGCGTTGCTTAACCTTATAATTCGACACTTGCGACTGTAATTATTTAGCCAAGAGCTCCACATCAGGCGTGATATACTAATATCATCTTTCTTCTATTCACAGAAAAAGTAAGACAAGTCCAAGAGAAATTAGAAGAGTTTATAGAGGCGCTTAACAAGGAGAAATAGTCGTTAGTTGTATATTGTAGTTATATATCTATGTACGTGAATACATAGCGGTACGCCTCGCCAATGCGGTTCGTGCGCTGTGGATATAACGTATTATATAATGTTCAATACTCGCCTTTAAGGCTTATTCAGATGTACAATGCGTTTCAAATGAGAATAGGAACGTGAATGACCTCTATCTGTCAAATGTCTCTTGAAATTACGGTTTGCAAAGAAAACTTAGTTGCATATCGATAACGGTTTACTTTACTTTGAATAAATCTTAAATCTAATTTTTAAATAAAATCGTTCAATAGTAGTAAATTAGCTAAATATAATATTTAATAATTTACAGTCATTATTAGTTATTTTAAGCCATACCAAACACTTTTTTCACTCAATGTTTATAAAATATAATAATTAAAAAATAATAATCTTGCTTTGCGTTGGTTTTAATTGACAGCTATGACGTCACAATATGGCGCTAAGTCGTTCCTATTCTTATTTGATGCGCATTGAACGCGGTTTTCGCTACCGCTGTGGGTAGCGAATACGCGAAAACTTATTACACTACTGTTTCGCAAATGCGCGGGTAACCGAGCGAAATTTCGTCTCTTTTTTTTTACTTGATATGGGCTTGCTCTTGAGTCTTGGTCAGAGATGACAGAGACAAAGTCTACGATGGAGCGAGCTTACCCAGAAGTAGCCTGGTCACTCTAAAATTGAAAAGAGAATCTACTTAAGTTTAAAAAAAAATCCGAGGAAGAGCCTTGACATTTGTTTTTCTATTAAGAATATCTGTGTCTGCATTTGTGCCTGGTTGGCAAAAGGCTCGCCTCCTCGCCCATGATATGGGTCATAAAAAAACGCGAAAAAATTCGTATGTCGGTAGATAGACCTCTGCATAAAGCTCTCTGGGCAAAAGCGAGACGTTATAATTTTTTTTAAATTAAATGCTGTTCTCATATATATTGGTAAATTATCACCATTTTTGCATTTTTCTCTATGCTTAATAAATAAATATATGACTAGTGTCCAAAAAACTACTAAAAACATCTAAAGAAGTCTAATGTATTTGGCGTTTATAATTATACACTAGCTTTCGTCCGTGACTTTAACGCGCATATCCCGTTGTTTCTCGTCATCGTAGGAATTTCGGGAAATCCTCTCTCAGTGCACCCCAACGGAGTGTAAGGAAGCTACATACCGAATTTCAGCTTTCTCGACCAGTAGTTCCGGCTGTGTGTTGATCGATCAGTCAGCCAGTTTCTGCTGTACAATAATAGAATGCCGTCAACTGCATCATAAGATGATCGTTTTTGTAATTGAGAACAGTGCCATATTATTCCGGCAGTTTATCTACAGGTTTAGTTACTAACTTTGTACAATCGAAAACAATGTATGTTTGGTTTAATTTATTATTGTGTATGTTATTTGGATACCCAGTGAAAATATCGATTTGGTTTACTGAGACGCTGTACAATGTTAGTAGTTTCAACCGTGTTATTTCAATTCTTGTTTTTTTTTTTTCAGTTTAATATTAATGTTTGAATCCTAGATTACGCCTTTGTAATGCATTTTAAAGGTACTACTAGTTGTATAGTTATAGGTAACGTTAATATTGTTATTATAACTGTTTTGAACCTAAAGATTGTATTGATTGTTACCAAATCTCTCGTACTGTACTGATATTATATTTTAATCATGTATTTACCTGAGTTTCTATGTACTTTCTTATTTCACACTGTTTTAAATTCCCATTTCTTGATGTAGGTAATCCATACTTTCATGAACTATTTCGCTTTTACTTTTTTCATATGATTGAAGTACCTACTTACCAACTACCATTGATCATTGAAAATGAAATTCACGATAGTTTAAGTTTTCGTAATCATTATGTTCTATTACAACTAGTAACTATGATTTTGCTTTTAGTATTCATACAGGTACGTTTATCCTTGTAATAAACTTATAGTATGAAAACGCCTATTTTATCGGGTTAAAAATAAAATATGAATGACTTTGACAGGAGTCTTTTGGCGCCAAAATTGATACGCCATATTGATATTTTCATTAAGATTGTCCATGTCAGACAAGTTTATTATTGAGCTCCACCTGACGAAGTAATTTTACGCCAAAAGTTGTTCTGTAGTCAGAGGCAATAATTAGTGAATAATTTAATTTATGGTTACTCTTGCGCATATCTGCATTGGCGATGGTCCTGCTACGTTGTATTATTTCGTTATTAATTTAACTGCTTGATCTAAGTTGTCTTTTAATAAAATGTTAAGAAAATAATGCCGTTTATTTGTTAAAAACATTTATTAAACAGATCAACAGCACAAAGATTGTTAGTAATCACGTTAAAAAAAAATGCTTAGGGTGCCTTCGAATTAGCCGCAGTGCTGCACGGTGGCAGCGCGGCTGCAGCGCTACTTTGTTAATTTATTTAAATGACTGACTCGCGGCCGCAGCGCTGCCGTTGAACATTGATTAACAAAGCAGCGCAAATTTGAAGGCCTTATGCTATAACAGTAAAAAAATATATCATCTTAACATTGTTAACAATATAAAACTTAACTTTTAATTAAAAAAAAAAACATGTTGGTGATGGATTACTATGGTTTACGCCAGATAAACGTGGAATAAAGTACATTGACCCACATACATTTAGTGACTTTCTTCAGATAGAAATCAGAAATAATGACATTAAGCTGTCCTGAATCGACTTCTATCTAGTAATGAAAAACAGTTTTTAATTCATTGTTCTAGTATCTACGAAGAGATATTAGGGAAAGGTCAATGTACTTTGTTCCAAGTTTATCTGGCGTAAACCATAGTGTTATAACCCCAGTTGAAGAACATTTTATGTGAGCATGGTGCCCCTGTTCAAAAAATGAGCCACACTTCTGAAGATTTTAATTAATGACACTGATGCTACAATTAAAGGTGGCTACCTTTAATTGTAGCATCAGTGTCATTAATTAAAATCATTAGCCCAGTAGGTGGCTACCTACTGGGCTAAAACATTTTAGAGTTAACCAACAACTCAAAAAGAAGAAAGACAAAAATCAAACCATAGTGTGATGTTCTTATCGGCTCAGTGAAGTATCAAACACAGTTTCATTTGTAGTGTATCACTGCTGAAACATGTGTGATGAATACCATGTTCACCCAAAGCTAATACAAATATTTGCGTTGCTATAGTAGCACCTACCAGAAACTATTAGGAGGTAATATAAGATTTAAATTACATCAAATGATCACTGTATTATGAAGTCTCGAGTCTTATGTCTTTAATTAATTTTGTTTTGTTAATGGTATGCATCATGCTTGCCACAAATAAACCTTTTCCATTCTTTCTACAGTTTACAAGTACTTTTTCTTGTACATGAACTTGAGAGGGCTTCAAATCGCAATATTGCTTCTGACAATCGCAACAAATTCGGCCAACGATGTTTTTGTTATTATATTAATACTATTAATAGTTTTTAGAATGCAAAACCTACATACAAAAAGTTGTAACTTCTAAGCTATGCTCAATGAAAATAATGAAGAGAGATTCTATTTATATGAAGATTTCGGCATGCGCAAAGATCTCAATATCTTTGTCCTTAACCATTTTCTCCTGAATTTCCTTTAACGTGTCCTTGTCAACCTCGTACCGACGATCTGCAAGAACATATACCGCCATACGACGCTGAACACCAACTCCTTCTGCCAGGATACCTTTGATAACCGATCCAGTCAACTTCGCTTTCGAACTGCCGTATGAGAAGTTATCACGTAAGTATTCCTCCAAAGCACCAGTATACAGTTCTATTATAGAGTCGAAGTATGTGCTCACAAGTTCAGCTACCTCCTTCACTATATATCTGCCGAAGACGAAGCCCACAGCCTCCACACCCTCCGACTTCCTCCTCTTCGGATCAGCGAAAACTTCTGGCATCTGTTTCATACTCTGTCTAACAGCCTTGAAGTACAACATTGTTAAATGTACCTTCGCGTACTTTTTAAAGTGTTCTTCTTTTGGCATGAACTTCTGCATCCAAGTTAAGATCCTCTCGATCACTAACAAACATGACGAGTATTTCGTATAAAAAAATGCAGAATTGTACAGTAAGCTCTCTAACACTTGCTCCAGTCTTTGGTCGAAATAAGATTCCTTTTCAGATTGCAGCTTATCTAAACGTTCCAGAAACTGATTCCCTACTTTGGCGAATCTTTTTTCAGCATCCTCCTCATTTCTGGAAAGCAGCAAGTACCTGACGAAAATAGAAGGGTACGCTATTGCAGGAGCGTCCTTATCTGTAGTATCAAGAATCTGAAGCAATATGTCTTCGACAGTGTCATCGGTTTTGGGGAGAAGTAGCGACAGTTCACAAAGCGCATCGTCTGCATTAGAACGGGCGATTTTGTTGATAGCGAGGTATAAGGTAGCGCAGTAGTCAGGTCTGATGGTGGACGGGATCCAGTCAGTGTTTCCGAGGAGTCGGCGGAGCCTCTCGCGGGATGCCAGATCGACACTGGAGAACAGAGGCTTAACGATATCCCACACTCCGAGGTCAGCCTTAGCACCGAGGCGACGGAAGTACGGCAACGCTGTATGTAATGCCACCACGGGATGCAACTTCGCTGCTGATGCGAATGTCTCGAGTAATAATTCCCTCGGTGCCGTAGATCGCATACTCAGTGCTAACGCTACTCGTACTGTGCGTCGATTAGACGCTAACGCACGAGTTAACGCAGCTCTTTCTATTTCCCGGCAGCGCATCGCTCGCGTCGCGACAGCTTTCACGCCAGCCTTGCGCCAGCCCCACTCCGCCACGTTGACGACAGGCCGGGCGCGGTGTGCGCAGGCTCTCAGTGCCGCCGCAAACTTCGCGCCTTCTTTGCCTGCTGCGTCAAACTCGCGCAATTCTTTTTCATAGTCTTGGTACAGGAGATTTGCCAAAGGACGAGCTAACTTTACATTTTTTACTTTTTCTTTCTGTTGCTGATGTATCTTGTCATTCAATGCCCTTCGGAGATCTACTGTTAATGCTTCTTTCTGGTAGTACACAACTATCTTGGACATAAACCTATCGAAGCTCGTTTCACGAGCAGCCAATATATCAACCACTCGCTTTAGTTCTAGGACAGACGGATCGTGTCGCAGTGCATTTACTAGAGCCGCTTCATCTTTCCGGAATTCCATGTTAAGTCGCAACAGCTCGCGGCGCGCAATCCTTGCATCATAAAGCTGCTTCAGTACAGGGCGTGCGATGTCAGCATTGTGTGATGCTAATTCCACGGCTGCCTTCACTGCTAGTGAGGTTGGCTCAACTCGAATACGGTACAGTTTAAGAACATCTAGTAATTGACCGAGGCGCTCTGCGGCGACTGCTGGTTCCACGTCTGTGGCGGCCGCAGCCAACATGTTTTGAAGACTGTTAGCAACGCGCATTCGCTCGTCTAGCTTGAGAGAGTACTCAGTCAGAGTCGAAAAGTCTTTTAAAAATGCTTCGCGGACAGCTTGATCGCATTCGCCGGCTAATAACTGGCGTATCACGACGCAGTGCAGTCCCTCGCGGCACGCGGCTTCGGATGGTGCACCATCGAGCCCAAGTCCATGCCCGAAATCCAGCATATTTTTCCAGTCATCTGCAGGCAGGCGCCAGACGTTAGCGCGCTTGACGAGGCTGCGCAGGATAGAGGCGCGAGTGTGCGGGGGCTCGTTACTATGCTTCGCCGCGAGGTCCAACACAGCTGACACCGCATCAGTGCGGCCACCGCTCTTGCTCACCAAAACGAGGAAGATATCGCGCCGCCTGTCCGCAGAACCTGTAGCACCCAATCGCTGACCCAACTCGTGAAGCGCGCGCTCGAAACCAATAAAACGAAATTCATCGAACAATCTGTCTAAATCTGTTTTCATCCGAATCATGCATTCTTCATCGTATTCTAAGCAGTCAGCATACCTAGCACATTTCATCGCACATCGAGCCATACCTAACATCTCACACCGGTCAATCCCGCAAACTGGCGTGAAATCCTGGTCATCGAAGACATGTGGCCCAGTGTCGGAAACCGTCGCGGGAGCGGGTATCTCGTACGGCCATTCATCTACATAGTTACCGATGTCCTTATCAACAAACACCCGTTTCTTGAACGCTGCTCTCTTGTCAGGACTGAGTCTCTTTATCAGCGGCTCCACCACTTTGTACTCGAACCAATGCTTCAAGTAGCTCGCTCGTGCTAGCTTCACCACCAGGTCTTGACACTCGTCGACACTGAGCCGAGCAGCAAGAGTTGGGATGTGCAAGAAATACGCAATGTACAGCTCCGACTTATTTGTGAATCTAGTTTTACGGAAGCGTAGGATGTAGTCAGTGGCCAAAGGGCTGAATCTACTGAAGCTGTTCTTGTTGAAATACTTCTCCGTGATGTCAAGAAACACATCAGCATCTAACTTAAGCACACACTTCACACTGTTGTAATAAGACGCATCTCGTTCAACGTAGCGGCTTTTCAGATCTTCATCCGTCGCCAACGCGTCAAAATATACTTTAGCAACTTGAGGACATTTCTCACACAATACTTTTAAGGAATGAGGAGATAGTTTAGTCAATATCTTGGGAGCCTCTTCCAATATGAAGTCATGACTGCAGTGATTCAGAAACTTTATTGCAAACTCAAATGTGTTCTCTTTGTAGTGCTGATAGAACTCCTGACACATTGCTGGGTCTCGTAGATTGATGTAAAGCCAGTGCTTCATTTTGGTAACTGCTGGAGTGATCATTTCTGGGAAGAGAACATCTTCTAAATATTTAGGGTTAATAATATCACGGTGGTCTTTAAGCCACGTTGCTTTCAGTGCTCTGCTCACGTATAACATGTCACCGTCTTTCAAATTACGTATTATGAAGTCTACATGTTTGAGTTCTCTGGCGAGGTCTATTTTATAGAGGCGATCGACTGCAGACTCTTCGGGCAGGGCCTCAACTTCCTGGAGCGAAACACCGTGCTTCTTAGCCTGGCGCACTAAGGAATTGAGGTGTTGGTGCCGTTGACCCAGGTGGTCTCCCACCAACGATATTGGTGGAAACAGCGCCATCTGTAGGGAAATATAAATACATTGTACATTTAAATCATAAGGAAGTTGTAGTAACATAGTTGATTACTGTTTTGTTAAGATGGTAGAGGAGAAATGAAGTTGTGGAGTAAAAAGAGGAAATATTTGTTTGTTTGTTTGTTTGAAATGAATAGGCTCCGAAACTACTGGACCAATTTGAAAAATTCTTTCAGTGTTAGATAGCCCATTTGTCGAGGAAGACTATAAGGCTAGGATAATATATATATCATCACGCTACGACTAAAAGGAGCGGAGCATTAATGGAAAATATGGCGCAGAAGAAGTTGCGCGTGTCAGCTAGTAAATAATATATGAATTAATCCCTGAAATACAGTATCAAAATAATTTTATCTTTGAATTTAAAAAAAATAATCTCTTTAATAAGGCACCAAGTCCCAATATTAAAATTACAATTGAATAAAAACACAATTATATACAAATAATACAATAATAACTTATAACTAACAATTTCATTTAATCCGATGCATGTAACCCAATTCATTTAGTTACAGCTTTGAGTGTTTTCATTTATGGTTTGATTTGTGGCGAAGGAACAAAATTTTGTTTAAACAATAACCAAACCGGAGGTTGGGTTATGGTGTGGTCTAAAGACTATTGCAAGTTCAAATCATTAAATAAATTAAGGTTTAAAAATAATTCAAATACGTTTATTGCAGTGGGTGTTACATTTACACTAAGTGGCACTTGAGTGCATGCCGAACTGACAAAACTGAAACTGTAGGTACTGCTTGTCACCGAAAAGAGAATTTATAATAATAAATCCTTTAGTGCCCATTAATTGAGCACCCATGTAGGTGTTGAATGGCAAAAAAAAACTTTTTACAAAAAAAAGTTTTGTAAAAAGTTTTTTATTTTTCACTTTTTAGTGGTACCCCATACCTAACAATACCTACCACTGCAAAATCGCAGAAAAGCAAAATACGCAATTTCGATTACTTAGATGACATAAAACTATCATCTAAGTAGACGAATTCCAGCTATTTCGATTTAAAATCCAAAGTTCGTAACCGATTTTCATAAAATTTAAATGGGACCAATCTGCAAATATATCCTTTCAGATAAAACAAGAATTTTTCAAATCGGTTCATATTTGTCGGAGTTATGAGGTAACAAACATAAAAAAAAAACATACAACCGAATTGATAACCTCCTCCTTTTTGGGAAGTCGGTTAAAAATGTGAGTGAAACTACCTACAGTACTGACCTTTGGAGACAGAAGCATAAGATAAGATAAGATAAATTTATTTGCCCAAACATGTGTACACATACAAGACTAAAGAAACGTGCATGCAGGATTACAAATAAAGAAAAGGTTCTGACATGTTTGCCACATATTATGGCGTGCAAATATAGTGCATGTTATAGAATTGATTACAGAATCAAAAATTATATAAAAATGACAATATTAATTAAATGTCAAAGTTACAATACAATAAATGCCAAAATTATATTAAAAAAATGTCAATCAAAGTAAAAAAGAGTAAATAAAAGTATGCAAATCTTGTGTCAAATTCACCAAATCATAAATATAACTAAAAATGTCAAAATTACAATATCCTAGCAAAACATACTATCAAATCGAATGCTATGTCAACACAAATCTTTCCTCTAGGAACTCGTTAATGCTGTAGTATGCTTTATTTACTAAATATGTCTTAAGTTTTCTTTTCAACTGTATGTTATTAAGCTCCTTCCAACTTTTTGGCAACTTATTGTAAACAACTGGAGCCATATGAAAGACACTCTTGCGCATAAGTGCAGTCCTACAGGGAAGTACATATAGTTGGGTCTGATCACGCCTGTTCCTGGGAAATTGATTTGCTCTGCATGGAAATAATTTAGGATTGTTCCTGACAAACATAACGATCTCAAGAATATATAAAGATGGTAATGTTAAAATTTTATGCATTATAAAATAGGGTTTGCAGCTGTCCGTAGTTTTCAAATGAAACATTGCTCTGAGGCATCTCTTTTGCGCTTTAAATGCTATTTTTCTGTTAGTCGAGTTACCCCAAAAAATAACACCATATCTGAGGACGGATTCAGCCAACCCGTAGTAAGCTGTTAATTAATAATGCGTCCCTATTCACCTTTCTTGACAGCACGTACAATGCATAGGCACTACTACAAATTTTGCTGCTCAGAAAATCTATGTGATCCTTCCAATTTAAATGTCGGTCAATAATTAATCCCAGAAACTTAGTGGTATTAACCGTGTCTATTGTTATATTATTAAATGTTATGTCAAGATTGGGAGATGTCAATGTGATGTCAATGTGCGCTGGCTAAAATGCATAATTACTGTCTTACTTAAATTAATTTTTAAATTATTATTGTCTAGCCATTGTATAGTATTGATCAATGCATTGTTAATGTCACATTTATATAGGTCTTTATTCTTACAGGGTATAGTTATTGTGCTGTCGTCCGCGAAAAGTGATACAGGGTGGTCAGTTGACCTTGGAAAGTCATTTATGTAAATTGTAAAAAGTGGAGGTCCTAAAACACTTCCTTGAGGAACTCCGTAGGTAACGGTTCGTTCCTCCGATTGAATGTTTTCTTGATTTTTGGTATTAGTGTTTAGTCTACTTATTTACATTCCCTCTAATACCGTACGCATCAAGCTTTTTTAGTAAGATATCATGTTGGACATAATCGAATGCCTGAGTCATGTAACAAAATATGGCACAGACTGGAGTGTTTTTATCCATATTTGTCATAATCGAGTCTAAAAAGTCATATACTGCCATATTTATTGTTTTCTTTTTCTAAATCCTTTTTGCTCATCACATAGAATATTGTTCATTTCTAAATAAAAATTAAGTTGACAATAAATATAGTACCTATTCAATTACTTTCGAGAACATCGGTATTAATGCAATGGGCCTGTAGCATTCCATCAGTTCCCTGTCTTGTTTTTTAAACAATGGCTTTATTACCGATTTTTTTAATGCATCTGGAAAAATACCTTCACTAATACATAAAATGATATGACTCTACTGGCATCTCTAAGTATTACCCTATGTAATGTATTCTTTATCTATCTTTTCTGTACCTAACTCTTATGACACATGCTCAAGTGCTCCAAGTGCTCATACACCTACACTTTGAATGAATGCCAGACGCTGCAATCAAGATCGCCACCTACTGTGCCTACTGGGCCCTAATCTAAAAATTATTGTGAAATTTTTTGTGTATAGTGAGTAGCTCTGAGATTAGAATGTAGTGTTTTTTTTTTTTTTTTTTTCATTATATGGCAAGACAATGTTTGTAGATTCAGCTAGTAATATAATAATATGAGAAGATAGCCACCTACTTGAAATGATTAAGTACATGCTTAGTAGGTAACTTGTAGGTATCAGTAAATATAATACAAAAAAAAAATACCTTTTGTTTTCCAGGTTGTAGTGATACATTCATAATAAAAGCCTTATTCTAATAGGATTTATCTTTATCCAAAACAGTATCTAATGCAATTCTAATTGATACAAAATAGTCTGTACAGAACTAGCCATGTTCATAGTTCCTCAGTTTTATTGTTAAGTTAAAAAACCTGAGACTGGTTTCAAAATTGAGAATTTAAGATTTAGAATGTGTCAAACTCGAATCAATACTAACTTCAAATTCTTACTATGGAGTGAAATTATCATAGTACCTAGGTAATATTATGCATTTAAGTTTACGTTATGTTTAACTGGCACTTTTTACATAGGAATGCATTTAGGTAGAGCATTAATATCAGTTTACCTACATCAAAATTCGACAGCAATACTTTTGGAAAAAATTCAAAAATGTCCAAATTATTGTATACAAAATAGTAAATAAAAATAAACAAGTATGTATTCGAAACAGTCTTTTTTATGCTTGGTGACATCACAGACAATATGACATGTTTTTTGCTTGTGGGTGGATACAATAGGTTACAATATCTTTGATGATAAAAAGATTAATTAGTGGTACTACAATAAAATTATAAACCTTCCTACAATGAAAAATGTAGTGTATAGCTTAAAAAATGCTAAATAATCCTGAATCTTACCTTCAGGTTCAAATATCCAACAATGCTTTAATAGGATTACTAATCCTTCGCTCAAAATTTTTACTTTCACTGTACTCAGTTCTACTACGGGAAAACCTCAGGGACAATCTCCCTTATTGAAAATATTGGTATACAGACTGGCCACAGGATCTTAGTTTAAATCACAACTCCGGGTATTTGACCTTGATATTATTTTATAATATTCGTGAAATGATCAGATGCACAGAACATCAGATGACTGAGATGACTTCATCACCGGCACCGGGCACACCCACATTATTATTTTACTCTTTGGGCACACCCGCACACCCAACCCAAATGATATTTTGCAATTTGCAATTTTGCATGACTCATCTGTCAGATATTACTTTAACTTTACTCTTTGTCTGTCAGTGTCACTGACGTATAAATCATATGGACTGGGCATACCTATAAAAAAACGTAGCTGCCTACACTTTGCTGAGATGATAAAATGGCGGCTAATAGGGCAGCCTATGTCGATATTTCTTTACAATAACATCGATAAAAGATTGTTAGAATGTTTTCAAAATGTCACGGTACAATTTCAACGGGTATTTTTAGCACATTCTCAGCTTCACTTGTACAGTCGCCAGCACATCGTGCTACAACAATCTGACAAACTGTACCTACTAGATTTCCAACTTTAAAAGAGAAAAGATTAAGTTCAATTTTGACTGGAATAATTTGACAGTTTCGAGTAATTCGATGTGCTGGCGTCTGTACAACAAAATAACTCTATGTGAACAAATCTGAAAGTTATCTTTGACCTACTTCCCGGTTTTTTATTTAGGGTAATACTTTGCGTACATGTTTAGTTTGGATGACATTGTTGCCGATTCACTTGTTCAATAACTAAACTAAAATTAGATAATCACTATCTTTTTAAACCGACTTCTAAAAAGGAGGAGGTTCTCAATATTTAATATTATTTTATCAATGGGGGTTTGCGGGACATGTCTCTCTGTACCGCATACCCCCCAAAATATGTATCTATTGCCATTATTAGGAATTAGGATAAGTAACAAGGTACATTGAATAAGTTTTTGAAAATTCACATGAAATGTACCTAAGCGTTATTCTCTAAAGCCTTGCGTTAGGTCATTCGAGACGGGGTGGAGGGAACAAAATCTAAGAAAAGAAATGACGCTGCATGCACGATGGGCTGCCAGCACGGACGTCTCCATCACCTAAGTATATTTTCTAACGTATCGATGAAATTGGGTTTTAATTAAAAGTCAACAATAATTATTTACAACACCATTTATTTATTTTTACATACATATAATTTACATCCTACTAATATTATAAAGGAGAATGGCAGAAGTTCATATAGAACGCTGGCATTAAACTTTTTAAGTTTCTACAGAAATCAAAGTGGCATGGTTTGATAGGGAATATTATAAGCTATAATTAAAAAAAAATAAAACGTTAAAATAATAGGGTTAAAGAGAAATCGTAATTTTTGTAAAAGTGAGGTTAAGTGCGTTAATGATTGTACATATAGGGTCTTTCAACTCTATTTCTATCATAACGCATAAATGTTTATTGTATACATAACATATTGCTAATTATGCTTTCTAATGACTTGAAAACTACTTGTTGAAGTTTGTTTAGTTCAATGATTTACCTACACACTGATCATTTACCTAATGACAGTTTAGGTAAGTGTACCTACCTACTCCGTCAGCTTTATGTAGGTAGTCACAGGAAACTCATAATTAAGAGACTTATATCTATGACGATCTATGACGATGAAGAGACTTATAATTTAAGAGACTCATATCTAAGAATCTAAGCACATAAGGAATAATAATCCTGTTAAGGATAACAGGATTATTTAAGGTAAAATTAAAAACTCATAAGTATTGTAGGTATTAAATTTTATTCATGGTCATCATCATATATCAGCAATATATTATCTAAGAATGGTGCAGGGGGAGACAGGCTATCTTGATGCCGTGCCCATGCCAAATACCAGATGATTGACATGATATGGGCACAGCATCCTACTGTTCTTCGTCCAACAATGCAATTGCAACAGTATTGCTTTATAGCTTCCCGGCCACTTAGAGAGCTGTCAATCAAAATATAAACAAAGTATATTTTTCTTCCTACATGTCTAGACCTAATTCTGTAAAATCCAAGATGTGTTTGATGTTGACAGCTCTTCCAGTAGACTCCTGTCAACCTCCCTGCATACTTCTATAATATAGGTGCCATTTGCCCTTACGTGCTCTCCATAATAGGAGCGAGATTGCTTTATTTGATATGTTCCAAGAGAAATTAATATAAGTTCACTGTATGATAGCCGAGGAAAATCTGTTAGGTTATCATTTTCAACAGTAACACTTACAAAATCAGCTCGTCTTCTGTTTAGTTGATTAACATTGACAAAATCAGACAAAAGATTGTTTACAAACATGTTCGCATTTATTATATTTAGGATTTCCCCGGCATCACTTCTATCAGTTATCGGAGGGTGAAAGCGATTAATTAATGCAGCAGCTATTTTAAAATCAATCATAACATGTTTTGAGGCTACGTTAAAATATTCCTGTCTAAACAATTTAAAATCTCTTTTAAACCTACCATTGACTGCTTCTACAACCCATCTAGAAATAGTAACCGACCTTGATTTGTTTGCTGCTAGTGTTGATAGTTGCGTTTCACCCCTCTGTAATGAAGCTGGAACATGGGTTTTATAACCACAAGCATTCAGCAAGGGCAAGGCATCTCTGAAACCCCTATCCAGTACAAAAGCATCACCTTCTTGAAAATGTCTGCGTAAATAACTATTTTCAGTTTCAAATTCCCTTTGCATTATAGCTGCATCTGATGTTGTAGCTGGATAAGGGCCCAGAACATCTATAATATAACCATCAGAACATACTAACATAAATGGTTTAACAAGATTTCGATATTTATGTAAGCTGTAAGTATTTTTTTGATATAGATAATTACAACTTTTTTGTATGTAGCAATATGAACCATCAGCTATGACTATAGGGTTTTCCTGGCCATCACTTTGAACTCCAAACAATCCACGGGGTATCAATAGATTTCTTTGTATTATTTGTTCTCTTGATATATGTGCTACTCCCAAGTGAGTTGGAACGAACAACAACAGCAACAGTTCTCGAACCTTTGCCATCAACACCTCCAAAGTTCTCCTTGGAATTTGAAATAGTGATGCCAACCTTTCATTGGGTTCACCTGTCCTCAGTTTCATTAAGAATGCAGCGAGAGCCGTTTTACCTCTTCGCATTTCATTTATGGTAGGTATTTCGTGTAATAACTGATTTAACTGATCTTTTGTGTAGCCAATCCAGTGACGTACAAGATGGTCTTCTATATTATTTATATTTGAAAAATCTAATGCATTAACATTAGTGCTCTTTAAATTCAACATATCTTGTATATGTGTTGCATTAAATGCATTTGAATAACCACTAATACCAGCTTGAAAGTCCCATGTTTCTGTATTTAGATGGTTACTGCACACGCGACTATTTACTGGTACATAATAATTAAACTGTAAAAGCAACATTTTTCTAGTTGAAACTGGTAGCCTGAATCTTTCACTACCCTGACAACCTTCAATAATGCACCTTGACCCAGAGTCTACAGCTCTGATATAATCAGGCAACACAATTGTCTCTTGTCTTCTTGATATGGGCTGAATTACAAGATTAGGTTCAGGCTGATCTTCAACAACAGGTTCGGGATGATCTTCAAAATCAGATGCAGGCTCATTATCTCCATTAGCTTCAGACACCATTTCAACATTAGGTTGAGGCAGTCTTTCAGGACTGTCATGGGTCATGGATACATTATCAAGTGTACCTTTAGAAGTTTCAGAGTCAAGATGAGAGCGCCCACTTGACGATGTGGATGCCCTGGATACAAAATGACGAGAAGCTTTGTGTGCTCTCACCCAGCAACGGTGACAGACATTGTTTGTAGTCCGTAGCTGCAACAATAAAACATTTATGTAAAACATACTCACACATGTGGATTTTATATATAAGTGTGAACACATTATAAAAGAAAACTAATAATACTAAATGTATTGATGCATAATCACATTATGCGTCAATATAATATTATATATATTACTGCGGGGACATCCAATTTTTGACATTGAGATCAGAATGTTATTTTTATGTAATGTATCTAAGCTTGTTTTGAAAAGAGTTAATTGATGACTTCATTGCAAGCTCTTCTCAGCAAATGCAACTTTCCCAGCTGGTATTAGAGCCAGACTATTCATAAGTATGTATGTCCAAAGTCCAAAAAGTAGTAAGTATTATATTTACAAACAAATAAGTATAATATATGTAGTATATCAGCTACTTCGTTTTCAGATGTATGAGTAATGTCCCAGGATTTATGCATGTCTTAATGAATAAGTTTGAAAATAATATATTACAATAACTTACTTGTCGGGGTAGTATCCATTCTCGAACCACATTATATATGCCTCGTTCTCTGTCCGAATCAGTCCGTAGTTGGTGATTTCTTGAACGTGCTGTAGATGATCCACAATTGACACACACCTGTCGGTGCCCAAGGGTACAAGAAGGTGGATGTGGTTCAGGCGTAGTGTGTACTTGATTTAAATAATTGTTTACAAGTACCCAACAGGCGTTACATAGACGATCCTGATTGCACACCAAAAAAAAAAATGAATTAAGGTTAAATTATTATTATAAAAACCAATCGAAGTCTTTCATAAAATAGGTGCATAGTAAATGAACTTACAGGCTCAGGAGCAATCCAGGAGCGAATGACCGATAGAATGGATTCATCTTCCAAAGAATGTGTTGTTATCGTACTGCAACGATTTGTAGATATTCTACAGTTTACGCAGCGGTCCGGTTGACATCACGTTGACTCGTAATGTTAAACACACAAAGGATAGATGAACATAAACTATCTTAAGTAATATCAGTGTCCAAGATAGAGCGCCAAGGTCGATCATATAAAAGTAGGAAACGTCGAGGTCCAAGTCTTGCAACAGTTGTACAGAAAGGTAGGAGTCTTCAAAATCCAAAGGCAAGCCAGGTCGTTGTAAAAATCCACGTAAAACTTTGGAAGCATAAAACATTCACACCAGCACAAAGCAAAGGAGCGAGCGAATGTGAACATGAACAATCGGAATCGCGAATGTCACACTGACGTATTCAGTGGAATGTCACAACAAATGTGACACGCGGGTTTTAGTGTTGCCAATAAGCAATAAACATTTCTTTGCTGGATCAAGTCCTCGTAAACTGTTCGCATAGTTTTTTTTTGTATTTATTTTTTTGTGATTTAGTTGTTTTAATTATGTATACACAATTAATTAAAACATTATGCAAATTAATTTAATGTTTTTTTTTATATTTTTCAATGACAAACAAAACTATCAAATAGTTATGGTTATGACAGTGCTAAAAAGCCTCGTATCCCATGGCTTTAGAAATAAAGACCGCCTCTGTGCTAAATAAAATCAAGTTATCCACTCTTATTATCGAGATTTTATTTCCACTGTCAAAAATAAAGTTAATCTGGCTATTAACTCATAAAAATAAGCGTTAATTTTTGAAATAGCTTTGAATTCTGTACCTTTCCAAAATCAGTAATGCCAAAAACTGCCATCTCCTTTATCCTACTAATCCATACCTTCTAATCTATACCCCATCCTACTCTATCCTACCTAAATTGCTATACAATTTTTGTTTAAAAACATACCAGCATATTCAATGTGGGCACTGCGCCATCATGTAACCTCATCACATCGAGGGTTCTGTTAAAACTAGATTCATCAAAGTGCAGGGAGCAGATATGCCACATTTTATGTCTATGGTTTATATTTTTCTTCTATCCATTTATTTTTGAAAATTTAATTTCCAGGAAATCTGTGGGTTAATAGCATTGCAATGTATTTTACACACTTTATCATTATAATATCGATACCTACTTATCGTATGCGATGCGAACATCGCACATCACTAATTAAGACAAATAAAATATTGTATGTAAACAATACTACGAAAATAATAACGTAATAAGCCATACAAATATGACACAGGTTTAAATAATCTTTAAAAAGATCATCTGGTAACAAAAAATTACACAAAATTCTACAATATTCAACTGGATTAGTGAAAACTAGTAACTAACCTGTGCAGAGTCAAATTAGGCTGATTTTTGTTTTTCCTCGCACCATACTGTATTATGCAACACGATGGCATGATTTTTCTCTTATTTTCCAAAGCCAGAACACAAAAAAAACCTAGCTTTCGACGTATTTATCTTTAAACAACGAAAATAAAAGCAAACAACTGTTTGACAGCACAACTACCATAAAACCACAGAGTACTTTGGGCACCTAAAATGGCGACCGGCCACGCAAAGGCATGATTTTGACGTCACACAATAGGGTTGCGAAATTTAGTACTTGGCAAACATATACATGTCTCTTTTTTCATATGCAGCTCTTGGCTAGTTAAAAAGAGACAAAATGCTTTTTGACATGTTTGCGTCGATATGATAGATATTTGTATAACTGTTTATTTCTATAGTCAAACGTTTCAAGTCCATATGATTTATACGTCAGTACTTGAATCCCGGTGCGTCAAACGTCAACATCTGTCAACGCCACAGACATATAAATAGTAGCAGACCAAACATTAATACGTAGATATATTTTTTTATATGGTATGATTCTTTATCCTTTTTTTTCTAAGTGACAATTCATAAGCATGTCTCGTTCTGTCACGTGTTGTCACACTGACTCATACATAGACAAAATATGACGCGTAGCTTGTCTGCCATATTGATAAGCATCAAATGTTTTTCAATCGCGTTTAAAATTGATAAAATATTACTTGTTTGGGACATAAAACACACGAGGACGGTAAAATAATATGGTGAAGTGCTGTGCGTACCGCTGTGACAGTGCTAGCTACCACAAAACACGTGGATTGACCTTTCATCGGTAAGTTTTGGGAAATCTTAGTGCTTTCTTTACTAAATTCAAATGTTTCCATACTGTTTATTCGTATTTTACATACAGTTTTTAACAAAGATGCGATTTGTCTGTACCGTCAGCCTACAACTAAAGAAATAAACCATAAAAAGGACAAAATAGTCAGAAAGTGGCATCAAGTGACAGCTCAAGTACCTGTTCAATTAGTCAGGGACGAATTAGGCAACAAAGACGAAACTTTTAGTAAATTGCATTTGTTGTATGTATTTATGTAAAATATTTATTTCCATTGAATTATCAAATAAAGCCTCAGTTTAATGTATGATGTTTTATTCTTTTTTGGTGATACAATTCCAAAATACCTGTAGTAGTTTCAGTGTATGTACACATGTCATGCTAATATTAAAAATAAATTATAAAATCAATATTATGTTACCCAGTGTTATGGAGAACATGAACATAGGCATATGTATAAATACAGTATAGGCTACTCACATAACGATGAATTTTCATTCAGCAGGCAATAATTGAGCATACTAATATTTTTCCAGGTTTCGCAAGGATGAAAGTTTACGGAATGCCTGGATTAAAAACCTGAAACTCCAGGATTGGCAACCAAGACCTTCAAGTGTACTTTGTTCAAAGCATTTTGAGAATCACTTGATCGACCCCAGCGCTTTTTGAACAATATTACGTCCCGGAGCCATTCCTACACTGTTTACCGAATTTACTCCATATGTAAGCATTATGAGAGTGTAAGATAGAAGAGTGTCCCTGGAGTTTCTTGCTAGTTCTTCTCCATAGAGATCTACGCTTTGGAACGTGCAAATAGCTTCAACTTTTTGGACAGACCGACCTTGACAATTAAAAAGTGCCTGTAAATGGTTTATTTGAAATAAATGCTTGAATTTTGAATTACATACATTACTTTTATTTCAAAAATCAAATCAAATCCTGATTTATTCCTAAACTAGCTTTCAGGCATACTAAGACCTTGACTCTCGGTTCTACAAAACATGGCATGCGGGTTAATGACTGCAGTGCCAGTTTTTCTAGCTGATACTGACGTCCGTCAATGGTTTGTAAACACCGTCAAAAGATAAAGAGTGGACTGCTGCCCATCGTCCTCTTAAATATTCCCTTAGTCGCCTTTAACAATAACCACGGGAATGGAGTGTGGTTCTATTCGTTAAGACTATTGATGAGTAATCTATATTTCATGTACTCAGAGAATATAGATTTTCACGGATTTTCAGAAAATCTTTAGATAATACTGGCAACCGGTCCTAATTCGGCCCTGTAATGATATCATTCCCTAGGTGTGCGTAATGGCTACGCAAATTTTAGCGAATGTTTGGTCTGCTACTATTTATATGTCTGTGGTCAACGCCCGGTTTGCTTACGTTTCTAGACGTGGCTCTTGTCTTTAAACTGTTTTTGGTTCTTGAATAAACTGACCATGCTATAAAATGTATACAATACTTGTAATATGAGAGTGGTATTTAGAAATAAATGTTGATAACGGAGAACTGGCTGAAATATTGTTTGTTCCCTTGTTCTATCGATTTCTTATAAAACTACTGTATCAATCCATGCGAAATTTACATTATGAATCAATGATATTATAAATAAAATGAATAAACAAATAATCTAATTACAGCGTTTTTTTGACAGTCCTATGTAAAACTTTCATAATCATAATCAAACTTCATCGTCCGTCGAGCCGTTTTTATGAAATTGCGTAATAAAACGCTTGACTTTGTAAACGCTCATCCTAGTTATATTGAGTAGTTTCTAATAAAAAAATGTTACTAGGATACTACATAATCCTTTATTGATTGAAAACTAGCTATATGTCGTAAGAATATGCCACTATAATTGTACAATGAAAAGATTTTCTTGAAGAGAGAACTAATCGGCGATGTGTTTTGTATTAGCTAATTTCACATAGTATATTAGGTTTCAGAATTGGAATATTTATCAAACCTACACAGCATTGAGCTATAATTTCATATAAGTATAAATACTTACCACAGACATATAAATAGTAGCAGACCAAACATTAATACGTAGATATATTTTTTTATATGGTATGATTCTTTATCCTTTTTTTTCTAAGTGACAATTCATAAGCATGTCTCGTTCTGTCACGCGTAGCTTGTCTGCCATATTGATAAGCATCAAATGTTTTTCAATCGCGTTTAAAATTGATAAAATATTACTTGTTTGGGACATAAAACACACGAGGACGGTAAAATAATATGGTGAAGTGCTGTGCGTATCGCTGTGACAGTGCTAGCTACCACAAAACACCTGGATTGACCTTTCATCGGTAAGTTTTGGGAAATCTTAGTGCTTTCTTTACTAAATTCAAATGTTTCCATACTGTTTATTCGTATTTTACATAGTTTTTAACAAAGATGCGATTTGTCTGTACCGTCAGCCTACAACTAAAGAAATAAACCATAACAAGGACAAAATAGTCAGAAAGTGGCATCAAGTGACAGCTCAAGTACCTGTTCAATTAGTCAGGGACGAATTAGGCAACAAAGACGAAACTTTTAGTAAATTGCATTTGTTGTATGTATTTATGTAAAATATTTATTTCCATTGAATTATCAAATAAAGCCTCAGTTTAATGTATGATGTTTTATTCTTTTTTGGTGATACAATTCCAAAATACCTGTAGTAGTTTCAGTGTATGTACACATGTCATGCTAATATTAAAAATAAATTACAAAATCAATATTATGTTACCCAGTGTCTGTGTTATGGAGAACATGAACATACTATATGTATAAATACAGTATAGGCTACTCACATAACGATGAATTTTCATTCAGCAGGCAATAATTGAGCATACTTATATTTTTCCAGGTTTCGCAAGGATGAAAGTTTACGGAATGCCTGGATTAAAAACCTGAAACTCCAGGATTGGCAACCAAGACCTTCAAGTGTACTTTGTTCAAAGCATTTTGAGAATCACTTGATCGATCCCAGCGCTTTTTGAACAACATTACGTCCTGGAGCAATTCCTACACTGTTTACCGAATTTACTCCATATGTAAGCATTATGAGAGTGTAAGATAGAAGAGTGTCCCTGGAGTTTCTTGCTAGTTCTTCTCCATAGAGATCTACGCTTTGGAACGTGCAAATAGCTTCAACTTTTTGGACAGACCGATCTTGACAATTAAAAAGTGCCTGTAAATGGTTTATTTGAAATAAATGCTTGAATTTTGAATCACATACATTACTTTTATTTCAAAAATCCTGATTTATTCCTAAACTAGCTTTCAGGCATACTAATACCTTGACTCTCGGTTCTACAAAACATGGCATGCGGGTTAATGACTGCAGTGCCAGTTTTTCTAGCTGATACTGACGTCCGTCAATGGTTTGTAAACACCGTCAAAAGATAAAGAGTGGACTGCTGCCCATCGTCCTCTTAAATATTCCCTTAGTCGCCTTTAACAATAACCACGGGAATGGAGTGTGGTTCTATTCGTTAAGACTATTGATGAGTAATCTATATTTCATGTACCCAGAGAATATAGATTTTCACGGATTTTCAGAATATCTTTAGATAATACTGGCAACCGGTCCTAATTCGGTCCTGTAATGATATCATTCCCTAGGTGTGCGTAATGGCTACGCAAATTTTAGCGAATATTTGGTCTGCTACTATTTATATGTCTGTGATACTTACTCACTTTGATGAAAAAAAAAAACAAAGATACAAACCTCTGAATTCACCTAAAAAAAAATAACGGTTTTTCACGGTACATTCTTTGGCAAAACAAGTCAATTTATGAAGTAAAATGGTAAATACAGTACGAATAATCTAAGTTTACCCATGCGAAGTACGTCGCAATCGATTGCGCAGGATGTCAATTTGACAAGAAACATAGAAAAGCGCATGCGCGGATACGTCGCGTATGCCGTCTCAGTCACTCGTATACGTTTGATGCATACTTGTGCCTCGTGCCTCGCTTCCTCAATGCAATACGACTGTTGGTGCGAAAAGTGTTAAACGTTGTTATTGTTTTAATTAATTATTCTGGTTTTTTCTTACTGTTTGACTTGTATTTTGTGTTTTCTTGTGTATGTGTTTGTTGTGTTACTTTGTGATCGTGTTATTGGTACCTACTGCATGCATTTTTTCAAAATTCAAATATAACACGTACACAAAAAAACAATCTACGAACGTAACACTTTTCTACGCGATGGGACCTGCGCGGTCGTCACTGACAGCCAACTGTGCAGCCAACATCGCATGGGTAAAGTTAGAATATTCGTACTGTACATTGTGCAAAACTATGTAATAACTACTTGTACGACTATTTATTCACATAAACGTTGATTATACGCCAAAAAAAACCAATTTCATCATTTTAATGGCAAGAATGGCGACTGACATTCACACGTAATTTTTCAATGGCCGAAAAAGTATTATTTTTATGTATTTCGTGCAAACATTTATGTAAAACGATGTAATAACTACTCATAAATAAATATTCATACACTTAGCATAAAATACTTAGAATAATTACATATCTAAGATAAAATAATTTTATGATATATTTAATGCATTTTGAGGTCTATATGCTTCGACTTCGAAGATACTATTGGATTTTGACACAGCTTTATTGCTGCTTGATTATCATTAAATATTAGTATCTTTTCTTGTTCTATATTCATTTCATTGAACAATGCTCGTAGATACGCTGCTTCTTTAACAGCTTCTGTGAGAGCGACATATTCGGCTTCTGCTGTCGATAACGCAATGCTTCTTTGTTTTCTACATCCCCAGCTGATAGGAGCTCCAGCAAATTTAAAACAATACCCGGAAAAGGACTTTCTGTCTATCTTACATGAACCCCAATCAGCATCAGCCATGCCATATAGTTTATTTCCGGTCTTCTTGAAATTTAAACCTATATCTTTCGTACCCTTCAGATACCTTAGAACACGTTTTGCACTTTTCAAATGTGTTTCATCAAAACAGTCATTAAATTGCGATAAGTAGCTTACAGCAAATGCAATATCTGGTCTTGTAGCTACAGCTAAAAAACATTAACGTGCCAATTCAACTTTTATAAGGCACGTCTACTATTTCCTTCTTGTTTGACTCTAGTGTAATGCCTGATTCTATCGGTGTAGTAGTAGACTTGCATTCTTCCATTTTAAATGTTCTCAAAGATTCGTCTATTTTCTTTGTTTGCTTAATAATAATTTCTTTATTTTTGTATGATACTTCTATGCCAAGTATGCATTTTGGTTTTCCCAGATCTTTCATTTCAAACTTTTTACTTAGCATTTTTTTTATTTCTTTCATCTTCTTTTGACATGAGCAGGCAAGTAATATATCATCGACATATATTCCAATAATGGCACGCACTCCTTCTGTGTATGTGTATACACAGGGCTCTGCTTTTGTTGCCTGAAAGCCAATATTTTTTAATTCTGTGTCCAGTTTGATATACCATTGTCTCCCTGCCTGCTTAAGTCCGTCCATAAAGAGCCTTTAATAATAAAAATACTTTTTCTCCTTCTATGCTTTTTAAATCTGTTAAAACATATTTTGCTTTATTGTAGACGGTTCTAAGATCGTCAGACTCAAATTCAGCAACTAATAACTCTCTTACATATCTTTCTATGTAATTAGGCAATTTCATATAAATTCTTTCTTCAATATTTCCGTTTAAGAGTCCTATTACGAATCGTAAATGCTCCTTTGCAATAGATCAAGTTACGTTGGTCTGCGTTGGGAGTACATCTATAGTCCGCGAAACAATTTTGATACTTACTAGTCTGAATAGGATTATAGTTTATTTGGGCGCTCGCGCGAGACTGAGGAGCGCGCGCGCTGAATTGACGCAGAATATTTACTACTTTCATTTTATTTATTGTAATTTTGTTTAATTATATTGACAAACGAAAACTAATGAAACGTATTCATTGTAGATTGAAATTTTATATCATATTAATTTATTTGATAAAATTGTTTTTATTTGGAATATAATGGACGCTGAATCAAGACATTTCTGGCTTAAATTAGGCTTTCTTTACGTTTTTTCCGTGAAAACTCAAGGAATTTAAAGAAATTCTAGAACTCCAATAAACGAGTAAAACATTCAACTTACCTTTTAGTAATTTTAGCTTTTAAAAGAATTGATTGTAACAATGTGAATTAGACCGTCAAAGTTCCATCGCCGACATTTTTTCTTGCAAACTGAGTTCGTAAAATATTTATAGTAAATTACACGAAAAGAAAAATGAAAATGTGTAACTCTAACTTACAAGAAAGAGACTGGCACTATCGTTATTCAGGATCAAATAATTAAAATATCTTACTGCTGCTGATAATTACAGCGTCAAAAGTCATGAATTTCCGTAAAAAATGTAATAGGACTCTTAAGTATGCGGTCACTACATCCATTTGGTTCAAATGCAGGCCTTCTTCAACAGCAATACCAAATATAGTTCCTATAGAACTTAGTTTTGCCACTGGTGCGTAAGTTTCGTTATAATCAACGCCCGGACGCTGCGTGAAACCTTTAGCCACTAGTCGAGCTTTGTTTGTAACTTTGTTTTCTGGGCTCACTTTTCGTTTTAAGATCATCTTGTAGTCTATTTTCATACCTTTCTCTGTCTTTACGATTTTCCAAGTAGGTACCATTTTTAATGTGTGATCTAATTTCAGATCGGATAGCATCATTCCAGTCTTCTTTTTGATTATTATCTTCAAACGAGTAAGCTATTTCTGATGATAATTGACATTCTTCTGAAACTTCTTCTGTATCATAATCCTTCATCCAAGTTGGCTGTTTTATAACTCTTTTCGGCCTTTCTCTAGCCATTGTTTCAGGTGCGTCAACATAAGTTTCAATTTCTTCATCTGATGATGCTTCATCAATATTGGTGCTAGGTATGATATGTGGTGTAGACTTTGGAATTGCGTTTTCTTTAGATGTCTTCGATTTTTCTGAGATATTTTCTTTATTTTTGTTTATTTCTATGTTTACTTCAGTGCTCAGATTTTCCTTTTGTTTTATTTGTTTAGTTCGTTTTTCTTTCTCAGGTATTTGTCCCGAGTCTTCAACAAAATTGTCGTAGTTTTCTTGTTTCATAAAACATTTTGTTTAAGATTTTAACATCCCTGCTGATTATTACAGAATTCTTTTCAGGAATGCAAATTTGGAACCCTTTTGCGTTTTTAGCATAACCCATAAATACACCGGGTGTAGCTTTTGCCGATAGTTTTCCCTTTCTTCTTTTCTGAAGTACAAAAGCTTTGCTTCCGAAAATATGAAGGTGATTTCCTGATGAAGTTCGTCCAACCCATTTCTTGAATGGTGTTTCTCCCTTCAGTGCTTTAGATGAACTTCTATTAATTAAACAGTTGGCAGTACATACTGCTTCTGCCCACAATTGCTTAGGTGTATTTGCTTCTATCATTAATAGCATCTGGCTTTATCCATCAGGGACCTGTTCTTGCGCTCGCTGATTCCGTTTTGTTGCGGAGTATAATGCGTACTTAACCTTCTTTGGATTCCATGCAGTTTCAGATAATCGTTAAATGTTTTATTTACGTATTCCCTTCCGTTACCTGATTGCAAATTTTTTACCTTTAAGTCAATAAAATTTTGCACCTTACTTTTAAATTCTTTAAATTTTTCAAAAACTTCGCTTTTCTGTGCAATAAAATATATGCAACAGTACCTGGTATAATCGTCAATGAACGTTACGTAATACTTTGATCCAGCTATAGACTCATATTCCAATGGACCACACCACATCACTATGAATTATTTGCAATGGTTCAGTAGTGTATATTTCCTCATGATACGGGAATGGCAATCTTGACAGTTTTCCTTTTATACAGGTTTCACAATTATCAAGTTTTCCTTCACCTACATCAAGTCCATACATCAATTCTTCTTTTGCCATCCTTACTAAATCTCTTTAATTAATATGGCCAAGTTGCTTTCATTTTCAGTTGTGCGTGTATATTTAGCGGTCTCTCTTGATTCATCAAATTAGAGGTAGTATAAATCGTTACTTCTCCTTGCTGTCAGTATTAAATACTGTTCCATCATTTTCCATTATGTAAGCCTTTTCTTTTTCAAATATAACTTTATTTCCTTTTTCAGTTATTTTACTTACTGACAATCGGTTGGTTGTCAAATCAGGAATAAACAATGTGTCATTTGAATTAAATTTTTCTTTTTCTTTGAACACTGTCACTTTCCCTTTTCCTTCAATCGTTGCAGTATGTTTATATGATGCCAGCTTTAAATTTCCTGACGCTGACGTCATGCTGTTAAATAAGAGGCTTTTACTACAAAAGTGCGATGTACAACCGCTATCAAGACACCACGTGTTTTTATTTGTAACCTCTTTTCCTGTGTTTAGGCATACATTGAAATTTTCTTCAGGTATTTTCTCATACTTTTTCCTGGGAGCATTATTCCCATTATTCTTTTGACTCCAGCACGCCTGAGTGGTGTGACCTTTCTTTTTACACTTTTGGCAATATTTTCCTTTCTTTGTGAAAAAGGCCTCTTCATTTTCTTTGTAATCAATACTTTTTCGTGCCTCACTCTCTTCAACGATTTTTATTTTCAGTTCTTCGGGAGATGGTAAGGTGTCACGAGTTTCCACTGCTATACGGAAATTCTCGTAAGCTGCTGGAAGGCTGTAAAGCATCATTATGCTTAGTAGATCGGGATGCAAGCTAACGCCCATATCCGCTAGCTTGTCCACGATGTCAATGAAGTTATTTAAGTGTTCACGGACGTCATCTTTGTCAGCTGCTTTAGTAGAGTTGCTTTCCGAGCAGGACCTTTGCTTTGGTAAATTCCTTTTAGCTTAAGCCATAGCTCGTTGGATGTCTTGCATCCCCGCACTTGTTTAAGTTCTGACGGTGAGATGATCAGTAATAACTCGATCGAGCAAGCAAGTCATATTCATGGAACTTACTTTTTGCTGTTTCCTCTTTTGGCTCGGTGATTGATCCACTCGCGTATCCCCACAGTCTATTTTTTATTTGAACTTTGAACTTTGAACTTTTTTTTCTTCTAACCACGCTCTGCTACCATTTGTTGGAGTTGATGTCGGCAAATAGGGAAGATGAGGAAATAAGTTACACACTTCAGCTAGATATTGTATTGAATAAGATCAATCCGACATTTTTACATAGATTGAATTAAGAATCAACAACCCATGGTAACCATAGGGTTGTTCACATACACTTACATTAGGGATTTGCTACATAATCGATTTGATTCGATTCAACAGCGCACACCAAGAGAGTTGATGTCGGTTCGAACCATGAAGGTACGAACGTTCGAACCCGTGGTTCGAACCCAAACAGTCATGTATTTAATGTTTAGCATGCCAAAATATTTGGCCAGGGTCAGGATAATTTACAGAAATTCATTTTCTTTTGAACTCAAATTTTTATCGCATCACGTTCAAAATTACAAATCAATGTACTTACAATATCTTTAACACATAAACTGGAAAGGAAATGTGGCAATGTACATGAAATCATGAAATGCAACTTATTACGTAGGTAATGCAGGTGCCACCTATTGACCCTAATAGTACTAACGGCAGCATGAGATTTATACCAAAACATATTTTTACTTATTAGTAGTAGGTACTTTTAAAACGTCTTAAAAAAGTGATTATTTTAAGAAGTAGATGCCCTAAAAATATCATTCTGAATAAACGTAATATTCCTATTTAAAAATAAATGAACTTGGAACTAATATTTTGACAGTTCAACTTCGCATTTCATAGATGGTGTTATGCATTTGATCTCAATTTTATGTATAGGTATATACAACCATAAAGAAGGCTGTAGTTAGAGTCTGCATGCATGATGCACAGAGCGGTCCACGCAGCAGAATACCGCATGGATAGTATGGATACGCGTCGTGTGTGGTCGCGATCTTCAGCAGTGGAGGGACGATGAAGAAGAAGAAAAATGCGAACATAATTATAGGAAGGCCAGTCAAATGCGCATTATTTTACGAACTGTATAATGGCAGGCCCACCGCCCAGGCAATGACGCCAGAGACGAACTCGCGAAGAGAGTTTCCGAGGGTAGTGTTGACCCCTAAGGCCCTTACCCACTTCTCCTCCTACTTTGTTACAGATTTGTTACAAGAATCTTCCAGAGTTCAACTGAACTTCATGAAAACAAATCGTCATGAGCTACGAATTTTAGGCAGTTGAAAATGACCATTTCTAGTCTATAGGTACATGAACTCACTAAACTACTACCACTCACTATAGTGGTCAAACGCATGCCTATCAAAAAAAAAAAGAAAGAAATACTTCTCAACCTGGTGGAAGCTCCAGGGTAGCCCGCGAAATTCAAATATTTTTATGTTTTTTGCAATTTGCCGGTCAGTGTGAAGCTGTATGTTAAACAGAATACGTTTCGCGATCGTAAAGAGCATTTATCTAAAGGATTATAACCATTTGAATCATCAATATAACCCTCTAAGTTCATAGAACTCGATTGAATGTTATTTCGTGAAAAAGTCATTCAATCGAGTTGTATGACCTTCACACTGACCGGCAAATTGCAAAAAACATAAATATTTGAATTTCGCGGGCTGGTTGGAGCATTCACCTTAAATACCCTCCGAATAATAATAGGTTTAATTACGGGTCATTATCACCTAAAAATATATATTTTCATTACTCGTGCTTGGTAATTAGCCCTGAAATTGCCTGAGCGGGTTGAAAGTATTATTTTGCAGCTCTCTAGGGAGAATCGTTTTCAACTGACAGCCGTCAAATCATAAAAAAACAATGATGGAAATGTTATGGCTGAATAGCTAGCCGGTAAGAGAAAAAGAAATAGTCGGGTAAGCGGCTATCCGATCTTCATTTTGTTTTTGAGCTTTGTTCACACTTTCGTATAGCTGAGATTTGTATTAACACGATAAGTTCATTAGATTCAGATTCGTGTTTTTATTTTTACTTTCCTTGTATTCATAATTAGGGTGAATGCTTCAATCAGCCCGCGAAATTCAAAATTTCTTTCGTTTTTTGCAATTTGCAGGCCAGTGCTAGGTTGTATGTTGATTATAGTTATTTATGATACAAGAGCGGCAAGTTGGTCTTTACAAACGAGTAGACAAATGTAAGCCCGAGACGAAGTCGAGGGTTTACCATAGTCACGAGCTTGTAAAGACCAATATCCGCTCGGGTGTCATACAACGTTTTTCGACACATTATATAAATTTATAATTAAACAAACTTTTTTCATTATCTATTTAAAATTATTGTTAATCATTAAAAAGCGTTCTCGCGATTTTGGCGGCAAGAGACCATTTTCTGCAATTGGCGCCTCATTCAAGATATCAGGTGGAGTAGATTCCATATTTAAATCTGATTCCTCGCTTGAACACTTTCTTTTGAACACTTTTCTGTAATTGTCTGTAATTGAAAATGGCGCGTATTTGCAAATGGGGAAACGTGTGCGTTTTTAAAATAAGAACGCGCTTCCTTTTGCGTATGCGTCTGCTTGAAACATTTTAGTAGAATTATATAATATATAATTCTACTAAAATGCAATATATTATATTGTAAATTGTATTAATATATTGTACCAATCGGATTTTTTTGACAAAATGATTAATTAATAAGTTACATTTTTAAATAATCTCCTCGAGCCCTTTATATTGATACCCCACTCGATAGGTTAAAAAAGCTGAAGTCATTAAATGGCACTGAAACTCAGATAATATATTAATATTTATATACCTATCCAGTATCATTCTCACTATTTAGACGAATCTAACGACACCATTCAAGCTAAAATCTATCAAGACACAGGGTTAGGCTACAGTGTGCCAAAGAAATATGACATCAAACATACACTCGAAAAAAACATAAGTGTAACAGTCGGGTACTTAGAACTACATCTATTATCTCATTTTTTCTTCAATATTAAAATGCGACAAACCTTCTGAGCAAAAATTTCTTCGCAAAAAAAACACGTATGGAACGCTTCCGGAACGGACGCAGACGGAAGCATTTTTGGCTGACGGATGCAGACGAATTGAATTCTTATAATTACATTGTTTATGGAAATTTAAAAAAATACCGTAAAGAATACGCACGGTGCCATACATCGGAGCGTGCGGTAAAGTAGGTACTTAGGTGAGAGTACCTACCTACTTTACCGCACGCTCAATTGTATGTTCCGTAATTTTGATCTTTCGAACAATGTATACAGGCTTCGTAAATGCATTTTATGAGCAAATGTGTCGAAAAAATATTATTCACAAATGTAAGACGTATGTAATGATAGAATTATAATCATCAAAATCACCAATACAACCCTCCAAGTTCATAAAGGCTTAAGAACAAAAAATAAAACAAAAAAAGTAATTCCTAGAGCTTTATGAACTTAGAGCGTTGTATTGATGATTTTGATGATTATAATTCTATAATTACATACGTCTTACAGCCGGGAATAATATTATAATCAACATACAACTTAGGACTGGCCTGCAAATTGCAAAAAACGTAAGAAAATTTGAATTTCGCGGGCTGGTTGGAGCATTCACCTTAGAGCACAGTGTTCTGCACCTCGGGTGAAAGACTTATTTAGTCCCTCGAACTATTGACCTAACTAACTCTTCTTTGCCACCTAACTAACTATGACTTTTGAAGGGAAATAATGATTAGTGATAGTCTCTTTTCATTAGCATTCACAGAACTTTAAAATGTTACCAATGGGAAAAAAATTAACAAATCGTTTATGTTTTATTTTTAGAAATACTGTCTGTACGAAAAATTATTTGAAACCAATTCAGTTCCCAAATACTTATAAATTAAGGTGGAAGCTCCAGGGTAGCCCGCGAAATTCAAATATTTTTATGTTTTTTGCAATTTGCCGGTCAGTGTGAAGCTGTATATTCAACAGAATACGGTACGCGATGATAAAAACATTTACCTAGAGGATTATAACCATTTGAATCATCAATATAACCCTCTAAGTTCATAGAACTCGATTGAATGTTATTTCGTGAAAAAGTCATTCAATCGAGTTGTATGAACTTAGAAAGTAATATTGATAATTAAAATGGGTATAATTCTTTAGGTAAATATGCGTTACAGCCGCGAAATGTATTTTGTTCAACATACAGCTTCACACTGACCGGCAAATTGCAAAAAACGTAAGAAAATTTGAATTTCGCGGGCTGGTTGGAGCATTCACCTTAATTGTTTCGTTACAACTGTAGGACTGTTGGCGACGGGGAATCTAGGCAACATTTCCAAAGTAGGTACCAAGGTCAAACCGTCTGTCATGTTTTTATTTTTGCACAGTTTAGCCGGCAAAGCTGCTTGAAGTATTCTGTCTGCATGTTGCATTATATTACTAAAGCCAATACTTTGATTCTTATTGAACTGGAAATTCAAAACGTAAGTTAGGATTTTACTATTGTTTTTAATTTAATCTTATTACTAAACATTATTAAAGTAGGTAACTCTATCTTAACCAAAACTTCCTGATTATTGCTATTTAAGTACAGTCAGCCACACATCAGTGGTATCATTAACATGCTGTGTTTACAGCGCTTAAGTCCACCCAAGCTATAGAGGTGATTTTCTTAGAACAAGTATCACCAATTCCCTCTGGTGTGCTGTTGACTGTTCCCATGTCGAAGGTCATAAACTGTAGGTGTGAAGAAGTAAGAATGAAGTATTATTTTATAAGTAATGGTTCCTATAGTAGCACCTAAACCTACACTCTTTCAAAACCGTTCTTGTTGAAACTAAATTCGTACAAATAGATCAAATGCAAAATACATTTCTGCCTCCTACGCAGTGTTTTTAATAGCCAGGCTGACCGAGAAGTCTAGATAATTTGGTGACGCAAAGCAATGATATTTTACACTTTAAAAACTGTTTGGGCACAATAATCTTATAGCTCCAATATTGTCGCACAATCAGGGTTGGGCAGTATTTGAATTACTTGTAATTAAAATACGTAATTGAAATACAAATACGTATTTTGTATTTGTATTTCAATTACTTCTTTAAAATGTAATTTGTAATTCGTATTTCAAATACCTGACGCCGAGATGTTTTGTAATCAGTATTTCAAATACTTGAGGCTTCAAAATACATTTTAACAATAAAATACATTTCACCATCATTTAGCTATCGTGAGTGTGAGTGCGAGGCGAGACCGCGAGAGTGTAATGATGGTAAAGCAGCAACAAAACGCAAAAAACCGGCCAAGTGCGAGTCGGACTCGCGCACCGAGTGTTCCGTGCAAACCTGTAGGTATATATTATAAGCAAAAGTTGCGGTTTACGATTTACGACGTATTAAAAAAAAACTACTTACTAGATTTCGTTCAAACCAATTTTCGGTGGAAGTTTAGGTACATAGTACTACACAGTTTAGAAAAAAATTATATAAGAAACCTCAATATAATTTTTGAAGACCTATCCATAGATACCCCACACGTATGTGGTGGATGAAATTTTGAGTTTCAGTTCTAAGTATCGGGACCCCCAAAATTGATTGTTTTTTTTTTCTATTTTTGTGTGAAAATCTTAATGCGGTTCACAGAATACATCTACTTACCAAGTTTCGACGGCATAGTTCTTATAGTATCGGAAAAAAATGGCTGTGACATACGGACTGATAAACAGACATACAGACATGACGAATCTATAAGGGTTCCGTTTTTTGCCATTTGGCTACGGAGCCCTAAAAATCAATGATCCACCATTCCGACCCTATTTCAATAGCAGACTCGGCCCGGTCTAGATTACTTTTTTTGTATTTTGTAATTTGTATTTTGTATTTCAATTAAAAATAGCTAAAATACTGTATTTTGTATTTTAAATTTCAAATACCTTACTTAAAGATATTTTGTATTTCGTATTTTAATTACTTGCGATACAGTATTTTGTAATTTGTATTTCAATTAAAGCAAAGCATGTATTTTGCCCAGCCCTGCGCACAATGTAGTAAATCGTTCAAACCATATTTTCAGATGGCGTCTTTCACGCCAATCACATTGTCAGGTGTTAACCTGGGCCAACGACACCAGCACCTCAACTCCTTGGTGCTTGAGGCGAAAGGGAGTGGAGTTTCAATACAGGATGTCGAGGCTCTGCCCGAACAGTCTCCAGTCGATCGCCTCTTTAAAATAGACCTCGCCATAAAACTCAAACATGTAGACTACATAATACGTAACTTGAAAGACGATGACATGTTATACGTGAGCAGAGCCCTGAAAGCAACATGGCTGATAGAGCACTATGATATTATTGACCCAAAACATTTAGAAGAGGTTCTCTTTCCGGAAATGATCACGCCAGCAGTTACCAAAATGAAGCACTGGCTTTACATCAATCTACGAGACCCAGCAATGTGTCAGGAGTTCTATCAGCACTACAAAGAGAACACATTTGAGTTTGCGATAAAGTTTCTGAGTCACTGCAGTCATGAGTTCATACTGGAAGAGGCTTCCAAGATTTTGAATAAACTATCTGCTCATTCATTAAAAGTTTTATGCGAGAAATGCCCAAAAGTGGCCAAAATATTCTTTGATTCGCTCGCGACGGATGAAGATGTGAAAACTCACTATCTCGAACGTGAACAGGCCTACTACAACAGTGTGAAATGCGTACTGAAGTCAGATGCAGATGTGTTTCTTGACATCACGGAGAAGTATTTCAACATGAACAGCTTCAGCAGATTCAGCCCTTTGGCCACTGACTACATCCTACGCTGTCATAAAACTAGATTCACAAATAAGTTGGAGCTGTACGTTGCGTATTTCCTGCACATCCCGACTCTTGCTGCTCGGCTCAGTGTCGACGAGTGTCAGGAAGTGGTGGTGAAGTTAGCACGAGCGAGCTTCTTGAAGCATTGGTTCCAGTACAAAGTGGTGGAGCCGCTGATAAAGCGTCTTAAACCAGATAAGAGAGCAGCATTCAAGAAACTGGTGTTCGTTGAGAAGGATGTCGGAGAGAGCGTGCTAGAATGGCCGTACTTGACCCCGGAGTCACCTCCACATTCCGATGATTCTAATGCGCATATATTTGACGACGAGGAGTACAGGCCGATCTGCAGGACGAAAGTTTTAAAGCGCGTCATTAAAAAAAAGAAGGGACCGCGCTCTGACTATTGCATGATAGAGTCATGTGAACAAATGAAATCGGATTTGGATCGGTTGTTTGATGAGTTTCGTTTTATTGGATTCGAGCGAGCTCTGCACGACTTAGGGCAAAGGTTAGGAGTGGCTGGTTCCGCGGACCGGAGGCGCGATATCTTCCTTGTTCTGGTGAGCAAGACCGGTGGACGCAGTGACGCGGTGGCGGCTCTGTTGCGTCTAGCAGCTCGCCACAGTAACGAGCCCGCACACACTCGCGCCTCCATACTGCGCAGCCTCGTCAAGCGCGCCAACGTCTGGCGCCTGCCGGCCGATGTTTGGCAAAATTTTCTGGCTTTCGGGCATGGACTTGGGCTCGACGGCGCACCATCCGAAGCCGCGTGCCGTGAAGGATTTCACTGCGTCGTGATTCGCCAGTTATTAGCTGGTGAATGCGATACAGCTGTTCGTGATACGTTTCTGAATGACTTTTCAACGCTGGCAGAATATGCCCTCAAGGTTGACGAGCGAGTGTGCGTTGCGAATGGTCTCCAAAAAATGTTGGCCGTGGCCGCCACAGATGTTGAGCCAGCAGAAACCGCAAAGCGTCTTTATCAAGTCCTCGATGTCGTTGAAACATACAAGGTTCGCATAGAGGCAGCATCACCTACGGTAGAAGCAGTGAAGAGCTTAGCTTTGCGCGACGCTGATGTTGCTCGCCACTTACTACAACGGTTATATAACGCGAGAATCGGACGTCGTGAGTTACTTCGTGAAAACCTAACGTTTCAGTGCGATCAGGAAGCGCTCATTAACGCGCTACGTCACGACCCTTCTGCTCTCAAATTAGATGACGTTGCAGATATACTGGCTTCTAAATTACACTTTGACGAATTCATCAAAAAGCTAGTGATATACTTCAACAAAAAGGAAGATTTTACAATAGAACTTAGAAACGTGTTAAAGGAGAAGATCGCTCTACAACAAAATGAAAGGTTCAAAAATGTACAAACGATGCGAGCGTTGACTAGTCTGTTTTATAAAGACTTCCAGGAAGAATTATGCCAGTTAGATTTAGAAGGCAAAGAAAGTGTTAAGTTTGCGGCGGCGCTGAGGGCCTGCGCACACCGCGCCCGGCCTTTCGTCAACGTGGCGGAGTGGGGCTGGCGCAAGGCTGGCGTGAAAGCGGTCGCGACGCGAGCGATGCGCTGCCGGGAAATAGAAAGAGCTGCGTTAACTCGTGCGTTAGCGGCCGAGCGACGCACGGTGAGAGTAGCCTTAGCTCTGAGTATGCGATCTGTGGGAGGGTTACTTTTAGACACATTCGCATCAGCAGCGAAACTACGGCCCTTGGTAGCACTGCGTGTAGCGTTGCCGTACTTCCGTCGCTGCGGAGCTACCGCTGACCCTAAAGTATGGGATATCGTTAAACCTTTAATTTCCAGTATTGACCTCAATACTCGCGAAAGGCTTCGCCAATTACTTCTCAAAACCGAATGGATTCCTTCTCACATCAAACCAGACTACTGCGGAATGTTGTACTTTGCGCTCAAAAAAATTTCTAAATCAGGTTCGGATTTCGTACTTCGCAATTTGTGTATGCATCTACCCGAGGTAAGAGAAGAAATAATCGAAGACATTTTGCTTTGGATGTTCGAGAACACTAATGAGGATGAACCGGCGATAGCGTACCCTGCAATATTTGTCAGATATTTGATGTTGTCTAGAAATCAAGAGGATTTAGTGAGGAGATTTGCTAAAGTTGGGGATCCATTTCTAGAGCGATTAGAAACCCTGCGTTGCGAAGAAGACAAGAACATTCATAAAAGACTCGATCAGGTTTTTAACAGTCTTAAGTACCATGCAGCGTTTCTAGACGCTAAATACATGTCATGTTTGTCAGTGATCGAAAGGATCATAGCTTGGACGCAGAAGTTCATGCCGAAAGAGGAATATTTTGAAAAATATGTGCATTTACATTTAACAATGTTGTACTTCAAGGCTGTTAGACAGAGTATGAAACAGATGCCGGAAGTTTTCGCTGATCCGAAGAGGAGGAAGTCGGAGGGTGTGGAGGCTGTGGGCTTCGTCTTCGGCAGATATATAGTGAAGGAGGTAGCTGAACTTGTGAGTACATACTTCGACTCCATAATAGAACTGTATACGGCCGCTTTGGTAGATTACTTAGGAGGAAAGTTCTGTTTCGGAATTTCGAAGGCCAAATTTGTTGCGTCCGTTCTCAAAGGTATGTTGGCGGAAGCAGTCGGTATCCAGCGCCGCATGGCGGTGTATGTCCTCAGAGATCTTCGGTATGATATGAAAGATTGTACTAGAAAAGAAATTGAGGAATTATTAATGTTTCAGGATAAATGTATTGAGTTATTTTTCTATGCAGTATGAAGTACCTAAATAACTAATGAATTTTCAAAATTGAAGAAATTTAATACCTATGTGTATGTTTTGTTTATTATCTATTCTTTTTTTTTTCAAAATTGGCATCCCTATATAAAGTGTGTTTTGAATAGGGAATATGCATATTGCATGAAGATAAAATTTGTCTGGAATATTTTTTTTCTAGTTCTTTATTGTCGTCACATTATATCTAAAAGATATTTGTTTTATTTAGTTCTAATTTATACCGAAAAAAAATTATATAAAGTGCAAAATTAAACTTGCGAAATGCATCACCATTGGTCGCGAGAGTCGGGACCAATGGTGACGCGCGTGTGAGACGTCACCCTACACGAAGAAATTGACAATTTGACATGACAATGACTTGACTGACATTTAATTGACTTATTTACCGACTCCCGTCTTCAGTGTCGAGTGAAAATTTTTGTTAACCGTTAAAACATGTGTTCCTGCGTTGATTTCTATTTAATCCAGATTTGTAAGTAATCCAGGACGATGACTGAAAGTGTTTTTGTTAAAGCGCATTCAGACAATTTACCTAAAATAGATTATCACGTGTAGTTTATGCAGTTTGTGTAGTTTTGTGCAGTTCATATAGTGTTTCACACTTAAAATACTTGTAAGAAGGTTCATTCTTAGCTTCTTCCATGGTCTATCTGGCAATTAAAACTAGAATCGAGCTGAAAACTGACACGCCTACAGTTCAAAAAGGTAAACAAACAAACACGTGACGCACTGGACGTCACAACAAAGTGAAGTGTACCGTCATCCAAAGCCCGCAAAAAATGGCGGTGTTTGAACTGCAAAATTTTATTCAGCATTTAAAAATAAACAATTAAGACATTTCCAAGACTATTTATATTAATTTTTCCTGCATTATAAAGATGAAAAGAATAAAGTAAAAGAATAAAAAAATCATGCGTATTCCCTATTGTAGCTAACTTATATACCTATGTAGTGTGTATTTATTGGAATTGTTTTTTTTTGTCATAATAAAAACTTTAGCCACTTGTTTGTTTTTTATTTATTACAGTCGGATCTTGCTGTAAGAACCGTTTAGTTTATTAGAATCAAACAACAAATCAAGCACTTGAAAATAAGTGAAAGATCCTCTCAAATTTTGGATCACATCACAAGTATTTGTAATTTATATTTAAAATATTTTCTGTTGCATATATAAATTAACATTCTACAATTTAATGATGTTTGCAAATCGATATGCACAGTAAAATGGCATTCTGCCTTTTTAATCTTAATATAAATCTTCCAGAAATCAACAACCAAAATTAATAATACAAGTTCACTTATAAGACTTGTGTTTACGCCAGTGCGATGCTATTTTTTGTCACTGTGAACGCATCCAAACCAAACATGACTATGATTGTAAAACTCAATCAAGGTCATCGGGCCGGCCACTGACGTATAAATCTTTTGTCTGTGGTGTGGTCAGATGATTAATGAATAATCTAGGTATCTATGTGTATAGCTATAGATTATAGATTGGTATAGATAGACAGATCGATTCAAAGTGAATCCTACTTGGTGTTTAATTATTTCGTGATTATTTCTCTGAACTTGCCGGCTCCGGGCTGCGCTGCGTGTTCTGCATTTTTTTAAACTAAATGATTGTACGATATTTACAAACTGTGAATCACCTGTTGAGATCATCGCCTAAAAAATTTAGAGGTAAATATTGCCTAAAATTTTTGCCTTGTTATTATTTGGTAATATCGTCATTTTTGCAAATTACAGTTTAATCCCTATTGTGAAGCGATAAAATTAACAGATTATTCAAAAGATAAGATAGGTATTTTTATGAGAAAATACCTATACCTAGGTACCTATCATTTCTTGTAGGCTATAGGTACCATAAAAATGCTATAACTTTGCACGGATTTGAAGTTTTTTTTTAATTATTTTGACGTGAGTAGGAAATTCATTTATGACTTGTAAAGAGAAATATTGGAAATCAGAACTTTGTGCCTAACAGTGAAGAAGCTTGTCTTTTGTTTAATCTAGGTGATACATAATGATAAGTAATGAATAAGATTAATCGGACTGACATATACATGTGGTATAAAAGTACAAAAAAAAAAGAATAAAAAAGAAAACTTTGTGCTCTTAGGTAAATATCAATACTTATCAATATTATCTTTATTGTGGACAACAACTCATTATAGCCTACACCTCATATTTTTTTAGAAATTATCTTTTCAAAAGGCAGGAAAAGTAAATGGCATTTCCTCTACTTTGCCTAGGCAAAAATGTCGCATTAATTTTAATATTTCCAAATAAACCGATTTCGTACCCATAGAGCATTGGATTAGTAGATTAGTTCAACCATGTCCTAAAATCCAAAACGTGTTTCTTTTTTTTGGAAGGTAGGTTAAAATTTCCATTATAGCCCGCTGATTTAAGGGTCGGGAGGGGATGGAGGGGGGAGGTGGGGGGAGGGGGTGCCCCCTGCGCCACCCCCACCCCCCGGAGTCCCATGGTTATGGAGATATCCATGGTTAAAGTTCACCCGATGACAGGTCAAAACGGCTTCACCAAACATCCGAAACCGTGGAAAGATCCTCACCCTTTTTAAATATAAGTAATGCGAGCAATACTGATTATTGCGACTTAGTTTCCGAGGCGTCGGCATACCTGTCTAAAATTAACGACTTGGTCAATGATCAGGGGTCGCGCATTAACGTTGCAAATAAATCTGCCATCATGGACATGACGCAGCGAATTACGGGCATTGTTTCTATGCTAGCAATAAAATCGTCGTGCAACGAGACGAAGTTAGCCAGAACGGAACGCGAATTAGAAAAGGTTAGGTCGATTAACGCTGTCAATCCTAATCCTGTCGGTAACAACAATTGTAAAATTTCATATGCGGACTCGTTGAAACTACGTTTACCAAAAGTGGCGCCAGCGATTATGGAATCTCGTCCACCGTTACCTTGTGTGGTGGCTTATCCGACCGCGGCTCGATCAGCTGATTATAGCACCTCGTCCGCGACAAAACAAGCGCTTATGAAGGCAATTAAACCTAGTGATGACGGTTTCCAAATAGTAGGCGTGAAAAAAACCGCAAAATCCGGTGTTGTATTACGCGTCGCTAATGAAAATCAGCTAAAAAAATTGGAATCGGTAGAAGCAATCAAGGCCGCTGGTTTACGTCTAGAAAAACCAAAAGGTAGACGCCCTCGAGTGTTGGTTAAGGATGTACCATCTTCAATGGAAGATGGCTCTTTTTTGATTGCATTATTCCGTCAAAATATCAAAGATGAGCTTCAAATAAAAGAGGATGACTTTATAAAATCTACAAAAATTATCCGTAGGCGCACGTTAGATAACGGTCGTAAATGGATCGGAATTGAAATAGAGCCTGCCGTACGTAAGCACTTAGTGTCTACAAAGGATAAATTATTTATTGATTGGGCTACCTGCCGTTTTATTGATGATGTCGAAGTTGTTCGTTGTTTAAATTGTCAACAGTTTGGTCACGTTAAAAAACACTGCGTTAATAAAGAACCTACCTGTGCTAATTGTTCAGAGGCACATGAAACTAAAGATTGCCCGCCCACAATGACGACTTAAATTTTAAAACAACTTGCGTGGCGTGTAAACGCTTTAAAAAACCGTGTGATCATCGCTGCGGATCTCAAGAGTGTACTACCTACAAACTCAAACTCGAACAATTAATCCTAAACACTAATTATTAATAATGGATAGTTTAACCATAGGACAATTAAACCTTCATAACGATAGGGTGGCGACATCTGAGCTGGATAAATTGATTGTGGATTATAATCTAGATATAGTACTTGTTCAGGAACAGTATCAAAACGCGCGCTTGGGTCACAAGATGGTCCAGCTGAACAGCAAGTCACGTGCCGGAATTTATGTTGAGCGTTCTTCGAGCTTTACTGTAACAGCTATACGTAATCTCATGACGCCCCATTGCGCCGTGGCGGAAGTGTCATCGCCTACCTTTAAGGTTTACGTTGTGAGCTGCTACTTTCAGTATTCTGACCCTGTCACTCCTCATATACATAATCTCCGTCACGTCTTGCGGTCGCTCGCGGGCTGCAAGGTTATAGTTGGTGCTGACGTAAATGCATCTTCTTCCCTGTGGTATGGCAAAGTTCGGGCCACTGATTCCGAACGACGTTGTGCTGTTGAGGATTTTATTGCTGAGATGAACTTATCAATCCATAACACCCCAGACGCACCACCTACTTTTTGTAGCCAAATGGGCGAATCTTGTATTGACGTCACACTTTCTAGTGCAGACGTACGCTTGGATAGGTGGCGTGTTCTTCCTGACGCGTCTTGTAGTGATCATCGCCTGATCGTGTACGATTTTGTTCCTATTCTTACTCAAGGTTCTTCACACTTAATTGGAAATTTTAGATATAAGAGTAAAGGCGCGAATTGGGAATTCTTTAGCTCACTTTTTGCTTGTCATGCCAAAGACTTCACTCGCGATGGACTGTCAGCTGAGGAAAGTGCTGAGATAATGTCAGACACTTTCACTTACTGTGCTGACATTGCTATTGGTCGTGCATCTGTGACCAATATTCGTAGATGTGATTGGTGGAGTGACTACCTTGCTGAACAACGTAAGAGCTATCGCAGAGCGCGTAGACAGCTTAATAAGCTTAAAAAACGTAATGTTACCGGAGACGTATTTAATCTTGCCATAAGTACTTTTAGAGTTGCCAAGTCGCGTTACAGAGCATCGGTTGAAAAATCTAAGGGTAATTTACTCCGGAAAATTGTTGATAAACTTGATAAGGAGGGTCCGTGGTCTCCTTTGTATCACGAGTTTAAGGCTAATAGACCGGTCGACCTTGCATACGTTCAGAACATTAAAGTAAATAATACACATACCACCGGCATTGAAGAAACAACTGATGTTCTGCTTGATTCTCTTATACCAGATGATTCATCAGTAAATGAAAATGAATACCATCAGCAGATCAGGGCGTGGGCCGCGGTACCACCTGAATCACCAGAGTCAGACCTTCCGTCCACTGACGAATTCATAAACGTTGTCAAGAGACTACCTCTCAACAAATCATCCGGTGAAGATAAAATATCTAATAGAATGATTATAGAAGCGTGTAAAACGTCGAGCGATGCGATTTTATCAGTATATAGCCGATGCATTGCGGAAGGTATTTTTCCTCGAATATGGCGACAAGGCTTTATACGCATTATTCCAAAGAGTGGCGACAAGCCCTCGGACGACCCTAAGTCATACCGGCCCATAACACTACTCCCATCTTTGGGAAAACTTTTAGAGCGACTGATTGTTCCGCGCTTGTTACCGAACGGACCTAAATTTCATAAAAATCAATACGGTTTTACTATTGGAAAATCCACTGTAGATGCGGCTCTATCTGTCCGTAAAATTGTCAACTCATCGGAACATAAATACGTGGTTGGAATCTTTCTCGACATTTCTGGCGCTTTTGATAACGCATGGTGGCCGATGTTACTACTTAAAATGAAAACCCGTGGTTGCTACAAAAACATCTATAATCTGATTTGTTCGTACTTTCTAAATGGCTCCGCGAAACTCAAACTTGGACATCATTCCATTACTAAGTCTCTAACCATTTCCTCGCGCTTCCGCTCCCGTACGGCTGTTCATTAACCGGTTGCGCGGACGATGGCTTGCTGCTCATTCAGGCAAGTACTCGGGCTGGACTCGAGAACTTGGCTGACACATGCCTACGTTTAATATCTCAGTGGGGCGATCGAAACCGTCTGACCTTTGCACCGCATAAAACCTATCAACTTCTTTTAAAAGGAAACCTTAAATCCTGGCCTAGTATAAAATTTAATAACGTACCCGTTAAAAGGAAAGAATCCGTGTGCTACCTCGGTATGCTACTAGAAAGAAACTTTTCATTTATTGATCATATAAAAACAGTAGGAGAAAAAGCAAAAAAGAACTTCTACGCCTTGACGAGAATATCAAAGGCTACTTGGGGTCTATCATTTCAAACCCTAAAAACTATATATGGGGCTACTTACTTGGGTTGTATGTGCTACGGGGCACCTGTCTGGGCCGATAGGGCCACCATAGGGGCGGTACGACGTAAATTACTTCAAAACCAGCGTTTGGCTTTGATATTCTTATGCAAGGCGTATAGGACGGTTAGTACTGAAGCCTTACCGGTGCTGGCGGGTGTTCTCCCAGTCGATCTTGAGGTGCAGCGGCGTGCTGCAATGTACTTCTACGCTAGAAAGATCACGGACCCAGAGTTTTTACCGCAACGCGACCGTGCTAAGATCTCTAGATTATTAAAACCCCAGACTGACGTCTGGGAGGCACTTTTATGCGAATGGCAATGTAGGTGGGAAGATTCCATCAAGGGCCGACACCTCCACCAGTTTTTTCCATCCGTTCGTGAGCGGCTGGAGAAGACATGGCTGGAGGTGGATCACTGTGTTGCCCAATTTCTCACAGGTCATGGCAACTTTAAGAGTAAATTATTTTCCTTTAGGCTTGTGGCCTCACCTTTATGTCAATGCTCTACAGCTGACCTTGAATACGAACAATCCGCACATCACATCTTGTGGGATTGTATTCTTTGGCAGACTGAACGTAATGTTATGTTAGATAGTATTCAGGTCAAATCTGGAGTAGTTTACTATACGGACCTTGTAGAAACCAGAACAAATTTCCGTGCGTTCAGGCGATTTTGCCATACCTATTACTGGAATCAAAAGTAGCTCACAATTTAGGACCCATTAGTTTAAATGTTAATATATAATCCGTGGTGCTTGGCAACTGGGCCTAACCCAGTTGTATATGTCCCTTGGTGCCTATTGGCCTAGCTCTAATCTGTCTCCTGCTTGATATGGAGGGAAGTGGAAATTATATTTATTTTTCCTACTCCTCCGCTGTACTCTTCTGATTAATTTCGTTGCGGGATCCAGGACAGTTGAATCGTTTCTCCGGGACTCGTCGGGTTTCATTAACTCGGCGTTTTTCTGGTGGTCGCCACTGTTGATTCTGGCTTTCAGGAGTTGCAGTGGTTGGGAATGTGTGGCGGGCTTGTCCCTACAAAAAAAAAAAAAAACCTCAAAACGTTTTATATTCGCTCAACATTGCACAGTCAAGGGAGGCCCAGTCGACGGAGCCCCGCTTCGCGGGGCTCCTACTTCTGAGTAAAAAAAAATAACCACGAAGGGAATATATATTCGCTCGCATCACTCGCTCACTCGACCCCGCCATGCCCTTCTAACCTAACCTGTCCGAGTCGGGGTGCCCACAATTCTAGAGCTCGCTTCGCTCGCTCTTGCATCCAATGGCACTTCGCTTGGTTCAAATTTATTACATATGAAGGCGTCAGCGACGGCTGAGCGATAGCGCCATCATTGTTTGGGTTCAGTGGTATCAGGATCATTGTAGAATAAAACACTGAATACAAGCTCTCTTTATTGACTGTGGCTGAGTGCTAGTACTTTACAAATAGACAGTCCCCCAAAACGCCCGCCCGTTACCACATCCTAGTGTTTTGGCTATGGAGAAGACGTGGCCAACAAACTCCATAGCAACTCATCTGTCTTTTGAGTTAGAAGAACTCGCATTTTTATAACATTAATAAATAAGTCTGTTTAATCTCTGTTTCTGTCTCTGTCTCTGTTGTGTCTGTCTCTTATGCGCAAAAGTGTGTTTCGTATGGCTCCTGAAATTTTCAATAAATTACCCAAAGAAATAAGGGCAATGAATACTACCTTATTTAAGAAAACTCTAAAGAGCCTCTTAGTTAACAAATGTTACTATAACGTGCGTGACTATCTGAGCGATAATTTTGCCAAGCATTGAGACCTCAGTGACATCCATTATCTTAACTATTTGTGGATTTGTATCTTTGAATAATTAATCTGTTAATATATTATGAACTGTGGGTGACATTGAAATAATTTAATTAATATTGGTATTAAATAAATAATTAATCTGACTCAATATAATTTCATGAAGTACATTCCATTGATTTAATTTATATTTATTTATTTATTTATTATTTATTATATACTTTATTGTACACCTCATAACAAGTACAGGAAAAACGTTTATAAAAACAAGTGTACAATGGGCGGTCTTATCGCACAGGGCAATCTCTTACAGACAACCTTAGGATGGATTGAACGAAAGAAGTTAGATTTAGGGCGGTCAGTGTACAAACATCATAAATAATATTAATTAGACTTAATAATATAAAATAAACACATACAATAAAACAATATACTAATAAATATCAAATAAATAATTGGGAAAGGAGAAGAAAAATTATAGTGAGAGGTAATGCTCCTTTACCATTTTTTTAAACGTTGGTAGCGTTTGAGCACGTCTCACATCTATGGGTAATGCATTCCACAAACGAGCGGCTTGAATAGTGAATGACTTGTCAAAAAATGATGTGGAATGCATGCGAATACTTAATTTAAGATTTTCCGTAGATCTCAAGGACCTAGAATGTGTGTCACAGAGAAACTGAAAGCGTTCTTTAAGATAAAAAGGAGTGGAAGGATTAAATAGTACATTATAAAGCAGAGAAAGGATGTGGGCATTCCGGCGAAGACGAACAGGAAGCCATTTGAGCTTAGTACGAAATTCGGAAACATGGTCATACTTGCGTAAGCCAAATATGAACCTGATACAGAGATTTTGAAGTCGCTCAAGCTTGTCCAATTGGTCTTGGGTGAGATCAAGATAGCTGGCGTCAGCATAGTCCAAGATTGGGAGAAGAAGAGATTGTGCTAAGGCAATTTTGGTGGTAATGGGAAGGAAATTTCGTAGGCGTCTCAGGGAGCCCGCTGAGGCGAACAATTTACGACTCACCTCCTGCAGTTGTTTAGTCCAGGAAAGAGTGCTGTCGATATAAATCCCCAAGTTCTTTACAGTGTGAGTTACTGGAATAATAGTGTTATTGAAAGTAACCTGGGGAAGCTTAGAGACATTCCGGGAACTACCAACAACAATAACCTGCGTCTTTGCTGGATTTATCTTCAGCCCAAACTCAGTGCTCCATTCACCTATTCGAGCCAGGTCTGAATTAATAGTCTCAATCGCATCAGATAGCTCTCCAAGAGGGGCTTGGGTGTAAATTTGGAGATCATCAGCATACAAGTGGTAGAAAGAAGATAGTCTTTGAGTGATACTATTAATAAAAAGTGCGAAAAGTAAAGGAGATAACACGCCACCCTGCGGCACACCGGCAGAGGTGTTACACCAAGAAGAGAAAGACTCTTCAATGCAAACACGCTGCCGGCGGCCAAACAGGTAACTATGAAACCAGTCAATTACCGAAGGAGATATGTTAAAAGAGCGCAGGATTCCAAGCAAAATTTCGAAGTCAACCATATTAAAAGCATTGCTAAAATCAAGCAGAGCAAGTGCCGTTAACTTCCCCATTTCCATGCCCGACCTGATATCATCCGTGATATGTACGAGAGCTGAGGTAGTGCTGTGTCCAGGTCGAAAACCGGATTGGAAAGGATTCAGCAGATTGTGCTTGGAAAGGAATGTGCTAAGTTGCTTATGGACAAGTTTTTCAAGGACTTTGGATAGGAATGGGAGGATGGATATAGGACGATAGTCAGAGAAACACGCAGGATGTGATTTTTTGGGTAGAGGGATAACTTGGGCATCTTTCCAGGTTTGTGGAAAGACCCTACTAGAAACAGAGAAGTTGAGGATGTATAGGATGACCGGGAGAATATTATCAAGGATGGGAATAATCATCTTACGGCTGACACAGTCACTACCCACAGCGTGAGATGTAATCGATAAAATACTCTTTTTAACATCACAAGCAGTAAATTGACTTAAGATAAAAGGGCTATAATCAGGTATCGGAAGGTTTGAAAGATGACTTAGTGTAGTAGCTTTGGTGGCCCTATCCAATACGGGCGAAGTAGAAAAATGACTATTAAGTAAGTTAAGGTCTAAGTCTTTAGGAATGCTTTCTTGAGTCTTTTTTCCAATACCTAATGAATTGAGAAACTTCCAGACCTTAGCTGGATCACCATTTTGAACAGTACTATGGATATGTTGGCGGTTTGCGTTCCTACACACCTTGTTGCAGTGATTTCGAATTGAGACGTATTTTTCCCTATTGATGTCGTTGGGCCGAATCTTAAACTTAAACTTCGCGGCTGCTTTTTTACTCAGCAAAAGTTTTATATCATCAGTCAGCCATGGCGCTGGGAGATGCTTTACTCTCACAGCTCGAATAGGTGCATGTGTGTCGTAAAGCTGAATAAGGGTAGAAGACAAGATTTCAACTTGTTCGTCGACGGACGAGGATGTGACGAGAGGCGTCCAATCAATGCTGCTGGCATCCTCTCGAAGACGGTCAATGTTCATTCCATCAAAATTGCGAAGCAAAAGAGTTCTGGACTTATGCTTAGGCGGGTGAATTTTATAGGAGGTGAAAATCAGGTCATGATAGGAAAAGGCGTCAGCTGAACATTGACCATGTTTAGCGACGTGATCGAGAGAAGAGACAAAAATAAGATCAAGAAGTGAGGGGACAGAGTTAGGAAAATGGTGAGTGGCACCAAGATCGAGAATAGAGAGATTGGTTGATTCAATGATACGCCGTAGGGAATCAGAGCGGGAGTCATTTTTAAGGAGACATGTATTAAAATCTCCCATTATGATGCTATGACTGTAAGAGGGAATTAAGGCTTCTAAAAGACGTTCAAAAGAAGTGAAGAAATTAATCCGAAGAGAAGGGCAGTAGTAGACGCCAAGGAGTATCTTAGCATGGTGTAGTTCAACTTCCAGGAAAAGATGTTCACCGGCGTTTGGCGGCGGCGGCTGAGTGGACATGTTAACAATAGAAAAGGGAATATAGCTACGAAGGTAAATGGCCACCCCACCACCACCACCAACCGCACGATCATTCCTGATGAGTTGGAAATCTGGAAGAGAGTAAGAGGAAGACGGAAGACAAGGTTTTAACCATGATTCAGAAACAAGAATCGCATGAATATGTTTACAGTCAAAATTGGCCAGCAAATCAGCGAAATGAGCCGGAATACTCTGGGCATTTATGTGGACTACATTAAAGTTCTTGGATACATCGGAAAATACGGAGACGAGAGTGTCAGCTAAAGAAGGAACACTTACAAAGCTTTCATCATCACTGTTTAAAGAAAAGAAAGTGTCAGTATCACTGCTACAGCCAGGGCTGAGCATATATAAAAAATATATATATATATATATTATTATGTACCAAACAAAAAAAATAAAAAATAAATAAAATACTATTATAAAAAGTTACCATCCACCTGCCAGTTGTGTTTACAAAAGTAAAACGTGAAAACTAATAGGAACATAATTATTAGATTTGATTGTGTAGGCCAGATAGACAAAAGAAAGTAAGTACAAGTATACTAACAAAAAAAAAAAACTAGAAACATAAAACAAAAACAAAATTTAGGACCGTATATCCACAGACTACATAGAGATACTACGTATGTATATCGAAACGTAATTGAAACAGTGTGAAGTCATTTATGTTAGTACAAAAAGTTTACATACTCTATGGTTAGTACCGCGATATGGAACGCAAAAAAAAAAAAAAAAGTGACGGTGACATTTGACTTGATTTGACATTAATGATTGATGTGAAAGAAAAAGATTGGTACACAAACAAAACAAACGGGAAGTAAACTATGAAAAATTACGAAGAAGTGACAAATGTAACGTATACTAAACTACCCACTGATAGCAAACAAAACCTACCTACTACCTGGACTACATAAAAGATAGTAAACAAACAATGGTGACATCATTTTCTGGCTACAGCTCGCTTAGTTTTAACTGCAGCGACCTTTCCAACTGCAACTGGTTGAACCATGCCAGTCTCCGGCTGTCCTGAGAGCTGCTCCAACTGCTGCGCGATTTTATCGAGATCGGTAAAGGATGTAACTCGATGCCGGGATCCTTTTGAATCGAGGACGAAGATATTGCCTTCTGAAGTCCAGCATCGTGTCACACCAAATCTGTCCCGTGCCGCCATGAAGATGTTGTGCCTGGCTTTTGTAAGGAACTCAGAAACAGTGATGCCAGACCCCTTCAGCTTGGTTTTGCCGAACCAGATTTTGTCCCGGAGAGCCACATCGTGCAATTTGAAGAGGATTGGTCGGGGTTTGTGAGATGCGCTGCGCCCCATCCTGTGACACCGCTTGATGCCAGACGTAGCCAAATCCAACTTCAGTCGCTGATTGACAATTTGAGCCACCACCCGTGCAGTCTCCTCATCTTGCTCCTCTGACACTCCGTGCAACAGTAGAATTTTTCGCCTCCCACGCATCTCCATGTTATCAAGGCTTTGCGCTAGAATGCCAACTTGCTGCTGGAGGGTACTGAGTGCCTGAACGATAAAAGTCCGGAAGGATGAAAATTCAGTTGCCAAACCTGAGGTTGTAGATGTTGTGGCACCGGGACTTTTATGCAGCTCTTTCTCAAATTCCGACATCCTCTGGCTGAACATAGTGCTCAAATCAGTTATTGTGCGGTTGATAGCCTCCATTGTGTGGTGTTGTTATGGATAATTTTGTGTTCTGGAGCTGAAAACACTTCACTGGCAGGTAGATACAACTATCTAATACAATATATCATTAATGTATAAAACTAATTAATATTACTATTTTTTATTAAAATTTTCAATTTAGAGATAAAATTTTGCTGTTTCACTCTAGACTACCCGCAAATTTATGTTGTATCTAATTTTATTGATATTATATTTCAGTGTCAATCAAAAAGTGATTTTAAAAACATTTTGTAAACCATGATTGTACCTGTACATTTTGCATGCCTTACGGTCGAATCACTTGAAACATGTACCTACATACTTTAAATAACATCTTTGTAACAGTGTTTCTGCAAAAATAAATAATTTGAATTTGAATTTAATTAAAATAGGTAAACCGACAGTTTCGTTCTGGACGAGTGTCCTAGTCGGTGTCTCGAGCCAAAGTGCGCTCGGCAAAGTCCCCACTCTCCAATACGACTCCGTCCACGTACCGCCATTACAACTGACAACTGACGGCACGGCATTTACTACTACCCACTACTACAATACTCAAATCAGCAACTAATTATTAAATGATATCTTTATCCACGACACATACTTTAAGTATGTGAATTATAAAATTAATTAATATTGTATTTATGAAAAAAACAAGACATAAAATTGAATAAAAAACACTTCTAAAGCCCGGTTTCCTGACTTCGTTAAACTCGCAAGCGCAAACTGTATACATAAATGCTCTTTATCATCCACCACCTGAAGTATCATGAAATCTATTCATCTTATGAAAGTCAGTTTAACATTTATTTGTGGCTGAAATTGTTCAGAATATTAAATTTTTGTTCTGAATATTTAACGAAGTCATTAATGGGTCCGTTCCGCTTGCGGTGGAAACCGGGCTTAACGTCAACGGAACGTGAAATGTCAACCATGACAATTTATCTAACCTAAAAATTTGCAAATGGCGTACTATTTTCCTTTTTTTAATGAAACTTTAATGAATTTTATCTCGTAAATCGTGATTCTCCGCATCTTGAAACTTTGTAAAAAGATTTCTATTTGTGAGTACTATCTACAAGAAAATTACCAACTTTCACAGCAGCGGGCTATAATGGAAATTCGAGCCATTTGTAGTTATGTAATACCTAATAAAAATACGCTTACAAAATAATATTTATTAAGAAAATAAATCTTCTATCGCAAATGTGTGGGTACTTACTTTCGCGGACATTGGAGGTGAACCACTTTTCAACCTTAACACTAAGGGAATAAGGTCGAAAACTAGTCTACTTCAAATGTCCGACATGATACCTACCTATATATTGTAATTAGATTACAATAGAAATACTTCAACGGCAATGTCTAGCTAGCATTTCGGTAGAGTAATTCACGTAATGCCGACGATTATTTTTCTTTTGAGAACTGGTGCTTTTCTTGTTTTGAGACATCTTCTGCCTCTGTAAAATCAGAGGCACGTTTTAGACTTCATAGGTACTTAGGTTCTAGAATATGTGGTGTTATCTTTATAAGTACCTACATTAATTACCAATGTAAAACTTTGTCAAAAACAATGTAACAATATTGTCTAATAGATATTTTAATAGGTAGGTACTATTTTAGTTTCAAAATTTAAAGTGTCAACCTTAGAATAATAACGCATAGAAGCCGCGTCTAGAACAAAACCCGAGCAAAATCGTGTGTCCACTTCATTTTCTTTGTGTGCGTGAGCCGATCAGCCGAATGTGTCTACGTTCCTCTAACGCACACAGATATAGCTTTCAGTGATACCATTACTAAGCCGTTACCCACAAAATATGGGAATACGCATTACTATTTTGCTATCAAGGCAAGTATTTTATGTTGTTGGGAACTGGAAAAGGTAAACATGATTTTTCATGTAATATGACATATTTTTTCGGAAGGTATAATTCAATTTATTTCAAAATAAAAGGAAAATAAATCGCATAAAGAATGAGATATTGTTCAATGCGTTTAGAATGCTTGATGGGTTATAATTATAAACAATGTTAAAACATCGGGTTTGATATGAATTAAAACAGTAAGTATTGTATTTTAAAATTACAAAAATGAAAAACATGAATGAAAGCAATGTGGGTATTTTTTCCTCACAAATAGCAACACTGTGTTATGACAAGTTAGGTTATTACAATTTTGTTTTATTTATCGATTTACGTAAAAATAGTGCATAGAATGTGAGTACTTATTTGTGAAATGTTATTTTATCACATTTTTTTGTTTTCCTGATATGCTATAACCTCCTTTCACGCAACAAACTGTCATTTTCAATTATTTACTCGCGAGCTGTGTTCGACGGAACGTGACATTGAGTACTGACGGCCTGATGGCTAAGTTTGACGGATTAGGCTAAGTTTTAGTTGCCTCACTTTTTGCTCTCTTACTAGGTTTCTATGCGTTATTATTCTAAGGTGTCAACCCTACTCCTAGGCAAAGTTTTGTCGAATTTTCATAAAAAGCGACACACGATTGTTTTTCTTGATTTTACCACTAAAACTTTAATATGGTCCGTAAAACCCGTAGAAATACGGAAGGACTTCGGATTAGCTAACTGCCGTTTTTTTTTTTGGGTAGAATGCACCTTTTCTATAGTAAATTTGAAAGTACCAAAACGCGCAAAACCATAGGGGCTGAAAAAAAAATCTAAATTAAGGTCAGGGGCATCTTCAAGGTCAAAATATGCCTAAAATCGTAGAATATTGCCCTCTATCAAACTCCAACGTCAAGAATATACTCAAGGTCAAACTCGAACCTCTCAAAAATTTTAATTTGAAAGAAAATGTCGACGGTACGCTACTTCTGAGTGGTTTATAAAAAAATAACCTCGAAGGGGATGGCGGGGTCTATTCGCTCGCTTCGCTCCCCTTCTAACCTAACCTATCCGAGTCGGGGTGCCCCCAAGTCCAGAGCTCGCTCCGCTCGCTCTTGCACAGCACTCGAAGACGCAATCCTTGGTGTAGCACGCACAAGTGGCTCACTTGAGTCCAACACTTGCACAACACTTAGAACTTCGGGATCAGAAGCCGGGGACTTCGGAGACGCCATGGTGTCATTCAATCGTTGAAACAAACAGGAGTACGATAGATGCTCTCGACTGTGAGTACAAATGATGAATCGAATAACTTAATTGAAATAACGAAATAACGAAATTGAATAACTGTCAAACATAAACGTCGCATACATCAAATATTTTGAAATTACGTTTCGTTACCCACAATCGCGAATTTTTTTATTTAATTAATTTTATTATTTGCTTTTTATTTGAAAACACTAAACTTGCGCAACTATTTAAAAACAAAATAAAGTAAAAAACTAAAAAAATCAATAAAAAAAAACATTTAAATGTGTGGTCACTTAGTCTGACCGTAAAACGAAACGACCTTGGACAGATTTTTTTAAGTTATCTGTGGCAAATTATGTCATTTTTTCGTAAATTGGTTAGAGATAATTGAATTTTTAGGATTATTTTTCTCTAAAACTGTGTGGTTGTACGCTATAAAAAATTGTGATAGTGTTCTACAAGAAGAGTACTCTACCCAAAAAAATAATCAAGCTCCAAACCCACAGTTGCCAAAACGAAGTTGAGCCAAAATCTGAGGCGCGTCGAAAGTTATTACCCATTTTGCGGCTGAAGATTGGTCTCTATTTCAGTATAGTATAATGTACTCTGTGATTCTGACGTTCACTGACATTTGACATCTTTCTTGTAAACCAAACATCTTTCTTGTGAACCAAAAGTACCTAAGCGTTGCCACGCGTAAATAATCGTGTCATAGACAAGATCCTGTAGCTAGAATGGTTTACTAATGAAATTAAATAATCTGTTTAGGTAATGCTAGACTAGGTAGGCCAAATTAGAGCATTTTACGGTAGCTTATTTAATTTATGTTTGTCGTAAGTTTGTTATTTATTTTAGTTTAGGTAGGTAGTTAGGTACAGTGAACCAGACGTCAATCTATACTAATATTATAAAGCAGAAGAGTTTGTTTGTTTGTTTGTTTGGTTGAACGCACTAATCTCAGGAACTACTGGTCCGATTTGAAAAATTCTTTCAGTGTTAGATAGCCCATTTATCGAGGAAGGCTATAGGCTATAATTATATCATCACGCTAAGACAAATAGGAGCGGAGTAGTAATGGAAAATGTGACGCAGACGAAGTTGCGCGGGTCAGCTAGTGGTAAATAAACAAGCGGGTATCTCTCTTCGAAAAAAAGTTTAAATGAGTGTGCAGATGATGCAGCTTTTCGTCGGCACTAACGGAGAAATGAGATTAAAAAAATATTTAGTAAGTAGGTAATCTATATGATCTACACAATTTGGTTTAGCCATAATTTTTCTATCGGTATTAAATTATAAGAAAAAAAACCCACCAATTTACCTCCAAATCATTGAGATGAAACCAATTTATTCCGTATTTTTATCATGAGAGTCTCAAAATATATATTATTCTACACTTCGACAGCTTTGCAATACTGCTACAATAATTTAAATTGCAATACTGGATACAGTAGTCATACCTATTTTGAAGGACAGGACAGGGGACATAGCAGACAAGGGTAACTAACTATAGGCCTATCTCACTGGCGACCGTTATAGCAAGCCGTTTTTTTTTTTTTTTTTTTTTATAGCCAAGGTACTTGACAGTGTGCTGGACGCCCACCTCGGTAAATATACCCAGTTATACGACGCACAGTTTGGTTTTCGTGCTGGGTTGTCTACTGAGAGTGCCATTTTTGCGTTGAAGCATACTGTCAAGTATTATACAGATAGACAAACGCCAGTTTATGCATGTTTCCTGGACCTGTCAAAAGCATTCGACCTGATTTCCTACAATGCCCTGTGGGAAAAACTTCGAGAGGCGGGTGTTCCTACTTCGTTGGTGTCCACTTTATCTATGTGGTATGATAAGCAGAGAAATTTTGTAAAATGGTCAAATGCGCTGTCTGACCCATACAAACTAGAGTGTGGGGTCAGACAGGGAGGTCTTACCTACCTCCCCCCGACTTTTTAACATTTATGTTAATAAATTACTAGTTGAGCTCAGCAACTCACATGTCGGATGCCATATAGATGGAGTTAGTTTAAATAACTTGAGCTACGCAGACGACATGGTGTTGCTGAGCCCATCTAAGTATATGTGGAATGAGAAAGTTGCTTTCTATTTGTGAGAGGTATGCAGAGCAGTATGGGCTAAAGTACAACCCTACGAAAAGTGAACTGTTGGTGTTCAGAGGTAGAAATAAAAGTCCATCACATATCACTCACGCAACGCTGTGCGGTTCACTTTTACAGAGAGTAACCCAGTTTAAATATCTGGGCCACATTGTTACCGAAGACCTGAAAGGCAATTTAGATATGGAAAGGGAGCGCAGGGCATTGGCTGTACGGGGAAATATGGTGGCTCGAAGGTTTGCTGGTTGATCAGTACCAGTAAAAATTACACTATTCAAGGGTTACTGCCAAACATTTTACACCGGCAGCCTTTGGGCTAATCATACCCAAAAGGTAAACAATGCCCTGCGAGTACAATACAATAATACCTTTAGGGTGCTGTTGAGAGCGAGGCTTCCACCCTATTGTAGTGCGTCAGGTATGTTCGCCGATGCGCATACTGACGACTATTTCGCTATAATGCGTAAGAAGGGGGCGTCGATATCTCGCAGAGTGGGAGGAATCACCAACAGTATCCTGAGGGTGTTTTCTGAAAGGCTGGATGAGCCTACCATGGATAGGTTTATCAAGCTTCATGTATTACAGGGGTCTTGATGAAACTATATGTGGTCGATATATTATAACGTGTATTTTTATTTTTTGTTGTGTTCCAAGTATTTACTAACATAGTTTATAAGATAATTTACTATAACAATGTGGGCCATGTAGTCTGTTAATAAAATATTTTTATTTTATTTTTTTAATACCTACAACCTTAGAATAATAACGCATAGAAACCTAGTACGAGTGCAAAAAGTGAGGCAACTAAAACTTAGCCTAATCCGTCAAACTTAGCCGTCAGGCCGTCAGTACTCAAGGTCACGTTCCGTCGAACACAGCTCGCGAGTAAATAATTGAAAATGACAGTTTGTTGCGTGAAAGGATGTTATAGCACATCAGGAAAACAAAAAAATGTGATAAAATAACATTTCACAAATAAGTACTCACATTCTATGCACTATTTTTACGTAAATCGATAAATAAAACAAAATTCTAATAACCTAACTTGTCATAACACAGTGTTGCTATTTGTGAGGAAAAAATACCCACATTGCTTTCATTCATGTTTTTCATTTTTGTAATTTTAAAATACAATACTTACTATTAATTCATATCAAACCCGATGTTTTAACATTGTTTATAATTATAACCCACTAGCTGACCCGCGCAACTTCGTTTGCGTCACATTTTTCATTAATGCTCCGCTCCTATTTGTCTTAGCGTAATGATATATAGCCTATCACCTTCCTCGATAAATGGGCTATCTAACACTGAAAGAATTTTTTAAATCGGACCAGTAGTTCCTGAGATTACCCCCTACATACAAACTTACAAACAAATTTTACCTTATTTTTATAATATTAGTATAGATCAAGCATTCTAAACGCATTGAACAATATCTCATTCTTTATGCGATTTATTTCCTTTTATTTTGAAATAAATTGAATTATACCTTCCGAAAAAATATGTCATATTACATGAAAAATCATGTTTACCTTTTCCAGTTCCCAACAACATAAAATACTTGCCTTGATAGCAAAATAGTAATGCGTATTCCCATATTTTGTGGGTAACGGCTTAGTAATGGTATCACTGAAAGCTATATCTGTGTGCGTTAGAGGAACGTAGACACATTCGGCTCACGCACACAAAGAAAATGAAGTGGACACACGATTTTGCTCGGGTTTTGTTCTAGACGCGGCTTCTATGCGTTATTATTCTAAGCACAACATATTAGAAAATCATGAAGCGTATAAAGGACGGCTATTTCACAGTTAAAACTTATCAGCACGTAGCGGGGCGGTTGTACGTCATGTCTTGTGCTTGGACGCGACGAAGGTTCGTATCTTGCCATATGGGTTTTGTTTTTGTTCATTTTTAATTTATATTTTTTTTGTATAGTAAGCACAAAGAATTTTGTTATTAACCAACAATGTTGTTATATCCGTACAAACAAGAGTAAAATGAAAAATATTGACTTGAAAAGGACTACCCAGAGTGATTGAATATTAATATGTCTGGGTAGCGGTTTTCCAACAAAATTGAGGTCGGCTGCCAGCGTTACTGGATGCAGCTGAATACCAGTTTTGTACATGGAGTGAATTCCTATCTGAACTTCACATCCCAGTACCTATCTGGGTGATACCCTTTAGCAAGACTGCTGGTCGATTTTCTAGCGTCTGACTACCCGTAGGTACCAAACGACAGACACCTTTAAATATATCTAACTATTTGTGAAATTACTAATCGAATGTTGGAAGTAATTCTTTTTGTTCGAATCTCATGAGTCGTAATAAAATTGTTTTTGGATTTTATTTAACTTATGTATTTCCTAACTTTTATACATTCTTATTTTACCTTATATTTTTAAATATTTATAACAAGTTATTGTTTTATTTTGGATAGTTTAGTATGCCAAAATATAAACGCCAGCGTTTTAAAGTATAATTAACAGAACCTATTTTAAGTTTATCTGAAGGTATTCCTTTTCACATCACGTAGAAAAAGTACAAAACCGCATTTATATAACTTAAACACATAAACCTGATAGGAATTGTAGCGATGTTTTAGAAGAATTAAACTTATCTACTACGTAACGCCGATACCCGTAATGCCATCTATTGACCGAAATAGTACCTACTATCAACAAGGTGAGAATAACACCAAAACATATTTTTCTCTTTTTTTTTCATATTATTTTTTTTTTTGTAAGTACTTTCCAAGGAATAAAACACCATCATATTTTTAAGGTATTAAAAATGTACTTAAAGGATTTCTTTAGAATGAACTTCTATTTTAATATTAAAAAAAAACCGGAAAAGTGCGAGTCGGACTCGCCCACCGAGGGTTCCCTACACATTTGTAGATAGGTACAAGGTATTATTTGAAATAAAGGCTATCTTTAAGTATTTATATTGCATTAAATGTGTAGTTTTCAAATTTTTAAGTTCTACGTCAACGGAAAGTACTCTATAAATTTTGATTACCTTGAGAGTGTCGAAATGTACATTTTATGAAGCATAAACGGCCGTATCTTTATATTACGTTGACTTAGAAGTTTGTTTTTTTCACAGCTTCAAGGGACTGTAGTTCTGAGTATATTATTTCAACTCAATACCTCCTACCGTTCCCGAGATATAAAGAGTCTTGATAGACAGACGGACGGACGGCCAACAAAGTGATCCCATAAGAGTTCCTTTTTTTCCTTTTGAAGTACAGAACCCTAAAAAAAAACTCCGCACTTAAAATTTGACAGTGCTACATCATATTCCATAGATGGCGTTATACATTTAATCTCACTTTTTTATCGTGGAATTTGTTCGAAAGAGTCACCGCGGCCCTGGAACACAAAGGGCGTTAGAAGGAACACGGATGCGTTTTATTCAGTAAGAGTCTGACACACCCTCCTGCTTTGCCCAGAGCGGGAGGAGTTATTTGATGATTTCCCATCCTTTCATAAAAGGGGTCACGTCATAACAACCACGATTAGATGGAAGTCCCATGGTAGAGGAATCGAAAGAATTGCATTAGCTCCAAATATATTAGGTTTCTAGGTTTTAAAAATATAAAATTGTTTCGATTTGCGTTCCTGGATCGAAATAAATAAAAAAATCAACTTGATTCATCAAGGTTGGTGTGGGTTTCAAGAGTATGGTTAAGTTATTTTAGATGATAGCATGCGCTGACCGATTGTTTCACAGCCTGGATCCATTTCTTCTCTGTACGGGGAAGCAACAGCCATCAATACGCAGAATATTAAGAAATGTTTTCAGATTAAGTTTTATGATTTCTATTTAGATATTTCAAAACTTTGCAAAGGCACTCGGCTGAAATTCACATATATTCAACAAACTGTTTATTTTTAAAACTGTTCAATTCCCAGTGAGCCTTCGAAACATCATGACCAGCCCAGGGCCAGAAATTATCCATTGCGGGCTTCACTCTCCAGTGGATCAAGGGGAACTGTAGATCCCTAGGCATTTTTTTTTTAAACGTTGCCTCACACTAGGAATTTCTCATGTATCGTGGGTGCGTTTACAAACATACAAAGTCACATTCACAAACAGCCAGACCCGGAAAAACTATCTGTAGGTCATACAAATATTTGTTCCGTGCGGGAATCGAATCCACGACACGCGACGCAGCAGCCAATCGCTCAACCACTGCGCCAATCGTGTCGTTCATTGACGACTCAGACGAACTCGCGAAGATAAGTTTTGAGGTGGTAGAGTTTTTTTTTAAGGATGGTATATCGTCAAATGACTCTTCTCGCTCTAGGTACAATAGGAGGAAGTGTCAGACTCCTATTGACTAAAACCCATCCGTGTTCCTGCTAATGCCCTTTGCGTTCCAGGGTCGCGGTGACTCTATCGAAAAAATCCGCAACCCTGGCACTGGCCCGGCAAATAGGGTCCGCTAGCCCCTATCTGTTTTGATGAAAACTCCTTGAGGCACGCGTGGAACACAGCGCACAGCTTGACATAGCTATTTTTACTGCCTGCTGCAATCTATATCCGAGTTCACGTACGAAACTGAAAATACAGGTCCAGCTCTACCACCTTTGGGCATGCCACAATTGCGGTGGTAAGTCCCCTTTTTGAGGAGTGGCAAAAGCGGCGTCACAGCGTCCTCACCTTCAGCCTGACGCAGGTATTCACCGGTCACGATTGTTTCGGGAGATAACTGTTTCGGATTCAGCGGGAGGACACGACCGGGTGTCAATTCTTTTAGGATCATCTGGATGACACGGTGGAACGGCAGCACCGCCGGGTCCTCATCGAGACGATAGGCGGCGGCGACCTGTCGCGACCGGCCCTGATTCAATCTATGGTCCGGAGCGAGGATGCATGGGAAGCGGTTACCTCATTTTGCGAAGCAGTAATGCTAGCAAAGGAGGAGGCCGAAAGCGTGAGAGAGAGAGAAATCTCACGCCCCAGCTGCCGTAACACAAGACGCCCTGAGCGACGAGAGTCACCGGACGATTCCCTGCCACCATAGGCGCGGTTCTGCGGACGGCGAGTGTTTGGTGGCACGCTGTCCGATCGAAACCAGGCTCGGGTTAACGGCGCGTTGTGTTCAACGTGCGCCTCTAAGAGATGCCAGTATTGTAGACGGGGCCCGCTAGGGCCAGTGCCTGCCAAAGTTGCGGAATTTGTTCGAATAGTCACCACAGATCTGGAACGCAAAGGACACTAAGAGGAACACGGATGGGTTTTAGTCAGTCAGAATCTGACACTCTGTTATGCTTCGCCCAAAGCGGAAGACGTCATTTGATGAATTCCAATCCATAAAAAAGGCTGGTTAACTTGGCCAGGACACCTGCACACAACGGACACAATAGGAGTCTAACATGGTGCGGATACCGGAGTCTGTATAGTAGTGTCGGTGTAGTTTCTGTTGCAGGGGTAGATTGCTATTCCGGTTGGTGTCTTCCCATGGCCAAACCACGTTTCTCATTATGAAAACATGTTTGGGCTGGTGGAACAGAAGAGGTGAAACAGCCAGTCCCTTGCATAACCCCCTTCCAAGTTCTAAATGCTAAGAGGAGTCAAGCAATGCTAGATATTGACTGTTCGTATGTCTTAGAGATCTAACCTAACGACATTTTACTTTACAACATACACGCGAACGAAGTCGCGGGCAACAGCTAGTTTATAATATAATTATTAAGATGACTATAAAATACCTACTGGTTTGTACGGAACCCTCGGTGCGCGGGTCCGACTCGCACTTGGCCGGTATTTTATTTGTAAAATGAAATATTAATTAGCAGTTTTTAAATACCTTCTTCAGTGATAAAGTTAAAACGCTTCAAAGATTACAATAAGAAAGAGAAGTCCGATATGGACTTTGATGTCAAAGTCCACTACGTCTTTATAGCTGCCATAGAAAACAGGGTTAGCTTCGCAAAAATCAACAAAATCTATTTCTTCTCAAATACGAGGTGACGAATATATTGTTGAACTAGCTGACCCGCGCAACTTCGTCTGCGTCACATTTTCCATTACTGCTCCGCTCCTGTTTGTCTTAGCGTGATAATATATAGCCTATAACCTTCCTCGATAAATGGACTATCTAACACTGAAAGAATTTTTCAAATCGGACCAGTAGTTCCAGAGATTAGTGCGTTCAACCAAACAAACAAACTCTTCTGCTTTATAATATTAGTATAGATTGCATATACAAAATTTACGTTCAGTTACGTATCCTGATCTCTCTCTCGAATTAAGAATATAATTATGAAGAGGGTGCCTAATGCAGGGCACTGTATCATCTCTATCGGTTGAAATGCCGACCAGCCCCGACCTAATCTCCTGGTACAAACTAATCTTGAATCAAAATCAACAAAACCGACTATCGAACGAATGGTGCTGAATCAAGTGGATTCTTAATTTCGTCCAGCACAGTCCAAAAAGAAACCCATTTTCTCCGATTTTTACTGACGATATTGCTGATTGTAGACCACTGATTAATTTAATTTGTGTTAACCATTTTTATCAAAAAAGTTTTACTGGGTTCATAGAATCGCTTTATTATAGAGGAGCTTGCGAAGTTTGATCTGTGGGTGGGTGACCATCTTAACATACCGAGTTTCCTGCGTGCCTCAGAAAGCACGTTAAGCCTTTGGTCCCGGCTGTCATTTGTACCTAGATCTTTGGCAGTCGTTACGGATAGTCAGAAGCCAGTAAAATCTGACTAAAGTCTTGCATTGAATGAGTTGTGGAGGTCTGGTAGTAGGCAGCTGCTCCACGTAAAATACCGGTATTCATCTGAATCCGGTTTGTCTGGAAGCCGAGCCAATATAGTAAGGAAAAGGCTAGGTTGTTATAATGGTCACCCATTCACAGACCGACCTCGGCAAGCGTTGCTTAACCTTGAAGATCGACGCGTTCTGCTTTTATAGTTTAGTCACATTGAAGCATAATACCAAAAATTCACCACTTCTGTTAGTAAAACAGTTTACTTATGGATACAGGTAACAACTCTCCTCTAGGGAAGGTACGTATTTATGCGACCAGGTTTGTACACCAGGTATTTGCTTCCAAGTACGTACACCAGGTACTATACGGCTACTTGAACTCGCTCCTTCGGGGCCATTCGGGGCTCGACGCTCGCCCGAGTCTCGTCGAATTGAGACGTGGCCTCGGCCGTCGCGCGCGCGTCGACTCGCTTCGGCCGCGTTCGGGTCTCGAGCAGCGCGCGCTCTTTCCAATAAGAAATGATACCTACATCGTTCTTACTCGTCCCGTGGCTCCGGAACACAAAGGGCAATGAATGAACATGGATGGGTTTTAGTCAGTAGAAGTCTGACACACCCTCCCGCTACACCCAGAGCGGGAGGAGTCATTGGATGATTTCCCATCCCTAAAAATAAAAAAAAATGCTTTCCACAGCCTGCTGTAAAGATGACTCGCTTGGAAAGTTAGGTATAAATATACGTAAGTAAGGAACAAATACATATTATGCAATTTGATACTGAAATTGATGGTACTGTAAATACTATGTATAACAATCGTAAAATGAATTGAAACCTTATAACTACGCCAGCTACTAAAATCATTGAATAATCATAATAGGATGAATGGTTTCGTTCATTATTAATTTAATACCGTGCTACTTAGGTACCTAGCGGTATTTAATTTACAAAATTCATAAATTCTAGGTAGTTTTTCAATACATTCTTCAATAGTTCAATAACTGCGTTAGTTTTCGCAAATGCGATCATGTTCAATTTGTGTACGCGATTGTGATCCTTATTTGTAACGAACTACGGAACAATTTCGTCTGCAAGTATTTTTACTTTAATGGTTTGTCTTTGCAAGTATTTATTTGTAAACGCGATTGTACTCCTTATTAATAATAGGTCAGGGTTCAATTTCCCATGCAAGTATTTTTTCTTCCAACAGGGCTTTTGGATGAAATAGAAGTAGAAAGTAAAAACTTGAATCGTTGTAAGAAGGTATTTATTTGAAAACGCGATTGTGCTCTTTATTCTTAGAAAGTTATGGGTCAATTTCCTATCCACATAGAAAATACTTGAAAGTATCCCGAGCCCTGGTATGTGAAGGTAGACGTACTGGAAGCCTTGGTACTCGATTTTGCAAGTACGACCCAAGTCTACTCACTCATCCCAATCATCCCATTAGTTCGAATAAAATCTAGACATCTAGTCAAGGGGAGGTGCGTATTTACGCTACCAGGTTTTTACACCAGTTATTTGCTTCCAAGTACGTACACCAGGTACTGACCCGAAATACTTGCAAGACTTTAAAGTATTGTAAACGGCTACTCGGACTCGCTCACAGACTCGCTCCTTCGGGGCCATTCGGAGCTCGACGCTCACCCGAGTCTCGTCGATTCGTGAATCGTGACGTGGCTTCGGCCGTTCGCGCGTCGACTACCTTCGGCCGCGTTCGGGTCTCGAGCGGCGCAATAAACTTTGCAATAAGACATGATACCTACATCGTTCTCGCTATTGTGCTCCTTATTCCTAGAACGCTACGGGTCAATTTCCAATCCATTTAGAAAATACTTGTAAGTATCCCGAGCCCTGGTTTTAGGACTTGGTTTCTTAAAGGAGACGTACTTGGAAGCCCTGGTACTCGAATTAGCAAGTACGACCCACTTCCATAGCTGCGCCATATCTATACCAAATAACTTGAAGATGTATTATACAACTTTATCAACAAATTAACATGGGCCTGACAACATGCTTTTGCGGAGAATCTTAACACCGCGATTCAGAAAAACGCGTCATAAGTACAACACCATCTATCGATCTACAACGTAACTGAACTGTCTCTAGTTCGAACTTAGAAGCTTACACGTTACGATAAATAATGATAATGATAATAAAATAAAATGTTCACTTTTTTTTCTGCTATATTTTAAGTTTAATTAAAAAATAACTCAAAAATACATTGTTTCGGGGACTTTTCACACCTTACTTATTACAAATTTCCTCAATAGATGGCATTGCAAGTATCTGGAGTCTCAATGAAAACAACCTATTTTAGTGCTCGATGTAGTTTCTTCGTAAACTTTAAAATTCGATATCTTTTGATTTTGTGGGTCGATTTTGATGAAATAAACACTAAATGTTACTCCTATTATCACTTAATATTTTGAAGTACTTATATTTTGAATCCAATCAGTGGTTTATGCCTGATGCTCCTCCAAACGCACAGACAAACAGAAGTACAGACAAACAGAAAAGAATTTCAAAAACTGCTTTTTTGTGTTCTATGTAATTTTTCGGACATTTCTATGTATTTTTGATGCGAAAATATTAAATGTACAGACACGACAACTCTACGATTTTATTATATGTATAGATATAGAATAGATGTACAGACACGACAACTCTACGATTTTATTATATGTATAGATGAAACAACATTACGAAATAGTGTTAGTTATAATGACGCATGGCAGGCTCCTGCCCGCGATTTCGCCAACGTGAAAAATGTTTTATTATCCCAATGGATAAAGTATCCTTATGTCCTCCTCCTCCTGGAAGGTACACTGTTAATCAATAAAATAAGCGTTAAATTATATCGGCGAATCGGAATCGGCCAAGTCCAACAGTCGCAAGTCTTCACAGACAACGCGCGAAAAATCGAACCTGAAGAAAGAAACTATTGTTTTACTTTAAATTATAGTTTGAACCAACGAGTTACGGTCAGTTCAGCTTTTATCACACTTATTTATCATTTTACAGATGGCGTCGTTTCTACCAGTAATGCTGGTGGGAGACAACCTGGGACAACGACACCGGCATCTCAATTCCTTAGTACATGAGGCTAAAGAGATTGGAGCTTCGTTCCAGGATGTCGAGGCCCTGTCCGAAGAGGCTGCAGTCGATCGCCTCTTTAAAATAGACCTCGCCATAGAATTCAAACATGTGGACTATATAATACGGAATTTAAAAGACGATGACATGTTATACGTGAGCAGAGCCCTGAAAGCAACATGGCTGATAGACCACCGTGATATTATTAACCCAAAATATTTAGAAGATGTTCTCTTCCCGGAAATGATCACGCCAGCAGTTACCAAAATGAGGCACTGGCTTTACATCAATCTACGAGACTCAGTTATGTGTCAGGAGTTCTATCAGCACTATAAAGGGAACAAATTTGAGTTTGCGATAAAGTTTCTGAGTCACTGCAGTCATGAATTCATACTGGAACAGACTCCCAAGATATTAACGAAATTGTCCACTCATTCATTAAAAGTTTTGTGCGAAAAATGTCCTAAAGTTGCCAAAATATATTTTGATTCATTAGCGACGGATGAAGATCTGAAAACCCGCTACCTAGGAAAAGACCGGTCATACTACAACAGTGTGAAATGCGTACTGAAGCCAGATGCAGATGTGTTCCTTGACATCACGGAAAAATATTTCAACATGAACAGCTTCGGTAGATTCAGTCCTTTGGCCACTGACTACATCCTACGCTACCATAAAACTAGATTCTCAAATAAGTTGGAGCTGTACGTTGCGTATTTCTTGCACATCCCGACTCTTGCTGCTCGGCTCAGTGTCGAAGAGTGTCAGGAAGTGGTGGTGAAGCTAGCACGAGCGAGCTACTTGAAACATTGGTTCCAGTACAAAGTTGTGGAGCCGCTGATAAAGCGTCTCAGACCAGATAAGAGAGCAGCATTCAAGAAACTAGTGTTCGTTGAGAAGAATGTCGGTAACTGTGTAGATAAATGGCCGTACGAAATACCTGCTCCCCCGGTACCCTGCGACACTGGTCCACATATCTTCGACGATCAGGATTTCATGACCGGTATCTCACCAATGTACCCCGCTCCAGGTGGTTGTGTGTTGTTCGGTGCAGCTGCGTCCTTGTGCGCTGCGCAACCTCAAGCGTTAAATCACTTGAACGTCAACTACAATATGATTCGAGTGAAAACAGATTTAGATAGATTGTTCGATGAGTTCCGCTTCATCGGTTTTGAGCGTGCGCTGCACGAGTTAGGTCAGCGATTGGTTGCTACAGCTTCCCCCGACAGGCGACGTGATATCTTCATCGTTTTGGTGAGTAAGACTGGTGGACGCACTAACGCGGTGTCTGCCCTGTTGCGTCTCGCTGCGCGGCACATTAATGAGCCCGCGCACACTCGCGCCGCCATACTGCGCAGCCTTGTCAAGCGCGCCCAGGTCTGGCGCCTACCTCAAGACATCTGGCAACATTTACTGGATTACGGCCAAGGACTCGGACTCGACGGTGCACGAGCCGAAGCTGCATGCCGTGAAGGACTGCACGCCGTTGTGATTCGCCAGTTATTAGCTGGTGAATGCGAGCAAGCCGTCCGCGACGCATTTATGAATGACTTTTCAACGCTAGTGGAGTATTCACTGAAAGTGGATGAGCGGGCATGTATTGCTAACGGTCTCCAAAACATGTTGGCAGCGGCCGCTACTAACGTCGCACTAGAAGAATCGGCGTATCGAATTCGGCAGTTACTAGATGTTCTAAAATTATACCGCGTTCGAGTTGAGCCAACGTCACCAGCAGTTAAAGCAGTGAGAGCCTTAGCTTTGCGAGACGCTGACGTAGCGCGTCCTTTGCTAGAGCGGCTTTACCATGAAAAGATTGCTCGACGCGAGCTTCTACGACTTAACATGGAGTTTCGACGAGATGAAGCGGCGCTCCTGAATGCACTCCGGCATGATCCATCTCTCCTCGATCCCACGCGAGTGGTGGATACGATGCCTCGTTGGAACTACTGGCAGAGAAACTTTTGTAGTTTTAAACCTAGTCCGATGGTTTTCGGAAGCTTTGCTGTTAAGCCAAAGAATTTTGGTACTTCAGCTGTTACAACAACTGGCTTTCGTTTGAACTGTTCCACTTTAGCTCCTACAGAGATCAGTAGTTCCGCTGCTCCTGTAACTGGCTTCCATTTCGACAGTTCCACTTCAGCTCCAACAGATGCCAGTAGTTCTGCTACTCCTCTAACTGGCTTCCGTTTCGGCAGTTCCAATTTATCTTCAGTAGATGTCAGCAGTTCTGCTGCTCCTCCAACAGGCTTCCGTTTCGACGGTTCCACTTCAGCTCCAACAGATGTCAGCAGTTCTGCTGCTCCTCTAACTGGCTTCCGTTTCGACGGTTCCACTTCAGCTCCAACAGATGTCAGCAGTTCTGCTGCTCCTCTAACTGGCTTCCGTTTCGACGGTTCCACTTCAGCTCCAACAGATGTCAGCAGTTCTGCTGCTCCTCCAACAGGCTTCCGTTTCGACGGTTCCACTTCAGCTCCAACAGATGTCAGCAGTTCTGCTGCTCCTCCAACAGGCTTCCGTTTCGACGGTTCCTCTTCAGCTCCAACAGATGTCAGCAGTTCTGCTGCTCCTCTAACTGGCTTCCGTTTCGACGGTTCCACTTCAGCTCCAACAGATGTCAGCAGTTCTGCTGCTCCTCTAACTGGCTTCCGTTTCGACGGTTCCACTTCAGCTCCAACAGATGTCAGCAGTTCTGCTGCTCCTCTAACTGGCTTCCGTTTCGACGGTTCCACTTCAGCTCCAACAGATGTCAGCAGTTCTGCTGCTCCTCCAAGAGGCTTCCGTTTTGACGGTTCCACTTCGTTTCTGACAAATATTAGTACTGCTCAATCTCCGACGAACGTCGGTAGTTTGTCTACTTCTCCGACTAGTTATAGCTCCGGCAATTCTGCTACAGTTACAGATCCCGCTGCTCAGTATACGGATGTTGGAAGTTCCGTAACTCTTCCAACAGGTGTCTGTTTCGGCAGTTCAGCTGAGCTACCAACTGTTGATAGTAATTCCGCTGTCCAACCGATAGGCTTCAGTACTTCGACTGATCAACCGTTTGTGTTCGGTACATCTACTGCTCATTCAATGGTTACCGGTAGTAGCTCTGTACAACCGACACTTAACGGTAGTTCCACTGCTCGATCAATGCATCTCGGTTGTCCCACTCTTCAACCGATGAACTTAGGTATGCCCGCCCCTCCAATTATGGGTTTTGGGAGAAACCCTTATCACCCTAAGCGCTTCCGATTGTTCGGTGCTCGGCAGGCAAACTTCGATAGCTTTATTTCGAAGCTAGTGATTTACTTTCACCAGAAACAAGATTTTATAACTGATCTTTGCACCGCTCTGAAAAAGAACTTTGCACAAGGGCAGAATATTAAATTGGCTCGACCACTAGCAAGTCTGTTTGGTAATAATTTTGAGAATGAATTGCATGCCTTTGACGCGGCAGGTAAAGAAAGCGTGAACATTGCGGCGGCGCTGAGGGCCTGCGCACACCGCGCCCGGCCTGTCGTCAACGTGGCGGAGTGGGGCTGGCGCAAGGCTGGCGTGAAAGCTGTCGCGACGCGAGCGCTGCGCTGCCGGGAAATAGAAAGAGCTGCGTTAACTCGTGCGTTAGCGGCCGAGCGACGCACGGTGAGAGTAGCCTTAGCTCTGAGTATGCAATCTACAAGCGAGATATTTCTGGAGACCTTTGAATCAGCAGCAAAGTTGCGACCGGTGGTAGCATTGCTCACTGCACTGCCTTACTTCCGTCGCCATGGCGTTAGTTCGGACCTTAGAGTATGGGATATTGTTAAACCCCTGATCTCTAGTGAAATTCTAAAATCACACGAAAGGCTCCGTCATCTTCTTGTTAAAACCGAATGGATTCCATCTACCATTAAAGCTGATTATTGCATTACCTTATACGGTGCTCTTTACAAAATTTCTTTTCATAACGCCCAAGCCCAAGTAATACTTCGAGACCTGTCTAAACTTCTTCCTGAATGCGACGAGTCCATCGAAACTATATTGCTTCAAATGCTCAACAATAACGATAATGATGAACATGTGATAGCGCTAACGTACCCTACAATCTTCGTCAGGTACTTGCTGCTGTCCAAAAATGAGGAAGATGTTGAGAGAAGATTCATTTCGATCGGAAACATGTTTTTAGAACGTTTGGATGCGCTGCGAAGGGAAAATGACTACTATTTTCAGAGAAGACTAAGTCAAATCTTGGAGAGTCTAAAGTATAATTCAGCATTTATCAATGCTGAATACACGTCGTGTTTGTCAGTGACCGAGAGGATCTTAGCTTGGACGCAGAAATTCATGCCGAAAGAAAAGTATTTTGAGAAGTATGTGCATATACATTTAACAATGTTGTATTTCAAAGCTATGAGACAAAGTATGACGCAGATGCCGGAAGTTTTCGCTGATCCGAAGAGGAGAAAGTCGGAGGGTGTGGAGGCTGTGGGCTTCGTCTTCGGCAGATATGTAGTGAAGGAGGTAGCTGAACTTGTGAGCACATACTTCGACTCCATAATAGAACTGTATACCGACAGTTTAGTTAAATATTTGAGTTGTAACTTAATGAATGGATATTCGAGAAACATTTTCATTGGTTTCGTGCTGAAAGGTATCTTGACAGGAGCAGTTGGAGTTCAGCGAAGGGTGGCAGTGTATGTCCTGAGAGAACATCAGATTGTTGTAGAGGAATCTGCGAGAAAAGAAATAGAAGATCTGATAATGAAGGACAGGGATCTACAGTTTTTCGCTCATGCTGAATTATTCAGCAATTTCGTCCCAGTTGTTCCTTTTTATCATCGTTTTAAAATAAGAAATTAAATAGCTGTGCAATACTTATTGTAACTTCAACCTTGGTGCTATATCTATTCTATTTAAAATTTAGGTTTGGCTGCTTTTGCATTGCAAAAATGAAATATTTGTCATAATTAAAATATACCATTTTCATTATTCGGGTAATTTCTGACCATTGAAAAATCTATACTAATATTATAAAGAGGTAAAATTGTTTGTAAGTTTGTAAGTTTGTAAGTTTGTATGTAGGGGGTAATCTCAGGAACTACTGGTCCGATTTGAAAAATTCTTTCAGTGTTAGATAGCCCATTTATTGAGGAATGCTATAGGCTATAAATTATAAAGATATCATGCATATTAGCCGAACTATCTCAATTTTTGTCTATCGAGGCGGAAAAAAATTGCTCTTACAACAGAGTTATTTGCGTGCGCTGCCTTAACAGTTGTATATAATTGAGAACAATGTATGGCAACCTGGTCCGCCTAGAATAGTTGTACAAAAAAGTCCGCGGCACCATATTTCTATCTTTTATATTTTAGCAGATATAGTAGCTTTTATGTGTTAAAAAAAGTATTTTTCGATGTACTTATCTTTGAACGATTTTTTAAACAACAAAATATTAATCCTTATCGAAAAAAATGTTATAATGATCACAAGAACATCATAGAGATACGATTTGCCCAAAACAGTATGTCAATTGGTTGAATAGTTTCGAAGATAATATAAAATTACTAAATCGCAAAACGCCGCCCGCGCCGTCCATTCACGAACCGCATTAGAACATGCTTTGTGCAATTACGTAATTTTTCTGAATCGTGGTGTTAAGATTTATCGCGGATTAATGACCCTCTCCAGTTATTATTTAACTTTTGTCGTTAGGTACGTGAGTTGTACGTAGTTGGTTAAATGTTGGTTGAATGTTGTTGGTCTATTGTTTTGGTTGCTCGGTTTCTCAAAACACAATTACAATATTACTTCGTTTTCATTCTTCGAGTTCGAAGCCTGCTGCTGTTTTTGGGATATCGGACAGTTTCAGCGATTGTTTTTCATGCCTAAAAGGAAATCTCAACTTTCCCGTCAGACATCCCAGACATGAGACAAGAGCAGCTCGAGTACGCCGTACGGCAGAGTCTGCTCTTGATAATCATCTGCGCCTCTCGAGGAATAGAGAAAATATTTCGCAAGCACGCGCTGGGAAATCTAGCTCCGAGCGTTCACAGCGGCTTGCTAACCAAAGCTGGAGAACATCGCAGGTCCGTGCTCGGGAATCTAGCGCTGAACGTGCACGTCTCAGTGATTTAAAGCAGCATGTCTCTGCAACAAGGGATGGGAGTCTAGCGCTGAGCGCTCGCAGCGGCTCGCTAGCCTAGCTACATACATAAAAACAAAACCCTCCTTTTGGCAGTCAGGAAATAAATCATAGCACTCAGTACTAACCGAACCACACTCATCATTTCATCAGAAGTTAAAATGTTTACCGCCCAACGAAGTGGGCACGGGTCAGCTACTTAGTCTTATATAAGTTGGATAAGAACGTATGGACGTACTTTAAATAGGTACATTTATTGTCTTTCTTAACATCAAAAACCGAAGTAAAGACATAAAGCTGTCCTGAATCGACTTATTGTGATCCGTGAAGGATCACTACTCTAGTAATAAAAAAAACCGGCCAAGTGCGAGTCGAACTCGCGCACCGAGGTTTCCGTACAAACCTGTAGGTATTATACCTATTATAAGCAAAAGTTGCGATTTACGATTTAAGACGTATTAAAAAAAAAACTACTTACTAGATCTCGTTCAAACCAAGTTTTGCTGGTAGTTAACATGGTAATATACATCATATTTTTTTTTAGATTTATCATTCTCTTAGTTTAGAAGTTACGTTACCACTGGAAGTGTCTCTCTCGCAAACTGTTCTGTTTAGAAAAAAAAATATATTAAAAACCTCAATATAATTTTCGAAGACCTATCCATAGATACCCCACTCGTATGGGTTTGATGAAAAAAAAAAAATAGTTTATTTCCTAAGTGTTGGGTCCCCCAAAATTTATTGTTTTTTTTTTTCTATTTTTGTGTGAAAATTTTAATGCGGTTCACAGAATACATCTATCATCTATTTCGGAGATGAGTGGCTGTGACATACGGACGGACGGACATACAGACAGACAGACATGACGAATCTATAGGGGTTCCGTTTTTGTCATTTGTCTACGGAACCTTAAAAACGGTTCGTAATTTATTGTTCAGGTATCTAAGAAGGGATATTACGGTAAGGTCAATGCACTTTATTGCAAGTTTATCTGGCGCCTACCATAGTTTAAATATATTAAGTATAGTATTTTATACAGATTTTTTTCAATTATTGACATGTTAAATTACTACCTATCATCCTTTATTTTATTTTGTTTACAATTGTATTTAATTTTTATTTTTTATAATTTATTGTATCTTTTTAGTAATTTCAAATCTTACTTGCGATTTAAATTTTTATAAGGTAGTAATTTTATTGTAACTGGTTGTAAGTATATACAGGGAAATTGAAAAAATACCCGAAACCTCTTAGGCAGTGAAAGTACACATGATTATAAGCAACTTTTGTTTTGGTAAAACTCCGAAATCTCGAAAAAAATATCAGCTGTTTCATACATTTTCATTGGCTAAATACTGCATTTTGTATGAAACAGCTGATATTTTTTTCGAGATTTCGGAGTTTTACCAAAACAAAAGTTGCTTATAATCATGTGTACTTTCACTGCCTAAGAGGTTTCGGGTATTTTTTCAATTTCCCTGTATATGACTTCTGAATGAACTAATTTTGTATTAAGTGCTACTAAGAGATACAGCTTAGTGGACCAAGTGGTCTTGTTTCTGAATAAATTACAATCTATACTAATATTATAAAGCAGAAGAGTTTGTTTGTTTGTTTGTACCACTCAAGGCTTGTTTATTCAAAGTAAGCATTAAAGGTTACAGTCGAGGAACCTGCTCAGAATAGCACAGCTACAAGACTGCGAGCAATTGTTTTATCATCAAAATAGGTACAATCACAGCGATCATCGTCACGTGTCCCCTTCCGCTAGCCCCATAGCAAAATGACAATGGCATGACAATGGGATCGTGTCGGAATGACAAATTTATAAAAATAGCAGACTCGGGCCCCTGGATGCTCTTCACACTGCCTAACAGTACATTCTAGTACTGACTGTAAATATTAAAAAAAAAAAAAATAGATGAAAAAATAAATAAAAATGTACTAATTATAGGTCACAGAAATTGAAAGATTTTTTCTTAAGACTGCCATGCCAACCTATGTAAAATCGACCAAATTTCAGCTCTTCAAGTAGTTTTTCTGTGTCTGAGTAATTTAGTTTTGTTGAATAGGTAGGTAGGTACTCTATGTCTGAGCAATGTTTATATGTGCCGAGTTTGTGGAATTGTTCGAAAGGGTTAGCGCGTCCCTGGAACGCAAGGTGTTCATTGACACCTAGCCGCGGGCTAGAGGGTACACTTATGAATTAATAATAACAATAGCACGCCTGAATCGAGGTGGCTCAACGAAACAGTGACTGGAAAGGTATAGGGAAGGCTTTTGCCCAGCAGTGGGGTGTTGGGGGTGATTTTGTTTTAATGGCTTATTACCTACCAACAACACCTACTGTTGATAACAGAATGTTTATTTACATGCTTACTACATAAGTAACCTTTCGTGTGCGTTGCGGAGGATTTTGAAAGTAAAACGAGGAGTCTTACTCAGATGGTGGTTTATTGTAGAATCATTCTTAAAACATTATTCTTACATACTATATGACATAGTTTATATCGCTATCAACCATTGCTAGCTGACGTCAAAACACATGAAATGCCATGAGAACGTGAAACTCTGACAGCTATGGCGACGGCGACGCCTAAGTAATGAGCGCTATCTAACATGAAATATTCCTAAAACAAGGAAACAATGCATAACTCCTCAAGTTGGAAATTGTCAAAGGAGCGACAGTCACTGAAGTGATTTATATCGTCACTTTGATTGTTTCATTAGAGTCTCCTTACTTACAAAATATGTTATTTCTATCCTTAATGTTTTAGTAGAATAGAATACCTAGAATAGAAAACATTTATTCGACACAGACACAGCAAAAAAAAAAAGAAACATTGTAAAAAAAAAGATGTGACTCAGGTTGGCTGGACAAATCTTCAAAATAGCTTGCATTTAACTAGGTCAATAGGTCACTTTATGTGACGACTAAACACCCTTATTTCAGAATTTGTGACGCTACAGAATCTTAGATAATCGATCGAAAACGTGTCCAGCCATCTTGAAAAACCACTTTTCGCTGGTCTCTCAATCTCGGTAACGGAAGAGATTTTGAAGACTTTTTGCATATCAACGGGCGTCACATAAATTTGTGACGGGCACCGAGCTAAAAGTTTTGTGATAAGCACAGTGGTTTAGTAGAAAAATGCAAAAATCTGTGTCCAGCCATCTTGAATTTACGTATAAAACTTATGGCTGGCACTTCCGAATCTCAATAACGGGGGCGTTTTCGAATATGGTTCCTTTACTAATACTTGGTGACGCAATGTGTGACAGTAATAACGTATGATTTATGGCGTCACATGTAAGGGTTTACGAGAAATCAATAAAAACTTAATGTCCAGCCAACCTGAGTTCAAGATGGCTGGACACATGTATCTCCACTGCCTGATGATCTACGACCTTCGAAATGTGTTCAAAATGTTGTGACGGGGACGATAATGATAACCTGAAATTGTGACGGAGAAACTTTGCGTAGTTTCAAAGATATTGATCATTTAAATTTCCCCAAACAAACACTGCAGTAGGGTAACCAATATTGTATGTTTTATGTAGGACAAGTATATTTTAAGGTGTTTTCTTTAATGGACGAAAATCCGTGTATTGGTGATAATAATACGAACAACCATACATATCTATAAATTATTTGTTTCCGCGGACGAAAAAAATAACTGCAAAAAACTCAAGAAAAATTGAATTTCGCGGGCTACCACGAAAACGTTGGAGGACAAGACAAACAATACTGCCATGATAGCTGATGTTGTGTCGCCATCTATTGCTTGAAGTTGGTACTACTAGGACAACTGGTCGAATCTTAACTCTTATTTAGGTTGTCTTACCGCAGATTAATTAATAGTTACTAGTACTCTGATTAGTCATAACACTTCGAAAAGTAAGTACATACACTGCCGGCTGTCGAGTTTAGTTCTCATTTTCAGTTACATAAGATAATGAACTAAACGCGAAATACAAGTGGGCTCTCTCTTGCAGCGCTGGTGGTCAATTATTATTTTGAATTAACACATACAAGATTTACTCTTTTCACTGCAGGAAAACCTTTTATTCCCACGGGGAAATCAAATACAAAGCAAGCGTGGATGCTACCGGCCAATTAATCAATTAAAAAGAAATCCTTTATTTATGTAAAATTATGGTCACCTCACAATATTAATGGATGTTTGTATGGAAAAATTTAAATGGTCAATATCTTTGAAACTACGCAAAGTTTCTCCGTCACAATTTCAGGTTATCATTATCGTCCCCGTCACAACATTTTGAACACATTTCGAAGGTCGTAGATCATCAGGCAGTGGAGATACATGTGTCCAGCCATCTTGAACTCAGGTTGGCTGGACATTAAGTTTTTATTGATTTCTCGTAAACCCTTACATGTGACGCCATAAATCAAACGTTATTACTGTCACACATTGCGTCACCAAGTATTAGTAAAGGAACCATATTCGAAAACGCCCCCGTTATTGAGATTCGGAAGTGCCAGCCATAAGTTTTATACGTAAATTCAAGATGGCTGGACACAGATTTTTGCACTTTTCTACTAAACCACTGAACTTATCACAAAACTTTTAGCTCGGTTCCCGTCACAAATTTATGTGACGCCCGTTGATATGCAAAAAGTCGTCAAAATCACTTCCGTTACCGAGATTGAGAGACCAGCGAAAAGTGGTTTTTCAAGATGGCTGGACACGTTTTCGATCTAAGATTCTGTAGCGTCACAAATTCTGAAATAAGGGTGTTTAGCCGTCACATAAAGTGACCTATTGACCTAGTTAAATGCAAGCTATTTTGAAGATCTGTCCAGCCAACCTGAGTCACATAAAAAGAGTGGCAAATACATAAAGAAGCAATTAGGTACAAAAAAAACCTTAAATAATAGTGCTGAGCGTGCCCATGCCGAAAGGGTTACCATCTCAGCATATGCTGGGCGTCAGACACCCAGCGCTGGTTTTCAGTTGGCACCCTGCAGTGACACACGGACGAGGGTAAATAAAATAATTTTGTAGAAAGTAAATGAAATAATGTTTGATAAAATATACATAAAAATTTTAAAAGTATGAGTACAAAACTTACGACTACAATAAGTGCACAAATAGTGGCACACATTCACTGGTTTCATCGAGTTATTGTCGTGATGTCTTAGTATAGTGGCAGCTGTAGGGTTTATCCGCTTGTCTGAATGTTTTACAATAAACTTTTACGAATGATTTCAAAACATGTAAACGTCTTTAATAATGTACACTTCTATTCTACATGTAACAGAAAAAAACCCAATACCTTAAAACGAAAAATAAGTTGAACGTAATTATGAGTAGGTACCTACAATGACCCCTTTCAAGTTTGTGTTATCTCATGCTAGCTATGGGGGGGGGGATTGGGTCAGATTTCAGGAAGAAAAACTTTCCACGCCGGACTTGCAGGTGACGTCATCCGGATCTTGAGTAAAGGTTACTTTCGGAAGCTTGCTTAGCATGTCCATCAAGATTGTCTTTTCCAGATAGGTTGAGGTTAAGTTGATTGCATTATTGAGCTTGCTCTATCTGAATTATTTTCATTTAAAAGAACTTTATACTTGATGTTTGCGGTTTTGACATGGTTTCATCGTAGTTTTATTGACCGTCATTCCTTGACTCCTCGCACATTTGGATCTTGGCCGCATTCTCGTCAAGTTTGTCCGTGTACAGTCGGAGGGTACATTGCAGATCTTCTCTGACTTGCTTCACTTCGCTGCCCAGGTCTAGTAACATTTGTTGCGTCATCTTGTCAGCACAGACACAGGCACCAGTGTGTGTAGTAGCGACGTCGCATCGTTCACCCTCGTAGTCTGCAGTGCACTGGCAGACCGGCTCGTCCTCCTCATTCAGGGAACAGTCGCCGTTGTTAAGACAGTAGCTATGGCACGCGTTAACTTCGCACCGTTCCCCAGAGTAGCCGGCATTACATCTGAAGTAATGAAGATGAATTAATTTTACTTTGAATTTATTTTTTATTTTTACTATTCTTGTGTCCTTGTAATGTTTGAATGTCATAAAAAACATGTAACATTATTAGGGGAAGACACTAGCTCCTGTAATACAGTGTACACTAGCGCAGGAGCTAGGGAATCCATAAAAACTGTTTGTATAATTTGTGACAATAAATATTTATGATTTATTTATGATTTAAAATAAAACAACTACGTTTGAGACAATTTGTTACAAGTAAATGTCCTGCTTCCACTGCGCAATGTTTTGAATGCTCTTAAAGTTTAACCTAGACAACATTGTTATCGGTGAAGGAAGGCGATGAACTTCTTTAATACAAGTCGCTTTGAGCAAGCGTGCTGATGGATGCTGGCAGCAGCCGGTAGATATTTAGTAAAGTATTCATTTTCTATGCAACGTATTACATGGTAGGGTGGACAACGTAAGGTATACGTAACGTATACCTGCAAGTACGTTGTTCCTCAGTACTGACACTACAGATGCCTTGGAAACAATAAGCCTTGCAAATGCATACGTCGCATCTTTCTCCAGAGTATCTACGATTGCAATTGAAACAGTGGGAATACAAATATTTGTAAAAAATGGTCGAACCGCTCCATTCGTTTATAAAACAGCAGTATGATATTGCTGTGAAGCAAACATCGTGAGGTAACTTGGACTTCAAATGATTACGAGTCTGAAACCGTCAACGCGCTTTGAGATAGCGAGCTGATAAATGCTCGCACCTCTGTATGAGTAACGAGCCGGTAGATATTTTGAAAAACTGGCCAAGTGCAAGTCGAACTCGCACACGAAGGGTACCGTACCATAGACCTTAATTTTTTATTATTTGTTGTTATAGCGGCCAAAGCACGGAACAGAAAAAACAGTGGAAGTGCAGTTCAAAACTGCAACTCCAAACGAATCACATTTTATGGAATTAATTTTGAAAAAAGTTATCCTATTTATCGATTTCGACATAGGTTTATGTGCCACAGCCGTCATCGAGTTAAGCAACTTTTAGTATCCCACATAGACTAATGAAGCGAAGCTCAACCTTATTGCCAAGGAACTTAAGTTTATAATTGCAACTATTGAAAATACCGCCAGATATGGTCAAGTAGCGGAATTTACTCGTAAATTAACTTGTAATGATTTCAGAAAGCGGAACGCCGCCGTGCGTACTTTTTGCCTAAAAGCAAAATAAATCTTAGATGTAAGGCCGAAAGTACTATACCGCATGTATCTGACATCGACGCACAAACGATTTCCATGGGTCCAGGGCATGATTCTGGACACCCCATGGAATTGGAATTTTTAGTAAAAGTAGTAAATTTTTTTTTTGTTATGGATCATTGGGTTAGGTCAGAATAACGATTATGAGCAGTCTAAAGCTGTTATTGAGCCAGTACATAACTGTTAAAAATGATGTTTCCGATGGGTGGAGACCTGGTGTCCTGAAATACAGGCCATGCGGTCTAGCTTAGGCACCAGTCTCCCACACTATAAATTTCGTCCTTATGTATTTTGTGCTATATTTTATGTACCTTCCTTTATATTGTGGTGAGAAAATAAATCGTTAAAGTAAAAAACCCTTGAAAAAAATGAATAACTGAGAAAAAAGCCGACGAAAAATTCTAAAAACTATCACTCTTCTAATCTTTTCTTCTCTCTCTTCTTCTCTTCTTCTTCTCTTCTTTTCTTCTTCTTCTCTTCGTCTCTTCTTTTCTTCTTCTTCTTCTTCTTCTTCTTCTATTTCTCTCTATCTTTTATTTTCTATTCTATTCTAAGTCTAGGGTGTCCAAGATCATGCCCTGGACCCATGGAAAACGTTTGTGCGTCGATGTCAGATACACGCGGTATATTAAAATATAGGTTCTGTGACTTATGCTTGTTTTGAACAAAAAACTTTTTACAAAAAAATACAACCGACTTCCAAAAAAAAAAAAGCTACAAAGTAAAAAATAACTTTAATTTCGGAAGTCGGTGTTTTTGTTAGTTTCTTCGCATTTTGACACCTACTTCCGAAATTAAAGTTATTTTTTACTTTGTAGTGTTTTTTTTTTGGAAGTCGGTTGTATTTTTTTGTAAAAAGTTTTTTATTTTTCACTTTTTAGTGGTGCCCCACACCTAAAAACACCACTGAAAAATCGCAGAAAAGCAAAATACGCAATTTCGATTATCAAAGAATCATCTAAATAGTCAAATTCCAGCTATTTCGATTTAAAATCCAAAGTTCGTTACCGATTTTGATATGATTTAAATGGGACCAATCTGTACGTATATCCTTTCAGATAAAACAAAAAAATTCAAATCGGTTCATAATTGTCGGAGTTATGAGGTAACAAACATAAAAAAAAAAAAAAAAAAACAACCGAATTGATAACCTCCTCCTTTTTGGGAAGTCGGTTAAAAATGGAAAAAACCAATCAAACGTGTCCTATATTTATGGTGGATAATATGATTATCGGTTTATTTGTGTGAGTTTGGCGACACAGGTTCCGATACAAAAATCGTCGCATAGGCACTTCCACTGTTTTTTTCTGTTCCGTGGGCCAAAGCAATACATAATCTGTGAAAATTTACAACTATCTACCTGTTACGGTTCTTGAGATACAGCCCGCTGACAGATAGACGGACGGACGGATACACCGACAGATGGACGGATGGACGGACAGTGGAAGATTAGTAATAGTAATAGGGTTCCATTTTCTGTGCAAAAAAATACATGATAGAATGTTACGCTAAATACCTGCAGATACGTTGTCCCTCAGTACCGATACTGCAGTTGCCTTGCAGACAATACTCCTTGCAAATGGAAACGTCGCATTTTTCACCCTCATAATCAGCTGTGCACTGGCAAACTGGCTTCTCCGCCTCATTCACGGAACACACTCCGTTGTTTAAGCAGTACATATGGCACGGGTTAGTTTCGCACCTTTCCCCGTAGTAACCAGCTTCACAACTGAAATAATGAAGATAAGAAACAGCGTTACTCAATGAACAAGGAAACCAACAAATATTTGTGACTAGTAGTAACAGGTGAACGAGGTGCGCGACCGGTACGCTGCGACTGTATAATGTGACAAAGATATAATATCTGTACAACACCGACTTAGTATAATAGGCAACTTTTATTTACTGCCAATATTTCAGGGGCAGCTCTCATGATGAAAAAGAATAATTTATTGCCTTGTGTTATCTTCACTAGTCCCCATTGAGATGAACATGTTTTATTTATTCCACGACTGCCTAAAACACAGGAGTGTTATGTTTTCAGGGTTCATGTATGTATGTTTGTGAGTTTCTTTATACCACCATAACTTCTAAACGGCTAAACTGATTTCAAGGTTTGTAGTGTCGTTACAAGCGTTGCGTTATACTGAGTAACATTTACCCGTGACGATCAGGAAAAAAACGGTATTATTTTTAAATTCTTAAAAGGTAGGCAAAGGAGATGTTCCAAAATGTGTGGAACCTGGGCCAGGTCCATGTTCACTATACTTAAAAATAGGGAAATACATTTAAAACACCTCTACAGTGTCCAATTTCTTTAAAATGGCTTTGGTTATTGGTAAAAACCAAAAAATTACACTTGAAATTGCAACTTACAACAAAAATCCGTCATGCATGGCGGTAAGCTGTCGTTTTCATTAATGACGTTTGACATGTTTACAACATCAAATTAATTACCACAAAACTATACATTTAAATTAATTATCTGTATTTTACCCGAATTCTTCGGATTTTTCTCTTTATTTTGAGGTAATGTACATAGACCTGGCCCATTTTGGCACATCTCCTTTATTTTTCATACCTTACCTTTACCTTTTTTAACTACCTTTACTACCATCGTCTTGAAAAAAATATATAACACTAGTATCTATTCAATATGCATTCGTTCGCTAATATCAAACGAAATTAAATAAATGTAGGACTAGTAAATAACCCACAGAAAACAATGAATGCATCAATAATTAACAACGAATACTGTCCTCGTCTAAACCATGCTTAGTAAATTACAAATATGTATAACAATAGTGTTTTATATCCATTCATTCGTTAATAATTCAGTAGTTTTCGGTTCATAACTTGCTTCCTTTCTAGAAAGTCATAACATTATAATACGGATACTTTATGCACCACATGACCTATTACCCCAAAATGTCCATCTCCGCCATTTATGGCTTACACTAATCGAGAGGTGGGCAAGTATACGACATGGTGCTTGTCACGTGACCCCCCGAGGGCTACCCAATCGTAATATATCTAATTAGCTTTTGCCCGCGACTTCGTACGCGCATATTCCGTTTATTTCCGTTCCCGTTGGAATTTCTGGAAATCCTCTTTTAGTGCTCGTTTACGGAGAGGCGGGCGTGGAGCGTCGCGTGCGGCGTGGCGGCCCGCACTAAATTCAAATGTATGGCGATGTATGAGAGTGTTCACGGAGAAGCAATTTTATGCCCATGGCGTTGCAGGCGGCGTCGCAGGCGGCGTCGAACCGGCGGCTGCTAACCCACTACCACTAATTTATTGAGTTAAGACAAGCGTTGCTAACACTAATTTATCAATTTCACCGAAAATCCAAGTCACTTTATCAAATTTGGTGACAAAATTCTATTGATTCCCTGCTAATTCTTGTAATTGAAAAAAGAGATATTTTTTTTTTTATTATCTTTCAAATATCAAATGAATTATTAAAAGGATTTTCTAATCTAACATTATCATTTTCCAAAAATTACGACAAGTCGATTACACGTGATTCTCATTTTAAATCGGCTACTGAGAGGAATCTGCGCCTTAAGACAAAGTTTTAATTTTAAATGATAAATAATATTTATTTTGTAAGTAGGTTGTAAATAACTTTGTCTTAAGGTGAATGCTCCAACCAGCCCGCGAAATTCAAATATTTTATGTTTTTCGCAATTTTCCGGTCAGTGTGAAGCTGTATGTTGGACAAAATACAATTCGCGGCCGTAACGCATATAAATATGCGCTATGCCTAAAAAATTATACCCATTTTAATTATCAATATAACTCTCTAAGTTCATACAATTCGATTGAATGACTTTTTCACGAAATAACATTCAATCGAGTTCTATGAACTTAGAGGGTTATATTGATGATTCAAATGATTATAATCCTTTAGATAAATGTTTTTTACGATCGCGAACCGTATTTTGTTTTACATACAGTTTCACACGGACCGGCAAATTGCAAAAAACTTAAAAATATTTGAATTTCGCGGGCTACCCTGGAGCACCTTAGGCGTCACACTTCAATAATTTTTAGTAATTTTAAACTAGTTGAGGCCAGTGTTTTCTAGCTGACTGCTCTGAGAAGAAACACCAAAACAAACTCAGGGGTGTCTTTTAAAGTCCATACTATCGTGCTGGTGCCCGAGTCTGCTATTACAATAGTGTCAGAATGGTCGATCACTGATTTCAAAATGGTTGATTTTGACAAGTTTGGTAATCTACTAACATAATGACGTCATAATGGCGTCATTATGACATTCCAATGATCAATCACTGACACGCCACTGAAAGATAGCCATATGAATGGTAATCTCGTACATAATGACAGATTTAGTATTTACGAACTTCTCACTACTTCAGATTGCTTATAACACTAATAAATAATATGTAAAACTAAATATAAATAAAATCTGGCATGAATAAATGCTCAAATTTAGCTCGGTTTTATAATAATGGCAATACGGCATTCCTACCGCAATTCTATTACGAGACCACTGACGTCCCAGTGACCGGCCACTGACGTGCCAGTGACCGTGCGATTATGAATTTAGCAGATTACGAACTTTTAGCAAAATGACAATGGCATGACAATGGGATCGTGTCGGAATGACAAATTTATAAAAATAGCAGACTCGGGCCCCTGGTCAAATCATATGAGAACCATGTAGGTTAATGTCTGAACTTGTGGTATTTTGAGGAAAGCACCACACAGATTTGAGTGGACCTGTCCAGACAGTGCCTAGAACTTTAAGGAGCTCAACGGTCTGACGAACAATACCAAAGTAAGGACATTTTGTGTAGAGAACTTAAACCGCCAGACTAACATTAAATGAAATGAACCCCTAATATAGCAATCTATATGGTCTTCATATTCACAATACGTTATTTATTTATTTATGTACACACAATATACTTTAAAAGAAAATTTTGTGCGGCGAAAAGAGCACAAGGTTCTGCTTAAATATCAAAAGAAATTTGTACCAGCAGACCTGCGACAGAAGATTTTTTTTTATTTGTATGTTGATCTGAAATGGTCTTTTGAGGAAAGAACAGCACTTAACTACAGCACTTCCCTCAGCTATGACTTTTGAGCAACATTTACAATTCATAATGGTACGAATTTGTTTTAGAGTCACATAAAAGTTAAATTATTATCAATAATCCTGCGCACACTAATAAAATGCACGCTAATAACGGCCCTCACCTGCTAATCAACTTCGATGCGTAAGTCGGCGAGAAGAACGTCGTAAGCGCCGTGGACTGCGCGTCACTTACGCGTTGCGCTCATCAAGTTGGTTCTCACAGTTTATTTAACGGTTTATTAAAATCACTGGTTGATTTCGTTTTAGTCTTTACTTTGTTATTATGAGTATTTATCACGATATAAATAAAGATTCACATGTTTGTCGATGCTATTGGCTTTACAAGTATCAGAACACGGCACTTCTAGTTTGCGGGTTTTAAATTATTTAGACGAAGAAATTAATGCATGTATCCGTCGCGCACCGTATCGAAGATCTACTTACCTGCATTTAGGATGTCCCTCAGCGCTGACAGTGCAATTTCCTTGGAAGCAGTAGTTGTGACATACTGAACCGTGGCGTTCCTCCACATCCGGTATTATAGTCTTCAAAGCTTCACAGGACTCGTTTGCCAAGGTTTGTTCCTCAATTGTGTAGTTGGCTGCTGCGAGTTGACACCACCAACAGTCTCTGGTAGACTGTGTATAAACAACTGGTGCCACACCGTGTTGTTGATGCTTTGGTAACTGCATAATGCCATGTCGATCGTAGCTGTTCCAGTAAATGAAATCTTTTGATATAGTTAAAGCAGCTGCATATTTTTCTGATCCTATTAAATAAAATGTTTGTCTGTTTTCTCCCTTCAAGTCGGCACTTTTGATACAATGATAATTATATGTAGTCTCATCAATCCAGTACATTGTCTTCGTTTGTTGGTCAATAACCAAACTCCAGCGCCCGTAAACATGTTCGTTTATTAAAACTTCTCTCTCGGAGCCATCAAACGCAGCCCTCTGTATGTTATTATCTGTGACCCAGTAAATATACCTGTAATTTTTAAATAACTGTAAGTATTAACAAAGTTGAACTTAGTCTTAAAACTACAGTTAATTGTTATATCAGTGACGTACCCTCCACAGCTGTCTACATCTATATCCCTGACGTAGTCATCTGACGTAGCTATAAGATTTCCGTCAACTGCTACGTTAGACGAAGCAGGTTCTAATGACAACGAGTATATTTTCTTGCATTCAGTCCAAAAGAGTAACTGTGTGACCGGGTCGTAGGCGAGACGCTTGTAACACGATTCACTTGTTAGTTTCATTAGTAAGGTTTGTGTTTTCCTCGTTGTTAGGTCAAAACTGTATATGGGCACCTTCCCGCTGTGATCATCGGCAATCAGCACCCTGTAGTGAACTGGATCGTACGTGACAGAAGAGATATAATGAGCTGACGGAATATCTGCGGTGTACGTTACTGTTCCCTTGTAAAAGAATTGTAATCGTTTCTTTTCGGCCACGACGATGTCTGAAACATTAAAATAACATTTTTTTATCCGATTTCTAAACAGAGCTGCAGAGCTTCCCATCACTCTTGTCATATAATACGATGCTCATACAAATAGTTTCGAATTTACCGACAGTCTCTAGAACTAAATACGTAAACTCTTTCTGCCTCTGTACATCATCATAACAATTAACTAAAATGATTACATAGTGTTACAATGGGCTGTTATATCGTGACTAAGGGCGAATGTTTTGATACGTAGTTTACCAATGGTTTAAAATGATGGGCACCTAAATTTCGTAATTGTGCATTTTTAGGGTTCCGTACATAATAGGTCACCTACTATTGAAAACTGTTACTAAGTCTCCGCTGTCCTTCCGCCTGTCCGTTAGTCTACAGCGCTCCAAAAATTGCATTTTTTTTCCAAAAAGTTCTAAATTGGAGTTTCAGTTTTAAAGTCGGGGTTGGCAGTATCGCTCATATTATTTGCATAAAACATCTAAGAATACTTCAATGACTACACGGGCGTCGTATAAATTACTAATGTAAACTGTTCCGTTGTGAAATTATAGATAACTATTATAGCTTGTGCCAGCGGCTTCGCCCGCGTAATCCCTAGGGAACATACCTACTCCCGGAATATATATAACCTATTTACCCTCAAAGTTCCTGTTCCCGTGGGATTTCCGGGATAAAAACTACCCTATGTCCTTCTCGGGTCTCAAACTATCTTTTTACAAAATTTCATCCTAATCGGTTCAGTGGTTTAGGCATGAAGAAGAGACGGACAGACAGACAGACAGAGTTACTTTCGCATTTATAATATTAGTTAGGACTCTTTGGTCGCGCAGAGTAAATCTATAGGATTTTTTTTGAAGTCCCTCCCTACTGGCAAGTATTCAACATTATTTGTCTGTTCAGTTTTAATTTCATTAATTAACTCGAATGAAATCATAATAAAATTAACAAAAGTTGAGGAAGTAGTTAATGATCTTCTAGATAAGGGCTTTCCAACGGTAAAATTGAACATTTGGGTATCTTCCCATAGTTGGATGACCATTCTCTTAGATTCTCTATATGATTGAAAATACTATTTTACATTAGTCGCAGGCAAATTATGTGCAATATTTAAGATCGATAAATTTATAGTATTTTTTTTTATTAAACTAGATTTCATTTAAATAATTAGAAATGTTTTTCACTCAGCTATATTTGACATACTTTTTTTATGAAAGTCCAGCAAATCACAGAGCTCCATTTTTAAACTACAAATTCGATTTTTTGTGCGAAAAATGGTTCGTGGTTATTGTGCTATAATCTCAATACCTGTTAAACCAATGGAACTGCATTTGCAAATTTTATCTACTTTAATTGTCCACGGATTGCACTTTTTATGTACAATTAATCGTTTAGAATATAAGCCAAAGTCTGAAAACTGACAAAAAAAATTGAAGTTTTCCGAGCACCACGCAGTTAGCGCAGCTCTTTCGAGGTTAAAAATTGTGTGTACACTACTGTCAACTACCCTTTTAACATCCCAAAACTTCAGGATAGTGAAAAATACTGCGACCTACAATGTCTTGTATCAATAAATCAATCAAATCAAATCAATTTATTCATATTTTTAACAGTAAAATGTGTTGTAACTTGGTAAGTAGATGTATTCTGTGAACCGCATTATGAGTTTCACACAAAAATAGAAAAAAAAAACAATATATTTTGGGGGTTCCCATATTTAGAACTGAAACTAAAAAAAAAAAATTTCATCAAACCCATACTGTGTGGGGTATCTATGGATAGGTCTTCAAAAATAATATTAAGGTTTTAATGTAATTTTTTTCTAAACTGAATAATTTGCGCGAGAGACACTTCCAAAGTGGTAAAACGTGTGTCCCCCCCCCCTTAACTTGTAAAATAAGAGAATGATAAAACTGAAAAAAATATATGATGTGTATTACCATGTTAACTACCAGCGAAAATGGGTTTGAACGAGATCTAGTAATTAGTTTTTTTTTTAATACGTCATAAATCGTAAATCGCAACTTTTGCTTAAGTATAATTATAATATCTACAGGTTTGTACGGAACCCTCGGTGCGCGAGTCTGACTCGCACTTGGCCGGTTTTTTTTTAATTTTGTGGGTGTACCAAAACGATTATGCTAATCGATCATTTTTATATTTCAATCTAACCGATTAATATAAATGAGTAATTTTCGTAAACCGATTTTTAGAAATTAGAAAAATACGTTTCAGGTATGAAAGACAATATGCAATACTTAATGATAATTATTCTTTATATTTTCTCATGTAATTCAAACAGGTTTTTAGACATTAGGAATAAAACTACGTGAAAAATTTCATCGGACCGAATTGCCGCGTTTCACGCCTATTCTTTTATGTTATTTACTCTAAATTAAAATTCAGAATACGCTCGTGATTTTTTTTTTTTTGGGACAAGCCCGCCATACATTCCCAACCACTGCAACTCCTGAAAGCCAGAATCAACAGTGGCGACCACCAGAAAAACGCCGAGTTAATGAAACCCGACGAGTCCCGGAGAAACGATTCAACTGTCTTGGATCCCGCAACGAAATTAATCAGAAGAGTACAGCGGAAAGAGTAGGAAAAATAAATATAATTTCCACTTCCCTCCATATCAAGCAGGAGACAGATTAGAGCTAGGCCAATAGGCACCAAGGGACATATACAACTGGGTTAGGCCCAGTTGCCAAGCACCACGGATTATATATTACATTTAAACTAATGGGTCCTAAATTGTGAGCTACTTTTGATTCCAGTAATAGCTCGTGATTCAAAAATATTATGTTTTATTGAAAATATTGAGAGTTTTGTATTGATATTTTCATCATAAATGTTAATCCTGCATTCTATATGAAACCCATACAGAATACCCAGTATACATTAATGTACGCATGTCAACTAAATGTAGGACTTTGGCATCAACTAAAAAAAAACTTCAGCATGCTATGCATCAGGTTATTTTTTATTAATGCATGAAAATTGGTTATGTGCGGATATTTGTAATAAGTTATTTCAGATGCTTCTTTTTCTTCTGCTTATGGATGAGACGTATTTACCATACGAGGTTTGTAAACCAGGGCTTTGCTTCAAAGTACAGCGCCATGGTACGAGGCAGCAAAATGGAATGCAAGTATGGAAGTATTTGCTACGCTATCGGGCTCAGGCAGAGCTCGAAAATACTTTCATAGGAAATTGATCCATTTTCCTCTTAATTTTACGGAGCACATGTAATCGCATTTGCAAATAAAAAACCTTTGAATATCCAAGTATATTTTTCGATGATGCGATTATGATCCTAATTTGTATAGGGACACGAATCAGTTTCCTGTGGCAAGTATTTTGGTGTTGCCGCTAACGCCACGAGCCCCTCGCTGCATGCGGCTGTACTTTGAACGTCCGATGTCAAAATACTTGCATAGGAAATTGATTCGTAGTGCCTAGCAATAAGAGATAATTATCTTATGAGAAAAAAACACTTGAAAGTTCAAAGTATTTTTCATTTGCAGATGCGATTGTGCTCCTTATTTTTATAAAGTCACGCGGGGGGTAATTTCCTATGAAAGTATGCCTAACTCGGGGGCTGTTGCCTAGTAGACTGAAATACGTTTTTACGTTTGTTACTTTCGTATTAAATATTACCTGGTTTCCGACCCCCGTATTTTTACAAACTCGTACTTGCAAGCCCTGGTATTGATATTTGCAAGTAGGTTTATCTCATCCTTAACTTCTGCTGCAAAAGGAAGGTGTGAATGCTTTTTGCAGTATGAATGTGAGTGCAAGTGTGGATGTATGTAGGAAGGTATGTGTATTATTTCGGAACGCCTGGGTGCTTAGACAAAGTAACATCACTTCGTACCGAAACGATATCTAAATTCGTCATCGTCTCTGAGATAACGACAAACATTTCATAGCCAATGTAACACTATGGTCGCGATCGTTGTGTCGAATTCTTTGTTCGATAAAAAACGAAAATATTGTACTCTAGGGCGGGACTTCCATAGAAAAAACCGATGTATAAAACGTAATACAGTTAAAGTATTATATTATATAAGAATAATAAGACAGTGAGTGTTGCGTTTAATTGTTTTTAAGTTATAATAAAAACGATATTTTTAGTGTGGTAAGTGAATAGTGTTATTACTTTTAGATCGTCGCCAAAACTTAATGATAATTAAAATAGACTCATTTCTAAAAGTGACTGGTGTTCAAACGATAATGGAGTAATCTATTTTAATTTTTAGTGATAAAACATGGAATCAAGAGTGCGAGCAAGTCCCGAACAATAATTATTGTCAACGCTGCTTGAGTATATGGAAACGTTAGTAAATCCAAGTTTTATTCATGAGTACCTATGTATTGTAAACAATGACGCGATCTTAACAATGAAGTACTTATATTGAATCTTTGTTTGTTTATGTTACAGTCATGGTGACCTGGCGAGGCCTCTTGCTGGATCACAAGGTCGGGTACGGTCAGACCGACTGTGGACTGAACTCCCAGGCGTTCTCATTGTGTGCAGCCCACAATAGACGTAGAGAATGCATGTTATAATCTATTTGATCTGCAGTAATGCCCCTAACACAGAATAAATACTAAGAGTATGTCATCAAACAATGTCAAAAATCAGCTGCCGAATGAAATCCGGCCATATTGTTTCGATAACTACAACGTTTTAACATTCGTTTCGTTATCTGTTTTGGCGATCATGATCGAGGCGAAGGCGAACACTGAAAGTGCTGCTTGTCTACGCATTTGTATGGGATAAACACGATAACGATTCGTTACTTTATGGTTTCGTTATGAAATATAACATTGTCTACCAAATTGCGATAACGATGTCGATTGACCACGTGACTTAACGCGGCTTATGTCAATCCCATACATTTTAGTCTTTTCTAACTTCGTTATCGTTTTTAAATTGTTACTTTGTCTAAGCGCCCTGGTAGCTTAAGGCTGTGTTAAACCATAATACAACACGTCCGATGCACAGAAGAAACTCGATATGTTAAGATAATCACCCATCCCCAGACCAACCTTGGCAAGCGTTGCTTAACCTTGAAGATCGACCCTTGTGGCTGTTGTTATTTAGCCACGAGCTCCTCAATATTAGTCATTCTTAATCTGTACTAATATGAATCGCTGAAAACATAGTCATTAATATTTCCATGCTTTTGTAATATTAGTCAGCCATTAGTCTACTGGGCGTTTTATATAAAAAAACATAGGTATCTCCAAACATACTCAGGTACTACATACTTAAATGTCTGTTTGGAATGTCAAAATAAGAGCGAGTGTCAAAACACCTTTTTTAATAACTTTTTAGATTAATTACTCATCTTAATAAGTATTCCGTCAAAAAATCAAAACCCATGAAAATATTAATATCGCAGGCGAAGCTGCGGACGGAAACTAGTCAAATCTAAAACTCGCAATAATTTTCGTCTAATAGTTTTTTTCTGAATCACGAGCACATTCTAAATTTTAATTTCGAACAAAAGAAAATTCCGCGTGAAATTAATAATAATAAATAAATAAAAATCTTTATTCATACAAAAACCTTTAACATTGCTTAGAACTAGGATACATTAACTTGCTTAACTAAAGGTCATACGGATAAGGTAAACCCTGACTCCCAAACTAGGTGATCCTGTGACTTGGGAGTCAGTGATTCTGCAGTCGCTGTGGCACCAAAAACCTTTTATGTTGTGTTCAAACATTACAGAAAATAGTCATTGACAATGCAGGGTACAAGATATGGGTTTTATAAATTAACAATAAGGACATTTTGGGGTTATTGTATTCAAATTTTGAGGTATTATGTGTGTGTATGATAATAGGTTATAATATGTAAAAGAGTGACGTTGTGTATGGTACAGTGATCAATCAATCAATCAATCAATCTTTATTTGTGAACACAGGTATTACAATATTGGTCTTATATAAATATTTTAGTAGAGCTCTATGTCCTACCAATGAAATTGGTGTACAAATATATTATGTTTTTAGCAGTCCGAAACTATACAATACAAGGTCAAGCTCGAGTAAACAATGTCAATTAAATGTATTATAAACTAATAATTAATCAAATATAATTCGTTTTCTACAAGTATGTCAATGGAAAATTATATTAAATGTCACATTTAATCATATTGTAAAAAAAATAAAAAATCTTCACATAGTAAATATTATCAAAATATAAATTAGTCAATAATAATTCATTTTTACATGCATGTCAATTGTAATTAAATTAAAGGGCTGATAATGTCATATTTTATCATTTAAAAATTCTTCGATAGAGTAATACATCTTATCTATTAGAAATGAAAACAATTTGCTTTTGAATTTACGGACATTATGTTCACTCCTTATACACTTTGGTAATTTATTATAGACCTTTGGAGCCATTACAAAAATACTGTGTCTGTATAATGCAGTACTAGATCCGATTGTTTGTAACCGATCACTACGGCGCTGACTAGTTACTCGAACAAACTTATGTAAATTATGTTTGACGAACATAGACGTTTCAAAAATGTACAACGACGGCATGGTTAATATTTTCGTATTTTTTAAAATCGGCTTGCAGCTGTCTGTTGTCTGCAGATTAAATACAGCTCTTATGCACCTTTTTTGGCATTTAAATACCATGTCCTTACCAGTGGCATTGCCCCAAAATATAATTCCATATCTTAATGTAGACGCCACTAGACCATGATACGCCGTTAAGACTGTCGCTCGACTGGCCGTCTTACATAACATGTGCAAAGCATAGGAATGTTGATTTAGCTTACTGCATACTTTGTCAATATGTGTATTCCATTTTAAAGTGCTTTCTATGTTTACTCCAAGAAATTTAGTCACATTAGTTTCATTAATAGGTTTGTCATTGTAATTAATATTTAAGTCTAGATTATGATTTACTCTTTGTTGAAATTTCATTAACACTGTTTTTTCAAGATTTATAACCAAATTATTACTTTGCAGCCAATTCACCACTGATATTAAAGTAGAATTAATCTCAGCTTCTAATATGCTTACGTCGTCATTATTAAAAAGTAAAGTGCTGTCATCTGCAAACATTGTCATGGGATATGATGATGCTGTCGGAAAGTCGTTAAGAGTCCTATTACATTTTTTACGGAAATTCATGATTTTTGACGCTGTAATTATCAGCAGCAGTAAGATATTTTAATTATTTGATCCTGAATAACGATAGTGCCAGTCTCTTTCTTGTAAGTTAGAATTACACATTTTCATTTTTCTTTTCGTGTAATTTACTATAAATATTTTACGAACTCAGTTTGCAAGAAAAAATGTCGGCGATGGAACTTTGACGGTCTAATTCACATTGTTACAATCAATTCTTTTAAAAGCTAAAATTACTAAAAGGTAAGTTGAATGTTTTACTTGTTTATTGGAGTTCTAGAATTTCTTTGAATTCCTTGAGTTTTCACGGAAAAAAAAGTAAAGAAGCCTAATTTAAGCCAGAAATGTCTTGATTCAGCGTCCATTATATTCCAAATAAAAACAATTTTATCAAATAAATTAATATGATATAAAATTTCAATCTACAATGAATACGTTTTATTAGTTTTCGTTTGTCAATATAATTAAACAAAATTACAATAAATAAAATTAAAGTACTATATATTCTGCGTCAATTCAGCGCGCGCGCTCCTCAGTCTCGCGCGAGCGCCCAAAAAAACTATAATCCTATTCAGACTAGTAAGTATCAAAATTGTTTCGCGGACTATAGATGTACTCCCAACGCAGACCAACGTAACTTCGTCTATTGCAAACGAGCATTAACGATTCGTAATAGGACTCTTAACGTAAATAATGAATAGGGGCGGCCCGAGCACACTACCTTGTGGCACTCCATAATTTACCGTTCTGTGGCTAGATTTATATGTTATTTCGGTTTTTTTACAAATTCTACTGATTGTTGTTATTTGTTGCCTGTCACAAAGATAAGACTCTATTAAATTTGATACATTTCCTCTTATTCCGTATGCGTTAAGTTTACTTATCAGTATTTTATGGTCTACACGATCAAAAGCTTTTGACATGTCCATATAAAGCATGTCTGTAATGGTGTGTGTGTAAAGGTGTCTGTAGTAGTGTTAAGCGTCTACGTAAGGGTGTACTTATGTATTAGAGATTGTGTAGTATATGTGCTGAATATACTTATGTTCCACATATAGAGAAAAAGTACCACCAAGAGAACAGGTTTTTATTTCATTGTTCTATTGCTGGACTTGCAGGAGTTCCTCTGTTCGAGTGTAGTCTTGATCCTGTAGCCAACTTTGTACAGTACGTTAACTTGGTGGTGATTCAACCCAGCTATCTGAATCGTTTTACATATATTTTTGTAAATTAGGGTACATAAAACGTAAAACTGACGCCTAGCGAATGCAGTTTTGTGACGGATTGTCAGACACACATTTTTGGCTTTGCGCTTTGTAGGATCTGGTGGGGGTATTTGTTTATGTTTTCTGAGAGTGGCTCGAAGGACAAAGAGCTGTCTCACAGTAAGAACTTTGCAGTCCGCATATAATTCAGTAGTAGAAAATCTGAATGGTCTGCCAAGCATCACCTTAAGGACAGCTCTCTGTGCCCGCTCTACGACAATAAACTTGGTTTTAGCTGCCCCTCCTCATACCGGGATGCAGTAGGTGATAACGGACTGGCAGAGTGCTAGATAAACTATTTTTGGGATTTTAGTATCTGCACAATGTCTCAGACTTTTAAATATATAGATAAGTCTTCTGACTTTTGAAGCAGTGTTATCTATTTGGTTATACCATTTCAGTCCGTCATCAATCACTACACCCAGGTACTTCGTGTGATTAAGTCGGGTAAGCGTTTCACATGTGCAAGTACTGGGATCAGAGCAAGTATGGGCCGTGATAAGAAAATCTGGTGGAGCCTTATTCCTATAATTAATGAAGAAGGGAACGAAGTTTGTTTTGGCCACGTTTAGGGTAAGAAGGTTATGTAATAGCCAATTCATAACAGTTTTTAAGGACTGCTCAGCAATATTCTTCACCTCACTCCAAGTATTACCGTAGACCACTATTGCGATGTCATTGGCATAGGTGAAAATTTGTGGTTTATGTAGAGGCAGCGTGCATAGGTCATTGATGTAAATTTGGAAAAGTGTGGGTCCAAGCACGCTGCCTTGCGGGACTCCGTATATGATAGTTTCTTCGTCACTGAGGCATGAGTTGATTTTAACAGCCATTTTTCGGTTTTGAAGGTAATCCTTGAAGAGTTCAAGAGGTTTGCCACGGATACTTATACTTTCTAGTTTGTTAAGAAGGGTGGGAACAGAGACTGTGTCGAACGCCTTTTTTAGATCCAGGAAAATACTTAGGCATTTATGCTTTGCGTCTAGTTAATTTTGTATCTGTTTAGATAATTTACTAGTCTGCCGTTTATTAACTTTTCCATAACTTTAGAGAGAGCCGAGAGCACTGATATGGGTCGATAATTGTTGACACAGTCTCTGGCCCCACTCTTGTGTATCGGATGGACTAGGGCCCTCTTGAAAGGTTCTGGGAATACTCCCTTCCGGATAGAGATGTTAATGATATGTGTTATTGGAGGAACAAGGGCATTTCGACACACCTTCAGCAGAGTAGGCGGTATCCCATCCCAGCCAGTAGCACTATCTTGCCTAAGGTTTATAATGTGGACTCTACCTCTGATTCATTCACTTCAAGAATAACAAAGGAATTATTAGGAGTTTTCTGCATGATGGGCTGTTGCGAGGGTGCAGTGATTTTGGAGGCTAACTCAGCTCCAATTGTGGGAAAGAAATGACAAGCCATGTTAGCTGCAGACTTTGGATCAGGTTTGGCAGTCAGCAGTTCTGTAAGTGGTGCACATAACTTTTTTGTGTTTGTGATGTCTTTTATTTTATTCCAAAGTGCTTTGGGATTGTGTATAGCTTTATTTAGTTCGTGTTTGTCATGTAATGTTTTAAGTTTTCTAAGAAGCCCATTGCAATAGTTACGGTACCTTTTATAAGTAATTTGTAGGATTAAGTTATCAGGTGACTTTTGGGGTTTTTTGTGGAGTTTGTCGCGGTGGCGAATAAACCGGGGGTGATCCATGGTTTCAGGTGTCGGTTTCGTTTAGGAACATTAATTACTTTTGTGTGCAAATTAATTATATTTTGAATTGTGTTTATTAGAGTGGTGGAAGCAACGTTAGGGTCATCTGTACTTATTACTTGTAAAAAATCTTGTTTTTCAATATCTGTTTTGACACTTGGGAAGTCTATCCTAGGAGTTTTATAGGCCGGGACGGGTTGTTTTATCGGTTTTGTGTCGTCAATGTTAACAAGTAGTGGAAGGTGGTCAGTGATGTGGGAATCTAAGATAAGTACAGTTGTAGTTTTATTACTTTTTAAGATAACATGGTCAATACAGGAGTTTATTCTTGTTGGAAGAGAATGTGCTGGTAATGAGCCATGAGTAGCATTGAGGGTTAAATAGCTGGCGGCACGTTCATCCATATTGGAGGGTGTGATATCTATATTGACGTCACCAATATGACAAACATTTTTGTATTTGTTAACGGTAGTAAATACGGTGTCTAGACTATGTAAAAAGAGCTCAAACTCTTGTCTCGTATTGTATGAGGGGGATCGGTAGATGGCAATGATAGCTAGCTCGTTGTTAATTTGGCAGGTAAGACAATTGCCATTTATGAAGTCAGGTTCGCTAATTGTACACTGGATATGATTTTTAATATATAAGACAACGCCCTCATTTTGATTTCCTGTTTGCTTTGTAAAGTGAGAATTATAGCCCTCCAATATGGGTAAGTCTGTGATTTTGCTCAGCCAACATTCACTCAATACAAGCACATCACAGTTTATTTTAATCATTGGTAACAATGTTAATAATTCATCAAAATTCTTTTTTATGCTTCGTATATTGATATGTAGAATATTAGTAGATCTGTTATGACCATAAGAAACTTGTTGCAATCAACCGGAGAACATGAGTAGGAATTCGCGACTTCAATGTCGTCCAGGTCAGTGATTATGTTTTCAACTAAATTAGCCATTTGTGGAATAAATTAAACCTAATGTTGTTGAGTACCGTAATAAATAGACATAATGTAGGCACAAGCGTCTACGAACGGATGAGCTTTTAAATATTTTATGATTGTAATATGCAATAGTGTGGTGGTGATGTTTTGATGGAATTTGTGTGTGTGTGGATTGCGAATGGTACCTATGTATGGTGAATGGTATGTTTGGATGGAATTTGTGTGTGTTTGGATTGCGAATGTTTAAGTGTGTGTCGTTTAGTACCGTGAGTATTTAAATATTTGCTTATTAAAAACATTATATAAAGAATTAAATCATGCAGTATAAAAAGAGAAATGTTGTACATTTTAAAAGATATGAATTGGCGATAGAAGAAGAACACTGTTACTGATGCGAGTGATAGTCATTTATTTTCTTGCAGCTCCTGTAGAGTAGTTTCCGATTTTATAAGTATTTGTTTATGTCCCAGTTGTTTGCGTAGGAAGATGTTTCCATTGGTAGACCAACAAAACTTGTAGTCATATTGTTTAGCGAACTGCCTTGCCATGTAAAAAAGTTTCTTTGCAGATAGGGTCAGATGCTCGTCTACAAATACGGGTTGTGTTTGTCCTGGGAGTCCTATCAGTTGCGAATTAAGCTTGCTGTCTTTGTTTGGATTATTATTATTAAATGTACGAATACGGGAGATCAATTCAGTCTTCACTTTCACACTCGTAAACTCTGCAACAATTGATTTGTTGGGCGAGTTGCCTGGGACACGATATATGTCTCGAATACTGGCTGAAGGTATTGGAAAATTAACAGTGTTTCCAATATTCGTTAGAATTGTTGGAAAGAGCTGCAGTCGACTCATTAGGCTGTAAGGGAATGTTACGAACCTCAACAGTCGAGGATCGCGACTTATGCTGAAGATCTCTTACGGTTCTTTCCAGGGATTCCGCATATTTCTTATATTCTCTGCACTCTTCCTGCAGCATGTTTACTTGTTTCTTCATATCATCGTATAATTCACTGGTGGTAGTGATAGATTTCTCGATCTCTTCGTTTGTCTTTTGAATCTGTAGATTTTGTATTTTCAATTCTGCCACGTCAGAAACGAGTTTTGTGACTAGCGCCGTCTATTCTGCCAGCATCCTCGATACAGCGTCATTTTGGTCGTGCTTCCATGACGTCAACATTTGCTTGATTTCAAGTTTAAATTCTTCTAATTGGTCAATCGAAGAGTCGTCCAGCCTCGGGCGCTTATAACGAGCGCCAGTGTTGATGAATTCAGGGTCATTCACCGCCTGGGTTATGTCTGGGACAGACTGCGATTGGTCCGTCGCCATAGCCATAGGACTTTTTGCTGTTTTATTGGTCGGAGAACGCTGCATGAGCGCCATAATGTTATTAATTTATTTACTTATAAAGTATAAGGCGCTCGACAGCACGACGGCACGAGCAGTACCTCTACCATGAGTTTACGCAGCCAAAACTCGCTAGCATCTCCGTAAATTATTTGTATGACATACTGTACAGCGCCCCTAGCGGTCACTGAAAGAATTAAAATTCGTACCATGAGCACTATAGATTTCGATAGGTTTAAAACTTCACGTAATCTATTCGATAGTCACTAACGTTTTTTAGCTGTCACCATACAAACGGTACCATAAGTCACCAATTCGACAGACGCTATCGAAGAATACGCTTACGATAGTAGCAACGTAGCTCACTAGCTTTTTGACGAGTGAAACATATATTTACACTAAAATTATGTACGTTTTTGAGTCTAACAAAGTCAAAATACTGTCTGCAAGAGCATTATTATAGTATATATACCTAATTATATCTATTTTAGCTACTAGCCATTATTTTTAAACACTTGAGCTTAGCTGAATTATTATACTTTCAAAGTTTCGAGTGGCTTGGTATATCTACCTGCGTTGAGGGGCAACTATTTAGGAACTTTGTAATTTTATAACACGTTTTAAAAAACAAAATAATTTTATAGAAAACAGAAACATACCTTTCCATGAACTTCACGAACAATTGAAACTGTGAGACTGGTTGGCATTGTTTAAAATAATCCAAATAATATCTAGTCTATAGTAAACTTTCAAACCACACAACCCAACGCAGCTCAGTGACACAACGTCAAAAAAAAAAGTTATAATAATAATAAATTAAATAGACGACATTGACCTATTTTAAGGAATAAAAATTCAATAACCACTAATTAAGTTATGTTGTCCACTTACCGTAATTTTTTCTATGTAGTCGGTTTTATTTTATGATATCGACTGTCTTAACATTTTAAGCATAGCGATAACACTACATCTTGAGCTTACAAGCCGTCCTCTCTTCTTATTAGTGAGAAAAAAAGAAACAAAATTTGTATTGAAGCATTCTAACGAGTAGAGTGAAGTTAGCTAGACGACGCGATCTATCGAGCTTACGTTAGCGCCTGCGTAAGTCTCCATAAAACTCATGGTGCCCGCATTATCGAATACTATTCGATCCACGTTAGTACGCTAGCGATTTCAACGATAGCGAGTAAGTTTTCGATGACATCTCATGGTAGAGGTACAGGTGACTCATGGTAGCAGATAGACGTCTCGTAGCACTTGACCGTAGCGCGTAGCAGGTGTCGAATGCGCGTAGCAAGTAAAGGCGATAGTGCGCGTAGCACAGTGACGTCGCCGCGCGTCGTAGCCGATACCGCTTCGTATGGTCCGCTAGTTTCGCTGCTAATCACAATGTTCGTATGGCTCAGTGGAGACAAGGACGACACGCAACTACTCCGAACGCGCGCGGCCGGCGCGGCAGTTCGAATCTCGCCAATCACCAAAAACAGCCGAAATAAATTTTTATGTCAGATTCACAGAATTAGCATGTCCCTTTCTAGCCACGCCCCGAAGGCGTTAACAGACCATATAAGCACTTAAGGAAATACAGAGAATTAAAATTACACTTGACCACCAATCAGGCACTAGTATGTAGACCGACTCGAACACGCGTCCGCACTCAAAGACAGCGAATAGCGGAATCGTGATACATCGTGCACAGATTTTAAAAAAAAGCCAGTGGCAGGTAAGAGATGACCAGTCTCAACTGACGGCGCCCGTTCACGAACATGACGCGTTTATAATCAGCACCATCTAGCTCAACCATTTTGAAGGGAACCAAATGATCCAACACACGCGCCACCATCAGCGAAACGTTTGTGTGAGCATGACAAGTACTCAACTGCCACGCTCGTCCTTATCAAACAAGTTTAATAACAAAATCTGAAATTAATTACTACCTTTTTGAGAAGTGAAGTACATATTTAAGACACATTTTTAAGTAGACTGAAGCGATTTGAGCGACCGTAACTTCTAATTTAAGATACTTCTCACAAACTTATCGTATAATATAGCTACGAAAACAAATTTTAATAGTAAATTCGAGTGCCGAAAGTTGATGTTATTCCTGAATTTGATGACGTATTTCCCACTTCGTAAAATCCGGTCGACTCAGCTCAAAATCTTGTCGTGCAGTGTGGTTAAAAAGACTCGGACTTTAATAAAGACAAGTTAATGGTTTTATGTAGCTTTAGCACAGCGGGTATACGTATGTTCAGAGCACATCCCGACACCATGCACACATTTTATAACTGAGAATTTGGGGGATGTGGGATCTTAGAATGCATACGACCACGGCTATCCTCTGAGCTGAGAGACTATTTTTGTCTATACTCTTTAGAGAAAAAGCAGATAAGTATTATAGTTCTTTAAATATAACAGGGAAACCTACATGAAGTTTATAGTAATAACATGATGGGTAAGGAACCCCTAGCACGCCCGTTCGACTCGCACTTGGCCGGTTTTCTTCATAATCATTTCGGAATGTTTTTGGTTGAGTATGTTACTTACACTAGGTGATAGACAGAGAAGGGAGATCGGAGCCACCCGATCGCCCGATGGCAGTGTCCTTACTCCCTGTTTCTTATTACACTACACTCGCCCCAGATATCGGGCCCGATAGATCGCATAGTGTAATAACCACTAAACCTAGGCCTAGGAAACGCTGGCGTGTCGACTTGGAGGCTTTCATGACGGATTGGTCGAAGAAAGCAATACACTGGGAAATTGGAAGGCTACGGGGCAGACCTTTGCCCAGCAGTGGGACAGTAAAGGTTAAAAAAAAGATAATTAAATGAGAACGACTCTGGTAATTATTAATTTTATTTAATTTTCATGGCTTAATAATTAAGCCATGAAAATTAAATAAAATTACAAACAATGATAGTTGTTCACGGCTCTTGTACTTACCCCAGGAGAAGGAGTGCACCGATGCCACGTACAGGGCTAGCATTGCCAACACACGCGTCCACATCTTGTACTACTATTTAGTATTATACTCTCGACAAACACAAAAGCAATGTGCTTGTTTCTGTCCATACGAATCTTTATATAGGCAGCTATATTGGTGGTGCCATGTAACTCTTTCCTGTTAAAATTGGAGATAAGAGATCCTAATTAACCCAGCCGATATATAAATAAATATTAATAAGGAAAAAAAAAAGGTACTAGCTTCGGCTGCTAAAAAATCTATACTAATATTATAAAGAGGTAACATTTGTTTGTAAGTTTGTATGTAGGGGGTAATCTCAGGAACTACTCGTCCGATTTGAAAAATTCTTTCAGTGTTAGATAGCCCATCAATCTAGGAAGGTTATAGGCTATATCATTACGCTAAGACAAATAGGAGCGGAGCAGTAATGGAAAATGTGACGCAAACGAAGTTGCGCGGGTCAGCTAGTTGTTTATAAATGCAACATACAAAGGAATTCCAACATTTTTTGTATGGGATCTGGCATAGCCCCGAACCGCCATCTTGATTTTATTTCAAAATCGTGGCGTATGACATAACATTTAGGTATACATGGGTAGAGGAATCTTTAGCAAACAAAAATGTTAAGAACATGGGGCCCCAAACTGTCCGTTGCTGAAATGTTTAGAGGTAATGTCGCCATGTGAGAACAATGATTACCATTCACAATTAACTAGTCACTGTTCCTATTTTCACTTTCTTCCAGTAAATGATTTAAGCAATATAGGTACCTAGGAACTATTATAGGGACAATCAATTGTGAAATTTTAAACTAATATAGGAACTACCTATTTTAAATTAAATGTAATACATTTATAAGCACATAATTAAGTCATTGTTAGTGGTAGTCTTGACTGTCACATGTGTTTTTACCACAAAATATCTCGTCAACCTGATTGACATTTTCCATGTTCCTACAATTTTGTTTCTTGAATATAATACCCATATTTATATGCATGCAAAATTGTGCGCCGCAACTTTGAGAAAAAAAACCAGTTAAGGTGAATGCTCCAACCAGCCCGCGAAATTCAAAATTTCTTGCGTTTTTTGCAATTTGCAGGCCAGTGCTAGGTTGTATATTGATTAAAATATTATTCGCGACCTTAAGAGCGAGGGGGCTTGCACACCGCGGGACGCGGGTTCCGTACCATCAAACAAAACGTGAAATGTTATTTAAATTTTCATGCGCGTATATGTTGCAAGTTTAGATCAGCGCTATCTCTTGACCGCTAGTGAAAGTAATGTAACCCCCTTCGTAGATAAGGGGGTGGGAGACGGAAAAAAATAAAAAAGTGTTCGAGAATGAACACATAGCGCTCTTTCATATTATGATACCCCCACATGGCGTAGTAGGCCCACCTAGTATTTATTTCGTTTTTGTTGTTGAAATAAAATATACTTTATCCCTTTTTTACTATGTACTGTGTCAAATGCGAGAAATAAGTAAGAAATAGATAAAGAGATAGTGGTAGTTCTATATATATTACTTATTTATTTGAAAAATAGTTGAGTAAACGTTCTCTGAAACTGAAAAACTGAAAACCCCTATGGGTTCTTTTGTGTATACAAGTCACTATTATCGATAGTATCGATTCCATTCGTCCGATTTAACGAAAGATAACGTATATGGTAAGTCACTGTACCTGAGACCTTTTTAAAAAGGTATATCAGACATTATTTTGTACTAAAATGTCTGCTAAATTTCCAATGAAAAAACATGTAAGTAACGAGAAACAATCTATGTCAACAGTAACACGTGGGTATCCAGAACCTCCTACATAAAAAAATACGAGTCTATTTGAGGACCTCTTCTTTAAGTTTTTTCAGTTAAAAAAGTTGGTAAACATTGGAACCGCTAACGGTTTACGCATGACAAATTAAGATTTGAGTCTAAGTCCATGTTTCTGCGTGTATTAATAAAGTATTTGTTTTTATAGTTATAACTACGTTTTTTCTCGGCTTATCTCCCGCGGCATATCGCACAAGAACCGTATATTTTCCGGGAAAAAGTATCTTCTCAGTACCTAAATGTGTCGGAGAGAATAGTACCTTAGATATTAGTATGTACTTAGGTATAATTTGAACATGCGCACACCTGCTAGCTTGAGCCGATGACGGGCAATTTATTATATATTTCTTTGATTGATTTTTAAAATATATTTCTTGAAGACTAATTTGTAATGTTTTTTTTAATATGTATTGTAAAAAAATTGTAATTTAATAGACTACTTAATAAAAAGCAACCTTAAGTATAAGAGCTGGTCGTCGTACGCATGACACATAGCTAGTTTATTTACTAGATGGAAACAAAGACATTTAAAGTCTGTCAGGAATTGGAAGGGTGCAAAACTACCTTCGTGTGTTATGAAATACGTTCTAGACATCACCAAAATAAATTGACCGTCGGCCCAAGCTAGTAGGTATGCGTAATCCTATTGCTCACCTTCGTAGTACTGTGATGCCCCAGCTACTCTCGCTAAGGCTATTATTGGTCGAAATCAAACAACGATTGGGTTTAAATATTAATCACCGGAGCACTTGCTCTGTTGAAAGCTAACACATGACTCCTTTTCATGAAACAATCTACATTTTACACTTTTCTTCTTTATTTGAATCCAATTATTTTTCATTAATCCTTACAAAGCTCTATTGACTGACAGTACGACCAAGAAGGTCTCTTCAGTACACACTACATACCTATACTACTCTATCTCACACATATTTTTAGTGAGGAAATAGCTGGTAGGTACGTAAGTAAAGTCTGAGGGCTCTGGGATCTTAGAATAATAGGTAGTCATTATCAATTTTACCTGCAACGATTACAGTTTCTATTTTTAGAGGATTTGCGAAACTAAACAAAACAAGGAAAATTTTGTCATAGGTACTGTGGAATAATTCTACAGATAAGAACGGGAAACCTGATAGTCTGGGACGTGCTAATTAGATAGATAAGCCTATTTTGAAAAGCAGGTCATTAGTAAAATGATTACGAATTGAAAATAATATTTTATACACCTAAAAACGTTATTTTTTTACATTAATTAGCGGTTTGCTAGAGCTTATCGCGCATACTGCCTTATGAGGAAGGCAGCACGTGAGCATGACAACAGCGAATGACTACCCGATATATTAGGTACTTACCTCCTTTAGGGAATGACTAAGTTGTGCACACATTACTTAACAGTGAAAACGTGCCAGCTTGATACTTAACAGTGAAAATGCTTTTCGTAGGTAATACTCACATGTCGGTAGGGTTATTTATTTATCCTATTGGTCACAGAACTATCTAAAACGTTCGAAGCAATATCTGCTGATTTTTTTTTGATATGCCTCTCGCAGGTCAACCTGAGAAGATTGGCTTCTGCTTAACCGGTCTTGCCTGTGAGGCCTTAATATAGAATTAAAGCCACCAGCCAGGCTTGTTTCAAAACTTACAAACTAAGCGACTACACGCTAAAGGCACCCCCTGTGGGGTACGGACCTCGGCTTAGGGCGTCGCTGGGGGGGTACAGCTAGGGACTGCTGGATCGGGCATTGGGGGCGGATTTAAAATTACAGGCTCAGCGGCGCGGGCTAGCTCGAGCAAGGGACGGGGGGGAGTTTTATGAGAAGATCGCGGCGGGCCTCGGCGGCGAGGGCGGAACGATGGACGTCTTGATTTTGTTGTGCTAGTGTCTTTGCGACTCTCTTGTAAGAGAGTGATAGGGTCATCGGGGGTGACTAGGGTAGGTATGTCTCGGGCGGCGGATCTTAGAGATGCGGGAGGGTTCGTATCGGGCGGCCGATGCGATGAGGGGGATATCTGCTGATGCTGACACCTCAGTATATATATAGTAGTCTATGGCTGACACGCGCTGCGTTCGTTTTCATCGTCGCGTTGCGTTGCTCGAAATAGGCAAAAGAATCGTCATTCAGCCTTAGAATGGAACAATTAATAAGCAATAAAATCCTATAATTATAAAACTTGTCAATAGTTTTACACTATTCCTTAAAATACTTAAAGATAGAATTTTTTTTTAAAGTCTTAACTCCTAAAATTATCAGTCGAGATTGCTCTATTATGATTAAAAGAATTTGATTCAAGGCCCTATTTCGTCTACGAAACAGCGACGAGAGGCTACAGCTTTAAGTTCGTCGACGACCACGCCACGCTAGATATAATATTTTTTCGGATACAAAAGAGTGACAGCCCTGAAGAAAATTTTGAATTTGCAATAACTTTTGGATAACACAGAATAATGTTTTGGTTTAGTACTACCCATAATAGAAAGTATAAGTAATCACGAACTAATACGGTGCTTTAAGTGAATAAAAAGATAAAAACGAAAAATTCGAAAAAAACATATCTCGCGTCCCATTCATAGTTAAGCAACAGAAATTAGTGGAACGGTAGACATACAGACCATTTATAGTTAATGGAATAAACAGAAAATGGAATTCGTAGTTTTTTACATAAGATTCTTTTTTCATTTTTAATGAAGCAGATACAGATTTTAGATTGCAGCCACCTTTGGGATGGCTCAGCTTAAGTACCAGCTTGCCGCGCTTGACTCGGTGGAACGCAGAGCTAAGATGCTCATCGGCGACGAAAAACTGGTGGATGCCAAGCTTCACAGCTTTTCTCATCGCTGCAAGGTTGCCTGCTTGTCGGTCTTCTACAGATTGTACTTCTGTGAGTGTGTCCAACGACCTCATTCCACCGGCCCCCTTCTACCATCGGACATCCAGACGTAATGCAACTTACCATCCCAACCTTGTTGCTATTCCACGAATTCTTACTAAGCGATTCCAAACGTCTTTTATAATGCGGACAGCAAAAGAGTGGAACTCTCTGCCTGCGTCTGTGTTTCCGAACGCTTACAACCCTTATCTCTTCAAAGTTAGAGTAAACAGGCTCCTTCTGGGTAAGCTCGCTCCATCGTAGACTTTGTCTCTGTCATTTCTGACCAAGACTAAGGTCAAGAGCAAAACCCATCTCAAATAATAAAATAAAACTTTGATATATTTTTATTATAAAAAACTTTTTACAAAAAAATACAACCGACTTCCAAAAAAAAAACACTACAAAGTAAAAAATAACTTTAATTTCGGAAGTCGGTGTCAAAATACGAAGAAAGTAACAAAAACACCGACTTCCGAAATTAAAGTTATTTTTTACTTTGTAGTGTATTATTTTGTAAAAAGTTTTTTATTTATCACTTTTTAGTGGTGCCCCACACCTAACAACACCACTGCAAAATCGCAGAAAAGCAAAATACGCAATTTCGATTATCAAAGAATCATCTAAATAGTCAATTTCCAGGTATTTCGATTTAAAATCCAAAGTTCGTAACCGATTTTGATATGATTTAAATGGGACCAATCTGCAAGTATAGATAAAACAAGAATTTTTCAAATCGGTTCATCATTGTCGGAGTTATGAGGTAACAAATAATGGAAAAAAACAAAAACCATACAACCGAATTGATAACCTCCTCCTTTTTGGGAAGTCGGTTAAAAAAGAACTACAAGTCATAGCGAAGCCGCCACTACACAAGAGATAAGGCCAAGGCCAAGGCTTGTCTACGGCCTTGCGCCGGATTTAAACATAGTGCCGCCCCTGGGCACTCTAGAAAATGCCGCCCCAACACTAAATATTTCCTATAATTTTGATATCTTTTTAGCATGCGCAGTTGCAAGTTTATTTCATTAAAAAAATAAGATTTCCTCTTAAAATAAAATGTATAGATCATCATGATATCAGCCAACGAGCGCCAACCATCCCGGCCGGTCGCCAGTTTACAAAGGCTATACATACCACTAGCTGTACCCCGCGGCTTCGCTCCCGTCAACTGACTACCTGTCTACCTACCTACCTACCCCGCTACTCTCTTACTTAGTCATCTATACTTATAATAAATCTGTAGAGAGGTCAATTCTGTACATGAAATATATTTCCAAAATAACTATCAGGGGGTGATTAGGGATCAATACTGATGCCAAAAATGCAATCAATAAAATTTTTGTCTGTCTGTCTGTCTGTATAACCGTTATAGAAACAAAAACTACTCGACTGATTTTAACGAAACTTGGTACAATTATTATTCATACTCCTGAGCAGGTATACTATATACTTTTCATCACGCTACAATCAATAGAAAAAATGAAAAAAAAAAAAATGAAAATGTGAAAGCTTGGTTGTTTGTTCCTCAATCACGCCAGAACGGCTTAACGGATTTTAATGAAATTTAGAACAAAGACAGATTATAGTCTGGAATAGCACATAAGCTACTTTTAATCCCGGGAACATGTTCCCTAGGGATCACGCGGGCGAAGCCGCTGGCAGAAGCTAGTAGACAATAAATTTGTATTTTACTAATGTCAAAACCGCATGTATCTGACGTCGACGCACAAACGATTTCCATGGGTCCAGGGTATGATTCTGGACACCCTAGACTTAGAAGTTTTCGTCGGTTTTTTTCTCATTTTTTGATTTTTTTTCAAGGGTTTTTTTACTTTAGACTGCTCATAATCGTTATTCTGACCTAACCCAATGAGAACTTTAATAAAAAAATAATTAATTAACTACTTTCACTAAAAAGAGCAATCTGAATAAAATTACAAGTAGATATCAGCTCAGCTGAGCTGATACCTACTTGTGGTACTTTTGAAAAAAGTGAAAAATAAGAAAAGAACCGACGAAAAATTCCAACACTGGGGTGTCCAGAATCATGCCCTGGACCCATGGAAATCGTTTGTGCGTCGATGTCAGATACACGCGGTATTTAAACGATACTACCGTCACTCAATTGTTTTGCCTTCCCGGAACCTCTCCACTAAGACTTTAAATTTATTGAATGAGATTCAAGTTCAAATTGACTTTTAAGTATTGTTACGAATCCTTTGTATGGGAGTATAAAAAATTGTTGTATTTAGTCTTTTTCAGGCAATTTTTGTTTCTCTCCGTAAGAACCATCCTCGTACTTCAAGGAATAAGTACCTATTCTAAAAAAAAGGTTATAGGCTCATCACGCTAAGATAAATAGAAGCGGAGCAGTAATGGAAAATGTGACGCAGACGAAGTTGCGCGGGTCAGCTAGTAATATTATAAAGCTGAAGAGTTTGTTCGTTTGAACGCGCTAATCACAAGAACTACTTTTCGGATTTGAACAATTCTTTCAGTGTTAGATAGCCCATTTATCGAGGAAGGCTATAGGCTATAATATATCTTCACGCTAAGACAAATACGATCGGAGAATTCATGGAAAATGTGACGCAGACGAAGTTGCGCGGGACAGCTAGTCTTATCTAATATATAAAATTCTCGTGTCACAGTTTTCGTTGCCATACTCCTCCGAAACGGCTTGACCGATTTTGATGAAAATTTTTGTGCTTATCCGGTATCTATGAGAATCGGCCAACATTTATTTTTCATCCCCCTAAATGTTAGGGGTAGGCCACCCCAATTTTTTTTTTAATTTTTTGGCAATATTAATCATGAATAATGTGACGCAGACGAAGTTGCGCGGGTCAGCTAGTCTAATATATAAAATTCTCGTGTCACAATGTTAGTTACCTTACTCCTGCGAAACGGCTTTACCGATTTTTACCAAATTTTATATGCATATTCAGTAGGTCTGAGAATCGGCTACTATCTATTTTTCATACCCATAAGTGATAAGGGTTGTCCACCCCTAACATTTTTTTTTTAATTTGTTGGCAATATTATTCATGAATAATGTGACGCAGACGAAGTTGCGCGGGTCAGCTAGTAATATTGTAAAGAGGAAAGATTTGTATTTGTTTGTTTGATTTGAATAGGCTCCGAAACTACTGGACCGATTTTGATGAAATTTTGTACAAAGATAGTTTGAGACCCAAGGAAGGACAAAGGTTTTTTATCCCGGAAATCCCACGGGAACGAGAACTGTGCGGGTAAAACGGGAGCGAAGCCCCCGGGGAATTCTTTCAGTGTTAGATAGCCCATTTATCGAGGAAGGTTATAGGCATCACGCTAAGACAAATAGGAGCGGATCATTAATGGAAAATGTGACGCAGACGAAGTTGCGGGGGTCATCTAGTTTATAATACTTATATTGTGAGGTCTCACGGATTTCTTCTTTTCTAGTTTAGTTGGTCTTCCTGACTGAATGCGGCTGCTACCTTGTAATGCTCTATCTTTTCTCCTAGCCACTGATGTTGGTTGGACTCGGATTTTTTGGCCTCTGCTATGTTTAATCGAATGAGACAACAAATAGTGTAGTGATTTGATGTACTTTCTAAGTATCAATTTCCAAAATATCAGCTAGTTAATAAATGTATGTCGCAAATCTTCATAAACAAATATGGAGGGTGAGCCTCTACTCGACTAGGTTTTGTTCGTACGTAATGTTTGAAAGTATCTCTACAAAAGTTTATCTCTTTGAGTGAATATGTATATTACAGTACCTACTTTTTATTTTAATATAATGCAATCTCAGATGAATCATCTGTCAGCGGGCTGCATCTCGGGAACCGTAATAGGTACACACTTGAAATGTTCACAATGTTTACCTATGTCTATAGCCGCTATAACAACAAATAATTAAATTAAATTAAAAATTAAAGGGAGCCAAGCCATACAAGAAACGTGTTTTTTTTTCGTAAATACGGAATGATATAGCACGGAACCCCTTGTGAAAGTGGGACTCGCGCTTTGTTTGCACTGGTTTTTGTTTGAACGCGTGAATTTCTGGAAATGAGTGGACAGGCTACTTCTGGGTAAGCTCCATCGTAGACTTTGTCTCCGTCATCTCTGACCTAGACTAGAGTTAAGAGGAAACCCATTTCAAATACTAATAAAAAAAACCGGCCAAGTGCGAGTCGGATTCGCGCACCGAGGGTTCCGTACAAACTTGTAGGTAAGTATTATTGTATTACAAGCAAAAGTTGCGATTTACGATTTATGACGTATTAAAAAAAACCACTTACTACCTAGATCTCGTACAAACCAATTTTCGGTGGAAGTTTACATGGTATGGGGGGTAAGATGAAAATAGTAACCTCAATATCATTTTTGAAGACCTATCCATAGATACCCCACACGTATGCTTTGATGAAAAAAAAAATTTTGAGTTTCAGTTCTAAGTATGGGGACCGACTTTATTTGCTCTAAGTTAGGGTTCAAATTCAACCGTTTACGCACTTGGTGTGCTTAGTAAATCTGTTACGTGGCAAAAACGCGCGCTCTTGGCGTCTTTATTTGTATATGCATAGGGTTTAATTTCATCTGTTTTACACACACAATTGCTATTTGTAAAGTTGTTCTCAAAAAAATGTCAAGTAAAAATCTGTGGTTTTAATATTATGTAAATACAAAAAAACCGTATGTTTTTTTTTGTAGGTAGGTACTTCCAAATTTTCAGGACCAAAAAGTATATAATTATCCGTGAGATGCGGTAAATCCACAGAAAATTAAAAAAACTGGCCAAGTGCGAGTCGGACTCGCGCACGAAGGGTTCCGTACCATTATCGTATTATACGATTTATGACGTATTAAAAAAAACTACTTACTAGATCTCGTTCAAACCAGTTTTCGCTGGTACCTAGTTTACATGTATATACATCATACATTTTTTTTAGTTTTATCATTCTCTTATTTTAGAAGTTACAGGGACACACACACACATTTTACCACTTTGGAAGTGTCTCTCTCACAAACTATTCAGTTTAGAAAAAAATGATTTTAGAAATCTCAATATCATTTTTGAAGACCTATCCATAGATACCCCACACGTATGGGTTTGATGAAAAAAAAATATTTGAGTTTCAGTTCTAAGTATGGGGACCCCAAAATTTACTGTTTTTTTTTTTTCTATTTTTGTGTGAAAATCTTAATGCGGTTCACAGAATACATCTACTTACCAAGTTTCAACAGTATAGTTCTTATGATTTCGGAGAAAAGTGGCTGTGACATACGGACGGACAGACAGACAGGCAGACATGACGAATCTATAAGGGTTCTGTTTTTGCCATTTGGCTACGGAACCCTAAAAACAGGTAAACCCGATTGGACACAAATTGAACATTAAAAACTGTTGCCTTATTACAACGTAGTATGGTTGCTTCTCCCTAACTTTAGCATCCGAAAAACAGTTTGAAAACATACATCGGGTTGCAGGGACTGTCGTAACATGACGGTTTGTGCGGATCTTGGTAAGCGGGATCAACTGTTTTATAATTTTATTTTTGTTATTTACAATAATTTAAAGTAAATATGGATCCCGTTATCTAATCTCTCGTCTTTAACGTCATTTCGTTACGCATAGGATGCCTATGTTTTAGCAGGTGTGACGATGTCAGGTAATAATACCGCGTGTATCTGACATCGACGCACAAACGATTTCCATGGGTCCAGGGCATGATTCTGGACACCCCAGACTTAGAATTTTTCGTCGGCTTTTTTCATTTTTTTCAAGGTTTTTTTTTTTACTTTAGACTGCTCATAATCGTTATTCTGACCTAACCCAATGAGATTTTCAATAAAAAAATAATTATTAACTACTTTCACTAAAAACAGCAATCTGAATAAAACCACAAATAGGTAGATATTAGCTCAGCTGAGCTGATACCTATTTGTGGTACTCTTGAAAAAAATTAAAAAATGAGAAAAGAACCGACGAAAAATTCCAACACTGGGGTGTCCAGAATCATGCCCTGCTAGTCTATTCTGTAAATAACCATTTCGATATCGACTTCACCTGAGTGACTAAGCTTACAAAGTGAGCTTTATTTCACACGTCATAAGGTCGTATATTTATACGAATTTGAAACTCACCTCGGATTCCGCTGTCGAGACACGAAAATGTTGTTACAGAATAGCACTGCTGGACCCATGGAAATCGTTTGTGCGTCGATGTCAGATACACGCGGTATATAATATATGGCAACTGATTATAAATATTGTTATGGTACTGTGGGGTGTGGTTTTGCCCACATCTGAAAAACTTTGCAACATCACATTTCAAATCAAATCTCAAATTGTTTATTGCAACCCATAATACACATACCTAAAGATAGTAAAATGAATAAATAGAAACAATTATGGACCCTGCCGGGCAAAGCAAAAATTTAAATTTAGGAGAGAGGAAGAGCGCTTTAGATAACTTTTCTTGTAAAGTAAAAGTTTACCATTTCCTGACTAGCTTGTACATAATTATTAAATACTAGCTGACCCGTGCCCACTTCGTTGGGCGGTAAACATTTTAACTTGTGATGAAATTATGAGTGTGGTTCGGTTAGTACTGACTGCTATGATTTATTTCTTGACGGCCAAAAGGAGGGTTTTGTTTTTATTGCATAATAATATGTATGTAGCTAGGCTAGCGAGCCGCTGCGAGCGCTCAGCGTTAGACTCCCTGTCCCTTGTTGCAGAGACATGCTGCTTTAAATCACTGAGACGCTGTGCACGTTCAGCGCTAGATTCCCGAGCACGGACCTGCGATGTTCTCCAGCTTTGGTTAGCAAGCCGCTGTGAACGCTCGGAGCTAGATTTCCCAGCGCGTGCTTGCGAAATACTTTTCTCTATTCCTCGAGAGGCTCTTCCGTGCGGCGTACTCGAGCTGCTCTTGTCTCATGTCTGGGATGTTGTGATATCCTTTTAGGCATGATAAACAATCGCTGAAACTGTCCGATATCCCAAAAACAGAAATATCACAGCTTCGAACTCGAAGAATGAGAACGAAGTAATATTGTAATTGTGTTTTGAGAAACCGAGCAACCAAAACAATTTTAAAGACCAACTACGTACAACTCACCTACCAAACGACAAAAGTTAAATAATAACTGGAGAGGGTCATTAATATTTGGGGTCATTATTATTATATATTAATTTGGGGGCCGAGTCACCCGCGTCCGTAGGAGAATACCCTTCAGCGAATCCCTACACGTGGTCCCTGGGTGGTGCTAAACAGGTGACACTAACCGCCTCCGTGGTCTCGTGGTTATACCACCTGATTCAGACCCAGAGGTCCCGGGTTCGATTCCCAGCGGGGGCAAATTTTTTGCTTGATTTGGTTGGTGGTAGGACTTGTTTTAAGTCCGCCTGGCAAGCTACCACCATCATGTCTAAGTCTGTCGCCATAACAACAATGTTAACAGCATTGTTCTGTTCCGGCAGTTACGAGGCATGATAGCCAGTTCCTCTGTGTAAGAGGATTCCGGGTGAAACTCGCTTCCATCTTCGGCCTAATCATCACTTTCCATCAGGTGAGATTTGGGCCAAGAGTTTCCCCGCTTCGCATAAAAAAAAAAAAATAATCCGCGAAAAATATTAACACCACGATTCAGAAAAATTACGTAATTGCACAACACCGTCTATGAGATGGATAAAACGTGTTCTAATGCGGTTCGTGAATGGACGGCGCGGGCGGCGTTTTGCGATTTAGTAATTTTATATTATCTTCGAAACTATTCAACCAATTGACATACTGTTTTGAGCAAATCGTATTTCTATGATGTTCTTGTGATCATAATAACATTTTTTTCGATAAGGTTTAATATTTTGTTGTTTAAAAAATCATCCAAAGATAAGTACGTCGAAAAATACTTTTTTTTAACACATAAAAGCTACTATATCTGCTAAAATATAAAAGATAGAAATATGGTGCCGCGGACTTTTTTGTAGAACTATTCAAAGCGGACCAGGTTGCCATACATTGTTTTCAATTATATACAACTGTTAAGGCAGCGCACGCAAATAACTCTGTTGTAAGAGCTATTTTTTTCCGCCTGGATAGACAAAAATTGAGATAGTTTGGCTAATATGCATGATATCTTTATAATTTATAGCCTATAGCATTCCTCAATAAATGGGCGATCTAACACTGAAAGAATTTTTCAAATCGGACCAGTAGTTCCTGAGATTACCCCCTACATACAAACTTACAAACAATTTTACCTCTTTATAATATTAGTATAGATTAGTATAGATTATAGTATAGACTAGCTGACCCACGCAACTTCGTCTGCGTCACATTTTCCATTAATGCTAGGCTCTGCTTAGTCTTAGCGTGATGATATGTAGCCTATATCCTTCCTCGATACATGGGCTATCTAATACTGAAAGAATTTTTCAAATCGGACCAGTAGTTCCTGAGATTACCCCCTACATACAAACTTACAAACATACAAACTTACGTATAGATTTCCGTTTCAGCATAATTCACGTAATACCTGCCAAGTAACAACATGCATTTAATTCCTATCAAGGACTCTCATAATATGATTACTTGATTCTAATTTTAACATTGTTTCCTTAGGGAAAACCGTTACTGACCTCATTTATTTAATAGAACCAATAAATATACGTGTTATAACGACTGCCTAAAAAGGAGTGTTATGTTTTCAGTGTACATGTATGTGGAGAGGATCCGGCAATTGGGTCTCGAGGTGGCGCTGCACAAGTCCGAGGCCATGTGCTTTCATGGCCGAGGCAATGCGCCACCGTCGGGATCCTTGCTGACGGTAAGAGGGGTTTCCATCGGCGTCGAGTTGACGCTGAAGTACCTAGGGCTCGTCCTCGACAGCCGGTGGAACTTCGTGGAGCATTTCCGACGTTTGGCACCCAAACTGGAGCGGGCCGGGGCTGCTTTCAGGCGGCTCCTGCCCAACCTGGGGGGACCAAACGCCTCCTGCCGAAGGCTATACGCGGGGATCGTGCGGTCCATGGCCCTTTACGGGGCCCCGGTGTGGGCGCGTTCTTTGAGGCGGTGCGCTGCCCACTACTTGAACGCGCCCCAAAAGGTGGTAGCCGTAAGGCTGGCCCGTGGGTACCGCACGATCTCGTGCGAAGCGGCGAGTCTCTTAGCCGGATTGCCGCCATGGGATCTGGAGGCGATAGTCCTCGCGTTCCTGCATGAGTGGCGCGTGGAGGTACTTCCGGCGTGATCTCATGGCGACATGGAGACAACGACTGTCGCAACCCAGCGCAGGGCACGCCACAATAGTGACGATAAGTCCTCTCTTTGAGGAGTGGCTAGAGAGGCGCCACGGCGTCCTCACCTTCCGCCTGACGCAGGTCCTCACCGGACACGGATGTTTCGGTAGGTACCTGCACCGAATCAGGCGGGAGGAAACACCCGGGTGTCACCACTGCGAGGATCGACCGTAGGACACGGTGGAGCACACTGTGCAGGTGTGCCCCGCTTGGGCGGAGCACCGCCGTGTCCTCGAAGCGGCGATAGGCGGCGACCTCTCGCGTCCGGGCCTGGTCCAAGCCAAGGTCCGGAGCGAGACGGAATGAGACGCCGTCACCTCCTTCTGCGAAGCAGTCATGCTAGCGAAGGAGGTGGCGGAGTGGGAGAGGGAGAGAACCTCTCGTCCCAGCCGCCGTGGTAGACGCCGCGGGCGTCGGAGGCCACCGTAGGCGCGGGCCTGTGGACGGTGAGCTATGGGCAACTCGCCGGTGTATATGAAAAAATGGTACATGTATGTATGTATGTTTGTGAGTTTCTTTATTCCACCATAATTTCTAAACCGCTGTACTGATTTCAATGTTTGTTGTATCGTTAGAAGCGTTGCGTTATCCCTAGTAATATAGGCTAGTGATAATTAAAAAATATCCACAAGACCTCTTACCCCAAAATGTCCATCCCCGTCATTTATAGCTTACACTAATCGAGAGGTGGGCAAGTATAAGACATGGTGCTTATCATATAACCCCCCGAGGGCTACCACTCAATCCTATACTTACACTAGTCGAGAGGTGGGCAAGTATAAGACATGGTGCTTATCATATAACCCCCCGAGGGCTACCACTCAATCCTATATTTACAATTCTTCCATTACTGAGTGACCGAGAGACAACTCACAGCTGAAACTACTGGACGTAGAAAGCTTAAATTTGGCATATTGTGTGTTCCTTGGGTAGTCTGGGGGAGCACTAAGTGAGGACTTCCCGAAATGCCTAACGGGAGTCGTATGATGTTTTGCTGTGGGGTCGGGCTGCTGACTTTGAATCCATATTTATTTTACACAAGCGTGCTGTCAGAGCCATTTATAATCTACGTCGACGCGATTCTCTTAGGGAAGTCTTTAAAAAGATTGATATTATGGCAGTCCCTTGTCAATTCATTTATGCAAATATTATGTTTGTAAGGCAAAATCGACATCTATTTGAAAAATTAGTGATAGACATAAGTTTAATACTAGAAAATAATAGAAATAAATTAGATCAACCATTTTATAGTTTAGCCAAAGTACGTAGATCTTTCTTGGGGTACTTTATTAAATGTTACAACCAATTACCTTGGGACATATACATATTAGAATTAATGAAAGAAAATTTAAAACTTATGTTAAAAGAACACTTTTTAGACAAGCATATTACAAATTATCTCGAAACATGCTGGTCCTGCTCCATAGGACAATCTAGGGTAATTAACATACAACCTAGCACTGGCCTGCTAATTGCAAAAAAAGTAAGAAAATTTGAATTTTGCGGGCTGGTTGGAGAGCATTCACCTTAAAGGTATTTGGTATGAATTTTAATTTAATACCTTTACGCGTTCATGAGGAAAGGGGTAGTAGGTTTAAAATTATTAAAAATATTTTTACTATATGATGTAACTAAAAAAATACGGTTTACGAAATTTTCCCTTTATCCGTGCTATAAGTCGTTGCTTTGTACCAAATTTCAAGATTCTGAGTTCACGGGAAGTACCCTGTAGGTTTTGATTCCCTTGCGAGTGTCGAAAATTTGCGGAAATTTGCGGCATAAACGCCGACCTCCTGAGTATTTCAAATTCCAGCTTGATACCTCCAAGCGTTTCTAAGAAAAAGGGTCTTGACAGACAGACGGACGGACGGCCGGACAACAAAGTGATCCAATAAGGGTTCCGTTTATTTCCTTTCGAGGTACGGAACCCTACAAGTGTATAGGTAGATAACTATAAGACTTAACATTTTAATCTGTCGTAACTTTAAGGAAAATAAACTATATAAAGAAGTAGTACCATGATATGAATGTCACCCTGTTGATTCGACCAGTGTTTTGATAGACTAATTCAATTAAACAATAAGCAGTTATGATGACTTAATTGTTTATTTATTTATTTACAAGTAGTGGGTACATTGTTTATATGTATCACAAACGTTTTGGGGCAACTCTACAGAAAAAGACACGGTGTTCAAGGCTCAAAAGAGCTGCGTTCGTTCAATATTTAAAATTAAACCTACTGATAGTTGCGTGCTTTACTTTAAAAAAAAAAAAACTTACTTTGCCATGTAGATGCTTTCTGAGGTAGCTGTGAGCTCTGATATTCTTGAGGTAGCTGTCAGCAATATTGTTGTAATTTACATTTTAATCATTGGAATAGGACGGACACTTCATAATTAAGAAAACATTTTAAAACGTTTGCGGTGTTCACTAGAATCACTAGTTACACTTTTGAGGTTTGGATTAAAACCACTTAATTAACACTATGTAGTATGCAACTCGAAGGGACCGTCTAGTCGCCAGCAGGGCTTGTTAGGGACTGCCTCACGACGATACCATCGGATTACAAACTACGTTTATTGTTTATACATCACATCTCTTCCTTTTTATAAAATAATTAGATCATAAGTACAACTAACATAATTATCTAGAATTTATAAGGCTTTCAACATTTAAAAATACTATAGACAACTTTAGAACTTACAACATTAACCCTTTTAAAGTACTCATCAATATTTAGCAGTCAAACATTGTTTTTACGTATCGTTTAGATTTTAAGTACAATGACCATATTAGAATTTATAATACGATAATTAATTAACAATTACAATATCTAGTATTTAGATATTTTGCTTACAATTAATGTCTGTCAATATGTAAGTACAAATTGATTTGGACTTAGCCATTAATGAGATTTTAAGAATATATAATATACAGCATTTGCTGATCTTGTTTATGTTTTATTTCTAAGAATCTGTTAAAACACAATATTAAGCATTTGCTCATATTTGAAGTATTAGGCATTTTGCTCTTATTCAGGTAATTATCCTTCTTTGTCCAATTCGTGATTAATAGCTTTCCATTCGCCTTCTATCTTCTTTAGGTTTACGATGTTTCTCTTGTACTCTTGACCCGTTTCCATCATTCCTTATATTTACATCGCTTCCTTGATCATTTATAACTGTATAAGGTGCGGGATTAAATTCTGGACTTAATTTGTTTTCTTTTATCTTGTTTTTTACATAAACTTTTACACTAATTTCAATTTTCTACCTGTAGCTTGTCTATTCCTGTCTTCGTTTGATTTGTTTTTGTCCTTTTTTTTTCTTGTCTTTGTCTCTGACCTCTGAATCGTCGTAGTAATTTTTGAAGTCTGGAAAGGTAATTATCTCTGAACTTTCGTCCATAGAACAGGTCGGATGGAGATTTTCCAGTGAGGTGTACTATTATACATCATCAAATATTTTAACAAATCGTCTTTCCAGACTGATTTCTGAGTCTCCATTTTGCCTCTCAACCTCGCCGTTTTGTTGAGGCCAGTAAAATATTGTATTGAATAGTGTTATTGCTTGTTCAATACAGAACGATTTGAATTCTTGAGTAGTGATTTGTCTGCCTGACTAGTCATTATCTGCTGTTGTACTAGCAGGATTTCTGATTCGCGAAAACATATTATGTAGGTATTTTTCATACTTTTATTGTATCCTGTGTAGAGATACAATATATAGATTTCATGATTTCGATTTCTTAATATCGACTGTAGTAGTCGATAATTACGAAGATATGGTTTCATCTTGGCAGTGGACCTAAAATTCAATAGCAGTATCCACTCAACTTTCAAAGGAAATTTACGGCTTTTACATCGGTACTGGGGGATTAGGAACATCCTTTACATATTTTTTTTTACCGTATTTTCGGCGTGTTTGTCTATTTTTTGCCACCATACCTTTGTGTGTAATCTAGCCTTCATACTAATAATGCTTGGGTGACTTTCGTGTACTGCTTCTAAACTAAAACTTCTTTTCTCAAAATAGTGAGTATCACTAATCTGTTTCTTTTAAGATGCCTTCATGCAAACAAAGTTCATGGGCAAGTAATTTGTGGTTGTTTATTGAAGTATCCCAAAACATTATTCATTAAAACGCATTTAATTTATTAAAACTCATTATCATCATTTGATGCTTCAATAATGGTTTTAACGCAAGTGCCGCAGGTTGCGCACATTGAACCACTTAGTTGACATGAAATTCATTTTCAAGTGGACTTTTTGTATGTCTGCTGCTTGTGCACAGACGAGATAAAGGGTCGGCTACAATACTCAATAATTAAGGACAGCCAGGTTATAAATGACTTTTTAATGTTTGAGTGTAAGCCATCGCATGAAGCCAACGCTCGATTCGCGCGCAAGGTTTAGATTTTGTGCCAAATTGTAACTTCGAAAGGCTTGTGGTCTGTGACAATTTTTTTTTTTTTTATAATTGTTTTTCAACGTCTGGTAGACTTAAAACTTTCAAAGGAAATTATGCGCGGTCCTTTGTTGTCGTACTGAATAAGTACCTACAGCTCCTAACCCCACAAGACTTGCATCTGCAATAACTTGGGTACGATCTATAGGATTGTATAGTAACCAAGGGTAGAAATTTTAGAGACATTTTTTAATTCATCAAATGCAACATTTTTTTTCTTTTTTCCAACATCCGTGCTATTGACACATTTTTTAATTATTATTTTTTTTTGCACTTTTGTCGAAGTTACTGTCTAGTGGTTAGGGCTGACAAAAGTCAAGCAAGTCTAAACAAACACGAATATCATCATCAGGCTTTGAAACGGTTACCATTGAAGAAACCCAAGAAAATGTTTTATTTAGAGGTTCAATGATGTCCATTTTAACCAGTTCCTCTTTTTTTATTTATCTTTGATTCCAAGGGAATTGGAACTCTTCGATAAGTCTGACAAATTCGAGGAATTGTTTTATCTATTGTAATTTTAGATAATATCTTTGAATTTTTTGAAGTGGATTTATCGTCAGTAGAGTTCAGATTGAAACCCATTTTAGTACGTTTAGGAAAATGCAGTTTTATAGTTTTATTTGGGCATCAAAAGAATCCGATACTTAAAGCGGATGTTGAGCACTGTAACCCATGAATGTTTTGTTTGGGGACATTTCCTGGTTGGAGATATAACTTTTGATTTTATCATATGTTCCAAAGTTGTATCGCTTTTAATATTAGAATTAGACTACCTGACAGTCTATTGTTGCATCGTCATGAATATTGAAAATATAGTCTACAGATAGATGTAGGTTTTTTTGTTTGGATTTTTTAATTTGGCTGTTGTTATTTTTGTTGTTTTGCTAGGTTAGCACTCTTTATTTTGTTGTTCCTTGTTCTGCAGTATTTCTGGTAATCGCCTTTGAAACCACATTTTATGCAAATTGCATTAATTGCAGGGCAGGAACTAGTATCACCTTTGTGATTTTTGCTGCCACATCGGCAACAGGGAACTTTTTGTATCACCTTTGTGATTTTGCTGCCACATCGGCAACAGGGAACTGTTTGTATCACCTTTGTGATTTTGCTGCCACATCGGCAACAGGGAACTTTTTGTATCACCTTTGTGATTTTGCTGCCACATCGGCAACAGGGAACTTTTTGTATCACCTTTGTGATTTTTGTTTTGTGCCAATTTTATTAAGGCGGGTACTTGTGGCATTTATACTCTGGCTATTGTGGAAATTGTTCATTTGCAGTTCTACGGTTTCTAAAGCATTAGCTTCTGCTAAGATTTTCAATAGCAGCTACATCACCAAGTGTCAAAATTACTTTTTCTTAATTTAATTGAGAGACACTTTTTCTGTTATTTATTCGATGCGATTTTCATCTTCATTAGCAAAATTGCATTTTGAGCTTTGATCGAATCAAAAATGCTTCGAATTTTCCGTCCGACACTTGTTTCATTAAGCGGAACATGTGTCTTTCAAATAAATAACTTTGCTTCGGGGAAAAATACTTTTCCCAACTTTTAATCACGATAATATTTCACTTGAAGGGCTATGCCTCCGGAATGCAGTAAAATTGCACATTTCTCGTTTTGATCTGTGATATTTGTGCTGTAAAATTTATTTCTAAGGCCCGTTTCCATTTTATCGAATGGGAGCCTCTTGAGTTCAGATTTTCCTCACAATTAAATGGTTCTATTGCTGGGATTTGTAATTAGGACATGTTGATCGATCTGTAAGTAGTGGAAAGGGGACTTTGTTTGAATACAATAGTAGTAATAATATTTCAAGATCGGTTCGACAAATTAAGATTAATACACAATAGGACAATGAATTTCTGAGTTAAAACAATCAAGTGACGACTTGAACAAAGAAATGAACTAACACTTTAGTTTATTTTATCTTCGAATTTATAGTATCCGGACAAAGAGCTTTGTGACTTCACTTGGCACTTCAGATGAAGAAACTCTTGCCGACAGATCGTACAAAAGGTCAGTTTGTACCCGTTAAGTGTTAATAAGCAAAACGGCCACTTGACATAATACCCTTTGAAGCATACAAAGTCCCATTGAAAGGTGATGAATTGTTATTATTGTGACAATAGCCAGTGCAAAATTTAGTTAAAATCATCATTAAGCCTTAACGGATTTCATGACACTTATTCAGTTTTAACAACAGATAAAGTTTATCTGTATTACTTCGACGTTGTCGAAGGGGCACTTGGTTAAAACTGGAATTTACGAGAATTTCTCGCAAATAAATTTCTATTGAATTTTTTTTGAAATTTAATCAATTTTTATTGAAATTTCTTTCAATAGGCACATTTTATTTGCGAACGGATTTGGTCAACAATACGTAGGATCGGTATTTGGTGTGTTTTGAATATATATTTAACACTAGCTGACCCGCGCAACTTCGTCTGCGTCACATTATTCATTTTTGCTCCGCTCCTATTGGTCGGTAAATGGGCTATCCAACACTAAAAGATTTTTTCAATTCAAACCTGTAAAAAAAAGCTCCTGAGAATAGCGCGTTTAACCAAACAAATTCTTCAGCTTTATAATATAAGTAGTATAGATTAATTCTATGCCAGCTTATTTATCTTCTTCTATTTTTTATTAATTAAGTATAATATGCGAAAGTTTGGATGACTGGACTGGTTTTGTTGCTCACGCTAATACGGCTGAAAAGATCTGGATGAAATTCAGCACGGAGGTAGATTATAGTCTGAAGTACCACATTATGGCGAATTTTTTCGTGTGTAGGTATGCAGTACCTATAGAGATAGAGATATTTTCAAGATTCAAAGCATTTATTTCAAATAAGTCGTCTGTCAAAAACATGATGGTATTTGCAAATTTTAAAGCGTAAGTAGATCTCAAAATATAACGTGCAAGAAACTCCACGGCCACTCTTTTGTATTAAGTTATGTATTACAAAAATACTGGTTAGGTTGTCCTTGTTGCTTCTGAACACAATATAAAGTAAAAAGAAAGTATACGTCAAACAATTTAAATATCTATTTATTTATTTAAACTTATCGCACAAAAAAGGTACAAAGGCGGACTTAATGCCTTATATACTATATACTTAATGCCTTATATACCGTATATACTCGTAGATAAGCTAGATAATTTGTGAAACGCGGGCGAAGCCACTGATTGGTAGAAATTGATGAAATAATTCACATGAAAGCCTCTCTGTAAACTATATTTGAAGTTAGATTAGGAATGTAGGTATGCATATAAATTAAGTGAATTGCTAATTCGGAAAAGAGTCACGTACGTACAGCTGACCGTGGGAAAAGCAACTCACTCACAGTCAGATCTAGGCCTGCTACGGAAAGAGTTTGTCCTTGAGCTTTGTTTACAGTCATGGCGTAACATAAGATTACGGGAAATTCAACCCGTTTAAAACTAAATGGAAAATTATTATTAATTAGAGGAATCCGGCGTATAATAATCGGTGTACATACAAAAAAAAAATATATATATATATACCGTCCGAATTGCAACCTCCTCCTTTTTGAAGTCGGTTAAAAACGATATCTCCTGTGCCGTCTGAACCCTAAAAATCGAGTTGGTTTGGTCGTTTTTTGTGCAGTTTTTTGGAGCTATCTACTCTTTATCCAAAAGAAATATCAACTAATAAAAAATACATTAAATTTTTACATAATCTTGGCTTCAAAATGGTAGATTTTATTTTTTAATATTAAGTATAATGTTTAAGTAATCTCCTCACAACGAAACCACAGAAATGAGAAAAAATTACTGAAAACATGCATCTTCTCGAAAACTAACGATTATTTTGATTTTGTACTTACACTAATGGATAGGCAATTTAATTATGAACATTTTGGTAGAAGTATTTTTTTCAAGCGACCAAAATTAGATTTTATAACGATTTTATTCAACATTCTGAGCGTATTCGCTATTGTATCTCTTGCGCTGTTATTGAGGGATAAAATGCTCAAGGTTATTTGCTCAGGGTACGGTCCGCAAGTTGGACCGTCCAAGGCTTCGCATTTTCGCAACAACAGATCTACAAATCTGATTATATCTACGATAACGGACGAACGAACCACAATAAATCAGAGTTTTGGAAATTTCGACCCTAGTGGAGACTATTACGATCTATTCAATACCGAACCTAAATCACTACCTAACTCCAACGATGTTCAAAAATCGTGTGAGGTTCGTTCCCCAGTGGAAAATTTTAACACCGCGATTAAGAAAAACGCGTCACATGAGCAACGCCATCTATTGACCATGTCGTAAAGTAAACTGACAAAATATTTGGCTATTTTATTTTACTCAATATATGGCGCTGTGATTGATCAGAATGTAGTAGGCAGTTTCCAACTAAACTAAAAAAAAACAATATCTTTTGATTATGTGGTCCATCGATTTTGATCAAACCTACCTACCTTAAATCAAAATAAACAAAAACGACTATCGAACATATTATAATTTGTTTTAACAATTTATAACAATGTAAACAACGTAATTGAACTGTCAAAGCTCACACGTTACGATAAATGATAAGATAATAACATGTTCACTTTACTTTTGCTACATATTCAATTTTATTTACTTCAAAGATAACTCAAAAAACATTGCTTTGATTCTTCACAACTTGTTCACACACTAAAACTTTTCTCAACAAATGGCACTGCAAGTATCTCTGAAGTCACAATGAAAACAACAAACAACCTCTTTTAGCGCTCGATTTGTAACTACAACTTTTCTCAATAGATGGCATTGCAAGTACCTGGAGTCTCAATGAAAACAACCTATTTTAGCGCTCGATAAAGTTTCTTCGTAAACGTTAAAATTCGATATCTTTTGATTTTGTGGGTCGATTTTGATGAAATAAACACTAAATGTTACTCCGATTATCACTTAATATTTTGAAGTACCTAAATTTTGAATCCAGTCAGTGGTTTATGCGTGATGCTCCTCCAAACGCACAGACAAACAGAAAAGAATTTCAAAAACTGCTTTTTTGTGTTCTATGTCATTTTTCTGACATTTCTATGTATTTTTTATGCGAAAATATTCAATGTACAGACACGGCAACTCTACGATTTTATTATATGTATAGATAACATAACATATACAGTATAAGCGATTATTTTAAGAATGTATACAATATTGAACTTCTTCGCCTGAAACACAGGACCCTCCTAGTTGAGGCGACAGTGAAAAAAAAAATAAAAATATACTTCTTTTTTTTACTATTGATAGGCATACGTTTGACCACTATCTCACCTGATGTTAAGCAATGATACGGTCTAAGGTGGAGCACGCTTGCCTAGAAGTAACCTATTCACTCTACTCCCAGGTTGTAGCTATCAGGAAACACAGACTCCGGCAGGGAATTCCACTCCTTAGCTGTACACACAATGTATGTATTTCCAAAACGTTTTGTGCGTATAGGTGGGATGTCCACTATGTACCGGTGCCGTACGTCTCGAGGTCCGATGGTGGAACGGGCTTGGCGGAATGAAATTATGAATACATGCATTATTTAGTGCACAGAAAGTAAATTAAAGCCTCTGTTGGTTCTTAGGCAAACGACGTATGGACGAGACGCTTAGCAGTGCCCATTTGATACTTTTGGCAACAATCAGCATCACATTATTTCAGCCAATTTCTACAATCCCTTAACAAATAAAACCCCTCAATTTTCTTCATTCCCATCCCTTTTAAATTTTAGATAGGTTTGGCTCTTCACTCTAGTCTAGTAGTGTAAGAGTTTACTTTCATCACATATAGAAAACAAGTGGATGGGTGACCTCGGAAAGCACGTTAAGCTGTTGGTCCCGGCTGTCATTTGGAGATCTTTGGCAGCCGTTACGGATAGTCAGAAGCCAGAAAATCTGATACCAGTCTTGCCAAGGAGAACCGTGTTACCCAGTTAATGGGTTGTGGAGGTCTGGTAGGCAGCCGCTCCACGTAAAATACTGGTTTTCAGCTAAATCTGGTTTGAATGGGAGCCGACCCCAATATGGTTGGGAAATGGCTAGGCAGATGATGACATATCGAAAAAAAGTACTTTGGTAATTGTCTTTTTTTTTTCATTAACTATATTTTCTTGTTGGTATGCAAAACAAAGTAATGATTCAATGGATCAAAAAACACAGTGAATCCCGTGGCAACAGACGAACTCGCCAGAAGGGGTTCGCGTACGGCAACGATTGGACCTGAACTCATCGTGCCGCTGCCTTTTGGGTACCTACACAATCTGGTAAGGAAACGCACTGGAGACAAACATCACAAGCTAAACATGGTGAGTGTAGGCAAGCCAAAGAGGCACTTCCCTCTACAGATGGTTGATTCACAAAACAAGCCCTAAGACTGACTAAATAACAGTTGCGTACAGTCACAGACATGACAACTGACCACGGGTCTTTTTTTTAGTACTTCGGAAACCTAGGTACCCTCTGTGAGATAGTTGGTAATACCAAGGCGTTGCTGGCCTTCCTTTGGGAGCTGGGGTGGATCGAATGACATATTTGTCCCACCTGCACGCAAAATGCGCGCTTAGTCGTGGAGGTGCAGAAACCAGCCCGATTTACATAGGTACATACAAGAGGGTAACTTTAATTTGTGCAGATACAGTAACCACCCCAATATTATCTTCTAAATACACTCGTGTCGATCATTCAAAATATCGATACATTTTGCGTTAAATGTTCGATTTTAAGTACCTATTTGAGGCGACCCGCGCGCCGCCGACGTGCGCGTGTTTGCGCGTCGTGCGCTCGCGCATCTGTACGACTGTAACCCTGTGCCTGTGTGCTTTGAGATGAGAGCCTTGAAAGTTAATTGTTAAACGACTAAGAAAAATTGCGTTATAACATATTTTCATTAAAATACACTTTGCACATGTAACGTATTTAATATAATGTATGCGCTGACATAACTAGTCATTAGCATTTGGTTTAGATACTGGTTTGCGGGTTTCAATTTCAAATTCGCTAGCAACATGGGATTTATGTACTGAATCTGCTGATTGGCGTTTAAGCTGAGCATGGCTGTCATGAAAGGGGGCTGTTTCTCAGCTAGTAATTTTTATAATTATAAAGTTGCCTCTGTTTGGGAGGTTTAAACTATTTTTCGATGTAGACCTACAAAACTACTCTGAGATTACTAATAAAATATGCTACTGTGTCCCAAGAACTGTTATTCGACGAGAGGTGCGCGCACGTCCTCTTTTTGCTGTGTCCCATTGCCGCACCAATGCTGGTCTGCGGGCGCCTCTACGTCGCTTGTGCAAACACTATATAAATGACTTTTGTTCAGAAACTACAGAATTAGATTAATTCTCGGTGTCAGCAAATAGATTTCGTTCTGCTTTGTTAAAGAAACTTAAGGATTCCGATATATAGTTATTTGATCAGTCTTGTAGTCTTACTCGCATAGATTGTTGTTGTTGTTGTTGTGTTGTTGTTTTTGTGTTTGTTACGATGCCAAGATGCTGGCTCAGCACACTTGCAAACAAGCGCGAGGCATCAAATTCCATGAGTAGCGCTTCCCACGGTAACGACGAGTCCCTGGGCTTTTTTCCAACCTAACATAGGTGGGAACAGACACTCGCGCTCATCGCGTATAGTTTTACTACTTATATTCTACTTTTAATTTTGATAATTTTTAAGAACTTTCATGAACTTTTGTGAACATTTATTAAACTTTTTATTATATGAAACGGACTTTAATCTAAAAGTTTCCCGACACGCCCCACTCACGTATCTGGCGCAGTCGGAAGTCGTCAAGGACTTTGAAAGTGTTGTCGTTGTGTGAATCACCCAAAAATCGGGCATCGCCTCGTCGACCGTCCTGACGAAGAACCTACGGAGGCCAGTCGGGAAAGCTGCTGCTGCGGACTTCGAGACTTCCAAAAATCGATGGATCGACGCTCGCCAGCAATAGTACAAATGTAAGTGAATTACATTATATTCTTGCTAATTGGATGCTATATTTTTTTTAACGCAGTGTACTATAATTTTTCAAGAGTTTTCACCCACGTAGTAATAGGGACCTTAGTCCTAGTAGGCGAGTTCAACGTCGGATTACCCGAAGTGACGCCAATCGTAACCTTGAACTCTTAGACTTAGACTTAGAAACCATGACTGAACAAAGTAACATTTCGTCAGTACCTTTGAGTCAGACGACTCAGATGGCTTCGTCAGACTTAACTGATAGGATTTATAAATCCCTTAGATTAGTTCCAGAATTTAATGGTAACCCTAATGTTTTGACCAGATTTTTGAATTTATGCGACGAGTTAGTGCTCACTTATGTCAGTACGGAACCAGGAAGTAGGCTCTCGAATTTGGCTCTGATTAATGGAATTTTGAATAAGATAACTGGTACTGCTGCACGTACTTTGGCAACTAATGGAATTCCTAGTGATTGGCAGGGCATAAGAACCACGCTAATTAACAGCTTTTCAGACCACAGGGACGAAACTTCGTTATATACCGATCTATCTCTTTTAGTTCAGGGCAATGATACTATACAAGTATACTACGAAAAAGTTCAGCATTTACTGTGCACTATAATAACGTACGTCGAGTTGCACGAATCTGTAGAAACTACTGTGGAAGCAAAAAGAACTCTTTATAAAAACTTAGCTTTGCAGACATTCTTGAGAGGTTTAGACGAACCGCTAGGTTCTGGGGTAAGGTGCATGCGACCTTCATCTCTCGAAAGTGCTCTTGAATTTGCCCAAGAGGAATTAAATGTTCTCTATTTACAAAAGAGAAATAAACCTCTACCCGCGAAGAAAAATCTATATAATTTTTACGAACAAGCAACTAATACTACTAACGCACAGCAAAATTTCCGTTCATCTGCTCGCAATTCATCTCACCAACTGCAAAATTTTCGTTCATACATGCCACCTAATTATAACCCTACATTCCAAGCATACCCCAGTCCTCAAATTCGATCCTTTGGTCCTCAATATCCTCCACAGCTATGCACACTACCCGTACCACTAGAACAGTACAGGCAAACCTATCCCAGACCTCAAAATCCCACAAAGACCCAACAAATGTTTAGGGCACCCCCTACCAATATGTCTACTGGATTCCGAATCCCACCTCGAGCTGCCCAAGTACCTCAAATAAACCAAGCGCCCCAATATAATACCCCAACACCTATGAGTGGTATTAGTCACCCAGTCGCGCGTACTCTCCCGCCCATGAACTACAATGGTAAACGTAACCTTACACCAAACCTCCCACAAATTGGAGAAACCCATTTCAATGAACTCTTAGACGATAATACAACCTTAAATTTTCACGAATACGATCCCAATGTCCAAAACTTTGATCCTGCTATCGATACAGATTATCTTCGTAATTGTATGGTTGGCCTTGAACTTGATCCAAATCTGAACCCCGTTGAAGGCACTCCAGAGCAAAATTTTTGCCCAGCTATAGAAAAGAATGCCCCCGTATAGAGTTGAACGTGCAAAGTAAACGGCATTTGCCCTATATCCAAATTAAAAATCCCCCAATTAAACTTTTGATTGACACCGGGGCAAACGAGTCTTTCATTAGCCCAGAAGCCTACGAAAAATTTTACCCCCACATTCCACTGGACTATGAACCATTCCTAGTTACAAATACGCACGTGACCACCCAAAACTACTACTCGCTAACTGTCCCTTGCTTTGAGGAATTAAATGACAATGTCCCCATAAAATTATTTCTCTACAAATTCCTCTTCTTTGATGGTTTAATAGGTTGCGAACAGTTAAAAAAGTGGAATGCAAAAATCGACCTCGCTACTCATGCTTTAGAGACAGAATTCACAAAAATTCCTATCATTTCATATTACAATCCTCAATGCTTAAATTCTCACGAAATTACTATACCGGCCCAAACTACTCAATTAATTAGGGTACCTACTAACATTGCACAGGGAGACATCTATATTGAGGAGCAATCAATTTCCGGGTGTAACGTTACCGAATGCATATCATTCGCCGAAAATAATCATACCATGATACAAATTTCAAACCCGTGGGATACCGACATTGTAATACCTATAGAAAATCCAATATGCGCACAAATTTTTAATGAAGAAACTTTTCCCATAAGCCACGTAATTGACACCACCTCACGTACCTATACCGCCGAACGAACACGTGAAGTCTTATCGCAGTTGCGCATAGAACATTTAAACGCCGAAGAGACAGTCAATTTAATTAATCTTTGCAAAGAATATGCCGATGTTTTCTACCTAGACGGGGAACCACTTACCTTCACTAACGAAATCAAACATCATATCAGAACCATAGATGATAAGCCAGTTTATAGTAAAACCTATAGATACCCTTACGTACATAGAGAAGAAGTACAAAATCAAATAGAATCTATGTTACAGCAAGGTATAATTCGTCCATCTTCATCGCCTTGGAATGCTCCGATATGGATTGTGCCTAAGAAGAGTGACGCATCTGGCAAAGTTAAGTGGCGATTAGTCATTGACTTCCGGCAACTAAATGCGAAAACAATAAATGACAAGTATCCGATTCCCAACATTAACGACATATTAGACAAGTTAGGCAGGTGTTTGTACTTTTCTACATTAGATTTAAAATCTGGATTTTTACAAATTCAGCTAAATTTATCCGATATACCGAAAACAGCATTTAGTGTAGAGCAAGGCCATTTTGAGTACATTAGAATGCCAATGGGCTTAAAAAATTCTCCGGCAACATTTCAACGAGTTATGGACAATGTCCTTCGCGGACTCCCAAACTGTACTACCTACATGGACGATATTTTGGTATTTTCAACGTCCTTGCAAGAACATATAGTTAACCTACGCGCCATTTTCGACCGACTTAGAAATTCAAATTTAAAAATTCAGATGGATAAATCTGAATTTTTCAAACATGAAACGCCTTATCTCGGTCATATTATCACCACCGATGGTGTCAAACCAAACCCGGATAAAATTTCAGCCATCCTAAATTATCCAGTCCCGAAAACTCCCAAGCAAATTAAGGCATTCTTGGGTCTACTCGGTTACTACAGACGTTTTATACCGGATTTTGCACGCATTACTAAACCTTTTACATCGTGTCTTAAAAAAGGTGCCAAAATTAATGTAACTCCAGAATATTTAAGCTGTTTTGAGCATTGCAAAACTCTCCTTACAAATGACCCCATTTTAATATACCCGGATTTCAGTAAAGATTTTATCTTAACTACAGACGCATCTAACGTGGCCTTAGGAGCAGTCCTTTCTCAAGGTCCTATCGGCTCGGACAAACCCATTGCCTATGGGTCTAGAACTCTTAACAATAGCGAAATTAATTACTCTACTATCGAGAAAGAATTGTTAGCAATAGTTTGGGCTACAAAATACTTCCGGCCGTACCTTTTTGGGAGAGAATTTAAAATAGTTACCGACCACAAACCTTTAATTTGGCTTATGAATCTAAAAGAGCCTGGTTCACGTCTTACAAGATGGAGGCTCAAGTTAGCAGAATATGATTACACTATTGTTCATAAAAAAGGAAAAATCAACACTAATGCAGATGCTCTCTCACGTATTCAGATCAATCATAATGAAACTCAGTCTTTGTTCGTTAATCACTCTGATACGTCCTCTACATTATCAGCCGAGGAAAATAGTCCAACACTTTCCTACTCTACTCTCACCGCTACAGGCAACAGTCCAATATATTCATCATCTACTCTTACTGCACATTCACCCACGAACATAGAACCAAATCTTGCAATGCAACATTCGTCACCTATTTTTACAGCAAACTTACCTCCATTCAAAGATACACAGCATTCAACACAACATTCATCGTCCGCCTTATATGCTTATTCGGCTCCACAAAATATCATACACCAAGCACAAGTACACACAGCCTCACCACGTTCTCAAACCATACACACTAGCGCAGAAAATCCCGTTCTAGATATTCCGATATCCGACGAACCTTTAAATAAGTTTAAGAGACAGCTGGTAATCAAAGTAATAAGCGGTAATTCTAAAACTAGACCAATAGTAACCGAACCTTTTCAGTCTATGCAAAGAACTTCAGTAGAAATTAGCGAACATAATTTGCATAGTAATATTATAAACATTATAAAATCTCACGAAGATCCAAAAATCCGTACTGCTATTTTAGTAAGCCCCATCGAAAAAATGCTCGATATAATACCAATCTTGCAACAAACTTTTGAAAGTTCATCTGTAAACTTAGTTCTAGTGAAACATGAAGTAGCCAATATTAATGACCTCTCGAACCAATTAGATATAATAAAAAAATATCATGAAGGCCAGACTAATCATCGCGGAATTACGGAAACCTATCTTTCATTATCCGAAAGTTTTTTTTGGCCCAAAATGAAAACCGAAATTACAAAATTTATTAACGAATGTAACATATGCAGATGCGCAAAATATGGCCGCAACCCAGTGCGCCCACAGTTCAGAATTGTACCCCCACCAACTAAACCGTTTGAATTAGCACACGCGGATGTTCTAACCGTTGACCATGACAAATATTTAACTATTATAGACTCATTTTCCAAGTACGCTCAAGCCTACCTTTTACCCGATTGTACCTCACCTAATATTATATTAAAAGCACTTTTACACTTTAGTACACATCACGGTTTCCCTTTAAATCTAACAACGGATCAAGGCACCGAATTTAACAATCGAGTCATGTCAGAATTTCTCCGTTTGCATAATATAAAACATCATATGACTAGTGCTTAAGCATCTAATGAGAATGGTATCATTGAACGTTTCCACAACACGCTTTTGGAACACCTACGGTTACTAAAAATTCAGCACAAAAATGAACTCAGTCGAAATCTTATACCGTACGCATTAATTGCTTATAATAATTCCATCCATAGTTTAACAAAGTGCAGGCCATTTGATGTTATTTCTGGTCACTTTGACCCTCGAAATCCTATCAGTTTAAATATGATGGACCGATATCTTCAAACTTATATTCAAGAACATCGTGGTCAAATGGAAACAGTTTATAAAATTATTCACGATACTGCATTATCCAGCCGCGAAGATATAATAACTCGACGTAATGTCGATAGGGAACCAGTTTTAGACTGTGAACCAAATCAAATAGTTCACGTACGTAACCCAATGGCAAGTAGGCAAAAATTAGCACCTCGTTTTACTCAGGACAAAGTCGTTAAGAATTTACCTATACATATTTACACCGCAAAAAGTCGTGGCCCGGTCGCAAAATCACGGTTGAAGAGACCACCGAAAAAATGATGGTTTTCGTATCATTGTTTCAGGTACCTATTACTGCTGCCAATTTTCGTAGTTGGTGCTCAAGAAATACGCCTCGATAGGCTAGATAATGGACCGGGTATACTACCCTTTAATCTGGGTGCTACCAAAATTATATCCCATTTTCATATATTTTTACAAGACATTAACCTTCAAGAAATCGAGCTACATGTGAACGCTATAAAATCCCAACTTACAGATACTTCTTATAAATTATCCCAGACAGACAGCTCCCTCTTTACGTATCAAACTAGGCACCTATATGCGAAGTTAGATAAAGTTATAATGCAATTAGATACCTTTAGGCCGTTTAGAACTAAAAGAGGTCTGATCAATCCTTTAGGCACATTTATCAAAAGTATTTGCGGTAATTTGGACAATGAAGACGCCCTGAAATTTGAAAATGCATTACGAACTTTAAATAAAAATGATCAAATTTTGTCGCAATCATTGAACAAGCATATTACTTTATATAAAGAGATGACGATACAGCAGAATCAAATTATCCGAAACATTTCATTAAATCAGGTTAAATTGGAAAGGGCTCTTACTTTTGTCATGAATATGACTAATGATAATGAGCGAATTATTCACTACGCTCACCTTGTACAACTTTTTGCAATATTAAGCGAAAATGTTCAAGAACTATTGAGCGAAATTGACAGAATAGAGAATATATTGGCTTTTAGTAAAAATAAATCAGTTCATCATTCCGTACTTTCCATTAAAAATTTAAGAAATATCATAAACAAATTAAAACGCAATTATAGATCTGATCAAATAATTGACATATACATCAGAGATTATTACGAAGTTCTTAGCCTAGCTTCATACTTTACAGGGTCGACAGTTGTAATAGTCCTAAAGTTCCCCATTATGTTTAGCACAGACTATCAATTATATGAATTATGTCCCGTTCCAAATAAGGACAGCCTAATTATAGTACCAACTGCACCTTATATAGCGTCCAATTCTCAGGAATATGTGTATATAGAGGCAGAATGCCCGAAGGTCAATTCCTGGCACATATGCGAGCAGAAGATTGTCCACCGGATCTCATCAAGGTCAGACTGTATTCAAAAACTTATACAATCTCAGGAGATAGATGGAACGTGCAAACCCACGCCTATCTCTCTGACTAAGGAGGCCCTGATTGAGTTGGATAGCTATCATTACATAATTACCTTCCCCAATAGTACGAAGGTTCGATTATCCTGCGGTAAAGAGCGATTTGTAATGTTACAAGGCAGTTTTTTGGTCAGCGTCCCTCAAGGCTGCAAGATTAAAACACCCGAACTTAGTATAATAAACCTGGACAATAAATTAGTCGGAAAACCATTAGAACTCATGGCTCTTCCACACTATGAAACACCAGTAAAGACACGGAGCTTCACCTTGAAGACTACGGATTTAACCAGCCTTCGAAAAATACAGAACCAAATCACTTCACAAGATGAAATTAAAGTCGAAACACCGGACACTATCGGAATCTACCATACGACAATTCCATTCTACATACTTATATTATTTGGCACATGTGCACTAAGCATCATCTATGTCATTCGCCGCCGTCGAGCTGGGAGAATTAACATTACCACACAAACTAACACCGAATTATCGGAAGATGAAAGAAGAGCCGCAACTTTTGGCGTCAAGGTCACCAAATAGTTGCTCATCTGGCAGGGGAGGTGTTACGATGCCAAGATGCTGGCTCAGCACACTTGCAAACAAGTGCGAGGCATCAAATTCCATGAGTAGCGCTTCCCACGGTAACGACGAGTCCCTGGGCTTTTTTCCAACCTAACATCGGTGGGAACAGACACTCGCGCTCATCGCGTATAGTTTTACTACTTATATTCTACTTTTAATTTTGATAATTTTTAAGAACTTTCATGAACTTTTGTGAACATTTATTAAACTTTTTATTATATGAAACGGACTTTAATCTAAAAGTTTCCCGACACGCCCCACTCACGTATCTTGTTGTTGCGTTTTGTTGTGTCCTCTTTTTGTTGTTGTTTGTTTTGTTGTTGGTTGTTGTATAGTCATATGAATTGTATATGCTGTGGATAACGGTGTGAGTTTCACATTTGTAATATCTTTGTTTATATTATTTGCGTAGATATTATGTGTTACTGTTTGTTTGTCCCAAATAAATAAATAAACTAAATAAACAACACTGTAAATGTGAGTGATGAAAACAATGAACGCTTCCACCATGAAATAATCGCTTCATCGTAGACTTTGTCTCTGCATGTCATTTCTGACCAAGACTATAAAGGTCAAGAGCAAACCCATCACAAATAAAAAATAAAAAAAATTTGGCGTAATTGTTAAATTGATATCAAGGAAAATGGACAATACTTATGATATGCTATATATATGAGTTATGCTGGATTTTATTAGGAAGACATCAACCGCAGCTTACAAAACGCAGGCGAACTAGATAAAAGAGACGGAAAAACTGTCAAGAACAAAAACCTCTATAATGTATACGTGATTCATGATGATTACAATTCACATAATCAGATCTCTGGGATTTGTTTTGTTGCCCAGTATTAATCATTTTCACTAGTCCATATTGAGATGAACATGTTTTTTCTGCATTTAGGATGTCCCTCAGCACTGACACAAACCATTTCCTTGGAAGCAGTAGTTGTGACATATTGAACCGTGGCGTTCCTCCACATCCAGTATTAGACTCTTCAGAGCTTCACAGGACTTGATTGTCAAGGTTTGTTCCTCAATTGTATATTTGGCTGCTGTTTGATCACACGTCCAATAGTCTGAGGTAGAGTAGTAATTGAATGAACAAATGGTGGCACACAGTGTTGTTGATGCTTTGGTACTTGCAAAATGGCTCCTTGAGAGAAGCTTCTCCAATAGATGCATGAAGTTCTGTTCCTATAAAATGAAAAGCTCTTCTGTTTTTCCCATTTAAGTCGGCATTTTCAATAGAAAACTGATCACGGTTAGTTTCCTCAATCCAGTTCATCATTTTTTCTTTGTTTGTGAATTGCCAAACCTCGTCGCGCAAAAACCACACTGTCTACTAAAACATCTCTCTCGGAGCAATCAAACGCAGCCTGCAGCATTTTTCCTGTGACCCAGTAAATGTACGGTACCGGTCAGAAGTCCATTCTCAGTACTTAAAAGTTATAGCGTTACAACTCGTTGGACTTATGACCTTCTTCTATAAAAGTACGTCACACACACACACACACCCTCACACACACACACACGCTACACGTGAATGATTATAGTAAGACATTTCGACCGGTAATTTATCTGGCTGCTGGCGTACCTAGCGGTAAATGCGACGTCGCTAATGCATAATAATATTATGCATTAGCGACGTCGCATGTCGCTAATGCATAATAATATTATGCATTAGCGACGTCGCATTTACCGCTGATGATGATGCTGGTTCAAATCTCATGTGTCCTCAGAGTAACTTTTTGAGAACTTAAATGGAATATAGTTATAATGAACGAAATTAATAATTATATTGAAACGAATACACATCGTTGATACAATATTTGAAAGTAGTAGTTATCACTAAAAGTTGAGGTTAGTTTTGAAACATGAACTAGCTGTGTTATAATGGTATGACGTTGTTGGTCGGTGAACTTAGTTAAGAGCGTTTGTATTATTGCTATAAGTGGTTCTTAGTTTGAATATCTGTATTCAAAATGCAAGCAAATATTAGCCTTGCATAGCAGTGGGCATAATATGTATATCTGAAATATCCAATGAAACTGGTTTAAGTGTCAGTTACTTTAATTAATGGGTAATATTATAATACTAGCTGTTGCCCGCGACTTCGTCCGCGTGTATGTCGAAAAGTAAACACACATAGCTATGTAAGATTGATACGATAATATATTATATTTAACAAACAGTCAATATCTGGCATTGCTTGACCCCTCTCAGAATTACTGTGCACAATGTTGAAGAAAGTTACTAGGGTTGATAACACGTGATAGAGCTTCATAAAGTTTTCCATGGGTATACCATTCCGAATAGAAATCTAACCCTGCAACGGATAGAGTAGAGTAGATTAGAGACTGCGCTATTCGCACTAGACTCCCATTCGGTCTGTTGACCGTAAGTGTTCTGGCTAAGTTAACCAGCCTAGCTCCGCTCAAATGCACAAATTCCTTCTGGGTTTTTGCGCTGCGACCTCACCGTTACACGATTTGTTCAGGTCGGGAAGCAACGGCCTCATTTCCAGGTAGTCGGCAACTTCTCGTATTATAATATTATTATAATGTGGTTTAGAAAAAGTAAATAAGTGTGATAAGAAAAAATGTGTAATAAGTGTTATTTTTTTTAGAGAAAATCTGTGCGGCTTTGGGTGAATAGATACGACGAAGAAGGAAATCTAAAGACTCGTGTAAGAAGTGGTAGACCACCACTTATCAACCAGTCTCAGCGACGCTTTATGATTGTAAATACGAAACAAATGGTTTCATACCAACTAGACGTTTTGTAGATGAATTCGACTTTATTCATTATAACAGCATTGTTGTGTTCCGGCAGTTAGAGGTATGATAGCCAGTTCCTCTGTGTAAGAGGATTCCGGGTGAAACTTGCTTCCATCTTCGGCCTAATCATCACTTTCCATTAGGTGAGATTTGGGCCAAGAGTTTCCCCTTTTGTATTAAAAAAAAAAAAAAATCAACACGTCACAACGCACAGTAGGCTAATTCACGTAACTAAATAAGTTTTGTATAGGCACCAGGCTGTTTCTCAAGAACCGCGATAGCTAGACAGTTGAATTTTTCACAGACGTTGTATTTCTGTTGCCGCCATAACAACAGATACAAAAAATCGAATAAAATTAATATTTGAGGGGGCTCCCGTACAACCAACTTGATTTTTGCCGTTTTTATAGATATTATACGGAAACATTTGTGCGCGAGTCCGACTCGCACTTGGCCAGTTCTAAACTAGTTTTCGTGTGGCACAGTCAGCTCCCTCTACTGCTGCGGCAGACAGAGCTGGCAACCATTTTTTTTAATTCTTTACATCATTTTCTTTAAAATGGCGTAAAATGTATTCAAAAACATATAGCTGCAATTTATATTACCAAATCAATTACACAAAATACGCTCAACGGGTTGCACTCCGGGAGTGCCGGCAGAAGTGAAAACTTGAACATTAGCATTGTGCATTTTTTAATCAACCGTCATACGAATTTTCGATCAGGTCACGTGTCCTGACGCGAGTTTAGCAGTTTAAACCCATCCCAAGAAAAGTGCTCAACGCCGCTAAAGAAGTTTTCACTTCAAAAATATAAAGTTGATTATAGGTAGGTACGCTAAATAGACGAGAATTATAGGTAGGTACGCTAAATAGACGAGAATTATAGGTAGGTACGCTAAATAGACGAGAATTATAGGTAGGTACGCTAAATAGACGAGAATTATAGGTAGGTACGCTAAATAGACGAGAATTATAGGTAGGTACGCTAAATAGACGAGAATTATAGGTAGGTACGCTAAATAGACGAGAATTATAGGTAGGTACGCTAAATAGACGAGAATTATAGGTAGGTACGCTAAATAGACGAGAATTATAGGTAGGTACGCTAAATAGACGAGAATTATAGGTAGGTACGCTAAATAGACGAGAATTATAGGTAGGTACGCTAAATAGACGAGAATTATAGGTAGGTACGCTAAATAGACGAGAATTATAGGTAGGTACGCTAAATAGACGAGAATTATAGGTAGGTACGCTAAATAGACGAGAATTATAGGTAGGTACGCTAAATAGACGAGAATTATAGGTAGGTACGCTAAATAGACGAGAATTATAGGTAGGTACGCTAAATAGACGAGAATTATAGGTAGGTACGCTAAATAGACGAGAATTATAGGTAGGTACGCTAAATAGACGAGAATTATAGGTAGGTACGCTAAATAGACGAGAATTATAGGTAGGTACGCTAAATAGACGAGAATTATAGGTAGGTACGCTAAATAGACGAGAATTATAGGTAGGTACGCTAAATAGACGAGAATTATAGGTAGGTACGCTAAATAGACGAGAATTATAGGTAGGTACGCTAAATAGACGAGAATTATAGGTAGGTACGCTAAATAGACGAGAATTATAGGTAGGTACGCTAAATAGACGAGAATTATAGGTAGGTACGCTAAATAGACGAGAATTATAGGTAGGTACGCTAAATAGACGAGAATTATAGGTAGGTACGCTAAATAGACGAGAATTATAGGTAGGTACGCTAAATAGACGAGAATTATAGGTAGGTACGCTAAATAGACGAGAATTATAGGTAGGTACGCTAAATAGACGAGAATTATAGGTAGGTACGCTAAATAGACGAGAATTATAGGTAGGTACGCTAAATAGACGAGAATTATAGGTAGGTACGCTAAATAGACGAGAATTATAGGTAGGTACGCTAAATAGACGAGAATTATAGGTAGGTACGCTAAATAGACGAGAATTATAGGTAGGTACGCTAAATAGACGAGAATTATAGGTAGGTACGCTAAATAGACGAGAATTATAGGTAGGTACGCTAAATAGACGAGAATTATAGGTAGGTACGCTAAATAGACGAGAATTATAGGTAGGTACGCTAAATAGACGAGAATTATAGGTAGGTACGCTAAATAGACGAGAATTATAGGTAGGTACGCTAAATAGACGAGAATTATAGGTAGGTACGCTAAATAGACGAGAATTATAGGTAGGTACGCTAAATAGACGAGAATTATAGGTAGGTACGCTAAATAGACGAGAATTATAGGTAGGTACGCTAAATAGACGAGAATTATAGGTAGGTACGCTAAATAGACGAGAATTATAGGTAGGTACGCTAAATAGACGAGAATTATAGGTAGGTACGCTAAATAGACGAGAATTATAGGTAGGTACGCTAAATAGACGAGAATTATAGGTAGGTACGCTAAATAGACGAGAATTTTTCCCTCGCACCGGATAGAGTGGAGGAAAGTAGAGACTCCGTTATTTGCACTTGGACACCCATTCGTTCCGTTGTTCGTAGGTGTTCCGGTTAAGTTAGCCAGCCTAGCTCCGTCCAAATGCACAGAAGCCTCCTGGGTGCTTCACAGATTTCGTGGAGTGACCTCACGTTCCGAGGATTTGTTTATGTCGCGAAGCAACAGCCTCATTTCCAGGATGAAGTGGGCGACTGATTTCTCGGCCTCGAAGCAACCTCTGCAAATTGGACTGTCTATGGCGCCTATGTAGTACAGATGATAATCATACCTATTATTTATTCGGAGGGTATTTCTACTGGGCCAAGAATTCGGTTAGTAAGTCGCATGTACAGTCTTGATGACGGCCTGCAATTCGTAGCACGTGACATTAGCTGTCATGTAGTTTAGTTGATTACTGGCAAAGGAGAAGGGAATGACTCCGTACATTCCTGGGCCCAGGTGTTAACTGAATCAAACTAGCCTTATTTGTAAGAGGATATACCTAATAACAAGGTCTCACTGAAAATTTGGTGAAATTTGGCTATCCAGGAATCAAGTTATATGAAGTACCTAGTGTACCTACCTATAGTAAAAGTGAGGTTATACCTATTACAACCTTGTAGTAAACCAAACCTAACAACAAAATATGGAAAATAAGTACTCTGTGCTCAATTCAATTTTTAAGGTTATGGCTCCATCGACAAACATAAAGATTACTCTGTGCTCAGAACGAAAGAAAACGAACGAGTGACATCTGTCAGTCGATGATTGACTGATGTCAGGCAAAAGTGTTAGGCCGGAAGAAAAATTAAAAGAATTCGATTCGCTATGAATCGATTCCACGAAAAAAAACATGTCACTCGACCTTCATACATATTCTGATATTTAGTTTCAGAATTTAATTTAAGTTTTCTCGCTTCCTAGATAGAAACATGGTACCATATTTTGTGATTTCGTTTAGAAAAATATAACGGTTTTTTTTAATATACATTTCAACTAGTTAACTGCTGGGCCCAGAAGTCCCCTTCTCCTTTACTTCCGAAACTGAAAATTTCTTTTACATGCATTTTTAAATATCATAGTAGGTACCTATGTTTAGAAATAAAAATATTGTAAAAATATGCAAAACACGAATAAAACCGGAAAACAGTAGGTAAAGCAGGAAAAAGCACAGTTATAACTTGATAATAATTTTAAAAAAGATGCGAGTTTCGGGATTTGAAACAGCAGCATACCTACATAAATATGTTAAAGGGAGTCACTGTACCGCCTCAGTCTATGAACTCTGTTGACAACTGATTAAAATAGCCTATCTTATTATATGTTCTGGTGATTGACTGCTTAGGTTTTCGAAGACAACTAAACTAAGCTATGCTTTTTAAAGGTTATTTTAAGCACAACAACAACAAACAATAAAAGATATACCTACCTACAAAGCGTGCCGAAATACATTGAGACGTAATTTAAAAACTCTTGAAACTTTTTTCCAATTTAATAATATATCTTTGAAAACCTTACAAAATCTGCTTAGTACTTTTGGACATTAGCGTGAACAAACCGACAAATAAAAAAAATTCGTTTTGTCTTCTCTAAGTAGGTTTTTTCATTACCCCACGTCCCCCTCTCGTTTTTTTGGTATTATAATATTAATGTAAGTACAGTAATTACGGTTGGGTGCGTCTCATTTCGTATAAAGTTATTTGGTAAGTATATTTTCATTATTTATTTTAAAATTATATCAATCGTTTATTATATTAATAACTGATTATTTTATATAACAAAATTATAGATTCAGCTGTTACATGTAAGTTGATAGCCTCAGAAGTCCCCTGATATGACAATGGACCTACCTACTTTTGCAAACAGAAACCAATCCACACACTTGCCAAAATGGAGACGCTTTTGACTGAACGAAACATTTTCATTACAAAAGCAATCCACATTTAACTTAACTATTGAATAATCTAGAAATTGAATCTAGTAAATAAGGAGCCACATAATCCCTTAATTTTTTTGACAATCGTACAGGAATAACCTTACGGAATATTTCTTGTTTCTTTTAGCTGTGCTAAGTCTTCCATAATGCTTAAATAAATGAAAACATTTAAGATAAAATGGGATAATCTTGTTTTATTATTGTTAGGCACGCGTTTGACTACTTCTCACCTGACGGTAAGCGAAGCTGTGTCGAAGATGGAGCTTGCCTAGAACCTACTCTTTGCATGGCGGCGGCGGCGTCTGCTCTCTGAATGAGGAGAAGGCACCCGTTTGCCAGTGCACAGCGGATTATGAGGGAGAACGATGCGACGTCGCTACCTCATACCTACACTGCTGCCTGTGACAACATGACGCAACAAATAACAGACCAACAACAATAATTAGACCTGCGCAGCGAAGTGAAGCAGTATAGAGAAGAGCTACAATGTATACCCTGCAGCTCTACTCGGACACACTTAATGAGAATGCGGCCAAGATCCAAATCTGCGAAGAGCCAATGAAGGATGATGAAACCACGTCAAAACCGCAAACACAAACTATAAAGTTCTGAGAAACACATAAACCAGATGAAGCAATGAGCTACTTAGTTTTAAAATAAATATTCAATGGTGGGTGTTGATTGTTAGACCTTACTTCCCACACACAAGAAGAGAAGACCGGCGCCGGCGCACTATTCACTTGTGACATGCAACATGCACATTTCTTTTACCGCCTTATTTAGTGTTGAAGTTATTGAGGGAGGTGTTATAAATAAATCAATCACCGTACCTCCAACGTTCGTGAGGATTGAGGAGCAACTTATCGTATCTTAGTGAAATTAATATACCTACTTCTTTAGTAGTCTAGTTTAAAAATACTGTAGGATTAATTATTTAGTAATTCTCGAATTTGTAGTAAGTATAATAGTTCAATAGTTATGAACATAGAGGTGGCGCCTCAATCCAAATGTTTGGATTGATGGGCCACGTCAGAACTAGGAACGTCATGGATTAACACTTATCATAATTAAGTATGATTTTGTAGCATTTGAGATTAGTTAATGGACAAAATTTGAGCTCTGTAGTACTAAAACTTAAAAAGCTACGATACATATGATCGCCTCGACCGAACTCGGTCGGATCACAACATCATCAGTATTTATTTAGTAACCTGACATTTATTAGCGATGAAACTCACTTGTTTGCGCACATATTAACTTAAAAATAGATTTTCAACTTTATACGCTAGTGCATAAAGTGGAAAATCAATTAAAGACAACTAAGCGTTAGTGACCGGAACGAACGAAAACGCAACGTAATGTTCACCTAAGACGACCCACTGACCAGATTTTCAACTTTGTACTCCAACGCATAAAGTTTAAAATTGAATTTCAATTGAAAAAAGCATGATTCTTCATAAAAATAAATATTATTTATTATGAACAAATTAACATTATCTTTGTTCTAAAAATATAATTAAAAAAAACATATATTAGGCTGTTTAGCGGCTTCTACCTTTGCTTCTCCTTCAACCTGGCAAAAGCAAAGCACGAAAAAAGAATAGGTACCGTCAAACGGGGTGAATAGGCACAGAATTGAACTTTCGGTCAATTTATCACTAACTAAGACTGTAAATATTATATTGATTTTGGTATCAAAACTTGAGTCGCATCCTGAAGATTCTTAAGGACTTTACACTAAATCTTGTAAAGCACCCAGTTTTACATATTTCTTCAAAATATAGGTCGTCCCTATTTAAACACGAAATGGGGTTAATAGGGACGGTGAAGGCACTATAGGGAAAAACCGTCAGGGCTGTCACACTTTGGTAAAATAGTAAGTACCTACCTAGGTACTAGGTACTTAGATAGGAATTATGATTAAAAAGGGAATTAAGGTAAGTAGATAGGTATGTAGTGTAGGTAAGTATAGTTTTGAGTAAAAACTAGTATTTTATGAACTTTAGGTACATATTAAATTAATATTTTGATTACCATGGAATAGTCTCTTTTAAGATCGCGTTAGATCGCGTTATGAACATCACCGTGCGTTCCATAACTCAGGTTGCAGATGTCGGAGAAAAAACGCATCGAAATCGGTCCATCGACTTGGGAGCCACAATGGCACAGACATAAACACAAATAAATAAATGTTATGCGTATTTTGTGTTTGTGCTTCCAACTTTTAACACGTTAATTTTTACATCGGGGGCAATAAATTAAAAATGTTAATAATTACATCGGGAATAAGTGATTTAAATTACTTCATAAATCAAGTGACAACCCTGTCCCTATAGTCCCTTTACTGTCCCTTGACATACTGCATCGTCCCTATTTATTAAATATCCCGTCCCTATTGACCCCCCAGCCGTACCTAAAAACCCCCGACGTGTACCGAATAACCTCTTGAAATGTTAAAAAATTACAAGTCTTATTAAAGTATACTTTTATGAATAAAAAAGTATTTTAATTGTACTTACATTACTATATATAGATTCCTGAATAAACACGCTACTCGCAGATAGTTGTTTTGATACAAATTTTACCACAAAAACAATGTTACTCGATAAAGTTACAGGCACTTCAATAGCAGGTAATTCAAACAAGCAACTTTGGAATGTTGTTTTGACAATTTATATCAACTTTTGTGTCAAATAAGTGTTTCCAGTTCAAAAAGTAACTATTCTACCACACATTCTTGCCATTTTATAGGCTATGGTTAGAAGATTTTCAGAGTTATTACCACGATTATTTCAATCCCGATTTTTTCCCTATTCACCCCTCGATTCCTATTCACCCCGTTTGACGGTACCTACGTAAGTCAGTTTGCCATAAGTTTTGCAATAAGTACCTTTATAACAAAACTATTTTTCTTTCAATAGAAAGAAAAATAGGTAATAACCTACTTATTTTATTACACGACTGCCTAAAAAAAGGAGTGTACCTATGTATGTATGTTTGTGAGTTTCTTTATTCCGCCATAACTTCTAAACGGCTTAACCGATTTCAATGTTTGTGGTATCGTTAGAAGCTTTGCGTTATCCCGAGTAACATAGGCTAGCTGACTCTATTGAAAACAATAAAATATATAATGGGGTAGCCATGGATCATGAAAAAAACGGTAATATTTTTTTATTTTCCTGAAAAATTGCCTGCATTTGCTATCATCGTCTAGAGCTTACTTAGTACATAACAAAAAAATATACATCAGTATGACAGTAGGTACTCTGTAACATTTCAAGGGTCCCCCGACAGCAATAAAAAAGTAATTTTTCAGTTTAAAATTTTTTTGGAAAATGCTTGTTTATCATTTTTTAGTTAATTTTTAGACATGGGAGGCGTATTTTTAAATTTCTTAAATTATTTGTTTTTTTACCATTTTGGTACGGAATTTATGCCCATGTTTCTGCGTGTATTAATAAAGTATTTGTATTAACAGTAACTGCGTTTATTCTCGGCTTATCTCCAGCGGCATATCGCACAAGAACTGTGTATTTTCCGGAAAAACAGTATCTCACGGCATCAATAATGTAGCTTTGTATCAACTATCATGTATTCGGATCAGTACTTCCTACCTTTTACAAACATAATAATATAAAACAACATCCCAGAGCCTCCAGACAATGTTATCTTCTCAGTACCTAAATGTGTCGGAGAAAATAGTATTACCTAGTAATAATATGTACTTTGAACGTGCACATACCTGCATACTTGAGCTGACGATGGCGAATTTATAGGTATAAATAAGTGCTATATAGTTACAAAAAAAAATTAAGTCTAAGTGCTAACTGTAATGGTTTTTTTTTCATAATAATTGTTAAAAATGCGCAATTTAATAGACTAAAATACGTAAAAGAAAAACAAAATAAAATACTAAGAGCTGGTCGTTGTACGCATGACACATGGCTAGTTTATTTACTACAATATGCCAATAACGAAATTTAAAGTCTGTCAGGATTTGGTAGGGTGCAAAACTACCTCCGTGTGTTATAAAAAAACTTCCAAACCGACTTCCAAAAAAAAAACACTAAGTACAAAGTTAAAAATAACTTTAATTTCGGAAGTCGGTGTTTTTGTTAGTTTCTTCGTAATTTGACACCGACTTCCGAAATTTAAGTTATTTTTTACTTTGTAGTGTTTTTTTTTTGGAAGTCGGTTGTATTTTTTTGTAAAAAGTTTTTATTTTTCACTTTTTAGTGGTACCCCACACCTAACAACACCACTGCAAAATCGCAGAAAAGCAAAATACGCAATTTCGATTACTTGGATGTCATAAAACCATCATCCAAGTAGACGAATTCCAACTATTTCGATTTACAATCCAAAGTTCGTAATCGATTTTGATAAAATTTAAATGGGACCAATCTGCAAGTAAGTATACCTATATAATACCTATCCTTTCAGAAAAAGAATTTTTCAAATCGGTGTATAATTGTCGGAGTTATGAGGTAACAAACTTAAAAAAATAACATACAACCGAATTGAGAACCTCCTCCTTTTTGGGAAGTCGGTTTAAAATACGACATCACCAAAACAAATTGACCGTCGGCCCAAGCTAGTAGGTATGCGTAATATTGCTCACCTTCGTAGTACTGTGATGCCCCATTTACTCTCGCTAAGGCTATTGTTGGTCGAAATCAAACAACGGCTGGGTTTATATTAAGTACCGGAGCACTTGCACAGTTGAAAGCTAATACATGACTCATTTTTATGAAACAATCCGCTCTTTAAATTCTACATCATTTAAATCCTATTCTAAACTTTTTCATTAATCCTTACAAAGCTCTATTGACTGGCCAGTACGAACAAGAAGGTCTCTTCAGTACACACTACAACATACACTACTCTATCCCACACATATGTATTGTCAGTGAAGAAATAAGTACGTAAGTAAAATATGAGAACTCTGAGATCTTAGACAATTACAGTTTATATTTTTAGAGATTTTGCGAAAATAAACATATTGTGTTAATTCCACAGATACGAACGGGAAAACTGAGGGTCGAGGATGTGTTAATTAGATAGATAAGCCAAGTTTGGTAGGCAGTTCATTATTACAACGATGACGAATATAAAATAATAATGTTTGTTATACAAAATTTTTAGGTACCTAAAAAAGTTGTTTTTTACAATATTTAGCGGTTAGCTAGAGCTTATCGCGAATAATGACTTCCTTTTATCGTGAACAACAACATCGAATGACTGTTGTGAACACATACCTAAAGATTGATTGCTGCACAAAGGTCGCCGTACGTATCACTTGAGAACAGTTGGACTGATTTGTTTTTCTATCTCTTTACATAGCATAACATCACACTTTATAACTTTAGACGGTTATGCGGATAAGCAGTCCTAAACTCAAATCTAGAGATCGGATATTCAGACGCATATTTTTGTCAACTAAGGAAACCACTTTTGTACTGAAAAATATCCCAAATTTTCGGGAATAAAAAATTTAATTGTATACTCCGTGAGATACTGAAAACCCAATTGGACACAAGTTACTGTTACAACGTAGTATGGTTGCTTTTCCCTAATTTAGTAACCGAAAAAAAGTTTCAAAACATGTATCGAGTTGCAGGGACTGTCGTAATAAGGCGGTTTTGCAGGATATCGTATTAAGAATGATCATGGTAAGCGGGTTCAACTGTATTATTTTCAGTTTTTTTTATTTACAACTAGCTATACCCGCGACTTCGTTCGCGTGGATGTCGGAAAATGATGTGATGTGTTGCATATACAAAATCCACGTTCAGTTACGTATCCTGATCTCTCTCAGAATTAAGAAAATAGGAAGAGGGTACATAATGCAGGGCATTGTATAATCTCTTCCGGTTGAAATGTCGACTAGCCCAGGTAATCTCCTGGTACAAACCTACCATGAATCAAAAAATTAAATTTCGTCCAGAGTTATGTTTCGGCGGTCGGGAATTTAGTTATAAAAATATGTATTTATTACATAATGGCTGAGACAAGACTGAATATAATGCAAAGAAAAATAAATAACTCTAATTTCCAGTAAATGCAATTGTTGCAATACGACGCATACTGACGGTCACTGCATACTCAGCGTAAACGACTGTTACGATGAGTTAACTCCTCCCTCCATAGGATAGAAGCAACTCCTGCTGCTTCTGGCGGCGTCCGCGCTGCCCTTAGTGTCTTCTGGGGTGATCTTTGTTTTCCAATGATACAGTTTCCAGGATGCTGCTGCTACCAGTAGGATATATGTATAGGATGATTGTGTTCCAGCTAGGTATAGCTGCAATGGTTGGCCAATTATCTTCTTCTGGCACGGAGATGTCGCCTGCTCTGTTGATAAGTTCATGGATGCTGTCTAGTGAGATATCTTCTAATTGGAGTTCGTATTGTATTGACTGTTCTGAGACTTGATGCTGCTCTGGTAACGGTATGACCTCGTTGATGACGACTGTGTCAGTGTGAGACCGCAGTGTCTTGTTCATGACGTTCATCTGGCAGTCTTCTGTTAGTGTGACGAGATGAATTCCAGATAGCTTCTTGTAATCTGTCTTGGTGTTGCATTGTACTTTGGTGACTTCATCTTCTGTGAGAACGAGTAGCCAGTTGTTGTCTCCGATCTTCTGAACTTTTCCTTTTCTTAAATTCATCTTAGCGTGAGTGCAGTTTGCTGGGCGATGCTGAATGAGAGATAGTATGCAGTCATCTGTGTCTTCTGTTCTTCTGGTGTCGAGGAGTTTGCAGAGCTGGGTGTCGTCGGTCAGTGGCTGACAATCTTCTTCCAGGTAAGCTAGGTATTTGGATTTGGGAATGATAGTAAGGTTATTTTTATTTGGGATAGAATAGAGATGGATAAGGTCATAGGTTTTTGAAGTAATAGAGGGGATTTCGAGAATAAAGTTGACTGAGTGTTCTGTGCTGTAAGCTTTAACACTAATTGACTTCTCTATCCTGTAAATGTTACTAATGCTAATACTAGCTACTGGTTTAAACATAAACATTTTTTCTAAGTTTCTTAACTCTTCTACTAAATTCTGAGGACTTATTATACTAGGATGCATGGTGCCCATCTGAGCAAAAGTCTAAGCATCTTATAATAACATTAACCTATCTAGCACTATCTGTAAACTAAAATCTATCTGTACGTAAATATCTAGAAAATGTAAATGATTAGACAGATCGTTGGAATTATTAGTAATGGTTTTGCAATAAACTAGCCAAATGTTTCTGATTATTATTTAATTTTATTATTTGTTTACTGAACTCGTCGATTGTATTATGTGCTAATACTAGCGATTTTCTTTGTGAATCCTGAACGTTTTTAACTCTGTTTTTAATATTAAAAATTTCTTCTTCAAACTTAGCTGCATCTTCGTGGTCAAGATTACCTGTAATAGACTTAACGACAGTACCTAACCCATCTATAAGACCGCGTCGCTTTCTAACTTGCGGCGTTAAAAACTTAATCTTCTTACCTATAATATTAAGGCTATATTCTATTTGATTCCTATATGTTTTATGTAACTCTCCAGATGTTGTATTCTCGGCGTTTTTCACACTTTGGTATAAGGACATCAATTGGATAGCAGTAATGTGCAGATTGCTAATGTTGTAAACGCAAGCAAGGCTAAAGTAGTTGTCTTGTTTATAGAGTTGACCTTGTTTAAGGAGGAGGATACCATTGTCATTACCTACATCAGTAATGGTTACAGTTGCTGTTGTGTTGAGCACGATGGCTCTTGCGATGAAGATCCTGCAACAAGATGAGGCCTCCGTAGTAGCTTGAAGTGAACCCTAATAGACTTAGAATTTGGATGGTTACCTATGATTTCAGCCACGTTATTTGGATGAAGGTGTATGATCTTGTATGGCCCTTTGAAGACTGGCTTCGTTTTGTCACTGCGTGCTGACTTTGCTACCTGTTTATAGACAGTTTCACCTACCTTGAATTTCATTTCTTCTGCTTCTTGATTTCGTTTAGCAATCACCTGCTCCTTGTTTTTGGACATGTGTGCAGCGATGCACTCTTGAACTGCTTCTGCATTGGTACGATGCTTAATAACATAATCCTGGTAAAATTCTTTTGGATAGTATAACTCTAGTGGGTTTCTGAATGCTGTGTGTCCGAATAATAGCTCATGGGGTGTATAATCTGTTGCCGAATGGATAGTGTTGTTGTACGCTATTATAGAGTACTTCATAATTAGCTGTATAGGGTCATCTTTGTTAGTCATTCTTTGAATCCTAATTATTTCAGCTAGGGTAGAATGTAAACGTTCAATAGGGGAGTTAGAATTAGGGTTATAGGGTGTCGTAAAATGTATATGAATATTAGGTAGTGCGCAAATTTCTTTAATTACATCGTTGTCAAATTTAGTGTCTGAATCTGTGGTTATTTTATTAGGTAAACCTAACACTGAGAAAACATTTAGCAATGCTTCGGCTATATGGACGCTACTGCATGCTGTTAGTGGAACTGCCTGGGCGTATTTAGAGAAATTGTCAATGACTGTAAGAAACGTTGCGCCTCCTTTTAAGTACAGGTCCATAAATATATGTTCCATAGGTTTACGAGGTGTATCAGTTATAGCTAAAGGTGGTTTAAGAGGGTTGCGTTAGATTTCAAACAGGTGTCGCATTGGTTAACGAATCTTTGAATAGTAAGGAGCATGTTTGGCCAATGATAGTTTCTGTGCAACTGCTTGTACGTCTCCTGAATACCGCGGTGAACAGTTTTACCTTCGTGATATTTCTTAATAAATTCTTGTTGTTCCTGTTTGTTTTCTACTGGAGTTACGCGTGTTGTACATTTAAGTAGCTTGGGACCTCTCTCATTAAATATTGTTGTGTAAACTCTAGAAAAGGCATGATATAATTCTTCGCTATGAAAGAAACAATGGCATATACGGTCAGCAATGGTGTGTTCTTTTAAGAATCTAATTATCTCAGACTCTGTATTATTTACTGGGATAAAGACATATTTTATAACTACCTTTGAGTTAGTGGATCTGTTATCTACTCTATACGTAGATCCGGGAGTTGACCTAATGTGGAACTGTTTTAGCTGCCTGTCAATAGCATCTGCAATGATAGGTATACCTTTATTTTCATTGTCAGGCTGTGTATATCTTGTTGATACTAGTTCCGGTTCAGCGGACACTATACTCATGCTATCAGTATCTATATGAGATTCGGGAATACTTGGGTTTTGCGGATGTATATTTTCATTGGGTACTACTGGGTTTATTCGATTACAAGTCTCCATTTGACGTTGCCTGAGGAATCGGCTTTTTTTGGTACGATATGCACGGGACATGACCAAGGGGATATGCTTTCTCGCACGATACCTTGTTTTAGGAGCTAATCCACTTGTTTACGAATTTCTTCGCGTTGTTGGGGAGCTTGTCTGTAACTACGTACAAAAACGGGTGTATCATCGCTTAATCGGAGTTCATGTTTAACTGCGTGTGTAAAAGTGAGTGGTATATCTTCTGCATAGAACAAGTCCCTGTACTGATAACATAACCGTGTTATTTCGCGTTTTTCTTCTTCGTTAATGTGTTCTGTACGGATTTTTTTTAGGTTTTCGTTTAATATACTGTCAATTTTAGTTTGAACTTGTGTGGCGTTTATATCGTGACTATCAATTTGATTGACGTTAGAAAATATCTCTAATTCGATTGACGGGTTAAATGGGATATATTTCTTTTGATCACTATGATTAATTACCGATGTTTTAAAAGAACCGTTTGTAACGTTAACTATTGCAGCTGGGGACATTAAACCATCGGACCAGATTAAATCGTCGTGAAGGTATTGTCCATCTAAGTAGTTGGTTTTTACTTTGACCACTTTTTCGCATCTAGGTTCGATAGTTATCTTTTGGGGTGGAGAACTAAAGTGTATTGGTATTTCCGCTGTATGTACGCAACACATTATTATTTAAATCAATATTACTCTTTAATTTTTGTAGAAGGTCAATTCCGATAAGACCTTTATATTTAGGATCAAAATCAAATATTAGGAACTTATGTGTTATATCGCTATTAAACGCGGGAGGTAAGGGAAGATACACTACCTTGTCGTGTACTGATGAACTGTGTGCAGTATTAATTTGAAAGGGTTCTGTTTCTACGCAGTACTCGAATATGGTGCCTGCAACTACGTCAGTTGCAATAGTTGAATGGCTGGCCCCTGTGTCTAGTAGAAACTTACCGTCAAACTCTGGAAGTTTTATGTAGGGTAAATATTTCTTATTCTGGAAGTTTATTGAAACTAGGTCTGGCTGTCTCGGTTGGAGTCCGCGGTAAAATCCTGGATACCACCTACCTCTTGTTCGTCCATGGTTAGATTCGGCTCGAGTGCGATGCCGTTACTTTCTGCGATACTGTTACAGAGTTCCATGTCACTGGATTCTGATTGGTCTTGAGTGGCCATCTGAATTGGAATGTAGAACAACTGTTGTGCGAACTGTGGTTTTTCTGGCTTACCTGCCGTACGCATCGTGACGTCCGATGATACTGGCGTGGGAACTGGTGGTTTTGGAAGGTTGGGTTGATTCCTATAGTTATTTGAATTATTTAATCTAGAGTTACCTGATGCTGGTTTGGCCTTCCAGGGCAATACAGATTGTAACCATTGTTGCCGCTGTTCAGGGGTTATGTTATTTTGTTGGGGTATGACATTTTGTGAAGGGAAAATGACGCCAGGTACAAATGGGTTCATTGTGTTACGGATAGGATTATGTTGTTTAGCTGGCTCCTTTGGCTTTGCTTGTGAAGTTGAAGGATTGTTAATGTAATTAGATCTATTATATGACAGCCTAGCTGACTCTTGTCTAGCCGCTATGATAGCTGCTTCAAAGGTATCTGGCTTGGCGATTCGAACGCCCAACGAGACATGGAAGTCTAACTGGTTTATATACTGTTCAATGACCATCTTTTCATAATATGATTTATTACCATGCTCTCCTACGGAATACAACGTATCTAACAACTCGCGGAGGCGTTTGCCGAAGCTTTCGGCGTCTTCTGTCTTAGACTTACGCACTCGTGTTAACTCCTGCATTACTTGTACTTCGTTTCGTGGTTCGCCAAGGTATCTAATTAAGGCGTTTTTAATCGATAGCCACTAGTCTAAGTAGCCTTCGTATGCGATTGCGTCTATGGCCGGACCACTGAGCCTACTTTTGATTAAACAAATAAAAGCTGGATGTGCACGATCCGCCTCAGAAGTTAACTGAACTAATGTTTCTACTTCCCTAATATAATAGTTAAGTAACTTAGGATTACCGTCATATCTTGGCATTAAATCTGCGATTAGTTTGTAAGGTTTATAGTTAGCATCATAATCTCTGAGCGACATTGTTTTTCTGTAGCTTGCCTGCCTAGTGGCGCTTGACGCAAAACAATAGAGGTGTCAAGTTAAACACTTGGAATTTACTCGTGAGATACTTAACGCTACTTATTATAATTTTGTGGTTGCCTACTGTGATTTTAGCTTATAGACAGACACACCTAGACTAACATAAGATACACAAATTAAAATAATACAGGAAATAGAGCAAGGACATTTGGTAAAACAAGAGCACTTACCAAAGCAGCCACTGCATCTCCTGCCGAGTCGAGTCTCGTTCAACGCAGCTTCCTCCAATTCTCCGGAGAATTATACCGATGACCGTAGAGGTGTCCGACCGCGCGATAGGTTCCTTGTAGACCGCGAAGGAACGATTTGAGAACCGTCGCTCTTAAGATGAAGAGTTGGATTCGATCTTAGAACGTCGCGATCCTACTAGCCCAGTCATATTAGGTAAAAAAAGGGGTCAACCTCGGAATGAAAGATAATAAGCTGCAAATTGGTATGAACCTTTGTTTTGTCATTCTAAATGTTGTCTCAAAAGTCACAATCGCTATCGTGTCCGCGTCTCAAGATATTCAAGGTCAAAGGTCACAAAAATCGGTTTTTCGCGAATATCTGGCTTCCTATCGGTTAAATGAGATTTGCATTTATTATAAAAGTTGTAGGCTATAAAATTCCCTACAACTTTTGTGTTAACTTTTTTTTCATACGACCAACCGTTTTGAAGGTAGAGCGCGAAGAGTGCACATCGTACAGTCATATACGGCCTAATGCAAGATAAAACGTGTCTACTACCAGATTCAAACGTGGTTAGGGAAGGACTTAGAACCTCAAGAATGGGGCTGGATGCTTGAAAATGAAATCCTGGAGCCCATACGAACGTTATTACCTCCAGCACCAGCCGAACTACTAAACGTAATATTTTGCAATTGCAAAAATGGTTGTGGTGCCCGCTGTGGATGCAGAAAATCAGGGCTACAATGTTCTTTAGCTTGCGGCCAGTGCAACGGACAAGCTTGCCTCAACGCTTCACTGTATCCAAGTAATCCCGATGAAGAAAATACATATGATCCCGATATTCTGGAAGGTTTGGAGATGAACATGACAGATAATGAGGATGATGACAATGAATCGAACATTTTTGAGCGACAAGAAGAAGAAGACGACGAACAAGAAGAAGATAATTAGCTTCCATTTCCAATTTCATTACAATTAAAATCAACAAAGATACTTTTGATATTTGAACTCACATTTTGATAAATGTATATTATGCCGTATTTAATAATAAATAAAAATATGTGTAAAATATATACTCTTACTATCATTTTAACTTAAAATAAAACTAAAATATATAATCCAGAATTAATAATATTTTATACTTAAATAGTTAAATATGAATAATTATATATAAATAATCAAGTTACTTACTTTAATTAAATATAAATAATTAATAGTTAGTACATAAATAATAGGCATTGTTTAATATTTATAATTTCCAAGTAAATAATTGACTTTATAACGTACTGATAACCATAACTCACGCTTGACCTTGCATTAGGCCGTATATGACTGTACGATGTGCACTCTTCGCGCTCTACCTTCAAAACGGTTGGTCGTATGAAAAAAAAGTTTAAACAAAAGTTGTAGGGAATTTTATAGCCTACAACTTTTATAATAAATGCAAATCTCATTTAACCGATAGGAAGCCAGATATTCGCGAAAAACCGATTTTTGTGACCTTTGACCTTGAATATCTTGAGACGCGGACACGATAGCGATTGTGACTTTTGAGACAACATTTAGAATGACAAAACAAAGGTTCATACCAATTTGCAGCTTATTATCTTTCATTCCGAGGTGAAAGCCCTAATATGACTGGGCTATACCGACTGCGCCAGTTATGTTTCGGCGGTCGGGAATTTAGTAAAAAAAATATTTATTTATTACAAAATTATTTAATTATAGAAATACAGGATATTGAGCTGATGGCTGAGACAAGACTGAATATAATGCAAAGAAAAATAAGTAACTCTAATTTCCAGTAAATGCATAGTTGCAATACGACGCATGCTGACGGTCACTGCATACTCAGCGTAAACGACTGTTACGATGAGTTAACTTCAGCACAGACCAAAAAAAAAAACACATTTTCCCCTATTTTTACTGACAATAATGCTGATTATAAAACTCTGATAAATTTAATTTGTTTTAACATTTTATAATATCGAAAACTTTCACTGGGTTCATCGAATTGATTTATTATAGATCGTGTTATAGATAGATCGTGGCTAAATAAAACGCTCCACGTAAAATACCGGTATTCAGCTGAATCCGGTTTGTCTGGAAGTCGACCCAATATAGTTAGAAAAAGGCTAGGCAGATCGATCGAGCGATATATCCGTGGCCTAAGAGGGAGTGAGTGTATTGTCACCAACCGCGCACCAGTCCACACTCCGAACTGCTACTGACAAGTCCCAGATGGAAGGGTCCAGCATTGATAAGCAGATTGCGTGGGAGCAGTAACAGCATCCTGAAGGTAATAGACAATATGTTAGACAGCCCACTGGTGTGGAGCCTCACCCAGAGGACTAAGTCTCTCTTAGGTAAAAGGTACTAACATAGTTTTTAAGTTCATACAAACAATAATTTAAATAATGTAATTTACTGGATCGTCTGAACTTGAATTAAATTATAATTTTATTGAAATTCTATTTAGTTTAAATTTTATACAGATTTTATTTATTCACTTATTGATAATAATATATTAAATTACTGACATTCTTAATTTTATTTTGTTAACAATTGTATAATATTATGTCCAATTTAAATGTTTAAAGGGAAATGCCCATCAGCCACACAAAAAAATGCCTGAAATGAACAACAATGAAATATACGCCAAATTGCACTGAAAATCGTAGGGAACCCATTACAATTTCAATAATTATCAAAAACCTCTGTAGAAGCCCGTTACAAACATTTTTTTATAAAATAAAGGTTAAGTCAAGGTTACGGATTAATCTATACTAATCTATATCTATACTAATATTATAAAAGTAACATTATTTTGTTTGTAAGTTTGTATGCAGGGATAATCTCAGGAACTACTGGTCTGATTTGAAAAATTCTTTCAGTATTAGATAGCCCATGTATCGAGGAAGGATATAGGCATACATATCATCACGCTAAGACTAAAAGGAGCCGAGCATTAATGGAAAATATGACGCAGACGAAGTTATGTGGGTCAGCTAGTATGCAATAATTAAACAACAAAACAGCATTTAAATGTTATAATCATCATTAAAAACCACAAATATTTCATCATGAAACTCTACAGGAGGATAAACATTGGATTGGTACCGAGCCCATACTAAGTACCATATTATTGACATAGTATGGGTTCATTAATATGTAAATAGGCAAGAGAACTAGGGAATCTCAATACTTACAGCTTGTGGTGTTATCCATGCCTGTATTAAACAACGTACTTCATCATTTTGAACTGATTTGAGATTACGTATCATCGTTGCAATGTCCAGATAGCAATTAACACAGTGTACGTTTCTATCTATTTTAAAATGTACACGGTTCACAAGTCCAAAACAACAGCAGAGTCGTATTTAAAGCAGGTTCAGGTACAGTGGGTTCCAAAAATGCATAAGCATTCTTACGCACTAACAGCTTGACGGTTAGTTTGACTTACGACCTTCTATTTTCCAGCAGTAGTCAACAAACGGTTGTGGTTTATAATTTCGTAATTACAATATGAGCTCAGATAGCCCAACGGTTTAGCGCCCTCAGAGAGAAGTATGATCAAGTGTGTCGTAAGTTCAAATCCCACGCACTACCAGACTTTTTGTATGTTCTTATTCATATTGCAATAAGTTAGAAAGATAGATCACAAAAAAAATACAAAATAAGAATTTAGATTTCTGCGAGGTAAACATCAGTTATTTATAATTATTAATATTTAACTTGAACCAAATGAACTGTCGGTTGGTTGTAGTTGTTGGTTAGTGACGTGTGGTTAGCAGTAGCGTAATTATTCTCAAAATGCAGGCAAACATTAGTATTGAAGTGAGGGCGACTATTATTGCGCTTCATAAAAGTGGTCTTAATAAAACTCAAATATCTGAAGAAACCGGACTGAATGTGAGTAAAATATTTATATTTGAATTGTAACTTTATAAATTAATCTTTTAATATTTTAACTAAAAATGTATACCTGAGATTATTTGGTAGAATATGGCTTAATTCTTTTTATTATTTTTTGAATCCATCCATCACTTTATGAGGCTTAAAAGCGAAATATAAGTGTTTATTATTGGATTTATAAATACACAGTGTTTTATTTTAAAATTATATTAAATAAATATGAGTATTAACTATATAAAACTGGCCAAGTGCGAGTCGGACTCGCCCATGAAGGGTTCCGGTACCATTTATCTATAAAACTACGAAAAAAAACACGTTTATTGTATGGGGACCCCCCTTAATATTTAATTATTTTATATTTTTGTTTTGTTTGTGAAAATTTCAGCTTTCTAGCTATCACGGTTTATGAGATACAGCCTGGAGACAGACAGGCAGACAGACAGACAGACAGCGGAGGCTTAGTAATAAGGTCCCGTTTTACCCTTTGGGCACCCTAAAAAATGAAGCCACTTTAGTATTTTGTTAAGTATAGCGACCTAATATTTTTATTTTTTTTTTGTTTTAGAGAAATACTGTAAGTCTTTGGATAAAAAGATATGAAGAAAAGGGTAGCCTTGCTAGTCGAAAGAGAAGTGGAAGACCGACGCTTATTAGCGAAGCGCAGCGATGACATATGGTGGACGAGTATGAAAAAAATGGTTTCACACCAACGAGACACTTTGCGGAATTATTCGACACCTCGTTGCAAACTGTTCGCCGTGCGCTCCACGCTGAAGGTGTGCATCACAGAAAACCTTCTAAAAAGCCTTACTTGACAGAGAAACATAAACAAGAACGATTACGTTTCGCACGGGATTATTTAGATTTCGACTGGAATACCACCATATTTTCAGATGAAAAAACATATAGATCCAGTCAAAAGGGCAGACTTCATTTATGGCGAAAGGATAACACTCGATGGTGTGATATAAACGTAATCCCTAACACCGAATCAGGTCGTATTACAATTAATACGTGGGGGTGGATGAGTGCAACAGGACCAGGAGAACTGGCTTTCATTCCTCCACGCGCAAACAGTTCGACTTATGCGGAAGTATTAGACTCCATCATTCTACCTACTGTGCGCAACATTTACCCTGCTGATGAGTTAGCACAATTTTCATTTGTCCAGGACAATTGTCCTATTCACCGGGCGAGTACTGTGCGTGAGTGGTTTCACAATCACCCGGAGGTTATTGTTGTTCCATGGCCAGCGCGATCACCCGACCTCAACCCCATAGAAAATCTATGGGGCTTGATGGTGCAAAGGTGAGACTCACGGAATGAGAGGTCCACGGAACAGTTGAAAACCCATTGCATGGAGGTGTGGGAAAATTTAAGAGGGAGCGAAACATGCGGTAATATTGTTGGGTCCATGCGCAAACGGCTACTTGACTGCATTGACAATAATGGGGGTTATACAAAATATTAATTAAATTAAAATATCCTTGTTTTAGTTTTAATAATCAGACGGTGTAACTAAATATTTAGTAGATCATTTTAAAATATTAATAACTTAACGAAACACTAGACATATTAATTATGTTGTGTTGACTTTCGTTTAAAACAGCTATTTCTTTTAACTTGTGCCATCGCCTTATCTTAGGAATGCAGTGAACTCGCTACTAAGTTTGCTGACGATAGTCATGGTTTTATTTTGTGTTCTGTTTCTTCTACCCGCATTGTTGTTTTAACATAAATTAATAGTTAGATTTATTTTTCTCATCTAATTGACGATTGTCTTAAGTTTTTGAGGTTGAGTTTCAATCATCTTTTCGCCAAGAAAATGAACAATTAAGCTATAACCTCAATACATGATTTATGACGTTACCTAAAAATAACATGTTTACCAAGTCAAAACCATATAATTATCAGTTTTCAATAAAACTGGTTGAATAGCAATACCTTTAATAACTAGCTATCGACAGTTATATTTTGTATTATTAAAATATCCTTTCATTGTTATTATGAATGGTCTAAGTCGGTATATTTCCAACAAACAATGTTATCAACGGTTACAAGAGAACTTTTTTTGTCTAGGTAACAATATAACGAATAAACATTTGTATTATCATTCAGCACGACTTTTTTATTTCTACCTTACAACATCGTACAATTACCTAAATAGTTGCAAATTACGAATACGATAAATAAATCAAAATATTCGTAATCTGCAACTAATTAGTACAAAAAACACAATATATAAAATACAATTGTAGTTTCAATAGTAGAAATATAAAAAAAAACTTATTTATTATATGGTATTTTCAATAACAGAAAAATCAGCTACGGACCATTAATTGGATTTGAACTCGGACCTCGTTGATTGCGAGCCTATTACCTAGCCCTGACGGCTACAAGCACATGAGTGACTAGCGCGAATTTTATCAATCCAATGGTCGCCTCAGCTGTTACTGTGTAAGGCATGTTCTTAATGACACACTAACGCGCGTAGTGCGACGACAGTATATTAGTGTGTGTTATCTGTGGAATGTTGAGATACTCATACAAGCAACGAGTATTTAGTGTTGACGACAACGTGAAAATAGAAGGTAGTAAGTCAAACTATACGTCAAGCCAATTACTTTGAGAGATACTTATCGACTTTTGTAGTCTGACTGTACGTCGTCAAAAAGCCGAGTCATCGTTTAGGCGGGTCCAATCTAAGTCGTGTCAAAAAGAAAGAAAGAAAAATGTTTATTCAGGACTCGCAAAATGGGGAACGTGTGCAGAAGTAAAATCAAAATCCTTAAAAATAGCCACAGTCGTCGTTATAATATAATAATATATCTTGAATTAACTCGAGTCGCAAACGCAAAAGACCGCAAAACCATGAATCGATTAATTCAATCCGAAAAAATGAAAATGTTTTCATGTCTTGAACGGTCAATAAGGCAAAGGACATGTGACGCATACAGCCTACGATACGTTTTATAATTCAAGTATTGTTTGTTTTAGTTAATATTGACATGCATAATACTATTTTAATTAGATTTACGGTATAAATAGGTCTAATAATATTAAATGATTGATAACTGTGCAATAATTCTATAAAATAGTTCAGTTGACGATTTCTGTTTGGCTGAATGTCGGTTACTCATGTCAAATAAACACTGACCGCCATTATAAATTAAGAATGACTATGACGGATATCAAAGTACCTAAATATTTTAATTATCGTTATATTTTTACCCCAGGTAGACAAACTTGAGAAATATTTCGAAATACATATTTTATTCTAAATAGAATTAAGGACTATTAGTAGTTTTTGTCCATTTCAGGCACTTTTTGGGCGTTTGCCTTTCAATTGATTTCACTTGTGATTTTATTGTAACTGGTTAAAAATATCTACTAATTTATAACAGATACTGTGGACCAAAAAGTTGTCTTTTTCGGAAAAAAAAAAGTAAATAAATTACTGTACTATAGGGACTGACAGAATAAACACAAAAACGGTTGAATAATTAAACAACGGGTACTTGTTTTTTTATAATAATTATGATTTAACGTAATTCTGTTACCTATAAGATGCCTATGGTTTGCAACTGATTGTAAATATTGTTATGGCTTTTGATCTGTGTACAAAAAAATTTGCAACATCCAGGTAATATTGCTGCGATGAAAGTTATCCTCGGTGCTCCTGCCTGCCATCCTCCCAAATCCCTTCTGCCGTTTTAGCATGATTTATGACATACCTGCCAAGTATCAACATCATCTTCCTGCCCTTATCCCATGTTACTTGGGGTCGGCGCAACAAGTTTTTTTCTTCCACTCTGCCCTATCAGACGTCCCACTATCACTAACTCACATTTCATTCATATCGCTCTTCACACAATCCATCCATCATTTCTTTGGCCTTCCTCTCCCTCTCCATCCATTTACATTTACGTTAACATACCTACATCTAACTTCTATAGGAACTTGTATGATTTCTAAATTCTAATTTTAACATATTTCCTTAGGGAAAACCATTACTCACCTCCTCTAGTAAATAAAACCAAATGTAAACGTGTTATTTACTATTTATTATTAATCATTCAAGGTTAGACTCATAAGTATGTACAATTTTTACACGACTGCCTAAAAAAGGAGTGTTATGTTTTCAGGGTTCATGTATGTATGTGTTGAATATGCCACGGACGAAGAAGAACTAGCTCGAGAAACAGGATGGATACGGCAAAAAAGCAGGAAGAAAAGAAAATTGAACACCTCTCCCGCCCAACCCATTCGGAATGAACACGGAAGTGAAGAGAATAAAGGTAAGGATAAAACCATTAAAACTCCTTTGCCACCACCTATTGTAGTAGATGGTATCCAGGACTACCAGAAATTCTTCGATTTTCTATCTGAGAGCCAATCAGCTGACGCGTTTAGCGTAAAAATGATGAACGGAGATACAATCAAAGTAAATGCCAAAAATGAAGATTCGTACAGAGCAATAACAAAAGCCCTCACACTTAACAACTGCCTATGGCACTCCTATGAGAACAAGCAAGAGAGACCAATTAGAGTAGTGGCCAAAAAACTGCATTTCACATGCATTCCAGCGAGAATTGTTGAAGACTTACGTGGTAAGGGATATAAGATAGTAGAAGCTGTCAACAAATTGAGTTGGAAAACCAAAGAGCCACTCAATATGTTCATGCTAACATTTTCAAATGATGAAGATACTAGCAAAATATATAGCATCAAAACTGTGTTGGGATGTAATGTGGAAATACAGCCGCTAAAAACCACAAAACTGGTACCTCAGTGTAAAAGATGCCAGGCGTACGGACATACCCAAAAGTACTGCTCCAAAGAACCAAGGTGCGTTAAGTGCACAGGTAAACATCTCACTAAGGATTGCAGAAAACCAAAAGAAGAGAAGCCAAAGTGTGTCCACTGTGGAGCTCCACATCCAGCTAACTACAGGGGATGCATCGTAGCTAAAGAAATTCAGCAAATCCGAAACAAAAAATCGAAAGGCACAACAAATAACACAACCCTTCAACAAAATACACCTACTAGAAGAGCTGAAAGCACCAGTCAGCGCAAACAAAGCCAAAACACAATAAAAACAACAGACAAAAACGTCTCTTATGCCCAAATAGCTACAAGAGGCATAGCGAAAGCACCTTTGGCTGATATGGACAGTGACAAAAAGTTAACTGAAATCTTACAGTTAATGTCATCATTTGCTGAAAGACTAACAAAAATTGAAAATAGCAACAAAGCTGCTATCCCTAAGCCAAAAAAATGAATACTACATTGAAACTCATGGCGTGGAACTCAAATGGGTTACAAAAACATCATAATGAGTTACAAGTAGTATTAGACATAGAAAAAATTGATGTTTGCCTGATATCAGAAACTCACTTCACAAAACAATCTCATATTAAGTTTAAAGGGTACAAGGTATACCATGCACTTCACCCAGACAATTCTGCAAGAGGTGGTAGTGCCATTATTATAAAAGAAAACCTTCAGCATTATGAAAAGTTTAAATACGAGGAGAAAGAGATTCAAGCAGTAGCGATTTGTCTGCAAACCAAAAAATATCCAGTTATCGTATCTGCTATCTACTGTCCACCACGGTATACGATTAAAAAAGATTACTTTATGAGCTTTCTAACTCGCCTTGGTAGTAGATTTATCTTGGGAGGTGACTTCAATGCTAAAAATACGCATTGGGGCTCTAGACTAACTACTACTAAAGGAAAAGAACTACTGAGTGCCATAAAAGAGATGAAATGTGATGTCTTATCAACTGGAAAGCCCACCTACTGGCCAACAGATCCAAATAAAATACCCGACTTAATAGATTTTTTTGTAACTAAGGGTCTATCAACTGGGTATGTAAAATTGGAGCAAAGCTATGACATGAACTCGGATCACTCGGCAATCTATTTAGAAATAAGCGAGACAATCTTGTTTCAAGAAAATAGTCCCACTCTTGTCAATAAGTGTACAGACTGGGTGGGCTTCAAGACCAAATTGAATGATGAAATAGACCTTAAAGTCCCATTAAAAACACCCGAACAACTAAACACTGAAGTGGAGAACTTCATAATGCATATCCAGCAAGCAGCGTGGGAAAATACACCTGACTTCAACAAGAGAACGAAGGGAAATACATACCCGTTCCGAATCACTCAGCTCATCATAGAAAAAAGAAGTCAGAGACAAAAGTGGCATCAATCTAGGTGCCCTGATGACAAACGAAAACTGAATAACCTAACAAAAAAACTAAGAAGAGTAATCCAAAACTTTAAAGACAACTCAACCAACACCTATCTCCAGAACCTAAGTAACGACCAAAAGACAGACTATTCCCTCTGGAAGGCTACTAAGCACCTAAAAAGACCGGTTACCCAAATCCCACCCATCAAGTGTGAAAACGGGCAATGGGCAATTAGTAACGAGCAGAAAGCTAAGAGGTTTGCAGAGCATCTTGAAAATATATTTCAACCAAATGTCGATGAAGTGATTGAAGATCACACATTGGCTCATATAGAGGCATCAGAAAATGAAGCTAACATAAAACTAGTAACACCCAGAGAAGTCGTAAGAGAAATTAAACGTAATATAAGTACGAGAAAATCACCAGGTTACGATTTAATAACTGGAGAAGTTCTTCATAACCTCCCAAGAAAGGGCCTGGTTAAGTTAACAACCCTTATCAATGCAGCACTGAGGCTTAAATATGTACCAGACCTATGGAAGGTGGCTGAAGTAATAATGATAGCTAAACCAGGGAAACCTGCCCACGAAACTTCATCATATAGGCCTATTTCCCTGCTACCAATCATGTCTAAGTTATTTGAAAAGCTATTACTCAAACCTCTTAAACCAATTATAGATAGTAAAAACATAATACCAGAGCACCAATTTGGTTTTCGAGAAAATCACTCTACCATCGATCAAGTGCATAGGATCACAACAGTGATAGAAAACGCCCTTGAAGACAAGAAAGTATGTTCTACTGTATTCCTAGACGTGGCGCAAGCATTTGATAAAGTATGGCATGAAGGCCTCATACACAAATTAAAGAGCTTGCTACCGAAACAGTTTGCAGATATACTAGAATCTTACATTCTGAACAGAGTCTTTAGAATAAGGCAAGGAGATGCCTACTCGGAACTAAAACAAATTAACGCTGGCGTACCGCAAGGAAGCGTGTTAGGTCCGGTCCTGTACCTACTATACACTTGCGATATTCCTGAATTAGAGCAAAACACGATTGGGACTTTTGCTGATGATACAGCTATAATGGCTGTAGGAGACAGCCACGAAGAAGCAGCAGAAAAGGTCCAAATGGCTGTGAATCAAGTTTATGACTGGACCAAAAAATGGAGGATTAAACTAAATGAGTCAAAATCTGTTCATATTAACTTTACCAACAAAAAACATCAGTATTTTCCAGTTTACATTAATAGTAAACTAGTACCATACGAAAATACAGCCAAGTATCTCGGTATGACTCTTGACGCAAAGCTACGCTGGAAAGCTCACGTCAAGAAGAAAAAAGATGAACTCGAACTTCGGTTCAAAAGCATGTATTGGCTGCTTGGAAGAAACTCCATGCTATCCGTGCCAAACAAATTATTGCTATATAGACAAGTCCTGATGCCAGTTTGGACTTATGGTATTCAGCTGTGGGGCTGCACCAAACAGACCAATATATTAATAATACAACGATTCCAAAACAAAGTGCTAAGGGAAATTGTAAATGCTCCTTGGTACATACGAAATGATGACCTCCATCGGGACCTAAAAGTTGAGTTCATCGAAACAGTTATCCAGAAATTTGCAGAAGCTCACGAAAAGAGACTTCATCAGCATGTGAACGTCGAGGCAATCCAGCTTCTTGACCACACAAACATAGTGAGAAGACTAAAAAGAACAAAACCGTTCGAGTTAGTGTTTAGTGTTAGTAAATAGTGCAAAGTACAAAAGTGCCAAACGAACACAAGATCGAAGTGTATTCGCCTTAATAGAGACAATAAGAAAAGTGCTATTGGACACATTCTTAGTATAGACAATTTAATAGTTTAGGTTATAATTAAATTACTTATTAGTCTATTTATAGGGCTAGATTGTAATAATATTAGGGTCCATCGTATTGATGAAACCTAGGAAAAGGAAAAAAAAAAAAAAAAAAATATATATATGTTTGAGTATATATGTTTGTGAGTTTCTTTATTCCACCATAACTTCTAAACGGCTTAACCGATTTCAGTGTTTGTGGTATCGTTAGAAGCTTTGCGTTATCCCGAGTAACATAGGCTAAAAACAATAAAATATATAATGGGGAAGCCATGGATCATGAAAAAAACGGTAATATTTCTTTATTTTCCTGAAAAATTGCCTGCATTTGCTATCATCGTCTAGAGCTTGCTTAGTACGTAACAAAAATATACATAAGTATGATTCAAAATGCATTCATTTGCTAATAACAAACGAAATTAAATAAATGCAGGACTAGTAAATAACCCGTGGCAAAAAGCAATGAATGAATCAATAACTCATTACCTACTTATACTATCATCATCCAGATACTTGGTAGATTACAATAATATATAACAGTATGTATAACATTCATTCATCTATATATATATACATATAATAAAACAGTAGAAACCATGAATTCTGTACATTAAAGAAAAATACCAAAAATCGAGTAGAGGTTTTCAAAAAAAAGCTATAGAATACAAAAAGAGCATTTTTACGTTTTTTGTCTGTCTGTCGGTCTGTCTGTCTCAAAAATCGAGTAGAGGTTTTAAAAAACAAGCTATAGAACACAAAAAGAGCATTTTTACGTTTTTTGTCTGTCTGTCGGTCTGTCTGTCTGTCTGTCTGTACGCGATGATCTCCGAAAATACTGAACGGATTTGGTTGGGGTTTTCAAATTTAGATTCAGCTTATTTCTAAGCAACATATAGGCTTTGTTTCATTAAAATCGGTGGCCGGGAAAAAAAGTTATGAACATTAAAGATTTTAAAGAATATTGGCGACTTGGGTCATTAAAATCTAAATGTTCCAAAATCTTCTTATATGCAAATTATAGGTCTTATATCCGTAGTTATTTTCCAAGCTAAAATGGTTAATTAGTTGTTGGTAGTAATTAAAAAAACATGATTTTAGTGTGCTACCCCGTTACGAAAACAAAACGCATTAATCCACAACAAAACGCATAAAATAGAGCCAAACTTATTTAGATTCAAAATGATAATTAATATTTGGCAACCCAGCTGTCACTTTATGTCAAATACAAAAAATATGTAGGCAAAACGTCATATTTCTGTGTTGTATGCACAGAGTACTTTTATATATAGGTTGTATGTATCTAGGTGTCCTATTTAGTTCGTCGTTTGGGATATTTGTAGTGTTCATATGCGTCTATAAATAAAGTGTGAACCATGTGAATTTTCAGCCACCATGTTGCTATAACATTACAATTTGCGTTCAGTTGATTATACTTTTGTGCAGGACGGAACTGGTGATAGGAATCTTATTTAACATTGTTTGTACTTCAAATCTGAGAATGTCGATCCGGTTGTGTGCCCAGATAAAGAGAGATTTCAAAATCTTCAGACAAGAATATTCAATCGAGCGAGTCCTCATCTTATGAAAGATTTAAAAACTGCTTGTGCTGTATTAAATGCATTTGGAACTCGATTTACTGACCCAGGAAATGCTCAAATAATGTAAAATATAATAAACGAACGTTTATTTTTAGAGAACGAATTAGCGATTATAGCCATGGAGCGCCTGAATCGTCGCAGTATTATGTTTCCGAATATAGATGCCTCAAATATACAATAATTCCCACGGCTCTCCTTGGAAGAATTGGTGTTGTTTGCGTGTGACACATGCTAGATCCGTCAAGCTAGATCATACGTTGGAGAACATTTCCGCTTTCAAGGAATGTACACACCCGAAATAGATCGCGACCAGCTGGATTTGAGCAGTTTAGGAGGAGAAAATCCATTTTTGTTAAGAGCAAAAATAAAATCCCGTCATGTGGGGCGGATCACATATTTTGTTTTCATAGCCGTTGAAAGGGAACAGCAAGGTCAAAGCTCCATCATCGGTGACTGTTGTAACTGTATAGTATTTCGCTTACGCTCGACACGAAGGAACAACCCCCCCTGCGGTATTTCTTGACAATGTATTGTTAACATTGCAATAAAAAGTTTTATGAATACTATGGTTGCATTTTTTACCTATTCTATTTAATTATTCATCATCTTTTTTCCTGTTGACGACCATCTTGTGGGTGGGTCATGGACCATCTTGGATACAGATTCAAATCCCGCTAAAGGAACGTTATTACTATTATAAGTGACGTCACAGCAACTGGATAGCCTAAAATCATTCAAAATCTTCTTACCTATATTTGCCGTTTCCTTATCTCAACTTAGAACAACTTTTTTTTTTTAAGGATGGGAAATCATCAAATGACTCCTCCCGCTCTGGGTAAAGCAGGAGGGAGTGTCAGACTCCTACTGACTAAAACCCGTGTTCCTCTTAATGCCCTTTGCGTTCTAGGGCCGCGGTGACTCTTTCGACCATATTCCGCAACCCCGGCAGGCACTGGCCCTAGCGGGCCCCACTTGCTTTGCTGACAACTCTTTGAGGCGCGCGTGGAACACAGTGCGCCGTCGACCCGGGCCTGATTCTGATCAGATGGCGAGCCACCCAATGCTCGCCGTCCGCAGGCCCCAGGCGCAGGTACGGTGGCCGGGAGTACCTGCGTCAGGCGGAAGGTGAGGACGCCGTGGCGCCGCTCTAGCCACTCAAGAGGGGACTTATCGCCACAATTGTGGCGTGCCCAACGCTGGGTTGCGACAGTCGCTGTCTCCATACCACCATGAGATCCTGCCGGAGCTCCGTCCGCCGTGCTGCGATTTGCAGCGGCAGAGGAGTCTCGCCCCGGCGTTGCGCCTTCACGCAACTAAAAACACCTTGCTATAACATTTATTTATTTATTTAGACTTTATGCACAATAGTGGTACATGGGCGGACTTAATGCAACAAGGCATTCTCTACCAGTCAACCTTTGGCCATAACATCTACTAGTAACTCAAAAATCTTTCTATAATTATTAAAGTACAATCTATACACTTTATCTGATTAAAATGTATGATTTATAAGGGTTTTCCTGTAGTTACAAAGTATGTAGGTAGGTATCTTTAAGAATTATTTTTGGTGTTCCATTTTGAGGTTATGTTTAAAATCAATTAAATAACCCCAAGTCTAATGTATGGCTTACCATTATATATTCTGTTGTACTCTATATTAGCATTCAAATCCATAATATATTCATTCTATGAAACGCTAAGCCTTTATGTGGTACTGAAAATACATGGGTTTCTGCCAATCTCCTTTACGTATCAACGTTCTTCGACGAGTTTTGTACAACTTTGTATTATTCGTTCAGTTTAGCATAAAAATAGCCTGTTTTCAAACATTCTTAAAAATTGTTATCATCACGCTATATCTTAATAATAATAATAATAATCTTCTCAATACAGACCCATCACTTGCCTACCCACAATCTACAAAATATTAACATCAGTGATAACAAACAAAATCAACGCACACATTGAACATCATAAAATAATAGCAGAGGAACAGAAAGGATGCAGGCGGGGTCATATGGGATGCAAAGAACAATTAATTATAGATTCGACTATCCATAAACATGCCACAACAAAAAATAGAAATTTGCATTGCACATACATAGATTACCAAAAAGCGTTTGATAGCATTCCACACTCATGGTTAGTACACATTTTAGAAATATACAAAATTAATCCTAAAATAATAGACTTTTTGCGCACAGTTATGACACGATGGAAAACTACTCTTCAGCTAAATAATCGCAACCGCATTCTTGTGACTCGACAGATAAATATAAGGAAGGGTATCTATCAGGGTGATTCGCTGAGCCCTCTGTGGTTCTGCCTCGCCCTGAACCCTTTGTCTCACTTACTCAATCGGTGTCAGGCTGGATATAATTTTAAACAGAATACCGAAGAAACTGCTGTATCACATCTCGTATATATGGATGACATTAAATTATATTCACAAACCGAAAAACAAATGAAAATTCTAATTGAAACGACAACAAAATTTAGTCAAGATATAAATATGCAATTCGGATTAGATAAGTGTAGGACATTACATATTATGAGAGGAAAAATAAAACCCGGTAATTATATAATAAATGACACTGACACTATATCAGCCATGGAACCTAACGATCTATACAAATATTTAGGATACAAGCAACTTAAAGGACTCGATCACACATCAGTTAAACAAACACTTAGCACAGAATATCGAAGACGAATGAACGCAATTTGTAAAACCTATTTATCAGGAAAGCACCTTACAAAAGCCATAAACACTTTTGCCATACCAGTATTGACCTACTCATTTGGTGTAATAAAATGGTCAAAAACAGATATCGAGCAGTTAGAAAGAATCACACGTACAACACTAACCAAACACAACAGCCTACATCCTAAATCAGCGATTGAACGGCTCACTATTAAAAGACAAAATGGAGGGAGAGGTCTAATTGATATCCATAATCTGTGGCAGAAACAAATCGCTAGGTTAAAAACGTTTTTCTACTCAAAATCAAGCACAAGTGACATACACAAGGCTATAACTCATAATGATTTTAATTACACCCCCCTGAACTTAAGTGAACAAACTTTACAAGACACAACTAACACAGACCCCCAAAAACAAAAAATCGAAAACTGGAAAAAGAAAGTACTCCACGGTAGGCACCCTCATGATTTGGAACAAACCCACGTTAATTTAGCAGCGTCTAATAAGTGGCTAAAAATAGGCAACCTGTTCCCAGAAACTGAAGGTTTCATGATAGCCATACAAGACCAAATTATTAACACTAAAAACTACAGAAAATTTATTATTAAAGACTCTACCCTCACAAATGATAAATGCCGCAGGTGTCATATTCAATCCGAAACCATTCAACATATAACCGGAGCATGCTCAACCCTCACACAGACAGACTACACTCACAGACATAACCAAGTTGCTAACATCATACATCAAAAACTAGCACTCAAACACAGTCTCATCCAAAACTCTAGCACTCCATACTACAATTATAAACCTGAAACGATTCTAGAAACTGACACATACAAACTGTATTACGATCGTGCCATACTTACAGATAAGACCATCCACTATAACAGGCCAGACATAACGCTTCAGGATAAAATAAAAAAAATTACTTACCTCGTAGACATCGCAGTTCCTAATACCCACAACCTTCAAAAAACAATAGCCGAAAAAATTAGCAAATACGCTGAGCTGAAAGACGAAGTCACAAGAATATGGAGACAGGAAAAAGTTTACGTTATTCCGATAGTTCTCTCCACGACAGGCGTAATCCCGCATCACCTTCTCCGTAGCCTAAAATTATTAGATTTAGAAGAATCCGTTTATATAAACCTACAGAAAGCCACCATATTAAATACATGTAGAATAGTTCGAAAATTCATGCAGTTGGAAGATGAAAACACTCTCTCATCATAGGTACACATTACACACTGCATTTACTTGGCCTTGGCCCGTAAATGTAGACGAAACCAGCCAAGAGCTGAGAAAAAGAAAACATCCGAAAATAATAATAATAATATCCTTGGACATTTCACACAACGCCATATTGTCCCAAGCTAAGCAACTTAATCTTCGAGGAGCTAAGCAGTCAATAACCACTATATTATAAGATCGGCTATTTCAATCTGTTGTCGACTGAGTTTATAGACCCGGCGGTACAATGACTGACTTCAGAGTGATTCGGTGTAAGTGCGAACCCCGGTAATTGAAACGGTTTTTTATTATTGTTGATGCATATTTTCTTACTTTTTTATGTCCTGCTCTAAAATTTTCGTTGGCCGCGACTACAAAACCAAAGTAGATAAAATCAACTTACTTAAACTTACATTACCTACGGGGTGACGTCACGGACGTCGGTAACAGCTGACTAGCTTGCTATACTAACGAGTTTTTAAATGTAAACACAAAGTTTTTAAAATATTTTTAGTGATAAAGATCTTGAACGTGATACAGTAATTCACATATAGTGTAGTACAGTGCCAGTGATCCGTAAAACATTAATAATTAACTAGAAAACTAAACCAAAATAGAACTAGTGCTCACCGCCTACCCGAAACTTTTTACAAATAAAACTTAGTGCTAAAAACAAACATTCTAAAAGTGCAGCGGTGTACAGTGCAAGTCGCTTTGTGTTAAAAATCAAGCTCACTGAACAATACAGGACCTAAAATAGAACAGTTTTCCATTAGGCAATACGTGTCATTAACGCCATCTGTGATTGCTTAGTGGTACTAATCTCTGTTTACACTACGAATCTAAAAAATCTAAATAGACTCTGACCAACGTACGTCTCAAAAGACAAGTCCACGAATATGGCGAAGTGTGGTGGCTGCGGTCAATTTATGGCTAGGGCTGAGTGTGTTCGTTGCACTAAGTGCCCTGGATCTTATCATCCCACTTGCATTGGCATGACGTCAACAAAGGTTTCGCCTAATTGGTTGTGCCCTGATTGTAAGGCTAAGATTCCGAGAAAGGATAACTCGGCCACGCCAGTCAAAGGCCCATCAGACGGCGTCGTACTAAACAGCCACTCGAATACCATCCAGCCTTCTTCTAAGACTCAGTCTCCAGCAGTACACCAGAGTGCTGTGGCTGAGCAAATAACTGAAGAACCAGTGATGGACCAGCCTATTCAGCTCACCTCCCAGATGGCGACAGGCACTCGCGAGCTAAACGTAGCCTATGAGATTCGCTGCTTTCGTGAGGAGCTTGGTGCTATGAGAGCGGAGTTGAGACAGTTCCGTGATGAAATGGCGAGCTTAAAAGCTGATGTTGGGCTGTGCAGGGAACGTGTGAGTGTGGTTGAGGACAGGGTCTCCCATCTCGAGAGACGTTTTGAGGAGAAGGAGCCATCATCTGACCACCTTGAGGAGACCATAGCGGAGCTGAAATTACAACTAAATGAACGCGATCAGGAATTTCTGCTCAATGACATCATAGTGACAGGTATTCCTGAATCTAAAGATGAGAGCCCGTTGCACTTGGTTCACCTGGTCTCTTCAAAGCTGGGAATAAGCATTGACGAACGCGATATAGTGAACGCTGAGCGTATTGGCATGGTGCGCCGAAACTTTACCGTGACGGGCAGTGCGGACACGGCGGAGCAAGCGCGGCCGCGCGCACTCGCAGTGCGACTGTCGCGCCGCGCTGCCCGCGATCAACTGTTGCGAGCGGCGCGCGTGCGACGCGGCCTCACCACGGCGGACCTCGACTTGCGCGGGCCTACGAGGCGGTTCTATTTGAACGAGAGACTAACGGCGGTCAACGGAAAGTTGTTTTTTAAAGCACGAGAGGCTGGGCAGAAGCACAATTATAAGTACGTGTGGACCAAAGACGGCCGCATATATGTGAGGAAGGAGGATGGTGTACCCCCTCAACGTATTCGTTCTGACCTTGACATGGTCCGAATTTTTGGCGATGGTTCGGTTTGAAACGAGTATTCTTTAGTTTGAAAATATTTTTTAAAATTCATGTTCGCTGTTTTGCTCGTTACTACGTTTGTTTTCTATCTGTATTTGTTATTGTCTCTTTTTTTATTATGAGTTTTGTGTTTTATGGTCTGCAGCTAGCCCAGCCTAAAGGGTTCATTGTTTTGGTTGGCATCCGTGGTGACACAGGTTTGTTGGTACCTACCTATCTTCCACCGTTACAATTTTTTATTATACAATACTTATTTCCTCATATATTCAAGTTTATTTATTTATCACAAGCATCTTACCCATATTCCATTTATTATATAGTACAATCACATTTCAATTTGACACAATAATGATAATGTTTAATGACATTATAATCGTAAGTGAGCCTATTTTGATATTGTTTAGTATTTATCGTGAAGTTACATTGCAGTTAAGAAATTGTTATTACTACGAACACACAAGAAAAATTTGCTACCCGGTTAAACGACAGTGTTTTATGTATATCATTGTGTTAATTGGTAAAAATAATCCACTGTAATGAGTGCAAAGTATTTTAAAATTGGATTGCTCAACCCTGGCTCATTAGGCACAAACCATGACGATTTTATCGCTGCAATGGAGCATCATGATGTCAGTATAATGGCAATAAATGAGACCTGGCTTAGGACGGGTGAAGAGGGGCGCGCGCCCGTCGTGCCCGGCTACCGGCTGCGGCACGTGCCGCGGCCGGTGAGCGTGCGCGGCGGCCGCGGCGGGGGCGTTGGGTTTTACGTGAAGCGCGGATTAAAGGTGCGTACCCATGCGCACCCGGTTGACCCTCTCCATGAGGTAGTTGAGCAAATGTGGCTAATTCTGAACTCAAATGGTGTCAAAATTGCTGTCGGCACTGCGTATAGACCACCATGGATGGATGTCGACTTATTTCTGGACGCGCTTACCTGTTCAATAAATTCTATATCGTCATGCATGCACACTATTCTCTTGGGTGATTTCAATATGAATTTTTTAAATAAAACAGACACTAAAACGAACAAATTAAATATATTTCTACAAAGTCTCGACTTAAGTCAGCTAGTGCAATCTGCAACACATTTTACTTCCACCAGCGAGACTCTTATAGACCTAGTGTGCACTGATGCGAAGGCGCGTGACATTGAGGTGGACTGGATCAGTGCGCTTGGTGCGCATGCTTTTATTACAGCTGTTTTTCATTTCAAAAAGGAGAAGATACCGCCAATTGCTGTAACTTGTAGAAATTTAAAAGGTATTTCACTAGAAAAGTTTAAGGAGGACCTAGTCTCAGTGAACTGGTTTGCGACAGCTGCGTCAGGTGACGTAAATACTATGGTGGACTACCTTAACTATAATATCACCACGCTTTTTGATAAATACGCCCCACGTAAGATTAAAATTATTAAGGAAAGGTCATATCCATGGATAACAGATAACATCAAGTTGATGATGCGCCTGCGCGATCAGGCAAATATTAGATGTAGAAACTCTGAGTCAGAGAGTAAAATAGTATATTATAAGGAGCTTAAAAGTCTAGTTAATAGGTCCTTATATTATGAAAAGGTGGCTTATTTTAAACATAATATTAATAGCAAAATACACCATCCCAAAATGCTTTGGAAAAATCTAAAGTCAACCTTACTACCCTTTAAAGGTGTGTCTGAATTACCCTCCCATCTTAATGACCCTGATAAGATTAATTCTCACTTCTTAAATGTTCCAGGCGATAGTGCGGCACCAGCATCTTATTTGACATTTTATGAGTCAAATAGATTTAATGAGGGTGTTTTTTCAATTAGTACTGTAGACCAATCAGAAATTATTAAATATTTATCAAAATGTAAATCAAATGCAGAAGGTTTTGACCACATTACGCTTGACATGTTTTTTATGACTATCCCACAAACCTTAGATATCTTGACAAATATTATTAACTGCTCAATCTCTACATCGACCTTTCCTGACTTGTGGAAAATTGCGGTGGTGCGTCCTATACCTAAAGTCGTAAACCCAAGCACTATAAAGGACTTACGGCCCATAAGTATTTTACCTTTCTTGTCAAAAGTGCTAGAAAAAGTAGTAAATGCCCAATTATCTGCATACCTTGAGCGAAATAACATCCTACCGGAGGCGCAATCAGGTTTTAGGAAGGGTCGTAGCACTGCAACGGCTCTCTTAGATGTAACGGACAATATATTATCGGCTCAAGATGAAGGATATTGCACCCTGTTAGTTTTACTAGATTTTTCGAGGGCATTCGATGCTATTGATTTATCTCTACTACTATCCAAGATGACGTATTATGGTTTCGATGCACCTACGGTTGCTTGGTTCAACAGCTATCTTAGTAATCGTAAACAGCTGGTTGAAATTCAAGGTGCCAATGGATCTAAGAATTTTTCACAAATGTCTCCAGTGGTAAGGGGTGTTCCACAGGGATCTATACTAGGTCCTCCTTTATTCATTCTATATACTGCAGATATTGTTAATGTTCCCAAAAACTCAAAATTTCATATTTATGCAGATGACATCCAACTTTACCTTTCTTTTAAGCCTGAAGACTATGAAACCGCAGTCAGGCTATTAAATGAGGACCTCGACAGGATTGTGGACTGGTCTAGGCAAAACTCCCTATTACTCAACCCTGCTAAAACTAAATTTATGCTTTTTGGGTCAAAGAGTCAACTAAATAAAATGAATCCAAATCTTGCAAACGTGGTGGTGATGGGCCAATGTATTGATCGAGTGGACGTCGCGAGAAATCTGGGTTTGATAATGGACCAAGAATTACGGTTTGAGGCCCATATTTCAAACTGTGTTAGAAACTGCTTCTACCGTCTGAAAATTTTGTATAAAATGCGCCCATTTTTAAGCGAAGATCTGCGCGTACAGCTAGTAGAAAGTCTGGTCCTATCCAAGTTAAATTATGTTGATACCGTCATAGGTCCTAGACTTCTGGCACGTACCGATCGACTTATCCAAAGGGTTAAAAATGCTTGCGCGCGGTTTTGCTTCAACGTACCACCAAGGAGCCACATTACCCCGTTTCTAAACAAACATAACACTTTGAAAATGAAATCACGTCGGAAGTTGCACTTGGCCTGTCTGCTGTTCGGTGTCATCAAGAATAAATGTCCGTCATACCTCTATTCGAAGCTTGCCTGGGTTAATAGTCACCGTCAGCGCAAGGCCAGGCGTTGTGCTCAGCAACTGGCTACCCCGCATCACCGTACTGCAGCCTTCCGAGGAAGTTTTCGTTACGCGGCCTCCAAATGTTGGAATAATATTCCTCCACCCATTAGGGACCTTAAAAATATTAGTACGTTTAAGACTAGATTAAAGACTTTTATTTTAGATGAACAAATCAAATTAAATGACATTAACATTGATAAATCGTTTATTTAACATTTTATTCTATTCAATTAATTATTCTAATAGTGTATGTTTCAATTAATCATGAATTTAAGTATTTCTCCGTTATTTATTATTTTATTTGAAATCACTTAGTGCAGATACTAACCTCATGTTAGGCTGGATATGACGCGGTATGTCCCCAGGAACCACGGGGCTTCGTCTACTTAGACTGTTGACAGGTGGGCCCTGTGTCCTAGGAGTGTACATTTGCTGGCACAATATCCCTATTCTAGGGCAGGATACGTTTGTTTCCATCACTGGTGTTAAATGACTGATTTTTGAGACGATGTTGGCTGAATGGTAATGCGGCACCGCGTAATAGCAGCCCGCGTAATTTTGTTTTATTTTTGATTTGTGGGTATTTTTAAAATTTACTCTACACAAAGTGGTATACATGGAAAACTCATTATTTAGCTATTTTAATTTACGTATTCTTATTCTCAGACATAATTTCACAGTATCTATTTATTTTATTTACCCTCGTCCGTGAGTCACTGCAGGGTGCCAACTGAAAACCAGCGCTGGGTGTCTGACGCCCAGCATATGCTGAGATGGTAACCCTTTCGGCATGGGCACGCTCAGCACAATTTTTAGTATACCATTATTTTTCTTAATTTTATGTTTTTGTTTCTCTTATTTCTTCATTGTCTTTTCATATTGTGTTTTTGCTGTTGTGTTGTGTCTGTATCGAATAAATGTTTTTCTATTCTATTCTATTCTATAAATGTAGATGAAATCAACTTACTACGTAATACATGCAATGCCATCTATTGATACAAATAGTACTTTCGACAACATGTCATGACATAACACCTAAACATATTTTTTAGTTATTAGTGGTAAGTGCATATACAACGTCTAAAAATTGTAATTATTTAATACCTTAAAAACATATCGTTATAAATGAACGTTATATTCATAGTAACTCAAATAAAACGAACTCTAACTAATCTTTTCATAGTTCAACTTCATGTTCCATAGATGGCGTTATGCATTCGATCTCATTTTCGTGTTACTGCAATATTAATGAGATAAAGCTTTTCAATAACACCTGCGAGTCTAAAGAGGTCACTTTAGCAGAATCATATTAAAATCATAATACTAACCACGCAACAATCTGTCAAATTAATTTTCCATCTTTATTGCTCACGCATTAGGTTCTACACTTCACTATATAATTAAGAATAAGAAAATTAAGAAACAACTTTATTCAAAAAGTAGTTTCTTAACTTCGTAGTTTAAAGAAAAGCGCCATTCATTTAGCGCAATACATTATTGTCAACACGTTAAAGTTCAAATATGCAAACATGTGGTCTTCTTTATGGTGCAACGCCATAAAGAAGGCTATTGGAGATAGCATTTCAGAGCTTTCCACACTCCAGACTACCGAATGCCTTGGAAACGCGATGTATCATGTAGTCACGGTCTTCAGCAGTGAGGGAACGACGAAGAAAAAGATGAAGGCCACTCAAATGGGCATAATTATACAAAGTACTGACGGCCTCACCACAATCAAAAGGATGGTTAGGTTTTTTAACCGACTTCCCAAAAAGGAGGAGGTTATCAATTCGGTTGTATGTTTTTTTTTTTTTTTTTTTATGTTTGTTACCTCATAACTCCGACAATTATGAACCGATTTGAAAAATTTTTGTTTCATCTGAAAGGATATGCTTGCAGATTGGTCCCATTTAAATTATATCGAAATCGGTTACGAACTTTGGATTTTAAATCGAAATAGCTGGAATTTGACTATTTAGATGATTCTTTGATAGTCGAAATTGCGTATTTTGCTTTTCTGCGATTTGGCAGTGGTGTGGTAGGTGTGGGGCACCACTAAAAAGTGAAAAATAAAAAACTTTTTACAAAAAAATACAACCGACTTCCAAAAAAAAACACTACAAAGTAAAAAATAACTTTAATTTCGGAAGTCGGTGTCAAAATACGAAGAAACGAACAAAAACACCGATTTCCGAAATTAAAGTTATTTTTTACTTTGTAGTGTTTTTTTTTGGAAGTCGGTTGTATTTTTTTGTAAAAAGTTTTTTTTGTTATACAAAACGGATAAACTCTTAGCCCAAAATTTCACCTGTTGGAAAGTGATGATTAGGCCGAAGACGGAAGCAAGCTTTACCCGGAATCCTCTAACACAGGAACTGGCTATCATACCTCTTACTGCCGTAACACAACAATGCTGTCAACATTTTTGATATGGCGACAGACTTAGACAAGATGGTGGTAGCTTGCCAGGCGGACTTAGAACAAGTCCTACTACCAACCAAACCGATCAAAACTTTGCCCCCGCTGGGAATCGAACCCTGGACCTCTGGGTCTGAATCAGGTGGTATAACCATTAGATCACGGAGGTGGTTAGTGTCACCTGTTTAGCACCACCCGGGGACCACTTGTAGGGATTCACTGAAGAGTATTCTCCTACGGACGCGGTTGACTCTGCCCCCAAGCTTATTTTAGAGGATAGCCCCCCGTTGCTTCAGCATTACTTAATTTCGTCTGTGTACGGGGAACCCACCGACGTAAGCATAAATACCCATATATTGATAAGTATATTGTTTGTGGGGAAGATAAGGAAAATATTTCCATTAAGATGGCCGATAATTTCGATTAAATTTTGCTATGGCTGAAAGTCACACATACTTATTCAACAAACTGTTAAAGTAGCTAAAGTAGCTGATATAAGATTTCGGCTAATTTGCTCTAGCATGATGCTCCAGCCACGTTGCGATCTTTCCCAGAATCTCCCTTATTCCCAATTATTTTCTATTTACTTTTTATACTGTTCCATTCTCAGTAAGCCTATGATACGTCATTACCAGCTCAGGGCCAGAAATTATCCGTAGCGGGTTTCACCCTCGAGTATCATAGGAAAAACTGTAAATCCCTAGGCCATGACGCCACAGACGAACTTGCGAAGAGGTTCCAAGTTAGTAGTGCTGGACCCAAACATACCCACTCCTCCTGATATTTTTCTCAGTTTCAATTAATGAAATGATATAATTTATTTGCTAAAATGCCAATGTCAAACCTATACATGCGACCATCTTAACGACGTATCAGCCTAAGTAGAAATACCATTCAAATAATAATAGGTATCATGAGACATTGCCTTCCATAGACAGCCTAATTTGTAGAGGTTTCTTCGACGCCGAGAAGTTGCCGACTTCCTGGAAATGAGGCCGTTGCTTCCCGACCTGAACAAATCGTGTAACGGTAGATCACAGCGCAAAACCTGTGAATTACCCAGAAGGACTTTGTGCATTTGGTCGGAGCTAGGCTGGTGTACTTAGCCAGAACACTTACGGTCAACAGACCGAATTGGAGTCTTAGTGCGGATAGCGCAGTCTCTAATCTACTCTACTCTATCCGTTGCGGGGTTAGATTTCTATTCGGAATGGTCTAACCATGGCCAACTTTGTGAAGCTCTATCGCGTGTTATCAACCCTAGCAACTTTCTTCAACATTGTGCACAGAAGTTTCTCATTTCGAAAAATGACTAGGGCTGGTCGGCATTTTGAACAGAAGAAATAATACAGCCAGTACCTTGCATTACAGTCTTCCAAATTCCTAATTCTGAGAGCAATGCTAGATATTGACTGTTTGTATAATATCATATCGTATCAATCTTACATCGCTGTGTGTTTACTTTTCGACATACACGCGGACGAAGTCGCGGGCAACAGCTAGTTTGTAAATAATTCACAAGTGTACGACATTGAGTTTGTCATTTGACACCTCGAGGGCTACAACTCAATCGCAATTTATAAAATTCTTTCGTTACTGAGTGATTGAGTGTCTGAGTGAGTGAGTAACAGACAACGCACAGTCGATGGTCGAAACTACTGGACGTAGAAAGCTGAAATATGGCATGTTTGTTCCTCGCGTGAGAGAGAGGGAAATATGGCATGTTTGTTCCTCGCGTGAGAGAGAGGGAAAGCTCACGTCCCAGCCGCCGCAACAGAAGACAACGCCCCGGGCCTGCGGTCGGCGAGCGTTGGGTGGCTCGCTGTCCGCTCAGAACTAAGCCCGGATCGATGGCACGTTGTGTTCCATGCGCGCCTCAAAGAGATGTCAGCAAAGTAGACGGGGCCCGCTAGGGCCAGTGCCTGCTAGGGCTGCGGAATTTGTTCGAAACAGTCACCGCGGCCCTGGAACGCAACGGGCACTAGGGGGAAACACGGGTGGGTTTTAGTCAGTAAGAGTCTGACAATCTCTTGAACCCTTGTTGAACCCTTTTCAATCCGGATTTCGTCCTGGTCATAGCACCTCAACGGCCTTAGTGAACGTTACCGATGACATACGGTTAGGCATGGAACGAGGAAGTTTGACGGTTCTTTGCTTACTAGACTTTAGTAATGCATTTGGCATACTTCGCTCGCTTAACATATCTCCAACGGCGATTGACTGGTTTCGCAGTTACCTGTATGGCCGCCGGCAACGTTTATGCATAGATGAATCTAACTCTTCCTGGTGTTACACAACTGCCGGTGTACCTCAGGGTGGCGTTTTATCTCCCTTACTCTTCGCAATATTTATAAACGCTATCTCCAAAAAACTTCTGTCTTCCTACCACCTTTATGCAGACGATTTACAAATTTACCAACAAGCTGCCCTTGCAGATTTGGCTGATGCAATTGTTGCAATAAACACGGATTTGGCAACAATTTGTGAGTGGAGTGAGGCAAATGGACTTCAGGTTAATCCGTCGAAGACCCAGGTCATTGTTGTTGGCAGCTCTAGGATGATTCCAAAAGTAGATTGGTCACAGCTTCCCCAGGTTCAATTTAACGGAACTACTATTCCAATAAGTGAGAAGGTTAAGAACCTTGGGGTTTGGATCGACAAATATCTGTCTTGGGGTCCGCAGCTCCAGGACGTAAGTCGCAAAGTCCCTTAGACGGTTGCGGACCTTTCTTCCCACTGCCACTAAAATTGCACTTGCACAGTCCCTTCTGCTTCCTATCCTTGACTATGCTGATGTCAGTTATCTCGATCTCACTCAGGCACAACTCGATAAACTTGAGCGTCTTCAAAACCTTTGTAATACATTTTTATTTGGCTTGCGCAAATATGATCACATCTCTGAATTTCGCACAAAGCTCAAGTGGCTTCCCATTCGTCTTCGCCGGGATTCTCATATTTTATTTCTGCTCTACAGTATTCTATTCAATCCTACAACCCCCTCTTACCTTAAAGAACGTTTTAAGTTCCTTCATGACACATATAATAGATATCTTGATAGATATGACGACACGGTTGGCGCAGTGGTCGAGCGATTGACTGCTGCGCAGCATGTCGCGGGTTCGATTCCCGCACGGAACAAATATTTGTACGACCTACAAGTATTTGTTCCGAGTCTGGGTCTATAATATGTATGTATTTACAAAAAAAAAATGTATATATTTAGTTTATCAGCCATCTCGTTACCATAACACAAGCATTAGGTTGCTTAGCTTGGGACGATAATTATGGCGTTGTGTGAAATGTCCAAGGATATTATTATTATTATTATTTTATCTGAGGTCATTGGAAAACATGGGATTAGAGATGCCGATGCATTCCACCAGTTTCTACGACAAATCTTTTACGGTTCAAGCGGTGAGGCTATGGAATGCATTGCCCGTGTCAGTAAGACGTGCTCAATCTTTGTCCACTTTTAAAACAATGGTCAAACATCACTACCTTTCTCTTTGACCGTTTTTATTTGGGTTCTAATATTGTATTTATTACATACTTAAAATTGTATTTATTTATCTATTAAGTATATATTCATATAAATCGTACACCTAGGACTACCTACACTACTGTATTTTCTTTTTCTTTAAAATCCATCCAAAGGTTGTTTTGAAAAGATCGCTCTTAGCGATAAGGCCGCCCATTGTGTCACCCTATGTAATGTTTTCTTCGTCTATTTTTTCTGTAACTTATATGGTGTACATAATAAAGAGTATTCTATTCTATCTCTTCTGCTTCACCCAAAGTCGGAGAAGTCATCCCATCCATAAAAAAAAGTTGCATACAAGTGAACTTTTGGATCTATTATGCCACTAATGCCGCGATAGTCTTGGTACTGATTACACAGGTTGGAACCAGGTTGGGCAGTATTTGAATTACTTGTAATTAAAATACGTAATTGAAATACAACTACGTAGGTATTTGGTATTTGTATTTCAATTACTTCTTTAAATGTAATTTGTATTTCGTATTTCAAATACCTGACGCCGAGGTATTTTGTTTTGAGGCAAAGACTTGAGGCTTCAAAATACATTTTAACAATAAAATACATTTAACCATCATTTAGCGATCGTGAGTGTGAGTGCGAGGCGAGACCTCGAGAGTGTAATGATGGTAATAAAGCAGCAACAAAACGCAAAAAACCGGCCAAGTGCGAGTCGGACTCGCGCACCGAGGGTTCCGTACAAACCTGTAGGTATATTATAAGCAAAAGTTGCGGTTTACGATTTATGACGTACTAAAAAAAAATCCTTACTAGATCTCGTTCAAACCAGTTTTCGGTGGAAGTTTAGGTGCATGGTACTATTCAGTTTAGAAAAAAATGATATAAGAAACCTCAATATAATTTCTGAAGACCTATCCATACACGTATGGGTTTGATGAAAAAAAATAATTGAGTTTCAGTTCTAAGTATCGGGACCCCCAAAATAAATTGTTTTCTTTTCTACTTTTGTGTGAAAATCTTAACGCGGTTCACAGAATACATCTACTTACCAAGTTTCCACAGCTTAGTTCTTATAGTTTCGAAAAAAAATGGCTGTGACATACGGATGAACAAACAAACAGACAGACAGACATGACAAATCTATAAGGGTTCAATTTTTTGCAATTTAGCTACCGAACCCTAAAAATCAATGATCCACCATTCCGAAACTGTTGAAATAGTAGACTCGGCCACCTGGTCTAGATTAATTATTTTGTAATTTGTATTTCAATTACAAATAGCTAAAATACTATATTTTGTATTTCAAATACCTTACTTAAAGATATTTTGTATTTCGTATTTTAATTACTTGCAATACAGTATTTTGTAATTTGTATTTTAATTAAAGCAAAGCATGTATTTTGCCTAGTCCTGGTTGGAACACAGTGTCACCGCCGGCAACTACACGGCCATTTGCAACGCCATTTGTTTCTCGCTTTGTAACCCAGGACCCAGATACGTCAAGAAATGAGCTTGGTCCTGCGAATATTGCACCCGACCCCAGGACCACCCCCAAAATGCACAGATCCATTAAGTTGTGTTCTGTGCGGACATTTTGAGCACCCGGCGATCTACTGCGGCTGCTCCAAAACCCCCAAACTCGCTTTCAAACTGGTTTAGCATGTCGACGCCCACCAATAGCGAGGAAGTCAACCTGTGAGGATCTCATCCTCCCAAGTGCACAACAGTGTTATCCCACAGAGGGATCCGATATTTCGTAAAAGGAAAGATCTTCTGACCGGACGGTTGGTGTGTCTGTTGGGCAACTGCCCAGTAGTTGATATTCAGACTGTTTTAAGGGTTCCGGGTCAGTGGGTCGTCTTAGCCGTAGCCAAATGGCAAAAATGGAACCCTTATAGATTCGTCATGTCTGTCTGTCTGTCTGTCCGTCCGCATGTCACAGCCACTTTTCTCCGAAAGTATAAGAGCTATGCTGTTGAAATTTGGTAAGTAGATGTATTCCGTAAACCGCATAAAGATTTTCACACAAAAATAGAAAAAAAACAATACATTTTGGGGGTCGGGGTAAAACATTTTTTTTTCATCAAACCTGTACGTGTGGGGTATCTATGGATAGGTCTTCAAAAATGATATTGAGGTTACTAATATAATTTTTTTCTAAACAGAATAGTTTGCGCGAGAGACATTTCCAAAATGGTAAAATGTGTGTACCACCCCCCCTTAACTTCTAAAATAAGAGATGAAAAAACTAAAAAAATATATATGATGTACATTACCATGTAAACTACCAGCGAAAATTGGTTTGAACGAGATCTAGTACGTAGTTTTTTTTTAATACGTCATAAATCGTAAATCGCAACTTCTGCTTGTAATTTAATAAATAAATAAATAAATAACTCATTTATTGCAGATAATTATATCGAATCCATAGTTTGTTAGTAAAATGCAAACTTAAAAAAACTAATGTTAGTATTAAATAAATATAACTATAATTGATTGAGTGGCAGATCAGGGCGGACTCATCGATGATGGCTACAAACCACTATATGACTGCGTGCAGTCGTATCCAGCGAGCCAGCATCGGAGAGTCCCACCGGTCCGCCAGTGCGCGAGTCCGACTCGCACTTGGCCGGTTTTTTATATTATGTTCAAATCGCTCGAAGAAAGCTGCTAGTGGGATAGTGTAGTGATAGATTTCGCTACGTTGTTTTTTTTTTTTATACCTCCACCACGTCACCTCAGTTGGATGCCATCACCAGTCAAACAGTCTCATCTGCTAACACAACGGCGGTGGCGATTTGACTCGTTAACAGATCACATTGGTAGCATTCATCATTTGAGTGAAGCCCAGTTTCAGATGAACATCGCTGGAAACCCTATGATGATGTGTACGACGAGAGGTAGGAACTGGATGGAAGCTGATGTAACATGGTCAAGGTAAAGTCGAGTGGCGACTATGCGACCACTAAGATTATGTCAGACTATGACAGTGCACAAGCTGTAAGGGACGGCTTTCTTCAGAGTCGTCGTAGATCTAGGCTCTACCATGTTTTCTAAGGGCTAACCTTAAACGCACGTAGTCGCGTGTGATAGCTAGTAGGTTTATCAATTGGTGTTTCAGATCCACGTAAGCTTATCTACGAGCTGCGCTATATCAGGTCTCTCCATGTCAATCAAAAGACGAATTACTTATTATTCAATCAAAATATCGTATGGTCACTAAAAGGTATGAAATAAAAAACAAATAATTTAAATAATAACTTTTTAACTAAAAAGTTATTTTTCAGTTTTAAATTTTTGGGAAAATGCTTGTTTATCAATTTTCAGTTTATTTTTAGACATGGCAGGCGTGTTTTTTATTTTCTTATTATATGTAAATGTATAGATAGATAATAAAGATTTATTACAATTTTTTCCAGTTCATCGTACGACTTTTCTATCTCTTCTACGCCAAAAAACCGGCCAAGTGCGAGTCGGACTCGCGCACCGAGGGTTCCGTACAAACCTGTAGGTATATAATATTATAAGCAAAAGTTGAGATTTACGATTTATGACGTATTAAAAAAAACTTCTTACTATATCATGTTTAAACCAATTTTCGCTGGTAGTTTACATGGTAATATACATCATATATTTTTTTTTGATTTATCATTCTCTTGTTTTAGAAGTAACGGGGTGGGGGACACACATTTTACCACTTTGGAAGTGTCTCTCTCGCAAACTGTTCAGTTTAGAAAAAAAATATATTGGAAACCTCAATATCATTTTTGAATAGATATATAAAGATACCCCACACGAATAGGTTTGATGAAAATTTTTTTTTTCGAGTTTCAGTTCTAAGTATGGGGACCCCCAAAATGTATTGTTTTTTCGTCTATTTTTGTGTGAAAATCTTGATGAACCGCTTCACAGAATACATCTACTTACCAAATTTCAACAGCATAGCTCTTATACTTTCGGAGAAAAGTTGTTCATCTATTATTTTCTCCAAACAAAAGCTCATTTTTCTGTTCAAATTATTGTACCTTTAATATCTTCTTTCATCTCTAGCATGTCTTGTTTTCCTGCTTTTTATCTTGCCGCATGCTAATTATCATAATTATTTTTTGATCACTTGGCGCTCTCTATGGGAACTGGCCAGCGCACAGCGCTTAGGAGTGTTACAACACCATCTGTGTGCGTGGAAATACTGTGTCCTTTAAAACGGACAAAATAAATTTAAGGGTTAATACTTCTTGTCTCAGTGACGATCGAGTTGTCTATATAGTTCACTTGGCGCCCTCTATGGGAACAGGTAAATGAGTCCTAAATGTGCGCGTCAAACTAGGACATGGCTAAGAAGTTCTGATGGATTATAATAGATGGCGCTGGTAGATACTTTGATCGATGATTTAGAAACGGAGATGTTATTTTGATTACTAGCACTTTTATAGTTAGTTTTTTTTTTAGTTTTGTGGTTATTGTTTCTGATGCTTTTGATTTACGAACTGTTATAATGTAATTCAAGTTCCAGTTTTATCGTAGACATGCTACATTAATATTTTGCACTTGAATAATGGTGTGTTCTTAGTACTTAACTTAACGAATTTGTAGTGTCATTTGAAAGAACGATTTTATACACTTTTTAATAAATTTTATTGTATATGCACTATGTTTTATATATTGTTCGTAGTAGTGTATGCACTGGTTTTATATTTTGATGTAGGTACTTATCACTTTGTTTTGGAACACTTAAATAATTTTAAAACTTAAGTAGGTATGTAATAGAGAGTACAATGTTGACAGTGTCGCAGTGGCGCCCTCTCACCTTTCCACCCCACCAATTCTTGTTATACCTAAATAATAAAATTAGTACAATAATATTATAGCTTGAAAACCTTGGCGCGCTTCTCTGAGTCTTACCATAGATAGCTCGTTCTCTCAGTGATAACCAAAGACATTACTAATTGTAGTTTGGTCCACCAAAAGTATAATTTTGTTTATGTTTCTATGGTGGTGGTTTAGCGAGAGAACACTGTATAATAAGTCTTTACTCAAAAGTAGTAACATCGTTTTCTATTTGGCGTGATTGTTAGATATTTATGTTGGTGACTGTACTAACCTAGAGCTGGCTATCGAACGGCCTAGATAAGCTTCCACTATTGGCGCCTGGATTCTAGTTGTTACTTACAATTTACAAACAATAATAAAATTATCAAATGATGTAGAGTACACTAACACACAACTAAGTATGTAGTAATGTGCACTGGAGCCTCTACTGCAGTGCGATTCTGTAAACATATCGAAGTGAACACTTAAGCGAAGTGAACGACAAGTGAGCTGTCAAACCATACAAACAAAGATGGCTTGATAGTCTGCTCACTTGTCGTTCACTCCACATAAGTGATGACGGTGAGATGTCGACAGAATCGACCGGCTGATCTCTTTCTACCACTCAAGGCTTGTTTATTCAAAGTAAGCATTAAAGCTTACAGTCGAAGAACCTGCTCAGACCACAGCTACAAGACTGCGAGCAATTGTTTAATCATCAAAATGGGTACAACCACAGCGATCATCGTCACGTGTCCCCTTCCGCTAGAAACTTGGATGCTCTTCACACTTCCTTACAGTACATTCTAGTACTGACTGTTATACTTTAATAGGTCACAGAAATTGCCATGCCAACCTATGTAAATCCGTCCAAATTTCAGCACTTTAAGTAGTTTTTCTGTGTCTGAATAATTTAGCTATGTCTGAGAATGTTTTCATATCTGCCGAGGTTGAGGAATAGTTCGAAAGGGTCAGTGCGTCCCTGGCACGCAAGGTGTTCAATGACACCTAGCTGCGGGCTAGAAGGTGACACTTATGAATTAACAATAGCACGCCTGAATCGAGGTGGCTCAACGAAACAGTGACTGGAAAGGTATAGGGAAGGCTTTTGCCCAGCAGTGGGGTGCTAATTTTGTTTTATTGGCTTATTATCTATAACCAACAATATTACCTACTGTTGATAACAGAATGTTAATTTGCATGGTTGCTAAGTAGGTAACTGAAGTAAACTTTGCGTGCGTTGCGGAGGACTTTGAAAGTAAAACGAGGAGTCTTACGCAGATGGTGGTTTATTGTAGAATCATTCTTAAAACATTATTCTTACATACTAAATGACATAGTTTACATCGCTATCGATCATTAACCTACCGCGTCTATCAACCATTGTTAGCTGACGTCAAAACACATGAAATGCCATGAGAACGTGAAACTCTGACAGCTATGGCGACGACGGCGCCTCAGTAATGAGCGCTAACTAACATGAAATATTCCTAAAACAAGGAAACAATGCATAACTCCTACTACTCAAGTTCGAAATTAACAAAGGAGCGACAGTCACTGAAGTGATTTATATCGTCACTTTGATTATTTCATTAGAGACTACCTACTTACTTACAAAACATGTTATTTCTATAATATTATAACCTAGTGATAATAAAATGAACTCTACGGTACAAAACTTAAGACTACAACTAGGTGCACACGGTGGCACACTTCACTGGTTTCATCGAGTTATAGTCGAGATATCCTAGTTTATTGACAGATCAAGGGTTCAATCTAATAACTAATCCGGGCTAATCTGCTTGCCCGGGTGTTCCGAATATAAATGTTGTTTTTTATTGTATTCCATTTACTTTTTTTTTTTTGTTTCTATTTATTTAAAGGAATTTTTATACCTAAAGAACATGTCAATTCCATCGTAACCTAACTTGAACTAAACTACATCTACTTACTAATTATGTCTTACGACTAAATAACATGAACAGCGCTTTAGCGGCTATTCATGTTACTTCATTTGGGAAAATAAACAGTTATACATTAAAATCAATAGATTTTCCACAAAATATTAAAAGTTATCAACAGTGCGCAATTCTAAGATGTTAAAACAAAGTTATTAGTGAACACCACATAGACAGGCATGCAAACAACACAGAAAGAGAGAGGGAGAGAGAATGAGTAGATTTTTAACTTGGTATTATAATCTAAACTTTTTTTTAAACAAGACCTCTAACATTTTGGAGCTGTGACAGAAATGAAGTGAATAAAGCCATAGCATGCGACGTTACACATCCCCTACCAGAATGCATAGGCGAAGATGTAGTCGAGCGTACTGACTAGTTTAAATATCTGAGATCTATACTTCACGATTCCGGCACAACACGTCTAGGTATTTCGACATCAAAGCTCGCATAATGGCAGCGTGGGAAGAATGGCGTGAGGTGACTGGTGTCATTTGTGACACAGATACAGGTAAGGTTAAAGGGACAGGTCTATAAATCCATCATTAGACCTGTCCTGTTATATAGAAGTGAAGCGTGGCCTGTACTTGAGCGGCACAAGCGGGAGCTGCGGATCACGGAGATGAAAATGTTGCGCTGGATGTGTGGAGTTTCTCGGAAGGACCGCGTGAGAAACTCCCGAATTCGTGCCAGCCTCCATGTCCGTGACATACTTAGCAGACAAACTGCAGGAGAGCCGCCTACGCTGGTACGGCCACGTCTTGCGTGCCACCTCCGCCGGGCCTTGGTAGAAGGGGAAAACCCAAAAAGTGCTGGCTTGATGTTGTCCAGTATGATATGCGTGCCAATGGACTCTCAACCAAGGATGCCGAAGACCGTGCGAAGAGGAGAAGAAAAAGCCGGAAAGCGGATCCCGGGCTCCGATGCAAAAACCAGCTGAGACGATCAGATGAGAGAGAGAGACAGAAAAGAAGTGAAGTCTTCAAGTATTGATTGTGCGGCGCGGGGGTGCTCGCAAGCCTGAGTTTGTACGAGAAGGACAATAAAAGGCAAATAATGTTCTTGCGCACACGGCACACCCCACGGCATAATAATATGTTTGTGCTGTGTACTACACAACTAATTTAGTTGCGAATATCAATACAATCACAAGTAATGCACAGATCAAACAAGAACACTGTTTCCAACAGTATTTGTCTTAACTTTAGCAGATTATACTTCTCGTTGTTTGTCTAAAACGAATTTTATCTAACTTCGTTTTAACTCAAAAGCCTCGGTATCAAAACGTCCTTTTCTCAGAATCTGTTAGTAGCAGAACGATATGTTTGCAAATCTTCCTATTAGCAAAATCTTCCAATCGTCAAAGTAAAGTTATGCTGGTAAATTACCATCACTTAACTTATATCACGTCTCACACATTATCATCAGTTTAATTATATTATTATTTAGCTTATGTTTATGTCACCAGAACATGGCAAACTCCGTAAGAATAAAATAAATCTTCAATAGATTATACTTTTTTATATATCGGTTTATTCATCTATTTTATGGTAGACCTCCCACTCTTGCGCACAAAAAGTTTTGGAATACTTTCATAGTGCGTACAACTAAGGAGTGGAACTTTTTAAGTTAAGAGTGAGAAGAAAAAAAACATACATTCAATTAAAAAAACTTTTTGGGGATGGATGACTTGTTAACCGACTTCCAAAATAGGGTATTTTTTATGTATGTACACCGAACACTCCGAGGTTTTTGATCCGATTTGTTTGTTTTGTGTGATTCTTTTTAGTTCGATGCGGCATTCTTGCTATTTGGTCCCGAATTTAATTCAATTTTAGATCAGTAGCTTTTATTTTATGAGCATTTTTGCTTTTATCATTTTTTTTTAGTTCCAAGTTCAATTCAGGTATGTTTTTTTTTTGTTAGATTGGCACAATTATTTTCCCTTTTGGCGCAACGTTTGAGTTTTATCTGTTATTTAGATTAAATAAAGTGCTAGTTTTATTAGTTAAATCATATTTAACGCGTATTGTAAAAACAACGAAAAAAGATTTTGTCTTAAATTTTGCATAGCCAATGCAATTTCGTGTTCGGAATCACTGAAAATGTTACAGAAGGCTTACGGTGAATCAATTTTATAAAAAAATGAAAGCGAGATGTGATGGCAGATTTGCCTCGCTCTGGTTGGCCACGAACGTCTGCAACTGAAGTTAACATCGCAAAATTGAAGGAAATGGTAAGTGAGAATCCTCATTCAAGTTTGAGAGGGATAGCCGCTGATTTTTGGATGTGTCATGATTCGGTCCGTAGCATTTTAAATAATCACTTGTTCCAAAAGACTGAATTTTCTCCAAAAACGCATTTGCATAAGAGTGAGAAACCGCGCCAAAGTCGATCAAAAGTCAAAGTTATGTTGACTGTTTTCTTTGAGTATCACGGTGTTGTGCGCTCGGAATTCTTGCGACACCCGACGTGGTCAAACGGTAAATAAAGACTATTATTTGAGCGTTATGCGGCGTTTAAGAGAGCAAATTAGACGAAAAAGGCTAGATTTTTTTACAGAATTTACTGGATTTTACACCACGATAATGCGCCTTCGCAGAAAGCCATGAATGTGAACGAATTTATGACCAAATACTCAACAAATACCATCGAGCAACCTCCTTATCCAACAGATATGGCTCCAGACTCCAGCCGACTTCTTTCATTTTACTAAACTCAAATGACCACCTCGTGAGAATTCACGACGAGAACAGCTGAACTCGATTCCGGAAAAAGCGTTCATAAAATGTTTTGATGATTGTATTACTCGTTGGTAAGCGTATCGTTTTTGAAGGTGGTAAAATAAATGTGTTATTGAGCTTTTCCCGGTTCTTTCATGATAGAGTAGTATCATTTTGAAACAACAAATCCTATCCTAATTCAATAGTTTCCTATGTTTTTTTTTTATACAAAACGGGGAAACTCTTTGCCCAAATCTCACCTGATGGAAAGTGATGATTAGGCCGAAGATAGAAGCGAGCTTTACCCGGAATCCTCTAACACAAAGAAACTGGCTATCATAACTCTAACTGCCGGAACACAACAATGCTGTTAACATTGTTGTTATGGCGACAGACTTAGACATGATGGTGGTAGCTTGCCAGGCGGACTTAGAAGTCCTACCACCAACCAAACCGAGCAAAAAATTTGCCCCCGCTGGGAGTCGAACCCGGAACCTCTGGGTCTGAATCAGGTGGTATATCCACTAGACCACGGAGGCGGTTAGTGTCACCTGTTAAGCACCACCCGGGGACCACGGGTAGGGATTCGCTGAAGGGTATTCTCCTTTTTAAGAAAATATTGTTCATAAATTTACGTGATACTTTATAAACTTACAATATCTGCTATTTTCCGGTGGCAATTATACTAAAATACAAACGTAACGGAGATATTAAACATCTGGTGTGGATACAACCTGTGTGGACCGGTGTGGACGACACCCTTTTGCAATCGAATGTCCCAAGTACAGAAGCTTACGGAGACTTTGGTAGCGGAAGTTGGTTTTGTGGAATAGGTCGTTTTGCTAATAAGACGTTTTGATACGGAGGCTTTAAAAATTGTACAAAGTTCGTTGTTATTTGACAAAAAAGAAATAAAGAAAATGCTCCAAGACTATGACTTCAAATGGATCTTCGCACTCATACGCATTTGTCGATGTCGGACACTCTCGAAAGTACACTTTACATGTGCCGTCTTGTCTCATGCCAGCCGCAGACATCGTCGTGTTACTGACAGTTGCTTCTCCATAGATTTCAGTGTTCCCTCTTTGTATCAGTGATCGCCGTACTAGACGGCTCACTGGATTTTATGTGGACAGTCACGACGTCATCCGGGTGCTCAGCATATTATTAAGGATTATTTTAATCAAATGGGTTGATGTTAGTTTTATCAAGTGTCTTGCATAACTGTGCTTGCTGTATCTGATACCATTTGTCTCTCAGAATTTAATACTGGATGTTTGCGTTTTTGACGTGGTGACATCGTGGCTTTGTAAATTATACTTCATTGCCTCCTCGCATTTTTGGATCTTGACTGCATTCTCACCTAGTTTATCCGAGTAGAGTTGCAGGGTACATTGTAGTTCTTCTCTTAGAACTTGCTTCATTTCGCTGCGCAAGTCTCGTGATATTTGTAGTGTCATGTCATCAACATGGTGTGTAGTAGCAATATCGCATCTTTCACCTTCATAATCTGCAGTGCACTGGCAGAACGGCTCGTCCTCCTCATTCAGAGAACAGTCACCGTTGTTTAGACAGTGCTCATGGCACGCGTTAACTTCGCACCGTTCCCCTGTGTAGCCGGCAGTACATCTGAAATAATGAAGAAAAATCAATAAAACAAGTATTTTTAATTTGTGAATTCGTGTAACAAATACACAAGGGGCGTCCACTGTGCTATGTTTAAGACGCTCTAAACATTTTTCATAAATAGAAGTCATCGGTGATGGAATCATCGTGAGGAACTTGGACTTAAAATTAAGAGAAGCCCGAAGCCGCCAACTCACTTTGAGCAAGCATTCTGCTGATAAATGCTCGCACCCTCTTTATATGAGTAGAAACTTGACCTAGTAACGGAGCCGGTAGATATTTAGTAGAGTATTAATTTTCTAATTACATGGCGGGATGGAAAATAAAATACCTGCAAGTAGGTTGCCCCTCAGTACTGACACTACAATTTCCATGCAGACAATAGTCTTTGCAAGTGGAAACGTGGCATCTTTCACCCTTATAATCTGCTGTGCACTGGCAAACTGGCTTCTCCGCCTCATTCACGGAACAGACTCCGTTGTTTAAGCAGTACATATGGCACGGGTTAGCTTCGCACCTTTCCCCGGAGTAACCAGCTTCACAACTGAAATAATGAAGATAAGAAACAGCGTGACTCAATGAACAAGGAAACCAACATTATTTGTGACTAGTAGTAACAGGTGAACGAGGTGCGCGACCGGTACGCTGCGACTGTATAATGTGACAAAGATATAAAATCTGTACAACACCGACTTAGTTTATTAGACAACTTTTATTTACTGTTAATATTTCAGGGGAAGCAAGTTCTCTTGAATAGGAATAGTTTATTGCCTAGTGTTATCTTCACTAGTTCCTATTGAGATGAACATGTTTAATTTATTAGACGACTGCCTAAAAACAGGAGTGTTATGTTTTCAGGGTTCATGTGTGTATGTATGTATGTTTGTTTGTGATTTCAACGTTTGTCGTGTCGTTACAAGCGTTGCGTTATCTTGAGTAACATAAAACTAGTGAAAATTAAAAAAAATATATAATATATTTAATGGGGTAGCCATGGATCATAAAAAAACGGTAATTCTTTAACGGTTTCGTCTAAAGCTTGCTTAGTAAATAACAAAAATAAATATACAACAGTAGTACTTATTTAATATGCATTCGTTAGCTAATAACAAACGAAATTAAATAAATGTAGGACTAGTAAATAACCCACATAAAAACAATGAATGTATCAATAATTTGCAACGTATACTGTCCTCGTCTAAACCTTACTTAGTAGATAACAAAAATATAAAAAAAACAGTGGTATATAATATCCATCATTCGCTAATCATTCAGTAGTTTTCGGTTCTTAACTTGCTTCCTTTCTAGAAAAACATAACATTATTATACGGATACTTTATGAAACGAACATTTCCTTTCCATAAGAGTGGTGATCAGACGTATCCCGGAATAGATTCCCATAGGACGTTCCACATCACCTATTACCCCAAAATGTCCATCCCCGCCATTTATGGCTTTCACTAAAGAGGTTGGCGAGTTTGATGGCACGGTTGGCGCAGTGGTTGAGCGATCGGCTGCTGCGTCGCGTGTCGTGGGTTCGATTCCCGCACGGAACAAATATTTTTATGGCCTACAGATAGTTGTTCCAGGTCTATTTGTTTGTGCATGTGACTTTGTATGTTTGTAAACGCACCCACGATACAGGAAAAATTCCTAGTGTGGGGCATCGTTTTATTAAAAACTAGCTGACCCGCGCAACTTCGTCTTCGTCACATTTTCCATTATTGCTCCGCTCTTGTTTGTCTTAGCGTGATAATATATATCTATCTAACACTGAAAGAATTGTTTAAATCGAACCAGTAGTTCCTGAGATTAGCGCGTTCAACCAAACAAACAAACTCTTCTGCTTTATAATATTAGTATAGATGAAAAATAAATAAATCAACTTGACTCAAATTGCAAGATACTTTATAATAGATAGATAATTACTTCGCACTTCATTATTTAGGCCAAATCCAGCCAAACCTTTTTGTGACTTTTGTCTATCTACTTATCTAGTAACCTAGTAAAACGAATGAGCGAACATTAAGAACAATTTACGACGATGTTTTCTAATCAAGACCAAACCTTTCAAAGATAGAACTGCAAAGACACCTACAAACCTCAAAGATGGTACCAGACATGGGCGAACGTCATTCTTTCAAGGAAAATCTTAACACCGCGATTCAGAAAATTGACGTCACACGCCAACGCCATTTATCGTGCAGTACTGCACGCAGTTGATCTGTAGGTATAGTCCAGTCTAAGTTTGATAGATGGCGCTATTTCAATATTTTACTTCGGAAAGACTATAATAATTATAATTTTATTAATTCTCATTTTTTTATTATAAGGTATGAACTGATTACGATGAAACAAAAAACTTAATATTACTACAATTTACGCACAGTTTATTGTTATGTATAAAAGTTACGTGAAGTAATAATGATACTAAGGGCGGGTTGTATCAAACAGTTGGTTAACGTAACATACGTACGTCAAAAAGTTACAATTACGGACGATGTTTGACGTTCGTTAAATAAGAAGCGTTGTTTCAAAACATTCTGGTATAAATTCCTGCTCAGCGCAATAGCTAAGTTATTGACACAGGTCCTACCTAAATAGAGTTTTTTGCATTCCACCACTTATTTGTGTCATCAGAAGAACTGGTATTGAGGAATTCAAAAGAAATTTCACAATATTGTTCTATTTGACGCAATTAAAGTTACGTTAACCAGTGCTCAGACCATCTGTTAATGTAAACGTTATATTTTACGTGCGTTAACGCTGACATTTTGTGAAACAACCCAATTTTTTGATTTGACGATAGTTAGCACCATTTTTAACGTTTACGCGTGCGTTAAGTGTAGTTGAAACAACCCGCCCTAAGTGCACATAACCCTAATTTTAATTCTGGAAAACTTTAAATTCAAATATCTATTGATAGACTGAACCGATTGCAATGAAACAAAAACTATATGTTACTTCAAGTTACGCTCAAACCTTGTGTATAAAAGTTATCTACATTGCTTTCGCAAATTTTACGTGATGCCCGAACAAATAAACAGATAAACACACAAAAATCAGAAAAATGCTGGAAATGGGTTCTATTGGTTGTTCTTTAACAACCTAGCTATTTTGTTTGGATTTTTTTTTTCATGTACAAAAACCACTTTTCTACAGTTTTATTATATGTATAGACTAGCTGACCCGCGCAACTTCGTTTGCGTCACATTTTCCATTAATGCTCCGCTCCTATTTGTCTTAGCGTGATGATATATTTGCCGACAAGATTATAAAAAAAAAAACAAAAATTCCTCATTGCCCCCATACGCCTTTAACACAGCCCCTGCACGAGATTCTATGGTCTTACTTGCTCCGGACGAGGCTGAAGTAGAGGCAGTCATTAATAACCTAAAAAATGATTGTGCCACAGGTTGGGACTCTATTCCGACTAAACTCCTCAAGCTGGGAAAGGAAGTGCTAGTTCCACCTATTACAAAACTCTTTGAGGCCTGCTTTGAACAAGGTGTTTTCCCTCGTATCTTTAAAAAATCTCTAATCACACCTGCTCACAAGAGGGGAAACCAGGACGATATAAAAAACTATAGACCCATCTCAGTTCTGTCAACACTATCAAAAATATTGGAAAAATTGCTGAACCGTAGAACTCATGAGATATTAGAGCACAACAAAATAATTTCGGATTCCCAATTTGGCTTTAGGCCCAGGAAAAGCACCGCAGATGCAGTTAATCAACTTGTTGATTACGTGACTGGAAAACTCGACGCAAAGCAGAAATGTCTTGGTGTTTTCCTGGACCTGGCCAAGGCATTCGACACCGTCTGTATTCCAACTCTTGTGACTAAGTTGGAGCATGTTGGAATACGGGGAAAGGCTCTGGGAATTTTTACAGACTTTCTTAATGACCGGACACAAAAAGTAAAGATAGGTGATGTCATTAGCAGCGAGGCCAGGATTGATTACGGTGTGCCTCAAGGTAGCTGTCTGTCCCTTAGTCTTTTCCTGGTCTACGTGAATGACCTATACCAGCAGTCTCTTAGTTGTGGCAGAATATTTAGCTATGCAGATGATACGGTATTATTATTCCACGGTGAGGGTTGGGACGCGGCACGGAAAGCTGCTGAGACAGGCTTACGTAAAATAATCCATTGGCTGGAAGTTAACTTACTAACCCTTAACATCTCGAAAACCTCTTTGTTGCAATTTACTTTCGCCAAAACCAAAACTACAGTAATTTAATAAGTCTCAAAGCACATTCCTGTGACATCGCAAACATTGGAACTACATGCGCATGTCTTCCAATCACACAACAAAAAACAATGAGGTACCTGGGAGTGATTCTGGATGAGGGACTCAGCTGGCGTCCCCACATTGAACAGACCTCCTCCCGTGTTAGGAAACTTATATGGGCATTTAAAAAACTACGACAAGTAGCCGAGTTCAAGCTTCTCCACACGGTTTATCTGGCACTGGCTCAGTCAATTGTGGGATACTGCATTACTGCTTGGGGAGGTGCTTGTAAAACCTACATGATTCGCCTCGAGAGAGCCCAACGTTCTCTGTTAAAGGTTTTTCTCTGTTAAACTTTCAAGCCGTACCGGTTCCCCACAAAAACTCTGTATGAACGCTGCCAGGTACTTACAGTGAGACAACTATACCTGCTCAATGTCATATTAAAACAGCATGAAAAAACACCGAAAAATCACACAACGAAACAGAAGAGAACTATCGGCAATGCATGTAGCACAGTTAAATGTAAGACCGCATCCGCTCGACGGCAACATCTTTATTTATCTTCCTATTTATAGGTATAATAAAGTAAACATCATCCTCAACTTCAACACACTAACAAAATACAACCGACTTCCAAAAAAAAACACTACAAAGTAAAAAATAACTTTAATTTCGGAAGTCGGTGTTTTTGTTAGTTTCAACGTATTTTGACACCGACTTCCGAAATTAAAGTTATTTTTTACTTGGTAGTGTTTTTTTTTGGAAGTCGGTTGTATTTTTTTTGTAAAAAGTTTTTTATTTTTCACTTTTTAGTGGTGCTCCACACCTATCAACACCACTGCAAAATCGCAGAAAAGCAAAATACGCAATTTTGATTATCAAAGAATCATCTAAATAGTCAAATTCCAGCTATTTCGATTTAAAATCCAAAGTTCGTAACCGATTTTGATATGATTTAAATGGGACCAATCTGCAAGTATATCCTTTCAGATAAAATAAAAATTTTTCAAATCGGTTCATAATTGTCGGAATTATGAGGTAACAAAAATAAAAAAATAATAAAAAACCGAATTGATAACCTCCTCCTTTTTGGGAAGTCGGTTAATAAAACGAAGATCAAACTAAATTCTTGGCTTCAAACACTAGATTACCAACAAACGGAAAACTTAATAAAAAAACAGTGGTCCAATTGACTAATTGTTAGGTCGGCAAACTAATACACCCATGTATAACTCAACTTCACTAACACCACACACCAAACATAGACTCATTACAATCACAAATTCACACCTAAGCATTAACACATACACACACACCACACAAGAGCATGCTGCATTATTTTAATTGTTATTTTTCTTTTTTAATTTCTGATGCAAAATGATATGAACCCCAGTACCAAATAACGGGTGAAGACACACTCCTGTAACACAGGTCTCACCTAGCACAGGAGTCAGGGTTTCAAATGAAGATGTATAACTTTTCTTTGTGTCAATAAAAAAAATGTTTTTTTTTTTCTTTTTTCTTTTTATATATATATATAGCCTTCCTCGATAAATGGGCTATCTAACACTGAAAGAATTTTTCAAATCGGATCAGTAGTTCCTGAGATTACCCCCTACATACAAACTTACAAACATAAAAACTTACAAACAAATGTTACCTCTTTATAATATAAGTATAGATTAGTATAGATAAAACGTAAACTAAGTATACGACATGGTGCTGGTCACGTGACCCCTCGAAGGCTAGCCAATCTATACTAATATTATAAAGCAGAAGGGTTTGTATATTTGTTTGTTTGGTTGAACGCGCTCATCTCAAGAACAACTGGTCCGATTTGAAAATTTATGTCAGTGTTAGATAGCCCATTTATCGAGGAAGGCTATAGGCTATATATCATCACGCTAAGACCAAAAGGAGCAGAGCAGTGATGACAAATGTTACGTCGTAATATATACAATTAGCTTTTGCCCGCGACTTCGTACGCGCATATTCCATTTATTTCCGTTCCCGAAGGAATTTCTGGGAATTCTCTTTAGTTCTCGTTTACGGAGAGGCGGGCGTGGAGCGTCGCGTGCGGCGTGGCGGCCCGCACTAAATTCAAATGTATGGCTTTGTATGAGAGTGTTCATGGAGAAGCAATTTTAAGCCCATGACGTTGCAGGCGACGTCGAACGTGGCAGCTGCCAACCCGCTACCGCCGATAAGCGTGGCTTAGACTATTTCATCAATTTCTCCGAAAATCCACGTCACATTATCGAATTTGGGTACAAAATTCTATTGATTCCATGCTAATTCTTCTAATTAAAAATTTATATAAAAATGTTTTTTGTTTTACTAATTTTCAAACATCAAATAATTAAGAACATAGTCTAATGTAACATTTACATTTTCCAAAAAATACGACAAATCATTTAGACGTGATTCTCATTTTAAATCGGCTACTTATCTGATCGGTTTCTGCGGCTTAGGCCAAGGGTTGAGTCTAAATGTTAGTAATTTTTTTAGTTGGTTGTGAGTAATTCTTTTACACGTAATTTTTTTTATCATTTTAGACTAGATGCGACCGGTGTTTCCTAGCTGACTGCGACTGAGAAGATACACCAAAACAAGTTCAGAGGTCTCTTATAAAGTCCATGCAATCGTACTGGGCAAATCATATGAGAACCATGTATGTTAAAGTACTGGTTTGAGTGGACCTGTCTAGACAGTGCAAGCATTTGCTAGTTGTCGTGTAGCTGAAACTTAGAACTTTATGGAGCTCAACAACTTGACGTACAACACCATAGTACGGACATTTGTGTAGGCCGCATAAAGAACTCAAACCGCCAGACTAACATTAAATAAATTGAACCCCAAACATAGCAATCTACATGGTCCTCATATTCACAAATTCACAATACGTTATTATGAGGACCAAAATGGTATTTAGAGGAAAGAACCTCACAGATTTGAGTGGACCTGTCCAGTCAATGCAAGCCATGGTCAGTAGTCGATTCGCTCATTTTAGAATCAATAAGAAGAAGCTCATCGACTCGACGAGAACAATGCCAATGAAAGAACATTTGTGTAGGCCACAAAAGTACTCAAACAAAATACCAGCAAGTGGTAGTCCCTCAGTACCTACTGACACTACAGTTGTCTTGGAAACAATAACCCTTGCAAATGCATACGTCGCATCTTTCCCCAGAGTATCTGAGTATCTATCAATTGAAACAGTGAGAATACAAATGTTTGTAACTAGTTGTAACAAATAAACAAAGTAGGTACACAGCTCCATTAGTTTATAAGACAGCAGTTGACATTTTTTTTATACAAAACGGGGAAACTCTCCCAAATCTCACTTAATGGAAAGTGATGATTAGGCCGAAGATGGAAGCGAGTTTCACCTGGAATCCTCTTATGCAGAGGAACTGGCTAACATACCTCTAACTGCCGGAACACAACAATGCTGTAAACATTTTTTTTATGGCGACAGACTTAGACATGATGGTGGTAGCTTGCCAGGCGGACTTAGAACAAGTCCTACCACCAACCAAACCGAGCAAAAAATTTGCCCCCGCTGGAAATCGAACCCGGGACCTCTGGGTCTGAATCCGGTGGTATAACCACTAGACCACGGAGGCGGTTAGTGTCACCTGTTTAGCACCACCCGGGGACCACGTGTAGGGATTCGCTGAAGGGTATTCTCCTACGGACGCGGGTGACTCGGCCCCCTAACATTGTTGTGAAACAAACATCGTGAGGTAACTTGGGCTTCAAATTAATACGAGTCTGAAACCGTCAACTTGCTTTGAGCAAGCGAGCTGATAAATGCTGGCACCTCCTCTGTATGAGCAGAGACTTTGACAGTAACGAGCCGATAGATATTTTGAAAAACTGGCCAAGTGCAAGTTGGACTCGCACACGAAGGGTACCGTACCATAGACCTTAGTATTTATTATTTTTTGTTATAGCGGCCAAAGCACGGAACAGAAAAAACAGTGGAAGTGCAGTTCAAAACTGCAACTCCAAACGAATCACATTTTATGGAATTAATTTTGAAAACAGTTATCCTATTTATCGATTTCGACATAGGTTCATGTGCCACAGCCGTCATCGAGTTAAGCAACTTTTAGTATCCCACATAGACTAATGAAGCGAATCTCAACCTTATTGCCAAGGAGCTTAAGTTTATAATTGCAACTATTTAAAATACCGCCAGATGTGATCAAGTACCTGAATTTACTCGTAAATTAACTTGTAATGATTTCAGAAAACGGAACGCTGCCACCTTGCGTACTTTTTGTTTTGCCTTGAAGCAAAATAAATCGTAGATATAAGGTCGAAAGTATATATTAAAATATATGATAGGTTCTGAGTCTTATGCTTGTTTTGAACAAAATGGAAACAACCAATCAAACTTGTCCTTTATTTGTGGTGGATAATATTATTATAGGTTTAATTTTGTGAGTTTGGTGACACAGGTTCCGATACAAAAATCGTCGCATAGGCACTTCCACTGTTTTTTTCTGTTCCGTGGGCCAAAGCAATACATAATCTGTGAAAATTTACAACTATCTACCTGTTACGGTTCTTGAGATACGGCCCGCTGACAGACAGACGGACGGACGGATACACCGACAGATGGACGGATGGACGGACAGTGGAAGATTAGTAATAGTAATAGTAATAGGGTTCCGTTTTCTGTGCAAAAAAATACATGATAGAATGTTACGCCAAATACCTGCAGATACGTTGTCCCTCAGTACCAATACTGCAGTTGCCTTGCAGACAATAGTCCCTGCAAGTGGAAACTTCGCATTTTTCACCCTCATAATCAGCTGTACACTGGCACACTGGCTTCTCCGCCTCATTCACGGAACACACTCCGTTGTTTAAGCAGTACATTTGGCACGGGTTAGTTTCGCACCTTTCCCCGTAGTAACCAGCTTCACAACTGAAATAATGAAGATAAGAAACAGCGTTACTCAATGAACAAGGAAACCAACAAATATTTGTGACTAGTAGTAACAGGTGAACGAGGTGCGCGACCGGTACGCTGCGACTGTATAATGTGACAAAGATATAATATCTGTGCAACACCGACTTAGTATAATAGGCAACTTTTATTTTGTGCCAATATTTCAGGGGAAGCAAGCTCTCATGATGAAAAAGAATTATTTATTGCCTTGTGTTATCTTCACTAGTCCCCATTGAGATGAACATGTTTTATTTATTCCACGACTGCCTAAAACACAGGAGTGTTATGTTTTCAGGGTTCATGTATGTATGTTTGTGAGTTTCTTTATACCACCATAACTTCTAAACGGCTAAACTGATTTCAAGGTTTGTAGTGTCGTTACAAGCGTTGCGATATACTGAAAAACATTAACCAGTGACAATTAATTAAAAAAAAAAGTATAATGGGGTAGCCATGGATCAGGAAAAAAACGGTATTATTTTAAATTCTTAAAAGGTAGGCAAATTTATTTTTCCCACCTTACCTTTACCTTTTTAACTACCCTTACTACCATCGTCTAGAAAAAAAATATATAACACTAGTTTGATGCATTCAATATGCATTCGTTCGCTAATATCAAACAAAGTTAAATAAATGTTGGACTAGTAAATAACCCACAGAAAACAATGAATGCATCAATAATTAACAACAAATACTGTCCTCGTCTAAACCATGCTTAGTAAATTACAAAAATGTATAACAATAGTGTTTAATATCCATTCATTCGTTAATAATTCAGTAGTTTTCGGTTCTTAACTTGCTTCCTGTTTAGAAAGTCATAACATTATAATACGGATACTTTATGAACCACATGTCCTATTACCCCAAAATGTCCATCTCCGCCATTTATGGCTTACACTAATCGAGAGGTGGGCAAATATACGACATGGTGCTTGTCACGTGACCCCCCGAGGGCTACCCAATCGTAATATATCAAACTAGCTGACCCGCGCAACTTCGTCTGCGCCACATTTTCCATTATTGCTCCTCTCCTATTTGTCTTAGTGTGATGATATATAGCCTATAGCATTCCTCGATAAATGGGCTATCTAACACTGAAAGAATTTTTCAAATCGGACCAGTAGTTCCTGAGATTACCCCCTACATACAAACTTACAAACATACAAAGTTACAAACTTACAAACAAATTTTACCTCTTTATAATATTAGTATAGATTAGCTGTTGCCCGCGACTTCGTACGCGCATATTCCGTTTATTTCCGTTCCCGTAGGAATTTCGGGAAATCCTCTTTTACCCAATCGTAATATAATATATCAAATTAGCTGTTGCCCGCGACTTCGTACGCGCATATTCCGTTTATTTCCGTTCCCGTAGGAATTTCGGGAAATCCTCTTTTATTGCTCGTTTACGGAGAGGCGGGCGTGGAGCGTCGCGTGCGGCGTGGCGGCCCGCACTAAATTCAAATGTATGGCGATGTATGAGAGTGTTCACGGAGAAGCAATTTTATGCCCATGGCGCTGCAGGCGGCGTCGCAGGCGGCGTCGAACGCGGCGGCTGCTAACCCACTACCACTAATTTATTGATTTAAAACAAGCGTTTTAGCAAAACACTAATTTATCAATTTCACCGAAAATCCAAGTCACTTTATCAAATTTGGTGACAAAATTTTATTGATTCCCTGCTAATTCTTGTAATTGAAAAAAGAGATATAATTTTTTTTTATTATCTTTCAAATATCAAATGAATTATTAAAAGGATTTTCTAATCTAACATTATCAGTTTCCAAAAATTACGACAAGTCGATTACACGTGATTCTCATTTTAAATCGGCTACTGAGAGGAATCTGCGCCTTAAGACAAAGTTTTAAGTTTAAATGATAAATTATATTTATTTTGTAAGTAGGTTGTAAATAACTTTGTCTTAAGGTGAATGCTCCAACCAGCCCGCGAAATTCAAATATTTTTATGTTTTGTGCAATTTTCCGGTCAGTGTGAAGCTGTATGATGGACAAAATACAATTCGCGGCCGTAACGCATATTTATCTAAAAAATTATACCCATTTTAATTATCAATATAACCCTCTAAGTTCATACAATTCGATTGAATGACTTTTTCACGAAATAACATTCAATCGAGTTCCATGAACTTAGAGGGTTATATTGATGATTCAAATGTCTATAATCCTTTAGATAAATGCTTTTTACAATCGCGAACCGTATTTTGTTTTACATACAGTTTCACATTGACCGGCAAATTGCAAAAAACTTAAAAATATTTGAATTTCGCGGGCTACCCTGGAGCTTCCACCTTAAGCGTCACACTTCAATAATTTTTAGTAATTTTAAACTAGTTGAGGCCGGTGTTTCCTAGCTGACTGCTCTGAGAAGAAACACCAAAACAAACTCAGGGGTGTCTTTTAAAGTCCATACTATCGTGCTGGTCAAATCATAATATGAGAACCATGTAGGTTAATGTCTGAACTTGTGGTATTTTGAGGAAAGCACCACACAGATTTGAGTGGACCTGTCCAGACAGTGCCTAGAACTTTAAGGAGCTCAACGGTCTGACGAACAATACCAAAGTAAGGACATTTTGTGTAGAGAACTTAAACGGCCAGACTAACATTAAATGAAATGAACCCCTAATATAGCAATCTAAATGGTCTTCATATTCACAATACGTTATTTATTTATTTATGTACACACAATATACTTTAAAAGAAAATTTTGTACGGCGAAAAGAGCACAAAGGTTCTGCTTAAATATCAAAAGAAATTTGTACCAGCAGACCTGCGACAGAAGATTTTTTTTTTATTTGTATGTTGATCTGAAATGGTCTTTTGAGGAAAGAACAGCACTTAACTACAGCACTTCCCTCAGCTATGACTTTTGAGCAACATTTACAATTCATAATGGTACGAATTTTTTTTAGAGTCACATAAAAGTTAAATAATTATCAATACTCCTGTGCACACTAATAAAATGCACGCTAATAACGGCCCTCACCTGCTTATCAACTTCGATGCGCAAGTCGGCGAGAAGAACGTCGTAAGCGCCGTGGACTGCGCGTCACTTACGCGTTGCGCTCATCAAGTTGGTTCTCACAGTTTATTTAACGGTTTAATAAAATCACTGGTTGATTTCGTTTTAGTCTTTACTTTGTTATTATGAGTATTTATCATGATATAAATAAAGATTCACATGTTTTATAGTCGATGCTATTGGCTTTACAAGTATCAGAACACGGCACTTCTAGTTTGCGGGTTTTAAATTATTTAGACGAAGAAATTAATGCATGTATCAGTCGCGCACCGTATCGAAGATCTACTTACCTGCATTTAGGATGTCCCTCAGCGCTGACAGTGCAATTTCCTTGGAAGCAGTAGTTGTGACATACTGAACCGTGGTGTTCCTCCACATCCGGTATTATAGTCTTCAAAGCTTCACAGGGCTCGTTTCCCAAGGTTTGTTCCTCAATTGTGTAGTTAGCTGCTGTGAGTCGACACCACCCACAGTCTCTGCTAGACTGTGTATAAACAACTGGTGCCACACCGTGTTGTTGATGCTTTGGTAACTGCATAATGCCATGTCGATCGTAGCTGTTCCAGTAAATGAAATCTTTTGATATAGTTAAAGCAGCTGCATATTTTTCTGATCCTATTAAATAAAATGTTTGTCTGTTTTCTCCCTTCAAGTCGGCACTTTTGATACAAAGATTATATGTAGTCTCATCAATCCAGTACATTGTCTTCGTTTGTTGGTCAATAGCCAAACTCTGACGAAAGTAAACATGTTCGTTTATTAAAACTTCTCTCTCGGAGCCATCAAACGCAGCCCTCTCTATGTTATCATCTGTGACCCAGTAAATATACCTGTAATTTTAAATAACTGTAAGTAATGACAATTTCAACATGAGTCTTAAAACTACAGTTAATTGTTCTATTAACGACGTACCCTCCACAGCTGTCTACATCTATATCCGTGAGGTAGTCATCTGTCGTAGCTATAAGATTTCCGTCAACTGCTACGTTAGACGAAGCAGGTTTTAATAATAACGAGTATATATTATTATTCTTGTAATCACTCCAAAATAGTAATTCTGTGACCGGGTCGTAGGCGAGACTGTTGTAAACAGAACTTGTTGGTCTCGTTACTAAAGTTTTCATTTCCTTAGTTGTTAGGTCAAAACTGTGTATGGACCACGTATTGTGGTGATCGGCAAACAGCACCCTGTAGTGAACTGGATCGTACGTGACAGAAGTGATATAATGAGCTGACGGAATATCTGCGGTGTACGTTACTGTTCCCTTGTAAAAGAACTGTAATCGTTTCTCTTCGGCCACGACGATGTCTGAAACATTAAAATAACATTTTTTAATCCGATTTCTAAACAGAGCTGCAGAGCTCCCCATCACTCTTGTCATATAATACGATGCTCATACAAATAGTTTCGAAATTACCGACAGTCTCGAGAACTAAATACGTAAACTCTTTTTATCTCTGTACATCATCATAACAACTAACTAAAATGATTACATAGTGTTACAATAGGCTGTTATATCGTGACTAAGGGCGAATGTTTTGAACGATACGATACGTAGTTTACAATGGTTTAAAATGATGGGCACCTAAATTTCATAATTGTGCGTTTTTAGGGTTCCGTACATAATAGGTCACCTACTATTGAAAACTATTACTAAGTCTCCGCTGTCCTTCCGTCTGTCCGTTAGTCTACAGCGCTCCAAAAATTACATTTTTTTTCTAAAAAGTTCTAAATTGGAGTTTCAGTTTTAAAGTCGGGGTTGGCAGTATCGCTCATATTATTTGCATAAAACATCTAAGAACACTTCAATGACTACACGGCGTCGTATAAATTACTAATTAATGTAAACTGTTCCGTTGTGAAATTATAGATAACTAGCTTGTGCCAGCGGTTTCGCCCGCGTAATCCCTAGGGAACATACTCCCGGAATATATATAACCTATTTACCCTCAAAGTTCCCGTTCCCGTGGGATTTCAGGGATAAAAACTACCCTATGTCCTTCTCGGGTCTCAAACTATCTTTTTACAAAATTTCATCCAAATCGGTTCAGTGGTTTAGGCATGAAGAAGAGACGGACAGACAGACAGACAGACAGAGTTACTTTCGCATTTATAATATTAGTTAGGACTCTTTGGTCGCGCAGAGTAAATCTATAGGATTTTTTTTGTAGTCCCTCCCTACTGGCAAATGTCCGCACACGACATTGTAAGTACTTTCTCGGGCAAAGCAAATCAATACTTTTTCAGAATATATACCACACATGGCGATGCACATATTTTAGTAATCTTTATCTTTTTTAAAACGTTTTCACGTTAAAAGACTCACAAGGTTCACTCTACAAGATAGTCGTAAGAGATGAATTCGTAAACCAGTTGATTCCGGCGGATTTATTTTTTTGTTTACAGAAAAATAACCATAGTAAAAATAAATTACATAGTCGTAATTCACTTTCTCTAAAATATTAGTATTAGTAGATTATATTTGGGGATTATACTTAGCTGTAAGAGCGCTAAGAATCCTTAACGTCGGTACTCAAAATTAGTCATCTAACTAAGTCATTAACTCCGAACATACTGACAGTTAAAAAGTCAAGTCAACCAAGGGTTCTTTTTTAAAAGCTTTTTAATGGTGTAATTATCATATCTTTGGAGTAAAATTTTTCACATGTTACGGTAATTTATCTCCAAACGGACCTAAAATTAGAAATAGTTATATGTATTTATAGCAAAAGTCCTTTTTAATAGCTCTTTCCACCGATGACGCAAAAATATGCTTAACTCAAGTATTCAACATTATTTGTCTGTTCAGTTTTAATTTCATTCATTAACTCGAATGAAATCATAATAAAATTAACTAAAGTTGAGGAAGTAGCAAATGATCTTCTAGATAAGGGCTTTCCAACGGAACATTTGGGTATCTTCCCATAGTTGGATGACCATTCTCTTAGATTCTCTACATGATTGAAAATACTATTTTACATTATGCAGAGTCACAGGCAAATTATGTGCAATATTTAAGATCGATAAATTTATACCTAGTATTTTTTTTTATTAAACTAGATTTCATTTAAATAATAAGAAATATTTTTCACTCAGCTATATTTAACATACTTTATTATGAAAGTCCTCAAACTCCATTTTTTAAACTAAAATTTATGTGATTTGTGCGAAAAATGGTTCGTGTTTAATGTGCTATAAGCTTAATCTCAATACCTGTAAAACCAATGGAACTGCATTTGCAAATCTTATCTACTTTAATTGTCCACGGATTGCACTTTTTATGTACAATTAATCGTTTAGAATATAAGCCAAAGTCTGAAAACTGACAAAAAAAATTGAAGTTTTCCGAGCACCACGCAGTTAGCGCAGCTCTTTCGAGGTTAAAAATTGTGTGTACACTACTGTCAACTACCCTTTTAACATCCCAAAACTTCAGGATAGTGAAAAATACTGCGACCTACAATGTCTTGTATCAATAAATCAATCAAATCAAATCAATTTATTCATATTTTTAACAGTAAAATGTGTTTTAACTTGGTAAGTAGACGTATTCTGTGAACCGCATTAAGATTTTCAAACAAAAATAGAAGAAGAAAAAAATTGGTGGTCCCCATACTTAGAAATGAAACTAAATTATTATTTTTTTTCATCAAACCCATACTGTCTATGGATAGGTCTTCAAAAATAATATTAAGGTTTCTAATTTTTTATAAACTGAATAGTTTGCGCGAGAGACACTTCCAAAGTGGTAAAATGTGTCCCCCCCCCTTAACTTCTAAAATAAGAGAATGATAAAACTGAAAAAAATATATGATAAATAGGTATACTTATTACCATGTACCTAAACTACCAGCGAAAATTGGTTTGAACGAGGTCTAGTAAGTAGTTTTTTTTTAATATATAATAAATATCTATTATATGTATAATAAATCGTAAATCGCAACTTTAGCTTTTATCCGCTTGGTCGGACGTGTCGCTGGCGAGATAATACCTACAGGTTTGTACGGAACCCTCGGTGCGCGAGTCTGACTCGCACTTGGCCGGTTTTTTTTTTAATTTTGTGGGTGTACCAAAACGATTATGCTAATCGATAATTTTTAAATTTCAATCTAACCAATTAATATGAAATATTATAATTCAGCATAAATGTTAATCCTGCATTCTATATGAAACCCATACAGAATACCCAGTAGACATTAATGTACGTATGTCAAGTAAATGTAGGACTTTGGCATCAACTAAAAAAAAAACTACAGCATGCTATGCATCAGGTTATTTTTTATTTATGCATGAAAATTGGTTAAGTGCGGATATTTGTAATAAGTTATTTCAGATAATTCTTTTTCTTCTGCTTAGGGATGAGACGTATTTACCATACGAGGTTTGTAAACCAGGGCTTTGCTTCAAAGTACAGCGCCCTGGTACGAGGCAGCAAAATGGAATGCAAGTATGGAAGTATTTGCTACGCTATCGGGCTCAGGCAGAGCTCGAAAATACTTTCATAGGAAATTGATCCATTTTCCTCTTAATTATAAGGAGCACAATTGCATTTGCAAATAAAAAACCTTTGAATATCCAAGTATATTTTTCGATGATGCGATTATGATCCTAATTTGTATAGGGACACGAATCAGTTTTCTGTGGCAAGTATTTTGGTGTTGCCGCTAACGCCACGAGCCCGTCGCTGCTCGCGGCTATACTTTGAACGTCCGATGTCAAAATACTTGCATAGGAAATTGATTTGTAGTGCCTAGCAATAAGGAGAATTATCTTATGAGAAAAAATACTTGAAAGTTCAAAGCATTTTTCATTGGCAGATGCGATTGTGCTCCTTATTTCTATAAGGTCACGCGGGTTAATTTCCTATGAAAGTATGCCTAACTCGGGGGCTGTAGACTAGTAGACTGAAATACCTACGCATTTGGCTCAAAATACTTTCGTCTACACTAATATAAAGAGGAAAACTTTGTTTGTTTGATTGTAATGAATAGGCTCAAAAACTACTGGACCGATTTTAAAAATTCTTACACCATTCGAATGCTACATTATCCACGTGTAACATAGGCTATATTTTATTTTGGAAAAAGTAGGGTTCCGTAAGATATTTGGGTTTTTCGGACACAAGGTGTAAAAATCAACCAGAAAAGTTACTTATTTTGCGTACGCTGCATAAACTATAAAAGATAGAACCATAAATTGTTCTAATTAATTGTAGATCTTATAAATATCTACTAAAAAGTCCGCGACACACTATACCTATCAATGTCGAGTGAGGCACAACAAACACTTTTTTAATTAAAAATCTTTATTTTTTTGGACTACCTTTAAACGCGTTTATTTTACTCATGCTATTAATCCTTATCAAAATAAAGTCACACATGACTAAGTACAGTTTATGTAGATAATATTTGGTATTTGAATGATTAAAATCGGACGTTTGGTTTTGAAGTTAGGGCGAAATTAAAATATTACGATTTCTGCTGCACGGCCCGTTGCGAAGTGGACGTCACCAAGGCGGGGTGCGCGTGCGGGAGGGGAGTTTAGATCTATGGAGTAAGGTACCCGCGTGGCTCAGGGGTGCGCGAAGTCTAATAATTTTCGTGCGATTTTTTTTAGATTTCGTTCTTATAACTACACCTACGCAAAAGTTCTTCTCAGAGCTAAACAACAGTTCTTCTCAGAGCCAAACAACAGTTCTTTTCAAGGCTAACCAACAGTTCTTTTCAGGGCTAACCAACAGTTCTTTTCAGGGCTAACTAACAGTTCTTTTCAGGGCTAAACAACAGTTATTTTCAGAGCTAGAATATTACACGCTTCTTAAACATTTGAAAATGCCTAAGAGAGCCAGGTCTCAACTTTCTAAACATAGTTCTCAAGCACGGGCAGCAAGAATACGTCGTATGGGAGAATCTTCACCTGAACGTCCACAACGCCTTGCTGAACAAAATCAGAGAAACTCTCAGGTACGCAAAAGAGAGTCAAGTGTCGAGCGTTCGCAACGCCTTGCCGAACAAAGTCTGAGAACCTCCGAGTTACGCGCGCGAGAGTCGAGTGTCGAGCGTTCGCAACGCCTTGCCGAACAAAGCTTGAGAACCTCTGAGCTACGCGCTCCGGAGTCGAGGCTGGAGCGTTCCCAACGTCTTCATGAACAAAGTATAAGGACCTCTCAGTTGCGCGAAAGAGAGTCGAGTGTCGAGCGTTTGCAGCGACCTAAAGCTCAGGCAGAGAGACAGCAGTTGTCCACAAATAGAGTTCGCAATCGAATTTTAGCTAACAGCAACAGACTGGCTTTCAGATATGATCCGCAGGTTGATTATGCACAACAAGCGTCCGTCCAAATCGGAGTCATGAATAAGATCTGCTCTAATTGCTCTGCCAAGAAATGGGCGGACAAACCTAATGGTATGTGCTGTGCTTCAGGTAAAGTTTGTTTTCCTAACCTACAGGAGCCGCCACAACCAATAAAAAATCTTTTAACTAATAACCATCCATTAACAGCTAGTCTATTCTGTAAATAACCATTACGATATCGACTTCACCTGAGTGACTAAGCTTACAAAGTAAACTTTATTTCGCACATCATAAGGTCTTATATTCATACGAATTTGAAACTCACCTCGGATTCCGCTGTCGAGACACGAAAATGTTGTTACGGAATAGCACTGCTAGTCATTTTTTAACAAACATACGTAAATAGGTACAATAATCTTTTTCAAATGACTTCGTTTGGTGCAAAAGAAATCAGGGAAGGAAATTTTATGCCCACTTTTAAAATTGAAGGAAAGGTGTATCATCTCATTGGTAGCCTTTTACCACCATCAGGCCAAAACCCACAGTTCTTGCAAATATATTTTATTTCGGATGCAGACCAGTTATCGTTGCGATCAAGCATCGCACCAACCTTAAAAATGGATTTAATTCGCGAATTACAGACCGCTTTGAATAATCATAACGTGTATATACGAAGTTTTAAACAAAACTTAGAACTTAACTCCTCAGATAATTTAAAGTTAATTATTCATTCAGATCGCACTCCACAGACAGCACACAGAGGCAGATATAATGCTCCTACTGTAAACGAGGTAGCCGTTCTCTTGGTCGATGAAGACAAAGGTCCCAGGGATATAGTGTTACACGGTAGAGACGGACAGCTCAAAAGAGTTTCTGAGCTACATCGGTCCTATGATCCACTACAGTTTGCTATAATGTTTGTGAAAGGAGAAGATGGTTATTATTTGACTATCCCTCAGCAGGGTTCTGCGCGTAATAAAACTGTTTCGTGTATGCAATTTTATGCATTTAGATTAATGTTTAGAACCGACTCTTTTAATCCGTTACATTATTACAGAGACTTATTTAGTCAATATTGTGTTGACATGATGGCGAAAATGATATCGGAAAGATTAAATTATATTTCTCGGAATCAACAAAGACTGAGGGCTGATGACTACATTCATCTCACAGATGCCTTAAATCATGACGCAAATGTTGACCCATCGAATATCGGTCAACATGTCATATTGCCATCGTCATTTACGGGTTCTCCGCGTTTCATGCACGAGAAAACGCAGGACGCGATGACGTACGTCCGAAATTATGGTAGACCTGACTTATTTGTCACTTTTACATGTAACCCCGAATGGCCTGAAATTAAAGCGGAGCTGCTACCAGGACAACGGTCTTTCGACCGTCATGACATAATTTCACGTATATTTCATTTAAAGATGAAGAAATTCATCAAATTATTTGTCAAAGAACAGATATTCGGTAAAGTAAAATGTTATATGGCAAGTGTGGAGTGGCAAAAGCGCGGTTTACCTCATTGTCATTTGCTGTTCTGGCTAGAAACTAAAATACAACCAGATGAGATCGACAGTGTCATAGTTGCGGAGCTACCCGATCAACAAATTGATCCGGTACTACACGACATTTTAACTAAAAATATGGTACATGGACCCTGCGGAGAACATAATTTAACTGCACCATGCATGAAGAACGGTGTCTGCACAAAAAAATACCCTCGCCGTTTCATGAACGATACCCAGACCGGAGAGGATGGGTATCCAGTTTTTCGTAGGCGCGATACAGGAAATGGCGGTCGGAGCACTACGCTACAAATCAGGAGCAACATGGTGACGATAGATAATAGGGGATTGTTCCATACGACTGACCATTTTATTTGACGACACGGTTGGCGCAGTGGTTGAGCGATTGACTGCTGCGCAGCATGTCGCGGGTTCGATTCCCGCACGGAACAAATATTTGTACGACCTATTTGTTCCGAGTCTGAGTGTTCTTCTATCTATAATATGTATGTATTTACAAAAAAAAAATTTTTTATAAGTAGTTTATCAGCCATCTCGTTACCATAACACAAGCATTAGGTTGCTTAGCTTGGGACGATATGGCGTTGTGTGAAATGTCCAAGGATATTATTATTATATATTATTATGATACTTGCTAAGATACGGCAAACAGGGAAGATAGCGATTGCAGTTGCTTCGTCAGGAATTGCTGCAACTCTCTTGAACGAAGGAAAAACTGCTCACTCTACGTTTAAACTCCCGCTATCCGTATCTTTAGATCAACGGTCTACGTGCTCTATTCGGAAAAATGGGCCTCTTGGTAAGTTGCTGCAAGACGCGTCGTTGGTAATATGGGATGAATGCACCATGAGTCATAGAGCTCATGTGGAGGCCGTGGACCGTACTTTAAAAGACTTCCGAAGCTCTGCTAATGTCATGGGTGGTATCACTTTTGTATTTGCTGGAGATTTCCGACAAACGCTTCCAGTCGTCAACAGAGGTACGCGAGCAGATATTATAAAGGCATGTTTAAAATCGTCTCACCTTTGGACATCTGTTCAACATTTGAATTTGCGCACCAATATGAGAGCTCATCTACATGGAAATACGCATAGTAATTTTCCACAACAGCTCCTGAAACTTGGAGAAGGAATTTTTCCAGCTTTAAATTTGGGCACCGATTATGCGGTTACTTTGGATGAGTCTCTAGACCAAATAGTCCATAATTTAGATAGTCTGATAGATGCTATATATCCTGACATCGAAAACTTACATCAAAATGATTTTCGCTGGCTGTGTTGTAGAGCAATAGTTTCTCCCAGGAATGAAACAGTCAACGAAATAAACAATTTAATTATGCAGAAAGTACCGGGTGTAGTTAAGTGCTATAAATCCATAGTCACCGTCACTAACATCGAGGACGCAGTGCACTACCCCCAGGAATTTTTAAATTCTCTGAACCCCGCTGGGCTACCACCTCATGAACTGTCGTTAAAAGTTGGCACGCCGATAATGCTTCTCAGAAATTTAAGCCCCCCCAACATGTGTAATGGCACGAGACTTCATAAAAAGGAGCTAAAAGATAATTTAATAGTAGCGAAGATTATCACCGGCCCTGCAGCTGGTGAATTAGCTCATATACCAAGATTACCCATGATCCCTACTGATTTGCGTATACCCTTCAAAAGGCTCCAATTTCCAGTAAAAATTTCTTTCGCACTAACGATAAACAAATCTCAGGGCCAAACATTCAAATTAGTAGGAATTGATTTACGAAAAGAATGTTTTACGCATGGGCAACTTTACGTTGCCTTATCACGGGTCGGGGCTCCCGAACTTCAGTATATTTTGTTACCTGAAAATAATTTAACGTCAAATGTTGTTTATAGAGAAGCTCTACAATAATCGCTTTAGTTATCTATCCTAAAACAACGGGTTGCACTCCGGGACTGCCGGCAGAAGTAAAAACTTAGTATTAATTACATTTAAATATTTTCATCATTAACAACTCATCCACAGAAAGATAATCTGTGCAGCCTGCGGATAATGACTGCGTCGTCGATGTTAGTGTCGGTGTCTGTGAATTGACCTGGGAACCATTTTGCTGACCGTGTCTTTCCTGGGTAGGCTTTTTGCAGCGGTAATCGACATCCACGCGGGCGGAGCCGCGGCCGACCGCTATTATTTATATTTCTTTTTTTAAATGTGTGAGAAAGACTAAGAATGACATTCATAATCTCTGATATTATATTCGTACTATTTCATTGAGTAAGTTATCCTACTCCTGCTATATGTTATTTAATTTAATAAATGCGAAAGATTGTGAGTGAGTTTGTGTGTATGTTTGTTACTCAATCACGTCAAAACGGCTGAAGGGATCGGGGTGAAATTTGGAACAGGGATAGATTATGGTCTGAAATAACACATAGGCTATTTTTTATCCCACGGGAACGCGTACGAAGTCGCGGGCAGAAGCTATATTAAATATATTAATAGGTACCTGTAGGTTTATCTCATCCCTAACTTCTGCTGCAAAAGGAAGGTGTGAATGCTTTTTGCAGTATGAATGTGAGTGCAAGTGTGGATGTTTGTAGGAAGATATGTGTATTATTTCGGAACGCGTGGTAGCTTAAGGCTGTGTTAAACCATAATACAACACTTCCGAGGCACAGAAGAAACTCGATATGTTAAGATAATCACCCATCCCCAGACCAACCTTGGCAAGCGTTGCTTAACCTTGAAGATCGACCCTTGCGGCTGTTGTTATTTAGCCACGAGCTCCTCAATATTAGTCATTCTTAATCTGTACTAATATGCATCGCTGAAAACATAGTCATTAATAGTTCCATGCTTTTGTAATATTAGTCAGCCATTAGTCTACTGGGCGTTCTAAATAAAAAAACATAGGTATCTCCAAACATACACAGGTACTACATAGGTACTTAAATGTCTGTTTGGAATATCAAAATAAGAGCGTTTTTCTTAATGCATATGAGAGTGTATACGACAGCTTAAACAAAAACACCTTTTTTAATGACGTTTTAGATTAATTACTCATCTTAGTAAGGATTCCGTCAAAAAATCAAAACCCATGAAATATTAATATCGCAGGCGAAGCTGCGGACGGAAACTAGTCAAATCTAAAACTCGCAATCATTTTCGTCTAATAGTTTTTTCTGGATCACGAGCACATTCTAAATTTAAATTTCGAACAAAAGAAAATTCCGCATGATATTGGTCATGAGTCCAATGAGTTGTTGTTTTTTTTTGTTTATTCTCAAAAATTGCCGCCTAAAATAAATTTAAATTTAATAAGAAACCATTAAATATTATAATCAGTGCTAATTGTATTTGAAGCCTTAAAAGTATTTTTTCTAGTTAAGTACTAAGACTATGAAAATCGCTCATATATACATTAATCGACTCAAATGAAATTTAAAAAAATGTTGAATAAATGTAGCCGCTATGACACAACCTAAAGAATACAAAATGGCTGAACATTGAGTACACGAATTAAGAATTGCGGTAATTAAATTGCTTTTAAATCTGGGGCTTTTATTGTTCGGCATGATATTTAGATTCATAATTTATTGTCATATTTGTAACAGTTTTTACACGTGCGTTGTTGATATAATTATGTGTAAAACAAAAACGTATACAAGCACAGTTGGCGCGGAACTCCGACTCCGGAAATCGAAAAACTTCATTACCGCTACATATCGTTAGAAATATAGATAAATTCACTGAAAATCAAATTATGAGCAAACCACTACCCCTGTAATGGAGTTTGAGTGTCCTCAAATACACAATTTTCATGTTTTTTAGCCTCAAACATCGCTGTCATCAAAATATAAACGTAATTATTTTTGTCAAGATTCGTTCGTATTTTTAGTTAACTTATGTTTGAAAAAGGACAAAACGAAGAACGCAAATAGAAATTGAATCTTAATTTTTTCGTTTTGCATTTTTTTAACAAGTGTGAACTTTGTTTACTTACTCATAATATTTTCAGAAAATTTAAGTTGACTCCTCAGACCAATAAAATTTTTATTGGTCTGAGGTTGACTCAAAAAAAAATCTAAATTCAATCATCTATTTCAATTAAACCACATACAGGCACTTTTGAATTGTCAAGGTCGGTCGGTCCAAAAAAATATACGTGCAAGAAACTCCACGGACACTCTTTTAAATCATTTGATGTACCTACTTATTGTTGATATACAAAATTCATGAAAACAATCATTACCTACCTTTGATTGCTTCTATATGTGAGGACAATACAAAGAACAAGAAAGTATATAAAACAATTAAAAAAGTACAGATTAAAAAAAAAGCCAGTGGCAGGTAAGAGATGACCAGTCTCAACTGACGGCGTCCGTTCACGAACATGACGCGTGTATCAGCACCATCTAGTTCAACCATTTTGAAATGATCCAACACACGCGCCACCATCAACGAAACGTTTGTGTGAGCATGACAAGCACTCAACTGCCACGCTCGTCCATGTCAAACAAGTTTAATAACAAAATCTGAAAATTATTACTACCTTTTTGAGAGGTGAAGTAATTCATATCTATACTTAATATAATTATATATACTTAATATTAATATTATAAAGCAAAAGAGTTTGTTTGTTTGGTTGAACGCGCTAATCTCAGGAACTACCGGCTCGAATTGAAAAATTCTTTTTGCGTTGGATAGTCCATTTATCGAGGAAGGCTATAGGCTATAATATAACATCACGCTATGACCAATAGTAGCGGAGCAGCAATAAGAAATGTTGCAAGCGGGAAAAAAGCTTCCGTTGCGTGCGCTGCGAAAACGGTCTAAGAGTTTGTTTGTTTGAACGCGCTAATCTCAGGAACTACTGATCCGATTTGAAAAATTCTTTCAGTGTTAGATAGCCTATATATTTATCAAGGAAGGTTATAGACTATGTATTATCACGCTAAGACAAATAGGAGCGGAGCCTTAATGGTAAATGTGACGCAGACTTAGTTGCGCGGGTCAGCTAGTGGTTTTAAGTAGCTTTAGCCGTATACGTGTGTTCAGAGCAGATCCTGACACTATGCACACATTTTGTAACTGAGAATTTGGGGGATGTGGGATCTTAGAATGCATACGACCACGGCTATCCTCTTAGCTGAGAGACTATTTTTGTCTATACTCTATAGAGAAAAAGCAGATAAGTATTACACTTAGAATAATTACGCATAGAAACCTAGTAGGTAAGTACGAGTACGAGTGCAAAAAGTGAGGCAACTAAAACTTAGCCTAATCCGTCAATCCGTCAAACTTAGCCGTCAGTACTCAAGGTCACGTTCCGTCGAACACAGCTCGCGAGTAAATAATTGAAAATGACAGTTTGTTGCGTGAAAGGATGTTATAGCACATCAGGAAAACAAAAAAAATGTGATAAAATAACATTTCACAAATAAGTACTCACATTCTATGCACTATTTTTACGTAAATCGATAAATAAAACAAAATTCTAATAACCTAACTTGTCATAACACAGTGTTGCTATTTGTGAGGAAAAAAATACCCACATTGCTTTCATTCATGTTTTACATTTTTGTAATTTTAAAATACTTATACTTACTGTTAATTCATATCAAACCCGATGTTTTAACATTGATTATAATTATAACCCATCAAGCATTCTAAACAAATTGAACAATATCTCATTCTTTATGCGATTTATTTCCTTTTATTTTTAAATAAATTGAATTAAACCTTCCGAAAAAATATGTCATATTACATAAAAAATCCTGTTTACCTTTTCCAGTTCCCAACAACATAAAATACTTGCCTTGATAGCAAAATAGTAATGCGTCTTCCCATATTTTGTGGGTAACGGCTTGGTAATGGTATCACTGAAAGCTATATCTGTGTGCGTTAGAGGAACGTAGACACATTAGGGTCACGCACACAAAGAAAATGAAGTGGACACACGATTTTGCTCGGGTTTTGTTCTAGACGCGGCTTCTATGCGTTATTATTCTAAGGTATTACATTTCTTTAAATATAACAGGGAAACCTACATGACGTTTATAGTAATAACATGATGGGTAAGGAACCCATAGCACGCCCGTTCGACTCGCACTTGGCCGGTTTTCTTCATAATCATTTCGGAATGTTTTTGGTTGAGTATGTATTGGTCCATGAAGTCGCTGATGAAGGGTGACCTACCTACCTCTATCCCTGGAGCGTAAACTCATCGACACGTGCATTCTGCCCATCCTAACCTACGATGCGCAAACTTGACTGAGTCTCTAAAGTCCAAACTCTAGGTTTGCCAACGGGCGATGGAGCGAAGCGTTCTAGGTGGTGGCTCAGCGATCGAATGAGTACCAAACACCACGATTCGATCCAAAACAGAGACCGCCGATGTAGGCAACGAATCTGTCAGATTGAAGTGGGATTGGGCGGGTCACATCTGTAGGATGCATCAACATAGATGGGACAGAGTCGGTCCGCAGTGGGAGCCAGAGGAATGGCGTCGTCGCCGAGAAAGGCCTAGGAAACGCTGGCGTGTCGACTTGGAGGCGTTCATGACGGATTGGTCGGAGAAAGCAATACACTGGGAAAGTGGAAGGCTACGGGGCAGACCTTTGCCCAGCAGTGGGACAGTAAAGGTTAATAATTCAGTCATGAAAATTAAATAAAGTTGTTCACGGCTCTTGTACTTACCCCAGGAGAATGAGTGCACCGATGCCACGTACAGGGCTAGCATTGCCAACACACGCGTCCACATCTTGTACTACTAAGTATTTAGTATTAAACTCTCGACAAACACAAAAGCTATGTGCTATAGTTTCTGTCCATACGAATCTTTATATAGGCAGCTACATACATAGGTCACGTAACTCTTTCCTGTTAAAATTGGAGATAAGGGATCCTAATTAACCCAGGCGTTATTTATATATTATTAAAAGGAAAAAAACAGGTACTAGCTTCGGCTGCTAAAAATTGTTTATGCAACATACAAAGGAGTTCGATTTTTTTTTGTATGGGATCTGGCATACATAGCCCCCAGCCGCCATTTTGATTTTATTTCAAAATCGTGGCGTATGACATAACATGTAATTATGGGTAGAGGAATCTTAAACAAACAAAAATATTAAGAACATGGGGCCCCAAACTGTCCGTTGCTGAAATGTTTAGAGGTAATGTCGCCATGTGAGAACAATGAATACCATGCAAAATTAACTAGTCACGTGCTTTAAGCACGTGTTCTTATTTTCACTTTCTTCCAATAAATGATTTAAGCAATATACCTAGGAACTAAGTACTTATTATACGAACAATTGTGTTTTTTTTAACTAATAAAGGAACTGCCTATTTTATATTTAATCTAATACATTTATAAGCACATAATTAAGTCATTGTTAGTGATAGTCATGACTGTCACATGGTGTTTTCACCTCAAAATATCTCGTCAACTTGATTGACATTTTCCATGTTCCTACAATTTTGTTTCTTCAATATTATACCCATATTTATATGCATGCAAAATTGTGCGCCGCAACTTTGAGAAAAAAAAACCGGTTAAGGTGAATGCTCCAACCAGCCCGCGAAATTCTAAATTTCTTGAGTTTTTTTCAATTTGCAGGCCAGTGCTAGGTTGTATATTGATTAAAATATTATTCGCGGCTGTAAGACATATGTAATCACCAATACAACCCTCCAAGTTCATAAAGGCCTAGCTAGGAATAAAAAAGAAACAGAAAAAGTCATTCCTAGAGCTTTATGAACTTAGAGCGTTGTATTGATGATTTTGATGATTATAATTCTGTAACTACATATTATGTCATTCAACCGCGAATAATATTTTAATCAATATACAACCTAGCACTGGCCTGCAAATTGCAAAAAAACGTAAGAAATTAGAATTACGCGAAAATTTGAATTAAATAAACGTAAGAAAATTTGAATTATTTAATATTAAATATTTGAATTAGGCTGGTCGGAGCATTCACCTTAAGAGCGAGGGGGACTCGCACACCGCGGGACGCGGGTTCCGTACCATCAAACAAAACGTGAAATGTTATTTAAATTTTCATGCGCGTATATGTTGCAAGTTTAGATCAGCGCTATCTCTTGACCGCTAGTGAAAGTAATGTAACCCCCTTCGTAGATAAGGGGGTGGGAGACGGAAAAAAATAAAAAAATGTTCGAGAATGAACACATCTATAGCGCTCTTTCATATTACTATACCCCACATGGCGTAGTAGGCCCACCTCGTATTTATTTAGTTTTTGTTGTTGAAATAAAATATACTTATCCCTTTTTTACTATGTAAAAACTGAAAACCCGTATGGGTTCTTTTGTGTATAAGTACAAGGCACTATTATCGATAGTATCGATTCCATTCGTCCGATTTAACGAAAGATAACGTAAGTATATGGTAAGTAAAGTCTGTACCTGAGACCTTTTTAAAAAGGAATATCAGACATTATTTTGTACTAAAACGTCTGCTAAATTTCCAATGAAAAAACATGTAAGTAACGAGAAACAAACTATGTCAACAGTAACACGTGGGTATCCAGTACCTACATAAAAAATACGAGTCTATTTGAGGACCTCTTCTTTAAGTTTCTTGGTCGAAATCAAACAACGATTGGGTTTAAATACTTTAAATATTAATCACCGGAGCACTTGCTCTGTTGAAAGCTAACACATGACTCCTTTTCATGAAACAATCTACATTTTACACTTTTCTACTTTATTTGAATCCAATTCTTTTTTATTAATCCTTACAAAGCTCTATTGACTGACAGTACGACCAAGAAGGTCTCTTCAGTACACACTACATACACTACTTTATCTCACACATATTTTAGTGAGGAAATAGCTGGTACGTAAGTAAAATCTGAGGGCTCTGGGATCTTAGAATAATATGGTAGTCATTATCAAATTTACCTGCAACGATTAAGTACAGTTTCTATTTTTAGAGGATTTGCGAAACTAAACAAAACAAGGAAAATTTTGTCATACTTAGGTACTGTGGAATAATTCTACAGATAAGAACGGGAAACCTGAGAGTCTGGGACGTGCTAATTAGATGGATAAGCCTATTTTGAAACGCAGTTCATTAGTAAAATGATTACGAATTTAAAATAATATTTTTTGCACCTAAAAACGTTATTTTGTTTACATTAATTAGCGGTTTGCTAGAGCTTATCGCGCATACTGCCTTCCTCATAACGTGAGCATGACAACAGCGAATGACTACCCGATATATTAGGTACTTACCTCCTCTATGGAATGACTAAGTTGTGCACACATTACTTGAGGCCAGCTTGATACTTAACAGTGAAAATGCTTTTCGTAATACTCACATGTCGGCAGGGTTATTTATTTATCCTATTGGTCACAGAACTATCTAAAACGTTCGAAGCAATATCTGCTGATGCTGACACGCGCTGCGTTCGTTTTCATCGTCGCGTTGCGTTGCTCGAAATAGGCAAAAGAATCGTCATTCAGCCTTAGAATGGAAAAATTAATAAGCAATAAATTCCTATAATTATAAAACTTGTCCATAGTTTTACACTATTCCTTAAGAGCGTAGACGGGCTGCATTTTTCCATACAAATGTATTCCCCTATTTTCTCCCTGGATAATGCCTCTAGAGTAATCGTTTTTATTTATAAAAATCAAGGTCTATTGAAGGCATGCCCCTGTCATTTTAAAAAAAGAAAAAATTAATACAAAATTAAATATAACCTTCCAAAAACCTAAAAAAATGACCCGTTTTTACCTACGTAATCAGACGCCTACCAAAGAAATTTGAAAAGATAAAAACAAGTAATAGGGGCATAGATCTATTCTTCCTTTAAATTTTGATACCAAATATAATTTAATCGGCCTAGGTTTCGAGGAGAAAACAGGGGAATACGCAATCAGCAATCAATATCAATATCAGCAATCTGAATAAAACCACAAGTAGATATCAGCCCAGCTGAGCTGATACCTACTTGTGGTACTTTTGAAAAAAACGAAAAAATAAGAAAAGAACCGACGAAAAATTCCAACACTGGGGTGTCCAGAATCATGCCCTGGACCCATGGAAATCGTTTGTGCGTCGATGTCAGATACACGCGGTATTTATACGATACTAACGTCACTCAATTGTTTTGCCTTCCCGGAACCTCTCCACTAAGACTTAAACTTTATTGAATGAGATTCAAGTTCAAATTGACTTTGTTTTGTTACGAATCTTTTGTATGGGAGTATAAAAACGTGTTGTTTTTAGTCTTTTTCAGGCAATTTTTGTTTCTCTCCGTAAGAACCATCCTCGTACTTCAAGGAATAAGTATTCTAAAAAAAGAATGAGCGAAATCGCGTGAGATTTTGTTAGATAAAGTCATTCTAACATTGCAGCAACAAATGCTATTTAATTTGATAGGCACCGATATTTACTGATCGTTAGCTTCTAATAATAGGTGGATAGTTTAATGGAAATTGTGATTAAGTATTTTAATATAAAAAAAAAAAATACTCGTTGCTATTCCGTATTTGATTGTGAAAAAAAAAAGAAAAACGAATTAACAAACTAAATTTTATGAGGTAAGAAACAGGTACCTACACACTACACTTGTTGCGACTACAAATAATAATAAAACTAAAATGGTTTTTCTTGCGTACTCTAATGTAAAATACAAAACAAGATATTTTTTATTTTATCAAAATAACGGCTAGCTTAGTATTTTTACAATCTAAACGTAGTAACAGTCAGTCTTATTTAAGTAAGTATGGCATATAACATAACACAACAAAACACAAGATAAGAAACATACTGTAGTCGTAAGTAAATACATTATTTTTGGTGGAAAAGATACTTTTATCAAATTTATGGGTACGTATCTATACTAATATTATAAAGCAGAAGAGTTTGTTTGTTTGTTTGATTGTTTGTTTGTTTGTTTGTTTGTTTGTTTGTTTGTTTGTTTGTTTGTTTGGTTGAACGCGCTAATCTCAGGAACTGCTGGTCCGATTTGAAAAATTCTTTCAGTGTTAGATAGCCCATTTATCGAGGAAGGTTATAGGCTATATATCATCACGCTAAGACAAATAGAAGCGGAGCAGTAATGGAAAATGTGACGCAGACGAAGTTGCGCGGGTCAGCTAGAAATTACATAATTATTTGAATTTAGAATTTTAAAGTCGATAGGTAATGATCAATAAAACATCAAACGCTAGTTAAAAGTCTGAAAGTTAGAATTACTTATGTTATCGGAAGACTGGACCATGGCGCAGATATTATACCTAACCCTAAATAATGTTTAAGTTACGTTATATATTTAGCTTTTGCTTGATTTTTTTCTAAATCTATATATACTATATCTATACATCTATACATAAGAATAGAATTGGAGTCTCTGTTTGTAATATTGAAATAACCGTTTTTTACTACATATAAATAAAATTTGAGTGTCTGTTTGTAGTATTGAAATAACCGTTTTTTACTACATGTATATGAATATATATACGGTACATACCGTACATACACCGAAATAAAATTTTTTACCATTTTTGTCTGTCTGTCTGTCTGTTTGTTCCGGCTAATCTCTAAAATGGCTGGACCGATGTTGACGAGACTTTTATTGGCAGGTAGCTGATGTAATTAGGAGTAATTACTCAGGCTACGTTCATTTAAAAAAAAAACAACTGTTAGGCGGAACGAAGTTCGCCGGGTCAGCTAGTATAATAATATTATAAAGTGGAAGAGTTTGTTTGTTTGTTTGGTTGAACGCGCTAATCTCGGGAACTTCTGGACCGATTTGAAAAATTCTTTCAGTGTTAAATATCGCATTTATCGAGGAAGGTTATAGACTATATATCATCACGCTAAGATAAATAGAAGCGGAGCAGTAATGGAAAATGTGACGCAGACGAAGTTGCGCGGGTCAGCTAGTAATATTTTAAAGCTGAAGAGTTTGTTCGTTTGAACGCGCTAATCACAAGAACTACTTTTCGGATTTGAACAATTCTTTCAGTGTTAGATAGCCCATTTATCGAGGAAGGCTATAGGCTATAATATAATCTTCACGCTAAGACAAATACGATCGGAGAATTCATGGAAAATGTGACGCAGACGAAGTTGCGCGGGACAGCTAGTCTTATCTAATACTAGCTGAACCGCGCAACTTCGTCTGCGTCACATTATCCATTACTGCTCCGCTCCTATTTGTCTTAGCGTGATGATTTATAGCCTATAGCCTTCCTCAATAAATGGGCTATCTAACACTGAAAGAATTTTTCTAATCGGACCAGTAGTTCCTGAGATTAGCGCGTTCAACCAAACAAACAAACAAACAAACAAACAAACTCTTCTGCTTTATAATATTAGTATATAGATATAAAATTCTCGTGTCACAGTTTTCGTTGCCATACTCCTCCGAAACGGCTTGACCGATTTTGATGAAATTTTTTGTGCTTATCCGGTATCTATGAGAATCGGCCAACATCTATTTTTCATCCCCCTAAATGTTAGGGGTAGGCCACCCCAATTATTATTTTTTTTTTTGGCAATATTGTTCATGAATAATGTGACGCAGACGAAGTTGCGCGGGTCAGCTAGTCTAATATATAAAATTCTCGTGTCACAATGTTAGTTACCTTACTCCTGCGAAACGGCTTTACCGATTTTTACCAAATTTTATATACATATTTAGTAGGTCTGAGAATCGGCTACTATCTATTTTTCATACCCATAAGTGATAAGGGTTGTCCACCCCTAACATTTTTTTTTAATTTTTTGGCAATATTATTGATGAATAATGTGACGCAGACGAAGTTGCGCGGGTCAGCTAGTAATATTGTAAAGAGGAAAGATTTGTATTTGTTTGTTTGATTTGAATAGGCTCCGAAACTACTGGACCGATTTTGATGAAATTTTGTACAAAGATAGTTTGAGACCCAAGGAAGGACAAAGGTTTTTTATCCCGGAAATCCCACGGGAACGAGAACTGTGCGGGTAAAACGGAAGCGAAGCCGCGGGGGACAGCTAGTAATATTATAAAGCTGAAGAGTTTGTTTGTTTGAACGCGCTAAGCTCAGGAACTACTGGCCCGATTTGAAAAATTATTTTAGTGTTAGATAGCCCATTTATCGAGGAAGGTTATAGGCATCACGCTAAGACAAATAGGAGCGGATCATTAATGGAAAATGTGACGCAGACGAAGTTGCGGGGGTCAGCTAGTTTATAATACTTATATCGTGAGGTCTCACGGATTTCTTCTTTACTAGTTTAGTTGGTCTTCCTGACTGAATGCGGCTGCTACCTTGTAATGCTCTATCTTTTCTCCTAGCCACTGATGTTGGTTGGACTCGGATTTTTCGCCTCTGCTATGTTTAATCGAATGAGACAACAAATACCTACCTACATTATTTGTGACTATGTTTTTATTTTTTGTAGTGATTTGATGTACTTTCTAAGTATCAATTTCCAAAATATCAGCTAGTTAATAAATGCATGTCGCAAATCTTCATAAACAAATATGGAGGGTGAGCCTCTACTCGACTAGGATTTGTTCGTACGTAATGTTTGAAAGTATCTCGACAAAAGTTTATCTCTTTGAGTGAATATTGTATATTACAGTACCTACTTTTTATTTTAATATAATGCAATCTCAGATTAATCAATTGGATTTATTCATAAAAACTTTAACAATAAAATGCAATATTAACAAATGCAAGCCCGGAGTGAAGTAAGTGGCCCGGCCTTGTCTAATAAATATAGTTTTCAAAATCAGAAGTGATCTTTCTGAAAACCTCAACATAATGGAACTGAAATCCTGAGAACTGACTTTATGTAGGTACCTAAAACTTCATCGCTATAGGGTGTAGGCGCTGCAGCACAGTGCATGTGCATTCCAAAGTATATATAGGACTTTGGAACGCACATGCACTGTGCTTGCACATCGTTATAGACTCCAGCGCATGTAAGATCTAACGACGATCCTTTGATAATATTTCCTAGCGTGCGTCCGTACCAGAGGGCCTAGTACGAATATTTTTGACGTATAGTAACGTGACGTAAAATTTTACCATAGCTACAATACTCGTTTCGCACATAACATTTATTTGAATTAGATACCATATTCATATTTTTAAGTGATTTTAATTGTGTAAGTATGTCCCATAAAATTAAACCAAAACACTATGGGGTTGTAGTTTTTCATATTCAAAATTCACTTACGTTAACGTTACTATACGTCAAAATATTCGTGCTAGCCCCTCTGATTTAAAAATATGTAGGTATTTCTTTTTATCTATTTTTGTTTGAACGAGCTATAAATCTCTGGTCTGGTCTAGTCGGAGTTGGATTATTATTTTTATATGATGGCCACGTTCACAAGGAAGGCTTTAGGCTTTACGGGAACGGAAAAAAAAAGAGATAAGCGCGAACGAAGTCGCAAGCAAAAGCTAGTTACCTACTTAATAATAATAACCTAACATATGGTAAAAAGTTGTCTGAGACTACCCATTTGCCCGTTTCTGGGAGACGTGAAAATTGGGCTCGTGAAACCTTTTTAAATGCCCTAAATTATGGCCAAATTGCTGCCCTGTAACGCCGGGCCCAAGTTTCTATGGGAGTTTGGGTTTCACCTTTGCCGCGCTGGGCAGTAGCCCCGACTGACTCTAGTGTAAATCCAGAACTGGCGAAGCCGGTGTTAAACTCTCGTAGGTACCAGAAATGATAAAAACTTTCGATTACTTGAAAATAAAAAAAAAACGAAGATCGTGTTTTTCACACACTATGCACAGTGGTACGAGTGCGTAAACGAATCTACACAATCACAAAATCTATAACTTACTTATTATTTTGTTACATTATTTAGGTACTTACACTTATTGCTAATGAATTACTAACGTGAGCGGGGATGGTAATTTGATTTTTATACTGGAGACAGTATGAAAGGGTATAGGTACAGACGCCAGCACATCAAGCTTCAACAATCTGTCTAATTTTTTCAATAGATTTTCAACTTAACGACTTAAGTTACAAGGTCCAAAGTTGATTGGTAAAATTTGACAGTTTCGGGTACCTTGATGTGCTGGCGACTGTACCTACTATCCAACCACAATCCCGTTTCCGGCTCTTTCACGATCTATACAATAAGTGTGTTGAAGCGAGTATACTTTTTAGGGTTCCGTACCTATAGAGTAACCAACTAAACCTCCACTGTCTGTCCGTTCGTTCGTTCGTCTGTCTGTCAGCGGGCTGCATCTCGGGAACCGTAATAGGTAAACACTTGAAATGTTCACAATGTTTACCTATGTCTATAGCCGCTATAACAACAAATAATTAAATTAAATTAAAAATTAAAGGGAGCCAAGCCATACAAGAAACGTGTTTTTTTTTCGTAAATACGGAATGATATAGCACGGAACCCCTTGTGAAAGTGGGACTCGCGCTTTGTTTGCACTGGTTTTTGTTTCAACGCGTGAATTTCTGGAAATGAGTGGACAGGCTACTTCTGGGTAAGCTCCATCGTAGACTTTGTCTCCGTCATCTCTGACGTAGACTAGAGTTAAGAGCAAACCCATTTCAAATACTAATAAACAAAACGGCCAAGTGCGAGTCGGATTCGCGCACCGAGGGTTCCGTACAAACTTGTAGGTAAGTATTATTGTATTACAAGCAAAAGTTGCGATTTACGATTTATGACGTATTAAAAAAAACCACTTACTACCTAGATCCCGTACAAACCAATTTTCGGTGGAAGTTTACATGGTATGGGGGGTAAGATGAAAATAGTAACCTCAATATCATTTTTGAAGAGCTATCCATAGATACCCCACACGTATGCTTTGATGAAAAAAAATTTTTGGAGTTTCAGTTCTAAGTATGGGGACCCCCAAAATATATTGTTATTTTACTATTTTTGTGTGAAAATCTTAATGCGGTTCACAGAATACATCTACTTACCAAGTTTCAACAGCATAGTAATTCTTATAGTTTCGGAGAAAAGTGGCTGTGACATACGGAAGGACAGACAGACGGACATGACGAATCTGTGAGGGTTCCGTTTTTGCCATTTGGCTACGGAACCCTAAAAATGAATTTACTGATCCGATACTAAATGGGACTGCAATAATAAAAAGTTGCGTTACCTATAATGGTACAGCCTACAGGTAAGGTACATTTTCGTGTCGATTCGTAAAAAGTTCGCAGGCGAGGTCGCGGGCAGAAAGAAGCTAGTAATTATTATAAAAACCACACGGATAACGCGACGGGTTGAACTAAATACAATATAAAACCATTATAGCATTTGCGCACGTGGCGACTTTATTTTATCAGCATTAAGGTTCAAATTCAACTGTTTACACAACTTGGTGTGATTGGTAAATCTGTTTTGCCACCCGACGCAAAATAAACCATTATAGTTTTTGCACGTGTGGCGACTTTATTTGCTCTAAGTTAGGGTTCAAATTCAACCGTTTACGCACTTGGTGTGCTTAGTAAATCTGTTACGTGGCAAAAACGCGCGCTCTTGGCGTCTTTATTTGTATATACATAGGGTTTAATTTCATCTGTTTTACACACACAATTGCTATTTGTAAAGTTGTTCTCATAAAAATGTCAAGTAAAAATCTGTGGATTTAATATTATGTAAATACAAAAAACCGTATTTTTTTTTGTAGGTAGGTACTTCCAAATTTTCAGGACCAAAAAGTATATAATTATCCGCGAGATGCGGTAAACCCACAGAAATATAAAAAAACTGGCCAAGTGCGAGTCGGACTCGCGCACGAAGGGTTCCGTACCATTATCGTATTATACGATTTATGACGTATTAAAAAAAAACTACTTACTACACCTCGTTCAAACCAATTTTCGCTGGTACCTAGTTTACATGTATAATTATATACATCATACATTTTTTTTAGTTTTATCATTCTCTTATTTTAGAAGTTACAGGGACACACACACACATTTTACCACTTTGGAAGTGTCTCTCTCACAAACTATTCAGTTTAGAAAAAAATGATTTTAGAAATCTCAATATCATTTTATTCATTGAAGACCTATCCATAGATACCCCACACGTATGGGTTTGATGAAAAAAAAAATTTTGAGTTTCAGTTCTAAGTATGGGGACCCCAAAATTTATTGTTTTTTTTTTCTATTTTTGTGTGAAAATCTTAATGCGGTTCACAGATTACATCTACTTACCAAGTTTCAACAGTATAGTTCTTATGGTTTCGGAGAAAAGTGGCTGTGACATACGGACGGACAGACAGACAGACAGACAGACATGACGAATCTGTAAGGGTTCCGTTTTTGCCATTTGGCTACGGAACCCTAAAAACATACCTGTTTTTAGGGTTCCGTAGCCGTGGACACAAATTGAACATAAAAAACTGTTACCTTATTACGTAGTATGGTTGCTTCTCCCTAACTTTAGCATCCGAAAAACAGTTTGAAAACATACATCGGGTTGCAGGGACTGTCGTAACATCACGGTTTGTGCGGATCTTGGTAAGCGGGATCAACTGTATTATAATTTTATTTTTGTTATTTACAATAATTTAAAAAAAATATGGATCCCGTTATCTAATCTCTCGTCTTTAACGTCATTTCGTTACGCATAGGATGCCTATGTTTTAGCAGGTGTGACGATGTCAGGTAATAATACCGCGTGTATCTGACATCGACGCACAAACGATTTCCATGGGTCCAGGGCATGATTCTGGACACCCCAGACTTAGAATTTTTCGTCGGCTTTTTTCATTTTTTTCAAGGTTTTTTTTTTACTTTAGACTGCTCATAATCGTTATTCTGACCTAACCCAATGAGATTTTCAATAAAAAAATAATTATTAACTACTTTCACTAAAAACAGCAATCTGAATAAAACCACAAATAGGTAGATATTAGCTCAGCTGAGCTGATACCTATTTGTGGTACTCTTGAAAAAAATTAAAAAATGAGAAAAGAACCGACGAAAAATTCCAACACTGGGGTGTCCAGAATCATGCCCTGCTAGTCTATTCTGTAAATAACCATTTCGATATCGACTTCACCTGAGTGACTAAGCTTACAAAGTGAGCTTTATTTCACACGTCATAAGGTCGTATATTTATACGAATTTGAAACTCACCTCGGATTCCGCTGTCGAGACACGAAAATGTTGTTACAGAATAGCACTGCTGGACCCATGGAAATCGTTTGTGGTATATAATATATGGCAACTGATTATAAATATTGTTATGGTACTGTGGGGTGTGGTTTTGCCCACATCTGAAAAACTTTGCAACATCACATTTCAAATCAAATCTCAAATTGTTTATTGCAACCCATAATACACATACCTAAAGATAGTAAAATGAATAAATAGAAACAATTATGGACCCTGCCGGGCAAAGCAAAAATTTAAATTTAGGAGAGAGGAAGAGCGCTTTAGATAACTTTTCTTGTAAAGTAAAAGTTTACCATTTCCTGACTAGCTTGTACATAATTATTAAATACTAGCTGACCCGTGCCCACTTCGTTGGGCGGTAAACATTTTAACTTGTGATGAAATTATGAGTGTGGTTCGGTTAGTACTGACTGCTATGATTTATTTCCTGACGGCCAAAAGGAGGGTTTTGTTTTTATTGCATAATAATATGTATGTAGCTAGGCTAGCGAGCCGCTGCGAGCGCTCAGCGTTAGACTCCCTGTCCCTTGTTGCAGAGACATGCTGCTTTAAATCACTGAGACGCTGTGCACGTTCAGCGCTAGATTCCCGAGCACGGACCTGCGATGTTCTCCAGCTTTGGTTAGCAAGCCGCTGTGAACGCTCGGAGCTAGATTTCCCAGCGCGTGCTTGCGAAATACTTTTCTCTATTCCTCGAGAGGCTCTTCCGTGCGGCGTACTCGAGCTGCTCTTGTCTCATGTCTGGGATGTTGTGATATCCTTTTAGGCATGATAAACAATCGCTGAAACTGTCCGATATCCCAAAAACAGAAATATCACAGCTTCGAACTCGAAGAATGAGAACGAAGTAATATTGTAATTGTGTTTTGAGAAACCGAGCAACCAAAACAATTTTAAAGACCAACTACGTACAACTCACCTACCAAACGACAAAAGTTAAATAATAACTGGAGAGGGTCATTAATATTTGGGGTCATTATTATTATATATTAATTTGGGGGCCGAGTCACCCGCGTCCGTAGGAGAATACCCTTCAGCGAATCCCTACACGTGGTCCCTGGGTGGTGCTAAACAGGTGACACTAACCGCCTCCGTGGTCTCGTGGTTATACCACCTGATTCAGACCCAGAGGTCCCGGGTTCGATTCCCAGCGGGGGCAAATTTTTTGCTTGGTTTGGTTGGTGGTAGGACTTGTTTTAAGTCCGCCTGGCAAGCTACCACCATCATGTCTAAGTCTGTCGCCATAACAACAATGTTAACAGCATTGTTCTGTTCCGGCAGTTACGAGGCATGATAGCCAGTTCCTCTGTGTAAGAGGATTCCGGGTGAAACTCGCTTCCATCTTCGGCCTAATCATCACTTTCCATCAGGTGAGATTTGGGCCAAGAGTTTCCCCGCTTCGCATAAAAAAAAAAAAAATAATCCGCGAAAAATATTAACACCACGATTCAGAAAAATTACGTAATTGCACAACACCGTCTATGAGATGGATAAAACGTGTTCTAATGCGGTTCGTGAATGGACGGCGCGGGCGGCGTTTTGCGATTTAGTAATTTTATATTATCTTCGAAACTATTCAACCAATTGACATACTGTTTTGAGCAAATCGTATTTCTATGATGTTCTTGTGATCATAATAACATTTTTTTCGATAAGGTTTAATATTTTGTTGTTTAAAAAATCATCCAAAGATAAGTACGTCGAAAAATACTTTTTTTAACACATAAAAGCTACTATATCTGCTAAAATATAAAAGATAGAAATATGGTGCCGCGGACTTTTTTGTAGAACTATTCAAAGCGGACCAGGTTGCCATACATTGTTTTCAATTATATACAACTGTTAAGGCAGCGCACGCAAATAACTCTGTTGTAAGAGCTATTTTTTTCCGCCTGGATAGACAAAAATTGAGATAGTTTGGCTAATATGCATGATATCTTTATAATTTATAGCCTATAGCATTCCTCAATAAATGGGCGATCTAACACTGAAAGAATTTTTCAAATCGGACCAGTAGTTCCTGAGATTACCCCCTACATACAAACTTACAAACAATTTTACCTCTTTATAATATTAGTATAGATTAGTATAGATTATAGTATAGACTAGCTGACCCACGCAACTTCGTCTGCGTCACATTTTCCATTAATGCTAGGCTCTGCTTAGTCTTAGCGTGATGATATGTAGCCTATATCCTTCCTCGATACATGGGCTATCTAATACTGAAAGAATTTTTCAAATCGGACCAGTAGTTCCTGAGATTACCCCCTACATACAAACTTACAAACATACAAACTTACGTATAGATTTCCGTTTCAGCATAATTCACGTAATACCTGCCAAGTAACAACATGCATTTAATTCCTATCAAGGACTCTCATAATATGATTACTTGATTCTAATTTTAACATTGTTTCCTTAGGGAAAACCGTTACTGACCTCATTTATTTAATAGAACCAATAAATATACGTGTTATAACGACTGCCTAAAAAGGAGTGTTATGTTTTCAGTGTACATGTATGTGGAGAGGATCCGGCAATTGGGTCTCGAGGTGGCGCTGCACAAGTCCGAGGCCATGTGCTTTCATGGCCGAGGCAATGCGCCACCGTCGGGATCCTTGCTGACGGTAAGAGGGGTTTCCATCGGCGTCGAGTTGACGCTGAAGTACCTAGGGCTCGTCCTCGACAGCCGGTGGAACTTCGTGGAGCATTTCCGACGTTTGGCACCCAAACTGGAGCGGGCCGGGGCTGCTTTCAGGCGGCTCCTGCCCAACCTGGGGGGACCAAACGCCTCCTGCCGAAGGCTATACGCGGGGATCGTGCGGTCCATGGCCCTTTACGGGGCCCCGGTGTGGGCGCGTTCTTTGAGGCGGTGCGCTGCCCACTACTTGAACGCGCCCCAAAAGGTGGTAGCCGTAAGGCTGGCCCGTGGGTACCGCACGATCTCGTGCGAAGCGGCGAGTCTCTTAGCCGGATTGCCGCCATGGGATCTGGAGGCGATAGTCCTCGCGTTCCTGCATGAGTGGCGCGTGGAGGTACTTCCGGCGTGATCTCATGGCGACATGGAGACAACGACTGTCGCAACCCAGCGCAGGGCACGCCACAATAGTGACGATAAGTCCTCTCTTTGAGGAGTGGCTAGAGAGGCGCCACGGCGTCCTCACCTTCCGCCTGACGCAGGTCCTCACCGGACACGGATGTTTCGGTAGGTACCTGCACCGAATCAGGCGGGAGGAAACACCCGGGTGTCACCACTGCGAGGATCGACCGGAGGACACGGTGGAGCACACTGTGCAGGTGTGCCCCGCTTGGGCGGAGCACCGCCGTGTCCTCGAAGCGGCGATAGGCGGCGACCTCTCGCGTCCGGGCCTGGTCCAAGCCAAGGTCCGGAGCGAGACGGAATGAGACGCCGTCACCTCCTTCTGCGAAGCAGTCATGCTAGCGAAGGAGGTGGCGGAGTGGGAGAGGGAGAGAACCTCTCGTCCCAGCCGCCGTGGTAGACGCCGCGGGCGTCGGAGGCCACCGTAGGCGCGGGCCTGTGGACGGTGAGCTATGGGCAACTCGCCGGTGTATATGAAAAAATGGTACATGTATGTATGTATGTTTGTGAGTTTCTTTATTCCACCATAATTTCTAAACCGCTGTACTGATTTCAATGTTTGTTGTATCGTTAGAAGCGTTGCGTTATCCCTAGTAATATAGGCTAGTGATAATTAAAAAATATCCACAAGACCTCTTACCCCAAAATGTCCATCCCCGTCATTTATAGCTTACACTAATCGAGAGGTGGGCAAGTATAAGACATGGTGCTTATCATATAACCCCCCGAGGGCTACCACTCAATCGTATATTTACAATTCTTCCATTACTGAGTGACCGAGAGACAACTCACAGCTGAAACTACTGGACGTAGAAAGCTTAAATTTGGCATATTGTGTGTTCCTTGGGTAGTCTGGGGGAGCACTAAGTGAGGACTTCCCGAAATGCCTAACGGGAGTCGTATGATGTTTTGCTGTGGGGTCGGGCTGCTGACTTTGAATCCATATTTATTTTACACAAGCGTGCTGTCAGAGCCATTTATAATCTACGTCGACGCGATTCTCTTAGGGAAGTCTTTAAAAAGATTGATATTATGGCAGTCCCTTGTCAATTCATTTATGCAAATATTATGTTTGTAAGGCAAAATCGACATCTATTTGAAAAATTAGTGATAGACATAAGTTTAATACTAGAAAATAATAGAAATAAATTAGATCAACCATTTTATAGTTTAGCCAAAGTACGTAGATCTTTCTTGGGGTACTTTATTAAATGTTACAACCAATTACCTTGGGACATATACATATTAGAATTAATGAAAGAAAATTTAAAACTTATGTTAAAAGAACACTTTTTAGACAAGCATATTACAAATTATCTCGAAACATGCTGGTCCTGCTCCATAGGACAATCTAGGGTAATTAACATACAACCTAGCACTGGCCTGCTAATTGCAAAAAAAGTAAGAAAATTTGAATTTTGCGGGCTGGTTGGAGAGCATTCACCTTAAAGGTATTTGGTATGAATTTTAATTTAATACCTTTACGCGTTCATGAGGAAAGGGGTAGTAGGTTTAAAATTATTAAAAATATTTTTACTATATGATGTAACTAAAAAAATACGGTTTACGAAATTTTCCCTTTATCCGTGCTATAAGTCGTTGCTTTGTACCAAATTTCAAGATTCTGAGTTCACGGGAAGTACCCTGTAGGTTTTGATTCCCTTGCGAGTGTCGAAAATTTGCGGAAATTTGCGGCATAAACGCCGACCTCCTGAGTATTTCAAATTCCAGCTTGATACCTCCAAGCGTTTCTAAGAAAAAGGGTCTTGACAGACAGACGGACGGACGGCCGGACAACAAAGTGATCCAATAAGGGTTCCGTTTATTTCCTTTCGAGGTACGGAACCCTACAAGTGTATAGGTAGATAACTATAAGACTTAACATTTTAATCTGTCGTAACTTTAAGGAAAATAAACTATATAAAGAAGTAGTACCATGATATGAATGTCACCCTGTTGATTCGACCAGTGTTTTGATAGACTAATTCAATTAAAAGTTATGATGACTTAATTGTTTATTTATTTATTTACAAGTAGTGGGTACATTGTTTATATGTATCACAAACGTTTTGGGGCAACTCTACAGAAAAAGACACGGTGTTCAAGGCTCAAAAGAGCTGCGTTCGTTCAATATTTAAAATTAAACCTACTGATAGTTGCGTGCTTTACTTTAAAAAAAAAAAAACTTACTTTGCCATGTAGATGCTTTCTGAGGTAGCTGTGAGCTCTGATATTCTTGAGGTAGCTGTCAGCAATATTGTTGTAATTTACATTTTAATCATTGGAATAGGACGGACACTTCATAATTAAGAAAACATTTTAAAACGTTTGCGGTGTTCACTAGAATCACTAGTTACACTTTTGAGGTTTGGATTAAAACCACTTAATTAACACTATGTAGTATGCAACTCGAAGGGACCGTCTAGTCGCCAGCAGGGCTTGTTAGGGACTGCCTCACGACGATACCATCGGATTACAAACTACGTTTATTGTTTATACATCACATCTCTTCCTTTTTATAAAATAATTAGATCATAAGTACAACTAACATAATTATCTAGAATTTATAAGGCTTTCAACATTTAAAAATACTATAGACAACTTTAGAACTTACAACATTAACCCTTTTAAAGTACTCATCAATATTTAGCAGTCAAACATTGTTTTTACGTATCGTTTAGATTTTAAGTACAATGACCATATTAGAATTTATAATACGATAATTAATTAACAATTACAATATCTAGTATTTAGATATTTTGCTTACAATTAATGTCTGTCAATATGTAAGTACAAATTGATTTGGACTTAGCCATTAATGAGATTTTAAGAATATATAATATACAGCATTTGCTGATCTTGTTTATGTTTTATTTCTAAGAATCTGTTAAAACACAATATTAAGCATTTGCTCATATTTGAAGTATTAGGCATTTTGCTCTTATTCAGGTAATTATCCTTCTTTGTCCAATTCGTGATTAATAGCTTTCCATTCGCCTTCTATCTTCTTTAGGTTTACGATGTTTCTCTTGTACTCTTGACCCGTTTCCATCATTCCTTATATTTACATCGCTTCCTTGATCATTTATAACTGTATAAGGTGCGGGATTAAATTCTGGACTTAATTTGTTTTCTTTTATCTTGTTTTTTACATAAACTTTTACACTAATTTCAATTTTCTACCTGTAGCTCGTCTATTCCTGTCTTCGTTTGATTTGTTTTTGTCCTTTTTTTTTCTTGTCTTTGTCTCTGACCTCTGAATCGTCGTAGTAATTTTTGAAGTCTGGAAAGGTAATTATCTCTGAACTTTCGTCCATAGAACAGGTCGGATGGAGATTTTCCAGTGAGGTGTACTATTATACATCATCAAATATTTTAACAAATCGTCTTTCCAGACTGATTTCTGAGTCTCCATTTTGCCTCTCAACCTCGCCGTTTTGTTGAGGCCAGTAAAATATTGTATTGAATAGTGTTATTGCTTGTTCAATACAGAACGATTTGAATTCTTGAGTAGTGATTTGTCTGCCTGACTAGTCATTATCTGCTGTTGTACTAGCAGGATTTCTGATTCGCGAAAACATATTATGTAGGTATTTTTCATACTTTTATTGTATCCTGTGTAGAGATACAATATATAGATTTCATGATTTCGATTTCTTAATATCGACTGTAGTAGTCGATAATTACGAAGATATGGTTTCATCTTGGCAGTAGACCTAAAATTCAATAGCAGTATCCACTCAACTTTCAAAGGAAATTTACGGCTTTTACATCGGTACTGGGGGATTAGGAACATCCTTTACATATTTTTTTTTACCGTATTTTCGGCGTGTTTGTCTATTTTTTGCCACCATACCTTTGTGTGTAATCTAGCCTTCATACTAATAATGCTTGGGTGACTTTCGTGTACTGCTTCTAAACTAAAACTTCTTTTCTCAAAATAGTGAGTATCACTAATCTGTTTCTTTTAAGATGCCTTCATGCAAACAAAGTTCATGGGCAAGTAATTTGTGGTTGTTTATTGAAGTATCCCAAAACATTATTCATTAAAACGCATTTAATTTATTAAAACTCATTATCATCATTTGATGCTTCAATAATGGTTTTAACGCAAGTGCCGCAGGTTGCGCACATTGAACCACTTAGTTGACATGAAATTCATTTTCAAGTGGACTTTTTGTATGTCTGCTGCTTGTGCACAGACGAGATAAAGGGTCGGCTACAATACTCAATAATTAAGGACAGCCAGGTTATAAATGACTTTTTAATGTTTGAGTGTAAGCCATCGCATGAAGCCAACGCTCGATTCGCGCGCAAGGTTTAGATTTTGTGCCAAATTGTAACTTCGAAAGGCTTGTGGTCTGTGACAATTTTTTTTTTTTTTATAATTGTTTTTCAACGTCTGGTAGACTTAAAACTTTCAAAGGAAATTATGCGCGGTCCTTTGTTGTCGTACTGAATAAGTACCTACAGCTCCTAACCCCACAAGACTTGCATCTGCAATAACTTGGGTACGATCTATAGGATTGTATAGTAACCAAGGGTAGAAATTTTAGAGACATTTTTTAATTCATCAAATGCAACATTTTTTTTCTTTTTTCCAACATCCGTGCTATTGACACATTTTTTAATTATTATTTTTTTTTGCACTTTTGTCGAAGTTACTGTCTAATGGTTAGGGCTGACAAATTGAGAATCCAATTTCCGATAAAATTTATTAACCCTAGAAAACTGAATTTCTTCGATGCTTTCTGGTGCTCTAAACGTCTCGATTACTTTGATGTATTTATCAAGTGGTTTAATGCCTGTCGGTGAAAGCTCGTGCCCCAAAATTTAACAGGTTTTTTAATTGAAAACATATTTATTTGTATTGAGTAAAAAGTTTTCTTTTAGCAACGTCAATACGTATTTTTTATAATATATCTAATTTTGAGAAAATTGTTGCTTGACCAAATTTAGGAAGTATGTAGTTCTTCCATTGTTGGCAAAGGATGGTTTTCTCTAATGATGGCTTTGTTGGCGGCACGCAAGTCTAAACAAACACGAATATCATCATCAGGCTTTGAAACGGTTACCATTGAAGAAACCCAAGAAAATGTTTTATTTAGAGGTTCAATGATGTCCATTTTAACCAGTTCCTCTTTTTTTATTTATCTTTGATTCCAAGGGAATTGGAACTCTTCGATAAGTCTGACAAATTCGAGGAATTGTTTTATCTATTGTAATTTTAGATAATATCTTTGAATTTTTTGAAGTGGATTTATCGTCAGTAGAGTTCAGATTGAAACCCATTTTAGTACGTTTAGGAAAATGCAGTTTTATAGTTTTATTTGGGCATCAAAAGAATCCGATACTTAAAGCGGATGTTGAGCACTGTAACCCATGAACACTGAAAAAAAAATTTGTTTGCTTTGATAAACATCTTGTTTAATGTGATCACGCATCATGACTCCATACGAGCCTAACAAGATCTTGCCTTCTGCAGCTATGAGAACTTTGTTAAATTATCATAGTTCCGTCTACTAAGTAATCAATTGGTTTAATTACGGGTAGTTATTTGATTTAGCTTAAATGTTGGCCAGTTTAAGAATGAGACATTGCCACATCAATATACTTAACTTGTAGATTCAACTAAAACCTTGCACGATACGTCTGTGCAACATTATGAAATCAATGAAGTTCTTATGTTGTTTCAACTAAGATCTTGCACGATACGTCTGTGCAACATTATCAAATCAATGAAGTTTTTATGTTGTTTCAACTAAGATCTTGCACGATACGTCTGTGCAACATTATCAAATCAATGAAGTTCTTATGTTGTTTCAACTAAGATCTTGCACGATACGTCTGTGCAACATTATCAAATCAATGAAGTTCTTATGTTGTTTCAACTAAGATCTTGCACGATACGTCTGTGCAACATTATCAAATCAATGAAGTTCTTATGTTGTTTCAACTAAGATCTTGCACGATACATCTGTGCAACATTATCAAACCAATGAAGTTGCTATGTTATTTCAACTAAGATATTGCATGAAGTAACCGTGATAAAGTAAATTAATTCAACTAACCTCATATTCGTCGTAGACATGAGCCGTTGTCATATGAACTACCTGTATTCGTCAATGCAAGTCACAGTAGGTAGGTACCTTGCAAATCCACAAAGTAACTTATTGTAGGTAATAAAAAAAAAATTACAATAAGTTAGGTAGGTACTTTGTGGATTTGCAAAAGACACCGACTTGGATTGACGAATACAAGTAGTTCATATGACAACGGCTTTGTAGTAGTTCTCAAGAACTACAATAATATGAATATTAAAATATCGAAGATGCAAATAGGTACAAATGGTGTAGCAATCAATCAATCGACGACACGGTTGGCGCAGTGGTTGAGCGATTGACTGCTGCGCAGCCTGTCGCGGGTTCGATTCCCGCACGGAACAAATATTTGTACGACCTACAAGTATTTGTTTCGAGTCTGGGTGTTTTTCTATCTATAATATGTATGTATTTACAAAAAAAAATGTATATAAGTAGTTTATCAGCCATCTCGTTACCATAACACAAGCATTAGGTTGCTTAGCTTGGGACTAGATGGCGTTGTGTGAAATGTCCAAGGATATTATTATTATTATTATAATCAAACAACCATTTTTTTTATTTTAACTTTATTTAGTTATGAAAATCACTTGCATAACACAAAATACTTACTCAGGTATTATAAGTTGCATCTAAGAGTTACATATTGTTTTGCATTGCTTAGAATATTTATATTGCACGGTGTAGGACGCGACAAAAAATTATGGAATTTGACAACATTTTGTTTGGCTATGATGTTGCCCTTTTATTCTCTAATGTTTTTAGCCGAAGTTCAATAGACTGACCGATTTCAGATCTTAAATGTTAGATGAAAGCATCCCGCGTTTCTGCCTTAGATGCCTTCCACCTGCAGCTAGGCTCAAGTTTTTTTCTGCTGTTTAAAAGATGGAGAATGGCCGAAAATGCTGTAAGATTTTATCTTCTTCTTTAGGTGCTGAAATAAAAAAAAAATATAGACTATCCAATCCAATCCAATTTATGAAGGAGGCACGTTAAAATATATTTTCAAGACTTTAGCAAAAACTAAAAAAAAATGGTATGAAATACAACTATTTCCACCCAGTACCTTCATTCGGAGAAATAAAGAGTTCAAAATTAAAAAACTAGGTTCAAAATAAATTAAGAGGATATTATTATGTTGATTTATAAGTACCAGGGAGTGAAGTACCTACTTAACGAGTATTATTATTTGATAATTACAGTTTTTAGGTTAAGTACATAATTTAATGAATTTTAGTTTACATTTTTTACATGAATTACTATGTTGACCCGCAACTTCATTCATGTGGAAGTTTTGATTTAAGTAAGTAAATTAAAAATCAATAATTTTGTGAACCTATCTAAGTACATGCCAAATTTTATAATAATGGGTTCAGCAGTTCAGCTATGACAGTGTAACACGCAGACAAATATGAGTTAGTATTGAATTTATTTGCAAGTTTTTCATCTCCTAAAATATGCAATATTACCAATTTGGTGAAATAACATAAAATTTTAAAAGAAACATACCCCTCTGCGTTCTTTGATCAATTTTTTTCACAACAAGACAAATTTCAGCACTATTCGGAGGCACATTTTCTTCTAGAATTATATAATTTGCGACATTAGTTAAATTGTGGGCACATTTTCTTTGTCCTCTGCAGCAGATACATTAACTGTTAGGTCCCGTCTTAATTCTAAATCCGATAAATCTAGATTCTGCAAGCAAAAATAAGGTCAGTAAGTCACTGTAGGGTAAAATAAATATTCTTCTGGAGTCTGGAGTACATAGGCAATTTGACATCATCTGGGGTCAACGTTGATGAACGCACCAGCAAACACATTTTGAATTGCGAATCATTAGTCAGCGTTCAAAATCAATGATCTGCAAATTAAATAGACTTACAAATGCATAACATTCAATACAGAATAGATATCTAGTACTTAGGTAGGTCTAGGTAAAGGTTACTGCATGATTTATCTTACCTGCAAATCTTGAGATGAGATCGGGCAGTTCCCATGTCTTTAATAATTCGGCCACTTCGTCCCATGTTTATACCATTGACTAGTTTAATAATTAGCAAATACTTACTTATTTTTCAAAAATTATCACACAACACAACAGCAAGCAACTCACGGTAGGTACGCGTTATGATGAAAAGTTCGGCCGGGGCGCGGGCGGGGACGAGAGAAGCGCTGGGGGGAGCATCGCGTTTTGTAATTTTGCTGACGTAACAAAGCATTAATAGATGCGACCAATTCTCTTGTTTGATTGAAGTAAGCAGGCTATTTATTCAACTATGCTCGTTGTTAAAAACTACGATATAAATTTATATATTGCTAACAAGTTGTATGTTACCGTGAACTAAAATTATTAATTGATAGATAAAAGTGGAGAAGTAAAATCTAACAAAGCATGTATGATGTAACAAAGCCCGTTGATTATACTGTTCATGTGCAAAATTGTCGACTTAAGTAAAATGAGTTTGTTGTGGCAACTGTGCTATCTTGTTTATAGTAACAAAATAAATAATTATTCTAAACATTTTGATGCCAACTAAGAGAAAATGTATCTTAGTTAGTCTGCATTTTTTTCAGTGAATGTTTTGTTTGGGGACATTTCCTGGTTGGAGATATAACTTTTGATTTTATCATATGTTCCAAAGTTGTATCGCTTTTAATATTAGAATTAGACTACCTGACAGTCTATTGTTGCATCGTCATGAATATTGAAAATATAGTCTACAGATAGATGTAGGTTTTTTTGTTTGGATTTTTTAATTTGGCTGTTGTTATTTTTGTTGTTTTGCTAGGTTAGCACTCTTTATTTTGTTGTTCCTTGTTCTGCAGTATTTCTGGTAATCGCCTTTGAAACCACATTTTATGCAAATTGCATTAATTGCAGGGCAGGAACTAGTATCACCTTTGTGATTTTTGCTGCCACATCGGCAACAGGGAACTTTTTGTATCACCTTTGTGATTTTGCTGCCACATCGGCAACAGGGAACTTTTTGTATCACCTTTGTGATTTTGCTGCCACATCGGCAACAGGGAACTTTTTGTATCACCTTTGTGATTTTGCTGCCACATCGGCAACAGGGAACTTTTTGTATCACCTTTGTGATTTTTGTTTTGTGCCAATTTTATTAAGGCGGGTACTTGTGGCATTTATACTCTGGCTATTGTGGAAATTGTTCATTTGCAGTTCTACGGTTTCTAAAGCATTAGCTTCTGCTAAGATTTTCAATAGCAGCTACATCACCAAGTGTCAAAATTACTTTTTCTTAATTTAATTGAGAGACACTTTTTCTGTTATTTATTCGATGCGATTTTCATCTTCATTAGCAAAATTGCATTTTGAGCTTTGATCGAATCAAAAATGCTTCGAATTTTCCGTCCGACACTTGTTTCATTAAGCGGAACATGTGTCTTTCAAATAAATAACTTTGCTTCGGGGAAAAATACTTTTCCCAACTTTTAATCACGATAATATTTCACTTGAAGGGCTATGCCTCCGGAATGCAGTAAAATTGCACATTTCTCGTTTTGATCTGTGATATTTGTGCTGTAAAATTTATTTCTAAGGCCCGTTTCCATTTTATCGAATGGGAGCCTCTTGAGTTCAGATTTTCCTCACAATTAAATGGTTCTATTGCTGGGATTTGTAATTAGGACATGTTGATCGATCTGTAAGTAGTGGAAAGGGGACTTTGTTTGAATACAATAGTAGTAATAATATTTCAAGATCGGTTCGACAAATTAAGATTAATACACAATAGGACAATGAATTTCTGAGTTAAAACAATCAAGTGACGACTTGAACAAAGAAATGAACTAACACTTTAGTTTATTTTATCTTCGAATTTATAGTATCCGGACAAAGAGCTTTGTGACTTCACTTGGCACTTCAGATGAAGAAACTCTTGCCGACAGATCGTACAAAAGGTCAGTTTGTACCCGTTAAGTGTTAATAAGCAAAACGGCCACTTGACATAATACCCTTTGAAGCATACAAAGTCCCATTGAAAGGTGATGAATTGTTATTATTGTGACAATAGCCAGTGCAAAATTTAGTTAAAATCATCATTAAGCCTTAACGGATTTCATGACACTTATTCAGTTTTAACAACAGATAAAGTTTATCTGTATTACTTCGACGTTGTCGAAGGGGCACTTGGTTAAAACTGGAATTTACGAGAATTTCTCGCAAATAAATTTCTATTGAATTTTTTTTGAAATTTAATCAATTTTTATTGAAATTTCTTTCAATAGGCACATTTTATTTGCGAACGGATTTGGTCAACAATACGTAGGATCGGTATTTGGTGTGTTTTGAATATATATTTAACACTAGCTGACCCGCGCAACTTCGTCTGCGTCACATTATTCATTTTTGCTCCGCTCCTATTGGTCGGTAAATGGGCTATCCAACACTAAAAGATTTTTTCAATTCAAACCTGTAAAAAAAAGCTCCTGAGAATAGCGCGTTTAACCAAACAAATTCTTCAGCTTTATAATATAAGTAGTATAGATTAATTCTATGCCAGCTTATTTATCTTCTTCTATTTTTTATTAATTAAGTATAATATGCGAAAGTTTGGATGACTGGACTGGTTTTGTTGCTCACGCTAATACGGCTGATATCTTCAAACTTATATTCAAGAACATCGTGGTCAAATGGAAACAGTTTATAAAATTATTCACGATACTGCATTATCCAGCCGCGAAGATATAATAACTCGACGTAATGTCGATAGGGAACCAGTTTTAGACTGTGAACCAAATCAAATAGTTCACGTACGTAACCCAATGGCAAGTAGGCAAAAATTAGCACCTCGTTTTACTCAGGACAAAGTCGTTAAGAATTTACCTATACATATTTACACCGCAAAAAGTCGTGGCCCGGTCGCAAAATCACGGTTGAAGAGACCACCGAAAAAATGATGGTTTTCGTATCATTGTTTCAGGTACCTATTACTGCTGCCAATTTTCGTAGTTGGTGCTCAAGAAATACGCCTCGATAGGCTAGATAATGGACCGGGTATACTACCCTTTAATCTGGGTGCTACCAAAATTATATCCCATTTTCATATATTTTTACAAGACATTAACCTTCAAGAAATCGAGCTACATGTGAACGCTATAAAATCCCAACTTACAGATACTTCTTATAAATTATCCCAGACAGACAGCTCCCTCTTTACGTATCAAACTAGGCACCTATATGCGAAGTTAGATAAAGTTATAATGCAATTAGATACCTTTAGGCCGTTTAGAACTAAAAGAGGTCTGATCAATCCTTTAGGCACATTTATCAAAAGTATTTGCGGTAATTTGGACAATGAAGACGCCCTGAAATTTGAAAATGCATTACGAACTTTAAATAAAAATGATCAAATTTTGTCGCAATCATTGAACAAGCATATTACTTTATATAAAGAGATGACGATACAGCAGAATCAAATTATCCGAAACATTTCATTAAATCAGGTTAAATTGGAAAGGGCTCTTACTTTTGTCATGAATATGACTAATGATAATGAGCGAATTATTCACTACGCTCACCTTGTACAACTTTTTGCAATATTAAGCGAAAATGTTCAAGAACTATTGAGCGAAATTGACAGAATAGAGAATATATTGGCTTTTAGTAAAAATAAATCAGTTCATCATTCCGTACTTTCCATTAAAAATTTAAGAAATATCATAAACAAATTAAAACGCAATTATAGATCTGATCAAATAATTGACATATACATCAGAGATTATTACGAAGTTCTTAGCCTAGCTTCATACTTTACAGGGTCGACAGTTGTAATAGTCCTAAAGTTCCCCATTATGTTTAGCACAGACTATCAATTATATGAATTATGTCCCGTTCCAAATAAGGACAGCCTAATTATAGTACCAACTGCACCTTATATAGCGTCCAATTCTCAGGAATATGTGTATATAGAGGCAGAATGCCCGAAGGTCAATTCCTGGCACATATGCGAGCAGAAGATTGTCCACCGGATCTCATCAAGGTCAGACTGTATTCAAAAACTTATACAATCTCAGGAGATAGATGGAACGTGCAAACCCACGCCTATCTCTCTGACTAAGGAGGCCCTGATTGAGTTGGATAGCTATCATTACATAATTACCTTCCCCAATAGTACGAAGGTTCAATTATCCTGCGGTAAAGAGCGATTTGTAATGTTACAAGGCAGTTTTTTGGTCAGCGTCCCTCAAGGCTGCAAGATTAAAACACCCGAACTTAGTATAATAAACCTGGACAATAAATTAGTCGGAAAACCATTAGAACTCATGGCTCTTCCACACTATGAAACACCAGTAAAGACACGGAGCTTCACCTTGAAGACTACGGATTTAACCAGCCTTCGAAAAATACAGAACCAAATCACTTCACAAGATGAAATTAAAGTCGAAACACCGGACACTATCGGAATCTACCATAAGACAATTCCATTCTACATACTTATATTATTTGGCACATGTGCACTAAGCATCATCTATGTCATTCGCCGCCGTCGAGCTGGGAGAATTAACATTACCACACAAACTAACACCGAATTATCGGAAGATGAAAGAAGAGCCGCAACTTTTGGCGTCAAGGTCACCAAATAGTTGCTCATCTGGCAGGGGAGGTGTTACGATGCCAAGATGCTGGCTCAGCACACTTGCAAACAAGTGCGAGGCATCAAATTCCATGAGTAGCGCTTCCCACGGTAACGACGAGTCCCTGGGCTTTTTTCCAACCTAACATCGGTGGGAACAGACACTCGCGCTCATCGCGTATAGTTTTACTACTTATATTCTACTTTTAATTTTGATAATTTTTAAGAACTTTCATGAACTTTTGTGAACATTTATTAAACTTTTTATTATATGAAACGGACTTTAATCTAAAAGTTTCCCGACACGCCCCACTCACGTATCTTGTTGTTGCGTTTTGTTGTGTCCTCTTTTTGTTGTTGTTTGTTTTGTTGTTGGTTGTTGTATAGTCATATGAATTGTATATGCTGTGGATAACGGTGTGAGTTTCACATTTGTAATATCTTTGTTTATATTATTTGCGTAGATATTATGTGTTACTGTTTGTTTGTCCCAAATAAATAAATAAACTAAATAAACAACACTGTAAATGTGAGTGATGAAAACAATGAACGCTTCCACCATGAAATAATCGCTTCATCGTAGACTTTGTCTCTGCATGTCATTTCTGACCAAGACTATAAAGGTCAAGAGCAAACCCATCACAAATAAAAAAAATTAGGCGTAATTGTTAAATTGATATCAAGGAAAATGGACAATACTTATGATATGCTATATATATGAGTTATGCTGGATTTTATTAGGAAGACATCAACCGCAGCTTACAAAACGCAGGCGAACTAGATAAAAGAGACGGAAAAACTGTCAAGAACAAAAACCTCTATAATGTAGGTATACGTGATTCATGATGATTACAATTCACATAATCAGATCTCTGGGATTTGTTTTGTTGCCCAGTATTAATCATTTTCACTAGTCCATATTGAGATGAACATGTTTTATCTGCATTTAGGATGTCCCTCAGCACTGACAACAATTTCCTTGGAAGCAGTAGTTGTGACATATTGAACCGTGGCGTTCCTCCACATCCAGTATTAGACTCTTCAGAGCTTCACAGGACTTGATTGTCAAGGTTTGTTCCTCAATTGTATATTTGGCTGCTGTTTGATCACACGTCCAATAGTCTGAGGTAGAGTAGTAATTGAATGAACAAATGGTGGCACACAGTGTTGTTGATGCTTTGGTAATTGCAAAATGGCTCCTTGAGAGAAGCTTCTCCAATAAATTAAATCTTTTGACACGGTCAAACCAGCTGCATGAAGTTCTGTTCCTATAAAATAAAAAGCTCTTCTGTTTTTCCCATTCAAGTCGGCATTTTCAATAGAAAACTGATCACGTTTAGTTTCCTCAATCCAGTTTATCATTTTTTCTTTGTTGGTGAATTGCCAAACCTCGTCGCGCAAAACCACACTGTCTACTAAAACATCTCTCTCGGAGCAATCAAACGCAGCCTGCAGCATTTTTCCTGTGACCCAGTAAATGTACGGTACCGGTCAGAAGTCCATTCTCAGTTCTTAAAAGTTATAGCGTTACAACTCGTTGGACTTATGACCTTCTTCTATAAAAGTACGTCACACACACACACACGCTACACGTGAATGATTATAGTAACACATTTCGACCGGTAATTTATCTGGCTGCTGGCGTACCTAGCGGTAAATGCGACGTCGCTAATGCATAATAATATTATGCATTAGCGACGTCGCATCGCGTCGTAATGAACGAAATTAATAATTATATTGAAACGAACATCGAAGAATACACATCGTTGATACAATATTTTAAAGTAGTAGTTATCACTAAAAGTTGAGGTTAGTTTTGAAACATGAACTAGCTGTGTTATAATGGTATGACGTTGTTGGTCGGTGAACTTAGTTAAGAGCGTTTGTATTATTGCTATAAGTGGTTCTTAGTTTGAATATCTGTATTCAAAATGCAAGCAAATATTAGCCTTGCATAGCAGTGGGCTTAATATGTATATCTGAAATATCCAATGAAACTGGTTTAAGTGTCAGTTACTTTAATTAATGGGTAATATTATAATACTAGCTGTTGCCCGCGACTTCGTCCGCGTGTATGTCGAAAAGTAAACACACATAGCGATGTAAGATTGATACGATAATATATTATATTTAACAAACAGTCAATATCTGGCATTGCTTGACCCTTCTCAGAATTACTGTGCACAATGTTGAAGAAAGTTACTAGGGTTGATAACACGTGATAGAGCTTCATAAAGTTTTCCATGGGTATACCATTCCGAATAGAAATCTAACCCCGCAACGGATAGAGTAGATTAGATTAGAGACTGCGCTATCCGCACTTAGACTCCCATTCGGTCTGTTGACCGTAAGTGTTCTGGCTAAGATAACCAGCCTAGCTCCGCCCAAATGCACAAATTCCTTCTGGGTTTTTGCGCTGCGACCTCACCGTTACACGATTTGTTCAGGTCGGGAAGCAACGGCCTCATTTCTTCTCGTATTATAATATTATTATAATGTGGTTTAGAATAAGTAAATAAGTGTGATAAGAAAAAATGTGTAATAAGTGTTATTTTTTTTGAGAAAATCTGTGCGGCATCTAAAGACTCGTGTAAGAAGTGGTAGACCACCACTTATCAACCAGTCTCAGCGACGCTTTATGATTGTAAATACGAAACAAATGGTTTCATACCAACTAGACGTTTTGTAGATGAATTCGACTTTATTCATTATAACAGCATTGTTGTGTTCCGGCAGTTAGAGGTATGATAGCCAGTTCCTCTGTGTAAGAGGATTCCGGGTGAAACTTGCTTCCATCTTCGGCCTAATCATCACTTTCCATTAGGTGAGATTTGGGCCAAGAGTTTCCCCGTTTTGTATTAAAAAAAAAAAAAATTCAACACGTCACAACGCACAGTAGGCTAATTCACGTAACTAAATAAGTTTTGTATAGGCACCAGGCTGTATCTCAAGAACCGCGATAGCTAGACAGTTGAATTTTTCACAGACGTTGTATTTCTGTTGCCGCCATAACAACAGATACAAAAAATCGAATAAAATTAATATTTGAGGGGGCTCCCGTACAACCAACTTGATTTTTGCCGTTTTTATAGATATTATACGGAAACATTTGTGCGCGAGTCCGACTCGCACTTGGCCAGTTCTAAACTAGTTTTCGTGTGGCACAGTCAGCTCCCTCTACTGCTGCGGTAGACAGAGCTGGCAACCTTTTTTTTTAATTCTTTACATCATTTTCTTTAAAATGGCGTAAAATTTATTCAAAAACATATAGCTGCAATTTATATTACCAAATCAATTACACAAAATACGCTCAACGGGTTGCACTCCGGGAGTGCCGGCAGAAGTGAAAACTTGAACATTAGCATTGTGCATTTTTGAATCAACCGTCATACGAATTTTCGATCAGGTCACGTGTCCTGCCGCGAGTTTAGCAGTTTATACCCATCCCAAGAAAAGTGCTCAACGCCGCTAAAGAAGTTTTCACTTCAAAAATATAAAGTTGATTATAGGTAGGTACGCTAAATAGACGAGAATTATAGGTAGGTACGCTAAATAGACGAGAATTATAGGTAGGTACGCTAAATAGACGAGAATTATAGGTAGGTACGCTAAATAGACGAGAATTATAGGTAGGTACGCTAAATAGACGAGAATTATAGGTAGGTACGCTAAATAGACGAGAATTATAGGTAGGTACGCTAAATAGACGAGAATTATAGGTAGGTACGCTAAATAGACGAGAATTATAGGTAGGTACGCTAAATAGACGAGAATTATAGGTAGGTACGCTAAATAGACGAGAATTATAGGTAGGTACGCTAAATAGACGAGAATTATAGGTAGGTACGCTAAATAGACGAGAATTATAGGTAGGTACGCTAAATAGACGAGAATTATAGGTAGGTACGCTAAATAGACGAGAATTATAGGTAGGTACGCTAAATAGACGAGAATTATAGGTAGGTACGCTAAATAGACGAGAATTATAGGTAGGTACGCTAAATAGACGAGAATTATAGGTAGGTACGCTAAATAGACGAGAATTATAGGTAGGTACGCTAAATAGACGAGAATTATAGGTAGGTACGCTAAATAGACGAGAATTATAGGTAGGTACGCTAAATAGACGAGAATTATAGGTAGGTACGCTAAATAGACGAGAATTATAGGTAGGTACGCTAAATAGACGAGAATTATAGGTAGGTACGCTAAATAGACGAGAATTATAGGTAGGTACGCTAAATAGACGAGAATTATAGGTAGGTACGCTAAATAGACGAGAATTATAGGTAGGTACGCTAAATAGACGAGAATTATAGGTAGGTACGCTAAATAGACGAGAATTATAGGTAGGTACGCTAAATAGACGAGAATTATAGGTAGGTACGCTAAATAGACGAGAATTATAGGTAGGTACGCTAAATAGACGAGAATTATAGGTAGGTACGCTAAATAGACGAGAATTATAGGTAGGTACGCTAAATAGACGAGAATTATAGGTAGGTACGCTAAATAGACGAGAATTATAGGTAGGTACGCTAAATAGACGAGAATTATAGGTAGGTACGCTAAATAGACGAGAATTATAGGTAGGTACGCTAAATAGACGAGAATTATAGGTAGGTACGCTAAATAGACGAGAATTATAGGTAGGTACGCTAAATAGACGAGAATTATAGGTAGGTACGCTAAATAGACGAGAATTATAGGTAGGTACGCTAAATAGACGAGAATTATAGGTAGGTACGCTAAATAGACGAGAATTATAGGTAGGTACTCTAAATAGACGAGAATTATAGGTAGGTACGCTAAATAGACGAGAATTATAGGTAGGTACGCTAAATAGACGAGAATTATAGGTAGGTACGCTAAATAGACGAGAATTATAGGTAGGTACGCTAAATAGACGAGAATTATAGGTAGGTACGCTAAATAGACGAGAATTATAGGTAGGTACGCTAAATAGACGAGAATTTTTCCCTCGCACCGGATAGAGTGGAGGAAAGTAGAGACTCCGTTATTTGCACTTGGACACCCATTCGTTCCGTTGTTCGTAGGTGTTCCGGTTAAGTTAGCCAGCCTAGCTCCGTCCAAATGCACAGAAGCCTCCTGGGTGCTTCACAGATTTCGTGGAGTGACCTCACGTTCCGAGGATTTGTTTATGTCGCGAAGCAACAGCCTCATTTCCAGGATGAAGTGGGCGACTGATTTCTCGGCCTCGAAGCAACCTCTGCAAATTGGACTGTCTATGGCGCCTATGTAGTACAGATGATAATCATACCTATTATTTATTCGGAGGGTATTTCTACTGGGCCAAGAATTCGGTTAGTAAGTCGCATGTACAGTCTTGATGACGGCCTGCAATTCGTAGCACGTGACATTAGCTGTCATGTAGTTTAGTTGATTACTGGCAAAGGAGAAGGGAATGACTCCATACATTCCTGGGCCCAGGTGTTAACTGAATCAAACTAGCCTTATTTGTAAGAGGATATACCTAATAACAAGGTCTCACTGAAAATTTGGTGAAATTTGGCTATCCAGGAATCAAGTTATATGAAGTACCTAGTGTACCTACCTATAGTAAAAGTGAGGTTATACCTATTACAACCTTGTAGTAAACCAAACCTAACAACAAAATATGGAAAATAAGTACTCTGTGCTCAGAACGAAAGAAAACGAACGAGTGACATCTGTCAGTCGGTGATTGACTGATGTCAGGCAAAAGTGTTAGGGTGGTGTTAGGCCGGAAGAAAAATTAAAAGAATTCGATTCGCTATGAATCGATTCCACGAAAAAAAACATGTCACTCGACCTTCATACATATTCTGATATTTAGTTTCAGAATTTAATTTAAGTTTTCTCGCTTCCTAGATAGAAACATGGTACCATATTTTGTGATTTCGTTTAGAAAAATATAACGGTTTTTTTAATATACATTTCAACTAGTTAACTGCTGGGCCCAGAAGTCCCCTTCTCCTTTACTTCCGAAACTGAAAATTTCTTTTACATGCATTTTTAAATATCATAGTAGGTACCTATGTTTAGAAATAAAAATATTGTAAAAATATGCAAAACACGAATAAAACCGGAAAACAGTAGGTATAGCAGGAAAAAGCACAGTTATAACTTGATAATAATTTATAAAAAGATGCGAGTTTCGGGATTTGAAACAGCAGCATACCTACATAAATATGTTAAAGGGAGTCACTGTAGGTACCGCCTCAGTCTATGAACTCTGTTGACAACTGATTAAAATAGCCTATCTTATTACCTATATGTTCTGGTGATTGACTTATAGGTTTTCGAAGACAACTAAACTAAGCTATGTTTTTTAAAGGTTATTTTACGCACAACAACAACAAACAATAAAAGATATACCTACAAAACGTGCCGAAATACATTGAGACGTAATTTTAAAACTCTTGAAACTTTTTTTCCAATTTGATAATATATCTTTGAAAACCTTACAAAATCTGCTTAGTACTTTTGGACATTAGCGTGAACAAACCGACAAATAAAAAATCTCGTTTTGTCTTCTATAAGTAGGTTTTTTCATTACCCCACGTCCCCCTCTCGTTTTTTTGGTATTATAATATTAATGTAAGTACAGTAATTACGGTTGGGTGCGTCTCATTTCGTATAAAGTTATTTGGTATATTTTCATTATTTATTTTAAAATTATATCAATCGTTTATTAGTTTATAAAACAAAATTATAGATTCAGCTTCAGTTACATGTAAGTTGATAGCCTCAGAAGTCCCCTGATATGACAATGGACCTACCTACTTTTGCAAACAGAAACCAATCCACACACTTGCCAAAATGGAGACGCTTTTGACTGAACGAAACATTTTCATTACAAAAGCAATCCACATCTAACATAACTATTGAATAATCTAGAAATTGAATCTAGTAATAAGGAGCCACATAATCCCTTGATTTTTTTGTCAATCGTACAGGAATAACCTTATGGGATATTTCTTGTTTCTTTTAGCTGTGCTAAGCCTTCCATAATGCTTAAATAAATGAAAATATTTAAGATAAAATGGGATAATCTTGTTTTATTATTGTTAGGCACGCGTTTGACTACTTCTCACATGACGGTAAGCGATGCTGTGTCGAAGATGGAGCTTGCCTAGAACCTACTTTTTGCATGGCGGCGTCTGCTCTCTGAATGAGGAGAAGGCACCCGTTTGCCAGTGCACAGCGGATTATGAGGGAGAACGATGCGACGTCGCTACCTCATACACTGCTGCCTGTGACAACATGACGCAACAAATAACAGACCAACAACAATAATTAGAGCTGCGCAGCGAAGTGAAGCAATATAGAGAAGAGCTACAATGTACCCTGCAGCTCTACTCGGACACACTTAATGAGAATGCGGCCAAGATCCAAATCTGCGAGGAGCCAATGAAGGATGATGAAACCACGTCAAAACCGCAAACACAAACTATAAAGTTCTGAGAAACACATAAACCAGATGAAGCAATGAGCTACTTAGTTTTAAAATAAATATTCAATGGTGGGTGTTGATTGTTAGACCTTACTTCCCACACACAAGAAGAGAAGACCGGCGCACTGTTCACTTGTGACATGCAACATGCACATTTCATTTACTTATTTAGTGTTGAAGTTATTGAGGGAGGTGTTATAAATAAATCAATCACCGTACCTCCAACGTTCGTGAGGATTGAGGAGCAACTTATCGTATCTTAGTGAAATTAATATACCTACTTCTTTAGTAGTCTAGTTTAAAAATACTGTAGGATTAATTATTTAGTAATTCTCGAATTTGTAGTAAGTATAATAGTTCAATAGTTATGAACATAGAGGTGGCGCCTCAATCCAAATGTTTGGATTGATGGGCCACGTCAGAACTAGGAACGTCATGGATTAACACTTATCATAATTTAGTATGATTTTGTAGCATTTGAGATTAGTTAATGCACAAAATTTGAGCTCTGTAGTACTAAAACTTAAAAAGCTACGATAGGGGAGAGGGGGGTACAGTGGACCGTGGGGCACAGTGAATCCACTTATATAACTCCTTGTCTATCGACTACACACACACCGCAGGCCGATGTAACGCGCGCTCTGATAGTTCCCCCTCCCGACCGCCAGTGCCCCTGACGCTCTCGCTGTGGAAGCACGTGTGGCTGCCATTTCACCGCCCGTAAGTACTAAATCTATTTTTTTCTCAGTATTTATTGAATGTTCTATACTAAAAACTATTTGATATTGTGTTAATATGATTAGATTTCCTAAATAATGATTTAATAAGGTCTCAAAATAATGTGGTGCGCTTTTAGTTTAGGTTAAGTTAATCGTAAAAATGTGTTTCGTTTTCAACTAAGGTGTGTTGGGGGACAGTGGACTGTTTGACTCTGGGGTGCAGTGGACTGCGGCCCACTGTGCCCCATACTGATATTATGTACCTACCTAACCTAATTTGGTAATTGTTTCAGGCCAACAACATGGTCCGGAACCGTACAAGAAAAACTAATATTGGTCTCGTTAGTCAGGACCAGATGAAGAATGCGACCGATCTCATTTTAGAAGAAAATAAAATTAGGAAAGTGGCTGCACTAAAGAACATTCCGTATACAACTTTACAAAGATATTACAAGAAGGTGGTTACAAGCGATGCTGAACAGCGATTAACACCCAATTACGCAGTTAACAAAATATTTACTGATGAACAGGAGCAGTCACTAGTCGACTATCTCGTCACATGCAGCCAAATGTTCTATGGTCTGAGTTGGTCGGAACTAAACGGCAACAACAGGTCTATAAATTTAATCTAGACATTTCGCGCATAAATTTGTGATAATTGTTTTTATTTATTTTTTAATTTCATCGAGTTGATTTAAAACTACAGACTGATAAAAATTAATCGAAGACTGATTATTTTGTAGTATTTTGATTAAAAGTATTGATTAAACAAATTAATGTTTTATTTCATATCTATATTGAAACAGTACACTGTGACCCATTTAAAAAAGCATGGTAATTCCATGTAATAATTCACTGTACCCCATTACGATCCACAGTTCCCCACATGAAGATCCAGTGTGACCCAGATGTGGGGTACAGTGGATCATTTTCCAACTTAAAAAAAAACCTGTTTTTCCAGAAATCTATTGACGTTATTACTAAAGTTGAAATAGATTTCATTAGCCAATAACCCGTCCTATTATATGAAACTGTAATTTTTTAAATTTATTTTTTATTTACTGATTTATACCGCTTATAAAAAAAAGTGATCCACTGTACCCCCCTCTCCCCTACATATGATCGCCTCGACCGAACTCGGTCGGATCACAACATCATCAGTATTTATTTAGTAACCTGACATTTATTAGCGATGAAACTCACTTGTTTGCGCACATATTAACTTAAAAATAGATTTTCAACTTTATACGCTAGTGCATAAAGTGGAAAATCAATTAAAGACAACTAAGCGTTAGTGACCGGAACGAACGAAAACGCAACGTAATGTTCACCTAAGACGACCCACTGACCAGATTTTCAACTTTGTACTCCAACGCATAAAGTTTAAAATTGAATTTCAATTGAAAAAAGCATGATTCTTCATAAAAATAAATATTATTTATTATGAACAAATTAACATTATCTTTGTTCTAAAAATATAATTAAAAAAAACATATATTAGGCTGTTTAGCGGCTTCTACCTTTGCTTCTCCTTCAACCTGGCAAAAGCAAAGCACGAAAAAAGAATAGGTACCTACGTAGTACGTAAGTCAGTTTGCCATAAGTTTTGCAATAAGTACCTTTATAACAAAACTATTTTTCTTTCAATAGAAAGAAAAATAGGTAATAACCTACTTATTTTATTACACGACTGCCTAAAAAAAGGAGTGTACCTATGTATGTATGTTTGTGAGTTTCTTTATTCCGCCATAACTTCTAAACGGCTTAACCGATTTCAATGTTTGTGGTATCGTTAGAAGCTTTGCGTTATCCCGAGTAACATAGGCTAGCTGACTCTATTGAAAACAATAAAATATATAATGGGGTAGCCATGGATCATGAAAAAAACGGTAATATTTTTTTATTTTCCTGAAAAATTGCCTGCATTTGCTATCATCGTCTAGAGCTTACTTAGTACATAACAAAAAAATATACATCAGTATGACAGTAGGTACTCTGTAACATTTCAAGGGTCCCCCGACAGCAATAAAAAAGTAATTTTTCAGTTTAAAATTTTTTTGGAAAATGCTTGTTTATCATTTTTTAGTTAATTTTTAGACATGGGAGGCGTATTTTTAAATTTTTTAAATTATTTGTTTTTTTACCATTTTGGTACGGAATTTATGCCCATGTTTCTGCGTGTATTAATAAAGTATTTGTATTAACAGTAACTGCGTTTATTCTCGGCTTATCTCCAGCGGCATATCGCACAAGAACTGTGTATTTTCCGGAAAAACAGTATCTCACGGCATCAATAATGTAGCTTTGTATCAACTATCATGTATTCGGATCAGTACTTCCTACCTTTTACAAACATAATAATATAAAACAACATCCCAGAGCCTCCAGACAATGTTATCTTCTCAGTACCTAAATGTGTCGGAGAAAATAGTATTACCTAGTAATAATATGTACTTTGAACGTGCACATACCTGCATACTTGAGCTGACGATGGCGAATTTATAGGTATAAATAAGTGCTATATAGTTACAAAAAAAAATTAAGTCTAAGTGCTAACTGTAATGGTTTTTTTTTCATAATAATTGTTAAAAATGCGCAATTTAATAGATTAAAATACGTAAAAGAAAAACAAAATAAAATACTAAGAGCTGGTCGTTGTACGCATGACACATGGCTAGTTTATTTACTACAATATGCCAATAACGAAATTTAAAGTCTGTCAGGATTTGGTAGGGTGCAAAACTACCTCCGTGTGTTATAAAAAAACTTCCAAACCGACTTCCAAAAAAAAAACACTAAGTACAAAGTTAAAAATAACTTTAATTTCGGAAGTCGGTGTTTTTGTTAGTTTCTTCGTAATTTGACACCGACTTCCGAAATTTAAGTTATTTTTTACTTTGTAGTGTTTTTTTTTTGGAAGTCGGTTGTATTTTTTTGTAAAAAGTTTTTATTTTTCACTTTTTAGTGGTACCCCACACCTAACAACACCACTGCAAAATCGCAGAAAAGCAAAATACGCAATTTCGATTACTTGGATGTCATAAAACCATCATCCAAGTAGACGAATTCCAACTATTTCGATTTACAATCCAAAGTTCGTAACCGATTTTGATAAAATTTAAATGGGACCAATCTGCAAGTATATCCTTTCAGAAAAAGAATTTTTCAAATCGGTGTATAATTGTCGGAGTTATGAGGTAACAAACATAAAAAAATAACATACAACCGAATTGAGAACCTCCTCCTTTTTGGGAAGTCGGTTAAAAATACGACATCACCAAAACAAATTGACCGTCGGCCCAAGCTAGTAGGTATGCGTAATATTGCTCACCTTCGTAGTACTGTGATGCCCCATTTAGGCCCGTATTAATAAACATCTCTCAACAACGTACTCAAGTGCGTTATCATTTGATACGCCATTATGACGTCATCAGCATCTCAAGATTATTCCTTATTAATAGACACATAAATACAGTATCTCAGTTACCAAGATCAGCTCCTCACCTAGCTGTACAAGACTTGATGCCTTGATCGCGTGAACGATGACGTCACATTGACCGAAGTTTTGAATGAGACTTGTCGCATTTCGTTATTGCCATGTTATTAGATGTAAAACTTTTGATTTTAATACTTGTACCTATTTCCTTAAATCTTTAATGAATAGCGGTAATAGGTACACGTTATAAATTTATAAGGTTATTTGCTACCCAAGAAAGCGTTAAATTGTTAAAAAGAGGTTGAGGATTGAGGTTGTGTATTTATTTCCCATTTCCCAATATGACATAATTGTTGTACGCGGCGGCAGACGCTCGATGCCCCGCTTCTCCGCTAACGCAATGTACCTAGCATCAGTGTCAAAAAAGGAACGCTAAACATTTGTTTACTTTGTTTACTAACACGAACATCGCACGAATATAAATAAATTAAGTGTGTTATAGGTAGGTACCCACATATATCAGAGAGTATTAGTTAGTACCTACTTAACTATCATGAATTATACTTTTTAGGGTTCCGTACCCCAACGGTAACCAACGGAACCCTATAACTAAGCCTCCGCTATTCGTCCGTTCGTCGGTCTGTCTGTTAGCGGGCTGTATCTCATGAACCGTAATAGATAGACAACTGAATTTTTTACAGAGTGTGTTGTAACAACAAATATTAAAAATGAAATTATTTTTTTTAAAAACATGTTTATGGTACGGAACCCTTTGTGTGAGAGTACGACTCGCACTTGGCCGGTATTTTGTTAATTTTCACTAGGTAACTCAAAAGGATTTGAAATATCTCAAACTTTTGGTAAACGAAATTGCAAAGGCCATATTAATAATTAATTTTACTTCAATATTTTCTAACTCCATGTTTCGCGCCACGCTAATCACTCCTCAAGTCACGGTCTATCTGCACTCACGATATAGCATCTCAGCAACCCGCGCTCGTGGGTCGAGTTTCGTTTATTAATCAGTCCATCACTCAGTTGATGACGTACGCCTAATCCACAACTTGAGAACATAAAGAATCACGTTTATTAATACGATCAGCATCTCAACATTCAAATCAAGTGCGGTCTCACGGGCTGAGTAACGTTTATTAATACGGGCCTTACTCTCGCTAAGGCTATTATTGGTCGAAATCAAACAACGGCTGGGTTTATATTAAGTACCGGAGCACTTGCACAGTTGAAAGCTAATACATGACTCATTTTTATGAAACAATCCGCTCTTTAAATTCTACATCATTTAAATCCTATTCTAAACTTTTTCATGAATCCTTACAAAGCTCTATTGACTGGCCAGTACGAACAAGAAGGTCTCTTCAGTACACACTACAACATACACTACTCTATCCCACACATATGTATTGTCAGTGAAGAAATAAGTACGTAAGTAAAATATGAGAACTCTGAGATCTTAGACAATTACAGTTTATATTTTTAGAGATTTTGCGAAAATAAACATATTGTGTTAATTCCACAGATACGAACGGGAAAACTGAGGGTCGAGGATGTGTTAATTAGATAGATAAGCCAAGTTTGGGAGGCAGTTCATTAGTACAACGATGACGAATATAAAATAATAATGTTAGTTATACAAAATTTTTAGGTACCTAAAAAAGTTGTTTTTTACAATATTTAGCGGTTAGCTAGAGCTTATCGCGAATAATGACTTCCTTTTATCGTGAACAACAACATCGAATGACTGTTGTGAACACATACCTAAAGATTGATTGCTGCACAAAGGTCGCCGTACGTATCACTTGAGAACAGTTGGACTGATTTGTTTTTCTATCTCTTTACATAGCATAACATCACACTTTATAACTTTAGACGGTTATGCGGATAAGCAGTCCTAAACTCAAATCTAGAGATCGGATATTCAGACGCATATTTTTGTCAACTAAGGAAACCACTTTTGTACTGAAAAATATCCCAAATTTTCGGGAATAAAAAATTTAATTGTATACTCCGTGAGATACTGAAAACCCAATTGGACACAAGTTACTGTTACAACGTAGTATGGTTGCTTTTCCCTAATTTAGTAACCGAAAAAAAGTTTCAAAACATGTATCGAGTTGCAGGGACTGTCGTAATAAGGCGGTTTTGCAGGATATCGTATTAAGAATGATCATGGTAAGCGGGTTCAACTGTATTATTTCTAATTTTTTTTATTTAAAACTAGCTATACCCGCGACTTCGTTCGCGTGGATGTCGGAAAATGATGTGATGTGTTTTATATACAAAATCCACGTTCAGTTACGTATCCTGATCTCTCTCAGAATTAAGAAAATAGGAAGAGGGTACATAATGCAGGGCACTGTATAATCTCTTCCGGTTGAAATGTCGACCAGCCCAGGTAATCTCCTGGTACAAACCTACCATGAATCAAAAAATTAAATTCCGTCCAGCACAGTCCAAAAAAAAACACATTCTCATTCTCTCCTATTTTTACTGACAATGTTGCTGATTATAAAACTGATAAATTTAATTTGTTTTAACATTTTATAATATCGAAAACTTTCACTGGGTTCATCGAATTGATTTATTATAGATCTATAGATCGTGTTATAGATAGATCGTGGCTAAATAAAACGCTCCACGTAAAATACCGGTATTCAGTTGAATCCGGTTTGTCTGGAAGTCGACCCAATATAGTTAGAAAAAGGCTAGGCAGATCGATCGAGCGATATATCCGTGGCCTAAGAGGGAGTGAGTGTATCGTCACCAACCGCGCACCAGTCCACACTCCGAACTGCTACTGACAAGTTCCAGATGGAAGGGTCCAGCATTGCTAAGCAGATTGCGTGGGAGCAGTAACAGCATCCTGAAGGTTATGACAATATGTTAGACAGCCCACTGGTGTGGAGCCTCTATTCTATTCTATTAGGGGGTTTTGGTTTCCGCACTTAGTCCTGACGTTGGACCATTGTACGTGAGCCATGGCGGCCGTCACTCCAACCATCCAACCTCCCTCCAGAAACAGATAAGTTTTCTCGGCGTGTTCAGGATATCTGTGAGCAAGTTTGGTGACCCTATAGTTTGCTTCCGTATTTCGGCGACGCCCTCACAATCAAGGAGTAAGTGCGGTACCTTTTTCTTCCCCCTCCATAATAATAATAATAATAATAATAATAAAAAAAAAAAAAAATAAAAAATAAAAAAAAAAATAATATCCTTGGACATTTCACACAACGCCATCTAGTCCCAAGCTAAGCAACCTAATGCTTGTGTTATGGTAACGAGATGGCTGATAAACTACTTATTTACATTTTTTTTTTTGTAAATACATACATATTATAGATAGAAAAACACCCAGACTCGAAACAAATACTTGTAGGTCGTACAAATATTTGTTCCGTGCGGGAATCGAACCCGCGACAGGCTGCGCAGCAGTCAATCGCTCAACCACTGCGCCAACCGTGTCGTCATGCATGCTCTGCATAGAGGGCTGTCCGTTATGCCTATCGTGTGCAAGTGTTTATTTAATGAGCAGTGACCGGTGATGGCCCCCGTCACCATTCGCAGGCTCCGCCTATCCAGTCGCAGAAGGCGCCTGGTTAGTTTTCGGTCCAGGTTTGGCATGGCTTCCTTTGACTGCCTGCAGCCTGGTGCCAAGGCCCACCAGCGTTCCGCTTGTTTGTGGGTGTGTTCACGCAGCCATGTGCGCAGTTGGACGAAGAGAGAGTGGTACTATGGGTTCGGGTCCAACAGCCACGGCACCAGATCCCCTCCTGGCCAGTTCATCGGCCGCGTCATTTCCCAGTGATCCGCTGTGCCCCTTTATCCACTGCAGCGTCACGGTGTTGCGGTTGGCCACCGTGACGTGTTCGAGTGCATTGTGGCATTCTTGTATGAGTTTCGAGGTAGTGTAGTTTTTCTTTAGGGATTGGAGGACTGAGGCACTGTCGGAAAGTATCCGGATGTGGGTGTCCGTGACTTCCCTGGCCTCAATGGCATGAACTGCCAGGATAATGCCCACGCATTCCGCCTGGTAGACGGTGCTGAGCTTACCTAGCGATCTGGATATTTTAATGTTGAGGTCATTGGAGTAAATTCCAACTCCCGTACCAGTGCTTGTCTTTGATCCGTCAGTATAGATTCTTAGCTCGTTGGGACCTGAGTGGTCGTCCAATTCCTCTGCTAGGACTATGTTGTAATGTTTCTTAAAGTGGTGCGTTTTTTGAACTCTGTCGTTGGGTGATGTCATCATGGGTTGTCGTTTAACAGCATCTTCCATGATGCGCGTGTGCTCTAGAGTCTGTACCTAAGGTTCCAGATGCGCTGAGCCTGAAGACCGCTAGGGCCGCCACCTCACGCACTATAAGGTGCAGTGGTGGTAGTCCCAGCATGGCCTGCAGGGCCGCAGTGGGTGCTGTTGTTGTCTTTTTGTGCCGTGCTCAAGTCGGTCCTGGGCCACCAGACTAGAGAGTGTGGAGCCTCACCCAGAGGACGACCCGGAGGAAGTCTTTCTTAGTTATACTAACAGTTTATAAGTTCATACTAACAATTATTTGAATACATGTAATTTACTGGATCGTCTGAACTTGCATTAAATTATAATTTTATTGAAATTCTATTTAGTTCAAACTTTATACAGATTTTATTTATTCAATTATTGATAATAATAATAAATTACTGACATTCTTAATTTTATTTTGTTAACAATTGTATATTATGTCCAATTTAAATGTTTAAATTTCAATTGATTTCACTTGTGATTTTATTGTAACTGGTTAAAAATATCTACTAATTTAGTATTAAGTGCTACTAACAGATACTGTGGACCAAAAAGTTGTATTTTTCGGAATAAAATAAATAAATAAATTACTGTACTATACGGACTGACAGAATATAAAACACAAAAACGATTGAATAAATAAACAACGGGTACTTGTTTTTTTATAATATGATTTAACGTAATTCTGTTACCTATAAGATGCCTATGGTTCAGCAGGTGTGACGATGTCAGGTAATATGGCAACTGATTATAAATATTGTTATGGCTTTTGATCTGTGTACAAACAAATTTGCAACATCCAGGTAATATTGCTGCGATGAAAGTTATCCTCTGTGCTCCTGCCTGCCATGCTCCCAAATCCCTTCTGCCGTTTTAGCATGATTTATGACATACCTGCCAAGTATCAACATCATCTTCCTGCCCTTATTCCATGTTACTTGGGGTCGGCGCAACAAGTTTTTTTCTTCCACTCTGCCCTATCAGCCGTCCAACTATCGCTAACTCACATTTCATTCATATCGCTCTTCACACAATCCATCCATCATTTCTTTGGCCTTCCTCTCCCTCTACATTCATTTACATTAACGTTAACATACATCTAATTTCTATCAAGGAACTTGTATGATTTCTAAATTCTAATTTTAACATATTTCCTTAGGGAAAACCATTACTCACCTCCTCTAGTAATATAACCAAAATGTAAACGTGTTATTTACTATTTATTATTAATCATTCAAGGTTAGACCCATAAGTATGTGCAATTTTTACACGACTGCCTAAAAAGAGGAGTGTTATGTTTTCAGGGTTCATGTATGTATGTATGTACCTATGTATGTTTGTGAGTTTTTATTCCACCATAACTTCTAAACGGCATAACCGATTTCAATGTTTGTGGTATCGTTAGAAGCTTTGCGTTATCCCGAGTAACATAGGCTAGAAGAATGAAAACAATAAAATATATAATGGGGAAGCCATGGATCATGAAAAAAACGGTAATATTTTTTTATTTTCTTGAAAAATTGCCTGCATTTGCTATCATCGTCTAGAGCCACTTTTCTCCGAAAGTATAAGAGCTATGCTATTGAAAAGAGATGTTCCAAAATGTATGGAGCCTGGGCCAGGTCCTTGTACACTATACTAAAAAATAGGGAAATAAATTTAAAACAATTCTCAACTGTCCAATTTCTTTAAAATAGCGTTGTTTGCTGGTAAAGCACAAAAAATTACACTTGAAATTGCAACACACAACAAAACCCCTAATGGCGGTAAGCTGTCATTTTGATTAATTAATGACGTTTGACATTATTTCTGACATATTTATTTACTGACAACGAGACCAAAGTGTCTGAAGTGACATTGTTGTGACAGCTGACAGTTATCTTTATGTGATCAATTGTTTAAATCGGTGCGACGCCATATTGAAAATCAATAAATTAATTTATAAACATCAATTAACTACCACTACAGTAAACATTCAAATGAATTGTCTGTATTTTTCCCGAATTCTACGGAATTTCTCTTTTATTTAAGGTAGTGTACATAGACCTGGCCCATTTTGAAACATCTCCTTTGGTAAGTAGATGTATTCCGTACACCGCATAAAGATTTTCACACAAACGTAGAAAAAAAAAACAATAAATTTTGGGGGTCGGGGTAAAAAATTTTTTTTCATCATACCTGTACGTGTGGGTACTTATCTATGGATAGGTCTTCAAAAATGATATTGAGGTTACTAATATATTTTTTTTTTCTAAACAGAATAGTTTGCGCGAGAGACACTTCCAAAATGGTAAAATGTGTGTGTGTCCCATAACTTCTAAAATAAGAGAATGACAAAACTAAAAAAATTATATGATGTACCTACATTACCATGTAAACTACCACCGAAAATTGGTTTGAACGAGATCTAGTACGTAGTTTTTTTTTAATACGTCATAAATCGTAAATCGCAACTTCTGCTTGTAATTTAATACCTACTGGTTTGTACGGAACCCTCGGTGAGCGAGTCCGACTCGCACTTGGCCGGTTTTTTATATTATGTTCAAATCGCTCGAAGAAAGCTGCTAGTGGGATATAGTTTTTTTAGCCAGTCAGTTAGGTGAAATCCACCACGTCACCTCAGTTGTATGCCATAACCAGTCAAACAGTCTCATCTGCTAACACAACGGCGGTGGCGATTTGACTCGTTTACAGATCACATTGGTAGTATTCATCATTCGAGTGAAGCCCAGTTTCAGATGAACATCGCTGGAAACCCTATGATGATGTATACGACGAGAGGTAGGAGCTGGATGGAAGCTGATGTAACATGGTCAAGGTAAAGTCGAGTGGCGACTAATGCTACCACTAAGATTTATGTCAGACTATGACAGTGCACAAGCTGTAAGGGACGGCTTTCTTCAGAGTCGTCGTAGATCTAGGCTCTACCATGTTTTCTAAGGGCTAAGCTTATACGCACTTAGTCGCGTGTGATAGCTAGTAGGTTTATCAATTGGTGTTTCAGATCCACGTAAGCTTGTCAATCAAAAGACGAATGACTTATTATTCAATCAAAATACCGTATGGTCACTAAAAGGTATGAAATAAAAAACAAATATTAATTTAAATTCCCAAAAATTTTAAACTGAAAAATATCTTTTTAGTTAAAATTTTATTTTTCAGTTTAAAATTTTTGGGTAATGCTTGTTTATCAATTTTTAGTTAAATTTTAGACATGGCAGGCGTGTTTTTTAATTTTTAATTATATGTATAGATAGATATTATAGATTTATTTCCATTTTTTCCAGTTCATCGTACGACTTTTCTAAGTATCTCTTCTACGCCAAACAACCGGCCAAGTGCGAGTCGGACTCGCGCAACGAGGGTTCCGTACAAACCTGTAGGTTTATAATATTATAAGCAAAAGTTGAGATTTACGATTTATGACGTATTAAAAAAAAACTTCTTACTATATCATGTTTAAACCAATGTTTGCTGGTAATTTACATGGTAATATACATCATAAAGTAGGTATATTTTTTTAGATTTATCATTCTATTATTTTAGAAGTTACGGGGTGGGGGACACACATTTTACCACTTTGGAAGTGTCTCTCTCGCAAACTGTTCAGTTTAGAAAAAAATTATATTGGAAACCTCAATATCATTTTTGAAGACCTATCCATAGATACCCCACACGCAGTAGCGGCGTTAGGGTAGGGCGCGGTTGGGCGACGGCCCAGGGCGCCGGATATAGAGGGGCGCCGAAGGCGGTCCACCGGGGTGGCCCGCACCGTTTCGACACCCGACCGTTCGTTGACTGGTTTTTGTACCTAACTCTCGGGTGTCACCCCTGAATGGGTGACGTAATGAAACCCGTCCGACGTGGGGTCTAAAAAATTTCGTGCTCGCTTCGCTCGCTCTTATATTCTGCACTATTGTTGTTCTCACACCTTTTCTGCATAACTCAACAAAACGATTATGTTTATATGAATAATCAAAAGAAAATAATGCCTTTCCAGGGTGCATGAATTTTCGAGCTCGCTTCGCTCGCTCTTGTGTCCTGCCCTCTCTCAGTTAATTAATTTATTAGACCATAAAGTTACTTCTATTTAAATGAGATCTTTTGAATGAGACAAGAAAATAAAACCTATCCCAAGAATGCGAAAATTTTCGAGCTCGCCGTCGCTCGTTCTTGTGATCTTGTCTCTTTCAATAATTAATGAGCTTTCTTACATCAGTCCATAAAGTGCCATAAACTGAGGTAGAATGCAAAAATTTGCTTACCCGTGTCAGTCAACAAAATTGAGTCTAAAATAACAAAAACAGTCAAAAAAATCAATTGAGCCAATGATGAAAAGAAAATCAAAACAATCCGAGGCAAAGTGCAAAAAATCGCCGATAGAAAAGCAAACTTTTATTTAGTACTTACTTTTTTAATAACAATTGGTTATTTATTTTAATAAATAGATACGTAATTATATCCAGTTAGGGGGCGCCGTAAAATTCTCGCCCAGGGCGCCAGTAGTGCTAAAACCGGCACTGCCCACACGAATAGGTTTGATGAACATTTTTTTTTTGAGTTTCAGTTCTAAGTATGGGAACCCCCAAAATGTATTGTTTTTTTTTTCTATTTTTGTCTGAAAATCTTGATGAACCGCTTCACAGAATACTTACATCTACTTACCAAGTTTCAACAGCATGGTTCTTATAGTTTCGGAGAAAAGTGGCTGTGACATACGGACGGACAGACGGACAGACAGACAGATATGACGAATCTATAAGGGTTCCGTTTTTGCCATTTGGCTACGTAACCCTAAAAAGATCAGATTTTTGGGTCTACACTGTCTTTCCAGTTTTTATTATAATATCTATGATTGCTCATCTATTATTTTCTCCAAAAGCTCATTTTTCTGTTCAAAGTTATTGTACTTCTCGTTGAGGCTGTTGATTATTGTACTTTTAATATCTTCTTTCATCTCTAGCATGTCTTGTTTTTTCTGCTTTTTATCTTGCCGCATGCTACCTGACTGGGAGTGACGTCACGGACGCTTTTCGGTACACATCAGCTGTTCGTGTTTATTGGAAATTATAATCTATGAATATATTTAATCTATGATAGATCAACTGGCAACACTCTCTTCCGGTAAAGCCGCATTGTAATAATGGCGTGTATTAGTTTCTAATAATGAAAATAAATTATCTGACTTGATTAAGGTGCCGCTTTTATTCCACTACGTACTCAACGATAACCAAATCAAGTTATCGTTTATAGGTTATGGGCCCAGGGTACTCAGAGCATCCAGGGAAGAGTCAGTCAGATTGACAAAGGATAGCGTAGAAAAGTAAAAGACAAAATGGCTACAACAAGTACGATTTCTTCCTATCCAAGCTTAAAGGATGGCTCAAGCTTTTCGAATTGGAAGTTTCGAGTTAAAACGCTATTAGAAGAACGAGGTCTAACAGATGCCATAAACAAGGACAAACAATTAGACGAAAAAGTGCAGTACGAACTTGATGCCAAAGCAAAAAGCGTCATTGTTCAATGTGTCTCCGATAAGTTTATAAACATAATTAAAAAATGTAATACAGCATTCGAAATGCTAACTAGACTAGAAGAAATATTTGAAAGGAAATCAGTTTTCAATCAGCTATACTTAAGGAGAAAACTACTGTCATTGAAATGTGGAAACAATGAAAGATTGACTGATCACTTTATTAAATTCGAGAATGTTATTTCGGAACTGGAGTCATCAGGAACAGAGATGAAAGAAAATGACAAGGTATGTCACTTATTGTTGACACTACCAGACCAGTACAATACTGTTATAACAACATTAGAAACTATGGACAAAGATTTGACGATTGATTTCATAAAATCAAGAATGTTAGATGCTGAATTAAAAATAAAAGGTGATCAAAGCAATCCAAACAAGGAAGCCGATGCTCACAGCTTCCTCACATGTTTTAAGTGCGGCAAGGAGGGTCACAAATATTTTCAATGTAGAAGTAACCAAGCTAACAGAGGCAACAATAGAGGTCAAAGAGGAGGAAACTATAGAGGCAGAAGAAAACAAAGAGAACAAGCTACCAGCTCAGCAAATACTGCAGAACAGCAGGAGAATAATAATAACACCCCAGTAACATTCTTCGCACAAGCATTCTCTACTAATACAAATGACTTGAATAGAGAAATAGAATTTGTGATAGACTCAGGAGCGACCTACCACATGATTAATGAAAAATATGAGAAGCATGTACAAAACATATGTGAAATACCAGAAATAAAAATTCAAGTAGCGAATGGAAATATCCTATCAGCAACAAGGAAAGGAAAAATAACTGGAATAAGTAAACAAAATCTAAGAATAGACATAGAATGCTTAATAGTCAAAAATTTAGCTCACAACCTGATATCTGTACTAAGATTAAATGAAAAAGGATTTAAAGTAACATTTGAACTAACAAGAACAGTAATTAGCAATGAAAGTCATGATATAATATGTGAAAATAATGGGAGACTGTGTAAAATCAAACTTAACCTGAATTTAGATGCAATGTTGACAAACAAAACAGATGAAAATCTATGGCACAGAAGAATGGGTCATTTAAACTATGGAAGCATGAAGGTACTAGGATTACCATTGTCAAATGAACGCTGCTCCATATGTATACAAGCCAAAAGTACGCGTCAACCATTCAGTCCAACTCCAAAGCCAAGAACAAAGCAAATAGGAGAACTAATTTATTGTGATCTCGGAGGACCTGTCTCACCCATGAGTAGAAGAGAAGAAAAATACTATTTAACAATAATTGATGACTACTCACACTTTATGGAAGTCTACCTACTAAAATCAAAGGATGAAGCGAAAGGCTATATAATTAACTACATAAGAAGAATGAAAAACAATGGGACAAATGTTAGAAGAATAAGAACTGACAGAGGTACTGAATTTGTTAACGAAGAACTAAAAGTATTTTATAATGAAAATGGTATAAAGCAAGAAACCACATGTGCCTATACACCCCAGCAAAATTCTGTATGTGAAAGAATGAATCGAACATTAGCTGACAAAGTGAGAGCTATGTTATTGGAAACAAATCTACCAAAGAAATTATGGGGCGAAGCCATCAGATCTGCAGCATATGTTATAAATAGATCCCCAACAAAAGCATTATATGGTGATACACCAGCCAAAATATGGTATGGAGAGAACAAACTCGATAAAATAAGAGTATTTGGCTCAAAAGCATGGAGTGTCATATTACCTAAGCCTAGCAAACTAAAACCTAGAGCAAAACCTATGATTATGGTTGGATATTGTGGATCAGGATACAAGCTATGGGATCCAATAACTGATGAAACAGAAGAATCTCGAGATGTAAGATTTGATGAATCAGATTATAAGTATGATGAAAGCAAATGGAATAAATCCATTACTTATAATTATGAAGAAGAAGAAGAAACAGAAGAACCAGAAATAGAATATTTAGAGAGTGAAAAAGAAAATATTGAAGAACTGTCAAGTGAGAAAGACATGAGTATTAATCAAGGACAAGACCAGAACAATTCAGAGAAAAGAAGACAAAGACCTACTAAGACACCAATAAGATTCCAAGATTATGAAATGTCAAATATGGCTTATGCATTACTGCTAGAAGATCCTATAAACTATAATGAAGCCATAAAACATGATGATTGGTCTGAAGCTATACAGAAAGAGCTAGAAGCACACAACAAATATGGAACATGGGAAATAAGTGAACTACCAAAGGAAAAGAAGGCAATAGATACAAAATGGGTATTCCGTACAAAGGCAGATAATACAAAGAAAGCTAGAATAGTAGCAAAAGGATTTCAAGAAGAAACTACTGAAAATATCTATGCACCAGTTGCTAGAATGACAACTGTGAGACTATTTCTAAACAAAGCAGTACAAGAAGATCTACCTATACAGCAAATGGACATACCAACAGCATTCCTGAATGGTGAACTAAAGTCTGACATATACATAAAGTATCCAGAAGGGTTAGCAAAAGAAAAAGGAAAAGTTTTAAAATTAAGAAAAGCACTCTACGGACTGAAAGAAGCTCCAAAATGTTGGAATGAGAAACTCAATGATTTTCTCATAAAGAAAGGATTTAATCGTTCACAAAGAGATTTCTGTCTATACACTGGAAATAATGTTTACATATTAATATTTGTAGATGATATTTTAATTATTGGAGAAGGACAGAAAATAATAGCAGATTTGAAAGAAGAATTCAAAGCCAAAGATATGGGCAATATTCATAAATTTCTAGGAATGGAAATAAAGAGATTTGACTATGGAATAGAAATAAATCAGACACAAATTATTGATAAGATTTTATTAAAATTTAATATGCAAGATTGCAAAGGCATAAGTACACCAATGGAAACTGGTTTACACATAGATCCAGACGAAGAAATCTTGACAAACATTCCTTACAAAGAACTCGTAGGCTCACTGATGTATCTAGCTACAATTAGCAGACCTGACATATCATATGCAACAGGATTCTTGAGCAGATACATGATTCGACCAACATCAACACTCTGGAAAGCAGGAAAAAGAATTTTGAGATACCTGAAACAAACAAAAGAAAAAGGATTAGTTTACAAAAAGGAAGAAAATAATAATAATTACTTACATGCATTTTCAGACGCAGACTGGGCAAGTGAGAATATTGATAGGAAAAGTGTAAGTGGAATCGCCATATTCCATCAGGGCAATTTGATCAGCTGGATGTCAAAGAAACAGACTTCAGTTGCATTGTCTACAGCAGAAGCTGAATATGTCGCTGCTGCGTTAGCTGTAAGTGAAATAATTTTTATATTAGGAGTATTAAAGGATTTAAAGTTTTGTGAAAATATAAATTCTACATTGTTTGTTGATAACCAAAGCACTATTAAAATGATAGAAAGTTATGAAAATAGCAAAAGATCTAAACATATTGATATTAAAGTACATTATATTAAAGATATTGTAAGCAAAGGTTTAATTATGTTAAAGTATGTGTCTACTAATGAAAACAAAGCTGATATACTTACCAAGTCACTGTCAAAGGATAAACACAAGTATTTTTGTAATTCTCTCGGTTTATTGTGTTAGATAATATAGGTATGTGTTGTGTAATATTTTGTTAATTGAGGTAATCTTAGATAGCAACTTATTTGTATATTTTGTGAAATGTTTACAAGTTGTAATGATAACCTACAAATTTTGAAAAGTCATTTTTTATTTGTAAATTGTGTCAAACTCGAATTGTCACTAGTGTCATGTGCCAATTTTAATGTTGCCAGTTTTGGTAAAGTTTTGTACGATGGTAACAAGTGCAAGTTTAGTCATTTTAGTTTTGTAGAAAATAATAAACTTGAGCTTGAGCCGGGGTATTGGAAATTATAATCTATGAATATATTTAATCTATGATAGATCAACTGGCAACACTCTCTTCCGGTAAAGCCGCATTGTAATAATGGCGTGTATTAGTTTCTAATAATGAAAATAAATTATCTGACTTGATTAAGGTGCCGCTTTTATTCCACTACGTACTCAACGATAACCAAATCAAGTTATCGTTTATAGTGTTTACACTAAAATTAAATAATTAACACAAGTTTTGTTGAGGAAAGCTTATATTGCTAGGTTTGCGAGGGTGAAACTTACGTGCAAGTGCGTTTGCAAGTTACACAACAGTGTTGCGGCAGTGTAAATCCCTAAAAACTAATTTACATTTTGGAACGTTTTCACAAATTGAAGCTACTTCTACATTTGGTTTTGAGACCGGTACCTCCAAAAAGTGTCATTTTAAAACTTTTTAAAAGTGTTGCTATTATATTGAAATACTGATCTTGCATTTGGATCAACATTTCTACTCGGAGCAGGCGACATCTAGCGCTACCGGGTGACAAGTGCAGTGAACGAGTGCGCCATCTAACTGCGAGTAGCCGTACCACGTTGACCATGGTCAAGTGCGCAGCGTGCGGAAAGTTCCTGTCAGCGAAAGGGGGCGCTACGTGTGGCATTTTAGATTGCCACAATAGGTATCATTTCGCCTGTCTGCCCGGAACAACGCAAGTAAGCAGTGACTGGATGTGCCCTGAGTGCAGAAATAGAGTTCCAAAGGGCGATAATAGCGCAACACCAGTTAGGTGCCTGGGAACTGCTGCTCCGTCTATTCGAGCGGTTGCGGCGGGCTCGGCAGCGGCTGCGACCGTGGTTGCTGCATCAGATCAGGGCGCTACGATCAGGTCCCCGGCAAAAGTAACCCAGGTTCAGGGCTCCTTGACCAAGCCCCCTCCTGCAGTATCTGCGGTAATGTCCCGAGCTGGGAGCGAGCAAGGTGCTGAGGGGGAACCTTCGCCCGACACACAGCTCACTCTTCGGGAGGAAATACGGCTCTTCAGGTCGGAGTTGCGGGAAGTACGCGATGAGATGCGGGAGTTCCGTCGGGAGATGGCTGGCCTTCATTCAGCGATGGGAGTCTGTACCCAGCGGGTCGATGGCCTGGAGGCCAGGATTGAGGCACTGGAGAACAAGCAATGTGTGGCCCTGCCTGACAGTAAAGTCAGCCAACTCGAACACATTGTGGGGCAGCTTCAACTGGAGCTTAACGACCGGGAACAGGATCTACTAAGCGCTGACTTGGAGATTTCAAATATCCCAGACATCCCTGGCGAAAATGTGGTGCAAACTGTCGGACTGGTAGCGGCTAAGCTGGGTGTATCCCTGGATGAACGGGATATCGTGTTCGCTCAGCGCGTGGGTCTGCGAATGGAGCGCGAGCCTGCTGCGGGCGCAGCGAATCCAGTGGGAGCAGCGACAGCGGCGGCACGCGGGCGGCGCATCGTGGTGCGTCTGACGCGCCGCGCTGTGCGCGACGAGTTGCTGCAGAGCGCGCGTGTGCGCCGGGGAACCACCACGGCGGACTTTGGTCTCTCTTCGCCCCCGCGACGCTTCTTTTTGAACGAGAGGCTCACGCGGACAAACAAGCAACTATTTTATCGTGTGCGTGAGGCTGGCAGCCGTCTTGGGTGGCGATACACTTGGACGAAGAACGGTCGTATCCTCGCCAAGCAGGGTGACGGCAAGCTGACTCACTGCATCCGCACGATGGAAGATCTCTCGCGTGTTTTTGGCCAGGATGTATCTGCTGAGAAAATTGTTTAAGTTTTTGTTCACTTACAAGTTGCATGTGGGTTTAATTTTAGTTTTTAATATTGTCCAAATTGTTTTTATATTCTTAAGTGTGCTCTGTGCGAGGTCGGCAGTTTCCCTGTTACCGTATTTAATTGTTTTGTCATTACATGTGCAAGCTGCACGAACGATGACTATATACACATACAAATATTATTTATATATAGAACTACTATTACTCTTATGCCATACTACTATTACAGTTATAATTACTTTTCAAATACACTATCTTCATTTACTTAATACATTACACTCTATTTACACTAAATATACTATTTACATTAACCACCGTGAAAATGACTAAGTCCAAAAATTTGAAAGTTGGTTTGTTTAATGCGGGGTCGCTGGGTTCTCGCCACGATGAGTTTCTTGTAGCTATGGAAAACGCGGCGGTCGATATTATGGCGATAAACGAGACTTGGCTGCGCGCGGGAGAGGAGGGTCGCGCGCCCACGGTGCCGGGCTACCGGCTGCGGCACGTGCCGCGCGCGCGCTCCGTGCGCGGCGCCCGCGGCGGCGGCGTGGGCGCGCGCCGTGCGCCGCGGAGTGCGCGCGCGCGCCGTGCCGCACCCGCCCGCGCCGCAGGTCGAGCAGATGTGGCTGCGACTGAACGTCAACTCGCAGTCGGTTATCGTTGGCACTGCGTACAGGCCACCGTGGCTCGATGTCAATGTCTTCCTGGATGCTATTACCGACTCTCTTTTCTCTATCACAGCTGATAAAGTTATTTTGTTGGGTGATTTCAACATTAACTTGTTAAACCAATCGGAAAACAAAACCAAGCTACTTAACAACTTCTTAGCCTGCAGTAAATTGACACAAGTTGTTACTGAGCCGACACATTTTACTGATCACAGTGAGACACTAATTGACGTTGTATGCACTGATGCCCGTGTACGTGGTGTATCTGTATCTCACATACCAGAGCTTGGCCAGCATGCAGTTATATCTGTTGAATTTAATTTTAAGATTGAGAAGCCTTCCCCGCGCTGGGTCACCTACAGACCCCTTAAAGACATATTGCTTGAGCAATTTAATAATGACTTGAAAAGGATGGATTGGAGGTATATTGAAAGCCTGGAGGACGTTAATACCATGGTAGAAACCTTTAATAACTATTTAATTAATCTATTCAATTTACATGCGCCCCTTAAAAGAACCCAAATTAAAGACAAGTCTTTGCCTTGGATAACAGACACTGTGAGGGAAATGATGAAGGTGCGAGACAGGAGCCATAATAAGGCAAAAGCTACTAAATTAACAAAACATGTAGAGTCATACAGGGAGCTTAAATACCTTGTTAGGGCTGCTGTCGAGAGTGAAAAGCGGGCATATTTCAGGACCAATATAACTCAAAACCTTAAACAGCCTAAGAAGTTATGGAGTCACATAAAATCCTCCATAGCTATCTCTAAAAAGCCAGAGCCCACTTTGCCGCACTTTTGTAGTGATCCAGAAAAAATTAACGAACACTTTTTGGATGTACCTGGTAGTGGTACAGTCACTACTGCCGAATTATCATATTTTGAACATCATAGATTTGGCAATTGTCATTTCCAACTGGAGCCGGTCCGGGAGGACATGGTGCTGAAGCTTCTGCATGGTCTGAAGTCCAATGCTCAGGGGTCTGACTCCATCTCACTAGAGATGCTGATGATGACTCTTCCTTGCTCTCTTGCAGCTATAACAGCCATCATCAATCGCTCCATCACCACCTCCTCGTTCCCGGATCTGTGGAAATTGGCTTAACTATAGCCAATTTCCACAGACCTATTCCTAAAGTGCTCAATCCTACCAGTGTAAAAGAACTTCGTCCAATTAGTCTCTTGCCATGCCTCTCCAAGGTCCTGGAGAAGGTTGTCTCCAACCAACTTCGGGCATACCTTGAGGAGAACAATATTTTGCCACTTGTTCAGTCAGGTTTTCGCAAAGGACACAGCACAGCCACAGCCCTTCTTGACGTGGTCGGAAATATCCTCGAAGCCAGAGACAAGGGCATGGGCACCATGCTTGTCCTACTGGATTTTTCGCGTGCCTTTGACTCCATCAATACTTCGCTTCTCCTCTCCAAGTTGTCTTACTATGGATGCCAGCCTGAGACAGTAAAATGGTTTCAGAGTTACTTGACTCACCGTTCTCAATTAGTCCAAGTTACAGGCGATGTTGATGGTGCCGTTAAGTCCTCCGATCCTAAATGCGTGGATAGGGGTGTGCCACAAGGATCTATCCTTGGTCCACTGCTCTTCATCCTTTACAGTGCTGACATTATAAACTGCCTGCTCAACGCTGAGTTCCACCTATACGCTGATGATCTACAGATGTATTTACCATTTCATCCTCAGCAGACTGCTGCCACTGTAAATAAAATGAATGAGGATTTAAGTAGGGTCTCAGCCTGGTCGAAGAGAAATTCTCTGGTTTTGAACCCAATTAAATCAAAGTTTATGCTTTTGGGTACTAGAGAATTTTTAACCAAAATGAGTAGTAATGTAAGCTTGGACTTGAAGATTGACGGGTGTTCCATTGAAAGGGTGCAGGAAGCTCGTAATCTTGGGGTGGTATTTGATGAGCAACTTCATTTTGAGACTCACGTCATGGAGGCTGTGCGAAATTGTTTCTACCGCCTCAAACTATTATACCGTGTCCGTCCCTACATTAGTGTGGATATGCGTGTCAATGCTCTGTGAGTCACTTATTTTATCCAAGCTGAATTACGCTGACACTGTGTATGGGGCGTGCATACTTGGGAGGAGTGAGAGGCTGATCCAGCGGGTACAGAATGCTTGTGCAAGATTTTGTTTTAATGTCCCTCCTAGATCTCACGTAACACCATTTTTAAATAAGGGTAATTTGATGAGAATGTCAGACCGGAGAAAGCTTCATCTGGCTACCCTATTATTTGGCATTATTCTCACAAAAAAACCAGGCTATCTGTACGGTAAATTAACCTGGTCGCGAGATGTGAACAAGGTCAAAACAAGAGCATCTGCTTACCTCCTATTGACCTTGCCCCATAGAACTGCTGCCTTCCGTGGAAGTTTTAAGTTTGCGGCTTCTCGTTGCTGGAATGACCTGCCGCCACCGTTTCGTGCTATTAAAACAGTTGGTACTTTTAGCACAAATTTCAAGCAACACTTATTAAAGATCCAAAAGGAGACTACATAAACATATAAGCAACTTACCCAGGGTCTGCACGCAGATAGCATTGATGAATTTGTCCGTGTCTTCAGTACAACGCTTTCTTGCGACAAAGCCACAGAAAACAAACAATAACCTAGCGGGACAAAGCTCTACTGACAACACCACACACAAAATTTATTTTATTTATACTTTTTGGAAGCTAAACTCGAGAAGTAGAACTCTTTTTTGTTATTCAATTATTTTGTTATTATCTGGTATCTATGATCTTGGTTAAAATTTACTTTATAGCCCGCTGATTTAAGGGTCGGGAGGGGGTGGAGGGGCGAGGTGGGGGGAGGGGGTGCCCTCTGCGCCACCCCCACCCCCCGGAGCCCCACGGTTATGGAGATATCCATGGTTAAAGTTTTGAGGTTAGAATAGCATTTGCGTTAGAAAAAGAGGTAAAATTGAGTATCGTTTAGCAGGAGGAGGGAAGGGGAGGTGCCCCCTATGCCCTAGCACCACTCCCATGTAAAGGCGACGAACCGTGCTTGAGAAAAACTAATTATAGTAACCTAACCTCAAAAAGTTTTATATTCAGTCCGGAGGCCAAGTCGACGGAGCCCCGCTTCGCGGGGCTCCTACTTCTGAGTAGTTTATAAAAAAATAACCACGAAGGGAATGGCGGGGTCTATTCGCTCGCTTTTATTTACATTAACATTAATAATAAAAATTCTCTTCGACCAGGCTGAGACCCTACTTAAATCCTCATTCATTTTATTTACAGTGGCAGCAGTCTGCTGAGGATGAAATGGTAAATACATCTGTAGATAATCAGCGTATACGTGGAACTCAGCGTTGAGCAGGCAGTTTATAATGTCAGCACTGTAAAGGATGAAGAGCAGTGGACCAAGGATAGATCCTTGTGGCACACCCCTATCCACGCATTTAGGATCGGAGGACTTAACGGCACCATCAACATCGCCTGTAACTTGGACTAATTGAGAACGGTGAGTCAAGTAACTCTGAAACCATTTTACTGTCTCAGGCTGGCATCCATAGTAAGACAACTTGGAGAGGAGAAGCGAAGTATTGATGGAGTCAAAGGCACGCGAAAAATCCAGTAGGACAAGTGTTAGCGACGAAAGAGAAAAGACACATAACATTGTCAGTCAAGTTTAGATAAGGTACAAATCGTTAGATTAATCAGAACATCTTAGAAATATAAGTAACGCGAAGATTACAGTTGTTATTAACCTAACCTGTCCGAGTCGGGGTGCCCACAAGTCCAGAGCTCGCTTCGCTCGCTCTTGCATCAATGACACTTCACTTGATTCACATTTATTACATACTTTAGGTATGTGAATATATAAAAATATTATATTTATGAAAAAAAAACAAGACTTTTTTTTTTTTTTTTTTTTTTATATTTATGGCAACTGAGCCGGTTCCGACTATTCTGCCAGTGTCACGTGGTGACGGTAGCACAGAGAGGCAGTCCGTCAAACTTTCCGTTTTACTTCGTGGTAGGTGTTAGTGTAGCTGAAACGAACACATGGGTTAGTAAAACATATAATCTAATTTACAAGCACACTACAACACTACTAGTTTATATAATTTACAGACTATTTACACACACGTTACGCACTAATTAAAATTTTAAGTCATTCTCGTTAATGAATGTGGCCAAAATGTTGATTAGTTTAGGGGAGAAGTGGGAAAGGAGGGTATGAAAGTTGGTTGGGAGGGGAATGTTAAGTTTGGAAATTTTATTATATAGGTCAAAGGATTTATTATTTAGGGAGCAACAGAAGAAAATATGGTCTAAAGTACCATCCGCAAGGCCGCACTCGCACAGGGAATTATCCCGGACGTGGATTTTGTTCAGGAACACAGGGCTACAACAATGTCCGAGTCGGAGTCTACAGAGGGACGAAACAGTTCTCTTCGACAATTTAGGATATTTAAAAAACCAAGGCCTACGCTGGATTTCAGGCTGTATGGCAGCGTAGTAGAGGCCCTTGGTTTTAGAAGTCGTCTTCCATGTTTCAGTCCACGAGTTAAATAACTTGGGTTTGGCACCATTCCGCAAATCGTAGTTATGCGCTACGTAGTGCTTTTGATCAACCGGATTCGATGTGGCATACTTTGCTAACGAATCAGCGCACTCATTGCCAACAATACCCGAGTGACCGGGGATCCAGGTTATCTCGATGTCCAAGCCGTTTTGGGAGCAATCAAATAACAAGTTCTTTATATCAATAATGATTTGACTATTAATTTTACTGTGAAGTTGATTTTGTTTAAGGGCCTGAATGCTACTACGGGAATCTGAGAAAATTACTGACCTTGTTATCTGATGAGATTTAATATAGTGTATGGCTTCTAAAATACCAATACACTCTCCTGTAAAGACTGATGCTTCTGGTGGGCATTGAAAAAGTAAAGCTATTTTGGAATTTTGAAAATAAACTGCCACACCAGTACATTCGGTTTCAGAGAATTTTGAAGCATCCGTGAAAAAGAAATTCCATCCTTCCCAATAACGTTTGACAGCTGACTCAAAGTCATGTCTAGCGTCTTGAGAATTCCTAGATAAACCTAATCCCAAAACGACTTTTGGTTCGAAATGAATCGCCTCGTATGCGGCGGAGAAGACCGGAAGAGTAGGGTATTGGCAAATAGGCGCGGAGAGTTGTTTAAGCTCTCTGTACCTATTTAACAATAGGGGAACCACTTTATGGTTCCAATAGGAAGAATTATTAAAGGAAAGGTCAATTAGTTCTAAAATTGGGATCAAGGGATGGGATGAGAGGGAAAATACCTTAGTTAGGAAGCGATCTGCCAAATACTGTCTCCTAAGGTGTAGGGGTGGGTCTGCACATTCCACTTGCAGCGCATTTATGGGAGATGATTTCATAGCCCCAACGACAATTCTTAGGCATTTGGACTGGATGCTATCTAATTGTTTAAGCGCTTCTTTGTTACAGGGCTCAAGAAGGTAGCTGCAGTAATCCATAGCACTTCTGGTCAGCGCATTATAGACCAGTTTAAGGGTGTACGGGTGAGCTCCCCACCATACCCCAGCCAAAGCCTTAAGGACCGACACAGAACGTTCACATTTTTTGACCGTGTTGTTGATGTGATCGACCCCAGACAGTCTTGAGTCTAGAGTTACTCCCAGAAACCTGGCCTTATCTTCGACTGGAATGCTTTGACCATTAATGTTAATATCTATTGGAGGCACAGAACGCTTGCGTGTAAAAATGACAGCTTTACTCTTTGGAGCACTTAAGGACAAACCATTGTCAAGCAGCCATTGGTTTAATGAGGCCAGAGAGACATTCATCGAAAGAGCGGCATCCTGAATGGAACTGCCACATACCATTAGTGCAATATCGTCAGCATACTGAAGGATTTTACAGTCAAAATTAAGGGAAGAGGGCAAGTTGGCTGTATAAATGTTATATAATGGGGGACTGAGAACTGATCCTTGGGGTAATCCTCTCCAGGCCGATCTTTGTTCAGAGTCACCCCCTGGTATTCTCAATTGAATTTTGCGATTGGTAAAAATGCTACCAATAATACGACAAATCCTAGCCGGGACTCTCAGCTCATGCAGCTTTTGCCTGAGATTAGGGAGGAGAACCGAATCATAGGCAGCTGATATATCCAGAAAGACAGCAACCACAGACTCATTCCTACTAAGGGCCAGCCGGACCTCTGACGTGAGGATACCCACACTATCAGCTGTGCCCAGACCTTTCCTAAAGCCGAATTGAGTCGTTGGGAGCAGTTTCCTGTTTTCCACCAACCACACTAATCGATTTTTAATTAAGTGTTCCAAAAGTTTGATGAGTATGGACGATAAGGCAATAGGTCTGTATGAGCAATGATCACTAGGATCTTTGCCTGGTTTTAGGATCGGAATGACAACTTGAACCTTCCACTCTGTGGGAATGTAGCCAGAAATAAAACAGAAATTAGCCAGGTCCAGGTAATATTTGTGAGTTTTTGGACCAGCTTTAGAAATAAAGGAGTACGGGAATCCATCCACTCCCGGCGCGGAGTCCTTGACGTGGGATAGCACAGTTTTTAGCTCCTCCAAGCTAAAAGGCATGTTCATTGGTTCGTCAATGTTGTCTGCATCATAAATGTCAACACTGGTTTCCTCAACACTTGGAACATAAGCTGGAGCGATTTTTGAGAAAAACTGGTGTCCCAGTTCTTCCGTGAGGTTGTTAGAGGAGGAGGCAGGTGCTAAACTGCTCCTAAAACGTCTCACCTTTCGCCAAACCGCGGAAACCGGGGTGGAGGGACTCAGCGAACTACAATATTTTGACCAACCTTCGCGTTTTTTCCTTTTAAGGAATTTCCTGGACTTAGCTAGTATCTGTTTGAAGGCAATAAGGTTATCCAGGTTCATATTGCCGTTGACTGTCTTTTCAGCCTCATTCCTGGCCTTGACCATGTTAGTGCATTCCCTATCCCACCATGGCGGGGAAGGAAGTTTACCAGAATGGGGTTTTTTGGACGGGAAGCAATCATCAGCAGTGGAGGCAATGGTGGAGGAGAAGGACAAGAAACAATCCTGGGCGTTATCCCTGTTAACTTCTGGAAGGGAAGATATTCTTAGGTCCAGAATTTTAGCATATAAATCCCAGTCTGCAGAGTTCAATTGGTGTTTTAAAAGAGGGGGGGAAACTTTAAAAGGGATATTCTTGGTAGGAAATTCAATTATGATGGGGTAGTGATCACTTCCATAGGTCATATCCAAGCGACGCCAAATGAGAAGGCTAGCTATATTGGATGAGCAGAATGTTAAATCAATGCAGCTATTATTCTGACCAGGTGCAGATCTACGCGTAGCACTGCCATCGTTGATAATGGAAAGATTGAGTTCATCCAATATATCCAGCAAGCCAATGCCAAAGTTATCACAAGTATCTGATCCCCAACGATAATGGTGACAATTAAAATCACCCATGACAAGCATTGGACCGCTAACACTGCATAATAAATTCCTAATTACTGAAAGATATTCTAGTTGTGGGTGCGCAATATAAAAAGAAAAAATATTTATACCCTCAGCCTTCACAGCAACAACATTTATGTCATCGCCAACAAAGGTTAGAGGAATCTGAGAGAATGATACCTTGCTATTGATGAGCAAGGCACATCCTCCGTATCCATCAGATCTATCATGGCGTACACTGGCAAAACACGGCAACCTGAAATTGCTTCCAGGCAAGAGCCATGTCTCAGCAATGCCGCAGATTGATGGTTTAAACTTATTAATTAAAAAAGAAAGATCAGGCTTTCTGGGAGTAATACTCCTCACGTTCCACTGGAGAAATGTCAGGGGATGGAATGTTGTGGATATAGTTTAGGATAGTGGTCAATTTTGATGCAACGTGGTCAGGTATAGCTTGGGATGGGTTTGCAAGAGCAGACATTAGCATGTCAGTAATTAAATTTAAAATATTCGTTGAGGTATTCTGTCTGTGAAGCATTGGCTCTGGAGCTTCCATTGGAAGGGCACAGCCGTTTTGTGATGGGGAAAAGGAGTAATTTTGGGTGAGGTTCAGATGAGCTTGTCTATCATAACTGGGTGAAAGGGAGATATGGGGTTTGGGTTTCAAAAATACCGTTTTACGGTATGAATTTTGGGTTACTGGGATGGGACTTGAGGACTGAGATTGCGATTTATTTGCAGTTACTTTGTTCCGTGGGAAAGACTTGGAGACTTCAGCATATGATCTGGAAACAGGTGGGAAGACCCGACTTGCCTCCGCATACGAGATCGATTTATCAGCCATCAGAGCTTTTATGCTCTTCTGTCGGCCCAATTCAGGACAAGCACTGTCATTTGCGAAATGGTTGCCACTACACGAAACACAGAAACTCAATTCACGGGTGACTTCACATCCATCACCTGGATGATCTTCACCACACTTAAAACACCTAGGTTTCGATCTGCAAAGTGTGCGGGTATGTTCATAGCGACAACAATGATAACACTGAACCGTTGGGTAAGTGTAACGCTCAACTGGGAGAGCCGAATAGAAGCTGTACACACGCTTAGGTAGTATTTGTCCGTCAAAAGTTAATACAACAGTCTGTGTGGGCTTCCATTCAGTCACACCAGAAGAGGACACCTTCCGGTTCATCCTTCTGGCTTTGATAACTGAGCCACATCCCTCTGGAACCTGGATATTTTTAATGATTTCCTCTTCTGACCACTCAACTGGTATATCCCTAACAATTCCCATTCTTGTTATGTTGTATTGTGGAATGGCAGCCATGTAATTGTGTTGGGAAATAATTTTATTGTTGAGAAAACTGTTTGCATCCTGGTGCGACTTGAACTCAACTGACACACGATTTCTGCCTATACGTTTGATCCCATCGAGACGTACGTTATTCACGTTATTTATCGTCAAAAACATACCAAACTTGATAGGTTGTAGCACAGTGCCTGAGGTTTGTTCGTCTTTGAGCGAAACATTCACAATATATGGTGGATTGTCTCTAGCTGTGTAAGAAAGCCTGCCTAATACATTTTTCGCAATCTTGGGTTTGACATTGGAAGAAACTGGGGGCGAACTAGCGGCCCTCTTGCGACTAGGGGTATCCGTATCCATAATCGGGTCCTGTGGGGTTATTACGATGTCATGGGGGAGGGTAATTGTTAGTCCGGGGGAGAGATCAAATAATTCATCCGGGGGGTCAGGATCAGGGGGCTTTTTTGAGTTCATCTCGAATAATTATTGTTAAAAAGGACACTTACAACGAAAAACAAACCTTACACCAAGAACACAAACACAAGGAACACTTTCGATCGAGTTTCACACCAGAAAAGATTACTAAAAATCGAAAATATTCGTAGCACTGACAAAAGCACGTGTTATACCTTTACCACTACCAACGAAAGTCCCAAAAACAAGACTTAAAATTGAACAAAAAACAATTCTAACGTCAACGGAACGTGAAATGTCAACTTTGACGTCTACCATGACAATTTATCTAACCTAAAAATTTGCAAATGGCGTACTATTTTCGTACATTTTTGAAACTTTAATGAATTTTATCTCGTAAATCGTGATTCTCCGCATCTTGAAACTTTGTAAAAAGCGTTCTATTTGTGAGTACTATCTACGAAAAAATTACGAACTTCCACAGCAGCGGGCTATAAAGGAAATTCGAGCCATGATCTTTGACAACCGACCATAGCCTCCCACAGTGCGCCCGCGCGTTCCGTCATTTGTCTATGACAGAGACAAATGTAACTGGAGCACTGGGCCATTGAGCTTAATTTTACTCTGTGATTTATGTAATCATTATTTTATTTTGTAGTTACATCTAATTATTATTTATATCTTATTCTATCTCCCATTTGTTATATTTATATATTTATATCATAGTTATGTGTTCCGTATGTGTATCCGTGACATCACTTTCAGGCCCTGTCATAATACCAGCGCTGTGATATATATTTATTTCACTGAATACGTCAGTGATTTATTTAAATATCGCAGCATACGCTGAGACAGGGACCTTTTTGGCCTCGCACAGATTAATTTAGTGTTAGCGTTTAGGATTTTTCTATCTGTCAACATATATATATATATTTTTATAGTTAGTTTTTGTAGACTCGTGAAATCTGTGTCATCGAAAGGGACAGAAAAAAAAGTACATCTATTGTTTAGGGTTACCAAGTGATGTACATTTTACCCCGTATTCTTCAACAAAATAAGATTTTTGCTATTAAATGAGGTTTGTATTTTCAGGTTTCTATGATGAGAAATAAAAACAACGTGAACAATGATGTGACTGCAATGTTTTATTCATATTTTATACAATTTTTTTGTCCACTTGAATCAGAGAGTTCTCCTTTTTCACCGAGTGTGTTTCTAACTAGCTTGAGCATATGAACAGGATCCGGCATAATCATAATTTCTTGATCACCTACATTGAATGAAGTTTTCAGATTACTGACATCTGAGGTATCTAAGAGACACCCCAGACTCTTGGCCATAGCAAAATTTGCGGGACACCCATCTGAAGTTAATAAAACAGTCTTAACACCTCAAGAGTTTAGCAACTCCAAACACTGTGTTACTAAATTTGCCTTTTGTCCGCCATTACAACCATCTACTAAAAAATAACCCACGGGAATTTTCCAAGAATCATTGATTGCCGTGAGCATAAATACTAGAGCTTCTCTAGCAACAGCCACACTATCACCTTCTAATGGTTCCCCGAAATTAACAAAACCTACGCACTTCTTTCCATCCCATTGGACATGCTTACGTATCGCCATCTCGTCGATACTAAGTGCGCAAAACAAAGTTTTACTTTGCGCTTGAGCACGATTTACTAGGAGCTTTATTCATTCTAAAGATTCTTTAGTGAATCCAGGACTGCCGTCAACGCTTTTATACCATGAACGTAAGGTGGATGGATGTGGCAGACAAGAGTTAAAAGTTTTTCTTACGAAATTGTATGCACGCGGACTTATGAAATGTAAGCATAACGCAAACTTTCGGAGAGATGGAGAATATTTTCGGTTAGTAGACGGATTTACAATTTTCTTCAGAAACTCTTTGTTAACATTATCAATCGATGATAACAGCTCACAATCCGTTTCACCAACCAGCAGTTTTGATTTTAACTCAGCAAGAACATTTTCAACATCTGCCACCTTTTTTGTTAACCTCCTAGATTTTTCTCGAAGTGCTTTTAGCTTTTTCAAACGCTGTTTTGAGATTTCTAGCTCATTCTGCCATTTTCGCTTCAATGTTCTGGGCGTTAACTCAGGTGACGAATGCTAAAATAAATAAGGAAAATATTGTTATATTACGCACTTATTATTCAAACAATATTATGTACTCACAACTTTCTGCTCGTTATGAAGTTTTTAAAAACCTACATACTTACAGATTTAACTGTTTTTGGGCTCCCCGCTAATGTTTCAGTGGATGTGGCTTCGCTGCTCTTAATTATCATAGTTTTTCCTGGATTCTCTGACCCTGTAACCTAATGTAATTAAATGGTAAGGTTTTATACCACTAATAAAAATCAAACTTTGCATTCACATGATATATTTATATTTATTACCGTATTCGGAACTGTATCGGGGTATAAGTAAGTTTTACTTCCTTTCTTTATTAAAACTTTACTATCAAAGTGTTGGCTGCAAATCCTGGAACTCATTTTTGGAGTCCAATTAGGCCTACTGGTAGCAGCAATCCACATGTTTCTCATTTCGGGTTTATTTGGAAATCTGTAAGGAAAATGTCCACCTAGTATGAGAATTTGGCTTGGCATTAACAGGCAATTTGAGTATAAATATAATACAGGTCTAATAACTGTAGGGAAGAGAATATTGTGATAAGATTGTATCGTGATGCTTGTCAGACTTGTTTTGCTTAATTACTGTGATCCTTAAAGGTCAACAGTGAAAAGCCGTGCTGCCCCATTATGACACATTGCATTTATGTACCCAACGACGGGCGTCATGTGAGTGCAGTTATATGAATTAAAATCTTTTATTTTGATTGTTACTAACACAGCTTTGAAGTAGTCTGTATTAATTAAGATAAGGATCAAGGTTTGATTAAGTATTCTTCAAGACATTGGATTTCAAAAACCGTATTACCCATAGTAAAGGGTAAATTCCCCGTTAAAAAGTGGCAACACTGAATGTTAAGGTACGAAAATAAAATTATTACTCAAATCACGATTTTATGAGATTTATCTATAAAATTAGTCAAAGAGTATATTACTGCGACTATTTGATGAAAAATAGTAGAACACAAAGCGATCGAATGCACAAAAAGATCGAATACTTACGAGTGAAAGGATATTCCAGCAATCTTCATCAAACTATCACTTTTACAGTTTACTACACTACACCTTACCATTTTGCACAGTTGCACAAATAAAACTACTATCTAGTTGAGCTTGAAAAGTTCGTATTTTGTGTATTATTTCGATGCAATTGATTAAATAAACAAAGAAAATCAAGCTGTCACCACCGCAAACGTCAAACTTTGTTGTGCACAATGATGTGCTCAGCCGACACGCGATGAAGGACAGAAACATTTTTACTCTGTCTCTTTTCTTTGCTAGTGACGTGAATATGTTCTTCTTTTTCTTGTGCGAATGCAAAGGAAGATATCCAGCAGTCTATAGAATACTCTGTCTACGGTTTTTGTACTTACTGTACTTTATGTGTATTGTGCGAGTCCCAAATAAAAACATTTCTTTCTTTCTTTCTTTCTTTCTTAAAGATTTCTAAGTTAGGCGTAAAAATTGAAAATGTTCTAAATTGTGGATCTAGCGCCATCTAGCGACAAAATGGCATCTGAGATCATCATCCATCCACCGTAAGAGTTCGTTTTATTTGAGTTAATAGGAATATTTCGTTCATTTGGAACGATATGTTTTTAAGGTATTTAAATAATTACAATCATTATAAGACGTTATAAATGTACCGTAAAAAAATGTTTTGGTGTTATGTCATGTTGTCGAAAGTAGGTACTATTTGAATCAATAGATGGCATTGCAGGTGTTACGTAGTAAGTTGATTTCATCTACATTTAATTAAGGTGATCAACTACTTTAGTTTCGTACTTTTTATCGAAATCAAACAAAAAATAATACAGAAAATAGGTTCTGTTAATATATTCTACTAATCCGAAATTTCAGTGCTTCTGAACATCCAGTTCCATACATTTTGAAACATACAGGCAAATGAATTCGCGGCCAACGAAAATATTAAAACAGAACATAAAAAAGTAAGAAATCATTCAACAACATGAAAAATAATAGTACCAATTACCGGGGTTCGAACTTATACCGATTCACTCAAAAGGCAGTCTTTGTACCGCCCGCCGGTCTATGAATTCAGTCGACGTTCTATATAAATAGCCGATCTTATAAAATGTTATGGTTATTGATTGCTTAGCTCCTCCAAGATATAGCGTGACGATAACAATTTCTAAGAATGTTTAAAAACAAGGCTAGTTTTATGCTAAACTGAACGAATAATTGAAAATAGGGAATATGCATGAAAAAAATATTTATAATCTGTACAGTTTATCAAGAAATATACAAAAATATAATACCAACAGTGAAAATAGTACCAAAATTGCTCGAAAAACAAACGAGATATAATCATTTTAAATAAATATATCTGTCCCTCTCGCGAAAACGCTGCTTTCTATGGCAACTGTATAGGCGTCATGGACTTTGACGTCAGAGTTCATATCGGACTTCTCTTTCTAATTGTAATCTTTGAAGCTTTATAACTTCATCGCTGATGAAGATATTAAAAAAATAATTTTATGATTGTTTACTAGAGCTAATAAATATTGCATTTTGCTAATAAAAAAATCGCACGCATTTTCCCTATTAAAAAATAATTTCCTGTTTGTTTATTAGAGTTAATAAGTGTTTCATTTTGCAAATAAAAAAATTACATGCATATTCCCTATTGTACAAAACTTGTCGAGAAACGTTGATACGTAAATTTCAAATCTTTAAATGTCTATAACTTTTTTTTCCCGGCCAACGATTGTAATGAAACAAAGCTTATATGTTGCTTAAAAATAAGCTGAATCTAATTTTGAAAACCGCAACCAAATCTGTTCAGTATTTTCGGAGATCATCGCGTACAGACAGACAGACAGATAGACAAAAAACGTAAAAATGCTCTTTTTGTGTTCTATAGCTTTTTTTTGAAAACCTCTACTCGATTTTTGGTATTTTTCTTTAATGTACAGAATTCATGGCTTCATAAGACGGATGGACGGCGAGCTGCGTATAGCTCACCGTCCACAGGCCCGTGCCTATGGTGGCCGGAGGCCACCAGGTGGTATCCGACGCCCGGGGCGTCTCCCGCGGCGGCCGGGACGAGAGGTTCTCTCCCTCTCCCATCCCGCCACCTCCATCGCGTAGCAGTCGTGTTACAAATAGCATCGCTCTGGCTTAAGTTTACGCCAGACACAAGTCTTTTAAGCGACCTTGTATTATTCATTTTGGTTGTTGATTTTCAGAAGGTTTATGGAAGGCAGAATGCCATTTTACTGTGCTTATCAATTTGCAAAAATCAATAAATTGTAGAGTGTTAATTTATGTTTTAAATATATGCAACAGAATATACCTTGTGATGTGATCCAAAATTTGAGAGGACCTTTTTTGCACTTATTTTCAAGTGCTTGATTTGTTGTTTGTCTCTAGTAAACTAAACAAAAAACAACAAAATGGCATTAAATGTTTATTAAGACGAAAAACCAATTCCAAAAAATACACACTACATCTGAGTTAGCTACAATCCAAAACACACTTTATAGGAACGTCCCTTATCCAGAAAAAAAAACAAACAAGACAAACAATTAGGTATTATATTCTTCAATTTTGAAAATTAATTAGTTAATTAGGTATTTCAGCATAGAAAAATAACTCAATACATTTATCTTGAACCATTAATTCTTCAATCGCTTTTCTAGTACAATCTTTCATGTCGTTCCGAAGATCTCTGAGGACATACACCGCCATGCGGCGCTGGATACCGACTGCTTCCGCCAACATACCTTTGAGAACGGACGCCACAAATATGGCCTTCGAAACTCCGAAACAAAAATTTTCTCCGAAGTAATCAACCAAAGCGGCCGTAAACAGTTCTATTATGGAGTCGAAGAAAGTGGTCACGAGTTCAGCTACCTCCTTCACTATATATCTGCCGAAGACGAAGCCCACAGCCTCCACACCCTCCGACTTCCTCCTCTTCGGATCAACGAAAACTTCGGACATCTGTTCCATACTCTGTCTAATAGCTTTGAAATACAACATTGTTAAATGTAAATGCACATATTTTTCAAAATATTCTTCTTTTGGCATGAACTTCTGCGTCCAAGCTATGATCCTCTCTATCACTGACAAACATGACATGTATTTAGCGTCCAGAAACGCCCCATGGTACTTTAGACTGCAAAAAACCTGATCTAGTCTTTGATGAATGTACTGATCTTTTTGGCAGCGCAGGGTTTCTAATCGCTCTAGAAATGGATTCCCAACTTTAGCAAATCTTCTCTCTAAATCCTCGTGATTTCTAGACAACATCAAGTATCTGACAAATAATGCAGGGTACGCTATCTCCAGTTCATCCTCACGAGTGTTCTCGAAAATCCAAAGCAAAATGTTCTCGATCACATCTTCTTTTAGCTCAGAAAGAAGCATACACAAATTGCGAAGTACGAAATCCGAACCTGATTTAGAAATTTTGTTGAGCGCAAAGTACAACGTTCCGCAGTAATCTGGTTTGATGTGAGAAGGAATCCATTCGGTTTTGAGAAGTAATTGGCAAAGCCTTTGGCGAGAATTGAGGTCAACACTGGAAATTAACGGTTTAACGATATCCCATACTTTAGGGTCAGCGGTAGCTCCGCAGCGACGGAAGTACGACAACGCTACACGCAGTGCTACCACTGGACGTAGTTTTGCTGCTGATGCAAATGTGTCCAAAAGTAACCCTCCCGCAGATCGCATACTCAGAGCCAAGGCTACTCTCACCGTGCGTCGCTCGGCCGCTAACGCACGAGTTAACGCATCTCTTTCTATTTCCCGGCAGCGCATCGCTCGCGTCGCGACAGCTTTCACGCCAGCCTTGCGCCAGCCCCACTCCGCCAAGTTGACGACAGGCCGGGCGCGGTGTGCGCAAGCCCTCAGCGCTGCCGCAAGCTTTACTCTTCCTTTGCCTTCTAAATCTAACTGGCATAATTCTTCCTGGAAATCTTTATAAAACAGACTAGTCAACGCTCGCATTATTTGTACATTATTGTACCATTCATTTTGTTGTAGAACGATCTTCTTCTTTAACACGTTTCTAAGTTCTATTGTAAAATCTTCCTTTTTGTTGAAGTATATCACTAGCTTTTTAATAAATTCGTCAAAGTGTAATTTAGAAGCAAGTATATCTGCAACTTCATCAAATTTGAGAGCAGACGGGTCGTGGCGTAGCGCGTTTATGAGCGCTTCCTGATCGCACTGAAACATTAGGTTTTCACGAAGTAAGTCACGACGTCCGATTCTCGCGTTATATAACCGTTGTAGTAAGCAGCGAGCAACATCAGCGTCGTTCAAAGCTAAACTCTTCACTGCTTCTACCATAGGTGATGTTGCCTTTAAGCGAACCTTGTATGTTTCAACGACATCGAGGACTTGATAAAGACGCTTTGCGGTTTCTGCTGGCTCTTCATCTGTGGCGGCCACGGCCAACATTTTTTGGAGACCATTCGCAACGCACACTCGCTCGTCAACCTTAAGGGCATACTCAGCTAGCGTTGAAAAGTCATTCAGAAACGCATCACGAATAGCTGTATCGCATTCACCAGCTAATAACTGGCGAATCACGACGCAGTGAAATCCTTCATGGCACGCGGCTTCGGATGGTGCGCCGTCGAGCCCAAGTCCATGCCCAAAATCCAGAAAATTTCGCCAAACATCGGCCGGCAGGCGCCAGACGTTGGCGCGCTTGACGAGGCTGCGCAGTATGGAGGCGCGAGTGTGTGCGGGCTCGTTACTGTGGCGAGCTGCTAGACGCAACAGAGCCGCCACCGCGTCACTGCGTCCACCGGTCTTGCTCACCAGAACAAGGAAGATATCGCGCCTCCGGTCCGCGGAACCTGCCACTCTTAACCTTTGCCCTAAGTCGTGCAGAGCTCGCTCAAATCCAATAAAACGAAACTCATCAAACAACCGATCCAAATCCGATTCCATTTGTTCACATGACTCTATCACGCAATAGTCAGGGCGCGGTCCCTTCTTTTTTTTAACTATGCGCTTTAACACTCTCCTGCAGATCGGCCTGTACTCCTCGTCGTCAAAAACATGCGCATTAGAATCATTGGAATGCGGAGGTGACTCCGGAGTCGGGTACGGCCATTCTAGCAAGCTCTCTCCGACATCCTTCTCAACGAACACTAGTTTCTTGAATGCTGCTCTCTTATCTGGTCTAAGACGCTTTATCAGCTGCTCCACCACTTTGTACTGGAACCAATGCGTCAAGAAGCTGGCCCGTGCTAGCTTCACCACCACTTCCTGACACTCGTCGACACTGAGCCGAGCAGCAAGAGTCGGGATGTGCAGGAAATACGCAACGTACAGCTCCAACTTATTTGTGAATCTAGTTTTATGACAGCGTAGGATGTAGTCAGTGGCCAAAGGGCTGAATCTGCTGAAGCTGTTCATGTTGAAATACTTCTCCGTGATGTCAAGAAACACATCTGCATTTGACTTCAGTACGCATTTCACACTGTTGTAGTAGGCCTGTTCACGTTCGAGATAGTGAGTTTTCACATCTTCATCCGTCGCGAGCAAATCAAAGAATATTTTGGCCACTTTTGGGCATTTCTCGCACAATACTTTTAATGAATGAGCAGATAGTTTACTAGAAATCTTGGGAGCCTCTTCCAGTATAAACTCATGACTGCAGTGACTCAGAAACTTTACTGCAAACTCAAATGTGTTCTCTTTGTAGTGCTGATAGAACTCATGACACACTGCTGGGTCTCGCAGATTTATGTAAAGCCAGTGTTTCATTTTGGTAACTGCTGGAGAGATCATTTCCGGAAAGAAAACCTCTTCTAAATGTTTCGGGTTAATAATATCATGGTGCTCTATCAGCCACGTTGCTTTCAGGGCTCTGCTCACGTATAACATGTCATCGTCTTTCAAATTACGTATTATATAGTCCACATGTTTGAGTTCTATGGCGAGGTCTATTTTAAAGAGGCGATCGACTGGATACTCTTCGGGCAGGGCCTCGATATCCTGTATTGAAGCTCCTCTCCCTTTCGCCTCAAACACCAAGGAGTTGAGGTGCTGGTGTCGTTGGCCCAGGTTATCACCTGACAATGCGATTGGCGTGAAAGACGCCATCTGAAAATATGATTTAAACGATTTACTACATTGTGCGATAATATCGGAGATATAAGATTATTGTGCCGAAACAGTTTTTAAACTGTAAAATATATTTGCTTTGCGTTGCCAAATTATCTAAACTTCTTGGTCAGTGTGGCTATTAAAAACACTGCGTAGGAGGCAGAAATGTATTTTTACATTTGATCTAAATGTACGAATTCAGCTTCAACAAGAACGTTTTTGAAAGAGTGTAGATATAGGTGCTACTATTTGATCCATTAGTATATGTAATAATTCATTCTTACTTAATCACACCTACAGCTTATGACATTCGACTTGGGTAAAATCAACAACACACCATAGGGAAGTGGATGCTACGTGTTCTACGAAAATCACCTCTTTAGCTTAGGTGTACTTATTAGTGACACCACTGATGTGCGGCTATCCGTACTCAAATAGCAATAATCAGGACGTTTTTGTAAAGAAAGAGTTACCAACTTTAGTAATTGATAGATTAAATTAAAAACAATATGAAAATCCTTACTTACGTTTTGAATTTCCAGTTTAACAAGAATCAAACTATTGGCTTTAGTAATTTAATGCAACAAGCAGACAGAATACTGCAAGCAGCTTTGCCGGTTAAACTGTGCAAAAATAAAAACATGATAGACGGTTTGACCTTGGTACCTACTTTGGAAATGTTGCCTAGATTTTCCGTCGCCAACATACCTACAGTTGTAACGAAACAATTTATTTAAGAAGGATTTGGGAACTGACTTGGTTTCAAATATTTTTCGTATTTACAGACAGTTTTTCTGAAAAACTTTAACAATTCGTTAAAAAATTTCCCATTGGTAACATTTTAAAATTCTGTGAATGCTAATAATAAAAAGCTTTCTACGTTTTTATGCGAGACGTTGCTGCATAGTGGGTGTCACTAATATCTTGTTGTCGTTTTCAATTTAAGTAATAACTATTGAAAGCCTGAAAAAATATAGTCGCTAGTCCATCAAACTTATAATTATTTCCCGCCGGAAGTCAAAGTTAGGTGGCAAAGAAGAACTGTGTTGAAAGTTTACTTTTTTTATGAAGCCAGTTTTTGGTGTTAAACTTGGAAAGAAAGAGTAAAAAATAAAAGGGGCGCCAATGTGCTGTTCGTATGGCAACCCGCTGCAATCGAAACTGTACCAACCTAGTCTTGATACTAGCTGTATTTGCTCGAAATGCTCGAAATTAATGTATGTATATTTTGGTAAGTATTTAAATAAATCAGTAGGTATTATTTTGTTGAACAAGGACTTTTTCACGTTATGCAACTGATTAATAAGTTCTAAAAGTTACTCAAGTAACAACAATCTAGGCCCGCTAAACCAGGAGTGATGCAGACAAAATTATAATCATAATCTTTATTCATTCAAAAATTCTACAAAACATATGCACATATTTGGAACATGGTCCCAAGTCTATAGCAGACCATATTTAGTCATTCCCACACGATCCCATTGTCATTTTGCTAAAAGTTCGTAATCTGCTAAATTCATAATGGCCGATCATTGTTCGGTCAATGGTCTCGTAATCACTGACGTATAAATCATATGGACTTGAAACGTTTGACTATACAAATAAACAGTTATACAAATATCTATCATATCGACGCAAACATTTTGTCAGTCAAAAAGCATTTTGTCTCTTTTTAACTAGCCAAGAGCTGCATATGAAAAAAGAGACATCTATATGTTTGCCAAGGACAAAATTTGGCAACCCTTTTGTGTGACGTCAAAATCAAGCCTTTGCGTGGCCGGTCGCCATTTTAGTTGCCCAAAGTACTCTGTGGTTTTATAGTAGTTGTGCTGTCAAACAGTTGTTTGCTTTTATTATTTTCGTTGTTTTAAAGATAAATACGTCGAAAGCTAGGTTTTTTTTTTGTATTCTGGCTTTGGAAAATAAGAGAAAAATCATGCCATCGTGTTGCATAATACAGTATGGTGCGAGGAAAAACAAAAATCAGCCTAATTTGACTCTGCACAGGTTAGTTACTAGTTTTCACTAATCCAGTTGAATATTGTAGAATTTTGTGTAATGTTTTGTTACCAGATGATCTTTTTAAAGATTATTTAAACCTGTGTCATATTTGTATGGTTTTCTTAATTTCGTAGTATTGTTTACATACAATTTTTATTTGTCTTAGTTAGTGATGTGCGATGTTCGCATCGCATACGGTGTGCGTTCGCCCAGCGGAATGTTGTTGAATTAAAAGATTTTAATTATGCAGATATTTAGTGTATGACGTCGTATAATTGTGTATGGTATAAAAAAATTTGTGCACGCAGCCATTGTGGAGAAATTCACCAAAAACTGATTCCGCTGGGCGAACGTTGTCCTGGCGGAACTTTTTTTAATCCATAGATTTTAGAAGAAAGAGATGTGTCCAAAAATTAGTGTGTATTTGTGTGTAATTGTGTATGTATGAATAAAATTAGTGCATGCATAAACTTCGGAGAAATTCAAGTTTCCGCTACGCGAATGTTTGGCCATTACCTAGTTTTCATATAAAGCGCTTACATAGAGAGCTGTAGATTTTTACATAAGTTGTTTTGAATCTGTTTATATTTGTTTAAAAAATAGATTTAGAAAAAATCGTAGGGCTTAAAAGATAAAAATATAAACGTAAAATACGCTTATTAGGTCTTAGTTCTTAAAGTATGCACTTTGGGGTCTAGATTTTCACGTTTATACAAACCTTGTAAGTGTCTGCAACATGTTGCCAAGTATCAATGATGTTCCGTTAGTAATTAAAGAGTTATAGGACAATTTACCATGAATTGATCACTGTTTACAAAGCAGTCAAATATCACGACGTTCTAAAGGAATTGCATGGTAAAATGTATGCCAATAATTAGTGTATTCATTCAACTATTCACATGCAAAATTTCATGTCATTAAATTCAGTAATTAAAGAAAAACAATTATAATACTGACGAAGCATCGAAAACCTACATAACCCGACCAAGTTCGGATGGCTACAAAAAAGCGGCCGTGCCATATATCTTAGAAACGTTCTTAACCTTGCAATATAGTATTTATCAATATGGTACAGTTACGTACACAAGCGTTAGGAAAAAATAAAACAATTGCATTTCTTGAATGAAAATTATTTTTTTAATAATAACGCCACTATCTACGATAAAAATAAATCTTCAATTAACAAGTACTTCTCTATTTAAATATTCGAGTACAAAAATATTTTTAATTACATATAATACTTAATTATGTAAGTAGGTAATTATGATAACGTTAACAAACGCTTGCAACGACAGCAATAGACTTAAATGTGTTTAACTAAAATAGGTTTAATAAACGATTATGAATATAAGGGTAAGTATAATATTTCGAGCTTCAATAAAAATTAAAATCACATCACATAACTAGACTATTCAGTTGTTTAGATTTGATCAACATTAAAAAACTAAAACATTGGTATAAAAAAGGTACCTATTTTCAAGAAAATATTCTTAAATGAGTAGCAAATACAGTAAATAACCTCAACATACATAAGTCACTACCAGTACAACGGTATACATCAATTAAAAAATCGATTCAAGAAGTAGTTTTTTTTAAGTTATTAGATTGTTTGATCCACTAAAGTTGCAAAGGGGAACGCTCGTGCATGCCTAGTCCATTGGTTAAATAGTGTAATAAGCTACAATATGATAAATATTTACCTAAACAGTAGTAGGTACTTACATGTGGTAATTATTTAATTTCCCTAAGGGGTCTATACTTAGTTAGAATCCTGATCCGTGAAATCTTCAATAGAAAATAGCTGTATGAATTTTATTTGTCTTAAATAATAGGTATATCTAGATTAAACCGCGTGTATCTGACATCGACGCACAAACGATTTCCATGGGTCCAAGGCATGATTCTGGACACCCCAGAGTTGGAATTTTTCGTCGGTTCTTTTCTCATTTTTTAATTTCTTTCAAGAGTACCACAAATAGGTTTCAGCTCAGCTGAGCTGATATCTATTTGTGGTTTTATTCAGATTGCTCCTTTTAGTGAAAGTAGTTAATTAATTGTTTTTTTTATTAGAGATCTCGTTGGGTTAGGTCAGAATAACGATTATGAGCAGTCTAAAGTAAAAAAACCCTTGAAAAAAAAAAGAAAAAATGAGAAAGAGCCGACGAAAAATTCTAACTCTCGGGTGTCCAGAATCATGCCCTGGACCCATGGAAATCGTTTGTGCGTCGATGTCTGATACACGCGGTATCTAAAGTCTCAAAAGCATACTTAAATAAAGTACCTACGTAAATAGTACCTACTTTCTGTCATAGTCAAATACATTTAAAAAGTAGGTGTACAAAAATAAATGACATTATTATATCGAAACAACAATTGTGTTATCACCTATACCAATTCAATACCGATATTATACTGTAAATTTTGGGATGTTACCTAAATATATTGCACGGCCGCTTTTTTGTAGCTATTCGAATTTGGTCGGGTTATGTAGGTTTTCGATGCTTCGTCGGTATTATAATTGTTTTTCTTTAATTACTGAATTTAATGACATGAAATTTTGCATGTGAATAGTTGAATGAATACACTAATTATTGGCATACATTTTACCATGCAATTCCTTTAGAACGTCGTGATATTTGACTGCTTTGTAAACAGTGATCAATTCATGGTAAATTGTCCTATAACTCTTTAATTACTAACGGAACATCATTGATACTTGGCAACATGTTGCAGACACTTACAAGGTTTGTATAAACGTGAAAATCTAGATCCCAAAGTGCATACTCTAAGAACTAAGACCTAATAAGCGTATTTTACGTTTATATTTTTATCTTTTAAGCCCTACGATTTTTTCTAAATCTATTTTTTAAACAAATATAAACAAATTCAAAACAACTTATGTAAAAATCTACAGCTCTCTATGTAAGCGCTTTATATGAAAACTAGGTAATGGCCAAACGTTCGCATAGCGGAAACTTGAATTTCTCCGAAGTTTATGCATGCACTAATTTTATTCATACATACACAATTACACACAAATACACACTAATTTTTGGACACATCTCTTTCTTCTAAAATCTATGGATTAAAAAAAGTTCCGCCAGGACAACGTTCGCCCCGCGGAATCAGTTTTTGGTGAATTTCTCCACAATGGCTGCGTGCACAATTTTTTTTATACCATACACAATTATACGACGTCATACACTAAATATCTGCATAATTAAAATCTTTTAATTCAACAACATTCCGCTGGGCGAACGCACACTCGCATACGATAAGTATCGATATTATTATATTGATAAAGTGTGTAAAATACATTGCAATGCTATTAACCCACAGATTTCCTGGAAATGAAATTTTCAAAAATAAATGGCTAGAAGAAAAATATAAACCATAGACATAAAATGTGGCATATCTGCTCCCTGCACTTTGATGAATCTAGTTTTAACAGAACCCTCGATGTGATGAGGTTACATGATGGCGCAGTGCCCACATTGAATATGCTGGTATGTTTTTAAACAAAAATTGTATAGCAATTAGTAGGATGGTATGGATTAGAAGGTATGGATTAGTAGGATAAATTTATAATACTAGTAGGATGTAAATTATATGTATGTAAAAATAAATAAATGGTGTAGTAAATAATTATTGTTGACTTTTAATTAAAACCCAATTTCATCGGTATGTTAGAAAATATACTAAGGTGATGGAGACGTCCGTGCCGGCAGCCCATCGTGGATACAGCGTCATTTCTTTTCTTAGATTTTTTTCCCTCCACCCCGTCTCGAATGACCTAACGCAAGGCTTTAGAATAACGCTTAGGTACATTTCATTTGAATTTTCAAAAACTTATTCGATGTACCTTGTTACTTATCCTAATAATGGCAATAGATACATATTTTGGGGGGTAAGCGGTACAGAGAGACATGTCCCGCAAACCCCCATTGATATAATAATATTAAATATTGAGAACCTCCTCCTTTTTAGAAGTCGGTTAAAAAGATAGTGATTATCTAATTTTAGTTTAGTTATTGAACAAGAGAATCGGCAACAATGTCATCCAAACTAAACATGTACGCAAAGTATTAGCCTAAATCAAAAACCGGGAAGTAGGTCAAAGATAACTTTTCAGATTTGTTCACATAGATAGTTATTCTGTTGTACAGACGCCAGCACATCAAATTACTCGAAACTGTCAAATTATTCCAGTCAAAATTGAACTTAATCTTTTCTCTTATTAAGTTGAAAATCTGGTAGGTACAGAAATTTGTCAGATTGTTGTAGCACGATGTGCTGGCGACTGTACAAGTGAAGCTGAGAATGTGCTAAAAATACCCGTTGAAATTGTACCGTGACATTTTGAAAATATTCTAACAATCTTTTATCGATGTTATTGTAAAGAAATATCGAAATAGGCTGCCCTATTAGCCGCCATTTTATCATCCCAGCAAAGTGTAGGTAGCTACGTTTTTTTTATAGGTATGCCCAGTCCATATGGTTTATACGCATTGAGATAAAAACTTTAACATTGAGTTGAATATCGATATCAGATGCGCATGTTGCTCGCAGTTACAACCCTACGAAAGGCAGCCATTTTAAGTGCCCAAGTCGGTGGTAGGTAAACACGTTTTTTTTGTAGGTATGCCCAGTCCATATGATTTATACGTCAGTGCTCGTAATAGAATTGTGGTAGAATGACATTGCCGTATTGCCATTATTATAAAACCATTGTGGTAGAAATGATTTTCGAAAAACTACTACTAAATTTGAACATAATTTTAGTATTCATGCCAGATTTTATTTAGGTATATTTAATTTTACATTTTTTTTTTGTATTACTTAAGCAATCTGAAATTCTGAAGTAGTAAGAAGTTCGTAAATAACCAAAAAACATTAAATATACCTATAACGCGGATAAATGTAAAACTATACAAACGCAATATTATTTTTTCTGTTTAGCTGTCAAAATCACTGTTTTTTTTCTGTTCCGTGGTCAAAATCAAATGTGATGTGTGGTACTTTGTATCTTTGGTTAACAAAACTTTGCCTCTGACTGCGTGTTATGTAAAGTAACTTGCAATTTTAACTTGTTTTTTCCTTTTCAGTTCATTGATTTTAAGCAGTTAGATTTTTAATGTAATAATAATAATTTTATTTCCAACTTTTTAGTTAGGTAGTAACAAATAATTATGAATATTAGTGAGAGTCCCAAATTAAAAAACTTTAAATCGCTATATATCCTAAAATATTATTTCAACTGAAAAATGGTTAAAGAAACCAATTATTTCAAAATAGCTACTCAACGATAGGTACCCCACATGACATAGTTTGTTGACTTTAATTTTTTTTCATTTTCAGAATATGGCGTCCAGTAGTAGCCATATTGAATTTTCACTAACGTCATATATTTAGTGACACTCACTCGCCGGACTAAGAGGAATCGATTGACGTGTGAATCGTAAAAATCGACCCAGGCGTTTGGTCTGTATAGTGCTTCAAAGGAACATACATAGTACATACATAATATAGGCTGATAAACACATTATCCCTCTTTTGCGTCGCGCAATCGGGTAATAAGGGGTTGTATCACCACAGTAATAACTTTTATGGTGTACATATTAAACTGCTTGGGTTTATTATGCGTCTCTCTAAGTGCTTTAACAACGCTAAAACACTAAAAATTTTGTATTGCACCTTTGTTAGAAGTCAGCTTGAGTATGCGTCTCAGATATGGAACCCACGTTATCATAAGTACATCGATCGCATTGAAAACATTCAAAGGCGTTTCATTCAATATCTTTGTTTTCATCAAAAAATTCCTTATCACTCCATCGACTATCTTCGACTCTGTAAGAAATACCATTTATTACCTCTCGAAGATTGACGTGAGATTGCTGACTTTCTGTACGTATTAAAAATTTTCAATAACAATATTGACAGCCCAGAAATTCTATCTAAATTTCACTTTAATGTGCCGCAAAAAATATTCCGCCATAATCCACCCTTACGTGTGCCTCTAGCATCAACAAATTACAGACAGAATAGTTTTATTATACGAGCAAGTAGACAGTTCAATAATATGTGCAAGCAGCATGACTTGGATCCCTTTATGAATAGCGTGGCGTCGGCCAGAAGACGTATAAGCCTCAGGTTTTTTAAGTAGCCCTTTAATTGTATCTTTAATTTTTCTGTAATGTTTTTATTATTTAACTAAAGGTTTCTAGTTACTACTCAATTAAGAAGTAAAGATTGTTATGCTCACTTCACAATTTTAAGTCTGACACTATACGTGAGGACTTGTAATTGGCTTTCTGTCGTTTACATGTTTGTTTATTATTTTTAGTTTGTTTAAGCTGTAAGTCCTCCAAGCTATAAATAAATAAAAAAAGAGTATTCTACTCTATGCTATAAGGTACTCGATGGAGTGCGCCCAAATTTAAAATTCAGTATTGGTGGACTGTCCCACTAAACGCCGGCAGAGTGGCGCACAGTGAGTACAGAATATTTTATCGCACATTTTTATAGATCCATGTCCATTCATTTTCTGTCTTACATTCTCATTAGGTCTCTTTATCTTCTTGTCCTGTTTTTGGCATTTTTCCTTTAATTTTGTAATAATATCAGTTGTTTGTACCTGAAATCAAGCGTCCCACGGTCGTATCCCGCGAGATGGCGCGTCTCCCACACACATGTAATTTCCGTATACTTACACACTGTACTGTACGGCGCGGAATACCTACGCGCGCCTCACCGCCGCGCACCATTTTAGACCAGCGCTGCCAGAAGGTTACAGTTCTTATATTTTTCGTAAATTTTGATCCCCTAGGGTAACATGTAAGTAATTTTTATATTTAAGGCAATTTTCGTAACTTTTGGGAGCAACGAGATTTGGAATACTAGATTAATATTGCAAACAGTTCACAAACGCATCCAAATTGAACGCACCTAAAACTGGTGCATCTTAAAAGTATTTTTGGGTGCCGAGTCACCCGCGTCCGTAGGAGAATACCCATAAAGAATAGTCCCTACACGTGATCCCCGGTACTAATCAGGTGACATAACTGGTGGTAGGTTACGGCGGATGGCTTGTGACCACCCACTGGGCAAAGACGTACCGCCAAGCGACCTAGCCACGTTCCGGTGCGGTGCCCAGTGTAGCCAATTCACGAGGATTTGGGTCTAAATAGTTGTTCCAATGCAGGCAGACCGATCAAGCTCGCGTTAATATGGGCGTATCGGGAGACTAGTCGCGGAGGATAGTGGGATCCGAGGCAAAGTGCGCCGCTGGCCGACGGCTGTCCGCAAGTAGTTGGGGGCCCAAGTAGTGTGCCAACCACACATGAAAGGCTGCCCCGCCAACTGTCGATAAATCTCGGAATGCACCATCATGCTGGTTGGTGTGATTGTTCCTAAGTTACCCTAGGCTGATAATATTTCGTTTTTCCTAAATTACCCTAATAGATAAGGTCGGTTCCCCCGTAGGAGAAGTAACACGCCCCAACCAACGCGTGTCCCCGTAGAACTCAGACCAGACTGGACATCCTCCCGCCGTTTATTGAAGTGAATTCCAAAATTATGAAATAATCCAATGCCTTATCACAATGATAGGTAAGTTTGGATTGAAATATATATTAGAAAGACTTAGGATTTCATAGTTATGAAATACATTAGGAATGGTTTTAGAAACTCACAATATAACAAAGGGAAGACCAATTACCCTATTTTAATTAATAATAGATCGTGTAAGAAACCTTTACGCTAGCGTAACTGGTATAGTTACTCACACGATACCTCACGTCTGCACCCATAGCACTTAAAGCAACACTTCCTTAAGTGACACCAGCGGCTTTTCAGCGGCAAAGCGTCGGCAACACACTCATGTGGAACGTGGTCCCTAGCAGTTTTTCTCGAACTGGAACCGTGACGAGGCGGCTTTCCCTGCGGCAACCGTGCAACCGTTATACATTTTCATTATGTATTATCAATTGGAGTTGTATTTGTTATTTTAGGAGGTTTATCCATTGATATCCTTTATTTACAGGTTTATCTAAAAATTCAATTTTTTATTATATTTATTCCAGTAAGTAAATATAACTTTTTTTCGTCAACATTTCTTAGGATTAGCTGGAATACCTCGACGATATTCAAATTATCCTGATTCTTATATTTCATGAAATATTATTTCATCTTTAGGTTCTTATATCTCTTATTAATCAACGAATTGTTTTATTTACTTTAAATATATCATCTTCAATTGAATGATATCAAAATTTAAACTTCCTATTTTAAGATATTTCTTCTAATATGGCAGATTATATGTAATGGATTTAAACCCCATTTATAAAGGATTATCCTTTTTTTAGAAATTGCAACATGATCTAATCTTAATTTACAAAATGGAGCATCTCCTTTAATAGAACAAATACACTAGCAACGGAGCGACTAGTTCCAGCGGCAGAGCGTCGGCATCATATTCATATGGAGACATGGTCCCTAACAGTCCTTAGACTGTATAATATGAGATACATATGGTAAACCCAACTCCAAGAAGCGCACTCTTTGTACAACAAGTACATCTGTAAGACACAGTGTTCGTATTTGACCCAATCAGTGATTATCAGTGGTCGCAGGTAGATAATTTAAATTCAAGAATCAATACAATACAAATAATCACTACAATCGAGAGTTATAAACTCAAGAAGTAAATAGAGTTGAGAAATTCAACTCTTTTAAAGCCTATAGACAACCCTTAAAACGCCCACCCGTTGCCACTTCCTAGTGTTTGGGCTAGAGAGAAGAAATGGCACAACAAACTCTCTAGCAACACGTATCTGTCAGTTTTGTTATACAACCTATAGACAACTAGGTTTGCCCGCGGCTCCGTTAATGTCACTGTGTACCTATACACAACACAACACAAAACACACAATAATAACAAAATAATATAATTGTGTTGTTGTTTGTGTGTTGTGTGTGTCGTGGATAAAGAAATCATTTAATAATTAGTTGCTAATTTGAGTATTGTAGTAGTGGGTAGTGGTAAACGCCGTGACGTCAGTTGACAGTTGTAATGGCGGCACGTGGACAGAGACGTATAAATTGGAGAGTGGGGACTTTGGCGAGGGCACTTTTGCTCGAGACACCGACTAGGACACTCGTCCCAAACGAAACTGTCGGTTTACCTATTTTAATTAAATTAAACAGACTTCTTTAATAATGTTGTAAATGCGAGTTCTTCTAACTCAAAAGACAGATGTGTTGCTATGGAGTTTGTTGGCCACGTCTTCTCCCTAGCTAAAACACTAGGATGTGGTAACGGGCGGGCGTTTTTGGGGGACTGTCTATTTGTAAAGTACTAGCACTCAGCCACAGTTAATAAAGAGAGCTTAGTACTGTATTCAGTGTTTTATTCTACAATGATCCTGATACCACCGAACCCAAACGATGATGGCGCTATCGCTCAGCTGTCGCTGACGCCGACATCAGAAGTGTGATGCAACTCAAGTGGCCCACATGAAGATTCGTGGCAATGTTAGTGAAATACTTACGTGACGGGTTCCTTTTCAAATGCAAAATACGTAGTGACAGTTATAGTGAAAATTGTGGTTCGTGTTCGAAACGCGTGTGATTATCCAGACGCCTAAAACTCGATGTGTGCCGTGAAAATCGATCCAATAAACCTAAGATCGACGCGCGGTCATTGTGCGTCACCGCGGTGCTATGTTTCGTCGAGGACTCGAGTGTTGTGCGGGCTCTGAAGAGCATCGTGCCTACATGCCTATGATAGATAACCTATCAGAGTTCAACGTGTGGCCAATTAAAGATGCATTCCAAGGTCAAATTCCTACTCGTCGGGTTTTATGCGGCTACCCTCATCAACCTGAACAATGAAAAACTAGTTCGGAACGGAGGCAAGCAACTTCAAAACAGCTGGCCAGGTCATGGGGAAGTGTGATAATGTGTGTGAGGATCTTCACGTTTATCTGGTGAGTCATTTTCATTTTGTTATTGCTGTGAAACTGATGTGCTCGTTCGTTAACATTTTTCTATTTTGTTTAAAAAAAAAAAAATAATTAAAAAAATTGTTCACTAGGAACATTAATTTATGCTGTGGAGACAGACTACAAAGGGCTATGGTCTCATGATTAGCCATAATCCATTTTAGCTAATTGATTCATCGCTTTGTTTCTCTATACTAAAGTGTGGCTATTATTTTCACGTTCGCTATCGATTTAGTGAAGTAATAGTTCAGGCGCTATAGCGTAAGTGTTGCTAGTTAAGCGTTAATAATCGGTAGAAAGGCGTTTTAAATAACGCTGATGAAGCGGTAATATTATTCTGCTATCGCTGGTTGTGTAATGTAGTCCAGTACCAGTTCAGAGCTATTGTTGGACGTTAGAGCGATACAGTTACAGGACCGTACCAACCTAACAGTTCAATTTAAAAATTAAGATGATTGTAAATGCAATATTTTCATTCATCACAACCATGTATAGCCCAACTTTGGGTCAGTGGGTCATCTTAGGGGCGGTTGTCCACTATTGGACATAAACTTTCTTGCTAGTGCCAGTGTTCTGATTAGTTTCAGATTTTAATTAATTTGGATAGTGTGGCTGCTACGCTTATCTGAAGCCTATACTCCTGCCAAAGCTTGGATTGGACTTGTACTCTCGTGGTGTTTTTCAGTTTTCAGATATCCTATCACCTTGGATGAAGCCAGCACATGGCGCTAGAAGTTTGCATGCAGCTATTGCTGCTGAGAAATTACAACTTCAGAGCAGTTCTAAGTGTGACGGATCGAAGGTCCGCAAGCAGTTTGAAGGCTGCAGCTGCAGTAGCTGTACATCATGTCAACATCTGTGGAGTTGGAAGCGTTCAAGGCCGACTGAAGTGCCCGGTGAGCCGCTGCCATTTAATTTTAATTGTGATTTTCAAAGCTTTAAAGATCTTCGAATCATTTCAGTGGTTAGATTGATATTGCTAGGTAATTTTGATATACTCAGTACGAAGCTATAGCAATTACAGTTTTCCATTGGTGGTAATAGTTTCAAAATGATATTCAGTGCGAAATTCTGAATCCGATATCGTAAGGCAAGATTGCCACAAGGTCATGTTTTGTTTCGACTTAGATTTTTTTCAATTTTAGTGAAAAATTAGACCTAGGCGTTTATGTTAACGTGTTAACGACAGTTTTCCTTGCATAATAACAGTTAGAAAATTCAATAGTAAGCGATTATGAACAGTAACTTGATTTTATTGACATTGATTGACTGGTACAGATAATAACTCAACGCTTTCATAATTTCTAAATAGACTTTTCATTTTCCAGTACTGGGTTGCCTACTAGGTATGTAAGGTAAAACGAGCCTAGTGAGATTAAAATAAGATTGGTTCAGTGACCGCAATGTTCTTAGAATAACGAAGAGTAATTCGTGAACGTAGCTTCTTCACAGGAACGTAGGACGCAAAAATTAGCAGGCAAGTTGTTCTTGTTTTCGTAAGCACCGATGTGCATAGATTACCGGTCGGCATATTTTAAAATCTCTTTGTCGAGAAGATACCCGATGCCAAGTATCATTAACGTTGTGAAGTTATGAAGTAGATGTTGAGTTGGCAACAATTTAGTTTGTGTGACAGGTTCTGAGTTCTGTGGGTCGGTGACTGTACCAAGGTATCCGGCGGCTCTGGATGGCATAGACGGGAGAGTCTAGATCAGGGTTTCGTTACGGTAGCTCTAGGTAGTGTAATAAAGAGTGTTTACTCGGCATTCCCATGAGGAAGTGCGAGTGTATCAATTGTTTTGCTGATCTATGAGATGGCTGTCGACTGGAAATAAGATGACCTGTTGTTTTATTTGTTCGATGGAGTGGTACGTGGCATTTAGTTCAATTAGAGTTTACAGCCGCTTTAAAACTGTCAGAAGCCTGACTGAATGACTGACTTGTCAGTAGAGTGGAGATAAAGAATAGCTCCACGTAATAAGAGTTAGTAGAGAATTGCTGTAGAGTTTAAGGGTGGCAAATCGTCGCGAAACGCAATCGGTAGAGTAGAGCTCGCAACACGGAGCGTTAAAAAAGAAAATGGTCTTATTTGTAGAGCTTTTCGATTATTATTATTTTTTTCTTTTTAGAATTCGGAAAATTGCGAGACCGTTATTATTGGTGTAGCGATGTGGATGCTAAAGTCCGTTAGTGAGAGTCGATAGAATTTTAGAATTAGTTGATATCGGTCGCTATCTTTTGAAATCCATAAATAGTAAAATAACGTATAAGTATGCCCACGATCACATACCAAAGATTCCTCTCAGTAGTGTTTCTAACAAATTTAACGTAGAAGACGATTAGGAGAGTACCTCCACTGATCAATAGAGAACATATCATGGCTATTTGGCCGCACTGAGTCGTAACTGAGTAGAAAATGTAATACATCATCGGAAGGGTTTTAAATCCTAAACCAATTAACGCTGTGACAAGTACTTTGATACAATAAAAAAATGAACTCCAACAATTGATTTTATAAGCTACAGGGACAAGTTCAGTCCAGACTAGCAAATTCGGAAATAGTTTAAGTTGAAAGACACGAGACGGTTGGCGCAGAAAGTTGGGCTTGACCCGAACAGAAAAAAAAAAAAAAACAAAATAGATAGTGTTAGTGCGGGTGAGTTTGGGTGTTTGTGAGCGCGCTCCCGATGCAGGATAGATTCCTGGGCTGGGGCATTGTTGAAAAAGAATAAAAAAAAAACAGGAAAAAAAAAAGTGAAAAAAAATGTAGGACAAAAAAATGAGAGAAGTAACATAACAAAAATGTAGGACAAAAAAATGTGGGACAAAAAATGAGAGAATTAACATAACAAAAAATGTAGGAAAGAGTCATTGAAGGGAAAATCCGGTCCAATAATATGACTCAGCTAAAGGGATTGCAATCCGGTCTAGCATGTTTGGCTATAGCCAGTGCTAGACCGGATATCGGTCCCTATAGGGACCGATATCCGGTCTAGCACTGGCTAAAGGGATATTCCAGTCTAGCACAATCGTCTCCAGTTTTAATACTGATGAGAAAAAAAAGGAGGAAAACAAAAGAAAAAAAGAATTAAAAGAGCTTGAAGGGTTTGACCGGACCAAGCAGTAATAATCCTGAAGGGTTAGTTGTAACCGGACCAGGAGATTATAACTCTGAAGGGTCGTAGGACCGGACCAGTAGTTATAATTCTGAAGGGTCGTGAGACCGGACCAGAAGTTTAAAACTGAAGGGTCGTTTGACCGGACCAGTAGTTATAACTCTGAAGGGTCGTAGGACCGGACCAGTAGTTATAATTCTGAAGGGTCGTGAGACCGGACCAGAAGATTAAAACTGAAGGGTCGTTTGACCGGACCAGTAGTTATAATTCTGAAGGGTCGTGAGACCGGACCAGAAGATTAAAACTGAAGGGTCGTTTGACCGGACCAGTATAGTTATAATTCTTAATTGATGATTTTATGATCTTGATCTTGGTCAGGTAGGCCGAGCCAGCAGTCAACTATTAAGTTGTGTTTTCGTTGGTTACAGGTACCATATTATCACCTCCACACGAGGACGTGTGATTGTCAGTTCTGGCCGTGTCGTGGATAAAGAAATCATTTAATAATTAGTTGCTAATTTGAGTATTGTAGTAGTGGGTAGTGGTAAACGCCGTGACGTCAGTTGACAGTTGTAATGGCGGCACGTGGACAGAGACGTATAAATTGGAGAGTGGGGACTTTGGCGAGGGCACTTTTGCTCGAGACACCGACTAGGACACTCGTCCCAAACGAAACTGTCGGTTTACCTATTTTAATTAAATTAAACAGACTTCTTTAATAATGTTGTAAATGCGAGTTCTTCTAACTCAAAAGACAGATGTGTTGCTATGGAGTTTGTTGGCCACGTCTTCTCCCTAGCTAAAACACTAGGATGTGGTAACGGGCGGGCGTTTTTGGGGGACTGTCTATTTGTAAAGTACTAGCACTCAGCCACAGTTAATAAAGAGAGCTTAGTACTGTATTCAGTGTTTTATTCTACAATGATCCTGATACCACCGAACCCAAACGATGATGGCGCTATCGCTCAGCTGTCGCTGACGCCGACATGTGTATAATTGTGTTGTGTGTTTGTGTGTGTTGTTGTGTATTGTGTTGTGTGTTGTGTTGTGTTGTATATATATAATTGTGTGTGCACAATATCAGCCTAGGGTAAATTAGAACAATAAAAGACTCACCCATTCACACCAGCACAAACACACACACACATACTCAATACTAAATTATTTCTAACTTAATATATATTAATAATCTAATAAATACTACTTGCACTCGCGATACAACAGGTCTACACAATCTCGCCATATGGCATTGACTACTATCAGTCTTCTCGCTAGCCTATCGCTTACAGAGTCTAGCGATGTCCGAGACATAGCTCCGTCCTAATCAATCATAACTCGGCTTTTCTAGCTCCGAATATTTCCAAGGCCTAACACCGAGTGCCTTGCCCTTCCAAACAACGAGCGTCCCCGACCGGCGTCCTGTTGGCCTGTTTGTGCAATTTCTAAATAATCATAAGTGCTGTGCTTTTTGTTTACTTCTCGGGTACTTATCAGGTATACAAGCGCCTTTGTCGATAATGTTATCCGCTAACGAATATTGACTCTAAGGAATTGTGGAGAAGGTCGTATTTCAACTAACGTAAAATATTGCATTCGAATAACGTTTTGTACATGGCACATTTTGTTCCCATTAAAACAAAAATTTATTGATTTTCTGAGTACTAAATCTCTCAACATTTCAAAAGCAGATAACATATTTTGTGGTTCTCGAAATTTAGTGGCAGGCTGGCCCTTACCTTTAAAAGGACAATTTATGATCCTTCCACGAAGAAGACAAGTTGAAGACAAGCGAGAGATCTAATTCGCAAATAATGATGGAAAAGGAAATACTGAAGTTAGTCATACCGATAATAACCAAATAAACACATGTTCATTCTTATTTTGGCACGACCTCACCATCATTTGTCAGCCTCCACACTATAATTTTGGAAAAGTTTATAACAAGCAATGTTACTTACCAATAAGGTTCGTGAAGGTAAAGCATCGTCACGCTATGTTACTTTATTCAGAGTCAAGTCAAAACGTTTCAAGTCCATTTGATTATGATATATACGTGAGTGATTTAAAAGCAATGTCTGCAGCGGTCTGCAGAATGACGTTCCAATGGTAGGTCACTGATCAAAGGAACTGTCAAAATTTTAGTAGATTACCGCATACGTCAGACATTCGTCTGTCAGTATGTACGAGATTACCATTCTATACCATTTCTTTCAATGGAGTGTCAGTGGTTGACCATTGGAAAATCATAATAACTCTCTTACATTAGTAGATTACCAAACTTGTCAAAATCAACAATTTTGAAATCAATGATGGACCATTCTGACACTATTGTAATAGCAGACTCGAGGCCCAGTACAGTACGATTTTTTTTTGTCGCTTCGAAGTTAGCTTTTAGTGACGACCGTGCAGGTCCTGTCGCGTAAAAAAGTGTTACCAAAATAAATAATTCGTATTGCATTGAGTAAGCAGGACACAAGTGTGCATCGAACGCATACAAGGGACTGCGACTACATATGCGACCTACCTCGCATGCGCTGTTCTATGTCTCTTGTCAAATTGACATCCTGCGCAATCGATTGCGACGTACTTCGCATAGGCAAAGAAAAAATAATCGGACTGTCGACCCGACCCGTATACCGTATACCGTATTGTTCGATAGCGTCTGTCGAATTGGTGACTCATGGTACCGTTTTGTCTGGTGACAGCTAAAAAACGTTTGTGACTCAGTTAGTGACTATCGAATATATTACGTGAGGTTTTAAACCTATCGAAATCTATAGGTAGTGCTCATGGTACGAATTTTAATTCTTTCAGTGACCGCTAGGGGCGCTGTACAGTATGTCACACAAATAATTTACGGAGACACTATCCATATAGCCATTTTTGGGAACATGACGTAACGGTTTCGACGCCTAGTGTGTACACTGATTTATTCTCGACACATAATCTCGTCGCCGTTCCGTGTTAGAGTAGTCGCTGCAACTAAAATTGGGGAAGAGTCGACACAGTAACATTCGGTTTCTAATTTACGTCGCTGTGTCGTAACATTGTTACCATATTTTAACCAGAGTTCCCACAAATCATTCATTCAATCACCCATAACCGTTCATTCGTTGACATTGACTTGTGAAGTGACGTGAATTATTAAAAAAATAAGAAACAGCCATCTTATCACCTAGGTAAGTAAACAAAGGGTTTGTTTTTTTTTTACTATTATGGGTTTTCTATACTTAGGTACTCAAATCTTAGTGGGAAATTAAATTCATCGTGTAATTTCGTGGGAAAGGTTGAAATTAATCAACGCGCCACATTATTATCATAATTTAACCATTCCGACGAAAATACACATTGTTTTTATTTTAATGATATTTTTATTTTCTATTCTCAAAAGCGTTTATTTGAATGCAATAATAAAGTTGAATATTTAATAACAAAGTATTTTAGCAGTAATAAACCGTATTACCAATAAATAATAAAAAAAAAACTTTTTTAACTGAAAAATATTCTCGTCACAACAAGTTACAAAGTTACGATAATGTGTCGACATTGTGTGGACATGTTACGTAAAGTCGTCACAAAGTAACTGAACTTTTAAAATGGTCTCTCTTTGATTTTTTGTCCACAGTTTTCCAAACTTTTGTTTGCCAGACAAAATGCCATATTGCATTGTTTTAACTAGAGAAGGCTCCTCACAGTTAATATCCCTTGTACCAAGTATTGTACCTTGGTATGGAGAGCCAATGCATTGCTAACTTTGTAGAGGAGACAATTAAATTCTTTATTCAAACGAAATTAATATTGTTTAACTTTATTCTTTTACAGACGACGACACGCCAGAGACAAAATATAAATCCAACAAATCATCAAAAATATTGGTACTCTCTGACGTGACAATAAAAAAACAAGATTTTGGATTTAAAACGATTGATGCAGGTCTTTAAAATGATCTGTAGATTATTAGTGGCAAGTAGCTAGCTAATACTAGTAAAGTTATAGTGCGTTAAGTGTCAGTGATGATTTTGTGATTTCGAAATAAAAATCGTATCTTCTTATGTTTTCATTTTATTATTACCCCTAACGTTGTCAATACAGGAATAAATACCATTTGGGAGTTGCAATGCATACATAAAAGCTTACATTTCACATCTTGCAAATTATATTCTCTTGATTCTTCTGCTTCATAATCAAGTGATGTTGCATATACATTGATATGCGAAGAATTGAACGGTCGCTCAAAAAAATCAAATTTGTTTTTGATATTCCTTCCAACGATTTTAATTTTGTCATTCACAGAAATTGCGTACATCATTTCAACAATATCATTATGTACACTTAAAAAACATTTATCTTTAATGTTTTGGACAATTGGTAATTTCCATTCATTTTGACAGTAGTAAATACTTTTTCACCTGTTGCCAGGAAACTTTCATATTTGGCGACGGGATAGTTTTGGTTACATTTTTGGTTTTCATTGTTTAATTTTGAAAGCTCTTGTATACGATTCGCTACTTGTTCTAATGGTTGATTGCCTTTTCGTAACAGGTTTTTTATTCTAAATAGCAAGCTTTCAAATGGATATGCACGAGAAGGTAAAGAACCAAATCTTGAGACATCATTAACAATATGACATAAATTATTGTGAATGTTACTGCTTACAGAGTCTAGACCATAAATTTCTGCAAATTTTTCGATATAATCATTAAAAAGTTTTTCAGCTATGTGCCGGTAAGATATTTAAGCATCAGAATAACATATGGTGGTGGCACAAAACAATGTCAAAAAATGTTGATATACTTCAAATGACAAATATTCTTTAAGCACAATTGGACCGAAATACAACAAAAAGTTTTTAAATTCAGCGGCTTTCCAAAAGTGAAGGGTATCTAGTTCTCTCATCCTTCCTTGTTGTATCTCAGTTGGAGTTGTTAATTTTAATTCCATCATTTTTCTTGAAACATCCTGAATTTCTCTTGCTGACCATTTCGTTTGAAAATTAAAACTCCCATTAGTCCACCCCAGTAAACATCTTTTCATCACACCCAAATCTAGCAAATGAAGAGCAATCGTAAAATCATTTACTAAATCTATGGGTAAATCTTCAATTGCACTTCTTTCTTTGTGGTGATCTGGATCAAGTCGATTTCTGAAAGAATGGTCGGTACGCAAAGGCATATCCGTTCTGGGAAAACTCATATGTCGACCTCTTCTGTCGAATTCACCAATAACTGCGCATTTCATACACCCATGGTAACTATTAAATCCCACAGTACCTGCAGTTAAAAGAGCAATGGGCGTATTATTAATTAATCTGACCATAACCAACAGCCGGTCTATTCTGTCGACATCTCACCGTGTTCACTCAGGTGGAGTGAACGACAAGTGAGTTGTCATTCCATCTTGTTTGTATGGTTTGACAGCTCACTTCGTGATCACTTCACCCTCGCCTTCACTTCGACATGTTTACAGAATCGACCGGCTGTTGCATTAACTTGTATTTTATAATTAGCTATACCTACACTAGGTCTACATAATTAGAATTGAAATTAGGTAATCGTTTTTAGGGTTCCGTAGTTCACATCTCGGAACCGTTAATGTATTTTTGAACTCACCTTTTATAAAGCACCTTGCAGGTGTATCACATATGAAACACCGAATTTTTAAAAGAATATGTTGCTTTTGAATTAGTAATCCATCTTTCAGTAATTTAGCTCGTTTACAAATGGTCGCAAAAACATTTCTAGAGGCGGTTTAGTACTTCCAAAGTATATTGATATTACTAATGGAGGCATATCCATGCAATCTATTTTGCACAAAATTGGCCAAAATTCATTTTTCGTACTTTTGGCTTTACGTAAACCATCTATATTAAATGTCAAAAATATACTACTTGGTAATTTTGACATACTTTGGGGTAAAGCATCTTTTAAACAATTTTCTAATCCATAGTACCAATATTTTCCTTTGCCCAATGGCAAAATATTGTTAGATCTGGGCGTTTTTAAAAGAGTTCTACTATCTTTTGGTAAAAAAATATTGTAATCTGTGTTTGGATGATCTCGCAGAATACCAATTAATTCGTTCAACGCATTATGAGGAATTTGATACTTCAACGCCCATTGCTGAATTTGGTATCTCACGTTTATGGCGTGCGTTTCATTGTCAGAATCAGATGATCCATACTCATGTGTATCTGCGTCATATTCTTCAGTTTCTGCTGCGTATTTGGAAGTTTGTGGTACCTCATTGGTATTACTTGTATTATAAGAAGTCGCAACTGGGTTCTGGTGTTCGAAATTTGATACCTACTTCGGCACTAAGTTCTTCAGTGCGAGATACTTCAGTACTATTTTCTGGATTTTGTAGTGAATACGCTAGAAAGTTCCACAGAATGATGAATCTGTCACTATAGTAACCACACAACATCAAACCATATTATTAATTACTAGCTGTGCCCGCGACTTCGTCCGCGTAGGATTTAGATATATCGCGATGGATGCCCAGCAGTGGGATGAAAAGTAGCCTATATGTTATTCTGATGTATCAGCTATATTACTGTATTTCATCAAAATCCGTACAGTAGTTTTTGCGTGACGACAAACATCCGTCCTGACAATCTTTCGCATTTATAAATTTAATATTAGTAAGTAGGATAGGATTAACTTACTTGTACTTGTGTTATTTTGGTTCGTTAACTCATTAACTCTCCTATAAAATGTTGAAGTCCATCGAAATCTACGTGATATTTTGGGTAGTTTACTCATTTTTTATTTTAATTAAACGTTAAACCGGCAGTTAACATAAGACAAGTTTGAGAATGACTGGATCGATGATTTCCATTTATCCAAGTTAGTGTTATAAGTATTCCGGAACATTGACGTAACGGTACTACACATGTTACCACTCAGTTACTACACATTGTTACCAATACTGTACACTAGTTACATACAATGCGCAAAGTGTGTAAAACGTGTGTACAGAATTTTTTCTGTAACAAGTCGACACAGCTACAACACAAAGTTACTAAAACTACTTTCTGTCACTTTGTTACTAAACGGTTACGACAAATAGAAGTGCACTCCCACACAGTCGCAATATGTCGTATCAGTTACGAAACTGATGCGACTTGTTACACCTTTTACAAATCTGCGACCAAAAATGGCTATATAATAGCGAGTTTTGGTTGCGTAAACTCATGGTAGAGGTACTGATCATTAACAATGACATTGATTGAGGATTAAATGATTTCCATATCTGGGAAATTGTCATATATACCGCAGCGAAGAAAATTGTCAGTTGATGTTGTAAAGGAACTAAACTACAATACCGTGGTTTTACCTAGCACCTTTAATGGCACCACAATTACTCCTCGAGCAGCGTCTAGTCTACAAAACGATTCTTCATCTATTTGTTTTGTAACTTAAATGGTGTAGGTACATAATAGAGAGTACCTATTATATTCTGCGTTGAGAAAATAGTGGAGAAGGATTTTGTTAAGGGTAAGACATTTGTGCTGAATTTTCTGTTGGTCCAACTCTGCAAGAGCCAAAATATAACCGTGGCTTAATCGTGTGTTGCTGCAACTTTGCTAAGCGGTGGTCAGACTGCACATTCCGTTTTAAAATTGCTTATTCTTGCAAGCAAAGATGTCCTAACATGCAATATTACCAAAATCAGCGGCCAGGGAGTTCTTTTGCAGCAGTGCAAGTTCAGTGTGGAACGAGTGCACAATTTCAAACAGTTTACAAGCATGCATTAGAGGAGTTGAACCGTAGTTTCTGCTGGACATCCGCGGCAACCAGGCGCTGATGGGTGGTGTTGTCGTTTTGCTCGCTGGTGATCGGACCACGAACCAGATCTCTTTACGAATAAGCTGCTGCAAATTAGAGAAGGTCGTCTGGAATCAGACACAGGTGAAAAATTAAATTTACCGATTTTCCCATCCAGTGTCTACAGAAGATTACTTATCATGAACGTTTTCCCAATTTGGAGATTAAATAAACAATGAAGACTGGTTGTGTGAGTCACCTTAAAATGAACGAGTCGGTCACCTTAACGCAGTTAAATTTTGTTTCGGAATTCTGCCACCCGAATTACAGCATGCAAAAGAACACACCAAGACTACGTTGTATTCTCTATGTTTTATATAGTCATCACCGTATTGATCATATTTTGTGGAGACGAGGCGGTCCTTTACACATAAGACATCAAAATTTCCTCGCGAACGAAGTCGCGGGCAACAGCTAGTACATTAAGAGGTTACAAACAAAGATGCAGTAAGCTTTCCATGTATACTAATAGAATGGAAGTATGGATGAGAAGTAGGAGGAACTCAAAGAAAACAATCGATGATCAGTACACAAATAAGCGATTATACGTCATGTCAGTATAAAAAAAAAAACATTTTAGATTAGGATGTACAGACGCCAGCACATCAAGCTACAAGAATCTGCAAAATTCTTTGTTAAATTTTCAAATTTATACTTATAGACATTGGGCTCAAATTTGTTTGGGAAAATTTGACAGTTTCGGATAGCCTGATATTCTGGCGACTACATTTCATAGAGAAAATTAATTCAATATTTCAGAATGAACAAACATCTCAATACGCTTATCCTGTAGCATTAGTTCTTCAATCTCCTTTCTCGTACAATCTTCAACATCGTGCCGACGCTCCCTGAGGACATACACCGCCATGCGGCGCTGGACACCGACTGCTTCCACCATCATACCTTTGAGAACGGACCCAATGAACTTCGCCTTCGACACTCCATGCACAAAGTTTACAGCTAAGTAATGAACCAAAGCAGCCGTATACAGTTCTATTATGGAGTCGAAGTATGTGCTCACAAGTTCAGCTACCTCCTTCACTATATATGTGCCGAAGACGAAGCCCACAGCTTCCACACCCTCCGACTTCCTCCTCTTCGGATCAGCGAAAACTTCAGGCATCTGTTCCATACTCTGTCTAATAGCTTTGAAATACAACATTGTCAAATGTAAATGCACATACTTCTCAAAATACTTTTCTTTCGGCATAAACTTCTGCGTCCAAGCTAAGATCTTCTCGATCACTGACAAACACGACGTGTATTTAGCGTCCAGAAACGCCGCATGGTACTTTAGACTTTTAAAAACCTGATCTAGTCTTTTGTGAATGATGTTAGCTTCTTCGCAACGTAAGGTTTCTAATCGCTCTAAAAGTGGATCCCCAATTTTAGCAAATCTCCTCTTTAAATCCTCTTGATTTCTAGACAACATCAAATATCTGACAAATAATGCAGGGTACGCTATCGCCGGTTCATCCTCACGAGTGTTCTCGAACATCCAAAGCAAAATGTTTTCGATCACATCTTCTTTTAGCTCAGGAAGAAGCATGCTGAAATCGCGAAACATTAATTCCGAAAATGATTTTGAGATTTTGACAAGAGCGAAGTACAATGTTTCGCAATAATCAGCTTTGATGTGAGACGGAATCCATTCGGTTTTTCGAAGTAATTTAAGAAGCCTGTCGTGGCGTGAAAGGTCAACACTGGAAAACAACGGTTGAATGATATCCCATACTTTAGGATCAGCGATGTCTCCGCGGCGACGGAAGTACGTTAAAGCAGAACGCAGTGCTACCACGGGACGTAGTTTCGCTGCTGATGCAAATGTGTCTAAAAGTAACCCTCCCGCAGATCGCATACTCAGAGCTAAGGCTACTCTCACCGTGCGTCGCTCGGCCGCTAACGCACGAGTTAACGCATCTCTTTCTATTTCCCGGCAGCGCATCGCTCGCGTCGCGACAGCTTTCACGCCAGCCTTGCGCCAGCCCCACTCCGCCACGTTGACGACAGGCCGGGCGCAGTGCGCGCAGGCCCTCAGCGCCGCCGCAAACTTCTTACTTCCTTTACCCGCCGCGTCAAACTCATACAATTCTTTCTCAAAATCTGTGAACAAGAGAGCTGCTAACGGTCGTGCTAGTTTGACACTTTTGCAACTTTCATTCCGATGAACGATCTTCTCCATTAGGGCGCTCCTGAGTTGTACCGTAAGATCTTCCTTCTGATTGAAGTATATCACTAGCTTTTTAATGAATTCGTCAAACTGTTGTTTAGTAGCTAGTATATTATCTGCAACCTTATCCAGTTCGAGAGCAGGTGGGTCGTGGCGTAGCGCGTTCATGAGCGCTTCCTGATCGCAGCGAAATTTTAGGTTTTCACGAAGTAGCTCACGACGTCCGATTCTCGCCTTATATAACCGGTTTAGTAGGGAGCGAGCAATATCAGCGTCACGCAAAGCCAAGCTCTTCACTGCTTCCACTATAGGTGATGCTGCTTCAACGCGAACCTTGTATTTATCAACGACATCGAGCAGTTGATGAAGCCGCTGTGCGGCGACTGCTGGTTCTACGTCTCTAGCGGCCGCTGCCAACATGTTTTGAAGACCGTCAGCTACGCGCATTCTCTCGTCTACCTTCAGAGAGTATTCAGTCAGAGTTGAAAAGTCTTTTAAAAATGAATCGCGGACAGCTTGTTCGCATTCGTCGCCGGCTAATAACTGGCGAATCACGACGCAGTGCAGTCCCTCACGGCACGCGACTTCAGATGGTGCGCCGTCGAACCCAAGTGCATGTCCGAAATCCAACAAATTTCGCCAGACATTTGCCGGCAGGTGCCAGACGTTCGCGCGCGTGACGAGGCTGCGCAGTATGGAGGCGCGAGTGTGCGGGGGCTCGTTACTGTGACGAGCTGCAAGAAGCAACAGAGCAGCCACCGCGTCACTGCGTCCGCCGGTCTTGCTCACCAGAACAAGGAAGATATCGCGCCTCCGGTCCGGAGAACCCGCTGCTCCTAACCGCTGACCCAAATCATGCAGAGCTCTTTCGAATCCGATAAAACGAAACTCGTCGAACAACCGATCTAACTCTGTTTTCTCCACAGATGTCCCCGACGACCCCAACATGCCGTTAAAGCCATAGTAACAAAAATTAGTTTTTCTTGCTATTTCCATGTGCTTTTGTTTTAACAAGTCGCTTATTGACTCAGGAAATAGTATAAAATGCACGTCGTCGAAAATATGCGGATCAGAGTCGCAAGGTGGAGGAGTGGATTCCGGAGTCGGGTACGGCCATTCCGGCACGCTGTCTCCGACATTCTTCTCAACGAACACTAGTTCTTTGAAGGCTGCTCTCTTATCTGGTCTAAGACGCTTTATCAGCGGCTCCACCACTTTGTACTGGAACCAATGCTTCAAGTAGCTCGCTCGTGCTAGCTTCACCACCACTTCCTGACACTCGTCGACACTGAGCCGAGCAGCAAGAGTCGGGATGTGCAGGAAATACGCAACGTAAAGCTCCAACTTATTTATGAATCTAGTTTTATGGTAGCGTAGGATGTAGTCAGTGGCCAAAGGGCTGAACCTGTTGAAGCTGTTCATGTTGAAATATTTCTCCGTGATGTCAAGGAATACATTTGGATCCGACTTCAGTACGAATTTCACACTGTTGTAGTATGATTGTTTTTTCTTGAGATAGCGAATTCTCACATCTTCATCAATCGCTAACGAATCGAAATATATTAGGGCAACTTGAGGACATTTCTCACACAATACTTTTAAGGAATGAGGAGATAGCTTGGTCAATATCTTGGGAACCTCTTCCAGTATGAACTCATGACTGCAGTGACTCAGAAACTTTATCGCAAACTCAAATGTGTTCTCTTTGTAGTGCTGATAGAACTCCTGACACATTGCTGGATCTCGTAGATTGATGTAAAGCCAGTGCTTCATTTTGGTAACTGCTGGCCTGATCATTTCCGGAAAGAGAACCTCTTCTAAATGTTTTGGGTTAATAATATCACGGTGCTCTATCAGCCATGTTGCTTTCAGGGCTCTGCTCACGTATAACATGTCATCGTCTTTTAAGTTCCGTATTATATAGTCTACATGTTTGAGTTCCATGGCGAGGTCTATTTTAAAGAGGCGATCGACTGCAGACTGTTCTGGCAGGGCCTCGATATCCTGGAACAAAACTCCGCACTCTGAGGCCTTGCGCACTAAGGAATTTAGGTTCTGGTGTATCTGGCCCAGGTTCTCCCAATTCAACGTGATCTGTGAGAACGACGCCATCTGAAAATTAAGAACTGTAATGTAAACAACGCTACTTTGTGTTTGAAGGTTCGCTTCTGTTGCGCATCATGTTTGCAGAAATGCGTATTGATTGCTTTTATGCATTAATTAATGCGTAAAAGATGTGCGTCCTTGGTGTGCAAGCAGCGACTGATCAAGAGTTCTGACCGCCCTAGGCTAATTATGAGGACGCGCCCTCGCCAGGTGTATTACGGACGGCCTAAAAAGTAGTGTGTAGAGTAGTAGTGTGAAAATTTTAACATGGTTCTTAATAATACCTACAAAAGTTTTCAGATCGATTTGCAAGCGAAATAAAGTTGTCCTTTAATCTGCATGACATTCAACCTTAAGGTGGCAAACCATTTTTTTTTTATGCTGACCGTACATGAAGGCAGCCTGCTGGGGTCGCGGGATTTTCTAAACAGGATACCGTGGCCCCAGAACGTAAAGGGCATCCGAAGGAACACGGGTGGATTTTAGCCATTAAAAGTCTGACAGTCCCTTCCGCCCCACCCAGGGCGGGAGGACTCATTTGATGATTTTACCATCCCAAAAAAAAAACCGTACATAAAGGCAAAGTATCGGGGAGTCCCCGCACATCGTTGCCATGTCAATGTGTTCTATTGCGCGCGACAAGCTGCGCCGAGTGCCTAGTGCGGGTTTTGTTTATTTCGCCTCATAGAACACAAACGCGCGTATACGTGAAGATTATTTTGTATGGGAATTTAAACAGTGCAACCTAAAAGGATAAAGAATAGAATACGATACAGAGTCATTTAGCGGCAAACGCGAGAACTAGGTTGCACTGTTTAAATTCCGAATTTCCCATACAAAACAAAGTTATGACGCCCGTTATCGCGAGGCGGATTAAACAAAACTCGCACTAAGCACTCTGTTGCCAGCTCACCCACTCGCTCGCTCGACCACCTACCGATTCGAGTAACAAGGCAGTGTTTGATCCAACCGCGCTTTTAAAAATTTCTAAATTTATTGTTAAAATCAGGGACTCTCAAGCGCATTTAGTTTGTGTTGTCTCGGTCTAGTTGAAATATGTAGGGTAGATGCAATGATAGACTAGATTAGTGCATGCGAAGACACGATTTCAGCGCGCCCCCCCCGATCCTCGCGCCCTAAGCTGCAGCCTAATTAGCCTAAGGGTTAATCAGGCCCTGTGTGCAAGGTGCGAGCCAGTTCCAATAGCATTCTGGGCATGATGGCTGACAGGCTGGACTGCTGTATTGTGATTCGTTGCTCCAGCATCTCAGCTGGGATGCTGCAGCAGTGAATATTTGGTTGTGTGTTCATATATTTGTTGTAATTGTGTCACTAACACATAGTTTACCATCCATGTGTCCATCTGCATCGTCAACGCGAGCATGGTTGAAAAGCTTGTTGTTTCATCTAGCGCAGTGTATGAAAACTAACAAGCAAGTGAGAAAGCGATAACAGTGAACGAAATATAGTGTTCCAAACTTTCATAAAACTTGTTCCAAGTAATACGTGTTTTTGAATAAGCCTTACAAGTTTGTGATAAAAGTATGTCTTTTAGAATCTCCATTACGTGTGCAAGTTTTCTATCCAGATTTTTTCTTTAGTTTTACAATAATGAGTACACTATGAACGGCCAATGTTCAGGTAAAATTTGTGCAAAACAGCCGATTTTCGGAGGCTTATACTGAATTTGTTTGTACAAATTTTTATTTTTTGCTTTGATAGAAACCTACATATTGTGCGCAAGACATTTATTAGTAAAACAATAAAATATAGATATATGTTTCAACGGCATAATCACGTATGAGCGTTTGTATGAAAAGTATGACGGGTTGGCCGCTCTTTTTCTACTGTTTTATTATATGTATAGAAGACCTATACGTACTATATGTCTGGGTGTTTTTCTATCTATAATATGTATGTATTTACAAAAAAAAAATGTATATAAGTAGTTTATCAGCCATCTCGTTACCATAACACAAGCATTAGGTTGCTTAGCTTGGGACTATTTGGCGTTGTGTGAAATGTCCAAGGATATTATTTATTTTATTTTATTATTTATACATATATTGTAAACAAACAAGAGAAAGAGGTGTTAAAATAACTCTGCGCTATTTATTTTGAAAATAACTCTGCAATTTCCGCTTAAATGCAAACCGACTGGTGGTCGTCCTGATATCAAGAGTTAGCGAGTTTCAAAGAAGAATAGACTGAATATGAAAGGACGAATGTACAAAGTCAGAAGTATGAGAAGGACAGAGTAGGAGAAGATTGTTAGAAGAACGCAGATTCCTAGCGTGTGAACATAAATATTGGAAGTGAGACGAAAGATAAGAAGGAGTGAAAGAATTTAGAAGGGAGAAAAGTGTGGTCAAAACACGCGAAATTCTCCTTCGGCCAACGGACATCCATTCATTGTTTTCTATGAGTTATTTACTAGTCTGCATTTTTACTTTCTCGGGTCCCTGGAGACCCGGTCCTTTGGTAAGCGTACGAGGGGCCCAAACCAACTCGCAGAGGCCCCGTTACACATTTCAAATTTAATGGGGCACCAACCGGCAATTATCCCTGTATGCACTGATAATTTCTTTTGTTATTTGCGAACGAATTCTTACTGAAAACTACTATTATATATTTTTTGTTATGTACTAAGCAAGCTCTAGACGATGTTAGCAAAGGTAGGCAAAAAATCAGGAAAATTTACTTTTTTTACCGTTTTTTCCATGATCCATGACTACCCCATTATATGTATTTTTTTTTAATTTTCACTATATATATTTTTTTTTTTTCATATTTTATATGCCTATGTCACTCGGGATAACGCAAAACTTCTAACGACACTACAAACATTGAAATCGATTAAGCCGTTTAGAAGTAATCTACATCTACACTAATATTATTAAAACTGGCCAAGTGCGAGTAGGACTCGCGCACCGACTTTATGCGGTTCACGAAATACATCTACTTACCAAATTTCAACAGCATAGTTCTTATAGTTTCGGAGAAAAGTGACTGTGATATACGGATGGACGGACAGACAGACAGACAGGCAGAAAGACAGACGGACAGACATGACGAATCTATAATGGTTCCGTTTTTGCCATTTGGCTACGGAACCCTAAAAAGGAAAGATTTGTTTGTTTTAATTGAATAGGCTCCGAAACTACTGGAATGATTTAAAAAAATCCTTCAGTGTTAGATAGCCCATTTATCGAGGAAGGTTATAGGCTATATATCATCACGCTAAGATAAATAGGAGCGGAGCAGTAATGGAAAATGTGACGCAGACGAAGTTGCGCGGGTCAGCTAGTAGTGGAATAAAGAAAAGATGTTGACTATTCTGTTTTATAATAACTACTTATGATGTGAAGGAGTGTACACCTTTAAGGTAGATTTTTTGTGGGACTAATTATTTATTACTCTTTTTCTTTCTATTATTAAGATCTCATGTAAAATGTACCAAAAATCACACCAATAAATGAATCTTGAATCTCACAAACATAAATAAATCCATGAACCCTGAACACAAACACTCCTTTTTGTAGGCAGTTGTGTAATCTATCTATCTTCTATCTATCTATCTATACTTATAATAAATCTGTAGAGAGGTCAATTCTGTACATGAAATATATTTCCAAAATAACTATCAGGGGGTGATTAGGGATCAATACCGATGCCAAAAATGCAATCAGTAAAATTTTTGTCTGTCTGTCTGTCTGTCTGTATAACCGTTATAGAAACAAAAACTACTCGACGGATTTTAACAAAACTTGGTACAATTATTATTCCTACTCCTGAGCAGGTTATAGTATACTTTTCATCACGCTACAATCAATAGAAAAAATGAAAATGTGAAAGTTTGGTTGTTTGTTACTCAATCACGCCAGAACGGCTTAACGGATCTTAATGAAAAAAAAAAGAAGTGTTTATTTTCTTAAATCTTTACAATTTAGTTGCCGGGGCTTCCCAGAAAGTATTCCGAAGATACTTGTGATGGGATAAACCGCGCTCTTCCTCGATTAATTAACAATTGTTTCGTTGTGCTAATTAGGTATAAGTATAACATTTTTTTTTTTTTATATAAAAACTAATAAAAAGAAAAGAAAAATTAAAATCGTGTTTATGGCAGTGTGTGAATGTATATTTTGTGTGTATGAGTAGGTGTGTTTGTAGTGGGCTTTTGTATGTGTGAATGAGTGTGGAAGTGTGCTAGTGTTTGTGTGTGTGTATGAATGGGGGTGTGTTGGAGTGTGTGTGTGTGTGCGTGCGTGAATGTATGTATGTATATGTTTGTGTGTGTATGTGTGTATACATGTCGTTCAACCCATCGTAGCCAAAATGTCCTCCACGGCATCATAATTAAGTGTGAAGAGCCATTCCGTCAACGTCTTCTTACACTCAAACAGCTGCATAGGGTAAATGTTAAACTGTATGCGATTTACTTTATTATAAACGCGTGGGGCTTGAGTTACATTTTGACGACTAGCAAAAACTGAACGTGCTGGGTATGTAGGGGCTACTATATCACACCGTCTTTTTTTAAGTTTGGCATGGCTAAAGGACAGAATTTTGTGATATCTTAGTACCATGTGTAGTATATATAGTTTTCTAACGGAGAGTAGCTTAGAGCTTGCGTATAGAGACTCAGTGGGGAACCTGTAGGGCTTACAATACATGACCTTAATCAAGGATCGCTGTGCCCTCTCTAGATCTATAAAATACGACTTAGCTGCTCCACCCCATACCGAGATACAGTATATGATTACAGATTGGGCCAGTGCGATATAAATCTTATTCTGTAGTTCTGTATTCATAAAGTGTCTCAAAGATTTGAAAACCCATATGAGTTTTCTTACCCTCCCTATAGTTAGTTCGAGGTGTGGGTACCAGCTTAACCTTTGATCCACCACAATACCTAGGTACTTGACGAAATTTACCTTCTCAATAACAGGGCAACTACACGTAGATTGGGTTTGGGTACGACAAGAATGTATTCTAATGCTAAAGTCAGGCGCAGGCTGAGAGTTTACGTATTTAGTGAAGCAGACGTAGTTGGTTTTTTGGGTATTTAGCGTAAGTAGACTCTCTCTTAACCAAACACTAACTCTAGCCAGTCCCCTCTCCGCCTCCAGCCTAACTTTGTCCCAGGTCTTATCAGAGAAGATAATAGCGGTGTCATCCGCGTAGGACAGTATCCTCGCACCGTCGATAATAAGGTTGCAGAGTTCATTAATATAAATCAAAAAGAGCGTCGGGCCGAGAACACTGCCCTGCGGGACGCCGTACGTCACTTTCTCCTCCTCACTAACATGATTTTCAATTTTTACCCCCTGTTTTCTGTTTTGAAGGTAACTGCTGAGAAGAGAGAGGGCAGAACCACGAAATCCTAAGTGCTCCAGCCTGTGTATAAGTTTAGAGATAGAGACGGTATCAAAGGCCTTTGTGAGGTCAAGAAAGGCCACTAGGCATGAAATTTAGAACAAAGATAGACTATAGTCTAGAATAGCACATAAGCTACTTTTAATCCCGGAAACATGTTCCCTAGGGATCACGCGGGCGAAGCCGCTGGCAGAAGCTAGTAAGTACTAATAACATTCCTTTTTAGGCAGTTTTGTAAAAAGACATTGCAAAGATGATGATTGAAAAGACATGCATTGGAATCGTTCACAGATAAATTATCTATACATCTATACATTTAAATAAAACAGTAAATCTTGAGCTTGTATGTTTACGATTGGCGCGAAAACTACTGAACAGATTTTGTTCAAAATTTGCACAAATAATCTTTATAGGTATAGTCAACATATAGGCTATATATTATTACGCTATGTGCTATGGAGGACGAGCAATAATCAAAAATGTGTGTTTTGAACGAGAAAGTGCACATGGTTCGAACCCCGCAAAAAGATATTATTTTTGTATTTATTTTATCTTTGAACTGTATTTTTATGCCAAAATAGTAATAAAATGGGGGTCTACGTAGGTACTTAAAATAACTTTTAAATTTTTATGCGACGTTTTTCCTAACAGTTTAGCGAGGAATAAAAAAAAACACAACATATTAGAAAATCATGACGCGTGTTAAGGACGGCTATTTCACAGCTGAATCTAATCGGCACGTAGCAGGGCGGTTGTACGACAAGTCGTGTGTTTGACGTGACGAAGGTTCGAATCTTGCCGTATGGATTTTATTTTTGTTCATTTTTAATTCATATTTTTTTGTATAGTAAGCACAAAGAATTTTGTAATTATCTAATGATATTAATCTTCAATGTTGATATATCTGTACAAACAAGATTAAAATGAAAAATATTGACTTGAAAAGGACTACCCAGAGTGATTGAATATCAATCTGTCTGGGTAGCGGATTTCCAACAAAATTGAGGTCGGCTGCCAGCGTTAATGGATGCAGCTGAATACCAGTTTTTTACATGGAGTGATATCTTATCTGAACTTCACATCCCAGTACCTATCTGGGTGATACCCTTTAGCAAGACTGCTGGTCAATTTTCTGGCGTCTGTCTACCCGTAACGACAGACACCTTTAAATATATCTAACTATTTGTAAAATTACTAATCGAATGTTGGAAGTAATTTTTTTTGTGTATAAAATGAAAGCAATGGAAGAGTGTTTACAAAGCTAAGGCAAGACTACAAACTCTTGCGTTAGGTTTGAAGCTGGCCGCATGGTACTCAATGGTTCGACTGAAACGTCGCCGCGTCGTGCACCATCGATGCTCTGCATGTCGCCTGTGGTACCGAATTTATTGAAAGTAAAATTGCATTATCTATACATATAATAAAACAGTAAATCTTGAGCTGTGTGATTACGATTGGCGCAAAAACTACAGAACAGATTTTGTTCAAATAATCCTTAAAGGCTTGGTCAACATATAGGCTATACATTATTACGTTATGTGCTACGGAGGACGAGCAATCAAAAATGTGTGATTTGAACGAGAAAGTGCACATGGGTCGATCCCTGCAAACAGATATTATATTGCCAAAATAATAATAAAATGGATTTTTGCGCACTAAAAATAACATTTTACTTATCATTTTTCCAAACAGCTCAGCGAGGCACATACTTATAGATCTAACCTCAGCAATTATTACCATCACGCTATACCTTTGGGGGGGTAAGCAGTGAAAAGCCATGACATAAATATGATAGACTATTTTAATCAATTTCCCAACAGAAGTCATAGCCCGTCGGGTATAAGACTGCCTTTCGAATGACATGGAGTGGGTTCGTAATTATTTTTGGATTTTATTTAACTAAAGCATTTCCTTACTTTTCTCATTCTTCTTAATATCTATACATCTATACATCTATCTATACTTATAATAAATCTGTAGAGAGGTCAATTCTGTACATGAAATATTTTTCCAAAATAACTATCAGGGGGTGATTAGGGATCGATACTGATGCCAAAAAAGCAATCAGTAAAATTTTTGTCTGTCTGTCTGTCTGTCTGTCTGTCTGACTGACCGTTATAGAAACAAAAACTACTTGACGAATTTTAACGAAACTTGGTACAATTATTTTTCATACTCTTGAGCTGGTTATAGTATACTTTTCATCACGCTACAATCAATAGGAGCAGAGCAGTGAAGGGAAATGTTGGGAAAACGGGAGAAGTTACTCCGTTTTTTAAGCTTCCGTCGCGTGTGCAACCTTAATGGTTAAAGCGACACAGAAATCATGTATGACGGAAATGTTCTCCTTAAAATTATATAAAAAACATCCCACGACAGCATATGATTTATGATTGACGCACAATAACACGTGTAACTCCCGATAGCTTAGCAGTTCGAAGCTTTCTGATTATGTTTGTCTACTCTTACGTTTATAACACTCTCAGTCATCCCTAATTAAAAAAGTTAACATTATTAGATAACTATTCCATAAAACATAATCATAGAAATCGGTATAGAAACACCAAAGTTATATTATATGCAATACATAAAATACGCCATCGTGCGTGAATATTGAATCATGCTTTAAGGATTATTTTTGTATAAGGTCGCGAACGCACAGGCAGGCGGCTTGCTTGGCGCCTAGAGGCTAGCGAGTATAGCTTCGTAAAACGGCAAACGACAGTTTGCAATATCCTTTTTAATATACTGTCGAGGGGAAGATGGTTAAAATTTCGCTTTACACCAAACGAGTAATATTATAAATGTGAAAGTTTGGTTGTTTGCTACTCAATCACGCCAGAACGGCTTAGGTAACGGATCTTAATGAAATTTAGAACAAAGATAGATTATAGTCTGGAATAACATATAAGCTACTTTTCATCCCGGGAATATGATCCCTAGGGATCACGCGGGCGAAGCCGCTGGCAAAAGCTAGTATATAATAAAACAGTAGAAACCATGAATTCTGTACATTAAAGAAAAATACCAAAAATCGAGTAGAGGTTTTCAAAAAAAAGCTATAGAACACAAAAAGAGCATTTTACGTTTTTTTTCTGGCTGTCTGTCTGTCGGTCTTTCTGTCTGTCTGTCTGTACGCGATGATCTCCAAAAATACTAAATGGATTTGGTTGGGGTTTTCAAATTTAGATTCAGCTTTTTTCTTAGCAACATCCAGGCTTTGTTTCATTACAATCGGTGGCCGGGAAAAAAGTTATGAACATTTAAAGATTATAAATTTACGTAGGTATCAACGTTCTTCGACGAGTTTTGTACAACTTTCTATTATTCGTTCAGTTTAGCATAAAAACAGCCTGTTTTTAAACATTCTTATAAATTGTTATCATCACGCTATATCTTCGAGGAGCTAAGCAGTCAATAACCACAATATTATAAGATCGGCTATTTCAATCTGTTGTCAACTGAGATTATAGGCCCGGCGGTACAATGACTGACTTCCGAGTGATTCGGTGTAAGTTCGAACCCCGGTAATTGAAACAGTTTTTTATTATTATTGTTGATGTATATTTTCTTACTTTTTTATGTCCTGCTCTAAAATTTTCGTTGGCCGCGACTACAAAACCAAAGTAGATAAAATCAACTTACTTAAATGTAGATGAAATCAACTTACTACGTAATACCTGCAATGCCATCTATTGATACAAATAGTACTTTCGACAACATGACATAACACCTAAACATACTTTTTAGTTATTAGTGGTAGGTGCATTTAAAACGTCTAAAAATTGTAATTCTTTAATACCTTAAAAACATATCGTTATAAATGAACGTTAAATTCATAGTAACTCAAATAAAACGAACTCTAACTAATCTTTTCATAGTTTAACTTCGTGTTCCATCGATGGCGTTATGCATTCGATCTCATTTTCGCGTTGCTGCAATATTAATGAGATAAAGCTTTTCAATAACACCTGCGAGTCTAAAGAGGTCACTTTAGCAGAATCATATTAAAATCATAATATTAACCACGCAACAATCTGTCAAATTAATATTCCATCTTTATTGCTCACGCATTATGTTCTACACTTCACTGGGCCAAAACAATATACAGAGTTAATCATCAACTTGAAAAGAAGAAGAAAATTAAGAAACAACTTTATTCAAAAAGTAGTTTCTTAACTTCGTAGTTTGAAGAAAAGCGCCATTCATTTAGCGCAATACATTACTGTCAACATGTTAAAGTTCAAATATGCAAACATGTGGTCTTCTTTATGGTGCAACGCCATATAGAAGGCTATTGGAGATAGCATTTCAGAGCTTTCCACACTCCAGACTATCGAATGCCTTGGAAACGCGATCTATCATGTAGTCACAAAAAGATGAAGGCCACTCAAATGGGCTTATTTATAAGTACAAAAACTGATAAAAAGTACTGACGGCACACTACACAGTCAAAAGGATGGTTAGGTTTTTTTGTTATACAAAACAGATAAACTCTCGGCCCAAAATCTCACCTGATGGAAAGTGATGATTAGGCCGAAGACGGAAGCAAGTTTTACCCGGAATCCTCTAGCACAGAGGAACTGGCTATCGTACCTCTAACTGCCGGAACACAACAATGCTGTTAACATTTTTGATATGGCGACAGACTTAGACAAGATGGTGGTAGCTTGCCAGGCGGACTTAGAACAAGTCCTACTACCAACCAAACCGATCAAAAACTTTGCCCCCGCTGGGAATCGAACCCTGGACCTCTGGGTCTGAATCAGATGGTATTACCACTAGATCACGGAGGCGGTTAGTGTCACCCGGGGACCACGTGTAGGGATTCACTGAAGGGTATTCTCCTGCGGACGCGGGTGACTCGGCCCCCAAGCTTATTTTAGAGGGTAGCCCCCCATTGCTTCAACATTATTTAATTTCGTCTGTGTACGGGGAACCCACCGACGTAAGCGTCAATACCCATTATATTGATAAAATGTTTGTGGGGAAGATAAGGAAAATATTTTCATTAAGATGGCCGTGAAAGAAAAGGTACACATCATCCAATTTTTTTTTTATTTACATAATTATTTAATTTTGATTAAATTTTGCTATGGCTGAAAGTCACACATATTCAACAAACTGTTAAAGTAGCTGATATAAGATTTCAGCTAATTTGCTCTAGCATGATGCTCCAGCCACGTTGCGATCTTTCCCAGAATCTCCGTTATTCCCAATTATTTTCTATTTACTTTTTATACTGTTCAATTCTCAGTAAGCATACGTCATTACCAGCTCAGGGCCAGAAATTATCCGTAGCGGGTTTCACCCTCGAGTATCATAGGGGAACTGTAGATCCCTATAGGCCATGACGCCACAGACGAACTTGCGAAGAGGTTCCAAGTTAGTAGTGCTGGACCCAAACATACCCACTCCTCCTGGTATTTCTCTCAGTTTCAACTAATGAAATGAAATGAAATAATTTATTTGCTAAAAAGCCAATGTCAAACCTATACATGCGACCATCTTAACGACGTATCAGCCTAAGTAAAAATACCATTCAAATAATAATAGGTATCATGAGACATTGCCTTCCATAGACAGCCTAATTTGTAGAGGTTTCTTCGACGCCGAGAATTTGCCGACTTCCTGGAAATGAGGCCGTTGCTTCCCGACCTGAACAAATCGTGTAACGGTGAGATCGCAGCGCAAAACCTGTGGATTACCCAGAAGGACTTTGTGCATTTATTCGGAGCTAGGCTGGTTAATTTAGCCAGAACACTTACGGTCAACAGACCGAATGGGAGTCTAAGTGCGGATAGCGCAGTCTCTAATCTACTCTACTCTATCCGTTGCGGGGTTAGATTTCTTTTCGGAATGGTATAGCCATGGCCAACTTTATGAAGCTCTATCACGGGTTATCAACCCTAGCAACTTTCTTCAACGTTGTGCACAGAAGTTTCTCATTTCGAAAAATGACTAGGGCTGGACGGCATTTTGAACAGAAGAGATAATACAGCCAGTGCCTTGCAAACAGCCACACAGCCACAGTCTTCCAAATTCCTAATTCTGAGAGCAATGCCAGATATTGACTGTTTGTATAATATCATATCGTATCAATCTTACATCGCTGTGTGTTTACTTTTCGACATACACGCGGACGAAGTCGCGGGCAACAGCTAGTAATTAAAGATTTATTTCATTCTTACGGAGTTTGCCTTTTTCCGGTGATATATTGGAAAATACAACAAACAAACATGGACATAATTATCAAAAATGTAGAACTACATCAGCTGGTTTCGCGATTTTAATGTTATTTTCCACTGGGCTATCTAGACTACAGCTTGGTCAGCTTAACTATGAAAATCACTGCTAGGATTCAGAAATGTAAGTTTTTCATTTGATAATTATAACGGAGGAAAGAGTTAATAAGAAACAAGTTCGAAATACACAATAAATTATTATGGTTAACATTATAATTCTTGTACGTACCTCCACTTGCTAGGATTCCTAGATCACTCAAGTTTTTGAGATTAGAAAAAAAATGGAACAAAACACATTCTAGGCCGAGTTTCCGATCTGCATTGCTGGCTAAACTGAACTGAACAAATACAGACAAATACCGATGTACAAATTGACCTTGATATTATTTTAGACACGACTACGCCCAGAGGGGCTAGCACGAATATTTTGACGTATATAGTAACGATAACGCAAGTGAATTTTGAATGTGTAAAGCTACAACCCCAAAGTATTTTGGTTTATTTTAATGGGACATACATAATTTATGTCATTTAAATATATGAATTTGGTATCTAATTCCAATAATTATTATGTGTGAAACGAGTATTATAGCTATGGTAAAATTTTACGTAACGTTACTATACGTCAAAAATATTCGTGGTAGGCCCTCTGAGCTGGATTAAGGCTACGTTTCTACCTAGGATGCGAAGATGCGAAGCGAGATATAATATGTTAAGATCCTAAGAATCGATTGCGCTGAGCGAAGCTAGGCTAAATGAAGCGATTCTAAAGTTTTTTTTTACGTTCGATAGGCACGCGTTTGACCAATATCTCACCTGATGGTAAGCGATGACGCGTTCTAAGATGGAGCACGCTTGCCTAGAAGAAACCTATTCACTCTGGACTTAAAGATTTCCAGGTTGTAGCCATCAGAAAACAGAGACTCCGGCAGGGAATTCCACTCCTTTGCTGTACGCACTATGAATGTGGTCCCAAAAGGTTGCGTGTGGGTGGGACGTCCACCATAATTATACCGATGGCGCATCGCCGTTCGTTTTGTGGTCCGATGATGGAACCAGCTTGGCGGAATTTGATTATGCAATTCCATCGCACATTCCCCAAAATACAACCGGTACAAAACCGACAGGCTAGCAACTCGGCGTCAATGATCAATACTGGAGCTTCGACTCGACGAGCCTATCATTGCCGATGATCCTTTAGACTCGTTTCTCAATTGACTTAAGGGCATCAAGCTGGTTCTTAACAATCACATCCCTTGACCCATCCCTTCACTTCATCTTATTTTGAACCCACATTCAACGCAAAAAATAAAGGATTTTGTTTTTTTTTTTTTATTTTCTTGTTACTCCTCGCATACCTATCTCTGGTGGAAACGCCGCCGGAAAAGCCACCGCTGGGCTTGTGTCCTCACATCGCGCCTGGTTTTTCCCACGCTTCTTGTTTCAAAGAAGAAAAGGCATTTATCATCATGATCATCATTTCAGCCTATCTATATCTATCTATACTTATAATAAATCTGTAGAGAGGTCAATTCTGTACATGAAATATATTTCCAAAATAACTATCAGGGGGTGATTAGGGATCGATACTGATGCCAAAAATGCAATCAGTACAATTTTTGTCTGTCTGTCTGTCTGTCTGTCTGTCTGTCTGTCTGTCTGTATAACCGTTATAGAAACAAAAACTACTCGACGGATTTTAACGAAACTTGGTACAATTATTATTCATACTCCTGAGCAGGTTATAGTATACTTTTCATCACGCTACAATCAATAGGAGCAGAGCAGTGAAGGGAAATGTTGGGAAAACGGGAGAAGTTACTCCATTTTTTAAGCTTCCGTCGCGTGTGCAACCTTAACGGTGAAAGCTACACAGAAATCATGTATGACCGAAATGTTCTCCTTAAAATTATATAAAAAATATCCAACGACAGCATATGTCTAAAATCGGTCCAGTAGTTTGAGCCTATTCATAGGCTCAAACTACTGGACCGATTTTAAAAATTCTTTCACCATTTGAAAGCTACATTATCCACGAGTAACATAGGCTATATTTTATTTTGGAAAAAATAGGGTTCCGTAAGATATTTGGGGTTTTTCGGACACAAGGTGTAAAAATCAACCAGAAAAGTTACTTATTTTGCGTACGCTGCCTAAACTATAAAAGATAGAACCATAAATTGTTCTAATTAATTGTAGATATTATAAATATCTACAAAAAAGTCCGCGACACACTGTACCTATCTATGTCGAGTGAGGCACAACAACCATTTTTTTATTTAAAAATCTTGATTTTTTTACTACATTTAAACGCGTTTATTTTACTCATGCTATTAATCCGTATCAAAATAAAGTATTTCATCACTAAGTACAGTTTATGTAGATAATATTTGAATGATTAAAATCGGACGTTTGGTTTTGAAGTTATGGCGAAATTAAAATATTACGATTTCTGCTGTTATTTAATTTAATAAATGCGAAAGTTTGTGAGTGAGTTTGTGTGTAGGTTTGTTACTCAATCACGTCAAAACGGCTGAAGGGATCGGGGTGAAATTTGGAACAGGGATAGATTATGGTCTGAAATAACACAAAGGCTATTTTATCCCACGGGAACGCGTACGAAGTCGCGGGCAGAAGCTAGTAAGAAATATGCATAAAAAAAATATTTATTATCTAAACAGTTTATCTAAAAATATACAAAAATATATTACTAACAGTGGAAATAGAATCAAAATTGTTCGAAAAACAAACGAGATATAATTATTTTAAACAAATATATCTGTCCCTCTCGCGAAAACGCTGTTTTCTTTGGCAGATGTATAGACGTCACGGAATGTGACGTCAAATTCCATGTCGGACTTCTCGTTCTAAAAGCAATCTTTGAAGCAAAAATATTTTCTTGAGTGTTTACTGGAGCTTATAAGTAATTCATTTTATAAATAAAAAAATCGCGTGCTTATTCCCTATTGTCGTCCACTGCTGAACGTAAGCCTCTCCCAAAGAGCGCCAACCATGCCGGGTCTTGAGCAGTCCGCATCCATTCACTGCCAGCCACCTTCATGATTTAAAGAAGGTGGCTGGCAGTGGATGATGAAAACATCGATTTCCGAATTTTACTTTATAGTGTTTTTTCTTTGGAAGTCGGTTGTATTTTTTTGTAAAAAGTTTTTTATTTTTCACTTTTTAGTGGTACCCCATACCTAACAACCTCCTTTTTAAAGTCGGTTAATAATTATACAGAAGAAAAAGTCGCAAAAGAAGCTCACTATAGAAGTATTTATTAGTTTTTAGACTAGATGCTGATAATCCAGGCTGCAGCATCAGGCCAGACTTATGTCAACATTGCATTGAACTTAAAATTTATTCCTGTTTAAAATGAGCCCAAGCACGACTACGGTGCTGTGATTTCAAGGTTTGTACTTTTTCTGATGCCCCTGGCTTCAGCATCAGGTCTCTATGTACTTCAGTGTTCCTCATTAACAGTACGTTTATCCACAGATCGAGCCCTTTTCAATGAGCCTTTTCAATCAACCTAAACACGATATATCTGCTGTTAGCTGTCGAGGAGTTAGGTACTGTGCAGCATCAGGTCATGACTTGATAATCATGAGACCAAATGTGGCAAATGCTCTATCAAACATCAAAACAATTTACAAATGCCCTATCAAACATCAAAACAATTTACTAAAACAATTCTTGCCTGTTCGAGTAACTTCTTACTGTTAAGGAGTTGTACCTTCCATCATCAGCCCAGCTACCTGAGATGGTGACAACCATACGCAAATACACAAGATACTTCATAAATATGCGAAAAATAATAAGTAAGCCTATAAAATTTGAGGTTTGCCCTCGATTTCTCTAAGATCCCATCATCAGAACCTGACTTGGTGACAGTGGGACCACCTCAGAACTATCTACTTTCGAACAAAAAAATAATTTTGAAAATCCATCGACAATTGGCGGAGTATTCGATGAACAAACATACAAAAAAAAACATACAATCATCCGAACATAGTACCTCCTCCTTTTTTGAAGTCGGTAAAAATAACAAGATTATTTGTTTCTCAGTGCATAATTATCTTCTTACAACATACATGCTCCTAGGAGTATTAAGATGAATATGGCCCGCAGATATTATCTTATAGGCGCATATAAGTCTGACTTACCGGATTAATTACTCTTGAGTGTAATTACTCTTATTTCATGCTTTTATAGGAGTCTTGATCCTATATTTGTCAGGCAATATGATCCTATATACGGATATAAGTACAAATTATGGGATACAACGTACTTGAGTAAAAACAGAATGTATTTATGCTGTTAAAAGCGTAGTAGCAACCACCAGAACCTTCATCGAAGCTTTATAAGTCCACGTGGCATTATAAAATCGCATTCCAGGATTATTTTGCTAGTTGGGTCACTACGTTCATACGCGGTCTCCACTCTAACACATTATGTCTGCTCCATCGTCCGTCTTTCCGTCTGCGGGTATATATTTATAATCTTTAGAAACTGGCTTTTGCCCGCGACTTCGCATGCGCATAACCCGTTTTTTCCGCTCCCGTAGAAATAATAATAATAATAATAATATCCTTGGACATTTCACACAACGCCATATAGTCCCAAGCTAAGCAACCTAATGCTTGTGTTATGGTAACGATATGGCTGATAAACTACTTATATACATTATTTTTTTTGTAAATACATACATATTATAGACAGAAAAACTCCCAGACTCAGAACAAATACATGTAGGTCTTACAAATATTTGTTCCGTGCGGGAATCGAACCCGCGACACGCAGCGCAGCAGTCGGTCGCTCAACCACTGCGCCAACCGTGTCGTCAAAAATTGTACACTCCGTAGAGGAGCACCCCTACGGAGTGTGCCTTCATGCCAAATTTTTGCCCCTGAGAGAGGTTTCTAGAAATTTATCACAACCCTCCAAGTTCATAAAGGCCTAGGAACAAAAAAAAATCAGAAAAAGTCATTCCTAGAGCTTTATGAACTTGGAACATTGTATTGAGGATTTTGATGATTATAATTCTATAAATATAAGTATGTCTTACAGCCGCGAATAATATTTTAATCAACATACAACCTAGCACTGGCCTGCAAATTGCAAAAAAAGGAAGAAAATTTGAATTTCGCGGGCTGATTAGAACAATCTATTTTCTGTATTCTTTTTTATCCCATCACGTTAAAAATTACAAAACCAATGTAGATATTTTTTAAACATACACCTGTGGCGATGTAGATGAAATCAACTTATTACGTAATGCATATACCCGCAATGCCATCTATTTACCCAAATAGTACTATCGACAGCATGAGATTACACAAAAACATTTTTTTTTGGTTTTTAGTGGTACTTGTAAAACGTCAAGAAAGTGATCCTTTTAATACCTGAACATATTGTTCTGAATGAACATAAAAATAAAAATAAGATGAACTAAGAATTAATATTTTGACAGTTCAACTTCATAATCCATAGATGGCGTTATGCATTTGATCTCATTTTTTTAATCACACTGGGAAATCCACATACAATAAAATTTAACAAAAAACTAAGTTACGGAGTGGCTACTAAAAAGGACTATGCCTACACTGAGTCTGCTTACATAAATCACCTAATCTCTCTCACGCACCACAATTTCGTTAACATTCACTCACACAAACATGCGCGCACGCACAAAATCAAATTCAAATTCAAGCATTTATTTCAATTAAACCATTATACAGGCACTTTTGAATTGTCAAGGTCGGTCGGTCCAAAAAGTTGAAGCTATTTGCACGTTCCAAAGCGTAGATCTCTATGGAGAAGAACGTGCAAGAAACTCCACGGACACTCTTTTAAAAATAATATTTTTTTACAAAGATTTATTTACATCGGGTTGAAATTATACTTACATGTGAGAACGATGTAAAAGACGAGCAGGATAAAAGCGTCCGGAATAAAACCCCTCGCACACTCCACCTTATCATACCTACATACGAACTGTCCCACACAATACTCACTATCCACTACACGCACACACACCCTCACACACAAATGCACACTTCATACTTAGAGCAGAACACAAAAATTATTGCAGCGGTATGACGACACCGTTCTCAAAATACAGGTTAACCTCTAGTTTGAGAGGCAGGGTTAAACATTTTTGGTACAGATTTTACAACATAGGTACCTTAGTATTCTCAACCTACTTTTATTGCTGTATGTATCTGTAATTTTGATGAATAAAATAAGAAAAACTTTATTAATTTTTCTTAACCTACTTAAATATATTTTTAAACATTTCTTAAAAAAAACAAGTAAAACAAATCGTTAAAAAAATATAAAAAGCAGTAGTCCGCCGGTGTCGGGAGCAGGGTCCAAGCTACCGGTGGTTAGGGCTCCAGAGAAAGGAACCTCCTCACAATACGAGCCGTATCGACGAGTACCTACTGCCTTCTGTATCAGGCCATTTACCCGACTGTGTAACGCCAGCTTCGACAGGTGGTCGTCGAAGCTTTTGGCCAACAGGCCATTGGCCGTAACGACAATCGGCACAATGACTGCCGAGTCCACATTCCACATGTCGACAACCTCGTGTGCTAAGTCGAGATACTCAATCTGTTTCTCTTTCTCAGCGTTCACGAGATTCTCGTCATGTGGGATGGTAGCATCGATAATCATTGTGCGGCGCGCTAATCGGTCTATCACCACTATGTCAGGCTTAATGGCAACAATAGTCCTGTCAGTGATGATAGACCGATCCCAGTACAACGTGACACGGTCATTTTCGAGAACTGAGTCGGGCACATACTTGTAATACGGTACCTCAGAATCCACACGATTGTATTTTAAAGCAAGTTGCTGATGGATAATCCTGGCCACTTGGTTTTGCCTGTAGGTGCAAGTACTCGCCGTTAGTCAGACGAGAACAACCAGAGATTATTTATATGTCTGATGGACGACTCACCCGGACGGTGGCATGCCTGACACGTCAACCGTCCCGCCCCTCATAATATGCCTCCGGTAGTTGTTCGTCAAAATAACTTCGTCCATAATTGCACAGACAAAACCTTCGGTTTCCCCGAAGAGATCTCCGAAGCGCAGCCAGGCCACGGACGCAGAGAAATCAACATCGGACCCATGAAGCGCCCGTGAAGCTCCTTGCCTTTCCATACCTCCTTGCGATTATCTGTTGTAAGTATCAAAGGTTTGCGCCAGTTCTCTTTAGCCATAGACAACGGGGTGAGTCCCTTGTCCACTGCGACCACATCTCGGTGCATTCCCGCATCAATTTTGAGAAAATATTCTCTGAGACTGCACATCTCGCAGTTGTGGAGAGTCTTGGCGTTTAAAAAGCCTCGACCTCCACACTTCCGCGGAATATACAGTCTTATCACCGACGATCGTGGGTGATGCATCTGGTTTGCGGTCAGCAATGTACGGACTCTCATAACTAGAGCGTCGAGTTCGGTTTGAGTCCATTTGAGTACCTATGCCAAAAGAGTACATAAATACCGGCATGACCCAACCGTTAAAGGCACGTGCCTTATTTCCGCCCGACAAAAGGCTATTCAAAACCTTTTTCAGGCGGCCAAAGAAGCGCTCCTTCAACGATTGCTTCATGTCAGAAACAGCTCAACCGAAACCTACAAGTATTTGGGTATCTAACCTGTATGGAATCCGAGAGTTGAATTCCCATTGCCTCATACATGACTCGAGGAAGGTGCGTAGAGTTGCTATTTTATACAACTCTAACACCTTCATGAGCCAAGTATGTGGCACAGAGTTATAGGCCTTCTTGTAGTCTGACCAACATGTCGACAGATCCTTGCGGTATCAACGAACCTGTTGGCTTATGGCCATGTCTATGAGGAGAATCTCCTTAGTGCCGCGGGACCCCTTCCTACATCCATTCTGAGAGGCGGCCATAATTGAGTTAGTCTCAATGTGCTCATTGATCTTCACTCTCAGGATGGATGAAAGAAGTTTATAGACCGTCGACAAACAAGTAATTGGTCTATAGTTCTTGGGTTCCGCGGGACTACCGGTCTTATGGAGCAGGTGGGTAACGCCAGTTGTTAGAAACTGTGGTAGCGACCCAGACTCTAAGGATGACTGGAATTGAGATGACAGGAGCGCGTGTGAGCTGCTATACCATTTGAGCCAAAAGTTATGCGTCCGGTCCCGGAGATTATATATTTGTTGTTTTAATATTATTTTTCCTTTTTTTACTTTTTTTTTACTTTCTCGGGTCCCTGGGGACCCGGTCCTTTGGTAGGCGTACGAGGGGCTGAAACCAACTCGCAGAGGAGAGGCCCTGTTAGACATTTCAAAATGTAATGGGGCACCACTGACCAGAAATTTGTAATAAAACTTTTTTTACCCTAATCTCTATTCTTGTTGTAAGATAAAGTCTTACAAGATATAATTATATAAAACGGTTGGATTATCTCATTAAATAAATAAAATAATAAAGCCCTTTAGTCCGGGATTAGAGATGGATTACATGTTTTTTTTTATAACATTTTTATCTTACAAAATGTCTCTTAGCTCAGTGTGCCTCTTGGCATAGGCCTCCTCCAACACATAGATAGGGTAACTCAGGACAGACCACAGTGGAGACACTGTGGTCTGTCCTGAGTTACCCTTCTCCACCTTGGGCCAGCAGTCAATTTGAAGTCATCCTCCCATCTCATACACTGTCTTCCACGGCTTCTCTGCCCATCTCTTGGGTAGGTACCTCTGAAACTGCCTTACACCATTTTCTTCGTTTGTCACGCATCATTCCGGATAATCTAATTAGTTCTGTGTTAATAATCACTTTGTCCAAATTGAGTAGATATAACGGCTGTACAGTAAAAAAGTATCCGGATATATTACTTTCGCTGTAAGGTTAAAGCGAAAGTAATTCAAAGGATTCAAAGAAAACAAATTTGAACTGTACGTCGTATAATAAAAATAATATAGGTATTCGGTAAGGATACACTTTTAATCATATGATAGACTAGCTGACCCGCGCAACTTCGTCTGCGTCACATTTTCCATTACTGCCCGCTCCTGTTTGTCTTAGCGTGATAATATATTATCACGCTAAGACATTATAAATTAGAATTGTATTTATTAGAATTGGAGACAGTGGAGACACTGTGGTCTGTCCTGAGTTACCCTTCTCCACCTTGGGCCAGCAGTCAATTTGAAGTCATCCTCCCATCTCATACACTGTCTTCCACGGCTTCTCTGCCCATCTCTTGGGTAGGTACCTCTGAAACTGCCTTACACCATTTTCTTCGTTTGTCACGCATCATTCCGGATAATCTAATTAGTTCTGTGTTAATAATCACTTTGTCCAAATTGAGTAGATATAACGGCTGTACAGTAAAAAAGTATCCGGATATATTACTTTCGCTGTAAGGTTAAAGCGAAAGTAATTCAAAGGATTCAAAGAAAACAAATTTGAACTGTACGTCGTATAATAAAAATAATATAGGTATTCGGTAAGGATACACTTTTAATCATATGATAGACTAGCTGACCCGCGCAACTTCGTCTGCGTCACATTTTCCATTACTGCCCGCTCCTGTTTGTCTTAGCGTGATAATATATTATCACGCTAAGACATTATAAATTAGAATTGTATTTATTAGAATTGCGATAAATACAATTAGTCTTAGCCTATAACCTTCCTCGATAAATGGGCTATATAACACTGAAAGAATTATTCAATTCGGACCAGTAGTTCCTGAGATTAGCGCGTTCAACCAAACAAACTCTTCTGCTTTATAATATTAGTATAGATAACTAGCTGACCCGCGCAACGTCGTTTGCGCCACATTTTCCATTACTGCTCCGCTGCTATTTGTCTTAGCGTGATGATATACTCGTATAGCCTATAGCCTTCCTCGATGAATGGGCTTTCTAACACTGAAATATTTTTTCAAATCGGACCAGTACTTCCCGAGATTAGCGCGGTCAACCAAACAAACAAACAAACTCTTCTGCTTTATAATATTAGTTTAATATGGATATAGATGAAAAATCAATTAATCAACCAACTTGACTCAAATGCAGACATGGGCGAAGGACATTCTTTCAAGGAAAATCTTAACACCGCGATTCAGAAAATTGACGTCACACGCCAACGCCTTCTATCGAATACTGCACGCAGTTGATCTTTAGGTATAGTCCAGTCTAAGTTTTATAGATGGCACTATATTTTACTTCGGAAAGACTAATTTAATAATTATAATTTTATTAATTCACATTTTTTTATTATAAGGTATGAACTGATTAAGATGAAACAAAAAACTAAATATTACTACAATTTACGCACAGTTTATTGTTATGTATAAAAGTTACGTGAAGTAATAATGAGACTAAGTGCACATAACCCTAATTTTACTTCTGGAAAACTTTAAATTCAAATATCTTTTGATAGACTCAACCGATTGCAATTAAACAAAAACTAAATGTTACTTCAAGTTACGCTCAATCCTTGTGTATAAAAGTTATTTATCTATATTGCTTTCACACATTTTACGTGATGCCCGAACAAATAAACAGACAATCAGACAAACAGACAAAAATTCTAAAAATGCTGGAAATGGGTTCCATTGGTTGTTCTTTAATACCCTAGCTATTTTTTTATATTTTTTATTTCATGTACAAAAACCACTTTTCTACAGTTTTATTATATGTATAGAATAGATAGATAGATATAAAAATAGAAGATATAGATAAAACCATTTCTAAATTTCAGCATGAACAAACATCTCAATACACTTATCCTGTAGCATTAGTTCTTCAATCTCCTTTCTCGTACAATCTTCAACATCGTACCGACGCTCCCTGAGGACATACACCGCCATGCGGCGCTGGACACCGACTGCTTCCACCATCATACCTTTGAGAACGGACCCAATGAACTTCGCCCTCGACACTCCATGCACAAAGTTTACGCCTAAGTAATGAACCAAAGCAGCCGTATACAGTTCTATTATGGAGTCGAAGTATGTGCTCACAAGTTCAGCTACCTCCTTCACTATATATCTGCCGAAGACGAAGCCCACAGCCTCCACACCCTCCAAATTCCTCCTCTTCGGATCAGCGAAAACTTCCGGCATCTGTTTCATACTCTGTCTAACAGCCTTGAAGTACAACATTGTTAAATGAAAAGACACATATTTTTCAAAATATTCTTCTTTCGGCATAAACTTCTGCGTCCAAGCTATGATCCTCTCAATCACTGACAAACATGACATGTACTTAGCGTCCAGAAACGCTGCATGATACTTAAAACTGTTAAAAACCTGATCTAGTCTACTATTAAAGTTATCATCTTCTACGCAACGCAGCGTTTCTAATCTATCAAGAAACGGGTCACCAATTTTAGCGAATCTTCTCTCTAAATCCTCGTGATTTCTAGACAACATCAAGTATCTGACAAATAATGCAGGGTACGCTATCTCCAGTTCATCCTCACTAGTTTCCTCGAACATCGAAAGCAAAATGTTTTCGATCATATCTTCTTTTAGCTCAGGAAGAAGCATGCTTAAATCGCGAAGCATGGATTCCGAACCTGATTTTGAGATTTTGACAAGAGCGAAGTACAATGTTTCGCAATAATCAGCTTTGATGTGAGACGGAATCCATTCGGTTTTTCGAAGTAATTTACGAAGCCTGTCGCGGCGTGAAAGGTCAACACTGGAAAACAACGGTTGAATGATATCCCATACTTTAGGATCAGCGATGTCTCCGCGGCGACGGAAGTACGGTAAAGCAGCACGCAGTGCTACCACGGGACGTAGTTTCGCTGCTGATGCGAATGTGTCTAAAAGTAACCCTCCCGCAGATCTCATACTCAGAGCTAAGGCAACTCTCACCGTGCGTAGCTCGGCCGCTAACGCACGAGTTAACGCAGCTCTTTCTATTTCCCGGCAGCGCATCGCTCGCGTCGCGACAGTTTTCACGCCAGCCTTGCGCCAGCCCCACTCCGCCACGTTGACGACAGGCCGGGCGCGGTGCGCGCAGGCCCTCAGCGCCGCCGCAAACTTCACACTCCCTTTACCCGCCGCGTCAAACTCATACAATTCTTTCTCAAAATCTTTGAACAAGAGAGCTGCTAACGGTCGTGCTAGTTTGACACTTTTGCAACTTTCATTCCGATGAACGATCTTCTCCATTAAGGCGCTCCTGAGTTGTACCGTAAGATCTTCCTTCTGGTTGAAGTATATCACTAGCTTTTTGATGAATTCGTCAAACTTTTGTTTAGTTGCTAGTATATCTGCAACCTTATCCAGTTCGAGAGCCAGTGGGTCGTGGCGTAGCGCGTTCATGAGTGCTTCCTGATCGCAGCGAAATTTTAGGTTTTCACGAAGTAGCTCACGACGTCCGATTCTCGCGTTATATAACCGGTTAAGTAGGGAGCGAGCAACATCAGCGTCACGCAAAGCTAAGCTCTTCACTGTTTCCACTATAGGTGATGCTGCTTCAACGCGAACCTTGTATTTATCAACGACATCGAGCAGTTGATGAAGCCGCTGTGCGGCGACTGTTGGTTCTACGTCTCTAGCGGCCGCTCCCAACATGTTTTGAAGACCGTTAGCGACACGTAATCGCTCATTCAAGTTAAGGGAATACTCTGCCAGCGTTGAAAAGTTTTTTAGAAAACCATCGGTAACGGCTTGTTCATATTTGCCAGATAATAACTGGCGAATCACGACGCAGTGCAGTCCTTCACAGCAAGCTGCTTCGGATGGTGTGCCGTCGAGCCCAAGTCCATGCCCGAAATCCAGAAAATTTTGCCAGACATCTGCAGTCAGGCGCCAGACGTTGGCGCGCTTGACGAGGCTGCGCAGTATGGAGACGCGAATGTGCGGGGGCTCGTTACTGTGGCGAGCTGCTAGACGCAACAGAGTAGCCACCGCGTCACTACGTCCGCCGCTCTTGCTCACCAGAACTAGGAAAATATCGCGCCTCCGGTCCGCAGTACCTACCGTTCCTAATCGCTGGCTCAAATCATGCAGAGCTCTTTCGAATCCTATAAAACGAAACTCATCAAATAACCGATCTAACCCCGTTTTTAATAAACATTTCTCCATCCTGCCGTAGCAACAATACTTCCTTTTTTTTAACATGCGTCTAAAATCGCAAATCGACTGAATTGATATGCATGGCTTATCGTCGAAAATATGCGGATCAGAGTCGCAAGGTGGAGGAGATGCCGGAGTCGGGTACGGCCATTTCGGCACGCGGTCTCCGATATTCTTCTCAACGAACACTAGTTTTTTGAAGGCTGCTCTCTTATCTAGTCTAAGACGCTTTATCAGCGGCTCCACCACTTTGTACTGGAACCAATGCTTCAAGTAGCTCGCTCGTGCTAGCTTCACCACCACTTCCTGACACTCGTCGACACTGAGCCGAGCAGCAAGAGTCGGGATGTGCAGGAAATACGCAACGTACAGCTCCAACTTATTTGTGAATCTAGTTTTATGATGGCGTAAGATGTAATCAGTCGCCAAAGGGCTTAATCTGCTGAAGCTGTTCATGTTGAAATACTTCTCCGTGATATCAAGGAACACATCTGCATCTAACTTCAGTACACATTTTACACTGTTGTAGTAGGATTTTTCTTGCTTGAGATAGCGAGTTTTCACTTTTTCGTCCGTCGCTATCGAATCGAAATATATTTTGGCAACTTTAGGACATTTTTCGCATAAAACTTTTAATGAATGAGTGGAAAATTTAGTCAATATCTTGGGAGCCTCTTCCAGTATGAACTCATGACTGCAGTGACTCAGAAACTTTATCGCAAACTCAAATGTGTTCTCCTTGAAGTGCTGATAGAACTCCTGACACATTGCTGGGTCTCGTAGATTGATGTAAAGCCAGTGCTTCATTTTGGTAACTGCTGGCGTGATCATTTCTCGGAAGAGAACTTCTTCTAAATATTTAGGGTTAATAATATCTCGGTGATCTTTAAGCCAAGTTGCTTTCAGGGCCCTGCTCACGTATAACATGTCATCGTCTTTTAAGTTCCGTATTATATAGTCTACATGTTTGAGTTCTATGGCGAGGTCTATTTTAAAGAGGTGATCGACTGCAGAATCTTCGGCCAGACCCTCGACATCCTGGAACAAAGCTCCAGTCTCTTTAGCCTCATGTACTAAGGAATTAAAGCGCCGGTGTCGATGACCCAGGTTATCCCCATTCAACGTGATTGGTGAGAAAGATGCCATCTGGAAATGCAAAACGAGTATGTAGACAGTCAGTACAATTTACATGCAATAAATCAAAGATAGATAGATATACAATAATAATATTTAAACAAAAACATAGAACCCAAGTTTAAGAGCCCTATTACATTTTTTACGGAAATTCATGATTTTTGACGCTGTAGTTTTCAGCAGCAGTAAGATATTTTAATTATTTGATCCTGAATAACGATAGTGCCAGTCTCTTTATTGTAAGTTGGAGTTACACATTTTCATTTTTCTTTTCGTGTAATTTACTATAAATATTTTACGAACTCAGTTTGCAAGAAAAAATGTCGGCGATGGAACTTTGACGGTCTAATTCACATTGTTACAATCAATTCTTTTAAAAGCTGAATTTACTAAAAGGTAAGTTGAATGTTTTACTTGTTTATTGGAGTTCTAGAATTTCTTTAAATTTCTTGAGTTTTCACGGAAAAAAACGTAAAGAAATCCTAATTTAAGCCAGAAATGTCTTGATTCAGCGTCCATTATATTCCAAATAAAAACAATTTTTTCAAATAAATTAATATGATATAAAATTTCAATCTACAATGAATACGTTTCATAAGTTTTCGTTTGTCAATATAATTAAACAAAATTACAATAAATAAAATTAAAGTACTATATATTCGGCGTCAATTCAGCGCGCGCGCTCCTCAGTCTCGCGCGAGCGCCCAAATAAACTATAATCCTATTCAGACTAGTAAGTATCAAAATTGTTTCGCGGACTATAGATGTACTCCCAACGCAGACCAACGTTACTTCGTTTATTGCAAACGAGCATTCACGATTCGTAATAGGACTCTTAAAACTATAAAAGATAATGGTAGTGATTTTTGACCGCATTGTCCGAAATTCTGAAATGTGATCATATTTGCTCAGGCCAAATATAAATCTTATGCAAAGATTTTGAGAACGCTCAAGTGTATCTCATCCAAATCCCAAGTCTATTAATCTTTTTACTTATTGGAATAGAAGTTACGTTAAATTGAACCTGGAAACAATTTTAAGCCATCTATGTAATACGAGTGCATATGGAATGCAATAAAGTATTGAGTATTGAGAGAATGAGAGAATTTACTTTTTGAGTCATCCTAGAGCTGCCGACAACAACTGGATCTTCGGCGGATTAACCTGAATCCCATTTGTCTGAATCCACTCACAAAAAGTAGCCAAATACTTATATTTTGCATTACCCAAAACTTTTTGTGCGTGTGGGTGGAATGTCCAACATGTACCAGTGGCGCATTGCCTTTCGTGTTGTGGTCCGATGCTGGAACGGGCTTGGCGGAATTAAATTATGCAATTCCATCGCAAATTCTCCAAAAGGCAACCGGTAGAAAACAGACAGGCTAGCAACTCGGCGTCGATGATCAAGACTTTGGAGCTTCGACTCGACGAGCCTATCATTACTGATGATCCTCTGATACTGATGGCTTGTTTCACAATTGACTCAAGGGCATCAAGCTGGTATTTGGCACATCCGTCCCAAGGATGAGAGCAGTACTCCATACACGATCGAACTTGCGCTTGATAGAGTTTGAGCAGCTGTTTCGTAGTAAAGTACCGTACCTTTGCTAGGATACCCATTTTCTTTGCAGCCACTTGAGCTTTTGCCTCCAAGAAAGGGCCAAAATTGAGGGTAGATGTTTAAGTAATCCCAAGAAGCTCAAAGTTAATCGGTTATAGGCACGGCCACACCTCGGAAAATGGAGGTGGATGGAATTAGCTCCTTTTGTTGGAAAAACAGCATTGAACTTGACCAGATTGGCATCGCCCCATTCAGACACAGCCATGCAGAGGACACGTTCAAGCGCTCAACCATACTCAACCATAGTCTCCCGGAGAGACTGGATCTGCGACCCAGCTCGTTCGGACACGTAGCTCTCATCAACAGTGCTGTCGTCTTCTGCATACGCAAAGGTACCGGGTTTAAGCAGATCATCAACATGCAGCAAGAATAGTGTTGCCGAAAGTACTGACCCTGAGGAACCACGGCATTAATATCCAGCAATCCAGACAAGCAGCCATCTATGACCACTCGGATAGACCGATCCCTCAGGAAATCTGCGATCAAATCTCACAATCTGGCGGGCAGACCGAATGAAGGAAGCTTACTAATAAGGCAATCGTGCCAGACCCTGTCGAAGGCCTTCGAGATGTCAATGGAGACCACAAGTGCTTCCCCGTGCTTCTTTATGGCCTCGCTCCAGATGTGAATGGCATACGCTAGAAGATCCCCAGTTGACCGATTTCGGCGGAATCCGTAGTCGGTCACTAAGGATATCTTTCGCTTCTAGGTATGACAGGAGCTTACGATTCAGCACCCGTTGGACGTTATCGAGATGGGTATATAGTTGGGCGGGTCAGCTCGACTACCCTTCTTGGGCACGGGCTGCACGTTAGCTTGCTTCCAAGCCTTCGGCACTTTCCCTGTCTCAAACGAAAGTGACATATCAACCGAATAAGTCGGAATGTCGCATCGTCGATCGCGTACCTTCAGCATAGTGTGTATAGACACTTAGTCCCGCTATTCTCATTACGGCTCCTTTTGGAATCGGATTTTTATTAGGATTTTGTGTTTCTCATAAAGTCAACTATTGAAGCTTTATGTAAAAACCGGCCAAGTGTTAGTCGGACTCGTGCACTGAGGGTTCCGTACAAACCTGTAGGCTGTAGGTATTATAAGCAAAAGTTGAGATTTCCGATATATGACGTATTAAAAAAAACTACTTACTAGATCTCGTTCAACCCAATTTTCGCTGGTAGTTTACATGGTAATGTACATCATATATTTTTTTTAGTTTTATCATTCTCTTAGTTTAGAAGTTACAGGGGGGGACACATTTTAGCACTTTGGAAGTGTCTCTCGCGCAAACTATTCAGTTTAGAAAAAAATGATATTTGAAACCTCAATATCACTTTTGAAGACTTATCCATGGGGTGCGAAGTCAGAAGTCCTCCACGCGTGCTTGGCGGCTGCTGGTCCCTTTCGATCCGTCTGGAGGGAAGAGCAGTTGCTGGGCCGGTGCACCCTGGGCGCAACAGTAACTTTTTCCGGGGAATGAGGGGGAAATGAGAATCTCCTCTTATGCTTCGGGGAGTGTTACTGTTGCGGCTAATTTTCTGACACGGGTGGGGTCCACCGGATGGACCGACGGGGCGTTCCTTTGCGTGACCCTCTGTGTAGCAGAGGGCATAGCAGAGGAGCAAGAGCGGGCTCGGTGTGCACTTACCCTGCCTCCGAGCAGACAGAGTTGGTGGTTCCTTCTCTGTCACCGCTGATCTCGTAACCCTATCGAAGTGCAGACTGTGGTCATGTCTCGCAGCACTCATAGGACCGACGGTCTTGGCTTAACTGCCTGGACCACGAGGACGTAAACCTCTATAAAAAATACCCCGAATCCCAAGTGGCGGGAGCACCGCGAAGGGACGAATGGCTGACGGGTATTATCAGTCTCTAGTGCTTCCCTCGCCAGAGATACCTGCAGCCCTCTCTGGCGAGTAAAGCAACTTATTCTGCTTATCCTGATACACGGTCCCTGTCAGGATGGACGTATACTTACCTATTACTCGTGGGAATAAAATGGAAAATGAAAACCAAACCCAAACCGCCAATGTAACGGCACAATGTGTGATGAGCGGTCGGAGTCCGACGCTGCATCCAGCAGAAGCGGGAGAGGCGCGGGAGGCTCAGAGAGCTCCCGGCGCGAGAGGGCCGGGTCACTTGCGGAGATCAGCAAGTTCTTCCGCAAGCGGCCCAGGCGGGATGGCGACAAAGGGTCGTCATCCGGAGAAGAGGAGGCCTCGGCTTCGGCCAGGAAGATCCCCACCAATAGGCGTGGCGGGATCAGAGGCAAGGGGAGGGGGCCTTCGGCCTCCGAGAGGTCGGCTAAGCTGGCCGAGGAGGGGCGTCACCCGGGCTCGACAGCGTGCGAGACTGACGAGGCGGATGTGGAGGAAGCAACTGGCGGCTCCGAGGCGGAACGTGAGGCCACATTTGCAAAGGAGGTGGAAGCCGCGCTGAAGCTGGTCGCCCAGAAGCAGAGGCCGTCCACTAGGGCGAAGGCAATGCCCGCGGCTTCCGCCTCCATCATGGCGGCAGCGGAGGCCAAATACCGGGCCTCGCAAGACGGGGAGATGGCTAGTCTGCGGGCGGACGTCGCCCGCCTTACGTCCGCCATGGAGCTTCTCCAAAACGAGAACGCGAAGCTCCGAGCGGACTTGGCCAGCCTGCGGGAGCCCGTCCCCCGCGTGGCGCCTCAGGCGGAACAGGCGGCACAACAACAGGCGGCACAACAACAGGCGGCACAACAACAGGCGGCACAACAACAGGCGGCACAACAACAGCGGCAGCAACAGCAGCAGCAACCAAGCCGGCCCGAACCGGAAGACAACCAGGTCCTGGCACTGGTCCGGAAGGAGCTCGCCGCCTTCCAGCGGCGGTTCTCCGTGCTAGAGGGCATCGTCCTGCGGCCCCCCCTAGGGGCAAACAAGGAGGCTTCGGGCCCGGGGACGGTGTCCTATGCGGCTGCTGCGGCTGCCGCATCCGGACCAGGGCCGTCCAGTCGGCCCTCCGGCAGGGCCGTGTTGCCGCCCCCCCCCCCCCAGCAAAGCCAGCCCCGGCAGAGCCGGCGCCAGCTGAGGCGCCTGCCAAGGCGCAAGCTAAGGGGAAGGGGAAGGGGAAAGGGAAGAAAGGCAAGGGAAAGGCGCTGCCAGCGACAGCGCCTGCTGCGAGCGGTCCTCCGCCTGCGGCCCGCCAACCACCTGCGGCACGCCAACAGCCTGCGGCACGCCAACCGCCTGCGGCACGCCAACCGCGGCAGCCGCCGCCACCGCCCTCCCAGCCCGCACAGCTCCCTACACCTCCCCCGGCTGAAGCCGAATGGCAAGTGGTCGGGGAGCAAGAGAACCGGCGGAAGGCGGCCAAAAAGGCCCGAAACAAGGAGCGGCAGCGCAAGTCTCGGGCACGCAAGATCGCGGCTAGGCTCCGCGCCCCGAAAACCGCCGCTGTAGTAATTACGCTACAGCCGGAAGCGGAAAAGAGGGGCGTGTCCTACCGCGACCTGCTGGCGAAGGCGAAGGAGACGGTGAATCTCACAGAGCTCGGGATCACCGGGGGCCTCCGGCTCAAAGTCACCGCGACGGGAGCGCGGATGCTGGAGATCCCCGGAGAAACTAGCGGCTCGTCCGCTGACGCTCTGGCTGAAAAGCTGAGAGCGTCCCTAAATGCAGACGAGGCCCGAGTGTCCAGGCCCGTTAGATGCGCAGACCTGCGCATCCTGGGTCTGGACGACTCTGTAACTGAGGAGGAAGTGGTGGCTGCCGTCGCCAGGTCCGGAGGGTGCTCTGCCGAGCAGATAAAGGCAGGCGCCCTACGTCCGGACTTCTCGGGTATGCGAACCGTTACGGTTTGCTGCCCTGTGACGGCGGCCAAAAAGATTGTGGAGGGCCGAAGGCTATTGGTGGGCTGGGTTTCAGCGCAGGTAAAGCTGCTGGAGCCCAGGCCTCTGAGGTGCTATCGTTGCCACGTGGGGCACCACGTGTCAGTTAAGTGCGCCTCGGAGGTCGACCGCAGCGGCCTCTGTTTCCGCTGCGGTCAGCCCGGTCACGTGGCCGTAACTTGCTCTGCCAAGCCGCACTGCGTTGCATGTGCGGCGGCCGGCAAGCCAGGCGACCACCGGGCTGGGAGCGCGGCCTGCGCTCCGCCCGCTCCGCCCACCAAGGCCAGATCCGGAGGTAGGGGGAGGCCCTCCGCCGCCACTGCCACCGTCTCCGCCGCAGCAGCCGTAACTGCCGCAGCCGCAACCGCCGCAGCCGCAACCGCCGCAGTCGCAACCGCCGCCACTGCCGCTATTGCCGCCACAGAGGGGCCCTCGCAGGAGGAAGCTGACATGGAATGCCAGTAACGGCCCCACTCAGCTTCCTCCAGGCGAACATCAACCACTGCGCCTGTGCTCAGCACTTGCTGATGCAGAGCATGGCACAGTGGTCGATCAACATTGCGGTGGTCGCTGAGCCGTATTTTGTCCTACCCAGGGATGACTGGGTTGCGGACTTGAGCGGCTCAGTGACCATCATATCGTCGGCCGCCGCCGGTACCCCGTCCCTTGAAAGTGTCAGGAGGGGACAGGGGTGCGTCGCAGCACGGTTCGGGGAGATCGTCGTAGTAGGAGTCTACTTCTCCCCGAGCCGAACTCTCGCCGAGTTCCACAACTCTCTTGTAGAGTTGGGTGTCGTCGTCGGACACTATTCCCTACCCGTACTTGTCCTCGGGGACTTCAATGCCAAGAATTTGGCTTGGGGTTCTCGTCTGACAGACGTGCGGGGAAGGATGGTGGAAGACTGGGCTCTGGAGACAGGCCTGGTCGTCCTCAATCGGGGTTCTGTCCCCACGTGTGTGCGGATGCGGGGCGAGTCGGTGGTGGACATCTCGTTCGCCAGTCCCGCTCTGTCACCGCGGGTCATTGACTGGCGTGTCATGGAGGAGGTGGAGACTTATTCCGATCACCGGTATATCCGGTTTGACGTCTCCACCCAGACCTCAAGCGCGCCGGTCGTACAGACCCCGAGTGGTCCGCGTTGGGCTCTGAAGCAGCTGGACCGGGAGCTCCTCCTGGAAGCCTCGATCGTGCAGGCCTGGGTGACATCACCGGACAGGCCTGCCGACGTCAATCACGAGGCAGGGTGGTTCCAGGAGGCCATGTCCGACATTTGTGACGTGGCAATGCCCCGAGTCCGGCCAGGAAGAGCCCGGCGCCAGGTGTACTGGTGGTCGCGAGAGCTAGCGTCTCTGCGCGAGGCGTGCATTTCTGCGCGCCGCCGGTACGCCAGGCATCGCAGGCGCCGCATCCGTCCTCCGGATGCGGACGCCATCGAGGCGGAGCTATACGAGGGATACAGAGCTGCGAAGACCGCTCTCCGCGACGCTGTCCTGCGGGCTAGAGATCTGGCCCGCGAGGAAATGCTGGCGACTCTCGATAGAGATCCGTGGGGGCGCCCCTACCTCATGGTGCGGAACAAGCTCCGCACCTGGGCCCCCCCACTGACGCAGAGTCTCCGGCCTCAGCTCGTGGAGGACGCGGTGAGCGCTCTGTTCCCTGCGCGAGGGGAACATCCTCCCCCGCCTATGGCTCCGCCGCCTGCGGTGCCGGAAGAGGACCAAGAGGACGACGACGACGACATCCCTGCTGTGACTGGGGTAGACCTGAGAGCAGCGGTACGGAGGCTCAAGGCCAAGAATACCGCCCCAGGGCCCGACGGCTTGCCTGGCAAAGCCTGGGCCCTGGCATTGGAGGCTCTCGGGCCTCGACTGGAGGGGCTCTTTAGCGCATGCTTGGAGAGAGGCCAGTTCCCGCTTTCTTGGAGGACCGGGAAGCTGGTACTCATCCCGAAGCCTGGGCGCCCTGCGGACTCTCCGTCCGCATTCCGGCCCGTGGTGTTGCTCGACGAGGTGGGCAAGCTCTTCGAGAGAGTCATTGCGAACCGCCTCGCCGGGCACCTAGCGGGAACGGGGCCGGATCTTGCGGACAACCAGTTCGGTTTCCGCAAGGGGCGCTCTACGGTGGACGCCGTCATGCGCGTCAGAGCTCTCACGACGGGGGATGCGGTCTCCCGGGGTGGTGTTGTCTTGGCGGTGTCTCTCGACATCGCCAACGCCTTCAACACCATGCCCTGGAGCTGCATTGGGGAGGCACTCCGGTATCATCGGGTGCCGACCTACCTTCGTCGTGTGGTCGGGGACTACCTGTCCGACAGGGCAGTTATCTACCCTAGTCACAGCGGAGAGTGGAACCGGCGAGAGATGTCGTGCGGTGTCCCACAGGGCTCGGTTCTGGGGCCGCCCCTGTGGAACATCGGTTACGACTGGGTGCTGCGAGCCGACCTCCCTAGTGGCGTCAGCGTCATTTGCTACGCTGACGACACGCTGGTGCTGGCACAAGGGGGGTCGTACGCGGAGGCGGCCGACGCTATGACACGCGGGGTTGCGATAGTCGTTGAGCGGATCCGGCAACTGGGTCTCGAGGTGGCGCTGCACAAGTCCGAGGCCATGTGTTTTCATGGCCGAGGCAATGCGCCACCGTCGGGATCCTTGCTGACGGTAGGAGGGGTTTCCATCGGCGTCGAATCGACGCTGAAATACCTGGGGCTCGTCCTGGACAGCCGATAGAACTTCGTGGAGCATTTCCGACGTTTGGTCCCCAAACTGGAGCGGGCCGGCGCTGCTTTCAGGCGGCTCCTGCCCAACCTGGGGGGACCGAACGCCTCCTGCCGTAGGCTATACGCGGGGGTCGTGCGGTCCATGGCCCTTTACGGGGCCCCGGTGTGGGCGCGTTCATTGAGGCAGCGTGCTGCGAACCATTTGAACGCGCCCCAAAAGGTGGTGGCCCTCAGAATGACACGAGGGTACCGCACGATCTCGCGCGAAGCGGCGGGTCTCCTTGCCGGATTGCCGCCATGGGATCTGGAGGCGGTGGTCCTCGCGCGAGTTAAGGCACCCCAACCTACCAATATTAGCTTTGTCAGACAATAAGTATTTACTAGATTATTATTTCTCAATTTCCCCACTGCGCGATCAGCATTTATAATTATCTAGAACATGCGTCAATCTGATCACGCTGTGGATGTACTACGTTAGCAATTAAGTTAGTATATAAGATCAATATCTTGTTAGATGAATTCAATTACTGTTTCGCTGTAACTCTGTCGGAATAAAGTTATTTTTTACCACTTCCGTTGTCGCTTACTTAATTGGCGCAGCCGGTAGGATCTCTGTAGTCAGTTTGCCGTGTATACAATTCTACGTGGAGTAGCCGACGTCCGTGTCTACGGTTTAGCAGAGATAGCCGAACAAATAAATTCATTAAGGAGCCACTTCGAGTTACGGAAGAGGACCAGCCACAGCAGTAATTCAGGGAGCATGGAGCTAGCTGCGGAATTGTGAGTAAATCTTTTTCACCTTCCTCTCAGCTCTTCCATCTATATCCCAACCTTGTAATAGTCTATGTGTTTGTGTATTATTAGGGATTGGACAACGCCGTAATAATATTTGCATAGATTTTAAACGTACTAATATTTTAGAATAGTGATAGTTTAGAGCACATTAGTGTGATTTTTTTTTTCTCTCCGCGTTTGTTTCTTTCATAACTTTTCACAATGGAAAACGTAACCCGTGTCCCACAGGAATTGGTTAACATCATACCAATATTCAGCGGCGACACTAGAATGTTGCCTTTATTTATAAAAAAATGTGAATACATTTTGTCTACGTTCTTAGGAACCGCAGCCCAAAATGAATATTTATTTCATGTAGTAACTAGTAGGTTATCAGGCGAAGCAGCCAGTTTGGTAGGCGAAAGAGAAGCTATAGGTACGTGGGACGAGCTGAAGAAGTTGTTAAACCAACACTTCGGTGATCCACGCACAGAGGATTGTTTAGCAATGGAAATAGAATCGTGTAGAATAAATAAGGGTGAAAGTTATTTAGATTTTTGCCATAGAATACAGCGGATGAGAAGTGTTTTATTTGCTAAAATATCAGAAACTATCAATGATGAATCTCTACGTAAGGCAAAGCAAATCATTTATAGTAACAGAGCGATGAATGCTTTCTTGTTTAATTTACCGCCATTTTTAGTTAGATTAGTTCGTTTGCGCGACGTCACAACGTTAGAGGATGCATTAAAAATAGTTTTAGAAGAACAAAACTTCCAGGCAGTCTATGAGTCGAAAACAAACGACAGACGTAATTTTAGCAGAAATAACAGACCCAATTTGCCTAATAACCAAAATGCAATTGAATCTAATAATCAAAAGAAAGATTCACATAGCATATCAAGTACACATGTACCGAATAGTGCTACAAACAGCACATCTACACCGAACAATTCGCATCAGCCCAGACATTATAAACAACATAATAATATTCAAAGAAATCAAGACAATTTTAATCGTACAAACAACAATAATGCGTCACCGCAGTCAAGTAGGTCATTTGTTCCGATTGCACAACCGAACCAACAGTTCGCGGCACATGCACCGAGCACGCCGTCTTTTGCAGCGCAAGCATCTACGTCGGGTGCGAATACTGATGTCACCATGCGTACTGCAAGGTCGCGACGTGTTAATTACATAAATAATTCTAATAATAATGAACAGAGTTCAAGTTATTCGTACAATGAGTGCCAAGAATTTTCTCCTGAAGAACCCGGGGCGGGAAATTTTTGCATAACGGCCTCTACCCTAGAGCACGAATAAAAATAAATTGTAATAAACGCTTAAATTTACCACATATAGTTATACCAGAATTAAAGGCAGTTTTTATGATAGATACGGGGAGTGTTAGATCGTTTATAAGCCCGTATATAGCGAATAAATATTTAAAAATTATCTACAGTATGAACCCTTCGAAGTTGTTAGCACTCACGCATCGAGTGTTCATAGTGAAACGGCTATTATTCCATTACCGGTTACCTTTGGAAGTCAAGAGTTCCATAAGTTTTATGTCTATAGTGTCGACGATAGGTATGATGGGTTAATAGGTAGCAATTTGCTGAAGCAATTACAGGCAAAGATTAATATGGAAAATCAGATATTACATTTAAAAAATACTGATATTCCTATCATATATTCACACCTATGAGAGAGGTATATAATCTACCATCTCGTAGTGAACTTAGAGTAAGACTCCCAGTCAACTTACTGAACGGGGAAGCTGTGTTAGATTTTAAGCAATTTACGGAAGGGATTCGAATGCCCGCCGCATTAGTTACGTGTATTGAAGGCTATGCAACAACTGTTATTCAGAATTATAGCCATGAAAATAGAAAATTAGTAGTTACGGGACCTTTTCAAGTGGAACCATACATACAGGACCCATCTGTTAGTGTTAATTTCATAGATAATAATATAGAAGTGGACAGCTTGCTAACAGAGAATTTAGACAAATTGCAGTTAAATCATATGAATTCAGAAGAACGAACGGTTATGGAGGGACTTTGTAAAGAATACAAAGATATATTTTATTGTGAAAATATTCCGTTAACCTTCACAAATCAGGTTAAACATAGAATAAGAACAAAAAATGAAGACCCAATAAACATTAAGGCACATAGATTGCCACCTATTCAAACAAAAGAGATCAGTAGTCAAGTCGAGAAAATGTTAAGGGATAACATTATCCAGGAATCTCATTCTCCCTGGAGTGCTCCCGTACATTTAGTGCCGAAAAAATTAGACGCGTCAGGCCAACAAAAATGGAGGATGGTAGTTGACTATAGACGGCTCAATGAAATCACAATTGATGATAAATACCCTTTGCCCAACATTAACGATTTATTTGACATGCTAGGTAATAGTACATACTTTACGACCCTCGATTTAGCTAGCGGGTACCATCAATTAGAGGTTCAGGAGGAAGATAGAGCTAAAACTGCGTTTAGCACACCTTCAGGTCATTATGAATTTAACAGAATGCCGTTTGGGTTAAAGACCGCACCCGCAACTTTTCAGCGAGCGATGGATAACGTCTTACGAGGCCTTCAAGGCTTACATTGCTTAGTATATCTCGATGACGTCATTATTTTTTCTAAAAGCTTGCCTGAACATGTAGAAAAACTTAGGGCAGTTTTTGACCGCTTCCGTCAAACAAATTTAAAAGTTCAATTAGATAAGTCTCACTTTCTTAGAAAGGAAGTACTCTACCTAGGGCATACTATTACAAGTGAAGTTTTGAAACCAAATAATGATAAAATAGACGCTATTCTTAGGTATCCTATACCGGAAACGGTTACACAGATTAAAAGCTTTTTAGGACTAATCGGTTATTATAGGAAATTTATCAAAGATTTTGCCAAAATAACTAGACCATTAACAGCTTGTTTAAAGAAAGGTCGCAAAATTGTAATTAATGGGGAATATAAAGAATGTTTTGAGACATGTAAAAAGCTTTTAACAAATGCACCTTTGTTACAATTTCCTGACTTTAGTAAAACTTTTATTTTAACCACGGATGCATCCAATTTTGCGATTGGGGCTGTATTGTCACAAGGAACGATAGGCTCAGATAAGCCTGTAGCCTATGCTAGTAGAACCTTGAGTGACACAGAAGTAAAATATAGCACTATCGAGAAGGAACTTTTAGCCATAATATGGGCAGTTAAGCACTTTCGACCGTATTTGTATGGTAATAAGTTTACCATATTTACAGACCATAGACCATTAGCTTGGCTGTATTCATTGAAAGAGCCCAATAGTAAACTCACGCGATGGCGGTTAAGGTTAGAAGAGTACGATTTCGAAATAAAATATAAGAAAGGCCCTCAAAACACGAATGCAGATGCTTTATCTAGGATTAAGATTAATGCAATTGACGACGATTTAGATTCAATATTCGTAAATATAGGAGATAGGCAGGAACGTATACAAAAAATTATAGAAAGCGAATTGCAAGACCCCGAAACTCCAATAGAAACGATAGAACTTTCGGATTCTGATGATGGGGTCACTGCCAACTCAGTTTCAAATAGAGAACACGAAGGCATTCCTAGTTTAAACGAAGCTGTCGATACTAAACCAAAACAGATTTTAATTCATTCATGGTTTAAAAATAAATTAGACGTAAAAGATATTTCAAATAATAAACAAAAAATTCTCGAAGTTCACTTACCGACAAATAACGATATATTAGTTAAAGACTTTTTGAAAGAGTATATTGATCCAAAACATAAGTACTTTATATACTTCGAACACCCATCTTTTAGAAAAACTTTTTCAAACATGGTAATTAAGTTATTTAAAAAGGATTCAGTTAAGTTAACCGAGTGTACAGAAAGAGTTATAAATTTGACAGGATCTGAAGAAGATCAAAAAGAAGTTATTTTAAAATACCACGACGGGAAAACATGTCATAGAGGTATTAAAGAAACTTTAACCAAACTTAAAAGACATTATTGGTGGGCAAACATGAAAGAGACAGTCACGGCAATCATAAATGCTTGCGAAACATGTAAACGCATGAAATATGATAGAAAGCCGATTAAACCCCACATTCAGTTAACACAAACCCAGGATGCCCCTTTTCAGGAAGCTTTTATGGATTTATTATATATTGAAGGGAAATATTATTTAACTATAGTGGATGCATTTAGTAAGATAGCACAAGCCATAGAGGTACCGAATAGGAGTACACCAGAGATAGTTAGGGCATTGATTAAATATTTCAGCAGGTATGGTCTGCCTAGGAAAATTAGTTGCGATTCCGGTACAGAATTCAACAATACTTTGATTAAAGAAATGTTAAGCTTTTACAAAATTGAACTTCATATTGGGACGCCAAATAATCCCAGTTCAATGGCAATAGTAGAAAGGTTTCATTCTACCATTATTGAGATTTATCGTATAGCAAAATACGATAAAAGCGATTTAGATGCAGCATCAGTTATGACTTATGCCATCATGGCTTATAACAACACCATACATTCAGCAACAGATTTTACGCCTTTTGAACTAGTATTTGGTCACACTTATTCCGAAAATGTATTTAACGTGGATAGAGAGAAGAACTTAACTCAGAAATTATTGTTAGATCATAGAAAACGCCTTAAAATACTCTATGAATTCATAACAGAAAAATTAGAATCCGATAAAATTAAAATAATTAATAAAAAAGGTGGCGAAACGACACCGATACTCGAACCAGACGATAATATTTACATGAAAGACACTAGGATTAGAAAAGCTAAAGAAAAACCTCGATATGAAAAAGCGAAAGTAATAGGTGAAGTTGAAAGAAATATAGTCCCAGTAGAAGTAAAGAAAAGGAAAACTAGAGTAGCCTTAAAAAATGTAAAACGTCCTCCACAGATCGTGCCTGGTACTTCTGGTGCTAGTGGTGCCAACACTCACGCTGGACCTCCAAAACCTCGGTCAGAATCCGGGGATAGCAGCGATAAAGCGGGGAGTAGCAGTGAAGAGGAATAGTTATTGGACAATATACAAAATTGTAGATTTAGAATCATTACACTAACAAATAGATAATAATATTCGGGATTTTATTAACTTGAAAATTAAAATTAAGGAAAATAGTCTTAGTAACGAAACTATAGGAATAGAAAGCCAAATAGAATATCTTATTAAACTAACTAAGGATAGATTTTTTCAAATCTTACCTTTCCATTATAGAAACAAAAGAGCTTTGTTTAATCCATTAGGCTCACTTGTAAAAGCTATCACAGGAAATTTGGATGAAGACGATGCAATTCAATATGATAGAGAAATCCAAATGATACAGAACAAAGAGCATGTGGTCGAACGTAAAGTATCATCAATGCAAAAAGCTTTTGATAAATTAGTAAATGACTCTGAAATAATAAATTCAAATATTAAAAACTTGGGTTTGCATACCAATGAAATGGAAAAATTAGTTGAACATGAGTTCAGGTTTAACAAACTTTTCCAAATATTAAATACTATGTATCAAATTTTAAATAACTTTCGAACCTGTTACGAAAACATACAAGAGATTGAAACGGCAATAGCCTTTAGCAAACTGAATACATTGCACCAATCCATTATAAATAGTACAGAATTATATAATACGTTAGAAGTCATTGCTAAACATGCTAGAACAATATACCCAGTAAACAAACATAATTTAATAAAATTAGAACGTAATATCATACTTAAATCATATATAAATAACAACAAGTTAGTTTTTGTTTTAGAAGTTCCCCTAATAAATAACGAAACATATAATTATTACAAGGTTATACCCATCCCTATATTCCATTCTCCAAATACCTTTACAATAATACCCAAATATCCTTACCTGATGGTGAATAGATTGAAATACATGCCCGTGGTAAGCCCATGTACTGAGATTGAAAATGGAAAATTCCTTTGCGCTGAAACTAATTTAGCCCAGTTTCCAACCGAGACCTGCATTGAACAAATAATGCTGATGAAGAACAACTACAAAAACTGCATACAGAACCATATTGAAATAGAAAAAACTAAGATACAGAAAATAACCGACAACCAATGGTTGGTTTACTCAGAGGAAAATCTCATCATCACCGAGAATTGCAATACAGAAATCCTGAAGTACACTATCCTTGGGACCTACATCGTGACACCTGGCCAACAATGCGAGACACAAATAGGCGAAGTCATCATTGCCGCCACCACAAACACTACAGTTTCCAGTCTCCAGCTGCCATTGATCCAGATGCCAGACCTACAACAGGACATCCAGAGAAGATCAAAGAAAGTGGATCTAAGAAATGTGGACTTCAGTGATGTGAAAGAAGTGTTACAAAGTGCAAAATTTAGTGAAATAGACGATACGACACAAACAGTGACAATAGAAATTAGTATATGGACCATCTTAGAGTATGTGGTTATTGTAATAGCAATAGTTATCTTTATAATGTATAAATTTCAGTTCATAAACTTTTGTCGAAATTCTCCGAAACCGTCTGCGACACCTTCGGATAATTTCTCTCTTAGGGAGGGAGGAGTTAAGGAACCCCAACCTACCAATATTAGCTTTGTCAGACAATAAGTATTTACTAGATTATTATTTCTCAATTTCCCCACTGCGCGATCAGCATTTATAATTATCTAGAACATGCGTCAATCTGATCACGCTGTGGATGTACTACGTTAGCAATTAAGTTAGTATATAAGATCAATATCTTGTTAGATGAATTCAATTACTGTTTCGCTGTAACTCTGTCGGAATAAAGTTATTTTTTAACACTTCCGTTGTCGCTTACTTAATTCGCGCCTGCATGATTGGCGCGCGGAGGTACTAAGCCGGGGGGAAACTCCGCTGACGCGGCAAATTGTCGCGCAGCGGACGAACGTCCGGCGCGATCTCATGGCGTCATGGAGACGACGACTATCGCAACCCAACGCAGGGCACGCCATGATAGCGGCGGTAAGTCCCCTCTTTGAGGAGTGGCTTGAGAGGCGCCACGGCGTCCTCACCTACCGCCTGACGCAGGTCCTCACCGGACATGGTTGCTTCGGGAGGTTCCTGCACCGAATCAGGCGGGAGGAAACGCCCGGGTGTCACCACTGCGAGGATCGACCAGAGGACACGGTAGAGCACACTGTGCAGGTGTGCCCCGCTTGGGCGGCGCACCGCCGTGTCCTCGAAACGGCGATCGGCGGCGACCTCTCGCGTCCGGCCCTGGTCCAAGCCATGGTCCGGAGCGAGACGGAATGGGACACCGTTGCCTCCTTCTGCGAAGCAGTCATGCTAGCGAAGGAGGTGGCGGAGCGGGAGAGGAGACCCTCTCGTCCCGGCCGCCGTGGTGGACGCCGCGGGCGTCGGGGGCCACCTGGTGACCTCCGGCCACCGTAGGCGCGGGCCTGTGGACGGCGAGCTATGGGTGGCTCGCCGTCCGTCCATCTAGACAGGCCGTGTCGACGGCGCGTTAGTGTTCCACGCGCGCCTCAAAGAGAGTCAGCAACACAGAGGGGCCCGAAAGGGCCGACGCCTGCCGGAGTCGCGGGATTATTCGCAAGAGACACCGTGGCTCCGGAACACAAAGGGCAATGAAGGAACATGGATGGGTTTTAGTCAGTAGAAGTCTGACACTCCCTCCCGCTACAACCAGAGCGGGAGGAGTCATTGGATGATTTCCCATCCCTAAAAAAAAAAAAAAAAAAGACTTATCCATAGATACCTCACACGTCCCATACGTGTGAGGTATCTATGGATAAGTTTGATGAAAAAAAAATTTTGAGTTTCAGTTCTAAGTATGGGGAACCCCAAAATTTTTTGTTTTTTTTTTTCTATTTTTGTGTAAAATCTTAAATGCGGTTCACAGAATTCATCTACTTACCAAGTTTCAAGAGCATAGTTCTTATAGTTTCGGAGAAAAGTGCCTGTAACATACGGACGGACAGACAGACAGACAGACATGACGAATCCATAAGGGTTCCGTTTTTGCCATTTGGCTACGGAACCCTAAAAAGGACAAATTTTGGCCCCTTCAATTCAAGATGGCGGCTAATGCTGCGTGCTGTGAACGCTCGAGGTCGAAAACTTAAATTTTTCATGACTAGCCTATAGGTACTTAAGAAAAACAAATTAAAACATTTTCTCCTCCACCATAAATAGGGCAAAAATACCTGCAGACTGTACTTAGGAAGAAGCGAGGCAGAAAGAGGTGCCGTCGTACAATTTATTAGATAAACCTACCTACCTACCTGCAGATTATAATTATGGTACTTAAGTAAACAATAATGATTTGATTACCAACCTTGCCGGGATTCCTAGATCACTAGATTATTTGGAATTAGAACGAAAATGCAACACACACAACACATTGTAAGTAGCCTGCGTTTCCAGTCTGCATTACCGGCTAACCTGAACAAAAATAAACACTTACGAATGACCTTGAATTTATTTTTGACGCCACTACACCTTTCTTTCGATAGACTTTATCTGTTTTTTTTTTTTTTCGTGTACGTGCGTGCCTACTTTGTATAAATGGGCTACACAACGTTATTTTGGGTATTTTATTCACATGCTTTACAAACCAATAATAAAAAAAAAACAATTATTTTTCAATTTTGTCCGTTGGCATTATAACTTTCTTAGTTTTGTTACAATCTGTGGTCTGCGTCATTCATTCTCGTAGTGTAGTATGAAGTGTCCCTCGGCAATACAACGTTGCAAATGGAACTCCGTAAAGAACGGATGCTTTGTGAATGGTAAGAGTAGGTACCAGCTTTTATTTCATCAAGAGCTCTTTGTAATATTTTTCTTCAGAGTATTTGGGTGGCCCTGTTTTTTTTATATAATTTCGCACCATCTGGAAAGAAAGGGATAATTGTAATAAAACTTTACATTTGCCCCTTGCTATGTTATGACAATTGCCCCACCACCAAAGTTTCAAGGAGTAAATGTAATAGCAGCAATAAAAGAATAACCTTCAGCCATTAAGTAAGTAAAAATTTGCATTTAGATTCATTACTAATACAGGACATTATCACACTACCTAATACAAATAAATTCAAAAACTTGCGTTTCTTTCCAAGATGAAAACCAATTGAAAGTTACATTAACAAAGTGTGTTTCACGTGGCATCGACGTCACTCAACTAATTACGTTTCAATCACTCAATTCACTCATCGATCTGTCAAACTCTCTCGCAAATTGATCGGCGCGAAATTCAAAAAGTACCTTACACATATCAGAGATGGCAGCACCAGTTTTTTTAGCAGTTGTGCTGTACTGTAAGCACACTGTATTGCCCTTACAATTACCCCCCTTGACCCTAATTTTAAAATATTGTTTACATTAATTAAACTCGCAAACTTTTGAACAAAATCGATACCTACGATTTAGTATTATTCGTCACTTGAAGTCTGACCTTGAGCAAAATCGCAATTCGTTACACATTCCGTGACGTATTTGTGACGTTGTCGCCTTGCAACATTCTTTTTGCACTGGGCTCTCCAAATCATCAAAACATTAAAATAAATATGAACGTAAACAAATACAAACCGGTATACTTCGCATCGTTCGAACTGCCAATCGTCTTACTCTTTTACACACGTTAAACACTTTATTGGTATCCTTTTCACACAATGCATTTTTACTCCAATTTGGCATTCAGCCCATCTATACTATTGTTATAAAGTGGAAGAGTTTGTTTGTTTGTTTGGTTGAACGCGCTAATCTCAGGAACTACTGCTACTATTTCAATGTTAGATAGCCCATTTATCGAGGAAGGTTAAAGGCTATATATCATCACGCTAAGACCAATAGGAGCGGAGCAGTACCTCATGAAACATGTTACGCAGACGAAGTTGCACGGGTCAGCTAGTAGAATTATAAACTCTTTGCTACTAGAGTTAGAGGTCAAATTAGTTTGCTCGTTGTTCGTCCATAGTTATTTTTTTTTTGTACGAGAGAACTTATATTACCTGACAAAGTTCTCGCGTCGATCGTCGCGTTATACGGCCTCCACTCTATTCGCGAAGTTGATCGAAGTTGAGTGAATACGATAGTGTAAAGGGGCACTTCACTTCGCCTCGCTTCGGGCGACTTCCAGTCGTTGTCGGTTTTAGCGCCCGAGTTCGAACACGAAGCGTCTGACCACACTACTCGGCTCACTTCGGTTCATGTCAAGCCATAGTAAATACGCACGTATTTTTATTATACGAAAGTAGGGGAACCTGTTGTACCTTGGTCACTTTTTCATTCAAGGATTTTTTGAAAAAAAGCGGTTACAATTATTGCGATTAAACAAATTTTAGCTGTTAGACGAACTAATGTGGTTGCATAATATAAATTATACAAAAGAATAGATCAACCTTTTTACAGGTTTTACATAAACTAAAAAAAGTTTGGAATGTTGATCAAGGTACAACAGTAGTGATGTACCTAGATCCGCCTATGTTGTACCTTGGTCATAGTTAGAACTCATCAAATAAAATCTATATATCTCGACAAATATTTTTATTATTTCCAGCTTCAACACGTCTATAAATATCTTTATAAGCTTATTTAATATCTATGACATATCATTTACAGAATTTATATGAATAAAATCAGTATTTTTCGTAACACATAATTCAAATATTCTAATCACATTAGCAACATGTCTGTATTCTCTTCGTACCGACTAATAATTATTATTACTAAGCGTTTCTTAATTAATCAATAAACTCCGAGTATTTATTCGTTTCAGGAACTGAATAATATTCCCTCTTGGAATTAGTTTTTTTTGAGTCGATACTGTAACTTTGCTGCTTCTTGTATGTAATCCACAAGGACGAGCTCTTCGTCACCTGTATAAACTTTTTTCACGGCTAAATTATCATGAAGGTGGCTCGCATCTTTACCAGTCTTCAAGCAGTGTTCATAATTCTTGACAAGTTAAAATGTTTGGCAGCCCCTCTTAATGAGAATTTTTTCTTTAACTAGTTAAATAGCACAAGAAAGTGCTGTTTTAGCAATAGGAGTCCGTTTGATGTTGTCTTTGCTCCGAGACATTTTACCTGTATAAAAAACAACAAAATTAATAAGTATTTCCGTTCCTAAACAGAAATAATAAGAATACCTACATTTGAATGTAGGTACCTTGACCATATGACCAAGGTACAACTGTTTTACTATGGTCAAGGTACAACACCCCTACCCTTTTATGTTTATTCGCACATATAAATATGGCGGTAATGATTAACTCAAATAAGCATACTACATTCAAAACTTGGCTAAAGTACTTGTTTAAATCAAATGGTTTTAAAAATGTATGTAGTAAATAACAGAAGTAATGAAAGAAATGAAAAAAATAAATATCTTACCTTTTTGCAGCGAAAACGTTAAAGTGATCTCCCATGCAAACTCGATGCAATGGCCGCCGGCAACTAACTTCATGTTGATTAGTCTTGTCAAAGTTCACTATACCATAGAAAAAGAGACGGAAAAAAGGCGCGAACATTTCAAAAAAATAAGTGGCTCTAGGTACAAAGGGTGTCAAGGTACAACAGGTTCCCCTACACATTGCACCTGCCACATGAACGTTATCCATGATGCCTATCGTGAGGGGAACGGGTGACTCAGCTCTTCGCGAAGTTGCACGAGTGTGTGGACACGTACTTCGGTCAACTTCGGAGAGTACTTCGTCGAATTAACTTCGGGAATAGTGTGGAGGAGGACGTTTTAAGTCGTCATCAACGTAATGGAGTCTCAGTTTATCCGTCTACGAATTCAACTAGTCCGTTGATCAACGGTGAACCGTCTATTCGTTAATTGTACGTCGACGGTTGAATTAACTAGTTCGTTAATTCAACGCCCATCTCTAATTCGAAGTGAATAACGTCAAACTCAAACCAACATACAACAGAAGCGTCAAACGACAGGAATAAAAACAGTTTTGTATTAGAGTTCTATTCATATTGCACTTAGTTTATGATAAAACTGCTAAGATATGGACCCAGAAGCCGACATAACTTTACCAGCCCTTAAATTCTTGACTAGTGAAACTGAACATGTTTGTAGGTTATGTTTTTCTTTGACGGAGCAACAAGAAGTATCATTTGAAGACATTGTACGGCTTCAGAGGTCTTATTTGGATGAAACCCTCATGTTTGTAGATATGTTTCGTGAACTTGGTGTAAGTATATTAAAAATACAATAATTTACAAAGGCAAAGTTTAAGTATTTAGTTTTATGGCATGCTAAGACAGACCCCAGCCCAGGGGTTTAATGGTGTGCCTTGTTTAATCATTAAGACACCAATTTGTGTTTTATAAATAAATAAATAAGTAACGATAAAAAATGTTTCTCCAAGGAAACGTTCGCAATACAGTATGTTATGTTAAATAATGAAGTATTTACAATTTATTTAAATACTGAATATCACGCTCAATTATTGATTTTTTCTTATTTTAAACTAGATGAACTGTGCAACATCGTCTGCGTAACATTTCTCATTACTGCTCCGCCCCTATTGGTCTTAGCGTGATGATATAATTATAGCCTATAGCCTTCTTCGATAAATGGGCTATCTAACACTGAAAGAATATTTCAAATCGGACCAGTAGTTCCTGAGATTAGCGCGTTCAACCAAACAAACAAACTCTTCTGCTTTATAATATTAGTATAGTTTAATACCTAAAAATATATAGGTCAGTGGGTCATCTTAGGGGCGGATTTATACCTAGAATTCTATATTGCTGTTTGGTTAGTTTATTTATTAGGTATAAACTTATTTACTTATATTGTTAGTAGGGATACAGAAAGTCCAGATTAACACAAAAAAAAAAAAACATTGTAATGGTAGGATTGTAAGGTACCATGTTGTACCTACAACAGTTGTGTAGGTACTACTAAGTATTTTTCTATCTCAGAAATTATGTTGTTCCAGGTTGCGGAGGAACCTTCTTTACCTCAAGTCCTGTGCATGAACTGTGCCACTATGACCATTAACTCTTACCTATTCAAAAAATTGTGTCAGTCTTCCAATGATAACTGGAACACAATCCTTAACAGACTAAGCACAAGTTTAGACCAGTCTGAAAATATAGGTTCCAAGCAGGGTGTACAAACTGTATACATGGTGATAAAAGAAAACGAAAATCTCATGTTCACTAGCCGAAAACCGCACACTCTCATGAGTAAAAAGACGGCCCTAAGTAAAATAAGGGAACTTGTTAAAGATAAACGTTATAGGGTGAAGAAGCAAAAGAAATCTAATGTTATATGTGAGGAATGTGGTGAAAGGTTCAGCTCCAATTGCCACCTGGTCAAACACATGAAGGTTCACAGCAACTCCAAGCACCCCTGCTTGCAGTGCCCTAAAGTTTTCGCCTCCCAACTACAACTTGATGAACACAGCGAAAGAATGCATTACCCTAAGAAATTAAAATGTCCGAAGTGCTCTAAAATGTTTAGTACAAACAAAATGCTGACATTGCATGACAAACTACATCACGTGGCTGCAATATGTAAACTGTGCTTTGTTCAGTTCCCCTCGAAGAAAGACTTAAGAGCACATTTAAATAAGCATGAAGTAAACACTTGCCCACGTTGCAACAAAGCTTTCCTGAATAAACACACCTTTAAACTACACTTAAGAATTTGTGGTAAACTTGAGGAGCGACAACCAAGCTTCTTTTGTGATATTTGCAACAAAGGCTATGCTACGAAGAACGGTTTACGGACACATTTGAAAACAGACCATGGATTTGGATCTGTTCTATCTTGTAACTGGTGTGGGAAAAAGTTTGACGCTAAAAGTAGATTAAACAATCATATTGTAAAGCATACAAAGGCAAGAAACTTCCACTGTAGTCATTGTGGTGGGAAATTTGTGACACAGGCCGCTTTAGTTTACCACACTAGACTTCACACAGGTGAAAGACCTTTTCCTTGCGACTTATGCAGTGAAAGCTTTCTTTCGGCATCCCGGAGGATGGAACACAAACGGCGGAAGCATTTCGGTCCTACCAAAGAGTGTCACGTCTGCCACGTAAAGTTTGTCACAGGACATCAATTGAGGAAACATGTTCAGAGACACTACAATCCCCACAGCAAGTTGTTTGTGCCTGAGGCTGAAGCACCATTTGCAGTATATCCAAATAATAGTTTAAGTGTAAATAATAATGTTAAGTTACAACAGTACCCAAGCATTTCCAAGTTGTTATCAATGTAAATGTTGGTGTCAGAATGCAAGGTGCCTAGAATTTGGACGTCTTGTTCAAAAACAGAGAAGCACTGATATGGCAAAATCTGGGATTTAAAGATTAGATGAGAATGAGAGGCAGTGACTCTTAACCCTTAACTGCATGATTTTTTATTTTGGGCCGAGAAAAATCCCAGGGGTCCTAAATGAGGTGCACATTAAAGGAAAAATAATGAAAAAATCAAACTACAGTTTTTTGTGATTTTTTTTATTTTTATTTATTGATGTAATATTACATCATCATGCAAAATCGTCTTAAATTATCATACTAAGGAGTAGTATGAAAATCTGTGAAACAGTTGTTAGTTCCGTTCAAACATAGAGAGATATTGCATTTTGAGCATGCCCATTGGGTTGTGCCTTTACATTGAGGAAGTTTACAGCGTAAACGCTTTGAAAATATGGGCCAGTGCGCAACACCATCTGAACGCACGTCCTTACAAGGAAGCGGATGAGCTGGTCCTCTTCGTTTCTTAGCTTGTTCTTCTAAGCAGCTGTTGCTTGGCCGACCTCTTTTGCTACCGTTGCTTGTTCCCATATTGCACAGGGCATCTGCCAATTCATTTCGGAACTCTCCTAGATTTGGCAGTTGCTTTTTGGGGGTACCTTTTGCAGTCATGTTTTTCTTGAAGAGAACCCACGAGTTGATGACGGCGAGGTCTAGCAAATGGTAAAATAGTCTCATATACCATTTTTTACTTTTGACTCTTATACGATACCATCCCAAGTAACTGTCCATGAGGTCAACTCCCCCCATGTGCATATTATATTCTTGTACCACTTTAGGGCATGGGACGTCAATTTTCTGTTTCAGTTTTTTATCGAACCGTTGCACTTTACCTGCTGGTTCTGCACCAACATACGTAGATAATAAAGTTACTACCTTATTATTCTTCCAAACAGTAGCTGAGAAGTCCACGCCATCGTGATGAGCCACTTTTTCTTCGTAGGTTCCTCGGGGGACGGAAGTTTTCATGAGCGTCTTTTTATCCGGAAGTCGACAGTTAGGTAAACGGTTTTGCTGGACAGTGCCGACACAGTGGATACCCTGCTTGGACAAGTAGTAGGCCAAAGGCAAAGAGGTGTATAAGTTGTCAAAATATATGACGTGATTTTGCTTCCGCGGTACTACTCTGACCAGACGCAAGACCACATTGTTTGTGATCCCTAAATCAGGTTCGTCAGCTGGCTTGTCTTTGGTATTGTCTTGTCCAGAATAGACTTCAAACCGGTAGGCATAACCCATCAGGCTGCATAGTACAAATAGTTTGTAACCCCACTTGTGAGGTTTATAGGGAAGGTGTTGTTTGAGGAAGTGAGATATTTTTGTTGCACACATTTGCTCGTCTATGGAGAGGCGCTGGTCTACAGGTATCGATGAAAAAGTCTTGTTCAGGTGGTCTATTACCGGACGTATCTTATGGAGGCGGTCGTGATCTGGGTGTTCCTTCGGTAAATGATGCTCATTATTATTGAAATGCAAGACTGACCTGATTGCCTCAAATCTGTTTATCGACATAGTGGCTTTTATCGGCGGGTATCCAAACTTGTCGTGCCAGTATGACCGCACGCTTTGAAAATGCTGCACAGACATGAATAACAAAGATCCAATATACTTTTTGAGGTCTGCAACAGTGATAGTAATGGGATTGGCAACATTTTCTTGCACTGAATATAAGTTAGACTCATCTACTATCTTTTGTAGGAAATCTGGTGTAAAATAGTGCAGAAAACATTTGTAGGGTGTATCTAAGTTGGCTATTTCAGTATCTAGTGTAGATGTGGGCTCATGTACAATTTTGCGCTCATCGAACGTCATGCTACCAGTTTTCCATATAATCTGACGCTTATCGAAGCTATTGAAGATACATGCACCTGAACTTGGCCCTGGATCAGCATCTTGAACTAAGGGAGGGTCATCTTCGTCATGTGGAATAGGATCCTCACATTCGGGAACCAAATCTTCCATGTCATCTGAGATCAAGTCCTGTAGGTACGAGTTGCTGAGCATTGGCATAAAAATTCTCTTCATCGTCATCTTCTAGGCCGTCTTCTGAGACGTTGCCGTCTTCCAACTTCAATATCCTTTCAATGTCATCATCTCTCACCTGGCTTCGTGACATTGTGCTAAAAGAATATACATGCATGAAAAAAAAAACCACCACCAAGTGTGAAACGTTTCGCAACAGCTTCATACCATTGAAATCGTGATTATATAGTGAAAAAATACCCGTAAGTAACAATAAAACGTACATAATACATTCATTACAGTTATATTATAGCAAAACAGACGAAAAAAAGTCATACTTATTCCATACTATTAATATTTTACGCCAATTTCCATGATGATGTATTACTACATCATAAACAAAAATGATTATTTTCAGCAAGTTACAATGCTAATACAATACCATTTCTACATACCTGTGTTGATGCCGGAAACTATTTTTGTTTATTATAATTCAGATTTTTTGCCAAAAAAACATTCACTGCAACTGTGTCGAAAACCGAGATTTGCAATTTGGCGCCAAAAAACTTGTCACGTCAATGTCATGTAAGAAAAAAAATGTCTATTGCGTTAAGGTCACTGACGTATAGTTAAGGTGCGTTTATACGTGTCAATTAGACCTTTGACAATACTTAAAAAAAAAAGCAAGTAGGTGGGGTTGCTAGATAAAAATATATTCGACGAAAAGGAAACTGATGTAATATTACATCATTACGTTAGGTAGGTAATTACATGCCTTCTTCAAATCAATTTGGTATATAATTTAGGTGTAAGGTAAAAATAAGCTGCCTTGAATGTTGTTTCAGTCACATTAAAAAACAGAATATTGTTGTACCTAGTTTTACGACGCAGACAGGTGTGTCCGTTACCGCAGCAAAATCATGTCGAAAATAGTCATTTAAACCATATAGATAATTAGTTGGCCAGCTTCTGTAATTGTTGCACACATTTTTAAATTTGTTGCGTTTATAGGTTTTTAGTTATTTCGCAAAAACATTTTCTGCTGGGATAACGTTACTGCAGCAAAATGTTTTTCTTTTAAAGGTCTCAGCACACATATGGGATCGGAAAGGGATTGTAACCGTAACGCCTTTCACCTCGCTGTCAACCAGGCGTCAACCTACCGTATGCACGTAACGAAAGCGTATCAGCAGCGCCTGTACCACAGTATAAATATGGACAGTACGGAAACTAAGCCTAGTTCCCCCTCTCAGATTAGTAGGATTCGCCGGCCACGGCACACCCTCACAGATCCCGACGATCCCATCACCCTCCTCCAAGAAAGTTGTAGGGAAACGAGTACCTTAAATAAACACAAGCACAGACCGCGATCCGTATTCCGACCTCGCCGCCGTGGTCCAGCGCGACGACCCTGTAAATCTCTTAAGTTAGATTCAAACACAAAATAACGATGCAAAGGGAGAAACATATTGAAGAAGTGAGAAAATATCCATATTTATATGACTTAAGTGACGCTAAATACAGTAATAGTATAAAAAAGGACGAGGCTTGGAAACAAATAAGTATTACTTTAAAGCAATCTGGTAAGTACCTACTCCTATTTAATTTTTTATCTAATGTTTTTCGCGTATGTAGGTATGTATGGGAAATAAAACAGTTGTGATTAATATAATTTATGTGATTATTATAATGTAAAATTTAACTGTAATATCCATTAAGAATTAACATTAATATTTAAAGCTAAAAGCTACAATTCTGCCATGGTACTCGTCCGGTAGAAGTTTGAAAATATGTTTTGAACATTTCACGTACATTAAAAGCAGTAGCCATATGGGCACCACTAATATTTGGTAATTGACTTAACAATCGGTCTTCGCCGAATTCAACTGCAATTTCATGTTCTGTTCTGTTCGGTTCCTGTAAATTCATCTCAATGTTATATGTCCTCATCATGTTGTGTAAAATACAAGTTGTTAATACCACTTTATCTACAAACTTTGGATGCAATTTAATATTTTTGTTGTAAATTGCAAATTTTTGATATAAAATTCCAAAAGCGTTTTCAACAACCCTTCTAGCTCGTGATAAGCGGTAATTATATTGCCGTTCAGGATCTGATAGTCTCCTTCTATTTGAGCGAGGATATGGTCTTAATAAATATGTCTTCAATGGAAATGCCTCGTCTCCCACAAATACATGTGGCATTGCATGATTAGTACCTGGTAATGGTTTGTCACATGGAATATTTAATGTGTTTCTTTCAAGTGCCTTTCCAAATGTAGATGACGAATAGATTCCGCCATCGCTGTTTTTTCCATAGGCTCTGTCATCTTCCGCTATGAATCTGTATTCAGGATCAACTATAGCTAACAAAACAATAGAAAATGTTTTTTTATAGTTAAAAAACAACGATCCACTATTGGGAGGTGCAATTATATTTACATGTTTGCCGTCAATGGCGACTATGCAATTCGGAAAGTTCCATTTATTTTTAAATCCTTCTTCGATTCCTTGCCATGCGGCTGTAGTTGGTTGAGGTATATGAATTGGCATTAATTTATTTATTATTGCATTGCACACATCTATTACTATCAAACGAATAGTTGATTCTCCTAAACGGAAGCTCGATGATAAATTAGTAAATGTAGATCCAGTTATGAAGTACCTGCAACAATCAATGTATATTTATATAATACGTGTATATGTTTATGTGAATGTGTGTGTGTACGTACTCCCTTTCACACATACCTACATTATGTAACTACATACGCTTGACATAGTTAACCATGATTTATTTTATTTCAGAATCTGAATGCAAGAAAACTTGGTTAAATCTTAGAGAGTCTCACCGACGAGCTATGAAGAAGCGTAAAACTAAGAGTGGTCAGGCAGCCCCGACGACGAAAAAGTGGACCTTTGAAGATGAAATGAGTTTTTTAGTACCTCATTACAAAGAAAGAAATACGATCTCTTCGGTTGATTATGATGACGATTCAGATGTTAGCAGTTTCTTGGGTAATGATGATTCACAGAACTCAATAAACATAATTCAGTCTCCAGAAAACTCACAACCGGAAACTTCTGCACTTTCGCCGCGTCCTAAGTCTTCTGCATCTTCAGTTACATCCAAAACTTCAAAAAAAAAAGTAGAAAGCAATTCAGCGTCACAAACTTTAATGAAATATTTATTAAATCACAACGAAACCAAAAAAGAAGATGAGATAGAAACATTTTTTAAGAGCATTGCGACAACGGTTAAAAAATTTTCTGAATATAACCAAGCGGTTATAAAAAGTAAAATATATAACGCAGTTTCGGAAATGGAGTTAAAAGAAATCGCAGAGAAACAAAGCTATTACAGTTATCGCAACCCTTACATTCCCCAAAGAGAAGATGACATGCCTCGAGGTTATACCACTCTAAATAACATTAGCCACGAGATACAATCAACATCTGGCGCTTCAAACATTGATGATTTTAATATGTCAAACTTAGAAGAAAATGGCACGTCAAATGCTGACGATCTTAATACTTCAAACATTCTTTAATTTATACAATGATTGTATTTTTGTTGTAGCGCTATTTTTGTTAAATTGCCATAATTTTTTGATTTTATGATATCTTTTAGAATGATAAAAAAATATGTGATTTATGAGTATTTTTTAACCTAAACTAAAAAAAAGTTGCAGTTACTAACCCATACGTTTTGAATATTGTAAAATAGTTGTTATAATTTTGGTGTACAATAAAGTATATTCTATTCTATTCTATTCTTACGCACACACACAAAATATACACACACACATCAGACATAACACGTACACCCCCCGTACACACCTGATCGCTAATGAGGGTTGCGTTCCAAAACAAATAATTTTATCGACAGAGGGTAAAAATTAATCTATCTCGGAGTTTCGGAACCGAGTTTTCTTTTGTACACTTTATAGTACAGACGCCAGCACATCAACCTACTACAATCTGTCAAAATTCTTTAATAGATTTTCAACTTTATCGCTAAAGCATTAGGTTCAAAGTTGATTGGGAAAAGCTGGCGTCTGTACAATTATTTTTGTAGACCAGATTAAAAATTCCAAAAACAAATGCAATTTCTCACCTTAACGTTACAGCTAGTTATTCTTCGGGCGATATTGTTTCTCTGAATGTTGTATTCTTCTTCCTTATACATTCATCTATAGACTGCAATATGTTATAAAAGAGATATTTCGGCATATGAAAATAAATATAAAATTTCTCTTCATCATCCATCAAATGTTTTTTTATAGTCCGAAATTCCCCTTCAGTACTCCTTGCTTTATTCATATTGTGTACCCAATATCTTTTCCTTTTTTTCTTGCTATTTTCTTTTTCCTCTTCATCAAGTGGGTACTATGGCTATGATAGCCAACTCACGTATTGTAAACCAAGACATAATCGTGCGCTACACTTAACGTTTGGATTCAAACTGATCTGGTGCCAACCAGGTCAGCCAGCGGGCGGCGAGGCGTAAGCGCGGTGTCGCCTAGCCGTAGCCGAGTTGACGTACAGGCACAGTATAAATATGGACAGTACGGAAACTCCCTACAAACGCTCGAAACGGCACACTCACACAGACATGCGCACCGACGAGACTTTTCGGTGCCCGTCGCGGTACTCTCAGTAGTGAGTGCCGCGGACCGCGTCAAGACGAGTGGTCACATTTAAGTTTAGCCCCGCGATCTTTTAAAAAATGCCACGAACGTATATACCTATATATATGCGTAGTGTATACCTACGGCTGTTTGAACTCGGCATCATCACAACCGGAGCTAACGTATTTTAAACTTCCTGCTGATTTTGAAAGTCGTTATCGAAGTATAAGTCCGTGTGATCGATCAAAATGAATTCGTGAACTTCAAAACTATTAGGTAAGTACTACTACTTCTTGTAAATCCAAGATGGCGCCTGCTATAGGTATTATTTTTTCGTCATGGGTGTCGTTTCCATGGTTTTCGAGGGTGTTGAAGCCGATAGTGATGTCAAAACGTGAATCCAAGATGGCGGCTGCAATAGGTACCAATTATTTCCTCATGGGTGTCATTTTCATGGTTTTCGAGGGTGTTGAAGCCGAAAGTGATGTCAAAACGCGAATCCAAGATGGCAGCTGCAATAGGTACCAATTTTTTCGTCATGGGTGTCGATTCCATGGTTATCGAGGGTGTTGAAGCCGAAAGTGATGTCAAAACGCGAATCCAAGATGGCAGCTGCAATAGGTACCAATTTTTTCGTCATGGGTGTCGATTCCATGGTTATCGAGGGTGTTGAAGCCGATAGTCATGTCAAAACGCGAATCCAAGATGGCAGCTGCAATAGGTACCAATTTTTTCGTCATGGGTGTCGTTTCCATGGTTTTCGAGGGTGTTGAAGCCGATAGTGCTGTCAAATCGGGAATCCAAGATGGCGGCTACAAAGGTACCGAGCACCCGAAACGTTTTCGTCCAACAGCGGCTCGCGTACGCTCCCGCCAAAACTTGTAAAAGGTTACGCCGTAATGACAAAGTTAGTGCTACAAGTTGTTGAGTGTTAATATTAAATTGTTTTCCGTGTTTCAACTATCGTCTTTTGTCGAGATTAACCAACGTCATGAGATTACCTATTTAAATTGTAATTGTAAGCTAGTTATTCAAATTCGATTGCTTGATCACTACAGAACAAAAATTTAAAAAATAAAATAAACAAAAACATTAAAAGTGATAACCCTATTGCTTCAATGGAGCGTAGGTATTTATATTCTCAACTAGGCTTAGTTTTTTTTTTTTTTTTGGATTATGGCCTCTCGCAGCTAACGACTCTAGAGAGCCTCAGCTACTTAACCGGACTTGCCTGTGGTGGCCTAGGTGAATTTAAGGCCCCCAGCCAAGGCTATATAAAATATACTAAAACTCCGCTCGCTGAGGGCACCCCCTGTGGGGTACGGACCTCGACTCAGCGGCATCGTTTGGGGGAGGGCAGCAAGGGACTGGCTGGGACATGTTTCCATTATTTGGGGAGTTTAAAGCTAAAGGCTCAGCTTCGCGGGCTGGCTCATTTGGCAAAAGACGGGGGGGAGATTTACAGGGTCGTCGCGCTGGACCACGGCGGCGAGGTCGGAATACGGATCGCGGTCTGTGCTTGTGTTTATTTAAGGTACTCGTTTCCCTACAACTTTCTTGGAGGAGGGTGATGGGATCGTCGGGATCTGTGAGGGTGTGCCGTGGCCGGCGAATCCTACTAATCTGAGAGGGGGAACTAGGCTTAGTTTCCGTACTGTCCATATTTATACTGTGGTACAGGCGCTGCTGATACGCTTTCGTTACGTGCATACGGTAGGTTGACGCCTGGTTGACAGCGAGGTGAAAGGCGTTACGGTTACAATCCCTTTCCGATCCCATATGTGTGCTGAGACCTTTAAAAGAAAAACATTTTGCTGCAGTAACGTTATCCCAGCAGAAAATGTTTTTGTGAAATAACTAAAAACCTATAAATGCAACAAATTTAAAAATGTGTGCAACAATTACAGAAGCTGGCCAACTATAATTATCTATATGGTTTAAATGACTATTTTCGACATTATTTTGCTGCGGTAACGGATACCAGACAGGTTAATCTGACATGAGCCAAACAAAGTATTTTTAAAATTATACTAATTTATTAATAAAACAATTTTACCCTGGCACACTTGAATTATTGCTTCTAACTAATAAAGTCCTTCGAGGTTAAGCAAATAAACTTGTGAAAATGAATGTACATAGTAAAACATCACATGTGTAATTAATAACAATTGTTTTATTAAAGCAAAGTCCTAACATCTAAAATAAAATATGGATTTTCTCTCTTAATATATTAAGAAATTCAGAATTTAGACAGGCTTGCAAGTAGAAAAAGATCTGACACAAGCCTTGAACAAAAACTATAACTAACTATATCAAGGGTGTAGCTACCACTGTATCAAAGGCCCATGGACTACAAGGGGCGCAAAGCTATACATTTAGTCCCTTCATACCCTTCGTTGCCTGCGAAGACAGTACAGAGCTAGTAGGGCCTGTCTAAACAATACTTCTATGAACGCCCCCCCCCCCCCCCCAATGTTTTATACAGGGCGCCTTCGAGACTGGTACACTGTACTACACTAATGCTAATGATTCCCGGAAAGCCCACTTGATATAGGAATAAATGATTTAAACACATAGTCAATTGAGTAGTGAATCAGAACAGGCTTTGATTTTCTATTGACAGTTCTGATGACCCACATTCTTGTTACAAGTCTCCAAGCCTAACCCTCATATTCTCAACAGCTGGTAGATTTGGAGGGATGAGACTCCTGCCAGCATACAGCTTGTTTGAAGGATCATGATGTTTCTTTATATGCTGCTTCAAGAAGTTGGGGGTGAAGAATTTGCGAGAGCATATCTCACACATAAGGGTTGGACCAACGTGTTTGAATTTAATATGTTCAGCCCTAGCTGAGGCATTCACAAATTTCTCATCACACAATGTGCAACTATATGGCTTGTCTCCTGTGTGTCTCCTCGTATGGTACAACAATGCCTCTTTGGAAACAAACAGTCTACTACACAGGTCACACTTGAAATTCTTTTCACCTGTATGCTTCACCATGTGAACTTTCAAGTAGCTGGGAGCAGTGAACTGCTTATTACAATATTTACAAGTGTGTGGCTTAGCATCTCCATGAACAAATCTATTGTGGACCCGCAAACCTCCAGGAGTACTGTAGCCTTTCCCACACTGGTCACAAAAATATGTCTTCTCAATTTTACTCCTTATTGGATGTGGATCCAACATGTCTTCCAGACATAACTTTACATGTTTCAAGAAGAACCCTTTAGTGTTGTAGCTTTTTCCACACTTTGGACATTCACTTTTGGAGATGTGTTTTTGCTCGTGGATCTGCAACTTGTCTAAACTTTTGAATGACTTTCCACAGTCCTTGCATACAAACACTCCATGAGATTTATCCTGATGTTGTTTCAAGCTTTCTTCGGTGCACCTAAATTGATTGCATTCAGAACACTCATACTTTTGCTGACTGTCTTCATGATCGGCCAGTTCACCCACATCGGCTACAGTTTCATAGCATTTCTCACAAGTGAGTATGTCATGAATTGATAGGTTATGCACTCTGAGCTCCAATATGTCTTCAAATTGTTCATTACATTTAGTACATTGAAAAATAGTAGTTGATTCAGCTTTCCTTTTCTTCTTCTTTGGTTCATTGTTCACCAAAATAAGTTGAGACTCATGTTCACTGACTGATATGTACATAGTTTGATCAGTATTTGTGGTGTCGATATCAACAGACAGTGTGTTAGACAGATTATTAAATACATTATTTAGAACATTGGTTGAGTTCTCACACAATTGTAGGAACTTTACAGATTCAAGTACTTTTTCTACACATGGCATGCACACTGCATCAATCCCCGGAATCTCTTCACAGATCTGAAAACAGAAATAATCTATACTAATATTTATAAAGAGGTAAAGTTTGTGTAGTTTTTGTAGGGAGTAATCTCTCTTTTTTTACCAATAGAAAGCCACGTTATTTGTTAATGTCATAGGCTATAAATAAACCCGAAAAATACCGCCCAAAGAAGTGGGCACGGGTCTGCTAGCTATATTTAAGAACACGTAACTTAATATTTGAGTGACACTAGTTTTAGACGTCAATGATTGTGTGTTATTCAAACATATTACAAGCAGAATGCCTGATACAATACTGACAATGCTTACAGGTATAGTAACTCTCCTACGAGTATCAGTGTCATCTATACTAATATTATAAAGCTGAAGAGTTTGTTTGAACGCGTTAATCTCAAAACCACAGGTCCGATTTGAAAAATTCTTGCAGTGTTAGATAGCCCATTAATCGAGGATACCTAGGTATATATCATCATGCTAAGACAAATAGGAACGGAGCATTCATCGAAAATGTGACGAGACGAAGTTGCGTGGGGCAGCTAGTAAAATCATGGTAAACCTATAATATTTAACTCAATAAATCTTCAAGTAGGCAACAAAAATCTAGAACATCTAATGTTTTGTACTTACTTCAGCCCCTAAAAGTTTTGTTATAACTTCAGAGAGTGCTTGATAAATCCCATTCGATTCAAACGATACGGAATCATGAAAACGCACATAATGTTCTTGAATATCCTCTAAGCATAACCTGCAATGGCTGTACCGATTTTCACTTAGTATGTTAGACACAAGCACATTTAATTCGGATTCTTCGATCATTTTCACAAACAAATCCAAAACAATAGCGTTAATATTATTGTTTGGTGAAATTAAACAAACTTTAGTTCGGTTCAACTTCAAAGTAGAGCGCGCGTTAAAAATTTTCGTTCAAGAACCTCCCCACGTACTAGTACGTAGATCAATCGTCGCCATGAAACAAAATGGCGGCGATAAATGCTTTTCTACCACACTTTTTCTAAATGATAGGTTTTGTTTCCGGGTTAATTTCCTCAAAAAATGTTTGAAAAAGGATCTCTTTTACTTGATAAACGTTTACGTAGTTATTGCTGTTATAGCGGAAGATAGATCGAATGTACATTTCCAATTTTTACCTTGCAACTTTCGTGGATTTTTTTTTACTTGACTTTTTTTGTTGGTCTGAGCTTGACACATACCTTGATACCGCCGTACCTAGCCGAGAGCGCGAGAGCGTTTATCACACAGACGTATAAATCATGTTTTACCCCATATCTATCTGTTATTGATCATAAAATTATCTATAAAAATGTACCGGAACCCATACTTTTATGGGTTCCGTACCCAAGTAAAAATAACTTTAATTTCGGAAGTCGGTGAAGAAACTAACAAAAACACCGACTTTCGAAATTAAAGTTATTTTTTACTTTGTAGTGTTTTTTTTTTGGAAGTCGGTTGTATTTTTTTTTTTGTTTTTTTATTTTTCACTTTGTAGTGGTACCTACCCCATCCATACCTAACAACACCACTGCAAAATCGCAGAAAAGCAATATATGCAATTTCGATTACTTGGATGACATAAAACAATCATCCAAGTAGACGAATTCCAGCTATTTCGATTTAAAATCCACAGTTCGTAACTGATTTCGATAAAATTTAAATGGGACCAATCTGCAAGTATATCCTTTCAGATAAAACAAGATTTTTTCAAATCGGTTCATAATTGTCGGAATTATGAGGTAACAAACATAAAAAAAAGTTAAAGACCCGTAATGACAGCCACAACCCATCTAGGTGTAAAGTTCTCATCAATACAAATTAGTCAAACCCAAACACAAGATAACTGCTGCAAATCGTTGAGGAATTCCCTCGACTGTCTTTCGGCTCCATCATCAGATCGACTCCAAACCTTCATTCTTCATTAAATTGTAGTGCTTTAAAATACTTAATGAAAAAATTAACAAACGCACTAGTTGCCTGTCACTAGTGGACTTATGTCAACATTGCATTGAACTTAAAATTTAGTCCTGTTTAAAATGAGCCCAAAGACGACTACGGTGCTGTCATTTCAAGGTTTGTACTTTTTCTGATGCTCCTGGCTTCAGTATCAGGTCTCTATGTAGGTACTTCGGTGTTCCTCATTAACAGTACGTTAATCCACACATCGAGCCCTTTTCAATGAGCCTAAACACGATATATCTGCTTTTAGCTGTCGAGGAGTTAGGGACTCTGCAGCATCAGTAGTGCGATTCACTAAGGCAGAACATCTTTACAACCAAGAAATCATCGTTGAAACATCTGATGTGGCATATATTTATCAGATGTTTCAACGATGATTTCTTGGTTGTAAAGATGTTCTGCCTTAGTGAATCGCACTACAGGGCATGACTTGATGATCATGAGACCAAATGTATCTATCAAACATCAAAACAATTTACTAAAACAATCCTTGCCTGTTCGAGTAACTTCTTACTGTTAAGGAGTTGTACCTTCCATCATCAGCCCAGCTACCTGAGATGGTGACAACCATACGCAAATACACAAGATACTTAATAAAATATGCGGAAAATAGTAAGTAAACCGATAAAATTTGAGGGTTGCCCTCGATTTCTCTAAGATCCCATCATCAGATCCTAACTTGGTGACAGTGGGACCACCTCAGAACTATCTACTTTCGAACTAAAAAAGAATTTTGAAAATCCGTCGACAATTGGTGGAGTCTTCGATGAACAAACATACAAAAAAAAAAACATACAATCATCCGAACATAGTACCTCCTCCTTTTTGTGAAGTCGATAAAAACGGGACCCTATTACTAAAGGTGAACGCAGACTTGGCCGCACCGCACGCGCCGTAGTCTTCGCATTCGAATTCTTTATATGAAGTTCTATGCAACCTCGCACACCCAGTCCCTGAAACGACCGAACTCCCCAAGCCGCAGCTGATGACGTCATCAACGCCGGCCCGCACGCAGCGGACGCTGCGGCTAGCGCGGCGCGGATGACGTCATTCGCATCCACGGCGCGAGCCGAACCGGAGCAGGAGGATGTGCGTGTGCAATTGAAAAAGTTTATTTTGTGTTTTGTCTTGTTATTTTTGTGGTTCTAATATTTTTAACAGCTGATAAACTTAGTTCTGGTCATATTATGAAAATAATTGAAAAAACCGCTTATCATCATTCAATAAATCGGGAAATAAATTAATATGAAATTCCCCAAATAGCGGCCGTTTTAAGTTGATGCTATGAATCCACATTTTTTTAACTCTTTTTTGTATTTCGTTTTCGTCTTCCTCTAATAATAAACAACTGACAACAAATTTTGTTCGTCAAGAGCCATACTGTAGTACACGCCCACTTTTAATTTATATTACAAACTGAATGAAAGAAATCAAGTGCGATGCGTGCGGCGACGGGAACGACTGCGGTGCGGATCGATGAAGATGTGATGACTGCGGGGAATGCGGAAACTGCGGTGCGGCCAAGTCTGCGTTCACCTTAAGGGCGCTTTCACATTTTTTCTTGAATTTTAGCGTTTTATTCGAATTTTGATGTGTGATTTTGCTTTATATATAGCCTTAAAAAAATAAAAATATGCCTGGGTACAGGTCGCGTCACATAAAAAGAACGCTGCATGAAAGTGGGGGGGGGGAGGGGTGTTTGCACACTCGTTCACGAAAGTACTAGGCCTATTGTTTTATTTTTGAACTAGACTTTCGCTCGCGGCGTCGTATATTGGTTATTGGTAGGTAAATTGAAAAATTATATATGCTGGAATATCATTAAATTGAATTAAATACATGTTTGATTCAGTGTAGAATGTTAAATCTAATTACCAAAACTTGAGTAAATGTTTTTTACTATTTTATTTATGAATCTTTTTAACCTTTGCCTCTGCGGTCCGTTTCAAGCATTGTTTTAAATTATCAACTGCATTATTATCAGCTTCTCTCTTCATAAAACAATATACGTCATATATAATTTTTCTCTCTTTTCTATATAAAACTTTTGTGCGCGATGAAATTTTGAGAACGAACGTGACACAGAGCCGGCGGGAAATAAAGGTCGACTGACGAACCAATAGCGCACCGGCGATCACACGGCGCGCCCCGCGCCCCACCTCATACCACCAAATAGATCGATAAATCGCCTAATGCGCAGCTTCACCGCCAGCGTTCTTTTTACATGACGCGACCTGTAGCGTGGAAACGTGTACTTAGCGCGTTTTTTGAACGTGGTTTCCCCAGTGGGCCTACTCCACTGGTCAGTTGAGATCACATAATATAGTAGTTGAGGCACTAGTGAGGTCACTAATGTTATGCGTAGTATCTCTATGTACCTACAGTACGAATATTCTAACTTTACCCATGCGAAGTTGGCTGTTAGTGACGACCCCAGGTTCCATCGCGTAGAAAAGTGTTACGTTCGTAGATTATGTTTTTTTTGTGTACGTGTTATATTTGAATTTTGAAAAAATGCATGCAATAACAATAACACGATCACAAAGTAACACAACAAACACATACACTACAAGAAAACACAAAATACAAGTCGAACAGTAAGAAAAAACCAGAATAATTCATTAAAACAATAACAACGTTTAACACTTTTCGCACCAACAGTCGTATTGCATTGAGGAAGCGAGGCACAAGTATGCATCAAACGTATACGAGTGACTGAGACAGCATATGCGACGACCCGCGCATGCGCTTTTCTATGTTTCTTGTCAAATTGACATCCTGCGCAATCGATTGCGACGTACTTCGCATGGGTAAACTTAGATTATTCGTACTGTAGTCTGTGCTGATGTTTGTTGAGTTCAGTATCTCTATGTAGTCTGTGGTTGAGTTGCTGACACTGACAAACAGTTTGTTTGTTGACAAGGTTTGAGGTTGACAACGTTGACAAATAAAATACATAATATTATTTAGAGGAATTATTAATGTAGTTAATAAAATGCATATTTTAATTAATATACTACGCGGTGTTTTGTCTAATACATCCAATTGTTGCTTGTGCTTTAATGCAATAAGAGAAAATGAAACCTCTTTTAATATTAATGACGAGGTTTCTCTGCGCATTGATGTCGAAACGACTGAAGTATTGTATGAAATAATATATACTGTATTAGGAGACACAGTGAGTATTTTTAAAAAAATAATAAATAGCATCTAGAAGGAACTTAAGGCCAACTTGCCTTCCTTAAGATCCCAACTGCTTCGCAAACGATTTACAATAATTAACTTTGTATGTTTCAGGTTTTGGAAAGCATTTCCGCACACAATATAATTTGCCAGAAGTGTACAGGCACAGTTATCAACTGCTATAAATTCATTCAACAATGTCACAAAAATATAGAGCAGTTACACAGTACAATAGATGCCCTCCAGAAACATGCCCAAGGAAGTGTAGAAAAATATGATTACAAGTCATTATTTGTTGCTCTACATGCGGATAACTATAATGTGGAATTATATTATGATAGACATCAAAACTACCACAATCAAACTGTACTACACAAGAGATTTATGAGATTATACAATGATTCCCAAGATTTAACAATTGATTTTGAACTGGCATCAAACAATACTCCTGATAATATTGACAGTACAGTGCATAGAAGAACACAAAGTGGTATTTTGCAATATATTGAACTTTATGACATAGTCCATGATAAGGATGACCTGACTAATCTCAAATGTAAGGTTTGCTTAAAAGTGTATCCGTCAGTCATGAAAATCAAACAACACTTCCAAAGAATGCATGCACCCAAAGATTTTAAATGCTCTCAATGTCCAAGAAGTTTTGGGTCTCCAAAATTGTTAAGACAGCATACAAAACTCAGTCACTGTAATGGGGTCTGCAGCCAATGTGGCAAAACATACACCAACATGTACTCACTTAGGCATCATGAACGAAGACACAGTACAGTTACCCTTGTTTGTCAGACATGTGGTAAGGTTTATAAAGGAAAGCAAGCATTCAAAAACCACATAGAGCAGAAATTGTGCAAAAAAATGAGAAAATCAAATGCAGACGCAAAGTTCTGCTGTGACTATTGTGGAAAAAAGTATGCTCAGAAGACAGCGCTAAGAGTTCACATTCGTTTAGAACATGAAAATGGTAAAGCCTTGATTTGTGGCTGGTGTGGCAAGAAACTCAGTTCTACAAGCCGTTTAAAGGATCACATTATAAAACATACAAAACAGAAGAATTTTGAATGTGAACAGTGTGGAGGAAAATTTGTATCAAAGATGTCTTTGCTGTATCACACAAGGACGCACACAGGCGAAAAGCCATATAAATGTGAATTTTGTGATAAAGCATTTTTGTCAGCTTCTCGTCGTTCTCAACATGTGAAGCGACACCATACACAATCTAACTTAGAATGTGATATGTGTCACAGAAAATTCAATGATAATACAAGTTTAGTTCGACACAGGAAGAAACATTTTGATGTGAGAAGTAGATTATATTTTATCCCTCCAGCTTCAGGTGATTTATCATCAAATACTGGAGATTGTGTATGATTTAATACCCCAAAATAAACTGAAAATAAAACTAATAATAACAATAACTTGAAATGCCTATTCACTGATTATGTTTTATTAATCCTCCTATCTCAAATGAAATCATTAAAACATTGAAACCAGTCACAGATTGGACCAAAAACTTTATTTACACAAGGTTTCACCAGTACCACCCAGATTCCAAGCCTACCAGTTTCTTTTTTGCAACCATTTTAGCGATTAGCTTCCTGAACACATCACTTGCATTTTCAACCACTGCTGATACACCAAAATCCATGGTACTCATTGTAACTGGGGTTACTAGAAGATAAAAACACCAGGATTACTACAGCTACCCTTACTGTGTCAGACTTTGATAGTGTAAAAATATAGTTATGGGTGGTAGATTGTTGGTAGGGTATATTTTATTGAAATTAACAGAACATCATGTAGTCGTTATCTAATGGAAGCAATGGTGGTGCTATATAATTAATATGAAATGCCTGTGTACTATTTACCGCGTGTTATATTTTTGTTTGCAATTCTTTTTTTCGTACTGTTCTTGCTGCATTCAGTTTCTGTGATGTTGAACTATAAATAACAGATGAAATGTTATTTCTTTCTAAGTTTTCCTTAGGGTGAGGCCCCATTAGTGCGTTGCGCTACGTTGCGTCGCGTCGTCGCAACGGAACAACGCATTGTATGCCACACCTGTGTTGCGTTGACGCTGCGCCAACGCAACGCAAGAGGGTATGCACGCCGTCGCAGCTGCGTCTGTCGTTACGCTCGTCTAGCTTTAGAACCTCTAGCAGTGGATCACTGTCCGTCGTCGCAGCGGAGCTCCGACAACGCAGCGCATCACCCTCCCTCCCGCTTCGTCTCTTGTCCGTCGATCCGTTGAAACGTCGCGCGCGACGACGCAACGGTCTAATGGGGCATGTCATAAAAAATATATGGAGAACGACGCAACGACGACGCCGCGACGACGCAACGCACCGCAACGCACTAATGGGGCCTCGCCCTTAGTTGTACCTATGCTTAGTTGTACCTATGAGATACACAGTACTTGATAATAATAATAAAATACGTGTAACTGTACATACCGTGGACATAACCATCAGAAATATTATAAAATTGAACCGAAAATCCATTTTGTTTATTAGTTTTAGTAAAATGATGATTCCCAAAACAAAAGTAAAATTGACGTATTTTACTTCAAAACTCGCGCTTAATTTTTTAAGTCAGAATGTCACTGACGTATCATTTATATGTCAGTGCACAATGTACAGACGCCAGCACATCAAGCTACAACAATTTGTCAAACTTCTTTAATAGATTTTCAACTAAACTCGTTAAGCTTTAAGGTTCAAAGTTGACTGGGAAAATTTGACAATTCCGTGTAGCTTGATGTGCTGGCGACTGTACTTTTAAAAATGTCAGCATCTTACGTTTTATTTCCATTGCAACAAAATTACAGAGAAACTCTCAAAAATGTTATATGGTTTGTAGAATAGAGTTTTTCAGTCAATTAATATTCATTAGAATATTAGAAATTAAATTTTAGTAGCAAAAACATTCATACAAGTAACTCTTGTGTATACAAAATCATTGGCATCATTGCAAAACATCAGTGCTATCAAAACGCATTATTGAAATCCGCCGATTCAAACCACTAGATGGCGGACCTTTAACCTACGAGCCTTCTGATTGGTTGAGAGGCAGAGTGCATCTCTTTCTTTTTCGACGGCAAGCAAAATGGCCGCAGCTCGTTGTGATACGACAGACGTGTTGGGTATTTTGCGTGATGTCGTCTGTTATCCTTCGTAAATATATAAACTTTATTGTTCAAGTGTCGCGTCTCCGTTAGTGCTGAGTGTTAGTGCATGCTGTGTTCATCCAAGTAACCACTCTGTGATTAAACATCCATCTACAAAGGTGTTTTTTCTGTGTTTTGTGCCTTGTTTTCGTCAATTAATTTACCCTGACATCTGTTTTGGATTTATGTTCACTTGAATACGGTAAGTGTACTGCTTGCATACAAATTTATCGATAAAATTTAGTTTGTAACAATTTATGATGTGTGTAAATAGTTTTAATTTCCAAAAGTTTTGACAGTACGTTGTCTCGTTTGTTTTTATAGTTTAGTTGGCAAGCGCGATAGAGACAGTGGGGTGATGATATGCTAAAGTCACTCCCTATCCCTTCGAAAGTGTGCCGCGTATTGTTTTGGTGTTGACCTATTACGAAATGTGTGGTTTGTAGAGTGGCTGTGATGTCGGAGGTCGAGCATGCCAATCAGAGACTGGCTCTCTAAGTATAAATGTGATTTAAGGCGCGTAGGCAGCGCATGGCGAGAGTGCGACAGTGACATCATATTCGCGTATTTTAAGAATAATTATATGATATTTTCACTATCACACGTCTGCAATGTTCGGAGACGCCGTGTACGTCACGAGTCGCGCCACGAGCCCGCCACTGGCCATGCTCATTCAACTGAGCATTGTTATAAAAGGACCTGATCATTCAGCTTATACCTCTAACTCCTGGCCAAAGTTGAGAAATTAATGAAAAATGCAGGTCATCTAATAAATAAAAAGCAACTGGCACATTTTTCATTGGTAGCTTTAACCAATCCTGACAGTGATACAAAAGTTTTTATACATTTTGTTAGCATACTTTTGGTATGAGTAGTTGAAATCCATGAAGGTAGGTGGATAGGTAATACAGTTTGGAAATCCAGGTAGAAGGAAGCTTTTGCTCATCTGTAGATACAATATTTAAACATATGTAAGAAACTAGTGGCTTAAAATCTATTTTCAATTGGGTTCATCCTTGAATTTGTAGACACCTCTCTGGAGTAACAGTGACAGAGACACAGAGTCAATAAAACTTCATTTGTGTCTGCAAGTGCATTATAAATAATAATGTGGCAAACTCATAATATGAATGTGGTCAGGCAAACTGCCAATGAGACTCCTTTGATGTTTGCATAATAATAAAGGAAAAGCATATTCAAGATTCCATTGTTTTTTAAATACATGATAATACACAAATGCCTTTACACTTAAGTTTTGAAGACTTCAACATTTTTAGTTTTTGTTTGGAATTTCACTAAGTAGTTTTCATAGTTTGTTGTACTACTCATCATCTGCCTAGCCTTTTCCCAACTCTACTAGGGTCGGCTTCCAGTCAAACCGGCTTCAGCTGAATACCAGTATTTTACGTGTAGCGGCTGCCTATCAGACCTCCACAACCCATTAACTGGGTAACACGGTACTCCTTGGCAAGACTGGTGTCAGATTTTCTGGCTTCTGACTATCCTTAACGACTGCCAAAGATCTCCAAATGACAGCCGGGACCAACAGCTTAACGTGCTTTTCGGCTCCACTTCATATTACAAGCTCTGGGTTTGGAGCTTGATTATTTTTTTGGGTAGAGTACACTTCTTGTAGAACACTATCACAAAGTTTCATAGCGTGCAAACACATAGTTTTAGAGAAAAAAAACCTAAAAATTCAATTATTTCTAACCTATTTACGAAAAAATGACATATTTTGCCACAGATAACTTAAAAACATCGGTCCAAGGTCGTTTCGTTGTACGGTCAGACTAAGTAACCACTCATTTAAAAGTTTTTTTTTTATTGAATATTATAGTTTTTGACTTTATTTTATTTTTAAATAGTTGCGCAAGTATTGTTTTCAAATAAATAGCAAATAATAGACTTAATTAAATAAAAAAAAAAGTATTTTAACGATTGTGGGTAACGAAACGTAATTTCAGAATATTATGATGTAGGTATGCGACGTTTACGTTTGACAGTTGTCATTCATCGTTTGTACTCACGGTCGAGAGCGTCTATCGTACTCCTGTTTGTTTCAACGATTGAGTGACACCATGGCGTCTCCGAAGTCCCCGACTCAGAATGCAAGAGCAAGCGGAGCGAGCTCTGGACTTGGGGGCACCCCGACTCGGATAGGTTATAAACCACTCAGAAGTAGGAGCCCCGCGTCGACATTTTCTTTCAAATTGACATTTTTGAGAGGTTCGAGTATGACCTTGAGTATATTCTTGACGTTGGAGTTTGATAGAGGGCAATATTCTACGATTTTAGGCATATTTAGACCTTGAACGAGTTTGACCTTGACCTTGAAGATGCCCCTGACCTTAATTTGGATTAAAAGCTTATATAGAGTCGCCATATAATCTACCCCACCCTTAATACTCCCACTATCCCACCAATCCCGAAAGAAAGTTTTGGCGATTTTTTTTTTCAGCACCTACAGTTTTGCGCGTTTTGGTAATTTCAAATTTGCTATAGAAAAGGTACATTCTACCGAAAAAAAATAATACCTACTATAAAAAACGGCAGTTAGCTAATACGAAGTGCTTCCATAAAATTAATAGATTATACTGCGCCTTGCATTATTCCAAGTTCCTAATGCTAAGAGGAGTCAAGCAATGCTAGATATTGACTGTTCGTATATCTTATCGTAGAGATCTTACCTAACGACAACATATTACTTTCCGACATACCTACACACGAACGAAGTCGCGGGCAACAGCTAGTTATAAAATGGGCGTTTTCCAAAATATTGTCGGTGACGTAATTAGAATTCCACATAAATAAGTTTTAACGGTTAGCATCAAAATGTAATGAAATTGATAAAATATAGTATGAGCTGTATGAAAATAGTATTTTTTGAGAAATTAATTATTAATTTTGAAAATAATTTCAATTTTAATTAATTTCTGTTCTAAAGAAATTTCATTACGTTACTAATTTTAAAATCGTTTAAAAAAAACTAAAAGGCGTTCAGTAATTCTTTACTTTATTTATGAAACTTAAACACAATTAGTCTTCTAAAAAATATTGATAATTCAAATTATTAAATATAAACGAAAAATGTTTTAACAAAGATATTCCTTACGCAACTTTTGGGTAATTTGTACTATATTTTTTTCGTTCTAGAACGTCAAATTTGAGAAATATTCTTTCAAATTTTTAATTATAACTAATTAAAAATTAATAATAAACTATGTTGAACATAAAACAGTAACATTTCTTTGAGATCTATTAATTAGTCTTAGAAAATAAATCACAGTAATATCAGGACAAGTGACGTAAATGGAACTCGAAATGACGTTTAGGAACTATAAGGCAACGTCTCTAGGTCCCTGAATTATGACAACAGACAAGGTAACTTTTACATATCGTATTAAACATAATATAACTAATATGTCATTTAAACTGTAACAAAACAGAGTAGGTACTTGGGTAACTTAAAAAACATTATTAAAAAAAAAACAATACGGAATAATGTTTGACATCAACCAACACTATTCGAGTGTTTTTGTATTTTTTTGTTTTCGTTTTTGTTCTCTCCAGAGTTTTCTTTTTTCTATTTTCTCTTTCTCGGTGAGCTCTTTAATCTTCTTTTGGTGTTTTTTTTTTTGTCTTTGTAACTCCTTCTTCTTAAATTCTTCATATTTTTCCAGGTTTTGTTTAATTTTTTCTCGGTACCGTTTTGACTTTTCTGCCGCCGTCAAGGGCATATTTAAGCCTAAAAACAATAGTCAGTTATCATAATGCACCCTGTACAAAAATTTGCGTATCGTGAAGTTGTTGTCAAAATATGTGATTACTGTTTATCACATATATTTTGACGATAAATTCACGCAAAAGAAATGTTTTTCATTCAAGATAACATTAACAGTCATTTCAACGATATAACGTAATAACTATCGTATTGTCACTGTTTTAAGTATTTCTTATGTTATCCTGAATGGAGTGTTTTGAGCCGAAATGAAAAGTTTTTTTTTTAAATTTACATACGAATAGTGATAAACAAATCATTTTAAAAATTCAAGGCATTTCGTAATTATTTTATTTATACTTCTCTTCTCTTTTCTTTTTAACCCAAAGGTTGACTGGTAGAGAATGCCTTGTTGCATTAAGTCCGCCCATGTACCACTATTGTGCATAAAGTCTAAATAAATAAATAAATACTTATTTATTTAGACTTTAGAACACTAACTAAAACGATGACTTTATGAACCGACCTCTAGGATTCCATTACGTCACTTTTGGGTTCCATTCATGCGATAGTAGCGTTAATGGAGGTAACGTAACCACGCCAATAAAATTTACAAATGAATTTAATAATTAATTATAAAACTTTTGTTCAATTTAACTAAATATTTCAAATAACAAAAAATTAACAAATTTAATAGAAAATAGAATGAAATACACATTAATACTTTACCTGGAAAAAGCAGTATCGTTTGTGGAACGATTTTTTTCACATGTGTCGAGACTACCACTTCGAGTACGTTTTGTTGGCGAACTGGCTGTCAAATATGAAATATGGTAGTCACCATAGACTAATAATGTTGCCATATTTGGGAAAATGTATTGAATTGGTACCTAGTATTTTTTGTTGGAAGTCGTTAAAAATGCGGTCACGCACGCGGAAATTCCATCATACGCTATTTTGTAGGACAACCAAAAAAATGGTGTTTTAAAATAATTTTCAACCGTAACATGTACCTTTTAAGGTAGTAAATCGAAGTTAAGTACATAAATTACCAGTAAACGTCAAAAAGTCCACTAGCGCCGCCAATCGTTTTTTATTAATTGTGGTAAATTTAAGACACGTAGATAAAAAACCGCTCTGTAGTGCACTAAAGAAATGTATCTATGATTTTTTGACAGCTATTTTTAATACATAACTCATAGCTAAATAGCCAAAACGGCAATTATTGCTAAAAGTGGATATCGACTTTGGCAACTATTTATGTTCTAAAGTACAAAACATAACTCTCAAAACATAATAAATACATTTCTTCAGTGCACTACAGAGCGGTTTTTTATCTACGTGTCTTAAATTTACCACAAATAATAAAAAACGATTGGCGGCGCTAGTGGACGGAATACACGCTCTTAATGCTTGTGTTATGGTAACGAGATGGCTGATAAACTACTTATATACATTTTTTTTTTTTTGTAAATACATACATATTATAGATAGAAAACACCCAGACTCGGAACAAATTCATGTAGGCCGTACAAATATTTGTTCCGTGCGGGAATCGAACCCGCGACATGCTGCGCAGCAGTCAATCGCTCAACCACTGCGCCAACCGTGTCGTCAGTATGTATCCTACTTTATTTGTTTGATAAAGTGAATCTCAGGAAGTACTGTTGAGCTCCAATATCGCAGTATGCTGGTTATTGCTGATTTTTTGCTATCGGTTGGACCAAAAAAAAAAAATTGTTAGCTACTAATTAACAACAGAAAAGCAACAAACTTCGGTGTTTTTTTTTCAATTTCGCTGATTTATCATCGCCATTTTTTTACCTTTTTTTATTTCGACAAAACGCACAGCTCTTGTTAGACAGTTTACGGGAGCGATGACGCAGGAAAGTCTTTAATCAATAAAAAAAAAAAAAACATAAAATACCTACAAATAAAAAAACATAAATATCCTTGTTGCAAAACCACTTAAGTCCATTGCCCCTTGTACGGCAGCTGATACCACATAAAAACTAATGATTTGCATGTAGAATTCCTATCCTCAATTCGCTAGTATCAGACGTAATTGCCCAGTGACTGTATGTCATTGCAGCATAGTGATATGAGTACCACAAACAAAGAACAATTAAGTAGTTCAATTCAATTCAATTTTTAAGGTTATGGCTTAGTTAGGTTATTAACTTAGTAGTTGTCTATGTTCCTAATCTATGTCTTTGTACCTGAATATTACTAAAAAGCTTTGTTTGAATGCAGGGGCGTAGCTACCGCCGTATCAAAGTTACGGGGCCCCCGGACTACAAGGGCCCCGACGTATGGGTGCAAAGCTTTTACACATTTAATCCCGTCATACACTTCGTGGCCTGCGAAGACAGTTCAGAGCTAGTAGGGCCTGATTTGTTTAAAAAAAACAATACTTCTAAAAGCGGACCCCCCCAAAATGTTTGACTTAGGGCCCCGTTGAGACTAGCTACGCCACTGTTTGAACATGACTTCATAGCAAAGTATCGTATGGACGCAAAGCTACACATTTAATCCCGTCACACCCCTCGTGGCCTGCGAAGACAGTTCTGAGCTAGTAGGGCCTGATTTGTTTAAAAAACAATACTTCTAAAAGCGGACCCCCCTAAAATGTTTGACATGCATGCCCTTTCAGGCTAGCTATGCCACTGTTTGAATGTGACTTCATAACAAAGTAAGTATCAACATTTTATACGATATGAGGCTGTGGGGAGACCTTTGCCCAGCGCTCGGAAAATTCAGGTTGAATAAAAGAAAGATAAAGTTGTCGTTGGCTGAGGTGGGCCTAGGAAGTGCTGAGGTCAAGTTGGGGATACGCGTAAGAAGTTTCCGTTTGAACCAAGGGGTTTTAGTCGGTAGGAGTCCAATATAACCCTCCATTCTCATAATATAATACATTATTTATTATTATTATTGAATTTATATTATCATTATTTATTCTTCATTATTATTTGTATAAGTAATTTTGGAAGCAGTGCCTTACGCTTGCGTATTGAACGTTTACAGATAAATCGCAACAGTGAATTGTTAAAAACATACAAAAAAAAAAACAGTTTAATTGAAAACCTCCTCCCTTTTTAAGTCGGTTAAAAAAGGGAAGGTCTAATTAAAGGGAAGAGCTGTGACCAGCAGTGGAACAGTGTAGTTATTCCATTGGTTTCTAAAGCTAAGTGAGTTTATTCATACAATACCATGCTTGTTTCTATTTACACGACTGCCTAAAAAAAGGAGTTACACGACTGCCTAAAAAAAGGAGTGTTATGTTTTCAGGGTTCATGTATGTACTTATGTATGTATGTTTGTGAGTTTCTTTATTCCACCATAACTTCTAAACGGCTTAACCGGTTTCAATGTTTGTGGTATCGTTAGAAGCGATGCGTTATCCCGAGTAACATAGGCTGTGTACTATATGAAAAGAATGAAATATGGGGTAGCCATAGATCATGAAAAAAACGGTAATATTTTTTAATTTTCCTGAAAATTTGTCTGCATTTGCTATCATCGTCTAGAACTTGCTTAGTACATGACAAAAATATATAACAGCAGGATTCAAAATGCATTCATTTGCTAATAACAAACGAAATTAAATAAATGCAGGACTAGTAAATAACCCGTAGCAAAAAACAATGAATAAATCAATAACTAATTAACTACGTTATATAAACTGTCATCATCTAGATGTTTGCTAAATTACAAAAATATGTAACAGTATAACATTCATTCATCTATACATATAATAAAACAGTAAATCTTGAGCTTGTATGTTTACGATTGGCGCGAAAACTACTGAACAGATTTTGTTCAAATTTTGCACAAATAATCCTTATAGGTATAGTCAACATATAGGCTATATATTATCACGCTATGTGCTATGGAGGACGAGCAATAATCAAAAATGTGTGTTTTGAACGAGAAAGTGCACATGGTTCGAACCCTGCAAACAGATATTATTTTTCTATTTATTTTATCATAGAAATGTATTTTTTTGCCAAAATAATAATAAAAATTGGGGTCTACGTACTTAAAATAACATTAAAATTTTTATGCGACGTTTTTCCTAACAGTTTAGCAAGAAATAAAAAAAAACACAACATATTAGAAAATCATGAAGCGTGATAAGGACGGCTATTTCACAGTTAAAACTAATCAGCACATAGCAGGGCGGTTGTACGACAGGTCTTTTGTTTGACGTGTCGAAGGTTCGAATCTTGCCCTATGGATTTTGTTTTTGTTCATTTTTAATTCATATTTTTTTGTATAGTAAGCACAAAGAATTTTGTAATTATCTAATGATATTAAATAGATAATTAATTTCTTCAATGCTGTTATATCTGTACAAACAAGATTAAAATGAAAAATATTGACTTGAAAAGGACTACCCAGAGTGATTGAATATCAATCTGTCTGGATAGCGGTTTTCCAACAAATATTGAGGTCGACTGCCAGCGTTAATGGATGCAGTTGAATACCAGTTTTTTACATGGAGTGAATTCCTATCTGAACCTCACATCGCAGTACCTATCTGGGTGATGATACCCTTTAGCAAGACTGCTGGTCGATTTTCTGGCGTCTGTCTACCCGTAACGACAGACACCTTTAAATATATCTAACTATTTGTAAAATTACTAATCGAATGTTGGAAGTATTTTTTTTTTTGTGTATAAAATGAAACCAATGGAAGAGTTTTTACAAACCTAACGCAAGACTACAAACTCTTGCGTTAGGTTTGAAGCTGGCCGCATGGTACTCAATGGTTCGACTGAAACGTCGCCGCGTCGTGCACCATCGATGCTCTGCATGTCGCCTGTGGTACCGAATTTATTGAAAGTAAAATTGCATTATCTATACATATAATAAAACAGTAAATATTGAGCTAAAAACTACAGAACAGATGTTGTTCAAATAATCCTTAAAGGCTTGGTCAACATATAGGCTATACATTATCACGTTATGTGCTACGGAGGACGAACAATAATCAAAAATGTGTGATTTGAACGAGAAAGTGCACATGGGTCGAACCCTGCAAACAGTTATTATATTGCCAAAATAATAATAAAATGGATTTTTGCGCACTAAAAATAACATTTGACTTATAATTTTCATTTTTCCAAACAGCTCAGCGAGGGATTGTTATAAGAAGCCACAACATGTTACAAAATTGCACATACTTATAGATCTAACCTCAGCAATGATTACCATCACGCTATACCTTTGGGGGGGGGGGGGGGGGGGGGGTAAGCAGTGAAAAGCCATGACATAAATATGATAGACTATTTTAATCAATTTCTCAACAGCGGTCATAGCCCGTCGGGTAAAACTTTCGAATGACATGGAGTGGGTTCGTAATTATTTTTGGATTTTATTTAACTAAAGCATTTCCTTACTTTTCTCATTCTTCTTAATATTTTCAAATATCTATAACATGTTATTGTTTTATTTTGGGTAGTTTAGTATGATATTACACCAAATTTTTAAAAGTATTTATTTAATTGCATTAAATGTGTAGTTTTCAGATTTTTAAGTTCTACGTCAACGGAAAACACCCTATAAATTTTGGTTACCTCGAGAGTGTCGAAATGTACATTCTAAGTGGCGTAGACGGCCGTATCTTTATTTTACGTTAACTTAGAAGTTTTATTTTTTCACAGCTTCAAGGAACTGAGTTCTGAGTATATTATTTCAACTCAATACCTCCTACCGTTCCTGAGATAAAAATTCTTGATAGACAGACGGACGGGCGGTCAACAAAGTGATCTAACATCATATTCCATAGATGGCGTTATACATTTGATCTCACTTTTATATCGTGTATTTTCTTCCAAAGAGTCACCGCGGCCCTGGAACACAAAGGGCATTAGAAGGAACACGGATGCGTTTTAGTCAGTCTGAGTCTGACACACTCTTGACTCTCCTGCTTTGCCCAGAGCGGGAGGAGTCATTTGATGATTTCCCATTCTTTAATAAAAGTGGTCACGTCATAACAACCACGATTAGATGGCAAAGTCCAATGGTAGAGGAGTCGAAAGTGTTGCATTAGCTCCGCTGTATATAGTTTTAACAATATAAAATTGTTTCGATTTGCATTCTTCGAAATAAATAAAAAAAACATCTTGATTCATCAAGATTGGCGTGAGTTTCAAGAGCATGGTTAAGTAATTTTAGATGATAGCATGTGCTGACCGGTTGCTTCACAGCCTGGATCCATTTCTTCTGTGTACGAGGAAGCAACAGCCATTAATACGCAGAATATTAAGAATTTTTTTCAGATTAAGTTTTATGATTTCTATTTAGAAATTTCAAAACTTTGCAAAGGCACACGGCTGAAATTCACATATATCCAACAAATTGTTTAATTTTAAAACTGTTCAATTCCCGGTGAGCCTATGAAACATCATGACCAGCCCAGGGCCAGAAATTATCCATTGCGGGCTTCACTCTCCAGTGGAACAAGGGGAACTATAGTTCCCAAGGCTTTTTTTTCCTTTTAAAGAATGTTGCCCCACACTAGGAATTTCTCCTTATCGTGGGTGCGTTGACAAACATAAAAAGTCACAAACACAAACAGCCAGACTCGGAACAACTATCTGTAGAATAGAATAGAATAGGTACTGTCTGTAGGTCATACATATTAGTTCCGTGCGGGAATCGAACTCACGACACGCGACGCAGCAGCCAGTCGCTCAACCACGTTTTGATGAAAACTCCTTGAGACACGCGTGGAACACAGCGCACAACTTGACATAGCTATTTTAGACTGCCTGCAATCTATAGCCGAATTCACGTACGAAACTGAGAATACAGGTCCAGCTCTACCACTTTGGGCACGCCACAATTGCGGCGGTAAGTCCCCTTTTGACGAGTGGCAAAAGCGGCGACACAGCGTCCTCACCTTCCGCCTGACGCAGGTGCTCACCGGTCACGATTATTTCGGGAGTTAACTATTTCGGATTCACCGGGAGGACACGACCGGGTGTCAACACTTTGAGGATCACCTTGATGACACGGTAGAACATATGGTGGGTGTCTGCCCTTCATGGGCGGAGCACCGCCGCATCATGAGGATGCGAGGCGATAGACGGCGTCGACCTCTCGCGACCGACCCTGATTCAATCTATGGACCGGAGCGAGGATGCATGGGAAGCGGTCCCCTCATTTTACGAAGGAGGAGGCCGAAAGCGTGAGAGAGAGGGAAATCTCACGCCCCAGCCGCCGCAACAGAAGAAGACGCCCTGGGCGACCGCAACGCGATTCCCTGCCACCGTAGGCGCGGGCCTGCGTACGGTGAGCGTTGGGTGGCACGCAGTCCGATCAAAACCAGGCTCGGGTCAACGGCGCGTTGTAGACCATGCGCGCCTCTAAGAGATGCCAGTATTGAAGACGGAGCCCACTAGAGCCAGTGCCTGCCAGGGTTGCGGAATTTGTTCGAATAGTCACCGCGGACCTGGAACGCATATAGGGCACTAAGAGGAACACGGATGGGTTTTAGTCAGCCAGAATCTGACACTCCGTTATGCTTCGCCCAAAGCGGAAGAAGTCATTTGATGATTTCCAATCCATAAAAAAAAGGCTGGCTAACTTAGCCAGGTCACCTGCGCACAAATGACAGAATCAGTCTAACATGGTGAGGATACCGGAGTCTGTATAGTAGTATAGTAGTGTCGGTGTAGTATCTGTTGCAGGGGTAGATTGCTGTTCCGGTTGGTGTCTTCCCATGGCCAACCCAAGTTTCTCATTACGAAAGATTATTAGGGCTGGTGGAACAGAAGAGGTGAAACCGCCAGTGCCTTGCATAACCTCCTTCCAAGTTCCAAATGCTAAGAGGAGTCAAGCAATGCTAGATATTGGCTGTTCGTATATCTTAGAGATCTAACCTAACGACATTTTACTTTCCGACATACACGCGAACAAAGTCGCGGGCAACAGCTAGTTTGTAAATAATTCTGTAGTTTTCGTGTCTTAACTCGCCTCCTTTCTCGAAACACATAACATTATTATACAGATACTGTATTACAATAAACATTTTCTATCGTTTAGAGTGGTGATCAGACGTATCCCGGAATAGATTCACATAATATGTATGTAGGACGTTCCACGTGACCTTTTACCCAAAATTTCGAACCCCGCCATTTATGGCTTAAACTAATCGAGAAGTGGACAAGTATACAACATTGGGTTTGTCATTTGACCCCTCGAGGGCTACAACTCAATCGCAATATATCTAAAATTATTTCCTTACTGTGTGATTGAGTGTCTGAGTGAGTAGCTGACAGACAACGCACAGTCGAAACTACTCGACGTAGAAAGCTGAAACATGGCATGTTCGTTCCTTGCGTGAGAGAGAGGGAAACCTCACGCCTCAGCCGCCGCAACAGAAGACGACGCCCCAGGCCTGCGGTCGGCAAGCGTTGGGTGGCTCGCTGTGCGATCAGAACTAAGCCCGGATCGATGGCACGTAGTGTTCCATGCGCGCCTCAAAGAGATGTCAGCAAAGTAGACGGGGCCCACTAGGGCCAGTGCCGGTCAGGGCTGCGGAATTTGTTCGAAACAGTCACCGCGGCCCTGGAACGCAACGGGCACTAGGGGGGAACACGGGTGGGTTTTAGTCAGTAAGAGTCTGACAATCCCTTCTGCTTCGCCCAAAGTAGGAGAAGTCATCCCACCCATAAAATAAAGTTGATACAAGTGTACTTTTGGATCTAATATAGCACTAATGCCGCGATTGTCTTGGTACTGATTACACAGGTACAGTACTATTTCGAACCACCATAGTTTGAACACAGTGTCACCGCCGGGAACTACACGGCCATTTCCAACGCCATTTGTTTCTCGCTTTGTAACCCAGATACGTCAAGAAATGAGCTTGGTCCTGCGAATTGCACCCGACCCCAGGACCACCCCCAATGCACAAATCCATTAAGTTGTGTTCTGTGCGGACATTTTGGGCACCCGGCGATACTGCGGCTGCTCCAAAACCCCCAAACTCGCTTTCAAACTGGTTTAGCATGTCAACGCCCACCAATAGCGAGGAAGTCAACCTGTGAGGATCTCATCCTCCTAAGTGCACAACAGTGTTATCCTACAGAGGAATCCGATATTTGGTAGAAGGGAAGATCTTCTGACCGGACGGTTGTTGTGTCTGTTGGGCAACTGCCCAGTAGTTGATATTCAGACTGTTTTATATAATGTTGAAATCGCACGAAGAATTTTGCTAGTGGGATAGTGTAGTGATAGATTTCGCTACTTTGTTTTTTTTTGGATAAATAGCCTCAGTTAAGTGAAATCCACCACGTCGCCTCAGTTCGGTGCCATCACCAGTCAAACAGTCTCATCTGTTAACACAACGGCGTTGGCGATTTGACTCATTTACAGATCACATTGGTACTATTCGTCATGAACGATAGTTCGAGTGAAGCCCAGTTTCAGATGACCATCGCTGGAAACCCTATGAAAGTTATTTTTCAGTTTTAAATTTTTGGGCAAATGCTTGTTTATCATTTTTTAGTTCATTTTTAGACATGGAAGGCGTGTTTTTTAATTTTTTTAATTATCACAAATGCAAAGTAACCGTAAAAATGAAACGTGTTCACGTGATTGAAAAATAGCAACTTCTATTCAGAAAACGGCACTAAAATAACATTCTTTAAGATCTCTTTTCGCTGGTTAAATAATGACTTCCTAAACATATTCCTAGCAATTTACCAGCAAACAATAGCAACAAATTAAATATGTTATAAAACAGTTAGTTGCCTCCGCTCTCAGAGAAACCAGTTTCCGTAGTATATGCCCTTCACGCCTGATACACACGCTCGGCTGTGTGCGAGAGTCCTTAGAGTCTGCATTGTGTGAATTATGGGCTCAATTAGGACGTAAGTAGTCTACGAAGCGCTTTCGTGGCCCGAACGAGAGGATACGAATTATTATTACGATGACATAAGATGCTGTACTCGTCTTTCTATCTCGCCACAACTGCACTGGGTCAAAAAAATGGATATTTTACTCCACCCTTACTTGCACGCGAAAACGACGCCATTATTTATGCAATCGTTATGGGCATTGGCGATCGATTGCCAAATTTATGCCAAAATCTAATAATTGGCGTAGCGGACTTCAACAGTTTCCTTTGCCAGAATGACTGAGACATCGTACATTTATTTTAATTAAATACCTCCTGTAACAGTACAATTCGAACAAATTCTTGATAAATGCTCTAGGGCATTGTACACTGCGTAGTAGATTAACTATTACCGCATTGAATGCATCTAACTAAGGAGACCTGTTGTGGAATCTGAAGCAAGGCTCGATATAGTGAAGTGTCATTTTTGAACTAGGTAAGCAAGATTCCATGGGATACTAACCAGACTATCGCTTCATATCATGTAAACACTTTTTGTCCTGTGATTAAGCACTAGCTGACGCATTTGATATATTTATAAAAGGACCCCTTTTACGCCTGTCTTGGCTCCGTATCTACGAGAAGAAATAAAGGGGTACTCAATTCTCGTAAGGCGCACGTGCACCATAAAACGATGGTGTAAAGATTACTCTAAAGTGCCCACTAAAACTATAGTTTTAAACGTTGGAAATAAAAATGTGTGACGTAAGTTTATTGAAGCATGGTGCAGAATTCACATGGGATGAGAGAACATTCTTACCTAAGCGAACCCAATTGTTTTAATCGTTGTTACCTAACTGAATCTTATTAAATTGTTTCGGCAATCCTATTATGAACCTCTTTCTTGTGTGCTTAATTCCGGCCTAAGCGAAGGTCCGTTTTCCGACTCAATTAAGGGCGGGTTGTATCAAACAGTTGGTTAACGTAACATACGTACGTCAAAAAGTTACGATTACGGACCATGTTTGACGTTCGTTAAATTAGAAGCGTTGTTTCAAAACATTCTGGTATAAATTCCTGCTCATCCCAATAGCTAAGTTATTGACACGGGTCCTACCTAAATAGCTTTTTTTGCATTCCACCACTAATTTGTGTCATCAGAAGAACTGGTATTGAGGAATTCAAAAGAAATTTCACAATATTGTTCTATTTGACGCAACTAAAGTTACGTTAATCAGTGCTCGGACCATCTGTTAACGTAAACGTTATATTTTACGTGCGTTAACGCTGACATTTTGTGAAACAACCCAATTTTTTGATTTGACGATAGTTAGCACCATTTTTAACGTTTACGCGTGCGTTAAGTGTAGTTGAAACAACCCGCCCTAAGTCTACTTAACTCTTTTCGACATCCTCAATCAAGAGGGCATTGGCTCTTTAATTCTTCATTGCATCCCGTTGGTCCTTCCTGGGTCATTTGCATTTTTTCAATACCTTTATTCTTTCGCGATCCTTTTGGACACATAACTAACTCAACGACTTAAATTCTAGTGTGCTAAATCTGCTCCTAGATACTGTAAAGACAAATATCTTGTTTATTTTGACGTCATCAAGTTAATGACTGGTAATTGAGAAGGCGATGTACAGCGTCTAATAAGCAGTAACATGGAAACTGTAGGATTCACAGACAGCGTAATGTTGATAGGTATCCAACAAATGTTTCTTGAAAAGGTTTAAATGTAAAAATGAGTATATTGACATTTTTTGTGAGAATATGCTTGAACGTAAAAGCATTACTCTATTCCAATATTGATCATGAATGAAATTAAAACCTTCTTTGAAGAAGAAGCTAAAATTAAAACTAAGCTTGTACTTATCAGAAAACAAAATCATAGACGGCAAAGAGCATGCCCACAGCCAGTTAACAAGTTCATAGTCACCCTCGTTTCTATACGCAGCGTTCATTGTTGTGCCCAAGCGCCGATGAATGAAATCGGACACTCGCGCCGCCGGCGCGGGCGCACGCACTAGGACATAATTGTCGGATTGTGAGGGCTGCCACCGTGATGTATTACATTTATTGGTGCTTTGTTATCATGTACTTTGAAAACGGAACAGAGTCCTCAACACGATTATATGTATTTCTCTCAAATAAAAATATAATGTCTAACCCTAATGCGTTCCATTTAACATTTCGTCACGGTTGTCATCGGAACATTTTTTATATTTCTAACATTATAATAAACGATGTTGGCACCTAAATATGTTTGGATGGGAAGTTAAAAATTGTATGATTTTTAATGAGAAATGTTTCATTGAGAACGTTATAAAAGGTCAGCGCGACCTCCTTTGAAATTCGTTACAAAACTATGTACAACGTACGTAATTTTGTATCATTGCTAGAAATATTATGTGCAAGCGCAAGAAGAATGGAGCGCACATTCACTAAATAAATTTTGAGTAACCGTCGTTAAATGCTTGAAAGCGTTCAATAGACATAGATTCGTCGTTAAATTCTTGTGGATGGTCTTTGTAGTCGTGCGGTTGTAAAATGTTGCACAAACATACTAATTATCGCTCGAGACCAATCGGGTTTATGGCCTGAGGTAGCCGACATACCCGACTTCTGATACCTTGACGAGGTATTGGAAACTGTTTGAACATTGATTACTGGTTACATACGTACATGATACGCGTGAATTGTCCAAGGGTGTTTTATCTTACGTGCGGCTCTGTTGACGGTTTCAAATGTCATTACGTATAGGCTTCAAAAGCTGGTTATTTCCTATTAACTGGGTACAACTTGTCCGTCGTTTCACATGCAATTATTTGCTATCTCAAGTGGCAGACGAAGACAAGAGTAGAGGAAAACTAAATACATAGATGATGAAGAGGTAGTGTAAAATTGACTAGAAAACGGGAGACTACTGAGAAGTGAGATGTCGGCTGGAAGAAGATGCCGCTTCAAGGACAGGAAGAACCACCTCAGTCCAAAATGCAAGTATTCGCTAAAGAGTTTGAAATCGAAGGAGCCTATCTATCCTCTTTTAACCGGTCTTGCGCGTATCAGACATGTGAGAATATTAGATTTTTGATTAAAGATTTCGTATCACATCACCATCAAAAAGGGCTCAATAATATCGCAAAGTCGTTAACCTTTTTATATTGCACGGCTGACGTATTTTTTTGTCGTCCATAGAGGTCGTTAGCCTCGCTGAATTATTGCAAAAAATACAAGGCGATACATTACTTGTTTTAAATCAAGATGTTCCGTTATAGAGAGCTCTGGATCAACTGCCCAGCATTCAGCACAACGGCTTCCGCAGATTCCATGGTTTTGAAATTGTAAACAATTTTTTCATAGAACTTTTCTGAGACAGCTAAAATTCCGCTTTGCAATATTTTTGCATACTTTGTTTGGTTTACATTCATCAAAAATGATTTGTAAACATTTTGATTTCAGAATGCTATGCAAGTTATCATTTTAAATTGTGATGTATGGTTTGAAGTTTATTTCTTGTTTGGGCTGTCGGACGAAAAAGTACCTGGTTTACGTCATAGGGCAGACGGTCGAGCTCAGCACAGGCTGAACATTCCTTACATGCTTTCCGTGGGCCGAGAGGCATCTCGGTAATGACATTCCGTTCAGTCCGTTGTTCATTGGCGCTATTAATTAGTAGTACTAAGTATTATAGAAAACGTTAACGGGTAGTGACGATGAATAATGAGAATATAAATGATGAATTACTGTATTTCTGGACATAATTATACTTCTGTTTGATTACTGTATTTTGTTTTTGGGGTGCTTGTTATTGAAAACAAGCTCTAAAATCTCGACTGTTGACTTTGGTCAAATTGTAAGCAGTTGTAGCCTGTACAAAATAGTTTTTGTTCGAACCAAGAACGGGAGAAAGAAGAAAATATTCTGCGACCCCAACCAACCAATTTTTTTTTTTTTTTGTTTCCGGCTGGGATAAAAATCATTACGCATACCCTCGAAATCGGGGGAGTGGGAGGGGTATGTGGGACTCCCCGGGCAAGCCCGGTATACCCACTAGAACAACCCAGCACCGAAATTCCTGCAACGTCTTAGTGGGGGTGGACTGGGAGATCGGCGTAGCCTTTACGTCCAGTCCACCTCCGACGACCGCCCGCCTTCACAGCGGGCCCTTCACGCCCTCCCCGTTGGGGGAGGGCCGGGAACCTCCGACGATGGTGGTGATGCGTGCAATGCGGGCGGAGGCACCCCCGCGCCTGTCGCCCGCCCATCACCACCGCGAGGAGGGAGAAGAGGGCGTCTTCTCCGACCTCGCATTCGTCTGCGGAGCGGCGCAGCGAGAGGATCGTCCTCCCGCGCGCGCTCCGCCGCCTCCTTCTGCGAGATGACATCCTCGCAAAAGGAGGCTACCGCGGCCCAGGACTCTTCACTCCCCAGCATGCATCCGACCACGCTGGGAAGGGAGAGGTCCTGTCCGATCTCCGCAGTGAGACTGCGACGCGGCTCGGACCAAGCTGGGCACACCTCCAGTGTGTGCTGCGCCGTGTCCTCCGCCGCGCCGCAGTCGTGACACGCCGGTGTCTCCTCCCTCCCGATCCGGTGCAGGTGCGTGCCGAAACAGCCGTGGCCTGACAACACCTGCACCACCCCAACCAACCCAACCACAACCCACCCAAACACCAAACCCAACTAACCCACACCCAACTATTTTCTTTTATGAACTTTATTTAAAAAAAAAAAAAGTAGCACCACACTAGAAGTTTTCCTGTATCGTGGGTGCGTTTACAAACATACAATTTCACATACACAAACAGCCAGAATTGGAACAACTATCTGTAGGCTATACATAGGTATATTTCAAACCCGTGACACGCAGCGCAGCAGTCAATCGCTCAACCGCTGCGCCAACCGTGTCGTCCTAAATCCTAGTAGGCTAGATTCCATCATCCACAAATTGCAAAACTATTTAGTCCGTCAGTTAGAGTATTGAAAAATAATGGACACGTATTTTTTGTTTTTGTAAATCAATGAATATTGACAAAGATAAAACGCATCAAAACTCGGGAGTGGGGGCTCGTGACGTCACGACTGAGTAAAAATTATGCGAAGGTATTAAGAATTGTCACACAACGTATTGAGAATTTTAAAAGCGTCGTAACTTCTTCAATTTTGGTTCCCGTAATAAAAGAAAAAACACAGGTCAAATATTTTTTGATAATCTAACTAACGGACTAATTAGATTTTTTCAGGACACAAGCCCATTGGAATACTGGCAGGAGAAGCATGTTGATGATGACATAAGAATAAAACGTTATTGAGGGAATTGACTGAAGGAATACCAGCATCCTCGTTACGACTACATGCATTCATGACAACAGTCATAATACGACTGTGAGAGACAGGAGAAATGAACGGGGCCGGATCTTGCGGACAACCAGTTCGGTTTCCGCAAGGGGCGCTCTACGGTGGACGCCGTCATGCGCGTCAGAGCCCTCAAGACGGGGGATGCAGTCTCCCGGGGTGGTGTTGTCTTGGCGGTGTCTCTCGACATCGCCAACGCCTTCAACACCATGCCCTGGAGCTGCATTGGGGAGGCACTCCGGTATCATCGGGTGCCGACCTACCTTCGTCGTGTGGTCGGGGACTACCTGTCCGACCGGGCAGTAATCTACCCAAGTCATAGCGGTGAGTGGAACCGGCGAGAGATGTCGTGCGGTGTCCCACAGGGTTCGGTTCTGGGGCCGCCCCTGTGGAACATCGGTTACGACTGGGTGCTGCGAGCCGACCTCCCTAGCGGCGTCAATGTCATTTGTTACGCTGACGACACGCTGGTGCTGGCACAAGGGGGGTCGTACGCGGAGGCGGCCGACGTAATGACACGCGGGGTTGCGATAGTCGTGGAGAGGATCCGGCAACTGGGTCTCGAGGTGGCGCTGCACAAGTCCGAAGCCATGTGTTTTCATGGCCGAGGCATTGCGCCACCGTCGGGATCCTTGCTGACGGTAGGAGGGGTTTCCATCGGCGTCGAATCGACGCTGAAATACCTGGGGCTCGTCCTAGACAGCCGATGAAACTTCGTGGAGCATTTCCGACGTTTGGTCCCCAAACTGGAGCGGGCCGGGGCTGCTTTCAGGCGGCTCCTGCCCAACCTGGGGGGACCGAACGCCTCCTGCCGTAGGCTATACGCGGGGGTCGTGCGGTCCATGGCCCTTTACGGGGCCCCGGTGTGGGCGCGTTCATTGAGGCAGCGTGCTGCGAACCACTTGAACGCGCCCCAAAAGGTGGTGGCCCTCAGGATGACCCGAGGGTACCGCACGATCTCTCGCGAAGCGGCGGGTCTCCTTGCCGGATTGCCGCCATGGGATCTGGAGGCGGTGGTCCTCGCGCGCCTGCATGATTGGCGCGCGGAGGTACTAAGCCGGGGGGAAACTCCGCTGACGCGGCAAATTGTCGCGCAGCGGACGGACTTCCGGCGCGATCTCATGGCGTCATGGAGACGACGACTATCGCAACCCAGCGCAGGGCACGCCACAATAGCGGCGATAAGTCCCCTCTTTGAGGAGTGGCTTGAGAGGCGCCACGGCGTCCTCACCTTCCGCCTGACGCAGGTCCTCACCGGACATGGATGTTTCGGGAGGTTCCTGCACCGAATTCGGCGGGAGGAAACGCCCGGGTGTCACCACTGCGAGGATCGACCGGAGGACACGGTAGAGCACACTGTGCAGGTGTGCCCCGCTTGGGCGGCGCACCGCCGTGTCCTCGAAACGGCGATTGGCGGCGACCTCTCGCGTCCGGCCCTGGTCCAAGCCATGGTCCGGAGCGAGACGGAATGGGACGCCGTTGCCTCCTTCTGCGAAGCAGTCATGCTAGCGAAGGAGGTGGCGGAGCGGGAGAGGAGACCCTCTCGTCCCGGCCGCCGTGGTGGACGCCGCGGGCGTCGGGGGCCACCTGGTGACCTCCGGCCACCGTAGGCGCGGGCCTGTGGACGGCGAGCTATGGGTGGCTCGCCGTCCGTCCGTCTAGTGACGACAGGCCGTGTCGACGGCGCGTTAGTGTTCCACGCGCGCCTCAAAGAGAGTCAGCAACACAGAGGGGCCCGAAAGGGCCGACGCCTGCCGGAGTCGCGGGATTATTCGCAAGAGACACCGTGGCTCCGGAACACAAAGGGCAATAAAGGAACATGGATGGGTTTTAGTCAGTAGAAGTCTGACACTCCCTCCCGCTACACCCAGAGCGGGAGGAGTCATTGGATGATTTCCCATCCCTAAAAAAAAAAAAAAAAAAAGAGACAGGAGAAATGAATATACAGTAGCCACTACCACGCCAAGAACGTAGTACATTATATAAGACAATAATGATATTTAGCCAGCAGGTAGAAGTATTAACGAATAGTAAACAAAATGTCGTGATGCACAAACCGGTCTCGATGAGCTAACCACCAAGATTCAATTCTGACGCAAGGAGGCGTAGTATCAAACGCCTGATGTATTGCCAAAGCTGACCTTCGACTGCGTTGTCGCATTCATCATGTTTTTTATTCTTTGATTCAGAAAATATCATAGTTTGTGTTTCGTTTTGTTTATATTTTGTATTGAATAAATAAAGAAATGATCTTGGATTGCTGTTTTCGCCTAGTGTAGGTCTTAAATTGGCAATGACGCTGTCGTTTAGCAATCAGTGTATTTTTTGTTGATCAATGGCAGCCTCAAGCGCTCCATTTAGAGACAGTCAACTCTTCTAGCAGTGTAAGACTCTTGTTCGTCACAACGTGCATCTGCCAATAACCCTTCAGCAAAGCCAAGACAAAAAAAACTTATTGCTAGACGAGGATTCAATTAGGATTTCATTCTCCTTCTTTAGTTAGAACGAAAATCAGTGTCATGATATTAAACACTAGCTGACCTGCTCAACTTCGTCTGCATCACATTTTTCATTAATGTTTCGGTCCTATTGCTCGTAGCGTGATGTTATATAGCCTTCCACGATAGAATATGGACTATCCAACACTAAAGTAATTTTCTAATTCGAGCCAGCAGTTCCCGAGATTAGCCCGTTCAGCCAAAAAAATTCTTCAGCTTTATAATATTGGTACCTATAGATGGTCTTACTGTGATTATTCACACTTCTCAAGCCACTGTACGCAGCTGTCGCCAAAATCCAAAACTGAAAAAAAAAAAACAAATGAAGAGGAAGCATGTGCTGGTTGCTCCCGTCCGGGACTTAACCACAATGGTTCAAAATCATTAGAAGCAGCACGCCATTGATCGTGCAGTTTCCATGAAAAACACACACTTAATTGCGACTCTCGCCTCTCCAATTAGGTTAGTTAAAACCTGCAACAGGCAGCTCAGTTGCAAATTTTAATAATGTATCTGTTAAGGTCAACTTAATTGACACACATACCGAGAACCGTCCGAAAGCGATGCGTTTGTCTTTTAACGTGTTTTTTTGTCGATTCGGGTCGCTGCTTTCCGAAATTATAGGGGTACGAGTAGGTTGCGTTTTTGGGCTCTACCTGCCAATTTGCATTCGGGTTTTCGAAAACAGTCTTGAGCAGCTTGAGCTTGTCTGTGCTGTTGTGATCTTCTAGATCATCTTTTTGGGCTTTGAACTTTTGTTTCACGTGTTTTAAGTGAAAACAGTCTTGAGCAGCTTGAGCTTGTCTGTGCTGTTGTGATCTTCTAGATCATCTTTTTGGGCTTTGAACTTTTGTTTCACGTGTTTTAAGTGAAAACTTCTTTAGAGGCGGTGAGCACTTTTCTTGGGATGGGTATAACATGTTAAACTCGCGCCAGGACACGTGACCTGATCGAAAATTCCTAAGACGGATGATTCAAAAATGCACATCGTTCATGTTCAAGTTTCCACTTATGGAGTGCACCCAGTTGTTTATTTTTTAATACCGTCCTTTTATTCTTCAAAATCGTATTGGTCCTCACACTTTCTTTCGTAATGCTTCATGTGTGTACTGTCTGGCCGTACAATATTTTCTATGTTTATTATAGCAATCTTTAGAGGATAAATAAATTGCGAAACCAATTAGCTCGTTACATCTGTGCAGTAATAGACTAAAGGAAAATCTTTACTTTCGAGAAAAATGATAAAATAACAAAGACGATGACATGTGTTTTGTTACAATACGCTATAAGTGTTAGTATTCAATATTCAGAGCTCAACAGTTACTAGAAACTTTGTATTCACTATAGTGCTTATATTAGCTGCAGCTGATGCCGGCGACTTCGCCCGCTTGACAAATAATATAATATACTAAAACGTTCCTCAAGAACCACTCTATCCATTGGCGAAAACAGCATGAAAATTGGTGCAGGAGTTTTTGATTTTATCGCGAACAGACAGACAGACAGACAGACAGACGCGGCGGAGGACTTTGTTTTATAACATGTAGTGATAGAGATGCTTATTCGATGCTCTTGCGATACAGCGCTGATATTTTCCTCTTTCAATGATTTACTTTGTACTGGTCTGAGGTACTAATAGACTATTAGAGTTTCTCGCCTTCCTAATCTTTTTTAACTGATTTCATAGGTTGGAGATGGCTGAAAACGTGTTCCAACAAAGGGAGAAATCCTAATGTTTCACGTTATCAATCAGTGTAGTAGCAATTCAATTAATAAACAATCCAAATAATGTTAGCTGTAGTGCGATTCACTAAGGCAGAACATCTTTACAACCAAGAATTCATCGTTGAAACATCTGATGTGGCATATATTTATCAGATGTTTCAACGATGATTTCTTGGTTGTAAAGATGTTCTGCCTTAGTGAATCGCACCGCAGATGTATGACTTAATCACATCGTGGATAAGTGCTCAGACACACCCGTCCAAATAAACCGGTGCACCATTGAACGAAAGGTGCAATGCTACACCAGTTCACCCAGACAAGTGTGTCTGAACACTTATCCACCTTCGCAAAAAGGGAGAGTCACACCTATCTGAAAACTCATTCAGAATGCCATTAAGGTGGAGTTCAAGCGCGCCATCATGGAAGCGCATCGCTTCCGCATGATCGCGGCGAACATAAACACACGCCTCCGCGAATATCCCTGTCGCGCTACATCGCCACGGCAACCCAAAAACCCAACCAGCAATGTCTTTAGAAGTATAATTTTCAATATCCCAAGGAAACTCATACCCATTGCAAGTATAGGAAGGCGAGACGCTAATGCATGTTCGTGGACATCACTTCTTCACGCTTATTTCAGATTTAATTTCCATAATACTGAAGAAGCGAAGATTTTAGATGAAATGTGAAATAATGACAGCAAAAATTTGCTCACAACGTTTACCTGTATTTAAATAAAAAACTCTTACAAGAAGGGTTCTGAAATACGTTTTGTGTATGGGATGGGTACATACAACTCGATTGAATGACTTTTTCACGAAATAACGTTCAATCGAGTTCTATGAACTTAGAGGGTTTTATATTGATGATTCAAATGGTTATAATCCTTTAGATAAATGCTCTTAACGATCGCGAATCGTATTTTATTCAACATACAGCTTCACACTGACCGGCAAATTGCAAAAAAACATAAAAAATATTTGAATTTCTAGGGCTACCCTGGAGCTTCCACCTTAAAAAATCTTTCTTCTATGTGAGTCAATGGTTGATACTAATGGCTTTTTAGATACCTAATTTGGGTCCAGTAAGTGGTCACGGTTATTAACAGCACCAGTAGCAATTCGTATAAAAAGTTTAATACTTTATACTCTACAACATGGTGGCCAACGTGAAGAGCGAAGAGTGTCACATAGAGCAAAAGATGAGACTACCTATATTTAGAAAATACTTTCTATAGAACAACGTTTGATCATCGTCCACGCTTAACATAAGTATGATCGCGCAAATAAGCTTGGTAGTTATTATGTTAATAAATCTAGCATATTTGCGTGAAGTATCGTACCTTACTTAACAACAGTAAAATTGTGCGTTAAACAATTCAAAACTAAAATTCAACATCATGTTTTGGTTCAGTTATTCGCTAAGCAGATACGAAAATTTGGCGTGTCTAGGAGTCATGTTTATTTATACCGTATTTGGCACAAAGATTGCAATACCAGGTACTGACAGGTTGATTTGCCGCCTACGTGCACTATTAATTAACCAGTTTCCTTCCACCGGCTCCGACTTGCACTAAACGATAACTATGATATCTTCCATGTTTTCTTTCGTTATTGAAGAGATATGGTAATTGATATACTACAAAATAAGTGTAACTTAGGTTAACCTATGCTAACTAGAGTTATTTTTCACTCAGAGTTAGTTGCTAACACGAGGTTACAAAACAAAACATTTCATACATAATAGCCCCGGCTGCTAATCCTTAATTTGTGCATCTACCTTACTGAATCAAAAGATTATTGTGACTGTTTCCTGGATTCCTTTCCATGATTAGAGGGGTTAAAAGGTAGGAAATACGACCATGGCAGACCTGAAAAGTCTTTGGAGTGGAACCATTGGTTCCACTTGACGTCACTGATTATAAATCGTAATATCATAAAAAATAAAGTATAAAATCAATTGCGTCAATGGTTCCACCTCCGGATCTAACCGGCGCGGTGCTTCCAATATCTGATTTTTGGGACGTCTTTACGAATTCCCTTATGGAAAATCGTGGATATTTCCTGAAAATCAAAGTTCAGATTAGAAGGTTGATTAAACTGTCTCAAAGGTGCTTTTGAAAGTGTTGATACAAGCTAGAGATCCTTCATTCGAGTAAAATACCTTAGTGGCTGTGATTTATTGCCTATAGCTCTTTGAAACCTAGTCGAAATCAGTGTCGTCCGTTCAAACATCTAGGTCCAAGGCCGTTTAGCAGAAATAAGTTATTTATCAAAAGCGTTCCTGATAGCTAGGCAGACTAACTTCAATCATTTGAATGCATTAATCGGCATACTAATGACTGAAAGGATAGTTATTGAAGGCTGACTGCATAGGTTTGAGTTTACTTTATTTTAGGAGACTAAAATGGTGTAGGTTATGTATTATAGGGCCTTTTAGGAAAGACTAGCTGACCCGCGCAACTTCTTCTGCGTCACATTTTCCATCACTGCTCCGCTCCTATTTGTCTTAGCGTGATGATATATAGCCTTCCTCGATAAATGGGCTATCTAACACTGAAAGGTTTTTTCAAATCGGACCAGTAGTTCCTGAGATTAGCGCGTTCAACCAAACAAGAAAACATGCAAACGAACAAAAAAACTCTTTTGCTTTATAATATAAGTGTAGATTTGTCTGGTCGGCTGTTTCTTTTCTTTCAGAGTGCAATGTTTGAGTCCCATGTTTGTTTAGAGTTTGTATTTTGATGAAGAGTATATACAGGTGACTGTAGGAACTGTTTTGCATCTCTTATTAATTACAGCTACTTACGTATCTTTGTCACTGTCTTTCCCATCATAAAATAGCGATTCGTGACACGTCACATATCTTATAAAACCATAATGCTTCAAGATTACCTAGTTTAAAAATACAAAATGTTGGCAAAAGTAAAATTCGTAGAGCAACCTATGCGCAATCTATTTAGCAGCAGCCTAAATCTCCGTTTCTACATAAATTCTCAGGTTTGCCCTAAATATTTTTCATTCTAATTTTGTTTTGGTTTGTCTGACTACTATAAACAATATCTATCTCTATGTTATCTTAGCTATAATGGTCTATATTCGCGATCACATGAATAATTAATGAAAATACCTTATTATGTAGGTAGTAAGGCTTTATCGTGGCATCTGAAATGCTTCTCGCAAAGTCAGTCCCAAAACTATTTAAATCTGTTGTTTTTGCCTCGTAATCTCCCGTACCTACGTGTGGAATGAAGCGAAACGATTTCGGCATTGTATCAGGAAAATAGGTAGTCGAAAGCTAATTATTTTTTTAGAATGATTTCTTACTGCTCTAAAAATTATATTAGTGATAGATCTAAAATTAATAATGGTGGTTTTTTTGGAGATATCAAAACGATGAATTTGAAACTTCGCAAGCAAGTCAATACTGACAAAAGCTTGGGTAATCCGGCTTTGAAGAACATCAGTCAGGCCCAGCAGCCTGATGTTATAATAAAAGATCGATAAACATAATCGAGATCATAATCAATCAGAACTCAAAGCTCTGCAGCTTCGTAGTGGAAGTATAACGTCTGTTAATGATGATAAAGTGATCGCTGAATTCCTTACGACGCTCTAAAACCATAAATTAGTCGGCGCCGAAATGCTATCTCCGGGTAATTCATTTGAGAAAAAAGTCTACGTTTTGTTGCACTCCAAAATAACTCGAGACGGAATTCATACTTTGATGTTATTTTGAATTCGTGAATTTGGATATTCTTACCAAAATAGAATTTAAATATAGCCAGTGTATTAAATAAACTTAGTGCTCAAAATGTAAGACTCATGAATGCTGTAACACATTTGTGAGAAACGATTTAAAATAATGTTTGACATTGTAGTTCAAAACAAATGTATTTATGACATTCTTTGGAAGACTTCATAAAATATGACCTGAGGGCCAATTCTACTAAATAACGTGTCATGCGAAAAACTTGACATGCGAATGTGATTAGATTTTTAAGACACTGGAAAATGGTATTCTGCTAACATTATAATTCGTTCAATTCACAATCGCATCGCAGTATAATCACATTCTAGTCGCATAGCAGGCAAGTTTGTTTTCATTTACGAAAATAAATATGGTTTTGTGTTGGTTCAATACATGCAGATGATAATTATCAATAATTGTGATAATTTCCATTTTAGGAACGTAATTTTGTATAGAAATTGAAGTCCAATTTATCGGGCTTAGTTAAACTATTATTCACAATATTTTCGTTTTCCGATTATAATATTTTATATAGGTAAAACATTGAAACGACTTTCAAAGCAAACAATATTTGATTGGAAATATACCTACCTCAATTGGAACGTACTTGTAAATACGCCGCGCAGGCGTGGAGCGGATGATGTAGGACGTCAAAAAGAGACGTCATAAATGCTAGTCAAAATATTATATTTTGTTAAAAACTCTTATTTTCTGCTGAAATGTATTTCTTTATAGATGTATTGCATTATCAAAAGATGAAAGACCTTTTTTGAAGTACTATATTAGCCATCACAGCACCTATCAGCGCGAGCGACTATATTATACCCATGGGTTGCTTCATTTGGTATTCTGGAATAGAATCTGAGTATTTAGGGTAAATAGAAGCTCTCGGAACCTTTGTAAAAACTGTGTTTGTGTTTAAAGTGAAAGGATAACAGTAAAAACCATAAGAACTGATTGTGCCGTTATGATGCAGGCGATCCTTCGTACTGCAATGAACCTAATCTACTCAGCTCGTTTGCTGATCACAACAGCAGTTTCATCGATATCCTGGCCCTACTGGCTGAAGCTTAAACACTGGATTTACAGACTTTACCGACTGTACGATACTACGATGTTATATTGTTTATTATAATTTACTACAATTCTAGTTTTTTATATAGAATGTTACAAATAAAAACATTGATTTAAGTTATCTTGTTATTTCCTTTTTGCATTATAAAGTCTTAGGTACATAGAAATTCTAAGTTGCCACTTGGCTACTACAGAAAGAAACTTAAAGTCGTAAATAATCTTATTATTCATATTTGCACTAAAGCCACTTCAGAACTTTAAAAAATCTATACCTAACATTGATACCTATTGTGAATGTAAATATGTACATGGGCGTATGATGTTTTAAATATTGCTAGGAAAGACAGAAACAAACGTAAAAGTAAAAGAAAAATTACAAAAACACTGAATTAAAAAGAGGGGTTTGAACTTAAGTCCAACAAAATGAAAGCCGGTTACCAAACCACGTAGGCTAACTCCATGGTTGACATTTGCGTAAAATATGCGTTCTAGTTGGTAACCTTTAGTAAAACTATATACGTTTTATATCATGTCACAGCCAAACAGTAAAATCCGACTTATACATGCATACAGACTATCTGGTCTTTAAAATGGAGATGGTAAACAGTTTTATTGAAGGCGGATCAGCTTCCAGCCGGATTATCACATTATTTAATGAGAAAGCCATAATTTTATGTAATTAATTTAGCGTGTCTTGAACCACCTTTGTAAATCCGTGGTTAATCTTATACATTTAAGTAATTTGTGACTACCATAACAACAAAAAATTTAATACTGAGCGTTAAAAGATTAATATTGACCCGTTAAGGCGTCGAACTACTACAAAGCGCTAATACTTACACGATCGTCTCGTTAATTTTTGCGACAATCCCTATCGCGGCAAAGCAAACGCACCATCAGAGGACGCCATGTAGTATTTTCGAAGATTATTCGTATCAGGATGACACCTTAGCGATTCGAACAGAAAATAGGTGTTTATTTAAAAAAATGTATCATTGAAATTAAACTACGTATTTAATTTGCAGCTATGTAATTACCATGTATGCAAATGTAGGTACTATCTTTTTTGATTTGAGATGGGTTTGCTCTTGACTCTAGTCGGATGAGTGAAAACCGTGGTAAAAGAACTCATTTTTAAAGTCAATGAGGTCATCCTACAGTCGGTCGGTACAAATTACACTGAGTGAACCATGAGCAACCGTAGAAAATATTGCAATGAAGATCCGGCTAAACATGAATTAACACTGTAATACAAAACGGCTCCGATTTTAAGTGAAACAGCTAGCCACTACGTAAAGCGGCGTATACTATTTTTATATTTGACTGCGACACATGCACGTCATTTTTGACTCTGTTACTGCTAAATGAAACCCTAAAATAACTTTGAGTGTAGCTATAGCTTTTTTAATATGAAGTAGTTTTTTTAACAAACTTGACCACAGTAACTAACATTTTGCAATTATCTTGTAAATTAAAATATTACCTACTCTATAAAACTGGAAACACAATAAAACTCCTTAGAATATAATGCAGAAAAGTCACACATGAACGCAACTTGTTGCTATTCATCTGCTAGTAGGCGTCAATATTATTTAAATCTTCTCCCTATTATTTGCATGTAAGAGTAAAAAAAATAAACCAAGTGAGAATCAGTCCACACATGAAGGGTTTCAAGGGTCATAGCAACAATAGAAATATACAATCTGTAATTTTCACAGATTGTATATTTCTATGTAATTAACTGAATTCTTATTTAGGATCTTGAGGTACAGCCCGCTGACAGACAGACAGACGGAAAGACAGCGGAGGCTACTAATAGTTCCGCTGGTTACCTTTTGGGTACGGAACTCTAAAAACATTCATCAAGTCAGCCATCCGTACTTCCAAACCTTCACGTTTATAGTCAAAGTCAAAGTCAAAGTCAAAGTATTTATAAGTGTGTTTTTTGGTGATACAATAGGTCTTATAATTAGGATATGGTAACTCAAAAAACTACCCATTAGGGCATACACTATTTAACAATTTAAGAATATAAAATTGCAACAAATTAACATAAACAATAGGTACTTAAAATACAATCTATTTTTATAATAAATATTTTGAATACAGTTAATAAGTCAAGTTTTTGAATTGTCAAGCATAGGTAAATACATAATTATCATTTAGTGTAACGAGCCTTTTTGTCTCGCCACATGCTTCCGCGTTTCTTAGTCGATTTCCGAACGCACATCTCTAGTTTTTATTCGATAATCTGTGGTATGCGAGTCGTGTCGTTTGACGTTTCACTTTCCGACCTGCCCTTGTATTAAGATGTCATGTTTTCAAAATTTTAATTAATCTTATGGAATCCTGTTTATTTTGGGACAGTTTAACGTCCAATAAGCTTAAAACAAGCTACCCAGGATGACGCTATGGAGATATTGCCGTAATTTGTGGTAAGATAGAATTCTTCTAGACGAAATGTCTTGTTCCTAACCCCAACGGGTATATTACGAATTAAATTGTTATTTTCAGATATTGTTGTCTTTATTACAACGCACACAACCCCTATATGGAGGCGCGTGGTGATTGCGTGACGATTTTATAAGGAAACGGTAAGTTTTTGTACAAAAAGCGCACGCAGCCACGTGTTTTTATATTGGTGAACTTCTGGTGGCTAATCTGATATTTTTGTTTCAGCCAGCACATTTGTTTGGCGTTTCCTCGTTTCCTCGTTTCCTTTTCGTTTCCCTGTTTCCCTGTTTCCTTGTTTCCTCGTTTCCCTGTTTCCTACGTTTTCTTTTTCCATCTTCGTTTTTCTCATGGACTGGTTTTCTACAATTGGATTTTTCATGACATGAACGGAGACGTGCTGTCATGCCAACAGGAGACTCTTTCTTCCTGTGGATTTTTCATGACATGAACTGAACCGTGCTGTCATGCCAAGAGGAAACTCACCTGTAGTTAACTTAATAATTTTGTTTTTATAGTAATCTGGTATGTAATTTAAATTTATTTTCAACAACATTTACATAAAGATGCAATAGTATCCATATCCAATACTATCCTTAGTAATTATTATCCCTAATCAATAGTATCTAAAACTTTAACTATAAGATTAGTTTTAAATCTTACAAAGCCCTGTAATTAGGAAGCTACTGGCTTATGAATAGAGAAAGACAAAAGAGTTTAATTTGTTTTATTTGTTCTATTCAGCTACCCACCGGCAGATTAAATATCCAATCTCTTCCGATAGATACTTTCCGGCATAATTTATTTTGAAGTGGTCTCCACGGCGCCCGAAATTGAATTTTAGTTTATTTTTTTTATTAGGAGAACACAAGCCTTTCTTTACACCCACTGTAATAGCATATTTGTTACAATTGTCGACACGAACAGGGATCTTGAAGTAGTTTTCTTTATAACTTTATAAGGGATATTATTGCATCATCTATTCTATTGTTTACAGGACACCTTTTGTTCCTGAAATTAATTTATGTCATTTTGTTGTAAACAACTTAGATTGTTTAATATTTTTTGTAGACAATATTTTTCTACTAACAATATTGTACTATTGTGTTTTGTTAACTGTTATTGTTACAGCATATATCTTTCTACCCTTACAAGGCCATCATAATATTGTATGGTAAGACTTTTGTTTTGTAAAAGTATCTCAACAGTTGAAACTTAGTGCGGTGTAACTGTGTTTCATATTTAACTCATAAGTGAACTTTAGTTTTAACTTTGTTATTATACCATAAGGAATTTAAACTTATCTTGTAAGATAATATTGCATCTTTTTTCTGCTAAACACTTTGATATTTTCATAAAAATAACTTTCAACTTTAAAAATATTCTAACTTAACCTCAAATATTTCACAACTTTTTGAAGTTTTTGTTTTGGTTTGTTTGCTCATTGTTTTGCTTATTCATCATGGATAAGGAAGTTCAGTTTTCTCCGCCTTTAGCTGATAAAAACAACTTAGATTCTGACGTTGCATGTACAGTTTCTAATGCTAATGCACATGTTCCTGACATGATTAATTTGACAGAAGTACAACATTCTTTTGATCATAATGACAGGATTGCACACTCTTCCTCAGCTTTAGCTACGCATGCATTATCTTCTTTTAATTCCATGAATGCTTTGGTTAATGAACATATTAAAAAGAATTTGCCTTCTGCAATTAAATTGCCAGATTTGAAAAAGAGTAGACTTAAATTTAATGGGAAAACTTGTGTTAGAGAATTTATTACTGAAGTTGAAGAATATTTCTTATATAAAAACTTTGATGAGATTTTATTGGTTGGTTCATTTACAGACTTGCTTAGTGATATTGCTCTTAAATGGTTTCGCACTGTTCGTATTCGTATTTCATCATGGCACGAGCTTAAGCTTGCTTTACTTAAACGTTTTGACAGGCCGGACTTTGACTATTTTTTGGAAAGTGACCTTCGTACGAGGAAACAGAAGAGTTCTGAGTCTCTTCCTGACTTTATTACAGAAATTATGGACATGGCTAGTCGTCTTTCTTTTCCATTGTTTGATACAGTTTTGGTTAGTATAATTAAACATAACATGTTACCTATTTACACACCTTTTATTTTTGGTAAGCATATTGATTCTGTGGAACAATTTCTTGATCTTGCTAAAGAACTTGAAGTTTTTGTCAATAGAAAACCTAGCAAGGACCTCAAAACTGATAAACCCACAGTCAAGTCTAATGCAGTTTCAACAGATTTCATTTGTTTAAAGTGTAAAAAATCTGGACATCATTTTAAAAAATGCACATCCATACCTGGCGTTATTTGTTTCAAATGTCAAAAGGTTGGAGTCACATCTAAGAATTGTGATGTTTGTAATACTGACAATAAAAACTCTAGTGAGTCAAAAAACTGATTAGGTCTCATCGAGCCCCTGTTATTGATGTAACCGCGAGTGTCTCGATAAAGAAAAAATTTGTTAAATGTCACAAACCTGATGATGTTACCCGTAACAAAGAATTTGCAGACTGGTTAGATTATTTAAAAACATTCTTCAAAATTTATAGATCAGCTCCTGTTTTATTTGTTAAAGATAACGATACTAGACCTTATTTACGATTTTCCGTAGGTGACCATACTTTTTCTGGTTTGTTAGATAGTGGATCCAATAGTTGTGTTTTAGGCTCAAATAGTCATAAACAATTTACACATTTAGGTTATAAAATAAATTCTGTTTCTAGTGCTGCTTATACAGCCGATGGTTCTTCACAGAGAATTATTGGTACCATTGAATTACCAGTTACTTGTGATAATATAACTAAAAATATTAATTTCTTAATTATACCTTCTTTTCAGCCTGATTTCATTTTAGGTTTTGATTTTTGGTTAAAGTTTGATTTAGCTAAGGATTTATGGAAAAATATAACTTATGTCCAAAGCAATAAAGTTCAAGTTTGTACAATCACTTCTGCTAGTGAACTGTCTCCTTCTGAGAAACAAAAATTAAATGAAACAGTTTCACTTTTTGAAAATATTTCTTATGAAAAGAAAGGTTTAGGTCTTACTCATCTTGTTCAACATAAAATTAATGTCACTAGTGAACCTTTCAAACAAAGGTATTGGCCTTTAAGTCCTGCAAAGCAGAAAGAACTTTATGATGAAGTAGAAGTTTTATTAAAGGAAGGCATCATTCAACCTTCTAAATCACCTTGGTGTTCACCTGTCTTAGCTGTAGATAAGAAGGATGGTAGTACTAGATTATGTTTAGATTCAAGACGTTTAAATTCAGTAACTATAAAAGATTCTTACCCTCTTCCTTATACCTCTAGAATATTAGATAACCTCGGGGGAGCTAAATATATTAGTACAATTGACCTTTCTAAAGCATTTTTACAAATCGCTCTTGAAGAATCTTCTCGAGAAAAGACTGCTTTTGTAGTTCCAGGAAAAGGACTTTTCGAATTTGTTCGAATGCCATTTGGTCTCACTAATGCACCAGCTGAGTTGCAGAGACTTGTTGATAAACTTTTTGGTCCTCAATTCGATAATACTGTGTTCTGTTATTTGGACGATTTAATTTGCGTAAATTCGGATTTTAATTTACATATAGAATATTTACACAAAATTTATAATATTCTGAAAGATGCTGGATTAACAGTTAATTTGAAAAAGTGTAATTTTTGTAAAGATAGACTTCGTTATCTTGGTTATATAGTTGATAGTGATGGTTTGCATACTGATCCTTCTAAATTAGATACCATCAAACATTTTCCACGTCCTGAATCCGTTAAACAACTTCGTAGTTTTCTTGGTTTATGCTCATATTATCGTAGGTTCATTTGTAAATTTGCTGATATCGCTTCTCCTTTAACCAAATTAACAGCTGGTAGTAAAAATTCTAAAAAACCTCTTTGTTGGAATGATGAAGCTGAAAATGCATTTGATGAGTTAAAACAAACATTAATTACTGCTCCTGTTTTGCAATGCCCTAATTTTGAAAAACCTTTCTTTTTACATTGTGATGCCAGTTCTGTTGGCATTGGTAGTGTTTTGAGTCAAGAGGATGATAATGGAGATCAACATCCTATTGCGTTCTATTCTAGATCACTCAATAAATGTGAACGTAATTATAGTACCACAGAACGGGAATTGTTAGCTATTTTAGTTTCCATAGAACATTTCAGACCTTATATTGAAGGAATGAAGTTTACAGTTATAACTGATCATGCTAGTTTAAAGTGGCTTTTAGGTCTTAGTAATCCTAGTGGACGTTTAGCACGTTGGGCTGCTAGAATTTCTCAGTTTACATTTGATATAGTTCATAAAAAAGGATCTTTACATTTAGTCCCAGATGCTCTATCCCGCATAGAAGTCGCCGCTATAGGAATCTCTCAGAATAATTTAGTTTTGCCTGATGATGATATTTATGATCCATGGTATAAAAAAGTATTTATTAATTGTCAAAAATCTCCTTGCAGATATAAGAACTTTAGAGTAGAGAATAAAACTTTATATAAATTCTGTAAAAGTAAATTTGACCCTAATAATCGTCTTAATTGGAAAATAGTTATCCCTAAAGAACATATTTTAGATACAATTCGTTCTAATCATGATGACATTAATTCTGGTCATCTTGGTATTCATAAAACTTTAAATAAATTAAAACAACACTATTTTTGGAAAGGAATGTTTAAAGATGTTCAAAAATATATTATAGCTTGTGATACTTGTAAAGCTTATAAACATACCACTCATCCTCCTTTTGGTATTATGATTAACCCTAAGAAAGTCGATCGACCTATGTTGATGCTTTCAGTTGATATTATAGGTATACTACCTAAGACCTATTCTGGGCATAAATATATCCTCTCAGTTGTCGATGTTTTCACTAAATACTGCTGGATTTTTCCTATGACAAATGCTACTACTAGAGTAATTAATAAACTTTTTGAAAAAGAAATATTTCTTAAATTTGGTTGTCCTAAAATAATTGTTTGTGATAACGGTACACAATTCACTTCTAAACACTTCGTAGAATTTCTGAAAGGTTTTAACATCACTAAAATATTTTATAATACTTTATACACCCCTCAAAACAATCCTGTTGAGAGATATAACAAAACTGTCGAAACTTGCATATCTTGTTTTGTTAATGATGATCATAGAACTTGGTCTAAATATTTACCTCATGTTCAATTAGCTTTAAATAATAGTGTTAATCTTGCTACAGATTTCACACCTAACTTTTTGATGTTTGGTAGGGAACTTATTTTTGATGCTTCTTTACATCGTTTAAGTAACTCTATTGATAACTTAAGTGAACTGGAAGTTACCAATAGAAATCACTATGCTGATTCTCTTAATTCACTTAGTGAAATTTTTGTTAAAGTTCAAACTCATTTATTAAAAGCTTATCAGCGTAATGCTCGCTATTATAATAAGGGTCGGAAAGTCATTTCTTTTGATGTGGGTGATGTTGTGTGGAGAAGAAGTTTTGTTCAATCTAATGCACCTACTTATTTTTCGGCAAAATTTGCTCCTAAGTTCATTAAATGTAAAATTGTAGAAAAAGTTTCTGATAACGTTTATGTTCTGAAAGACCTGAAAAAGGGAACATCTGGTCGTTATCATGTTAAAGATATAATTAAATTTTAGTTTGGTTTCCAAGTGTTAGTCTTGATTTTGATATTTTTGTCTGAGGGGGGGACCTGTTTGATAGTGTGATGTATGCTGGGATGGATGATAGGATTATCAGGTTTTGAATGAGATTGTATGTTAGGTAACTTCATATAAATTTATTGAATTCAATTTCTTAACATTCTAAAATATAACTTAGGACATTTTAGGTTTATTCTGATAACTTTTCCACCCACACAATTACATTTTTCATATCAAAAGATCTTATGTTTTTTTTTTGTTTTTACAGTATTGTATACAATTTTTATACCTACATTTTTGTATAAAATTTCTGTTTATATATATTTTCTTTTTTTCTAGGATTTGCTCCTAACTTTTTTGTGTTAGGATGCAAGATCTTAATTTTTTTTGTAACGCGGATCATACTGTTTTCTCTTTGTAGAAATAGTATTGATATTTGTGTTCCTTTTTGCAGAACTGCTAACTCCTTTTTAGGTTGGTTTTTCTGTACATTTGTACTCTAGGGATTTCGATACTTGTGTTCTTGTTCTCACTCGTGGACATATTCCTATATTTTTTTGCGGATCTCGGTATATATTTTTTCCCTTGATTTCGTTCCTTTTTTGCTACTGTGCCCGGAAAGTCGGTGGTGTTGCTTCGATCACAGTATGCAGTTTTGTTTTGCTACTGTGCCCGGAAATTCGGTAGAGTTGCTCCGATCACAGTATGCAGTTTGTTCCGCTATTGTGCTCGGGAAGTTGGTGGAGTTGTGCCGATCACAATATGCGTTTTGTTTTCGAAGGTGTTTGTGCTCGGAAAATTGGTGGTGTTATGCCGATCACAACATTCTTCTTTAAATTTCTTCATCCTTAGAGATGTAAAATTTGAAACTGTTCGATACAGTCATTTATAATTTGTTCTTGCTAGTCAGTGGCGATGGTGCCTAACTGTACTCATGGAGACATTTTTGGATTATTCTTGTAAGACAGCGGCAATTGTGCTTAACTGTACTCAACTTTGCATTTTATTTTGCTTTAAACTTGTTAGTCGGTGGCGATGGTGCCTAACCGTACTCATATTGGTTTTTTTTGTTTTCTTTTTGTTAAGATATACCTTGTAAGTCGGTGGCGAAGGTGCTCAACCGTACTCAAATTGTATTTTTTTCTTTTTTAATAGTCTTGCACATATAGGACAGCGACGGTTGCGGCTAGCTGGACTTGTAATATTTCTTGGATTTAGCTAGTTAGTCAGTGGCGATGGAGCCTAACTGCACTCATGTTGGTTCTTTTTGTATTATAGGTCGGCTATTCTAGTGACTTAACTGTACTTTTTGTTATTTTGGACGTATGTTTTGTTATGGAGTTATATATTTTTTGCGATTTTCCATGACTGTTCTTAAGATGTGTTTGGTTGATGATGGACTTAGCAGATGTTTTCCTTGCAGTCTAGTAATTATCCTAATCATTTCTAGGATTGGAATCGTTGGTTTTTGTTTTTGGAATTTCTATTTCCTTTTCAAGAAGATTTTTTTGCTTTTCTCTTTTGTTTTAGGCATAAAAGAAATTGCTTTCTTTTATTTTTTCGGGGAGGGATGTAATGTAACGAGCCTTTTTGTCTCGCCACATGCTTCCGCGTTTCTTAGTCGATTTCCGAACGCACATCTCTAGTTTTTATTCGATAATCTGTGGTATGCGAGTCGTGTCGTTTGACGTTTCACTTTCCGACCTGCCCTTGTATTAAGATGTCATGTTTTCAAAATTTTAATTAATCTTATGGAATCCTGTTTATTTTGGGACAGTTTAACGTCCAATAAGCTTAAAACAAGCTACCCAGGATGACGCTATGGAGATATTGCCGTAATTTGTGGTAAGATAGAATTCTTCTAGACGAAATGTCTTGTTCCTAACCCCAACGGGTATATTACGAATTAAATTGTTATTTTCAGATATTGTTGTCTTTATTACAACGCACACAACCCCTATATGGAGGCGCGTGGTGATTGCGTGACGATTTTATAAGGAAACGGTAAGTTTTTGTACAAAAAGCGCACGCAGCCACGTGTTTTTATATTGGTGAACTTCTGGTGGCTAATCTGATATTTTTGTTTCAGCCAGCACATTTGTTTGGCGTTTCCTCGTTTCCTCGTTTCCTTTTCGTTTCCCTGTTTCCCTGTTTCCTTGTTTCCTCGTTTCCCTGTTTCCTACGTTTTCTTTTTCCATCTTCGTTTTTCTCATGGACTGGTTTTCTACAATTGGATTTTTCATGACATGAACGGAGACGTGCTGTCATGCCAACAGGAGACTCTTTCTTCCTGTGGATTTTTCATGACATGAACTGAACCGTGCTGTCATGCCAAGAGGAAACTCACCTGTAGTTAACTTAATAATTTTGTTTTTATAGTAATCTGGTATGTAATTTAAATTTATTTTCAACAACATTTACATAAAGATGCAATAGTATCCATATCCAATACTATCCTTAGTAATTATTATCCCTAATCAATAGTATCTAAAACTTTAACTATAAGATTAGTTTTAAATCTTACAAAGCCCTGTAATTAGGAAGCTACTGGCTTATGAATAGAGAAAGACAAAAGAGTTTAATTTGTTTTATTTGTTCTATTCAGCTACCCACCGGCAGATTAAATATCCAATCTCTTCCGATAGATACTTTCCGGCATAATTTATTTTGAAGTGGTCTCCACGGCGCCCGAAATTGAATTTTAGTTTATTTTTTTTATTAGGAGAACACAAGCCTTTCTTTACACCCACTGTAATAGCATATTTATTACATTAGTTTATTACATTTTGTCAAAAAGGAATTCGTCAATAGTATAGTAGCATTTTTCAGTCAATAAGTTATTTAATCTCCGTTTAAATTGGGTCAAATTAAGATCTTTAATATCATTTGGTACTTTGTTGAATATCTTCGGGGCCATACAGAGGATGCTTTTGTGCATAAGGGCGGATATAATAATACTTACCTAAAAATTGAAGAAGGATTACCAGTAGAATACAATACACACACCCTACCACATGCTACGACTAGATTGTAAGACTTCATCCATTCAAAATCAAAAGAATTTAATCTAGACTTTTTGAGTGATTTATTTTTAGTTTAGCTGCGTTCCTCTTATGGTATGGTTCTCAGTTTTTAGTAAGGTTTCTTTAAGACTGCCTTAATTTAGAATCAATAATTCTAACGTGAGATAATCGACAGATCGAGTATCTAGGCAGACGTGTGTAGGTATGGATTTATATTTTAATTTACTTATCTCCTAAATAAGCATTGTAAAATGTTAGGTACTTGCTAATTTTTGACCAAAATGTCCTAAGAACTAAACGACTGGAGAATAAAGTGACCACCAAAAGTGAACACCTATCTTTTATTTAGAAATCTTTTCACAGAAAAATAAAACACTCATTTGCTTATAATATCTTGCTATATGCTTTCCATCAGTTGTTCTTATGATGCAGAAATAAACTCGTATCTTATTTATACCAAAGGAACTCCAAAAAGTAAAGTATCTGAAAGGAAGAAAAGAGTATTAAGTATTGAGTACTAAGTACTAGACTAACATCGTTAAAAGTTCTCTCTTCTAGCCTTTTCCCGGACCTCCTCTTAAAGCGACTTCTCTGACAAATCACAGAGAATTTTGCTTATGTTTTGACCACACATTGGTGGTCTAAGTCTGTTTTATCCTGCTACATAGGTATGAATCTGAAGGAACCGAGTTTTGTTCCTCTATGTTACTAGTCTAGCATTGAAGGAGCTACCAATTCCCGGTGATAAAGAAGCTTAGGATATAGGTACATTGTTGCCTTATTTCTGAATTATAATAAGTATGCGCTTAGTAGACCAACCTTGCTGCAACAATAGTCCAGTCCTTAGCGTATCCTTTTGGATAAACGGCTCCATTTTGGTAAAACTAAGTGAGTCTGTAATCTTTTTCAACCGCAAGGCCGCTTTTGAAATATACGTCAATTTTGAGGCGTATTAGCCTACAACACTGAGAACAGCTTCTGCTGCTCGCTCTACGTCGTATCACCACCAATTCATCTTCTTCACAGAGCCCGATGAATAAAAATCCCTCCACAGGCTGAACCAACACGTTTTGTATTATTTCACCACACAAACACAGAACTATGTATTGTAGTTTTACTGCACATGGCTCTGCTTAATAAATCTTGGATTTCATGATGTTTTTAAGGACTCAATAGAGAAAAAATAAAAAATTTGAATCTGCAAAAGCTAAAATTTTCCTTCAACTTTCGATCTCAAAATAATTCCATGGTTACGTCAGTTTTGACGTTGTTATATTTAGCAAAATACCGTTTTTGTCACATTTTCAAATGTCGTTCAACTTTAAAAATAGCTGAATACCGTTCCAATACATTTTTTTGTAAAATTCAATTCGCAATATAATCGCATGAAACTTCAACTTTGGTTGTCCTTTTAAGTTTAGCAGAATACCTTTTTTGACATTTTGGCATTGAGATGCGAATGCGACTTGAATTTGAACGTTATTAAATTAGTAGAATTGGCCCCCTGGTTGAAAAATCATTAATTTTGGAAATCGTGTCTGACAAACGTTAATTAAGAACAAGAATTCCATTTATTTTATTTTCAGTACACAAAAACAAATACCTACACAAAATCTGATGTTATTCTCATAATGTTCCCACTGCCCAACCAAAGTGGCAATATTAGGTCAAAAAGCAGACAGGTGGGTGGGTCGTCGACATCAAAAGGATTGCAGGCATTAATTACACTAAGTGGGGTTACGTGAAGGGCACACCGCCCAAGACCTTAGCATTGGACGAATTATAAGATGGTTTCCGATGAGAGTGAGACTACAAAGTTTCTTATGCGTATGAATTATGATGTATTCCTTCACTCAATAAATATGCAAACTATTCTTGGAACGGACATCAATGTATCCTCAAGTGCAAGGAACCAGAAAATACCCGTTGACTATTTTAGACACTTATGTCGTTATAAAGAGCAGGACAATTATCAGTTTAGCGTTACGATTATTAGAAGATGTTACGAGTTCCCCTAATCTCGAATCTGTCTTGGTTGTCTTCCAATTTTGTGATTTTACGACTACTGTGGCTTTGTGGAATTTCCTGGAAATGGAGTTTGGAGACCGCTATTTTTTAAAGCGCCGTTTACTTTTCACTCTATCGCGGAGTTAGCTGCAACTGTCACGTTTTCAAATGGCACTTAACACCAGTGCCTACTTTCGAAATACTCAATTATTAATTGAACTAGCTATAGTTCTCCTGTATCTGTTTCTATGGTCTCAACTGCAGGTATAAAATCAATCACAACGTGGGTAATGATCTAATTCCATACTTTTATAACGTTTTTACGAGTTCGTTAGTAGATAAAACAATAATTTGAGCAATTAATCGTTCTATTTTAGCTGTTGATTAATTCAACGAGTTTCTCAGTAGTCCGATCTCGAGTTATTGAAACACTATCGTAAGTAACCCAGTTTCGTAGTAACTTGCACTAAGTAATATACGTCACTCGCTTTAGGAGTGTCCGGCTAGATAAGAAGTACGGATTAGTTATTAATCATAGTGGCAATAAATTCATAATCGGTTCGACGACGGAAAAAACTATATGTACTATTATTGAAGGATACCAACGTGGACATACAGGCTTGGTTTGAACAGATTCCTTCTTCGCCTTAACGGCACCATCGCTTCATTTATTAACCTTTCTGTGGTAAGAGGTAGCGATTTGCGACTCTGAGGACCATTATCTTTTCTAGATATAGTCTGAAAGCGCATTACCACGAGTAATATTATCGTATTTGTCTACCTCGATGATATAATAATTGTTTGTCTGACTTAGCCTCTGTGCAAAGCGTATATAAAACATCGACGAAAACAAAATAAAGAAACCTACCGTTTTAATGTCGGCTCATTAGTATTCTCAAAGCTTATAATTTGTTTGACCTATTTAGAATTGTAGACCTTTTGCAACTATGCTAGTAGTTATCGCATACCGAGTTGTTATTTAAGAGTAACCAACATTATATTTTATTGACTTAATGTAGCAAACAAACTGGTTATTGGTTAGCGGATTGGATTATACCGTTTAGCTTTTTTTTGGCGTTGTAGAACTGGTTTTCGAAATTTTTGCGGTACTATTTTATGGTGTAGCAGATTATAGCTGCTGTTTGAGGTATTACTTTTCGTCTTTGTCGTTAAAGCAAGTGAATACTTGGATTATTGTACAGGATATTTAATCTAGGTGAGTGGAAGTCGAACCTGCTGAATTAATATTATGAAAGCCAGTGGTAAAGAAGGTAACCTATCAAATCTTAATCTTATATTTAGTTCCTGCAAAGATCTGACACAGTACCATTGAGTGCCGAAGACCTTGGCAGATAGCCGCTGTAACCGCTACGATGACGGAGAAAAGTGACGGCTCTGTGTGTATGACGATTGCGACGTGTTATATTGCAAGCACGTGTCCAAAAGGGCGTGCTGCACATCGCCAACGTCGCCGAGACGTAATGCCACTCCGACCCGTACCTACGAGCATTAAAACAATTATACGACAAACTAGAAACGCAGTAAACTACGCGTAAACAAACATTTTGTTTGTGTAACCCCACCGAGGTTACAATGATAACATCGCTCAGTTCGTGTGGTTACGTCAAAATTTTAACGTGTTGGCAGTATGGCCTTGCTGTCAAACGCTGCGAATGCGACAAAAAAAAAAGAATTTTATAAAAAGTATTCGCGCGTTCGTTCGATGTCATTCTAGTCTGATGAGTCACCGCGGCCGGACGTCTCCGTTGCTGTGTTCCACATGGACGACTTTACCGGGTTATCGCTAGCTGTGATAATGATTTGTTTTTATTTTTCACAGCTTTGTAACGCCGACTGTTGTTAATTGAATGACAAAACAGATAGCACACGATAAGTTAATTGTCTGGTCAGTAAGGGGAATGGGTGGAACATACGTACATGATGCGTAGGTACTTCATAAAATTAAGAACAACATGATGTAGGTACTTTTGTCTTATCTATACGAAAACATTGAATCTATTATGTCAGGTATATGGTAATTGTTAGTCATAAAAAGTCTGTAAGATATTTTGATATTGTAAATGGTGTGGAATAGCATGAATGTCTGGCATTGCTTTATGTGTGATATCATTCGTGGCGAGATGGGATACTGAGAAGCCAGAAGGCAAAAAATGCAAATTGATATGAGTCATTGTGTTAATTTTATTTTACATGTATAAACAACCAGCCCTTAGCAATGTTGCGTTACATCAGGGCTGGCAAACGAACCAGTTAATCTGGTTCTGAGGGACTCTAAATAAAAAGTGGTAACCATATAAAATTGGAGTCTGAATTAAGTCCGACAACTTATTTGAAATGTTTTTTTTCTAAAATTTAACCCTTGGGAAAAAGAAGTTCAGTAGAAAACAAGAGCCTGTCCAGACTTATCGGCATCACTAGTGCAAAATGTTTTTGTGACTACAGCTTCTTCACGCAATAATTAGATTTTATAATGACAAAGAAAGCGGTCATCAAACTGAATACAATATCACCTGAGCCAGAATAAAAGAAAGTTTTGTATTTAACGTGGAATGCTGCCTGAATTCATTGGAGCTTGAAAGGCATATACTTATGTGTGTTTATATTCTTTCAAATACTTACGCATGAACAAAGCATCTGGTTCCAATATTAAAAGCCAGCTTGTAACCATCAACTGAATTTCCAAAAATAAAGCTAGCCATTCTAGCCACTAAGCAAAATCAAAGCTTTGTTTACTATTCAGTTACAAGTTGACTAAGCGTGAAGCACGTGGGAGAGTTCTAGAATATTCTGGGCTACGGCTGTTAGCCATAAAGTCCCAAAATTTTGTTTACATAATTGTTCTCGTCAACCCTGTAACAACTACCAATCCGTGGGAACGTGATGTTGCGATGTTATAATGTTCTAGTTTTAGAGTGCATTTCTCGTGACTCACTACCAGGGTGTGTGGAGCGACATGATTCGGAATTCCGTTTGGATATCATGACGACATCGCTTTGATTTAATTACGTACGTGCCGATGGAGCTTGTTAACCCTTCGAAACTGTGAGTGAAACAGAAACGATTCGCAAGAAAAGACGTGCAATGTGCATTCTGCAAGATAAGATCGCATTTATTTTGGAAGAGAAACTTAAGGCTAAGAACTTACGGAGCGATTTTCACCCGCGTCCGCCGCGGTTGCGGGCCCACAGCTTCTGTAGAATGCAGATATATATGTAAGATATTAAAGCACAACTCACGACGCGTTTTACGCCCGCGGTGTGCGCGGTTGTTTGCGGTTCCCGCTGCACCGGCGGGCAACTAATAGAATCGCGCGAGCCGCGGTCACCCGCAGCCCCGGCGGGTGGCGCCCGATCGCTCTGCGATCGGTTGGCTGGCGACCGCGGTGGCCGGCGGGTACAGAAATCCAACGCTCTTTTGCACCAGTGACTTGTGTGTGGCATCATGACATGTTTGTGCATGTTTGAAATTAAACAAACATTATAAAATGGATATTGAAATCGAACTACTAATTACTTTGGTCCATGGCGGTCTGGATCGCAACTGATCGTTTACTGCCCGTCTTGCAACCGCCCGTCTCGCGGTCATCGCCCGCCACGTCTGCGGGCGATGATCGCAACGGCAACGGCTGCGTAACCGCGCAAATAACCGGTCTCGTGAGTTTAGAAATAAAACCGCAGTTCCACCAACGCGGCGGTCGCGGGTGAAAATCGCTCCGTGAGTTCTTAGCCTTAGAGCGACAGAAAAAGAGTAACGGCTCTTAAATTTAAGTACATATTGGGTAAATAAAATAGTCTGCAATATTCCCGTGCATTGCTGCAATCCCGAACTAAATACCGCATTGCGCCAGACAGTCCCGACTGCGACTAAGCTCTTGTTCGTATTTACAATACAAAAGGCTAACTGAAAGTTACTGCCGCTTGCCAAGTTATCGCGAATTTCACAGACACAGTTAGTTAGTTTTGTTACAGGGAAATGTGTTTGCAATGACTAGTTTTCATTGTAGAAACTTAAAACACTACACGATAAAGGTCCTAGAGTAGACCCTTGTCGTAAACCGCAAGACTGGCTTCGCAACTGCGGTCGACAATTCCGATTCGATACGCGAATAATTAAAGTAGTTCTGGGACGTTAATTATGCACTAGCTAATCCACTTAACTGGCAACCGAATCCACTGAATTACGCCATTGATGAAAGTACGAGATTATTATAGCATCATCTACCTACATAATGCAATGGCGCACGGACTACGGACCCACTTTCGAGTAAAAGTGCCGAATGAAAAACTAAATCGGTTTAATTATTCTTGTTGTTGATGCCACAGTTTTCTCTATTTGAATGTGTAGTCTGTACATGCGTTTGCGCAAGTTTGTCTGAAATGGGTCATGGTTTTGAATTTATGAAATCTCTACCATTTGGAATAGATGAGAGATTGCCAGGTTCAAGGATGGCATTGAGTTGTTGACATAAGATTGATTTCGTATTAAATCAGAACTTGGTGATGAAATGTACTTATAATTTATCTTGATGATATTCTAGAAGCTGTCTTTAAAAACTAGTCAGTAACTTCGACCTGATCAAAATACATTCAATGAGATTCATAGAAAAATGACTATTTTCGATTGTATCACACATGTTGTGTCCATAAAACGTAGCATAAACACGTTATTATTAGTTATATACCGTGGACATTGGTGGCCGCCGCGCTGCGGAACCGTTGGCAGATAAAATCTTTATTTAACGCCGGCGTCGGGGTGTCTGCGACAATGCTGTGAGTCCATACGTACTTACGTAGCATGGCCGGTCTGCTGCTTTATTTACATTTGATTGAGTTCTGTGGGAGAACTTTTTAGATCTACCTACTACTGCATGCTTAATTGTTAAATATCATTGAAGTGTTTTTTCCATAATTATTTGTTTGGAGGCTGTGAAAATATCCATGATTCCACTTGCTATCAGCGTATACAAAATATAGTTTTTTATTGCCTAGGGCCTAAAGCAGTACAATTTCATGACTGGAGTCGGAACTGTAGAACTACTGTGATTCTAAGCTATTTAATTACCTTAATTCCTGTCAAAAGTCCGAATTTTAAATAATTCAATTTGAGATGTAGGTATTCATATCCAGATTTGCATTAGATAGAGCTGCTTTTGAAACTAGTGCACAATGATAAGATAGAAACTCTGAATTTATCCCTTTGAAATGGCCGTGCTCAACCCAAAATACACCATAATGGGAACCTGATCAGTAAATGTCAACAAAAGCATCGCGTGATTCGTAAATCAAATGAATCACATTGCGTACGACACGTCTATATTTAATTTTGTACTATCTTTGGATATCATATCGCCAGTATTATTTAACAATAATCGTGATCGAAAATATTATTTGATAAATATGACACTCGGTGTAGACTATGATTGTTTGAGGCGCTTTCTTTATTGATAGAAATAATTTGGTGAATCCCCAAAGGTCTTCAAGACTACAATGTACAATTGTTTTCAAGAAAATTATTATGACTAGGTATTATAAGTCGGTTTTGTCCCAGTTCAAGGCAAATAACCTTCCCTCTTTCTAATTTTATGATCTGATATGATTCTGGGCCATGTAAATGTTTTCATAATTCAATTAGATCATCCATATTGATTGTAGAAGTTCCATTTTCAGCATTCAATGCATCCGTAAATTCCAATATTCTTCGCACATTTTCTCTAGGAGATAGAAGTGAATGGAGCGCAATTATTGTCTTCTAATGATCCGTGCTATCTCTCTATATTATGATTATTAATTTACTTGGTCTCGCTCAGTATTAATTCCACGCCATCTGGACCACATAGTTTGTAGTATTTCCGTGAACATTGTTTGTTTATTTAGACATTGAATGGTGTGTATTGATAAGTTTGTTTATTGTTAAATAATATACTTTGTCAATGGCGAAATACGCTAATGTTGACTTTTAGTTGGCATTTTTTACTGTTGTATAGTGAATATTATACATTTCCATCATACAAAACTTTTAGCTTTTTAGTTACTAGTTTTTGAAAGTAGTAGTGCAGATAGGTAGTGTTGCAGAAAGATTCCTTTTGTTAGTCGGGTGTTCCCCAAAAGTTTAAATAAGTGGAATAAATCTAATTAAGTATAATATTCCCTTTGGATGTGGTCGAACCAAAAACCAGGATAAAAAAATCATGTAGAATACGGAGTTTACACAAACAGGAACAAAAAAAAAAGAATCGGTTCTACATCGCCTACCTATTTTGTTGTGCTCTCTGTATCATTCACACTAATACCTTTTATTATTGGCTTATTCATTTGTAGTGCATTGCAATGTTATTTAAAATCATTTAGTAAGTGCTGTGTAACCTTTGATGTTTAACAAATCGCGACTTGATAATAATTGGTCTCTATCTTATCTGAGGAACGATTTTTTTTTGCGTTAAACTGATTATCCGGGTCAAGGACACCAGTAATGCTTGCTAAACCCTCTCTTTTTTATGTTGTGCCACTTTAAGACGCTGTTGTCTAGCTCATTAAGTGATCAATTGAACCATTTATTAGATTCTCTTTATTGCGTTTAAGTTTTAGTTGCTCTTTTGAGAGCATAAGTGCCTAAGTGGTCCTTTCTTTCAGAGCGAAATTTGAGGTAGGTATGTAATTCTGAGCTCTAATTATTATTGATTCACTTTTGACGGCTATGTCCTCGGATGCAAAAAGATGATGTGGTGATGGAGCACGCTTGCCTTACAGTAACCTTTTCACTCTTGAATTATAGCCCCCAGGTTGTAGCTATCAGAAAGCACAAACTCCAGCGGTACTGTCCAAACTCCAAATAATTTCTACCAAGTATCTTTATAGTTCGCTGAGAAGAAACAATTAGTTCAAAAATTCACGATGACATGTTTTTGGCCCCAAGTCTGGTAGATAGGCACTACGGTTAGCACGCACCAACACTCTAAAGGTAACATCAATAGAGACTACTCATGTATAAAATGTGGACATGATAAAAGGCCTCAGCCGTAATATAAATAGGCATAAAGGGTGTACCCGCTTACGTGTGTAAAGGTTACATTTTACGTTAGTAGAGGTCAGGATACAGTACTAGTACCATCAGGGATGAACAAAATTTATTATAGCCCTGGTGTCTTGGACTCTCTGCCAGCATCTGTATTCCCTACCACCTATTAAACCGTCTGCCTTCAAAGCATCAAAGCTTGCTTGTTCCATCACATACCTTTTTCCATTGCTTCCCATCAGGTTAGATTAGGATCACAAGCGGGCTAATCAACTCGCGTTTCTTAATAACGATGAAAAACAACTTATCATGAAAAATCGCCCATATTTGTCGGACCATTATGAAATATCTAAATTAAAAAGTATTCGGCATTATCTTTAAAATATTTGACTTACAACATACTCGTACACGTGCCTGTCTGAAATTCAGGGGCGTCCAAACACAGGATGTCATCTTAAGCAACTGAAACAGTTTCTTAAACGTCTATTTCGGGCCCTGTCAATTACCATCTTATAATTTTTCTATAGCTAGTCTCCAGCATAATATTTTGGCAGTGTCCACGCTTGTCATGGTGGACACTTCATGACACACGAGCGTTGCCAAAAATCGCGGGTTCCTAGAACTTGTACATTGTCGCGGATCATTATTGTAGGCGTTATTTAATATTTTTGTTACGTTGTTTTTGTTGTGTAAGACTTTTAAATAGGTGTTTTAACGTCAATACGTTGACGTGCGTTTGTTTGGGCGTCCAGAACTCTGACGTGAGTATTTTTAAAATTCGCAATTATGACGAGGTGAGGTGTGAAAATTACGACATGGATGATAATTATTCTTTGTTTCGCTGAAATCTGTTGTTTTACGTCTTGTTGCAGGTCGTTTCGTTTACACAGATCGTGATAATTTGAGCGCAAGGAAAAAAAACGTAGCTCAAATGATCAAACTCTAGTGAAAATGTTTTCGTCACAAATTAGGCTCGAAATGATTTTTTTTGTCATGGTTTTGAGACCGTAAATGCGGAAGTCTACACTTGGTTTGGTTATTTTTTAGTTTGGGCGAATGATCCATAAAAAAAAGAGCGCTTGAACTGAGTCGATATTCTAATCACACACAGCTAACTTTACGCCTTGTAGAGCAATTAATTAATAATTCACTGAAATGAGGCATAAAAACAAAGGGCTACTGTTTATGTCATCGTCAACTTCATAAATGTGGACTGACCCGTGATCCCCCGTGTGTTACGACTGTTCTAAAATAAAAGTCGACTGGGGGAAGCAGGCCAACAATGTGGCAAAGCCTAGCCTCCCTTTTTATGCTCCATTTAAGACTTTACAGCCGATGCGTAGTCAATTGTATTAGAAGGCTTGAAGCTTTCAAAGCTTGTTAGTGCTTTGCTGTAGTCTGGTTTATACGTCAGTTATTAATTTTATTAATAACAAAGTGGATGTCAGTGGAACCACCAGTGGATAGGGAATTCTATTACTAAGTGAATGTAGTGGATACTAACAGGATTTAAAAACTGATGTTATTGGTGATGTTCTTAATAAAGGTATAGTGGTTAATGCCGGTGCTTGTGACTTCGCGTGTGTGACGAGATTGTGAGAATGTTTACAGGTCACAAGGAAGGAATAGATTAGAATATCAGAATGTGGCTTTCTTCATGTGATTTTGACCTATGCCATTCTATATGTACAATAGATAAAATACGAGAGTTTATGTAGAGTATTCACTATTTAAACGACTTCCATAAAAGGATTAGGTTCTCAATTTGGCGAGTATTTTTTGTTTTGGTTTTATGTATGTACTCCGAGGTTTCTGATCCGATTTGTGTATTTGCGCATACTTGCCATTTGGTCCCGTAGAAATTTAATTCAGTTTGGCTTTAAAGTTTTTATTTTATGAGCATTTCTGCGTAGACGAAGATGTCCAAGGATCACCACTTAAAATTAATAAATAAAAATCTTTTTATACAAAAAATATAACCGACTTCCAAAACAAAAGCACTACAAAGTATAAAATAACCTTAATTTCGGAAGTCGGTGTTAGAAAACAAAGATACAAACCAAAAACACCGACGTTTTTTGTCAATATTGTGGGACTTATTATTTATCAACCACGATTACGACTTTCGTATGTTTGGGGATAAAAGAAAATAAAATGTAATGAAAATGTTCTGAAATTAAGAGTGACATGTGTAAGTTGAGCTGATCCTGAGTTGTCCTTTAATCGTGTCAAGACTCTTGAGTTCTCACTCACAAGGAAGTGACGCTGTTGGTCTATTAGCTTCCTTCGACCACGCGGCAATCATCGGAAACCTACTGCATTCAATCTATTGAATGGTCATTCAAAACGGACTCGTCCGCAACCATTCACGTTTCCTCCAGACAATAGTGTACGCACTTTGTAAAACAACTCAATGAACTCCCAATTGTACACATAAACAAGAATAAAAGTTATGTTTATTATACTCAGACTGTGCACGGAACACCATCGTTACAACTTAATAAAGTGAACTCTACAATCCAGAAAGTTCAGTCTATAATCGTCTGCGTCTAATCTTTTCCGACTGCAGGATTAGATTTCTTACGTTTCCTGTTTACGTGGACTGCTTCGTGTAATACGGAATTTAATTCACACGTTTTATAGTCATGAAAACTGTATTTAACGTTGGTTTCTTTGATACGATCTTTAATGTTGTTTTCTTCGGTATCCCGGTGTATCTGATTCTTAATTTCTTGATTAAACACATGATCGGATGTTCATTGATGACTTGACAAACAAACATTTCTTGTTCGCTGAAATTACGTTTGCATTCACGTTTTCACAGAACATATTATTTTCTGCGTGTGTTACAAGTGAATTGGCTTTTTACTACATTTTCGCGATAGTAGTAAACGATTCCACAAAAACCGAAGAAAATGAATCTTGAATTTCCTTTTCGCATAAATGATTCTTGTTTTGTGCAACTGTATCCCCTATGTATGTCTGTATGTACAATCGTTTATCTAACTGTATGAGTTCTGCGTTTACGCTTTACCAAGATAAGCTGGTTTAACTCGTAGTAATTGAATCCGTACGATGACGTATCGTCTATGTAACATATCCACTCCTTCCTTTTCTAATCAGGGCTAATATAACCTTTTTGACCTGTTACCTCATTTTGTCAGAACACATGTTAAAAGTTGCGGCTAGAAGGAAATGGATTCAAGCCTGTAATATTATGTCTTCCGGTGTGAGTAATATTTGTTTATCGGTGTTAGTATGTGACACATGATTACATACTTTTGCGGGTTTTCTAAGCTGCAAAGAGTTTCTGATTGTAAGATTGTTTTAAATCGTCTTCAGAGAAATGTTGGTATCCTCCTACAGAAGTCATCATCATCCATTTCTTTTATAGCGTCTTCAAAATCATGTCGCGTTTAGTTCGTTCTACTTAGTATTCCGATACTGTGACTTGCTAGTGATTCTTTAGATAACTGCTTTACAGTTGGCACATCGACAATCTCCATGACTACCTATAATTTGTTAACATTGCATGGGTTTTTCCAACTGCCATTTGCAGTGGGCTGCTCAGATTTATTCAACGTGTTAGTAGTTTTCGCGATTTTGTGCCATACGGGTTAATATTGATGGTGTGGTAACTAGCTGCCGTCTTTATGATGATTTCGGGGAGAAGTAAGAGGTCCACTAGTCTGAATAAGTCAACTTGTTATTCTTAAGCCAGGAGGTCGTGACCAGTATTTTTTTTTAATTTGTGATGGGTTTTATCTTGACTCTAGTCTAGGTCAGAAATAACAGAGACAAAGTTACTACGATGGAGCGTAGAATTCTCACGTCATTCTGTCTAAACTGATTCAACCTTATGCCTAAACAGTATTAGTGGCAGCCAAGCATTCATAAAATTTGATTTAATTGACGTTAATATTGTTTCTTTCAGTTTGAAGACATGTAACATCTAGCAACGCACACTGGACTCGCTTGGTAGATAATGGCCACTCCCTCTCACACAGAGAAAGCTTGTGTCCTAGCTTTAAAAACTTTATATGCTGAAGATTTTTTCCTAAGTTACCTACCCGATAGTTACATGACACTTCTCTTCTCTTCTCGGTATTCACATTCTTTAAGCAAAAATGTTCCATAACTCTTTTTTGCCGGATGTGAAATCTTCTAAGTTTGACAATTTCCCATCCGCAAATGAGGTGTATTAATCACTTGGCCCGATCTGGGCGGAGCAGTAGGGTGTGTTTTAAACCCACCCGTGTTTTTTAAAATGCCCTTTGCATTCTAGGGCCGCGATAAGTCTTCCGAACAATTCTACAACAGCAGTAATGCCCTGCAGCTCTGAATATTCTTGTTTATTTGTATCCTAATGTTTGCGTTGTGTTGTTCCAGGTGATGCTGGGCGGGGCGGGGTCGCCGGGGGGCGACGACTTGCTCACCGTCACCGTCGTCCGCGATGAGCATGGATATGGAATGAAAGTGTCTGGTATGTGAGCAAACTTATTGATATTACTATACTCCTACGGTGCACAAATTCTGGTCCCTGAAACTTCAGCAGGAGACCAGGCTCGACATTTGCCAGCGAGCCGTGGAGCGCAGTATCCTGAGGAGGTATGGGCTAAAATAACGTAAACTGTTTTAAATACACAATTTCAGAAAAAATGTGGTTGATGTTTTTATCTGACTACTTTGAGAAGAAACTCGAAAACAAACTCAGAGGACTCAGTCGCTCTTTTATATTCTAGTAGGTAGCACCTCAAATGACGACCATGCAGTTTAGCATCTAAGATGGTTTTTGATTGATTGATACTTGATAGTATGCATCAGAAACCAACAACAAAGCTACACTATCTCATGCCGTAGTGAGATACTGGGCCACTCAGCAAAATTGGGCTGAAGTCACCACTAGTTCTTGGTTTGCATCATTTAAGAATGATAATTGCAAAGCAGCTTTGCTGAGCTAGCACATAACTCGTATTTCTTTAAGTAGAAAATTTGCTGTTAAAAAGAAAGATGGAAGTCACGTACTTGATTCTGACGTAGACGATTCTTTCATCTCACAAGTTCCGGGTCAAGACATTTCTGGCAAACTACCTCTAGATGCCTTTCCATCCTGCTCAAGTAGTCAAAGTCTAGCAAAGGAAAGGACTCCCTAATTAGACATCATACCGCCAAGCCGTCCAAATGCAACGCAAATATATTCCATCGTACAATACCTGGCACAGAAAGGTGGCTAATCGGCTGTCAACAGTGAAAGCCGTATGCAGCCGGTGCCTTTACGCCATGCCAAACCCTATGAATGCTGTCGACGCCATTGTTGACCATTAAACATGATTTGAATGCATTATCAAGGTGTTAGTAAAGATACCTATGTCTAAAGTTAAACTTTGTACCATGCTTAGCAAATATACTGTGTTGTAGAATGATAGTCATAGTTTGTTGTTCAGGTAATATATTAAATAGGTAACTACAGCGGAGTTGAAGCGATCGTTTTGGCCGAAATCGTTCGGATCATATCATCATCATCAAACAGGTTGACAGGTTAACACAACTTCAGATAACCGATGACCGTAGGATTTCCAAACAGGCAGTAAGTCTGTATATTGGTGATAGACTTATGTCCAGTGGAACTTTAGCTCCAGTGACAACGATTGATATTTTTTAAGGATTGTTGCACTATCCAACAGATATAATCTAGTTCTCATAACCCAGGTTTCAATAGACGTCCGCGTTTATAAAGGACCCTTTTGAGGTTTAGCTGAACACAATATTAATGGTGAAATGCATAGATTTAGACGCACCTTTAGAATGTCTCTGTCTCCTATTTCTATGTGCCAAACTGCAAGATTGTCATAAAATTAATATTGAAAGACAAACTACAGCTTTGCAGTCTTGATACATCTTCCAGCCTGTCGACGGTTGCGTGTCAATTATATGTATAGTTCTCAAATGAATTGCTTCGTTTGACGTATCATCGTTAATGAATTTTTGGACAAATACTCTGAATGACTGAGCATGTAACTCGCATTGTTGAATCTCTCCTCCGTGATTGAATCGACGATGTGGTCTACAGCTCGTTTAATTTGTTTGGTAACGATGACTATATTTAATTTCATTGTCAAACTACCACTGGCTTCCATTGTTATCATGGTTAAGTTGGCCTTTGGGAAAAACTGTGTAAATAACTCTTATCTAGATTTTCCGAGGTCGCGTATTCAGTCTGTCTGTTTTTAAATTACTGTCATCCTTGCTCAAATTGTTTTTTGATTTCAATTCATACAAGTTCTGTAGGCAAAGCCACGCAAGGAGTTTAACAAAAATGGTTGTTCCTATGGTATTTAATATTTGGAATGAAGTTTAGAATAGAAAAGCATAGTCATACTATTTTATTATGTACGCCATTAAGTTACAAATGGTAAAAGATAGATCAGAAGACAGTCTGAATGTCTAAAGTTAACCCAAAGAAATCAGACCGTCCACAAGCATGTTGGGTTCACAATGTCGCCAAAGTCGTAGGCAACACTTTGATAAACGGTACACAAGGAAGAAGAATGGGTTAATCCTAGCGTTCGGTGCTTCCGAGCTGAAAAGATGACCTAAACAATGGCCAGCATTAAGTTATCTCTCATACTAACCTCGTATCTTCCAGGTGACAATCCCGTTTACGTACAATCAGTGAAGGAACACGGCGCTGCGTGGCGAGCTGGTCTCCGGGCGGGCGACAGGATCCTACGAGTTGACTCCGTGCCGGTGCATCATCATACGCACCAGCAAGTTGTGCATATGATTCGAGGTGAGCTTCTTCCTCTGGTCCCTCCCAAGTTATTCGAGGACGGTCATCACACCGTTATGCTAGAGTAGTGTGTAGTCTGCAATCAGATACTAATTCAAGGGTATGCGTAAATAACCAAGGAGGGTAGGAGTAAATAACCAAGCTCATCTAGAGGGATGGGTTTACTACCAAATATAACCAGTAGGTTTGATACTGCGTTGCCAACTCTCCAAATTACAGAATTCATGGTCATTTCGGTTTAGGTAGAAGAAGCGAAGGCACGCGAAAATGCGTGTTAAGATTTCGACAGCGTAATTTCAATGATTATAATCATTGAAATTAGTTTCAAGTCGGTAGTACATCGTCAGAGATAAGAAGGATGCTGATGATAGTATTTTCAGACGCTCCCTTTCAGTATATGATTCAGCTCTCTATCCAGATAAAGGGGGCACACCACTTGAAGACAAATTACATCTCAAACGATACGTGACCCAAGTATTCCGTAGTTTCATTCAGCTCAATCAGCGATATTGATGGATTGTTGAAAGTAACGTGAATGGCTGGACATTAAACATCGCTTATTGATTGGCTGGTTAGCCATTCTAGACTTCCGAGATATTCTCTGATTGGTGCGTGGAGACGTTATTTCAATGCAATTTTTTTTTTCTTACTTGAGATGGGTTCGCTCTTGACTCTAGTCTAGGTCAGAGATGACAGAGACAAAGTCTACGATCGAACGAGTTTACCCAAAAGTAGCCTGAAAGTTAATTGAAAATGAAAAGCATATAAATGTTCTTTAGTATATTCTTTGCGTCATCTTGTTTAATGAATTAGTCTTAATACCTCTAAAACTACCGTCAAAGAGCTCCCTACGGACAAACGTTTTGGGAAAACTTTCATTGTGTGAATTGGTAACTTCTAGGCAAGTGTGCTGCATCCTTTCCACCCTTCATTGCTTTCCATCAGGTGATATTGTGATCATAAACGAGCGTATTTTTTTTTGTTAGCCTATGCTGTCCCATTGTTGGGCAAAGGCCCCCCCATATTTTTCCAGCCAACTTTGTCCGATGTCTTCCCTGGCCAATCCGTCAGGCGTTTTTTAGACTTGCTTCGGTTGCGACGTGCGTCTTCAGACACCCACTGCATAGCGATCCTTGCCCATCTGTCCTGGTGCATCCTGTAAGTGTGGCCCGCCCCATTCCACTTTAGCCTCCGTCGTTTTGTGTCCAACATCGGCGATACCTATCTTGGAGCGTATAAGTGTGTTGCGGATTCTGTCGATCCGTTTGATCTGCAGAATGCTACGCTCCGTCGCTCTTTGGCAAACCTTAAGTTTCGACTTCTGAGCCTCAGTTAAAGACCACGTCTGAGCGCCATAGGTTAGGATAGGCAGGATGCACATGTCGACGAGCTGGCGCTTTAGAGACATGGGAAGGTCACCTTTCATGAGCGCCTTCATAGACCAGTAGCTCCTTCAGGCATACGAGCGTAGGCAAGTGGCGTAATGAGCGTAAATAAAAAATAAAAAAACATTTGTAGTTCGTTGTTATAGGCGATGGGTACATTAAATCATACTATTTCTGCCCAGAAAGTGACCACGTTAATAGCAGCATCGAAGGCGATGTTCAGTACATCTAGGGTGCAAGAAGAACTGTTGGTCCAGGCTCAGAGATTAGCCATTTGAATGGACCATCGCGGTGAAAGGATTACCCAGTAGCTCACTTCATGATAACTTCACCCAAGCTTTCACTTTGACATTTTTACAGAATCAGCATTCTGTAACGTTACTATACGCCAAAACATTCGTGCTAGGCCCTCAGATTGCTGAATTTCTCTAGTATTAGATGGACTATCTTATAGAAGAATAGTTGTCTATACTAATATTATAAAGAGGTAAAATTTGTTTGTAAGTTTGTATGTAGGGGGTAATCTCCGGAAGTAATGAACCGATTTTAAAAATTGTTTCACTGGTAGAAAGCTACATTATTCGTGAGTGCTATAGGCTATAAATTATTAAGATATCATGCATATTAGCCAAACTATCTCAATTTTTGTCTATCCAGGCGGAAAAAAATAGCTCTTACTACAGAATTATTTGAATGCGCTGCCTTAACAGTTGTATATAATTGAAAACAATGTATGGCAACCTGGTCCGCTTTGAATAGTTCTACAAAAAAGTCCGCGACACCATATTTCTATCTTTTATATTTAAGCAGATATAGTAGCTTTTATGTTATATGTACCTTTGGACGATTTTTTAAACAACAAAATATTAAACCTTATTGAAAAAAAATATTATTATGATCACAAGAACATCATAGAGATACGATTTGCCCAAAACAGTATGTCAATTGGTTAAGTAGTTTCGAAGATAATTTAAAATTACTAAATCGCAAAATGCCGCCGTCCATTCACGAACCGCATTAGAACATGCTTTGTACGGACGTTTTATCCATTTACCCATAGATGGCGTTGTGCAATTACGTAATTTTTCAGAGTCTGACCCTCTCCAATTATTATGCAGTTGGTTGAATGTTGTTGGTTTTTAAAATTGTTTTGGTTGCTCGGTTTCTTAATACTACTTCGTTCTCATTCTTCGAGTTCGAAGCTGTGGTATTTCTGTTTTTGGGATATCGGACAGTTTCAGCGATTGTTTATCATGCCTACAAGGAAATCACAACTTTCCCGTCAGACATCCCAGACAAGAGCAGCTCGAGTACGCCGTACGGAAGAGTCTGCTCTTAAAAATCATCAGCGCCTCTCGAGGAATAGAGAAAACATTTCGCAAGCACGCGCTGGGGAATTTAGCTCCGAGCGTTCACAGCGGCTTGCTAACCAAAGCTGGAGAACATCGCAGGTCCGTGCTCGGGAATCTAGCGCTGAACGTGCGCAGCGTCTCAGTGTTTTTAGGCAGCATGTCTATGCAACAAGGGATAGGGAGTCTAGCGCTGAGCGCTGGCAGCGGCTTGCTTGGCAAACTGTGAGAACATCGCAGGCCCGTGCTCGAGAATCTAGCGCTGAACGTGCGCAGCGTCTCAGTGTTTTAAGGCAGCATGTCTATGCAACAAGGGATAGGGAGTCTAGCGCTGAGCACTCGCAGCGGCTTGCTGGGCAAACTGTGAGAACATCGCAGGCCCGTGCTCGGGAATCTAGCGCTGAACGTGCGCAGCGTCTTGGTGATTTAAGGCAGCATGTCTATGCAACAAGGGATAGGGAGTCTAGCGCTGAGCGCTGGCAGCGGCTTGCTTGGCAAACTGTGAGAACATCGCAGGCCCGTGCTCGAGAATCTAGCGCTGAACGTTCGCAGCGTCTCAGTGTTTTAAGGCAGCATGTCTATGCAACAAGGGATAGGGAGTCTAGAGCTGAGCGCTCGCAGCGGCTTGCTGGGAAAACTGTGAGAACATCGCAGGCCCGTGCTCGAGAATCTAGCGCTGAACGTGCGCAGCGTCTCAAATGTTTTAAGGCAGCATGTCTCTGCAACAAGGGATAGGGAGTCTAGCGCTGAGCGCTCGCAGAGGCTCACTAGCCTAGCGACATACATATGCAATAAAAACTAAACCCTCCTTTTGGCACTCAGTACTAACCGAACCACACTCAAATTTTTACCGCCCAACGAAGTGGGCACGGGTCAGCTAGTATATTATAAATTGGATATATTGCATGAAAAAAATATTGACTATCTATACAGTTTATCTAAAATATATACAAAAATATAATACTAACAGTAAAATAGAATCAAAATTGCTGGAAAAACAAACGAGAGACACAGATATATTTATGTTAAAAAATATATGTCTCTCTCGCGAAAACGCTGTTTTCCATGGCAGCTGTACAGGCGTCGTCGTGGATATTGACGTCAATGTTCATATCGAACTTCTCTTTCTAATTGAAATCTTTGGAGCTTTATAAACTTATCGAAGATAAAGTATTTGAAAAATAATTTGATGATAGTTTACTGGAGATATTAAGTATTTCATTTTGCAAACAAAAAATCGCATGGGTATTCCCTATTGTCAAGAAGGTACACCGACCGTGAAGAAATGGTTATTTCGATAATTAGTCCACGTTGTGCTAAGTTGATACCCTCTTAAAATCCTTAGCCCAATGCTAACAAGGCCATTTATTATGACGGTAGTTAGTAAATATGTCACGTTATATTAAGTAAGTGCAACGAAACGATTTCAACACTCATTATAACATTGACTGAACTTCAAAATATTTTTCCTTTGAATTCTTTTAGCGTCAAAAAGATTTCTCGAAGCGAATCATCGCGTGAATTTTAATGGTGTTTTTATGTCGCTATTAAACTGTTAATTTTACTGAGCCTGTCTCGAATACTTTTGCTCTGTATTACCGAGACAACGCTATCGTTGTGTAGGTTTAGTTATGGTGCCGGCGAAGAGAGTTTTACCTCAGATTCCAAAGGCTGGCAACAAGGCATTATCTACCATGGTAGATAATGCCTTGTTGCATTTAGTCTGCCCATGTACTGGACTTGAAGCTTATTAGATCTCTCCTCTCTACTCCTTGTTATCCAGAACTTATACATTTTTAGGGTTCCGAACATCCGTGAAAAGCGGAACCCTCATGGGGTCACTCGGGTGTCTGGCTGTCTCTCACAGCCAGTTTTCGACGGATCAACTGGAGCGATTGTTGAAAATTCGGTATATGTATGTACATATGGACTTCTGTGTCCCAAACAAGGACGCGTAACGTAAATAAATGAGTATGGGGGTCACTCATGGGGTCTAACTAGAAAATTAAAAAAAAAGTTTTTTAAACTGTGTCTTGTGACATATCAAATGAAAGGGCTTACTGTGAGGGGTTTAATTATATTTGAAAATAAATAGTTATTCAACAAATTAGACCAAAAATAACGATTCCCCCTTTACCTGCGAATCTGAGCCTATTTGAAATCAATGCAGATAATATTTCTAAACCTATAAGAAGGCTATACTGTTACAATGTCATGTTAAAAAAAAGAAATTCGTTCGGAACCCTTTGCACGCGAGTCCGACTCGCACTTGGCCAGTTTTTTTTTATCTTTTACTAGACAGAAGTCCGCTCTCAGGTTATATGTCTCAGGACCTCTTTCACCACCCTTGAGTAAAGTATCGAGTAGACTAATCCGCCAATTAAAGTCACCCGTAACTGCACGTGTCAATTTCACGACGTTTGAGTAGCACTAATCAATGATTAAACTGACCAGTAACTTACTTGCCACGTCGTCTGCCAATTAGAGTGTTTACTTGACGGTTAACAAATTTTCACTATACATTTTTGGAAATATCTCGAAAACCATAAGTCCTATCAACTCAATTCTTTTTGTAAAAGTGGTTTTGGGTCAAGACCTTGATTTTAAAACCAATTACAAAACCCTATCACTTAAAACTAAAAATCACATTTTCAATCTGCGTAATTATTCACAATACAAAAACCTTACATCTAAATTCGCATTTAAACTAGAATCTAATTAAACCTATGATGCGAAAATATCCTTATAACACTAATTAGAGAATGCTAAACCGAATCTAATCTGATTCAATTATAATTCTAATTAGTTTTCCTTACAATTTCCTTGTTTGAAACGGTCGCGTCCACCATTACTTGCGCCTATGGATGCGGACGGGGTCTTATCGCCGACACTAACACAGTTTGGTATTTCTATACAAGCGAAAAGTTTGCACTTCTATCTCTTTTAACTTTATCCATGATAATTTAAAAAAAAAAATCCACACGCAATAATTTCCTAACCAAAAACACAACAAACAATACACAAAATGAAATGACAAATGGCAGCTAATCTGCTAAACCTGCCAATGACGTTTGACGAGTAACGTTGACGTAATATTGAACGAATGCAACGTATGATTTGTTAAGTCATTCACTTAACCGGTAAGTTGTTACTCGAAGCTTTATTTTCGCTTGTGAAATTGACATAAGATACTCGTAAGTTTTACTTGCCGATTAACTTTAATTGGGAAGTAACTAATCAACGCTTTACTTGGAGATGGTGAAAGAGGCCCTAAGTGTTGGTGCTAGTTTAAGAGAAGTTTACCTATCTTAAGTTTAACTTACAAAACAAAATGAGTCTGTTCTGCTCGGAAATTGTAACGTATAGCGAAATAGATAAAAACTCATCCTGCCTAGCTTTTTCCCAAGTATTAATATTGGGGTCGGCTTCCAGTCAAACCTTATTCAGCTGAATACCAGTGTTTTACTAGGAGCGGCTGTCTACCAGACTTCCACAACCCACTAACTGGGTAACACGGTACTTCTTGGTAAGACTGGAGTCAGATTGCCTGGTTTTTGATAATCCGTAACGACTGCCAAAGATCTACAAATGACAGCCGGGACCAACGGCTTAACGTGCTTTCCGAGGTACGGAGGAAACTCGATATGTTAAGATGGTCACCCATCCACAGACCAACCTTGGCAAGCGTTGCTTAACCTTTAAGATCGGCCCGTGCGGCTGTTATAATTTAGCCACGAGCTCCGATAAAAAATCATAATACAAAAAAAAAACCTACAATCTGCAAGATAGGCATATTTCCCTGGCCAAGGTACTTTATCTCAGAAAATAGCTTGAAAGGGGGAAGCTTGGGGGAACCCTTAGTAGATATCCCCGTTAGTAGAGTCAGCCTCGACTTTTGACTATCACTACATGTTATCAAAACAAAGTCCTCCGCCGCGTCTGTCTGTCTTTTCGCGATAAACTCATAAACTACTGCACCGATTTTCATGCCGTTTTCACCAATGGATAGAGTGGTTCTCGAGGAAGATTTTAGTATATAAGCCTCAGGCATGAGCTAGTGTTCTAATAAATATTTATGTATTTTCCAGCAAATCCATCGACGGTGTTGACGGTCCAGCAGAACTCTTCGAGACACAAAACGCCCATCACAGCTCCAGTGCCTGTCAATGTGAGTTATACACTTTTTTACTATCTTACTTGGGAAACGAACAAGGGAAGTATGTTTGAATGGATCTATGAAGCTTCATAGGTATTATAAGGCTGATTTTTCAATAATCCAATAGCTTTTACCTAAGGAATAAAAGTGAATCTTTTGTATGGAAAATATGACATATTTATTCTTCCAAGTAACGTAATCTGACTATTGAAAAATCAGCCCTTACTCAAGTATAAATCTGCTATAGAATATCATGATTTTCAAACGGTATTGATAGTGGGTGTATACCGACTATAAAAACTAAAATAGCATCATCTATACCGCCAGATACGTAACTAAGGAACTGACGTCATCAGTGGCGTAGCTAGTTCCAAAGGGGCCCTGTATCAATAATTTTTGGGTCCCCGTTTTTAGGGGTATTGTTTTTTAAAATAGGCCCTACTTGCTTAGAAAATGCCTTGGCATGCCACGAAGGTAACGGTGGGTCTAATTGTGGCTTTGTGTTCACAAATCGGGGTCCATGTAGTCCGGGGGCCCCGTATCTTTGATTTATTTATTTATTTACAAGAACTTTAACAACATTACAAATAGTGCTATCCAAAGCATTGTACAGTACAAAAAAAAAATTAACATAATAGAAAGTTTTGTAAAAAAAAATGCTAACAAATCAGTAAAATCAAAAGCTTATAATTATAAACAAACATTAAAATAAAAGAATTTCATAATATAAAACATTGAAACAAGAAAAAAAAGTATAAATATTCAATCAATGAAAAAAAAATGACACCTCTTCTCTCATCCTTCTCACAAAATCTTAAACATGCACGGTATGGTTAAGGCTGATACGATGGTAGCTAAGCCCATGGACGTATTTTTTAACCGACTTCCCAAAAAGGAGGAGGTTATCAATTCGGTTGTATGTTTTTTTTTTATGTTTGTTTCCTCATAACTCAGACAATTATTAACCGATTTGAAAAATTCTTGTTTTATCTAAAAGGATATACTTGCAGATTGGTCCCATTTAAATTTTATGAAAATCGGTTACGAACTTTGGATTTTAAATCGAAATAGCTGGAATTCGTCTACTTGGATGATATTTTTAGGTCATCCAAGTAATCGAAATTGCGTATTTTGCTTTTCTGCGATTTTGCAGTGGTGTTGTTAGATGTGGGGTACCACTAAAAAGTGAAAAATAAAAAACTTTTTCCAAAAAAATAGAACCGCCTTCCTAAAGCCACAAAGTCTTGGAAGTCGGTTGTATTTTTTGTAAATAGTTTTTTATGTATACTTCTCTCAGCTCTACCGTAATGTCATTAATAGAATATTATTTACACCTTATTGTAAGGGATCTATGTTAGTTATTACTGCCTAGGAGGTCAAAGTTCAAGAATGTAGTTGCTGCCTAGGAGGTCAAAGTTCAAGAATGTAGTTGTATAATACACAACGTCTGTCAACTTCTGCAACAGTTTTACAGATAACGCAGTTATAAGTAACCGTAGTAGCAGCGTTGCTATTGGTGAACTAAACATACGCTTGCCACACCTGTTTGACGTCCACTTACGAAACTGGCAGAAATTTCAAATCGCTTCCCATGTCCTACCATTCCTAGGGCCAAAAACTACATCCGTTCTCTAAAATAGCGGAAACAATCAAAATACTAGCTAATTAAAGAATGAATGCTAAAATAACTGCGAACATTAGCCTTGGAGCGTGTTATCAGTCCGAGAAATGCAATCGTGGTAGGTATTGTAGAGTCATGAGGCGTGAGCCGTGCGGCGAACAAGGTCACTCGCGACTGTTGTGAAATGTCCTGCCACTGGTCAGCTGATTGACGTGTTTACTAATAAAATATTAGAGAACCAGCTTTGGCCCCCGATTTCGTACGCGTATCCCGTTTTTTTTTCGTTCTTGTAGGAATTTCGGGAAATCTTAGTGCTCTCTTTCATTCCTCAAGGAACCTACAAATTTCAGCTTTTTACGGTCAGTAGTTAGGCTGTACGTTGTCTGTCAGTCACTAACTTAGTAACGGAAGAATTTTATAAATAAGGATGGATCTGTTGAAATAGGTCAAAGACCAAAGACTATTAAACCACTTGACTGCGCATACAGTGCCCCGACGCACGAAAACTATTAGTGTTTTTGCTCAGATGTTAGGCAGCCGCACTAGTAACCATTTTAGTTGTGACCAATTGTTAGACCTGTGGGCATGCTAATGAAAAATGAAAATGAAAAAATGAAAATGAAAAATGTTTTATTCGATTACAAACGAAGTTCGTTCAACAGTATTGAGGTTGATCTCTCCTTTTAAGTGTGAAAACACTTGTGCCAGGAAAGGCCGCTCTCCCTTAACTTGATTACATTAATGTATATGTATAACTTAAATATTTAATCTATATAGTATACAAAAGAAAACTAAGTAAATCTAAAAAGTTAATCTATGTGTGCACGCATGCAATTTGCGCACATGTGTGTAGATGCGTGATTTATAGTGCTTGTGCGTGCGACTGTGTCTGTGGGTGAGTTTGTCTGTGCGTGTGACTGTGAAGTGTGTGTGTGTGTGTGTGTGTGTGTGTGTGTGTGTGTGAAAAAATATGGGTAGGTAACGGGATATTTATGTATTGATGTTTGATACATAAACATACATATATATATTTTATTATTTATTTATTGAGGTTCTTTTAATTTGTATATAAATACATACAAGTGTATACATGACTTAACATGACACATAATAAATTATTACTTAACAATACGGATAATCATATTCTCAGTTTCTTCGTAGTCAAGAGTTTTTAGCCACTCAGTCACCATCCGTTTACATTCCAAAGTAGTTTTTGTATATATTTTAAGAATTTTATTAATGGTGTTATATAGATGTGAAGATTGATTTAAATATTGGTGTCCAGCAAAGTAAGTTCTACATGCGCGTGTTTTAGTTACTATATCATTTCTTCTTTTTTTTAATAAAGTGGGATCAACTGAAAGCGACTTATGTTTTTTTTAGAGTGGCGTGTAAGATATACAATTTACGGATAGTTAAAACGTTGGCTATTGAGTAAAGAGTAGCTGTTGGGAACCTAAGTTTTTTAAAGAACATAACCTTCAAAAGTATCCTTTGAGCACGTTCCACCTCGAGGAATTTCATTTTAGATGCGCCCCCCCATACTGGAATGCAGTAGATCATGATTGACTGAGCCAAAGCAACATAAACCTTTTTGAGTAGTTCAACGCTAGCCGAATGTCTAAGAATTTTGAATATCCAGATCAACTTCCTAATTCTACCACCGATTAGATCAATCTGAGAGTGCCAAGACAGCCTTTTGTCAATCATAACTCCCAAGTATTTTGTGGTATCTATCTTGTTTATTGTAGGGCAGTTACAGCTGTTAGTACCAAGGCAGTTATGTATTCTAAGCCTATACTCTGGGCGAGGTTGAGTCCTACTATCGATTGCGAAACACATATAGTTGGTCTTTGAGGTGTTCAGGGTGAGCAGATTCTTCCTCAGCCATAGGGCAGTGATAGCCAGAGCAGATTCAGCGTCCCTCTTTATGATGTCCCAGGATTTTCCCGTTATTACCATAGCAGTATCGTCAGCATATGAAAAGACTTTAGTGTTGTTGGAATTCAAGTTGCAGAGTTCATTTATGTAGATGAGGAATAGTGTTGGCCCCAGGACGGAGCCCTGGGGAACCCCGAAAGTCTGTTCAGCTTCATCACTCACCAATTGCCCCACCTTAACCCTCTGAGTCCGTCCTCTCAGATAATCCTGAAAAAGATCCAAGGCGGTGCCCCTTATTCCAATATTTTCTAGTTTTTGCAAAATAATGGGAACAGAGACGGTGTCAAACGCCTTTTTCAGGTCCAAAAATACCGTTAGACATCTACCTCCATTGTCCAATTGATCAGATATTAAAGAAGTTAGACCCAGTACAGCATCCTGGGTTGATTTGCCTGATCGAAAACCGTACTGAGAGTCTGATAAAATTTTGTACTTCTCGAGGTAATGTGTTAATCTATTATTTATAAGTTTTTCCAGTATTTTGGACAGTGAAGGTAGGACAGATATCGGTCTATAATTATTGACATCCTCTCTGTTCCCACTCTTGTGCACAGGGGTAATGACTGCTTGTTTCAAGAGAGTAGGGAACACCCCTTTTCTAAAACATGTATTAGCCAAATGGGAGATTATTGGAGCTAATACGTGCCTAGCCAGTTTGAGAAAGCTAACTGGAATACGATCCCATCCAGGAGCACTATCCGATTTCAAACTCATTAAAGTTTCGAGTACCTCATGCGGATCAGTGTCCAGTAGGACAAAGGATGAGAGCTGGGACTGGCGTGGAAAGAAGGAGTCGGATAAGTTTTGCATGGGACTTAATTGTGGAATCTCACCAGCAAGTTCCGCCCCTATGCCCGCAAAAAAATTATTTACAAAGTTGACCGATTTCATTTCAGTGGTTCTGATGTTAAGAAGTTTGTCGTTATCGTTTGTAGTCTGTTTTATGTGAGTAATTTTTTTAATGTTTTTCCAAAGGCATTTCGAATTTTTAACTGATTTTTCAAGCAATTGGTTTTCATAGCTATGTTTGAGTTTCTTTATTAACTTATTGCAGTAGTTACGGTAACGTCTGTAAGTAACACTAAGGATTTCATCATGAGGATTAGAACGTAACCTTTTCTGCATTTTGTTTCTATTCCTAATGCACCGTAACACTCCTTGTGTTATCCAAGGCCTGATAACCCGATTCTTTTTTGGTATTGGTGTCTCGCGTGTGTTCTCTTTCAGTGATTCTGTGATATTTGTTACTAAGCTATGACATATTATTTCAGGATCGTCGCAAAGAAGTAAGTTGGAGATGTTCTTGTGTAACAGAGTATCTACAGCACTCTCATAGTTAATAACAGTAGCAACTTTTGCAATATTTGATTTAGTCTTTACGTTGGACAAGTGTAAAAACGTCGTTGAATGATCAGTTATTGAGGTCTCGAATACTGTCACTCGTGCAGATGTCTTGCTTTTATCTAACTTAAGCATAATATGATCAAGGCAGCTTCCATCCCGAGTTGGCAAACTGTGACCAGGCATGATACCATGGATACTTAGCATATTAAGGTATTCCAGTCTATTTTTTCTCATGTATCTTTGGTCACTAGGGTTATCGATTATATTTATGTTTATATCGCCTACAATGACCATAAGTTTAGTTAATTCATTTAACTCAATGTGGGAATTAAGTGAGTCGATAAATCTTTGTGCATTGGGATTCGAGGGTGATCTGTATATAGCCAAAATTATAAAGCTGGTAGACTCAATTTGAAGACATGATGCATCATCCAGCGTTATTTCCTTTACGTTAACCGATATCCCATCTTTGATATAGGCAATAACACCATCATTTTGATTAAAATTCCTGGTACTAATGTAAGAAACATAGTTAGTCAAGTTTGGGATTGTTTTATCGTCATTAATCCAACATTCAGTAAGTACTACAAAGTCTGGATTAAAATTTAATTGAGCTAGTAATACTTGTAGGTCGTCAAAATTTTTATAGACACTCCTGATATTTTGTGACATCAATGTTAGATCATTAATTGTTTTAAGATTTACTGTTTTACTAAAATTCACAATGTCACCAAAGGACGCATGGGCTATATCTGCCGTGTCTAGGTCATTTAGCGTGTTTAGGGCGTCATCCATTAGAACGCAAGTAAAAAATTTTTTTATTGGTGTTGGCTACATATATCTGATATCTGTAATATATTTCAAGAAACAGTGTTACGGGTGTCATGTTACTATCATCTCGATACAGTTTATAATTTAGGAAATTTATGGTAGTTAAATTTTCATGTAAGCGGAGTAGGTAGGTGGTGAAGTAGACTAGTATAAGACAGTGATAAATATGCAAGGGCATGTATGTTTGTGGATTAATATTATTATGAAAAATGTTATATGTGTGTGTCTGAGAAAATGTGTAGGTATATGATTGACTTGTATGTGTGTATGTGTAAATTATCATTAAGATTAGTGTCCATGTTAACACTTTAGCAAGAAACATCAAAAAGCAAAATAAAACACGGAACCAATAAACCAGACAAATCGCACTAGTTGATCCAAAAGAGTGTTCACTATTATATAGTCAGTCAGCATTTAGAAGCTGCTGAACTTGAGCCTCGGATTTTATTGTTATGATTGGGGAAGTTTAAGTTTTTACAAATCGTTTTAATTTTTATGCAATTTATAACGCATAAAAATGCCTTCATACCCGGTGAATTTGTGTGGGAAACATTCCAAGACCTCTTGTTACAAAAATGATGGCATAATTTTTCATCGGAGAGTAAAGACTACGCAAAATATTTTTGATTTGAATCAGATGATGAGCCACTGCAGGGGTCTATATAAAATGGTGGTTAGGTGAACGAGCACACTGTGAGAAGCGCGCGTTGATCTCTTTCTTTCATTAGGAAATACTTATATTTTTATCCCTTTCTTCCCCTTTGTATTTTTATAGTAAAAATCTATGCTGTTACGTTTAATGATTGAATTCGATTTATCGATGATCATAAAATTACAACTAATACAATTTTTAATCAATTCACGTAATTACATTAAACACGTAACTACTTTTAAACGACTTTAAAAATAGGAGGAGGGTCTCAGTTTTTTCATCTGTGTGTTTGACATACATGTTTTCATTTTAGATTTTCAAAGATTTCAGAATTAAAATAAAAGTGGAAAGATAACGTTAATAGGGCAACTTTGTTTATACAAGATGTAGCGCTGTTTGTTTGGATTGAGTATTTTTATAATGTTAAAATCCATTTTATCGATATCGACTATTAAGCAGTGCCACCACTAACCATAGGCTACCTATGCAACTTGACCTTGAACGGACCAATTGCAGCCGCGCGTTGTTCCTCGTCCCCCGGCCCGCTGTAGTGAGCTGCGTACTTTGAAGAAATCGGCCTATACGCTCTCTAGTGGTTATATACTCTATGTCAAAGACAGACTGTGTTGCTCTATTATTTAAAAGGGTAGTTTTACTTTAGAATTTGATAGTAAGACAATGTGTGTAGTAGTGTACATACGCCAGTAGGAGCTCGTGGCTAAATAAAAACAGCCGCACAGGTCGATCTTCAAGGTTAAGCAACGCTTGCCGAGGTTGGTCTGTGGATGGGTGACCATCTTAACATATTGAGTTACCTCCTTGCCTCGGAAAGCACGTTAAGCTGTAGGTCCCGGCTGTCATTTGGAGATCTTTGGCAGTCGTTACGGATAGTCAGAAGCCAGAAAATCTGACTCCAGTCTTGCCAAGGAGTACCGTGTTATCCAGTTAATGGGTTGTGGAGGTCTGGTAGGCAGCCGCTCCACGTAAAATACTGGTATTCAGCTGAATCCGGTTTGACTGGAAGCCGACCCCAATATAGTTGGGAGAAGGCTAGGCAGATGATGAGACGCCAGTACATTAAGTTACAACGATCTGTCAATTTTCTTTGTTAGACTTTCAACTTTATTGCTAAAGAGCTTGGGTTCAAATTTCATTGGGAAAATACTCTGATGTGCTGGCGACTGTACTAACATAACAAGTACGCGACCTTAACGTCAGCTGTTTGTACAGATGCGACAGCGGCAAAGAATTCCTGAACTTGTTACGTTTAGTTGTTGATAGTGTCAAGTTAAAGAGACAGAGAGATGTGTAGGCTTCAACATGAAATTATGTTACCTGAAGTGAGAAATTTCTGTGCAAGAAATTAAAGCGTCTTTCATAATGCGCACAGCAAAGGAGTGGAACTCTCTGCCTGCGTCTGTGTTTCCGAACGCTTACAACCCTAATCTCTTCAAAGTTAGAGTGAACAGGCTACTTTTGGGTAAGCTCGCTCCATCGTAGACTTTGTCTCTGTCATCTCTGACCAAGACTAGAGTCAAGAGCAAACCCATCTAAAATATATAAAAAAAAGAAATTTGCTTAAAATTTTGGACTCACCATTTTTGTCCAGTGGACAGCCACGCAGCTAGCTGTCTTTGTACCGTATTTTGTCCAGTGGACAGCCACGCAGCTAGCTGTCTTTGTACCGTATTTTGTCCAGTGGACAGCCACGCAGCTAGCTGTCTTTGTACCGTATTTTGTCCAGTGGACAGCCACGCAGCTAGCTGTCTTTGTACCGTATTTTGTCCAGTGGACAGCCACGCAGCTAGCTGTCTTTGTACCGTATTTTTCTAATAAAAATTGAATAGTCTTATTCGACTTATTTGGAATATTTTTACTAGCACTTCGCCGCGACTTCGTTCGCGGATGACATTCACAAATAACGTGGCTTTCCGGAGATAACCGCCTACAACCTCACAAACTTTATCTCACAAACTTATATTAGTATAGATGTTAACCCTTTCGTCCGTAGGAGAATACCCTTCAGCGAATCCCTACACGTGGTCCCCGGGTGGTGCAAAACAGGTGACACTAACCGCCTCAGTGGTCTAGTGGTTAAACCACCTGATTCAGACCCAGAGGTCCCGGGTTCGATTCCCAGCGGGGGAAAATTTTGCTCGGTTTGGTTGGTGGTAGGACTTCTAAGTCCGCCTGGTAAACTACCTCCATCATGTCTAATTCTGTCGCCATAACAACAATGTTAACAGCATTGTTGTGTTCCGGCAGTTAGAGGTATGATAGCCAGTTCTTCTTTGTTAGACGATTCCGGGTAAAGCTCGCTTCCATCTTCGGCCTAATCATCACTTTCCATCAGGTGAGATTTGTGCCAAGAGTTTACCCGTTTTGTATTAAAAAAAAAACCGGCCAAGTGCGAGTCAGACTCGCGCACCGAGGGTTCCGTACAAACCTGTAGGTATATAAGTAAAAGTTATGGTATTTTTATTGCTAAATGAAATCCATAACATAACAATGTGGAAAGCTGACGGTACCTTGTCAATACATATATGAAAACATTATGTATGTTCGGAAAAATCTTCATCTCTTTAAGAAGAGAAGTGATAGACATAATTTTAATTTTTTAATCGCTGAACAACGTTTGCTGGGTCAGCTAGTAAGTTTATGATTATTAAAAAAAATATACTATGTGATGTAACTAAAAATTTAAGATTTTCGGAATTTTTCCTATATGTGTACTTTATAACGTTGCTTCATGCCAAATTTCAAGATTCCAGGTCGTCTGGAAGTATCCTTTAGGTTTTGATTCCCTTGCGAGTAGTTGCGAGTTTCAAAATATGCGGCTTTAATTGCTGTATCTTTTGATTGCGTTGACGTAGAAGTTTGATTTTGTTACAGCTTAAAGATATTATAGACTTGAGTATTTGTTAAGAATTTCAATATAATACCACTACGCGTTCATGAGTAAAGGGGTAATAAGTTTAAAATTATTAAAAATATTTTTATTATATGATGTAACTAAAAATTTATGCTTTTCGCAATTTTTCCTTTATCTGTGTTATAAGACGTTGCTTCGTACCAAATTTCAAGATTCTGAGTTCACGGGAAGTACCCTGTAGGTTTTGATTCCCTTGCGAGTGTCGAAAATTTGCGGCATAAACGGGAGTATCTTTTGATCGCGTTGACTTAGAAGTTTGATTTTTTCACAGCTCCAAGAGACCATAGACTTGAGTATTTGATATGAATTTCAGCTTGATACCTCCACGCGTTCCTGAGAAAAAAGGTCTTGACAGACAGACAGACAGACAGACAGACGGACAACAAAGTGATCCTATAAGGGTTCCGTTTTTACCTTTAAGAGGTACGGAACCCTAAAAAAAACCTTAAATGGATATCTGGAAAACCCGCACAAGTAAATTATATTATCTCGGTAATTATATATGATGAGGTAACGGCCTATGTGATGAGCAATGTGGTATCACACCAGATACACTGTGTCACTGGCATGACACACAGTACCATGTTATGGGCGTTTTGAGTAATCGCGACGTCACTCAAATGGAGTCTGATTAAGCCTGATTTTTAACCGACTTCCCAAAAAGGAGGAGGTTCTCAATTCGGATGTATGTTTTTTTATGTTTGTTACCTCATAACTCCGACAGTTATGAACCGATTTCAAAAATTCTTGTTTTATCTGAAAGGATATACTTGCAGATTGGTCCCATTAAAATCGGTTACGAACTTTGGATTTTGAATCGAAATAGCTGGAAGTCGTCTACTTGGATGATAGTTTTATGTCATCCAAGTAATCGAAATTGCATATTTTGCTTTTCTGCGATTTTGCAGTGGTGTTGTTAGGTGTACAACTAAAAAATAAAAAAGTAAACAAAAAAACTTTTTACAAAAAAACACAACCGACTTCCAAAAACAACACTACAAAGTAAAAAATAACTTTAATTTCGGAAGTTGGTGTCAAAATACGAAGAAAGTAACAAAAACACCGACTTCCGAAATTAAAGTTATTTTTGTTGACTTTTTTATTTTTTTTATTTGAGATGGGTTTGTTCTTGACTTTCATCTTGGTCAGAGATGACAGAGGGTCTACGATGGAGCGAGCTTACCCAGAAGTAACCTGTTTACTCTAACTTTGAATGGATTAGGAATTTCGTCTGTATCGTAGATGCGTTCACAAACATTCAAACTCATATAATACACAAACAGCCAGACCCAGAACAAATGTCGGTAGGCCATACAAATATTTGTTCCGTGCGGGAATCGAACCCGCGACACACAGAGCAGCTTTCAATCGCTCAACCACTGCGCCAAAATATAAAAACAAAGAAAACCTCAAACAAAAAAATATACAAATGACGGCCTTATCGTATTCCGCGATCTCTTCCGGTAGGAGCCAGATAAACTTGCAATAAAGTAAATTGACCTTTCCCTAATATACATAACTAGCTGACCCGCGCAACTCCGTCTGCGTCACATTTTCCATTACTGCTCGGCTCCTATTTGTCTTAGCGTGATGATATATAGCCTATAACCTTCCTCGATAAATGGGCTATCTAAAACTGAAAGAATTTTTCAAATCGGACCAGTAGTTCCTGAGATTAGCGCGTTCAACCAAACAAACAAACAAACAAACTCTTCTGCTTTATAATATTAGTATAGATCTACGGTTTCTACCCGAACAATAAAGTATGAACCGTTTTGGATAACCAGAGAAATGGTATTCAGCTAAATGCGGTGACTGGAAGCCGACCCCAATAAACTTGGAAAAAACAAACTAGGCGGATGATATAGTGTCTGAGTGAAACAATATGATCAATGTTTTGTGTTATTATTTCCAGTCGGAGAAACAGCGCCAGTTGGAGGTGTCGAAGGTACATACCGTACGGTTGATGCTGGAGCAGGAACAGAAGTTTATCAGGGATCTGCGCAGTAAGTATCTGAGTCCTAGTCGTATTATCAGAAGCCTACCCTTTTTTTTTAGGGATGGGAAATCATCAAAAATGACTTCCCCCGCTGTGGGCGGAGCGGGAGGGAGTGTCAGATTCTTACTGACTAAAACCCATCCTTCAGTGCCCTTTGTGTTCCGGAGCCGCGGTATCTCTTTCAGGCGTCGGCCCTTTCGGGCCCCTCTGTGTGCTGACTCTCTTTGAGGCTCCCGTGGAACACGAACGCGCCGTCGACACGGCCTGTCGTCGCTTGACGGACGGACGGCGAGCCACCCATAGCTCACCGCCCACAGGCCCGCGCCTACGGTGGCCTCCGACGCCCGCGGCGTCTACCGCGGCGGCCGGGACGAGAGGTTCTCTCCCTCTCCCTCGCCGCCACTACTTCGCTAGCATGACTGCTTCGCAGAAGGGGGTGACGGCGTCCCATTCCGTCTCGCTCTGGAATCAGGAGCCTACCCTCCAGGTTATTCTTAAGAGCAATTATAGTGTCTTAAAGGAGCAATCGCAATCAGTAACTGCCTGTCAAATACACCTAATGTATTACTGGAATTTGTAAGCAGTAATTTCTAATGCTATAAAAATTTACTTATTTCAAAATCTCTTCCATAATTCGATAGTAAGAATGTAAACTTATAAACTAGTGTTAGTTATATTTTATTTGAAATTATTTTAAGCTGTATGAGACACGCCGATCCTGGGGAATGTATCCACCGCTCCTAGATAAGAGAGTCCCACGTATCAGCCAACGTTCTAAGGATGGTGGAGGCTGCGCAACAGAGCTGTCGTACTCACAAATGGCCGAAAAACTATCGATGTGCGCGTCGACAAACATGGCGCTACAAAAACGCGGCAGTCCCATCAACACCCGGAACAAGTTGTTACATTGAGTGCGCAGGCCACTATATTCCCTCTGTTTAAAGTTCACACACACAAGACACACAGACGAATTTCCACAAAAACCGTTATACCTACCAATGTTTAACATTTTGGTACAAAGTGGATTTTGTCTCAGTAAATTAAGAATTTCACAAAATTCAATAGTTATTAATTTAAATATTATAAATTATTAATTCCAGATGAACTCCTCAAAGTACCAGACGTTAGAAAACAAACCCAACTCGAATCAGCAGAACAGCGTTGCTCAAAGCTGCAGCATGAGATCGACACCATCATGGCAGGCCAGGTAACAACCTTACCCCCTCACAATAAAGTCTATTTTCAAAACACTGTCAAGGCACTACCGGCACCTCACTTCGCATATTTTTTGTAAAATGATCTTTATTATGATAAGTTTAGGGTGTATATTGACAAATACGCTAAGGGAAGTGCCACGTTTACAGTACGAACACATAGCATTTGTAACTATGTTGCAGCCTATTTTATTTTACTTAAATTTTAATCACACTCGTCTCACTGTATTTTTTGTACTTTTTTATATTTCTATGTGTATGAAGTTATGTTTGCGGCAAGGTTTCTGTGTAACGATATTTTTGTTAGAGATATTCTATGAAATCCTTTACCATCATAATCATTCATTTTCCATGTACCGTCGCATGAATCTCAACAGCCTAACAGTGTGTTTACAAAAAGGCCACTTTCGCAGAATCAGAAAACACATCACGCTACCCGTAACTGTCAAATTTTCCCAATCAACCTTGAACCTAATGCATTAGCCGTAGAGATGAAAACGAAATTTTAAAGATTGTTGTGTGATTATATTATATTGTGATTCTAATATGATTCTGCAAAATTTGTTAAATGCATGAGATCGAAAACCATTATTTTTAATTTCAACAGTTTTCACGGCGTGTTTTATGTTTTCGTGCAGAAGATTTTTGTAACATAAGAAGCAATGGATTTGGAATTTCTTTACAATGAATTTAATGAGTAACGCAATTGGAGATAGTTAAAAAACATCAAAATAGGTATAAATAAGTTGATCTGCCTTTCAACATAATCTGTTAAAATCATTCTCGTAAAATAGATCGCAGCAACAAAAATAAATTTCGGGGATTCCCCTATAATTCTCGGCTTCAACAATAACAAAAGCTAATAAAAAGGTCAACAAAGTTTATCACATGAAGAATAAAAACATTCACTTCATTCTTAAATCAGTTTCAATTTTTTAAGATTCAAGATTTCAAAGCATTTATTTCAAACTAGCTGACCCGCGCAACTTCGTTTGCGTCAAATTTTCCATTAATGCTCCGCTCCTATTTGTTTTAGCGTGATGATATATAGCCTATAACCTTCCTCGATAAATGGGCTATCAAACACTGAAATAATTTTTCAAATTGGACCAGTAGTTCCTGAGATTAGCGCGTTCTACCAAACAAACACTCTTCTGCTTTATAATATTAGTATAGATTAATTTACATTTTTTTATCTTATGGTATGAACTGATTACGATGATACAGAAAACTTAATATTACTACGATTTACGCACTATAAATGTAACGTGAAGTAATGAGACCAAGTGCACATAACACTAATTTTACTTCTGGAAAACTTTAAATTCAAATATCTTTTGATAGACTGAATCGATTGCAATGAAACAAAAACTAAATGTTAGTTCAAGTTTTGCTCAATCTTTGTGTATAAAAGTTATCTACATTGCTTTCGCACATTTGACGTGGTGCCCGAACAAATAAACAGTCAAACAGACAAAAAATTGAAAAATGCTGGAAATGGGTTCTATTGGTTGTTCTATAGCACCCTAGCTATTTTTGTATATTTTTTTTTATGTACAAAAACCACTTTTCTACAGTTTTATTATATGTATAGATTAACCATTTACAGGCTTACTTTTGAAATGTCAAGGTCGGTCAGTCAAAAACGCGTTACAAAGCGTAGATCTCTGTGGACAAAAAAAAATATTTAACGTTCTGTTAAATCCATGCCATGTTTTGTCCAAAGGCACTTCGTTCGTTTGATATATAATAGAAGATGTATTAACGGCATAGAAATAAAATTCATTATTAAAGTGAAGGTGGCCACCTTAACAGATAGTCGAATAAAAACATTCGCATTATACATTCATGGCGTGACACTGAAGTGAAGGGCCAATAAATTGGGCCACCTCATTATTATTCAAGTACCAAAGCCCTGTCCTTCGGTACTTGAATAATTTTTCCCTATTTATAATGCTGTAATATGAGAATAGATGTTGTGAATTGATTATAGTGGAGTATCGTGGGTGATTAAATCTGGGGAAAGATGATAAACTTCGTGATATCATATAAGAAGTATGCACGCGCCTTTTTTTTTTGCTAAATGAAATACTTATGAAGCGCTAGTAAACAATCATGAAAATATTTTTTAAATACCTTCCATCAGTGATGAAGTTATAAAGCTTCAAAGATTACAATTAGAAAGAGAAGGCCGATATGGACTTTGACGTCAAAGTCCATGACGTCTATACAGCTGTCATAGAAATAGCGTTTTCGCGAAAATAATTATTAAATGTCGTATAGTTTTAGAGTACCTAATTTTGATTATATTTTCACCAGGTTAGTATTATATTTTTTTGTATATTTTTAGATAACTGACCAAAGTTATTTACAAGATCGTTACACATTACCTGACCGCAAAAGTAACTCTAAGCGGAGGCGAAAGTGAAAACCGTCAATGTATTTTGTACTATAATTCAACATCATATCGTCCCACGTAACATCTAAATTGGTACAGTTTTTAATAACGGAGGTGGTTTAACTTTACTTGTAGTACTAGTACTTTGTAGTCTATTACCGGACGTATTAAGACGAATAAGCCAACAAAATCTAATACATCTTGATTATAGTTTACGCCAGATAAACGTGGAATAAAGTACATTGACCTTTCCCTAATATCTCTTCGTAGATACTAGAACAATAAACTAAGAACTGATTTTCATTATCAGAAAACGTAAAGGATCACGATAGAAGTCGATTCAGGACAGCTTTATGTCATTATTTCTGACTTGAACTCTTGACAAGAAATGTATGTGGGTCAATCTACTTTATTCCACGTTTATCTGGCGTAAAGTATTGTTACTAATTTCTCGATATTAATGAAAAAATCGTTTTGTATATCCCATCCAAATTCAATAGTTTCCAATTAATACGTGTCTTATTTAGAGAAAAAAGTTCACAATTTCACGCATTTTTTTACAATGTTACGGAGTTTGCAATTTTTCGGTGACCTATATACAGGGCCCTTACACCCTGTATATAGGTCACCGAAAAATTGCAAACAGCCCTCCACAAACTGATAGGGTGATTTCAGTATATCATACTAAGTTGACCGGTACATGAAATTATTTCAGGAACTTTACGGGAATCCAATAAAACTGATTTGTTTAATTACCTCACACGCAATGTATCGCTACCTCTGCAAAACGCACGCAGCGAACGGCAGCGCAGCGAGCTTTCGAAAGGACAGCCGCGCTCGCGCCACGTGTTTAACAGCTGATTTCATGCGTCGTTCATTAGGTTTTTTTTTTTTCATTTTAGCTGTGTTATTTACATTAATGGAGTTCTGCATAAAGATAATGTAACTTTACATTGAAATAAAGCAATTAAAACCGAAACAACGAAAAAAAAAAACCTGAGAAAATTTCCACTGGAATATGATTCAAAATAAGGAGCTGATTGCACCCTGTTAATTTGTGGAGGGCTGTCCCTTACACGCTGTATATTAGAAGGAAAAAAAACAAGCCTGTTTCTTTAAAATTTTATTTGTTGTTTTTCCAACTGCAAGAAGTTTAGTTTTCATCATACTCCCAAAAAAAAAAAATTCAACCACTTTTTGGTTTGCTTGTCAGTACTTATTTTGTGAGTATTCCTAAGCCTATGCTTTAGCAAGAAATATCGCGAAAAATGTACCTCCTTTACCAGCATATTCTTCGTACTACAAGTAAAGTTACCTCACCTCGTTCGAAAACCTGCTAAGCCCTTAAGTGAACTAACAAGGCTAACGGGACCAGTCGGGTAGTAACATGTTCTGTTCCGTGTCTGCTTCTGTGCATGCTGTGCATAACTGTGACGTCGCTGTGACTCCCATATTTATATATATTTGTGTCTGTTTGTCACTTTTTTTATTGCTGTAAGTATTTTTTATTTGGATGGGGTACGTCCCACGTTACCTCGAGAAGATTTCACGGATAGAGGTTTTGCGTCGAATTGTAAGAATAAAGGTAACTTTACTGGTTTACTGGTTCCACACAATATTGTTTTTCATCAGGTGAGATTGTGATCCAACGGGAGCTGATCATCAACTATCATGTAATCAAAGGTGTACGATTAATACTTATAAAAAGAACTAGCTGACCCGCGCAACTTCGTCTGCATCACATTTTCCATTATTGCTCCGCTCCTATTTGTCTTACCGTGATGATATATCCTCCTCGATAAATGGGCTATCTAACACTGAAAGATTTTTTCAAATCGGACCAGCAGTACTTGAGATTAGCGCGTTCAACCAAACAAACAAACACTTCTGCTTTATAATATTAGTATAGAAGAGTGAAGTGGTAATTAATTAAATCATCAGCAAAGTTTCATTGTATAATATCTTGAAATACATTTAAGTAATGGATAATGTGTAGAAAAAAAAATATACTGCTCCGATCCTAAATAAATCGGTAAAAGGATGATGGCAAAATGAGAAAATCGTCTTTAGTATATTTAAACAAAAACAAAAAAAACCAAACGTGCTCCGTCGTCGATTTCATCATCGCTTTCCATCAGGTGAGAGAGTGGTACAACGCGAACCTATAAATAATTATAGAAAAATATCTCGACCGTAGTTTTCACACCAGCTGCAAAGACTAATTCTTAATAAATTGAATCTAATTTAAAGGAGGCTACTTCTGGGTAAACTCGCTCCATCGTAGACTTTGTCTCTGTCATCTCTGACCTAGACTAGAGTCAAGAGCAAACCCATCTCAAATAAAAAAAAAAACTTTTTACTAAAAAATACAACCGACTTCCAAAAAAAAAAACTACAAAGTAAAAAATAACTTTAATTTCGGAAGTCGGTGTTTTTGTTAGTTTCTTCGTATTTTGACACCGACTTCTTTGTTGTTTTTTTTTTTTTTTTGGAAGTCTAAGAAGTATTTGGAAGTATTTTTCTGTAAAAAGTTTTTTATTTTTCACTTTTTAGTGGTACCCCACACCTAACAACACCACTGTAAAATCGCAGAAAAGCAAAATACGTAATTTCGATTACTTGGATGACATAAAACTATCATCCAAGTAGACGAATTCCAGCTATTTCGATTTAAAATCCAAAGTTCGTAACCGATTTTCATAAAATTTAAATGGAACCAATCTGCAAGTATATCCTTCCAGATAAAACAAGATTTTTTCAAATCGGTTCATAAATGTCGGAGTTATGAGGTAACAAACATAAAAAAAACATACAACCGAATTGATAACCTCCTCCTTTTTGGGAAGTCGGTTAAAAAGGAATCATAAATATGGAAAATACAAAACAGCCCAGTCATTCAGGGTTACAAAGCAAGAGTACGCATAGAAGCAGACATCGACAAAACGCTGGACAAACGTAACTTTCGTCTCACATTGGGAATGGTTTTAACTATATATTGCATATCTACGATACCATATTTGACACTTAAGAACACCAATAGATTAGAAAGAGAGACTTTAGCCTTCCAGGTGTGTATTGTGTAAGCCATATAAGTTATAAAATATTTTGGATAATATATTACACAAAATGAAATAATGCAAGTTTTGTCTATAAAACGCTTAGGCAGAATCGACACTGTCGAAAACAGATTAGCGCACCTCTATTTCTGGCGGTCTGGCCATTCATTTACAAAAACGTTGTCTTAGTTTCTTAAATATTTATAATATTTGTTTAATCATTTTCTACGCAATTTTTAAGTATATAATAATTTTTTTAAATAAAATGATTTTTAAGCACCGCCTTTCAGGCCAATTCAAATTAATAAAGTATCGATACACACCTGTATAGGCTCCTGTCTCCTTAACAAAAGTGTTAAATCATAGCAAACTCGACCTTAAAATGTGATGCAATTTCCACCTTACGAGCGTCTGTAAATCCGTTCCACAATTCAATTGTAAATTAGAAGGCACACATATAGTAGAGGTAAGTGCACTGTGACATGTTCCCGCTTGTAGCCGGAACGCGCGCCGGCCACGCCGCGGCCGCGCCACAAGGCGGAGCCCAACTCCGGCTTGTTCAGCGGCCTGCCGCGCTCGCTGTCCAACCTCACCGGCCAGAGCCTGCGCAACCTGCGCCAGGCGCGCGCCAACAAGATCCAGCAGGAGAACACCCCGCCCTTGCTCAGGCAGAACTCCGACGAGTCCAGCAACAAAAGGCGACACGTCCACAATAACACCGTGCCGATGGTGCCCACGACCTGCCTGGACAACGTCACGCCTCCGCCGCTGCCGCCGCGATCTATCGAAAGGCCGAAACGGAATCCGTTAAGTCCAAACCTGAGTCCGCCACCGATCAATCCGCTCGCTAAGCCGAAGCCTAGCAACAGTGCGGCGTCGGCGTACTGCAAGGGGCGGCCGTCGCTCATGCAGCAGTCGACGCCGCCGTACGACGGCCGCCAGCTGCGCAGGTCGTCGCACTCGCTGGACGGCGAGCTGGAGGGCCCGCAGCCCAACTCCATAGCGATGCAGATGAGTTACCCGCTGGTCAATGTGCCGCCGCCGCCTTTACAGGTAAACTTAGGGTTTTTAGAACAATCGGACTTAGATAACTGGAGATTAGGCTTATTTTGGTGTCAATGGAAATTCGAAATAAGCCCTTGTAAAAAGTAACTTCTCTAGTTCCATTTTCTCGCGAAATTAGATTGTTTAAGTATTTGTTGACATAAATATCTGGAAATAAAGTTAATGATGCCTTAAGAATCTGCCATTTTTGGCGACTGTCAATGCAAATATATTGTACATTTTTTTATTGTGGCAAGTTTGTTTCCAACTTGTCAATTAGTAGTTTTTTGTCTTTATAAAACCTTTCCAAATGAAAATAATTAGGTACTTCACGTCACAAATTATAAAATCCGAAATTGTTCTAAAAACTTATTTTGTCGATGTTCCATATTCAGGTGAATGTTTTTTATAGATTTATCTATGTCGTCGGGCTGATTGTTGACTATGCATATATTTTAAATACCCTCTTTTATAGCTACTGCTTGAACTTTATTTCTTTACTGCTTCGAAATACTTGATTTTTTTTCGAATTGAGTTTTTTTTATAAATAAAATATGTGAAATATGGAATCTTCATTGGGTTTGTAATTTGAGAAGTCTCTTGTACATATTTTATTAAATAATATACAATTTACAGATTTAAGTGTCAATAAAATGCCTAATTTTATGTTACTATAACATTATCAAATTGTGACTAACATAACTTCGTCTAAAATCACAAAGCCTTATTAATAAAATACTACTAAATGCTTTCTATATTTTCGGTCTGGCAACACTGCCTATTCATTTTCATTCAAGATAATGTATTAACGCTAATTTTAACTCATGTCTCGTCTGTACTACTAAAATTAATTATAAATTATGTTATTTTTTGTTTTATTAGTAAGGCTAGGAAATAATTGTGAGGTGATAACTCCTTTTGGAATTGAAACACAAATTCCAATCAACTCAAATTTTACTGTCCTTTGGGATAATTGATAGTAGCCAACCATCTATATAAATATTATAGAATGCACTGAATATATGAGTATCGTAGCCACAGTAGATCACGGAAAGTAATAAATTGTTTTGCCGTAGCGAATATAGAAACACTAATTCAAAGATATCACACTATAATGCAAACTTCAGCAAAATGGTATGAGCACAATACTTAATACTTAATTGAGGGAAAAAGTTTAATCAATTATATTTGTTAAGTTCAAGTTTTACAAGTACTTTTGAATTTTAACGGTCGGTCAGTCAAAGAGATGAAGCGTTTTCATTTCACGTTCCAAAGCGTAGATCTCTATGGAGAAGAACGTTAAAGAAACTCCACGGACACTCTTTTAAATCAGGAAATAGATCGCAATCAGTTCAGTAATTTGTCCCTGTCACCATAAAAAAGGTGCCAGATTTGATGAGAATTTATCTGCAAATAATTTACAAAGATTTTTTTGACAACAAAGCGTGAAAGACTCGCAGAAGTGTTTCACATCCAAAAGCCCACACTTTAAACGTTTGTCCGATATTATGTACAGCGAACCAATAAAAACTACAACAATTTTTTTTTTTATGTATAGTGACTGTTTGTGTGTATGTGTGTACAGACGGACAACCGAACGGGTGTGCCTGTCCTGCACATGCGGAGTCGATCCTCCCCGGAACAGTTGGACCATGACTTGAATCGATGTGAGTATATATTTGTTGTAGTGTCCTTTTTTTTTTAGGGATGGGAAATCATCAAATGACTTCCCCTGCTCTGGGCGGAGCGGGAGGGAGTGTCAGACTTCTACTGACTAAAACCCATCCATGTTCCTTCATTGCCCTTTGTGTTCCGGAGCCGCGGTATCTCTTTCAGGCGTCGGCCCTTTCGGGCCCCTCTGTGTGCTGACTCTCTTTGAGGCTCCCGTGGAACACGAACGCGCCGTCGACACGGCCTGTCGTCGCTTGACGGACGGACGGCGAGCCACCCATAGCTCACCGTCCACAGGCCCGCGCCTACGGTGGCCTCCGACGCCCGCGGCGTCTACCGCGGCGGCCGGGACGAGAGGTTCTCTCCCTCTCCCACTCCGCCACTGTTGTAGTGTCCTCAGATACGCTTCGGCGTCAATATCAAGTTTGTTAACGTTAAAGTTTCGAATATGCAACACTAGATGGCATAGTCGACACCGCCGAACAAATCAACGCGACGATCGCTTATTCGCGCGATGACCGCTTTGGACACCTCAGACTTCGAGTTGAATTTCAGCTGTCAACATGGCCATTCAAGTCTGGGACTACTCACACTTGTTCACACGGAACAGAAAAAACAGTGGAAGTGCAAAGTAGGCGCGGCATGTAGCTACGCGTACTACAGCCCAGTTGTGTTCTAACAACGCGACGAACCGATAGTCTCGCTGACTCTCGAAATAAATTTATAATATCTGAACCATGCCGTATTGTTCCATTTTTGAATGCAAAAATGATAGTAGGAGAATAAATTAATCTTAAAAATGGAGGTGTTTCATGCCATCGGAAAGTACGATTTTATTTGTTTTCTAATACAATCTTAGTAAATTATATATTACCAAAAACTTAAGCTCAATTCTTATTTCAAATTTTCCCATTAGCTTCGCTTCGCTACTCAAATAGTGATGTAGTCGGGTGGGATACTGTCGATGGATATCCTTAAAAGTCCTTTCATTTGATATGTCACACGATACAGTTTAAAAAACTTTATTTTTTGTCAATTTCTAGTTTTACCTACAAAAGTGACTTCCCATACTCAAAATTTATTTATTTACGAAACGGATCCGTGTTTGGGTCACAGAAATCTATACGTGAAACTAGCTGTGATAGACTGGCAGACAGACAGACAACCCTTAAAGGATCATTCTGGTGAATGATCCTTTTAGGCTTTCGTTTCTTACTGATGTTCGGAACCCTAAAAAATGTATGATGTGTGTTATTTTTATTGATTCATGTATAATGAGGTATATTTATATGAATAAAATAAAAACCTTTTCATATAATGGTTTGTAATTTTTGTTTCTATCTACTTTTATAAGTACAATAAACTGGGAATGTTTCGCTCACGCTGATTTCAAAGTAGAATTAACAATATATTACAAGGCAAAACTGGATTTATCCATTTTAAATGTGATAGCTTATTTGATAACGATTCCAACAACATAAGTTTCATATAAAGCTGTCATACAAAACTTCAACTCCAAACGAGTCACTTTTTTTTAAATTAATTTTGAAAAAAAATATCCTACATATTCATCGATACCGACATAGGTTCATGTGTCACAGCCGTGATCGAGTAGCAACTTTTAGTATCTCACATAGACTAATTGCGCGAATCTCAACCTTATTGCCAAAGGTTTTAAGTTTATAATTGCAAATATCCTATAGTAAGGCAATACTTTACATTTGGACAGCTTCTGAGTCTGTACAAAGCACAGTTCCGTTCCTGTATGGAGTATTGCAGCCACTTATGGGATAGCTTAGAAAATACCAGCTTGTTGCATTGGACTCAGTGTAACGCAGAGCAAAAAGGCTTATAGGTGAAGAGAAGTTGGTAGCTCATCGGCGTAGTGTTGCCTGTCTGTCGGTTTTCTACAGATTGTACTTTGGTGAGTGTGCGCAGGAACTCCACGACCTGATCCCACCATCGTCCTTTTACTACCGGAATACCAGACGTACTGCAGGGTGGGTACCCGTACTTGGTCGATATCCCGACCCAGCGCTTCTCCACATTTATTATGCGCACAGCCAAAGTGTGGACCTCTCTGCCAACGTCTGTGTTTCCGTCTACATGTAACCCGTCTGCCTTCAAAGTAAGAGTGAACAGGCATCTTAGGAGCACGCTCGCTCTATCATATACCTCATCCATCGCTTTACATCAGCTGTGATTGTGAACTGTTTAACTGTGAATTTTCTTCCTGTTTCAAGTGTTCCTCTCTGTAATACTATTGTTTTCTACTTCCAGCAAGTATAGGTCCATCCCCCCTCATCGGCGCGACTTCCCTAACGGCCACCGGCGCGTGTTCCCCCTGCCCCATAGTCCCGCTGGCTCCATGTGGCTCTCCGCTACATAAGGAGTGCTGTGACAGGGACACGCCGCCGCCCGGCACGCCGCCGCCGCCCTACCATACTAACACACAGGTGAGCTGATCATAGTCCCGCTGGCTCCATGTGGCTCTCCGCTACATAAGGAGTGCTGTGACAGGGACACGCCGCCGCCCTACCATACTAACACACAGGTGAGCTGATCATAGTCCCGCTGGCTCCATGTGGCTCTCCGCTACATAAGGAGTGCTGTGACAGGGACACGCCGCCGCCCTACCATACTAACACACAGGTGAGCTGATCATAGTCCCGCTGGCTCCATGTGGCTCTCCGCTACATAAGGAGTGCTGTGACAGGGACACGCCGCCGCCCTACCATACTAACACACAGGTGAGCTGATCATAGTCCCGCTGGCTCCATGTGGCTCTCCGCTACATAAGGAGTGCTGTGACAGGGACACGCCGCCGCCCTACCATACTAACACACAGGTGAGCTGATCATAGTCCCGCTGGCTCCATGTGGCTCTCCGCTACATAAGGAGTGCTGTGACAGGGACACGCCGCCGCCCTACCATACTAACACACAGGTGAGCTGATCATAGTCCCGCTGGCTCCATGTGGCTCTCCGCTACATAAGGAGTGCTGTGACAGGGACACGCCGCCGCCCTACCATACTAACACACAGGTGAGCTGATCATAGTCCCGCTGGCTCCATGTGGCTCTCCGCTACATAAGGAGTGCTGTGACAGGGACACGCCGCCGCCCTACCATACTAACACACAGGTGAGCTGATCATAGTCCCGCTGGCTCCATGTGGCTCTCCGCTACATAAGGAGTGCTGTGACAGGGACACGCCGCCGCCCTACCATACTAACACACAGGTGAGCTGATCATAGTCCCGCTGGCTCCATGTGGCTCTCCGCTACATAAGGAGTGCTGTGACAGGGACACGCCGCCGCCCTACCATACTAACACACAGGTGAGCTGATCATAGTCCCGCTGGCTCCATGTGGCTCTCCGCTACATAAGGAGTGCTGTGACAGGGACACGCCGCCGCCCTACCATACTAACACACAGGTGAGCTGATCATAGTCCCGCTGGCTCCATGTGGCTCTCCGCTACATAAGGAGTGCTGTGACAGGGACACGCCGCCGCCCTACCATACTAACACACAGGTGAGCTGATCATAGTCCCGCTGGCTCCATGTGGCTCTCCGCTACATAAGGAGTGCTGTGACAGGGACACGCCGCCGCCCTACTATACTAACACACAGGTGAGCTGATCATAGTCCCGCTGGCTCCATGTGGCTCTCCGCTACATAAGGAGTGCTGTGACAGGGACACGCCGCCGCCCTACCATACTAACACACAGGTGAGCTGATCATAGTCCCGCTGGCTCCATGTGGCTCTCCGCTACATAAGGAGTGCTGTGACAGGGACACGCCGCCGCCCTACCATACTAACACACAGGTGAACTGATCATAGTCCCGCTGGCTCCATGTGGCTCTCCGCTACATAAGGAGTGCTGTGACAGGGACACGCCGCCGCCCTACCATACTAACACACAGGTGAGCTGATCATAGTCCCGCTGGCTCCATGTGGCTCTCCGCTACATAAGGAGTGCTGTGACAGAGACACGCCGCCGCCCTACTATACTAACACACAGGTGAGCTGATCATAGTCCCGCTGGCTCCATGTGGCTCTCCGCTACATAAGGAGTGCTGTGACAGGGACACGCCGCCGCCCTACCATACTAACACACAGGTGAGCTGATCATAGTCCCGCTGGCTCCATGTGGCTCTCCGCTACATAAGGAGTGCTGTGACAGGGACACGCCGCCGCCCTACCATACTAACACACAGGTGAGCTGATCATAGTCCCGCTGGCTCCATGTGGCTCTCCGCTACATAAGGAGTGCTGTGACAGGAACACGCCGCCGCCCTACCATACTAACACACAGGTGAGCTGATCATAGTCCCGCTGGCTCCATGTGGCTCTCCGCTACATAAGGAGTGCTGTGACAGGGACACGCCGCCGCCCTACCGTACTAACACACAGGTGAGCTGGATATAGGGACGTTCGTAATATCGGCCAGAGTGAAGATCATAATACTGGCACGGGTTGCTAGTGCGGTGACCCTCAATTCGGTCGGTAATGTCATTCACGCCAACCAGGGCCTTGACTATGACGTGGATGGGCCGTGGTCCAGACGAAGCCGTTCACTCATGAACAAGTTCATATAAAATATACGCACTTATATTTTTCGAGGTTCTGACGGACCACAACCCGTCCACGTCACAGCCCTGTTATTTGTGGATCAACCCTTGTACATCAAGGTTTCACTTTTATCGGCACTAAGCCTACGCTACGTACAGCCGCGGTCAGCCCAGGAGGCGGTCAACCGCGTGGTTCCAATTTCATATGCAACCGCTGTCATTTAATGGTGGTTCAGAGCCTACAATCACTAGCGGTTGCATATAAAAACTAGAAAGCGAGCAGCCGCGCTAGTGCTTAGGAAGGCTAAGTTCTTAGCTGTTCGATATTCAATATCTCTTTAGTAAAATAGTTAATTTTCTCATTCTAGCCGTGTGCGGATCCTCAAAGAGCTATTATATCAATGGAGGAAGACGATTCACCCGCGTCTGTAAGTACAAGTTTGGTTCATTTTTATACTGCTTTAAAAATATTTTGTTATTTCTTATAGACACTATACGTGAGGACTTGTAATAGGGAATATGCATGAAAAAAGTATTTATGATCTGAACAGTTTATCTAAAAGTATTCGAAAATATAATACTAACTGTGAAGTTAGAATCTAAGTTGCTCGAAAAACCAACGAGATACAATTATTTTAAACAAAATATATATCTGTCCCTCTCGCGAAAACGCTATTTTCTGTGGCAGCTGTATAGTCATCGTGTAATTTGACGTCACATTACGTATCGGACTTCTCTTTCTAACTGTAGTCTTTGAAGCTGTATAACTTAATAAATGATAAAGGTATTAAAAAAATAATTTCATGATTGTTTACTAGATACTAATAAGTATTTTATTTTGCAAATAAAAAAATTGCATGCATATTCCCTATTGGCTATCTGTCGTTTATGTTTGTTTTTATTTTTGGTTTGTTTAAGCTGTAAGTGGTCCAAGCTGTAATAAATAAATAAATAGATTAACTGAGACAACCAAAAAGATAGTAAATTTGGATAAAAGGCAAATCAAACCTGTTATTTAAAGTTTAAAACGTCCTGTATACTTGTGATTATTTCTTCCAATGCTTATTTTACAACTATAGGGTTGGCAACTTTATTTCGATGAAGTTACAGTATATTTTGACTAACACTTCAGGTGAAATCAGACGAGTTTATCGGAGGATTCGGACATCTAGAGTAACGTCTTGTATCATAAATATTTCGTGTTTCAGGACACATCGACGTACTCAGGTTTGTTCTCAAACCTGCGCTCCGTACGTGAGTCCAAGGCGCGGACGGCAGTGCTGCTCAACTGGCTGCTAGGAGAGAGGAGGTACGGATGACTCTGATTTAAATTTATTTATTTACATTTACTTTATTGTACACGAAATGAAAAATACATTAAACTAAAAAACATACAATAAGCGGCCTTATTGCATTCCGCAATCTCTTCCAGGTAACCTGCAATTGATAGAAATAGCCTGGACACTAAATGGGGTTGCACAGGCAAAAATTATATCATACAATAGAGGGTTATTTGTAAAACACCGAGAACCTCTCAGGACTATGTTACTTACATCATAGTCAACAACTTTGTTCTATGACTTAAAAATCTATACTAATATTATAAAGCAGAAGATTTTGTTTGTTTGTTTGGTTGAACGCGCTAATCTCGGGAACTACTGGTCCGATTTGAAAAATTCTTTCAGTGTTAGATAGCCCATTTATCGAGGAAGGCTAAAGGCTATATTTCATCACGCTAAGACAAATAGGAGCGGAGCAGTAATGGAAAATGTGACGCAGACTACGTTGCGCGGGTCAGCTATTCATCATATTTTGGTTCATCAGGTTTTCATACAAAAATAAAAATATTTCAATAGAACACTCTAAATGTTACGAAATCTATGCGCGAAAAAAAAAGCTCTTTCTATTTCTTTTTATTTTGCTTCGCATAGACTTTATTTTTGTACTAGCTGTCCCCCGCGGCTTCGCTCCCGTCAAATACCCATTTTTTTTTGCTTTTAAACCATCCCTGAATTCTGGCGAACTATATACTACAGCGTAGGCGTTTACCAAACGCCTACGCTGGACAAACGCTAGTGTGAAAGCGCTCTAACCCGCGAGCGGATCTCGTCGGCCTCCGCTGCTAGGTGGAGCGCGTGCAGTCAAAATGCGTTCCAAATTCAAATCACATGATTGCGGAGCGGTGCGGTGCGAGCGGCGGGCTGCAGCCGTCACTCCGGCCGCGCTCACTGCTCCATGCAGCCTCTCTCTTTTCAAGCAGCAGAGCACAATTTCTCGCACTAGATCTGAAAAGAGGTATAAAGTGTCTTCGCCTTGGGCTAGCTTAAATCCCTCGCTGCATTCAGGATTCTTGTATTAGCTCTCCATCATTGTGTTTGGGATTCAATAAGACGCCTGTGTCATAAGCCACTGCTTTATCGCCTGGCTTCATAATCTACTATTATCCCCTCTGAGCATGCTGTACTTTTCACAAGTACTGCTAAATAATAGTGGTCCAGCTTTGAAGAGCTCACGTTCACGGCGAGCCTCCCCGCCCGTGCCACCGGCAGCCATGGGGTTTCAATTTAAAAGCTCACTAAGGGTCCGCCTTCGAATCGTGGCGAGTTGACGGTTTTTCACGTTCATAGAGTTGTTATAAGTAGCCTCCACACTATTCCCGAAGTTGATCGAAGTTGAGCGAATACGATAGTGTGGAGGGGCACTTCGCTTCGCCTCGTGCAACTTCGCCTCGCCTCGGGCGACTTCCAGTTGTTGTCGGTTTTTGCGCCCGAGTCAAAGGACTCGAAGTTCGAACACGAAGCGTCTGTCCACACTACTCGGCTCACTTCGACTCACTTCGGTTCGCGTCAGCCATAGTAAATACGCACGTATTTTCATTACGCGAGAGTACACATTGCAACGGCAGTTGCCACATGAACTTTATCCATTATGCCTATCGTGAGGGGAACGGGGGGAACGGGTGACTGAGCTCCTCGCGAAGTTGCTCGAGTGTGTGGACACCTACTTCTTGTGCAACTTCGGAAGAGTGTGGAGGACGCTATAGAAATACGTGGCACGACGATAATATCGCCGCAATTCTCTCGCTCGCAGAGCTCCTTGGTCTAAGGGCGGTGGCTGCAGTTGGCAGCGGCGGCAGGCCAGCGCCTTCGTGGTCTAAACACCACTTATAAATTGACGTTTCCGTCGAGAGGGCTAATTCACGCAATTTTATGACGCGCCGATTAAGTTTTAGTGCAGTTCCAGTTAAGTTCAAGTTTGAGTGATAAACGGTATTCTTGTAATCTTAGAGCTGCGCGTGAGCTGCGACGGCCAAATTCTACCAAACTTACTTATGGTGTGGGCCATATGAGAGAAAAATTTTTATGTTTCAATGAACATGACGTTATTATAATATTAAAGCTTAAACTTTAAAGCTGTCATTTTGAGACGTGAAACAAATAGTAGACTACCAATCGTGTTGCGTTCCGAATACGCACAAAGACGCGCAACAGTAGAATGCCGTGATTGCGTTCGCGTGACGCGAACTTGACGCGAGCGTGTCTGACAGCGGTAGAGAATAGGTACGAAAAGCGTTGTTTTGATCGAAACTTAACTTCAACATCACTGCAACAGCACTTATTTAGTTGCGTGAAAGTGAAGTTTGTCGAACCGCACTCCGCGGCAGCGGAACTACACGTCGCGACAGGTTGCGACACTTTTGGTCAGTTGCTCAACTTTGCCGCGTAGTTCTGTTGCAGTGCAGTTCCGTGGCCGCTTAGTGCGTGTTGTCTCATATAACTACATATAAAGGATATTTGACGCGTCGTGTCGCTCAGTTACGCTGCGGTGCAGTTACCGCCTAGTGCGGTTCTATCTTTAGCCTACAGGTGGTGTGACAATAAGTTGATCTATTTACAGATGTGCGTGCGCGTGCCTCCTGCTGGTGCTGACGGACGGCTACCGCTCCGCGAGCGGCGTGCACACGCACACGCTGCGGCGCTGGGCCTACGAGATACACTCCACCTTCTTGGTGCCTAACGCGGTATGTATTATCACTATCTGTGCGTGCCTCCTGCTGGTGCCGACGGACGGCTACCGCTCCGCGAGCGGCCTGCATACACACATTCACCCACACACTCACCCACACACTCACCCACATACTCACCTACACACTCACCCACACACTCACCCGCACACTCACCTGTACTCTCACCCACGCACTCACCACACGCTCACACTCAAACACATTTATATGAGGTGTAGTATGTATGTTCTTAGTAGGTAAGATCTATGTATGTTGTATTTAGGTGAGTAGTATTACATGAAGATTGATCGGTAACGGTTGTTTAACTAATACGAGTTCCCTACATGGCGACCCGTGCCAGTTATGGGGCGCGTGACGCCATCACTGTTGGCTTAGTGTTACGGCTCCTAAACATGTAAAAAAACCCGTACGTACACCGGCACACAAACGCATTATTTAATATCCTCCCTTGCGCTAAACACCCTAACTGCAACTGCAACTACAGCTACAAGACAAGCCGCTCAGTCTGGCCTAACACTGTTTCCTAAGATACAGGACTACCTGGTTTAGGGGTGACAAGATCTGTGTAGATTTATGTAGATATTCTAAGTGTATCAATTAACTAACTAATAAAATATTTTTCTGTTTCAAGGTTCTACAGTTGACCGGTATAGATGAGAACATGGCGAATGAAATCGAACATGTTTTAGTTAATGGTAAATATGAACATTTCAATACTTTTTGATGGATTAAGATTTTTTAGTTGCCAGAGGTTACCCTTGTTTCATCGAGAGGAAATTTTCACTTCCCAATTTTCCGTTTTCCGCATAATTTCATTTGCCAAATTATTACTTAGCAAATAAACTCATCACAAATAATTGTTACGCAAACCTAACGTTAGGCAAGTGAACGTTTAAACAATAACTTGTTGACCTAATTGTAATTTTACCAATTTTAATGTAATCAAATATTTCAGTTAAAACATATTTTACGCAAAATAAATAGACAAATATTTTATATCGTCACTTTTCAATTTATCGTTTCAAGATGCAGTTGCATAGAATATCTATCTATATATATGTATACTAGCGACCCGCCCCGGCTTCGCATGGGTGCAATGCTGATACTAAATACACTACAGAAAAACTGTTACCTCGCGTCTGAGTCGCGCGGGTACCTTACTCATAGATCTGAACAGCTTATGTTTAACTTACCACCAGATATAGTATCAAATAGCAGACAAAAGTAGTAAATGATCACCAAAATGAAACTCGCATTTTAATGTAAAATTATAACCAAAGTTTTAACACTTTGCTATCTTAAGTAAAATGACTCCAAGTAAATCATGAGTAACCCAAAAATAGTAAATGATCACCAAAATTAAACCAATCTGGTGGCTAATGGTCATGGTTCTAACCTAACCTAACCCACATGTTTCACCAGCCATAGAGGGGATCTGACGCAGACACGTTACTATAGAATTTGAATATTATACTAACTGAATATTAATTTGCTCGCTAAGATTTGGTGATCATTTACTAAATTTGGTGGTCGAATACAATTTAAAGTGGAGTCGTGACTATTTTTCTGGTGTTAAGTAGATATTTTTGGTTACAAAACTAAGGGTATCAAAGCATTTTATGTTGGTCATTATATTTATCCCCGATCTGAACTCCCCTCCCGCACGCCTTGGTGACGTCCACTTCGCAACGGGCCGTGCAGCAGAAATCGTAATATTTTAATTTCGTCTTAACTTCAAAACCAAACGTCTAATTTTAATCATTCAAAGACCAAATATTATCTACATAAACTGTACTTAGTGATGAAATACTTTATTTTGATAAGAATTAATAGCATGAGTAAAATAAACGCGTTTAAATGTAGTCCAAAAAAAAACAAGATTTTTAAATAAAAAAATGGTTGTTGTGCCTCACTCGACATAGATAGGTATAGTGTGTCGGCAACTTTTTTGTAGATATTTATGGTTCTATCTTTTATAGTTTAGGCAGCGTAAGCAAAATAAGTAACATTTCTGGTTGATTTTTACACCTTGTGTCCGAAAAACCCAAATATCTTACGGAACCCTATTTTTTTTCCAAAATAAAATATAGTATGTTACTCGTGGATAATGTAGCTTTCGAGTGGTGAAAGAATTTTTAAAATCGGTCCAGTAGTTTTTGAGCCTATTCATTACAATCAAACAAACAAACATACAAACAAAGCTTTCCTCTTTATAATATTAGTGTAGAAAAGAAAGTCGTGTTAGTTACACTATTTATAACTCAAGAACGGCTGAATCGATTTAGCTGAACATTGGTTAGTTTTATCCCGGAAATCCCACGGAAATGGGAAAATCCCACAGTAACGGTAACTATGCGGGTTATACGGGAGCGAAGCCGCGGGGGACAGCTAGTACAAATTAAATTACAATGTTTTTTATTATGTGGAGGTTGGTTGCTAACAGCAGACATGTCTGGAAGTCACACGATGCTCTGCAGTGCAATTCTGTAAACATGTCGAAGTGAACACTTAGGCGAAGTGAACGACAAGTGAGCTGTCAAACCATACAAACAAGATGGAATGACAGCTCACTTGTCGTTCACTCCACCTAAGTGATCAAGGTGAGATATCAACAGAATAAACCGGCTGATCGCGCCAAACCGTAATCAAATTGAGCTACAGGTGCCACTGGCAGGCACCGCAACGCTCCCCCTCCCAGCTTCGTCTCACTCGCTGCTTTAGTGACATTTTAAATTTTCTTTCTCAGAATTCGACAAGGAAGAGCTCCTCCGCAACGTGTTCCGCAAGGCACGGCAGAAGGCGAAGGACGAGCTGAGCCAGCAGCTGACGGAGTTCCAGGTGAAGCGCCAAGTTGGGCTCGGCACGCTGTACGGGCCCGAGGACAGCGTCATCGACAAGTGTGACGTCGATAAGGCACAGGTAACTAAGGGACGAACGACGAGCTGAACAGTAGGCTGAACAGTCGATAGCATCAATCAATACTTCATGAGAAGCTGGTTGTCTTATTTGTGACTGTCATATTTCCCTAGCTTTAATGACCTGCTCTGTCCACCCCAGGAACTGATAGTGGTAGAGCAGCTGATGTGCGGACAGCTGCGCGCGGCGTGCCACAACGGCGGTGGAGCATGCGGCGCGCGGCCCAACGCGGTGCCGCATCAAGACACGCACGCCACTCTCATGGCGGCGCTCATAGCGGCCGCGCTGTGTCTGCACTGCAGGTATGTAGTAGTAGAGCAGCTGATGTGCGGACAGCTGCGCGCGGCGTGCCACAACGGCGGTGGAGCATGCGGCGCGCGGCCCAACGCGGTGCCGCATCAAGACACGCACGCCACTCTCATGGCGGCGCTCATAGCGGCCGCGCTGTGTCTGCACTGCAGGTATGTAGTAGTAGAGCAGCTGATGTGCGGACAGCTGCGCGCGGCGTGCCACAACGGCGGTGGAGCATGCGGCGCGCGGCCCAACGCGGTGCCGCATCAAGACACGCACGCCACTCTCATGGCGGCGCTCATAGCGGCCGCGCTGTGTCTGCACTGCAGGTATGTAGTAGTAGAGCAGCTGATGTGCGGACAGCTGCGCGCGGCGTGCCACAACGGCGGTGGAGCAATATGACTGGCCTCATTATTGGCCAGTCAAATCTAAGTTTTTAAAGAAAACAGTATATCTACCTGACCTACTGTTTGTAAGAATTGCTTGTTTGTTGACTATCTACTACCCGTAATAACTGTCAAAGATCTAGAAATTTCAGCCTTGACAAACGGCTTACCATGCTTTTTGAGGCTTGCAGAAGTCTCAGTATGGATGTGGCCCCATCAATAGACCGTTCGTTCTAAATGTGTGTTGCCTAACCGTAAAGATTGACCCATGACACTTTTATTAAATAGCAACAAGTCACACAGTTTAAATTACAGTAAATATTCATCTTTAAAGAAAAGAAAATTTTTTGACTTTATTTTGTTGCTTTACTCACACAGTTAAAAAAGGCTAGAAAAGAAAACCGTTTACAATCAGAACCTGTTATTCCTGAGGGGGTTCTCAGGAAAAACAGGCATATTGGATGAAGTTCATAGAGGCGTTGCGATTATTAAATTGCATTACATTCACAAACGCGTGTCAATCTTATCAATTATTGCACTTTCAACTCCAAATGACTTATAGGTTAACTAGCTGACCCACGCAACTTCGTCTGCGTCACATTTTCTACTAACGCTCGGCTCCTTTTAGTCTTAGCGCGATAATATGTAGCCTATATCCTTCTTCGATACATGGGCTATCTAATACTGAAAGAATTTTTCAAATCGGACCAGTAGTTCCTTAGATTACCCCCTATGTATGTAACTAACTTTCAAACTTACAAACAAATTTTACCTCTTTATAATATTAGTATATGAAAGATTAACGCGCGTTCATATAAACTCAATAGAAGAGGGAGGATCCTCCGAGCCGACAGTTATTGTGTCTAGTCGGCAACTGCCAGATAGTTCATATTGGGACTGTTGTATTTGTTCAAATCGCACGGAAAACTCTGATACCGCGGTTTAGGATATTGCTGTACTAACGCTACAAATTAATAGATAGGTACAGACATTTAGTTTGTGGTTTTCATCATCATCATCAGCCTATAACAGTCCACTGCTGGACATAGGCCTCTCCAAGTGCACGCCATTTGGCTCGATCACTGGCAACTCTCATCCAGCTGCTACCAGCCACCCTGCGAAGATCGTCGCTCCACCTAGCCTGAGGGCGTCCTACCTTACGTTTGCCGATTCGCGGTCTCCACTCAAGAACTCGTCTACCCCAACGGTCATCGATTCTACGGCTAATATGGCCGGCCCATTTCCACTTCAGCTTGCTTATTCTATGAGCTATGTCTTCAACTTTGGTTCTCTGTCGGATCACTTCGTTGCGGATTCGATCTCTCAAAGAGACCCCAAGCATAGCCCGTTCCATAGCTCGCTGAGCGACCTTGAATTTATGGACCAGCCGTACCGTGAGTGTCCACGTTTCGGCTCCGTAAGTCATAACAGGCAGGACGCACTGATTGAAGACCTTAGTCTTTAGGCTCTGTGGAATACGTGACGAGAAGACTCGGCGAAGCTTCCCAAACGCTGCCCAACCCAGCTGAATTCTTCTGTTAGCCTCTCTCTCAAAGTTGTTCTTACCAAACTGCAGAGTCTGCCCGAGGTACACGTATTCTCGAACAACCTTAAGAGCACCGCCATGGACAACAATCGGTCCCGGGGTAACGTGTTCGTTGAACATAACCTGGGTTTTGTCCAAGTTCATCCGGAGACCAATGCATGCAGAAGAATCAACTAGGTCGTTCAGCATCTGCTGCAAGTCCTGCAGCGATTCAGCCAGGATTGTGGTTTTACCCATCCATAAGTATCGAAAAATTTCACAAACACCAACCATTCTCGAAAGCCTAAACATAAATGATCACTAAATCTATACTAATATTATAAAGCAGAAGAGTTTGTTTGTTTGATTGTTTGTTTGTTTGTTTGTTTGGTTGAACGCGCTAATCTCAGGAACTACTGGTCCGATTTGAAAAATTCTTTCAGTGTTAGATAGCGCATTTATCGAGGAAGGTTAAAGGCTATATATCATCACGCTAAGACAAATAGGAGCGGAGCAGTAATGGAAAATGTGAGGCAGACGAAGTTGCGCGGGTCAGCTAGTATTATATAAAAACAAAGTCCTCCGCTGCGTCTGTCTGTCTGTCTGTTCGCGATAAACTCAAAAACTATGCATCGATTTTCATGATGTTTTCACCAATGGATAGAGTGGTTCTCGAGGAAGGTTTAAGTATACAATTTTTCAAGTGGGCGTTACCGCGGGCATTGGCTAAAAATAAAATGATGATACAAAGAATTAAAAACTCGTCACGCGATAATGTTTACATTCAATACGACATTGACTATCATTCAGCGAAAATGATAATCATAGTAAACATGTGTTATCATTGACTGATAACAGCGAAAATACTATTCGCATTCAATCACTTAGTGTCTGTACTACCAGACAGTTTTAAAAGCGATTAACATACAAGTTATTGGTTTTAATACCAATAATATTGCAATACATTCGCGGGGAATAACAGTACAATCTAGGGAAAGAACTTAACTATAAATAGAAAAAAAAATACGCATAGATCGGATAAGCCATTTTCAAGTTATAAGCCTCCGAAGTAACAGACTTACATTATGTAAGGATAATAAAATTACGATGAATTAATACAATTTTATTGTATGAGTCAGAACAAGTTAAAGTGTACATTTTCCTGTCGGTTATTTATTTTTAGTTTGTCCTCTGGAACATCAGGAAGTGTTGTGTGTGTTTGTACAAAATGGTAGTCGATTTGGCGAATATCAGTGAGGTGGAAGCTTTAGAGGTCCGGCGTAAGTGGTGGCAGTCGCCTAAGTCTAAGTATAAGAAGAAATTGAAGAGTAGTAGTAACAAGTGAGTGATTTAGTTTTGTCGACCCGGGTGTCCTTAGAGGTTATGTAGGAAATTAACAAAACGAAATATTGTTTGATGTACGTAATTTGTGTTTATTTATAACAGCTTGGAGGACTAACAGCTTAAACAAACTAAAAACAAGTCCTCACGTATAGTGTCAAACTTAAAATTGAGAAGTGAGCATATCAACCTTTTATTTTTTTTAGGGATGGGAAGTCATCCAATGACTTCCCCCGCTCTGGGTGGAGCGGGAGAGGAGAGTCAGACTTCTACTGACTAAAACCCATCCATGTTCCTTCATTGCCCTTTGTGTTCCGGAGCCACGGTATCTCTTTCGAATAGTCCCGCGACTCCGGCAGAGCATATCAACCCTAACACAGTGATTAAAGCTTATTAAAATGTTACATTTACATAAACAAAGTCAATTGCAAGGGGTAATGAGTAGTAACTAGAAACCTTTACTTAGCAGAAGAATAAGTAATAAATACATTACGATAAAAATAATAAAAACATTACGCTTCGTCACTTTGTGCTAGCGACCGTTTTCGGGGGCCCATTCAGTGAGTGTGCAAGTCACCCCCTGCCATTTAAAAGACGTGTTTAATGTTAGTGGTCAGGCAGGGGCCAATAGTTCTCCTATAATAAACTATTATCAGTCCACTAAACAACACATCTTTCATCTTTTGTTTCCATATTCAGCAATAGTACTGCTCCAACCGGGGATTGTCCTTGGGAATACTTTCACAGTGGATACAGGGATAATCGCCGGTTGGTGCCCCATTACCATTTGAAATGTCTAACGAGGCCTCTGCGAGTTAGTTTCGGCCCCTCGAACGCCTACCCAAAGGACCGGGTATCCAGGGATCCGATAAAATAAAATAAAAGACATAACAGAAATTTAGAGAAACGATTAAAGGGCTACTTGAAAAAGTGGCTGTGACATACGGACGGACAGACAGACATGACGAATCTAAAACCTGAGACTCATGCGTCTTCTGGCCGACCGCGACGCCACGCTACTCTTAAAGGGATTCAAGTCATGCTGCTTACATATATTATTGAACTGTTTACTTGCTCGTATAATAAGAATGTTCAAAGTTATCTGTGTTCAATGTCATCTTATAATGCTTATACCGCGTGTATCTGACATCGACGCACAAACGATTTCCATGGGTCCAGGGCATGATTCTGGACACCCCAGTGTTGGAATTTTTCGTCGGTTCTTTTCTCATTTTTTTCAAGAGTACCACAAAGTATCAGCTCAGCTGAGCTGATATCTATTTGTGGCTTTATTCAGATTGTTCTTTTTAGTGAAAGTAGTTAATTAATTATTTTTTTATTAAATATCTCATTGGGTTAGGTCAGAATAACGATTATGAGCAGTCTAAAGTAAAAAAACCCTTGAAAAAAATAAAAAAATGAGAAAAAAGCCGACGAAAAATTCTAAGTCTAGGGTGTCCAGAATCATGCCCCGGACCCATGGAAATCGTTTGTGCGTCGATGTCAGATACACGCGGTATTGATATTTTAATCCAATGATGCAGTTTTAGTTTCATCAAATCTTTTAAATACTTTCAATATCACCCATAGTTTCACTTGACAAATTCCTTGATACTAAAAAATAACCGAAAATCGTTGCCAAAATCTCAATTTTTAAACTATGAGTTAAAACACTATTATAACTATTGGTTAAAAATAACACGTAGTTGGAAAAGTGATTTTTGAGTTGCAAGAGTGCGTTACAGAGGAACGTTTTATAGTACATTTTCGGAAAATCATTTTGAATCATTTTTCAATCGTTAGTATTGTCGTTCGCGCTGGTTTAGTATTGCAAATTTTAAAATAAGTAAATTATAGAATGGTAGTTCCTGATAAGTTACCTTTCTTTTGGTGGAAAAATGGTTTAACCGTCCTATAGTTTCCGAGCCTATTCAGTACAAACAAACAAAAAAATCTTACATCATAAAAAAACTACAGATAGATATTGATTTTGGAACGGTTTTTTCACAATTACTGTGTTTATATGTATAAAGAGTTAATATCACAAAGAGTTAATAATATTATTTATTTTACATTTTTTTAATACCTCAATCATAAAATGTTAAGTCACAACATAAAGGTGTTTGCAATAATTCGGTGGCAGATATAGAACTGAAGTCTCATAATCGCCAGCAGCATTTATTTTAGCCCAATACCAATTTGTTCTAACAAGTTATGGAAGAGATTCTGAAATAAATGTTTGTATTATTGATTTATATTAATACCTAAAGTAGACTATTTAATTTCGAACTTGAACAAGTATTAACTGAAAAATTTATGATTCCGACTTATCCTTGTTTAATATTTATTACATATGGCCATGCACTGATTCCGTACTAATATGCATTGCAAACAAGCATAATGGTATGATTTTACGAAGAATTTATTTTAAAAATAATATTGAGGGAATTGTGTCAATTATGCGTAAAGTTACCATGAATGATATTTTAGTTGAAAATGTTTATTGCGGTATTAAATTAACGAAAAAAAGGAGGAGCTCGTGGCTAAATAATAACAGCCGCACGGGTCGATCTTTATGGTTAAGCAACGCTTGCCAAAGTTGGTCTGTGGATGGGTGACCATCTTAACATACCGAGTTTCCTCCGTGCCTCGGAAAACACGCTAAGCCGTTGGTCCCGGCTGTCATTTGTAGATCTTTGGCAGTCGTTACAGATTGTCAGGAGCCAGTAAATCTGACTCCAGTCTTGCCAAGAAGTATCGTGTACTAATTTAATGGGTTGTGAAGATCTGGTAGGCAGCCGCTCCTCGTAAAACACAGGTATTCAGCTGAATCTGGTTTGACTGGAAGCCACCCCAATGTAGTTGGGAAAAGGCTAGGCAGATGATCCTAACGAAAAAAAAAAACTATTAAAAAAACCAACAACAACTAACAACAGACTTGCTACGGACCGTTTACGTATAGGGTCGGAATGGGCACGCTCAGCATAATTTTACTGTAGGTACCAAATTTTTTTTAATGGTTTTGTGTCTCTTTTTTTATAATGTTTAGTTTTCTATTCTTTTTCTTGAAGAGGTAACAGACTGACAGTTACTTTCCTCTTTATAATATTAGTATGGATTACAGTTAGAACGATAGTAAAATAAGGTCACAGAAGTGACATGAACATTACTGGTGCTTAGTAGTACTGTAACTGAAAACAATAGAAAGTAGAAGGACAGACCAGATACTATACAGAAGCTGGTCGTGTCTGTGGCAACAAGACTCCCGCTCAACATAATGCTATGGCCATGCCATTGGCGAACCCTCAGAACGCCGCTGATTTTCAGTGGTCGCCTAAAATTGACGTCTAATGTTCTACATTTTTATTTCGTGTGCATTTTTTATTGAATTATCACTTGTGTGATGTTTTATCATGACTCTGTTCTTTAATAACGAATATATTTTGATCCGCAGGCCAGCGTCAGTGGCGGCAGCGGTGGGCGGCTCCCGCGCGTCGTTCCTGCAGCGTGACAAACTATACAAGCAACGCGTCAAGCAGATCACTAAACAGCATCCGCAGCCTGTGAGTTCTTTAAGGCCGTACCCTGACCAAATAACCTTGAGCATTTTTTCCCTCTATAACAGCGCAAGAGATAAAATAGCTTATACGGTCAGAATGTTGAATAAAATCGTTATAAAATCTAATTTTGGTCGTTTGAAAAAAATATTTCTACCAATATGCTCATAATTAAATTGCCTATACATTAGTGTAAGTACAAAATTAATAAGTTCACACTACAAGTTGCCATTAATTTCTGAACAAATTATTTTGCATAGATTTTTTAGTTTTGTTGTCTGTGGTACGCAAAGATAATGACTGTATTTTAGCTTTGTGCGCACCACTATTGGTTGCCAAACAACGTCTGCGCAACAGTCGTCAATGGGGAGTTAAACTGCCTTTTCATCCCACCAGATGTCGCATGATCGACTTTGCCTAACTTTGTCCTGTCATCTGTCATAATCCTTACAAATTTACGATATAAACGTAAACAAATATCGAAAACATTTTAAATACTACAAATATGGCGCAGTGTTGTGCTCCAGACTGCAAATATCAAGGGAGACATTTTCCAAAGGACCCAAAATGCCGAAAATCGTGGGAAAAAGACAGCTCTTTTCATAAGGGCTTTATATTGACCCTGTATGTATGTGTTTACACCTTCAATGCTATACCGTACAGTCAACAAGCACCTGGCTTCGTACATACCTTTTCCTTTTGGTCGAGTATTGAATCTGAAAGAAATAGAATAGTATTTTAAGCACTTTGGTAAGTCATATAACATAGGAGGAGGTACCAACTTAAATACTAGTCCTAAGGTCTGAATATAAAAGTACCTGTAAAGAGACGCTAAAAGACATTTTATTAATGAACTCACCTTTCGAAGTATGACTGTATTTCATGCCTATTGAGTGCAGGAATCGGCGAATCGGCATTGATGTCTTTGTAAGAAGAAGTTGGTGGGCACCGATATTGTGGGTCACTGTGCGATGTTCCCGGCCCTGGGTTGGCATTAAAGTTAAAATTTCGGTCATATGCTTCCAATCTGCAAGTCGAAAATATACATCTTATAAGATTCGTAAACGATATGGATATTTATCAATATAACCTTAAAATTATTTATTGCTTACCTCTCAATCAAAACCGCTTTTTTCCCGGCTGTTGAAGCATTTCTATTACGTAACTCCACTTTTAATTGTGAAACAGTCTAAAAAAACTAAATTTTAGATATAAAAATACGGGAAAACAGCAATAACAAACTCGTATTTAAACATCAACACAAACTTGACAAGGCAGACGCGATGCTACCGACATCTATGTCGAGCTTTGAGTTTTTCTCCCCATTTTATCACTTACGTTTTTATTTATTCGTTATTTATTTGTTTATTTATTTATTTAATTATTATTACTTTTTACGTGAGAAATATGTATTGTATTTATTTCATTATTTTTTACTTTCTATACTGCTCCGATCGACGTCAAACCGTCAACGCCGGCTGTCACTGAAAACCAGCGCTGTGGCTCTGTCTCGCACACGAGTCCCAGCATTATGCTGAGAGATGGCCGTTTTGCGCAGATTTGACGCATATCTTCCTAATTTTTTCATATAGTAATAAACCTATATAATTGTAATTTTTGTGTAGTTTTGGCATGCGTCATATTGTCCGCAAATAAACTCTTTTTCTTTCTTTCTTACTTCAGTAATATCTGAGAAGAGCTAGTCAATAATTTCTAAGATGTGTAAAAGAGTAAACGCAATATTTTGTAAATGTCATCGGAGAGTGGCAAACTTCGTAAAATTATGAAATAACTTGAGAATATGTAAACTCTCGATAAATGTCAGTTTTGGTCATTTAGTAAAAGTTGTTCATAATGTAGAGAACAATTACCCCTTTTTTTTTTTAGTGATGGGAAATCATCCAATGACTCCTCCCGCTCTGGGTGTAGCGGGATGGAGTGTCAGACATCTGCTGACTAAAACCCATCCATGTTCCTTCATTGCCCTTTGTGTTCCGGAGCCGCGGTGTCTCTTGCGAATAATCCCGCGACTCCGGCAGGCGTCGGCCCTTTCGGGCCCTTCTGTGTGCAGAGAACAATTACCCCTTAAATAGAATTTTGTTTATTCTGTTACACCTTGTTTATACAACCAACCCATCGTCGGGGATAGCGCAGATCCGCGTAACTAGCATTGGATAATTCCGCGTATCTGAAAAATGTAGCCATACAACATAGTAAAGACTCAATTAATTTCTACTAAAATACAATAAATAAACTTTAATAGATTTCCACTGTTGACAGTACTTTAAACTCATGAATTATAACCCTCCATGTAAAGATGAGGTCAATAAAATAAAATGCGATCGTTACAAACTCAAACTCAAGCATTTATTTCAATTAAACCATTTACAGGCACTTTTGAATTGTCAAGGTCGGTGATCCAAAAAGTTGAAGTTATTTGCACGTTCCAAAGCGTAGATCTCTATGGAGAAGAACGTGCAAGAAACTCTACGGACACTCTTTTAAAAATAATAAATTGTTACAAAGTTTTGTTTACATCGGGTTGAAATTATACATACATGTGAGAACAATGTAAAAGACGAGCAGGATAAAAGCGTTCGGAATAAAAGAGGAACAATTCAAACAAATAATTAAAAAAACAAATCAACCATGGCAGCTGAGAAATGACCAGTCCCATCTGACGGCGCCCGTTCACGAACATGATGCATGCGCCAAGACCGGCCGGCTCAACCATTTTGAAGATAGCCAAATGATCAAAAGTATAGTTACGCCACCATTAGCTAGACTTTTGAGTGCGCATGACACTCCCAACTGCCAGGGTACATTCAAGTCAAAAACAAACCTAAAACTGATAGCTAAAGTTTATGTTAAAGGTACACAGTACTCACACATGGGCCGTTAAGAGCGTGTATTCCGTCCACTAGCGCCGCCAATCGTTTTTTATTATTTGTGGTAAATTTAAGACACGTAGATAAAAAACCGCTCTGAGTGCACTGAAGAAATGTATTTATTATGTTTTGAGAGTTATGTTTTGTACTTTAGAACATAAATAGTTGCCAAAGTCGATATTTTTGCTAAAAGTGGCCACTTTTAGCAATAATTGCCGTTTTGGCTATTTAGCCATGAGTTATGTATTCAAAATAGCTGTCAAAAAATAATAGATACATTTCTTTAGTGCACTACAGAGCGGTTTTTTATCTACGTGTCTTAAATTTACCACAATTAATAAAAAAACGATTGGCGGCGCTAGTGGACGGAATACACACTCTTAAGGGCTGAAATTATACAATGCTAAGTAAATTGATTCTAAACAATCTAAATATTTCTTACAGTCTTCAGCCGTTCTAACTCAAATCGAGTATTCTCGATTTATTTCATAATACGAACTCTTGATTTTATACAGTATTATCTAATCCTCTTTTCTCCACAGTTCGTAGTTCGCGGTCATCACCTCCAGCTACAGGCACTGACGTCGGTGGCGCATTGCCATCACTGCGATAACATTATCTGGGGGCTAGCGCCGCAAGCTTACGTCTGTACAGGTAAATTATGTTCAGTTGTATTCAAAGAAACACCAAGCCAGGGAACCGATAGAAGTATATAGAACAGAGTGTAAAGTCCCGCAACCCTCCATTGAAAAGGGACGATCTTCCGACCGGACAGTTGTAGTTTCCAGTGGGCAACTGCCCGATGCCTGATATTTGAGTTGGGACAAGCCCGCCACACATTCCCAACCACTGCAACATCTGAAAGCCAGAATCAACAGTGGCGACCATCAGAAAAACGCCGAGCTAATGAAGCCCGACGAGTCCTGGAGAAACAATTCAACTGTCTTGAATTCCGCAACGGAATTAACCAAATTAGTACAGCGTGGTTGTAAGAAAAAAAATATAAATATGATATTTGAGCTGTCGAATATATTTCGAGGGTTTGAAAAAGTGTTGGTTAGCCGGTGGCGAGATGAACGGACGACATTGTTGCCACCGCGGGTACAACCTGAACGAGGCTAGCACCGGAGCGTGGGGGTTGGTACATGGTACAAGAACAGAGAAGCCAGATGCTCAGCAGTGGGCGAGGACGGACTTTGGATGATGATATGTTCATATCGCACGGATAACTCTTGATGCCGCGATGCAGGAATTGTGTGAAGCTAGTAATGGAATGTACCACTATTGTGCAAAAAGTTTAAATAAATCTTCTTATATGAGCGGAGCAGTCATGGAAAATGTGACGCAGACGAAGTTGCGCGGGTCAGCTAGTAATAAATAAAAATAAACACCCATCACTACTATAAAACAAAGTCTGTCTGTTCGTGAAACTCAAAAAATACTGCACCGATTTTTATGCTCTTTTCGCCAATGCATATTGTGGTTCTTGACGAAGGTTTTAGTAAATAATTCGTCAAGCGGGCGAAGCCGCGGGCACCAACTAGTCTATATATATAAAAATGAATCCCTATTTCCCTTGGTCATCGCATCACGCGTGAACGGCTCGGCCGATTTTGCATTTCCGATTTAGAATTCTTTTTTGTGTTTGTTATTGTCAGGAGAAGATTCTTATGAAGGAAAAGTAAGAAAGTTGCAGTTGACGGGAGCGAAGACGCGGGGGACATCTAGTTTATGATATTTTAGCAAAAATAATTAAAAAAAAAAATCTTTTTATTTCAGGCATTAGGCCCATAATATTGTTAGTAGTAGTTACACCTTATAAACTATGTTATAAGATTTAGATTTTTTTTTCTTTCTCTGCCTCAGACTGCAAGCTGCGCGTGCACAGACTGTGCGCACGAAGCGTAGAGGAGGGCTGCTGCCTGGACGGCGAGCACCACAACAACAGGATCTCAAGGTTCATGGAGCGGATACATGCCAACAACCAGCCCACCAGTAAGTCAAATACGAGTACCATGTTATGAAAAACGATCATTTTTTAAATAAATAAAATTTATTAAATTAAAAACATTTACAAAAAGCACATTTAGCTAACAGTAATACGTTTAACATACAATTATAGTGCCTGAAAATAAACTAAAACTAAGATATTATTATTATAGCTGCAAGCGATGGTTGTTTGGAATTGCAATGTAGGTAGCGACCAGCCCGATAAAGGTTAATTTAAACCTGTGTTTCAGGCCATCACTTTACAATCCAACTACTTTGGTCTAGTACAATATAAAAATTAAAATGTATAAACAAAAATAATGAATCTACAAGAACAAGAAAAAGAACATTTAAGACTTTTAGCATTTTTAACGGATTACTAACCAAATTTCTGACTAAAGCTGATTCAGTTGTGGACTCTCAGGCTCAATGTTGATGAAAACTAAAACTGCACCAGTGATTTAAAAAAATAAAATATAAGTAGGTGTTTTTTTTTTTGGAAATATTAAAAATGAGCTCTTTCTTTAATCATAATCATTTATTTGTCAGAATATGGAACATAATGGTCTTAAGATTAATAAGTGGTTTCATCACATTCTGCCAATTGTGCCTTGCAAATTTAGATCTAGGCACATACAGATAATAAAGTAAGCATTAACATTAGATATTGATTGCAATTGAATTCGAATAACAATATTTTGGCTGTTTTAGTTTGCCATGAACTGAGCTCTTTCTTTTAGTTTGCCATGTGAGAATTTAATCCTTTTTAGTTAAATTTTCGGACGGTGTAATAAAACGGTGTTTTTTTTCAAATCAATCACTTCGATGCCTTAGTAACAGTGAACAACGATTTTTCAAATATGCTATGATGCATTTTAAATTTTTATTAAAATGGAGCTCGAGAATTCTTTCAGCATTCTTGAAATTCATCATAGTTTCGGATTTGGCCCTGTATACGAGAATTTGTGAACAAATTATATTCCATAAATGTTGTTTCGGTGTGTTAAAAATAGGCAAACTAAAATCGATTGGCAAATGAATCGATTTTAGTTTGCCTATTTTTAAACTTTTTTTTAAATCTTTTTTATGAAAAAAGCTCAAAAGAGGCTTCGGCCAACATCAAAAAGGTATTATATATAAATTGGCGAAATATACTACGGTAAAGTAAGACTTTTTAAGATAAAAACGATACTTCGAAGATATAAAAATATGTCAAATAATTCAAACTTGCACCAAATATTTTTTGCTATTTACCTATAGCGAAAAAGCCGTCGGTCAATAGTTTTCGGTGAAATGAAATTCGAACAAAAAAAAAAGACGATAAAGTGGTCGGTTCCCGCAGAATACACACGTCGAAGAGCTTGCACTTTAAATTTATACGTATTTCTTGTTACAGATCTCGACGCAAATGACAAGAAATCCAGGAAGGCGTCGGGCACCACGCATTTTCTCAACAGTACGTATTTTTCAAGTCAAATGATTGTGAACTTTTTTTTTTTATTTGAGGTGGGTTTGCTCTTGACTCTATTCTGGGTCAGAGATGACAGAGATAAAGTCTACGATGGAGCGAGCTTACACAGAAGTAGCTTGTTCACTGTAGCTTTGAAAATATTAGGGTTGTAAGCGCTCGGGAACACAAGACGCAGGCAGATAGTTCCACTCCTTTGCTGTGCGCATTATGAAAGACGCTTAGTGCGAATTGGTGGAATAGCAACAAGTTAGGGATGGTGAGTTGCAGTGCGTCTGGATGTCCGATGGTCAAGGGCACACTCACCGAAGTACAATCTGTAGAAGAGAAGAGACAGAGATGTTTCTCTCTAACCATTAGGGTTAAGCGTCGCAGAATGACGTGTTCGTCTGGAAATCCGCTATGTAGTTTTATAGACAGCGGGTTTGAAACTTAAGCCTACAATTATATAAAAGACTAGCTGACCCGCGCAACTTCGTTTGCGTCATATTTTCCATTAATGCACCGCTTCTATTTGTCTTAGCGTGATGATATATAGCCTATAGCCTTCCTCGATAACTGGGCTATCTAACACTGAAAGAATTTTTCAAATCGGACCAGTAGTTCCTGAGATTACCCCCTACATACAAACTTACAAACAAATGTTACCTCTTTATAATATTAGTATAGATAACAAACCTACAACTAACGTAACTAAAAAGAATTTTCCTAATGTAAATATTTGTTATTTTAATAAACTTTTGTTTGTTGTGTATTTCAGATACAAACATCAAAATTTTAATAGTATCCTTATGATGTATACTAATCCTAACTAATATTATAAATGCGTTAGTTAGTTTGATTGTTACGCCATCACGCCTAAATTGCTGAACCGAAATTAATGAATTTTGTTGCATAGATAGGTGGAAACGGTTATAGGCTACTTTAATGGGAACGAAGCCCCTGCCAAAGCTACAGTACGATTATTTTATCTTTGCCCATGCGAGGTACGTCGCAATCGATTGCGCAGAATGTCAATTTGACAAGAAACTTATAACAGAGTCAAGAGCAAACCCATCTCAAATAAAAAAAAACCGGCCGAGTGCGAGTCCGACTCGCGAACCGAGGGTTTCGTACAAACCTGTAGGTATTATATTATAAGCAAAAGTTGCAATTTATGATTTAAGACGTAAGTATTAAAAAAAACTACTTACTAGATATCGTTCAAACCAGTTTTCGCTGGTAGTTTACATCGTAATATACATCCTATATTTTTTTAGTTTTATCATTCTCTTATTTTAGAAGTTACATTTTACCACTTTGGAAGAAGACCGATCCATAGATACCCCACACGTATGCGTCTGATGAAAAAATTTTTTTGAGTTTCAGTCCTTAGTAACTCCCAAAAATTATTGTTTTTTTTCTATTTTTGTGTGAAAATCTTAATGCTTTTCTCAGAATACATCTACTTACCAAGTTTCAAGAGAATAGTTCTTATAGTTTCGGAGAAAAGTGGCTGTAACATACGGACGGACAGACAGACAAACATGACGAATCTATAAGGGGTTCCGTTTTGCCATTTGGCTACGGAACCCTAAAAAGACCTGCGACGGAAGAATATCGTTAAGAATCTTAATTCTTATCAATGTTATTTTTTTGTAACAGTGGAGCGAAGTTTCCGGAAAGCTGAGGACGATCCGCCTTGGGACCAGACTCTAATGCCCTCCGTCATAGGTAAGTACCTTACCCTTAATATTGTAATACACGGCAATGTATGCAGAATACTCTATGATTATTTATTGAACCATCAACCCATGGATATATGTTTTTAATATTTATGTGTATTGTGTGTATAGGTACGCATTTTTGGCAGGAATAATTTAGATAACAAATATTTTGTTCGCCAATACTGACGTCATACGAAAAAACCGGCCAAGTGCGACTCGTACTCGCGCACGATGGGTTCCGTACCATTATTATCTATTAAACGGCAAATAAATCACGTTTGCTGTGTGGGAGCTTCCTTAAATATTTATTTTATTACTTGCTGTCCCCCGCGGCTTCGCTTCCGTCAAATGGCTACCCTATGTACCCATACCCATTTTTTGCTTTTAAACCTTGCCTGTATTCTGACGAACTAAACGAAAAAGAATTAATCAACTCGGCCCAGCCGTTCTCGAGTTTTAGCGAGACTAACGAACAGCAATTAATTTTTATCTATAAGAAGATGTTTTTTAGTATTTGTTGTTTGAGCGGCAACAAAAATACATCTTCTGTGAAAATTTCAACTGTCAAACTGTCACGGTTCCTGAGATACAGCCTGGTGATAGACGGACTGACGGACAGACGGACGGTCAGCGAAGTCTTAGTAATAGAGTCCCGTTTTACTCTTTGGGTACGGAACCCTAAAAAGGACGTATCGACACAATACGAAGTAACAGTACTTCGTTCTATGTACAGATGTCCTTTTTTCTTATGACGGAAGAATAGGTTAATAGGTTAAAGATATGGGATGAAAATGAAAATTATTGTTATCATTTGTTCGATGGTGTTGAATCGATTCGTTCGATTTTCTTTTCCTAAATCTGGTACCAGTGGCTTTATGTCGTAGCAGTAAGAGCGATTTTCGTTGACCAACTGTTTTTTATTTATTTATATACTATGGGATGAATGATAACTTATTTCAGAGTGTATGGTACATTATGGGCTAAAATATGCAATTTTTTTATTATACAATTAAATTAAATTAAAAAAAAAAAACTCTCAACTAACTATAACTAAAAATAAAACTAACATATGGCGTCGAAAAATTCGTCCGCATCGCTAGCCACTGGTAATGAGCCCAAAAGGCTGGCAGCATTGCCACGTTGTATGGCAATGCTTATCCTTTGGCCGAGGTAAAAGCCAGCCCTTGGGTCACGCGAAGTGTCAACTAAGCGTCTTGATAGATCTTTAAACAAGTTATGAGCACTCGGACCCCACGACCCGAGAGTTTCAACCCCAAACGGCTCGAAAATATAATTTCCAACGAGGTTATTATATTTCCGCCGCTTGAGGTTCTCTGCAGCCGCAGCGGCAGCGCCAGCACAGCACGAAGAGCTGGGCTAAAATTAAACAATCTCACATACAACTACCGTTGCCGGTGTTAAAAATAATATTAAATTAAGTTAAAAGTCAACTTACAGTTTGTCATCGAAACAATAAGTAAAAGATACATGACCGCTAAAGTATTTATAAATTAGTTGGAAGTATGGGATTTTGTGTGGAAGACAGATTTAGAACAGTCGATTAGGCTGAAACCACTGATGTGTGTGATTTACTGTGCCTACGATTTCAACACCATCAGCATCGCAGCAAGTCGACTACTACAGGTAAGTTTAAAATATTATGTACTGACTTTTATTACACAAGCTGATTGATGAATTAATCAATTATTTTTACGACCAACCAATTTTTCTGCACTATTTATTTAGAAACTAGCTTTCGCCCGCGACTTCGTACGCTCATATCCCGTTCTTAGAAATCCTCTTAGTGCACTCCTAGGAGGAGTAAGGAAGCTACATGTTAAAGGACATTGCTCTGCACCCATACATTGTTCGCCCTGGAACCAAGAGCATCGGAAAATTATGTGTTGTATTGTCGTTCATTAGTAAACTCATATAAGATCTTATTTTTATAGCGGACTAGCTGAAGAATAGATATATTTCAAAAAAAGTATCAGATGTAGAGGTTATAGTAACCGAACCAGTATTTACGATTTATAGTTTTTTATAGCTCAAAAAAAAAGTATCATAATTCATTTAGCTATTTTAAGTACCTACCAAGATAATTAGGTAACTAGTTTTTATTTTAAAGCCTAAGAAGTGTATGTAAGTGCGCGCGTTTGAACGGCGTGAGTATAAAACGCGACATCTATCTAGTGCATTTGCAAACAAGTTCTTCTGGACGGCACTGTTCAAACGCGTGACTATGAAACCAGCCTTACCGATTAGGTAGTAAGTTATTTTTTTAAACCTACAGTCCTACATTAACTTATTATGTAAGAATAAGCAATAAAACACAGATTTATTTTCATGCAAACTCAAACTCAAACGACATGACGTTTCGTAAAGATGGCGGCGATTAATGTAAAGGCTTGACCGCACTTGGCAACACTGCGCGGCAGCGGAACGACGCGACACGCAACGGCAAAATATTATTTGTAAGAAATTGTATGAGGTATAACGCAGTACGCAGCAGCGTGCGACGCGCCGCGACACTTCAAGTGCGAACGTTGTTACGTGTCGCGTCGTTCCGCTGCCGCGAAGTGTCGCACAGTGCGGTCGAGCCTTTATAAGTCGCGTAAAATACTTTTGATTGTTCATTTTGGCATGAAGCTAGTCCGTTTTACAAAAGTATTTGCAACTAACATATTAAAATAGACAATTAATAATCGTGTATTTCCGATACTTTTATTGTACAGGGCCAATCTGGAAATTCAACTTTCTACGACCAGTAGTTTCAGCTCTGCGTTTAATATAATAGACTAGCTGACCCGCGCAACTTCGTTTGCGTCACATTTTTATTAATGCTCCGCTCCTGTTGGTCTTAGCGTGATGATATAATTATAGCCTATAACCTTCCTCGATAAATGGGCTATCTAACACTGAAAGAATTTTTCAAACCGGACCAGTAGTTCCTGAGATTACCCCCTACTTACAAACTTACAAACATACAAACTTACAAACAAATGTTACCTCTTTATAATATTAGTATAGACTAGCTTCTGCACGCGACTTCGTACGCGGATATTCCGTTTTTCTCCGTTCCCGTGGGAATTTCAGGAAATGCTTCCTAAGTGCTCCCTAACACTGCCAAAGGAACCTACATGCCATACTTCAGCTCTCTGCGACGAAGAGTTTTGGCTGTGCGTTGCCTGTCAGTCACAACGGAAGAATTTTATGAACTAAGATGACAACGAAGAATCAAAAAATCGCCTACTGCTTTAATAAAATCAGTACTCAAGAGTAAAACCATCCCAAATAAAAAAAATAAAAATAAAGCCAGTATTACTACTGCGTTTACCATTCATCACTTGGAACTAGCTATACTGCGTAACTTATAACACCTATTGCATACCGTTGCGTGTCGTATTGACACCTATCCGCTAACTTGTGTGATGACGTAACTTGTTCTACTGTATAACTGTCCGCTATGAAATATGAATGAGTTCTGACTGGCTATAACTGTCGTTTGAATTGAAAAGAATAACACACATCAATCATCATCTGCCTAGACTTTTCCCAACTATATTGGGGTCGGCTTCCTGTCAAACCGGATTGAGCTGAATACCAGTATTGTACGTAGAGGCTGCCTACCAGACTTCCACAACCCGTTAACTGGGTAATACGGTACTTCTTGGCAAGACTGGAGTCAGATTTACTGGCTTCTGACAATCCGTAACGACTGCCAAAGATCTACGAATGACAGCCGAGACCATCGGCTTAACGTGCTTTCCGAGACACGGAGGAAACTCGGTTTGTTAAAATGGTCACCCATCCACAGACTAACCTTGGCAAGCGTTGCTTAACCTGGAAGATCGACCTCTGCGGCTGTTAAATTTCAGCCACGAGCTCCTCACAAACAACACATCAATATTGTTCAAAATTCGATTACGTACGCGCATATTCCGTTTTTTTTCGGAAAAGCTCTCTTAGTGCTCCCCCACTCTCCCCAAGAAACCTATATGCCAAATTTTAGCTTTCTACGACCAGTAGTTTCGGCTGTGCGTTGATGTGTCAGTTTCCTTTTAGGGTTCCGAACCAAAAGGGTAACAAACGGAGCCCTGTTACTAAGCCTCCGCTGTACGTCCGTCCTGGGAATAGTATTTTTTTAAACACTGGGGGGTAGTCATTTGTGGATTTTCCACCCTTAAAGAAAAATTTGCCGTCACTGGACACCCGGCAGATGTGAAAGATCTATAGTATTCTAATGAATCTAAACTAAACAATTAATTATTATACTAAAAACACTTAAAATAAAAATAAACTCTAAAAAACTCGTGTCACAGTGTTTGTTATCGAACTCCTCCGAAACGGCTTGACCGATTTTATGAAATTAATAGTGTATATTTGGTAAGTTTGAGAATAGTACGTTAGGTATTTTTTTAATAATATTTAGAAAAACTACGTTTTGCCATGTTAGCTAGTCATTTATAAAAAAACTTCAATAAAATACAACCAACTTCCAAAAAAAAAAACACTACAAAGTAAAAAAATAACTTTAATTTCGGAAGTCGGTGTCAAAATACGAAGAAACTAACAAAAACACTGACTTCCGAAATTAAAGTTATTTTTTACTTTGTAGTGTTTATTTTTTTGGAAGTTGTTTGTATTTTTTTGTAAAAAGTTTTTTTATTTTTCACTTTTTAGTGGTACCCCACACCTAACAACACCACTGCAAAATCGCAGAAAAGCAAAATACGCAAATTCTATAACTTGATGACATAAAACTATCATCCAAGTAGACGAATTCCAGCTATTTCGATTTAAAATCCAAAGTTCGTAACAGATTTTCATAAAATTTAAATGGGACCAATCTGCAAGTATATCCTTTCAGATAAAACAAGAATTTTTCAAATCGGTTCATAATTGTCGGAGTTATGAGGTAACAAACATATTAAAAAAAAAACATACAACAGAATTGATAACCTCCTCCTTTTTGGGAAGTCGGTTAAAAATCTTATAAATTATTTACAAACTTCGCCGTCCGTAACAGGAGGCGTAGTGCATCAGGACATGACGTCACGTAATGACATTTCAGTTGGTTTCGCTGCCAAGGCGCACCAATAGATGATTTGTTAAATGCTCTATCACAACATTTCAAAAACCAGTCATATAAGTTGACCTAAGTTTTCTCAGAAATGAAAACTATCACATAGTTTCTAGTTCGTAGAAAATCAATATAAAGTAAGTAGCCTTCATTAATTGATTACTGGCTTACCTTGATGCTATAAAAGGCATGGTTCACCTATCACATATCTAGATCACTCATTAAAAAATCATAACAAATTGCAGTAAAGGCACTGCTTCAGTACCTTGTGGTGATTTTTTTCATTCCCTTGCTTCATGCCAAATTTCATGATTCCAGATTAACGAGAACTACCCCATAGGTTTTGATTTGGAACGCTTAAAACCCTAATCTCTTCAAAGTTAGAGTGAACAGGCTCCTTCAGGGTAAGCTCGCTCCGTCGTAGACTTGGTCTCTGTCATTCATCTTTGACCAAGACTAGAGCCAAGAGGGAACCCATCACAAATAATAAAAAAAAAAAGATTTGCCTGTAAGTACGAAAAAATGTCACAAAAAGATGCAAGTGCTCCGCTTTTTTCCTTTTGAGTTACGAAAACCTGAAAACAATGATTTTGAGCGCAGTCTCTACTTTTAGTAGGTTTAGGGTTTATTTACCTTATCAGTAGGCTAATTCACGTAACTAAATAAGTTTTGTTGCAGTGTAGTTGAAGTTAGGTTTCGATCGAAACAACGCTTTTCGTATTCTCTACCGCTGTCAGACACGCTCGCGTCAATTTTGCGTCACGCGAGCGCAATAACGGCATTCTACTGTTGCGCGTCTTTGGTGCGTGCTTAGGAACGCAAGATGATCGGTATTCTACTATTTGTTTGACGTCTCAAAATGACAGCTTAAAAGTTTACACCTTTAGCCACCATACGTAAGTTTGGTCGAGTTTGGCTGTCGTGCAGTTGACGTGCAGTTCACGCGCAGCTTACGCGCAGTTCAAAGATTACAAGAATACCGTTTATCACTCAAACTTAAACTTAACTGCAACTACACTAAAACTTAATCGGCGCGTCATAAAATTACGTGAATTAGCCCTCTGAAATGTTAAGTATCATCATCTGCATAGCCTTTAGCCCAACTATATTGGGGTCGGCCTCCAGTCAAACCGGGTTCAGTTGAATACCACTATTTTACGTGGAGCGGCTGCCTACCAGACCTCCACAACCCATTAACAGGGTTATACGGTACTCCTTGGCAAGACTGGGGTCAGATTTACTGACTTCTGACATTCCGTAATGACTGCCAAAGATCTGCAAATGACAACCGGGACTAACGTGCTTTCCGAGGCACGGAGGAAACTCGATATTTGAAGATGGTCACCCATCCACAGACCAACCTTGGCAAGCCTTGCTTAACCTTGAAGATCGACCCGTGTGGCTTTTATTATTTAGCCACAAGCTCCTACTGAAATGGTAACTATCGTGAACATAAAATTTGTATTTTGTTTATGTCTGTATGTATCATTCTTTCTGTACTTGACCTTTTGTGTTAGATAACATATTAACACTACCATTGGTTTCCGTTTACGTGTCAGTATGCTCATTTATATAGTTCTGTGCGATAAGTTTAATGTTGAGTCATCTCCATTCAGATTTAAACAGAATAGCGTACTTAGTTACTGTTTTGCATGATTATAAACCACGATATAATAGGAAAAAACTAACTGAACAGACTTGCTTGCAAAGGGTTCCGAATGAATTTATTTTTTTTAACATGTTATTTTAACATTACAGACTTCTTATAAGTTTTTCTTGTAATCTATATAGGTAAAGATCTAGTATTATTATTTTTTCCGAAATTTTAGGCTCTGTAGTTTCGGAGATAAGGGGCGGAATGGTCATATTTCGTCTGATTTCTTGAAAAAATTTAAAACCTTTTATTTTAAAATTATCAAAACAAAAAAAATAAAAAACAGTTAAAACCCTCACAGTAATTCCTTTCATTTGATATATCACACGATCTTGTTCAAAAAACCTTTTTAAAATTTTCTGGTTTATGATTTAAAATTACTTTCTTATTACGAATCAAATTGTTAACAATCCTCGTTCACCACCTTCCACATTTTCACCCGAACACATAACAGAAACATTAATTTAAAAAAACAATTTTTCTCTTTGTTGATGCAAAAATCGAGAAACCGCATTCGACTTAAAAAGGCATATTGTATAGGTTGCTGTATCGGCGACAGTCAATGGCAGAAATTTGACAAAATGTTGAATGGGAACTTGACGCATTGCGATGCGATTATAAATTGAAATCCTCTATAGATTTTTTTTTTTTTAATAAAAGATCTGCTAAGTAGTACTGTAACTAAGCATGTTATTGATTAAGTGCTACAGAACATTTTAATAGGTATCCTATAAAAATATCAACCAGAGCTAATTACAAAAAAAAATCAGATTCAATTTCACACACGAGTTCACACGACTCACCCTAACAGCTAATTTGTGAGCGCCATCAAACAGCGCTTCACGAAACAAAAGCGCTGCATCGCGACATCCCCTCAGCGCTGAAACTGAAAGCTCTCTGGAGTGTAGTCGACGCAGCCGCGACGAACAGACGCGTCCTGAAAACGCGCCACGAAAATATTACGACGAAAACGTTAAAAATACCGCGAAAATCGAAAAAACACATTCGATTCCTTTTTCGAATGGTGAAAGTTACAGTTTTCTAATTTTGAAAATAGAATTCGGTGTGATTGGTGTGTTAGATTTGAATTTTGGTATTAGTGTTTTCGAATTTTGACATTCTTGTTCGCTGATTCGTGGAAAGTGATTTTTAGTTTTTTTTGTATATGTGAAGTGTTTTATTTTCTTTGTGGTCATATTTGGATAATTTTGGTTTTGGTAAGAGTTAAAATATTCGCCAGACGGTTTGATAAAGTAATCTGACTTCCAATTTGGATGCTAAAGTCGTTTTGATTACGTTTATCAGAAGTTGATGATAACAAGGTCAATTATGGTCGATTGTAATTTGTGAATTTTTATTGCAAACTCGTGGCAGTTTGCTACTAAAGTACTACTTTAGCTTCTTGTACTTAGTTAAGTGTTAATTTATGTAGTTATAAACAATGAAATAGTAAAATAAAAATGCCAAAAACATTTTAATCGCCGTCCTAAATATTTTACATTCAAAAAAAAAACTGGTCTTAGGTTTTAAACATCTTAAGTACTTATTAGTTTTATACTCAGATTTATTATGTTTATATGTAGGTAAATAACCAAGAAAATCCGTAAGTTCTTACCTGCGTGAATCGATTTGACTCAATTCCACAGAGATTTTCAAAGCATTCCAACATTAGCCACAGCCCACAGACTCCTTGTTATTTTGTCACAGAGTATAAAACTTTAAAATGTACAACATCAAAGTTCGTTCGTTTCAGTAGTTCTTGAGATTGGCGCGAACAATACTTACAAACAATTTCTAGCTTCTAAGAATACATAGAACCGCTTAGCATTATATAGACTCTGCTTACCCCTGTGCGAAAAAAGCGTGATTCCATTATGTTCTGCGAAACTGACTATTAATTTAATCGAACTAACGAATAGTAAATCATGTTGTCTTCGAGAAAAAAAAACAGATCTTGTATCTATTAGAAATGGTTTACATAAATGACCAACGAAACTTACAATTACCATGTGGTTTCTTACACTAATTCTTTTTTTAACCGACTTCCCAAAAAGGAGGAGGTTATCAATTCGGTTGTATGTATTTTTTTTTTTTTTGTATGTTTGTTACCTCATAACTCCGACAATTATGAACCGATTTGAAATTTTTTTGTTTTATCTGAAAGGATATACTTGCAGATTGGTCCCATTTAAATCATATCAAAATCGGTTACGAATTTTGGATTTTAAATCGAAATAGCTGGAATTTGACTATTTAGATGATTCTTTGATAATCGAAATTGCGTATTTTGCTTTTCTGCGATTTTGTAGTGGTGTTGTTAGGTGTGGGGCACCACTAAAAAGTGGAAAATAAAAAACTTTTTACAAAAAAATACAACCGACTTCTAAAAAAAAACTACAAAGTAAAAAATAACTTTAATTTTGGAAGTCGGTGTCAAAATACGAAGAAACTAACAAAAACACCGACTTCCAAAATTAAAGTTATTTTTACTTTGTAGTTTTTTTTTAGAAGTCGGTTGTTAGAGCTTACTCTTTTTTCCTTTTGAGTTACGGAAACTTGAAAACAATGATTTTTTACGGATTTTGAGCGCAGTCTCTACTTTTAGTAGGTAGCTGTTTTGTTACCTTATCTGAAATGTTAAGTATCATCATCTGCTTAGCCTTTTCCCAACTATATTGGGGTCGGCTTCCGATCAAACCGGGTTCAGTTGAATACCACTATTTTACGTGGAGCGGCTGCCTACCAGACCTCCACAACCCATTAACAGGGTTATACGGTACTCCTTGGCAAGACTGGAGTCAGATTTACTGGCTTCTGAAAATTTGTAACGACTGCCAAAGATATACAAACGACAGCCGGCACCAACGGCTTAGCGTGCTTTCTGTGGCACGGAGGAAATTCGGTATGATATGATGGTCACCCATCCACAGAGCAACCTTGGCAAGCGTTACTTAACCTTGAAGATCGTTCTGTGAGGTTAGCCAAGTACGCAATAGATATTATAGTGCACGAATGTTTGCGCAAACAGCAGCAACCTCTGTTCCTTCATTCTCTTATTCCATGGTGGTGGTGGAAATGCGACACAAACGGGGAAGGATCACGCCCTGGGCCAAGCATGCTTTCCAGGGCATGTGGTATCACAATACTGACTTTAAAAGTTTGTTCAGCTACTAAAAATATTTTGTAGTGAAAAACGCAATAACACTGCTCACGCTCAGCAGCCGCGATTTGCTACTTCTAGACCAAAGAGGGAGTTCCAATGATTCCACTATAAACCATGAATCCCTCGCATAGTTCACTACAAAGCCTATCAGTAATTGCATTTGTGGCCGTGGTTCAATATAATCCCGTTGACGGCTCACGACGCCCATGGGAGCCATGCGAATATTCTGTGCGGCGAAGTTTGGGGACCGAAATGGTTAGTAGCTATATCCAGTATTATAAATGCATATGTCTGTATGTCTGCCCAGCCAAGTGTGCTCAAATGCCAAGATAGATTTTGTACGAAAGTACGAAAAAATTTCGGTTGCGTTTAGTACTTACTCGCGTATTTAAACATTTATCAACTGCAGCATTCTTAGGCTCGAATTTCCTTTATAGCCCGCTGCTGTGGAAGTTCGTATCTTTTTTGTAGATAGTACTCACAAATAGAAAGCTTTTTACAAAGAGATAAAATTCAATAAAAATTGGAAAATAGTACGCCATTTGCAAATTTTTAGGTTAGATAAATTGTCATGGTAGACGTCAAAGTTGACATTTCACGTTCCGTTGACGTTAGAAGTGTTTTTTGTTCAATTTTATGTCTTGTTTTTTTTTTCATAAATATAATATTTTTATATATTCACATTCTTATAGTACGCAATAAATGTAAACCAAGTGAAGTGCCATTGGATGCAAGAGCGAGCGAAGCGAGCTCTGGATTTGTGGGCACCCCGACTCGGACAGGTTAGGTTAGAAGGGAATGGCGGGGTCGAGTGAGCGAGCGAAGCGAGCGAATAGACCTCGCCATTCCCTTCGTGGTTGACTGGGCCTTCGGACTGAATATAAAGCTTTTTGAGGTTAGGTTACTTTAATTAGTTTTTCTCAAGAACGGTCTGTCGCCTTTACATGGGAGTGGTGCTAGGGCATAGGGGGCACCTCCCCTTCCCTCCTCCTGCTAAACGATACTACAATTTTACCTGTTTTTCTAACTCAAATGCTATTCTAACCTCAAAACTTTAACCATGGATATCTCCATAACCGTGGGGTTCCGGGGGGTGAGGGTGGCGCAGAGGGCACCCCCTCCCCCTACCTCCCCCCTCCACCCCCTCCCGACCCTTAAATCAGCGGGCTATAAAGTAAATTTTAACCCATTCTTAATTTGAAAACGTACACTTTTGTGAGTTTCTGTTAGATAATACTAACGGCAATTTTCTTGTGGTCTTCAAGTCGAGAGTAAACTACATGATCGTTTACCATCAGGATCAGATTGTAGTCAAACGCGAGCCTATCAATAGTACAAAAATTGGTCAAGAGCGAGTCGGACTCGCGCACCGAGGGTTCCGCACCATCATATAAAACGTGAAATTTTAAATTTGCATTATTTTTAAATTTGCATCGGCGAGGCCTATATTTAGCTTTAGATCTGCGTCATCTCTTGACCGCAAGTGGAACTAATGTTACTTTTGTTTATGATTTTTGAAAAAGTATGCTATTTAGAGCCATCGTTGTATTTTTCCTGTAATCTTTACTTGGTAAGTTGAAACCTATTCATAAATAGGTCAGCTTGAGAAAGCCTACCTGCTTTTAATTTTGGCACAAAACCACTTTTAAATTAGGTCACAATACCGCTATAACTAAGTTATTCACTGCAAGCTTGTTATATTTTTTTCGTGAACAAAATAATCGCATAAACGTCTACAATAAATATTGGCAAAAACTTGAAAGCGTTATGGGACCACATACTTTTACAGTTCACACGGAAGAAGGACCAGTTTGAAGTTTCCCATATCTGTTTGTTTATTTCAAAATAGCTATCTACGTATTTTCTTTCTTTTTTTTTTCATTCTATCCCCCGCGGCTTCGCTCCCGTCAACTGCAACTTTCTTATTTTTTTCTTTCATAAGAACCTTTTCCTGTCAGTAACAAACAAAAAAAGAATTAGCGAAATCGCCCCGGCCGATCATGCGTGATGGGATGACCAAAGGTAAATAAATATACTAGCTGACCCGTGCAACTTCGTCTGCGTCACATTTACCATTAATGCTCCAGTCCTGTTTGTCTTAGCGTGATGATATATAGCTTATAATCTTCCTGGATAAATAGGCTATCTAAGACTGAAATAATTTTTCAAGTCGGACCAGTAGTTCCTGAGATTAGCGCGTTGAAACAAACAAACCTTTCAATGCTTTATTTTTGAAAAAAATTGATTTCCATAAAAAGCGTTATAGTGAGTAGTTACCTAAAGGGATAGACATATGCTGTTAAGGGCGCTTTCACATTTTTTCTTGAATTTTAGCGTTTTATTCGAATTTTGATGTGTGATTTTGCTTTAGATATAGCCTTAAAAAAAATAAAAATATGCCTAAGACAGTTTTGTCAAAGCGCTCTTACAAAATCGAATTGCTCAGGTTGACTAAAGTTGAATACCGCGCGTCACAAGATTATATTGATTTTCGACAATTATTTAAAAATATTTTACTTTACTTTTAATTAGATCATTTTTTTTTTAAATAGATTAATTTTTCTTTTTCAAGCAATATAGCAATGCCACCTTAATTATTAAATATTTTTTATTTGAATTTTGATTATAATTTCATAGATAAAAATTATAGTTTCGTAGGGAAAATTGTCAATAACTCTCAGTTTTACAGAATTATTTTTGGTGTATTACTGTATGAATCGTAATAAATTGATTTGAACATTCCAAAGTAGAAGATACAGTTGTACCGTGGACATTTTTATAAATGATTAAATTATAAAATCTTCGGTGTACCAAGGTATCAAAAGATACCCTAAAGCAACGTTTTGTGAAACATCCTTTGCGGAGTCAAGGATTTTACTGATGTACGTGAACAAATTGAAATATTTATTTAGAACACTCCCAAGATAAATGATCAAACTATCTTAGGCATATTTTTGTTTTTTTTTTTTAAGGCTATATCTAAAGCAAAATCACACATCAAAATTCGAATAAAAAACTAAAATTCAAGAAAAAAATGTGAAAGCCCTCTTAAGGACTTTTTTTAGAAGTTTTATAGAGGAATAATTTCGTAATAAGTACAGTACGAATAATCTAAGTTTACCCATGCGAAGTACGTCGCAATCGATTGCGCAGGATGTCAATTTGACAAGAAACAGAAAAGCGCATGCGCGGGTACGTCGCGTATGCCGTCTCAGTCACTCGTATACGTTTGATGCATACTTGTGCCTCGCTTCCTCAATGCAATACGACTGTTGGTGCGACAAGTGTTAAACGTTGTTATTTTTTTTATTAATTATTCTGGTTTATTCTTACTGTTTGACTTGTATTTTGTGTTTTCTTGTAGTGTATGTGTTTGTTGTGTTACTTTGTGATCGTGTTATTGTTATTGCATGCATTTTTTCAAAATTCAAACATTTCACGTACACAAAAAAAACATAATCTACGAACGTAACACTTTTCTACGCGAAGTTGGCTGTTAGTGACGACCGCGCAGGGTGCGCGGTCGTCACTAACAGCCAACTTCGCATGGGTAAAGTTAGAATATTCGTACTGTACTTGATTTTTGCGTAACTTAAACCGTTTACGCAGCGCACGCAACGGAAGCTTTTTACCCGCTTGCAACATTTCTTACTTCTGCTCCGCTCCTATTGATCATAGCGTGATGTTATATAGCCTATAGCCTTCCTCGATAAATGGACTATCCAACGCAAAAAGAATTTTTCAATTCGAGCCGGTAGTTCCTGAGATTAGCGCGTTGAACCCGTGGTTGAACCAAACAAACGAACAAACTCTTCTGCTTTATAATATTAGTATAGATAAGATAGAACACTTTCATGCACTTTTGAATAGTTAAAACCTATCAGTCAAATAGATGAAGCTAATTCTGCCGCGCTAGCGACGTTCTGCAGAAGAACACACTCACCTTCCCGATCTCCAGCGTGGCAGTTGCACGTTCCAAAGAGTAGATCAAGACATTGGCCTAGCTGATAGAAACAGTTATCCCCTGTTATAATCGTACCTATTGTCCACTATTGTAACTGTAATCGGGCGTTTTCTTGACATTGAAGCGGACTAAGCTTCGTGCTACTTTAGTACTTACGTAACTCTTTATAGATCAAAGTTATTTTATGTTGACAGGGATAGACTCGGATAGAATGCGGTATTAAGTTTTTATTTTATTAACTTGTTTTGATCCTCTGTGGCTATTTGTAATGTGTTAAAGAACTAAAGATTTATGATCTTTTGTAAAACATTTCCAGAAACTTAGGATCGAAGGATAAATCTATGCGTATATTTGCTAGAGATAGATTTTTGACATGTCATATGTCAGAATCGTTATCCTTAAGTTTTTTGCTGTTGTAGTATAAGTTAAATCTTTAAAATAAACATTTGGTATCATATCATTTGGTGCTGCTGCATGGCAGTGTCTACGTTGTCATGGATATCCTGAAAACACTGACTAAATATTATGATGTCATGCAAGTGGGCATTAAATTTTTCAGTCGCCTCTGATCATGTAATCGCCACAAACACATCAGCGTTACATATTCATAAAAAATAAAAAGTATTTAGGTAAAATCTTCTTATTTTCTTATGGTTAGAATATTTTTATGCATAAACCTGAAAGACTATCAAAGCAGAGCATCAACAGAAGACCTCTTCTCAATTTTAAAAGAGTTCAAATTGAAGTTGTAAAATCATCTCAGCGACAATATAATTATAATTTCAGCCGTCATAAGAAATAAAGACGTATCCCTACAAAATCGAAGTAATCGATTTCCGACCTGAAGGTTTTTTTCTTAATGTCGGAAATTGGTTTCTTCGCTTTGTGTAAATACGTCCTTTATGACGACGGAAGATTTGTCAAAAACTTGTAAATGTATTGAAAAATTACACACAGATGTAGAAAGACGGAATGAATGCCTTGGGCATTTTCAGCCAGTCATCTTTTGGGCAAATAAAAAAAAATGTCCCGCTTTTAGTGATTTTATATGGTGATTAGCCTTTTTGAAAATGAGAGTGAAAATATCACAATAGCTATACGATGCCTAGTTGAAAGGATCCGGTCGATCGAGAATTTACTGGCGCTCCCATCCGTGCTGTTCTTTCATACGTGCATAATCAAGCTTAGGACATGCTGTGCTTGATCAGCTGTGCATTGGTAGACAGGTACTGGTTGTAAGTTGACTGACAAAATTAGGTAGAGTACACTGCAAACTCATGAAGGAAGAATCAATAGAAGACGAATAACTAATATGAATGATGATATCAGATTATAGTGTCGGTCATATAATCCATCCAAATGTTGTCTTAAGATCAGTTTAAGCAATAAGGTTGCTCACAGAACAGATATGGTGGTTTTCCAGATCTTGCAAAGGGTTAGTTGGCTTTTCTTTTTCGAAAATTCCCAGTAACAGTAGTTATGTATGGTGTCATGCCTATAGACTACTATAACATATTGCTTGATAAGTACGGGCGTTATAGGTAGTTAATAATTCATTAGGTAATTCATATTTCTCGTCATAGACAAAAAACAAGTTAGCAAGATCTAACGTTCGGTCATGACGCATCGCCATAGCATTAAGTAATAATATCTTCACTCCACCGTTTTCTTTAGTTATGGGTTGCGCTGCAGATTTTGGCAAGGCGCGGCCAAGGCGAGCCAACCTTGCTTTATGCGTATAAAGAATATGTGGCCATTAAGTTACAGTTGACGGCGTTTTTGTGGTGACAAACTCAATCGGAATTTAAAATCCATGAAACGGGAGAGGCCAAAGAAAAGATGGACGGATTGTGTGTGGAGTAGAGATGAAACGAATATTCGGCAACTATTCGGTATTCGGCCTATTCGGCCAGTTTTTTCAGTATTCGGTATTCGGCCGAATAGTAAGTAGTATTCGGCCGAATACCGAATACATAAAAAAGTAGTAAATATCTTATAAAAGGGAATAAAAAAAGGAATTTAATCGAAACATTTAATTATCCAACAATCATTAATTGCGAAAACAAGAATACAACATCTTGATCATCATCAAATACTTCCCGCCCCGTCACCGCCGCACGCAGCGCATCAAAACGTGTCGTAACTTGTTAGCGTCGACGTCAATTGTACTGGATCACCCGCCGAATATTCGGCGACCGAATATTCGGTATTCGGCTGAGAGCACCACCGAATATTTGGTATTCGGCCAAATCACTATTCGTTGCATCTCTAGTGTGGAGTGATACGAAAGAGAAGGAAGTCAGTGACAGGCGATAGACCAGAATGCAGGAATAAAACGTGTTGCACTGACTCCAAGGAACATGAATATGGGCGGGAAGATGATAACGACTGTCGAAGTCTAGTGTGTCACGGAGTGTTACTAAGACATTCGCGCATGCGTTTTGAAAAATTATTCATCATATGATAAAGTTGATAATTAATTCTATGATCTTTTCAAGAATCCAACTCTTTTCCCGAAATCCATTTATCAAAGCTCAAATTACAATCAAGGAAGGCTATCACAATGTGGTTAAAATAAAACATAAGTTACCATGTACATAGGTGTAATTTTCGTCTTCTTATCGTGTTAGGTAAAGTCTGACGACATCCACGCACCCTGGTGTCAGAGTTAATAGGTGTAATCATCTGCCTAGCCTTTTCCCAAATTCATTGGGGTCGGCTTTCAGTCAAACTGGATTCAGTTTTTTTACGTAGAGCGGCTGCCTACCAGACCTCCATAACCCATTAACTTGGTAAGACTGTTGTCAGATTTTCTGACTATCCGTAACGACTGCCAAAGATCAAATAACAGCCGCGATCAACAGCTTAACGTGCTTTCCGAGGCATGGAGGATACCCGGTATGTTAAGATGGTCACCCATCCGTAGACCAACATCGGCAAGCGTTGCTTAACCTTGAAGATCGACCTGTGTGGCTGTTATTATTTAGCCACAAGCTCCTCGTATTAAGTTAATAGGTGTAATATAGGCACTATACTCTGCCTAACTCTACTCTGTCTAACGATTCGGAGAATGCAGGTCAGACGTTATGTGAGAAATAAGTTTCGAAAAATTTCCTTCCTTACTTCGCCCATCATTCACCGCTAGACTGCATACACAATTTAATTTTATCTGCATAGTCTGCCGAAGTTTAAATTCATTAACGTTACAACAGCTAGCGTTTTCTAATTCGGCTGCAGTCGAACGTTCGGCGGAGCCGTAAACTTGAACGAAACGTTTCAGTTTTACGAGCCTGTTATTGTGAAATAGTATTCAGATTTCATGAGAGAATGTCTTACATAAGATCTACGAGTATAAACATGGTATACAGAACTAAATTGAAAACTCGAATTCGATCAAAGATTTTGTTCCAGTCAGTGTTTTAGTTAAAGCTAGCTTTTTCAATTAGTTTAATGCTTTTATTAACTATGTCATTTGAAGTCTCTTGTCATGTTGTCAGTCTTTTTCAATTAGTTTAATGCTTTTATTAACTATGTCATTTGAAGTCTCTTGTCATGTTGTCAGTCTTTTTCAATTAGTTTAATGCTTTTATTAACTATGTCATTTGAAGTCTCTTGTCATGTTGTCAGTCTTTTGCTTGTCCTGCTCCGATATTTTACCTTATCTGACTGTACTATTGTTTTTTACTATACTAGTTTCAATCATATAACTTCGTGCTGCTAATACTTCGAAGCTCCTGAACTGCTCTTTAGTTCTTCACTTCTTTATATATGGCCCTTCAATACGATAAATTAAAGACGATTGAAATTTTAATTTTAAACCACTGACGAAACAGTTGAAATCAATCTTATCTAAAGCCCTAAAGACACGGACATGACAGCTATAAAATTTCTAACACTTCCCTAAACTTGGAAATTAGAAACGACTTTTCAATTTCGTAATAATAGCTTTAGGGAGGTTGACGCCTCTCCTTTCTTCGTCGCTGTCTACCTCAGCGATTAATAAATCTAACGGCTCAGTGCTCAATACAGAAGTTTCTTAAATTCTAAGATCTCCTTCATGGCTGAAAATTCGACCTTTTGAAGGACCAAACTGATTTGCATTTTTTGCTTGAGAGCTCATGCCCTTGGACTATTTTAATAAGGCATTTCTGAATGTCCTTGATTTATTTTATTATCTTTTGGCGCAGGGTTTTGGTTACTGTTACTTGGGATATATTTCGGATGTAGATTCGGCTATATGACTTGGAAATTCATAGTAAAATTATGGCTTGTTTACATCTGATTGTTGCTGATTCTGATTGTGATTTTACGTACTCTCATTATTATGAATCATCATTATGATTAACGTCTTCTTTAGTACGTTATAAAAGTCACGTTTCATGGTTACTGCCAATATCATTGCCTCCCTCTTTGCCCTAGATTTTTATATCTACACAAACCCCATCTACCATAACTCACTTCACTCAGCGGACTTACAGCGACCAACGCGTTCAAAATAATAATGCACTGAAAGTGCTGCTGCGGTTGTCGTGGCGGGGTAGTGCGTCAGGGATGTTTTCAGATATTGATGGTTTTGCCGCCATTATTAGGAAAAGATGTGCATCCCTGATGTCTCGCGTTCGCGGTAGCACAAACAGGCGGTCTATTCTGTCGACATGTCATCGTGCTCACTTAGGTGGAGTGAACGACCAGTGAGCTGTCAATCCGCTTTGTTTGTAAGTATGGTTTGATAGCTCACTTCGTGATCACTTCACCCACGCCTTCACTTCGACATGTTTACAGAATCGACCGGCAGTATTCTCAGTGTATTCGCAGATCGGTGGGATTCCCCGATGTTGCAGAGGTGGATGCGGCTCCACGCCGAAATATCTATACTAATATTATAAAGCAGAAGAGTTTGTTTGAACGCGGTAATCTCAGGAACTACTGGTCCGATTTGAAAAATTCTTTCAGGGTTAGATAGCCTATTTATCGAGGAAGGTTATATATATCATCACGCTAAGACAAATAGGAGCGGAGCAGTAATGGAAAATGTGGCGCAGACGAAGTTGCGCGGGTCAGCTAGTAATTGTATATTTTTTGTGTCTGTAACCTACTAACTGAGAATTGAAAAAAAAAAAAAAGAAACCTATTCTATTTTATTCTATTCTATAACTCCTTTTACAGAACCACACTCATTCTTTCTCTCAGTTTATCCCTCCATATTTCCGCATGTTTCCCAGCTACATGCTAAAGTTCAGTTTTTACGTCCAGTAGATCTGTTTGCCTCGTTACGACACTGCTATATATAGCGCACAGGTCGATTGCAAAACATTTGCATAGGCTTCTTGCGCGGAGCATGTTATAGGAGCAGGTGCTGTGGACTCTGGGTGTGTTGGTCAATGTTTGTTATAATCTTATGTATTACCTCGGTGTTTTTGTTTGGGTTGACGTAGATTTTTTAGCGATGTACTTGGAATTTGTTGTTTCTTGGTGTATAGTGAAGGACGTTTTTCTTAATCTTCATCTCTGAATATGTTTTTGGAAACTGGTCTATTTTTTGTTTTGTTTGCGTAGGATTTTTCTGTTTTAGTTTATCTTGATTCTCAATCTTCATCTCTGGGTTTTTTGGTAGGTTTTGTGTTCAATTTCTGTTATGGCGACTTCAAGTCTAGAAAGTATCTAACTGAAAGTCTATCTTTAAAAAAAATGTATACTGTAGTTTCATGCTCTATTTGTTTTGTACTAACTCGTATCTTGTGATCGTGTCGTGTTACGTGCTTTGTAAGATTATCATTCCGCTATTTCTGTTTTACACCCTTTCTTTCATTCACCAAATCAGCCCACTTTATCTTCAAAAGATTTCTTAATTCATTTTTAATACATTTTTCACAAAAATGAAATCGAACTGCCTTTCACTGTTTAATTTGTTTTGTAATAAAGAACGAAATCTTCCGATACAATTTCTTTTTTATTAACTTTCTCATTTGGAAATGTCATATGGTCTATGTTTGAAGTTTTTTTTTTTATCCTTAATGGAAGTAATATTTGGAAACAAATGGACTTCCCTCCTGTCTGATTTAATTAACAAATTGTTCTCGGAAGTGTAACAGCCATTGTTTGGCAGTGCCATTTCGTGTTTAACTATATTTTGCTCGTAGCTTTGTCCTTTTATATTAGGTTCCGTGACATTATGAGATTGGAGTAAGCCTCGAGATGAAACATTTACCCTTGCGCTCCCAGTTACTAAAGTTAAGCCAATAGCTTCAGTCAGGCGTATCCATGTAACGACTAGCACTAGCAAATTTGGACTACGACAAGAATTTGTATTCACGTCGGTTCTGTATGAATACATACTTTTTCTTTGTTTTCTTTCTAGATTTCTTCAAAATTAGAGTGAACAGGCTACTTTTGGGTAAGCTCGCTCCATCGTAGACTTTGTCTCTGTCATCTCTGATCTAGACTAGAGTCAAGGGCAAATCATCACAAGTAAAAAAAAGGTATACCAATTTATGAAAAATACAAAAAACACTACAAATATGTTAAAAAAAAAGGTATACCAATTTATGAAAAATACAAAAAACACTACAAATATGTTAAAAAAAAGGTATATCAATTTATGAAAAATACAAAAAACACTACAAATATGTTAAAAAAAAGGTATACCAATTTATGAAAAATACAAAAAACACTACAAATATGTTAAAAAAAAGGTATACCAATTTATGAAAAATACAAAAACACTACACATATGTTAAAAAAAGGTATACCAATTTATGAAAAATACAAAAAACACTACAAATATGTTAAAATCGAAGTACCGGCTATAGGTAAAACTCTGTCTAAACCTGTATGTACCTTTGTTTTGTAGACAATGTCACAACTTTTTAAAGCTTGTCTGATTATTGAGACCATGAAACTTTAAGTTTTCAATCCACAAATATCAAGATTGTTTTTTATAGCGAAATGAGAAAAAAGTACCGCCTGAAAATTTATATTTGCTGTAGTATCTCCAGTAATAACAATAAACATTTAACACCACTTTCATTCTTTGCAAAACTGCCAAGCGGCCATTAAAAAGTCCACTCTCATTATAAATTCCTCCTCAAATGTCTGTAAAGATAACACGAAGTTTGACAGCATCGTCTATTGTTAGTAGGTATCAGACAAGAGGAAATTATCGAAGGACCACTTTATCGCCGCTCATTCTGAGATAGGAGCCTTTTTGGCCTAGCACAGGTCTTTTCATATTGTTATTGTCTAATCACTTCATTCATTGTTTGTCTCCTACGTGGGCTTCGTACATATATATTTTTGTTTTTACTAAAAGGTGTATGGAAATCATTGTCTTGCGCAGAAGCCTAGAGCGGAGTGATTAGCTCTTTCACTCTAAAGAGCTATATAACTCTTCTAACTCACTAGGTCTTCAGTAACTCAGTCGCTCAGACGCCGAGTGTTCCGACTCACGCCGCACGCGCATTGATTCGTCGAATGAGACGGCTCGGCTCGCTCGATATCAATATTAATAACTCTTTAGGCTCTTTGTTACGGTTCTTTAACTTATAAACTCGCGTAGCGCTACGCGAATTACTATGGATCGAGAACATCTGTTTTTTTTTTTTTTGTGAAGCGATCCGTATTCATCCGAAGTGTTCCGAAGCGAGCCGATGATCGGACGTCTGCCTAAACGGACATTCTGACTGAAGTAGATACTGAGCTAGTTAGCGAGGGAATGAGTGATTGAGAGCGACGTTAATCAAAAAGAGCTCGCTCTTTTATATCACTATCTCATGTACTTGTGTCTACTCCTTAGCTCTAAACAAATACCTATTCTTGATCTTAAACACGGTAAAGCAGTATCGATCAAATTGTTACCACTTGCTTCTGAAGTTAGTTTTTTAACAGGAAGGTACCATCTCAGGCCATTTGACTCGGCCCTAACAACATTTGCAATTTGCCATAGCATAGTTTGGTAGCCTCAATCAAAAACAGTTTCTATACAACATTGAAGTTTGTTAAGTGCGCACAATCAAAAATTCATATTCGCTTTTCGCAGTATATTAAAAAAGTCTCATGCCAATAGAACTTCTGCTGTATCCCATTTTGCGCAACATTTAATATCCCGGCCCGGCGCCCTTTGCTGAGCTACTTTGCTGTCGTGTTTATAATTTTTTTACGTCGTGTTGAACACACAGACTGTTTATTATCCATAAAGTGTGTTTGTGATGCCTTTTTGTTGCTGGTTTTATACCTGATTCATGAAACAGGTGTGTTTAGCTCCGCCATTTTTGTAGAATTGGCGAAGGAAGGCAAACATCACATCGGATGCGTAATTGCGTAACTTTCCTCATTTTTAAGAGCTGCTTCAAAGATGTTCTTCAATCATTTCGCAGTTACCCAACCTAACCAATGCTTATGCATCTGTGTATGTCAGAATGAAAGTTTTTACACGTCGCATCGCATACAGGCTGAAATTCTACTTTTACATAAGATGGTAACAAATGAACTCCTCCAAACTTTTCCTTATACATTTTGAGTCCCACTTCAAGTTCACAAGTTCTACATGCTATGAGAATAGTGCCACTAAACTTTGACTCTCGAAAACTCAAACAACAAGAACTTCTTTCATATTCACATAACGGGTTCCTACTAAAGTTTGATAATCAAAAAAATATAACCATACCAACCTACCTCTCTTCGCATGCTGTCGTAGATATTCACATAACATAATCCAACTTCTTCAAACATACCTCAACTCTTGACCACTTACCTTTGTAGCCAGAAGTCACATGTACTCCCACTCATCATAATTGTCGAGATCAGACACATGTAGACGACTCGAGACTGTAGCACCCTTGTGCCTGCAGAATAAAGGTCGAGCTTCTACTACTAGTTTAACTGAGACTTCTAGAGATATCTATACTCTATACTTAATATTATAAAGATGTAACATTTGTTTGTAAGTTTGTATGTAGGGGATAATCTCAGGAAATACAAGTCCGATTTGAAAAAATCTTTCAGTATTAGATAGTCCATGTATCGAGGAAGGATATAGGCTACATATCATCACGCTAAGACTAAAAGGAGACGAGCATTAATGGAAAATGTGACGCAGACGAAGTTGCGTGGGTCAGCCAGTGTATAATAATCATCATAATTTATGTCAATAAATTGACTTGCGAAAGCAATTTAATACGTGTTTTAATTTTTTTTATGTAGTCTTAACGACGAAGTTTAATATAATATTTTTTACACAAGAATCATCCCCGTTAGAGATCACAGCATCGAGCTAGGCAACCGAGCACCCTCATGCGCAACAAAGGTCAGGGCTTTTCGTCGATATTTCTTGACGGTGAGATGTGTAAAGAGCTCGTGATTTCCTGAAAGGTTGGAGAAATAGGTTTCACGTGTATGAAACGGAAGAAATACTGCATTTATCTTAGTTCAAAGTCATTCTTATGTCACGGACTTTTTACCCGAGTGCCAAGGAAGGGTTATGTTTTTCACGCGTATCTTTTATGTATGTTCGTTTGTTTGTTTGTTTTTAAATTTCTTAATCACCTCGTACCTTCCAAACGGTTGGATGGATTTCGAAAATTGAGGTACCGTTAGATTAATTTCAAATACCCAAGTGATCTTGGAAAAAGTAAAAAAAAAAGCATTATGTTTAGGTATGGCGGTTTTTGGTGCTAAATTGTAACTCGTGTTAATTTTTTTAAACTAAATCAAAAAGAAAGCAACTAAATGGAAGTTACAAAAATATATTTAAATTAAATTATTGAAACAGTTTTCGTTCATAAAAGTTTTGCAGTCAGGGTTTTTGATTTTTTCTAATTTGCGACTTGGTCATGGTCTTTGTCCTTACCTAGATAGACATAGATAGACATAGATCTATTATATTTTTTAAGGAGTGGAGCTCTCTGCCTGCGTCTGCGTTTCCAAACACATTCAACCTCTTCAAATATAGAATGAATAGTTTTATTCTGGGAAGCTCACTCCATCTTTTACTTTGTCTCTGTCACCTCTAGTCTAGACTAGAGTCAAAGCAAACCCATGACGAAAAAAAAGGAAAAGTTATCACTGGTTTTATTAGTGGAAAACTGTCAACACAACCTCGGCTAGAATAGCCCCATGTTCGATCCATAGCCATTTACATCGGCACCCGTTTGCCAAAAGCTACACCGCCAGTCTGGCTCTCTGGCAGAAGCCCGCAAAACAGTCCGTAATATCTACAGGATGTGATAACTACATCCACTGCAGATAAATGTTCATTTCACTCGCGAATCGGGCTACTTTAGAATATTTGAATCGTTCAAAATGTTAGAATTTTTCAAGGAATATATGAAGACCTGTATCCACCACTGGTAATAAGTAGCTCGTACGCAGCTTTGATTTCGCGGTCTATTCCGCAGGAACTGATTTTTGCGTGTCAAAAATGTTAGATCGCTTAACGGTACTCACTTCGCTTCATCCATCATGATAACGCGACGAAAAGCATTGTAAAAAGAGAACTGTTTATTTTGTTATTATTACATCTATACTTAATATTATAAAGCAGAAGACTTTGATTGTTTGTTTGTTTGTTTGGTTGAACGCGCTAATCTCATGAACTACTGGTCCGATTTGAAAAATTCTTTCAGTGTTAGATAGCCCATTTATCGAGGAAGGTTATAGGCTATATATCATCACGCTAAGTCAAATAAGAGCGAAGCAATCATGGAAAATGTGAAGCAGACGAAGTTGCGCGGGCCAGCTAGTTCATATATCTATACTAATATTATAAAGCAGAAGAGTTTGTTTGTTTGTTTGTTTGGTTGAACGCGCTAATCTCAGGAACTACTGGTCCGATTTGAAAAATTCTTTCAGTGTTAGATAGCCCATTTATAGGAGCGGGGCATTTATGGATAATGTGACGCAGACGAAGTTGCGCGGGTCAGCTAGTAAAAAATAAAATAAAGGTCAGGAAAAATAAAATTACTCACTGGGTTAGTGAGTAATCTACAATACTTGTGTTGAGGTGGCCGCGCTCTGATCCTCATATTTAGCTTACCAAACGTATTAAAAGTATATAAGTGAAATCTAAAAGCTGTAATTTAACCAAAACTTTCAGCTCCGTTATTTCACTTTATTTTCTTCCAAAAACTTATCACAAACAAAGAAATTCAAGATCACGCTTCCATAGTTTCACTGAACTTTTTCCATTCACATTCACAATAAAGATTCAAGGACAAAAAGCTTCAGACCTTGAAATAGAACAGCTATCCCGGAAAACATGCTCGTCAGTAACGACGGCATTCGGTCAAGGTCATCACTAATCGCCGCCCTCGACTCCGCCTGCCATAAATCGACTGTGTCCGCGTGGGTATTTTTCTCTCTCGGAAACTTGCATTTTCATCGTTTTAGGTAATTGGAGATGTCTTATGTGTGTTCTTTGGGTCTTGGTAAAAGTATTGTCTTGAATGGAATTGCTTGTAGTTATTATTTAAGGCTTGCATTTATGACAATGACCTTGTGCATGCGGAAGTGATATAGATTAACCGTTAACATTTTAATTTATCATAATAAAAATAATACATATTTTTACAAAGTAACAAAATCAAATCATTTTCTTCGGTATTGCAAAGCTGTAGATATATTTATACTCTTTTGATAAAGAATAAGGAATATAAAAATATGGTTTCATCTCAACGATTTGTAGGTTATTTGGTGGTTTTTTTCTTATTATTAAATACCGATAGAAAACTTATTGCTAAACCAAATTACGTGTTATATCATGTAGATTACTAACTACTTTTTTCGATGTAATTTTTCCGTAAGTGTAGACGAAAAGCTGATCATCTGCACGCTTTTTTAAGCTTTTCTCGAGAGAGTCTTAATTGACCAACCGTCATAGGAGCGCGAAGTTGAATAATAACTGCTAACGCGTCGATCAAGGTTAAGTAAAGCTTGCTTAAGTTGTAATGTACTGTGCCTAGCCGGTCTGTGCAACTTCGTCTGCGTCACATTTTTCATTAAAGCTCCGCTGTGTAAAGTTATAGCCTATATCCTTCTTAGATAAATAGGCTATGTAACACTGAAATAATGTTTCAATTCAAACCAGTAGTTCTTGAGATTACCGCGATCAACCAAACACAAACACTTTCAGCTTTATAATATTAGTATAGATTCCTCCGTGCTTTGGTTTCTGATATCATTTGTAGTCGGTACGGGTAGTCAGAAGCCAGGAAATCTGACACCTGTCTTGCCAAAGGTATCGTGACAGGGGCGTAGCTACCGCCGCATCAAAGATACGGGGCCCCCGGTCTACAAGAGCCCCAACGTATGGGCGCAAAGCTATACATTTAGTCCGGTCATGCCCTTCGTAGCTAAGACGGTTCAGAGTTAGTAGGGCCTTATTTGTTTAAATAAACAATAATTCAAAAAAATGTAAAAAATCGTTCTTTTCAATAGGATCTACTCTTTGAAACGTGCAATTGCCGCGCTGGAGATAGGGTCGGTGATGTGTTTTGTTGTAGAACAACTTGCTGATCTTGTCGCTAGCGCGGCAGAATTAGCTGCATCTATTTGACTGACAGGCCTTGACTAATCAAAAGTGCCTGTAACTGGTCTATTTGAAGTAAAGGATTTTGTATTGTATGCCCCCCCCCCCCCCCAAATGTTTGATACAGGGCCCATTTGAGACTAGCTACGGTACTGATCGTGTCATCCAGTTACTGGGCAGTGCCGCGTGCTACTCAGTGGCATCTGGAATTTAAACTGGAAGCCATCCCAAAATCGTGGAAAATGGCTGGCAGACTGATTGACTTGCCTCGTTTGTAGACGTTTCCTTGTAGTGATATTTTGCTTTATTAGATTCCGCTAAAGCACAATAAAGCAAGCCTTACCCGGGTATCCTTACGTCACAGTTCAAGGTCAAGTCGTGCCCCGGCGATATATCTCGCTCCCGGATAATATTCCCGTCAGGATGTTTTCGTACCGCTTCCTCGTCGACTCGCTGCTCCATTCCCAACTGTTTTCGTAATAAAGGGATGTTTATGAATACGTTCGTACGGAGAGTGGATCTTATGTAATTTGGCAGGATACAATTTAGCTTAGAATAATAACGCATAGAAGCCGCGTCTAGAACAAAACCCGAGCAAAATCGTGTGTCCACTTCATTTTCTTTGTGTGCGTGAGCCGAATGTGTCTACGTTCCTCTAACGCACCCAGATATAGCTTTCAGTGATACCATTACTAAGCAACAAAATATGGGAAGACGCATTACTATTTTGCTATCAAGGCAAGTATTTTATGTTGTTGGGAACTGGAAAAGGTAAACATGATTTTTCATGTAATATGACATATTTTTTCGGAAAGTATAATTCAATTTATTTCAAAATAAAAGGAAATAAATCGCATAAAGAATGAGATATTGTTCAATGCGTTTAAAATGCTTGATGGGTTATAATTATAAACAATGTTAAAACATCGGGTTTGATATGAATTAACAGTAAGTATTGTATTTTAAAATTACAAAAATGAAAAACATGAATGAAAGCAATGTGGGTATTTTTTCCTCACAAATAGCAACACTGTGTTATGACAAGTTAGGTTATTAGAATTTTGTTTTATTTATCGATTTACGTAAAAATAGTGCATAGAATGTGAGTACTTATTTGTGAAATGTTATTTTATCACATTTTTTTGTTTTCCTGATGTGCTATAACATCCTTTCACGCAACAAACTGTCATTTTCAATTATTTACTCGCGAGCTGTGTTCGACGGAACGTGACATTGAGTACTGACGGCCTGATGGCTAAGTTTGACGGATTAGGCTAAGTTTTAGTTGCCTCACTTTTTGCACTCGTACTAGGTTTCTATGCGTTATTATTCTAAGCAATTTAGTTTTGCTGTATTTGAAGAAAATTTTCTTTCTTGCAAAATGTTGATATTGTTGGTTATTGAAGTAATTCATTGACTTTGTTAGCTTTAGTATTATCCTTATGCTACTGCCCCTTGTTACTTGGGTACAATCATGTTTTCTTCTTCAACTCTCGTCTAGTCAACAATCATCGTCACAGTATCACCAACTTCGACTGTGGCACTCACACTATTTTCTCATATGTTTAACACATATCCATCTTTTTCATTGCTCTGTTTGCTTTCTACAAAATCATAACGATATTCTTCATGCAATAGGGAATATGCATGCGATTTTTTTATCCGCAAATTGAAATACTTACTAGCTCTAGTAAATAATCATAAAACTATTTTTAAATACCTTCATTAGCGATGAAGTTATAAAGCTTCAAAGATTACAATTAAAAAGAGAAGTCCGATATGAACTTTGACGTCAAAGTCCATAATGCCTATAGATAGGTACAGCTGCCATAGAAAACAGCGTTTTCGCAAGAGGGACGGATATATTTGCTTAAAATGATTATATCTCGTTTGTTTTTCGAGCAATTTTGATTCTATTTTACTGTTAGTATTATATTTTTGTATATTTTTAGATAATCTGTATAGATAATAAATATATTTTTCATGCATATTCCCTATTTCCTATTCGCGGGATTTTCTAATAATTATAATATTGTATCTTCCAGTTTTCCTTGAAAACACGAATAAACACTACTCCAAATAGATCATAAATATGCATGAAATATTGGATCGAGTAGCCATAAACGAAATCATAATGACACATAATGTTTCTACCAAAATATCGCATTTAACAGCATGATCAATGACATTGCATCCAAATGTGTGGGTAGTCCACTATTCTGTAAATTCGATATACCCTGCCCGCCCTCGGTCGTTAATATTTATGATTCTATGAAACAGGGAATTTGTACCACCGTATGTTTGTGTGGCGAGTATCGATCGGAAGGTCGTTTGAGGCTGCAAAGCCTAGAATAGTCATTGTGGTGTTCGGTGCAGTTGATGTTGCTACTGAAATGAATGTAGTTGATTCAGCTGCAATAATGGATTTAGGCGACGAGGTGATAAGTTTTGATGATGATAAAACTACCATTGTGAGGGTAGAAATTTGAGCTATTACTTTTTCAACTAAAAGTGTAGAGAAAGTCAGAAGTAAAATAAATGTGTTCCATTACTTTTTTAAAACCTGCCCCAATTTCTACGCATGTAGATTACGTTAGCATTTTGGCAAGAATAACATTGCAAACAATGGAAAATTATTTCCATTTCTCTACTTTAAGAGAGTGCTATTTTGACCTTGGGAAATAATTATAAAACTTGGGAACGAGGAAAATGTGTACAGTTTAAACTTTTGTTGAAGTTGTACATTCGATTTGACAATGAACTTAAATCGAAAGGACATGGTAAAAAGTGGCCTATGAATCAACACATGCGAAACCTTAACTATTATTCCTAGTTTTTTTTTTAAATTACATTTTACTGATTAGAATAAAACGGACACTTTTTAATTACGAAACCATTTTAGAAAGTAACTCACTTAGGTTTTATAACCCGGCGCCATTATTTTAAAATGAAACAAAGCACTCTCAGCGCTGTAAGATTTTTAGTTACCTACAAAAAGAGTAAAGCGATTAAAGCGCTGTATGACACGAACACTATTGACACTGACAGTCGATGAAATGACAGTTGACACTTTGATGTACTTAATGTATTTGGCACCTGATACCAGGGAATCGGCCTACGACCTAACTTACCGCGCTTTTGTATGTTAGAAGAACATAGTAACACTACTCTATACGTTTTTTGGTGAGATATAAAGTCTGGCAGCTCTGGGATCTTAGTCCATTTGGTATGTTTCTATTGCTTGGTATGTTTTATAACCTCAAAATCCGAAATCATTTTAGATATTTTACAATTCTGGCAAGTGTCCGTGATTTTAATTTAGTTTTAGTCGAGCATATGCATTATTTAAAACAAAGATAGTAAATTCACGTCTCTGTTGGTTCTTAGGCGAACGATGTATGGGCGATGAGCAATGTCCTTTATATCAGTGAGGATTTGGCAACAGCTCACAAAAAAATTAAAAGTTTTAAATGCCATGATGTTATGAGCCAAAAAACTTACGATATCCAATACACATGAGCTAATCTAATCAAATGACAAAATGATGAGCCCGCAGTCCCCATAGCAACTATCAGCGAGGTGGAAGTGAGTCAGAGAACACATGATTATTGAATGACACTTTAATGATTCCTTTGATAAGCTGTCTTGTCAAACTTGATGCATGTCTGACATAAAGTTGGCTTGAACGAAGTGACTGCCAGAGACTAGCTACAAAATGGGGGATGTTAAGTCAAGAGCGAATAGGTTACTTCTAGGCAAGCGTGCTTCATCTTCGACCGCATCATCGCTTTCCATCAGTTGAGATTGGGCTCAGAGATGAGCCTATCAATATTAAAATCTATACTTAAAGCTCAAAAGTTTTTTGTTTGGTTGAATGCGCTAGTATCAGGAACCACTGGACTACATCAGTTAGGTACTTTCACCCCTGGATAACAATCTACTATTCATATATAGACATCCTAATTTTACCCAGCACTTGGGTCAAGGTTAAAACGATCAACTGTTTCAGGAAGGACAGTTAAAACTTCCGGAAAAGCCGCATCAAGTGGACCAAGATACTTGGTACGTCGATCAGTAATAATGCTACCGATTAAGTTAATTCCATCCATTAACGGTTTTAGTATTTCTGCAGCTTTACTTTTGTTGCGAATTAGTATAGGTAGGCCAACTGTAACACGGTCAATTGTTGTTGCAGTTAATTAGATAAATATTAACTGTAACACGGCGACTTGACACTGATGTGTTTTACCTACCCGTGCTATAGTGAATTTGTAGGGTATACAAAAATAAGGAAAGATTCAATTAAACACGTACCTTGCTACGCAATACAAAGTTTATTGTTAACAGTACATAATATGCAGGTACTTACAAGCAATACAGAAGGTATATACACTCTTCCCTAAAACCCTGTAAAATCACATGAATACACGCTCACCCTGTCTCCGTTCCAGGGTGAACGTATAATACACATGAGACATAAAAACATAGCCTGTATAGGTATACAGGCTATGTTTTTGATAGAAAATTGATTGGATGTGTTGTTGTATTTTGGTATCAGTACATTGATTGATGCAGTTTGCTGTATTGCTCAAATTATGGTTATGTTAGAGTGAATTATGTGGGGTAGTGTTGTTTCTGTGAATATATTTTTTTTTTCATTGATTTGAGTTTAAAGAATATAATATTCATGCCATGTGTTAGTTATTTTGAAAAGAGTTACCCAATGGGTTTTTAGAAACACTTAATTTATTTATGTGAATTCCGATTTTTTTCGAAATGTTTTCTGGAATGGATACTTACTACTAGTCTAAATCGTGCGTGGATAGTACACAATTTATTGGACGCTTAATCCCCAACACATTATTGCAATTTCCAAGCCTCCTAAATATCAATACCCCACCATTCCCATTAATATTAATTTCCTCCACTAACCCTCGGCCTTCGACCCTCCCTTTCCTCTCGACCACCAACTGCTCCAAGGTCAGGCTCTACGTGACGATTGTCTTCGCGAAGGTTGACAATATTCCCTTCCGGATTCCGGGAGACGATCGTTTATGGCTTGTTTTTGATGTTCATTTTAATTGTCAATTATGGTCAGTATCATTCGTAAGGTCATGGTGGTATTTGTTTGTTGTCCACCATTCCCATTAATATTGTTACTCCACTACCCATCGACCTTCCCTTTCCTCTCGACCACCAGCTGCTCCAGCGCCAGGTTCTATGTAACGATTGTCTTCACAAAGTTCGGCAGTATTTCCTTCCGGATTCGGGGAGACAGTCGTTATGGCATCTTTTTAATGTTCCTTCGACAATAACGATTACTGTCATTCGTCATGTTTTGGGGGTGTTTGTTTGTTGTCCACCACTCCCATTTATATTGATTTTCTCTACTGCTCGTCGACCTTCCCTTTCCTCTCGACCACCAGCTGCTCTCAGGCCAGGTTCTAAGTAACGATTGTCTTCGCAAAGGTCGGCAGTATTCCGTTCCGGATTCCGGGAGACTTTATGACAGTCATGTTTTTGATGTTCCTGCAAGCGCCATTAATGGGTAGGGTCTTTTACTTTGATATAAGAATCGTCATCATCATCATCAATCAATGATCTAATCTGTTAAGCCTTATCTTTACTATTGATAGTCACACTTTGACGGATATCTCACCTGATGGTAAGCGATGATGCGGTCAAAGATGGAGCACGCTTGCCAGACTTTGGCAGAGAATTCCACTCCTTAGCTGTACGCACAATGTATGCATAAATTATCTGAATCTAGGTGCTTCGAGGTTTTTGGTTACATGCATATAACTGAATACACTTCAAATGATGACAGTACTGAACCTGGATTATTAACTGCGTAATTACAATCATCGACAGTCCTTAGGTGTAATAAGAAGTCAGGAAATGTGACATGAGTATTGGCAAGGGATATACGCGGCGACCCCAATGTTGTTTGGAAATGGCTAGGTGGAATAAATGGCAAAAGGATTCGTCCCTAAAACTATGATTTAACATAGCTAGGTTTACTGCCTAGTGCCTATCTTATTGAAGAATACATAGCTTTTTGACCAGATCTAAAGTCTTCCTTAAAAATTCGAGCCCACATTACCGCAACAGCCTTCTCTCCAAGGTCGATAGCTACGTGACAGTCATCCTTTCTTCCATTTACTATTCAGCTCTGCTATCCTCGGACAGGCAGACATGACTGACGTAATTGGATGGCATGGCTACTGGATAGATACGTACAGAAGGCCGACTACGTACCGCCAGCGGAAATAGGCGCGTATGTAGGTACCCTACGTTGCGGTTCTGGTTCGAAAGTGTCACCGCAAAAAAAAAACGCAAAGGGCATTTGGTGGACACAGATGGGTTTTAGTCTGTAAGAGTCTGGCATTCCCTTCCACTCCTCCCAGAGCGGAAGTAGTCATTTGGTGATTCCCCATCCTTATAAACAAAGGTATCCTACATTTCAGTTTAGTTTCGAAATATGTAGACAAAGCATAATTTTAAATTTTCTCTAACTAATTTGAACCTAATGCGTTAGAGACAAAGATAAAAATTTGACAGATTGTCTGGTGATTAATATTATGATTCTAATTATGATTTTCCTAAAGTTGCCTTTTAGCCACCCTGGTCGATTTTGAACTTTTGATGCTATATTAATGAAAAAAAAAAAAAAATCTTTCGATGTGTTTTCGCGAATTTTCAATACCTTGAATTGCTTTGAAATTCGCAAACATAGATCTACTTATAGATATTTTTTTCTCGTTAACATGAGCACCAAAAGTTCAAAATCGATCAGATTTCGGATACTTAACGGCATTTAATTTTTACAACGGCAGTAGGTGTGCGTTTATTCTCGTTTGTTGTATTTAATTGACCTTCCGTAATATTCTTTCTTGTGTGGCTCTGCTTTTCTGTCTAGAGTTAGTAATAAATCATATTTACCTTTGTACTGTTATGTATGTGGAGGTAAAAGTAAAGTTTTGTAAGTGTCAAAGAAGTTGCGAACGTGTGCTGCAAATATATTAGTTTTGGGTAGGAATTGCTAGATGTAACGTAATGTTGTTTCTTTTGTATTTTGCTTAGGTGAAGATTACTAGGATATTACGGTATCAACATTGGAAAAACATCCCTGTTTGGTGAAGCTTGACTGGAGCCCGTGAGAATAACGTCTGCATGACTAAATCTAGATCAAGAAACGCTTGTCGAGGTCGGCCTTTGGATGGGTGTTCATCGTAACATACTGAGTATATTCTGTGCCTCACAAAGCATGTTAAACTCCCAGGTGTCATTTGTATATCTGTGACAGTCGTTATGGGTAGTCAGGAGCCAGTTAATCTGACTGCAGTCTTGCCATGAAGTACTCTTTTACCCAGTTAATGGGTTGTGGAGGTCTGGTAAGCTGCCGCTCCACGTAAAACACTGGTTCTTAGCTAAATCCGGTTTGACTGGAAGCCGACCCGAGTTGGGAAAAGGCTAGGCAGGTGGTGATGTTGTTGTAGCAGCAATAGAAATACACAATCTGTGAAAAATTCAACTGTCTACCTATTACGGTTCTTGAGTTGCAGCCCGTTGACAGACAGGCGGACGGACGGACCGACGGACAGACAGCGGAGGCTTAGTAATAGGGTTCCGTTTATTACCTTTCGGGTACGATAACCCTAAAAAGTATCTGTACATTTTGAAATATTTATAGGATATTTTTCCAGTGACCTGGAAGATATTATTTTTCTTATAAATATTTTAAAATTACGTTAAAAAATATCTAGTTATGTATTCAAGACTTACTGTTACGGAGTTCTTAATTATATTTTCCTGAAAGGATGAGTAATTTATATACTTTGAATCCGTTTCAGAAACTTAGACGTTTTTAGTATTCAATTTAATGTTTATATTAGAGTTAATATTTTATTTGACTTTTAGTGTCAGTATTGTATATGAACGACGGTTGTATTTAAGTTTCAACCTGTTACCTGTCGTATTCGGTTCTTAGGAAGAAGACACGAAACCATGATTTGCATAACTAGCTTGATATATTTGTTAATTAGTGTCATATCAAATCCCCAATCTTCTAATGTCTATGATGTTGCGGAATAGGCTAGTTTCCATTATCCACAAATTGCAAAACTATGTAGTCCGTCAGTTAGAGTATTGAAAAATAATGGACACGTATTTTTTGTTTTTTTTTTTTAAATCAATGAATATTTACAAAGATAAAACGCATCAAAACTCGGGGTGGGGGCTCGTGACGTCACTAACCGCTAAAAATTATGCCGCGGCGTGACATTTTGAGAATTTTAAAAGTGTAGTAACTTCGTCAATTTTGGTTCCCGTAACAGAAGAAAAATACAGGTCAAATATTTTTTGATAATCTAACTCACGGACTAATTAGATTTTTTCAGTAAACAAGCCTATTTGTTCGATAGAGTCACCGCCGCCCTGGAACGCAAATGGCAGTTGGTAGAACATGGGTGGATTATAGTCAGTAAGAGCTTGACACTCCCTTCCGCTCCGCCCGGAATGGAAGGAGTCATTCGATGATTTCCTATCCAAAAAAAACTGGCCACGTGCGAGTCGGACTCGCGCACCGAGGGTTCCTTACAAACCTGTGGGTAAATATAAGCAAAAGTTGCGATTTACGATTTATGACGTATTAAAAAAAACTACTTACTAGATCTCGTTCAAACCAATTTTCGGTGGAAGTTCACATGGTATTTTTTTTTAGTTTTGTCATTTTCTTATTTTAAAAGTTAAGAGGCGGACACACAAATTTTACCACTTTGGAAGTGTCTCTCCTGCAAATTATTCAGTTTATAAATAAAAAATTATGTTAGAAACCTCAATATCATTTTTGAAGACCTATCCATAGATACCCCACACGTATGGGTACGATGAAAAAAAAAGTGAGTTTCACTTCTAAGTATGGGGACCCCCAAAATTTATTGTTTTTTTTTCTATTTTTGTGTGAAAATCTTAATGCGGTTCACATAATACATATACTTACCAAGTTTCAACAGCATAGTTCTTATAGTTTCGGAGAAAAGTGGCTGTGACATACGGACGGACAGACAAACAGACAGACATGACGAATTTATAAGAGATCCGTTTTTTACCATTTGGCAACGGAACCCTAAAAAAGGATTCAACTATGATGAATTTAAATAATAACAACAAGTAGTTGAACCTAGTTGAACATTTGTTTGTCATTTATAATTGACTAGCTACAGCTCGCGGCTACGCCCGTATTGATTTCATACTCCGTCCCTTTATGAAAAATAGCCTAAATGTTATCCTATAAATTATTCTAAGTTAAAGATTCATCAGTATCCGTTCAATAGTTTTTGTGTGAAAGAGTAACAAACATCTATTCGCACAAACTGTTGCGTTTTTAATATTTAGTAGCATCCTACCAGAATAATGTACTTTTTTAGCTAACGAGAAAAACTGCTTGCTCCTTGATAAAAACCATATCCTTAGTATTGTTTCGACTCTAAACACAAAATACGAATAACTTTAAAGGAGTCTATACAAACTCACTCTGCGGCCCGCAACAGCCTTTGGAAGCTCCATAAAAACTGCAATTTGCCATCCTTCAGTTTCTTGCCTCCCCTAAGCGAATCTAATTAAGATATGGCAGATACGTCCTCGAGGTTTTCCGATAATTACTCGCTCGGGACAGGGGCTGAAAAAAAAAGCGTGGGTTCGATTCCCCGACGATGTAATTTCCGGGATGATTGGCGTGGAGATACCGAGTTATTTAACTAAGGTTCCGTTGGCAAATGGCAAAAACGGAACCCTTATAAATTCGTCATGTCTATCTGTCTGTCCGTCCGTCCATCCGTATGTCACAGCCACTTTTCTCCGAAACTATAAGAACTATGCTGTTGAAACTTGGTAAGTAGATGTATTCTATGAACCGCATTAAGATTTTTACAAAAAAATGTAAAAAAAGGAAATTTTGGGGGTGTACTCAACATTTTTTTTTTCATCAAACGCATACGTGTGGATCTATGGATAGGTCTTCGAAAATGATTTTGAGGTTTCTAATATCATTTTCATCTAAACTGAATAGTTTGTGCGAGAGACACTTCCAAAGCAGTAAAATGTAACTTCTGAAAAAAGAGAATAATAAAACTAAAAACATTATTATTATTTATTATTATTATTATATAATACCTACAGGTTAGTACGGAACCCTCGGTGCGCGAGTCTGACTCGCACTTGGCCGGTTTTTGTTCAGTTTCAAGGGCGTTTGGATTGCGTAAATCATTCGGTCATCGTTTAATCCGTGGACACATCGTTTATGGATGATGAAGTTATAATAATATTGTTTCACAAATGTCTTTTTTAGGATGGGAAATCATCAAATGACTGCGCGTAGAGCGGAAGCGAGTGTTAGACTTACTGACTAAAACACGTCCGTGTTCCTCCTTCGCGTTCCAAGGACGCGGTGACCTTTCAAACAAGTTCCGCTACCCTGGCAGGATCACATCTAACTAACTATTTAATTAAGTTAGCTGTGTAACTAGACAGGAGTTCAAAAATATCATGCAAGTTGTTAAGGTACTTGAAACTACAAACTAGTCATTTTTGACTGTAAGGAATTCTTTAACTTGAAAGAAGAATGAAATAAAAAACATTTTTTCTACCAGACAAGAACCCACGCAGGGTTGTTGCGTGTGGCTGTGTCCATTTGGAGTTTATACAAATCAATAACTTATGGCGGCCACATACGTAGCGGTATACCTGAACGGTATACCGGAACTGAAGGCTTGTGCAAGTATACCGGAGCGCGTGTGTGACAAAACTTGCACAAGTTTCCTGACTTGCACAAGTCTGGTAGGCAGATCAAAACTACGATCTGTATACCTGCGCAAACTAGTTTGTGCAAGTATGCATGAGCGTGTGTGTCGGAACGCTTCAGTCGCACGCGCGCCATTCCTTCGGAGCGAATTTCAATTCATTTAAAAGGTTGGTGTGGATTACTTATTTCTTTTCAGCAACCTTACACCATACATAACGTTTCTTCTTACACTTATCTTTTATCTTAATAGCTAGCACCAAACCAACAATAGCCAAAACGTCATCATTTGTGGGTGCCGGTGGCATATTTCACAAAATACAATATTGCTCAACACGACTTCTTCGGTTTGTCACAGGCGCAGAACTGAGACTGCACAGGCATACTTGAATGTGGTCTCTATGGACGTTAGGTATACTTGCACAAGCCTTCAGTTCCGGTATACCGTTCAGGTATACCGCTTCGTATGTGGCCGCCATAAATAATGAATATACCATGTAATGTATATAACCTAACCTTTTTTTTTTTTTTTTTTTTTTTTTTGTTCTTTATTTACTACAATCTGTCTCCTTCGTGGGACATTCAGAAGTATGTTGGTTGGTGCAACTGCTGGCTCGCTCAGTATGTGACCTGTGCCACATCCTCTCTGTTTATACAGTAGTTATATTTACTGTGATTGAATTAGGTCTTGAGGTATTTTGCGCTTTAATCGTCGCGCTTTGTTGTGATTCTCCATTAGCGACTGAGCCAGAGTATTTGGGTGTTGTTGGATTCGTTCTTTATAGGACTTGGTATGGCGTACGATTTCCTGCTTCACAGTGGGCATTCGTAGGTCATGGTGTAGTAGTTCGTTGGGTACAAACCAGGGCGCATTGGTTATCATACGCAGAGTTTTATTTTGAAACCTCTGTATGATTTCTATGTTTGAATGAGCTGCGGTGCCCCATAATTGGATCCCGTACGTCCAGATGGGCTTCAGTATTGCCTTGTACAAGAGTATTTTGTTATCGAGAGATAGCTGAGACTTTCGCCCTATGAGCCAGTAAAGTTTTCGTATTTGGATACCAAGTTGCTTCCTCTTAGTGAAAATATGTTTTTGCCAGGTAAGTCTTTTATCTATATGCAATCCAAGATATCTCACATGATCTGCTTGTGGGACTTCAATGTTGTTTAGTGTGACTGGAGGACAGGATCCTCTTCTTAAAGTAAACGTAACATTGACTGATTTGGTTTCGTTGGCTTTTATCCGCCACTTTTTAAGCCAGTCTGATATGTCATTTAGTCCTTCTTGAAGTATTTGTGAGGCAATTTTTGGGTCACTATGTGCAGCTAGTATGGCGGTATCGTCAGCAAAGGTCCCAGTAGTAAGTGATTCGGATGTCGGCAAGTCTGCAGTGAACAGTAAGTAGAGTATGGGACCCAGTACACTACCCTGTGGCACTCCTGCCTGTATGGGACAAAGATTAGACAGTGCTTCCCCACTTTGTACTATGAAGTGGCGCTGTTGTAGAAATGATTTTAGTATTCCGTACAGGTGATCTGGTAGGGCTTTTTTTAATTTAAAAAGCAGACCTGCATGCCAAACGCGGTCAAACGCTTGAGATATGTCCAAGAATGCACTGGTACAGTAGGACTTTGCCTCCAGTGATTCCATGATCTTATTAGCTAGTCTGTGCACTTGATCGACAGTGGCATGTTTACTGCGGAACCCAAACTGGTGGTCAGGAATTAGTCCTTTTTCTTTGAGTATAGGTAGAATTCGTTGCAGCAGTAGAGATTCAAATATTTTGGATGGGATGGGTAGCAGGCTTATGGGTCTATATGATTTTGCTTCTTCTGGTTGTTTGTCTGGTTTCAGTATCATTATAATTTGCGCAACCTTCCACTCCAGGGGAAAGAACTGCAGTCTTGTCATGGCATTAAATAATGATGTCAGAAAAGTTATGCCAGATTCTGGTAGTTCTTGTAATATGCGGTTTGTAATAAGGTCGTATCCTGGTGACTTTTTTGGGTCCGTTTTTTTTATGATTCGAGCAACTTCTGTCTTTGTAAATTTTAAGGGCATTTCCTCCGTATTTTTAGGAGTATTCAGATAGTCAGTAATTTCTGCGGCATCTGCTGGAGAGCCTTCATATGGATGAGGAATAAAGACTTTTGAGAGGTGTTCTGAGAAGGTTTCGGTTTTTTCCTGGTCCGTCCGTGCCCAGGAACCATCAGATTTTTTTATAGGAGGAGAAACACTGACAGGCCGTTTCAATGTTCTGGTGGCTTTCCATAATGAATAATCTGAGGAAGCAGTAGCATCCAGACCAGTGAGATAATTATGAAATCTGTCATTACGATCCTTGTTTAAAATGTGTTTCAGCTGTCTGTTGATGTGATTGAGTTGTTTTTTCACACCAGGGTCCCTGCTTTGCTGCCAATGCTTCCTCATTCTCCTTTTTTGGATTATTTTATCTAATATATGTTTCGCCGCATAGTTGTCCGTGCTTTTCTGTGGTAGTGGTGGGGTTGAAGACCAGGCTGCATCCCGCACACTGTTGTTGAAGTACAGAACAGCTTCTGTTATTTCGTCTTCAGTTTTTAGACTAACTGGTTCCTGGAATTCTTTGTCAATGAGCTCTCGAAATAGGGGCCAGTTAGTTTTTTTGTTATGCAGAACGCATTTTTTGGCGCATTCTTGGGCGGTAGTGTTTAGTTCTACTATAATTGGAGTGTGGTCTGAGGACAGATCCCAGCAACTCCGACACGATATATTGTTATTTCCGATTCCCTTGCTGACACAAAAATCGATAACATCCGGAATTTTTCTTTTGTCTGTTGGCCAGTAAGTGGGTTGACCAGACGATATCACGTTCATATTTCTTGTTTGTATGCATTTAAATAGTTCTCGCCCTCTGGGTAGGACAAGCCTAGAACCCCAAAACGTGTGCTTGGCATTATAGTCACCTCCCGCAATAAATCTGTCTCCAAGGGATTGAAAAAAGTCGTTAAACTCCGTTTCCTTGATAGTAAATCTCGGCGGACAGTAGAGGGCCGATACTGTAATGTCACTGATCCAGTCCGTTATTACGACGTTTGTTGCTTGGATGTAGTTTTTACAGTAGCCTTGTAGTACATGATGCTTGATGTTAGACCTGATGAGTACAGCAGATCCTCCATGTGCTTTGTTGTCAGGGTGGTTAGTGTGGTACATATTGTATCCAGGCATCCTGAAGTAGCTTTTGGGTGTGAAGTGAGTTTCTGAGATAAGTAAAACATCTATGTGGTGAATTTTAAGGAATATTTTTAACTCTTCCGAGTGATTTGACAAGCCATTAGCATTCCATACACCTAATTTTAGTGCTGTGAATGTAATGACATTTTTGAGATTAGATCGGTTAACGTTTGGGTCATAATTAGCATTTGGTTCATCAGGGCAATAAGTGTCTCTGTAATGGCTTTCAATTCGTTGGTTTTTTGGTTGCCATCTTCGACGTTAATGGTTTGCTTCGTTGGTTGTTTGGGGAGTTCTTTTGTGACTGATGCATACGATTTTCCGTTATTCGTGGTTTTATTTGTAGGTGCTTGTTCAACACTCGTAATTCTTCTTTTGTGTTGGGTGATTGGGGGAGGATATCGGACTTTCAACAGCTCCTTGTAGACTGTACAGCCTTTGTAGTTAGCTGGGTGATTTCCCTCGCAGAGGACGCATTTTACCTGGTTTGATCTTTCTTTCCGTGGGCAATGTGAAGTGTGATGCGAACCTGCACATTTGACACATCTGGGCTTTCTATTGCAGAACTTTTGTGTATGATTATAATCTTGGCAATTAGTGCATTGAGGGATTACTCGCTTAGGTCTGGGTGCTTCAAACAATATTCGACAGTGTAATAGAGATTTTACGCTATATATGTCTTTATTGTTTTCACGGGATTCTAGTTCGATGTTCCACATTGGTAACGCCTGTTTTGTTCTTGAGTTTTGGATGTTCCAGACATTTGTTACTTTATGGCCAAGCTCCTCGACAGCTATTTTTATTTCTTCTTTATCTGTCGATGCGTGTAAATTTTTGAGCACCACTCTAAAGCTGCGATCTTGTTTAGGCTGATAGCTGAAGAATTCTGTGTCTTTAGCTTTCAGCTCTTTGTAAATAGTGGAGTATGATTCTGCTGTTTTCGATTGTATTTTAACTCTGTCGCTTCTTAGTACTTTGAGTTCATACTCTCCTTTTGCAGCTTCTTCTAATAATTTTTGTAACGGTTGTATATTTTTGACGCCGTCAATAAACAGTGGTGGTGGTCTTATAGATTTTGGTGCTTGTATTTCTGGTTTATCTGCTTGCTCTATATCGTCGAGCCCTGTGAAGCTGTTGGATGTTGGTACTGCTGGTGCTGCCAGCCAGTAACTCATTTTTGTTTGTTTTTGGCTACGCGTTATTGCGTCTGGGCTGGATCTTTGCCTTTTGCCGTAGTGCACTTCTGTGAACTGTTGTTCTTCGGGTTCTCTATCTGTTTCATCCGATAGGTTAATAGTCACTTTGTCTTGATTAGTTGCTCCGCTAAAGGAACTTGATCTTGGCCGATTCATAAACATTCCTTTGTGGAAGAGTTGTTGTGTCAACGATTTTGAGTTATTTTTATCTACTTTTAGCATATTTTCAGAGGTATTTAATTTGTTCATTTTGTTCCCACGAGTGAGGACGATTTAAAGGTCGCTACCTGGGGTGACGCCTATTCCCAGGAGAAGGCAAATACAACAGTGGTTGCCCGTTCCACTGAGGTTGGCGTTAGAGGCTGATTTCCCATCAGTCATACATCCTCTCGGCACGTTGCCCACCTTAGGATTGGGGTTATTTATTTATATTTCTTTGTGGCGAGGTTTTCTTCCTCGGAGGCCAGACAATTAAGCCAAGCCTCATAGGTGTTACGAAATTCGCAGGCCATTTCCTGCCTTTGATTGGTCGAGTATTCGAGTTAGTTGACCGCCGCTCGATACTCGGCGTTGTTGCTCGTTTAGCACCACCCGGGGGACACGTGTAGGGTGGGTCAGGAAAGATGGTAAATCCTACGGACGCGAGCAACTCCACCCCCCATAACCTAACCTAATAAAAGATTTAACAACATGACTGTTTCGTAAGAGGGTCAAACCCGAGAACCGCAGCTCCGAAGGCAATCGCTAAGCCACACAGCCATAATAATGAAAGTATTTTACGTTTACAATCTTGACACTTCTACAAAACTTTACCCACTAGCGTCCCTTTAAACTAAGTAGCCGCACATACACCCTTGTTTTCACATAAAAGTATCTGTTTCGGCAAATCACTCCACTAACGTTACAGCGCCCATTTTTACTACGTTTTTATGGTACAATGACGTAACCCTCATATCTCTGGAACAGGGGTGATCAACATTAAGTCATTTCTTGATTTAAAACATCTTGTGGCGCGCTTTGGCAGTAAAACCAACTCTGTTGGGTGACTAAAATGACGTTGTCACGTTGGGATGCCCCCACTACGCCGTCGGTGTATAGGCTTCTCTTTTCTTGTGCCCATACCCACGTGCTAGCCTGAAAAAAAAGAAATGAAATGATGATGAATGGAATGTCATTCGCCTGCCTCGCCGCTGGCCGGCCAACACTTCTTCTTCAAACTCCCTGCAGTGAGTGTGGACATCCACATAATTTTCTCCTTCACTGAACGAAGCCTAACGCGCATCCAAACTCAAGCATTTATTTCAATAGGCTAGTTTCAATCATCCACAAATTGCAAAACTACATATTTAGTCCGTTAGTTAGAGTATTGAAAAATAATGGACACGTACTTTTTGTTTTTGTTAATCAATGAATATTGACAAAGATAAAACACCAAAACTCGGGAGTGGCGGCTCGTGACGTCACAACCCGATAAAAATTATGCCACGGCGTGACGTATTGAGAATTTTAAAAGCGTCGTAACTTCGTCAATTTTAGGTTCCCGTAACAAAAGAAAAAATCTGGATCAAATATTTTTTGATAATCTAACTGACGGACTAATTAGATTTTTTCAGGACACCAGCCTATTAGACCATTTACAGGCACTTTTGAATAGTCAAGGTAGGTCGGTCCAAAAAAAAAAGATGAAGCTATATGCACGTTCCAAAGCGTAGATCTCTATGGAGAAGAACGTGCAAGAAACTCCACGGACACTCTTTTTAAAGTAATAAATAATTACAACGTTTTGTTTACATCGTGTTGAAATTGTACATACATGTGAGAACGATGTCTTCCAATCCTTGGACCTCCTGTTACGGACGGCGAACTTTAGGAGTAATTTAGAAGATTTTATAGAATACTAGCTGTCCCGCGCAACTTCGTCTGCGTCACATTTTCCGCTCCTAAATAATATTGCAACAAAAAATTGAGATCCTATCTCTCAAGTTGGATCGAACTGCACATGGTGTGCGAATTTTATTATAATCGGTTAAGTGGTTTAAGAGTCCATTGAGGACAAACATTGTGACACGAGATTTATATATATTAAGACTAGCTTTCGCCCGCGACTTCGTACGCGCATATCCCGTTTCATCCCGTTCTCGTAAGAGTTTCGGGAAATCCTCTCTTAGTGTTCCCTTACGAAGTGTAAGGAAGCTTCAAGCCAAATTTTAGCTTTCTACGACCAGTAGTTCCAGCTGTGCGTTGATCGATCAATCGAGTCAGTTTCTGCTTTTACAGGGTTATTTGTAAAACACCGACAACCTCTAAGGACTGTGTTACTAACATCATCTATACTAATATTATAAAGCAGAAGAGTTTGTTTGTTTGTTTGTTTGGTTGAACGCGCTAATCTCAGGAACTACTGGTCCGATTTGAAAAATTCTTTCAGTCTTACATAGCCCATTTATCGAGGAAGGCTATAGGCTATATCATCACGCTAAGACCAATAAGAGCGGAGCAGTAATGAAAAATGTTACGCAGACGACGTTGCACGGGTCACACCTAGTCTAATAATATTATAAAGCAGAAGAGTTTGTTTGTTTGTTTGTTTGGTTGAACGCGCTAATCTCAGGAACTACTGGTCCGATTTGAAAAATTCTTTCAGTGTTAGATAGCCCATTTATCGAGGTAGGCTATAGGTTGTATATCATCACGCTGAAACAAATAGAAGCGGAGCAATAATGGAAAATGTGACGCAGACGAAGTTGCGCGGGTCAGCTAGTAATTAATAAACTATGACTTTTAAAAACTTAAAATTGAACGCTCTAAATATTACGAAGTCTATATGCGAAACAAAAGAAAAAGAAAGAGCTTTCTTTTGCTTCGCATAGACTTCGTAACATTTAGAGTGATAAATTAAAAAAAAATAAAGTATTCGGCAAAACTGGAAGGCGCCCTCTCTCGGCGCGATGCCGTGATCTGGTTTGCCGTACAAATGAATGCGACGATCGCTTTGTAAGGAGGGCACTTAAGAGGAACAGTATTGACGATATCCTCATCAAAATGACTTATGGTTGCTGAGGTATTTTATCGGTCGTTTAACTGTCCGTTAAGTACTAACCAACCAATGGCGTTATGACGACGAGATTCAATGGAGAGGTAAACGACCCCGTTAAAAACCTCAGTAATGTGCATTAGAGTTGTAAATTGAAAATCCAAATCGAATCACATTTCGCCTTTATTTTTATTCACCGAGAAAAGAATATCCAAGATAATTGTAAGGGTGAATTCAGATTTAAAATCTCGTCCATGTTTAGCGATATTATTATTCGAGACGAGTAGGAAAGGTGGATGTGATGGGGTGGTGGTTTTCTAAAAAAAAACTTTTACGTCTGGGGTTCAAGTTCCGTAGCTAGCTGGGAACCTTCCTCTCTTTATACTGGGTATTCTAGAAGCACGTGGTCATATTGAACACCGTACGCACAAGAAATATATATTTATAAGTAAATAATTACTATTACATAAAAAATCACTTATAAAGCAGTTTAATGCAATTGCTGGCATCAAATATGTGATCTTGGTAAAATAAAAGCCAGAAACTGCTTCAATTCGTCGTCGAAGAAAGTCGTTTTTTGAAGAAAAAAAAGGATGTTTTTTTCATGTTCATACTACGCGTTTCTTCTGGTACAAACTCAAACATTTATTTCAATTAAACCATTTACAGGCACTTCTGAACTGTCAAGACTACACCCAGTAGATAGCCAAGTCGAACCTCCCTGAAATCTCTGAAAGTATAAGCAAATGGAGAAAATTGATAGAAAACATTGCATCGTTTGTGGACCAACCATGATGTGGACCTGTCAGAAATTAACTAAACATGTTTGAAGCTATAATCTCCTAATTTATTGTCCCGCCTAGTACCTCTTTGAAAATTTATTTATCTTAGACGAAAATAAATAAAACAAACTCAAAATAAAATATGTATGAAGATTTGTCACAAAAAGGTTGTCCATCCCACCTCAGTAGCGCGCCTGAAAGAATTCTCGATGATCAAACAGCAGTAAATATGTTTAGGTATGTTGATTAGATTGCGTCTCCGTTGTACCCAACTACCAAACCTTGGTCGTGAAATGTACTAGTAGTAGTACATTTTAATGCTCAGTCTTGTAACGTCTAGGCTATTTACATCTATTTTTGGCCTGATTTTATACTATGTAATACTTGGCTTGCATTTTTGATTTATGATTGAAGAGTTCTGGGGCCAGTCATTCTTCTTTGAAGTTTGGCTATAACTAAAATACGAAAGAAAAAAGAAAGACAAATGTTTATTCAGGACTCGCACAGTACACATAAAAGTAAAAATATGTTAAACTAAAAAAAAAAAAAACTACCGGTACTCTACTGTGTGTGGTGTTATATACTTATGGATGAATTAAAGTTGTCAACTTGCGAAGGCAGTTAAGTTTTTTTATTATTTAATCTTTAAAAATGTCTCTACTTTGGTGTAACCTAAGTAGATACGTCTCATGATTTTGTTGGTCCGGGAACAAATCACACGGAACAATATTTATAAAACTCATTCGTTACTGGTACAATTACCGGCACGGATCTTGAGCGCTGACCTTCACCTGCGCAAAAGTGAGTTATTGGGTCTCTTTGGTGGTATGAATTTAAGTGAGGCGCGGAGGCGCGGGGGCAGGGAAAGTGCAGTGATTGGCCCGTAGCGCATCGCGCGTCATAGCCGTCACCCGGGATTCGTTCTTTACTCTTGCTGCACGTACCTCACGACGACGTTTTATTTGTCATAAGGTGTACGATGCGCAGAGCGATCCCCACTCTTCCGCCGAGCGCTCAAGATCCGTGCCGGTATCTGTAAATGACTTAGTGACTGACAGGCGACGCACAGCCAAAACTAGTTAGTGTAGGGGAGAATTAAGAGAGGATTTCCTGTAATTCCTACGGGAACGGGAAACAGCGGGATTTGCGCGTACGAAGTCGGGCAAAAGCTAGTATTACATAAGACGTGTGATAGAAACCGCAATCAACTTGAAATAAGCTGGAGTCCTTTACCAGCCTAAATCGATTACTCGTTTCATCTGAAAAAGCAAACTGAAACACAGATACTCATTTTTGTTTTCGCTTAGCGTGTCAATGGCAATCTAAATCCCCTTACCCTTATTCCAGATGGAAATAAACCAATCCTTAGAAATCTCATTTCAATACTTCCGCATCACGACTAAGTGTTGGACAATCTGAACCTGAAGAAGCAAACTTTATTCCCATTTAATCGCGTAAACAAACTTAAAAGCTGCTTCAATTACGATCGGAATTGTCTGGGATCTCCCGGAAATGAGCATCACAAAGAAACCAATTTGAATGAAAGTGTTGATGTATTCTGAGAGAAATAATCAATTTAGAGTCTGTAGGAAATGCAAGGTACACAGAAAATAAAAGTATGTTTCCGGGACGATCTTTGTGTGAAAAGAAAACTTTTCATGAAATGTGCGGGGTTCATGTATCTCAAAAATGTTTCAAAATCTTTTTTTTACTTTTGTGATATGAGTCCAGGGGCTAAAAAGGCCACTTTATGAGAATCATAATATTAATCACACAACAATCTGTTAAATTTCATTTTCATCTTTATCGCTGACGTTTGTATTAAGTGCAAGGTTCATTGGTAAAATTTGACAGTGATAGGTAGCGTGTTTTGCTTTGTGATTCTGCTAAAGTGGCCTTTTTAGACACACATTCTTAAAAATGTAGCATCTGCTGAGTTCGCCTTTTGGCTGTTATTCGTAGCATAATAACCCACTTATTCCCGTTTCTGTTGGAATTTCACTACACTCCCCAAGGAACCTACGTGCCAGATGCCAGCTATCTACGACCATAGTTTCGGCTGTGGCTTGTCTGTCACTCACTCACTCAGTAACTGGAAAATTTTATTTATTAGGATAACACATTACACAATTATGACTTCCATTAGTTCTGCATTACCCAAATACATTTTATTAGTCTACAACTACACTTAAAATTTCACTTGCACTAGAATTTGCTAACCCAAAACATTAATCAGCAGAAAGTTTATGCTTCTCTACATTATTTATTGTAGCAACGACAGCCGAGTCTAGAATTCTTTCAGCATGATCTTCTTTTCTATAACGAGCTCTGGCCGTCATTCCTTGGAGTCGTATCTCATTTTAACTAGCTAACTATTTTAGCCAGGGTCTGGTCAGTGATGGTGAACCTTTGGGTACCTGAGTTCATTTTGATTAATTTTATTTGACGGTCAAGACATGCCATTTTGATTGTAAAATAAAAATTATCTTTCGTGCAAACCGTGTGTCCAATTGGATTTTCCATGGATAAATTTGTGAGACTTAAAGAAACTGTTGTCCTCTAATTCCGCTCCAGCGGTTGAATTATAAAAAAATATCTTAGCCTATGCGCGCACTGGTGACTTTTGTCACCGTGACAGGATATTTCTCTCTTTCTTAATTGTGAAGTGCAACAGAGAGATATATACTGTCACGGTGACAAAAGTCACCAGTGCGCGCCTAGGCTTAGATTTTACCTGTGTTATTTGACATTTCAAAAGTGCCTGTAAATGGTTTATTTGAAATAAATGCTTTTGAATTTTGGTTTTTTTTTTTGTTGTTTGTACATTTTACCAACTTTCTCTCCCTTATTTTTGTAAATTTAACGTTTTTTTTTAATAAGTGTAAAACAGTGTGCTTTGAGGACTAGCGGTTTAGGCAGCTTGTTGCCTGTCTGTGAATGATTTATTTTCTGAAATTAGAGTGTGTCAATACCAAATAATTGGTAGTAAAAAATAAGATATTTACTATAATACTGAACTAACTATATCCATTAGAAAAAAAAAACTCATGAAAAAGATAACCCTAAAATATGGCGTCAAAATTCATTAGCGAGTTGTCCCAAAAGACTGATGGCATTGCCACGTTTTATGACAATGCTTATCCTCTGACCAAGATAAAAGCCAGCCCTTGGGTCACGCGAAGCGTGTTACTTGTGTCATACTTGTAGAATTGTCAGATGCCGTGCCATAGGTTCACCATCCCTGGTCTAGTCTGTGACTCGGCTGAAAATGTTTTGGTGAACTCACTGATTACTCATCGGAGTAGTTTGTGCTGTTCTTATAAATAAATATGTTAGTTGACTCAGGTTGTGGTATGTCGTCGTTGAAAGGAATCTTAGACGAAAGGGATTTTCTTTGTTAGTTGACAAAGAACAGTTTTGAAGTTTCCGAATTTCTAAGTGTGAGTTGTAATTATGATATAGGTATCTGCTGGGTCAAACTGCTTTCACCGTTATCCATGTTTCTGTTTTGCATAAAGTATCTTCGGGTTTATATGTATGATCTTTCACAGTACCGATTGGTTGCATGTAACAAAATTTAAAAATAAAAAATGCATAGGTCTTCATTAATGTTGCTCATTCATATCTGACTTCCCATTTCATGAATGGCTATGGAATCCTGTATCTCAAATAACAACGAAAAATATCTACTTTTCTAGTGTGCTTTTTAACTTTCCCTTCACATTAGTCTACGAACAAATGTCCATGTTCCTGAACTGCGAGTTGCAATGGCACGCTCCCGGAAGTTCGCAAATAGACGGCGTTCGCGCAACATCGGTTTATGGTTCCTGCGTACGCGCAGGATTACATCGAACTTCTTTATTGTTTTGTGAACTGGATGCTGCTGGGCGATTTGTGTGAAGGATTGGATTACAGCTAGTCTATTCTGTAAATAACCATTTCGATATCGACTTCACCTGAGTGACTAAGCTTACAAAGTGAACTTTATTTCACACATCATAAGGTCTTATATTTATACGAATTTGAAACTCACCTCGGATTCCGCTGTCGAGACACGAAAATGTTGTTACAGAATAGCACTGCTGAAGGATATATGAAAAGGCAATGATCTTAGTTCGAAGAAAGTGGGACCAAAGAAAACGCCTCCAAAAGTAACCACAACTTTAGATAGATCTGAGTCATGAATGACTAAGTCAATCTTTTGGATTCTTTTCGAGTCAGAACAGTAGGATTGTAGTTCCTAAAGACTCGAAACTGCCAAAAGAACAGCAATTACTGCTCCAAAGAATTTTCTTTTAAATATTTACACTGTGGCTTTGTAAGTTGAAGAACAGGCACTGCATCATATAAATGATAGATATAAGGAGTCAACACTTTTCGAAATATTCTCGATCTTTAATATGTAGTCTGATAAAAACGAAAGCTAAAAAAAAAACAACTTCCATTCAAAACTGTCATACACATAAACACTAACACAAAATATCTGGGCCATTTGCCATAACTTTCGCAACCTGATCTTTCTTCAGGCGACCTTGTCTCCGAGTGCATTGTACTTAAGTCTCTGCTTACCCGCTGTAAAAGCAACGCGATAAACTGCGGGCTTTCTGCCAAAATGTTGAGTTAACAATATTACTCGTGTGTAAGACTGGACAGTGAAAGAAATATACGGTGTTGCATCACTGGAGAGGAGTTAGTCATCGGTAAACAAATTGGATAGAGTTATGTCTTTTGTGGAAGATATATCATCATATCTTGTCTGGGAAGATGGAATAAGGAATATAGACGCGATTTTTTTATTTGCAAACGAAAAACTTAAAAGCTCTAGTAAATAATCAATAAATATTATTTTAATATCTTCACCAGCGATGAAGTTATAAAGCTTCAAATATTACAATTAGAACGAGAAGTCCGATGTGGACTTAGACGTCAAAGTCCATGACGCCTATACCGCTGCCATAGAATACAATGTGTTCGGGAGAGGCACAGATATAATATTTGTTTAAAATAAATATATCTCGTTTGTTTTTCGAGCAATTTTTTTTTCACTGTTTTTTTCTTACTATTGATAGGCATACGTTTGTCCACTATCTCACCTAATATTAAGCGATGATGCGGTCTAAGGTGGAGCACGCTTGCCTAGAAGTAACCTATTCACTCTTGACTTAGACTCCCAGGTTGTAGCTACCAGGAAACACAGACTCAGCTCAGCAGGGAATTCCACTCCTTAGCTGTACGCACAATGAATGTATTCCCAAAACGTTTTGTGCGTATAGGTGGTATGTCCACTATGTACCGGTGGCGCGTCGCCTTACGTCTTGTGGTCCGATGATGGAACGGGCTTGGCGGAATTCAATTATGTAATTCCGTCGCAAATTATTTATGTTAATTAAGTCCGAAATTGTACCAATACTTATTGCGAATAAATTGATTGATTGATTGTGTAAACTGCAAATTGTGGATGGAATTTCTGAAGAGTATTAACCAATAATGGACGCCATTAAAACGCTGATTGGCATCAACACAAATGATGACTGAAACAGATAATCTCGATATAAATCTTCAACAGCCAGACACATTACTTCACAAGGAAATTGAACGATAATATACTTCCATGCATACCGGGCTTTATGCCAGATTTTATACAATGAAGTTAATGTTCCTTCTGACTGTTAGTGACGGGACCTTGTCTTGCGCTGGCGCATTTCCGGAGAGCGTTCAATGACGGGCAAGAAAGAGTCTCAAACACAAGTATAATCTCCACAAAGCTTTTCAAAGTTGAACCTTAATTTCTAAATTTCGATGACTTCATCACTCTAATAGGCTAGATTCCATCATCCACAAATTGCAAAACTATTTAGTCCGTCAGTTAGAGTATTGAAAAATAATGGACACGTATTTTTTGTTTTTGTAAATCAGTGAATATTGACAAAGATAAAACGCATCAAAACTCGGGAGTGGGGGCTCGTGACGTCACGACTCGCTAAAAATTATGCTAAGGTGTGACGTATTGAGAATTTTAAAAGCGTCGTAACTTCGTCAATTTTGGTTCCCGTAACAAAAGAAAAACACGGGTCAAAAAATTTTTGATAATCTAACTGACGGACTAATTAGATTTTTTCAGGACACAAGCCTATTGTTTTGCTGGTGCAGAATTAATAACTTCACTTCATGTTCTCTCCGCCTGTTTCTATTAGATTTTCAGTTTGGTCGGATGCTTTTTTAACACGGTTACGAACTACGGTTTGCATTTGTTCGGTCCACTTCATTGTCGATCTACTGTGTGAATTTTCTACCTTCCCCTCGTCGACGTTATCTATCTTTTATCTATATATATAAAAATGAATCCCTTTTTCCTTGGTCATCGCATCACGGGTGAACGGCTGGGGCGAATTTGCTTATTCTTTGTTTGGTGTGTTTGTAACAGTCAGGAGAAGGTTCTTTTGAAAGAAAAAAAAATGCAGTTGACGGGAGCGAAGCCGCGGGGGACAGCTAGTATCATATATAAGACCAACATATGTTGTTTGCAAATTTTTTGCCAGTTTGTCCATTACAACATCATGTATTTATGTACTCGTGAGTATGTACCACTCGAGACAAACTAGGTTACATCATAAAAATGACGTTAACGTAAACGTTAACGTTATTTTTATAATGGCCGTTGCACTTTGATTCTTGTCCTAATGACATTCATTGGTTCTACAAATGTTGTACTAAAACCATACGACGTCCATCAGCATTGACCTCCACGCACCACCTAGTGCCCTAGTACTTTTCAAAGGGCAACTTACACGAGTTTCCAGTTAAAAGCATTAATACGTTTTTAACTGCTTCAACACTTTCATTTGTTTAATCAATTAGTGGGATTCATGGTCCATTAACTCTTTTATTCTTATTGTTGTTAGAAGCTATTGTTTTACTGTCATATAAATAAATCGATAGTAATTGTAGGGTCGAGGGTAATTCAGGACCGGGATCGAGGCCCTGGACTACACTTACATATTATTTTTGAGTGGTACTTTGGGACCACAAATAAATTAAACAAAGTTTTGTCTTAGGAAAGTACGAAAAACCAAAAAAATACGTCACACAAATACAAACTTTTTTATAAAACGAAAAAATATCTTTTTTTTTTTTCAAAAATGGCAGCCTTCTATTATAATGAAACATAAAAAAAAAATCATTAAGAAATATAGTTACCATAATACAGACCCTTCTCTTATTGCTGGATAGGCCAAATCAAAAGTAGTTTCAGGGTGACTTTGACCGTTCTTTCCCTGTGTTATTTCGTACCTACATATATTAATAACTCGCTGACCCACGCAACTTCGTCCGCTTTACATTCCATTAATGCTCCGCTCCTATTTGTCTTAGCGTGATGATATTTAGCCTATGACTTTCTTCGATAAATGGGCTATCTAACACTGAAAGAATTTTTCAAAGTATCATAGGTGCATAGGTCAGTGATCATCATTATCTGTCTATCCTTTTCTAAACTATGATCATATCAAACCAAGCTGCAGCTGTTGGATGTGACAATAGCCGGCCCATTTGTCTTTTTACTGTTAAGAGTCCTATTACATTTTTTACGGAAATTCATGATTTTTGACGCTGTAGTTTTCAGCAGCAGTAAGATATTTTAATTATTTGATCCTGAATAACGATAGTGCCAGTCTCTTTCTTGTAAGTTAGAGTTACACATTTTCATTTTTCTTTTCGTGTAATTTACTATAAATATTTTACGAACTCAGTTTGCAAGAAAAAATGTCGGCGATGGAACTTTGACGGTCAAATTCACATTGCTACAATCAATTCTTTTAAAAGCTGAAATTACTAAAAGGTAAGTTGAATGTTTTACTTGTTTATTGGAGTTCTAGAATTTCTTTAAATTCCTTTAGTTTTCACGGAAAAATACGTAAAGAAAGCCTAATTTAAGCCAGAAATGTCTTGATTCAGCGTCCATTATATTCCAAATGAAAACAATTTTATCAAATAAATTAATATGATATAAAAATTCAATCTACAATGAATACGTTTCATTAGTTTTCGTTTGTGTATATAGTAAAACAAAATTACAATAAATAAAATTAAAGTACTATATATTCTGCGTCGATTCAGCGCGCGCGCTCCTCAGTCTCGAGCGAGCGCCCAAATAAACTATAATCCTATTCAGACTAGTAAGTATCAAAATTGTTTCGCGAACTATAGATGTTCTCCCAGTACGCAGACCAACGTAACTTCGTCTATTGCAAACGAGCATTGACGATTCGTAATAGGACTCTTAATGTGTTTTTTTTTACTTTTCCGAAATTGTCATTTTCTATTTATGCTGTCTGTTCTATTGTTTCTCTATACTGCCGGTCGATTCTGTTGACATCTCACCATGTTCACCTAGGTGGAGTGAATGACAGCTGTCATTTCATCTTATTTGTATGATTTGACAGCTCACTTGTTCACTTCGCCTAAGTGTTCACTTCGACATGTTTACAGAATCGCACTGCAGATGCACATAAATGCTTTCATCATCCTTCACGATATCCACCCATTCTATCATTGATTTGTGTCGATCACAATGACCCAGTTGGAATCGAAATAGAACCCGTCTCGATGCAGGCTATTATGTTGTAAATAATCGACACGTGTCGCCCCGGTTGTACTGGCGGCAGAAAAACGTGACTCTACCAGCATTCTTGTTTAGGAATGGTTAAGTTTCTATGTTCAATATCTTTCAGTCTACTGTTGAATCTTAATAAAACCATGAGTAAACTTTTAGAAATCTTACTTTTTATGGATGGGAAATCATCAAATGACTCCTCCCACTTTGGGCGAAGCAGAAGGGGAGTGTCAGACTCTTACTGACTAAAACCCATCTGTGTTTCTCCTAGTGCCCTTTGCGTTCCAGGGTCGCTGTGACTCTTTTGAACAAACTCCTCCCACTTTGGGCGAAGCAGAAGGGGAGTGTCAGACTCTTACTGACTAAAACCCATCTGTGTTTCTCCTAGTGCCCTTTGCGTTCCAGGGTCGCTGTGACTCTTTTGAACAAACTCCTCCCACTTTGGGCGAAGCAGAAGGGGAGTGTCAGACTCTTACTGACTAAAACCCATCTGTGTTTCTCCTAGTGCCCTTTGCGTTCCAGGGTCGCTGTGACTCTTTTGAACAAACTCCTCCCACTTTGGGCGAAGCAGAAGGGGAGTGTCAGACTCTTACTGACTAAAACCCATCTGTGTTTCTCCTAGTGCCCTTTGCGTTCCAGGGTCGCTGTGACTCTTTTGAACAAACTCCTCCCACTTTGGGCGAAGCAGAAGGGGAGTGTCAGACTCTTACTGACTAAAACCCATCTGTGTTTCTCCTAGTGCCCTTTGCGTTCCAGGGTCGCTGTGACTCTTTTGAACAAACTCCTCCCACTTTGGGCGAAGCAGAAGGGGAGTGTCAGACTCTTACTGACTAAAACCCATCTGTGTTTCTCCTAGTGCCCTTTGCGTTCCAGGGTCGCTGTGACTCTTTTGAACAAATTCCGCAGCTCTAGAAATCTTTCCTACGTTACACTTTCTTTGGAATCTGCCAAAGATTATGTCTTTGTTTTTGTGATGGCAGTTAGTCGCCATTAGCATTCTAGAACACGTGGCATCTTTCTGTTGAAAAATCTTAGTCATCTATCTTCGCCTCGCTAGTCCCTATCTCATATTGGTAGCCTTGAATTACATATTATTAGTAGCTAAAATTATATTACTCTTGTTTCTTAGATGTGTGTAAATGCTAGAATTTATGATGATATTGATTAGACACTTTTATGTGGTTTAAAATTGATTAATTATTCGTGGCGAAATTTTAGTATCCTTATTAATTTGTTTCACACTTTCAAGGCTACTGTAATAAAATTATTACTTCAGGGTGGATTCATTTTGAATACGTAAACCTAAATCGTCATCATCATAATGTTTCTGTCTTTTAACCATGTTACTTTTAAGTTTCCTTATAGTTATGTATCTTTGTTCTTCTCTTCGCTTTTTTTTTCTTTGATAGACATGTGTTTGACCACTATCTCGTGTAAGGTAAGCGATGATGAGGTCTAAGATGGAGCACGCTTGACAAGAAGTAACCTATTCACTATTGACTTAAATACACCCATGTTGTAGCTATCAGGAAACACAGACTCCGGCAGGGAATTCTCAATTGACTCAAGGGCATCAAGCTGGTCCTAAAGTCGCTTCTCGAAAGTCAATTCATCTTCTTTTTCATATTTGTCCATCACCCTATCTTCTAATGTTTTTTTCTAAATGTCTTCCATCAATCAATTCATTATCCATTCTAATTGTTGGATCTGTCGGTACACCAATCGGCACGGATCTCTCGCGCCGGCACACTTCCGGGCCTGATCGGGATCACCAGCATCCACAAACATTACTATTTCGGTTAATATGCTTCCATGTCGTACCTAAGTTTGTACGTATACGATCATACACGCGTGTGGATTCGAATCGGTTGTTGACCAGTTCGGAAATGGATTACTAAGTAGGAACTTTTTAGAGTTCCTTAGCCAAATGGCAAAAAACGGAACCCTTATAGATTCGTCATGTCTATCTGTCTGTCCGTCCGTATGTCACAGCCACTTTTTTTCCGAAACTATAAGAACTATGCTGTTGAAACTTGGTAAGTAAATGTATTCTGTGAACCGCATTAAGATTTTAACACAAAAATAGAAAAAAAAAACAATAAATTTTGAGGGCACTTAGAACTGAAACTCAAAAATATTTTTTATTTCATCAAACCCATACGTGTGGGGTATCTATGGATAGGTCTTCAAAAATGAAAATGAGGTTTGTAACATAATTTTTTTCTAAACTGAATAGTTTGCGCGAGAGACACCTCCAAAGTGGTAAAATATGTGTCCCCCCCCCCACTTAACTTTTAAAAAAGAGAACGATAAAACAAAAAAAAAATATGATGTACATCACCATGTAAACTTCCACCGAAAATTGGTTTGAACGACACCTAGTAAGTAGTTTTTTTTAATACGTCATAAATAGTAAACCGCAACTTTTGCTTATAATATATACTCACAGGTTTGAATGGATCCCTCGGCGCGCGAGGCCGACTCGTACTTGGCCGGTTTTTTAAACTTGGGGGAGGTGGTCTAGCAGAGGACGTCTTTCAGCTGAAATGATGTTGACTTCCTTATTATTTTCGGTTAATCATCATTTTCACTTCAACGAATTATAGATTTTCAGTACCGTGACTTTCGGGGGTATTGTTACATGTAAAGGAAACTATTTATACTTCTTTTTAATTAAGAATCATTATTTTAAGCATATACTGGCAACCTTCTTTTCTAGTCGAGGGTTAACTTCTCAGATTTAAAAAACAAAACATAAAGCATCTACAACTCCTCAAAATGGATACCCTTTGTCATAGGCCAGACTATCTACCCCTAAAAATATATGAGCATACCTTAATTGCTTCAAACAAAGATCATTAAAAATTAAACACCATTCCTAATTACGCATCACACGAGATCTGTCTGCCATCAATTACAGTTTGTCACTCTTGTGAGTCACCGAGGGGAACCCTGATGACTCACTTGGCACAGCTCCATCTTATACATATAGTTCAAGTTTATTTCACCAGCCGTCTTCAGTGACAAACGTTGCGTAAAAATTACCGGCTGCTGTAAATGTGGATGCTAATTGAGCTGTGAAGGTTGAATGATGAAGGTATTCATACATAAATATTATCATCACATCTATAGAACCGGACATATGCCTCCCTATTTCATGCTATTATCCCTATTGCTATGCAACAAGGGTGTTGAACTCTCTGCCTGCGTCTGTGTTTCCGAACGCTTACAACCCTAATCTTTTCAAAGTTACGAGTGAACAAGCTACTTCTGGTTAAGCTCGCTCCATCGCAGACTTTGTCTCCGTTATCTCTGACCTGAAATTGGCCGTTATTCTCATCTAGCTGCTATCGTCTATTATTCGGAAGAGTTGCCACCCTTGAAAGCCGATTGCAAAGTCCATAAACTTAGTTGGCCTATAATATTTATTTTTCTCACGCTTAGAACCCAGGTTTCCTCTTTGAGAGAGAGAGAGTCAGACCAACCACACAAGCCCAGTAAGGATTTGTGTGTATCACGTCACCGAATTTTCGGTTCTAGAGCATACCAATCTTCAACGGTACTATCTAAATGATTTTATATCTGTCTGTGCATAACTCTTCTGTTAAAAAACAACATGTCATCAATAGTAGACACTTCCACATATTGTTATACTGAAGCCATATGCACTAGGGTAGACGGCGTTTGCAGGGACTGACAATTTAATCAAATCGCAAAATGGAACATGGCTCACCGCCTGCAAGATTGCTTTCAAGCAATTTCAGATGCGAGGAAGAGAGTTGTGGGAAATAAGTGATCAGATATTACATTTAGAGGAAACCAGATATTATTATAGTCCCAAGAACTAAGTCGGCTGGATTAGATCTCAACCGCCACACTTACCACTGCAACTCCCGTGTGCTAGATTCAACATTTGCGACCAACAGTAAAACAGGAGCCATTGAAGCTTGACGAGTTCAGGAGAGACGATTCAACTGTCTTGCATCGCGTCACGAAATCACTACATAATATGAAACAAAGTCCTCCGCCGCGTCTGTCTCTTTTCTTTTTTTTTTTTTTTGATAATGGCCTCTCGCAGCTAACGACTCTAGAAAACCTTAGCTACTTAACCGGACTTGCCTGTGGTGGCCTAGGTGAATTTAAGTTTAATCAGTGCAATTCGCGCGGTCCTTCGGACGAGGACAGTCCTTAGTGCCATGGTCGTCCAGGCACTTGACGTCTGTCTGTCTCTCCGCGATAAATTCAAAAACTCATGCACCGATTTTCATGCTGTTTTCACCAATGGATAGAGTGGTTCTCGAGGAAGTTCTTATCATGTTCTTTTTCTATAAGTAGTTCGTTTATGACAGGTTATAATAATGTCTTCATGTAATATTGTTTTTATTTTTATTTATTTTTTATATATTTTTTAAAATTTATTAATAATAATTTCGTTTTTGTTTTTTTTTTATTTATCTAACTATACGTAGGTCAATCTTTCAACGTCAACACTTGCTTGAGTGTGTATTTTGTTTTATAGTATCTTAGTGTGCTAGCTGTTATTTTTTTTTGTTTTGTGTCATGTATTAATTACTTTGCATTCTTCTCAGTGTATAAATTCTAGTTCCTAAAACGTAACAGATAGATGTGTTGCTGGGGAGTTTGTTGGCCACTTCTTCTCCACAGCTAAAACACTAAGAAGTGGTGACGGGCGGGCGTTTTGGGGGACTGTCTTTTGTAGAACTTGACGTCCAAAAAGTGCTGGCTCTCAGCCTAATTTGAATAAATGACTTTTGAATTTTGAAAATTTTGAATTTTGATGGATGTAGTATCTAATTTGTGAAGTGGGCGAAGCCGCGTCCATCAGTTATTAAATTATAAAAGAACAGCGGAGGAATAAGATGATGATTTTAATGCTATAATACGCTTTAGCGAAACAAATCCTCTCATCATTGACACCTAAATGAACGAAATATAGTTCAAGTTCATTCCGAAAATCCTCTGTGACAGCGTTGCGTAAAACTTGTAACAATATACACAGTACAGCCGGTGTATAAATATTTGGGAGAGTAGAAGTGTACTGTTTGGCAAGGTCTATGTGTGAACGATTTGTGGATGACTCATTATTTGTGTTGGGGATCTGGAAAATGCTACAGCAAGAGAGACGACCATGACCTTTTTATATTTGACTAGCTGACCCGCGCAACTTCGTCTGCGCCACATTTTGCATTAATGCTTCCCTCCTTTTAATCGTAGCGTGATGATATAAATATAGCCTATAGCCTTCCTCGACAAATGGGCTATCTAACACTGAAAGAATTTTTCAAATTGGTCTAGAAGTTTCGGAGCCTAATCATTTCAATCAAAAAAACAAACAAATATTTCCTCTTTAAAATTATTAGTGTATAGACTAGCTTCAGCCAGTGGCTTCACCCGCGTGATTGTCACGTGAAAGGAACATACTCCCGGGATCAAAAGCCGATCCTATGTCCTATTCCAGGACATGATCTACTTATGTGCCAAGTTTGATCCAAAGCGGTTCAGCCGTTTGGTTATTTACCATCCGTGACTTATCATTACTTAGATAAAACTATAGGTTTAATGACAACGAGGCATAAATAGTAGTTACGTCATTCAAACTATGACGTAATCATAGGGAAATGGGCATCGTTTTGGTTAGTTAAATTCGTGTTTCAGGATGTCGCGTTTTTCAATTTTATACGGATAATAGCTGATCCGCGCAAGCGAGGATCGCCACTTTTGTTTCCGCCTTTCTAGAGATGTAGGGGTTCTGAATAGTGGTAAGCCTAATAAAAAGATCTGCGGGTCTAAAAAGTACAGTAGTAATAATCTCTCATTTTCATCTTTATCGCTAAAGCATTAGGTTCAAGGTTGATTGGGAAAATTTAATATCTCCGGGTAGCAGTGGCGAAGGGTCCATACAACTCGATTCCTATCGGCTTCCCTTTCAAAATAATAATATGGCAAATACTAGTATGAAATTAATTTGTTTTCAATTATCATTTAAACAAATAATTATTTACGAAGTTACATTGCAGGTATAACATTTGCTTATAAAAGTAACAATCAAAGAATCAATCTATGCCTAAAGTAAGCCGGCCGCTCGCACCGGAATTCAGTACATTTAGTTCATAGTCTCTTGTAGCGATCGTGACCTTGAGGCCACAATATAACACTGCTAGATTTAGGCAGTTAGCAAGCCGGAATTTGTCGAGTTACGATCAGGACAGAGATAGGAAATGTGTACGCCAGAACGAGATGGAATGATCCTGAAGTTGTAAATCGAATTTGTTCGGATAGTAATATTTGGATGACAGATCCACAACAGAGTTCTTTCCAGTGTTGCCGTTTTAGCCACTTTGTGTTTTTGCCAAAAAATAATCCATTTTAGCCACCAAAATAAATCTAGCTACTTCTGGCTGCTTTTTAGATTGAAAAATAAATTAAGAAACAGACTATGTGCATTAACACTTAATTCCATTATTATGATTAGAAACCAATTTAAAATAGGTATGTTAGGCCACCTGAAGTTTTAACAAAAGTCACAAAAACGGTTAAATCAGTAAAACAAACCGAATCCACTGACGAAGATATTACAGAATTTTTAATAACATTGTAGACTTTCATTTATTGATTTTTAATTTTTTGTTGTAAATAGAATACATTTTTAACTTTGATGTAGCCACAAACAAGATTGTCCTAACGGCAACACTGGTTCTTTCGCGGTTCGCGCTTGTTTATGTGTCATGTCTAATGATTTCACTTGTTTCATTTGTTTTGTTATATTCGTATCATAATATTTAGAATCTTGTAGCATTACTCGTGCATTATTGTTGAAATTGAGTTATTTGTGTAAACTAGTGATAGTTTTGCGTAGTGAAAACAAGGTTAGTGGCGTTGTATTGTTTGGTGATCGTCTATTTAAATAGGTATTTAGGTAAGTTTATAGTTTTACTAGAAATTAGTTATTTAAGTAGTGATTTTGTTATTATAAAGTAAGTTCGATAGCAAGGCGGCATTATTGAACATAGTATGCTGTCTGACAGATTATTTGTTGATTGTTTGTTGTTTGTTGTTTGTTTGTTATTAACCTTTTCAAAGTTGAGTTTTAAAAATAAAAAACATGTAATTCAGATAGGCCGTGCTCGCCCTGACATGATTATAAATAATAAACGACGCGATGGTTTTTTCAAACATTTTAACAGTTCTTTGTACCTACGACAAATACCCGTGGCTTACGGAAAGTTGTAAATTAAATAAAATGTTTTGTTTCCCTTGCATGCTGTTCAGATTCTAGTAGCTTATGGAGCCACACGGGATCTAAAGATATTAATAATCTTTCAAATTCGTCCAAAAAACATGTTCAGACCGAAAAACATATATCCGAAGTTGTTTATCTTTGCATGATTTCGGAAATCGTAGGATAGAAACATTTTTTGCTAATACGTAAGAAGTTCATAATAGAAAAGTAGATCGGAATAGAAGTTTAATGAAACGGTTCATCGGCACAGTAATTTTACTAGGTAAACAAGAATTAGGTTTTCGCGGCCACCACGAAAATCCGGCATCCGATAAACGCGGTAACTATATCGAAACGTTGTAATATTTAAGCAAGTATGATACTGTAATCGATTCGCATTTGGAACAATGTTCCTCAACACAAAATCCCACATTCTCTGGCCTTTCGAGTGATAGGTATACAAAATGATTTAATACAAAGTACCTATCGCATTCGTTTTACGCGAATTTTAAATTAAACTTGAAATAAATAAAGCTCAGTTTGTATCGGTCATGAATAGTCATGATTGATGAAACGCCCGATACAGGGAACAGCTGGAATTTACGCATCACACTTGAGCAAGGTAAGCATTTTTTGGTCCGGCTTCCCTTTTAAGAAAATTCACCCTTCGCCACTGCCGGGTAGTTAGAATTGCTGGCAGATTTCTACTGAAGTGGCCTTATTTTGGTTAAATCTGCAGGTATTTTTAAAATTGTCCGCAGTCCTCGACATAGTTTTAAAAACACTGATGAATCCGTGACTTGTCTTGTCTTTCAAATCGCATCGATTTTCTATATCAAAAGACTACTTAAAGACCATGAACGAGACTTAATAAAGCTCAAAGGGAAGTTAATTTGATCGATTTTCTTCAGCCCTGGTCTTGACATTCCGTCGCTTGAAGAGGGGAAATTAAAACGGTTTTAGTGAAGTTCTTTTTAATTAAAATATTTTGGCGCTTTTATTTCCACTTTAACTTCTTTGAAAATGCCGTGAAAGCTTTTTCTTGCAATACCGGTCGTCTTGATCAAATTTAAGTAACATTTTTTTTTAATTTATGAAATGTTTATTTCGGAACAATATCATCTAATTACACTACTAAGTATCTATACGTTTTCTCCTCTTTTCTCAGTTATGTATTTGATATTTATTAGTACTTCTCATCTTCGCCTCTTTCCCTATGGGGTAAGCAGAAACTGCCGATTCTTACAACTCATTTTGCTTTGTAATAACGTGTTCGTATTGTGACAAAAATGTGGCGATAGTGGTGCTTCCTGAGGAGAAACTAATAAAGACAAACCTCAAACTACACAAATTCCCCATGGCGCCATCAGCCAATTTATATTGGACACAAAACAATAAATAGTGCATCATTTAGAAATGTCAAACGGTAAGGAAAGTTTTCATTTTAGTTTGTGAGAGTGAGCCAAAAACACCTCGTAGCTGCTGAATTGTTTGTTAGCAGCAAACGCAATATCTTTAGTGGAAATACACCACTAGATGTGGTTCATGTTATCTCTGACATTTTAGGGTGGTGGAATTTACTACACGGTGTTTCTTAGAATTCCCTTTGAAGTTTTAATTGGAACTAGGCATATCAAATTATGCACTAGTGTTTCTAGTATTTTGTAATTTGAATTGTGTTGATCTATAGTATCCTGAACTATTTTAAGTATACCGGAGATAAATCTTTTAAGGACATGGCAGAATCTTGTCGAAGACGGATTCGCAAAAAAAATTCTTGATTTAATACTTTACGTACACAAACTCAATGTCATAGGTATTTTATTTCAGTCTGTCTAGGACTGTCACCTTTGGGTGATTTCGAGATACATAGAGGTCTAGTTATGGTGGTCGTAGGTTTAAACATTGATTTATTTTACTCTGTCATGATATATTAAAGCTTCTTCTTCTATTATGCTTTCATATTTTTTATTGACAGACTTGCGTTCGTCTACAATCTCAGCTGATGTTAACAGATGTGGTTGACGATGAAGCAATGTCTTCAAGAAGAAACTTAAACACTCTTAGTTTAAATAGGAAACACATAGTGTAACTGATTTCAAAGACACATCTCTTCCAAAGTTATTCATTTGTTATACAACGAGAACTGAATTAATCCATCCAATTAATCAATCCAATTTGCATATCAAAAGCTAGCCGTTCACCTGTGAGCGAGGGGTGTTCTGTTTGAGGTGTGGTTTCATTGTAGATGATAAAGTAAGGGTCAATTATATTCGCAAAATTCGATCGTGTTTATCGAATCAAACCTTTTTGTCATGTTCTGACAGTCTAGCTAGGTTAATAAAAGATCTTTGTGTAGGTGAGAGGTATGTGTTGAGCTGGTCTTTTAAGCCTCCTCGTATTTATAATCTTTCAATGCTCATTGGTTAACTCTCATATGAATTGTATCGACACATTAATGCTGTGCTAATTTTACTAAATTTAAAAAATGACTTGCAACATAAAGCATGATCAGAAAGTGCATTAAAATTTTACTCAAGAACTTTAGTCGTAACTAGTCTTTGATATCCAACCTCTTTGGGTATACTCTTCTTCTTCGTTATGTTCTAACTGCTGAGAATTGCTGCCACATTCAACTCGTCACCAATTTATAAGGTCTTCTACAGTATAGACCTCTCGATTCTAACTGCCTCCAAAAGCTACCTATGTTGTATAGAAGTTTCTTTTTATATGTTTCTCTCCTTTCAAACAGCCTTTCACACGATACCGTAAAGAATGCACCCACGATTATTGATTGCTTCTTTTAAGTTTTCCATTCCCCTCGCTACTCCTGACGCACTTCCCAAGTTCCTACACATTTCGACATAGGCGCATGTTGTGAGAGGGGCCTCCGGTCTAGACGAGGGTTCGTACAACAGTCGCGATTTACTGCCACAAACTGTTTACTGTCCATTAAGTTTGAATACTTGGCCTATGTGCTGGTTTAACACTGGTTAAGCTAAGTCGGTCTTGACGTCTTTAAGGTGATGTGTTAGTGTGTTGTCTATTTTTGGGTCTAGATTTTGCTTGACAAGTTAATCTACTAATTAATGAGCTTGTGTCCTGAAAAAATCTAATTCTTCTAATCAGATAATCAAAAAATATTTGACCCGTGTTTTTTCTTTTGTTACGGGAACCTAAATTGACGATGTTAAGACGCTTTTAAAATTCTCAATACGTCACACCTTCGCATTATTTTTAGTGAGTCGTGACGTCACGAGCCCCCACTCCCGAGTTTTGATGCGTTTTATCTTTGTCAATATTCATTGATTTACAAAAACAAAAAATACGTGTCCATTATTTTTCAATACTCTAACTGACGGAGTAAGGGCTGATTTTTCCAACGCCAGATAACTTTATCGCAGGAATAATTTTGAATTTTTGACAGTTCTTCCATACAAAAACTGTCAAACGTTAAATTTATTCCACGAATAAAAGTTATCTGGCGTTGGAAAAATCAGCCCTTAATAGTTTTGCAATTTTTGGATGATGGAATCTAGCCTATTGTTGTCTTTCATTTGATTTTGTTGTTAAATCCTTCATACACATGAGTTATTTGTCTACGGTTCGCCATGTCCTGTCGTCGTTTGGACACAGACAGTTTTCATTGGTTTATAGCTTTAGTCAAAAATGCATGGATTAATTGGTATTATTAGAGATTCTCGCCTATGATTTGTCATTAGATGTTTCCCATTTTGCGTACTCTTTCTTTTGTGTTTTGCCAAGTTCCTTTCTTCTAAGTTTTCTTCATACCACTCAACCTTTTTCGTTCCTAATATTCAGTTCATTGATTCCAAAGACTTCTACCATCCATATTTATTGATACAGTTCCAATCATTATTTTCCTTATTCATCTTGCATAAATATTTTCTGCATCTCGCTCTGCATATGACATCCTCGCGAGTCAAGTCAATATACTTGATTTGTTTCTTTCTCGGCTTTCATGAGGTTCTCGTCATGCGGGACGGTTAGTCTACAATCATTGCACGCCTCACTATTCGGTCCACCAACACTATATATTACAACAACCACAGGGTTATTGGCGACAATCGTCTTATCAGTGATGATGGACCGATCCCAGTACAATGTGATATCGCCATTATCGAGAACTGGTTCGGGCGCATACATGTAGTACGGCACCTCCGACTGCACAAGAGAGTATTTCAGAGCAATTAGAATAGTTCATATCGGGATTGCTACCATGTACCTTTTTAATTGCGAGTTTCCGATATTTCGGCACTGTTGCAAGCGTCATGATCACGGAGCAAGTTGCTGTTTCGATCATTTATTATTATCATAAGTACACATGGACTAAAATATATTCGAACACTGAAATAACAAAAGGAAATGATATTCAGCGCCAAAGCAAACACCAATTGATAACTGCTGGAGCTAAAATTATAGCAGAAACTAAATTAAATTTGGTGCTAGGTAGGAAAACCGTCTTGCTATATATTAACAACCACCGTCATTTTTGTTTAGTATGAGCTTATTGATTTAGTGAAATAATTCTCACTATAGTTGGAGATTGTGCAGATATTTGTAATGGTGTTAGTGCGTTATGCAGTTGATATAAATATTATTAATCTTTATTAAGGTGAAAAGGTATGGTAACACTAGGCTTAACATGGATTTTGTATAACACACAAAACACACACATTTGGTTCTTGTGAAGATAACGCCATACATTCAGGCCATGACAGGTTAGTAAAAGTTAGAAAATACCAGTTGTTTCTTAGTGTCACCAACGGATACCTATAACTGGATTTTAAATTTCATAATAAGCTTAACTGGGGCTTCGGTATTAAGTGTTTTGGACATTATATTGGGACGTTCAGGAAATACAATTTTTCCGGGTTATGGACGTAACTGCAAAGTTCAAAGCGTGGCATATTTTGACTTCAACATTTAACACAAACATCAGTAGAGGCGCAAACCTTTCCCAATATATTGCCCCCAAACTACACCTTGATTGAAGTCCCAGAGCCTATATAGGCCATATATCCGATCACCGATGGAGTAACAAACGGATGTAAATCACTATAATTTACAATGGCAACACCGAGCCTGCGTCAGTGACCTTGACCGTTTGGCGGGAAGCCAGCGGCCATCTTGGTTAATCCTGCACTTATGCATAGTATCGAATGCTTTCGCGCGATTGTTTGTGTGCAGTTGCGTAATGAGATGTTTATACTTTTTTGTCGATGAATGCTGTTGCTTTTATTTCCTCTTATTTATTTATTTACTGGCTAGCTTTTTGACATGTCTTCGCTTCCGTGGCGAATATCAACAGAACCGGAACTTTTTAGGGTAGGAGGTAGGATTGTACTGGTTTGATTAACTTTTAAACATCTATGAGTTTTGTTCAGAATACTTTCTGTTATTTTTATTGATAGGTACGCGGCTGACAACTATCTCACCGAATGGTAATCGATAACTATTCAAAATTATTTCGTTGACTACAATTTCTGAAGCAACCTAATTTTTTTTCAACTTGTCAAACGGGCTATCGAAATCAGAACCTCACGTTTCACTGGAACTTTCCTACAATAACACCAAAGATTGCTCACAGAATTTAAACATAATGCCTTGCCTAGCCTAGGAGTAGAAACAAACCGTTAATTCCCACATCAAAGCAGTGAATACACTGCAGGACAATTAGACATGAGCTAGTGCTAATTATTTGGCGCGTCGCCAGGGGGTGTTTGTACTTACCTTGTTTATGGATGCACGAAGTGATGTGAATACAGTTCGCGATACCCTGTGCGAGAGTAAGTGAAGCTTTGATTTTGGAATTAAAACATTACATTTTAGTTTTTTTTTTGTCTAAAATACATTTTCTCTGTATCTTTGACAAACCAACCTGGTTACAACCTGGGAGTCTTTAAGTCGGGAGTGAATAGGTTACTTCTAGACAAGCGTGCTCCACCTTAGACCGCATCATCGCTTAACATCTGATGAGATAGCGGTCAAACGTATGCCTATAAAAAATACGACTGCGGTGTGAAAGCGGCTGCTGTTAAAAATTAAGTACTAGAATCGACTCTTTTTATACATTTAATGTTTTGGCAGATATGTACATCAACATTTCGCCATATGGTGTTACAGGCCCTGTTCATATACCTAACGAGGTATTTAAAAACCATAGTAATCTGACAGCGCCTGGAAATTAAAAGAACTATAGTAAGACCGTACCTATAAGTTTGTCGCGATAGGGCCTGACAGATCTGTCAACGTCCGTAAGACCCTTATAAAGCTCAAGAGTTGTTTTTTTTAACGCACCGGTCTTTGGAACTACCAGTTAGATTTAAAAAAATATTACCACATTCATGACCAAGGCACTACGGGAACGATAAAAAAAAAACAGCGTAACCGCGGCAAAAAGTAATTTTGAAAAAAGGGCACCGAAACACTTTTTAACAGCCTCTAAATATCACACCTCTTCATCTTTAAAAACAGTTGATTAGGTACTTGTTTGAGGGGCTAATATGTAACCAGTAGTTACCTTCCCTAAGTAGTACCCTTTATATGAATGGGAAATCATCAAAATACTCCAACCACTTTGGGCGAAGCAGAAGGGAGTGTCAGACTCGTACTTACTAAAACCCATCCGTGTCCTATTGCCCTTTGCGTTCCAGAGTCGCGGCGACTCTTTAGAACAAATTCCGCAACCATGGAGTACCCTACTACCTGGTACTAGTTGATTGGAAATTAAGAATGTAAGATCAATTGGACTTAGATGAGTATTTAACTTGATCCACTTTAAAAAGTGGTTTGTTCCCCATTTTCTAGGTAACGTCATTGGATATACACTCTCCCAGGGTCTGTGTGCTCGAGGTATAGCACCGCAAACAATACGTTATGGTGGTATGACGTCACACGGGCGCGGAGTCCAAGGTAATGTGACACGGCGTAGATACCTATGGCTTTATGCCTAGGGGGAATCTAGGGCTTGTTAGAGCTGAGGAAATGTGTGTGACGTGAGTTTCTTGGGGTTGGAACGTTGGTATACCTACCAAGTATAAAAAGATTTTTATTATATGTACCTACCTATAAATTATATACTGATTGCAGAGGACCTCGTGGCTAAACAATAACAGCCGTACAGATCGATCTTCAAGGATAAGCAACGCTTGCCAAGGTTGGTCGGACCAACCTTAGGAAGCGCCGCGGAAAGCACGTTAAACCGTTGGTCCCGGCTGTCATTTACAGATTTTTGGCAGTCGCTATGGATAGTCAGAAGCCTGAAAATCTGACACCAGTCTTCCCTTGGATTACCGGATCACCCATTTAATGGGTTGTGGAGGTCTGGTAAGCAGCCGCTCCACATTATCATTTGTAGATCTTTGGCAGTCATTTCGGATAGTCAGAAGCCAGTAAATCTTACTGCTGCTTTCCCAAGATCTACATATGACAGCCGGGACCAATGGCTTAACGTGCTTTCCGAGGCACGGGGGAAACTCAGTATGTTAAGATGGTCAACCATCCACAGACCAACCTTGGCAAGCATTGTTTAACCTTAAAGAGTGACCCATATGGCTGTTATTATTTAGCCACGAGCTCCTCTAGAAGATTAAACTCATAACTACAAAAAAAACAATCATCATCTTCGGGTCCTTAGACCTCATAACCGGTAAATTCATTTTAAATTTATCTGAAATAACAAACACTTAAATCAAATCACAAACCACGAACTAAAAAAAACATAAACTCAGCCTGAACATTAAACCTGTAATATTTAAACATGTAAAAGCTAAAACGGTCTATGTCTATGGTAATATGTAGACGGTGTGACCTTTATGGGGCGGCCCCAAAATAAATATTAGCGTATTCAGTGTTATAGATACTTTACGCTCCGATGGGCTCTATGTTTGCGAGCTAAAAAAGGTGTAGGGGCGGTGTCATATGAACGACAGACTATGTCTTTAAAAAAACTGCCCATGTTCGAGTCGGACTCGCGTGCATAGGGAGCCGAACCAATTTTTTTTTTTTTAAGTTTTAGGCTCAGTAGTTTCGCAGATAAGGGGACCCGGTTGTCGCTTTTGGTCTAACTTCATGAATAACTTCAAAACATACATATTTTAAAATTATAAAAAATAAAAATATCTTTCATTTCATATATCACATTTTCTAGTCTGAACCCCAAACGTGAACCCCATACTCAAAATTTATTTATTACGTAACCATAAAATGCTTGGCCAATTTCAACAGAATCGGTCCAGTAGATTTAGAGAAAACAGTCTGTGACAGACGGACGGATACACAAACATCCACCCGAGTGATCCTATAAGGGTTATTCACGCAGGTTCGGAACCCTACAAATGCATTTAAAAATAATGTGTCTGACAGCTTGGTGCGAATCATTGTCTGCTTTTAATTTGGCAGAACCAGCAGGATCAAAAAAATATGTATTTAAATTTCGATCTGTTAAAAGTATAGTAATTGCTCCAGCTAATACAGGTAATGAAAGTAATAGTAACCAACCATTTACGGAACTGAAACACCACTCAGCAACTACAGCTGGGTGGTGATTCCAGTCCCATAGTTTAACATAATAATAAATAAATAATATAAATAAATACCTCTAGATAAGGGTTAATATAGTTAAGATGTAACTAGCCATAAAGGTCTTATTTATAATTAGAATTACGGGGCGACATCGTCATTGTTGACCGAGTCCCCTTAAATAAAGTTTAAAAAAAAAAATTGAGGTAACCAAATTCCTTGGCCAAACTTTTTAAAACTTGAAATTTAATTTTGATTAATTTGTGTGCTCTTTCATAAAGCTTGGCTGTGTATCAAATCCTCAGCTATTTTACTGTCGACGTACTCGTATAAGTGTTGATCCAGTCTAAAACGACGCCGTCACTTCGTGTGTCTTAGTATTTCGTATGTATTAGTTTATTTTTATATGTTGTTGTAAAGGTGTATTTTATTTTGTATGGACTACTGTTGCCTGAAATAAAGGAATAATAATAATAAACCATTCTTATAAATCTTCATTGTCATCATTCGCTGTTATCCATTTCAACTAAGCAAAACATGTTGGTAAAAAGCTACAACATGAAATTACTTACAAACTGCATATTCTGACACATTGCATAGCCTGCAAAGCAAAAGCTCTATACCATAACCAAGCTACTTAAAGGCCTTAACAGAAATCCAATCAAACTCGTCCCACAGTGAGTCTATCTGCAGTACCACACTAGCGAGCACAATCCGTATTGTCCGAATGTCTTTATACTGTAAGCTAATCTTATTATATAACTGTGCTTCACACTCGTATCAACTCGCTTGCAAGCGATAGGTTTGAGCATTGCAGTCTGTGTTGGTATAGTTGTTGGTGTTTCGTTAAGTTTTGGAGCTTGTTGGAGAAGTTTTGGAGTATGCCTTTGTGTATCATTGGGTTTGGGGACTTACTTGATTTATAAGAACTGTGTTTTGCTCAATGATGAGCTCGTGGTTAAAGAGTAATTGGCCACGGGTCGATCTTCAAGGTTAAGCAACACTTGATTGTTCTGTGATTGGGTGATCAACTGACCGCCTTAAAATCCGAGTTTCCTCCGGGCCTCGGAGACCACGTTAAACCGTTGGTCCCGGCTGGCATTTGTTGATCCTTGGCAGTCGTAACGGATTGTCAGAAACCAGTAAATCTGACTCCAGTCTGGCTGTGGAGGTCTCTTAGGTACCCACGTAAAATACCAGCTGAATCCGATGTAGCCCACAATTAGGTTTAAGTGACATGTAAAGCTAAAACAGTTTAGTTTAGTTGTATACTTATTTCTTTTTTTCTTAGTCCGGGGTTAATTTAACGGATGTAAGGGGGTCGCTGGCAAATACAGCTGCCAAGTAATCAAAATACAAATACCTGTACTTCAATTAGACCACCTACAGGCACTTTTGAATAGTCAAGCTCTGTCAGTCAAATAGATGAAGTAAATTCTGTTCATCACTTCACCAAATTGTCGGCCTGTAAATAGGTGAGCTTTCTGCATGAACTCCAATAAATAAGTCTTCTTTTAATCTGTGATATTATGCATGGTAACTGAGCGCTTTGACTGCAGTTATCTATAAGCTATGGATGTGCAAAATTAATTTAGTATTATATTTAGGTGTTGACAATCTCGGTGATGGATCGAAATTGAATATTCTGATAACAATTTCCCGATATTATCAAAATAATAGCAATGCATAGATTGGAGAGATAAATCAATAAAATGTAATAATGTGCATACACTTATATTTTAAAAACAGTATTTTGTCTACCAAGCTAAGTGGCTACAGTATCATCGTAGAGTAGCTACGATAGTACCTCTACACCTTGCTACGGCGTAGCAAGATTATTCGTAGCAACGTAGCAGTTCAAAGACAAACGCTATCTTTTCCAAACTTTTTATTTATTAGCTGTGTAGTGGAATAGAAATGGATTTCCGTCATAGAAATTGTTTTCTATTATTGCCGTATCATTCTGCATCACATTAAAAAAAAAACAGTTTTAGAATCATCATCTTAACAGTTCTAAGAGCTTAGTCTTTTTGTGTCCAAATAAAGTCATTCAACTCAACTCAACTCAATACTCAATCATTTATTGCATTCCATATGTATTACAAAGATGGTTTAAAATGGTTAAAGAACAAATATGGACCCTGTCGGGCACAGCAAATAATAGGAGAGAGGAAGAGTGCTTAGCAGTATGTCAAGGTATGAAATAGTATCAAAAATTATTACAGATGTTAAATTGGATGTATAATTGTAAAAACATGTATATATTTATTTGGTCTGTGTTTATTTGTATAGTATATGTATTGAATAGGAATAGTAACTACGACACGACGTACGATTTCCGTACATAAGTTCAAATTTCAAACATATTATACTCTCCCTATCCACCGTAACGTAACCCAGTATCAATTAATATTAAAGCCAGTTTGGTATGTGCCAGCCAGTGTGTGCCTTATTACGTGGAGGCGGCGAGCCGGAAGACGCGCTTTGATCTCAGTTGTGTCGTGACACCCTGTCTCCTCCTGTAGTGTGTTGATAGCTGGGGGCAATGAACTTGGAACTACCCACAGCCCACCAATAGCTGGTTATGTTTGGCAGCAGAGCGTATTAGAAAAGATTTTGGAACGATTTAGGAATATTTTTATTGTGCGTAAAGCTAAGAAGTGGGATTCCCCGGTCGCACTCTTGTTGATTCTTCATATCTACAACCTGGACTCTTAATTCAAAAGTGAATAGGTTGCTATAAGCTAGCGTGCTTCATCGCTTTCCATCAGGTGAGATTGTGGTCAAACGAGTGCTTACAAATAATATAGTATTCTTTATGATTATTACATCATCATCATCATCTGCCTAGCCTTTTCCCAACTGTATTGGTGTCGGCTTCCAGTCAAACCGGATTTAGCTGAATACCAGTATTTTACGTAGAGCAGCTGCCTACCTGACCTCCACAACCCATTAACTGGGTAACAGCGTACTTCTTGGCAAGACTGGAGTCAGATTTACTGGCTTCTGACTATCCGTGACGACTGCCAAAGATCCAGAAATGACAGCCGAGACCAACGGCTTAACGTGCTTTCCGAAGCACGGAGGAATCTCGGTAGGTTAAGATGGTCACCCATCCACAGACCAACCTTGGCAAGCGTTGCTTAACCTGGTAGATCGACCTGTGCGGCTGTTCATGTTTCGCCACGAGCTCCTCCTTTATGATAATTACATAATCTATATAAATAAAAATGAATCGCTGAAATGTATGTACGCGCATAACTTTGCAACGACTGATGAAAATTGGATAATTCTTTTACAGTTGTATTTTTTACTGTCAGGAGAAGGTTCTTATGAAAGAACTAGCTGACCCGCGCAACTTCGTCTGCGTCACATTTACCTTTATTGCTCTGCTCCTAATTGTCTTAGCGTGATGATATAATTATAGTCTATAGCCTTCCTCGATAAATGGCTAAGGCTATCTAACACTTCAATGCTCCGCTCCTAATAGTCTTAGCGTGATGATATATAGTCTATAGCCTTCCTCGATAAATGGCTTAGGCTATCTAACACTGAAAGAATTTATCAAATCGGATCAGTAGTTCCTGAGATAAGCGCGCGTTCAGCCAAACAGAAACAAACAAACTCTTCTGATTTATAATATTATTAAAGATTAAGTAATTATTAAATAGGTTCATTCAGACTTATTTAGAGGTAAATGTCAAGTTACTGTCCATGTTCGCTAACTTACATAACTGAGCAAACCCATCTCAAATAAAAAAAAAATATCACATCTTCCGTCGGAAATTCGTCACCAACGCGTACCTAATATACTTTAATAACTCCTGTTATAAAACTGTGTCAACAAAACAGGAACTTGTCGTTTATTTTGGCGCCCAGCGTGGGACTTATGTTCTGATGGTTTTTCGCGCTTGATTCGCAGAGTAGATTTAAATGGAGTGTTAATAATCCATATTTTAGGATCAGCATAAATGTACTTCGAAGTTATGACGAAAATAACCTCTCTTATTTAGTCCTTCAATAAAATGTCATAATATCAGTCATCTCATTTTCCTATCATGAATTGCCATGGTTTGGTGATGATAGTAAATTTTAATCTATAATCAAGCATATAAATGACTAATTTTACCCATTAGCGGCTTCGCTCTCGTAACTTAAACAGCAACCGCATTTTTATGTTTTTTTTTTTTCAAGACGAGTGCTTTTTGGTCCCATATCTGTATTAATTTGGCAATATAAACATTCAGACAAATACATGGAATAGTATTATGACTTATTTTACTTTTTAATTTAGGAGTCTATCATTTACTTAGAATAGTTAAACATCATGAATCCGTGATAATAATTATGTTAAGCTGTTCTCACCCTTAATTCGCGAGAAGACCACAGAATTCTATTCTGAGGTCTTCTCCAGACCTTACAGCTTGACATTGCGCAATAAACGCTTTAAATCTGTTCAGAATTAATAGCGACATTATATGGAAGCTCGAAGGAATGTGGAAATGTAAAATTACGAGTTTCGAGTCAATTTGGAGTGAGTCACTCTTGTCTGTAGTGAAGGGTATTTCTGATTTTGACCTCGACGAGACTATGAGCTAGCTTCTATATTTAATGCTATGTGGGAGTGATCGGGGTTCAGTGGTCTTCCTTCATTTAGAGGAATCGCAACTCCAATCCATCTTCGACCACATTATCGCTTACCTTCAGATGAGGTTGTGGCCAAGCGTGAGGCAGTAAACTGTTAAAAAATAGAGTTATCTTGGAGCAATCATCTTCAGTCTATAGCAGTGCACTGCTATATCTATCTTAATATATAAAAATCACGTGTCACGTTGTTTGTCCGCGATGGACTCCTACACTACTTAAGCGATTTTAACCAAATTTGCATACCGTGTGCAGTTTGATCCAACTTGAAAGATAGGGTAGCTTACATCTCAATTTATAGTCGCAATATTATTTAGGAGCGGAGCATTCATGGATAATGTGACGCAGAAGTTGCGCGGGTCAGCTAGTATATAAATATATAAATGAATTGCTGTTCGTTAGTCTCGCTAAAACTCGAGAACGGCTGGGCCGATTTCGGTAATTCTTTTAGGGAAGGTTTAAAAGCAAAAAAAAAACAATGAGTACGTGGGGTAGCCAGTTGACGGGAGCGAAGCCGCGGGGGAAATATGAAAGCAGAGTATTAGAGGCTCGACTTTTTCTCGCGTCTTTGTCGTAGCATTTTCTTTAGGAACTGATTCAATTGGTGGCACAAAGCAGTAACAAAAAAAATGTTAAGATTGACGAGGTACCAGTATCTACTAACTGTAAGTTTAATTGCAGAGTTCAAAAGCAGTCAAACGGTCGATTATGTTTTTGCCAACAAATAAGTTCTTGTTTCCGTTCAACAGTTCAAACTGCTCGCTTTTAAAACTGCAATGAAATTCAAATTAGCAAAGCTGGAGTTTCGAAAAGTTTTAGTTGAAGGAAGCTATGTAAAAAAAAAAATCATTAGACTAACATTCTTCGTTTTTGGAAGCTATTCCATTAACATTGTTCATGAAAACGGGTGAACGGTTCTGAGTGTTCTGACATTGTAAATTACCTACTCTATATGCTTATAGCTTTATCCCAACTGAGTCGGAGTTGGCTTCCCGTGTAATCGGATGCAGTTTGGTAGATAAATATAAGTGTAGGGGCTGTAGGGGGATGTGATAGCCCCAAATAAAGACGCTTCACTTTTTGAAATCCTCGTTTATTCTTAAAACTACGTAATTTACAATATCCTTTCTCGCTCCATCGTAGACTTTGTCTCTGTCATCTCTGACCAAGACTAGAGTCAAGAGCAAACCCATATCAAGTAAAAAAAGAATATCAGTTCTGCCCTTCCTTTTCACACACGTACTCGCTCATTCACTCATCGCTGCATTCATACATCTTCAAAGTTAATTTATTTCAATTACACCATTTACATTACATGCACTTTTGAATTGTCAAAGTCGGTCGGTCCAAAAAGATGATGCTATTTGCACGTTCCAAAGCGTAGATCTCTATGGAGAAGAACGTGCAAGAAACTCCACGGACACTCTTTTAAAAATACTAAATTGTTACAAAGTTTTGTTTACCTATCAAACGTTTAAAATTTTGATGCGCTCTAAATAAAAAATCCTACATTAGTATTTACGTGGATCAACAACTGTTAATCTGACCAATCCAAGTTAGTGGTTAACATGACACCCATTGGAAAGACTGGTTGCTAGATTTTCGTACTTCAGACGACCTACAACGGCTGACAAAGAGCGTCAAATGACGGCCGGGGCCAACGGCTCAACGTGCTTTCTGAGCACTCGGTACATTTGCAGACATGTGGTGACGGGCGGGCGTTTTGGGGGACTGTCTTTTGTAAAAGCTTGACGTTCAAAAAATGCTGGCTCTCAGCCTAATATGAATACCTAAATGACTTTTGAATTTAAATTTTGAAAATTAGTACCTAGAATTGGGACTCAGTGTGCTAATTATACTAATTTTCACATTCGCATCGCATTCGCATCTCAATCGCAAACTGACAAAAATGTATGAAAATTAAGGCTTTTTTGACAGTTTGAGATTGACATGCTGCATGCATGCAAGTTGTTTAAAAGTTAGTAGAATTGGCCCTCTGGTTGTGAAGGGGCACAGAAAGATTTCTACAAATGTTACCTTACGTTGAACATATTTACGGCAAAATTTCAGCCACTCGGGTTTATTAAACCCGAGTGGCTGAAATTTTGCCGTAAGCCCTTATATTATGTGATGTAGGTACTTACTATTACCAGGTACCTAGAATCTGACAAAATTGTCGTCTCATTAAGTGCAGTGACCTGATTTCTATAAAGGGCGTCGTTCGTTGTCTCTTTCACCTTTAGTTTGACATTTAGGATAAAAAATATTTTCAGTACTAAAATGTGATTTCAAGTCGTGATTTTTACCTAGTTTTTTTTTATTATTATTTTGGTCGCGTCTTTTCAAAGAGGCAATTTCGTCCAGTTGTCATGCAAATTTAAGCGTGATTGGAATATTGAATAGATTCCATTTTATTGTATCTATTTTGAAACACTATATTTAACGCTTTCAGTTTTTTCACAAGCCTTTATTTTTGGCCCGAAGTCTGCTTTTACGGTGTCATTTATGAGACTTTCAGGGTGACTTGGACTTTATTTTAAAGCCAGTATGCTTTCATACATGTAAAGTGATTCCTATGGTTCAAGTCATGCGTCCCTCCGGGATTTGGTACCCTGATTACTGATACAAGTGAGGACTAAGCCCTTTTATTAATATTCGCAATAGCACGTGGTATATTTCTTGTAGAATTCGGATGAAAGAGATTCATTTCCTAAACATGAGGAAATTCACAAATTACTGGAACATACAGCGACTTATGCTAGTTATTAAAAAAAAATCTTATGCAATCTTTTGCCGGCTGGTAACGTGGTAACCGGCCCGTGTTTTACGTAGAATTAATTCCTAACTCAACTATTTAGTAAACCTTAAGGACCTACTTGCAAACAAATTACCAAATATGACCACCTAAACCCAGAAGTGTGAAAGCCAGTGTAAAACAAAATGGCGACAAGTGTTATGTCGCCGTCCATATGCCAATGAGTTCTCCGGACGACGGGTGCGGCGTGCGGCGGCGGCGCAGCATCAAGCGACTGCTGCGTAGCCTCACCGCGGACAAGCTGCAGACAGGTAAACGTGACCCTTAGTTGGTGCGGAATTTGTTCGAAAGAGTCACCGCGGCCCTGGGGCGTCTGGGGGGCTCTAAGCCCGAAGTCCGTAGTTTTTGGCTTAGTTGCGGACTTATTTTACTCCGTATCACCTACGGACTTACAATACATTAGTCCCGAACCCGAATGGGCGCCAGATAAACTTGCAATAAAATACATTGACCTTTCCCTAATATCTCTTCGTTCGTAGGGTGGGTATTTGGAAAATATATTATGAATAAATTTTCATTACTTTTATCTGGCAAAAGTCAGCGGAATGGATCGTATCTCTGAGATTTCTGTAAACTTGGATACTTGTGGAGAAGGAATGACAACACGAATTGACAGTTACTGTCAAACCGTATTGTCATTAATATTAGTAGTTACAGGTCGCGCGGTGGTTTAAGATCGCTCGGCAAAAGTGGAATGGGTATGCGCAGTATTCAATTCTAAGGTCTATTTAGTGACGTGCGGGGTGAGGGGGGCGGGTATGCGCCGACGGCGACACGTCATTGGTAGATCAGTCACTCTTCAATTCCCGCGTTGCGTTCACGCGTCTTATGCCTGTTGGGTACTGTTGCGTACAGCTTGTGTTATCGTATTAGTAATACGTAGTGGTAAAAAAAACGGTTAAAAATAAAGTTTAAGAATAATAAGAATTAATGGAAGGAATATCACCACTGTCGGATGAATAATTTTTCTACAATTTAATATTTTAAATAGAGTAACAAAAATTTACTTTTGTTTTTATTTTTTCTGAATATACCTACTTACAAGATAAATTACAACCAAAAACTAGTGTTATTATATGTCAAATTACTAAGGTTCAAACATACGAAATAAAAAAATCCCTCAATAACACACTAAGAATTTCTGTACGCGATTGTACACATGCGCCGATTGCCCCCACTACTTTCATCGAGCGATCTTAAACCGCCGCGCGACCTGTAGGTAATACAGAGTAGAATACGCCCGCAACTAAGCCCGAAACTACGGACTTAGGGCTCAGAAAGTAGCCCCCCTTGAACGCAAAATGCACTATGAGGAACATGGATGAGTGTTAGTCAGTTAAGAGTCTGGCACACCCTTCTGCTCCGCACAGAACGGGAGGAGTCATATGATGATTTCCCTTCCTTAAAAAAAAAACCCTTAGTTACCTCTGGTGACCGCGTAACGTTATTGAGGCTGTGACAACTAGTCACTATATTAACAAAGAGAAATATATGCTTTTCGCCGTCATATGACAATGAGTTCTCCGGACGACGGATGCTGCATACAGCGCGTAGCCTCACCGCGGACAAGCTGCATACAGGTTGTCATGATGCCCAATGAACGTTGGGGTAGTCGAGTACTTGAGTGGAGTCCATGAATCGGTAATCGTAAGGTTCACGCATCCAACTACGATATCTTAAGAGCTTTTAGTGCTCACGGTGCAAACTCGCAAGTAGTAACTGTAGAAAATTAATAAACATCTAATGGAACTTGATGCAAGGAACCTGGCATCTCGTGATACCTAGTTGGTCAAAAAAGTTTGTATGAAAAATTTTCACTTTTTTCTTCTTTCTGATCATCCATCTAACCTCTTTTCGAAATTCTTTGTTTAAACATAGAGATCTAGGTCATAAATCGTTCTGATGAAATGATGACTCAACTCAACCAAAAATAACCACCATTATTTTTGTTGTTTCCTAAATTCTCAAGATACGTAAATCCGTAAACACATGATATTACCAACACAACACGCGTAAAATATCCCACGCTGCGTGTTTACGCGTAGTTCTAGTAAAATTCCGTCCATTCGCACTCGACAGAAACAACAACAAAGATGGCCACAATGGCGAACCTTATTGTGGCCATCTTTCGGCTTAGGAGAACTATTGAGCGGTTCTATCTCTTTATCTAGCAATAGGGAATATGCATGAAAAACATAATTATCTATGCAGTTTATCCAAAAACATACAAAACTACGAGTAGATATTATACTAACAGTGAAAGTAGAATCTAAATTACTCGAAAAACAAAAAAGATATAATTATTTTAAACAAATGTCCCTTTCGCGAAAATACTGTTTTGTATGGCAGTTGTATAGACGTCATGGATTTTGACGTCATAGTCCATATCGGACTTCTATTTCTAAATGTAATCTTTGAAGCTTTATAAATTTATCGCTGCAGAAGGTATACAAAAAATCCTGATTGTTAACTAGAACTAATAAGTATTCCATTTTGCAAAAAAAAATCTTTTTTTTTTTTTTTGTGCGAAACGGGGAAACTCTTGGCCCAAATCTCACCTGATGGAAAGTAATGATTAGGCCGAAGATGGCAGCGAGTTTCACCCGGAATCCTCTTACACAGAGGAATCTCATGCATATTCCCTATTATTTCTGAAGTGTGAAAATAACAAAGAGACAGAGATACCTCCTTTTCAGCTAAATGATCAAATAATTCCGATGAAACCTAATATGTATTCTAAAAGGACAGGATTTTTCCAGCCGTTAAATTAAAACTTCGCACGCGGATGGAGCCATGTTTCGTGATGTGCTTTTTATTATGTAAACAGATGTGTTGTTTGTTATAAAAATATCTATTCTGCATGTAGAAGTAATTGAACCAATTTCACTCACCAATATAAGTACACATCGATTCTCCCCTCAAGGCTTCATTGCATAAAAGAATATGCCAAGGGCGTGTTGGACACGCACACGAAGGGTTCTGTGTCATAAAAACAGTGTGCAAATTGTACGTCTAAATAGCTCAAAAAATGTTTTGTTTTTTGTAGTGTTCTGGATTTAGGGCTACTGGATACACTTTATTTTTTTTTGTAAACAAATAAATATACTGATGAGGCCCTACAAGAAACGTGATTTTTTCTAATATATATTATATTTGCAAAATCATCAAATGACTCGGAGCGGAAGGGAGTGTCAGACTCTTACTGACTAAAAAAATCATCCGTGTTCTACCAATGTCCTCTGCGTTCCAGGGACGCGGTGAATCTTTCGAAAAAATCTGCAACCCTAGCTTTCTAGACAACCATAAGTCCCACAGATGCAAACATGCAGCTTTTGGGGCAAACGATATCATAATTCGCCAGTGCAACCGTGTTGCTTTCATCATCACTAAAATTTCTGCCGTAAAACGTCCAGACTTGGCCCTTAGGTTACAAACATTATCATCTTCTAGTCCGTGTCTCATGTTACTTGATGTCAGCGGAGTCTTAGTAATAGGGTCCCGTTTAACCGTTTTGGTACGGAACCCAAAAAAAAGGTTTATGGCACCTTTCGTGTGCGATTCCGACTCGCACTTAGCCGGTTTTTATTTTTGTGTTAGTTTTCTTGCTCTAAATTTCAAACTATCAAAATATTTATCTGGTATCTTAGTAGCGGACATTGCAACCTACATAATCTATGCATTCGCTCCAAGATATGTGATGTGTAGTGAGGGGGTGATACAATGAAATGTTTTACACTTACTTATACCTTTATAGGACTACTGTCACTTAAGCAGCTCTATTCAGCTTTTGCCCATAGAAATGAACGATTTTGTATGGAGACGCGTTCGCGGCAAACAAGTATAAAACGAAGAAAAATGTGTTATTATCATGCGAGTGCTATAGATTGAGTTCAGAACTGTTCTGCCGCTGCCGCCTTCTCATTCTTACGACGCTGTACGCAGCTAATAGAAGCAGAACTGTAGAAGTGTGACCAAAATCGTTCAGCGAAATGCGAAGGGAGCTGAATAAGTATGAGAAGTCCCTAATAAGGCAGCGCACTAATCTGGTAAACCACAGTGAGACGTCTATAGAATTAGTCCGTAAAAAATACTGTTTGTTTTTTTCTTTATTTTACTTTATTATAAAGCGGTAAATGTTGATGGTTCAATGAATACATAGTTTATTGTTTTGTTGTTTAATTAAATGTTTTTATGATGATTGTGTAACTTATCAATTATGTTTTCTCCATTACAGGTAAGTCCATCTGTGTTCAGGAATATTTCTTAAAATGTAGCAGATTCTGGGTAAGCACTATCTATAGATTTTTTTTTAGGAGAGAAAGAATTTATTAAAGAACATTATTGTTTGCCCAAGAAATCCTGAACGACAAGTTTCGTACAGCGCCATCTAGTCTAAAGCTAAAACACTAGGAACAAGTCGCCGTCGCTTAGTCTCGCTACTCGCCGCCAGATGGCGTTAGCAGTAGCTTGAATATTAAAGCCCAAAAGTTTTCCCCACTGAATCATTCAGTCGGATTAAACAAGGAAATGATACTTGACTACCATAACACTAACATTCGAAGTATTATTTAAAACAAACTGAAAGATTTGAACATTGTTGTTTAGTTTGTAAGCAATCACGTCATCTATGTAGGTACGAGCAGGAATAAAATTCTGGGAAGTTCGCTCTGACCACAGTATGACGTTGGTTCATTCATGATTTTGTTGATTTGTTTAGAGGAGCGTACAATATTGACTCGTCATTCTTTAGATCATCCAAGTTTTATAGGTCCAAAGGTGGGAAAAGCACTTTTTTTTACTTTATATAGGCACGCGTTTGACCACTATCTCACCTGATGTTAAGCGATGATTCGGTCTATGATGGAGCACGCTTGCCTAGGAGTAACCTATTCACTCTTGACTTAAATACTCCCAAGTTGTAGTTATCAGGAAACACAGACTCCGGCAGGGAATTCTACTCCTTTGCTTTACGCAAAATGAATGTGTTCCCAGAACCTTTTGTGCGTGTGGTCCGATGATGGAACGGGCTTGACGGAATTAAATTATGCAATTCCGTCGCAAATTCCCCAAACTGCAACCGGTAGAAAACCTAGCAAGGTACCTTCCTACGTAATTCAGGAATATTAATATGTTAAAGTATTAATCTCAAAGACTCAAAACTCAAAGACTCAAACATTTATTTCAACTAAACCAGGCACTTTTGAATTGTCACGTTCGGTCGGTCCAATAAGATGAAGCTATTTGCACGTTCCAAAGCGTAGATCTCTATGGAGAAGAACGTGCAAGAAACTCTTCTGACACTCTTTTAAAAATAATAAATTGTTATAAAGTTTTGTTGACATCGTCAACCAAACTTTATAACAATTTATTATTTTGAGAACGATGTGACGAGCATGATAAAAATGTCCGGACTAAAAAAGGAACAATTCCAAGAAATAATTAAAATAAGAAAACTGAGAAGTGACCAGTCCCAACCGACGGCGCCATGGCATGCGCCAGCCCCATTTGTCTCAAACATTTTGAACGGAGCCAAATAATCCAACGCATACGCCACCATCAGCTCATCAGTTAAATTAAATATAAAAGCCGTTCACGCGAGATGCGATGACCAAGGGAAATAGGATTCATTTATATATATTTAACGTTTCCAAAAATGTAAACAGCCGTATTACTATTGCTGTTTCCATTTATTTCTTGCTATTTAACTTCCATTTTTTTTTTTACCAATAGATTTCATCCGAAAGACCACAATACCTCGCAAGTTTTATACAATTCCGTGGACAAAGCCCTTATTATTCCAATTCAATTTCGAATGAATGAACAAAAAAAGTTAATATTATTACGATTTCTCAATGAACTTGCTATTGTGTTCCTGTATTATTGCTGGAATCTAATCTAGTTCCGCTCAGTTAGTCTGAAATGTTTGGGTTTAGGCTAATTCAGAGTTTTCAGAATTGTTTCTGTGATAGAGCGTTGACTTGGCTTATTTTTATTGTACTGGTAGTTCGCATTAATGGACTTTTCTAAAAGTAGATAATTAAAGACCGGTCAAGAGCGAGTCGTACTCGCGCACCGAGGGTTCCGTACCATCATATAAAACACGAAATGTTTTAAAATTTTCATCGACGAGGCCACTATTCGTCAGAGAATTTTAACACTACGGTGTATATTGCAGTTTAATCTCTTGACCACTAGTGGAACTAATTTAATTTTTGATCAGTGAATAACATTGATTTCTGAAAAAGTATGCGTGGAGAGCTAATTGCCATTATTTTGTGACAAGCCTAATTGCCATTATTTTATGACACATTCCCGACCACTGCAATTCCTGAAAGCCAGAATCCTCAGTGGCGACCACCACAAAAACGCCGAGCTAATGATGCCAGACGAGTCCCGGAAAAACGATTCAACTGTCCTAGATCCCACAACGAAATTAATCAAAAAAAGTACAGCGGAGGAGTAGGAAAAAATAAATATAATTTCCACTTTCCTCCTTATCAAGCAGGAGACAGAATAGGCCAGTAGGCACCAAGGGACATATACGGGTTAAGCCAAGTACCACGGATTATATTAAATTAACACTGAAAGTAATGGGTCCTAAATTGTGAGCTATTTTTGATTCAGTAATAGCTTATACTGTCAATTTCCTTGTGGGAAACCCAATTTTAATTTCGCTTGAAATAACGCGTTGTCGTGAACTCGTGAGATGCTGGCAGTCGACTCTTTTTTATCCCAAGCAAAAAATGTTAGGGGAAAATGAAAAGAGGGATGCTAAAACCGTAAGAACTGGAATTCCCCGCCCGAGCTTATGTTTCCTGCAAGCTAACCTGAGGAGCCTTTAAGGTCAGATATACCGAGCGAAGTAGGTGCACGGTTCATTGCGCGGCGGCGTGAAGCCGCTGTATTACATAATCATTTATTATTAAAAGAATTGAACTATTTTGCAAAACTTAACCACAAATGATTCTTCTTTATGTAATTGACTTCTATTAGATATGGTTTTTAATAAAAACATAGTCGAATTTAGCCTCCTATTCGGATTTTTGATTGTTCGAGTGAAGTTTTCGCTATAATGTTTTGAACCAGAAATTGTCGAAAGTACGTTAAGAAAACTTCAATTTTTTTTTTGGCTTTAAACAATCACTATGTGTTTAATATTGATTCAAAGTGATGGAATATTCGGAAATTTGGGGATACCTGGCCTTAAGTCAAGAGTGAATAGGTTACTTCTAGGCAAGCGTGTTCCACCATCTTCTTCGTCGCTTTATAATAACCCGCACGAGTCGTGAGTACACTCCATTGGTTGGTTTGACGACGACAGCTGGCTCATCGACTATGGGCTTGTGACCTGAAAAAACTTTTTACAAAAAAATACAACCGACTTCCAAAAAAACACACTACAAAGTAAAAAATAACTTTAATTTCGGAAATCGGTGTTTTTGTTCGTTTCTTCGTATTTTGACACCGACTTCCGAAATTAAAGTTATTTTTTACTTTGTAGTGTGTTTTTTTGGAAGTCGGTTGTATTTTTTTGTAAAAAGTTTTTTATTTTATCACTTTTTAGTGGTGCCCCACACCTACCACACCACTGCCAAATCGCAGAAAAGCAAAATACGCAATTTCGATTATCAAAGAATCATCTAAATAGTCAAATTCCAGCTATTTCGATTTAAAATCCAAAGTTCGTAACCGATTTCGATATAATTTAAATGGGACCAATCTGCAAGCATATTCTTTCAGATGAAACAAAAATTTTTCAAATCGGTTCATAATTGTCGGAGTTATGAGGTAACAAACATAAAAAAAAAAAAAAAAAAAAAAAAAAAAAACATACAACCGAATTGATAACCTCCTCCTTTTTGGGAAGTCGGTTAAAAATCTAATTAGTCCGTCAGTTAGATTATGAAAAAATATTTTACCGGTGTTTTTTTTTTTGTTGCGGGAACCAAAATTAACGAAGTTACGACGCTTTTAAAATTCTCAATACGTCACACCTTCGCATAATTTTTACTGAGTCGTGACGTCACCGGCCCCCACTCTCGAGTTTTGATGCGTTTTATCCTTGTCAATATTCATTGATTTACAAAAACAAAAAATACGTGTCCATTATTTTTCAAAAATCTAACTGACGGACTAAATAGTTTTGCAATTTGTGGATGATGGAAACTAGCCTATTGCGCTTGCAACTTTCGTTCGCCTACTACACATTGGCGAGAACACCATGCTGCATTCATCTGAGGGTCTAAATAGGCCGCTTTAGCAGAATCAGATAGCATACGCTACCCGTAAAATTTTCCCAATCAACCTTGAACCTAATGCGTTAGCGATAAACATGAAAATGAAATTTGACTGAATGTTGTATGGTTAATATTATTATTCTACTAAAGTGTTTTCTTTAGCTCCGCTGTGCTCACGAGACGTCCCGGTTTACATTCAGTGAGGTTGTGGTCAAACGGACGGGAGCCCTTTTTAGGATATGACATACATTTATTGACTTTCTTAGTATCAAAATCAGAAATAATGACATAAAGGTGTCCTAAATCGACTTCTGTGTTGATCCTTTACGTTCTCTAGTATTGAAAAATGATTCAAAATGTATTATTCTAGTATCTATACGAAGAGATATTAGGGAAAGGTCAATGTACTTTATTCCACGTTTATCTGGCGTAAACTATAGTAGCCTCACTTCGATTTTTTAAAACCCATTTGAAACTTTTGCAAAAAAAAAAAAAATGTTTGCAAAATATCTCAACTTTTTAGCAAATGAGAACAAACGTCATCTAAAACAATTTCAAGTTGATAGTATAAGTAGTTCTTCAGATATCCAGCAGACGGACAGACTTAGTCACACCATAAGGTCTCCTTTTTAACCGACTTCCCAAAAAGGAGGAGGTTATCAATTCGGTTGTGTTTTTTTTTTATATATGTTTGTTACCTCATAACTCCGACAATAATGAACCGATTTGAAAAATTCTTGTTTTATCTGAAAGGGATTGGATACTTGCAGATTGGTCCCATTTAAATTTTATCAAAATCGGTTACGAACTTTGGATTTTAAATCGAAATACCTGGAATTTGGCTATTTAGATGATTCTTTGATAATCGAAATTGCGTATTTTGCTTTTCTGCGATTTTGCAGTGGAGTTGTTAGGTGTGGGGCACCACTAAAAAGTGAAAAATAAAAAACTTTTTCCAAAAAAATACAACCGACTTCCAAAAAAAAAAAACACTACAAAGTAAAAAATTACTTTAATTTCGGAAGTCGGTGTCAAAAAACGAAGAAAGTAACAAAAACACCGACTTCCGAAATTAAAGTTATTTTTTACTTTGTAGTGTTTTTTTTTTGGAAGTCGGTTGTATTTTTTTGGAAAAGTTTTTTACCCATTTTGGTACGGAATACTAAAAAGGCGATGAAAGAATGAAACAAAAAACATGACATGACATGTTTTCTGACGACACCATTATACTTATTGTTCCGTTTATTCATTTTTAAAACTTATTTTCTACATTTAAAATGTTTCTTACAAAATACAAAAATAAGACACACATTAACGTTATAATTAATTATACATTATGTATATACATTCAGTGACGTGGAGGTCAAATGAGAGCCTATCAAAAATAATAACAGTAAGGTATAAAAAACCACTTGTATACCTCATAAAGCAAAACCTCTGGGTCAATAACAACTTAAACACTTGGACTAGTTTCATTTTAATAATTATCACTTTATCAGTACTAACATCTGTACCAACTGCCAACAGACCAAAATACACATACATAAGTATTTACCTTATACGTGGTACGAACAAAACAAGGGTGAATCCATTCAGTGCAGGTGATTTAGAGAAACACATGGGGGTACAGTTGATGTGGACGCGCTGGAAATTCGAACACAGACCATAAAATATTGTATTAAGGGACTGTTTAAGGCCGTACCCTGACCAAATAACCTTGAGCATTTTTTCCCTCAATAACAGCGCAAGAGATACAATAGCGAATACGCTCAAAATGTTGAATAAAATTGTTATAAAATCTAATATTGGTCGTTTGAAAAAAATACTTCTACCAAAATGTTCATAATTAAATTGCCTATCCATTAGTGTAAGTACAAAATCAAAATAATCGTTAGCTTTCGAGAAGATGCATGTTTTCAGTATTTTTTTCTCATTTCTGTGGTTTCGTTGTGAAGAGATTACTTAAACATTATACGTAGTAATAAAAAATAAAATCTACCATTTTGAAGCAAAGATTATGTAGAAATTTAATGTATTTTTTATTAGTTGATACTTCTTTTGCATAAAGAGTAGATAGCTCCAAAAAACTGCACAAAAAACGGCTAACGCTGCGTTTTGCTCGGGGACGCGCCTTATAGAGATGTTTATACATTTTTTGTAAAATCTAACAGTAATTCATAGTTCATCGACTCGAATGCAATCGACACTATACTTTTTAGCGTCTTTTTACAACAAATTTTGTTTAGCCCTAACGTTGACTTTCCAAATGAAAAAAAAAAACCCGCCTGATAATCTACATAGCCTTTTCCCATCTATATGTCGTGGATAACGATATCATTTATTAATTAGTTGCTGATTTGAGTATTGTAGTAGTGGGTAGTGGTAAACGCCGTGACGTCAGTTGTCAGTTGTAATAGCGGCACGTGGACAGAGTCGTGTTGGAGGGTGGGGCTTTGCCGAGCGCACTTTGGCTCGAGACACCAACTAGGACACTCTTCCAGAACGAAACTGTCGGTTTACCTATTTCAATTGTATTTACCCCTTAGAATAATAACGCATAGAAGCCGCGTCTAGAACAAAACCCGAGCAAAATCGTGTGTCCACTTCATTTTCTTTGTGTGCGTGAGCCGAATGTGTCTACGTTCCTCTAACGCACACAGATATAGCTTTCAGTGATACCATTACTAAGCCGTTACCCACAAAATATGGGAAGACGGATTACTATTTTGCTATCAAGGCAAGTATTTTATGTTGTTGGGAACTAGAAAAGGTAAACATGATTTTTCATGTAATATGACATATTTTTTCGGAAGGTATAATTCAATTTATTTCAAAATAAAAGGAAATACATCGCATAAAGAATGAGATATTGTTCAATGCGTTTAGAATGATTGATGGGTTATAATTATAAACAATGTTAAAACATCGGGTTTGATATGAATTAACAGTAAGTATTGTATTTTAAAATTACAAAAATGAAAAACATGAATGAAAGCAATGTGGGTATTTCTTCCTCACAAATAGCAACACTGTGTTATGACAAGTTAGGTTATTAGAATTTTGTTTTATTTATCGATTTACGTAAAAATAGTGCATAGAATGTGACTACTTATTTGTGAAATGTTATTTTATCACATTTTTTTGTTTTCCTGATGTGCTATAACTTCCTTTCACGCAACAAACTGTAATTTTCAATTATGTACTCGCGAGCTGTGTTCGACGGAACGTGACATTGAGTACTGACGGCCTGATGGCTAAGTTTGACGGATTAGGCTAAGTTTTAGTTGCCTCACTTTTTGCACTCGTACTAGGTTTCTATGCGTTATTATTCTAAGATTTACCCGTTATTAACTTTTTTAATGTCGGTGACCATGACAGTTTAAAACATATTGTTTTAACCGACTTCTTTAATCATGTTATAAATTAGAGTTCTTCTAACTCAACAGACAGATGTGTTGCTGGGGAGTTTGTTGGCCACTTCTTCTCCACAGCTAAAACACTAGGAAGTGGTGACGGGCGGACGTTTTTGGGGGACTGTCTATTTGTAAGCTTTGACATTCAAAGAGTACTACCACAGTTAATAAAGTAAGGTTAGTACTGTATTGAGTGTTATTAGTCTGCAGTGAATCCGATACCACCGAACCCAAGCGATGATGGCGCTATCGCTCAGCCGTCGCTGACGCCGACATGTATATATTGGGGTCGGCGCCCAGTTAAACCTGCAGCGCCACCTATCGGATCCAATTGTGAATTTAAACCATCCAAGAATCTACTTAAACAGAAAGACACAAAACATTTCATCCAAATGTTCAAAACTTGAAATTCTTTCACTAGTGCTCAACCTATATCGTTGGGTTATTTGAGAAGATGAAAGTTTGTATGTGGTTTACTTATGGGTAATCCCATCGGTCATACTGTGATTTTTTGTATCTCTCTCGCTTATCACAACCCGACCTTTTTCTTTTTTCGTTACCTCACTAAACTCGCGCCATCTGCCAGCAAATTCCTCGACCGTCCGTACCCGCCACTCGTGCGCAACTCAGCCATATGTCGCTCTGACGTCACTCGCACCTTGCATACAACATTATCATACGGCAGGGGTCGTACCGCGGGAATATACTGACCTTTATACGAATGTTATGTTAGAATTACTTGATTAGTATGTGGGTTTTTTATGGTATAAAACTGTCTAGATCTTGGTAGACTTGGTTGGACACACCTGGGTATTTTCGTAAACAAACGGTTGGACTTTTGTGTGTTTCAATGCTTTCATTGAAAGTTGATGGATACTTTGGTAGTATTAAAATCTAGTTTTTTTTTTTCAATCTGTATAATCCACTGTTGGGAAAAGTCTCCCCCATTGCCTTACTCGTTTCGGTGTGTGGAATGAACAATCTGTTGTAAACTTCTCTAAGCCGTAACGAAAGCGTTTCCTAGGCCTTTCTTCGTAGACGTTAACTGTAATATAGTTTTTATTAGTTATTTTATATTTGGCTTTGCTTTACTACTCATCTTTCTGTTACCTTACACAAGTTACAGCGTTTACATTGAAAGGTCGACATATCTTACTCTTCTAAAAATTTGATTTGGGGGTAAAATCTAGCGAAGTCAAATCTCTTTTGGATCCTAGACATCCTTAGGGGTTTTAATAAATGTGCCAATTTTCGTATATGTAGGTTAAACAGGTTTTGAGTTATGAAGGGGTCAAAAGTAACTATAAATGGTACGCGTAACACACTGCTGCTGCGTCGCCAGTTCCTTTTCTTTGAGCTTTGGCTGGACACGCTGCCGCGTGTCTATATTAAATCAAGATACATAATGAAAAATAATGAAAAGTTAAAAGAAATAATATAATTGAATTCAAGGAAGCATTCAGCCGTCCAGTTCATTTTGACATTTATTTCCTTTTCAATATTACAACCTTCCCTTGAGAAACAGTTGATATTACAAACAATTTTCATTTAAATATCAATCAGTTTTCCAGCGTGGCATTGGAAAAATGTTCATTGAAATCAATAAAATCCTTCATTATTTATTTACCAAGACTTCATACAGACAAACAGTTCTCTTTAGACGCGGAAACAGGTGTTATGCTAAGTGTAAGATTCGGCCAGCAGATGGCGTTGGACAGGTGCACCACAGATTACTTAAATTACACCGACTTCCAGCCTTCGTTCTCTTAGCACACACACATGTAACGAGCTCTTTCACACAAAATACATCGAACTTTAGAAGTGTTACCCGCAATTAGCCCTTAAATGGATGGATTGATTTTGTGAAAGTTTATATAGCTAGAAATAACTTTTTAGAGATTATCTGACCCGTGTCCACTCCGTTGGTCGGTATTTTTCAGGTTAATATATTCAAAAATAACGTAGCTGTCTATTGGTTAAAAAAAAATCAAAATCGGTTCAGTAGATCCAGAGTTTACCCCTTACAACCTTTCAAACTTTATAATATTAGTAGAGGTTTGTCATGAGTTTAGTTTAAAAATGGATGATTTGAAAAATAGGAGAAGATTAAATAGTCCTTGCTTTGAATGTGAAAGCGGTGACCACTGAGATGACTGATAAAAGAGATGTATGAAACAATACATGCTGCGATAACTACCATTAAATTAGGTTGAGAGGAAAGAAGGATTCGGGAATAGATGATATAGCTAGAATTGGAGTGAATACTAATATGACGACTCATCGAAAAGAGTATAGGAAAAGAGTAACGCTACTAACAAAGAAGAGAGATAGATAAGTACATATAGAAGAAAGAGAAGTATGAAAGAAGAAGATTTGATGATCCAAGATATGATGATATCTGATTACAAATAAATTGCATAATAGGAGCAAGATGATAGTGGCATAATTTGGTCCACAACTCAAACTTAAACAAATGCGAGTGCGAGATACAACGGGTGCACGCAGCTAAGTCTCAGTAATGGGACGCCGTTGCCTCCTTCTGCGAAGCAGTCATGCTAGTGAAGGAGGTGGCGGAGAGGGAGAGGAGACCCTCTCGTCCCGGCCGCCGTGGTAGACGCCGCGGGCGTCGGGGGCACCCACCTGGTGACCTCCGGCCACCGTAGGCGCGGGCCTGTGGACGGCGAGCTATGGGTGGCCCGCCGTCCGTCCGTCTAGTGACGAAAGGCCGTGTCGACGGCGCGTTAGTGTTCCACGCGCGCCTCAAAGAGAGTCAGCACACAGAGGGGCCGAAAGGGCCGACGCCTGCCGGAGTCGCGGTATTATTCGCAAGAGACACCGTGGCTCAATGAAGGAACATGGATGGGCTTTAGTCAGTAGAAGTCTGACACTCCCTCCCGCTACACCCAGAGCGGGAGGAGTCATTGGATGATTTTCCACCCCTAAAAAAAAAAAAGCTAAGTCTCAGTATTGTATTGAAGCAGACAGGTGGTAGCACAGATATCGTTAGCATATTTTTTGTTTCATTTTTTGAGCTCGTTGCTAAGAATCTTGTTTGTCTTATTTTTGGCTGGGTTAGGCTGAATTTTAATTTGTGGATCGCACCAGCTGGGAGTCGCATACAGCTGGACTGATTCAATAAATTTAAATAACGTACTAATCTAACTTTTGAGCCTCATGCATGAAATGGCTTTGCAAATTTTGTAAGACAGACGATAGAACATTTTCTAAGTGTAGTGTCTGTTGTTGCTTCTTTAGTATTTGTCTCATTCTTTTTTTTTGTCAGCTAAGCGTTACTGCCTGCTTTGGAACGTTCAAAAGAAGCTATTTTTATGCATGACTTTTGTCTTGATAATGCTTCTAATTTCTTGGGGAAGGGCTCGAATATAATTATTAAGATGACTTAGATCATAATGGACTATGCTTAAGGAAATCCTAGGTCTATTTGCATAATTAATCATGAATTCTTCAATCATTCTCGCTGTAGTAGCAATTAGTTGTGAATGCAGAATTGATGATTGACATGACGTGATTTATTGCGTTTCTGGGTTGGCACTGCAACTAAATGATTAGATAAGTTTGTGAGCACCAACTGTGTGTGCTGTCGTGGTAGTATTATACTCGTAGCGTTTTAAAGCTAAACTTGAGATAGATAGTTCATTTTGACAGTCATTTAACTGATGATCACATTATGGTCTGATGAATTTCAACTATATTCTCCAAATTCCATATACAATAGCTTATTTCCACATACAATATTATAGCTGCCTGGATTATAATAGCCATCACAATAATCTAAACATTAATTTGCTAACACATTCCAAAAATTCCATTGCATTTTCCAATATCTTCCATTTAGTCCTACGACGAACAGAACACGTATCATAAACAACCCTGACCTTGGTATAAACAAATCATTAATTTATTATATTCAAAACAATCCCTAGAAGACGAGAACATGAATGAACCACAAAATTGATATAATTTATCATTTCGCTTCACCGGTGCGCAGGAGTTGTTTTTTGGGCGGGCGCCAACAAGCTTCTGTACTTGGAACAAACAGTTCCTTACGTTTCTTTTGTGAAGTAGTGACGATGTTTTATCGAAATTATTATGATATAATCAGATAATATTTTTAGGAAGTTTATAAGAATTTGTGGAATTAGCTTTTGATGGTGACAATTTATTTGTTTGTGTCTTTAATTCTGGTAATCTGTTTTATTTATTGTGAGAAATCTGTTATTCTTGACTCCAGCGTGATCTGACTGGTCATGAAGTTTTCCCAGCTATATCTTCTTAAAAGTACTACTTCTCATAAGAATTTCCTCCGAACTCAAGTCTCTAATAATGTTAGGACCGTTACGTTCAATCAGGCACAATTTGCTTTCCATACGAACATGATTTTGACTGTTTGCTTTTTTCTTTCTTCATATTTCTGCATTAATTTTACTTTCTCATTCACCAGTAATACTTGTTCAAGTTCATTTGTTATCAGCATGCCTTCATAGTCTAACACAAAAAATTGTTGACTGTATTGCAGTGTCTCAATGATTCAAAATTCTTATGCTAACCCAGTATCGTAGGAAAGCGTACCTACAAATAAAAATGGCTCGCGCACCCAACGCGTCGTGTGTCTAAATATAAACTCTCCATGTTTTTGTGCACTGTTTTTACTAATTAGCTTATATATATGTAGGTTTATTAGCTGATCGGAAATAAAGAGTTTTATTGTGTTCTCTTGAAGAGGATTCTAGGTTTTGGGAGCTTCAAAGAATGGTAGTTTCAAGTATACATACTTTGTTTTTATTTATAGACTAGCTGTCCCCCGCGGCTTCGCTCCCGTTTTACCCGCACAGTTCCCGTTCCCGTGGGATTTCCGGGATAAAAACTATCATAGGTCCTTCCTCGGGTCTCAAGCTATCTATGTACAATTTCATCCAAACCGGTCCAGTAGTTTCGGAGCCTATTCAAATCAAACAAACAAACAAATCTTTCCTCTTTATAATATTAGTGTAGATAAGTTAATTTTGTTTTCCATGTTACTTGTCCAGTCTGTGCCAAAAGAGGATTGGCAGCTTCATGTAAGTTTCTACAAATTGCCAACAGCAATCTATTAATTGGAGATGGTAATTATGGCAATACTCCATATGACCGGTAATTCTCATGAATGATCACTGATAGTAACATGCTCACTAAAACACGTAAACACGATTTCAATGATGTTTATGACATGATCGAAGTTATTAAACACCAAGAAATCGTACAACGTATTTTCGGAAATTCATTCAATCTTTCATCCCAATAATGATAATCAAGATTCGGATTAATGAAAGGCCAAAATTGTTTATACGTAAGTAACATGCCCTTGGAACATATCACAAAGACTGCTCGTTTAAAGGAACAATAAAAACGCAGTTGTTTTTTTTATACAGAACGGGGAAACTCTTGGCCCATATCTCACCTGATGGAAAGTGATGATTAGGCCGAAGATGGAAGCAAGCTTTACCCGGAATCCTCTAACACAGAGGAACTGGCTATCATACCTCTAACTGTCGGAACACAACAATGCTGTTAACATTGTTGTTATGGCGACAGACTTAGACAAGATGGTGGTAGCTTACCAGGCGGACTTAGATCAAATTTGCCCCCGCTGGGAATCGAACCCGGGACCTCTGCGTCTGAATCAGGTGGTATAACCACTAGACCACGGAGGCGGTTAGTGTCACCTGTTTAACACCACCCGGGGACCACGTATAGGGATTCGCTGAAGGGTATTCTCCTACGGACACGGGTGACTCGGCCCCCAAATGATGATGATCCGTTCACACTGACTACCAGTTGGCTGTTAACGGCATGGCTTCTGTTCCTTAAATCGTACAAGTATAAATCATTAAACATTTTTTGATAACGAGTCTTCGGCATACAATGAATTAAATGGTCTCAATGACTGTATAAAAAAAAGAAGTAGGTATATGAATTACTAGCTGACCCATGCCCACTTTGTTGGATGGTATTTTTCGGGTTAATATATTTTGCCTATGACATTCACAAATAAGGTGGCCGTCTAATGGTAAAATTATTTTCAAAAGCGGTTCCATAGATACAGAGAATACCTACAATCACACGAACTTACAAACTTAACCTCTTTATAATATCAAGCATGCTTACTAATCAGATTTATTTAGGGTTCCGTAGCCAAATGGCAAAAACGGAACCCTTATAGATTCGTCATGTCTGTCCGTCTGTCTGTATGTCTGTCTGTCTGTCCGTCCGTCCGTATGTCACAGCCACTTTTCTCCGAAACCTTAAGAGCTATGCTGTTGAAATTTGGTAAGTAGATTTATTTCGTGAACCGCATAAAGATTTTCACACAAAAATAGAAAAAAAAACAATAAATTTTGGGGGTCCCCATACATAGAACTAAAACTACAAAAATTTTTTTTCGTCGTACCCATACGTGTGGAGTATCTATGGATAGGTCTTCAAAAATGATATTGAGGTTTCCAAGATCATTTTTTTCTAAACTGAACAGTTTGCGCGACAGACACTTCCAAAGTGGTAAAATGTGTCCCCCCTCTTAACTTCTAAAATAAGAGAATGATAAAACTAAAAAAAATATATGATGTAGGTACATTGTAAACTACCAGGGAAAATTGGTTTGAACGAGATCTAGTAAGTAGTTTTTTTTTAATACATCATAAATCGTAAATCGCAACTTCTGCTTACGGAACCCTCAGTGCGCGAGTAGGTACGACTCGCACTTGGCCGGTTTTTTGTTTTTTTCGTTAGTCTTACTCTTAACTATAAAGTTGAACCTGATAGTATATTTTGTGACATTTCGTCAAATTATAGAAGATAAAATTTAATACTTAGATCTGACCTGATGATCCAGTATAGAATGGGATCTCAAGCAAAACGCAAGAACGGTCATATAAAACAAAACACCTTCGATCGGGAAAGCGAGGAGAAGCCAAATAATTGAACCAAGGAAGGAAGAACAATAGAGATTAAAATATCTATGTATTTCCTTCATCAATTACCTAACGTATTTACTACATAGGACTTAAAAACCCCAGAAACAGTTGATAAAATAATTTATTTAGTTAAGAACTGCCAATCAAAATCGGTAACTACGGATTGTTATTCACGATATGACGTCGGCAAACAACGTAAAAGCAAGGTTCTTTAACGCGTTGCCAAGAATGTGGATAATAATTGTAGCTTTAATTAGAAAATAACACGATCCAATCAATCAACCTGGCTCTACGTATCGCTTTCGAAGGCTAGTTCTTTTGCCATCAATCATTGGTTCATCAGCTTCGTGGACTAGGCCTGTTGAATGAGTATTTTGGTGAAAATAAAAAAGCTTTGTCTCAAAACTCATCTTTGTGTTTGTAGTTCAGCTCCTTCTCTCAAACTGTCCTGGATATATCCAGTTTCGACTCCTGGAACTCTATACAAAGTCACTTTTTACTTGCGATTGCCGAAATTTTAAAATGTACAAAGATCAGAATTCATTTTTGAATTTTCGACAGTCTTTGTCCTTGTGTCCGTGGTTATTGAACTTACAAAAACTATTTCATACTCCTTGAGGTTATGGTCTTTGGAACACTTGTTTTTCAAAAGATTATAGGTAAGAGTGTGTTGTTGTATGTAAGCTTTCAGTTATATTTATGCGCTTATGTGAAACTGTTTTCCAATATTTTCTCAGTAAGCCCACTTAAAATCCTGTTTTTCTTTGTACCTATCAATACCGACAAAAAATAGTCTGTAACCAAAGAACACTAACCAATGAAGACTGACTGAGTGACAGCTCTGTAAATACGAAGTTGTAGATCACACCGTGGGGGGTACGAGAAACAGAGATCACGTGATGAAATGTGGCTGCGAAGGATGCTGGAGAAACATGTTGTTGATGAGTCAGTCGCTATTGTGGATCACTAGATGTTTTTTTGTAAATAGGTTAATGTTTTAATTAGTTGAACTTTGCTCTTTTCTGGAGGCTTCTCGAGAGAGACTTAAGAAAAAATTATATCTTCAAAGCAATCTTATTTCATTGTTATCTACATCATCTTCAGTTATTTCCTATAGCTATCATCATCCTTGCGTTTGCCTCGTCTACTCGGTTTCTTCCATTCATCTCTATTAGTCGTCATGTCAGCTCTAGTCGACACCGTTCCAGCCGCATCATCTCTTATTCAATCCAACCATCGTTCCTTTGTTTTTCTTCTACTGTTAAAATCATCCAGTATCAAACATTTTCCTGCCGTCAAAACATAAATTAAATAACTTGTGTAAAGGCGACAGTAGTAACGATATATTTTTATCTCAACGCTGATAAAAATAAAGTATCAGCTACCGTTTGACCTTTGTGTGAGTCATACTAGCGTATACTTCCCGGGTTAGCTGTATTTACCTACTACTGTTGCCATTTGATCGCTCTTCCATTTCACAATATGTTTCCTGGAAGAGTTAAAATGTAGTACTTCAAGTTCAACAAAAACATCAATTCATTCATAAGTCGCGAGTATTTTTTCGTCAAATTCACTGCTGTCTCTTGAAGACAAGTCAATTTTTCGTAAGAAAATAAAATGTATTAGGAATAACAGATAAAAGACACTCTAGTTTTATTTTTTGTTGCTCTCAGTTAAACTTTTAAAACGATCTCGACCTCTCTCTGTGTCTCTGACTCACCGTGTCCCTAATTAAACTACAGCTACTTCACCAAACCTAACGTGGGAAGTATCCCTACACCTCCATCATTCAGATCCGGCAAGTCAATATAAAAACAATACATCTACTGGATCACCTTCAGGCTGAGGTCAGGAATTATCGCCAGTAGCTATCGTTTCCATGAAAACTTTTATTTTTAAATAATGGTCTCTGGCTTTGTTCTCAAAATCATATGGGGCACTGTTATTCAGGGCTTGTTACAATTTAAGGATTTGTTAATAATTTAAGCTTCAATGAAATGCAGCTTAATTCCCCGTTAAAAAGGTATGATTATTATTTTACTATTTATTTCTCAGCCACGTGGTCTATTACATATAATTTAGTGATCATTTACTGAATTTGGCATCTTAGAACACATATGCGGTGTCAGTAGTAAGAATAAGAAGTAAATTCAATGCAACATACATGCAAACTGGATTATCTCATTAAATAAAGCTGCTTATTGATTCTAGGAATGTTCTGAAAATAATTCACCGGTATACCTAATAATATCCGATAGCTCGCTTTTACCTTTATAAATATCCACGTACAAAACAAAATAACTATACAATTCTCCGATAATCATAAACATTTGATTTTCTAATAGTAGATCTCACAAGCTCAACTGATAAATATATCAGGTTGTAATAGTTTACACTTTACTACGCAAACGCTAATACAAAACTAAGTTTACTATACAGAGATAAATTCAATACATTAGGACTTCTAGAATTCTTACAACTGTTTTATGTTGCTCGTGGAACCGCTGACGTGTCTGCTTATTTATTCACTTTGAAGTATACAAGTTTTAGTTCATGGTTCCCACGTCTGATTAATATTAGTATTGCTTTCCTCAATGTTAGGTTTCCTCTCAGATTTATAACTTAGATCATATTTGATTCCAATAAGTCTCTGCATACGGTAAGCTTTAAAAAACATTCCTGTTACACCAAGAAACCTGATGAATCAAAAACCTTATCAGATTTGGCACCTGGAATAAAGGAAAACATAAATAAATAAATTACGAATCTGAGAAAACCAATCAATCATACAATACAATAAAGTTGGAACTTCCACCATTCCTTAACAGACTGAAAACTAAGAAACTCAATCCACTAAAGTCCCAGAATTCCATACTCGGAACAACAATGTTTGACTAAAACAATGCTGTCTTCCCGAACGCTTAGCATACGCGTTGTATGCTAAGCGTGTGACATAGAGCACCCACGCTCTATGCACTGACTGCCGTGATATCATTCGACTAGGAATTTGGAAGGAAAGAGGATATGACAAAATGGATTGAAAACCGAAGAGAGTATAGACTAGAGGAATCGAAAACAACGATGAATGGTTTGTGTAAAAGGAAGAATGAGGAAGATTACTGTGATGGCTTGTTGAGACGTATGAAAACACTGTGTGGACAACAGACGTAATTGGGATAACGACAAGATAACGATGAGGATAAATTTGTATTAGAAATAGGGAGTACAAAAATCAGTACTGACTTTTTTCTATCTAGCCTTAATCTTAAAGAGTCCAACCTCTATTTTGGTTTTGGGTTTTGGGGTGGTGATATCATACATATTTGATGATTTGCAACGCAGATTCAATATCGGCTGAACGATCATAACTTCATATTTAAATATGAATTCATTCTTTATTTGCCACAGATATACTCAGTACACGTCTGAATTCTTTCTATGTTCCGAGTGTTGCACTGAGTTATGCAGGATAAACCTCTAGAATTTAGTGGGCTTGTCTGTAATGATAGAGGTATTTATTGAAATGACCTGGTTTGTCATCTCGAGGTATTTTGTCATTGTCCTTTTGGTCATTTATATTTTAAAGACGGTGGTAGGTTATCTCTTATGTGACACTTTAGAACGACAGGATATATTTTTATAATTTTTGTTACCATATATTATATCAGATTCTTATGCCTTCCATAATCATCCTACTGTCCTTGGACCAATTTATTTGGAAACGGCACATCGTGTCTTCTACTATTTTAAATATCTTTGCCTTTATTTCAATATTCACTTCCATCATGCTTCCACCCTAGCCATACCATTTTTTATAGATTCTATAATTATATTGTCTCATTAAATCTCTATCACCATCTATAACCATCATCATTCATACTAAACATCTCTCAAGACTTCCAACTTTTCACGTTTTCAACTTCCTGGTTCGAAGCTGAAATTCCCAATAATTAAAAATACAAAGTCGCAAAGCTTGTGTTCATGAATCATATGATCTTAAAATAAACTGGCGCTTGTGCACTGTACAAACAAAATAATTTGCCAGAAATAAAAGCGTTTGGAACTAAATTATTATCTCGTTACGTTGAGTTAGATCTAGATCAAACGATATCTTGTGATGTGTAGATGTTTGTCTTACATTTGGATATCTTTACATTTCGTTCTGTTGAAGTAGAGGTCAGAGGCAGTATGTTAACTTCATGATTTTTTAAATGAAAATACCTTGAACTTATGCAAATCATTAAAATAAGTCCTTTAATAGCTTTTAAGGTGCATCCACACTGCAGTTACTTTTTTTGGAGCAACGTTTCTAAGTGTTAGTGGGCAACATCCGATAGCAAAAAGTTATTTGTTGTTAGTATATAAGTTAGTCAAAAGTTGAAGAATATTAGGTGTGGATGCACCTTTAGACTTTATAGCAAAACATTTCTTGCTTATGCGAAGAAGATCACTTCTTGCAAATACGTTTGCTATGTTTAGTTCAATTATTTGTGAAATGATCGTAATTTTAACAAAATACTTATATCGTCCAATCAGCCACCAACGTCTTTTGAATAAACAGTCACTTATCTACACAGTAGTATAACTCAATAATCTGGTATCTGAATACCGTTCCTCCTGAGTGCGAGACGTATAAAAACTCTAAAGTTACGCTCGCAAAAAAATATATGCTTCTGCGTCGTATTTTTTGCTAACACTTTTTGAGCAAGGACTTTCAGTGCATATTTGTGTAAAAAGCTAAACCCATCCAGAATTATTTGTTGACTATGATTTAAGTCAGCACGTCCAAGGTAATTTGCGTGTAAACTCTGTTTTGTTAACTTGCTGTTTTAATAGATTTTTTAAATGGATGGATGGATGGGACGTAACCTACCTTGACATCTCTCAGCCTTGAGCTATGTGCATAACTATCAATCGTTCCTTCTAACATTGCTATAGTTTTGTGCTTCGTTTTTTACATCTTCACTTATTTTATTTCAATTTTCCTTGCAAGATTCTTTGTTTCCTCAGATTGAAGTCAAAGCATAGCAACCGACATACTCTTTGTCAGTAAACTTTTTGTTTATAGCAATTATTATTTGCATAATATGCAATATGCATGCATTGCATTTGCGGCATACTTATACAAGATAGGAAAGGCAAATCAGGAAAATAGTTACGGTTTAACGTAGGCGATGCTTGATGGTGGCATCTCAATTATGCATCGAGTCGACGCGACGTTTATAGCTGTCAACTTATTACTTAAGATGCATTGGCGCCGATCTGTAGGTTTGGAAAAGCTTTGTTTAAATAGGTTTAGGACACTATCGTTTTTTTTTTTTTTTTTTTTTTTTTATGCAAAACGGGGAAACTCTTGGCCTAAATCTCACCTCGTTCTTCAGATCCGTGTCTATGACTCTTTGTTTCTATTATTAAAACTTATGATTTTAAGAAAGTTTCAAGTTCTCTGAGATTATGCTATGCACTAGCAAAACTCAAGCATAAACATAATCACTAATCAGCCTATTATATTTTCACAGCTAGGACATAACCGTTGTTATTGGGAGAGCACACAACAAATCTAATGCATCAGTTACGTTCAGTAGCTCAACTGCAGCCACAAGTAGAGGGATTACCTAAAGTTGGTGCATTGTTGTCAAGCCTCAGAAGGTTACATTCATACTGCATTTATTAAATCATTAGTTCCATATTTTCTTGTGACTTCACTTCCCTTTAACTGCTCCGTTGACCTCGCGAATGCTGAGCGCGGGGTCCTGGGTTCAATTCCAAGGTCGGACAAAAAGTTTTATTTGGTTTTATTTTATTTATCCACTAGCTGATGCCCGCGGCTTTGCCCGCGGCTTTGCCCGCTTGCAAAATTATATATACTAAAATCTTCCTCGAGAACCACTCTATCCATTAGTGACAACATCATGAAAGTCGGTGCAGCAGTTTTTGAGTTTAATGCGAACAGACAGACGCAGTTGAGGACTTTGTTTTATAATATGCACTTTTAGGAATGTCACTGTGACAGCCCGGAGTTTGGAGGTTGCTGGTGGTTCACCTCCATGCCTCGGGAAGCAAGTTAAGCCGTTGGTCCTGCGCGAGATCCGAGGTCCTGCTCCTCTCTGGTCGTGTCGGATAGTCGTCACATCGTAGTTTTAGAGTGGTGGAAGAGGGATTGATCTGTTTTTGTGCAAATGCTTGTGCATTATATCTCCGACGCCGATGGCTAGTCTCTGTTGAGATGATTAGCTACCATGACCGGTCAGGTGGACTATTATTATGACTTCACATAGTGTTTCACACCAGATTTTTCAGCCATGAGATTATACTGCCGAAACCGATCCTTATTGCAATCTATCGACTCACAATTTAACTAACCAGCCATGACATCAGATAGGAACAAAGAAAGGCAATTTACAAACACTGCAGAGCATTGTGAACTAATAGCGTCAGATGTAAGTGACGATGTGATGCCTGTCTAGATAATATAATGAGCGGAATGTTGGGCGATTAGTGGGATCATTTGTCTTACATTGTTTAAATTACAGGATGATGTTATGTAGCAAGAATTTTAGCGTTTCCAAACGTCTTTTGTAATGCGCACAGCAAAGGAGTGGAACTCTCTGCTTGCGACTGTATTTCCGATCGCTTACAATCCTAATCAAGAGATTAGGGTTTTAAACTTTGAAGTCAAAGTTAGAGTGAACAGGCTCCTTCTGGGTAAGCTCGCTCCATCGTAGACTTTGTTTTTGTCATCTCTGACCAAGACCGGAGTCAAGAGCAAACCCATCTCAAATAAAAATAAAAAATTGGTTTTCAATAGTTTTTAGCTTATTTTTCTACGATATCTAGAGAATTTGTTGGATTTTCTACGATATCTAGAGAATTTGTTGGATTTTCTACGATATCTAGAGAATTTGTTGGATTTTCTACGATATCTAGAGAATTTGTTGGATTTTCTACGATATCTAGAGAATTTGTTGGATTTCCTACTGGAGCAGATTATACTAAATCCGTTAGTTAGGTTTTGTGATCTTGGACAAGGCTTTTGACAAAGTCGGTAAGCTTCTGAAGTTAAAGTTTTAAAGTATGTTCGTGAATTGCAGCTGCTTAATTGTGCCATACTCTTTGTCCACTTAATTCATCTGCCTAGCCTTTTCCCAACTGTATTGGGGTCGGCTTCCAGTTTAACCGGATTCAGCTGAATACCAGGATTTTACGAGGAGCGGCTGCCTACCAGACCTCCACAACCTATTATCTGGGAAACACGATATTTCTTGGCTAGACTGGAGTCAGATTTATTGGCTGCTGACAATCCGTATCGACAGCCAAAGATTTATAAATGACAGCCGGGACCAACGGCTTAACGTGCTTTCTGAGGCACGGAGAAAACTCTGTATGTAAAGTTGGTCACCCATCCATAGACCAACCTTGGTAAGCGTTGCTTTACCTTGAAGATCGACCCATGCGGCTGTTATTATTTAGCCACGAGCTCCTCTTTTTCCACTTAATTAATTCATCATAATGATGATATAGCCACTCTTCTAGCGAATTTTGTTTGTGATCTTTGTTCAATATTTCCGGGTTTCATTAAGAGCTTCTTCTGTATATTGCGCATAATTTGAAATGCAACATTGTTGATATCTCTATAGTGATGTTAAAATTCGGTTCTAACGCCTGTTGACTCACAGGATCTAAGTGACAGTGCCAAGCCCCGTCATCCTGCAAACAATGACAACACATACATTGTCTCACTGACATACAATATGGTACATAGACACAATGTTTAGCAGCTAGACTAAGTCATTGGTGACTTTCCTGATTTGTTTGTTGATTTTGAATTCGATATTTTTGAACGCTAACAACCCTAATGTCTTCAAAGTTAGAGTGAACAGGCTCCTTCTGGGTAAGCTCGCTCCATCGTAGACTTTGTTTCTGGCATCAAGACTGGAGTCAAGAGCAAATCCAAATCAAATAAAAAGGCTATCATTGGTAAAAAAGTAAGGGTTGAAGACTTAGATGGAAGACTAAATTAGCAGTCGTAGCACTTGGAGGGGTCGTGGTAAGAACATGACTGATAAAGATGATGCTAATGAACAGGATTTTGCAGTTGTAATGTTTCGTTTTATATAACAAAAACTGACCCGTGCCTACTTCGCTGTGCGGTATTTTCTCTAGTCTGGTTAATATATAGCCTATGACACTCACAAATAAGTTAGCTTCCCATTGGAAAAAGAATTTTCAAAATTGGTTCAGTAGACCAGACCCAGACCCAGAGATTACCCCTACAATCTCCCAAACTTTACTGTTTATAATATTACATAGTTGCAACAATATTGATGTTTTGGGATATATGCATTATCTTTAGGTATTCGATATATCAGCAGTGATATCATACAATTCAGAAGGGGTCTGAGTTTAGGGTGGCTGTGGGTAAACTGATCATCTCAACAAAGAAGTCTATACTACAACATGATCTCGAGACTATATCTTGACACAACATTGTCAGGATAACAGTTACAGTAACATTACTGTAATTGTCTATGGGGTATATGCTCCTGAATGCTTGCTCATAGTTAAGACAGTCAATGACAAACCATCCATTAGATCTTCAATATGTTAGCAATATGATAATTTTGAGCTAGATCAAGTTCAATTTTCTCTAACAGGTTAGTCAGAGATGCAAAAAGTTTTGAAGTTGTCTTGTGATGATTGATTATATCATCGCTTACTTCATCTTTATTTGCTTTTGATTTTGATTCGACTATTTCTTTATTGACTTGACTTTTATTGTCAATTTTATAAATTCCGTAAGACTATGATGCTGACAATAATTGTGTGACAATATGGAATCTATTGACGAGATTTCTCTCTGATTTACAAATGATTCATACAAATAGCAGGAAAATGGGTTCCCTTTATTCAATATTATTGATGTTTCCGAGAACATAATACTTTGAAATTAAAGTAGTTGGAGTATTTTTTGGCAACACTTCACTTCGCTAAAGACTTGGTTGTGATTTATGTGATGGTTTCCATTCATGGTATTTCATAAATGTTTCCTCTTCTTAAAGATTGATTTGGGTGGCTTTGGAGAAGTGTACCTCTTATCAATAAAAAGTAAATTTAAACATGGTCGATCTCTTCCAAAAAAACCTAAATCTCCACTCCCCGAAGCAACAGCAATCAATAACCATTCAAAAAGTTATATCATCGAGCCGTTCTTAAAACTGCACCTCCAAGAAATGTTCTATAAATCATTGATTTAGTAAATACGCCCAACGCAGTCAATTTCACGGGAAAATCTACTCAGAACTAGTTATATAAAAAGAGAATGTTCGACGAAATTGTAATTATAACTGGGAAAGAGAGTTGAGAATCTGGGAAGTGAGCCAGGAATACACCCAACTAGCAAAATCAGTGCTTATAACGATCTCAAGACTACTTTTATTTTTGCTTATAAGAAACTTGTAGCATGCTACAAAGCTGGATTTGGGCGCAGTTATAGAAGCGTTTATTTCTATAACTATCTTATAATCAACTTATAAAATGTTACTAAGCCCTATAATGTACTTGACGAAGCGCAATAGCTTCTATATTGATATGAGCCTACACAATTACAAGTACAAACGCTCTTATTAGTATCTGGCATAAGTATCATACTAAAGCAAACTTGTTTATATGGCACTAGTAATGTACTTAATAATGAGTTATAAGTATATTTTATTAAAGGTTATCTTTGTTGTTGCTTCGGCTTGTGGTGCCGGTTGTTTTTTGATAAATATTTAATAAAAACGTAAGTAAGATTGCTATTACTAGATATTATTTTGTACTATTGTAAAACAGAACTAATAATGTATGGTAAATATAGTGTGTGAAGTCTTGGGGAAGTCATATTTACTGTAAATGTGTACCGCAATGTAGTTATTTTTACGATGCCCTTCGAAAAATAGCACATTAGTACATTGTTGTAAATAAATTATTTCATTAATTCTAATGAATATTCGCCATGTTTTAAAATTGCTCTTCATAAAGTATTTTATAGAACCATTGTAAGTAAATTAGTACTTATAGCAGTCTCTGCCCAAATAACTCGCCTCCATTTTAAAATAAATTAGGGTTCCCTTGAAGTCTGCCTGCTAATGATTGATTTTCATTCTTTTTTAGGATTTAATTAACAAGATGGTTGCATTTCTGGATGTCTACTGTTTTTGACAAAATCTTCATTGATTTTACTTAAAAATATGAGATGGCCTTGGACAAAAACACATTTTGTGTTATCCGAAAGCTGGAATGGGTGTGGATTCCCAGTTTATTTATAAAATATGTATAATACAATATATTTTCTCAAAACGAAGACTGTATAATACAATATATTTTTTAAACTGAATGTCAAAAAAATGGCTGACGTTTACTAATAAAGTGTTTAATCTACTAACTTATAAGCTTTTTTGATCTTATATCGCTCTTTTTAAGTACTATTAGATTGATAAAAGTCTCAAGCAAGATTATGACGACAAAAACTTATAGTCGTCTAGCCAAGTATGTTACAATATCTCTTTCTCTCAGAAAATGCTACTATTGGATCAAAATATTATTCAGGATTATTTAGTCTTACTGCAAACAATTATAGAAGACTTATTCCTAAAAGTGTCCTAAAAGATAATCTTGTAGTTAACTATAAGACTGAGATATAAAGGCAATTAGTCTTGAGGATATCTGTGCTTGTGAAATGCTATTACTAGAAAATAAATCCTATAAATGATTGAGAGGTCAGTCTTGTAGCAAACTATAAGACCGAGATATAAAAACTAATGCACTTGAGTATGTTAAGGCTTGGCAAATGCTATTATAAGTTAAGGAGTCTACCACAATGCCTTTATAAGAACGTTATTAGTAGTGATAGACTTATAATCTTTCTTTATAGGATTACTTTGCTTGTTGGGCATGCTTCAAATTTCAATGAAATTAATATGCTGTAATATAATTATCATTTTGGTAGATTGCTTTGAGCTGAATGACGCTAAAATTGATAGAGGAAATTAATGAAGATAACAATTAGATAATTCTAGTTAGTTTTTTCTTTAAGGAAAAACTGAACGAAATTTTTTATTTGGGGAATAAATGAGATAGTAATGCGGGTTATCCCCGAAAGCTACTTTTAGCAAAAACTAGAATAAAGTATCCATGACTTTAATAGTATAAGACCGATAGAAATACTATTGTACACCGAAACTAATTACAATAAGAGCTTAGGAACGAATAAGCTTTTGATTATGTAACAATGGGCTGTCTGAAGAAGGTTCTCATTTGATATTATAAAGGGCACATTTGTCGAAATTGTTTAGCTTTTGAGCTTCTGTGCTATGGTTAGCAATTTCGATTCTCACACGAAACAAATAAAACCACAGAAAATAATAAACAGTGAGGCTAGATTTGTAAATTAAATGCTGGATTAACAGTAGTAAAATTGTACTTCCTTAACCCATGGTACCAACAATAAAGCTGATTTTTACTAGTATTTCGCTCTCGTGTGGATTGGAATGTGTGATTGCACTGCTACGCATGAGCACCATGACACGTCCGAACACAATCCCGAATAAGTTCCAACTGCTTTCAGCAAAACACTTCAAATAACTAAACATGTAATGTTTGAATTTGGCGGAACATCAAAATTTGTAACTATCATAACTTTGAAGTCTTATTGGTTATATGGTGATTTTGGCCAAGCTAACGGAAAGCAGAGTAAGGCTGCGTTTTCTTTAAGATAAGATAATTATATGGCTGATATCTCGAAATAATAAACGGGCAAACTTCTTTTTTAATTGTACATATTATTATTGCTAGGCTTACATTTGACCACAATCTCACCTGATGGAAAGTGATGTGGTCGTTGATGGAGTATACTTTGATAAAGTAGAAGTCAGTACAAAATTGAATCATTAATATTCATAGCTTTTCAACAGCTCTCTGACTCTGATAGCAAAATAATAATTTTGCTTATAGAGTATTGCACAAGACTTAAACATTCAAATACACAGACCTTGCAACATGACCGCAACACACAAATACTAGAACGTACTGAAAGCTCACCTAGGCATGTCTTGCATCTAAAACTTCTATTAGTAACAACACGTCGATAATAACACTAATACATTTAATTTATCGTTTCGATATTCAACGAGAAACAATTTTAGTATCTCATTCTTCAAAGTTTTCATAGTAAGATTGGTTCGCCCGGAAACTTAGGCAGCTGTGTTTATGATTCGTTCAAACCATCAAATGTAATGGTTTGCAGTGAACGAGCTTTTAACAGCGGCGCTACGCCATTCGTTGCGAATCGTCTGGTAATGGTGGAATTTTCAGGTATGAAAACAGTATGAAGATTTTATTCTTTATGGCTTGTAAAAATGCTAAGAAGGATTTTATTAAATACGCCCCACCAAACAAAAAAAAGATGTTCTTTTGGTTGATGGGGCCGAAAGTTTTTGGAGTGGCGATTGTGTACCGGATGACGCAGCATTAGAGGGTCATCTAAAAGATGGAAAGATGACCTGTCTAGGGCCGCAGGAAACCACTGAATGCAAAAAGCACAGTACTTGCCGATGTAGCGTTGTTGGGGGAGGCCTATGCTCACCAGTTCATGATAGTTCGATCATCTTATTCCAAATCACCAATGTTATATAACAACACTGCTTTAGAATGCTTGTTGTTGAAAGTGAGATTATTTTAGTAAGAAGACAATACCAATTGTATTTACGGTTAACTGGAGGATTATTAAATAATTTAAAAGATACAACACATTAAAACGCAATAAATGACGTTGTTTATTTAGGAAGACTAAACAAACATGTAAATAATAAAAAGGAAGGGAACAATACTTATTCTTTTGGATGGAATGTTCTTCACCAGCATTCCACTGCTAGTTTTAGTAATCGTATTTTTCTAGCAATTTTTAACGTTTAGCCGTCAGCTTTATGGACTAATCTGGCATCGTTATTGATTGATTGCTGAAGTACCTTTGAAATGGGTTTACCTTTCTCATCGACAACATCATTCGCAACCTTGTTCCACCCACTACTGAGTAAAGACCTTTTCTTTTATGTTCCATGTTTCCAGAGATTTACCTAACAATAACCGAATTTCTTTACCATGAAACAGTATTGCAATGCCCGGTGTTTTCCTTAAAATCTCGCTCAACCGTAGGAAGTGGGTAGACTTGTTCTCAGAACAATATTTAATGGGAAACTAATGCTTGTGTGAAACGCCAAAATTTTCGGAATAAATGTCAATGTTTACACTACACGGGTTGGTAACTCCGCTGTGATTCTCGAAATCGGCCGCGGTGATAGGTTGTTGAAAGATGGCTTGCATACTTCGGAAGTTGATGAAAAGAAATTGGCAGTTCTCTACTCCGCGGACATTTTGTTGAATGTTTTGAAGTTCTTCTAGTAAAAGGTGACATATCTTTCAATAGTGTTAAGAAGCTAGACATTTCATGGATGTACAATAATAATAACGGTATATGGACCGATGAATTGTCAAAGGTTGAGTTAAGAAGAAGTACGTTACAAAACGTTGCGACGCTGGTGGAGATCTGATTCCAGCCGTGGACGTTATTTGACTAAAATCGAGATTATGGCATTTCTATATCATGTTCATAAAAAATATTTTGACTCTCCTTCTTTTTATTTAATGATCCGTTGAATAAGTTTTAAGCCTTTCCTATAGAAACGTCGACTAGATCATCTATACCTAAACATACGTTTTCCAATGCATACGTATGCTTCATATTCTTATTCATTATTGTTTTAAGTACGACATAAAGGGATTTCCTTAGCTCTTATGTCGTAATTGTTTTGAAAACTTCACTTACGTACGTATGATGGCGTAGTAACCAGCGGAACGTCATTTTGAACAATAGTAACTTCATAAGAGATCGTAATATTCGTCAATATGTTATTGTAGACTCTTCTATTTTATCAGATGTATCATAAGACGTCACAATTATTCGCAATACTACCAAAGAAAATTATAGGAGTTTCTTAAACAATCAATTCCTCACAACAGTCTTTGTATGTTTTGTCGTTAACTGTATTTAAATGAATGTTTTGAATATCTGTATTCCATTTAGTCTGTCCTGCTTACAAGTGAAATTTTGATGTAACCCTAAATCATGAACTGCAAAACAAAATCGTCTTTTTTATTGCTCCATTAATGAGGGGACCTGCATTCTGTATAAGCATATGTACACCTAAATATAAGTAGACCAGTGGGGTTGGGTTTGTAACGACCAAGCGATGACGTCATGCTCAAATTCCCCACATACAGTAATTGGAACCTGCATGCTACGCACTTCGGAATTCGGTTGCGTGAAAATTTTATTCAAAAAATTTTAGTATCGTGTTCGAGTTCGAGTAGTATCGGATTCATGAAGGCTTTATCTACTTAGGCACCTTGATTTTCTGAAATCTGTATAGTTCATCAAGGTTTAAAGGATTGAAAAGGGCTCGTTTTAGTCATTATTACGAACAACTTTTACTAAAGGACCCAGCATTATGCTGAGAGATGGCCGTTTTGCGCAGATTTGACGCATATCTTCCTAATTTTTCATAAATACCTTTAATTGTAATTTTTGTGTATTTTTGGTATGCGTCATATTGACCGCAAATAAACTCTTTATCTTTCTTTTCTTTCTTTTATTTTGTGTTTAATTTATTATATATCTTGTATATCGTCGAATTTTACTAGTTATCTTCGAAGCTTATCACAATTTAGGAGGACAGACTTTCCCTCGTTAAACAAAGTTAGACTTCTGTAAGTCAAAATCAATCAGCAGCCCTTCATCATCAATTACCGTTGATACTATCGATGATAGTCTTCGTCATTCATTCTCGGCACTTACATCTACAGGTAGGTAGTTCAACTGGTCAAGGTCAAGTCCAAGGTAATACTAGTTAACCATTATTAACAGTCACTAATTGGTCAACCGTTAAGGGGAATGCTCCAACCAGCCCGCGAAATTCAAAATTTCTTGCGTTTTTCGAAAACGTAAAAAAATCTGAATTTCGCGGGCTGGTTGGAGCATCAACCTTAAAGGATTGGCATTTGGCATACCGCGTGATGATTCTGGACACCCTAGACTTAGAATTTTTCGTCGGCTTTTTTCTCATTTTTTCATTTTTTTCAAGGGTTTTTTTTACTTTAGACTGCTCATAATCGTTATTCTGACCTAACCCAATGAGATGATTAGTAAAAAAAAGAATAAATTAACTACTTTCACTAAAAAGAGCAATCTGAATAAAACCCCAAATAGATATCAGCTCAGCTGAGCTAATACCTATTTGTGGTACTCTTGAAAAAAATGAAAAAATGAGAAAATAACCGACGAAAAATTCCAACACTGGGGTGTCCAGAATCATGCCCTGGACCCATGGAAATCGTTTGTGCGTCGATGTCAGATACACGCGGTATATGATGACAAGTTAGTTCAACATTATTGAAATATTTGTAACAATTTTTTTGTTGTGGTTGTACTTGGATCTTTTGCGAGGTACTGTATTGTCAGATGGACCTATTATCCCTCTGCTGGGTAAAGACTTCTTCTAGGTTTCCAAGTGTTTCCCTGTGAATCAACCATGAACTGTTTCCAACTGTGCTTTTAAACTTCGTCATTTTTTTGGTAGTTGTTTTCAATTCTAATCTATCAGCTTAATTGTCTGGCTTCTTCATAAACTGTTATAAAGTTTAATCCTAAACTATCATTTCATTCAACAGACTCCCTTCAACTTCTCATCTAACAACAAAACCTTAAACTTAAACAAAGCGAACTTTATTAATAACTTTGGCTTTTTGAAACAGTAAATAGCGAACGTATCCAACAACGCCAAACATAATTATGTTATTTTACTAACCAAACAGAAACCCGGTCTAGTTGAAACAATCATACAAACATAATGTTCAAACCATGGAATTTGGCGGACACGGGCTCCTTTTCGCCATATGTTGACCCTGAATACACCGACTCACTCACACTAAATAAATTTTCCTCTACAATTCCAAAAAGTACTCTATGAAAACGCGTTTTAAATGTAATTTTGAATTGCACGAAACGTGGGTTAAGACGTTTGTTAATTGAGCGGTTCGAATGCTTGAGAATAATCGCGTCTCGTTCTAATGTGCGTTTTGTTTTATTGCCTTCTCGTTTTGCGGACCATTCAGTTTGAAGTGCACAGGTGCATCATACGTCCGTCTCGCTCGCTCCCCTTGTTTATATCTGTGCGCTCGCGGGTCAGTCTCCCGATGGGATCGGAGTGTAACAGACGTGCTGCTATAAGCGTATAACTCAGCTTTTTTAGAAAGTGCCTGTGTAGTGGATGTGTTAGTGTTTTTTTTTTAAGAAAGAAATTCAGTGATGGCAATGACATCGTGCCTTAATGCCAGTGTAGTGTTGTGCATCAGGTGTTTGTGACGTTCTTGGCATTTTGTTGTTTCCTTTTGGATATCCTTTTGTTCGGAAACGTGAGCGTCCGGCTTATGAGCGTATGCTACGGTTTGTTTCTTTTTAAAATCCAAGATTTTTGAATGAAGATTGTCGCCAATTTATTGTGCATTTAAAATTATTCTATCAGAGATTTTGACAGAAAAAAAAAGGTCGATGAGTGAGCGAAACTTTTTACAGAGTTCGTTTGGTCTTGAACTTGAACTTAAATTCTCAGAAATGACACTGACATCATGATTATAAATAATGTGAATGACAACATTAAAAAAAATCCAAAGAGGGTAGCACTAAATTACTTTAACAGAAACTTCCTAAAATAACTTTCGAGCACTCATACAAATTTAAGTCATTTAAAGACCGTTTCTTTAAAAAAAGTTCCTCAATTTGAAAAAGAGTTCCTCAATTTGAACAAAATTCTACGTGACGTCATGACGTGAAACAATTATGTGAAGATGTGTAATAAATACCAACACAGAAGTAACTCGGTAAAACCTATCTGTTCCAATGTTTACACAAATGTTCACCAACATGACTGACGATCCGTCTTTTTTATTTTAAAGTTATGACACTATACATCGAGGAATTTCTACCGAATGTTTGCACTGGCTAGAATTTAGATTTAGTGAATTGAATCTAGGTTAAATGCTTTGAAAAAATACAAACATTCTCCGATTTTTGATGTATGATAGTTGAAATATTCAGGCCATTTCAAGCTCTTGGCGGCTTTACCACAGTTTTTAAACTTCATACTGATGGCCTCTACGCCACTGATGGTCTTTGCACATCCTGTTCAGCGGTTAGATTAGGTCCTCGTGTCTCACTATCAATGAAGGCTCGTCCCCCATTTGTGAATGTGCTATCAGCATGTCTGTTTTCAGGAGAATTGATCTGACCTCGTTAACCTAAGTATTGGATAATACCGACATCCTAATTTCATATTTTAGTCAATGATTCACAGTCGATATTCAATCAGTTGACAGTCTTATTGTTGTACTCAGGAACTGGTTTGAGAAGGTCATTTAGGCAGTCACTCCATGTAAAATACATTCATCTGTATCCAGTAGACATTGGTCTCCAAGAATTAGAAAAAGGGGCAGAACAAAAGTGATTTACAGAAACGTAATGATTAAAAAGTTTACTCTTAAAAAAAACAAGGAAACTCCATACATCTATACTAATATTATAAAGCTGAAGAGTTAGTTTGTTTGCTTGAACGTGATAATCTCGGGAACTTCTGGTCCGATTTGAATTTCAGTGTTAGATAGACCATTTATCGAGGAAGGCTTATAGGCTGTATCATCACGCTAAGACCAATAAATAGGAACAGAGCACTGATGATAAATGTGACGCAGACGACGATGCACTGGTCAGCTGGTCTAACATAAGTCACTAGTTCACTACAAACCTAGATAGATAAATCATTCACAGCACATATGATCCGCTCAAAGAATATTTTCACGTTCGTCCGGAGAAGTCATTAGTTGATAAACCAGTCGATGCCTTCAAACTATTTCTCAATTGCATGGGAACCCGGCTCTCTTGATGTCCCGTGTAATTTATGTTCGTTGGTAATCGTACGGGCTTGTAACAGAGTCGGAGATGACCAAAAGATAGGATGGTTACAGCTTTACTATTAAATTTTTAAAGGGTTTGATTATGAGTGAAAGTTCTGAGCAACTCTTGTTTTCCAGTTAGAGAATAATAGTCTTATTTATATAAAATCTCTAAACTGTTCAGCTCGTGAAAAGAAAGGAAAAGTGTTTATCGTCACAAAACTGACATACAAACAAATCCCACAACTGAAACATGTTTATGAAAAGGACTTTAATTAAATTTATTGAATTTTTTGTAGCCGTACCTTTGCTTAGGAATGATAATGCAATAATTACTCCAATACATAATACAACGACCATACAGCCCAATAACCTAACCTGAAATCATCGAGAATAAGAAATAGTAAATTACTCACTAATAGAGGCAAGAAATCAAAAACAAACAGACGACGATCGGAGTTTAAAAAGCTCCAACACGTAGACAGTAAAGAAAAAGTTATTTCTAATCCTAACAATAACCTTACGGAAGAGCTTCAGGCATTGCGTGACATACAACCACACATCAAGCTGTACAGTCCAGTATAAACTGACCTCATTCAAATTGGCTTTCCGTAGTATGAGAAGTTAAGGCTACACTGGACACGTTTATCATGTATGTGAGTACTGCTAAGTATTGTCTGTATATAACAAGTTATGAAATTTATTTCTTAGGAGAATCCAATCCTATGAAATCTACGCATTTCGATATACAACAACAGGTTTCTGAAGGTAAACGCGATTCAAAGTTCAAATTTTTATCAAAATTATTCATAAGCTTGAATTTGCTATTTCATGTAGTATAAGAAGTAATTATCCTTATAAATAGTTTCATAACTTTTGGAATTCCCTAATATTGATAGGGTATTTAAAAAATCTGTTTGAAAAAGAACTTGTGTCTTGTGTGTACATAAATAAAAAATAAATAAATAAACCAAAATATGCTAATCTGTCTTGAATTGAATTCTCCGCTTTAATAAAACATGAACTCTAAATACTCAATGGCTTGGTTTACACAAATTTTGAGAACTTCTTTTGAAAATCGAAATGGTTGCTTGCCATCATCTCCATCCTTCATTGTCATTTTCATTCTCTTGCCATTTTCTAATTTAGTTGTGCCGGAGCAGTTTTCGATACTTATCTATTAGTCTTCATCTCAATTGTAAATTATGGTCGCAGTCTTTATAGACCACAATAATGATTGAATCATGGTCAACATAACACGTGAGTTCGTGACTTTAGTCATTATGATTAGAAATATCCTTGTTTCAAGAAATACGTATATTTATGAGTAAATGACACACGTAGGCTGCGCTGGGTAACTGGGAATCTCTATGAAAAATAAATTATTGTATACATGAATGAATAACGTTTTAATATATTGTTATTAAATGGAATATAAAATAATATATATTAAATTTTGGGGACCGAGTCACCCGCGTCCGTAGGAGAATACCCTTCAGCGAATCCCTACACGTGGTCCCCGGGTGGTGCTAAACAGGTGACACTAACCGCCTCCGTGGTCTAGTGGTTATACCACTCGATTCAGACCCCAGAGGTCCCGGGTTCAATTCCTAGTGGGGGCAAATTTTTTGCTCGGTTTGGTTGGTGGTAGGACTTCAAAGTCCGCCTGGCAAGCTACCACCATCATGTCTAAGTCTGTCGCCATAACAACAATGTTAACAGCATTGTTGTGTTCCGGCAATTAGAGATATGATAGCCAGTTCCTCTTTGTTAGAGGATTCCGGGTGAAACTCGCTTCCATCTTCGGCCTAATCATCACTTTCTATCAGGTGAGATTTGGGCCAAGAGTTTCCCCGTTTTGAATAAAAAAAAAAAAAAATAGACAGTTGGGTAAATATAAATATGGTGGTGATTGAAATTCTTGATTTGTCACAGTTAGGTTCCTTTCATAGCAATTATATAAACGTTTTGTGAATTCGTTCTGCTACTGTTGTTTTCATCAGTGAATATAAATATTGCCATGATTTTAATGTTGAAGAAAAAAAAGTTCGAAATCCAAACTAGTCTAGCGACATACATTAATTATAATTTCTATGTCCATCAACATAACAGCTCACAGTTACTGTTCAGTGGTCTATTTTTCGTAAACATCAACAGTGTGCACATGAGCTCCACGACCTGATTTTACCATCGCCTTTTTACTATCGGCATACCAGACGTACTGCAGGGTACCACCCGTACTTGGTCGATATCCCGACTAGACGTACCCAGCGCTTCTCCTCCACATTTATTATGCGCACGGCCAAGGTGTGTAACTCTCTGCGAACGTCTGTGTTCCCGTCCACATATAAACCGTCTGCCTTCAAAGCAAGAGTGAACATGTATCTTCTGGGCAAGCTCGCTCCATCATAGAACTCAATCATCGCTTTCCATCAGGCGTTGTGGTCAAGAGCAAGCCCATCACGTAATAAATAAAGAAAAAAATTATTCCTCGGTTAAATATTCTTGGTGGAACCATCAAAATACGAGAATTATTTAACAAATCACTGCTATTAAATCTCATAGGTATACGCGGAAGTATAATTACAAGTATCCGCTTGACAACCTCTGTCGGTCCCACGTTTGACTTCCCTAATTTGCGCCTAATCCGTTTAATTGCCTTGTGCTTCCTGGCAATCGCTTTGCTTCTTACGATTAGATTCCGTAACTTTATAGAAAGTAATTGATCTGTCATATGAGTATAATTACTGTTAGTATGGCTTCGTTTTGAGGGTAGGAATTTAGGCTGATTTGGGAATTTAGCATCAAATGGTATTCATTATTATTGTAATATGTAAATATATGTAAATATATGTACATAGCTCCTATGTAGTGAGTTAGTGGACAACAAGGAAATACTGCCCAAAACAAACAATTGTTACAGCTGTAGTTAAACGTAAAATTGCGAATTATAAATCCGTAGTGCAGATGATAGAGAGTTCCGACAACAGTGCAACTGTGTTTCTCGACCTCTCTATAACATGTTAAGTAGAATCTGTCATAAGTTCATAACTTATGCATATAAAACATGATTATGTCATAAAAAGTAATATGCTAATATGTAGTAGGAAATAGTGCGTAAAAATCTTTAAAAAAAAAACATATTCAAACTTGACATTTCAAGCAACAATATTAACCCAGCCTGAGGGCCACACAAACTGGTATTCACACAAAAATATAACTAAATACACTTGAAAGTTGAAAACAAGTTTCATGACGCATCGACAACAAAACCACAGGCTTACTTCTTAATAATTCACTGACCACCCTGTAGACCAGTATACTAAGACCTGTGTCAAGTATAAAATATGCCTTCGACATTGTCAAGCTATAGATTTCCAACTTTAGCTGACTTCTCTAGTCAAGGAAATCTCATATAATGTGAGACTAGTTTACAAATTACATCTTGATCTATAGCCGTATCAGTGGGGTTCTACCCTATAAGCTTTTTGAAGTTAATAATACATCGGCTAGACTTGTAGACTCCAAAGAATAGTTCACTATTAATATAAGTTTCGTTGGTTTCAAAACTCTATCTCTATCAAAAGAAATGTGCAAGCATGTTGAGAAATATATAAATTGTCCAAACAAAAAGTATTCTATTGCACCGATAATATGCCTTTTATTATAAATATATATTTTTTTGATCTCAGAAGCCAAATGCCAAACCTGTGTTGGTATTGGCAAGGTCGCAGTAATATTCTTGGCCTGATGATGGAGCTGTCTATCTGCACTAAGGATTTATTTTATTTCGCAATTTCATGTTCATCTACAGCTGTTACAATTGTTTATTTATGAGCAGGAAAGGTCAACTTAGCTTGGTACCTCATACAAAACAGCATGATCTCATACTTATTTGTGTTGGAGTTGATACCAGCGCATGCGGCTCCAGCGTGTTGATTCTTCAGTCATTTCGCCTTTTTTCTTTTTTAGACGCGCAGCAGTGCGTGCCGAAAATCGGTTGCATATTCTTGAGTAGGTACAAATTTTGCCAACAAAATGTTGACAGTGCTTAGCACATTAAGTTAGGTTTGAAAGCTATTGGGTGTGGCTTTACGATTGCATGACGTGTTTTGAATAAGCTTTTATAAATGTCATTGCGGTGATTTATTTTCATATTAGTTTCTTTGTTGAAAGGCAATTTTAGAGAATGGCAAAAGTAAAAATCTACTACATTGTATTAGAAAACAAGAGTATTTAAGAGAGAATGTGGTAGTTTATAAACAGCTCCTAATGTACCAATACCTAACAGTTCATGATAATGACCCTACAGAGACCCATCAAACGTTTGTGTCGATCGACAAACCCCTGTCCTTGAATCAAACTGTACAGTCTTCAGTACAACTACACACGCGATTGTCAAATTATCGATTTAACCAAAATTATGAACATGACATGAGGACATTAATGATCTAGATGTTCATGTAGAAGTTGTTTTGAATAAACGAAATGATTATAGCAACTGTCAACAAGTTTGTAAACAATTTTTCGGTGGATTGAATTGTGATAGAGCAGTAGTCATCTGTTGTTCGAATCATCATTATTGGCAGTTGATTCTTTCACTACTGAGTATCACTTCCCGCTCTTTCTGCCATGCATCCTTGCTTCGTAGTTTAACCTGCGTTTTGTATTGTGTTCCAATTCACATTCCAAATAAAGTGCATGAAAATATTATCTCGAACGTTCAAAACAATCCCATTTGCACTTCAATTCTTACCTGCCTAAAACAAAGCAACCCCAGTAATCTTATTCCACAAGGTTACTGTGTCATTATCATCACCACCCACGAGCCGCAGCCTCCCACAATGCACTTTTGTGTCCTTATCAGCTCAATTTGTACCAACTGGGACTGGAATGCGAGTTATTGATGATGCTTTTAACAAACCTGTCGGTACAAATAGAAATGTTACAATGTTTTGACGGGAAACGAATGTGGGACGGGTCAGTAGCGTGTTTGGTTTATATTTGTTTATCCCTGTGGTTGGTAAGCAGAACAAGATTTTTCAGAGATTGATCATTTTGTAATAGACATTATTTGTGCCAAGAATTGATGCCCTAGCTCATGCACACATCAGAGCACCCACCCAGTGGCGTCATGTAGGTTTGGTTGACAAACTAGCATAACGTAACCCTGAAATTATGTAATGGTAGGCACGTCATAGTAAAAGTAGTATAACATACCCTTAACATAAAATGTTATGAACAAGCTTCCTCTGTAAATCCTGCCATGATCCATCCTGAAAGGATAATATCGTAATGACTACGCTTAGCGTTCGCTGATCGCAGTGATCATGATGTCATCGACGTAAAGGACAGTCTGACCATTTACCTGATGTCCCTAAGACGCTTTTAATAATTCCCTTCAGTAGCGGTGACTGGTGACATGTACTTAGCGGCGTGGTTGATTAATCATATTTGCTTTTAAATTGTGGAATCAGCTGTTGTCAAAGGCAACGCAGAAGCGTATGCAAACCCATACGCACACGCGCGCATACGCTCAAAAATACACTATACAAGAATGTATAGTGTATTTTTGAGCGTATCTACAGCTGGAAATCATGTTCATTCTCATGATACACTTTCAGTTTTATCACGTAATTTCCTTTTTCTATCGGGTCTTTTAACTTACGCCTCAGCTAGTTTGTCTCTTTCTGGATATTTGTGTTTAGTTCTGTCCATTAACCGAATAGCGCTCTTTTGTCTTAGTGACCGATCCTTATAATCGTCGTAGTGACTGTATAGTTGTTTGACTTACGATCTAGACTACTCTTTCATCAGTATAGACAAGGAAGCTGCTTAAAATACTTTATATCAGCTTACTGCTGCCAATTACATGATTATATTATGAAAGACACGTCGCCGTCTCTAGGCAGGGTAAAGACAGCAAGGTCGCATATTCTCATCCCAACTGATTCACGAGACCCGCAAAACAATTGTTTAGTCATGTGGGGAAAAAAATTATTGGTGCGACTTTACGAAGGTGGGTGGATCAACGTTTTGGGCAGTGGTGTAGATTTCAACGTTTTGATTGGCAGTTCCATCTTTATCTTTTGTTTTCGAGGTTTGATACTTTCGTGTTCTGGTTAAAGGAGATTAAGGAAAACGTATATTTGAATAACTTTGCGAAGTCCTTAATATTTTAATTATTCCAGCGGGGAGTAGTAAATCCGTCTTTGTACTAAAATTATTTATTTATAAATAGCAGAATAATAATATTCACCATTGAAGATAAAGACACCATTATCCTTAAATTTAACCCAACAGTGCTAAGCCAAAGGATGTTCACCTTCAAACAAGTAATTCGCCGAATAAACTTGTCAGATTTTACAATTCCAATACCCCGCAATTAGCAAACAGTTGCTAAACAGATTACGTTGGCCACATTTGAAATTAACTCAAGTAGAACATTACATACTCGTACTTACTTACGTATGTGAATCTAAACAAACATTCGACGCACCTTTATATTCCTTAACCAAGAAGCATATAGCAATATGATTAATATAGCATTTTAAATTGTATAATTATTATGAAGTTTAAAAATAACACTTACATCAACTTATTTTAGAGTCTAGACGTAACACCTACTTGCATTCTAACATTCAAATCCGTAAACAATGTTTGATGTTAAAAAAAAAACGTGGATGAGTCAAAGTCAGGTGCTTTCATTTATAAACTAAAAACCGGTGTAACATAGTGAAATTCCAGCCATAATCTAAAAGGTCAATGTTCTGAGGAACAATATTTTTGAATGAAACGCAAGACCGGATCAAAACACAAGGAAACAGTGAGAATGCTTTTATTCACCTCTATCTTAAAGATCTATAGCGTGACGATGATATCAATTGCCATTATAACAAACTTTGAAATAATATGCTTATTCCATCCGTGACCAAAATCTTCCGCATTCTATTCTAGACAAATTATCGAGCAATTATCCCAACACTAGCTGTCTACTTCTAAGAGCTGTGTGTCACAGAATGATGTCATCTTCGACTCTAGCGCACCCATCGCGAATAAATTTCAATATGATGGTTGACAGAATGAAAAGGAAAACCGTTCGGGGAATGAGAGAACAATAGCTAGTGATAGATATATAGAACTGAGTAATAACAATTCTGTTGTTTATTTTGTCCCCTACAGAGAAACCATATCATAAATGCGACGATACAGATCCAATCAAGAACTTCTATGATTTGAAAATCTTGTTCTTAGTGGCCAATATTCAGAACGGAACAACGTATTCAATCTATAAAATGGTATCTGTCTAAGTAGGTACATTGTCATAGATATAACATTTATGCGGGCGATGCCACGTGGGGTCTTAACAGTCTTTATATTGAAATTTTTAAAACCATCACGATGTTATTGCTTCTAGGTATCAAAACTATTAGTTTTAGTAGGCGGCTCAGCAGTACTGTTGTTATTAGATAGATAATATACACACTTTATTGATGACGATATCATTGCCTGTACTTAATTATCGCCTTCTTCCTATGTTACAGTATTTGTTTTTAACATCAGGAGATAAACTGTGATATCTTACTTCGTCTAAGTCAATATTACATTTTCTTTCGCATTTTGTAGGCTTCTATTAAGATTAGCTTATCCGTGCCAACTTTACATTCAAACGTAATTCAAGAAAGATTTTATTTAGAAGCCATGTTAGTCTACTTTTGGCACCGTTTACGTCTTTCTTCTTGTTACATTACGTGCTAATTTGGTGCTCTGCGTGATTTCGACCTGTTTATAGTTTGTTAACATCTGCGAACTAGGACTGATCGACTTCGCTACCGTCTGTAGTAGTGACCTGTTTGTGTTCGTCATCCTAGCTTTCACTATCTTTGACGTCAGCTGTTAGACTTACCTGGTACGGTAGTGCTCCAGTATTCAGTTCTTTTGACGTTTTTGCTATGTTATTTGTAAATTCCAGGTTTATGTCTAACCGAGTAAAAAGTATGTTTTGGTGTTACGGTTTGTTATTTCCTTACCAAATTCTGTGCAAGTTTATTTTATCATGTTCTTTTGGTGAATTATAGAGGTTAATTCTGCTTTTATTTCTTTGGGGTTCATCATCATGGTTCATGACATTAATGTTTTAGACTAGGTACTTACTTTATGTGTGTAGTCTACATTTGATCCTGCATGGATAGCTTTAAATTGTCAAGCCCTGTCAGTATCGTTTCCGTGGTTTCCATCATTATGATTATGTAGTACTTCCTTGAATACTCATTTGTTTAGTTCAAAGACTTTATTTTTCTAAACCTCACGCTGAAATACTCAACTATAAATGTTTTCGTGTTAATTTTCATTCGTCGTGTGATGTGGCTGCGTTTTTACAATAAAACTGAATTAAGTCTGATCTGTTAATATAATATGACTCATTTAACGATGGTTTCATGCATGTTTAATGTGGTTTCCACGTCATAGCAATATTAAATTGATTGGCCAGGAAGAGTAGTTTGAGCTACAATTTTTAAGTTCTGGAACTCGAAACCTGAATTCCGGTCTAGGATTCGTATTTAAAGTTTAATTGGAGTGATTAAAAATTTTGATCTTTTTGATTGGTTAAAGTTCTGCATTAGATATATGCGTCTGCGGCCTGATTTGTTCAGGCTTATAAATCCTTTTATAACTGTGGTCGTATATTCATTGTTGAACATCTGCTTCTGATCGTCGAGGTTCACTGGTGAATATTAGGAAAAAAAATTGTCTAAACTCTATGTCTATCACATCTCTGCATTGCATATGACAGAAATGTTATGTTATTTTTTCTGAACTTTTGCTACTTACTTACTTTACTACTCTTAAAAGTTGACTCATTCAGAGTCACTCTAATTCTTTTTATCAACGAAAGAAAGGCTGTTTTGAATGTCCACTTACTGCGCTCAGCACACCTTCGAATTCAATATTGTCATATGCCATTTACAAAACCGTGAGTAAAAAGGGTGAGGTAGGGGTCCTCCTTTAATCCCCTGCTTCTGTAATTTCCATCTATTATTATATGAGGTTTTAGAAATTGATTCTTTGTGACACAGTTTTAGTAGTATAACAGTATTTTAATCAAAATCGTTACCTAGGAGAGTCATTTTTTATGCTTATTGCTATATCGTGGTCGAAACAGTTTTGTGCTAGCGTCATTTCCTATGTAAAATCAATGTATATCAAAAGTGATGGATGGAGACCCTTCATCACTCATTACCACAAATGTGTGATACGATAGTCTCCATTCTCAGCTCTGTACTATAAATTTCCCATCACCATCACCTCCAATTGACGCCTCTCATTCCCACCTGCACCCCATCTCGAATGGTGTAACATCGTTCGCACAAAACAGGCGCTTCTGTTTATATCGCCTCGACCTTGCTCAGTACTTGTACACTAGAAATAGTACCAAGATAACCGACACGTTTTAGTGAATTGTACTTTCAGTGTGCTTACTGGGTTTCGGTACAGGCAGGGAAGGAACAAAAGCATTCAATCAAATTGCGGAAAGTTTACTGCTTACCTACCCACTACCCACTTACCCAACTATGTTGGAGTTGGCTTCCATCCACATTGATTACTGATAAACTTAATCACAATAAGGTTCAAGATGTTCGTAGTAAGAAATTATTTTGTTTGAATGATACTTAGAGCGGATTTCACCAATGAAAGTGATCGCTATAAAGCTGCGTTCAAGAGTTGTCAGTGGCAATATTCCATAGAAAATAATGACACTGCCAGCCCGTAAACGTGGTTCACATGTTGATCGCGTTCAGTTTCAGATTGATGAAATCCGCCCTTAATCACTATTTGTAAACCATAAAGCGTCTTTAGAGCTTTATTCTTTCAGTATCCACAAATAATTTATTTGGTCTTTAGATTCTTTTATCATGTCCAGCTAATGACGTTTCACGATCATAATATAAAGTACAATTATCCGAGAGTATTTTTGGTAAGTCAACAGGAAAGAGTATTTTTTCCCTTCCCCGACGACGATGAAGCAGGAAACCATGTTTCACATTTAGTTTTGTTCTGAAACCAACGTATATTTCGGTCAATGTTAACGTTTTGAGCCATCGGTCATCTGAAGTATATCCGACAGGATATATTGAAATTAAGTGCACAGGAAAATGTCTTGGTCACTGATGACAACGGCCACGAGCCTGTTCTAATTTTAGACTTAATTCAGAAGTTAAATTGATATTTGGAAGAGTATATTCCGATAACTATAGCAATAGTAACAATTTGAAGCAATCAAATTTGACCAAACAACTTACAATGTTGCCATTGAATACACTTACAACATGCATTAACTGGAATATAAAGAGCCAAACATTTCCTGGATACCACACAATCGCCCGCGCCGGTCGAAATAATGCTGAACAATAACCTCGCCCCAGTGTCTACAAAATATGGACTCGTATTAACCTTAAATATTAATTGTTTGACATAAATTAGAGTGTACACTGTTCACAAAATACTTGCCGGTGATATTGAGATTATTTATTTCGCACAGAAATTAATAAGTTAGGTTAGGTTAAAATGTTAGGTAGGTAGTTAGTGTTTGTTAATTTTATCTGTGCATACATATTGTGGATAAGGATATTTAAAAATGTTTCATGGTTTATCTGTATCAATAGTATTTTCATTAATTACGATAGTGAAAATCATCCCCTCACCAATGTTACCAACAATTTTATTAAAGTCGTTATCATAATATTATAGTAAGTTCTCATACAAAATTATTTGTCTGAGTTTAAAAGACCTTTCAGCTGTTTATTATCCCACACAAACCGCCGCTGTGTCAATTGGGGCTAATAGGTTACCATGACGGTCATAAACAATCTGTCACTACATTATTGAGGACCTGTCATCCGTCACCAAAATTTAAAAATGTTTCATGGTTTATCTGTATCAATAGTATTTTCATTAATTACGATAGTGAAAATCATCCCCTCACCAATGTTACCAACAATTTTATTAAAGTCGTTATCATAATATTATAGTAAGTTCTCATACAAAATTATTTGTCTGAGTTTAAAAGACCTTTCAGCTGTTTATTATCCCACACAAACCGCCGCTGTGTCAATTGGGGCTAATAGGTTACCATGACGGTCATAAACAATCTGTCACTACATTATTGAGGACCTGTCATCCGTCACCAAACTTGGTACCTCTACTTCGAGGCTTCAATCACTGTTGACATCGATAGGACCAAAGCTGACTGATTGACTTGAATTTTGGCTGTGGTAATGGTGAAATTCTAATTGCTAGGCTAAGCCTGTGCCGATTGTATGTGCAATGTTGATTGTTATATTTGTAATCAGCTATTGTCTTAGGCACACGCGATGACCAGCTAAAGCCTCTTCAATTTTGTCATGTGCTTTGGGACGTATGTGCATTAAAACAGCTCTTATAATTCATAGACCATTTCCATTTTATGCTGTCTGTAAGTTTGTTTGGTGCATAAATACAATCAAATCGCCCGATACAGATCCTAATAATTCCTCCACAAGTCAATGTTTTTGTCTTCTTACTTCTAAATAGCATGTAATTGTATGTCATCATCTAAATCTAAATAAGTTCACCGTTTTGATTTAAATGTTTTCTATCCACGGCATCAACTAATGAGCACATTTAAACCACCACGAAAGCGTAACAGATCTTTTTGATACTTACGTTACAAGATTTAGTCCACTGCTGTGTCTATGTGGTACATGCATGTAACGTCTTGTAGACTAAATTAGAATCTAATAAAAAAAGAAATGTTGTAGATGATTATGAATAAATTGTTAATGAAATCCTTATGTTAATTTTGTTAGTTTCCTTGCATTTGTCTCGTCATATAAGGTAGAAAAGCTTTATAAATTATGTACAACTCATTTGTTCCCTCGTATTCGAAGCCAAAAATGGTCAACATACTGTACCACCCCACCCGAATTCCAAAGAAACTTTTTATAATTAGGTCACTAATTCCAGAAACCACAACAGTCAATTGATCAGTCAAAACAGTTTCTATGGAATTTCCCATCTTGACTAGTCACCAAAGTAAATATACTCTTTGCCACTTTAATCCTTGTCTTCCTCTGCAAAACATTTCCAGTTGTCAACGATCCATCTTCGAAGAGGTTCTATCTGTGTATCCATCTTTTATGGACAATCTCTCCCGACGGTCTACCATCCTAAGCTTACCGAGAAATTCTCTCCCAAACAGCATTCTATCACGTTCACCAGTTATAACTACTGTCCATTTAAATATGCCATTGACTGCTCAATTAAGATAGTACGGTTACTTTGTGGCAGCTCAAAAACGTGAGCTTGGTCTATTTTTGGTATCAGTTATAATAGATTTTTGCTTTGATGTTTTGAAGTTTTGTATGTCTGGTTATCGTCTTGGATTACTGCTAGTTTTATCTGGTTATGGTTGTTAATATTTTGTTTTATTTTGATGGTTTTTAGGGTTCCGTAGCCAAATGGCAAAAACGGAGCCCTTATAGATTCGTCATGTCTGTCTGTCTGTCCGTCCGTATGTCACAGCCAATTTTCTCGAAACTATAAGAACTATGCTGTTTAAATTTGGTAAGTAGATGTATTCCGTGAACCACATAAAGATTTTCACACAAAAATAGAAAAAAAAAAAAACAATAAATTTTGGGGGTCCCCATACTTAGAACTGAAATTAAAATAATTTTTTTTATCATCAGTCTTTAAAAATGATAATGAGGTTTCTAAAATAATTTTTTTCTAAACTGAATACTTTGCGAGAGAGACTCTTCGAAAGTGGTAAAATGTGCCCGGGGGGGGGGGGGAGCACATTCACAGGGCACACCTTAACTTCTAAAATAAGAGAATGATAAAACTAAAAAAAAAATATGATGTACATTACCATGTAAATTACCAGCGAAAATTGGTTTGAACGAGATCTAGTAAGTAGTTTTTTTTTAATACGTCATTAATCGTAAATCGCAACTTTTGCTAATAATATAAAACCTAATGGTTTGTACGGAACCCTCGGTTCGCGACTTCGACTCGCACTTGGCCGGTTTTTTTAAGTTATTGCCTTTAAAATTATTTTATTGGTCCCCAGGTTAGGTTTGTATTAAGCAGGTATGTATGTATTGAATTAAGTTTTTGTTCTTACTATCACTACTATTCTCCTTTTGCTAAATTGAATTCTTATTTTTTCTTAATTCTTTATTGTACACCAAAACAACTTTTATGATACTTTCATAATAAAGTACATGTACAAAGGCGAGCTTAGCTCAAAGTTAGATATAATAGTGATAGAGAGAGTTCATCATAGAGGGTAGGATCTAGTGTACAAATAATACCTATACATAAATATAACTACATAAATACAAAAAAACACATCAATAATAACAAAAAAAAAATCAATCAATCATCTAAAATACATAATCAAATATAACATAACATATCATATCATAATTATAATAAATAAAACCCAGTCTAACAGGCCTCAAATATTTTTGAGTGTCAGTTTGAACCTTCAAAGAGATTCTCTCATATAAAATCATCACTGTCATGTCAAATAAGGACTGTACTAATTACTGATGAAATAGAATTTATTAATGAGTAATTTTTCGTTCATTGATGGTAAAACAGTAAAATAATGTAATGCCTATTCTCATGTCACGTAGTATTATTTGTCTATAATTTATAATTGTTTGTCCGTTATACAAGTAGGTATTCATTATGGTAATCATAAAAATGTATTGAGTGAAGCATAACTTATTTCTTATATTGCTCCCAATTTTGCTTTCTTTCATTCATACCTACTCAGTGTCTCTTTCCGTTAGTGTCATCAACTTTTAGATAGTACCTCCTTTTGTAGCTTATTTATAAAGCATTTACTTACTATAGATACTTACACTTGCAATAGATTTTAAAAATTAAGGTTTCGCGCTAGTACCGTATACTTTCCATGTAATTTTTGAAGTCATCTCATACACGTCAACATTGATAGAAATACAAATTCGTCACCACTCCCCGCTGTCTGCGTTGCACAAAATTAACTACCGAAATGCTTCCCGGCCCCGACGTGACTTGTCCCCTCTCTAGCGATAGGGTTGAACGTTCTGCGGATATTACCTGAGTCGTGAGCTTTTCAAGTTGTGGGATATCTGAATGGGCGAGGGCGGTTATTTATATTTTTAGATTGACTGTGGTTGTTTTTGCTTCTTTATCTACTGATGTATAAGCATCTGCTTTCTATTTGTTTATAAATTTCCCCTTTTCTTTTACATATTTTTATATTCTTTTACATACTTCCCTGATTCTGGATCTATCAACGAACACTAAGCTATCAGCTATTTCAAGTTGGTTTATTTTAACAACAGTGGCTTCACTGATGTTAAAATTGTTTTGTTCTCCTCCCGGATCTGCACGGAATGCCACGATCACGATATTTTGGTGCAGGCAACCCTCGTTTGGCGGCGTTTGTGGCTAAATATAGCTCGCAGACGTGCGCTGGCGCCAGTTTTAAGAACTGAGAACGAATTCCATATTTGGTTAATTGCAAACGACATATTTTAAGGGTGGGTAAGACAGGATGTTGAATTAATAAAAAAGTAATATAAAAAAAGTAATATGCAGTAGAAATGGATGCTGCTGTCATTAACAAGCTTGAAGTTAAAGTAATTAAAACAAAATCCAATAGCAAATAGTGCAGAGGTGTTAACTTTTAGCACAGAAAACATGCATTGACAGAATAGTCCAAAACAACTCAATAGCCATAAAAAAACTATAATAAATATTGCAAATTGTATGTAAATAATTCAATATCAATAAATAAAGTAAGAAATCCATAAGTCCCATAGTCAGTGCCAAAAAGTAAAATACGAATCCCCTTCGATTGCCAACATGTTTTTTTTTTCACAACAATAGGGAATATGCATGATGTTTTTTTATTTTTTTATTTTATTCTTTTCACCTTTATAACGCAGGAAAAAATATAAATAGTCTTGGAAATGTCTTAATTATTTTTTAAAAAAATATTAAAAATGCTAAATAAAATTTTGCAGTTCAAACGCCGCCATTTTTCGTGGGCTTTGGATGACGTCACATAACAAGGCGTCGTTACGTCGCGCGCTTCGCGTGTTTGTTTGTTTACCTTTTTGAACTTTAGGCGTTTCAGTTTTCAGCTCGATTCTCGTTTTATTCGCCATACAGACCATGGAAGAAGCTGAGAAACCTTCTTACAAAGTATTGTAAGTGTCAAACACTATAAGAACTGCACAAACAATATAAGAACTACACCTGATAATCTATTCTAGGTAAATTGTCTGATTGCGCTTTAACAAAACCACTGTCAGTCATCGTCCTAGATTAATTAGAAATCACCGCAGGAACAAATTTTTTAACGGTTAACAAAATTTTTCGCTCGAAAATGAAGACGGGCGCGGGTGAAATAAGTCAATCCAATGTCAGTCATGATATTGTCATGTCAATGTCGTCGTGCGGTCCTGTTGTGTGACGTCTCACACGCGCATCACCATTGGTCGCGACCCGCGACCAATGGTGACGCGTTTCGCAAGTTTAAATTTCCCGCGCTGATTTTGTATTTTTAATTTTTTTTTTTTTTCGGTTTAAATAAGAACTAAATTAAAAAAATATCTTTTAGATATAATGTGACGAAAATAAAGAACTAGAAAAAAAATATTCCAGACAATTTTAATCTTCATGCATATTCCCTATTGACAATACCTTTTCTTCGATACACCACTATTCTATGAATTCTCTCGCTAACGTACTATTGACGAATCATTCTCGTTTTTATTCGGTCGTGAAAACTTGGTTCTTTTGCTGAATTCCCGTTACTTTCCGAAGTAGTTGTAAACAGTACATAATCAATAAAGTAGTTTCCAGTAGTTCCATTTCTTCGTTATAAATCGTTGAGTTTACACTGGTGTTCGTGTTTGTGGTAGTAAATTGTATGAAACCAGTTCTGTGATTTACTATGGGAAAATGTTTTTAAATTTTGTTCATTTTACTATTTTGATTGACCGTCTTGCTTTGATTTGAGCAGCTTTTATAAATATTTGATGCAGTTTCGTAATTTGTGCATGAATCTGTTTAGATTTTTTACTTTTTTTGTGAAATAAGCATACTTTTATTAATAACTTTACTTTATTTCAAATACCATGTTAACATCTGCCATTCTTCTTGCGTTTTAAACAATCTTGATGTTAATTATATGTTTGCAGACTTCTGGAAACCTCTAGCAGATGCTAAAACATCCTTTTTCTGTATACCATAAAAAGGCAACTAATAATTTTTAATACCAGCATTACAAGTTATCGTTCTCACGAAGATATTAACGTTGTATGATTCACGAACACTACATTGTACTTGGCTATAAAATGGTTTTAATACACTTGTTACCACGTGTTGGAATATTATTGTTATTGATTGTAATAACATTGTCACGCCTAGATTATTTAGTGAGCAGCAGTTTACTGATAGTATCAGCCTAGAATAAGAAACAGCGAATAAGAAACAAATAAGCTAGAAAGATGTTTCTAGCTTATTTGTTTCTTATTCGCTGTTGAAGCATATATTTTTCTTTTATATGTGTCAACTTCGACCTCTTGATGTTTCTTTTCTTCATTGATACAATGTCATTTTCATCATGTCATCTACCCCATCTGCCGGTCGATTCTGTTGACATCTCACAGTGGTCACAAACCATACAAACAAGATGGCATGACAGCTCACTTGTTCACTTCGATGTGTTTACAGAATCACACTGCTAGTATTTGATTTGTAGCATAGTTCACTATGAATTTAGGAAAAGTTTGCAATCAAATTCAGTCTAACTCAATAAATTTAACAAAATATATCTCACTTCCTCATCATGGATTACTTATATATGAATCTCAAGGAGAAAATTTCATGATGCAGCAAAACTAATAAAAACCCTAGTCCTATTTGATTTAATTTTCAAGCGAAAGCGCCTCATCCCTTAAACCATTCCATTTATTCATCATATCTCAGTTAACAGATGTCCATTCCCTATCTAGGGTTGCTAAGCAAAACAAAATCATAACTCGCGGTACATTTTGTACGCGGGAAAATCCAAGTTGAGGATAAAAACAAAAGAAAATAAAAGTTACGGCGATACGAGGTCATTTTTTTATCAGAACATAAAAATCACGCTGTCGTTTTTATGTACACAGAGTTTTTTTTTTTTTCATAAATGATTGTAATTAATAGACGTATTTTTGCGATAAATACTTCGTTTCACAAGGATAAATGAAGCTTTGAACCCAATCCTTAATTAAATCAATTCTAGATCGCCTGGCAGCCCTAACTCACCCCACCCTGTCTGCTCACTAAATGCAGTTTGTGCCTTTTCCCCCCTGTTCCCCCTCGTCTGCCACAGGGCTAAGAGGGGGGTGCATTTACAAAGTAAAGTGGTTTAAAGAGGCGGGATGTTAAAAAAAAGGAGATTTTAATTTACCTCAGACGTGTTTCGCTCAGCAGAGATGAAATGGAGTCCTTTAGATTAAAAGTTGGTTTGTTGATTAGGGAAGGGAATTTGCTGTTTGTGAGTGAGGTTATTCTATTGGACCCTAGATTTTTTTGAAGGGGAGCCATATAATATTATTTATATATATTAAGACTAGCTGTCCCGCGCAACTTCGTCTGCGTCACATTTTCCGCTCCTAAATAATATTGCAACAAAAAATTGAGATTTAAACTATCCTATCTCTCAAGTTGGATCGAACTGCACATGGTGTGCGAATTTTATTATAATCGGTTAAGTGGTTTATGAGTCCATTGAGGACAAACATTGTGACACGAGACTAGCTGTCCCGCGCAACTTCGTCTGCGTCACATTTTCCGCTCCTAAATAATATTGCAACAAAAAATTGAGATTTAAACTATCCTATCTATCAAGTTGGTTCGAACTGCACATGGTGTGCGATTTTATTATAATCGGTTAAGTGGTTTAGGAGTCCATTGAGGACAAACATTGTGACACGAGATTTATATATATTAAGATGGTGGCGCCGTCTTGTTGATAGTAAACGTTGTCCAAATCAATGCCATCCAATTCCGGCCATAAAAAATCAAAATCTCTCTATAGCGCATTCGCGATTTAGTTATGGAAAATTTCATGAAAAGGATATAGTCCTGTAACCGTGGTCGTGGTGGTCATTTGCCTGATGTTATTTTCCACTGTTAACGGCATACCTTCCTCTTTATAATGAAATAAACATCCGATCATTTATATGTTTTTTTAAATGCATTTTTCTTTGAATATCAATATAACACCTCTTATTGGAAAACCCTGTAGTATTCCGTATTTCATTAGATAAAACAATTTCAACAACTTGCTCTAATATAAAAAAACAATTCGCACAGAACTTCCCACTCATTGCCTGTTCGCACGTGCCCACTCCACATTAGCCAATCACACGGGTCGCGCGCCGGAAGAGCGGAGGCCGCATCCTCGCGACACTTCCGCCTGCGCCCGCGCAACTAAGCGCGCGAGATATGAATCAGTTTGTAGCTGGACTAAGTTAAGGAGTGGAGTTATAGACGTTTGATGAATGAGTTAGGTTTGAACGAAAGGTTATTGTAGTCACGGAAAGCTTATTGAATGGATTTGTATAGGACATAGATTCAGGGTTTGCAGATCGCAACTTTTTTTGTCAATTTTCTGGAATAATGAAACGATCTTGTGTTTATTCATAGTGCGGAACGGAACCAAGTCGTATTCTGTTGGGACCAAAAGTTCCAACAGCTGAATACGACGATCTTTGATGAATAGTTTTCTGTCCTAATTTTACGAAGCCTTAACTTATCTTGTAGTTCTAAACCAACATTTTGGAAAACCATCAATACTGGAGGAGAACTTATGTTGTTGTTATAAATAAGTGAGAAATGATATTTATTTTTTAAGTAGGTTGAAAATAAATAAAAATAACACTTTCACATCAATATTTTTTATTTTAAATAAGATAAGACCGGTGTTTCCTAGCTGACGAACAAATAAATTTTGAGCTCAAAGTCTTAAATCACTCTTTAAAGTCTATATAATTGTACTGGGTAAATGTGCTTTCTTAACTATAAATGTACTTAGCTAGAAAATTAAGCTATTCTGCTCCGGAAACCTCGCTATTTGGAAAAAAAAAATAGCTAACATTATTAACTGTATTTCCACATTTCAAATTTTTGCAAGAATTTTGAAGCACGAAGAAAAACATATTTGTTAAAAATTGCATAAATAACATTAATATATATATGTTACTCTTTACAACACAAATACCTTCGATAACAGATCGCACATGACATTGAAGTGTCTCCACTCCACTGATGAGGTATTGGCTCAGCCAGCGGCCAGTACTTAACAGCCTTAGTACTGTACATTCATATGCTTAAAGGATAATAAATAATTTATGGCCTCTTTGTTCTTACATGTGCCTAGAAATATTGCACGAGAACGGAAGCACCGGCTAATGTAATAATCGTGAGCGTATTCATTTGCCACGCTTTATATTTTGGTTATTGTAAATTGAACTTAGAATATTTACAAATGGTAATGTGGCCATAAAAAAACTGGCCAAGTGCAAGTTGGACTCGCACATGAAGGGTTCCGTACCATAAACCTTAATTTTTATAATTTGTTGTTATAGCGGAAATAGAAATACATAATAGCTGTTGGTTCTCCTTTTAATAAATAAATAAATAATCTGTGAAATTTTAAACTGTCTACCTATTATAATTCTTGAGATACAGCCCGCTGGTAGATAGACAGACAGCGGAGACCCTTAAAATTAAATGTGTTGGAACTTGCAACATATAACTGTGCCCCTTAAGATATTGCTTAGTAGTTACAAATTAAAATGAATACACAGGACAAACTGGATTTGCAAAAAAATTAAATTAAGAGATACTGATAGGGATTAACTGGATTTGCTCTTTTTCTTTAATAAAGATCCTTATTAATTGTGATAAACATGATTGTAAAATAAACTTACTGTAAGAAGAGCTTATAATGAATTAACTGACAAAGCTCGAAGAGTTAAAACATATCAATTTGAAAACAAGCACAAACAAATATCACTAATCCAGATTTACTCAAAAGACGCCGAAATTACAATAACTGCCATGTTTTCCATATCACTACATGACAGTTATACTTAAGAGAATGAATTATACAAAGGAATTCAAAGAGACGTCGCCCTAATAAATTTGACTACCAATAAGGAACATCACGGAAGTGTTGAACCTTCGGAAGATGTTACAAGTTCTTTGACACCTGAATCTTAAGTCAATGCACGTATCTTGATTTAGGGCGGAACAAGGAAAGTTGTAAATGAGACTACATTTTTAGGACTTAATGCTGGAACTTTAGTGAACGAAATCAACAAATGAAATGTTAACGAAAACCGTTTGTTACCATATCAATAAAGTAATACATAGTGTGTGGTTTGGCACGAAACATTTGTAGGATTTAATAAGGAAAGCAGAGAAAATATATTGACATTCGAATATAAGGCAGCTTTTTAGCCACTAACATTTTGTTATGTCTATTCCCTAAACTAAAACAGCAATAAAAATACGAGTAACAATGGCATTGATACCACAGAAATAGTTGATCGATCAATGTAGTAACATACCTAGCTATTGTTTTAAAATATCAATAAAGCTGTTGCTCATATTGATAAACAAGTCTAATTAATGAAACACTTTGTTGACTAAATCATCTTTGACTATTTTGACTATGTTAGTGACAGTACAAGTACCAAAATACATTTTTAATATTTTTATAAGCACCTCAAAATTGGCGATAATCTACTAATAATTACAATGTAATATCTTCGTCGTTGCCAAGAACGTCACTATAATTAATCAATTATTCATTTTCAAGTTGGAGGTGATCCAAAAACCGAACAAGTTTAGTGTCAAAACAGTGCTTCAATCAGTGACGTGAAATGTAACAAGTGTAAATAAAAATAACAGTGATAAAGAACAGTTATTTCTAGTGCATGAGTACTACATGGTCGGACAGATGATGTGGTTTAAGAGGGAGCCGAAAACGGCTGTGGACAAAGAGAATGGAGTGGTAGGGAAACTGAGGAGGAAGAAGCCAGTGATTTTGAAAACGACGAGGGAATCCAGTGAACGAGAAACTTCAACAGAGAGTGATAAAGAAAGAAGAAGGTATTCTGACATACTTGATGTCGTATCCATAGGTATGTATATAGATGCATCTCTCATCGATACTTCGAATGAATTTCTTGCCATTTTTTACTTTGGATCGCGATGAAAAGTTAAAGACGTCTGGAATGTGGAACAGGTTATTTTTCATGCAACAGGAGAAATCTTGCTAAAATAATTACAGAACAATGACGTGATTGGGGTTTACTCGAAAATAGTCTCATTGTTTATAGTGTTCTGTTAGAGAATATATAAAAATATCTTGTCTGATTTGAGCCGTCTCGGCAAACAATGAAGTGTAATCATAATAAATCAAAGACTAATTTTATTGATGAGGGATTTTTTTCACGTTACGTACCGGTCGATGTTTAGGTTGCTTTGAATTAGCATGGAGAAAATTCGGACAAAAATACATTTTATAGTTTGGTGGTGCTTATTTCTTGACTGTTACAGCTTATGGATCATAAAGTAAAGAGTAACTAGATTACTTCAAGGGTTTTGAAAAACAAAGAATAGAAAAAAAAAGCCTTCAAAAGTTCCACACTATTTTCAAAATCATTCGCTCTTTCTGAAACACGAAAGAGCCTACCAGTCTCTCTTAGCTCATTAGTATAAAAGGCACTATTAGTGTTAAATTCGCACGCGATCACTATTTAGTGTAGGCCTAGTGGCCTCATTTCAGTATAACGGCCTATTTAACTATTGAGGGCTCGTAAAATTATAATTAAACAACTCTATTCGTGTTTATCAATAATTTATTGAAGAGACTTGTATCGAAATTGGGTCTGGGACATAAAAATGGGAATGCTTTTAATTCTATTGCGTCTGACACAGGAATAGTGTTTACTCAGTAATTTTATTTTTCAATGTTTTCCTGTTTGTCTTATTGTGTGACACTATTAGTTAGAATCGTAGAATCTTCATAACGGTTTTAAAAGCTTAATAAAAATATATTTTGTGGAGCAAATCTCACATTTGTTACTTTTTATACATTTTTAAACACTATTTATAACTTATTGACAATTAATTTAAAAGGCCACTTAATTTATTCAAAACAATTTTCGAGACCTAAAAACAAATCAGCCCAAAAAGAAAGCCGGATTTCAAAAATCAAAACTCTAAGCAGCCATCTTTCGTCTACAACAAAAATGAACCAAAACAAATAAGTAGAGTTCACGAAGACGGCTAGACGGTGAACAACCGTCTCTAGTGACGTCATGCCCCCCCCCCCCCTCACCTGAGACAGAAGGAAAACACGTAAAGAACTCGTTAATATTTTAGTAAGAATCTGAGGCATGCAACCTTGCCATGGTCGAGGAATCGAGCCTCGAGGTTCCAATCAATTCGGGGAAACGATGTTTTTCCCTTTATATTGTAGTTTGATAAACTTTTTGAATGAAAAGCTTTACTGCTCTTTTCACTGCAATTTAAACATTGAATAATATAAAAAATATTATTATTATTCTTATTGAAAATACATACAGAAAAAAGCCTTTTTGAGGCCCTGAAACGTTGTTTTCGTTACTTTCTAAGTTTTTTAAACTTATTTCCATCATCGCTTTTTACAAAAATTCTTAAAGAGCGAATTTTTAATCATACCGGTAAAACATTAGCGCTATGTATATTCTAAATTGCTTCTGTCCATTACTCAATGTTCAAGGCTAGCAATCAGGTTAAAATTAAAAATAAACACACCACAACACATTGCGCCACAGTCTCCACCATATTGTAACGTTAGTCCAATATTTACAGTTTATGCAAGATTAGTACTAAGATTTACGCCGTCGTAAATACCACTGGGTTGAGATAATGCACCGTTATCAGTATTGAGTAACACTGATAAAGTAGGTATCTTAGTTAGTTAGATTAACTAATGGTTAAATTCGTTCCGTTAACTCTTTGATATATAGAGATGTTGATGAAGAAAGTGGTTCTGAATAAACTATAAAACCAAATGTAAAAAAGATATTTTGTATTTGAAAATCTACTACATCGCATGTAGTTATGTAAGTTATACCTAAAAAATCCATAAACTTGTACCTATAAGTGAGATTGACCAAATGATAAGAAGGTTTAGTAGCAGACTTTTCATGTAACAGAAGGTTCGAACAGTGTAAAACAAAACATTTACCGAATCTAATGTGAACCGAAAATCATAACAATCCGAGAGCGTAACCCAAACTTTCGCAACATTTCACGAAACAAATGATAATATAATCACTTCGTTACGGGTGTCTAATTTCTTCTAACACCGAAATTATGCAATAGAAAGCGAAGCCTCCCTACTTAACGTCAAAACAGTAAAACTTAGGCCGCATTGTATGCTAATACTAATTAAACGAACCTCAGTAAAACGCGCGCTCAACCGTCACCGAGTCTTAGTATGACTCACGACAATCTTGACATTGTCTCGGATACAATCGATCGAAAAACGTAATTTTTTGCCCTCCAACCAGTTCATTGTTTCAGTTTTTATACCACACAGACCTCTTTAGCGTTATTAATGGTGATTGCCAAGTGATTGCCGTTAAATTTAGCAATTACGATACAAAAGTTAAACGTTTCAGTAATTAATGGCAAGGAATCGCGTAATGATGGCAGTACGATCTCATGACGTGATGTAATTTTAACAGAGAGACGAGATGAAAGCGACGAGTCCTTGTACGAGTCGGCGGACGGGCACAGCGACGCCATATCGGCCAGCGACGACGCCATCCCTAGACTCGGCAAGACACCCACCATCAGCAAGGAATCCCTCAAACTAGCTGTCACAGACGAAGAAGTAGACTTCGCCAAAACTAAAAAAGGACACAGAAAAACGATGTCCTTATCAAATCCTTTAGAAATTGTCAGAAATCTAGGAGATGAGTGGTTTGAGTCAGCAAAGAGAGAATTAGAGAAAAATTCAGACAAGAAAAAATCCAGAGAAAGCCTTTGGAGCGAGGAAGATCGAGATTCCATTCACGGGTCGACGATGAAACTTGATCAATTACGAAAGAATAGCAAAAAAGAAGACAAAAATCAGGCTAACCTTAGAAAAACCAGTACAAATGAAGCTCCGAAAACTAGGAAAACTAGCAAAGGATCATCAGTCAGTGCACTCAATTTCCTTCGAAGGAAAAAGACTCCGACGTCTACAAAACCTGTAGAATCGGTGGCTGAAGACGACAAGAGCAACAGCGCAGATGAGATTATGAACTACACCAAATTGTTCTTAGAATGTGAAAAACGTTTTGCATCAATCTCAGAAACTAGACCGATAAGGCCAGTTGAAACAGACTCTGAAGATGAACCTCCTACGCCCAAACAATTAGCAGATCACAGAAGGAGATTGAGCAGACAAACATCAAGGAGCAAGAGTAAAGTAAGAGGGAAAAGTCAATCTCTAAAGGTTAATACTCTAAGAAAATCCCATAGCGGGACTTTGAAAAAGGGAAAGAAGAAAAGTATCAAAACTCCATCTTCAGGAAGGAGCCGACAAGCGAGCATTGTGGAACAAACTCCCATCGCCAAGAAGAAACACACAGACTCTTCAAAGACAAATTCTTGGCTGTTCAGTGGATCAAGAGGTGAGTCATCTGATATTTTGAAACATTTTAATCTTACAGCTTTCATCTAAAATGGTAAAAGGGATCAAGGCAGTAATAATTTCGCAAATTAAACATATAATATGTAGAAATTTTGCTGAGGATAGATATTGTTCATCTATTTTGATAGACGTTCGCGTGTAGTATTACAATTTCCATTATCTCCATAAGCAAATGTCACGGACAATGGCAGATTTATGTTCAAAATAAACGTTTAGGTCATATATTTAACTAGCTAGGTCATTTCGATATCTTCCTACATTTTTGTGTGATGCCATTTCAGTACAAAAACCACCAAAAACAATTACTGTGATAAAAGCTGTACTTTTATCACAGTAATTGTTTTTGGTGGTTTTTGAGATTCTTACAAATATAATTTGGCTACAAAGTTTGTTAAATGTATTATTTTCTTAAAGAGTTGCTTCGAGTAATAAAGTTTCTGTATCAGTTAAAGCGTTTCTCAGTAACTATTAATATTTATAGGTAGTTACAGTAAGTGCACTATCTTCGTTGATATCGCGTGACCTTACTGAGTCTTACTACGTTCGATACTGCCCAGTCCATCGCTACTAGTTAGATCATCATTCTTTTGTTTTGCAGCTCATAATGCCGTGTTTAGTTGTTATTGTAACGCGTTTGTTTTGCCAGGATGCTTCGGTTATAAACACACCTCTGGAACACACTCCAATCAATTATTGTTTGCCAATATTGATAGTTTTATCCCTTAGTATTTTATTTATTGTTGGTTGCATGTCCGTGCAGGCAAGAATTCAAAACTTGGCTAGTATGATTCTAAATCTTGAACACACCTGTTATCCGTCATAAATGCTCTCTTTTATGTTTAGTTAAATAATCGTTTTCTTTGAATCAGCAAGCTGGAGTGTGGGAATTACTTATTTCTGAGAAGCAATTGTTCGTTGCCTCCGGGCATTCTTGTAAAATGTTATCATTGGTATTGATACTGTGAATGTGATTTAATGTAGCGGGTTTGCCTTTGATATTTTTACTGCATCATAAATTTTAATTACAACATTTGCATATGTATATGCCTTTTTGCCGGGTAGGTAAAGATATAACTAATTACATTAATGCTTGCTATTTTCATCAATCGGTGGGTTATTGATAATGTTTATAGATTATATAAGTCCTTCTATATTTAACTCCTAAAATGAGTTTCAAAATCCTATTGTTACTCGTCTATTTCCACTTCAGGATCAAAATAACTGGGCACTATATCACTAGCAAAGTTTGCGATTTATAACTGCTGCTTATTTTCGTGACCTGTTTCGCTAAATGTTTTGCACATATAAACAATGATTTCTTACTTGCAAAGTATCCTATTTAAAAGTAATATTTCAATCGTGGTGTTTCTATTTGATAGACAAAGTGCTTGATACTTAAATCACTCGACTGTAAGATACATGGACTTTTTACGAATAATAATTATTTTTTTCCACAATTTGTCCGAGTTTTACTTTTTCTAACTTGAACTGGCAAATGTTTACTGCACTCGTTACGAAAAAGTTAGTTGTCCCTATTGATTCAAGAGTTGAGGTTTAGTACAAAATAACTTTGGTACATCCATATACGTAATATATGATAATAACTAGCTGTCCCGCGCGACTTCGTCTGCGTCACATTTTCCGCTTCTAAATAATATTGCAACAAAAAATTGAGATTTAAACTATCCTATCTCTCAAGTTGGATCGAACTGCACATGGTGTGCGAATTTTATTATAATCGGTTAAGTGGTTTAGGAGTCCATTGAGGACAAACATTGTGACACGAGATTTATATATATTAAGATAATACTTTGACATTTATAATTTTTAAGATCTTTATTCAAATTGTTTTTTTACTTGAATCTTAATTTTGGAGTTGAATTTTATTTGCATGCCCATAGGAAACGACGGTAGAATATGGAGGATTTTATTATGTAAAAAAGAACATATATGTACCAAATACCCATGTTTGCAATAAATAATGATTGAATATAATATCCATAAAATGTAAGCGATTTTTTGCTGTGTGACGTATGTTCAGCGATAGTTTACGTTGTTCGTATTGTGTTTTATTCGTGTTTTATTGTATTAAGAAAATATGTTTTAAGATACCTAGTTATTATGTTGAAACAATATACTATTTGATATTCTTCATGAAGGGTTTAGTTTGTCAAAGACCAGTCAGTCAGTTTTGTTGAAAAAATAATTCGTGTGTGAAGCAAAAGCTAATTATTTTTTTATAAATGATCTAAAAGATGTATGCCCTTGAAATTTCGCTCAACAAACATTTGCTCAACACAAACTATGTCACGGAACGGAACAGATCAATCGAAACCCGTTTACAATTACAGCTCAATAGTCCATTGAGCATTATTATCACCAGCACCTTCCATACCTCGCATTCCTTAGCTGTCCATGACCTGTCATAGCGGACTAATCGTCAATTATGATACAGGTTAGGACAGAAGATCTTCATAACACAACGAGCAGAAACAGCCGCACGCACACAGACGCGTACGCATTGGGCGATCTCAAACAAATGCCGGTCACGAGTGCGCTTGCACTCGCTGTAGGTGAAGCGTGTCTATGTGTGAGTGCTATTTCGCTCATTTATGGAGCAAACCTTCTGTATTATTTTGTGTCTCTGTGGTCTATCGCGGTCAATCGGCCGGCGCTTATTGATAACTCGGCCGGCTCTGACAGTATGTCTGTCTGCAGTCAGTCAGACCTCGTTTAAAGCGAAGTGGGTGACACGAATCTAGTAGGCTGTGGATTTATGTTCGGTGGTCTGAAAGGGATTTATGTTGGAGCGATATGAAACAATATTGCATTTGATGATGTACAGTGTCCTCAACCATCGGTCTTTCCACATTGTGTTCAAGATGTAGTTGAAAAATGCTGATACGTTGTTTATTTTACCTTTTCTTCAATTCTGTCTTTATCGCTTCAACGGTTTAAGACTTTCAATAGATCGTTAGGTAATTGTTCTTTCTTGTTATCATCAATCCGCCAAGCATCTGAACGTTCTAAATACCTAACATTGTCAGACTAAAACCAAATAGCTCCATCATTGTAATCCTTCTACCTCCCCTTCGTTGAATCAAATCGCTTCCAAAGAAGCGCGTCTCCAACCATCGTTAACTCGATTGATATGCGCGTCCTGACTCCGGAAGTCGATATAAATAGTGCCGGCTTTGAGTCACGAACACCGAAACGTAACGTATTGTCTCGGAGGACTTCGGGCTAATTCTGGACGTCTAATAGTAAGGGACTTCTTACTATGTTAGCTTTCTTTGAACTGGCTATTTGTGGATCGTTTCCGGGTCGTTTGATTTTTCGTCTTCTTATTTAGGAGTGTTATTGTTTTTGACAGGCTTGCATTTGACAACAGATCTCATCCTGTGGTTGCCAATGATGTGATCGACTCGTAGAGCCCGCTTACCTAGAAGTAACTCAGAGTCATAATTTCATTATCTTTCATCGTCGTAATCGTTCTCCTGATCTTATTCCAATTTATTTGGGGCTGCTACGGCATAATCTTTCATCCATCTATCTTCGTTAGTAACCCCTTATCTAACTGTATCGTCTCTCACAAAATCCATGGTATGTTTGGTCATCTTACATGTGTGATAGATTCTTGCAAAGTATAGGTCTTAAATTTACCGTATGACAAATGAGTGCTTGTATGATTGTTTGTCTATCACACCTTACTCACGATTTAAATAAAAAAGTCCAGTAACTTATTGACCATTAGTATTCTTATCGCACACATCTTTATCGCAGGGTTTTCCCTGCCTATTGTCATGTTCCGTTTCGTTTAACGGAACCGTTTGTTGGATTGTTAAACGGGTCTTTATACATGATGGATGAAAATTTTGATTGTATATGAAGAGAACTATTAATTATCAGAACACATCATGATGGCTGTTTTTTGTCAAGTTAAAGTTAAGTACTTATATAATATATATTAATTAATTTATGTTGATATGTGGAAGAAGCGAGTGAGGCAGATAAAATTAAAGTTATATATATATATATAGCACCCATAGTTAGGTGTTGATATTATTCCCATCATCTCAATGAAAGTTGTATTCTGTCACGTATTGGTCATTCAAGTAATGGATTCCAGTAATATTTCAATGTCAGTAGTTAATTCACTAACGCACGTGATTATTGTTTTCCTTATACCGCAAGATGTGTTGATTTATGAACTATTAATTATATTTATTGGTGCAAGGGTCGCCAAGGGCATGTTTAAGTGCCTGGACCCTCCGGAAAGTATCCTCAATGACGTCAGTCTTTTCAATATTGAACTGTGGGTGAATGAATACTGAATGCATTTGAGGATTGAAATAATAGACAGCATTGAATTGATCGTATCTGTCAAAAGTAAACTTGTCGTTAGTTCAGAGACTGGCATTGTATGATGAAATAAAGTTTTAAGACAGCAAGATGCATTGCATGCATTATGTCTTAAACTTATGAACCACTAACTAAAGTTCAATTATGATAAAATGAATGGTTTTTGCGTAGTGTAGTGTAAAGGATTCTTGTAAGTATATGAAACAGTCAAAATTGCGCTAAAGAGGACCAAAATTGTTAAATGCGTCTGTTATAATTATATAATACTTCTTTATTATCTCTTCAAGATTTATCGCATACCTACCATAATATGAAATTGTGGTCAAACTTGAGCATAAAAAAAACGCTCTGTAAAAATCCTTTAAGCAACGGGGTGGTAATGTAATAGCCGGTCTTACTTGGCCAGATATAATAGCTTGAAAAGTGACACTCGCTAGGCCAAATATTACGCGCACGAGATGGTGGAAAATATTTCAGAACAATTACGTACCAGCAATTAGTCATACTCATACGTAAACAGAAAAAAAAAACGTCAAAGATCTATTAATCATTGTGCCCTATAGCTACAGGTAAATGTTCTTTTTTAAATCCTGAAAACTCTTAAAATCATTGAGTGACATATTCTCTTTGCTCGATACCTATGACACTCGGAAAAAAAAACATTTTAATGCTCTTACTTTTAAATCTTTCAGTGCTGTTTTGGCAGCCTTTAGAAATGGTTTTCGTACTTGTACAACAATGTCTTAGTTATATTAACGAATTTATTTCGAGCCACTGCTAACGCCCACTGGATAAAAGGATGCAATTTTGGAAACAGGTCGATGACCAATCGAGGTGTCTATGACGTAAGCACGGCCACGATGTTAAAATAGCAACTTAATGTTCGTCAGATAGAGTTTTATTTCGTCTGATAGGGGTGTATTGCTCATCCTCAATCGGTCCCGATCATAATGTTAAGGAATTAGAACTGTAATGGTTAGGAAATAAAGTGCAAAGCTGTGCAGAGTGCAAGAGTATTGATGGTACTTGATATAATTGATTGAAGTGGGTTGCAAAACTTATTGTTATCCACTCGAAGCTTAAGAACCTATTAATCTGCCAATCTAGTGACACGAATACTTTAGCAAATTCGATATTTCCATAGGATATTAATAAAGAAGATAATTATTACTTGTATATTACTAAAGAAGACGAAGAACACTTGGCTGATGAGAGAAATGTAAATAAAACTGATGACAAATACTCAACCTACACTGTTAGCTATGTTTAGACAAATTGTATGAGCTTCTTCAAGGCCTGGGAAATTCACATATTTCTATCCAATATCATCATCATCAAGATTGCCCTGTTGCCAACTATGTTTGGGTCGATTTCCAGTCTTAATGGATGCAACTGCATACTAGTATATTAGATGGAATCAGCCTATCTGACATCCACAATCCAGCTGCTGGGTCTCACCTAAAGAAAAAAGAAATCACAATAGTAACAAATGACCCTGTAAATCTCCCCCCCGTTTTTTGCCAAATGATCCAGCCCGCGAAGCTGAGCCTTTAGCTTTAAACTCCCCAAATAATGGAAACATGACCCAGCCAGTCCCTTGCTGCCCTCCCCCAAACGATGCCGCTGAGTCGAGGTCCGTACCCCACAGGGGGTGCCCTCAGCGAGCGGAGTTTTAATATAATTTATATAGCCTTGGCTGGGGGCCTTAAATTCACCTAGGCCACCACAGGCACAGGCAAGTCCGGTTAAGTAGCTAAGGCTTCCAAGAGTCGTTAGCTGCGAGAGGCCATAATCAAAAAAAAAAAAAAAAGTAACAAAAGCTTATTCCTGCCATTTTTTAAAGTCAAAATTAATTAATCTCTAGCCAAAACCATGTTCATACGTAAGATAAGCCAGAAAAAGAAATAAAAGCGTTACAAATGACGCAAAGACACCATATTTAGATCCCAATTTCAAAACTACGCACTTCCTCACTGCATAAGGAACTGCACAGAGTTCTTACATTGATCCAAGTCTTTGTAAGAAACTTAATAAAACTTATCATACACAACTGGCTAGGTTATGTACATATCCTTAGCTGTCGGCAGCGTGGCCGTGACGTCATCGGTGAGGTTAGATCATCACTAATTGTGAACGTTAAACTGTATGGGCTGCGCAAGAGTGGGGTGTGAGTGTGTCCTGAGAATATTTGCGAGGATGTTATGTGAGTGGGAATTGTAGAAAGTTATGTTTGGTAATGAAGGAAGAGTTGATTACTAAATTAGTTCCTAGTTGGATTGGAAATCGCTTGAAATATTTTCAATATTATCCAATATCGAAGACCAGATGAAAGCTGCGTGAATCTGTTGGCTACGAAGAGTATAGGACCGGTCTATGTGGCAACCATTGAATTTCAGCATTGGGCGTCCTTTGCCTGTTCGAATGCTGAGGATTTATGCCAAAAAGCTGATACAAGTATCGAATTAGAACATCATAGGCTAGGTCAGGGAATTCTTGAAATGAAAGAATGTCTTAGTTCTGGGAACCTGCAGTGTTAGTTAAAAATTAATTCTGATGTGGTTAGCAGTATTGCAAGAGATAATTATTTCTCGTGACTGCATTTAAGTGGATAACATAGCATGATTCAATAATATTGAACCACCATGTTTGTGAGTTCAGTTATTTACAGTTTCAGTAACATCAATTCATAACTCAAAATGAAGCTTTCACGTCTCCCTTAAATTACGTAATATTTTTCTTAGCAAAAGTACATGAAGCAGTTGAACATTTTTATTTTCACCCCTTTTTCTTCCAAATTGATTACGACATAATAATATATTTTTTTTGACGAAGTTTGGTTGCTAAACATTTTTACAATGGTTCCTTTGATAGGGTTAAGTTTGTTGTGTATACCAAAGGGGAGCAGGCTAAAATACGAAAAAAGTTTTATTAATTGCTTTCCAAAAATAAATTACGAGCTTTTGCGAGTAATATTTCACGTTGGTAAGTTTATAAGGCTTTTTGATCACGTGGCAGCTAGACCAGAAGTTTACAACAATAGAAATGCTAACATCATAGAGAGGTTGTGTCATCATCGTCATCATCATCTTGCCCATGGTATGTGTGCTTCTTCCATTCTAATTATTATTTTTAGCCTGTTGTGTCCTATTACAGGGCAAAGGTCTCCCTTTCTTCCTTCCATTCTAGTAAAATTATCAATTTATTTATACGTTTTTCTTTTCTTTTGTAAAATAAAGATTGTATTCCTGCGATTCTCTATCGAATGACATACGAAACGTATTTTTTTCGAAATTTGACTTGAGCGGTGTTAGAAATTAAGTGAAGATATAGTAAATATTTGGACCTTTATAACTAACTCACTAGCCATTTTCCTGGTCATTGCGTTTGTGAACAGGTTCCGTGATATTTTGATTTTTCATGATTAAAGGTTGTCAAGGGCACTCAGCAAGCAAAAGTGTTACTATCTATCTACTGTAACTTTCGTAGTGGGATCAGAACTGTTAGAGAGAAGATGGTGCTGATAATGTTGTCAGCATCATCTTCTTGTTGCGGAATATGTTTGAAAGAGTCACTGTGACCTGGAACGCAAAGGGCATTTGGAGAAACACGGATGGCTTTTAGCCAGTAAAAGTCTGACACTCCCTTCTGCTCCGCCTATAGCTGAAGGAGTCATTTGATGATTTTCGACCCTTAAAAAAATACAATAAGCAGCATCTACTTGAACTTGTAGTTTTACTTAGTATCGGCGTAGCACGCTACCTTCTATTCAGTCCTGTAAAGCAAACAAACGATTTCACCTTTTCATAATGTTCATTTAGATTTAGTACGGAGTATGCGTGTCATGTCCCTAACTACAGGATAGTGCGGTTTCCGCGTTGTGTCATACGCTTATCACTGTGGCGATGCTACTTGTTTAATATAGAATCACTTGTTTTATAATACTTGTACCTAATGCTGGTTTATTATTCCTATTTTTATATAATATATGTCACGTGTTTATGTGTCATGTCACCATCCTCTTGCTCTTCATCTCAATTTATGTGTTGTCTGTGCAACATTTCTTTATTTTCCGTACTTCTTTTTCTTTGTTTGCAAATAAATTACTTTATTCCTTCCTTTCTTTCTTTCTCTATTAGTCCTTATATCAGTAGTCACCCCCTTTCCAAGAAAAATCATCTTCCAAAGGTTTCTTTGAGTTTGTAAGATTTCATAAAATGGGTCCTTTCTGATCGGAGCTGGGGTTTAAAAAGGTCACTTTATTATTAACAAGACAAATCTAATCAAATGTTACTGTAGGTTGCTGCATCTTTTATGAGCATCATTATTATTGTGGTTTTGATATGTCTTTATTGAATAGATTCCTTTATATTCATACTTACTTTTGCCCGCGACTTTGTACGCGCATATCCCGTTCCCATAAGAATTTCGCCAAATCTTCCCTTCGTGCTCCCTTACCGAGCTTCATGCCAAATTTTAGCTTTCTACGACCAGTAGTTTCGACTGTGCGTTGTCTGTCAGTCACTCACTCAGGAAAGAAAAAATAAAAAAAAATATTAAGATTTATAAAACAATATTTGTTAAAGGTGTCCTCTTGTTGTTTTCTCTTCATATGGTATTTTATCGCCCATTATCCGTTGAAGGAAGACTACTTAACATAATTTACCCGTACACTCATAAGCGGGAAATAAGTAGTTTTCATGCTGGTGAAGAAATAGCAGTTTGAGTCTATTTTAGGATCTGCATTATTGCAGTTGTTATTGCAAATAGCTTCCCTTCCATTGTTGTGGGTAGTTGAATATTGATACTAGTAACGCCATCTATCGGTTGCACCGGACAACTTTGGTTTATTATATTTTTATATTTTTTAGGCTTTTTTATATTTTTTATGATGGCCTTAACAATGATTTTGCATACTCCATTGTTTACAGTTGTTTTTATGTAAACTTTAGATAATATATTGTTGCTGTTATACCTACAGTGTGAAAAAAATGATTGATATATGATGATAATCATCATAATTACTACTGAAAATGTTTCGTTAGCCGACCGTCCAATGCTTGAATTTGTTATTAACTCTGTATGATTCTTACCACATTTTCCTCCACTAAGTAACATACTGTCATATCCTTGGTATTTTGCGTAGGTACATAAAGTCACTAACTAGGTACTCTTACCCAAGACGGTAGGCAGAAACTGATTACCTTGACTCCCAATAATAACCAAACCCTTACTCTATAAGGCTTACCTATATCGACAAGGCTGGTCGCCACACTTTCGGACGACTACTTTTTTTTAACTATCGATAGGCATACGTTTGACCAACATCTCAACTGATGGTAAGCGATGACCTGTAGGAATAGTCTGTCAAGGATCTACATGAAAAACGGCGTAGCGTGGTTTTCGAGGCACGGTCAGTATTCAGCATTCATCAGGTTCACAGTAGCGAGAATCAAGGGGTGATTCAATACTTATTTATTTAAGGATCACCAACGAGTGTTACAAAATAATAAAAACTTTACAAATTATAAAAAATTGGTACACCTTAACATTCTCCTATAATTAACACTAAATTATAGACAACCACAGCGTGTACATAACCGAGCATACACGGCTCTACATAATTAATATAAATAAAATAAATGAATGAAAGAAAAAAATCTTTGAATAAAAATAATTGGTATGCGATGTGACAAACAAGAAAATGTCACACCATTATAAGGTCACATTAAAACAGTTTCACAAAATAAAAAAAAAAGCGTTCAGTACATATTATGTCTACGTCTAACCAAAGATATCCAAGCAAGAAAAAAAAAAACACTGACTAAAGTGTTTTTGTTGCCAGTATTTTTCTTTTGTTTTTGGCTAAATCTATCCGTCGTCGACTGCTTTTCACTTGAATATCGTCGTGTTTGTAATTCCAGTTCTCGTTATAGTTTGGTCGTGATGAGTCGTTTACAACCCTAATTTCTTCAAAGTTAGAGTGAACAGGCTACTTTGGTGTAAGCTCGCTCCATCGTAGACTCTGTCTCTGTCATCTCTGACCTAGACTTGAGTCAAGAGCAAAATTATCTCAAATTAAAAAAAAAGAGTGTTTGTGCTGTAACATCTCTCATTCCAATGAGGATGACACCATATCTTATATCACTGTTGTAATACATCATTCTGTTTCTGTTGCTTACCTAGTAAATTTTCTTTTGTTCTGTTTTTTATTACCAGTGATTAGTGATTACTAACATAATTATTTGTAAATATCAACCTGTACGAATAAATTATATTTGACTCAGAAATAGGTTTTGTAAATATAATTGGCGCTGTAAGAAATTATCTGTTGTCCTTTTATATTTGTTATCAAAATGAACTGAGTTGATGCGATGAGACTGCTATTTCATCCACATTTCTTACGGAATGAATTACGTAAGTACAATATTAATAGGTACTGTTACATATAATCCAACAAACAAAAAAGATGATCCTAGTATTGTGTAAATAGAATCACACCAAAGCAACTAACACCTCTTGGAGCCCTGTATTCATAGAAAAGCATAATTTAGCACTAATTGTGCCCACTGGTTCTCGTAACAGCAAATGTTACTTGACTTTTTTCGACCTTGTTTATGGAATACAAGCTACCTACTTTGTACCCCAATGTCCTTTCTTCTGTCAACGCACTACTCTCCAGTTATGTTACCAAAAACTGGCAATAGATGTCGCTACTATACTATACTCGATTTAACGCCATCCCTTTCTCTCCCCAGGCGAGTCCCGACGCGAAGGCTCCACGGACGAGCCGACGGCGCCCGATGCTGATGTGGACACCAGCGACGCGAACACCAAGGAAGCTGACAAGGATAACAAGTAAGTGTTGTTAGATCATTGAAGGGAAATATGAATGAGGGTGAGATGGGTAGACGACATTGTTACCATCGCCGGTAGAAACTCGACGAGAGGCTGTAGATAATGATCAAAGGTTCTTAAGAATTTATAGCAATTGAACACAGAAATTATTTTGGGGACAGTATTATAAAATATTTTGGGTACCTACCCTACCCTAAGGCGAAACATTCGTTGGTTAAGTCCATTGAACTCCATTGTTTGACTTCAACATTTGTCTCATGAAAATTGCTATGTTGATTTCCCCGACTAAAAAAGTACTTAGTAGACCTTGAAATTACAATTTTAAGCCAAGCTAGGAACTCTATATATATAGGAATTTATCTGGCTCAATTCAGTTTAAATCTCTAACAACAGTACCCGTGACGCCATCTACCGTGAAATAGCAAGACTAAAGTTGTTTGTAGTGTGGCCGCTTGCCGCCAGGTGGCGCAGACATACAAAATGAAGTTGAGTTTTTCTTAGCTTTTCATTTTGGAACGTAAATTCAGATTTTTTTGAAAATAAGTGAGTAGCAAGTAAAACTAACGTGTTTTTTGTGATAAATTGCTATACCCGTTTACCAAAATTAACACTTCTGAACGGTAGGTAGTGTAATGGAATCGATTCTAAAACTAAATGCTTTTGTATTAAAATAAAAAAAGTTTGCCGTAATGGGCTTGTGCCCTGAAAAAATCTAATTAGTCCGTCAGTTAGATTATCAAAAAATATTTGACCCCTGCTTTTTCTTTTGTTACGGGAACCAAAATTGACGAAGTTACGACGCTTTTAAAATTCTCAATACGTCACACCTTCGCATAATTTTTAGTGAGTCGTGACGTCACGAGTCTCCCCTCCCGAGCTTTGATGCGTTTTATCTTTGTCAATATTCATTGATTTACAAAAACAAAAAATACGTGTCCATTATTTTTCAATACTCTTACTGACGGATTAAATAGTTTTGCAATTTGTGGATGATAGAATCTAGCCTATTGTTACCAGAGTTTACCAGACCACTCTTATTCACTAAGTATACAAAATGACGTTTAAACGCTAACGCGATCGAGAAAGTTAATAATTACACTTCGGCGCACAGGTGTTTGTGAACGACAGGCACAAACACCTGGAGGTGACGTAAGTCCTGTGAAAGGGGTACGTTTGGAATGGGAGAAGAATGTCCTATTTTGAACATTAGTAACATTGAATTGTGTATTCTAGTTGGCGCTCCCCGGCGGTAGGTGGCGGGCGCGGCGTGAACCGCGCGGAATCCTGTCGCGAGCGCGACGCCCCCCGCCGCGGCAAGCACCGCAACGCCAGCGACCCCAACCGGCTCACCGCGCACAACAACCAGTAAGTAACGCTTTACTACTAACTAGGGTTGGGGATCTGATATCGATTAATCGAAGAATCGATTTTTCAGGCCCCGAAAGATCGATTTTTGAAATTGATATGCATTACTGAATTGATATTTTACGTTTAAAAATACCCAATAGAATTTCTTAACTAAATAACAACAGATTTTACTGATACAGAGATCATCTATTATGGTATCTTGTTTTTCCATAAACTGGATTCATATTTAGACGATCCCTGAACTACATTTGATTTTACTGATAAGAGATCATTTATTATTGTATCTTGTTTTTTCACACACAAACGCAAATTTGAAAAAAAAAAAAAAATCTAGTTGGCGATGTCTATAGTTCGCCTCTACTGTTTTACTTTATGGTGCACTTAAAGTTGTTGGAAGGGTGAACAGGAAGGGATGTTAAAATGTGCAACACACGGGAAAACTGTCAAAAGAATTTTTATTTTATTTTCTGGCTTTAGACACCAAGAAAGTTTTGAAATTTTGAAAATCAAACTTGAATTTTTGAAAACAAATAAATATTTAGATAATTATAAAAAAACTTAGTAAGCAGGCGCGTCCCCGAGCAAAACGCAGCGCTAACCGTTTTTTGTGCAGTTTTTTGGAGCTATCTACTCTTTATCCAAAAGAAATATCAACTAATAAAAAATACATTAAATTTCTACATAATCTTTGCTTCAAAAAGGTAGATTTTATTTTTTATTAACACGTATAATGTTTAAGTAATCTCTTCACAACGAAACCACAGAAATGAGAAAAAAATACTGAAAACATGCATCTTCTCGAAAGCTAACGATTATTTTGATTTTGTACTTACACTAATGGATAGGCAATTGAATTATGAACATTTTGGTAGAAGTATTTTTTTCCAACGACCAAAATTAGATTTTATAACGATTTTATTCAACATTTTGAGCGTATTCGCTATTGTATCTCTTGCGCTATTATTGAGGGAAAAAATGCTCAAGGTTATTTGCTCAGGGTACGGCCTTAACTTATTCACACTTTTTCTCAGACATGACATATCTTACATATCTTAGGAGGGTCTACAATACAACGGAATCCCATTATACAATTTGAGTACCCGCTCGGGGCCTTGTCCATCTTGGCCCGAGTTTTAAATACGTTTAAATAGATTACGCTACTACCTGAGACTCGAGTCAATATAAGCCCAATATTAGCTCGAGCTTATAAAAAGACCAATTTGTAAAAAATGGGAGATCTAATTTCATATTTTCAATATCAAAACATGTTCTGAAAAAACGCAGCAAAATGCATCTCGGCCATGACATGAAAAATCTCGCCCGATTTTTAACATCAATATCAAATCGATCCACAAAATATTTACTCCAATATCAAAACAAGAACAAATTCCTTACATTCCATACCAAAATAGTATTCTCTTGTACCCGGGGACGAACTATGCCAATACTTTTTATTTCCTGAAGTAGACACCTCAAACAGACATCAAAACGTCCTAACCATCACTGACACAACCCAAAAATACACCTTATTGCTTACGGCATAAAGAATAATTTGGTTAAAACGAAACTAGCAGTCTGGAATGGTGTTAATTTAATTATAATTTTAAACCTTATTTATAGCGGTGTTGATTTTATTTTTGGTTGATAAATATTGGACGGCATGGCATTGTTTTCTGAAGGCTAGTGTTTTTTTTTTTTAATAGGCCAGTGTTAATTGCGTCTATGAAATTCGCAGATATATTAAGATATTTTAGAAGTTGTCAAATAAGGTAAAACTTTTATGTTTTAGCAATAGAAAAAATTACGATATTGTAGGATAATACTTACAATTTTCCCTCAGTGTAAGTAGGAGCAGCAGTAAACTATTACAGTCATATACATTTCCAGTTATATCATTTATGCCACAAATTCAATTTGCTCCCTGAAGCTATCAAATTCTCTACTGAAAAGAAGTATACATAATCTGAACTCTCAGTCCCAAGTATTGACACCAGTACAAACTGCTCTCTAAAATCATTTAACATAGAGTCCTATTTATATCCTTGGCTGAATTCATCTACTAAAATTGACCAATATGATTTGATCTCCCTATTACGTAACATCAATAACTACTCAGATATCCTGCTATATTGGTCATGTCTGTCTAAACTGTCCTATTTAAACTGGTCTTTCGTTACATGATATATCTTCGCACTTACGTATCTTGGTGTCTGGCTCTTGCCGCCAGTTGTCGTTGGACTATGTGTACGGTGGTAGTATTGGTTCGAAGAGGTTTTGATAAAATGGTGGCTGCAATATGCAGGCAGCTATAATGGTTACAGTTTTCAGTACGTATCCAGACGCGATCGAACGCGCATTGCGGCTTTTTTCATAAAGATTCAAATAAACGCAGTGATTTTGTAAAACAATTTTTGAATTAGATGTAGTGTTTCTTTTTAGAGTGATATTTAATTTTGAGCTTTTTAATATGATAGTTTTTAAGATTATAGTGTTATTTTATTGCAGTAGTAAGTATTTCGAAGTTGGCAAAAGATTTTGTTTTTCAGAATGATTTAGCTCCAACTTTATATTACTATTTTTCTTTTGTAAAGTTTTAAAAGTTACTGACTGAACATAGTGACAGTGTTAATTAGTAAATCCCAAATCTGCACACAATTATTATACTTAATATAATTTATGAATAATTCGTTTTCCTGTGGTATCGCGGTTTTGTCCTAGGTTATTTCAGGATACTTAATAATTCATGATAACATTATTTAGTTATACATTAGTAACTGTACAATAATTTATTGCGTTGTATTTACGATAAAATAAACATCATGTAATAAACAGAATTTTCACTTAGAACGTAAATACAGGCAAATGGAGATACGAACTAAACAATTTGATTAGGATCAAATAGAAAATAATCTGTAAAGGGTTTCAATCTAGCAGCGGAATGTGAAAGTTGATTGATTGATCCTTAGTTCAGCTTCTGATTTTGATAGCTATTGATTGAACAAAATAAAAAACTGAAATTTAGAGAAATTGTCTGTCGTTGGTATGGTTAGATTTCATTCATCAGTTGTAGGAGTTTGATTTCATTCATTTATAGTAGAGAAAAGATGATTTGGCTATAAAGGAAATGGCTAGATAACAAACAATATGGAAGTATAGTATAGAACAGCCCTTTAATAAATTAGAATAATGGTGCAACGCATTTAGGATCACGTTCAGTGGCGTAACTCAAAGGGACCGTGTATCAAAAAATTTGGGGGGGCCCTTTTTTTAAGCGTGTTATTTTTACAAAGTAGGCCCTTCTAGCTAAGGACTGTTATGGCAGGCCACGGAGGAGAACCAGGCCCAAGTCAACGGCGCGCTGTGTTCCAAGCGCTCCTCAAAGAGTTGTCAGCAAAGCAGATGGGGCTCGCTAGGGCCAGAGCCTGCCGGGGTTGCAGAAATGGTTCGAAAGAGTCACCGCGGCCCTGGAACGCAAAGGGCATTAGGAGGAGCATGGAAGGGTTTTAGTCAGTAGGAGCCTGACACTCCCTCCTGCTTTACTGGAGGAGGAGTAATTTGATGAATTCCCATCCTTAAAAAAAGGCCACGAAGGAGACGGCGGGACTAAATGTATAGCTTCGCATCCACACGTCGGGGCCCTTGTCTTCTGGGGGCCCCGTATCTATACTAATATTATAAAGAGGTAAAATTGTTTGTAAGTTTGTAAGTTTGTAATCTATACTAATATTATAAAGAGGTAAAATTGTTTGTAAGTTTGTAAGTTTGTAAGTTTGTAAGTTTGTATGTAGGGGGTAATCTCAGGAACTACTGGTCCGATTTGAAAAATTCTTTCAGTGTTAGATAGCCCATTTATTGAGGAATGCTATAGGCTATAAATTATAAAGATATCATGCATATTAGCCGAACTATCTCAATTTTTGTCTATCGAGGCGGAAAAAAATTGCTCTTACAACAGAGTTATTTGCGTGCGCTGCCTTAACAGTTGTATATAATTGAGAACAATGTATGGCAACCTGGTCCGCCTAGAATAGTTCTACAAAAAAGTCCGCGGCACCATATTTCTATCTTTTATATTTTAGCAGATATAGTAGCTTTTATGTGTTATAAAAAGTATTTTTCGATGTACTTATCTTTGAACGATTTTTTAAACAACAAAATATTAATCCTTATCGAAAAAAATGTTATAATGATCACAAGAACATCATAGAGATACGATTTGCCCAAAACAGTATGTCAATTGGTTGAATAGTTTCGAAGATAATATAAAATTACTAAATCGCAAAACGCCGCCCGCGCCGTCCATTCACGAACCGCATTAGAACATGCTTTGTGTAATTACGTAATTTTTCTGAATCGTGGTGTTAAGATTTATCGCGGATTAATGACCCTCTCCAGTTATTATTTAACTTTTGTCGTTAGGTACGTGAGTTGTACGTAGTTGGTTAAATGTTGGTTGAATGTTGTTGGTCTATTGTTTTGGTTGCTCGGTTTCTCAAAACACAATTACAATATTACTTCGTTCTCATTCTTCGAGTTCGAAGCCTGCTGCTGTTTTTGGGATATCGGACAGTTTCAGCGATTGTTTTTCATGCCTAAAAGGAAATCTCAACTTTCCCGTCAGACATCCCAGACATGAGACAAGAGCAGCTCGAGTACGCCGTACGGCAGAGTCTGCTCTTGATAATCATCTGCGCCTCTCGAGGAATAGAGAAAATATTTCGCAAGCACGCGCTGGGAAATCTAGCTCCGAGCGTTCACAGCGGCTTGCTAACCAAAGCTGGAGAACATCGCAGGTCCGTGCTCGGGAATCTAGCGCTGAACGTGCACGTCTCAGTGATTTAAAGCAGCATGTCTCTGCAACAAGGGATAGGGAGTCTAGCGCTGAGCGCTCGCAGCGGCTCGCTAGCCTAGCTACATACATAAAAACAAAACCCTCCTTTTGGCAGTCAGGAAATAAATCATAGCACTCAGTACTAACCGAACCACACTCATCATTTCATCAGAAGTTAAAATGTTTACCGCCCAACGAAGTGGGCACGGGTCAGTTAGTCTTTGATATGGCTGGTGCGGCGGTAGCTACGCCCCTGCTCATGTTTGACCACTATCTCACCTGACGGTAAAAGATGAATTGTTCAACGATGGTACACGTTTGCCTACAAGTAACCTAGAGAACGATTCTATAAACACGTCGAAGTAAGGCTTGAGTGGTCGATAGACAGTTCATTTCGCGATCACTTCACATGTTTACAGAATCGACCGGCTGTCCACTATTGACTTCAAGGCCCTTTTTATGGATGGGAAATCATCAAATGACTCTTACTGACTAAAACCCATTCGTGTTCCTTCTAGTGCCCTTTGCGTTCCAGGGCCGCGGTGACTATTTCGAACAAATTCCGCAGCTGACTTTAAGACCTTCAGGTGCAATATTGAAATTCCTTTCAAGACAGTGTAATTTTTTGCCTTGTGTCTTTGCCTGGGTGATAGTTTCCAAGGTGCATTGATATATATATACTATAGCATAAGATTTTGATACGCGGTGCGTGCTAACAATAGACAATCGAGTCTTGTATTTCAGACGCTATATTTAATAACATCGTTATACGTTTTGTGATTTTCTTAAAGACCTTATTTATAAACTCTACTTGCCATCACGTCGCGTCGCTCTGTACGATTTTTTTCACTACCAGCTTCTGCTAATCTATAGTTAGACTTAAGTTTTCCATTTGCAAAAGTTTTATAGAGAAGAACTAGATTGTTATAGATAAGAACGGACAAAATCCTACAAAGCAGTTGCTCTGTTCACTAAAAATGTAAAATTTAATTCATCAAACTCAAGTCTATTCAGACCCATGAAAGTCTTGAGAGCAATTTCAGTGTGAAAAACTACATCAGACGTACATGTGTTTGTAGGTTTAGTAGGTAGTAGTAGGTTTTCATGTTTCTTCTCCCCCTTTTAATTGTTTCTGAGCAAACCCTATTAAAATCTGCAGCAGCCTTCCAACCCTTATCTGCGTTGTCGGAAGCGTCTCGACAACTACCGGGCGATGTTTACTCTAGCCGGCCATTGTCTCATTGTTGCGAACGTAAACTAACGTCATGTCGTTATGTCACAAGAGGAAGGTTTGAAAGGGAGACTTGCAGTGTGTTTGCTTGTGAATTTCATTGTTGATATGACAGTCCCGGGTGTGAGTGTAGCCGGTTTCTGACATGTAAAATGTTCAGTATTTAAATACATTGGTCTTCACTGCTGTGGGAATTTTCATCAGCCATGCCGTTTTCTTCTTTTTCTGCATCATCATTTTTCTAGATCCCAGTTTTTAAGTTTTCCGATCAGCCTTCTTAGTTCATGACCATGAAACATCACCCATTAATTGTATACCTCCAAACATACTTGTTTTCATCTGATTTTGTCACAGAATCTAGGGCATCTTTTGACTAGCCTGTCCAAAAATTTAAACTGACTATTTGAACCAAATATGCGTCTAGAATGACAGCGTCTGCGAATGTCTGAAACACGGCAGTGCATGCTCGATTGAAGTCTTGGCGTAGTGCCAATTTAGTGTGGTGTCAATGACGAGATTTTGGAGACATCGAACTGGACTGTTTATTTTTCTTCGTTAAAATATTTGTCACAGTATTTTGGGTATGTTTGAATGAATGGGTTTTAAGACTTACTTACTGTTGATGGTTTTCATAATGTGTATTTCTTTCTTCCTTGTTATCTGTTCCAACTTACTTTTTCCCTCCAGCTTCCAGATTTTCAGGTTGCTAAATATTATTTCAGCTTGTTGAATTGTTATTTTTTTTAGATCAAATATTTTTCCCACGTTGCACCACAACATACAGTACTGTGCCTTCCGTGTTCATTTCAACCCGTGTGGTTTTCTCAGGACCAAACATAATTTTTTACAGTTTCGCGATGTCTCTACTCTGTATCATAAATTAAAACGTCGTTTTAGAGGTAACCCTCACAAATTACATAATATTTTTACGAAGTTACTCAGAAGTTTCCTAGAGCTTAACATTTTAACCATCACTTCCTCTTGAAGTCCTCGTTAATCATCACTCGCGGTAATTTGTTACGTTTTATTGATACATTATGTCACTTGAGCGTGCAAAATAATATTTTATCACCTCCACCTATATTTAGTCTCCTACAAAATGTATGTCTTGTAACATCGCCTAGTTCGCAGCAAAACATTCTGCGTAAATATTATTCGCATGTTTTTCAGCTTTCATTCGGGGTTTATTTTGTTCCTCAACAAGTATTATAATAGCAGTGTTGTTGATTTAGAGAACTTTTTGTGTGTAGGAAATCCTAGTAGATGTTTGCGACATTTTTGGTTTATTGGATTAAAAGCTTGTTTGTTACGTGAATAGTAAATATTTACTTGGAACTATGACACAAAATTTAATTTGTCACAGCATAAATACAGAGAGGAGAAGTACCTACTGAAAATAATTTCAATTTTTTTCGAGCATAAAATTTTAATTCGTAAAGCATCTGGTTTTTCAAATTCTAAATAGAGATAATTGAAAATGGAGTAGAATGCGGAACAAAGAAACAATAATTCAGAAAACGTTTTTAAATACGCAACAAAAGTTTTATCAGATCAATTTATTTTGCAAACAGTTACAAAACTTCAAGAAGCCCAATAGTAGCATTCCAATTATTTTATCAAAACATTTTTCGGGATAGCTAAATATCTGAGTACCTACCTACACAACCTTCAATTTGCTTCCTGTACGTTTGTGTAAATCTTCCACTACGCACTGTGATATCGTCTGGTTACACGCATTCATTTGTTTTTCTGTTTATATTATAACCGCCATCGCCAGTGCGTTTTATATCCGATCGGAATTTATATTCTTGTTACGCGAATCGTTTGTAACTAAACAAGTAAAACAGAAATTGCGTATAGTAGTAATATTGGAATTTGTATTAGATCTGGCTGTAACCTTTCGAAACTCGAAAGCTGTTACTATTCGGCAAATCGTAAAATCTATGATAATCTCCTAACATTCAAATTTTGATACTTTTTTTTTCTGTGATAGGTACCTACTCAATTAACAGAAGCAGCTGGTTTCTCCTAAATTGTCTTGAAGACATCCGTATCCTATTTCGAAGGAGACCATCTGTTTTCAAAACACTAAAAATAACTTAATTGGTGTTGATTCTTAATTTGTCTCCAAAGGTGCTTCATATGTTTTATTACTTTCCCTTGCGAAAGTCTCGAATATTTAAGCATTAACAGCATTAAAAATTATACTGAAAAAAAAAAAATGTGGCCAATTTAAAGTCGGACTCACGTGCAAAGGGTTCCGAACCAATTTTTTTAATATGTAATTTTAACAGTACAGACTATCTTAAGATTTTCTTGTAATTTTTAGGTATAGAACTACTTACTATCTGTATTTATTTCAAAATTTTAGGCTCTTGTTTCGGAGATAAGGGGGGGATTGCTCATCTTTAGTCTAATTTTTTGAACAACTTCAAAACTATTGTAAAATTATGAAAAATATATAATTAAAACACTCCCATTTTTTAAGCTCTTCGTTTGAAATTTTTCATTTTCTAGTTCGACCCCCAAAAGTGACGCTCAAATTCTAATTTTATTTATCGTCCGTGTCGAGTTCACAGAAGTTCTATGTGTACCAAATTTTAACAGATTCGGTTCAGTAGATCCGGAGATAACTGGCTGTGACAGACAGACAGACAGATAGACAGACGGACAGATACCCAAGTGATCCTATAAGGGTTCCGTTTTATTGTTCAGAACCATTTTTTTTTTTTTTAGGGATGGGAAATCATCCAATGACTCCTCCCGCTCTGGGTGTAGCGGGAGGGAGTGTCAGACTTCTACTGACTAAAACCCATCCATGTTCCTTCATTGCCCTTTGTGTTCCGGAGCCACGGTGTCTCTTGCGAATAATCCCGCGACTCCGGCAGGCGTCGGCCCTTTCGGGCCCCTCTGTGTTGCTGACTCTCTTTGAGGCGCGCGTGGAACACTAACGCGCCGTCGACACGGCCTGTCGTCACTAGACGGACGGACGGCGAGCCACCCATAGCTCGCCGTCCACAGGCACGCGCCTACGGTGGCCGGAGGTCACCAGGTGGCCCCCGACGCCCGCGGCGTCCACCACGGCGGCCGGGACGAGAGGGTCTCCTCTCCCGCTCCGCCACCTCCTTCGCTAGCATGACTGCTTCGCAGAAGGAGGCAACGGCGTCCCATTCCGTCTCGCTCCGGACCATGGCTTGGACCAGGGCCGGACGCGAGAGGTCGCCGCCAATCGCCGTTTCGAGGACACGGCGGCGCGCCGCCCAAGCGCACACCTGCACAGTGTGCTCTACCGTGTCCTCCGGTCGATCCTCGCAGTGGTGACACCCGGGTGTTTCCTCCCGCCGAATTCGGTGCAGGAACCTCCCGAAACATCCATGTCCGGTGAGGACCTGCGTCAGGCGGAAGGTGAGGACGCCGTGGCTTGTTCAGAACCCTAAAAACATGGTGGTCTTTAAGTCAAGAGTGAATAGGTTACTTCTAGGCAAGCGTGCTCCATCTTAGACCGCATCATCTCTTACCATCAGGTGAGATAGTGGTCAAACGCGTGCCTAAGGGTAAAAAAAATCTTTTTTTTTCTGCCACTCTTTACCTTAGTAAATTATTTTTCCTGTCATCAAATTTGTACATCTTGATAAGTTGGTTGCGACTGGTGACAGTTATGCATCTCCTGGGACATATTGTGAGTTCGTTCTACCCCCCTTTGGTTTTTATCTTTTTACGTTTTTAGTCCCGGATTTTTCAAACATCATCAAATCTATCCCATTGGTCATCTGAATTATTTCCATTACTTTTTCACATATCAACAAGCTTAATCAACTACATGTACTCAAAGGATTAGTGAGAAAGTGTGTACTTATACAGATGATAACACTAGATACGGACAATTTTGACTGACATCAACATTTATGGAAAAATACAATAGCTGCGTAGTTGATTTTGTTGTTCTACTGTGATTTGAGGTTTGTTTTTCTCTGACGTAGTTTTGGCTAGTGTTCCTTTAAATATATTCACGTTCGTGATCCTTTATGGAATGGAGTGTCTGTGACGCAAAGGGAGTATAACTCTTCCTAAACGTCAGTTTAGATGTCAATAAATCTCACGTCGCGTCAATTTGTAAAACCCTTTCTCAGCCCGTCTCTCTTAATCTTCGTTCCCCGCATCTTAAGTAAATTCACTGTAATGTGTATTGATTGACTGACACTTTGATATTGAAGCCTTTATTCTCTTCTCTTTATTGAGGTTTTGCTTCAGCGAATTGGCTAAAGTATTAATGATAGCATCTTGTGCTCATCAATGAGGCCTTGATGGATTAGGTTAGTTTATTTCGCATTGATATCTGGATTATTAATATCGGATCTGTTCACACCAAGGTTAACCTCTTCGTCTTCATATCTCATAAATACATGACATGGTTTACTAATTCCCACTTCAAAATCAAGACATTATTTACTTTCCTCCCCCTTATAATTTACTTGTTTACTATTTAAAAACGTGACCGGGTCTATGGAGTCATCAAGGTTGATTTATCTTAATTTTTAAACATGTGATAATTTTTCAGTAATTTCCACGAGATCAAGATATTAATACTTTTTCTCGTTATTCGGTTGTTTACTATAGAAACGTGACTAAGAATTTCCGTCCTCTTTAACATCGTTGTTTTTCAATAACCGTCAAAAAGCAATAAAACATTCAGGATTCATTTCCAAATATCTAGACTATGTCGAATGTCGCCGCAAGAGTCGGAACAAATTCGCAGAACGACTGCTTGTGTATGGGTAATTATTTCATCACGAGCTGGCCGGAAATAGTCACTGGGATGCTAGGCATCTGGGTACGTAAAAAATATCATTTTTATGATATTTTGGGAGTCCAAAATGTATGACAAAGTTTTACTCTCAGCGAAAAAAGATGAAGAGACTTGTCATTTTAATCATTGCCCTAGAATCCTTTGCTTTTTTGGAGACTAAGCTAATTTAACTATACAAAATAGAGCAAGAAATAAATTACATGCTCCAAAACTCATTGGAGTCAACACATCTCTAGATGTTTCTTAGCATCATCAAAATTATAAACATCAAAATCAGACCCTGAAAAGGAAGGAAGCAGATTTCAAACGCTCTGACGTTGGATATTATAATAAGATTTATTTTATTATATAACCAATTTTGTTTGATGATGAATCACTGGAGACGATTTCAGAATATAAACCTGAGCTTGAAAGGTCGTCGGCCAAATTATCAGAAAGATTTATTCGCAAACCGAGAGGGTGTACTTCCATATCCTTTGATCACTTGCCAATACCCACTGGCCGCTGCACAAATAACCGAAAAAATCGTTTTAATTATCCCGTCCTTGATGAGAAATAGACTTTATTTGTCGTCGTAATTCTGTGATGTATTGAACCAACAGTTTGATATGCTCAATCGTTTTGCAGTTTTTTGTTCTGCTTTTATTACCCGTGGGCACGCCCGCGTGCCATGAACTGTTTCATTCGTTAATACCCTACGCGACGTCACCGTTACGTAGAAACTTTTTTGTTGTGATTTTTTATTCTTTGTAATGTTGGTATAATATTTTAATTTCTGTTTTAGTGGGTGTGCCATAGGGTATTAACGGTTGAAACAGTTCAAAATACGGCTATTTGCGGCTGGGTTCGAACAGGTTAAAAGATATTTGTGCGCGTCGTGAATTTCGCAGTGGGTGCCATGTCCGGCTGCCATATTTTCATTCATGAATTCTTGTTTGTTAAAAATAAAACGGTTTAGGTGCCCTAAAATCTGGTTTGGTTTGAACTCTTCTGCAAACATCTTTCTCCCTGCAACAATAGCGTTTGTTTCATCAAACAGGGACTGACTGCATTTCAATGGTCAGTTTAATTTTTGTTATAAACATTCAAGAACAGCAGCCGATTATCGTTCATTACGGAACATCGACCTCCCCAAAGACCTCGACGACAATCGACCGGACCAGGATATTACCATAATCACACGAGTGCTTTGTTGATTCACATCAATCTAGTTTTTGCTCCCGCATCACACCTGACCACTCATACAATTACGTAACAACATGACTCAAGTCAATTCTGTTTACGAATCTTCCAATAACAGCTTAACTTCAGCACGGGATTAGTCTCCCGTCACTTCATGACAGCCATGTTTGAAAGATGCCAGAATGACGTGCATCTGCGCGGGAACTCCAACGCGATACGGCTCGCTATACATCTTTGACCCATTCCCGCATTATATTCTCGCTGCCCGCGTTGTTATATATAAAAAAAAAATGTATTTATGTAGGGGCAGCCACATGATTCATCTTCAATTCCAGGAGTTCATTGTATGATAAAAGTTTATATGACTGCTATTAATCTTACCATGAATTTGATACGCTAATTCTGGGCCGGGAATAATTTTAGCAATACTAATGGTTGGCATTGATCTTCCGCTCGTTAGATTCATAAAGCGACCTCCGTTCTTGATAAAATTATAATCTAACCTTTCTTCCTGTTTACAAGAACGGTTCCAAGTTTTGTTGATGACAGCTTTATCTGATTTTTCTTTAAATTTTAATTCCTCGCCGTGGCCTTTTATATCATCTTCCAAAAGTTTTACAGTTTCAATTTTTTCGTTAGTTCTTCACGAACTGTTACAAGTATTCAATAACAGTTTATCTTTTCGTGCCTTTCTTTCTTTCCTTTGACCACTTCATCCACTAAGTTAGGTAAGGCGCACGTGATCACTCCAGGCTCACCATCGGTGTCAAGTGAGGCTCGCGGAAGTCGCTCGCCTCTGGAAGCCTTACAATGCAGCTGTCATAATTATAGCTACGTTTCGTGACGTATGGATGCCTTGTTTTGTAGTTGTGTCATCAGTTCCTGGAGCATTGTAAGTCATCTGGCTGTTAATTGATTGCCGCAGTGTTTTGAAGGTTGAGAGATTATTGCGATTGATCTTGATAGAAACTGTCCCATTTGATTTTGACAAGTCAGTCTGGCAAGTTGAACGATATTTCCAAAAATCTGAAGATGATGAGTTTCTTTAATAGGTTTGTCCTATAAAATTTACGATAGGAAAAAGTATATTACTTCAATGTTCTTTTATCACATTCAGTCTCTACGAAGCACACATCGTGTTTTCCATCTTCGGTCCTTTATTAGAGGAAAAATCCACGCTCGTACCTGTTTAAACCCCCTGAGTTAATTGATGTGCGCAAACAGTGGAACGGCCACCTATCCCGGCCGCGCCCTGTTGACCCAGCGATTTATGCGCACATACGACCGACCTGAACATACGGCAATGACAAACGGCGACAAACACCGTAAGAACACCATAACACTGACTTATGTTTAGCATGGCAACGATATTATATTATATGTATGAACTGTTTGGTGTAGAAGCTAGTGGGGTTACTTGGGACTGCCCCAGAATTGTGTAGTGTGCGTTTGTTTCAGCTGCTATGTCAGTCTTTATAATTATTATCTAAGTCTTACTTTATGTTGTCTCCTAAATCCTTTTGGAATTTGATTGGAGTCTGACAAAATCTTTCTTGACTCCTGCAAATGGCAGATTATACTTTTTGGGCTACTTTTTGGTTCAGCAACGACTTTATAAATATGTTTTTTTCTTATTCCACACATATTATTTTGCTAACGAATTGAAGACTTTATTTTGCTTCCTTATCCAAAAGATCATGATTACGTTCGATTTGTAATTTTTAATCATCGTTGAAATTACTCTGACTACTCAAATCTGTCCTACCTTTCTGGTCCATCTGGTTACCCACATGCCCAGAGTTAACAATGGTGTGTCTTTATGTGTTCCACTTGTACGGGGTGGCACTCCCTATGACGTCAGCATCACACCTTGACGACTCCTTGGTGGGCTGGCACCTTCAGGTTTATGATTTGGTACGGCTGTGATTGGTGGAAATACTTTTGGCTTGACCTGTTGGATGGCTGTAAAGATTTAAGTATCATTGCTATTGGTGGTATTAAATTAGTTAAGGGGGTTATTCCTTTATGAAAATCGTCTTCGGGCAGGGTTTGTAATCATATTGCAATAATAACGCTTTTTGACGGAATCGAACCTCTCTCCCTCAAAGCCTCAACAAAAATGCGCAGTTGTTATTGATAACCCATCCCAGTTTACAAAACTGTCAAAACACACGATGATTGGTTAATTGAAACACCCTATTAAATCGTTTGACGTAATATTTGACTACAAATTGCATGGTCGATTTTAAAAAATTGTATTTTCAAGTAATAAATGTACTTTACATGTACCTTGCTCATATGTAAACAAAACCCCACGGCAGCTATTCAAAAAGCCCATTGAATTGATGCACACAATTTTCATGAACATCTTTCAATACCCCTTCAAACATTATAATAGCTAACCAATACGTCAATATCACACAATCGGCGGAATCTATCACGTCACACGCGACCCTCAAGTTCTATTGTACACCCTTTCTGAAATAGCGCTGTGATATAATATAAGTCTATGTTCCAACTCAATGGTCCAGTTTGCCAGTCGACAGTCGTTCCGTGGTACTCCAGCCGAACGCACGGCTCGTAACTCGCGTGTTCAAATCGATTCTCGTATCGAATGGATAGTGTTGATCGATTCCCTAATTGTTTTCGATAAAATTGTTTACTTTTAAATCTCCGACGGAGTCAGTATTATGTAATTATTTTAGTTCTGTAGTCTATTGTGTGAGCGATGATTCGAATTTCGGTGTAATGTTGTCTTTTTTTTGTGGTTCTCGTTTGATGTAGTTTTCAGTTTTTGATTGGATTAGTGGTGATGGATTAGTGTATTTTTTAATGATTGATGAGTTTAAAAATCTTTTATTCAATCAAAGTGATCCGAGAGTCAGATAATCAAAGAAAGATTATTTTTCTTCGAATTTAGCGCATCAATTTCCGAATTTATCCCCCCCCCCCCGCGCATAGTAATGAACATATACTTATAAAGACAAGATATTAGATTGATGTTACATTTAAACCTCACAGAGTAGGCATCTGTTTTGTATGAGCTGATAGTTGTACAATAATAGCTTGCATACCTGTGCCTGTCACTCAAAAGTGAACTAAAGAACGATTAGTGGGAATAACTCAGTCATTTCACAATGTTTTAATACGACCATTTCTGGGCTAACCGACTTGATGACAGTTTTTAAAATTACGTGACATATTTGCAATCTAAACTTAGCTATTTTTTTTTTAAATTTTAGTAGGTCAATATTATTTAATCACTATCATAATTATGGTGAATTTTCATGCTAAAGGCGCTTTTACACTTGGTCATCTTTCCGCATTCAATGGCCTTTTAATTGATATTTAGAACGGTTTCAAGTGGTTGAGTTATGTAACTCTTTCCATGGCTGATTAGGAGTTAAGTAAACGTTCTATCTATCTATCTTAAGAAATCCGTTTAAATCCATACCTACTAAACAATTATAACGCTATTACTTATTTTGATACTATTTATGTGTTAAGAATGATAATAAAAGAGTTTCATACATTTGACGATGAAACGAACAATTGAGACAAAATTTAACAATTATTGTTGCCTCGTCGGTCGAGTGCACGCAAGGATTTACAATTGGGCCTAATTTGATTGGGTTTTTATCTTAGGAAATTCTCATTTGGGGCCCCGAGTTGTACTTTGTAGGTTCCTAGTTGATGGGATAGGCCTTGAACTTGCCCGTTATATTCAAAATGTGGGAGTTTTAAAGAATTATACTCTTTAACTCTTTGGTAGTTACCGGCCTCAAGTTATGTTATGCCAATAAAATATTTGATTCCCAAAAAAATATACATTAATAAAGATGTTCTTATTTTATAGATGTTATTAACACAGCAAGATTGGTGAAAAAATAAATAAAATTGGTGGAAAAACAGACGAGGTATACGCTTTTGAAGTTATTCTTGTATTTTCATGACACAAAATGTAGTTCGTACCGCCATTTTTTGAGTTTTTTAAGCAATAATTTTTAACTTGGTCTTGTCTGTTCTCTAGGTTTTGAGAAATATAAATAAAAATCTAGTCAAATACTCTAGGTATTTGGTGCGCCCTTAAACAATTCAAGTTTTTTCTCGTTCCCGTGGGAATTTCGTTTAAAATCCTTTCTAAGGTCTATTTAGTGACGTGCGGGGTGAGGGGGGCGGGTTATGCGCCGACGGCGACACGTCATTGGTAGATTCAATTCCCGCGTTGCGTTCACGCGCTTGGGTACTGTTGCGTACAGCTTGTGTTATCGTATTAGTAATACGTAGTGGTAAAAAAAAATGGTTAAAAATAAAGTTTTAAAACGGCAAGCAAGAAAAATTGTTTACGACGTGAATTGTTACGTTAAGAAAGAAACTAATGAAATCAATAATATTGAATAATGATTACCACGACAACATGAATTACGAAAACTACGAAAAATGGTTGAAAAATTTACTTTTGTTTTTAATTTTTCTGAATTTACCTACTAACGAGATAAATTACAAGCAAAAACTAGTGTTATTAAGTACCTATATGTATAAGTTACTAAGGTACATACAAAATAAAAAAAATCCCTTAAAAACACACAAAGTCTATAAGGAGCACTATCTGTCAGATAACCTGTGGATAGGCTATCATGGAGTTTATCAGGAAGTGGTGAAACAGGCCTAAGAATTTCTGTACGCGATTGTACACATGCGCCGATTGCCCCCACTACTTTCATCGAGCGATCTTAATTCGCCGCGCGACCTGTAACGGAAGAATTTTATATATTAGGATATAGAATAAGAGCTGAAAGTCAATCTAAAAATAACACAAGCTATTTGAGAAGTAGAAACATACCAATATCGTCTTCCATGCGCTGATTAGGGTTTCAATTCTCTTCGCCTCCCGCCCCGCGTCAGTATTGGCGTCAAATAGCTATAATTGACAAAGGTCAGATAGGTACTCTTCTTTCGGTGCAAAATCCTTATATTGAGTTATTCTGGTACATTTACCTTTGAATATTTTGTTAAAGGAAAAGAAAACAGGCCAAGTGCGAGTTGACCCTAATATAGTTGAGTAAACGCTAGGCAGATGATGAATAAGGGAAATTTATTTTATTTTTTACTTTTCTGAACGGAACGGCTGCGCAGATCTTGACGAAATTTGGCACAGAGGTAGGTCATAGTATAGAATAACACATAAGCACACTGTTTATCCCGGGAAATTCCCTTTGGATAGTTTCCGATATTCACGTCGGCGAAACCGCTCGCAGAAACTGATTTTCCATATTTTTTTGCCATTATGACAGTCATTATTGCTGATAGAATCGCACATGTCTAGAACGTTTAGCTAAAACAACTAGTCTTTATGTTACGTATTTGTTGTCCAACAGTAATAAAACAATTTAATTTCCATACGTTTGGGTAACCGACACGCTTTCCATTATTTCACTAAAACGCGGTTTAATTGTTACTTAGATTAACTTTTACTTTTATCTGGCGATTACCGGTTAACTCTAGTTTTAAACTGTACTTGTGGCAATGTTATTGGTCGTTTAAATACGATGTTATGGCTTGTCAGCTGCTAGACTCGCTGTGATCTTGTTTTAAATTACATCATTCGAACCATAATGAAATATAATGGTTTTGTCACTAAATTAGGGTAGGTAGTCTTTTTTTAACCGACTTCCCAAAAAGGAGGAGGTTCTCAATATGGTTGTATTTTTTTTTATTTTTATGTTTGTTACTTCATAACTCCAAAAATAGGGAATATGCATGAAAAAAGTATTTATGATCTGAAAAGTTTATCTAAAAGTATTGGTAAATATAATACTAACTGTGAAATTAGAATCTAAATTGTTCGAAAAACGAACGAGATACAATTATTTTAAACAAATATATCTGTCCCTCTCGCGATAACGCTGTTTTCTATGGCAGCTGTATAGTCGTCGTGTAATTTGACGTCACATTACGTATAGGACTTCTCTTTCTAACTGTAGTCTTTGAAGCTTTATAACTTAATAAATGATGAAGGTATTTAAAAAATTATTTCATGATTGTTTACTAAAGCTAATAAATATTTTATTTTGCAAATAAAAATATCGCATGCATATTCCCTATTATCAACCGATTTGAAAAATTCTTGTTTTATCTGAATGGATATACTTGCAGATTGGTCCCATTTAAAGTTTATCAATATCGGTTACGAACTTTGAATTTTAAATCGAAATAGCTGGAATTCGTCTTCTTAGATGATGGTTTTATGTCATCCAAGAAATCGAAATTGCGTATTTTGCTTTTCTGCGATTTTGAAGTGGTATTGTTAGGTGTGAGGTACCACTAAAAAGTGAAAAATAAAAAAACTTTTTACAAAAAAATACAACCGACTTCCAAAAAAAAAACACTAAACAATAGTACAATAAAAAATGTTTTTATTGTACTATTGATAGGTACGCGTTTGACCACTATCTCACCTGATGGTAAGCGATGATGTGGTCGAAGATAGAGCTCGTTTGCCTAGAAGTAACATATTCACTCTTGACTTAAAGACTCCCAGGTTGTAGCTATCTGGAAACACAGACTCTGGCAGGGAACTCCACTCCTTAGCTGTACGCACATTAAATGTGTTCCCAAAACGTTTTTGGCTAGATACATTGGAAATTTTTTACACTTGTATTATAACGAAAGTTTTAGAAACAATTTGCTTGTTTTAAGAGATTCAGCACGAATGCTAATTCGTCTCTATATCTAATAAAATCTATAAAATCTAAGTCGTGCTCACTGATTCTATCCCGCTATTTTCGATAATAAGCCCAAACAAACACGGTAAAAATTATTTTAGCAAAGTACAATCGATTTATTTTAACAGCGCCTTTTTGCAAGAAAAACAAAATTGTAATTTCAATCGAAAAAAAAAAAGCAATGGAAAGCTTTCCTTTGTTTTCCATCGTTTCCAGGCGATCGTAAAATTGGCACAAATATAGCATGATAATAGTATAAGAATGTACCTAGATTTTAGCCTAAGATGAAAATGGCTGAAACTGTAAACATATATATTAAACTTTATAGCTGCACTAAGGTCGGGGATTTTGATCGTGAATTTTAAAAGTCCGCAAAAAAATTAGTGTCTAAACATTGTTTAATTTTAGCTTATACTTTTAAACTTTAATCTTGAGAACGTGTTTTTAGAATCACTACATATTATAAAACTAAGTCAGTCCTCCACCACGTCCATCTGTCTGTTCGTGATAAACTCAATAACTACTACACCGATTTTCATGCTGTTTTCACCAATGGATAGTGTGATTCTCTGGGAAAGTTTTTAATGGCATGTTGTTGAGCAGTTGGCATGTCGGATTTCCTGGAATTCCTTCGGAAACGGGAAAAACGGAATATGCGTGTACGAAGTTGCGGGCAAAAGTTAGTTCCATATAAAACACTAGCTGATGCTCGCGGCTTCGCCTGCGTGGGTGTCGGTTATTGCGATCGGCATGAAAATCGGTGCAGTAGTATTTCGCGATCAGACAGACATACGCGGCGGAGGACTTTGTTTTATAATATGTGATAAACAAACAAACATTAAAATTTACTTCTTTATAAGTTTAGACAAAAAAAATGAAAATGCTAATAAATCTACCAACAGTCAATAAAAATAACATAAAGAAATCTTCGCGTTTGAAGTAAAATCATGTATCTATCCTTTCCTTATTCCCTTATTCGTATTAAAAACATAATTGTATCATTTTCCGAGGCGGCTTGGGCGATATTAACATAGGATTTAGTCTATAACCGGCCAGTGTCTGCCATGTAGGGCCATGCACCATTATCAACCATTATGTTGGGCGCCATTGAACTGGCGACGTCATAGATAAATGGTTTATGAATTTGTATTTGTATTTAGACAAAAAACATAGTAACTGAAGACACAACATGCGTGTGTGATTGATATGATAGAAAAAGTTTTTTATATTTCACTTTGAAGTGGTGATACTTGGACGGTATCTTCGTAAACGCAGAAATTTAAATATAAAAAATGCTCATAAAATAAAAACTGCTCAGTCAAACTGAATGAAATTTTTACGGGATCAAATAGCAAGTATACCGCATCGAACTAAAAAAGAATAACAGAAATCGGATCAGAAACCTAGTAGTAATCGGTGTACATACATTAAAAAAATACCTACCGAATTCAGAACCTCCTCCTTTTTGGAAGTCGGTTATAAAGAAGTCAGTGATAGTGTGGAGGGGAAAAAATGCGTTACGTCGATCTCAAGCTACAACTCCTTCTCTTATTTATTGATTTATATAGTAGGGAATATGCATGCGATTCTTTTATTTGCAAAATGAAATACTTACTCGTATTAGCTTCAGTAAACAATCATGAAATTATTTTTTAAATATCTTCATCAGCGATGTAGTTAAAAGCTTCAAAGATTACAATTAGAAAGAGAAGTCCGATATGGACTTTGACGTCAAAGTCCATGACGCCAATACAGCTGCCATACAAAACAGCGTTTTCGTGAGAGGGACAGATATATATAAAAGGATAAATTTGTTTAAAATAGTTTTATCTCGTTTATTTTTCGAGCAATTTTGATTCTAATTTCACTGTTAGCACTATATTTTTGTTTATTTTTAGATAACTTGTATAGATAACAAATATTTTTTCCATGCATATTTCCTATTATGTTTTATTGTACACCAAAATATAAAAACAAAGAAAACCTACCTCTTAACTTACCTCTTCTTTTCGATACGATGGTTATAAACTTGGGTCCAGTAAGTTGGCTACCTTATTTTAAGTGTCGTCGGTGGCATTCAATAAAAAGTATGTGTGTATCTTCGCAAGGTGGCTGGTAGCAGCTGGATGAGAGCTGCCGGAGATCGAGCCAAATGGCGTGCACTTGGAGTGGATCTATGTCCGGCAGTGAACTGTTGTGTGTGTGCCAAGTACAACTGCCCATGCACCTCAAGTTACATAGGGAGAGTAGGAATATGATGGGCATTTGGCCGAAACCCTATGCTGGGATATTAAAGTAGCTGCTTAATCTTTTATGAACATGATTGGTCACTGTTTACTCGAATTTGAGCCACAGTTTGCCCAATGTGTGTACAAAGTGATATGTTACCGATTTGTGTTCACCAATGCAAACATACGGCTATTATATAAAAGTCCGGTTATTTGGATTGTGTCTATGCTAGACTGGATGTCACCAACGTTTTGTCCTATATTTCTGATGAGGTTAAGCTGGCCAATAGCCTTCTTCTTACTTTAACTTCGTCCGTTGGAATTTTCCATCAGCAAAAAAAATACGATTACCGTTCGGATGAATTTAAAAATCCCTTCCTATGACTTACAAATACAAAATAGTATACAATAATAGTTTATTTTAAAAAATACAAAATTTTACATCACATTTGAACGTGTTCGGAGCCCCTCAGTTAAGCAGCCTGTATTTGAGGGTTCCGAAACTCCGGACTTAAACTTTGTTAGATAAAGAGATCTTTCTATTCTCTGCATTTTTGACTGTTTTTGTTGACGTATGAACGAACGAATTGAAGGTTTTAATAAGTAGAATGTTAACTTGTATCTTTTGCCAACTTCAGAAATTAGAACATCGCTTTAACACACCTAATATCAGTGGAAACCAAAGAAAACATACCAAAAGTACCATAACCCAGTGTTTAAACAAAAAAAATGCCAATAAACTTACGAATAAACTAAACAAGTGACAACCAGTGATTGTGGTGAGAAGTGGTGATCAGTGTTAGTTGCCATGGCGACTCCCGCGCCACCTCGCGTGTCCAGGAATGTGTCGCTCCCTGCTGGGAGACAGCCTCCCACTGTCGCTATGCTGGCCAGGAGGACCCTGTCGGAAAGGTAAATGTGTTTTTCAGGGTTCTGAACAAAGCACAGAACCCATATAGGATCACTCGGGTGTCTGTCTGTCTGTTCGTCTGTCACAGCCAGTTTTCTCAGAATCTACTGGACTGATTCTGTTATTTTAATGCCCTTAAATTTGATGGAAGAAGCTCGTCCCAAATTGCTTGGGACGTAAATATGAAAAAAAAAAAATGTAGCTGTACTCTATTCTGGAGGAGCTCGTGGCAAAATGATAGCGGCAGTAAAAGTAAATCTTCGAGGTTAGCGACGCTTGCCGAGATCAATCTGTGACGGAGACTCCTCTCAGTATGTAAAAGACTCTAGGAGCGTTTTCTGAGGCACACAGACGCCTCAGAAAACACGTAAACCGTTGGTTAATTCCCTACGGAGAGTCAGAAGCCAGATAATTTAACACCAGTCTTTCGAAAGGGTACTACTTAGGTAGTTTATAACAAAATACCGCCACATATATTAGAACTGAATGACACGAAATTAAAAAATTGAATAAAACGCACACTATGAAAACAAGCATATAATGAACAAGGGGAATACATTGATGATAAAAATGCTTGGCTCAATGTTGGTCCGCTCCACAGCGACTAAAGTGCCCAAACTTTGATGAACATGTGAAAAGATTGTTGGACTATCTTTGCATTGTGTAGACTCATTCTCTTTTGCATTGTATAATTTCACTCATAAATTAATTCGTGACGATACATTCGTTACGAAATTATGATTTTTTAAAGAATGACAACTGGTTTATAAGAGTGTCCTTGGAGTTTCTTGCACATTCTTCTCCACAGGATCTACTCTTTGGAACGTGCAACTGCCGCGCTGGAGGCGGGGTCGGTGGGTGTGTTATGTTGGAGAACAACCTGCTGCTCTTGTCGCTAGCGCAGCAGGATTAGCTTCATCTATTTGACTGACAGACATTGACTATACAAAAATGCCTGTAACTGGTATATTTGAAATAAAGTATTTTGTAGTTTTATGGGTTGTAGAGACCAGATAGGTAGTTCATAAGTGTATGCTATATATAATAAATTAATATAAAAAAAATATAAAAAGTCTATTAAAAAAAAATTGTATAGCCAGCTGTAGCTGTTGGAATTGGCTTCCAGTTTAACCAAAAACACTGGCAGTCAATTCCAACACAGTTGGGAAAAGGATCGGCAGAGTTTATTGCATGAAAGGCAGCAACAAAATGTATGTTCCAACAAAACGTAAAAATAAATACCTAAAGCTCTGGGTTCGAGACTTATTTTAAAACGAGCGTAGGATAAGAGAATTACTGATAGGAAGCAGGCACTCATTTATCATAATCGTCCGGTGTGTCTGTCTGTACGATAACATTAGTTTTGTCACGCTACTGTTGCATCGAAATACTTTTTTTTTTTACTTGATATGGGCTTGCTCTTGACTCTAGTCTCGGTCAGAGATGACAGAGACAAACAAAGTCTACAATGGAGCGAGCTTACCCAGAAGTAGCCTGTTCACTCTAACTTTGAAAAGATAAGGGTTGTAAGCATTCGGAAACACAGACGCAGGCAAAAAGTTTCACTCCTTTGCTGTGCGCATTATGACAGACGCTTGGAAGCGCTTAGTGCGAGTTGGTGGAATGGCAACATGGTAGGGATGGCAAGTTACAGTGCGTCTGGATGTCCGATGGTAGAAGGGGGCTGGTGGGATGAGGTCGTGGAGTTCCTGGGCACACTCTCCGAAGTGCAATCTGTAGAAGACCGACAAACAGGCAACCCTGCGGTGATGAGCCAAGCTGTGTAGCTTGGCATCCACCAGTAATTTCAACAACAGGCGTTATTCCAAAACAAATATTCAATAGCTTTAATATCCTCAATCTATCGAAATACACATACCTTACATTACAAAAAGCCGCCATATTGAACACTTGCCGTATAGTTAGGAAATTTTTACAACTGGACTTAGATAATAATTTCAATCCAGTACAAAGCCATTTACCATCTTAAAATATGAACTAGGATCTCACCTTGGTTCACGCCCGTGAGATTCTAGAAAACCCCAGGTTAGTACCTGAGAACTTTAAGTTTGAACCCATAATAATAATTACCTACTTGTGAACGGACCAGATTTGAACGCGGATTTATTAGGAAACTAGTTGACCCGCGCAACTTGGTCTGCGTTACATTTTCCTTTAATGCTCCGCTCCTTTTTGTCTTAGCGTGATGATATATATATATAGCCTATGACCTTACTCGATAAATGGGCTATCTAAAACTGAAAGAATTTTTCAAATCGGACCAGTAGTTCCTGAGATAAGCTCGTTCAAGCAAACAAACTAACTTACTCTTCAGCTTTATAATATTAAGTATAGATATTTTAATACTCTAATTATTATTATTATATAGTATAGATATAGAGACAGTTCTTGTTATTTTAGGTTATAAGTTAAGTTAGCTAGGAAACTGAATCATTGGATTTTTTGAAAAATTGTTATTCCTTCCAAGAAATATAACACAATCATTTTGAAAAAGAAAAACACGCCCTGTATTATTACACCTTCCAAAAGGTTAGTTAATAAGGATCAAATTCTGGGCAGTATAAACTCATGGCAAACTAAAGGAAAGGTCTCGTTTTTAACAAATTAGTTTCAAACCATTTACCAACATTGACCCACGCAATGTTTTAAAAACAGGCTAAAGATTGCTAGGGAAATCCCTTTCCAAGCAAATCGTTTCAACTATCAGGAGTACTAATTATTATGGACCTTTTCTACGCTCTTTGATCTCCACTAGCGAATATTTACTCCGACATTTTCGTGGAATTGAATCGCATTTCCTCGGAATAGAGTTGCTTCCGCAAATAATAAAGATATTACTTGGAAATTTCTAATTGACTTCCTATAACATACACAAGCAAACACAAGAACGGTTTCTTCGACATGAAATTATGAGAAATGATGAGGTTTCCAAACGAAATTTTGGCGCCATGACGTATCGATATTAACATAATTTGACGTGTGCTGAATAATTTGCTTCAGGAAAGGAATATTAATTTTGTTATATTTGAGAACCGAGTCGTGCTATGTACAATATTATTTAAGAGAAAATCTTACTACTATTTAACTACGAAAGTGTGGATGGATGTTTGTTACGCCAGAACGGCTCAGCGGATCTGGTTGAAATTTGGCGCACAGGTAGATTATAGTGAGAATAGCACATAAACGTGACTTAATTTTATCCCGGGAGTGTGTTCCCTTGGGATAATTAAGCTGGTGAAGCCGCTAACAGTGTGTGATACCTAAAGCTATTGAGATTTATAACAAATTAATTTGATGGAAAGTACTAAACGAAGAAAGTTATCGGCAGTCGAGTCCACATCGTAAAATGTTAATTAAATAGAAATCAAAGTCTAGTTTAACATCATAACAGTCGATCATTTATCCGAGAATATTTATCTGTAAATCGCATGTTGAGAGGGCGTATTCCGTCTACTAGCGCCGCCAATAGTTTTTTATTAATTGTGGTAAATTTAAGACACGTAGATAAAAAACCGCTCTGTAGTGTTCTGAAGAAATGTATTTATTATTTTTTGAGAGTTATGTTTTGTACTTTAGAACATAAATAGTTGCCAAAGTCGATATTTTTGCTAGAAGTGGCCACTTTTAGCAATAATTGCCGTTTTGGCTATTTAGCCATGAGTTATGTATTAAAAATAGCTCTCAAAAAATAATAGATACATTTCTTCAGAACACTACAAAGCGGGTTTTTTATCTACGTGTCTTAAGAGCGGCCAACCCGTCATACTTTTCATACAAACGCTCATACGTGATTATGCCGTTGAAACATATATCTATCTTTTATTGTTTTACTAATAAATGTCTTGCGCACAATATCTAGGTTTCTATCAAAGCAAAAAATAAAAATTTGTACAAACAAATTCAGTATGAGCCTCCGAAAATCGGCTGTTTTGCACAAATTTTACCTGAACTTTGGCCGTTCATAGTGAAAAACTAAAGAAAATATCTTGATAGAAACCTTGCACATGTAATGGAGATTCTAAAAGACAAATACTTTTATCACAAACTTGTAAGGCTTATTCAAAAACACGTATTACCTGGAACAAGTTTTATGAAAGTTTCGAACACTATATTTTGTTCATTGTTATCGCTTTCTCACTTGCTTGTTAGTTTTCATACACTGCGCTAGATGAAACAACAATCTTTTCAACCATGCTCGCGTTGACGATGGACGGATCGGGAAGGGCCCTCTTAAATTTACCACAATTAATAAAAAACGATTGGCGGCGCTGGTGGACGGAATACACGCTCTTAAGGTGGAAGCGCCAGGGTAGCCCGCGAAATTCAAATATTTTGATGTTTTTTGCAATTTGCCGGTCAGTGTGAAGCTGTATGTCAAATAAAATACGATTCGCGGTTGTAACGCATATTTATGTAAAGAATTATAACCATTTTAATTATCAATATAATCCTCTAAGTTCATACAACTCGATTGAATGACTTTTTCACGATATTACATTCAATCGAGTTATATGAACTTAGAGGGTTATATTGATGATTCAAATGGTTATAATCCTTTAGATAAATGCTCTTTACAATCGCGAATCGTATTTTGTTCAAGATACAGCTTCACAATGACCTGCAAATTGCAAAAAACATAAAAATATTTGAATTTCGCGGGCTACCCTGGAGCATCCACCTTAACTTCTCAACGTGCAAGAGTACTCTAATAAGTGCTAATTTTCTCTTTTTTTTCTGTGATGGGTTTGCTTTTGACTCTAGTACCTAGTCTTGGTCATAAACGACATAGACAAAGTCTACGATGTCTCATTTCATCTATGAGTAATTAATGTATTGCATTTTATAATTACACAACAGATCATACAATTTCAGTGATTGACATGGAGCGGAGGTTTTATGCAATTCCATTGGTAAATAACCAATGGAATTGCATAAAACCTCCGCTCCCTCTCTTCACCGCTCCAGTGCAAATATTAGCTAATTCATCTCGCTCAAAAACCGTAGGAATCACTCGCCATCGGCGCAGCATTAAATAAGGCGCGTACAGAATTAGCAATGCTTTTACAACTTCCTGGCTGATGTTTGGACTTGCGTTTCCTCCTGACCTTTGTTCGGACTCAATTGGCGTTTGCAGAGATTGGCTCCGCATGAAATACCCTCGTAAACTGCGAAATTTAATGTTTAGGGTCAAAATATATCACTTAACCATGGACGGCAAATTCCTCTTATTTTAAACAATGCTCGCATTCGCTTGTGAGCCGCAACCTGACAAAATTTAGGCTTTGAGGTGTTTTGGACAGTTTGCAACTGAAGATGAATTGGACATCCGATGGGTATGGATAACTTCTAGATATACCTACTCACGATAAAACAAGTCGCAAATGAAAAAAATAAAAAAACCTGACTGAAAATCTTTTATTCATTTTTGGAACCTTCATTTTATTTCCTTCATTTTGATACCCTACTCGATAGGTTTGGTTAAAAGAAATATTAACTTCTTTAAAAAAAAAAACGTATAGGTATTTGAAATTCATGTAACAGCATCTCAATAGTCGAAAACCATCCAGCCGGGAAGGTACGAGGTAATAAAGAAATTAACGAACAAACGAACATACATACCAAATATCGCGAAAACATAACCCTACCTCGACACTCAGGTTACAAAAGAATGAATAAATTTCGAACAGGTAAATTGCTGACACATTGATATGAAGACCGTGCTGTGTACAAAATGCTATCTATAAAATCTTACCCTGTAGATACAACGCAAAGAAATATCACTTTTTAAAACGCCGTTGTTTATTTTTAACACCTATTTCTGCTTGATCGATGGTGCAAATAAAATGCGACTGCCAAAATCCACAATACGAAACCGGCGCGCGCACATGTTGAAAATGCGTCAGAACGTTATTCAATAAAATTTTGGTGTGGGTACAGTATTGTAATGTCAATCATATATGTTGAAAACGAAATCTATTGTTTTAGAATAATCTAGAGAGCTTGGTTTGATTACGTCATCGTTTTTCAGGTATTAAGTAAATGAACTATATTTTATGTGGAAATACCGAATAAGTCTGTTGCACATTATAAAATCCCTGCAAGACTTTAACACACATAAAAGAACACACACATACATTGTGTTTTTCTGCAAGACTTTAACACACATAAAAGAACACACACATACATTGTGTTTTTCATAAAATGATGCTGAGTGAGCTGGACTTCCATCGTCACAATTTAACAGCACCTTTTGGCCGTAGCTATAAGGTTGGTTTTTATGATTCCAGCGTCATTACTGACGGTCAGTTGATCGCACATCCAAAACACCCTGCCCGTCACCACTTTGCAGCTAGAACACTAGGAAGTGGTGACGGGGGTGCGTTTTAGGGGATTGCCTTTTTGTAAACGTTGATGATCAAAAAATGCTGGTATTCAGCCAAATCTAATATATAAAATTCTCGTGTCACAGTTTTCGTTGCCATACTCCTCCGAAACGGCTTGACCGATTTTGATAAAAAAAATTGTGCGTATCCGGTATCTATGAGAATCGGCCAACATCTATTTTTCATCCCCCTAAATGTTAGGGGTAGTCCACCCCTAATTTTTTTTTAAATTTTTTGGCAATATTATTCATGAATAATGTGACGCAGACGAAGTTGCGCGGGTCAGCTAGTTTTTTATAAATGTATTTTGATTTTGATCCCTAGACGAGCTCTACCTTCAAATACTCCATGTATCTGACTCTATATTGTTTTGCAGTGACCTGGAGCCAGGCGCAGCGACAGCGCCCTCCGGCAGTTCCAGCAGTTCCAGTTTATCATCCAGAAGTAATGAGAGCAACACCGTTGCTGCTGAGCAGCAGGGTGAGTTTAGCAACCGTTTGTTTATCCATACTATCCTAATACATAATATTCTTCCATTACTTAGTGACTGATAGACAATGCATAGCCGTGTAGCTACTGGTTGTAGAAAGGAATATCCCGGAAATATGTTCATTGCATAAAAACCCGGGTAAGCTCAGAGTGGAGTTCATTTCGTCGTCTCTTGTTTATTTCGAGTACCTATTGATACCTACTGATAAGGTAGGGCTCTTTAACTGTCTTCTGCTCCGCCCAGAGCGGGAGGAGTCATTCGATGATAAAAAAGGGCTATATAACTATGTATATTACTATACAATAAATCAATTTTCAGTAACGAATGGAGACGAAAATATTATTATTCAACGTTAAAACAAATCTCGTGAATTAGTATACTGTACTGTCCGTCCGTCGGTCCGTCCGTCTGTCTGTCTGTCAGCGGGCTGTATCTCAAGAACCGTAATAGGTAGACAGTTGACATTTTCACAGATTGTGTATTTCTATTGCCGCTGTAACAACAAATAATAAAAATTAAGGTTTATTGTACGGAACCCTTCGTGTGCGAGTCCGATCCTCTTGTCCGGTTTTTCCTAACTTTTTTGTTGGTGGAACCTTTTCATGAACGCATTGGTATTTGTTACAGCATCTCAATCTGACTGGTCGGAGGAGGAAGAGCCCCTGGCGGCGCAGTGGGCAGACAGTCTACCGCCTCACGCGCTCGACTCACTAGACCTGTCCGCTACGCTGCGCAAGAGGCAGGAGGTCATACATGGTGAGTGGAACATTATGTCCCTAAACCGAGCTTCTCACACTTTATTTGGGGCTATTTTCGGGTCGAGGGACCGGGACCGCGGTCCCACACTACACATATATTATTTTTATGTGGTAGTTTGGGACCACAAGAAAAATTAAGTAAAGTACAGTTTACAAAAAGGCTGATTTAAATTTTGATTAACAATTGCACGCGTTATTAGTACTGGTACTAAATCATCTGCCTAGCCTTTTCCCAACTATATTGGGGTCGGCTTTCAGTCAAACCGGATTCAGCTGAATACCAGTATTTTACGTGGAGCAGCTGCCTACCAGATCTCCACAACCCAACTGGGTAACACGCTAATCTTTGGCAAGACTGGGGTGTCCGACTTTCTGACTTCTGACTATCCGTAACGACTGCCAAAGATCTCCAAATGACAGCCGGGACCAATGGCTTAACGTGCTTTCCGAGGCACGGGGGAAACTCGGTATGTTAAGATGGTCACCCATCCACAGACCAACCGCGGCAAGCGTTGCTTAACCTTGAAGCTCCTAAATAAAGGGTAATATTATTTGTAGAACACAGGGAAAGAACGGTCAGTCATCCTGAAACTGTTTTTGAGTTAGCCTATCCCGCAGTAGGAAAAGGGTTGGTACGGTACGATTATAGTACTTAACTATATTTCGTAATCATTTTAAAATAAAATAATTTTTTGGTCGTCTAATAAAAACAACTCTTATTTGTATGACGTCTGAATTGTTTTGCTGTCCGTACTTTCCCAAGACATAACTTTGTTTAATTTATTAATCAATGATAGTAGCCATTACCATTATCATTGATTACGTGCCGTTCCAATACATCAGTTTGGTGCTTAAAGCAGGCACCAGATAACTGTGCAATAAAGGCCCTTAACCCACGCACATTAAATGACTTTCATTAATATAAAAAAACACAAAGACATGAAGCTGTCCTGAATCGACTTCTATCGTGATCCTTTGCGTTCTCTGGTAATGAAAAACGGTTCACGGGTACATTGTTCGGGTATCTACTAAGGATTATAAGTGAGAGGTCAATGTACTTTTTGCAAGTTTATCTGACGTCTACGCTTAATTGAGAGTGTGCACAATCACATACACAAATCATTGTCTACTTTTTTCAACAGAAAAATGTTTTTTTTTTAATTATTTATAAAATTAATAAACAAAGTATATTAATTAATATACTTTGTTCAAATTTAGCCGTTATATCAGGGCGAATAAAATTTGGAGTTATAAAGCTTGGGTTTTCTAAATAAGGTTTGTTATAAGTGCCATCAAAAACGGTCACTTCATGGACGGCTTTCATTTTGAAAAGTTATTGGATAGTTCTGCTTTCTTAGTTAACCCAAGCTCTACAGCCATTCAGAATCCGGATGAGGTCAGATGAATAAAGGTACAATACTCAATACTCAATAATTTATTGCATTCCATATGTATTACAAAGATGGTTTAAAATGGTTAAAGAACAAATATGGACCCTGTCGGGCACTGCAAATAATAGGAGAGAGGAAGAGTGCTAAATAGTATGTCAAGGTATGAAACAGTATCAAAAATTATTTAAAAAAATTTGTTAAATTGGATGTATAATTATGTATATATTTATTAGGTCTGTGTTTATTATAGAAGACAAGGAAACATGCTACATAGTAGACTAAACTTGCAATGATTTATAGAAGCAACATAGACGTGTTTTAGAAAAAACTACAAGAATAACTGACACACATTACACACACCTGCATAATATTATGATTTAATTAATGATGATTTAATAAAGTTTTGTTTATCAATAAAAAAAAAGAAAAATGATTACAAAAACAACTAACACGAATCGGTTTCAAGACTACCACGAAAGTCTAACGTTGTGGAGAAAAATTAATTCAATAAATCCCCTCCAATGTAAACATCATGAGAAATAGTATAGCACATGATAAATCAATCAATCAGATAATTTATTTGCAAATAATGTTGGTTACATTAAACTACAGTCACACACAGTCTGTATATAAAAATCTTATCTTTTATCTCATACTTTCACCCTTTGATACATACTTTTGTAACTCATTTGTATCTATGTCCGCAAATTCTCAAAAACTACTTATCGTATTTGGATAGGGTTTTCGTTATACAGGTGTTCTAGAAATACGTTACATTTAAGGTTGTGGTACGAACCTTTCAGCGAGTCCGACTCGCACTTGACTGGTTTTTTTCTTCTGATTAAAATGACACCATAAATTAATTTAACATATTTTTTTAATAATAATTTGCTATTTGACAATTTGTAATTTGCGTTTTATTATTATTATATACTTTATTGTACACCTAAAAAATAATAAAAAAAACAACACAACTAACATAACTATAATTTGAATTGGATGTATTGTATTTTAACTAAATATTAACTTGTGACATGTATTTTGTATGCCTCAATTGCGGGACATAGCAGAGCTACCTGTATTATGAACCTATGATCCACAATAAATTATTTGAATTTGAATAAAAGTATCGAAATGTTCCAATTTGTGTTGCAGAGCTGATAGTATCGGAGGGGTCGCACGTGCGCTGGCTGCGCGTGCTGGGCGGCGTGTTCCTGCGGCCGCTGGAGCGGCACGCGGGGCTGCTGGGCGCCGACGAGCTGCGCGCGCTGTTCCCCAACCTGCCGGCCGTGCGCGAGCGGCACGCGCGCCTCTACGCCGACCTGCGCGCCGCCAGGGCCGGCGCCGCCGACCACCGAGTGCAGATCCGCCCCGTGGCCGATGCTTTGTTGAATACGGTGAGACGTTATTTATTTACCATCACGCTATTTTATTTAGCATCAACGATTTTCTCACTTTTCAACGTTTCAACCTCCTTTAAGGTTGAATTTGAAATATCTCGTTTTGACTTAATCTAATCAATTTATTTTTGTTTGTAATTTACATACGTATATTTACTTTTACACTAACCTCATACATTGGGGTCGGCTGCCAGTCAAACAGGATAGAGCTGAATTTCAGTATTTCACGTGAACCGAGTGCCAATCTGTCCTCAAAAACCCAGTAGTAAAACGGTATTTCTTTGCAAAACTGGTGTCAGATTTCCTTCTAACAATCCGTTACTGACTGCTAAAGATCAGAGATCTACAAATTGCAGCCGGGACTAACGGTTTAACGTATTTTCCAAGACTCGGTATGTCAAGATGGTCACCATCCACAGACCGACCTCGGCAAGTGCTGCTAACATTGAACACTGATCCGTGCTACTGCTACAATGTAGCCACTCGTTCCTCTATGTTGAAACTGCCTAAGGCGTCGTCCTAAAGAAAACAAAGCGCGCGATTACACGATTGTCCCGTTAAAATGTTCAGCGGAGCCGAGTAGCGCCATCTGTCGCCATACGCGACGATGACATATTCGCGCGATGATTGTGTAGCATTAGGACAGCGCCTAAGTACAGTACTGTCGTTAGCTGGGCGAGGGCGGCTACGCGTCGTGCGTGTCGAGGTTCTGCCGCGGACAGCGCATGGCGCTGGAGGCGCTGCGCGAGCGCCGCCGCAAGAGCAAGGACCTGCACCAGTTCCTGGCGGCGCGCGAGCAGCAGCCGCTGTGCGGCCGCCTGCAGCTCAAAGACATGCTGGCCTGCGTGTGGCAGAGGTAACGATAACTTTAACTATTACAAAAATGCTGACCCGTACCCACTACGTTGGGCGATATATTTCGAGCTAATTAGTAAATATTTTTAAAAACACTTTTGCATTTCATCAGAATCGGGCTCGACGACTCTTTTGATATTCCTCATAGTTTCGGATTTAGCCCGGAAGGCGTACTTTAAAACTTCACCCTGTGTACACATTCGTGCCATTTTAGTCGTTTTACGATAGCAACCCAACACTATTCAATGACTACCTTCATTAAAAAAAAATACATTCACAAACAACATAATTATTTAAAAAAAATATTTACTATCATGACTAAAGACGTAGGTACTTTGAAACATCTAGGAGCGAGCGCAGTTTGAGTCTGTTTCAAAGATGGCGCGAAGTGGAACGAAATTGTTTTTTTAAGTAAACATGACTAAGAGGATGTTTCATAATTTAAATTCATTATTTATTTTTATTGTACCTATCATCTTAATGAATTATTTTAAAAATTGTCTAGACGTAGTTTATGAATGACGGCTACATTTAGTGGGCCTCCTTTGTCAGACGACTAAAATTGCACCGTAATGTTATATATACCCTTTAAAAGTAGTAATAAACACTTAATTCTTGATTGGCAGGCTAACAAAATACCAGCTCCTCCTCGAGGGTATCTTGAAAACAGTGACGGAGGGAGAGGAGACGGAGGAGGACTTGGCGCGCCTCCGCAGAGCGCACGAGGTCGCGCGGGACGTACTGCACAGGGTCGACACCGCCATCAGGACTGCCGAGAATGAGCACAGGTAACACTTGTCCTGAGCACGTACTGCACAGGGTCGACACCGCCATCAGGACTGCCGAGAATGAGCACAGGTAACACTTGTCCTAGCACGTACTGCACAGGGTCGACACCGCCATCAGGACTGCCGAGAATGAGCACAGGTAACACTTGTCCTAGCACGTACTGCACAGGGTCGACACCGCCATCAGGACTGCCGAGAATGAGCACAGGTAACACTTGTCCTAGCACGTACTGCACAGGGTCGACACCGCCATCAGGACTGCCGAGAATGAGCACAGGTAACACTTGTCCTGAGCACGTACTGCACAGGGTCGACACCGCCATCAGGACTGCCGAGAATGAGCACAGGTAACACTTGTCCTGAGCACGTACTGCACAGGGTCGACACCGCCATCAGGACTGCCGAGAATGAGCACAGGTAACACTTGTCCTGAGCACGTACTGCACAGGGTCGACACCGCCATCAGGACTGCAGAGAATGAGCACAGGTAACACTTGTCCTGAGCACGTACTGCACAGGGTCGACACCGCCATCAGGACTGCCGAGAATGAGCACAGGTAACACTTGTCCTGAGCACGTACTGCACAGGGTCGACACCGCCATCAGGACTGCCGAGAATGAGCACAGGTAACACTTGTCCTGAGCACGTACTGCACAGGGTCGACACCGCCATCAGGACTGCCGAGAATGAGCACAGGTAACACTTGTCCTGAGCACTTGACGGAGGGAGAGCATCAACATCATCATCATGGTTGAGTTTGGGCTCAGAACGCGCAATGGCATTTCTTCATTTCCACAACGCGTTGTGGCCGTTTTCTTTGGCCTTATACGAGTTTTTAACGTTCCCAATCTCGTTACCGTGAACGTCAATTCGTACTGAAACTGAATTAGCGCCGTCTGGTGGCATACAATTTGACATATCGAACGTTTACGTTAACGCGACCCAGAACGTTGCGTTCTAACGGACTGAAGTCCCACGAAGTGAAATTCGCGATGTGCCCGTGTGAAAGAAACTACATTGCGATGTCAGCTGGCTTTTCGCTCGATGAACGTTTTCTTTATTATTTTCGTACATTACGCTGAATGTCTTATGGAATTTCAGCCTTTAGCGTGTGAAAAGGGCTTTTTTTGTATTAAATATATTCAGACGAGCGACTAGCCTTAAAAACCATGCATTGAAGTAACCAAATGATTGTCTTTCCAGGCTAAAAACAATCCAGAACAAGTTGGAAGTCCGGGTGCCAACATCCGGCGAGTGGGAGGAGCTGCGGCGCTTGGACCTCACGCAGCACACCCTACGCAACGAGGGCGAGCTCACGCTCAGGAACGACTCCTCCAAGAGAATCAATGTGCTTGTGAGTATTGACTAAACAATCAGCATCCGGCGAGTGGGAGGAGCTGCGGCGCTTGGACCTCACAGATAGCATTGTGCTCGCTCCCGAATATTTTATCTTAATAAATCCCAATATATAAAATTCTTCCGTTACTGAGTGAGTCACAGACAGACAACACACAGCCGAAACTACTGGTTGTAACAAGCTGCCGTCCGTCTAGTGACGACAGGCCGTGTCGACGGCGCGTTCGTGTTCCACGCGCGCCTCAAAGAGTGCACACAGAGGGGCCGAAAGGGCCGACGCCTGCCGGAGTCGCGAGATTATTCGCAAGAGACACCGTGGCTCCGGAACACAAAGGTCAATGAAGGAACATGGATGGGTTTTAGTCAGTAAAAGTCTGACACTCCCTCCCGCTACACCCAGAGCGGGAGGAGTCATTAGATGATTTCCCATCCCTAAAAAAAAAAAGGCATCAACCTAGATGCCTTTTTTTTGCCTTGGGGTGTGTAGGGGAGCACTAAGAGAGGATTTCCTGAAATTCCTACGGGAACGGGAAAAAACGGGATAAGCGCGTACGAAGTCGCAGGGAGAGTCTAGTTATTTAATGAAATATTCGCGCCTAGATGTAGTTTATGTCGGGTACATTAAGTAGGCTGCCTTTGTAAGACGACTAAAATGGCACCGAATATAGCCGCGAGCTCTCTCATTGGGCATAACAATTCAGTACGGGTTACGGGTTGCTCTGAGGGTCCTAAAAGGCCACTTTAGCAGAATCATTAACTAGAATAATAATATTAATCAAATTTAATTTTCATCTTTATCGCTAATGTATTAGGTTCAAGGTTAATTGGGACAATTTGACAGTGACTAGTAGCGTGATATGCTTTCTGATTCTGCTTAAGTGGCCTTTTTAGACCCCCTGCACTGTTTCGTGTCATACATCCTAAAGTGTTTGTTGTTCCCGCAGGCCCTGATGCTAGAAGACAGCCTCGTGCTGCTGCAGCGAGAGAGCGACAAGTTCGTGCTGAAGCCGATCCCGCAGCCCAGCCAGTCGCTCATGCTGTCGCCACTCATCAAATGGTAAGACTCGTCTAGCTGATCGTGTCCATCCTCCGCTGTACTTTTCTGATTAATTTTGTTGCGGGATCCAAGACAGTTGAATCGTTTCTCCGGGGCTCGTCGGGCTTCATTTTCTCGGCGTTTTCAGAGGTTGCAGTGGTTGGGAAGGTGTAGCGAGCTTGCCGCAAAAAATAAAGTAGCTAATCCCTCGCTGGACTTATCTTATTTTAAAAAGAAAAATAAGAAAGAAAGAACAATGTTTATTTAGGACTCGCATAATACACAGAAAAGTAAAATAAGTAAAACCAAAAAACACACACAAAATTACCAACACAGATTGTCGTACAAAAGGGTTATTTTTAACCTATTTACAGATTTACACTTTTACTGTGTGCATCGGTTGTTTTTATAACTAGGAAGGGTGAGGTCACACGAACGTAATTTTGTGAGATGCGTAAAATGAGTCGGCGGAATTCGGTTTACTAACTTTGCGTCGCGGTGTGGCACAAACAGGACTTTTATATGAAACCGAATGCAGCGTAAATTCCGCAGACTCATTTTGCGCGAGTCGCAACTTACAAAATTACTCTCGTCGGGCTTCACCCAAAGTGACTTAATTGTTCGGGTCAGTTTAAACATGTTCATGAAGAAGAAATTGGTCTTAGTTTAGCCAGAGTTTTACACTTAAAAAGCATCTAAAACTTGCAATGTTTCATGCAAACTTTCAAGAGCAAAATACCTGGGTCTAAAAAGAACTTTTTAAAATAAAAGTTCAAGGGGAAAGAAAGAGTGATTTTCACTTTCTCTGCAGGACAAGTTTAATTCGAAATCGGTACATACAAATCAAAGAATAAGGACTCGAAAATTTGTATGTTGATGTTCAAGGGTGAGCCACTAACATTCTTTGAGCATACTCTGTCTGAAACATAAGCCCTCTGCATTATAATCAATTACGTAATTTTGATTGAGTTATGAGCTCTATTTCAACAGGGACAAGGTGCTTTTCCGCCCGAACGCGGCAGTGCGCAACACATTCTTCCTGATGAACATCAATGGAGTCCAAATGCACGAGCTGTCTGCCAACACCGCACCCGAGTATACATCGTAAGTACTGAATTCACATTCTTACAAAAATCCTGTTGTTCTCCGTAGGGGCATTTACAGAATCGAAAAGGGTGGAACTATCTGCCTTTTTTTTAGGGATGGGAAATCATCCAATGACTCCTCCCGCTGTGGGTGTAGCGGGAGGGAGTGTCAGACTTCTACTGACTAAAACCCATCCATGTTCCTTCATTGCCCTTTGTGTTCCGGAGCCACGGTGTCTCTTGCGAATAATCCCGCGACTCCGGCAGGCGTCGGCCCTTTCGGGCCCCTCTGTGTGCTGACTCTCTTTGAGTCGCGCGTGGAACACAAACGCGCCGTCGACACGGCCTGTCATCACTAGACGGACGGACGGCGAGCCACCCATAGCTCGCCGTCCACAGGCCCGCGCCTACGGTGGCCGGAGGTCACCAGGTGGCCCCCGACGCCCGCGGCGTCCACCACGGCGGCCGGGACGAGAGGGTCTCCTCTCCCGCTCCGCCACCTCCTTCGCTAGCATGACTGCTTCGCAGAAGGAGGCAACGGCGTCCCATTCCGTCTCGCTCCGGACCATGGCTTGGACCAGGGCCGGACGCGAGAGGTCGCCGCCGATCGCCGTTTCGAGGACACGGCGGTGCGCCGCCCGCGCGGGGCACACCTGCACAGTGTGCTCCACCGTTTCCTCCGGTCGATCCTCGCAGTGGTGACACCCGGGCGTTTCCTCCCGCCTGATTCGGTGCAGGAACCTCCCGAAACATCCGTGTCCGGTGAAGACCTGCGTCAGGCGGAAGGTGAGGACGCCGTGGCGCCTCTCAAGCCACTCCTCAAAGAGGGGACTTATCGCCACTATCGTGGCGTGCCCTGTGGAACTATCTGCCTGCGTCTGTTTCCGAACGCTTACAACCCTAATCTGTTCAAAGACAGATTGAACAGGTTAATTTTTTTAAAAGCAAGATTGAACAGGTTCTCTCTGGGTAAGCTCGCTCCATCGTAGACTTTGTGTCTGTCATCTCTGACCTAGTATAGAGTCAAGAGCAAAAAATCGGTACCTGATACAAATTTTGTAATCTTTATTTTTGAAAATTTTTCCACAATTTCCGATTGGCAAGCTATCATAGGTTAACCTTTATGGGATCACTGGGGCCAATGTAACCCCGTAATGTCAAATCGCTGTTGAGTCCCGCTGGGGCCAATTGGTCCCAGCACACGGCGACTGATTAAAACTTTATTTTCGTGAATAGGAAGCTTTAGAATCGTTTGTCTATGAATATTCTCTATGGCGTATAAAATTTGCCAACTCTAGAAAAAAAAACATACTAAAAAGATGACACCTGACATTTCAAAAACTCTTGTCAAAAGTTTCTATGTCACGGTGATTTCGCGCGCAAGTGGTGAAGTGATTTTAGTGAATTTTGTGTGTTTTTAGTGCAATATTCTAGGGTAAGTGGATAAATAATCATTTATCACTATTTCCTACAAGTATGTAGCTAGTTTTTTGCATGAAATAACATCTCAAAACTTGTTTTGTCGAGCCAACAAAAGTTACGTAGTTCCGAGTGTTCGCCAACGTCAACATTGTTATTGTTTGGGTTTCTGGCAATGTTTACAATTAAAGTAAGCATATTGTAACGATTTATAGTTAACAATGCGTTGATGAATATATAGGTAGTATTCTACAAGCTTTTCCAATTGGAATCTGTTTGATATAACTCTGATAATCGTTATCAAAATAGCGCATTGAATTACGCAATAAAAAACAACAAATGGCGCCGCGCTTTATGAAGTTTGAGCTTGAATATTGCTATAATCGGCTATAGAACTCATATAAAAGATCATTGTCATTAGATTACTCTTCTTTTCATAAGCTAGATCCCAAGAATTGGTGTAAATTGATGCAATAGTTTTGTCAGAAATAACATAAACAGCAACATAACTACATTCAGCAAGTTCTCTCATTTCAATAGGATATATATATTTCTCGAGTACTAATAAGACTTTTGTTTGTGATTTATTTCATGACGACATAATTACCGAACTCGAAACCATTTCAAGTGTGAGGATACAAGCTTTAGAAACGCCGCGATAACGTTTTAAGTGGCTCGGGTCAGATTACGAGATTAGATAAGCGGCCGCCCGCAGCGCTGCGCAGCGTTAAGGATGTGGTGACGTAATAACGGCCGGTGTGCGAGAGGTTAAATACACCTATGATAGCTTACCCAGAGAGAGCCTGTTCAATCAATATATTTTTTTATATATGTGTCATCTGGTTATCACGTGGTTGAACGTCGATGTTACACCGTCTCCTAGATTATAACCTAATTTGTTTTTTTAGATGGGTGAAGCACATCCAAGAGGCTCCGCTAGCCAAGCTGACGGAACTCAAGTCTACCATGACACCGGCGCACGCGCACAGTCGCTCCGCTGACGACTCCGGTATGTACCACTTCGTTGTTACAACTTGTAGGCAAGCGTGCTACATCACAGACCACATCATCGCGACTATAGCGCGCTGACGACTCCGGTATGTACCACTTCGTTGTTACAACTTGTAAGCAAGCGTGCTACATCACAGACCACATCATCGCGACTATAGCGCGCTGACAACTCCGGTATGTACCACTTCGTTGTTACAACTTGTAAGCAAGCGTGCTACATCACAGACCACATCATCGCGACTATAGCGCGCTGACGACTCCGGTATGTACCACTTCGTTGTTACAACTTGTAAGCAAGCGTGCTACATCACAGACCACATCATCGCGACTATAGCGCGCTGACGACTCCGGTATGTACCACTTCGTTGTTACAACTTGTAAGCAAGCGTGCTACATCACAGACCACATCATCGCGACTATAGCGCGCTGACGACTCCGGTATGTACCACTTCGTTGTTACAACTTGTAAGCAAGCGTGCTACATCACAGACCACATCATCGCGACTATAGCGCGCTGATACAGCGGCAATACAAATACATAGTCTGTGAAAATCTCAACTGTCTACTTATTAGCAGGCTGTATACACGACTTTTGAGTTACAACCCGTTGACAAACGGACGGATGGACGGACTAACTGCGGAGGCTTAGTAATATGGTTCCGTTGGAACCCTAAAATCCACCCTGTATCACTAAATATTATAAAACAACACAGTCCTCCGCCGCTTCTGTCTGTTCGCGATAAATTCAAAAACTACTGCACCGATTTTCGTGCCATTTTCACTATTGGATAGAGTGGTTTCATAATTGCTACCTGAGAATCTTTAATTAATCGACAAACTAATGTCTTAAACCCATCAGATTCAATTGAATGAATTTCAATTGGTTTCTAAAAAAGGAAAAAATAACTTCCCAAACGCCTTTCATGTAACAAAATCATCATAAACCTTTTTCTGTTTTCCCTTTCTTTTGTTTATTAACAGTTAGATATCGATTTATATTCCTTTAGAAAGTTTTCTTTAAAATCTTTTCAATTTTTCTCATAATTATCATAATCCCCACCCTTTTTTTGTGGATGGGAAATCTTCAAACGACTTCTCCTACTGTGAGCGGAGTGGCCCTTTGCATTCCAGCGGGTCTAAGAAGGCCACTATAATAAATTCATATTGGAATCATAATATTAATCTTACAAAAATCTGTCAAATTTCATTTTCATCTATATTGCTAAAGCATTAGGTTCAAGGTTGATTGGGAAATCTTGACAGTTTCGGCTAGTTTGAATTGCTGGCTGATCCTACTAAAGTGACCTTTTTAGATCCGCAGAGCCCCGTCAAGCCATTCGAACCCGCAATCCAGGCAGGATTAAAATTACTATTGTATTGTCTGTCCTCTAACGCCAGGTGTGAACGTGTCCCGCAATCCTTCCGACGCTTCCGAGAAGTCGTCGTCTACAGTAGCCGAAGAGCCCGTGGGGCCGGAGGCGGAGCGCGAGAGCCTGTCCGCCGAGCGCACCGAGCGCACCGAGCGCTCCGAGCGCTCCGAGCGCTCCGAGTGCAACGAGCATGACGAGCGCTCCGAGCCACACGACGAGCGCAAGAGCAGCGTCGACAGGGACGCGCAGGGGAAGGACGACAAAGACGATAAGCACAAGTGAGTGTGGCTAGATACTCACTGGACGGTAGTTTTACTGAGAATCAGACCTAATCCTGTTGGGGATAAAGTTTAAAGTTAAAATTATAATATTCCGGGTACGTAGTTCGTCCGTCTTAAATGGACATACTTTATTGAAGTTAAAAAAAAAAGTTGCAAAACGAAAAGCTAATGGCTGAGTTGCGAAAAATTTATTAGAAGTGAATTGATTTATATCATAATTATGGGTATCGAGATTTCCTATTAGTTTCTGCATTTTGGGTTTGATATGAAGAGTAATTAGCCTAGCTCAAAAGTCAGGGTAGGTATAATGGTCTTTTGTGAACCAGTGTTGTGGTAATCATGAAATATTATTTCGTTGGAAATCGATTCAATTCCCATGAAATTTATTTTTCTCATCGACGAACGTTGCAGGAAAACATGTGTATAGCTTTATTTTAGCCATCCCCACGTTTCCCTCACAGCAGACCGCGGCGCCCCACGGTGGGCCGCATCAGCACGCACGGCGCTTCGCCCTGCGCGCTGGAGTCTCCGCACGCCATACAGGTGCAGGCGCCGGCCGCCACTGCCGCCAGGACGGCGCACCGCGCCTTCACTGACCAAGGTAACATATTCATTACGAACTATACACCCCTGCACAAAGGTCCATTTCATTCTTAATTACCTATGTCAAAACTGAGAGCCTGTTTTGTATCCAACTATATTGACCTCAATATAGTTTGAAACAAAACAGTCTCTCCGGTAGGGCACAGTAAAGTGTTAGCTCCGTGTGTGCAGAGCGGCTCCGTAGCACGGCACTAGTAGGGCACAGTAAAGTGTTAGCTCCGTGTGTGCAGAGCGGCTCCGTAGCACGGCACTAGTAGGGCACAGTAAAGTGTTAGCTCCGTGTGTGCAGAGCGGCTCCGTAGCACGGCACTAGTAGGGCACAGTAAAGTGTTAGCTCCGTGTGTGCAGAGCGGCTCCGTAGCACGGCACTAGTAGGGCACAGTAAAGTGTTAGCTCCGTGTGTGCAGAGCGGCTCCGTAGCACGGCACTAGTAGGGCACAGTAAAGTGTTAGGTCCGTGTGTGCAGAGCGGCTCCGTAGCACGGCACTAGTAGGGCACAGTAAAGTGTTAGCTCCGTGTGTGCAGAGCGGCTCCGTAGCACGGCACTAGTAGGGCACAGTAAAGTGTTAGCTCCGTGTGTGCAGAGCGGGTCCGTAGCACGGCACTAGTAGGGCACAGTAAAGTGTTAGCTCCGTGTGTGCAGAGCGGCTCCGTAGCACGGCACTAGTAGGGCACAGTAAAGTGTTAGCTCCGTGTGTGCAGAGCGGCTCCGTAGCACGGCACTAGTAGGGCACAGTAAAGTGTTAGCTCCGTGTGTGCAGAGCGGGTCCGTAGCACGGCACTAGTAGGGCACAGTAAAGTGTTAGCTCCGTGTGTGCAGAGCGGCTCCGTAGCACGGCACTAGTAGGGCACAGTAAAGTGTTAGCTCCGTGTGTGCAGAGCGGGTCCGTAGCACGGCACTAGTAGGGCACAGTAAAGTGTTAGCTCCGTGTGTGCAGAGCGGCTCCGTAGCACGGCACTAGTAGGGCACAGTAAAGTGTTAGCTCCGTGTGTGCAGAGCGGGTCCGTAGCACGGCACTAGTAGGGCACAGTAAAGTGTTAGCTCCGTGTGTGCAGAGCGGCTCCGTAGCACGGCACTAGTAGGGCACAGTAAAGTGTTAGCTCCGTGTGTGCAGAGCGGGTCCGTAGTAGGGCACAGTAAAGTGTTAGGTCCGTGTGTGCAGAGCGGCTCCGTAGCACGGCACTAGTAGGGCACAGTAAAGTGTTAGCTCCGTGTGTGCAGAGCGGCTCCGTAGCACGGCACTAGTAGGGCACAGTAAAGTGTTAGGTCCGTGTGTGCAGAGCGGCTCCGTAGCACGGCACTAGTAGGGCACAGTAAAGTGTTAGCTCCGTGTGTGCAGAGCGGCTCCGTAGCACGGCACTAGTAGGGCACAGTAAAGTGTTAGCTCCGTGTGTGCAGAGCGGGTCCGTAGCACGGCACTAGTAGGGCACAGTAAAGTGTTAGCTCCGTGTGTGCAGAGCGGCTCCGTAGCACGGCACTAGTAGGGCACAGTAAAGTGTTAGCTCCGTGTGTGCAGAGCGGCTCCGTAGCACGGCACTAGTAGGGCACAGTAAAGTGTTAGCTCCGTGTGTGCAGAGCGGGTCCGTAGCACGGCACTAGTAGGGCACAGTAAAGTGTTAGCTCCGTGTGTGCAGAGCGGCTCCGTAGCACGGCACTAGTAGGGCACAGTAAAGTGTTAGCTCCGTGTGTGCAGAGCGGCTCCGTAGCACGGCACTAGTAGGGCACAGTAAAGTGTTAGCTCCGTGTGTGCAGAGCGGCTCCGTAGCACGGCACTAGTAGGGCACAGTAAAGTGTTAGCTCCGTGTGTGCAGAGCGGGTCCGTAGCACGGCACTAGTAGGGCACAGTAAAGTGTTAGCTCCGTGTGTGCAGAGCGGCTCCGTAGCACGGCACTAGTAGGGCACAGTAAAGTGTTAGCTCCGTGTGTGCAGAGCGGGTCCGTAGTAGGGCACAGTAAAGTGTTAGGTCCGTGTGTGCAGAGCGGCTCCGTAGCACGGCACTAGTAGGGCACAGTAAAGTGTTAGGTCCGTGTGTGCAGAGCGGCTCCGTAGCACGGCACTAGTAGGGCACAGTAAAGTGTTAGCTCCGTGTGTGCAGAGCGGCTCCGTAGCACGGCACTAGTAGGGCACAGTAAAGTGTTAGCTCCGTGTGTGCAGAGCGGGTCCGTAGCACGGCACTAGTAGGGCACAGTAAAGTGTTAGCTCCGTGTGTGCAGAGCGGGTCCGTAGCACGGCACTAGTAGGGCACAGTAAAGTGTTAGCTCCGTGTGTGCAGAGCGGGTCCGTAGCACGGCACTAGTAGGGCACAGTAAAGTGTTAGCTCCGTGTGTGCAGAGCGGCTCCGTAGCACGGCACTAGTAGGGCACAGTAAAGTGTTAGGTCCGTGTGTGCAGAGCGGCTCCGTAGCACGGCACTAGTAGGGCACAGTAAAGTGTTAGCTCCGTGTGTGCAGAGCGGCTCCGTAGCACGGCACTAGTAGGGCACAGTAAAGTGTTAGGTCCGTGTGTGCAGAGCGGCTCCGTAGCACGGCACTAGTAGGGCACAGTAAAGTGTTAGCTCCGTGTGTGCAGAGCGGGTCCGTAGCACGGCACTAGTAGGGCACAGTAAAGTGTTAGCTCCGTGTGTGCAGAGCGGCTCCGTAGCACGGCACTAGTAGGGCACAGTAAAGTGTTAGCTCCGTGTGTGCAGAGCGGGTCCGTAGTAGGGCACAGTAAAGTGTTAGGTCCGTGTGTGCAGAGCGGCTCCGTAGCACGGCACTAGTAGGGCACAGTAAAGTGTTAGCTCCGTGTGTGCAGAGCGGCTCCGTAGCACGGCACTAGTAGGGCACAGTAAAGTGTTAGCTCCGTGTGTGCAGAGCGGCTCCGTAGCACGGCACTAGTAGGGCACAGTAAAGTGTTAGCTCCGTGTGTGCAGAGCGGCTCCGTAGCACGGCACTAGTAGGGCACAGTAAAGTGTTAGGTCCGTGTGTGCAGAGCGGCTCCGTAGCACGGCACTAGTAGGGCACAGTAAAGTGTTAGCTCCGTGTGTGCAGAGCGGCTCCGTAGCACGGCACTAGTAGGGCACAGTAAAGTGTTAGGTCCGTGTGTGCAGAGCGGCTCCGTAGCACGGCACTAGTAGGGCACAGTAAAGTGTTAGCTCCGTGTGTGCAGAGCGGCTCCGTAGCACGGCACTAGTAGGGCACAGTAAAGTGTTAGGTCCGTGTGTGCAGAGCGGCTCCGTAGCACGGCACTAGTAGGGCACAGTAAAGTGTTAGGTCCGTGTGTGCAGAGCGGCTCCGTAGCACGGCACTAGTAGGGCACAGTAAAGTGTTAGCTCCGTGTGTGCAGAGCGGCTCCGTAGCACGGCACTAGTAGGGCACAGTAAAGTGTTAGCTCCGTGTGTGCAGAGCGGCTCCGTAGCACGGCACTAGTAGGGCACAGTAAAGTGTTAGCTCCGTGTGTGCAGAGCGGCTCCGTAGCACGGCACTAGTAGGGCACAGTAAAGTGTTAGCTCCGTGTGTGCAGAGCGGCTCCGTAGCACGGCACTAGTAGGGCACAGTAAAGTGTTAGGTCCGTGTGTGCAGAGCGGCTCCGTAGCACGGCACTAGTAGGGCACAGTAAAGTGTTAGCTCCGTGTGTGCAGAGCGGCTCCGTAGCACGGCACTAGTAGGGCACAGTAAAGTGTTAGGTCCGTGTGTGCAGAGCGGCTCCGTAGCACGGCACTAGTAGGGCACAGTAAAGTGTTAGCTCCGTGTGTGCAGAGCGGCTCCGTAGCACGGCACTAGTAGGGCACAGTAAAGTGTTAGCTCCGTGTGTGCAGAGCGGCTCCGTAGCACGGCACTAGTAGGGCACAGTAAAGTGTTAGCTCCGTGTGTGCAGAGCGGCTCCGTAGCACGGCACTAGTAGGGCACAGTAAAGTGTTAGCTCCGTGTGTGCAGAGCGGCTCCGTAGCACGGCACTAGTAGGGCACAGTAAAGTGTTAGCTCCGTGTGTGCAGAGCGGCTCCGTAGCACGGCACTAGTAGGGCACAGTAAAGTGTTAGCTCCGTGTGTGCAGAGCGGCTCCGTAGCACGGCACTAGTAGGGCACAGTAAAGTGTTAGCTCCGTGTGTGCAGAGCGGCTCCGTAGCACGGCACTAGTAGGGCACAGTAAAGTGTTAGCTCCGTGTGTGCAGAGCGGCTCCGTAGCACGGCACTAGTAGGGCACAGTAAAGTGTTAGCTCCGTGTGTGCAGAGCGGCTCCGTAGCACGGCACTAGTAGGGCACAGTAAAGTGTTAGCTCCGTGTGTGCAGAGCGGCTCCGTAGCACGGCACTAGTAGGGCACAGTAAAGTGTTAGCTCCGTGTGTGCAGAGCGGCTCCGTAGCACGGCACTAGTAGGGCACAGTAAAGTGTTAGCTCCGTGTGTGCAGAGCGGCTCCGTAGCACGGCACTAGTAGGGCACAGTAAAGTGTTAGCTCCGTGTGTGCAGAGCGGCTCCGTAGCACGGCACTAGTAGGGCACAGTAAAGTGTTAGCTCCGTGTGTGCAGAGCGGGTCCGTAGCACGGCACTAGTAGGGCACAGTAAAGTGTTAGCTCCGTGTGTGCAGAGCGGCTCCGGCGGCTGGACGACGTGATCTCGCGCGCGCTGCGAGCCAAGTCGGGCATCGTGGGCGCGGCGCTGGGCGTGCCGCCGCACTGCTACGCGCAGCTGGCAGACCTCGCCGTGGCCGACGCCTTGGGGGAAGTCGGTACGTCTACTGCATCAAGCATAATGTTACTCAGCTCATACGAGAACTTCCCTATTCCCATTTTCATTACATCACCGGTTCATCGAAATCAAGATTTAGTAAAACTGGAACCATTTATATTGAAAAGTTAACATAATCTTTGTCAGATGTAGCCGGAGAGCTGCGCATGTCGGGTTGGCGGCTGTCTCGCTGCAGCAGTCAGGAGGACGAGGCTCCCGCGAGCCATGCGGACTTGCACCAGCTGCTGCTAGCGGCGCATGCACAAGGTAACATCATCTTTGTCAGATGTAGCCGGAGAGCTGCGCATGTCGGGTTGGCGGCTGTCTCGCTGCAGCAGTCAGGAGGACGAGGCTCCCGCGAGCCATGCGGACTTGCACCAGCTGCTGCTAGCGGCGCATGCACAAGGTAACATCATCTTTGTCAGATGTAGCCGGAGAGCTGCGCATGTCGGGCTGGCGGCTGTCTCGCTGCAGCAGTCAGGAGGACGAGGCTCCCGCGAGCCATGCGGACTTGCACCAGCTGCTGCTAGCGGCGCATGCACAAGGTAACATCATCTTTGTCAGATGTAGCCGGAGAGCTGCGCATGTCGGGTTGGCGGCTGTCTCGCTGCAGCAGTCAGGAGGACGAGGCTCCCGCGAGCCATGCGGACTTGCACCAGCTGCTGCTAGCGGCGCATGCACAAGGTAACATCATCTTTGACAGATATATTCAGAGAGCTGCGCATTTCGGGCCGGCAGCTGTCAAAGTGGGCGTTTATGAAAATTTGTCATCAGTCCGATGTTGAACGTAACTAAATGAAAATGGTAACCACACCTGTACAAGCTGCTCAAGTCGTCATACTAATCCAGCAAGGATTGCGTCAGCTTACTACCGTTCGACAACTTCATCTGAGCCAGTATTTTTATTTATTTTTATTCACAAGGCAAATACAACAGGTTAACAATCAAAATAAAAAATAATAACAAATACACATCACTGGTTTTGACCTGATTATGACCCAAAGCGTAATCGCACAACATGGCAAACAACAACAAAAACATTTATTTATGTTTTTGTTGTTGTTTTTGTTTGTTTGTAATTAACTTTTATAATTATTAAAGTTAATTAAAGACAACAAATAGCAACTTCATAAGTACACAATTTAGAAACTATACGCTTCTGACATAATAAATGTTACCACCAAAAAGTTAGTCACAGAAATAGTGTTTAACGCTAACAGAGAGAAAGGGCACGTACAAGTCTCTTAAAAGCAACGGGACGAGCGTCGAAGATGTCTATACTATTATTGACGTCTTTTGATATTTCATTAGTCATTTTCATTTGTCTGGAAGGTATACAAGAGAGGTTCAGGGAAACTGGAAACTTAGTCCGGAGACCAGGATCTGGACAGACAGCACACGTTTGACCACTATCTCGCCTGATGATAAACGAATGTGGTCGAAGATGGAGTCCGGTTGCCTAAAAGTAACCTATTCAATCTTGACTTAAAGGCTCCCAGGTTGTAGCTATCAGGAAACAGACATTGGCAGGGAATTCCACTCATTAGCTGTACGCACAATAAATGTGTTCCCAAAACCATTTTGCGCTCTTGGGTGGGTCCTTCATGTACCTGTGGCGCATCGCCGTACGTCTGGTAGTCTGATGATGGAACGGCTTTGGTGGAATTAAACTATGGAATGAGGGCTATCGCGTTTGAATTCGCCGCCAGAGGCGCTAGTGTAGCGTGAGGTCTTCGATATGACAGAGAAGGATGGCGAATTTGGACCCACATTATTTATAAATTAACTAAGTGTCGTTCACTTGCAAGTTCATATTTACTTTAATTAAGAGTTTGTTAAAGGATTATATAAAAAATATTGAGTCACTGGGTGATGGGAATTAAAAGTTAGAAAAGATTTTTATTTACATAAAAATAAGTCATCATGCAGTTACTAAACGCACCGTGTTTCATATAACATTCCAACCTACTCTTTCATTTCCTACATGATTTACGTTCACAATTGTTTATGCTTTTCAATTTTTTTTTTTTAAACAAAACTTGTAATATATGAGAAAATCATACAAAAGTTAATATTAAAAATGCATTTACATTTTTATACAAAAATGTACAATATTATAATTATTACGATTATTTGTGATAACGTGGTAGAATGGAACGTTACGCTGTCAATTGAAGTTGGCTGTCAGTGTCAAAACAATTAGTGTTTGTTTTCAGCGGCTAACGTGGGATATCTATTATTTTCTATGCGATTTTGTGATTCTTGACGACATGACTTTACCTTTGGACTGATTATTCTACATACCGACTAAGACAACAGCTTTTACCTTTGGATTGCGATTTGCAAGTGGTTTGGACTTAATTACCCGATAAAATGCGTTGTGTGAATTGTCAATTGTACATTGCCCGATTACTAATTATTACATCTCCCATCCTCTACGACTTACTGCCCATTTGCTTTTTTGCTAGTTTTATATAGTTCTGCAACTAGTTATAAGTTTCCATACTGTACGATACTCCTAACAGTGGGTCCCATTGTAGATGCAACCTCGCCATCCTCCTTTCATTGCTGGTTTGCTTTTGCCAAGAGTCTATTTACTTATTAGTTTTGTATTTTTTTTTTTTGTGGATAATTTAACCAAACAGCCTAAATATGCCAGATTAAGTGACGGTTCTCCCGATTACTGCATTGAACTTTTTTTGTCAGAAATATTTATTTTTATAAGTCTTTTTTTCCATTATTATGAAACCACGTAACACAGACGATAATATGTATGTTTTAATCGCACGTTCACGGTATCATACATTATTTTCCTTCTAACTTTGTTCATTATGCGCGTAATAACTACTTTAATGATATGACTAGGGAACTCACTCGACAGTGGCGCCAACTAGTGAGTACAGAAACGGTAGCCTTCATTCCGTAGCGAAACCTGTAGGAATAGTTGTGGGCTGACCGCTGACCGCTGACCGCTGACCGCTGACCGCTGACCGCTGACCGCTGAGCGTGTGTATGTCCGCAGCCACGCAGCTGACGCGGGCGCTGCAGGGCGCGCTGCACGTGTCGGACGCCGACGCCGTGGCGGCGCGCGCGCGCTCGGGCCGCTGCGACGCCTGCCGCCATCGGCACGACCAGCGGCACGACCACCGGCACGACCACAGGCACGACCACAAGCACGACCACGGTAACAACCTATCCTACTCGCTTCTTAATTTTAATTAAAAGTTATTTATTCGAATTAGTGTGACTGCCAGCAGTATTAAAGGTTAATGGGGTTCGAACATTTTTCTTTGGGAGCTGATATGACCTTCTGGCGCCATTTCGATTTAATTTTTTTTAAATCGCGGCGAACGATGAAACATGTATAAATTCATAGAGATAGAATGACACTTAAACAAACAAAAAAAATCTGCAACATTGTACCCTAAAGTGTCACGTTACCGAGATATTTGAAAGTAAATTTGCCACATGTAAAAACAATGAAAATCATTAAAAATTCAATAAATACGTGCTTAAATGGCAAGTTCTATTCTTTGTTCTAATAATAGTTCTCGGTTTGATTTAACTATTTATGTAATTTAACACCATTATTTTATGATGCATTGATTGGTACTTTAATTTTATTCATTCATTTGTGCCAGGATGCATCCCAATGTGCTCGCAATAATAAAAGTACATGGCGCCATTTTAGTCGTCTTACAAAAGCCTCCCGCTTAATGTACCCGACATAAACTACCACTAGGAGCGATTTTTTAAAAATAATTAATTAATATGTGATACAGTTAAACTAAATAATGCATTCGAATTGTGAAACACTCCGTTAATAATGTTTACTTAACAAAACAATGGCGCCGTTGTTTTTTCCGTAAATGTGTAGTCATTGTATACTTAGATGAAGTGAGCTGCCGTTGTAAGACGACTAAAATGGCACCGAATATACGCATTATCTGAGCTATCGGTTGTTCCACAGAGTCGTTCGAGCTGGTGTCGAGTGCGGACGAGTTATTGGAGCTGTCCAGCTCGTCCGCCTGCACCGACACGCTGGAGCGCGACGTGGCGGCGCTGGGCGGCGCGCCCGACGCGTGTGACGCGTGCGACGCGGGCGGCGCGCCCGACGCGCACGACGCGCACGACGCGCACGTCGACAGCGCCGGCGAACGGGACTCTGCCGACGACGCACTCGGTAAGTCTCGACACCATTTTCCTTTAAGGATTCTTAACATCCGTTTAAAACGGTACTCTAAGGCTCTAGACAGACGGACCGCATTTCAACTGCAATCCAACCGCAAATTGCAGTTTGAATGCAGTTGACACGACTGCAATAGAACTGCAAACCAACCGTGCAGTTTAATTTTTTTTATCTGGTTTGTGACCCCTATTAGGAGTCACAAACCAGATAAAAAAAATTAAATAAAAATATATAATAATATATTTATATAAAACACTGATTTAGATGACTATCTTAGGAGATGTCTCAAAATTAAAATACGCCTGTTAACAGAATCATGTACCTATTTGTTTCTAAGATTTCTGAAGGTCTAGTAATAACCCTTCTGTACTTCGCGCCGAAAATAGTTTTTAATTCTATAAATAAAAACCGTAGCGAATCCATAAGAACGATTTCTAACCCCACTAAACTGGGTGCAACGGCCGGGGACAGGGTCGGTTCCTTCACACAGTTCTTCTACACACACACAGTTCCGACTTAGATCTGCTACGAGACAGGGGGCTTGGCTCAGCAAAGACCGTAATCTCTAACATCTTTAGTTGAAATAGTTTTTTCATTTAAATACTTCCAATCTTTTTCATAAAGACCGAAGAGTCAAATAAGACATAAAATAGTCGTCAAATAACATAAACAGACCGTGGAGTAGATCTACCGGGGAAACTTCGTTAAAAACACGCGCCAAGTACACTCTACCTCAAAGGTAGAATCGGTAATCGTGTAGAATGTCGGTTAGCTACGGACGTGGAACCATTGGTTCCACCTGACGCAACTGATTTTAAACTAAATTTTTATGGTTATTACGATTTATTTTAATTTCCGAACAATTCGCCGTATCTTCGGAATGGTGATTCTTAGGAAAAAATAAAACAACCATTTTTTAGATAAATAAATGATCTACAATTTGTTTTGAGCTATATTTTTGATAAAATTTGTCGTTTTCGAGAAAAATCCGCAAATGTTGACCTTTGACCTTAAACAACTTTTTTAGCACACATGTAATCGATGGGGACTTGTGGCACTTTATTTCTCTTGGTGTACCCAAAGCCTCTACCATTTATTTATTTATTTAACCATTTATGTACACACATTTAACAAGAACAAGAGAAGAAGGAAACAGAAAAATAGGTACAAAGGTGATGCTTACCATAATTCAGCTCTCTCGGAGTTTTTGTTATTTTAAATGTCTACAGTGTGAGTCTTTATAATGGGCACATACGAAAATAACGGAATCTATACCTAATTTTATCGACGGAAAACGTAATAAAAAATATATCGATTTTTTTTTAAGTTGGTTCTCATCTGTGACCTGAGTGCAAAAGAAACTGTGTAACTTTTCAACTAAATGATCTATTGCATTGAACTACTATTGTTTCTCACTCTTTCGAGTTTACAAATAGGTATTTAAAAAAAGTAAACAGAAATATAATTCTTTTGTAAGTTTAGTGTTGTTTCGATAGTACTACTGATGGGCGATGGCCAATCGTTCTGCCGCGGGAAAAACCCGATTTGAATTTTAAAATTTCACTGTGTATATATTTGACGAACACGGGTGAGGGCGGGGAATGCGGGACGGGGGGCTCCGCGGAGGGGAAGAGGATAATTAAGTGTTATAATAAGTTTCCCGTGTGTGCAGAGTGCTCGGGTAGCGCGGCGCTGCTGGCGGGCCGCCTGGTGCGCGTGACCTGCGGCCTGCAGGCCACGCTCGCCCGCGCCGTCACCGCGCTGGCGGCCGGCGGCGCCGAGCGGGCGGCGCGCGAGGAGCTGCTGCTGCTGCGCGAGCAGAACGACCGCCTGCGCGCCCGGGCTAGCACTGGTCAGTACTAACATGTGACGTCACTGGCGGCCGGCGGCGCCGAGCGGGCGGCGCGCGAGGAGCTGCTGCTGCTGCGCGAGCAGAACGACCGCCTGCGCGCCCGGGCTAGCACTGGTCAGTACTAACATGTGACGTCACTGGCGGCCGGCGGCGCCGAGCGGGCGGCGCGCGAGGAGCTGCTGCTGCTGCGCGAGCAGAACGACCGCCTGCGCGCCCGGGCTAGCACTGGTCAGTACTAACATGTGACGTCACTGGCGGCCGGCGGCGCCGAGCGGGCGGCGCGCGAGGAGCTGCTGCTGCTGCGCGAGCAGAACGACCGCCTGCGCGCCCGGGCTAGCACTGGTCAGTACTAACATGTGACGTCACTGGCGGCCGGCGGCGCCGAGCGGGCGGCGCGCGAGGAGCTGCTGCTGCTGCGCGAGCAGAACGACCGCCTGCGCGCCCGGGCTAGCACTGGTCAGTACTAACATGTGACGTCACTGGCGGCCGGCGGCGCCGAGCGGGCGGCGCGCGAGGAGCTGCTGCTGCTGCGCGAGCAGAACGACCGCCTGCGCGCCCGGGCTAGCACTGGTCAGTACTAACATGTGACGTCACTGGCGGCCGGCGGCGCCGAGCGGGCGGCGCGCGAGGAGCTGCTGCTGCTGCGCGAGCAGAACGACCGCCTGCGCGCCCGGGCTAGCACTGGTCAGTACTAACATGTGACGTCACTGGCGGCCGGCGGCGCCGAGCAGATCCCTGAATCGGGTTTTATGGAAAAAGCCGAAATTTTTTTTTTTTTTTGGGATGGGAAATCATCCAATGACTCCTCCCGCTCTGGGTGTTAGCGGGAGGGAGTGTCAGACTTCTACTGACTAAAACCCATCCATGTTCCTTCATTGCCCTTTGAGTTCCGGAGCCACGGTGTCTCTTGCGAATAATCCCGCGACTCCGGCAGGCATCGCCCCTTTCGGGCCCCTCTGTGTGCTGACTCTCTTTGAGGCACCGCACTCGCTTCCGGACCATGGCTTGGACCAGGGCCGGACGCGAGAGGTCGCCGCCCGCGCGGGGCACACCTGCACAGTGTGCTCCACCGTGTCCTCCGGTCGATCCTCGCAGTGCTGACACCCGGGCGTTTCCTCCCGCCTGATTCGGTGCAGGAACCTCCCGAAACATCCGTGTCCGGTGAGGACCTGCGTCAGGCGGTAGGTTATTGTAGCTTTAGTTTCTTTTCTTAACATTATATACGGCTCGTATCTAATTTCAATCGACCAAAAAACACATTCAACTTTGATTGATACTTCCACTATTTAATTTTAAAATTCAGTGGACATGAAAGCTCAACAAAATTCGAAATCGTTACAGATCAGCACAACACCGAAGAGATCTCCGCGCCCAACAAGCCAGGCCTGGACCAAGAGATACAGGTAAACATACCATTAATAACTTGACCAACATAGGGGAAATTCAAAATAAGTTTATTCCTACTAGAACCGTTCTTCTAAGCTCATATACCCTTTGTTATTTTCCTATACTCAAACGCTTTATTAATGAGAAGTCTAAATATCTCTGCGAATTTAAGACGTATGCCAGACTTTCTGACGATGCGACCTTTAAGCATCTATGTGAGTGGGTTAATAAACTTGAAGCGGATTTTACACTAATTACTTAGTTAATACAGAGACCTCCATTGAATTGAATCCTAAACACTATAGCGTTTGAAACGGATTGCATTGGACTTAGCTAGGTCCAATGCAAGCAAGCATAGTGATGTGATGATTTCTTCTTCCGAGTCTATTTGTAACTCATTTTCTTTCCACTTTCTTGATCCTATCAATAATGTGCCAAGTTATTGTCCTCTCCAAACTTCTGTAAATACCAACATACCCTCTGATATTCACTCGATTGAGTTTGACCTTAATATTATAGTTGGCTAATAAGTGAAATTGATCTATTTAAAACTGCTGGTCAGAACCACTTATCACCTAACTTTCTGATTGTGTCAGATGTGGTATGCGATAGTGAGAGAGAGTGTAAAAGAAAGCAACGGTTTCACCGTTGCCTTCTCTTCGCTCTCTTAATGTTCTGTTCCCCAAATCTTGAAATGTGCCTTTTTATAACTCCGTTGCATAAAAAAGGGCACAACAATTAAACAGTTAACAATAGCTAGATTTTAAGAAAGTAGTCTACAACCAAGTTAACCGTGTTACCAAGTTAATGGGCTGTGGAGGTCTGGGAAGCAGCCGCTCCACGTAAAACACTGGTATTCAGCTGAATCCGGTTTGACTGGCAGCCGACCGGAATATACACTTGGGAAAAGGCTAGGCAAATTATGAGTCTACAACCAAGTTAACGCAGTGCTGAGTCAGTATTTTAGCCCTTCTCAGCACGGATTCATTAAAGGCCGCACAACATTGTCTAATCTGGCTATGCTCAATGACTTTCTAACGGACAGAATGGACATTGGGGTACAAGTTGACGTCATTTTTTAAATTGACCATGATGTTCTTAAAAAAAAGTGGTTTAACAACGGTGTTAGGGAGATCTTCTTCGTTGGTATACGTCATAACTTAAAACAGATCTCTAGGCATTTTTCCTATATCGAGGGTGCGCTTACAAACATAAAATTTCACATACACAAACAGCCAGACCTGGAACAAATACCTGTAGGCGATACAAATAGATTTTCCGTGTAGAATCGAATCCGCGACACGCAGCACAGCAGTTAATGGCTCAACTACTGCGCCAACCGTGTCGTCAAATCTTGCTAGAATGAGAGGCAAAGCAATTGGCTCTGTGTCTCATATAATATACAATTGTTATCCATGTGTTACAGCTGTTGGTTCTCCTATGAATCTATACTAATATTATAAAGCAGAAGAGTTTGTTTGTTTGGTTGGTTGAACGCGCTAATCTCAGGAACTACTGATCCGATTTGTGAAATGAAACTGATGACTGAAATTCTTTCAGTCTTAGATAGCCCATTTATCGTGGAAGGCTATAGGCTATATATCATCACGCTAAGACAAATAGGAGCGGTGCAGTAATGGAAAATGTGACGCAGACGAAGTTGCGCGGGTCAGCTAGTTAATAAATAAATAAACTTATCATCATAATATGTTCTAGACTGCTTCCATGGTCGAGTGGTTTTGGCGCTTGCCTTGTGACCCAGTGGTCTTGGTTTCCAGTTTGGCTAAGAAATCAGGCTTGAATCAACTGATGTCTGATAAAAAGTTGATCCCGTGCTTCGGAAGGCACGTTAACCCGATGGTCCCGGTCGCCGAATGGCGGTCGTTAAAGGCTCGACCGCACTGAGCGACACTGCGCGGCAGCGGAACGACGCGACACGCAACGGCAAAGTATTCTTTGTAAGAAATTGTATGAGGTATAACGCAGTACGCAGCAGCGTGCGACGCGCCGCGACACTTCAAGTGCGAACGTTGTTACGTGTCGCGTCGTTCCGCTGCCGCGAAGTGTCGCACAGTGCGGTCGAGCCTTAAACCGTGTCAGATGTCAGAGGCCCTTGAGGCGGTTTAGAAACTCTTATACTAGGGTGTGTGGGTCGTTAGAACGTACACGATAAGAAGAAGAATCACGTCTACCTCTACACACTGTAGGTGCATGGGCCTCACGGACTTCGTCTGCGTCACATTTTCTTTTACTGCTCCGCTCCTATTTGTCTTAGCGTGATAATATAGCTTATACCTAACCTTCCTCGAATGGGCTATCTAACACTGAAAGAATTTTTCAAATCGGTCCAGTAGTTCCTGAGATTAGCGCGTTCAAACAAATAAACTCTGCAATTATTTTAGAACAAATTTGATTTCCATAAAAAGGGATAAAGTGCTGTATATGCTGTCGAGGACTTTTTTTTTAGAAGTTTTAAAGAGGAATAATTTCGTAATACTTGATTTTTACGTAACTTAAACCGTTTACGCAGCGCACGCAATGAAAGCTTTTTTCCCTCTTGCAACATTTCTTATTACTGCTCCGCTCCTATTGGTCATAGCGTGATGTTATAGCCTTCCTCGATAAATGGACTATCCAACGCAAAAAGAATTTTTCAATTGGAGCCGGTAGTTTTTTTTTATTTTTTTATTATATATATTTTTTTTTTACCGAATATTCTAAAAGATTTATTTGAAAAGATTATTATGTAGTTTCTTGACCGCTCTTCTCCATAAGAATCTATCTTTCCGAATGGACAATAGAGTCACTTTATTATTTGCAAGTTAAACTGGCGCATACCATAGTTTTCTCCTTCATTATAATATTTAACTTCACTACGGCTACAATTTTTGAAGACCCGTTTACTCGAAATTGAACCCTATGGGCATTGAAATAGCTGTTTTTTTAATTACAGGAGCAACCTAGCAACGGCGGCTGATCGTGCGGCGCTCGGACCACTCGACACTAACTCTGCAGGCCGCGGGCGACCCGGACGTAGGCACCACTAACCAACGAAACACCTAACAATATACTAAAAGTTTCACCAAAAACGGTCCATCACTTTCGGATGTTTCAACATTTTTGTCATTTCTCTCCGTTTTAAACGATAACGAAAATTGTATATTTTGTAATAATAATAGTTATTATATATTGTTTTTTGTTACAACTGTAAGTACTGCATTAATTAGTATTAAAAAGATGATTATTCCATACGTAAGAAATATTGTGATTGACTTGATGAAGTTTTAATATTATTTTTGTCCGTCGTTTCGATGTTTTTCGCAAAGATTAAGTTATGTTAGATGTCGATGTAAATAATATAGTGGTTATAGTATATAAGTGACAACAATAATGTATGATTTATTATATATATGATTTTGTGTATATTTTTTATGTTTTATTTTATTTTTCATCAGATATTATTCCTTTTGATGTTCCTTTTTTTTATATTTAAAAAAATATAATCCCTTTAAAGTAATAAATTGATAGTAGCTTGGATAACATAAATATGCTTTTCTAAATGACATACGATGCAAATTATAATAATTTTAGTGATAATTTAATTAGTATTTTGTTCGGGCACAAAGTTCTGTTTATAAACTAATTTTCAGTCAATTTATAGATTTTTCAATTAATTTATAATATTTCTTAACATGAGTGTATAATCTTATCTATTCATATAAAAATAAGACATACTGGATTTGCTTACGTTATTATGAATATTTATACTTCTGTAGGTACAGTCGACAGTCATTTTTCTTAGTAAATTTATTGAAATACACGTATTACTGAATGTTGTTAGGATTCTAAACCGTACCGCTAAATAAAATGGCAAAGAAAGGAGTTTTAATCACGACAATAAATGAATGAACGTGAATCATATTTACGTTTTGCAAAATTTTAAATGGTATGTGTTATTTTAAAAAAAGACAAACTGTTTTTGGCAAAGTAAAATAGAATAGGCTTAGTGACATTACAAAGATGTAAATAGAAACAATATCTTAATAAATAAATCACGTGTTACGTTGTTTGTCCGCGATGGACTCCTAAACTACTTAACCAATTTTAACCAAATTTGCATACCGTGTGCAGTTTGATCCAATTTGAAAGATAGGGTAGCTTACATCTCAATTTATAGTCGCAATATTATTTAGGAGCAGAGCATTCATGGAAAATGTGACGCAGACGATTTTGCGCGGGTCAGCTAGTTATAATAGTTGGGGAGCCCAAGCGGGGATTCCGGGATTTACTATAGCGCGACAGATTAATATACAAGGAGATACCTTGTACCCGGTTAAGTACCACCAAACATGAGCCCCATATTTAAGGCCGCCCGTGAAGGATACAGGATCAGATTAGTAAAAAAAAATAAACCATCAGAAAATCTCGAGTGAGTCAGATTAGGGTAGTGTGAGTTAATTACATCCTAAAAAGTGTATCCACTAATCTGACAATTTGAGAGTGACGTAAAAAAAAGGGAGGGCAGCAAAGTTGTAAAAAAAAATGACATTTCGAAATTCTCGAGCGTAGCTAATTTTTTTTTTTATTTTGAAGGAAATAATTCAAGGATAACGAAAAATATATAATCTGACGATTTCCGCAAGCCGAAATAACAAAAATTCGTCGATAAAGTTAAGTGCATGCAGCTGCTATTCCTCTCTCACTCTTTCTCAGCCCATGACGCCGTCACAGCTGATCATAGAGACTCAATCGATCAAGTGATATTAATTTAAAATGTGTATTTTGTGGTGAAAGTACTTTACAAAAAACAATAAAATTTACAGTAGAAACACAAAAAAAAATGTGTAAATATTTTGGAATATCGTCGGAGCAAACCGGTTGTCCGAAAATCTCGAGGAACATAAATGATAACCTCGAATTGTCGATGGAATCTTCATTATATGATTTATATCACGCACAGTGCTATAAATTATTTACTGCAATTAAAATACCGCGAGACTTTCAGCAGTGCGATTCTGTAGACATGTCGAAGTGAACACTTAGGCGAAGTGAACGACAAGTGAACTGTCAAACCATACAAACAAGATGGCATGACAGCTTATTTATCGTTCACTACACCTAAGTGATCACGGTGAGATGTCAACAGAATCGACTGGCAGTATTTACAAGAGCAAAGTGTAGTGGAACGTTACAATGCACCGGAAGTTTCGGGAAATAGCTCCGAAACACGTGCTCCTGTTTCTGGAGAGTGTTCCGAAACACATGGTACTGTTGATTCCTTGCACAAGTATTCTACTTAAAAATACACTTATTTATTTGCATGCTATTTCCTGAGCTTTTCAATTAATTACGTTCAATGATTTAATAAAATGTTTTGTCAGATTAGGCGAATCCCTCTAGATAATCGTCAGATTATGAGACAGCACGTTTAGAACATAAAGATGAACCATATAATATCTTAATCTGACACGTTTGAGTATTTCAAAATGGCGATTTTTTTTGCACATTATAAAAATGGCCGCGAGTTTGCGTCACATCGAAATCGTCAGATTAGTGAATGAGAGCTATTTTTTGGTGCACTTAACACTCCCTTAGAAAATCTGACGCGCTCGAATATTATTATTTTTTTTTTTCATTTTCAACCCTTACATACAACCACCCGCATCATGCAAACGATCAGATTAACACACGTATTACATTATTAAAAATACGTAGGGCATTGATGCTATCAATATCTGACGCGCTCGAGAATGTCCATGCAACAGTATTTTTTTACGTGTTTAAAAATCTATAGCCGCTTCCCCCACCGATGAAAAGGTAAATATCATATAACATTTTTTTCTTCTTATCATCTAAGCATTGCAACCTTAGAATAATAACGCATAGAAGCCGCGTCTAGAACAAAACCCGAGCAAAATCGTGTGTCCACTTCATTTTCTTTGTGTGCGTGAGCCGAATGTGTCTACGTTCCTCTAACGCACACAGATATAGCTTTCAGTGATACCATTACTAAGCCGTTACCCACAAAATATGGGAAGACGCATTACTATTTTGCTATCAAGGCAAGTATGTTATGTTGTTGGGAACTGGAAAAGGTAAACATGATTTTTCATGTAATATGACATATTTTTTCGGAAGGTACCTATAATTCAATTTATTTCAAAATAAAAGGAAATAAATCGCATAAAGAATGAGATATTGTTCAATGCGTTTAGAATGCTTGATGGGTTATAATTATAAACAATGTTAAAACATCGGGTTTGATATGAATTAACAGTAAGTATTGTATTTTAAAATTACAAAAATGAAAAACATGAATGAAAGCAATGTGGGTATTTTTTCCTCACAAATAGCAACACTGTGTTATGACAAGTTAGGTTATTAGAATTTTGTTTTATTTATCGATTTACGTAAAAATAGTGCATAGAATGTGAGTACTTATTTGTGAAATGTTATTTTATCACATTTTTTTGTTTTCCTGATGTGCTATAACATCCTTTCACGCAACAAACTGTCATTTTCAATTATTTACTCGCGAGCTGTGTTCGACGGAACGTGACATTGAGTACTGACGGCCTGGTGGCTAAGTTTGACGGATTAGGCTAAGTTTTAGTTGCCTCACTTTTTGCACTCGTACTAGGTTTCTATGCGTTATTATTCTAAGATTGCAACCCAATAGGTCTCTATGACGCTCGAGTAAATCCCCATTTAGCATCGTGGGCTCCCCTACTATAATATAAATATTGGTTACACAATCGGTATACAAAACGAACGAAGTATTACTTTATGGCAATACAAGATTTTAGATTGAATTTCACCTGCTTCTAACTATATAGAACTCATATTCTCAATAAATTAAAATTAAACAAAAATATTAAGACAATCCTACTAATATTATAAATGCGAAAGTTTGTGAGGATGGATGTTTGTTACTCGTTTACGTTAGAACACCGGAAAGGATCTTCATGAAATTTGGCACAGAAGTAGATTATAGTCTGGAATAACACATAGGGTTTTTTTTTCGTCGCACATGCGGCCGGAGCAGCGGGCTTACTAGTGATATCTAATGGTAGGTGGGATATCAATCTCCTACGTTTAGGTATCTCAATTTATTTGTGGGTGGCGTACATGTTTTATTCCATACATGGCGTATCATGTTTTATTCCATACATCCTTAATCTAAAGATTAGACCCCCTTTCCGGACAAATAATTAGGTATAATATGTACATGATACGCTAGGACATCAAGCTACAACTATCTGTCTAATTTATTTAATAGATTTTCAACTTTATCCCTTCAAAGTTTAGGTTCAAGGTTGATTGGGAAAATTTGACAGATACGCATAGTTTGATGTGCTGCCGACTGTACCTACATACAATCCAAGAAAACTCTGTAACTATTACAAAATAATTGACATCTATACTTAATATTATAAAGCAGAAGAGTTTGTTTGTTTGTTTATTTGTTTTTTTGTTTGTTTGTTTGAACGCGCTAATCTCAGAAACTACTGGTCCGATTTGAAAAATTATTTCAGTGTTAGATAGCCCATTTATCGAGGAAGGTTATAGGCTATAATTATATCATCACGCTAAGACAAAAAGGAGCGGAGCAATAATGGAAAATGTGACGCAGACGAAGTTGCGCGGGTCAACTAGTTTAGAAATAAATCAGCAACATGACTGGAGTAAACCTTGTTTTTTAACCGACTTCCCAAAAAGGAGGAGGTTATCAATTCGGTTCTAAGTTTTTTTTTATGTTTGTTACCTCATAACTCCGACATTATGAACCGATTTGAAAAATTCTTGTTTTATCTGTAAGGATATACTTACTGATTGGTCCCATTTAAATTTTATCAAAATCGGTTACGAATTTTGGATTTTAAATCGAAATAGCTGGAATTCGTCTACTTGGATGATAGCTTTATGACATCCAAGTAATCGAAATCCCGTATTTTGCTTTTCTGCGATTTTGCAGTGGTGTTGTTAGGTGTGAGATACCACTAAAAAGTGAAAAATAAAAACCTTTTTACAAAAAAATACAACCGACTTCCAAAAATAAAACACTACAAAGTAAAAAATAACTTTAATTTCGGAAATCGGTGTCACAATACGAAGAAACTAACAAAAACACCGACTCAAACTCAAACTCAAACTCAAACTCAATCATTTATTTCAATTAGACCATTTACAGGCACTTTTGAATTGTCAAGGTCGGTCGGTCCAAAAAAAGATGAAGCTATTTGCACGTTCCAAAGCGTAGATCTCTATGGAGAAGAACGTGCAAGAAACTCCACGGACACTCTTTTAAATCAATTGATGTACTTAATACAAAAATCATGGTAACATTATCTTTGATCGCTTCTATATGTGAGGACAATGCAAAGAACAAGAAAGTATATAAAACAATTCAAAAAGTACAGATTATAAAATAAACCAGTGGCAGGTAAGAGATGACCAGTCTCAACTGACCGACTTCCGAAATTAAAGTTATTTTTTACTTTGTAGTGTTTTTTTTTTGGAAGTCGGTTGTATTTTTTTTTTTAAGTTTTTTTAGGATCCAGTAGGTAGGTACCTGCAAGATTACATTTGTATACAGATCCTTGAAACCTACCCAGGGAATGCCATATTTAGTAACCAAATAGGTTTTATTATTGTTAAATATCCACATAAGCTTAATAGCGCCCTCCACACGTAAAGTTCGGACCGCGGGAAACAGCACGCGCCGCTCCATCCCTCGCTCCGAACAGTACGTGTAGTAGATGTGCGGGACTAACAGTCCGATCTGGCATATCAACGTAAGCGCACATCTCACAGTTTTACGCGCGCATCACGTATAAAAGTAAATTACAAAAATGGCGGTTTGGAGCGTCGAAGCTATCACAGAGATCATTCGTTTGTTCCGTGAACATCCGTGTCTCTGGAAGATAAAAAGTAAGGAGTATAGTATCAGGAATATGAGAAACAAAGCATATGACGAGCTCGTTAAATTTTGCAATTCAGTAGGTTTTGTTTCAGCTGACCGCGATTCCTAACTAACTACAAACTAAACTAACTACGATTTAAAACTAACTACCGCGATGACCAAACGATCGTCCATTTTTCTTACTACTGCGTAAAAAACTTTTAAAAGTTATAACGTTCCACGCGCCAGTCCAAACTGCAGTCCAAACGCTTGAAAATCAATTTACACGCACAGTTCGGAACGTTTGTCTAGATTATGTAAGTTTCGTCGGCAATCCAAACCGTGAATGCATTTTTTATCGTAATTAGCACAACAGTTTGATCCGCAGTCCAAACTATACAGATCTAACTGCGGTTTGGAACGCAGTCCAAGATGCGCGGTCCGAACTTTATGTGTGGAGGGCGCTAATATCCGCCCAGGATTTGCCCATGGAATTAAAAAAGAAACTTCGCACAAAAATCAAGTAAGAAATTTTACCGGTTTATTAAGTTTTTGACATTTCTAGATGAGTTGTGTAACAATACCATGAATATAAAATTACTTATTAAAAAAGTATTACGCATAATAAAAGTATTGTCCAGTAGTTTTGGAGATGTATAAATAAAGTAGAAAACAGCGTTCCCATGTACGTGTATTTAACGTAGATATAATAAAAATAGCGTCGCCTGCATTTTAGATGTATTTACAATAATACGCTAGTTTCCACCATTAATAAATTGCAAATCTATTTAGTCCGTCATTTCGAGTAAGTACCTATTGAAAATAATGGACAAGTATTTTTTTATTTTGCAAAATCAAGGAGTAGGTACTGACAAAGATAAAACGCATCAAAACTCGGGAGTCGGGGCTCGTGACGTCAGAACGCACTAAAAATTATACCACGGCGCACTATGGGAAAATCGCGTAAGTATATTTCGTGTCAAAACTCCGTATCTCAGTTATTTCAAAACTAAATGATCTGTAATTTTGCACACATATACGTGAAAGTATAAGGTTTAATAGAAAAAATAATAATTTTGAAAATTATGTTTATTATTTTATTTAAAAAATAAAACTTAAAAAATACATGCATTTATAAGAAAAAAATTTTTTTTTTGTAATTTACTTACATAACATAGAATTTAATATCATTGTATAAACAGCGTCTAACGGGAAAAAAATAATGTACAAAATTCAACAAGCTCCTACAGATTTTCGTTGACAGCAAGAAGGGACTTGGCTTCATCGAAAAGTTCTTTCGATATTATTTCTGAGGTATTTCTCAAACTTGATATATAATTTTAAATGGATCAGAAGTGTACAATAAGGTATGGAACACGTCTGTATTGGTAGCCGCTCTTGAACACTTTCTAGAATGATGAAGTCTAAACTTTTTGTACACCTGTAATGTCTGCAGAACAAGAGTAATTCTGAAAAAATCTCCGAGCTGTGTTTCCGTCATTACTATTTCCAGTGCCTTGTCGAGGTTTATCAATATGCAGTCCCATTTCCTCCCTAAACTGCTTTTGTACCAGTTTTTTCTTTTCGTCTTTGTTTTTTTTATTTTCTGGTGTACCTAGTGGCTGACCACTGACCAAGTTTCTTTGAATGTAGGAGACCACAGTAGCCATATCCTCTGGTGACAAATTGAAATTTTCTTGCAAGTAGTCTTCTATATTCCCATTTATCAACAAATTGCACAACTCTCGTTTACTACAAACAAATTCACCCATTATTTTCAAATCAGATAACTTTTGTGAATATTTGAAAATAGGTATGCTTTTTTAAGGCAACTGAATTTCTGACGACCAACTGTGGATGTTTCAGGGTTCGCCTTTCTTTTATAGGCCAATGAAATAGTGCTATGTGCAAAAAGATAAGAAACTAATATTTGCACTCTTCCCATAACCAACCTGTTTTTAATTTGACCCTAATAGATAAAGTGACCATATTTTATCAAATAAGGTGGTCAAAACTATATCAAAACCACAAATAACTATTAATAATACTCATCACTGTAATGACCATTTTATCAATTTGACCTTAATAGATGACAGATGATATGTGAGAAGTAAAAAGATATTGGAAAAAAATAATTTATTTATCTCGCGATATGTTTTGGCACCGTGTCAGAAAAGGCGCAAGTATGCGCAACTTTTTTTTTTTCTCCTTTTGTAGGTAAACTAATGTATAAAGATCGTAATACAACAAATATCTCGACATCGGCAAACAGCGGCAACGCGTAACAGACTCGTTAAAAAAAAAGTAACCCGAAAATTATACCATCTTAAACTATATTGGTTAATTTTAATTTATTTATTTATTATACATACTATTATTTAAGAAACGTTATGAGGAGATTATAAGCATTTCAAAAATGTATAATACTTATACATTTAAATCAAAAACTTTCGAGTAATGTGGCGTTGAATTGTAGTAATGTAGGTATTGTGCCAAAATCACATCATTGAACATGACTAAGCTTTGATGCCTTTTTATATACCTACATTATGGTTAGCAAAAATTATTAAAAAAATATAGAAAAGAAAGCTTATTTGTAAGACTAAATTAATTAATTAGTTTTACTCCATAACTACGACTTTCACGTGAAACGGTTTTGAGACGGCCTTGTATGGGGCTTTCCCATAGTGCGGCGTGACGTTTTGAGAATTTTAAAAGCGTCGTATCTTCGTCTATTTTGGTTTACGTGACAAAAGAAAAAAACCGAGTCAAACATTTTTTGATAATCTAATTGACGGACTTATTCAATTTTTTTTAGTGGACAAGCGACAAGCCTATTGAATATTGATCCTGTGTGTTGGGCAGTAAGACATCATTTTATCTTTTTCGACACATTTGCTCATAAAATGCATTTACGAAGCCTGTATACATTGTTCGAAAGTTCGAAATTACGGACCATACAATGGAGCGTGCGGTAAAGTAGGTACTCTCACCTAAGTACCTACTTTACCGCACGCTCCGATGTATGGCGCCGTGCGTATTCTTTACGGTATTTTTTTAAATTTCCATAAACAATATAATTATAAGAATTCAATCCGTCTGCATCCGTCAGCCAAAAATGCTGCTTAATGATTAACAATAATTTTTAATAGATAATGAAAAAGTTTGTTTAATTATCTATTTATATTATGTGTCGAAAAACGTTGTATGACACACGAGCGGATATTGGTCTTTACAAACTCGTGACTATGGTAAACCCTCGACTTCGTCTCGGGCTTACATTTGTCTACTCGTTTGTAAAGACCAACTTACCGCTCTTGTATCATAAATAACTATTAATGTTGGTATGAGACGTTGCAGCCTCGTCTTTAATATGGCGACGCATCTGCAATGTCTCTGGTATGGCAAATATTCCTAGGCGGGTGACCTGCTTATATCCAAAACAGTAGATACCTACAATTTTAAAAAAGGCACTAGGCTTTTATTTCACTTCTATTTACAACATAATATATTTTCTTAAAAGGTATAGATAGGCTGTTCGAAAGTCTGCTTACGCGTTCACCGTACTAAAAACTTGGCATTACGCCTCGCGCACACGAGCGCTCCCGAAGACAGCCGAGCGAACCCGAAGATTGGCACTGGTTAAAAGTCAATGATCTGGGGACTTTTCGCGTTTATTCAGCTTTCGCGGCAATCAAGTATAAAATGAGGTCAAATATTCATGCGAATGCTGTAGCAAGGTAGATAGAGTTCAGCGCTGTTCTGCCGCTGCCGCCTTCTCATTATTAGGACGCTGTACGCGGCTGATAGAAGCAAAACTGCATAAGGGCGGGTTGTTTCAACTACACTTAACGCACGCGTAAACGTTAAAAATGGTGCTAACTATCGTCAAATCAAAAAATTGGGTTGTTTCACAAAATGTAAGCGTTAACGCACGTAAAATATAACGTTTACATTAACAGATGGTCTGAGCACTGATTAACGTAACTTTAGTTGCGTCAAATAGAACAATATTGTGAAATTTCTTTTGAATTCCTCAATACCAGTTCTTCTGATGACACAAATTAGTGGTAGAATGCAAAAAAAGCTATTAAAGTAGGACCCGTGTCAATAACTTAGCTATTGGGATGAGCAGGAATTTATACCAGAATGTTTTGAAACAACGCTTCTAATTTAACGAACGTCAAACATCGTCCGTAATCGTAACTTTTTGACGTACGTATGTTACGTTAACCAACTGTTTGATACAACCCGCCCTTAGTGTGACAAAATCGTTCAGCGTACCCAATGATATATAAAACTACTAGCTGTCCCGCGCAACTTCGTCTGCGTCACATTTTCCGCTCCTAAATAATATTGCAACAAAAAATTGAGATTTAAACTATCCTATCTCTCAAGTTGGATCGAACTGCACATGGTGTGCGAATTTTATTATAATCGGTTAAGTGGTTTAGGAGTCCATTGAGGACAAACATTGTGACACGAGATTTATATATATTAAGATAGATACGTTGTCCGCAATCTAAAATGACAACATGAAATGAAGCCAATTGGCCACATCGCGCTTAGTTACGCACCAACCTGTCGCGCGACACTACGTTTGTTTTGATGTCAATTTGACTATTACCTACTTATCCTGTGACGTAACTGAAGATGTATATTTATCTCCCTCTAGCAATAGGCATCCCGCCGTACGGTGGCATTTTTCTTTCCCTTTCTTCATGCGTTTTAGTAGCTATCGAGTATTTTCGCCGTTTTTAAGCGCCGCGATGTTGGTTTATGACGTGTCTATATATAATACGTCATGGAGCGTAACGACAAAATATGAAGCTGAATAAGAGTGAGCAGTCTCTTATAGTGACAGGAAAAGTTTTTTTTATCGTGAATTCTTCTTCATTAAAAAAAAAATCATTTTGCTGTTTTATTGTTAACTAGCTTCTGACAGCGGCTTCGCCCGCGTGATCCCTAGGGAACGTATTCCCGGGATGAAAAGTAGCTTATGTGCTATTCCAGACTATAATCTATCTTTGTTCTAAATTTCATTAAGATCCGTTAAGCCCTTCTGGCGTGGTTGAGTAACAAACAACCAAACTTTCACATTTATAATATTACTTATTTGGTGTAAAGCGAAATTATAACCATCTTCCCCTCGACATTATAATTATTAAAGGATATTGCAAACTGTCGTAAGCCGTTTTCCGAAGCTACTTGCTAGCCTCTAGGCGCCAAGCTAGCCGCCTGCCTGTGCGTTCGCGACCACAAAAATAATCCTTATAGCATGATTCAGTATTCACGCGCGATGGCTTATTATTAGCGTTTTTCAGGTATAACTTTGGTGTTTCTATACCGATTTCTATGATTCTTTTTTTATGGAATAGTTAATAATGTTAACTTTTATTAATGTTAATTAAGGACGACTGAGAGTTTTATAAACGTAATACAATCAGAAAGCTTCGAACTGCTAAGCTATCGGGAGTTACACGTGTTATTGTTCGTCAATCATAAAAGATAGACATATGCTGTCCTTGGATATTTTTTATATAATTTTAAGGAGAACATTTCCGTAATACATGATTTCTGTGTAGCTTTCACCATTAAGGTTGCACACGCGACGGAAGCTTAAAAAATGGAGTAACTTCTCCCGTTTTCCCAACATTTCCCTTCACTGCTCTGCTCCTATTGATTGTAGCGTGATGAAAAGTATACTATAACCTGCTCAGGAGTATGAATAATAATTGTACCAAGTTTCATTAAAAATCCGTCGAGTGGTTTTTGTTTCTATAACGGTTATACAGACAGACAGACAGACAGACAGACAGACAGACAGACCGACAGACAGACAGACAAAAATTGTACTGATTGCATTTTTGGCATCAGTACCTATTGATCCCTAATCACCCCCTGATAGTTATTTTGGAAATATATTTCATGTACAGAATTGACCTCTCTACAGATTTATTATAAGTATAGATGTTGTTCTGCTTTTAATCAACTCTTACCAAACACACAGCTTTTTATATGTACATTATATTGAATAGATTAATATATTTTGTACTGTAGATTTGCCTTAGACCAAGTGAATCCCATCCAGAAAATGTATTTGTATGTTTATATCGTTTTAAATGTAATTTCTATGTATAATACGACGTAACAAGTATGTATATGACGTATGTTTTTAGGTCATTTGTATGATATGCTTCGATATACTTATTATCCAGTTATATGTATATTTCATTGCAATAAATGAAATTAATATAAATTAGTTTTATATTTTCTCTTGAACCACGTAGTTTGACCCCAAACTAGCAGTATCGGATGGCAGTTTCTTTCCCAAGCAGAGATGACGTTTAAAGTTGTAGTTTCTGAAAGTATTTACTATTTTTATATTTGCGTAAAATGATCCTGTGCGATGACGGGGTTGCTTACCTACTTCTATAACCATAAACGTGTTATTGCACTGAATGTTTGGTTACGAGCCTGTACTTTATTTTGTTTAATATTTTCCTAGGTTTTGTGTGTGATTATGTTGCATTTACCTACATCCAGAATCTACTAACATCAATCGAAAAGATTGACGTTCTCAGATCTAGCTTTGTTTAGGTGTATAGTTTGGTAATAGCCACACCAAATACATCCACTCTATCAGCTGGTGACATTTGCATTTGTTATAATATATTAAACTAGCTGATCCGCGCAACTTCATTTGCGTCCCTTTTTGGCATTAATGCTTTGCTCCTATTGCTTGCAGCGTGAGGTTAGATCCTAAAATCTTCCTCGATAAATAGGCTATACAACAATATAACAGTTTTTTTTTAATACGAACCAGTAGCTCGTGCGCTCAACCAAACAAACAAACCTTTCAGCTTTAAAATGTGTAGGTAGCTGGGGAGTTTGTTGGCCACTTCCTCTCCACAGCTAAAACACTAGGAAGTGGTGACGGGCGGGCGTTTTGGAGGACTGTATTTTGTAGAAGTTGACTTTCAGAAAGTGCTGGCTCTCAGCCTTATTTGAATAAATGAATGAATGAATTTTGAATTTTGAAAATATTAGTATAGACATTTTTAGCAATTCTAGTCTACAAAATATAGCAGCGAAGCACGTTTCTTTTTACTACTCTCGATGCCAGCAGCTTCCAGGTAGATCAAGAGTGCCAGCTTCCAACGTTGCTCTCTCGTTCGTCCCACTGATGAAGGTTCCCCCTCAGAATCAAATTTGTCTATTTAATTACGAGTATAGAGATAATACTGCTGATCTATTTTGTCTTTGATTACTGTCAATTTAATGATCATTATAGGAATCATACCGCAATTATTGTCATTCAAAAACGACTTCTCAATTAAATGATAGTAGGTATATTCTACTGCAATAAAATTATTGTAATTCAATGATGACTTGTCAATTTAATGATCAGCAAGGCTGCTTAATACATATACTTAGTATCAATTTTATGATCAGCAATGCTGCTTAATTAACATCGTATCAATTTAATGATCAGCGCTGTTGCTTAACATCGTATCAATTTAATGATCAGCAATGCTGCTTAGTATGGTATCATTTTAACGATCAGCGTTGCTGCTTAACATTGTATCAATTTAATAATCAGCAATGCTGCTAAGCGTGGTATCAATTTAAAGGTCAGCGTTGCTGCTTAACATCGTATCAATTTAATGATCAGCAATGCCGCATTATAATGAATCAATTTAATGATCAGCATTGTATCAATTCAATGATCAGAAATGCTGCATAATAATTAATCAATTTAATGATCAGCATTGTATAAATTCAATGATCAGCAATTCTGCTTTATATAGTTTACGATTATAAATTATAATTTAGGTATAACATATCAATATTTACTGTAATTTGAAGTTTTGATATCAGTGCTTGACAGACTTCGGGAATCAATGAGGAAAAAAGTTGTGGTGAAATTTTAAACAGTTCGCCAAAAACTGTACCTAAAAACCGCAACGTGACTGCCAACCTCTCTTTAGCAGGTATATTTTTTTCGCTAATGTACACTTCAGTACTCTTCAGCTGAAATTCAATTCACTAGCGTTCTACACGACTGTCACAACTGCCACTACGTAGCTGTCGCTGCGACCCCCTAGAGGGCGAGGCAAGCGGTGTCGGGGTGAAGCCCCCTGGCTGCGGTAGCCCTCCTCGACCCGTTATTAGGGGCCGGTCATTTGATTGCCTCTTGTCGGCATGGAATGTTGGCGTGCGCTTGCCATAATAAAATAGCAACGCACGCCTGTTGTGTAGCTGTTGTGTATATTTCTGTAGGCACGTCGCGGCACTGTTTTAACTCAGTGCTGCCTCTTCACGGCACCTACGGCGGTGAGACCCCCAGTGACCTGGGGGAGTTCCAGCGAGAACGACCATCGACTAGGACTTTGGTGACGCACCTACAGAGTAGGTATGTGACTCCCGTCCGTCTCGATCGCAGAGCTAGCCAATCACGATCCGGACCGCAGAGCCGTCTTATGTGAGTGTGAGCGGTCATGTATTGTGAGTACTACCGCCCAGTGCGTCTGCACCGAATACCTAAGCCTATATTAACTTAGAACAAATTCGGTTCGTGAGTCAAGCGCCTGTTGAGAAAATGATTGTGTGATTTTTCGGAACGCAACTTGCCTATATTAACTTAGCACAAGTTGCGCGCCGAGGATGCGAGTGGGGTGAGCGGTGTTACTGTTTGAGTAGGTATGTCGCGTGTAGACTGGGGCGGCCTACTCAGACGTCCGGTGCGACGGGGCCGTCTACGTCCCCGAGAAGGTCGCGGGGCAGGCGCCTCGCGTCAGGAGTTCGCGCGCTTGATGTGAGACCAGGCAGATGCGTCTCCACACGCACATACCTTTCGCAAGGCGCTGCACAGACTCGTCCAGGCTCTCACTCCCGAGGTCCCGCTGGATTACATCGTTCCTTACAATGTAAGGGGCGTCGATGATGGTTCGCAGCGAAACATGTTGCTGCACGCGGAGCTTCGCTCGGTTCCCCTCCACTGTGAGGGCGAACCAGGCGGGGGCGGCGTACGTCAAGATCGGGCGGATGTACGCGTCTTGTACACACCCAACCTAGCTGACACGCGCCGGGAGTTGGGACGAGAGCACTGGCTTGAGTCGCGCACGGGCGACCTTTGCCTGCGCGGCGACCTGACGGACGTGCGGCCCCGTCGTGAGCCGCCGGTCGATGGTCACACCCAGGTACTTCGCCCAGGTTGACCACGCGACGTCAGCTCCTTGGAAATTCACGGGGCGGGGGGAGGACAGCGCGCTGTCAACCACCACCCTGAAACTCCTGTCGAACAGAAAGGATTGAACCACTTTGACAATCTGGCGGGGCGCATCGGAGGTGGCCAGTTTGTAAACTAGGCCGTCGTCCAAATTCTGTTCACGGTTCTTGATGGGCCGGTAGCTCTCTGGCTTCAAGATATTTTTCCCCGCCTTGATTAGCATGATCACGTGCCCTTCCTTCCATGCGGTGGGGAAGGCCCCAGTGCGCAGTATCCCTGTAAACAGGCGCGCCAAGGCCTCTACCATTCGGTGCGGCAGGTGGCGCAGCAGTGAGTTAGTGATACCGTCGGCACCGAGGGCCTTTCGTGGCTTCGATCATCGGATAGCGCGTGTGACTGCGCCCGGCGATAAAAATATGGCGTCTTCCTCAGGAGCTACAGGCGTGGCGAAGTAGTCCCAGAGGTGTTGCTCGACTGCCGCGACATACGCGTGCTCGGTGATCGGGTTCGGACGAAACTGGCGAAGACCTCCGCCCTTTCCTCCGCTACGTACTTGAGCGCCCCGTCGCTATCCTGTAGAGGGCGCACCGGAGCTGGGGTGCAGGTGAGCTGACGACACAGTCGGTGCACAGACGACCCGTCGTTGCTCACTGCGGCGTCCATGCGTTCCTCTCAACTCGCGGCGGCTTACGCTCTCCGCAGTGCCGCTTTTTGTGTGGGGCAGCGAGTTTGCTGCCACTGCTTGCGTAAGCGCCCTGCTATAGACCTCTCCCCTCCTTTGGCCAAAATGTTGTCGCCTCTTCTAGGGCGCTTTGTATGCAAGCAGTGACGTCATTTGCTAGTAGGTCAACGTCCGCGGCGGTAGTGATAGGCCGAGTCGGTGTTGTGGTCTCAAACTTTGTGCAGTCCAGTAATCGGCGTGGCACTGGCGGCTTCAGTCGGATCGGCATCCCCGATAGGACGATGAGTACAGGTTGGTGGTCTAACTGTAACTCGTCGTCGCTCACTTGCTGCGTGATCTGGCAGTTTAGCCCTCGATGGACTACGGTGTCCAGCACGTCGGGCATGACAATTTTGCTGTCTGGGTAGTGGGTTGGCGTCTCGGGGCCAGACACCGTAAAGCCGAGGGCTTCGGCATCAGCGAAGAGCCGTCTTCCCCCTTGTTTCGTGGTGTGTGAGTTCCACGCCGAGTGCTTGCAATTCAAGTCGCCGGCGAGGACGGTTGTGTGTTGAGAGTTATGCATTAGCGCCCGCAACTCTGCCGAATCTAGTTTCGTTGCGGGTGCTTTATAGCAGGCGTTTAAGTCTATGCTTATGCCAGCTACATGCAGTTGTACGCCCAGCGCGTACAGGTTCCGCAGTGGCGGCGGGGGGAGCTCCTGGTGGACGACCCTTCGCCTTACTAGTATTCCCAGACCGTGATAAGCGTTGTTCTGAGCCGACCGTTCATCCTTTCTGTAAGCGAGATAGCCCAGAAACCTTTTCCCATCTTCAGGTTTCAGGTGCGTCTCGCTTATCAGCGCCACGTCAATGTTCTGATCCCTCATCTTCTGATCTGGGAGATCTGGGAGGGAGGCGACCTTGTCCTTAAGGCCGCGGGCGTTCCAGTGCACTAGATGCTTAACGGCCTAGCCATACAAGGAAAGCAGCTCGGCAAGGCCGTCAAGGATGACTTGCCCTGCGTCTTGTCCCTGCCTTATGGCCCTCAACAGCTCCATCAACAGCTTGATGGCGCAGGCAGTGAATTCCTTTGTGTTTCTATCCTTGGTATTCGAGTGTTGGCCGCTAATTAGGTCAACGCCGGTGGTTTGTGATTTAGATAGTAGAGGGCGCGAGTGTCGCGCCGTGGTTTCCGAATTAGCTACAAGATGGCGCGTCTGTCGCGCATTGCCGGCGCTAACAGTGGCGTACTTGTTTTCTTTCACTGCCTGCGTCTTGTTTTAGGCAGGGGCGGCCCTAGGGACGATTTGTGTCTCTTGGGTCGCGGGGGGTTTGGGCTTTCTGTCACAAATAGAATGATGCTTGGCGGCTGTATACGGCATGTGCCAGTGGCTTGCATATGCCAGCGGCTTGGCCGCTCGGCAAAACCTAAAAGTGTGTAGCGGACTTTAGACATCTGAAAAACAAATACCGTTTCGATAATCCTTAATACATACAGGCTGCTCCTAGCCATTTTCCCGCGAGATGGCGTTGAAGTCAAAATTTTCAGTGTATTTGGGTTTTTGTCTAATTGGAAAATTATTAAGTCGTAGGAGTAGCAGACGCGGTTACCGGACACTGCGCTTTATCGAATAAGGTCATAAATCATTGCCATAAAATCCACACAATTCGACACATAACACGATTAAAACATCTACTATTGAATAAAAGTATCGTTTACACACAGAGTCGTGGGTGAGTACCCAAGCCCTACGTTTACGAAGATTCACACTAGATGGCGTGAATGAAAAAAAAACTCGTTTTTCATTTTTCTATAATGTAGATTGGGTTAGCAGAACTACAGAACACCACCTGCTCCGGTATTATAATATGTACAATGTTATAGAAATAAGTCATCAGGCTTAAACTATTTAATTTATTAATAATTTTGAGAAATAAATTATGTCAACATTAATTACAATAAAACGCAGTTTTATTTTATTGAAATGAAATAAAATGATGTTTATTTTTTGCAAATAGGTTTTTACATACAGTTTTGCACGTCCATTTTGTTATCAATTGCTGATAAAGATTTTTTAATACAGTTGCTCAAAAAGTGGTGTATTGCAGGGACGTATAGCGTTCGGGATGTGGGCTATTACATACTAGTGCTTCTTTTTTACCTTTCCCGAACTCGTGCGTTCTCTTTCCCAACTGTCAAAATAATGTCTATTAAAAAGAAAAACCAACCATGAAGTTTATACTAAAGACTTTTTGTGATTCATACAAATACGTATAATTCTTAAAAGAAGCTACTAATTTATTTCAATATCAGATTTAATGATTTAATTGAATGAGTTAGGTTAGGTTTCATTTCATTTCACCTCATTAAATTTATTTTCATTTCATATCAATAAAAAGTAGCACTTATCCATTTTGCTGACACGCATTTGTCCTTGAACCTGGAATAATGCAATAATAGTAAGAGAAAACCAGATACTGAAATAAATTCTGTGCCTTTAGTGAAAAGTGGTACAAGTCAAAAACGTCGTTTTGAGAAAACTAAACATAAAGTTTTGCAATTTTTGAACGGTTACAACTTTTTAGTTAGTGAGTTTTTTTTAGGTTTTAACTTTTTTTAATTGGAAATTCTTACTTTTATATTTTATATTCTTTCTTTTTCATAAAAACTAGAGTTATATCATCGGTCACATGTAAGTTCCTATGTGTAATTATATCATTTAACACATTGTAAAATGCACTGGTGTTAAATGTTACAAGTATTTTATAACCATATTTTTGATAGCAATAGAACAATCTATAATAAAAACACTAGAACTAATTTTGTGTAGAAAACATTGAGATTTCTGTGATAAAATCAAAATCAAACTTGTATCACTTTACACAGGTTAAGTACAATTAAGGATGAGGTGTAAAATAATTTATCTATATTTATATCAAATAAAGTTCAAATATTTTGAGGTGTAAAGTAATATAAGTTTAATATTATTTATTATTGTAGGGGCCCAGGAACATATATTATACTGTCGGGGGTTTTCATTTAGTACAGCGGGTCAATGAAAGTGTGAATTCATTAAGTATCGTTTTATTATTTCTTTTAGTTAAAATAACAGTCTCAATTTAATCAGTCTATTATTATTATTACTTAATAGCTATAACAAAAAAACTGAGATGGGTTTAAGAAAAAATACTGAAAATTAAGTTCCATATAGTTACGTATGATTGCAACTTTTAAACGACAAGTCTGATTCGAAAAATTTCAAGTGTAATTCACATGCACATAACCAACCTTAATTTTCAAACAATTTAAATAGATAAGGATTAATATCATGATACTAAAATCATCATTGTTCCATTTCATCCGTGTTTTGATTGAATAATTTGATCAAAAAGCGGTCATTGTGACTTAAGAGTCCTATTACATTTTTTACGGAAATTCATGATTTTTGACGCTGTAGTTTTCAGCAGCAGTAAGATATTTTAATTATTTGATCCTGAATAACGATAGTGCCGGTCTCTTTATTGTAAGTTGGAGTTACACATTTTCATTTTTCTTTTCGTGTAATTTACTATAAATATTTTACGAACTCAGTTTGCAAGAAAAAGTGTCGGCGATGGAACTTTGACGGTCTAATTCACATTGTTACAATCAATTCTTTTAAAAGCTGAAATTACTAAAAGGTAAGTTGAATGTTTTACTTGTTTATTGGAGTTCTAGAATTTCTTTAAATTCCTTGAGTTTTCACGGAAAAAAACGTAAAGAAATCCTAATTTAAGCCAGAAATGTCTTGATTCAGCGTCCATTATATTCCAAATGAAAACAATTTTATCAAATAAATTAATATGATATAAAATGTTAATCTACAATGAATACGTTTCATAAGTTTTCGTTTGTCAATATAATTAAACAAAATTACAATAAATAAAATAATTAATTAAAGTACTATATATTCTGCGTCAATTCAGCGCGCGCGCTCCTCAGTCTCGCGCGAGCGCCCAAATAAACTATAATCCTATTCAGACTAGTAAGTATCAAAATTGTTTCTCGGACTATAGATTTACTCCCAACGCAGACCAACGTAACTTCGTTTATTGCAAACGAGCATTCACGATTCGTAATAGGACTCTTAACCGTAATAGTTATATATACCCTCGAAGACTTTTTTGTAGATATTGATGTTTTTCTATAAAACTTTGCTACATTACTTTGCTCTATTATCAACAGTTTCTGGAGCGTACGCAATATAACGATATTTTTTGGTATTTTATCACACTTTGGGTAACATTATAGAATTTTTTATACGGATTCCTAACTTTTTTGAAAATGTTATATAGTTAATGGCATCAGGGATACTGTAGGATTCTAATGGTGAAAGAATTTGCAAATGGTCCAGTAGTTTCGGAGCCTATTCAATTCAAACAAAAAAAAAAAAACAAACAAATCTTTTCTCTTTATAATGCTAGTGTAGATTTACACTAGTGACTGACTAAATCGGAAAGTTATCGAATCTTCAATCTATTATTTTACAAAAAAAAGTTTGGGGTCCCAAAAATAAAGATAAAAACGGCGTCTAAAAATATTATAAACACTTCACCGATTTGAACCTAAAATTGAAGTGTAACTGATTTTACGAAAGTTGGTTACGCATTTCTCTACTACGCTGTAAAATAAGTACTAAATAAAATATAATTTCACATCGATATACTGACCGGGTTAAAACGGTTGAGAAATTGAAAAATACACTATTATTAACAATATTTTCATTCATCAATCGAAATTGTTGTAGGTAGGTACTATACAAGCACATCACTAACTCGTCGTAAGAACCAGGTGGCAGTAGGTACTACGCGGTGCATCCGCGTAATAAAGTATCGTTTTGTGATTTTTCAAAATCAAAATCAAAAATCAAAAGTCATTTATTCAAATTAAGCTGAGTGCCAGCACTTTTTGAACGTCAACGTTTACAAGAAGACAGTCCCCCAAAAACGCCCGCCCGTCACCACTTCCTAGTGTTTTAGCTGTGGAGAAGAAGGGGCCAACAAACTCCCCAGCAACACATCTGTCTGTTGCGTTAGAAGAACTTGCACTTGCTTTTACATTGCTGGTCCAGTCACTTAGTGACAAACGTAGGTAATGGTGCGTGCGTGGTGGTAAGGCGCAATGTATTGGAAAAATAGTATAGTCGCTGTGGTAATTCAAAACTAGAATAACATAGTAAGAGCAAGACGTATATTGCGATTTGTTCTTTTTCATTTAAAGACAAATTTTAATGGAGTAAAATACTTGCACTAAGATATGGGTATTTAAGGATGCCATGATATACAAATTTTTGGTTTGAGCTTCGGTTTTTACAAAAAAAAAAAAAACTCTGAACAACACGGCATTCTTATAACTTGTCACGACCGTAGTTGAAACAACGGAGCGCACTACTTGCCGAGACGACCATTTGCCTATGACATGGTCAATGTGAACACGCCACGCGGACACTGCCTCGCTTCCTTGCCATTTCTCCTGTTTATTTTATTTTTTTATGCACACGAGTAACCCATTAAGGACTCCGTTTTTTCCTTTTCCCACTGGGCCCGCGCGCGATTATCCCCCCGCCATCATTGCCGTTCTCGCTTTCTCTCTGCGGAGACAGCCGTGACAGGAAGAGACAGAAGTGGGAACACGAAGTTGCAATATCACTTTACACAAGGATCACAAGTGATCGGTTTCTAAAAATCCTATACTACGGCGATACAAATAAATTTATATTGTTAAGAACAAAACGCGTTACTAAAATGTTTTACGTGTAATTTGATAGAAGTTAAATTGTATCATTTAACACGTAAGTGGTGTTTAAAGCTGCTTTTACTTATAAGATATAATATGAGTTATATTATTATTCACAAGTGATAATCGCATGGTATTTTTAGTGTCACCTAATATAAATAGAATTGTATCAACAAGCACAAAGCTCATGTTATTAATATTAATTGTGTCAAATATTAGAAATCGAGATAGCCTTGTTTACACGTACATTTTTAAGTTTAAGCTTTAGTTCAATTTAATATTACTAAAGATATATCAATATACACAAAAAATATAATCAAAGTTAACCAAAAATGGCACTTGTATTATTCGACACGAAACTTATTTTCTGTTGTATAATACACAGAGTTAAACCGATTGTATAGAAAAATCACAAAAACTTCAAGTATATAGAACTCAAAACTGCTACAACTCGAGTTTTATCACTTTTCACTAAAGGCACAAAATAAAAAAATGGACATGCAATAGAATTATCAATTTACTTGATGGTACAAATCGTGCTTTTTATTCATCACTAAAACAATACTTATTATCCAGTTTTAGAGCAAAGTTCTTATTTTCTAGTGCAGCTGCCTCTAGGCTTTGATTTGTCCTGGCCAATGATGAAAAGCACTTGATCTCAACAACAGCTCTCTCATTTTCTATTATACCTGTAACAAATTGCCATAAAATAAAAAACACGGATGGAGCATTCTTTTTGAGATTGATATAAGAAATTCAATTTTCTAAAGAGCTGGTTTATTTTTCTCGCAATTATAACAAGTGTTATGTTTGGCCACATTAGTAACGCACAAAGATAAATTTGAAGTTTGATAAATAAAAAACTTACCATCTGGGCTGCCGGCTAAAAATCCAAATTCTTCATCAATAAAAGGCCTGAAGGCCTGACAACTTTATTATATTGTTGCATGAACATACTTTTTGCTACACTCTCATATTGCTGTCCATATAACATGTATTTTGTACAAATATTCATTTTATACAACAAAGTATATGACTTATTTCTATATCATTGTACACATTATAATACCGTAGCAGGTGGTTTTGTAGTTCTGCTAACCCAATCTACATATATAGAAAAATTAAAAACTTGTTTTTTTCAATCACGCTGTCTAGTGTAAATCTTCGTAAACGTAGGGCTTAGGTACTCACTCACCCACGACTCTGTGTGTAAACGATACTATAATTTCAGTATTGTGGTGATGTTATAATCGGGTTATGTGTCGAATTGTGTAGATTTTGTGGCAATAATATGACCTTATTCGATAAAGCGCAGTGTCCGGTAACCGCGTCTGCTTCTCCTATGACTTAATAATTTTCCAATTACACAAAAACCCAAATAAACTAAAAATATTGACTTCAACGCCATCTCGCGTGAAAATAGCTAGGAGCAGCCTTTATGAATCACCTTAAGACTTTGCTGGGTGACCATGTTAATATGAATGAAACCAGGATAACTAGTATTTGTTTTTTTTTTTACATATCTGCAATATCGGAATACAGGTACCTATGTACAGAGATTCTTCATATGTTTAAGGTAGGTACCAGTGGCGAAGGGTGAATTTTCTTAAAAGGGAAGCCGGACCAAAAAATGCTTACCTTGCTCAAGTTCGTGAATTCCAACTGTGGCCCTGTATCGGGCGTTTCGTCAATCATGACCGATACAAACTGAGCTTTATTTATTTCAAATTTAATTTGGTCGCGTAAAACAAATGCGATGAATGTAGGATTTTGTGTTGAGGAACATTGCAGACAACAACATCCAAAAATGCGAATCGATTACAGTATCATACTTGCTGAATTATAGCAACGTTTCGATATAGTTACCGCGGTTATCGGAAATAGGAAATCGGTTATCGGAAGTGGCCGCGAAAAGCTAATTCTTGTTTACCTAGTAAAATTACTGTGTCGATCAACCGTTTCATTAAACTTCTATTCCGATCTACTTTACTATTATGAACTTCATACGTATTAGCAAAAAATGTTTCTATCCTACGATTTCAGAAATCATGCAAAGATAAACAACTTCGGATATGTTTTTCGGTCTGAACATGTTTTTTGGACGAATTTGAAAGATTTTGATCTTTAAATCTTTTGAAGAATTTGATCTTTAAATCATGTGTGGCTCCATAAGCTACTAGAATCTGAGAATAACATAGGTACAAGGAAAACAAAACATTTAATTTTATTTACAACTTCCCGTAAGCCACGGGTATTTGTCGTACAAAGAACTGTTAAAATGTTTGAAAAAACCATCGCGTCGTTTATAATTTATAATCATGTCAGGGCGAGCACGGCCTATCTGAATTACATGTTTTTTTATTTTCAAAACTTTGAAAAGGATGTTTCCTCAGTCAACAAATAATCTGTCAGACAGCAATCTACGTTCACTAATGCCGCCATGCTATCGAACTTACTTAATAATAACACCATCACTACTTAAATAATTACTTTCTAATAAAACTATAAACCTATTTAAATAGACGATCACCAAACAATACAACGCCACTAACCTTGTTTTCACTACGCAAAACTATCACTAGTTTACACAAATAACTCAATTTCAACAATAATACACGAATAATGCTTTAAGATTCTAAATTATGATACGAATATATCAAAACAAATGAAAATGAACAAGTGAAAACAATAAACATGACACATAAAAAATAAGCGCGAAAGAAATCTGTTGTGAAATGTGAATCTGTCATCCAAATATTACTATCCGAACAAATTCGATTTACAACTTCAGTATCATTCCATCTCGTTCTGGTCTACACATTTCCTATCTCTGTCCCGATCGTAACTCGATAAATAGCGGCTTGCCAACTGCCTAAATCTAGCAGTGTTATATTGTGGCCTCAAGGTCACGATCGCTACAAGAGACTATGAATTAAATGTACTGAATTCCTGTTCCGCCGGCCGGCTTAATTTTAGGTATTGATTTATTTCTTTGATTGTTACTTTTATAAGCAAATGTTATACCTGCAATGTAAATTCGTAAATAGCTATTTTTGTTTAATGATAATTGAAAACAATATAATTTGATACTAGTATTTGCCATATTTCGAAAGGGAAGCCGATAGGAATCGAGTTGTATGGAGCCTTCGCCACTGGTAGGTACTTACTAATCATTTTCGACATAAGTTACAGTATGAATCAAAATTGGTTGGTCGGTGCTTTTACGAATTTTACCATGACAATCATAGTCGCCGTAACAAAATATCTCGTCCTTTATTGGGTACCTAGTGATATTTACAGTGGCCCATGCCACCGTCCCTCAACAAACATTTACTTTACAAAACAAACACTTTACAAACTTTTTACAAACATTTACTTCAAATGATACTGTGTTTGAAAAATTATATTTGCACACTGTTTGCTGGTTACAAGATGTACAAATGTATTTTTTCATTCATCTTTTACACTTTTGATTCCGAAAACAGAAATTATATTCAAGTTTAAAGGCCAAAACGCGATCTGCCTAAATATTGGAGAAAATTGGCATGACTCATTAGTACCTACATTTTACTGAAAATTGCTCTAAAACCATACTACAGAGCTATAAGTTCTAAAATGAAGGACACATTACAAGCAAATTCACAGTGGCTTTCTCATGTATCAAAATACAAAACGCGATTTCTGCTCTCTTTTTGTAGTTTAATATATTGAGGAATTAAATCATCGAAGTATGTGTTTAATATTTCTTGAAAATTTCTGCTTTGAAAACATGCTATACTGAAGAAATGCACGACTGAATCAAAGCAACATGTGTTTTTCAAATCCACTTCAATACTTTTGCCGACGGGTACAGCGTCGCATAGATTGTCAATTTTAACATACTTTATTTTAATTTTGGTGTACGTTACATTAGTGTCGGCTCCACCCCCCCAATTTTCGACGAACGATGACGATCAGAAAATATTAATTCATCGGTTTTTTTTTTATAAATTCATCGATTCGATACTTTTTAATTTTGTTTTGAAGAGTACTTCATTGTTTTTAAGAAGCTCTCAATTCCTGACTTTGATGGAGCAATATTATCATTTTTTTTAAAGGGGCATAGCAGATTTGACCGTAATGTAAGTTTCTCAAGAATTCTTCGGAATTCAGATACAAATGGTGGATAATTGTTACTTTAATTTCCTTAGATTGTTTTTGAAACTGAGTTACTTTATCATACATATAACCAACCAAAAAATTGAGATTCGCGGTGGGATATTCCTCAATTTCGTCTATTAATTTGTCGTCATCCATACTGCTGAGTTCCGCCGTGTGATCTACCTCAATAGTTTTCAATCGCCCCAAAAGTCTGCTTAAGGCGGCTTGACAAGCGGAACTTACTGTAGTCAAATCATCGTCGTGTTGATAAAGACAAACCTTAATCATATCAAAAATGACTTCTTTTGCGGTTTTAAAAACTTCCCACTCTTCAAAAAACATAATGCAGCGAATATAAAAATATTTTATGCGTGGATCTACATAATTTTTTTTTTTTTTTTTTTTAGGGATGGGAAATCATCCAATGACTCCTCCCGCTCTGGGTGTAGCGGGAGGGAGTGTCAGACTTCTACTGACTAAAACCCATCCATGTTCCTTCATTGCCCTTTGTGTTCCGGAGCCACGGTGTCTCTTGCGAATAATCCCGCGACTCCGGCAGGCGTCGGCCCTTTCGGGCCCCTCTGTGTTGCTGACTCTCTTTGAGGCGCGCGTGGAACACTAACGCGCCGTCGACACGGCCTGTCGTCACTAGACGGACGGACGGCGAGCCACCCATAGCTCGCCGTCCACAGGCCCGCGCCTACGGTGGCCGGAGGTCACCAGGTGGCCCCCGACGCCCGTGGCGTCCACCACGGCGGCCGGGACGAGAGGGTCTCCTCTCCCGCTCCGCCACCTCCTTCGCTAGCATGACTGCTTCGCAGAAGGAGGCAACGGCGTCCCATTCCGTCTCGCTCCGGACCATGGCTTGGACCAGGGCCGGACGCGAGAGGTCGCCGCCGATCGCCGTTTCGAGGACACGGCGGTGCGCCGCCCAAGCGGGGCACACCTGCACAGTGTGCTCTACCGTGTCCTCTGGTCGATCCTCGCAGTGGTGACACCCGGGCGTTTCCTCCCGCCTGATTCGGTGCAGGAACCTCCCGAAACAACCATGTCCGGTGAGGACCTGCGTCAGGCGGTAGGTGAGGACGCCGTGGCGCCTCTCAAGCCACTCCTCAAAGAGGGGACTTACCGCCGCTATCGTGGCGTGCCCTTGGATCTACATAATTAAAACATTTTAGGTTGTGCAAAGTTTTTATGAAATTACTAGATTACAGTCTGATAAAACTAGAGGGGACGTCTGTAGCCTGTCCTTCTAAAATTAATAATATTTTTTATGTACTCTTGTGCACTGCTGAACACCGTAAAGCTTCAGTACTAGCAGGCTGCAATCAAGGCTGAAGGATCGTCAGAAATAATTTCGTGAGGTGATTATGTGAATTGAACTTTTCTATTGATTTAGCCAATTTAATATAGATTGCTTGCCATGTGTGCATCAGTGACCATTTGTAGTACGGGCACAGATTTTAATTTAAGATTTGTTGTTATAAGACCTGCATACAGAAATAGTCTTTTGGTGATCTTTGTTCCAACGGGGAGGCACATAGCTTCAAAAAATTAGCCAGTAGCATCAATTATCGTAAGAGTAACTCTTTCAAATTTCCGTAGATATTTATTTTAATTATTAATTTGTTCTTCGCTCCAATAATAAACCAACAAGTCAGGGTGTACACTAAGAGAGCGGATTACATTTTTATGTGTACTTTTCGCCAAAGCCAATAAATATATCAAGCCACTGTCCTCTCCGGGCCTCAGATTTTATTTGACGTATAGCAGAAAGAGAAAGGTAATGCTGGTATACTTGCTCAAATAATTCGATGTAGATTCGGAGGAGGGAAGAGTGGAAAACATTTATTATTAATACGGTAACAATAGATATGGGTTCCGAGAATATTATTTACAGCGTGGTTGTGAAACTGATGACGTAGGGAGCAGACAGCTGGACGCTCGAGGTGAACAAGTGGAGGTATTTCGAGCTTCAAACAGCGATTGGTTCCGATACTGGTACTTGCACGTTCAGTTACATTAAGACGGAATTAGAACGGTATAACTGAGGGACTGTATCAGCCAATAATGCTATAATAGTATTATTGACTATTAAATGTTCACCAGCCTAGTGGACCTTTATTGTAGGATGGTATGCTGAAGTGAACGATTTCTTTATTGTTGAGCTCCTTAAGAGTCCTATTTCGAATCGTAAATGCTCGTTTGCAATAGACGAAGTTACGTTGGTCTGCGTTGGGAGTACATCTTTAGTACGCGAAACAATTTTGATACTTACTAGCCTGAATAGGATTATAGTTTATTTGGGCGCTCGCGCGAGACTGAGGAGCGCGCGCGCTGAATTGACGCAGAATATATAGTACTTTAATTTTATTTATTGTAATTTTGTTTTATTATATTGACAAACGAAAACTTATGAAACGTATTCATTGTAGATTGAAATTTTATATCATGTTAATTTATTTGATAAAATTGTTTTTATTTGGAATATAATCGACGCTGAATCAAGACATTTCTGGCTTAAATTAGGATTTCTTTACGTTTTTTTCCGTGAAAACTCAAGGAATTTAAAGAAATTCTAGAACTCCAATAAACAAGTAAAACATTCAACTTACCTTTTAGTAATTTCAGCTTTTAAAAGAATTGATTGTAACAATGTGAATTAGACCGTCAAAGTTCCATCGCCGACATTTTTTCTTGCAAACTGAGTTCGTAAATTTGGGCGCTCGCGCGAGACTGAGGAGCGCGCGCGCTGAATTGACGCAGAATATATAGTACTTTAATTTTATTTATTGTAATTTTGTTTTATTATATTGACAAACGAAAACTTATGAAACGTATTCATTGTAGATTGAAATTTTATATCATGTTAATTTATTTGATAAAATTGTTTTTATTTGGAATATAATCGACGCTGAATCAAGACATTTCTGGCTTAAATTAGGATTTCTTTACGTTTTTTTCCGTGAAAACTCAAGGAATTTAAAGAAATTCTAGAACTCCAATAAACAAGTAAAACATTCAACTTACCTTTTAGTAATTTCAGCTTTTAAAAGAATTGATTGTAACAATGTGAAATAGACCGTCAAAGTTCCATCGCCGACATTTTTTCTTGCAAACTGAGTTCGTAAAATATTTATAGTAAATTACACGAAAAGAAAAATGAAAATGTGTAACTCCAACTTACAATAAAGAGACTGGCACTATCGTTATTCATGGTCAAATAATTAAAACATCTTACTGCTGCTGAAAATTACAGCGTCAAAAATCATGAATTTCCGTAAAAAATGTAATAAGACTCTTAAAGTTCTAAGTTTGAGCTACACGATAACTGGCAAATGCTTGCACTGTCTGGCCAAGTCCACTCAAATCTGTGTGGTACTTTCCTCAAAATACCACTTCAGACATTAACCTAAAGAAATGGCTCTCATATGATTTGACCATTACGAATATATGGACTTGAGAAGAGACTTTGACCTCTGAGTTCGTTTCGGTGTTAGCAGTCAGGGCAGTCAGCTAGGATACACCGGCCTCATCTAGTTTAAAATGACCAAAAAATATTGACGTGTAAGAGTGCTATTTACAACATACTTACAAAGTAAATTAGATTATCTTAAAAGATGATGATAGCTTTTATTACGTGTGTGTGATCACCTAACAAAACATAAAGTTCTTGAGATCTATTTATCTGTTAGGTTATCTGTTAGGTTATCTTCTAGCTTGCCAAAGTCTGATTTATTTTTCTTTTTTTTCATTTTTACTAATAGGTACTTACTAGGAATTTCTCTCGTATCGTGCGTGAGTGCATTTAAACTCATAAACACACAAACAGCCAGACCCGTAACAACTATCTGTAGGTCATAGAGATATTTGTCCCGTTCGGGAATCGAATCCGAATTCAGCTACTCGCCAACAGTAACAGAAGGTTTCGTTATTAATTTTTCCTTTAGTTTTGTATTAAAGGAAAAACGAATAAATTCGATGTATTTTATAGGGTAGGTACACTTGCTGACCCGCGCAACTTCGTCTGCGTCACATTTTCCATTAATACTCCGCTCCTATTTGTCTTAGCGTGATCTATCTTCTTCTATCTTCTATACTTATAATAAATCTGTAGAGAGGTCAATTCTGTCCATGAAATATATTTCCAAAATAACTATCAGGGGGTGATTAGGGATCGATACTGATGCCAAAAATGCAATGAATACAATTTTTGTCTGTCTGTCTGTCTGTCTGTCTGTATAACCGTTATAGAAACAAAAACTACTCGACGGATTTTAATGAAACTCGGTACAATTATTATTCATACTCCTGAGCAGGTTATAGTATACTTTTCATCACGCTTCAATCAATAGGAGCAGAGCAGTGAAGGGAAATGTTGGGAAAACGGGAGAAGTTACTCCATTTTTTAAGCTTCCGTCGCGTGTGCAACTTTAATGGTGAAAGCTACACAGAAATCATGTATGACGGAAATGCTCTCCTTAAAATTATATAAAAAATATCCAACGACAGTATATGTCTATCTTTTATTATTGACGAACAATAACACGTGTAACTCCCGATAGCTTAGCAGTTCGAAGCTTTCTGATTGTATTTGTCTACTCTTACGTTTATAAAACTCTCAGTCGTCCCTAATTAACATTAATAAAAGTTAACATTTAACTAATCCATAAAAAAAGAATCATAGAAATCGGTATAGAAACACCAAAGTTATACATGAAAAACGCTAATAATAAGCCATCGCGCGTGAATACTGAATCATGCTATAAGGATTATTTTTGTGGTCGCGAACGCACAGGCAGGCGGCTAGCTTGGCGCCTAGAGGCTAGCGAGTAGCTTCGGAAAACGGCTTACGACAGTTTGCAATATCCTTTAATAATTATAATGTCGAGGGGAGATGGTTATAATTTCGCTTTACACCAAACGAGTAATATAAATGTGAAAGTTTGGTTGTTTGTTACTCAATCACGCCAGAACGGCTTAACGGATCTTAATGAAATTTAGAACAAAGATAGATTATAGTCTGGAATAGCACATAAGCTACTTTTCATCCCGGGAATATGTTCCCTAGGGATCACGCGGGCGAAGCCGCTGGCAGAAGCTAGTGATATATAATGGGCTATCTAACACTGACAGAATTTTTCAAATCGGATCAGTAGTACCTGAGATTAGCGCGTTCAACCAAACAAACAAACAAGCTCTTCTGCTTTATAATATTAAGAACAGATTACATATGCCTAAACCAAAGTCCTCCGCCACGTCTGTCTGTTAGCGATAAACTCAAATACTACTGCACCGATGTTCATGCTGTTTTCACCAATGGATAGAGTGGTATTCGAGGAAGGTTTTAACATACAAGCCGCGGCCATCAGCTAGTTTACATTATTAAGAAGGTTTTCCTTGTTAGGCAAAAACAATATATCGATCGACCAATGTTACCTAACATAAACTTAGGTCGGTGATTCGTTGTACCTAACACCTGTTTTCCTGCCACTATTTGCTTAACCTATACCTAAATCATTATTTTGCGCCTTACCAAGAATTTTGTGGATATGTCTTTGACGCTAGCTCATTATGAACGACTATTGCAGGTTCGTTCTTTAATATTTTTGCTAAAAGTCGTCTTTCTTTTTTGGGTTGTGTTAGTTCTATCTTTAGTGGTAATTTTACAAAAAAATTGTGTGAATTTTGTCTGTAGTTTCATAACTTTTTATCTGAACGCATGCCGTACATTGGGAACAATTTCCTTTCACAATGATTTTATTTTCAACAACTTTTTTGCGCCTTACAGACCAAGTGCAAGGTAGCTTTGTATATTTTTTATAAATGTTTTCCTTTAACAAATGGACTCCATTTGAACGTTGGCATTGTTCTGTATTTCTTATAGGTGGTAGTACCTACCTGATCTTTTCTGATACGCATATTATACCGCGTGTATCTGACATCGACGCACAAACGATTTCCATGGGTCCAGGGCATGATTCTGGACACCCTAGACGTAGAATTTTTCGTCGGCTTTTTTCTCATTTTTTCATTTTTTTCAAGGGTTCTTTTACTTTAGACTGCTCATAATCATTATTCTGACCTAACCCAATGAGATTTTTAATAAAAAAATAATTAATTAACTACTTTCACTAAAAAGAGCAATCTGAATAAAACCACAAATAGATATCAGCTCAGCTGAGCTGACAAATAGATATCAGCTCAGCTGAGCTGATACCTATTTGTGGTACTCTTGAAAAAAATGAAAAAATTAGAAAAGAACCGACGAAAAATTCCAACACTGGGGTGTCCAGAATCATGCCCTGGACCCATGGAAATCGTTTGTGCGTCGATGTCAGATACACGCGGTAGGGGCTGAAATTTTTTCCAATCATAATAATTATAAGTCCTGTCATAAGAAAATATTTTTATTTCTGTTTACTTTTATATAAATAAAAATCATTATCTTCAAATAATGTGTTTGATACACAACTGCTGCTACTACTAAAACTTTCAATATGTTTTTCACTAGTTTGTTTCTCAAGTAGTATAAAATATATAAAAAAAAAAAAAAATATTTTGCGTTTCAATGATAAAAAAAAACTGGCCAAGTGCGAGTCGGACTCGCGCACGAAGGGTTCCGTACCATACGATAATGGTTATACGATTTATGCCTTATTAAAAAATAACTACTAACTAGATCTCGTTCAAACCAATTTTCGCTGGTAGTTTACATTGTAATATACACCATATGTTTTTTTTAGTTTTATCATTCTCTTATTTTAAACCAAACCCATCACAAATAAATAAAAAAAAATTTTAGAAGTTACAGGGGGGGAAACATTTTACCACTTTAGAAGTGTCTCTCTAGCAATTTTTTCAGTTTAGAAAAAAAATATATTAGAAACCTCAATATCATTTTCGAAGACCTATCCTTATACATATCCAACACGTATGCGTTAGATGAAAATTTTTTTTTTGAGTTTTAGTTCTAGTTACGGGGACCTCTAAAATGTATAATTGCTTTTTTTTCAATTTTTGTGTAAAAATCTTAATGCGGTTCACAGAATACATCTACTTACCAAGTTTCAACAGCATAGTTCTTATAGTTTCGGAGAAAAGTGGCCGTGACATACGGAAGGACAGACAGACAGACATGACGAATCTATAAGGGTTCCGTTTTTGCCATTTGGCTACGGAACCCTAAAAAGCAATATGGTTGATGGTGCACGGCGATTCTGTATGGGTTTCATATAGGTAGAATGCAGGATTAACATTTATGCTGAAAATATCAATACAAAACTCTCAATATTTTCAATAAAACATAATATTTTTGAATCACGAGCGCATTCTGAATTTTAATATTGAGTAAATAACATAAAAAAATAATAGGCGCGAAGCGCGGCAATTCGGTCCGATGAAATTTTTCACTTAGTTTTATTCCTAATGTCTAAAAACCTGTTTGAATTACATGAGAAAATATAAAGAATAATTATCACTATTGCATATTGTCTTTCATACCTGAAACGTATTTTTCTAATTTCTAAGAACGATTTACGATAATTACTCATTCATATTAATCGGCTAGATTGAAATTTAAAAATTATCGATTAGCATAATCGCTTTGGTACACCCCTAAAATTAAAAAAAAACCGGCCAAGTGCGAGTCAGACTCGCGCACCGAGGGTTCCGTACAAACCTGTAGGTATTATAATTATAAGCAAAAGTTGCGATTTACGATTTATGCGTATTAAAAAAAACTACTTAAGTACTAGATCTCGTTCAAACCAATTTTCGCTGGTAGTTTACAAGGTAATGTACATCATATATTTTTTTTAGTTTTATCATTCTCTTATTTAAGAAGTTAAGGGGGGGGGGGACACACATTTTACCATTTTGGAAGTGTCTCTCGCGCAAACTATCCAGTTTAGAAAAAATTGATTTTAAAAACCTCAATTTCATTTTTGAAGACCTATCCATAGATACCCCACACGTACAGGTTTAATGAAAAAAAATTTTTTTTAGTTTCAGTTCTGAGTATGGGGACCCCCAAAATTTATTGTTTTTTTTTTTTCTCTTTTTGTGTGAAAATCTTTAAGCGGTTCACGGAAGACATCTACTTACCAAATTTCAACAGCATAGCTCTTATACTTTCGGAGAAAAGTGGCTGTGACATACGGACGGACAGACAGACAGACATGACGAATCTATAAGGGTTTCGTTTTTGCCATTTGGCTACGGAACCCTAAAAACAGTCTGAATATCAACTACTGGGCAGTTGCCCAACAGACACACCAACCGTCCGGTCAGAAGATCTTCCCTTTTACGAAATATCGGATCCCTCTGTGGGATAACACTGTTGTGCACTTGGGAGGATGAGATCCTCACAGGTTGACTTCCTCGCTATTGGTGGGCGTCGACATGCTAAGCCAGTTTGAAAGCGAGTTTGGGGGTTTTGGAGCAGCCGCAGTAGATCGCCGGGTGCCCAAAATGTCCGCACAGAACACAACTTAATGGATCTGTGCATTGGGGGTGGTCCTGGGGTCGGGTGCAATTCGCAGGACCAAGCTCATTTCTTGACGTATCTGGGTTACAAAGCGAGAAACAAATGGCGTTGCAAATGGCCGTGTAGTTCCCGGCGGTGACACTGTGTTCCAACTATGGTGGTTCGAAATGGTACTGTACCTGTGTAATCAGTAACAAGACAATCGCGGCATTAGTGGCTTATTAGATCCAAAAGTTCACTTGTATGCAACTTTTTTTTATGGATGGCATGACTTCTCCCACTTTGGGCAAAGCAGAAGGGATTGTCAGACTCTTACTGACTAAAACCCACCCGTGTTCCCCCCTAGTGCCCGTGGAAATCAGCGCAGCTGGCTGATTGGACGGCGCTCCTGGACGCCGCCAGCACCACTGGACCAGCACCACTGGACCACCTCACTGGACCACCTGCTCGACTAACTTCGAGGCTGGCACCGACGTCACCGACTGGCACCAAGCAAGAGAGTGCGGTATTGACGGCCTCCTACGTGGTCCGACCTTTGACCGGCCTTACTTACTACCTTCTCATTTTATTCTTTTTGTTTTTTTTTTCCAAAATTTAAATTATATTTTTAACTTCTAAGTTCATCGTTTCTTTTTTTAATCCAGCCACCCTAAAAAAAATAAAGGAACGTGACAGTGGACTAGTCACCGCGGCCCTGGAACGGCCGCGGTGACTGTTTCGAACAAATTCCGCAGCCCTAGCGGGCCCCGTCTACTTTGCTGACATCACCATCACTGTGCGCACCATCGACTGTGCGTTGTCTGTCATTCACTCACTCAGACACTCAATCACTCAGTAACGAAAGAATTTTATAAATTGCGATTGAGTTGTAGCCCTCGAGGTGTCAAATGACAAACACAATGTCGTACACTTGTGAATTATTTACAAATTAATTAATGTTATACATACTGTTATATATGTTTGTAATCGACCAAGTAGGTATCTGGATGATGATAGTATAAGTAGTTAATGAGTTATTGATTCATTCATTGCTTTTTGCCACGGGTTATTTACTAGTCCTGCATTTATTTTTTAATTTCGTTTGTTATTAGCAAATGAATGCATATTGAATCATACTGATGTATATTTTGTTATGTACTAAGCAAGCTCTAGACGATGATAGCAAATGCAGGCAATTTTCAGGAAAATAAAAAAATATTACTTACCGTTTTTTTCATGATCCATGGCTTCCCCATTATATATTTTATTGTTTTCACTAGCCTATGTTACTCGGGATAACGCAAAGCTTCTAACGATACCACAAACACTGAAATCGGTTAAGCCGTTTAGAAGTTATGGTGGAATAAAGAAACTCACAAACATACATACATACATACATGAACCCTGAAAACATAACACTCCTTTTTTTAGGCAGTCGTGTAAAAATTGCACATACTTATGGGTCTAACCTTGAATGTTTAATAATAAATAGTAAATAACACGTTTACATTTTGGTTTTATTTACTAGAGGAGGTGAGTAATGGTTTTCCCTAAGGAAATATGTTAAAATTAGAATTTAGAAATCATACAAGTTCCTATAGAAGTTAGATGTAGGTATGTTAACGTAAATGTAAATGGATGGAGAGGGAGAGGAAGGCCAAAGAAATGATGGATGGATTGTGTGAAGAGCGATATGAATGAAATGTGAGTTAGTGATAGTGGGACGTCTGATAGGGCAGAGTGGAAGAAAAAACTTGTTGCGCCGACCCCAAGTAACATGGGATAAGGGCAGGAAGATGATGTTGATACTTGGCAGGTACGTCATAAATCATGCTAAAACGGCAGAAGGGATTTGGGAGGATGGCAGGCAGGAGCACCGAGGATAACTTTCATCGCAGCAATATTACCTGGATGTTGCAAATTTTTTTGTACACAGATCAAAAGCCATAACAATATTTACAATCAGTTACAAACCATAGGCATCTTATAGGTAACAGAATTACGTTAAATCATAATTATTATAAAAAAACAAGTACCCGTTGTTTAATTATTCAACCGTTTTTGTGTTTATTCTGTCAGTCCCCTCCCTATAGTACAGTAATTTATTTACTTTTTTTTTCCGAAAAGACAACTTTTTGGTCCACAGTATCTGTTAGTAGCACTTAATACTAAATTAGTAGATATTTTTAACCAGTTACAATAAAATCACAAGTGAAATCAATTGAAAGGCAAACGCCCAAAAAGTGCCTGAAATGGACAAAAACTACTAATAGTCCTTAATTCTATTTAGAATAAAATTATGTATTTCGAAATATTTCTCAAGTTTGTCTACCTGGGGTGAAAATATAACGATAATTAAAATATTTAGGTACTTTGATATCCGTCATAGTCATTCTTAATTTATAATGGCGGTCAGTGTTTATTTGACATGAGTAACCGACATTCAGCCAAACAGAAATCGTCAACTGAACTATTTTATAGAATTATTGCACAGTTATCAATCATTTAATATTATTAGACCTATTTATACCGTAAATCTAATTAAAATAGTATTATGCATGTCAATAATAACTAAAACAAACAATACTTGAATTATAAAACGTATCGTAGGCTGTATGCATCACATGTCCTTTGCCTTATTGACCGTTTGACATGAAAACATTTTCATTTTTTCGGATTGAATTAATCGATTCATGGTTTTGCGGTCTTTTGCGTTTGCGACTCGAGTTAATTGAAGATATATTATTATATTATAACGACGACTGTGGCTATTTTTAAGGATTTTGATTTTACTTCTGCACACGTTCCCCATTTTGCGAGTCCTGAATAAACATTTTTCATTTTTCTTTCTTTCTTTTTGACATGACTTAGATTGGACCCGCCTAAACGATGACTCGGCTTTTTGACGACGTACAGTCAGACTACAAAAGTCGATAAGCATCTCTCAAAGTAATTGGCTTGACGTATAGTTTGACTTACTACCTTCTATTTTCACGTTGTCGTCAACACTAAATACTCGTTGCTTGTATGAGTATCTCAACATTCCACAGATAACACACACTAATGTACTGTCGTCGCACTACGCGCGTTAGTGTGTCATTAAGAACATGCCTTACACAGTAACAGCTGAGGCGACCATTGGATTGATAAAATTCGCGCTAGTCACTCATGTGCTTGTAGCCGTCAGGGCTAGGTAATAGGCTCGCAATCAACGAGGTCCGAGTTCAAATCCAATTAATGGTCCGTAGCTGATTTTTCTGTTATTGAAAATACCATATAATAAATAAGTTTTTTTTTTATATTTCTACTATTGAAACTACAATTGTATTTTATATATTGTGTTTTTTGTACTAATTAGTTGCAGATTACGAATATTATGATTTATTTATCGTATTCGTAATTTGCAACTATTTAGGTAATTGTACGATGTTGTAAGGTAGAAATAAAAAAGTCGTGCTGAATGATAATACAAATGTTTATTCGTTATATTGTTACCTAGACAAAAAAAGTTCTCTTGTAACCGTTGATAACATTGTTTGTTGGAAATATACCCACTTAGACCATTCATAATAACAATGAAAGGATATTTTAATAATACAAAATATAACTGTCGATAGCTAGTTATTAAAGGTATTGCTATTCAACCAGTTTTATTGAAAACTGATAATTATATGGTTTTGACTTGGTAAACATGTTATTTTTAGGTAACGTCATAAATCATGTATTGAGGTTATAGCTTGTCTTGGTTAATTGTTCATTTTCTTGGCGAAAAGATGATTGAAACTCAACCTCAAAAACTTAAGACAATCGTCAATTAGATGAGAAAAATAAATCTAACTATTAATTTATGTTACAACAACAATGCGGGTAGAAGAAACAGAACACAAAATAAAACCATGACTATCGTCAGCAAACTTAGTGGCGAGTTCACTGCATTCCTAAGATAAGGCGATGGCACAAGTTAAAAGAAATAGCTGTTTTAAACGAAAGTCAACACAACATAATTAATATGTCTAGTGTTTCGTTAAACGTTATTAATATTTTAAAATGATCTACTAAATATTTAGTTACACCGTCTGATTATTAAAACTAAAACAAGGATATTTTAATTTAATTAATATTTTGTATAACCCCCATTATTGTCAATGCAGTCAAGTAGCCGTTTGCGCATGGACCCAACAATATTACCGCATGTTTCGCTCCCTCTTAAATTTTCCCACACCTCCATGCAATGGGTTTTCAACTGTTCCGTGGACCTCTCATTCCGTGAGTCTCACCTTTGCACCATCAAGCCCCATAGATTTTCTATGGGGTTGAGGTCGGGTGATCGCGCTGGCCATGGAACAACAATAACCTCCGGGTGATTGTGAAACCACTCACGCACAGTACTCGCCCGGTGAATAGGACAATAATTTGTCCTGGACAAATGAAAATTGTGCTAACTCATCAGCAGGGTAAATGTTGCGCACAGTAGGTAGAATGATGGAGTCTAATACTTCCGCATAAGTCGAACTGTTTGCGCGTGGAGGAATGAAAGCCAGTTCTCCTGGTCCTGTTGCACTCATCCACCCCCACGTATTAATTGTAATACGACCTGATTCGGTGTTAGGAATTACGTTTATATCACACCATCGAGTGTTATCCTTTCGCCATAAATGAAGTCTGCCCTTTTGACTGGATTTAAATGTTTTTTCATCTGAAAATATGGTGGTATTCCAGTCGAAATCTAAATAATCCCGTGCGAAACGTAATCGTTCTTGTTTATGTTTCTCTGTCAAGTAAGGCTTTTTAGAAGGTTTTCTGTGATGCACACCTTCAGCGTGGAGCGCACGGCGAACAGTTTGCAACGAGGTGTCGAATAATTCCGCAAAGTGTCTCGTTGGTGTGAAACCATTTTTTTCATACTCGTCCACCATATGTCATCGCTGCGCTTCGCTAATAAGCGTCGGTCTTCCACTTCTCTTTCGACTAGCAAGGCTACCCTTTTCTTCATATCTTTTTATCCAAAGACTTACAGTATTTCTCTAACACAAAAAAAAAAATAAAAATATTAGGTCGCTATACTTAACAAAATACTAAAGTGGCTTCATTTTTTAGGGTGCCCAAAGGGTAAAACGGGAACCTATTACTAAGCCTCCGCTGTCTGTCTGTCTGTCTGCCTGTCTGTCTCCAGGCTGTATCTCATAAACCGTGATAGCTAGAAAGCTGAAATTTTCACAAACAAAACAAAAATATAAAATAATTAAATATTAAGGGGGGTCCCCATACAATAAACGTGTTTTTTTTTGTAGTTTTATAGATAAATGGTACCGGAACCCTTCATGGGCGAGTCCGACTCGCACTTGGCCAGTTTTATATAGTTAATACTCATATTTATTTAATATAATTTTAAAATAAAACACTGTGTATTTATAAATCCAATAATAAACACTTATATTTCGCTTTTAAGCCTCATAAAGTGATGGATGGATTCAAAAAATAATAAAAAGAATTAAGCCATATTCTACCAAATAATCTCAGGTATACATTTTTAGTTAAAATATTAAAAGATTAATTTATAAAGTTACAATTCAAATATAAATATTTTACTCACATTCAGTCCGGTTTCTTCAGATATTTGAGTTTTATTAAGACCACTTTTATGAAGCGCAATAATAGTCGCCCTCACTTCAATACTAATGTTTGCCTGCATTTTGAGAATAATTACGCTACTGCTAACCACACGTCACTAACCAACAAGTACAACCAACCGACAGTTCATTTGGTTCAAGTTAAATATTAATAATTATAAATAACTGATGTTTACCTCGCAGAAATCTAAATTCTTATTTTGTATTTTTTTTGTGATCTACCTTTCTAACTTATTGCAATATGAATAAGAACATACAAAAAGTCTGGTAGTGCGTGGGATTTGAACTTACGACACACTTGATCATACTTCTCTCTGAGGGCGCTAAACCGTTGGGCTATCTGAGCTCATATTGTAATTACGAAATTATAAACCACAACCGTTTGTTGACTACTGCTGGAAAATAGAAGGTCGTAAGTCAAACTAACCGTCAAGCTGTTAGTGCGTAAGAATGCTTATGCATTTTTGGAACCCACTGTACCTGAACCTGCTTTAAATACGACTCTGCTGTTGTTTTGGACTTGTGGACCGTGTACATTTAAAAATAGATAGAAACGTACACTGTGTTAATTGCTATCTGGACATTGCAACGATGATACGTAATCTCAAATCAGTTCAAAATGATGAAGTACGTTGTTTAATACAGGCATGGATAACACCACAAGCTGTAAGTATTGAGATTCCCTAGTTCTCTTGCCTATTTACATATTAATGAACCCATACTATGTCAATAATATGGTACTTAGTATGGGCTCGGTACCAATCCAATATTTATCCTCCGGTAGAGTTTCATGATGAAATATTTGTGGTTTTTAATGATGATTATAACATTTAAATGCTGTTTTGTTGTTTAATTATTGCATACTAGCTGACCCACATAACTTCGTGACCTGCGTCATATTTTCCATTAATGCTCGGCTCCTTTTAGTCTTAGCGTGATGATATGTATGCCTATATCCTTCCTCGATACATGGGCTATCTAATACTGAAAGAATTTTTCAAATCAGACCAGTAGTTCCTGAGATTACCCCTGCATACAAACTTACAAACAAAATAATGTTACTTTTATAATATTAGTATAGATATAGATTAGTATAGATTAATCCGTAACCTTGACTTAACCTTTATTTTATAAAAAATGTTTGTAACGGGCTTCTACAGAGGTTTTTGATAATTATTGAAATTGTAATGGGTTCCCTACGATTTTCAGTGCAATTTGGCGTATATTTCATTGTTGTTCATTTCAGGCATTTTTTTGTGTGGCTGATGGGCATTTCCCTTTAAACATTTAAATTGGACATAATATTATACAATTGTTAACAAAATAAAATTAAGAATGTCAGTAATTTAATATATTATTATCAATAATTGAATAAATAAAATCTGTATAAAATTTAAACTAAATAGAATTTCAATAAAATTATAATTTAATTCAAGTTCAGACGATCCAGTAAATTACATTATTTAAATTATTGTTTGTATGAACTTAAAAACTATGTTAGTACCTTTTACCTAAGAGAGACTTAGTCCTCTGGGTGAGGCTCCACACCAGTGGGCTGTCTAACATATTGTCTATTACCTTCAGGATGCTGTTACTGCTCCCACGCAATCTGCTTATCAATGCTGGACCCTTCCATCTGGGACTTGTCAGTAGCAGTTCGGAGTGTGGACTGTGCGCGGTTGGTGACAATACACTCACTCCCTCTTAGGCCACGGATATATCGCTCGATCGATCTGCCTAGCCTTTTTCTAACTATATTGGGTCGACTTCCAGACAAACCGGATTCAGCTGAATACCGGTATTTTACGTGGAGCGTTTTATTTAGCCACGATCTATCATAACACGATCTATAATAAATCAATTCGATGAACCCAGTGAAAGTTTTCGATATTATAAAATGTTAAAACAAAATAAATTTATCAGAGTTTTATAATCAGCATTATTGTCAGTAAAAATAGGAGAAAATGTGTTTTTTTTTTTGGTCTGTGCTGAAGTTAACTCATCGTAACAGTCGTTTACGCTGAGTATGCAGTGACCGTCAGCATGCGTCGTATTGCAACTATGCATTTACTGGAAATTAGAGTTACTTATTTTTCTTTGCATTATATTCAGTCTTGTCTCAGCCATCAGCTCAATATCCTGTATTTCTATAATTAAATAATTTTGTAATAAATAAATATTTTTTTTACTAAATTCCCGACCCCCGAAACATAACTGGCGCAGTCGGTAGGATCGCGACGTTCTAAGATCGAATCCAACTCTTCATCTTAAGAGCGACGGTTCTCAAATCGTTCCTTCGCGGTCTACAAGGAACCTATCGCGCGGTCGGACACCTCTACGGTCATCGGGATAATTCTCCGGAGAATTGGAGGAAGCTGCGTTGAACGAGACTCGACTCGGCAGGAGATGCAGTGGCTGCTTTGGTAAGTGCTCTTGTTTTACCAAATGTCCTTGCTCTATTTCCTGTATTATTTTAATTTGTGTATCTTATGTTAGTCTAGGTGTGTCTGTCTATAAGCTAAAATCACAGTAGGCAACCACAAAATTATAATAAGTAGCGTTAAGTATCTCACGAGTAAATTCCAAGTGTTTAATTTGACACCTCTATTGTTTTGCGTCAAGCGCCACTAGGCAGGCAAGCTACAGAAAAACAATGTGGCTCAGAGATTATGATGCTAACTATAAACCTTACAAACTAATCGCAGATTTAATGCCAAGATATGACGGTAATCCTAAGTTACTTAACTATTATATTAGGGAAGTAGACACATTAGTTCAGTTAACTTCTGAGGCGGATCGTGCACATCCAGCTTTTATTTGTTTAATCAAAAGTAGGCTCAGTGGTCCGGCCATAGACGCAATCGCATACGAAGGCTACTTAGACTCGTGGCTATCGATTAAAAACGCCTTAATTAGACACCTTGGCGAACCACGAAACGAAATACAAATATAATGCAGGAGTTAACACGAGTGCGTAAGTCTAAGACAGAAGACGCCGAAAGCTTCGGCAAACGCCTCCGCGAGTTGTTAGATACGTTGTATTCCGTAGGAGAGCATGGTAATAAATCATATTATGAAAAGATGGTCATTGAACAGTATATAAACCAGTTAGACTTCCATGTCTCGTTGGGCGTTCGAATCGCCAAGCCAGATACCTTTGAAGCAGCTATCATAGCGGCTAGACAAGAGGAAGCTAGGCTGTCATATAATAGATCTAATTACATTAACAATCCTTCAACTTCACAAGCAAAGCCAAAGGAGCCAGCTAAACAACATAATCCTATCCGTAACACAATGAACCCATTTGTACCTGGCGTCATTTTCCCTTCACAAAATGTCATACCCCAACAAAATAACATAACCCCTGAACAGCGGCAACAATGGTTACAATCTGTATTGCCCTGGAAGGCCAAACCAGCATCAGGTAACTCTAGATTAAATAATTCAAATAACTATAGGAATCAACCCAACATTCCAAAACCACCAGTTCCCACGCCAGTATCATCGGACGTCACGATGCGTACGGCAGGTAAGCCAGAAAAACCACAGTTCGCACAACAGTTGTTCTACATTCTAATTCAGATGGCCACTCAAGACCAATCAGAATCCAGTGACATGGAAGTCTGTAACAGTATCGCAGAAAGTAACGGCATCGCACTCGAGCCGAATCTAACCATGGACGAACAAGAGGTATGTGGTATCCAGGATTTTACCTCGGACTCCAACCGAGACAGCCAGACCTATTTTCAATAAACTTCCAGACTAATAAATATTTACCCTACATAAAACTTCCAGAGTTTGACGGTAAGTTTCTACTAGACACAGGGGCCAGCCATTCAACTATTGCAACTGACGTAGTTGCAGGCACCATATTCGAGTACTGCGTAGAAACAGAACCCTTTCAAATTAATACTGCACACAGTTCATCAGTACACGACAAGGTAGTGTACCTTCCCTTACCTCCCGCGTTTAATAGCGATATAACACATAAGTTCCTAATATTTGATTTTGATCCTAAATATAAAGGTCTTATCGGAATTGACCTTCTACAAAAATTAAAGAGTAATATTGATTTAAATAATAATGTGTTGCGTACAACTACAGCGGAAATACCAATACACTTTAGTTCTCCACCCCAAAAGATAACTATCGAACCTAGATGCGAAAAAGTGGTCAAAGTAAAAACCAACTACTTAGATGGACAATACCTTCACGACGATTTAATCTGGTCCGATGGTTTAATGTCCCCAGCTGCAATAGTTAACGTTACAAACGGTTCTTTTAAAACATCGGTAATTAATCATAGTGATCAAAAGAAATATATCCCATTTAACCCGTCAATCGAATTAGAGATATTTTCTAACGTCAATCAAATTGATAGTCACGATATAAACGCCACACAAGTTCAAACTAAAATTGACAGTATATTAAACGAAAACCTAAAAAAAATCCGTACAGAACACATGAACGAAGAAGAAAAACGCGAAATAACACGGTTATGTTATCAGTACAGGGACTTGTTCTATGCAGAAGATATACCACTCACTTTTACACACGCAGTTAAACATGAACTCCGATTAAGCGATGATACACCCGTTTTTGTACGTAGTTACAGACAAGCTCCCCAACAATGCGAAGAAATTCGTAAACAAGTGGATTAGCTCCTAAAACAAGGTATCGTGCGAGAAAGCATATCCCCTTGGTCATGTCCCGTGCATATCGTACCAAAAAAAGCCGATTCCTCAGGCAACGTCAAATGGAGACTTGTAATCGACTACCGACGACTCAAAGACCGTATTATCGAAGACAAATACCCTTTACCCAACATACACGACATTCTAGATAGATTAGGTCGAGCGCAATACTTCACAACCCTAGATCTTGCTAGTGGTTTCCATCAAGTGGAAATGCACCCAAACGATATCGAAAAAACCGCATTTACCACAGAACGAGGTCATTATGAGTTCCTTAGAATGCCCTTTGGACTCAAAAATGCACCAAGTACCTTTCAAAGACTTATGGATCATATATTAAGAGGCATTGATAATGTTTACACCTACTTAGATGACGTAATAATAATATCTACGTCATTACAAGAACACATAGAAAAGTTGAAACAAGTATTCGATCGATTTAAAACACATAATTTAAGAATCCAGTTAGATAAATCACAGTTCCTACAAAAACAAGTAGACTTCTTAGGACACGAGCTTACAGACGAAGGCTTAAAACCAAACAAAGACAAGATAAAAGTCGTACTTAACTTCCCCTTACCCAAGTCTCAGAAGGAAATAAAAGCCTTCCTTGGTTTAGCCGGATATTACCGAAAGTTTATAAAAGATTTCGCCAAGCTTACTAAACCAATGACCCTTTGCCTTAAGAAAAATAGTAAAGTCGTACACTCCCCAGATTTCTTAGAAGCTTTCAATAAGTGCAAACAAATATTAACTAACGCTCCAATACTACAGTACCCAAATTTTGATGAGCTCTTCATCCTCACCACCAATGCATCAGATGTAGCATTAGGCGCGGTTTTATCTCAAGGAATAGTAGGATCTGACAAACCCGTAGCATTTGCATCCCGGACACTATCAGATACCGAATCGCGTTACTCTACAATAGAAAAGGAGCTACTTGCCATAGTATGGGCAATTAAATAACTTCAGACCCTATCTTTACGGTAGAAAGTTTATCATCTACACGGACCACAGGCCTCTGACCTGGTTAATGTCATTAAAAGATCCTAACTCTAAATTAACTAGATGGCGTTTAAAACTCTCAGAATACGATTATAAGATTGTGTACAAGAAAGGACGCCAAAACACTAACGCAGACGCCCTATCACGTGTTAAAATCTTCCATGGCAGTATGGACTCTTTAGCTGTGAATTTAGATGATAACGAAGATGATGATATAATTAATAGAATATTCGAAAACGCACGTAGGGAAGCCGAAAATCAAATAAACCCAGTAGTACCCAATGAAAATATACATCCGCAAAACCCAAGTATTCCCGAATCTCATATAGATACTGATAGCATGAGTATAGTGTCCGCTGAACCGGAACTAGTATCAACAAGATATACACAGCCTGACAATGAAAATAAAGGTATACCTATCATTGCAGATGCTATTGACAGGCAGCTAAAACAGTTCCACATTAGGTCAACTCCCGGATCTACGTATAGAGTAGATAACAGATCCACTAACTCAAAGGTAGTTATAAAATATGTCTTTATCCCAGTAAATAATACAGAGTCTGAGATAATTAGATTCTTAAAAGAACACACCATTGCTGACCGTATATGCCATTGTTTCTTTCATAGCGAAGAATTATATCATGCCTTTTCTAGAGTTTACACAACAATATTTAATGAGAGAGGTCCCAAGCTACTTAAATGTACAACACGCGTAACTCCAGTAGAAAACAAACAGGAACAACAAGAATTGATTAAGAAATATCACGAAGGTAAAACTGTTCACCGCGGTATTCAGGAGACGTACAAGCAGTTGCACAGAAACTATCATTGGCCAAACATGCTCCTTACTATTCAAAGATTCGTTAACCAATGCGACACCTGTTTGAAATCTAAATATAAACGCAACCCTCTTAAACCACCTTTAGCTATAACTGATACACCTCGTAAACCTATGGAACATATATTTATGGACCTGTACTTAACAGGAGGCGCAACGTTTCTTACAGTCATTGACAATTTCTCTAAATACGCCCAGGCAGTTCCACTAACAGCATGCAGTAGCGTCCATATAGCCGAAGCATTGCTAAATGTTTTCTCAGTGTTAGGTTTACCTAATAAAATAACCACAGATTCAGACACTAAATTTGACAACGATGTAATTAAAGAAATTTGCGCACTACCTAATATTCATATACATTTTACGACACCCTATAACCCTAATTCTAACTCCCCTATTGAACGTTTACATTCTACCCTAGCTGAAATAATTAGGATTCAAAGAATGACTAACAAAGATGACCCTATACAGCTAATTATGAAGTACTCTATAATAGCGTACAACAACGCTATCCATTCGGCAACAGATTATACACCCCATGAGCTATTATTCGGACACACAGCATTCAGAAACCCACTAGAGTTATACTATCCAAAAGAATTTTACCAGGATTATGTTATTAAGCATCGTACCAATGCAGAAGCAGTTCAAGAGTGTATCGCTGCACACATATCCAAAAACAAGGAGCAGGTGATTGCTAAACGAAATCAAGAAGCAGAAGAAATGAAATTCAAGGTAGGTGAAACTGTCTATAAACAGGTAGCAAAGTCAGCACGCAGTGACAAAACGAAGCCAGTCTTCAAAGGGCCATACAAGATCATACACCTTCATCCAAACAACGTGGCTGAAATCATAGGTAACCATCCAAATTCTAAGTCTATTAGGGTTCACTTCAAGCTACTACGGAGGCCTCATCTTGTTGCAGGATCTTCATCGCAGGAGCCGTCGTGCTCAACACAACAGCAACTGTAACCATTACTGATGTAGGTAATGACAATGGTATCCTCCTCCTTAAACAAGGTCAACTCTATAAACAAGACAACTACTTTAGCCTTGCTTGCGTTTACAACATTAGCAATCTGCACTTTACTGCTATCCAATTGATGTCCTTATACCAAAGTGTGAAAAACGCCGAGAATACAACATCTGGAGAGTTACATAAAACATATAGGAATCAAATAGAATATAGCCTTAATATTATAGGTAAGAAGATTAAGTTTTTAACGCCGCAAGTTAGAAAGCGACGCGGTCTTATAGATGGGTTAGGTACTGTCGTTAAGTCTATTACAGGTAATCTTGACCACGAAGATGCAGCTAAGTTTGAAGAAGAAATTTTTAATATTAAAAACAGAGTTAAAAACGTTCAGGATTCACAAAGAAAATCGCTAGTATTAGCACATAATACAATCGACGAGTTCAGTAAACAAATAATAAAATTAAATAATAATCAGAAACATTTGGCTAGTTTATTGCAAAACCATTACTAATAATTCCAACGATCTGTCTAATCATTTACATTTTCTAGATATTTACGTACAGATAGATTTTAGTTTACAGATAGTGCTAGATAGGTTAATGTTATTAGAAGATGCTTAGACTTTTGCTCAGATGGGCACCATGCATCCTAGTATAATAAGTCCTCAGAATTTAGTAGAAGAGTTAAGAAACTTAGAAAAAATGTTTATGTTTAAACCAGTAGCTAGTATTAGCATTAGTAACATTTACAGGATAGAGAAGTCAATTAGTGTTAAAGCTTACAGCACAGAACACTCAGTCAACTTTATTCTCGAAATCCCCTCTATTAATTCAAAAACCTATGACCTTATCCATCTCTATTCTATCCCAAATAAAAATAACCTTACTATCATTCCCAAATCCAAATACCTAGCACTTGGTAACGATGAGTACGCTTACCTGGAAGAAGATTGTCAGCCACTGACCGACGACACCCAGCTCTGCAAACTCCTCGACACCAGAAGAACAGAAGACACAGATGACTGCATACTATCTCTCATTCAGCATCGCCCAGCAAACTGCACTCACGCTAAGATGAATTTAAGAAAAGGAAAAGTTCAGAAGATCGGAGACAACAACTGGCTACTCGTTCTCACAGAAGATGAAGTCACCAAAGTACAATGCAACACCAAGACAGATTACAAGAAGCTATCTGGAATTCATCTCGTCACACTAACAGAAGACTGCCAGATGAACGTCATGAACAAGACACTGCGGTCTCACACTGACACAGTCGTCATCAACGAGGTCATACCGTTACCAGAGCAGCATCAAGTCTCAGAACAGTCAATACAATACGAACTCCAGTTAGAAGATATCTCACTAGACAGCATCCATGAACTTATCAACAGAGCAGGCGACATCTCCGTGCCAGAAGAAGATAATTGGCCAACCGTTGCAGCTATACCTAGCTGGAACACAATCATCCTATACATATATCCTACTGGTAGCAGCAGCATCCTGGAAACTGTATCATTGGAAAACAAAGATCACCCCAGAAGACACTAAGGGCAGCGCGGACGCCGCCAGAAGCAGCAGGAGTTGCTTCTATCCTATGGAGGGAGGAGTTAACTCATCGTAACAGTCGTTTACGCTGAGTATGCAGTGACCGTCAGTATGCGTCGTATTGCAACAATTGCATTTACTGGAAATTAGAGTTACTTATTTTTCTTTGCATTATATTCAGTCTTGTCTCAGCCATTATGTAATAAATACATATTTTTATAACTAAATTCCCGACCGCCGAAACATAACTCTGGACGAAATTTAATTTTTTGATTCATGGTAGGTTTGTACCAGGAGATTACCTGGGCTAGTCGACATTTCAACCGGAAGAGATTATACAATGCCCTGCATTATGTACCCTCTTCCTATTTTCTTAATTCTGAGAGAGATCAGGATACGTAACTGAACGTGGATTTTGTATATGCAACACATCACATCATTTTCCGACATCCACGCGAACGAAGTCGCGGGTATAGCTAGTTGTAAATAAAAAAAACTGAAAATAATACAGTTGAACCCGCTTACCATGATCATTCTTAATACGATATCCTGCAAAACCGCCTTATTACGACAGTCCCTGCAACTCGATACATGTTTTGAAACTTTTTTTCGGTTACTAAATTAGGGAAAAGCAACCATACTACGTTGTAACAGTAACTTGTGTCCAATTGGGTTTTCAGTATCTCACGGAGTATACAATTAAATTTTTTATTCCCGAAAATTTGGGATATTTTTCAGTACAAAAGTGGTTTCCTTAGTTGACAAAAATATGCGTCTGAATATCCGATCTCTAGATTTGAGTTTAGGACTGCTTATCCGCATAACCGTCTAAAGTTATAAAGTGTGATGTTATGCTATGTAAAGAGATAGAAAAACAAATCAGTCCAACTGTTCTCAAGTGATACGTACGGCGACCTTTGTGCAGCAATCAATCTTTAGGTATGTGTTCACAACAGTCATTCGATGTTGTTGTTCACGATAAAAGGAAGTCATTATTCGCGATAAGCTCTAGCTAACCGCTAAATATTGTAAAAAACAACTTTTTTAGGTACCTAAAAATTTTGTATAACAAACATTATTATTTTATATTCGTCATCGTTGTACTAATGAACTGCCTACCAAACTTGGCTTATCTATCTAATTAACACATCCTCGACCCTCAGTTTTCCCGTTCGTATCTGTGGAATTAACACAATATGTTTATTTTCGCAAAATCTCTAAAAATATAAACTGTAATTGTCTAAGATCTCAGAGTTCTCATATTTTACTTACGTACTTATTTCTTCACTGACAATACATATGTGTGGGATAGAGTAGTGTATGTTGTAGTGTGTACTGAAGAGACCTTCTTGTTCGTACTGGCCAGTCAATAGAGCTTTGTAAGGATTAATGAAAAAGTTTAGAATAGGATTTAAATGATGTAGAATTTAAAGAGCGGATTGTTTCATAAAAATGAGTCATGTATTAGCTTTCAACTGTGCAAGTGCTCCGGTACTTAATATAAACCCAGCCGTTGTTTGATTTCGACCAACAATAGCCTTAGCGAGAGTAAATGGGGCATCACAGTACTACGAAGGTGAGCAATATTACGCATACCTACTAGCTTGGGCCGACGGTCAATTTGTTTTGGTGATGTCGTATTTTAAACCGACTTCCCAAAAAGGAGGAGGTTCTCAATTCGGTTGTATGTTATTTTTTTATGTTTGTTACCTCATAACTCCGACAATTATACACCGATTTGAAAAATTCTTTTTCTGAAAGGATAGGTATTATATAGGTATACTTACTTGCAGATTGGTCCCATTTAAATTTTATCAAAATCGATTACGAACTTTGGATTGTAAATCGAAATAGTTGGAATTCGTCTACTTGGATGATGGTTTTATGACATCCAAGTAATCGAAATTGCGTATTTTGCTTTTCTGCGATTTTGCAGTGGTGTTGTTAGGTGTGGGGTACCACTAAAAAGTGAAAAATAAAAACTTTTTACAAAAAAATACAACCGACTTCCAAAAAAAAAACACTACAAAGTAAAAAATAACTTAAATTTCGGAAGTCGGTGTCAAATTACGAAGAAACTAACAAAAACACCGACTTCCGAAATTAAAGTTATTTTTAACTTTGTACTTAGTGTTTTTTTTTTGGAAGTCGGTTTGGAAGTTTTTTTATAACACACGGAGGTAGTTTTGCACCCTACCAAATCCTGACAGACTTTAAATTTCGTTATTGGCATATTGTAGTAAATAAACTAGCCATGTGTCATGCGTACAACGACCAGCTCTTAGTATTTTATTTTGTTTTTCATTTACGTATTTTAGTCTATTAAATTGCGCATTTTTAACAATTATTATGAAAAAAAAACCATTACAGTTAGCACTTAGACTTAATTTTTTTTTGTAACTATATAGCACTTATTTATACCTATAAATTCGCCATCGTCAGCTCAAGTATGCAGGTATGTGCACGTTCAAAGTACATATTATTACTAGGTAATACTATTTTCTCCGACACATTTAGGTACTGAGAAGATAACATTGTCTGGAGGCTCTGGGATGTTGTTTTATATTATTATGTTTGTAAAAGGTAGGAAGTACTGATCCGAATACATGATAGTTGATACAAAGCTACATTATTGATGCCGTGAGATACTGTTTTTCCGGAAAATACACAGTTCTTGTGCGATATGCCGCTGGAGATAAGCCGAGAATAAACGCAGTTACTGTTAATACAAATACTTTATTAATACACGCAGAAACATGGGCTTAAATTCCGTACCAAAATGGTAAAAAAACAAATAATAAAAAAAAATAAAAAATACGCCTCCCATGTCTAAAAATTAACTAAAAAATGATAAACAAGCATTTTCCAAAAAATTTTAAACTGAAAAATTACTTTTTTATTGCTGTCGGGGGACCCTTGAAATGTTACAGAGTACCTACTGTCATACTGATGTATATTTTTTTGTTATGTAAGCTCTAGACGATGATAGCAAATGCAGGCAATTTTTCAGGAAAATAAAAAAATATTACCGTTTTTTTCATGATCCATGGCTACCCCATTATATATTTTATTGTTTTCAATAGAGTCAGCTAGCCTATGTTACTCGGGATAACGCAAAGCTTCTAACGATACCACAAACATTGAAATCGGTTAAGCCGTTTAGAAGTTATGGCGGAATAAAGAAAGTCACAAACATACATACATAGGTACACTCCTTTTTTTAGGCAGTCGTGTAATAAAATAAGTAGGTTATTACCTATTTTTCTTTCTATTGAAAGAAAAATAGTTTTGTTATAATTAGGTACTTATTATAGCAAACTGACTTACGTAGGTACCTATTCTTTTTTCGTGCTTTGCTTTTGCCAGGTTGAAGGAGAAGCAAAGGTAGAAGCCGCTAAACAGCCTAATATATGTTTTTTTTAATTACATTTTTAGAACACAGATAATGTTAATTTGTTCATAATAAATAATATTTATTTTTATGAAGAATCATGCTTTTTTCAATTGAAATTCAATTTTAAACTTTATGCGTTGGAGTACAAAGTTGAAAATCTGGTCAGTGGGTCGTCTTAGGTGAACATTACGTTGCGTTTTCGTTCGTTCCGGTCACTAACGCTTAGTTGTCTTTAATTGATTTTTCACTTTATGCACTAGCGCATAAAGTTGAAAAACTATTTTAAGTAAATATGTGCGCAAACAAGTGAGTTTCATCGCTAATAAATGTCAGGTTACTAAATAAATACTGATGATGTTGTGATCCGACCGAGTTCGGTCGAGGCGATCATATGTATCGTAGCTTTTTAAATTTTAGTACTACAGAGCTCAAATTTTGTCCATTAACTAATCTCAAAAGCTACAAAATGATACCAAATTATGATAAGTGTTAATCCATGACGTTCCTAGTTCTGACGTGGCCCATCAATCCAAACATTTGGATTGAGGCGCCACCTCTATGTTCATAACTATTGAACTATTATACTTATTACAAATTCGAGAATTGATCCTACAATATTTTTAAACTAGACTACTAAAGAAGTAGGTATATTAATTTCATTTAGATACGAAAAGTAGCTCCTCAATCCTCACGAACGTTGGAGGTACGGTAATTGATTTATTTATAACACCTCCCTCAATAACTTCAACACTAAATAAGACGGTAAATGAAATGTGCATGTTGCATGTCACAAGTGAATAGTGCGCCGGTCTTCTCTTCTTATGTGTGGGAAGTAAGGTCTAACAATCAACACCCACCATTGAATATTTATTTTAAAACTAAGTAGCTCATTGCTTCATCTGGTATAAGTGTTTCTCAGAACATTATAGTTTGTGTTTGCGGTTTTGACGTGGTTTCATCATCCTTCATTGGCTCCTCGCAGATTTGGATCTTGGCCGCATTCTCATTAAGTGTGTCCGAGTAGAGCTGCAGGGTACATTGTAGCTCTTCTCTATATTGCTTCACTTCGCTGCGCAGGTCTAATTATTGTTGTTGGTCTGTTATTTGTTGCGTCATGTTGTCACAGGCAACAGTGTATGAGGTAGCGACGTCGCATCGTTCTCCCTCATAATCCGCTGTGCACTGGCAAACGGGTGCCTTCTCCTCATTCAGAGAGCAGACGCCGCCATGCAAAGAGTAGGTTCTAGGCAAGCTCCATCTTCGACACAGCTTCGCTTACCGTCAGGTGAGAAGTAGTCAAACGCGTGCCTAACAATAATAAAACAAGATTATCCCATTTTATCTTAAATGTTTTCATTTATTTAAGCATTATGGAAGACTTAGCACAGCTAAAAGAAACAAGAAATATTCCGTCAAGTTATTCCTGTACGATTGTCAAAAAAATTAAGGGATTATGTGGCTCCTTATTTACTAGATTCAATTTCTAGATTATTCAATAGTTAAGTTAAATGTGGATTGCTTTTGTAATGAAAATGTTTCGTTCAGTCAAAAGCGTCTCCATTTTGGCAAGTGTGTGGATTGGTTTCTGTTTGCAAAAGTAGGTAGGTCCATTGTCATATCAGGGGACTTCTGAGGCTATCAACTTACATGTAACAGCTGAATCTATAATTTTGTTATATAAAATAATCAGTTATTAATATAATAAACGATTGATATAATTTTAAAATAAATAATGAAAATATACTTACCAAATAACTTTATACGAAATGAGACGCACCCAACCGTAATTACTGTACTTACATTAATATTATAATACCAAAAAAACGAGAGGGGGACGTGGGGTAATGAAAAAACCTACTTAGAGAAGACAAAACGAATTTTTTTTATTTGTCGGTTTGTTCACGCTAATGTCCAAAAGTACTAAGCAGATTTTGTAAGGTTTTCAAAGATATATTATTAAATTGGAAAAAAGTTTCAAGAGTTTTTAAATTACGTCTCAATGTATTTCGGCACGTTTTGTAGGTAGGTATATCTTTTATTGTTTGTTGTTGTTGTGCTTAAAATAACCTTTAAAAAGCATAGCTTAGTTTAGTTGTCTTCGAAAACCTAAGCAGTCAATCACCAGAACATATAATAAGATAGGCTATTTTAATCAGATGTCAACAGAGTTCATAGACTGAGGCGGTACAGTGACTCCCTTTAACATATTTATGTAGGTATGCTGCTGTTTCAAATCCCGAAACTCGCATCTTTTTTTAAATTATTATCAAGTTATAACTGTGCTTTTTCCTGCTTTACCTACTGTTTTCCGGTTTTATTCGTGTTTTGCATATTTTTACAATATTTTTATTTCTAAACATAGGTAGGTACTATGATATTTAAACATGCATGTAAAATAATTTTTCAGTTTCGGAAGTAAAGGAGAAGGGGACTTCTGGGCCCAGCAGTTAACTAGTTGAAATTGATATGTAAAAAAAACCGTTACATTTTTCTAAACGAAATCACAAAATATGGTACCATGTTTCTATCTAGGAAGCGAGAAAACTTAAATTAAATTCTGAAACTAAATATCAGAATATGTATGAAGGTCGAGTGACATGTTTTTTTTCGTGGAATCGATTCATAGCGAATCGAATTCTTTTAATTTTTCTTCCGGCCTAACACCTTTGCCTGACATCAGTCAATCATCGACTGACAGATGTCACTCGTTCGTTTTCTTTCGTTCTGAGCACAGAGTACTTATTTTCCATATTTTGTTGTTAGGTTTGGTTTACTACAAGGTTGTAATTAGGTATAACCTCACTTTTACTATAGGTAGGTACACTAGGTACTTCATATAACTTGATTGCTGGATAGCCAAATTTCACCAAATTTTCAGTGAGACCTTGTTAATAGGTATATCCTCTTACAAATAAGGCTAGTTTGATTCAGTTAACACCTGGGCCCAGGAATGTACGGAGTCATTCCCTTCTCCTTTGCCAGTAATCAACTAAACTACATGACAGCTAATGTGACGTGCTACGAATTGCAGGCCGTCATCAAGACTGTACATGCGACTTACTAACCGAATTCTTGGCCCAGTAGAAATACCCTCCGAATAAATAATAGGTATGATTATCATCTGTACTACATAGGCGCCATAGACAGTCCAATTTGCAGAGGTTGCTTCGAGGCCGAGAAATCAGTCGCCCACTTCATCCTGGAAATGAGGCTGTTGCTTCGCGACATAAACAAATCCTCGGAACGTGAGGTCACTCCACGAAATCTGTGAAGCACCCAGGAGGCTTCTGTGCATTTGGACGGAGCTAGGCTGGCTAACTTAACCGGAACACCTACGAACAACGGAACGAATGGGTGTTCAAGTGCAAATAACGGAGTCTCTACTTTCCTCCACTCTATCCGGTGCGAGGGAAAAATTCTCGTCTATTTAGCGTACCTACCTATAATTCTCGTCTATTTAGCGTACCTACCTATAATTCTCGTCTATTTAGCGTACCTACCTATAATTCTCGTCTATTTAGCGTACCTACCTATAATTCTCGTCTATTTAGCGTACCTACCTATAATTCTCGTCTATTTAGCGTACCTACCTATAATTCTCGTCTATTTAGCGTACCTACCTATAATTCTCGTCTATTTAGCGTACCTACCTATAATTCTCGTCTATTTAGCGTACCTACCTATAATTCTCGTCTATTTAGCGTACCTACCTATAATTCTCGTCTATTTAGCGTACCTACCTATAATTCTCGTCTATTTAGCGTACCTACCTATAATTCTCGTCTATTTAGCGTACCTACCTATAATTCTCGTCTATTTAGCGTACCTACCTATAATTCTCGTCTATTTAGCGTACCTACCTATAATTCTCGTCTATTTAGCGTACCTACCTATAATTCTCGTCTATTTAGCGTACCTACCTATAATTCTCGTCTATTTAGCGTACCTACCTATAATTCTCGTCTATTTAGCGTACCTACCTATAATTCTCGTCTATTTAGCGTACCTACCTATAATCAACTTTATATTTTTGAAGTGAAAACTTCTTTAGCGGCGTTGAGCACTTTTCTTGGGATGGGTATAAACTGCTAAACTCGCGGCAGGACACGTGACCTGATCGAAAATTCGTATGACGGTTGATTCAAAAATGCACAATGCTAATGTTCAAGTTTTCACTTCTGCCTGCACTCCCGGAGTGCAACCCGTTGAGCGTATTTTGTGTAATTGATTTGGTAATATAAATTGCAGCTATATGTTTTTGAATAAATTTTACGCCATTTTAAAGAAAATGATGTAAAGAATTAAAAAAAAATGGTTGCCAGCTCTGTCTGCCGCAGCAGTAGAGGGAGCTGACTGTGCCACACGAAAACTAGTTTAGAACTGGCCAAGTGCGAGTCGGACTCGCGCACAAAGGTTTCCGTATAATATCTATAAAAACGGCAAAAATCAAGTTGGTTGTACGGGAGCCCCCTCAAATATTAATTTTATTCGATTTTTTGTATCTGTTGTTATGGCGGCAACAGAAATACAACGTCTGTGAAAAATTCAACTGTCTAGCTATCGCGGTTCTTGAGATACAGCCTGGTGCCTATACAAAACTTATTTAGTTACGTGAATTAGCCTACTGTGCGTTGTGACGTGTTGAATTTTTTTTTTTTTTATACAAAACGGGGAAACTCTTGGCCCAAATCTCACCTGATGGAAAGTGATGATTAGGCCGAAGATGGAAGCAAATTTCACCCGGAATCCTCTTACACAGAGGAACTGGCTATCATACCTCTAACTGCCGGAACACAACAATGCTGTTATAATGAATAAAGTCGAATTCATCTACAAAACGTCTAGTTGGTTTTTTTTTTTTTTTTTGATAGTGGCCTCAAATCGTGTAACGGTGAGGTCGCAGCGCAAAAACCCAGAAGGAATTTGTGCATTTGGGCGGAGCTAGGCTGGTTAACTTAGCCAGAACACTTACGGTCAACAGACCGAATGGGAGTCTAAGTGCGGATAGCGCAGTCTCTAATCTACTCTACTCTATCCGTTGCGGGGTTAGATTTCTATTCGGAATGGTATACCCATGGAAAACTTTATGAAGCTCTATCACGTGTTATCAACCCTAGTAACTTTCTTCAACATTGTGCACAGTAATTCTGAGAAGGGTCAAGCAATGCCAGATATTGACTGTTTGTTAAATATAATATATTATCGTATCAATCTTACATCGCTATGTGTGTTTACTTTTCGACATACACGCGGACGAAGTCGCGGGCAACAGCTAGTATTATAATATTACCCATTAATTAAAGTAACTGACACTTAAACCAGTTTCATTGGATATTTCAGATATACATATTAAGCCCATTGCTATGCAAGGCTAATATTTGCTTGCATTTTGAATACAGATATTCAAACTAAGAACCACTTATAGCAATAATACAAACGCTCTTAACTAAGTTCACCGACCAACAACGTCATACCATTATAACACAGCTAGTTCATGTTTCAAAACTAACCTCAACTTTTAGTGATAACTACTACTTTAAAATATTGTATCAACGATGTGTATTCTTCGATGTTCGTTTCAATATAATTATTAATTTCGTTCATTATAACTATATTCCATTTAAGTTCTCAAAAAGTTACTCTGAGGACACATGAGATTTGAACCAGCATCATCATCAGCGGTAAATGCGACGTCGCTAATGCATAATATTATTATCGACGTCGCATTTACCGCTAGGTACGCCAGCAGCCAGATAAATTACCGGTCGAAATGTGTTACTATAATTATTCACGTGTAGCGTGTGTGTGTGACGTACTTTTATAGAAGAAGGTCATAAGTCCAACGAGTTGTAACGCTATAACTTTTAAGAACTGAGAATGGACTTCTGACCGGTACCGTACATTTACTGGGTCACAGGAAAAATGCTGCAGGCTGCGTTTGATTGCTCCGAGAGAGATGTTTTAGTAGACAGTGTGGTTTTGCGCGACGAGGTTTGGCAATTCACCAACAAAGAAAAAATGATATACTGGATTGAGGAAACTAAACGTGATCAGTTTTCTATTGAAAATGCCGACTTGAATGGGAAAAACAGAAGAGCTTTTTATTTTATAGGAACAGAACTTCATGCAGCTGGTTTGACCGTGTCAAAAGATTTAATTTATTGGAGAAGCTTCTCTCAAGGAGCCATTTTGCAATTACCAAAGCATCAACAACACTGTGTGCCACCATTTGTTCATTCATTTACTACTCTACCTCAGACTATTGGACGTGTGATCAAACAGCAGCCAAATATACAATTGAGGAACAAACCTTGACAATCAAGTCCTGTGAAGCTCTGAAGAGTCTAATACTGGATGTGGAGGAACGCCACGGTTCAATATGTCACAACTACTGCTTCCAAGGAAATTGTTGTCAGTGCTGAGGGACATCCTAAATGCAGATAAAACATGTTCATCTCAATATGGACTAGTGAAAATGATTAATACTGGGCAACAAAACAAATCCCAGAGATCTGATTATGTGAATTGTAATCATCATGAATCACGTATACCTACATTATAGAGGTTTTTGTTCTTGACAGTTTTTCCGTCTCTTTTATCTAGTTCGCCTGCGTTTTGTAAGCTGCGGTTGATGTCTTCCTAATAAAATCCAGCATAACTCATATATATAGCATATCATAAGTATTGTCCATTTTCCTTGATATCAATTTAACAATGACGCCTAATTTTTTTTATTTTTTATTTGTGATGGGTTTGCTCTTGACCTTTATAGTCTTGGTCAGAAATGACATGCAGAGACAAAGTCTACGATGAAGCGATTATTTCATGGTGGAAGCGTTCATTGTGTTCATCACTCACATTTACAGTGTTGTTTATTTAGTTTATTTATTTATTTGGGACAAACAAACAGTAACACATAATATCTACGCAAATAATATAAACAAAGATATTACAAATGTGAAACTCACACCGTTATCCACAGCATATACAATTCATATGACTATACAACAACCAACAACAAAACAAACAACAACAAAAAGAGGACACAACAAAACGCAACAACAAGATACGTGAGTGGGGCGTGTCGGGAAACTTTTAGATTAAAGTCCGTTTCATATAATAAAAAGTTTAATAAATGTTCACAAAAGTTCATGAAAGTTCTTAAAAATTATCAAAATTAAAAGTAGAATATAAGTAGTAAAACTATACGCGATGAGCGCGAGTGTCTGTTCCCACCGATGTTAGGTTGGAAAAAAGCCCAGGGACTCGTCGTTACCGTGGGAAGCGCTACTCATGGAATTTGATGCCTCGCGCTTGTTTGCAAGTGTGCTGAGCCAGCATCTTGGCATCGTAACACCTCCCCTGCCAGATGAGCAACTATTTGGTGACCTTGACGCCAAAAGTTGCGGCTCTTCTTTCATCTTCCGATAATTCGGTGTTAGTTTGTGTGGTAATGTTAATTCTCCCAGCTCGACGGCGGCGAATGACATAGATGATGCTTAGTGCACATGTGCCAAATAATATAAGTATGTAGAATGGAATTGTCGTATGGTAGATTCCGATAGTGTCCGGTGTTTCGACTTTAATTTCATCTTGTGAAGTGATTTGGTTCTGTATTTTTCGAAGGCTGGTTAAATCCGTAGTCTTCAAGGTGAAGCTCCGTGTCTTTACTGGTGTTTCATAGTGTGGAAGAGCCATGAGTTCTAATGGTTTTCCGACTAATTTATTGTCCAGGTTTATTATACTAAGTTCGGGTGTTTTAATCTTGCAGCCTTGAGAGACGCTGACCAAAAAACTGCCTTGTAACATTACAAATCGCTCTTTACCGCAGGATAATTGAACCTTCGTACTATTGGGGAAGGTAATTATGTAATGATAGCTATCCAACTCAATCAGGGCCTCCTTAGTCAGAGAGATAGGCGTGGGTTTGCACGTTCCATCTATCTCCTGAGATTGTATAAGTTTTTGAATACAGTCTGACCTTGATGAGATCCGGTGGACAATCTTCTGCTCGCATATGTGCCAGGAATTGACCTTCGGGCATTCTGCCTCTATATACACATATTCCTGAGAATTGGACGCTATCTAAGGTGCAGTTGGTACTATAATTAGGCTGTCCTTATTTGGAACGGGACATAATTCATATAATTGATAGTCTGTGCGGGAACTTTAGGACTATTACAACTGTCGACTCTGTAAAGTATGAAGCTAGGCTAAGAACTTCGTAATAATCTCTGATGTATATGTCAATTATTTGATCAGATCTATAAGTGCGTTTTAATTTGTTTATGATATTTCTTAAATTTTTAATGGAAAGTACGGAATGATGAACTGATTTATTTTTACTAAAAGCCAATATATTCTCTATTCTGTTAATTTCGCTCAATAGTTCTTGAACATTTTCGCTTAAAATATTGCAAAAAGTTGTACAAGGTGAGCGTAGTGAATAATTCGCTCATTATCATTAGTCATATTCATGACAAAAGTAAGAGCCCTTTCCAATTTAACCTGATTTAATGAAATGTTTCGGATAATTTGATTCTGCTGTATCGTCATCTCTTTATATAAAGTAATATGCTTGTTCAATGATTGCGACAAAATTTGATCATTTTTATTTAAACTTCGTAATGCATTTTCAAATTTCAGGGCGTCTTCATTGTCCAAATTACCGCAAATACTTTTGATAAATGTGCCTAAAGGATTGATCAGACCTCTTTTAGTTCTAAACGGCCTAAAGGTATCTAATTGCATTATAACTTTATCTAACTTCGCATATAGGTGCCTAGTTTGATACGTAAAGAGGGAGCTGTCTGTCTGGGATAATTTATAAGAAGTATCTGTAAGTTGGGATTTTATAGCGTTCACATGTAGCTCGATTTCTTGAAGGTTAATGTCTTGTAAAAATATATGAAAATGGGATATAATTTTGGTAGCACCCAGATTAAAGGGTAGTATACCCGGTCCATTATCTAGCCTATCGAGGCGTATTTCTTGAGCACCAACTACGAAAATTGGCAGCAGTAATAGGTACCTGAAACAATGATACGAAAACCATCATTTTTTCGGTGGTCTCTTCAACCGTGATTTTGCGACCGGGCCACGACTTTTTGCGGTGTAAATATGTATAGGTAAATTCTTAACGACTTTGTCCTGAGTAAAACGAGGTGCTAATTTTTGCCTACTTGCCATTGGGTTACGTACGTGAACTATTTGATTTGGTTCACAGTCTAAAACTGGTTCCCTATCGACATTACGTCGAGTTATTATATCTTCGCGGCTGGATAATGCAGTATCGTGAATAATTTTATAAACTGTTTCCATTTGACCACGATGTTCTTGAATATAAGTTTGAAGATATCGGTCCATCATATTTAAACTGATAGGATTTCGAGGGTCGAAGTGACCAGAAATAACATCAAATGGCCTGCACTTTGTTAAACTATGGATGGAATTATTATAAGCAATTAATGCGTACGGTATAAGATTTCGACTGAGTTCATTTTTGTGCTGAATTTTTAGTAACCGTAGGTGTTCCAAAAGCGTGTTGTGGAAACGTTCAATGATAACATTCTCATTAGATGCATATGCACTAGTCATATGATGTTTTATATTATGCAAACGGAGAAATTCTGACATGACTCGATTGTTAAATTCGGTGCCTTGATCCGTTGTTAGATTTAAAGGGAAACCGTGATGTGTACTAAAGTGTAAAAGTGCTTTTAATATAATATTAGGTGAGGTACAATCGGGTAAAAGGTAGGCTTGAGCGTACTTGGAAAATGAGTCTATAATAGTTAAATATTTGTCATGGTCAACGGTTAGAACATCCGCGTGTGCTAATTCAAACGGTTTAGTTGGTGGGGGTACAATTCTGAACTGTGGGCGCACTGGGTTGCGGTCATATTTTGCGCATCTGCATATGTTACATTCGTTAATAAATTTTGTAATTTCGGTTTTCATTTTGGGCCAAAAAAAACTTTCGGATAATGAAAGATAGGTTTCCGTAATTCCGCGATGATTAGTCTGGCCTTCATGATATTTTTTTATTATATCTAATTGGTTCGAGAGGTCATTAATATTGGCTACTTCATGTTTAACTAGAACTAAGTTTACAGATGAACTTTCAAAAGTTTGTTGCAAGATTGGTATTATATCGAGCATTTTTTCGATGGGGCTTACTAAAATAGCAGTACGGATTTTTGGATCTTCGTGAGATTTTATAATGTTTATAATATTACTATGCAAATTATGTTCGCTAATTTCTACTGAAGTTCTTTGCATAGACTGAAAAGGTTCGGTTACTATTGGTCTAGTTTTAGAATTACCGCTTATTACTTTGATTACCAGCTGTCTCTTAAACTTATTTAAAGGTTCGTCGGATATCGGAATATCTAGAACGGGATTTTCTGCGCTAGTGTGTATGGTTTGAGAACGTGGTGAGGCTGTGTGTACTTGTGCTTGGTGTATGATATTTTGTGGAGCCGAATAAGCATATAAGGCGGACGATGAATGTTGTGTTGAATGCTGTGTATCTTTGAATGGAGGTAAGTTTGCTGTAAAAATAGGTGACGAATGTTGCATTGCAAGATTTGGTTCTATGTTCGTGGGTGAATGTGCAGTAAGAGTAGATGATGAATATATTGGACTGTTGCCTGTAGCGGTGAGAGTAGAGTAGGAAAGTGTTGGACTATTTTCCTCGGCTGATAATGTAGAGGACGTATCAGAGTGATTAACGAACAAAGACTGAGTTTCATTATGATTGATCTGAATACGTGAGAGAGCATCTGCATTAGTATTGATTTTTCCTTTTTTATGAACAATAGTGTAATCATATTCTGCTAACTTGAGCCTCCATCTTGTAAGACGTGAACCAGGCTCTTTTAGATTCATAAGCCAAATTAAAGGTTTGTGGTCGGTAACTATTTTAAATTCTCTCCCAAAAAGGTACGGCCGGAAGTATTTTGTAGCCCAAACTATTGCTAACAATTCTTTCTCGATAGTAGAGTAATTAATTTCGCTATTGTTAAGAGTTCTAGACCCATAGGCAATGGGTTTGTCCGAGCCGATAGGACCTTGAGAAAGGACTGCTCCTAAGGCCACGTTAGATGCGTCTGTAGTTAAGTTAAAATCTTTACTGAAATCCGGGTATATTAAAATGGGGTCATTTGTAAGGAGAGTTTTGCAATGCTCAAAACAGCTTAAATATTCTGGAGTTACATTAATTTTGGCACCTTTTTTAAGACACGATGTAAAAGGTTTAGTAATGCGTGCAAAATCCGGTATAAAACGTCTGTAGTAACCGAGTAGACCCAAGAATGCCTTAATTTGCTTGGGAGTTTTCGGGACTGGATAATTTAGGATGGCTGAAATTTTATCCGGGTTTGGTTTGACACCATCGGTGGTGATAACATGACCGAGATAAGGCGTTTCATGTTTGAAAAATTCAGATTTATCCATCTGAATTTTTAAATTTGAATTTCTAAGTCGGTCGAAAATGGCGCGTAGGTTAACTATATGTTCTTGCAAGGACGTTGAAAATACCAAAATATCGTCCATGTAGGTAGTACAGTTTGGGAGTCCGCGAAGGACATTGTCCATAACTCGTTGAAATGTTGCCGGAGAATTTTTTAAGCCCATTGGCATTCTAATGTACTCAAAATGGCCTTGCTCTACACTAAATGCTGTTTTCGGTATATAGGATAAATTTAGCTGAATTTGTAAAAATCCAGATTTTAAATCTAATGTAGAAAAGTACAAACACCTGCCTAACTTGTCTAATATGTCGTTAATGTTGGGAATCGGATACTTGTCATTTATTGTTTTCGCATTTAGTTGCCGGAAGTCAATGACTAATCGCCACTTAACTTTGCCAGATGCGTCACTCTTCTTAGGCACAATCCATATCGGAGCATTCCAAGGCGATGAAGATGGACGAATTATACCTTGCTGTAACATAGATTCTATTTGATTTTGTACTTCTTCTCTATGTACGTAAGGGTATCTATAGGTTTTACTATAAACTGGCTTATCATCTATGGTTCTGATATGATGTTTGATTTCGTTAGTGAAGGTAAATGGTTCCCCGTCTAGGTAGAAAACATCGGCATATTCTTTGCAAAGATTAATTCAATTGACTGTCTCTTCGGCGTTTAAATGTTCTATGCGCAACTGCGATAAGACTTCACGTGTTCGTTCGGCGGTATAGGTACGTGAGGTGGTGTCAATTACGTGGCTTATGGGAAAAGTTTCTTCATTAAAAATTTGTGCGCATATTGGATTTTCTATAGGTATTACAATGTCGGTATCCCACGGGTTTGAAATTTGTATCATGGTATGATTATTTTCGGCGAATGATATGCATTCGGTAACGTTACACCCGGAAATTGATTGCTCCTCAATATAGATGTCTCCCTGTGCAATGTTAGTAGGTACCCTAATTAATTGAGTAGTTTGGGCCGGTATAGTAATTTCGTGAGAATTTAAGCATTGAGGATTGTAATATGAAATGATAGGAATTTTTGTGAATTCTGTCTCTAAAGCATGAGTAGCAAGGTTGATTTTTGCATTCCACTTTTTTAACTGTTCGCAACCTATTAAACCATCAAAGAAGAGGAATTTGTAGAGAAATAATTTTATGGGGACATTGTCATTTAATTCCTCAAAGCAAGGGACAGTTAGCGAGTAGTAGTTTTGGGTGGTCACGTGCGTATTTGTAACTAGGAATGGTTCATAGTCCAGTGGAATGTGGGGGTAAAATTTTTCGTAGGCTTCTGGGCTAATGAAAGACTCGTTTGCCCCGGTGTCAATCAAAAGTTTAATTGGGGGATTTTTAATTTGGATATAGGGCAAATGCCGTTTACTTTGCACGTTCAACTCTATACGGGGGCATTCTTTTCTATAGCTGGGCAAAAATTTTGCTCTGCAGTGCCTTCAACGGGGTTCAGATTTGGATCAAGTTCAAGGCCAACCATACAATTACGAAGATAATCTGTATCGATAGCAGGATCAAAGTTTTGGACATTGGGATCGTATTCGTGAAAATTTAAGGTTGTATTATCGTCTAAGAGTTCATTGAAATGGGTTTCTCCAATTTGTGGGAGGTTTGGTGTAAGGTTACGTTTACCATTGGCGGCGACCTCTCGCGTCCGGCCCTGGTCCAAGCCATGGTCCGGAGCGAGACGGAATGGGACGCCGTTGCCTCCTTCTGCGAAGCAGTCATGCTAGCGAAGGAGGTGGCGGAGCGGGAGAGGAGACCCTCTCGTCCCAGCCGCCGTGGTGGACGCCGCGGGCGTCGGGGGCCACCTGGTGACCTCCGGCCACCGTAGGCGCGGGCCTGTGGACGGCGAGCTATGGGTGGCTCGCCGTCCGTCCGTCTAGTGACGACAGGCCGTGTCGACGGCGCGTTAGTGTTCCACGCGCGCCTCAAAGAGAGTCAGCAACACAGAGGGGCCCGAAAGGGCCGACGCCTGCCGGAGTCGCGGGATTATTCGCAAGAGACACCGTGGCTCCGGAACACAAAGGGCAATGAAGGAACATGGATGGGTTTTAGTCAGTAGAAGTCTGACACTCCCTCCCGCTACACCCAGAGCGGGAGGACTCATTGGATGATTTCCCATCCCTAAACTAAAAAAAAAAAAAAAAAAAAAAAAAAAAAAAAAAAAAAAAAAAAAAAGGTTACGTTTACCATTGTAGTTCATGGGCGGGAGAGTACGCGCGACTGGGTGACTAATACCACTCATAGGTGTTGGGGTATTATATTGGGGCGCTTGGTTTATTTGAGGTACTTGGGCAGCTCGAGGTGGGATTCGGAATCCAGTAGACATATTGGTAGGGGGTGCCCTAAACATTTGTTGGGTCTTTGTGGGGTTTTGAGGTCTGGGATAGGTTTGCCTGTACTGTTCTAGTGGTACGGGTAGTGTGCATAGCTGTGGAGGATATTGAGGACCAAAGGATCGAATTTGAGGACTGGGGTATGCTTGGAATGTAGGGTTATAATTAGGTGGCATGTATGAACGAAAATTTTGCAGTTGGTGAGATGAATTGCGAGCAGATGAACGGAAATTTTGCTGTGCGTTAGTAGTATTAGTTGCTTGTTCGTAAAAATTATATAGATTTTTCTTCGCGGGTAGAGGTTTATTTCTCTTTTGTAAATAGAGAACATTTAATTCCTCTTGGGCAAATTCAAGAGCACTTTCGAGAGATGAAGGTCGCATGCACCTTACCCTAGAACCTAGCGGTTCGTCTAAACCTCTCAAGAATGTCTGCAAAGCTAAGTTTTTATAAAGAGTTCTTTTTGCTTCCACAGTAGTTTCTACAGATTCGTGCAACTCGACGTACGTTATTATAGTGCACAGTAAATGCTGAACTTTTTCGTAGTATACTTGTATAGTATCATTGCCCTGAACTAAAAGAGATAGATCGGTATATAACGAAGTTTCGTCCCTGTGGTCTGAAAAGCTGTTAATTAGCGTGGTTCTTATGCCCTGCCAATCACTAGGAATTCCATTAGTTGCCAAAGTACGTGCAGCAGTACCAGTTATCTTATTCAAAATTCCATTAATCAGAGCCAAATTCGAGAGCCTACTTCCTGGTTCCGTACTGACATAAGTGAGCACTAACTCGTCGCATAAATTCAAAAATCTGGTCAAAACATTAGGGTTACCATTAAATTCTGGAACTAATCTAAGGGATTTATAAATCCTATCAGTTAAGTCTGACGAAGCCATCTGAGTCGTCTGACTCAAAGGTACTGACGAAATGTTACTTTGTTCAGTCATGGTTTCTAAGTCTAAGTCTAAGAGTTCAAGGTTACGATTGGCGTCACTTCGGGTAATCCGACGTTGAACTCGCCTACTAGGACTAAGGTCCCTATTACTACGTGGGTGAAAACTCTTGAAAAATTATAGTACACTGCGTTAAAAAAAATATAGCATCCAATTAGCAAGAATATAATGTAATTCACTTACATTTGTACTATTGCTGGCGAGCGTCGATCCATCGATTTTTGGAAGTCTCGAAGTCCGCAGCAGCAGCTTTCCCGACTGGCCTCCGTAGGTTCTTCGTCAGGACGGTCGACGAGGCGATGCCCGATTTTTGGGTGATTCACACAACGACAACACTTTCAAAGTCCTTGACGACTTCCGACTGCGCCAGATACGTGAGTGGGGCGTGTCGGGAAACTTTTAGATTAAAGTCCGTTTCATATAATAAAAAGTTTAATAAATGTTCACAAAAGTTCATGAAAGTTCTTAAAAATTATCAAAATTAAAAGTAGAATATAAGTAGTAAAACTATACGCGATGAGCGCGAGTGTCTGTTCCCACCTATGTTAGGTTGGAAAAAAGCCCAGGGACTCGTCGTTACCGTGGGAAGCGCTACTCATGGAATTTGATGCCTCGCGCTTGTTTGCAAGTGTGCTGAGCCAGCATCTTGGCATCGTAACAAACACAAAAACAACAACACAACAACAACAACAACAACAACAATCTATGCGAGTAAGACTACAAGACTGATCAAATAACTATATATCGGAATCCTTAAGTTTCTTTAACAAAGCAGAACGAAATCTATTTGCTGACACCGAGAATTAATCTAATTCTGTAGTTTCTGAACAAAAGTCATTTATATAGTGTTTGCACAAGCGACGTAGAGGCGCCCGCAGACCAGCATTGGTGCGGCAATGGGACACAGCAAAAAGAGGACGTGCGCGCACCTCTCGTCGAATAACAGTTCTTGGGACACAGTAGCATATTTTATTAGTAATCTCAGAGTAGTTTTGTAGGTCTACATCGAAAAATAGTTTAAACCTCCCAAACAGAGGCAACTTTATAATTATAAAAATTACTAGCTGAGAAACAGCCCCCTTTCATGACAGCCATGCTCAGCTTAAACGCCAATCAGCAGATTCAGTACATAAATCCCATGTTGCTAGCGAATTTGAAATTGAAACCCGCAAACCAGTATCTAAACCAAATGCTAATGACTAGTTATGTCAGCGCATACATTATATTAAATACGTTACATGTGCAAAGTGTATTTTAATGATAATATGTTATAGTTAACGCAATTTTTCTTAGTCGTTTAACAATTAACTTTCAAGGCTCTCATCTCAAAGCACACAGGCACAGGGTTACAGTCGTACAGATGCGCGAGCGCACGACGCGCACACACGCGCACGTCGGCGGCGCGCGGGTCGCCTCAAATAGGTACTTAAAATCGAACATTTAACGCAAAATGTATCGATATTTTGAATGATCGACACGAGTGTATTTAGAAGATAATATTGGGGTGGTTACTGTATCTGCACAAATTAAAGTTACCCTCTTGTATGTACCTATGTAAATCGGGCTGGTTTCTGCACCTCCACGACTAAGCGCGCATTTTGCGTGCAGGTGGGACAAATATGTCATTCGATCCACCCCAGCTCCCAAAGGAAGGCCAGCAACGCCTTGGTATTACCAACTATCTCACAGAGGGTACCTAGGTTTCCGAAGTACTAAAAAAAAGCAGTTGTCATGTCTGTGACTGTACGCAACTGTTATTTAGTCAGTCTTAGGGCTTGTTTTGTGAATCAACCATCTGTAGAGGGAAGTGCCTCTTTGGCTTGCCTACACTCACCATGTTTAGCTTGTGATGTTTGTCTCCAGTGCGTTTCCTTACCAGATTGTGTAGGTACCCAAAAGGCAGCGGCACGATGAGTTCAGGTCCAATCGTTGCCGTACGCGAACCCCTTCTGGCGAGTTCGTCTGCTGCATCGTTGCCACGGGATTCGCTGTGTTTTTTGATCCATTGAATCATTACTTTGTTTTGCATACCAACAAGAAAATATAGTTAATGAAAAAAAAAAGACAATTACCAAAGTACTTTTTTTCGATATGTCATCATCTGCCTAGCCATTTCCCAACCATATTGGGGTCGGCTCCCATTCAAACCAGATTTAGCTGAAAACCAGTATTTTACGTGGAGCGGCTGCCTACCAGACCTCCACAACCCATTAACTGGGTAACACGGTTCTCCTTGGCAAGACTGGTATCAGATTTTCTGGCTTCTGACTATCCGTAACGGCTGCCAAAGATCTCCAAATGACAGCCGGGACCAACAGCTTAACGTGCTTTCCGAGGTCACCCATCCACTTGTTTTCTATATGTGATGAAAGTAAACTCTTACACTACTAGACTAGAGTGAAGAGCCAAACCTATCTAAAATTTAAAAGGGATGGGAATGAAGAAAATTGAGGGGTTTTATTTGTTAAGGGATTGTAGAAATTGGCTGAAATAATGTGATGCTGATTGTTGCCAAAAGTATCAAATGGGCACTGCTAAGCGTCTCGTCCATACGTCGTTTGCCTAAGAACCAACAGAGGCTTTAATTTACTTTCTGTGCACTAAATAATGCATGTATTCATAATTTCATTCCGCCAAGCCCGTTCCACCATCGGACCTCGAGACGTACGGCACCGGTACATAGTGGACATCCCACCTATACGCACAAAACGTTTTGGAAATACATACATTGTGTGTACAGCTAAGGAGTGGAATTCCCTGCCGGAGTCTGTGTTTCCTGATAGCTACAACCTGGGAGTAGAGTGAATAGGTTACTTCTAGGCAAGCGTGCTCCACCTTAGACCGTATCATTGATTAACATCAGGTGAGATAGTGGTCAAACGTATGCCTATCAATAGTAAAAAAAAGAAGTATATTAAAATCATGGACACTTCAGAATTGTAAAAATACCAAATTAATTTCGTATCTTGAGGTTATAATTCAATCAAATCAAATCAAATCAAAATCAAATCATTTATTTAAATTTCTTAATTCTAAATTACACTGTAGTACATAAAATAGCAAAGGTATTAATATCACTGTCGCCTCAACTAGGAGGGTCCTGTGTTTCAGGCGAAGAAGTTCAATATTGTATACATTCTTAAAATAATCGCTTATACTGTATATGTTATGTTATCTATACATAATAAAATCGTAGAGTTGCCGTGTCTGTACATTGAATATTTTCGCATAAAAAATACATAGAAATGTCAGAAAAATGACATAGAACACAAAAAAGCAGTTTTTGAAATTCTTTTCTGTTTGTCTGTGCGTTTGGAGGAGCATCACGCATAAACCACTGACTGGATTCAAAATTTAGGTACTTCAAAATATTAAGTGATAATCGGAGTAACATTTAGTGTTTATTTCATCAAAATCGACCCACAAAATCAAAAGATATCGAATTTTAACGTTTACGAAGAAACTTCATCGAGCGCTAAAATAGGTTGTTTTCATTGAGACTCCAGGTACTTGCAATGCCATCTATTGAGAAAAGTTGTAGTTACAAATCGAGCGCTAAAAGAGGTTGTTTGTTGTTTTCATTGTGACTTCAGAGATACTTGCAGTGCCATTTGTTGAGAAAAGTTTTAGTGTGTGAACAAGTTGTGAAGAATCAAAGCAATGTTTTTTGAGTTATCTTTGAAGTAAATAAAATTGAATATGTAGCAAAAGTAAAGTGAACATATTATTATCTTATCATTTATCGTAACGTGTGAGCTTTGACAGTTCAATTACGTTGTTTACATTGTTATAAATTGTTAAAACAAATTATAATATGTTCGATAGTCGTTTTTGTTTATTTTGATTTAAGGTAGGTAGGTTTGATCAAAATCGATGGACCACATAATCAAAAGATATTGTTTTTTTTTAGTTTAGTTGGAAACTGCCTACTACATTCTGATCAATCACAGCGCCATCTATTGAGTAAAATAAAATAGCCAAATATTTTGTCAGTTTACTTTACGACATGGTCAATAGATGGCGTTGCTCATGTGACGCGTTTTTCTTAATCGCGGTGTTAAGATTTTCCACTGGGGAACGAACCTCACACGATTTTTGAACATCGTTGGAGTTAGGTAGTGATTTAGGTTCGGTATTGAATAGATCGTAATAGTCTCCACTAGGGTCGAAATTTCCAAAACTCTGATTTATTGTGGTTCGTTCGTCCGTTATCGTAGATATAATCAGATTTGTAGATCTGTTGTTGCGAAAATGCGAAGCCTTGGACGGTCCAACTTGCGGACCGTACCCTGAGCAAATAACCTTGAGCATTTTATCCCTCAATAACAGCGCAAGAGATACAATAGCGAATACGCTCAGAATGTTGAATAAAATCGTTATAAAATCTAATTTTGGTCGCTTGAAAAAAATACTTCTACCAAAATGTTCATAATTAAATTGCCTATCCATTAGTGTAAGTACAAAATCAAAATAATCGTTAGTTTTCGAGAAGATGCATGTTTTCAGTAATTTTTTCTCATTTCTGTGGTTTCGTTGTGAGGAGATTACTTAAACATTATACTTAATATTAAAAAATAAAATCTACCATTTTGAAGCCAAGATTATGTAAAAATTTAATGTATTTTTTATTAGTTGATATTTCTTTTGGATAAAGAGTATCTACTCTTTATCCAAAAGAAATATCAACTAAAGATAGAGAAATAAAAACTACTAAAGCTCCAAAAAACTGCACAAAAAACGACCAAACCAACTCGATTTTTAGGGTTCAGACGGCACAGGAGATATCGTTTTTAACCGACTTCAAAAAGGAGGAGGTTGCAATTCGGACGATATATATATATATATATATTTTTTTTTTGTATGTACACCGATTATTATACGCCGGATTCCTCTAATTAATAATAACTTTCCATTTAGTTTTAATCCTAAACGGGTTGAATTTCCCGTAATCTTATGTTACGCCATGACTGTAAACAAAGCTCAAGGACAAACTCTTTCCGTAGCAGGCCTAGATCTGACTGTGAGTGAGTTGCTTTTCCCACGGTCAGCTGTACGTACGTGACTCTTTTCCGAATTAGCAATTCACTTAATTTATATGCATACATTCCTAATCTAACTTCAAATATAGTTTACAGAGAGGCTTTCATGTGAATTATTTAATCAATTTCTACCAATCAGTGGCTTCGCCCGCGTTTCACAAATTATCTAGCTTATCTACGAGTATATACGGTATATAAGGCATTAAGTATTTAGTATATAAGGCATTAAGTCCGCCTTTGTACCTTTTTTGTGCGAAAAGTTTAAATAAATAAATAGATATTTAAATTGTTTGACGTATACTTTCTTTTTACTTTATATTGTGTTCAGAAGCAACAAGGACAACCTAACCAGTATTTTTGTAATACATAACTTAATACAAAAGAGTGGCCGTGGAGTTTCTTGCACGTTATATTTCGAGATCTACTTACGCTTTAAAATTTGCAAATATCATCATGTTTTTGACAGACGGTTTATTTGAAATAAATGTTTGAAATAAATGCTTTGAATCTTGAAAATATCTCTATCTCTATAGGTACTGCATACCTACACACGAAAAAATTCGCCATAATGTGGTACTTCAGACTATAATCTACCTCCGTGCTGAATTTCATCCAGATCTTTTCAGCCGTATTAGCGTGAGCAACAAAACCAGTCCAGTCATCCAAACTTTCGCATATTATACTTAATTAATAAAAAATAGAAGAAGATAAATAAGCTGGCATAGAATTAATCTATACTACTTATATTATAAAGCTGAAGAATTTGTTTGGTTAAACGCGCTATTCTCATGAGCTTTTTTTTACAGGTTTGAATTGAAAAAATCTTTTTGTGTTGGATAGCCCATTTACCGACCAATAGGAGCGGAGCAAAAATGAATAATGTGACGCAGACGAAGTTGCGCGGGTCAGCTAGTGTTAAATATATATTCAAAACACACCAAATACCGATCCTACGTATTGTTGACCAAATCCGTTCGCAAATAAAATGTGCCTATTGAAAGAAATTTCAATAAAAATTGATTAAATTTCAAAAAATATTCAATAGAAATTTATTTGCGAGAAATTCTCGTAAATTCCAGTTTTAACCAAGTGCCCCTTCGACAACGTCGAAGTAATACAGATAAACTTTATCTGTTGTTAAAACTGAATAAGTGTCATGAAATCCGTTAAGGCTAAATGATGATTTTAACTAAATTTTGCACTGGCTATTGTCACAATAATAACAATTCATCACCTTTCAATGGGACTTTGTATGCTTCAAAGGGTATTATGTCAAGTGGCCGTTTTGCTTATTAACACTTAACGGGTACAAACTGACCTTTTGTACGATCTGTCGGCAAGAGTTTCTTCATCTGAAGTGCCAAGTGAAGTCACAAAGCTCTTTGTCCGGATACTATAAATTCGAAGATAAAATAAACTAAAGTGTTAGTTCATTTCTTTGTTCAAGTCGTCACTTGATTGTTTTAACTCAGAAATTCATTGTCCTATTGTGTAATAATCTTAATTTGTCGAACCGATCTTGAAATGTTATTACTACTATTGTATTCAAACAAAGTCCCCTTTCCACTACTTACAGATCGATCAACATGTCCTAATTACAAATCCCAGCAATAGAACCATTTAATTGTGAGGAAAATCTGAACTCAAGAGGCTCCCATTCGATAAAATGGAAACGGGCCTTAGAAATAAATTTTACAGCACAAATATCACAGATCAAAACAAGAAATGTGCAATTTTACTGCATTCCGGAGGCATATTAGCCCTTCAAGTGAAATATTATCGTGATTAAAAGTTGGGAAAAGTATTTTTCCCCGAAGCAAAGTTATTTATTTGAAAGACACATGTTCCGCTTAATGAAACAAGTGTCGGACGGAAAATTCGAAGCATTTTTGATTCAATCAAAGCTCAAAATGCAATTTTGCTAATGAAGATGAAAATCGCATCGAATAAATAACAGAAAAAGTGTCTCTCAATTAAATTAAGAAAAAGTAATTTTGACACTTGGTGATGTAGCTGCTATTGAAAATCTTAGCAGAAGCTAATGCTTTAGAAACCGTAGAACGGCAAATGAACAATTTCCACAATAGCCAGAGTATAAATGCCACAAGTACCCGCCTTAATAAAATTGGCACAAAACAAAAATCACAAAGGTGATACAAAAAGTTCCCTGTTGCCGATGTGGCAGCAAAATCACAAAGGTGATACAAAAAGTTCCCTGTTGCCGATGTGGCAGCAAAATCACAAAGGTGATACAAAAAGTTCCCTGTTGCCGATGTGGCAGCAAAATCACAAAGGTGATACAAAAAGTTCCCTGTTGCCGATGTGGCAGCAAAAATCACAAAGGTGATACTAGTTCCTGCCCTGCAATTAATGCAATTTGCATAAAATGTGGTTTCAAGGGCGATTACCAGAAATACTGCAGAACAAGGAACAACAAAATAAAGAGTGCTAACCTAGCAAAACAACAAAAATAACAACAGCCAAATTAAAAAATCCAAACAAAAAAACCTACATCTATCTGTAGACTATATTTTCAATATTCATGACGATGCAACAATAGACTGTCAGGTAGTCTAATTTCTAATATTAAAAGCGATACAACTTTGGAACATATGATAAAATCAAAAGTTATATCTCCAACCAGGAAATGTCCCCAAACAAAACATTCATGGGTTACAGTGCTCAACATCCGCTTTAAGTATCGGATTCTTTTGATGCCCAAATAAAACTATAAAACTGCATTTTCCTAAACGTACTAAAATGGGTTTCAATCTGAACTCTACTGACGATAAATCCACTTCAAAAAATTCAAAGATATTATCTAAAATTACAATAGATAAAACAATTCCTCGAATTTGTCAGACTTATCGAAGAGTTCCAATTCCCTTGGAATCAAAGATAAATAAAAAAAGAGGAACTGGTTAAAATGGACATCATTGAACCTCTAAATAAAACATTTTCTTGGGTTTCTTCAATGGTAACCGTTTCAAAGCCTGATGATGATATTCGTGTTTGTTTAGACTTGCGTGCCGCCAACAAAGCCATCATTAGAGAAAACCATCCTTTGCCAACAATGGAAGAACTACATACTTCCTAAATTTGGTCAAGCAACAATTTTCTCAAAATTAGATATATTAAAAAAAATACGTATTGACGTTGCTAAAAGAAAACTTTTTACTCAATACAAATAAATATGTTTTCAATTAAAAAACCTGTTAAATTTTGGGGCACGAGCTTTCACCGACAGGCATTAAACCACTTGATAAATACATCAAAGTAATCGAGACGTTTAGAGCACCAGAAAGCATCGAAGAAATTCAGTTTTCTAGGGTTAATAAATTTTATCGGAAATTGGATTCTCAATTTGTCAGCCCTAACCATTAGACAGTAACTTCGACAAAAGTGCAAAAAAAAATAATAATTAAAAAATGTGTCAATAGCACGGATGTTGGAAAAAAGAAAAAAAATGTTGCATTTGATGAATTAAAAAATGTCTCTAAAATTTCTACCCTTGGTTACTACAATCCTATAGATCGTACCCAAGTTATTGCAGATGCAAGTCTTGTGGGGTTAGGAGCTGTAGGTACTTATTCAGTACGACAACAAAGGACCGCGCATAATTTCCTTTGAAAGTTTTAAGTCTACCAGACGTTGAAAAACAATTATAAAAAAAAAAAATTGTCACAGACCACAAGCCTTTCGAAGTTACAATTTGGCACAAAATCTAAACCTTGCGCGCGAATCGAGCGTTGGCTTCATGCGATGGCTTACACTCAAACATTAAAAAGTCATTTATAACCTGGCTGTCCTTAATTATTGAGTATTGTAGCCGACCCTTTATCTCGTCTGTGCACAAGCAGCAGACATACAAAAAAGTCCACTTGAAAATGAATTTCATGTCAACTAAGTGGTTCAATGTGCGCAACCTGCGGCACTTGCGTTAAAACCATTATTGAAGCATCAAATGATGATAATGAGTTTTAATAAATTAAATGCGTTTTAATGAATAATGTTTTGGGATACTTCAATAAACAACTACAAATTACTTGCCCATGAACTTTGTTTGCATGAAGGCATCTTAAAAGAAACAGATTAGTGATACTCACTATTTTGAGAAAAGAAGTTTTAGTTTAGAAGCAGTACACGAAAGTCACCCAAGCATTATTAGTATGAAGGCTAGATTACACACAAAGGTATGGTGGCAAAAAATAGACAAACACGCCGAAAATACGGTAAAAAAAAATATGTAAAGGATGTTCCTAATCCCCCAGTACCGATGTAAAAGCCGTAAATTTCCTTTGAAAGTTGAGTGGATACTGCTATTGAATTTTAGGTCCACTGCCAAGATGAAACCATATCTTCGTAATTATCGACTACTACAGTCGATATTAAGAAATCGAAATCATGAAATCTATATATTGTATCTCTACACAGGATACAATAAAAGTATGAAAAATACCTACATAATATGTTTTCGCGAATCAGAAATCCTGCTAGTACAACAGCAGATAATGACTAGTCAGGCAGACAAATCACTACTCAAGAATTCAAATCGTTCTGTATTGAACAAGCAATAACACTATTCAATACAATATTTTACTGGCCTCAACAAAACGGCGAGGTTGAGAGGCAAAATGGAGACACCCATAATCGACTCTGAATCAGCCAATGCAAAAATCAGTCTGGAAAGACGATTTGTTAAAATATTTGATGATGTATAATAGTACACCTCACTGGAAAATCTCCATCCGACCTGTTCTATGGACGAAAGTTCAGAGATAATTACCTTTCCAGACTTCAAAAATTACTACGACGATTCAGAGGTCAGAGACAAAGACAAGAAAAAAAAAGGACAAAAACAAATCAAACGAAGACAGGAATAGACGAGCTACAGGTAGAAAATTGAAATTAGTGTAAAAGTTTATGTAAAAAACAAGATAAAAGAAAACAAATTAAGTCCAGAATTTAATCCCGCACCTTATACAGTTATAAATGATCAAGGAAGCGATGTAAATATAAGGAATGATGGAAACGGGTCAAGAGTACAAGAGAAACATCGTAAACCTAAAGAAGATAGAAGGCGAATGGAAAGCTATTAATCACGAATTGGACAAAGAAGGATAATTACCTGAATAAGAGCAAAATGCCTAATACTTATATGAGCAAATGCTTAATATTGTGTTTTAACAGAATCTTAGAAATAAAACATAAACAAGATCAGCAAATGCTGTATATTATATATTCTTAAAATCTCATTAATGGCTAAGTCCAAATCAATTTGTACTTACATATTGACAGACATTAATTGTAAGCAAAATATCTAAATACTAGATATTGTAATTGTTAATTAATTATCGTATTATAAATTCTAATATGGTCATTGTACTTAAAATCTAAACGATACGTAAAAACAATGTTTGACTGCTAAATATTGATGAGTACTTTAAAAGGGTTAATGTTGTAAGTTCTAAAGTTGTCTATAGTATTTTTAAATGTTGAAAGCCTTTTATATTCTAGATAATTATGTTAGTTGTACTTATGATCTAATTATTTTATAAAAAGGAAGAGATGTGATGTATAAACAATAAACGTAGTTTGTAATCCGATGGTATCGTCGTGAGGCAGTCCCTAACAAGCCCTGCTGGCGACTAGACGGTCCCTTCGAGTTGCATACTACATAGTGTTAATTAAGTGGTTTTAATCCAAACCTCAAAAGTGTAACTAGTGATTCTAGTGAACACCGCAAACGTTTTAAAATGTTTTCTTAATTATGAAGTGTCCGTCCTATTCCAATGATTAAAATGTAAATTACAACAATATTGCTCACAGCTACCTCAAGAATATCAGAGCTCACAGCTACCTCAGAAAGCATCTACATGGCAAAGTAAGTTTTTTTTTTTAAAGTAAAGCACGCAACTATCAGTAGGTTTAATTTTAAATATTGAACGAACGCAGCTCTTTTGAGCCTTGAACACCGTGTCTTTTTCTGTAGAGTTGCCCCAAAACGTTTGTGATACACAATGTACCCACTACTTGTAAATAAATAAATAAACAATTAAGTCATCATAACTGCTTATTGTTTAATTGAATTAGTCTATCAAAACACTGGTCGAATCAACAGGGTGACATTCATATCATGGTACTACTTCTTTATATAGTTTATTTTCCTTAAAGTTACGAGTTTACGACAGATTAAAATGTTAAGTCTTATAGTTATCTACCTATACACTTGTAGGGTTCCGTACCTCGAAAGGAAATAAACGGAACCCTTATTGGATCACTTTGTTGTCCGGCCGTCCGTCCGTCTGTCTGTCAAGACCCTTTTTCTTAGAAACGCTTGGAGGTATCAAGCTGGAATTTGAAATACTCAGGAGGTCGGCGTTTATGCCGCAAATTTCCGCAAATTTTCGACACTCGCAAGGGAATCAAAACCTACAGGGTACTTCCCGTGAACTCAGAATCTTGAAATTTGGTACAAAGCAACGACTTCTAGCACGGATAAAGGGAAAATTTCGTAAACCGTATTTTTTTAGTTACATCATATAGTAAAAATATTTTTAATAATTTTAAACCTACTACCCCTTTCCTCATGAACGCGTAAAGGTATTAAATTAAAATTCATACCAAATACCTTTAAGGTGAATGCTCTCCAACCAGCCCGCAAAATTCAAATTTTCTTACTTTTTTTGCAATTAGCAGGCCAGTGCTAGGTTGTATGTTAATTACCCTAGATTGTCCTATGGAGCAGGACCAGCATGTTTCGAGATAATTTGTAATATGCTTGTCTAAAAAGTGTTCTTTTAACATAAGTTTTAAATTTTCTTTCATTAATTCTAATATGTATATGTCCCAAGGTAATTGGTTGTAACATTTAATAAAGTACCCCAAGAAAGATCTACGTACTTTGGCTAAACTATAAAATGGTTGATCTAATTTATTTCTATTATTTTCTAGTATTAAACTTATGTCTATCACTAATTTTTCAAATAGATGTCGATTTTTCCTTTCAAACATAATATTTGCATAAATGAATTGACAAGGGACTGCCATAATATTAATCTTTTTAAAGACTTCCCTAAGAGAATCGCGTCGACGTAGATTATAAATGGCTCTGACAGCACGCTTGTGTAAAATAAATATGGATTCAAAGTCAGCAGCCCGAGCCCACAGCAAAACATCATACGACTCCCGTTAGGCATTTCGGGAAGTCCTCACTTAGTGCTCCCCCAGACTACCCAAGGAACACACAATATGCCAAATTTAAGCTTTCTACATCCAGTAGTTTCAGCTGTGAGTTGTCTGTCGGTCACTCAGTAATGGAAGAATTGTAAATATAGGATTGAGTGGTAGCCCTCGGGGGGTTATATGATAAGCACCATGTCTTATACTTGCCCACCTCTCCATTAGTGTAAGCTATAAATGACGGGGATGGACATTTTGGGGTAAGAGGTCTTGTGGATATTTTTTAATTATCACTAGCCTATATTACTAGGGATAACGCAACGCTTCTAACGATACAACAAACATTGAAATCAGTACAGCGGTTTAGAAATTATGGTGGAATAAAGAAACTCACGAACATACATACATACATGTACCATTTTATTTTTTTTAGGGATTGGAAATCATCCAATGACTCCTCCAGCCCTGGGCGGAGCGAGAGGGAGTGTCAGACTTCTACTGAATAAAACCCATCCAGTGCCGTTCCTTCAGTGCCCTTTGTGTTCCGGAGCCACGGTATCTCTTTCGAATAGTCCCGCGACTCCGGCAGGCGTCGGCCCTTTCGGGCCCCTCCCAATGCTGACTCTCTTTGAGGCGCGCTTGGAACACGAACGCGCCGTCGACACGGCCTGTCGTCATAAGACGGACGGACGGCGAGTTGCTCATAGCTCACCGTCCACAGGCCCGCGCCTACGGTGGCCTCCGACGCCCGCGGCGTCTACCACGGCGGCCGGGACGAGAGGTTCTCTCCCTCTCCCACTCCGCCACCTCCTTCGCTAGCATGACTGCTTCGCAGAAGGAGGTGACGGCGTTTCATTCCGTCTCGCTCCGGACCATGGCTTGGACCAGGCCCGGACGCGAGAGGTCGCCGCCTATCGCGCCGCTTCGAGGACACGGCGGTGCTCCGCCCAAGCGGGGCACACCTGCACAGTGTGCTCCACCGTGTCCTCCGGTCGATCCTCGCAGTGGTGACACCCGGGTGTTTACTCCCGCCTGATTCGGTGCAGGTACCTCCCGAAACATCCGTGTCCGGTGAGGACCTGCGTCAGGCGGAAGGTGAGGACGCCGTGGCGCCTCTCTAGCCACTCCTCAAAGAGAGGACTTATCGTCACTATTGTGGCGTGCCCTGCGCTGGGTTGCGACAGTCGTTGTCTCCATGTCGCCATGAGATCACGCCGGAAGTCTGTCCGCTGCGCGACAATTTGCCGCGTCAGCGGAGTTTCCCCCCGGCGTAGTACCTCCACGCGCCACTCATGCAGGCGCGCGAGGTTTATCGCCTCCAGATCCCATGGCGGCAATCCGGCCAGGAGACTCGCCGCTTCGCACGAGATCGTGCGGTACCCGCGGGTCAGCCTTACGGCTACCACCTTTTGGGGCGCGTTCAAGTAGTGGGCAGCGCACCGCCACAAAGAACGCGCCCACACCGGGGCCCCGTAAAGGGCCATGGACCGCACGATCCCCGCGTATAGCCTTCGGCAGGAGGCGTTTGGTCCCTACAGGTTGGGCAAGAGCCGCCTGAAAGCAGCCCCGGCCCGCTCCAGTTTGGGTGCCAAACGTCGGAAATGCTCCACGAAGTTCCACCGGCTGTCGAGGACGAGCCCTAGGTACTTCAGCGTCAACTCGACGCCGATGGAAACCCCTCCTACCATCAGCAAGGATCCCGACGGTGGCGCATTGCCTCGGCCATGAAAGCACATGGCCTCGGACTTGTGCAGCGCCACCTCGAGACCCAATTGCCGGATCCTCTCCACATACATGTACCCTGAAAACATAACACTCCTTTTTAGGCAGTCGTTATAACACGTTTATATATCGGTTCTATTAAATAAATGAGGTCAGTAACGGTTTTCCCTAAGGAAACAATGTTAAAATTAGAATCAAGTAATCATATTATGAGAGTCCTATCAAGGATAGGAATTAAATGCATGTTGTTACTTGGCAGGTATTTCGTGAATCATGCTGAAACGGAAATCTATACGTAAGTTTGTATGTTTGTAAGTTTGTATGTAGGGGGTAATCTCAGGAACTACTGGTCCGATTTGAAAAATTCTTTCAGTAGTAGATAGCCCATGTCTCGATGAAGGATATAGGCTACATATCATCACGCTAAGACTAAGCAGAGCCTAGCATTAATGGAAAATGTGACGCAGACGAAGTTGCGTGGGTCAGCTAGTCTATACTAATAATATTATAAAGAGGTAAAATTTGTTTGTATGTTTGTAAGTTTGTATGTAGGGGGTAATCTCAGGAACTACTGATCCGATTTGAATAAATCTTTCAGTGTTAGATGGCCCATTTATTGAGGAAGGTTATAGGCTATATATCATCACGCTAAGACAAATAGGAGTGGAGCAGTAATGGAAAATGTGACGCAAACGAAGTTGCACGAGTCAGCTAGTATTATATATATATAATAATTATGTACAAGCTAGTCAGGAAATGGTAAACTTTTACTTTACAAGAAAAGTTATATAAAGCTCTCTTCCTCTCTCCTAAATTTAAAGTTTTGCTGTGCCCGGCAGGGTCCATAATTGTTTCTATTTATTCATTTTACTATCTTGGGTTGCAATAAACAATTTGAGATTTGATTTGAAGTGTGATGTTGCAAAGTTTTTCAGATGTGGGCAAAACCACACCCCACAGTACCATAACAATATTTATAATCAGTTGCCTTATATTATATACCGCGTGTATCTGACATCGACGCACAAACGATTTCCATGGGTCCAGCAGTGCTATTCTGTAACAACATTTTCGTGTCTCGACAGCGGAATCCGAGGTGAGATCAAATTCGTATAAATATACGACCTTATGATGTGTGAAATAAAGCTCACTTTGTAAGCTTAGTCACTCAGGTGAAGTCGTTATCGAAATGGTTATTTACAGAATAGACTAGCAGGGCATGATTCTGGACACCCCAGTGTTGGAATTTTTCGTCGGTTCTTTTCTCATTTTTTCATTTTTTTCAAGAGTACCACAAATAGGTATCAGCTCAGCTGAGCTAATATCTGCCTATTTGTGGTTTTATTCAGATTGCTGTTTTAGTGAAAGTAGTTAATTAATTTTTTTTTTATTAAAAATCTCATTGGGTTAGGTCAGAATAACGATTATTAGCAGTCTAAAGTAAAAAAAAAACCTTGAAAAAAATGAAAAAAGCCGACGACAAATTCTAAGTCTGGGGTGTCCAGAATCATGCCCTGGACCCATGGAAATCGTTTGTGCGTCGATGTCAGATACACGCGGTATTATTACCTGACATCGTCACACCTGCTAAAACATAGGCATCCTATGCGTAACGAAATGACGTTAAAGACGAGAGATTAGATAACGGGATCCATATTTTTTTTAAATTATTGTAAATAACAAAAATAAAATTACAATACAGTTGATCCCGCTTACCAAGATCCGCACAAACCGTCATGTTACGACAGTCCCTGCAACCCGATGTATGTTTTCAAACTGTTTTTCGGATGCTAAAGTTAGGGAGAAGCAACCATACTACGTTGTAATAAGGCAACAGTTTTTAATGTTCAATTTGTGTCCAATCGGGTTTACCTGTTTTTAGGGTTCCGTAGCCAAATGGCAAAAACAGAACCCTTATAGATTCGTCATGTCTGCCTGTCTGTCTGTCCGTCCGTATGTCACAGCCACTTTTCTCCGAAACCATAAGAACTATACTGTTGAAACTTGGTAAGTAGATGTATTCTGTTTTTCACACAAAAATAGAAAAAAAAAACAATAAATTTTGGGGTCCCCATACTTAGAACTGAAACTCAAATATTTTTTTTCATCATACCCATACGTGTGGGGTATCTATGGATAGGTCTTCAATGAATAAAATGATATTGAGATTTCTAAAATCATATTTTTCTAAACTGAATAGTTTGTGAGAGAGACACTTCCAAAGTAGTAAAATGTGTGTGTGTGTCCCTGTAACTTCTAAAATAAGAGAATGATAAAACTAAAGAAAATGTATGATGTATATATGTACATGTAAACTAGGTACCAGCGAAAATTGGTTTGAACGAGGTGTAGTAAGTAGTTTTTTTTTAATACGTCATAAATCGTATAATACGATAATGGTACGGAACCCTTCGTGCGCGAGTCCGACTCGCACTTGGCCAGTTTTTTTATATTTCTGTGGGTTTACCGCATCTCGCGGATAATTATATACTTTTTGGTCCTGAAAATTTGAAAGTACCTACCTACAAAAAAAAAACATACGGTTTTTTGTATTTACATAATATTAAATCCACAGATTTTTACTTGACATTTTTATGAGAACAACTTTACAAATAGCAATTGTGTGTGTAAAACAGATGAAATTAAACCCTATGCATATACAAATAAAGACGCCAAGAGCGCGCGTTTTTGCCACGTAACAGATCTTAAATTATAATAAATTTATTAACAGAATAAATATTCATATTTCTAATTAAATAACCTACTAAGCACACCAAGTGCGTAAACGGTTGAATTTGAACCCTAACTTAGAGCAAATAAAGTCGCCACGCGTGCAAAAACTATAATGGTTTATTTTGCGTCGGGTGGCAAAACAGATTTACCAATCACACCAAGTTGTGTAAACAGTTGAATTTTAACCTTAATGCTGATAAAATAAAGTCGCCACGTGCGCAAATGCTATAATGGTTTTATATTGTATTTAGTTCAACCCGTCGCGTTATCCGTGTGGTTTTTATAATAATTACTAGCTTCTTTCTGCCCGCGACCTCGCCTGCGAACTTTTTACGAATCGACACGAAAATGTACCTTACCTGTAGGCTGTACCATTATAGGTAACGCAACTTTTTATTATTGCAGTCCCTTTTAGTATCGGATCAGTAAATTCATTTTTAGGGTTCCGTAGCCAAATGGCAAAAACGGAACCCTTACAGATTCGTCATGTCCGTCTGTCTGTCCTTCCGTATGTCACAGCCACTTTTCTCCGAAACTATAAGAATTACTATGCTGTTGAAACTTGGTAAGTAGATGTATTCTGTGAACCGCATTAAGATTTTCACACAAAAATAGTAAAATAACAATATATTTTGGGGGTCCCCATACTTAGAACTGAAACTCAAAATTTTTTTTTTCATCAAAGCATACGTGTGGGGTATCTATGGATAGGTCTTCAAAAATGATATTGAGGTTACTATTTTCATCTTACCCCCCATAATGTAAACTTCCACCGAAAATTGGTTTGTACGAGATCTAGGTAGTAAGTGGTTTTTTTTAATACGTCATAAATCGTAAATCGCAACTTTTGCTTGTAATACAATAATACTTACCTACAAGTTTGTACGGAACCCTCGGTGCGCGAATCCGACTCGCACTTGGCCGGTTTTTTTTATTAGTATTTGAAATGGGTTTCCTCTTAACTCTAGTCTAGGTCAGAGATGACGGAGACAAAGTCTACGATGGAGCTTACCCAGAAGTAGCCTGTCCACTCATTTCCAGAAATTCACGCGTTGAAACAAAAACCAGTGCAAACAAAGCGCGAGTCCCACTTTCACAAGGGGTTCCGTGCTATATCATTCCGTATTTACGAAAAAAAAAACACGTTTCTTGTATGGCTTGGCTCCCTTTAATTTTTAATTTAATTTAATTATTTGTTGTTATAGCGGCTATAGACATAGGTAAACATTGTGAACATTTCAAGTGTGTACCTATTACGGTTCCCGAGATGCAGCCCGCTGACAGACAGACGAACGAACGAACGGACAGACAGTGGCGGTTTAGTTGGTTACTCTATAGGTACGGAACCCTAAAAAGTATACTCGCTTCGACACACTTATTGTATAGATCGTGAAAGAGCCGGAAACGGGATTGTGGTTGGATAGTAGGTACAGTCGCCAGCACATCAAGGTACCCGAAACTGTCAAATTTTACCAATCAACTTTGGACCTTGTAACTTAAGTCGTTAAGTTGAAAATCTATTGAAAAAATTAGACAGATTGTTGAAGCTTGATGTGCTGGCGTCTGTACCTATACCCTTTCATACTGTCTCCAACTCTCCAGTATAAAAATCAAATTACCATCCCCGCTCACGTTAGTAATTCATTAGCATTAGGTGTAAGTACCTAAATAATGTAACAAAATAATAAGTAAGTAATAGATTTTGTGATTGTGTAGATTCGTTTACGCACTCGTACCACTGTGCATAGTGTGTGAAAAACACGATCCTTGGTTTTTTTTTTATTTTCAAGTAATCGAAAGTTTTAATCATGTCTGGTACCTACGAGAGTTTAACACCGGCTTCGCCAGTTCTGGATTTACACTAGAGTCAGTCGGGGCTACTGCCCAGCGCGGCAAAGGAGAAACCCAAACTCCCATAGAAACTTGGGCCCGGCGTTACAGGGCAGCAATTTGGCCATAATTTAGGGCATTTAAAAAGGTTTCACGAGCCCAATTTTCACGTCTCCCAGAAACGGGCAAATGGGTAGTCTCAGACAACTTTTTACCATATTTTAGGTTATTATTATTAAGTAGGTAACTAGCTTTTGCTTGCGACTTCGTTCGCGCTTATCTCTTTTTTTTTCCGTTCCCGTAAAGCCTAAAGCCTTCCTTGTGAACGTGGCCTTCATATAAAAATAATAATCCAACTCCGACTAGACCAGACCAGAGATATAAAGCTCGTTCAAACAAAAATAGATAAAAAGAAATACCTACATATTTTTAAATCAGAGGGGCTAGCACGAATACGTTAACGTAAGTGAATTTTGAATATGAAAAACTACAACCCCATAGTGTTTTGGTTTAATTTTATGGGACATACTTACACAATTAAAATCACTTTAAAATATGAATATGGTATCTAAGTTATGTGCGAAACGAGTATTGTAGCTATGGTAAAATTTTACGTCACGTTACTATACGTCAAAAATATTCGTACTAGGCCCTCTGGTACGGACGCACGCTAGGAAATATTATCAAAGGAGCGTCTGGAGTCTATAACGATGTGCAATCACAGTGCATGTGCGTTCCAAAGTCCTATATATACTTTGGAATGCTCATGCACTGTGCTGCAGCGCCTACACCCTATAGCGATGAGGTTTTAGGTACCTACATAAAGTCAGTTCTCAGGATTTCAGTTCCATTATGCTGAGGTTTTCAGAAAGATCACTTCTGATTTTGAAAACTATATTTATTAGACAAGGCCGGGCCACTTACTTCACTCCGGGCTTGCATTTGTTAATATTGCATTTTATTGTTAAAGTTTTTATGAATAAATCCAATTGATTAATCTGAGATTGCATTATATTAAAATAAAAAGTAGGTACTGTAATATACAATATTCACTCAAAGAGATAAACTTTTGTCGAGATACTTTCAAACATTACGTACGAACAAATCCTAGTCGAGTAGAGGCTCACCCTCCATATTTGTTTATGTAGATTTGCGACATGCATTTATTAACTAGCTGATATTTTGGAAATTGATACTTAGAAAGTACATCAAATCACTACAAAAAATAAAAACATAGTCACAAATAATGTAGGTAGGTATTTGTTGTCTCATTCGATTAAACATAGCAGAGGCCAAAAAATCCGAGTCCAACCAACATCAGTGGCTAGGAGAAAAGATAGAGCATTACAAGGTAGCAGCCGCATTCAGTCAGGAAGACCAACTAAACTAGAAAAGAAGAAATCCGTGAGACCTCACAGTATAAGTATTATAAACTAGATGACCCCCACAACTTCGTCTGCGTCACATTTTCCATTAATGATCCGCTCCTATTTGTCTTAGCGTGATGCCTATAACCTTCCTCGATAAATGGGCTATCTAACACTGAAAGAATTCCCCGGGGGCTTTGCTCCCGTTTTACCCGCACAGTTCTCGTTCCCGTGGGATTTCCGGGATAAAAAACCTTTGTCCTTCCTTGGGTCTCAAACTATCTTTGTACAAAATTTCATCAAAATCGGTCCAGTAGTTTCGGAGCCTATTCAAATCAAACAAACAAATACAAATCTTTCCTCTTTACAATATTACTAGCTGACCCGCGCAACTTCGTCTGCGTCACATTATTCATGAATAATATTGCCAAAAAATTAAAAAAAAATGTTAGAGGTGGACAACCCTTATCACATATGGGTATGAAAAATAGATAGTAGGTAGCCGATTCTCAGACCTACTGAATATGCATATAAAATTTGGTAAAAATCGGTAAAGCCTTTTCGGAGGAGTAAGGTAACTAACATTGTGACACGAGAATTTTATATATTAGACTAGCTGACCCGCGCAACTTCGTCTGCGTCACATTATTCATGAATAATATTGCCAAAAAATTAAAAAAAAAATTGGGGTGGCCTACCCCTAACATTTAGGGGGATGAAAAATAGATGTTGGCCGATTCTCATAGATACCGGATAAGCACTAAAAATTTCATCAAAATCGGTCAAGCCGTTTCGGAGGAGTAAGGCAACGAAAACTGTGACACGAGAATTTTATATATTAGATAAGACTAGCTGTCCCGCGCAACTTCGTCTGCGTCACATTTTCCATGAATTCTCCGATCGTATTTGTCTTAGCGTGAAGATATATTATAGCCTATAGCCTTCCTCGATAAATGGGCTATCTAACACTGAAAGAATTGTTCAAATCCGAAAAGTAGTTCTTGTGATTAGCGCGTTCAAACGAACAAACTCTTCAGCTTTATACCGATGAGCCTACTGTGCAGGGATGTGCTGGTTTAACTGTGTACCTACATTTTTAATTACTAACATTAGTTACAAGTAGAATTCTTGTTACTAACATCATTGCCGTGTCTATGGACTTTTATGTCTGAAATAAATGTTTTTTTTTTTTTTTATAATATTACTAGCTGACCCGCGCAACTTCGTCTGCGTCACATTTTCCATTACTGCTCCGCTTCTATTTATCTTAGCGTGATGATATATAGCCTATAACCTTCCTCGATAAATGCGATATTTAACACTGAAATAATTTTTCAAATCGGTCCAGAAGTTCCCGAGATTAGCGCGTTCAACCAAACAAACAAACAAACTCTTCCACTTTATAATATTATACTAGCTGACCCGGCGAACTTCGTTCCGCCTAACAGTTGTTTTTTTTTTTTAAATGAATGTAGCCTGAGTTATTACTCCTAATTACATCAGCTACCTGCCAATATAAGTCTCGTCAACATCGGTCCAGCCATTTCAGAGATTAGCCGGAACAAACAGACAGACAGACAGACAAAAATGGTAAAAAATGTTATTTCGGTGTATGTACGGTATGTACCGTATATATATTCATATACATGTAGTAAAAAACGGTTATTTCAATACTACAAACAGACACTCAAATTTTATTTATATGTATAGATTATAGTAAAGAGTTACAGACTAGCTGACCCGCCGAACTTCGTTCCGCCTAACAGTCGATTCTTTAATTTTTTTAGTTTTGTTTTTTCTAAAATAAACGTGGCCTAAGTTACTCCTTCCTTATTATATCAGCTACCTGCCAATAAAAGTCCCGTCAAAATCGGTCCAGCCATTTCAGAGATTAGCTGGAACAAACAGACAGACAGACAGACAGAAATTGTAAAAAATGTTATTTTGGTGTACCTATGTACCGTCTATAATTATATGTATAGATGTAGTAAAAAACGGTTATTTCAATATTACAAACAGACACTCCAATTCTATTCTTATGTATAGATGTATAGATATAGTGTATATAGATTTAGAAAAAAATCAAGCAAAAGCTAAATATATAACGTAACTTAAACATTATTTAGGGTTAGGTATAATATCTGCGCCATGGTCCAGTCTTCAGATAACATAAGTAATTCTAACTTTCAGACTTTTAACTAGCGTTTGATGTTTTATTGATCATTACCTATCGACTTTAAAATTCTAAATTCAAATAATTACCTATGTAATTATACGTACCCATAAATTTGATAAATGTATCTACTTGCGTTACTCTATTTTAAGGCTCCTTTTCCACCAAAAATAATGTATTTACTTACGACTGCAGTATGTTTCTTATCTTGTGTTTTGTTGTGTTATGTTATATGCCATACTTACTTAAATAAGACTGACTGTTACTACGTTTAGATTGTAAAAATACTAAGCTAGCCGTTATTTTGATAAAATAAAAAATATTTCGTTTTGTATTTTACATTAGAGTACGCAAGAAAAACCATTTTAGTTTTATTATTATTTGTAGTCGCAACAAGTGTAGTGTGTAGGTACCTGTTACCTTCTTACCTAATAAAATTTAGTTTGTTAATTCGTTTTTTTTTTTCACAATCAAATACGGAATAGCACCGAGTAATTTTTTTTTTTATATTAAAATACTTAATCACAATTTCCATTAAGCATTGCCATACAACGTGGCAATGCTCACTTCCAGTCGATAGCGATGGGGACAAATGTTTTTGACGCCGTATTTTAGTTAGGAGTTTTTTTTATTCTATTTTAAGTGTATAATGTGTATATAGTTTGTTCTTTAATAATTACTTATTGGTAGGTAGGAGAAGTATTAACGACGTTCTTCAGGCATTTGCTTACTTATTACCATCAGAAAATTATTGATGTAGGTACATAGGTACCAAAACCGCGTGTATCTGACGTCGACGCACAAACGATTTCCATGGGTCCAGGGCATGATTCTGGACACCCCAGAGTTGGAATTTTTCGTCGGTTCTTTTCTTATTTTTTCACTTTTTTCAAAAGTACCACAAGTAGGTATCAGTTCAGCTGAGCTGATATCTATTTGTGATTTTATTCAGATTGCTCTTTTTAGTGAAAGTAGTTAATTAATTATTTTTTTATTAAAATTCTCATTGGGTTAGGTCAGAATAACGATTATGAGCAGTCTAAAGTAAAAAAAACCCTTGAAAAAAATCAAAAAATGAGAAAAAAACCGACGAAAACTTCTAAGTCTAGGGTGTCCAGAATCATGCCCTGGACCCATGGAAATCGTTTGTGCGTCGACGTCAGATACACGCGGTTTTGACATTAGTAAAATACAAATTTATTGTCTACTAGCTTCTGCCAGTGGCTTCGCCCGCGTGATCCCTAGGGAACATGTTCCCGAGATTAAAAGTAGCTTATGTGTTATTCCAGACTATAATCTATCTTTTTTCTAAATTTCATTAAAATCCGTTAAGCCGTTCTGGCATGATTGAAGAACAATCAACCAAGCTTTCACATTTCCTTTTTTTTTTTTTTCATTTTTTCTATTGATTGAAGCGTGATGAAAAGTATATAGTATACCTGCTCAGGAGTATGAATAATAATTGTACCAAGTTTCGTTAAAATCCGTCGAGTAGTTTTTGTTTCTATAACGGTTATACAGACAGACAGACAGACAGACAGACAAAAATTTTATTGATTGCATTTTTGGCATCAGTATTGATCCCTAATCACCCTCTGATAGTTATTTTGGAAATATATTTCATGTACAGAATTGACCTCTCTACAGATTTATTATAAGTATTTTTGACTAAGTAAGAGAGTAGCGGGCCGGGATGGTTGGCGCTCGTTGGCTGATATCATGATGATCTATTCATTTTATTTTAAGAGGAAATCTTATTTTTTTAATCAAATAAACTTGCAACTGCGCATGCTAAAAAGATATCAAAACTATAGGAAATATTTAGTGTTGGGGGCGGCACTATGTTTAAATCCGGCGCAAGGCCGGAGACAAGCCACCCGCGGGCCGGCCTTGGCCTTATCTCTTGTGTAGTGGCGGCTTCGCTATGACTTGTAGTTCTTTTTTAACCGACTTCCCAAAAAGGAGGAGGTTATCAATTCGGTTTTATGTTTTTTTTTTTTTTATATTTGTTACCTCATAACTCCGACAATGATGAACCGATTTGAAAAATTCTTGTTTTATCTATACTTGCAGATTGGTCCCACTTAAATCATATCAAAATCGGTTACGAACTTTGGATTTTAAATCGAAATACCTGGAAATTGACTATTTAGATGATTCTTTGATAATCGAAATTGCGTATTTTGCTTTTCTGCGATTTTGCAGTGGTGTTGTTAGGTGTGGGGCACCACTAAAAAGTGATAAATAAAAAACTTTTTACAAAAAAATACACTACAAAGTAAAAAATAACTTTAATTTCGGAAGTCGGTGTTTTTGTTACTTTCTTCGTATTTTGACACCGACTTCCGAAATTAAAGTTATTTTTTACTTTGTAGTGTTTTTTTTTTGGAAGTCGGTTGTATTTTTTTGTAAAAAGTTTTTTATAATAAAAATATATCAAAGTTTTATTTTATTATTTGAGATGGGTTTTGCTCTTGACCTTAGTCTTGGTCAGAAATGACAGAGACAAAGTCTACGATGGAGCGAGCTTACCCAGAAGGAGCCTGTTTACTCTAACTTTGAAGAGATAAGGGTTGTAAGCGTTCGGAAACACAGACGCAGGCAGAGAGTTCCACTCTTTTGCTGTCCGCATTATAAAAGACGTTTGAAATCGCTTAGTAAGAATTCGTGGAATAGCAACAAGGTAGGGATGGTAAGTTGCAGTGCGTCTGGATGTCCGATGGTAGAAGGGGGCCGGTGGAATGAGGTCGTGGAGTTGTTGGACACACTCACAGAAGTACAATCTGTAGAAGACCGACAAGCAGGCAACCTTGCGGCGATGAGAAAAGCTGTGAAGCTTGGCATCCACCAGTTTTTCGTCGCCGATGAGCATCTTAGCTCTGCGTTCCACCGAGTCAAGCGCGGCAAGCTGGTACTTAGCTGAGCCATCCCAAAGGTGGCTGCAATCTAAAATCTGTATCTGCTTCATTATAAATGAAAAAAGAATCTTATGTAAAAAACTACGAATTCCATTTTCTGTTTATTCCATTAACTATAAATGGTCTGTACGTATGTAACCTACCGTTCCACTAATTTCTGTTGCTTAAACTATGATTGGGACGCGAGATATGTTTTTTTTTCGAATTTTTCGTTTTTATCTTTTTATTCACTTAAAGCACCGTATTAGTTCTTGATTACTTATACTTTCTATTATGGGTAGTACTAAACCAAAACATTATTCTGTGTTATCCAAAAGTTATTGCAAATTCAAAATTTTCTTCAGGGCTGTCACTCTTTTGTATCCGAAAAAATATTATATCTAGCGTGGCTGTGGTCGTCAACGAACTTAAAGCTGTAGCCTCTCGTCGCTGTTTCGTAGACGAATTAGGGCCTTGAATCAAATTCTTTTAGTCATAATAGAGCAATCTCGACTGATAATTTTAGGAGTTAAGACTTTAAAAAAAAATTCTATCTTTAAGTATTTTAAGGAATAGTGTAAAACTATTGACAAGTTTTATAATTATAGGAATTTATTGCTTATTAATTGTTCCATTCTAAGGCTGAATGACGATTCTTTTGCCTATTTCGAGCAACGCAACGCGACGATGAATACGAACGCAGCGCGTGTCAGCCATAGACTACTATATAATTATATACTGAGGTGTCAGCATCAGCAGATATCCCCCTCATCGCATCGGCCGCCCGATACGAACCCTCCCGCATCTCTAAGATCCGCCGCCCGAGACATACCTACCCTAGTCACCCTAGTCACCCCCGATGACCCTATCACTCTCTTACAAGAGAGTCGCAAAGACACTAGCACAACAAAATCAAGACGTCCATCGTTCCGCCCTCGCCGCCGAGGCCCGCCGCGATCTTCTCATAAAACTCCACCCCGTCCCTTGCTCGAGCTAGCCCGCGCCGCTGAGCCTGTAATTTTAAATCCGCCCCCAATGCCCGATCCAGCAGTCCCTAGCTGTACCCCCCCAGCGACGCCCTAAGCCGAGGTCCGTACCCCATAGGGGGTGCCTTTAGCGTGTAGTCGCTTAGTTTGTAAGTTTTGAAACAAGCCTGGCTGGTGGCTTTAATTCTATATTAAGGCCTCACAGGCAAGACCGGTTAAGCAGAAGCCAATCTTCTCAGGTTGACCTGCGAGAGGCATATCAAAAAAAAATCAGCAGATATTGCTTCGAACGTTTTAGATAGTTCTGTGACCAATAGGATAAATAAATAACCCTACCGACATGTGAGTATTACCTACGAAAAGCATTTTCACTGTTAAGTATCAAACTGGCCATAAGTAATGTGTGCACAACTTAGTCATTCCATAGAGGAGGTAAGTACCTAATATATCGGGTAGTCATTCGCTGTTGTCATGCTCACGTGCTGCCTTCCTCATAAGGCAGTATGCGCGATAAGCTCTAGCAAACCGCTAATTAATGTAAAAAAATAACGTTTTTAGGTGCATAAAATATTATTTTCAATTCGTAATCATTTTACTAATGACCTGCTTTTCAAAATAGGCTTATCTATCTAATTAGCACGTCCCAGACTATCAGGTTTCCCGTTCTTATCTGTAGAATTATTCCACAGTACCTATGACAAAATTTTCCTTGTTTTGTTTAGTTTCGCAAATCCTCTAAAAATAGAAACTGTAATCGTTGCAGGTAAAATTGATAATGACTACCTATTATTCTAAGATCCCAGAGCCCTCAGACTTTACTTACGTACCTACCAGCTATTTCCTCACTAAAAATATGTGTGAGATAGAGTAGTATAGGTATGTAGTGTGTACTGAAGAGACCTTCTTGGTCGTACTGTCAGTCAATAGAGCTTTGTAAGGATTAATGAAAAATAATTGGATTCAAATAAAGAAGAAAAGTGTAAAATGTAGATTGTTTCATGATTCAAAGGAGTCATGTGTTAGCTTTCAACAGAGCAAGTGCTCCGGTGATTAATATTTAAACCCAATCGTTGTTTGATTTCGACCAATAATAGCCTTAGCGAGAGTAGCTGGGGCATCACAGTACTACGAAGGTGAGCAATAGGATTACGCATACCTACTAGCTTGGGCCGACGGTCAATTTATTTTGGTGATGTCTAGAACGTATTTCATAACACACGAAGGTAGTTTTGCACCCTTCCAATTCCTGACAGACTTTAAATGTCTTTGTTTACATCTAGTAAATAAACTAGCTATGTGTCATGCGTACGACGACCAGCTCTTATACTTAAGGTTGCTTTTTATTAAGTAGTCTATTAAATTACAATTTTTTTACAATACATATTAAAAAAACCATTACAAATTAGTCTTCAAGAAATATATTTTAAAAATCAATCAAAGAAATATATAATAAATTGCCCGTCATCGGCTCAAGCTAGCAGGTGTGCGCATGTTCAAAGTATACCTAAGTACATACTAATATCTAAGGTACTATTCTCTCCGACACATTTAGGTACTGAGAAGATACTTTTTCCCGGAAAATATACGGTTCTTGTGCGATATGCCGCGGGAGATAAGCCGAGAAAAAACGTAGTTATAACTATAAAAACAAATACTTTATTAATACACGCAGAAACATGGACTTAGACTCAAATCTTAATTTGTCATGCGTAAACCGTTAGCGGTTCCAATGTTTACCAACTTTTTTAACTGAAAAAACTTAAAGAAGAGGTCCTCAAATAGACTCGTATTTTTTTTATGTAGGAGGTTCTGGATACCCACGTGTTACTGTTGACATAGATTGTTTCTCGTTACTTACATGTTTTTTCATTGGAAATTTAGCAGACATTTTAGTACAAAATAATGTCTGATATACCTTTTTAAAAAGGTCTCAGGTACAGTGACTTACCATATACGTTATCTTTCGTTAAATCGGACGAATGGAATCGATACTATCGATAATAGTGCCTTGTATACACAAAAGAACCCATACGGGTTTTCAGTTTTTCAGTTTCAGAGAACGTTTACTCAACTATTTTTCAAATAAATAAGGAATTTAAATAGAACTACCACTATTTCTTTATCTATTTCTTACTTATTTCTCGCATTTAACACAGTACATAGTAAAAAAGGGATAAAGTATATTTTATTTCAACAACAAAAACGAAATAAATACTAGGTGGGCCTACTACGCCATGTGGGGGTATCATAATATGAAAGAGCGCTATGTCACAATATAAATTGGATATGTGTTCATTCTCGAACACTTTTTTATTTTTTTCCGTCTCCCACCCCCTTATCTACGAAGGGGGTTACATTACTTTCACTAGCGGTCAAGAGATAGCGCTGATCTAAACTTGCAACATATACGCCCATGAAAATTTAAATAACATTTCACGTTTTGTTTGATGGTACGGAACCCGCGTCCCGCGGTGTGCGAGCCCCCTCGCTCTTAAGGTGAATGCTCCAACCAGCCCGCGTAATTCAAATTTTCTTACGTTTTTTGCAATTTGCAGAGTAGTGCTAGGTTGTATGTTGATTAAAATATTATTCGCGGCTGTATGACATAATATATGTAGTTACAGAATTATAATCATCAAAATCATCAATACAACGCTCTAAGTTCATAAAGCTCTAGGAATGACTTTTTCTGTTTTTTTTTTATTCCTAGGCCTTTATGAACTTGGAGGGTTGTATTGGTGATTACATATGTGTTACAGCAGCGAATAATATTTTAATCAATATACAACCTAGCACTGGCCTGCAAATTGCAAAAAACGCTAGAAATTTTGAATTTCGCGGGCTGGTTGGAGCATTCACTTTAACTGGTTTTTTTTCTCAAAGTTGCGGCGCACAATTTTGCATGCATATAAATATGGGTATAATATTCAAGAAACAAAATTGTAGGAACATGGAAAATGTCAATCAGGTTGACGAGATATTTTGAGGTAAAAACACATGTGACAGTCAAGACTACCACTAACAATGACTTAATTATGTGCTTATAAATGTATTAGATTTAATTTAAAATAGGTAGTTCCTATATTAGTTTAAAAATTCAAAATTGATTGTTCCTATAATAGTTCCTAGGTACCTATATTTCTTAAATTATTTACTGGAAGAAAGTGAAAATAGGAACAGTGACTAGTTAATTGTGAATGGTAATCATTGTTCTCACATGGCGACATTACCTCTAAACATTTCAGCAATGGACAGTTTGGGGCCCCATGTTGTTAACATTTTTGTTTGTTTAAGATTCCTCTACCCATGTATACCTAAATGTTATGTCATACGCCACGATTTTGAAATAAAATCAAAATGGCGGTTCGGGGCTATGCCAGATCCCATACAACAAATGTTGGAATTCCTTTGTATGTTGCATTTATAAACAACTAGCTGACCCGCGCAACTTCGTTTGTGTCACATTTTCCATTACTGCTCCGCTCCTATTTGTCTTAGCGTAATGATATAACCTATAACCTTCCTAGATTAATGGGCTATCTAACACTGAAAGAATTTTTCAAATCGGACCAGTAGTTCCTGAGATTACCCCCTACATACAAACTTACAAACAAATGTTACCTCTTTATAATATTAGTATAGATTTTTTAGCAGCCGAAGCTAGTACCTATTTTTTTTCCTTATTAATATATATTTATATATCGGCTGGGTTAATTAGGATCCCTTATCTCCAATTTTAACAGGAAAGAGTTACATGGCACCACCAATGTAGATGCCTATATAAAGCTGCGTATGGACAGAAACTAGCACATTGCTTTTGTGTTTTTCGAGAGTTTATTACTAAATAGTAGTACAAGATGTGGACGCGTGTGTTGGCATTGCTAGCCCTGTACGTGGCATCGGTGCACTCCTTCTCCTGGGGTAAGTACAAGAGCCGTGAACAACTATCATTGTTTGTAATTTTATTTAATTTTCATGGCTTAATTATTAAGCCATGAAAATTAAATAAAATTAATAATTACCAGAGTCGTTCTCATTTAATTATCTTTTTTTTAACCTTTACTGTCCCACTGCTGGGCAAAGGTCTGCCCCGTAGCCTTCCAATTTCCCAGTGTATTGCTTTCTTCGACCAATCCGTCATGAAAGCCTCCAAGTCGACACGCCAGCGTTTCCTAGGCCTAGGTTTAGCGGTTATTACACTATGCGATCTATCGGGCCCGATATCTGGGGCGAGTGTAGTGTAATAAGAAACAGGGAGTAAGGACACTGCCATCGGGCGATCGCGTGGCTCCGATCTCCCTTATCTGTCTATCACCAAGTGTAAGTAATATACTCAACCAAAAACATTCCGAAATGATTATGAAGAAAACCGGCCAAGTGCGAGTCGAACGGGCGTGCTAGGGGTTCCTTACCCATCATGTTATTACTATAAACTTCATGAAGGTTTCCCTGTAATATTTAAAGAACTATAATACTTATCTGCTTTTTCTCTAAAGACTATAGACAAAAATAGTCTCTCAGCTCAGAGGATAGCCGTGGTCGTATGCATTCTAAGATCCCACATCCCCCAAATTCTCAATTATAAAATGTGTGCATGGTGTCAGGATGTGCTCTGAACACAGGTATACCCGCTGTGCTAAAGCTATAAAAAATCATTAACTGTCTTTATTAAAGTCCGAGTCTTTTTAACCACACTGCACGACAAGATTTTGAGCTGAGTCGACCGGATTTTACGAAGTATATTTATATAAGGGAAATACGTCATCAAATTCAGGAATAACATCAACTTTCGGCACTCGAATTTACTATGTAAAATTTGTTTTCGTAGCTATATTATACGATAAGTTTGTGAGAAGTATCTTAAATATAGAAGTTACGGTCGCTCAAATCGCTTCAGTCTACTTAAAAATGTGTCTTAAATATGTACTTCACTTCTCAAAAAGGTAGTAATTAATTTCAGATTTTGTTATTAAACTTGTTTGATAAGGACGAGCGTGGCAGTTGAGTACTTGTCATGCTCACACAAACTTTTCGCTGATGGTGGCGCGTGTGTTGGATCATTTGGTTCCCTTCAAAATGGTTGAGCTAGATGGTGCTGATAAACGCGTCATGTTCGTGAACGGGCGCCGTCAGTTGAGACTGGTCATCTCTTACCTGCCACTGGCTTTTTTTTTTAATCTGTGCACGATGTATCACGATTCCGCTATTCACTGTCTTTGAGTGCGGACGCGTGTTCGAGTCGGTCTACATACTAGTGCCTGATTGGTGGTCAAGTGTAATTTTAATTCTCTGTCTTTCCTTAAGTGCTTATATGGTCTGTTAACGCCTTCGGGGCGTGGCTAGAAAGGGACATGCTTATTCTGTGAATCTGACATTAAAATTTATTTCGGCTGTTTTTGGTGATTGGCGAGATTCGAACTGCCGGCCGCGCGCGTTCGGAGTAGTTGAGTGTCGTCCATGTCTCCACTGAGCCATACGAACATTGTGATTAGCTGCGAAACTAGCGGACCATACGAAGCGGTATCGGCTACGACGCGCGGTGACGTCACTGTGCTACGCGCACTATCGCCTTTACTTGCTACGCGCATTCGACACCTGCTACGCGCTACGGTCAAGTGCTACGAGACGTCTATCTGCTACATGGGTCACCTGTACCTCTACCATGAGATGCCATCGAAAACTTACTCGCTATCGTTGAAATCGCTAGCGTACTAACTTGGATCGAATAGTATTCGATAATGCGGGCACCATGAGTTTTATGGAGACTTACGCAGGCGCTAACGTAAGCTCGATAGATCGCGTCGTCAAGCTAACTTCACTCTACTCGTTAGAATGCTTCAATACAAATTTTGTTTCTTTTTTTCTCACTAATAAGAAGAGAGGACGGCTTGTAAGCTCAAGATATAGTGTTATCGCTATGCTTAAAATGTTAAGACAGTCGATATCATAAAATAAAACCGACTACATAGAAAAATTTACGGTTAGTGGACAACATAACTTAATTAGTGGTTATTGAATTTTTATTCCTTAAAATAGGTCAATGTCGTCTATTTAATTTATTATAATTATAACTTTTTTTTTTTGACGTTGTGTCACTGAGCTGCGTTGGGTTGTGTGGTTTGAAAGTTTACTATAGACTAGATATTATTTAGATTATTTTAAACAATGCCAACCAGTCTCACAGTTTCAATTGTTCGTGAAGTTCATGGAAAGGTATGTTTCTGTTTTCTATAAAATTATTTTGTTTTTTAAAACGTGTTATAAAATTACAAAGTTCCTAAATAGTTGCCCCTCAACGCAGGTAGATATACCAAGCCACTCGAAACTTTGAAAGTATAATAATTCAGCTAAGCTCAAGTGTTTAAAAATAATGGCTAGTAGCTAAAATAGATATAATTAGGTATATATACTATAATAATGCTCTTGCAGACAGTAACTATTTTGACTTTGTTAGACTCAAAAACGTACATAATTTTAGTGTAAATATATGTTTCACTCGTCAAAAAGCTAGTGAGCTACGTTGCTACTATCGTAAGCGTATTCTTCGATAGCGTCTGTCGAATTGGTGACTTATGGTACCGTTTGTATGGTGACAGCTAAAAAACGTTAGTGACTATCGAATAGATTACGTGAAGTTTTAAACCTATCGAAATCTATAGTGCTCATGGTACGAATTTTAATTCTTTCAGTGACCGCTAGGGGCGCTGTACAGTATGTCATACAAATAATTTACGGAGATGCTAGCGAGTTTTGGCTGCGTAAACTCATGGTAGAGGTACTGCTCGTGCCGTTGTGCTGTCGAGCGCCTTATACCTTATAAGTAAATAAATTAATAACATTATGGCGCTCATGCAGCGTTCTCCGCCCAATAAAACAGCAAAAAGTCCTATGGCTATGGCGACGGACCAATCGCAGTCTGTCCCAGACATAACCCAGGCGGTGAATGACCCTGAATTCATCAACACTGGCGCTCGTTATAAGCGCCCGAGGCTGGACGACTCTTCGATTGACCAATTAGAAGAATTTAAACTTGAAATCAAGCAAATGTTGACGTCATGGAAGCACGACCAAAATGACGCTGTATCGAGGATGCTGGCAGAATAGACGGCGCTAGTCACAAAACTCGTTTCTGACGTGGCAGAATTGAAAATACAAAATCTACAGATTCAAAAGACAAACGAAGAGATCGAGAAATCTATCACTACCACCAGTGAATTATACGATGATATGAAGAAACAAGTAAACATGCTGCAGGAAGAGTGCAGAGAATATAAGAAATATGCGGAATCCCTGGAAAGAACCGTAAGAGATCTTCAGCATAAGTCGCGATCCTCGACTGTTGAGGTTCGTAACATTCCCTTACAGCCTAATGAGTCGACTGCAGCTCTTTCCAACAATTCTAACGAATATTGGAAACACTGTTAATTTTCCAATACCTTCAGCCAGTATTCGAGACATATATCGTGTCCCAGGCAACTCGCCCAACAAATCAATTGTTGCAGAGTTTACGAGTGTGAAATTGAAGACTGAATTGATCTCCCGTATTCGTACATTTAATAATAATAATCCAAACAAAGACAGCAAGCTTAATTCGCAACTGATAGGACTCCCAGGACAAACACAACCCGTATTTGTAGACGAGCATCTGACCCTATCTGCAAAGAAACTTTTTTACATGGCAAGGCAGTTCGCTAAACAATATGACTACAAGTTTTGTTGGTCTACCAATGGAAACATCTTCCTACGCAAACAACTGGGACATAAACAAATACTTATAAAATCGGAAACTACTCTACAGGACTTGCAAGAAAATAAATGACTATCACTCGCATCAGTAACAGTGTTCTTCTTCTATCGCCAATTCATATCTTTTTAAAATGTACAACATTTCTCTTTTTATACTGCATGATTTAATTCTTTATAATGTTTTTAATAAGCAAATATTTAAATACTCACGGTACTAAACGACACACACTTAAACATTCGCAATCCAAACACACACAAATTCCATCCAAACATACCATTCACCATACATAGGTACCATTCGCAATCCACACACACACAAATTCCATCAAAACATCACCACCACACTATTGCATATTACAATCATAAAATATTTAAAAGCTCATCCGTTCGTAGACGCTTGTGCCTACATTATGTCTATTTATTCAAGTCTTACTTAGAAAATCGAAAACAATATGTGGAAATTAAAGCGAATGAAGGAAATACTCAGAAAGTTTTCAAATCAGGGCTTAAGCTAATAAAACAAGGAGTTCCACAAGGTTCAATATTGGGACCAATCTTTTTCATTTTATTCGTCAATGATTTAATTAGCTACATGATGGGACTAACTGATACTGAACTTGTGCTTTTTGCTGATGATACGAATGCTATTATAGCCGCTAAAGATGTCGATACTCTCATCAGTAAAGTAAATAATGCTCTTGCTCTCTTTCATCATTGGTTTGCCATAAATAATCTCAAATTGAATGTCAGTAAAACGAATGCCATGTTATTTAGGACGACGTCGAGAAACAAAGACAAATTGGACATAATATTGAACGAAAATAAAATAACATTGGTAGACAGCGTAAAATTCTTAGGTATTCACATTGACGAAAGCCTTAACTGGAAAAAAGAATTGACAGCTATAGAAAATTCAATTAGCTCAGCTTGCTATGCCCTAAGAAGTCTTCGTGATGTGATCGCTATTGAGCAATTGAAAGTGGTATATTACTCACTTGTAGAGTCAAAGCTTAGGTACAGTATCACTTTATGGGGAGGTAGTTACGCGTACAATATAAATACAGCTTTCGTCATACAAAAAAGGGCAATAAGAACCATGGTGAGGATTCCACAGTGGGTATCTTGTAAGGAATACTTTAGAGAGCTTCAAATACTAACGGTCCCTTGTTTGTATATTTTAGTTCTTCTTAGTAATCTTATGAAAAATCTGCAGAATTTCGAAACTCTAGAGGAAAGAAGTAAGCGGGAAGCTACTAGGCGTAGGGACTTACAAAATAAAATCCAACCACATTTAAAAGTAGTTGGTCATGCTGCAGGTTATCAATCGATAAAATTGTTTAATAAACTACCAACTAATTTAAAGTCAATTTACAACCTTAATCAGTTTAAGCAGCAGTTAAAATCATTTTTGATAGAAAAGTGCTATTACACCCTTGATGAGTTTCTCTGTGACACATATAACTAGATTTTAAATTATTATTATACAATTTTTTATTTGACATTATATTTTTATTTGGACATTTGCGTGATGTGTAATTGCTTCTATTTGTGGACATTGGTGTGGTAAATTTTGACTTTTATTTTTATATATATATATTTTTTTTTTCTTTTAATTTTTGACATTATTATTATGGTTTTTAAATTTTGACATAATTATTTTTCGACATCTGAGTTACATATTTTGTTTTACCACTATTTATTTTGACATCTTTTTATTATTATACATTTTTTAATTTTTTTTTTTTATTGACATTATATGCATTATACTTTTGACATGTAATATGATAGGATAATTGATTTATTTGTTTGATATATATATATTTTTTTGTTTTTGAATTCTATTTATTGGAAAGTGTAAATGTATTTTTTATTGTCTGATTAATTAATTTATTAGTATTATGTTTTATAGTGTAACTCTTTTAATTCAAATGTTTTTATTTTAATGTGAAATTTCGACACAATGTAAAAATTGTTACTGAAATAAATGAAATGAAATGAAATTTATTACGGTACTCAACAACATTAGGTTTAACTTATTCCACAAATGGCTAATTTAGTTGAAAACATAATCACTGACCTGGACGACATTGAAGTCGCGAATTCCTACTCATGTTCTCCGGTTGATTGCAACAAGTTTCTAAATGGTCATAACAGATCTACTAATATTCTACAATATATCAATATACGAAGCATAAAAAAGAATTTTGTAGAATTATTAACATTGTTACCAATGATTAAAATAAACTGTGATGTGCTTGTATTGAGTGAATGTTGGCTGAGCAAAATCACAGACTTACCCATATTGGAGGGCTATAATTCTCACTTTACAAAGCAAACAGGAAATCAAAATGAGGGCGTTGTCTTATATATTAAAAATCATATCCAGTGTACAATTAGCGAACCTGACTTCATAAATGGCAATTGTCTTACCTGCCAAATTAACAACGAGCTAGCTATCATTGCCATCTACCGATCCCCCTCATACAATACGAGACAAGAGTTTGAGCTCTTTTTACATAGTCTAGACACCGTATTTACTACCGTTAACAAATACAAAAATGTTTGTCATATTGGTGACGTCAATATAGATATCACACCCTCCAATATGGATGAACGTGCCGCCAGCTATTTAACCCTCAATGCTACTCATGGCTCATTACCAGCACATTCTCTTCCAACAAGAATAAACTCCTGTATGGACCATTATCTTAAAAAGTAATAAAACTACAACTGTACTTATCTTAGATTCCCACATCACGGACCACCTTCCACTACTTGTTAACATTGACGACACAAAACCGATAAAACAACCCGTCCCGGCCTATAAAACTCCTAGGATAGACTTCCCAAGTGTCAAAACAGATATTGAAAAACAAGATTTTTTACAAGTAATAAGTACAGATGACCCTAACGTTGCTTCCACCACTCTAATAAACACAATTCAAAATATAATTAATTTGCACACAAAAGTAATTAATGTTCCTAAACGAAACCAACACCTGAAACCATGGATCACCCCCGGTTTATTCACCACCGCGACAAACTCCACAAAAAACCCCAAAAGTCACCTGATAACTTAATCCTACAAATTACTTATAAAAGGTACCGTAACTATTGCAATGGGCTTCTTAGAAAACTTAAAACATTACATGACAAACACGAACTAAATAAAGCTATACACAATCCCAAAGCACTTTGGAATAAAATAAAAGACATCACAAACACAAAAAAGTTATGTGCACCACTTACAGAACTGCTGACTGCCAAACCTGATCCAAAGTCTGCAGCTAACATGGCTTGTCATTTCTTTCCCACAATTTTAGCTGAGTTAGCCTCCAAAATCACTGCACCCTCGCAACAGCCCATCATGCAGAAAACTCCTAATAATTCCTTTGTTATTCTTGAAGTGAATGAATCAGAGGTAGAGTCCACATTATAAACCTTAGGCAAGATAGTGCTACTGGCTGGGATGGGATACCGCCTACTCTGCTGAAGGTGTGTCGAAATGCCCTTGTTCCTCCAATAACACATATCATTAACATCTCTATCCGGAAGGGAGTATTCCCAGAACCTTTCAAGAGGGCCCTAGTCCATCCGATACACAAGAGTGGGGCCAGAGACTGTGTCAACAATTATCGACCCATATCAGTGCACTCGGCTCTCTCTAAAGTTATGGAAAAGTTAATAAACGGCAGACTAGTAAATTATCTAAACAGATACAAAATTAACTAGACGCAAAGCATAAATGCCTAAGTATTTTCCTGGATCTAAAAAAGGCGTTCGACACAGTCTCTGTTCCCACCCTTCTTAACAAACTAGAAAGTATAAGTATCCGTGGCAAACATCTTGAACTCTTCAAGGATTACCTTCAAAACCGAAAAATGGCTGTTAAAATCAACTCATGCCTCAGTGACGAAGAAACTATCATATACGGAGTCCCGCAAGGCAGCGTGCTTGGACCCACACTTTTCCAAATTTACATCAATGACCTATGCACGCTGCCTCTACATAAACCACAAATTTTCACCTATGCCAATGACATCGCAATAGTGGTCTACGGTAATACTTGGAGTGAGGTGAAGAATATTGCTGAGCAGTCCTTAAAAACTGTTATGAATTGGCTATTACATAACCTTCTTACCCTAAACGTGGCCAAAACAAACTTCGTTCCCTTCTTCATTAATTATAGGAATAAGGCTCCACCAGATTTTCTTATCACGGCACATACTTGCTCTGATCCCAGTACTTGCACATGTGAAACGCTTACCCGACTTAATCACACGAAGTACCTGGGTGTAGTGATTGATGACGGACTGAAATGGTATAACCAAATAGATAACACTGCTTCAAAATTCAGAAGACTTATCTATATATTTAAAAGTCTGAGACATTGTGCAGATACTAAAATCCCAAAAATAGTTTATCTAGCACTCTGCCAGTCCGTTATCACCTACTGCATCCCGGTATGGGGAGGGGCAGCTAAAACCAAGTTTATTGTCGTAGAGCGGGCACAGAGAGCTGTCCTTAAGGTGATGCTTGGCAGACCATTCAGATTTTCTACTACTGAATTATATGCGGACTGCAAAGTTCTTACTGTGAGACAGCTCTTTGTCCTTCGAGCCACTCTCAGAAAACATAAACAAATACCCCCACCAGATCCTACAAAGCGCAAAGCCAAAAATGTGTGTCTGACAATCCGTCACAAAACTGCATTCGCTAGGCGTCAGTTTTACGTTTTATGTACCCTAATTTACAAAAATATATGTAAAACGATTCAGATAGCTGGGTTGAATCACCACCAAGTTAACGGTACTGTACAAAGTTGGCTACAGGATCAAGACTACACTCGAACAGAGGAACTCCTGCAAGTCCAGCAATAGAACAATGAAATAAAAACCTGTTCTCTTGGTGGTATTTTTTCTCTATATGTGGAAAATAAGTATATTCAGCACATATACTACACAATCTCTAATACATAAGTACACCCTTACGTAGACGCTTAACACTACTACAGACACCTTCACACACACACCATTACAGACATGCTTTATATGGACATGTCAAAAGCTTTTGATCGTGTAGACCATAAAATACTGATAAGTAAACTTAACGCATACGGAATAAGAGGAAATGTATCAAATTTAATAGAGTCTTATCTTTGTGACAGGCAACAAATAACAACAATCAGTAGAATTTGTAAAAAAACCGAAATAACATATAAATCTAGCCACAGAACGGTAAATTATGGAGTGCCACAAGGTAGTGTGCTCGGGCCGCCCCTATTCATTATTTACGTTAAGAGTCCTATTACGAATCGTTAATGCTCGTTTGCAATAGACGAAGTTACGTTGGTTTGCGTTGGGAGTACATCTATAGTCCGCGAAACAATTTTGATACTTACTAGTCTGAATAGGATTATAGTTTTTTTGGGCGCTCGCGCGAGACTGAGGAGCGCGCGCGCTGAATTGACGCAGAATATATAGTACTTTAATTTTATTTATTGTAATTTTGTTTAATTATATTGACAAACGAAAACTAATTAAACGTATTCATTGTAGATTGAAATTTTATATCATATTAATTTATTTGATAAAATTGTTTTTATTTGGAATATAATGGACGCTGAATCAAGACATTTCTGGCTTAAATTAGGCTTTCTTTACGTTTTTTTCCGTGAAAACTCAAGGAATTCAAAGAAATTCTAGAACTCCAATAAACAAGTAAAACATTCAACTTACCTTTTAATAATTTTAGCTTTTAAAAGAATTGATTGTAACAATGTGAATTAGACCGTCAAAGTTCCATCGCCGACATTTTTTCTTGCAAACTGAGATCGTAAAATATTTATAGTAAATTACACGAAAAGAAAAATGAAAATGTGTAATTCTAACTTACAAGAAAGAGACTGGCACTATCGTTATTCAGGATCAAATAATTAAAATATCTTACTGCTGCTGATAATTACAGCGTCAAAAATCATGAATTTCCGTAAAAAATGTAATAGGACTCTTAACGACTTTCCGACAGCATCATCATATCCCATGACAATGTTTGCAGATGACAGCACTTTACTTTTTAATAATGACGACGTAAGCATATTAGAAGCTGAGATTAATTCTACTTTAATATCAGTGGTGAATTGGCTGCAAAGTAATAATTTGGTTATAAATCTTGAAACAACAGTGTTAATGAAATTTCAACAAAGAGTAAATCATAATCTAGACTTAAATATTAATTACAATGACAAACCTATTAATGAAATTAATGTGACTAAATTTCTTGGACTAAACATAGAAAGCACTATAAAATGGAATACACATATTGACAAAGTATGCAGTAAGCTAAATCAACATTCCTATGCTTTGCACATGTTATGACGGCCAGTCGAGCGACAGTCTTAACGGCGTATCATGGTCTAGTGGCGTCTACATTAAGATATGGAATTATATTTTGGGGTAATGCCACTGGTAAGGACATGGTATTTAAATGCCAAAAAAGGTGCATAAGAGCTGTATTTAATCTGCAGACAACAGACAGCTGCAAGCCGATTTTAAAAAATACGAAAATATTAACCATGCCGTCGTTGTACATTTTTGAAACGTCTATGTTCGTCAAACATAATTTACATAAGTTTGTTCGAGTAACTAGTCAGCGCCGTAGTGATCGGTTACAAACAATCGGATCTAGTACTGCATTATACAGACACAGTATTTTTGTAATGGCTCCAAAGGTCTATAATAAATTACCAAAGTGTATAAGGAGTGAACATAATGTCCGTAAATTCAAAAGCAAATTGTTTTCATTTCTAATAGATAAGATGTATTACTCTATCGAAGAATTTTTAAATGATAAAATATGACATTATCAGCCCTTTAATTTAATTACAATTGACATGCATGTAAAAATGAATTATTATTGACTAATTTATATTTGGATAATATTTACTATGTGAAGATTTTTTATTTTTTTTACAATATGATTAAATGTGACATTTAAAATAATTTTCCATTGACATACTTGTAGAAAACGAATTATATTTGATTAATTATTAGTTTATAATACATTTAATTGACATTGTTTACTCGAGCTTGACCTTGTATTGTATAGTTTCGGACTGCTAAAAACATAATATATTTGTACACCAATTTCATTGGTAGGACATAGAGCTCTACTAGAATATTTATATAAGACCAATATTGTAATACCTGTGTTCACAAATAAAGATTGATTGATTGATTGATTGATCACTGTACCATACACAACGTCACTCTTTTACATATTATAACCTATTATCATACACACACATAATACCTCAAAATTTGAATACAATAACCCCAAAATGTCCTTATTGTTAATTTATAAAACCCATATCTTGTACCCTGCATTGTCAATGACTATTTTCTGTAATGTTTGAACACAACATAAAAGGTTTTTGGTGCCACAGCGACTGCAGAATCACTGACTCCCAAGTCACAGGATCACCTAGTTTGGGAGTCAGGGTTTACCTTATCCGTATGACCTTTAGTTAAGTAAGTTAATGTATCCTAGTTCTAAGCAATGTTAAAGGTTTTTGTATGAATAAAGATTTTTATTTATTTATTATTATTAATTTCACGCGGAATTTTCTTTTGTTCGAAATTAAAATTTAGAATGTGCTCGTGATTCAGAAAAAAACTATTAGACGAAAATTATTGCGAGTTTTAGATTTGACTAGTTTCCGTCCGCAGCTTCGCCTGCGATATTAATATTTTCATGGGTTTTGATTTTTTGACGGAATACTTATTAAGATGAGTAATTAATCTAAAAAGTTATTAAAAAAGGTGTTTTGACACTCGCTCTTATTTTGACATTCCAAACAGACATTTAAGTATGTAGTACCTGAGTATGTTTGGAGATACCTATGTTTTTTTATATAAAACGCCCAGTAGACTAATGGCTGACTAATATTACAAAAGCATGGAAATATTAATGACTATGTTTTCAGCGATTCATACCTATTAGTACAGATTAAGAATGACTAATATTGAGGAGCTCGTGGCTAAATAACAACAGCCACAAGGGTCGATCTTCAAGGTTAAGCAACGCTTGCCAAGGTTGGTCTGGGGATGGGTGATTATCTTAACATATCGAGTTTCTTCTGTGCATCGGACGTGTTGTATTATGGTTTAACACAGCCTTAAGCTACCAGGGCGCTTAGACAAAGTAACAATTTAAAAACGATAACGAAGTTAGATAAGACTAAAATGTATGGGATTGACATAAGCCGCGTTAAGTCACGTGGTCAATCGACATCGTTATCGCAATTTGGTAGAAAATGTTATATTTCATAACGAAACCATAAAGTAACGAATCGTTATCGTGTTTATCCCATACAAATGCGTAGACAAGCAGCACTTTCAGTGTTCGCCTTCGCCTCGATCGTGATCGCCAAAACAGATAACGAAACGAATGTTAAAACGTTGTAGTTATCGAAACAATATGGCCGGATTTCATTCGGCAGCTGATTTTTGACATTGTTTGATGACATACTCTTAGTATTTATTCTGTGTTAGGGGCATTACTGCAGATCAAATAGATTATAAAATGCATTCTCTACGTCTATTGTGGGCTGCACACAATGAGAACGCCTGGGAGTTCAGTCCACAGTCGGTCTGACTGTACCCGACCTTGTGATCCAGCAAGAGGCCTCGCCAGGTCACCATGACTGTAACATAAACAAACAAAGATTCAATATAAGTACTTCATTGTTAAGATCGCGTCATTGTTTACAATACATAGGTACTCATGAATAAAACTTGGATTTACTTACGTTTCCATATACTCAAGCAGCGTTGACAATAATTATTGTTCGGGACTTGCTCGCACTCTTGATTCCATGTTTTATCACTAAAAATTAAAATAGATTACTCCATTATCGTTTGAACACCAGTCACTTTTAGAAATGAGTCTATTTTAATTATCATTAAGTTTTGGCGACGATCTAAAAGTAATAACACTATTCACTTACCACACTAAAAATATCGTTTTTATTATAACTTAAAAACAATTAAACGCAACACTCACTGTCTTATTATTCTTATATAATATAATACTTTAACTGTATTACGTTTTATACATCGGTTTTTTCTATGGAAGTCCCGCCCTAGAGTACAATATTTTCGTTTTTTATCGAACAAAGAATTCGACACAACGATCGCGACCATAGTTGTTGCATTGGCTATGAAATTTTTGTCGTTATCTCAGAGACGATGACGAATTTAGATATCGTTTCGGTACGAAGTGATGTTACTTTGTCTAAGCACCCAGGCGTTCCGAAATAATACACATACCTTCCTACATACATCCACACTTGCACTCACATTCATACTGCAAAAAGCATTCACACCTTCCTTTTGCAGCAGAAGTTAGGGATGAGATAAACCTACTTGCAAATATCAATACCAGGGCTTGCAAGTACGAGTTTGTAAAAATACGGGGGTCGGAAACCAGGTAATATTTAATACGAAAGTATTTTGAGCCAAATGCGTATTTCAGTCTACTAGGCAACAGCCCCCGAGTTAGGCATACTTTCATAGGAAATTACCCCCCGCGTGACTTTATAAAAATAAGGAGCACAATCGCATCTGCAAATGAAAAATACTTTGAACTTTCAAGTATTTTTTTCTCATAAGATAATTATCTCTTATTGCTAGGCACTACGAATCAATTTCCTATGCAAGTATTTTGACATCGGACGTTCAAAGTACAGCCGCGTGCAGCGAGGGGCTCGTGGCGTTAGCGGCAACACCAAAATACTTGCCACAGGAAACTGATTCGAGTCCCTATACAAATTAGGATCAGAATCGCATCATCGAAAAATATACTTGGATATTCAAAGGTTTTTTATTTGCAAATGCGATTACATGTGCTCCTTATAATTAAGAGGAAAATGGATCAATTTCCTATGAAAGTATTTTCGAGCTCTGCCTGAGCCCGATAGCGTAGCAAATACTTCCATACTTGCATTCCATTTTGCTGCCTCGTACCAGGGCGCTGTACTTTGAAGCAAAGCCCTGGTTTACAAACCTCGTATGGTAAATACGTCTCATCCCTAAGCAGAAGAAAAAAAAGCATCTGAAATAACTTATTACAAATATCCGCACATAACCAATTTTCATGCATTAATAAAAAATAACCTGATGCATAGCATGCTGAAGTTTTTTTTTAGTTGATGCCAAAGTCCTACATTTAGTTGACATGCGTACATTAATGTATACTGGGTATTCTGTATGGGTTTCATATAGAATGCAGGATTAACATTTATGATGAAAATATCAATACAAAACTCTCAATATTTTCAATAAAACATAATATTTTTGAATCACGAGCTATTACTGGAATCAAAAGTAGCTCACAATTAAGGACCCATTAGTTTAAATGTTAATATATAATCCGTGGTGCTTGGCAACTGGGCCTAACCCAGTTGTATATGTCCCTTGGTGCCTATTGGAATATAGAATTTAAAAAAAAAAAATCACGAGCGTATTCTGAATTTTAATTTAGAGTAACTAACATAAAAGAATAGGCGTGAAACGCGGCAATTCGGTCCGATGAAATTTTTCACGTAGTTTTATTCCTAATGTCTAAAAACCTGTTTGAATTACATGAGAAAATATAAAGAATAATTATCATTATTGCATATTGTCTTTCATACCTGAAACGTATTTTTCTAATTTCTAATAATCGATTTACGACAGTTACTCATTTATATTAATCGGTTAGATTGAAGTTTAAAAATGATCGATTAGCATAATCTTTTGGTACACCCACAAAATTAAAAAAAACCGGCCAAGTGCGAGTCAGACTCGCGCACCGAGGGTTCCGTACAAACCTGTAGGTATTATAATTATAAGCAAAAGTTGCGATTTATGATTTATGACGTATTAAAAAAAAAACTACTTTCTAGATCTCGTTCAAACCAATTTTCGCTGGTAGTTTACATGGTAATATACATCATGGTAATATATATTTTTTTCAGTTTTATCATCCTCTTATTTTAGAAGTTAAGGGGGGGCACACACATTTTACCACTTTGGAAGTGTCTCTCGCGCAAATTATTCAGTTTAGAAAAAAATTATATAAGAAACCTTAATATTATTTTGAAGACCTATCCATAGATAACCCACACAGTATGGGTCTGATAAATTTTTTTTTTTTAGTTTTAGTTCTAAGTATGGCGACCCCCAAAATTTATTGTTTTTTTTTCTATTTTTGTGTGAAACTCTTAATGCGGTTCACAGAACACATCTACTTACCAAGTTAAAACACATTTTACTGATAAAAATATGAATAAATTGATTTGATTTGATTGATTTATTGATACAAGACATTGTAGGTCGCAGTATTTTTCACTATCCTGAAGTTTTGGGATGTTAAAAGGGTAGTTGACAGTAGTGTAGGTACACACAATTTTTAACCTCGAAAGAGCTGTGCTAACTGCGTGGTGCTCGGAAAACTTCAAATTTTTTTGTCAGTTTTCAGACTTTGGCTTATATTCTAAACGATTAATTGTACATAAAAAGTGCAATCCGTGGACAATTAAAGTAGATAAAATTTGCAAATGCAGTTCCATTGGTTTTACAGGTATTGAGATTATAGCACATTGAACACGAACCATTTTTCGCACAAAAAATCGAAATTGTAGTTTAAAAAAAACCGGCCAAGTGCGAGTCATACTCGCGCACTGAGGGTTCCGTAAGCAGAAGTTGCGATTTACGATTTATGACGTATTAAAAAAAAACTACTCACTAGATCTCGTTCAAACCAATTTTCGCTGGTAGTTTACATGGTAATGTACATCATATATTTTTTTTAGTTTTATCATTCTCTTATTTTAGAAGTTAAGGGGGGGGACACATTTTACCACTTTGGAAGTGTCTGTCGCGCAAACTGTTCAGTTTAGAAAAAAATTATCTTAAAAACCTCAATATCATTTTTAAAGACCTATCCATAGATACCCCACACGAATAGGTGCGATGAAAAACCAATTTTTGAGTTTCAGTTCTAAGTATAGGGACCCCCAAAATTAATTGTTTTTTTTCTATTTTTGTTTGAAAATCTTTATGCGGTTCACGAAATACATCTACTTACCAAATTTCAACAGCATAGCTCTTAAGGTTTCGGAGAAAAGTGGCTGTGACATACGGACGGACGGACAGACAGACAGACAGACAGACAGACGGACATACATGACGAATCTATAAAGTTTCCGTTTTTGCCATTTAGCTACGAAACCCTAAAAATGGAGCTCTGTGATTTGCTGGACTTTCAAAAAAAAGTATGTTAAATATAGCTGAGTGAAAAATATTTCTTACTAGCTGACCCGCGCAACTTCGTCTGCGTCACATTTTCCATTACTGTTCCGCTCCTATTTGTCTTAGCGTGATGATATATAGCCGTTAACCTTCCTCAATAAATGGGCTATCTAACACTGAAAGAACTTTTCAAATCGGACCAGTAGTTCCTGAGATTAGCGCGTACAACCAAACAAACAAACTCGTCTGCTTTATAATATTAGTATAGATTGTATAGACAAAATTTACGTTCAGTTACGTATCCTGATCTCTCTCTCGAATTAAGAATATAATTATGAAGAGGGTACCTAATGCAGGGCACTGTATCATCTCTATCGGTTGAAATGCCGACCAGCCCAGGTACCTAATCTCCTGGTACAAACTAATCTTGAATCAAAATCAACAAAACCGACTATCGAACGAATGGTGGTGAATCAAGTGGATTTTTAATTTCGTCCAGCACAGTCCTAAAAGAAACACATTTTCTCCGATTTTTACTGACAATATTGACCACTGAATAAAATCATTGAATAATCATAATTACTATATTTCCCAGCTGACAGTCCTAAGCCTATTTTTAAGTAGGAAGGAATGGTTTCGTTCATTATAATTTAATATCGTGCTACTTACCTACCACCTGGTCTGACTGAGTAGCGGTATTTAATTTACAAAATTCATAAATTCTACGTAGTTTTTCAATACAATCTTCAATAGTTCAATAACTGAGTTAGTTTTCGGAAATGCGATCATGCTCCTTATTGTAACAGCTACGGAACAATTTCATAGGTTTTTACTTTAATGGTGTCCTTGCAAGTATTTATTTGTATACGCGATTGTGATCCTTATTAATAATAGGTCAGGGTTCAATTTCCCATGCAAGTATTTTTTCTTCCAACAGGGCTGAATTGAATATTGCTTGAATGAAATAGAAGTAGAAAGTAGAAACTTGAATCGTCGTAAGAAGGTATTTATTTGAAAACGCGATTGTGCTCCTTATTCCTAGAAAGTTACGGGTCAATTTCCTATCCATATAGAAAATACTTGAAAGTATCCCGAGCCCTGGAAGCCGGTACTCGATTTTGCAATTTGTAAGTACGACCCAAGTCTACTCTCTCGTCCTCCCGATAATTCGAAAAAAAATCTAGTCATTCAAACCCATACTTCCTTACCTATACCATATTATTATACTCGTATCTACTACGTAACTATCTGAACCGACTTTAAACTCATAATTATGTTCGAACTTAGAAGCTTAGCGGAGAATCATAAGGTGGCTCTAGTCGATATTTTTTCCATAGAAACTTCGGGAGGGTATTACTCCGCTGTTTGACAGAGTACATCAAAAGTTAAACATAATATCGTTTTGTCATATTATTAGTTTTGTCTGTATGGAAACAGAATGGTAAAATAAACCGCCATTAAAAAGTTATGAGCCACCAAAGTTTCGTTTTTCTTGCCAATTTTAACGCATCTTTGGGCGTAAATAAGTAATAAACACAATGTAAAATCTTTAAAACCAAGTCGGTACCGACAAAGCTCAACTATCGAAGAATTCAATAACTTTTATTTTTAATCGATATATGCAGTAGTTTTTTCATAAAACTCGATTTACGAAAGGCCTTCTCATACTTTTTTACGCGCGCGTTTTACTATGAATTATCGTGCCTCTCACTGAATAATGTTCCCCCCGGTGCGGTGCGGGGGGACAATGCTCACGCACACGTGCGTATTCAAGTTACGAATGTGTCTGCTGCGGTGTGCTGTGGCCTGTGGCCTATGTCGTTCATACGTTACATACGTAGGTAGACTATACTTGCGCTCTAATTTATATTGACTCATTGGCTTGATTTTTGGATTTCAACATTATATTTTATATCTGTTTGACTTCGCACTGTAGTTTGGACTCCGTATTTGCGTTTGAAATTGTTATTGTTGCTTTGAGTGGACGCTGCATAAGTACGTGACATTGTTTTGAATCATTGAAAAAGTTTAAAAAACCACATATTATAAACAATGGGTAGAAAAGTCATAATTTGGCGTCGTGACCGGGTCTTCGACACCGCGTCGCTGCCCGCGCCCGCTGCAGTGTAAAATCATCGCGGCGGGATGCTATCGCGCAATGAATTTTCAACTCTCGATGTTCAAACCAATGATATAATTACAAGTTGAAACGGTGTCTTTTTTTGACGCGTTGGGATTAACTCTGCTGAGTGCTGGGTTCTCAACGCTCGGCTGAACGGAATATTTTTACGTCCGTGCGTACGGTGGCTAAGCGTTCTTACAATCGAGCGACATGACGCCGCCGTGCCACCGCCGCCGCACGCGTCTACGACAGGGATAACTGCACGCGTCGTTGGTGGTCGTTGAAGCGCCCGTCGACAGCCAACGACAAAGGTTGCCGGCCGCCAGCGGCAACGTGTCGCTCGTTTAGTTGAGTACCTAGGTAGCAGGTAGCGAAATCCAAAGTTCAAGCCAGGGTCAATGTAATGTTTGTTACTGGGTTCATTCTATTTGCTTTCAAAATAGTTTCTTGCAATTGACAAACCTAATTTTGTGTTCGTAGGTACTTTTGCGGCGGACAAGACTTTTTTATGGATGGGAAACCAAATAACTGCTCCCGCTTTGGGCGAAGCAGAAGGGAGTGTCAGACTCTTCTTGACTAAAACCCATCCGTGTTCCTCCTAATGCCCTCTGCGTGCCGTACTTACCAGGGCCGCGGTAACTCTTTCGAACAAATTCTGCAACATCATAGTTTACATAGCTCTCTGCCTAATAGGTACCTACTGTTATATTAACGTAGGTAGGTACTTACCTACAAGCAAAGATGCCATAAAACAAACCGTTGGCGTCGTAGACACTAAAATTTTAACGTTAGGTAGGTAGGTATGTAGGAGCTAAGTAAACAATCTTTATGTGTCACTTGTCAGTTTGTCACAATATACTGTGCACTTGTCTGATAATTTAAAGCAATCTAATAATGAATGCAAATCTAAACACGTCTGTGTCAACCAATAGGGGTAACTAAAAATAGAAAACCGGCCAAGTGCGAGTCGGACTCACGCACCGAGGGTTCCGTACAAATATTATAATACCTATAAGCAAAAGTTGTGGATTACGATTTATGACGTACCTATTAAAAAAACTCCTTAGGTACTAGATCTCGTTCGAACCAATTTTCGCTGGTAGTTTACATGGTAATGTACATCATATATTTTTTAGTGTTATCATTCTCTTATTTAAGAAGTTACACGACACACACACATTTTACCACTCTGGAAGTGTCTCTCGCACAAACTATTCAGTTTAGAAAAAAATTATATTAGAAACCTCGATATCATTTTAGAACCCCTATCCATACTATACCGGCCTACAGGTTTAGGTAGGTAGTAAGTTCACAGAATACGTCTACTTACCAAGTTTAGAGTTTTCGACAGCATACTTCTTATAGTTTCGGAATAAAGTGGCTGTGACATACGGACGGACAGACAGACAGATAGACATGACGAATCTATAAGGGTTCCGTTTTTTGCCATTTGGCTACGGAACCCTAAAAATTAAGAAGACAGGTAGGTAAGTAAGTAATTTTGATAACAATTTATAGGATGGTACTTAGGTAGAACTAATTTCATTATTAGGTACTAGCGACCCGCCCCGGCTTCGCACGGGTGCAATGCTGATACTAAATACACTACAGAAAAACCGTGAGAAAAACTGTTACCTACCTACCTCACGTCTGAGCCGCGCGGGTACCTTACATAGATCTAAATTCCCCTCCCGCACGCGCACCCCCCCCGCCTTGGTGACGTTCACTTCGCAACGGGCCGTGCAGCAGAAATCGTAATATTTTAATTTCGCCATAACTTCAAAACCAAACGTCCGATTTTAATCATTCAAAGACCAAATATGATCTAAATAAACTGTACTTAGTGATGAAATACTTTATTTTGATAAGGATTAATAGCATGAGTAAAATAAACGTGTTTAAATGTAGTCCAAAAAAAATCTAGATTTTTAAATAAAAAAATGGTTGTTGTGCCTCACTCGACATAGAAAGGTATAGTGTGTCCCGGACTTTTTTGTAGATATTTATAAGATCTACAATTAATTAGAACAATTTATGGTTGTATCTTTTATAGTTTAGGCAGCGTACGCAAAATAAGTTACTTTTCTGGTTGATTTTTACACCTTGTGTCCGAAAAACCCAAATATCTTACGGAACCTTATTTTTTTGCAAAATAAAATATAGCCTATGTTACTCGTGGATAATGTAACTTTCGAATGGTGAAAGAATTTTTAAAATCGGTCAAGTAGTTTTTGAGCCTATTCATTACAATCAAACAAACAAACAAAGTTTTCCTCTTTATAATAATAGTGTAGATGTAGATGTATCTAGTACCTGCGGACATAAACTGCGATGACTATTCAAGTAAGCATCAGATCTGTCGGTGGCGGCGTGGCGGCTGCATTACCACCAAGGAAAAACTAAACATAATAACAATAGAATAAGCAATCCATATTAGGTACCTATAGGGCCGTAGAGGTATAAAACGATAACACAGCGCCTACTATTTTTAGTAAGAGTTTTTAGGTAGGTAGTTGCTGATTTCTCGGCGAGCGTCGAGCGACTACGCGCAGCGGCGCGCGGTGGCGGTATGTGTGCATCGTGTAACTTCGATTTAGTTCGGAACGGTTCGGAACGATGTTTGTGTGCGTGCGAACTAGACGTGCATGAAGGCTAGCGTCTAACTGCTCATCACTGGTACTATCTCTGTCGGGCATGATGCGAGGTGAGACAGCGTGCTTTTTGGCCATGCCTACCACTGAGTTCGAGCCCGCGACTAGTGCCACCTTAACACCGCGATTCACAAAAACGCGTCATAAGTACAACGCCATCTATCGATCTACAACGTAACTGAACTGTCTTTATACTCATAAAATCGAACTTAGAAGCTTACACGTTACGATAAATAATGATAATATAATAAAGTTTTCACTTTCTTTTTGCTGCATTTTAAGTTTAATTAAAAAATAACTCAAAAATACATTGTTTCGGGGTCTTTTCACACATTTCTTATTACAAATTTTCTCAATAGATGGCATTGCAAATATCTGAAGTCTCAATGAAAACAACCTATTTTAGCGCTCGATGAAGTTTCTTCGTAAACTTTAAAATTCGATATCTTTTGATTTTGTGGGTCGATTTTGATGAAATAAACACTTAATGTTACTCCGATTATCACTTAATATTCTGAAGTACCTAAATTTTGAATCCAATGAGTGAATTATGCGTGATGCTCCACCAAACGCACAGACAAACAGACGCACAGACAAACAGAAAAGAATTTCAAAAACTGCTTTTTTGTGTCCTATGTCATTTTTCTGACATTTCTATGTATTTTTTATGCGAAAATATACAATGTACAGGCACGGCAACTCTACGATTTTATTATATGTATAGAATAGATTATTTAAATGAAATCTAGTTTAATAAAAAAAAATAGTATAAATTTATCGATCTTAAATACTGCACATAATTTGCCTGCGACTCGGCATAATGTAAAATAGTATTTTCAATCATGTAGAGAATCTAAGAGAATGGTCATCCAACTATGGGAAGATACCCAAATGTTCAATTTTCTTAAAACATTTACCGTTGGAAAGCCCTTATCTAGAAGATCATTTGCTACTTCCTCAACTTTTGTTAATTTTGTTATGATTTCATTCGAGTTAATTAATGAAATTAAAAACTGAACAGCCAAATAATGTTGAATACTTGAGTTAAGCATATTTTTGCGTCATCGTTGGAAAGAGCTAAAAAGGACTTTTGCTATAAATATAACTATTTCTAATTTTAGGTCCGTTTGGAGATAAATCACCGTAACATGTGAAAAATTTTACTCCAAAGATATGATTATTGTTTAGTTTTTAATTACCATAAGTTACACCGTTAAAAAGCTTTTAAAAAAGAACCCTTGGTTGACTTGACTTTTTAATTGTCAGTATGTTCGGAGTTAATGACTTAGTTAGATGAATAGTTTTAAAGCGCGGCTCTTACAGCTATAATCCCCAAATATAATCTACTAATACTAATATTTTAATATAGAGCAAGTGAATTACGACTATGAAATTGATTTTTACTATGGTTATTTTTCTGTAAACAAAAAAATAAATCCGCCGGAATCAACTGGTTTACGAATTCATTGATTCTTACGACTATCTTGTAGAGTGAACCTTGTGAGTCTTTTAACGTGAAAACGTTTTTAAAAAGGTAAAGATTACTAAAATATGTGCATCGCCATGTGTGGTATATACCTATTCTGAAAAAGTATTGATTTGCCTTGCCCGCGAAAGTACTTACAATGTCGGGTGCGGACATTTGCCAGTAGGGAGGGGCTTCAAAAAAATCCTATAGATTTACTCTGCGCGACCAAAGAGTCCTAACTAATATTATAAATGCGAAAGTAACTCTGTCTGTCTGTCTGTCCGTCTCTTCTTCATGCCTAAACCACTGAACCGATTTGGATGAAATTTTGCAAAAAGATAGTTTGAGACCCGAGAAGGACATAGGGTAGTTTTTGTCCCGGAAATCTCACGGGAACGGGAACTTTGAGGGTAAATAGGTTATATATATTCCGGGAGTATGTTCCCTAGGGATTACGCGGGCGAAGCCGCTGGCACAAGCTAGTTATCTATAATTTCACAACGGAACAGTTTACATTAGTAATGTATACGACGCCGTGTAGTCATTGAAGTGTTCTGTAGATGTTTTATGCAAATAATATGAGCGATATTGCCAACCCCGACTTTAAAACTGAAACTCCAATTTAGAACTTTTTACGGAAAAAAAATAGCAATTTTTGAGCGCTGTAGACTAACGGACAGACAGAAGGACAGCGGACACTTAGTAATAGTTTTCAATAGTAGGTGACTTAATATTATGTACGGAACCATAGAAACGCACAATTACGAAATGTAGGTAAATTAATCATTTTAAACCATTGGTAAACTACGTATCAAAACAATCGCCCTTAGTCACGATTATAACCGTCTATCTTAACACTCTCTGAATTAATTTTTGTTAGTGGTTATGATGATGTACTTATAGAGGTACAGAGAGTTTACGTATTTAGTTCTCGAGACTGTCGGTAATTTCGAAAATTTTTGTCTGAGCATCGTATTATGATACAAGAGAAGTGAGAGTGATGGGAAGCTCTGCAGCTCAGAATAGAAATCGGATAAAAAAAATATTTTAATGTTTCAGACATCGTCGCGGCCGAAGAGACACGATTACAATTCTTTTACAACGGAACAGTAACGTACACCGAAGACATTCCGTCAGCTCATTATATCTCTTCTGTCACGTACGATCCAGTTCACTACAGGGTGCTGTTTGCCGAATATTTCAACGAGACGTTGTCCATATATAGTTTTGATCTAACAACGAGGAAAACAAAAACCTTACTAATGAAACTAACAAATGATCGGTGTTACAAGCATTTCGCCTACGACCCGGTCACACAGTTACTCTTTTGGACTGATTGCTATAAAATATACTCGTTGTCATTAAAACCTGCTTCGTCTAACGTAGCAGTTGACGGAAATCTTATAGCTACGACAGATGACTACTGCGCGGATATAGATGTAGACAGCTGTGGGGGGTACGTTACTGATATATCAGTTTAATGTAGTTTTAAGACTCATGTTTATTTTTTGTCAATATTTACATTTATTTAAAAATTACAGGTATATTTACTGGGTCACAAAGAATAACATAGAGAGGGCTGCGTTTGATGGCTCCGAGAGAGAAGTTTTAATAAACGATCATGTTTACTGGCGTCGAAGTTTGGCTATTGACCAACAAACGAAGACGATGTACTGGATTGATGAGACTACATATAATCAACATTGTATCAAAAGTGCCGACTTGAAGGGAGAAAACAGACAAACATTTTATTTAATAGGAACAGAAAGTTATGCAGCTGCTTTAACTATATCAAAAGATTTCATTTACTGGAAGAGCTACAGTCGAGAAGCCATAATGCAGTTACCAAAGCATCAACACGGTGTGGCACCAGTTGTTTATACACAGTGTAACAGATACTGTTGGTCGTGTCAAATCACAGCAGCCAACTACACAATTGAGGAACAAACCTTGGGAAACGAGCCCTGTGAAGCTTTGAAGACTATAATACCGGATGTGGAGGAACGCCACGGTTCAGTATGTCACAACTACTGCTTCCAAGGAAATTGTACTGTCAGCGCTGAGGGACATCCTAAATGCAGGTAAGTAGATCTTCGATACGGTGCGCGACTGATACGTGCATTAATTTCTTCGTCTAAATAATTTAAAACCCTCAAACTAGAAGTGCCGTGTTCTGATTCTTGTAAAGGCAATAGCATCGACTATAAAACATGTGAATCTTTATTATTATGTAATAATAACTTTGTTATTATGAGTATAATATCACGATATAAATCGTGATAAATACTCATAATAACAAAGTAAAGACTAAAACGAAATCAACCAGTGATTTTATTAAACCGTTAAATAAACTGTGAGAACCAACTTGATGAGCGCAACGCGTAAGTGACGCGCAGTCCACGGCGCTTACGACGTTCTTCTCGCCGACTTGCGCATCGAAGTTGATAAGCAGGTGAGGGCCGTTATTAGCGTGCATTTTATTAGTGTGCACAGGAGTATTGATAATTATTTAACTTTTATGTGACTCTAAAAAAAATTCGTACCATTATGAATTGTAAATGTTGCTCAAAAGTCATAGCTGAGGGAAGTGCTGTAGTTAAGTGCTGTTCTTTCCTCAAAAGACCATTTCAGATCAACATACAAATAAAAAAAAAATCTTCTGTCGCAGGTCTGCTGGTACAAATTTCTTTTGATATTTAAGCAGAACCTTTGTGCTCTTTTCGCCGTACAAAATTTTCTTTTAAAGTATATTGTGTGTACATAAATAAATAAATAACGTATTGTGAATATGAAGACCATTTAGATTGCTATATTAGGGGTTCATTTCATTTAATGTTAGTCTGGCGGTTTAAGTTCTCTACACAAAATGTCCTTACTTTGGTATTGTTCGTCAGACCGTTGAGCTCCTTAAAGTTCTAGGTACTGTCTGGACAGGTCCACTCAAATCTGTGTGGTGCTTTCCTCAAAATACCACAAGTTCAGACATTAACCTACATGGTTCTCATATTATGATTTGACCAGCACGATAGTATGGACTTTAAAAGACACCCCTGAGTTTGTTTTGGTGTTTCTTCTAAGAGCAGTCAGCTAGGAAACACCGGCCTCAACTAGTTTAAAATTACTAAAAATTATTGAAGTGTGACGCTTAAGGTGGAAGCTCCAGGGTAGCCCGCGAAATTCAAATATTTTTAAGTTTTTTGCAATTTGCCGGTCAGTTTGAAACTGTATGTAAAACAAAATACGGTTCGCGATCGTAAAAAGCATTTATCTAAAGGATTATAGACATTTGAATCATCAATATAACCCTCTAAGTTCATGGAACTCGATTGAATGTTATTTCGTGAAAAAGTCATTCAATCGAATTGTATGAACTTAGAGGGTTATATTGATAATTAAAATGGGTATAATTTTTTAGATAAATATGCGTTACGGCCGCGAATTGTATTTTGTCCATCATACAGCTTCACACTGACCGGAAAATTGCACAAAACATAAAAATATTTGAATTTCGCGGGCTGGTTGGAGCATTCACCTTAAGACAAAGTTATTTACAACCTACTTACAAAATAAATATTATTTATCATTTAAACTTAAAACTTTGCCTTAAGGCGCAGATTCCTCTCAGTAGCCGATTTAAAATGAGAATCACGTGTAATCGACTTGTCGTAATTTTTGGAAACTGATAATGTTAGATTAGAAAATCCTTTTAATAATTCATTTGATATTTGAAAGATAATAAAAAAAAAATTATATCTCTTTTTTCAATTACAAGAATTAGCAGGGAATCAATAAAAGGAGAATGCCCACGGCACTATGGACAAATGTACTCAATTCAACATTGTTGTGTCTTCATAAAATCATCTTTAAAATACTTGATGGCATGTCTAAATACTACCTCAAAAGATTTAACACAAACTACAATGGCGTTTCTGAGATATTTACGAAAATGAAATTACCATTTTGAGGTTATGTTCGACCAAAAATTAGTTGAAAAAAGCTATTTAAAAGGGTCTGAATGGGTTTACGGGTGAGCTCGGTATCTTTGAAGCATAATTTGTGTAAAATCTGTAACGTTTTACCTCACCAAGTCTTACTGATTTAGATTTTGCGCATTTTTAAATCTCATGCCCGCGTTTCATGAAATTGCAAAGCATGGAAGAAATCATTACTAAAATAGTCAATCGCTCAGTGTTATTGTCTAGATCCTACTCAAATCATAGATGTGGTAGGTATCATGAAATGGTCTTTGTAAGTAGAGAGGGAAGGTAAAACACACAACACCAAATAAAACAAATAAAAGAATGATTATTTCTTAAACTTGTATTTTATTCTTCTAAAAATATGTTATCCAAAAATAGTGCTGGAACACAACATTGTCATAACGTGCCCAGCTCAAATACCACATTATGCACATTACATGCACACAGCAACCTACAGTTCTTTTTCCCACAAGGCAAGAACAATAGTATCCTACTATAGCGCCTAATGTATCTCTTACATTTTCATCTTTATTTACTAAAATATAACTATAACATGTTCTACTAGACACATGCCTCGATTTTATTCTTCCTCTTACTAAATAATTATTAGCTCCCAATACTAAAATTCTGTGCAACTGCAATTTAAATGATACTACACACAATTCATTCATATCGTCGAATACACTTAAGTGATTGAAAAAAACAATCCTAGTAAATAAGTTAGTTATTACCAACACACCAGTAGAAGGTTTCTACCTATATAGGTTATGATACAATCCGGTAACCCAACTAAGTGTCCTCTAAGATTTGTTATATGGTACGTAAACATAAAGCGCAGTTCCTAACTAAAAAAAATCCTACTACGTTAAAAATACAATATGCATTCTTACCGGTGTTGGTGAGATCCAGACTCGTAAAATATCCATGATGTTATTCGGAATCACCGACAACATGTGTCTGCGCCTAAGTGGCGAATCTCAAAGAGCAGTTGAGACATTGCATCACAGTCGCACTCGCCATGATCACAACTCAAAAAGTCCGGCTTTTAGTAATAAACAATACACACGGTGCAGTGGCGTTAAAAATATGTGTATTTTCAATGGTTTGGCAGCAGTAACGGAGGAACTAAAAGGCTCGACTCGAAGCACAATGTACCAAAACCAGCAGAAATAACAGTATTGTATTGCAAAAATATGACCGACGTGCAATAAACGTCAAATAAGGTTGTACCCATACTGATGAAATATCGATTTTTGATCTATTTCCGTAAACCAGCCAGTGGTATTTCACAAATACAACTTAGCGCCGATGTCGCCGTTTACAACCACTGATATTGATAATGCCAGCAACAACTTGTGATTTGGAACTCAGTTATTACTTTACAATAAAAGATTGAACAATCGATACAAAATCGATATCATTTTATTTTATTTTTAAATGTAGGTAGGTAGGTACGCACATTACCCGCAATAGAAAAAATGGACATCCCTAGTATTGACAGTCGGTAGTAAAACATGGCGTACTATAACGTCGGAAACATAAAAGTACTAATTTTTTTTCAAAAAACTATCCCATTTTAAATATCAATCAAAATCTTTTATAAAAATATATTTTTATTTTAAACATTTCATGACGTTCAAGGTTTTGAGACACAAGTAATTTATCAAGAGTACTGTTCATGGGCAATCTCTTTTTGTCACCAAATTTGATAAAGTGACTTGGATTTTCGGTGAAATTGATAAATTAGTGTTTTGCTAAAACGCTTGTCTTAAATCAATAAATTAGTGGTAGTGGGTTAGCAGCCGCCGCGTTCGACGCCGCCTGCGACGCCGCCTGCAGCGCCATGGGCATAAAATTGCTTCTCCGTGAACACTCTCATACATCGCCATACATTTGAATTTAGTGCGGGCCGCCACGCCGCACGCGACGCTCCACGCCCGCCTCTCCGTAAACGAGCACTAAAAGAGGATTTCCCGAAATTCCTACGGGAACGGAAATAAACGGAATATGCGCGTACGAAGTCGCGGGCAACAGCTAATTTGATATATTACGATTGGGTAAAAGAGGATTTCCCGAAATTCCTACGGGAACGGAAATAAACGGAATATGCGCGTACGAAGTCGCGGGCAACAGCTAATCTATACTAATATTATAAAGAGGTAAAATTTGTTTGTAAGTTTGTAACTTTGTATGTTTGTAAGTTTGTATGTAGGGGGTAATCTCAGGAACTACTGGTCCGATTTGAAAAATTCTTTCAGTGTTAGATAGCCCATTTATCGAGGAATGCTATAGGCTATATATCATCACACTAAGACAAATAGGAGAGGAGCAATAATGGAAAATGTGGCGCAGACGAAGTTGCGCGGGTCAGCTAGTTTGATATATTACGATTGGGTAGCCCTCGGGGGGTCACGTGACAAGCACCATGTCGTATATTTGCCCACCTCTCGATTAGTGTAAGCCATAAATGGCGGAGATGGACATTTTGGGGTAATAGGACATGTGGTTCATAAAGTATCCGTATTATAATGTTATGACTTTCTAAACAGGAAGCAAGTTAAGAACCGAAAACTACTGAATTATTAACGAATGAATGGATATTAAACACTATTGTTATACATTTTTGTAATTTACTAAGCATGGTTTAGACGAGGACAGTATTTGTTGTTAATTATTGATGCATTAATTGTTTTCTGTGGGTTATTTACTAGTCCAACATTTATTTAACTTTGTTTGATATTAGCGAACGAATGCATATTGAATGCATCAAACTAGTGTTATATATTTTTTTTCTAGACGATGGTAGTAAGGGTAGTTAAAAAGGTAAAGGTAAGGTGGGAAAAATAAATTTGCCTACCTTTTAAGAATTTAAAATAATACCGTTTTTTTCCTGATCCATGGCTACCCCATTATACTTTTTTTTTTAATTAATTGTCACTGGTTAATGTTTTTCAGTATATCGCAACGCTTGTAACGACACTACAAACCTTGAAATCAGTTTAGCCGTTTAGAAGTTATGGTGGTATAAAGAAACTCACAAACATACATACATGAACCCTGAAAACATAACACTCCTGTGTTTTAGGCAGTCGTGGAATAAATAAAACATGTTCATCTCAATGGGGACTAGTGAAGATAACACAAGGCAATAAATAATTCTTTTTCATCGTGAGAGCTTGCTTCCCCTGAAATATTGGCACAAAATAAAAGTTGCCTATTTTACTAAGTCGGTGTTGCACAGATATTATATCTTTGTCACATTATACAGTCGCAGCGTACCGGTCGCGCACCTCGTTCACCTGTTACTACTAGTCACAAATATTTGTTGGTTTCCTTGTTCATTGAGTAACGCTGTTTCTTATCTTCATTATTTCAGTTGTGAAGCTGGTTACTACGGGGAAAGGTGCGAAACTAACCCGTGCCAAATGTACTGCTTAAACAACGGAGTGTGTTCCGTGAATGAGGCGGAGAAGCCAGTTTGCCAGTGCACAGCTGATTATCAGGGTGAAAAATGCGACGTTTCCATTTGCAAGGACTATTGTATGCAAGGCAACTGCAGTATCGGTACTGAGGGACAACGTATCTGCAGGTATTTGGCGTAACATTCTATCATGTATTTTTTTGCACAGCAAATGGAACCCTATTACTATTACTAATCTTCCACTGTCCGTCCATCCGTCCATCTGTCGGTGTATCCGTCCGTCCGTCTGTCTGTCAGCGGGCTGTATCTCAAGAACCGTAACAGGTAGATAGTTGTAAATTTTCACAGATTATGTATTGCTTTGGCCCACGGAACAGAAAAAAACAGTGGAAGTGCCTATGCGACGATTTTTGTATCGGAACCTGTGTCACCAAACTCACAAAATTAAACCGATAATAATATTATCCACCACAAATAAAGGACAAGTTTGATTGGTTGTTTCCATTTTGTTCAAAACAAGCATAAGACTCAGAACCTATCATATATTTTAATATATACTTTCGACCTTATATCTACGATTTATTTTGCTTCAAGGCAAAACAAAAAGTACGCAAGGTGGCAGCGTTCCGTTTTCTGAAATCATTACAAGTTAATTTACGAGTAAATTCCGGTACTTGATCACATCTGGTGGTATTTTAAATAGTTGCAATTATAAACTTAAGCTCCTTGGCAATAAGGTTGAGATTCGCTTCATTAGTCTATGTGGGATACTACAAGTTGATTAACTCGATGACGGCTGTGGCACATGAACCTATGTCGAAATCGATAAATAGGATAACTGTTTTCAAAATTAATTCCATAAAATGTGATTCGTTTGGAGTTGCAGTTTTGAACTGCACTTCCACTGTTTTTTCTGTTCCGCGCTTTGGCCGCTATAACAACAAATAATAAATACTAAGGTCTATGGTACGGCACCCTTCGTGAGCGAGTCCAACTTGCACTTGGCCAGTTTTTCAAAACATCTATCGGCATCGTTACTGTCAAAGTCTCTGCTCATGCAGAGGAGGTGCCAGCATTTATCAGCTCGCTTGCTCAAAGCAAGTTGACGGTTTCAGACTAGTATTAATTTGAAGCCCAAGTTACCTCACGATGTTTGTTTTACAACAATGTTAGGGGGCCGAGTCACCCGCGTCCGTAGGAGACTACCCTTCAGCGAATCCCTACACGTGGTCCCCGGGTGGTGCTAAACAGGTGACACTAACCGCCTCCGTGGTCTAGTGGTTATACCACCTGATTCAGACCCAGAAGTCCCGGGTTCGATTCCCAGAGGGGGCAAATTTTTTTGCTCGGTTTGGTTGGTGGTAGGACTTGTTCTAAGTCCGCCTGGCAAGCTACCACCATCATGTCTAAGTCTGTCGCCATAACAACAATGTTAACAGCATTGTTGTGTTCCGGCAGTTAGAGGTATGTTAGCCAGTTCCTCTGCATAAGAGGATTCCAGGTGAAACTCGCTTCCATCTTCGGCCTAATCATCACTTTCCATTAAGTGAGATTTGGAAGAGTTTCCCCGTTTTGTATAAAATAAAATGTCAACTGCTGTCTTATAAACTAATGGAGCGGTGTACTTCGTTTATTTGTTACAACTAGTTACAAATATTTGTATTCTCACTATTTCAATTTCAATCGCAGATACTCTGGGGAAAGATGCGACGTATGCATTTGCAAGGGTTATTGTTTCCAAGACAACTGTAGTGTCAGTAGGTACTGAGGGACTACCACTTGCAGGTATTTTGTTTGAGTACTTTTGTGGCCTACACAAATGTTCTTTCATTGGCATTGTTCTCGTCGAGTCGATGAGCTTCTTCTTATTGGTTCTAAAATGAGCGAATCGACTACTGACCATGGCTTGCATTGACTGGACAGGTCCACTCAAATCTGTGAGGTTCTTTCCTCTAAATACCATTTTGGTCCTCATATAACGTATTGTGAATATGAGGATCATGTAGATTGCTATGTTAGGGGTTCAATTCATTTAATATTAGTCTGGCGGTTTGAGTTATTTATGCGGCCTACACAAATGTCCGTACTATGGTTTTGTACGTCAAGTTGTTGAGCTCCATAAAGTTCTAAGTTTCAGCTACACGACAACTAGCAAATGCTTGCACTGTCTAGACAGGTCCACTCAAACCAGTACTTTAACATACATGGTTCTCATTGTCAGAATGATTTGCCCAGTACGATTGCATGGACTTTAAAAGAGACCTCTGAACTTGTTTTGGTGTATCTTCTCAGTCGCAGTCAGCTAGGAAACACCGGTCGCATCTAGTCTAAAATGATAAAAAAAAATACGTGTAAAAGAATTACTCACAACCAACTAAAAAAATTACTATCATTTAGACTCAACTCTTGGCCTAAGGCGCAGAAACCGATCAGATAAGTAGCCGATTTAAAATGAGAATCACGTCTAAATGACTTTAGTTTTTTTACGTATTTTTTGGAAAATGTAAATGTTACATTAGACTATGTTCTTTATTATTTGATATTTGAAAATTAGTAAAACAAAAAACATTTTTATATAATTTTTTAATTAGAAGAATTAGCATGGAATCAATAGAATTTTGCACCCAAATTTGATAATGTGACTTGGATTTTCGGAGAAATTGATGAAATAGTGTAAGCAACGCTTGTCTATGGTAGCGGGTTGGCAGCGGCCACGTTCGACGTCACCTGCAACGCCGTGGGCTCAAAATTGCTTCTCCGTGAACACTCTCATACATCGCCATACATTTGAATTTAGTGCGGGCCGCCACGCCGCATGCGACGCTCCACGCCCGCCTCTCCGTAAACGAGCACTAAAAGAGGATTTCCAGAAATTCCTACGGGAACGGAAATAAACGGAATATGCGCGTACGAAGTCGCGGGCAACAGCTAATTGTATATATTATTACGATTGGGTAGCCCTCGGGGGGTGACATGATAAGCACCATTTCGTATACTTATTTACTTTTTATTTTTAACCCTTTAAGGATTTATGTAATATGCACAAAACATTTAAACGCACATTACATAAAATTCAAAAGTCGCGCTAACGTACTCCTCTTGCCGTTCGAGTTAACAACGTACAATAGAACGAGAACGTAATATGTCACGCCACGGGTACTATCTCTTTCTCTCCAATCAAAGCTAGAATTTAGACGGTTCGCGCCAACACTGAGTAATGGTGGACGTTTATTAAAATTTTGTTAAAAGTTGTGGTAAAAGTGGGTGTACAGCAAATATTTTAGTGTCACATTATTTGAAAAGCATCTAATTACAACAAGTAAGTATTATTTCACTACAAAATTATGTTAGAATACGTATAATGAAGGTGTAAAGTATTTGTATCTAAATAGATACTTTGCGACTTACCCCTATATATCGAGTTTATTACCCATGTATCTAAATAGATACTGGGCGTCTTTCTCAGTGATTAGCAAATTATTTGTTTGTGTCCAAAAAGATACAACGATACTTAACGTTTTTTACAGAAAATGAGGCGAAGTTCGAGGGTCTCAAGAATCTTGGCCATGGTGCCCCCAGCCGACTCAGGATCTGAGGGTTCTGACTTAGATTTAGACCTGTCTTCAGACGCTCCCGATATTCCTAACGAGATGATGGATATTTTTGAACAATCGGATAGCGATGATGAGTCTTTACCATCGCAAAAACTGCCACCACAGGAATACACATGGCTACCCGATGCACCAGCCATGAGTGTTACGATCCCAACTTCACCTTCTCTTGTGTCAGTAAATCCTTCACCCGACACCACACAGACGGTACCGTCGCCAAGAACGCCAAATACAATTTATTCTAATACTTGCAGTCCTCTGATACCAATTGCATCCAGACTCTTACGCTCACGCAGATCAGAAACTCAAAACTAAGTCAATAGGGCAGAACCATCATCAAGCACAGGACAAGAAGATATAATTGAACCCCATACGTCTGGTGTTGAAGTTCAGCGTACAAGAAAACGAAAAAAAGAACACATGGAATTCAAATTTAAATCTACAAAGTTTATGTGGCCTGTGGACAGGGAAACAAGTGTAGACAATTCATTTCAGGAACTTGTCACTGGTATTGATACTCCATATCAATACTTCAAAAGATTGTTCGACGATGAATTGATGGAATTTATTTGTTATCAATCAAACCTTTACTCTACGCAAAGCACAGGAAGATCAGTTGATATGACAATGGAAGAATATGAAAACTTTTTAGGTATTGATATGCTCATGAGTATTGTCGGTATGCCTTCATACAAAGATTATTGGTCACATCAATTAAGATACGACAAAATTGCATCGGTAATGCCACTGAAGAGGTATCAGCTGTTACGAAAATACATGCATTTTTCCGATAACAACAATGTTAACCCCAATGATCGATATTGCAAAGTGAGACCTGTCATGGAACACGTAAGGAAAAATTGTTTACGAATAGAACCCGAAAAAAGTTTTTCTATTGACGAGATGATGATCCCGTACAAAGGGACAAGAGCTGGATCAAGAAGGCAGTACATTAAAAATAAGCCTCATCCTTGGGGATTTAAGTTTTTAGTCAGAGCTGGAGTATCTGGCATAGTTTATGACTATTTCCCTTATGCGGGTGAGACAACTTTTGATGACGTGTGTTTTACGGACACTGAAAATAAATACTTCGGACTGACAGAAAAATGTGTACTGCGTGTGTCGAAAAGTATTGTAAATCCAGCTCTGACAACCTTGTTTTTTGACAACTGGTTCTCTTCTCTTGAACTTATATCATATTTGAGAAGTGAGTTTGGAATCCTGTCGTTGGGGGTTATCCGTAAAGATCGTTTGAGAGGCTGTAATATGATATCGGACAAGGACTTGCTAAAGAAAGGAAGAGGAAGCTTTAAGGTTATGGTCGATAACAATAAGAAGATTGCTGTTACTAAATGGGCGGATAATAAATGTGTTACTTTAGCTAGTTCATATGCAGCAGATAACAAGGAAACTTTTGTAAAAAGATATTGCAAGGCGTCTAAGCGTAAAGTAGATGTCAAATGTCCAGCGGTTATATCAGAATATAACCAGCACATGGGTGGTGTGGACTTGGCGGGAATGTTTGTTTCTCTTTATCGAACAGGTAGTAAGAGTAGGAAGTGGTATAAAAGAATATATTACTATTTGGTAGATATATGCATCAACAATAGCTGGCTGGTATATAGGCGTCATTGCAAAATGTTGAGTGAAAAGAAAGTTTTATCTCTCAAAGATTTTAAATTAAGCGTTTCGTACACGCTTTTACAAAAAGGAAAAACAGTCACTAGAATGGCAACTAATTCAGTGAAAATTAAACAACCTGTTGTGCCAAGGCCCGAAAATGATATCCGCACTGATGGCTTACACCATATACCTACTGTTGTAAAGAAGGGTCGGTGCAGGAACTGCACAACGGGTCAGACAGTTAGTCTGAAATGTGATACGAGGCTTTGTCTCACAGAAAAACGTAACTGTTTTCGTGAATTTCATACGAAATAGTCTATCAAGGCTCAATAATTATAGTTTTAGTTACTTTTAACCTTGATCTCACAGAAGTTCCAATTTAAGTTAACTTTATTTTTAGGGTTCCGTACCTCAAAAGGTAAAAACGGAACCCTTATAGGATCACTTTGTTGTCCGTCTGTCTGTCTGTCTGTCTGTCAAGACCTTTTTTCTCAGGAACGCGTGGAGGTATCAAGCTGAAATTCATATCAAATACTCAAGTCTATGGTCTCTTGGAGCTGTGAAAAAATCAAACTTCTAAGTCAACGCGATCAAAAGATACTCCCGTTTATGCCGCAAATTTTCGACACTCGCAAGGGAATCAAAACCTACAGGGTACTTCCCGTGAACTCAGAATCTTGAAATTTGGTACGAAGCAACGTCTTATAACACAGATAAAGGAAAAATTGCGAAAAGCATAAACTTTTAGTTACATCATATAATAAAAATATTTTTAATAATTTTAAACTTATTACCCCTTTACTCATGAACGCGTAGTGGTATTATATTGAAATTCTTAACAAATACTCAAGTCTATAATATCTTTAAGCTGTAACAAAATCAAACTTCTACGTCAACGCAATCAAAAGATACAGCAATTAAAGCCGCATATTTTGAAACTCGCAACTACTCGCGCAAGGGAATCAAAACCTAAAGGATACTTCCAGACGACCTGGAATCTTGAAATTTGGCATGAAGCAACGTTATAAAGTACACATATAGGAAAAATTCCGAAAATCTTAAATTTTTAGTTACATCACATAGTATATTTTTTTTAATAATCATAAACTTACTAGCTGACCCAGCAAACGTTGTTCAGCGATTAAAAAAAAAAAACAGATGTTGGCCGATTCTCAGACCTACCCGATATGCACACAAAATTTCATGCAAATCGGTTCAGCCGTTTCGGAGGAGTTTGGAAACAAACACCGCAACACGAGAATTTTATATATTAGACTTGCTGACCCAGCAAACGTTGTTATGCGATTAACAAAAAAAAATAAAAAAAATTCCGAACATACATAATGTTTTCATATATGTATTGACAAGGTACCGTCAGCTTTCCACATTGTTATGTTATGGATTTCATTTAGCAATAAAAATACCATAACTTTTACTTATATACCTACAGGTTTGTACGGAACCCTCGGTGCGCGAGTCTGACTCGCACTTGGCCGGTTTTTTTTTATTGTTAAGCAACATTTTTGTTTAGAGTTTATAAGCCCGAGAGTCATTTTGTGTATTTTTTGATACAAAGTTCGTAATAACCTAATTTGTATAATTGTGTTTTTGTATCTAAAAAGCTACAACCTGAAAACTCAGAATGACGCTCCTGAAACATTGTAAAAAATATATATATTGTGTAAAATATTTAAAAAAATTGGTTTGGTGTAGTTCTTTTTTAATTTAACCATCCCTATACCTTTTTGCTCCACAAAGGGTTAATAAAATGTTACCCCACACTTGGAATTTCTCCTGTTTCGTGGGTGCGTTTACAAACAAACAAAGTCACATGCACAAACAACTAGACCCGGAACAAATATCTGTAGGCCATACAAATATTTGTTCCGTGCGGGACTCGAACCCAAGACACGCGACGCAGCAGTCGATCGCTCAACCACTGCGCCAACCGTGCCATCAAACTCGCCAACCTCTTTAGTGAAAGCCATAAATGGCGGGGATGGACATTTTGGGGTAATAGGTCATGTGGAACGTCCTATGGGAATCTATTCCGGGATACGTCTGATCACCACTCTTATGGAAAGGAAATGTTCGTTTCATAAAGTATCCGTATAATAATGTTATGTGTTTCTAGAAAGGAATAGAATAGAATAGAATAGAATAAGTTTATTTGTTAGAATATTGTTGTTACAAGGTGTAACTACAATTTTACGTCCAAAATATTCTGCTGTTTCCAGCGTACAAATATTTTCAAAAATTATAATGAAATCAAAATCAATTGAGAAACATAGGAAAACATTATCTGATATGAAATACAATTTGAAGGGATTATTGAATACAATGTCAAAGCAAGATAAATATAATGTCAAGAGTTATATAATGTCAAGGAATACTAAATATAATGTCAGAAATAAAAATAAAATATAATACAGTGTTAAGAATTGTTCAATACAATGTCATAGGTATTAGATTAAATTCAATCATTACGAATGTAAGGCAATTCGTCATCCAATTTAAATTTGTCAAACTTTTCATTTAAAAACTCATCTGTTGAGTAATAACACTTAAATAATAGGAAGTCAAATAATTTGTTTTTAAAAGACATGAAATTAAGATCTTTAAAGACATTAGGTAATTTATTATAAATACGAATTGCCATACAGTAAACATTGTTGGAGAATAGTTTAATTCGTTGTTGAGGTACACATAATTTGTGGATATCTCTGCTTTTTCTTACCACAACATCATAACGTAATTTAAATAAACCTATGTTTTTACGTACAAAGATACAAAGTTCGAATATATATAAACATGGGAGTGGTAATATTTTTATTCTTTTGAAGAGTGGGACACAGCTATCTAATGGTTGGGCTTTGGTTATTGATCGAATACATCTTTTTTTGGCTCGAAATGCCTTAATAAAATCCACAGAATTGCCCCATATGATAATACCGTAGCGTAGAATTGATGCTACGTAACCATGATAAGCAGAAAGTGCTGAATTGATACCAGCTACACGAGTTATTCTGCCTAAAACAAATACAAATCTTTGCAGCTTAGTGCATAATTTTTTAATATGTTCTTTCCAGTTGCAAAATTTATCTTAATTAAGTTATACCTAAAAAAGTAGCATTTTCAACCTCTTCTACAGTGTAACTTGCATATCTTATTTTTAATCCGTGATGTTTGCTATTATAAGTTTGGAACTGTATAAGTTTAGTTTTACCGATATTGACATGCAAATTGTTGTCTTTTAACCATTCTAATATTTTGTTTAGTGTGTCATTGATCTCTTTCTCGTATTTGGTGATATTTTTATCAGTGAGTTCAATATTAAGAGTAGTATCGTCGGCGTACAGAATGCATGAATATGGGGTCACGTTGGGCAAATCATTAATATATAGTAAAAACAAAAAGGGTCCTAATATACTTCCCTGGGGAACCCCACAGGAGTTTTGACGATAGGCAGATCTATATATAATTTTTTCTGATTATATTACGTCTAGATATTTCTACACATTGCTGGCGATTATACAGATAAGTTTTTATCCAGTTTAATGCATTTCCCCTAATACCATAGCGATTCAATTTGTAGAGAAGCAATTTGTGATCTACGAAGTCAAAAGCTTTTGACATATCAAGAAATATTGATGCTATTGACCTTTTTTCATTAAGACTTGATGTAATCTTTTTCATGAGAGAAAAACATGCGAGAGTTGTTGATTTACCCTTCCTGAAACCAAATTGGTCCTCTTTTAAAATTGCGTGTTTTATTATAAAGGAGTGTAATTTATCGTACATAATTCTTTCAAAAATCTTAGAAATTACGGGTATTAGAGTAATAGGACGATAATTGTTCATATCATTTTTATCTCCTTTTTTATATAATGGTTTGATTGACAATGGAAAACTTTAGTTTGGTGGGGAATAAACCTTGAAAAAATGATAAATTAATAATGTGGGCCAGCGGTCGAGATATATATTTAGAGCAACGCTTAAGGCCGTACCCTGAGCAAATAACCTTGAGCATTTTTTCCCTCAATAACAGCGCAAGAGATACAATAGCGAATACGCTCAGAATGTTGAATAAAATCGTTATAAAATCTAATTTTGGTCTTTTGAAAAAAATACTTCTACCAAAATGTTCATAATTAAATTGCCTATCCATTAGTGTAAGTACAAACTCAAAATAATCGTTAGTTTTCGAGAAGATGCATGTTTTCAGTAATTTTTTCTCATTTCCGTGGTTTCGTTGTGAGGAGATTACTTAAACATTATACTTAATATTAAAAAATAAAATCTACCATTTTGAAGCCAAGATTATGTAGAAATTTAATGTATTTTTTATTAGTTGATATTTCTTTTGGATAAAGAGTAGATAGCTCTAAAAAACTGCACAAAAAACGGCTAGCGCTGCGATTTGCTCGGGGACGCGCCTTAAGAATCTTTGTATTAATGCTGTCATAGCCAGTTGAGTTAGTTGAATTTAAGGAATTAATAACTTTATACACAGAATTTTCATCATTTGGAGTCAAAAAGATGGTATCCGATATGTCAGTGATGGTATGTTTATAGTCAATTGGTGTTTCAGAATTATGGATGTTTGGTTTGTTTGTCATGTTGATTAAAAAGTCATTAAATTGGTTTGCAATTTTGTCGCCATCAGTGTATTTGCACTGATCGATTGTAATAGAAGAAATTTCGGTGTTACTATCGGTATCTGAACTATTCTTTTTTATTGTATCCCAGGCGGCTTTACATGTATTGTTCGATTGAAGTATATAATGAGTGTTATCAATTTTCTGAGCATGTAATATACATCGTCTCAATATTCTAGTGTAATTTTGGTAGTGCTTTAGGTGTAGGGTTTTGTTAGAATTTAATAGCCTATATTTTAGATACATACTTCTTTTCTTGACGCAACATCTTTTTATTCCTTTTGTTATCCATTTAGTTTTTACCGGTTTGTTTGTAATTTTTACTCTTAGGATGGGAAAACAGAGATCGTAAAATAGGGATAGTGTATAATGAAAGTGATTGAATGCGTGATCAGTATCATCAGATTCGTATATTTCTGAAAATGAAAGAGATGATATGCATGATATGAACTTTTCAATGTTGTTTTGACTTAGATCTCTTCTCTTTTCAAACCAAAATTGTTTTCTGCATTTTGCAGTATCTACAGACGAATCGAAGCTAATGGACTGACCTGTCTTATGGTCAGATAATGCAAGGATATGTACCTGAGGCTGAACATTAGGTAAATCGATTGCGATGAGATCTATACATGATGATTTTCTTGTGGGTTTATTTATATGGTTAGAGATATTATGGTTATGTAAGATAAGTTCTAGTTGTTTATAATAATTATTACGCTTTAACGCGTCAATGTTCCAATCACCGCATAGTATTATGTTATTTTTATTTCGTTTTGTTAATTTCCTTAAAATATCCTCTAGGTTTTTCAAAAACAAACTTAAATTTGAATTTGGAGTACGGTAAATACAAATGACAATGACTTTAAGAGTGATAATTTCTATTGCACAATATTCGAAATCATATAATAATGGTGCAACTAAGTTAGGGATATGTTTACATTCGAGGTCCTTTTTAACCATTATGCATGTTCCGCCGCGCCTTTGGTGAGGTCTAGAAAAAGATGAGACTAGCTTGTAATTTTTTAGTATTAAGTTGCTTTCTGATCCTCTTTTTATGAAAGTTTCTGAAAAACATGAGATATCAATATTTGTATCTTTTTCATGCAGTTCTTGTAAAGTAATTTCTAGTAAATCTGTTTTATTTAAAATGCCAGCTATGTTCTGGTGAAAAAGTGTACACTTACGTTTAGATTCGAAAAAATGTGGTCTTACTAGGTATATTAGGGTTCGGCATAATTGCAGTAGATTCACCAGCATTTAATGGCTGAAGAGGGGCTCTTTTTTGTACCTTAAAATAGTAGGGGATTGTTCCTTTTTTGTTAACGTGGATACTATTTATGTTTGAGTTCGATGAAGTGTGAGTGTGTTTTAATATATTGGCTGTGTCCATAATTCTCCTTAAGTTAATGTTATCAATTTCTATATTTAGTTTATAACACAGCATTGTCTTGGATATGTAATTATAATTGTTATAATTATATATTATATTCTCAGTTGTATCAATGAACTTACAGTTAGGAAAAATTCGCGAGAACAATTTAATATTTTGATTTAATAACTTAACATTTAAATAGGGATTATTAATAATATTTAATACAAATACTTGGTTATTTTTTAGTTTTTGAAGGGTTGGAATCAAGTCTGATAGTAATTTGTAAGGGTTTTTGTCATTGCTACCTATACCCAATATTACTATGTCATCGTTATGCAAGTTTTTTATATAGGTAATCGTCTATTTTACATAATATTTGCGAACTAGTTGAGCTTGGGTTTGAATATCCTGATACAGCATAAACATTATTACACTTATTTGCATCCCTCTGTAACTTTATTTCACTGGCCAAACCTCGTACGTTTTGGTCACCTAAAATTATAATTTTTGGAACACCTCTTGAGTTGCAGACTTTTGAATTATCTAAAACTTGATTATTAGTGTTATTCAGTAGTTGAAATGAAGTTTGAGCACATGGTATCTCTATACTTTTTTTTTTTTTTTTAGGGATGGGAAATCATCCAATGACTCCTCCCGCTCTGGGTGTAGCGGGAGGGAGTGTCAGACTTCTACTGACTAAAACCCATCCATGTTCCTTCATTGCCCTTTGTGTTCCGGAGCCACGGTATCTCTTTCGAATAATCCTGCGACTCCGGCAGATGGTATCTCTATACTGCGTTCCAACGTTTGTCTGTCTTGTAGATTCATAACTGATACTGTAACACTTTTCTCAGAAGAACCCAGTTTTATTGGTTGATTAATTTGGTTTGAGTAAGTGTGTGTAGAAAATTTTTCAACACTAGGTGAGCTAGGCGTCATGAGCAGAGAGTCGCCAAATGACTCAGTAAGACGTCGCTTAACATTAAGTTTCTGCATGGTTGACTGACGAAAAGTTGTTCGTGGACTTCGGCAAATCTGTTTCAGTATTTCAACTTCCTGAGATAGTTGGGCAATTTGTTTCTTCTGTTCTAAATTTTCGAGAATAATATTTTCTAATTCATGTTGCGTAGATTGTAACTCCGCCTTTAGTGTCTTTATTTCGGTGTCCATTTCGTCTCGGCATAATGCTGTTATATGTGAAGAAAGGTCTAGTCTTCTACTCAGGAATTCATCAGAATAAGACGAGTTTATGGAGGTGCTCACATCCATTCTTTCCAGTGATTTACTTCTATTTATTTAGGAAGCAAGTTAAAAACCGAAAACTACTGAATCATTAACGAATGATGGATATTAAAATATACTACTGTTATATATTTTTGTTATTTACTAAGCAAGGTTAAGACGAGGACAGTATTCGTTGTTAATTATTAATTCATTCATTTTTAGGGTTCCGTAGCCAAACGGCAAAAACGGACCTCTTATAGATTCGTCATGTCTGTCTGTCTGTCCGGCCGTATGTCACAGCCACTTTTCTCCGAAACTATAAGAACTATGTTGTTGAAATTTGGTATGTAGATGTATTCCGTTATCCGCATAAAGATTTTCACACAAGAATAGAAAAAAATAATAAATTTTGGGGGTTCCCACACTTAGAACTGAAACTCAATTTTTTTTTGCATCAAACCTACTCGTGTGGGGTGTTTATGGATAGGTCTTCAAAAATGATATTGAGGTTTCTAATATTTTTTTTTAAACTGAATAGTTTGCGCGAGAGACACTTCCAAAGTGGTAAAATGTGTGTCCCCCCCCCCTTAACTTCTAACATAAGAGAATAATAAAACAAAAAAAATATATATGATGTACTTTTCTATGAAAAATACCAGGGAAAATTGGTTTAAACGAGATCTAGTAAGTAGTATTTTTAATACGTCATAAACCGTAAATCGCAACTTCTGCTAATAATTTAATACCTACTGGTTTGCACGGAACCCTCGGTGCGCGAGTCCGACTCGCACTTGGCCGGTTTTTTTTCTATGGGTTATTTCCTAGTCCTACATTTGTTTGATTTCGTTTGTTATTAGAGAACGAATGCATATTAAATTCAACTGTTGTATATTTTTAGAGTTCCGTAGCCAAATTGCAAAAACGGAACCCTTATAGATTCGTCATGTCTGTCTGTCTGTCTGTCTGTCCGTCCGTATGTCACAGCCACTTTTCTCCGAAACTATAAGAACTATGCTGTTAAAATTTGGGGTTTGGTATTTGGTAGAAACCGCATAAAGATTTTCTGACAAGAATAGAAAAAAACAATAAATTTTGGGGGCCCCATACTTAGAACGGAAACTAAAAATTTTTTTTTCATCAAAACTATTCGTGTGGGGTATCTATGGATAGGTCTTCAAAAATGATATTGAGGTTTCTAATATCATTTTTTTCTAAACTGAATAGTTTGCGCGAGAGACACTGCCATGGTGGTAAAAAGTGTCCCCCCCCTTAACTTCTAAAATAAGAGAATGATAAAACTAAAAAAAAATTATGATGTACATACCATGTAAACTACCAGCAAAAATTGGTTTGAACGAGATCTAGTAAGTAGTTTTTTTTTAATACGTCATAAATCTTAAATCGCAACTTCTGCTACATAATATAATACCTACTGGTTTGTACGGAACCCTCGGTGCGCGAGTCCGACTCGCACTTGGCCGGTTTTTTTGTTGTGTACTAAGCAAGCTCTAGACGATGATAGTAAAGGTAGGCAAATTTTAATGAAAATAAAAATAATAGCGTTTATTTCCCGATCTATGGCTACCGCATTATATTTTGTTTTTATTTTCCCTTAGCTTTATGTCACTCAAGATAACGCAACGCTTGTAACGCACAACGAACATTGAAATCGGTTCAGCCGATTAGAAGTCATGGTGGTATAAAGAAACTCACAAACAAACATACATACATACATGAACCCTGAAAATATAACACTCCTGTTTTTAGGCAGTCGTGTAATAAAACATGTTCATCACAATAGGGACTATCGAAGATAACACTAGGCAATAAACTATTCCTATTCATGAGAACTTGCTTCCCCTGAAATATTAACAGTAAATATTGGCAGTAAATAAAAGTTGCCTATTATACTAAGTCGGTGTTGTACAGATATTATATCTTTGTCACATTATACAGTCGCAGCGTACCGGTCGCGCACCTCGTTCACCTGTTACTACTATAAAATATTTGTTGGTTTCCTTGTTCATTGAGTAACGCTGTTTCTTGTCTTCATTATTTCAGTTGTGAAGCTGGTTACTACGGGGAAAGGTGCGAAACTAACCCGTGCCATATGTACTGCTTAAACAACGGAGTGTGTTCCGTGAATGAGGCGGAGAAGCCAGTTTGCCAGTGCACAGCTGATTATGAGGGTGAAAAATGCGACGTTTCCATTTGCAAGGACTATTGTCTGCAAGGCAACTGCAGTATCGGTACTGAGGGACAACGTATCTGCAGGTATTTGGCGTAACTTTCTATCATGTAATATTTTTTGTTGCACAGAAAACGGAACCCTATTACTATTACTAATCTTCCAATGTCCGTCCATCCGTCCATCTGTCCGTCTATCCGTCCGTCCGTCTGTCTGTCAGCGGGCTGTATCTCAAGAACCGTAACAGGTAGATAGTTGTAAATTTTCACAGATTATGTATTGCTTTGGCCCACGGAACAGAAAAAAAAAGTGGAAGTGCCTATGCGACGATTTTTGTATCGGAACCTGTGTCACCAAACTCACAAAATTAAACCTATAATAATATTATCCACCACAAATAAAGGACAAGTTTGATTGGTTGTTTCCATTTTGTTCAAAACAAGCATAAGACTCAGAACCTATCATATATTTTAATATATACTTTCGACCTTATATCTACGATTTATTTTGCTTCAAGGCAAAACAAAAAGTACGCAAGGTGGCAGCGTTCCGTTTTCTGAAATCATTACAAGTTAATTTACGAGTAAATTCCGGTACTTGATCACATCTGGCGGTATTTTAAATAGTTGCAATTATAAACTTAAGCTCCTTGGCAATAAGGTTGAGATTCGCTTCATTAGTCTATGTGGGATACTAAAAGTTGCTTAAATCGATGACGGCTGTGGCACATGAACCTATGTCGAAATCGATAAATAGGATAACTGTTTTCAAAATTAATTCCATAAAATGTGATTCGTTTGGAGTTGCAGTTTTGAACTGCACTTCCACTGTTTTTTCTGTTCCGCGCTTTGGCCGCTATAACAACAAATAATAAAAATTAAGGTCTATGGTACGGCACCCTTCGTGAGCGAGTCACTTGGCCAGTTTTTCAAAACATCTATCGGCATCGTTACTGTCAAAGTCTCTGCTCATACAGAGGAGGTGCCAGCATTTATCAGCTCGCTTGCTCAAAGCAAGTTGACGGTTTCAGACTCGTATTAATTTGAAGCCCAAGTTACCTCACGATGTTTGTTTCACAACAATGTTAGGGGGCCGAGTCACCCGCGTCCGTAGGAGAATACCCTTCAGCGAATCCCTACACGTGGTCCCCGGGTGGTGCTAAACAGGTGACACTAACCGCCTCCGTGGTCTAGTGGTTATACCACCTGATTCAGACCCAGAGGTCCCGGGTTCGATTCCCAGCGGGGGCAAATTTTTTGCTCGGTTTGGTTGGTGGTAGGACTTGTTTGGAGTTTCCCCGTTTTGTATAAAAAAAATGTCAACTGCTGTCTTATAAACCAATGGAGCGGTGTACTTCGTTTATTTGTTACAACTAGTTACAAATATTTTTATTCTCACTGTTTCAATTGCAATTGCAGATACTCTGGGGAAAGATGCGACGTATGCATTTGCAAGGGTTATTGTTTCCAAGACAACTGTAGTGTCAGTAGGTACTGAGGGACTACCACTTGCAGGTATTTTGTTTGAGTACTTTTGTGGCCTACACAAATGTTCTTTCATTGGCATTGTTCTCGTCGAGTCGATGAGCTTCTTCTTATTGGTTCTAAAATGAGCTAATCGACTACTGACCATGGCTTGCATTGACTGGACAGGTCCACTCAAATCTGTGAGGTTCTTTCCTCTAAATACCATTTTGGTCCTCATATAACGTATTGTGAATATGAGGATCATGTAGATTGCTATGTTAGGGGTTCAATTCATTTAATATTAGTCTGGCGGTTTGAGTTATTTATGCGGCCTACACAAATGTCCGTACTATGGTTTTGTACGTCAAGTTGTTGAGCTCCATAAAGTTCTAAGTTTCAGCTACACGACAACTAGCAAATGCTTGCACTGTCTAGACAGGTCCACTCAAACCAGTACTTTAACATACATGGTTCTCATTGTCAGAATGATTTGCCCAGTACGATTGCATGGACTTTAAAAGAGACCTCTGAACTTGTTTTGGTGTATCTTCTCAGTCGCAGTCAGCTAGGAAACACCGGTCGCATCTAGTCTAAAATGATAAAAAAAAATACGTGTAAAAGAATTACTCACAACCAACTAAAAAAATTACTATCATTTAGACTCAACTCTTGGCCTAAGGCGCAGAAACCGATCAGATAAGTAGCCGATTTAAAATGAGAATCACGTCTAAATGACTTTAGTTTTTTTACGTATTTTTTGGAAAATGTAAATGTTACATTAGACTATGTTCTTTATTATTTGATATTTGAAAATTAGTAAAACAAAAAACATTTTTATATAATTTTTTAATTAGAAGAATTAGCATGGAATCAATAGAATTTTGCACCCAAATTTGATAATGTGACTTGGATTTTCGGAGAAATTGATGAAATAGTGTAAGCAACGCTTGTCTATGGTAGCGGGTTGGCAGCGGCCACGTTCGACGTCACCTGCAACGCCGTGGGCTCAAAATTGCTTCTCCGTGAACACTCTCATACATCGCCATACATTTGAATTTAGTGCGGGCCGCCACGCCGCATGCGACGCTCCACGCCCGCCTCTCCGTAAACGAGCACTAAAAGAGGATTTCCAGAAATTCCTACGGGAACGGAAATAAACGGAATATGCGCGTACGAAGTCGCGGGCAACAGCTAATTGTATATATTATTACGATTGGGTAGCCCTCGGGGGGTGACATGATAAGCACCATTTCGTATACTTATTTACTTTTTATTTTTAACCCTTTAAGGATTTATGTAATATGCACAAAACATTTAAACGCACATTACATAAAATTCAAAAGTCGCGCTAACGTACTCCTCTTGCCGTTCGAGTTAACAACGTACAATAGAACGAGAACGTAATATGTCACGCCACGGGTACTATCTCTTTCTCTCCAATCAAAGCTAGAATTTAGACGGTTCGCGCCAACACTGAGTAATGGTGGACGTTTATTAAAATTTTGTTAAAAGTTGTGGTAAAAGTGGGTGTACAGCAAATATTTTAGTGTCACATTATTTGAAAAGCATCTAATTACAACAAGTAAGTATTATTTCACTACAAAATTATGTTAGAATACGTATAATGAAGGTGTAAAGTATTTGTATCTAAATAGATACTTTGCGACTTACCCCTATATATCGAGTTTATTACCCATGTATCTAAATAGATACTGGGCGTCTTTCTCAGTGATTAGCAAATTATTTGTTTGTGTCCAAAAAGATACAACGATACTTAACGTTTTTTACAGAAAATGAGGCGAAGTTCGAGGGTCTCAAGAATCTTGGCCATGGTGCCCCCAGCCGACTCAGGATCTGAGGGTTCTGACTTAGATTTAGACCTGTCTTCAGACGCTCCCGATATTCCTAACGAGATGATGGATATTTTTGAACAATCGGATAGCGATGATGAGTCTTTACCATCGCAAAAACTGCCACCACAGGAATACACATGGCTACCCGATGCACCAGCCATGAGTGTTACGATCCCAACTTCACCTTCTCTTGTGTCAGTAAATCCTTCACCCGACACCACACAGACGGTACCGTCGCCAAGAACGCCAAATACAATTTATTCTAATACTTGCAGTCCTCTGATACCAATTGCATCCAGACTCTTACGCTCACGCAGATCAGAAACTCAAAACTAAGTCAATAGGGCAGAACCATCATCAAGCACAGGACAAGAAGATATAATTGAACCCCATACGTCTGGTGTTGAAGTTCAGCGTACAAGAAAACGAAAAAAAGAACACATGGAATTCAAATTTAAATCTACAAAGTTTATGTGGCCTGTGGACAGGGAAACAAGTGTAGACAATTCATTTCAGGAACTTGTCACTGGTATTGATACTCCATATCAATACTTCAAAAGATTGTTCGACGATGAATTGATGGAATTTATTTGTTATCAATCAAACCTTTACTCTACGCAAAGCACAGGAAGATCAGTTGATATGACAATGGAAGAATATGAAAACTTTTTAGGTATTGATATGCTCATGAGTATTGTCGGTATGCCTTCATACAAAGATTATTGGTCACATCAATTAAGATACGACAAAATTGCATCGGTAATGCCACTGAAGAGGTATCAGCTGTTACGAAAATACATGCATTTTTCCGATAACAACAATGTTAACCCCAATGATCGATATTGCAAAGTGAGACCTGTCATGGAACACGTAAGGAAAAATTGTTTACGAATAGAACCCGAAAAAAGTTTTTCTATTGACGAGATGATGATCCCGTACAAAGGGACAAGAGCTGGATCAAGAAGGCAGTACATTAAAAATAAGCCTCATCCTTGGGGATTTAAGTTTTTAGTCAGAGCTGGAGTATCTGGCATAGTTTATGACTATTTCCCTTATGCGGGTGAGACAACTTTTGATGACGTGTGTTTTACGGACACTGAAAATAAATACTTCGGACTGACAGAAAAATGTGTACTGCGTGTGTCGAAAAGTATTGTAAATCCAGCTCTGACAACCTTGTTTTTTGACAACTGGTTCTCTTCTCTTGAACTTATATCATATTTGAGAAGTGAGTTTGGAATCCTGTCGTTGGGGGTTATCCGTAAAGATCGTTTGAGAGGCTGTAATATGATATCGGACAAGGACTTGCTAAAGAAAGGAAGAGGAAGCTTTAAGGTTATGGTCGATAACAATAAGAAGATTGCTGTTACTAAATGGGCGGATAATAAATGTGTTACTTTAGCTAGTTCATATGCAGCAGATAACAAGGAAACTTTTGTAAAAAGATATTGCAAGGCGTCTAAGCGTAAAGTAGATGTCAAATGTCCAGCGGTTATATCAGAATATAACCAGCACATGGGTGGTGTGGACTTGGCGGGAATGTTTGTTTCTCTTTATCGAACAGGTAGTAAGAGTAGGAAGTGGTATAAAAGAATATATTACTATTTGGTAGATATATGCATCAACAATAGCTGGCTGGTATATAGGCGTCATTGCAAAATGTTGAGTGAAAAGAAAGTTTTATCTCTCAAAGATTTTAAATTAAGCGTTTCGTACACGCTTTTACAAAAAGGAAAAACAGTCACTAGAATGGCAACTAATTCAGTGAAAATTAAACAACCTGTTGTGCCAAGGCCCGAAAATGATATCCGCACTGATGGCTTACACCATATACCTACTGTTGTAAAGAAGGGTCGGTGCAGGAACTGCACAACGGGTCAGACAGTTAGTCTGAAATGTGATACGAGGCTTTGTCTCACAGAAAAACGTAACTGTTTTCGTGAATTTCATACGAAATAGTCTATCAAGGCTCAATAATTATAGTTTTAGTTACTTTTAACCTTGATCTCACAGAAGTTCCAATTTAAGTTAACTTTATTTTTAGGGTTCCGTACCTCAAAAGGTAAAAACGGAACCCTTATAGGATCACTTTGTTGTCCGTCTGTCTGTCTGTCTGTCTGTCAAGACCTTTTTTCTCAGGAACGCGTGGAGGTATCAAGCTGAAATTCATATCAAATACTCAAGTCTATGGTCTCTTGGAGCTGTGAAAAAATCAAACTTCTAAGTCAACGCGATCAAAAGATACTCCCGTTTATGCCGCAAATTTTCGACACTCGCAAGGGAATCAAAACCTACAGGGTACTTCCCGTGAACTCAGAATCTTGAAATTTGGTACGAAGCAACGTCTTATAACACAGATAAAGGAAAAATTGCGAAAAGCATAAACTTTTAGTTACATCATATAATAAAAATATTTTTAATAATTTTAAACTTATTACCCCTTTACTCATGAACGCGTAGTGGTATTATATTGAAATTCTTAACAAATACTCAAGTCTATAATATCTTTAAGCTGTAACAAAATCAAACTTCTACGTCAACGCAATCAAAAGATACAGCAATTAAAGCCGCATATTTTGAAACTCGCAACTACTCGCAAGGGAATCAAAACCTAAAGGATACTTCCAGACGACCTGGAATCTTGAAATTTGGCATGAAGCAACGTTATAAAGTACACATATAGGAAAAATTCCGAAAATCTTAAATTTTTAGTTACATCACATAGTATATTTTTTTTAATAATCATAAACTTACTAGCTGACCCAGCAAACGTTGTTCAGCGATTAAAAAAAAAAAACAGATGTTGGCCGATTCTCAGACCTACCCGATATGCACACAAAATTTCATGCAAATCGGTTCAGCCGTTTCGGAGGAGTTTGGAAACAAACACCGCAACACGAGAATTTTATATATTAGACTTGCTGACCCAGCAAACGTTGTTATGCGATTAACAAAAAAAAATAAAAAAAATTCCGAACATACATAATGTTTTCATATATGTATTGACAAGGTACCGTCAGCTTTCCACATTGTTATGTTATGGATTTCATTTAGCAATAAAAATACCATAACTTTTACTTATATACCTACAGGTTTGTACGGAACCCTCGGTGCGCGAGTCTGACTCGCACTTGGCCGGTTTTTTTTTATTGTTAAGCAACATTTTTGTTTAGAGTTTATAAGCCCGAGAGTCATTTTGTGTATTTTTTGATACAAAGTTCGTAATAACCTAATTTGTATAATTGTGTTTTTGTATCTAAAAAGCTACAACCTGAAAACTCAGAATGACGCTCCTGAAACATTGTAAAAAATATATATATTGTGTAAAATATTTAAAAAAATTGGTTTGGTGTAGTTCTTTTTTAATTTAACCATCCCTATACCTTTTTGCTCCACAAAGGGTTAATAAAATGTTACCCCACACTTGGAATTTCTCCTGTTTCGTGGGTGCGTTTACAAACAAACAAAGTCACATGCACAAACAACTAGACCCGGAACAAATATCTGTAGGCCATACAAATATTTGTTCCGTGCGGGACTCGAACCCAAGACACGCGACGCAGCAGTCGATCGCTCAACCACTGCGCCAACCGTGCCATCAAACTCGCCAACCTCTTTAGTGAAAGCCATAAATGGCGGGGATGGACATTTTGGGGTAATAGGTCATGTGGAACGTCCTATGGGAATCTATTCCGGGATACGTCTGATCACCACTCTTATGGAAAGGAAATGTTCGTTTCATAAAGTATCCGTATAATAATGTTATGTGTTTCTAGAAAGGAATAGAATAGAATAGAATAGAATAAGTTTATTTGTTAGAATATTGTTGTTACAAGGTGTAACTACAATTTTACGTCCAAAATATTCTGCTGTTTCCAGCGTACAAATATTTTCAAAAATTATAATGAAATCAAAATCAATTGAGAAACATAGGAAAACATTATCTGATATGAAATACAATTTGAAGGGATTATTGAATACAATGTCAAAGCAAGATAAATATAATGTCAAGAGTTATATAATGTCAAGGAATACTAAATATAATGTCAGAAATAAAAATAAAATATAATACAGTGTTAAGAATTGTTCAATACAATGTCATAGGTATTAGATTAAATTCAATCATTACGAATGTAAGGCAATTCGTCATCCAATTTAAATTTGTCAAACTTTTCATTTAAAAACTCATCTGTTGAGTAATAACACTTAAATAATAGGAAGTCAAATAATTTGTTTTTAAAAGACATGAAATTAAGATCTTTAAAGACATTAGGTAATTTATTATAAATACGAATTGCCATACAGTAAACATTGTTGGAGAATAGTTTAATTCGTTGTTGAGGTACACATAATTTGTGGATATCTCTGCTTTTTCTTACCACAACATCATAACGTAATTTAAATAAACCTATGTTTTTACGTACAAAGATACAAAGTTCGAATATATATAAACATGGGAGTGGTAATATTTTTATTCTTTTGAAGAGTGGGACACAGCTATCTAATGGTTGGGCTTTGGTTATTGATCGAATACATCTTTTTTTGGCTCGAAATGCCTTAATAAAATCCACAGAATTGCCCCATATGATAATACCGTAGCGTAGAATTGATGCTACGTAACCATGATAAGCAGAAAGTGCTGAATTGATACCAGCTACACGAGTTATTCTGCCTAAAACAAATACAAATCTTTGCAGCTTAGTGCATAATTTTTTAATATGTTCTTTCCAGTTGCAAAATTTATCTTAATTAAGTTATACCTAAAAAAGTAGCATTTTCAACCTCTTCTACAGTGTAACTTGCATATCTTATTTTTAATCCGTGATGTTTGCTATTATAAGTTTGGAACTGTATAAGTTTAGTTTTACCGATATTGACATGCAAATTGTTGTCTTTTAACCATTCTAATATTTTGTTTAGTGTGTCATTGATCTCTTTCTCGTATTTGGTGATATTTTTATCAGTGAGTTCAATATTAAGAGTAGTATCGTCGGCGTACAGAATGCATGAATATGGGGTCACGTTGGGCAAATCATTAATATATAGTAAAAACAAAAAGGGTCCTAATATACTTCCCTGGGGAACCCCACAGGAGTTTTGACGATAGGCAGATCTATATATAATTTTTTCTGATTATATTACGTCTAGATATTTCTACACATTGCTGGCGATTATACAGATAAGTTTTTATCCAGTTTAATGCATTTCCCCTAATACCATAGCGATTCAATTTGTAGAGAAGCAATTTGTGATCTACGAAGTCAAAAGCTTTTGACATATCAAGAAATATTGATGCTATTGACCTTTTTTCATTAAGACTTGATGTAATCTTTTTCATGAGAGAAAAACATGCGAGAGTTGTTGATTTACCCTTCCTGAAACCAAATTGGTCCTCTTTTAAAATTGCGTGTTTTATTATAAAGGAGTGTAATTTATCGTACATAATTCTTTCAAAAATCTTAGAAATTACGGGTATTAGAGTAATAGGACGATAATTGTTCATATCATTTTTATCTCCTTTTTTATATAATGGTTTGATTGACAATGGAAAACTTTAGTTTGGTGGGGAATAAACCTTGAAAAAATGATAAATTAATAATGTGGGCCAGCGGTCGAGATATATATTTAGAGCAACGCTTAAGGCCGTACCCTGAGCAAATAACCTTGAGCATTTTTTCCCTCAATAACAGCGCAAGAGATACAATAGCGAATACGCTCAGAATGTTGAATAAAATCGTTATAAAATCTAATTTTGGTCTTTTGAAAAAAATACTTCTACCAAAATGTTCATAATTAAATTGCCTATCCATTAGTGTAAGTACAAACTCAAAATAATCGTTAGTTTTCGAGAAGATGCATGTTTTCAGTAATTTTTTCTCATTTCCGTGGTTTCGTTGTGAGGAGATTACTTAAACATTATACTTAATATTAAAAAATAAAATCTACCATTTTGAAGCCAAGATTATGTAGAAATTTAATGTATTTTTTATTAGTTGATATTTCTTTTGGATAAAGAGTAGATAGCTCTAAAAAACTGCACAAAAAACGGCTAGCGCTGCGATTTGCTCGGGGACGCGCCTTAAGAATCTTTGTATTAATGCTGTCATAGCCAGTTGAGTTAGTTGAATTTAAGGAATTAATAACTTTATACACAGAATTTTCATCATTTGGAGTCAAAAAGATGGTATCCGATATGTCAGTGATGGTATGTTTATAGTCAATTGGTGTTTCAGAATTATGGATGTTTGGTTTGTTTGTCATGTTGATTAAAAAGTCATTAAATTGGTTTGCAATTTTGTCGCCATCAGTGTATTTGCACTGATCGATTGTAATAGAAGAAATTTCGGTGTTACTATCGGTATCTGAACTATTCTTTTTTATTGTATCCCAGGCGGCTTTACATGTATTGTTCGATTGAAGTATATAATGAGTGTTATCAATTTTCTGAGCATGTAATATACATCGTCTCAATATTCTAGTGTAATTTTGGTAGTGCTTTAGGTGTAGGGTTTTGTTAGAATTTAATAGCCTATATTTTAGATACATACTTCTTTTCTTGACGCAACATCTTTTTATTCCTTTTGTTATCCATTTAGTTTTTACCGGTTTGTTTGTAATTTTTACTCTTAGGATGGGAAAACAGAGATCGTAAAATAGGGATAGTGTATAATGAAAGTGATTGAATGCGTGATCAGTATCATCAGATTCGTATATTTCTGAAAATGAAAGAGATGATATGCATGATATGAACTTTTCAATGTTGTTTTGACTTAGATCTCTTCTCTTTTCAAACCAAAATTGTTTTCTGCATTTTGCAGTATCTACAGACGAATCGAAGCTAATGGACTGACCTGTCTTATGGTCAGATAATGCAAGGATATGTACCTGAGGCTGAACATTAGGTAAATCGATTGCGATGAGATCTATACATGATGATTTTCTTGTGGGTTTATTTATATGGTTAGAGATATTATGGTTATGTAAGATAAGTTCTAGTTGTTTATAATAATTATTACGCTTTAACGCGTCAATGTTCCAATCACCGCATAGTATTATGTTATTTTTATTTCGTTTTGTTAATTTCCTTAAAATATCCTCTAGGTTTTTCAAAAACAAACTTAAATTTGAATTTGGAGTACGGTAAATACAAATGACAATGACTTTAAGAGTGATAATTTCTATTGCACAATATTCGAAATCATATAATAATGGTGCAACTAAGTTAGGGATATGTTTACATTCGAGGTCCTTTTTAACCATTATGCATGTTCCGCCGCGCCTTTGGTGAGGTCTAGAAAAAGATGAGACTAGCTTGTAATTTTTTAGTATTAAGTTGCTTTCTGATCCTCTTTTTATGAAAGTTTCTGAAAAACATGAGATATCAATATTTGTATCTTTTTCATGCAGTTCTTGTAAAGTAATTTCTAGTAAATCTGTTTTATTTAAAATGCCAGCTATGTTCTGGTGAAAAAGTGTACACTTACGTTTAGATTCGAAAAAATGTGGTCTTACTAGGTATATTAGGGTTCGGCATAATTGCAGTAGATTCACCAGCATTTAATGGCTGAAGAGGGGCTCTTTTTTGTACCTTAAAATAGTAGGGGATTGTTCCTTTTTTGTTAACGTGGATACTATTTATGTTTGAGTTCGATGAAGTGTGAGTGTGTTTTAATATATTGGCTGTGTCCATAATTCTCCTTAAGTTAATGTTATCAATTTCTATATTTAGTTTATAACACAGCATTGTCTTGGATATGTAATTATAATTGTTATAATTATATATTATATTCTCAGTTGTATCAATGAACTTACAGTTAGGAAAAATTCGCGAGAACAATTTAATATTTTGATTTAATAACTTAACATTTAAATAGGGATTATTAATAATATTTAATACAAATACTTGGTTATTTTTTAGTTTTTGAAGGGTTGGAATCAAGTCTGATAGTAATTTGTAAGGGTTTTTGTCATTGCTACCTATACCCAATATTACTATGTCATCGTTATGCAAGTTTTTTATATAGGTAATCGTCTATTTTACATAATATTTGCGAACTAGTTGAGCTTGGGTTTGAATATCCTGATACAGCATAAACATTATTACACTTATTTGCATCCCTCTGTAACTTTATTTCACTGGCCAAACCTCGTACGTTTTGGTCACCTAAAATTATAATTTTTGGAACACCTCTTGAGTTGCAGACTTTTGAATTATCTAAAACTTGATTATTAGTGTTATTCAGTAGTTGAAATGAAGTTTGAGCACATGGTATCTCTATACTTTTTTTTTTTTTTTTAGGGATGGGAAATCATCCAATGACTCCTCCCGCTCTGGGTGTAGCGGGAGGGAGTGTCAGACTTCTACTGACTAAAACCCATCCATGTTCCTTCATTGCCCTTTGTGTTCCGGAGCCACGGTATCTCTTTCGAATAATCCTGCGACTCCGGCAGATGGTATCTCTATACTGCGTTCCAACGTTTGTCTGTCTTGTAGATTCATAACTGATACTGTAACACTTTTCTCAGAAGAACCCAGTTTTATTGGTTGATTAATTTGGTTTGAGTAAGTGTGTGTAGAAAATTTTTCAACACTAGGTGAGCTAGGCGTCATGAGCAGAGAGTCGCCAAATGACTCAGTAAGACGTCGCTTAACATTAAGTTTCTGCATGGTTGACTGACGAAAAGTTGTTCGTGGACTTCGGCAAATCTGTTTCAGTATTTCAACTTCCTGAGATAGTTGGGCAATTTGTTTCTTCTGTTCTAAATTTTCGAGAATAATATTTTCTAATTCATGTTGCGTAGATTGTAACTCCGCCTTTAGTGTCTTTATTTCGGTGTCCATTTCGTCTCGGCATAATGCTGTTATATGTGAAGAAAGGTCTAGTCTTCTACTCAGGAATTCATCAGAATAAGACGAGTTTATGGAGGTGCTCACATCCATTCTTTCCAGTGATTTACTTCTATTTATTTAGGAAGCAAGTTAAAAACCGAAAACTACTGAATCATTAACGAATGATGGATATTAAAATATACTACTGTTATATATTTTTGTTATTTACTAAGCAAGGTTAAGACGAGGACAGTATTCGTTGTTAATTATTAATTCATTCATTTTTAGGGTTCCGTAGCCAAACGGCAAAAACGGACCTCTTATAGATTCGTCATGTCTGTCTGTCTGTCCGGCCGTATGTCACAGCCACTTTTCTCCGAAACTATAAGAACTATGTTGTTGAAATTTGGTATGTAGATGTATTCCGTTATCCGCATAAAGATTTTCACACAAGAATAGAAAAAAATAATAAATTTTGGGGGTTCCCACACTTAGAACTGAAACTCAATTTTTTTTTGCATCAAACCTACTCGTGTGGGGTGTTTATGGATAGGTCTTCAAAAATGATATTGAGGTTTCTAATATTTTTTTTTAAACTGAATAGTTTGCGCGAGAGACACTTCCAAAGTGGTAAAATGTGTCCCCCCCCCCCCTTAACTTCTAACATAAGAGAATAATAAAACAAAAAAAATATATATGATGTACTTTTCTATGAAAAATACCAGGGAAAATTGGTTTAAACGAGATCTAGTAAGTAGTATTTTTAATACGTCATAAACCGTAAATCGCAACTTCTGCTAATAATTTAATACCTACTGGTTTGCACGGAACCCTCGGTGCGCGAGTCCGACTCGCACTTGGCCGGTTTTTTTTCTATGGGTTATTTCCTAGTCCTACATTTGTTTGATTTCGTTTGTTATTAGAGAACGAATGCATATTAAATTCAACTGTTGTATATTTTTAGAGTTCCGTAGCCAAATTGCAAAAACGGAACCCTTATAGATTCGTCATGTCTGTCTGTCTGTCTGTCTGTCCGTCCGTATGTCACAGCCACTTTTCTCCGAAACTATAAGAACTATGCTGTTAAAATTTGGGGTTTGGTATTTGGTAGAAACCGCATAAAGATTTTCTGACAAGAATAGAAAAAAACAATAAATTTTGGGGGCCCCATACTTAGAACGGAAACTAAAAATTTTTTTTTCATCAAAACTATTCGTGTGGGGTATCTATGGATAGGTCTTCAAAAATGATATTGAGGTTTCTAATATCATTTTTTTCTAAACTGAATAGTTTGCGCGAGAGACACTGCCATGGTGGTAAAAAGTGTCCCCCCCCTTAACTTCTAAAATAAGAGAATGATAAAACTAAAAAAAAATTATGATGTACATACCATGTAAACTACCAGCAAAAATTGGTTTGAACGAGATCTAGTAAGTAGTTTTTTTTTAATACGTCATAAATCTTAAATCGCAACTTCTGCTACATAATATAATACCTACTGGTTTGTACGGAACCCTCGGTGCGCGAGTCCGACTCGCACTTGGCCGGTTTTTTTGTTGTGTACTAAGCAAGCTCTAGACGATGATAGTAAAGGTAGGCAAATTTTAATGAAAATAAAAATAATAGCGTTTATTTCCCGATCTATGGCTACCGCATTATATTTTGTTTTTATTTTCCCTTAGCTTTATGTCACTCAAGATAACGCAACGCTTGTAACGCACAACGAACATTGAAATCGGTTCAGCCGATTAGAAGTCATGGTGGTATAAAGAAACTCACAAACAAACATACATACATACATGAACCCTGAAAATATAACACTCCTGTTTTTAGGCAGTCGTGTAATAAAACATGTTCATCACAATAGGGACTATCGAAGATAACACTAGGCAATAAACTATTCCTATTCATGAGAACTTGCTTCCCCTGAAATATTAACAGTAAATATTGGCAGTAAATAAAAGTTGCCTATTATACTAAGTCGGTGTTGTACAGATATTATATCTTTGTCACATTATACAGTCGCAGCGTACCGGTCGCGCACCTCGTTCACCTGTTACTACTATAAAATATTTGTTGGTTTCCTTGTTCATTGAGTAACGCTGTTTCTTGTCTTCATTATTTCAGTTGTGAAGCTGGTTACTACGGGGAAAGGTGCGAAACTAACCCGTGCCATATGTACTGCTTAAACAACGGAGTGTGTTCCGTGAATGAGGCGGAGAAGCCAGTTTGCCAGTGCACAGCTGATTATGAGGGTGAAAAATGCGACGTTTCCATTTGCAAGGAGTATTGTCTGCAAGGCAACTGCAGTATCGGTACTGAGGGACAACGTATCTGCAGGTATTTAGCGTAACATTCTATCATGTATTTTTTTGCACAGAAAATGGAACCCTATTACTATTACTAATCTTCCACTGTCCGTCCATCCGTCCATCTGTCGGTGTATCCGTCCGTCCGTCTATCTGTCAGCGGGCTGTATCTCAAGAACCGCAACAGGTAGATAGTTGTAAATTTTCACAGATTATGTATTGCTTTGGCCCACGGAACAGAAAAAACAGTGGAAGTGCCTATGCGACGATTTTTTTATCGGAACCTGTGTCACCAAACTCACAAAATTAAACCGATAATAATATTATCCACCACAAATAAAGGACAAGTTTGATTGGTTGTTTCCATTTTGTTCAAAACAAGCTTAAGTCACAGAACCTATAATATATTTTAATATTTACTTTCGGCCTTATATCTACGATTTACTTTGCTTCAAGGCAAAACAAAAAGAACGCACGGTGGCGTTCCGTTTTCTGAAATCATTACAAGTTAATTTGCGAGTAATTTCCGGTACTTGATCATATCTGGCGGTATTTTCAATAGTTGCAATTATAAACTTAAGATCCTTGGCAATAAGGTTGAGATTCGCTTCATTAGTCTATGTGGGATACTAAAAGTTGCTTAACTCGATGACGGCTGTGGCACATGAACCTATGTCGAAATCGATAAATAGGATAACTGTTTTCAAAATTAATTCCATAAAATGTGATTCGTTTGGAATTGCAGTTTTGAACTGCACTTCCACTGTTTTTTCTGTTCCGCGCTTTGGCCGCTATAACAAAAAATAATAAAATTAAGGTCTATGGTACGGCACCCTTCGTGAGCGAGTCCAACTTGCACTTGGCCAGTTTTTCAAAACATCTATCGGCTCGTTACTGTCAAAGTCTCTGCTCATACAGAGGAGGTGCCAGCATTTATCAGCTCGCTTGCTCAAAGCAAGTTGACGGTTTCAGACTAGTATTAATTTGAAGCCCAAGTTACCTCACGATGTTTGTTTCACAACAATGTTAGGGGGCCGAGTCACCCGCGTCCGTAGGAGACTACCCTTCAGCGAATCCCTACACGTGGTCCCCGGGTGTTGCTAAACAGGTGACACTAACCGCCTCCGTGGTCTAGTGGTTATACCACCTGATTCAGACCCAGAAGTCCCGGGTTCGATTCCCAGCGGGGGCAAATTTTTTGCTCGGTTTGGTTGGTGGTAGGACTTGTTCTAAGTCCGCCTGGCAAGCTACCACCATCATGTCTAAGTCTGTCGCCATAACAACAATGTTAACAGCATTGTTGTGTTCCGGCAGTTAGAGGTATGTTAGCCAGTTCCTCTGCATAAGAGGATTCCAGGTTAAACTCGCTTCCATCTTCGGCCTAATCATCACTTTCCATTAAGTGAGATTTGGGAGAGTTTCCCCGTTTTTAACCGACTTCCCAAAAAGGAGGAGGTTATCAATTCGGTTGTATGTTTTTTTTTTTTTTTTTTTTTTTTTTTTTATGTTTGTTACCTCATAACTCCGACAATTATGAACCGATTTGAAAAATTTTTGTTTCATCTGAAAGGATATGCTTGCAGATTGGTCCCATTTAAATTATATCAAAATCGGTTACGAACTTTGGATTTTAAATCGAAATAGCTGGAATTTGACTATTTAGATGATTCTTTGATAATCGAAATTGCGTATTTTGCTTTTCTGCGATTTGGCAGTGGTGTGGTAGGTGTGGGGCACCACTAAAAAGTGAAAAATAAAAAACTTTTTACAAAAAAATACAACCGACTTCCAAAAAAAAACACTACAAAGTAAAAAATAACTTTAATTTCGGAAGTCGGTGTCAAAATACGAAGAAACGAACAAAAACACCGATTTCCGAAATTAAAGTTATTTTTTACTTTGTAGTGTTTTTTTTTGGAAGTCGGTTGTATTTTTTTGTAAAAAGTTTTTTGTATAAAAAAAATGTCAACTGCTGTCTTATAAACTAATGGAGCTGTGTACCTACTTTTTTTATTTGTTACAACTAGTTACAAACATTTGTATTCTCACTGTTTCAATTGATAGATACTCAGATACTCTGGGGAAAGATGCGACGTATGCATTTGCAAGGGTTATTGTTTCCAAGACAACTGTAGTGTCAGTAGGTACTGAGGGACTACCACTTGCTGGTATTTTGTTTGATTACTTTTGTGGCCTACACAAATGTTCTTTCATTGGCATTGTTCTCGTCGAGTCGATGAGCTTCTTCTTATTGGTTCTAAAATGAGCGAATCGACTACTGACCATGGCTTGCATTGACTGGACAGGTCCACTCAAATCTGTGAGGTTCTTTCCTCTAAATACCATTTTGGTCCTCATATAACGTATTGTGAATATGAGGATCATGTAGATTGCTATGTTAGGGGTTCAATTCATTTAATATTAGTCTGGCGGTTTGAGTTCTTTATGCGGCCTACACAAATGTCCGTAGGTACTATGGTTTTGTACGTCAAGTTGTTGAGCTCCATAAAGTTCTAAGTTTCAGCTACACGACAACTAGCAAATGCTTGCACTGTCTAGACAGGTCCACTCAAACCAGTACTTTAACATACATGGTTCTCATTCTCAGAATGATTTGCCCAGTACGATTGCATGGACTTTAAAAGAGACCTCTGAACTTGTTTTGGTGTATCTTCTCAGTCGCAGTCAGCTAGGAAACACCGGTCGCATCTAGTCTAAAATGATAAAAAAAATACGTGTAAAAGAATTACTTACAACCAACTAAAAAAAATACTATCATTTAGACTCAACTCTTGGCCTAAGCCGCAGAAACCGATCAGATAAGTAGCCGATTTAAAATGAGAATCACGTCTAAATGACTTGTCGTATTTTTTGTAAAATGTAAATGTTACATTAGACTATGTTCTTAATTATTTGATATTTGAAAATTAGTAAAACAAAAAACATTTTTATATAATTTTTTAATTAGAAGAATTAGCTTAAAATTGCTTCTCCGTGAACACTCTCATACATCGCCATACATTTGAATTTAGTGCGGGCCGCCACGCCGCACGCGACGCTCCACGCCCGCCTCTCCGTAAACGAGCACTAAAAGAGGATTTCCAGAAATTCCTACGGGAACGGAAATAAACGGAATATGCGCGTACGAAGTCGCGGGCAACAGCTAATTGTATATATTATTGGGTAGCCCTCGGGGGGTGACATGATAAGCACCATTTCGTATACTTATTTACTTTTTATTTTTAATAAAATGTTACCCCACACTAGGAATTTCTCCTGTTTCGTGGGTGCGTTTACAAACAAACAAAGTCACATGCACAAACAACTAGACCCGGAACAAATATCTGTAGGCCATACAAATATTTGTTCCGTGCGGGACTCGAACCCAAGACACGCGACGCAGCAGTCGATCGCTCAACCACTGCGCCAACCGTGCCATCAAACTCGCCAACCTCTTTAGTAAAAGCCATAAATGGCGGGGATGGACATTTTGGGGTAATAGGTCATGTGGAACGTCCTATGGGAATCTATTCCGGGATACGTCTGATCACCACTCTTATGGAAAGGAAATGTTCGTTTCATAAAGTATCCCTATAATAATGTTATGTGTTTCTAGAAAGGAATAGAATAGAATAAGTTTATTTGTTAGAATATTGTTGTTACAAGGTGTAACTACAATTTTACGTCCAAAATATTCTGCTGTTTCCAGCGTACAAATATTTTCAAAAATTATAATGAAATCAAAATCAATTGAGAAACATAGGAAAACATTATCTGATATGAAATACAATTTGAAGGGATTATTGAATACAATGTCAAAGCAAGATAAATATAATGTCAAGAGTTATATAATGTCAAGGAATACTAAATATAATGTCAGAAATAAAAATCACTACATAGTATAAAACAAAGTCGCTATTTTTGTCTGTTTGTTTGTCTGTACGCTTAAATCTTTAAAATTACGCAACGGATTTTGATGCGGTTTTTTGTAATAGGTAGAGTGATTCAAGAGGAAGGTTTTAGTATCTAATAGTCAAGCGTGCGAAGCCGCGGGCATCAGCTAGTAAAATATAATACAGTGTTAAGAATTGTTCAATACAATGTCATAGGTATTAGATTAAATTCAATCATTACGAATGTAAGGCAATTCGTCATCCAATTTAAATTTGTCAAACTTTTCATTTAAAAACTCATCTGTTGAGTAATAACACTTAAATAATAGGAAGTCAAATAATTTGTTTTTAAAAGACATGAAATTAAGATCTTTAAAGACATTAGGTAATTTATTATAAATACGAATTACCATACAGTAAACATTGTTGGAGAATAGTTTAATTCGTTGTTGAGGTACACATAATTTGTAGATATCTCTGCTTTTTCTTACCACAACATCATTACGTAATTTAAATAAACCTATGTTTTTACGTACAAAGATACAAAGTTCGAATATATATAAACATGGGAGTGGTAATATTTTTAAACTTTTGAAGAGTGGGACACAGCTATCTAATGGTTGGGCTTTGGTTATTGATCGAATACATCTTTTTTTGGCTCGAAATGCCTTAATAAAATCCACAGAATTGCCCCATATGATAATACCGTAGCGTAGAATTGATGCTACGTAACCATGATAAGCAGAAAGTGCTGCATTGATACCAGCTACACGAGTTATTCTGCCTAAAACAAATACAAATCTTTGCAGCTTAGTGCATAATTTTTTAATATGTTCTTTCCAGTTGCAAAATTTATAAGTTATACCTAAAAAAGTAGCATTTTCAACCTCTTCCACAGTGTAACTTGCATATCTTATTTTTAATCCGTGATGTTTGCTATTATAAGTTTGGAACTGTATAAGTTTAGTTTTACCGATATTGACATGCAAATTGTTGTCTTTTAACCATTCTAATATTTTGTTTAGTGTGTCATTGATCTCTTTCTCGTATTTGGTGATATTTTTATCAGTGAGTTCAATACTAAGAGTAGTATCGTCGGCGTACAGAATGCATGAATATGGGGTCACGTTGGGCAAATCATTAATATATAGTAAAAACAAAAAGGGTCCTAATATACTTCCCTGGGGAACCCCACAGGAGTTTTGACGATAGGCAGATCTATATATAATTTTTTCTGATTATATTACGTCTAGATATTTCTACACATTGCTGGCGATTATACAGATAAGTTTTTATCCAGTTTAATGCATTTCCCTTAATACCATAGCGATTCAATTTGTAGAGAAGCAGTTTGTGATCTACGAAGTCAAAAGCTTTTGACATATCAAGAAATATTGATGCTATTGACCTTTTTTCATTAAGACTTGATGTAATCTTTTTCATGAGAGAAAAACATGCGAGAGTTGTTGATTTACCCTTCCTGAAACCAAATTGATTTTTTCCCTCAATAACAGCGCAAGAGATACAATAGCGAATACGCTCAGAATGTTGAATAAAATCGTTATAAAATCTAATTTTGGTCGTTTGAAAAAAATACTTCTACAAAAATGTTCATAATTAAATTGCCTATCCATTAGTGTAAGTACAAACTCAAAATAATCGTTAGTTTTCGAGAAGATGCATGTTTTCAGTAATTTTTTCTCATTTCTGTGGTTTCCTTGTGAGGAGATTACTTAAACATTATACTTAATATTAAAAAATAAAATCTACCATTTTGAAGCCAAGATTATGTAGAAATTTAATGTATTTTTTATTAGTTGATATTTTTTTTGGATAAAGAGTAGATAGCTCTAAAAAACTGCACAAAAAACGGCTAGCGCTGCGATTTGCTCGGGGACGCGCCTTAAGAATCTTTGTATTAATGCTGTCATAGCCAGTTGAGTTAGTTGAATTTAAGGAATTAATAACTTTATACACAGAATTTTCATCATTTGGAGTCAAAAAGATGGTATCCGATATGTCAGTGGTGGTGATGGTGGTGATGGTGTCAATTGGTGTTTCAGAATTATGGATGTTTGGTTTGTTTGTCATGTTGATTAAAAAGTAATTAAATTGGTTTGCAATTTTGTCGCCATCAGTGTATTTGCACTGATCGATTGTAATAGAAGAAATTTCGGTGTTACTATCGGTATCTGAACTATTCTTTTTTTATTATATCCCAGGCGGCTTTACATGTATTGTTCGATTGAAGTATATAATGAGTGTTATCAATTTTCTGAGCATGTAATATACATCGTCTCAATATTCTAGTGTAATTTTGGTAGTGCTTTAGGTGTAGGGTTTTGTTAGAATTTAATAGCCTATATTTTAGATACATACTTCTTTTCTTTAATAGCCTATATTTTAGATACATACTTCTTTTCTTGACGCAACATCTTTTTATTCCTTTTGTTATCCATTTAGTTTTTACCGGTTTGTTTGTAATTTTTACTCTTAGGATGGGAAAACAGAGATCGTAAAATAGGGATAGTGTATCATGAAAGTGATTGAATGCGTGATCAGTATCATCAGATTCGTATATTTCTGAAAATGAAAGAGATGATATGCATGATATGAACTTTTCAATGTTGTTTTGACTTAGATCTCTTCTCTTTTCAAACCAAAATTGTTTTCTGCATTTTGCAGTATCTACAGACGAATCGAAGCTAATGGACTGACCTGTCTCATGGTCAGATAATGCAAGGATATGTACCTGAGGCTGAACATTAGGTAAATCGCTTGCGATGAGATCTATACATGATGATTTTCTTGTGGGTTTATTTATATGGTTAGAGATATTATGGTTATGTAAGATAAGTTCTAGTTGTTTATAATAATTATTACGCTTTAACGCGTCAATGTTCCAATCACCGCATAGTATTATGTTATTTTTATTTCGTTTTGTTAATTTCCTTAAAATATCCTCTAGGTTTTTCAAAAACAATCTTAAATTTGGAGTACGGTAAATACAAATGACAATGACTTTAAGAGTGATAATTTCTATTGCACAATATTCGAAATCATATAATAATGGTGCAACTAAGTTAGGGATATGTTTACATTCGAGGTCCTTTTTAACCATTATGCATGTTCCGCCGTGTCTTTGGTGAGGTCTAGAAAAAGATGAGACTAGCTTGTAATTTTTTAGTAAAGTTGCTTTCTGATCCTCTTTTTATGAAAGTTTCTGAAAAACATGAGATATCAATATTTGTATCTTTTTCATGCAGTTCTTGTAAAGTAATTTCTAGTAAATCTGTTTTATTTAAAATGCCAGCTATGTTCTGGTGAAAAAGTGTACACTTACGTTTAGATTCGAAAAAATGTGGTCTTACTAGGTATATTAGGGTTCGGCATAATTGCAGTAGATTCACCAGCATTTAATGGCTGAAGAGGGGCTCTTTTTTGTACCTTAAAATAGTAGGGGATTGTTCCTTTTTTGTTAACGTGGATACTATTTATGTTTGAGTTCGATGAAGTGTGAGTGTGTTTTAATGTATTGGCTGTGTCCATAATTCTCCTTAAGTTAATGTTATCAATTTCTATATTTAGTTTATAACACAGCATTGTCTTGGATATGTAATTATAATTGTTATAATTATATATTATATTCTCAGTTGTATCAATGAACTTACAGTTAGGAAAAATTCGCAAGAACAATTTAATATTTTGATTTAATAACTTAACATTTAAATAGGGATTATTAATAATATTTAATACAAATACTTGGTTATTTTTTAGTTTTTGAAGGGTTGGAATCAAGTCTGATAGTAATTTGTAAGGGTTTTTGTCATTGCTACCTATACCCAATATTACTATGTCATCGTTATGCAAGTTTTTTATATAGGTAATCGCCTATTTTACATAATATTTGCGAACTAGTTGAGCTTGGGTTTGAATATCCTGATACAGCATAAACGTTATTCCACTTATTTGCATCCCTCTGTAACTTTATTTCACTGGCCAAACCTCGTACGTTTTGGTCACCTAAAATTATAATTTTTGGAACACCTCTTGAGTTGCAGACTTTTGAATTATCTAAAACTTGATAATTAGTGTTATTCAGTAGCTGAAATGAAGTTTGAGCACATGGTATCTCGATACTTTTTTTTTTTTTTTTAGGGATGGGAAATCATCCAATGACTCCTCCCGCTCTGGGTGTAGCGGGAGGGAGTGTCAGACTTCTACTGACTAAAACCCATCCATGTTCCTTCATTGCCCTTTGTGTTCCGGAGCCACGGTATCTCTTTCGAATAATCCCGCGATTCCGGCAGATGGTATCTCTATACTGCGTTCCAACGTTTGTCTGTCTTGTAGATTCATAACTGATACTGTAAAACTTTTCAGAACAACCCAGTTTTATTGGTTGATTAATTTGGTTTGAGTAAGTGTGTGTAGAAAATTTTTCAACACTAGGTGAGCTAGGCGTCATGAGCAGAGAGTCGCCAAATGATTCAGTAAGACGTTGCTTGACATTAAGTTTCTGCATGGTTGACTGACGAAAAGTTGTTCGTGGACTTCGGCAAATCTGTTTCAGTATTTCAACTTCCTGAGATAGTTGGGCAATTTGTTTCTTCTGTTCTAAATTTTCGAGAATAATATTTTCTAATTCATGTTGCGTAGATTGTAACTCCGCCTTTAGTGTCTTTATTTCGGTGTCCATTTCGTCTCGGCATAATGCTGTTATATGTGAAGAAAGGTCTAGTCTTCTACTCAGGAATTCATCAGAATAAGACGAGTTTATGGAGGTGCTCACATCCATTCTTTCCAGTGATTTACTTCTATTTATTTAGGAAGCAAGTTAAAAACCGAAAACTACTGAATCATTAACGAATGATGGATATTAAAATATACTACTGTTATATATTTTTGGTATTTACTAAGCAAGGTTAAGACGAGGACAGTATTCGTTGTTAATTATTAATTCATTCATTTTTAGGGTTCCGTAGCCAAACGGCAAAAACGGACGTCTTATAGATTCGTTATTTCTGTCTGTCTGTCCGGCCGTATGTCACAGCCACTTTTCTCCGAAACTATAAGAACTATGTTGTTGAAATTTGGTATGTAGATGTATTCCGTTATCCGCATAAAGATTTTCACACAAGAATAGAAAAAATAATAAATTTTGGGGGTTCCCACACTTAGAACTGAAACTCAATTTTTTTTTTGCATCAAACCTACTTGTGTGGGGTGTTTATGGATAGGTCTTCAAAAATGATATTGAGGTTTCTAATATTTTTTTTTAAACTGAATAGTTTGCGCGAGAGACACTTCCAAAGTGGTAAAATGTGTGTCCCCCCCCCCCTTAACTTCTAACATAAGAGAATAATAAAACAAAAAAAATATATGATGTAGGTACATTACTATGAAAACTACCAGGGAAAATTGGTTTAAACGAGATCTAGTAAGTAGTTTTTTTTTAATACGTCATAAACCGTAAATCGCAACTTCTGCTAATAATCTAATACCTACTGGTTTGTACGGAACCCTCGGTGCGCGAGTCCGACTCGCACTTGGCCGGTTTTTTTTTTGTTGTGTACTAAGCAAGCTCTAGACGATGATAGTAAAGGTAGGCAAATTTTAATGAAAATAAAAATAATAGCGTTTTTTTCCCGATCTATGGCTACCGCATTATATTTTATGTCACTCAAGATAACGCAACGCTTGTAACGACACAACAAACATTGAAATCGGTTCAGCCGTTTAGAAGTTATGGTGGTATAAAGAAACTCACAAACAAACATTCATACATATACATGAACCCTGAAAATATAACACTCCGGTTTTTAGGCAGTCGTGTAATAAAACATGTTCATCACAATAGGGACTAGTGAAGATAACAAGAGGCAATAAATTGTTCTTAAGTATTGCTTCCCCTGAAATGTTAACAGTAAATAAAAGGTGCCCATTATACGAAGTCGGTGTTGCACACATATTATATCTTTGTCACATTATACAGTCGCAGCGTACCGGTCGCGCACCTCGTTCACCTGTTACTACTAGTCACAAATATTTGTTGGTTTCCTGGTTCATTGAGTAACGCTGTTTCTTATCTTCATTATTTCTGTTGTGAAGCTGGTTACTCCGGGAAAAGGTGCGAAGTTAACCCGTGCCATATGTACTGCTTAAACAACGGAGTCTGTTTTGTGAATGAGGCGGAGAAGCCAATTTGCAAATGCACAGCAGATTATCAGGGTGAAAGATGCGACGTTTCCATTTGCAAGGACTATTGTCTGCAAGGCAACTGTAGCGTTACTACTGAGGGACAACCTGCTTGCAGGTATTTGTTGTCCATCCTACCATGTGATTCCTTTCATAGGAAATGAATACTTTATTTAATATCTAATGGCTTGTAACTGTCAAGCAAATGGCAAAGTCTCTGCTCAATCAGAGAAGGTGCGAGCATTTATCAGCACGCATGCTCAAAGTGAGTTGACAAGTTCTCTAACGATTTTTTTCTTAACCGCTGCTGTCTAAGATACACTTTAGAGCCTCCAAAATGCACAAAACAAAGTGAACACACCTCGTTTACTTGTTACACGTAGTCACAAATAAAGTTGATTGGTTTTGTCTGTCTTCATTATTTCAGATGCAATGCGGGCTACTCTGGGGAACGGTGCGAGGTTAACGCGTGCCATGAGCATTGCCTAAACAACGGTGACTGTTCTCTGAATGAGGAGGACGAGCCGATCTGCCAGTGCACAGCAGACTACGATGGTGAAAGATGTGAAGTTTCTGTCTGTCAGGACAATTGTGTCAGTGCTGAGGGACAACCTAACTCCAGGTAAAACATTTTCGTCTTATTGAACACCAGCTAGTTATGACAAGCGCTCGAGCGTCTGCATCGAAAACTGAATTTGATGACCGACTCCGAAAGATAACTTTACTGTACATGTTACGGGGACCGACCGAAAGCACACCTGCCTGACAAGATACGTCGTCGAGGTTTTTATTATAATTATTATAGGTCGTTACTCGTCACTTAGTTCTTATATTAAGATCATCCGGTCCGGTCAACAGACAAATCCAATTTTTTGACCATAGACTATGTCATATAATATCCATCCAGGATTAGTGGTGGCAGCTAGCCGGCGGATTAGAGCTATATATTTGATCTTCAAAAAACAGGAAGTCTGTTATGACCAATTTTGTTCAAATTGCTCCGATACCCGTTAACTACTTCCAAAAAAGAGGTAGGTACCAAAAAGTTTAAATACCTACCAAGTTGTCAATGTGTAACTAAAAGCATTTAATAAACGAAATATTTTTCATACAATCTTTTCCACCCCTTTTCTGCAATATTTCAGTAGTTTAGGCTTGGCGTTAATAAGGCACCCGAATGTTACATAGTCAGTCAGGAGTTTTCTTTAAACAAATAAAGATAGTCTAGACGTGAATCAGGCCAGCGGACCATGACATTCCAACGAGAGTCTTGAGGCAATGTGCGCCAGAACTGTCTTCTGTGTTGACACGCCCGTTCCGCCTCTTAGTAGAAAAAATAACGGTTTCAAAATCCAGGAAGCTTGCTAATGTGTAACCGGTGCCCAAAAAGGGAGACCGCGCAAACCCTGCTCATTACCATCCGATCACCATTACCTCCATCCTATGCAAGGTTATGGAAAAGTTTCTGAACAGTAAGTTGCTGAACTACCTTGAAAACAATGATCTCTTCAGTGACCGTCAATATGGCTTCCGCCGGGGACGGTCTACTGGCGATCTTCTTGTGTATGTCAAGCACAGCTGGGGCGAGGCCGGCCTTTGACAGTGTCTGGCACGCAAGTCTACTCAGCAAGCTTCCTGCTTATGGCATCCCAGCTGGTTTTTGTAGCTGGATATCACTCTTGACTTCCTCAGTGAACGGTCGATCCGAGTAGTCGTTGACGGTTGCTCCTCTGACTTCATGGCTTTTGATGCCGGAGTTCCGCAGGGGTCTGTTCTCTCTGCAACTCTTCCTGCTACACATCAATGACCTACTTCAGCCTGGTCTTGTTGGATACGCAGATGACAGTACGGTTTCAGAGATACTTGTCCAGCGCAACAACTAGCAGCTTCATGCGTATTCATTTGAAGTTTTAGTTTCCTGACGATATTTCCTTCGCTGATAATCAGAATAGTCTTATAGAGCGTCCCGCTATGTTTAAATATCCGCGCGCGCTCACCTCATTCACAGATTACAACTATTCAGACATGTTTGTTGGCGGCTTCACTTATCGATTGAACCCGACTCAAATTATAATTATTTCAGATGTAACGCCAGCAACTCTGGAAACGGATTCGAACAGAACCCGTGCCGTGGGTTCTGCTTAAACAACGGTGTCTGTTCCCTGCATGAAGGGGATGAACCGGTCTGTCGATGCTCAGCAGACTATGGTGGTGACAGATGCGAACTCCCCGCCGTTCTTATCAAGTGTATTCAAACAGTTTCAATGTTGAAGGAGATGCTAAGTGCAGGTAAATATTTTGAACATCACACACTGTGTAAAGGCTTACCACATACTGATTACTTTTGCCGTTTCATTAGTCTGATTTGAACAATCTGGCTGTTATACCTTCACTGTCGATCGAACCTGAACAAAAACTACTAGGATTAAATAATTGAATCAAAATCAAAGTAATCGGTGCAGATTTGTTGATACATATTAATTAAATAGTGTCTTGGATGTCCGCCTAAATAATCTTCTAATTACATGAAAAGTACATTTAACGTTTTCTTTTCAGATATAACGTCAGTGAATCTAGGCAAAGGAGTGAAGTCGAAGTTTGCTGCAAGTGTTGTCTGATCAGCGGAGCTTGTTCGGCTCGAGCGCGAGATGTAAAGCCGTGCCAGAGTTCACTTTCACGACAACCATCATCTCCACGTACTACTCGGTACAACATAATCTGATCTCGGCTGATTTTTGATAATTCGCGTCAATCTACTGCAAAACAATTTGTAACTTAACATCATCATACTCACATCTATCACCTATATTGGTTGATTGACCGTCAGTTCAGATTTAGCGTCCTTTTTTTCCATCATTTCATCTTTCGAAAACATTTTATGAATTATTTTTTTTACCTTTTCATATTTACCCAGTACATTGAGTGCGGAGAGTTGTTCGTTCCCCTCAAACTGTCAAGTGTCCGTGCGACTATCTCGCTCTTTATGTATTCAGTCTTTAATATTTTCTACTTAGGATATTATTTTTGTTTGTGAGTTTAAGTTTGACTTTTAATAAAATCATAGCAATATTACATATTATGCATTTTATTTAATACTTAACATCATAGTTTATTAAACTACTAGCTGTTGCCCGCGACTTAGTCCGCGTGTATGTCGAAAAGTAAAAAATATGTAGCGACATAATTTTTACTTTTCGACATACACGCGACACTCACAGTGATTTAAGATTGATACGATAAGATTATACAAAGAGTCAATATCTGGCATTGCTTGACCCCTCTTAGAATTAGGAATTTGGAAGACTAATGCAAGGCATTGGCTGTATTATCTTCTGTTTAAAATGCCGTCCAGCCCTAGTAATTTTTCGTAATAAGAAACTTCTGTGCACAATGTTGAAGAAAATTGCTAGGGTTGATAACACGCGATAGAGCTGGATAAAATAGACCATGGGTATACCAACCCGAATAGAACTCTACACCCGCAGCGGATAGAGTAGAGTAGATAAGAGACTGCGCTATTCGCACTTAGACTCTCATTCAGTCTGTTGCTCGTTAGCTTTCTGGCTAAGTTAGCCAGTCTAGCTCCTTCCAAATGCACAATGTCCTTCTGGGTGATCCACAGGTTTTGCGCTACATCCTCACCGTTCACGCTTTGTTCACGTCGGGAATCAATGGCCTCTGCAAATTGGAAACCATGAATTCTGTACATTAAAGAAAAATACCAAAAATCGAGTACAGGTTTTTTTAAAAAAAGCTATAGAACACAAAAAGAGCATTTTTACGTTTTTTGTCCGTCTGTCTGTCTGTCTGTCTGTCTGTCTGTCTGTCTGTCTGTCTGTACACGATGATCTCCGAAAATACTGAACGGATTGATTAGGGTTTTCAAATTTAGATTCAGCTTATTTCTGAGCAACATATAGGTTTTGTTTCATTACAATAGGTGGCCGGGAAAAAAAGTTATGTACCTACATTTCAAGATTTTAAAGGAGAAGGGAATGACTCCATACATTCCTGGGCCCAGGTGTTAACTGAATCAAACTAGCCTTATTTGTAAGAGGATATAATAACAAGGTCTCGCTGAATATTTGGTGAAATTTGGCTATCCAGGAATCAAGTTATATGAAGTACCTACCTATAGTAAAAGTGAGGCTATATTACATCCAAACCCAACAACAAAATATGGAACAAAAGTACTCTGTGCTCAGAACGAAATAAAACGAACGAGTGACATCTGTCAGTCGGTGATTGACTGATGTCAGGCAGAAGTGTTTGGCCGGAAGAAAAATTAAAAGAATTCGATCCGCTATGAATCGATTCCACGAAGAAAAACATGTCACTCGACCTTCATACATATTCTGATATTTAGTTTCAGAATTTAATTTAAGTTTTCTCGCTTCCTAGATAGAAACATGGTACCACATTTTGTGATTTCGTTAAGAAAAATATAAAGGTTTTTTTGATATACATTATTATAGTCTCCTTTACGTATCAACGTTTTTCGACGAGTTTTGTACAACTTTCAATCGTTCAGTTTAGCATAAACGACACGGTTGGCGCAGTGGTTGAGCGATTGACTGCTGCGCAGCATGTCGCGGGTTCGATTCCCGCACGGAACAAATATTTGTACGACCTACAAGTATTTGTTCCGAGTCTGGGTGTTTTTCTATCTATTATAAGTATGAATTTACAAAAAAAAAATGTATATAAGTAGTTTATCAGCCATCTCGTTACCATAACACAAGCATTAGGTTGCTTAGCTTGGGACTAGATGGCGTTGTGTGAAATGTCCAAGGATATTATTATTATATTATAATTATTATTATTATAAAACTAGCCTTTTTTTAAACATTCTTAGAAATTGTTATCATCACGCTATATCTTGGAGGAGCTAAGCAGTCAATAACCATAACATTTTATAAGATCGGCTATTTTTATCTAATGTCAACTCAATTCATAGACCCGGCGGTACGATGGCTGCCTTCCAAGTTATTAGGTCTTAGTTCGAACCCCGATAATTGAAACTATCCTTTTTTATTATTGTTGAATGATACTTACTTTTTTATGTCCTGTTTTAATATTTTCGTTGGCCGCGACTTCATTTGCCTGTATGTTTAAAAATGTATGGAACTGGATGTTCAGAAACACTGAAATTTCGGATTAGTAGAATATATTAACAAAACCTATTTTCTGTATTATTTTTTGTTTGATTTCGATAAAAAGTATGAAACCAAAGTAGTTAATCACCTTAATTAAATGTAGATGAAATCAACTTACTACGTAAACCCTGCAATGCCATCTATTGATTCAAAAAGTACTTTCGACAACATGACATAACACCATAACATTTTTTAGTAGTACATTTATAACGTCTTAATTAAGATGATTGTAATTATTTTAATACCTTAAAAACATATCGTTCCAAATGAACGTAATATTCCTATTAACTCAAATAAAACGAACTCTAACTAATCTTTTCATAGTTCAACTTCATGTTCCATAGATGGCGTTATGCATTCGATCTCATTTTCGCTGTGTTAAGATTACAATATTCGTCAACAGGCGCGCGCTTAGATTTGCGAAGCTCGAATGAGATAAAGCTGCTCAATAACACCTGTGGGTCTAAAGAGGCCACTTTAGCAGAATCACAGTAGAATCATGGCATTAACCACGCAAAAACTGTCAAATTTATTTTCCATCTTTATTGCTAAAGCATTAGGTTCAAGGTTGATTGGGAAAATTTGACAGTGACCGGTAGCGTGATGTACTTTCTGATTTTGCTACAGTGGCCTTCTTAGGCCATCTCTACTTTGGACAATTAAATGATTGCCACTTAGCTACAATAATTGTAGCAACCTACTGGGCCAAAACAATATACAGAGTCAATCATCTGCTCGAAAAGACGAAGAATGAACCTTTACCTGAAGCCCTGAAGCCAGGGATCATGTCATACCACCCGCGAGCAAGTTGCGAGGTTCCATCGTAGAGACGCAAAAACAGTTGAATTAGCTTGGTCACTGAGTTTTTAACCAACTTCTTCAAAAAGGAGGAGACTCTATGTTAAGGTGTTTGTATTTTGTTTGTATGTCCACCGATATCTCCGTCAATTATGTACCGATTTTAAAAATTCTTTTTGTTTTCAGAAGCCTATACTCCTGAGATAGTTCTATTGTCACTAAGTCAGAATCGGATGATGGAATACCATGAAAATCGAGGGAATATTAAAATTTTATAGATATATACATAAAATGTTTTACAAAAATATTCGAACGCAATTCAGATATTTGTGTCCGGTAATAATCATCTTATGTTGCTGAGCTAATGATGGAAGGTATAAGTTAGGATCTGATGATGGGATCTCATGAAAAATTTTTGTTCAGCGATATTTTTGCCAATTTTCAACCGATTTGGATGATTCGGATTTTGTTTAGGAGAGTATTTTTTCGGATTGGTCTCATTTCAATTTAATTTAAATCTGATTAAGAACTTCGGAGTTAGGCAACGGAAATTCTTCAATAAATGATAGCAAATGGTTCGGGATTGCTGAAATGGCATGTCTGTTACTGTTTACACCAGTTCACAACGTAACATCATATCGGTACTCTGTGAATTAATAAGCAGGTACGACTTAAAAAACTTTTGGCCATGGGTATACCATTCCGAATAGAAATCTAACCCTGCAACGGATAGAGTAGAGTAGATTAGAGACTGCGCTATTCGCACTTAGACTCCCATTCGGTCTGTTGACCGTAAGTGTTCTGGCTAAGTTAACCAGCCTAGCTCCGCCCAAATACACAAATTCCTCCTGGGTTTTTGCGCTGCGACCTCATAGTTACACGATTTGTTCAGGTTGGGAAGCAACGCCCTCTTTTCCAGGTAGTCGGCTACTTCTCGGCGTCGAAGCACCCTCTGCAAATTAGGCTGTCTATGGAAGGCAATGTCTCATGATACCTATTATTATTCGAATGGTATTTCTACGTAGGCTGATACGTCGTTAACTTGGTCGCATGTATAGGTTTGACATTGGCATTTTAGTTGAAACTGAGAAAAATACCAGGAGGAGTGGGTATGTTTGGGTCCAGCACTACTAACTTGGAACCTCTTCTCAAGTTCGTCTGTGGTGTCATGGCCTAGGGATCTACAGTTCCCCTATGATACTCGAGGGTGAAACCCGCTACGGATAATTTCTGGCTCTGAGCTGGTAATGACGTATCATAGGCCACTGAGAATTGAACAGTATAAAAAGTAAATAGAAATAATTGGGAATAAGAGAGATTCTGGGAATGATCGCACGGGACCGGAGCATCATGCTATTACCCATGGCCAACTTTATGTAGCTCTATCGCGTGTTATCAACCCTAGCAACTTTCTTCAACATTGTGCACAGAAGTTTCTCATTACGAAAAATTACTAGGGCTGGACGGCATTTTGAACAGAAGAGATAATCCAGCCAGTGCCCTGCATTACAGTCTTCCAAATTCCTAATTGTAAGAGCTGGGGTCAAGCATGCCAGATATTGACTGTTTGTATATTATATCGTATCAATATTAGGTACCTACATCGCTATGTGTGTTTACTTTTTGACATAGACGCGGACGAAGTCGCGGGCAACAGCTAGTTATCAATATAATGGGTATTGATGCTTACATCGTCAGTGGGTTCCCCGTACACAGACGAAATTAATTAATGCTGAAGCAACGGGAGGCTATCTTCTAAAATAAGCTTGGGGGCCGAGTCACCCGCGTCCATAGGAGAATACCCTTCAGTGAATCCCTACACGTGGTCCCCGGGTGGTGCTTAACAGGTGACACTAACCACCTCCGTGGTCTAGTGGTTATCCACCTGATTCAGACCCAGAGGTCCACGGTTCGATTCCCAGCGGGGGCAAAGTTTTTGCTCGGTTTGGTTGGTAGTAAGACTTGTTCTTAGTCCACCTGGCAAGCTACCACCATCTTGTCTAAGTCTGTCGCCATATCAAAAATGTTAACAGCATTTTTGTGTTCCGGCAGTTAGAGGTATGATAGCCAGTTCCTCTGTGTTAGAGGATTCCGGGTAAAGCTCGGTTCCATCTTCTTTTGAGATTTTGGGCCAAGAGTTTATCCGTTTTGTATAACAAAAAAAAAACGAACCATCTTTTGATTGTGGTATGTGCCGTCAGTACTTTTTATCAGTTTTTGTATAATTATGCCTATTTGAGTGGCCTTCATCTTTTTCTTCGTCGTTCCCTCACTGCTGAAGACCGTGACTACATGATACATGGCGTTTCCAAGGCATTCGGAGTCTGGAGTGTGGAAAGCTCTGAAATGCTATCTCCAATAGCCTTCTTTATGGTGCAACGCCATAAAGAAGACCACATGTTTGCATATTTGAACTTTAACGTGTTGACAATAATGTATTACGCTAAATGAATGGCGCTTTTCTTCGACTACGAAGTTAAGAAACTACGTTTTGAATAAAGTTGTTTCTTAATTTGCTTCGAACCAGGAACGGAAATCATAATTTTGTTAAGTTAAAAAAAAAACTTTTGACAAAAATATACAACCAACTTCCGAAAATAAAGCAATACAAAGTATAAAATAACTTTAATTTCGGAATAATTGTTATTTTTTACTTTTTAACCGACTTCCCAAAAAGGAGGAGGTTATCAATTCGGTTGTATTTTTTTTTTTATGTTTGTTACCTCATAACTCCGACAATTATGAACCGATTTGAAAAATTCTTGTTTTAACTGAAAGGATATACTTGCAGATTGGTCCCATTTAAATTTTATGAAAATCGGTTTCGAACTTTGGATTTTAAATCGAAATAGCTGGAATTCGTCTACTTAGATGATAGTTATGTAAAAAGTTTTTTAAGTCGTACCTGCTTATTAATTCACAGAGTACCGATGTGATGTTACGTTGTGAACTGGTGTAAACAGTAACAGACATGCCATTTCAGCAATCCCGAACCATTTGCTATCATTTATTGAAGAATTTCCGTTGCCTAACTCCGAAGTTCTTAATCAGATTTAAATTAAATTGAAATGAGACCAATCCGAAAAAATACTCTCCTAAACAAAATCCGAATCATCCAAATCGGTTGAAAATTGGCAAAAATATCGCTGAACAAAAATTTTTCATGAGATCCCATCATCAGATCCTAACTTATACCTTCCATCATTAGCTCAGCAACATAAGATGATTATTACCAGACACAAATATCTGAATTGCGTTCGAATTTTTTTGTAAAACATTTTATGTATATATCTATAAAATTTTAATATTCCCTCGATTTTCATGGGATTCCATCATCCGATTCTGACTTAGCGACAATAGAACTATCTCAGGAGTATAGGCTTCTGAAAACAAAAAGAATTTTTAAAATCGGTACATAATTGACGGAGATATCGGTGGACATACAAACAAAATACAAACACCTTAACATAGAGTCTCCTCCTTTTTGAAGAAGTCAGTTAAAAACTCAGTTACCAAGCTAATTCAATGCAGAAATAAATAACACACTAAAAGACATCATGTCATGGTTAAATAAAAATACGTTAAAAATTAATTTGGAAAAAACAAAAATAATACATTTCAAAACGCAAAAAAGTAAACACGTAAATTTAGACATAACATTTAATAATCAACCAGTAGAACAAGTTAACAGTACTAAATTTTTAGGTATTATAATATAATTGACGAACATCTCACGTGGAAGGAACACATTGATAATATTTGTAAAAAAATTAATAAGTTTGTATTCGCGTTAAAAAAGGTCAAAGAAACCACTTCTAAACGTACCGCATTGTTGGTATACCACGCGTATGTATGTTCTTTAATACGGTATGGTATAGTTGTTTGGGGATACACAGCAGAGCTTTCGAGAGTACTAATAGCCCAAAAGAAATGCTTGCGTGCAATTTTCAATATGCGGTGGACTGATTCTTGCAGGCCTGTTTTTAAATCGGCCAACATTTTAACCGCTCCTAGCATCTACATCTATGAAATAGCAAAATTTGTTAAGTGCAACATGAAACTCTTCCGAAATAAAAATAACATAAATAGACGTAAGATTAACCATTCATATTTGGAATTACCTGTACCCAGAATAGAGTTGTTCAGACACAGCTGCCTATATATGGCACCATTAATTTATAATTCACTACCTAAGGGGATAGTTGACTTACCCTATCGTAAATTTTGTATTGTCTTACAGAAATGGCTAATTCAAGAAAAAATTTATAGCATCAACGAATTCCTTAAAAAATATTCATCGGATTCCTACCATTTTAGAAATGCATTGTGAGCTTTCGCTCTGTTGGTCTTTTGTGTTCGTGTTTTACAAATTTTATCCCTGTTATTTTACTTTATTCGTTTCTTTTTAAATTTTACTTTGTTATTTTCGACTTATCTTATGACACAACGATGTTGTTTTATTAAAGTAATATCGATTTGTTCTTTGGTAAATGTGTATAAACATCATTACGAACTTTTTTAGTGATGTATAAATATTTGCATGCTATCATAGTATGGCGAGATGTGTCTTGCACTAAAAACCCATGTAACACCTTATTACCACATTTTCTTGCAAATAAAAAAACTTACTTACTTACTACTTACTTACTTATCATAATTATATTTTTTTCAGTTTTATCATTCTCTTATTTTAGATGTTAAGGGGGGGGGGGACACGTTTTACCACTTTGGAAGTGTCTCTCGCGCAAATTATTCAGTTTTGAAAAAAAATATATTAAAAACCTTAATATTCTTTTTGAAGACCTATCCATAGATACCCCCACACAGTATGAGTTTGATGAAAAAAATTTTTTTAGTTTCAGTTCTATGTATGGGGACTCCCAAATTTATTGATTCTATTTTTGTGTGAAACTCATAATGCGGTTCACAGAATACATCTACTTACCAAGTTAAAACACATTTTACTGTTAAAAATATGAATAAATTGATTTGATTTGATTGATTTATTGATACAAGACATTGTAGGTCGCAGTATTTTTCACTATCCTGAAGTTTTGGGATGTTAAAAGGATAGTTGACAGTAGTGTATGTACACACAATTTTCAACCTCGAAAGAGCTGTGCTAACTGCGTGGTGCTCGGAAAACTTCAAATTTTTTTGTCAGTTTTCAGACTTTGGATTATATTATTACGTACATAAAAAGTGCAATCCGTGGACAATTAAAGTACATAAAATTTGCAAATGCAGTTCCATTGGTTTTACAGGTATTGAGATTATAGCACATTAAACACGAACTATTTTCCGCACAAAAAATCGAAATTGTAGTTTAAAAAATGGAGCTCTGTGATTTGCTGGACTTTCATAAAAAAAGTATGTCAAATATAGCTGAGTGAAAAACATTTCTTAGTATTTAAATGAAATCTAGTTTAATAAAAAAAAAAAAATACTGTAAATTTATCGATCTTAAATATTGCACATAATTTGCCTGCGACTCGGCATAATGTAAAATAGTATTTTCAATCATGTAGAGAATCTAAGAGAATGGTCATCCAACTATGGGAAGATACCCAAATGTTCAATTTCCTTAAGACATTTACCGTTGGAAAGCCCTTATCTAGAAGATCATTTGCTACTTCCTCAACTTTTGTTAATTTTATTATGATTTCATTCGAGTTAATTAATGAAATTAAAACTGAACAGACAAATAATGTTGAATACTTGCCAGTAGGGAGGGACTTCAAAAAAAATCCTATAGATTTACTCTGCGCGACCAAAGAGTCCTAACTAATATTATAAATGCGAAAGTAACTCTGTCTGTCTGTCTGTCCGTCTCTTCTTCATGCCTAAACCACTGAACCGATTTGGATGAATTTTTTTAAAAAGATAGTTTGAGACCCGAGAAGGACATAGGGTAGTTTTTATCCCGGAAATCCCACGGGAACAGGAACTTTGAGGGTAAATAGTTTATATATATTCAGGGAGTTTGTTCCCTAGGGATTACGCGAGTGAAGCCGCTGGTACAAGCTAGTTATCTATAATTTCACAACGGAACAGTTTACATTAGTAATTTATACGACGCCGTGTAGTCATTGAAGTGTTTTTAGATGTTTTATGCAAATAATATGAGCGATATTGCCAACCCCGACTTTAAAACTGAAACTCCAATTTAGAACTTTTTGGAAAAAAATTGCAATTTTTGGAGCGCTGTAGACTAACGGACAGACGGAAGGACAGCGGAGACTTAGTAATAGTTTTCAATAGTAGGTGACCTATTATGTACGGAACCCTAAAAACGCACAATTATGAAATTTAGGTGCCCATCATTTTAAACCATTGGTAAACTACGTATCAAAACATTCGCCTTTAGTCACGATATAACAGCCCATTGTAACACTATGCAATCATTTTAGTTAGTTGTTATGATGATGTACAGAGATAAAAAGAGTTTACGTATTTAGTTCTCGAGACTGTCGGTAATTTCGAAACTATTTGTATGAGCATCGTATTATATGACAAGAGTGATGGGGAGCTCTGCAGCTCTGTTTAGAAATCGGATAAAAAAATGTTATTTTAATGTTTCAGACATCGTCGTGGCCGAAGAGAAACGATTACAGTTCTTTTACAAGGGAACAGTAACGTACACCGCAGATATTCCGTCAGCTCATTATATCACTTCTGTCACGTACGATCCAGTTCACTACAGGGTGCTGTTTGCCGATCACCACAATACGTGGTCCATACACAGTTTTGACCTAACAACTAAGGAAATGAAAACTTTAGTAACGAGACCAACAAGTTCTGTTTACAACAGTCTCGCCTACGACCCGGTCACAGAATTACTATTTTGGAGTGAACACAATAATAATAATAATATATACTCGTTATTATTAAAACCTGCTTCGTCTAACGTAGCAGTTGACGGAAATCTTATAGCTACGACAGATGACTACCTCACGGATATAGATGTAGACAGCTGTGGAGGGTACGTCGTTAATAGAACAATTAACTGTAGTTTTAAGACTCATGTTGAACTTTGTCATTACTTACAGTTATTTAAAATTACAGGTATATTTACTGGGTCACAAATGATAACATAGAGAGGGCTGCGTTTGATGGCTCCGAGAGAGAAGTTTTAATAAACGAACATGTTTACTTTCGTCAGAGTTTGGCTATTGACCAACAAACGAAGACAATGTACTGGATTGATGAGACTACTGTTAATTATCATTGTATCAAAAGTGCCGACTTGAAGGGAGAAAACAGACAAACATTTTATTTAATAGGAACAGAAACTTTTGCAGCTGCTTTAACTATATCAAAAGATTTCATTTACTGGAAGAGCTACAAACGAGGTGCCATTTTGCAGTTACCAAAGCATCAACAACACGGTGTGGCACCAGTTGTTTATACACAGAGCAGTCACTGTTCGCTGTGTCAACTCACAGCAGCCAACTACACAATTGAGGAACAAAACTTGGGAAACGAGTCCTGTGAAGCTTTGAAGACTATAATACCGGATGTGGAGGAACACCACGGTTCAGTATGTCACAACTACTGCTTCCAAGGAAATTGTACTGTCAGCGCTGAGGGACATCCTAAATGCAGGTAAGTAGATCTTCGATACGGTGCGCGACTGATATTTGCATTAATTTCTTCGTATAAATAATTAAAAACCCTCAAACTAGAAGTGCCGTGTTCTGATACTTGTAAAGTCAATAGCATCGACTATAAAACATGTGAATCTTTATTTATATCGTGATAAATACTCATAATAACAAAGTAAAGACTAAAACGAAATCAACCAGTGATTTTATTAAACCGTTAAATAAACTGTGAGAACCAACTTGATGAGCGCAACGCGTAAGTGACGCGCAGTCCACGGCGCTTACGACGTTCTTCTCGCCGACTTACGCATCGAAGTTGATAAGCAGGTGAGGGCCGTTATTAGCGTGCATTTTATTAGTGTGCGCAGGAGTATTGATAATTATTTAACTTTTATGTGACTCTAAAAAATATTCGTACTATTATGAATTGTAAATGATGCTCAAAAGTCATAGCTGAGGGAAGTGCTGTAGTTAAGTGCTGTTCTTTCCTCAAAAGACCATTTCAGATCAACATACAAATAAAAAAAAATCTTCTGTCGCAGGTCTGCTGGTACAAATTTCTTTTGATATTTAAGCAGAACCTTGTGCTCTTTTCGCCGAACAAAATTTTCTTTTAAAGTATATTGTGTGTACATAAATAAATAAATAACGTATTGTGAATATGAAGACCGATATAGATTGCTATATTAGGGGTTCATTTCATTTAATGTTAGTCTGGCGGTTTAAGTTCTCTACACAAAATGTCCTTACTTTGGTATTGTTCGTCAGACCGTTGAGCTCCTTAAAGTTTTAGGCACTGTCTGGACAGGTCCACTCAAATCTGTGTGGTGCTTTCCTCAAAATACCACAAGTTCAGACATTAACCTACATGGTTCTCATATGATTTGACCAGCATAGCACGATAGTATGGACTTTAAAAGACACCCCTGAGTTTGTTTTGGTGTTTCTTCTCAGAGCAGTCAGCTAGAAAACACTGGCCTCAACTAGTTTAAAATTACTAAAAATTATTGAAGTGTGACGCCTAAGGTGCTCCAGGGTAGCCCGCGAAATTAAAATATTTTTAAGTTTTTAGCAATTTGCCGGTCAGTGTGAAACTGTATGTAAAACAAAGTACATTTCGCGATCGTAAAAAGTATTTATCTAAAGGATTATAACCATTTGAATCATCAATATAACCCTCTAAGTTCATAGAACTCGATTGAATGTTATTTCGTGAAAAAGTCATTCAATCGAATTGTATGAACTTAGAGGGTTATATTGATAATTAAAATGGGTATAATTTTTTAGATAAATATGCGTTACGGCCTTAACTAACGGCCTATTTTGTCTAACATACAGCTTCACACTGACCGGAATATTGCAAAAAAACATAAAAATATTTGAATTTTGCGGGCTGGTTGGGGCATTCACCTTAAGACAAAGTTATTTACAACCTACTTACAAAATAAATATTATTTATCATTTAAACTTAAAACTTTGTCTTAAGGCGCAGATTCCTCTCAGTAGCCGATTTAAATGAGAATCACGTGTAATCGACTTGTCGTAATTTTTGGAAAATGATAATGTTAGATTAGAAAATCCTTTTAATAATTCATTTGATATTTGAAAGATAATAAAAAAAAAATATATCTCTTTTTTCAATTACAAGAATTAGCAGGGAATCAATAGAATTTTGTCACCAAATTTGATAAAGTGACTTGGATTTTCGGTGAAATTGATAAATTAGTGTTAGCAACGCTTGTCTTAAATCAATAAATTAGTGGTAGTGGATTAGCAGCCGCCGCGTTCGACGCCGCCTGCAACGCCATGGGCATAAAATTGCTTCTCCGTGAACACTCTCATACATTTGAATTTAGTGCGGGCCGCCACGCCGCACGCGACGCTCCACGCCGCACGTGACGCTCCACGCCCGCCTCTCCGTAAACGAGCACTAAAAGAGGATTTCCCGAAATTCCTACGGGAACGGAAATAAACGGAATATGCGCGTACGAAGTCGCGGGCAAAAGCTAATTTGATATATTACGATTGGGTAGCCCCCGGGGGGTCACGTGACAAGCACCATGTCGTATACTTGCCCACCTCTCGATTAGTGTAAGCCATAAATGGCGGAGATGGACATTTTGGGGTAATAGGTCATGTGGTGCATAAAATATCCGTATTATAATGTTATGACTTTCTAGATAGGAAGCAAGTTAAGAACCGAAAACTACTGAATTACTAACGAATGAATGGATATTAAACACTATTGTTACACATTTTTGTAATTTACTAAGCATGGTTTAGACGAGGACAGTATTCGTTGTTAATTATTGATGCATTCATTGTTTTCTGTGCGTCATTTACTAGTCCCACATTTATTTAATTTTGTTTGATATTAGCGAACGAATGCATATTGAATAGATACTAGTGTTATATATTTTTTTTCTAGACGATGGTAGTAAGGGTAGTTCAAAAAGGTAAAGGTAAGGTGTGGAAAACAAATTTGCCTACCTTTTAAGAATTTAAAATAATACCGTTTTTTTCCTGCATCCATGGCTACCCCATTATACTTTTTTTTAATTAATTGTCACTGGTTAATGTTTTTCAGTATATCGCAACGCTTGTAACGACACTACAAACCTTGAAATCGGTTAAGCCGTTTAGAAGTTATGGTGGTATAAAGAAACTCACAAACATACATACATGAACCCTGAAAACATAACACTCGTGTGTTTTAGGCAGTCGTGGAATAAATAAAACATGTTCATCTCAATGGGGACTAGTGAAGATAACACTAGGCAACAAATTATTCTTTTTCATCATGAGAGCTGCCCCTGAAATATTGGCAGTAAATAAAAGTTGCCTATTATACTATGTCGGTGTTGCACAGATATTATATCTTTGTTACATTATACAGTCGCAGCGTACCGGTCGCGCACCTCGTTCACCTGTTACTACTAGTCACAAATATTTGTTGGTTTCCTTGTTCATTGAGTAACGCTGTTTCTTATCTTCATTATTTCAGTTGTGAAGCTGGTTACTACGGGGAAAGGTGCGAAACTAACCCGTGCCAAATGTACTGCTTAAACAACGGAGTGTGTTCCGTGAATGAGGCGGAGAAGCCAGTTTGCCAGTGCACAGCTGATTATCAGGGTGAAAAATGCGACGTTTCCATTTGCAAGGACTATTGTCTGCAAGGCAACTGCAGTATCGGTACTGAGGGACAACGTATCTGCAGGTATTTGGCGTAACATTTTATCATGTATTTTTTTGCACAGCAAATGGAACCCTATTACTATTACTAATCTTCCACTGTCCGTCCATCCGTCCATCTGTCGGTGTATCCGTCCGTCCGTCTGTCTGTCAGCGGGCTGTATCTCAAGAACCGTAACAGGTAGATAGTTGTACATTTTCACAGATTATGTATTGCTTTGGCACAGAAAAAACAGTGGAAGTGCCTATGCGACGATTTTTGTATCGGAACCTGTGTCACCAAACTCACAAAATTAAACCGAATCCACCAGAAATAAAGGACAAGTTTGATTGGTTGTTTCCATTTTCTTCAAAACAAGCATAAGACACAGAACCTATAATATATTTTAATATATACTTTCGACCTTAGGTCTACGATTTATTTTGCTTCAAGGCAAAACAAAAAGTACGCAAGGTGGCAGCGTTCCGTTTTCTGAAATCATTACAAGTTAATTTACGAGTAAATTCCGGTACTTGATCACATCTGGTGGTATTTTAAATAGTTGCAATTATAAACTTAAGCTCCTTGGCAATAAGGTTGAGATTCGCTTCATTAGTCTATGTGGGATACTAAAAGTTGCTTAACTCGATGACGGCTGTGGCACATGAACCTATGTCGAAATCGATAAATAGGATAACTGTTTTCAAAATTAATTCCATAAAATGTGATTCGTTTGGAGTTGCAGTTTTGAACTGCACTTCCACTGTTTTTTCTGTTCCGCGCTTTGGCCGCTATAACAACAAATAATAAATACTAATAGGTCTATGGTACGGTACCCTTCGTGAGCGAGTCCAACTTGCACTTGGCCAGTTTTTCAAAATATCTATCGGCTCGTTACTGTCAAAGTCTCTGCTCATACAGAGGAGGTGCCAGCATTTATCAGCTCGCTTGCTCAAAGCAAGTTGACGGTTTCAGACTAGTATTAATTTGAAGCCCAAGTTACCTCACGATGTTTGTTTTACAACAATGTTAGGGGGCCGAGTCACCCGCGTCCGTAGGAGACTACCCTTCAGCGAATCCCTACACGTGGTCCCCGGGTGGTGCTTAACAGGTGACACTAACCGCCTCCGTGGTCTAGTGGTTATACCACCTGATTCAGACCCAGAAGTCCCGGGTTCGATTCCCAGAGGGGGCAAATTTTTTTGCTCGGTTTGGTTGGTGGTAGGACTTGTTCTAAGTCCGCCTGGCAAGCTACCACCATCATGTCTAAGTCTGTCGCCATAACAACAATGTTAACAGCATTGTTGTGTTCCGGCAGTTAGAGGTATGTTAGCCAGTTCCTCTGCATAAGAGGATTCCAGGTGAAACTCGCTTCCATCTTCGGCCTAATCATCACTTTCCATTAAGTGAGATTTGGGAGAGTTTCCCCGTTTTGTATAAAATAAAATGTCAACTGCTGTCTTATAAACTAATGGAGCGGTGTACTTCGTTTATTTGTTACAACTAGTTACAAATATTTGTATTCTCACTATTTCAATTTCAATCGCAGATACTCTGGGGAAAGATGCGACGTATGCATTTGCAAGGGTTATTGTTTCCAAGACAACTGTAGTGTCAGTAGGTACTGAGGGACTACCACTTGCTGGTATTTTGTTTGAGTACTTTTGTGGCCTACACAAATGTTCTTTCATTGGCATTGTTCTCGTTGAGTCGATGAGCTTCTTCTTATTGGTTCTAAAATGAGCGAATCGACTACTGACCGTGGCTTGCATTGACTGGACAGGTCCACTCAAATCTGTGTGGTGCTATCCTCAAAATACCACTTCAGACTTTAACCTACATATCTGCCGCAGTCGCAGGATTATATTCGCAAGAGACACCGTGGCTCCGGAACACAATGGGCAATGAAGGAACATGGGAAAAAAAAAAAAAGACATTAACCTACATGGTTCTCATATGATTTGACCAGTACGATAGTATGGACTTTAAAAGACACCCCTGAGTTTGTTTTGGCGTTTCTTCTCAGAGCAGTCAGCTAGGAAACACCGGCCTCAACTAGTTTAAAATTACTAAAAATTATTGAAGTGTAACGCTTAAGGTGGAAGCTCCAGGGTAGCCCGCGAAATTCAAATATTTTTATGTTTTTTGCAATTTGTCTGTCAGTGTGAAATTGTATATAAAACAAAATACGGTTCGCGATTGTAAAGAGCATTTATATATAGGATTATAACAATTTGAATCATCAATATAACCCTCTAAGTTCATAGAACTCGATTGAATGTTATTTCGTGAAAAAGTCATTCAATCGAATTGTATGAACTTAGAGGATTATAATGATAATTAAAATGGGTATAATTCTTTAGATAAATATGCGTTACGGCCGCGAATTGTTTTTGTCCAACATACAGCTTCACACTGACCGGAAAATTGCAAAAAACATAAAAATATTTGAATGTCGTGGGCTGTTTGGAGCATTCACCTTAAGACAAAGTTATTTACAACCTACTTAAGAGGGCTTTCACATTTTTTCTTGAATTTTAGCGTTTTATTCGAATTTTGATGTGTGATTTTGCTTTAGATATAGCCTTAAAAAAAAAACAAAAATATGCCTAAGATAGTCTGATCATTTATCTTGGGAGTGTTTTAAATAAATATTTCAATTAGTTCACGTACATCAGTAAAATCCTTGACTCCGCAAAGGATCGATGTTTCACAAAACGTTGCTTTAGGGTATCTTTTGATACCTTGGTACACCGAAGATATTATAATTTAATCATTTATAAAAATGTCCACGGTACAACTGTATCTTCTACTTTGGAATGCTCAAATCAATTTATTACGATTCATACAGTAATACACCAAAAATAATTCTGTAAAACTGAGAGTTATTGACAATTTTCCGTACGAAACTATAATTTTTATCTATGAAATTATAATCAAAATTCAAATAAAAAATATTTAATAATTAAGGTAGCATTGCTATATTGCTTGAAAAAAAAAAATTGGTCTAATTAAAAGTAAAGTAAATATCTATACATATAATAAAACAGTAAATCTTGAGCTTGTATGTTTACGATTGGCGCGAAAACTACTGAACAGATTTTGTTCAAATTTTGCACGAATAATCCTTATAGGTATAGTCAACATATAGGCTATATATTATCACGCTATGTGCTATGGAGGACGAGCAATAATCAAAAATGTGTGTTTTGAACGAGAAAGTGCACATGGTTCGAACCCCGCAAACAGATATTATTTTTGTATTTATTTTATCTTTGAACTGTATTTTTATGACAAAATAATATTAAAAAGGGGGTCTACGTTCTTAAAATAACATTTAAATTTTTATGCGACGTTTTTCCTAACAGTTTAGCGAGGAATAAAAAAAAACACAACATATTAGAAAATCATGAAGCGTGTTAAGGACGGCTATTTCACAGATAAAATTAATTAGCACGTAGCAGGGCGGTTGTACGACAGGTCTTGTGTTTGACGTGACGAAGGTTCGAATCTTGCCGTATGGATTCTGTTTTTGTTCATTTTTAATTCATATTTTTTTGTATAGTAAGCACAAAGAATTTTGTAATTATCTAATGATATTAAATAGATAATTAATTTCTTCAATGTTGTTATATCTGCACAAACAAGATTAAAATGAAAAATATTGACGTGAAAAGGACTACCCAGAGTGATTGAATATCAATCTGTCTGGGTAGCGGTTTTCCAACAAAATTGAGGTCGACTGCCAACGTTAATGGATGCAGCTGAATACCAGTTTTTTACATGGAGTGAATTCCTATCTGAATTTCACATCGCAGTACCTATCTGGGTGATACCCTTTAGCAAGACTGCTGGTCGATTTTCTGGCGTCTGTCTACCCGTAACGACAGACACCTTTAAATATATCTAACTGTTTGAAAAATTACTAATCGAATATTGGAAGTAATTTTTTTTGTGTATAGAATGAAACCAATGCAAGAGTTTTTACAAAGCTAACGCAAGACTACAAACTCTTGCGTTAGGTTTGAAGCTGGCCGCATGGTACTCAATGGTTCGACTGAAACGTCGCCGCGTCGTGCTGTGGTACCGAATTTATCTATATCTATACTTATAATAAATCTGTAGAGAGGTCAATTCTGTACATGAAATATATTTCCAAAATAACTATCAGGGGCTGATTAGGGATCGATACTGATGCCAAAAATGCAATCAGTAAATTTTTTGTCTGTCTGTCTGTCTGTCTGTCTGTCTGTCTGTCTGTCTGTCTGTATAACCGTTATAGAAACAAAAACTACTCGACGGATTTTAACGAAACTTGGTACAATTATTCTTCATACTCCTGAGCAGGTTATAGTATACTTTTCATCACGCTACAATCAATAGGAGCAGAGCAGTGAAGGGAAATGTTGGGAAAACGGGAGAAGTTACTCCATTTTTTAAGCTTCCGTTGCGTGTGCAACCTTAATGGTTAAAGCTACACAGAAATCATGTATGACGGAAATGTTCTCCTTAAAATTATGTAAAAAATATCCCACGACAGCATATGTCTATCTTTTATGATTGACGCACAATAACACGTGTAACTCCCGATAGCTTAGCAGTTCGAAGCTTTCTGATTATATTTGTCTACTCTTACGTTTATAACACTCTCAGTTATCCCTAATTAAAAAAGTTAACATTGTTAACTATTCCATAAAAAATAATCATAGAAATTGGTATAGAAACACCAAAGTTATACATGAAATACGCTAATAATAAGCCATTGCGCGTGAATACTGAATCATGCTTTATGGATTATTTTTGTATAAGGTCGCGAACGCACAGGCAGGCAGCTTGCTTGGCGCCTAGAGGCTAGCGAGTCACCTAGCGAGTAGCTTCGTAAAACGAACATTCTCGAACGTTCGCGACCGCCCTAGCAGCTAGACGCCAAGCGCGCAGTGCGGCCGGCCGGTCGCGAACGTTCGAGAATCGGTCGCGCCTGTGGTCGCCGCGCTCGACGCGTCTCGCGACCGAAGGTATAAAAAGGCGGGGCGTCCGAGCGCGAGCTTCAAAGCCTGGCTGGAGGCTTTATTACTATATTAAAGCCTTCACAGGCAAGTCGGGTTAAGCAGAAGCCAATCTTCTCAGGTTGACCTGCGAGAGGCCAAAAGCGCGAGCTTCATACAATTTTTGCCAGTTGATGCGAATTGACGTTCAGAGCGTTCGACCTTATTGACAGACAATACATAATTTAGTCTTTGATAATTTATTTTAAGATTCCTTTTGTTATTATTTTATAAAATAGGTACAAGTTATTTTGGTAGTGTTTAATTAAATATTCGTTCAAACTACAAATTATTAATAGTTTACATTTTAATTATTTCTTTTTAGGTGAAGTACGCATAGATTTTTAGATACCGATAGCTTTATAAGTTTTGGCTAATTTACGTTCACTTTTTTATAGGTATTAGTTTTATTTTCATTTTGGTTTATAAAATTCTTCCGTTACTGAGTGAATGACTGACAGATAACGCAACAACACAACCAAGACTACTGACTGGTCGTATGAAGCTGCACATAGGGTCCTTGGGGAGTTTAGGGGAGCTCTAAGAGAGGATTTCCCGAAATTCCTACGGGAACGGGAGAAAACGGGATATGCGCGTACGAAGTCGCGGGCAAAAGCTAGTTGAAAGTAAAATTGCATTAACTATACATATAATAAAACAGTAAATCTTGAGCTGTGATTACGATTGGCGTAAAAACTACAGAACAGATTTTGTTCAAATAATCCTTATAGGCTTGGTCAACATAATAAGCTATACATTATCACGTTAGGTGCTACGGAGGATGAGCAATAGTCAAAAATGTGTGATTTGAACGAGAAAGTGCACATGGGTCGAACCCTGCAAACAGATATTAAATAGCCAAAATAATAATAAAATGGATTTTTGCGCACTAAAAATAACATTTTACTTATAATTTTTCATTTTTACAAACAGCTCAGCGAGGCACATACCTATAGATCTAACCTCAGCAATTATTACCATCACGCTATACCTTTGGGGGGGTAAGCAGTGAAAAGCCATGACATAAATATGATAGACTATTTTAATCAATTTCTCAACAGCAGCGGTCATAGCCCTTCGGGTATAAGACTGCCTTTCGAATGACATGGAGTGGGTTCGTAATTATTTTTGGATTTTATTTAACTAAAGCATTTCCTTACTTTTCTCATTCTTCTTAATATCTATATCTATACACTATAATATACATATAATAAAACAGTAGAAACCATTAATTCTGTACATTAAAGAAAAATACCAAAAATCGAGTAGAGGTTTTCAAAGAAAAGCTATAGAACACAAAAAGAGCATTTTTACGTTTTTTGTCTGTCTGTCTGTCTGTCTGTCTGTCTGTCTGTACGCGATGATCTCCGAAAATACTGAACGGATTTGGTTGCGGTTTTCAAAATATTCAGCTTATTTCTGAGCAACATTTAGGCTTTGTTTCATTACAATCGGTGGCCGGGAAAAAAAAAAGTTATGGACATTTAAAGATTTTAAACTTACGTATCAAAGTTTTTCGACAAGTTTTGTACAAATTTCAATTATTCCATCACGCTATACCTTTGGGGGGGTAAGCAGTGAAAAGCCATGACATAAATATGATAGACTATTTTAATCAATTTCCCAACAGCGGTCATAGCCCGTCGGGTATAAGACTGCCTTTCGAATGACATGCAGTGGGTTCGTAATTATTTTTGGATTTTATTTAAACTAAAGCATTTCCTTACTTTTCTCATTCTTCTTAATATCTATACATACCGCGTGTATCTGACATCGACGCACAAACGATTTCCATGGGTCCGGGGCATGATTCTGGACACCCTAGACTTAGAATTTTTCGTCGGCATTTTTCTCATTTTTTTATTTTTTTCAAGGGTTTTTTTACTTTAGACTGCTCATAATCGTTATTCTGACCTAACCCAATGAGACATTTAATAAAAAAATAATTAATTAACTACTTTCACTAAAAAGAACAATCTGAATAAAGCCATAAATAGATATCACCTCAGCTGAGCTGAAACTTTGTGGTACACTTGAAAAAAATGAGAAAAGAACCGATGAAAAATTCCAACACTGGGGTGTCCAGAATCATGCCCTGGACCCATGGAAATCGTTTGTGCGTCGATGTCAGATACACGCGGTATAATAAAACAGTAGAAGCCATGAACTCTACCAAAAATCGAGTAGAGGTTTTAAAAAAAAAGCTACAGATCACAAAAAGAGCATTTTTACGTTTTTTGTCTGTCTGTCTGTCTGTCTGCTGTCCGTCTGTCCGTCTGTCTGTCTGTCTGTCTGGATTTGGTTGCGCTTTTCAAAATTAAATTCAGCTTATTTCTGAGCAACATTTAGGCTTTGTTTCATTACAATCGGTGGCCGGGAAAAAAAGTTATGGACATTTAAAGATTTTAAACTAACGTATCAACGTTTTTCGACAAGTTTTGTACAATTTTCAATTAGGTATTCGTTCAGTTTAGCATAAAACTTGCCTTTTTTTAAACATTCTTAGAAATTGTTATCATCACGCTATACCTTACCACGGTAATTGAAGCGATTTTTTATTATTGTTGAATGATTTCTTACTTTTTTATGTCCTGTTTTAATATTTTCGTTGGCCACGACTTCATTTGCCTGTATGTTTAAAAATGTACCTATGGAACTATTTTTTTTAGTAGAATATATTAACAAAAGCTTTTTTCTGTATTATTTTTTGTTTGATTTCGATAAAAAGTACGAAACCAAAGTAGTTGGTCACCTTTATTACTACGTAACACCTGCAATGCCATCTATACAAATAGTACTTTTCAACATGACATAACACCAAAACATTATTTTTTTTAGTGGTACATTTAAAACATCTTAAAATGATTGTAATTATTTTAATACCTTCAAAACATATCGTTCCAAATGAACGTAATATTTCTATTAACTCAAATAAAACGAACTCTTACTAATCTTTTCATAGTTCAACTTCATGTTCCATAGATGGCGTTATGCATTCGATCTCATTTTCGCGGTGTTACATGGAGATTATAATATATAAGATTATAATATTCGTCAACAGGCGCGCACTTAGATTTGCAAAGCTCAATGAGATAAAGCAGCTCAATAACACCTGTGGGTCTAAAGTGGCCACTTTAGCAGAATCACAGTAGAAACATAACATTAACCACGCAACAACTGTCAAATTTCTTTTCTATCTTTATTGCTCAAGCATTCATTTCAAGGTTGATTGGGAAAATTTTACAGTGACCGGTAGCGTGATGTGCTTTCTGATTCTGCTAAAGTGGCCTTCTTAGGCCATCTCTACTTTGGACAGTTAAATGATTGCCACTTAGCTACAATAATTGTAGCAACCTACTGGGCCAAAACAATATACAGAGTCAATCATCTACTCGAAAAGACGAAGAATGAACCTTTACAGGCCTGAAGCCAGGGATCATTTATTGTCATACCACCCGCGAGCAAGTTGCGAGGTTCCATCGTAGAGACGCAAAAACAGTTGAATCAGCTTGGTAACTGAGTTTTTAACCGACTTTTTCAAAAAGGAGGAGGCTCTATGTTAAGGTGTTTGTACTTTTTTTTGTATGTTCACCGATATCTCCGTCAATTGTGTACCTTTTAAAAAAATATTTTTATTTTCAAAAGCCTATAACTCCTGAGATAGTACTATTGTCACCAAGTCAGAATCGGATGATGGAATTCCATGTAAATTGAGGGAAACCCTAAAATTTTATAGGCACATACAATGTTTTACAAAAACTTTCGAACGCAATTCATACATTTGTGTCTGGTAATCATCATCTTATGTTGCTGAGCTAATAATGGAAGGTATAAGTTAGGATCTGATGATGGGATCTCATGAAAAATATTTGTTCAGCGATATTTTTGCCAATTTGTAACCAATTTTGGATGATTCTTATTTTGTTTAGGAGAGTTTTTTTTCGGATTGGTCTCATTTCAATTTGATGAAAATGATTAAGAACTTCGGAGTTAGGCAACGGAAAATCTTCAATAAATGATAGCAAATTAATGGTTCGGGATTGCTGAAATGGCATGTCTGTTACTGTTAACACCAGTTCACAACGTTACATCACATCAGAACTCTGTGAATGAATAAGCAGGTACGACTAAAAAGTAAAAAATAAAAACTATTCCGAAATTAAAGTTATTTTATACTTTGTATTGCTTTATTTTCGGAAGTCGGTTGTATATTTTTTATCTCACCTGATGGAAAGTGATGATTAGGCCAAAGATGGAAGCGAGCTTTACCCGGAATCCTCTAAAACAGAGGAACTGGCTATCATACCTCTAACTAACTGCCGGAACACAACAATGCTGTTAAAATTTTTGGTTTCGCGACAGACTTAGACAAGATGGTGGTAGCTTGCCAGGCGGACTTAGAACAAGTCCTACTACCAACCAAACTGAGCAAAAAATTTGCCCCCGCTGGGAATCGAACCCTGGACCTCTGGGTCTGAATCAGGTGGAATAACCACTAGACCACGGAGGCGGTAAGTGTCACATGTTTAGCACCACCGGGGACCACAAGTAGGTATTCTCCTACGGACGCGGGTGACTCGGCCCCCAAGCTTATTATAGAAGATAGCCTCCCGTTGCTTCAGCATTAATTCATTTCGTCTGTGTACGGTGAACCCACCGACGTAAGCATCAGTACCCATTATATTGATATAATGTTTGTGGGGAAGATAAGGAAAATATTTTCATTAAGATGGCTGTCAAAGAAAAGGTACACATCCATTATTTTTTTTATTTACATATTTAATTTCGATTAAATTTTTCAAAGGCACTCGGCTGAAAGTCACACATTTATTCAACAAATTGTTAAAGTAGCTGATATAAGATTTCGGCTAATTTGCTCTAGCGATATTCTCCAGTCATGTTGCAATCATTCCCAGAATCTCCCTTAATCCCAATTATTTTCTATTTACTTTTTATATTGTCCAATTCTCAGTAAGCCTACGTCAAGCTATACTTCATGACCAGCTCAGGGCCAGAAATAATCCGTAGCGGGTTTCACCCTCGAGTATCATAGGGGAACTGTAGATCCCTAGGCCATGACGCCACAGACGAACTTGCGAAGAGGTTCCAAGTTAGTAGTGCTGGATCCAAACATACCCACTCCTCCTGATATTTTTCTCAGTTTCAACTCAAATGCCACTGTCAAACCTATAAATGCGACCAACTTAACGACGTATCAGCCTAAGTAGAAATACCTTTCGAATAATAATAGGTATCATGAGACATTGCCTTCCATAGACAGCCTAATTTGCAGAGGTTGCTTCGACGCCGAGAAGTTGCCGACTTCCTGGAAATGAGGCCGTTGCTTCCCGACCTGAACAAATCGTGGAACGGTGAGGTCGCAGCGCAAAACCTGTGGATTACCCAGAAGGACTTTGTGCATTTGGTCGGAGCTAGGCTGGTTAACTTAGCCAGAACAAATAAGGTCAACAGACCGAATGGGAGTCTAAGTGCGGATAGCGCATTCTCTAATCTACTCAACTCTATCCGTTGCGGGGTTAGATTTCTATTCGGGCCGGTATACCCATGTCCAACTTTATGTAGCTCTATCGCGTGTTATCAACCCTAGCCACTTTCTTCAACAATGTGCACAGAAGTTTCTCATTACGAAAAATTACTAGGCTGGACGGCATTTTGAACAGAAAAGATAATACAGCCAGTGCCTTGCATTACAGTCTTCCAAATTCCTAATTCTGAGAGGGGTGAAGCAATGACAGATTTTGACTGATTGTACATCATATCGTATCAATCTTACATCGCTTTGTGTGTTTACTTTTCGAAATACACGCGGACGAAGTCGCGGGCAACAGCTAGTTTTTAAATAATTGTCGAAAATCAATATAATCTTGTGACGCGCGGTATTCAACTTTAGTCAACCTGAGCAATTCGATTTTGTAAGAGCGCTTTGACAAAACTGTCTTAGGCATTTTTTTATTTATTTTTAAGGCTATATCTAAAGCAAAATCACACATCAAAATTCGAATAAAACGCTAAAATTCAAGAAAAAATGTGAAAGCGCTCTTAAAAAATAAATATTATTTATCATTTAAACTTAAAACTTTGTCTTAAGGCGATTTAAAATGAGAATCACTTTTAATCGACTTGTCGTAATTTTTGGAAAATGATAATGTTAGATTAGAAAATCCTTTTAATAATTCATTTGATATTTGAAAGATAATAAAAAAAATCTCTTTTTTCAATTACAAGAATTAGCAGGGAGCAATAGAATTTTGTCACCAAATTCCAAACGCCCGCCTCTCTAGTGTAAGCCATAAATGGCGGAGATGGACATTTTGGGGTAATAGGTCATGTGGTGCATAAAGTATCCGTATTATATTGTTATGACTTTCTAGAAAGGAAGCAAGTTAAGAACCGAAAACTACTCAATTATTAACGAATGAATGGATATTAAACACTATTGTTGTACATTTTTGTAATTTACTAAGCATGGTTTAGACGAGGACAGTATTCGTTTTTAATTAGGTATTGATGCATTCATTGTTTTCTGTGGGTTATTTACTAGTCCTACATTTATTTAATTTCGTTTGATATTAGCGAATAAGCGAACGAATGCATATTGAATAGATACTAGTGTTATATATTTTTTCCTAGACGATGGTAGTAAGGGTAGTTAAAAAAGGTAAAGGTAGGTAAGGTATGAAAAATAAATTTGCTTACCTTTTAAGAATTTAAAATAATACCGTGTTTTTTCCTGATCCATGGCTACCCTATACTTTTTTTTTAATTAATATTGTCACTGTTAATGTTACTCAGTATATCGCAACGCTTGTAACGACACTACAAACCTTGAAATCGGTTTAGCCGTTTAGAAGTTATGGTGGTATAAAGAAACTCACTAACATACATACATGAACCCTGAAAACATAACACTCCTGTGTTTTAGGCAGTCGTGGAATAAATAAAACATGTTCATCTCAATGGGGACTAGTGATAAATAGTGAAGATATAGATAGATAGATTCATTGAGTAACGCTGTTTCTTATCTTCATTATTTCAGTTGTGAAGCTGGTTACTACGGGGAAAGGTGCGAAACTAACCCGTGTCAAATGTACTGCTTAAACAACGGAGTGTGTTCCGTGAATGAGGCGGAGAAGCCAGTTTGCCAGTGCACAGCTGATTATGAGGGTGAAAAATGCGAAGTTTCCATTTGCAAGGACTATTGTCTGCAAGGCAACTGCAGTATCGGTACTGAGGGTCAACGTATCTGCAGGTATTTGGCGTAACATTCTATCATGTATTTTTTTGCACAGAAAACGGAACCCTATTACTATTACTAATCTTCCACTGTCCGTCCATCCGTCCATCTGTCGGTGTATCCGTCTGTCCGTCTGTCTGTCAGCGGGCTGTATCTCAAGAACCGTAACAGGTAGATAGTTGTAAATTTTCACAGATTATGTATTGCTTTGGCCCACGGAACAGAAAAAAACAGTGGAAGTGCCTATGCGACGATTTTTGTACCGGAACCTGTGTCACCAAACTCACAAAACTAACCTCTCGCCTCCAGGACGTTATTACGTTACCAAATCCTTGACGGCCCGCAGCGCCGCGGGCGGCCGCTTATCTGAAGTGAAATCTGACACCGGCCATAAAAAACGTTATCGCAGCGTTTGTGTAGTTTGTATCCTCGCACTTGAAATGGTTTCAGGTTCGTTAATTATGTCGTCATGAAATAAATCACTAACAAGAGTCTTATTAGTACTCGAGAAATAAATATATCCTATTGAAATGAGAGAACTTGCTGAATGTAGTTATGTTGCTGTTTATGTTATTTCTGACAAAACTATTGGATCAATTTACACCAAAATTTGGGAACTAGCTTATGAAAAGACGAGTAATTGACAATGATCTTTTATATGAGTTCTATAGCCGATTATAGCAATATTCAAGCTCAAACTTCATAAAGTGCGGCGCCGTTTGTTGTTTTTTATTGCGTAATTCAATGCGCTATTTCGATGACGATTATCAGAGTTATATCAAACAGATTCCAATTGGAAAAGCTTGTAGATTACTGCCTATATATTCATCAACGCATTGTTAACCATAAATCGTTAAAATATGCTTACTTTATTTGTAAATATTGACAAAAACCAAACAATAACAATGTTGACCTTGGCGAACACTCGGAACTACGTAACTTTTGTTGTCTCAACAAAACAAGTTTTGTGATGTTATTTCATGCAAAAAACTAGCTACATACTTGTAGGAAATAGTGATAAATGATTATTTATCCACTTACCCTAGTATATCACACTAAAACCACACAAAATTCACTAAAATCACTGCACCACATGCGTGCGAAATCACCGTGACGTAGAAACTTTTGACAAGTTTTTGAAATGTCGGCTGTCATATTTTTAGTATCTGTTTGTGTTTATGGTTGGCAAATTTTATCTGCCATAGAGAACATTCATTCGCAAACGATTCTAAAGCTAAGTTTACACAATATTTAAGTTTATATCGGTCGCGGTGTGCCGGTTCACATGTGAACCAGCGGGGCTCAAATGCGATTTGTACCAACTGGTTCACATGTGAACCGCCCGGTAGCCACCGGACCAATAATAGGTAATATTATCCACCACAAATAAAGGACAAGTTTGATTGGTTGTTTCCATTTTGTTCAAAACAAGCATAAGTCACAGAACCTATATTTTAATATACCGCGTGTATCTGACATCGACGCACAAACGTTGTCCATGGGTCCAGGGCATGATCTTGGACACCCTAGACTTAGAATTTTTCGTCGGCTTTTTTCAAGGGTTTTTTACTTTAGACTGCTCATAATCGTTATTCTGACCTAACCAAATGATTTAAAAAAAAAAAAAAATAATTTACTACTTTCACTAAAAATTCCAACACGTTTGTGCGTCGATGTCAGATACACGCGGTATAGTACTTTCGGCCTTACATCTAAGATTTATTTTGCTTGTAGGCAAAAAGTACGCACGGCGGCGTTCCGTTTTCTGAAATCATTAAAAGTTAATTTACGAGTAAATTCCGCTACTTGACCATATCTGGCGGTATTTTCAATAGTTGCAATTATAAACTTAAGTTCCTTGGCAATAAGGTTGAGCTTCGCTTCATTAGTCTATGTGGGATACTAAAAGTTGCTTAACTCGATGACGGCTGTGGCACATAAACCTATGTCGAAATCGATAAATAGGATAACTTTTTTCAAAATTAATTCCATAAAATGTGATTCGTTTGGAGTTGCAGTTTTGAACTGCACTTCCACTGTTTTTTCTGTTCCGTGCTTTGGCCGCTATAACAACAAATAATAAAAAATTAAGGTCTATATGGTATGGTACGGCACCCTTCGTGTGCGAGTTCGACTTGTACTTGGCCAGTTTTTCAAAATATCTACCGGCTCGTTACTCATACAGAGGTGCGAGCATTTATCAGCTCGCTTGCTCAAAGCGAGTTGACGGTTTCAGACTCGTAATCATTTGAAGTCCAAGTTACCTCACGATGTTTGCTTCACAGCAATATCATACTGCTGTTTTATAAACGAATGGAGCGGTGTACTTTGTTAATTTTTTACAAATATTTGTATTCCCACTGTTTCAATTGCAATCGTAGATACTCTGGAGAAAGATGCAACGTATGCATTTGCAAGGCTTATTGTTTCCAAGGCATCTGTAGTGTCAGTACTGAGGAACAACGTACTTGCAGGTATTTCGTTGTCCACCCTACCATGTAATACGTTGCATAGAAAATGAATACTTTACTAAAAATCTACCGGCTGCTGCCAGCATCCATCAGCACGCTTGCTCAAAGCGACTTGTATTAAAGAAGTTCATCGCCTTCCTTCACCGATAACAATGTTGTCTAGGTTAAACTTTAAGAGCATTCAAAACATTGCGCAGTGGAAGCAGGACATTTACTTGTAACAAATTGTCTCAAATGTAGTTGTTTTATTAATTCATCTTCATTACTTCAGATGTAATGCCGGCTACTCTGGGGAACGGTGCGAAGTTAACGCGTGCCATAGCTACTGTCTTAACAACGGCGACTGTTCCCTGAATGAGGAGGACGAGCCGATCTGCCAGTGCACTGCAGACTACGAGGGTGAACGATGCGACGTCGCTACTACACACTCTGGTGCCTGTGTCTGTGCTGACAAGATGACGCAACAAATGTTACTAGACCTGGGCAGCGAAGTGAAGCAAGTCAGAGAAGATCTGCAATGTACCCTCCGACTGTACACGGACAAACTTGACGAGAAAGAGGCCAAAATCCAAATGTGCGAGGAGTCAAGGAATGACGATCAATAACACTACGATGAAACCATGTCAAAACCGCAAACATCAAGTATAAAGTTCTTTTAAATGAAAATAATTCAGATAGAGCAAGCTCAATATTGCAATCAACTAAACCTCAACCTATCTGGAAAAGGCAATCTTGAAGGACATGCTAAGCAAGCTTACGAAAGTAACCTTTACTCAAAATCCGGATGACGTCACCGGCAAGTCCGACGTGGAAAGTTTTTTTTCCTTAAATCTGACCCAATCCCCCCCCCCCCCATAGCTAGCATGAGATAACACAAACTTGAAAGGGGTCATTGTACTCATAATTACGTTCAACTTATTTTTCGTTTTAAGGTATTGGGTTTTTTTTCTGTTACATGTAGAATAGAAGTGTACATTATTAAAGACGTTTACATGTTTTGAAATCATTCGTAAAAGTTTATTGTAAAACATTCAGACAAGCGGATAAACCCTACAGCTGCCACTATACTAAGACATCATGACAATAACTCGATGAAACCAGTGAATGTGTGCCACTATTTGTGCACTTATTGTAGTCGTAAGTTTTGTACTCATACTTTTAAAATTTTTATGTATATTTTATCAAACATTATTTCATTTACTTTCTACAAAATCATTTTATTTACCCTCGTCCGTGTGTCACTGCAGGGTGCCAACTGAAAACCAGCGCTGGGTGTCTGACGCCCAGCATATGCTGAGATGGTAACCCTTTCGGCATGGGCACGCTCAGAACTATTTTTTTAGTTTTTTTTTTGTACCTAATTGCTTCTTTATGTTTTTGAACTATGAACTATGAACATTATCATATATTTTAGCTCCGTGAGTGAAAATTGTGTTACAAGGACAATTTGTACACTACCGTGTCTTGTACAACGCGCCGGATTCGCCGGATCATCTTTCTACTACAGAAAATACCAAGAAGCGGCCGCAGCTGAGAAAAGGTGAGTCGTACTCGAATTTTTCACAGTTGATTGTTCCTTGACTGGGCGAACGGGTAGAACTCAGTTCATACAGAACTTCCTCTCTTACCATCAGAAATAAGTAAATTCATACAGTCCACTCCTCTATCCAACATTCTGGTCCTTCGAGCCGGATTCTAGTTATTCCAGCCCGAATTTTTCATTTTTTGCTAAAACTAGACAGGCGTCCAAAATGGCGGACGATTTAGAAATGAAGCGAAAAATCCTAATAGTCAAAAAAGAATATTTATTTACGAAAATACAAAAACTTTATGACCATTCACAAAAGCTGGGAACAGAACCAGATAAATTACAATTGTTTACGGTATTATTGTCGGAAATGGAAAGTGTCCGTAGTAAGTTTGAATCCACCATTTTTGATTTGTACGAAATAGAAATGCAAATAAAACCGACTGCTAAAATGTCGATTAGTGAACTCGAAACATTTGATGAAATGTATAATGCATGTCAGTTAATCGCTAGGAGGCATTCTAATTCAGAAACCGAATTCTTTCCTGCGTTGGAAAAAAATGATTTAGTAGTGCAACCGGCTTTACCGAAGTTAACATTATTTCAATTTGACGGTGAAGTAGAAAATTGGATAACTTTTTATGACACGTTCTCATCATTAGTTCACAATAGGAATTTCTCAGTTATCGATAAATACCATTATTTACTTTCATGCGTTAAAGGTTCTGCTTTAAATATTGTTAAAAATCTACCTATCACGGCCGCTAATTACAAATTAGTTTGGAAAAGTTTAGTTGATAAATAACACGACCACTGAACGCTAGCATGTAGGTATTTCGATAAAATGTTGAACTTTTCACCATTAACCAAAGATACTACGTCGAACTTAACTTCATTTATAGAAACCTTTGATCATTCACTAAAAGCGATTCAAGCATTAAACATAAAGAACTTAGATGATTTCTTATTGTGTCATTTGGCATTACAAAGACTTGACCCTCATACGCGTAAATTATTCGAAGAAAGCCGTGATCAAAAGTCGATACCTACATTTGCGGAACTAATTGATTTTGTGAACAAGCAAATTAAAGTTCTAGAACACACTTTTATGAACAGCTCTTCAATTAACACGTTGAGATCTAGTAATACACAAAATAAAAGCCAAATTAAATCGTCGTCTAAGTTAGTTCTGAATACGGCACGTACTCCGAACAATAACAACCGCAATAATAATCCGAATTTCTCTTGTGTGATTTGTAAACAAAATCACATGATTTATCGATGCGATCAATTTCGTAAATTGTCGGTCGATGAAGGAATGAACCGTGTTCATTCACTTAATCTGTGTCATAATTTCGACTATTTGAATATTGTCTTGTTAGTGACGTTTGTAAAATGTATCGTGCTATAGCCTTAAGAAAAGGAGATCGCCTATATCAACACATTTTATATAGGGAATCGCCTAACGATCCAATAAAATTATACGAATTAAAAACCGTAACATATGGGCTTAGTTGTTCACCGTTCTTAGCAATTCGGACGCTACTTCAATTAGCTAACGATGAAGGAAAACGTTTTCCTTTCGCTGCTCAGGTCCTCCGTGAGGGTGTTTACATGGACGATGTTCTATATTCTTGTAATACTTTTGAGCAAGCTTGCTTAGTACAGGATCAATTGATGGTTAAACGAACTTACCTTAAGTGATGTTCGACCATAATTATACGAGACGTCACATCCGAAAGATTTATCTGATTCACTTGGTAGTCCACTTTCTAATGTACTAGGCATCGCACAATTTTTAGAGCTAAAAAATAAAATATACTGAAAGTAGAAAAACAGGCTATGACGTAGTGCCTTCCCCCACTATGTTACCTGCGCCCACGCCGCCATAACTCTTGTCATTATTTTCAGAGAGGAAGAACCTATTTCACGATATCGGGGGGTTTAAGGTTGATCCTGGAATCGTAGGGTTCGGGTGGGTTATAAATCTTTCGGATGTGACGTCTCGTATAATTATGGTCGAACATCACTTAAGGTAAGTTCGTTTAACCATCAATTATACTACGACGTCACATCCTTCAGATTTATCTGATTCACTTGGTAGATGTTTAGAACCTGGAGTGAAATAGGTGAAGCATAAAAGAGGAGCGCGGAGGAGTTGAAATAAAAACTCTCAGTTATGTCTTCAAATCAACAATATTTTAATTAATAATTTAGCTTAACTATTATCAATGACGATTCTCATAATTATGCCTTTTTACTAAGATTGTTTGGCAGATTAATTACAAATGGCCGTTGCAAAAACCTCATCATCATTATTTAAAAGGGGTCTGTCATAGAACTTTGCGAACGTTAGTGAGTTCCCAGACCAACCCGCTGACTTTTTGATAAGGTCTACCGATATGCCTTTTCTTTTAGCCGCCGAGGTAGATGCGTGACGCGTACTATGCGCGGTAAATATGGTCGTGTCTACCCCACTTTCCGTAAGTACTAGTTTAATCCAGCGGCTAATAGAAGAGGCACTTGCGTTGTGTATGGGTTTTTTGATGGTTAGTATGAGTTTATCGGTTTGTGAAGAATTTCTAAATTTCTGAGTTGCTTCTAGATATGAGGACAAAGTCTTGCCAGGGCAAATTTCTACTTTATGAGGGAAAAAAGGAATGATTAATCGTGGCATGTGTTGACCGGGTGCTGAAGTTTTAGTAACATCAGTGATAATGATTTCAAAGTTTGAGTCATTGGCTCTAACATTACACATACGAATTAATGATAGCGTCTGCACACGTTGTGCAGTTGACAACGCAAGTAGAGCTACCAGCTTTTTAGTCAGTTTATCTAGTGGTAATTCATCGTTTGGATACCAGCTTGAGATATAGTCAAGGACCAGGTTCGGGTTCCAAGTTACCTGATATTTAGGGAAAACAGGGTTCCTCTTAAATACTCCCTTAAAGAACCGAGAAACCCGATCATCGTCACTTAACTGCCTGCCTAATATTAGAGCCAACGCTGAGCGAATGGAATTAAGGGTGGAATAACTGGCCCCCTCTTCGAGTTCCACAGTTAGAAACCTTAGTATTAGCGGGATGTTTACACAATAACAACTTATATTATTATTGGTACAAAATTGCCACCATTTTTTATAGGCGCAGCTGTACTGTTTTAAAGAATTTTTTGCTAAGGACGTAATCATAACTTCTATAGTATCGGGCGTTAAGTCTTGTCTTGTATAAGCTTCCCTGATAATAGGGATGACACCAGGGTAAGTCGTGTCCAAAGTGGGTGTCTGGTTCTGAAAGGAGACAGCAGTAGATTAGGATCAGGTTTAAAGTAAACAAGGTCGCCTTGTGACAACTTCAAAAAGAGCGGGTACCAAGGCTGACTAGGCCAATATGGTACTACCATTATTCCCCTAGCTTTATCATTGACTATTTTTCGTAGACATCTTAATATCAATGAGAACGGAGGGAACGAATAGAAAAAAAATGAACCCCAATCTACAGTAAACGCGTCAATATTAAACGCTTCTGGATCTCGTTTCCAAGAGATATACCTCTCACATTTGGCATTTAATCTAGTAGCAAATAAGTCGATTTCAGGATAGCCAAATTTATGAATAACTTTTTTAAAAGCTGTCAGGGATAGATTCCATTCAGTATCGATGTTTTTTCGCCTCGATTCTTCGTCTGCCTCCACATTGTCTTTGGATTTTATATATGACGCGAATACATGTAATTGCCTCTTTTCGCACCATTGCCAGATTTCGCGAGCTAATTCATTTAAATCGGAATATTGTACTCCACCATATCTATTTATATAAGATATTGCTGTTGTATTGTCGATGCGCAGCAATATCTCTTTATTGCGTTGTTGTTTGGCAAAGCACATAAGTCCGTTAAAGGCGGCTTTCAACTCTAACAAATTTATGTGATTATTTAGTTCTGTATTATTCCAGAATCCACTTGTCCTTTCCCCATTACAGAATGCGCCCCAACCAGTCAGAGAAGCGTCCGAAAATATTTCTAATTCATAACGTCCATTTCGTATTGGATTTTCTGCATACATTATATTGTCTATCCACCATATTAAGTCTGGTTTTAGGCTAATCGGTAACATCATAGTTTTATCATAATTATTGTCAGAGTTTCTCAAAGCTAAGAACTTTACACGTTCAAAGAGTTTGGTATAGACCCAGCCGTAAGAGACTGCCGGACATACGGAACAAAGTATACCAAGGAATTTAGCATAATCTCTTATGGTTATTAGTTTTTGTTTAGAAATATTTTTGACACACTTCTGTACTTTGACTCGTTTTTTCCTCGGTAATTTTAAACAATAATCCTGTGAATGCAGTTCGAAACCAAGAAAAGTCTGGGATTGTTTAGGTTCTAATTTACTTTTGCTAAAATTTATGACGAAACCTAAATGTTCTAATAATACCTTTGTGTCGGTAACGCATCTAATGCATTCTTCGTAATTATTACCGATACAAATAATATCATCCAAATAAATAGCTAATATCAAGCCTCTATTTCTTAGTGTGGCCACCACCGGTTTCATAAGTTTAGTGAAAATGCACGGTGCTAAGGACAAACCGAACGGTAGACATTGAAATTCGAAAATTTGCCCTTCGAACATAAATCGTAAATACTTTTTACTTGTTTTTTCGATTTTTATTAAAAAATACGCTTCTTTGAGATCAATAGTAGCCATATAGCAATTTTTTGTAATTAATTTTGTAACCGTTCTAATATCCTCCATTTTAAAATGTTGTGTAGTAATAAAATTATTTAAGTTTTTCAAATTTAGTATAAATCGGAATGAGCCATCAACTTTTGTTAGCCAAAAATATTTTCGACAAAAATTGGTCAGGTAAGGCGGCACACTTGACGACAGCACCAGAAGACTGTAATTTTGATATCTCGGCCTTTATATTATTTATTTCGGAATTATTAAAATTCAGATTTTTTGGTATAACTGTTTGAACGACCGGGTTAGTGAAGGGAATTTTTAAACCCCTTACGAGACTTAAAACTACAGGATCATCGGTTATATCACACCAGTTATCAAGGAAGTAGCTTAGTCTACCCGCATGGGGTATAGTTACCTCGTTTAAGGTTTGTGTGGCCTGAAGTTGTTCTTCGATGCAGTTGTCTGGCGATGAGCAGCTGGCGCGGACCGTTTGTTCGTTTGAGTATGGAAGCGAGGTCTCTGCCCACCCTGTCTGCGTGCCTGTTGACTTTGAGACGGGGGTGGGCCTCGCCAGTTTCCCTGCTGTGTGTACCTCCGAGCTGTAGGTGTTGGGTCACTACGTTTTATCTGAAAACCAGACCGTTCGGCAGTTTTTGATGCCTTTATTTTCTCACCTAGATTGGCTCCGAAAAGGTAAGTGTCTCTTTTTACGTCGCTAATGAGCTGTGTGAATTTTTTATCTAGGGATGTAATCACCAGTTTTCTTCTTGTTTTTGTATTTTCGTAATGGAGATCTAGTAGTATTTTATTAACATCCGATATTTTCTTCAGAAGTTCAATTTTGTCTGTTGCTCCATCAATAATGGAGCATGCCAGATTAGTTAAACCTGCAATTCCATTACCAAGATGGTTTTGTGCTTTTTCCAGCAACTTGTCTCTATTTTTTACAGATTCACCTAGTACTGGAATGATTTCCGGATTTAATAGAGGCGCTTTGGCAAGCTTGAAGTTTTCTGGTACTAAAGACTTTTCCAAACCTTCCTGCTTCTGTTCTCTCGTCAGGCCATTGACTAGGATACACCCCCATCGTTTAGCAATCTCGTCAGGAATCGGTGGTCCAAAGACCTCGTCCTTCCCCTTCGATTCACCGAGGGCTTCTAAAATCTCCTGGGGTAGGGATTCCTGGGTAGTGGTAGCAGTAACGGTATCTTTACTAGTGCTGGGGCCTGGTTCTGACTGCGGCGTTGGGACACCGATTTGTGTTTCATGCCCCATATGCGCATCCAAAGGGCCTCCTCCTTGGGTCCTGTTCGCATTCTCTAACCATAAGCCAGGAGCTACAGCGGACCTGATAAGTTGTGTTGGCTCATCCGGATCGTCCGATTCCGACTCATATACCCGAGTTTGTTCATACGGCGGTGAGGCGCCCGGTGATAATGGCCGTGCGTCGTCAGGTGAAAATGGCTCGGGGTCGGAGTCTGCAAGAACAACGCGAACGTTGTTTTAAAATCATACGAAACAGTCGTATACTGCGTTTGCAGTTGTGTATTTTAGAGTCATTGGTTATAATCACGTTACAACACGAGACTGTATGGTTATCAGCCATGATCACGTCATGGAGAATAACAGTGTCACCTCAAATATTTTACGCCACCATAGTTATCTGTTGCGATCACATCGCAAAGAATAACCGGCGGGTAACTAGAAGTCTATCAGCCGCGATCTCGTCACGGAGAATGGCAGGAGATATAGTTAAAACTATATTACGGTCGTTAAAGATTGTCATACCGCTATTCAAATACCTTAGGGTAGAATACACACACGAAAAAGAAAAAATAATAACTTATTGACGGTAGACAGTTACTTAAATTGCTATAGCATGTCTTTTAAACATCTGGTAACATATATGAGTATAATCATGCGTAAAGGTAATTAAGAGTAGTTCTTCAATAATGTAAACAAGTATGACTCACCTTCACTCGTTTCCGAGTCGTATTTAAGTTGCTTTTGTAACCGTCTTATTTTCTTCCGAATCCGCGATTCCTTATCTCCGTGTTTTCGTTTACCCATTATAGTAAACCAGTAATCACAGTTTTCACTAAATCACGCGCGAGATGTACCCGAAATATTAAAGGTGTTGCGATGCCCGCACAAGAAAAGCGAATGACAAGAGTTATGGCGGCGTGGGCGCAGGTAACATAGTGGGGGAAGGCACTACGTCATAGCCTGTTTTTCTACTTTCAGTATATTTTATTTTTTAGCTCTAAAAATTGTGCGATGCCTAGTACATTAGAAAGTGGACTACCAAGTGAATCAGATAAATCTGAAGGTTGTGACGTCGTAGTATAATTAATAGGTATTTTTCAAAGTGCTAACTTCACTTTAAAAAAGTGGATGAGTAACAATGAGGAGTTACTACAACGCGTCCCATTTTAAAATAGGGAAAATTCAGTAACATTCGTTAAAGATGAAAACGACTGTACTATTAAGGTTTTAGGTCTTAAATGGATTCCAAAATCTGATAATTTTATTTTCTCGGTTAATTTAACAGACAACGAGTCAACAAAACGATCAGTACTAAAATTACTAGCGTCGATTTACGATCCCGTGGGTTTTATCGCACCATGCACTTTTGTAGCGAAGCAGATCATGCAAGAGCTGTGGAAGCTAGGTATCGGGTGGGATGAAAAGCTGCCAGATAACATTAAAAAATCGTGGCAAACTTTTATTTCTGAACTTCCCCTGTTACAAGAATTGCGTATTGAACGGCACATGCTATTACCGAGTGAAACGGAATGTGACTTAGTTGGGTTCTGTGACGCGTCGTTGTGTGGCTACGCAGCATGCGTGTATGTGATCAGTCGCGATCAGAAGGGTAAATCATCAAAATCTAAAGTTGCCTCAATAAAACCTGTAACGATTCCTCGGTTGGAATTAATGGGTGCTGTCTTGTTGAGCAAATTAGTGAAGTTCGTAGTTGACACATTTACTCGCGTTAAAATTAATAAAATAATAGCAGCCTCGGACTCGACAGTCGTACTTTCGTGGCTGCAAACGGAACCATATAAACTGAAAACCTTTGTCAGTCATCGAGTTACTCAAATTATTGATGTTTTACCCCCTCATTTTTGGCGGCACGTGGGTAGTGAATATAATTTAGCTGATATTTGTTCTCGCGGAGCGTCTCCGTCGCAACTTGTCAGTTGTAATCAACGTTGGTTACAGGGCGCTGATTGGATGCATCTGAATTATATCGATTGGCCCATGACGGTGTTTGTTAATGAGAGTAATAATAAACTACCGGAATTAAAAGCGTCGGTGAATTTATTGACTGAAAATAATAAAGATAATTTTAGGTAATGAATCTAAAACAGAATTTTGTGAAAGAATCTTTCAGCAGTTCTCTTCGTTTTCCAAATTGCAAAGATCGTTTGCTTGGATCTTAAGATTGAGACCCAAAAAGAGTGATATGAACACTCACAAGCCTGGAGTATTATCCACTGTCGAGTTAAACGAAGCGCGCTCGATTGGGTTCCGGAACTACAGTTCCTAAATTTTTTTTGCGTTATAGTGCGTCATCGGAACTACAGTCCCTATTTTTAAAATAACGACCTGGCAACAAATTATGTCCATTTCTGTCTAACCAACGATATTTTGTATCATTTTGCTCTTTTCCACTCGAATTTTTATACATTTCTACATGCTAAAAATACGAAACACGCCACGGGCGAGTCCATTTTAAAAAAGAAATTAAATTTCAAATTCCGTCTGTGGTATGACGCGAGTTACGTATCACGTAGCTGTCGAATAAAAGTGTTTATTATGTTGTTTGTGAGTTTTGTGATGTGAATTAATGATTTATTGGTGAAATGTGATATAGTTAATGTGTGTGCAAGTGAGTTTTAACCTTTGGGTAAGTTAAATTATCTTTCTAAGCGTTTTTCATAACCCTTGTTACACAAGGCGTCCATGTTGTCAGAACGCTTTCGTAATTTGTTAATTATTAAGTCTAGCTACTTGTTCTGACTAAAAAGTAATTATTATCGCATTTTATGTTTACTGGGCAATAGATTTCAGCCAAAACATAAACAAAATAAACGAAATTTACGTTATGATTAGAATTTTTGTTCAGTGGGTCGGGATGTAAACAATGCAAAATGGCGGGAAATGGCTAATGTTTGGAGGTAGATTTACGCTTATATATTAATATTTTTGTACGGTGGACTATGTTGTTTGTTATTTATCGTTTTTAGATATAACCCAGCTACCCATACAAGTTATAAAATATATATGTTATCGATTTACTTTTTAAATTATTCCTGTTCAAAGTTCACATAATGTGTTTTTTTCACCAGTAGTCAATGTTTACAAATTAATTAAAAAATAGAGAAACTAAACGTTATCAAACACTTTATATTAGTAGAAAGGGCCGTTTATACCCTTTAGAAAAAACAAAATAGTTGAGTGGTCTCTGAAATAGGAGGCGACGATAAAAAATGTTTATCATAACGGGGACAGCGCTTTTTTGTCGAGCCGCGCGCAAGCTACGTCATCACGTGACTCATGCCGCCCGCGGTCAAGCGGTGTGGTGTTCACTAGAATCACTAGTTACACTTTTGAGGTTTGGATTAAAACCACTCAATTAACAGTAAGTAGTATGCAACTCGAAGAGACCGTCTAGTCGCCAGCAGGGATTGTTGGGGACTGCCTCACGACGATACCATCGGGTTACAAACTACGTTTATTGTTTATACTGATAAAGTTAGTTCAAAATGCTTATTTTGAAGCTGAAATTAAAATGATAAAAGATAAGAAAACCGTACCATCGTTACGTAAGTTATCTCCATTTCTTGATTCCGATGGCTTCCTCAGGGTAGGGGGTCGCATCGGTCATTCCGAACTTCCTTATAATGCTAAACATCCGCGTCTTCTTCCGAAACATAGTTTGTTTACTAAACTATTGATCAATTATTTACATAAACAATATTTACATGTAGGTCCGCGAACCTTACAAAGTATAATTAATGAACATTTTTGGATATTGTCTGCTCGTAGCGTCATTCGATCTGTTTTGTGTAAATGTTAAACGTGTTTTAAATGTAAACCGTCTTTACTACAACCCGAAATGGCACCTTTGCCACCAACTCGATTAATACCTAATAAGGTATTTGCTCACGTCGGAGTTGACCTCGGAGGGCCATTCTTAATTAAAGAAAGCTTACGTCGTAATGCTAAAGTGACAAAAGCTTATCTAGCATTGTTTGTCTGCTTTTCAACAAAAGCAGTACATCTTGAAGTATTATCTCCTCTCTCCGCCGACTGTTTCCTTGCGTGCTTGGACAGATTCGTAGCTCGTCGAGGCCTATGCGCTGTTCTATATTCTGACTGCGGCACTAACTTTATTGGCGCAAGTAAACATCTGTCTGAAATTCAAAGGTTTTTGCGTGAGAGTCAAAATGATATTACGGATGGCTGCGCTAAAAGGCAGATCGATTGGAAATTTAATGTACCTAGTGCTCCACATATGGGTGGTCTCTGGGAAGCTGGAATAAAGTCAGCAAAATATCATTTAGTACGTAGTGTAGGGGAAAAGTCCTTAACGATTGAGGAACTTTCCACGATATTTTGTAAGGCAGAAGCAATTTTAAACTCGCGTCCCTTGTGCCCACTACCGGCTAGTGATAATCCCAACGAATTTAATGTCTTAACCGCCGGACACTTTCTCATTGGTCGAAGCTTGACGTCTATACCCGAGTATGACGTTAAAGAGGTGAATGTTAACAGACTGTCACGTTGGCAGTATATACAGAAGTGTTCCCAACTTTTCTGGAAACGTTGGAGTCACGAGTATTTGAACACACTTCAGCAGAGAGCTAAGTGGTTAACATCCTCCTCAAACCCAAAGGTTGGCGATTTAGTGATAATTAAAACCGATAATGTTCCCTCCTGTAATTGGCCTCTCGGTAGGATTGAAAAATTACATCCAGGTCCCGACGGAATAGTCCGGTGTGTGACGTTACGCACCGAAAAAAGTGTCCTACAAAGACCAACCAACAAACTTTGTTTATTACCTTATACCAATTAGATTCAAAAAAAAACTTTTTGTTAGATATAGGTTCTTAGCTTAGTGTTTTTTGCTTAATAGGTCTCTCTTTCATAACTTAATGAGATAGGTGATAGGGTAATCTTAGTTTTATAGAAACCATTACTATGGTTTCGGTAGGAAGAATGTTCTGTAAATAGCCCATGATTGGACAATTTAATTGTGAATATTCTTGTGCGCTCTCCATACGGGCACACTATTGGCTGCAACGTGCTGCATGCCACTAGAACAAAGAAAACGAGCTGCGCGAAATCTGCGGAAAAAGAAGAAAAAAGAAGACAGTTCCGCCTTTGACACGTTCGAACATTATCATATATTTTAGCTCCGTGAGTGAAAATTGTGTTACAAGGACAATTTTGTACACTACCGTGTCTATCTACTACAGAAAATACCAAGAAGCGGCCGCAGCTGAGAAAAGGTGAGTCGTACTCGAATTTTTCACAGTTGATTGTTCCTTGACTGGGCGAACGGGTAGAACTCAGTTCATACAGAACTTCCTCTCTTACCATCAGAAATAAGTAAATTCATACAGTCCACTCCTCTATCCAACACAAAGTGACGATATAAATCACTTCAGTAACTGTCGCTCCTTTGACAATTTCCAACTTGAGGAGCTATGCATTGTTTCCTTGTTTTAGGAATATTTCATGTTAGCGCTCATTACTGAGGCGTCGTCGTCGCCATAGCTGTCAGAGTTTCACGTTCTCATGGCATTTCATGTGTTTTGACGTCAGCTAAAATGGTTGATAGCGATATAAACTATGTCATATAGTATGTAAGAATAATGTTTTGAGAATGATTCTACAATAAACCACCATCTGAGTAAGACTCCTCGTTTTACTTTCAAAATCCTCCGCAACGCACACGAAAGGTTGTAGTAAACATGTTACGCAACGGTGTAACATAAGGAACGCTGATATTACAATTCGGTATAACACAAGGACGGTGCACAACGTGACACCGATATTGCGCTTCGCAACAATTTACTTGCACGAGGTGCCTACGCAGCATTTCGCAACCGTGGGACCGGACATCGGCGACGCCTTCCACGATTCCACGTTTCCAGGCATTCTTGGTACAACCATCGACCAATTATCACCTGCATAATTCTAAGCTAAATTGTAATTTCTTTATTTCAATAAATTAGTTTAAAGTAAATTGGTTTTTTTTGCATCCTCCGGCTCCAGCTAACGTAATTGGCGCAGTCGGTAGGATACTCGCGGGCCGGTTCGCGAGAGTAAATTCATAGGATCGACCTTAGGATCGCGACTCGCGAGTCACCCGGGTGACTATCAAGCACCGTACGAGTATCCGGATCTTCAGAAGCTGTCGTCGGGAGGAGTATCCAGACATCGATACCGCAGAGGGACCAATTATGTTCATGTGAGTACTTTAGAATAGTTCTTGAGTTGCTCATCCTTATCCTTAAGTGTTAATCATAAAAATCCAAGATTTTCCATCCCAGGCAATCGAGGACCCCTAGGTTAGATAGATCGTCCAGATCATCATTATTAGATTCATTTAGACAGTTAGAAAGCAGTGAAATAACCATAGAAATGTCGGCGATAGACGAAATTTACAAGGCCTTACGCATAGTTCCTGAATTTGACGGGAACCCTAATGTCCTCACTAGATTCATCAAACTGTGTGACCAGCTAGTGCAGGCCTATGTAACAGCTGAACCAGGGCGCGAATTAATAAATTTGACTCTTTTAAACGGTATTCTTAACAAGGTCACTGGACCCGCAGCCCGGTTAATAAACACCAACGGCGTACCAGAAACTTGGGATGGCATACGTAGTTCGTTAGTTAATAATTTCTCTGACCAACGCGATGAGACCTCGCTTTATAACGACATGGCTCTATTAACTCAAGGCTCTTCCACACCGCAGGAATTTTACGAAAAGTGCCAAACTCTATTTGCCACTATTATGACCTATGTGTCACTACATGAAACCGTTCAAAGTACAATCGATTCGAAACGTTCCCTTTATAAAAAACTAACTTTGCAATCATACTTACGGGGCCTTCGTGATCCCTTAGGTTCACGCATTAGATGCATGCGACCGGACACGATCGAAAAAGCACTTGAGTTTGTTCATGAGGAAATGAACACTCTCTACTTACAACAGCGAAACGAGCATGCACCGGCAAAAAAGCCACAACCTCAGGCACCGACTGATCAGACCAAATTATTAAATCCTGTCATGTCGCACATTCCCATGCACATGCAGAGACCATTTAATTTTAATATGCCCGGTCCTTCTCGACCAAATATGTCCATGCCACATCCACTGCAACGTCTACCGCAAATGTGGAGACCAGGCTTTAACCAGCCACAGCAATTCCAACAGCAAGGTCCATCACGCACGCAACAAGTGTTCGGGGCACGTCCATCGAACTATAATCCACAAAATAATTCATTTAGTAATAATCAGTCTAAAGGGCCGAACACAAACGATACACCGAAACCAATGAGCGGTGTTTCTCATTTCGTACCGAGACCGATGCCATTCCGGGGTAACGATTGGTTTAGGCAAGGGAATCCACCACCTTCTAATTATTTTAAGACAAGAGAAATGAATTTCAATGAATGCTTTGAATATCCATATATGTTTGAACCTTATTGTGATAATAGTTTCGACAGTTATCTGTATAATTGCCTTGAGCAGCCCGACTATTCTTATTATGACGCTTTAAATGCATATATTATGAATCAGCAATTAGGTTCATCTCAAGAAGTAAGTCAGGCGACATCTGAAGGAAAATCCACCGAGGAGTCAGCGTCTTCTAACCAAGAAAATTTTCAGAAGAGTCGGACTACAAACGAATCAAAATAGAGGTTAATCTACAAACCCAACGCTATCTACCGTACATAGCAATTTCCAACCCACCATTAAAATTACTAATCGACACGGGGGCAAACCAATCATTTATTAGCCCTGAAGCTGTTCGGAGATTTTATCCAAATTTACCATGGAACTATGACCCTTTTGAGGTAACAAACGTGCATGCAACTAGCCGTAACGATTACTCCATAAACTTACCTTGTTTTCAGGAAATAAACGACGCCAATGATTTAACATTCTACATTTACAGGTTTCACGATTACTTTGACGGGCTTATCGGTTTAGATTTGTTAAATAAATGGGAGTCAAATATTGATCTTAAAAATAATAAATTAATTACAAAAGCTGCAGTTAACCCAATAGTTATGTACAATTCGCGCAATAGCAATTTATATGAGGATATTATCCCAGCAAATTCCTCAAAGCTAGTCAGAGTCCCAGTTAATATACAAGATGGTGATGCTATAATTCATGATCAAATAATTTCAAATTGTCACGTAAATGAGTGTGTTACGAGTGTCAAAAATAATCGCGGTTATCTAGAAATTTCCAATCCAACAAGTAATGATTTAATTTTTTCCATGGACCAACCTATTAAAGCGGAAACATATAATTTAGAATGTACCCACCAATCACCTCAATCCCGGGTAGAGGAAGTATTATCTCGGTTACGCACGGACCATCTAAATGAAGAAGAGCGTGCTAATTTGAAGTCTTTGGTATCGCAATATGCCGATATATTCTATATAGAGGGAGAACCACTTACCTTTACTAACAAAATAAAACACAGCATACGTACTTCTGATGAATTACCAGTCTATACCAAAACTTATAGATATCCATTTATACACCGCGAGGAAGTACGTAGTCAAATTTCAAATATGTTAGAACAGGGAATTATCCGCCCTTCAGAATCGGCTTGGAGCTCGCCCATTTGGGTAGTCCCAAAGAAAGCAGATGCATCCGGTAAAGTCAAATGGCGAATTGTAGTAGATTTCAGGAAACTTAACGAAAAAACCATCGACGATAAATACCCCATCCCCAATATAACTGACGTGTTAGATAAATTAGGCAATTGCCAGTATTTCACAACTTTGGATCTCGCCAGTGGCTTCCATCAAGTCGAAATGAACCCAAATGATATCCCGAAAACTGCATTTAATGTAGAACATGGCCATTTTGAGTTCCTACGTATGCCAATGGGACTTAAAAACTCACCATCAACCTTCCAAAGAGTCATGGACAACGTTCTTAGGGACCTTCAAAACTCTATCTGTCTGGTATATCTAGATGACATCATCGTATTTAGCACCAGTTTACAGGAGCATATAATAAATTTGGAAAAAGTTTTTAAAAGACTGAGAGATTCGAACTTTAAAATTCAAATGGATAAGTCGGAATTCTTAAAATTGGAAACAGCATATCTCGGACATATAATCAGTAAAGATGGCATTAAACCGAATCCCGACAAAATTTCAGCTATCAAAAAATTCCCACTACCTAAAACAGCCACGGAAATTAAAAGATTTTTAGGGTTACTTGGGTACTACAGGAAATTCATCCCTGATTTCGCCAAAATCACGAAACCAATGACCCAATGTTTAAAGAAAGGTTCAAAAATAACTTGCAATGACACCAACTATGTAAATTGCTTCGAAAGATGTAAAACATTACTCACTAATGACCCGATATTACAATATCCCGATTTTAACAAAGATTTTCTACTCACAACAGACGCATCAAACTTAGCCATAGGAGCCGTACTCTCACAGGGGCCTATAGGTTCAGACAAACCAATAGCCTATGCTTCGCGCACACTAAACACAAGTGAGATCAACTATAGCACGATAGAAAAGGAGCTTCTAGCTATAGTTTGGGCAACCAAGTATTTTCGGCCATATCTATTCGGACGTAAATTCAAAATTATAACCGATCATAAACCGCTTCAATGGATCATGAGCTTAAAAGAACCTAGCTCGAGACTAACTCGTTGGAGACTCAAGCTCAGTGAATACAACTATTCAGTAGTTTACAAGCAGGGCAAAAGCAACACAAATGCCGATGCTTTGTCGCGGATTGAAATTAACAATGAAGAAACGAGCTCCATCATAGTTAATGTATCCGAAAAGCCACCTTCCGTAGTGGACTCATCCACCCTCACAGCTCACACTAGTGCCGAAAATCCAATATTAGAAATACCAATTTCAGATGACCCTTTAAATAAATTTAACAGACAAATGTGCTTTACAGTAGTAGGTGATATAAAGAAACGCCCGGCAGTTTCCAAGCCATTTGAGACTCATACCCGAACCTCCATCCAAATCTCCGAATCAAATTTAGAGGAAGATGTAATAAACGCAATTAAAGAATTTGCAAGCCCGAAAGTTAAGACTGGCATTATAATACATCCCCCATTAGCTATGTATAAGATAATCCCAATAATACAAGAAAAGTTCAAGAGCCCCGCTATGAATCTTGTTTTAACTAAAACCGAAGTAGAAAACGTAAAAGAATATCTCAGACAGCAAGAGATCATTCAGAAATACCACGAGGGTAAAACTAATCATCGTGGTATAAGTGAGTGTTACTTAGCTTTATCCCATAAATACTATTGGCCAAAAATGAAAGACCAAATTTCAAAGTATATAAATGAATGCAATATATGCGGACAAGCCAAATATGACCGAAACCCAATAAAACAAAGATTCTGTATAGTACCACCACCGGCAAAACCGTTTGACGTAATCCATCTAGATTTGTTTACGGCCCAGAACGAGAAATACCTGACCATCATTGATGCTTTTTCTAAATACGCACAGGCATACCATCTTAGAGATGGCACAGCAGTTAGTGTAGTACAAGCCTTTTTAAAATTCTGCTCCCATCACGGCGTTCCTATATCAATAGTCACGGATCAGGGACCCGAATTCACTAATCAACTATTTACCGAATTTACGCGTGTCCATAAGATTCAACATCATAAAACCTTGGCCCATACTCCCAACGATAATGGGATGGTAGAGCGTTTACACTCCACTTTACTGGAACATTTGAGAATTTTAAAATTACAACACCGTAGTGAAGCGATTATAAACCTTATGACATACGCCTTATTAGCATACAATAGTAGCATACACAGTTTTACAAAATGTAGACCACTTGAAGTAGTTACCGGTCATACGGATCCTCGTGATCCCCTGGATATAGATTTATCTGTGCACTTGCTACAACAATATATGCAAGAACACCGAGACAAGATGTCTAAAGTATACGAGGCTATTAATGAAACGTCCCTGCATAAACGCACAGAACTAATCGAAAATAGGAATAAAGATAGGGAGCCCGAAAGGGAATACGAGCCAGACCAACAAGTATATGTTAAAAATCCGCTAGCTAACAGACAGAAACTCGCACCTCGTTACACACATGACACAGTATTAGCTGACCTGCCTATTCACATTTACACAAAAAAGAAGCGTGGTCCTGTTGCCAAATCACGTCTTAAACGAACACCTAACACGAAACAATTGTTGCAGAATACCACTGACGATATTGCTACACCTGGTCCAAGCGGAGGACATATTACTTGAACCCCTGGAAGACGGACCCGGATTACTACCTTTCAAATTGGGACCTACAAAAATCGTGTCTCATTATCATTCCTTCCTCTTATACATTGATTTAGAAGATATTCAGTCAAAGGTTGATTTAGTCAAATTGCAATTAAGTGATTTTGGGGCATTAGTTAACAATAAAACACTGTCACTTTTTGAACCCCACCTAAGTTACCTTGGGGACAAACTTGAAAAGATATCCATACAATTAGAAAGCTTTAAACCTAGTCGTGTCAAACGAGGACTCATTGACGGATTAGGATCAGTTATAAAAAGTATCTCAGGGAACTTAGATTACACAGATGCAATTAAATATAATAACGCCATCCAAGTTTTAGAAGGTAACGACAATAAACTGGAAACGGAACTAAACCGTCACATAAGTTTGACTAAGGAATGGATGTTAGGGCATTCTAATGTACTAAAAAATATAGTAGACAACCAGAACATTATTGCTAATAAACTTAACCAAATCATAAAGCAAGACGCATCCAAACAGGCAGACCTAGTAATGTACGCCCATTTGGCACAACACCTACTTATTTTAAGCGACAATATAGAGACATTATCGGACGAGTTAAATAAAATAGAACTTATGATAGCTTTTATGCGTGCTTCCAGCACTACCCATTCTATGATTAGTTTAGGTAATCTTAGAAATATGATAAGTAAATTAGGATTATTATACTCAAAAGACGAAATCATTGATATCGATCTTCGAGACTACTATAATATCTTAAAATTAGGATCGTATTATTTAGATAAGAAAATAGTTATAGCTATAAAAGTGCCGATTGCCTTACCAAGAACCTATATCCTATACAAGTTGTCCATAATTCCGAACAAAAATAATTTGGCTCTTATCCCTACCTCACCTTATATAGCAATTCATGGATTATATTCTATGTACATAGAGACAGAATGTCCGAAGCTTAACTCATGGTACCTCTGTGAAGAGAAAGTTGGTTACAAGATCATAGACAAGCCGGACTGCGTGCAGCAACTCATCACTCAACAGCATCTCAACTCCTGTACATTAACACCAGTCACCTTACACAAGCAAGCTCTGGAACAACTTGACGAAAAACATTACACACTAAGCTTCCCGGTACCTGCAAAAGTACAGATGTCATGTGGACAGGAGCAATTCAGAACGCTTCAAGGAAGTTATTTGGCTACTATACCGCAAGATTGCCTGATAAAAACCTCCGAATTCACTATCGCTAACATCGATAACCGAATTAAGGGGCATGTACTTAGAATACGAACAATATGGGACCAGAACACTACATCAGGAACTGAAGAATCATTGGTGCAGCTTAATTCAATCAACCTCGAGAGCCTTCACGAAAGTTACAAGAAAGTTTCAGTACAGCCTCCAGTAAGACTTAACAAGATATCAGATGGAAGCCTCTATCATACTACCATACCTGTATACTTATTACTATTAAGTGCAGGTGTACTTGCCATTGTTTTAACATACCGGCATTGGATGAGAAATAGAGTTAAGAAGATCGACCCTTCATCTACAAAAACGAATGCAGATCAAGACATTTATTCTGAAGCAGAACCAAGGAGGAATATACATCCAGCTGGAATCAAGATAGACCCCAGTCATCTCACACCAACATTTTTAACAACAGTTAACAAATAGTTGCTGTTCTACGGGGGGAGATGTTACGCAACGGTGTAACATAAGGAACGCTGATATTACAATTCGGTATAACACAAGGACGGTGCACAACGTGACACCGATATTGCGCTTCGCAACAATTTACTTGCACGAGGTGCCTACGCAGCATTTCGCAACCGTGGGACCGGACATCGGCGACGCCTTCCACGATTCCACGTTTCCAGGCATTCTTGGTACAACCATCGACCAATTATCACCTGCATAATTCTAAGCTAAATTGTAATTTCTTTATTTCAATAAATTAGTTTAAAGTAAATTGGTTTTTTTTGCATCCTCCGGCTCCAGCTAACGTAATTAACATGTAAATAAACATTCTGTTATCAACAGTAGGTGTTGTTGGTAGGTAATAAGCCATTAAAACTAAATCACCCCCAACACCCCACTGCTGGGCAAAAGCCTTCCCTATACCTTTACAGTCACTGTTTCGTTGAGCCGTTATTATTGCCCGCGGCTAGGTGTCATTGAACACTAACCCTAACCCTTTCGAACAATAGGGAATATGCATGAAAAAAGTATTTATGATCTGAACAGTTTATCTAAAAGTATTTGAAAATGAAATACTAACAGTGAAATTAGAATCTAAATTGCTCGAAAAACAGAAGAGATACAATTATTTTAAACAAATATATCTGTCCCTCTCGCGTAAACACTGTTTTCTATGGCAGCTGTATAGTCGTCGTGTAATTTGACGTCACAGTTCGTATCGGACTTCTCTTCCTAACTGTACTCTTCGAAGCTTTATAACTTCATAATAATAATGAAGGTATTTAAAAAATAATTTCATGATTATTTTATTTTGCAAATAAAAAAATCGCATGCATATTCCCTATTCCACAAACTCGGCACATATAAACATTGCTTAGACATAGAGTATTCAACAAAACTAAATTACTCAGACATAGAAAAACTACTTGAAGTGCTGAAATTTGGACGGATTTACATAGGTTGGCATGGCAATTTCTGTGACCTATTAGTATAACAGTCAGTACTAGAATGTACTGTAAGGAAGTGTGAAGAGCATCCAAGTTTCTAGCGGAAGGGGACACGTGACGATGATCGCTGTGGTTGTACCCATTTTGATGATTAAACAATTGCTCGCAGTCTTGTAGCTATGCTAGTCTGAGCAGGTTCTTCGACTGTAAGCTTTAATGCTTACTTTGAATAAACAAGCCTTGAGTGGTAGAAAGAGATCAGCCGGTCGATTCTGTCGACATCTCACCGTCATCACTTAGGTGGAGTGAACGACAAGTGAGCAGACTATCAAGCCATCTTTGTTTGTATGGTTTGAAAGCTCACTTGTCGTTCACTCCGCTTAAGTGTTCACTTCGATAATATGTTTACAGCCGCTGGATTCTGTCGACATCTCACCGTGATCCTTAGGTGGAGTGAACGACCAGTGAGCTGTCATGCCATCTTGTTTGTATGGTTTGACAGCTCACTTCGCCTAAGTGTTCACTTCGACATGTTTACAGAATCGCACTGCAGTAGAGGGTCCAGTGCACATTACTGCATACTTACTTAGTTGTGTGTTAGTGTACTCTACATCATTTGATAATTTTATTACTGTTTGTAAATTGTAAGTAACAACTAGAATCCAGGCGCCAATAGTGGAAGCTTATCTTGGCCGTTCGATAGCCAGCTCTTGGTTAGTACAGTCACCAACGTAAATATCTTAGAATCACGCCAAATAGATAACGATGTTACTACATTAACTTTGAGTAAAGACTTATTATACAGTGTTCTCTCGCTAAACCACCACCTTAAAAACATAAACAAAATATTTTAATGATATAATATTAGTAATGTCTTTGGTTAGACCAGGGTCGATCATTTCTGGGTCGCGAAAGTCGTATATAACAGTACTCGTGGTCCACCCTTCAAAGGTGAAAGTATGTGTACAGGCGGTGTTTTTAGTGGGTGCAAGCCCCACATACCCACGTCGTGCCTCCCCAAACGACGACGTGACATGCGTAAGGCATTTTCACCGCCAAAAAAAAAAAAAAAGGGTCGATAATTTCTGAAACCAAAGAAAATAATAGTAGGATGAAACCCATTGGAAGAAAAAGAGAATATAACAAAAATTAAAGGAAAAATAATTTACGGCCGATCTGAGGTCGGGAAGTGGATGGGGGTGCGTGTTTAAGGGCAAATAACGATTTGTCTCCATTTCCGGCAAAACTACAAGTGATAAGGGAAAAAAACAAATGGCAAAGTTGTAGGTAATAAAAATATCTACAACTATTGTGTTTCCTTTTTTTTCACATAACCTCAAAATCTATGTGAAAAATTCAAATAACCGTGTTTTTGGTTTTTTATTTTTCTCTTTAAGTACAAGCAATATTTTTTTTTCACAAAATTTGGTGAAAACTTACCTTTTCATGTCCCGAACATACCGTAATTTTTTTGATTTAAAATATTCATGTTTTCAGCTTATTTTGACTTATACTCTGTTTATTATAACATTAGAAAAAAGAGGCTCGCAGAAGCAGGAGTACGAAACCTTTTATTTCAAGTTGAGTTCAAACAATTTTCATAAATAATGTGAGCTTTTTGTAACAATGTATGGCATGCATATATTAAAGCATTTACTATCGATCTACTCGTCACAAGGCTTGAATAGGTACATGAAATGAAACAATTTTTAGTAACAATCAGTTTATTAAAAAACAACTATCACAATGGCATGACGTTCATTATTGTTTTCACAAACTTCACAAAACAAATATAATAATTTAGAATGTCAGAGGATTAAAAAAATACACTACCAACAGTAAAAACATTTTCTAGAGACAAAAGCGTAAATTGAGAATTTATGAATTTTATTATTCTGTTATTCATCATCCTCTGATGATGATGATGATGATGAAGTTTCACCAACGTTAATAATGAACCTTTCTACAACATTATCAATTATACCATCAAGTTGGCAAAACCTTTCCTCTTCTTTAATTGTATGAGCAATGCAAGATTGCCATTTCTCTGCAGTAATATTTATTAGTGCTGGAGGGAGCAACCGCTTCACTTCCTTTAATTTAAAAGTTTTGTTGTTTTGGGCTACATACCCCTTCATTTGAGCCCAAACTAATTCTATTGGGTTGAGCTCACAGTGGTAAGGTGGGAGGCGCAATACTAATATATCTTTTTCTTTAGCCATCTCATCTACAGCAAACTTTTGGTACAAATGTCGTACTTGTTTAACTTTTTCTAATAAAGTGGCCCTTAAGTCTTTTTCATCAAAATGAATATTTTTGGTTTTAAGCCACTCCTGAATATCTGCCTTTCGTGTGGCTGTAGTTGGCAACTTCTCCACTTTCCTCGAATGATATGGCGCATTATCCATAACAATAACAGCATCACTTTCAATTTTTGTTAGTATTAATTTGAACCACTTTTCAAAATTGTGTGCATCCATTTCAGAATGGTAGTCTCCATCACCCTTTTTGGCTTCAAATATTAATTCGCCATCCATTAAAAACCCATCTGTTGATCCTGTGAAATAAAATAAAAGGAAATGAATTTATTCTGTACTGGTGTACTGGTGAAAGAGAATTGGCTTCCAGTCTCACATGCCATTATTTATTTTGTTTGTATTAGCTGTAAGTCATCCATAGTGATAAATAAAAAAATAAAAAAATACATTTAAATCATGTCTTACCAATATGGCCAATGATAAGCCGTTTTCCTTTTCCAGTTGGGTTCTTTAAACCAGTAGATAAACCTGCCCGGTGTGCTTCCTTTGAAGACTTTATAGTACTATCTTGCCATACCTTGCTTTTGGTGTGTCCTGTACGTATAAAAAAGTTATAGATGTTAATACAATATTACATCGACTTATGTTCAACTAAAAATACTAATTCACTGTATCAATGTAACATAAAGGAGGTTTACGAATTTATGTAAAGGCAAGCATGCCCCCACACTAAGACTTGTCTTGTATTGTGGGAGCGTTTTACAAACACACATTATCACACACACAAACAGCCATATCCGGAACAACTATCTTCGACTTCGTGCAAAATGACTTAAAAATATTAGCAGAACTGTACCTTCATTTAGCCAAGTCTCATCTAAATAATATATTTTTTTCCCTTCGTTCCTTAATCTCTTAATTTCATGGAGATATTTCACCCTCCATAATACAATCTCTTGTTTATCAATTAGGGCACTTTTTCTACTTCTTTTAATGTAAGTAAATTTTAATTTGTTTTTTATTAATTTGTATAAAGTGCTTCTTTTAAAATCAGGTAGAGACTCATCGCTATTAACAGCTTCCAGAATCTTGTTCAACGTTGGTAACTCATTATCAAAGAAAAAAGAATGAATTTTTCTTCGTATTCCACTAAATGTAATATCATCATACTCTTCGAATTTTGAATGTTTCTGTTGGCGAGGAGGGGGTGATTGCAGGCGACCTTCTTTATTATACTCTTTGAGTATATTATAGACTGTTGCACGAGATATGCCTACAAAATAAGATTAGTAATGTATATTTATTATCTCACAATGCAAAAAAATAGATGGATGGATTGTGTGAGGAGTGAATATGAAAGAAAAGGGGGTAAATGATAGTGAGACAAGTGACAGGACGAAGTGGAATAAAAAAAAACGTGTTGCGCCGACCCCAAGTAACTTAGGATAAAGGCAGGAAGATGATGATGATGATGATGGTACCTTTCTAGTAATTTAAATCCTTACCTGCAATTTCTGCAGTTTTTTTAACTAACTGTGTTTTATAAGCAGCAGCACCTTCGGGCAAGGACTCCTTAACATCTTTGTAAATATTAATCACTGTTCTTTTTTCTGTAGAACGAAGCGGTGTTTGTTTAATTCTACTTTTCTTGGGAGACAATATTTTATCCTCATGGTCAACGTTGGGGCCACGTCTTTTTCGCTGTTGACATTGATCAGCGCTACCAGCAGTTTCAGAGTGTGCATGTTGCGCTTGCATGCCACTCGGGCCTGCATCGGGATCCATAGTTCCACAAAACGTACCAGTTTGTACAAACAACACAAAACTAACAATTAAAAAGATAACAAAACAAATAGGTAACAAAAGAAAAACAGTAACAACTAACAACAAAATCACGAAAATTCAGCAATAACAACGAGAAAAGGCGTAGCATTCACAAGTATTCACAAGCGACAACACAATTGACAACTGCAGAAAATTTACGCAAATTGACGGATGGTTGATAGCATAAACCGACAAAATAAACAAAACACGTGCTTCCATAACTTATGAAGGGAATACGTAACATTTTAGATTTGGTAGAATTATAGTGACGTAAAAAACGTTCCCGGTCTGTCCACCTCTGCTTCTTTTAGATTTTAAACATCAACACGACAATATAGAATGTTAAATCTAAACAATATTAAATAAAAGCCTTGTAATTTCAGAAGGTAGATAGGTTAATTAAGTACAATTAAGTGTGACAGCTATTATATAAATTGATTATAATAAACTCCACATCAATCTTGACTGTAATAAAGTTTGTTGTAATTTTATTGCAAAGTGTGCACCTAAAAGAGCCTTTTTTAACTTCTGTCTAATGCTATAGTAAATGGAGTATAATTAGTCAAAAATCACCCTCATGTTCAATTGAACATTCTCGCGTCAAAATATCTGCTTTTTTTAAAAAGTCGGTGATCTTTCTCATTTGTTAGTTGGTGTGACATATGTCATTCTAACGTCAAACATCGCTCTGTATAATTTAATTGATAAATAATCTATTTTCCCAGTCTAAGTAATAAAGAAGTTCATAAATACACTCGGATTATGTTGTAACATCAGTGAAAGTGTTATCTAAGCCTTAAACTGCAGATATAAGGAGAACAAATTAAACAAGAGGATGTGCATAATCACTAGCAATCTATCAACATCACCATCATTAAAACAGGTTAGAGATACACAATCTGCAACATTAAACTGATATTAAGCTGCAAAACTCGAAATACTGAACCGAAAAACAATTATTTAATCATATACAGCTCAAAACGGCTACAAATAGTTTATAGAATGTAAACAGACCGAGACAATGACTCATTAACAGATCATTTAAATTACTCGACCAATCACGAACTTTGCCTTTGACTTGACAAGAGATGCTTCTTTCAGAAACTGACGTGACTGTGTTTGAATACAAGCGATTTGAGACTACGTTCCATATCACGCAGATTTATATTTTTTCACAAAAAAATTGTAAAAATTTAGATTATTACTAACGCACTCGCAGGAAGTAGCATCTGTGCAGAGTTATTAGCAGATCTCTACAGAGGGCGTTTCGGTGACTATATTTATCTAAAATGGATCCAGAAAGTAATAACATTACCTTTCGAAAAATCTGTCGAACTAGTTCGTTAAATGATCTGTCCAGCATGTCAAGTAGTAGTAATAAAAACATATTCGACACAACAATGATGAGTATACCAGATAGCTTGCATAACAATAGTGGGGAAATAAATGATTTGAGTGAACAAGTTAAATTACTCACTACACAGCTTCAGAGCGCTCATCTAGAAATAGAGAACCTTAATAGCGAAAACTTTCGACTCAAATCAGATCTTCAAAAATCGATGAAAACTATCACTACATATAAACAATTGTGCTCATCACCAGAGAAGAAAAGTAAGACACCGATATCAGCTCGAAAAACCAAAACACCCATTCATAACAAAACTGAGACCAGATCACCAAAGGATAATCCAAGCAATGATCGCGCTAAACCATTTGTTGATTCCAATCCCCAAATCACGACAATCGTGCTTGACAAAGAGACTCAAACCAATAGCCAGTCCCATACGGAGACTGAAAAAAATTGTAAGAAACTACACAGTTTGTCTATATCCGTCAGTAGTAACAAACCTCAAAACTATAAAACAGAGCTGGCATTTGCAAAAAGTAAACATAAGAATAAATTATGTATTTTAAGTAGTGGCATCAAACCCGCAGGACATTTGTCCTTGATTGAAGACATTTTCTCTGATTACTTCGATTTTTGCCATTACTTTATACCGAACGGAACTATTAATGAACTCTTATATAGCATAGAAAATAAACTGAAAGACTTTACCGCTAATGACTACTGTCTCATTTTCATAGGAGAAAATGACATAAAATCTGAGACAAATTACATAAACATGATAAATATGATAAGGAAATCGTTACAGAAGGTGGCCCATACAAATAATGTTATCTGTTTACCGACATTTATAACCGGAGCACCTATTTACAATTTTAAAGTGGACATGTTCAATAATCTACTTTATCTTGACCTACATAATAATGACTATGGCTACCTATTTGACAGCAACAGAGAGCTAACGCTGAACATGTTTTCCAACACAACGGGAAAAATTAAAAAACAGGGAATTAAACGTATATACGACGGCATTATGAATAATATTCTAATTGATTTGTGCTCATTTGGTCAAGTTGACATAATACCGAATAATGGTGGAATACATACGGATTCTTACATTACCACCCCTGAAATCAACGAAAAAGAAACTGAAAACCAGTTTTTTCTCTGAGAAATATATGTTTATCTTACATCAGAATATTGCAGGTCTAATGAACAAATCTGATGCATTATGTGTTAACTTGTAAGAACTCGCTGACAGTAACAAAATTGTGGATGCTATATGTATTACGGAGCATTTTATGTTAGCAGGATTTGAATCAAATTTATATATACCAGGTTACCATTTAGCTTCTTCATACAGTAGAATAAATAGTAAAAGAGGAGGAACATGTATCTTACTTAAAAAAGGTCATAAATTCAGGGAAATTCTAGAAATTCGCAAATTTTGTGTTGAATGTATACTCGAAAGTTGTGCAGTTGAACTTCTTGACTACAAAATTATTATTGTTTGTATATATAGGGTACCCAAACAAAATAACTTGTATTCGTTCTTCCAAAAACTGGAAAAACTTTTGACATATATTATCAAATTGAAGTGTAAAAATATTATAATTGCTGGTGATTTTAATATAGATGTTCTAAAACGCAATAATGCAACATTAGATTTTGAATGTTTACTGTTAAATTATAATTTAAAACTGACTTTACATGAGCCGACCAGATTTGCCAGTCAAACTTGTATTGATAATTTTGCACATAACTTTAAAAAGGGTTGTAAATCTGAAATTTTGGAATTAGGTCTGTCAGACCATACCGCACAATTAATTAAAGTTCCTGTTAAAAAAATCCGACATTAAATTATTGGCATACGTTACAACGTGACTATTGTATAGAAAATATTGACAAATTTAAACTGTGTATTAAGAGCTTGTCTTTCTCGGATATTTACCTCACTGATGACCCAAACACGGCTTATCAACACTTCATAGCTGATTTTAAACTCTTTTACGATCTTTGTTTTCCACAATCCAGATTTTTAATAAAAGCCAATCATAAACCAAAGTGGGTATCGCGTGGTATAAAAATTTGCAGTCGTAAGAAAAAGGATTTGCTATGGAAATTTAGATTTAACCCAACAAACGAGAATAAATTGAAGTACCTTAATTACTCTCAGTTATTTAAAAAAATTATAAAACTTACAAAACGTGCGCAAAATAACTATACAATAACAACGTCACGTAATAAAACTAAAACAGCGTGGCGGATTATAAACAAAACGAAACTTAACACGCCAAAAGAATCGATTGATGGAATAAAAATTGATGACAACAACATCATTAAAAATCCGGCAGAAATAGCGAGCTCATTTAATAATTATTTTATTGATAAAGTCGCTCGCTTCCAGGTTCGGGGAAAAAAGTTACGTCTTTAATTAATCACCGATTAAATTCAATGTTTCTTGCTCCAAGTTTACCCAACCAGTTTCATAGAATTATAAAAAATCTTAAAAATACCAAGAGCGTAGGATACGACGGTATCTCTACTAAAATAGTTAAGGCAGTAAATGAGGATATATGCCATCACTTGAGTCATATTATGAATTTGTCTATTTCAACCGGAATATTTCCTGAAGATCTTAAACTATCAGTTATAAAACCTTTATTCAAAAAGGAAGTAAGCAGTTAATGGTAAATTATAGACCTATTGTACTATTATCAATATTTTCAAAAAATTTTGAAAAATATCTTTATGGTGAACTTAATTCATATCTTGAAAATAATACAATTTTGTGTAACGAACAAAAGGGCTTTCGACAAAATAAAACGACAAATATGGCCATGTATGAATTCATCCAGAATGTCATCTGCCACGTTGACAACATGGTTCCAGTTTGTGCTATTTATTGCGATATGTCACAGGCATTTGATTATGTAGATCATAATATACTAATCAGCAAACTTGACGCATATGGTATAAGAGGCAATATTTTAGATTTGATTCGATCTTATTTAACGAATCGACAACAAATAACAGAAATAACTAGAGTGAATCGTAAAATAAAAGAAGAAGAGACTATCCGATCTGTAAAGAAATACGTCACACAGGGTGTTCCTCAAGGTAGTGTGCTAGGGCCACCATTGTTTATTATTTATATCAATGACTTGCCAAAGGTGACGACTCAACCTATGACATTATTTGCGGATGACAGCACAGTTTCAATTGCATGTAAAGACATACAAAATTATAACTCTGACATAAATAATTCATTGACATCTATTATTTCTTGGCTTGATAATAATAATTTAAAAATAAACTTATCAAAAACAAATATAATGCACTTTGGACAAAGATTGAATAATCCTTTAAATGTAAATTTGATCCATGATAACTACACTATAAATGAAGTAACAAATGCCCGTTTTCTAGGCTTAATTATAGACAGTAAACTTAATTGGAAAGATCACATTGACGAACTGTGTAAACAAATCAGTAGTCAAGCTTATGCTTTGTACCAACTTGCTCCAACTGTCAACACCGATGTGTTACTTTCGGCTTATTATGGACTTGTTGAATCTGTCCTTAGATATGGCATTATCTTTTGGGGAAACTCAACAAATAAAGATATGGCATTTAAAATGCAAAAACGATGCATACGTGCCATGTTCGGCATCCTCAGTACCGAGAGCTGTAAGCCACTTTTTACAAAACATAGAATCCTCACACTTCCTTCAATTTATATCTTGGACATATCCCTGTTTGTCAGAAATAACCCCCATTTGTTTCCTCGGTTATCGGACATTATTATGCGTAATCGCCGGGATAATAGTAAAATTCGTGTCCAGCCAGCTAAGACAGCTCTGCTGCGTAAAAGCGTTGTATGCATGGCACCAATAATTTATAATAATATCCCCAACCATATTAAAAAATTAAATACAGCCCAGTTTAAGAAAACTTTTAGAAAAATACTGTCAGAAAAAGCGTATTATAGTGTCAATGAATTTTTAAATGACAAATCTCTGTAATGACTAAATTTATTTTGACTATTTACTTTGACTTTTTAACTTATTTTTTAATTTAATAATTATTCATCACTGTAATTGCTAAATTTATTTTGACTATTTACCTAATTTGTTGAATTTAATTTTAATTTTTGATGTTTTTTATTGTTATTATTCTCTGTATTTTTTATTTTTTCTATTTTTGTTTATTTATTTGACAGTTATTGAAATTGAATTACTTAATTTTAAAGTTGTACGATTTTGACGATTTTAAATTTCTTTTGACATAAGCATTAAGATGACAGGTAACTTATAGATTTAACATTTATCGAAATTGATTGCATTTAAATTATATTATTTTGACGATTTTTAATTTTGTTTGACATTAGCATTAAAATTATTTATAACTTAACCTATTTAATATTTATTTAAATTGATTGTATTTTAATTTGAATTGTACCTAACTATTAATATTGAAATTGTTATATTGTGAAAGTTTAAATAATTCCTTAGGACCTTATGATATTTTTAGTTAAACATGTGTTATAAATTCGACAATGTTAATTTACTAAATATATTTGTACGTCTCTGGGCAAAACATGGAGGATCCACCTATCTGTAACATCTCACACACTGTTGTAATTTGACCTGTGTTTACAAATAAAGCATTCTGATTCTGATTCTGATTCTGATTTCTGTTCATTGAAATCTTTACTTTCTGATGGTGTAAAAATATATATTAGATACATTACCATAGTAAATGTTCTCAAAAACTGCAAAGAAACGAAGGATAAAATTGTACGAGGAAGATATTGTACGGGAAGGCATAATTCTTTTTTTCTAATATTAAGTTTACTAGACGACGACTCGTTACGTAGGTACTAAGAGAGATGAGCATGGTTTTAGTCTAGGTGTGTGTTAGAACGTGTATGTTCACATGCAGGAGCACGGTTTTGTGGCTTCACTTTTTTTGTTCGCGGTGCGCCGTCTTCGATCGTCTTCGTTTCTTTGCAGTTTTTGAGAACATTTACTATGGTAATGTATATATATTTTTACACCATGTAAATGTGAAAGTAGAGATTTCAATGAACAGAAAGATAACCGACTTTTTTTAAAAAAGCAGATATTTTGACGCGAGAATTTTCAATTGAACACGAGGGTGATTTTTGACTAAAGTCCGGCCGCGGAGCAGGAAGAATTTCGTCCTTTGACCTGTTATTACCTGTCTCTGTCACTCCCGCGTTAAAAGTTTGTGTCTCGCTCGCACAGATGCAATGGCCGCCGTCCTCATGGCAGGGATTGGAAACCTTTTGTTCTTGTAAGGTTTTTTCTTATTTGCATGTGTAAATCCCGTAAAAAAAAAAATGAATTGTAATTAGTTAGACTTGATGATAATGTAGACAAAACTGTTGATTATTTTGTAATAAATGTGATAGGCGAGACGTCTTCGGAAAGCAGTAACTCCGATACGGGTAGAGGAATCGGATTCTGATTTGTTTTTTTTTTTTTGTATTTCTGCGAAATTCTCCGTATTAGTAACTGTAACTCGATTTTATAACTTATCATATAAAATCTAAATAAATAATTTAATTAATAAGAACGTTTTTTTATTTTCTAAGTTGGTAAATTTTCTTTCTCATTCAAATATTTATTTCAGGTAAACCGCACTCAATACAAAAATGTTTGTGACCACTGTCAGTAGGTAAAGAGGTCATTATACGAAATTCTTTCTGCTCCGCGACTGGACTTTAATTAAGTCAAAATAAGGTGAAAACATGAATATTTTAAATCAAAAAAATTACAGTATGTTGGCGACATAAATAAGTTTTCACAAAATTTCGTGAAAAAAAAAATTCTTGTAAAAGAGAAAAATAAAAAGCCAAAAACACGGTTATTTGAATTTTTCACATAGATTTTGAGGTTAAGTGAAAAAAGTGGAAACACAAAGGTGTAGATCTTTTTATTACTTATAACTTTGCCATTTGTTTTTTCATCGATGAAAGCAGGGATCGTACAACCCCGCATATGAGTTAAGTCTTTCGAAGGGGTAAGCCGTTGATGAGGTTACACTATCAAGATGTAACCCCTTGAAAGGGTTTTAGCCTTGAAACCCATTGAAAAGGTTACATCATCATAATGCTAACTCATTGAATGGGTTTTACACTTAAAACCCAGTGAAAGAGTTAAGCAATCGTTATGATAACCCCTTGAAAGGGTTTTAGCCTTGAAACTCATTGAAAAGGTTACATCATCATAATGCTAACTCATTGAAGGGGTTTTACACTTAAAACCCAGTGAAAGAGTTAAGCAATCGTTATGCTAACTCATTCAATGGGTTTTATACCTAAAACCCAGTGAAAGAGTTAAGCAATCGTTATGCTAACTCATTGAATGGGTTGTACACTTGAAAGCCACGGAAAGGGTTACCCCTTCATTAAGAAAACACCTTTAATATAAGGGTTTTGTTTGGGTTAAGAACCAGATTATAAATATGGTTATTCAATCAACTCATTTCAGTAGACGTCGTAGGCTTGTAGACGAAATACCTGCCGATTTGTTGCGACTCTCGTTTTGGAATGCTGTGGCGCCGGAAATACGAATGCCTACCTTAAGATTTTCTTATCTTTCTTCTTACCGTCTTATCTGACTAGTTTTGTGGAAAAAATGTTTCGTAAACGTAACCGTAAGTACCTACTTAAAAGTCAGTGAAGTATGATTTAGTAGGTGCAGCTACATTATTTACATTAAACGGAAATAAACTGTAAAATTGCAGGGTCATCATAGACGAGTCATCTGAAAGCTCAGATGACTCTGTTACAGAACTTACAGATGACAAAGAATTAATTAAACCTAGTTTCTCAGTCTGTTAAATGTATTAAAAATTATGAAGAAGACCCCGAAGGCACAACTCCAGAATTGTATTCCCCAAGTTCACCGGACCTATTTGAGCCCGACGAAGTAAGTAAATTTATGTAGTGTTATTACGTTTTATGTGTCATAATCATAATATATCGTCACTAACTTATACATACCTACGCCGCCGTTAAGTTGTTGTTTGGATAAAAATATAAAATACGATACCTACTTATTAATTTTGTATACGTAATTTATTAATTAGTGTAAGTAGTATTATACCGTATGTCTACGACATATATGCAATCCTTGAAACCACATACTAGTTATGGTATTTGATAACGCTATACAAAAAAGTAACGAAATCGGTCCAGTAGTTTTGTCAAAAAGTCGAGATTTAATTTAAAGCAAATTTGAACACTCTGTAGAATTGCAACAGTAGGTTAATAGTACAATGAACTTGAATCCTTGAACATTGAAAAGCAACGTTGCCACGCTGGCGCGGTGCGGTTCGTTTGTCGGCTTAGTACAGAAGGACGCGGCACGCGTGTGTCGGCTTTTTCAAAGGCCTTCGGCTTTTGGCGAGGAGGGGCGCGGGGAGCGGGTTGCGCGCGCGCTCGACGCGTAGGGTTGGACACAGTTATCGACAATATTATCAGCTTTCTCTCATTGTCTTTTGAAGAGAATAATGATCGGTTAGCAAAAAAGATGTTATAATTTTAAAGGACACGGTTAGTTTAGAATTATTATAGCACCACTATGTACCTACCTACCTATTCTGATTAAAAATTATAATTGAGAGGATTTAGAGATAAAAAATAATGTATTAATGTTTACATTTTAGGAAGAAACATCCTATTAAAAAAACGTACTCACCCGTTTTCTACATTACTCACTATCTAGGTAGTACCTACGGTAGTTTCGTAAGTCGAAACGTACAAAAATTAAAATTTATTTTAAAAGTCCAATAAATTTAACTATCACTTCACTGTTAAATACGGTTATTAAAAATAGTACTAGTATTGTAATGCCTTGATTGCGTATTAGGTCTTTATTAGATAAGTAATTGTAGAAAAGTATCGATAAAAGATAATTATTACATTGTTTACCCTATTTACCTATGACTTTTATTTTTTGCCAGTATGGATGTAAGTTTTGTCAGTTCACCGCGAGTCTTCCGGGATAGCGTGTGTGCATTTCGCAAAGATTTGATAGGTACTTAAGTACACGCATTGTTTTACGTGATTTTTATTATTTACTTGTATGTATTAGTTTAATTATTTTCTTACAGTGAAATAGACACTGAGTAGGTACTTGACCTTAGTGTGTGTAAATTGTGTTTTTAATTTTATTTGTACATACCTACGTACTTGTTTTTTACGGTGAAATAAACACGGTTCGGGACAACATTAAAGAAGAAAAATAACCATAGTGAATTTCATCGCAATTGGCAAAGATAAAAGATAAATCAAAACGCCGCCGCGTGAGCATTGTTGCCGCACTTCTCGAGGTCAGTCGAGGTCAAGGTACGTTTTCTAAATAGGGTGATTTACTTTTACTAAATTTATTTTCATATTTATTTTGTTTGAAAACTAAATTTTTTTCATTTACGTTTTTTTAAATTTATAACAATTTATTTATACTTCTGTGGACAAGTGTTACTTGTGGTTTCAATTATTGCATATATGTCGTAGACATACTGTATAAATTATAAGTAAGTAATTGTTTCATAATTATGCCCATGCCCATGCCCAGCAGTGGGACAGTAAAGGGCTGTTAACGTAGAAATGGAAATGGGATTCTTCACCGTGCTGGTAGTCTTGTAATAATAAGTAGGTATTTAGCGTAAAGTCTCATGCGGCCGGAGCATTCAGATCGGCTCCAGCGGCGACGTGCGATTGAATCGCCCGCCCAAAACTGTAGGCTAAGGGCCTACGCAGACCGGGACGGCATGGCAAGGGATTTTGCCGTGAGTCAGCGCACACTGGCCACTTAGATACCGCGGCATTCCAGCACTTTGCCACGGCACGCCGCACCCCGCAGTATATCACTACGAGCGCCGGAGTCCGTGGCATGCCGTTGCCTACCGCAGTATGCCACGGCATCCCGCCACGGGAGCCTGTGGCGCGTCTTTTAATGCCGTGCGATAAAATCCCATTCAATGCCACGGCATCATTTTAAAGCATAGCAATTTATGTCGTATTTCTGTAACAGTACGGTTGAATGTCCATTAGTAAAAATTAAAATCCCTTGCCATGCCGTCCCGGTCTGCGTAGGCCCTAATAAGACGCTATTAAGGCGCGTCCCCGAGCAAAACGCAGCGCTAGCCGTTTTTTGTGCAGTTTTTGGAGCTATCTGTTCGTTATCTAAAAGAAGTATCAACTTATAAAAATTACATTAAATTTCTACATAATCTTGACTTTAAAATGGTAGATTTTATTTTTTTATTACTAAGTATAATGTTTAATTAATCTCCTCACAACGAAACTACAGAAATGAGAAAAAAAATACTGAAAACATGCATCTTCTCGAAAACTAACGATTATTTTGATTTTGTACTTACACGACTAATGGATAGGCAATATAATTATGAGCATTTTGGTAGAAATATTTTTTTCAAACGACCAAAATTAGATTTTATAACGATTTTATTGAACATTCTGAGCGTGTTCGATATTGTATCTCTTGCGCTGTTATTGAGGGAAAAAATGTTCAAGGTTATTTGGTCAGGGTACGGCCTTAAGGGTGCCTACCCATTTGTGCGAAGTGAGGCAGCAGAGCTAAGAAACGGAGACATTTTAACCAATGGAATTGCATACAATCTCCGCACCAAGGGAGTTTCTGACATTTTACGCAATTTCATTGGTCAATATTTATCCGTTTTTGCGTTCCGCTGCCTCGGTCCGCTGAAATAGACAGGAAAAAATATATTTGTAATTGCCTAATAAGATTTAGAATGCGCCCGGAGCGGCAGGTTTGGTTCTATATAAATATTTATTTATTTTTCAATGGTATAATCCAGTGTCTCCCTTTGTTTATTTATTATTACGTTTTATATTTTTTTATTGATTGATTTTTTTAAAGGTATTCGAACATGTTTCTGTGGGGGCTAGCTGCCATAGCCGTGGCATAAATGGCTACATCAAGTTACCATTTATTAGAAAATCTTTAAATAAAGCACGTAAAAATCACTTTTAATGCTGCATTGTTTTCACATGGTTAGCTTTATCTTTCAATATCTCGGCAACGTGATACTTTAGGCCCCTATTTGTGTGTTTAAGCACAGTATAAATAAATATGGACAGTACGGAAACTACCTACAAACGCTCGAAACGGCACACTCACACTTGCAAACATGCGCACCGACGAGACTTTTCGGTGCTCGTCGCGGTACTCTCAGTAGTGAGTGCCGCCGGCCGGCCGCGTCAGGACGAGCACGGTGGTCAGGTGATCTTTTTAAAAATGCCACAAACGTATTGCGTAGTATACGGCTGTTAGAACTCGGCTTCATCACAACCGGAGCTAACGTATTTTAATCTTTCTGCTGATTTTGAAACGTAAGAATATGATATTGTTATTTAATCGTTATCAAATTATAAGTCCGTGTGATAATGGAGCGTAGGTAACTATATTCTCAACTATGTTTAGTTTCCGTACTGTCCATATTTATACTGTGGCTTAAGTGTCCTCTACCCATACATGCATAGCTACTAGATATGAGCGCCGTGGCGATTTTTGACGGCGGCTGCGGCACGCCGGCGGCGGGATCTTGAACCAATCGTTGAAGAAGCGCTTTTTTGTTAAATTTTAAATAGCCTTCTGTCAGACGGCGTGAAATAAAAACAAAAAGACTTCACATTTTGAATTTGGGCTCTGCTCCGTCCTACAACAGTCCATTGCGAACATGGCGTCTCCAATTGCCTGTCGCTCATCTCGATTCTCGACAGCGCTCATCTTGCTGATGTCACCCTGTGAATATTGATTCCTTAGAGCATAATATTTTTTAAAGCTTGCTGAGTTATCTTCAACATAGCTATGGACCGGAGAATATCCATATTTTTAACATCGTATATTAAATAACTTATGCACTATCCATCTGACTCATTTCCCCACGTAGTATCTATCCCATGTTCAGTTTGCTGGTCCTGGGTGTTCATTGTCGCCGTTTACGTTCAATGGACATCTCAGTACCTACCTACTTGAATATATGGTCACTCGACTTGGCATCACTGCAGACTTCAAAACTGACCGGCCTGGGGCCGTACTGTGAGTCTGTGACGTACAAATTCCATCATGATTCTGAGAGGCTAGTCTCTAAGCCCGAAGTCCGTAGTTTCGGAATAATTGCGGGCGTATTCTACTCCGTTTCACTTAAAAACTGATTTGAAAGAGATGGAGCTGCTATACACAGAACGAAATAAGCATTTTTATTCAGCCTCTACCGCCCCACTGCTGGGCAAAGGCCTTCTCCAAGTCCTTCCAGATATGTTTGTCTCGAGCCAGCTCGAACCAACCCTGGTAGTAGGCGTTTAGTTCGTCTTGCCATCTCTTCCAGGAGTTCCAGGCATGGCTGACGTTAATTATATCATAAACATTTGAAGTAAAATTCGAATGTTAGCATTCCTTTAAATCGCTTGCATACTTTGTTCGAATATAAACCTTAATACAAAAGAATGCTTCGCGGCGGCGCGCCGGTTCATACTCGCGGCGGCGCACAGTGGGTCTATATTGAAAATTAGTGGACATCTATATCTATCTTCTATCTATATCTATATCTCTATCTATATCTATACTTATAATAAATCTGTAGAGAGGTCAATTCTGTATACATGAAATATATTTCCAAAATAACTATCAGGGGGTGATTAGGGATCGATACTGATGCCATAAATGCAATCAGTAAAATTTTTGTCTGTCTGTCTGTATAACCGTTATAGAAACAAAAACTACTCGACGGATTTTAACGAAACTTGGTATAATTATTTTTCATACTCCTGAGCTGGTTATAGTATACTTTTCATCACGCTACAATCAACAGAAAAAATGAAAAAAATAATAATGAAAATGTGAAAGTTTGGTTGTTTGTTACTCAATCACGCCAGAACGGCTTAACGGATCTTAATGAAATTTAGAACAAAGATAGATTATAGTCTGTAACACAGATAAGCACATAAGCTACTTTTAATCCCGGGAACATGTTCCCTAGGGATCACGCGGGCGAAGCTGCTGGCAGAAGCTAGTAGGCAATAAAGTTCCAATATCGATGCGATTCTTTTTTAAATGACGTGTTATGATATTCCTGACAACTTTTATTCTTATAAATTTCTTCTTAACTTGATAGTTTGTCGTGATAAAAATTAATTTGTTTTTTTTTGTATGGAGCGAATCACGTTTAATTTTTTTTTTCTTCAATTGTACTAATATGTTGGATGTGTGGCGTGAGTATATGATAGCTATGGTCATTCTTTATCCAGGATAAAAAAATCATCTGCGGCCGCGCGAGTAATCAGTCATCATCCATAATGTCATTTCAATATCCCGTCAGCACGCGACGAAATGACTTCATAGTCATATCACGGATCAGTATGCTTAATTGCTTAGTGCGAGTATCATACTTAAATTCGAGTTACATCTCGATCGCGTAAATCGAGTTAACGTCAAAAGCATCGACTATCGATAACTAGCGAGTGTCAGATACAAAACTATTAACCATTCGTTTCGCGTTAGCTCACCGTGATAAGTGACGAATGGTGAACGAACAACCGAACCAACGTTGTTAACCGGCCGAAATAAATAGACATTCATAATCTGTGTTCCTATTAGAAGCGACTGCCTTTTCAAATAGCTATACGACGAAGTTTATGTTATAGGTTAATGTTTATGTTGTGTAAACAAAGTTAGTTGTGTTTTGATAGTAGTACTCTGTGGTGTTTTGTATAGCTCGTTTTGCTTTTAATGCTGGTGAAATATGTGGAGCAATAAGTGTAATTTATATAATTTGATGTGTAGTGAACTTGATCCAAGCAGTGAACTTTGTAAAACTAAGTTTGTTACTTTTTAGGCGCGTAGGCCTAAGCAAATTATCTACTAATGGCCGAGGTAGGATTACGAGCTGACGAAAATGGGAGGAATTGACTGCATTATTGAACAGTGATGGTGCTGATGACACTAAAACCACTGAGAAATGGAAGAAGGTTAGTCAAAAGGTTATGGTTAGGTTGCTACCCATTTTGGACAACTGGGTGTAGTGGTGTGGAATAAAATGTTGGCTTCTTTGTGTGGTTTAAGGTTGGAAGTTGACGTTAAATTATGCTCATCTTGTAATGTTGCGGTCTCAAACATCTTCCAAGCGAAATAATACGAGATGCCATTTAAATTTTTATTCATAGTTTGAAATTCCACAAAAACCAGTCTCACGACGCTCTCACTACAAAATCTTACGTGACAACTTTACACGCTCGCAAGTGACTGCGTTTCTTATTCGATCGGTCAAAACTGTCAAGGTCGTTACTCACACTCGCGTTATAGATGCAAACGTTTATCGCTGTGCTCGAAACGGTGCTCACTTTCGAGCAGCACTCGATTCTCGATTGTCACTAGCGACGACGTAAATGTTAAGTGATTCGCGCAAAATTTAATTCTCACGTATGACGCTAGGTGGTGCTTACCCAATGCCATACGAATTTGCGTTAACGTTTACGCGCTCGATGCGTAAAAAAAACTCGCACTAAGCATACAGGGCTCAGAAACGCTATTTTTAATAACGTTTTTAAAATGTTTAGAACAGTTCTTTGTTCAAGTCACAGTATAAATATGGACAGTACGGAAACTAAGCCTAGTTGAGAATATAATTACCTACGCTCCATTGAAGCAATAGGGTTGTCACTTTTAATGTTTTTTTTTTTTACATATTTGTTCTGTAGTGATCAAATCAATCGAATTTGAATAACTAGCTTACAAATACAATTTAAATAGGTAATCTCATGGCGATGGTTAATCTCAACAAAACACGATACTTTAAACACAGAAAACAATTTAATATTTACACACAACAACTTGTAGCACTAACTTTGTCATTACGGCGTAACCTTTTACAAGTTTTGGCGGGAGCGTACGCAAGCCGCTGTTGGACGAAAACGTTTCGGGCGCTCGGTACCTTTGCAGCCGCCATCTTGGATTCCCATTTTGACAGCACTATCGACTTCAACACGCTCGTAAACCATGAAAACGACACCCATGATGAAAAATGAATACCTATTGCAGCCGCCATCTTTGATTCACGTTTTGACATGACTATCGGCTTCAACACCCTCGAAAACCATGGAAACGACACCCATGACAAAAAAATTGGTACCTATTGCAGCCGCCATCTTGTATTCACGTTTGACATCACTATCGGCTTCAACACCCTCGAAAACCGTGAAGATGACACCTATGAGGAAAAAAATGGTACCTATTGCAGCCGCCATCCTGGATTCACGTTTTGACACCGCTATCGGCTTCAACACCCACGAAAACCATGAAAACGACACCCATGACGAAAAAATTTATACCTATAGCAGGCGCCATCTTGGATTTACAAGAAGTAGTAGTACCTAATAGTTTTGAAGTTCACAAATTCATTTTGATCAATCACACGGACTTATAATTCGATAACGATTAAATAACAATATCATTAATGATTCTTTCCTTTGAAAATCAGCAGGAAGTTTAAAATACGTTAGCTCCGGTTGTGATGAAGCCGAATTCAAACAGCCGTATACTACGCAATACGTTCGTGGCATTTTAAAAAATATCGCGGGGCTAAACTCGTCTTGACGCGGCCGGCGTCACTCACTACTGAGAGTACCGCGACGGGCACCGTAAAGTCTCGTCGGTGCGCATGTTTGTGTGAGTGTGCCGTTTCGAGCGTTTGTAGGTAGTTTCCGTACTGTCCATATTTATACTGTGCAGCCGCGCACGCCGTACGGCGACAAGCATGAACTTGTATTGTTAAATTAGGTTTCGCATGTAGGTAGGTACTTATTCATTTTATTGCATCATTCTGTTCGATATGCGCTTCATAGGGTTGTCTTCCAACTTGAGAGTGGGCAGTTATAAGTTAGTGGTGCTTATTTCTTGCTCACAAATGAATTTGATACCGCAATTGCAAAATACGTAAGACTACAAATTATCTTGAGAGATTGTAAACTCTCGATATATTATCAACCGAAACTTTCTTAATTTAATTTTTAAAATTACCTTAAGTTTAGTTAATTTTAGTTCAAAAACCAAAAACAACGCAACTAAGCCGCGCGGCCGTGAAATACCTATCAACTGAATAAAATTCGTAATATTTGTAGTTCCGTTAAGTTTCATTTGTACCCAAAATACGGCAACAAATTAGATTTAGTTCTTCTTCAAAAACGTTTCTTTTCGCGTTCCGTTCAAACTACGAACGTAACCGAAACAAATCGTTCCTTAGGTATTCGTTTCGAAAAATATATCTACTGGTATCCGAGCCCTGCCACGGACTGAAAAAAATAGTAAGTAAGTAGGTATATTAGGCACTTGTCTTACCGCCGGCGATCAGCGAGCGGCATGACTATCAAGATGTAATGTAACTCCTTGAAAGGGAGCTTTAGCCTTGAAACCCAGCGAAAAGGTAAAGGTATATCATCCTAATGCTAACTCATTGAAGGGGTTTTATACTTAAAACCCAGTGAAAGAGTTAAGCCATCGTTATGCTAACTCCTTGAAAGGGTTTTAGCCTTGAAACCCAGTGAAAAGGTTACATCATCATAATGCTAACTCATTGAAGGGGTTTTATACTTAAAACCCAGTGAAAGAGTTAAGCAATCGTTATGATAACCCCTTGAAAGGGTTTTAGCCTTGAAACCCATTGAAAAGGTTACATCATCATAATTCTAACTCATTGAAGGGGTTTTATACTTAAAACCCAGTGAAAGAGTTAAGCAATCGTTATGATAACCCCTTGAAAGGGTTTTAGCCTTGAAACCCATTGAAAAGGTTACATCATCATAATGCTAACTCATTGAAGGGGTTTTACACTTAAAACCCAGTGAAAGAGTTACCCACATCGTATGGGTTTTTGATTAACTGCTTAAAAAAACTGAACAAAGGTCGACTAGGAGAGGGTGGCTAAATTAAACACCGGACTTGTACTAAGCGCGTATAATACAATAAATCACAGTGCTTGCTGCTCACAAAGAAAAAATTTCATACGTCCTGACCTAGTCAAACGACGGAGAATCTTAACATCGTGATTCAGAAATCGCCGCTCAACTAACAACGCCATCTATCGAAAAAGTACCCAACTAATTTCACAAATTTCACAATAGATGGCGCAGGTAACCAATATAAATGTAAACATTCCGCCCACCAAGGACATTATGGCGAATGTCCTTCAAGACTGACTACCGTAAATAATTTAAACAATTTTAAATTTAGAACAGCCTTGATGCAATTAACTTATTACTAACAATTTTAAAACATGAATATAAACCACACAATTTAAAAACAATGAACTTATAACTAACTACTTTAAAAACAATGCACCTATAACTAACACAATTTCTAGTAATATAATTACTTAATACCACAACATATGAAACACATAACAAAAAAAATAAACTTAAAATAATAGCCCGTTTTTTAAAAACATTACATAACCTTATATTAATTTGTTACAGGCAATACACATAATTTAGACGTAGGTCTTTTCATAGTAGACGATGACGTTCGTAATGTCACCACCCGTGTAATACCATCAGATCCGGGATGTTTCTGTTCTACCTTACCTAACAACCACCTGCCAGGGGGCAAATTGTCCTCCTTGACTAATATTACGTCACCAACACATGGCTCCGGAATTTTATGTTGCCATTTATGCCGTTGTAAAAATTGGTGAAGATAGTCGTGCGACCAGCGGCGCCAAAAGTCCTGCATCATACGTTGATGCAGTTGCCATCGCTTTAAGCTAACAACATTTGCCCTTTCATAATTTAAATCAGGTGGCAAAACAAGTGGTTCCCCCACCAGAAAGTGACCCGGAGTCAAAATTGTAAGTTTGTCCTGATCCTCAACATATGACAATGGTCTCGAATTAAGGCACGCCTCAATTTGCGCCAATACTGTGGCAATCTCCTCAAAAGTCAGCGTTGAATGGCCAATAACCCTCTTTAGATGATGCTTTGTGGATTTTATCCCTGCCTCCCAAAGACCTCCAAAATTGGGGGATTGAGGAGGAATAAAGTGCCATTCCGTGCCATTGTTCCCTAACTCATCTGCTAATTCAGGATTTATTCCGGACTTTTCTACATTGAATAAATGAAGTAACTCTCGCGCTGCCCCTACAAAAAAATCGTCCCATTATCGCTGTGCAGTTCCGCACATCGACCACGTCTGGCTACAAACCGCTTAAAAGCCGCCAAAAATCCCCTTGTGCTTAACTCACTAACTGCTTCCAAATGCACCACCCTTGTGGCCATACATATAAACAAGGCTATGTAGCCCTTGTAGGACTTATTACCACGACCCTTTGACGTTCTAATACTTATTGGTCCCGCGTAATCTACCCCGCTCCGTAGAAAAGGTTTGCTAGGGGTTACCCTAGAGGATGGTAGCTGACCCATAAGTTGTGTCCTCACCTTAGCTGTATACCGAATACACTTAACACAACTCCTTGCATATCCCTTAGCCAAAGTCTTTATTCCCACGATCCAATACTTTGACCGTAAGTATGTAATCATTAATTGCGGACCCCCGTGCATAGTTTTATTATGTGCGTCGGCAATCAATAGTTTAGTTAAAAACGAATCCTTTGGTATAAGGATGGGATGCGCTCTTTCATAACCCAACTGCGACATCTCAAGCCTACCTCCTACTCTGATTATTCCCTTCGAATCTAAAAATACATTTAGTGATTTTAAATTTGCGTTTTTCTCTACTAATTTTCCGGTTTTTAAATTTTCCAACTCGTTTTCGAAACCTTCTTCCTGACATTTTTTGACACATATTTCCGTTGCGCATTCTAATTCCAGTGTAAATAACTGTAACGACCTTGTACTATTACCCGATGCTACCCTATTCCTCAAGTTTAAAAATCTACGACAATATGCAATCACTCGAATTAATCTTGATAACGAAGAAAATCTGTTCCAAAGTGAAACATCTACCGTACTCGTATGCGCCTTGATTTCTTCTAAATGTGTGGCAAGATGCTTCGGTCTTTTATATTCTACTACCGGTTCCTTTAAAAAGCTTGGACCTTCCCACCAGAGGGAAACACTTGCAAGTTCCGCCGGAGATATCCCGCGTGAAGCACAATCAGCAGGATTTTGTTTCGATGCCACATGGGCCCAATGATGAGTATCCAAATTGCTCAAAATTTCGGAAACTCTATTACCAACAAACGTCTTCCAACGACTCGGATGACTATTCAACCACGCTAATACCACTTCGCTATCTGTGAAGGCATGAATGTTCTCCTTTTGTATATTCATAATTTCGGCTACTTCCAGAATAAGCTTGGTCAAAAGAACTGCCCCGCAAAGTTCAAGCCTTGGAATGGAGACTTGCTTTATAGGCGCCACCTTCGTTTTAGCAGCCACTAAGGAAATGTGAATATTCCCCATCTCATCTACTGCTCTATGGTATACAACTGCTGCATATGCGACTTTCGAGGCGTCCGAAAACCCGTATAACTCTTGTTTTGTTTTCTTACCCGTATTTAACCAGCGCGGTATTTTTAGGTCAACTAAAGACGCTAAGTTTTCACGGTAAGTTACCCATTCTTTTACTAAATGATTTGGAACTTCTTCGTCCCATTGCAACCCGGCTAACCACAGCCTTTGTATTAACACGAAGACAACAAGATATTTATCCATAATCTCGACTCGTTGAATAAGCTTACCTGAGGCAATTATTATTAATACTTACCTGATTTATAATGTGCCTTATGTTCTATAAACACCCGCTTTCTTTCGGATAATTAACATTATATACCGTAAATGTGTAAGTTACAATTTATGTCGTGTTTACTGCAGAGATATAAACTGTTTTGTTTACGTAATCGATTCATTGCTGATTAGTGCCTTACATGTCGAAATGGCCAACCTCCAATGCTATATATTTGACTATTGTGCACGTTATTGTTTACTTATTATGGTGAGTTATAATACATATACAAATTTATACTTAACAAGCGACATAGTTATTATTTATTACTTTAGTTTGATTACCTACTTACAAAGCGAATACTTTCGGTCATAAAGCAACCTATATATTAATACAATGACTGGCATGTTTTGTTGCGCAATATACCTTAGTAGTGCAATTTGTTGTGTTATTTGTAACTTTATACATCTATTGCGTGATATACTTTTGCCTTATCAGTAACTTGCTTTAAATTATGGCAAACACAAAATTAAGTTTTTATTACCAAAATGTGCGTGGGCTGAGGACAAAGGTATTGAGTACATTTAACAATATTTTAAGTAGTGATTATGACATTTTACTATTTACTGAGACATGGCTACAAAATGATATCCTAGATACGGAATTGTGCGATGATAGATATCAGGTATTTCGGCAGGATCGTGATTTGGATTTGACGGGCAAAAAGACTGGAGGTGGAGTTATGTTGTGCATAAACCATAAAATTAATGCCACAAGATGTCACGATTTTCTATGTAACGGTATTGAAATACTACATGTCAGACTTTCAGCTCTAAGTATTGCTGCTGTAAGGGACTTGCACATTATACTAGTTTACATTCCGCCTGATGCCTCCAGCATCCCATCGCAATTAGACTCTATACTGGAATCCCTAACTAATTTGCAGAGTGCGTGTGATAACCATGACTATGTGTTTATAGGTGATTTTAACTTACCCTGTCTAACATGGACTGGCGAAGGTTTCTTTACAATAAATGACTATCCACAACATATGCGAATTTCAGCTACGTCTTTCGCAGATAATATTGGTATACTAGGCTTCACACAGTATAATTTCACTCCTAACTGCAAAAACCGTACTTTAGATCTATGTTTCTCAACGACACCTATCACTGTCAGCCGATGCGATGACCCTCTTCTTCGCGAAGATGCTTACCACCCTGCATTAGTTCTAACGGCTAATGATTTGTTTCTACTACCCCTCCGAGAAATACACACACCGCGACCTAATTATTGCAGAGGTAATTACGAGGAACTCAATAAACACTTCAGTAAAATAGACTGAGATAAAACGTTAGCAGTTACCTCGATAGATAGTGCAGTTGATGTGTTTTATAAAGAAGTGAATGTCGGAGTGGCGCGATACATACCACTTAATAATAGATCAAAAAATCGGAGATACCCCGTTTGGTACAGCCGTTCTCTCACTAAAATTATTCGAGAAAAAACTAAAATGCATAGTAGGTGGAAGAAATATGGGAACCCCCGTGACTACCATGAATTTACAATTCTGCGTGCTAGACAACATAGTATTCAAAAATCTTGCTTTCATAATTATGTGAAGCATACAGAAAAAATGATAAGTCATTCTCCCAAAACCTTCTGGACCTATGTCAAAAGTAAGCGAGGCGGTAGTCAATACCCAAATGCTTTTACAATGGATAAAGAGACATACGAAGATGGTAATAGTATATGTAGCGCATTCAGCAAGTATTTCCACAGTGTTTTTGCTAAACCATCTTTACACCTACCCACTAGTATGGGGCCTACATGTACCACTAGAGAACAAGTGGAAAATTCAAGTAATGCAATATCTACACTAACTATCACCGAGGACTCAGTACTTGGCGTCTTGCGAACGTTGGACAAAACTAAGGGTCCCGGAACGGACGGTTTACCAGCAATATTTCTGCGTAGTTGTGCTGACAGTCTAGCACGCCCTATAACGCTATTGTTTAGAAAGTCTCTAGCCGAGGGTGTCTACCTTTCTTTGTGGAAGGCTGCGCTTATTGTCCCTGTACATAAGAAAGGTTCAAAATCGGATATTAAAAACTATCGCCCGATATCTATTCTCAATACTCTCAGCAAGGTGTTTGAGAAAATCGTTCATAGCAGCATTTACTCGACCATAGCCAGTGGCATAGGCCCCTATCAACATGGTTTCATCAAGCGACGCTCAACAACATCTAACTTAGCTACATTTAGTAACTATGTTGTCTGTAATATGGAAACTTGTGGGCAGGTTGACGTGATCTATACGGACTTCGAAAAAGCGTTCGATCGTGTGGATCATGTTATCCTGCTTTCAAAACTACAATACCTTGGCATCCATGGTGACCTACTCAGATGGATCAGCTCATATTTATCTAAGCGCTCGCAGGCCGTTGTTGTGGGAGGTTATAAATCAGATTTCGTAAACATACCGTCGGGAGTGCCTCAGGGATCCTTACTTGGACCTCTTTTTTACTGTGCGTACTTATATGATATCCATACATGTTTTAAACATGCTAAGCATCTTTTATACGCAGATGATATGAAGATATATCTGCGTGTCCGATCGAAACTAGATTGTGAACTCATACAACGTGATCTTAACTCATTATACCAATACTATTCATTAAATAACATCAATGTTAATATCGCAAAATGTCAGTGCATTAGTTTCACTCGTTGCAAAAACCCAATCAACTTTTTGTATAGTTTTGACGCTAAAATTATTGAAAGAGTCAATGTAGTCAGAGATCTTGGTGTTATGCTCGACTCCAAATTACTGTTCTCTCAACATATAGATAGCATAGTCAGTAAAGCCTCCCGTAATCTTGGTTTTGTAATGCGCACCTGTAAACCATTCAGAAACCTCCATAGTCTTAATATTGTATACTGTGCCTATGTTCGAAGCATTCTAGAGTATTGTGGTCCAATCTGGTCACCCCAATATAATGTTTACATATCTAGAATTGAAAGTCTCCAAAAACGATTTGTAAAATTTTTAAACTTTAAAGGTAACAAACGTCATGCTTCATATCTTGTAGACTGTAGTCACTATTGCTTGCTTCCACTCAATGATAGACGTAAAATGTTAGACATGCTGCTCTTATTTGATATTCTTCACGGAGAGATTGACTGCAGTGACCTATTGTCATGCATAGCATTTTGCACGCAAAGGTCTCGCACAAGACACACCCACTTATTTAGTGTACCTTTACACCGTTCCAATTATGGGCAGAATGCTGTTATGACTCGACTACCTCGCTTATACATAGACAAATTTGAAAGCCTGGATATATTCCAGTTATCCAAGGCATCCTTTCGTAAATTCCTTATGAAGATACTCACCAGTAAGTAAATAATATTCGTATAATAATGTTTATTAGTTGTTATATATTTCTTTTCTTTTAGTCAAGAATTTAAAACCATCAACTTTTTTTTTTTCCTAGCTACAATATGCAAGCTAAATTTTCTCTAACTATCTAGTATTATATAATGCATGCTGTGAAACTCTATAATTGGCTTCAGAACCCCATTGGACATTTTTACCATATATTGAATGTTGTATATAAAAAAAAGCTGTTGAGTTTCCTATCAAATAAATAAATAAATAAATAAACACCTTTGCTATGATTATGTTTGGTGCTAGCCACCCTAATGGATCGAATAACCTTGCAATATCAGATATAATTTTTCTTTTCGTTACAGAACCAGTTACTGGCTTAAGTACCAGAGAGTATTGGAAGCAATCATCGCGCGAGTTCCAGGTAAGTCCTAATATTTTTGTTATATCGTCGATTTTTATCTCTAATGCTTCATTATTCCTATCTCTGATACTATTTAATAAATCTTCGCTATTGCTTTTCCATTTTTGTAGTTGAAATCCGCCTTTTGCTAGCACCTTTGTTAACTCCGTATAAATTTTTAACGCATCTTCTTGAGTTTCCGCTCCTGACATTAAATCGTCCATATAAAAATCACTTACGATTATTTTAGCGATATCTGCATTATCCCCGCATTCATCAACTGCAAGCTGTTGAAGAGCCCGTACCGCTAAGTATGGTGCCGAGGCTGTCCCGAATGTAACGGTCATCAATTCGTATGCCTTTATTTCCTTTTCAGGACTATCCCGCCAAAGGATTCTTTGCATGGGAGTATCTTCCCTATTTACGAGAACTTGCCGGTACATTTTTACAATATCAGCCACTATACAAATCTTGTGCACCCTCCAGCGTATAATAATATGACGAAGTTCGTCTTGCAAAGACGGACCCACCATTAGGTCATCGTTAAGTGACCTCCCGTTGCTACGCTTGCAGGACGCATCGAACACAACACGCACCTTGGTTGTGTCCTTATCCTCCCGGACGACAGCGTGATGCGGTAAGTAGACACCCCTTTTATTATCTTTATCCCTTTCGTCTACTTCTACCATGTGATTAAGAGTTAAATATTCCTGTATGACTTTAACGTAGTCCGCTTTTAATTTATCATCTTTTGCTAACCGTGTTTCTAACCCTTTTAATCTTTTTTGAGCTATCCCTTTGGATTCACCGCCGCTGCCAACCAGGTTTGTATCCCGTAACGGCAATCTTACTATATATCTGCCGTCTTTATTTCTTTCCGTTGTATTTTTAAACAATTCTTCACATTTTGTTTCCTCCTCTGTAAGCATCCTTTTTGTTCCAGATGTTTCTTCCAGTTCCCAGAATTTTCTCAATAATTCATCATCTTGGACGCTGGTATGCATTACAGTTATTTTTGAGGGAGAACTTATACCTTGGTCAACTTCAAACGCACCCGACAATACCCATCCTAAAGTAGTTTCTTGCGCTAATAGAGTCCCGTTTGTATTCTTTTTAACCCCGTGCTGAATGACCTGACTATATATTTCAGCGCCCAATAAAATATCGATTTTATTAGGTCTGAAGTAACCCGGATCAGCCAAATCATTTTCGTTCAATTCTACCCATTCCACTCTAGCCACTTTAGAGGACGGAAGAAGAGACGTTACCGATTTCAAAACGTAAGCATTCACTTTTATTTTAAATGAAGAATTTACTCTTGACCGAAGATTTATTACTACTTTAGCCGTCGAAGTTGTACCTTTGTCTCCCACACCGAGCACCGTATTTTTGGACGGTATTTTCTTTAGACCCAAATACTGAACCATTGATTCCGTAACAAAGGACCCTTGTGATCCCTGATCTAGTAATGCCCTAACCACGTGGTATGTCCCATTCTTCGATTCGGCCTTTACTAACGCCGTCGTTAGTAAGACCGTTTTACTATTCCCTTTCGCAAGACATGAGACTATCGGCGCCGTATTAGACCCCTCCGCTTGATTAGCGGCTATATTATTTTCATTTGAGGATTCTGCGCGAGCAGCACTACTACCCTCACCAATTTCCGACCCTACACCACCCGGTTGGTGTAATAATGAATGGTGGCGTCTTTTGCACACCTGGCACTTCAGAGTGTTTTTACAAAACCTAACATGGTGGTTGTCAAGCAAGCAAACAAAACATAACTTTTTCTTGAGAACAAAGTCTCTCCGATTTTCAATACTTTCATTAATGAATTTTTTACAGACATTTATTTTATGCTCACCTGCACAAAATGCACAGGATCCCCTTTTATCTTTCACTACGTGTAGTGCCTGTGTAGTCCTTTGGACCCTATCTACCTTAGTATCTAAATTCTCTAACCCCCTAAAACGATTAATCAAAAATTCTTTTAGTTGATCAAAGGTAGGAAGATCATCGCTTGGATCTGATGCTACCTTTAATTCCCAAGCCCTTCTAGTAGCTTTATCCAATTTTTCAGTTACAATATGAACAATTAAAAATGATGCAAGATCTATATCCAAATTTTTTATTGACTCTAAACAATCGGTAGTTGTACTTAAAAGTTTTTTAATTTCAGGTGCGGATTTTCCTGTTAATGTTCTTTGATTAAATAAACATTTTACAATACCATTCGCTAAAAATCTTTTATTATTATACATGGACTCTAATTTTTCCCAACTTGAACTATAATTTTCAGATGTTACCTTTACATTTTTTAATAACAGTTCCGCTTCCCCGGTTAAGTACCCTTTTAAATAATACAATTTTTGTGCATCATCTAGTCTACTATTTTTGTGTATTAACCCCATGAACAAATCTCTAAAGGTAACCCACTCGTGATATTTACCAGAAAACATTGGTATTTTTACTTCTGGTAACCGAAAGTTATGGAATTCTTTATTACCGCTAACTCCCAGGCTACTGTTACTATCGCCACTAGGTACACAATTATCTTTTCTGAGTAACTCTTTTAAAGAACTTTTTATTTGAATATATAATTCTTCAACTTCGTCATAAAAACAATCTTTATGATAACTCGAACTATGTAATTCGGATTTCGTAACGTCACTAATTATTTTAACGTGCGTATTATAGAAAAGTTGCCATAATTGTTCTAAACTTTCTAAACGTGTTTCAATATACGAAATTGTAAGCCTATCTTTTGGGCATTTTTTAAAGTTACTCCAAGACTTTTCAATTTTAATTTTAACATCTTCTTGGATATCGATCAATGAATCCATTTTGGAAACACGATTTATACACAAACACACAATAAAAATAACAAAGACACAAAAAAATAACACAAACAATAAAATTTCTAGCACAATAAACAACAATACAGAGAAATAATACAATCTTGAAGTAAACTTGTTCTGAACTTAAAGTCAATCTCCAGCCAAAACACAAGTTTTATTAAAAGTTCAATTTCTGTGTCAAAACGGGCATAGGTTCCCCGTATGACACCACTTTAGATTTAATAAGGTTGAAAGTACTCACGTTTTTTCACCAGATACACTCACTGACACACACACTGACGACGTCACGTCGCGATGTACTGCACCACACAAGTGGCGCCCTCTGCTTGCTTGACCACGAACTGTAGTCCCTCTTCCTTCTTTGCGCCGCCCGTCCAGTTGAAGCCGACCGCCCACCAGTGATGCTTCGCTGCTTGAACCACCAACTGCTCCCGGCTCCTTCCGGTTCCACCTCCAGGTACAGGTCCAAGAACCTCTCACCTGGTACCCCAATTAAGGGGATGCTCTGGACAGCGATCCACTGCCCAGTAATGACGCGAAGGATGGTATACTACCACCACCGGAACCACCAAAACACTCCCGTACCACACCCGGCTCTCGAAGGACCATGAACAAAGGTCGACTAGGAGAGGGTGGCTAAATTAAACACCGGACTTGTACTAAGCGCGTATAATACAATAAATCACAGTGCTTGCTGCTCACAAAGAAAAACTATAGAGGAATTCGCGGCGCCCCCGCAAGGGGGCGCGGCGGGCGGGCGTAGGCTAAGCCTTTTATCCCGCGGGATCATGTGTTCGTGCCCGTAAAAATACGGGCACGGCGTTGGATAGCCGATATAGGCGCGGCTGGTTTGGCTGCGCGACGGTAGGCGTCGCTGCAGCCATGGAGTGTAGTTGTCAATAGTGTCGGCAGAGGGCGCCACGGTACTGTCTCACAGTACCGTATCTTCACGACCCTACGGCGGTCTGTCCCCGCCAGGTGAGACCTCCGGTTGCCCGGAGGAGGCCCGGCGAGAGACGACCAGCGACGTAGGGCCGACTTTAGGGCGCTCCCTGCCGAGGATGCTGGTCCCCCGCCTGTCACGCTTCCAGAGCGAGCCGGTCACGCTCCAGGCTAAGGGACCGTCGTGTGGTGTGTATGAGCGGCATTGTATTGTGAGACACCGTCTCATGTAGCGAATGAAACGTGCGTCCGCGCCGCACGTTCATCGCGTTATGTGTATGCGCATGGAGAGTCGTGCTTGTGTGGGGTTCGGCGCGCAACTATGCCTATATTAACTTAGAACATAGCGCGCGCCGATTGCGAGTAGTGAGTGTGGAGTCTTTTTGTGGGAGAGAGTCGCGTGTCGGTGTCTGCGACTCACTCGGCGTCAAGTCCGGTGGGTTAGGAGGGGTCGCCAGTGTCCCGCACGAGGTCGCGCGGCAGGCGTCTCGCGTCAGGTGGCCGCGCGTGCCAGGGCGCTATCTGCTGGATGTGAGGCCAGGCAGAAGCGTCGGCGCGCGCGAACATAGCGGACGCGAGGCGGGCGCAGAAGTCATCCAGGCTCTCTATACTGAGGTCCCGCATGATAACGCTGTTCCTCACGAGGCGAGGGGCGGCAATAATTTTCCGCAGCGCGAGATTTTGCTGCGCGCGGAGAGTCTTCTTTTTGGACTCGCTCGTGAGGGCGAGCCAAGCTGGGGCGGCATAAGTGAGCAGCGGGCGGATGTACGTTTTATACACGCCCAACTTGACTCGCAGCGGGAGGCGGGACGAGAGCACTGGGTGAAGCAGAGCGCGGGCCGCTCTACCCTTCGCGACGACCTGGCGGACATGGCTACCCATGGTGAGCCGACGATCGATGGTGACCCCCAAGTACTTGACCTGGGGCGACCACGCGATGTCGACTCCTTGCAGTCGGAGAGGTGGTGGGAGGCGGGCGCCCCCGACGAGCAGCGCCTGAGTCTTACCCACGTTCACCGACATACGCCACTTTGACAGCCATTCGGGAAGCGTGTCTAGCGCGCGCTGCATTTTGACGGCCGCGTATCTCGCATTAAGCGAGGTAGAGACGTACGCGGCGTCGTCAGCGTACAGCGCGAGCGTGCATTCCTGCGTGGAAGGGATGTCGTCGGTGTAACATGAGTAGCAGAGCGGCGAGACGCAGCTGCCCTGCGGAACTCCGGCTGCTATGGGTCGGGGGCGTGACACGGCGCCTTCGACCACCACCTTAAATGTCCTGTCCGAGAGGAAGGAGGAGACCACCTTGATGACGCGACGGGGCGCGTCGGAGAGCGACATCTTAAAGATCAGACCGGCGTGCCAGACCCGATCAAAAGCCTTTTCCATGTCGAGGAGTACTGCAACTGCGTACTCCTTCTTGTTTAGGGCCGCTGTGAGCAGGTGCAGTACTCTCGACAGCTGGAGCGTCGTGGAGTGTTCCGAGCGGAACCCAAACTGTTCCGGGCGGGGCGTCAAGTGCGGGGTGAGGTGTCGCAGCAGGAGTTGTTCAAACACCTTGGAGATGGTGGGTAGGAGCGTGATGGGCCGATAGCTCTCCGGCTTCAGCACGTTCTTGTTCGCCTTGGGCAGCATAATGACGCGCCCTTCCTTCCAACACCTTGGGAAGGCCCCCGTGCGCAGTATCCCCGTGAACAGGCGCGCCAAGGCCGCTACCATGCGGAATGGCAGGTGGCGCAGCACTGTGTTGGTGATACCGTCCGCCCCAGGGGCCTTTTTAGGCTTGGTCCTCAGGATGGCGCGTCTCACTGCGCCAGGCGAAAAGAAAATCGGTGCTTCTTCGGGAGCTATCGGCGACGAGAAGTACTCCTCAAGGTGCCTCTCGACTGCTGCGACATGATCGTGGTCGTCGGTTGGGTTCGGCTGGAATTGACGCTCCAGGTGCTCGGCGAAGATCTCCGCGCGATCTGATGCGGCGTATCTAGGCGCCCCGTCGCTGTGTAGGAGCGGGCGCACCGGAGCTGGGGTCGTCGTGACTTGCCGGCACAGTCGGTGTATCGCTGGCCAGTCACCGTCGGTCGACTCTATGTAGGACTCCCAGCTCTCTGCGTTGTGCTCCTGGAGCTTGGCCCTCGTCTTTTCCGCAAGACGGTTTAACTCGCTCTTCATTGTCGGGCATTTCGTGATCAGCCACTGTTTGCGTAGGCGCCTAGTCTCGCCATTTCGCGTAGGTGGCGCGGCAGGGGCCTGCGTAGCAAGCCCTGCGAGTGCGATAAGGTGGTAGTCGCCTCTTCGTAGGCGCGTTGGATGCAAACAGTGACCTCACTGGCCATCGCGTCCGCGTCTGCGGAGGTGGCTATGGGCCAAGTCGGTGTGGTGGTCTCCAGCGCTTCCTTGAAGGAGCTCCAGTCAGTCCTTCGACGTGGCGCTGGGGGAGAGAGTCGGGTCGGCATCTCGGAGAGGACGACGAGAACAGGTTGGTGATCCGACAGCATCTCGTCGTCCAGTACTTGCTGCGCGATCTGGCAATGTAGGCCCCTATGGACCATGATGTCCAGCACGTCCGGCATCCACCCCTGTCTGTCCGGGTAGTGCGTCGGGGTTTCTGGGCCGGACACCACGTATCCATGGGCCTCGGCGTCGGCTAAGAGTCGTCGACCCCCGCGTGTTGTGAGGCGGGAGTTCCACGCTGGGTGCTTGCAATTAAGGTCGCCGGCAAGGATGGTTGGGTTTGGCGACCTTAGCATTAGGGCCCTCAGCTCAACCACGTTGAAGGGAGCCGAGGGCGGGTTGTAGGCCGCGTAGACGTCTAGGTCCTCGCCGGCGACGTGCAGTTGCACACCCAGCGCGTAGAAAGTGTTGAGTTGCGGCTTCGGTAGGGGCTGGTGGACGACTCTCCGCCTGACAAATATCGCCAGACCGCGATATGTAATGCCGGCGTCCGATCTCTCGTCCTGCCTGTAGCTGATGTAACCTGGGACCCGAAGTTGGTCCGCTGGTCCCAGGAGTGTTTCACTAATGAGCGCCACGTCGATGTCCTGTTCCTTGAGGAGGAGGCGGAAAGGAGCGACCTTGACTCGCAGGCCGCGGGCATTCCAGTGAATGATCCTCAACGACTTAGCCACGGTAAAGCGTCAGTAGAGCGGCCAAGCCGTCGAGGATCACCAGCTCCGCGTCCTGTCCCTGCCTGATGGCCTTAATGAGGTCCATCAGGAGTTTAATGGCGCAGGCGGTAAATTCCTTTTTACGCTCGCGCTCCTCGTCAGTTGGAGCGCGTTCGCGTTGTCGCTGCTGACTGTGGGTAGTGTTGGTTTCGTTTGGCCCTGCGGTCTCGGCTGCAGGGGCGGCCGTTCTGGCCTCTTGTGGCTGCGCCATCCTTGCTGACCTTTTTAATAAGATGGAGTCAGCAGCGACTGCGGTGGCGGCTTGTGTCTACGCCTGCGCCTGGGATGGGGCAAGGTCGACCTGTGCTTCGGTAGTGTTGGTGGGGGGGGGGGTGGGCTTCTTTCCCTTTTTTCCTTTCCCCCCTCTCTTCCCTTTTTTCCGCCCCCCGGAGGTGGCAGCGTCTCTGTCTGTGGGCCCGTTTGCTGCCGCCATCAGCGTAGCGCTAGGCGCCTCGCGTTCCTCGGCGTTTACAGGCCTCTCGGTGGCTGAGGGCCGGCTCTGTTGCCGCGTGATGGCGACAGTGCCCGCTCTCTTGTTTCTTATCTCCTTTTGGTAGATGGGGCATTTGGTGTTGCACGCCGGGTGGTCGCCCGCGCAGTTGGCGCAGGTGGCCGGCTACGAACGTGGGCGCGGGCAGTCCCTGGCGGCGTGGTTTTGCCCGCATCTGACGCATTTGAGCGGGCGGTGGCACTGGTGCGAACTGTGCCTAAATTGTTGGCACCGGTGACACTGGGCAGGCCCTTGCTTGCCCCTCCACGCCTCGATTTTGACACCACGCATACAAAGTAATTGCGTGATGTCGTAAATTTTCCTGAAATCAGGCGTCCTCTTCAGGACTGCATGGAAGATGCAGCCGGGTCGTCCTTCGCGCGCTTTAATATTGCGCACGTACTCCGGCTCCAGTCCATGCAGTCGGAGCTCCTCTTGTATCTCCTCCGGCGGCGTGTCCGCGGGCAGCCCGCGAATCGCCACCTTGACGCTGCGGTCGGCTGTCAGCGAATAGGCAAACCAGGCGAGACCGCTCTCCCTCTCCAAGTCGGTGAGATACCGCTGGATCACCCTGTACTCGCCCTCAGACTCGGGCAAGAACCGAACGCCGCCATGAAACGGGCGGGCATTCGGTGGGTGACCCAGCTTGGCATAAAACGCTCTGAAGTGAGCGGTCCAGTCTGGGAGCTTCTCCACAATCAGCGGCGGATAGCGGGGCGACTTCTTCTTGGTCGCGGGGGCTGCCGCGGACGGTTGCGTGCATCCGGCACTGGTGGCGCTAGCGTCGGTTGTCGCTGCAGGTGCGGGCGACGGTGGCGCCGCGTCGGCGGTGACGGACCGCCCTTCCCCGCCTGGGCCGCGCGGTAGGCGCTGCGGCAGTGGCGGGTCGGGACAGTAACGTTTGGCCTCTTCGGTGGCCTCGTCGTCCGGGCTGCGTGGTCGACGTTGTGGCCTGGCCTCGAGCGCGAACTCGAAGCCAAAACCTACGGCTTCAGTCGGGGTTTGATGGTCGACGTCCATGTCGCCAGCTCGCACGGGCGTGTCTGTTGACACGTCGCGTCGACTGGCGGTGGAGCCCCTGGAGGAGGCCGACATGTCAGACCCCTGACGGGAAGAGCATGCCGACATCATGGCGGGGGAGTCCTGGGCGGCGACCCTCGGTGGTGTAGGCGAGAAAAAGAAGCTCTCTAACCTTCTGGATGGTGGTGGGCTGGTTGGTGCAGACTGCGTCGCGCTCGCCAGCAAGCGGCGGGGAGCGGGCGACGCAGTGCGGCGAGCTGTGGCGGCATATGTCTGCCCGCCAGTTGTGGGGCGCTCTGCAGCGCGTGTAGGCGGCACGGCGGCAGCAGGCGCGTTAGGCACCGCGACGTATTTGGCGGCTGTGGTAGGCGCAGGCCCGGTCGGCACGCTTGCGCGCGCAGCAGGTTGCGCTTGTGCGTCGGGCTTCGGTGAGGGCCGCTCGGGCTGCGCCCCTTGGCGCGCAGGTGCGACGGCGGTTGTGGCTGCGACTGGTGGCACCGCCTGTGGTACAGGTGGCACCGTCTGGCGGGCGGCTCTGGTACTTGCAGTTTTGGTCTGCGCCACCGGCGGCGCCACCTGTCGTACAAGTGGTGCCGCCTGGCGGGCAGACGTAGAAACGCCCGTTGCATGCGCAGAGGGGCGCACTGCGGGGGCGGTGGCGCGCACTGCGTGGGAGCGGCTTGTCACGGCTGGCCCCGGTGCCTGGATGGGCACGGGGCGAAAAGCCGGAGGTCGGACCGGGACGGCTGGCTGCCGGCTCGACGGCGGCGCCGGCGAAACGCGCGCAGTCGCCGATGACGTCGGTGGGCCGGTGGTGGTCGTCCTGGAGGTTGATGGAGCGGCTGGTGGTGCACCGGGCGTCGCCTGGGACTACATGAGGGAGCGACAGCGTCCGGTCCCCCATCGGTCGGTCTGGTGGCGGGTTGGCGTCGTGCCCCAAGGAGCTACGACCGCCAGGTTTCTTCGGCGGCATGCTGTGGTGGGTGCCTCCGTGACCGCAACGGTGTGTTCCCACACCGGGCAGAGACGGGGCGGCCTCCCCTGTGTGCTCCCCCGAGTGCCAGTCGAGACTTACACCCGCGACAGCACACAAAGAAAACCGGGTTTAAAAGTTTAGCGGTCCGTACGAAAAGGGTCACGTGACACTCGCGCGCAGAATGTACCACGTGACTGGCACCAGGCGAATCCACAAAGAAAAAATTTCATACGTCCTGACCTAGTCAAACGACGGAGAATCTTAACATCGTGATTCAGAAATCGCCGCTCAACTAACAACGCCATCTATCGAAAAAGTACCCAACTAATTTCACAAATTTCACAATAGATGGCGCAGGTAACCAATATAAATGTAAACAAAAACCCTATCGAAAACCCTTTCAATGGGTAACCGAAGTGGTCCCTGGATGAAAGTATCTACCAGCGCCATCTATCATAATCCATCAGAACTTCTTAGCCATGTCCTTGTTTGACGCGCACTCCGATATCTCGCAACATTTAGGACTCTTCACTGAGACATGAAGTATTAACCTGTTCCCATAGAGGGCGCCAAGTGAACTATAACTTAATATCCATATTAAGTTATAGTTCACTTGGCGCCATCCATGGATGAAATAAAAAATATGATAATTAGCATTCAGCAAGATCTAAAGCAGAAAAACAAGACATGCTAGAGATGAAAGAAGATATTAATGGTACAATAATCAACAGCCTCAACGAGAAGTTTCATAACTTAGAACTGAAAAATGAGCTTTTGGAGAAAAAAATTGATGAGCAATCAAATAAATTAACAACCTAGAAACTATAGAAAGACAGTGTAGACGCAAAAATCTGATCGTTTTAGGGTTCCGTAGCCAAATGGCAAAAACGGAACCCTTATAGATTCGTCATATCTGTCTGTCTGTCTGTCTGTCCGTCCGTATGTCACAGCCACTTTTCTCCGAAACTATAAGAACTATGCTGTTGAAACTTGGTAAGAAATTGTATTCTGTGAACACGCATCAAGATTTTCACACAAAAATAGAAAAAGAAACAATACATTTTGGGGGTCCCCATACTTATAACTGAAACCCAGAAAAATTTTTTTTCATCAAACCTATACGTGTGGGGTAGGTATCTATGGATAGGTCTTCAAAAATGATATTGAGGTATCTAGTATCTTTTTTTTTCTAAACTGAACAGTTTGCAAGAGAGACACTTCCAAAATGGTAAAACGTGTCGTCCCTCCGTAACTTCTAAAATAAGAGAATGATAAATCTAAAAAAAATATATGATGTACATTACCATGTAAACTTCTAGCGAAAATTGGTTTGAACGAGATCTAGTACGTAGTTTTTTTTTGTTAATACGTCATAAATCGTAAATCGCAACTTCTGCTTGTAATTTAATACCTACTGGTGTGTACTGAACCCTCGGTGCGCGAATCCGACTCGCACTTGGCCGGTTTTTTTATATTATGGTCAAATCGCTCGAAGAAAGCTGCTAGTGGGATAATGTAGTGATAGATTTCGCTACGTTGGTTTTTTTTTTGGATAAATAGCCAGTCAGTTAGGTGAAATCCACCACGTCACCTCAGTTGGATGCCATCACCAGTCAAACAGTCTCATCTGCTAACACAACGGCGGTGGCGATTTGACTCGTTTACAGATCACATTGGTAGTATTCATCATTCGAGTGAAGCCCAGTTTCAGATGACCATCGCTGGAAACCCTATGATGATGTGTACGACGAGAGGTAGGAACTGGATGGAAGCTGATGTAACATGGTCAAGGTAAAGTCGAGCGGCGACTATGCTACCAATAAGATTATGTCAGACTATGACAGTGCACAAGCTGTAAGGGACGGCTTTCTTCAGAGTCGTCGTAGATCTAGGCTCTACCATGTTTTCTAAGGGCTAAGCTTATACGCACTTAGTCGCGTGTGATAGCTAGTAGGTTTATCAATTGGTATTTCAGATCCACGTAAGCTTATCTACGAGCTGGGCTATATCAGGTCTCTGCATGTCAATCAAAAGACCAATTACTTATTATTCAATCAAAATATCGTATGGTCACTAAAAGGTATGAAATAAAAACTAAAAACACAACAAAATAATTAAAAAAATTAAAAACACGCCTGTCATGTCTAAAAATGAACTAAAAATGATAAACAAGCTTCCCAAAAATTTAAAACTGAAAAATACCTTTTTATTGCAGTCGGGGGACAGTAGGTAGGTACTCTGTAACATTTCAAGGGTTAGCGTGATGATAACAATTTCTAAGGGTTCTTAGAAATTGTTATCATCACGCTATATCTTGGAGGAGCTAAGCAGTCAATAACCATAACATTTTATAAGATCGGCTATTTAAATATAATGTCAACTCATTTCATAGACCCGGCGGTACAGTAGGAATATTCTAACTTTACCCATGCGAAGTTGGCTGTTAGTGACGACCGCGCAGGTCCCATCGCGTAGAAAAGTGTTACGTTCATAAATTATGTTTTTTTGTGTACGTGTTATATTTGAATTTTGAAAAAATGCATGCAATAACAATAACACGACCACAAAGTAACACAACAAACACATACACTACAAGAAAACACAAAATACAAGTCAAACAGTAAGAAAAAACCAGAATTATTAATTAAAACAATAACAACGTTTAACACTTTTCGCACCAACAGTCGTATTGCATTGAGGAAGCGAGGCACAAGTATGCATCAAACGTATACGAGTGACTGAGACAGCATACGCGACGTACCCGCGCATGCGCTTTTCTATGTTTCTTGTCAAATTGACATCCTGCGCAATCGATTGCGACGTACTTCGCATGGGTAAACTTAGATTATTCGTACTGTACGATGGCTGCCTTCCATATGTTTAGGTCTTAGTTCGAACCCCGGTAATTGAAACTATTCTTTTTTTATTATTGTTGAATGATACTTACTTTTTTATGTCCTGTTTTAATATTTTCGTTGTCCGCGACTTTTTTTGCCTGTATGGTTAAAAAATGTATGGATGAACTGGATGTTCAGAAGCACTGAAATTTCGGATTAGTAGAATATAATAACAAAACGTATTTTCTGTATTATTTTTGTTTGATTTCGATAAAAAGTATGAAAACAAAGAAGTTAATCACCTTAATTAAATGTAGATGAAATCAACTTACTACGTACCTAACACCTGCAATGCCGTCTATTGATTCAAAAAGTACTTTCGACAACATTAATTCAATTCAATTCATTTCAATTCAATTCATTTATTCATAAACAATTTCCATTGTGTGCGAATATTAAAGCTTAACAACTAGGTACACATGCAGTAAAACTAATAATTAATTTGCTTCTAATATGACAAATAAAAATGAAAAACAATAGAAAATAACGACAACAATGGCAAAAAAAAAAAATATTAGTACTCAACCAGAATTTAAAACTAGTATGTAAAATTATGTCACAAGATTAAAATTAGTATTAACAATGTCAACAATTTAAAAAATAAAATAAAATAGGTAGTAACAATGTCAACCATGTAAAAATAAGTACTTAATAACAACCAGTCCAGAAAACGAGAATAAAAAAAATAAAAAATAATAATTACAATGTCAATAGAAAATAACAGAAATAAGTCAATTATCAGTATAAAAATAATTTTAATCTAGTAATATTCTACATTTCATTTACAGAGTAGAGGCATTTCTCCAAAAGAAATGCCTTGAGCCTTGCTTTGAACGAGCTTGTATACAATGTGATTTTTAATTCAAGCGGTAACCTATTAAATATTTTAACTGCCTGGTACAGTGGACTGTGTTTAACAATGTTAAGTGTTGGAATGAGTTTACTATCTAAATCCTTTCTTCGTGTATCTTCCCTTATCAGTCGTTCTTCATGAGTTTCAAAGTAGTAAATGTATTTCTTTAAATTTGATAAAAGAACCAATATGTACAGTCCAGGTACTGTGAGGATGCCAAGTTCTTTAAAATATGGTTGACAGCTTTCCTGTTGGGAAATACGGACAATGGTTCTAATTGCTCTTTTTTGGAGAATGAACGCCCTTTGAAAATTATAATTATAGCTATTACCCCAAAACTGTATGCTGTACCGTAATCTAGACTCTATTAGCGAATAGTAAACCAGTTTTAGAGCGTCTAAACTTACTTCATCCCTAAGAATTCTTAGAGCATAGCACGCCGATGATATGGATGAATCAAGTGCTACTAATTCTTTTTTCCAATTTAGTAAATCATCTATATATATACCTAGAAACTTAACCTCCCTGACAAGCTGAATTCTAACCTTATTTAATTCAAATTCCATACTATCTTTCTTACGAGCCGTCGTTTTAAATAACATTATATTAGTTTTTTCCGCGTTTATTAAAAGTTTATTCGCAGTAAACCATGAATGAAAGACAGCTAGAGCCACATTAACTGCATCGCTAAGCGTTTGAATATCATTCGCTGATACTACTGCATTTGTGTCATCCGCAAAAACTATTAGTTTTGTGTCAGGTAATATTTTATTAAAATAATTTATGAGATCGTTAGTAAATATAATAAAAAATAAGGGTCCCAAGATTGATCCTTGAGGCACACCAGCTGCAATATTAAGCAAGGATGACCTGTAACTTTTTTTACACCCATTTAAATGCGATTTTTCAACTTCGACAAACATTTTTCTATTTTTTAAATATGAAGTGAAGAGTTGTAAGGCTTTACTTCTTACACCATAGTGCTCAAGTTTTGTGATAAGTATTTCGAAGTCAATAGTATCGAAAGCAGAGCTTAAATCTAGAAAAATACCAGCTGTCACCATTTTGCGATTAATTTTGTCAACCACATCATTTATTAATGTATAAATAGCATCTCCCGTGCCTACATTCCTCTGGTATCCATATTGTCGATCACTTATCACTTTGTTTAAATTAAGATGTTTACTTAAACGATCTTTTAAGACTTTTTCAAAAATTTTTGACAGCGTGGGTAATAAGGAAATGGGCCTGTAGTTTTTTGCATCCGTTTTTGGACCCTTTTTATAAATAGGAATTATCTTAGCTACCTTTAATTGTTCCGGAAATATGCCTTCCACTATGCACTTATTATAAAAAGTGGATAGTGGCTCTGATAAAATTTGCAAATTGTCTTTAATTACTGAAATCGGAATTTCGTCATACCCACAAGATTTCTTATCTTTCATACCGGTAACGATCTTCGAAATTTCAATAGGAGTAGTAAGTTTAATTTCCATATCATTATTTACTCTTTCCGTACTTTGCTGAAGAAAAGTTACAGCATCTTGGCCATGGTTTCCGGGCGTAACATATTTGTGATCAAATTGTTTTACCAGAAGGTCAGCCACCTCCTCCGGATTATCTACGATTTGACTGTTTACTTTTAGCCTAATTTCCGTTTTCCTAGCTTTAACCCTGTTTGTAGTTTTGTTTATTACTTTCCAAATTTACCTACTTGAATTTCTAGATTTATAAATATTTTCATTTGTAACAAGTTTTTTTGCCTTCGAAAGTACCCTTCTATAAATTCTGACGTATTTATTTCTGTAATTGAGAACACTAGAATCAGTTTTATTTCCACCAGTACACAATAATCGTTTCATTCGACTCGAAGTTTTAACACCTTTTGTAACCCATTTTAATTGAAAACTATTTTTTAGATTAATTTTTTGCTCCCGTTTTTTAAAACTATACTGAAAAATCTTATTGAAAGTCTTAAGAAAAGTGTTGATCCCCATATCATCCCAGCCATGTCCAAGTATTTGCTGCCTAAAAGTTAAACCATTCCTACAATTAAAAACTCTCCTATTTATAGTGATTACATTATTGCTGTTACAATTATCAATTACATTTTCCATTAAAAACTCAGCCAGTTGAGCCCCGTGTCCATCCGCTAAACCATTGTGATCCACCTCACATCGCTCTACACAGTCATCAGGCAAATTTGTTAAAATATTGTCTATACAGGAAAAAGAGTTATTACGAACAAAAGTGTAAGTATCAATCAGGTATCTAAAGTTATAGCAAGCTAACAGGCCAATAAACTCAGTTCGTTTTTTGCTCTCTGTGAGTAGGTCAATGTTAAAGTCTCCACAAATAATACACTTCTTATTAAATAAATGTTCCAAAAGCTTTTCGAAGCTACTTAAAAAAATATCAAATTTTTTATCATTAGGAACTCGGTAACAACAACACAAATAGAGATTAGTACTAAGATCCTTTACACAACAAACTTCAAAGCTATCCACCCTATACAGCTTATTTATTATATCGACATTTTCAACTTTCCTGTCAGTATGTCCTAAAATTAAAGTGCCACCTCTTTTCTTTTGTTTTCTAGTATTATAGGATACCAGATTATAATTCTCTAGGTTAAGTAAAAGTACAGTTTGATCATTCAAAAAATGCTCGCTTAAACATATATAATCGACCTTGTTTTTAAGCGTCTGTAAGTAGACTTCGAAATCATTTTTCTTATTGGTGATCCCACAAACATTCTGATGGCAAATACACATTTTAATCTGAGAATCTTGATTTACAGCACTATGTAGTGGTAGGGTTTTATCTGAATCACTCACGAAAAAAATCTGACTGTTGTATGCCATCTTCAGTCTGTGTCCCAGTACTTACAATTTTAATTTGTGAGGAGTTACTTTTTTTAGTACATGTGGCAATACAATTCGTTTGGGTGGCAACATGTATATGATACTTAACACTACTTAATTCATTATATTCGGTTAATTTATTCACGTAATTTTGGTAGTTAACTATGTAATTTGTCTGCAAAATTTGTCTATGAATAAGTCTACATGCGTGCAATTTATTCAGTCTCCTGTTATAATTAGAATCAAGAGACATAAAGGTTGAATTTTTACAATTATTACATACAAGTTTAAGTGTATTGTTTAAGACACCCACGTTTACATAATCATTATTATAAGTTTTACCTACTATTACGTTTGTTCTCAGTAATTGAAACAAAGTATAGTGCAAGTGTGTCTGTATCATTAAGGGATTTTTGTCGTTGGAACCCGCAAGTATAAGTACAAAGTCAGATTTTGTGTAATCACGGCACGTAGATATACACGATTTCAGTACTTCGTCTATTGTTGCAAAAGATTTTATTATTGAAGTAACCAAAAAGGAGTCTCCTAAGTAATCCTGTAGCATTTGCCTGAACCCATATCCTGTTTGGTCTGCAAAAATTGCAACTTTGTGCCTCTTCCTGTAAATATTCGAATTGTTTTGTTGCAATTTCTTTATGTTGTCACTACACCGGATAGTTTGTTGCTGTATTTCATGCCCAGGGTGCACATCCAGGACCACACCATTTACAATATCAGCACTATTTCCAACTTTATTATCTCTTCTGGGACTCAAGGTTGATACATAAAAATCATCACTATGAGGACTTTTGCTCAGCGTAGTGCTGCAGGCGCTAAGTGATTTTATTCCTTCGCAAGCATTGTTTTCAGTTTTATCTGGACTTTTTTTGGGACTTAAATGTGGTACTAAAAAGACTTCAGAACCACATGTAGGTCTTATTTCATTATTAGCATAGGATTCAATTGATATAGATTTATCAATTGTCGTTGAAATATCAGATTTTTCATCTATCGTCTGTGGTTCTTGAAAATTATCCAATTGAGCAATGTATTGTGATTCTTTTAATTTAGTTGGCGTAGAGAAATCGTTATTTGGTAAGTTATTCCTATGAAGAGGTCTAGGTGTCATGCTCTTTCTGTCGGATACCGTAACTTTTTTATATGCATTAATAGTATTTAGGCATTTACCCAGATCCATCTTCAATCTGAAATTTTCACTATTTAAGTTCTCAATTTCCGTGTGTGCAGTTTGTAATTCTGCTGTTAACTTGTTGATGTTATCATTTAGAGTCATAATAGTGTCGCTTTCATTTATTGACGTATTTGGTACACTCATCATAGTAGTATCCAGTAGATTTGAATTATTATAGTAGAGATTGTCTAGTGAACTAGACTTTTGTGGTTTTCTAAAAGTTACGTTTTCGAACTCAGATTGACTCATTATTCTGAGATTATACATAACACCATAACATTTTTAGTGGTACATTTATAACGTCTTAAAATGATTGTAATTATTTTAAATACCTTAAAAACATATCGTTCCAAATGAACGTAATATTCCTATTAACTCAATTAAAACGAACTCTAACCAATCTTTTCATAGTTCAACTTCATGTTCCATAGATGGCGTTATGCATTCGATCTCATTTTCGCGGTGTTACTTTAAGATTACAATATTCGTCAACAGGCGCGCGCTTAGATTTGCGAAGCTCAATGAGATAAAGCTGCTCAAAAACACCTGTGGGTCTAAAGAGGCCACTTTAGCAGAATCACAGTAGAATCATGACATTAACCACGCAACAACTGTCGAATTTCTTTTCCATCTTTATTGCTAAAGCATTAGGTTCAAGGTTGATTGGGAAAATTTGACAGTGACCGGTAGCGTGATGTGCTTTCTGATTCTGCTAAAGTGGCCTTCTTAGGCCATCTCTACTTTGGAGAATTAAATGATTGCCACCTAGCTACAATAATTGTAGCAACCTACTGGTCCAGAACAATATACAGAGACAATCATCTACTCGAAATGACGAAGAATGAACCTTAGTAATATTATATGTATACCTACAGGTTTGTACGGAACCCTCGGTGCGCGAGTCCGACTTGCAATTGGCCGGTTTTTTTGGCGTAGAAGAGATAGAAAAGTCGTACGATGAACTGGAAAAAATGGTAAGTAATAAATTTATAAGTACATATCTATACATATAATTCTATACATATATAAAAAAGCAGTAGAAACCGTGAATTCTGTACAAAAGAAAAGTACCAAAAATCGTGAAGAGGTTTTCAAAAAAAAAGCTATAGAACACAAAAAGAGCATTTTTACGTTTTTTGTCTGTCTGTCTGTCTGTGTGTCTGAAAATACTGAACGGATTTGGTTGGGGTTTTCAAAATTAGATTCAACTTATTTCTGAGCAACATACAGGCTTTGTTTCATTACAATCGGTGGCCGGGAAAAAAAGTTATGAACATTTAAAGATTTAAAATTTACGCATCAACGTTTTTCGACAAGTTTTGTATAATTTTCAATTATTCGTTCAGTTCAGCATAAAACTAGCCTTTTTTAACATTTTTGAAATTTATTGTTATCATCACGCTATATCTTGGAGGAGCTAAGCAGTCAATAACCATAACATATTATAAGATCGGCTATTTTAATCTAATGTCTACTGAATTCATATTTATAAACCCGGCGGTACAATGGATGCCTAACGAGTGAATGGGTGTAAGTTCGAACCCCGGTAAATGATACGGTTTTTTATTATTGTTGGTTTCACACTTTTTTATGTCCTGCTAGTCTATTCTGTAAATAACCATTTCGATATCGACTTCACCTGAGTGACTAAGCTTACAAAGTGAACTTTATTTCACATATCATAAGGTCTTATATTTATACGAATTTGAAACTCACCTCGGATTCCGCTGTCGAGATACGAAAATGTTGTTACAGAATAGCACTGCTGATGATCAGATCAGTCCGTTCGTTGCCTAACTGGAAATCTCGAGGACTGGGGCAGTGGAAGACAGTCCTTCACTATCCAGGGTGTTGACCAACCAATCAAACAATCGCTGAAGGAGCGCTTCTTTGGCCGCCTGAACAAAGTACTTAACAGTCTTTTATCAGGCGGAAACAACGTGCGCGCCTTCAATGGTTAGGTCATGCCGGTTTTGATGTACCCTTTCGGCATACTCAAATACTCAGACTCAGATGGAACTTGACGCCCTGGATAGGAGGGTACGATCACTGCTTACCGCAAATCGGATGCATCACCCACGGTCATCGGTGATGAGGCTGTATATCCCGCGGAAGTGTGGGGGTCATGGCTTCATAAATGCTAAGACCCTGCACAATCCCGAGGTATGCAGCCTTTGGGAATACTTCCTAGAGGCCGACGTGGGTATGCATCGAGATATGGTAGTGGTGGACAAAGGCCATACCGCGCTCTCCTTGGCTAACGAAAACTGGCGCAAACCTGTGATATTGGATACTAACGACCGCAGGGAGGTATGGCAGAGCAAGGAGCTTCACGGACGCTTTTATCGGATCCTTCATGGGCCCGATGTGGACTTCTTAGCGTCCGTAGCCTAGCTGCGTCGGAAATACATTGTGAAGGACGGTACGGTTGACATAATATGTCGGGCATGTCACCGACCCGGGGAATCCATCCGCCACATTATTTCCGGTTGTTCTAGTCTGGCTAACGGATACTATTTGCACAGGCACAACCTTGTAGCCAGGATTATTCATCAGCAACTTGCTCTGAAATACAATCTTTTGGAATTGGAAGTACCGTACTATAGGTATGTGCCCGACCCAGTTCTCGAAAATGGCAATTACACGTTGTACTAGGATCGGTCTATCATCACTGACAGGACTATTGTAGCTAATAAGCCTAACATAGTGGTGATAGACCGACTACAGCTTCGCGCAATGATTGTTGATATAGCAGTCCCTCATGACGCCTCGTGAAGTCTGAGAAAGAGAAACAAACCAAGTATCTTGACTTGGCTCGCGAGGTTGCCGACATGTGGGATGTGAACACAGCAGTCATTGTGCCGATAGTCAATAGCAAAGTACATTTCTGTGCAGTGTGAAAATTATATAGGATAATAATAGAACAAACCAGTATAGGTAAAAAAGCGATGAAATGCATTTTTATAACAGCAATATAGAAAAATCCAAAAATAATATATCACAACCAACACAATTTATTTATCGTTAAACAGTTAACAAACCAATATGTAACACATGCAACAATATATTTTATAATACTTACATACCGTTAACAAAGTTGGAAGAAACACATCCGACAAATTGGACGTACAATAAAACGACCAACAAAGTCGGATCTGGTACTACCGACATACTGTACCTCACAAATAACGATTATAAATGTCGGTTGTGGTATTAGCGACATATTTTAGTGCATTAAAGTCAATTTAAAATGTCGATTATGTCACATTCCACTATTTTAACCGAACTATTACATTTTATTTAGTTAACATTATTCTTAATATTAAGTACCAAAAACGATAACTAATTTTCGTTAGTAACCAAATATAATGCAGCATGCGTTCGCCCGTGTAACATGGTCCGTACTGCCACAACCGCACGCGCTGTCTTTTTGTTTTTTTGTTGCAGTTTCCTAACGGCCTGGGCACAGCTTCAGGCGGTGCGGCGCGCGGCGCGGCGGGAGGCGCGGCGGGCGGCGCGACTTGCGGTGGTATGTCACAGCTCGACTAGTTGCGACCGCGGCGGCGTCAGCGGTGGACGTATTTAGAGAACGGCCGAACTATTAAAATGGCCCTATCAAAAGTGGCACGGTATTGCCTTGAATCAAGTGTATTCTTAGCTCAAGATATCATTCAGTCAAGAATAGGATCGCACCCAGTTAATCAGAGAAGGAGAGAACTTGGCGAATTTCACACGCTTTATTATGAATATAGGAACTACTCCGACAATTTTTTTGAATATACGAGGGCAAGCATAGAAACTTTTGATTATATACTCGGCCACATACATGAAGACTTGAAAGCTAAAGTTAATTTCAAGAAAATTGTTTCACCTCCAGAACAGCTGTTTATAACTTTAAGGTAAATACCTACCTATCAATATCAATACATATTATAAATCTAAGTCCCCCGCCGCATCTGTCTATCTGTTCGTGACAACGACGATATAATACTAGACTCCTAATAACAGGCGACCGATGTCTGCCAACACATTAGGCAAAAAAGTCTTATATCCGTCTCATTTCGACCAATCCTGTGAGCCGTAAACATACGTTGAGACAGAACAGACCTGAGTTAGCCAATCACAACGCAGTACCCCGTCCCCCTCGCTTACGTAGTACCTCAGCGAGTTGGCAGAATAGTTTTGTTCGTTAGATCGTGCAATGCGTAGTCTAGTAATATATAGTCGTTGGTTCGTGATAAACTCAAAAACTATTGCACCGATTTTGAAACGGTTTTCACCACTCTATAGCGTGATTTTCGAGGTACATAATTTGTTAATTTATGTACGCGGGCGAAGCTGCGGGTAAAAGCTACTTTAAACTATTTATATATATAAATAAAAGTAACAATTTGCTTATCACTATGTATTTATTTATTTGTACCTCAGTCAAATTATTAATCACACATTTGGTTTTTAATTATATTTTTTGGCATGTCATTTGGTCTGTTTGAATTATGAATTATTAATATTATTTATGCCATAGTCAGAAGGCGGTGGTTGAGTGAAATAGCCTTGATAGCCTGAATATTGATTGAGACTAATTTCGTCCATCAAAGCTTGAGTGAATTTATTTCTCAGTCTCATTTTCTGTAAAACATTAAGTTTCTCCATTTCTGGTAATAAACTCATCAAAAAGTGATAGTCATCTGACCTGGGAATGTCTTTCTCTTTACCACCTGCTAAGTCAGCTTCCAATAATTTCAATTTTTTTCTCTCTATTTCTAAATATTCAGCTCGGATTTCAGTTGCTTTCAATCGTTTTCGGGAAGAATTTTGTGTTTCATTTTCTCTTGGGGTGGTAGCATGGGTCTGTACCTGATGTCCTGATGAATGTGGAGTTGGCGGTTGCTGTGACGGGGAGGTGGGAGTTGATGGCATTGGTGAAACTGACGGCGACGGTGATTGCAAGATTGACGGAGACGATTCTTCTGTTAGATCTTGAGTTGAAATATCTTCTTCTATTAAGTTAGACTCTCCCACGGTGGGCATATATTCGTCTTTCAAAAATGATAATTGTTCAAAATACTTCCACTGAGATTGATAATTTGAACCTTCATCTCCAGACCGGAACGCAGGTACTTTTTTGAGTTCTTTCCGGTAGCTATCTTTTAGGTTTTTCCATTTTTTCTTTAAACTATCATCTGAAAATCAATATTGAAATTTTATATGGAATTTCTGTTTTTTTATTCGCGATAGTTCCATCATGAACTCATCAATATTAGTACATATTATAAAATAAAGCCCCCGTTGCGTCTGTCTGTCTGTTCGCGATAAACTCAAAAACACTGCACCGATTTTCAAGCGGTTTTCAAACCACTCCACTCGATAGCGTAATTCTCGAGAAAGGTTTTAGTATATAATTTATGTATATATAGTAACACATCAAGCCATAATAATCAGTATAATCTGACTTCTGATTGTATGAAAATCATTTACCTACAATGCGTGGTCAATTATAAGTACTTTTTTATTTCAGATTTCTCGGTCACGGCGGATCATTTCGGTCTCTGGCTCAATCTTACCGATTAGGACGCAGTACAGTTGCCAAAGTAATTTATCAAACTCTTGAAGCTATTTGGAAAAATTTGGTCAAAATACATATGCCGCAGCCAACCTGTGATAAGCTAAAAAGTAACGCAAATTTATTTTTTTCAAGATGGCAATTTCCTAACTGTTTGGGTGCGATAGACGGCAAACATTTCCGCATAATAAATCCACCAAATAGTGGAAGTGCATATTATAATTATAAACATTTTTTTTCATTAGTACTACAAGGAGTGTCAGATGCAGACTACAAGTTTATTATTATAGAAGTAGGCGGGAAAGGCAAACAAAGTGATGGAGGCACTTTTCATTTTTCACGATTAAATAGATTATTAACAGAAAATAAATTCAACGTTCCACCGTCGCAGAGATTACCTGGTTCAAATATGAATTTACCATACGTGTTAATTGGCGATGAAGCCTACCCTCTTAAAAATTATTTGATGCGCCCATATCCGTCGGGTGGTTTAGATGCGGAAAAAAGAATTTTCAACAAAAGATTATCCCGGGCAAGAGTCACAATTGAGTGCGCGTTTGGTATTCTAACAAATAAATTTCGTATTTTTACGAAAAGTATAGAGGCAGACAAAAAACACGCAACATTAATTATAAAGGTATCGTGTCTGTTACACAATATTATAAGAGAAAGAGATGGAGACAGAGATGAAGATTTCCAGCAGTTTGTTTCGCAGTTTGGAGACTCGAATAATCACAATAGCGTACGCAGGTCAAGACGGAATAATCGAGCTACGATTCAAGCAACTACAATACGAGATCAATTCAAACATTATTTCAATAATCTGTAGACTATAGCTAAGGTACCTACATACCTAATACTCATACATGAATACACAAATAACTCGTAGGTATCAATCAATGAATAGGTAGGGAACTATCAATGAAACCGTAAATATCTACGAAATTAAATTCATTGTGTTAAATTGCCATACTGATCTAATTAAATTGCCTACCTACTTGTAAAAAATAGGTAATAAATACTTACCACTATTACCAGGAAATTTATGTTTTATTTCTTCCCACATTTTTTTTTATTATGTGCCTATACTTATGATGTGGATGTTTTGACATCCATATTGCTGGTCTACATAGTATTTCAGCAATGAATTCTTCTGTATCCATATTCAATTACCTAGAACGCGCGAAAAAAACAAAATTATTTGTTTCGGTCGCGCGATGACCGAATGCGTCCACCGATGCCGCCGCGCGCGCCGCTCTGAGCTGTGGCCACCTCGATACTCGCTAGTGCATTTGTTTCACTCGCACAACGCGCCGCGCGAGCCGCCGCGCCCCGCGCGTGTCTCACCGCGCCGCAATTCGCACCGCAATTCGCTACGCCGGTAGCTGTGGCATACTTCATAGGTTTTCTACCATTTGTTTTCGCCGCTCACCGCTTGCCGCGCCTCACACCGCGCCGCAATTCGCGCCGCGGTTAGCTGTGGCCAGGAGGTAAAGAAGGGACTTTTTAGGAGTGATTCGTGAAATAAAAAGAAAATGGCAAAATTGCATATCCGACATTGTTAATAGGGACAGGCGATATGTAACTCAGTGAAAACACAACGATGGCGCGTTTTAAAATACTACTAACGCCATCTATTGTCAACACGTCTGTTATTATGTTTTAAATTCAATGATATACGTGTTCATAACGTCCATAATAGTTATATTTTCATTATTATAGTTTTAAACTGAGTTTTATCATAGATTCATTTTCTGAGTATCCTACCCACATTCAGTATTTTATCCTAAGGTAATCGAAAGCAACATATAATTCAAAAATCAAAAGCTTTCCAAGCCAATATAGAAGCCTACCTTATTTCTTTGAACAAACTAAACTGTCTTCCCCACTTTTTGTACATTTTTTTTTTCCCCTCATATCTAATTTTTCTTTATTTTGCCTATTCTTTTGATTCTCACCGTTCCTTAATTTCTACTTTCAGTAAATATCTCTGAAACCATGCCTGTGATGACCCGTAAGGCTACTGCTTAGGATATGGAGCTTAAACTAAGAACGGCCCTCAAAGAACTTAAAGAAACGCAACAGCAATGCCAACTAATGTTGCAGGAGAGAGAGGAAGGTGAGGAGGAAGTAATGAAAATGGTACAGAAAAACACTTGCCTAAAACGGGAGCTGGTAGACCTTAGTCAGCAATACCAAGATGTTGTTGATGAACGCGACCAACTGCGGGTTGTCACGGACAGTTTCAGAAACTGTAGTAACTTATATGAGGAGGCTTTAAGTAAGGTTAGGAGTCTAGAAGATGAATTGGTACATGCTCATAGTCATAATCTTAAGTTGCAGAATGAATTGAAATGTTCCCAGGTTAGGGAAACAAACCATTTATATAATGAATTATTACATTCAAATTGTAACCCTCAGGCTATACCTACTATTGACTTAACTGAAGATTCCCTTTTAAAACAAAATAATAGCTATGAAGTTAGTCATAAGATAATAAAAAAATATGCAAAGCTTAATAGAATAATAAAAAAATGTGATCGGTACAGAAAGCAACATAAACACTTTTCCAAAAATATTCCACTGAGAAAAGAACGTGTTCACCTTATTAATAAATTAAATAATTATCAGATTAAATTGGAGGATAGTAAAAAAATCTATGAAATTGATACACAGCGCCTTCAAACTGAAATACAGGTACTTGAGGACCGACTTAATTCTCTTTATAATAAATATGTGAGTTCTCAATTACAAATTAAAGAACACATCTTAGCTGCAAATAAGTTGGTGATGTGTCAGTGTACCTGTCAGACAGTAAAATTAAGTTCTGACCAGCCTGAGGCTACGGAGGACCCGGCCCAAGCTGACTGTGTGATAGCGGATGTTAAACAAGGTTTGTGTCAAGTGGACCAGCCTGAGACTACTAGCATTCCATTTTATAATAGTAATGATAGTGTTCATTCAGTTATGTTCTCAGATAGTATAGGAAGAGGTTTAGGTAAATTATTAAATAACAATCTCAGCTATTGTACTCATAATTATTGTATACCTGGGTCAAACTTCAAACAAATAATGGAATCAGTGACAAGATATGTATATAAACCAGAAACCAATATTACTGTGTTTATAGCAATACATATTAAATATTGGCTAACTATACTGACAAGATACACCATACCAGTATTCAGTGAAAAAACTGAAATATTTACTGTAATCCTAGACTTAGAACAAAAACAGTGTGTAATAAATAAATTTTGAGAAACGACATTCAGGTTGTTTATACAGGACAGTCATTTTTTAGTTAAGAGCTTTAGGTTAATTGCGGATTCGATTCGAATTTGTGGCTCACCTTCGGCTTTACGCAGGAATATGGAACCACGTGAAGTCCAGCAGTACTTGTAACCATTTTCCTTTGAAAACTGTCGAGCTGCATAGAATAGTTTCTGCCCGTTAGGTGTTAGGGCTTCTGATATGAATACAGGTTTGACAGGTCCAGGTATACTGAGGTGTCCAGTATTTAATTTTTCTTCATTTGGTTTCTTCTTGTTGTAATTCTTGACCCCCTGCATTATTTTGTCCTTTTTAAGGACACTGTTTAACTCAACTATAATGGGTTTACTACCTTCTTTGTGGGTTTGGATTCTGTATATGTCTTTTATGTCACAGTCTTGGATATCCACCTCAACCGCTTTCGACAAGGTTTTCACTAACAAACTGGCGTCTTCCTTCGACTCAAATTTCCTGTCATCTCGCAAGCAGATGGGTACATTTCGTATTTCTAAGCTAGCCCACCTACTTTTACGCTCAAGAAGTTCAATCCTTTCTTCCAATTTCTGAATGGTCTTCTTATCTTCTGCTCTATGTTCTTGCAGGTTTTGGAGTGTTTTAAAAATTAAGTCATATTTATCTGACATAAATTGCAAACTTTCTTAAAGCTCTTCATTTTTCTGCTTGAGGTCAAAGAAGCTTTGGTCTACGTTAGACGATAAGGACGAGATCAACCCTTTGATTTCCTTGATGTCATCATCGCCATGTCTACGTTTATATCTAACGCTGATATTTCTGCTACCGCTTCTCTCAGATGCAGTATCCGATTCACATATCTCAGGCGCACACACCCCAGTGAGCGTGGAGCCGAACTCAGGGGCGGGCGCGGGGGCTGGAGAGGTAGGCGGGGGAGTGCGTCGAAGAGGCATGTTGGATGCTCAGTGTAAAAGTACCAGGCGTCCAATATTTATGAAGAAGTTTCACCGGCGCGAGGCGCGTAGGGGTCACTCTAATGGTCACCGATCGAGGATTTAGTACATTTGTTCCGTCCGCCAGCCCAATTTGACCCCTCTATATATGGGTCACTTGTATGACAAGCGGAATAGATGACGACGCGAGCACACGCAGGTGCAGTTCAGCTACTTAAGTTGTTGCTTAAGCTGCACTGCTCCCTTCTAGGCTCCGAGTTTCGTGCAGCACCGCCGTTTTATGCGCGCCTAGTATGTGTAGATTTTACGACGATTTAATTTTATGCCAAAATTAATTTTATTTAAGAAATATTCAAAACACTGTGTACGGGATGAATTCACGTCTGTTCGCTTTCGCGGTAATAGGTTCAGTTCACGCAGGTAAATGGATGCGTGTAAAATATGTTTTTATTTAATATGTCTAATTTCAGTTTCAGAAAAAAAGATTTTTGTTGTTGAAATGTTTTTGTCAATAAATAAGTTTGACACATGACTGTGTTGCTTTTTCATTATAATTTAGAGATTCCGTCAATAGTTCATTTGCAGTTCTACACGCGTACCAAACGATACAACATACGAATCAATTCGTTTCGTTGGGTTATACTGAGGTATCAAAAGTAACGAGTAACGTAACGATACGATAGTAACGAGTACTCATTTTTATAGTACCGAATACATACGGGTTTGCTTTTTCTCGTTACTTTTACACCTCTACCAAGGGGAAGGGAAATGCGTTACGGCCGCGAATTGTATTTTGTCCAAAGTTATTTTGTAGCCGATTTAAAATGAGAATCACGTGTAATCGACTTGTCGTAATTTTTGGAAAATGATAATGTTCGATTAGAAAATCCTTTTAATAATTCATTTGATATTTGAAAGATAATAAAAAAAAATTATATCTCTTTTTTCAATAATACAAGAATTAGCAGGGAATCAATAGAATTTTGTCACCTTTGATAAAATGACTTGGATTTTCGGTGGAATTGATAAATTAGTGTTAGCAACGCTTGTTTTAACTCAATAAATTAGTGGTAGTGGCATAGAGTATATAACCACTAGAGAGCGTATAGGCCGATTTCTTCTAAGTACGCGGCTCACTACAGCGGGCCGGGGGACGAGGAACAACGCGCGGCTGCAATTGGTCCGTTCAAGGTCAAGTTGCATAGGTAGCCTAGGTTAGTGGTGGCACTACTTGATTAAAGGAAAATAGTCGATATCGATAAAATGGATTTTAACATTATAAAAATACTCAATCCAAACAAACAGCGCTATATCTTGTTTAAACAAAGTTTCCCTATTAACCTTATCTTTCCACTTTTATTTTAATTCTGAAATCTTCGAAAATCGAAAATGAAAACATGTACCTATGTCAAACACACAGATGAAAAATCTGAGACCCTCCTCCTATTTTTAAAGTCGTTTAAAAGTAGTTACGTGTTTAATGTAAGTATGTGAATTGATTAAAAATTGTATTAGTTGTAATTTTATGATCATCGATAAATCGACTTCAATCATTAAACGTAACAACACAGATTTTTACGATAAAAATACAAAGAGGAAGAAAGGGATAAAAATATAAGTATTTCCTAATGAAAGAAAGAGACTTTTCCAAAAGACATCAACGCGCGCTTCTCACAGTGTGCTCGTTCACCTAACCACCATTTTATATAGACCCCTGCAGTGGCTCATCATCTGATTCAAATCAAAAATATTTTGCGTGGTCTTTACTCTCCGATGAAAAGTTATGCCATCATTTTTGTAACAAAATGTCTAGGAATGTTTCCCACACAAATTCACCGGGTATGAAGGCATTTTTATGCGTTATAAATTGCATAAAAATTAAAACGATTTGTAAAAACTTAGCATGCCCACAGGTCTAACAATTGGTCACAACTAAAATGGTTACTAGTGCCGCTGACTAACATCTGAGCAAAAACACTAATAGTTTTCGTGCGTCGGGGCAGTGTATGCGCAGTCAAGTGGTTTAATAGTCTTTGGGTAGTGGGTTAGCAGCCGCCGCGTTCGACGCCGCCTGCGACGCCGCCTGCAACGCCATGGGCATAAAATTGCTTCTCCGTGAACACTCTCATACATCGCCATACATTTGAATTTAGTGCGGGCCGCCACGCCGCACGCGACGCTCCACGCCCGCCTCTCCGTAAACGAGCACTAAAAGAGGATTTCCAGAAATTCCAACGGGAACGGAATATGCGCGTACGAAGTCGTAGGCAAAAGCTAATTTGATATATTACGATTGGGTAGCCCTCGGGGGGTCACGTGACAAGCACCATGTCGTATACTTGCCCACCTCTCGATTAGTGTAAGCCATAAATGGCGGAGATGGACATTTTGGGGTAATAGGTCATGTGGTGCATAAAGTATCCGTATTATAATGTTATGACTTTCTAGATAGGAAGCAAGTTAAGAACCGAAAACTACTGAATTATTAACGAATGAATGGATATTAAACACTATTGTTATACATTTTTGTAATTTACTAAGCATGGTTTAGACGAGGACAGTATTCGTTGTTAATTATTGATGCATTCATTGTTTTCTGTGGGTTATTTACTAGTCCTACATTTATTTAATTTTGTTTGATATTAGCGAACGAATGCATATTGAATAGATACTAGTGTTATATATATTTTTCTAGACGATGGTAGTAAAGGTAGTTAAAAAAGGTAAAGGTAAGGTATGAAAAACAAAGCCTACGTTTTAAGAATTTAAAATAATACCGTTTTTTTCCTGATCCATGGCTACCTCATTATACTTTTTTTTATTAATTGTCACTGGTTAATGTTTTTCAGTAGGTATATCGCAACGCTTGTAACGACACTACAAACCTTGAAATCGGTTTAGAAGTTATGGTGGTATAAAGAAACTCACAAACATATAACATATAACAATCGGGACTAGTGAAGATAACACTAGGCAATAAATTATTCTTTTTCATCATGAGAGCTTGCTTCCCCTGAAATATTGGCACTAAATAAAAGTTGCATTATACTAAGTCGGTGTTGCACAGATATTATATCTTTGTTACATTATACAGTCGCAGCGTACCGGTCGCGCACCTCGTTCACCTGTTACTACTAGTCACAAATATTTGTTGGTTTCCTTGTTCATTGAGTAACGTTGTTTCTTATCTTCATTATTTCAGTTGTGAAGCTGGTTACTACGGGGAAAGGTGCGAAACTAATCCGTGCCAAATGTACTGCTTAAACAACGGAGTGTGTTCCGTGAATGAGGCGGAGAAGCCAGTTTGCCAGTGCACAGCTGATTATGAGGGTGAAAAATGCGACGTTTCCATTTGCAAGGAGTATTGTCTGCAAGGCAACTGCAGTATCGGTACTGAGGGACAACGTATCTGCAGGTATTTGGCGTAACTTTCTATCATGTATTTTTTTTTGTTGCACAGAAAACGGAACCCTATTACTATTACTAATCTTCCAATGTCCGTCCATCCGTCCATCTGTCCGTCTATCCGTCCGTTCGTCTGTCTGTCAGCGGGCTGTATCTCAAGAACCGTAACAGGTAGATAGTTGTAAATTTTCACAGATTATGTATTGCTTTGGCCCACGGAACAGAAAAAACAGTGGAAGTGCCTATGCGAAGATTTTTGTATCGGAACCTGTGTCGCCAAACTCACACAAATAAACCGATAATCATATTATCCACCACAAATATAGGACACGTTTGATTGGTTTTTTCCATTTTGTTCAAAACAAGCATAAGTCACAGAACCTATAATATATTTTAATATATACTTTCGGCCTTATATCTACGATTTATTTTGCTTCAAGACAAAACAAAAAGTACGCACGGTGGCGTTCCGTTTTCTGAAATCATTACAAGTTGATTTACGAGTAAATTCCGGTACTTGATATTCGCTTGGTTGGCAAGGTTGAGATTCGCTTCATTAGTCTATGTGGGATACTAAAAGTTGCTTAACTCGATGACGGCTGTGGCACATGAACCTATGTCGAAATCGATAAATAGGATAACTGTTTTCAAAATTAATTCCATAAAATGTGATTCGATAGGAGTTGCAGTTTTGAACTGCACTTCCACTGTTTTTTCTGTTCCGTGCTTTGGCCGCTATAACAAAAAGTAATAAATACTAAGGTCTATGGTACGGTACCCTTCGTGTGCGAGTCCAACTTGCACTTGGCCAGTTTTTCAAAATATCTACCGGCTCGTTACTGCCCCACTGCTGGCAGTCTCTACTCATACAGAGGTGCGAGCATTTATCAGCTCGCTTGCTCAAAGCGAGTTGACGGTTTCAGACTCGTAATCATTTGAAGTCCAAGTTACCTCACACAATGTCATACTGGTGTCTTATAAACTAATGGAGCGGTGTATGTACTTCGTTAATTTTCTACAACTGGTTAAAAATATTTGTATTCTCACTGTTTCAATTGCAATTGCGGTAACTCTGGAGAAAGATGCGACGTTTGCATTTGCAAGGCTTATTGTTTCCAAGGCAACTGTAGTGTCAGTACTGAGGAACAACGTACTTGCAGGTATTTCGTTGTCCACCCTACCATGTAATACGTTGCATAGAAAATTAATACTTTAGTAAATATCTACCGGCTGCTGCCAGCATCCATCAGCACGCTTGCTCAAAGCGACTTGTATAATTATTAAAGAAGTTCATAGCCTTCCTTCACCGATGACAATGTTGTCTATGTTAAACTTTAAGAGCGTCCAAAACATTGCGCAGTGGACGCACCTCATTTACACTTAAATTGTCTCAAATGTAGTTGTTTTTTAATTCATCTTCATTACTTCAGATGTAATGCCGGCTACTCTGGGGAACGGTGCGAAGTTAACGCCTGCCATAGCTACTGTCTTAACAACGGCGACTGTTCCCTGAATGAGGAGGACGAGCCGGTCTGCCAGTGCACTGCAGACTACGAGGGTGAACGATGCGACGTCGCTACTACACACACTGGTGCCTGTGTCTGTGCTGACAAGATGACGCAACAAATGTTGCTAGACCTGCGCAACGAAATGAAGCAAGTCAGAGAAGATCTGCAATGTACCCTCCGACTGTACACGGATAAACTTGACGAGAATGCGGCCAAGATCCAAATATGCGAGGAGTCAAGGAATGACGATCAATAACACTACGATGAAGCCATGTCAAAACCGCAAACATCAAGTACAAAGTTCGTATAAATGAAAATAAATCAGATAGAGCAAGCTCAATATTGCAATCAACTAAACCTCAACCTATCTGGAACAGACAATCTTGAAGGACATGCTAAGCAAGCTTCCGAAAGTAACCTTTACTCAAGATCCGGATGACGTCATCTGCAAGTGCAACGTGGAAAGTTTTTCTTCCTGAAACTTGACACAATGCCCCCCCCCCCCCACCATAGCTAGCATGAGATAACACAAACATGAAAGGGGTCATTGTACTCATAATTAAGAGTGTGTATTCCGTCCACAAGCACCGATAGAGAAAACGAAAAGCAAAACAAAAAACAACCTGCCAAAATAAATAAGACAAATAATATGAATAATTTCATTATAAAGAAACCTACGCTTCTTCACCACGAACAAAGCCCTTCCCGCGGGCAGAACCCCAGTCGCACAAGAACAAATGCAGATTAACAATTACCAGCCCCTCTCAATCTTCCAACCCGGTTGGTCACCGTGGAAGAGTATGACCACAACCCTCCAAATAGTAAAGGTAAAACCACAAACAAAAATAAATTAAAAATTGCAACATTTAACGTCAAATCACTCTCGACCACAGAGAAATACATGGAATTAATGCACGCCATCAGAAACATAAACATAGACATACTCGGATTAGCCGAAATAAGAAGAATGGGCTGTAAAATAGAAGAATATAGCGACCACATATTCTGCTTCGTGGGCGAAACACCCGGGCTGTATGGTGTGGGATTTCTCATCAAGATGGAATACAAAGAAAATATAATAAATTTCTGTGGATTATCGGAAAGAGTTGCTTTACTTCAGCTAAAACTTGGCGATACTGACTTGACGATTATTCAAGTGTACGCACCGACAAAAGACTCAGATGAAGAAAACATAGAATTTTTTTATCAAACTCTACAAGAAGCTCACAATCTATCAGGAAACTACAAAAACATCATTGTAATTGGAGACTTTAATGCCAAGATAGGACTACCAAAAAGCAACGACAACCACATCATGGGAAAATACGGATATGGAAAAAGAAATGAAAGAGGAGAAAGAATGTTACAATACGCTCTAGAAAATAAGTTATCCGTTATGAATACGCATTTTAGAAAGAAAAATAGTCGAAGATGGACTTGGATATCCCCAGACTTTAAAACAAAAAACGAAATTGACTTTATTTTGTCTAATTATCCCAAAAACATTACAAACATAGAGGTTTTAAACAACGTAGAGTTCCCATCAGATCATCGAATAGTAAGAGCTACTGTAATTTAAAAAAAACCCAAAAAGTGTAGAAAAAACTTCCAAAACTCGGTGGTATTGCTGAAAACGGACGAAGAAATAAAAACATACCTTGCAAACCTACAAATTAACATTATGAACCCAACCCACTTCGATGAAGACAACATACAAGAAACCTATACTAAATTTGAAACCTACATAAATTGCTTAAAACTAGAGACAGCAAAGAAAACCAAAGATTTTACCTGTCACTTCTTCACCGAAACAACCAAACTCTTAATCCAAAGACGTACCGAATTAATAAAAATCAAGAACAAATCACAACAAATGAAAAAGGAGCTATCACTCCTATTCAAACAATCAAGCAAGTCGATAAGAAATGATTACAAACAACATAGGCAAAAAGTTATAGAAAATAGTCTAACACAGCATAGAAGCGCCAAAAGAGCTTACAAACAACTAATCACTCACACAGAATGGATCAAGAGCTTAAAAGATGGGCAAAGTGATACCAAATCAAGGAAAGACATAATATCATGCGCTACGAAATTCTACGAAAATCTATATGCTAATAATCTAAATGACACGACATCGGCCATAGATACAAGCAGCCTAGAGACAAGCACTAATGAAGCAACTATCATACAAGGAGGAGACGTACTAGAAAATATTAAAAAGTTAAAACGAGAGAAGAGCCCTGGGCCCGATGGTCTAAAAAACGAGGCGTTGATAGAAGGAGCGAAATTACTCACCGGACCACTGACACGCATATTCAATATGGTTCTAAGTACAGGAAAAATACCAGAGCAATGGCAAAAATCAGATATAATACTGCTATATAAAAAGGGAGATCCACTAGACATCGCTAACTACCGCCCGATAAGTCTGCTCTCAAGTGTTTACAAACTATTCACTTCTATTATACAAAAGAAAATCAGCCCACAAATAGACAGTATGCAACCAGTGGAGCAAGCAGGCTTTCGTTCTGGATTTTCGACTATGGACCACATCCATACGCTAGAACAGGTGTTAGAAAAGTACACAGAGTTTAACAAAAACTTGTATATAGGCTTCATAGATTACACAAAAGCATTTGACAGTCTCTATCATGACTCTATATGGCAAGCTTTACACAACTGCAACATAGACCCATTAATCATAAGAACCCTAAAAAATATATACCAGAATAGTGTTAGCAGAGTTAAATTAGAGTCTCGAGGTGATGAGATCAGAATAGCCCGAGGTGTCAGGCAGGGAGACCCGCTATCGCCAAAATTATTTATTGCGGTCCTACAGTGCATATTCTCCAAACTAAACTGGGTCGGAGAAGGTATCCCAATCAACAACACACGCCTCACCCATCTAAGATTTGCTGACGATATCGTAGTCTTCGCAGAAACTCACAAGAAGCTAGAAGAAATGATAGATCAACTGAATAGAGAAAGCAAACTTGTAGGCTTGCACATGAACCTAAATAAAACAAAATTAATGACAAACAGCGAAAGAGGTATAGTCATGCTGGCCGGAGTTGAACTAGAATATGTAGAGCAGTACATTTACTTAGGAAAACAAGTATCGTTTTGTAAAACAAATAAGGAAGAAGAGGTCAACAGAAGAATCACATGCAGCTGGAACAAATACTGGGCACACAAGGAGATACTAAAAGGTAACTACGATCTAACTATGAAAAAGACTGTTATGGACACTTGCATTCTGCCTTGCTTGACCTATGGCGCCCAAACTTGGACCTTTACAAATAAGATCATACACAAAATAATTACTTGTCAGCGGGCCATGGAAAGAAGCCTGTTAAGCTTAAGGAGAATCCACAAAGTGAAAAGTCAAGAAATAAGAAAAAAGACAAAACTCACGGATGCGCTACATCGAGCACTAAAACTAAAGTGGAACTGGGCTGGCCATGTTGCGAGATACACTGACCAACGATGGACACTCAGGAGTACTCAATGGACCGGCCCACAAGGGAAGAGAAACGTGGGCAGGCCACAGAAGCGATGGGTGGACGACATAGTGTCAGTGGCGGGGAAAAACTGGCTCAGAACAGCGCGGGACAGGGAAAAATGGAAGGAATTGGAGGAGGCCTATACCCAAAAGGGGTTTCTATAAAAACACATAATGTATACCTACCATAATACTTTAAATTGTAACTAACATTAGAAATAAGTATCACTTACTAACATTAGACTATAAAATTGTTTTATAAGATTAATTATAGAAAATAAAAAGGCTTTTTATTTTTATTTATTTATTTATTATTCCGTCCACTAGCGCCGCCAATCGTTTTTTATTAATTGTGGTAAATTTAAGACACGTAGATAAAAAACCGCTCCGTAGTGCACTAAAGAAATGTATCTATTATTTTTTGACAGCTATTTCTAATACATAACTCATGGCTAAATAGCCAAAACGGCAATTATTGCTAGAAGTGGCCACTTTTAGCAAAAATATCGACTTTGGCAACTATTTATGTTCTAAAGTACAAAACATAACTCTCAAAACATAATAAATACATTTCTTCAGTGCACTACAGTGCGGTTTTTTATCTACGTGTCTTAAATTTACCACATATAATAAAAAACGATTGGCGGCGCTAGTGGACGGAATACACGCTCTTAATTATATTATGTTCAACTTATTTTGCGTTTTAAGGTAGGTATTGGGTTTATTTCTGTTACACATAGTAAAGAAGTGTACATTATTAATTATTATAGATGTTTTGACATGATTCATAAAATTTTATTTTAAAACATTTAGACAAGCGGATAAACCCTTGAGCTGTCACTATACTAAGACATCACGACAATAACTCGATGAAACCAGTGACAGTGTGCCACCGTGTGCACCTAGTTGTAGTCTTAAGTTTTGTACTGTAGAGTTCATTTTATCTCCTTACCGACTTCCCAAAAAGAAGGTTCTCAATTCGGTTGTATTTTTTTATGTTTGTTAGGTACCTCATAAAGTCATAACTCCGACAATTATGAACCGATTCGAAAAATTCTTGTTTTATCTGAAAGCAGATTGGTCCCATTTTAAATTTTATCAAATTCGGTTACGAACTTTGGATTTTAAATCGAAATAACTGGAATTCATCTAATTGGATGATGGTTTTATGTCATCCAAGTAATCGAAATTGCGTATTTTGCTTTTCTGCGATTTTGCAGTGGTGTTTGTTAGGTGTGGGGTACTGTGCTGGGGCGGCTGCTGCAGGTGCGGAAAACCTCAAAAGGCGCAAATATAATAACCTAATTGGGAGTTATATATTTGAGTCTTTTGGCGTTGAAACACTAGGCCCATGGGGTCCGAGTGCACATAAAGTCTTCTTTCGGGACATCAGCAAACAACTTGTCGACGGTTCACGTGACCAGAGGGCTGGGCTTTTCTTCGGCCAAAGAATCAGCATTGCCATTCAACGTGGCAATGCTGCCAGTGTTTTGGGCTTTTTTGCCGTTGACAGCGATGTGGATTATTTTTTTGATGCCCAATGATTTATTTTGTTTTTTTATGCGTTTGTACATAATGTAGATACTGTAAACTTTGTAATTTAATAATACCCTAAATATAAACAGTCTCGGACATTAATATGTACCATTATTATACATTTGTATGTTCATCGATATCTCCGCCAATTGTGTACCGATTAAAAAAATGTTTTTTGTTTTCAAAAGTATATACTCTTGAGACGGTACCATTGTCACCAAATCAGAATCTGATGATGGAATCCCATGAAAATCGAGGGAAACTCTCAAATTTTATGAGTACATACAATGTTTTACAAAAACTTTCGAACGCAATTCAGATATTTGTGATTAGTAATCATCATCTTATGTTGCTGAGCTGATGATGGAAGGTATAAGTCAGGATCTGATGATGGGATCTCGTGAAAAATGTTTGTTCAGCGATATTTTTGCCAATTTTCAACTGATTTGGATGATTCTTATTTTGTTTAGGAGAGTATTTTTTTCGGATTGGTCTCATTTCAATTTGATGAAAATCTGATTAAGAACTTCGGAGTTAGGCAACGGAAATTCTTCAATAAATGACAGCAAATGGTTCGGGATTGCTGAAATGGCATGTCTGTTACTGTTTAAACCAGTTCACATCACAACGTAACATCACATCGGTACTCTGTGAATGGATACGCAGGTACGACTAAAATGATTTCCGTTTCTGGTTCGAAGAAAATTAAGAAACAACTTTATTCATAAAGAAGTTTCTTAACTTCGTAGTTTGAAGAAAAGCGCCATTCATTTAGAGCAATACATTATTATCAACACGTTATAGTTCAAATATGCAAAGATGTGATCTCTTTTATGGTACAACGCCATAAATAAGGCTGTAGGGGATAACATTTCAGAGCTTTCCACACTCCAGACTACCGAATGGCTCAGAAAAGTGATGTATCATGTAGTCACGGTCTTCAACAGTGAAGGAACGAAGAGGAAAAAGATGAAGGACACACCACAATCAAGAAGGTGGTTAGCTTATTTTAGAAGATAGCCTCTCGTTGCTTCAGTATTAATTCATTTCGTCTGTGTACGGAGAACCCACCGACGTAAGCATCAATACCCATTATATTGACATAATGTTTGTGGGGAAGATAAGAAAAATATTTTCATTAAGATGGCCGTGAAAGGAAAGGTCATCATCCAATATTTTTTTTAATTTTCATTACGTTTAAATTTTGCAATGGCACTCGGCTGAAAGTCACACATACTTATTCAACAAACTGTAAGTAGTTGATATAAGATTTCAGCTAATTTTCTCTAGCCGTGATGCTCCAGTCAAGTTGCGATAATTCCCAGAATTTACCTAATTCCCAATTATTTTCTATTTACTTTTAATAATGTTCAATTCTCAGTAAGCCTATGATACGTCATGACCAGCTCAGGGCCAGAAATTATCCGTAGCGGGTTTCACCCTCGAGTATCATAGGGGAACTGTAGATCCCTAGGTCATGACGCCGCAAACGAACTTGCGAAGAGGTTCCAAGGTAGTAGTGCTGGACCCAAACATACCCAGTCCTCCTTATATTTCTCTCAGTTTCAACTAAAATGCCAATTTCAAACCTATACATGAGACCAACTTAACGACGTATCAGCATAATTAGAAATACCTTTCGAATAATAATAGGTGTCATGAGACATTGTCTTCCATAGACATCCTAATTTGCAGAGGTTATATTGCTTCGACGCCGAGAAGTTGCCGACTTCCTGGAAATGAGGCCGTTGCTTCCTGACCTGAACAAATCGTGGAACGGTGAGGTCGCAGCGCAAAACCTGTGGATCACCCAGAAGGCCTTCGTGCATTTGGGCGGAGCTAGGCTGGTTAACTTAGCCAGAACACTAACGGTCAACAGACCGAATGGGAGTCTAAGTGCGGATCGAATCTACTCTACTCTATCCGTCGCGGGGTTAGCTTTTTATTCGGGTAGGTATACCCATGGCCAACTTTATGTAGCTCTATCGCGTGTTATCAACCCTAGCAACTTTCTTCAACATTGTGCACAGAAGTTTCTCATTACGAAAAATTACTACTTAAGGCTGGACGGCATTTTGAACAGAAGAGATAATACAGCCAGTGCCTTGCATTATAGTCTTCCAAATTCCTAATTCTGAGATAGGCCAAGCAATGCCAGATATTGACTGTTTGTACAATATGATATCGTATCAATCTTACATCGCTATGTGTGTTTACTTTTCAACATACACGCGGACGAAGTCGCGGGCAACAGCTAGTATTTATTATGACGAGTAGGATATATTGTGCTGTTTTTTATTATTTTTTTATAAATTGTAAAGGAACTGCAAGTAGGTATCTGCAACCAAGTAAAAGATATTCCTTTTTATCCACCTTGTCAATGTTTCCCAAAACGATTTTTAATTAAGCTTTATGTTAGAATGCGGATTTTTTATATTTAACATTTAATAATAAAGCATTTCGTATGTCTCAGTCGAGGCGCAAATATTTTTCGGTTGCAAATTTATAAGACCGATTTTTTATTCAAACATAAACATGGTTTTTTAATTAAATCTACCAATCAAAAAACAACACGCATTTTTATTGAACACTTCCTATTCAATGCATAAAGTATTTTATTTGTTTATACATATAAAAAAGTATATTTACAATCACAAAACTAAATGGAAACACAAAATAGGCAAATTTAAATAAAAATGCTGGAGGCGGGCAGCCCTATCGCATGTTTACGTACCAACCGCGTCGCTGTAGGCATTTATTTCAAAGATACGGCCGAGTTACAATACTGTATAGATAATAATTATTATTACCGTGGCTCGGATCTTTGTCACCTATTTTTCTATAGGTACGTAACACAGCATTTCCAGAATTAAAAAAAGGCATTAAGTATTGTCATTTAAGAATCCTCTCTCTATTTTTTAATCGATGGTATTTCACAAGAGATTTTATATTCGGTAACGGCTATAATGGATTTTTCATAGTTTGTTAATTTAATTCTGCCCAGTGAATGAACCGCTGAAATAATTATTTGGTTTTTGTGTTATTATGCGTACTATTATAAGAGAAATCGGAATCTTGTTTTTAAAAAAAACAAGTTAAAGTTATCTGGAAACAGAGTTTATTCACGATAGAACTTGTAACAGAAATAGTAGAGATAGTAAGATTTAGGACGTCCGACCCATACCGTGATTCTAACCGAACTGGCGTGCAGTCTAGATGCACATCGTCTCTAAGTCCCTAAAATGCTGACTATGCTGTCTGGATGATGGTCAGCCATTCTACTAGCATTAGCAGGGTATAACAGCCCCCCATGAAAGACTGAAATTCGGGGATGAAAGCCGAAATTCAGGTAATTAATTATACAATTTCTCGCAATCTAGGTAAAGGAATTGGAGAGTTTTCATTTTCAGTATCTACGTTTTGGTTAGTTACTTCGTCATCGGTATGGGTCGTCGGTTTAACACAAGTGATATAGAACTTAGATTTATGCTTAGAAATAAACTTACATAACTTAAAAACTACAAAAGACATTACTATTATTAGAATACACATTGTTAATATAGAGTAGGGTGTCCCGTATTTTACTAGAATAGGTTCTTCCTCGACAATTTTATTTAAATCTGAAAATATTTTATCAGTTTGTTTGTTTATAGTTAAATCATCCAAGTTGATATTTTGTAGTAAAATAGGGGATATGTTATTATTTACATTAGTAGTCTTAGTATCTATTTTGCAACATGAATCATTGATAATACTAAAGTCTAAATTAGGAATAGGAACGTCTATATTGATTTCATCCTTAGATGATATAAGTCTCGCACTTTTTGTGTATACTGTACACTGATTTGGGATCCGTAATATACCGGTTCCGGACACTATGATTTCGCGTAATTCAGAGTTATTACAGTCCATTGACACTTTACTTGAACGAGACTGCACGAAAATCCATTGATTATTCATAAGTGATTTCCAAATGTCTAATTCACCGACAATCGTTTTAGTTTCACATTGTGTGGGGATGGCACTGATTGTTTTCGTTAAAATTTCGCTTTCACACGTAGGGTTGCCGCTGGTCAACAATACCGTAGGTATTTCACACAGAAAGAACTCAGAGCTTATAGTTTTACACTTATCTAGATTATCTAGAATACAAAAGTTTAGCTTATCCTTAGAAATACCGATATACGAGCTAGAAGGTAAAATTAAACTGAAAGTATTTGGGTTATCAGACCCGTGAGGGGTCGGTAGTGCTAAATTATGATATAAGTTAAATTCATCATTAGTAACTAAAGGAATTTGTAAAACAAATACAAGTTTGTTATTATAATAGTAACACGAGACTTCAGATATGCTTAATATTATATGGATGTTATCTAGACTTAGCGTTACAGGAATTCCAGTATCTCTAGGTAAGTACCGGTCGTTATTTATGAGTTCGTTGTATAATTGCGCCGGACTGATTATGTTTGGATGCAGGATGTTTTGACTGCTCAACATGATAGCATTCGTTATATCTTCAAGCTGAAACGACAATGCTAGTAGGGAACTTTCGAGATTAGCGAGAATAGAATATATTTTTGACTCGGATATTAGAACTTTAGATGTTTCTGTGATATTATTTAATTGTAATATAAGTTGACTTAAAGTATTTTTAAGTGAATCTTCGTTATCTTTTAATTTAATAATTGTTTGTTTGTAAGATTCCAGAGTAGAAGTAGTAATTAGAATGTTTTCTTTCACTAATTCTGCGAGCTTTTTCTCGTGGTTTTGAACAGATTCAATCGCTGAATCGTATTTTGATGCGTCGTCTTCGTCTAAAGTGCCGAAAACATGTTTAAAAACGGTGCCTATACCTCCGAACCATGCTGAACGTTTATTACGTTTCGATATTAGATGTGAAATAGAATCGAACTCGCGTTTAATATCGTTATATCGAACTGTGAGAGGCGATAGTATGTTTTCACATTGAAGGTTACTTGATTTTTGACATGTTTTCTTAACTATTCCTAGGATTTCATTGAGATTAGTAAGATGAGGATTTATAAGGGAAATGTTTACATGGCTAATAATATTTAATTTTCCTTTGATTGCTTTAAGTTTTCCTAGGCTATCGAAGTATATGCCGGAACTGGAAGGAAGTGGCTTGATAAAGTCCTGATGCGCATTGATTGAGGCGCTGAAATAGAATTAATAGAATGAGTAAATCGTACTAAATAATTATTTTAAATTATAAGCTAATATTTACATCTAATGACTAATCGTTCTTTAATCTATTTCTAACAGTGATATAGGGTTTTCAGCTACCGCGGGTTTCATTTGATCGAAATGATGGGTCACATGACGTCTGTTGATAAGGAGTGTAGCCGTATTATTACTATGAACTTTAATAATCCTGAATGGTCCTTTCCAGATAGGTGATAAGGCTTTCTTGAGCCTTAAATGGGCCTTAAGGTAGACATAATCACCAATCTTGTAATGTGGTGGTGATTTAGTGTGAGTATCGTAATAAGATTTAGAAGATTCCTTGGATTTTAGTATATTTTCCAGAGCCTTTTCCCTGGTGTATTTAAATTTATGTTGCAGCATTTTAATGTAGTCTGAATACGTGGTACTAGGCTCATGTTCATAGATAGAATTGGGGATGAATGGTTTGTGACCGAATATTAGTTCGTAAGGAGTGAATTTTGTAGTTGAGTGTTCTGTTGTGTTATAGGTCAGCATAGCTGTATACACATAAGTAGGCCAGTTATCTTGGTTTGTGTTTACGAAAGATTTTAAATATTCCTTGAGAGTTGAGTGACTGCGTTCTAACGCTCCTTGCGTCTGAGGGTGATAAGGAGATGACCATAATTGTTTGATTTTGAGAAATTGGCAAGTAGTTTTAAATAGATCAGACGTAAAATTAGTACCTTGATCGGTTAGAATAGATTTAGGAATTCCAAATAGGGATATAAAATGAATAAGACAATCGCTAGATTCTTCGGCTGTTGTACTGCGTATAGGATACGCGATAGAATATTTAGTCAGATCATCTTGAAGGGTGAGAATATATTTGAGTTTGGCAGGGCCAGATTCGGGTAAAGGTCCTACTATATCTAAAGCCACTCTCTGAAACGGAGCTGTGGATGTAGTAGTGATCTCCATTGGAGCTTTATTTAATTTTCTCAACGCTTTATTTTCTTGACATAGTTTACATTTCTTGACGTAGTCTTCTATATCACTACGCATGCCTTTCCAACCAATAGAATTGTTCCCGGATTCTATTATACATCCGCGTGGAACCTAAATGACCGGCTGAAGGAATATCATGGTTCTCACGCATGATTTTAGGCCTCTCACTCAGTGTAGGATATATTGTTTTGTTCAAGTAAACATGAATTTGTATTTTTGTATTGTTAAAAATGTGGGTTGGAATATTGTAAATTTTTGTGTAGGAGTGATGGTCAAATGGGTTTTTGAAATCAGAGATTGCAATGTCTGTTGTTTGTTCAGAACTTAGGATTTCGTTTCTAACTTGCTTCAGAGTGTCGTAAATAGCAGGATAAGATGATTCATCGAAATAGTGAACTTTCGTAAAAATAAGGAAGACAGTCTTATTGTCATATTCAGTTTTCAGGAAATGGTATAATTCTTTTTCAGAATTAAGGAGTTCGTCTTGTTTACCGGAATTTAGGAGAATTTCTGAGATGTAAGGATTCGACTCGTCCAAGTCTATAGATGTAGGAATTAGTATTACTTTACAGGTCGTTTTTAGGAGGTTTTCGTTGTGTTCTTTTAGAATTGTGTTGCTGATCTTTTCTTTATTAGGAACTGATTTGAGGAATTTGGAATAATTATCGTCATTTAGATTTAATTGTTCGTTTGGCGAAGGGATTTGTAATGAATCAAAATCAAGGTTGAGGTCAGCACTGTTAGGGCTTAAGTCAAGGTAAGGTAAGTTTGGCCCAAGATCGACGAGATCTGGAGATAGCATTGGTTCGACTTGTGGTATAGAATTCTCTCGTATATTAGAGTCTGTGTTTGTTTCATGATTTAGTAGGTGGTCGTCATTCTCGAATGAGAACGGAATGGGAGATGGTAACATTATAAGAGGGTCGTCTAAGAGATCATCGTGTTCAGTGTCAAGATTTAGAAGTAGAGGATCAAAATTTGGTGAAGGTTTACCTTGAATAGGGTTAACTGGGAATCGGGACAATGCGTCTGCATTGGTGTTGATTTTGCCTTTCTTGTAGACAATATCATACTCAAATTCTTCTAATTTGAGTCGCCAGCGTATTAACCTCTGACCGGGATCTTTGCAATTAAATAACCACTGCAAAGGTTTGTGATCTGTGACTATTGTGAATCGATATCCGTAAAGATAGGGGCGGAAGGCTTTGGTTCCTTTTTCAGTGACGCTATAATTACATTCGGCCTTATTGAGCATTCGAGACGCGTAAGCAATTGGGCGGTCTTTTCCAATTGGGCCTTGTGATAATATAGCAGAAACAGCGAAATTGGAAGCGTCACAGGTAAGGATAAAGGGTTTAGTAAAATCAGGATATGCTAGGATTGGTGACGTCACTAATTTATTTTGTAAGTTTTCGAAAGCGAGTTGCTGTTCGTTGTTCCACTTGAAAAGTGTATCCTTTTTCAGGAGGGATGTTAATGGTTTTGCGGTTTTGGAGAAGTCAGGTATAAAACGTCTGTAGTAAGATACGAGCCCAAGAAAAGATCTGACGTCCTTTGGGCATTTTGGTATTGGGAATTCGGTGATGCACTTGATTTTACTAGGGTTCGGTTGTACACCTTCTTTATTGATGAGGTGACCCAAATAAGCGACTTCCTTGCACAGAAACTCGCATTTATCTGGTTGGAGCTTTAAGTTGTAATTCCTGAGCCTATTGAAAACAGCGGATAGATTTTGAATATGGCTTGGTAAGTCAGGGGAGTAAACGACGATGTCATCCAGGTATACGAAACAGCGAGAGCCTTGAAGTCCACTTAAACATGTGTTCATTAGCTTTTGAAAGGTTGAGGGGGCATTTTTCAGCCCAAAAGGCATTCTGGTAAATTTAAAATGACCTTGAGGTATGGAAAACGCGGTTTTAGGAGCGTCTTGTTCGGATATTGGGATTTGATGGAAGCCTGAAGCCAAATCTAAAGTTGTGAAGTATTGGCTTTTCCCTAATTGGTCTAGGATTTCTGTGATTTGTGGAATTGGGTATGTTTCTCCAATAGTAACATCATTGAGTTTTCTGTAGTCGATAACGACTCTCCATTTTCGTTGTCCGGAAGCATCTAGCTTTTTAGGCACAACCCAAATGGGTGAAGACCATGGTGAATTTGAAGGCTGTATTATATTTTGATCTAGCATTTTGTTGATTTGAGTTTCAACTTCTTTTTTAAGGCACTCAGGAAATCTGTAGGATTTAGTTTGAATAGGGATATCTGTACTTGTTCTAATAATATGTTCGGCGGCTGTAGTATATGTGAGCATATCGTCTGGGAGATGGAAAATATCGGAAAAGTCTGTGCAGACTTGAAGTAGGGCGTTAGATTCTTCTTCATTGAGGTGAGCAATCCTAAGGTGCTCGAGAACTTTGTTAGTTCTTGTTGAAGCACTAGTAAGGGGCACTGATTCATGAGGGTTAACACAAAGTTGATTGTCTAAAGGTTCTAGTGTTAGATTAAGGTGAGACCGGAGTACGACGGGCTTTTCAGAGGTGTTGACGACCGTAATATTGATACGATTATTTTCTTTCACGTTAACGATACAATTGGCAACTAATAATGAATCAGAGATGTGTTGGTCTATTATCAAACCTACTTTTACATTAGGGTTACTAACTGTACATTCAATTACAGCTTCCGTGCGAGGTGGAATGTTATATAATGGATCAGCGAATTTCAAGCTTATCTGATCGTCATCTATCTGTAAGGCTTCTTGACTGTAGTTGATTTGGCAACCTAGGTTTTTCAAGAGATCGTTGCCAATGATACCGTCGAAAGTTAGGCTTATATTTTCGACAACGTGAAAATCATGAGTATAAGGTTTATCATGTTTTTTGAATATTTGCATTTTGAAACTGCCTAGAGTTGAAGTTGATTCATTTCCAGCATCAATTCCTTTGAGGGTTATAACATCATCACTTAATTTTGGGACCATTGACATGGAGTCTAATTTTAACAGGCTTATGCAGGAACCTGTATCGATTAGGAAAGATAAAGGTCTATCAGCGACAGAGGTATGGATTATTACGTGAGGTAAGTACCTTTTTTCTATATTTTTGTTTATCTTATAGATTTTGATATTTGTTGTTTGTGTCAGGTTTGGCGTGTTACCTGAAGGTGGATTGTAGGAATTTGCAACGAGAGTAGGATCAGCGGATTTTGTCTTATTAATTGATAATTTACAGGTTTTAGTAGGTGATTTGGGAGAGATAGCGAAACCAGCTGATTTACAGGATTCAGTGGACTTAGTACGTGATACAGTGGATATAGAAGGTGATTCAGTGGATCTAGTAAGTGATTTAGTATGTGTTTCAGTGGATTTAGTACGTGGTTCAGTGGATTTAGTACGTGGTTCAGTGGATTTAGTAAGTGATTCAGTGATTTTATTACGTGATTTAGTACGTGATTCAGTGGATTTAGTAAGTGATTCAGTGATTTTATTACGTGATTTAGTACGTGATTCAGTGGATACAGTGAGAATAGAGGCATCGTCTTTGATATGGTAGGACGAATTTCCCGTGCGACGCAAATCGGGAAATTTTACTCGTTTAAATCGTTTTGGTCGACTTCATCGCGTCCTTCTTCCTTGTCCTGGTTTACGTAAAATACCTTGTGGGCTGGTTTAAAGCTTGGAGGTTGTATAGGGCTACGGCCATCTGAAGTAGAAGCAGCAGATTGGTTCCTGCTGTTGTTGTATTGCCTTTTACGGCAATTTTCGATAGTATGTCCTATGTTTTTGCAGTAGCGACATACCATGTCATTGGTATGTACTGATTTTGAATGATCTGGTAGGTTGTTTCGCGAAATAGGAGAGCGTGACGATTGGAAGTCGCGGCGAAAGTAAGTAGTTTTGGGTTTGTCGTTATTGGGGTGAGTATTATGTGTTGATCTCTTATACATACTAGAGATGATCTTTTCTTCTTCTACTGCGAAGTTTATAGCGGCATTTAATGAGTCTGGATTGCGACATCTAACGACTTGAGATACTCTTGGCAAGAGTCCTACTATAAAGGTATGAAGAGCAAGATCTTGCATTGCAGCTACACGTCCTGCTAGTTCTGTTTTCTTTTTTGTTGGAATGGAAATGTTTATTTCCGTAAGTAATTTCGCCAAGCATGTTTCTATTTTTAGAGCAAATTGATTAACTGTTTCGGCAGAGTTCTGTTTACAGTCTTGAAGTTCAGTGAGTAGATGAGCGTAATGCTTCCTTTCCCCAAACTGTTGTTTTAAGAACTCGATAAATTGTTCAAAGGATTCGAACTCTTTGACACTGCATGTAGTTTCAGCTTTATCGGTTAATTGACTTAGAATGAATTTGAATAGAATTGGTTTCTGTACTTTCGTGGCTGTGTTATAGGCGCTTTGGCAATTGGCGACAAAGGGATTTAGTTTTTCCCTGGAGCCGTCGAATGGCTTGATAAATTTAAATAGAATACCGAGTTCTATTTTTTCCTCCATTTCGGCCTTTGCACCTCTAGAGTTACTGGAAGTTTCCTCCTTTGTTTCAGATTTGGAAGTCATGATTTAATAAGAATTGTATACAAAATAAAATAAGAGCGACTTAATTGTAGGAAATCGTCTAGGCCTTAAGCAACTTAGTATAAGTGAGTCAGCGATAAGGACGCGTCGTCGAAACGCGTAGTCTAAACAAAGATCAAACTGTGCAGTAAGTGTCTTATCAGTTACATACAATGTATCATGAGAAATAGCTCTGAGTTAAATCTGGTATTCGATTTAGTAGTCACAACCGAAATATTTTCTAAATCACTCACAGGAACGCCGCCGTCATGAGGATGCTCAGGATCATTGTGACCGCTTCTCCAGCGGCAAGCAGCAGCACAGCAACTGCAGTGGACCTCTGCACCAGCAGAGGGTGGAAACTAGTCTCGGTTGCAGGGTGCAACACACGAGACAGGGTGTAGATCACCAACCTTGATTCACCGCGCTTATGTAACACAACACTGATTTAAATGAGCCACTTTATAACGCTCAGAGTGGGCACTCAATTTCACTAGCACTTTCACTTTCTGGTTTATTTCTTCAAAGACGTATTTGGGTAGGGGATTTTCGTATCCCACCGCTGTCACCAAATATTATAAGAGAAATCGGAATCTTGTTTTTAAAAAAAACAAGTTAAAGTTATCTGGAAACAGAGTTTATTCACGATAGAACTTGTAACAGAAATAGTAGAGATAGTAAGATTTAGGACGTCCGACCCGTACCGTGATTCTAACCGAACTGGCGTGCAGTCTAGATGCACATCGTCTCTAAGTCCCTAAAATGCTGACTATGCTGTCTGGATGATGGTCAGCCATTCTACTAGCATTAGCAGGGTATAACAGTACGCATTAGCGGACAGCCGCGTGGGCGGTCAACCGCGCGGTTCAAAAATATGCAACCGTTTGACATTTAATGGCGGTTAAGTACATAGGTACAATGACTAGCAGATGCATATTAAGAGTATGTATTCCGTCCACTAGCGCCGCCAATCGTTTTTTATTAATTGTGGTAATGTTAAGACACGTAGATAAAAAACCGCTCTGTAGTGCACTAAAGAAATGTATCTATTATTTTTTGACAGCTATTTTTAATACATAACTCATGGCTAAATAGCCAAAACGGCAATTATTGCTAAAAGTGGCCACTTTTAGCAAAACTATCGACTTTGGCAACTATTTATGTTCTAAAGTACAAAACATAACTCTCAAAACATAATAAATACATTTCTTCAGTGCACTACAGAGCGGTTTTTTATCTACGTGTCTTAAATTTACCACAAATAATAAAAAACGATTGGCGGCGCTCGGAATACACGCTCTTAAACCAAAAAGCTAGCGATAAGGCGCGTCCCCGAGCAAAACGCAGCGCTAGCCGTTTTGTGCAGTTTTTTGGAGCTAGGTATACAGGGTTATTTGTAAAACACCGGCAACCTCTCAGGACTAAGTATATTACTAACATCATAACCAACAATTTTTAGTTCATCAGGTTTTCATACAAAAATAAAAAATATTTAAATAGAACGCTCTATGCGAAGCATAAGAAAGCTCATTCTTTTTCTTTTTCTTGCGAAGCATAAGAAAGATTCGTAGAAAGAGCGTTGAATTTAAATATTTTTTATTTTTGTATGAAATCCTGATGAACTAAAATATGATGAACTAGCTGACCCGTGCAACGTCGTCTGCGTAACATTTTTCATTACTGCTCCGCTCCTATTGGTCTTAACGTGATGATATAATAATATAGCCTATAGCCTTCCTCGATAAATGGGCTATCTAACACTGAAAGATTTTTTTAAATCGGTTCAGTAGTTCCTGAGATTATCGCATTCAACCAAACAAACAAACAAACTCTTCTGCTTTATAATATTAGTATAGATTTTTAAAAGTCATAGAACAAACGTTGTTGTTTATGATGTTAGTAACATAGTCCTGAGAAGTTGCCGGTGTTTTACAAATAACCCAGTATACTCTTTATCCAAAAGAAATATCAACTTATAAAAAATACATTAAATTTTTACATAATCTTGGCTTCAAAATGGTAGATTTTATTTTTTATTACTAAGTATAATGTTTAAGTAATCTCCTCACAACGAAACCACAAAAATGAGAAAAAATTACTGAAAACATGCATCTTCTCGAAAACTAACGATTATTTTGATTTTTAACCTACACTAATGGATAGGCAATTTAATTATGAACATTTTGGTAGAAATATTTTTTTCAAACGACCAAAATTAGATTTTATAACGATTTTATTCAACATTATGAGCGTATTCGCTATTGTATCTCTTGCGCTGTTATTGAGGGAAAAAACCTTCTTCCTGAAAGTTTCTACCATCAATCTTCTCATCTCGCATAGAATTTGTAACTTCAATGGCGACTTTTGTTTTTTCAACCGGAACCAACCGGACAATAGGTACCTACTTTTCCGTGCGAAATCGAAATTTAATGTAACGAATAACAAAAAAATCGAGGTTTAAAAGATCGATTTAAAAATAATCGTTATTTTCTTTTTTCCAGTTTGCATATTTAATAATTTACACCAAGCTACCCGAAACTGTAAAATTTTCCCAATCAACCTTAAACCTTATTCCTTTCACAGTAAAGTTGAAAATCTATTGAAGAAATTTGACAGATTGTTGTAGCTCGATGTGTTGATGTCTGTACATACAAATCCATTTTATGAAAAACAAGAAAGAAACCATACAAAAGAAACCATACTAAATGATCTCTTAACAATAACATCAGTTTTTTTTTAGTTCAGAAAATCGAATAGGCTAGATTCCATCATCCACAAATTGCAAAACTATTTAGTCCGTTAGTTAAAGTATTGAAAAGTAATAGACACGTATTTTTTGTTTTTGTAAATCAATGAATATTGACAAAGATAAAACGCATCAAAACTCGGGAGTCGGGGCTCATGACGTCACGAGTCAGTGAAAATTATGCGAAGGTGTGACGTATGTTTGAATGTTAGAAGCGTCGTCGCTTCGTCAATTTTGGTTCCCGTACAAAAGAAAAAACACGGGTCAAATATTTTTTGAAAATCTAACCCGACGGACTAATTAGATTTTCTTAGCCATCTACTCAATTGCGATTTTCATGATGGGTGAAATTTTGATTCACTGGATCTATTCAGGACTGCATATAATTAAAAAAAAGGTGGCTGTGCTCTACTAAGTTCTGGTATCTACTTAGAACTGAAACTCAAATTTTCTTTTTCATCAAACCCGTGATTGGTGTTCAAAAATGATATTGAGGTTTCTAATATCATTTTTTTTTAAACTGAATAGTTTGCGCGAATAGCTTTCAAATTGGTATGATGTCCCCGCCCCCTGTAACTTCTAAAATAAGAGAATGATATAACTAAAAAAATTGTGATGTACATGGAAAATGAAATGAATGAAAATTGGTTTGAACGAGATCTAGTAAGTGGTTTTTTTTAATACGTCATAAATCGTAAACCGCAACATTTGCTTATAATATATACCTACAGGTTTGTACGGAACCCTCGGTGCGCGAGTCCGACTCGCACTTGGCCGGTTTTACCTGTTTTAATAACCGTTTGATGGTCGTAATAATTTTATTTCTAAAACATGTAGCTCTGTTTACTTTAAATGTCAACATTTTGGGGATGTTGCCAATGGACAAAAAATTTGTTCCGTTTTTAGACTTTTTTTGTCAACCTGTAAATATGATATTACGAACCTACTTAACTCCAATTGAAATTGAAAGATATAACTATAAAGGTAATTAATCTAATAATATTAATTGACATACTTGTTCTGAGTTATCGTGCCATCGTGTTTTGCAGTCTTAGTCTTGCTAATAATAATAACACAACTTGCTTTAATCAAAAACATTATTTATTTTTTCTATACAATTTTACAATTTCTTGCGTCTCGAGTGCAGCTCTCTATAATAATAATAATTAATCTTTTGATAAAATTCTAATAATTTACAATAAAAACTAATGTTTATTCGAGATAAAATAATATTCATACTATTTACATATCAACATATTTTCTCGCCATACTTTAAATTATTTATACATTAATTTCTTTTAATTTTTGTGTTGTGCACAATTTTCAAATGCATTTTTTGTGACATTCGGGTATGTTACAATAATTATAAATGTGTGATACTGCATCAGTTAAAATAAATTGTATGTGATTTTATTATAAAAGACTCCCAAATACACGTAGGTACTTACCAATAATTTTTCTAACTAGGCAGGGCTACTTAGCTGCCCAAATTCGACTGCAAAACTTGTATTTTATAATATTATAAATAATTATGCAGTGAAGTTTTTAATTAGTTTTTGGAAAAGCTTAATTAGGTATGTGCTTCAACGAATTGTGTTAAGTATTTCTTCAATGAATAAAACAAGCTGTGAGCAATCTTTTCTAAACAAACTACTTATTGTTGGTAATTTTTATTCAAAACTATCCCCTGCGGTTTCGCTCCTGTCAACTGCAACGTTCTTATTTTTTCATTTCATAAGAACCTTCTCTTGACAGTAACAAACACAACAAAACAGAATGATCGAAATCGGTACAGCCGTTCACGCGTGATGCGATAACCAAGGGAAATAAGGATTCATTTTTTAAATATACTTACAGATATACTGCCGTCTTATGGAAAACAGCCGTAGCTACACAAAACAAAATTACCGATTTCCGACCTTAATTCATTTGATCTTAAAGTCGGAAATTGGTTAATTCGTTTTGTTTAGTTACGTCTTTTTTTCTTAAGACGGCAGTATACAGGGTTATTTGTAAAACACCGGCAACCTCTCAGGACTATGCTACTAACATCATAATCAACAACAACTTTTGTTCTATGACTTTTAAAAATTCCAATATTATATTATTTCAATATTTTAGTTCATCAGGTTTTCATACAAAAATAAAAAATACCGCGTGTATCTGACATCGACGCACAAACGATTTCCATGGGTCCGGGGCATGATTCTGGACACCCTAGACTTAGAATTTTTCGTCGGCTTTTTTCTCATTTTTTTATTTTTTTCAAGGGTTTTTTTACTTTAGACTGCTCATAATCGTTATTCTGACCTAACCCAATGAGATTTTTAGCAAAAAAATAATTAAATAACTACTTTCACTAAAAAGAGCAATCTGAATAAAGCCACAAATAATATCAGCTCAGCTGAGCGGATACTTTGTAGTACTCTTAAAAAAATCAGAAAAGAACCGACGAAAAATTCCAACACTGGGGTGTCCAGAATCATGCCCTGGACCCATGGAAATCGTTTGTGCGTCGATGTCAGATACACGCGGTATTTAAATTCAACTAAATTCTTTTTCTTTTGCTACCTACGTAACGTAGGTAGCAAAAGAAAAAGAAACACAAAAGTTGTTGATTATGATGTAAGTTACATAGTCCTAGAGGTTGCCGGTGTTTTACAAATTACCCTGTATAGATTATTGGTTATTTGAACAGACTTCAAAATAGGGAGGTTTCAGTTTTCTTAGCTGAGTAAAACTGATGCAGTACCGGATTGTAACACCCTACGTGTCGCGCAAGCTAAAATGTAGACTGCGTCAATTTTATCGTGTGAAAGTTTAGCATTTTCAACTTAGCACTTTTAGTGAAATTGAGCAATTTCATGTTTTTTATAGAAAATGTTTGTAAACAACTTGATAATATATTATAATTAATTTTTTTTGCAATAGAGTAATGACTAGAAATAGCATTGAAAGTTTAAAAAGGAACTCCCCAATTTCTGCAAGAAGATAGAAATCACTATAATATGTTTTCAAGATTTAATCTAGTTTTTAATTGACAAGAGGTCGTAGAGTAAATAGCTTGTTTAATAGTAAAGTGGTAAATAAATGTCTTTTTAAGAAAATAAAGAGCATTTTGGTTTTGACAGGCATGTAGGTAAGTGGGATGTACTGTCGCCAACACAAGTTCTACAAACCAATATAAATAAATTCTTAATATAATATATATTTTTAGTTCATGAAGGTAATATAAATTATTATGATATATTTAAAAGCCGAACCCAAACATAGTTAATTCAAGAGAGGCTTGGTAGATTGATTGATATTGAATTTTTATAGAATGTAAAAATAGTTGGTTTGAAAAGCCGCGTTGCCATGTTTTCTGCAGTGGTAGTGTTTGAAATGAAAGAATTTGTTGTGTTGACATGTATTTTAATGTTTATCATGTAACTACAAGACCTAATTCCAATAAAATGTAGGCTAAAAATGAAAATAAAATACAATATATTCACTATATGCCACCGTGCTGTTTCTCGTGTTCTGTTAAGCATCGTTTAGCGAAATTATGCGAATAGACAATAAAATTGACCAAAGACGAGAATTTTATCTTTTAAACCATTTAATTTAGTATTTCTTGGTCAATTTTCGCGTCTACAACGTGTGTATTTTGATTATTGCGTTCACCTGAGTAGAATAGTGTCATTTCGTCAGTAATACAACATCAAAAATTTAATTTATCATTGACAATGTTAAAAAAAAAAACATTTTTTATTATATATTTTCTCTGTACATTCAACACAAAAGAGGTAAGCTATCACGACATCGAGGTCCTAATACTAGAACATTTAGTTTTTTCCATTCGAAAATATTCCTAGAGAAAAAGATATGCATCTATTTACCTGATAACATTTATTTACTTCAGCTATATTTAGGACTAGTCGAATGCTGGCTATAGCACTGTTTATGTAATTTGACATTAGTGGTTCACTACGAAGGTTTGCAAAGTAATTTAAAAGAAAGGAGACTAAGTTTTTCTATTCATAAACAGTAATATAGACAAGCTACCACAAGGTCACACCATACAAACATCTATTCCTAGACACAAAAACAAAAAAATATTTTATTTAAACAGCGCAATTATGGTGTCTCCAATATCATTTGACCTTATTATTCTAAATCCTTGTGCAAGGCTTATTACTCAAATTTTAAGTCGAATCATCGCTATATTTTTTAAGAAAAATTTTTAGAAAACTTTACTGTTTTATTTTTTCCCACTAATCGAATATAATTGACATTGCAATGACACTTACTACTAACCTAAAGAATGCTAAACTATTACTTACATATAGATAATTGTGGTTCTTAAAACATTTTAAAAATAGTCGATAGATCGTCACTACGAACTAAACTGGTGCAAACTTAAGAAACAAGCACATAAGCGTGGTCTAATAAAAACCAAAAATAAAACAATGTTTTCTATAATATACCTCAGTTTCTTTATTTCTTGTACATTTCACAACTGTCACGTTTTACAAAACAACCAAGTTTTTAGATAAATTACAAATGCGCGCGGACATTATTTCCTTGTCCGTTTACGCACGCACAAGAAAAGGGAACAAGAAAGAAAACTAAGTACTTTTTCAACATTACTCACAAACTAATATCATTTTTTTTTTACTAAAAATCCTCACGGGAAACAGTGCTATCTTCATTGCTCGTCACAATTACATCTATGTCCATTTTATGAGGATGAAAACAGCACTGGTAAAATAATAAGTAACTAAAAGCTAATTAATCAAATTAAATGGGAATATTACTTATCGATACCTAAACCGCTAAGTCCACAAATGAAATGCAGACGCATTCAACGGAGCATCGCTCCTAAACAAAAAAAGAAAACAAGGAAAAAAAATGGAAATGTAATAATGTGTAATAATATGAAAAAAAAAAAACATGTTACTGTGTCTAAAATTATATTAAGAAAACTAACTGTTAATGTCTTTATAAGAGTGATCTAGATCACAAATTGTAAAAATAAGGAATTATTCAAAAAATGCCGTCACGAGAAATTCGCCCGCTTCCCGATTTGTGTGGTAACTTTATCGAATATGGGGTTGGAACTGAAAGCGGGTGAAATTTTCGTGTTAATTTTTTTTTTTATAACGGCAATCCCCCATTGTCCCCCCATCGCACTCGAAGTGGTGTGGCTGTGTGTGTGTGTGCCGTCCGTCTTGATGTGTGTGTGTGTGCCATCCGTCTTGATATGTGTGTGTGTGTGCGCCACCTCATCGCCGTTAGCTAGAAGCAAATAGTTTTTAGTGAGTAATGAATGTTTTGAAGTTCCAGTTCTGACCGAAAAAGACTTGGAAAGATGTTTCAGGGGAGTATGAGAAGGTACAACACCTCGACTTAGCACGCACCTCGAGTAAATAAGAAAGTTTGGCTTAGTGAAGCATCGTCTGCGATACTCCTATTTGTAGGACAGCCTCTTTTTAAAACTCAACGTGTCATATAAATGATATAATATAATATTTTCAGTACTAAAATATTGAAAAGATACAAATGAGGATGATGTTTTTTTTTAAATATCTTTTAAGGCCAAACTGTGAGATGTTAAGTACCTAACCAAATGTTTTGTCAATCAATGAGTAGAAAAAGGATATAAAATAAAAAAAACCAATAGAAGAATAAACAAAAAACTGAAAATTGAGCAAAAACTGTGACTAAGTGAAAAAGACATGTAGTATTTAGTGTTTTTTTTTAACATTTCTCTAATTTTATTATTTGTCACTGTGATATGTAGTTTCGAAGCATATAATACACATACGGACGTACGCTAGACGTAACTTAAAAAAAAAAATTGACATTTCCGATCGGACAAGCGACTGTACAATCGGGCACAACAGGCTTAATCTTACAATAATATTTTATTATATTCTACAAATCTAAATCAGCGTATTTTTAAGTACAAATCTATTATTATTAAGCTTAAAAGCATTGTGTTGTCACACAAAAAATATAAGATGTTGTGCACGAGTGTACATAGGATATACACTTATACATATCTACATGTGTACATATATATAGCTGTTTATAAATTGACGTAGCACATTAAACGCTTTTATTATCCACATAAGATATGTCATTCCTCGCAATACATACATTTATAAACTATTTTTACTACTTGCTGGCACGAGATTTAATGATAGGTAGGCCTCAAAAAAGGTAATAAAATGGTATGGATTATTTTTTTTTTGCTTGGAATATTTATGGTCAGAATTTAATTTTACACATTTGCTTCACGCTGGTTATTGATTTAAAACATCTTTAATGGCAGTCGAAATAAAAAGAAAGATCAAGTGCATATTTTACATGAAAGCCAAAATAAGCAAAGCATTTAGAATAACCAGTACAAAAATAATATCGTAATTGACGTCATCATAATAAATAACAGTCAAAATTAAATCTCGCGCAAACAATTTAAAATTGAAATAAAGTAATGAAATTTCTTAAACATTTAACACCGCCATTTTATATCCACGCATTTAATTATTATATGTTTTTATTGAACATGACACTTGAGTACCTGATTGTACTTTTATAACAACTAAACTGCTGGACTAATTTTGGATACAATTTTTTTTTTTGTGAAAAACACTAGTTTATATTTGAAAAATGACTAACAATGAAAATTGATTACCTAAATACTCCTTTAAAATTATTTAGAATATTAGTGCCATCTAGTGGACAAAAGAAAATTTTCTCCTAATATTATGTCCAGCAGTGGACCGATGCAAAATATGTATAACAGCACTCATATGTACATACAACAGTATTTTCTATACATATGTTTTATATATTTAAGTTCTAACTTTCTCAATAGACTTTGGCTTAATTTTTGGCTTAGATAAGTCAAGGAACGAAAAGCAGGTGTTATTTAAAAAAAAAAACAGGATTTTTTTAAGAAAAATGTCAAATTTTTGTCATAGATTTTTAGTAGAAAGTGTGGTTTCTTTAGAAAATCTTTAAAAATATCTTTTTAGGAAATTATGTGTACAATCTTTTACTATAAGAATAGAGAATATTATTTTCATCAAAATAATTTGTAGGTCGAAATATAGCAACGTTTTCGAGATAGAAAAGCAGCCATAAGTGAAATTAAATTAAAATGATGATTTTGGTTTTGATAAAAAATACCCGTTTTAATGGGGTCTATTGGAACGCCTAAACGGGTGAAGCCAGACGACCGTAATTTTGTAAGTTGTCAGTCGCGTAAATGAGTCGGTGGAATTCGGTTTCATACAAAGGTCCTACTCATTTTGCGTTGCGTGTAGTACAAATAGGACTGTAATCGAATGTAGCGCAAATTCCGCTGACTCATTTTACGAGACTCACAACTCAAAAAATTACGCTCGTCTGTCTTCAACCTTAAACTGAATCTATTATATAAAAATTAGTCGGGTTTTCCTTCCTGACGCTATCGCTATAACTCCAGAACGCACGAACCGATTTCCACGGTTTTGCATTTGTTGGAAAGGTCTCGGGCTCCGTGAGGTTTGTAGCAAACGAAATTCAGGGAAAATGTGACGCAGACGAAGTTGCGTGGGTCAGCTAATTTTCATATAAATTGTTTTCCAGAAGCAGTTGTTATGAAATATTGCTGAATGATTAATTTAAATATCTGTTCGAATTTGTTGCTATAATTTTGACCTGTTAGGACTATAAAAGCTGATATCTCTATATTTTTGCTTTTAAAATTATCTGAATACATCTTTACACGAATTTCAGTAAAAAATTCATTTAAAACGTCTTGTGTGTTCAGAAAGGTTAAATTGAATTTATCGAAAGTAACATCCAATAGAAAAGATAGTCCTGGGAGGCACAAGTATTCATTTTTTTTTTTACTTCTATCTTCCAATCTTCATAAAAAAACCAGAACGTTCATATTTCTTTAAAAACTGTGAACTTGTTTTGTTAAGTTTCCGACCTTAAAAGGAAATAAAAATCTTTTTAACTTTTTGTTGGTTTGATCTGACACAGAGAAAAAATAGTTTTTTGCAATAAATTATATTTTCATAACAAATCACCTGTCCGAATAATAGTTTAAAATCCAAGCAAATATAGAGATGATCAATATTAAAATCTATGGTCCCTACTATCGAAGAATGAGAAACACATTCCGATAGAAAATTATTTTAAAAAACCTCTCAAAACCGGTCAGTCTGCATTATGCCTGTATCATTATGCAATAGAAATTTTGACTAGAAAACAAAAAAAAAGCATATTTATCAATAATAATAAGACGCCTATTTTACTAGGCCGATACTCTACAAACAAAAATACAAAAATTTCGAAAAAAAAAACGGCAGTATATTTTGAGATTGAGAATTAACATTGACTATAATATCATATTTGCACCTAACTACTTTGTGCAGACAAATACTGGACATAAACTACGAATTACCGAAAAACTTAACGTAATTTTTTCCACGCTGGTAACACTTAATCTTTGGCTTGCCAACAACGAAAACTAATGCACAATATGACAACCGGGGGCTGCCATTTTAAAATATCAATCCGATACAACATTGGTCCGTCACCTTTAAAACAAATGTACATGTCTTTTTAAACACTTTGATAATATTCTTTTCTATACCTTAGTGAATTTTATCTCTTACTAGTAGTCGTGCTCTATCATGCCATTGTTCTGGCCTTGTCTCTGGTTGTTCTGATCTTGGTTTTGGTTTTGACTCTTGTTGGGGTTCTGACCCTTCCCTTGGCCGATTTGCCGCGACGATGAGAAGCACAGCTTCATTACGAACGGGAATTTTGCACCTGAAAATGTAAATTCAAATAATTATATTAGGTTAACATGGAGAATGGGAGAAGAAAAAGTGTTGCGAACACAGCGAGTCTAAAAAGGCCACTTTAGCAGAATCAGAAAGCACATCACGCTCCCGCATCAGCACTAAAATTAAATTTTGCCCATCAAACTTGAACCGTTATCGATAAAGACGAAAATGAACTCTCGACAGATTGTTGTGTGATTAATATTATGATTCTCCTGAAGTGGCCTTTTAACCCCGCAGGTTCCATGGGTCGAGCTTTTACCCTGTTATATTGCGATTGGCTGCCAAACTAACCCGATACAGCTGAGTACAATATTTTAAATTGAGCAACTGCCTACCTGACCTCTACAACCCTGTCTAGCGGTCGGCACGAGTCGCGAGAACAGATGAATGCAGCAGGGTGGCCTCGCTAATGTACGGTGGGCAAACGGCAAGCTCAATAGTCGATGAGCATTGACAGACGGACCAATAAGTGAAGCGTCAGAGCTGCCGTTGTCAAACCGACCAACGGAGTGTGTCACGACTCGTGCGGAATATTATAACTGGGTAACACGGTACACCTAGCAAAACTGGTCTTCAAAAAAGCAAAGCTGAATTCAGTTTGACTGGAAGCCGACCCCAATTTTTTTGGACAAGCCCGTCACACATTCCCTACCACTGCAACTCCTGAAAGCCAGAATCAACAGTGGCAACCACCAGAAAACGCCGAGGTAATGAAGCCCGACGAGTCCCGGAGAAACGATTCGACTGTCTTGGATCCCGCAACGAAATTAATCAGAAAAGTACAGCGGAGGAGTAGGAAAAAAAAAAATCTTTATCAAGCAGGAGACAGAATAGAGCTAGGCCAATAGGCACCAAGAGACATATACAACTGGGTTAAGCCCAGTTACCAAGCACCAAGGATTTTATACCGCGTGTATCTGACATCGACGCACAAACGATTTCCATGGGTCCAGGGCATGATTCTGGGGACACCCTAGACTTAGAATTTTTCGTCGCCTTTATTCTCATTTTATAATTTTTTTCAAGGTATTTTTTTACTTTAGACTGCTCAAAATCGTTATTCTGACCTAACCCAATGAGATTTTTAGTAAAAAAATAATTAATTAACTAATTTTTTTTTTTTTTTTTTTTACTTGTTATGGGTTTGCTCTTGACTCTAGTCTTGGTCAGAGATGACAGAGACAAAGTCTACGATGGAGCGAGCTTACCCAGAAGTAGCCTGTTCACTCTAACTTTGAAAAGATTAGGGTTGTAAGCATTCGGAAACACAAACGCAGGCAAAGAGTTCCACTCCTTTGCTGTGCGCATTATGAAAGACGCTTGGAAGCGCTTAGTGCGAGTTGGTGGAATAGCAACAAGGTAGGGATGGCAAGTTGCAGTGCGTCTGGATGTCCGATGGTAGAAGGGGGCTGGTGGGATGAGGTCGTGGAGTTCCTGGGCACACTCTCCGAAGTACAATCTGTAGAAGACCGACAAACAGGCAACCTTGCGGCGATGAGCCAAGCTGTGTAGCTTGGTATCCAACAGTTTTACGTCACCAATGAGCCTCTTAGCTCTGCGTTCCACCGAGTCAAGCGCGGCAAGCTGATACTTAGCTGAGCCATCCCAAAGGTGGCTGCAATACTCCATGCAGGATCGGACTTGTGCTTTATAAAGAGTCAAAAGCTGCTCAGGCTTGAAGTATCGCTTCACCCTATTTAGGATGCCCAGCTTTTTGGCCGCAGTTTGGGCTTTGCACTCAATGGTGGCGCCGAAGTTGAGACTGGATGACAGCTCCATGCCTAGGAGCTCGAGCCGATCAGTCACTGGAATAGATGCACCCCGAAAAATAGGAGTTTGGTTGAAACATCTCCTTTTTGCGGTAAAGAGACACGCCTGTGTTTTAGTGGCGTTAAAAGAGACCAGATTGTCGTCACCCCACTGGGAGACAAGGCTTAAGGTCAAATTTGTCCGCTCTACCATGGCCTCTCTCAAGGAACGAACTTCATCTCCGCTGGTTGTGGCGCCGGACAAGTATCTCTCTGTAACCGTACTGTCATCTGCGTACCCAACAATACCAGGCTGAAGTAGGTCATTGATGTGCAGCAGGAAAAGAGTTGCAGAGAGAACAGACCCCTGAGGAACACCGGCATCAATAGCCATGAGCTCAGAGGAGCAGCCGTCAACAACTACTCGGATCGACCGTTCTCTAAGGAAGTCCGATATCCAGCTGCAAAAACCAGCTGGGATGCCATATGCAGGAAGCATGCTGAGCAGACTTGCGTGCCAGACCCTGTCAAAAGCCTTCGAGATATCGAGAGACACAGCAAGTGCTTCGCCGTGTCTCTCGATGGCTTCGCCCCAGTAGTGCGTGACATACACAAGAAGATCGCCAGTAGACCGTCCCCGCCGAAAGCCATATTGACGGTCACTGAGGAGATCATTGTCTTCAAGGTAAGTCAGCAACTTACTGTTCAATACCCTTTCCATAACCTTGCAAAGGATGGAGGTAATGGCGATTGGTCTGTAATGAGCAGGGACTAAAGGACTAAGGGACTAATTTCACTAAAAAGAGCAATCTGAATAAAACCACAAATAGATATAAGCTCAGCTGAGCTGAAACCTACTTCTTTCTTTATCTTTATTCAAAACGGGGAAACTCTTGGCCCAAATCTCACCTGATGGAAAGTGATGATTAGGCCGAAGATGGAAAAAAAAAAAAAAAATGAAAAATGAGAAAAGAACCGACGAAAAATTCCAATACTGGGGTGTCCAGAATCATGCCCTGGACCCATGGAAATCGTTTGTGCGTCGATGTCAGATACACGCGGTTTTAACATTAAGATTTCAGTAATAGGTATGGCAAAATCGCTTGAACAGCACGGAAATTTGGTTTTTACAAGGTCCGTATAGTAAACTACTCCACATGTAACCTGAATACTATCTAAAATAATATAGTAAGGAAAGATTAAGCAGTTGATGAGCTGTACGTACAGTGAAAGTTATTCTCGATGCGACATGATAGGTTATGAGGGTTGTATGTTTACCTGGATGCTGTATGGTTGCGTGGTTGCACGCCATAATCGCCATCACGGACTGCGAAATGTTCTGGAACTCCATAAGGCCTGACGAAGATCTGAAATATTTACGATTTAAATGTTAACAGATGACGTTTCACATTAATCCTTATACAACAAATGACAGACAACGCACAGTCGATACGAACTGTCGTAGGAAGCTGAAATTTGGCGTGAAGGTTCCTTGGAGCGTAGAGGATCACTAAGGAAGGATTTTCCGAAATTCCTATGAGAACGAGAAAAACCAGGATATGCGCGTACGAAGTCGCGGGAAAAAGCTTGTTATGGAATAAAATAAGTATATGTTAATTGCTTGCAATTTTCCGCAATTATTCATTTTCTAATATGTTGATTGTAATAAATCTTTATTTGATCATAATTTCTCGATATATTTTGAACAGATGGTTTTGAATACAATAAATGCCATCCGAATACAATAGTTGCCAGTACATCCGTGTCTTGAGAAAGTCGGAGCACAATCGCATCTGCAAAATGAAAAATACTTTGAACTTTCAAGTATTTTTTTCTCATACGATTATTCTCCTTATTGCTGAGGCAATACGAATCAATTGAGTTTACAATTTCACGCGGTATTTTACAATCTTGCGACATTTGTAATTATCCGGTTACATATATATTTAGCCTATACTGTTCTAGTGCTGAGCAAATGCCTCCCCAATATCTTTCATTTTAACCCGAGCCACTTCGAACCTTGCCATCAGCTACTATCCTGTCACTAGACAGGGACGCATGCTCTCACCTCTCGCTCTTGAGCGGGAACTTGGAGATGGTATGCGGGGGGGTAACTCCGTAGTCCTTGAATACTTGCAGCAGCTGCTCGTCCGACACATCGGGGGGCGTATTGAAGAAGTGCAGCACCTGGAATTGTGGAGTTACACGTTTAATTTATGATGTTCTTACAGAATAATTAGAACCACGCTTGCCACCAAACGACCATCGAACAACACATTACTAAAAGTCTGTAGAGATCGAGGGAACTGTATATAATGCCGTGGGCATATTGTTAAATTCCATGATGTGGCCAAGATTAGGGTTTGAGGTGTTTATTTCATGTAGCGGCTAACGATTTCATAAACTGGCCGACCACTCCATGTGATGGCCAATTTGGCTAAATATCAGCTGTTTCATACATTTTCATTGGCTAAATATTGCATTTTGTCAGCCGCGTCCGTAGGAGAATACCCTTCAGCGAATCCCTACACGTGGTCCCCGGGTGGTGCTAAACAGGTGACACTAACCGCCTCCGTGGTCTAGTGGTTAAACCACCTGATTCAGACCCAGAGGTCCTGGGTTCAATTCCCAGCGGGGGCTTTTTTGCTCGGTTTGGTTGGTGGTAGGACTTGTTCTAAGTCCGCCTGGCAAGCTACCACCATCATGTCTAAGTCTGTCGCCATAACAACAATGTTAACAGCATTGTTGTGTTCCGGCAGTTAGAGGTATGATAGCCAGTTCCTCTGTGTAAGAGGATTCCGGGTGAAACTCGCTTCCATCTTCGGCCTAATCATCACTTTCCATCAGGTGAGATTTGGGCCAAGAGTTTCCCCGTTTTGAATAAAAAAATAAAAAAAAAAAAACAGCTGATATTTTTTTCGAGATTTCGGAGTTTTGCCAAAACAAAAGTTGTTTATAATCATGTGTACTTTCACTGCCTAAGAGGTTGCTGGTGTTTTACAAATAACCCTGTATAACGCCTATGTTCTTCAATGTATTAGGATCAGTAAATGGCCACAAGTTATCTAGCTATCAAACTGGAAGGCCTGGAAGCTACGCAACGTGAAAATGATCAGGGGGGCTACTCTCTAAGCCCGAAGGCCGTAGTTTTGGGCGTTTTCTACTCCGTATCATCTACGGACTTACGATTATTCCCGACCCCGAACCGAAGAATGAATGACAGCATAATTTGACAGTACCTAACTGTCAAATCGTGTTAGGCTGTTAGATGAATCGGAATAGCCCGCAACTATGGCTGAATGAAACTACGGACTTCGGATCACAAAATCATGTTTTATCCACTCAATCTGTAAATCTTATAGGTTTTTTATGCATGGCCGCAGTAAATACATCTCTGCAAGTGGCGATTCTGATGGCTCCGATCTTCAGTGTTTGTGCGGCGTCTCTCCGCAATATACGGGCAACCCTTTCATCTTGCGCCGCATATAGGTACGTGTGACGATATTGTGACTGCGTCAACAAATGGTGTTACCTAAGCTGAATACTGGGTATTTTAAAAGCGAAATTTAGTTTGTTTATTGCGCATTCACGCCAAAATCGCTGAACCGATTTTGACGACTTTTTATAGCAAAATTCCATATTATCCGAAGCCGGAAAAGCTAGTCTTACATAGTGTTTATATGCCTAGAGGAATTGTGGTTATAAGCCTGGAGTAGGTAGGTGTTGTTAGTACACATAGGTAAGTACATAACTCTTTAAGTAAAGCATGTTACAGACGGCTAGAATCAAGCGTCTCATCCAAGATGACCTTGCTTGTTGCCATCCATCTCGACGATAGATCTATGCAATCCAAATTCAAACACGATTCGCGGATGTAAATCAAGCTTTACCACCAAGGTCACCTTGGAAGGGACGCTGGATAACATCGGTCCGGAACATTTTTAAAACTTACCTTAGAAGGCGGCTGTATTCTGTTCTTGTGTATGGAGGCAGGGGTCAAAAACCTGTTGTTCTTGTTGCCGACGTAGTCTTTGAACGAGGGGCTCTTGTCCGGCAGCGGGTACGGGTTCATCACCTCTGATAGGTACGCTTGTTTTGAGAAACTGGAAATTATAAAAGTTATCAGTAGTTTGTAGTAGGCATACAACTTGGGTCCCGCGCCTGACCGCTGCGGTCGTGTCAGATAATCGTCCCATGTGGGATCTCAAAAAAAGAGAGTCAGCAACAGCCCGAAAGGGCCGACGCCTGCCGGAGTCGCGGGATTATTCACAAGAGACACCGTGGCTCCGGAACACAAAGGGCAATGAAGAAATATGGATGGGTTTTAGTCAGTAGAAGTGTGACACTTCCTCCCGCTACACCCAGAGCGGGAGGAGTCATTGGATGATTTAACATCCCTTAAAAAAAAAAAAAAAAACGGAAAGCACATCACGCTACCCGTCACTGTCCAATTTTCCCAATCCTTGAACCCAATGCGTTAACGATAAAGATGATAATTAAATTTGACAGATTGTTGTGTGGTTAATATTACGAGCGCGCGCGGGAGGACGATCCTCTCGCTGCGCCGCTCCGCAGACGAAGGCGAGGTCGGAGAAGACGTCCTCTTCTCCCTCCTCGCGGTGGTGATGGGCGGGCGACAGGCGCGGGGGCGCCTCCGCCCGCATTGCACGCATCACCACCATCGACGGAGGTTCCCGGCCCTCCCCCAACGGGGGGGGGCGTGAAGGGCCCGCTGTGAAGGCGGGCGGTCGTCGGAGGTGGACTGGACCACCCCCACTAAGACGCTGCGGGAATTTCGGTGCTGGGTTGTTTTAGTGGGTATACCGGGCTTGCCCGGGGAGTCCCACATACCCCTCCCACTCCCCCGAGTGAGAGGGTATGCGTAACGCACTTTTTCCAAGCCGAAAAAAAAAAATGAAAAAAAAAAAAGTATACTTCGGCTTTCTTCGTTAATCTCCGTTGAGAATGACCAAGAATGCATTAGCTTTTTATATATGAGAATTGGCCTTTTAATGTGAATTCATCAAATGACTCCGTCCGCGCACGGAGCGGTAGGAGAAGTTGGAGTGTCAGACTCTTACTGACTAAAACCTATCAGTGTTCCTCCTTATGCTCTTTGCTCTCCAGGGCCGCGGTGACTCATTCGAAAAAAATCTGCAACTTTGGATTAGGGACCTCTAACTAGAGGAACGGTTTCAGTTAAAACTGGGACTGTATTGAGCTATACCTTCTTATTTTACAAGCTTTTATTTAACTTGCATAAATGTATGTTTGTCCCGGTAGAATCTTGCAACTGAGTTTTTAACCGATTATCTTTAACCGATTGCGCTGAAATTTGGTATTCACGCTTATTTTGGATGACAATGCATGCTCAACAATGTGACGTCATTCTAATTTCAATATGGCGGATCTTCCAAGATGGCGGACTAGTTTTTACAGTAGTACTAGAGTAGTTAACAGTATGGGCATCAAATGAAAGGGCTTGCTGAGGAGAACATCATCAGCGGCTTAGCCTTTTCCCAACTACATTGGGGTCGGCTTCTAGTCAAACTGGATTCAACTGTATTAACAGTATTTTACGTGGAGCGGCTGCCAACCAGACCTCCACAACCCAACTGGGTAACATGGTATTTCTTGGCAAGACGAGTCAGATTTACTGGAAGCCAGTCAATCTTAACAATCCATAATGACTGCCAAAGATCTACAAATGACAGCCGGGACGGCTTAACTTGCTATCCGAGGCACGGAGGATAACACGAAAACTAATACAATGTCACATTAAATCCAAAATATGGGAGACCATCCAAGATGTACAAAAGCTTGTTTTAAAAAAGTATATTTTTTTTCCATTAATTTATTTGCTTTCTAGCTGACCCGCGCAACTTCGTCTGCGCCACATTTTCCATTATTGCTCCTCTCCTTTTTGTCTTAGCGTGATGATATATAGCCTATAGCATTCCTCGATAAATGGGCTATCTAACACTGAAAGAATTTTTCAAATCGGACCAGTAGTTCCCGAGATTACCCTCTTCATACAAACTTACAAACAAATTTTACCTCTTTATAATATTAGTAGGTATAGATGAACTGTAGAAGTGTACTCACGCCAGCGTCAATGTGTAGTCTCCAACGGTCACATTGTTGAGGTTCTGCACACACCGCTCCACCGACACCCCGTCGCCCATCTGTACCATCGCCGTGCCTTCTTTGGTCTTCAGGAATTTTATCTGGAATAGTAACACTCGATATATAGAATCGATTAAATCAAACTGCTTAACCTTTTTTGCCTTAACTACTAGTTAAATTATCATTGGTCTTCAGAAATTGTATCTGGAATAGTAACGCTCAATATATAGAATCGATTACATCAAACCGCTTAACCTTTTTTGCCTTAACTACTGGTTAAATTATCTTTGGTCTTCAGGAATTTTATCTGGAATAGTAACACTCGATATATAGAATCGATTAAATCAACCTGCTTAACCTTTTTTGCCTTAACTACTAGTTAAATTATCATTGGTCTTCAGAAATTGTATCTGGAATAGTAACGCTCAATATATAGAATCGATTACATCAAACCGCTTAACCTTTTTTGCCTTAACTACTGGTTAAATTATCTTTGGTCTTCAGGAATTTTATCTGGAATAGTAACACTCGATATATAGAATCGATTAAATCAAACTGCTTAACCTTTTTTGCCTTAACTACTAGTTAAATTATCATTGGTCTTCAGAAATTGTATCTGGAATAGTAACGCTCAATATATAGAATCGATTACATCAAACCGCTTAACCTTTTTTGCCTTAACTACTGGTTAAATTATCTTTGGTCTTCAGGAATTTTATCTGGAATAGTAACACTCGATATATAGAATCGATTAAATCAAACTGCTTAACCTTTTTTGCCTTAACTACTGGTTCAATTATCTTTGGTGTTCAGGAATTTTATCTGGAATAGGTACACTCGATATATAGAATCGATTAAATCAAACTGCCTAACCTTTTTTGCCTTAACTACTGGTTAAATTATCATTGGTCTTCAGGAATTTTATCTGGAATAGTAACACTCGATATATAGAATCGATTAAATCAAACTGCTTAACCGTTTTTGCCTTAATTACTGGTTAAATTAATTAATACTAGATACCCGCGGCTTCGCCCGCTTTTTTTTAATACAAAGTATCCTTTGTTACTTCTAATACCTCCAAGAATATGTGTACAAAGTTTAATGATGATCAGGTAAGTAGTTTTCGCGTGAAAGCGTAACAAACAAACTTACATTCACATTTACAACATTAAGTAGGGATGTCATTTAAATTAGTTTGTATACAAAAACCTAAGCACGACAGGTAAAAAAAAAACACTTTAAAACTTGACTAGCTTTTAACATAGGGCTATATTTAACCTAAGTGTTTATTGTATGGTTTAAAACACAAAACAGATAAAGGAGGGAAGGGCCTTGTGGGCGTGGCAGGCGTACCGCAAATATATGAGCAAACGCTCATATGTCGACAAAGTTTGATTCACCGGCCAACAATCGCGCTCATATTGTGACAGCTTACGAAGCTCCACAAAAATAAAAATTATGACATCATGCACTATTATAACATGTCGGAAAAGAAGTCAAGTGTGTGGTGTGGCTTGAAAAGGGATTTCTTTTCATCGGTATGTCCAAAAACCAACACAAGTGACCTCTTTTGCTAGTCCTGTTAGTAAGAAATGTGTATCTATAGTACCCTTCACGGAACATATAGAACGCGTTTCAGTACCACAAAACATTACACGACAGCGGCTTTTTATCGCTAAAATACAATATCGCTAAAAGGCATCTTTTACTTAAAAGGAGGCCCTAATCTCAAATTTGTTGTACTTAAGGTTATCAAATAAAGTATTTTAAAAAAAAAAGAAAAAACATCGTCCAAGCGAAATTTCTCGTTAGTTTCATATTCCACGTATGTTACTTTGAGTCGATTGAATTTGAGATTATTTGTTGTTGATAACTAACTTAGTAAAAGTTCTATATAATTTACAAAATCTATTGTTTTGTGTCGAATACTTTATACTTTAAATTTCGGTAAGGCGCGTTTTGCAATCGACATTGTTAAAATAAATAACTATGACAACAACAAACAATACCATTAGAGATAAAAGCAATACAATTTGACAAAAAAAAATCACATCTATTACCATTGGTAAACTTAATTACGTACGCTTTTAATTCAGCTCAACTAAGTTAGGTCATACTTACTCTAACAACGTTTCCGTAGAGGCAGCACAAGTTGAAGAGTCGATCAGCGTTCACCGTCTGCGGATCCAGTCCGTATACCATCATGACGGCACCTTGCTGTGGAGGACCGCCCTGCGCCAGCAGGGGACACTTTAGTGGCATCAGACAACACAAGGGAACACTTTAAATGTTAATCCACACACATCTCAACGTGCCCGGGACCTACACAGACCGTGTTCTGTCAGAAAATACAACATGGAATAAAAATCTTTTATACAAAAAATTATAACCAACTTCCAAAAAAAAAACCTTCAAAGTATAAAATAACCTTAATTTCGGAAGTCGGTGTTTTGTATCTTCGTTTTTTAACACCGACTTCCGTTTTTTTTTTTGTAAAAAAGATTTTTATTGTTCACATTTAAGTGGTAATACTTGGATGACGTCGTTTACGCAGAAATTGAAATAAACAACATCATCTGCCTAGCTTTTTTCCCAACTACGTTGGGGTCGGCTTCCAGTCAAACCGGATTCAGATGAATACCAGTATTTTACGTGGAGCGGCTGCCTACCAGACCTCCACAACCCATTGAATTGAAATAAAAAACAATATTCATAAAATCAAAACTACTGAGCTAATCTGAATTAATTTTTATGGGCCCAAATGGCAAGTATGCCGCATCGAACTAAACAAGAATCACACAATTCGGAGCAGGAACTTTGGAGTAATCGGTGTACATACATTAAAAAAAATAGGTATCAGTCGAATTTTATTGAGAACCTCCTCCTTTTTTGGAAGTCGTTTAAAATGGGGTCTCCCTGATTCGTTCGTCCAAAATATGGCCCACTTGTTGGAGTGTCAAGTGCCCTTACACCTGCACTGCTTACTGCTGCTATACTGAGGACCTGATAAGTGCCACTGATACCCTGATACCGCTGTTAACGTGACCACTTACTGTGTACAAAATATTTAAAGGTCACCATGGACTCGAAAAAAAGAAGCTCAAAAAGGTATCGGTGCGTACACTTCATACTGCGTCCGTAACCGGGACCAGGTTGTGATCGTCGGATCACGTCCCGGAAGTGTGTGGCTTAACCTTAAATGTTAGTGGGAGTTGTATAACGTGTAGCGAACATTTATGGGTAAGTCAAGAGAGACTGCCAAGATACTCCAGCACACTCAATACTAAGCAATGATTATGGTCTATAATCATTGCTGAGTATTGAGTGTGCTAGTGAAAAGCTTTCAACTAAATTGTGGGTTGTAAAAGTATTTATTTGTCGGGAAGTGAATTTTCCTGTCTTTAAAAATAATATTGTAGGTTTGCAGAATCAATCAGAAAGTTAATAACTTAATATTAAAAGCACAGGGGATGCCACCCCCAATAGGGTTATAATTACCTGGTTCTGTGGCGGCATGTTGGGGTGGTGCATAGGCGGGGGTGGGACGAACCCCTCGCCGCCGTAGCCCTCTGGTCCGTAGCCGCGACCGTCACGCTGCAAAGAAGAGGATTACCATCAGAACATCAGCGGTTTCAATTAAAAAAAAATAACTGCCAAATCTTTTCTCAAGTATGTTCTTAGACTGCTGAGCAACAGTATTTTGCGTGGAGCGAGTGCCTATCTTACCTCCTAAAACAGTGGGAGATGAATTGGTATGACTGCAAGTTTCAGTTCACTAATAACCACTACTAGTACCTACTCACAGCCAACATCTCAACACTACCGCCAGACCTGGGTATCAACTCCAGGACATAATCCATCAGAGTTTATTATTACTTTTTGTAAAAAATTTGATATACACTTATCTGTTTTTGCCAGCTCACGCAAACGATTATTTAAACCCTTTTTACGTAAAAAAACTAAAATCGCCAAAATGTCAGTTAGGAGTTCATGTCACTTCACCGTCGATATCCTTGTTATTTTTCAGTCAAAGGATAGTAAGTTGGTACATTATGGTATAGACGTATATCTATAGCTCTGACACAAAAATATTTGTCGAATAACATATTATGGCAATTACCAATGTCCTCAGATTTTACCTACGCATATATTTTACGACTGCCCTTTGCACGGAACACAAAACTTTAACCATCCAAGAAATCCAACAACAAGAAATCCAACAACAAGAAATAAATATTTTTCAGTCTTGTTAAACCAATACGAACATAGTCACAAAGTCCAGAAGACATTACGAGTTGGTTCCAAATCTCTTTATTCAAATGATTCGTTTCCCGTCTCATTTTGCACAACGATAACCGTACTACCATAAAATCTACATAATTTTCGCAGAACCAAGATTTTTCTGAAACATCAATTAAGGAAATGGAAATGGGCCTGTTGACGCCAATAAATGATTCGCGTTCAATAACGATGTCAATTAGTACGAAGCAATACCATTTCGACATTAATTACTTTCGATTTGGCTTCGAAGGTATTATGATAAGCAAAATTATTATTTAATTTCAACGTATATGATTAAAACGGAGTGTGAAACAGAAAGGCTGATCGTTTTCCATGGTATATTGATGACAACTAACTCTGATATCTAACTGCCAATTTTTCAAAAGCTTATTTTATGCAAACTGTTCACCATTTCATAAATTAAGTAAAAACAGCGCTAGCAATGGTTTTCAATAATCAGGGTTGACGTGGTTTCATTTAAAAGCTTTTTTATGGAAATTGAAAAACTGTATCATGCGTATGCTTATTAAGTTTCATTAGAATCGGATCATTAATTTATAAGAATAAGAATTTCCTGCTGGAGAATTTCCTGGGGTCTTTGAGTCGAAAGTTAATTCACTTTTGACCCCCAGGTTAATTACAGGCAAGCGTGTTTTAACCGTCGACAGCGATTCCCATGTGGTGAGATTGTCGTCAAATTCGAGCCTATTATTCCTACATCTTACTTTAATCCTACTAATATTACAAATGCGAAAGTTTGTGAGAACGCCTGAAAGGATCAGATTCATAAAATTTGCCACAGAGGCAGATTATAGTCTAGAATAACACATAGGCTACTTTTTACCCCGGGAGTGTGTTCCCTAGGGCAGAAGCTGGTATAATAATAATAAAAAAATAAGGATTTGCGAAATTGTATGAAATACCGTGAGGAGTTTACTTATAATAGGTTGATAATACATCAGAGAATGGTAATTACCGGATGATGTGGAGGTGGAGGCCCATGTCGATCTTTCATCATGCCCGGTGGCGGGGGCCCGCCGCTCCCGTATTCCATATCTGTGGAAAAGAAAATACATTCGTTAATATATAAACATACGAAATTAGAGACTACAACTAGGTTCCGCAAAGAGATGAATCAGAACAGAAATCATGGCGAATACAAGAGGCTGATAAGTCCTGAGGCTCTAGATCAATGCTATTCTACTAGCGAATGAATTTGTCAAAATGCCAAAAGATTAGGGATAGGATGAGACTCGTGACAATTCGACAAGAATTCTCACGAGTCCCATCCCTTATCTTTACTCGTGACTGAGAGAGAATTCTTCTTCTTCTCGTGAGAATTCTTGTCGAATTGTCACGAGTCCCATCCCATCCTTTGTCAATCCCATCCCACAATAGCACTGACAGAATAGAATTTCAATTATCTAGAGCCTCTAATCAGTAGGTGAAGTAGACTCCAATAGAAACCAATGCTCGATAGATATTGTAAACCAGTCTAAAAGATTTTTATTTAGAATCAACGGTTTTTTGAAAATCGATTTGAACTGTAATATTCTTGGCAGATGTCGTTTACTCTTTAATATTTATCAGATATCAACATCTGTCTAGCTAACCCTTTAAAACACTACGCCTGGTTCACCAAAAACACCAATCTTCATGGCTTGAAGAAATGTTAACCACAACCTGTTAAAAATTACTATAATACCGCAGACTTACACCATAAATGTCTTAAAAGCGTTTATTCCTCACAGGGACTTCCTCCATACAAACTACCAAGCTCTTTTTCTTGGAAATGAATGAATTTACGTAGGAAAGATATGATTTGTCACTTCTTATAGGAAACTTAAAATTCCTCTCTCTCTCTCTCTTGAAGTCTTTTTCGCAAATGTCCGTAACTATTTAGACCTGGCTATCTAGCGTGTGAATTAACGTAAAGATTAATTAAACCCAGTTCACTCATTTTCGAGAGTAAGAACTTGAACGTTTGTATGAAACACCTTGATGAGTAAACGTTGTTAAAACTAAGAAGGAACACGAATCTTCTTCACAAGAGTGCTTTCAAGATGCTGTGCCATTCTTCTATCAAACACACAAGTGCCATCGACATGCAGGGTAGGTATAAAATGAAAGTCGTGTGGGAATCAATGTATTTATTGTATAGATGTTTGACAATAATTTGAATGTACTTTAAGCTCTGTATGTAGGTACTAATGTCTATTTTACGTAGCTAAGAATATACTGGGTTATAAAAAAATAAGCGGGTTATAGTAACGAGTTTACAATAAAGAAATCTTAGCCACGTAAAATGATTAATTTAAGATATATTAAAATAGAAATATATAATGTCTTATCACGAGTAAGAGTATGTGTAGGTATGTACCTAGATATCTTATCATATACTTGTGTTAAACTATGTACTATCCATAAATTGTGTCGAATAAAATACTTAATATTAATGATACGATAAATAAATTAAAGTTTAATGATGTCAACTTTTATAAGTTGAAAATTAAATAAAAAATGTGGTGATTACAGAACATTCTCAAGTACAGTGTTTCTGTTACAATTACGTGGACACACAGACATATATTCTTGGGATAGCAAAATTAGTACTAACACAACATTTTAGTAGCCATCACTCAATCACACTTATTTGGAGATATTTTTTAAACAATATTTTATTATCCAACCAGGATTTTAAGAAGTTAATAGAATAAAGAGTATTGCCTTATGTAAGAAATATTTTTGGGATAATCTTCAAATAAGTCTGATAATTATCATTTTAACTTCTGTACAAAAAGGTTCCTTGCGTTCATTCGACATGCTCTTACGAAACCACAGCGCAGAAAGTTCTCACTAAACATCATGCGGTCGTCCATATAGGTACGTAGACAACAAAATGTCTAAGTCAAATTCGTGTAAGTTCAACAGGAAAGTTAGCATTTTTATAAATCCAAACGTGTTTTAGGTCCAATCAGGGTCTATACACACCGTTCTGCGAGTGTTCGCAGGAATGCTGGCTGTGTTGGCTGCAAGAGTCCTCGCTGCACGATCTGGTTGTAGGCGGAGCTGTGGTCGAGGCATCTGTCGACGAGCCGGAGAATCAATCCAAGTCTTTGGTGCTTTGTTCCGAGTGTGTCTTTGTTTTGTGTTGTTCTTGAGATAATCGTTTGTATAGTTTACGTTGTTAGAAGTGTGTGAAGTAGTAGTAAGAGGTATCGCGTCATTTGGTGAAATCTTGTTTTGTCTTCGGGTTAAGGTTGTAAAATGTGTTAAAAAAATACCAAAATATCACGTCGCAAAAATGTAAAATAAAGCTGAGAGTTTTAGTTAAGTAGTCACAAAACACGAACGGATAAGTTTAAAAACAAATTACCACCAATATTCGACGCACTGAAAATGTTCAAATTCCACATTAATGCATTTTATATTCCACATTAACCCCATTAACGGATATCAATAAACATTTTAAGGGGCGCCATTACGAGCGTAATTGTTTAAAAGCATTCGTTTTACGCGTGGTCGACGCATATATGTAACCGAAGTGTAATATAATAATATGTATTCGCTAATGTCAATTTGGTGTTCACTGCTTATGGTGTTGTTGTGAATGAGATTGTGTTTTAGATTAAAGAAAGAAAAAATAGTATGATTCTAAATTACCACTGCAATAAACATACTATTAATGAGAGATATTAAAGTGTAATATTAGCGAGCGAGTTTAGTTAACTCACAGCAATTCTCTATTACGAAGATTTTCTTCCTTTTTTCCAGTTAAATTATACCTTTATAAACTAACAAGAACCAGCCTTTATTAGTACCTCTATTATCTTTCCCTGGGTTCCCGTAGGCCGTTATTCAATCGTTAAAGAAAGGAAGCAGAGACAAGAAGGCAATCTGACTGAGCTCTAATGAAAACATAATGATTCTGGGCGTACGCCAAAATAAGTGTTAACGTTGTGGGAACATTTGCTTGCGATTATTCAACATTTTGTGTACTGGTAGGAGATGGTATGTTTTTTTTTTTTTGGTAAACAAAATATTGTGACCATAAGCTTATTAGCAAAAAATCGGGCTGCGGTGGCTGCGAAAATGTTTTCCACCCTATATTTTAAAATTTCAACATACAATATGACAGAATAAAAAGAAACCAATACAAACTATACAAGAATACCTGCAGCATATTTCAGGGAGGATTACAAAATGCCGTCGAACCGAATGATTTAACAGGAATATTATTATTTTTTCAGTACGAGGCATTTGTGTCAGTTATTTTTTTTTATAAATTTGATTTCAGATAGAACTGTGCAACGACAGATTATCTAGTACCTATTGAACTGATGAAAAATGTAGTTTAGAAATAAATAAGATTTCAGGTCAGCCTGTATTCTATCGACATTTTGAAAATATTACATTTAGGAAGACTACTATTAGAATGAAAAAACTCCTAATATAGCTTAACTATAATAAAATAACTATTAATGCCCGCTTTGAGGTTTTTATCGATCGTTTATCTGTCCGTTAACGTTATTTGTCATAACGCCATTGATTGGTTGATTGGTGGGTTGGTATATAAACCACCGATAAGGTACCTCAGGAATCGGGAATAAATTTAAGGGCTTGACCGATTTAAGATTTTTGTATTTTGACAAATACAAAAATCTTAAATCGGTCAAGCCCTTTGCCAATTACAAATCGGTCGGGCGAGGTTTGAATGAAATTGTATATTGGGAAGTATGCTCCATTGCAAAACTGAGGCGCGTAGCTGGGTATCTATTAAACAAAACTATTCCAACATTTAAATCGAGCAACAAATAATATCCCCAGCTGAGCCCACCATACGAAATAAATGTTTACCATCACAGGTGGATGAAAAAGGGGAGAGAGGGTTGTACCCATCCATTTTTAAACGGTACACAAGCAGGTGTGAACGAAAAACGTTGCATCCATCCCCTATTTTAGTAGGGTTGCGTTAAACGAGGATAACACAAGGGTTATCGTAGACAGTGCAGCAAAATGCGTAAGTAAGTTATCTGATATTAAATTATGTGTGAAGATACGCACTATAAACGCCACAGGGATTTATCACCTGCAGTATTTTTGTCCGTTTTATGCCCGTGTTGGGCATATCTTTACAAATTAATTACAGTATGTTGAACGAATAAAACTCAAAACTTCTATACATAAAATTATTAATAAAATAGTCTAATGTAATATATTTTTTTCAAAATATTACGACTAGTCGTTTAGACGTGATGCTGATTTTAAAATCAGCTACTGAGCCGTATCTGCATCTCAATAAAAAAAATGGTCGAGCATTTCGCTAACTAGTCTACGCCTACCCTTAAATGAGCACAGGTATCTGTCTGCCCCTCTGTCAGTGAAACAATAAAACGAGATACAGAATTGAATTTTTCATTAGAACTGAGATTTCTGTTTGTTTTTTTTTTTTGTTTCTGAATACTCATCCTCGAATGTTGGAGTCGTATATCTGATTCAAGTAGAACCTTTTGGTTATCAGTGAGGTCTCAAGAGATTGACTTTAAAATGCAGTTCTCAGAGGTTGAGAACGAAAAGAAGTGGAAATAAATATGTATACTTTTCTCCAAACGGACAAATTACAAAATGTGCTGCTGGTTTTAGGGTTCCTAAATATCGTGAGAAAAAATTAGAGGATGAATGCATATGGATATAAGAATACGGACCAAACTCGATGGAAAATTATGAAAAAATAAGGGTTCCGTACGTAATTTTTATTATTTGTTGTTACAACGGCAATACAAATACACACTATGTGAAACTTTCAACTGTCTACCTCTTACGTTTCTAGAGATACAGACCGCTTATAGACAGACGGACAGACAGCGGAGGCTTTGTAATAGTGTTCCGTTAGTTACCCTTTGGGTACGGAACCCTAAAAAGAAGCCATGTTGTGTCGACCTCAAATAAATTGGTATAAGAGCAAGATATCGGTTCGAGGGTTGTTATTTATTTATTTATTACTAACTGATGCCTGCGACTTCGCCCGCCTTATTACATACTAAAACCTTCCTCGAGCTCTATCCATTGGTGAAAAGGGCATAAAAATCGATGCAGTCGTTTTTGAGTTTATCGCCAACAGACAGACAGACAGACGCGGCGGAGGACTTTGTTTTATAATATGAAGTGTTATACCTAATTGTACACCGATAATAACATAAAAGAAAACGACAATCTAAAACACATTATCGGAATAAAATACAAGTTCCTCAGATCGACGGGTTGGTTTTTTACTTGGGCTGAGGATAAGCATTGCCATACAACGTTACAATGCCTCCAGTCAAGAAATCATTGATGCCTTATTTTAATGTTTTTAAGTATATAAATACAAATAAATGGTTCTTCTGTAATTGATAGGGATGTCACCGGAAAATTGCAAACTCCGTTAGATTTTTATAAACCTACATAAGATTATAATTTCTCGATCTATTATGAACAAATAATTTTGAAAACCATAAATCCTATCCAAATTGTACATTTTCCATTATTGAATATATTGGAAAATGTTGTCTTATGGAGAAAAATGAGTTAGCTATTTAACGCGATATGTATAATAATTCCCGTTAGTATAACACCTGTTTATATTTTAAAAAACCTTTATATCATCGAGGAGCTCGTGGCTAAATAATAACAGCCGCACAGGACGATCTTCAAGGTTAAGCAACGCTTGCCGAGGTTGGTCTGTGGATGGGTGACCATCTTAACATACCGAGTTTCCTCCGTGCCTCGGAAAGCACGTTAAGCTGTTGGTCCCGGCTGTCATTTGGAGATCTTTGGCAGTCGTTACGGATAGTCAGAAGCCAGAAAATCTGACACCAGTCTTGCCAAGGAGTACCGTGTTACCCAGTTAATGGGTTGTAGAGGTCTGGTAGGCAGCCGCTCCACGTAAAATACTGGTATTCAGCTGAATCCGGTTTGACTCGAAGCCGACCCCAATATAGTTGGAAAAAGGCTAGGCAGATGATGAATATCATCGAACATTGGAATTGAATCATATAGATTACTGCGTTGGTACAGTGCTATGAAGGAAAGGTATTAAGTTATCAATCTCGATATATAATGAAAAAAATCCTTTTCTATTAATACTAGCCGTCCCACGCGGCTTCGCTCCCATCAACTGGCTACCCTGAAACTTTTCTTTCATAAGAAAATTTTCCTGACAACAACAAATACAACAAAAAAAGAATTAGCGAAATCGATTCAGCAGTTCTCGAGATTTGCGCTCAGCAACACATTCAGCGATTCGTTGTTTTATTTAGTCGTCGTCGTCGTCGTCGTTTCGTTGTTCATTTCGTTGTTTTCGTTGTTTTTTTTGTTGACCGCAAATAAACTCTTTTTCTTTCTTTCTTTCTTTCTTTCTTTCTTATATGCCATCCAAATTCAATAGTTTCCAATACATACGTGTCGAAAAAATAGTTTACAATTTCATGCGATATTTTACGGCGTTTGCTATTTGACATCAATAAGAGACGAAAACTAGATTCATTGTTCATCCTACACTATAATTCCCTCTTCCCTTCACATTTTCAAACTATAACAGTACCTCAGTATAAAGTACATATGCAAGAAAATCATTGAGGGCACGGTACGAGCGGGGCTGGCAGTTTATGAATTATTTAGAGCTAGCAACACCGGCGTAGGTAGGTACGCCAGTCCATGCCAGGGTTGCCACGGGTCGATTTCGTGTGCATTTTGTAGTCGTATGGTGGGCTTTGGTGGACATGTAGGAACATGGGCCTTAGTACCTATTCTATTTCTAAATTGGCGGTTATTTAATCAATAAATGCTATGTGGTTTTTGAGGTAATCTAAACTGAAGATTACCTATTCATAGTGCTATCTTATAGAACTTAATTTCACAGCTCAGCAGTTTCTGATCACTAAGTTATTATAATAATTCGCCAAAAAATATGACTTTGTCAAAACAAAGGCGGAAGTGGAACAGTGAAAACCACAACAGGGTGGAACTCAGTAAAAAAAATGAATTCTGTGTCCCCAAATAATACTCAAAAAATTAAAACGAAAGTTTTGTTTTAATCGCTTTATCTTGTTTAGAGAATACATTTTCTTGTTAGAAAACACACCACAAACAGCCCAGTTAGCATATAATCTAATTTCCACCAAAATACACGTCGCAATATCATGTTTAACAGTTACAGTCAGGGGTATTGCCAGCAACACTGCAGCATTTAAATTTTATCGTCTTGCAACCCTGGGCGTTATTGCAATTCCCGACGGTACGAAGCGTATCTCCCATTCCGCCGCCGGATTTCAACGGGGATGGACGCCTTTCACTCTCTCGCTTTTAAATGACGATGTTTATTTTTATCTGAGCTCGTTTTGAGGTCTTCTTTTGTACAGGTTTTTTTATAAAAAGCAAAGGATGTTTCAATTTGTTCAGTATGAAATTATAGGTACCTGTGTTGAAAGTCTTAGTTTTAATATAATTAACTATACAATTGACTGCCTGATATATGGATACTTTTCATGGACCTTTTCATGGAAATAGACCAGCAGCTTTGAGAAAAACTAAAGCATTAAATCTGACTCCAGTCTTGCCGAGAAGTACCGTGTTACCCAGTTAATGGTTTGTGGAGGTCTGGTTGGCAGCCGAAGACAGCTGTACGCTCCACGTAAAATACTGCCAGTATTTTACGTGGAGCATCCAGCTGAATCCGGTTTGAATGGAAGCCGACCGCAAATTAATTGAGAAAAGGCTAGGCAGATCATGATAATTATTGCCTAATGAGCTTGAAATCAGCACTTTTTAAAATATCTACAAAGTATCATGAAAATAATATATTTAATACTCCTAATAAAATACTTTTTATATACCTTTTCATGTCAGATCTCTGATACATCGTTTCAAAACGTTTTAAATCTCAAAAAGTACGGTTTTGAATTCAATTTCTAAGCCGAGGTAGGATTGAGCACCATTTTGTGAATCGTTTAAAACAAATTTCACTTTTATTCAGAACGCCTCATTTGGTAATATGTGATCTCCCATCTTTTATGCATGAAATTTTTCAATGCTGAGCAAATTTTCATGTTTCTCAGCAGGGTTTTACGATATTTTTATAGTGTAACGAGAAAATTTTCTTATTTTGTGATTCTTAGAGAACTTTTCTAAATTCTTCCTTGTTTTATATTAGGGATTCAAGTTTGTGTAGGTTTTTCAGTGTCTTATGTCTGTTAAATATCCTGGAAAAGACCTTCCATCCTTCTTCCTCTCTTTTCAGTTTATTGTTTTTTTTTTACCTAATTATTTGACAAGGTCGCGCTTGAGCACAAGCTCACCTAATGGAAAGCGATGATGACTGTGATCGACGACGATAGAACACGCCTGGCCAGGGGGGGGGGGGCTTGTAAAGCCATTTAAGTAGAATCATAATATTAATTGTACAACAATCTGTCAATTTTCAATTTCATCTTTATCCCTATATTATTAGGTACAAGGTTGATTGGGAAAAAATTACAGTGACGGGTAGCGTGCTGTTATTTCTGATTTTGTTTAAGTGGCCATTTTAGCACCGCAAAAGTAGCTTATTCACTCCTGACTTAAAGACCCCGAGGTATGTAGTCATCAGGAAAAACAAACAGGAAATTTAATTCCTTAGCCTGTATCATGTACCTACCCATTTTGAACGTATTCTCAAAAAACTGGCCAAGTGCGAGTCGGACTCCCGCACGAGGTTCCGTACCATTATCGTTTTATACGATTTATGACGTATTAAAAAAAACGACTTACTAGATCTCGTTCAAACCAATTTTCGCTGGTAGTTTACATACCTACAACATGTATTTTTTTTAGTTTAACCATTCTCTTATTAAAAGTCACAGGGGACACACACACATTTTACCACTTTGGAAGTGTCTCTCGCGCAAACTATTCAGTTTAAAAAGAAACATATCAGAAACCTCTATCATTTTCGAAGACCTATCCATAGATACGGACACGTATGGGTTTGATGAATAATTTTTTTTTGAGTTTCAGTTCTAAATATTGGGACTCCCGAAATTTATTGTATTTTTTCTATTTTGTGTGAAAACATTAATGCGGTTCACAGAATACATTTACTTACCAAGTTTCAACGGCATAGTTCTTATAGTTTCGGAGAAAAGTGGCTGTGACATACGGACGGACGGACAGACAGACAGACAAACAGACATGACGAATCTATAAGGGTTCCGTTTTTGCCATTTGGCTATCCGTAGCCAAATGGCAAAAACGGAACCCTAAAAATGTTTCAATTTTTTTTTTTGCTAAATCAATTTTAGGTTTATGTACCCAAAGAATAACCAACGAAACCCTATTGCTAAGCCTCCGCTGTTCGTCTGGGCGTCTGTCAGCGGGCTGTATCTCATGAACCATAATAGTTAGACACTTGAAATTTTCACAGATTGTGTATTTCTATAGCCACTATAAAACAAAAAAAAATAAAGTTTTGTTGTACGGAGCCTTTCGTGTGCGAGTCCGACTTGCAGTTGGCTTGTTTTTCAGTAAAATTAATGCTATTTCCAAACTAAATAACTAAGTTATACTACAACACTTAAAACTTACTCGAATGTTTAAAACAAATAGGTACCATCGGTATAAATATCACGAAAGATATTCAAAACCAAATGTTTTAAACGCGAAATTTGCAACCAAAAAGATGAATACACTAAGATATGTATACAAAACTCGTGAATTTTACAATTTTAGCACTTTCGTAGCATGAGAACGTTCACAGATATTTTGTGTGCATATTTTCATGCATTTTTTGTGGCATTTTGTTTACTTTTGTAGGTACACAATACATATTGTACTGAAGTTGGAATTGTGGAAACAAAGATACCGTGATTTTTTTAAACATTTTCTTGCTATTTAGGTGATTTCAGATCTTTAATATTTCCTGTGTTACCAAGGGAGTTCTTAAGAGTATCCGATTATTATTTGATGTGCCCGACAGGCCCATATTTGTTCTTTAACCATTTTAAACCATCTTTGTAATACATATGGAATGCAATAAATTATTCAGTATTGAGTAGAATACAAAAAAAAATACAACCGACTTCCAAAAAAAAAAAACTCTAAAGTAAAAAATAACTTTAATTTCGGAAGTCGGTGTCAAAATACTAAGAAACTAACAAAAACACCGAAGTCGGTTGTCAAGTATTATTTTGTAAAAAGTTTTTTATTTTTCACTTTTTAGTGGTACCTACTTATTTTTTTTTTTGGCAAAAAACCGTTTACCAGGTCAGCTAGTTAGATTATAATTTATCGCTATATAATTAACAAATAATTTTGAATACAATAAATCCTATCCAAATTCAACAGTTTTCAATGTCTCCATGTCTTATTGAGAACAATGTATATAGTTTAATATATATAGTTTGCTATTTCACGCGATATTTTACAATCTTAAGGCATCTGCAACTATTCAGTGACAATATATAAAACTTCTCTATAATAATATTATCTATCATAATCATTGTCCTATCCTTGTCCCGGGTGACTCTCACCCCCTGTTCCTCCATGTCATTTCTTGCACAATCTACACTTACTTTTGCCTTCCTCTCTCTTTACGACAGTCTAAATCTAGAAACGATTCGGTTCAAAATCAAACCTACCAAAATCAACTCATTCGAAGTTTCGCATAGAAATAAAGCCGCGGGAATTAGAAGCCTTAAACTTTGAGAAAGCTGGGAGCATCGACGGGTTCGGACACTTTCTGAGCAGTTCGATTACTGGACGTGTATTTGGAAGAGAGGACCGGTTACAAATCAGCGATAGCGGTGGATGAAGCGATTTCACCAATGAGTTTATCAAAAAGCAGAGACATTGTTCATAAATAGTCGAGTCGAAGTCATAGTAGCAAAGCAAAGTTTTAGGCTGAATATGAGACTGTTGACCACAAAAATGGTACGATGATTAGTATATTTATGTTAATACCTAAAGCATGAAATTTGCGATTCTGACATTTTTTTTTTTTTACTTTCCCGTGTCATCTCGCTATGGTCAAAATCTCAAGTTCGTGGATGTGTGTATTCTACCAATCCTAACTTTTGGCGCTCACAAGTCCACTTTTAGCATTCTACAAATCGTTGGTTGGCCGGAGAAAACAAGACGTAAAGAGAGCTGAAAAAATATTGGGGAAACTTTTGGCCAGCAGTGGGACAGCGTAAAAAATGTCTCAGCCATATACTGAACAATGTATTAACTGCCATCTGCGTAACAAAATATAATTACTTCCGTTTTTCGAAAATCGCTAATAGTTTGGCGTGTCCTAGCTCGCTGAAATAGAACTAAGTTTCATTGCTCAATGTTCAGGATTCATTGTTGAGTATTTGACGACAAAATGGCGCATGCAAGGGATCGATCATGCGGTCAAGGTTATTAGCGACGTCATTTATGACAGTAAGGGAACCTTAAGGTGATATTTATTACATAGACACAACATAGGTAAAACCGGTGTTTCAGAAGTGGTCATATTTAAAAGTGATGTTCTCATCAAATCCCTGGTTGAATATTGTCATCTCTGACCCAGACTTGAGTCACGAGCAAACCCACACAAAAAAAAAAAATTGTAAACGGTACAACGGCATCAAAGAGCTTGAAAAGTGTTTTTTTAGAACTATTTAGTCGTTTTCTGAAGTTCAGTTGTTTGATTTGAGTTTTTATTTGTCGGTTAATTTCATTTCTATTGCTATGGTTTCTAAGTGTACAACAGATACCTACTTCAATCACCCATAAATTTTAATATAACCATGCACTTCATTAAATGTACGAATACCTAGATTGTAGCGACCATTCAAATACCACATCTCATCTGTGTTAATTGGAGTGAGATATTAGGACTTAGTTCCAGGGCGTAGGCCTGACAACCTAAGGGCGGTTAAACGGTTGGTTAACGTAACATACGTACGTCAAAAAGTAACAATTACGGAAGATCTTTAACGATCGTTAAATAAGAAGCGTTGTTTCAAAACATTCTGGTATTAATTCCTGCTCATCCCAGTAGCTAAGTTATTGACACGGGTCCCACCTAAATAGCTTTTTTTGCTTGCCACCACTTATTTGTGTCATCAGAAGAACTGGTATTGAGGAACTCAAAAGATATTTCACAATATTGTTCTATTTGACGCAACTAACAACTTAACAGATGGTCTGAGCACTGGTTTTAACGTTACTTACGTTAAAACCAGTGCTCAGACCATCTGTTAACGTAAACGTTATATTTTACGTGCGTTAACGCAGACATTTTGTGAAACAACTCAATTTTTTGATTTAACGATAGTTAGCATCATTTTTAACGTTTCCGCATGCGTTAAGTGAACGTGAAACAACCCGCCCTAAAGGCTATCGTGAACTGAATTTTATAATTTCAGTCATTAATTATTTCATAACGATTGTCACCATGATTATGTAAACACTGAGCATATTGCACGTTCTTCTCCAAAGGATCTACTCTTTGGAACATGCAACTGCCACGCTGGAGATAAGGTCGGTGAGTGTGTTTTGCTGCAAAACAACTTGCTGCTCTTGTCACTAGCGCGGCAGAATTAGCTTCATCTATTTGACTGTCAGACCCGACTATTCAAAAGTCCCTGTAACTGGTCTATTTGAAATAAAGGAATTTTCAAAGTTAGAGTGCACAGGCTACTTCTGGGTAAGCACCCTCCATCGTAGACTTTGTCTCTGTCATCTTGATGTTAAATACTAGTATTCAGCTGTGTTCATCTGTGGTGTGATGTCACGTACTCGTGCATCAGCACGTCACGTATAGCACATAGTTTAAGTAAGATATGTTCATAGTTTTATTATAATAACATCACGCACGCACCATGTATATATATCGCTCTTAACAATTAAAGATGGTCTCAGACTTCAGTCTTCAGTCTTGAGCTGAGTCATGGAGAAGTACCCTTTATGGTGTTTACCTACTTAACCCCTCCTTCTCCCTACATCGCAATCGACTCCAACAAGAAAAGGCTAAGTGAAGCATCGTCTGAAGTCCTGAATCCAGACCCTATACCTACTACTTTGTACTACCAGGTTAGTGGAAAATCTGTCTTAGTATACAAGCTTTCCTCCTTGCTTATTTGTATAAAGAGTTATTTTCCGAATAGGTTCATTTCAGATTTAATCTTTAAAGAAACTCCGTGCTTGACTGGCTACACTTCGCGCTGAGCGACCTTCAATGAGCCAATATTGATTTTTTAAGCGCTGATTTATTTATTTGCTTCCTTTCTGAAGTTCTTTTAGGTGGAGACTAAAGACTCTTACAAATAGAAAAGTTGGGTAGTAATTCGTTATTTTGTTATAAGAAACAGCTTGAAGTTAAATTGTTTTTTTGAATTTCATATAGCTTGTAAGTTAAGCTGCTTTCAGACTACGCTATAATATATAGCATAAAACCGTATGGTGCGCGATATTGTTGCGCTATGAGCTATACAACTATATGCTATTATATTATAGCGTAGTCTGAAAGCAGCTTTAGGGTCAAGATTATATTTTAAGAGTCAAATCATAAAGTTTTGAAATTTAATTGTTTGTATAAGTAGCCGCTAAACAGCTCTATCTCTTAATGTACATTTATTTTAATGGTTTAGCCTTCAGGGTACCTAATTACCTATAAAGTTTTGAAATTTAATTTTTGTATAAGTAGCCGCATAACAGCTCTATCTCTTAATGTACATTACATTATTTTAATGGTTTAGCCTTCAGGGTACCTAATTACCTATAGAGCTTGATATCTCACTAGACAGAAACTTATATTTTTTATTTACCTCTTGAATCCCAATACTTCACGTGAATTTCTCATATTAACATATCCCAAAAACCGTCCGAAGTACAAGTTTTCCAACTATTTACCAGCACGGAGTTCAACTGAGCAGTGAAAAGTTCTAAAAAGTTTCACAAATCGTCTATCTTCTGACTGGATTGTCATAGTTTGCAGAATATTCGGCAAACTGAACAGGAGGGTCGGTTAAAATGTATGCTAGTTTTAGAATGGTGTTAGATGCAGTCCGCAAACCTATCACCGTCTATTGCGGCCATACGTATTTGTAGGCATTAAAATAATAAATCAGTAGTACTACTGCATCTGCTCCAACCGGGGATTATCCTCTGCTCCAACCGGGGATTATCCTCTGCTCCAACCGGGGATTGTCCTTGGGAATAAAGCTTGTGTGAAGTGATCCGATTGACAGCTCACTTTGTGATCACTTCACCCAAGCCTTCATTTCGACATGTTTACAGAATCGACTGGCTGAAGTAACGCTTGACTTCACGCGTTTCAACACTCTGTATCGTCTATTTTTTTACTTACGTGGCAAAATAAAATCTTAATATATACAAATCACGTGTCCCGTTGTCTGTCCGCGATGGACTCCTAAACTACTTAACCGATTTTAATCAAATTTGCACACCGTGTGCAGTTTGATCCAACTTGAAAGATAGGGTAGCTTACATCTCAATTTTTTGTTGCTTTCTAATTTCTTTCAGTTTTAGACAGTCCATTTATCGAGGAAGGCTATAGACTATACAACATCGCGCTACGACCAATAGGAGCAGGAGCATGAATGAACAACGTGACGCGGACGAAGTTGCGCGTAAAACCTAGTTCTTTATTACGATTATTATCATGACTTTATAGACACAACAGTGTCCGACATTCACGCAAGCGAAGGTGCCATACATAAGCTAGTCCAAGCTAAAAATATTTTTTTTTATAAAATTGATAGAACGTTACTCACTCATATGTTATTATTCTATTAAAAACTATCGCAGATATTTTCGACTGTTCGCCGCGTGAAAAGCTCTTGATTAAGGCTACGGTTTAGTTTGAAACTAGTTGGGCATCCCCGAAAGTTATACGTCAGCGTACTTATTCGTAGACAAATACTTGCGTTAGAGGTATGATTTGAGAAAAAATATGAGCATGTGTAGGTGTTGTGGCCCTTGATTGTGTGATGTTAAACAATGAGCTTTGCCAAAACTAAATCAAGATTATCGTATTACAAAAAGGATGTTCGCTTGGTTCGCTATAAAAACTTATTTTTTTGGTATCGCTTCAAAATAAATGGCGATTAGGTTATTTTTTTTCTCTATTAAATAACCTTTAGAAGTAAAGCACTTCCATGAAGCCAAAATCAATTTCGGAAGTACAATTTGAGAAACGTAGAAGTCACAATAGTGGCCATAACAATTTGAACAAAAACCTTGTGTCATTTACTGACCCATAGGAGTCGTCTCCACGAGCGAGACTCTATGAACGTGTCTCCTCACGGCGATATTAAAGCGGCGATTCGACGAGGGACAAAACGTAAACTCGCTCCGATTCTCTCGCTCGTGGAGATGGCCCCAAATTTGATGTTGCTTGAAGTTTTTTTGTGGACTCTGTACTTACCTACCACAGGCATTTTTTATCATAGAGTTAAAACAAATATTGATGGTAGTCGCGAACTACTATAGCACAGACTACAAATTTTGGAACAATGACGTATTATGGTTGGGTATCCAGTATGTACGAACCTCTTGCGAACCAGGTTCGAAAACGTATCCACTATGTGGAGCGTGCAGGAGCGTGAAGCGCAAGAGGTTCGCAGACTTAATGGATACCCCTCTTCATACGCTAATACCACGGCTCTAAACACAGTGCAAATTGTTTCGGCACTAGCGGGGAGGGGTTGCTATAAGATAGCGGTACGTAGTTACCTTCTTTTTATGTCGCCATTTTTAGTGCGGGCAACGCATCGCATACAGGGTTATTTAAGAGACATTGCGCATTTTCCTTCCATGCAATCTATAGTTAATTCATGAAAAAAAAATATAGAAGTATATAAAAAATGGCAACACTTTGTCGCGATTAAGTATGGAAAAGAGTCATTTCGATTGTTTTACTTTTGCTTGAAACATAGTAAAAGTAAAGCTAGACGAGCATATTTTTTTTGAGTTGTAAGTCGCGTAAAATTAGTCGGCGGTATTTACGCAGCATTTGATTTCATACTAAAGTCCTGTTTGTGCCACACGGCGACGCAAAATGAGTTGAACCTTTGTATGAAACCGAATTCCTCCGACTTATTTTATGCGACTCACAACTCACAAAATTACGCTCGTCTGGCTTCATCCTAAAACAAAAAAATGTGTCTGTTAATTTTAAATGATCTTGCTATACGTGGTATTCGCGCACTATCCCCGAAATAACCGTGTATATCATTGGGAAGGTATACTCCTTTCTTCAATGGGCATACTGAGGGTAAATTCTACAAATTTTTAAGCAATATTCGCATTCGTATTTTTGAAAAATTGCGACAGACATGCGAATGCGAACATCACTTAAAAATAGTAGAATTATCACTCTGTAAGTAGGTAGTATGTACTTACTGTAAGGCTGTGGCCTTCCACCGGTGTACTGTGGAGATTGTAGAAGTGGTGCGCTTCGCTGTACTGGTGGCACATCATCCGACACTGAGAACAACGGAGACATAAAGGTAAATATAATGTTGTTACCATCACAGTACTGTAGCGGACGGGATGCGAGCACAGGATCGGTCAGAGCAGAGGGTGTGTTATTGCTAGAGTGAAAGCTGTTTGTACGAGCTCCAGATACGACATATTTTGGTCAGCTGAACTAGATAAGCGTTTTGAACTTCAAAGAGAACATTTTTGATCAGGTGGCTGAAAGCTTTTTGTATTTCAGGGACATAAGAGTACACGCTTCTTGCCTATCAGTCCAGAGTGGGGGTCATTTGATGATTTCCTATTCACAAAACAGGAGGACATATTTTTAAACGGGCCTTTTTGTGACGTTTTAAGGTACCATCCTGACGGTACTGTGAACTGTAAATACTTATATAGACAAACGCAATAGCTCAAAGGAGTGTCAAAGTTTTTTTATGACTACAGTAGGCTCTCCTGTCTGGCTCGCACCCTTATAACATCTTAGCCAAGGGTTTACTACCCAACATTTCCATTTTTTCATTTGCAATTGCTTGCCCACTGCTGGGCAAAAGCCTCCCCAAAATCCTTCTGGCTATTCTTCTCCTGCGTCGTCTAGAGCCAGCGCTCATAGTATTATAGCATTCCTAATATTTCCTGTCATATAATAAAAGCAGGAGCCAGACCAGTCTACAAAAACAGCGTTACAACACAGCTTTCAATCTGACAACAACGAAAAAATAAAATAATAATTAACATACTGGTTTTAGGAGATTCTTGCTACACTGGAATCTGCATACTTTTGAAAAGGCTATGCTGTTTCTGATAGCAGGTTTTTGACGAATACATTTTACTTAGACCTTCTTCTTAGCGTGTCGATGACAAACTAAAGGAGAGGAACTCTCTGCCTGCGTCTGTGTTTCCGAACGCATACAACCCTTATCTCTTCAAAGTTAGAGTGAGCAGGCTGCTTATGGCTAAGCTCCCTCCATCGTCGACTTTGTCACTCACCTCTGACTTAGACTAGTCAAGAGCAAAACCATCTCATAACAAAAAGAAGTAAAACAGCCCAGACTTGTGCTTCGATTTGTATTTCCAGTATTTAGCTTCCATTCGTCTTTCGTTATCCTGATAAATGTATGGACACATTTAATTGTGACCTTTTCATGCGACCAGATACCTACTATTAGATTCCAGGTAAGATTCATGTTAGAATCACCAGAAATTTGTCTGACGACTGGTATATATAGCCAGGACAAAACAGAAAGGCCTGACTGCTAATTGACTCTCCAAATTGTGCCTGAATGAATGTACGCAGTAACTGTCAGATTGAAAAAAAAAAACATCTCAATATCACTCATTCATATGACAATGTCACCGGGATTTTGCACACACCGTTAGTTCAAAATAAATCTTGTGTGACTGCAAACCCTCTAGTAGCTCTACTCATAAGAAATAAACTATGTGCTAAACTACTGAACGTGGATGAAATTAATTGTCTTGAAACTTAGTTTATATTAGTTAGTAGTTAACTTAGTTTTATATAGAGTTTATAATCTAATCCAGATTTAACGATGCTTGCAATCGTCTGATGGCAACAAGTACCTATACAACTTTTACAAATCAAAACCGAATCTTAAGACAGACGCTTAAGGATTTCAAATGAGAGCATTTTATGAATACAGACTAAAACTGCTTGAAAACTGTACCAACCGAATTTAAAAGCAAATCGATGTTGCCATTAAAAGGTTTTCAATATCGCGAAAATGAATTCGAACACTCGTAAAGTTTTCGGAAATGAACGAGTTTAAGTGCAGTTTCAACAACATTTTCATTAAACTGGAGCTATGCATTGAAAACCTTTTAGTTTTTCATACAGCATAACTTGACTACCCCTCAAAATCACATTTAAAATATCAGTATATTTCAATGTATCACAATTTAGTTTGCTGGGTTAACGCATGAATTAAGCTAAATAGCACATGCAAATAAAAGTAAAGCAAGTAAAGCAAGTATTTTAGCAGTGTCAGTGAGGTAAGGAAATAGCATAGACGGTAAGTATTTAAAATTACAAATAAAGATTTAAATTAAAAAGCGTGTAATAACACGTAGTAATGTGAAGCTTTAAACAAACGGTTATTTTTTTAAAATCGATGAGACAGAATCTGACATCGGCAAAAGAAAATATCGTGTAAAAACCTGGATTGTCTGTTTTTTTACAATAGGCTAGTTTCCATCATCCACAAATTGCAAAACTATTTAGTCCGTCAGTTAGAGTATTGAAAAATAATGGACACGTATTTTTTGTTTTTGTAAATCAATGAATATTGACAAAGATAAAACGCATAAAAACTCGGGGTGGGGGGGCTCGTGACGTCACTAACCGCTAAAAATTATGCCACGGCGCGACATATTGAGAATTTTAAGTGTCGTAACTTCGTCAATTTAGGTTCCCGTTACAAAAGAAAAAATACGGGTCAAATATTTTTTGATAATCTAACTGACGGACTAATTAGATTTTTTCAGTAAACAAGCCTATTATCTATCTATATTAATCTCACCTGATGGAAATCAATGACTTGGTCGACAATGAGGAACGCCTGTTAGTATAAGGCTGGAATCACTATCTCGCCAGCAGCAAGAGTGGTAATGAATGCTTGTGCTTATGTATAAGAAGTGCTCTATGGGACAATAACAATCAGGTATTTTAATAAATAACAACTCACGTAAGATTCCTTGCCTCACTTCAATACCCACTCTAATACCACAGGGTGACATCCAAAAAGAATGCGAACACTTCATAATTGGTACATATGATCTTTTGTAATTCGCGTGGTAGAACACTGATTGGGCAGAAACCGCCCGGACGAGCGGCCGACGAGCCATCGAGCGAGTTGCTTGTACAGTGGTCGTAATAACTAATTCAATCGACTGGCAATCAATACTGTCTATGTTTGGACGTGGCCTTCGGTGGCGTGAGCAATGGAAGGGTGGCAGAAGGTGAAAATGTGTTACAACAAAGTTGGTGAAAGAAATTTTCAGAAAAGGAATTGACAGTATCCTTTTTTCTGTGTTTTAAAGGTTGAAAGAGACTGCTGAAGAAAAGTTTATGTTAGTCTGTCTGTCAAAGAAGTTTTTCTCGGAAATTGCTTTAAAAATTACAGATTCTTTTTGCATTAGACTTTAAAACACCATGGAAAGTTATTGCACTGTTTATAGTCATCAATACTAAGGAATTTTGCAAGACCTAGGAGACGCGTGGGTAGCCGATGGATGCGAGACGCAGAATTGGTTGTTGTGGCACTTGAAGCCTATGTCCGGCTGTGGACGCCTTTCGGCTGATATAATGAAGTATACATAAAAATCCATCAAGCCGGAATACAGAAATGCAGCTTGTGGTATCGGTGATAGAACTTCTATTAAACAAAAACCGGTCATTATCTATAAAAACAGCAAAAAACAAGTCTGTTGAATGGGAGCCCCCTTAAATATTTATTTTATTCTGTTTTTTAGTATATTTTGTTTCACCCTTTTGGGTCAACGGAACCCTAAAAATAGAACTTTTCTACACGACTTTTAAAATGGTTGTATTTCTGCATTTTCCTAAGCTGTGGGTGGCATTTAACCTGTGTTCTATGCATTGGATTCATGCATATTATAGTATAAATTAACTACCACGTGTCTGTCCTTACGTCAGACTACATACGGAAATTACTGTAAGAATTGATTTTTTAATGCGATTTGTATCACGTCCATTCAAAATAGTTTTTCAAATTTGTTAAATGGAAATTGAATGGAAAGATGTTTTTTCTTATGAAAAGGTAGTTGTAAGTGAGTCCGTCGCGGTCCCGAGGGATAAACAGTGGAAGCCTATTCGAAAGCCTTCGATGTCAGTCCGTCTGTATGCCGGCGGGCTGTATCTCATGAACAGTAATAGGTAGCCAGTTGAAATTTTCAGAGTGTAGGTACATTTTGGATGATTGGTAATTAAATGCGTTCTAGAGCTAATGTGCAACGACTTCATATTTTGACGTATCGTTATTTCACAGAAGCAGCCAGCAAAACATCTGGGTGTACAATCTTCTGCTTAACCCCTTTCTTTTTAGTGATGGGAAATCATCAAATGACTTCTACCGCTTTGGGCGGAGCGGGAGGGAGTGTCTGAGACTTTTACTGACTAAAACCCATCCATGTTCCTTCATTGCCCTTTGTGTTCCGGAGCCACGGTATCTCTTTCGAATAGTCCCGCAACTATGGTAGGCGTAGGCCCTTTCGGGCCCCACTGTGTGCTGACTCTCTTTGAGGCGTGCGTGGAACACGAACGCGCCGTCGACACGGCCTGTCGTCATAAGACGGACGGCAAGCTTCCCATAGCTCACCGTCCACAGGCCCGCGCCTACGGTGGCCGGGGGTCACCAGGTGGTCTCCGACGCCCGCGGCGGCCAGGACGAGAGGTTCTCTCCCTCTCCCATTCCGCCACCTCCTTCGCTAGCATGACTGCTTCGCAGAAGGAGGAAACGGCGTCCCATTCCGTCTCACTCCGGACCATGGATTGGACCAGAGCCGGACGCGAGAGGTCGTCGCCGATCGCCGCTTCGAGGACACGGCGCGGTACTCCGCCCTAGCGGGGCACTCCTGCACAGTGTGCTCCACCGTGTCCTTCGTCTGCTTAACCCCTTCGGAGGATACAGGCGTGACATTATGTGTTTTTATAGAGCAAGAAAGAAGTTATTTAACATATGGTAAAACAGCACTTTACTTACATGATTAAAAATGCATGGGTTTGTAGACGGACAACTTAAATCGGTGCATCGATTTTTCAAACTGTCAGTTTAAATTGAAACGACAATTTGTTCAATAATTTACACTGCAATTTAGTTGATCACTCGCAGCCGGTCTATTAGGCTGTGGTCGCACGGGTAAGAGGTGCCATGCGATGATGCAAGAAATAAATTATTGAAGTGGATTGTGCATGTGATGCGTCACCGTCAATGTGTGTGGAACGACCAGTTTTACCAGTGCGGCCGCAACCTTAAAGCTCGGATCGAAAGTAAAAATGTAAGTAAGTTTAAAAGCATTGCAGAACAGTACCTGCTTAGTTATACATTTAAAACAAAAGGATTCCATTAAAATATCAACTGATATGTTGTTTCAAATCACACTTCATGCCTGTAAATTCAGCCGTAAAATATAAAAACTAAAGCTAAAACTCACCGTGGTAGTGGGATGTGTCCGCAGTCGCCCATCGACAACCCACACCAGTGCCTTCCCTGCACATATAAAAGACGAACACACTCTTTATTTCTTTCTCAAAAAACTCAACAAAAGTTATCTATGGTCACCACGCGTAGCGTTAACGGTGCATGCCAATTTTATTACAGAAAAAAAGCTACAAAAAATAAACATAAAAATAAAAGACTTTTTTCGAAAGTTTGAAACATCGCTTTGTATATCGTGATTGAGACAAATGTGTCTGTGTTTTTTGATTTCTCTGTCTGTTTGTTCGGTGATCAAAACGATATACAAAATGTAAAGTTAAAATAATTCATATTTTTTTCAGAGTGTGTTTGTCATTAGTCTTATATGTGCATGAAAGATATTATCAATATAATAACATTAATATCATAAGCTGAGGTAGTACAATCGAAGTTGGAAGCTGACCGCTAATCGTCGCCGACTTTTAATGGCGCCACTTTTAATCATCCGACGCAATCGCGATCGCTAGTCTGCGACGCGCGCCTCTGTCAAATAGGTAATTTCAATCGCTCATGTTAGATTAAACAAAGTTTAATAGCAGATTGATACTTAAAATCTATCTAAATGATTAGACTGGAAGAAGTAGCTGAAAAGAATTAGAAGGTGTGATGAGATCTAATCTGCAATTAAACTTTGAAATGATTAGGAACAATCGCGGTTAAAAAAACATCATGCTGATTTTAGTTTTTCTTACTCCGCGATAATGTAGCAGTCAACTTAGAATTTTCAGAGAGTGTACTTATGTATGTTAGCAGTATATAAAACGGTATAGTGGATGGATGCATAAGAAAAATTTTGTATAATATAGCGTATAGTAAAGCTTGACTTGATGTATAACATTCAGATTTGAATACTTAAATATTGAAGCAAAGATGATGAATTTAAATTGCCTTTAGGAATTGATATTAATTTCAGGGATTTTTAGAACAGATCCACAAATTAGAAAGCGATTATGTGATCGAGCATTAAAATCGGCTGTCTATACTCTTTTGTTCGCTTGGCCTGCACACAGCTGTAAATTCAATTTTGCGAAATTATTTAATGTCAAACTTTAATTTAATCTCATACAATTAAAAAAATTAACTGAAATATGAAAACATTTTCATTATTCTTCGCAACATAACATGTTGATGAACGGGACCCATTTGACATTCAATTTGGATAATTATAAAAAATGTTGAGCTCGTTTCGCATTCCTTTTCGCACTATTGAAAAGATGACGTCCTTGCTGAAACGTTCTAGAGAAAGTGTGACACTAATAATGTTAATGTAATCTGTACGTACCAGAGTTGCTGAAGCCCATATGTTTCTGTGTTTCATGACCTGTTGAATATTATATTGTGTTCCGCGTAAAATATCGTAGGAACCTTATCAAAAGAAGCTTATACAAAAACAGCAAAACAGAAAAAAAAATGATTTATTATTCTCTGATAAAATTCCACGAAAATTATAGTTTTTAGTCTGTAGTGATGTCTTGTTGTGTTCCTATTAATTAAAACAAGAAATACATGCAAAGCAGACATAATATAAAGATTTTATTTATTAAAGCGTTCTCTACTTACAAATAACTCAAATAACTTCTCTCTCTTATTATTATTTTATTTTATTTTTATTTATATTTTTTTTTTATATATTATTTAGTATATATTAGCGACATATTTATATAGGCAATATTTATGTATTGTATGTTATATTTATAGTTTTATTGTTTTATTTTTAACTATTACACACGATGTCTACATCTCTTTTATTTGGTTCTCCTTTCGCAGGTATGCTGGAAGAGATTTCTTAAGAAATAAGCATCACCTTTGTACCTACTTTTCTGTTTCCTTTTTTTTTATTATTATTTACGTGTGTGTACATAAATTGTTAAATAAATAAATAAATAAATAAAAACAAATCAGGTTTAAGTACGTATACCTATGTGATAGAGCCACCCTATGTAACGTCTTCTGCTATCTTTTCTGTAACTTATATGGTACATAATAAAGAATGCTGTATATATTCTATCAAAACTAATTTATTATATTTAAGAAGTCATAGCTACTTTAATCCTTAAAAGTTAAAATAAGATTTGAGTTAGACACCTTGGCAGATGTTGCTCTACAGTCATTTTCAAAAATATCCATTTGCAAGACCGATAGTAAACAAGTTCAAAAAGCTAAGACAAAGTAACATACAAAATGAAACATTGACCAGCGGCAATTCTACAAATATTTAAACTACGATCATAAGTTATTTATTAATTTAGTAACATACGTACCTACAATAAATAGTTGAAAAAATTATAAGCGCGCTACATTATACCAGAAAGCGTACATATATTTATAGATGTCATTGATGTTAAAATTGGTAACATAATTACATTACATAATGGAATGCATACCTATTACTGATATTCAGCTGAATCCGGTTTGACTGGAAGCCGACCCCAATATAGTTGGGAAAAGGCTAGGCCGATATAGATAATGGAATGCATATAGTATTAATTGAATTTCTTTAAAATTTAAATAATAAACAAACACATAATAAACATACAAAAAATCCTCTGCACATGTCCATCTATTTACCTACACGAAGACGTTTTAACCCAAAGAGGTAACAAGAGCCCTCAACCCGTCAAACGCTGGGCTATTTCCTACCCCACTCGAGTTAACGCCGGCTATTTGTTGCCTAACCCTACATGTCCTATCAATCGGTCGCGGTTGAGATAACATTGTAGTGAGGTCAGTTAGATCACAGTTAATTTATATTCAAGCGCTGTGTTTGGTGGAGCATTTTCGATGGAAATATTTGAGTAAAACTTTTGTGTCGTTTTCATCTTCATATGTGTTTTGATAACCTGCAGTGCGATTCTGTATAGGTACATGTCCAAGTGAACCCTTCGGCGAAGTGAACGACAAGTGAGCTGTCAAACCATTTTGGGGGCCGAGTCACCCGCGTTCGTAGGAGAATACCCTTCAGCGAATCCCTACACGTGGTCCCCGGTGGTGCTAAACAGGTGACACTAACCGCCTCCGTGGTCTAGTGGTTATACCACCTGATTCAGACCCAGAGGTTCCGGGTTCGTTTCCCAGCGAGGGAAAATTTTTTGCTCGGTTTGGTTGGTGGTAAGACCTTTTCTAAGTCCGCCTGGCAAGCTACCACTATCATGTCTAAGTCTGTCGCCATAACAACAATGTTAACAGCATTGTTGTGTTCCGGCAGTTAGAGGTATGATAGCCAGTTCCTCTGTGTTTTGGAGGATTTCGGGTAAAGCTCGCTTCCATCTTCGGCCTATTCATCACTTTCCATCAGGTGAGATTTGGGCCAAGAGTTTCACCGTTTTGTATTAAAAAAAAAAACAGATAGAATGACAGCTCGCTTGTCGTTCACTCCACCCAAGTGAACAGGGTGAGATGTCGACAGAAAAGACCAGGGGCCCGAGTCTGCTATTTTTATAAATTTGTCATTCCGACACGATCCCATTGTCATGCCATTGTCATTTTGCTAAAAGTTCGTAATCTGCTAAATTCATAATCGCACGGTTACTGGTACGTCAGTGGCCGGTCACTGGCACGTCAATGATCTCGTAATAGAATTGCGGTAGGAATGCCGTATTGCCATTATTATAAAACCGAGCTAAATTTGAGCATTTATTCATGCCAGATTTTATTTATATTTAGTTTTACATATTAGTGAGAAGTTCGTAAATACTAAATCTGTCATTATGTACGAGATTACCATTCATATGGCTTTCTTTCAATGGCGTGTCAGTGATTGATCATTGGAATGTCATAATGACGCCATTATGATGCCATTATGTTAGTAGATTACCAAACTTGTCAAAATCAACCATTTTGAAATCAGTGATCGACCATTCTGACACTATTGTAATAGCAGACTCGGGCCCCAGCTGTATTGGTTGCACATAAATTCTAAAAGACAAAAAAAAAATGTAAGTAGGTATTATTTTTTGCCTCTGTAAATTATCGACAAGATATTTAAACACTACGACTATTTGACGAAATCGAGTCGAAGACATTCTGTCTTATAATTTCAATAAGTAAAGTCCAAATAAATGATTAAAAAAATAAGTAAAAATGACTGACAGCTGTCAAATTATAATATTAGCTCAACCAACTACAACAAAACTAACAAATCAAAAATCCGATACGAACAAATATCGAATATCAGATTGATTGGATATCTAAAAGGAATCATAAAATACTTATATCAGTGCATGAATACGACACCCCATTTTTTTGCCGTTGTTACTGACCCCATTTTTATTGTCAATACCGTAAGTGTAACTCAATTCTTAATACAAAGATGTAGTTGAATATGAGCAGAGAAAAAGGAAGGACTTCGGATTAGCTAACTGCCGTTTTTTATAGTAGGTATTTTTTTTTGGGTAGAATGCACCTTTTCTATATTAAATTTGAAAGTACCAAAACGCGCAAAACCATAGGGGCTGAAAAAAAAATCGCCAAAACTTTCTTTCGGGATTGGTGGGATAGTGGGAGTATTAAGGGTGGGGAAGATTACGTGGCGACTCTATATAAGCTTTTAATCTAAATTAAGGTCAGGGGCATTTTCAAGGTCAAGGTCAAACTCGTAAAGGTCAAGGTCAAACACTTCAAGGTGAAAATATGCCTAAAATCGTAGAATATTGCCCTCTATCAAACTCCAACGTCAAGAATATACTCAAGGTCATACTCGAACCTCTCAAAAATGTTAATTTGAAAGAAAATGTCGACGGAGCCCCGCTGCGCGGGGCTCCTACTTCTGAGTGGTTTATAAAAAAATAACCTCGAAGGGGATGGCGGGGTCTATTCGCTCGCTTCGCTCGCTCACTCGACCCCGCCATCCCCTTCTAACCTAACCTATCCGAGTCGGGGTGCCCCCAGGTCCAGAGCTCGCTCCGCTCGCTCTTGCACAACACTCGAAGACGCGATCCTTGGTGTAGTACGCACAAGTGGCTCACTTGAGTCCAACAATTGCACAACACTTAGCACTTCGGGATCGCGAGATGACGTATCAGAAGCCGGGGACTTCGGAGACGCCATGGTGTCATTCAATCGTTGAAACAAACGGGAGTACGATAGACGCTCTCGTCTGTGAGTACAAACGATGAATGAATGACAACTGTCAAACATAAACGTCGCATACATCAAATATTTTGAAATTACGTTTCGTTACCCACAACCGCGAATTTTTTTATTTTCTTTATTTAATTAATTTTATTATTTGCTTTTTATTTGAAAACACAATACTTGCGCAACTATTTAAAAATAAAATAAAGTAAAAAACTATAATATTTAATAAAAAAAAACATTTAAATGTGTGGTCACTTAGTCTGACCGTAAAACGAAACGACCTTGGACCGATTTTTTTAAGTTATCTGTGGCAAATTATGTCATTTTTTCGTAAATAGGTTAGAGAAAACTGAATTTTTAGGATTTTTTTTCTCTAAAACTGTGTGGTTGCGCGCTATAAAACTTTGTGATAGTGTTCTACAAGAAGAGTACTCTACCCAAAAAAATAATCAAGCTCCAAACCCACAGTTGCTAAAACGAAGTTGAGCCGAGAAAAAAAAGATAAATAACGGTGAAGAAAGTAGTGGTAGCAAATACGTGTAAGTTGGTGTTTGAAAAAAATAAGTAAATATTAATCAGTCACTTTTTAACCGACTTCCCAAAAAGGAGGAGGTTATCAATTCGGTTGTTACCTCATAACTCCGACAATTATTATGAACCGATTTGAAAAATTTTTGTTTCTCTGATCTGAAAAGATATATGTACTTGCAGATTGGTCCCATTTAGATCATATCAAAATCGGTTACGAACTTTGGATTTTAAATCGAAATAGCTGGAATTTGATTATTTAGATGATTCTTTGATAATCGAAATTGCTTATTTTGCTTTTCTGCGATTTTGTAGTGGTGTTGTTAGGTGTGGGGCACCACTAAAAAGTGAAAAATAAAAAACTGTTTTACAAAAAAAAAATACAACCGACTTCTAAAAAAAAACACTACCAAAGTAAAAAATAACTTTAATTTCGGAAGTCAGTGTCAAAATACGAAGAAAGTAACAAAAACACCGACTTCCGAAATTAAAGTTATTTTTTACTTTGGAATTTTTTTTCTTTTAGAAGTCGGTTGTATTTATTTTTTTGTAAAAAGTTTTTTTAGACAAACTGATTTTAAAAAAAAATTATCTTCATTCATATTTTTTGTTAAACGCGCTAATCTCAGAACTACTGGCACGAATTGAAATAAATCTTTTATGTTTGGTAGCCCATTTATCGCAAAACGCTATACTTAAGCTATAACATATATAACATCACGCTACAACCAATAGGAGCGGAGCATTAAAGAAAATGTGACGTAGACGAAGTTGCGCGGGTCAGCTAGTCACTACATAATTAAAACAAAGTCCTCCGCCGCGTCTGTCTGTCTGTCTGTTCGCGATAACATCAAAAACGACAGCACCGATTTTCATGCTGTTTTCACCAACAGATAAAGTGGTTCTTGTGGAAGGTTTTAGTATATAATGAGTCAAGCAGGCAAAGCCGCGGGTATTAAATAAGTTGAATGATTTAAGAATTCTTCCTATGTAAAGTTGTTACCGATATTTTGGTTTTTAACTAAGGAATAACTCAAATGGCTACTTTACATTCCGGTACTACCTGCTTTGATGTAGGTTTATTTATAGTGTTTTTTTTTGGCCACCGTACCTGTGTACCCGTTACTGTCAACGGTACGAGCAATATCAATCGTCACATTTTTTTTATGTGACATGATAAGGACGTAGGTGATGGAATTACTTCACACATCCTTAATAGTTAGGGTTGTCCAAGGACCCGCGGGCGTCGGAGGCCACCTGGTGACCTCCGGCCACCGCAGGTGCGGGCGTGTGGACGGCGAGCTATGGGTGGCTCGCCATCCGTCCGTCTAGTGACGACAGGCCGTGTCGACGGCGAGTTAGTGTTCCACGCGCGCCTCAAAGAGAGTCAGCACACAGAGGGGCCCGAAAGGGCCGACGTCTGCCGGAGTCGCGGGACTATTCGAAAGAGATACCGTGGCTCCGGAACACAAAGGGCAATGAAGAAACATGGATGGGTTTTAGTCAGTAGAAGTCTGACACTCCCTCCAGCTCCACCCAGAGCGCGAGGAGTCATTGGATGATTTCCCATACCTAAAAAAAAAAAAAGGTTTGTCCAAGGACCAAGTTTAATCAGAGAACATTGCGGTTCATACCGGATTATTGATAGATACATTCTAGATAGAAATCTACATGGGTAAATTTCGGTGTTTGGACTTTGCATCCAGGAACAAATTAATAATTGACTGATAGTTTTTGGGTCCCAGTGATACCAGACAAAGAAAGCACGAGCATTATTATAACGCTCGCTCTCGAACGTGTTCGTACGTGTACGTGTTCCTAAAACATTTCACACGTCTTCGATTTTTTGTTCTCAGACGATCCCGTTTCCTTACGGTTAATCACGATATTTTTCTTCAATGTTTTGAGAACAGTAGTAATAAAATACTTTTAACAGTCGAAAGTTAATGACTCAAATCAAAGAATTTAAGAAGAAGAAAGAAGAAAGAAAAAGAGTTTATTTGCGGTAAATATGACGCATACCAAAAATACACAAAAATTACAATTAAAGGTATTTATGAAAAATTAGGAAGATATGCGTCAAATCTGCGCAAAACGGCCATCTCTCAGCATAATGCTGGGACTCGTGTGCGAGACAGAGCCACAATTTCATCTCGTCCCCTCTATTCAAAACAAAAATCCACCCGCAAAATACTGGCAACCCTATATTTCATCAGGCTTGCTTGTCACCTTGAGGGCGATTTTCACTCGCTACTCCTGTATTGTACGTGACAAGGAAGAATTCACTAGATTGACTCAGGAGACGAAATTGAAGCAGCATCGTGTATGCAGCTTGTTTCTACTACCTTCAGGAATGGTACTAGCTGTTACGTGACTAAGTTAAGCTGGTAAGTATAGTGAATTTTGTTAAGTAAGTGGCAAAAGATTCAAGTATTAGTTTTTTTTTGTTTGTTTGTTGTACACCTACCACAGTGTAGTCTTTTTAACCGAAAGGTTGACTGGTAGAGAATGCCTTGTTGCAATAAGTCCGCCCATGTACCACTATTGTGCATAAAGGTTAAATCTATACTAATATTATAAAGAGGTAACATTTGTTTGTAAGTTTGTATGTAGGGGGTAATCTCGGAAACTACTGGTCCGATTTGAAAAATTCTTTCAGTATTAGATAGCCCATGTATCGAGGAAGGATATTGGCTACATATCATCACGCTAAGATCAAAAGGAGTCGAGCATTCATTGAAAATGTGACGCAGACGAAGTTGCGTGGGTCAGCTAGTAAATAAATAAAAGACTAAATTTTTAGGTTTCCATAGTCAACAAGGAAGCTTTATACTCTCGCCCTGTCTCTTATTCGTCTGTCCGCGATTTAGCTCAGAGACGCTTAGCACAAAAAAGTTGGAATTTGAAATGGATAAAATAGAATTCTGAAAAAATATCCCTAGATACTTTTGATGTGTGTAATTGGAGAAGCAGATGACGTATAACTACGGAACCATACACTGCGCATGGTCGGTTTTATAATGTATTATTTTATGATTTATTATCCCCGAACAGAGAAGACAGTGCTGTAAGTTTGTTTGTTGGAATGCCTATTCACTTTTACTTTGGTGGGTTTTTTGACGTATCCACTCTAACCAATCTAAGATATAGCCATCGACACGAAAAGAACATAAGTTTGGCGTGTTTATCTATGAGATCGTATCTCCTAAACGGATGAACCGATTTAAATTTTCTTTTTGATCCGATGAGGCTGGTGTTTTCAAGTTAAGAGTCCTATTACGAATCGTGAATGCTCGTTTGCAATAAACGAAGTTACGTTGGTCTGCGTTTGGAGTACATCTATAGTCCGCGAAACAATTTTGATATTTACTAGTTTGAATAGTATTATAGTTTATTTGAGCGCTCGCGCGAGACTGAGGAGCGTGCGCGCTGAATTGACGCAGAATATATAGTACTTTAATTTTATTTATTGTAATTTTGTTTTATTATATTGACAAACGAAAACTAATGAAACGTATTCATTGTAGATTGAAATTTTATATCATGTTAATTTATTTGATAAAATTGTTTTTATTTGGAATATAATGGACGCTGAATCAAAACATTTCTGGCTTAAATTTGGCTTTCTTTACGTTTTTTTCCCTGAAAACTCAAGGAATTTAAAGAAATTCTAGAACTCCAATAAACAAGTAAAACATTCAACTTACCTTTTAGTAATTTCCGATTTTAAAAGAATCGATTGTAACAATGTGAATTTGACCGTCAAAGTTCCATCGCCGACATTTTTTCTTGCAAACTGAGTTCGTAAAATATTTATAGTAAATTACACGAAAAGAAAAATGAAAATGTGTAACTAACTTACAAGAAAGAGACTGGCACTATCGTTATTCATGATCAAATAATTAAAATATCTTACTGCTGCTGATAATTACAGCGTCAAAAATCATGAATTTCCGTAAAAAGGTAATAGGACTCTTAATGCTGTTAGAATATGATTTGGTCCGGAGTCCAATCTCTTAAAAAAAAAAAGACGCTTCCATTTTTATAAAAATATACATAAATGACAAAACCTTCGCTCAATAAACCCAAAGGCATTCTCGAACCCCAAAACACAGGTCAAAGACGCAAAGGTCCTAAGAAAACAATAATTCTCTACATTTAACCCTTAAAAAGTGACGAGGGGTCGAGTTACTACATCGTCGCATGGGGCGACCTCAAATAAATAATACCATTAGGAAATGAGGTAAGGCACCCTCAGGGATGGATCGTAATGAATATAAATTGAGTGTCTTATCGGTGCGGACTTACTCAGAAGTGAGACGGGCATTGCGTTTTTTAAAAGCAGAAGTGGGATACTGTTTTGATTACAATGTTGTTCAATGTTAAACTTTTAAAAACTATGTAGTTAGGAGAGTTTCCAAGATAGAATGGCAAAGTGCGCAAAATAATATTGTGCATTTTACAGAAGCAGGACAGAGTCTGGATGTGTGCCCTGTTAATGACAATTGACTTGCACACGCTGACTTAAATAGTAAGGGCAAAGCAAACCACACTTTTTTCTATTATAGTTGAAGATGTAGGAAAATCAATCATACAGTAGAGTTTAAAAGTGGCGCCAGTACAGAATCGCTTATCCTGATCTTGGTCATGTGAAGAGCTGGGATGAAACACATGTTACTAAAAGTAATGAATAGAAATGTGGATGAATAGAGAGGGAGAGGGGGGCCATAAAAGATGGATGGATTGCGTGAGAAGTGATATGAAAGAAAAGGGAGTTAGTGATAGAGTGAAGGCCGACAGGACAGAGTGGAAGAAAAAAAACGAGTTGCGCCGACCCTAAGTAACATGGGATAAGGGCAGGAAGATGATGTGATGATTTAAGAAAATCATACCGGCTAGTAAATGATATATGCTCTGCTACTCATAGAATCCAGGACGAGTTGCTAGTCAAATAAACACTTTAAAATTCAGGCGTGATTGTATGTTTATTTAGGAACATTTACTTATGTTTATTATTATGTATATAAATACCTCCGTTCGCTACTCAATTTGCTTACACTAGACAGCACGCAGTACAATTGGCCAGGATTCGATTCCTATCCGTAGGGAAATCAATGTGCTGTCTTTATTTGTTTCTGGTGACCTGAAGATTATTAAAGAAATCAATTGGACGAATATCCTATTCTAACATACATACAGACTCACAAACAACTAGACTAATAATTACGGCATTATGTTCAAACGTATATAAAAACAAAATTAATCATTGGGAATCAAAGAAAATATTCACATCGCTGTCAATGGCAAAAGAGCCCAGAACACTGGCAGCATTGCAGCGTTGAATAGCAATGCTGATTCTTTGGCCGAAGAAAAGCCCAGCTCTCTGGTCACGTGAACAGTCGACAAGTTGTTTGCTGATATCAATCAGCATTAGACGAATTCTTTTGCTAACTGAATATTCTGGGGTATATTTCTTCCCAATCGTTACTACTGGTCCGGGAAAAATACGGACTGTTTCTTACAAGCTTTATTTAGCTTGTCTTGTCAGTTAGTTAATATGAATGGGTCTCATTTTGCCACTGAATTTTAAAAAAGTTATCCAAAGCCAATTAAGCTGACATTACACATACACGTTTGGTTTTGATGATAATGCAAGGTTAGCTAAGTAAAATAATGTCAATATGGCGTATTTATTCATCCAATAAACGTTATCTGACTATTGAAGAATCTGAACCCTGCTAGGCAAAGGCTTTCCTCGATTCCTTCCAATTCTTACGGAAGAAATCCTTACGGGAGGTTAAAATTTCATTAAATAGGTACCCCTGCCTCCAACTCGTGCATAATAAAGAGTATTATATTCTATTCTATTCTATTCTATAAAACCTTCTCTGTAGGCTTTCAGAGCAAATCCTTAACTTCTTATCACTTTAACTCACAAGCAGGAAAACCGTGTTGATTTATTTTTAACTTTTCATTCAAAGTTTTCTCGCAAAAAACGCGTAGATTCGAGACGTTGTTTCATTATAAGTTTTAATAAGGCTGCCTTGGTTCATTATTGAAGTGTTTTTTTTTTTACTTTTAAAGATGGACGCTGATGGGCTTTTTTATAAATTATGGAAGGGCAGCTGTTAGTATGAAACTTCAAACGTCATTTAACCCTTTTTTCTAATGAGGCAACAGGAAGTAAAGATATTTAAGAAAGTTGGTTTATACTTTAGAGGATATGATCTATGACTCAGTTCTGCGAATAAAGAGTTAACAGAAGTGTTTTATTATGCCAAAGGAACTACCGGGATTAAAGCATCTGTCTTAGACTTAGTGTAATCTTAGTGTACCAAGTTTCGCCAAAACCCATTTAGCGGTTTAGACATGATCACCTACGAAACAGATAGACACATGTTTGCGTTTTGCGTTTAGCAATATAAAGGAAGGGCAATTTAAGATATCTATTAGGGCTGTCATCTCAGACGAGACTTACCTAAGGGAATATGATTTTGAATTTTGTATATCCAAATAAAATTATAATGAGCGAGCACATCTCGTTTCAACAGATCCTTTAATATTAACAGCATTGTCAGACTTACAATTTCACAAACGAGAGGTCCCACGCTGGGCGCCAATAACGCTTCCCCGATTTCCTTCCATCGTTTTGTTTGCAGAAATATTTAATTTTAATTAAAAGCGAATGCTCCACCACCCCGGTTTGTTATTCTTCACACGTATGTGTTAATTACCATGCTTCTGAGGAATTCCATTCCGGTCGGGTAATTTGATCTGTGATTTTTGTTTCGTTTTTTAATATGAAGGTAGTAACGCTACTACGCTGCTGAGTATAACATTGGGCTTACTATTTCGATGAAACTGTTGATGATTACAATGTAGCAACATTTTATTGCGAACTTTTTGTAAATGAAATTAACGCTTACAGATTGTTTGAATCATTCTAATTTATACCTTATTTCAATACAATAAGAGTCTCATGCCAAAGCAAATTGCATTATCTAAAGCAATATTTAACAAAGGGTTCTCTGGCTAGGAAATTCCATTAAATAATAAATACCCTCCAACATTCAATATTCTCCAACTACCCACTTTCACATTACACCTTCTATCCCAGTTCCTACAGCACGGCAATTAATTAATTAAAGTCTATTTACAGAACAAATCTCGAATGTTGGTACAAAACAACAGAGAAGGGTTTCGCCATATAATTGAATAAAATATTGAGGATAGTGGGAGTCAATATCGACCTCGAGCCGTTGCGCCATGAATACTAACAAATGCGACATACGAGCTAGAAGAATGGTTAGCAGATTGACCCGCAAATATCTAGTCCATCGTTCTTCAGAAACGTTTACTTGATAGTTCCTCGGAATGCACGTTAAGCTGTTGCTCCCATTTGTCATTGAACACCTTTGACTGTCGGTACGGGTAGTCAGAAGCCAGAAAATCTGACACCTGTCTTGCCAAATCTATACTAATATTATAAAGAGGTCTATACCATAATATATAATATAATATTATAAAGAGGTAACATCTGTTTGTAAGTTTGTATGTAGGAGGTAATCTCAAGAACTACGGGTCCGATTTGAAAAATTCTTTCAGTGTTAGATAGGCCATTTATCGAGGAAGGTTATAAGCTATATTTCATCACGCTAAGACAAATAGGAGCGGAGCATTAATGGAAAATGTGACGCAAACAAAGTTGCGCAGGTCAGCTAGCAGCTAGTTACTGGATTGTGAAGGTCAGACAAACAGTCAATTTATGTTGAATACCGGGATTCAGCTGCATCTGGTTTGACTGAAAGCCGATTCCTTACATAGTTGGGAAAAGGCTAGGAGGCAGATTGATTGGTCGCGGAAGCCGAGCTCAGATGGCTGAGCTCAGATGGTTGGTAGCCGTAGAAAAGATTTAAGAACTTGATTAATTGGATTGAAAATACCGGAAACTGGTCACTTCGGAGAAAAACGCGTGCCCGTACAGAGAAAGTCCTAGCGCGGTTGTTATCGATGTCACTGCCACAGTGAGCAGTCATTCCATCTTATTTGTATGGTGTGACAGCTCACTTGTCGTTCACTTCGCCTGAGTGTTTACTTTACTTTGACTAGAACTGTGTGTGTCTAACTGCTTGATTATATTCATTGCACCCGTATCCTTAACAAAATATTTTTGAGTATGACGGCTGTAAGAACAGGAGAAGACAAAGATTTCTTCGAAATACGATAAGAATAGCCATAGGTTGTGGAATACTAAGATGATGATTGAAAAAAATATATGGAAGAACAAGACATACTTCACTAACCCCACTCATAGATAAAGCCTGGAGAATGATCACCAACTAGAACTCTTGTTAATGGCCACAAAATAGAACCCTCCCAAAGTTCGTAATCTATAAACGGTTATTTGCCAAAAAAATATTTTAGGTATAAACGTTCAAATTATGTTTTTAGTCATGCCAGAAAAGATATTTCCGTAACTTTTGCTTTTGTGACTTTGGCATCTGATTTAAAGATATTGATTTTTCTCCATTAACAATTATAGAAGATGCATCGAAGAAAACTTGGCACAAACAAAATGATTTATCGATTGTTTTTAAAGTTGTAAGTTGCCCTGGCTTTTATCCAGTTCGATTCAAGGCAGGAAAATTGAAATTTGTTTGATTGAAACTCTTTATGCTCCAGAAGAACCAAATACCTTCTATAATTGTTGTAATAAGGCTTTTAATAATTTTTAGAAGAGTAGTATCTAGATGGTTTTTTCAATAGGAAGAAACCAATTCAGACCGAGCATTAGCTTCTGACTTATGTGAGATAAAACATTCTAAGTTTTGAATTTTCAAGAAAGCGTTTTGACAGAATTGAAGAAGAAGAAAACGTGTTGCACCCTCCCAACTAACAGGAGAACATTGTAGGAAAAAAGACGATGAACCAACAAGGCAGTATGTATCGCAATATTAGCGTCTGTGTCGCGTATATGGGAAAATGTTTTATATACGTCTATTTAGCCCTCACTACATGAATTTTCAGAGCAAACTGATGTTATTGGTTCACAACGAAAGATCGTTACTATAAATCATGATGTAAGTAATACTTACGATGACTGAACGCCAGTCGTCTCTGACTATGAAAACAATTCATTAGCTGATATCGTTTTATTTAGCAAATAATTCGCTTCCTCATCATCAGTATATTTCCTTCCCATCATTTGTTTAGTTCCTTAAACCATAATCCGTGAAGACCTCGATCCTGCTTGATGTTAAGCGATGGATGATACCTACAAAGAAGCGAGCGAGCCTGGAAGATGCCTATTTACTCTTTTTTTGGCACTTCAAAAGTTACTTCAGTTAGCTTAAAATTCAGATAAACAGTTTATCATCATCACGCCTGCCGAAAGTCATTGTACACTGTTGGACATCGACCTCCTTCAAGTGTCGCCACAACAACGGATCCTGTGCGTCTCGCATCCATCGGCTACCCCGCGACCCTCAACCTCAACCAGGTCGTCTGTTCACCTTGTGGAAGGCCGTTAAAAGCAGCTACATGGTTCCAAATACCATTCATAAATGAAACCTCAAAACTCACCGTTATCCAAGCTTTTATTCTCAGGATGACTGAGGGAGTGATAGATTTATACTGAATAAAACCCATCCGTTTTCGTACTTTGCGTTTTAGCGACACGATAACTCTTTTGAACATTTCTGTTACATTGCCATAGATTCCAAACTTACTTACGTTAGCCTCAAATCCTTACAAGCAGTTTCAGGTAGCTCTTAAATTAAATGCCAATAGCCTCAAGTCAATAAGTAATGTAAGTAAAGATTGGTCCGCAGTCTAACCAGATGCTCCGGAATAGCAGTATTTTCCTAAACTAGTGTGTACTGCCTACGAATGACTTGCTTTGTGTAAGAAACTTACAAGCAAAAAGATTTAGGGTATTACACCAATATCTGCTTATTTGGTTTTGTTAATATTTTTCCTCAACATGGAACCAGTTATTTATTTGTAGGAGAGTGTGTAAGAACCGTTCCATGTGGCGTTCCATTGTTTCTGCTTACACTAGGTAAACAGGCGATAGATTATGCTAAAAAAAATTGACATAATAATAAACAATATGAAAATCTATAAGTAACCTAATCTGAGAAATCTATATCCTTATCTTCCAAAGATATATTCTTAAATCTTTAAAGAATCTGACACATAATACTGCACGTGACCCAGTTGGCACTACGCACACAAAACAATAGCCAGCCATTACATAAAAAACAAAATGGCAGTTCCCGAGTCCCGGTCCCTCGTGACGTCATGGCCGCCATTAAACCGTTTGGCGGGAAACACACAATAGGGTCAGGATGGCCGTGCAATTTCCTTGGTCACCCCGACTCACCTTCCTACTACGACTACTATAGTAACGTAGCAGATAACATCTCTTTGAATTGCAAGTCATTCATTTAGTTTCTGCAGTTGGTAGGTAGTGATCGAGCGAATGAACGTTCGGTATTTGAAGTTTTTGAATAGTAGTTCATTCATTGGTGTTTGAATTGGGTGTTTTAGAGGGAACACGGCGTTTCTGTGTGGTCAAAGTTGGCACGACGCGCCATTTATGTAATAATTTATTTAGATATCATGCTGATATGTAGTATTTAGGTAATGAGAGCCAGGCAAAGGAAGCGTTTATGACGGATTGGTTGGAAAAGACAACACATCGAGAAGAGTGGAACGCTTTGGGGGAGACTTTTGATGACGATATTATTTTAACTAAAAAAAAAACGAGAGCAAGAATAAAACAACAGTCCGCTGGATGCGAGAAGCATAAACCCGGTCGGCATAGGATCCAATTGACGCTTTTCGGTTAAAATGACGATGACAATGAAAAACAAAGATTTTAATTGTTTTCCTGTTCTAGTTCGTAAATACCTAACCTCCAAATATCCGAAAACAGGTAAAAACGACGCACCAAGAAACATAACCAAAGAGAAGCAAGCTCAAAACCAATTGTCAAGTCCTTGGAATAATTCCAAGATGGTGTAGGAAATACACGCAGCTATCTCGAACATGGTTAAAGGTTTATCTAGCCTAGATATGTGAATTACTGCTTATAAGCTTTGGTTGTTGGAAAAGAGGAAATTTCGACCAGATAAGCGGCAGTGAAAAAAAAATAGTGAAATGTTGTGCTAAAGAGGCGGGAATAATAATAATATGTTGAAGTTTAAAGCCGACTTTTAAGCTACTTTCAAGTAATGCAAGGGCTGTACTTATGTTTATTTTTGTATTTAATTTTACAACTTCCCTATTTTTGAAAAAAAAAATACATAAGTGTAAACAATCCTAGTTAACTACCCTATTTTAGCACAATTATTTTAAAAGATAAATAGTAGCTAGTTTGACTACAGCTAGCAAACTTACGTTTGCTAGCATTATTTGTTATGAGTATAGTCGCTCAATTGACTAATGTCATGTTTATAAATTACTGGACTCTGTTTGCGGACGGTCATTCTGATACCAACCGTCGAGCCTGACAAATTTTCATAATAAGTGCAGTGTATGTAAAACTACTGTGTTATGTGTGATTTTGTTGAACAGTAAACTATAAATTTAAATGTGACTTGTTATTTTTAAACCTGGTGTTAGTGAAAGATTTTGGGTTCAATTACATAAGGATTTTACAATTTACCTTTTTAAAAATTGCGTTAATTTGTACAGTGTAGATAAGATGCCCTAAACTATTTAGTCTCCTGGACCCCATAGAAGCTCTTCTTTATAAAAATAAACTGTTATCTACATTTATGATAATACACTAAATAATTTTGTCAGATTATTGCACGGAAAGCCCACATTTTTAAGACAGCTTACTTAAAAGAGATTCACTCTCATGAACTTGCCTTCCATGTAGCTATAATTTTATTTTTCTCTGTTACTGGACTGTATGCCCCATGGGCTCTATAAACAGGAAATTACAGATTTTGATCATTTCGAGAACCTCGAGTTAGAACCTATGATTAAATAACAGCCAAGGCTAGATAGACGGACAGACATAACGAGACACGAGTAATCCTATAAGGGTTTGGTTTTAAATACGGATATTCGGTACCCTTAAAAGTGTTCACGTTGGCTTTCAAGTCTTAAAAAGACCCACACAAAGTGGGTAAAACAATTTAAATATTCAACGCAGAGCATAAATTCTGCTAACTACCCACTCGTAATTAATCATTTCAGAGTACAGTATTACTTCCGTCTTGAAGAAGAGAGAATTTTCATTAAGTTTAATTAATGAGCGCATGGTCCTTATCTTTAGAATTACTTTCAACAGGAGAGTCCTCTTGACACCTCATACAATTCTGAATGAACATGAGTGTATGAGCAGGCTCACTGAGTGATAACCTTGATATTTTTATTTTGTTTGAATTATCATTTTTATTTTAGAAGTTGCATTTTTGAATATTTCCAATATTGATCTTACTTGATTCTGGTTAAGGAAAAAATCTCGTTTCGTCTCCAGATTTAACCAATTAATTTGACTAGCCTTTTCCTAAGTATATTAGTGTCGGCTTCCAGTCTAATCAACTAGTCGCATTCCGGTATTGTACCAAGAGCCCTACCCCACCTACCAGGCCTGATACGATATACGAATACGCTATACCTTGGCAAGACTGATGGCAGAGTATTTGTGTTCTGACTACCTATAACGCTGTCAAAGATGTTCAAATGACAGCCGGGACCGGTTTGACCCGTGTGCGGCTGCTATGATTAAACCACGAGCTCTTCTCAAGCAAGAAAAACTGGCCAAGTGCGAATCGGACTCGCGTGCAAAGGGTTCCGAACAATTTAATTTTTTTAGCATGGTATTGTAACACTACAGACTTCTTATAAATTTTCCTGTAAATTTTAGGTATAGAATTATTACCTGCATTTATTTCAAACCTTTAGGCTTTCCGAGATAAGGGGGGCAGTGGTCAATTATGAAAAAGTTATGATTTAAACTCTCACAGTAAGCCTTTTCATTTGACCACACGATAAAAGGAGAATGCCCATTTTGTTAGGAGTTTTGGGCCCCTAAAAAACTTTGCATGTCACGATGGTTTTAACTTGGTTTCGTAGACCTAGAATTACCTTTCCATATCCTGAAATCGAATTTCAATTTTTCACCCTAGTTTAAGAGAAATCTTATATTTTCGGATGCTGAAATTGAGGATATAAAAACAAGTTTATTTTTGTTTTAAACATATTTGAAAACACTAAATAACTTTTTCTTCTATTTTATGTAGTTTAAGTACAAAGTGCGCTTATAAATATCAAGGGATAAGGGGCCGTGCCCTGCCGGCAGTCAGCGTTAAGTAGGCTGTACCCTCACAACTAGTAGATAGTGTTGTCAAAAACAAATACTTACCTACGACTAAAGCCTTAGATTAGAGGAGCTCATAGCTAAGTTACAAAGAAGGAAGACTCGACAGCTTCAAATTGTAACGAACAGAAGTACAACAACTGTAGATATGGAGGAATAATTCAACACGACGCAAAACTAACGGCACGAAACAATTTGTTTGATGCATTGATTTGACAGATAGATCTATCTAAGTGTGACCATGTAAAATATTTTGGAAATCGATTTACCAAATCGATTTGTAATAAATTATATTATTTACATAAAGATAATTATAAACGCTATTTAGGTATGAATAGGAGCTACTAAGCTGAGTACTAACCAAAATAATGTCTGTGGTACTAACTTTTGTTTTTTATAGAAAATAATCAGGTATGAATGTAGCGGAATATTTCTGACGGTAGGAAATAACATAATAAGAAATACATGATAATTATGTGGAAATATGGGCGGACACAGACGCTCCGGTTGCTCTTCCGATTGTCTGATCAGACTATCCAGACTAACCGGAGCGTCTGTTTCCGCCTTAGTTCTTCGCTATCGGACAGAGGACCTTCACATCATTTCAGGACGTACTTTAGCTTCAAGTACCGTAGAGCTAAGACCGCTAGAATATCCTGGTTATAATATTATGTCTGTACAATCTCTCAAATTATAATTCCTTCGTGTTTTTTTTAGTTACTTTTAGTGCTTTTATATTCTTTATTTCGGGAGAAAAGCTATTGTAGTCTATCTCCGGTCATGTTAGTCGGCGGATGACTAAAATATCAATAATTCCAATCGATTACAATTATTTAATTGAGATAGTCTGTCCTCTGGCAACATTCAGGTTAAGTTTTAATGGCGGAACTGATATAAATTCAATGAAATAAATATTAATTATGTTTTCCAATGCTAGGGTAAAAGAAATGTTGATAAAATTAGCTTGAACATGTAAAAATACGACTTGATTTTTGAGAAGTAAATAGTCTTGACACGGTACCAAAACTAAGGGGCCCATTGGTTGGCTTTCTCCTTTGAAAAACTTTTTTTTTACTTTCTTGTTTGACCCACAAAAGTGACCCCCATACTCAAAATTTATTTATTTACGTAATGCATTCGTGTTTGGGTCACAGAAGCTCATATATATACGAATTTTATCAGAATCAGTCCAGTAGATCCGAAGAAAACTGGCTGTGACAGACAGACAGACACCAGAGTGATCCTTTATTCACGGATGTTCGGAACCCTAAAAACAAACAACACATTTGATTAACCACACACAAGACAGCTCAAATCCTAACCATGATGACGACACAACTCAAACAAGACTGAACGTAAGCCCTCTACTACATCTTCAGTCCGAACATATTTCCTAGAACCAGAAACCTAGGTAGAATCATAAATAGGACATTTTTGGCAAGCGCTCTTGTTTACCGAATATCGCAACGTGGATGCACGATCAAAAATCAAATATTTGCTCAGCACTCGGTACTATTCCGATTTATTGTGCTATTATATATTTGTTTCGTAAATAGAGATTTTTTTTTTTAAAACGTTGCCCCACACTTGGAATTTCTCCTGTATCGTGGGAGCGTTTACAAACATACAAAGTCACATACACAAACAGCCAGACCCGTAACAACTATCTGTAGGCCATACAAATATTTGTTCCGTGCGGGAATCGAACCCACGACACAGGGCGCAGCAGCCGTTCGCTCAACCATTGCGCCAACCGTACCGTCAATTTGAGGCTGGAATGTGTAATTAATCAAGGGTTTAGTGTGTTTAGTGGTGGGGGTTCTCTGATCTCCAGTGTGTGTGGCGACACTCCGCAGTTCATGATCCATCTGTCGTCCTGCGTCGCATGTCCTGTCACTATACATGAGTGGACCTTATGGCTGCGTCAGCGAATGGTAGCTGAATACGAAGCCATACATAATAAGAAGAGCCGCACGGGTCAATCTTGAAGGATAAGCACACGCTTGGCGAATACAGACTATCCTGTTGGTCTCCGCTGTCATTAGTAGATCTTTGACGGCCGTTATTGGCAGTCAAAAACCAAAAAATCTGATAGGTACCTGTCCAGCCAAGAGGTTTCGTGTTATCCAGTGACTGGTTTGTGGAGGTCACCAGGTCTAGAAAGGCCACTTTAGCAGAATCATATAAGGATCATAATATTAACCACACAACAATCTGAAAAATTTCATTTTCATCTTTATCGCTAACGCATTAGGTTCAAGGTTGACTGGGAAAATTTGACATTGATGGGTAGCGTAATGTGCTTTCTGATTTTGCTAAGTGGCCTTTTTAAAGACGCTGGTAGGCTTTCGATTTATGTAAAATACTGGTGAATATCTGTACACATACGGTTTTTGCTGAAAACCAGCGCTGCTGACTGTTGGACTTGTCCATAGTCGCAGCATTATGCTGAGCAAAGACCGATTCTTGCTCGGATGCGACGCACAGCTTTAATCTTTATTCATGTTTTTCATGTAATGAACATTATCCATTTCTATGTGTATAATTGTTTATACTATGTTGTCAACTTGTCATGTCACTGTCAGTCGGTGCCGGATGTCACGGTCACTCCATAGACAATTGTAGAACTATGTTCTGGTGTGTCTGTGGTGTCACCACAGATATATTGATGTTCGGTCCTGACATTGGCAACAAAATGTATGATCGGTCTTTTTAGTATTTTTTTCTATTGACAAGTTTTCTTTAGTTTTCTTATACAGGGAAATTGAAAAAATACCCGAAACCTCTTAGGCAGTGAAAGTACACATGATTATAAGCAACTTTTGTTTTGGTAAAACTCCGAAATCTCGAAAAAAATATCAGCTGTTTCATACATTTTCATTGGCTAAATACTGCATTTTGTATGAAACAGCTGATATTTTTTTCGAGATTTCGGAGTTTTACCAAAACAAAAGTTGCTTATAATCATGTGTACTTTCACTGCCTAAGAGGTTTCGGGTATTTTTTCAATTTCCCTGTATATTTTGTTTTTAGTTGATAATTTATTTTCTTTGATTTTTAAGTTTTGGTGTGTCGCTTCTGGCGGAATAAATGCTTTCTTTCTTTTCTTTTTTCTTTCTTTATCCGATTAACAAACTGGATGGAGCTAAATAAGTACCAGTATTTCACATGGGGCGATTTTCTTTGTGACTTCTATAAGAAAGTCATTACCACGATAACCATTGTTAAGAATGGTCGCAGAATTTGAGAAATTGGTTTTTGCACTTAATCCTGAGTGCCAAATTCTATAAACTTTTATGTGACGTCGGATTCGCATGAAAGTCAAATCTGTCAAAAATTAATGGAAATTGAAGCTTTGTGCATGAGCCATGGCGGCCTCCGTACTAACCAGCCAACCTCCTCCCAGAAACAGATCCCAGTATTTTCAAGATATCTGTAAGCGAATTGAGTATCCCTATTGTTTTGCTTGCGTCCGTATTTCGACGCCGCCTTGTGCTCTCAAAGAGCACGAGTGATACCGTTTCCTCCTCCTCCATGCATGCCCCTCCACAAAAAACTGTCCGTTCTGTTTATCGATCGAGGTTTCGTTTCCGCACTTAGTCCTGATGTTGGACCATTGTGCGTGGAGCAAATTTTTTTAGATGCTCCTCCTAACATTACCTGCTCAAATGTTGCCTTAAATAAGTCTAAAACCTCTTACATTTTTCTTCTATTTGCACAAACCTGCTTTAACTTAGCGTAAAGAAAAATCTCTTCTAATTATAAATGCCTTCGAGCTAAAGGAAAGAAAACTGGAAGTTATAATTCAAGTAGAATTCAAATTAACAATGCAGCTTTTTAAACGTTTAAGAATTCTAGTTATTTTATCTTTCAGGACTTACCTAGAGCTATTAAAGTCGTGTTGGTTTAGTAGGACGTTGGAGGTTATTGCGGTCATTAGGGGTCTTTTTTAATATTTTGATGGTTATCATCAAATTACTTCTTCCTCTCTGGGCGGAGAGGAATGGAGTGTCAGACTCTTACTGACAAAAACTAAACCTTGTTCCTCCAAATGCCCTTTCCTATCCAGGGCCACATTAAAATTCAAAATACTGTTGTGATAACAAGTTTCTCGAAATACACTGTATGAAATTAGTATAGAAAGTGTGGTACAATCATCGGCACGGATCTTGAGCGCTGAACTTCACCTGCGCAAAAGTGAGTTATTGGGTCCCTTTGGTGGTATGAAGTGAGGCGCGGAGGCGCGGGGGCGGGGAAAGTGCAGTCATTGGCCCGTAGCGCAGCGCGCGTCATAGTCGTCACGGGATTTGTTCTTTACTCTTGCTGCACGTACCTCACGACGACGTTTTATTTGTCATAAGTGTACGATGCGCAAAGCAATCCCCACTCTTCCGCCGAGCGCTCAAGATCCGTGCCGGTATCTGTATTAGTATGTGTTGTCACATTGCTTACCATCTGCGACCTGTCAGTCTTCAAAGAAAAAGTTAACAGCATTTTCTGGGCTCACTGGTTCTATGGTAGAGCTCATCTATCGCTAGCTATCAGGCGAGATTGAGATCAAGAGTGGGCTCATTAGAAATAAAAAAAAAACGGACTCGTATGACGAGTTATAATTTCAACGCTTGCAAAGATTTTCCATTGTCTGCTGAAAAATACAATGGCCCAACATAAGCACTGAGCGCGGAAACAAAACATACCAGCATAGAATTGCCTGATGAAAACTCATTACATTATGCGATTATTTTGTTCCAGGTACTAAGCTTCAGCAGCTGAACGTGTTCGGATCTGTTCTGAGTTCCCGATAAAAGACCATAATTACTACATTTTTATACGACCCTTCTTGCAAATTAGCGTGAGTGCGTCATAAGAACCTTTCTCCGTCGGTAATTGCGAATATTACAACGTTCCCCTATCTTATTAATCCGTTAATTAATATCATTCTTACAAACAATTTATGATAATTACATGTTAATGTCGTTGTTAGTTGGTGTGATGAGCAGTAAATGGAATATACATATTGCTAATCCTAATATTTTTTTTTTTTTTTATGCAAAACGGGGAAACTCTTGGCCCAAATCTCACCTGATGGAAAGTGATGATTAGGCCGAAGATGGAAGCGAGTTTCACCCGGAATCCTCTAACATAGAGGAACTGGCTATCATATCTCTAATTGCCGGAACACAACAATGCTGTTAACATTGTTGTTATGGCGACAGACTTAGACATGATGGTGGTAGCTTGCCAGGCGGACTAAGAAGTCCTACCACCAACCAAACCGAGCAAAAAAATTGCCCCCACTGGGAATTGAACCCGGGACCTCTGGGTCTGAATCGAGTGGTATAACCACTAGACCACGGAGGCGGTTAGTGTCACCTGTTTAGCACCACCCGGGGACCACGTGTAGGGATTCGCTGAAGGGTATTCTCCTACGGACGCGGGTGACTCGGCCCCCTAATATACAAAATTCTTCCGTTACCGAGTGACTGACAGACAACGCATAGCCGAAACTACAGGTTGTAGAAAGTAGAAACTTCACATGTAGCTTTCCTTTACCTACAAATTCCTACGGGAACGGGAAAAACAGGATATGCGCGTACGAAGTGGAAGGCAAAAGCTAGTACTTTCATAGTGAGGCATAATAAAGGCAAAACCATTATTAACTCGAAATCTATATATTCACAAACTGAACATGACGAAAACAAACCTGAATAAAACAGCAATGAAATCAGAAAAAAAAGTAAAAAATCTAGTCCTGAGTTGGGCGCCAAGATCCAAGAAAAAACCTCATGCATTAGATTTGCTGTAGCCAGGGGAGTTCCTGCAAACTAGCGATACATATAACAATGTACCTATTACTGAAATGACTGGTCTAACGACCCGAGAGGGCTTCCTCCGTCCGCCATGCGTCGAGCCAAGCCCGACATAGACCTCGACCAGAGTGATGAGCTTACGCGGGTGCTATGGCGGGATCGAAGTAAACATATGAATTCGCCGACAATGGCGGGTGCCAAATAAACATGTTTCCTTTCTTCATGTTTTATTATTGATTCTTCATATTTGATTATCTCACCTGATAGAAAACGATGATATTTTATGATCAATGCTTGCCTAGAAGTAACTTATTCACTTGTGACATAAGACTTGTAGCTATCAGGAAACACAGACTCCAGGGCATACCGCATCTTAGCTGTACGCACAGTTAAAGTATTTCCAACACGGTCTGCGGGTGGGATTTGCTTCGTACCGGTAGCACATAGACATACGTCTCGTTGTCTGTTGATGTAACTGCTTTTCCGACATACACAACCGAAAGTGTAACCGATTGAAAACTGACATGGTTTCTTTCTTTTTTAGTGCAACGGGGCAGAGCGGCCTTACGAGTGATCGTCTATTCTTCTATAGTGAGCAAACATGTCTGACCTGTTAAGGTCAGCTGCTGTTAAATTTGAAGCATTTGGGCGGCTAATATCCGCCACCGCGCCCTTACCCGCTCAAGACGCTGCGCGTTCACTCTAGCCAAGGCCTTAGGGGATGTGCTTGTGCACACTGAGATTAGGAGGTAAGGTTTTATTTAGCTTATCTGCGCTGTCTAATGTAATGGTGCATTAGGGAATTGGGATTTAAGTCGCTGTTGGATAATTCTTGAGGAATTAAAAGTAGAGTAGTTGATTTGTTCTAATAATGTACAATTGAAAAAGGTCAAATTAAAATGTTTGTAACCAGAGCCAAATAAAGCCACCTAACCTACCATTGACATTTCACGTATCATGTCAGTCCAAGGCGAAGGTGGAGAGACGAACTCGATACTTACCGGAAGGACTGGCCCGCAATAGAGAGGGAGGCCTTTCCACAGCAGTGGGAAATAACGGGCTAATTCAGATTATACTACACTGACATTTTCAAGTACAAATCAATTCGTTTATTTCAATCAGGCCATTAGTTGTTCCAATATACAAAAAAATAAAGTGACTCTAGTTGTCCTTTTTTGTTACACGAGTACGATGTTCGCATTATATTATACCGCGATGATGATATAATGCGACGCGAGGAAGATGAGGAGGAGCTCGATAATAAGTGTGGCTAGATAATGACAGCCGCACGGGTCGATCTTCAAGGTTAAGCATCGCTTGCCAAGGTTGTTCTGTGGATGGGTGACCATCTTAACATATCGAGTTTCCTCCGTGCCTCGCCGTGGGTCCCGGCTGTCATTTGTTGATCTTTGACAGTCGTTACGAATAGTCAGAAGCCAGTTAATCTGACATCAGTCTTGCCATGAATATAATACTGGCATTCACATAAATCTGGTTTGACTGGAAGCCGACCCCAATATAGTTGGGAAAAGGAAAAGCTGATGATAAATGCGAGAACGATGTTCCCTGAATACCGCTAAAGCCACATCACATACTTACAAAATGTTGCATGCAATATTTACCAAATATCCGTCATTCTAGGTGCAATAAATAATCCTATAAAGTTTCTGTGCCTTTACAACAAAGCCAGGTATATTGGCCTCCGAGTTTATTGCATCGAAAATAACTTTACATTCTTAAAATAGGTATAAAATCTTCTTCATTATAGTCGAAATTCTTTTCAAGAACTTTTCGTTTGATGTCGAAATTGCCAAAGTTGCCGTTTTAATAGAAGTGCATTAAAACTTGGGAGTTTTTTAAAAGCTTTTTCTATTGATGAATTTGCTGTTTGATGATTTGTCTCAATTGAGATGGCATTTTTTTTTGGAGCAATGACGGTGTTCGTGTTTTTATTTGTACTTGGATTCTAGTCTATACTAATCTATACTAATATTATAAAGAGGTAAAATTTGTTTGTAAGTTTGTATGTAGGGGGTAATCTCAGTAACTACTGGTCCGATTTGAAAAATTCTTTCAGCATTAGATAGACCATGTATCGAGGAAGTACATAGGCTACATATCATCACGCTAAGACTAAAAGGAGCCGAGCATTAATGGAAAATGTGACGCAGACGAAGTTGCGTGGGTCAGCTAGTAGGTAATAAATTAAGACGAGTTTTCAATGTACTGTATCGTCTTAATTTAAATATATGTATTATCCACGATTGTATGGACTTTAAGACAGACTATAACTTCTGGGTTTGTTTCGGAGATTCTTCTCAGGGTAATCAGCTAGGAAACATGGGCCTCATCTAGAATTATATGACCAAAAAATATTGACGTGTTAAAGAGTTGCATGTTACCTATTTGCATAATAAGTATGGTTTATTGATTTCTTGTCTATGTGAAAAAATCAAAAAATACTTGTCGGATATTTTTTGGAAGTCTTTCAGACGGACTTATTATGTATAAATAAAAATAATAAATAATAAATTTTCCATCTCGTTACCATAACACAAGCATTAGGTTGCTTAGCTTGGGACTATATAGCTTGGGCTGTATATACTATATTATATGAATATTATGTGAAATGTCCAAGGATATTATTATTGTTATTATTTTTTTTACTTTCTCGGGTATCTTTTGAGACCCGGTCCTTTGGTAGGCGTACGAGGGGCCGAAACCAACTCGCAGAAGCCCCGTTAGACATTTCAAATGTAATGGGGCACCAACCGGCGATTATCCCTGTATGCACTTAAAGTGTTCCCAAGGAAAATCCCCGGTTGGAGCAAGACTATTGCAGAATATGGAAAAAAAAGATGAAACGCTATGGGTTTGGGCGGTTTAGTGGACTGATAATCGTTTATTATAGAAGAACTATTGGCCCCTGCCTGACCACTAACAATATACACGGCTTTTAATTTTTTATTATTATTATTATTACTTATTAGATTTTTTTAGACTGGTCCTCTATTGCGGGTGCGTGTCCTGTAGTATCAAAGAGAGCTACCGTAAACTGCGCCGAACCGTTCCGAGTAGAGAAGAAAGAGCAAGTGCATAACCCAATCATCCTTTTTTAACCGACTTCCCAAAAAGGAGGAGGTTAGCAATTTGGTTGTATGTTTTTTTTTTCGTTTGTTACCTCATAACTCCTTTGAAAAAAATTTGAAAAAAATCTCGGTTTTATCTGAAAGGATATATTATTTAGATATGTCAAAATACGAAGAAACTAACAAAAACAGTAGTAGTGTTTTTTTTTATTTGGAAGTCGGTTTTATTTATTTTTTTCATGTCAAATCGGACTGCCGGACAGTCAAATTCCTTGTAGTGCACAAACGCCCTGAATATGCTCACACATACCCTCTTAAAGCTGCAGCAAGACGCATCAAAATTAAGAATCTCCATACAAACAAAGCTATCGATAGTTTCTCAGCCATAGATAATAAAATCATTGCATACGTCGTTCCTAACGCAATTCAGAGCTAACACGATTCAGTTTGTACGAAGAAACGAACTCATATTGTGGGAATTAGATGTAGCAGCTCTCTGTGGATCTGAAGTACTCCTTGGGATTCTGTTGTAGTTTCATTTACCTAGTCCCAAGGATGCAAGCGAGGTAGATTTAATTTGTAGTTCGAAAGAAGAAGAAAAAACCGGCCAAGTGCGAGTCGGACTTGCGTACGAAGGGTTCCGTGCCTACTATCTATACTAATATTATAAAGCAGAAGAGTTTGTTTGTTTGTTTGGTTGAACACGCTAATCTCAGGAACTACTGGTCCGATTAGAAAAATTATTTCAGTGTTAGATAGCCCATTTATCGAGGAAGGCTATAGGCTATATATCATACTCTTCTGAATAATTTCGTTGCGGGATCTAAGACAGTGGAATCGTTTTTCCGGGACTCGTCGGGCTTCATTAACTCGGCGATTTTCTGGTGGTGGGCTGTTGATTCTGGCTTTCAGGAGTTGCAGTGGTTGGGAATGTGTGTCGGACTAGTCCCAAAAAAAAAGACGGACCGACAGACGGACGGACAGCCTTCTTCTTCAGAGTCTTAGTAATATGGTCCCGTTTTACCCTTTTTCAAGAAGTTGGAAACCAATCCGCCTAGCTTTCTGCTGAATACGTTGGGGTCGAAATTTAATCGGATGCAGCGATATACCAGTATTTGACATGGAACGAATTTTCTATCTGACCTCCACAGCCCAGAAACAGATATATACTATAACTATACCTTTAGGCAAGACTAGTAACCAATTTTCTGCATCCTGACTACCCGTAACGACTGTCAAATATCTACAAATGACAGATCGCACCAAGGGCTTTACTTGCTTCCAAAGACACGGAAGACTCTGCTTATTAGTTATTTAGCCACGAACTTATATGAGACAGATCTAAAATCAAGGGAGACCTATGAATTTACCTTTGTATATTCTACCTCCAGGGTTGCACATTGATTGAAATAATAACTGCAGCCTTGAAACGCAAAGGAAAGCGATTGGGTTTTATTCAGTAATAAGCTAACACTCCCTCTGGCTACGCGCAGAGCAGCAAAAGTCATTTAAGATTTCCCACCCAAAAAAAGAAGAAAGTACCTATATCTACAGTTTACCTAAATCAGAGACAAAGCTCTACCTGTACTTAATCCTTCTCCAATGAATCCAATAACTAACAAAAAAACACGTCCAATCCGGTCCAAATTACATCCATTCAAAATTTCCATTAATCAATCGCAAAAAATACGATTACCATAGTCCGAAGGGAACCCAGCAGTCCGATAAGTGATTTAAAATTCACGCCGAGTGAGAATTTATGCAAAATGCATCAACATTTGGCACCTCCCCACTCAGATTTTTAGGGTTCCGCATGCCAGCGAAGAGTTAAAAGCCTCCTGTTTTATGTATAAGGATGAAAGTTTTCAATGGTTTGATTGAAAAAGTTGGCATTCTGATTAGGTAATGGAAGATGTGAGTGATACCATTTTCAGGCTGCAGAAAAGTGTAACGGGTTTTTAGATCTAGAGCAGCGGGTCTATAAAAGTCACTTTAGCAGAATCATAATAGATGAAAATGAAACCATCTGTCAGATTTAATTTTCATCTTTATCTATAACGCATTAGGTTCAATGTTGATTGGAAAGAAAATACAGTGAGAGATAACGTGATGTGCTTTTTGATTCAGCTAAAGTGGCTTCTTTAGACCCGTACATACATTTGAATAAGTTTCAGTTGAAAGTTGGATTATACTGTTTAGATCCACTCTTCTGGCTTCGTTGTGAAGTTGAGGAAAACAATCTTGTGGTCAATTTGTGCCAAGTTGGGATATACCTTTAATACTCCAAAGCCAGTTTGCTGTCATAGTTATGAAGCCGCCGAAAAGTTTCCGTCAGCTTGATGATGATGATGGGCTTGACATTATTCAAGCTCATTGTTTGATATGAAACATTTTGATAATTAATTTACATTGCGTATTTAAGGACGCTGTTACATTTTCGAAGGACTCAAATTTAGGTATCTAAAGTCGCACACAGCAACATCACGCGTACACACACATAGAACCGCTGCCTGAGCGCTCGATTTTATACTTCACTTATATAATCTTGATCCTTGATATTATTTTTTATTTTATTGATTCTGGAAAATTAACTGGAACTTTGAAAATGCATTATGTAACTGTTACTTAGTACCGTCGTCGGGAGATAAGTACCCAAGTCAGTATTTTCAACAGACTTCAAAAAAAAAAGGTGCTCGGTTCGACCCGTATGTATCCGCGATATTCTCTAAAACTGACTACTGATCCGATATCGATCGGGTTTTCGTTGATAAATGCATATGTTTTCAGGGAAGATTTTATTGTATAACTGGCTGATGCCCGCGGCTTCGCACGCTGTCGGTTATCGCGACCAAAAGTAATCATGAAAAGAGATGTTCCAAAATGTATGGAGCCTGGGCCAGGTCCTTGTACACTATACTATAAAATAGGGAAATACATTAAAAACAGTTCTCAATTGTCCAATTTCTTTAAAATAGCGTTGTTTGCTGGTAAAGCACAAAAAATTACACTTGAAATTGCAACACACAACAAAACCCCTAATGGCGGTAAGCTGTCATTTTGATTAATTAATGACGTTTGACATTATTTCTGACATATTTATTTACTGACAACGAGACCAAAGTGTCTGAAGTGACATTGTTGTGACAGCTGACAGTTATCAATGGTTTAAATCGGTGCGACGCCATATTGAAAATCGATAAAAATAATTTATAAACATCAATTAACTACCACTACAGTAAACACTCAAATGAATTATCTGTATTTTTCCCAAATTCTACGGATTTTTCTCTTTTATTTAAGGTAGTGTATACATAGACCTGGCCCATTTTGAACACATCTCCTTTTGATCCGTTCTCGCAACCCATGGGAATCTATTCCAGGGATAAAAGTAGCCTATACCTTATTCCAGGCTATAATATATCCCTGTGCCACATTTCAGCTTTTATTTATTCAAGTTTCCGGTTTTCCTAGTTTTTCATTATTTTTTAATTATACATTACTCCACCACGGGTCAGTCAAAACGATGCATTTGATGTCAGCTATTTTGATATCCGAACGTTGCCAAACGGTTTAAAGTGATAAGACGTGGTGTTTATCGTAGTATTGGTAATTTTTAACAAACAGATCACACTTTGGAAGTGGTCTCGTACAACTAACATCAAAAACGGTTTTGTAGTTTTGTTTTTAAAGCTGAAATTTGTTTACTTGGATGACGTATTATGATTGTCATCCAAATAAATGAAATTGCGAATTTTTCTTTCCTGCGGCTTTGTGTTTAAAAGAGTGTCCATGGAGTTTCTTGCACTTTCTTCTCCATAGGATCTACTCTTTGGAACGTGCGGGTTGACGGGAGCGAAGCCGCGGGGATAGCTAGTCTATAATATATTGAATGAGGCAAACAACCGTGGCGGCCACAAGCGCGTAAATGAAATTGACACCTATGACGAAAATTTTTGTCTTGATTTTGGTTTTGATCCCATATTCGATATCAGCGACCCCAAAAAACTATGAAAATGACACCCATGACCAAAAGTTGTAAATTTTTTGCCGTTGCCATCTTGGATTAGTTTTGACCCCATATTCGATATCAGCGACCCCAAAAACTATGAAAATGACACCCATGACGAAAAGTTGTAAATTTTTGTCGATGCCATCTTGGATTTTAGTTTTAGACTCCATATTCGATATCAGCGACCCCCAAAACTATGAACGTGATACTCATGACGAAAAGTTGTAATTTTTTTGCACTTGCCATCTTGGATTTTAGTTTTGACCCCATATTCGATATCAGCGACCCCCAAAACTATGAACGTGATACCCATGACGAAAAGTTGTAAATTTTTTGCCGTTGCCATCTTGGATTATAGTTTTGAACCCATATTCGATATCAGCGACCCCGAAAACTATAAAAATGACACCCATGACGAAAAGTTGAAAATTTTTGCCGATGCCATCTTGGATTTTAGTTTTGACCCCATATTCGATATCAGCGACCCCCAAAATTATGAACGTGATACCCATGACGATAAGTTGTAAAAAATTTATCGGTGCCATCTTGGAATTTGGTTTTGACCTCATTTTCGATATTAGCGACCCATCACAAACAGTTATCTAATTTTTTTCGGTGACATCACATCTCACCCCAAAAATCGTGAAGATATCACCCTCGACGAAGTTTTAAAATTTTTGTCGGTGATATCTTGGATTTTGGTATTGACCCCATGTTTGATATTAGCGACCCCAAAAACCACGATAATGGCACCCGTGACGTAAATTTTGGTGCGCGCTATCTTGGATTATGGTTTTTACTCCAGATTCGTCATACATACGCACAGAAAAAACGGTTAAAATCACAATCCTGCTCCCTCCCATCCACTTACAAACCTCACAGCCGACAGCTTGACCTTACCCAAATCCTAAGCTGCCTAACCCCACCCATCGATTTCTCAACCATGTCAACAACTGCTTAACCCCACCCATCCATATCCTGATCTTACCTTACAGATTTCTAAATCATATTCAAGTAATAAAAGTATGATACTCGTACTTAATTTTATTTTTCTCCGAAAAAGTATCAACTCTTTCCTATCCGAAAAACGACGACGTACGACCCGCCACGGTACTCACACGTATACACACTAGAATATTTTCTATTTGATTTACGTATTTATTTTTTGCAAGAGAGCGATACACCCGTGCTTCCACGAGCGCTTCTGAGCGCGGAATGATAGACCGCGCGTGCAAAATGTATGAAGAATTCGACAAGTGTTTTTATTTTAGCTAATAATTAAAAAAATTAGCTATTTAGATACAAAAAAAATAGCTGGAACTATGAAGGACTATATATACCGCAATTTTTAATAAGTTTGAAGATAAAATGAGCTGTAAATTTATCTAAAATAATACCTAATCGGACCCTACTTTTTAAAATTTTCTGCGATTATTGTAATGGGAAAAACGTGTTTGTTCGAAAAATTTGTATGACGACCTAATTTTTTTTTAATTTACATCGAGAGATTAATATGTTATCTTTAAATTAAGACCATGATATCTTTACTTTTGTAGTTGCTTATACATTGAAATGGTACCTGAAAATCACTATTATTTGTAGAAAAATGTAATAGCGTCCTTAACACTGTAACATGTTCAACATAATTTTGAGACGCTCTAAGCTGAACCATAGGTCTATAAATCACTTTCAGTGCCGACATACATTTGGAAAATATAAAAATACTGGTATTCAGGTGAATCCGGTTTGACTGGATGACGACCCCAATGAAGTTGGGAAATGGTTAGCAGATTATGAGTGCCGACATACATATGATATGTTATTCACGAGAAGGTATGTATGTATGCACTATGTGGATATGGGTGCTGAGAAATTCAAGAAAAAAAAATTGTTTTTCGAAAAAATACAACCGACTACCAAAAAAGAAAACACTACTTACAAAGTAAAAAATAACTTTAATTTCGGAAGTCGGTGTTTTTGTTACTTTCTTCGTATTTTGACACCGACTTCCGAAATTATATAATTATATATTTGTAGTTTTTTTTTTGCAAGTCGGTTGTATTTTTTTTTTAAATTTCAAATCGGTTCATAATTGTCGGAGTTATGAGGTAACAAACATAAAAAAAATACAACCGAACTGAGAACCTCCTCCTTTTTGGGAAGTCGGTTAATAAATATGATTATGCAAGTTTTAGAATACCGCAAACATCAAAACACCTATAACCACAAACTACTCAATCAACACCCCACTTCTTTTAAACCAACAACTTTTACAACCGAACTCATCTATTCTATATACTTATAATAAATCTGTAGAGAGGTCAATTCTGTAAATGAAATATATTTCCAAAATAACTATCAGGGGGTGATTAGGGATTGATACTGATGCCAAAAATGCAATCAGTAAATTTTTTGTCTGTCTGTCTGTCTGTCTGTCTGTCTGTCTGTCTGTCTGTATAACCGTTATAGAAACAAAAACTACTCGACGGATTTTAACGAAACTTGGTAGAATTATTGTTCATACTCCTGAGCTGGTTATAGTATACTTTTCATCACGCTACTATCAATAGGAGCAGAGCAGTGAAGGGAAACGTTGGGAAAACGGGAGAAGTTACTCCATTTTTAAGCTTCCGTCGCGTGTGCAACCTTAATGGTTAAAGCTACACAGAAATCATGTATGACGGAAATGTTCTCCTTAAAATTATATAAAAAATATTCCACGACAGCATATGTCTATCTTTTATGATTGACGCACAATAACACGTGTAACTCCCGATAGCTTAGCAGTTCGAAGCTTTCTGATGATATTTGTCTACTCTTACGTTTATACCACTCTCAGTCATCCCTAATTAAAAAAGTTAACATTATTAACTATTCTATAAAAAAGAATCATAGAAATCGGTATGGAAACACCAAAGTTATACATGAAATACGCTAATAATAAGCCATCGCGCGTGAATACTGAATCATGCTATAAGGATTATTTTTGTATAATGTCACGAACGCACAGGCAGGCGGCTTGCTTGGCGCCTAGAGGCTAGCGAGTAGCTTCGTAAAACGGCTTACGACAGTTTGCAATATCCTTTAATTTACTGTCGAGGGGAAGATGGTTATAATTTCGCTTTACACCAAGAGCAAAGATAGATTATAGTCTGGAATAGCATATAAGCTACTTTTCATCCCGGGAATATGTTCCCTAGGGATCACGCGGGCGAAGCCGCTGGCAGAAGCTAGTTCCTTAATAAAGTCTCATCTTTATTCCTTTTCGCACTCAAAGCATTTTACTCATTACGAATGGCTCCAGCTATTAAGTTTTGAGTCCATCCCGATGATTAATAGCGAAAGCGAAGTATTTGCGAACGATTTTCTGCATTACAAAGGACCGTGATTAATTAACTTGTTTTTCAAGTTGGCGGAAGAATTCTTGCTTTTGTAAGATAGTTATTGCTGGTGATTTTAATTTGGTTTCGAAGAGGATTTTTCTGGTAATGAGGTGTAGTAATTATTGTTTGAGTAATCGAAAGACAAATAAAGGTTCATCAAGAGATACTTACAGTTAAACATGACTGGACTTAAACTGTGTATATCTTGCATGCTCTTGTATTTATACAATGTTTAAACAAATAAAGAAATCTTATCTTATCATAAGACATATCAGCGATGTTTCGCAGTGAGCAGACCAGTCGATTAGCTATCGACTATTTTCTCGCTGAGGAAACAGACAAAAGATATAGAAACAGTGAGAGTAGCTGGCTGTTCACACTGTCCTCTCTTACCAATACTTCGTTGCAGCGACAAGAGCTATCAAAGATAGTTATCGCTGAGCGATGCTCGCTTGGTGGTCAGAATTCACGCCGACAGACCAACCAGCGGTAATTTCTTGCTATAGTGTGTGTAGTGCGGGTGGAGCAGGTCGTGTGAGTAATTAACCACTCGCTACTTGCTGCTCGCAAACTCGTTTCGAGTTTCAAGCTTTACTCGCTTCTCGCTGAACGTGGGTGAGACAGGTTCCTTTTAGGGCGGGTTGTTTCAACTACACTTAACGCACGCGTAAACGTTAAAAATGGTGCTAACTATCGTCAAATCAAAAAATTGGGTTGTTTCACAAAATGTCAGCGTTAACGCACGTAAAATATAACGTTTACGTTAACAGATGGTCTGAGCACTCGTTAACGTAACTTTAGTTGCGTCAAATAGAACAATATTGTGAAAATTCTTTTGAATTCCACAATACCAGTTTTTCTGATGACACAAATAAGTGGTGGAATGCAAAAAAAAGCTATTTAGGTAGGACCCGTGTCAATAACTTAGCTATTGGGATAAGCAGGAATTTATACCAGAATGTTTTGAAACAACGCTTCTAATTTAACGAACGTCAAACATCGTCCGTAATCGTAACTTTTTGACGTACGTATGTTACGTTAACCAACTGTTTGATACAACCCGCCCTTAATATTGGTGCGTACGCTTTATATGAACTCGTTCACACACGTCCGTGTCTAGGGATTAAAACAAGTAGGTACCCTTAGGGGTTGAGGTATTGATAAACAGTAAAAAAAGGAAAAAAAATCCTTAAAAAAACCCGATCCACAAATACAACAAAACAGTTCAAAGTAAATCAGTTTTCAAGCAGTCTGATGCATTTTTTTAGTTCTGCATATTAAATAGAGACCATCACCCTCAAATACAGCCCCCCGCCCTTCCGCGTTCTTTCAGTCCATCTAAAGGTTGTCTTGTAGTCGCCCATGTAAAGTTTGTGTAACCAATTTTGGTGTACAATAAAGTATATTCTGTCTATCTGATGACGATGTGATTCAACCGATTTCGGCCAAAGCGTTTGCTTCAACCCCGCTGTAGTTGCTGTTTGTGACCTCGCATGTGGCATATGTAACCAATCTTCTTTGTGGAGATCCTCACACATTGCGGGCACGTGAGCACACCATCTAATAGTAACTTCGCCGTTTTAGAAATTATCTACTAAAACCTTCCTCGAGAACCAATCTATCCACTGGTGAAAACAGCATCAAAATCGGTGCAGTAGTTTTTGATTATATCGCGAACAGACAGACGCGGTGGAGGACTTTGTTTTATAATATATAGTAGTGATTGCCGCAGATTATCAGGTCGGGTGGATTTTTTTTTACTATCAGTAGGCATACGTTTGACTACTATATCACCTGATGTTAAGCGATGATGCGGTCTAAGATGGAGCACGCTTGCCTAGAAGTAACCTATTCTCTGTTGACTTAAAGACTCTCAGGAAACACAGACTCAGGCAGGGAATTCCATTTATACTTCTGAAGCACCCTGCATAATTCTAAGACGAAAAGAGCTGAACTAAAATATTTACCCACACCGCTAATCTGAATAATCTGTTCACCGCCGCCAGCCTTTCTCTACTTAGCATCCGACGCTAAGCACCGAGTCCTCACGTTTCTTAAGATACTATTGCACATAGTAAGATAGTGCAGAAGACCTACTTTTCCGATTCATTAAAATGCTGAAGAGGTTACTTGTATATTTATTTATTACTAGCTGACACTTGCGAACCATGAAAATCGGTGCCGTAGGTAGTTTTTGAGTTTGTGGCGAACAAACAGACAGACGCGGTGGAGAACATTGTTTAATAATATGTAGTGATGAAAAACCTTTCGAACTTTTGACGTGCGAGATTTTTTCAGAACAAGCATTAAATTCTTGTCAGTGCCTTTAGTTTGATTACTAAAGATTCCCTGAGGCCTTTAATCAAAGTTTTCTTCAGATTTTCCATCACAAATTTCTGAATAAAACCCATATCAAGAGGCTCTTGGCCGAAAAACCTTGTTAAAGTTTTTCGGTGGTTTCCAACTGGTTAAAGTGGTAACATCTTTCATGGGATATTGTTTAAAGTGTTATAATTAAATACCGCCACATATATTAAAACTGAAAAACGAAGCCCAGGACTTTCTTGCACGTTCTTCTCCATAGGATCTACTCTTTGGAACGTGCAACTGCTGCGCTGGAGATAGTGTCGGTGAGTGTGTTTTGTTGCAGAACAACTTGCTGCTCTTGTCGCTAGCGCGGCAGCGTTAACTTCATCTATTTGACTGACTGACCTTGACTATTAAGAAGTGCCTGTAACTGGTATATTTGAAATAAAGGATTTGATATTTGTATTTTGTATTCAATTGTCCTTATCAACCGTCCTCCTTTGTAATTAGAGTCGATGTCTATTGTCTTTCTACGTAATAGATAATTAATATATATTTTATACAGATCGCCAATATTAAATTATTTGTTAGTCCGTACTTCTGTAGGGTTTAATCTTTGGAAGTACTGTCCTGATTTTAAATCCTTTTTTTATGTGAGAGATGACAGAGATAGAGTCTACGGAGCGAGCTTACCCAGAAGAAGTCTGTTCACTCTCAGAAGTGACGACACAAGACACTGATGAAGTAGGTACATACGTTAAGTTTTAAGTTATTTTAATTAAAATTGGTTTGGGTTGTGAAACTTTGCAGAGATTAGAGTTATTTGCGTTTGAAAAAACAGACGCAGGCGGAAAGTTCCGCACTCCTTTGCTGTGCGCTTTCATTAAGGTCGAAGCGCCAGGGTAGCCCGCGAAATTCAAATATTTTTATGTTTTTGCAATTTGCCCTTTTACCCTGGAGCTTCCACCTTAATAACAGTGGACTTTCTGCACAAATACTTATTGTTACCTGTGTCGTGCCACAGAGGTCGCTGCGGGCTACTTTCACAAACGACGCGGCGATCGTAATTTCCTTAGGCATGCTCCTCTCGTTAAGAAAGGAAATTCATTGTGTGTACGTTATTGCTCATTTTGTGTTGGTCGTCGGTTGTATAGTAAAAAATAACAGATCTTTGTCTATCTTTAAAGTTAAGCAACAGCCACGGTTAGTCCGTGGATAGGTCAACATCTTAACATACCACGATTTATCCATTATGATTTATTTTTTTAAGGATGAGAAATCATCAAATGATTCCTCCCGCTCTTTACTCTCTTACTGACTAAAAGCAAACCGAGTTCCTCCAAATGGTCTCATTAGCCCACAGTATCATATGCGGAATTTGTTCGGAAGAGTCACCGCGTCCCTGAGGGGCTATACTCTAAGGGCGGGTTGTTTCACGTTCACTTAACGCATGCGTAAATGTTAAAAATGGTGCAACTATCGTTAAATCAAAAAATTGGGTTGTTTCACAAAATGTCAGCGTTAACGCACGTAAAATATAACGTTTACGTTAACAGATGGTCTGAGCACTGGTTTACGTAACTTTAGTTGCGTCAAATAGAACAATATTGTGAAATTTCTTTTGAATTTCTCAATACCAGTTCTTCTGATGACACAAATAAGTGGTGGAATGCAAAAAAAGCTATTTAGGTAGGTCCCGTGTAGTGACACGGGTCCTACCTAAATAGCTTTTTTAACTAACTAACTTAGCTATTGGGATGAGCAGGAATTTATACAAGAATGTTTTGAAACAACGCTTCTTATTTAACGAACGTCAAACATCGTCCGTAATCGTAACTTTTTGACGTACGTATGTTACGTTAACCAACTGTTTAATACAACCCGCCCTAAGCCAGAAGTCCGTAGCTTCGGGCTTAGTTGCGGGCGTATTCAATAACGTATCACCTACCGACTTACGATTAGTCCCGAACCCGAACTAAATATGAATCACAACACGATTTGACAGAAACTGTCAAACCGTTTCGTCATTAATTCTTAGTGGTTACCCCATTCGAAGTAGAATACGCCCGCAACAAAGCCCGAAACTACGAACTTCGGGCTTAGAGAGTAGCCCCTCAAACTTTAAATGAGGAAATAAAAACTGTTTATTTTTCATACTCATTAGGAAATAGGTGTTGTTCTTATTTGTTCATAACTAATAACATATTAAGAGCGTGTATTCCGTCCACTAGCGCCGCCAATCGTTTTTTATTATTTGTGGTAAATGTAAGACACGTAGATAAAAAACCGCTCGTAGTGCACTGAAGAAATGTATTTATTATGTTTTGAGAGTTATGTTTTGTACTTTAGAACATAAATAGTTGCCAAAGTCGATAATTTTGCTAAAAGTGGCCACTTTTAGCAATCATTGCCGTTTTGGCTATTTAGCCATGAGTTATGTATTAAAAATAGCTGTCAAAAAATAATAGATACATTTCTTCAGTGCACTACGAGCGGTTTTTTATCTAGGTACGTGTCTTAAATTTACCACAATTAATAAAAAACGATTGGCGGCGCTAGTGGACGGAATACACACTCTTAAGTTATGGGACTTGAGAGGCAATCGATAGATCTCGAAATTTTACACTAGATGGCAATAAAAGTCAAATGTATTTTTTGGAGTTACGCAGTTTGAATATTAGACTGACGATATGATCCTTTCATCATGGATGTACATTTTACAGCAAGAAGCAAAGGGAAAGTGTAAAATAGATTGGATCAAAAGCATTCTGGAGCTCCTTATTATCGTTTTGAATACACTCCATTTTCCAAATCCATTTCTTCTATCGACAGCATATAAATGAATCATTAGCAATAATATTAATCACAAATAACATAGATTCAAACCGCAATTGATTTCCGATAGATCGTGTATTAAAGCTAACGAGGTGCAGAGGTCATAATTCATAGAATATGTGACAATTTGATTAGATGTCCTTTCATTTGATTGTCTATGATGACGTATCTTATTAATCTTGTAACAGTATTGAAGGGGCGTTGTTTTAATCAGCTTTGAATTTACTTACCTACTACTAATTAGAATAATATATTATTAAGTAGGTAGGTACCTACCAGCTGACTCGGTAAACGTTGTATTGGCAAAAAAAAAAGTAACCTGCGACCTATTCTCAGACGGAGGAGTTCTTCAACAAACATCGTGACACGAGATTTTATAAATTAGATTAGAAAATAGAAGAAGATGAAGTTTTATTTAATTTTGTCAGTAGCTACCTAATAGAACTAAAACTGCCAATCGTGACCTGGGTAAATTCATAAGTACTCATATTTGGGAAATTAATTAATTCTAGCATTACCTAAATATTAATCTACGGCAATAGCCTTAGTTGTCCAAGAAAGGTTTGGTTTCTTAATCTCAAAAACTTATTAATTCCATTCCTCTCAATTTTACCTACTTACACCATCTGTCGGCAAACCCTTTCCCTCCGTTTCAAACTGTTAAATCACCATAAGAAATTTAAAAAAACTTTGCTGAAACATCAAATTTAAATTAAGAACGCAACAACGAACCAAGCTGCCGCCTTTTGTAATAAAAAAAATAAACTTTAAATTCAAACTTTACAATTTTAAACTGGCGTCTTGCTATTCGAGACGGTTACTTGTTGTTACTCAGAACTGGCTGTAACCGGATAAAACCGGTTCTTTTGCATATGAAAAGGCGCCTTTTAGACGTGCTAACCGCCCTTTGTGAGAGTTTTAAGTTGGTTTCCTTTAATATTTAAATGAAACAGACTCCCATTTTATAGGGAAATAGATTTTACGGTTGGGTAATTATTTTTGTCGTAAAATAAAAATTAATGGGTCTTCAGTCTTTTTACTGGAGAGGGCCAAAGAAAAGTGATTCATTTCCTGATAATACACAGATTTCTATGTAGGTATAGTATGTTTAAAAAAACTGGATAAAGCAATAACTTATAGATAGGTGTGTTTTCTGTAAGTACTTACAAAGTTTTATAATAAAACATTGACATCATTTTCATGCAACAAAAAGCTCACATGCCATAAACAGTCTTACATAACTTATTAAATGTGCACTAATGTAATTTTTTATTTTCTCGTTATGGGTGTCGTTTCATATAAATAAAAAAATGCGCGACCGACGCCGCGACGCAATCATTTCTTCGGAACTTCTGGGGGGGCTACTCTCTAACCCCGAAGTCCGCAGTTTCGGGCTTAGTTGTGGGCGTATTCCACTGCGAATCCCCTACGGACTTACGATTAATCCCGAAGCCGAACTAAGAATGAATTATAACACTGTTTGACAGTACCTGTTAAATCGTGTTGTCATTAATTCTGGTTATCACCTAACCACTAATAATTAATGACAAGGACGGAGTAGAATACTAAACCCGAAACTACGGAGTTCACACGCACGTCAACGCGTTCGGATTAAAGACGGACGAAGTCTTAAGCCGGGTCCAGACATGATCATTTGACCGATCCTATCACCGTATCCGATCACCGTATCCGTATCTGCGTATTGTATCAAGCCCCGTATCAAGTTGTGGACGCCTCCGATTTGCTCCGTATCCGTATCTTCACAATAGTCATGATCGCGTATCAAATTGTCCAGTTCAGTTTCTGCTCTCGATCAAAATGTCGTCGCAGTTGGTTGAAATATGTATCACCTTTGGTGATCGGACAAAAACCGACACGACATGGGACGGGCCGTATCATAACGGCGTATCGAGATCCCGTATCATGATACGTATATCAATACCCGTCCACATATGCGATCATGATACGCGTCGACGGTACGGATACGGTGATCGGATCGGGCAAATGATACATGTCTGGACCCGGCTTTAAAGCTCCCAAACACAGGCGCAACGCAACAACGCGATGACCATTCATTTTTCAAACAAAAATTGCTCAATTTTCTTAAGTTAAGTTTAAGTTGGTTGGTGGTAGGACTTGTTCTCAGTCCGCCTGGCAAGCTACCACCATCATGTCTAACCCAACTAACATTTTAGTGTCAGTTACAGGCCTTTTTATGAGTTTAAGTGATATTAAAGAGTTACAATTATCTCAGTTCCAACTAAATGCGATAAAGCGGAGGCAACAAACAATTTTTAACTCCAATTGCGGCACTAGATCTTTAATGAACCACGTAATATAGGTTTGAGAGTTAAAATGGTGCTAGTGACAGCAGCTATACTTAAAACGTTACAGCTTTAACCTATCTTTAACTCCCATTTCTATATAACAGTTTTAGCTGATTTCTGTTAACTATTAGTGTTGCTTAGTTATTGCAATGAAGTGTCTTATACACCTTGAGGTAGTATATTGACTATTATTGCAGACATATGTTATAAAATAGAGATTTTCGAGAGTTTAGTAACACGAATACAAAAAGTGTCTAACAAACTGCTCTATCTAGGTTTAACCTGTAATACAGGATTTAACTAAAGCTTATTATGTTAGGCGGTACCCCTTTAATGATGTTCTAAAGGCATTGGTGACAAATAACGCATGTATGGGTCGTTATAAACACTAAACTCACTTTTGTTCGACGCGACGTAAACAATTATGTGAAAGTTGATTTTTTTTATAATTGATTATTACCTACATGTGGAGAATTGCGTGCATGGGAGTTTTAAAGGGGGCAAATTTTTCATTATTTTTGTGATAGGACACGCCGTTTTCGAGATACAAGTACATATAGAAAAAAAAAATGAAAAGTACAGCTATTGTAGTCCCAGTCAAGGAGTTAGTAGTTTAGGCACTCCCAAGGCCACTTGACCATGACCTCCAAGGTCACTCAACCTTGACTTCCAAGGTCACCCGACCTTCACCTCCAAGCTATCATGACTTCCAGGATCACTTGGCCTCGAATTCAAAGTCACTTGTCTTTGACCTAAAGGTCACTTGATCTTGACCTCAAGTTCACTAACCATGAATATTGACCTGGTACCGTTCCTTAGAATCGCGAGACCTGAGTTTAAGGTCAATATTTTTGAGGTGTTCTATGGTGTTCCCCACCCTACTACTGCCACGCCCACATCCCACCGGATCTAACTAGATTGTATAAAATAGCTATTTAGTTTAATACATTCTTTGACCAAAATCATAATCACTTTGTCCAAATTGAGTTAATATTAAACATAGCGGCTGGATAAAAATATATTTTATCCCGAATAATCACTCACTGTAACATATATAAATAAATAAACGGATAACGTCAAGTCGTAGCAGCTTTTCATTATTTCGATGAAGAACCCTAATCGAGTCGGTTTGTAAAATTTTAAGGCGGCTGTATTGTCTTCACTGTGGCATATGTATTTAGCTAAGTCTATTATGACAATGTTAAGTCACCAATGGCAGCACCAAACTCGTGACTAACGATGTTGTAGCTCAAAGAGTGGTACAAATGATTTAAGTGAAGACTTAATATTTAAAGTAAGTTCGCCATTGTTTTGGTAACCTAACAATAAATATTATTTCGAGTAATTCAACATTTGACAACAAAATACTAAATTTCTTATATCATTTGAAGCGTTCCTTGAATACCACTTGATTTTACATGCCACTGCTCAGGAAGCAGAAATAAATAATAATATTTGCTTGTGGTGTCTATTTTATTGTTATAACTTTTCTTGTAAATCTTTAATAAATCCTAGGCGCGTTAAAATTGAGATGAGAAACATGGTATAAATATACCATGAATTCACAAGGGCAGTCATTTTTCACTTCACAAACTCAAATAATGTAAATACTTAAAATGGCTCCTGTTTTATTCCATATTATTCTGCTATGTTGAAAGATGGTTGACATTATACGCTTCCACTACGAACAGATTTAATTTTTTAAGGTTACAGGCTTTTTAAATCTTAACGTGGGCTTAAAGTTATACAGTTGTTTTAAAATGAAGTCAAAAAGCTATAATACACTTACCTGAGTCCATTTTAGATAACTAATATGAGTCACGGTATCAATATTCTATTCTTAATAGGTCTAATAAAGGTTTTATCGGCAAAGCATTCTTATCCGATGCTTTCCTACCACCTGTTGTGTTAACCAACCCGATATTACAACAGTAATACCGGTTAAAGTAATAGCTGTCACTTAATTAACGCTCTTGTGCAATTGCTTTGACACATTTGTATCACCATACTATAGGTTTTCTATAATACTTACCTGTAAAACTGTGGGCCTCTTTCGTGGTTATAAGCGAGTTAGAGCATGCTCTAACTCTGTTGTAGAGGTATGCGTTAACAATTTTATACTCAAATGTAACTGATATACGATTCTTTTATAGGTTATTTTAACGCTTTGGTGTTAGTTGGGAAGTCTGTCGCCATAACAACAATGTTAACAGCATTGTTGTGTTCCGGCAGTCAGAGGTATGATAGCCGGTTCCTCTGTGTAAGAGGATTCCGGGTGAAACTCGCTTCCATCTTCGGCCTAATCATCACTTTCCATCAGGTGAGATTTGGGCCAAGAGTTTCCCCGTTTTGCATAAAAAAAAGAAAAAAAAAAAGTTCGCATCTCTTAGACTTAGCGTCCAGACTAAAGTGCAGAGCTTTTGGCAAAGGACCTAGTAAAACAACTGAAATTCGACTTTAATGGGATGTTCGGGATGTGATAACGTGTGTTCATTGTCCTATTTTTGGCTCGGATATGTGTCGTTAATGGTTGACATGCCTATCGTGCCTTGCGTTAAAGAATAAGCAACGGCATGATGAGAAATAAAAGTATAACTTTTAACGACAATGTATTTCAATAGTGTCTGAGCGCTGAGAAACTTACGTTAGTTTAGTCGCATAGTCAAAAGTGCAAAATGACAATCTGTCGAATTTGTTATTTATATTGTTATATTATAAGGCAACAAAATATAAATACGTATAACAGACAGCGCAACTATGTAAAAAAGTTACGTAAAAAAACGGTATCTTCACAAAAAAAAGTCTATCTTGGGTCTAATCTGCTATAGGCTATATAATATCACGCTACGTCCAACAGACGCGGAGCATTAATGGAAGATGTGACGCAGACGAAGTTGCACAGGTCAACTAGTTATAAATGAAATAGGAATTTTGGACATTTTGCGCTATTGATCTTAGCTTTTTTTTGGGATTTCGATATTGTACGATAATTTGACATTTTGAGTTTCTGACAGTATGCCACAAAACTTGGTGTTTCTCAGCCTATTAGCACAATAGACATGTCTTCCGTAGATTTTGTTCCACTGCATCAATACTTACAATAGTTTTGTATGGATATCGCTTTTATATTATTTTTAACACTAACAAGCATCGATTCAATCAATCGATTCACTTCCTAGTGTTTTAGCTGGGAAGAAGTGACGCAACAAACTCCCCATAGGTCCAGGGGTCAAACGTAACGACTCAGGGTTAGCAATTAAGTCATAGTTAAAATGGAACTCTAGTTAGCACTGACTAGAGTTCCATTTTAATTCTTGAGTACTGGTGTTCGTCAAATGTCAATATGAATTGATAGTTTTAAAGAAGCGATTTCGGACTCACAGTATGAATAGAAACCAAAAATAAAAATTATATATCAACTTACGTGTGTAATCCCAGCTATCCTGGTCATTTTTGAACACGTTCAATCTTTCAGGCTGAAAACAGAAAAGATACAGTTTAATTAAAACGTAATTACAACTTTAGTTGCAAAATGCAACTTTATGAATACTTGACCTCCCCTTTGGGAGAATGAGTTCGGCGTCGACAGTTCCATGAAGTGGCGCGAATTCGAAAATTTAAATTCTTGACTTTTTTTTTTTTTTACTTTTACTGGCAAGCGTTTGACCACTATCTCACCTGATGGTAAGCGATGATGCGGTCTAAGATGCAGCACGCTTGCCTAAGAGTAACCTTTTCACTCTTGACAGACTTGCAGGTTGTAGCTATCAGGAAACACAGACTCCGGCAGAGAATTCCACTCCTATGCTGTATGTACTATGACTATGTTCCTAAAACGCTTTGTGCGTGTCGGTAGGATGTCCGCCATGTACCGGTGGCGCACCGCCGTTCGTCTTGTGGTCCGATGATGGAACGGGCTTGGCGGAATTAAATTATGCAATTCCGTCGCACATTCCCCAAAATGCAGAGTTTGTAGAGTGACATTGTCACAGCGATAGTGATTGTCCAAATGCCATGTTTGAGATCCACATACATTTTGACCTTTAAGGTATTATGTATTTTAGCATTTTTTCTTTTTGACGGTCGTTAGGTACCGCTTACATAATGACACTTTATCTAGACCAGCGGGTCTAAAAAGGCCACTTTAGCAGAAACAGAAATCACATCTCGTCACCCGTCACTATCAAATTTTCCCAATCAACCTTGAACCTAATGCGTTATCAATAAAGATGAAAATGGCCGTTTTGCGCGGATTTGACACATATCTTCCCAATTTTTCATGTGTACTTTGAGTGTGTTTTTTTTTGGTATGCGTCATACTGGCCGCAAATAAACTCTTATCCTTTCTTAAAATTAAATTTGACAGATTGTTGTGTAGTCAATATTATGATTCTCCTAAAGTGGCCTTTTTAGAACCGCTGTTCACTGTAACTTTGAACAGATTAAGGGTTGAATATGTTTTTCTTTCATAATTGTCGATTTATCATTATTTACTAGTCAGTCCTTTCTTTTCTCGGTTCTTTTTTAGTCTGTCTCTGCTTTTATAAGTCAAAGTCAAATGATTCATTTAAACTAAAACATTTAAGGCACTTTTGAACATCAAATGAAATTAAAATATTTTAGTGACTCCACATTCTTACTTCAAAATTTTCCTCCCGACCTTTTGACTTTTAAACAAATACCAGTAAATAAATACGATTTGTTCTTTCGAAACGGTACCCTAAACCCATAGCATTCATACAAAGGCGAACGTAGGGTAGTTTTGTATCGCCATGCAAGCTATTTCAATATATCCCGTCTTGTGGCGTTTGCTGGCAACAACCCTTTTTGTTTGGGGCTGCAGAGTCAGCGGGTTTACACAGGCGGAGGCGGAAGCGGGCCGAACGTGTTCCTAAAAATATTGACATAGGAATCAGCTGACAAACTGAGCTTACTGACGCCAGTACCTAATGTAGCGAGGCTTACTTTCCGGGGAACACTCAAACGCTCAGTTTAATTAAAAATGTAGGTATTGGATGTAATCTACCACTGGCACGTGTGAACTGATGACCGATATCTTTATAAAAACACTAGCTGTCCCCCGCGGCTTTGCTCTCGTCAACTCCAACTTATTTTTTTTTTTTTTTTTGACTAGCTGACCAGCGCAACTTCGTCTGCGTCACATTTTCCAGTATTACTGCGCTCCTATTTGTCTTAGCGTGATGATATATATTCAATGTTAGATAGCCCATTTATCGAGGAAGGTTATAGGCTATATATTATCATCACGCTAAGACCAATAGGAGCAGAGCAGTAATGAAAAATGTTACGCAGACGACGTTGCACGGGTCAGCTAGTTATAAATTATAAAGATGAAAAACTAGTATTTTAAACAATATGGACGCAGTAAGAACAAAGAGCTAGAAGATGCGTGGAATGCCCACCATAAGCACATCACGATTTGGTAATAGGAACTTTCATTGTGCGGACAAATAAGGAGTGGAATCCACAGTCGCAATTCATGTTTCCTGACAGCTGAACTGTGAGTTAAGTCAAGGGTGAAAAGGTAATTTCTAGTAAAGCAGGCTGCATCGTCGATCACATTGTTTTTTATTTCATAAATTTTAGTGATAAACCTGAGGAGGTCGTGGCTAAATAATAACAGCCGCACAGGTCGATCTTCAAGGTTAAGCAACGCTTGCCGTGGTTGGTCTGTGGATGGGTGACCATCTTAACATACCGAGTTTCCTCCGTGCCTCGGAAAGCACGTTAAGCTGTTGGTCCTGGCTGTCATTTGGAGATCTTTGGCAGTCGTTACGGATAGTCAGAAGCCAGAAAATCTGACACCAGTCTTGCCAAGGAGTGCCGTATTACCCAGTTAATGGGTTGTGGAGGTATGGTAGGCAGCCGCTCCACGTAAAATACTGGTATTCAGCTGAAACCGGTTTGACTGGAAGCCGACCCCAATATAGTTGGGAAAAGGCTAGGCAGATGATGAACTTTTAGTGAGAAAATATTTTTTTTTGAAAACGCACTATATGTGCCACGAATCGTAACTTTTTGTTTATTTTTATTAGTTAACAAATGCATAATTAATATCACTGTTATATATTTTTGTTATGTACTAAACAAGTTCTTGACAATAATAGTATCTTTAGGCAGGCAAATTTTCATGAAAACGTTTGCTTCATGAGCCATGGCTCCCCCTTGGTACTTTTTTTATTTTGATAATAATTGTTAAAATAATTTTCATTAGGCTATGCTAAATAATTTTCATTAGGCTATGCTACCGGGATAACGCAACGCTTCTAACGATACCACATACAATGAAATCGGTTAAGCCATTTTAAAGTTATGGTGGAATAAAGAAACTCACAAACATACATACATACATGAACCCTGAAAACATAACAATACTTTATTTGGGCAGTCGTATAAAAAACACTCGTTTTTTGCCTATCACTGAAACGAAAGACCGTAAAAATCAAAAACATTTTTCCACATCACGCAGTTTTTATGGCCTAACAATGATAACTTGGCAGAAACGCTACGCACAGGATTCGAACCAGCTTTTATTGTTTTCATGTTTAGTGGAGCGTGACTGGCGACGCAATGCGAATCTGTGGTTAACCTTTAACTACCTCCAATATACGAAACGCATTACGCGTAAGTTTATTGCAGGTACTTTCAGTATAATCCGCGCGCAATCAGAATGGGATGGAACTTTGTCAAACAAAATGTTCTGAATATTGATAACTAGCTGACCCGCGCAACTTCGTCTGCATGACTGCGTCACAATTTCCATGACTGCTCCGCTCCTATTTGTCTTAGCGTGATGATATATTATTATTATTATTAATTCATTTATTTCGGAATAATCCATATAGATACATTATACATAATTAAAAATTAAAATGTCAACTGATAGCATTAATTAAAAACTAAAATAAACTAGAGAACCATACAAAATAATAACTATACAATTGGTCATATTAAACTAAGATTTAATTGCCCATTGTCGTTCTCATCCAGCTATACTGCATAGGACAGTCCAGGCGGTCAGCAATCATTTTCAGTATGCCGTTGCTACTAACTCTAACGCGGTGGAAAATAGAGGCAACCCTCTTGCGTATAATCGCATGATACCCATCTGTCCGCGCTTCTGCGAACATTCTGGATGCACTACAGTCTCGAGGTAGTCGCAACAGCATCCTGAAGATGTTGTTATATTGAACTCGCAGGGCATTAGCGGCCCGGCGGGTATTGTTCACCCATAGTCCACTCGAGTAAAATGACTGGCAATATGCCTTAAACAGCGTAATCTTTGCTTCTACCGAGCATCTCGCAAACCTACGGGCAAGCATATTCCCCCTGACCGCCAACGCCCTACACTCTCGTTCCACGTCCGCATCATCCCTCAGGTCTGCCGTAACTATGTGCCCTAAGTACTTAAAACTGGTCACCATCCTAAGAGCCTCACCGTTTAGCTTAATAGGTGGAACACGGATGGGTACGTTCATTGGTTATATAGCCTATAGCCTTCCTCGATAAATGGGCTATCTAATACTGAAAGAATTTTTCAAATCGGATCAGTAGTTCCTGAGATTAGCGCGTTCAACCAAACAAACAAACAATCAAACCAAACTCTTCTCCTTTATAATATTAGCATAGATTCTGCTTTATAATATTAGTATAGATAAATGAGTTATTTCTACAGTCTATCATATAAACTAATTTATTATCAACATTCAGAACATATTCGCTAACGCTACTTGAAGAAAGAACTGTCATTTTCGATTTACTTTGACAAAGTTCCATCCAATTCTGATTGCGCGCGGATTATACCTATTTTCATTGCTACTATACTACCCTGCCTTTTTTTAATGATAAAATCATCAAATGAATCCTTCCGCTCTGGGTGGAGCTGAAAGGAATGTCAAAATCTTACTGACTAAAACCTATCAGTGTTCCTCCTAGAGCCCTTTGCGTTGCAAGGCCGCGGTGATTCTTTCGAACAAATTCTGCAAACCTATCAGGGCAGTCTTGCCAAGCCGTTTCCGATCATCATCATCATTTCCAAGCCGTCCACTGCTGGATAAAGGCTTCTCCCAATCATCGTCACATTGACTGGTCCTGTGCGTTTCGCATTCAGCGGATCTCGGCGGATAACCTGGTCACGGGTCCACCTTGTGTGGGATTTCTAATGCTACGTCTTCCGGGACGTGGTTGCTACTCCACAACTATGGTAGACGGCAGATACCCTTGCAATAAAGGTCACAGGACCCACATACATTTATTGTCTTTCTTAATATCAAAGCTGTCTTGAATCGTTGCTTAAGGTGGATTCGCGATCGTAAAGAGCATTTATCTAAAGGATTGAATGTTATTTCGTGAAAAAGTCATTCAATCGAATTGTATGAACTTAGAGGGTTATATTGATAATTAAAATGAGTATAATTCTTTAGATAAACATGCGTTACGGCCGCGAATCGTATTTTGTGCAACATACAGCTTCACACTGACCGGCAAATTGCAAAAAAAAACATAAAAATATTTGAATTTCGCCGGGTATCCTGGCGCTTCCACCTTAATATAAAACAGAAATCCCACTAATATTATAAATGCGAAATTTTGTGTATGTTACTCGTTCACGTCAGAACGCCTGAAAGTATCTTCATGGGCACAGAGGTAGATTAAAGTCAGGAATAACACATAGGCTACTTTTTATCCCGGGTGTACATAATTATGTTCCCTAGGGATCACGTGAGCGAAGCCGCTGGTAGAAGCTAGTATATAATGACAAAGCTGTCCTGAATCGACTTCCATCGTGATACTTTAGTTCTAAATCGTAATTTCGTAATGAAAAACTGTTTACTTATAAATTATTGTTAGAGTATTTTCGAAGGGATATTAGGGAAAGGTATGGGGGCCGAGTCACCCGCGTCCGTAGGAGAATACCCTTCAGCGAATCCCTACACGTGGTCCCCGGATGGTGCTAAACAGGTGACACTAACCGCCTCCGTGGTCTAGTGGTTATACCACCTAATTCAGACCCAGAGGTCCCGGGTTCGATTCCCAGCGGGGGCAAATTTTTTTCTCGGTTTGGTTGGTGGTAGGACTTGTTCTAAGTCCGCCTGGCAAGCTACCACCATCATGTTTAAGTCTGTCGCCATAACAACAATGTTAACAGCATTGTTGTGTTCCGGCAGTTAGAGGTATGATAGCCAGTTCCTCTGTGTAAGAGGATTCCGGGTGAAACTCGCTTCCATCTTCGGCCTAATCATCACTTTCCATCAGGTGAGATTTGGGCCAAGAGTTTCCCCGTTTTGTATAAAAAAAAAAAAAAAAGGTCAATGTACTTTACTGCACGTTTATCTGGGTACTATTTATACGTACTATTTGCGATGGCGCTAACTATAATTTTTGTGATAGTTGAAACGAGTCATTGTTTTAAATTATAAAATAATATAAAGCGAAGCAGAATGATTAGGACCAGCGGGTCTAAACGGCCACTTTCGCAAAATCACATCAGAATCAAAATATTATTCGCAATTTCAGAGTTGATCTCAGTGTAAAAGTTTTTTATGATGATAATTATTACTACCGCTCTATTGACTAATTTTGTAATTATTCTGGTACACGTTAAATGTGCGTAGGTACATAAACTTTTCAAAGTTAGAGTGAACAAGCTACTTCTAGGTAAGTTCGCTCTATCGTAGACTTTGTCTCTATCATCTCTGACCTAGACTAAAAAAAAAATCGAAATGAATTATTTACATAGAAGATCGCATTTAGCCACATCCTTCCTTCTGCGAGTAAAAAACAAAACATAAACGCGTATAGTATCACGTCTGCCTCATCCGCGTGCATCCGATTGCCTTACAAAGGCTGAGACAATCCAGCGCTTACCGCGAGGGGTACTTTGCACTCCAGCGCTCCAGCGCTTTGAAGGGAAATGGCTCGCTCTGTGTAGGTACTATATTATTATGTATCGCTTTACTCAGATCTTTGTATGCTGTTGGTTGTGATGTTTTCGCTTTATGATATAGTAAGCTATGTCATTCATGATGCTTTGAATAAACTGAAGATTTTTTTAGGGTTTCGGACATTGTAAGATACAGAACCCTTTTGAATCACTCGGGTGTCTGTCTGTGTCTTTGTCGGTCTGTCTGTCTGTGTGTCCGTCAGTCACAGTCAGTTTTCTCCGCATCTACAAAACTGATTTTGTTGAAATTTGGTACACATCTGGGGGCCAATTCTACTTATTTTGAAATAACTTTCGCATTAGCATGTTAATCGCAAACTGTCAAAAAATGCTTAATTTTTATCTATTTTTGACATTTCTGTGACCCAAACACGAAAGCGTAAATAAATTTTGAGTATGGGGTCACTTTGGTAAAGTTTTTGAAACTGTATCGTGTGGCAAATCAATAAGGGATTTCTGTGAGGGTTTTAATCATATGCTTTTCATAATTTTAGAATAAATGGTTTTGAAGTTATTCAAGAAATTAGACCAAAAATGACCATTCAGATCTCTGAAACGATTGATCTTAAATTTTGGCTAAAAATGCAGATATTAGTTATTTACCTACAGAGAAACCTGTAATAGGTAAGTCTTGTAGTGTTTCTAAAATAAAATTGGATCGGAACCCTTTTCACGCGAGTCTATCTCGCACTTGGCGAGTTTTTAGGGTTCCGTACCTCAAAAGGTAAAAACGGAACCCTTATAGGATCACTTTGTTGTCCGTCTGTCTGTCTGTCTGTCTGTCTGTCAAGACCTTTTTTCTCAGGAACGCGTGGAGGTATCAAGCTGAAATTCATATCAAATACTCAAGTCTATGGTCTCTTGGAGCTGTGAAAAAATCAAACTTCTAAGTCAACGCGATCAAAAGATACTCCCGTTTATGCCGCAAATTTTCGACACTCGCAAGGGAATCAAAACCTACAGGGTACTTCCCGTGAACTTAGAATCTTGAAATTTGGTACGAAGCAACGTCTTATAACACAGATACAGGAAAAATTGCGAAAAGCATAAATTTTTAGTTACATCATATAATAAAAATATTTTTAATAATTTTAAACTTATTACCCCTTTACTCATGAACGCGTAGTGGTATTATATTGAAAGGAAATTGAGCAAGGTACTATGGCACTTGGTTGCGCAACTTTTGACACAGTAAAGTAATGAAAATTAGACACAAAAAAAGGGTTGTGTTATACTTTAATACAAGGTTAAATTCAAGATTAAATGTTGTGGGGTTTCTGAAGAAAAACATAAGTTGAGTACCTATTGAGGTTATGTTACATAACTCAAAACAATTCGTTTTGAAACCCTATTAACTGGCAAATATTTTGCATTATTTTGGTACATATTAATTGAGTTTTACCTATGTTCATCATTATTTATTATATTTAAAAACATTGATCTAGAAATCTTCTCAGAAAAACGGTAGGAGAAATCCATGTACGTAAGATTTTTACCATGGAATCCGTTGCTTCTCTGATTTGGCGTCTAGGCAGCGGGTGTGCTAATAAAAGAGAACAATTCATACAGCGCAACATGTTTTCACAGAACAAATCACCGTGGACGTGAAAATGTTCTAACAATAATAATTCACTTCGCAGCACACGCACAAAAAGAGTCAAATTGCTAGATGTAGTAGATAGACGTGGAGGAATCCTAAAACTCAACTCGACACGAATTTATGTTTGTTAGCAGAGAAAAGCTGAAAACAATTTTCTCGGTTTACCGGCAGTTAACACGGTAAACAGTAAATACCAATTTGTTTGACATTTCATCGAATAGTGTTGTGACACAACAATAGACTACGGCGTCGTAACATTATCTATTTTAACTTAATTGTTTTATTTTTGTCTTGAAATTGCTTTTTAACGAAAAAATAGTAGGTAATATTATTAAAGAATAATAATGACAACTTTTAATATTTTTAGTTTCAAATGTAGATTGTTTTGTTGTTCCACGACTTATGTTAATGTTCAATCGATCGATTATAATTGAAAAAGGAGTCGCTTCACTATAATGGAAGAAATGAAATTGTATCGTATTAAATACTAATTAAAATGAAAATAGAAACCCCACAAATTATTTCAATGAATTTAAGTCAAAAATCGATAATATTAATAAAATGAATTATACATTAACTCAAATGGCCTTTACGCGTCAAAAAGTGAAACTATAAATGCCCAATCTCCTTCTTAACAAATACTCAAGTCTATAATATCTTTAAGCTGTAACAAAATCAAACTTCTACGTCAACGCAATCAAAAGATACAGCAATTAAAGCCGCATATTTTGAAACTCGCAACTACTCGCAAGGGAATCAAAACCTAAAGGATACTTCCAGACGACCTGGAATCTTGAAATTTGGCATGAAGCAACGTTATAAAGTACACATATAGGAAAAATTCCGAAAATCTTAAATTTTTAGTTACATCACATAGTATATTAAAATTATGTCTATCACTTCTCTTCTTAAAGAGATGAAGATTTTTCCGAACATACATAATGTTTTCATATATGTATTGACAAGGTACCGTCAGCTTTCCACATTGTTATGTTATGGATTTCATTTAGCAATAAAAATACCATAACTTTTACTTATATACCTACAGGTTTGTACGGAACCCTCGGTGCGCGAGTCTGACTCGCACTTGGCCGGTTTTTTTTTTATTTTTGACAGCCTCTCATTTGATCTCTATCTCTCACAATTTTTGGGGCCGTCACCCGCGTCCGTAGGAGAATACCCTTCACCGAATCCCTACACGTGGTCCCCGGGTGGTGCTAAACAGGTGACACTAACTTACTTAGAACAGCGCATGCGCGGGTAGATCGCGTATGCAGTCTCAGTCCCTCGTATATGTTCGATGCATACTTGTGTCCTGCTTACTCAATGCAATAGGACGGGTGGTACGAAAAGTGTTAAAATGTTTATTTTGGTTTTTCTTACTGTTTCATTTGTGTGTTTTTGTGGTGTATATGTTTGTTGTGTTACTTTGTGACCTTGTTATTGTTACTGGTTGTGTTTCTTACTTGTTAATAATACAAAACGTTTAAGGTTGCACACGCGACGGAAGCTTAAAAATGGAGTAACTTCTCCCGTTTTCCCAACATTTCCCTTCACTGCTCTGCTCCTATTGAAAGGTAGCGTGATGAAAAGTATACTATAACCAGCTCAGGAGTATGAAAAATAATTGTACCAAGTTTCGTTAAAATCCGTCGAGTAGTTTTTGTTTCTATAACGGTTATACAGACAGACAGACAGACCAACATTTTACTGATTGCATTTTTAGCATCAGTATCGATCCCTAATCACCCCCTGATAGTTATTTTGGAAAAATAGTTCATGTACAGAATTGACCTCTCTACAGATTTATTATAAGTATAGATAGATGATTGTACATTCGTTAAACGTGGGCGATAACTGGAAAAAAAAATGTTTTTGACGTATTAATCCGAGTTGAAAACTTACATTTAATATGTTTTTTTTTATATGCAAAATATTAAGGGATTCTACATTTAACTCTATTGTCAAGTTTCGAGTTAAATCTATCTGTAAATGTTTTTTTTTAATTTTTAAAGAAAATAAACACTTTCTACTAGTACTGGGTTTTCATGAACAAATTGAATCAAATCTAGTTTCTGAATACAGTACATCCAATAAATTTCCAGGTGTTACATGAATGGGTACTTCGTTGAGTTCTACCAATGTCCAAAATTAAAATGTATGTCTATGCGTTCTCAGCATTAAGAGAGGCTTTATAGGACTACAACTTTTACTAGTTTCTTATTTTGAGTATTCCTTCAAGTCAAACAAACCCAATTTGACTACAGATCCCTAAAAACATGCCCCGACAAGCTTACGTGCCCATGGACCGAGGCGCACTGACTCTCTTTTTATTTCAACTTAATCGGAAGTTAAATAGTCGAGTTTTTCGTTCCGCCCGCTTTTCACGTTTTAAATGTCATCCGTTTATCGTTTTTCTTTTATATGCGAACTGAATTTTAAGCTGTAGTAAACGTAAGTGCAGTAAATTAAAGCTTTATTTGGGGTAATTTATTGTTTCTTATTTTTTATGACTATGATTTCTTGGGTCAATGTAGGCACCGTAGAGGCGTTTGAGGAGTTGAATTAAAATTTTGCTCTTGCAACAAATTGCAACACTGAGTATTATTTTTGAACATGAGACATAGATTTAATACTAAGAGACTATATCTTTTTCGGAGGTTATATCTTTTTTGGGACAAGCCTTCTCTTCACACTATCTCCATCCACTGCTACTTTTTAAAGACAGAATCAACAGTGGTGACCTCCAGTAAAACGCCAAGTCAATGAAGTTCGACCAGTCCCGGAGAGACGCTACAACTGTCTTTGATCCCACAACAAAAGAATTTAAAAAAAAAATCCTTGAAGAAGATTGGTATAATTTTATGATAACTAGCAAAAATAACACATAATTGTTAGATTTTTCTAAGCCCAAGTCATAAAGAGAGAGGCGTCAGGCAAAAAAATCATGATGTATTATAGTTACAGGTTATTTTTATAAGAACCTGCGCACAACATTGTCAACATTGAACATTTTCAATCCCACCTTACTAATGTTGTAAATCTGTATAGGATACTGTACACTGCAAAAATATCCCATTAATGTCCCATAGACGAAGGGTGTGACAATAATGGAACGTTTAGCGGTCTATTGTCAACCCTGTTATGTTGTGTACGGAACCCAGATCGATTATACTTGTACAAGGGTCCTATTGTCAGGGCTGACACGTGCCAAAAAGTTACATTATGTTTTTTTTTTAAAGGTTATTGTAAGATTTTTTATGGAAATAGTACAGTCACGGTTCTTGCATCGCCTTTGAAAGATTTTATAAAGGTATTTTATCATCGCCTCGCTTGTCCACGTTTAATAAAAGTTGAATCTTGTGATTTTTATTTTTATTTTACATAATAGTTTCGATTATTTTAAAATGTTGCGCATTCCTGCAGGTCCTTCTTTCGTCGTTTTTTCAAAAACCCTACATACAATAAAACTACTGCACCGATTTTCATGCTGTTGTCACCAATGGATAGAGTGGTTTTCAAGGAAGGTTTTAGTATATAATGTCAAGCGGGCGAAGCCGCGGGCACCAGCTATGTATAATTAATTGTTAAGCGTATTTTTTTATTTTAGTCAGAATTGACAAAAATAAAGCGCTTCAAAGTTCAGGAATGGGGCTTGTGATGTGCTTGATTGTTTAAAGTGTACCAGCGCTTAAAGCGAATGGGGCTGGTGATGTCGCTTGCTTGTTTAAAGTGTTGGTACACTTTAAACAAGCAAGCGCATAAAGCGAAAGGTTAAGGTTAAGGTTAAGGTTTGCTGGGAGAAAACTCAACTTTGAGTTAAGCTCGCCTTTGTACATGTACTTTATTATGGCTGTGTCATAAAAGTTGTTTTGGTGTACAATAAAGAATTAAGAAGCGAATTTCAACGCATCGCTAAAGAAAATACAATACAACTGACAATTTAGAAATATTTCTCAGGATAATGCAATACAACGTGTAACAAAATAAACGCAATACCTCTTAAAGGGTCATTGCACTCATTTTTATGAATTACTTTTATTATGAGACCAACTCCGAAATCGCGAGAAAAGGCATCTTTTCAGTACATTTTGTCTGGTTTTATGCGCACATAAATTTCGGTCGATTTTTATTTAATATTCTTCATAATGAGTACAATGACCCCTTAAGAGATATTGAATTTATTCTGCTACACGTTGTACATAACCTACTTATTTTGAGACGGGCCAGACTCGTGCAAGTAATTTGATCTTATTAAAATTTCATGCCATTTGATAATTATTCATTTTTGATTAAATTTTCCAACAGACCTCATGCCTATTTTATGAAACTGTTTGATCAAATTACTTGACCTTCTATTTTGTTCTCTGACCTAGACTAGAGCAAATCCATAAAAAAAAAAATTTAAAAAAAAAAACCCTATAATGCATGATGTTTTTGTGAATTTTCGCTCTATGCCTCATAGCAGTGGCGACCCTACAGCCGCACAGGAGCGTGCTTCTTACACCGACCACTTGAAACACGAGAGCTTTTAGCGGATCGTTACAACAGTTTAGACGCGAAAGCTTGTAACTTGGACCAAGAATCTGATTTAAATGATGAAATTGCAGTGCTTATTGTTGTTGCGACGCACAACTTTAATTTTCATTTAAATTGTTCATGTTGTTTGTACATTTTTTTTCTACTTTTATGTTGTGAACTTGTCAGGTTGTCACTGTCAGTCAGTGCCGGATGTCACGGTCGCGCCATAGACAACTGTTGAACTATGTTCTGGGTGTGTCTGTGGTGTGACCAGAGAGTCGTTTGTAGGGTGATGCCCGACCTGACATAGACAACATGAATGTTTCTGGCTTTGTTTAGTTTTTAGTTTACTTGTTTTCTTTTAATTTTTGTGATTTTATTAAAGTTGGTAATTTATATTGTTATTGTGTGTCGCTTCTGGCGGAGTAAATACATTTTCTTTCTTTCTTCTTTCTTTCTTAGGCAAGTTGTTGAAAAGGGGCTTAGTTGCAAAGCAAAATCTTTCGTTACAGAGTGAGTGGCTGATAGACAAAACATAGCCATAGAAACTTCTGGTCGTAGAAAGCTGTGATTTGGCATGTAGGCGAGCCAGCGAGAGGCGAACCACGGCGAGTGTAGGGGAGTACTAAGGAACGATTTCCCACGGGAAAGGGAAACAAGTGCGAGTCGGACTCGCGCACCGAGGGTTCCGTACAAACCTATAGGTATATAATATATTAGTATAGATTGGAATGTCAGCACTTTAAAAAATACTGTGTTATTTGAGTTAGTTTTGTGTTTTCTTCTAAGAGGCCGTAGGTAATCAAAACTTCTTGACTAGGCATTTATCAGAAAATAAATATAATTTAACATTTGTCGAAGCTAGTCATATGAACGAATTTTTTAACAACCTTAATAGTGACACGGAGCCAGCTTAAAAGCCGTTACTAATCGAATTCAACTCTTTACAGTAACGAATACAACCCCAATTTTAAATGAAAATACAAAATTTAACGGAAAATTTCGATTCTTGCGATCGCGACACACGTCCAAACAGTGCGAAGGTTGACAAGCAAATAGCTCGCATTCGAAATTCGAATGGAACGACTTTTTTTATTGGATCGCCGGCCACGCGCGTATCGGTAAACTGCTGAGATCTTCATTTTTCTGAATTGCTAAATAGGACTGTAGTGTGGTCCGCTGCGATAAGGTTTCAAATAAAATACGTTTTGTACTGGAGCTTGTAGGGCTCCGTAGCCAGCTGAATCCGGCTTGATTGTAAGCCAACTCCATAGTATGGAAAAGACTAAGAAGATGAAGTGCCAGATAGATAATAATATCAGAAAACCTTTACTGTGCGTTATTCATCTCTATGGTGGTTTGTAGGTGTGCTGATGTTTGACTTTCAAACATCGCACAAAACTTTAACTAATGGTAGAAACTAAATACTTTAATAAGGTGGAAACCAGTAAATTTTCTAAGAAACTCTTGTGTTTTCTAATATTTAAGGTGGAAGCTCATGGGTAGCCAACGAAATTCAAATATTTTTATGTTTTTTGCAATTTGCCTCTGGGAAAAACATGGATCATCTACCTATCTGTAACATCTCGCACACTGTTGTAATTTGACCTATGTTTACAAATAAAGCATTCTGATTCTGATTCTGATTAAGGCGGACAGCCATCGTGACGCACGGGGAGGCTACGCACGTGTGTTAGGCTTTGCCATGAATGAAAATGTATTAATGAGATTGTTTAAACTGCAACCCACGGACACGTTACGCGTTAAGCATGAATAGGCTTGTTTACTGAAAAAATCTAATTAGTCCATCAGTTAGATTATCAAAAAATATTTTAGCCGTATTTTTTCTTTTGTTACGGCAACCAAAATTGGCGAAGTTACGACGCTTTTCAAATTCTTTTAAAATTCACGCCGTGGCATATTTTTTAGCGGGTAGTGACGTCACGAGCCCCCACTCCCGAGTTTTGATGCGTTTTATATTTGTCAATATTCATCGATTTACAAAAACAAAAAATACGTGTCCATTATTTTTCAATCCTCTTACTGAAGAAATAGTTTTGCAATTTATGGATGATGGAAACTAGCCTATAAACGTCATTGGCACACGCGTGGCTTACTCGAATATGGTTCCCACGTAGCTCAACACTAAAACGTGCGTAACCTCACCCGTGTGCGGCGCTGGGCCACGCTACAGTTGTCCATAGTCGTGGGCGAGTAGCGTGTACTGCAGTGCAACGACCCACGTTGTCAAACAAATGAACTCACGCAGCTAAAATGTACCGCGTGGCCGTGGATAGCGTGCACCGCGGTAGGTTCGCGGCTTAATTAATACGAAAACAATCAATAGTAAAAAAAAACCGGCCAAGTGCGAGTCGGTCTCGCGCACGAAGGGTTCCGTACCTTTATCTATAAAAACGGAAAAACAATCACGTTTGTTGTATGTGAGCCTCCTTAAATATTTATTTTATTCTGTTATTAATACTTGTTGTTATAGCGACAACAGAAATACATCATCTGTGAAAATTTCAACTGGCTCACTATCACGGTTAATGAGACACAGCCTGGTGACAGATGGACGGACAGCTGAATCTTAGTAATAGCGCCCCGTTTTATCCTTCGGGTAAGGAACCCTAAAAACCAACACCCAAAAAACCGGATAAACCAGCTCCTAATTTTACCCCTTGAATAGGTATTAATTCACAAAATCAACCGTAACTCAATCCTAACACAATTACCGTTTCGACAGTTATCAAAACCGAACAGCAGTATGATCACAATTAATGTAAAAACTTCATTTCTTCCTTCCTTTCCCATGGAGAATGGAAATCCAATAAAAAGATGAGCCATTACGAACAATGCTGTCAAATGAAGCCATGCCTCACTGTTAGGTAGGGGGATCTATGAGACTATGATTACAGAGATAGTCCTGTCTCAGTTCATAGTCAGTTCTAAACACAATTCAAGTAATATTTCACAACCCATATCCTATTATTATCCTACTTTGTAAGGATGGATGGATGTTTGTGAATGTGGTTTGATGACTACTCTTTCACGTCAGAAAACCTGAAAGGATCTTCATGAAATTGGGCTGTAGGTAGATTATAGTCTGGAATAGCATGAAGGCTACTTGTTATCCCGTTAGTATGTTCCCTAGGGATCACACGGGCGAAGCCGCTGGCAGAAGCTAGTTTCAAAGAAATCTACGATAAATATCCGTAAGTTGAGAGACCCAAAATGTTGATGTGGCTGGGCAGTAGGTTCTTTACAAAGAAAGAAAAAAAATTGACAACAGTCCGTCAGTATAAGTTTCCTTGAGATTTCAGCCCCGTTATTATATCTAGATATCTGCAGCCTAGCCTTTTCCCAACTATATTGGGGTCGGCTTCCAATCAAACCGGATTCAGCTGTACCAGTATTTAACGTGGAGCGGCTGCCTACCAGACCTCCACAACCCATTAACTGAGTAACTCCTTGGCAAGACTGGTGTCAGATTTTCTGGCTTCTGACAATCCGTAACGACTGTCAAAGATCTCCAAATGACAGCCGGGACCAAAAGCTTAGCGTGCTTTCCGAGGCACGGAGGAAACTCGGTATTTTAAGATGGTCACCCATTTATTTATACAGTTTGAGAGTACAATTTTACCAAATGCACTTTGCACCCCTATCACTGATCAGGACAGTCCCACTAAACATCTGGCCACCTCAACAACCCTATCATACCGTTCCAACGCTACATGGACACGGGGCGTAGCGGCGGCCATACTTTTTTTATTTCGCGCGCAAAATCCCCGCCGGCCGAGAAAAGGGGCGAGTAGGCAAAATTCGCAGGAACACCCTTACTTTTGTGTGTCGTGTCTGCTTCGGACGGTCCGTTTCGATTGTTTCTGATTGTAATGGGAGCCTAGTTAAATTAAATAAGCTTTTTTTTCAAACTGTTACATTTTTGGGGGTTTTTTAGTGATCATATTGAAAGAATACGGCAGGAAATGCAGAAACCTAATACTATCTATACATACATACATTTTTAATTTTGCGTATTCTGTAAAATCTCATCGTGAATAATAAATACTTCAGTGCATTGAGTTTGCAGTGACCTGTCAATTCACAGCTTCAAGTGGCATGACAGTTCAGGTCAAGCTCACTTAACTTATCATTCGACTGACAGTTTTTTTTATAGAATATCATACTGGACTTACACGCTCGCCGACGATTAAGCAAGAAATACTGTCCGATACAATTATTTAAATAAAGCGTCCCAATAATATAATTAAAAAGTTAATTTACGTTTCAAACAGAACTCATTACGCAAATATTATTAAACAACCCCTCTATGTTAACAAGGGGTGAAATTACAACCCCCGCAATTCGCCCCCTTATAAAAGCAAAAGTAAACCAAATCATTGTCACTTAAAAAACGTCTTTGGGGTAAGAAACAGACCTATTTTACATGGAGCGACTCGTACCCGTAACGACTATCAAAGATCTTTTTAATTTATTTATTAATTTATTTATTTTATTTTGGCATCAAGAATTAAGGCACCATAACAACAGGAGAAACAGCTTAACGTACTTTCCGAGGCACGGAGGAGTCTCGGTACGTCATGAATGGTCACCCATTCACTTCCCGACCCCGGCAAGCGTTGCTTAACCTAGAAAATCGACCGGTGTGGTTGTTATTACTTAGCTCTTCTAGTCTTTGCGATTCCGTGTTCAGTGGGGTGAGAGCGCCAAAAACTCGTCATACCTATAAGTGGCGGTAACTTTACACTAGTGCAAACGTTTCGTTGTTGAGAGCTCACTTAGCGCCCCCTGGCGGATTGAGTTACTGACCGATGGACGAGAATTGTGTGGCTACCTCTATTATGTCTAGACGTGCGTGTTTCTAAAGGTGACATGAATTTGATGAGAACAGTTTAGTCGAAACCGTGTGCTCATTGGGTTATATTTTTAAATAAACGTTGTTAGGACCTCCAACTGAGCTAATGCTTGGGTTAGTAGTGCATTTACACTAATATGCAGTGATTTGGAATTAAACTCTAGCCAGTTTTAATAAAACGTGTTATATAACTTTTCTTGTTGCTTGGTTGTGGTGTAAGGTTCAAAAAGGTTAAAAGCAATGATCCTCAAATCGATTCAGCAGAATTTTTTTTACACGTTTGGTTTGGTTAACAAAGTTGGTTATGTAGCTAACGGTACCTGAGTGACGTCGTTCTAAAACAAATATGCAGACTATCAAAGATTGCAGACCATTTTTTTCTGATCAAACAGAAGTTGATCAAAAAGGTTAACACGCTCGGTACACACGAGGGACTGCAAGAAATATGTCTCAGTTTAACCTGATGCTCTAGACAGAGTCATTATGTAAGCGGTCGCGTGGTGGATGCGATTGTCAAAAGGCACGAACGCTCCATATTACTCGTGATCAATCCATTTCGATAGTTAAAATCACCAAAAACATGGCTTCTTATTGAACTTCGAAATTTCCTTAACCTATAAAAAAAGTAAGTAAGATATATGCACGTACCTTTGCGAACTCTATTTTGAGTGTGCAGCATCCGGAGTATATGTCGCAGCCGTGTAGCGCTTCTTTAGCTCTTGTGGCCGATTCTACGCTTTCAAACTTGTAGCCAGGAGTTAAGGAAATAGATTGCATGGCATGTGGAAAATATTACAGAAAACACAAAATATGAAATTATGCAGTAAATTAATAAACATTATCTACATGGTTCATGTAAATAAATATATGGTGGTTGCATTAATATAATATGTGAGAACCTAACCAAAAGAAAATTTTAGGACAGTTATTGGGGAGTTCACCCTATCAAGTTGCTAAATTACTATACAAAAAACGTATGATTTCTATAAGGCAGATACATTGTATGGACACAAAAACACTATGATATTTTATAATAAATACCTATTAAAATCAGCAACAATCATTTAAAAAAACAGGCCAAGTGCGAGCCCGACTCGCGTGCAAAGGGTTATTATTTATTTATTATTTATTTTCAATCTCGCACTTAGATTCTAATAAAGCATGTTTGCCACCCATCGATGGACCGACCTCTGCAAGCGTTGATTAATCCAATGAAGATCGAACCGCGCTTTTGATTCTAAGCAAGAATAAACTCCCAAGTGTCAAGATTGCTGAGATTTGACTTCTAACTGCCCCTACAAAGACAAAAGTCTGAAGGCACTAAGATCGGATTACATTTCTCATAATGTTATTGAACGATTAAGTCGAAGACATCGGTATTATTCAAATATCTTCTGAACGAAAGCCATTTCACGTAATAAAGATAAGGGTGAGAGCATTGTGATAGGAGGTAGCGGCTGAAAGTTTTGTTAGCATTTTTTTTACGACCACCTCGTTCATCGTTGGGTTCAGAGCAAACACCTGACGTTATTTGCTTTTTAGGATTCCGTACGTCTGTCTGTCACCAAGTCGTCTGTAAACCATGATAGTTGGACAGTTGACATTTTCACAGATGATGTATTTCAGTTGCCGCTATAACGAGAAATACTAAAAACAGAATAAATCACACATTTAAGGGGGCTCAAAACAACAAACGTGATTTTATTGCTGTTTTAATAGATAATGGTACAGAACCCTTCGTACGGTAGTCGTTTCGCACTTGGGCGGTTTTTTTATTTATATATTTTGCGGTATGTACAATCAATCTGTCGATATCTGTCGACTTTCAGTTTAACCGGATGCAACCGAATAAAAGTTTTTTATCTGGAGCGACTTTCATCTGACTTACAGAACCCAAAAACTGGGATTAAAAATAGACTATAACTTAATTCTACTAAAGTGGCCGTTTAATATCCGCAGTTCTTATTCAAATACAAATGAACACATAGGTTTCAAACCCGTTTAAACATTAGCCATTATCAATAAAACCTTAACCAGGGCTAACTAAACTAATAAATCAATTAATTGGATAGCCACAGCGTTGCCTCATTAACCCTGTTCGAGCAGGAAACTTAATTACTGGAATCGAATTAAATCTAAATATATGTGAAGGGATGGTAAAATTGTACCAGAACAAAGCTTTTAGCTGTGGGTAATTTTGTCATTTCAAGGAGCAAAAAATATTGTTCTATTCAAAGGCATCGGGTTTTTTCTTACATGCGGGTACATACTATATTTTAATTTTATTATTTATTTAAGCATTATGGAAGACTTACAGCTAAAACAAACACATCAAGATCAGTAAATAGGACTGTCAGCCAATTACAAGTCTCCACTTTTTGTTTTTTTTTTAGTTTTTGATTATCTACACAGTTAGATCAATGAAAATAAGGAAACACATCATGCTAGAATCGCCATTTTCGCCATGCTCGGTAGAGTTGTAACAATAAAGTAAGATTAATAATCTAACTTTTTTTTTAAATTAGAACCGTAAGAGTTTAATTAAATTATTAATAATCACAGTACTTATTAATCGATGTGGTGTATGTAAGCCGTAAAAATAATAGTGGAATTGTCTCCTGGGTTTCACTACGGCAAAACCTTATAATATATCTTACAACTAAGCACATAAAACAAATTTTGCGTAGGTATATTTTTAAAATAGCTTTGCTTAACACTAAGTCCGCACCCTGGAATCACAGACGTCGCTACTTATATTCCAATTTGGATGAAAACTTCGAACTCATTTGAATAAGAGTCCCTTTAGAAAAAATATGGAGAAAGTGTAATTAAACAAAGATTTTATTACTAATACTACTTCCAGGATCCGTTGTTCGAATTTAAGATTAGAAGGAATTATATCTGTAAAGTTTTTTTATTGGGATATTAAGCTTTTATGTTTATAAATGCAATATGAAGTCTAAAGGGAAGGCACAATTAAAAAAAAATATTAAAATAGCGACGGGTGCCTTGGTATCTCCTAAATTAAAGGAAAATGTTTGATCCCCTTTCAATATCATGTTGTTATCTATTATTTTTTTTTCAATTTAAGCTTTAGCTGGTTTTATTTTCAGCGTTGTAAAATTAAAAAAGGAAAGCGCTGCTGAAGAGTGCATTTTGGCAATGCTCCAGTTTTAACTAACCTAGGGATCCCAGTATTATGAAAAACACATTCTGATTCGTCGGAAACAACGAAATGACTTTAAAACTCTAAATACAAAAAAATATTCAAAAATGAAACACTGAAAAAGAATCACACGACTTGAATTTAATGAGAGCCATTAAAAATATAATTTTATTGTAACCTAACTTAAGCGTGGGCCACACTTATGTCAACAAATAATATTCCTTGTATTACACTAATGCGTAACATGGCTTTAGATTCGTAACAACAACACATTATGTTTACATGTGTCATTAATCAAACGTTTAGAGTGGTGTTTCATAAATCAAAACGTGGTTTACAACTTCAATGGCATTTGTAATAGAAAACTACAAGCTGATTATTTATATTTTTTGTTATAGCTAGTCACAGTAAAAAAATTGTTCGTAAATTCACATTCTTTAACGCCGCGCATTGCATTGACTTCTGGGTAGTGGGTTAGTGTCGGTGTTTCTTATCAGAGTAGTAAACTTAGAAACATCGGCCTCATCTAGAGTGTGTTTTTAATCCCTGAGACTACATAAGTGCAAATGGCAAACTGACATAGAGTAGCATTTAAGTCAGTTTACAGTTTAGCACGTAGGCTAAGGGCGGGTTGTTTCAAACGATTGGTTAACGTAACATACGCACGTCAAAAAGTTACGATAACGGAAGATGTTTAACGTTCGTTAAATAAGTTCAACCAGGCTTCAGACTGGCTAAAGTAGCCTCATCTTTCATGGGGTACTGTTTAAATTGTTATAATAAGATACCTCCCCATATATTAGAACTAAATGAGACGAAATTCAAGTCTTGTATTAAACGCACACTATGCAGGCAAGCATATTATAAGTTGGGGGATTATATTGAAGATAAAAATGCTTGGCTGAATGCTGGTCCTGCTCCACAGCCACTAGGGAGCACAAACTAATCTGCAAATATTTTGGAAACATTGTTGGACCGGCTGAAGATTGTAAGAAAAATTTGCATTGTTAGAATCAACTTACTTATTTGCATTGTATAATTTCAGCCATTAACAGCACATGTGTGAGTACTGTGTACCTTTAACTTTAACTTTAATTATCAGTTTTAGGCTTGTTTTTTTGACTTGAATGTACCCTGGCGGTTGGGAATGTCATGCTCACTCAAAAGTCTAGCTGATGGTGGCGTATGCGTTGGATCATTTGGCTCCCTTCAAAATGGTTGAGCCGAATGGTGCTGGCGCATGCGTCATGTTCGTGAACGGGCGCCGTCAGTCGGAACTGGTCATTTCTTAGCTGCCATGGTTAATGGTTAATTTAATTTATTTCTTTGAATTGTTCCTCTTTTATTCCGGACGCTTTTATCCTGCTCGTCTTTTACATCGTTCTCACATATATGTATAATTTCAACCCGATGTAAATAAATCTTTGTAAAAAAATATTATTTTTAAAAGAGTGTCCGTGGAGTTTCTTGCACGTTCTTCTCCATAGAGATCTACGCTTTGGAACGTGCAAATAGCTTCAACTTTTTGGACCGACCGACCTTGACAATTCAAAAGTGCCTGTAAATGGTTTAATTGAAATAAATGCTTGAATTTTGAATTTTAAGAAGCGTTGTTTCAAAACATTTTGGTGTCCATTCTTGCTCATCCCAATTTATAGCTTAAGTTTTTAACATGGGTCTACCTAAATATCTTTTTTTTGTATTCTACCCTTTTTTGTGTCATCAGAAGAACTGCTACTGAGGAATTCAAAAGAAATTTTACAATATTGTTCTATTTGACGCAACTAAAGTAACGTTAACCACTGCTCAGACCATCTGTTAACGTCATCGTAATGTTTTTACGTGCGTTAACGTTGACATATTGTGAAACAACTCAATTATTTGATTTAACGATGGTTAGCACCATTTTCAGCAGTTTACGCGTGCGTTAAGTGAACGTGAAACAACCCGCCCTTAGTCCCACAAAAATTAAACGTCATATCAACTTTTTTGCTATCATTACAGTACCTACGGTGTGATACGCGGCGCCCTGTCAAAAGCCCACGTGTTTTCAATAACTCAAACAAATATTTTTTCATGAACTAAACAATTTAAGCCGTAAATCATTCAAATAGATTTCATTCGCCTGTTTATTAATAGTATATGAATAGTTTTCATACTTCCAAATGCTATTTTGAAATATTATTATGTGAAACTTTTGTGTGAAATTATTACGTAGGTAATTATTGGCGTGCACTATTTGTGTCAAATAACTAATGCAAAATTCACAAACATATTCATATGAGAACCTTCTCTTAAAAGTATAGTAGGTACACTACACTAGAGGCAATGGCCATAATAGGGGTTAAAAACTAAAGATTTTTTTTAGATTTAGCCGATCTCAATACCGACCAAAGGCCTCGTCTCATATTGCAACAAAAAAGCACTAAGCAGTCATTCCACTAGCTCAAAGAGTCATAGAAAAACATATGCTCTGTTAAAGGACGCATAAAATCACTGTCACATATTAAAATCAACCAAAACAAATGAAAAAAGTCTTTGAAACTCAATCCGTAATCACAGATGCGCTAGAAAAGTGGTCATGCGCATCACAGAAAATATTTCATACACTAAAAAGTTCTGAAAAAACGGCATTAGTCATGGTTATAATAGATATCTTGAAACGATGATATTTTTATGTTTTCGGCAATCGTTATGGTTTCGATCGACGTATTCATTTTAGTATGGTTTTTTTATGGCAGTCCCGTGGAAAATTTCGGTAAATACTAACTAGTATCATATATTTGCTAATATTCGGGAGCACTTTAAATTGCTGAATACTTTTTGAAGAATTTTAATACAGAGATAAATAGAACCTTAGAAACTGTTATTATGATTATTTTTTTGCGAAAATCTATACCATAGTGTGGTTTTTTATGGCGTTCCGTTGAAAATTTAGGTGAATAGGAACTAACTAATATCATAAAAGTGAAAGTGTGAAAACGCTTTCTAGCTTAAATTGCTTGAACCGTGTTGACGAATTTAGATACAGAGAAAAAGAGTTAGACCCAGAAAACGGTTGTTATGATTTTTTCGTAAATCTACATAGGTATTTAAAAGCTAATGAAATCGCGGGGAAAATAGAGTGTTATACAGGGTGTCCTAGAACTCAACGCAAGCTGGAATCGGGTGATAGGACAAATCATAATAGTTACCACAAAAATATAAAAAAGTCTTAGTCATGTATTTTTTAAATTACGGTAATTTCTTATATATATATATTTTTTGAAAAATGTACACCTGTGATGATGGTTTTGAGCCCCTTTGGCTACAAATCTTAACTTTTTTTTTGTTATCATGAGCAGTGCTTGTGTAACCTGTTGTTTTAAATTCTTAGTTATTTAATTTTCGAAAAAAAAAAAGAAATCTATACTAATATTATAAAGCAGAAGAGTTTGTTTGTTTGGTTGAACGCGATAATCTCAGGAACTACTAGTCCGATTTGAAAAATTATTTCAATGTTAGATAGCCCATTTATCGAGGAAGGTTATAGGCTATATATCATCACGCTAAGACAAACAGGAGCGAAGCAATAATGGCAAATGTGACGCAGACAAAGTTGCGCGGGTCAGCTAGTTACTGTAATAAAAAAATAATTAAATGACAGATTTTTTTTTATTTTTTTCTGGTAACTATTATGATTTGTCCTATCACCCGACTCCGGCTTGAAATTGAGTTCTGGGATCTGCATAATCGACTTTTTATTCGTATGAATGATAAAAGCCGGCCAAATGCGAGTCGGGCTCGCACACGAAGGGTTCCGTACCATAAACCTTTCATTTTTATTATTTGTTGTTATAGCGGCGATAGAAATACACAATCTGTGAAAATTTTAACTCTCTACCTATTACGGTTTACGAGATACAGCCCGCTGACAAACAGACGGACGGACAGACAGCTGAGACTAGGGTTCCGCTGGTTACCCTTTGGGTACGTAACCCTACAAGTCATTACAGCAAAATCAGGCGTAACAATTAAAACGATTAATACTAATTTAATTGTATACCTTTCTCACTACAAAAAATGATATTATTTATTAACAAAGCTAGTACATTACGAAGCCCTATTAGAGTCAAAGAAGTTAATAACTAATTAAAACACCATATTTTTACCGTGTAATGTGCCATAAAATGTCATGTCCGTTCATAAAATACTATGCCGTAAAAGTTACATGTGTATAATATTACTGAGATGTTATAACGATTAATGATTAAGATTTTATTATAATTGGATTAGTAAATGGCGATTACTTAACTTTTTAGTTATTTATTCATGAACAATCATTTTGTACAAGGTCTGACTGGATTCAGAAAATGAATTTGAACCTGAATCCTAACTAGGGAAACTGCAAAGGTATCAATTTGTTTGATAAACAATAATTGGTCAACTGATACTTTTATGAAATAAAAAACCGGCTACTTAGTTAGCCGGTTTTTTATTTCATAAAAGTATCAGTGCAAGTCGGACTCGCGCACGAAGGATTTCGTACAATTATCTATAAAAATATAATAATAACTTATAATTATATTTTTTGTGTTTTCTTGGTATGCGTTCTTTTTCTTTCAAAATGAGCAAAAAAGTCACGTTTGTTTTATGGGACCCCCCTTAAATATTTAATTTATTTTGTTTTTAGGATTTGTTGTTATAGCCGCAACAGAAATACATAGTTTGTGAAAATTTCAACTGTCTAGCTATCGCGGTTCTTGAGATACAGCCTGGTGACAGACAAACGGACGGCAAGACGCACGGACAGACAGCGAAGTCTTAGTAATAGGGTCCCGTTTTTACCCTTTGGATACGGAACCCTTAAAAACGAAACGATTATAGTTGAAAAGTTTTAGATGAAATGAAAAACCTCATAATAGGTAAACCAGCAAGATGCATACGTTAGCAACTGATACTTTTGTTCGAGGTAAACATACAAACAAACGGAGAAACGCTAAATCGTTCCACTCCATACTTTCATTTGAATAGTCATAAAATCCTGAAGTATGGCTGCCGGTAAACGAGTGCCGAGGTGGAATATATCCCAACTATGTGTTTATTTATGTGAAGTTTTACGGGTTTCAGAATGGGAGCGCTGTGTAGCGCATCTCGAGATTGATAGCAGGCGTCTGTGCGGGCGAGAGCGATTTAATCATGTTTTTTTTTTTAAATAGTTACATATTTATATTGGAATGATTATTGATTGAGTTTATTTTACCTTGAAAATGATGCCTTAGTCATATATTTTATAAATTATGGCAATTTCTTTTTTTTTTTCGAAAAATTTACACGCCCTGTGGTTTTGAGCGCCTTTAGCTTCCTTCGTTTTTTGTAATCTTGAGTAGTGCTTGTGTAACCTGTTGTTTTACATTCTTGGTTATTTTCATTTTTCGAAAAAAAAAAGAAATAACTGTTATTAAAATAAAAAAAATACATGACAGATTTTTTTTATTATTTTTCGGGTAACTACATATTATGATTTTTGTCCTGTCACCTGATTCCGGCTCGACGTTGAGTTCTGGGACATCCTGTATAAACAACGCGTAAGCTATTCAATGATATAAATAGTTTAGAAAAGCTGTAGATATAACCCGCGTTCCGCTTATGATCCCGCTCGCACTGAGACCTTGAGTAGGGTGTCAAAAAAATATATGAATCTTATTTTAATGTCTTCGTTCTGTTGACCCGGAGAGATGAGAATAAACAAATAATTCTATATTGTATGTAATTGGTACAAACCACAAGTTTTTATGTAAGTATAGTGATTGACTTCACTCCAACTGCTTATATTTTCAACTAACTGATTTAATTTCTTCGTTTGGCGGAGTATATGACAGTAGAACCTGGATTATAGAATGGTGTAATTTTAAATGATTGATGCTGATTTTTCCCCAACAACTGAGACCTAATATCATAAAAATATTTTAAGGAAAGAAATTCATGAAAATATTAATATCCGATTGTTTGAACTTCGAGGTTTCACCTTCACAAGTTTGTTGCTAGTCAAGAAGGAGATACGTATGCCAAAAACAAATATTACAATGAGGAATCAGAGCGAACTTTAATCAAGTAGGTACCCAAGCCAGTTCATTATAAAAATAAAATATTTAAAAAGATTTGTATTATTTTTCTTGGCTAAGGCGAATATTTTTCCATCTACAATTCTAAATTAACTTACAACTATAATTCAGTACTATTGTAAAGGATATTCAACCATGGCCTGTACTCCGTTTTTCTTAAACACGACGATCCTCTGTACTTGTCCGTGTGGCGTGCTGATCGTGTGTATGACATCCTGGAACAAGCAGACAAACAATACGTTAGTATTATATAGCAAACAATAATATAAAGGGTTACTGGTAATTCGACGTATATCCGTCAGGGGCTGATAAGGGGGCCAAAATGCAACAAATTAAACCCCCCATATGCATGGCCGAAATTCAATAGTTTTCGTGATATTTGAATTTTAAGGGTTTTTAAGGTAGTTTTTTTCATATTTGGAATTAAATGTCAAATTTTGGGTAAATATCGAAAAACCCTTAAAATTTAAATATCTCGAAAACTATTGAATTTCGGCCATACATAAGGGGGGTTCAATTTGTTGCATTTAAGTCCCCTTATCAGTCCCTGACGGATATACGTCAAATTACCAGTAACCCTGTATGTGCAATACCTGGCCGAAAAATTGGCACAGCTTGTTGAATAAAAAAAAAACCGTCCATGTGCTAGTCTTTTGACGATCCCATCCTTTGGGCGCAATTACGGCGCCCAAAGGATGGGATCATCAAAAGACTCCTTCCAGACTGGGCAGAGCGCAGACTCTTACTAAAACCCATCCGTGTTCCTCCTAATGCCCTTTGCGTTCCAGGGGAGATACTCTCTAAGCCCGAAGTCCGTAGTTTCGGGCGTATTCTACTCCGTATCACCCACGAACTTACGATAAGTCCCGAACCCGAACTAAGAATGAATGACAACACCATTAGACTGTTTAAATTGAAATCGTGTTGTCCTTAATTCTTAGTGGTTATGTGAAACGTAGTAGAATACGCAAGTAAGCCCAATCCCGGACTTCGGGCTTAGATAGTAGCCGCCCAGGGCCGCGGTGTCTCTTTCGAACATATTCCGCAACCCTGACAAACACTTGCTCTAGCGGGCCCCGTCTACTAACGACGAAGCACTAAAACGTATTTTTTCTTTTTACTGTTTAGATCGGAAAAAATAGAATATAAATAGAGTCATATCATGTGATTAGGTAATCCAAAATCATAGACATACTTATAAATAATAATAATAATATCCTTTGACATTTCACACAACGCCATATAGTCCCAAAGCTAAGCAACCTAATGCTTGTGTTATGGTAACGACATGGCTGATAAACTACTTATATACATTTTTTTTTTGTAAATACATACTTATTATAGATAGAAAAACACCCAGACTCAGAACAAATACATGTAGGTCGTACAAATATTTGTTCCGTGCGGGAATCGAACCCGCGACATGCTGCGCAGCAGTCAATCGCTCAACCACTGCGCCAACCGTGTCGTCATCATTTTATTTAGACCACATAATTACAGCCCAACTCAAATCTTTGAATTGCTAATGTTGTAATGTATATTAGTAACCTAATAAATAGTACAACATTAGCAATTCAGTCGTAAATTCGAGTCATTGGCGGAGAGTAATCAAATTAATAATATTGATTTAGTGTTTTGACAATTGTGAATAATGAATATAATTTACAACTCCTTGATTGCCGCGCCTAATGAAAGCTATAAAATGAAATGTCAGTCTATTCTGACTTTCGTTTGGAGATGATATTGAGCGTGACAATTATTTATTGTCTCCGTCTATATGTCAGGCGTGAATATTAGATTATAATGCCAACAATACCATGAGTTGTGTTGCATCATGTGGGACATATATAATCAAGGCAAGAATTTTATGATGATTATTTTATATCGTAGAATTGTCAATTGAATCACGTGGCTGATGTAGCCACATAATTTTAGGAAATGAGGATATCTCAATAGGTTAAGTTCGAAAAGGATGACGGGAGCTAGAATGAGCCAGCAAATGTTAGGTTCCCGTAAGCCGTGCAAACAGAAATAGGAACCCTGTTGACGATGTTAGGTTTGAAATGGCCGACTATTTCATGAAATGACTACAACATAAACAAGTACCAACAGTATGCGATCGTTAATAAGGAAAATCGAGTTTAGAAAATGTTCGGCTTAACTACTGTCCTTGGTATCTTTCAGGTCACATCAAGTACAGGAATGTCCATTAGATACACACACACACATTAAATTAAGTAAAAAATCATATGTACTCGATCAAATAAATAAATAACACTTGATAAATCAAAGAAACCAAATTGATTTATTTTTAAACGACATCAAGAAAAAAAGATAAACTATCCAGCAGAACCAATATAAATCTATCACCACTTTACAATGCACGGCAGTGTACATACAGTGGGGGCGCAATAACGCTACCCACTTGTTGGAATTGAAATCGTCGTACACTGGCGGCCGTAATAACATTTTGCATTTGACATTAGACGGCGGTAGTTTTAATAAAAAAATATTCGTTCGGGTACTGGGTGTGTTCTTGTTGATATTACTGCGGTTTTCTTTTTATCCTTATGTGGTAAAAAGAGTAGATACGATAGTGAAAAGTGATCCATTTTGATACAAGAGGTCGAAGTTTTTACTAAGCGCAATTAAATAATAATAAATAATAAATCTTTATTGACCAACCACCTTACAATTTTTTGCTTTAAATTTAGCTCGAGTTACATTTATGAAAGGCGTTACAATTTTATTAAACCCTGCCTCCTAAACTAGGATGCCCTGTGACTTAGGAGTCAGTGTTCTACTGTCGCTTGAACTTATTTTAAACCCTTATCCAGTAAGCAGTACAAACGCTAAATCGGCAGATTTATACGGTAAGTACACATACAATATTATATAACAAGAGGAAGAAAGAAAATATGTGAGTAAATGGTAAACTGTAAGTGCGAGTGTGAGTCTGTGTGTGTGTGTATGTGTGTGTGTGTATATGCGTGTGTGTATGTGTGTATGTATGTATGTGTGTGTATGTGTGTGTGTGCATGTGTGTGTCTGTACTTTTTGCGAATTTAAATTAAGATATTAAGACATGGGCAACAGCAGTTTTTCGGTCTCTGCATAGTCAAGACTATACATCAGATCCTGTAATTTATTTTTAGCTTCGTGTTTGTTGAGTTTCGTGATAGATAGGGATCTATTTATGTTTCTATATATTATTGAACTCAACACGTACAATTGTCTTTTAGCAAAGGCGGTTTTATGCGACACACTCGGGCAATTTGTCTTGTTTCCTCGTTTGCCTGGGTCTGGTCGTGGCAACTGTCGATGCTTCCAGAGTGTAGCTCTGAGCACAAACAGCTGTCTCACTGTTAGAGTTTTATGTTCGGCGTATAGCTGATGCGTGGGATACCGGAAAGGTTTATTTAACATTACTTTAAGGACAGCTCTTTGTGCTCGCTCTACTTCTAGGAACTTAGTTTTAGCGGTGCCACCCCATGCCAGGATGCAATAGTTGGCGACGGACTGACAGAGGGCAGTGTATACCATTTTAAGAATCTCAGGATCAGCGGAGTGCCTTAGTGATTTAACAAGGTGAATAGTTTTTCTAATTTTGCCGGCGATATTTTCAACCTGACTATGCCATTTCAGTCCATCATCAACCATTACACCTAGATACTTAGCAGATGTGGTTTGAGGCAGAGATGGGCAGGTGCAAGTCGTGGAGTCCTGACACGCATGGGCTAGGATTGAATATGTGTTGGGGGGTTTCGTTTTCGCGTTAATCGAAAAGGGAATATAATTAGTCTTCTGGAGGTTTAGTGTTAGTAGGTTGCTGTGTAACCACTGTTTCACTATTTGTAGGGATATCTCAGCGTTTATTTTTACTTCGGACCAGTTTTTACCATATACCACAACGGCAGTGTCATCGGCATATGTAAATATATTAGCAGTTGGTAAGGTTAAGGTACACAAATCATTGATATAAATTAAGAATAATGTGGGGCCGAGGACACTGCCTTGTGGCACGCCGTAAGTCATAGTTTCCTCAGCGCTATTGTGTGATCCTATTCTGACACAAATTTTTCTGTTAACTAGGTAACTCTCGAAAAGATTATGTACTATGCCGCGTATACCAATACTCTCCAGCTTGGAGAGGAGGATGGGAACAGAGACTGTGTCGAACGCCTTTGTCAGGTCCAGAAATAGACCTAGGCATTTCTGTTTATTATCTAACTTCCTTGCTATAAAGTTGGTTAAGTCTAATACTGCGTTTTCAGTAGATACGCCTTTTCTAAAGCCATACTGATTATTTGCTATTATATTGTGTTTGTTTAGGTAATTTACTAGTTTCTTATTAATTAGTTTTTCTATTATTTTAGACAACAGTGGAAGTACAGCAATAGGTCTATAGTTGTCTACACAGTCTCTATTACCACCCTTGTGTATAGGGTGAACAACGGCTTTTTTGAAAGTTTCCGGGAATATACCTGAGGCGATGGAACAGTTACAAATATGGGTGATTAGTGGTATGAGTGTCCTTTCACATAATTTTATTATTTTCATGGAAATCCCGTCCCAGCCTGTGGCACAGTCTTGTCTTAGGCTTGAGATAGTACAAGCTACGTCATCATTATCCACGGGTAGAAGAACAAAGGAACCAGTATATGACTTGCTAGTTTGGCTATGTGGCTCGGGGGATTGTGCCGAAGTCGCAAACGCAGATGCCAACTTTTGACCTATGCTAGCAAAGAATTTACAGACTTGGTTAGCTGCCGCGTCTTGATCAGGAGCTGTTTTTAACAATTCGAGGGGAGGAGATTTTGTCTTGGTAGTGTATGTTATTTCTTTAATTTTGTTCCACAGTGTTTTCGGGTTACTTTTGGCTTTGCGCAGTTCATTCTGTTCATATAACCTTTTAAGTTGTTTTAGTAAGCCATTGCAAAAATTCCGATACCGTCTATATATAGTTTGTGTTGTGGGATTGTCCGGCGCTTTTCGGGCTTTTTTGTGGAGTTTATCACGGTGACGTATGCACCGTAATAAGCCAGGTGTTATCCAGAGACGAATATTGCGAACTTTCTTAGGGACCGTTACTAACTTAGTGTGCCTCACTGTAGCGTTTTGTAATATTTTAGTTAGATTGTCCGATGCTAAGTTAGGATTCTTTGTGTTTAATACTTCCGAGAAATCTTGTGTATCAATATCTATTTTGAGACTTGCGTAATCAGTTTTAGGTATTTTGTAGGCGGGTATCCTTGGTGGACGTGTGTTACTGACTGATAGTAGGATAGGGAGGTGATCGGTTATGTGCGACTGAATCACGAGTAACGTGGCTATTTTGTCTGTTTTCAATAATGCGTGGTCTATACAGTTATCTATTCTAGTGGGAATCCGGTGTGCAGGAAGTAAACCATGTGTGGCGTTTAATGTTAGATAGTCAGTTGCACGTGCTTGTATCCCTATGGGTTTGATATCTATATTAGTGTCGCCGATTAAACTTATATTTGCATAGTTTTTGAAGGACGTGAGGACATTGTCTAGGCTGTTTAAGAAGTTATCATACTCGATTCTACTATTATAGGACGGCGAACGATATACTGATACAATTGAAATTGTGTTTGCAATTTCGCATGTTAGGCAATTTCCGTTTAAAAAGTTTGGTTCCTTTACAGTGCAGTCAATGTTATCTTTTATAAATAGGACAATCCCGTCATTCTGGTTCAATATATGTTTCGTGAAGTACGACTTATAGCCGTTCATCACCGGTAAGTTGGTAACTTTGCTTAACCAGCACTCAGTAAGTATTATAACGTCACAGCTTATTTTGAGTGAAGTTATTAAAACCAGTAATTCGTCGAAGTTTTTGTTAATGCTGCGTATATTTGCGTGAAAAATATTTATCGCATAATTTGCTCCCACTAAATATTTTGAGCAGTCAGACGGTGAACACTTGTGTGATTGCGCAATTTCAAATTCATCCAAATCAGTAATAATAGATGATTGGATATGGTTAGCCATTTGTAGTAAATGATTTATGACTAAATATGTGGTGTGGTAGGTATGGAACTGGATTAGTAAAATAAACATGCACGATGAGATTTAGCATAGTATATGGGGTGTATGGTAATAAAGTACAGCGCGGAGAGTATTGTGTCATTGTATTGTGGTATTGGTTTATGTGTTGTTTTTTATGTGTTTTATTGTGTAGATTATTTGTGTGATTCAGTGTGCTTATGTATTTAATTGAAGTTAAACTTATTCTTGATCGGTAATTAAACAAATAAATAACAATAGTGAGAACTCCGTCGGCCAAGAAAAAACCAACACAGCTTACTGATAGAGAATATAGTCAATCCTGAAGTTCCTTGAGCGTTGCCTCTGATTTTATCAGAATTTGCTTGTCTCCAGGTTGCTTCCGAAGGAAAATATTGCCATTTGACGTCCAGCAAAATTGGTATTTCCTCTGTCGCGAAAATTCTCTGGCTAAGTAAAATAGCCTTTTGCTTGTATTTGATAGATGTTCTTCCACGTAAACGGCTTGTCTTGGTCCTGGTAAACCTAGTATTCCAGTATTCAGTTTGTCCTCCTTATTTGTCTTCTTATTATTGTATGAGCGAACTCGTGAGATGAGTTCATATTTTGTCTGAACGTTACTAAATTCAGCAACTATGGCTTTGTTAGTGCCTCTATTCCCTGGTAACCGATATATGTCTCGAAAATGGGAAGCTGTTAGTGGTAAGTTCACTATATTACCTATAGTAGTTACCATTTTGGTCAGGTCTGCCGTCGTCTCGTGTTCCTGTGCAGGTATGTTGCGCACTTCAATACCGGACGACCGAGACTTATGTTGAAGGTCCCGTATAGCTGATTCTAGGGATTCTGAATGCCGCTTTTGTTCCTTATTCTCTTCTTGCAGATGCTTAATTTCCTTTTGTAGATCTTCATACTGATCGCTAAGGAAAGTGATGGATTTCTTGATCTCGGTGTTGGTCTTTTGAATTTCCATATTGGTGTTTTGAATTTGTATGTTTTGGAGTTTTAATTCAGATATATCGGATACCAGCTTTGTTATTAGTCCTGTTTGTTCAGCAATTTGGTTCTTGACGTTTGCGTCAAGATCGGCCTTCCACGCTGACAATATCTCCTTAATCTCCGATTTAAATTCCTGTTTAAATTCGTCAAATAGGCCCTGGCTTAGTGGGGAGTCATTTAGTCTCGGTCGTTTGTGTCGCAGGTTGGTATTTACAAATTCTGGATCATTAGCCGCCAGGGGGATATCTGGTACAGATTGTGTTTGGTCCATTTTACTTTTACTTTTAATTGGTATCGAGCGAATCATAACTCTTTAACATATATTTTGAACTAGCTGACCCGCGGAACTTCGTCTGCGTCACATTTTCCACTAATGCTCCGCTCCTATTTGTTTCAGCGTGTTGATATATTATATTATATAGCCTATAGCCTTCCTCGATTAATGGGCTATCAAACACTGATTTTTTTTTTCAAATCGGACAAGTAGTTCTTGAGATTATTAGCACGTTCAAGCCAACAATCTCTTCAGCTTTATGATATTAGTCAGAAAGTAAGTATAGATTATTATGTTATATATTATTTTTAATTAAGACGGAATAAAACTTTACGTTTCCTTTATGTTTTTTGTCTTCGTGTACAATAAAGCAGGTATATTTAAAAATACAAATAATACCTAACAATTTTTGGGCTTTATGGCTAGGGATTATTAGTACGTCTTTTTATCTAGGTTGGAGAAGGCAAGCTGCTTTTCAGATTAAAAGCAATATATACATAATTTAAACCGAAAGACGAGTAGAAAATAAACTATAAATATTGTAAAGCTAAAAGCAGTGTAATAAAACCCAGCTTTCGAAGAAGTGTGTTGAAAAATAATAAGTACAGTAAGTACCTAGTAACAGCGTGTAATAATATAAAATGTAACGCAATGTATGAACTGCTTTTATTCCCGTGCAAACCGTAAAACCTGATTGAGAGAAAGGAGATTGCTGTTTTGCACCGAGAATGTTCTTGCAAAATGCAGAGCAAAGGTCTTTTATTACACATAACACAGAGTAACTTGAGGCTAACATGTAGTCCAATTATTCTATTATTATATGCCAGAGGTGAGGTGTAAGTCAGCCGGTCTAAAAAGGCCACGATAGCAGAATCAGAAAGCAAATCACGTTACCCGTTACTGTCAAATTTTACCAATCAACTTTGAACCTAATGCTTTAGCGTTACAGATGAAAATGAGATATGACAGATGTATTAAATCTCAAATATACAGAGGCGGACTTAATGCCACAGTCATTCTCTACCAGTCAACATAAACTTACTAGACAACAATCATTGTGACAAATGATGTCACATACATTGGCAGTATTAGCAAATGACCGACATTTAACTAATTATTATGTACGTATCGTTAGTTTTAATGTATTTTACTTCCGTCAGTTTTGTGCGAATCCCAAATATTTTCTTTTTTCTTTTTTTCTTTCTTTCCATTTCAAAAGTCTGTTAAACATTTTTATAGTGTGCCAATAATTTTGGCCGAACGCACATTCGAAAACCTTTTAAACTATTGACTTGCCAAGAATCCATCAGTCTTCGTTTATTTGCGAGAAAAAAATTAAGAGCTTTACAAATGTTTGCTGATACAAAATAAATTAGGTTTCGATTGGGTATTCAGGAAAGGGGATGGGATCGTTTTGAAAAAGTGGGTTGTTATTAAATTAATAGAAAATAAATCGAACATTACTTCGTTGTCGATTTTATTGGTCGATGACATCAGACTTAAAGAAATCGGGTTAAAAAACCACACAGATATAGTGGCCAGAAAAGGAGCAAATGCTATGTAGTGGGTACTACATAGCATTTGCTCCTTTTCTGGCCACTTAGCATAAGTTCAAATCAAATCAAATCAAATCAAATCATCTTTATTGTGGACTATAGGTATACATCATAAATACAGGTCTTAGTCAAGTTATTAGCAAATCTATCTTTACTATTAAAGGAGTCTATTATGCGTGAACCATTTAGTTCTTTCTTAACAAGTTTCCTTAAATCATACCATATAGTACAATAACACGAAAAACATTTCAACTTTAAAACACAAATCCACCCTTGAGCAGTCAAGAAGTTTTAAGATATCAAGCGTCCGAAACAATTTCATATGAACGCAGAGCAACATAGCAAGATTCGAAGAGCTCGTACCCGTAAAATTGTCTGAATATGAACATGTATTCTTGAGAGTGCTAGACTTATTCATGCTTTTCTTCGGACACTATGACCCCTGGTTTCTCTGAAAATAAATTATCGGCTTAATAGCCGGAAGAGTTTTCGTTGTCGCACAGAGGCCATCCAAGACCGTCCACCTAATGCGAGAACCAAGCTGCAGGAAGAACATCATCCCCCACCACCCGACTACTTGCAACCAGAGGAACATGTGCCACCTGGACGTGATCTGCACTGAACCGGTTGCGTACCCAGGTAGGCCGCTGCAAACGCTAACTGGCGTAATGGGGATTCATAGAGACCCGTCAGATACTCAATGAGAGTGCGATGCTCCTCTTCAGAACATGAGCCACACGAGAGATAGCCCCAAGTGCCTATACAGCATACTTTGGGAGATTTAATGAAAGCCACCGACGCTGCAATTAACCTACCCAAAAATCTAAGAAGTTAAACATCGACTCGAAAAGAAGAAGAGGAACGCAACAGAATTTTAAAGTTATCTATTTGATTGTTGTTATTGACTGTTGAAAAAGAGCTACTGAGGTATTAAGAGATAAATCGCTCGGTAGTGTAGTGACCCACCGGCCACCATGTATAAAACTTGCAAGCGAGTTTTTAATGGTCTTGCTCTTGACCACTATCAAACTGATTTCAGACTACGCTATAAAGAAAGAAAGAAAAGTGTTTATTTGGGACTCGCACAATACACATGAAGTAAAGTAAGTCGGTACAAAAACTAACTATAGAAAAAATATGTTGACAGATAGAAAAACAACACATAACAAGCTATAACATAATAGCATATAGTATAAAGCTCATAGCACAAAAATATCGCGCATCATACATTGTTATGGACACGTTCACACTGTACTGTACTATATATTATTGACAATGTATGGTGCGCGATATTTTTGTGCTATGAACTATATACTCTATGCTATATATTATAGCGTAGTACTGAAAGCAGCTTCACGCCTCATGGATAGCGATGGATGAGGTCTATGATGGAGCGAGCTTACCCACAGTAGCCACACTCGCTCACTCTTCACTCTAACTTTAGGTTTGTAAGCGTTCGGAAACACAGATGCACATATGCCAGTATCTGTAACTTGTTACAAAACTATGCAAGTATGTTGCAATTCGTGTAGGTCATTATGACACGTAAGCAGCATGCAAACCTGTGTGTGAGTGTATCACCAAGTGAGGCTTGTGTATAATGTGTATCACGTCACGGCATAATCAATAAAGTTCTTCATTGCTCTTACTAAAAACTACCCTCCAAAAACACAACGTAAACATCTAAATACCCTCTAAAAATAACATATAACAAAGCTTATTGTAATATAATTAATTCTCGCCCCTCGGTTCGGGGGTTGTAATAATTAAAACCCCCAACGGGATGGCCCCGGTATATTTTTTTAGCTAGCAGGTATTAATTTTTAATTCCCTATCTTACACACGGAAATATTTATGGGAATTCCGAAGAATGAAACGGTTTTCGGGAATTCGGAGTTTTTTGCACGTTTGGGTGGTAAGATTTAAATTTAATTCTAAGACAGTTGAGAGCAATTTATTTTATTACGTACGTTTCTTTCGGAGGTGTTTTTTTGGCGTAATTCTATAAAGTTCAATAAAATTTAAAATGTCTTGTCAAAGTACAGTCGCCAGCACTTCAGGCTATCCGAAACTGTCAAATTTTCCCAAGCAAATTTGAACCCAATCCCCTTTAGCAATTAAGTAGAAAATCTAACAAAGAAATTTGACAGACTCTCAGGTCTGCTCTCGTTTTTTTATCTTACTACCCTCACTTCTATCGCACCTTAGTTTATGGGTTCAGATAGGCTATCGCACCATTTGAAATACTGAAACTCAGCAGCAGCCGCAACTTCGTCGGGAAAAGGCTTTACAGATACTACCTCGACGAAGCAAACTATTTTACTGGACACAAGATTTTTTCACTCAGGGGGTCGCTACTCTCTAAATCCGAAGTCCGTAGTTTCGGCCTTAAGTTCCGGCGTTTTTGTTTTTTTATTTGTTTTTTTTTTTTAAACTTTGCCCCACACTAGGAATTTCTCCTGTATCATGGGTGCGTTTACAAACATACAAAGTCACATATACAAACAGCCAGACCCGGAACAATTATCTGTAGGCCATACAAATATTTGTTCCGTGCGGGAATCGAACCCACGACACGCGGCGCAGCAGTCGATCGCTCAACCACTGCGCCAACCGTGCCGTTTTCTACTCCGTATCGATGTATGTATCTGTATGTTATCTCTCTTTTCCGTATATAATCCGTATATAAAAAGAAAATTGCAGAACGGTTTCATAATAATAATGTTTTATTGTAGCTGCTACAGTTCCTACCCTTAATATCGCAATCAATTCCTTATTAAAATTAATTTCTGTCTGTCTCTTTCTGGAACACGATAATTTCTTAATCCATAGTGCCAATAACCACGCAGTTTCACACATCCGTTTATATTGAGAACATATTAACTGCATCCGTCAATTATACAATGCATCGGAATGAACCAGGCACCTTTGAGGGTAACAGTGAGTAACTTGGTGACTTGGATAATTGTGTAACTAACTGGCAGCCGTTTGGGAGTTCAACTGAAGTGTATAGGTAGGTGATCTTCTCAAATTCATGGTAACCTTAGTTGATTGTATAGTAACTAATTAATTTAAGTCTGAGGTTTGATTTACGATAGCAAGACACCGAGACGAAAAAGAAAAACATACAAAAGATTTAATTCTATCTTCTTATAAAATGTATACTTGTTTTTTCCCGCAAAATTACTACCCCTGTACCAAAATTTATCAAAATCGATTTAGGCGCGAACGCTTAACAAAAAAAACAGAGTTTTCAAATAAAACTAGGTTCAGCTTCAGTGCCATAATAAGAAGTGCTAAGGGGGACAAGTTCTATCAGCACTATTTGTACCCGGGACTTTCACATTAGAACCAAAAATGACCTGACCTTTTTAAATTACTTGCACGAGTGGCTCAATGTAATGGCTAGTTTAAACTATGCCAACTATTGCCTAGACAGTGAACAGATGCTTGACTTGTCTACTCATAATGCTAGTAGCTTGGCTCGCCTTAGCTGTCTTAACAGTGAAAGTAGCTGCCTAGTCTCTTGCGAGGTGCAGCACTAAAAAAAAATATAGGTTCGACTCGCAACAGTCGCAGCTGCCTGGCTGACACCGGCGAGCCACTGTCGAACGCATCCGAACGACGCGAGAGAATGATATCCGATCTGCTGCAATTTGCAAAGCTACTGTCAGGCGAGCAGGCGAAAACCAAAAAATGTTGAAGTAACTCGGATGCAAGCTACTACCCAACTCGCACATGGCAGTAACTCGTAAGATACGTCCATACGATGCGAGTAACTGCTCTGCAACTACTCGGCAGGCTGACTCGCACGCTAGCTCGCACTGGGTAAACTAGCCATAAATGCAAGTACAGTCACCGCACACAAAGACAAGCAGTAACTGTCGTGAGTAACAGTGAATTTCTATGCATGTTTGCGAAATCAGTCTTTTATAACCTAACTTATGCTGACTGTAGTAAAAAACGGATACCGTAGTAGATTTTATTCCAGATTACAGACACGTTGGTTTACAAAATCAATATATTTAATGCATATTTGCTTTCGCGCTCAAGTAGGTGCATGAAAAACGAGGAGACGTCGGAGAGACGTGCCGCCGTAGTTTTTTTACAGGTGGCTTGTTGGCTGCTAGGGAGACCATGATGTTGAATACTTCGGTTTAAAGACATTTATTTTCTCAAAAAACAAATTACAGTTCACTTATAGAGAAACTTAACTACTTAAGGTTGTAACTTACATGTCGGCGTTCAAGCAATCCAAGAAACTGATCATCGAGGTTAATCTTATCTTAATAATAATCTTAATATACTTACCTATATAAATCACGTGTCACGTTGTTTGTCCGCGATGGACTCCTAAACTACTTAACCGATTTTAATAAAATTTGCACACCGTGTGCAGTTTGATCCAACTTGAAAGATAGGGTAGCTTACATAATTATCAATTTTTTGTTGCAATATTATTTAGGAGCGGAAAATGTGACGCAGACAAGTTGCGCGGGTCAGCTAGTAAAATACAGCAAGTATGTACTTAGGTCAAAATAAAATACAAAACAGTTCACCCTAGAATTATGTGTCTAATTTATAATACCTTAAACTGGTTCCAGACTACGCTATAATATATAGCATAGAGTATATAGCTCATAGCACAACAATATCGCGTTCCATACATTGTCAATAATATATAGTATAGAACAGTGTAAACGTGTCCACAACAATGTATGGTGCGCGATATTGCCTTGCTATGAGCTCTATACTATATATTATGCTATTATATTATAGCGTAGTCTGAAAGCAGCTTTAGACCTTTTTACATTTAGTATGCTTGTACATTCTCTATAAGTGAGTATTATATCTATTTGTTTTACTTTAGATAAACACCTTCTTGTAACTAAAATAAATTTATGCAACGAAATTGATATATACTCATTTACAAGTCACCTTTCTCAAATATTATGAAACCAAATAAACATACAACGACTAAGAAATAAATAACCTAATTGTGTGACGGGCCGTTTAACTGAGGCATAAATATCCTTTAAGAGTTTGTCAACACCGATTAATTTCATCTTTTGTCTCTCTCATCTGAGCGTGTTCCCGATTACATCCTCGGCTGGTTTGCTTCGGAGCCCGAGGTCCGATTAATTCAGTCTTTTGTCTCGGCTTGTAATAGGTATTCTTTAAATCTGTAAGCATATACAAGCATGCAAGAAACAGCATCGAAATAACAAAATATCCTATATTTCCCCGTCCCGCGGTCACCCTATCCATCTCTCGTAATGTTGACGTAGTGTAAGGAGGGGAGATGATACCATTTCACTAAGGGGGATGAAACTGCAGAGTTGGCACTATCACATAGATGGCGCTGTTAGTCTGGCAACTAGTGGCGTTCGCTTTTTAAAGCAAGACTCTTTTTATCGTTATAAAAGTTTTGGTATTTTTAGTTTTATGACCCGCCTGAAAGGTTTTAGGCGGTTTTGAGTGTCGAGAGGGTATAGACAATATGTAATAGGGAATTTGACTATATTTTTAATTCATTACTTATAACTTAAAGAAATGATAAGAGTCAGAAAAAAAAATGTTTAAAATCTAAAGAAATCACAGTTGTGAGCGTTTTAAAATTTCACGCTACTGAAATTTCACGTGGTCTATCTCATATATTTTGGACTTGTAATCTGTCAGCGGCCGTAAAGAATCGTGAGACAATACAACTTTGGCCCAATAGGATCTTACGGGCGAAAAGTAAAACAATAGGGCCTTACGACGAAAAGTAAGACAATACAACTTTGGCCCAATAGGGCCTTACGGGCGAATAGGAAGACAATACAACTTTGGCCCAATAGGGTCTAACGGGCGAAGAGTAAGACACTACAACTTTGGCCCAATAGGGTCTTGCGGGCGTTGACAGGTAACCATTGTCGCTGATAGAATATCAATTTGCTTAGAACTCCACAAAATAAATACCTAATTAATAAGCCTCATTTTAATTAACCTGCTGTTGTCCTAATTCTGAGTACCTATCCTATAATATAATCTTGAAAGCCTAACGACACTAAAGAATTGTTTAAAAAAATAATCATGGTACTTCAAAATCACTTTAAAAGCGTAGGTACAAATGTGGGTGCTAGTAAAAGAAAATAAAATAACAAGAGCACTTGGCAGAAATTTGAAAATACCAAATATTGAGATCAAAGAAAATTCAGTAAGGCTTGCGTACGACTTGTAGGACCGATAGCAAAAAAAAAAGAAAGTTTGGAAAAAAATAAAATAAAAATTTATATTACTGTTAACAAAACACGGTCGTAGAGGATTTAGGAAAATCTTTGAAGTTTTGCTTTACCTTTTTACTCTGAAAGTATAATATGTATTCGTAAAATAAACAAAAGAAAAAAAATCCTAAATCTGACCAGTATAAGCAACGATGTGAATTACATAAAGTGATTTATCAAAACTGTGTTAATTTTTGGAGCGCAAGAACCTATATTTTATATATAAAATGTTGCTAAAATAACAGCAAAAAAATGTTACAGGTAACATTTAGTTATCACCATTCAAAACAATTATTTCAGCTTCACAATTTAAAAGGGTAATTTTGTTAAAAATAAAACCACTGAAACCCGTTATACACTTTCAAAGGAAAACAAAAGAGACAAAAAAATCTGATATTCACTTGACTGACCACTATTTTCACAAATGAAAAACAGAATAGCCACACGTTTTTGCGTATTGTATCTACTTTTTCACAATATTTCGACCGACAAACCGCTCGTGGACAACAAATTGACATTGACGGGTACTTTATGTCGGTACAGTAGGATTGGTTTTTCAAGTATTATTAGTACCTACAATCAGCAAATAAAATTTAATTGGTATAGCACTTAAATTAATTTGCTGTCGCTACACAGGCTCCACAGGTTAGCTGCGACTGTGCCAAATTGATTCACTTGTATGAAACTAAGTTTTTTCTTGCTTATTTTTGTATGGCACCGCAATATGATACCGGGGAGTATTTTTATTTTATTAGAGTTTCTTAATATTGTAATTTGTTCTTTAGTTTGTTCTGTTTTTGCCTCATTTATCGTGGAAAAGGGATAAATGTTTTCTCTTTTAATTTTGCTTGAAATCTCTTAAAATAAATATAATTCTTAATGAAAACGTAAGCCGTACCTAAACTAGTTATATTGTTTAAACCTCTTTCCCGCTTTTAGTAAACTAGCTTCTGCCAGCGGCTTCGCCTGCGTGATCCCTAGGGAACGTTCTCCTGGGATACAAAGAAGCTAATGTATTAAACCAGACTACAATCTACCTCTGTGCCAAATTTCATGAAGATCCTTTCAGGCGTTCTGACGTGAAAGAGTAAGTAACAAACATCCAAACACCCTCACAAACTTTCGCATTTACAATATTTGTATCTGTATTATCGGATAAAGTTATATGTTATTTATTACTATGTGGATTCCTGGAAGGCTCCTTTTTAAGCCCGAAGTGCGTAGTTTGGACCGTAGCTGCAGGTGTTTTCCACTACATAGGTATCGTCTAACCACTAATAATGAACGACAATGTCAAATCATGTAGTTATTCCTTTTTAGTTCGGGACTAATCGTAAGTCCGTAGGTAAAGAAAGAGTAGAAAACGTCCGAAACTAAAGCCGATACTACAGACTTCGGGCCCCCAGCCACAGTCAGAAGGCATAGCATCAGACCACACAGAAGGGTATGGGACGAGCAAGACAAAACGCCTACAACCCTAATCTCTTCGTAAGAGTGAGCAGGCTACTTTTGGGTAAGCTCGCTCCATCGTAAACATAGTCTCTGTCATCTCTGATTTAGACTAGGGTCAAGATCAAACCAATCGCAAATGAAATAAAAAAAAAAACCAATAGCCTCTTGTCTATCGTAACTGTTATATTCTTGAACCAAAACCGATGAGGGGTAATTGTGCAGGATTGGGGTGATACAACCTGATTGCAACTAGTAAATCATGCCCCTTACTAACGGCTTTATAATTTAGCAAAATCACAACAAAAAAAACATTATAGGAACATCATCTGCATCCGACATACTCTCAACAGAAAAACGTATCCACGTCACGTTTTAACAGAAATACATTCCAATTACAACACAGAGAACCCTTTCCCGTATCGATTAATTAAATTTTAAAAAGTCCATTACGAACAGCCCTAAGCCGACAGGGCTGGCGCGGTGGAGTTACTAATTGATGTGTTGGTAGCCCCGGTTACTGGCATGGCTTCAAATACACGAGTATGAACAAAGCCGCGATATGTGGCACGGGTTTTTGAGCGTATTCGTTGCAATGATATACAGGGTTATTTGTAAAACACCGGCAACCTCTCAGGACTATGTAACCAACAACTTTTGTTCTATGACTTTTGAAAATTCATCATATTTTAGTTCATCAAGATTTCATACAAAAATAAAAAATATTTCCATTGAACGATCTAAATGTTACAAGGTCTATGCAAAGCAGTAGAAAAAAAAAAAAAGAACTTTCTTATGCTTCGCATAGACTTCAGGACAGGCAGTTAGGATGTCAACCGTTCTTGATGAAGAGTTCAGCTCGAGTGGCGCTCCAAAGCTGCGTGGCGTTGTCGCCGCTGCTGAGTCCTCGTCGTGCTATCGTGCAGCGAGTCACGTACGCCACTCGATGACGTAGCACTGGTGAGCGCAGGCAGCGCGCACGGCGCGTCTCATTGTTGGGTTCGATTCCCAACAGGCCTCCTTCAAATGTCGCATCATCAACATCGACCAATCCTCGGCATCCCGCAAGCAAAGGGTTCCCGCGGCCTTCACCAGGTCATCAGTACACGATGTGGTCGTGCGTCTTCCGGTACGTGGTTCCCACTCAGTCAAACCATGTTTCTGTCTTAACTCTTCGTTAACACAACCCAGTAGTGTTACCTTGGCGACTTGGCATGAAGAAGCATTGAAAAATACACACCCTGATGAGCTGTTTTAAATTCAGGTACTGTAACAGCAATTTCAAAAACCCCTTTATAACAATGAGATGTCCTGGCAACCCTGAGTTACATCCAGAAGGACTGTCACAATGGGGTAAAATACATTATTGATGTGCTAATAATTCCCATGTCTTTGTCTTTTTTTCTGCTCGTAATAGGTATTAGGGTCACGGATGATATATGAGGGTCATTTGTTTTTTTTTTACCCCTTGTTTGAACATTTATTTCAATTGTATTTCGTCGTAATTTGTAATTAACTTGGTAAGGGTGGATTTGGATGAGACGGACATAGTAGTGTGTAGATTGGATAAGCGAAGAGAGGGACCTGCATACGTAACTCTTCTATCCTTGCTAATCTTACGCACATCACATAGGTACACCGACTTAAACTTAGCCAGATAAAACAAACATCCTCACACTCTAAACGCATTTATACCATCTTCGTACCGTCGCGGGTAAAAATCATCATAAACGTCATCATTCCAGCTTAAAAATACGTGTCCTACAGGAGATAGAGCACATTCTCTAAAAAAACTCGCACCGAGTCTTTAATACGGCCCATTGCCTCTCATAGAGAGAAGGCTTGCGTCTCAGTAATGGAAACGCTTCTTCTTCTTATAGTATGGGCAGTAAGGTCTTACTTTAACATCTACCCTCAATTTTGGCCCTTTCAAAGAGGCAAAAGCTCAAGTGGCTGCAAAAAGTTGGGGATCCTAGCAAAGGTAAGACGATACTTCACGCTGGAACAGCTGCTCATGCTCTATCAAGCGCAAGTTCGATCGTGTATGGAGTACTGCTCTCATCTTTGGGACGGATCTGCCAAATATCAGCTTGATGCCCTTGAGTCAATTGAGAAACGAGCTAAGAGGATCATCGGTAATGATAGGCTCGTCGAGTCGAAGCTCCAAAGTCTTGAGCATCGACGCCGAGTTGCTGGCCCGTCGGTTTTCTACTGGTTGCATTTTGGGGAATGTGCGACGGAATTGCGTAATTTAATTCCGCCAAGCCCGTTCCATCATCGGACCACAAGACGTACGGCGATGCGCCACCGGTACGTGGTCCCACCCACACGCACAAAACCTTTTAGGAACACATTCATAGTGCGTACAGCAAAGGAGTGGCATTCCCTGTCGGAATCTGTGTTTCATGATAGCTACAACCTGGGAGTCTTAAAGTCAAGAGTGATAAGTTACTTCTAGGCAAGCGTGCTTCACCTTAGACCGCATCATCGCTAACCACCAGGTGAGATAGTAGTCAAACGCGTGCCTATCAAATGTAAAAAAAAACCTACACACCCACTCACACCTTCTGACATAGTTTAACGACTCCTTATACCTACCTTCCGAAGCACGGAATCATCTTTTTATCAGACAATCAGGTAATTTATGCTTGCAATGACCTAAGCAAACTGGAAACAACTTTACGAAGTATTCTTCCCGTGTGAATCGAACCCACGACCAACGGATCACAAGGCAAGTATCTAAACCACTCGACCACGGACGCAGCAGTTAATGGAAACGTTACGTCTACGGCTGATAATACTTGGAATAAAATTGTTAAAAAACACATTAACTGACAGACATACGAAACAGGCCTATCATGTAATAATAGTGACATGATGTTGCTGGCATACAAAACAAACTACATTTTGAACCTTCCTTTGCAACTTTGATTTAGGTGAAATAAATAAAAAATAGGATTTCAATTACATCTATTTTGTACCTTCACCCAGTTTTAAATTCGCGGTAGAAGTAACACAAAACCTGATTAGGTACTGCGAGTTACCACCTCTAATGTAAGGGTGACCCACAGAGCAGGGAAAGGTCTCAACGGCCCCAGCCACTGCTAGAGAGGGCATTGTCAAAATATTCCGTACAAACCGAGTCAGTGAGTTTCACCGTTTACTATTGTCATCATCTGCCTAGCCTTTTTATTGGGGTCGGCTTCCAGTCAAACCCTATTTAGCTGAATACCAGTACTTTACGTAGAGCGGCTGTCTACTAGCCCTCCACAACCCGTTAACTGGGCAACACGGTACTTCTTGGTAAGACTGCAGTCAGATTTACTGGCTTCTGACAATCCGTAACGGCTGCCAAAAATCTACAAATGACAGCCGGGACCAACGGCTTAACGTGCTTTCCGAGGCACGGTGGAAACTCGGTATTTTAAGATGGTCACCCATCCACAGACCAACCTTGGCAAGAGTTGCTTAACCTGGAAGATCAACCTGTGCGGCTGTTAATGTTCAGCCACGAGCTGCTCAACGTTTACTATTGTATTGTATATATAGGTATAAAACAACAATTTGGCCCGTCAGTTGGATTACCAAAAAATATTTGACACGTTTTTTTTTTCGGAGGAAATATACCAATTGTGACTAAGACGATGACAGCCGAGCAATTGCAGAAGTAAAGTTGAAGGATGCCTGCGCGGCGTTCTGATCTGTCTTCTATATTTATAAAAGCAGAAACTGACAGACTGATCGATCAAAAGAAAAAAGGACGTTTGTACACAAAACGAAGTAATCGATTTCCGACCTTAATGCAATTAGTTAATGTCGGAAGTTTCTTACTTCGTTTTTTGTAGATATGTCCTTTCTGCGTATGACGGCAGTACTGGTCGTACAAAGGTGAAATTTGTCATATAGAATTCGGGAACTACGGGAACGAGAAAAAAAACGGGATATGCGCATACGAATTCGCAAGCGAAAGCTAGTTCAATATAATTCTATTCAAGCCTTTATTGCAATCATTTATGTGTTTATCAGGATTTTATATGTACCTAGTTTTATAGCTCACATGGACCCTGTCGGTTCATAGCTCTGTGGGTGTTCTGTCATCGTTTGGCTCAGTCCTAATTTATGTTTTAATTATTAACATGCTCTGTTTTGTTCGTGTTTTCGTCGACGTGTAGTATGTATGAGGATATTTCTATGCCCTTTTTTAGGGTTGTACGTACTGAGTTAGGTATTTATTAAAAATAACGTTATTTTTGTGTTTTACCCTTTACATGTATTATTGATTGAGACACGATACGTAGTCTCTAGGAAGTTTTTTTAAATTCCATAGTTAAAATACGCTAGTTAGTCTCTAAAAATATTTTTTTATTCAACGAAATTAACAATTAATTTCGATACGATCCTCAAAAATGGTTTTCCATGAAAAATATTATGTTTTAATAAGTACCCCTAAATATGCTTTCTCTACATTTAAGGACATCATACAATCTCCACCTTATAGTAGAAAAACCTTTTTTATATTCAGTTCTTTCAATCCATCCAAAGGTTATTTGGTTAATATCGTTGTCTGAGATAAGACCGCCACTGTACCCATACTAGGTATTTGTTTTTGTATTTGTAGTTTGTGTAAAAGTGCTGTGTAGCTATTTTTGATCCACAATCAGGCTGCCTGCCTACGTCCGATAATCGACGACTGATTTATTGTAGGAGAAACTTGGAACGAACACGTTCTACAAAAAAATCGTTAGTTTGAGTCGGAGGTATTGTACCGCAGGATGAATAAATAGTACCACCTCCAAATACCAGTATTTTTTATACTGGCAATGTAGACCTATATTTTAGACTAGCTGACCCGCGCAACTTCGTCTGCGTCACATTTTCCATTATTGCTCCGCTCCTGTTTGATGACAAACTTGGAGGTGGAAACTTGGTATCGAAATTTGGAGGTGGTACGATTCATCCTGCGGTACAATACCTCCGATTCCTATGTTCCTTGGGAAGTGTAGGGGAGTGTAAGAAGTGTTTCGGATTTCCCAAAATTCTTACGGGAACGGAACTAAACGAGATATGAGCGTAAGAAGTCGCAGGCACAAACATATCCGGAATCGCGGGACTATTCGAAAGAGATAACGTGGCTCCGGAACACAAAGGGTATGAAGGAACATGGATGGGTTTTAGTCAGTAGAAGTCTGACACTCCCTCCCGCTCCGCCCAGAGCGGGGGAAGTCATTTGATGATTGCCAATCCCTAAAAAAAAGTGCACAAATATATGTCTTTCTACATAACAGTGGCTAAAATTGCTTAAAAATATCTTACCTCAGAACATAAATACCATCTTTATCTCAGTTAAGGGAAGGTAACGTTACCTAAAGAATCTTTAAGGTTCCTCTTAAATTAACTAAGATATATCTCGGGTAATCTGTGATGTTACTCAGGATAATGACGCCATTTTCTACCTTTGAAGTGGGTTTCATGTTTTATGTCATCTTTTAACCTTTCATTTATCAATGCTGGGTATCAAGAAATTCACAGGATTTAATAAAGTATAAGATTTTAATTTTTTTAAGAATTTGCTTGAGCAATTCACATTTTTTTCAAATATTTTAAATTAAGTTTGGGTACAGAAAACTCGTACACTCTCATTTATGCCACTTTTCTTCTAATCGTATGTAATATGTATTTCTATACATATTACATAATACGATTAGAATAAAAATAATTGGCTTATGTTTAACTTACCACCAGATATAGTAACAAATAGCAGACAAAAGTAGTAAATGATCACCAAAATGAAACTCGCATTTTTAACACTTTGCTATCCTATTTAAGTAAAATGACTCCAAATAAATCATGAGTAACCCAAAAATAGTAAATGATCACCAAAATTAAACCAATCTGGCGCTCGGCATCATGGTCATGGTTTAACCTAACCTAACCCACATGTTTCACCAGCCATAGAGGGGATCTGACGCAGACACGTTACTATAGAATTTGAATATTATACTAACTGAATATTAATTTTCTCGCTAAGATTTGGTGATCATTTACTAAATTTTGTGGTCGAATACAATTTAAAGTGGAGTCGTGACTATTTTTCTGGTGTTAAGTAGATATTTTTGGTTACAAAACTAAGGGTATCAAAGCATTTTATGGTGGTCATTATATTTATTCCCAAAATAATGAAGTATTCCCGTTAGAGCACCAATTGTAAGAGCACCAATGTTTAGAGCACCAAAACTATTCCCATGAGAGCACCAATCAATATTTTTGCTTGGTGCTATATCGGGAATACAATAAAAAAACGTATTTTATTCCCATTAGAGCACCAGCGGTTCATTTTAGTGGTGTGCCCACACACACTAAACTAAAATATATTTTAAAACATATCGATTAACCATCTAAAAGGTTCACACGAAACAGACTATTGTCTGCACAGACTAAGTTGCGAAGAAAAATTGTAAAGAAGTTTATAAAAGTCTGTACCGTGTGAACGGTCCATAAATCACAAATCAAAATATTTTTTTCAACTACGGCACTTACAAAATTTAACTGACTCAGACAAAAATCAGACATAGGTAAGTATCTAAGTTTCTTTGTCGTCTTGGGTGAAATGATTACGTAGTGAGCTGTCAGTCCTTGTAATCAAGATGGAATTTTATGTCCAGTAATTAAGTAAATCTATTATAAAATTAGAAAATTTAAAAACCCCCTACACAAAAAATAAACTCTAAAAACTAACAAATAATATTTATATATTTATTTTGGAGGCTGAGTCACCCGCGTCCATAGAAGAATACCCTTCAGCGAATCCTTACACGTGGTCCCCGGGTGGTGCTAAACAGGTGACACTAACCGCCTCCGTGGTCTAGTGGTTATACCACCTTCAGACCCAGAGGTCCCGGGTTCGATTCCCAGCGGGGGCAAATTTTTTGCTCGGTTTGGTTGGTGGTAGGACTTGTTCTAAGTCCGCCTGGTAAGCTACCACCATCATGTCTAAGTCTGTCGCCATAACAACAATGATAACAGCATTGTTGTGTTCCGGCAGTTATAAACTTGCTTCCATTTTCGGCCTAATCATCAATTTCCATACGCTATCCGTTTTGGATAAAAAAAAAAAAACAATTTCTAACGATAGAGAGACATGTACTGTCACGCGGACAAAAAGTCACCAGTGCGCTCGTAGCCTTATACAAAAAGTCACCAGTGCGCGCGTAGCCTTATACATTATTAAGCACTATGTTGGTTTTCAAAAAGTTTGTAGTAATATTGTCAGCATGTTTTTTATTTTTATTTACAATGGGTTAGCTCTTGACTATAGTAAAATTTAATATTGTTAGTACTGTCATAGTTCTATGCTGCTTCGCCTTCATATACCTCTAGTGTTCTTGAATTATATATTGACGTATGTATCTGAACAAAAATGCCATTCAAAAGTGTCATTGGTCTGAGTGAAATAAATATGTTTTTGTTTTGACTTTTTTTATCGATATCTTTATATAATCCCCATCACTAGAACCTAATGAATCGCTGGTGCTCTAATGGGAATAAAATACATTTTTTAGAAGTATTCCCGATATAGCACCAAGCAAAAATATTGATTGGTGCTCTCATGGGAATAGTTTTGGTGCTCTAAATTTTGGTGCTCTTAATTTTGGTGCTATAACGGGAATACTTCAAAATAATTATGTCATGAAAAAATTAACATACAATTTATTTATGAAGACTTTCTGTCGCTTGTCTTTTTGTTAAGTATCACAAACAGTGACCAAGATTACTTTACTTTTTTTGTTCGAAATATGATAAAACAAAAAGATACGTGTCTATTTTTTCCGCACTGTCTCCCGAAGTAACCCTGTAGAACAAAAGTACACTTACAAACAAAACACAACAACGCAACACATTATCCCGTTCCTTCGCAATCAGAGAACAATTCCAGCATCGGTGGTAGCTTATGAATTTTTCACACATTTTCGGGGGCCCGGCCAGTTTCGTTCTCACTGTACCATTGTTTCATTTCGTCGCGATTAAAAAATTCACGCACCGCGCCCGCCTCGAGCCCGATAAAGTGTGATAAATAAATAAAATGCTGCGTTTAAATATTTTGTTGGTGATTGTACTTCTCGTGAGAGTTTGGAGTGGCTTTTGGATTAGGTTTTACTACATTTCTTTGAGATTATTTTTATGGGATTCAAGTTTGCTTTATTATAAAGGCTTTTCCAGGTGTTGAGGAGTTTTTTAATCCCACAATTCCATTTGAGAAAGTTTTAAGCTATGAAATAATATCATTTCTGACCTTGACTAGAGTCAACAGCAAACAAATCTCAAAAAAAATAGAGAATAAAATAAATATGAAAAGCCCATAACATTTCTACTTTTTAATTTTGGTAGGTTTGTACCAAATAAAGCTTATTTAAATGTTTATATTATACAACATTTTGTTTAAGCCAGCCCGTAAACCCTCGAAAACCTTTTCATTTTTTTTTTACGAATATGACAAATAATATATATTATCAAACCTATCTGTTCTTTGATAATGTGACTTATTCCTACGATTGCATTGCATTTTCTTACGAAGAAAATATTTTTGAATGACGACTAGCATACCTACCAATAAATTATGTTTTGTGTAATTTGCAGAGTCACATTCAATTAACTAGCGAATCAAATATCCCTACTTCCTCACTAGTATTATAAATGCGAAAGTAACTCTGTCTGGCTGTCTCTTCGTCATGCCTAAACCACTGAACCGATTTACATGAAATTTTGTACAAAGATGGTTTGATACCCGAGAAAGGACATAGGATAGTTTTTATTCCGGAAATCCCACGGGAACGGGAACTACGCGGGTAAATAGGATATATATATTCCGGGAGTATGTTGCTTAGGGATCACACAGGCGAAGCCGCTGGCATACGCTAGTATTTAATGACTAGCTTTTTTTTTTCGTGCCTTCTTACGCCATCTCCCGTAATCGTACGAATTTCAGGAAATCGTCTTAGGAAATACTCTCCTACATGCCAAATTTCGAGACGAAGTTGCGTTAGGCTAATTGCATAGTAATTATGTAAATATTCTAAGTTACTTGTAACATTAAAAAAACCGAAAATCTTTGCTACCTTCTATATTGCTATCACTTCATAAAAGAAAAACAAAGAAACAATCACATTTTTCATTCAAATGCACTGAGATCCCCGAGGACACGTTAGGTCACAATGCTGCGGATTTCTGCATATTTCTGAACGCAGTCTAATATACCGGTAAATTGTGTCTACTCTACACGATATGATGCTGAAACTGCTCCACCTCCGTCGAAACTAATTTAGGTCGTAGGGGTAAGACGATGAAAGTAACTGCGAAATGCAGAGCAGTTTTCTTGATGGTTTATGAAAAGGGAGATAGAGCACGCTTGCGTCAAGTTTGTGTTATGTAGGGTAGGCAATGAAAGTGGTATGTGTTTTGACAACATTCTATACAAAGAAGAATATATTGGAAAACGTACTTTTTACTTTTGGGGTTCCGAACATCCGTGAAAAAATGGATCACTCGTTGTCTGCATGACCGATTCTGTTGAAATTTGGTATACGAGTACATATGGACTTCTGTGACCCAAACACAGACGCGTAACGAAAATAAATATTTTTTTAGCATGGGGTCACTCTTGGGGGCCAAATTAAAAAAAAAGCGATATCCGACTATCCGTGTTACATATCAAATGAAAGGGCTTTCTGTGAGAGTTTCAACTATATTTTTTTCATAACTTTAAAATAAACAGTTTTTAAATTATTCAAGAAATTACCATTCTCCCCCTTATCCACATCGCACTTGGCCAGTTATTTGCTGATAATACCACACGAATACTACTACTACATACTTCACAAATGCAAAAGAAAATCAGTATTTCTAGTTATTACCTTTTCACGCCTTGACGAAGCATACTTCAGAACTTGGGTAGACCCAAGAGTATTTATAGTTCACTTGCGATGATTTTCAACTATCACACAAATGAATCAGCTTGTAAAAGCTAGTTTTTCATAAATCCTTGAAAAAGTATGACAAAATTGTAAATTTTAATTACATTCGTGTCGTGCCAACAACATTGTGTGATTACGTAAAAGCTATTATTTTAAGCTCTATCTTGCCTAAAAGTTGTTTGAGTAAACTGGCTCAATTTAAACTAACCGCAAACGTGACAATTTGCTTTTATGTAGAGTAATGACAAAACTCTAAGAAAAAACTGCAACAATTTTACAAAAAAAAAAAAACTACCATTTTAATAAAACAAATTCTCATTGTAACAGTTGGTACGCTACTTCCAAAAAAATCTTGTCAACCCATATTTCACAAGGAAGGCGGAGATTAAGGAATTCAGGCTTATCACGTCTATTAGGACTTATGACTACTTAACATTTACGCAAGGACCCATTTATCTTTCTTATTACAAAAAATCCTTCAACATTGTGATAAAAAAAGTTACAAAATTATGCTTCGCATCCAATACTTTTCCTCTCTACAAAATATAGCTCAAAATCGTTTGGCATGGCAGTAGATGAATTTTTATTCGTAAATCACAATCGTCTGACGCATAGCTAGCTCCGCAAACGTCAAAACATAGGTCACAGATGTGTAAATCAAAAGATTCCTCGAAATGTTACAATTTTAACAGCACACTTACTCAAAATCCCTTCACATCTTACTGCCACGTACTTAAGACTTATTTTCGAACAGTTTTAGGTTTTAAATAGGTATATTTAAGATGGTAGTTGCACCATCTGTTGACGGGATAATTATTAAATGCGTTTACGAAGCAAGTGTTGCGTGGATTTCTGTGACATTATATTACATGTGTTTTTGTCGCGTGCCGTGTCTGTCTGTGTCCTCATTTGTAGTGATATTAGGACGGGCGGGTGTGGTTTTAATTTGGATAAACTATTTCGAATTTGTTACAAAATGGGGGGTGGTTTTTTGTTGAGTTCAGGAGTAAAACATATTGAGTTTTAAGAGCCCTATCACAAAATTGCGTTTTCTCTCACAAAAGTGCAGACGCATTGCGTTTGTTTTAAGGTATATTATTAATTTATGTAGTGAATAGTTTTCATTTCCTATCTCAACTTAGGTTTATTTTGGTATAAGTTTTACGTACCTAATAGGTAATATTAATGTACTATGGAGAAATATATAGTTAGTTAATTCTGAGCGTTTTTGTAGTTGAGAATAGAATATCCGTAATAAAAAATCCAATTCAATTCCTTACGGATTTTTTAAAATTTTTAATTTCTGAGATCAGTGTGAAATAAACTTTAGCATAATCAGATTAGAATCAAAATATTAATCACACAACAATCTGTCAAATTTAATTTTCATCTTTACCGCTAACGCATTAAGTTCAAGGTTGATTGGGGAAATTTGACAGTGACGGGTAGCGTGATTTGCTTTCTGATCTTGCTAAAGTGGCCTTTTCAGACCCGCAGTTGTTCACTGCTTCACTCACACAAACAAACACATTTTTTAGGTTAGGAAGACAGGACAAACAAAAGTCAAACCTAACCAACTTCTTCAAAAGAAAAATATATGAATCGACATCTAAGGGCCTTTTTCCTGTCATGCGTGTTTACACCCGCGCGCGGATCTGGTCGGATGACAGGAAAAGGGCCTTTTCACTCTAGACTTTTTGACATGGTCTTCTGCCAATATCAAACTGAACTTATGAGCCTCAAGACTAAAAGCTCTTAAACAAGATCCTGATTTGAACACTAACGGCCATACCAAACTCCATCATTCAATAATTAGTCCTAATTCCACGGCCTAAGATGTAAAACCTCTTTAAAAAGGTTCTGTTTTGGACATTTGCTACCACAACTAACTCCATCATTCAAGAATCCGACCTTATTTCTACACCTTAAGATCTAAAACCTTTTAAACAACGTTAAGGGTTTGTTCCGAAACAATATCAAATAGCAATCCGGACCCTTTAGAGGTCTGTCTCAATGCCAAGTGCTGTTAACGACAGCTCTTAAATCGTCGAAGGGCGTTAAAGCCAAGTTCTGAAGTAACAGATAACTTTTCACCCCTAATCCTTCATTATAACTCCTTGATTTCAAAATAAAAGCGAATGTTTTATGGGAATTACAAAATTATGCAAGTCCCGTTAGTTAAGGGGTCTCTTCGAGGGATCGAATTAAAATGAGAATATCGGAGTTGTCAATATAGGTTTTTTTTTGGAAAGGGCTTGCTCTTGACCTCGATCGAACCTGATGGCAAGCGATGAATGAGGTTTAAGATTAGATGTAGTGAGCTTGCCTAGAAGATGCCTGTTCACTCTGGATTTGAAGGCAGAAGGGATGTGAAAGGGAACACAGACGCTGGCAGAAAGTTCCACATTTTAGCTGTGCGCATAATAAATATGGAGGAGAAGCGCCGAGTAGGACTAGTTGATATATCGACCAAGTGGGGATGGTACCCTGCAGTAGGTCTGGCATTCCAGTAGTAATAGCTTACAGAATCAGTAAGCTGAAGTGGAAAGGGCCACCATTTATTTTTTAGGCTTGCCTTAGACCACTGTCCCACCTGATAAAAAGCGACGATATTGTCAACTATGAAGCATATTTGCCATGAAATTACTAATTCACCCTGTTTTAAAGACCTTCAGGTTGTGAGTGCTATCAAGACACACAGACTCTGGCATGGAAATCCACTCTTGTGCTGTACGCCCAATGAAAATATTTCCAAAACGGTTCGTACATTTGGGTCCGATGCCCATTATGTACCGTATAAATGAAAGACGAAATACACTCAAGCTTGGCAGAATGATAATCTCACCGCGATCATCACCATCGTATCATCAGCATATAGCAGTCCACTGCTGGACATAGGCCTCACTTAGTGCAAGCCATTCTGCTCGATTTCCGGCAGCTCTCATCCAGCTACTACCAGCCACCCTTTTTTTTTTTTTTAGGGATGGGAAATCATCCAATGACTCCTCCCGCTCTGGGTGTAGCGGGAGGGAGTGTCAGACTTCTACTGACTAAAACCCATCCATGTTCCTTCATTGCCCTTTGTGTTCCGGAGCCACGGTATCTCTTTCGAATAATCCCGCGGCTCCGGCAGGCGTCGGCCCTTTCGGGCCCCTCTGTGTGCTGACTCTCTTTGAGGCGCGCGTGGAACACTAACGCGCCGTCGACACGGCCTGTCATCACTAGACGGACGGACGGCGAGCCACCCATAGCTCGCCGTCCACAGGCTCGCGCCTACGGTGGCCGGAGGTCACCAGGTGTCCCCCGACGCCCGCGACGTCTACCACGGCGGCCGAGACGAGAGGGTCTCCTCTCCCTCTCCGCCACCTCCTTCGCTAGCATGACTGCTTCGCAGAAGGAGGCAACGGCGTCCCATTCCGTCTCGCTCCGGACCATGGCTTGGACCAGGGCCGCACGCGAGAGGTTGCCGCCGATCGCCGTTTCGAGGACACGGCGATGCGCCGCCCAAGCGGGGCACACCTGCACAGTGTGCTCCACCGTGTCCTCCGGTCGATCCTCGCAGTGGTGACACCCGGGCGTTTCCTCCCGCCCGATTCGGTGCAGGAACCTCCCGAAACATCTATGTCCGGTGAGGACCTGCGTCAGGCGGAAGGTGAGGACGCCGTGGCGCCTCTCTAGCCACTCCTCAAAGAGGGGACTTATCGCCACTAACGTGGCGTGCCCTACTACCAGCCACCCTGCGAATACCGTCGCTCCTCCTAGCCTGAGGGCTCCTACCTTACCTTCACCGATTCGCGATCTCCACACAAGAACACATCTACTCAACGTTCATCGGTAAGCAGACAGGGCAAAGCAGGGCATCGGCAGGATAGATATGACAATAGGAAGAGACGTAGCCGATGATCGGACATCCCTCCGCTTAAAATGGATTGACCCCTTATTTTTCAAGTTTATGATTTATCAAGATAATATTAAACCAATAAAATAAAGAATATCAAGAAATCTAACATCGAACGTCCCGATACGTCCTAAAGCTGAATCATACAAACGAAATTCTCAATTCCCTTGCGATTCCAACATATTGAATACTCGGACGTCCGGGAAAGTCCGGAGCCACCCGACGGTAAACGATAAACCCGAAGTGCAATAAAAATCCAGTGGTTCCCGAAATCGTCCAGCCATTTAGTATTTGATGCTCTGATGGATATAAAAATGTATATGAAATTTTAAAATCCCCAGTTGGATTCAATTTTGGAATCATTCCTTTCTATACCTACGGGGTGGTTCTGAGAAGATTTTTCTTGGGGATATCAGAATCAATGAGAAAAAATCGTTTCAAATTCGTGTGAGTAATTTATGAAAACATACTAAAATAGATTTAAGTTTTTTTTTTTTTTAACAGATTTGATTTTTTTGTGTAAGTATTTCCTTTTTTTTGGCACTTAAAAATTTATTTAGCACAGTGATTTACCGGCTGTTGAAAAATGCTGAAAAATATTGAGCTCATAACTCTGAAATCTGGAAACTTTAATCCACCATTTCAGTTAAGCTTAAAAAATCCCCCATCTAAAAATATTCATGCTCAAAGCAAAATACTTCAATATTCACATTGCTATAAAAATGAAGCCTGTATAAAGTTGTTATTTTTAACGATTTATTTTAAACCCGCTTTAACAAATATAGTTTAGATAAAGTGTTATAATCCTTTGCTGTTGTGTACAGCAATAGGGATTACACGTTTCTAGACTATTTTTAGTTTTATTTAATGACTACTTGATCCGGCAAGCGTTGTTTCGCCATATATACGTAAAAAAATCATAAAAACCTGTCAAGATTTTTATATATTAGAAGAGTAGATTAGTGACTATGGTAGGCGCCAGATAAACTTGCAATAAAATCATAAAGTACTTACAATGACCTCTCCTTTATATCCTTTCGTAGATACCCGAATAATAAATTATGAACGTTTTTTTTATTATTAGAGAACGTAAAGGAACACTATAAGGAATCGATTCAGGAAGCTTTGGCTTTATTTCTGTTGTTGACGTTAAAGTCAATAAATGTACTGTGGGTCAATAACCGTTATTGCCACAATATGCCTTGCTTTCCAACTACTTCTATATTGGGGTCGGCTCTTAGTCTAGATGCAGCTAAGTACCAGTATTTTACATGGCTTATGAATTTCTGTCCTCCACAACCCAGTAACTGGGTAATACGATACCCCTTCGGAAGACTGGTGTCTCTTTTCTGGCTTTTACTACTATCCGTATCGAATGTCAATGATGTTCAGCCGGGACCAACGGTTTATCGTGCTTTCCGAGGCACGGAAGAAACTCTGTATGTTATAAGTGATCACCCATCCACGGACCGACCTCGGCAACCGTAGCTTAACCTCGAAGTTCGACCCGGGCGGCTGTTATTTTATTATTAAGCCACGAGCCACTCCGCACTAGTAACAAGTCATCATATCAGCCGAAAGAAGTCCACTGCTGGAAATAGGCTTCCCCTAAGTGTTGCCACAATAACTGCTCCTGTGAGTTCCGCATATTGGCTACCCGCAGCCTTCACCACTTTGTGAGAGGCCTTCCAATGCTGCGGCTTCCGGTACGCAGTCACAGAACTTTTCGGCTCCATCGACCATCTTCTCTGCGAGCAAAGTGCTCTCCTCAATGCCACTTCAGTTTGACGATTCTCCGAGCTATGCCAGTAACCTTGGTTCTCTTGCGGATATAATTCCTGATTCAATACTGTAAGGAAATTCCAAGCATTGCCCTCTCCATTGCCCTTTGGGTGGCTTCAAGCCATCAGATGAGGCCCATTGTGAGCGACCACGTTTCACTTTCGTAGGTCATCACTGTTAACATGCACTGGTCATACAAATTCGTCTTGAGACACAAGTAACACACCAGTAAGAAGTCATATCCATTAAAACATAAGCCATCCACCATCTGTGTCCCGACCATGAACAAACAAACACAATAACTTCTAGAGCACACATAAAACCTACGCTTTGTCTATGACATAGAACTGTAACATAAACTACTGTGGAACTAAGGCCTGTGTTGCGGATACCACGTCCGGCCTCCGGAGTCCACACTCGTTTCCCGACAAACTCGCTTAGTGGAAAATAATAGTTTGCGAGGTCATGTCATGCATTGGTTAGGGTGAAGCAGGTTTTCGTAACAAAATTCGTCATAAGGAAATCTTGACTATTCTGGGAATTTTGACGTCGGTGTAAATGGCAAAAATTATGCATCAAACCATTTTTAGCTGGACAACTTTTGAATTAACCCCAAAATGGGTCTGCTTCCAGTACCGAAAAAAGTAACGTATTACCCTGGTAATGGGTTGTAGGCAGCCGCCGCTCCATGTAAAATACTGGTATTTAGCTAAATCCGGTTTGACTAGAAGCCGACCCCAATATAGTTGGGAAAGTCTAGGTAGAGCTTCCAGTATATCTGGATGCAGCAGCGTACTATTATATAACATGCATCGACTGTCTATCTAACATAACTCAGCTAAGTCAAACTAATTACTTAAAAAACCCGCTTGGTTTCCTTGATTAGACGTGGAGAAACATTCGGGCTTTTACCTATGTATAATGCCGGTATCGACCACATAACATGTTTTCCAAGGCAGGTCCACCTTGTGGAAGTTCTTTCAGCGCCACTCCAGAACTTTTGGCCCCATTGTCTATCTCTTCTGCGAGCGTCGCTAGTTAGGCGATTCTTTGGGCTAAGTCGGTATCTTAGAAAAGTTCTATCGAAATATCAATTTCTAATGCGATCACGCAAAGTCCCTATTGTTATTGGGGTTGGTACTAACCAGATAAAATGAAAATTATATCATAATATTCCTTATACAGTAAATTAGTTCGTACCGGCCTCAGAAATATGAAGTAAAAATGGAAAATCCTTTCAAATCCTTTAAAAAATACTAAAACTGCCCAGAATTAACTGTAAATATCTCCTTAATACATTAAAAGATTTATTACGTAAAATTTATACCAAAGTATACCACAGTCCATAAAAAATGAAAATCTTAAAATATTCATTAAATAAATTATTTACATTAAATTTTTAGTTTATTTTTCAATCAAGTCATAAATATCGCTCATTGTATTTTTTTTTCTACATTAGCAACTTACCCGTGTAGTTTGGGAGGCCTGGAGCCCTTTAACACAGGTTGTGCCTATCAATAGTTAAAAAAAAAAAAACATCAATCTTATAACACCGATTGTAATTGTATTTCATTATTTTGGTCGAAAAAATAAACGTTATTATATATTATTACATTATGTTATATAGTGAACAGCTCGTGGCTAAATAATAACAATATATTATTACATTATGTTATATAGTGAACAGCTCGTGGCTAAATAATAACAGCCGCACGGGTCGATCTTTAATTCATTCGTGCCGCAACCGCAACTACAAACTATAATTTTCCAATGTGTAAGTTTGAGGGGAAGCGAGACCGCACTAGTCCGGCTTCCGACGTGCTAGGCATGTCAACACCATAGTTTATTGTTTAAGAGCCCTATCACATTATTGCGTTTTCACTCACAAAACTGCTGACTCATCGCTTTATGTAGAAATTGGACAGTTGCAATTATTAATTAATATAATATAATATCATCTGCCTCGTCTTTTCCCAACTATATTGGGGTCGGCTTCCAGTCAAAACCGGATTCAGCTGAATACCAGTATTTTACGTGGAGCGGCTGCCTACCAGACCTCCACAACCCATTAACTGGGTAACACGGTACTCCTTGGCTAGACTGGTGTCAGATTCTGGCTTCTGACTATCCGTAACGACTGCCAAAGATCTCCAAATGACAGCCGGGACCAACAGCTTAACGTGCTTTCCGAGGCACGGAGGAAACTCAGTATGTTATGATGGCCACCCATTCACAGACCAACCTTGGCAAGCGTTGCTTAACCTTGAAGATCGACCTGTGCGGCTGTTATTATCTATACTTCTATACTAATATTCTAAGGAGGTAATATTTGTTTGTAAGTTTGTATGTAGGGGGTAATCTCAGGAACTACTGGTCCGATTTGAAAAATTCTTTCAGTGTTAGATAGCCCATTTATCGAGGAAGGCTATAGGCTATTATATCATCACGCTAAGACTAAAAAGAGGCGAGCACTAATGGATAATGTGACGCAAACGAAGTTGCGTGGGTCAGCTAGTTTATCATAAATTGATAAAATCCCCAAACAAAGGTCTGCTTCCCAATCTTACACCTACACATGTAAAATCCCCAATCATCCTGTAAACTTACTTACGGTTTCTCAAAGTTGCAAGTAAAGTGTCCAAGATGATGTATCGCTGGTGGCTAAATTAATCTGCGGGTAACTTGGCTCTCGGGAAAGTAAGAGAATATGTGAGGTAAGTTTAGTTTAAGTCAGCGTTATGAAGTGTTTTACTTGACTTTTAAAGTTAAACCTGGTGTAAAAGTGGGTTTCCTAGTTACTATGCAGATTAACTAAGCCATTTTGAAAAAGAATTGAGAAAGTGATTTGATATGGCGAAGCTCTGAGATCTTTGTCCAGCAGTGAATAATTATGCTTTGGCTGAAAAGGTAAGATGATAGTGTCATTGAGAAAACCAATGAATTTCGGCTGATAAAATATCCAGTTCCAAGCGGTATAATACAAAATATTGTAAATACTTGTACAGTGCCCGGCACGTAAGTTGGCAAAGATTTTCGTAGTAAAGTTCGCGCACGCACAATTTCATACTTTTTTACATGCGCGAACTTCCCCCACTACACCAAAACCTTTCCAAGATAAATGCCGGGCACTGTACCTACAGTTTGAAAGTAACGGAAGAAATAAAAAGTGTTTATTCCCTGGGATTATGATATACGCAAGAGAACCAAGGTGGCAGTGGGCAGGTCACATTGCTCGCAGAACAGATGGTCGATGGGGCCGAAAAGTTCTGGAGTGGCGACCGCGTACTGGAAGACGCAACGTTGGAAGGCCTTCCACAAGGTGGATCAATGACCTGGTGAAGGTCGTGGGTAGCCGATGGATGAGAGACGCACAGGACAGGTCGTTGTGGCGACGCTTGGGGAGGCCTATGTCCAGCAGTGGACGTCTCTCGGCTGATACGATGATAATGATTATGAGCAAAACATGTATGCTTGATAATGTCTGTAAAACAACTTTGTACACCATGTTTAATGCAAAAAAAATCGATTGATTGATGATTTCCAAGTATGACGCGTACTACAAGTAAAAAAGAAATATATCGAGAAATCTATACTAATATTATAAAGAGGTAACATTTGTTTGTAAGTTTGTATGTAGGGGGTAATCTCAGGAACTACTGGTCCGATTTGAAAAATTCTTTCAGTATTATATCGCACATGTATCGGGGAAGGATATAGGCTACATATCATCACGCTAAAAATAAAGGAACCGAGCATTAATGGAAAATGTTACGCAGACGAAGTTGCGTGGGTCAGCTAGTCATCTAATATACAAAATATTTATGATTTTTTTTGCGTATATTTGGTAGATCTGAGAATAGGTCCTAGATCGTAGGGTAGGTGGGTAGGTTATATGGCAAAACAACGTTTACCGAGTCAGCTAGTAAACTTATAAAATATTACAATATTACGATGGAGTCTGCAAAACCTTTAATAGTAGTAAACTAAAAATACTTCAGTTCTGCTGAAAACCATAACAATAAACCTGTTTAAGAGGACGCTGTTTAGTCTTTTGCGTAGTTTCAACAAAGCTCCTCCCAAAATAAAGGTATAAACAAAAACTTCAGAACACTAGAAATGAAAGCACTTAACTTTTATACTCCTACCTTTTGTTACTGTATAAAGTTAAGAAAACCGCTTTGTCTAAACCCAGCTTTACCTTGTAACTGCGCTGTGTCACAGACTAACAAAAACACAACGCAGAAGTACTACTCGAAATGAATTTCTCAACGTAAAATATGTGGGGACGGAACGAAACTGAGAATGAGAGAGAGGAAGTGTATGAGAGAGACGGAGGAGAATGGCGAATGGACGACGTAAGAGCAGTTGACTTAAGAGTAAGTAAGTAAATAGAAAATAAATACAAATGCATAACCCTTGTTTTGGTTTTTTTTATTTTATTTTTTTATTCATGACGGGGAAACTCTTGGCCCAAATCTCACCTGATGGAAAGTGATGATTAGGCCGAAGATGGAAACGAGTTTCACCCGGAATCCTCTTACACAGAGGGACTGGCTATCATACCTCTAACTGCCGGAACACAACAATGCTGTTAACATTGTTGTTATGGCGACAGACTTAGATATGATGGTGGTAGCTTGCCAGGCGGACTTAGAACAAGTCCTACCACCAACCAAACCGAGCAAAAAATTTGCCCCCGCTGGGAATCGAACCCGGGACCTCTGGGTCTGAATCAGGTGGTTTAACCACTAGACCACGGAGGCGGTTAGTGTCACCTGTTTAGCACCACCCGGGGACCACGTGTAGGGATTCGCTGAAGGGTATCCTCCTACGGACGCGGGTGACTCGGCCCCCAAAAATTGTTTTTCCCATCCAGACGTTTGACAGTGTATGAATAAAGCTGTCAAAACTTCCAAATTGTCTTCTGTTCTGAACTAACCGACTCCATAATACTTGTATTATAAAGAGGAAGATTGTTAATCGTCATCATCATATCAGCCAAATCCCGCCCACTGCAGAACGTTAGCCTCCCCAAAAGAGCGCCCACCATCCTGGTCTTGAGCAGTCCGCATTCACCTTCTTTAAATCATCGATCCATCGTGCCGAAGGGCGTCCCGCACTACGTTTGCCCATATGCGGTCTCCACTCTAACTCCGTCTGCTCCATCTACCGTCTGTCCGTCTATAGACATGGCCGGTACACTTCCTCTTCAGCATGCTGATTCTACGCGCAATGTCGGTGACTTGAGTTCTCTGGCGAATGAAATCATAGCGAATTATATCCACCTGAAATACCCGGAGCATTGCTCTGTCCATAGCACGCACACCTTCTTCAAATGAGAGTGTCTCGGGCTTTATTCCAGGATAAATTATAGGTTGTTGCTGCATTGGCCACTTGAGCGAAGCCACGGGACATAGCCAAGAGCGAACCTTCTGAGGTTTCCTAATGCATCGTTGTACACAGACTTAACAATCTCAAGATGTTTGCTAACGTCTCAAGTTTGGATAGTCCTTCTAAACTTTTGTGCGGATGACCATTTAAATAAGAGCGGCGGCGTTGAAAAATTATTGACCTACTTTTTAGGGTAGTTACGTTTCTCTAAATTACCTTGGAATTGTTAAGGAGTACTACGCCATCTGGGTTTTTGGACGTAAACGACTAACTCCCGCATTCTGGAAGGACATTTTCATAAGGACGACGTTATAAAGACGACGCTTCCAGTCTCGGGATACCAGTTTTTTTCATGGAGCGACTGCGTATTTTGGGGGCTAAAAGACCCAATCCAACGGTTGTCCTGAAAAGATCGCTCTTAGCGATAAGGCCGCCAATTGTGTCACCCTTTGTAATGTTTTCTTCATCTATTTTTTCTGTAACATATATGGTGTACATAATAAATTGTATTCTATTCTAAAGAGTTAGCGATTTTTTTAATACTTTTTTCAGATGTGTTTGCTCTTGACTTTAGTCTTGGTCAGAGAGGACAGAGACAAAGATTAAGATGAAAATTAAATTTGACAGATTGTTGTGTGGTTAATATTATCATTTTATTATGATTCTGCTAAAGCGGCCTTTTTAGACCTGCTGACCTCTACAACCCAGATACTGGATAACACCCCATGGCAAGACTGATGTCAGATTTCTTAGCATTTTAATAATAAAGTCATATTCCATTAACTTCCATTTTCTTGAAGGATGGGTAATGATGGCGGAGTGGAGAGAAGTGTCAGAATGTTACTAACTAAAACCCATCCGTGTTCCTCCTAAAGCCCTTTGCGTTCGGCCGTGACTCTTTTGAACAAAATCCGCAACCCTAGCAGATATTGACGCCTGCTCTCCTAATCCAACCAAAATTAACAACAAAGTAACACTTTATAAAGACAAAAATGGCTGACCTCTCCGAACCCTATCTGTTATAAACACAATTAATATGGAACGGGCAGACTGCTGCTATCGATTGCAGCTAAAATAGTTCGTCTAGACTGAACGCTCCACTCCTCGTGTGGGTCACCGGTGCAGTTCAAATGTTAAGTGTTTAAAGGGTTGTGGTACTGGTATTATGGATGTGTTTTTGTTAGGCTGTGGCCGAGATCTACATGGACTTTTGTATCCATACTAATATAACAAATACAAAAGTGACTGGGTGTTTATTGTGGTTATAAGCTGCCGTAAAGAATAAAATAGGATACTCTTTATTATGTACACCATATAAGTAACTAAGTTACAGAAAATAGAGATGAACCACGGACACGAAAGACACCACCACCACCATCACGATCACGGCAAGAAGGGCGAACACGAGGACCACAAACACTGGGGCTTCCACCACGGCAAGCTCTGATACCGCTCTGTCTGCTGATTGTTATGAATCATTATTGTTAAGAATGGATGTTGTTATTGTTGTTGTTCTTCATTACATAGGATATGACATAATGCTGGGCTGGGCTTATCACTACAAGCGATATTTTAAAGACAATCGTCGGATTTATTTAACAAAGAAGAGAAACAGTCCTGCCATGAAGGTGCTATTTACTATTTTAAATAGCACCTTCATGGACGTTAATACGACGTACTGCTTGAATCTTAAAATATTTTTTTCAGGACTGACTTCAATAATTTATTTCAGGACTACAAATATTCCGCGAAAGCACACGATTATGTTACATTATTTTCAAATACATAGAAAAATATCACCATTATAGAATAATAATTCATTGTAACTAGAAGAACTGTGGAAAATTAAAAATACGAGGAATTGGTAGAATTCCGCGCGAGACGGCGTGTCCAACGTTTGATGTTGACGTTATAGGAACTTTGTATGTATGTGTGAGAGATGTGGGTTGCCAGAATAACTGTCTGATAATAGTACAGTTCATTTTAAACGATAAAATAATAAAAAAAAAACACCTTTGTTTCGGAAAACAAAACAACCTTGCACAATTACGAGTAGTAGGGTTTTTGTTTGAGTTGAAACCATTATAAGATAGAAATCTCTTTCGTCCACAATTCATTAAGAGTAATTAAAATTATCAATTAACAACACCACAAACCATTTTCTATATAATTTCATAGCTCTTATCGTAAAAGAAATTATTCTGGGCTGATTCTGATATCACAGTGAAATCATAGGTTGGAATGAGCATTCATTCACCACTGACGATGCACAATATACGAATTGAAAGCTCACACAATGCGCACTTCACCTAAGTTTTCACGGCGGTTAAATACATTTTTATGTCACCGGAAAATTGCAAATGTCGCAAAATTGTAAAATATCGCATAAAGTTGTACATTTTTTTAATAAGCCACGAACATATTTGCAATGAATGAATTTGGGTGGGGTCTTTTTATATACAAAACGATTTTTTCTAAATACGTATTCCGAGAAATCATAATCTAATAAAGATTTATTACAATCTTACGGAGTCTGCAATTTACCGGTGACATTTACACTATAGAATACCTATCACTAGTGTATGCTTGGTTCTAGCTAAGCGATTTAGAATGGCCCTTTACTGTACGTGAATGATTGGGTTTGATGATTTCTATTAGGTATTGAAGTTACATCCTAAAGAAGCAACATTCATGAGACAGGCTATAGGCTATACGGGAAGGTATGAAAAAACTAGGATCTGCGCGTAAGTCGCAAGTCGTATGTAGTATGGAAAAAAATCGCCCTGAGACTACTATAAAACACTTTTTTTGTATTCGTAAAGTCATTAATACTCATGAGTATTGTTTGTGGTAATGTCGAGTAGCTACAAATTGTTATAGCAGCATAAAGGAGAAGGTAAACATAACGGCGTCATTATTGCGCACTATTACAAGAAATCAAGCGCACTTCTCACACTTACAAGTCTTTTATGGGTCAATGAACATTAATATTTGAGGAAATTATAGTAAGGATCTGAGCAGGTGGCGTTCTTAGGTTTCTGCCCACGGAGAAAGGCAAGAGCATGGGTATACACGGTGCCATTTTGGTCGACTTAAGCTACAGATAGACTTGTTCATTAGTAGCACGAAAGCATGCTATTAATGAGCAAATGCTACTTAGTAGCAAGTGTGTTAAAACATTGCTAGCAATGAGTATGCTCAAAAATAACCGTACGTTCAATTTTCGAGTGTGCTACCTCAGGTGCGGGTGGAAGGGGGCGCCTGTTTTGAGCACGTCTGAATCTGAACATGTTTGCTGATTAACATAGCTTATTAATGCGCACTGCAAAGGATTGGAACTCTCTGCCTGCGTCTGTGTTTCCGAACACTTACAGCCCTAATCTTTTCAAAGTTAGAGTGAACAGGTTACTTCTGGTTAAGCTCGTTTCATCGTAGACTATGTCTCTGTCACCTCTTTTTTTTTTTTTATACAAAACGGGGAAACTCTTGGCCCAAATCTCACCTGATGGAAAGTGATGATTAGACCGAAGATGGAAGCGAGTTTCACCCGGAATCCTCTTACACAGAGGAACTGGCTATCATACCTCTAACTGCCGGAACACAGCAATGCTGTTAACATTGTTGTTATGGCGACAGACTTAGACATGATGGTGGTAGCTTGCCAGGCGGACTTAGAAGAAGTCCTACCACCAACCAAACCGAGCAAAGAATTTGCCCCCGCTGGGAATCGAACCCGGGACCTCTGAGTCTGAATCAGGTGGTATAACCACTAGACCACGGAGGCGGTTAGTGTCACCTGTTTAGCACCACCCGGGGACCACGTGTAGGGATTCGCTGAAGGGTATTCTCCTACGGACGCGGGTGACTCGGCCCCCAAACCTTTGACCTTGACTAGAGTCAAGAGCTACTTTAATCTTACTCCCGTTCCAGGAGTATGTTTAAAACTAGCGTGCCTTTTGCTAGCAAATGTAAACAGTTCAAAATCATGTTTATTATAAGCAGATAAAAAAAAACCGGCCAAGTGCGAGTCAGACTCGCGCACAGAGGGTTCCATACAAACCAGTAGGTATTATACGATTTATACGTATTAAAAAAAAACTACTTACTAGATCTCGTTCAAACCAATTTTCGCTGGTAGTTTACATGGTAACGTACATCATATATATTTTTTTAGTTTTATCATTTTCTTATTTTAAAAGTTAAGGGGGGGGGGGGGGGCACACATTTTACCACTTTGGAAGTGTCTCTCACGCAAACTGTTTAGAAAAAAAATATATTAGAAACCTCAACATCATTTTTGAAGACCTATCTATAGATACCCCACACGTATGGGTTTGATGAAATAAAAAAAAGAGTTTCAGTTCTAAGTATGGGGACCCCCAAAATGTATTGTTTTTTTTTCTATTTTTGTGTTAAAATCTTTATGCGGTTCACGGAATACATCTACTTACCAAATTTCAACAGCATAGTTCTTTTAGTTTCGGAGAAAAGTGGCTGTGACATACGGACGGACGGACAGACAGACAGACAGACATGACGAATCAATAAGGATTCCGTTTTTGCCATTCGGCTACGGAACCCTAAAAATCCTTCAACTCAATTTTGGTCGTTTTGAGATTTCTTCTCGGATGTTGCCATGTGGAGATATGCTTATTAATTGAGCGTGTTAATTTAACCTCTAATTTGAAAACAACGCGGGGCATAAACAGTAAGAAATTTATAACTCCGCATAAAAAACCCTCTTTCCTGGCAACACCGATGACTCACAGCCCGCCTGTCGCGCGCGACAAGTCACAACGCCTCGCGACAAATGACACGTGTTCAAGGTATTCCTGTCGCGTCATCGTTCGGCTATTTCCGTCACTCCCCGACCGTTGACGGACAGCGATGCGTAGACGCATCTTATTTTAGCACCGTTTCTATTGCAATAAATACCCAGTGCTGTGTATTTTGGCAGGTCAGATGGTTGCAATTTGTCATTTTGCCTTTATTTATATTTTCCGTCGCATTCTTGTGAGTGAGATGTTAGATTTTTAAAGCAGGATGTTAAAAGGTCGACTGGTGGTGACAGAAGATAGTTGTTTGACTCATCTTTTTGAATTTTCGTTCAATACTCACGACAGATTTGTGGCCGGAAAAGCTATTCATACAAATCTTTTACTTCATAATTTTGGTGACGGGATACATACCTGAAAAGATAGAAAACAAATTAAATATACAAATATTCATAAAACGTCTCGTTATACACAAAACTCAGATCATTAAAAAAAATCGTCTTATATCGAAAGTTGAAAAATCGCGCGAAAAGTACTTCACTTTTCCAAGACCTATTTGCCAACCCACTTACTCCAAAATCTCCTAACACAAAACCTATAGGTACTATCTCCCGCTCGATAGCTCTAAAACCTAATCACATTCACGTCGAATCTAGGCAAAAAACTAGATAGACTGAAAGGCGTCTAAGCTGCGATTTATTCCAGTCTCACTGAGGATTAACCTGGCGTTCAGCTACGATACGAGGAAAAAAAAACGCAAAAAAGACGGTAGGCAAGGCTATCAAGCCAGTAAGCTGGAGGAGTGGGGGAAATGCAACGCTTTTGTTTTTATTTTTAGGATTGAAGTCGTACGGTCCGGACGTGTGGGAGGTAAAAGATTTACGACGTTAAAATAAGTAGCGTCACCTGTTACGTCGGGTGTTACGTTTTGTTTATTCATTTAGGATTATAGCGGCGGGTTTTATGAGGATATTTCATGTTTAATAACCTAATTCTACTAGAGTATTGCTTGAATTAATAATGCAATTGTAAATAGAAATAAACAAGAAGGTAAAAAATACAGCTAAAACAGTCTTTTTCACCGATCTTTTCAGGAAATATTTATGACACTTTGTCCGCAAAACAGTGCTGAAAAACTTCACCCAAGTGAACGAAGACGTCGAAAAGCTCAGACTAAACTTTCATCCCTATAAAGGCAGCGTTCCTAGGAAGACGGTTTTAAATTTTCAAACACATCCTACCTTCAGGCTGCCCGTACCTTTGGGGTTGAATTTTTGATACCACCCTCCAGATAGGGCTTAAGGGGGGGAGGGGTGCAGTAAGTACCTTTGTACCGGTGGATAACAAGAAGCGCGTACTACAAAGAGATTTCGTTATTTTGTTAGTTGAATTTGAGACCAAGTGTTTGTTTTGCTGTGTGACTCTTTCGGAATGAACTTACTGAGTCAGAACGTGGTTATGTAATGTTTTTGGAAATACTATTTAACGTTTGTGAACACACATGTAGAGTGGTGTTTCTAAACTGGAAAATATTGAAGTAAAATGGACGAAAAAGAGGAAAATCCTAATTGTTTGTCAGGCTGAATAGTGACGAGCGATGTTTCTGAGACATAAAACTACTTTTATTATAATTTCTAGGTGTAACAAGGTGTGGTGGCGTGGTAAATGGAAAGACGGACTTGACACTAGGATAGTTTAATAGCTTGAACAAAGATTGACACACAATGATAGTTCCACTTAGAATATAGGTATCGATTACAACTACTAAACAAGACTTTTGGCGGGAGCAAGCGAGAGACGCGGGAGATAAGAATTACGTGGCATGCATTCGTCGAAGAGTGCGCGCGACTGGCGCGACAGCGCGGGGGGCCGCCGCCGGTGGCGCGGGATGCCGCGCATGCGCGGTAGTCGTCCGATCGCGGGCTAACCGTGCGACCGCGCACGGTGTTTATGTTAACCCTATACTGCGCGTTATAGTCTCCCCCTCTAACCCGAACGAACGCCCTCGCGTTTGGGTTAGCGTCCATTACGAGGCCTCCCTCTCTTGCGTTTTTCCTGTACCGGAGCTTGGATGGGACCAACGAAGGGAGTCAGTACAGAAGCGTGGTACTTACCCAGCACCGTACCGTCGCGGAGGCACTCGAGAATGTACGTAGTAGAACCAATCACAGCTTGGATTTTATATGGTCCATCTCGGTGGGGGATAAACTTAGCCGATTGCCCTCTGCCGGTGTCATTGGCTCCTTGGGTTTTTAGTAGTACCAGATCACCAACCTGGTAATCAGGCGCCGGCCGACGATGTTCGTCGGCATGCTTTTTATGTGCTGCCTGGGCATTCTCATAGACGTCGCGTGCGTCTAAAAGTACCGATGAAATCCTTTTTTGAAACGTAGTGATTTCACCTACGTAATATTTACCAACCAAGCGTCGTAGCGTACGTTCCGCGCCCATGTGACCTGCGGTGGGTGCATCATGGTATTCAGCCAAGACTTTGGCACGCTCGTGCTCCGGGACGACCTGACTGGCATCGTCGTGCTCTTCATTTTCGGGGCAATAGCGACAAAGTATGCCTTCGGCAAGCACGTACCCTTTGCCGGCCCATGGTCTCCCCCTGGAGGGATCGTCGGATTCCAGAGCCTCGACGATCTTACTTACCTCCGGGTCCTTCATTTGGTTCTCGCTCAGGTCTTTCAAACTACAGGAAGGCATGTCAGCCACAGCGCAACAAAGGTCGTAATCGGCGTCTTCGACGCACGCCGGGCGCGACAGAGTGTCTGCTACCACATTCACCTTACCTGGCGTATATTCTATTTTTAGATTGTACTCCTGCTCGAGTGCCTCTCTTTTAGGCGGGGATAGTCCGTAGGGAGGGGAGGCCAGAGGTTCCTGTGTCTCACTCACCTTTATTTTGTGAACAGCGAAGTCTGTAGGAGGTCCAGCGGAAGCGAACTGAGTGACTCTGTCTCGCAAGAACTCGTTGAGTGCGGCCCTGTGCTCCACCGATAGACTCGTACCTTCGTCTTGACGTAGCGATACATCGCAGACGTCTGCCTGCATTACGGCCGCTCCGTTCAATACATAAGATTGCACAAACCGGAACTGGTCTCCTGGACTATCTGCAAAACACCATGACTCCTGGGCTATGTCTAAAACGATACCCGCGTTAGCAATAAAGTTGCGGCCTAAAAGAGTTCTGGTGTCATCACCAGGAAACACCATGAACTCGGTGTCGACTGTACGACTACCTAAAGTGACAGGTACGGTAGCAATCTTCACCATCTTACTATGACGTGAACCGTCGGCGAGCCCGATACAATGTTCCGTCTCTGTAAATTGTACGCCGTTATCGGCTAATAACGAATGTAATAATGGGCTAGCAACGCTATGCGTGGCCCCTGTATCTAACAACGCTACTCCTTCCTTACCTGCTATACCTACTGTTACCAACGGAGTTGACGTCAACGTGTCGAAGTAGTTTCCATCTACGACATTGAAATCGAATGGTTTGGCGGGCCCGGGTTTCTCGCAACAATTTTCACATTTTGACCTAACTACCCCTAGTTGGCCGCATCCATAACAACGCATCGGGTTATCCTTATACCGTTTATTGTCACTATCGACTTTGACAGCTTTACGACATTCGTTAGCCCCGTGACCGAATGCTTTGCAATATGAACATCGAACGCGATTAGGTTTATAGTTTTCGTTCGAGTTAGAGGTGAGTTTGGAACCTGAGGTTGCGCTCGGACTCATAGTACCGCAGTCGGACGCCGTAGGTACATTTGGGATATTCTCGGAAACGATTGAGTTTTTAAATTCGATAATCGAATCTTCCACGAGTCTCGCTTTCTCTAACAAATTATCAATATCGCTAATATTTTCTCGCGACAAACGTTTGCGTATGCGACGATGCAATAAACCGTACACAATATCTACGATCATCACACTGGGCACAACATAGGGTAACTTAACTAACAAAGATCGTACCTTATTAATGAAAACTTCGGCGCGTTCACAGTTATGTTCACACGCATATACCTCACGGAGAATCCGGTACGCAGGCTTTTGCACGCCGTAGGCGGCGCGCAGGCGCGCGAGCGCGTCCGGCCACGAGGCGGCGCAGGCCCGCGCGCCGCGCCACCACAGCGCCGCGTCGCCGGTCAGCAACATGGAGAGGCCGCGTAGCGCGTGCTCGTCGGTCACGTCGGCGCACTCCTTGTACACCTCCACTGCGTCGATGAAGGCCTCCAACACCTCGGGGTCACGTGATTCCCCGTCGAACCTCGCGGTGCACTTGGAAAAGTTACCGCCGGACATCGCGCGCGCCGCGTTCGCCTCGGGCGAAGCCGCCGGCGTCGACGCGACTGGGTTCCACTGGTCCCCGTGTAGAGTTCGTAGGGTTTCTGCGAGGGTACGGTTCGTCTCCGCCTGCATCCTGGCGAATGACTCCATCATCGTCGACAGAAGTCGCTCGGTGCTGAACGCTGCGGCGGGTGCTCCAGTATGGATCCCGCTGAGCGTGTGGTCGAGGGCGGCGCCCCCAAGGGCGCGCGTCCCTTCGGCCGCGTTTTTGGCGGGAACTTCGATGCGGTCCCCGCTGAACGTTGCGGCGGGTGCTCCAACGTGAGCCCCGATGAACGTTGCGGCGGGCGCTCCGGTGTGGGCCCCGGTGAACGTTGCGGCGGGCGCTCCAGTGTGGGCCCCGGTGAACGTTGCGGCGGGTGCTCCAACGTGAGCCCCGATGAACGTTGCGGCGGGCGCTCCGGTGTGGGCCCCGGTGAACGTTGCGGCGGGCGCTCCAGTGTGGGCCCCGGTGAACGTTGCGGCGGGTGCTCCAACGTGAGCCCCGATGAACGTTGCGGCGGGCGCTCCAGTGTGGGCCCCGATGAACGTTGCGGCGGGCGCTCCGGTGTGGGCCCCGGTGAACGTTGCGGCGGGCGCTCCAGTGTGGGCCCCGGTGAACGTGTGGTCGAGGGCGGCGCCCCCCTGGGCGCGCGTCTCCTCATCCGTGTTGTTTGGGTCGCGTGCGTGGGTGTGAGCGGCGCCGGCGCGGGCGCGCGGCTCCATCACCGAGTTGCCGTAATCGTCGGAGTACTCGTCGCTACTTTGCTCCTCCGCCACGCGGTCGATTGCCGCTCGGGTCGCTCGTGTCATTCGTGGCATAATAATGTCTTTAGTCCAGCTCACACTTATCAAAATAGTTAGGTATTGGGTTCGTACGACACTGTTACTAAAACATGGCCGCGAGTTGGGCGTCACTGTAACAAGGTGTGGTGGCGTGGTAAATGGAAAGACGGACTTGACACTAGGATAGTTTAATAGCTTGAACAAAGATTGACACACAATGATAGTTCCACTTAGAATATAGGTATCGATTACAACTACTAAACAAGACTTTTGGCGGGAGCAAGCGAGAGACGCGGGAGATAAGAATTACGTGGCATGCATTCGTCGAAGAGTGCGCGCGACTGGCGCGACAGCGCGGGGGGCCGCCGCCGGCGGCGCGGGATGCCGCGCATGCGCGGTAGTCGTCCGATCGCGGGCTAACCGTGCGACCGCGCACGGTGTTTATGTTAACCCTATACTGCGCGTTATATAGGCCTATATATATCTAGACCTATCAATACTCGTTTTTAACAGAAAACTGTTTTTTTTTTTTAAATATATTTCTTGTTTCCCTGGATGTCGACTTCAATATTTAATAATACAAGCAAATTATAAATCTAGTTCTATTTTTATAGACATAATCTCCCTAGCCTTATCCCAATTAAATTGGGGTCAGCTTAACCACTAAACGTCCTTTTTCTTTGCTTAAATAATACCCAAACTGCAGTAAGCTTATTATTGTCTATCCAAAAACAAAAAAAAAGCTAAAAACTACAATCACATTTCCCTAATTAAAATACAAAGAAGCCGCAAGTAAACATCTAAAACTTGACATAAATCTCAGTTCAAACGGGACGCGTGTAGAACTAGTAAAAACTACTATAAACACAGAAACACGAGTAGTTTCTGTTGGTAGTTAACTTGAAGACTCGGCGCTACATAATAAAACGCACACGCAATCTTGTACGGAACCGCGCGGCTGTGTTAAGGGACGTCCCTCGAGGATTCGGGTGGGGTGTCACTGATATCGAGTAGCGATGAAAACTTACTATTGTTAGCTAATAGTTGATTTTCGATTTATTTTTTAAGTAATATCCTATCAATCAAATTGATGCACACATTGTTATTCATTGAAATGTAAAGACTTAATATAGGTGTAATAAATCTAAATCACTACATATTATAAAACACAGTCCTCCACCGCGTCTGTCTCTCTGTATGTTCGCGATAAACGCAAATACTACTGCACCGATTTGCATGCTGTTTTCACCAATGGATAGAGTGGTTCTCGAGGAAGGTTTTAGTATATAATTTGTCAAGCGGGCGAAGCCGCGGGCACCAGCTTGTACGTGTATATAATTCTTCAGTTACTGTTGATGACTAACTGACGCTCAGCCGAAGGGTAGGTTCCTTGGGGAGTGTAGAGGAGCACTATCAGCCGGTCGATTCTGTCGACATCTCACCGTGATCATTTGGGTGAAGTGAACGAAAAGTGAGCTGTCATGTGCTTTGTAGCTGACAATTAATTAATGAATCCATAACCGACAACCGGCGACCGATTTTGGGTTAGGTAGAAAATGGATACTGTAAAACACACGTCCGTTTTTACCTAGCAAGGAAAATTCAGCCCGATTACCGGTCCTGCAAAAAGTCAACGTGGGCGGGCAGCGTAAAAAAAAGTATCCATGTAATCATTTTATTAATAAAAACTAAGGTATACCACCATGTAACACCTAAGCAGCAGTTCCCTAAAACCATTAATTTCTAAGCTAAGCCTGTGGCCAACAGGCACCGTCAGTCACCGTCGTCAAACGCGAGCTACTGGAACGGCAGCTCCGTTACTTATTAACTAGAACAAACCCTTACAATTTACTCGCTTTGCATAACGTAGTATCTATCGAGTTTGTGGTTCGAAGGTCTTCAGGGTAACGGGTGCCGTTAGTCGTTACGGTATTCAGTTCATTAAAATTTTATGAGACTAGAATGTTGGGGTAATTTGGTTTTGTTTAGAGAAAAGGTTCAGGGATGTAAGCTTTTGAAGAAGACCCAAGAAATAAATTATTTTGTTTGCTTTTTAAATACTTTCCAAAAATCGCGTCGACACTATTTCGTACTCTAGAAAAAGTTCGCACAAAACTGTGTTTCCTGATACCCTGGAGGTAAAGAATACGTTATTTCTAAGGATGCATAAGTACTATATTTATTGCCGACCACGTAATCGATTACTATCAAATGAGAAAGTGGTTAAACCCTATATTGCAATACTAGCTGACCCGCGCAACTTCGTCTGCGTCACATTTTCTATTATTGCTCCGCTCCTATTTGTCTTAGCGTGATGATATATAGCCTATAACCTTCCTCGATAAATGGGCTACCTAACAGTGAAAGAGTTTTTCAAATCGGACTAATAGTTCATAAGATTAGCGCGTTCAACCAAACAAACTCTTCTGCTTTATAATATTAGTATAGATGTGGATGTTAACTAATAAAATCTAATTAGTCCGTCAGATCGATCTCCAAAAAATTTTGGACAGGTATTTTTCTTTTTTCAAGTAAACAAAAAATTAAGACAGTACAGTACCTACGTTAAATACTCGTGTGACGTCACATTCCGGTTCACTTTTTATCGCAAAGTCTTTTCACAACTGATCTTTGATGCGTTTTTTCTTTGTAATTTTTTTATTGATTTGATAAAACAAAAAATACGTGTAGAATATTTTTCGATAATATAATAAATTTATAAATTATAACTGACGGACTGAAAAGAATCATTTTTTTTTTTTCAATTTTCTATTGAAAAAAACCTCGCTGTCACTTGCACCCCGCCAGACCCATCTGAACAATCCCATAGGCTCCGGCATTAATGATAGACGAGTGCGCCAGATCTTTAAGTCACTTGATTAATTCCGGGTCCAAGTCATAAGCAAATATTAGCACGTGTAGGCAGGCACACTAATTTTATTCCTGGAGGCTCATTAATAAGTTGCCTTCTATAGCCTTCCTCGATAAATGGGCTATCTAACACTGAACGAATTTTTCAAATCGGACCAGTCCTTCCTGAGATTAGCGCGTTCAAGAAAACAAACAAACTCTTCAGTTTTATTACAATAGTATCGATAACTGTATTGACCTCGAACTGGACGAACTTATAATCCCGCTATGAACTTCTGGAACTTTTACCTACTTTCTGTGCAAATAAAAAACTATTCCACTTATCCAGTCATATTTTTCCCTTAGGTACCCTACAGGGTGCGTCTACCCTACCCATCCGTACTCAATCACACCCCATACAAAAGTAAAACAAAGCAAGATTCAGATTTACTGTCTTACACAACACCTTATCGGCTCGCTGCCTACTAAATATTGATGCAGTCATAAATACGGAATAGATCTACGGAAAACTACGAAATAATAAATGACGTACAAGTTGGGAAATGAAAAGGTTATACACCATTAGTTCCTGTCTGACTGAGACTGACAACGTTATGAATGACTAGCTGACTCGCGCAACTTCGTCTGCGTCACAATTTCCATTAAAGCTCCGCTCCTATTTGTCTTAGCGTGATGATATATAGCCTATAGCCTTCCTCGATAAGTGGGTTATCTAACACTGAAATATTTTTTCAAATCGGATCAGCAGTTCCTGAGATTAGCGCGTTCAAATAAACAAACTCTTCAGCTTTATTATATTACTAGCTGACCCGCGCAACTTTGTCTGCGTCACATTTTCCATTAATGCTCGGCTGCATTTAGTCTTAGCGTGATGATATATAGCCTATATCCTTCCTCGATACATGGGCTATCTAATATTGATTTTTTCAAATCTGATTAGAAGTTCCTGAGATTACCCCTACATACAAACTTACAAACAAATGTTACCTCTTTATAATATTAGTATAGAAGTAAAGATTAGTACAGATTAGTATAGATATAGATTATTATAGTAAGATAATGACAGAAAGATCTTGAGTCTCCACTTTTTTATTCTGGATTTCAAGAGTTGCAGTGACTGGGAGTTTTGGAGGTCAGCACTGTGGCCAGTCCGTAAGAAAAGCGGACAGAGAAATAAGCAATATTTTTTTAAATCGGTCCAGTAGTTTTTGAGTTTATTCATTAGAAACATACATACTTTTGGCCACAGTATGTGGTATTTCGCCAAGTGCCACTGGAACGCACAAAGACTTAGTGCAACTAAGTGATACTTACATATTTTAATTTACAAACACAATTGTTATTATATTTATGCAAAATAAATGATATATTTAAATAAAAATCCCTATTTCCCTTAGTCATCGCATCACGCGTGAACGGCTGGTCCGATTTCGCTAACTCTTTTTTGTTGTGTTTGATACGGAAAAAGAATAAGAAAATTGCAGCTGATGGGAGCAAAGCCTCGGGGGATAGCTAGTCAAAAATACAAATCTTTCCTCTTTATAATATTACTGAAGTGAGGCTCTAAGTACTGTGGGGCCCGAAAGGGCCGACGCCTGCCGGAGTCGCGGGACTATTCGAAAGAGATGCCGTGGCTCCGGAAAACAAAGGGCACTGAAGGAACATGGATGGGTTTTAGTCAGTAGAAGTCTGACGCTCCGGGCGGAGCGAGAGGAGTCATTGGATGATTTCCCATCCCTAAAAGAAAAAAAAGGTAGTACTATTATTTTTCGAAGTACCCTCCTGTGCCCGGGTTCTGTTACACATGTAACTGTGGTCATTGTCCGCAACAAAAGAAAGAAAACCTACTAAATATTTGCCCGCACATAAATACGGTATAGCGGGTGTTAGCACAAATAGCTCATGCTGTATTATTCGTTTGGTCTGTAGCTGCGGCCGCCTAACGAATCGGAATAAAGCATCCTTTTCTATTATTTAGGGGTAATCCGCGGTCTGCAGGAGTGGGGGTATTTAGAGGAGACGATACGATGTGGATACTATGTGCGTAGTCGTAGGATACAGGCCATACACGTTCAAGTAATTTGATCAAACAGGCTGGTTCAAACTGTTTTAACAAATTGGCATACTTAGGTATAATTAGGTAGATAAATATCTGTCGGGAAAATAGATAAAAAAGTCGTCAAATGCCATGAAGAAATACGAAATTTCATATTTATATTTGACCGAACCGTTTGAACCAGCTTGTTTGATTAAATAACTTGAATGTGTATGGCCCGCATAAGAGCCTTGACAGTGTGAAGTTCTATCAATGAAAACGATTGGAATCCAAAGTGGGATCCACATGCGTTACCGTTATGCCACGATTCCATACATTTTGGACATCAATTTTTATTTATTAAAACTGCGTTCGACAATCCAACCAAGGGTAGTGAAGAGATGGGACGAACGGCGTCCCATCTCTTCCTTCTGCGAAGCAGTCATGCTAGCGAAGGAGGTGGCGGAGAGGGAGAGGAGAACCTCTCGTCCCAGCCGCCGTTGTGGACGCCGCGGGCGTCGGGGACAACCTGGTGACCTCCGGCCACCGTAGGCGCGGGCCCGTGGACGGCGAGCTATGGGTGGCTCGCCGTCCGTCCGTCTAGTGACGACAGGCCGTGTCGACGGCGCGTTAATGTTCCACGCGCGCCTCAAAGAGAGTCAGCACACAGAGGGGCCCGAAAGGGCCGACGCCTGCCGGAGTCGCGGGATTATTCGCAAGAGACACCGTGGCTCCGGAACATCAAGGGTAATGAAGGAACATGGATGGGTGTTAGTCAAGAGAAGTCTGACACTCCCTCCCGCTACACCCAGAGCGGGAGGAGTCAATGGATGATTTCCCATTCCGAAAAAAAAAAAAGGGTAGTGAAGAGATAAAATGGGAAGTGGGAATAAAAATAGAATTTACCATTTTTTTTTAGGAATGGGAAAGCATCATTATGACTCTTTCCGCTCTGAGCGGAACGCAAGAGAGTGTCAGATTCTTTCGACTAAAACCCATCCGTGTTCCTCCTACCGTAGGACTGATTTTACAATACACAAAGAAAGTGATCATCAGTTCTAAACCGCTTTTAAAAGCTGCCAATATCATCCAAGTTCAAGACCAGATACTGAAAAGAAAGGCAATCTTTTTCTCTTTTTGTACTTTCCTAAGTTAACAGCTGTAGATAGAAATGTTAAAGTTTCGTAAGCCTTTTACATTACTGCTACAAGACACTACTTGTCCAATATTTTTCCTTGATGAAAATCACGATATGATACGAGACTAAACAATTTGGGGCTTGGTTTTTTTGTACTTATCACTAGCCGAGTCGACAAACGTTGTTTAGAAGGATATAAATAAAAAAATTTGAACTAGTCAGTCCTACCAAATATACACAAAAAAAAAACATAACTATAACTATTTTTAACCGACTTCCCAAAAAGGAGGAGGTTATCAATTCGGTTGCATGTTTTTTTTTTATGTTGGGTACCTCATAACTCCGACAATTATGAACCGATTTGAAAAATTCTTGTTTTATCTGAAAGGATATACTTGCAGATTGGTCCCATTAAAATTTTATGAAAATCGGTTAGGAACTTTGGATTTTAAATCGAAATAGCTGGAATTCATCCACTTGGATGATAGTTTTATGTCATCCAAGTAATCGAAATTGCGTATTTTACTTTTCTGCGATTTTGCAGTGGTGTCGTTAGGTGTGGGGTACCACTAAAAAGTGAAAAATAAAAAACTTTTTACGAAAAAATACAACCGACTTCCAAAAAAAAAACACTACGAAGTAAAAATAACTTTAATTTCGGAAGTCGGTGTCAAAATACGAAGAAACTAACAAAAACATCGACTTCCGAAATTAAAGTTATTTTTTACTTAGTAGTGTTTTTTTTTGGAAGTCGGTTGTATTTTTTTGTAAAAAGTTTTTATCTTAGAGAGATTCGATAACAAACACGACTAATCGTTGCGCTTCGGTCTAATCTAGTCGTCTACTATAAAACAGCCCATCTAAACCGCACGGCTGAGCAGATTATTATTAAACACACAATACACACACTTTTCTCGAGCGCGGTCGCTCGTTTAATAAATTAGCAACAGCCTGTAGGGTTCAGCCGTAGCCGGCGCACCAGTGGGTGCTCTTGCATTTTTTAGTACTAAACATGTTAAAGGAAGGAAGTGTGCATGTAGACACAAAAGAATTCATGTGGAAAACGGTTTATGTAGTAAACTGCTGTTAAGAATTTTGCAATGAAGAAAAAAAGTAGAAGTTGGTAAAAAAAAAAACAAGCTAAACACACAGGGAAACTTTTCTCTGGGTCACAGTTTTGATGACAAATTATTCTTCTTTTCTTTGGGTTCCGTACTCAAAGTGTAACCCTTCGGGTACGGAACCCTAAAAACAGAAAAGACCTTTCGCTGTTCTTCTGTCCGTCAGTTGAAATTTTCAGTTTCTCAATGCGTAGGTACAGCAGTGCGATTCTGTAAACGTGTCGAAGTGAACACTTAGGCGAAGTGTTCACTTCGACACGTTTCACAAGTCAGCTGTCAAACCATACAAACAAGATGGCATGACAGCTCACTTGTCGTTCACTCCACTTAAGTGATGACGGTGCGATGTAAGACAGAATCTTTCGGCAGGTGAGATTATCACTTACGTCCCCCACAAAAGAAACCCCTTTTTAAAAAAAACACCGTTGGCTACACAGTTTATGAGAAGTATTTTTAACACTTTCGCTATATCGCAACTATAATAATTTGCCTAGCTTTTTCCCAACAATGGTGGGGCCGGAATCACCAAAAAAAAAACCACACGGCTGGTTGATACTTCCCGTGACCTAAGAGCTGGCTTTTACTTTGGCCAGAGGCTAAGCATTGCCATTCAACGTGGAAATGCCGCCAGTCTGTCCGCCGTGGACATCCCACCCACACGCACAAAACGTTTTGGGGACACATTCATAGTGCGTACAGCTAAGGAGTGGAATTCCCCGCCGGAGTCAGTGTTTAATGATAGCTACAATCTGTTAAGTCAAGAGTGAATAGGCTACTTCTAGACAAGCGTGCTCGATCTTAGACCGCATCATCGCTTACCATCAGGTGAGGTAGTGATCAAACGCGTGCTCTTACTAGCTGACAGCGATGACGACGAATTTTTATGCTTTTAGATAGTTGTAAGTTTTGTGTATTTGTTAATTTTAGTAACTATTATATATAATTTTTCAATCATCAAAATATCTTATATGGACTAACTGCTTTTCTGCCTTCCATGTAACTGGGTACTACGCATTCTATCTTCAGACAAATCTCGGAAAAAATCTCCGCCGAAATTAATTACAATTCCGATCAATGGATCTTGGATTGATTGTTCTGAGAAACTTCACAGTCCTATTGTGGGCAGGTCCTTTATGTCGTGCGCTAATATATTGCACGGTAATGTCCGTTAATGGGCACACGGCTCAATGGACTGGATAGATGTATCATACACGTACATAAGTATTGGGGCTTCCTTGAAGAGACTGAGTTGGGGCAAAATGAGACTTAATACGCATCACGTAATAGGGAATATGCATGAAAAAAGTATTTATGATCTGATCAGTTTATCTAAAAGTATTCGAAAATATAATACTAAAAGTGAAATTAGAATCTAAATTGCTCGAAAAACGAACGAGATACAATTATTTTAAACAAATATATCTGTCCCTCTCGCGAAAACGCTGTCTTCTATGGCAGCTGTATAGTCGTCGTGTAATTTGACGTCACAGTTCGTATCGGACTTCTCTTTCTAACTGTAGTCTTTGAAGCTTTATAACTTCATAAATGATGAAGGTATTTAAAAATAATTTCATGATTGTGTACCTACTAGACATAATAAGTATTTTATTTTGCAAATAAAAAAATCGCATGCATATTCCCTATTAGGTTGGTACTGTTTAGAATTGAAATGTTAAGCATATAAGAAAAAAATAATGAAAATCGCATGAATAAGGGTTTTTTTACTTACGTAGCATTGTTTTTTGTGTCTACGTGATGTAAGGATTGGATGATTGGGGTTTGATACCCCTCAAGAGATATGCTATTGGTCTGTTTTTTAGGGTTGCGCACTCAAAAGGTAACGGCAAACAACGGAACCCGCTGCCCGACCGTCCGCTGTCAATGGGCTGTACTCAAGAACCGTAGACATTTGAAATTTTCATGTGTAATTTTCAAAAGCTGTCCAGATATGAAGCTAGCTAAGCTTAGGCTAGTCTTCTAAAATAAAAACTTACCTAATATAGGTACTAAAAAAAGCCCGTAACTTTAAAATCCGATGAACTAAGAATGGTACGCGTGTGATCGACACCAGGAAACGGCTTCGTTTCGTAGTGATTGATTGTTGGCGCGCGATACTAGGCGTTTGTCTCGGGCATCCAATGAACGCAATCGGATTGGGTGCGACTTAATCTACAGGAGAGAGCGGGTAAAGTGTACGCACATTCATTGTGGGTACAACTAAGGAGTGGGTTTCCCTGCCAATCTGTTTCCTGAGAGCTACAACTTACGTCAAAGAGTGGATAGGTTATTTCTAAACAAGCGTGTTCCATAGTCTACCACATTATGTATGCTTATCATCAGGTAGGATAGTTGTTAAACGCGAGCCTATCAAAAAGGTAAAAAGTTTTCTGAAGGTAGATTACGTAATTTTGGGAGCTTTTAATATCGTAAACCGTAAACAAAAAAAAACCGTAATATTCCGAAAAACTTCGATTTACATTTGAGTTTGAGAGCGACTTGGCAAGTTTCAAAATAGTGTAGCTCCTTTTGGTGATACAGTGATTTACTTTTAACAAATAACACATCGCTTATAATGTGCGTAATTTGCTACCACACAGAAAGCCGCGATTTCTGGCACGGAAAGCTGTGATTGATGGAATAAATTTCAAATCACTATTCTTGCGACAGTTATTTTTTTTTTCTGGTATCGGGACAATGTGCAAGGGTATACAATCGGACATCTATTTTACTAATGCGGTCCATACACGTTCCAATAATTGGATCAAACAGGCGGTTTAAAAAAACGACGGGTTGCTCTCCGGGAGTGCCGAGAGAAGTGAAAACTTGAACAGTAACGTTATGCATTTTTTAATCATCCGCCTTACTTTCGATCAGGTCACGTTTTTTGGCGCGAGTCTAACATTTTGTACCCATCCCAAGAAAAGTGCTCAACGCCGCTAAAGAAGTTTTCACTTCAAAAAAAACTATTTTGTAACTAACGAGCGGGCCCGCCTGTCGCCTGGAACTTGTACCACACATACCATCGGGCTGTTTCTCGTCGTTGTCAAAAATAGCAGTTGGTTTAATTGTGAACTATTTCCGTCCGAGCCCGCTCTATACGCACTCGATACACATATCGAACGCTCTCACTTTTATCGGCGTTTGATTTACAGCCCGCTTTCTGTTTTATTATTGTGATTATAGATTTTTTTGACATGTGTTTGTAGTCTTATTTATTTGAACGTTTTCTATATTAAGCTTACATGCAGGTAGCTCACTAGACGGTACGTGGGCTTTGCCATCCTGGGGCAAAGCTGAATTTTATTGATGTGCCAGTAATACATCGGTATTCGTTCCCACTATAAGATCAGACGTTCATCATTACTCGATCGCGTTAACATAAATGTTCGCTTTTGTAATTTTTTATAGGAAAAAAGGGTTTCCGTTATCGTCACCAGACAGCGCTTGTTCACAGGGGCTAACAGGCAGAATTCATTTTCATCTTTATCGCTAACGAATTTGGTTCAAGGTTGAATAAGAAAATTTGACAGTGACGCGTAGCGTGATTTGCTTTCTGATTCTGCTAAAGTGGCATTTTTAGACCTGCAGTTGGTACAAATTGACGTTTACGCGATCGTATACATTTAAAAAGTAGGACTTAGTTCACAGAACGGGTTCAACACTGTTTGTCGATCAAATGATTAAGGTAAAGTCGTCAGCACATCAAGGTACAACACTCTGTCAAATTTCTTTAATAAATTTTCAACTTTATTGCGGAAATGATTGGGTTAAAATTTGATTGGGAAAATTTGACAGTTTCGGATAACCTGATGCGCCTGTCGTCTGTACAGTGGTAGTACTTTTCTTGACTAGATTTTGACTAAGAGACCTTTGGTAATGAAAGTATGATAAAACGTCTTACTATTTTACTTACAGTTTCCTAACTATGCACCAAAACATTCAGTATTTCCTAGCCCTGTATGTATGTGTGTGTGTTTTTTTTTTCAATTTATTACGTGGAGAGTCTACCACTAAACCTCATACAATATTCTTCGGCATGTAAATCTAGAACGATGGTTATGTAAGTTTACCGTTTTATTAATTGCAGGCATATGATTTAAAATACTTCTGAATGCGTCTATGTTTCCGAACGCTTACAACCCTAATCTCTTCAAACTTAGAGTGAACATGCTACTTCTGGGTAAGCTCGCTCTATCGTAACTTTGTCTCTGCCTTATCTTAATAAAAAAAATACAGTGCAGAATATTTAATTGAATGTGTGTAAACATTTATTTTCCTTGCAAACAGAACAGCTGTTGCCATTTCAATACCACAGTACCAGCTTAAAAACACCGCAACACCATTTGTCGTTTCGACTTTATAACGAATAGCACTACAAAATATATCTTTATTTTCTTTCTTTACTACAATACGTGCTAGCTGACGACAAATATAAATGTCTTTTTAAACGTGCTCTCAGCAATTCGTAGCATAGAAGTATTATATGACAGAAGGTCGGTTTCATACAACGAGTGCGAAGACACGCACACATAGACACGTTTCACGTACAGCGAGTGCACGCGCACTCACAACCGGCATTTTGTTTGAGATCGTCGTACGAACGCGTCTATGTGTGCGTGCGCCTGTTTTCGCGCATTGTACGGAGTCGATCTTCTGTCTGATACTATTCTGTGTTTGTCAGGTTGATTTACTGAGGACACGAGGAGACACGGATTAGTTTTTTGTTATTACAAGATTTTCGTGTGGCGCGAGTTCTTAATTATGTTATTTTAGGAAGTGTGTGTGGTCAGGATTAGAATGTAATGTGTCAACATGTGCCGCCGTGGGTTAGGTTCGGTTCGCGTATTTCGGAACAGTTGCAAGGTTAATGAATTACACACCGTGTCGAGGATTATAAAATATGCGTCATGATGTTGAACAACGTACAATTTTCTGTTTAGATATTGCAATGTTTTTCGTAGTATCATGAGTTTATTTGCTGATTTGAAAGAAGACATGATCTTATGTTGAGATACTTCTTACACCATGTAGATAAAAGTGAAAACTGTCTACCCATCCGCGATGACGTTCATTGACATCATCATCTAAAGCCCACTTTTATACTCAGCGGCATAGGCCCTTTTAGTATGCGAATTTTCAAAGGTCCAGTGATATACCATGTCCCATTACTACTCACACTCAACAGTTATACAGAAAACTATACAGACAACAACAGTACTGCAGTTTTATTCAAAATAACAAAAGTTAACCCCAGATTTAACATTCGAAAAAACCCAGCCACTAGAGAACTCCAAGAACTGTAAAATTATACTAAAACCCGTGCTATTCTAGCAAACAGCGCATATCACAACACGCGAACTTGTCAGAAGCCAGCGAGCGTCTCTCCGTGACATTAGCGGACGCTTCTCTTGTGAGATCAACGCGGTGTAAGTTATGAGAGGAGGCGGGGGCGGGTAAATTATACAAAAACCCATGCTATTCTAGCAAACAGCGCATATCACAACACCATTACAAGTTCACGTACTTGTATGGTGCCTTTTCATGCTTGCCAAGTCTCGGCAAGCGTCCACAAGTACAAGCGTGTAAAGAGGGAGTTTGCCTTGGCTTACGTGTGCTTGTGGGCCGCTTGTCTCCGATCCGGTCTGGTGTCGGTTTTTGGTTTGTATTCGGTGAACGTGTAACGAAAGGCTAAGCGTTGGAAGACCTCCCACAAACGGACTTGATGCTCTGGTGAAGCCTGCTAGATACGTAACGACCAGAACCGGCGGATGAGGTCATACTTGTGGGATACCTATGTCCAGCACTTACTTTAAAAATGATGAATCTCTACCTAAATTTTCTCCATTCACAGCCAAGTTACTGGATAACACGATACTTCTAGGTGAGTAATCTTTTCTTTTGGAATAGTTGCTGTTGATAGTCGCATCAGCTTTCCTCAGTGAGGTGTAGCGAAAAGGATAAAGCAACTTTTTGGTTTCGGCTAAATTTTATTTTACGCGCCATTTATTGCTATCGCTTCACTAGATTTGATTGTTCCTCATTTCTGATTAATCGGAGTTTCCTGCTGAGTGTGTCATGTAACTAGAAATAGATGCGGGATATTCAAACAATTTATAAAATAAAATCGCTGCCTCCTATGCCCAAAGCCAGCTCAACCATAAGCTGCACGTTTATTGTGCTTCAAGACAGGGTTCGGATGGGATTTCAAGATTCACGCCGCATCGCCTCCTTTTATAAAAACATATACTGTGCACTCGAGGCACGCTGCATCGCCTTCCGTTCTAAAGCGGAATGCACACGGACAATTTTCAGTCAATTTTTGCCCGGCAACAGTTGCTTTGGACATTATTGCGAACCGGATTGTTTTCCATCTTAATTCTGAGAAATTGCCTACTTAATATTATATTGGAATTAGTACCTAGTTCCTACTAAAAAAGGTCATCTGTAAAGTCGGTTTGTGGACGATAATTTTACGTGATAACGTAAAACAGGCAGCACAGTTCACGCAGCTGCCGCTGACAAAACAGTTCACATGTAGGTTGTGTAACTTGTGCATCGGCCGGTGGAGTGGAAGAGAGCTGCGTCACAAACTGAATGCTTAGGTCGTGCCTCTCTATCGCTTGTTCCGCGTTCTCGCTGGCATGCTCGGCTCAGGCGGAACGTGAATGAGTCATGCTTTTTCGTGCGTTCATCGATTTACAGGACGTTATTACGTAAAAAAATGATATACTGATTAATTTATTCTAAATTTGGATACTTGAGGATGCATCCCAATTGCAAACTTTTTTAAACACCTTTTTTATTTTCTCTCAATAGGATATGAAGGAAATTTGAAAGCCTTTTGGTGTGTATTGATAAAATTGTCTGCTCGACAATAACGCAATAGGGAATATGCATGAAATTTTTTTATTTGCAAAATGAAATACTATTTAGCTCTATAAAACAATCATTAGATTATTTTTTAAATATTTTCATCACTGATGAAGTTATAAAGGTTCAAAGATTACAATTAGAAAGAGAAGTCTGATATGAAATTTGACGTCAGATTACATGACGCCTATACAGATGCCATACATTACAGCGTTTTCGCGAGAGGGATAGATATATTTGTTTAAAATAATGATAACTCGTTTGTTTTTCGAGTGATTTTGATTCTATTTTCACTGTTAGTATTACAATTTTTAATATTTTTAGATAAACTGTGTATTTAATAAATATTTTTTTCATGCATATTCCCTATTAATGCTGTCTTATACATATATGACCATAATAGTCGCATTGCTTTCTCTTCATTCTTTCGTGCTGTCCAGTTTAGACCCATATTGCCCAGCATTGATCAAGTTAGTTAAGTTGCCCGTGTGAATCGTACCTAAAAAAGCATTCAGTGTTAAAATATGTAGGTACTTGCAGTAGTTTCCTTTGGGGAATGTTATTCTGTCTTTATATTTGTTAAGTTTTAATTTTATATAATTGTAAAGTTAGATGCATCTTTTTTTATGTCGCTTCTTTAAGATTAGATTTTATAGTGCTTGTATTATATAATATGTGGGCGAATAACCGTTTATTTATTTATTTAAACTTAATGCACAATAGTGGTACATGGGCGGACTTAATGCAACAAGGCATTCTCTTTGGGTTAAAAAGACTACTCTGTGGTAGGTGAACAACAAACAAAAAATAAAACATTTATATTGAATCTTTTTCAAACAAAGCAATAATAATCATTTGTTAATAGCAGTTCCTCATGACGAGAACCTCGTGAAGTCTGAGAAAGATAAACAAACGAAGTATCTTGACTTGGCTGGCGAGGTTGTCGACATGTGGGATGTGAACACTGCAGTCATTGTGCCGATAGTCGTAACGGCCAATGGCATAATTGCCAAGAGCCTCGATCAACACCTCAAGAGGCTCGCGTTGGGCAGCTGGATCTAGGGCTCAATCCAGAAAGCAGTACTCCTGGACACGGCGCGTATCGTTCGGAGGTTCCTATCTCGGAAGCCCTGATCACCGGTAGCTTGGACCCTGTTCCCGATACCGGTGGGCTACTATTTTTTTTATTTTTAAATGATTGTTTTATATATTATTTTTTATTTTAAAAATGTAATAAATATGTATGCAAAATGAATAATGGATATAAAATAATATAGGTATATATACAAGTAAAATACACATTATGTTAAAATAATAACAGTTCATGTTCACAGCTAGCTACTTTTTACTTGTGAAATGTCTACAAAATCGCAGATTATAATAATTTTCGTCTACAGATTTATGTTAATTTTCATGAGATCATCATCATTGCGATAGAAAGAAAGCAATCTTGCTGAAGAGGTCTGAGCTGATATCATTGTCCATTTATAGTGATACGTATAAAATACTCATCTGATTGAATCACTTATTTACATTCAACCCACGATTAATTGCTGTTTACGTCCCCCAAATTAGACACAAAATTACCCACAATAGCTACAATAAAATGGCAGAACGAAGTCTTAAAAACGCAAAATAATACGCAAATAACAATGATCGTAACCGTAACGTATCATTAGTCTGAAATACGGCGTATTTCAGATTATTTCGAGCGTTTTAATCCATGGAGTAGCTAATGAATGGAGTACTAACATCCAGTTCACTATCGGTTATTGTGGACAGAATTATTCAAGAGAGACGTCGATTTTCGACGTCATATTTAAAAGAAGCCACGACAAGACCATAGGACAGTACAATTGTATGCCGTTAGTAAACTAGAATAAACCTCCCTATTAATTAGCAGCATTTTCAAGTGTGGCCTCTCGAAAAATACTGGTTAATTTTGACTGTTGAAAACCGATACAATAGAATAAGAAGAGAAGCACCCTCTAAAAGTTAAGCGCCTATCTTCGAACAATAAATAAAATACGCGAATATGACGCATATCTTCCCAATTTTTCATGTACATAATTGTAATTTTGTGTATTTTTGGTATGTGTCATACTTGCGCAAATAAACTCTATTGTCTTTCTTTCTTAAAAACACACCACAAAAAAAACCGTTAAACCAACCACCAACCCGCCATATAAATTATAGAGCACAAATGAAGAAAAGAACGGACATATTTACTGTCATACTTGTAAACCACTACACTTGCCAAACACATTAGTAACTGCTGACTAGATTGTTACTATTAAAAAGTAGGTTACCACACCCAAATTCTCGTGGCAATTCACCTTTATTAAAAGAAAGAAACTAATTTATTTGGCAAACAAAATAAGTACAAATGTAAAGAAACACACTATCACACCACAATACCTCTCCACCCATTCATACTCCGTGTTTTCACGCAACATATTATGGTAAAAGCAATTGAGTTGTATTGGCAACTTTCCGAATACGCAGCCAAAGTGATAATTTGTCGTTTGTTCCATATAAATTACATTTTACAAACGCCTCTGACTGTACAAGTACAACTGCAATAGTTTTAAATACGTTATACTCGTGAAAGCTGTTGCAATTCTGAATGAAGTTTTGGTGTCGGAGTATTTACTTTTTTTTAAACTTCAATCGGCAGAATTGTTTTTTTTTTTTAATTTGAAATGGATTTGCTCTTGACTCTGATCAGAGATGGCAGAGACAAAGTCTACGATGGAGCGAGCTTACCCAGAATTAGCCTGTTCACTTTGAAAAGATTAGGGTTGTAAGCGTTCGGAAACACAGACGCAGGCAGAAAGTTCCTTTCCTTTGCTGTACCTACGCATTATGAAAGAAAATTTCTTATTTTTGAAGTAGAAATATGTATGTCCATGTTTTTTTTTCTTAGCGTTCCAACGTTTCCTTTGTAAAACAGAGCTTTATGCTAAATTTTTAGGTGAAACTTCAATGAGAACAGATGGGTAAAATAATAATTAACAGAAAAATTCAAAGACACCGGACAATCGAACACCGCGGTATTCAACAAAAATTTATCTGCTAAACTGAAAACAGGAATTTACTTCCCAAAAAACTACACAAAATATCCATTTAAACGACATAATGATTGAAGCAATCGCTCTCGACATTAACGCCAGTCAATCGAACTGATTGATAGAGTTCAATCAATCACAACCGAGGTGAGCAAGCCATTTTGACCGAACTAGAGAGCAATTTTGAAGGAACTAGTGTAAAAAGTCTTGTCACTCATTCGTCTAGTGCGCGATGAGTCGACTTTTTGTGACAAGTGAGTGAAATACTTGAGAACTGAGACGTCTGACTTGACTAAACGACTTTAGTTCGAGTTTCTGAGGTCTCTCGATAAATTCTCAATGGTTTTTAGGGTTCCGTAGCCAAATGGCAAAAAACGGAACCCTTAGATTCGTCATGTCTGTCCGTCCGCGTGTCATAGCCACTTTTCTCCGAAACTATAACAACTATGTTGTTGAAACTTGGTAAGTAGATGTATTCTGTGAACCGCATTAAGATTTTCACACAAAAATAGAAAAAAAAAACAATAAATCTTGGGGGTCCCCATACTTAGAACTAAAACACAAAAAAAAAATCATCAAACCCATACGTGTGGGGTATCCATGGATAGGTCATCAAAAATGATATCGAGGTTTTTAATATCAATTTTTTCTAAACTGAATAGTTTGCGAGAGAGACACTTTCAATGTGGTAAAACGTGTCCCCCCCCCTGTAACTTCTAAAATAAGAGAATGATAAAACTAAAAAAAATATATGATGTATATTACCATGTAAACTACCAGCGAAAATTAGTTTCAACGAGATCTAGTAAGTAGTTTTTTAAATATTATACCTACAGGTTTGTACGGAACCCTCGGTGCGCGAGTCCGACTCTCACTTGGCCGGATTTTTAATCCTGTAAGACTTCTACGTGTTGAGTCACTGCTAGGTCTTTTACGTTACCTCGCACTAGGAATTTCTCCTGTATCGTGGCCCTCTCCTGGACCCATTCACATGCACAAACATGCACAAACATGCACAAACTTTCACATGCACAAACAGCCAGCCATCTGGTGCACCTACGTCATGTCAGACCACTGATGTGCTTTGTAGACACACAAACATTACAATAGGCTACATTCATCATCCACAAATTGCAAAACTATGTAGTCCGTCAGTTAGAGTATTGAAAAATAATGGACACGTATTTTTTGTTTTTGTAAATCAATGAATATTGACAAAGATAAAACGCATCAAAACTCGGGAGTGGGGGCTCGTGACGTCACGAGTCAGTAAACATTATGCGAAGGTGTGACGTGTGAAGGTGTGTGATTGAGAATTTTAAAAGCGTCATAACTTCGTCAATTTAGGTTCCCGTAACAAAAGAAAAAACAAGGGTCAAATATTTTTTGATAATCTAACTGACGGACTAATTAGTTTTTTTTAGTCATCTACTCTGTTCCGACAGTCTTCTTTATAGGGTCCTGTACCCAAAGGGTTACCAACGGAACCCTATTACTAAGCCTCCGCTCTCCGTCCATCCATCTGTCATCATCTGTCTGTCATCTATAACTCATCTGTAACCTGTTCAAGGTATCATTTTCTCCTATCATTTTAACTAATACAAAGCACTATTGAATAAATCCCCTGTCAAATTACATTGGCCACGACAGCAATTTTAATTCCAGAAAATATAACGCCATTTTCAAACCTAAAATTGCCAAAAATCATCTCCAATAATTCGCCAATCAATTCTTACTCATTACCATTCCTAATAAGGTTATTCCAGATAAAATATTCCGAAGAGGAAATCTAATAAAGAAGGAAGAATTATTAGAATATTAGAGAACGTAGCGTTTGGAATCAGTGTGATAAATACTTTTTAATATTCTGAATATATTAACGCCATCGGTAAGGAAATTAGATTGCGACTTTTTTTTTATGTTTGCGAGGCTGCGGTTCTCAAAGATGGGCATTAATTTTCGAGTTACTTGAAAAAGGTAAGCTATTGACAAACTATATACTTAAACCTTCCTCGAGAACCATTCTATCCATTAGTGAAAACAGTAGTTTTTGAGTTTATCGCGAACAGTCAGACAGATGGATGTGGTGAATTAATTCAAATCTCATTCTGATTTAGTTACATGCAAGATTTAGTTACTACACGAGCATTCTTTTGTCAGCTAATAATGACAATTTGGCACCACATCAGGCTAATGTGATGTTGATCAAAACTTCTCATCTGCCTGTGCACATAAGCTATCAGTCATTGGAAGGTTCTAATTTAACCATCCTCGAGAACCACTATCTATTGGTGAAAACAGCATGAAAATTGGTGCAGTAGTTTTTGAGTTTATCGCGAACAGACAAAAGCGGCGGAGGACTTTGTTTTATAATATGTACGTATAGTGATTATATGCAAGAAAACGTTATATTTCCACAACAGTTCATGCAATTTATACTCAACATTAAACATACAAAATAAAAGATTTCAACACTTTTCTTACAATAGTATAAATAATTTAATGAAATATTTTGACGATGTCCTAATGAATTATATTCCCAAAACAAAGGTGACTTCGCAACAAACAATGTCACACGCATTCATAAGTTCACAACACATTCCGTCTCCAAATCGCATACAAAATGCCCCTTATCATTCGCACGACCAATTTAACATCAAATTGGTGGCAATAAATATTAAATGGCTACAGAGCTGTGTCGTGATGTCATGGGGAACGCGTGTGACGTCAACTGGAGGTCGTGCGTTGTAAAGTTTGAGAACTACTGGGAAAACGGTGTTGTGATTAAACAGGGAGAGAACGGTGTATGAATTAATTGTGAATGTCTTTTTATGCGGGAATAATTTTTAAATTCCGTGGAGAAGTTTTGTGGGTGTTTGGACATCTGTAGTCTGAGCTGCATTCGCCTTAGGGCGAAAGATGCACATTGAGTGGACAGAGTGTTTCAGAAGTGCGAGTACATTATTATGTAAGGCTGATGTTATACAGTTAAGAAAGGATTTTTTTTATTTTCTTTTTAAATATTGTGACGGGCCTTTTTGCAAGTTCTATAGAATAATAGGCTACACAGGAACTAACATCAACCAAGTACAGCAGTCATACTTTCCCAATCCTCAGAATAACATCACATGTCAGAGGCCCTTATGATGGTTTACCCCACGGTTACTAGACCTTACTGCCTACCCCACACGATAAGAAAATCACTCTACTAACAAAAGAGAAGTACCAAGTGCCACTGTGTCACATCAACAGTGTCATAAACCAACACAGTCGTTCAAAAGACATTTAGTACGCAGTAAGTGCCAAATGAGACAATGTTGCGTTGATAATACACTGACAGCCTAACGTAGGTATAATTATGCTGTTTGAGAGATGCACTATGTAGTTTGTGAGAGGCAATCGGGAAAAGTTAATCTTGACTGAGAAGTTGTGAAGATTGTTTTCATACTCGTAACAAAATAAATGCAAAACTTCTTAAGGCGAGGTTGCAGTACTGTGTGTTTTGACGAACAACAGCGACTGTAAAACGTATCGCGCGTAAAAAAAAATCTTATAGAATACTCTTTATTATGTACACCATATAATTTACAGAAAAGATAGATGAAGAAAACATGAAGAAGAGTGATACAATGGGACCTTAGCGCTGAAAGCAATCTTTTCAAGACAACGACAGTGTATTTTATACTAATATTATAAAGCAGAAGAGTTTGTTTGTTTGGTTGAACGCGCTAATCTCAGGAACCACTGGTCCGATTTGAAAAATTCTTTCAGTGTTAGATAGCCCATTTAGGTATCGAGGAAACCTATAGGCTATATATCATCACGCTAAGACCACTAGGAGCGGAGCAGTAATGAAAAATGTTACGCAGACGACGTTGCACGGGTCAGCTAGTTTTATTAATAAAGAAAATGTATTCTATTTATCTCCACAAAATGCCTCATGACAACACCAAAGACGGCTAATATCATCGTTTGGAAGAAAAAGAAATGCTTTGCCGACCGCAAATCATCATCTGCTTAGCCTTTTCCCTGCTGCATAGGGGTTGGCTTCCAGTCAAAACGGATTCAGCTGAATACCAGTATTTTACATGGAGCGGCTGCCTACCAGACCTCCACAACCCATTAACTGGGAAAAATTAATGAGAATAAAAGACGATAATGATTCCTCTTTTCTATCTTATTACCACTATCAGACCACCCCAAGTGTCAGACATCATTATTATCATAATACTAGGTTCTGCCAGCGGCTTCGCCCGAGTGATCCCTAGGGAACATACTCGCGAGATAAAAAGTAGCCTATGTGTTATTCCAGACTATAAGCTACCTCTGTGCCAAATTTAATGAAGATCCTTTTAGGCGATCTAACGTGAGACCGTTACAAACATACATCCTCACAAACTTTCGCATCTCTACATATTATTAAAAAAAACCTCCACCGCGTCTGTCTGTCTGTTCGCTATAAGCTCAAAAACTACTGCACCGATTTTCATGCTGTTCTCAGTTCTCACTAATAGTTCGACTGGTGCTCGAGTGAGGTTTTAGTATATAATTTGTCAAGCGGGCGAAGCCACAGCCATCAGACAGTCTAATATACGAAAATGTCGTGTCACGGTGTTTGTTATCGAACTATTCCGTAACGGATTTGTATGTTCGGTTGGTCTGAGCATAGGTCGTAGAGTTTTTTTTTGGCAAAACAACGTTTGCCCGATCAGTTCGACATTATACATTTTTAGGGTTCCGTGGTAAAAAATGGAACCCTTATAGATTCATCATTTCTGTCTGTCTGTCTATCCGTCCGTATGTCAGTCACAGCCACTTTTTTCCGAAACTAAGCACTATGCTGTTGAAACTTGGTAAGTAGATGTATTCTGTGAACCGCATTAAGATTATCACACAAAAATAGACAAAAAAAACAATTAATTCAATTTTTTTTTCATCAAACCCATGTCACGTGTGGGGTATTTATGGATAGGTCTTCAAAAATGATATTGAGGTTTCTAATATAGTTTTTTTCTAAACTGAATAGTTTGCGCGAGAGACACTTCCAAAGTGGTAAAATGTGTGAGTCCCTCTGTAACATCTAAAATAAGAGAATAATAAAACTAAAAAAATATATGATGTACATTACCAAGTAAACTTCCACCGAAAATTGGTTTGAACGAGATCTAGTAAGTAGTTTTTTTTTTATACTTCGTAAATCGCAACTTTTGCTTATAATATAATAGCTACAGGTTTGTACGGATCCCTTGGTGCGCGAGTCCGACTCGCACTTGCTTTTTATTTAAATTAAAGCATTTAGTGGTAAGTGCACTAACATTAACCCAAGTATCCCAAACTATTTTAAACAAATAATGCATCTGTTCCACGGCTCTTCCTGAATTCTATGTATATTTTGACACACAGACAGACTGACATCCAGTCTATTAGCTGAGCTATCTGAGAGCTGCATTAATAAACGATCCGTCCGTATTATGAGACAGGAACATTCAAATAGGATTCTAATTTAGTCTGCATTATCTGGAACGGTTTCTATTTGGGTACCTTTCAGAGCTTGACAAAGGAAATCCATTTTGATTTATGTATTTAAAACGAATATCTAATTAATATGTTTGAAAAAGGTTTTTTCTAGAAGATTTGATACGAAAAATCCACCACTGATAAATAGCTACTCTATTGCGGAGTGTCGTAGGCTACATTTTTGTCCTCTGGGACAGAACACGTCAGATATATGTCGAGGAAAGGAAGATTAAAGAAATTAGGGATAGATTTTGTTTAGAAACACGCAGACTATTGAGAAATAATAAAAACCTTTATTGCATTACCTAGGTAGGTATGTAGACAGAGGAATCGTGCAGCACTCCATCAATTGCTGCAGATTTTGTTCGAGTCACCGCGGCCCTGGAACGCCCAAGGGCATTAAGAGGAACACATAGGGGTTTTAGTCGATAAGAGTCTGACACTCCATCCTGCTTCCCCTAGAGCGGGAGGAGACATTTGATGATTTATCTATCTTTAAAAAATAGTACTCCATCAATTAAGTTGTGTTTAGTCTTTTCCTAATTCTGTTAGGGTCGACTTGAAATCGCACCCGTTGCAGCCAAATACCATCCACAACTCACCACTCCATCACTCGTTGTAAAAAAAACACAAGATATTTTTTGAGGCTTTCATATTCTCTCTTTGCTCTTTTAATACTTCTCAGGTAAAATCCCCCCAAAATCCTCACAAAAATCTCGCAACTAATTTCTACAAATTTTTCCTTCACAAATCGGCACGTCATCGCTAAACGTTATACTTTCACGCAAGTCATGTTAGGGATCGCATGACCTCTCACCGTGTTATATTAGTATCGCAGGATGTAATTCTATATTGCCTGAATTATATGCTTCGTCATTCCTTACGTGGAGGAAACGTTTTCGTTTCGAGTAAAGGTATGTTTAAATCGGAAAATGAGGTGCAAATAATAGTAGGTTATGCCAGGGTTACGGGACTGTTCGAAAAGAAGCCGCGGTAGTTCTGAAATACTAAGACCCTTTGAAGGAACACAGAGAGGTTTTAGTCAGTAAGAGTCTGTCACTGAGCGGGAGGAGTCCTTTGACGATATCCACGATGCATAAAACTGGCCAAGTACGAATCGGACTCTGGTTCCGAACGAATTTCATTTATTTTCAAATGTAATTTTAATAATTAAAAGCCTTATTAAATCTATCTATTAGGCTCAGTAGTTTCGTAGATAAAGGGGGGGGGGGGGGTAATGGTCATTTTCATCAAATTCCTTGAATAACTTCAAAACCATTTGCTTTAAAATTATCAAAAAAATATAATTAAAACCCTCACGGCAAGCCCCTTCATTTGATATGTTACACGACATTATTAAAAAATAAAATTATATAATTTTCTAGTTTGACCCCCAAAAACAGTGACCACAATTTATAAGATAATAATAATTTACGTTACGCGTGTTTGGGTTAACGAAATCCATATCTACGTGCACCAATTTTCTACAGAATCGGTCCAGTTGATCCAGAAAAAACTGGCAGTGGCAGACGGGCAGACACATTATCTTAGAATTTTTTTACTACTAACAATATTTCAAATACCGAAAATTGGCAAGTAGTCGGATATTACCACGATATCACTCATTAATAAAGTGGTGACCGCATAACAGTTTGTGCCAATTGCCGGACAGACAAAGACCCGAGTGATCCAATAAGGGTTCCGTTTTTTGTTCGGAACCCTAAAAAGTTGCAGTAGGAGGGACAGGGCCCACATGGTTGCAGAATTAGTCCGAAAGAGACTCCACGGTCCTGGAACGCAAAGGACATTAGGAGGAACACGGATGGGTTTTAGTCAGTAAGAGTCTGACACTCCTTTGCACTCCACGCAGAGCAAGAGGACTCCTTTGATGGTTTCCCTAGGACTATTTTATTTATTTTATTTTATTTTACTATACTATGACTAGACTTACCTACAGGAAATCAAGACTTTTTCAGAAAAAAGTGTTGTGTGATTTCATTATTTTAGCCATAAGACGTTCAATGACATAGGCCTCTCCTCAGGCATTGCTATACCGATCGGACAGCAGAAGTTTATTTAACCATCATGTTTTGGTTTTGGTCTCCAGCCTAATGGCCAAGCATGGGAACCTCTGAGTATGATCCCTGAACCAGGCTGTTTTTATGAATTATGCTAAGGCTTCGTACAGATAGAGAGAAATAGTTCTGCGAATTCTCGATCGTCGCGTTAATTTGTGTGGCAACCCCACTTTTATATCGTAGCGCATCTTCACGCGATGATCGCTTTCTTTAAAGACGACGCCTAATAGGCTGGTTTAGTCCCATCTCTTCCCCTTCGTGTTTACCACTCCAAAAAGTCCTATCTCTATGGCATATGGCATACGCATAGGGGAAGAGATGGAAAGGGAAAGACATAGGATTCAATAGATATAGATATGGTCCAAAAGGATTCTGTCTAGCATCGACGTCTGGATGTTAACCTTCATAACGAAGTACTTTAAACGGTGTGACATTAAAAAACTAAAAATTTGCACGTAAGTACCCCGTCGAAGAACCTTTCTCTTCCCCCATGGAATACAGATAATAAAATTAATCTGACGTATTTAAAATCCGAACATAAACCTTATCGGTATAGAACGCGCTATCTCCCGATCAATATACCTACGCTGTAATGAGCATTTTAACTATCACTATAAAGATGATTTTATTATGATGTTAGTCATAAAAAGATTGCCATCTAAGAAAACTGAATCGTGATCGGATATTATGATCGCAATATAAAATTATACGTTTTGGAATAGTTTGCAATTTCTTGCGGAAACTGATTTTCTTTTTCTATGCATCCGTAAAGAGTTCCAAATATCCTGAATTCTAAGTAATATAAAGTCGCTCTGTGCTTATCTCGTCTAAACCACGCCACAGATGTTGATACGGTTAAATGGGGAAGGTTTGTCATAATTATGTTTTATTTCTTCGGGGTTTTTTTATTTGTCATAGGCTTGCTCTTGACTCTAGTCTTGGTGAGAGGAGACAGAGAGAAAGTCTACGATGGAGCAAGCTTACCCAGAAGAAGCTTGTTCACTCTAACTTTAAAGAGATTACGGTTGTAAGCGTTCGGAAACACAGACGCAGGCAGAAAGTTCCACTCTTGCTGTGCGCATTATAAAAGACGTTTGACATAGACCGTATTTTCAACAGAGATGTGCGAGGATACGTAGCGATGAATATGTTTGTAAAGAGCCAATATAATCACTTGCGCTAAGCGAGGCTAGATAATTGAAGCCATTCTATTGTTCCTTAACATCACATCCCTCGCCATATATCCTTGTACACCACTGGTGGAAACGCAGCCTTAGTAAATTGCATCGGTACGAAGTTCATTTTAAAAACACATTCGTACATCTACTTACCAACTTTCAACAGCATACTTCTTATAGTTTCGGAGAAAAGTGGCTGTGACATACGAACGGACAGACAGACAGACAGACATGACGAATATATAAGGGTTCCGTTTTTGCCATTTGGCTACGGAATCCTGAAAATAGCCTACGACCTATTCTCAGACCTACTAATATACACAAAAAAAATCATAAAAATCGGTCAAGCCATTTCGGAGTAGTTCAATAACAAACACAGTGGCACGAGATTTTTACATATTCGAAAATATAGGGAAGAAAATTTGGGAAGCTTCACCGAGTCTTCTCGTCACGTATTCCACAGAGCCTAAAGACTGAGGTCTTCAATCAGTGCGACCTGCCTGTTATGACTTACGGAGCCGAAACGTGGACACTCACGGTACGGCTGGTCCATAAATTCAAGGTCGCTCAGCGAGCTATGGAACGGGCTATGCTTGGGGTCTCTTTGAGAGATCGAATCCGCAACGAAGTGATCCGACAGAGAACCAAAGTTGAGGACAAAGCTCATAGAATAAGCAAGCTGAAGTGGAAATGGGCCGGCCATATTAGCCGTAGAATCGATGACCGTTGGGGTAGACGAGTTCTTGAGTGGAGACCGCGAATCGGCAAACGTAAGGTAGGACGCCCTCAGGGTAGGTGGAGCGACGATCTTTGCAGGGTGGCTGGCTGGTAGCAGCTGGATGAGAGTTGCCGGTGATCAAGCCAAATGGCGTGCACTTGGAGAGGCCTATGTCCAGCAGTGGACTGTTATAGGCTGATGATGATGATGATGATGAAAATATAGGAACAGGATAGTATATAAATGTCTCGGGAAAGTGGCCATTTAAATCGTAACTCTATGGCGTACATGTGACGTCACATTTGAACAAACCAATGAGAGCCTAGTTTCTTGTAGACTTGTGCTCTGATTGGTCGCCATTTTATTTCAGTTCACAATTTCTCGGAATGAAATCGAAAAATAAAAAACTATCACATTTAGACGCGTAAAATGTATTTAATTGACAATTTATCGAGAGTTTACTCTCTAGTTATTTTATAATCTTACGGCGTTTACCACTTTCCGGTGAAATAGGAACAGGATAGAAAGTTGCACAGAAAAGTAAATAACACCATTATTTAAAAAAACAAGTTCAGTTTACAATATATCACAATTTATATACAAAACGGGGGAACTCTGATGGAAAGTGATGATTAGGCCGAAGATGGAAGCGAGCTTTACCCGGAATCCTCTAACACAGAGGAACTGGCTATCATACCTCTAACTGCCGGAACACAACAATGCTGTTAACATTGTTGTTATAGCGACAGACTTAGATAAGATGGTGGTAGCTTGCCAGGCGGACCACAATATTAAAGTCCTTATGAAAAGTGCGACCAGAAACCCACAGAGCACTTGACATCGCTCCTAGTAATCTATACCATAAATAAGATGCCAGTTGCTGTTTCTACTGCTCTCACAATGTTAGATCTTACTTTAATAACACACATGTGTTCAGACTAAATTCTTGTGTTGTTATGTCAGAAAAAAATACCGGCACTCGCACACGAAGGGTTCCGTACCATTATCTATAAAAACTACAACAAAAATCGTGATTAATGCAGAGCCTCTCTTAATTTTTTTTTTTTTGTATTTGTTGTTATAGCGGTAACAGAAATATATCATCTGTGAAAAATTCAACTGTCTAACGATTCATGAGATACAGCCTGGTGGCAGACGGACGGACAGCGGAGTCTTGGTAATAGAGTCTCGTTTTACCCTTGAGTACGGAACCCTAAAAAACTATGTGACAAAATATTGTCGTTAATGGGTTACAACAACGACTCTCTGCCATTCATCTATACTTCTATACTAATATTATAAAGAGGTAACATTTGTTTGTAAGTTTGTATGTAGGGGGTAATCTCAGGAACTACTGGTCCGATTTGAAAAATTCTTACAGTGTTAGATAGCCCATTTATCGAGGAAGTTGAAAGGCTATATATCATCACGCTAAAACAAATAGGAGCGGAGCATGGCATAATGGAAATTGTGACGCAGACGAAGTTGCGTGGGTCAGCTAGTCTATACTAATATTATAAAGAGGTAACATTTGTTTGTAAGTTTGTATGTAGGGGGTAATCTCAGGAACCACTGGTCTGATTTGAAAAATTCTTTCAGTATTAGATAGCCCATGTATTGAGGAAGGATATAGGCTACATATCATCACGCTAAGACTAAAAGGAGCCGAGCATTAATGGAAAATGTGACGCAGACGAAGTTGCGTGGGTCGGCTAGTCGTTAATAAATTAGCAACCGAGAAATAGTTAACTAAAAGTCCAGCTGGCTAAAACTTCAGGCTTTGTACATTAATCGAACCAATAACCTAAGCTCCCTGTGGCAGGATGCGACCACGCTCTACGTACTATCATCTGATATTACACCAGTACGGTGACCATCCTGGCAGGGAGAACCGAATGTTTGTGAAAATATTAAAGGTAAAAATAAATTACAGTGAATTTAGGACTCTACTTTCATATCCTAAACAAGTTGTAATTTCGTCATCTTTGACCACTATTTCACCTGATGGTAAGCGATGATGCGGTCTTAAATGGAGCACGCTTACCTATTCACTCTTGACTTAAAGACTCCCAAGTTGTAGCTATCAGGAAACACAGATTTCGGCAGGGAATTCCAATCCTTTGCTGTACGCACTACGAATGTGTTCCCAAAACGTTTTGTGCATGTGGGTGGGATGTCCACCATGTACCAGAAAGATATGAAAGATATCACAGTCATAATCATAAATTTTCTCTACACAAGTTCCTACAGTGGAGCACGAAAATTGAATTTACTTTGTGAGAGACTGATGTAGGTCTCTATAAGAACAAGTCACCAGCTATGATTCTGCTATGTCCTACTTTTTAGCTGAACAATTTTTGTTAGTAATAAGAGAGCAGGAAACTAAGTTATATTGCATCATAATCTATAATATCCATTGACGGACGTGGGCTTTCCTTAAATGCCTTCACCAGGTCATCGCTTGTCATGTGGGAGGCATTCCAACGCTGCCTCTGGATAGCTACAACCAACTGGAGTTGGTGCATTCTGTATATGGCCTACAGTCTTCCAGGAATATGACAGTGACTTGCCGATAGGTAGACAAGTAGCATTAATTAGTAATTAGGGTATCTTTTTTCCCATTTGGTTGCAGAACCTTTAAAATAGATCAGATTGCGGGTCAGATTTAAGAGGATCAGATAGATCATCAGATTAATTAAAAAAACATCAGTAGGTGGCGAAACAGAACCGAAAACGTTAATTGAAGAAATACTAAAATAACAAAACCACTGAACTCATGGTACCCCTCAAAAGCCGGGCTAGATAAGACCGCACAGTAAACTTGGTGGCGCAGAACCATTTGTTTTAATTTGGTCGTCGCCAGCAGCCGCTGTACCGGCGACGGACACTTCAAACTGGACGTTATGTTCTAGTTTCATAGGCAGTCTAAATTGTGACGGGAAGTTTTCTTCCGTAGTATAATGGCTGTCGTTTCGATATGCAGATAAATAGTTTGTTTCGTTTTGCCAAATTTTTAGATCTGAGACGGTTCTTTAGCTGATAATAGTGTTAATTTATAACTCGCTGCAATTTTGTTATGGATGTCTAATTTTCTTGAAAATTAATTAAAGCTTCTGTTACTTCCTGATGATTTAGCTTTTTATTGGTGAAATAAGGCACGTATCTCACCGGCGCCGGCGATCAGCGAGTTGCGAGTAAAGCTTCAAACTCGAAACGCGTTGGCGAGCAGCAAGAAGCGAGTGAAAAGTTTCGAAAGTTTTGACGTTCGGCTTTAAGGCGAGGTTGCAGTACTTTTAAGATTTTTGAACGTCTGAAAATCTAATTAATTATGAGTTTTTTAATAAATAAAAATCATTACATAAAAATTGAACATCAAGTAAATCGTAAAGGTAGAAACGCGATTTAGGATGATTGGCTCGATAGTTTTTTTTATCAAACTTGATACTCAATTACAATTTTAAACGTGTACTGCTAAGATATTTCATCACGAAAATATATAAAAGTTATATTAATAGATAAAGCATTTTATTTTGAAGTAAAAGTTGAAACCATATTGTATAATTTATTTATCAGTTTTCGCCAAGAAGAAAAAACAAACAAAATTTAGGCATTATTTCGCTCGCCGGACAGTCGCTGTTGTTCGTTAAAACACACAGTACTGCAACCTCGCCTTAAGCGAGTGCTTTTGTGCGACGGGCTTTTACTCGGAATACTCGCTCTGGCCCGCATTATAAGTAGAAATTACCACTGGTTGGTGAGTTCAGACCACCAAGCGAGCGAGCACCGCCAAGCGAGTATCGCTGAGCTAATACAATCTGTGATAGCTCATGTCACTGCGATCAACTAGAGGTGAAAGCCGCTCGCCGGTAGTGTGAACAGCCAGCTATCGACTATGAATGTATGTGTCTCTTTTACTCACACAAGATCTATAATAATATCGCCCCTTTCCTTAGCGAGCAAATAGTCGGCGGCTAATCGCTTCCTCCCTGGCGGTGAGACAAGTGCCTAATGGTTGAAAGTCCAGTAGTTTCGGAGCCTATTACTTACTACCTACTTAATAATACAAACAAACAATAAGTCTTTTCTCTTAATAATATTAAAGTATTAACGATCAGAGGGCCTAAACTAAGAGACATTCTATTAGCGACAAAGATGGCCAAAGGCCCTAAATTTCCAGAGAGGGGACCCACCACGAAGCCCAAAAGACACTAGCCTTTGATCGGGAACGGCAGTGGCCAATATGGAAAGCTCTTTTTTTAAGGTCCTTGGAGACCCGGTCCTTTGGTAGGCGTACGAGGGGCCGAAACCAACTCGCAGAGGCCCCGTTAGACATTTCAGATGTAATGGGGCACCATTATTATTCCATTTATTTCTTTTTTTGTACATATATTTTACATTTTTAAATATTTCTATAAAACTAATTAAAAAAAAACATTTAAAAATATAAAAATAGTAGCCCACCGGCATCGGGAACAGGGTCCAAGCTACCGGTGGTCAGGGCTCCCGAGAGAGGAACCTCCTAACAATACGCGCCGTGTCCAGGAGTACTGCTTTCTGGATCAAGCCCTTGATCCAGCTGCCCAACGAGAGCCTCTTGAGGTGTTGGTCGAGGCTCTTAGCAATAATGCCATTGGCCGTCACGACTATCGGCACAATGACTGCTGTGTTCACATCCCACATGTCGACAACCTCGCGAGCCAAGTCAAGATAGAGAGGCCCCGTTAGACATTTCAGATGTAATGGGGCACCATTATTATTATTATTATGAGCCTGTTGTCCCTTGCTTCCTTGGTCCAATTGCAAGATTTAATTTTTACACTCTGTATAACAAATCCTGATACTTTCACTTTTACCGGCAACTATCAGTTAATTAAAATTGTTCCAATAAGGCATATTAGCTAAGGAACTTAAATCGGAAGCTTGCAACAACCAGGCCAATGACCCTCTCCATTAAAATCCATAAACATATACACTACACCCAGCGCAGAGTAACCGCAACCCGTACAAATTAGGAAGGATCCCAGTCTTGGGCAGTAGCAATGAAATACAATGCAGATACACTGTACATTCCAATTTGGTAGCATTGGAAGTTGTGGCGAGCTGCTGTGAGCATCTTGGGTACGTTTAGTGAACGGCGTGGTCAGTTTAATGCAAGTAAACTTTTGTTACTGCCTACCCTGAGATGGTTGGCTATTAAGTTGAGCTGTTCAAAGATATATCTTATTTTATGCTTATAAAGAAGAAGTACTTACGTGTAATGTAGCTGGTCATATCCGTAACATTTAATGGAATGTAACCGACTTCCAAACAAAATATAAAATGATCTTAATTTTGGAAGTCGGCGTTTTTGGTTTTGTGTAATATCTTTGTTTTTTTAACACCGACTTCCGAAATTAAAGTTATTAATACTTTGTAGTTTTTTGTTTGCTAGTCGGTTATATTTTTTTGTAAAAGTTTTTTTCATTATTTTTTAACTTTTGAAATTGAAATAAGCAAAAATGCTCATAAAATAAAAACGACTGAGCCAAACTAAAATAAATTTTAACGGGACCAAATGGCTAGTGTACCTACCGCATCTAACTAAAAAAGAATCACACAAAAATATCGGAATAATCTGTGTAAATGCATTAAAAAAAAACCCGGCGAATTGAGAACCTCATCCTTTTTAGGAAGTCGGTTACAAAGTCTTTGATAGAAACCTACATTATGAATGTCATGAGTGAGTGTGTCCTCTCTTTATGCCTATAAATTGGTGATTCCCTTATGATCCAAACTTATTATTTTAACTGTGAAAGTGTGTTTATTTATTTCTCTAAAATCTCTCTCTAAATAGTTTAATTGAAATACTAAATGTTTGAGTTTTGAGTTTTCTCTTTCACGTCTATATTGCCCACGCCTATTTTGATGAATTTTTTTATAAGGATAGATGGGACTAATCTTTTGAGTGATGGTTTTAGGCTGCTTTGACGTGAGCGAAGCCGAAGGCAATAGGTAGCAATCACTAAAGAAGAAATAAGGATAACAGGGACCAGTTTGTGTGGATGTGTTTCTTCTCCTTTGCTAACACGTCATGACTAAGCTCCAGCCTTTCCATCTATATAAATAAAAATGAATCCCTATTTCCCTTGATGTCACTTCACGCGTGAACGGCTGGGTCGATTTCGCTAATTCATATTTTGTTTTGTTTGTTACTGTCAGGAGAAGCCTCTTATGAAATAAAAAATAAGAAAGTTGCAGGTCACGGGAGCGAAGCCGCGGGGGATAACTAGTATTTTATAAAGATGGTACACTAACTCAAACTTTGGTGCCACTGCTTCTGTTCCTAACACAGGTTAATACTAGAACACCTAACACATACAGATCCACAGATTCTAATCTACACGCGCATCTTCAAATCCTCAACCACCTCAACTATCTACTCAAGATCATATCTTCTAACAAACACAAACAAAACTAAATTAATTATAAACAGAAACACACATGCAACATAAATTTCCATCTCAACGCTTCGCGAAATTCGTTATAATGATGACTCTTTGAATAATTTCGCGACTACCCTCAAATAGTTCTCAAATGTGCAACTAAAAACAAATGCACAAGTCCCCTGTCATCGCTCCGGTGACGACTGAAACTTAAATCAAGTAAAATAAACTACTTAAACTAAGTTAGATCCGCTATCTCTCATAAGGTTTGGTCGCAGTAAGAGCGGGAGCGGGTGAAAATAGTGGGAATTATATTTTTGGGTCAAACTGTCAAAATGTTGCAATTTATTTTGTCTGCTGGGCAACCATTATGCGTCACGACAATCAAGCGTAGTTAAATTATATTAACCAGTTGAAATTTAATTCATTAGGTTCTATGCTACTTGGCACAGTATTCAGGTCTTCAGATGTTCCAATGCAAACGTCTTCCACTACCAAAAAGTGTAAAGGAAGAAAAAACAAAAGTCATAGTTGTTTTTGCAAAACTTAACACAGCAGATTTAATTCTCTAACTCCACTCTAACCAAAAAATCTGTCAAACTTTAGTGTTAAAGTAACTCGTTCAAAGTACAAATACTCAACTAGGAAAGCCCGGAATATCATCCACAAAAACATACTAATACTAAGCTAGAAACATAATAACAGTAATAGCATCAGCATAAAAATGTCTTATATCTCTAGATTTCTTCTAATTTCGACCACCTAGAAAATTCACTACAAAAATTAACCCCCACGACTTAAAATCATAAACCACTAAAATATTAACAAATTAATTCCGCTAAGGCACAAAACGACCCCACCCTTACCCCACTACTCGACACCAGCTAAACGTAGCCAAACAATGGAAAGAGATCTCTATTGTGTAGGAAATAAGATCAAGCGCGACTGCATCAGTTATGCACCGAGATAACAGGGTGATGTAAATTTAATTAGAAACTTAAGACACTACAGATAGAGTGTCTTATCTGTTCAGTTTTCTCCTGAAACTGGGTGGGTCTGGTTGTTCGTTACGGGAAATTGCGTTCATGAAAATTTCATACGGAGTTCTTGTATGGCGAGTGTCAGGCAGAAATGGGAAGCGAGGATTTCGGCAGACTCTTGTGCATTTGTTTTTGAGCAAGCTGCTTCAGTTTTTCTTTGGAGAGAAACTAATTAGTGCTTGCAATTCTCTTTCATGGATCCTGCAGTCGTAACTATGAGTAAAATTTTACCTCAAAACTAAGAAAAGGTATTTCTATTTAGATGATATTATCTGGAAGAAAAACTTTTTCGTATTACAGCAGTGCCAGTGACTATAATATCTTAGAAGCTATTCCCACTGTGGTACTCACACCTAAAGGTTTTTGTAAAGCCGGAATGTACATACCTGAAAAGATATAAAAAGAAAAGTTAGAAAATTTTAATTCTGAAAATAAAATAAAGATTAAAAAGAATGTACATAACCACAAAATAAAATACAGATCTAATTACTAACTCAGTCAATGGAATGAACTTTAAAAGCGAGAATGGAAAAAGATAAAACAAGAATCGATGCTAATTACATCCCTTACCCAGATATCTACATTAATTTATAACATATGAGGGTAGTCGCAACAAGCGGCTAATCCGATTAAGTCTGGAAGAACGCCTGCATGTGAGCTATGGCACATGTTTCATATCATGCTTAAGGCTTTCTTTTTAATATCGTTCTTGCATGCGAGCTACTTTTTGAATTATTGGGGGTTAGTTTTCTTTTGAAGTTTTACTGATATCACTAAAACGGAAATTAAATTTATCAAAGACACGTTTCATGTCAGTACAATATTGTATTCATATATTCAGTTTCTACATTAATTTACTGATAGATAACACAAAACCTAAACAGTTGGATTTTTTAATCTTTACGAGAGTTATCACTAAGGAAGAATGTTTAAAAGCTCATCCCTTATAGGAGATAAATAGGGAATTAAAGTTTTTACTGAAGTTATTTTAATGCCGATTTAAACCCCATTAGGCACACGGCCTGTCATCGAAATGCATGTCTCCAGCTTTATGTCTCGAAGCTCCTAGGTTGAACAAAGTTCAAAAATTAACATAAACTTAAAAATTGCAAAAATTAACGTGAAATAAAATGACCCCTCCAATTACCCTCAAAAAGTTTAACCACATTGAGTTCCTAAGTTCCCCATCAAAGGATCAAAAGTAGCTAAACCCAACCATTTTCCAGCAAAAGGATATAGGAAATAAACAATCACTAGGTACCACAGCCCTGAATGACTGAATCCCTGATACTAACGCCGCAGAATGTGGGTAGTCGCTAATCGGATTTAAAGTCTCCGGGAGAACGTCCGACTTTCACATGTTTTATGTATGCTAGCCTTGTTCGAGGAAGTCTTTTTACTTTTATTTTCATATAAGTTTTACATGCGGCTGGTTTTTTTTGCTAACCGCTTAAAAAGTGGTGCAGCTTTTTGAGGGTACTTTAATGTGAGAAAGTAAAACTATTGTTTAGTTACAATTAAGTGGTGAAGGGCAATACAATGGTGTGTTAAAAAAACTGTATGGTGGCTGTCTAAAAGCGCCTTTAGTCGACGATATTGCCCCAGTCGTAGGAAACACCCGGATGGCATGCACGGAACCAGGAAGTAGGTATCGCCGAAAAACGGGAAAGCCTAAACTCAGCAAAAGGTGGTTCCTAGTTATATTGATAATAAAAATACGAGTACCGTAACGATAGAGAGCAAGGGTAGTTTTCCAAGAGCTTTAGCCTTTTAATAAAGACTGATCTTTGAAACTCCTGCAATAAAGTATATTGTTGCTATAGAAACAGGAGTGGTAACAACAGCCGTTGGAATCCAAGTTGGTTTCCGAATTCAATCATTTAGTAAGACAAGCGCAACTGTCTGTCATGAATAAAGCAATCATGTACTTGAAGTAACGGGTTTCTTAGCAAGACTAACTTCAGGCAATGCCAGGAATGTTGCCAGAGTAAAGAAGATTACAGTTGCTAAGACAGATTTATCCACAAGATTCAGCAGCGAGTGCATTCCTAACCTAAATATAAGTGGCACAGAAAGTGGGTAGTCGAACTTACAGTAAATTGAATTTAAATCCTCTCGCTATCTGGTATGTTTTATGTATATCCGTTCGCGTTGTTTTAACTGGGAGTCTCTGGTTTAGTAGAGGATTTTCAGTTACATTATTGCATTATCTAGAAGCAAATGTTAGGAAATATGCAGTGGGTTTGTTTATTGAAACAAGCAGTTAGTCAGATCGTTTTAACTAATTCTTGGTGACCAAGGTTGGGCTATAGTAGTTAAGGGCATCCACAAGCTCGTTAGGTCGACCATATTACAGAACTTCTGGGAATCACCTGGATGAGGGATGAGGTGCTGGGAATAGAAAGAAAAGAAGACACATGAGCCCTTACCTAACAGCGTGGTATCCAGATTGATATGCTGATGATTTCTCTTAAAGCCAGCCTTAAATTCGGACACCCTATCTCAATGGGTTAACATTTCTTCAATCTACAAAGTACCTTTAACAATATGTTTGTACGTTATACGCCTTCTCACATCGATGTAACGAGTTTAGTGACACACATTACAACAACAGCCAACGATCGATATCACTTGTATCAAAAGCTTTGTTTTAATCGGATTTCGAGCTTTCTATCTAGTGCCCGGCATTGTTTCCGATAGGAAATCCTGCTTTACTTGGCATTGTTTCCGATAGGAAATCCTGATTTGATTAAAGAATTGTCAATCATATAGCCAATCGTAGAAATAGAGAGATCATTATTTTGCTGCCAACGATAAAGTAATGGGTAAAAACATTATTACAATTCTGAATAACTACCTAAACAAAGCTCCGGACCCACGTTGGGCGCCAACTCATCTTGCGTGTTGCAATAATTAAACGTCAAACTGGCACGAATCGACATAAAATAGATTCTCTATTTGATGGCTTTACCGATTCTATTATAAACGGTTGATTTAACAGAGCTCGTACTCCGTGAAATACTAAGCTTGATTCGGCTTTTGTGATTAGTTAGGATATAAATAGAAACGTGTAGGATTGCCGAAATACATAGGTCTAGTCGAACCTAATTTATCGAACAAATTTGATCATAAACTACATTGATTAATTCGTTTACCGTATTATCTAACTTAACTATTAATCATTCGCTGATGAAAATACAAGTAACTAACTACCCTCCCTACACGGTTTTGGATGCGTGGCAAAGCGTATGTATAAGAATAGAATAGAATACCTATTCTTCATTATGTACACCATATAAGTAAAAGCAACAATCCATTTAAGCTCTAAATGTCATCTTAAACAGACATAATCATATTTCAGCCAATCTACACAATGGTTTAAGCTGTGAACCCATCGCGGTGCATGCTGTGAACCCACCGCGGTGCACGCTAAGCACGGTCACACGGCGTATTTTAGCTGCATGAGTTCATTGGCATGGCGTTGACAGCGTTGAGCTACGTGGGCGCCACATTCGAGCAATCACGTGTGTGCCAATGACGTCAATTGATACGTTGCGTGTACGTGCGTTGCAGTGAAAACAATCCAATACATGCACGGCAAAGCCTCACACACATGCGTAGCCTCTCCGTGCGTTGCGGTGGGTTTCAAATGAATCATCCAAACAATGAATACACCTAAGTCTAACACAGTCTTACACCGTCATTTGGCCGTATGAAAATCTGGTACCTAGCTAGTTTTTGAGCTGTCGTGTTCAAACAGACAGACCCAACGGGGATACTTTGTTTAAAAATATGTGGATGATAGTCATACTATGAAATCAAAATCCAGTCACCGAAAATTGAATGACTACAAGCCCATCAGTAATAAATAATGGCGTCAAATCGACACAAACAAAAAAAATAGTACCCGCCATTTTGCCGGTCCCGTGCTGGGCGCCAATTCATCTTACCCGATGCAATAATTAAATGTCAAACCGGTACGCATCGATGGACAAATTGTTTCGCCTTCACAACTGCACGGTGGCATTTGACATCGTTTTTCCTATATTAATTACCTGTCACATTTTATTATTGAGTGTGAAAACTATGCTCTTTTATGAGGCTTTCCGTTAATTAACTTTTAATTTATTGGCTCGCAATACGGATGTGGTGCGTTAACACTTTTCGTGATCGCTGTTTTAAAGTTACGTAAGGGCTGTGAAATAGCTCGTGTACATAATAATATTATATTTTGGAATGGATTTTCCAGTCAATCATTGTGGTATGTAGGTGTGTTATTTTGGACTATTCTTTTTCAGGCTGAATTATGGAGGTCAAATGAGAGCAGTTCCATGTAAAATACTGGTCCTCAAAAAATAGAAGGGCAAATTAAAGGCTAGGAACATCATTCTTTTACAAAGCAAGTACTGCAATTTTTTGTGAGTTATCATTTCTAGTATATTCTATAAACTATAACAAAGGTGGGTAGTGCGATATTATTTCATAAAGGTATTCTATTTCTGCAGTGGAGTGGGTATCGAGTGAACAGACTATGCACATGGCGCATCAGGTTTATGTATTGATCGATATCTTATTTATAGACTAGGAACTTCCATGCTTTGAAGATTATTGCGTAGGTCTCTATCTAGAGGTTTATTTGGACAAATATCGGTGGCTATATTTAGATGTATTGTTTCCTGGAATGTCTAACACATAATCTGGTGATCAATACTTGAATTTTCTCTGTCATCATTATTAGCTTGCCCTTATCCCAATATATTTGGTGTTGGGGCGCAAGATCTTTTTATTTCCATATCTCACTACGAATTACTTTATTGATTAGCCATTGTCTATTACCCCCTTTCTAGCCACATAATTATCAATATAAAACATTTTCATGCTGGCATTGTTCATCCATATAAACCGAATTATTCTGTCAATTATTATTTGTTTTGTTTATTCTCTAGATTGACTGTTTTGCTTGTTCTAATCATTCGAAGGCGTAGAAAATTGTAATTGGCATTATTCTCGCTGGCGGCTTACATTCAGACATTATCTAGTAATAGTTAACCCGAGTAAGATATTATCTGTTGTAACATGATCAAGCTTGTGTGTCTGATGTTTAAGAGTCAAATCCATGCAGAATAACTTGATGTCTCAACTCTGACAACTTACACAACCAAAATTTATATTTAAAATAAACTTAAAATAAAATTATAAACTATAAAAAAATTATTAATATAGAAATTTTTTAAATAGTTTTTTTTTTATATTAAAATATTAGGGTTTAAAATTTTATTATTATAATTTAATTTTTTTTTAGTATAACCGTTCTCCGACAGTCGTTTCTCCTTTGGACTGATCACCGACAGGACGTTTCGTTTTTAAGAGATTCGTCGATAGAACGTTTCACCTATGGACGTTTCGACGACAGAATGGTTCGTATTCGTTTGTTTCGACGACGGGACTTTTCAACTATGGAATACTTATTCGCCGACAGACCGATTCACTCTTCTGTTTTCGCCGATGGAACATTATTCCGACGCACAGTTCGCCGACCCGATAACGTTCATCAAAATTTTACCAACTAGTAGGCACTTTTACCAATTTTTATATACTTAGTCAAATATTTCAGTTTGAATAACACATTTTACGCAAAATAAAATAAGGCAAATATTTAGTATCGTCAGTTTTCAATTTACCATTTGTATTCAGCTTTTTTTTTAGGTTTTTTTTTCATATTTCTTTCTATATAATTTAGTCATTTAGTAGCGTAGGAGGTCACGGTTCTAACCTAAACTAACCTAACCATTTTTCTTTTATTAATTAACCCTTTATATCTTTAACTTATTTTTGCTTTTTTATTTTTTGTCTCAGGGAGGTTGTTAGTAGCTTTTTGGTGATTTTGTAGTTAAATAGTTAAAAGCCATGTCAAAACAATTGTAGAGAAATCGGTATGTCGGCAAATATTCCATATCTAGTTGAAAAGTCCTGTCGTCGAAACAAACGAATGCGAACCATTCTGTCGGCGAAACGTCCATAGGTGAAACGTTCTATCGACGAATCTATTATACTTAAACGAAACGTCCTGTCGGTGATCAGTCCAAAGGAGAAACGACTGTCGGAGAACGGTTGCAGAATCACCGTGATGCACTGTTGTTTGAAGTAATTGTCTTAAAGCTTTGATTGCTATTATTTCTGCTTTAAAGGCTGTTATTATTATCACAGAATAAGCATTAATTTTACAATTGCTAACAACATGACAGAAGCCAGCTAAAAACAGTACAGTTGTAACACCTGTAGCTGCATCTCTTTATGCGACATTTGCTAAGTAATCTACAGATACAACTACCAATGCTCCCAATTTACAATCGGCACATATGTCAAACCGTCAAACCCTAGAACGCTTCCTCGTAAGTAAATTGCACAACAAACGCGACGTTATTTAGAATGCATTAGGGTTAATGTATGCGCTATCGGATGGCGATGCATTATGTTCACGAGGGATATCCGGGTGTAGATCATTTTGAATATCTTTAGAATACAATATGGTGGTGCGGTTACTTGGTTTTACGGAGATAGGTACTTTTATTGGGTCGATGTTCGAGTACCTTTATAGATGGCTTATTGTCTGTTTATAATAACAACAGCTGATGCCCGCGGCTTCACTCGCTTGACAAATTATATGCTAAAACCTTCCACGAAAACCACTCTATCCATTGGTGAAAACAGATTGAAAATCGGTGCAGTAGTTTTGAGTTTATCGCGAACAGAAAATACATGTAGTGATAGTGATATATTATATTGAAGTGGCAGTCAAAAACTGTTGTACCAACCAGAATCACCTAGGTAGCGATTCGATTATAAATCATTCGCATTAAAATCTATCACATTCCGTCGAAAAATCTCTGAAAATTAATTTTAATTTGTTACTTGGTTTTGAAATTAATTGTAACTGTGATTTTATTTTTTTGTGGCATTTAAATGGGGTGAATAACTTTCTGGTGGTAAATGATCAGCGCTGCCTATGTACGCCTAGAATACGATAGGTATGTTGCAATTTTATCTATACTAATATTATAAAGAGGTAAAATTTGTTTGTAAGTTTGTAAGTTTGTATGTTTGTAAGTTTGTATGTTTGTAAGTTTGTATGTAGGGGGTAATCTCGGGAACTACTGGTCCGATTTGAAAAATTCTTTCAGTATTAAATAGCCCATGTATCGAGGAAGGATATAGGCTACATATCATCACGCTAAGACTAAAAGGAGCCGAGCATTAGTGGAAAATGTGACGCAGACGAAGTTGCGTGGGTCAGCTAGTAGAATATAATCTGGAGGCTGACGCAGGAGTTTAAGTTACTTTGAGTACAACTACACAATTAAAAAAACAATAAACAAATTATACAAGATATTCTCCAGAGGGGAGAGCAACGCTTCTTGTTGGCAGAAAACAAAGAGCTTTACTGCAGTAAAGCATATTATATCAAATCATACTCCCAAATCACTCAGACAACGGATCCTATGTTCAATTTGCTATGAATAATGACCGTCAGTTAACTCAGCCTTTGAAAATTGTTTCACAATAAATTACCAATATGTCAGCCCTTTCAAACATAAATAACTCTGAACACGACAATCCATTTGAGCGTCACACAATTCTAACACGTTTTATGAAAAGTGTAGAATATCAAACGATTACATTTACAATCAGAAAGCCGTTACTGTCAGTCAGGACTGACGTGAACATCAAACGGGTACTGAAACAGATTTACTTGACAATGGATATAGAATTTGAAACTGGGTTGGTGAACTTCTAGTTATGATTGGATGGTGACACAGTTTACTGGGATGGCAACAAATTCGTGATTCGATCTTGCACACCATCTATTAGTAGTAGTGACCAGTATTTTCAAGAGAGCTGTTGGCTTCCCTTCACTGCTTCGTTGTTTTTTGTAGCCTTTTGTCCGAATCAAAGACCAAAACATTACTGAGTTTCTCCTTCAGGACAGTAGTATCCCGGTGTCTGTATTTGGGCCCTGTTAACGGCAATAGGCTTGTTTACTGAAAAAATCTGATTCGTCCATCAGTTAGATTATCAAAAAATATTTGAACCGTATTTTTTCTTTTGTTACGGGAACCAAAGTTGACGAAGTTACGACACTTTTAAAATTCTCAATTTGTCACGCCGTGGCATAATTTTTAGCGGGTAGTGACGTCACGAGCCCCCACTCCCGAGTTTTGATGCGTTTTATCTTTGTAAATATTCACTGATTTACAAAAACAAGAAATAAGAGTCCATTATTTTTCAATGCTCTAACTGACCGACTAAATAGTTTTGCAATTTGTGGATGATGGAAACTAGCCTATTGTTTCGCCCCCGCTTGATAAGTCGTAAACCTAATTTACATTACACTTCCTGAGACAAAAAAAAACGGTTGGCTATGATGTAGGCCTGGACCTCGACATGATACTCATCATCATCATATTAGCCGAAGCACGTTCACTGCTGAACAAAGGCCTCCCTAAGCATCACCGCAACGACCAGTCTTGTGCGTCGCCTGTCGTCACCAGGTCAGGACATGATAGTAATTTCGGCAATGTCTACTGATCAATAAAAACTAAATAAAATTCGCAAAAGTTTACACACAAAGTTCATTATTTTTATTAAGTTTATTATTTTGACCTTTGTTAGCGCTGACATTGGCTTTGAATGTGGAGACTCCAAATATCGGTACTTATCGACCGGATTTGGTCGGTAAGCGATTGTTAACTATTGCAGGCATGGGACAGCTCATTTAATTCGTATCAAGTCAGGACACAGTGACTATTACTTTAAATATATCTGCCAAAATGTGTAATTTTACTAAATACATACCCTGTCTGCCGTTTTCGGAAATAAAGGCGTTATATTTATACTATAATATTATAAAGCTGAAGGGTTTGTTTGTTTGGTTGTTGAACGCGCTAATCTCAAGAACTAGTGGTTTGACTAGAACAATTCTTTGAGAGTTGGATAATCCATATATCGAGTAGGGCTATACTAATTTGTAAATTTCTTCCGTTACTGTGTGAGTCAAAGACTAATAGACAACGACAACTAATAGACAACGTACAGCCGAAAGTATTTCCCGAAAGTCCTAGTTATATTACACGCCTAAGTAGTGAAAACAGGGTTGCTGAACCTTCTGTGCGGATACTATGATCGGACCGTGATTCGTGACGGAATATTTTTGGCACGGTACTGAATTGATTGAGGTTTTAAATCAACATATTTTGGCACTGTGTATTTTGTTTAAATGGCATGTGTAAAAAACGCTTTAGTGTACTAACACGAGCCTAAATAAATGTCAGGAATAAAATACTATTAGATGTTTTAGTATGATAAAGCTTTTTCTTTCGTCGATATGGTATGTTTTTTTACTGTTGATAGGCATACGTTTGAACACTATCTCACCTGATGGTAAGCGATGATGTGGTCTAAGATAGAGCACGCTGGCCTAGAAGTAAACTATAACACTTGACTTGAAAAACTCCCAGGTTGTAGCTACCAGGAAGGTAGCTACAACCTGGGAGTCTGGGAGAACACAGACTCCGGCAGGAAATTCCACTCCTTTTTGTTATTTTTATTACTAGCTGATGCACGCGTCTTCGCCCGCTTGACAAATTATATATCTACTAAAACCTACCTCGAGAACCACTCCATCCATCGGTGAAAACAGCATGAAAATCGGTGCAGTAGTTTTTGAGTTTATCGCGAACAGACAGATAGACAGACATACGCGGCGGAGGACTTGGTTAAATAATATTTAGTGATTAAGTAAGTAATAGATTTGTAAATAACATTGTATGACTAGACAGATTTGTAAATACTGCCAGACAACTGTTGGATGTACTGAAAGAACTTGAAACAAAACAGTGTCTGCTAAATCAATGAAGTAAAAAGTGAAATAGATTTTATCTACAGAGTGACGATGAACTAATTGGCATTCTTTCAGATGGCTCTTTCTGGATAAGCTCACTCCATCGTAGACTTTGTCTCTGAATTCTCTGACCAAGACTAGAGTCAAGAGCAACACAAATAAAAAAAAGATGGCCAAAGAATTCATAGACAAACTTTCACAGTGAGACAAAATCAGCTGAACTTTCTTACATCCATAAATTTTGCAAATACAAATTATTAGTTTTTCTACTGCTAGGAAGCCAGAAAAAAAAAGAAGTGGAAACTAAATCAATCACATACGAGTTATTTTTGTTTAACAAATTATTTCTTTATTTTTCTTCTTTAAACATCTATCGTATTTATTATTATTTTTTTTTACTTTCTCGGGTCCCTGGAGACCCGGTCCTTTGGTAGGCGTACGAGGGGCCGAAACCAACTCGCAGAGGCCCCTTTAGAAATTTCAAATGTAATTGGGCACCAACCTGCGATTATCCCTGTATGCACTGTGAAATTATTCCCAAGGACAATCCCCGGTTGGAGCAAGACTATTGCAGAATATGGAAACAAAAGATGAAACGCTATGGGTTTGGGCGGTTTAGTGGTCTGATAATCGTTTATTATAGAAGAACTATTAGCCCCTGCCTGACCACTAACAATATACACGGCTTTTAAATGGCAGGGGGTGACTTGCACACTCAATGAATGGGCCCCCGAAAACGGTCGCTAGCACGAAGTGACGTAGCGCCAAGGTAAGGCAACAAAGCCTGAGGTGTTAGAGGAGTGGAGAGGTATACCACGGCTATCAGGACAATTCCGGGAGTGCGGTCAAGATCCCTACCAGCATCTTACTGGAATAAACATCCTTCTCCCGAGCACGTGTGCTCTAGCGAATCTCCACTCAGACCGGCCAATTAAGGCAAGAAAGAGGTGGGAGCTCTGTTCCTCGTCAGTTTTCAGTCTGGCCAGCCAATAAAGGCAAGCCGTAGATGAGGAACAAGACTTCTCCCGGGAGATAAGGTTCGTGGGGTCGCTACTGCCCAACAGTTCGCCACACAGTTTTGTGGCACAGTCTTGCGGATTGTATCTCTCTTTGTCTGGCTTCTCACCTAAGGTCTATCGGGACGCGCAAGCCCCACCACGACGTCAACGTAGAGATACTGCGGTTATTTATTTATTTATTATATACATTATTGTACACCAAAAATTAAATACAAAAGGAAACTTAAAACTAAAATACATACAATGGGCGGCCTTATCGCATTTGGCGATCTCTTCTAGGCAACCTGGCCATTTGTACCATGTAGGCATTGATATTTAAATATAAATCAATGCATGTAGGTTATTATTTTATCAGACAGGCACTATGGTTGATAACCTGTATTCATGAATTAACTACCCTCATCAAAACGTTCGACAACCCTGACCAGTAACAGCAGTTGTGTGCATTGTACATTAGCGTCGACATATCACGCGACGCGTCCAACGTTGACCCTAAACTGTAGACCGTCAAATTAAGGGTATTATGACAAATTGACGGCCGTTCTGATGATCTTGTAACTTAGATTTACTATTGTGTGATGATGATTTAATGTTTGACTGGTAGAAAGTGAGTACAATAGGCTTGTTTACTGAAAAAATCTAATTAGTCCGTCAGTTAAATTATCAAAAAGTATTTGACCCGTATTTTTTCTTTTGTTACGGGAACCAAAATTGACGAAGTTACGACACTTATAAAATTCTCAACATGTTACGCCGTGGCATAATTTTTAGCGGGTAGTGACGTCACGAGCCCCCACTCCCGAGTTTTGATGCGTTTTATCTTTCGTCAATATTCATTGATTTACAAAAACATAAAACACGTGTCCATTATTTTTCAATACTCTAACTGACGGACTAAATAGTTTTGCAATTTGTGGATGATGGAAACTAGCCTATTGTGTGCGTAAAGAATTAAATAAAAAAAGATGACACTGGTGGCGTGATACTGGAATACAGCAGTAGGTATCTTGAATGGTTTCAAATTAAATAAAAAAAGATGACACTGGTGGCGTGATACTGGAATACAGCAGTAGGTATCTTGAATGGTTTCAAATTAAATAAAAAAAGATGACACTGGTGGCGTGATACTGGAATACAGCAGTAGGTATCTTGAATGGTTTCAAATTAAATAAAAAAAGATGACACTGGTGGCGTGATACTGGAATACAGCAGTAGGTATCTTGAATGGTTTCAAATTAAATAAAAAAAGATGACACTGGTGGCGTGATACTGGAATACAGCAGTAGGTATCTTGAATGGTTTCAAATTAAATAAAAAAAGATGACACTGGTGGCGTGATACTGGAATACAGCAGTAGGTATCTTGAATGGTTTCAAATAAAAAGACTGGCCAAGTGCGAGTCGGACTCTCACACGAAGGATTCCGAATCATAAACCTTATTTGTTGTTATAAAAATACACAATCGGTGAAAATTTCAACAGTCAGTGTCTGCCTATTACGGTTATTGAGATACAGCCCACTGACAGACAGACGGACGGAGAGCGGAGGCTTAGCTATAGGGTTCCGTTGTTGGTGGTGGTTGGTGGCTTTTATTTTAGTTTAATCACAATCATCACAGATTTAATACCACTTTTATCTACAGTTACTTTAGCACACGTTGGTAGGTACCGAAATAAAGGAGGGAGAAATTTCAACACCGTTTCCCGGCACTATTTTCAGGCACAAAAGAACGTAACAAAATAAACGTTCCAACTTCGAAAAATACCGTTAAACCAAAGCCTTTGTAACACTGCACACATGCAACCTAGCTACAAGATTGGTCGTCCATAATCCAATAGGGTGTCCCGATTTGAATTTCGATCGGATTCGTGTTCTAAATTTAAATCTCGTTCGGATCACGTACGGTACGTGAGGGCGCAACAGACTTTCTGGTGTAAGTTGATGGGTAGTTGTCTGTTTACTCTACTTTCCGGAGGGTAGTCAGAGATTTTATCCAAAACATTGTTCAGGATGGAACTTGTTGCTATGTTAGGGAAACAAGGCGGTTATCAAGATGGCCCATTACTGCGTCACATTTTGTGTTGTTATTCCTCGTAATAACTTTAAGGGTCGAAACCCTACTTGGCACAGCTGTCAGAATTATAATTTATAGTTCCGTCAATTACTAAAGTTTCATGGCAGTTCGTGCACGAATGGGTAGCAAAGCTCTTGCAAAAGATGTGTTTTAAATTTTAGATAAAACAGATAATCGCGGGTCGAATTCGACAACCATACACAGCAGTGGTTCACGATTGCCTAAAACCGGGTGAAATTAATGAAATTATAAAAAAATTTTTAAATAAAAATAAAAAACATTATGAGTCAACAACAACCCAGGACTGATTGTCCTGGTGCCTCAAAATTAGAAGAGCCGACTCTATATAAAGTGGGGAGAGCGAAAAAGAAAAATATACAAGTCCATCTCTTCATTACTCCTTGACCTAAAACCCCGCAACAGCATATTACGAAGCAACTGCATTAAACCAACACAATCCATCAAAATCTACCCCTTCACTCATTCGAACCTCAAAAAACTCAAAATAAACTCTATTTAATACACTAGCTAACTGAAACCCGGTGTACTACCCGGCTTAAAACAACTTAACGCGGACTTAAAAGTCACGTCAACCGCGCCCGCGCCGCTCGCCTACTTTGGCCGAACGCCCAGTTTAAAAGTTATTGTAACGTTTGAATTAACTTTTTAAAATTGAGATAATTAGTTGGTGAGAAGGTTGTAATCTGAATCCGAAGTTGGTAGTCTCAAAAAAGTGTAATTTTTGTGTGGTGTTCTTATTTTTAACAGACTTCCCAAAAAGGAGGAGGGGTTATCAATTCGGTTGTATGTTTTTTTTTTTTATGTTTGTTACCTCATAACTCCGACAATTATGAACCGATTTGAAAACCGAGAAAAATTCTTGTTTTATCTGAAAGGATATACTTGCAGATTGGTCCCATTTAAATTTTATGAAAATCGGTTACGAACTTTGGATTTTAAATCGAAATAGCTGGAATTTGTCTACTTGGATGACAGTTTTATGTCATCCAAGTAATCGAAATTGCGTATTTTGCGTTTCTGCGATTTTGCAGTGGTGTTGTTAGGTGTGGGGTACCACTAAAAAGTGAAAAATAGAAAACTTTTTACAAAAAAATACAACCAACTTCAAAAAAAAAACACTACAAAGTAAAAAATAACTTCAATTTTGAAAGTCGGTGTCAAAATACGAAGAAACTAACAAAAACACCGACTTTCAAAATTAAAGTTATTTTTTACTTTGTAGTCTTTTTTTTTAAGTCGGTTGTATTTTTTTTTCTATACAACATCATGTACGGTAAGCAAAACATCAGGAGGGCTAAAACGCCACTTTAGGAGATTCACATCAGAATCATGATATAAATCACACAAAAATCTGTCAAATTTAATTATCATCTTTATCGCTAATTCATCAAGGTTGATTGGGAAAATGTGACAGTAACGGGTAGCGTGATTTGTTTTCTGATTCTGTTAAAAAGGCCTTTTAGACCCGCTCTTTTCAGACTTGGTCTATTCCCACTTATTCTCGGTATCTGGAGTACGGTCCCGTCCCAATAGTAACTATAATTAAGTTGGAATGTATGTGGGTACTTCATGAGTTGCGTGCGTATTAGCCAACCATGGCCTAAATAAAATAGGCTAGATTCCATCATCCGCAAAAGCAAAACTATTTAGTCCGTCAGTTAAAAATTGAATTTTTAATTCTTCAAAGAAATAAATATATTTCTTATTTTAATTTTTTTTTTAGAGTTTTGAAAAATAATGGACACGTATTTTTTGTTTTTGTAAATCAATGAATATTGACAAAGATAAAACGCATCAAAACTCGGGAGTGGGGGCTCGTGACGTCACGACTCACTAAAAATTATGCGAAGGTGTGACGTATTGAGAATTTTAAAAGCGTCGTAACTTCGTCAATTTTGGTTCCCGTAACAAAAGAAAAAACACGGTTCAAATATTTTTTGATAATCTAACTGACGGACTAATTAGATTTTTTCAGGACACAAGCCGCTTATTGGAAGTCATGAATTGCGAGTAAAAGGAATAGGTACTAGTAGCAATGACTAACATTGTTCCAGATATACAGGTACTTTTAATGCACCTCATATGTCCATTAATAAGTATATGTCACCAAAAAATGGCGAACTCCGTAAGATTGTAAAATATAGCGTGAAATTGTAAACTTTTTTTTTTTTAATAAGACTCGGATATTATTTGAAACGATTGAATTGGATTTATTATGTACTAAACGATTTTTTCATTAAATATCGAGAAATTATAAGCGAATCAAGATTTCTTACAATCTTACGGAATCTGCCATTTTCCGGAGATATACCTATATATTCTAAAAGAGTATAGGTAAAAAAACAACCCATTTAGCAACTGATCCATATTGCAATTATTTTAATCTCAGATCATTTTAATATTAACTTACTACCAGTCAATTCCGGTTTCAGAACTGAACCACAAAAGGACTCAAGGATGGCGACATTCAACTTTTACTAAGCAGTTTAAATCCCCAGCACTTAACGGATCTATTTAATCCTATTTATTTAACTGGTGTACGGTTGCAGTTAACCGATACTTAGGTACGTTTTTCGGTAACTTGAGTTGATCCGGTTTGGGATTCCTCCCTGAAAAACATTGTTTTCCACAATATAACGGGCCTCTAAAACACTTTTACGTGACTGTGTATGTACCTCGAGTTTAGACCAATTTTCCAACAGGGGGGTTCAAGGCTGATTGTGCTGATTTCTGAGCAGATAAAAATCATGAATTCTTTTCAAAACTTATTTTGATGGAGGAGTGTAAATTCGGTGTCTATGTCTTCCTTATAATATGTACGGGACAACTATAAATGATGACATGTGATAGAGTTGATAATAATAGATTTAGTGCTACAGCTAATTGATACACTGATAAATTATATTAGAATGATACAACGTAATGCTACGACATTATGATAATGAGTACACGCGGCGAAGACCGAACGCTAACTAAATTACATAAATTAGTATATTGCGCACGCGATATAAAACTGCTTATTTAACGTAAAAAGATATGAATTGTACGGGTGGACCATACACTATATGTGTTGTATTTATTTATTTTTCATCGCGATCGGCTATCATCTGACCACAATCTCACCTGATGGAAAGCAATGATGTGGTCGAAAATTGAGCACGCTTGTCTAGACGTTACCTATTCACTCTTGACTTAAAGACTCCCAGATCGTGGTCCCACGTGGTTGTTGTTTGCAGTCTTTGTACGCAGAAGCGCGCATACCTAGAAGCGTTTGATTGTCTTCAATATTGAATTAAGCCTTCTTTCGTCTGTAACTTAAAAAAAAAGTCGTCTTGTGCTTGCCTGAAACCATACGGATCGTTCTCCCAGTCTCCGTAATCCCCAAATCAAACTAAATCGAAACTGTAGCCACTAGCCACACAGAAACTCTGTGAAGTGTAACTAAAACTTTGATCTACCCGCAACTTTCGGTCCATTCCTCACTATTGGGACGCCATGGACAGAAGATAAGTTACAGAAGGCCAGTTTATAGGGAACGGAGTACACTGTGCGATCTGTCTTGCAAATTCGGAATATGCCTAATGAATCTGTACGAATATTATAAAGCTGAAGAGTTTGTTTGTTTGCTTAAACGCGCCAATTGCAGGAACTAATGACTGGTCAGATTTGAAAAATTCTTTCAGTGTTAGATAGCTCATTTATAGAGGAAGACTATAGGCTATATATCATCACGCTTAGACAAAAAGGAGCGGAGCATTAATAGAAAATATGACGCAGACGAAGTTGCGCGGGTCAGCTAATTGATATTGACACTTCTGTGCTGCTACGCAGTAACTGAACACAGACAGAAAGACAGTTGAATCGTTTTTCCGGGACTCGTTCGTTTCTCGGGGGCTTCATTGACCGTTTTTCCTGTTGTCGCCACTGTTGATTCTGGCTTTCAGGAGTTGCAGTGGTTGGGAATCTGTGGCGGGCACGCGTAACTGCACGCTCACGAGACACGTTGAGCGGAAACAGTCACACGCAGACGCGAACGTACGACGATATCAAACAAATGCCGGTCGTCGCGAGTGCGCGCTGTACGTGAACCCTGCCTTTTTGTGCGTGCGTTTTCGCATGTTGCATAGAATCGACCTTTTGATCCTCACAATTTTATGGTATGGATCTCACGGAGTCTCAGGCGCATCATAAGGGTTATTGGTTGAGAAAGTATTTAGAATCGTGCAATTGTTAGTGTATCTTAATTTGTATGGAATAACAAGTATAGTTTTTATAGCCTGATAATGAAAGTCCGGTAAATTACAAGCAGGCCAATATCAAATTTCAATGAAAAGTTGTCGGTTAAGATGCAGCATACAACTCTGTAGGAAAATCCCGATTTAAGATACCTACAGCCCGATGACAGACAGATGGATAGCAGAGGCTAAGAATTAGGGTAAGTCAGATGTCAAAAATAGGACCAGACGAAAAAAATAAATTAAACCTTTACTGTAAAACGTGCCAGCACGTCATGCTACAACAATCTGTCAAATTTCTGTGTTAGATTTACAACTTTATTACTACCAACATTAAGTTCAATTTTAATTAGAAAATATGACAGTTACGGGGACCTGCATTATCCCAAAGTAAAACTAAATAGCAACTGTAGTTATAATAGTTAGTGAAAGTTCGGGACTGGTAAAACTTTCGGTCTACCGGACGGATGCTTCAAATAGCGACACTGTCGGTTCGGATCGTGAGACATTGCAATGGAAGGGTTGGACTGTTACGAATAGTTTAAACTTTAATGATTTGTACAAGTTCAACTTCATTGTATTCATAAAATGGATGATGCAAAATTAAAATATGTCCCTCTCAGCGTATTGATGGCAAATATTGTTATCTAAGAAAAGAAGAAAGAATTAGCGAGATCGGCCCAGCCGTTCACGCGTGATGCCGTCCGTGACCAAGGGAAATAGGAAACTAGCGTCTGCCAGCGGCTTCGCCCGTGTGATCCCTAGGGAACATACTTCCGGGATATATTATAGCTTATGTGTAAAATAGACTCTAATCTACCTCTGTGCCAAGAGGCTCATCGGCGACGAAAAACTGGTGGATGCCAAGCTTCACAGCTTGGCTCATCGCCGCAAGGTTGCCTGTTTGTCGGTCTTCTACAGATTGTACTTCGGTGAGTGTGCCCAAGAACTCCACGACCTCATTCCACCGGCCCCCTTCTACCATCGCACATCCAGACGTACTGCAACTTACCATCCCTACCTTGTTGCTATTCCAAGAATTCGCACTAAGCGATTCCAAACGTCTTTCATAATGCGGACAGCAAAGGAGTGGAACTCTCTGCCTGCGTCTGTGTTTCCGAACGCTTACAACCCTAATCTCTTCAAAGTAAGAGTAAACAGGCTTCTTCTGGGTAAGCTCGCTCCATCGTAGACTTTGTCTCTGTCATTTCTGACCAAGACTAAGGTCAAGAGCAAAGCCATCTCAAAAAAAAAAATTCATGAAGATCCTTTCGGGCGTTGGGACGTGAAAGAGTAACAAATCCATCCTCACAAACTATCGCATTTATAATATTACTAGCTTCTGCCCGCGACTTCGATCGCGTGAAGTTTTGATACCGCAACGCATCGCCTCTTCGTGCTATACCTTTTTTCGACTTGCTAAACTTGTGATAGTTCGGCTAGACGGCTAATATGCATAGGATTATGGGATTAATACCATGTTAGTGAAAAGTTCCTCGCAAATAATGCAATAAATTATTTTAGAACAAATTTGATTTCCATAAAAAGGGTTATAGTGAGTTAACCTTAAGGGATAGACATGCTGTCGAGGACTTTTTTTGGAAGTAAAAAGGGAATAGATAAAGAGGAATAATTTAGTAATACTTGATTTTTGCGTAACTTAAACAGTTTACACAGCGCACGCAACGGAAGCTTTTTTCCCGCTTGCAACATTTCTTATTGTTGCTCCGCTCCTAATAGTCATAGCGTGATGTTATATGCCTATAGCCTTCCTCGATAAATGGGCTATCTAACACTGAAAGTTTTTTTCAAATCGGATCAGTAGTTCCTGAGATTAGCGCGTTCAACCAAACAAACAAACAAACTCTTCTGCTTTATAATATTAAGTATAGACTAGGATGGTAGGATTCCACATACACGTGACAATAGTCAAACATAACAAAATTACTAGTTTCCCTGTACATTTGGCAGGCTCTCGATGCCCAGACTACCAGGCGTATTGCATTGTCTTGGCACTAGTTCGTACCTGTTGGTCTTGGTTGGGTTAGCAAGTGATTTGGATGGTTTAAGGGCTTTGCCTTGTGCCAAGTGGAAGTAAAAGTCGAGCTGTGAGTTCGATTAATTAATTTAAAGAGTTTTATTAGCTAGGACACCAGAGTCAGGGATATTATGAAGTACTGACACTTCGCTCGTGACTTCGTCTGCGCAGATTCTTTGTACAGATTTAGTAGAAATCATTTTTTACCTTTTCCAAGGTTGAATTTCCAGAAATCCCTTCTAAATGCTCACGTACATCACAAAAGCAATCTTTGTATTTTCTTAATGTTTCTAGTCCAAACTCCGATGCTCCCAAAAAGTTATTATTTTGTTAGTACAAGCAACTTCGACACCAAGTTTTCGGGGACAAAATTTCTATATTTTATATTTTTTTATTTGAGATTGGTTTGCTGTTGACTGTAATGTAGGTTAGAGATGACAGACACAAAATCGACTATGGAGTGAGCTTACCCAGAAGAAGCCTGTTCACTCGTCAAATCATTGCAAATCAGCTCTAGTACAACCCATATCAAGGAACGCCATCAATTAACAGCCACCCTGTGGAGGGAAGTGATTCTAGGACATGTTCGATTTTCCTCTCGATATATGTCTCAGACAACAGAGGATGCTCTATCTCCGATTCTCGTCATCCAGGTCATCATTGTACAATATGCACTGTTATTAAATCTTTATGACCACATAAATAATGGAGGTATGTTCATTAAAGTGTCGTGGACTGCTAACAGCTCGCTACTGAAACATTGTTGCTTTTAATTAAATGGATACCTTGTTCATGTTGTGAGAGGAAAACATCAGTACAAAATAATAATAGTCCTTTAGTGGTTTCGGCTATGGCAGCTAATCTTAATGCCGCGGACACGAACTCAGCGCGGCAGCGGGCAAGGTGCGGCGGCGCGGGTAGCGGCGTCGCAGATTCGTTCACGAAGCAAGTGGGTCGATCGCACGGCGTTAGAGCAGCACGCGTAGTATTGTATTATGAAAAGTCGCGCCGCTCCCGTGCTGCTGTTATCGTGAACAGTTCCATATAAATCTATGCATTTGAACGCGCCGCGCCCGCTGAATTCGTGCCCGCGGCCTCACGGCGTAAATCAGAGCGGGAAATAGTAGGTACAGTACACAAGTGTGTGAGCAAAAAAGCACGTCTGATAGCTATTTTAAGATTATTATAAACTTACCAATAGGTACGCGTCGTGTAAACTTGTTATCAGAATTAAAGGAAACTGAGCACTTACCTGAAACAAAGAACAAAACATAAATTAGCAACATCCAACTATCCTTCCAAACTACCCTCTAAAAAAACAAACCAATGACAAATAACTCGATCACAAACACTTCATTCATTCACTCCAATATACACCCATTGGTCATCTATCAATTCATACGCGTTCTAAATTCGTAAACAAAAAGGCTAGTGCGCCACCTAGCGGCAGGAAATTGCAACATCGATCTGTCATGGACACTATAGCGCGGCATGATGAATTGCCGCCGGTATACGTCATGGAGGAATTGTATTGCATTGTCGGGTGAGCAGTGGACGAGGTATTGTTAGGTATGTTGAGGTATCGGAGATCGTGTGTAAGGTTGTGTCTGCATTTCAACTTGGAGGCGTAAAAAGAACTGTTTAAGGCGCGTCCCCGAGCAAAACGCAGCGCTAGCCGTTTTTTGTGCAGTTTTTTGGAGCTATCTACTCTTTATCCAAAAGAAACATCAACTAATAAAAAATACATTGAATTTCTACATAATCTTGGCTTCAAAATGGTAGATTTTATTTTTTATTATTAAGTATAATGTTTAAGTTATCTCCTAACAACGAAACCACAGAAATGAGAAAAAATTACTGAAAACATGCATCTTCTCGAAAACTAACGATTATTTTGATTTTGCACTTACACTAATGGATAGGCAATTTAATTATGAACATTTTGGTAGAAGTATTTTTTTCAAACGACCAAAATTAGATTTTATAACGATTTTATTCAACATTCTGAGCGTATTCGCTACTGTATCTCTTGCGCTGTTATTGAGGGAAAAAATGCTCAAGGTTATTTGCTCAGGGTACCGCCTTAAGAGAATGTTATATTGATGTTTACGGTTCCGTATCCAATAGGTAACCAACGGAATCCTATTACTAAACCACTGCACGTCCGTCTGTTCGTCTGTTTGTCAGCGGGAATCTCAAGAATCATAATAGGTAGACAGCTGAAATATTTTGCAGAGCGTAATTTTTATTGCAGCTATAACAAGAAATTATAAAAAGGGGGTTCCAGAACAAGAAATGTATTTTTCCTGTTTTTGGTACGGAACCCTTCGTGTGTTAATCCGACTCGCACTAGGCCGACTTTTAAAGTCGTAAAATGTACAGAAACAAATAGTTGTTTTGAACATGTTTTTTATTTGGCTATAGTTATTGTAACTTGGTTATATTGCAATTGTAATAAATCGTTGTTCTGATAGAATAATTATGTAAAAACTATACCTACTGCAGTGCAGAACACTCGAGAAAAGAAGTTTTATTAGAAAAACTTCTCGAAAACGTTTGAATAATTCCCCTATTCGTTACAAGTTAAGGTAAATATTTAAAAATTGAACTCAACATCGAACATAATCACGTACAAAGATACGAGTACGTACTCAAACAGTGCAATTACATTAGATATCTATTTGGTTTCTAAGGCTGTGTTTAGACAGTACCTACCAACCTGGTAAAATAACATCTCGCGTTTGAAGTTTTTGAACTCCTACTCTTCATAAACTTCATACTTGATGTATGAAGTTTATGAAGAGTAGGAGTTCAAAAACTGACAAAAGTGATAAATGTATTTTTTTTGTGTACTGTATTAATTACTTTGCGTACTACTTATTGTATAAATTCTAGTTCCTGAAACGTAACAAACAGATGTGTTGCTGGGGAGTTTAGTTCTCCACAGCTAAAACACTAGGACGTGGTGACGTGCGTTTTGGGGTACTGTCTTTTGTAAAACTTGACGTTCAAAAAGTGCTGGCTCTCTGCCTAATTTGAATAAATGACTTTTGAATTTGAACATTGACAGGACAATAGAAACGGATTTATTATACTAGACTACCATTTTTCCAATCAATCTGCCTAGGCTCAAAATATTATAAATACAGAAGTTCTTACCAAAACATTTGTTTTTCACGATGAGATTCAAAGGAAATCTTTTTCAATAAATTATGAGTTTAATATAATTCTCCAGAATGTCTCCATTCTAATTTCAACATTGTCTTTACCCTCGGCTCTCCTATCTATCCACGCCCTAAAACTCCCCAACTCTCCATTAACAAGATTAAAACAACATTTTAAAGGATTTCTCTTTGAACAAACATCTTGTAACATGTGCGATGAAATATTGTAGCATTCTGTCAGAATATGTTACTTGAGATATATCGTATGAACGTTTCAAACAGAACGTATTGAAATTTTATTATTATATTTATGGAGGGAGGTGGACTGGTTCTTAGGAAGGCTATTATGTTGATTATTTCGTGTGTAGACAGAGTACCTAAGATTCATATGTTATCAAATCTCATGAGTAATATATTATGCATCTATACTCCATTTGTTTAGGTAGGTAGTTAAAAACACTACAAATTAAAAAATAACTTTAATTTGGGAAGTCGGTGTTTTTGTTAGTTTCTTCGTATTTTGACACCGACTTCCGAAATTAAGGTTATTTTTTACTTTACAAAGCAATTAGCAAAATACGCAGTTTCGATTACTTGGATAACAAAAATCCACCAACCATCATCTAAGTAAACGAATTCCAGCTTTTTCGATATAAAATCCAAAATTCGTAACCGAATTTGATAAAATTTTATTAGGACTAATTGGGAAAAATCTAGAATTTTTCAAATCGGTTCATAATTGACGGAGTTATGAGGTAACAAGTATAAGAAAAAAAAAACATAACAACTCCTCCTTTTTGGGAAGTCGGTTAAAAATAATTTCATGATTGTTTACTAAACCTAATAAGTATTTTATTTGGAAATAAAAAAATCGCATGCATATTCCCTAATCCTCGCATGTTATGATTAATTCTGTGGTTCTTTGATGACAATTTGATAACTTAGATTTTTAGTATGGACCGTTTCAACAATATAACGTCAACTTAAAAAATAACAAAAACTCAATACTGATTACGTAATCACAGTCACTTAGTCGTGGCAAAATGGTCACAAAAAAGTGTAATCACTCTATAAAGCACTTATCACACTAATTATACGACCACAACATATAATTAAGCAAGCAAATCGCGTGTGTCTCGTAAATTATCCGCAGGACGCACATTAGCCGGCCGTCCGTCTATCCGCAGCGGAAACGCCGTGACGCGCGACAAACGCATAAATTTCGCGCGGTCTGAACACGCACTTAGGTTTCGTGTATAATGACGTCATTTTAAGGATATGCTGAATTTATTTTATGAAAATCGTTGTGAAGGTTATTGAATTCACTTAGTAAGTACTGAACACTGTCATCTTAAATATCAGAAAATGTTCTCATTTAAGTAAGCTTTCTGTTGTGACTGTGGTTGAAATTATCTGTAAAAAATTCAATTGTCTACCTACTACGGATTTTGAGATACAGCCCGCTGATACACAGACGGACGGACGGACAGCGGAAGCTTAGTAATAGTGTTCCGTTGGTTAGCCTGTGCGTACGGAACCCTAAAAAGGAGTAGAAGGATGAAAGAGTACATTATAAAGTAAAGAAAGTATGTGGGAATTCCGAATGGGAAATATACGTCACCATTAGATACTATTAACGACAAATTAACCTTTTGTTTTTGAGCACAACATAAGCATAGCTGTAAACAAAAGCAAGCAAAGGAGTGGAACTCTCTGCTTGCGTCAATGTTTCCGAACGCTTACAACCCTAATCTCATCAAAGTTAGAGTGAACAGGCTACTTCTGGGTAAGCTCGCTCCAACGTCGACTGTCATCTTTGACCGAGACTAGAGTCAAGAGCAAACCCATCTAAAATTAAAAAGCACCATTTTAGATTTGAGAACAAAAACAAAACACGTCCGACGGCGTATAATAGGGAATATGCATGCAATTTTTTTATTTGCAAAATAAAATACTTATTAGCTCTAGTAAACAAATGTTATTTATTAAGTTACAAAGCTTCAAAGACTACAGTTAGAAAGAGAAGTCCGATACGTAATGTGACGTCAAATTACACGATGACAGCTGCCATAGAAAATAGCGTTTTCGCGAGAGGGACAGATATATTTGTTTGAAATAATTGTATCTCGTTCGTTTTTCGAGCAATTTAGATTCTAATTTCAAAGTTAGTATTATATTTTCGAATACTTTTAGATAAACTGTTCAGATCATAAAAACTTTTTCATGCATATTCCCTATTGTGAGGTGAGTTCGCAACCGCAAGTCCATTGATGCGGTCCAAACGCAATCACAATATTGCTATCACACACAACACAAAACGTTAGTTACTAATTCGACATACCGCAACACCACATGACCACTGATTTATTATTAGTAAAACTGTGTACGAAATAATTAAAACACAGAACGAAACCATCATCTGCCTAGCCTTTTCCCAACTGTATTGGGGTCGGCTTCCAGTCAAACCGGATTTAGAATGAATACAAGTATTTTACGTAAAGCGGCTGCCTACCAGACCTCCACAACCCGTTAACTGGGTTACACAGTAATTCTTGGCAAGACTGGAGTCAGATTATCATTAACTGGCTTCTGACAATCCGTAACGATTCCCAAAGATCTACAAATGACAGAAGGAAACTACAAGTTTTAATGGGAAAACCTGCAAAATTCAGCATTAATAGTTCCTGCTGCTAGGATTGAGAAATTTATTTATTTACTAGCCTCTGCCTGCGGCTTCGCCCGAGTGGTCCTTAGGGAACATACTCCCGGGAAAAAATATAGCCTATGTGTTATTCCAGACTATAATTTACCTCTGTACGAAATATGTATCATGAAGATCATTTCAGGCGTGCTGACATGTGAGAGTAACCAAACATCCATCCATCCTCACAAACTTTCGCATTTATAATATTAAGTAGGAAATTAAGAAGTAGGAAAGGATGTAGACACAAAATAAATTTCTTTCTTTCTTTTTATAATAATACTAGCTGACCCGCGCAACTTCGTCTGTGTCACATTATTCATGAATAATATTGCCAAAAAATTAAAAAAAAAATTAGGGGTGGACTACCCCTAACATTTAGGGGGATAAAAAATAGATGTTGGCCGATTCTCATAGATACCGGATAAGCACAAAAATTTTCATCAAAATCGGTCAAGCCGTTTCGGAGGAGTATGGCAACGAAAACTGTGACACGAGAATTTTATATATTAGAAAATACTTAAAAAACAACATTTTAATCAGCGAGAAGAGCGCAAAGGTACTGCTTATTTAAAAAAAAAACAAAGGAGTGCACTCCGGGAGTGCTGGCAGAAGTGAAAACTTGAACATTAACGTTGTGCATTTTCGAATCATCCGTCTTACGAATTTTCAATCAGGTCACGTGTCCTGACGCGAGTTTAACATTTTGTACCCAAATTATTTATGTGACACATTTACTATGTGACAAGCAGAAAAGTTTTCTGAAGTATTAAAACAGGCTGATATTTGCTGCCACGGCAAAAATTAACAGTTCAATCTATTAACCATGATTGAACCTCCGATTTCCGAGGTTTTTTTTTCTGTATTATTGACATTAATTATAATTGACATTAAGTTGCTATTATTGACATTTTAATTTGAAATCATTATATTAATTATTTTATTATATTTCTTAATTTATAATTATTATGTATCGAAGTTAAAAATGTGATTTTGAAATTATTATATTAATTATTTTATTAGTGTACCAACTACATTTTAATTTGAAACGTATATTTGGTGTTCCTTAATATTTAAAGTTGAAACATATTTTGTTAAATTTTGCATGCCAATACTCAGGCAGAATGTGCACGGGCCAATATATTTTTTACCAACTTTTGTTAAAATACCCACATTCTATGCGAATAAATGATTTGATTTGATTTGATTTTTGATTTGATTTCTAAACTTATTAAGAAATTAAGATAATTATTTGTCAAATTCTACTTTAACCTGTCAATAGTTACCATCAAAGTCGGGTTTGTTGATACGTTCTGAACTTTAATCACTCAATTTTGCCTGAGTCGCTTTGAGCAGAGGAAGGAAGCTTTAGAAAATTCCTGAGCCTGCAAAATTCCCCACTTCTTTATCTACACTGAGATTATAAAAAAATAATATTTTGTATGTTTTTAAAGAATAAACTCAAAAACTATTGGACCGATTTCAAAAAATCTTTCACCATAAGAATCTACATTAGGTATCCCTGAGTAACATAAACTATATTTATTACTGAAAAAGAAAGAAAGCAAAAGAGTTAATTTGCTCCAAACATGACACATACCAAAAAAATACAGTGCGGTCGAAATCGCGAGTGAAGTACTAGTAGCTGATAAGGCTGGGCAGATCACGATGAACTAAAACTCTCACACATAACGGGTAACTCTGGTAAACATACAAAACAAGACTAAAACCCGGAGACCAAACCAGCTTAACAAAAACCCTTTTCCACCTTCCAAACAATTAGCCTTTAATTCCTAGCACATTTTTAATCTCCCTGCCGGAGATAATCTAATAAATTATCAGGGGATACGAGTGCGCCCACACAGCGCCCGCACATGCTTACAGACAAGATATATTACTGCACTAATCTATGGTACAATGGTTTATGTAAAATGTGTGTTATATTATATCTGCATATTTTAGAGGATGCGGTATAGGTTTGTGGATATGTCACCGGAAAGTGGCAAACGCCGTAAGATTGTAATAAATCTTGATTAGATTATAATTTCTCGATATATTATGAAAAACTTGTTTTGTGTATGACAATCATCATCATCTTCTTGCCCTTATCCCATGTTACTTGGGGTCGAAGCAACACGTCTTTTTCTTCCAGTCTGCCCTATCAGCCGTCAAACTTTCACTAACTCCCTTTTCTTTCATATCGCTTTTTACACAATCCATCCATCTTTTCTTTGGCCTTCCTCTCCCTCTCCAACCATCCACATTTATGTTCATTACTCTTTTAGTTAAATGCTTTTCCTCCCTCCTCTTCACATGACCATAACAAGACAAGCGATTCCCTTTTAACTTTTCAGTCACTGGCGCCACTTTTAGACTACCTCTAATGTAGTCATTTCTCACTTTATCCATTCTTGTTACTCCACAAATCCATCTCAACATTCTCATCTCCGCCACATGCAATCTATTTTCATCCGTCTTTTTCACAGCCCAACATTCTGATCCATACAAATCCCATCAAAATTCGATAGTTTCTAATCTATCCGTATCCTATTTAGAAAAAAAAAAAACTATTTCACGCGATATTTTACACTTTCCGGTGACAGATATAAGCATGAGATTTGACACCATTCTTACATAGACGTATCTGGCTGTGGCTGTAGCTTGTGAAGGTCTGATAGGCTGTGTTTTAGCATGTTTTAATTTTATGTTTTAAAGAAATCACTTAAGGTTTTTCAAAGCAGATGTTGTGGTTGTTTTAAAAAATTAGAGCAGAACAGAATTTGATCTTTAAGAAATCCTGAAAGAATTGATGAGGGCCTTTCCCGAGCACTGAAACAATTTGGGCTAGTTAAATAAAAACATCTTGAAACCTGGAGAATTGTTTTTTTTTTAAATTGAGATGGGTTTTCTCTTCTCTACTCTAGTCTAGGTCAGAGATGACAGAGACAAAGTCTACGATGGAGCGAGCTTACCCAGAAGTAGCCTGTTCACTCTAACTTTGAAAAGATTAGGGTTGTAAGCGTTCGGAAACACAGATGCAGACAGAGTTCCATTCCTTTGCTGTGCGCATTATGAAAGACGCTTGGAAACGCTTAGTACGAACTTCGCGTCTCGTTTTGAAGAGACTAACCAATTTCAATAATAAAAATTTTGGATATAAAAATTTAGATTCCTGTAAAACCCTGTTTCACGTTAACAATTTGGAACCTTCAATATTTCGGTCTACGGATGTTTAATAATTCAATAACAAACCCATCCGGTTTTAATAAAGGCAGGTATTTTCCCCGTCAATATTCAGCACATATTCACAACAAACAACCTTAGGTCGGAATCCCCTTTTCGGCGAAATCTTCCACTTTTCGAGTCCTCTTATCATGAATAGTTTGTTAATTGCCCCTTATATCATCTTGTACAATGGACCAGTAATTGGCTCTCGTAGAAGGTACCTATGATCTTTCACAACAGGTAAGTATCTGCTGTCAGTAAAAAAGGGATTATGGGAAATAAGAAGGACTGCCTTTTTAAAGTTGTAAGTGCGTTTAGATTACAAATCTTTTTCAAGGTAGGTTGTAGTGAATAGAAGGGTGTAGACAGAGAAGCAATATTTTGTGACTCGCGTAAAATGAGTCGGCGGAATTCAGTTTCAAACTAAAGACCGTTTGTTGCTCACCACACGGCGACGCAAAATGGACTTTGAACCGAATGGAGCGTAAATACCGCTGACTCATTTTACGCGACTCACAGCTCAAAAAAATTACGCTCGTCTGGCTTGAAAGGTTTTGGATTCGGTTTGATAGGGTTTCTTTGAAAGGTCTCAAAGTTAGGTACGATGCGAAAATGTGGAAACGGTGCACACTGTCCAATTTTCATAGAAATTTTACTATCTATCCAACCTATTTTGTCCTACTGCTGGGCAAAGTCCTCTTTACAACGGATAGTTAATTAATGGAAAGTCATAGCATTGCTGTCGCATTGCCACGTTCCTGCGGCAGCTTCAATTACAGGTTCTCGGATCAGATAATCTTCCGGTTCACATCCTAAATTTTCCGAGTTGAGAAATTATGATCACGTCTACGCAGCCTAATCCAAATTTCGAAATTTGATTAAAGTTAGTGGCTTCACATCAGTGTAACACTGACCTCATTCCTTCTTCGAACTCTCTTTTTCCGCGATATTGGCACTAACCACTCCCAAAAAGCCCTTGGTGCCTCAAAGTGCCTAAAAGAGCCTAAAAGTGTACCAAAAGAGGGTGTTGCGTGAGGTATCAAAGAGTTAGCAAAAACTTGCTCGGAGCTAGACGAGACCCAAATGTTTCCCAACGAGTGTCTTAGTGTCACCAAGTTCTGTTGAAAGAAATGCCGGACACTGGAAATGTTGGCTCAAAAACGGAGACTCTCAAGGTGTGTGTAAATAAACATGGTCAAGTAAAGTGTTTTTGTTGGGTGACCATTTTTTTGGTGAGACACTCCTTGGATGGCTGTGAACTTGTGCCATGACTAACATATACCTTAGCTTTTGCAAAACCTGTTTTTTACGGGAAATCCTCTATTAGTGTTCCTCTACACTCCTCAAGGAACCTACATGTTAAATTTCAGCTTTCTACGACCAGTAGTTTCGGCTGTGCGTAACGGGAAGATGATAGAAAAATGGGATATGCGCTTACGAAGTCGCGGGGAAATACTAGTTAAAAAGCTTTATAAAACAATACAGTACCTTCGATTCCAACATTTATCCAATCAAATGAAGGCATCTCGAAATAAGAACGACAGATGAAATACCTTGAGTAGCTACAAACAATAGAAATTGTAATTGATTCCATCAGCACTTGGAAGTTGGAACCCTTCCACGATTCAGCAGCACTTAACTCGGCCGCCTTAAGTGGAACATTTTACATCGATTTGAACTTAAATATTTCATTTTAGAAGAGAATAACAATTGGTGCTGTTAACAGGTCAAGGGTCAACTTGAATGTACCTTCAAGACTTTTGTAGGAGACAGAGATAATTTAAGATTAAAACCGGCCAAGTGCGATTTGGACTCTCACGCGAACGGTTCTATACCATAAACCGAAAAACAAAACACGTCGCTTGTATTAGTAGATACAGGTCCTAAAAAGCAAATCTACGGATTATATTGGTAGGCTTTAAAATAAAATTATTTTAATAGTTTAATTCACAGTTAAAATGTAGGTAATTGTAATTTGAAACTTCTTATTTCCCGTAGCGGCTCCTCTCGACTGGGCCTCAGGAGCCGAGATTTTCCAGAATGTAAATATAGGTATTAGCGCACAGCGGTTTTACATCTTTTTTATGAAAGTGTTATTGATATCGGATCAGTACTTCCAGAGATTATTTAAGTAATACTCGATCAGATCAAGAAGCTTATAACAAAAAAGGCCCTTTGGGGGCCGAGCCACCCGCGTCCGTAGTAGAATACCCTTCAGCGAATCCCTACACGTGGTCCCCAGGTGGTGCTAAACAGGTGACACTCACCGCCTCCGTGGTCTAGTGGTTATACCACCTGATTCAGACCCAGAGGTCCCGGGTTCGATTCCCAGCGGGGGCAAATTTTTTACTCGGTTTGGTTGGTAGTAGGACTTGTTCTAAGTCCGCCTGGCAAGCTACCACCATCATGTCTTAGTCTGTCGCCATAACAACAATGTTAACAGCATTGTTGTGGTCCGGCAGTTAGAGGTATGATAGCCAGTTTCTCTGTGTAAGAGGATTCCGGGTGAAACTCGCTTCCATCTTCGGCCTAATCATCACTTTCCGTCAGGTGAGATTTGGGCCAAGAGTTTCCCCGTTTTGTATTAAAAAAAAACTAACCAGGCGAAAAGACCTCGTCTTTAAATTGAAGCACAGATAAAATATATTATGCCAACGTTTACATCAAAAAAAAAAAGTCCGCGGACTGTCCCAAATGGCATCGTTAAGTTGTCACCCCGCCCTCTTTTGATCTCACAAGCACAAAATCACTGCCTCTCCCGTGTTTGCAGTGGAACCTCAGCGAAAGAGCTGAATGTGCGAGATTTTAGTTTGTTTAGCCAACAGCTGAATGAAGCGGTGATTTTAAAGCATTCAAGCTGCTTGAAGGGTAGAATGGATGTTTGTGGAAGCTTAGTTATGGTTCTATGACTTAAAGATGTAGTTAAGTTTGTGGGTTTTTGTGTAGATCAATTTAGGTACATTTAACAAATTAAGATTTATTTAAAATGATTTTCTACATCTCACTCACATGGACAAAACGTTTTGGGAATAGTTTCACTGTGTCTACAGCTGAGGAGGAATTTCCTGCCGAAGTCTGTATTTGCTGATAGCTATAATTTGGGGTCTTAAAGTCAAGAGTGAATAAGTTACTTCTACGCAAACGTGTTCTATTGTCGACCACATAATAGCTTTCCATCAGGTGGTATTATGATACAATGTTTGAAATTAATAGCTTAGATTTGCTAGGTAGTAGGTACTTAGGTTTCATTAATATAATTTCTGGTCGTACGTAAACCACTGTTCTTAGGCCTCTCCTAACTGAAAATTTCACTAAATATCTGTAAAAGCCATTTCATTCCGTTGCCTAATCGGAGAATCTCGATTGACCCACTAAAAACAAAACAGAAAATATTTACGGAACCTTTCACCCAAATACCAAGAATTCATAATAGTCATAATAACATAATTAATATGAAAACTTTAATCCAGAAACGTTTGGAATCTAAATCACCCAAAAATATTCCCAATAACATTTTGGAAGTCAACGATACAAATGAAGCTATCGGAAATTCTGAAGGCGGTACGGTTACAACCTTGTCGCCCTACCCGCAATAAATATCAAACAAATATAAATTACCGACTCGACTGTAATTAGTTGTAAAACGTATTCAAGTTCCTTCTATTGTTGGCTTTGGTATAAATCACTGGGAACTAGTGTTGGGACATGTCGAATACCTAGAAATACGACTCCAGGATTTAAAAATGAATCTTTTTTTCCACTATTTATATTTTCAGTAAACGCAGCTACTGTTTCAAAAACATCTACAAATATATTTTTTTAAATTTTCATTGAAGTATTTTTTTTAGTAGTCAAAAACCTTATTATTCATTTTGGTATATTATGCCATGTGTTGTGTAAAGTATCGCGCAAAAAATCTATCCTTCTTTCTTTCTTTGACATGTAATAAAAGGAGCGCCAATTTTCTTTCATACGAGCCGAAATATTTCCACTGCTGTACACCCCCAAATGTCGCCACAACAAACGGTCCTGAATTTCTTCATACTTCAGAAAAAATAGAGTTGAATATAAGATCTTATTTATTATTTATTTATTTAAACTTTTCGCACAAAAAAGGTACAAAGGCGGACTTAATGCCTTGGGCATTCTCTACCAGTCAACCACGGGTGGTGAAGAGATTAGATGGCAGGTGCTCTCTTTGAGAGGAACAATGATAAAAAAATAACAATACAAAAAGATGTCATAATCAATCAATAAATAAGAAATTTATTTTCAGGAAACTTACAGAATGATAAATTTTTAAGCAAAAGTTGAGTTGGTATTTAACAACTGCAAGAGATGCTTAGATTGTTGGACAAATCTGTATAAAAAATAAATAGGTAAACCCTGCCTCCTAAACTAGGGTAATCTGTATTTTAAGAGGCAGTATATGTTATGACATACCATTTGAAACTGACCTACATAAACACACACAAGTGCTATAAAATAAAACTTGCAAAATCCTCATCTTGAGTCGCCACACGTCCTAGCCACAAGTGGCTTTTACTAGCTTTAACGGCAACATTTTTAGTATGCCTCCACTTGAGATGCTGCTCACCAATCGAGATCACGAGCTTGAAGATAACTGAAAGTCCACTTAGCTCTGTTTACGTCATGTCTTGGTGGAATAACAATGAATAGGAAGAAATAAAAGTAAGTGAAGCGCCTGTGTTTTAATGATGTCTTTTTAGTTTTACAGAGGTATGTGTATAAAGGCTTTTTCATCTGTGGTACCTAATGGTCACCTTTTTTTTTTTTTTAGGTATGCGAAATCATCCAATGACTCCTCCCGCTCTGGGCGGAGCGAGAGGGAGTGTCAGACTTCTACTGACTAAAACCCATCCATGTTCCTTCAGTGCCTTTTGTGTTCCGGAGCCACGGTATCTCTTTCGAATAGTCCCGCGACACCTAATGTCACCCTCACGTACACAACTGGTCGTGGTCGACAGGTTTAGGCGGTTGCCTTGTAATCCGGGGTTCGTGGGTTCGATTCCCACGGGAATGCATACTCTGTTAAGTTGTTTTCCAAATTGGCTAGGACATAGCTTACTTGAATCACCTGAATGTCTGATAAAAACAATAACTCTGTTCTTCGGAAGACACGTACAAGCCGGTGGTCCCGGCCGCTAAATAGGGGTTGTCAAATAAACCATGTCTGAGGTTCTTGAAGCGGTCTAGAAACTCTGACACTAGGGTGTGGGGTCGTTAGATCTTACTGCCCACACGGTAAGAAGGCTTTTTACATTAGTGGCTTTGCCCACCTGCACAATTAGAAGTATTTGACTGGTCCTATAACCTAGAAGAAAGGAAAGGCGTAGTAAAAAATGTTTGAAAATCTCAAAAGTTGGTGTCAGATTTTTAGCTTCCGACTGTAATGACTGATACAAGTCAGTCAGTTGTAATAATGTCAGCCAGGATCATATGCTTTCCGAGGCACGGAAAGTTTGGAAATGTAATGATGTACGGTCCCCATCCACCTGCCAACCGAGGCAAGCGTTGCTTAGCTTTGAAGACCGACCCGCGAGGCTTTGATTATTCAGTTATTAATTTGGTACAATACGATAAGTAGGACAAAATTCAAATAATATTTCGCAACTATGAAGAAAGCTTTCAAAATAATAATAAGAAAAACTGCAGATTTAGAAACGAAAAAGTTACAAATAGGACCATCTCTCAAACCCTTCTTGATCTTAAATTTCTAGTCTTGTTTCAAGTTTGGCGAAGTCGGCTTACCGAATCAGACGTCGAGAAATGCGTAGGCAGGCAGGCATATAAATGATTTATAGTTCGACTGATACTTACTATACAAAGTGTCCGTGTGTATTAAGTAATCTATCGCTCTCCTATGGCTGAGAATCACGTCCTGAACTTTTTTTTGAGATCGATTTGCTCTTGACTCTAGTCTAGGTCACAAGCCGTGAAGTGTCACAGCTCTTTGTTTGACTTTTTCCGATGATGCCCATCGTGGGTGACTAAGTTTCAGTGGAATTTTGTATCATTACTGGCAACAACCTACTTGCTAGTAAAAAAGATCGTCTTGAGACACTGTGCCACTCAGTTAGGCGTAGGTATGTCCAGCAGCGGACGACTCTCGACTGACCTAATGATGATGAGACACTTCTCCCAAGATAAGAATTAAAGCGTAGACGACACAGAGAGCTAAAGTACTTGAATACACGCTCTTAAATAGCCCCATATCTTGCACAATTAAACAACTACCCGTATGAGGGTAAAACATGATAATCACAGGGGTAATTTCGCGAGCCTTCAAAGAGTCGGAACAGTAAACTTTTTGCCTTCCTTGCAACTAAATTGCCCTCTTTAAGAATAGGGCTCAAAACTACATGTTAGGCCAGAAAAGCGTTTGAAGGCAGGCGTGGCTGAAAGTATTTTTCACTACCCGCAGACTAGATCTGCCGAGATGAAGTATACCTTAATGCGATGTTTTACGACGTATTTTTAATCGATTCCTTTGCGATTTTTCCAATTAATTTCGGATCTTTGCTACATGATTTCTGCGACATTTTTCTATAAGAAGTTACCCCTCTTCTATACACAAATCATCTTACACTGTCTGACAATCGTTTTTTTGGTCATTATATCCTCAGTTGCAATCTTACTCCATTTCTTTAAAAAAACCTTTCAGTTTTGTCGATCGATAAGATTGTATAGGTACTTGCGCTTTGCGGCAATCGCATTTAGAATTTAACAATTTATTCCGTAAATAAACAGAATTTATAACATTATTTAACGGAAAGTAATAAACAATAAACATGAATAACAAAATTAACAAGTTTGTCACCCGAGTTTTGCATACAAATTGCGAAGTTTAATTTATTTGCGGAGTTCGTCGCAAATAATTATGTTTTAAACGAATTAACATGGCGACGGGGTGTCAAGAAAACTGTTATTAGATAAATTACCTTTTGACCCACTTTTTGACTTCAAGTTATAAGATATAGCTGATGCCCACGGCTTCGCCCGCTTGATAAATTATATACTAAATCCTTCCTCGAGACTCTATCCATTGTTGAAAACAGCATGGAAATCGGTGGAGTCGTTTTTGAGTTTATCGCGAACAGACAGACGGACGCGGCTGAGGTCTTTTACAATATGTAGAAGTATTAGCACGGCTTCATAGATACTTAGAATAAGATTGTAGGTACCTATCACTTGAGAGAAAAGTTTTAATATTCAGAGACATCACATTTCCTATTTGATATAGATACTAAGCAACTTTCTTAGAAATAAATAAGATGTTTAATTGCTTTAATCCATAGAATGGCACTGTTATAATTTGTGCCTAGCTTATCTTAGTGAGTCATCTGCCTAGCCTTTTCCCAACTATACTGGGGTCGGCTTCCAGTCAAACCGGATTAAGCTGATTACCAGTGTTTTACGTGGAGCGGCTGCCTACCAGACCTCCACAACCCATTAACTGGGTAACACGGTACTTCTAGGTAAGACTGGAGTCAGATTTACTGGCTTCTGACAATCCATAACGACTGCCAAAGATCTCCAAATTACTACCAGGACCAACGGCTTAACGTGTTTTCCGAGGCACGGAGGAAACTCGGTATGTTAAGATGGTCACCCATCCATAGACCAACCTTGGCAATCGTTGCTTGACCTTAAAGATCGACCCATGCGGCTGTTATTATTTAGCCACGAGCTCCTCCACTTAGTGTGTATTAAAACAAAAAACAACGTACAGTAAAAACGAAAGATTCAACAGTAAAACTAGATCAAAATATAATATGACAGCCAGGTAAAACGAACACAAAATATCAAGCAATGAATCTCCCAAATTAATAAAATAAAATAAAAACACTTGAAAACAAAAAGTCGAATTTTGTCCACTATTCGAATGTTCATCCCATCCCTATTTGGGGTCAAAATTAAGTGCCCTCGGGGAAACAACTCAAAACAATTAATACATAATGGGGGCAATATTAAATAATCGGGTTGTTTGTTCCCACCGAAATAGGTGTAGGAAAATAGATTTTGGGATATAGGTAAGAATGTAGCGAGTTCATAAATCGAATAGGTCGGTTAGTGATGTTTCGGAGGGGTGAAAATTAATAGAATAGAATAATAATAATAATAATAATAATATATTAATAATAATAATAATAATATTATTATTAATATATTATTATTAATATAATATTATTATTATTATATTACACACAGCGCCGCTGACTCAGAAGCTGCTTATTGTAGGAAATCATAGTTTTTGTAGAGGATGGTTCTTAGGATATACAATTTTCTAACAGATAGGACATTACATTCTGTATATAGCATCGATGTGGGGTAGTCACGTGGTTTTAAGTTTATTACTTTTAGCACAGCCCTTTGTGCTCTTTCAAGCTTTAATAGCTCAGTTTTATAAGTTCCCCCCCACACAGGGATACAGTACGTGAGAATTGATTGACGTAGGGCCAAGTAAACCATACGGAGAGTATCTTTATCCGCTCAAAACCTCAGATTTAAAAAATATTATATGAGTCTTCTGGTGCGAGATGTTATTGACTCCATTGAGTGGTCCAGTCTAGTTTCTCATCTACGAACACTCCGAGATATTTTATAGATCTTATCAACGTCAACGACAAACAAGTACAAACTTTATTGTTTTGCGGACAGTTATGGGCTTTTAGGTTTCCTGATTTGATGATTTCCCATCAATAATAAAAATAAAAACAATCAATCTACCTAGTATCTTCCCAACTACACTGCGGTCGGCTTCCAGTTCAACTGGATGCTGCTGAGTACCAGTATTTTACGTGTCGTGACTGACGGTCTGACATCCACAACCCTGATACTGCAACACGGCACCCCTTTCGTAAGACTGGTGTTAGATGATCTGGCTTCTGACTATCCGTGCCAACCACAGAACAGGTAAACCTTCTTTATCTATTCTGTGGCACCATCTGTCTCAGATCTTCAAATAACCGCTGGAACCAACACCTTAATTAACGTAGCACTTTATTAATAATGATATTGTTTCCAAAAAATGACAGACTCAATAACATTGTAATAAATCTTGATTAGATTATATTCCAAATGTTATGAAAAAATCGTTTTGTATGTATGTAATAAACCCCATCCAAATTTAAAAGTTTCCAATATATCCGTGTATTATTTAGAAAAAAAAACTTTACAATTTGACGCGATATTTTACAATCTTACGGCGTTTGCCACTTTCCTGTGACAATATCATTATGACTTTATGAGAGGTAGACCACAGAAGGAGGAAAACTATCAGTATTTACAAAAAGCCTTGAAACTTTTTGCCTTCAAGCATCATGAACTACAGTCCCACATTTGAGTCCCAAAGAAAAAAGGTTTCAACTTTTCGACAATGAAACTTCACCGTCAACTTTTTGTAGCTAAGTATGCGCGGGAAAATGAGAGAGGAACAAAATGGCCGCCAGTCGCGTAATTCTATCGCTCGCCTGATGAATTTTGATTATGGACACGTAGTTAAAGATCGTGGGGGAAATACTGAAATGACTTGGTTTTGCATCGCTGTTGGTGTGTCAGGAATTGTTTTTTGCCTAGGTAGAGAGAAAATCGGACATATTTTTCGAATTAAGTTTAAGGGGAGGAATGGTATGGAACGAAGGGAAAGAATAATAGCGTGATGGTTGACGGGTGGGAAAAAGATAAAATATTTTTAAAACGCCCAACTTACAAGAATTTATATCCGTCCGGGGATGCCGTCAGCATTAGTCAAAGGGCGAGCATCTCGTGTGTGCATGACAAAGAGCCGAAACGACACGAACATAGGCGAACACCCGACCAATCACGGCCCTGGCTGAATTGCGATATTCTGATTAATTTTTTGGGAACCGGTATTAAAACGGTAACCTGAATAGAAGTAACATGTTTCTCCTTCCTGGTTACCATGATAATGGTAACCTAATACCAGTCGTCGCAATAATCAAAATTCTTCGATACCTGTACCGTAATTTATAAAGGTTTTCGGTTCCTGACACATTGTAGAGGCTACAAGGCCTGCAAGACAATGATGGCCCTTTAAGACTAGGCGCGCACTGGTGACTTTCGTCACCGTGACAATATATTTCTCTCTGTTGCACTTCACAGTTGTGAAAGAGTAAAATGTCACACCACACGTCACAGTTCAGGACAACCGGGGCCGCCATACTGATTTATTGGCAAACGAAAGAACCACGTCATAATAAGAATTGAAGGAATGCTTGTAAACAACTATTTTACGTCAGCATTAAGACAGCTGAAGAATCTTAACTGCCTATTGTCTTGATATTTTGAATGAAAATCCTTTTGACATCATCTTCCGGTACAAAGAGGGCATCCCGTTCTCGCATAAAACAATACGCGAGTAACTAAGGACTGGAATTCTCTGCTTCAGACAGTGTATCTTCGTCAAGACTGAATAGGTTATTTCTAGGCAAGCGTGCTCCATCGCCGATCACATCCTCGCTTTACATCAGGAGAGGAGAGATAGAGAGAGAGAGAGAGAGAGATAATGATTGATAGACGCGCGTTTGACCACCAACGCGCGTCTATCAATAATTATAAATCTAGTAAATGTTTATTTAGTCACTATATAGGTGCCCCGTGACCACTTCGTTGGGCAATATATTTCGGGTTAATATATAGCCTATGACACACAAAAATAACGTGGCTTTCTATTGGTAAAAGAATCGGTTCAGTAGATACAGGGATTCCCTCCTCAACAACCTCACAAACTTTACCTCTTCATTATATTAATATAGATAAAACAAAATTAAAACATAAATGAAATTATAACCTGTTCATTACGTATTTTGCATCAACGTAATTAAATAAAAAGCTGAGTTATTAATGAAGCAAATTAACATAATTGCAGCAGCTGTGACAAGCAAAACGGCGAATATTTTTTGTCGCCTCTACCTCAAAATATACATTTTCACAATTTTCAACCGCATAAATTTAATATAATAAATAAGTATGTTTCCTATTTTTGTTTAATAACGGAAATGGCACATAGTACAGTCACTGTAATATTTTTATTTCGAGTGCACCTGCCAATCAAAACTTGACAAGTCCCACTTTGTGTTGTTATTTTAGTTATTATTCTTTTACATAGCGAATAGCGAATATTTTTCGTAGCAGCAATAAGTACGATGAGTATAATATTTATTTTTGGATTAATATTTGCACAAAGCTTCACTGCGCTGTTTGAAATAAAGTAGAGCCAGGACAAAATAATATCTTAACCAAAATGGCAACAGCCAAATGGTTGTCCTATGCCGATAATGAAATGGGAAGTGTAAAGCGAAGTAATTGTAATAATTAGGAGTATTTATTTCACCGGAAAATGGCAAAATCCGTAAGATTGTAAAATATCGCGTGAAATTGTAAACTTTTTTTTCTCAATAAGATACGGATATATTAGATACTAGCTGACCTGTGCAACGTCGTCTGCGTAACATTTTTCATTACTGCTCCGCTCCTATTTGTCTCAGCGTGATGATATATAGCGTGATAGCCTACAGCCTTCATCGATAAATGGGCTATCTAACATTGAAATAATTTTTCAAATCGGATCAGTAGTTCCTGAGATTAGCGCGTTCAACCAAACAAACAAACAAACAAACTCTTCTGCTTTATAATATTAGTTTAGATACGAGTTTATATGCATATATTGGAAACTATTGAATTTGGATGGGATTTAATATATACCTACGAAACGATTTTTTCATAATAAATCGAGAAATTATAATCTATTCAAGATTTATTACAATCTTACGTTGTCTGTCATTTTCCGGTGATATAATACCTACCTTATTTTCATCCATCTTTTATGTCAGTTAGATGTTGTAAATTATGTATAAGGAGTATTCTATTCCACGCTATGGCCGTTATTAAGCAATCTCGACACTATTTCCTTGCATGTAAATTCCTGCATAATGCAACTTAAATAAAATAAATAAATAATATCCTTGGACATTTCACACAACGCCATATAGTCCCAAGCTAAGCAACCTAATGCTTGTGTTATGGTAACGAGATGGCTGATAAACTACTTATATACATTTTTTTTTGTAAATACATACATAATATTATAGATAGAAAAACACCCAGACTCGGAACAAATACTTGTAGGTCGTACAAATATTTGTTCCGTGCGGGAATCGAACCCGCGACATGCTACGCAGCAGTCAATCGCTCAACCACTGCGCCAACCGTGTCGAAAAAAAGAAAAAAACAAGCTGAATTTAATGTCAACCACAACTTAAAATTCTCATACTTTCATAAAGAACCCACAGGAACTCCAAAACTCTTCTTCTACAGCGTTTAAGTCGCACAAAAATGGACTCTAAAGCCTTATAATTAAATCTCGCTGGCCCCTAATGGGCGCATTTCGGCCTCATACGGCGTTACCCAACAACGGAGCAAGTGCAAACTCCGCGGTTTCTGGCCGCAAGTGGGGACGGATGTGAATCTGGTATGTCGCTTGCAGTTTTGTGATGTTTGCACTTGGGACTTTTGTTATTACAATGTTTGGATGGGACATTTCGGTATTATTTTAGAGCAGTTTTTGAAGTGACACTTGTAATTTTATGTGTATTTGATGCGATTTTTTTTGCAGGTAAAACAGCGAGTTTTTTTTAGAGCGGGTATCACCAGTGAGCGTTTACCAGTGGTAAAATGGTAGCGGTTACCTTAATCTTAGAAGTAAACAAAATACGGCGATACCTTTTGCCAATAGGTACTGTAAGGTTCCAGGATTCCATTTTCTTACCTACTGCCGCCGTATTCCCCCTTCCACGAATTACTCGATCCATATTATTTAGAAAAAATGTGTCTTTACAGTGTCCATACCATAGATTAATTTCAACCCCGAGCGATTACAGTAAAAACAAAACTAGCTGTCAATATTGAAGCCATAAATTCCCGGTCGGTTTAGAGAGGATATTACGTCACAATACGCGCGCTCAGCAGTACATTCTGATTTATTACTGGGCAACTGCTATTGGAAGATAAAATACTGTTACTGTTGCTGCAGGGATTAATTGAGATAGCGTTACATTTGAAAAATGGACAAGTTTTCGTAAAGTTATTTGTAACTCAAAAAACCATTCATATCAACCGCTTAAAGGGGCTTAGAACATAATAATTTTTATTATGTACACTATATAAGTTACATACACTATTGATGAGGAAAACATAACATATGGTGACACAATAGGCGGTCATATTGCTAAAAGCGATCACTTTGGAACTGCTAAGGAGCGTGTCAGAAAGTCCGATAAAGGATATCTTAAACCCGACAGTATTTTGATTTGAATAGGAACATGTAAGCTTTCCTGCAACTCAAGCAAGAGAAGAGCGAAACAAGAAAGAAGAGCCAATCCAAGTGAATAGGTTACTTCTAGGCAAGCGTGCTCCATCTTAGACCGCATCTTCGCTTACGGTGAGATAGTGGTCAAACGTATGCCTATCAATAGTAAATTAAAAATTGGGTGTTGAAAGTTTACAGCTTCTCAAAGAACAAGCACATGATGACTATTTTGTCTAATCACGCAAATTATAATTTGTACGAAAGGAAATCCCAAAACAATGTGGACGATGGACCTTTGAACGAATTTTTAAATACTGTGATTATTTCACTGACGTCAAAGAGATAAAGTTCGTAACAACGAAAAAAGCTTAATTATAGTATCAAAGCGAAGTCGAATATCACAAGAAATAAAACACATATCCCATGAGGAAAACGTTGTCGAAAATAGAAATTAAACTACAAAAATGGTTAGTGGAGATTCCAACGATGACTATTAGGGTCCAAACTTCAATGATTTGGAATATGGTCATAATCATCATGACTGGCAGTCTCTATCGGCTATGGGACAGTTGAAGGCCGCAGTTACCTGTATGTTTTTTTTTATAGAACTCCAGAAGGACCAATTTCGATGCTCAGGGACCACAGCAGTTGTTTTTTTTGCGAATAATGGATAAATTAACCAACAATGGGTAATAGAAAAATGTTATTTGTCCTGTATACAGCAGTGAGGCGAGACTTACTCATTTTTAGGGTTCCGTAGCCAAATGTCAAAAACGGAATTGAGAAAAAGCCAAATGTCAAAAGATTCGTCATGTCTGTCTGTCTGTCTGTCCGTCCGTATGTCACAACCACTTTTCTCCGAAACTATAAGAACTATGCTGTTGAAACTTGGTAAGTAGATGTATTTTGTGAACCTTATTAAGATTTTCACACAAAAATAGATAAATATAAAAATATAGACATACTTAGAAATGAAACTCAATTTTTTTTCATCGTACCCATACGTGTTGTATTGAGTTTTCTTATATAATTTTTTTCTGAACTGAATAGTATGCGCGAGAGACACTTCCAAAGTGGTAAAATGTATCCCCCGCCTCCCATTTTTTTTTTTAGGGATGGGAAATCATCCAATAACTCCACCCACTCTGGGTGTAGCGGGAGGGAGTGTCAGACTTCTACTGACTAAAACCCATCCATGTTCCTTCATTGCCCTTTGTGTTCCGGAGCCACGGTGTCCCTTGCGAATAATCCCGCGACTCCGGCAGGTCCCCCGCCTCCCCTTAAATTCTAAAATAAAAGAATGACAATACTAAAAAAAATATATGATGTACATTACCATGTAAACTTCCACCTAAAATTGGTTTGAACGAGATCTAGTAAGTAGTTTTTTTTTTTAATATGTCATAAATCGTAAATCGCACCTTTTGCTTGTAATATAATACCTACAGGCTTGCACGGAACCCTCGGTGCGTGAGTCCGACTCGCACTTGTTTATTTAATATTTCTGGGGAAGAAAGTGCTTAGGAAGAATTTATACAGCTATGATTTCACGTACGATATTTAAAAAAAAATATATCTGCTGTGCAGTACTTTTTTTGTTCGCATAACTCGACAAGTGTGAGAAATAAAGCTAATTTTATTTTTCATTTAGTACAACAAGGTAGAATTTTTTTATTGTAGGACAAAAATCGATTTAGAAAATACTTTCATTGACACAAAGCTACACTATTGACAAATCCGCTAGCTTAATTTTATTCCGAAGAATATATTCTAAGATGGGCCACGCGAGTGAAGCGAAATGTAAAAACTAGCTAAAACCAACACGGGTTCAAAATCAATTTAGAAAATCCGAAATACAGACATAATCACGATGACTGGCAGGCTTCTGTGTTATTAACTCGCGACGAGGTGAAGGACGCTTCTACGTCACTAACATGGATTCCGAGCCCAGGTGTTGTCTGAGGCGAGCTGCGATTGTCAAACTTTTGACTGAAACCAAGAGAATAATAATAAAGCGATATCCAGAAGTGAACTCTTTCGGATGAGACGACAAAGATAAGTAGATAAAAACACGCCTGTGAACAATTATGTGCGTAAAATAATGTGACTAACAATGAAATACATCAAAAGTTTTCTTTTAACAAGTGCCGCAAGAGGCGAAAAAGAAGTAAAAACATGGGTAACAGCATCCTTATTTTTTCTAATAATAATTTTAAAATAGATAAAGTAATACAATTATTATAAGGTTAATGTTGGAGGTAAATACCAAAGTATTGCCCTCTCCAGAGGAAAATACTACCACAAAAACAATGGATTCTACAGTAGTTATTTCACATGCAGTTTTACGCATTCCAGTGTATTTAACATTGTAGGTACGTTTCCGTAGGTTTCCAGAACTTTCCTGAACTCATGTCCGTTCCCAAAAGTTGGAATACTAACAATGTGGAAACTGCGGAAAGCTGTATGGTGGGGTAGTGAATTTTAGACTGGGTAATGGTATTTTTTTTAGAACACTTATTCTCTGCGTAGTTATACATTCGAAGGGATTAGAAATATCTATACAATCGTGTGAATGATGGTTAACTGAGAAAAATGGAAAGACGGATGATACAAGTTATAAAAGACAAGTTCTTTCACTGTATGGGAAGATTAAGACGAAACAATCTCATGTCATGTAATACATTTGTTACGGGATGAAAAGGTAAGTAAATGAAAAATGAATTTAAGAGTTTATGTTAATACTTAATTATGTATAGTTAATACGGACCGAAACTTCTCAATCATTACGTAAAAGTCCTGTGTATTGAAATTAAATATGCAAATTTTCTGAATCCTTTATTTAAATGTTAATTTCTCTGGGTTTAAAGCCTTTTGCATTTCAATTGTATTCACGGATCGACTTAATCCGAAAACAAAATGGTTTCATGTTAAAACTTGTTCTCCTGAAGAATTCCCTGAATAATATAAATAATATCTGAATACAATCTTCCTTGTCCACATTGAATTAGAAAAAAAAAATCTCGAAGTAAAAAAACTGTTGAAGAATAATAAAAACTTTGAGAACTTGAAACTATATCAACAGCAGAAACCAGTTTGCTAATATTCGAAGCTTGAACGAGTCACATCGACAGTCACACGGCGGCCACCATCAGAAACGGTACCGCGGAATGGATTTTACCGGCAAAATCGCTATCGTTACCGGTGCCAGTTCCGGCATCGGGGCAGCCACTGCCAAACTGTTTTCACAACATGGAGCGACACTCGCACTAGTCGGACGAAATGAAACAAGATTACATGCCGTAGCGAACCAGTGTGAAGCCGCGAAAGGAATACGACCCTTATGTCTTCTCTACGACCTGACAATAGACGGAAATTGCGATGAAGTCGTCAGAAAAACTGTGCAGGCATTCAAAAGGATAGATATTCTTGTGAATTGTGCTGGAAAAGCAAGTGTTACTTCACTCTTTGATACGACTATGGATGCTTTTGATGATCTAGTCGCACTGAATCTTCGAGTGCCTTATAAAATGACTCAGTTGTGCACTCCACATTTAAGAAGAACTAAAGGCAATATTGTGAATGTTTTTGGTGCTCCAGGTCGAGTCAGGCCTGGTTTCTTACATTTCGCAATGGTCAGAGATGCTTTGCAGAGATTTACGAAAGCTGGCGCTTTGGAGTTGGTGGTCGAAGGTATAAGGATGAATGCTGTTCGTCCAGGTTTGACGAGAACGAATATTTTATCAAATTTGAATGTGCCCGAAGATGATATGCCACATGCATATGAGAAGCTTGCTCAAACAGTACCTAATAATGTGATAATCGAGCCTGAAGAAGTAGCTAGGATGATTTTATTCGTTGCGAGTGATACAAGTCCTAATCTAAATGGTGCTAATTTGGTGGTTGATGGAGCTGCGTCTGGTAGTGTTTAGTGACCAAGTGACAAATACAAGAACTAACATGAAGAAGTGACAAAATACAAAAAACCATTATTATATATTTGATGGCATTCTTAAGAGTCCTATTACGAATCGTAAATGCTCTTTTGCAAAAGACAAAGTTACGTTGGTCTGCGTTGGGAGTACATCTATAGTCCGCGAAACAATTTTGATACTTACTAGTCTGAATAGGATTATAGTTTATTTGAGCGCTCGCGCGAGACTGAGGAGCGCGCGCTCTGAATTGACGCAGAATATATAGTACTTTAATTTTATTTATTGTAATTTTGTTTAATTATATTGACAAACGAAAACTAATGAAACGTATTCATTGTAGATTGAAATTTTATATCATATTAATTTATTTGATAAAATTGTTTTTATTTGGAATATAATGGACGCTGAATCAAGACATTTCTGGCTTAAATTAGGCTTTCTTTACGTTTTTTTCCGTGAAAACTCAAGGAATTTAAAGAAATTCTAGAACTCCAATAAACAAGTAAAACATTCAACTTACCTTTTAGTAATTTCAGCTTTTAAAAGAATTGATTGTAACAATGTGAATTAGACCGTCAAAGTTCCATCACCGACATTTTTTCTTGCAAACTGAGTTCGTAAAATATTTATAGTAAATTACACGAAAAGAAAAATGAAAATGTGTAACTCTAACTTACAAGAAAGAGACTGGCACTATCGTTATTCATGATCAAATAATTAAAATATCTTACTGCTGCTGATAATTACAGCGTCAAAAATCATGAATTTCCGTAAAAAATGTAATAGGACTCTTAAGTGATGAACAGGGTATGACTGTCAACAGTTTCGAATTTAGAAATGATTAAAGTTGAATGTCATTTCACAAATTATGTAAAAACTACTGCTTTTATCAAAAACATAAATGTAACAGATCGGTAAGCAACAAAATTATATGACAATTAAACTTAATGCAGTAAAAACTCGTATTTTGAAACTAATTTCGTTTTAATTGGCGTCCATTGGAAATCACCTGAACATTAGTAAACTGTCCGTTAACATTGACCCTATAATCGGTGTTTTTTAATACAATGCTTAAATTGTTTCGGATGTGAACGATTAAACACGTAATATAATATCCCTAGCTTTTGCCTGAGACGTCGTTTGCGCATATTTTCCCGTTCCTATACGAAGAATTTCGGGAAATCCTCTCTTAGTAGGTACTTCCCCACACTCCCCAAGGAACTTACATGCCAAATTTCAGTTATCTATGACCAGTACTTTCGGCTGTGCGTCGACTGTAAATCACTTAGTAAAGGAAGAATTTCATACATTTAGATTGATAACTTAAATACATCATTGCGCTGTTATGTAATCTATCAAAACTGTCACGTGTTTATTTTTTTGTCTTTAGATCTAATTCATAAGTTCAATTTTAAAATTTTATTCAAGATGGAGCTCGATATGTAATTTTGTAAACTATTACTTCATCATTATGTAATACTCGTAGTAAATCCACATGAATAGCATCAACACATATTTTAAAACAAGTATATAAAAATAGATCGCAAACAGGTTAAGTAAGTAAGTATCTCCGAATGAGGAAAACCTGTACAATAATATTATTGTGATGACGGAAACTTGTTCTGACGTAACGACCATAAGTTAGAACAGTAGGCCGGGTCCGACTATATAGAGCGAACGAAGACAAGCGCACGCACACATAGACGCGTACGACGTACAGTCGGTCAGCATAATCGAGCTACAAAAATCTGTCAAATTTCTTCAAAAGATTTTCAACTTTCTCACAAAAGCGATTAGGTTCAAGATTGTTTGGGAAATTTTGGCAGTTTTGGGTAGCTTGATGCGCTGGCGTCTGTACGACGAGGACCTCAAACAAATGCCGGTCGCGAGTGCACTCGCTGTACGTGAAGCGTGTCTATGTGTGCGTGCCAATTCGCTTATTGAATTAAATTGACCTTCTGAATTCTGTGTAACTTTACTTGAGTTCATGTTTACCTAAGTAGCAACACACGTACTTGGTCAACTTGTTGTTATATAATTGTGAATTCACACATGTGATTTTTAAGTTATGTTTTTATGTTGGGGAATTAAGACTGAAGGTCATAACGTGATTATCTCATAACTATACGTCTTGAACTTGAATTTGGTGATGACATCAGTGAACATCAATTAACTCTACAGTCGTAGGTCAGTTAGATGGTTAGAGAGTTTATTGTACACCCAATTCGAAGAGCGAAATGGAGGTTTTAATACCGGTAAATGCTTGGTTCCTGTGGAATGCGCTTTGCTGGCATAACAAACTAGTGTAAGGTAGGTAAAGGAGAATTAATTTTGTATAAAAGAATTGTGTTACTATTTGTGGTTACCTCGTATTTTTAGGATTCCGTACCAAAAGGGTAAGCAACGGAACCCAATTACTAAGCCTCCGCTGTCCGTCCGTCCGGTCTGTCCGTCCGTCCGGTCTGTCCATCTGTCTGTCAGCGGGCTGTATCTCAAGAACCGTAATAGGCAAACAGTTCAAATTTTCAGAGAGATTTTTTTTCTGTTGCCGTTACAACAAATAATTAAAATGATGCCACAGTGCCCTTCTTGGTGCGCTCGTCCGCTTTGCACTTGGTCGTTATATACAAAAACTGGCGTGCAGGTCAAGGAAGTAATACATATAAACATAAAACGTTGCTGTCAAGTGCCAAGCAAAAGAAACTCAGACAAATTCAAGCCATACTATTTCCCATATTCTTGCAACATTCAATATGAAAGTTCCTACTTTCACAAACAATACAAAGCCTATATTCACTTGTAAAAACAACAAAAATCTTCACATGTGCTGCTGATGAATACCTCAGCATTGTTTGTAAGCCCCTCTGTTCGCGCTCGCGTAGTTTCAGGTTATTTTCAGGCAAAAAATCTTGGCCTTCACAAATGTTGGAATCATACCTCTCATTTTGTATGATACGAAATGGGGCTTTCAATTTTCTTGTATGTTAAAGGTAAAAGGAAAGGTTGCTGTGTCTCTTCAGACTAGTTTTGGGACAATATGTGAAAATATATTAGTGAAATCTTCATATCCGTCATTAAGGTTTGGTTTTTTAAAAGTTTCTACGAAACTCTTAAAGGAACACTTTGGTTTCCGTCTGTCAGCTTGTATTCAGCTAATATTAGTAATTCTAAAATATATCTTTTAGCAAAAATAATTTTATAGTTGATATAAATATGTGAGAAATCTAAATAAAGAATTAAAGCAAGGTTACGATTGTTACAAATCCATTCGCGGATTTAGATTGGGGAAATTACGACTATTTTGACTAGCTATCAAAATCGCATGATACACGACACACATATATGCACAAAGATAAACACAAAATGACATTAATTCTTATCAAGGTAATAAAATACATAAAATGTTATAACTCGCGCACAAGTAAACAAAGTAAAGCAGCAACAGAGTGATAAACATTGATAGTGTTATCAGTATTTATCCATCCACCGTCATACACAGACGTGTATTCGATTATATATAAAATATAAAACGCGATAAAAATAATACAAAAGCAGTTCACGAAAGAAATTTCAAATTAAGAAGAGAACAGAAAACATTTGAAAAATAAAGTCACCGACATGGATAATATAGACTTAACAGGAAAAGTAGCAATAATAACAGGTGCCAGTTCTGGCATTGGAGCTGAAACAGCGATAGCTTTTGCCAGATTCGGAGCTAGACTATCGATAGTTGGAAGAGACGAAGTAAGGCTTTTGGAGACAGTGAACAAATGCGTAGCAGTTAACAACGTAGTTCCTTTATTCATACCAATAGACTTAGCCCATGAAGGTGCTTGTGAAGCCGTGGTCAATAAAACAGTGGAAACATATGGAAGAATAGATATATTAGTGAACAGTGCTGGCAAAATGGCTTTTTCACATCTTTCCGAAAGCAGTATGGAGACAGTAGACGACCTGATGAACGTGAACTTCCGAGTACCATACCATTTGTCGCAGTTAGTGTTACCATACTTAGTGAAAACAAAAGGAAATATAATAAATATAGGATCATCAATGTCAAAACGGTCGACACCTGGAATCTTGGGATACGCCATATCGAAAGCGGCTTTACAAATGTTTTCAAAACAAGCTGCGTTTGAATTAGCCCCTAAAGGCGTAAGGATAAATTGCATAAGCCCTGGACCTTCAAAGACGAATATTTTGGCGAAAGTAATCGTGCATCATCCAGAATTGAGGGATCAAATCAACAGTAGTTTGCAAGAATCAGCGTTTGATGGAAAGATGTTAGATCCTAAAGAAGTAGCATTGTTGGTATGTTTGACAGCTAGTGATGTATTCCCCAGTTTGAATGGTTCGGATATATTATTTGATGGAGCTGCTTGTAACGCGTGATATAAGTTGGTGCGGAAAGTGATATGAGAGTGTGAAGTTGAAACTAACATTTGGTAGAATAGTTCATAACGGGATTGCTACCATGTACCTTTTGCGGCATGGTAGCAATCCCGATATGAACTATTCTAATGTTAGTGACCATGAAAGTTTCAAACATAATTATTTTGTTGTTTGTACCTGTAATATGTTACGATAATTTAAGTTATTTATGCCTCGGATAAATAATGAGTCAACAATGTGTTTGTCAAGTTTTTTTTTTACAGATTAAATTAATAAAGATGTTCTTTCATTGTTTGTTACAAGTGAGTGTTTTATTAAAACATTATTACATTGAGATTCTCAGTCGGTTTATTTTTTTGCTTTCCTTTCATTAATACTGTATCGGAGATTGAGTACACGTTCAATATTAGCTCAGGCCGAACCAGACTGAACTGTTTACCGCAAATATTTATCAACAATCTATAGATCAGGATTGAAAAAATCTAATCTCTTTCAGCTTTAATAGAAATATCCCAGTATTTATATCCAATAAAAGCCATAGCTATAATACAGTCTGTCTTCATAACTCCCCATTTTATTATACACAAAGTAGAATTTATTCACGAAACCGAATTGATTGCTATTTCGAAGAGGATAGAGACGATTATCGTATGTCAAAATGACAGATTTGAAGCAAGCTACTTTGTAGGCAAGGCCAGTAGTTTGAACTAAATTAGGTTATTTATTAATTTGTTTCTTATTATTTAGCTCTAATTTTGTTGATAGTGTTTTTGCTCGTAACCTTGGAGTTAATTTAGCTAAAGGTATGTTTAATGTAGTTGGCGAAATATGGGAGTTGGTTATGTAGTCTGATTTAGTAATAATTTGTAGGAAAGATTCAATACTATTGGAGACTTGTAATTTTGCAGACTACATGCAAAACTTAAACACTGACTTTTTAGAACCAATGATAAAGTTGTTTCGTTTATTAGATTGTTTTAAATCAAAATTGTAACCCTTTAAGAATGTTTGACCTCGAAAAGAAGAAAGAGGTAATAATAAAGGTGGATCTAAGTAGTAGGTATGTTTTACTGAAAAGTTCATCTTAATCATCATTTAATTAAACGAACACGAACTCAAAGATAACCTATTCTCGTATAGTCTATTTAAGGAATTTATCAATTTAATAATTTACATTTCGCATATGGATCAGCAATATTTAAGTATACGAGAGGCGTTAATTTCTATATTGTCATATTATAAAGCTGTTCAGTTTGTTTGTTTGGTAGAGTGCAAATATTAGGAGTCAGGACCTACTGGTTCAAATTGGAAAAGTATTTTGTTGTATAGCCCATTACACAGGAAGGCTACAGGCTCTATAACATCACGCTACGACCAAAAGACGACAAGCATTAAGGCCGTACCCTGACCAAATAACCTTGAGCATTTTTTCCCTCAATAACAGCGCAAGAGATACAATAGCGAATACGCTCAGAATTTTGAATAAAATCGTTATAAAATCTAATTTTGGTCGTTTGAAAAAAATATTTCTACTAAAATGTTCATAATTAAATTGCCTATCCATTAGTGTAAGTATAAAATCAAAATAATCGTTAGTTTTCGAGAAGATGCATGTTTTCAGTAATTATTTCTCATTTCTGTAGTTTCGTTGTGAGGAGATTACTTAAACATAATACTTAGTAATAAAAAATAAAATCTACCATTTTGAAGCCAAGATTATGTAGAAATTTAATGTATTTTTTATAAGTTGAAATTTCTTTTGGCTAAAGAGTATATAGCTCCAAAAAATGCACAAAAAACGGCTAGCGCTGCGTTTTGCTCAGGGACGCGCCTTAATGAAAAATATGGTACAGACGAAGTTGCGCGGATCAGCTAGTAACAATTATAAAAATTTGAGGTGAAGTCGATGACCTAGTGAAGATTACTTGCGGGCAGCGTTAAAAAGACGTTACTGCTAAGGAAGCTGCTTTATCCTTAGGAGACGGTTATCCATATGCGGGCGTCTTTTACCAGATAATTACCTATATATATGCATATTATAAATCTAATCTGCTACACACAGCACAGAAGAATTATGTAAATAACTGCTAAGCAGATGGATTATACCTATGTATATAAAAGGCAAATTGACTCACTGACTTAGGTATATATCAACGCACAGCCGAAAATTCTCGTTGTAGAAAACTAAAATTTGGCATGTAGCTTCCTAACACTCCGTCGGGGTGCACTAAGAGACAATTTTCCGAAATTCCTACGGGAACGGGAAAAAACGGGATATGAACGTACGAAGCCAAGGGCAAAAGCTAGTACATAATAATTTCATAAGACTACCAAAAAACTCAAATATCATTTTGAATAAATAACTGAGTCATCAATTCATTAGCTCTGGATCGAAGCCACTGGAAGTCATAGAGGTGAAAACTCTTGCAAACCGAAAGTTATAGTAGCAGTAGATAGGTATGGTAACAACATCGTACTAGCCAAATTGACAAATTTTAAAGTAAAACAACAAAATGAACACCCATGTGATGTAACTGTATGTCAGAAAGTATGGCGTGTTTTCTGAATGCAGCGTCAGGATGAAACGCTATGATTTACAGCGACGACGAGCGCTCGGAGGGAAATGATGGAAAGGAAGATAGGGCAGAAGGTACGATGAGGTTTGTCTTTAAGAAACTTGTAAAATTTTACACATCTGATCAAAGATGTATATTATTAAGCAAACATACACATCTATACTAATATTATAAAGCAGAAGAGTTTGTTTGTTTGTTTGGTTGAACGCGCTAATCTCAGGAACTACTGGTCCGATTTCTTTCAGTGAAAAATTCTTTCAGTGTTAGATAGCCCATTTATCGAGGAAGGCTATAAGCTATATATCATCACGCTAAGACCAACAGGAGCGGAGCAGTAGTGAAAAATGTTACGCAGACGACGTTGCACGGGTCAGCTAGTTCTAAAATAAAACAGGGCAAAATGTACACTCGTTTACCCAATGTAATTGTGTATCAGAATTTATCCTGACATGTCTGCTGAATGCAGCGTCAGGATGAAACGCTATACATTTTGATTCCCTCAAGAGTGTCAAGATATACGTTTTTTGCGGCATAAACGGCCCTATCATTTTTTTACGTTAACTTAAAAGTTAGATTTATTCAGAGCTTCAAGGGACCGTAGTATATGGATATCATTTCAACTCAATACCTCCCGGCATTCCTGAGATACGGGGTCTTGACAGACAGACAGACGGACAACAAAGGTTTCATTTTTTCGTTTGAGGTACAGAACTCTAAAAGTGTAAACTGTATAGTCCTTCCCGACGTCTCGCACCAGCCATCGTGGTACGAGTCCAGGTCGACTCACCCCCTCTTTCTGGGCCGGCCCTGTAGCCATAAACCTTCTGTTACCCCTGGCTGTTATCGTGAAGCTCAAAAGACCCCAACTTGCATATTTCCTTACCTGTAACAAAGAGATACAAAGTTATTTTCATAAAAACTCCATTTATCAAACGAGGTGTAAGCGCTCATAAAAATACACTGTAATTTAATAACTGCTGAAGTTTTCATCGTTTCGTTTTTGTTAGACGAAATTGTGAGTTTGCATTTTTTTTTTCAGGGATTTCAGTGGTGTGTTTAAGGTCAATGACCTGTATGAGATGACTTGGCAATATAAAGGTGAAACTTGATGCTGCTGCTCTCGTAGAATTACTGAATCATTTTCTTGTGGATAATTAAGATGCTCAACAATAGCCGTTAATATTATCGATACAGTATACAACAAGCATATATTTTTTTAATACAAGTATTTGTTCCGAGTCTGGGTGTTTTTCTATCTATAATATGTATGTATTTACAAAAAAAAATGTATATAAGTAGTTTATCAGCCATCTCGTTACCATAACACAAGCATTAGGTTGCTTAGCTTGGGACTATATGACGTTGTGTGAAATGTCCAAGGATATATTATTATATTATATTATATTATATTATTATTATTTTTTTAATTATCTGTAATCGTTTCGTGTGTAATCGTTTTTTTGAACCGTATCTATATAAAATATTATTAATGCTTATATTGTCATCAAATAACTTTATTCGCAACAAAAGGTTTACTACGCTTAAAGATGGAATATTACTAAAGCATCAATCATTTCTCACGTCCAATCCCTACAAGTAAAAAAAATACAATTTGGCACAAGTCACGAGCGTAAGCGACAATATTGACAAGCGTCATCACTATCAAAATAATGCATGTCCGCAACGATCGTCCAACGCGCCACATGTGATAGAGGCAACGGGAGTAAATAAAACGTAACTGTTTTGATTTGGTGTATGGTCTATGTTAAAGGCGCAAGCGACTTTTGTAACAGTTTAATAAGCTATGAAACGTTTTTTAAATTTTATGATGAGCCAGCTAATGTGAAACACGATGAAACGATCACCTACCCAAACCTTCACTCTACGCCAATAATTGGAAACCTATTAACTACAAACATTTTATTAAACAAACAAACAATCATAGTTAACTAGTAATTAAACAGAAAAGGATTAACTTGTCAAGATTTTCAGCGACGACTGTTTGACATCGATGCGATCTTTATAGAATTTGTTTAACAATGTTAACTGTCCAGTGTACCCCATGAGGTACACGTATCACGGTCGTAAGTACGTATGCGTTAAGTAAACGATCTCAGTTAACTCTACAAGCTCTGATGCCACGGATTTGCGAATATAGTTGTCTGTTATAGCTGAGGCGTTTGTTAACGAATGAAATTCGTAGAAAAAATCATACGAAAATGCGTAGTGGCCATAACTAACAACTATAATTTCCGTACAACAATTAACAATTACCAACATTCCCCTATATCTTTCAGTTTGCCGTTCCAAATACTAGTTTGGCAGTGAACGCAACATTATATCAGTGACGGAACATTACAATCAAAATAATGTGACAGAGACAATGTAATTAAACAAAACAATGCGCCTGTATATTGTGGTGGGTGACACGAGGGAATGCGAGGTTTGTGGTGTGGAGAAAGCAAAATGATTCATTTATATTAAACCAGGTATTGCCAGTGGCTTCTCCCGCGTGTATGTCGGATATTGTCCCACAATATCCTACAGGGATAAAAAAACGTTATCTCCTAAACTCCATGCTTCCAAGGAACTTGTATGCTAAGTTTCGGCTTTCTACGACCAGTAGTTTCGGCTGTGTGTTGTCTGCCAGTAGGTAACAGAAGAATTTTATATAAGTATTATAATATTTATACTAATATTATAAAGCAGAAGAGTTTGTTTGTTTGGTTGAACGCGCTAATCTCAGGAACTACTGGACCGATTTGAAAAATTCTTTCAGTGTTAGATAGTAGTCCATTTATCGAGGAAGGTTATAGGCTATATATCATCACGCTAAGACAAATAGGAGCGGAGCAGTAATGGAATATGTGACGCAGACGAAGTTGCGCGGGTCAGCTAGTTTTAGATATTAGTGTGATAGGATAAGCTAAGAGTATATGTAATCTTTTTGGGGATCCAATGTGTTTTAGGCGTGTAAGAAAAATTTAGTAGGCACAAAGGTATTTGTATAATGATATCATCTGCCTAGGCTTTTCCCAACTATAGGTACTGGGGTCGGCTTCCAGACAAACCGGATTCAGCTGAATACCATAGTTTTACATGGAGCAGCTGCCTACTAGACCTCCGCAACCCATTAATTGGGTAATAGGTACGGTACTTCTTGATAAGACTGGAGTCAGATTTACTGGCTTCTGACAATTCGTAACGACTGCCAAAGATCCACAAATGACAGCCGGGACCAACGGTTTAACATGCTTTCCGAGGCACGAAGGAAACTCGATATGTAAAGATGGTCACCCATCCACAGACCAACCTTGGCAAGCGTTACTTAACCCAAGATTGACCCGTGCAGCTATTATTATTTAGCCACGAGCTCCTCCTCTTTTGTATAATGATATAAATCATTAAAACAATCAAGGAGCAAACGCAGACGAGCAGACAGCTTCAACGTGATATTTCCCATGATCGTAAAATGAAAGCCTATGGTACAAAGCGATAGTACTTAAAGCTGCGAAACATTTTTTTTAGAGGCCAGTGTTTCGATTTGCAGACTTCAAACAAAAAAAAAATGTCATTTTATTAACACACAGCGATAGTACTAATAGCTTTTTATCAGCGAAACATTTTTTTAGAGGCCATTGTTTCAGTTTGCACACTTCAAACAAACAAAAAAAATTGAAACTTCATTAACACACATAGCACAAAAAAGTCTCTCTTTCAAGAATAAACCTCGTAACGAAACTGACTCCACCCGCCCCCCTGGCACTCATGCCTTACGCCACTCGACTCTCGAAGACAAACATTCCGCTCCACTTAATTTGGCACACTCTAAATATCGCCACTAAATAAAACCAGCGCTATTGTCTCGTCACATGCCAACTGATCAGCGCACTTTCATATCCTGTACTTTGATTTATCACATTATATTTATACTTGCTACCAATGACGTATATATAGACACGTCATAAACCAACATCGCGGCGCTTAAAAACGGTGAAAATACTAGATAGCTACTAATACGCATGAAGAAAGGGAAAGAAAATATGTCACCGTACGGCGGGATGCCTGTTGCTAGAGGGAGATAAATATACATCTTCAGTTACGTCACAGGATAAGTAATAGTCAAATTGACATCAAAACAAACGTAGTGTCGCGCGACAGGTTGGTGCGTAACTAAGCGCAATGTGGCCAATTGGCTTCATTTCATGTTGTCATTTTAGAGTGCGGACAACGGATCTATAGTTTTACATATCATTGCTTGCTACTACCCGCGACTTCGTACGCGCATATCCCGTTTTTTCCCTTCCCGTTCCCGTAATTATTTCGGGAAATCCTCTCTTCGTGCTCACCTACACTCCACAAGGCAAAATGCTTGTCAAATTTCAGCTTTCTACGACCAGTTTGACTGCGCGTTATCTGTCAGTCACTCACTCAGAAACGGAAGAATTTTTATATTTTTCTTAGGATTAAGATTTTTCAATCGCTAGTGAACAATAGTTAGCTGAATAAAACCCCAATGAAATAAGGAGGAATCCAAAGTAGCTAGAACTTGCACGTTGCAGGAATAATTGGTCTACACTAATATTATAAAGAGGAAATATTTGTTTGTTTGTTTGTTTGAAATGAATAGGCTCCGAAACTACTGGACCAATTTGAAAAAATATTTCAGTGTTATAGATGATAGCCCATTTGTCGAGGAAGGCTAAAGGCTATATATCATCACGCTACGACTAAAAGGAGCGGAGCATTAATGGAAAACGTGGCGCAGACGAAGTTGCGCGTGTCAGCTAGTAACCAAATAAAAGCAAAATTAAAAAATCCAAAACATCAGATGATCATCATAAAGCGGATATCCAACGCCGCATAGAAGAATGTCCAGCAGTGAAAGACATGATAATCAAAACAGGTTTTTTTCGGAAAGTACACTTTTCTCAAAAACAGTGTTTCATTTGAAAGAAACACTAGGCCAGAAGGGGAGACTTGTGTTACTATTTCATTAACCTTAACTTCAAACCCCCTTAGCTACAAATTGTATTAAAAATTATCTACACAGTAACTTTGCAAAGTTATAATCACTTGCGATAAAAATTGTAAAGCCTATCAAAAGAAGATAAACCTGACACTTCCTTTAAATTACACCTCAGGCCACATTAACAGCCCATTTCGTAAATGATTTTAACGACTTCCTCGAACCGATCATAAACGTTGTCCTAATTAAAAATGATTACAGCAATAATCTGTTTCATTATTACAATTAGGGATGTTAAAAAACATTGACTCTGACTCCGATAAGTCAGAACTTCCGATTGATGTTCCGACTTCGGCTCCGATTTTTAAGAATCGGAGGTTTTAATAAGAGGTCGAATCGTATCGGATAACGTGTAGGAACAGTTTTGTGCACGTACAGACATGTTTTCTGACATCGGTTACTCTTTAACCGGCCTTAACATATCACTCTTTTGCCACTATCTCCGGTCCTGTTCCAGTTCCGACTCCAAACGAACACTCCGACATCGGTTCCGATAAAACTCCCTCCGTAACATCCCGTAATTGTAATATTAATAACACTGCTAATTATTGACTTGCAGAGACAATATAATTCAAATCCAAACTAGCGACATCTATGTAGTTATTAATAGTCAAAACTAAAATAGAAGTTCGACGCTTGAAAACTAAAGACAGCGTACACTGGCGGCCATATATCGGGAATTAATTAATGTGTCCCACAAATCATAGCTAGGAGACAATATGGCGTAGGTAATAAAAAATATTAATAAACTAAATCGTCTTGGAGTGTTCGTCTTTTGATATTATTAAATCATCAGCTGTGACGAACGTACATTTAGGAATTGAATTATGGCTGGGGAAAACTTGTAGTCGACGTTGGAAGAATTTTGACGCCAGACGTGCTTGTGTTACAAACTTCTCTTTAAATTTAACTATTCAGGCTAAAGGAAGTATCAAAAACATAATTGCTTTGTTAAATTGTAAAAAAAAAACTAGCTTTTCCTTCTATCTCACAGAAACCGTGCATTTTTTTAGGTTAAGTAATCTTTTAGGTATATTACCTATATATAAGATTTTCCCTTTTTTAACCGACTTCCAAAAAAGGAGGAGTTGTTTTATGTTTGTAAACCGTTTCGATTCGATTTGTTTCTTTTTTAGTACGATGGCCGCGGCATACCTACTTGCCCTTTGGTCCCGTTAAAATTTAATTCAGTTTGGCTCAGTAGTTTTTATTTTATGAACATTTTTGCTTTTAACCGGTTTATTTTTTTTTAAATAACCGACTTCATAACAAAACACTACAAAGTAAAAAATAACCTTCATTTCGGAAGTCGATGTTAAAAAACAAAGACGAAAAACCAAAAACACCGACTTCCGAAATTAAGGTTATTTAATAATTTGTAGGGTTTTTTTGGAAGCTGGTTTATTTTTTTGTAAAAAAGTTAATTTGTGTAGTTATCTATCAGCGAACGGTTTCCGCACTCTGACCTGTGCTTCCAGTCTTCCAGACCAGCGCTGTTAAAAAGAAACATAATTGCCCCTTGCTTAGGTAAAGCCGTCGATCATTGCAAAAAAACTCTGAAGTTATATGTAGATATACACATGGTTAATGCTTTCTATATAACCTACAAATACCACCTCACAATTTTGATGCTTAAAACCAGCCATTTTATAATCAACATCAATAATAATAACTCAAGCAAAACCTATTACAATATCATTAATGAATTTGAAATGATATTGTAATAGGTTTTGTTTGCCATACGAGTGGCATTAAGATACGAGATTAAAGTGAGTTTTGCAACCGCCAATGATAAATTGTATTTATAAATACTTTAATTAAACAGCTGCATAAACTGATTTGTAACTTATCGGAAAATAAATGTTTGTTAAACCTGCTTGTTGTTTTATCAATGCAATTGTAATCAGTAAAAGTGACCTTGTTATCGTACTGCTATATTAAAGTGTTCTTCCGATGTGAAGAGTAATTGGTACGATTCCCCCGTCAAGACGAATGAACTGAATGACGAAAATCCCATAGTTTAAAATTTTTGAGACATGGTTTCTGTATATAAATCACATTTCTGGGTATCTACTAGTTTTCAAGTCCAAAACTAACTTTAGAAACTAAATATTTTCTTTCCATTACTAGTGTCGTCAAAAAAAACTAGCCTCAAACAGATTAAATTATTAAAAATGACAAAAGCAACGAAACTTTCTTACATCTTATTTTTAAATTATTTATGAAATCAATAACCTAGAAACATTTTTTTTCAATACAAAGTTTAAGTTAAAGCGAAACAATAGAAATGATAAAGCGAAATTTTAAGATTTTTCATAAAAGAGACCAAACTGGGAACCTTTACAGAAGTTTAATGGAGCTTCCCCTTTATTTCGCCGTCGCTGCGTCGGAGCTTTTTATTTAAAAAAAAAAAAACTGATTCTTAAGAGATGTCAAGGTGAAAAGTATTTGAAATGGAATGAAAAGGTCTTATTTGGAGGCTCATTAGTTAAACTTTCGGATGGAATAATGTTGTTTTCTCGTAAACGACGAGATGTAATACGTATATTTTTAGGCATTACTTTGCTAACTTGGCCATCAATCACACCAAAAGCGTTTGATTTGATGAAAACTTTAAAATAAATGAAGTACCCAACATTTTTTAAGTTTTGCAGATATTATTTATTCTAAACATTGTAACATAACTCTTTTTTAGGGTTCCATACCCAAACAAAGGATAATTAACGGAACCCTATTACTAAGCCTCTGCTGTTCGTTCATCCGTCTGTCTGTCAGCGGGCTGTATTTCTGGAACCGTAATAGGTTACAGGACATTTGAAATCTACCGCTATAACAACAAATAATAAAAATTTAGTATATTATACGGAACCCTTGGTGTGCGACTCTGACTCGCACTTCAGCCAAGTTCGAGTCGGACTCGTTTTTCTTTTTTTTATATAAAAACATTCGAAACAAAAAATAAACAAAAATATTCCAAAAAAATAAAGATGAACTCGAGCTGTTGCGAAAGTCTGTTTAGCAGCCAAAAACCGACCATTGATAGTACACAGCCGAGTGAAATGACGAAGACTTAATCGAGGGTGAAACCTGGCACAATGCCGGAACATAGCTAAATTATTTCCAAGCTGAGCATCATTTCACCCTAAATCATTTCATCTGCAATAAATTCGAAACTAAGAAACGATTCGGTTGTTCATCGGCGTACACTGCAATTCCAACATTAATTAATTTTCGAGTTATGTGACATTTTAACAGTGAGCAAATAATTCTGCACTGATTTGTATACTGCCGGGAGTCTTCAATGTAGGTTTGACTGCAGAAATAATGATGAAAAATGCAAGTAATTATAGTGGGTAAATAATTGTGCAATGATTTGTATTATGCGAGAGAATGAATTTATTCGCTTTTTATGTGACAAAATTAGCAAATGTAGTAGTTGTATATTTCTCCTTCAAACTTTCTCTGAGCATTGGCAGACAGTCAGAAAATAAGCGAGAAATAGTTCCAAACAAATTTGATTGAGCGATTCAGTCAATCCTGTTTCTCATTTTTGGAGTGCAAAAATGTAAACAAACCACTGAAATGTGCCAGAAATGGCAGCAGCTGGAGTTTTTATTTCATCTTTGCTTATCAAGTTAATATTTCTATACATATTCAAATAATTATCGTGATTTTTTAACCTTAAAAGTCACTACTGACAATATGTGATTTGGATTTGAACCATCTCTCGCAAATATTTTTAGTAGGTACCTATGTAAATGCTTGTCTTCCGTTTCATTAAAGGAAACACACACATAAACAGGCGGGATTTAGCAAAGATTATTATTACACACTCATGACATTGTGTAAATATCCTTAGAAGTAAAAGAATCATCCAAATCGGTTGAATATTGGCGAAGATTTTGCTGATCACACATCCATACGAATTGAGAATCTTTCTTTTTAATCGGTTACGTTTGGGTCGGCTTCTAGTCAACCCAGATTCAGCTGAATACCAGTGTTGTACGAAGAGCGACTGTCTACCAGACGTCCACAACCCCTTAACTAGGTAAAACAGTACTCCTTGGCAAGACTGGTGTCAGATTTTCTGACTTCTGACTATCCGTAACGACTGTCAAAGATCTACAAATGACAGGATGGCCCAACGGCTTAACGTAGTTTCCGAGGCACAGAGGAGTCTCGGTCACCCATCCACAGAGTAACTTCGGCAGGTGTTGCTTAACCTTGAAAATGGACCCATGCGGCTGCTATTATTTAGTCACGAGCTCCACACAAAAAAAAACACCAAAGCATGAAATAAAAAAAAGAGAAACAGTTATCTATCTTGTTCACCGTAATGACATAGATTACATTGCTGTCAAAATGATAAGACCGGTGTAACGGGTATTAACAACGCTAATTTATTATCGTTAGATAAATAAGACGAGCATTTTATGCGAATTTTCACACTGTTTTACGAATTAAATAAATATGAAGTGCATTTTGCTGTGATTTTGTAAAGCGAAAATAGTTTATACTGAGTTTACCCCTTTTTTTTCGGTAAATCGGCGAAGTGCTAGTCGGACTCGCACACAAAGGGTTCCGTACAATAAACTGAAAAAACCGGCCAAGTGCGAGTCGGACTCGCGCACCGAGGGTTCCGTACAAACCTGTAGGTATATATTATAAGCAAAAGTTGCGGTTTACGATTTTTGACGTATTCAAAAAAAAAACTACTTGCTAGATCTCGTTCAAACCAATTTTCGCTGGTAGTTTACTGGTAATATACATCTTATATTTTTTTTTGTTTTATCATTCTCTTATTTTAGAAGTTACGGGGGGGGGGGACATTTTACCACTTTGGAAGTGTCTCTCGCGCAAACTATTCAGTTTAGAAAAAAAATATATTAGAAACTTCTATATCATTTTCGAAGACCTATCCATAGGTACCCCACACGTATGTGTTTGATGAAAAAAAAATTGAGTTTCAGTTGTAAGTATGGGGACCCCCAAAATTTATTGTTTTTTTTTTTTTCATTTTTTGTGTTTAAATCTTAATGCGGTTCAAAATAAAAAAAAATCAAAATTCAAGCCTTTTTTTGTTATTTAAATTGTCCAAGTTTCAACAGCTTAGTTCTTATAGTTTCGTAGAAAAGTGGCTGTGACATACGGACGGACAGACCGACAGACAGAAATGACGAATCTATAAGGGTTCCGTTTTTGCCATTTGGTAACGGAACCCTAGAAACACGTTTCTAATATGGAAGCCCACTTTAATTTTTAATTAAATTAAATTTTTATTTTTTGGCGCTATAAAAACTAAAATCTCAAGGACCGCACCTGACGGACGTACAGCGAAGGCTTAGTAGGTAAAAGGGTACCCTTTGGGTACATAACCCTAAAAATAACATATCTATGACTAGAAATAGTCATCTTGATGTTTTTCAAAGCTCATTATAGTCATTATTTTCGAAACTCACTATCACCAGGCAAGATTGTTAAAGGTACCATTTTAGGTTCTCTTTCTAGGTACAGTCGGCACTATAATTCGAACACTAAGGGCGTGTTGTTTCAAACGGTTGGTTAACGTAAGAAACGTACGTCAAAAAGTTACGATTACGGAAGATGTTTAACGTTCGTTAAATAAGAAGCGTTGTTTCAAAACATTTTGGTATAAATTCCTGCTCATCCCAATACTTCAAGTTATAACACGGGTCCTATCTAAATACCTTTTTTTTGCATTCGACCCTTTTTTGTGCCATCAGAAGAACTGCTATTGAGGATTTTTAAAGAAATTTCATATTATTGTTCTATTTGACGCAACTAATGTAACGATAACTAGTGCTCAGACCATCTGTTAACGTAATCGTTATTTTTTACGTGTTAACGCTGATATATTGTGAAACAACTCAATTTGTTGATTTGACGATAGTTAGCACCATTTTTAACGTTTACGCGTGCGTTAAGTGTAGTTGAAACAACCCGCCCTAAACACCTTAACGTTAAGGTACTTACTTACTTCGTATTTTACCGAGGTCCAGTAATTATGTTCCATTGCAAGTGTAATTTTCTTATGAAACTGCAGTAATTGACTGTACACGGCAAGTACGAGAAAACACGCTTTCTAACGCAGGTTGAGGTCACAACGAGTGAAGTTTATTGCCATTGGATACAAAGTCGTTACATGCTCAAGTGAGAGTGTGACCGTATATGGGACACAATCACACAAGGCATATGTATATTGGTAACCTTCAGATTGTCGCGTCTCTTTTAAGTGGGTGATAGTCGTACGAACAAGTACGCGAACTTATGGCTCGACGACCTTTTTCGGTTCACGTACTGTTTTAAAGTACGCGTGCTTATATACACGTACGTATACACACGAGCAAAAACGGTCGTCGAGCCATAAATACGCGTATTTGCTCGTACGTCTACGAGGGTGATTGTAAGTCAGTGACTTTTGAATTTCTCGCTTAATAACTTTAAATGCATCAGTGCTGCCGTCAACTGCCACCTATTAATAGGCAGCTGACAATTTTTTAGCAAGCTACGTTATTTATTTTGTGTTTGACTGCCATTGAAAGCAGAAAAGCTCTCGAATTTGAACAAAAATGAATTTCATGTGCTGATTAAGCTTCTTTTTTGCGTAAATTAACCATCAACGACACCAAGTAAAGGCTAGATAAATACTATGGGGGGACTCTGCACTATCAATTTAAATGGTTAAGAAGTGGTTTACTGAGTTCCGTTGTGGTCGTATCAGCGCAAGTGAAGCCAAACGATCTGGTCGCCAAAAAAGGTCGTCACGCCAGAAACCGTCGATAAATCCATGGAATGATTATTGGACGATTGGAAAAGGTAAGTGCGTGAGGTGGCTGAGGCTGTAAGCATCTCAACTGAGCGGGTGCATCACATTTTACATGAATATTTTGATATGACAAAGCTATCCGCTCATACTCGACCATAAGCGCAACCGTGTGACCACCTGAAAGGCTTGTTGGGCGATTTTCAGCCGTAATCCGTTTTTGCACCGTTGTTGAAACATGGATACACGACATTACACCAGATAGCACGGAACTATAAAAACTGGATTTTTCGAGGTGAACGTACACCAAAGAAGGCCAAATTGTGTTTATCGGCCAACAAAGTCATGGCCACAATTTTTTGGGTTGCACACGATGTCATTCATATCAATTACCTTGAAAAGGGAAAAACTATCACTGACTAACTATTATTTAGAGCTTTTGGACAGATTTGATATTGATTTGAGGCAAAAACGACCGCATTTGGCGAAGTAAAAAGTTTTCTATCACAAAAATGCACACGTGTTTAGCCACCATGTCAAAAATTCATAAATCGGGCTACGAACTGCAACTCCATCCAGCATATTCTACAGATTTAGCCCCCAGCGACTATTACCTCTATCCAAACCGGTAGAAATGGCTAGGTGGTAAGAGATTTGGGCCGAACGAAGAGGTCATCACCGAAACAAACCACCTACATAAATATACAAAATTAAAAAAAATTAAAAATGTTGGACTAAATGTATCTAGTTAAAAGGAGAAAATGTTGAAGAATAAAACGTTTTATTTTCACACGAGTACAAATTCATGTTATTATTATTTGTAACTCAATCAGTCTGCCTAGATATTTGTTAAGCGAAGATTAACTTCATATGTTTTAACCGCGAGACTGTTTTTTTAAACCCTAACAAAAACTAGTTAGTTAAAAACTTCCAATTAACTTTCACCTACCTAAATATTGTGATTTAGTTCAACAAAACAAAAATCCAATTCCAAATAAAAGGACGTAGTTGCAGGCTGCTCTATCGTGATCAAATTGGCACGATAGTGTATTGAAAACTATATTTTTTTTATTCCACTATCACGGCAATCTGATACGCGTGAACGTTAAAGTTAATTTCCGCGACACGTTCTCTCGGCCCGCGTGTCGATCACAGAATGACGCCCGCGAGCTAGCGCGTCCGGAAATTTAAACTTTTCGTCGACTACCCTCGCGATTTAACTTTTTATTTTCATATCGATGTGTTCAATCTGTTTGATTCAATTTATAGAGTTTCAGTCAGTGCAGTTTACCTTTTGTTTTCGACGTATGTATTTACATTAAATTGCATACCGGGTTACCGACGCTTGTAATAGCTACCTTCAAAAATAAACAGAGAACTCGTTTGAAGGACGCTATTGTTTCACATACGAATGTCGCAAAAGACTTTACATCATAAGATTATTGCACTGCGCACTATGATTATATTAATGCACAACAACACAACACAAAACACAACAACACACAAAACACACATGCACAAACACAACACAACACAACACAAACACACAACACACACAAACACACAACACACAAACACACACACGCACACACACACACACACACGCACACGCATAAACATTTTCTTTCTTTCTTTCACTAACATACAAAACTATAAACAATCACAAACCAATAAAACGCTAGCAGTGACCGAACCGATTGGAAAGCCGCAGTAAATAAGCGTTAGTTAGCAATAAACACTAGTTTTAATTGACATTATATTAAATAATATCACAAAGTTGTAATTAATGCCATGGCTATAACTGATATCGTGTTTCAGAAAGTAGAAAATGCAGTCAATTAATCAGATATAATTTAGTTAAAGACAACAATAACCTTAACATAAAGAGTTACAGAAAACAAAATACGAGTAGGAAGAGAAATCCAACAAAAAGGAATATAAGAGACCTGCCTACGATATACCAGAATCACACATTAATAGTCAGCAGCAATTTCCCTTAACTGGCCGAAAATCAGAAACAACGCAGCCAATGCGACTGCAAACCAACAACACGAATGTCAATGCCATTAATTAAATAAAAAAACAAACGACTACAACATAATTAATCAGTATTAAAAGAAAGTCAAGTGAAAAAATACTTAACAAAAAAAGACAGGAAGGAATGTTTAGATTTTACAAAGCGATACTATCATTACTAATAAATTACACGAACTATTAGTAGCTGAATATTTTTAACTAGCTAAAGAACCAGCTTAACCCGACCCCCGAAATCTTCACCGTTCAAAGATTAAAGTACCGTTTACAACGAAAAGTACGTCGTCCGAAGTGTCTCAGTGAAGTGGTACCCCGTTTTTGGCTTCATTCCAACTTTGCCAGCAAGCTTTAGCCATTGTACATGCTTGCCATTCTATATTACACCGTATGATGGATGTGATACAGTTGTAAATCGATCCATGTTTGCAGACCGCTAAACTTATTAGGTTTTGATAGGTTTGCCGGGCTAAGGATGTTGGTGAACGATAGTAAAACGGTTTGCAGATGATTTATAGTAAAATGTTAATGTTATCATTGCTAAGAAATTTGAGGATTGTGCCTAGTTTAGCAATTCCTCAAAATTATTCAATTCTGTACAGGCCAATTTTTCCTTCCTGAGGCAACTGTTATACGAGCAATAACCGAAACAGGAATACATGAGAAAAACAAAAATTATGACAAACAGCCACATTTATCCATGAGAAATAAATTATAACATCACTATTGAACAACTATACTTAAAGCAAACCTGCAAACAACTTAAACAATTTAATATATCTCAGAACGAAATTAATAGCTTCCAGATATTGGAAGCCTGGTAAACTAAAATTAACGATTATTGCCACCACTAATAGGGAAAACGTGCATAAAAACGAAAACAACAATGTTGCTTTAATTGAGGCTGTAAAGCATTTCGAAGAAACTGATTTGTAGGATTATGAGATTATTATTGCATGTGGTTTTAACATTAATATATATGCCACCAGCTTAGAATCAGAAACCATATAATGCATTTCTATCTGAATTGCAAAGTTGGATAGAAATCTACATCAAGTCATGAAATCCACCACTATTTCCCCTGATGGTAACCTACTCACTCTTGAAAGGCCCCAAGGTTAACATCAAGAAACACAAACCATGGAAAGTTTATTGTAAGACCACGTTACCACCTGCAACCAAGTGTCATGTAAATTACACTAGTTTACCGGCTACCGAAGTGGATGCGATTTGCAGGTGAACGGCAAGCAAAATATTAGGTAATAACATGCTCGTGTTTTTTTCTGATCGCTTATCATTCAGATGAATTGATATGACAGGTGTTAAACAGCTCTATGTCCAAAAGTGTGCGAGTTCCTGTGCAAAGGTGCAATGAGTTTTTGAATTGAGTTTTGGGGGCCGAGTCACCCACGTCCGTAGGAGAATACCCTTCAGCGAATCCCTAAACGTGGTCCCCGGGTGGTGCTAAACAGGTGACACTAACCGCCTCCGTGGTCTAGTGGTCCACCTGATTAAGACCCAGAGGTCCCGGGTTCGATTCCCAGCGGGGGCAAATTTTTTGCTCGGTTTGGTTTGTGGTAGGACTTGTTCTAAGTCCGCCTGGCAAGCTACCACCATCATCTAAGTCTGTCGCCATAACAACAATGTTAACAGCATTGTTGTGTTCGAGTTAGAGGTATGATAGCCAGGCCCTCTGTGTAAGAGGATTCCGGGTGAAACTCGCTTCCATCTTCGACCTAATCATCACTTTCCATCAGGTGAGATTTGGGTCAAGAGTTTCCCCGTTTTGTACATAAAAAAAAATGAATGCGAATGAACTTGGAACATCTGCTGATAAAAAGCATCAATCATATTATAGCCCACTGCAAAACTCTGATAACAGCAGGACATAATACTGTACCTAATCCTATCTGTCGCATTAAATCTACCACACCTTGATATAATTATGCCAAATCGATAGGGTACGGTTTCAAAACAAAAAATGCTGAATTGCTACAGATAATAAAACAGCACCAGGTTTTGCAGATATGAAAAATAACAGCACAAGTGCAAACAAGTAGATTCTTTGAATTCAAGAATTTTCAAGGATCGCTATCTATCTTTTGAATATTCTTAAAAGGTGTCAAAGATCTGCAGAAACGCCGAAAGTATATCCAAAGAAGGAAATCTCATGAAATTCTTGTCTCTCCGTATAGGACTGTCGTTCAAATAGTACATATAACTTTGACTGGGAGCAAAGTTTTCCTACATTTATGAATGATGGTAACTACAGATGTGATTGATTTTGAATATTTTGCGTTTGATGTGACGCAACAGATGGTTGTAAAAAGTTTTATGGGCGATCGTCATATTATGGTCGTCATCGTTCAAATATTTATTCGTTTTCTCTCGTAGCTTTGTCGTCATCTTCAATGGGAGTACCTACATTCATGTTATATTCAAATGTTGCTTCACCATCTGCTTTCTTTTTCATATCTCATACATAGATAAGCCTAAATGATAGTTATATTTGCTTGTTATTGAAAAATGTTGGTCTGAACCTAAAACAATGGAATTTAAGTTCCGTCTCTAATTTAGTTAAGCAAGAAAATTAAATTCTCGTGGATCTGCGAAAAGCCTATGATGCCATGAAATTGTTGAATGTACTGCTGCTGATGAACTCTCCTGTTCAAGCTTTGAGTTGGAACCATTTCATCAAACGATTAAACAATTCCTCATCTATCTATCAAAACGTCTCCTTAATTCAATCTTATGCATCTCTCAAAGACTGGTGTTCCAAGTTGATTAAAAGTTAAAACTTAAGAGATAAGGGCAGCTCATCCAAAGTTTTACTTATTCATTGAGAAAAGCTATTTTGTTAATAACAGCGGGAGTGGCGGTCTAAGATTGATGAAGCTAACTTGTGATAGTGTTTTCCTCATTTTCATGAAATACTAGGAAATAGAAGAGTGAAGATTTGGTGTTACAGCTAGTTGTAATTATATTAATTTAGAGCACAATTAAAGAATCGACAAGATTTTCACATAATATCTTTAGTAGAATAAAATTCCTTCAAATCGACAGATATTCCAGATTATGAATAAGAAAATAATAGATAACTTTCAGCTTTCCAAATAAAAATATTATGAAAGCAATCTCCGGTATTTTCAAGCTCACAAAGTAAGCTGAGATTTTATATATTTTAGATATAAAAACTCGCATTTGATAAGTTTTACTTTATTTGGCTTTATTGACTAAATAACTTCCCAAGGATATTTACGATTTTTCGATTAGCACACCAATCACCTACAGAAGCTTATACAAAGTTTATCAATGTGTTCCAGCAGATATGATTTTTTTTATTAATTTTAATGTTGTTGATAAATTTACTCATTTAATCATAAAAATAAACAAAACTGCCAGATGTTAAAATAATCAAGAATATTGCTTTGAGTTACAAAAGATAAGTATTATCATACTAGCTGTCCTCCGCGGCTTCGCTTCCGTCAACTTTTTTTTCTTTTTCTTTCATAAGAACATTCTACTCATAATCACAAACACAACAAAAAAAGAATTGGCGAAATCGGTCCAACCGTTCACGAGTGACGCTTGGACCAAGGGAAAAAGGGATTCATTTTTATACATATATTAAGATTAAGAAGATGATGCAGGTGGACACATAATTCAACTAGCTGTGCCCGCGACTTCATTCGCGTGGTTGTAAATAAAGAAGGAAATTATGATCATGGGTAAAGAAGACGCCTATTCTAAAATTAAAAATCATTATGCAGGTAGACATACAATTCAACTAGCTGTGCCCGCGATTTCATTCGCGTGGTTGTAAAAAAAGAAGGAAATTATGATCATGGGTAAAGAAGACACCTATTCTAAAATTAAAAATCATTACGGTTAAAAACCGCAATCAAAAATTAATTCGCCCACCAGCTAATACTGGCACGATCTGGTCAATCTCGACATTATCCAGACCGGTAATCCAGTAATCCCATCAGATGCGATGGCTCTCGATACGGTAATGTAATCTGTGTCTATATTCGTGCAACTGTCAGTGTCTGCCTGTCCATCAACGTCGATCGAGCGCTGAATATCAATGATGTTGGTCGGTTTAGGGAATATTAAAGCGAATTTCGTTTGTTTTAGATTTCAATACAACACACGTCAAAATATAAGATCAGCTATTTGACGTTTACATCTATCCATTGAAATAATGCAGAAAACCGAAACATTACTTTGGCCAAAAATAGGGTAGGTACTTTTTGTGATTAGCTGTTTCATGATCTGACTTGCTGATTTTGTTTAAAAAAATACAATTATTATTAGAACAAGTTGTTATCAATTCGTTAAACATATCTCCCCCATGACAAAAGAGATAAGATATTTATAATTACTACAATGACAAAAACATTTGAAACATATGAAACGCTAAATAAAAGTCAAAATAATGAAATTCAAGTGCGACTACATTAGCGTGAGAAGTTGTGCACCACATTTTCTCCATAATCTGATCAAGACGGTAAAAAAGTCGCAAGATTCTTATTACTTTTCTGAAGTTAGTTTTATATTTCATGTTATCACGCCACAAAAATGAAAAAAAAAAGAATCACGTAGTAAGTTTGAGTATTTTAATACTAAAAAAATAACTGAAAATCCCACTATACAAATTTACGTGCACTTACAATTTACATTTCGAAACAAAAATATTTCATAGTTTTGTTTTCTCAGTCTGACTAAATAAAATTATGTACAACTAGATTCTCGCCTTTCACTCTGATTTTAACCATTCACATAGTCCAGAGTCTAGACCATGACACAATCACATAAACGTAGAACCAGCAGTCAACCCAATATCTGAACCATTCAGATTTGGACACACTTCACTAGCCACAAACACTACCATCTTAGCAACTTCTTCAGGATCCAAAATCTTCATTTTATTCGACAAACGATCATAAACAAACTGCATTTCGTCTTCGCCCATTGCCAAATTCTTTAAAATATTCGTCCTTGTTAGGCCAGGTTGTACAGCGTTGACTCTTACTCCTTCAGACGCTAGTTCAACAGCTGCAGTTCTAGTGAACCTTTCCAGACCAGCTTTTGTCACAGTATAAGGTAAAAATCCATGTACAACTTTTGTATACTTCGTCGCATGCAAATTCACTATATTTCCTTTAGTTTTGACTAAGTAAGGTAAAGCTAGGTGAGTCAGTTTGTAAGGGACACGGAGATTGATGTTTATCATTTCGTCGAATGTGTCTAAACTGTCATCGAAAAGTGATCCCATAAGCATTTTGGCTGCACAGTTCACTAGGACATCTATTCTTTCATATTGAGCAACTGTTTTGGTTATTACTGTGGCACAGCTTCCGTTAGCTGTGAGATCTAGTCTAAGGCATAGAGGTGTTAATCCATTTGCTGCTTGACACTTGTCTGCGGTGTTTTTTAGTCTTTGTTCATCTCTGCCGATTAGAGTGAGTTTGGCTCCGTGTTTCGCGAAGAGGATTGCCGATGCTGCTCCAATTCCCGAACTAGCTCCAGTTACTATTACTACTTTATTTGAGAAATCCATTTTGATACTTCTGAGTGTTTTGGGACCTTTTTTTTATAGGATTATGGTAGTTTCCCCTTGCATTAAATTGTTTTGCTGTAGATGTTGTGGTAGTTTAATAACACAGCACTTTTAATAAAACTTTAATTAATACTTGTTCTCGTGTGTTTTACACCGTGGTCGGTTTGATACTGTGGCAAAAACATTCCGCTTGTGATAGGACGAGATACCGTTATCTCAGTCTGCACTGTATTCGAGAACTTGTAAACATTTGGCTGCTGATAACAGCGATATGTAATATTTATCATTGTATTTATCGTAAGGTTAGGCTTTTAATAATGTGACGATGAGGCAATAGGAAGAAATAGTAAAAATAATTATATGGCGCCTAGTTATTGCACAATGTGTTCATGAATTTCAGGTGACCCATAAGAGAAATAAAATTGTAGAACATTCAGTAAATTTGTCAGTTAAGAATAACCGTTACACATGTATTCCTATTAAAGGCTATAATACTGATTGTAAGCATGTACTGTATTTAATAAACTAAGTAGTTTTTATTGCATTATGTGGTAGATATAAATAAACACTGTTTATTATAAATTACTAGCTGACCGGGCTAACGTTGTTTTGCCAAAAAAAGGACCCTACAACCTATTTTCACACCTACTGAGCGAACACAAAAAAAAAACCTAAAAATCGGTCAAGCCGTTTCGGAAGATTTCGATAACAAACACGAGATTTTTATACTTATATTAGATAATATTGAGAGAAAACCAGAGGATCTAGGCATAGTACCATTCTATAAGCAAGTGATTTATATCAGGTGACATTTCGACAGAGTTTGTCAATCCCACACATTTTTGATGTTTTCACAGTTGCCTTCGCTCCACTAGCGCTAACACAATCTCACTTATCTATAGTTTCAGGTCTAAATGGTCTGGAATCGCGCTCTCACATGGAATACATTATTGAGTTTTTTCCTATGTAAAGCAAGAGGCCTTTACCCTCTCAATATTAGCTTACAGGCCAGTGTGGCAAATCGCCTAGAATATAGTTCTGAAAAACAAAGCCGCAAAATATGTTTATCAGGTGCAAATAATCCTGCAAACAAAGTACTCTAATCTCGCTCAAACGCGTTATCCCCACCACAACAAAGCAACGAACTCAAATATCTCTATCTACCCGCACGCAATTCAGCGTGCCATTCACGAATCACGTCAGTCGAAACTGGCACTCAAAAGCGTGCGGACGTGCCTTGCATTCCTATGGAATGTGTTACCGGCCGATTAGTGTGCGTCGAATCATGCATTAACTGTATCGCTGGATTATTCAAGCTTTGGTAGTAGAATTAAGAGGAGATCCTGGCTAAATAATATAACACGGGTCGAACTTCGAAAGCTACGCTTATCGAGGTCGTTCCAGATGTTGGGTGACCTGCCATTACATAATGAGTTTCCTCTTTGACTCGGAAAGCACGTTAACCCGTTGGTCCCAGCTCTCAGCCAGCAGATGGTCAGAACCGGAAAATTCGATGCCAGTTTTGCCCAGGGGTTTCGTATTACCCAGTTAATAGGTTGTGGAGGTCACTTAGGCAGTCGCTCCAGACTGAAAGCCGAATCCAGTATTATTGGGTAGTCTAGGCTGATAGATTGTTAGTAGGATTAAGCTATTGCAATACTACTGTAAGCTTTAGGTTCCTAAGACAAAGTAGCTTGTAACAGCATCAAAGTATAGATAAAGGCTACTTTATATCAAAACTGTAATGTAGCTAATGTTAGTACACTGTTTGCAAGGAAAATGTCCACTACTAAACATAAAAGTTCCTGGAAGACCAATTTTCAATTTTATTGGTAATGAGGAGTAAATTACTTTGCGAGACCATTTTATTTATTTAAAACTTGTAGCCACAAAGATGGACTTGATGCCTAAGCATTCTCTACTGGTCCACCAAGAGTGGTGGATAATATGAATAAGTACATCGATACTAAATTCTATAATAATACACCTTCAGATGCGTCATCAAAGTATGTAAAAGTAGCGGTACAGAGAGTTGAGCCCCGCAAATCTCAATAGAAAAGAAAGGACCCTCCGTCCGGAGTCCGGACGGTTGTTCTGTCCGGTGAGTAACTGCCCGATAGTTGATATTCGTTCTGTTGTACATTATGTTTAAATCACACGCTGCGGTACTTTAGGTTGCCGTACAAATTATTCTTCGTTAATTTGTCTGTGACGGTGTTAATGCCGCTACAAGTATTCTTCTTCTTGGAAAAACCACAACACTTGTTTGAAATATAAAATTAAAATAGACAGTGAAACTGTTTTGACCCTTTTCCTGCCCCCTATTGTACAAAGAGGTTTCTCTACCCAGTCAAACTCTGACCTGTCATCTGCCTAAACATCACACAATCCGTGCACTTGCGTGCATTATCATACCTAGAGCACACACTCGGCCGGAAGTGTACGCTGGAGCGGAGCGGTAATGCGAGGGAGCTTATCTCCCTCCATTAGTCGAATTGAACTGGGCACTTTTGTTTGCAACGCAGTGTACCGGGCGGATTGTTGCGATGCATCGCGGACAGGATTGTGGTCTTAGTGTAAAGATTAAGCGATATGTATGAAAAGGGTCCCCTATGTTGTTTCAAACGCCGCTGTTGCGACACACGCTGTTGCGAATTATTTTTCCACTGCCTCACAGGTTCGAAAGCTCATGGACTCGAATGAAGTAGTCGCGAAAGACGCTGTTTCGAAAAACATTTTCACTGCCTCATACGCTCGAATGCTTGTGATTTCGATTTATTTAGTCATAAAGTGTACAGAAAAAATATTTATTTAAACAGTAATTAAATAAAATCAACAAATTCGGTGTCAACATCAACATTTAATATTTTTGTTTTCTTTCTCGGGTCCCTGGAGGAGCTCGTGGCTAAATAATAACAGCCACACAGGCCGATCTTCAAGGTTAAGCAACGCTTTTGTCGAGGTTGGTCTGTGGATGGGTGACCATCTTAACATACCCAGTTTCCTCCGTGCCTCGGAAAGCACGTTAAGATGTTGGTCCCGGCTGTCATTTGGAGATCTTTGGCAGTCGTTACGGATAGTCAGAAGCCAGAAAATCTGACACCAGTCTTGCCAAGGAGTACAGTGTTACCCAGTTAATGGGTTGTGGAGGTCTGGTAGGTAGCCGCTGCACGTAAAATACTGATATTCAGCTGAATCCGGTTTGACTGGAAGCCGACCCCAATATAGTTGGGAAAAGGCTAAGCAGATGCGATATGTTCTCGTGTCCCTGGTGACCCGGTCCTTTGGTAGGCGTACGAGGGGCCGAAGCCAACTCGCAGAGGCCCCGTTAGACATTTCAAATGTAATGGGGCATCAACCGGCGATTATCCCTGTATGCACTGTGAAAGTATTCCCAAGGACAATCCCCGGTTGGAGCAAGACTATTGCAGAATATGGAAACAAAAGATGAAACGCTATGGGTTTTTGCGGTTTAGTGGACTGATAATCGTTTATTAGATAAGAACTATTGGCCCCTGCCTGACCACTAACAATATACACGGCAATCGAAATCACAAGCATTCGAGCGTATGAGGCAGTGAAAACGTTTTTCGAAACAGCGTCTTTCGCGACTACTTTATTCGAGTCCATGAGCTTTCGAACCTGTGAGGCAGTGGAAAAAGAATTCGCAACAGCTTGTGTCGCAACAGCGGCGTTCGAAACAACATAGGGGACCCGTATGAAAAATATGAAGAGAATATCAGAGAAGAGGATTCGGCCTGATTGGTAGATTTATTCAACTACGCCATAGACCATGGAAGGAAGGAAATAGACATTATATGACAATTCAGAGCAAATCGTTTTTTTTTTTTATTTTTTCTAACTAAACCGGATACTTTTAACAAGTTTGTTTTAGCATCCTTAGTTTTTCAAAAATACTTAATGTTAACTTAGCATTAGATATGTGAATATCTTAAAATACTTATCAACAAAGAAAATTACATTGAAGATCTGAGAAGAATATAAGTCAGTCAGTTAGAGATGTTGGGACAACATCTAGAATGGCTTGTAGAGTAACCGCCTGCGTTTCCAACCAAAAACAATTACAGCAGTCATCATTATAGCTAAAGTCATTCACATAGCTAGCTTTTTCCAACGGCGTCGCTAACGTGAATGCCGAAAATTAAGTATCCCTAGGGAACGTAATACCGGAATCAACTTGGTGTGAAGGGACTTAACCCCCAAGGGTCGTCCATGTCGTAGACGTTTAGCTGTTGAGGCATCAACAGACAATCCAGTTGGGATGTCAGTACTTATCTAATATTACATGTACGATTAAACCCCCGCCACCGCTCATACCTCGCGCCCAATAACGACACGTCTGCGAATAGAACAAACAATGCAATCTGATTAATAACCGAGCACTGATGAGTACTATTTTAATAATACATTATAAAGTTCAAACGTTACAGATAACACGTTTGAAGAGTTAAACTTGTTTGATGTTGTAATCTTATTGATTGAACATGTTGAAAATAGAGGTATTTGAAAAATGTAAAGTATTGTGAGTTCGTTTGTAACTTTACAAAGAAATTACAATTTACGCATGATTGGAATGGAAGAATTGGAAGTTAGGTGCAAAGGATTCTCACTATGACGTTGACCCTAGATGCAGAGAACATGTCTTATAAGAAAGTTTATACTATTCTGTAATACAGTACATCTATATTCATAATTTATTATTATAAAGTTGAAGACTTTGTTTGTTGTTTGCTTGAACGCGCTTATCTCAGGAACTACTTTTCCGATTTGAAAAAAAAAATCAGTGTTTGCCCATTTATCGAGGGCTAAATAATAATAGCCTATAGGCTATATATCATCACGCTAAAACAAAAAGGAGCGGAGCATTAATGGAAAATATGATGCAGACGAAGTTCTAATCAACGTTCGGGTCAACTAGTAGATACGAGTATATTATAAAATTCTTCCGTTACTGAATGACTAACAGACAACGCACAGCCGAAACTACAGGTCGCAGAAAGCCGAAATGGTATGTAAGTTCCTTGGCCCCTATGAGGGACCACTAAGGTATGATTTCACGAAATTCATGCTGGAACGAAATCAGAGGCAAAAGCTGGTACAGTACAAAAGGGAAGATATACAGTAGTAGGATATATATATCACCAACCAACCAGCACAACAACCAAGGCGTTATGTATGGATTAAATTAACCCCCTCATTTTTAGATAAGATTGTTCCTACCGTATATCGTGACGTGTATAACTATACCTATATAGCATATGATTCTGAATTGGCCACAAAGCAGCTGACCGTAGAGAAGATGGACAAATCTAGGACATGTTCAGTTCAAGCTAGTAGAACTGAAATTTACAGAGAAATAGAAATAAATAGACGGTGGGAAAATATGAATAAAAACTAACGGAGAAACTGCACATACTCGTGACTAGAATTCCTTTTAACCACTGCATAAGAGTTTGGAACCTTTCTCTCTACTATTAACGCCTTAATAAAGTAACTAAGCTTATATTACCACCGCTTGGACTTCTGCCCAGCCTCACAAAACACACGACACATACAAAAGAAACAACTAAGCACCTAACTAAACAATATTGCAGAAATAATAAAAAGAAAAATAAGGAAAAGGAATTTATATCAGCCTCTAGAGGGGCGACTGATGCTCTGTCGACTAGGGGTGCGCCTGCGATAAAAATAGGGAAAATATTATCGTATTTCCATTGACGGCCTATTGGACTGTTAAGTAGGCGGCATTTATTGGTAAGGCTAGGTTAGATTGTAAGCGAGCTTAGGCGATGGCGGATTGTGAAAACTCTAAAGATAGTTAGCATTCGTATTAGCTTCTAAGTCGGAATCTGTCAGAAGCCCCTCTAATTTTCCTATGCTTTGAAAAATTGTAAGATTGGCCATCTGATATTTCAAGTATAATTATACTTACTATACAATACAACCCTAATATCTTCAAAGTTAGAGTGAACAGGCTCCTTCCGGGTAAGCTCGTATACTGTCGATCGTAGACTTTGTCTCTGTCATCTCAGACCTAGACTAAAGTCAAGAGCAAACCCATCACAAATAAAAATATAAAAAACTATTTTAATGTTAATAAATTAATCAATCAGATCAGTAACTGTCCATTATTTTAATAAATTAATCAATCAGATCAGTAACTGTCCATTATTTCCGTAAGCAAAAAATCTTATATGTCTGTTTCTTAAGTGTGATGTTAAATATTTCTAGCCTACACTTAAAACAAAAACATGTTTGAAGCATAAAACCCGGTTAATATCTCAAGCAATTATTTGGCAAATCCTATGTCGTTATATAACATCACAATTACGTAACAGTTACAGTTTAACTTTTAAGTAATCATTTCCAGGCATTTATAACTTGCGTCTTCGTACCGCGTATCGCTTACACAGTCTGACCCAAGCCTCATGACTCCTTAAAGAGATGAACTCTTAGAAGTGTTTCTTAATTTGAGAAGCTTCTGTTTGGAATACAGAAGAAAAACACATTGGTAAATAAAATAGGGAAAATGCATAAAATAACTTCCAAGTTCAATGGATTCAATTCAATACTGAAGTAATCTATCGTAAGAAAATGCAAAGTGCATTTCTACGTGATCAGAATTAACATGGAATGACATAGTTTATTTTCAGATTAACATCCGAATAAATATTAAAACATACGGTTAACATAATGCTTAAAAATGGTACATTACAATATAACTAAGTCATTTTTTTTATTGTTGATTTAATTAGATTTAGGTTACTTAAAGGTGCAAACCCACCACTGCGCACGAAGAGGCTTCGCAAGTGTGTTTTAGTTAAGCTTCGCTTTTCAAGAATATGTGTATGTCACATAGCTCAACACTTTGATAGGTACACGTATATTAACCCAAGACTGTGTCGTAGCAGTTTTGAGATAAGCCTTGTGAAATGGAGGCGTGTGTAGTTTGTACTGCAGTGAAAACGTAGACCCATGTCAAACGAATGAATCAACACAGATAATATGCGCCGCGTAACCGTGCACATTCTGCGCCGCGGTGGGTCTGCGCCTTGAGTATATTATTGCACTTTTCTTTACTATTACAAGAAATAAAATGAACTATTTGAGTAAATTCAACCACTTACTATTATAGAAGAGCGCTCCCAAAGTTATGGTGTAGCAAAAGAATTCAACACTTACCTGTAAAAATAAAAACATAAGTCAATAAACTTTTAGTAAAATATCATCAGTCCCTACCATTACTAGTCATTGCCTTTATGATTTCGCTGTGAAAAAGAGACCTATTCGTCTTGTATAGCTCCGTCTCTTTTTCACGACGGAATCATTATGGCATTGGCACTTCGGTCGAAAAGTAGCAATTTCACTGCTCTTAAACAAATTGCGCTTCATTCGAAGTTTAACAGTGCGAATAATAGTCGCATAGGGCTAGTTTAACTTACTTCGAGTGCGAACGGGTTGGTTATTTGAAGTAGGTTTCATTTAAAAACGATGGATTAGTACCATTTTACCGTGTAACTAAATAACTGGTATATTGGAAGTCAGATAAGCTGGCGTATCAAACAAAATACAGTTATTTAACTGTATCCGGTTAAATTGGAAGCCGACCTCCTACGAACAAATTGACAAATACAGTAATCAGCAGTTCTTCTAGCCGCCTAACTAAACGACAGGATCAATTTATCTATTAACTTGTAGACTGTGTACACGTAGGTACCCTAAAAGCCCTATTTGAATAGTAAAGAGCTCTCTAGAGCTAAGAGCTGTTAACTATTATCTAGACGTTCAGTAATAACATTAGTGATTCGGCTGATGTTCGCAAGTAGCGCTGGGGTGAAGTTCAACTGCGCGTTTTATAGCCCCATGGGATTGAATTTACTTATAACGTGGTTTGAGAAGAAAGTCTTTCTTAGGAATTTTTCGTCATCTGCCATTCTAGTCGTGTTACAAAGGCGGCCCACTTAATGTACCTGACATAAAATCAAGAAGCGATTAATTTTTAAAAATAATTCACTAAGTTAATAGGTTCAATTAAATAAATAATACAGAATTATAAGACACCCTTTTAATGATGTTTACGTAGCAAAACAATGTCACCGTGTAGGTATAGGACGTTGACTGACTGATTGATCAACGCATATTCGAAACTAATGGGACTAGGAGCATGCACAAGGCTTCCTTTAATGGTGTCGGCCAGAGATTTTTGGTAATTCAATATTTTTTTATTCAAGGGGAATATCGTTTGTTCTAAATCTGCGCAAACGAAGTCGCGAGCGAAGTGCTAGGTCATAAAACAACTACTTCTGTACATGCAACAAGCGGTTTGCATAAATCACCTGAAATTTATTAAAAAAAATATATTTATAAGGCCACAACAACTTATTTACAAAACTAATGATTCGTGGTAGTCATCATTATTAATGGCAGTCATCATCAGCTGCCTTTTTTTCGTCGTAAAGTTCTCCATGGATATCCTCCGACCAGAGAGCCAATTCTACAAATTTTTAAACCACTTTCGCATTCGCATGTCAATCGCAAACTGTCAAAAAAACCCTAATTTTCATACATTTTTGACAGATTCCAATTGAGATGCGAATGCGATGCGTTTATGAAAATTAGTCGAATTGGCACTCTCTGGTGTGGGCGGAGGGGCTATGTATGACTAAAAGCACCCCGGTGTGCTCGCTCACACACTTGCAGCAGCAGCTGAGAAAGCGTACGTGACTTCCAATGCTCCGGACTAGAGACACTAGGACCGGCCCACCATCCTTCATCCCGTATTGGAGAGTGAGGTAGTAATACCCTTGGCGACGAGAGCCATTATCAGCTGCCAAAGCCTTTTCACCGACTATCTTTAACAGGAAAACACATAATGCTTTAAAAATATTGTGAGAATGTACCCACATTTTTTTCTCTTTAGAGGCACCAGTTTGACCACTATCTCATCTGACGGTAATCGATGATATGGTCGAAGATGGGGCACTCTGACTTAAAAGACTCTCAGGTTGTAGATTTCCGATAACACAGACTCTGCCAGAGAAATCAACAAATTATGAAATTTGGTTTCTTCATTCCTACTTATCCATAAAACAGTACTTCATTATCAAAAGCAAACTTAATTCCTAAATTAAACAAGCACTTTTTACTACCGTAAACACAGAATGAGCAATATTTTTTCATGGCTGCGTCGCGGACGATAAGGTTGAGGAAATTAATATCTTTCAGTCAAGGATTGGAGTCTAGCATTGTTTGTTCAGGTTATGTCAAGCTGGAGATTATGGAAGTTGCCTAGTCATATTACTAGGAGTTAGCTTGGAGGGAAGCAAGGTAAGGTATACTTTTACCGTGGTTTTGGTGAGGATCTTTACGAGCAATTTGGGTTTATTTCAAGATGCTAACGGGTTTCTAAACTATGCACTCTTAATGATGACACCTCATTGCGATTACCCTACCTAAAAGTTTTAAGTAGTGAGTTTGAATTCGAAAGCCAGCGAAAAAAGCAAACATTTTATCCTATAACGGTGTGGGAAGATGCTGTAGGGAGCATGTCCTAAAGGAAAGATTTCGATAATATACTTACTAGACATCCAGCAACCCGCACTGAGACCGTGTGGTGATACAGCATACTGCCTCTCACAGAGAAAAGGACTGTGTCCCAGCAGCATGCATGTGAATGTGCACATTCATTGTGCGTATAGCTAAGGAGTGGAATTCCCTGCCTGAATCTGTGTTTCCTGATAGCTACAACCTGGGGAGTCTTTAAGTCAAGAGTGAATAGGTTACTTCTACGCAAACGTGCTCCATCTTAGACCGCATCATCGCATAACATCAGGTGGGATAGTGGTCAAACGTATGCCTATCAATAGTAAAAAAAAACTGGCCAAGTGCGAGTGGGACTCGCGCACGAAGGGTTCCGTACCATTATCTATAAAAACCGCAAAAAAAAAAACAAGTTGTATGAGAGCCCCCTTAAATATTTATTTTATTCTGTTTTTTGTATTTGTTGTTATAGAGGCAACAGAAATACATCATCTGTGAAAAATTCAACTGTCTAGCTATATCGCGGTTCTTGAGATACAGCCTGGTGACAAACAGACAGACAGCGAAGTCTTAGTAATAGGGTCCCGTTTTTACCCTTTGGATACGGAACCCTAAAAGCAGTAACATTACAGGCTGACTAAGCTCTTGCCCGCGACTTCGTACGCGCATATGCCCATTTTTCCCCGTTCCCGTAGGGATTCCGGGAAACCCCCTTTTAGTGCTCCCCTACACTGCCCAAGGAGTAGAATCTACTAGTCGTAGAAATCTGTTGCATGTAGGTTATGCAACAGATTTCTACGACTAGTAGATTCGGCTGAGCGTTGTCTGTCAGTCCGTAATGGAAGAATTTTATATTTTAGGATGATTAGGCTACGCTCTTGCTAATTGCGATATAATTTCCAGTAGTACTCATTACTCATAGTTTCCGATTGAAGTCATCGCGGATATTGACATAATCTCTCGATGGCAGCTTATCGCAATTCCAAAGAAAAGTGGATACTTTATCAAGAACCAGGCGGATTTTAGCACTGAATACTGCAATCGCATGAAAGTGATTCGGACTAAAGATAAGTTCACATATACCTTTTACTGTTAATCCTTGGTATCCAACTAAGATAATAATAGTAAGGTAATCCTTGGGTCTTATGTGATAACTGATAATAATGTCTGATTGTTGGGGAAAATCCTAACTTATATTATACCTAAATGAGTTAGTGAGTACGTTTCATACATTCATAGTCGATAGCTGGCTGTTCACACTTCGGGCGAGCGCTTCTTACCACGAGTTGACCGCAGTGACAAGAGCTATCAAAGATTGTAATCGCTCAGCGACATTCGCTCGACGATGCTCGATTAGCGGTCAGAACTTCAAAAAAAAAATCAAAATTCAAGCATTTATTTCATTTAAACCATTTAGGCTCTAGACAGACGGACCGCATTTCAACTGCAGTTGACACGACTGCAATAGAACTGCAAACCAAACGTGCAGTCCGATTGCAGTTCAATAGCAGTCGGCGTGCAATCAATCGTGTGAACTGCATTCAAACTGCATCCGAACTGCAATTTGCGGTTGGATTGCAGTTGAAATGCGGTCCGTCTGTCTAGAGCCTAACAGGCACTTATGAATTGTCAAGGTCGGTCGTTCCAAAAAGTTGAAGCTATTTGCACGTTCCAAAGCGTAGATCTCTATGGAGAAGAACGTGCATGCAAGAAACTCCACGGACACTCTTTTAAAAATAATATTTTTTTACAGGCTTGGTTTTTGTGTGCACAATAAAGATAATCAGTCAGCTAGAAGATAAATTGGAAGAAACCATTTTGCGAAGAAAAATGTTAGACTGACACGTGACACATTTTAAATGATACATAGGCCCCTCTAAGAATTTTTGACAAAACGATTTAACAGTTACTGTCAAATCGTGTTATCATGCATTCTTAGTTCGAGTTCAAGGCTATTCATAAGTCCGTAAGTGATACGGAGCAGAATACGCCCGCAACTAAGCCCGAAACTACGGACTTCGGGCTTAGAGAGTAACCCCTCAGATCCGCGCGCGGGTGAAAACACGCATGACAGGAAACACAATCAAATACCAAAAACATTGAAATATCTATCCCCAAACCAGCACCTAAACGACTCAGTAACCGATCTAAACGTTTCGACCGGCACGCTACACTATTGGATCCGTACGTAATAGCGATTGCACTGAAAGGACCTCCCGCCAACAAGGCTTGATGCACACCAGGAGGAAAACTTAATTAAGAAAAAGTAATTATTGCCGAGTGTTTTTTCGGGTGAAATGTGATGTTTTTCGTTTTAGTTCGTTCGCTTGTGTAAATTGTAAATGGGAGTGATGGAAGCAATTAGTTTCGACGTTTTTATTTGGGAACGTTTACTGGTATAGTTATTTTTCGCTGGAACTCTGGACGTCGAAGTAAATTAAAAAGGTAATTAAAGATAACATGAGTTGTAGAAAGAAAAGACTAATTACAATCTAGGTCTAAGGTAGGTAAAATACAAGTTAAGGTTTCCTTCCTTATATTAAGGCAACAAAATATCATGTACTTAGGATGATGATTTAAGGATTTAAGTTATGGCTCCTGGGGTACACTCCTCTGCTAGGTTTGCAAAATTGTTCGAAAGTCATACCGCGGCCCTAGAACGCTAAGTGCATTTTGAAGGAACACGGGTGGTTTAAGCCAGTTATAGTCTGGCACTATGATGACAATATCTCCTTCTATTTCTACTTTTATGGTCATTGTGACGCAATACTCCCTTCACGCGACATTATCTAACTAACCCTTACTTTGACGACTTGTAAATTACAACTATTAAAAACAAGTCCATCATAAACCAGAACCACCATACATATACACAACTTGACACATTATCATCCCCCATAACTTATATTCCACATCAGTGTCTCCAACACCGTGACATTTTCCCTTCCCTAACCGACCATACTCCATTATCTCAAGAGCCGGTGTACCCCCACCCTATTTATCCGGTTGTAACCGCTTCGAACCGCTCCGAAGCGGTTCGGGCCGGAATTGAACGGTTTAATTTACCGCCACTAGTTCGGTACGGCTGATTAACGGCTCCCTTCTAGGAGTACGGCTGGCAGGATGAATATTGATGACATGGTGCGACCGTCGACCGGCTAGAAGCGGGTAGATAGATGTTTTTGGATTGATTATTATTATGAGGATGATGGATTTAGGGTAGAATAGATACATAAATAGATACTAGCCTTTGCTCGCAACTTCGTAGGCGCATGTACTTGTGGTGGAAGTGTATAGTTTTTTTATCTCGGTAACAGACTCCCAAGAAAAGCCACGGACGGCAGCTAGTATAATATACTTTATTTTACAACTCTTTTACTCAAAATTATTATATGGGTACCTACAATGACGGTATCATTGCTGTCGGCGATATACGAGACAACTTTAGATGGAGTGAACGCTTAGAATGGAGCTGTTTAGACGAGGCCTGTTATATGTATAGGTACAGGTAAAGAGTTTGAAGAGTTCAACCTTCTTTTTTCCAAACTTGTATATAACCCTTTTTTAAGGATGGGAAATCATCAAATGACTCCTCCCGCTCTGGGCGGTGCAGAAGGGAATGTCAGACTCTAATTGACTCAAACCCATCCGTGTTCCTTCTTGCCCTTTGCGTTCCAGGGACGCGGCTACTCTTTCGAACAAATTCCGCAATTTTGCGGTGATTGTAATCCTGCCTTTATGACTTCACTACGTCGCCGTCGTCTAGATAGACGCGTTAACACTTCAGAAATGTACCAGTTCGATTTATAGAAACCTCAACGGAGTCTTTGTTTTTTGCAGGTAACGGAAATTAATAATATTTTAGGGGGCCGAGTCATCCGCGTCCGTAGGAGAATACCCTTCAGCGAATCCCTACACGTGGTCCCCGGGTGGTGCTAAACAGGTGACACTAACCGCCTCCGTGGTCTAGTGGTTAAACCACCTGATTCAGACCCAGAGGTCCCGGGTTCGATTCCCAGCGGGGGCAAATTTTTTGCTCGGTTTGGTTGGTGGTAGGACTTGTTATAAGTCCGCCTGGCAAGCTACCACCATCATGTCTAAGTCTGTTGCCATACCAACAATGTTAACAGCATTGTTGTGTTCCGGCAGTTAGAGGTATGATAGCCAGTTCCTCTGTGTAAGAGGATTCCGGGTGAAACTCGCTTCCATCTTCGGCCTAATCATCACTTTCCATCAGGTGAGATTTGGGCCAAGAGTTTCCCCGTTTTGTATAAAAACAAAAAAAAAAAAAATTTTTTTTTTTTGAGATGGGTTTTCTCTTTACTCTAGTCTTAGTCAGAGATGATAGAGTTGTCTCTACGTTGTCTCTGCTGAGTCTACGATGGAGCGAGCTTACCCAGAAGGAGTCTGTTCACTCTAACTTTGACTAGTATGAGTCCCTAATTAACAAAAAATGTAATGAGACAAGATATCGTAGTACCTACGAGTTACCCACCAATTCCTGTAGCCTCACCCAAAAAATACAATTAGTACTTACACAATTTACAAGATCACAGAAATAAAGAACAAACACCCAAGCATAGCCCTCTTTGTGCCGCAGTCGGTTAAAAACCACAAACTGCATACAATCAGTGTCATCAAAATGAAAATTACCGGCACCTTATGTCACGCTAACAATTTCTTTGAAACCCAAACAAGTTAATAGAAAAGAAATGAATAATCTAATCAGCATAATCACGTGCAATTCGCTTCCGTGTAATCTAACACCTTGAAAACACAATCCAACCCTAAAAACATTAAAATAAGACCTATATTTCCTTGCAGAAATTTTAAGTACATATAGGTTTGTGCAAAGAATATCGTGCTGTGGTGATGGACTTTGTGTAGGGGTGTTAAGGTTGATATTGGATTGGCTGGGGGTTCGAGTGTTATTTGCTAGGTGCAATGAAACTCGGGAAGACGTGCGGTGAAAGTTTTCGCGCTGACTGTCGGAAAAACCGTGTGTTTGACGCGTGGTACAAGTTATAAGCGAGTAAGGCAGATAAATTTTAAATTTCAGGGCTGCTTTCAATAAAATCAAAATAAAAACCGGGCAAGTGCGAGTTGGACTCGCGCATGAAGGGTTCCGTGCCATCGCCATTATTATAATCCACTATTATGCCGTTAAAATTTACCAAAAACAACATGCTTCTGGTAGTGCACGTCCCTTTATTTTTATTATTTGTTGTTAAAGCGGCAAGAGAAATACACACCTTATGCAATTAACTGTCTACCTATTATGGTTCATGAGATACAGCCCGCTGTCAGACAGACGGACGGCGGAGGCATGATAACAAGAGGAAATTTCCATTAATTCCTAGCACTAGACTTTACATAAGGTATCCTAAGGTAGTGATACCTGTCAAGTTGATTATAGGGTGGTATAAGAAAATGAGTCGCCGAAATGTACCTATGTACCGCACGAAATTTCGTAACGACTGAGCCAAAAAGTAAAAAAAAAACATCTTTTGTTGTCTTAGTAATCGTCAGTGCGAGGTTTGTATGAAAGAAAAAAAAATACATTCAGGCGAAGCCGGAGCGGGCTACTAGTTATTGAAACCTGTTCCGTTTAAGACTTGGGACCACCACTCTTACTTAACGATCGAACGCGTGTGAATCTAGTTTTTTTGTAAAATATTACGCGAACACATTGTAGCGAGAATGATAGAGGTAACAAGTCTATTTCTATTATTATTTATAGCCGTAATAAGAGAAAACACGGGTAATTTTCTACAAGATTTTGTAGTTGATGATATCAAAAAATAACTTTCTATGTTTGCGTGAGATTATTGTGCGTTGTTGTAATTCAGTGTTAGATAGCCCATTTATCGAGGAAGGCTATATATCATCACGCTAAGACAAATAGGTGCGGAGCAGTAATGAAAAATGTTACGCATACGACGTTGCACGGGTCAGCTAGTAACAACATAATGAGAATGAGGTTTCCTTAACTTGGTCCATTTTCAGTTTACACAAAACAAATGAGGGTTTTCAGGAAAATTTACTCAACCAGTTGGCGCAACATAGGCGAGAGGTCCTTTTCATTGAAAAAGTGACTTTGAGATTAACATGTCGCCGACGTCAACTAACAAATGTCAGAAAACAAGCGATTTGATAGATTGTTTTGGGACTGCCACTTCAGTGCTGCCACTGCTGGTGCTTGACATTTCAGAAAACCCACATTGCAATTTATTTTATTCCCAAAAAAAATCGCCACCCAGCAGAATTAAAACACTGACCGACAAACTCAAATGGAGACGGCGTCATGTTCTCCCCAAGTAACACGGCACAGAAAACCGAACACGAACCGAGAACACCTTTCTAACCCCCAAGAGACACGCCAACAAATTTCTGCCTTTCTGGTCATGTCAGCAAAAAAAGCGGCAAAAAGTTGAAAACCATTTCCACCACAGTGAACCTCAGACACCGCCTGGAGCCCTGCCCATCACCACAAAGAGCAAAGAGCATTTTTTTAATTACTCCTCGCACAAACAATTGTTTGTGAAGTTGAGCGGGAGGGAAATAAACAGAGGCTCATTTCCTCTCTCATGGGGAGGAAACGAGGTAAAAATGCTCCCTGACATTAATGAGGCGTTATTAAGTACTGGAAAACGGAAATAAGTCTAGGGTTGGAGGTGAATAGTATTTGTCGATCGATTGTTTCTGATCTTTTGAAGTGGCTACTTGAAGGAGAATTTAATTATTTTTATTTCTTGAGTTGGATAAATATTGAACTCGGATAGGTGGGTGAAAATCGTCACGAACTGACGAAAGACGTCGATGTCTAGGACTGAACGCGGTATAGGTGATACGACCTTCTGATTATGCTTCAAGGTAAAATTTGCCAGATATTGCCCTAGGGAGGTTTAGAAAGAGAAAGAGGAGACCTTTGACCAGAAGTAGATAAGGACACCTTAGATACCAAGGGGTCTAAATCACTATTGCGTTATGTTATCTGATAATCTTGTCCCAACTATGCTAAGCTCGAATAGGTACTACTCGTATTTAATACTAGCTGACCCGCGCAACTTCGTCTGCGTCACATTTTACATTATTGATCCGCTCCTATTTGTCCTAGCGTGATGATATATAGCCTATAATCTTCCTCGATAAATGGGCTATCTAACACTGAAAGAATTTTTCAAATCGGTCCAGTATTTTCGGAGCCTATTCAATTCAAACAAACAAATCTTTCCTCTTTATAATATTAGTGTAGTACTCATGCAATAACCGATCTGATGACCTGGTGAAGGTCGCGGGTAGCCGATAGATGCGAGACGCACAGGACCGATCGATGTGGCGACGCTTGGGAGCCGCCTATGACCAACAGAGGACGTCTTTCGGCTGATATGGTGATGATGATGATGGTGATGCAGATAACGGGAAAAGTATCGCTTGAATGAAAATAAACCATTTCCATGACACTTTGCAAGTAATGTATCACCGAAGAAAAGAAAAGAAAAACTTTCTTATATAATCTACAAGGTTTCAAGTAGGAATCATCATTTGAAATTGTAACTACGGCCTAAATTCAACTGCCAAAGAACGCTAAACATTCAGACAATAAAGAGAATTCCTGCGAAACAAATACGCTAGACTCTGTCCTTGTGACAGGCCAAACGCTCTGAATATTGATACGGTGAAACACGTATTTTTAGGAGTCGCATTTATTAGGTCATTCGCTCTGAGATTCGACGTTTTAAGGATAAGTAACGATGGCATTGAAATCCGAAACCCCTCATTTAATAACATTTTAGATACTGAGGAATAATTTGCGATTCTTCTTTTTTAGACCCTTTGATCAAAGAAACGTTTATTTATAATTGGGTTTTTTTCGTAAGACTAAAACCGCTGGTATCGTCGAACACGATTTAGTAGAGGTATCTGACAGCGAAACAACTCATATGGCCCTATTTTAAAGAACCTAATTATACTGATTTACCTACTAGAGAAAGTTACTTTTAAAACTAACCTAAATATGAAAAATGAGAGTATTTATGGAATATTAGCTTATGCACTTGGCGTCACTCGCTTTAAAGTATCTTCCCAAGATTTATCCAATTGGTTGGGGAACTAAGGTGTGCAGGAGTACCTAACAAACAAAATCACTTTCCCATTTATAATATTAGTTCCTATACTACACGCTTAGTGAATTATGAAAGAAAAGTGCTTTCCCAAAAAGGACAAAACACAAAATTCATACTAGGTTTCTAGCTCCACCTTTCACAAGTACATGTCCTTTTTGGACATGATTGATTGGCTCGAAGCACTCAATCTTTCGCTACTACCCTACTTTCGGATATATCTTATTATGAACTTTTCCCCGAAGTAAAACGAATTTTGTGTGCAGACCCCAATTAGAGCTGCCTGAAAACTTAAAAGGATATTTTGCGAGTTTTGAAAATAAAACTACCTGCCATCCTATCTTCACAGAAGTTTAAAGTTTGAAATCTGTCATGGCGTTGAAAACTTACAGGAATAAAAATCAAATGAATCTGCAAATAAACAGCTTTAATCTCGAAATCAGATCACCGATTTACAACAATAAAGATAAACCCAGCAGACTTATCAATTACACGATTAATAAATTCAAAATATAAATCCGTCCAACAAAACCAAGTCGCCAACACAAAGCAAGCTGTCATCATAAATATAAAATATAGAATTATTATCTCCCGCTCAGTAAGCGAGAGGAAAAATCTATTTTACGATGTCAAAGTGGATCGTCTACCCCCAATCATTATCTCTCCAAGTTACCCCCGCCAGGCCCCCAGAGAGACCGGAAAAAGCCGGATATTTCTGGTTTTCACTATACTTGTGGGAGATGGGTACCTACGGTGTACTGACAGTAATGTAATATTTTTATGGTATAAGGCAATATTAAATGCGAATATTGAGTGGTTGACAATATTGTTGCTACAATGAAATCACGTTTCAGTCGTGTGATCGTGTCTATTTTGATTTGGAGGAGGAACTTGATATCTTATTATTTTTATCTGTTTCGAACAAAAATACTCGTAATAGAGTACTGTTTACATTTGTGGGTTAATAAGCCAGCTCATTTAGTTTACAAAATATACGAGGTATCTTAAAACTATAGTAGTCTATTTATTACGAGATTTGTTCTCTGCTCTTAGCCCGTATGTCAGACCATTGTGCGTGGGCCACGGCAACGTCGTTACTCCATCTAACCTGCCTCCTTTCAGAAGCAAATTAAGGCTATCAGTTAATTCAGGCTGGCTTTCTATCTATATACCACTATAGTAGTAAAGACAGCCAGTATAAATTCCCACTTTTAGAGAAGAAAAATCTCAGCAGTGGGAACGTTATAGGCTGATTATTTCCAGCACAAAACTAATTCTCCCCTAAATACAGTAGTTACCACAAAATTAAATCACAACATTGAAAGGTAAAATAAGAGCTTCGTGATAAATTATTTCTGAAATGCAGGTAGTTTTTGCTACCGCGCCGCGGTCCGGTGTTTTATTCCTCCCCGGAGATACGCGTCGCCGGCCAGGCTAGACGTTAACCGAAATGTCCAGTATTGATATATTGTCTGCTACTTGCTAGTTTGACTTCTTTATTTGTATTGTGCTGTATTCAAATCCTATATTTTAAGGAGTGATTTGTACTTTTTTTGGTCTCGTGGGCAATATAAATAAAAACTATACATATTACTTGATGATACCTACCTATATAAACTTGAAATTATTCTTAACTTAATCAGTCCTTAACTGAAATCTTTAATAATTGTGCTAGTGAGCCTTTATCTAAATTATATTCGATCAACAGGTCCTAGACAAAGTGATACTTTGTGAATGATAACAGTTATCAAACAGTTCAAATTTGACTGATATAGTGCTATTAAAATGTCATGAGGTCAAACCCCAACATTAAGGACTTTTTGGACGCACAATTTTCTTCGCGGACACAAAGTCATTTTGTGTAGACGCAGTATCCATTTCCCACTATGAAAATCTAGTAATAAAAACCACAAAACACTACCAAATGAGATTTAATAAAACCCACAGCTAAAAAAGAGACATAAAAAGCTCGCAATAAAATAAATTCCAACTAAACTTACATTCTCGCTTACACATATTTGCTGACGGGGTAACAACGCTACCCCCGCGGCCCCCGGGGAACGGAACTAGACGTTAAGCGAAACGTCCGATGTTGATTTATTGTCTGCGACTTGCGTATTCGTTTATATTGTGTTTCACAGCACCTGGAACGATTCCCGACTATTTGTATTGGAATTTGTATGTATTCATATTTCCTTTTTCAGTGTTGGTGGAAAATTTGAAAACGTTACGAGTTTGGCATAAATGCGGCGTTGAATTTCACCTCCCTGGATGCAAATTGCCGTGTGTGGATTGTGATTGCATCAGTTTGAGGCCTTTTTTAAATAAAAGTGCTGGGTTTAGACTGGGCTGATGCTGTTTATTTTTTGTTCCCTTATGTATTTTTCGTGTAGGGGTTACCTGCTACAAAGTTTATTCTATTTATTCTAATGTAATATTTGAGGATTGTTTTTACTGCACTTTATTTGATTATCGCAGAATTAGTTAGATATCACATCACATTATAATAATATATGATGCTATATGCTTCAGGCCATCATAACCTTACATGAGATGATTTGATTTGAAGATTTGAGTATATTTAGGAACAGGGTTAGGTATATATCCAGAAACAGAAAGTAGAAAGCTAATTTAATTACTCGACCTCATTTAACAAGATTATTTCTATCGAAACTCAACTGCTTTGAAAATCAAGATTATCACCGCTAACGATGACCACAGTTTGATTCAGTTTAACTTCTTCATTTTGCTTGAACGAGATATGAATCTTTGACACTGTTGCGTTTTTGTTAATTTTTACATGTTATTATTTGGTCTACAAATTGCATACTTTGTAATTTACCAAACGAGTTGCAGTACTTGAATTAAAATAACCTACACATAGAAAACGATTAAATTGTTTAAGTCTACACAGCAATAACCAACATTAATTTATTTGGTCAGTGAAGTATCAACTTCATCGTCTTTACTTGTAGTAAAGATAATTATGAATTGTTTTCTATATTAAGGCACGAGACAGAAATTGTATGACAAAAACCAATTCTTACATGATGACTTTGTAATTCCATTTAAGTCAGACTGCAAATTATTTCACTAAACCTATCTAAGAACATCTGCACTAAGTACACGTAACTAACTAATTTTAGTTACAGCTACCAAAGTTTCTCCTAAACGTAAACGCTCGAGGGAATGAAGGATTTAACTTGATAACAGGATCAGTTAAGTGAAATGCACGTTAGATTTACTGTTAATAGTCTAGCACCTCTAGTCTGTGTTTATAGGAATTACTGGTATAGAAGCCATCAAGTTGACGGGTTGAGGTTTAAAGAAAAGAAAGAAATATGTTTATTTGGAACTCCCACAAAACAGACGGATAACGCACAGCCGAGACTACAAGTCGTAGAAAACTGAAATTTGGCATGTAGTTTCCCTACACCCCGTAGAGGATTCAAAATTCAAAGCATTAATTTCAAACAAACCATTTACAGGCACTTGAAATGTCAAGGTCGGTCAGTCAAAAACATGAGGCTATTTGCACGTTCCAAAGCATAGATCTCTATGGAGAACAACGGGCACTCTTTTAAATCATGTGATGTTGTACAAAATCTTAGTTACATGTACTTGCTTCTTCATGTGAGGACATTGCAAAATAAAAATAATAAATAAAACTTATTACAGATGAGAGGAGGAGAGAGGAGCACTAAGAGAGGTTTTCCCGAAATTTCAAGGAACGGAAAAATGGTATATGCGCGTACAAAGTCGCGCTTAAAAGCTAGTATCTATTAAAAAGCTATTTTGTGCAAAACGATATTCAATTTTGGCATTGATTCTGGAAGGATATCATTTTTTTTGCCAGTGCAACCTACGTTCTTCTATGCTCTAACTATATTATATAACTTATCTTACACATCAAACGAATCCCTTGAGGAATATGGCTTTTGTTATTTGTTTAACTCATTTAATTGGCTAAAGCAGTATATAAGCAAATGACTGTTTAGAGGAAAGCTTACTTATGTTACAATAACATTTTGTGCAGCTGGATTCCTATTTCGTGCAAACGTGGGATGCATATGGAATTAATTGCTTTGAATTTCTAATTTAAGTTCATGTTTTGCAACAATTATTAATATTCCAATAACGTTTCAAAACAAGGCTTTGTTCTATATTTCGTATTGTTTACAAAACTGTTATGGTAGAATAATAGTTTTTTAAATTAAGATTGATGAGCTGTGTTAAATCAGAAAAATGTTATTATTAGCATAATGTGACATTGGAAAAATCAACGAAGAAACCTACAACTTATTCAAAAGTAATTTGCAATGAAAACAAAAGTAAACCAAGAGATTTATTTTTCGACACCAGAACTAATAAAAAACAACTTCCTTTCATACATTACTACAACACATACTAAGATCTAACAACACAATATCCTTAACTCGCAGCACAACCGCAAAAATGTTACGACGAAAGTAGTCATTACGCAAAATGTCCAATATTGCTTTACAGACTGCCACATACGCTTGTTTATCGTTTTACATTTTGACGGGCCCTTGGTTTTTAGAGCCTATAATATTCTATGGGCCCATTACAAGTCCCCAAAGAGCTTAAGAAGATTTTTCTTCTTTGTATTTCGACTAGATATTTATTTTATGCTGATTTGAAATTGAGAGGAACAATTGATTTTTTTAAAGCTTGTTACTGCCAGTGACTCGATACAATAACAGTTATTTTTCATGCTGTTCGTTTGGTGATCCGATTTTCTAGTTGACAATTGAAACAAATCCGGTTTTTGTCTAGAATTTTTCATTCGTAATTCTTGTTTGTTGTAGCTTTATCTAATTTTTATTATCTTTAAAAATTAACTGCTTTTCTCTACTATCTGTTATGACCAGCCCAAGCAAGGGAACGATGAGATTATATTAGTTCGTTTGTGTTGGTTCAGTTGGGCTAGATTTTTTTGTTTCTATCATCTTCAAATTAATGGCAGAGACAAAATGGTGTCTAAATTAGTTTTGCGTTATTTATCACTAGCTGATGTCTGCGGCTTCGCCCGCTTGACAAATTATATACTAATACCTTCCTCGAGAACCACTCTATCCATTGGTGAAAACAGCATGAAAATCGGTTCAGTAGTTTTAGAGTTTATCGCGAACAGAGAAACAGACAGACAGGCGGAGGACTTTGTTTCATAATATGTATACCTATTTATTATGCCTGCCTGAACTGATAGGCTAGATTCCATCATCCATAAATTGCAAAACTATTTAGTCCGTCAGTTAGAGTATTGAAAAATAATGGACACGTATTTTTTGTTTTTGTAAATCAATGAATATTGATAGACAAAGATAAAACGCAACAAAACTCGGGAGTAGGGGCTCGTGACGTCACGACTCAGTAAAAATTATGCGAAGGTGTGACGTATTGAGAATTTTAAACGCGTCGTAACTTCGTCAATTTTGGTTGCCGTAACTAAAGAAAACACGGGTCAAATATTTTTTGATAATCTAACTGACGGAATGATTAGACTTTTTCAGGACATAAGCCTATTGCTTTCTTGTTCCCGGTTCTGTGCCACTCCATGCTAATTCCTAAGAAAGAAATTCAAGTCGTCTCGCCTTCCCCTTCATGGTCTGGGAGGCTACTCTCTAAGTTTAGCTTAGTTGCGGGCGTATTCTGCTCCAAGTTTTCGTTTTACGTTAAATGTGCAAAAATTTTGGTGAAAAAGTCAGTATATATTTAGTCAGTAGATATATTTCCATGTATGTATTGCCCTCAAATATTTTCCTGAACGTAAACAATAGCATACATTTAAAAAAGCAAAAATATATTTTCCATCCATTTCAATACAGTGTATGTCCACTTCCCGGCCATCTGGTGTCACGTCATTCGTACGACATCACCTGTGCGCGACGCGACGTTACGCTAGCATTCATGTGGAACGGGGAATAAAAATAAAAGTATGAAGTTGGTGACAGACGTACGAGCAAGTACGCATACTATAAAACCGCCAAGTAAGTTTGTTGGCATCGAACAGGGGGGCTACTCTAAGCCCGAAGTCTGTAGTTTCGGGCTTAGTTATGGGCGTATTCAACTCCTTATCACTCAACCACTGAGAATTAATGACAATGGAATTGATAACAACTGTAAAATCGTGTTGTCTTTCATTCTTACTTCGTGTTCGGGACTAATCGTAAGTCCGTAGGTGATACGGAGTAATATACGCCCGCAACTAAGCCCGAAACTACGGACTTCGGGCTTAGACAGTAGCCCCCCTGGTTTGAAATTTTGCTCGTAGTTCGCCTCGGCTCGCACTTTTGTCGTCTGTCGAAAGGCGCGTGGAAGCCATAATTTTAATTTGTGACCCGTTGAGTGCAATTGTGTTGCAAAACTGACTGATTTTCGAAGCTATTCATACACTAATTATTAACAGAATTGTTGATTGTTTCAGGAACACGATTGTAACAGGTTCAGAAATCGACCCAATAGTTTGTGCCGAAATTATGGCACTAAAGTAAACTTCAATTCAATGTGAAATTGCTTCTCTCATACAAGTATCCTGGATATAATAAAATATTATTACTGAATAACAAAACCGTTTCTTCCATTGACGACATCGCGGTCCCCCTGATACCAGAGTAATGAGCAAGCTTCACGTGTGTCACCGACGTCGAGCCGATTAAATTGACGAACTTAAAAACCGCGTCCTTTGAGTTTGTACGTCTATCACCAACTTTACTAACGAAGTGATGTGATGGGGCTGCCGTGTGGTGCGATACATATTAGATAACTGAGGGCCATTTTTTATTTTTTTATATGTGGTGGGTTTGATCTTGACTCTAGTTTTGGCCAGAGATGACAGCGACAAAGTATGCGATGGAGCGAGCTTACCCAGAAGGAGCCTGTTCACTCTAAATTTGAAGAGATTTGTTTGGAAACACAGACGCTGACAGAGAATTCCACTCCTTTGCTGTGCGCATTATAAAAGACGTTTGGAAACGCTTAAAGCGAATTGTTGAAATAGCAACAAGGTAGGGATGCTGATTTCTACTAGTTTTCGTACAAGTACCTCCTCTGGTAGATACTTAGAAAAATTTTGGAAAGCCCGATTTCCCAAATTCAGTATTTGAAAATATCAGTCAAAATATGGGATTAAAATACGGTTTGACAGATTCTTGGTTCAAATTTACATCTCGGTTACAATCTGATCAAAATATAGGGAAATTGAGGCTTTTTTGACAGTTTGCAACGGACAGGCGAATGCAAACTTTGCTGAAATAGTAGAATTGGCAGTCCAAATAATTTTTATTTTATTGGTTTTGCGAGTAAAAACTTTTCCTTTCGTTCTGTCTTTCAATATACAACTTTCCGTTATCTGTTAAGCCAAACATGTTTTCATATCGGCAACGTTCAAATCACACGGCTCAAAGCATGTGTCCTTAGAATATGGAATGATTGTGAATGTTTACATCCTTCAAGAAATATTATGATACACACACGAATAAGCTTTCAATTTAGAAACGAGAGGAGTTATAATAATGTTTATTTATATGTAAATATAGGAAACTGTTACTTAAGAAAGGTAAAAAAACACGCTTCTTGTAAGGGAGTCATTTTATTTTTATATTATTCGTCGTAAAATCGGTAATAGAAATACACACCGAAACTTTCAACAGTCTACCTATTACAGCGCTTGAGATACAGCCAGCTGACAGACAGACGTACGGACGGACAGTGGAACCCTAAAAAAAATATGAATAAAAGTTCCGACCGTGAAAAACGATCCAGACCTTTCTTTATAAGCATTCTGATGCAGTTAGTGTAGTAGTTAGTTATTTTAGCAAATTACCAATTTTCTGTTTTTAACCGCCTTATTTGAATAAGACCACTAGTAAGGATACTACGGAATAGCTATAGAAAGGACTTGTTTGATTGAAAACTTTATATGAATTACGTACTAAAGCTATCATTCTGAATCATAAAAAAATCATTCATCAAACTGCAAACAAAAGCAGTTCAAAAATGGAATGTCAGTCAATCAAAAGTCCAACAACCCGAACTAAAAATTAAAAAAATCTTTCTCAATACATAAAACAGGTGATAGGCACGTGGCAGCACCGTCGCGTGACAAGATATGATCAGTTGCGTCCTGTCAGCCACGGAGTGCGGACGTCTCGTTTGCATAATTGTTTATCACCGTTTGTTGCCTGTCAAATTCCTTCGATATTTTAGTGTCTCCGGCGTTTTGTTGTTGCCATGGAATAGAAAGTTTATAATAATAAAGTTATTATTTTCATAGTTTGGATGTTTTTCCAATGAAAATTGACTAATTAATCTTAATTAATAAATGCCACGTATACCGAAAAATGTCGAGCAAACTATTTGTTTAATTTAATTAGCCTTAGCTAGCGGCGTAGCGTCCTCCGCGTAAAAGCCGTAAACCAAACCTGTTTTTTATGGAACTATCTGCTGGAATAAAAAGTATCCTATCTCCTAATTTAAATAATGGTTGTTCACATTTAAAACATTATTATGTAGAAAGAAGGGTAGTAATAGGCCTTGCTTTTGACCTTTGTCTCGTCTGATGGAAAGCGAGGGATGAAGTCTACAACGGAACGAGCATGTCTGTCTACCTTAGCTACACCCAGTGAGATCGTTATATATATATTTTTTTACTTTATACTTTACATACACAGAACAGAAGCGGACTCAATGCCTTATGAGGTAGGTATTTTCTACCAGTCAATAATAGGGTGATGCAGAAAAAAATATGGTGGACCCGAATTTGAGTGCGGTCTTTCATTCCGCTTGTAAATGTTCCCTTATAAGAACTAAGACAACTTTAGACCGAGATTTTCCATTTTCGAATCAAATGCTGTGCACATACACAGAACAGGAGCGGACTCAATGCTTTATTAGGTAGGTATTTTCTACCAGTCAATAATTGGGTGATGCAGAAAAAATGGCGGTGGATCCGAATTTGAGTGCGGTCTTTCATTCCGCTTGGAAATGTTCCCTTAAAAGAACTATGACAACTTTAGACCGAGATTTTCGAATCAAACGCTGTGCAGGGATCCGCTCTGAAGTATGCTACTGAGCAAAAAAAAGGGATAGTTTCAGGAAAATGTGAAACCCTGGACATATAGCCGTAAAGGTTATCTGACAATGACGTCACACGTTTACGTCGTCACAGACAGGCGTCGGAGTGCAGGTGATGAATTAGGTTAATTGTTGATGCGTCAGTAAAGCTATGTGGGTTATTTTGATACCACCCTCGTATATTTATATGTTGTTTATTTTGTTTTTGGCTTGCTCGCTGCGTGTTTGTACTTTTAGGAGTTAAGTTTTCAGATCCTCCACTAAGGAATTGTACTCGGAGTTAATGCCGACTGATGTGTTAGAACTTATCAGTTTAAAGGGTTATTTTGGGACCTATAACCTGAAAGGTTACCTATGTACCTAGCATTTTCCCAATATGTTGGGGTCGGTTTCCAGTCTAACTGGAGGCAGCTGAGTACCACAGTATCATTACTTATTTTAAAACAAAGACCTCCGCCGTGTCCGTCTGTCTGTCGGTCTGTTCGCGATAAACTCAAAAACTACTGCACCGATTTTCATGCTTCTTTCACCAATGGATAGAGTGGTTCTTGAGGAAGGTTTAAGTATATAATTTGTGAAGCCGCAAGCTAGTTTTACATAAAGCGACTGTCTAACTAATCTTCATAAAACCCAGTAACTGGGTAATACGAAACTCCTTGGCAAGAATAGAACGAACATGAATTGTCAGTTTTATTATATGAGCAACTTAAATAATTTTGAATTGAATTCGCAAATGAAGAAGTTGCTATTCCATAATTATGTAAAATTACTCTACACCTGTGAGAAACTATGGAGTTTCTTGCCCGTTCTACTCCGTAAGAATCTACCATTACGAATGGAAAACTATAGCCCTTTAACATTTTTAATCGTTAATGTGGACGCTCAGTGCTTTATAATTTTTTGACTTTCAAAGTGCCTTAGTCTACTTTGACTTTGACCTGCCCGGAAAAATAAATATAATGGATGTTAGTCAAAGCATCTTATTTTTATAAATGAACCGAACACTGACCTTTTCATTTCAACAAACCTATATTTGAGATCCAAACATGTCATATTTTTAATAACAAACATCTCAGCATAATAATACCGGGTCAGAGCTACCCTACGAGATTTTGGAGGGTTGATTGCGTGCGATGGGTTCCGTATGATGTCATGCGGAAATATATTCTTATTAGGGTTCCTTATTATCATTCTTGGGACGTCACGTCTGTCTGATTACGTGAGGAGCGAATATGTGTTACGGAGACTGAAGGTTTGACTCAATAAAGACGGTAGCTTTTTAAAAATAACTTTGTAGATATACGAACAACTCGCATATCCTTAAGACATCTAACATAATTGAGAATAATTTTTCTTTTTTATGCTGTGTGACATATCTGTTCATTAGTAATCAACATTGTTTCGGGGACAAAGTTAATCTCTAATAAAATCCCAACTGTTCATTGCTATCTATTCATTCTATTCATAATTCAATCTATTCATAAGTTGAAATTTGGCATATACATAGGTTCCTTGAGGAGTATAGGACAGCAGACAACGCAAGAGACGATTTCCCGAAATTCCTTACGGGAATGGAAAAAAACGGGATATATACGTGTACGAAGTCGAGGGCAAATGCTAGTTATCATATAAGTCAAAATAGTAGGCCTCTCTTGGCTCATGAACTTTCAAGGTAGGACATTTAAGTGGGTCTGCAGAAGTACCTACTTAACATTTATAAATTACATTGCATTCCAGTTTTTCAAACAGAGACAAAGCCCGACCTTCTAGTAAAAATCTATCCTCCTAAACCAATACTAAAATCCTAACCTCTCATTTATAATATAAGTATGAAGTAGGTGCTACTAATATTATAAATGAGAAAGTTTTTGAGGATGTATGGATGTTTGTTACTCTTTCACGTCAGATCGCCTGAAAAAATCTTCATGAAATTGGCACAGAGAAAGATTATAGTCTGGAATAGCACATTATGCTATATATATCCCGGGAGTATGTTCCCTAGGGATCACGCGGGCGAAACCACTGGCAGAAGCTAGTCACTTTAAATTCGAAATAAAATTTCTGAATACTTCACGCACCGAACCAATAAAATTCGTTCCAGAGAACCGAAATAAACTCATTATAAGAATATTTATAGCCGACCTAAAATGTCAAATATAAATAAATATGGAGTCGCTAAAAATAGAAGTTTATATTTTGTTTGTATACAAGTGAGTTTCATAGCATTTTTCCACGCTGGAACTGGTATTTCCATTTATATTTGAAGCAAGTTATGAAAGAGGAATGGATTAAGTTATTTTTCTTATAAATGGTTTTAATTGGGAATAAGAATGTTAATTGTATTTTAATGTGTGTAGAATAGCATTCCTGTGCTGATAAATTAAAATATTTCTAGATTATAATAAGCTGGTGGTTGCCAACGGTTTCGCTCGCATCCTGTACTATGTATAAAGGTTTGGATAGTTTAATAAAGGTCGCTTGTCTTGAGGAGTCTCAAAAAACTCAGTTTAAAAATAAAATGAAACTCAAAACCAATGTTAACGATTAATAAATTATTAAACCATACGTTTAAGCATTAGTTTATTTTTAGGGGTTCTGAACATCCGTGAAAAACGGAACCCGCATAGGATCACTCGGGTGTCTGTCCGTCCGTCTGTATGTCTGTTTGTTCGTCGATTCTGTTGATATTCGGTATACACATTATGGACTTCTGTGACCCAAACACGGGCGCATTACGTAAATAAATACATTTTGAATATGAGGATCACTTTTGGGGGTCAAACTTGTTTTTTTTTTAAGTTAAGCGAACTGTATCGTATGACATATCAAATGAAAGGGCTTACTGTGAGGGTTTGAATAGAGGTTTAATATGTGTTTGTGCAATAAGTCACATTAAGATTGTTTGTACCTTTATTTAACGACCTAAACCTTTCTAGTATAGAGAAACTATAGACGCACCAATATCTTATGCTGTCATCTATTCAGAGTCTACTTTTGTTCCTATTAAAGTACGTGCAGCCACGTTCAAGGGTAATTGAGAACCCCTTTCAACATTTTAAATGTTGGACAATATTGTAACGTTCTTAATAAATCTTCATAATTATGTACCATTATATTCTGTTTTGAACATTCAATATCCATCCAAGCGATGACATCAGGATGATATGTATAACGATGCACTATTTTAGTTTATATGGGTTCTACAGGTTGAAAATAATTTTAAAAATAAAATAAGTTATTTTTAAGATGGAGCGTAACTAAAATTAGGTAGAAACGTTCAGTTATTACCTTGAACGCAAAAAACAATACCTAAAATTCTAATATTAATATTCTATTTCAGCTAAAATTCTACTGTTACCAAAAAGAAAACAAAAATTCGCTGCTTTATTTCAGTTTTCAAAGCAATGTTCAATATTTTCAACATATTTGACGGCTGCTACAATTCATATATTTCATTTACAACTCTACAAAGGAATATCTTGGGAAAGATCGAGACAGGTATCAAATTTATCAGTACCTACTATCCGAGGTAATGTAGGGTGTCAATTCCAGCATGATATTTTGGGACAGTCCTGTTCATTCTTAATTTTCAGACACAGTTGTGTTGCTTAGTTATCACGTAGATATTTAAATCAAGAGTGAACAGGTATCTTCTAGGCTAGTTCCGTCGTAGGCCACATTAATTGCTTTCGAACAGACAAGAATGACGTCAAGAGCTAGCTCAACAGAAATAGTTTGCTTTTTTAAATTAACCGTCACCCTGCGTGTCTAAAAAGGCCACTTCAGAAGAATCAGAATGCACATCACGCTAACCATCATTGTCAAATTTTCCCAATAAACTTTTAACGTAATGCGTTAGCGCGATACATATGAAAATGAATTTTGACAGATTGTTTTGTGATTAATATAATGATTCTAATTTGACTCTACTAAAGTAGGATGTCTACAGTAAAAATCGAAAATGACCACAGCTTGAGATTTCATCCCATAGAATTAGCCGAAGCTTCTCTATTTCGTAGAACCACAGAATTCCAACTGAATACAAACAAAGAGGCTTTCCGCTTTACTATTGAAATTCGCTTGAAGGCAGTGCAACGTCGTCTACGTCACTTTTTTTCTATCACACTTTTTCATTATTGCTCCGCTCCTTTTGATCTTCGCGCCTTAGCGTGATGATAGCCTATAGCCTTCCTCGAAAAATGGGCTATCTAACACTGAAATCATTTTTCAAATCGGACCAGTAGTTCATGAGATTAGCGCGTTCAAGTAAACAAACTCTTCAGCTTTATAATATTAGTATAGAAAGTATAGATTAGGTAGGTCTGAAAATAGGTCGTAGGGTATTTTTTTTTTATGGCAAACGGCCCGGTCAGCTATTTATAGATTAGTTCAAAATATAAACTGATTGCCAATATGATATACGAACAGGCATCTATTGGGCACGCTCACTCTATCACAAACTTCATCCATCGTTTTTCATCAGGCGTGGCCGAGATCAAGAGCAAGCCCATTCCTCAATTTTTAAAAAAACCGCTTTCTCTGTATAAAAGTTAACACAGCTCGATTCGAGCCAATCCCCATAATTCCAGAAAGGCTTACAAACAGCTCTACAATCCCTAAAAATCTGTAAAATTATAGCTTGATGGCTATTGAGATGTCCTTATTGTTCATGAACTGCATGTCACACCTCGTCAAAAAATTTTCCAAGGGAAAAAAGAACACCCAGATCCGTTCAGCCTTTCCGGCGTGAATGAGTAAGACACATCTATACCCGCGCATAATTTTGCAGTGCTCGCATAATTTCAAATAATATTATTTGACTAGAAATATGAACACTTACCCAGCAAAAAAGACACAAAACAGCTGTTTTCAATTATTTGACACCTCCTTAAACATTAATTATGTCAGTCCAGCAGGAAGGTGCAAGGAAACCCCGAGATTACTGGAACAGGTTTAATTCAGTATTAACATTTGTTCAAAAATCTTAAATCTAGTGACGATCGTTCGATGGTTGAAACGAAAGTGAGCCCTCCATTCCTGCGGTCCGGTGGCCGGGGCACGTCACCGTGCGCCACGATGCGTCGACTCAGCATATCCGCTCTCGTCGCTAGGCTGATGCAATACTTGTGTGGAGTTGGCTAATTTCCTGTGGTTCGCGTGGTATGTAACATCTCCCTCCCGAAGCTCAGCGACTATTCGAAAGTTGGTTCGAGAATAGCGCTGATAACCTTGGTTGAGCAGTTGCGGTGTGGTGGTTGATCTCGGCATATACCTCGCTGCTGTCTATTTCGCCGTTTGCACGTTCCGGTGTTGTTTCCAGTGTGCGCCGGTTCATGTATCTTCGTAGTACGAGCGCGATGCCCAGTACGCTTGCACCTAATAGTACTAGGTATAGCGGTGTGATAGTGTAGTACACCCCGTGAATGTCGGATTTAGTCAGGGTTAATGGCGTTTCCATAGATATTTCCTTCTTGGCAACATGGAGGCTGTGGAGGTTGACGGAGTTGAGGGTTAGTCTCCTAGCTTCAGAATTGTAGTTGGTTCCGTTATTGAATGGGATGTTCATAATCTTCAGTACTTGTCCTTTCAACCGGTCGTCCTTGTTTGCCAGGGTTAGGTCTGGGGTTTGCACATCGCAGCCCTTTGGGATCGTGATGAGATAACTTCCTAGCACTGTGCTGTATTGGGTTTCGGTGCAGGACAGGCGAATCTTCGTTGGCACCGGGAAGCTTGCTACATAGTGTCGGTCGTCGAGTGGTTCCACGGCTTCGGTTTCTAATTTCGTGGTGATGAATTGGCAGGACTTGTCGATTTGCTGCTGGGATATGAGGCGGTGAATACAGTCGCCTTGACTTCTGTAGTGTTGATTGATGCTGTTCTCACAGAGATAGTATTGATTTGACTTCGGGCATTCTGCCTCTATGTACATAAAATCTTTGTCGTGAATTGCCAGGAAAGGATAAGATGGAATTAGCACTTGGTTATCTTTATTGGGAACTATGGATAGCTTGTAAAGGTCATAGGTATAGGTAAGGACTACCGGGAACTTAAATATCAATACTAAATTTCGGCTGTTATAGTAGTAACCTAACTTAATTATGTCGAAATATTCCCTAAAACTACCGTTCAGTATATGGTCTCTGCCATAGAGAGCATTTAACTGTTCTACCATTCTATTAAATGTATCTAACTTAAACATAAGAAAATGTGTGCTTTTAGCACGTATAAATCCTAATAAGTTTTCTAATCTAAGTAATTCTTCAGATAACATTTCAATATTATCCGCTAGCATTGTTATATACTGGGCCAGATGGGCATACTTGACGATATCTTTTTCGTGTCGCAAGTCGCTAATCATGATCTCATTTACAGTCTCCTTAATTTTGTTCTGATTCTGGACCAATTTGTTAAGAATATCCGAGTTTTCAGACATCCAATGTTTATTTAAACTAACGCGATTATTTAATTCCGTGACCATTTTATTCTCATTTTCCTGCAGAGTTTTAATTGCACTATCGTAACGAATGGCGTCTGTATAGTCCAAGTTTCCGGAGATGCTTTTAACAACTGAACCTAACCCATCAATTAGACCTCTCTTGACGCGATTAGGCTGGAACAATTCTAACTGGTCAGATAGCTGCGTTATTTTATTATAGAGATATTCTATATGTGGCATATATAATGACAGGGTTTTATTGTGAAATTCAGGTGAAATATTATCTAACTGTTTTCTTACTAAATCTATATTGCTACGAATAATGTCTAGATTAACCGGTTGGATAAACGAGTGGTAGTGGGAGATGACTTTCGTTTTTCCTAGCATAAAAGGCAAGATGCCTGGTCCATTCTCCAGACTATTCAACGTTATGTCTTCCGCTTGCGTTAGGCTCAGAGCCAGGAGGGTAATCCTGTAACAAGAGGTCGGTGTTAGGGACTCGTTTCAGGCGGGACTTAGCGATGGGTCCACGTTTCTTTTTAGTGTATATGTGGATCGGTAAGTCTGCCAATACTGTATCGCGTGTAAATCTGGGGGCCAGTTTTTGTCGACTGGCCATTGGGTTCCGTACAAAGATTTGTTGATCCGCAGGGTATATCTGTTCGGTTTCCCTGTTCTTGTTAATATTCTCGATAATCCTTGTGCGATCGTGCAGAGATGAGTCATTAATCATCTCGAAGACTCTTTGCATTTTGTTACGATGTTCTTGTGTATATGATTGTAGTATATTTTCTGACAGATTTATATCTAATGGATCGCGAGGGTCTAAATGGCCAGTAATTATATCTAAAGGTCTGCACTTGGTGAAACTGTGAATAGAACTATTATAACCCAGAATTGCATATGGCATTAAGCTCATAGCGGAGTCCCCGCGATGCTCCAATTTTAAAATACGTAAATGCTCTAGAAGTGTGGAATGTAGTCTTTCCACCATGCCGTTTTCATTTGGTGTGCATGCTGAGGTTTTGTGGTGTTGAATTTTATGTATTTTAACGAACTCCGAGAATAGTTGGTTTGTAAATTCCGGGCCTCTGTCCGTGACGATAGTTAAGGGGAATCCATGGTGTGTGCCGAATGTTAAAAGAGCTTGTACGACGCTAACCGCTGTTGCGTCTTTTAGGTGGTAAGCTTGGGCATATTTTGAGAATGTATCAATGATTGTGAGATATTTTTGCGTTTCAACACTGAGTAAATCAAGGTGTACTATTTCGAACGGTTTGGATGGAGGTGGTACAATATTAAACCTTTGTTTGATGGGGTTCCTATCGTACTTGGCCTGACCACATACGTCACACTCATTTATATATTTCGTTATGTGTTCCTTCATTTTTGGCCAGTAATATTTATTAGATAAAGACAGATAACACTCATTAATTCCGCGGTGATTCGTTTTACCTTCGTGATAACTGCGAATGATTGCCTGTTGTTTTAGATAATCTTTGACATTTTGTAACTCTGCCTTTGTTAGGACTAAATCCATGGATGAGCTTTTAAATTTATTCTGAATAATGGGAACGATTTTGTACATTGCTAATGGGGGATTAATGAGAATACCGGTTTTTACCTTAGGATCAATATATTCTTTCACAGCATTTACGACATCCTCTTCGAGATTGCTCTTGGAAATCTGAATATGTGTTCTAACGTGTGACTCAAACGGTTTTGAAGCTGAAGGGCGGTTTTTTACTTCATCGACCATTGTGAAAATGATTTGTCTGTGATATTTGTTGAGTGGGAAATCAGTTATAGGAACCTCTAGTATCGGATTTTCGGCATCAGTGTGAACTGTATCGGTGTTCGAATCATCCAGTATTGAGGATGGTTTTTCTGTAGGGTTGACTATAAGGGAGCTAGTCTCCTCGTTATGTACTTCAATACGGGATAATGCGTCGGCATTGGTGTTACATTTTCCTTGCTTGTAAACCACAGAGAAATCAAACTCACTTAATTTCAATCGCCATCGAGTAAGACGCGAGTTAGGTTCTTTGATGTTCATTACCCATTGGAGGGGCCTATGGTCTGTGACAATTTTGAACTTTCTACCGAAAAGATACGGTCTGAAATATTTGGTAGCCCAGACAATTGCAAGGAGTTCTTTCTCAATTGTGCTATAGTTAATCTCACTACTGTTTAAGGTTCTGGAGGCATAAGCAATGGGCTTATCCGTGCCTATGATACCCTGGGATAAGACAGCTCCTATGGCTACGTTCGATGCATCTGTCGTTAAAATAAATTCTTTTGAAAAGTCCGGATATTGTAAAATAGGATCATTAATTAGGAGTGTCTTACACTTTTCGAAACAATCAATGTAACTCTGGTCTAAAGTAATTTTCGAGCCCTTCTTTAAACACTGCGTCATGGGTTTAGTTACTCTCGCGAAGTCGGGTATGAACTTCCTATAGTAACCAAGAAGACCCAGAAACCTTTTAATCTCTGTAGGGGTTTTCGGAAGCGGATAATTCTTTATTGCGGATATTTTGTCGGGGTTTGGCTTAATGCCGTCTTTACTGATAACGTGGCCTAAGTAATCTGTCTCGAGTTTGAGGAACTCTGACTTGTCCATCTGAATTTTGAAATTGGACTCTCGTAGTCTATTGAATACTTTTTCTAGATTGACCATGTGTTCTTGGAGTGACGTGGAAAAAATTATAACATCATCTAGATACACCAGGCATATAGTGTTTTGTAGGTCTCTGAGAACATTATCCATTACCCTCTGGAAAGTAGATGGACTATTTTTCAGACCCATGGGCATTCTTAGGAACTCGAAATGGCCATGTTCTACAGTGAATGCTGTTTTTGGAATGTCTGTGGGGTTAACTTCTACCTGATAGAAGCCACTGGCTAAATCTAAGGTTGTGAAGTATTGACAGTTGCCTAATTTGTCCAAAATATCTGCAATATTTGGTATGGGGTATTTATCATCCAGGGTTTTCTCATTCAACTTCCGAAAATCCACTACTAATCGCCATTTAATTTTTCCTGAAGCGTCGGCCTTTTTAGGGACGATCCATATAGGTGAACTCCATGCAGACTCTGATGGTTGAATAATTTTTTGATCTAACATTTTACTAATTTGATCCTGTACCTCTTGTCTATGCACAAAAGGATACCTATAGCTCTTGGTGTATATAGGAATTTCATCGCTAGTTTTAATTGAGTGTTTAATTTTATTGGTAAAAGTCAAGTTCTCCCCTTCTAAATAAAATATGTCTGCATAGCGCGCACATAACAATTCTAAGTTAGCACGTTCCTCTTTGTTTAAGTGATCGGTACGCAAGCGCGATAACACTTCCTTTACGCGTTGAGGTGCCTGCTCGGTGCGCGTGCACTCAGTATTATAAAGCTGCGCACACACCGGGCGATTCATGGAGAAAATAACGTCGCTTCGATTTGGATTGTGAATTTCTACTATACCCCTCTGATTTTTTACAGTAGTCAAACATTCACCAATATGACAGTTTGATATAATCTGTTCCGGGATGATAACTTCTCCGTTCTGAACGTTAACTGGTAATTTGACTAATTTAGAAGTACCGGCGGGAATGATATCCTCGTACAGATTAGCGTTCCGTGAATCGTAAACCTGTAAGGGATTTAACGCGTTTTTGGTAATTAATGATTTGGTCTTGAAATCAATGGCGGCTTCCCATTTGTCTAATAAATCTGACCCTATCAAACCATCGAAATAGTCGTGGAATCGGTATACAAAAAGTGTGATGCGATCGCTATCGTTCAATTCCGAGAAGCAAGGTAGAGTTATTGAATAGTTGCTACGTGTCACTGCGTGTACGTTACAAACTTCAAAGGGGTCGAAGTTTAACTGCACGTTATTAAAATAAGTTTCAACCGCATTAGGGCTAATGAAAGATTGGTTGGCACCTGTATCTATGAGAAGTTTTAGGGGAGGATCTTTAATTTGTAAGTAGGGAAGCTGGCGTTGTGTTTGAAGGTTAACTTCTATTTTGGTTTTTCTAATTCCTGTGGATTCGGAAAATCCTCTTTTAAACTAGATGGTTTAGTGGGCTCGTTTTTTACCGAATCGCTAGCTACTTCGGGTGGTGGGTAACACGCCTTATCGTAATCAGTGTAATAGTATCCTTCGTAATACTCGACGTTAGGTTCGTAATAGGAGTAGCAATCGTTATCGAATTCTCCGAAGTCGTAATAGTTAAAACAATCGTTATAATTCAACTCTTTGTTTCCGAAATAATTACTTGCCGGGGGATTACCAGACTTAGTCCAGTCATGTCCCTTTGGTGCATTACTGGGTGGTAACAGTCTCGGTACAAAATGGCTGACCCCACTCATGGGCCTAGATTGTTGAAAATTACCTTGCGGTGCAGTATTGCGCGGTACGAATTTAAATGCGTTATTCTGGTTATAATTAGGAAGGGGAGCACGGAACATTTGTTGCGTACGAGATGGACCAGCCTGATTTGGAGTATTTAAACTAGGTCGCCACGTTGCGGGTACGTGTGGCGGCATTAATGGTCCGAATGGACCTCTGGAAGGTCCAGGCAAACTAAAAGGGAACGGTCTAGGTTGTGGCACGGGAAAACCCGATGGTGCAGGCAAATGTCTATGCGGCATGATTTGAGGTGGCAATTTCTTATCCGGAATTTGGCTACTACGCTGTTGCAAATATACCACGTTTTGTTCCTCATGAACGAATTCCAACGCTTTTTCAATACTTTCGGGTCGCATACACCTAATCCGTGAACCTAGTGGGTCTTTGAGCCCACGCACAAAGGCTTGTAGGGTCAACTTCTTATATAGGTCCCTTTTTGCCTCAACAGTAGTCGCCAGAGTCTCGTGTAGAGAAACGTATGTCATTAGTGTGCTAAACAGGTTCTGACACTTTTCATAAAACTCCTGAGGGCTATCAGACCCTTGTGACAGTAACGCTAAGTCGTTATATAATGCCGTCTCATCCCTCTGGTCTGAAAAATTATTTACGAGAGATTTGCGTATACCAGTCCAATCAGATGGGATGCCATTCGAATTTATCAATCGGGCCGCGGGGCCGGTTACCTTGTTTAGTATACCGTTGATAAGAGCAATCTCCGAAAGTCTGTTAGGTGGGCTTACGTTCTTAACAAATTCGTCCACGAGTTCGTCACATAACTGTATGAACCGAGTTAACACGTTGACATTACCGTCAAATTCGGGGACCAAGCGAAGGGCCTTAAAAATGCCATCTAAGTCAGCCATCTTATTCTGTACGTTATCTAACCTAATACTAGAATCTACGCTGATTTCTCTATTTAAATCTTGAGCACTACACCTACTAATCTGCCTACTATCTAACCTAACGCTACGTGGCTCCCGTGGGTGAAAAATCTTGGAACTTTTTATGGGTCCAGGGAAACTTAAAGATTAGGGAGAGCAATCCACCAAAACGATTTTAGTGTACTCACAAGTATCGCATCTCGGTGTCTCTTGCTGTATCGATGGCTGGGTACCCTTGCTGCAGGCCACGACGTGTAGATTCGGATCCTCGGACGGGCTTGATAACCGCTAGGACAGCTCGCTGGTGCTCGTTGACCCCTCGAAGATCCTACCGACTGCGCCAATTATGTCAGTCCAGCAGGAAGGTGCAAGGAAACCCCGAGATTACTGGAACAGGTTTAATTCAGTATTAACATTTGTTCAAAAATCTTAAATCTAGTGACGATCGTTCGATGGTTGAAACGAAAGTGAGCCCTCCATTCCTGCGGTCCGGTGGCCGGGGCACGTCACCGTGCGCCACGATGCGTCGACTCAGCATATCCGCTCTCGTCGCTAGGCTGATGCAATACTTGTGTGGAGTTGGCTAATTTCCTGTGGTTCGCGTGGTATGTAACACATTTACCTGCCAAACACCACAATAAACAAAAGGACACGTTATATCAATATCCAAAACATCAAAAGGCATCATCCCCCTGACCTACTATTCTATTTGGCGAACCATCCTCCGAAGCGATCCATCCCAAACATATAGAGTTGAAAACTAAACATCACGCACGGAGCCTCGTTCTAACTGAATAATACAACAGCTACGCACGTGTCAACGGGGCTTTGGAACTGGGGCGAGTCACTTGACAATAAAATGTAGTTTATATTCATACGATTTTCTATGATTTTTGTAGTGAGATAGTTTTTAAAGTGAAATGGAACGGGCGATGGGTTCGAGAAATAAATGTTCAATGTTTTTACTCATACTCTGTCTCTCTCTCACACACATCTAAACATAAACGTGAAAAGTTATTTCGCGAAATTAAAGCTGATCAGTGACTTCTTCACATTGCCATTCCATTTTTGTGCCACATTAAATAAGAACAATTTGATCGCAATTGATGTGCGTCGGTGAATTATTTATTTTAACCTGTCAACGTCCATAAGACCCTATCGGGACAAACTTGCAGTGTGTTACTATTGTACTTGTACTTTTAATTTCCGGGCGCTGACATATTACATAAATTCTTTGAATGTTGCATTTTTTTATCTTTTAAAAACATGTGATAGAAGAAGTATTCAGTTAAAAAAGATACACCGGTACCACATTCCTTAGTAGACTATCATAGGATAAACAGCATGCCCCAGGTTGCTAGATTTGCCCAATATGACGAAATTAATTACGAATAATTATTCACACGAAACCTAACTAACCACTACTATCCAACAAACTCGCCCCAGTAACTATCCTAACATCTACCGACACTAAACGCCCAACTTATTTAGTTAGACTGTAATTAAAACTTGCTGCAACTATTTATTAAATGATAAAATACGCGAGCGTCCGGGCACGATCCCGGGCTATCCCGGGACGGTACCGGAGTCCGGGAGGCCGGGATACATCTCAATTATGAGCCCCGCCGGACTCACTATCGACATAACCGCTAAACGTGGGCTGCAAAGTTTCGAACGGAAAATGAGATTTCTCGAACGTTTTTTTTTTCGTTGGTCTTCGATTCATTTGAGTCGACTTTGTGCTCATTATGATGAGATGGTATTGACTGATACTACGAATATATTTTTAGAAAAAGAGTTCTCAGTATTTGACTATTTAAAGCATTTAAACGTCTAACAAAATCCTTTACTGAACGTGATGGCTACTGGATGCGAGCAGCGAGACGCTTTATGCCCGCAGTGGACGAATTTCGGCTAAAATGAGGATGAGGGACAGTTGGTTGAAAGATGGAACTATTTTTTTAACTAAGTTTATCTCCGCCTGAAACGTGAAAGTGTAACAAATGGCTTGAAAATATATAAACCCTCCGAAACTACAGAAAAAACTTTTGTAAAGATGTTTTTTGTCTGCATCATGAAAAAGTGACAATTATTTTTCTTGTTCACATGAACAATAACATCTTTATTTAATTCTAACTTACTTAATAAAGCCTTAAACTTTTAACTTCACCTCTCGAAATTAAATTCACAAAACACTTTAATAACGCAATACAATTCAGGAAAGTCCCAGTAAACCGGGCAGCATGGTCACTGGTGGCCACATAATTAGGTATCTACCTAATTAATTACGGAGGCCACATTATACGCTAAAACTGACATTTTCACGCTAACATCGATAACTAATGGGGGTAAACTGATACTTGAGGGGTGTGTTCGATATCGCTGAAATTGTGTATTAATTTTCGCGTAATTTAGCCGCTGTTTTCAGCATTGCAGCAGTTTTGTATTTCTATCCTTTACAAATAAACAACAGGGTTTTATCGCCTGAAAAGGGTTGCCCGAGGAGACTGAATAATAACAGTCACATGGGTCGACCTTCAAGGTTAAGCAACGCTTGCCGAGGTTATTCCGTAGATGGGTTACCTTTCAGATCTTTAACAGTGTTTTCGGGTAGTCAGAAGCCAAACAATCTAGGTACTAGTCTTGCCATGGGGTATCGTAGAACCCAATTACGGGGCGAATTTCTGAGGCTGACTTATAGAGGGCCCTATAACCCTCTATAACTCATCCTCATAAAAAACAAAAACGGCAAACGAGGCAAAAATCCACTGGGCTACTAATAAGAATATCTTAACTTTGAAACCCGGGAAAGCTGTACCTATGGCGTGTTATGGGAGATGCCAAAACCTAACAGTGGTCTGTCGATTGGTGATGACGGTAATGGCAACCCAAATTACAATTTACCTTATCCAGGAACCGAACCTTCAACGCCAGGACTTACAGTCACGCTAGCAACCGTTTGATGACATCGCTCGCAACGAGTAAAGTTGGTAATGCATATGTCACCGAAAAGTGGCAGACTTCATCCAAATTCGATAGTTTCCAATATGTCCGTTGTAGCTTATGAAAACATATTTTCAGGCGATATCATAAAATCTTACGGCATTTGCCATTTTGATATAATATTCTGTTTCTGCACTACCTAAAGGTAGAAGTTCAAAAATTCGCCTTTGTACAGTACAATTTTTCTTCTAGGTACATAAACTTTCAATAAAATAAGTACTCAAAAACAATATCAAGTTATCCGACCAAGCATCACCTGCCACATTGCATTAAATTTTAATTTCACTACTTTTAATCCCATTCAAGTTACCATCCAGTGTAACTCCGTGGGGTGTAAAAGTGAAGTCACTTGTCATGTTACCTACATAGGCCTGGAACGCGAAGCTCCAAGGCTTTATATCCCAAAGGATTTGTTTTAATATGGAAGTCGAATTAAATAGGTTTATTTCATTTTTGAGGGTGTATTTTGTTTGTAAATATATGGAAATGTTGTTTGGGGTGGATGTGAAAGAGTAAAATAATAATAAACGAGTAAGCATGAACTTCTTGTAAATACAACACATTTGAATACAGGCTTGCAAATTATTTCGTATCGTTTGATGAAACTTAGAACACGGGCATAGCCAGGACATACTTTCCCTTCTTCCATGGGTTCTACGATTTTAATGTGGGAAATGTCGCTGGCTTAACACTAGTTTACAAATATGCTAGGAAGGATAAAATGCGTAAAACCTGTCACCAATAATCCACTACAGTATAGCTTCAAAAGTAAAATCTACTGAAAATAATGAATTCAGAATTGGGTCAATAATCCCGTTAGGTAAAACGCTGGGTCCCTAAACGGGGCATAAGACCCGGGCTCCACCAAAGCAGAGACGAGACGAACAGAGCGGAGAAGTGTTTTAAAGAACCAATAGAAGTTCGTCATTTGGAAGACGGTTAAAAAATGGTCTTGAATTAAATTCGGAACACCAGTTGTACGTTCCCATGGGTTGATTTTTGACTTTCACACGACCGTAGGCGCTAAGAAAAACTAACCGATAAATATACGAAGGAAGTGTAAAACCTCTCTCCAACACCCCTTATCAATAGATTCCAAATACTGAAAATAATTACTTCAGAATTGGGTAAGCAAGTAATCTCGTTAGGTAAAACGCTGGGTCCATAAACCGGGCGTAAAGTGTAACGTAGTGGAGATTATAGCTAGCCGATTGACGAGAGTTGAATAATAATGGGCTCAGCCGTTGCGAATTTGAATGCCGTGTTTTTTTTTTTCTTGATAAAGTGTTTTCTTCAAGGCTGTTCGTGATTTTAATTTGAATTTAATGCTTTAATTAAGTACGCAGGAACGAAATCAAAATTGTTAATTTGTTAATACTATACCTAAATTAAATACTTTATTGGTTTACCAAAAGAATTTGCATGAATGACCTCTACCATAAAACCACAGTGACAATTTTATATCAGAAATATTTATTTAACTCAACTTCAACCCCATTATTAATGAAGTCTAGAAAAAAAAACAAACTTACGTTTTACAAGTTAAAGTTGAGCGTGTGCGTGTGTTGTTGTTGCGTTGTTGTTGAGTTGAGTTGAGTTGTAGATATAACAAGTTAATGCCCGCAGCTTCACCCGCTTGGCAAATTATGTACTAAAATCCATCCTCGAGTACCACTCTATCTATTGGTGAAAACGGCATCAAAATCGGTGCAGTATTTTTTGAGTTTAACGCGAACAGACCAGACGCAGCGGAGTAGGTACTTTGTTTTATATGTAGTGAAAGTGATAATTTGATCGCGTTTATTTACATTAATCGATTATCATTCTATCAGATGAGCTCGTAGCTAAATAATAACAGCCGCACGGGTCGATCTTTAAGGTTAAGCAACCCTTTCCAAGGTTGGTCTGTGGATGGGTGACCATCTTAACATATCGAGTTTCCTCCGTGCCTCGGAAAGCACGTTAAGCTGTTGGCCTCGGCTGTCATTTGGAGATCTTTGGCAGTCGTTACGGATAGTCAGAAGCCAGAAAATCAGACACCTATCTTGCCAAGGAGTACCATGTTACCCAGTAAATGAGTTTTTGGAGGTCTGGTAGGCAGCGGCTCCACGTAAAATCCTGGTATTCAGCTGAATCTAGTTTGACTGGAAGCCAAACCCAATATAGTTGGGAAAAGGCTAGGCAGATGATGATTCTATCAGATGAGCTGTGGGCTAAGAGAACCACTACTTGGGTCTCTTTCAATGCTAGGCAACATCGCGGTAGACCAAGGCGAAAGTGGAGAGACGAGCTCAACTCTTACCTTGAAAATTGGAGTTGGTTGTTGCCGAGGAGTTTGTTGGCTACTTCTTCCCACAGCGAAAACACTAGGAAGTGGTGACAGGCGGCCGTTTCGGGGGACTGTCTTTTGTAAAAACTTGACGTCCAAAAAGTGCTGGTTCTCAGCCTAATTTGAATAAATGAATTTTTGAGAGGATAGACGTATGTGGAAAGGGAGAGGGAGAACTTTGCCCAGCAGTGGGACATAACGGACTAGATTAGAGATATGATTAGATTCTAATGTATGATTGACACAAGCTGTGGAATCGGATGACAAAAAAAAATCCAGGATCTTACTACCTAAGTGGATGGCTGGAGAGGCAGAGGAAGGCCAAAAAAAAGATGGATGGATTGTGTGAGGAGCGATATGAAAAGGGAGTTAGTGATATTTTGACGGCTGATAGGGCAGAGTGGAAGAAAAAAACGTGTTGCGAAGACCCCAAATAACATGGGATAAGGGCAGGAAGATGATGACATAAGAGTAGGTAGAATCTCGTGAGAATGATTTGTGAAATCCTCATCAAGAAGATCATTTTCCTTTGCGTAGGTACTTGGTCTTGCCCCTAAAACAGCAACTTTAATGCCCCACCTATCAACCAAACTATCAAAATCGACTTCAAATCAAGTGTAAATGAACTCTCCTAATCCCGACAACATTGGCACAACTTCCTCTTACAAACACTACGGTAACTGTGACGTTACCGGTGACACGGTGACGTCACGCACATATTTGCATGTAAATTGAAGCCTACACTGCGTTAATGAAACTGTAACACTTGTTAGCTAAGTTTAGGAGATTAACTCCAGATTTAGTTTGGTGTATTGACAAAGTAGATTAAGGTGGTGACTTTGTTTGAGAGGGTTCACTCCTCACGGTGTTTCATATAGTTTCAAGTCCTTATTCTTGGAAATTAATGAACCAATTGAAACTACGTAAGAGTACGCAAGATTCCTAGAAGAGACATAAGTATAAAAGTTAGGTCAGTTTTTTTTTTTCAAATTTAGATAATGAGAAAGAAAGAGAAATTTTTAATTATCAATAGTGTGAAAAATCACTCTCTCCCTTTTTCACTGAATTATTGTAACAGATTTAGAGAAAATTGGCTGTGACAAACGGACTGACAGCCACACTAGTGATCCATAACCCTAATGGTGCCCGTGTAATTGCGCGAAGCGAGGCAGCGGAGCGGAGAAATATTAATCAATCATGTCAGTCAAAATGTCAGTGAGTCACGTGGTACGGACATTTCATGCAAGTCCATTGGTTATTATCTCTCCGCTTTTCCGCTCCGATGCCTCGTTCCACTTTAATGGACAGGCACCCTAAAAATTACAACAAAATATGTTTACACTTCAAGCCAAAATAAACAACACACCGAAAATTATGATTAAAACAAAACACAATAATCCCCTCGGCGGACTCATTAAAAGCCAGATAGTTATCTAAACGAATGCCTTCCTTCCCCTCTGTTTTTTTTTTTGTCAGTCACCCAATTTCTTGTCTTGTTAATTGTCAGAGATGGCCCGATAACCCTAATGCGACGATTTGACGCTACGTTTTTTTCGGCCGACAGTGTACGGACTTTTTGTTATAATTGAGTTAATTATGATAAATAAATTTATATATTTTTTTAGATGCCTCTTATTTTCCCTTCGTGAAAAATGTAAACACATTGCTGTTAACTTTTTCAACTGTGATTTCGGTAAAATAACTTAATTTTAATTGCTGCCGTTTCTTTTAATACATACCGACCAGTAAATTTTCGATTTGAAAATAATATCGGGTACATACCTGCAACAAAAATAACAAAATTAATATCACTACAATCATAAAACAAAGTCTTTCGCCATGTCTGTCTGTCTGTTCGCGATAAACTCAAAAACTACTGCACCGATTTTCATGCTGTTTTCACCAATGAAAGGTTTTGGTATATAATTTGTCAAGCGGGTGAAGCCGCTGGCATCAGCTAGTATGCAATAAATGAATGCTGAGTTACAAATTCTATTAATTTTGTTTAAAGTTGCTTAAAAAATTGTAGAATTGTCACTCAGATAGTAGTTTATGATAAATACTAGCTGACCCGCGCAACTTCGTCTGCGTCACATTTTCCATTACTGCTCCGCTTCTATTTGTCTTAGCGTGATGATATATAGCCTATAACCTTCCTCGATAAATGGGCTATCTAACACTGAAAGAATTTTTCAAATCGGACCAGTAGTTCTTGAGATTAGCGCGTTCAACCAAACAAACACAACAAACTCTTCTGCTTTATAATATTAGTATAGATTATTAACCAATCACGCTGCTGTAGCAGAATCAGAAAGCACATCACGCACCTTTCGTTCAATGGTACGCTGGTTTATTTGTACGGGTGTGTTTATTATTATTAATATTTTATTACTAACATTAGATTAAGAGCTAATTTTTCAATAGTCCAATAACTTTGACATGAGGAATAAAAATGGCCGTCTGACAGTTTTTGTATGGAAAATATGTCAATATGACATATTTATTCTTCCAATAAACGATATCTGACCATTGAAAATCAGCCCTAAGTCATAGTTACATCTACTAACATTATATGGATTTTATTTATTTATAATCTGAAATAAGTAATTGAATTGAATTGAATTTTAATGATTTCGCTTTTGACCTCTGAGTCCATTGTTTGGCACAGGGTTACGTAAAGCCCACATCTTATTGATGCTGGGGCCTCCAACAGAACCTAAGTAAACATCGGGATTAGATAATCTGTTTTTCTTTATGTAGGTTTAAGCGTTATGAGGGCATGAATTCGGGTTCACATTAAGGTTGAAAAGTGAGGTCGTTAATAGAATTTATTTATCAGTTGGGTTTTAAATAGCAAAAGGTGATTGTCTAAAGGATGGGTTATGTTTGCTAAAAACAATAATTATGCGAAGGATGAAATTGTGCGAAAGATGATACGGCTAGGTGACCTATAGAAAACGTAGAGTGCGACCCCAAATTAATTTGAATACGTGACGGACGGTGATAGATAGAATATAGTTTATACTACACCTAAAATAGTCCTACAACTATAAAAAAGTCGTTGCCTCACTGGGAATTTCTCCTGTATCGTAAGAGCGTTCACAAACATAGAAACTCACATACCGTACAGCCAGCACAGCGTAGCAGCCAATCGCTCAACCTCTGCAACTTTCTTGTGATCGGCTTAGCATGTCTACTTCTTCATTATAACCGTCATCTCAACATTCACTATAGCTTTTATGAAAACTAAATAACTAGAATAAAAATAGTTGAGCCTCGATTCAGCTGTGCATCACACTTTCTGTCCCGTAGTAGAGCAAAAAAAGCTAAGCGCTACGCGGCTCGACTGCTACGAGCGTAGCGCAGTCACAAGGCCTACGCGCTATCAATGCTACGAGTCAGGCAGTTGCTACGCTTTTCGTAGCTGTGCTTCACAGAAAATTACGCTTTTAATGACTTTTAAATCCTATGTTTTTAGGTGCATATTAGGGATTTAACCTATTGCTATCAACCGGGCCGGACCGGACTTAAGAAAAAAAAGCTTAGTCCGATACGGGAGCCGAACCAAAAACCTTATTAGTAGTGTAGCTGATACAGATGTTCTGATGAGTTTGCCAAGAAGACGCTTTGAAATACTATCTCCAATTCACATCATACTATACCTGCACAAACTCAATATTCCCACATCTAAACATTGATATTTACTCTGTTTTCTGTTCAAAGTAGGTAGCACCTAGCAAGATATAATATTCAACGTAAGGAGGCCGCGGTATAGTCGCGCAAACAGCAAAGTCAAAGCAACTTTAATGTGCACACATGACCGCGAGCGAGATGTGGCAAAGGGCTGGGTACTAGTGGAAGCGAACGACACACGTTTGTCATAAAATCGCTCACTGTTAGGAATTCAAATGTTTTCTTTGCACGGAAATCCTAACTAAAGTGAATTTCACGCCAAAATCGCAACCAATTTTGATGCATATTTTGGTACAAAGAGAGATGAAGACGATTAGAATCCTTTAACGCGAGCGAAGTCGCGTACAGAAGCCAGTCGTATTTAACGGCACTTGTAGTTTTAGAAAAAGTTGGGCTTGTTACAGTTGCTACAGAACGTTTCTTACTCTGACCCTTGCATCCTCTTCTAGTGCGATGAATCGATACTTGGTGTCAAGTTGTTATTTGAGAACTTATTTATAGTGTTCCTAAAAACGTGTATACTATGTTACACTTTAATATAGCAATAAATTTAGCGACAAGTTTGTCAAAGAGAAAAGCAGAGAGGTAGCTAAATTATAAGCGATAATTAGCTAGTATTTTGACAAGTATAAGCTTTCTCAACCGTCAGAACTCTAATTAAATAAAACCCACATTTTGACACCGCCTATCGCTGAAACAAGCACCCCACCCCAACCATTTACGCTGTCTCAAAAGCGGCCAGCTCAGCTAAGATTGAGCCTCCAAGACACTGCCTCCGGCTATGAATCCAAATGAAAGTTTGACCAAACGTTGGAACCACTGCCAACATTTGGTCAAACTTTGTGCAAATGTTCGTTTTAGTTTCAAACAGTTTCGATGGCAGTTACATTCGTGGTTGATTGGCGAAGTTAGAGAATTGATTTGATGAAGTCGCATTTAATTAATAGAATGGAATAAATTGGATTGTCTTTGTTATGTAGGTACCGGCAAATAAAATATATGAGAAAACATCACACACGGTCACAATGGCGGGTCTTATCGGGCGTACTAGACTGCGAGCAGCTCCTAGAGTATCCAGATGCATAAACCTAAAACCATTATGCCTAAACCGGGAATCTCACCCAAGATCTCACACTCTGCAGTTGCGATTTGCAACTAATAGAACAGCGACGTAGTAAAGTGAAATCTCAGAGTAGATTGTATACGAAAGCTAAGTCTTAGGCTGCGTTTCCAGCAGAGATGAGCGAGGATGCGCAGCGAGGGATGTGTTTACATGATACAAATTTTTGTTTCAAAATTCAATTTATAGTTCGTGTGACAATCTAATAATAATAGTAATGTTTGATAGGCAAATGCAATGGCAATTGCACGTGTACTGGGATCGGTATATAATCACGAGTCAAAGGACTATTGTTGCTAATAAGCCTGACATAGTGGTGATAGACCGACTAGAGCGTCCGCAATGATTGTTCTATATCAACAATCCCTCATGACGAGAACCTCGTGAAGTCTGAGAAAGATAGACAAAGTAAGTATCTTGACTTGGATCGCGATGTTGTCGTGACATGTGGGATGTGAACACAGCAGTCATTGTGCCGATAGTTGTGACGGCCAATGGCATAATTGCCAAGAGCCTCGATCAACATCTAAAGAGGCTCTCGCTGGGCAGCTGGATCAAGGGCTTGAGCCAGAAAGCAGTACTCCTGAACACGGCGCATATTGTTAGGAGGATCCTCTCTCGGGAGCCCTGACCAACGATAGCTTGGATCCTGTTCCCGATACTGGAGGGCTACTATTTTATATATTTTTAAATGTTTTTTTTATTTTATGATCAACTCGCATTTCTTTTATGTATACTCATGTCTCTACAAACGTCTTACCTTGTCTTGTCTTGTCTTATCACCTGGGAAACTAATTGTGCTTATAATTATTTTGAATTCAGCATGTGAATATTATTAAAAAAGCTACGTTATCTCGAGATTACTTTCAGTACAGAAAATTAGAAAAAACAACAAATATTTTTTAATCTTCAAGGAAATACATTACTTAATTAAATGATTTTGATAATTAATTTTAACTAGGAATGCCTAAATAACAATTTACAAATTTTCGATTTTACAAGTAATGCATGAATTAAATTTCTTGAATTATCCATTAAACAATAAATTATGATAATTAATTCATTATATTGAGCAATTTTTTTTTCACTTTCCAAATTCTGCCGCCCTGGAAAATTTGCTGAGTTGGGCACTAGCCCCGACTGAAGTAAGAATGGAAGAAATAAAACATGTTTTTTTTACTACATATGGATGGTAAGTTTCAGTGCGTCTGGATGTCCGATGGTAGAAGGAATGAGGTCGTGGAGTTCTTAGGCACACTCTCCGAAGTACTATCTGTAGGAGACGATTTTATTTCCTTGTATTCTATCTTTTTCTCCAGCTTCCCTTCATTCTTCCCCTCATTCTCATTGCTCCAATGAGATAGTAATCTCATTCCCCGTCGACTGCAAGTTCAAGGCGAACGAGTAACTGGTTTATGAGCGCATTAACCTAGTATACTCCGTTGACGGTTACAGAGTTATGGCGCGAGATGACGAGGTTTACCTACAATGTTTAAAAGATTTGCGTTGTATTTACGTTTCTTTGGAGTTAAAGCTTGATAAACTTTTTCTAGGGCACTGATAGGCTAGTATGAAGTATATTAATGATCATCATTTTCGAAAGCAACAAACCGAACGGAAAATCCGGCCAATTCCTAGTAGAGGACACTCACGCGAAGGATTCCGTACATTAAACCAAAAAAAAAAACACGTTTCTTGTATAGGTGCCATTAAATTTGTTGTTATAGCGGCAAAAGAAATACACAATCTGTTGCGATTTGAACTGTCTACCTATTACGGTTCTTGAGATACGGCCCGCCGACATACAGACGAACGGGCAGAGTTCCGTTTATTATCCTTTGAGTACGGAACCCTAAAAGTAGCTTACACGCGGTTTTCAAGTTGAAATCGGAATTTGTCAAACACTACTGTACATCGGAAGCTTTCCAAAATTGGTATTTAGGTACTTTAATTAGATACTTCTCTAACAAAGTTCGAATTTATAATCCAGAAAGGGGCGGTAGTGAATGTTTGGATATTTAAATAGTGAAATTAATATTTCCAAAGGAACTCAGGGAAAATTCGGAAAAGTACTAAGTAACTATCTTCAAAACCTGAGGCATTCAAAGAAAATATGTTATCATTGATCTGATCACAGAAGTAAACAGACAATGACAAAAGCATAGAAATTGTGGTAGTAACCGAGAAAGAAATAACACAGAACTATAGTTAATCCAACATAAATGTAACAGACAAATCCAGTTCTGAACTAAATATATAATAAACAAACACATGAAATTAATAGCTGAGGCCATAACTATGCACCAAATATTTACAAATGAGCGTGAGCTAAAACCGCATATTTTACCTATACTAAACTACAACATAAAGTCGTGAAATGTCAGTTCATTGCAACATTTATTATTCCATTTCATTACAGAGTGCTATTCTAAAAGTACAGTTGTCATAATAAATCCAAATAACTGTTCAGTAAAAACAATAGATACCTAAATTAACACTAGAAAAGAACTTTTATTTTAGTACACGTAATAATGATCAAAGTCGACGTTTTATAGAAAATCGTAACTGCTGCCACATATTGTTACAAAAACACGTTTTTCCCTTTAATCCAGAAGGAAATTAACATAATTTATTTCTAGACGGATTCCCTGATCCGAACACAAAAGAGACTATTAAAAGGCTAATTTCAGAACGCATTCATAAACGTCGTCGGTTACCGTGAACGTTCTAAATTCAAATTTTAAACGCGAAACGCGCGGCAATTTTCATTCGACGCTTAACTTTGGCAGTGTAAACACGTCTCTTCAACAAATATGAAAGTTTTAAATGTTGGAAAATTAATTAGATACAGTGAGAGCGAGTTGGGTTGGATTTTGTATGAGTAAACGCGTGTCTGTTTGTCTTTTGTGAATTAATTGGCTGTTAAAGGAATAATGTGGGGACCGCTTAGCAGTTTTATGATGAGGCCTAAAATACAGTTTCTGACTGACTGATTAATTACTATTAGTTCCTCACCTTGTTGACTCTTCTCTAACAATCGTCATATTATTTAAGTTAATGTCTCCTCTGGTTTATATCAACAAGTGGAAGCAATAAAAGATCGTGAACGAACATAAATAACGTCTAAAGATTCAATAAGTCAACAGGATCTCCGTTGTGAAAGCCACAAATCTTCTGAATCGGATTGGTTGAGAAAATAATAAAAAAATCAAGGAGTTTCGGTTTTTGTTTTAGCGGCCTTTATGATTTCTTGAGCGAGTTTGTTTGTTTAAGTTCCTTCAATTCAGCAGATTGTTTTGATTCTTTCACCTGTCCTGTTATCTATGGCCCTAGGTTTGAACCCCGCGAAACATAGGTGTAAATCCAGCCGGTTGATTCTGTAAACATGTCGAAGTGAAGGCTTGGGTGAAGTGATCACGAAGTGAGCTGTGTTTTGATCTTGATTACATGGATTGACAGCTCACTTCGTGATTACTTCACCCAAGCCTTCACTTCGACATGTTAAGGTAAATGCTCCAACCAGCCCGCGAAACGCAAGAAATTTTGAATTTCTCCCTCTTTGATTTTACAAAGTAGATAAACTAGGTCAATCAATCTACCTATGAACTTAGCCTTTAGCCAAGTATGAACTATATATCAGGTTCGGCTTCCATTTCACTACTACTGCATGTAGAATGCATACCAGTATTCCTTCACAACCCAGTTACTGGGAAACAGGATATACCTTGACAAGACTAAGAACTAGTAACTAAGTACGCTCATCTTATATTTGTATGGCCTACAGATATTTGTTCTGGGTCTAGCTGTTTGTGTATGTGTGAAAGCTTTGACATTGACACTGACATTTGACATTGATTTTTTTGTATGAGTATAGAGGAAGCCACTAGAGAAGGGAATGAAAAACGTTTTTCAAATATTTTTTTCTCGTTACATAAGATAGAATAAAAAACTAGTAATTTTGTCTAAGAATTTAATTCAATAATTTAAATAAGTGAAGTTATTGTTAAAGTTGTGTTTTTTATTAATGATACATGTAAAAGAACAGTACAAAGTAAGCACAAGGAAAGCATGAACATTTAATTGTTGATTCTCTTTTCTTTTTAGGTTAGTATGTATTTCATGAGTTCGTATTTTGTTTGTAGTACAAGTAATTGTATTTAATAAATAAAACTCTTTTCTTTTTAGACGAATCACATTGTTGTTTATTGCTTGAAGAAGAAACCCTAATCTTATATGTGTATTTATGTTTGTAAACGCCCCCACGATACAGGAGAAATAAGAGTGGGGCAACGTTTTATTAAAAAACTGGCCAAGTGCGAGTCGGACTCGCGTGCAAAGGGTTCCGAACCAATTTGATTTTTTTAAACACTACAGGTTTGTAATAGGTTTTCCTGTAATCTTTAGGTAACTATTACCTGCATTGTTTTAAAACTACTTATTTTAAAATTATGAAAAAAAATAGTTAAAAACTCTCATAGTAAGCCTTTTCATATTGATATGTCACACACGGCACGATTTGATAAACTTTTTTTGCTATTTTTCTATTTTGACATCCAAACAAAAGTGAGCTACATACTAAAAAAATATTTATTTACGTAACGCGTCCATGTTTGGGTCACAGAATTCTATGTGTATACCAAATTTCATCAGAATCGGTCCAGTAGATCCGCAGAAAACTGGCTGTGACAGGCACCCGAGTGATCCTTTATGGGTTCCGTTTTTTACGGATGTTCAGAACCTTAATAAAAAACTGAAAGAAAGATCTTGCTGCAACAACAGCACAGTATTAACATCATATCAACAGCCTCATAGACCATACACCTCAACTATTCTCTCTCAACAAAAAGACTGAAGTGGCCCCCCATTCACCCAGCACCCACCGACATCATAAAAGTGGGCCCACTTTAACCGTTTACACTCCATCCTGTATGAAAGAAGCCATTAAATTATAAAGGGGCCCCCTTTATCATAACATACACGAAATTTTTAACTCGACGCCTTTTACAGACTACCTTTAAATGAGGAGATAAATATTGTCGAGTTTTGTCGGTTCTAGAGTTAAGTAGATGATGGATGGTATTGTTAATATACTAACACAACTTCTCGCTGGTAATCTCGAGTTTTTAGGCACGAAGGTAACGTGAAAAACGCCCAAGCCTTACAGTGGCGGATCCGGCGTTTTCGTTAGGGGGGCTTGACAGGCTTGCTTGATAGGTTTTAGCAAAGTAAATACTAAATAAACACATAACATTTTATTTTGCTTAACGCTGATTGTCTGATAAAAAAGGATATTCCGTGCTGTGGAAGGCACTTATAAGCCGGTGGTCCCGGCCGCCAAATGGCGTTCGTCATACTGCGTGTATCTGACATCGACGCACAAACGATTTCCATGGGTCCAGGGCATGCTTCTGGACACCCCAGAGTTGGAATTTTTCGTCGGCTTTTTACTCATTTTTTTATTTTTTTCAGAGGCCCTTGAGGAGGATTAGAAACTCTGACACTAGGGTGTGTGGGATCGTTAGACCTTACTGCCCACACAATAAGAAGAAAAAGAATTTTTCAAGCCAGTTTGGATATCTCTTTGTAAATTCCTCAACGGCGTTACGTTACAGACTATCAAGATATTTCGGTATTTTGGGGGGCTTCAGCCCCTTTTCCCTCCTCTTGGTTCCGCTAGCCTTTTTGAAATTATGTCGGAGCACAAACCAGACAAACAGAGCAGTCTCTGCGCTGCTACCTAAGAATACAATTTAGAGACACACTACACAGTAAACTATCTTACGGGGAAAGCGGCACGTACAGTCTCCACCACATCAAGCTACCCAAAACTGTCAAATTTTCCCAATCAAGTTGAACCTTACTCCTCCAATGATAAAGTTGAAAATCTATGGAAAAATTTGACAGATTGATGTGCTGGCGTCTGTACATAAGAATCTCCTATTGTTAAAGATGAATTTAAAGAAAAAAGAGCACCAAACTTGAAGAAACAAAACATTAGATAATCGGATCAAGGAATTTTATTTCAATAATACTTTAAGAATCCCAATTTATCACCAGTCGAAATAATAAAATCAACTATAAATCTTTAAATATTCCAATTTATTTTTAACCAACATTGCAAGTTCTCAACACTTCAGTCCCGTATCCCTGTCACATAAAGGGTGTGTTTAAAAGCGCCCCTTCGCACGCAAGTCGGATGCGAGTTAATATTTCACACCGTGTCACCCCCTCTCCTTGCGCTCAACAAGTTAACGATATAAATGCGTTTTTCTACAAGTTGGAATTGCTGTTTTTTTTTTGTTCAAATATTAAAAAGAATTTGCTCTGGATCGATAGTGTCGAGAGTTTCGTAGGGTATATTGAGGATGAATTAGAATCAGCTTGTATTAGCAACCTGGTTGCCAAATCTATATATGTAGGTATATATAAAAACTAGCTATCCCCCGTGGCTGATGACCAAGGGAAAAAGGGATTCATTTTTATATATAGAAAATGACTCTATTTCCCTTTGTCATCGCATCACGCGTGAACAACTGGACCGATTTCGCATTTTTTTTTTTTGTTGTTGTTATTGTTGGGAGAAGGATCTATGAAAGAAAATAAAAAGTTGCAGCTGACAGGAGCGAAGCCGCGGGGGACAGCTAGTCTAATATATATAAATTAATCCCTATTTCCCTCGGCCATCGCATCACGCGTGAACGGCTGGGCTGATATCGCTTATTCTTTTTTTTGTGTTAAATGAAAAAGTATGAGACATATTTTTTCTAGATTATATTTCCATGAACTCTAAAAATTATATTTTACTAGTTTTTTCCCGCGACTTCGTATGCACATTTATTTATTTATTTGATAGGAAACTCAACAGCTTTTTTTTTATACAACATTCAATATGTGGATGGATGGTTATATATATTGTTTTCACATATCCCGTTTTTTTCATTAGTGCTTCCCCTACACTTCCCAAGAAACCTACATGCCAAACAGCTCAACTGTCTACGGCCAGAAGTTTCGGCCGTGCGTTGTCTGTCAGTAACTGAATCACTCAGTACCGGAAGAATCTATACTATATATAACGTGTAACAGAATAAACGCAATACCTCTTAAGGGGTAATTGAACTCATCATTATGAACGACTTTATACTGAAATCGCGAAAAAAAAATCGACTGCCCCATACGTTTTTGTACGCATAACTCGACAAAATGTACTGAACAGCTGATTTTTTTTTGCGATTTCGGGGATGGTCCCATAGTAAACGTTGTTCATAATACTGAGTTCAATGACCCCTTAAGAGGTATTGCGTTTATTCTGTTACAGGTTGTATAATATAATATATAATATTATAAAGCAGAAGAGTTTGTTTGTTTGGTTGAACGCGCTAATCTCAGGAACTACTGTTCCGATTTGAAAAATTCTTTCAGGGTTAGATAGCCCATTTATCGAGGAAGGCTATGGGCTATATATCATCACGCTAAGACCAATAGGAGCGGAGCAGTAATGAAAAATGTTACGCAGACGACGTTGCACGGGTCAGCTAGTATCTATACTAATATTATAAAGCAGAAGAGTTTGTTTGTTTGTTTGGTTGAACGCACTAATCTCAGGAACTACTGGTCCGATTTGAAAAATTATTTCAGTGTTAGATAGCCCATTTATCGAGGAAGGTTATAGGCTATATCGTCACGCTAAGACAAATAGGAGCGGAGCAGTAATGGAAAATGTGACGCAGACGAAGTTGCGCGGGTAAGTTAGTTTAAGATATATTATACTAGCTATTGCCCGCGACTTTGTATGCACATATTGCACATATCCCGCTTTTCTCGTTCCCGTAGGAATTTCGGGATATCCTCAGAGTGTAAGGAAGCGAAATGCTAAATTTCGGGATATCCTCAGAGTGTAAGGAAGCGAAATGCTAAATTTCGGGATATCCTCAGAGTGTAAGGAAGCGAAATGATAAATTTCGGGATATCCTCAGAGTGTAAGGAAGCGAAATGCTAAATTTCGGGATATCCTCAGAGTGTAAGGAAGCGAAATGCTAAATTTCGGGATATCCTCAGAGTGTAAGGAAGCGAAATGCTAAATTTCGGGATATCCTCAGAGTGTAAGGAAGCGAAATGCTAAATTTCGGGATATCCTCAGAGTGTAAGGAAGCGAAATGCTAAATTTCGGGATATCCTCAGAGTGTAAGGAAGCGAAATGCTAAATTTCAGATTTCTACGACCAGTAGTTTCGGCTGTGCGTTGTCTGCCAGTCACTCAGTAATACTCAGTATAATGGAAGAATTTTGTTAGAAGTACTGGAAATACTTCAAAACGACTTTTCCCTTGAATGAGACATACAATATTTTCTTCCCATTATTTTACCATGAACTCTACAACGTATATTTTATTTCAAAGTCCTTCGAAGTTGAAGTTAGTATGCGAGAAGCCAATCATGAGCTTAAGGACAAACAACATGCTTGAAGTCGTATCAAGTCTCGACTTACCGTTAACAGTAACTAGGTAAGGTTAAACCGTAATTACTGTTTAAGTTAACGCGAGTTTTAGCGAGTTGATGGTAAATGAAAATTATTATGAAATGAAATAATTTATTTGCTATGAATGTAGGTACAAAAAAATGGTGTTAAGTAAAAGAGGGATCCAGTACATTATACCGTGAGGCATGCAATTTTTTTTTTTTGGTAGAATTAATTATGAAATAATCTTAAAAAATTAAATATTTAACGAGTATCAAATTATTAAATAGTCAATACAAATATAAGTGTGTGTGTGTGTGTGTGTGAAGTGTGTGTGTGTGTGTGTGTGGGTTGGTGGGTGGGTTGGTTGCGTGTGTGTGTATGTGTGTGTGTGAGGGTGTGTGTGTGTGTGTGTGTGTGTAGTAAGTGTCGGGTACCAGAAGACGCAGCGTTGGAAGGCCTTCTACAAGGTGGACCGATGATCTGGTTAGACTTGCGGGTAGCCGATGGATGCGAGACGCACAAGACTGGTTTATGGTGACAATAATAATTGGGGTAGCAAAAGAGTGAACTAAGAAAACTCTCTGCCTACGTCTGTGTTTCCGAATGCTTACAACCCTAATCTCTTCAAGTTAGTAAATCGTCTGCGTCTGGATTCAGCGGGATCCCGCAGCCTCCACCAGATCATCAGTCCAACTTGTGGAATACCTTCCAACTATGCTTGTAAAAGTGTTGGTGAAAGCTTGGTGACTTGGCTTTAGTGATGACAATTTCATGGCCGGAAATTATTCATTTAGACTTCACAAAATAATTAGTTAAATTGTCTTTCAAACCCCTTACAAGAATTAAAACAGAAAATCAAATTTGTAATCTCCGAGCCATAATTTAGTAAAAATTCCGACGTCACTCCTCAGAGTAAGTATGTTATTATGGCAATGGCGGCGGACATTTCTTTCTCATATTTTACGTGATGGCAACACTTACCTGTGCTGACGCCAAGCATACACGAAAATTACTCGATAAAATACAGTCGCATGTTGATTGGTTTTAAGAAAACTCAGCAGAAAGTAGTTAAGTCGAGATCTCAAGAGATATTTATGTAAAAATATTGGACTTAATGTTCGTTTACAGAGACGCGGGGCGTTGGGCGTGTGACACCGCATACGACGCCCTTAAGTCAAGAGTGAATAGATTAATTCTAGGCAAGCATGTTCAACTGTCGACATAGCTTTCCATAAGCTGAAACTGTGATTTATCGCGAGCATACAATAGTAAAAAATATCTTTCAAATGTTTTCGTCAATGGGTTGATTCTTTTGTTTTTCTATTTTTTTTTTCTCTATTGACAAGCCCGCCACACATTTCCAACCATTGCAACTCCTGAAAGGTAGAATCAATAGTGGCGACCACCAGAAAAACGCTGAGTCAATGAAGCTCGACGAGTCCCGGAGAAACGATACAACTTTCTTGGATGATGATTCAAAACAGGTACCAGCTTGATAAGGAGGAAAGTAAAAAAAAATCAGACCTTGATCCATATGATGTTAGTAATACACACAAAGTACTTAAAAACTATGTTAGTAACAGACACAATACATAAAAAATTAATTCATAAATTTGTTGCGCTCACCTGACGCACCGGGCACATTCACATGTGTATGTACCCAATGCGCTATGATGGCGCAACACGGCTTATCACTAATGACCCTCAGTCAGAAAGTGACGTTGACGCTCGGACGGGCCCTGCGCATCATGGATGCCGACCTTTTCCAAAGGAAAGAAATTATACTTTTACTACTCCTTTGCTGCACTTTCCTGATTTCCTGTCATCAATTCTACTTTGCTTCTTATCAAGCAGGTAACAGAACAGACCTAAGCTAGGATAAGCACTAAGGGACATATACAATTGGTAACTGGGTTAATTTTTTTCTCTATTACTTTTCCAGGCAATTACGCTAGCTATCCCCCGCGGCTTGGCTCCCATCAATTGCAACTTTCTAATTATTTTTTTTTCATAAGAACATTCTCCTGAGAATTACAAACACAACAAAAACAAGAATTAGTGAAATCGGCCCAGCCGTTCGCGTGTGATGCCGGGACCAAGGGAAATAGGGATTCATTTTTATATATAAGATATTCAAAACAAAAACTCAGTAGCTTCTTCCCTGCGTGATTGTTTCAATCCAATAAAAATATGAAACGCTACCCAACCCTCAAAAGCAAGCGGTGCTTATTTCGAACAAAACCGTTCGATCGGGCGTTCGATGGGAATTGTCAATTCCCACAGCAGACGTTACCTGCTCAGATTGGGAAGTGCTGAGAAGTCCATGCTGTTTTTATCTTATTTCTTAGGTGAGAAGTTTGTTTCAAATTGTGTTTTGTAAAACGTTTTCCCACCAGCGGCATCTATAAAAATGTTGAACAAGTAACATCTCTTGGTTCAACTCAATATCAAGGAAAATGATTTTGTTAGGTGTCGTCTAAACTTTCATTGGTTTTAGTTATTGCCATTCATAGACGTAGGTATATCCAATTTTATTCAAAAGTTGCCTCTAGACCTTTTGTGTGCGTGAAGAATGAATAAAAGCAGAAAAGATCGCATAAGATCGCTTTTAGCGATAAGGCCGCCCATTGTGCCACCCTATATAATGTTATGTTTTCTTCATCTATCTTTTCTGGAACTTATATGGTGTACATAATAAAGAGTATTCTTTTCTATTCTATTCTATAAATTTAGAAGAGTAAGTTGAGAATATCCTACTAATATTATAATCCTACTATAATATTATAAATGCGAAAGTTTGTGAATATGTATGGATGTTTGTTGCTCTTTCACGCAAATACTACTGAACCGATTACGATGAAATTTGGTATGTAGGTAGCTGAAGACCCAGAATAACACATAGGCTACTTTTTATCCCGGATTTCCCGAGGGATCGGGATTTACACGGGAATAACGAGAATTTAAACACGGACGAAATCGCGGGCGGCCTCTAGTAATTGTGTTGCTCTTGGTAGTAAAACTATACATTAACATACATTACATTTGAAATCTGAATTCAAGCAGCAGTGAGTTTCAAATGAAGCAGTATCGCTCTTCCCTTAGGAAGTAGCTGAACAAGTCTCGATAGTTTATTAATACTTACTCTTTTTTTATTCTACTATTTTCTATTTTAGGCACGCGTTCGACTACTGTGTCACCTGATGGTAAGCGATGATGTGGTCGAAGATGAATCACGCATGCTTAGAAGTAACCTATTCACTCTTGAATTAAAGACTACCAGGTTGTAGCTTTCAGAAAACACAAACTCTTAGAGATTATACGTTTTATTGTACGTACAAAAAGTGTTATTCAGTAAAAATCTTCCCATGAAAATGTAATCCCAAGCTGAAAAAGATTCTTGATTCACAACATGCTTACTTCACCTACGTTTTCACGATGAGATTTTTACAGAATCGACCGGCTGTTACAGCTAAACCATCTCCCCGATAAAAATAGCCCTCAGAAAACAAAACCACCATTTACCACACACAAAAAAAGAAGGTGACAGTCTAACTAAAATACACTAAACAAAAGACTCTCATCAATCATACCGCGAAAACGCGTGACGTAATAAAAGAAAAAAAGACAAAACAGGCGTAGACAAATGGCGGCCCCTACAAGAGTTTATCCCTTCAGCGAGAGAGGCCGGGGTCAAACAACTGAATAATTCAGAGCGAATATATATGTTCAACAAGTCTGCAGGATAGGGTTATGTGCGATGTCGGATGCGATTTATCGATATTATCGATGTTTTGTACGGAAATTGGTATCGATTTGAGATTTTTGTTAAGGTACCATATTTTGTTAAACTGTATGCTTCACACTGACCGGCAAATTGCAAAAAACATAAAAATATTTGAATTTCGCGGGCTACCCTGGAGCTTCCACCTTAAATGGTTGGGTGGTTCCGCCGATTAGTAGCGATTGATTTTAATGGCTTGGCTTGACTTAATTTTTTTTGTTTGTTGTACACCTACCACAGTGTAGTCTTTTTAACCTTGGTTGACTGGTAGAGAATGCCTTGTTGCATTAAGTCCGCCCATGTACCACTATTGTGCATAAAGTCTAAATAAATAAATGTATGGTTTGATATTGATGGAAACACTAAGCGAGGATTTCACCAATGAAACTAAACGCGATCAGTACATCTAAAAGTGTCAATATTCCACAGAAAATAATGACACTGACAGCTCGTAAACGTGGTTTACATGCTGATATCGTTTTTCTGTCTGTCTATCCGTCTGTCACAGCCAGTTTTCTCCGGATCTACTGGACCGATTCTGTTGAAATTCGGTATACATATGGACTTCTGTAACCCAAATACGGAAGCGTTACGTAAATAAATAAATTATGAGTATGGGGGTCACTTTTGGGGGTCAAAATAGTAAATTAAAAAAAAACTGTATCGTGTGACATATCACATGAAAGGACTCATTTTAATGGTACATTGATTTTATAATTTTAAAATAAATAGGTAGTTTAGAAGTTATTTTAAGAAATAAGTCCACAAATGACTACTTATTCCCTTATCTCCGAGACTACGGAGCTAAACTTTTAAAAAATAATGCAGAGAATAGTTTTTAACCTACAGATTACAGTAATACGTGTAAGAAGCATCTAGTATTTAAATAACATGTTACAAAAATGAAATTGGTTCAAAACCCTTTTCACGCGAGTCAGACTCGCATTTGGCGAGTTATTTTTAAAATTAATGAATCAAGTATTTTATTAAAAAGAACTCGAAAATGTAGTATATTCCATAGTATATATTATTATGTATCGTACAAATTAAATCGTTACCAACTCTTTTTTGTTTGATACAATGTATGGGTTTCGATATTATATATATACATTTTTTTTAAAAGACTTGACATAATAACAATACATAATGCACTAAACGCTTAGTTAACACTTCGAGTGACCCAAGGGTTTACCTCGGAGAGAGGATAAGCATTGTCATACAACGTGGCAACGCTGTCAGTCTTTTGGGCTCACTTCCAGTCGACAGCGATGCGGACGGTTTTTTTTTTTGACGCCATGTAGATAGGAGTTTATTTTAATTTTAAGTGAACATTTATTTAAACGTAAAGATTTCAATTCTCTACCTACATACATAATATTGAGTATTCCGAGATAATGGTTTATGTATTAGATTTTTATATTAGCTCATGAAATTCTAATAGATTTGATTAGGGTATCGAAATCCGGTATACATATTGAATACATACATAGGTATGATTCAGATGTTGATATTGTTCCCAAAGTATTTTTGCTACATTTTTGTCGGGTAGTATCAATCCTATTTTGATATAGTGTGACATAATTAAAAGGCGACTACAGTCTAACCTTGAAGAAAATCGTAATGGACACCTGTGTACTACCAAGCTTACTGTACAGCTGCCAGACCTGGACTTTCACAGAAAAAGCGAAACATAAAATATTGACCACCAAAGAGCCATGGAACGAAGCATCTTAAAGATAAGAAAAATACAACAAATAAGAAGCGACATCATAAGACAAAAAACAAAAGTAACTGATGCACTTACACACGCACTGAGACTAAAGTGGAACTGGGCTGGTCATGTCTCCAGATACACAGACAGACGGTGGACCATTGAAACAACGCGTTGGAAAAGATCATTACTGGGAAAAAGAAAGGCAGGAAGACCAATAAAACGGTGGGCTGACGACATCAGGAAGATTGCAGGAAAATTTTGGATGATGCGGGCTAAGGACAGAAAGGCGTGGAAAGAGTTGGAGGAGGCCTTTACCCAAACTGGGGTCCATATCCAAAAACCAACTGAAAACTAACACAATTACTAACAACTAAGATTAAGATAAATACTAACAACAACTAACAACATTGTAAATGAAATATGATTAAGGTTATGGAATAAATGGCTTAATGTAATGTATGTAATGTGACATAAATATATTAGAAGAAAAGAAGAAAGAAAGAAAAAGAGTTTATTTGCGGCCAGTAGAATTGTCACTTAATAAACCGTGGCATTTAAACCAAACATGTACAAAATTTCAGTCGATTGAGATATACCTACTCTTTTAAAACTCAGTAGCAAAATGTGACTCATTCATAACTAACCGAACAATCTATCTTTAGATAGATTATTTAACATCACGCATAAATCGATACGTCCCATTCCCATCCCTATTCTTCCGCACCTCACTATAACACATCGCTCGGTACATCAGCATAGTTTTACAAGCAAAAGTGACGAATACATAACGCATGTGGATCTTATTGGCTGCCGTGTTCTCTTACTTGTCGCAAATATGAATGTGAAGAAAAAGGTATGAGCTCGTAGTTTTACCCGAATTTTGATAGAGAAGAGAAAAAAAAAAAATAACAAGCTGTCAATCTGGTAATTTATATACCCATAAAATAAAATAAAAGTGACAATAAAATATGACAAAATCAAATATAAACATCGTTCCAGGCAATTTTATTTTTAGTTCTATCTATGATTTTGAAACACTTTCATTGTATTATATGATAAGTTGCGAACTTAAATACATAGTTCCCGTGAGATAAAACACGAAAGAGGGTAAACTAACGAGCGCGCAACGAAGAGTTCAAGTTACTAAAAAAACAAGCAGCACGGGTCGATCTTCAAGGTTAAGCAATGCTTGCCGAGGCCGGTGTGAATGGGTGACCATCCAATCCATACCGAGACTCCTCCAGGCCAGTCTCGGTATGGAAAAGCTAGAAAATCTGTCACCAGCCTTTCCAAGAGATACAGTATTACCCAGTTAGGACTGTAGAACAATGACTGTCAGATAGGCAGTCATTGCTTGTTAATACATGCTTTCACTCAGAGCCGACCCATAGCTGGTAATAGTTAAGAAAACGCTAATTATATTGACTAACTGAAAAAACAACGGGTTGCGCACCGGGAATACCGGCAGAAGTGAATTTTTGAATCATCCGTCTTACGAATTTTCGACCAGGTTGTTGTGTTCCGGCAGTCAGAGGTATGATAGCCAGTTCCTCTGTGTAAGAGGATTCCGGGTGAAACTCGCTTCCATCTTCGGCTTAATCATCACTTTCCATCAGGTGAGATTTGGGCCAAGAGTTTCCCCGTTTTGTATATAAAAAAAAAGACCAGGTCACGTGTTCTGACGTGAGTTTAACATTTTATACCCATCCCAAGAAAAAGTGCCCAACGCCGCTAAAGAAGTTTTCACTTCAAAACTCTGCCAAAACCAACAACTTCATTTGACCAAGTGAAACACCAGCACAGCAGTTCCTTTCATACAACTAAGTTCAAAGTTTATTATTATTATAAAGGAAACTGAAAATCACTTCAGTTTTCAGTTCATTAAGCTCACAGGTGTTTGTAAAGTTTCCACTTTAGTTACAATCTGTTATAGTGGGGATACCGACCCACTTTCAGTTCTCATAATTTATTTTATAAAGTGCTAACTTTACAACTTTACTAAAGTGATTTTCGTTATTCGCGCTAAGTTATGCTTTTAAGACTGATTGTAGTACTTTATCTAAGTTGATTAAAAATGTTTAGTAGTGGAATTTTTTATGAAGGAGCTGTTGTGGAGGAGTCAGGGAAAGTGGTTATTTTGAAGACAGAAATAAAGAAAGTGTTACGCGTAAAGCATTTGCTGTGCTCCGAATTTGAGGGTATGCGAGCCGGTATAAATTCATTCACATTGTTAGACATAAAAACAAATTCGGTGCAACAAGAAAACACAACACACAAAAGAGCCTAGCCATAAGGAGAAAAAAAAAACCGGTCAAGTGCGAGTCGGACTCTCACAAGAAGGGTTCCGAACTATAAGCCGAAAATAAACACGTTTCTTGTATGGGAGCCTCCTTCAATTTTTAATTTAATTTAATTTTTATTATTTGTTGTTATAGCGGCAATAACACTGCACATTCTATGAATATTTCAACCTTCTACCTATTACAGTTCTTGAGTTACAGCCCGCTGACAGACAGATTAACGAACGGACGGACAGCGGCTTACTAGCGGGTTCCATTGGTTACCTTTTAGGTACGGAACCCTAAAAACTAGATATATCATAAAACAAAATATCTTAAAAAGAAAGAAGTTTACACTATGAGAAGTTGCTGTTCTGTCAATAGGTTGACCACACATTTAATAGCACGTTCACTTCGTATATTTTCCGAGTCTTCATCTCCATTTAGCCAATACCCTTATTACGAACATCGCAATAACCAAAGAACCAAAAGTCCATGCATATTCATCCCGGCAAATACTGAAAACACAGCCTCTTCTCCTCCATTGAACGGTTATATAAAAGCCGTCCCGCATTTCCCGGCGTTCGCAGTTCCCAACTTGTTAGAAGCATCTCCAAACTTCTCCAACTTTAAAGATTTAGAACTTAGACCGGCCTGCACTTGACTGTGCAGCCGCGGGCTGGTTATGTACTGAATGATATTATATGCCTATTGCTGGATAAGGTTTCTCATCGGCGATAATGACGAATTTCCAAACATCTTTTATAAAGCGCACAGCGAAGGAGTGGAACTCTGCCTGCGTCAATGTTTCCGAACGCATACAACCCTCTCTTTAAAGTTAGGGTGAACAAGATTCTTCTGGGTAAGCTCGTTCCATCGTCAACTTTGTTTCTGTTATCTTTGACCTTCACCAATTAACCATTAAAAAATCCACCATATTGGGGATGAATAATCAAAATCGTTTAATTTTATGATCAACTTTGTTTTATGAACTCTTCTAGTCAATGAAACCATTCAATCATTCATTCAGATTTATATTAAGTAGTTTTTTTTTTTTTTTTTTATTCAAAACGGGGAAACTCTTGGCCCAAATCTCACCTGATGGAAAGTGATGATTAGGCCGAAGATTGAAGCGAGTTTCACCCGGAATCCTCTAACATAGAATATCTATCTATTTTCTTTTTTTTTATTGATATCTACTATGTCGGTGACTACCTGGTTTACAGTATTTAACTTGTAACGACTGCCTATCTCGCTTACATAACCAAATAACTGGTATCCATAAGACCAGTGCTCGATTTTCTGGCTTCTGAATATCCGTAATCCAATATCTTCTACAGCCGTCTTTGACAGTCAGTCAAAGACAGATTTTATATTGAAAAATAATTTAATTATTTGAGGACGTACCGAGAATCGGTTGTAAAGTAAAGCTGGTACATACCTGCAACAAAGATGAAATAAATTAGCTGGTGCGAGTCAATAAAAATGGAAGTGTAACATAATCTATACTAATATATAATATTATAAAGAGGTAAAATTTGTTTGTAAGTTTGTATGTTTGTAAGTTTGTATGTTTGTAAGTTTGTATGTAGGGGGTAATCTCAGGAACTACTGGTCCGATTTGAAAAATTATTTCAGTGTTAGATAGCCCATTTATCGAGGAAGGTTATAGGCAATATGTCATCACGCTAAGACAAATAGGAGCGGAGCAGTAATGGAAAACGTGACGCAAACGAAGTTGCGTGGGTCAGCTAGTTTTTAATAAGTACAGACGCCGCACATCAAGCTACAACAATCTGTCAAATTTCTTTGTTAGACTTTCAACTGTATTGCTAAAGCGATTGGGTTCAAATTTGATTGGGAAAATTTGACAGTTTTGTAAAACCTGATGTGCTGGCGACTGTACATTGTCTGTAACGGCCTGGTTTGTACTTAACCTAAACCTAAAGTAATCCAAAATAGTGGGGAAGAAAACATCGCGAGAAATCGTAAGAGAACCAAAACTACGAGTCTGACATCCACCAATCCCTCTCACTCTTGCAGAGAGGAGGCCAACAATCTAGCAATGGGGACGTTTTTGGACCAGACCGTTGCATCTTGCACCCAGCGGTTTTCAGAAGCCATCACCATGTCATCGGTCCACCATGTGGAGCAGCAAGGAGCCTTCCAACGCTTCGTCTTACGGTAAACGGTCGCCACTCTAGAACCCCATCGACAAGCTGTTCTGCGAGCATTGTGACCTGTAACTGCCACTTAAGGCCGTACCCTGAGCAAATAACCTTGAGCACTTTTTCCCTCAATAACAGCGCAAGAGATACAATAGCGAATACGCTCAGAATGTTGAATAAAATCGTTTTAAAATCTAATTTTGGTCGTTTGAAAAAAATATTTCTACCAAAATGTTCATAATTAAATTGCCTATCCATTAGTGTAAGTACAAAATAAAAATAATCGTTAGTTTTCGAGAAGATGCATGTTTTCAGTACTTTTTTCTCAATTCTGTGGTTTCTTTGTGATGAGATTACTTAAACATTATACTTGGTAATAAAAAATAAAAATCTACCATTTTGAAGCCAAGATTATTTAGAAATTTAATATATTTTTTATAAGTTGATATTTCTTTTGGATAAAGAGTATTTAGCTCCAAAAAACTGCACAAAAAACGGCTAACGCTGCGTTTTGCTCGGGGACGCGCCTTAAGTTTGGCGATTCTTCGGGCTTTGCCTGTAACCTTTGCAGCAACTAAGTATGCATAAACATGAAAGTTACTAGCCTAATAGAAAATTAATTTAAGTACCTAGTCAAGTAATACGAAGGGCATATTAATGTCGAACTATCCACTAAACATTCTGCTCCCTAGTTTAAGTACCTAACGGTACCAATGAGCACTTGGTACCGTGTCAGACACGTAAGGGTATATCTTATTGAGTTTATAGATCGCAGGATACATGTTTAAATGGTAATAATTTACGTGTGCTTTTAAGCGGTTCTAGTAGTTTAAGTTGATGCAATGGATTGTCTGGCTTTCAATGCCAAGTTTAGCATACTCGTTATAAGAGTAGTATTTGTAGCGGTTTCGACGGTTTACGTTGCTGGAAAGTGAAAGTTATCATTTTTTACCTACACTGGGTGATAAAATATGCAACAACCAAGGTTGAGAAATCTTCTGTAGATCTGGACCGTAATGCCCTACAATTACAAAAAAAATACTGAAATCTGTAGCACTCTGGAAATGGACAATGAATTCTCGATTTAGTTCTAGCATTCTTTTTTAGGGTTCCATACCCAAAGAGTAACCAACGGAACCCTATTACTACGACTACTGTCCGTCCGTCCGTCCGTCTGTCAGTCAGCGGGCTGTATTTCAAGAACCATAACAGGTAGACAGTTGAAATTTTTAGGGTGTATTTCTATTGCCACTATAACAACAAATAATAAAAATTAAATTAAAATTTACATATCAGATGCATGCATTTTTCGGTCCATGGAACGGAACCCTTCGTGTGAGAGTCCGAATCGCACTTGGCCGGTTTTTTAATGGTATAAAAGTACGCAAGTATGACTTGCATTTAGAGGGTATAAAAATAATGACTATATTTTTTTTTGTAATACTACGTTATTCCACCAAACAAAACCAAACAAACGAGTCGCTAATCCCTGATAACAAAGAGACAAAATCCCTTATCAGCAGCCAAACTGATCCTATTACAACTTATCCGCACCTACTCCAGCACGTACGTATAGCTGGAGTAGTACGTCACAAGGTCACACATAACCTGAGCTACGGAGGTAATCTTCAACTAATTAAAGTTCTACCGCTAATCTGTATCGACGAGCTGAGATCTGGAAGCGATTTATTTATTACTAGCTTCTTCCAGCGGCTTTGCCTGAGTTATAGTTTAAAATGTTACACGGGAACTTTTTTTTAAGATATCCTTCCTTCCTTTTTGGTCACGCAATATAGCAGCAGCACATGCTGATACGAGAGCCTTTTTGGCCCTGCACAGGTATTTTTATATTAACAATTTTCAATCACTAATATTATTGAGTAATTTGTCTTGTGTTGGTCCCATATAATAATTTTCTTCCTTTTCTTCTTCTACGAAAGGGTCTTAAAGTGAGCCCTATCTCCTAATAAAATATGATATGATATGAAAAGTTAAACATTAACATTGTGCATTTTTAATCACCTGTCTTACGAATTTTCGATCAGGTCACGTGTCCAGACGCGAGTTTAACATTTTATACCCAACGCCTCTTAAGAAGTTTTAATTTTTTTTTAAATATCCTAATAAGTCATGAGCTATAAGTGTGCAAACTTTCGTCCAAATCCGTTCAGTCAATCAACAACTGATTAACGAACAATCAAACAGACTCACTTTCTCATTTATAATGTTAGTAGGATTTTCCACCTTTGATTATGTTGGTAAGAGATTAGTTATTTAATTAGTAGTATGATCTCCTATTACATGGCATTAAAATCGTTACTGGCGCAGTGATGGGAAGTGGTATTAGACGTCTCTGCTAAAACTTTTTAGGAATACAGGCGTAAATAAATGTTTTGGTAACTAAACAGCCCGTTCACGTGGGAAAAACGTGTAAACTGTTTGTAGGTACATATATTTGATACTAGCGACCTGCACGGATTTGCGCGTATGAAACTTATTACCGTAGCTAACGTTACGTTGTGTTTAGAAGTCTGCGGAGTAACAGGAATCGGGTTCCGGCCACTTGTAAAACGGAACACTTAAGGTGAATGCTCCAACCAGCCCGCGAAATTCAAATTTTCTTACGTTTTTAGCAATTTGCAGGCCAGTGCTAGGTTGTATGTTGATTAAAATATTATTCGTCACAGAAGTCCGTACGTACCTATACCTACCGAATTGCAACAGAATCGGTCCAGTAGATCCGGAGAAAACTGGCTGTGACATACGGACGGACAGACGGACAGACAGACATGACGAATCTATAAGGGTTCCGTTCTTTGCCATTTGGGTACGGAACCCTAATGACCATTCCCCACTTATCTCCGAAACTACTGAGCCTAAAATTTTTACATAAAATACTCAAATGCTCTAATCTTCACTCGTTTGAATGAAACTAAACCTGTAAGTTCACGACATTCTTCCATCAAAAATGAACCAGCCCCACTTCCCCCCCGAAACACACCCCATGTCGTCGCCACATCATCCCGTCACTAGCGACCCTTCTCACGGGTCACGAGTCACGCTAGCACGTGTCGCCCCCGTCACGTTCGCGTCGCGTCCACGTCACGCTCACGTCTGATAGTTGGTGGTGTGTGTACAGTTGGTTGTTAAGTCATCGGTATCTAGGTGATGATATTATGTGTTTTGAGTGAGAATTCTATTGTTGACATGCATTTTTTTTTGTATTCATTAGTCAACAAAATAGCCATGCGGGCTGTTTTAGATATGTGGTCATATGATAATAATTCTATTCCGGTTAGTATAGATCTCAGAAACCTTGATCTGGTACATCATACAAAATTTTATTGATGACATGACTCGCCACACCTAAACAAGACTTGACCCAAAGGGACAGTCAGAACGTTACAGTATGCGTTCAGAACGACTCCGCATACGGGCCAGTAGGGAAGCTGCTTTCTTGCAGCTTTTTATCAGTACTTACTCACGGCAAACGAAACACGAACTAGCATACCGCACACATAAAGTTTAACTAAATAACAATGCCGAAAAAGTTTTTAACCCGAATAAGGCTAGACTAGAACAAACTGTCCCCTGATATATAAATACCTACACGGCAAACACCACTACTACTCAGCAGTCACCGCCAAACTTCCACTGTGGCTATTTTAATGAGGGGTGACTTGTTCCTGTCGTGGCAAACGTGCTACAGAAGGTAAAGTTTGTAGGATTCACGAAATAAAACTGCCAGACACATTGGATCACTTAGGCTTATTAATTTTTTTTGGTGATGGGTTTGCTCTTGACTCTAATTTAGCTTAACTTTGAAAATATTAGGGTTGTAAGCGTTCAGAAACATAGCCGCAGGGAGAAAGTTCCACTCCTTTGCCTTCCTTTGAGTTTACCTCGACATAATATGCAGATTAGCGATGTTGCTCCGTACTTGAGGTTGATTCCTTTTTTTTAACATATATTCAAGTTCGGTCTTTGGGTTTTCGAGGTGGCCCAGGAAAAGAATACTAATTCAGACTTAGGAGAGAACAGTTTTGGCAATAATAGAAATTATATAATATGAAATTGAATTATTACATAGACAAAATTGAATTGAATCAAATTATTCAAATTAATCAAATTATTTAATTAGGCATTATTGATGATTTTAAATATATTTACCCTTGATTGAATTATTGTATTGAATAGGTTGGAATTGTATTAGATAATTAAATTAAAATTGAATTTATTTACATTATATGTGGCTGTCACAGAGATATATTATCTGCGGTAGACCAACATTGAATGAAATTAAATTGAATTGGTTGCATTATAATTCTAGCTATCACAGATCTCTAATCTAATCTAACTCTTACACTACAGTCCATCACTTCCATTATTCTTTTGTAAATACGCGGACATTGGTGTGGGTTACATGTTTGTGATCTTAGTTTTAAAGTTTTCTTGTTTATTTGAAGCATGTAACTGTTTTTTGTCCCTACTAAATAAAATAAAATAAAATAAAATAGGTCACGAGTCATAAAGAAGAGCGTTGGATGATCTCCATGATCAAATTGCAGCACCATAAAGTATTTATAGAAAATTTAGTTAGTTATACGGTTATTGCATTAATACAATAACCGTATCCGGCAGTTTGTTTTTGCAGACATTTTTGAACTCTACTCATCAGAATGACAACTAAGTTTCGAGAGATATCAAATAGTCAAACGTACTGACCTTGTCTAGGATTAGACACTTTGTACATCATGTTTTATTTTTCTAATTTCCATTGTCTTCTTATGAACGATAATACTGAAACTGTTCTGTGTTGTGTAATCCCTTAGTACAGGTGCGCGTCGCACTTTTATTGTGTCCTAGGGTTTTAACAAGATGTTATGAAACGGTAACTAAGGTAAATATTACATAATTCTGTTGACTGCATGGATATGTATAAGAAATTGGGATTCGTTAGTTTTTGTGTCTCATTTTTGCAAGGGGAATAAAAGATACTTTATGGATGCTCCTTGTCCAGGGGAAGCCTTCTTTATATCATTGAATGACGCCACCACAAACCGCCTTAAGCGAAAGTAAATACTTGAGCATGATCATGGGATCTTAGCTTGTCTACTGAATGCGGTAGCAATAATCATTTGAAGACGAGCACTTCAAAATAGTCTACCCGTTCACCAAATTCAGTTCAAACGTAAAGAAGTGACAAACTAACAGACAGATGTAGTAATAACCGTCTTCAAAAAAAAAAGGCCAAGTGCGAGTCGTATATTATAAGCAAAGTAGCGATTTACGATTTATGACGTACTAGCTTTTGCCCGCGACTTCGTCCGCGTTTCTGTCGTTTCCTCACGGTTCAGTGGTTTTGATGTAACAGGCAGATTCACTTTCGTATTTAAGTAGGGAAAAATATAATATTATGTCAATCTACAGTACTGTTGAAAAATATCGCAATACGGAACCGCACAATATTATTGTTTAATAGCTGTGCCCGCGACTCCGTCAACGTGTAACTCCTTGTGTGTTATTAAGTTAATGTATTGGTAGTAATATTGTTTAGATCACGTTCACATGAGGCTTAAGTACCTATAGAACGAAAATACTTCAGCGCAAAGCTTCCGGGTAAACTATGTTGGAAGTTGACCCGTCCAGCACGTGAACATAAAGATTTCTAGAACTGCTAACCCGGGAAAGAGCGACGTACAACTGACCATGCGAGAAACAACTGACAACGAGATCTACTCTAGCAATACGAAAAGTCTGCCCTTGAGCCTTATTAATTGTCATTGCATAAGACACCGATACTGGGAATTGTGTTCTTTTAAATTGGAATGGATAATTATTTGGTATCATGGGAATTCTGGGAATAAAGACGGTTTCATCTGCACCGTAACCTGTTAAAATTTGAGTCTCGATTATATTTTGTTGTAACTGGGTTACTCTTAGCCGAGTTCCATTGCAAAGTTGTGGTGGTCTTAAATTTCGGAGTAGAATAATCGGAATGCCAATTTTTAAATAAATTTCGTGAGAAGGAAGTCCGGGCATATTTAAAGAATTTTTAAAAATTCTATCGGGTTATTAGTGGCTTCTTGTTCATCGACAGCAAGATTCACGCGCGATGGCTTATTATTAGCGTATTTCATGTATAACTTTGGTGTTTCTATTATACCGATTTCTATGATTCTTTTTTATGGAATAGTTAATAACGCTAACTTTTTTAATTAACATTATTAACTATTCCATAAAAAAGAATGGGATGACTGAGAGTGTTATAAACGTAAGAGTAGACATATATAATAAGAAAGCTTCGAACTGCTAAGCTATCGGCAGTTACACGTGGTATTGTGAGTCAATCATAAAAGATAGACATGCTGTCATGGGATATTTTTATATAATTTTAATGAGAATATTTCCGTCATACATGATTTCTGTGTAGCTTTAACCATAAAGGTTGCACACGCGACGCAAGCTTAAAAAATGGAGTAATTTCTCCCGTTTTCCCAACATTTCCCTTCACTGCTCTGCTCCTATTGATTTTAACGTGATGAAAAGTATACTATAACCAGCCCAGGAGTATAAAGAATAATTGTACCAAGTTTCGTTAAAATCGGTCGAGTAGTTTTTGTTTCTATAACGGTTATACAGACAGACAGACAGACAGACAGACAGACAGACAGACAGACAAAAATTTTACTGATTGCATTTTTGACATCAGTATCGATCCCTAATCACCCCCTGATAGTTATTTTGGAAATATATTTCATGTACAGAATTGACCTCTCTACAGATTTATTATAAGTATAGAAGATATAGATAGAAGATAGAAAGATATAGATTAAAAAAAACTACTTACTAGATCTCGTTCAAACCAATTTTCGCGTAGTTTACATGGTAATATACATATATAGGTATTTTTTTTTAGTTTTATCATTCTCTTATTTTAGAAGTTACGGCGGGGGGGGGGACACATTTTACCACATTGGAAGTGTCTCGCGCAAACTATTCAGTTTCTCGAAGACCTATCCATAGTACACGTAAAGATTATTTTTTTAAATTTCAGTTCTAAGTATTCAAAATTTATTGTTTTTTTTTTTTTCTATTTTTGAGTGAAAATCTTAATGCGGTTCACAGAATACATCTACTTACCAAGTTTCAACAGCATAGTTCCTATAGTTTCGGAGAAAAGTGGCTGTGACATACGGACGGACAGGCAGAAATGACGAATCTATAAGGGTTCCATTTTTGCCATTTGGCTACGGAACCCTAAAAAACGGCGTGGTGTTTCACGCGAGCCTCAAACAGATGTCAGCATATAATAGGGTTCGCTAGGGCCAGTGCCTACCAGGGTTGCAGAATTAGATCGAAAGTCACCGCGGCCGTGGAACGCTAAGGACATTAGGAGGTATCCGTGTACCTCCTAATGTGTTTTAGTCAGCCGGTCGATCCTGTCAACATCTCACCGTGATCATTTAGGTGGAGTGAACGACAAGTGAGCTGTCATGCCATCTTGTTTGTATAGTTTGACAGCTCACTTGTCGTTCACTTCGCCTAAGTGCTCACTTCGACATGTTTACAGAATTGCACAGCTGTAAGAGTCTGTAAACATGTCGTTAGATGGGGAGTTACTTTGGTGTAGATAATTTTACAACTTTTTCTACCTCAGCAAGAAACACGTTTAACAAAGTATAAGTTGAAGTAAACGAAGTGGTTTAACCGACATTATTACAAAGATTTCAATCATGCCCCCAGTGTAAACTACGGCGCGTGACTTCGCAGCGAACGGCTGGAGTTTATTGGAAATATATATTTTATCAATATGTTTGAAAGTGTTTTTAATGAATGATTGGCCAGTCATTGGGGACTAGTTACTCGTAATGGTGTAATCTTTGAAAAATATTGATTAAGTTGGGCCAGAATTATGATATAAGAGAAACTGAATATAAAAAAGATTATTTAGCCATAATATATTTATGTATATTTCTTTTATCTTTTTTTCAGTCTAATAAACCTAGAAGAGGTCTTAAATGAGAGTCCACATTAAAAAAATACATTTATTTTTGATTACGCTTATGAATTGGTTTTTATTAATTAATTTAGCGCTAAAAACCTGAGGCGCAGTTTCATGACGTAACCTTGAACTTGGAAGTTGGTCGCAATCTGTCAAAAACACCTCTTCTTTCCCTACATTTCGGCAGACTGCGATGCAAATGACCATTTCTTGAAATTCCATAAAAACTTAGAAAAGTGGCCCTGCGATCCTTGCAACTATTCGTCTAGTTGTCTTGCTATAAAATTTTTATAGCAAGACAACTAGACGGATCGAACACACAAATTAGGCCAAATCAAAGGCCTCGACCTGTAAGTAAACATAACCACATCAAAAAGGCACGTTACGCACAACAGAACCCAGAAACCAGTCGTTAGACACAATCACCAACAGTTGCCAACATCGAATGCGAGAACCAAAGTAAACGAACAAACTTTCATATTTATTTTCATCCTTTCGTCCGTTTTCCCCCAAAAAGTGCCAAAAACCACATTCATAAAGGGTGGGGTAGTAAAAAATTCAACAGAATCGTACACCCTGTTTACCTGGGGTGGTTCCGCCAACGTCATAATTTAAAAAAAATAACTGGCTACCGTGGAATTATGCTGTATTTTTGTTTTAGAAAGCTCCGGGAGTTTTTATACAGTGTTTATTAATGCACTGACGTTAATGGTTATGAGAGAGCTTTAACTTGATTCAATGTTTGTTTTAAACGTAGGAATAAGTTTATGATTTGGATGGTAGTATTCGATTCTGAATGACAATTGTGCAAGTTTAGTTGGGTTACGAGTCAACGCGGCGTCCGTGATTGTCTAAAACTACAACACTATTAAGGTAGAGAAGAACGCCAATAGTCTCTTATTATTAACAATTTCACTGTCCGCAAAGCAGACACAATAGTTAAACAATCAGCATGTATCACATGTGACTCATGGGACAGTGAAGTGGTGATGGTGAAGGTGGGTGGTGGTAGCAATCCCGATATGAACTATTCTAATTGATAAGTTTTGTTACGACGTTAGCAAAAAGGCATATGGTGGGTGAGTTTTCGCGCAGTCTTCCGGAAGATATCTTTAAATCGATATTTCACACAAGGGTGAATCCCTAAGTATGTACATAGTGAGCACATTAACCACACATAACACCAATAAACCAAAACTTTACCCCATAAAAAACATACATAAGGAACTCATGCAAGTAACAACTTTGTAGGTTTACACGGGCAACATATAGTGCTCTTTTCTTGTCAACTGTCCTTGCGATGACGTTACGTCACGGCTAGACCGAGCAATTTTAGCGTTATGTTGGTCTTGACTAGATCGCCCTGCGATTGTTCAAAATCGTCTCTGGGGCGACTGTCATACCAGATAGGCAGCTTAAGTGGTCCAAGCAGGAAAGATTCTACACTGATTGAGCAATATCGTCAAACCGTATGGAACAAATGCCAGCATGGAATTTGTGTTTCCGATACCTAAAACATGGGGGTCTTTAGTCAAGTGTAAAGAGGTTACTTGTGCCTCAAACATGCACTTTCGTTGGCCACATCATCGCTTTCCAACAGATGAGATTGTGTTCAAGCGCGGGCCCATCAGTAATTATTTGTTTTTATTATTTATTTATCTAAAGTACCGTATAAAACCTTAACAGCTACAACGCCATTTTGATGTTAAAACGGAACTCCACCACGTCCAATAACAGTTGCCTGCAGCACCTGCTGAAGGTTTCTCGTCTAAGTGCACCCTTACACGTGTTGCCAACATCATAACGGAACCGCGGACCCCTAACGGCAGAACAATACCACCTACATATGACGTAGTTCAAAGCGAAGCGAGGGTAGTATAATATTTTTATGAGCCGCACGTGGGCGAAGCGTGAAGGGACTTTTTATTTACTGGCTAAGTTGTTAAGGGCGCGTCTTTTCTTGACTTATGGATTTTCTGGAATGCGAATCAAGTCTATGATCAGTGAATGTATATTTTTACAAATAACAACCAATCCACAACAAATGTTTGATTTGGAAATATATTTTTGACAAACCAACCCAAGTCGTCAAATCATTAATTTCCATTAGTTCACTAAAATGCTCTTTCAGATTTAAAGCTCTAAAGTGAAAACTCTGGCTTCTATTTATTTCTTCCCACGGAAAGGAATACATAGAAACTAGTAGTGTCGAAGCTACACATCGAATGGTGTTTTGGCTTACTTGGTGAGTCGGCTACGGAATCGAACCTCTATTCAACTAATATGTGCAGAGTATTTTATTTAACGGTACGTAGTTGTGTTGACCAGTTTAATATTACCAGCCTTTTCATCACTATATCCAGGTCATCTTCAAGGCTAAATGGATGCAACTGAATACAAGTGTTTTACAAGCAGTCCTTGTGAGAACTATTCGTAACGACTGTTCTTCTACTTATAATAATCTACTTAAAATAGCTAACGTATTTTCTTAGGTAAGGACGACTCTTAATACGAGTATGTAATGGATGACCATCCAGGGCCGTCTTTGGTAATGGTTGCTTAAAGCCCACTAAAATATCGGCCCGTGCGGCTGTCATAATTTAGCCACGAGCACCTAACATGGTGGAACAAAAAAAAAACAATAAATAAAGTCCGTGAAAAAAGTCCATGAAAAAAGTCACATCACAATCACGCTATCTCAAAGATTTTTATTTAAGAGCTCAAATAAAAAGCGTACAACTTCCTCTTAAAACACGGAAGGAAAGAGATTTGATACTCTGAACGTTTGCGATCAGAGATCAATCGCGCTTCGATGTTTGCTACGTAGATAGATTCGTATCTACCCTCCTTTTAATAATGAGCTGAACATCGTTTATTATCTGTCTGTACGAGATAATAATATGTGTGCACTTAATATTCTTTTAACTGTGATGGGAATGGAAAGACTAGAGACAATTGGATTTCGCTTTTGTTTTTATGGAAATGAAATTCTTGGTTTGCGTTGGGAAATTTCGACAGTTTCAGAAATTATATTGCAAGCAGATATTATATCAAAGCGGTATACCATCTAAAAAGACCATATAGGTCTACACATCAGCAGTGGATATTTATTAGCGAATTGTAATAGCGAAATGGCGGTAGGGGAAAAGAAAGGCGTGTGTCCAGCAATATGCAAACTATAGGTGTAGATGATGAGCACAGTGAAAGGGCTCACTACACCTTGGAGCGGAGCCGATAAAGATGAAATATTCATGAGTAGAATATAGAAAGGTTCAAACACTGATTCTATAAGTAATATGTCGAAAAAGTGTAGATGCCATTTTCACGATCAAGGTAACAACAAAAACTTCAACACATCCCAAGGAAAACCAAATATAGCTACGATCACAAGAAATATAAATATATCACATCCGTATCAGCTAACAAAAATCAAATTCACAATTCACACACATCACAAAGGATTTAGAGAAACCGCCCCAAATCTTCGAGATATCTTCCAGTTACGTATCAGGGCACGAAACCGATTCCATAAAAATATTTACTGACAAAAATAAAGCGAAACGAGGCGGCGAACAAACCGACTTTTGACTCGTAACCTCTGATATTTGCGGAAGACATCAATCTAAGGAATTAAGGATGCCACTTAAAGACAGATCTGACTGAATCTTTTTGAATGGAAATTTCTAGGACAAAAAGAAGCAGAAGCTACGGCTTAGTGTGTCTTCTTTTTAGGTTCTGACTAAAGTCTCCTCGCCTTTTGAGAATCTTAGCCTGTCTGCACTTCAACAGTTTGTAGAATCTAGCACACCAGCATTTGAATCAACAGTTGCCTTCAACTAATTTCTTTTATTTTACTGGTGACGCTTACTCATGGAAAATTGGAGATAACGCCAAAGACCAAGCTGTTTTTGCGTCGAAACATCTGACTATTTCCACTGCTACTTCAACATATCTAAGATCTTCATCTTCCAGCGATAAGCTACATTTAACTATAACTTTGCTAAAGGAGCTTGTACACATAGATCTTTTCTGGTACTGCCTTGTAATTAACAATTACAATGCCGCAAGAATCCCATCTAATATTTTATCATTATCGTCATCACTCGAATTGTTAGTCTTCTTTTGCATCTTCAGCCTACATTCTGATATGCTAGCGAAGGAGGTGGCGGAGCGGGAGAGGAGACCCTCTCGTCCCGGCCGCCGTGGTAGACGCCGCGGGCGTTGGGGGCCACCTGGTGACCTCCGGCCATCGTAGGCGCGGGCCTGTGGACGGCGAGCTATGGGTGGCTCGCCGTCCGTCCGTCTAGTGACGACAGGCCGTGTCGACGGCGCGTTAGTGTTCCACGCGCGCCTCAAAGAGAGTCAGCAACACAGAGGGGCCCGAAAGGGCCGTCGCCTGCCGGAGTCGCGGGATTATTCGCAAGAGACACCGTGGCTCCGGAACACAAAGGGCAATGAAGGAACATGGATGGGTTTTAGTCAGTAGAAGTCTGACACTCCCTCCCGCTACACCCAGAGCGGGAGGAGTCATTGGATGATTTCCCATCCCTAAAAAAAAAAAGCCTACATTCTGATGTGGAATATGTTGGAAAGAGTCACTGTGGCCCTGTAATGTAAAGGGCATTTGGAGGAACACGGATGGGTCTTAGTTAGTCAGAAACTCCCTTACGTTCTGCCCAGAGAGGATTGGAGGACTCATTTTATGATTTCCCACCCTACAAGAGTCTGCTTTCTTCTACATCATAAATTTATATCTAAACACAGCTCAGCTAAATGTGTTTGCTTCTTCTATTCTGCGCATTTTCGTTTCATATTCCTAGTTTAATACCTTACTTAGGTATCTCTACTCGTAGTTTTGGTATACGGATCCGGTTTACGATGCCATTACTATTGTATTCTCAAGTTATGAGCCTGCAATCTGCTATTGCGATCTTTAAGTTCAAGATATTGCAGGACGTGGAATTCATGTGGAGCGTTATTTTAATATACAACGTTATAACTCTCCTAATTGGATATTTTATTGCGCTTTATATTATGCAGTTTTGAGTGTGAGCTTATGAGAATGCAATTGAATGCAAAATATTTTATTTTACATAAACTTATAAGCATTTATGGAGCTTCAGTAGCTAGGTATGATTTAAGAGACAGCAAAAATACCTTTCTAACGTACAAAATATCCACATGTCCGTCCTTAATCAAAAATGTCCACGCCATCTTAAAACCCAAATCAAATCCGGATGCCATCCTTCAGGCCGTCACGATCGCAATGTTTGGCGAGCGACGATTGAAATCTACCCCCATTTAATAAGCTGTGGAGTGAATCCGTTCATATTGTACAGTCACCAGCATAAATACCTTACAATTACGCAATTCGAAAACATTGTTTTCTTAAAATGGCAAATTTAACTTTGCGTTAAGATCTATACGTTTAGTGTCTGGATGGATGTATGTTTTTAACTCAATCACGTCAGAACGACTTTTCCTCCCGGGAGTGCGTTCCCTTGGGATAATATCAGATAATCACGTTATGCCTCCGGCAGAAGCTAGTATTAAGTAAGTTAGGATGATAGACTTTAAGGGCCAACTAGTCGCGGGCTCGAACTCAGTGGTAGGCATGGCCAAAAAGCACGCTGTCTCACCTCGCATCATGCCCGATAGAGATAGTACCAGTGATGAGCAGTTAGACGCTAGCCTTCATGCACGTCTAGTTCGCACGCACACAAACATCGTTCCGAACCGTTCCGAACTAAATCGAAGTTACACGATGCACACATACCGCCACCGCGCGCCGCTGCGCGTAGTCGTTCCACGGAACAGAAAAAACAGTGGAAGTGCAAAGTAGGCGTGGCACGCGTGCCGATATTATGCGTAGCTACGCAACTCTAACCCAGTTGTGTTCCAACAACGCGACAAACCGATAGTCTCGCTGACTCTCGAAATAAATTTATAATGCCTGAACCATGCCGTATTGTTCCATTTTGGATTACAAAAATAATAGTAGGAGAATAAATCTTAAAAATGGAGGTGTTTAATACCATCGGAAAGTACGAATTTATTTGTTTTCTAATAAAATCTTAGCATATTAAATATTCTAAAAACTTAAATTCAAGTCTATTTAAAATAAACCTTTTCCCATTTGCACAGAGTTTATTTTGCATCGATTCAGTAACTGATTCGTTCTCGAAAGTTCTTCGCTACTCAAATAGTGATGTAGTCGGGTGGGATACTGTGGATGGATATCGATAAAGAACATGTTTTGGTATTTCGTCTAGATATTTTATTGAAATTACTTATTTTATTGAAATTATTTTGTTGTGATTATTTATTGAAGATTGACTTTTTTTTATTTAAATAATATATGATTGTGTACCCAACTAAGTAATAAAATACTATCGTAAGCCACTTTGCATAGAGAGTTCTCGAACTAAAGTGTAAACAACTCCCTTTTATTGTCGGCAGCCGAGTAAGCTACCAGAATCATGATTTTGTAAGACTTGTGCTGTGAAAAAAATACTGGCCAAGTGCGAGTTGGACGCGTGCAAAGGAATCCGAACGAATTTCTTTTTTGTAACAAGTTATGTTAACACGAGACTTTTTATAGGTTTTCCTGTTATTTGTAGGTTAGGACTATTATTTGCATTTTTTTTCAACATTTTGCGCTCAGTAGTTTCGGAGATAAGGGGTCGGAATGGTAATGTTTGGTATATATAATTTCTTGAATAAGTTCTACACTATTTATTAATTTTTTTTTTTAATCCTTCACAATAAGTCCTTTCATTTGATATGTCACACGATACAGTTAAAAAACTAGTAGTGCTAGTTTACATTTCTAGTTTGACCCACAAAAGTTACCCACCATACTCAAAATTTATTATATACGTAACGCATACGTGTTTGGGTCACAGAAATCTATTCGTCTACCAAAGAACAGAATCGGTCCCGTAGATCCGGAAAAAACTGGATGTGACAGACTGGCAGACAGATACCAGAGTGATCCTATAAGGGTTCCGCTTCCTACGGATGTCGGAACCCTAAAAATTATATGATGTGTGTTATTTTTATTGATTTTAATGTATTATAAGGTATATTGATATAAATAAAACAAAACGTTATAATATAACGGTTTGTATTTTTGTTTCTATCTAATTTTATACAGTAAACTGGGAATGTTTTGCTCACGCTGATTTCAAAATAGAATTAACTTAAATTACAAGGCAAAACTAGACTAATCCACGATAGCTTATTTGATAACGATTCCAATAACATAAGTTTCGTATATAAAACTGCAACGCCAAACGAATCACATTTTATGGAATTAATTTTGAAAAAAGTTATCCTATTTATCGATTTCGACATAGGTTCATGTGCCACAGCCCTGATCGAGTGGCAAATTTTTGTATCCCAGATAGACTAATGAAGCGAATCTCAACCTTATTGCCAAGAGATTTAAGTTTATAATTGCAACTATTGAAAATACCGCCATCTATGGTCAAGTAGCGGAATTTACTCGTAAATTCAACTTGTAATGATTTCAGAAAACGAAACGCCGTAAGTACTTTTTGCCTTTAAGCAAAATAAATCGTAGGTGTAAGAGCGAAGGTACATTTTAAAATATAGGTTCTGTGACTTATGCTTGTTTTGAACAATATGGAAACAACCAATCAAACGTGTCCTTTATATGTGGTGGATAATATGACTATCGGTTTATTTGTGTGAGTTAGGCGACACAGGTTCCGATACAAAATTCGTCCTATAGCACTTCCACTTTTTTTTCTGTTCCGTGAGTCGTTCGACGCTCGCCGAGAAATCAGCTACTACCTACCTAAAAACTCTTACTAAAAATAGTAGGCACTGTGTTATCGTTTTATACCTCTACGGCCCTATAGGTACCTAATATGGATTGCTTATTCTATTGTTTTTATGTTTAGTTTTTCCTTGGTGGTAATGCAGCCGCCACGCCGCCACCGACAGATCTGATGCTTACTTGAATAGTCATCGCAGTTTATGTCCGTAGGTACTAGATACATCTACACTATTATTATAAAGAGGAAAACTTTGTTTGTTTGTTTGATTGTAATGAATAGGCTCAAAAACTACTTGACCGATTTTAAAAATTCTTTCACCATTCGAAAGTTACATTATCCACGAGTAACATAGGCTATATTTTATTTTGCAAAAAAAAAGGGTTCCGTAAGATATTTGGGTTTTTCGGACACAAGGTGTAAAAATCAACCAGAAAAGTAACTTATTTTGCGTACGCTGCCTAAACTATAAAATATACAACCATAAATTGTTCTAATTAATTGTAGATCTTATAAATATCTACAAAAAAGTCCGCGACACACTATACCTTTCTATGTCGAGTGAGGCACAACAACCATTTTTTTATTTAAAAACGCTATTATTATAAAGAGGAAAACTTTGTTTGTTTGTTTGATTGTAATGAATAGGCTCAAAAACTACTTGACCGATTTTAAAAATTCTTTTACCATTCAAAAGTTACATTATCCACGAGTAACATAGGCTATATTTTATTTTGCAAAAAAATAGGGTTCCGTAAGACATTTGGGTTTTTCGGACACAAGGTGTAAAAATCAACCAGAAAAGTAACTTATTTTGCGTACGCTGCCTAAACTATAAAAGATACAACCATAAATTGTTCTAATTAATTGTAGATCTTATAAATATCTACAAAAAAGTCCGCGACACACTATACCTTTCTATGTCGAGTGAGGCACAACAACCATTTTTTTTATTTAAAAATCTAGATATTTTTTTGGACTACATTTAAACACGTTTATTTTACTCATGCTATTAATCCTTATCAAAATAAAGTATTTCATCACTAAGTACAGTTTATGTAGATCATATTTGGTCTTTAAATGATTAAAATCGGACGTTTGGTTTTGAAGTTATGGCGAAATTAAAATATTACGATTTCTGCTGCACGGCCCGTTGCGAAGTGAACGTCACCAAGGCGGGGGTGCGCGTGCGGGAGGGCAGTTTAGATCTATGTAAGGTACCCGCGCGGCTCAGACGTGAGGTAGGTAGGTTACAGTTTTTCTCACGGTTTTTCTGTAGTGTATTTAGTATCAGCATTGCACCCGTGCGAAGCCGGGGCGGGTCGCTAGTACCTAATAATGAAATTAGTTCTACCTAAGTGCCATCCTATAAATTGTTATCAAAATTACTTACTTAGCTACCTGTCTTCTTAATTTTTAGGGTTCCGTAGCCAAATGGCAAAAAACGGAACCCTTATAGATTCGTCATGTCTGTCTGTCTGTCTGTCCGTCCGTATGTCACAGCCACTTTATTCCGAAACTATAAGAACTATGCTGTCGAAAACTCTAAACTTGGTAAGTAGACGTATTCTGTGAACTTACTACCTACCTAAACCTGTTACTGTAGGCCGGTATAGTATGGATAGGGGTTCTAAAATGATATCGAGGTTTCTAATATCATTTTTTTCTAAACTGAATAGTTTGTGCGAGAGACACTTCCAGAGTGGTAAAATATTGTGTGTGTGTCGTGTAACTTCTAAAATAAGAGAATGATAACACTAAAACATATATGATGTACATTACCATGTAAACTACCAGCGAAAATTGGTTCGAACGAGATCTAGTACCTAAGGAGTTTTTTTAATAGGTACGTCATAAATCGTAATCCACAACTTTTGCTTATATTATAATATTTGTACGGAACCCTCGGTGCGTGAGTCCGACTCGCACTTGGCCGGTTTTCTATTTTTAGTTACCCCTATTGGTTGACACAGACGTGTTTAGATTTGCATTCATTATTAGATTGCTTTAAATTATCAGACAAGTGCACAGTATATTGTGACAAACTGACAAGTGACACATAAAGATTGTTTACTTAGCTCCTACATACCTACCTACCTAACGTTAAAATTTTAGTGTCTACGACGCCAACGGTTTGTTTTATGGCATCTTTGCTTGTAGGTAAGTACCTACCTACGTTAATATAACAGTAGGTACCTATTAGGCAGAGAGCTATGTAAACTATGATGTTGCAGAATTTGTTCGAAAGAGTTACCGCGGCCCTGGTAAGTACGGTACGCAGAGGGCATTAGGAGGAACACGGATGGGTTTTAGTCAAGAAGAGTCTGACACTCCCTTCTGCTTCGCCCAAAGCGGGAGCAGTTATTTGGTTTCCCATCCATAAAAAAGTCTTGTCCGCCGCAAAAGTACCTACGAACACAAAATTAGGTTTGTCAATTGCAAGAAACTATTTTGAAAGCAAATAGAATGAACCCAGTAACAAACATTACATTGACCCTGGCTTGAACTTTGGATTTCGCTACCTGCTACCTAGGTACTCAACTAAACGAGCGACACGTTGCCGCTGGCGGCCGGCAACCTTTGTCGTTGGCTGTCGACGGGCGCTTCAACGACCACCAACGACGCGTGCAGTTATCCCTGTCGTAGACGCGTGCGGCGGCGGTGGCACGGCGGCGTCATGTCGCTCGATTGTAAGAACGCTTTGCCACCGTACGCACGGACGTAAAAATATTCCGTTCAGCCGAGCGTTGAGAACCCAGCACTCAGCAGAGTTAATCCCAACGCGTCAAAAAAAGACACCGTTTCAACTTATAATTATATCATTGGTTTCAACATCGAGAGTTGAAAATTCATTGCGCGATAGCATCCCGCCGCGATGATTTTACACTGCAGCGGGCGCGGGCAGCGACGCGGTGTCGAAGACCCGGTCACGACGCCAAATTATGACTTTTCTACCCATTGTTTATAATATGTGGTTTTTTAAACTTTTTCAATGATTCAAAACAATGTCACGTACTTATGCAGCGTCCACTCAAAGCAACAATAACAATTTCAAACGCAAATACGGAGTCCAAACTACAGTGCGAAGTCAAACAGATATAAAATATAATGTTGAAATCCAAAAATCAAGCCAATGAGTCAATATAAATTAGAGCGCAAGTATAGTCTACCTACGTATACGTATGAACGACATAGGCCACAGGCCACAGCACACCGCAGCAGACACAGTTGTAACTTGAATACGCACGTGTGCGTGAGCGTTGTCCCCCCGCACCGCACCGGGGGGAACGTTATTCAGTGAGAGGCACGATAATTCATAGTAAAACGCGCGCGTAAAAAAATATGAGAAGGCCTTTCGTAAATCGAGTTTTATGAAAAAACTACTGCATATATCGATTAAAAATAAAAGTTATTGAATTCTTCGATAGTTGAGCTTTGTCGGTACCGACTTGGTTTTAAAGATTTTACATTGTGTTTATTACTTATTTACGCCCAAAGATGCGTTAAAATTGGCAAGAAAAACGAAACTTTGGTGGCTCATAACTTTTTAATGGCGGTTTATTTTACCATTCTGTTTCCATACAGACAAAACTAATAATATGACAAAACGATATTATGTTTAACTTTTGATGTACTCTGTCAAACAGCGGAGTAATACCCTCCCGAAGTTTCTATGGAAAAAATATCGACTAGAGCCACCTTAATAAATATTAACAGCTGCAAGGGGCGATGTTCCAGGCTAAACAACGCTATCGAGGTCGGCCAGGGGATCGACATCTGAAAGCACGCCCACGAACTGTTGAACACTCGTGACTAGACTAGAAGTTAATCCCAAAATAGTTGGAAAGCTGATAGCCTAGATTGATCTGTATTATAAAATTTTATTAAAGAATTTGTTTGTGTATTTCGTTGAACGAGAGATAATAAAAAACGCACGGGTCGATCTTCAAGGTTAAGCAACACTTGCCAAGGATGGATATATCCATGGATACCTAGTTTCCTCCGTGCCTCGGAAAGCACGTTAAGCCGTTGGTCCCGGCTGTCATTTGTCACTGCCGCGAGTCATCTAATTGCGAGAAAAATATGTTCGTCACTGTACTTACAGCACACATACTCGTGCAGTCCTTAAATGTGACTTGTTGCCATCGAACGTATCGGCAGACACTCTTTTAGGATGTAATGAGATTGAGGTAATATAAGGGTTATTTATTTGAGAGTTTGGAAGGTATAAGGTTTGATCTGGTAATGTGTTTGGGGATTGGGATTTGAACCCCAAATCGAAAGACACTCATTTATTTCGATTACACATCCATCTTCTTAATGCATGAGTGTCTGTCGATTTGGAGATTTCGATTCTTTTTCAAATCCTGAAAATCAAAAACATATTATAAAAGTAACCTTAGAAACGTAAAAAGAAGAACCACCAAAGAATATAGGAAAGCATGAATCCTGTTAAGTGACAAACTATATAAAAAAGGTCAAATACACCCTGAAGCAACAAACCAACCACTGTAACATGAAGCCTTAACAAAGGCAAAAACCTAAGCAGCACGTACAATAGTTAAAGAAAGTTCGCCTCACCTTCACTTGAAGGAAGTTTCAAGCCTTACAGAGATTAATTACGACGCCACGTGCAGCAAGAATGTTTAAAGGTCATATTGTGTGAAAACTAGCTGTTTAAAATAAGTTATTTCGCTGGAATAAGCTGAGAATAACCCTCACTGCGGCTGTTTTGTTTGATGAGGAATAAGACACCGTACTCGTGGGTCTTGTTGATCAGATAATTGCTAGAAGTGCAATTCTGTGAAATACATTGCAGTGTTATGAATGTGATGGATGTGTGTGTGGGTGTGTAATGGATAGAGACAAAAAGGAAGGCCAAAGAAAAGATGGATGGATTGTGTGAGGAGCGATATGAAAGAAAAGGGAGGTAGTGAAAGTTTGAAGGCTGATAGGACAGAATGGAAGAAAAAAAACGTGTTGCGCCGACCCCAATTAATTGGGATAAGGGCAAGAAGATTATGACATTGCATTGTTATAGAAATGAAATGCTATCTAAAATCTGTATTAGGGTTATTCACAACATCATTGCCATCGCAGGTAGAACGTGAATGAGGTAGGAAACAGGAACGGAAAGCACAGGCAAAGAGAGGCCTATGCCTTGCAGTGGGCGAAGTTGGGCTATGGATGATGATAATTAAGAATCTTTATTCTGGAGATCGTGCAGTGTCCGTTATTAATTAATCACTACGATTTTCAACTGTTGATAAAGGTGACAAAGACAGCCTACGTAAGATTACGTTACCGGCAACGTAACGTAGGGGACGTTGCATGAAGATAACAATGCCAAAAGAATAAAAAAAAACATATTCTCGTACTTAAAATAGATTATGCTGAAAATGTGATGGTAAAAGACAGATTCCTGGTATGATATTGTTGACTTTAATGAGCGAGATATTCATTCAGTAACAAAGAAAAGATGAAAAGGATCTACCTCAAAGACACAGTATCTATCTAATAAACATCAGCACGATACACTGCAATTCCTGGAACCAGCAACAAATACAAGAGCGGAACAGGAAATCCTAGACTGCTATCCACAAGACTAAATTCGACCGAACATGTTCAAACAATTCTCAAATTACCCGACATCGAACACCGGAAATACCCTCCGCTAGCTCATGACACATCCATATAAATTATAGAATCGGCTCACTTTCGCCGCGACCGCTCAAGCGTGCGGACGCGTCGGTTCGTTGCATCATTCACGCACGCGATTTCCTGATTAAAAAACAATTCGACGAAACTGTTAATGATTTTGAATCAGAAAATATTGCATGTCGAGTTGTGGTGGGCGGAAACGTTGGAACGATGTAACAAGTGGTTGTGGGTTCGAATTATGTCGTGTGAACTATGTTAGTGGTAGGTAAACTAAGTTGAAGTAGACATATTTAACTAGTAATAAATTTACAAACGTACATAAGGCTTGCTTGGAATACATAGGTGATATAAATTTGTCGTTATTAGATTTTAGTACACCTTGCGCTCTTATGACACCCTCCTCAAGGGTGTCGTCTCATGAAGAATACGTAAACAGGTACAAGGGATACAGAATCGTGTCTCACGTATTTATACATACCCATACGATAAGTACTCGTTTTGGTTGTAAATAAAACCTGGTACGTACCTGTAACAAAAATAAACATAACATTTTAATTAATCAATTAGGTAATTATCACTTACACGAAGAAAAGTAGACAAGTCTACGGAAATAGAGGGAGAGAACAAATTCTGGTTACATTGGTGGTTCTGGTGGCATTTAAACTGTTCAAATGACAGCCGGGACCAACGGCTTAGTGTTTTTACGGCAAGGTATGTATTGACTGGTCATCCATCAATGAACCAACCTCGGCAAGCATAGCTTAACCTCAAAGTTCGACCCGTGCGGCTGTTATTATTTAGCCACGAGCTCCTCGTCATGTTCCTTATATATTCGTCACTAAACGCTGTCTAAATTAAAATAATGCTAAAAAAATACAATTTAAAAACAATGTTTTCTACATACATCTAGGATGGTCCATATTGGATTTAATGTGACGTTGTATTAGTTTTCTTGTTCTCCTCAGCAAGCCTTTTCATTTGATACTCAGACTGTGGTAGTGCAGAAAAAATAACTAGTCCGCCATCTTGGAAGATCAGCCATATTGGAATTAGAATAACGTCATATATAGCTAAGCATGCATTGTCACCCAAAATAAGCTGAATCGGTTAAAAATAACTGATTTAAAATTCAGTTGCAAGATTCCACCCACACAAACACGCATACATTGAAAGTTAATAAAAACCTTGTAATAATTAAAACCAACGGGTTTCGTATATAAAAAATCATTGTAAATAACAATGGCACGTAATGAATCGGGTACGGCTGCCATGCTAATCAAAATATTAATTTAATTTCCCGAACATCATTATCGAGTACCACTGAAATAATTGAAAAAACCACGAAACGATGCTGAAATTAACTATACGTAGGTTGTTAATTTCTATAAACGAATTTGGTTCAGCATGGCCGTTGTATAGAACTGATGGGTTTTTGATTATAATCGTATTTATTAAGTTGGTTTTGAATAACTGGTTACTATTTTGGTGTGGTTCACACGAAATAAACCTTACTATTTTTAGTAGCTTTTATTTAACTTGTTTTTTTAACTCGTTCATTAGTTGAGGATGACTCCTCCCGTTCTGAGCGAAGCAGAAGGGAGTGTCAGACTCTTACTGACTAAACCCATCCAAGTTCCTCTTAATTAATGCCCTTTTCAGGGCCGCGGTGACTCTTTCGAAAAAATTCCGGAACCCTGGCAGATGGGTCACATCTTGCAATATAGTTTTGGAACTGTTATCTTCAAAAGACTGATCTGCTTGCAAGATGGGTTTGGATGAAAATTAATGATTAGCTAAGTGAAATCATTTGAAAGATGGTGGACAATTATTTTTTTTTGCACCCCCTTTAAGAAGAAGAGAAGAGAGAGTTTGTTGAGAGGCTTGTTAAGGTTCCGTAGCCAAAATGGCAAAAAACGGAACCCTTATAGTTTCGTCATGTCTGTCTGGCTGTCTGTCTGTCCGTTCGTATGTCACAGCCACTTTTCTCCGAAACTATAAAAACTATGCTGTTGAAACTTGGTAAGTAGATGTATTCTGTGAACCGCATTAAGATTTTTACGCAAAAAAAGAAAAAATACAATCGATTTTGGGGGTCCCCATACTTAGAACTGAAACTCAAAAAAAAATTTTCGTCAAACCCATACGTGTGGGGTATCTATGGATAGGTTTTCGAAAATGATATGGAGGTTTCTAATATCGTTTTTTTTTCTAAACTGAGCAGTTGGCGAGAGAGACACTTCCAAAGTGGTAAAATGTGTGTGTGTGTGTCCGTAACTTCTAAAATAAGAGAATGATAAATCTAAAAAAATATAAATGATGTATATTACCATGTAAACTACCAGCGAAAATTGGTTTGAACGAGATCTAGTAAGTAGTTTTTTTTGAATACGTCATAAATCGTAAATCGCTAGTTTTGCCTATAATATATACCTACAGGTTTGTACGGAACCCTCGGTGCGCGAGGCCGACTCGCACTTGGCCGGTTTTTTTTTATAAATTTTATTTTTCAATACATGAATACGTAATTATTACCTACTTCTGAGTATGTGAAAACTTTAACCTTTGCATGTTTGTTCATCAATCAAGAAGATGTTCCAGTGGGATAATATCCACTTTCACGCAATCGCAATCGGATCCGCTAGTAAAGGCGAGTTAGGGCCTATTTACTAAAACAAAACCACATTGAAAATAAAAAAAACCTTATTTGTCCCTCTCAAACTCAAATATTATTCAAAAAACTATACCAAGTCTAGATGAACACAAATACAGAACTATTCGTTACAACCCGGCCGCGCCGCTCCCCGTAAATATGTCCATAATAAGGCAACGAGTACATTATACAGTTTATTTTAAAACTGGGTCGACACTGAATGTCTGATAGGCTGCTGTGAATATGTTTTATTGTAACACTGCTGTTTTGTTGGCTGTGGTTTCAAAATGGTGAAAGCATTTTTACAATGCAGTATTTCCACTAGTACCAGCTTCAAGGGAACAGTCTGCTCTCATGAAGAGAAGCGAGCATTAGTTACGTCACTTGCTGTCCTTTAACTTCAGTAACTACGCAAGTTAAATAATTAAAATCTTATTAATTCGTTCAGTCCGTCCAAAGGTTGCCTGTAAGAAAATGCCCTGTGCGTTGTTTTTCTTTTATACGGTGTTTAATTAATTAAGTATATAATATACTAGCACTTCGCCCGCGACTTCGTTCGCGCTGGTTAAGCATTGCAATTAGGGATAAGGATCTCTATTTCTCTAGTTACAAATATAGCCTAAGACACTCACAAATAACGTGGCTTTCTATTGGTACAAGAATTTACTAAATCGGTTCAGTATCTCACAGTCACAAACTATACCTCTTTATATTATTAGTATAGAAGGTATAGATAAATAAATATTACATTTTGCTTGTTAGTACAATTTGAAAAGACCGTTACAGTGTAACAAAATCAGTGCGCCAAGCTTCCGTAGGTGTCGACAAGGCGACAAACGGTTCTAAGGAAAATATCAACGAGTGGGTGGAAGCATCCTGCGCAAGGCTTCCCAAGTATGTAAAGGGCAAAAGTGCTAACAGAAAAATACGTTTCAAATCACTAATTAGTTTACCTTGCTTGGCGGATGTTTGTAAATACAAAAATAATATTTTTTTCTTTATTATTTGATGTTTTCTTTCTCGGGTCCCTGGAGACCCGGTCCTTTGGAAGGCGTACGAGGGGCCAAAAACAACTCGCAGAGACCCTGTTAGAAATTTCAAATGTAATAGGGCACCATTATTAGTATATTTTCTGTTTTCTCATCATTTATACACGTTGTGTCTATATCTCTTTTCTTTTGCAGCACATGTGTAGACTTTTTACCTAAAGGTCACAGTTGCAGTCAAAAACTTTCCAAACTGCCGGAAACATAAAGGTATTTTTGACAGATGATGCAGAGTACGAATGTAAACGTTCTTGAAATACGGAGATTGCACCTCTGTTCACACATTAAATAAAAAGCCTGCTTTACATATCGCGGCAGCGCTGGGTTATTTGTCACAACTTCAACACTTTTATTATCTACGACGTGATTTCAGCTCCAAGACGCTCCAAAATGGCACATTTTATTGCATTTTTAACGAAGCAATACATATTCTGAGCTTGACAAATTAGAATGGATTTTCTTATAGTGTTTTTTTAACGAGACATTTTATGAATAATGTGCTACTTTAATTTCGAATGGCACCTGTAACAATTGCGGCGAAAATGAAGTGACAGGTGAAAACTAGCAAATAATATGAGACTGTTAAAAAGACAAAATAAAAGATAGAATAAACGAATCGAAAAAGAGAATTTAATATTCAGCATTTATTAGACAGACGTCTAGAATACTATCTAAGTACCCGACACACGTTTCATTTTATCCTAACAATCGTACTTTAGCCACCTGTAACAGATAATATAAAAACTCCCGCAGTAACATGGTAACATTGCACATCACTCATCGCCTTATTGTACTCTGTGGCATGATTAAGCGTGATTTTAGCGCTCCCAAGACGCGCATTGCGTTCTGTAGCGGCATTTTATTATTTTGTAATGTAATTTATTTCGTTTTGTTAATGAAAATTTGTATTAACTGGCTGTAATTTAACGGTGTTGAATAGAATTTAGATGACGAAGTTTTACAATTATTATTAGCTCGTAATTGTCCCATTGGGCAAACGAATTTTGTCACAAATAATTTAATATGCGATTTTATAATAGAGAGTGAGAAGGCTAAGAACTCACGGAGCGATTTTCACCCGCGACTGCCGCGGTTGCGGGCCCGCAGCTTCTGTAGAGGCGCGGGCGTAAATCGCGTCGTGAGTTGTGCTTTAATTTTTAACATACATAACTGCTTTCTACAGAAGCTGCGGGCCCGCAACCGCGGCGGTCGCGGGCGAAAATCGCTCCGTGAGTTCTTAGCCTAAGAGAAATTTTAATCTGTGCTTGCTGCTCACTATGTTGTGTTGGTTACGAACGTGTATCTACACCAGGCGAGCTACACAGTATCATCATGATCATCATTTCAGACGAAAGACGTCCAATAACGACGTCCAAAGGTCTCCCCTAAGAGTCGCCACATCGACCGGTTCTGTGCGTGTCCAGCGGCATCCCGATTCCCGGGGTCTTCGCCAGGTCATCGTTCCACCTTGTGAGAGGCCTTCCAACGCTTGGCCACACCAGGAAACTTTCAACGCCATCGACTTTTTTCGTTCTTCGAGCTAAACGGCTCACCGTCATTTAAGATTGGCTATTTTCAAGCTATTTCAGCAACCTTGGAGCATAAACAGATTAAAGCGTCGAAAGAGCTCTCTATGCCATACAGATTCGCGATCAACTTTTGCTCCGGTCATCTTAAATAATGCACAATGTTTAGGCCCTTATCACCCTTTTCTACTGGGGTTGGTGGCAACTAAGCCATACCGCCACATAAGTCCCTGACCTTCAGCACTGTTGCACGTGTATATGGCACGTGTCATTGCGAATACTTTGCTGCTAGCCTTGAATAAATGATCCTGAAATCTTTATTTTTATATCACAAGTGAAGATATTTTATTACCGGAGCTAATTAGATATTTTATTCAGAGGTTCGCCGTAAAAATATTTTTATTTAACACGTTTTATTCTTGACTTTCAATGATGGTGATATGAAACTTGCATACTAAAAATTTTCATGAGTTTTATTTACTTTAATTTTCAATGGCTTCATAATATTTTGATCGGTTGTAAATTGATTGATGAAAAATAAGTATTTTTGAAAATGAAATCCTACTATAAGCTGACCCGCGCAACTTCGTCTGCGTCACATTTTCCATTACTGCTCCGCTCCTATTTGTCTTAGCGTGATGATATATAGCCTATAGCCTTCCTCGATAAATGGGCTATCTAACACTGAAAGAATTTTTCAAATCGGACCAGAAGTTCCTGAGATTAGCGCGTTCAACCGAACAAACAAACAAACTCTTCTGCTTTATAATATTAGTATTGATTCATCCGTTACTAAGTGACTGACAGACAACGCACAGCCGAAACTACTAGTCGTAGAAAGCTGAGATTTTAAAAATTGGCATGTAGCTTCCCAACACTCCAAGGATATACCGATATTCCTACAGGAACGGGAAAAAACCGGATATGCGCGTACGAAGTCGAGGGCAAAAGCTGGTTTTTAAATAAATGTAAATAGACAGAATATTCTCAAAACTGTTCGTAGTTACTTTAAAACTAGTTGAGGTACTTGTATGCTCTGCCGGAGTCGCGGGACTATTCGAAAGAGATACCGTGGCTCCGGAACACAAAGGGCACTGAAGGGACATGGATGGATTTTAGTCAGTAGAAGTCTGACACTCCCTCTTGCTCCGCCCAGAGCGGGAGGAGTCATTGGATGATTTCCCATAAAAAAGGTACTTGTATGCTGCCAATGAAATGATAAATCGTGACATATTAAGCGTGCTCTACCTTCGACGACATCAACGCTTACCATCAGGTGAGATAGTGGTCAAACGCGTGCCAATCAATAGTAAAAAAAACATTGATTGTTTTAACTGTTTGCCAGTAATTGTCAAAACAACAAACCATGCACATTCATCCCAGCACTCTCTCAATACATCAATTCAGTTCGAGACTTGAGAGTGGTTCTCGTAAAATATTCCGCTTGTCGTGGACCCGACCAGCCGGGTAGATGTCTGACAAAATAAACAGCTAGGTATGACATAAAATAAGAAAGTCTAGAAGATCAACTCCATACAAAGAGAGAAAACAGGCGCACATTTTTAACCGACTTCCCAAAAAGGAGGAGGTTATCAAATCGATTGTATGTTTTTTTTTTTTATATTTGTTACCTCATAACTCCGAAAATTATGAACCGATTTGAAAAATTCTTGTTTTATCTGAAAGGATATACTTGCAGATTTATGAAAATCATCATCATTTAAATTTTATGAAAATCGGTTACGAACTTTGGATTTTAAATCGAAATAGCTGGAATTCGTCTACTTGGATGATAGTTTTATGTCATCCAAGTAATCGAAATTGCGTATTTTGCTTTTCTGCGATTTTGCAGTGGTGTTGTTAGGTGCGGGGTACCACTAAAAAGTGAAAAAATTTTTTTTTTTTACTTTTACTTTTGAAAAAAAAAAAGGCGCTTTTTGTAACCACTCACTATTTGCTAGCGTAGGTACTTATCGACACTCCTCCGTACCTCGGAAAGCGAGTTAAGCCGTTGGTCCCGACTGTCATTTGTAGATCTTAGACAGTCGTTACGAACAGTCAGAATCCTCGACAACAGATACCAGTCTTGTCAAGGTTTATCGTGTTTGGAAATACTGGTATATCCAGTGAGGCTGGAACCTGACATCAACATAACTGGAAAGGCTAGGCAGAATTTAATGTACCTTAGTCTAATTTTTTTATCTTGAAATGGATTAGCTATTGACTCCCGTCTAGGTCAGGGTCTCAAGTCTACAATAGAGCAACCTAATCTAGAAGTAGCCTGTTCACTATCAACTTTGAAAAGATTAGGGTTGTAAGCATTCGGAAACACAGACGCAGGCAGAGTTCCACTCCTTTGCCGTGCGCATTATTGAAAGACGCTTGAAAGCGCTTAGTGCGAGTTGGTGGAATAGCAACAAGGTAGAGATAGTAAGTTGCAGTGCGTCTGACGACCGATGATAAAAGGGGCTGGTGGGATGAGGTCGTGTGGTCGCCTTAATTGTAATCCATAATAGGTTACTGGATTGTCCCAGTTTTAAACAAACCCCTGTGTCATTTGATATAGTTCCTTTCTGTTTCTTACTTGTATTGGACTGAAGTGTAAATTTTGGTTCTCTTACTCCTCCGCTGTTCTTTTCTGATTATAGGCAAAGGGATTTCTGGTTATCATCGTGGTTGATTCTGACTATCAGGAATGGGTCAATACTAATGTGACGGACTAGGCCCATTAAAACATACGCCCACACACATAGTTTCGTTCGTGCGGTGATCTCAAACGAATGCCGGTCGGCGCTTGCACTCGCTGTACGTGAAGCGTGTCTATATGTGCGTGCATTACGGAGCTGGCCTTCTGCTAATGTTCTGTTCTGTGGCAAACGTCTGACAAAATAAACAGCTAGGTAGTAGGTAGTGCTCTCGATTGCGGGACTGCCTGGTATCGGATACACTCAAGTGGACACGGTATAGTTTTGTGGAAAAGCGTTTGGGAGATTTTTAATCGATGCCCTTTTAATTTGAAGTTTAAAACAAATGTACTGTGTTTTATCTTCGTGTTCAGGTCGGAGTTTAACATCAATTATTAATTATAATCATCACCAACCCTCAGCGAACTGCAGAGCAGAATTAATTTTACATCTTCCACTTAATTGAAAACTGAACGGAAAGCGCGAGCTCGGTTTCTTTTAGGGTTGTTTTTTCAATAGCGCAATAACTTTTACCTGAAGAATATAAATGGCCGTCTGACAGTTTTTGTATGGACACTACAAACTATGGTAGGCGCCAGATGAACTTGCAATAAAGTACATTGACCTTTCCATAGTATACCTTCATAGATACCCCAAAATTAAATTATGAACCGTTTTCAATGACTAGAGAACGTAAGAATCACGATAGATGTCGATTCAGGACCGCAGGCGCAATATTAATTGTCTTAATTTCTGTTTTGATATTAAGAAAGTAAAAAAAATGTGCGTCAGTTATTGCACATTTATCTGGCACGTATTATAGTGTATAAACGACCAGTTATTTTCCACGAGGAAGGAAGCAATAACTTCGCATTGAGATCTAGAAATGTTTATTTAGTTTGGCCATATAAATTTATAACAGTACAGCTATTGAAATACTATGGGAGCACACTATGATTTATTGCTGGTTCGTTTGATTTAGGACGAGAGAATAACATTTAGCGTAGCTATTGCATAATTCAGTACAATGTTGTGGGGTGGAGGAATTTGGTTAGACTGGAAGCTAGGAATAGGCTCGCATCTTGTTATTGGTACATGGCAACTGGCGAAATGTGGTCATTTAACCTATGTCTACACTTTCGAAGAATTATTCTCCGCACGTAATAATACTTTTGTTTTTTTTTTTCTTTATTTATTTTAAAATTGTATTATAAATGACCCTTCGATATAGGTACTGAAATAGTGCTAATTAATATTATAATGCGAAAGTTAGATTGTTTGCGCTTTCACGCCTAAATCGCTGAACCGATTTTGATCGAGTTTTTAGTAATTTTTTATAGCTCGGACTCTGAAGAGGGTTTGTAGCCTACTTTTTGTTGCGAAAATCTTTATTCATACGATTGAAGCCGCGGCCGGGCGAAAAACTAGTGGTCAAGTAAGATGGTAACCTTTTAAAGTGAGAACTTAGAAAATACAGTTCCATCGTTAATCCTGAAGATACGAATGTATTGCAGCATGGCAGGGTTCTCAAATGCAATTTAAACCATCCTGTAAAAAGATGTATCGTATTTTGTACGCGACTGTACTTGTAGAGGTCCTGTAGCCTGCTTGAATACATTGAATTAAATAAATGGAAACTACATTGGTCAGCTGTGTCACGAATACTATTGATGTAAGTTCGCTGTACTTGGGAAAAATACTTAATTATTTGAGTAGTTGTACCTAATCCACAATTTGCCAGTTTATACAGTCAACTGCTCTTTAAAAAACAGGTCAAGAGCGAGTCGGACTCGCGCACCGAGGGTTCCGTACATTAAACGTGAAATGTTTTAAAATTTCCATCGGCGATGCCTATATTCTACAGAGAATTTTAACACTGTGATGTACCTTTATTGCAGTTTAAAATCAGCGCCGACTCTTGACCACTAGTGGAACTAATGCAATTTAGGGCGATCGTTTAATTTTTCTTGTAATTTTTAAGTAAACTTTTATCACAAAATGATTTCAGATTTTTCTCAATGCAAACTTCGGAGATATCGGGGGATGGTAATTTTTTTTTAATTTTTGTCAAAAGTCGAAAACCATGCGGCGTAAAAAAAGGAAACAATAAAAAAAAAAATCTAAACACGTTTACGTTTTTTATAAACGAATTTCCTGTATTTGTTATGAGGTGTACAATAAAGTGTATAATAATATACCCCACATGCCGTAGTATACCCACTTTGAATTTTTAAGAACCACTTTCAGTCGGTGTTACAAAAAAATACACATTTTTACTTAATTCTTTCTTATTTTCAAAATAGTTGAGCCAACGGCATCTAAAACTATTCCAAAATTCAAGTTGATAGCATTAGTAGTTCTTGAGATATCCAGCTGTGACAGACGGACAGACTTAGTCACACCACAAGGGTTCCATTTATCGTTTTGGTACGGAATTCTAAAAATTGTGCGGTTGAATAAATTCTTCAAATACTCTAGCTTGGTTTTGCGTTTAATCTATAACACTTGTTTAGTAAGGGATGAGCCTATTGAAACCGGAATCAAATCCAGATATACGGGGAGGATTATCCTAATGAAACCTTGCCCGTTCTAGAGATCTCACAGTAGCCGCGCTAAACCTTGAATAGTTATGTTTTAGTTAATAATAACATCGAAGCGTTGACTGAAACATCCTATTCCAGAGAACCGCGCAAATTTCAAGGTATTAATTAGTCCTAATTAGCGACAATCAACACTTAATTAACAAGTACATTTGTAGCATGTAGTGTTACTGATAATGCAATTATATCTAAATGCCTAATCAGGTATCAAACCAGCTATTTGTGGTCTGATCAGGAGAAGGTGACACTCGTATTGATGTTAAACCTATTTAGTTACAGGTAATGTTCGAGTTTGAGTCTTTGTGTTCATCCCTTCGACAGTAGGTCTACCCCCTGAACATGAACTTCAGTGGTCAATCTGAAAGCCTCTTAACCGACTGCAGACCCAGGTTGGCCACTGTAAACATAACGTCTTCACCCATCCCTAACACGCAGTACCAAACTACTACGGACTTCGGGTTCAGAGAGTAGCCCCCCAGGATATTATGCCGGTTCCATTACGATATCTTTTCACAAGTCTAACTGAAAATTTAATGAATTTTCCTTACAGAAGCCGTATACAAAACATCAGTCGCTTGTATGTTTACGTCCTAAGCAGTTCACGCAAAAAATGTCATCCTCATTCCCGTGATTTTCCTTATATGCTTCTCAAATCTGAGACACGCGGATAAAACGCAGAATCATGTACATATCTAGTTTCTTTCATCCCTCTATCTTCAAAATATAAAGCATGAAATCCATTCCGAACCCCTGTCTACGTAAATATAAAACGGTAACATCAAAGACTATCAATTTCACAGTTATTAGCGCCGTATCACACACGTCCGTATCGCTGAAGTTTAAAAATAATATCGATATGAAAAATGGATTTCAGTTTTGTGTGCGAGAACGACTTTTGTGTGTGAGTGATTTTTAGCGTTTGCGTTTGTGTGTATTTTCATTAAGACCGGTTTTTGATTTGAGTTGGTTTTCATTTCGAGGAAATTTAAATGGCAATCTGTTTTAGGTATATCTAGAAATAATAGGTTTGGGATTGAAATGACTACCTTGGTACCGTGACAAGGTATGTCCGCATAGATCAAACATTCTACAGAACGTAAAGGCGCCTTCTGACACAATTGATTTGCTTCAAAGATCCTAATTACATTTCAACTAAGGCTTAAATATATGCATTTGTTGAAACTAACCCCGAGTCCCGAAACAGTGGCATAAACATAGCTTTATAACAAAACTTGGATGAGACATCATACCATAAACCTGTACTGTGGAGGGTTTACGGCCGTTCCCAATAACCTAACCTCAGTGAGCGATATCTTGTTATCGACGATAAATAGTAGACTTCTATCTATTCTTACTTTACGTCCCACAAGTGACGGTAACGTCTAACTATCCATTGACATCGGTAGATGACCTCAGCTATCCAGCCCTCCCATAATTATTTGACTAATTTGATGAGATTATGCTTTAATTACCTTTTAATTCGTTTTATGAGTTTTATTTATGTATATTAGGTCTAATAAAAGTCTAATATAAACTAAATTTGATAGTTTTTAAGGAAAATTAGATGTAAGGTTTTGTATTACGTAAATTGAAAATGTGATTTTTTGTTTTAAGTGATAGCGTTTTGAAATTGATATTAAAATAAAGGTCTCGACCCAAAACCACTTTTGCAGAAAGAATTAAGTTGATAGGACTTATAGTTTTCGAGATATTTTCAAAAATCTATAATGAAAATTTGTTATGATGTAAAATTAGAGGTTTTTGCTCTGGAAACTTTTTGTCATGGAAGGATATTGATACAATTTGTGTTCCATGTTATAGGATACGGTTTAAGGAATCCAAATATATATATAATATTGTAAGGGTTATCACATGAAAAACAATAAATAAAGGCACCAAAGGTTTCGGCTCAAAGTAAAAAATACACGCGAATCGAGTCCAAAAATCACGGTTCTCAGTAAGGTACCGACGGACCGTATATAAGCAGAGCCGAATTTCGGTTCAGTCGCACAAGTCCGGTTAAGTAGCTACAACTTTCTAGAGTTTGTAGCTGCGAGAGCACATAATAATAAAAAAAAAATACGGTTCAGTCGCAGTCGCAGCACTGCCGTCGAAGAGGCAACACTGCGGGAAGAAAATAGGAGCCGAAACCTGCGGATCAGAAACCTTCGATATGATTTACGCTGGTCTTGTAGTTTTTCTGGGATTCATCTTCAAAATCACTGTCCCAATCAGATAATTCCATTAACATATATAAATCACTTTCACCAGACTCTGAGATTATTAGGAATGATGAAAACACTGCACTTTTTTAAATAAATATGTCTTAACCCTGCTTAACCTTGCTTTTCGACGGATTGACTAATTTGGTTATCTTTAGTATTGACATTACTGACAGTAATCTGTCAAAAGTATATTGGGATGCATAAAGTTGCAATTTCATAGTAATATCTACAAGTAGTAAGCGATAGCCCCTCCCATGGATAGATAGCGTAGGCCGGTTAGTTGTCAAAACCATCAGTACGTTACTGGGACATCAAAACCGATGGTAGATAGATTTTTCTATCTTTAGTAGATCAAACCTGGCGATGGATAGTTTATTGGGAACGGCCGTTAATGAATGCCACCGACCTACTGAGCAAAACAAAAGATCTAAGAGTCAAGAAGTTAACCATCTACTCGAAAAGAAGAAGAAGAAGAATATCATAAAACGACAAAATCGTTTATGATACTTTTAACTGGACCTGGTTCTTAAAAGTGTTAAATATGTAATATTATACATAATCTTCGATGCGGGCGCGTAGGTAATCAAGCTGATTTGCTTATTTTTACAACAAAAAAAAAAACATTTATTTATCTCCTTCTGGAGTAGTCGGGTAAGAATTCTCAGTCACCATAATAACCTTATTTTAATTTGCTTTTATGTTGTATGATGTGGAAAATAAGATGGTTTTCTTTAGAAGCCTTCTGTAGACACAATTGTTTTTCTTTTTCAAATTACTGAAGAAACCGAAAATATATTTTTGAAATGGAGCCGTAAAAAATAAAATATTTGAAACCCAAAGAAAACAGAAACTGGACTGTGTTTAAAAATAAACTGAAAATGTAATATTACTTTTCTAGGAAATCGAGCTAGCGGCTTGTTAGGAATACTTTTCTCTTTTATCTCTTTATATCTAGTTGTGTTTTATTTTTTAGATCTGAAATTAGAGGTACCATGTTGTTTTTAGAGATAAAAATGTAGATAGAAGAGACTAATGTACTATCATCAAAAATATTGTCTTCCTGAAAACATTTAAAACTATCATTATAAACCACGCAGCATCAAAACCGAGTTATAATTAACTAGTTTCGCATAACAACACCCGACGCCCTCGCATGACACATGTCAAATTTGACACTTGACAGCTGTCAAAATTGACAAGCCGTACCGGACCTCGGTGGTATTTTTGGAAGCAATTGTTTTAAAATGCTTTTAGAAATACAAGATGGAATAGCTGCTACATCCTCTCGAATTCTTAGAAAGTTTTGATTCATTGTTTTGTGAAGAAAATACGGTTGGAATTTTAGGTGGTGACACATTTAAAACATACGTAAAATAAGAATGATATTTGTCATATTTCCATTCTTCCGCGTTCTGTCATATTTAAATATGTAACGATCTTTCAGCTTGTGGAAGTTTACAGAGAACTTGGATTTTCCCGAGGATTCGGACCCGTGGCTTATGAAATCATACCTAGTGCATTTGGTTCTGGGATACAAAGCAAAGTACAAAGAAACAGTTTCATATCTTTAAAATATTTGTTTAAATAACCTTCTAGTTGAATTGACTTGCATGATAATCCTCTGTACCTCGTACACAGAAGTCTTGGTTTAGACATTCAAAAACTTACACCAAGTAATCAGAACCAACCAATTCAAAGTCCACAAAGCAATTACAAATTTAAATCGTGATTCTCAACGTATTCTTCCAATTTGCCTACAAAGATACACTGGGTCTCCGAACCAATAGATCGATGAAAAGGTAAATTATTCCAACTTCGTATCTCCAATCAGACATAAACTTTGAACAGGCAAGTTTTAACAAGCTGCCGTTATCTGGAGCTGGAGGTGTAAGGGAGTGGTTCCATTGTATAGTTCTGACAGATTTTTATTATGGTACCAGCTTCGGCCAATCCCGTTTTTTCCAATGACGTATTATATATAGACAAGTCATAAACCAACATCGCGGCGCTTAAAAACGGCGAAAATACTAGATAGCTACTAATACGTATGAAGAAAAAGAAATGAATGTCACCGTACGGCAGGATGCCTGTTGCTAGAGGGAGATAAATATATATCTTCAGTTACGTCACAGGATAAGTAATAGTCAAATTGTCATCAAAACAAACGTAGTGTCGCGCGACAGGTTGTTGCGTAACTAAGCGCGATGTGGCCAATTGGCTTCATTTCATGTAGTCATTTTAGAGTGCGGACAACGTATCTATAGTTTTATATATCATTGGTTTTTTCTGTTTCCGTATTATTATTTTTTTTGGAAATACTCTCTTTGCCCCCCAACACTCCCCAGGAATCTACATACCAAATGTCAGCTTTCTACGACCAGTAGTTTTGGTTACACGTAGTCTGTCAGTCACTCAGTCAGTAACGGAAGAATTTTATATACTAGGATTGATTGATGAGCTCGACAGGCTCCCGATATTCCTACAGCATCGGGAAAAACGGGACATGCACGTACTAAGTCGCGGGTAATAGTTAAGTGTAAGTACTCATAAATAAATTATTGTAGTCATTCCCTCAAATATTTGCTTAGCTCATAGATATTCGCGGAAGCACAACCTGTCATCTAATTTCTGGGCCTGTCAAGTTGCCATTTGCTCATAATATTCGTCGTCCATATAACTGAACACGTCTATTTTTAGTCTTGCTATTTACACAAAAGCGTCATTATACTAACAAAATTAAAGTGTTCCATCCATTCGGACGGGAGGCACGCCCCTATAATTTATCGGTAGCTTGTAATTAAAATATCGCGAGGCGCGGCGCGGCGGGTATTTAAAATTAAACAGCCTGTAAGTAACCGGCGGATGGGACACACGGGGGTCGTGGTTGGGTAACAAGTAGGAAGGTTTGATGGTGTTTTATTAGAATGTTGTCAAAAACAAAAAAATATAACGGACTTCCAAAAAAAAAATAACAATGTACGCAGAAATTGAATTAGGCGATATTGCTCATAAAATAAAAACTACTGAGCCAAACTGAATATTAATTTTTTACGGGACGAAATGGCAAGTATGCCGCATCAAACTAAAAAAGAATCAAACAAATCGGATCAGAAACCTCTGGAGTAAACGCAGTACATACATAAAAAACCCGCCGATTTGAGACCCTCCTCTTTCTTTGGAAGTCGGAAAAACGGCAGTAGCTGTTCCGCTATTCTTGAAAGAACAAAGAAAGAAAATTGTTGAATATTTGAGAATTGGTCCTTTAGTCAAAGCCACAGTAATCTGCTAGATGCAAGACGCGACGGACTGGCGACACTTTGGGAGCCTATGACAAGAAATGTATGTCTTTCGGCTGAGATGATCAGATCATTTGATTGTAGTTGATAGTGCAGGTGACTCATAGGGATGTATAAGAAGAACAATGAATAACTAAACCAGATATTTCGAGTTTCGGGTATTCAAAATGAAAGCAGCCCTGTAGAAGGTTAGAATTAGGGACTAATCACACTTATTCAGCTCAATTCCGGTTATACCCACAGAAAACAACGATTTTGTATGGAAATGCGTACGCATCCGTTCAGCTTTCCGCGTCTATTCTGCTTTCGTGGCAAACAAGTATAAAATGAGGACAAAATGTGTTTCATGCGAGTGTTATAGATAGAGTTTAGCGCTGGTCTGCCGCTGCGCCTTCTCATTCTTATGACGCTGTACGCGGCTGATAGAAGCAAAACTAAGACCAAAATCGTTCAGCAAAACGCGAATGGAGCTGAATAAGTGTGAGTATTCGCTTAAGTCCAGAATATTCGATCTCTTCACATATTATCTGTAGTACTAATAACCGTTTGAGCAGACGTGTTCTTAAGAGGGGGAACGTAAATTTTCAAACAGGTAAAACAATATGGTTGCCAACAAAAAAGCTTTTTGCAAGAAACCCCCGGTACGTACAGCGGTGTCTAGCACAAGTTTCATTCGCACACTCACACGCAACTCGCAAACAACTCGCACGATGCGAAAACTTTGCGTTTTATTAGTTCGCCCCTAACATACTTCGCGAGGCTCCTTGATTTATAAGCTTAACATATTTCATATTAAAACTTGAAGCAATTTGTTGTAAATATTTTCTGGTTTATATTAAAAATGTCTTTTTGGATGTAGGGTTTGGTCTTGAAATTCTTATTTCGTAATCATTTAGATTACGAAATAAGAATTTCAAGAGTTTTGTTTTTGACCATTGGTAAATCAACATTCAATACAATGGTTTGAAAGCCTCCCATCTTCATCCTTTTCAAACTATCGACAGATTACCTAACCTATAAGCAAATAATATCTATCAGTCATAAAAAAGTGTGCTTTTAAATTTGATTTACTTACTTATACGTAACATATGACGAGGGTAGGTACTTGCTTTTCAGTCTTGAAATACGAAACAGAAACTTACCTGAAACAAGACGAATGAATCATAAATAAAACGGAATTCAAAACGATCAGTCGAGAACACCACAAAATTAAGGACTTGTACATTATCGTCCATCACTCTTTTTATTTTAGGTGTGAGAATCATCTAATGACTTCTCCCGCTCTGGGTGGAGCGAGAGGGAGTGTCAGACTTATACTGACTAAAACCATTCCATGTTCCTTCATATCCCTTTGTGTTCCGGAGCCACGGTATCTCTTTCGAATAGTCCCGCGACTCCGGCAGGCGTCGTCGGCCCTTTCGGGCCCCTCCCAATGCCGACTCTCTTTGAGGCGCGCGTGGAACACGAACGCGCCGTCGACACGGCCTGTCGTCATAAGACGGACGGCGAGCTACCCATAGCTCACCGTCCACAGGCCCGCGCCTACGGTGGCCAGAGGTCACCAGGTGGCCCCCGACGCCATCGTCCATCACCCTTGGACGGAGATCCAAAAGGAGAGTACTTCCGTAATTTCAGTAGACCCTAAATCTTACAACTACCCTCGATCTCTGTATCAAACTGATGTTTACTCTGAAACCAAGCAAGTAAGAGAAGCCACCTAAGTCATAAAACATGTCCAATATTATCTTCTAGAACCGACTAATTTGAAGTCTTTTTGTACTTCATTGTAGTCGATTCAACAAGGTTACTTTTTACATTCTAGGAGGGTACTTCGACAGTTTCACTACACGGTTAATGTCGGACTATAGCCAAATTTTATTGTTCACACTAACACGTGCGTCCATTACATTTAAAAAAAAATAGTGGGTACTTTAACAATTTCACTACACGCTAAGACTTCCGACTACCCGCAATTTTGTCTTTATCGACTGGCATATATTTCATACTTAGGTACTCGTGCTTCCGCTAATGGGTCCCAGTAATAGCTTGTAATCAATAAATCTTAGTTATGCCACTATTTATACCTATTATCGAGTGTTACGATCTAATTGGATGTGTAAGTGGCAGTCCTACCATGCGCCGATAACATGATTGGCGGCTTCTAAATTTAAGTATTTATTTTATTGTTATTTTATTTTATGTTTTCTATGTATATGTACCGTATTGTTTTAGTTAATCTGGAAAATAAATTAATTCATTCATTTATTTTCCAGATTAACATCCACTCATAAAAGTTAGAAATATTTACACTTTAGGTACTTTGTAGATTAACTGTATCAGTCTCGCTGACTTCAAACACCTTGACATTACTTTTTCAGTTTGTAACATTCTCATGCTGGACAAAGATTCCTCGATTTTCAAACGGCACCGTATTCTCGTGTTAATTTTGGCTGGTCAATTTAAATTTGGTCTAACTCGTATTGGAAGCTGTCTAGGTCAACCTTTATGTGTTCCTCTGACGATAAATGATTTTTATTTTACTTGTTTTAAATGATTTGTTATAAATGATTGATGTTTTGTTATAAATGATTTTTATTAACTTGATAGGCCCGGTGTCTCCTAGCTGACGACAAAAACTCTAATAGGAAGTCTCGCGGTTATTAAATAAATTACTTTTGATCCCTAAAACCAACAAAATAGTCTTATCTCGCTAATCGCTCCACCGCTACTTACAAATAATTCCACAAACAGTTGCACTGATAACAACCCACTCAACTTCCGAGCACCTCTTACATTTCAGACTTTGTCACATCCCAACTTTTCTTTTCCTTTAATGCTATTAAAATGTATTTGTGAAGAGGAGCCTGGAGCCACTTCATCATTAAACAGGTAGGTATCGTCAGGTGAGGACCTGCAGCCCCCCTTACCCCCCTACCTGCCTACAGGCATGTGATAACGATGAACGTTGTTAGGAATTTCTACTTGCGAGTATGCGGGGCTAGGGAAGCAGCGGATGACTTTCAATTGTAGAAATTTAATTTGGTTGACATTAGATTGAATTGTTTCGTTATGAGTGTTATAAAGAGAACGAGCGCAATGAAACAGAGGTAGTATTTTTTTTTTTTAATTTAGAGGCCAGTAGCTTGTTTTAAAGATCGATTAGGACTCTTTGTTTGTTTTCACTTTTCTTTCGCTACAACAAGCTTAACGTGTTGACTTCTTAGGAAAAATAACACTAATGTGTTACCTTCTCCATGGTATACCTGCATTGATTGCCCTAAAGGTCTGTCCTGGCGACGTGCGAATGCAGGCGTGATATTATAAACAGCTCTGTCCCTGTACTTAGAGCTTTGTATAATCCCACCAACCAGTACCCACAACACATGATATCTACAACACTAGTTTAAAAAAAATCGGCCAAGTTTGAGTCGAACTTGCACAAGATGGGTTTTATTATTACATTTTTATTATTTCTATTTATAGCGGCAATAGAAATACACAATCAGTGAAAATTTCAACTGTCTACCTTTTACGGTTCTTGAGATACAGCCCGCTGACTGACAGATGGACGGACAGACGGGCAGCGAAGGCTTATTAATAAGGTTCCGTTTATTACCCTTTGGGTACGGAACCCGGAAAAAAAAGGATTCCATCTCCCTCTAGAGTTGCCAAAGACCAATCTAGTCTGGCGGGGCCTACCGCGACGTCGCCGTTCAAACGCTTATTTTATGGCTGTAAATCAAAAATCGTGTATTGGGAAGAGCCATCCCGCCACTGGTAATGATACTCTATAGTAGCGTTACTGGCGATATTAAACACAAAGTTGCTGCAGACTAAATAATTATATTATTTTACGAGTTTATATTGCGATTTTACGACCTAACTTGGTAGATTATGACGCAATAACGTATTGTTTTCGTGAGATTATGAAGGTTTATGTACATAGAGAAACAACAATAGAATATAATATAAATAAATACTATCTTACGTTTATAATTTCTACCACTTCGTTAGAGAATAAGGAGTGCTGAACCCATTTAATGAATTTGTATAATACTTTCGATTCCCAGATCTTGTGAGTAATTCACAAAATGTGGTAAGAAGTGTAAAGCATGCTGTTTTATAGAAAACCAGCTATTGGCCCCGCGTCTTCGCTCGTGTTAGAATATCGAAAAAAAAAAATTGCTATAAACGTTACTGAGTATCAGGAATCCATTTCTGTTAATCGGCTCAGCGACAAAGCCGGACAAGCGAAACAAATAAAAGTAACTACCGCATTTATTTTAATATTTTATATTATTATTAGTCTAAACTAAATATTGTGTGCTGTATATGCTTAGACCCCAGAAAACCCACCAATTTACACCCCCCCCCTCTCCCTTATAAGTAAGGACTGTAAATGGGTGGTCTCCGCATAGGTACACAGCACACAATTTTTTAGTTTAGACTGTCTGTACAATGGAACATGATTCTTTTTAGCTTGTTAGTAAAATAAATAAAACACTGTTCGTACCCCAGCCCCACCTGCTAGCACTTCACCCACAAGCAAGGAGTAAGAGCTTCCTAAATTGTATTCGTCCAAATCGTTTAAAGAAAACTGAACTTTAAAACAGGAGCACATTTTGCAGAAGACAGTAAAATAAACTTAATTTATTGAAGAAAGACACTGAAATACTTCAAAAACCGGCTACATGCGAGTCGGACTCTCACACAAAGAGTTCCAAACCAAAAACCGAAAATAAACACGTTTCTTGTATAATGCGCACAGCAAAGGAGTGGAACTCTCTGCCTGCGTCTGTTTCCGAACGCTCACAACCCTAATCTCTTCAAAGTTAGAGTAAACAGGCTCCTTCTGGGTAAGCTCGCTCCATCGTAGTCTTTGTCTCTGTCATCTCTGAGAAAGGCTAGAGTTAAGAGCAAATAATACAATAAAAATAAAATAATAGCCCTCTTTAATTAAAAAAGAAATAAAAATTAGTTGTTAAAACGGCAAATAATAAAAATTGACACTATGAAAGTTTCAACTGTCTACCTAATCCGGTTCTTGAGATACAGCACGCTGACAGACAGACGGATAGCGGAGGCTTAGTAATAGGGTTCCGTTAGTTACCCTTCGAGTACGGAACCTTAGAAACGACTGTTTGTACGTAATACGTATAAGCTATAGGAACTTTTAACTAAAGACTAAAGTACTAAGACAACATAGTAACTCTAGCTCTCGTGGAGTATTTACTGTCCGTACAAATAAAATCTGGTAGTTGGTTACTTTGTCCATATTTACGTTTGCCTGGCTACAATGTTATTAGTCGAAAAGTCTCTGTTATTCTCAGCGTCTTCGCTAACTAATTGCTTTCTTACTATTTCCTTGATAATGGTTTTGTTGTGGTGTATGTTATGAGCTTATAGCGATTTGTTTTAGGTTAAGTTAAATTATTTGGCATATCCCACACATATAATGTAACAAAAAACCGGCCAAGAGCGAACTCCGTACAATAAACCTAAAATACACGTTTCTTGTAGTTCAGCACCCTTTAATATTAAATTTAATTTTTATTTTATGTCATAGCGGCAATAGAAAATTAGAAATACACAATGAAAATGTCAGCGGTCTAACTATTACAGTTCTTATGATACCACCGCCGCTGACAAACAGACGGACGGACAGCGGAGGCTTAGTAATAGGGTTCCGTTGATGACCCTTCGGGTACGGAACCCTAAAAATGGACAGTCGACTCGTAACGAGAGCCGATTAAAGCGTCGTTAGTAGTGCAATTGTGTAATGAAGTTACATATTTATTAGACAAAACACACTATTTAATTTGACTTTGTCATAATTTCAGTCAAAAGATGTCCACTGCTGGACATAGCCTCACTCAATTGTGCGTCTAGCATTCAACGAATTCTCATAGCCTTCACCAGGTCATCGGTCCACGGTTGTGGGAGGCTTTCCAAAGCGGTCGCCACTTCAGAAACATTCGTCTCCTTCGACTACAGCGTCCTCCACACTATTCCGAAGTTGAATGAGGCGAAGTGCTCTCCGAAGTTGACCGAAGTCCGAAGTAGGTGTCCACACACTCGAGCAACTTCGCGAGGAGCTCAGTCGCCCGTTCCCCCCGTTCCCCTCACGATAGGCATAATGGATAACGTTCATGTGGCAACTGCCGTTGCAATGTGTACTCTCGCTTAATAAAAATACGTGCGTATTTACTATGGCTGACGCGAACCGAAGTGAGCCGAGTAGTGTGGACAGACGCTTCGTCTTCGAACTTAGAGTCCTTTGACTCGGGCGCAAAAGACAACACAACAACTGGAAGTCGCTCGAGGCAAAGCGAAGTTGCACGAGGCGAAGCGAAGTGCCCCTCTACACTATCGTATTCGCTAAACTTCGATCAACTTCGGGAATAGTGTGGAGGCTACTTATCTGTTCTGCGAACAATGTGCCCTGCTCACTGACACTTATATCTGACGATTCTTCTAGGCAAGCGTGCTCCATTTTCGACCACAACGTCGCTTACCATCAGGTGAGATAGTGGTCAAACGCAAGCCTATCAATACTAATAAAATAAAAAAGTGACTAATGACAATGACTGAGCTATGTCGACTGAATTTGTATAAACTCTAGTCTGTCTGCTTCCATTAACATGAGACTTAAGACATAGCAGGTGTGACGTGGGAGTATCAAATATTTTAAACCCACTATCGCTTCGTTTGTAAAGCGTTTTGAGCAATTTTTATAGAAATCTTAAGAAAAGGGATTTTACGTAAGTATGTTGTAGGCGTTACTCTGAAGTCTGTAGCACGAAACCTTTTAAAGATTTAAATATTTCGTCTAGCTAGTCTGTCAGTAAAATATAATTCTCACAAAGAAATGTTAACTGAAAAAATCTTTTTTACAAAATATATAACCCGACTTCCAAACAGAACACTACAAAGTATAAAAAAGTTTTATTTGTGAAGTCGGTGTTTTTGGTTTTGTTCCTTTGTTTTTTTAACACTGACTTCCGAAACTTAAGTTTTTTTTATCCTTTGTAGTGTTTTGTTTGGAAGTCGGTTACATTGTTTTTGTAAAAAAAAAAATATTTTTCACTTTTAAGTGGTGAAACTTAACGACGACAATATCTACGCAGAAATTGTAATAAGCAGAATTATATGCCCATAAAATAAAAACTACTGAGCCAAACCGAATGAAACTAGAAGATAGAATCACAGAAATCGGATTAGAGACCTCTGAATTACCCACCGAATTCGGAACCTCCTCCTTTTGTGGAATTCGGTTAAAAACAATTTCAATTCAAAACCAACGAATTAATATTGTATACACTCAAAACTGAATCAAATGAATGCGCCAATAAAAAACAAAGGCAATCGTTTAATTAAATCGTTTAAAGAATTTCGTTTAAAATTGGTTGTGTTAAAATACACAACCAATTTTAAACGAAATTCTACTAATCCAATTTTATAAAACCGCAACACCATTCACGTTTATTTTCAACAACACGAGTTATTTGTTTAAATAGTAATTTTATTTTGGCCAATAACTCCGCTTGGTGGCAAATTGTGGAACTAATGGCGCCACTGTTGCATATAGAAATGCGTTCTCATTGGTTGAAATGTGTTTGACATTAATAATTGGAATGAATTGCCAAATGAATTTGGTTTGCATCTATATTCGAACACATGAAAAGATAAAAGTATATTACAAAGCCGCGTCATAATTTGAAAGTCCAGTGTGATGAATTCGAAATGCACAGAGAATTTGACAAATTATAGTCGTGGTCAAATAGAATTTGAAAGCCTTTTGATACTTCTGCTGACTGCCAACCTAACATAGGAACTACACGCGAGACATGGAACTATACGGAATCTAAGTGCGGAAGGTGATGTCCACATTAACTACATACAGGCATGAATGATGGGAAGCGATGTAACAAGTCAGACTTTTTAATAATCTGCTTCGCCCTAATAACGCCACAAGGTTTTGATAAGTGATGTGCTTAACATACACACACCGCACCGTATAGGTAGGATCTATATGCCAGGCCTCCCATAAACCCTGGCAAGCCGCACAACAAAGCTAGTCCTACCGACACAGTCAGCCGAAGGATTTAGTACTGTAGGCTGTGGGCAATCAATTTTAAAGGACCACGGTGGCTTAGGGACGCGAACATTGACCGTAAATAAAACATTGCTTGAGTATGACAAGTTGGAATTTTTCAATGAACTTTAATCTGTACTTTTTCCCTATTTATAACGTAACTTTCTACCTTTAAAATCCACTGAATGTAACACTACATGATCGAAGACACTTTGTCACATATGTTGAAGGATATTAAATAATCGCAGTCGTCAATCAGTTTAGAAATACTTACCTTTCAACAAACGTAATTCTTACATTCTTTTTATCCTCTTGGGTTGCTTAAAAAAATGGACCCGTAGTCGGGTCCATTTTGTCCTCTCTTTGGCCTGGTTTACTATATAACGTTCTCGCCCTCGCTTCCGCTTCTAACTTAGCCCCTCTCATAACAACAAGTCATGAAGCTACCTCGTGTTTTAGGTTTAATTAAACACTTTACTTTTGTTTCCGTCTTAGGGCGTTTGTACACTACACGGCATTTTACCGTCCATCAGTCAGATTTACATCAACTTTCATTGAGAATTCATTGAAATTCATTGACAATTGTAAGAAATCGGACTACCGGACGGTTAAATTCCTTGTAGTGCACAAACGCCCTTACTTCACATTTTTGCTAGACTAGCTGTGAAAGTCAAGACTGCATGTCTATCAATGACTTCTAAGTAACAGGCACTCAACTAGTTTAGTAGTCAGGGTATTTAAAATTATGTGCAAATGTTTAAAAAACCTTTTATGATTGTAGCCCTATAAAAACACATTGTATATTTTTGGTGAATAAATTATTGTTTATTCAAGCTGTTCACTGTGTAAACGCTACTGCTCATAACTTAACCACTTCTGGTACTGAAACAATGTATCTGCTTTCGCTTCTAACTTGCCCCCTCTCATTACAAGTCTTGAAGCCACAGCAATCCTTCGCCCGTTAATACGGCAGGTTTAATGAAACACATTTCTTTGTTGTCACGTTGCCACGATATTTTTCTTCTTACACAATTTACAGTGTAAATAAACAAATAAGGTAGTGAGATTAATGTTTTTAGAAAGGTACTAAGAGGCAATCAAGGAGTTGGAGCTATTATTGCTTTATTGGGAGATGAAATGTTTTAAGCGTTTCCTAGTTTAAGGACGCTCGGCTAAGTATTTATTTATTAGGACTTTAAGCACTTGTTAAAACACTGTACAATGCCTTAGGCACATTCTAACAGTCGACCTTTTAGAGTGGTACAGCTGCAGAGACAGAATATGGCAGATGCAACTGGTTAGAACTGGAGTTGTTAATAAAAAGCAAAATTAAACATTTTGAAAAAACGCACGATGGTTAAAACGTAATTGAAAAAGGATAAAATAATTGAAAAACCGGGACTTACATAATTATCCGTCCAGGGCTGCCATTTAAGGAACTGATCTTTTATGTAGTTTTATAGTAACGTGAATAATAAGAGATATTTTATTGGTAGGTATACGTATTTACATTTATGTTGAAATTTAAAAAGTGATGGCAAGCCCCGACAGATATAAATTCTCTAAGTCAGGAGTTTTTAAATTACTTATTTCATCTTTTTTCAATTACGTTTTAACGTAGTTTTTTTTTTTGCTTTATATTTCAAACTTTTTAGAGAGCGTAAGTACCTATTATGTACATTGTACTACATATCGATATAGTTTATTAACATTACTGAAAACTGCATCGAAAACAATACTAGTTATGTAAAAACTTATTTAGAATAATACGAATATCAGAATTATAAAGAGGTCGAAGTATTTGTTTGTAGTTGTGTAGACGTTAGGCTCGTCTTTCTTTTCATTTCTGGGCATGCCGTTTCCTAATCGTTTGAGTGTCTTAGGCTACTTCTGTACCGGAAAAAATGCACGATTTCTGTGAAATGATTCCACAAAAAAAATGTGTGTTATCATTTTCATGACGTATATTTAATTGAGTTAAATAGAAGCAACATTTGGATTAACAAATACAACCGTGATACTAAATCCTTTATTCCGTACGACTTAGTTTATAAATAACCAAAATTTACATTAATACAATAATGTCTCACTACTTTAGATAATACTCCCAGTTTTAATATACGACCAATTTAAACACACAACCCAATTACAAAGGGTGTTCTCGTTTAGGAGCAATTAACTATCTGAATAAATGCAGCTTAGCGCTGAGTTATGCGCGAATTGTGAAAACGCTGTATTTATAGCCGTAATGCACTTTATTAAGCTATCGGGTGCGATCGTTGTTGATTTATTAGCGATTCGAGCAAATTCCACAAATTGGGGGAACTATAAAACGTACAGGGCTAATAGAATGAATGATGATGAATTATAATATATTTATTTTTTCCTACTCCTCCGCTGTACTCTTCTGATTAATTTCGTTGCGGGATCCAAGACCGTTGAATCGTTTCTCCGGGACTCGTCGGGCTTCACTAGCTCGGCATTTTTCTGGTAGTTGCCACTGTTGATTCTGGCTTTCAGGAGTTACAGTGGTTGGGAATCTGTGGCGGGCTTGTCCGTTAAACAAAGATTATTATTATTTTTTATCTGTTCTTTAATGTATTCACTAAATTCATGTCCGTTATCAGTAACACTAGGAAACATTAAATGAACGCCAATAATATGTTTTTAGGGTTCCGCACCCAAAGGGTGACCAAGGGAGCCCTATTAGTAAGGCTCCGCTGTTCGTCCGTTCGTCTATTCATCAGCGGGCTGTATCTCAAGAACCGTAATTGGTAGACAATCGCAATTTTTACAGAATGTGTATTTTTACTGCTGCTACGCTATAACAACAAATAATAAAAATTAAAGTGAAAATTAAAAGGGGCTCCCAAACAAGCAATGTATTTTATTCGGTTTATGGTACGAAACCCTTCAAGTGGGAGGCCGACTCGCACTTGGCCGGTAACTTTCACCAGCGAACTTAGAGTTGAAAAGCCATCAGTGTGGTTTTATTTAAAAAATAAGTTAGATATGTGTCACTTAGTGTTTGTGTTAAGGTGCTCCCACACAGCAGTTATATAACGTTAGAGACTGTTTTATAACATTTGTTTTTAAACAAATAATAACAAAAGTTATAAATTTTTATTGATGTTATACAATTTCATTTAACAAAATGTTTTACAACTGATTACAATATGATATAACAAAATATAACTTTTGTTATAACATCATCAGAGCCTCAGCGGGACGAACCCAAACTGATTGAACATAATGTTATACAACGAGTTCAACCAATGTGGGAGCGTTTATAACATATAACTTTTTCAACATGTTGTAGAGTATTGTTACACGCTATTAATAAATGTTATCGTGTTACACAATGTTGTATAACGTTATATAACTGCTGTGTGGGAGCACCTTTATACGTGATAACAAGTTCTCATTTGAGCAGTGAAAATAGTTAAGTTACTCTTCTTCAAACATCACAACCAAACATTTCATTAGTTTTGCCTTCCACTATTCTTTTTTTTTTTGTTTTTTTTTTTTTTGAGTTGGGTATGCTCTTGACTCAAGTCTAGGTCAGAGATGACAGCGACAAAGTCTACGATGGAGCGAGCTTACCCAGAAGGAGCCTGTTCATTCTGACTATAAAGATATGAGGGTTGTATGCGTTTGGGAACACAGACGCAGGCAGAGAGTTCCACTCCTTCGCTGTGCACATTATAAAAGACGTTTGGAAACGCTTAGTGCGAAATTCCGAAATTCATTTCCATATAAATATCCTACAGAAATACATTTTAATGAACAGAAATAATATTTTAACTGGGACAGTCAGCAAAAAACGATAATAACTCGGTCACTGTCAATTAAAAAGTCAAAGTAAGAAAATTTGGGCACGAGTAGCGGCGGCATAAAAAGGAGAGAAGGTGATTTAAAACAAATAAAATATAAAATGTCACATAAAAAAGTGCAGAAAAATGTCGAGAAAATTAAAAGTTCATAAAATTTGAAACGACCGGTCGTTAATAGAAACTTACCTACAATTTTTATGACATCCGATTATTTTATTCTTAACAACTATATAAAAAAGTGTCCGCAGTTTACGACTTTTTTTAAGTGTTAACCTACTAAACTAAAGACTTTTTTTCATAGATTAACCTAAGTAGGCACTTGTGAGAAAAGTTTTTATGATAGTATTTAAATTTTTATATCGATTTTTCGATGAAAGAAAAATAGTGGAGCTGACAATTTTTATTTTGGAGTGACGATTAAGATTTATATATTAAATCCAAAAAAAAAACATAGATAGAAAAATACCCGCGATAACACAATAAAAAAAAACATTATTTGCATCATAAATAGTATAACAGATTCAATGGAAAACCTAAACAAGGGTCATAGTCTTATTATTAATAACAACTTATGGGATCAAAAAAGGAAATAGCAAAAAAACAACCGCCCCAAACGAAAAAATCAAAATTCATGCTTGTGAACAGGGTACAATGATTTAGTACGACAACGATTATTTTCAGAACTCACAAAATGTACAGTCGCCAACACAACAAGCAACAACAACAAGCTATCCGAAACTGTCAAACCTTGAACCTAATACTTCAGCGATTAAGTTGAAAATCTTTAAAAAAAATTGACAGATTGTTGTAGCTTGATGTGCAGGCGTCTGTACTATTTTTTTTTTCATGATTATAATGAGAACATTGACTCCTCTTTGTGAATATTGTGTCCAGAAAAGTATCTATAACTAGACATAAAACACTTACAGACATAAATAACAAGACGCTTATTATTTTCATGCTCTCCTGAATATTTACAACTAGCTGATGCCCGCGGCTTCGCCCGCTTGACCAATTATATACTAAAAATTCCTCGAGAACCACTCTATCCATTGGACAAAACAGCATGAAAATCGGTACATTAATTTTCAAGTTTCGCGAAGAGACACACAAACAGACTGAAGGACTTGGTTTCATAATATCTAGTGACAATGGACTACTACCCCACAAGCCACAACGATCTACTAATCAGCCATAACCGAACTTATTTCCTAATCATCATCAAAACCATACTCCTTGCGATATCGAAACGATACTACTAACGAGAATGAGTGGAGCGGCAACACGCTATAAAATTTTATGCCCACTGCTTACGGAGTTTCGAATTCGAACAGCTCCATTCACTTATAGTTTCCTGGTACTATTGCATGTTCGGAAGTAATCGTTTAATTACATTTTGTCGTATGTATATGTAAGTAAATTGAGTTATTAATTAGGCAGGAGTATGACTTAGCTTTTTATTGAATTATTTTTTTTTCTTGTTAAATAAATTGAATGACTGAGCGGTTTTGGGTGTGAGTAAAATATTTATTTCCAGAACTAGAATAACTAGTCAATTTTTGTGGTTGTAAGTTTATTTTAACTAGGTACGGTCATTAATGAAAATATAACTGTTAATTTTATTATTTTCCTATGTTTTGATTGTTTCAGTTCGACAAGTTGACAAGTGCTTTTTCGCTTATTTGGAAATGAATGCGTTTGAAAATTTCGTAACCTTCGCGCTCCTTGACCATAAGTCCTAACCCAAGAATAACTTTATTATCTTATAGTATAATGTCGTAAAGTCGTTAGTTTATACGAGACAATCTCTGAAAATATAATTTGATCTGTTTTTGAAAGGTCTGTAGTAACACTAAAAAAAAGTATCACTAAAAAAAAGTATCCCGGAAAATGCACGGTTCCAGTAGGTCAAGCCTAAAGAAGAGAAGCCGCGGCTAAAAACTAACTAGTAGCCAATAGTTGTTATCACAAATCACAAGTCAAATGTAGCCGTGGGTAGCAAACATAACTATACATCTATCTTCATCATCCCCTCCTCTCTGCGACGCCGCCGCGCACTCACGTACTTGTATTTACCTCCGTGTTATAAATTCAAAAACTAAGTAAAAAGTACATAAATCAGAGAGAAAACTATATAATTATATCTTACAGTAAATCAGTGACAAATTAAGTGCAAAACAACAGTGAAATTACGTCTCAAACTCAGTGTGTGAACAGTTTTAATATCACAACGAACAAAAATTTTTGAACGTGTTCGCTTTTTGGACTTTGCACTCATTAGATACACAAAGGAGTCACGTACACCTATCCTGACCACTAAAGCAACATACAGCAAAGCATACACGTATTTCAAACGATAGAGTAACTGCATAGTTAGCGTAGTGGGGTGACTCGTCGGTATAATCTATCACCGTGAGCCAAGTGGTCGCAAGTTCGAATCCAGCATTGTGCAAGCTTGTTTTTGCCTTTTGTAATTTATTTTTATATATTGTATTTTTCTTTCCCCCCATTTTTTATTATAAACTCTGCAACAACATGCAAAGAACTCCGCCTAAAACCGGTTTGAGTCAGGGACAATCTCTTTCCGAGCCCGACATCCCGGCTGCTACAGCCGGAAAAGCAGACGCGGGTAACATCACCATGCGAAACAAACGACAGCGCCTTGCCGACTCCCCAAATTACATAGAACATACCGAACGATCCGGTGCATTCTCTGCTTTTAAGTTGGAATTAATGGACATGCTAACAACTTGGAAGTCCGAACAGGAAAAACTGCTCACGTCTTGGAAAGACGAACAAGCTGCCATTTTATCCAAGCTGGTCAAGGAAGTTGCCGAACTCAAACAAAAATGTCTCTCTCTTGAAAAGTCCAACGTCGAATTCGACAACAGCATGTCTTTTATTAACGATAAATTTGAAAGCCTAAATTCTAAAGTTTCGTTACTGGAAAATAAGGGAATTGACAACGAAGACCATTTTAACCGCATAAACAAGCAGGTACAAGATCTGAACTTCCTGTCTCGACAAGCTACTATCGAGCTGCGCAACATCCCAACTAAAGATAAAGAAACGCCTGCAGATCTCATTTCTGCAGTTTCAAGCGTAGGGAAGACTGTTAATATGGAGGTCCAGCAATCTGCATTCCGGGATGTTTATCGTATACCCGGAAAGGCAGGTTTATGCAGACCAATTGTAGCTGAATTTAGCACTGTCAATATGAGAAATGAATTCCTTGCTAAAGTGAAGAAGTTTAATAAAGAACGCTCCGTCAATGACAAGCTAAACACACAATTACTCGGAATGGCCGGTGAAAAGAAACCAGTTTACATCGACGAACATTTACCTCCCGCAACCAAAAAACTGCTGTATGAAGCTCGTCAGTTTGCTAAGGCAAAGAGCTATACCAGCTGGTATTCCAACGGAAGAATTCTTCTGAAGAAAGACCCTGCAGAAAAACCCGTTGAAATAAAATCTGAGAAATGCCTTACCATGTTAGCAATTCCAGTGCCAGCCCTATCACGAGTTAAACCATGACTATTTTCATTTTTGCTTAAAATTGTTCGCATTTATGCATGTATTCGATGGTATCTTATAAATCTGTTTAACTTCTATATTGTTAACTATTTCAATTATTTGTCAATGTACGTTACACTTATACTAAAACCACAACAAACACCTCTTACACACATACACAGTTTCACTCAAGCTAGTATTTATGTTCACAATTACTTTATCAAGCTATATTACAGAATGATGATGTTGAAAATACGCTTTCATATCGTTATTCCTCCTCATAGACATCGGTCGCACTCACTAAATGTCTACTGTTTTTGCACATTTTTTAACGCGATATTGTTCCACCAAAAAAAAAGTTTTGTCCCACCAATGCATGATGCACAGGGAAACGCCTTAATCAAGTCTCAACTTACGGACGCCTATGCCGTCATTTTGTATTTTTGCCCTTTCTGCCTACCGTTATTTCACTTTCATTATATCATTCGATAATTTAGAAGATATTCAAATAGACTTGGATAATATTTCAGTAGCTCAATCGGCCACCTGTATGATTGAGGATTGTAGACGGATTGCTAGCTTACACAAAAAATCTATTTCCCTGCTCTGTCAAAACATACGAAGTATAAATAAGAACTTCGATAGCCTGACAACACTCCTCGAAAGAAGTAGGACATGCTGGGATTTAATTATACTCACCGAATGTTGGCTATACAACTCCCCCCCTCTTCCCTCAATGCATGGGTATACTTCCGCTTCCACTAACTCGCATAGGTCACAAAATGAGGGCGTAGTGATATTTTACCGTTCCCACCTTCAGGCTTCTGTCTCTGAGCCCTTAATCCAGGATGCTAACTGCTTATTGCTAAAACTAAATAATGATACCGTTGTAATTGCAATTTACCGCTCGCCTGCTGTTCGGAATGTCACCGCGTTCCTGGATTCACTAAATGAACTCCTGAAATCTGTCTCCAAATATAAAAATATTATTTTAACCGGCGACATAAATATTAATATTCATGAAACCAGCGACGATTCTCGGGCAACTGAGTATTTGACTATTTTAGCTTATCACGGTATGCTTCCGGCACACACCCTTCCTACACGACATATCAACTCTTGTTTAGACCACCTAATCCTAAAAACGCGGCATCCTGCTTTCTGTTTCGTCGCTAATACCTCAATTACGGATCATGACACAGTTCTGTTGTTTTTGGAGAATTATACCACATCCAGTTATTCTCGGAAAAAAACCAGAACTACTCGCGTATTGGACTACGAAAAAATTAAATTGGACCTTCTCGATGCAGATTTTAGCCCCTTGTATTCCTCCCCAGATGTTAATGAAGCCACCGAATTCTTTATCTCTACTCTCAAACAAATTGTACTTCAAAATTCTACATTTAAAGTGGTTTCCAACCGTAAAAGATTGAGCAAACCCTGGATGACCCCGGGGCTTCTTAGATGCTTGCGGAACCGCGACAATTTGCATTTGAAATCTAAAAAAAATCCCGATAACGAAATTCTACAAATCACTTTTAAAAGGTACAGAAATTACTGTTCGATGATACTTAAAACTTCCAAATCTAACTATACTAAAGCTCAAATAAGTAATGCACAAAATAACAATAAAAAACTCTGGGAGGCAATAAAATCAGTTACTCACACTGCAAAAGTCAAGACACACGCCGACGCTCTTTTGTCATCCTCCGATCCAGAGAACTCCGTTAATGAAGCGAACTCTTTTTTTGCTAATATTGGTCGTACCTTAGCTGAAAACATACCTGCCGTTGCAACCATACCTCCACAATCCGGTGTTCTCCAGGCGTGCAATAATTCCTTTGTCCTTCTAGATACAGATGAGGCTGAATTGCATAGTTTAATTATGTCTCTAAGGAGCGATTGTGCGATAGGTTCCGATGATATATCAGCCGCTCTTCTTAAAAATAACAAAAATATACTCATTCCCCACTTAACCTACATATGTAACCTTGCTTTCAATTCAGGCACTTTTCCAAACGCTTTCAAGTTGGCAGTAGTACACCCAATTCATAAAGGAGGGGACAGAGATCGTTTGAATAATTACAGACCTATCTCAATTTTGCCGACACTATCCAAATTACTTGAGAGGCTTATGAACAACAGATTAGTCAAATTCTTAAATCAAAATCACATACTCTCATCTTCTCAATATGGTTTTCGCTCCGGAATTTCTACTAATAATGCCGTATTAGACCTAACAAATACTATTGTCACCAAACTTGATGAAAAACAGAAGGTCATAGGCGTTTTCCTAGATTTAGCGAAAGCCTTCGACACTATTTCTGTCCCCACCCTCATTGCCAAGCTGGAAAAAATTGGTATAAGAGGCACTCAACTATCCCTTTTCAGTAGTTACCTCACTGGCAGAAGACAATGTCTCAGGATAGGAGATTGGACCAGTGGTGAACTCCCATTGACATACGGAGTTCCCCAGGGCAGTATTATCGGTCCCACTCTTTTTCTCATTTATATAAATGACCTCTGCCAGCTAAAGCTTCCTAATGCTTCCATCTTTACATATGCCGATGATACTGCTCTAATTTTCTCCGGGGATACATGGGATCTGGTGTTTCAATATGCACAGTCTGGACTTGGCATTGTGACCAGTTGGTTGGCGCAAAACCTGCTCACTCTGAACGTTCATAAAACAAATTACCTCACCTTCTCACTTTCAGCCGCTGGAAAGCCTCCTTCCTCTTCTCTTGCTTTAATCGCTCACTCCTGTATTTCAACTCACCACATGGGCTGCTTTTGCCCTCACCTAAATCGGGTAAGTTACATTAAGTATCTAGGAGTGCAGATCGACGACTGTTTAACCTTTAGTACTCACATTGAAACACTTACTTCACGGTTGCGCAGGTTAATCTATGTTTTTAAGAACCTCCGTTACGTTGCTGACTCAAAGGTGATTAAACTTGTGTATCTAGCACTCTGCCAATCCCTCATCCAATATTGTATTGTTGCTTGGGGTGGTTCAGGAAGGTCCCACATGTTGAAAGTAGAACGCGCCCAAAGGGCACTGTTGAAAGTTGGTTGGCAGTTACCCTATCGCTTTCCGACCACAGACCTTTACAAAACTTGTAAGGTTCTAACTGTTCGTAAATTATATATACTCAATATTTTAATGACAACTCACGGCCACACTCCCTACGATCCTTCTTTGATCTCCCAACGACGTAAGCATTCGGTCTGTCCCTCGATTCGTACAAATTTTGCCTCGACACAACGCTTCTTCCGCTTCCTTAGCAGTCATGTGTACAATAACACTAACAAAATTTTAAACATATACCCCTTGTGCAAATCCAAATGTAAAGCAAAAATAATAAATTGGCTTCTAGATTTAGATTATTCTGAGACAGAAAATATTTTAGCTGTTTTAAAATAAATAAGATAGTAAATTTGTAGACCACATTTTAATACACACACCTACACTCACTGTAACAAATATACTTTCACACACACACACAACACACAACACACACTCAACACATACCATGCACTACACACCCACAGACACACCATCTTTAGTTCTAACATTTTCCTATTTTAGTTTTTAAATATTCCTCTCTGTACGTGAAGGCTGTGATGTTTACAAATTAGTGCATAATACTATTGTTTTAAGAGGGTGAGAGCCTGGAGATCTGTCATACAGGTCCCGAACCCACTACAGACTCCAGCTCTCACAAAGGTTACAAATCTGATCGAAATAATATGTCACGAACCAATGTCTGTACCTTTTTGAGAGAAATAAATTTTTATATTATTATTATTATATATTATTATTATCTATATCTATACTTATAATAAATCTGTAGAGAGGTCAATTCTGTACATGAAATATATTTCTATCTATACTTATAATAAATCTGTAGAGAGGTCAATTCTGTACATGAAATATATTTCCAAAATAACTATCAGGGGGTGATTAGGGATCGATACTGATGCCAAAAATGCAATCAGTACAATTTTTGTCTGTCTGTCTGTCTGTCTGTCTGTCTGTCTGTCTGTATAACCGTTATAGAAACAAAAACTACTCGACGGATTTTAATGAAACTTGGTACAATTATTATTCATACTCCTGAGCAGGTTATAGTATACTTTTCATCACGCTACAATCACTAGGAGCAGAGCAGTGAAGGGAAATGTTGGGAAAACGGGAGACGTTACTCCATTTTTTAAGCTTCCGTCGCGTGTGCAACCTTAATGGTGAAAGCTACACAGAGATCATGTATGACGGAAATGTTCTATATAAAAAATATCCAACGACAGCATATGTCTATCTTTTATGATTGACGAACAATAACACGTGTAACTCCCGATAGCTTAGCAGTTCGAAGCTTTCTGATTGTATTTGTCTACTCTTACGTTTATAAAACTCTCAGTCGTCCGTAATTAACATTAATAAAAGTTAACATTATTAACTATTCCATAAAAAAAGAATCATAGAAATCGGTATAGAAACACCAAAGTTATACATGAAATACGCTAATAATAAGCCATCGCGCGTGAATACTGAATCATGCTATAAGGATTATTTTTGTATAAGGTCGCGAACGCACAGGCAGGCGGCTAGCTTGGCGCCTAGAGGCTAGCGAGTAGCTTCGGAAAACGGCTTACGACATTTTGCAATATCCTTTAATAATTATAATGTCGAGGGGAAGATGGTTATAATTTCGCTTTACATCAATCAAGTAATATTATAAATGTGAAAGTTTGGTTGTTTGTTACTCAATCACGCCAGAACGGCTTAACGGATCTTAATGAAATTTAGAATAAAGATAGATTATAGTCTGGAATAGCACATAAGCTACTTTTCATCACGGGAATATGTTCCCTAGGGATCACGCGGGCGAAGCCGCTGGCAGAAGCTAGTAAATAATATTATTGTTTGTAATGTATAGGCGAAGAGCCAACAACATGTATAGCTACTACTAATATTATTACTGTTGTAACTGTTCTACCATCATTACACGATCGGTAGCGGCCTTTTATTGTATTGTTATTGTGTATTAGAATCATAATGAAAATAATCAGGAATACAAGAAAAATAAATAAGTAAGACGGTAGTTCGATTTATACTGGTTTGGCCTGAGGAATCTGAAAACATGGAATGGAAACGTCGGAGGGGACCTTTGCCATGGAGTGGGACAGTTGCATTTCTACTACTTGCTTGCATATACTGAAGATCTTGTGATAAAAACATAGGAATCAGCTATAGATTCCATAGAATTATCCTCTATTGGGTGCCAAATTATTACATTTGACTCAAAAGATGAATAAAACAATGAACGTACTATAAAAAACACTCACGAAAACCCAATAAAGCGCCGTTCACATTCACAAAACACTAACTTTATCAGACAGTGAGTTACGTTCCTAAAATGTGCCTCCGTCCAGAATAAAAACATAAAATACAAACTAACAGAATCGCCTTAAGGTGGAAGCTCCAGGGTAGCCCGCAAAATTCAAATATTTTTATGTTTTTTGCAATTTGCCGGTCAGTGTGAAGCTGTATGTTGAACAAAATACAGTTCGCGATCGTAAAGAGGATTTATCTAAAGGATTATAACCATTTGATTCATCAATATAACCCTCTAAGTTCATAGAACTCGATTGAATGTTATTTCGTGAAAAAGTCATTTAATCGAGTTGTATGAACTTGGAGGGTTATATTGATAATTGAAATCGGTATAATTCTTTAGATAAATATGCGTTACGGCCGCGAATCGTATTTCGTTCAACATACAGCTTCACACTGACCGGCAAATTCCAAAAACATAAAAATATTTGAATTTCGTGGGCTACCCTGGCGCTTCCACCTTAAGGTTTCCCTCACCAAGAGCATTCACCTGTAATGTAACATTCCTGAGAGCCAATTTGATCTTTTTTAAGCAACATTCGCATGCGCATCGCCAACACAATCTGTCAAAAAATTTCTAGAATTGGTTCCCAGAATCGATTTTAACCATTACATTACAATACTGCTTTCCTGACTGATGAACCCTGCTCGCTGGTTGCTCAAACAGGGCTACAGGCAAATGCTCAAAATCTATTTAAAAAATAAATTTCGAGCTTGTCGCCGAATCAATTGTTTCACAATGTATGACAAAGCGGTAGGTTCTCCTCAGTCACTAATGTGCAGCTCGAGTTTGTAACGTTACATTAATACAGGTGAATATTCCCAGTGAGGGTGCACCCTTAAACATAAAATACAAACTAACATACATAATTGCCTCAAGTATTCCTCCGTTTATCTAGTGAAACGAACGATGCTGTTAAAATCTATTAGCCGGAAAAAAAATAAGGGCAAATAAGAAAGTAACGCAAAGAGATATACTTTTGAAAGTTCATAGCATTTTGTAAAGGGCAATTAAAGGAATTGGGGTGAATTTATTAGTTAAATATTGTAATATTTTTTATGCAAAGGAGTGGTATTTTAATGCAGATGTACCAACAATAGATGATAATTATGTGAGTTGTCTAGTTCTAGAAACATTTTACACCCATTCCTTGATTGGCTCAAAGTGTCGAACTGAATTAGCACGCCCGCTTTTGTTTATCGTCAATCGAAACTTTCTTGGTTCAGAGAAAACGACAAAATGAATAATCCATACTGAGTTAATATTATTAGTGCCTCCGAGTCCTCTGTCTGATTTTAGTATATTCTTTTTACGTCTTAACTTGGAATATGACCGGGATAAAACTTAAATATTTTTTTATCGTATGAATGCTCCTTGGATGTTTCCAACATTCACTCAAGCAAAGCTGTGGGCAGAAGCTAGATCATAGATTGAATATACATGCTTTATTGTACGCCAAAAATAGTTACTATCATCTGAGCACAACTGAGCCTAGTAATCGTTATATCCTCCTGACTACATAAGTTCTAGATAAGACCTGAGACCAAAATACTCCGTACAAGACACCACTAAACATTATCTTTTCTTGCCTCCTCATTCAAGAAAATAACACTTTCCTCTCGTGACCCATATCACACAAACGGCGATAAGTACGTAATTATGACCGCATTTCTATGGCGACACAAATTGGACCTCTGAATGAAACGCGTACCTAAGTGTATTAGCACTGTGTAGGTGTTTCGCCACTCGTGCATTGGTCCACCTTTGGTCAAGTTACGTTTGTTCACTTAATTTTTGGTTTGCGAGTGGGGAATTCAATTAGTTGCCTCCTGTGAGTTGGGTTACTGTATGGAAATAGTTTGAGTTTTATAATTATTTGTTACAACATATTTTTGCTAACTCATATGTCACTTTGACACAATAACCAAAAATCTAAACATCTTCATAATTGTTTGCTGTTATCCCAATTTATGTGAAATCGATGTAACATGTTTTTTTTTACTTTTGATAGGCACGCGTTTGACAACTATCTCACCTGATGGCAAGCGATGATGCGATCTAAGATGGAGCACGCTTGCCTAGAAGTAACCTATTCACTCTTGACTTAAAATACTCCCAGGTTGTAGCTATCAGGAAACAGACTCCGGTAGAGAATTCCACTCCTTTGCTGTACGCACTATGAATGCTATTCGCATATATCTGTTAGTCTCACGTTTATGTCGGGTTTTCACTCATAAAAATAGCGATAGACGAAAAAGGTGTTCCTTTATTAATTGCACCAGGCGTGGCAGGGCGGGAGTCGTAAACAAGTACTAAGTTCACATCTACAGGTCACCAAGTTTAGACAAGCTCAGATCTACTTTCCAGATACACGCTGACCTCTGCAAATCTACCTTCTGTATCTCATTATGCAGGTCTGTCGAACCCAAGATTAAACCCTGTACATACATACCTGTAGGTGTATGCATACAGGTGCAAGGTGCAGCTGATGTCGATTATCCCCGATCGCCTGTACTAACTGTCGTATGCTTTGACGCTCACTGCCGCCATTGTAAGTCGGCAGAGGTGTCCAAAGTTGTGCGTTGTGTTTTATTATTTTTCCCTCGACTAGGAAATGCGCTCTTAGTGCTCCCCAACGCTCCCCAAGGAAGTACTTGCCAAATTTCAGCTTTCTGCGACCAGTCATTTCGGCTGAACGTTGTCTGTCAGTAAAGGTGGAATTTTATATTTGTTAGGATTGAAAGATTTATACAATTGGATGGTCACATGCAGGGTTGCTAAGATCCTAAGGAGTCTAGTCGAGGAGGTTTAAGACAGTGTTTTTGGGCTTGATATGAGGAAATATATTTACTTATATATTTTAACTATATGTGCAGCAGTGGTACATAAACAAACTGGGCTTAATGCAAAATACCTTCTTTACCAGTCAGCCTTTGGGTTAAAAAAGCAATATCTACAGCCGATTATAGTCTGTGTTACTTTGAACTTCATGGAGGACACAAATTTATTTATTAAATAATAGCTTTTCAAGGACAAAAAGCAGTATGGTGAACTTTTCTCTTACACGTTCAAACTGACGCAAAAGCCTACTTCTTAATTAAATACGTACAGTTTGACGTATAAAATCACCAGCGAATGCAAACACAAAACGTTTTGATGTTACAATAATCCCCACTTCTTAGTTGTCGAGTTGATGGCATTACTTAATGCCATCAACTCGACAACTAAGAAGTACAAAGGTACAAACTTATATAAAAATAGATTTTCGACAAAGTATCTATAAAACAAACTATCTATCTTCCTACGTTACTGAGTAAAACAAACATCTCCAAGTTATCCATACGTTACATAAAGGATAACTTAGACCTAACTTAAAAGCTCCAAGTTAAGTTTATAACGACGAGTCAAAGGAGCGCGACACCTTAACATAATGTCACTTAACTGACTCAATGAACCACTTTTAGGAGTTACTCGTATATGATCATTTTGTAAGTTAACTTGAAATTGTACTGAGAGGTTAAGCTGAATGTCTCGATCATAGAATCCGTCGCTGGTACTTAGCTGCGATTGGTTAGACGAGAAACATTTCATACCCGTCCCATAATTCAATGATGCATTTGTAGATTCTCGGGCCCTGATTTTGATGAAAACTAAAACTGCATGACTTGTTTTTTTAAACTGAAATAATATTATTTCCTTCTGTTTACCATAAATGATATTACTTCCCAGAATTTGATCCTTATTAGCTACACTATTGGATGGTGTAAAAATAAAGGGTAACAACAATATGATCTCATATTCTGTTACAAAAACCTCAAGCACAACATTTGAGCACCGCTGTCCTCTGCTATCTGGTCCGTATAATCCAGTATTGTGCGATCGTCTCAATATACATAATAGCCGTCTGCCCGGCTAGATATACACCGCAGCGTGTCCATACTAATTCAGAACGGTATGGACGTTACTGGGTACATGTTCAACGGCGTTAGTGGATTTAGGTAAGGAGTCAAGATATACTTAAGAGCTTCGGATAGAGAGATCAGACTTATAATTGCCCTCTCTTTTACTCTACACTCTTCACTGCATATTATAAAACAAAGTCCTCCGCCGCATCTGTCTGTCTGTCTGTTCGCGAAAAAACTGAAAAACTACAACCGGATTTTCATGCTGTTTTCACTAATGGATAGATAGACTGGTTCTCGAGGAAGGTTTTAGTATATAATTTGTCAAGCAGGCGAAGACGCGGGCATCAGCTAGTTTTAGATATTGGTATCTTTTGCACATGCTTATCAAGTTTTATTAAAATCGCATCTTTCAGTTCCACGAATAAGGCCTTGTACGTTTGTATCAAACACAGTGAGAAGTCCATGAATCAAAAGAACAATAGAATTATTTACAAAAATTAAAAATATCCCACAAAATTTAAGTTTATACCATTGGCTTTTCAACATCTGCAACTTTCTGTACGAATGAACACTTTAAAAATTTGGCAGTAATTCTTCTTGCAAACTTTTCAGATGGGCAAATTTTTTAACCCTGACCAGTCATAGGTAAATTTGACCAGTATTATCTGTTTATGTATATCTAAGTGCCAGTCTGTGGCATCTTAGCTTGGAAACGTACGAAACGATTTCATTTTTTTTTTTTGTTGAAACAATTTTAGTTTAGGGTGATTTTTTATATTGAGTAATCGGCTTGCTCTTGACTTTGATCACGACTGATGGAGCGCGATGGACGCCGTCTATGATGTCGCAAGCGTGCCCAGAAGATGCGTTCATTCATACTTTGAAGGCGAAATTCTACAATATTCAGATAATTTCGAACTACAGGCAAAATAAAGATGTTTCTACTTATACCTGACTGTTAAAAAACGGCCCTTAATCTTTGACCCATTTAAAGATAAAAAGTGGACAGCTTTAGGTATGAGTACTCTTTGACACACAACAACAAACCACCCGCTATCTCGCAGTCACAAACCAACCATTGTGCTCACATAACGGTCTCTGTCGGCACAGATAGTGCGGCGTGTCGCACTAATTATAACAGAGGGGATATTATTAGTGATGGCTGTAGTGCTGTAGCTGTACCTATGCTTAGCACCTGTTGATGTTACAGATTACGTTGATGTCATCGGGCTAGTGTCAACGTTTAGTGATGATCGTGATGCGATCTCTTGCGTTGTACGTAACATTTTATACACGGTGCCATTTTAGTCGTCTTAAGGCGGCTTACTTTGTGTACCCGATATAAACTACCTCTAGGTGTTTATTTGTTTTTCAAATTAATAATTATGAGAATAGTACAATAAAAATAAACAATGCATTAGAATTATGAAACACTGTTAATAATGTTTACAAATCAGAACTAAGTCACCGTTCCATTCCGAGCCTCGGAAATTTATCTTACATACTTTCTACATTTTATAAGTGCCCATGTGAAAAGAAATACTTTAAAATATATTGTATACTCAATATCTTTATTGCTTTCCACAGTCTTAGTTGATAAAACAACAATTTTAACATTTTTTTAAACTAAAAATGTGAACGGTGAACAAATATACAGAACTTTTTTCAAAAAAAGTTTTTTCTACGTATTTTGACACCGACTTCCGAAATTAAAGTTATTTTTTACTTTGTAGTGTTTTTTTTTGGAAGTCGGTTCTATTTTTTTGTCGGTTTATTTTTCACTTTTTAGTAGTACCCCATACCTAACAACACCACTGCAAAATCGCAGAAAAGCAAAATACGCAATTTCGATTACTTGGATGACATAAAACTATCATCCAAGTAGACGTATTCCAGCTATTTCGATTTAAAATCCAAAGTTCGTAACAGATTTTCATAAAATTTAAATGGGACCAATCTGCAAGTATATCCTTTCAGATAAAACGAGAATTTTTCAAATCGGTTCATAAATGTCGGAGTTATGAGGTAACAAACAAAAAAAAAACATACAACCGAATTGAGAAACCTCCTCCTTTTTGGGAAGTCGGTTAAAAAGTAGGAAGGATTGTAAATTTCACCACCTTGGTATTGGCTCACAGTGTCTTGTCTTGTACTAACCTCACTCTAACCTATACCTTAATTTTTTAGTTTTTAGGGTTCCGTACCTCAAAAGGTAAAAACGGAACCCTTATAGGATCACTTTGTTGTCCGTCTGTCTGTCTGTCTGTCTGTCTGTCTGTCTGTCTGTCAAGACCTTTTTTCTCAGGAACGCGTGGAGGTATCAAGCTGAAATTCATATCAAATACTCAAGTCTATGGTCTCTTGGAGCTGTGAAAAAATCAAACTTCTAAGTCAACGCGATCAAAAGATACTCCCGTTTATGCCGCAAATTTTCGACACTCGCAAGGGAATCAAAACCTACAGGGTACTTCCCGTGAACTCAGAATCTTGAAATTTGGTACGAAGCAACGTCTTATAACACAGATAAAGGAAAAATTGCGAAAAGCATAAATTTTTAGTTACATCATATAATAAAAATATTTTTAATAATTTTAAACTTATTACCCCTTTACTCATGAACGCGTAGTGGTATTATATTGAAATTCTTAACAAATACTCAAGTCTATAATATCTTTAAGCTGTAACAAAATCAAACTTCTACGTCAACGCAATCAAAAGATACAGCAATTAAAGCCGCATATTTTGAAACTCGCAACTACTCGCAAGGGAATCAAAACCTAAAGGATACTTCCAGACGACCTGGAATCTTGAAATTTGGCATGAAGCAACGTTATAAAGTACACATATAGGAAAAATTCCGAAAATCTTAAATTTTTAGTTACATCACATAGTATATTTTTTTTAATAATCATAAACTTACTAGCTGACCCAGCAAACGTTGTTCAGCGATTAAAAAAAAAAAACAGATGTTGGCCGATTCTCAGACCTACCCGATATCTTCTCTTCTTAAAGAGATGAAGATTTTTCCGAACATACATAATGTTTTCATATATGTATTGACAAGGTACCGTCAGCTTTCCACATTGTTATGTTATGGATTTCATTTAGCAATAAAATTACCATAACTTTTACTTATATACCTACAGGTTTGTACGGAACCCTCGGTGCGCGAGTCTGACTCGCACTTGGCCGGTTTTTTTTAGGATGGGAAAACATCAAATGACTCCTTCCACTCTGGGCCGAGCGAGTGTCAGACTCAATATAACCCATCCGTGTTCCTCCTAATGTCTTTTGCATTTCAGGGCCGCGGTAACTCTTTCCAACAAATTCCGCGACTGTTTGGCATGTCTTCGCATATCAAAATGTGTTATTAAACACGATGATAGTAACGCTTTTTCAAAGAATTATTCAATTCATTTAAGATTTCTTCAATAGCAAAACCTCACCTAACTTAGTCAATTAAGAACCTTTGAAGTCGACCCGACATTTATAAAAGACAGTGATATACTCGTGTTAAAGATCTACGGGACTAAGACCCGGATCCTCATTATAACTAGGGTCACAATATTATAGTGTTTTAGGGATCCGCTCATTTACACGGAGAGTGTTATCCCTTTTGGTTATTAGTTTGTAAGTTAACTATAAAAAGAGCGTCAATTTACATTTCAGGAGCTTTATGCATATTGCATTTGCAGGTAAGATGAAAGACCATTATTTAACCTGTATATGGTATTACCAGTGGTAATTTATGTTAAAAATTGCTGTCCATGTACCTAAATGAATTAGTTTTTTTTAAATTTTGTCGAGTAGTTTTTGTTTCTATAACGGTTATACAGACAGACAGACCGACAGACAAAAATTTTACTGATTGCATTTTTGGCATCAGTATTGATCCCTAATCACCCCCTGATAGTTATTTTGGAAATATATTTCATGTACAGAATTGACCTCTCTACAGATTTATTATAAGTATAGGTTATTGGCCGGTTTTTAAAATATGACCACATGTCTCTATTCTCTGTATACTTTTTCTTTTTTTTTAAGTTTCTTGTGTGTACATAAATAAATAAATAAACCTTTATTTGCAATATGCCTATAGCTACTTCAGTGAAGATTGACACTCTGGATAGACTTTCTTAAAACTGAAATGAGATTGAAAAGTAAGTATTCGTAAAGTATAAGACCTAGTTAGTAGTCACACGCATTCACAAGGTTTCTTTGAAACCTGTAAGACTTCCATATTTGTATTTGCTTACTTACTATTAATCACGAGTTGTTTTTTAGGGTTCCGTACCCAAAGGGTAACCAACGAAACCGTATTACTAAGCTTCCGCTGTCCGTCAGTCCGTCCGTCTATCTGTCTGTCAGCGGGCTGTATCTCAAGAACCGTAGGTAATAGGTAGACAGTTGAAATTTTCACAGATTGTGTTTTTCTATTGCCGCTGTAACAACAAATAATTAAGGTTTATAGTGCGGAACCCTTAGTGTGCGAGACCGACTTGTTTTTCTAATTGTAATCTTTGAAGCTTTATAGCTTCATCGCTGATAAAGGTACTTAAAAAGTAACTTTATGCTTGTTTACTAGAGCTACAAAGCATTACATTTTGCCAATTAAAAATCCAATGTATTTTCCCTATTCTACTTCCTATATATATACCTACCTACCTTCCTAGCTGTAGGTACTTGCGCATTAAACAGAAAACAAAATTCGTAGGCATTTATCTATGTAACTAAAATGAGTACTATTTAGGTTTGAAAACTCGTATTTTTATTTTATCTTTGAGAATTCCGAAGAGCCTGAACGAAACGTTTCAATAACTCCACAGGTTAAAGCAAATATTGCCTCAGTTAGATTGAAAAACAGCAGTTTCTAAGCAGTGTTTTATGTATTGCTTCGTTTCTGTGATATAAAATAAAATAACTTTTTAACTATAAAATATATCAGACTTATAACACTAAAAATCATGAAGCGAAGACCAAACTTCCACTACCAACATAGAACGTGAAACATTACCTTAAATCCCGTGCGACTATTATTTGTAAAAATATTTACATTACAACACCAAGAGCTCAGTTTTATAATTTAAAAATGAATTTAAAAAAAATCATTGAAACTCTCGCCCCATAACGAGATAACTTCGCAACTATACCTATATGAAAACTAACTAAGTGAATTAGCCGAAGGGGGTGAAACGAGTAAAACTGGGGGGTTGAGATGGGGTGAAAGGGGGCGAAACGACATAAAGTTTCGCTATCACGGTATCGCGGTAATAGACTCAGATTATGGTAATAGTTCGGTATTAATGTTTGGTGAAGCTTATGGTATTTGATGTCGGTAATAGTAGATGTGACTGAAAATTGGTCACTCCAATTAGTAAAACTGTAAATGTTTACTTAAAAGAAATTATTAAAGAAATTTCGCCTAAACCGTGAACGAAAACGGATTTTCATAATTTTGAAGCAATATTCCAATAAAAGTTACTACGTAGGCGTAGATAGGTTTTACCTGTCACTTTTCGGGCCTAGAATATTTTCTGAAGATTCTAAAAAATTCAATAAGGAGATCCGAGTTAGTGCCTGTCATCCCAATTGAAGTTATTTCAATAGAAAATGTTCGACAGCCAATGGGGGCGAAATCTGAAGAGGGGTAAAATAGGTACAGGTGCTTTTTATATTGTAGTAAAAAAGGGAAAATTATACATTTTCCCTTTTTTGCCTCGAGGCTTGTCAGTTCGTTAGAGAATTTGGACGAAATGGAAGTTTGTAAAAATGAAAACTACAGGGTGGCGCAATAGAACGTGCATATTGCATCATTTTTTTTTGCGGGGTAGAAGGGGCGTGGGCGAGGGGAGACCGATATCGTTGGGTAGCGCGGTTCATGAAGTTTTAGTCACTATGAGTCACTTCGACGGGAAGCGTCGCGCATTTTGCGTGCGCGCATTTTACGAAAACTCTCGTTCGTACGTAGTTGTCAGGCGACTATTTTGTTCTGAGTATGGTGTACGGCAAATTAGGGAGGCTCCGAGTGCTAATTTAATTAAAATCTGGATAAAGCGGTTTGAAGAGACTGGATCGACGTTTAAACCACACGCAAAAGGTCGTCCACGCACATCTAGGACCGAAGACAATATTGAGAGTGTTAAGCAGTCGGTACGAGAAGATCCACAAATGTCTACTCGCAAGAGATCGTCTGTCCTAAACATATCGCGACGAAGTTTGCAACGAATTTTAAACTTGGATCTTAAATTGCATCCATACAAGCTGCAAATAACTCAAGAATTGAAAGACTCTGACTTCATAGCACGGCTCACATTTGCTAATGAAATGCTCAATCGGTTTTCAAATTTTGAAAACATCCTTTTCTCTGATGAGGCACATTTTCATATGAATGGGTTCGTAAACCGCCAAAATTGTCGTTATTGGAATAGTGAGAATCCCAGACTCAAACATCAAAAACCGTTACATAGCCCTAAAGTGACAGTTTGGGCCGCAATCTCTGCCAAAGGAATAATTGGTCCTTATTTTTTTGAAAACGCACGGGGGCAAAACATCACTGTTAATACCGAACGCTATGTTGCGATGTTGGAAGGTTTTTTGGCCCCAGAACTTGAAAATTCAAGAATAAAGAACTCTAGGACTTGGTTCCAACAAGACGGAGCTACCAGTCACACATCAAATGACTCCATGGCGGTTGTGAAGCAGATGTTCCCTGGCAAACTGATTTCGAAAAGAGGTGATATCCCATGGCCTCCGCGCAGTCCAGACTTGACGCCTCCTGACTTTTTTTTGTGGGGATACCTCAAACACAAAGTCTACACCAATAATCCGAGAAACATCAGTCAGCTCAAGGAGAATATTCGTGGTGAAATGGCAGCAATCACACCAGCACTACTTAAGAAAGTTTTCGGTAATTTCCGTTTGCGGTTAGAGGAGTGCCAACGTAGAGAGGGTCATCATTTAGATGATGTTATTTTTAAAAAATAAACTTCAGTTATCACTTAATAATTGCTTAGTTTTATTTTAACTATACCTTTTGTATTTATTTTTTAATAATTATTTTAAAAATGCACGTTCTATTGCGCCACCCTGTATAATATCAATCTTACAACAAAAATAAAATCGTATCATCTGTCGGCTAGCGCTTCAGCAAAAAAAAATAATTGCGGACATAATGGCGCAAAAATCCATTTTAGTTTTATGATAGTACCCAGTGTCACTCGCACAATCAAGAGGAATGTAACGACACCTTTCAAGCTATACTCTATAATTATGGCTAAAGTGCCACAGAAATATACATTCATACATACACTTGAAAAACATCTCTTTCTGGCGCAGTCAGGCAAAAAACCTTGCCAAAAATAAAGATTCCGATTTTCATAAAATATTTGTAACCAGAACCCGTTTCAGCTTACAAAGAAGCACAGTTTGCATCATAAGATAAAAATAGCAAAAACGGAGACAGAACTCAAATGACAGCTCAACTCAAGGGTGAAGAACCCAACTATCGTCCGCGAATAATATTTTCTCACAATTTGTCATCGCTCCGCCCAGAATGACTTTAATCAAATTAAGTTTTTCTTGTACCGTTTTATTTTCTGCTTTCTAAGTGGAAGATTTATTTCTTTGTTGAAAGAAAATATGAAGCAATGGGTGTTGGGTTATTTCTAGACAATAGAAACTACCGTACTATTCCAATTGCGAAACTGAGTTTTTCTGTCTGCCCTGCCTCGTTGCCTATATGGTACAATTTTAAGCAAAAAGTACAGCTAAACCAATTTGAGCGAACGAAAATTTGGATGAACAGTAACTACACGACGGACAGAAATTGCAAGTCTAGATTAGCGAAATTGCGGACATTGTTCTCATTATTTCCATTATCACAATCCTAAAATAGAGTTTTCTTACTAAAGAAATAAGGTCGATTGTCGATTAGGCAGACGGTTTCAACTCTCACATAGATACGACAAAATTATCTCATATCAATTCATTGACACTCTAAAAGACCCAAATGTTTTCTGAGCCAATAATACCACGGTCACTCCGTACAAAGCAAAACTACATAAAAGGAAAATTTCTAGTGGTATTTCAAAAGGACCTCTTCCAGTAATACACAGCTGCTCCCTTATCCTTAAAACTAATTGTACGAAAACTGAATTCAAATACTAAATGCCGTTATACATATACGAGTTCCAATAATCGCATACTTTTGTTTCATAAGAAGTTCTAAGCCTACGGTTAGCCGCGGGGGCGGTCAACCGCGCGGTTCTAATTTAATACACGGTGTATCTGACATCGACGCACAAACGATTTCCATGGGTCCAGGGCATGATTCTGGACACCCCAGAGTTGGAATTTTTCATCGGCTTTTTTCTCATTTTTCCAGTTTTTTCAAGAGTTTTTTTTACTTTAGACTACTCATAATCGTTATTCTGACCTAACGCAATGAGATTTTTAATAAAAAAATAATTAATTAACTAGTTTCACTAAAAAGAGCAATGTAAATAAAACCACAAATAGGTATCAGCTCAGCTGTGCTAAAGTACAAACGAAAGGTCAACGCAATGCATAGTAGCTGCCCACACACTAACAAGTATGCATGTGTGTCACGCGTGTATGATTTGTTAAAAGCATGCCGCCTAAGACTGCATTCCAAAGAAAATGAAACGTATCACAGCAAAACGAAGTAGCCGATTTCCAACATTAACGTAATAGATTAAGGTTGAAAATCGGTTACTTTGTTTTGTGTCGATAAAACCCATTTTCATATTGCGGCGGCAACACGTAGCGCGCGCTCTTTGACCTTTACCGACGAAACCGACGGACGCCAGAGCCGTATTTGGGCGCAACCGGTAAAACGCTTTTTAATAAGCGTTTATGTGGAGTCACGATGATATCCGACCGAGAAAATAATCTTTTTTTTTTCTTACTATTAATAATTGCGTAAAACCATAATAATGCTTTGTTTTCTGTTTCCTTCTTCTTATGTTCTGATAAAATGTTTGTACATAAATTGTTAAATAAATAAATAAGTTAAAATAAGTAATGTTATGCTTATTACAATTGGATCTTGCTATACCCATTGTACGCTTTGATACAATTAATGTGACAGAATTTTAAATACGGCATCAACACGGGTGTTGAAACTTAATCATGACGATTGATGACCTTAATTTGTTTCTGTTTGGTTTTAAAAAAAAGTTCAGTTTTACAATACCAAAATTATTCGATAAAAAAACATTAATAAATTAAAAGCAAAAAAATGAATTTTCATACTATTATCATCGCAAGCCCGGCCCTGGCACTGTAGGTCCAATGTAGGTATCTGTCGGCGACCTCAAAGGATAGATCGAAAGAACATTTTTAATGAAATAATGATGGATTTTTGTCAGTTCCTTGTTGACGCTGATCGCGAACGAGTGCATTTTTTTTGTAAAAATCGGTTTTCGAAACGTTAGAGAAGACAAATTTTGGTTTCTTTCTGTGAACTTGCGTGTTTTTGTGTGTCTTTGTGTTTCATTGAAAAATGTCATCTGGACTTAATGAGAACTTCAGTGCCCAAGAATACGGTAACATGCTGATGATGTGACGCTGCCTTAGGTACCGAATCATTCGGGAATCGGTGGATTGGGAGATTCGGCCGGGAGCCATGGCCAGCTCGCTCACCAGACTTGACCCCATTAGGTTTTTTTCTTTGGGGTTATGTCAAGGACAAGGTGTTTGTGTCAGCAGAGTGCGATTCCGCAGCCGAGAAGCGGAATTGCATAGTGAATGTGTTTGCGTCGCTGTGTGAGGAGTGTGCTCAGGCCTCAGCGTCAGGACCCAACGTTTCTGCCCCGTGTCCACGCTGAAACTCTGCGCCGCGCTCAGTGCTGGCGCCGGCCACTTCGATTCTTCGAACCCTATCTGATTAGGGGTGAGCGAGCCTAAGGTGAGTTCTAGGTAGTTACTCGTTAATACCTACTGCAAGCTTCTTTTTAGGATTCCGTACCCGAAGAGTAGGTAACCAATGGAACCTTATTACTAAGCCTCTGCTGTTCGGCCGCCGCGGCCGGTCCGTCTGTCTGTTAGTGGGCTGTATCTCAGGCATGGTATTTCTAACAAATAAAAAATAAAATTTACAGAGAGCTCCATTGGAAAGCTCGCATACAAGAAACGTGTTTTTTGTTTATGGTTATGGTACGGAACCCTTTGTGTGAGAGTCTAACTCGCACATCGCCGGCTTTGTTATCAATCCTTATCGGAGTCGTGTTCGTGATTATAAGAGACTAAGCAAGTCTCCTTAACTTCTGCATAATCATGTTAGTAGGTAGGTATTTTTGAGTGATTAAAATTATTTTATGTGATATTATTGCCGTCGGCGAAGGGTGATATTCGTAGGTATTTGGGTACATTCAAACTCAAAGAGAGTTAGGTAGTTCATTAGCTAGCTGCGTTACCGGATCTCGATGTACTTACAAGCTTATTTTTTGTAATCAATCTTTATCGGAGTCGTGATTTTAAAAGACTAAGCTTATGGCTCCTTCTTTTCTCTTAAGCTCTTCAAAAACAAGTTCTTAAGCATGTTTAAGAAGGATGTAATGCAGTGTTCCATTCAAGGTGACCTTGCTAGTTGCCATCCATTTAGACGATACCCAGATGCAATCCAAATTCAAACACATTTCGCTGATAGAAACATAGCTCAAGGTCAGCTTTTTTCTCTAACATTCTGCATAAACATGTTCCTACCATCAGCAGGTAGGCACCGTAGTTATTTCTCAGTGAATAAGTAATTTCATGTGGCGATTCGCTCGTAGTTACCTACATACACACATACGCGCGCGGTGCGGCGCGGCGCGTCGCCGCGGCGGCGTCGCAGACCATGTACGTTTGTGTGCAAGACGTGAAGTAGGTATGTATTGCGTGCAACGCTCTCACGCGTTTGTATCGCGTTGTTCACAATACATTGCGCGCTCGAAAATGACAATTTCTGTAACCGTTCATTAGCGAGATTAATGACTTCCACAATTTGGTTAGTGGCATGAGATGTAGCCTTTTCCCGAAGTTTGCGTTACGATGTCAAATACGCCCTGTATAACTAATAATAAAAAAATAACTATTTTGTATATTTTTAAATGTTTTTTTAAGATATATTTAAAAATGTAAATTGTATGTATATACAAATGAATAAACGGAAAAAAAAAATTTTTTTTTTTTTAAATAAATCATTTCATGTTTGTTTATTTTTTTACTTTGTTGTTTATCTTACTGTGCATGCTGTGTATCCCGTAAGTGAAGGAGTACACCTACTAAGTACTTATTTAAGTGTTTTTAGGTGTCAGGTGTTGTGTATATCCTTTGTTGGAGATCCTACATAAATAAATATGCAACCACTTATCATCTAACAGCGTTTAAGTGCTTACAATCACGAGCGGTTGCATAGTAAACTGGAAAAGCGGCCAGTCGCTAGTGCGTAGGAGGGCGTATTATTGATGTATATCACTATGACATGCAAGCTACTTGCATACTTTCGTGCAAGTTACAGGCGTGATTACTGCCCTAGAGGTATGAATGACACAGAGTCTCTGTGTCATTCATACCTCTGTTACGACAAAGAGTACCTATGAATAACACACACGATAAGTCAAAAGCTCTATCAGATAAGTAATCGGACGTCCCCGGGATAAGCCACCATCGCTTCACGTCGTCGATAGTGCTGTCCGATATCCCGGGACTCAAGATTCTCGACGGTCATTATTTTGGAAGCGATAAATCGTTGTGGAGATAAATCAGTTTGGAAGGTGACGAAAACTATAACATAAGATATTGCCTAAAATTACTCCTTCTCTAGGGGTATTTTATATGTATTTATTTATTTATTTAAACTTTATGTACAACAGTGTTACATGGGCGGACTTAATGCAACAATGCATTCTCTACCAGTCAACCTTTGGGTTAAAAAGACTACATTGTGGTAGGTGTACAACAACAAACAATAAAAAACACAAACATTTAAATTGAATCTTTTCAATACAATACATTACACAAATAATATAATAACATATATACTAATAACATACATATATACATATGCTAAAATAATAAACTAATAAATATGATGTTTTACAATATTTTTCTGACTAAGAGAACTTACAATAATTATGACGAGACCAAACTACGAATGACAGGCTTTTAAGTAGTGTTTTCGGAGTTTAACCTTAAAAGAAAATTTTGACTCAGACTTCTTGATGTCAAGGGGTAGCATATTCCAGAGTTTAATGGTGGAAATAGCGTAGGAGTTAGACAAGAACCCAGTGCGGTGAGGAGGAATATGAAGAATTAAGTTTTTGGACGCTCGGAGGTTAAGACTATGAGAACTGCCCAACACTTTAAAATATTGCTTTAGATAATCAATCAATCAATTTATAACACCAAAATAAAACCCAAAGACACTAATATGACCTAAAATGTAGATGTACTTTTAAGTCCGCGATTATTATTTTTTTCCGTTCGTTCTAACCGGGAAGGAATTTATGTAGCAATTTAATTTTTATAGACCCTCAAGTACACTTCTATAATAGCGTTTTTTATTTTCATTCAAACAAGCTCATGAAGGGTCTCAAGATGTAGGTAACTGGTTAAACATGGTCAATATAATCAGCCCATAATATTGTCACAGCTGGGACGCAGGCCGAGGGGCCTCATATTTTTCAGTTACTGGGTTGTAGAGGTCAGATGAGCAATCTCTCCATGCAGACTCCGTAAGATTGTAATAAATCTTGATTTCATTATAATTTCTCGACATATTATGAAAAAATCGTTTTGTATATAATAATATATCCCATCCAAATTCAATAACTTCCAATACGTACGTGTCTTATTTAGAAAAAATAGTTTACAATCTTACACGATATTTTAAATTCTTACGGCATTTGCAAATTTCCGTTAACATAGGCAATAAGCTAAGAGGGAGTGCTGACCCAGTACAATTCTGTCTAAAATCGTCAGCATATAAAGATAATAGCCAAAACAGGCGTCCATAAGACAACGACAAGCCCCAGCATCTTCAACATTATCCCATATACATATAAAAATAAACAGCTATCCCGAGCTGGTGATTACGGGCACGTTACCTACAAATGTTCCTCCTCGCGATTAACGCCCGAAACGATGTGCCGCCGAGGAAGTTTCTTGGCAATTACCGAAAAGCCGTACGATTAAACCCCCGATACTTACTACGGTAACTTGGTATGAACTACACTACGGCAGACATGTGTTACGAACTCGATCATAAGAACTCTTGTCTGGTTCGACAAGTATCCTAACTAAATTATAAATGCGTGACGAATATACGCGAGCAAAGCCTTGGACAAAGCTATGATATTTTAAACTCGTATTATGTAAAGGTAAAATTGATTGTTTGTTGATGAATAAGTTGAATGATACCTACTACGAAAAAATCGCGACAAATGCAGCGGAATAGACCCGGGGAGCGATAATGTGAAAAAAAATACAACCAACTTCCAAAAAAAAACACTACAAAGTAAAAAATAACTTTAATTTCGGAAGTCGGTGTTTTTGTTAGTTTCGTCGTATTTTGACACCGACTTCCGAAATTATTTTTAGTTATTTTTTAATTTGTAGTTTTTTTTTTTTGAAAGTCGGTTTAGGTTAGTTTGTAAAAAGTTTTTTATTTTCCACTTTTTAGTGGTATCTACCCCATACCTAACAACACCACTGCAAAATCGCAGAAAGCAAAATACGCAATTTCGATTACTTGGATGACATAAAACCATCATCCAAGTAGACGAATTCCAGCTATTTCGATTTAAAATCCAAAGTTCATAACCGATTTGATAAAATTTAAATGAGACCAATCTGCAAGTATATCCTTTCAGATAAAACAAGAATTTTTCAAATCGGTTCATAATTGTCAGAATTATGAGCTAACAAAAAAAAAAAAAAACATACATCCGAATTGAGAACCTCCTCCTTTTTGGGAAGTCGGTTAAAAAGCTGGTAGGTAGTGAATACTATCATATTGCTATCCTTATCCTAAACTCTTCCTTCATACGTCTCTTTCCTTCATCCATAGCTGTCATCATCTATACATCCATAGCTAATCACTTAAAAGCAGTTCATCAATCTACATTTTATGTTGAAAATATTCTACACGATATGATAACAACATCGAAGAGACCTTTAGATACCTTCTACTTTACTAAATCCCTAAAACGAGTAACACCATTATTATCTAAATATTCTGCTATCACAATGGACTTTCTTAACCCATTTGCTTTCAGGACCACCAATACGTACCTACTTATCCACAAAATCGTCGAACCCACAAAATGTTGCCATCATAATCTCATTACCCGATAGCCGAGGCATCAAAGTATGAACATAATAATTTAACACTCGCTTACTACAAGCTCCTACAGATACGTCACAAGCCGGACTTCCGCCGTCCGGGATAAGCACACAGATAGTGTTGCGAAACGACTTCATCCCGGGAACTTTTATTTTAAAGTTAAACTTTCGAGTTGACTCGGAAATTCAAAGTAGATGTCAGAAGTTTTGTTATTTGTTACTGTTTGTATGCGATGTGATAGCCAATGCTGAAGAAGTTGCTATTTTTATTAACGTATACAATATATATCCAATAACTTGCTTGTACTCGATGTTTGTCTTAAAAAGTGACAGTATTTATTCGTTGACAGTGTAAACACTACACTTCTGGATTAATCTATCCAATGGCAGGCACACTTAAACTCAACAAAGCGCCTGAAATCAGAGTATCTGACGAAGGTGACAAAAGCAAACGTCAATTATCTTTTGGCTGCCTAATAGGCAGAAGTTTTTTACAAGGGGCAGTATGAACTGATATTTTCGGATAGTATTTTTGGTATTATAAACTAATATCTTGTGGGGCAACATAAAAAAGCTCTCGCAAGAAAGCATTGTATCAAAACAGTCCTTACACCACACTTGCTCAATTCGGGACTAATATACCAACATAAACACAAAATCAGATTCTGACTCCGTAAAATCCCACTACCAAAAACCCCAGGGTGTTATCCCATCACTAGTAAAGTATCGAATCTCAGCTTACATTAAGTACAAGCGTGCTTAATATTTAAGATGTCTGCTTATCTTTACCGCCGTGTTATCGGGAACTCCTTTTGCCTATAAAATGGATATTTTACGTAATGTGGTTTAGTTGAAAGCTATCGCACTTGCGAATATTTCGGGTGAAAATTTTGGGGAAATTTAGGTGAATAAGTTTGTTGCTTTTGTGTTGGTTTTCTGGTTGTGAAGGTATGTGAGAGGTCTTAGCAAACAGCGTCAGACAGCATTCAGTGTGTCTAACATATCGCTGAAATGGACCTTGTTAGTGCAACCGTGAGACACATATTTTTGCCATATAATAAGGTACTTTACCTTATTTTTAACCAACTTCAAAAAAAGCAGAAGGTTCTCAATCTGGTTGTTTTTTTTTTTCTATTTTTTACCTCCTAACTCAGAAAAAATATTTATTGTGTGAAAGGATATACTTTCCGATTGGTCCCATAGAAATTTCATCAAAACTGCGCGGCACTTTTTGAAGGGTTACTTTTTACCATTTTGGTTTGGAACCCCTGAAAAACATTAACTAACTATAGATGATTGGAAAATATTTGACACATCCGCGCGATGGGATTCGAGTGCAAGACATACAAAAATGTTGTATTTGATCTGTAAGCGCAATGTCACGTGGTCAATACCATATATTCTGAACTTTTGACTATCGAAACCGCTGATGGAATGCCACTTAATCAAGAAAATAAGTGTAGAAATCCGTCATTAGACATCATGAAAGCCTATTTTTAGAGGCCGCAAAGGGTGTATAGAAAACTTCAACAGCAAAAAACAAAATCTCTTTAAAAACCAAGCGAAACAATTCATTCAGAAACAAAAAGAATCTCATCAGTCAAATGCATTCGTGATACTAAACGTTGTCGATCGCAACTCGAATGGAAGCCGGCGAGATGAGTGTCTGTGGTCGACTGGAGGCTGAGTTACGGAGTATGGAGTTAATGAATTAACAATGTTCAGTATTTGTGAACTATTCTGTAGGATTCCTTCGTAGTATTTCATCATAGCTTTTTTTATAGCTACGAAAAGGACTAAGACTTCTTCGAAGTTAGCCATTGCTCCCGGCTGTCATTTGTATACCTTTGACAGTTGTTACGGATAGTCAAGATTCAGGATATATGAATATACAACCAGCCTCAGTGGAAAAGTGTCTGGAGGCTGGAGGTTAGATAGTAAGTCGATCCAAGTAAAATAATCAGCAGCAAAGGGAGCGAAGGGAGTGTCAGATTCTTACTTTTTAACCGACTTCCCAAAAAGGAGGAGGTTATCAATTCGGTTGTATATATTTTTTTTTTTTTGTTACCTCATAACTCCGACAATAAAATTATGAACCGATTTGAAAAATTCTTGTTTTATCTGAAAGGATATACTTGCAGATTGGTCCCATTTAAATTTTATGAAAATCGGTTACGAACTTTGGATTTTAAATCGAAATAGCTGGAATTCGTCTACTTAGATGATAGTTTTTTGTTATCCAAGTAATCGAAATTGCGTATTTTGGTTTTCTGCGATTTTGCACTGGTGTTTTTAGGTTTGGGGTACCACTAAAAAGTGAAAAATAAAAAACTTTATACAAAAAAATACAACCGACTTAAAAAAAAAAAACGCTGCAAAGTAAAAAATAACTTTAATTTCGGAAGTCGGTGTCAAAATACGAAGAAACTAACAAAAACACCGACTTCCGAAATTAAAGTTATTTTTTACTTTGTAGTGTTTTTTTTTTGAAGTCGGTTGTATTTTTTTGTAAAAAGTGTTTACCCTTTGCGATCCATGGCCGCGGTGAGTCTTTTGAACAAATTACACAACCCTGGCAGACTTAGCAGCTTACGTTTAGACTGGAAGCCAACCCTAACATATTTGGGAAAAGGCTATGAAGATTGCTTTTACGGCCAAGTCTTGTCATAACTTTAATATTCACAACTGTTCTTTATAAAATCCCATTGGATTTGGGAAGACCCCAGACACAGCAGTGAACATTTCGGTCTTTTATCGTTGATTTTCCGCAAAAACGTGGTTAAGTGAGAAATTCACTAAAAAAAACTAGAAAATAAAGTCTCCATTCCTGTCACTTACTCCGTGAACGGAAACAATGAACGGGCCGCAACGGTCCGCAACGGATCGCAACAAAAGGCGATAAACAGCGGGACGTTTGATTACTTAACACTACCACTACTACTGGAACGGAAAACGGTTCCGTATTTATACAGTGTTCGAAGTTGCCTTGAACTTTCACCGTCATAATACGACTATTTTATCATACTGTAACTAGTCTATAGACGACTTGTTGATACTTTAGTTTAGTGGTTTCACACATTGCAGTTGACGGCGGACGGTGCCTGGGTAGTCGATTTCGGTTATCGGTGTTGTCGTACTCCGGTATTATAATATACACGAATAAATTAATGTTAAAAAAACTTTTTAAAACAAGCTTTTGTTCATTTTGTACGGTCCCCCATATTTTGGATTTATGTGACGTTGTATTAGTTTTCGTGTTCCCTTTCATTTGATAGGTACCCCATACTCTGGTAGTGCAGAAAAAAAGTAACTAGTCCGCCATCTTGGATGATCCGCCATATTGGAATTAGAATAACGTCATATAACTAAGCATGCATTGTCATCCAAAATAAGCGTGTATACCAAATTTAAGCTCAATTAGTTGAAGATAACTGATTTAAAATTCAGTTGCAAGTTTCCACCGTTGCAGTTTTTCATGCGTTTAAATATATTCCAACTACCAATCCAACCACCCATAATTCCAGTATAAACAAGTTACACTCTCAATCTTAAATATCCGATGAAATACGTTGAAAATCACATCAACTGCAATGGCTTCCTAAAAAGCAATCTACCTCTATAGAATAACTACCGTCCGGTAAAAAAAGCGCCAAGGAAAGCAAATTGATAGAAAACACGGCACAACGGTGTGGAAGCCGACAAAATTTACAAAAGCCTTTCCCTGAACAAAATCTGTTTCAAAAACTCGTTTATAAAATAAACATTTTGCCTTTTTTTGGGATTCCGCGGATAAGTGTCGATTTTAATTTTTAAGGTACTTCTCCGTGTAAAATTCGTAGGAAAAATACAGAGGTTTATCCTAGCTGACTACCCTGAGAAGAAACACCGAAACAAACTTAGAGGTCAAAGTCCATACAATCGGACTGGTTTAGCCAAACACAGCTGCAAAAATATCATTTACTTGTCAGATTCTGATAGCTGTAAGAGTAGAAGGACAAAAGAAAGGGACGGAAGGAGTGAAAGATAATGTAGAAGGAGGATGAATACCGTGCTTACTTTTAAAGAATTGATGAAGAAATGTTAACGCAGTCTCCAATTAAACGGGGATGCGAGCTTGAGAACGATGGTGATTTGAATGAGGGAAAGGCAAACAAAGTTTGACCTAGTTGCATTTCAGCCGTAGAAAGGGGTAAAAAAAGCATAAAGGAAAATAAAAAAAAAATGTCACCACGCGTCACTTAGGGTAATTTGAATACTTCATTAAGCTCGTGCCAATACGACGGTAGAAGCGTGTCATTTGTTAACAGAACCCCAATTTTAATAGGTTCACTGTCCGCAAAGCAGACACAACAGTAAAACAATCAGCGCAGACCACATGTGGTCTGTTGGACTGTGAACCGGTTAAGACCAAATACGCTCTTGCCCGGTTTGCGAAAAAAAAAAACATGAAAGGGACTAACTGCCAAGGAGTGTTGAACATAAAAGGCTCAAGATCAAAACAAACAACTGCGGATCTCTAACTTCGGATCTGACGAGCAAAACAATGATGACTTCTAATTCAACTGGGAAAGGCAAACCAAGTTTGACCCAGTTGTAATTCACCTGTAAGGAAGGGTTTAAAAAGCAAAAAGTAAAATTCAATAATAATTTCGCCAGACGACAGTCACTGGGGTGTATTTGAATAGTTTACTTTTTAAATTTGACTCGTGCCTATACCACAGTACAAGCGTGTCGATTGTTAACAGAACCCCAATTTTAAGACCAGCGACGCACTTAACCGCTTTATGAAAAAAAAAAAAAAAACATGAAAGGGACCAACTGCCAACAAGTGTAGAACATAAAAGGCTCAAGATCAAAACAAACAAGCACGGGATAACTTCGGATCTCTCATTACGTTATGTTTTTACAAGTTTTGCTTTACAAATTAAGTGTTGTTCGCAAGAAATATGGGTCTGCGTTTGGCAGTTATTGTTTTACAAGCGAGTTTATTACTTTTAATATTGTGGGAGTTTGCGTGTATTTGGTATGTTTTCTTAATCTTTTTCTTTGAAATTCGTTGTCTTCAAAGTTCTAAGGAAGCTGGATAAGATACGAGTTTTTCCTGAGTTTTAAGGATTACATATTATTATACTCGAAGCCATACTACTAACGTAATCTGGGAATAATTTTCTTTAAAGCAACTGCGATTAGAGATGGGTTAAGACTCCGTTGATTGCTCATATTTAGGGATGGGATTAAACCCAGTAAACCGGGGGGCTAGAAAGCCACTTTAAGTGAATCATATTAGAATGATAATATTAATCACACAACAATCTCTCAAATTCTCTCAAATATCATTTTCATCTTTATCACTTACAAATTAGGTTCAAGGTTGTATGAAAAAAGTTGAGAGTGACGAGTAGCGTGATTTACTTTCTGATTCTGTCCCGCCGGTTTACGAGCCAGTTGTTGCATTTCCTCTAGTTGTAATTATTTCCCTGAGTTTCAGAGTTGAACCAGCTTCAACGTTTTCTCTGGTCTGTTACTAACCAAGGCTTCACAATCGAGAGTCTACAACAATTAACGTCACAGGTGCAATTACATAAACCATAGACAAACAGTCTGGCAACTGGTCTGTTGGCGATGCAAATATTTGTGTAGATGCGGTAAGTGAGCTCGGAACACATGCCTTAGTTTCACTGGTTTGACTTTAGTGTTATTTGCAACCAATTGCAAATGCAACTAGACGATAGATCAAAGACGGGCTTTCGACAAAGTGACATTCTATCAGATAAGAATTGCCAAAAAGTCCGTGATGTTTGGGACTGACCAATTATCCGATAGCTCATGTAAATCCCATTCATTTTGATCATCACTAAGGCTGATAGAATGTGTTTAAGACTTTGTATCCAATCCACACGTAAAGCCAAAGAAACATAGTTTATGAACAAAGTTCAAGACCTCGGAGACCACCGTTTGCGGTACCCATGTAGGAGATGGCAGAATGACTGTGGGGCTTCTACTTTTAAGCATGTATTTATTTATTTAACACTTTAAGCACAAATGTAGAGAGGCGGACTTAATGCCACAGGCATTCTCTACCAGTCAACCTTTGGGTGATGAAGAGACAAATAGTGGTAGGTGCAATATTGCACCTAAGCAAAATAATAAGCAAAGCATCAGCAGCATTATAGGTTGCAAGCTTATATCCTAACTTTCTAGTAACATTACAAATGTGAAAGTCTACGTACAAGTACATGTTTGGTTGTTGTTGCAATGACGCCTCATCCTCTGAATAGATTTGTATTTTTATGTTGGCACAAGGCTTAACTTTTTATGACCTGGAAACTTCTATCTTGATTGTACGTTGCTTTAAGGTACAAGACTTTTCTGCCAGGGTAGCGGAATTTGTTCGAAAGAGTCACCGCGGCCCTGGAATGCCAAGGCACTAAGAGGAACACGGATGGATTTTAGTCAGTGCCTAGCAATCCCATCTGCTTCGCCCAAAAAGGGTAAAAGACTTTTAACAAGGACAAACAATGTCTTGGATCATCTATACATCTATACATATAAATAAAATTGGAGTGTCTGTTTGTGATATTGAAATAACGGATTTTTACTACATTTGAATGAATATATATATACGGTACATAGGTACACCAAAATGACATTTTTTACAATTTTTGTCTGTCTGTCTGCTTGTTCCGGCTAATATCTGAAATGGCTGGACCGATTTTAACGGGACTTTTATTGGCAGGAAGCTGATGTAATAAGGAGTAACTTAGGCTACTTTTATTTAAAAAAAAAATTAAAGAATCGACTGTTGGGCGGAACGAAGTTCGCCGGGTTAGCTAGTTCAATATAAAAAGCAAGACAGACCGCCTTAGCTTGAAACAAGCTCTAATAAACACACAGTCAAGTGCACAATAGCTCAGCTGGGCGCACATTGTCGCTCCATACTAATCGATGCTGAATGAACACATTTGTCGGCGACTGCAGCCCTTTGTCCACTGCCAACTGTGTCGTTGTTGTGCGCAACATTGTGTTGTATGTGGAACAATGTTGCATGTACGAGAAATAAAGAGTTTATTTGGTTGGTTTTTATTTTTCTTTGATACAGTTGCGACTTTACTTCTTCGAGAGGACAAACCCTTTTTTTTTTTTTTTTAGGGATGGGAAATCATCCAATGACTCCTCCCGCTCCGGGTGTAGCGGGAGGGAGTTTCAGACTTCTACTGACTAAAACCCATCCATGTTCCTTCATTGCCCTTTGTGTTCCGGAGCCACGGTCGCTCTTGCGAATAATCCCGCGACTCCGGCAGGCATCCCGCGACTCCGGCAGGCGAGAGGGCAAACCCTGGGTTGTAAGTCCTGTTACAATCTTTACTGACTTGACTGGCTGACGTTGTCAAAGGTATGAATTCACGTGTCTACTGCCAAGCCCCTTGCCACTACGTTACGTGGAATGATTACCTGTCCGACCTCTAACGCACATTTGATCTACAGAGTATAGAGTTCCTGCTTTTTCCGCAGTACTAGTTGTCAGAATTAACAAAGAAGGGTTACTGCCTAACATTTCATATGGAATTGAGATAGGATGTACGTAGACCTAGAGCATATACAAGCATAGGACCACGACATGGGCGACTTGCAAAGCTTAAAGTACGCTAAGCGGCTTCTCCAAACGTAGGCACGTTTCATTTGTGCAAGGTGGCTAAGGTAATAAGTGTAGGAAATATATCAAGCTATAAGCTGTATATGTATGGTCAGCTTCCTGACAACCCCTAATGCTACTGAAGAGCAGAAATTTACATGGAACTGTCCTGTATGACCTCCACAACCCCATTAACGGGTAGCAGACTAGTTGGCAGATTTGGAGTTTCCGACTACTAGAAAGCTGATTAACATCTATTCGTATTTCTATTTTCGTCTTAAACTTTTATTCAGAAGCCAAAGTTATACAGACGTTTAAAGATAGATATTAAACGACAAAAATAAAAAGTTCCTTTGCCTCCATCCTACCAATGGCAATTCGACATGAAAATGGATAAAAGTTTCGCACAACTTGTGGCGCGCTCCATCGAGAAGAAATCTCATAAAAATAACACAATCATGTTAACAAACTCTTTCATCCCAGTACCAGTGTACCTATTTCCAACTTTTTATTCGTTTCCTATATTTAACAAGTGGTTATTTTTACTGATTATTGTTCGTTACTTTTTCGTAAGTTGTTTGAGGGCTGTTTTAATTGCAAGAGGGGAGAGATTTATCTGTTTCATACACTGGACAGTCTGCTATGGGATGAGAGTGAACAGGCTCCTTTTGGGTAAGCTCGCTCCATCGTAGACTTTGTCTGTGTCATCTCTGACCAAATTTCTAGCAAAATACAAGTATGATACATTTTAAATTCCACATTATTTGTCACTTGGGGGCAGAAAAAATATAGTGCGAGAGATGCGTAACGTACAGTCAATAAAAATTTTGAGCTACTCCTAAACTAGGCATATCCTGTATCTTAGTAGGCAGTGTGTTCGCTTAAATATAGCTTAAGCAAATTATGAGCTTACAAGCAGACTCGGATAGTCACAGACATTATACAAGTAAATCAAAGATTTGCATTAGTTCAATTATTCCCTCAAACGCTCAAATTGCAATATCACTGCAAATATCAACTGAAGAGAAGTGTCACTAATTAAACAATTTATGATTACAGTCCTAATCATATTGTTGGTGATGATGATATACTCAAGACGAATTAGAGGGTAAGAAAATGAATCGCCCCGAAAACTATTTCTTAACCGTGTCAAATTCATGTAGGTAAAGACCAGCTTTTGCCAGAAGTATCACAGGCGCACAAGTAGTAGGTTATCACGTAGTCATTATTTACTAAGGGGATAATAAAGGACTCTATACGATCTTAATCGATAAGCAATAATCAAAACATTCAAAGGTACAGTTTTTCACACCTTCAATATTATCTAGTAACGAGCTTCTGCCCGCGACTTCGTGCGCGCTTATCCCGGTTTTTTTCCGTGCCCGTAGGAATATCGGGAAATCTTTTTTTTTTTAATTTAGTTTTCTTCGTTCAGTACTTTCGGCTGTGCGATAAGTCAGTCACGCACTCAGTCACCAGCTAGTCTATTCTGTAAATAACCACTTCGATATCGACTTCACCTGAGTGACTAAGCTTGCAAAGTGAACTTTATTTCACACATCATAAGGTCTTATATTTATACGAATTTGAAACTCACCTCGGATTCCGCTGTCGAGACACGAAAATGTTGTTACAGAATAGCACTGCAGTACCGGAAGAGTTTTGTATATTAGGATTACTAAGATAACAGACACATGGGTTACAACTAATATTCCACGATTATTTTTTTTATTTTTTTTTTTATTTATTTATTCTTAATACAGTTTGGTACAGTTTTAAGTTTCTATTGTACCATTAAACCAAGATTGGTTTGTATTGGTACTCACATTCACTATAATAATACACCTTAATCACTAATACTTAACAACTAACAATGTGGGTATCTTAATAGGTAACACTTTGCACAAAGTTGAATAAGACGTAAAGTACATCCATTAGCAAGAATGCAGAATTGTAGGTATATGAAAAATTGTCATAGTACGTATTGAGTCAGTTGCGCGCTACTAGGCCGCTCATTACAAAACTGGTTCAAATTAACGTATACAGGTGGTTTTACTTTTATTGCTACGTGTTCACAAATGCAAAATAAATCTCGAATTATGTTAAGTTTTTTACGTAGTCGAAGAAGTATTTCTTGTATTTTTGTTTATAGTTTTTATCATTTATTTCATTTCTTATATTATAAGGTATTTCATTTATTAACGTGGGAATTAAATATTTTATTGTTCGTCTACCGTAATAGTTTTTAGCCCGAGGTACAATTAATTTATTTTTGGCTATACTTCTCGTGGTTATTTTGTGAGAAATGGGTTTTTGAATGCTTTCATTATTAAATTGTTCAGTTAAGAGGGCCATGTTGAGTTTAATTTGTACTGGTAAAATTTTACAATATTTGAATAGCTCAATAACGTTACCTTTGATTTGATATTTTATTTTTCTGGGTACTATTAGTTTTAAAAGTCTAACTTGAAGTTTGGAAATTCTTTCAGTATACGACTTAAATGTTCGCCCGTAGCTCGTAATTCCATATGCTATTATTGACTCCGCTAAAGCAATGTACATGTTAAGCAGGATTTTAAACGGAACCTTAGGTTTTAGAATGTAGAACTTTGCCAATATGGCTCGTAACTTATCACACACTGAATCTACGTGAAAGCCCCAGTTGAACCGATTGTCTACAACTAAACCCAGGTAGGTGTGGTGCGTTACCTGATCGATTGGCTTACAATTACACGTACCTGATGGAGCCGAATGAAGACATTGATGACTATGTGCGATTATCTTAGTGGCAATTTGTTTTAGATGGCTAGAAGATATTAAGATGTAGGAATCCTTTACAACCCTCTCTGATCTACTACACCAACTTTTGCATAGTTGTGAAGTTGAAGATGTACCTTCCGACTCTTAATACGATACTGATCACGACTAGTAGGAAGTTTTTAACTTTTAAATTTTAACACTCGCCTCTTGAGTTTGTTTGGAAAGTTAACTATGTGAGATTGACGTGTGATCTTATAAGGGTTCTGATTTTCATTAGGACATACAGAATCCTAACAAGAAACGCTTTTCACTGCGCCTATTCATCACTTTCGCTGTATTGTGCCAATAGGATACTATGATAAATTCTAGGCAGAATTAATTTCCTTGCAAACGGACTTATGGAAAAGCCTACACACCCTTGAAAACATAACAAAGACATCAACCAAATGACCCAAATATCTAGGTACAGAGAGCAACAAAATATCCAAAATCTCAAAACTCCCAAGTCAAGAAGCAGCAATAAAGCAAGAACACGAAATAGAAACATTAGTAGTAAAGCAAACTCAGTTGTACCACATTGCGCAAGCTAATAAAATGTGGGCCAACATTTCATACAAGTTTGTCCTGCCGCTAAGTTTTATTGGACCAACTATTGTACTGGTGATAGTTTGATGACTGTTCTCAAACTTTGATGGACAGAGAATAGCCTGAGATTTGGTGGATGGACTTCGTTTATCAAGGTTTTTAGTTTAGGAGAGTTGCGGTGTGAAGAACTTTGAAGTTTGACATCGGTTTGTTTTTCAATTTGACTTTTCCGATTTGTTTGAAGGTTTGGTTGGGCGCGATTAAGTTACAGTAAAGGAAATTATAATTTTAATATCTCCGTATGATTGTATATTGCCTGAAATATTTTTTTATTCTAAGATATAAAATAATTCTAGGGTTCATTTGAATTTCTACAGTTAACTGTTTACACATTAGTAACACGATATTATCTATATTTCTTAGGAAAGTCAGTATAGATACTATTTCTCACGGTATTAGTAAATATCATAAAGGATTCCAAGTTTTACTAACAACGAAAACGAATAAGGTGCAAAAATAGTAAAACACTAGTACCTACTTTATTATTCAGATAAATGTCACATTGAAAGACTTATTCTGGAACATAATAATGTAACATATTTTCAGCCGCTGGCACGGCAAAGATATGAATGTCGACATTATCATAAAGTGCTAGATAACAGTTTATTTTATATAGTTCTAGGATCTGGTACTTACTCATTTTATTTCTAAAGAGAAATGTTATCAATTTCTTGGGTATATTTTTGGAATACTCGCAGGTAAAATGGAACATGATTATTTTAAGCAGAATCATACGAGCCTGAGAATTCTATAAAAATCTATTAAATTGAACTGTTTGTTTGTAACATCAAAATAACAGCTTTTTACTGAATGCATATAAAAGTATATACGATAGGTACATTTACATAGAGTATATAACCACTAGAGAGCGTATAGGCCGATTTCTTCTAAGTACGCGGCTCACTATAGCGGGCCGGGCGACGAGGAACAACGCGCGGCTGCAATTGGTCCGTTCAAGGTCAAGTTGCATAGGTAGCCTATGGTTAGTGGTGGCACTACTTGATTAAAGGAAAATAGTCGATATCGATAAAATGGATTTTAACATTATAAAAATACTCAATCCAAACAAACAGCGCTATATCTTGTTTAAACAAAGTTTCCCTATTAACCTTATCTTTCCACTTTTATTTTAATTCTGAAATCTTCGAAAATCTAAAATGAAAACATGTATGTCAAACACACAGATGAAAAATCTGAGACCCTCCTCCTATTTTTAAAGTCCTTTAAAAGTAGTTACGTGTTTAATGTAAGTATGTGAATTGATTAAAAATTGTATTAGTTGTAATTTTATGATCATCGATAAATCGACTTCAATCATTAAACGTAACAGCACAGATTTTTGGGGGAAGAAAGGGATAAAAATATAAGTATTTCCTAATGAAAGAAAGAGACTTTACAAAAAGACATCAACGCGCGCTTCTCACAGTGTGCTCGTTCACCTAACCTCCATTTTATATAGACCCCTGCAGTGGCTCATCACCTGATTTAAAACAAAAATATTTTGCGTAGTCTTTACTCTCCGATGAAAAGTTATGCCATCATTTTTGTAACAAAAGGTCTAGGAATGTTTCCCACACAAATTCACCGGGTATGAAGGCATTTTTATGCGTTATAAATTGCATAAAAATTAAAACGATTTGTAAAAACTTAGCATGCCCACAGGTCTAACAATTGGTCACAACTAAAATGGTTATTAATGCCGCTGCCTAGCATCTGAGCAAAAACACTAATAGTTTTCGTGCGTCGGGGCACTGTATGCGCAGTCAAGTGGTTTAATAGTCTTTGTACATTTACCAATAAAAACTTTGCAACAGGCAAATATTTAAGACCCGACTTCCCGACTTCTTTTCTTCTTCTTCTTCTTGTCTTTAATTATTCTTTTTTTTCCGAATTTTCTTAAACTACTTTAATTTTAGAAAATTGTATGGGAACCCAACAATTTTAATTGATTTTTATTATTTTTTGTTATAGCGGCAATAACAATACAAACTCTATGAAAATTTCAACTGTCTATCTATTTCAGTTCTTGTGGTACAGCCCGTTGACAGACAGACAAAGGAAAGGACGGACAGCGGAGGCTTAGTAATAGGGTTCCGTTGGTTACCTATTGGGTACGGAACCCTAAAAAGACTATTGCCTCGCAGAAGACTCTCGTATATTGGTGCCTAAGCACCTTAATTTTTCCCCATGTAGTCGCCAGCACATCAAGCTACCCGAAACGTGTCAAATTTTCCCAGTCAACAGCTCAGTTTACAGCTTTTGCAATAAAGTTGAAAATCGATTGAAGAAATTTGACAGATTGTTGCTTTTTTTTTTTAGGGATGGGAAATCATCCAATGACTCCTCCCGCTCTGGGTGTAGCGGGAGGGAGTTTTAGACTTCTACTGACTAAACCCATCCATGTTCCTTCATTGCCCTTTGTGTTCCGGGGCCACGGTGTCTCTTGCGAATAATCCCGCGACTCCAGCAGGAGATTGTTGTGGCTTGATGTGAATCTGTACCACACTCCACAGAACGTCCTTTGCACGATAACGTGTCCACACCATTATTTCGCTGGTCCTCCTTATTAAGGTAAGGTTTTCTCGTTACATCGAGCGTTAGAATCGTCCTTTTTATAAGCTCTCTAATCTTTATGTTTATCTAACGACCCACCTTGAGGACATTTTGGGGGATACAGGATCCTCGGGGGAGTGTTTTAAGATGTTTGCTCAATATCTCAGCATTCTCAGTGTCTTTTGTTACACATAAAATGTAATTATTTTATTCATGAATGTTAGTAATTTGGCTTTATTATTTTAGCTTGCTTCGATTTTGCGGTTTTTGTTCATATAATGGAAAATACTAGTTAAGTTATTTGAGATTATAAATATCAATATTTACCTGCCGCGTTTTACTTTTTATCCCAATAATAATTAAGGTTTATGTCCTTCGATTCATCTTCCGAGTCCATCTTGCATATGGCCGGTTTTTATTTATGGTGGGCCCACTTTTGATCACAATCTCTTCTGATGGAAAGCGATGATGATCTAGTTGAAGATGGAGCAAGGTCGATGGAGGTTATTATTTATTTATTTAACACTTTACGCACACAAATGTACAGAGGCGGACTTAATGCCATAGGCATTCTCTACCAGTCAACCTTTGGGTAATGCAGATAAAAATAGTGGTAGGTGCAATATAAAGAGAAACCAGAAACACGATTATTAGTAAAATTAATACAAAGATAAATAAATACACGTATGTATCGCTGTATAAACGTTTCTAGTAGTCAGACGAATTGCTACTAATTTCTGAGGCTTTTATCTGTCCGTTAAACGCTCTGTCATAACGCATAACGCAATTGGTTTGTACCTTAGAACTGGGCATTAGACGTGTTGATCGTGTGTAATTACTGCCTTTTTCCAGCCAGTTAACTTAATTCAGGACTGCTAAAACTAAGCAGACCAGCAAGTTATTCAAAATATAATTAATTTACGACCTTATTTGATAGGAAGTAACGCACCAGAGATATCTCTGGTTTCTGTCATTGCACAATTATTGTTCAAAGAAAGAAATAATGCGTTCAGAATGTTGTTGGGTCTGCCGTGGCGATGCAGCGCATCTGAAATGTTTGCTGTAGCGCACACTGATGGTTTCCAGGCCATCATGCGCAAAAAAGCAGCTTCTCTGCGTGAACGTATGCGGGGTAGCAACAACGGCATTCTAAACGCAATAGCTGTACGTCTCGATTGTCCCTTCCAAAATCACTTGGTCATGACTTGTGTTGGTGCGGCGAGTCATATCAAATAAGCGTGTTCTGTATTGAATAGGTTAAGTTTTCTATGGGTCTGTGCCACCCGAAATAAAGTTTAATAATGTCGTTAAAAATACACAAGTACCTAAAGACTGAAAACAATGATGTGTGTCCACACTTTTAACCAAAGACTATTAAACCACTTGACTGCGCATACAGTGCCCCGACGCACGAAAACTATTAGTGTTTTTGCTCAGATGTCAGGCAGCGGCACTAGTAACCATTTTAGTTGTGACCAATTGTTAGACCTGTGGGCATGCTAAGTTTTTACAAATCGTTTTAATTTTTATGCAATTTATAACGCATAAAAATGTTTGGATTGAGTATTTTTATAATGTTAAAATCCATTTTATCGATATCGACTATTTTCCTTTAATCAAGTAGTGCCACCACTAACCATAGGCTACCTATGCAACTTGACCTTGAACGGACCAATTGCAGCCGCGCGTTGTTCCTCGTCCCCCGGCCCGCTGTAGTGAGCCGCGTACTTAGAAGATATCGGCCTATACGCTCTCTAGTGGTTATATACTCTATGCTTTTAACTCACCATAATAAATATAACACACACTTCCTCAAAGCAACCAAAAATAAAAAAAGAATACGGAGAAAAAACAATCTCATATTGTATTCATGACAATAACGCAGCTTAGAAATAAAACAGCGAGTGAAACAAATTCCTCCAAGCGTAGTTTAATATGAAACAACTTTGAATTATATTGAGAAGACTTAGTCCTGAGCACGAAGTACTTCTGTACAGTCGTGTCGTCAGTGTTCAAATTCTTTGTATTAGCGAGCCGAGACAAACCTTACTATTGCATAGAAAACTGTAGTATCGGACTTAAAACAAACGTCCATAAAGCATTTTTTTTTTTACCAAATCAAAAACCATTCAATGGATTGCCTATTTAATATTATATGGCTTAAAGCTGTTTTGTTAAATTATCAGTAACCCATTTTTGATTAGTAACGAATTTTAATTTTGTGACGATCCCGATAAAGCATCAGTTCGGCAGATTTTGTCGAGAACGCAGTACAAACAGACCTTACAGTGTCGAACCTTTTTTCAGGCCCGGTCTCCACCATAGCGGAGACAAGATGAGCAGAGTGGAGAAGTGGTTTTAAAGAACTAATTGAATTTCGTTATTAACACATCTCTTCTCCACTCAGCTTTAGTGGATACCACTGAGCGGAGATAAATCATATTCGTATGGCGCGATGGAAGCGGAGATGTGAGCTGTTCCTCACTGAAATTGACTTGGGCCGCGTTACAAGGCGGAGATTTGAGCTTTGCATCGCAAGCTGTAGATGAGACGCGACGGAGATACGTGTGCGGCGTGCAGTGTAGTCAGCGCACATCTCCACCCTAGCCAGCACACACTACAGTCCGCACACACAGCCGCTACAGTCTATCCAGTACGCATCCCCGCACAGTTTCAGTGGAGACACCCTAACTGAAAAGCATCTCTTCTCGTCTCCGCTTCGGATGTCTCCGCACATCTCCGCTTTGGTGGATGTTCGGGCCTTACTATGAGTGTTAATTTTGTGAGTTTTACAAAAGAAAATATCACCTTTGGATGTACGGGGAGCTGAACATGTAGGTTTAAACATACTTCAGAAAACTTACTTAATGAAGTTGGTGGAAATTCACTGAAATGGGTATCGATTTAAATATTTTAAAGTAACGTGTTCCATTTTCGATATAACGATAAATAATCTGTCTCGTGAAAAGTTTGGAATTTCCGTAAGTGCTCGCTTTTTAATGGTTTTAAGGGTTATGCGTCTACCATCAATCTATTTTCAGAAATAAAAGACCAAAATGAAGAAACTAAAAATTGAAACGACATAATAAAGACTAAGTTATGCACATAATAGATTAACCGTACGGATATGAATCCTGTTGTAGAAAAAAAACATCGACTCGTAACAAATTATTCGCAGGTCAACTGACGCACGATTGACAATTTGTCACAATTTTGTCGTAACTGTCGTTCGAGAAACTGGGCTTAAGATTAGCAAGTACAAATCTTAAAGTTGCTTTTGTTATCCTCAATTTTTTTCTTTTAATTTTCAAATCATTGGCAAGTTATTCTGTGAGGCATAACAATAAAAGATAACGACGTACTCTTCAGTGTCGTGTTCGAGTTAAGGAACAAAGGTATAATGATGATTATTATTGAAGCGTTTCTAGGAAAAGCATATTCCAAGAAACAATAAAACTGAAATGAAGGAATACTGAACAATACTTTTGGAATGAGAAATCGATGAAAATGGCTAAAGTTTTCAATTCGAAAAATGAACAGGCTGTCTCTCCTAGCTGTACCAGTAGACGTGCGTCTATGTGCTACCAGTATATGGTGCACATTCAAGCCATATGCACAAAACGTTTAGAAACTTTCAGTTAGCGTACAGAAAAGCTTTAAAGGTTGGAATTCCTTGCAAAAAGACCACATTTGATTTTGGTTTGGTTTTTATGGGACTATGAAAGTCAAGAGTTAATAGGTTACTTCTAGATAAACGCACTCCATTAATGTCGATACAAGTTCACCCTACCACCTAAGATGATAAGGCAGTCCTATACATGAACTTATGGTAGCAGTAGGAACCGTGGCGTTTTATTCTGTAGAAGTCCGACATAACTCTCTGCTCTCCCCAGAGGAAGAGTATCTTATGAGGATTTCTCAAAAAAACAGGTAAGATAGTGGTCAAACATATGTTTATCACTAATAAAGTTAAATAATCATCTGGTTTTCGGTTTAAAGATTCTTTATTTATTCTAAAAGAACATACATTGTTCACTTAAGTAATAAATGCATAATGGAAGTTAGTGTAGTCCAGTAGCAGTAGTTTTAGGGTTCCGTTACCCAAAAGGTAACCAACAGAACTCTATTACTAAGCCTCCATTGTCGGTCCGTCCGTCCGTCTGTCCTTCTGTCTGTCAGCGGGCAGTATCTCAAGAACCGTTATAGGTGCAGTTTAAATTTTAACAGATTGTGTAGGTATATCTATTGCCGCTTTAACAACACATAATAAAAACTTTTTACAAAAAAATACAACCTACTACCAAATATAAAAAACACTACAAAGTAAAAAATAACTTTAATTTCGGAAGTCGGTGTTTTTGACACACCGACTTTTATATTTGGAAGTCGGTGTGTATTTTTTTGTAAAAAGTTTTTTATTTTTCACTTTTTAGTGGTACCCCACACGGCCACACCTAACAACACCACTGGCAAATCGCAGAAAAGCAAAATACGCAATTTAGATTACTTGGATAACATAAAACCATCATCCAAGTAAACGAATTCCAGCTACCTATTTCAATTTAAAATCCAAATTTCGTAACCGATTTTGATAAAAATTAAATGGGACCAATCTGCAAGTATATCCTTTCAGATAAAACAAGAATTTTTCAAATCGGTTCATAATTGACGGAGTTATGAGGTAACAAACATAAAAAAAAACATACAACCGAATTGAGAACCTCCTCCTTTTTGGGAAGTCGGTTAAAAATGAAGGTTTATGGTACAGAACCCTTCGGGTGCCAGTCAGGCTTGTACATGGACGGTTTTTTTTTTGATAAATGCAAGGATTCGAATGAACCTAGGTACTATCGAACCAATTATTGCTATGGGCTTCAAAACGTTTTTGTCTATATATTTTCTTATACTTGCGACTTAGCAAAGTAATATGCTAATAAGCTCAATTGATTTGTTCACTTACTCGCGACTCTAAATAGCTAATGTAAATAGTCCTATTTACATAAACAGGGCGACAAATACGGCCATATTGCGTATGTGTACTGAATCGTGCGACTAAAGGAATATGTTTAACTCGTTTGAAGCCTAATTTACACGTCTTTATATATATATAAAGTTTTTAGACTTTGGTTGAGGAACTGGCTTGGAAACTGGATACTGTCGCAGACTTGCACAAGTCTTATAAAATAATTATTTGAAACTAGCTGGCCCGCGCAACTTCGTCTGCGTCACATTTTTCATTACTGCTCCGCTCCTATTTGTCTTAGCGTGATGATATATAGCCTTCCGCGATACATGGGCTATCTATCACTGAAAGAATTTTTCAAATCGGACCAGTAGTTCCTGAGATTAGCGCGTTCAACCAAACAAACAAACAAACAAACAAACTCTTCTGCTTTATAATATTAGTATAGATAATATTAGTATAGATTAAACGAAATTAACTAAAAGTTTGCAGTAAAATTGTTTCACATGTTTGGGCAATCTTAGTAGTACAACGGGTCTAAAAGGCCACTCTTCAGAAAGCTCATCACGCTACCCGTCATTGTCAAATTTTCCCAATCAACTTTAAACCTAATGTGGTAGCGTTAAAGATGAAAATTTAATTTGACAGATTGTTCTGTGGTTATGTTCTAGTATGATTCTGCTAAAGTGGAAAAAAAAATGTTTTCTAGAACAAATCTAATCACCAAGTGTCATAGACTTTTCCCCTGAAAAATGCAAGGTTTCGGTGATGAAATATGGATAGAAATCGTAAAAAAATCAAGTTGACTTTCGAGTAGTCTAGCAACATTTTAGGACGCCACCACGTGTATATTTGCACTGTTACGCAATCTTTGGTAAATCCAATTCAAAATGGTATGTGCTTTACAAACACCTGACATAATACCTTCTCAGAATAATTAATCCTCAATCTCCTCATCTATCATAACCAAAGCCTACAACATCCACCCTCAAAAACATGACATCTGAACCCCATGAAAACATTCCCCAACGAGCATCGAACCCGTGATCGATTATTTGTTTCATTAGTACCTACCAGGGATGTTCCGGATGTGGTTAATCAGAACCGAAGTCGAAGTCGCAGTAGTTAAGTTTAGTTTGTCGGAGTAGAAACCGGAATTAAAGTTGAAGGCGATGGTGGTGTGGCAGAAGAGATGTTTTAAGTTAAATAGTAGGTAAAAATGATTCAGTCAGCTTCTTAAATTTCAATGAAAAATTTAAACCTTCAAAGCACAAGCGTTAAAAATAAGAATAATTAAGGTTTCATTGACTGTTAGCAAATTATATGAAATTACTTGACCATAAAACACGCGAATTATGCTGAAAAAGTGTCGGAGCTGTAGTATCCACGCAACGTATTGACTAATAGTAGGTATTTGGCTCGCGTACGCATCACCACGTGCTGCTTGACTGACGGTTGAACACAGACTAGACTCCCACTGACCACTCAGCCCGCACCTTGTGACGTATGCGCTCGAAACAAATCATAAGTATGACCAGATACACTACAGGAGCCAAAGTCAGAACCGGAGGCGCAATATCAGTCGGAAGTTCTGCCTTATCGGAGTCAAAGTCGAAGCTCCGTAACATCCCTAATGAGTACTACTCGTCTCCATAACTTCACGGCGTGACAAATTGTCGACAGCAGTAATGTATGGGGGATGTTTTACCATAATATTGTAATTATGGGAAGTGAGGCCATAGGAGATTGATTTGGTAGGGAGGAGATTATGAAGCTGTAATGTTTTCGTAGGCTTTGGTTTAAGTTTTTGAAACCTTGTGCAATATAATCTGCCATCTGTATTGAGCTGATTGATGCATGGGTTTTTAATAACTCGAGATATCTCATGGGCCTTAATTCTTAAAATCGACTTGTACCTAGGTGTATAGGACTTGGTCTTGCTATTGAATGGCAAGGGAGAACAGATTATTAAGAAATTAAAACTTGATGGACTAGTAAAAAACACTGAGCAGAGGGTGATATTTATGCTACAGAATATTCAGGAGGAAATTCCTTGCAAAAATGACCATGTACCAACATGTTTGTTATTTTTGCAAGTAAGTTGTCTCGTAGCCTATTTTAGTTTTCATGAAAATCGAAACAAAACCAAAATGCGTAACTCAACTGAAAACCTCGTTCTAGCCGATGATAAATAGGATACACCTAAGTTTAACCACCGGTGTGTGGCTGCAATTAGTTTTAGCCGCTATGATGGAAGCTAAACCTAGTTCTAACAACTAAATTGTGTACAATGTATCTATTCGTACTAAATAAACAAGTTTGCTTTCTTTCTAATTCCGAAACAGCCTGCCTCAAACGCCTGTATTTCCACTACATTTAACCAGAACAACACTTCAGCTTCATCCCATTTTGTCAAATGCCCAACTCGACAACTTAATTTTTCACCTGCCCGAAACTCGCGTAGCAAAAGTTGCCTGTGAAACAAAGTTTTTGGAATGGGATGTAGCGTTGCAGACACAGCGGGATAAATTAATGTACAGGGGGTGTTTGTAGAATAATGTCAATCGCTGTGTGCGACCCTACCTATAACTTTAATGTAGGTAGAGGCTAGAGAGTATGACGAAACGCGATATAAGTAGGTAGTTGTTTGGCTTGTGCTCTTTGCTCGGCGTAGATTTTATTTTTAACGGCAGTGGCAAGAAGACGTTTTAGAACAGGCAACTTTATTTCTTCAATCACTTTCGGTTCAGTCAGCCGGATAAAGTAAAAAGAAGGTTTAGGGCCAGTTTCACCGGTTACGGATAAAGTGTCGGTTAGCCTATTAGGAACTTATCTGGCAGATGAACTAAAACTTTTGGTTTCACAGGTGTCGGATAGCAATATCTGGCAGATTTATTAAGTATTTGAGTATTATAAAGTATTATAGTATTATAAGTGTCGGTTAGTTATCCATCAGATAACTAATCGACACTTTATCCGTAACCGGTGAAACTGGCCCTTAATGTTCAAAAGAGAGTCTTGGTCGAATCGATATAAAGTTAGAGTGAACAGGCTTCTTCTGGGTAGCAACACTCCATCGTTGACTTTGTCATCGTTGAATCTCTTACCTCTGACCTAGACTAGAGTCAAGAGCAAACACATTTCAAATAATTAAAAAAAAACATTGACTTTTACAGTCACAATTTCTTCTATACCATATTATCTAATATCTAATGCGACTTCTCTTGATCTCCACTAACCTATTCAATTTAACCCCACAACAACTATACACAAAACAAAACCTATGAAAATCACAACCCTCCCCCAGTCCACTTAAGCATACGCGGGGTCAAAAGTACCAAAGTTCAAAAACTATCCCATTCCATTGCTCGGCAGTGTAATGGCGCGGCAACGCAACGCAACAGGTCCTAACGTTTCGCTGCGTACCATTGAGGCTGAAATTAGTGCTACAGTATTGTTTGTTTTGTTGTAGAGATGTGCCTTTTGTGCCAGGAGGGAGGAGAGGGTTAGGTAGGGGTAGAAAGTTACAGAGTTATTTTGACTCGAAGAAATGTTTGATTGGTTAGATTCTTGTATTTAGTCTTGGAGATTAATTTTGTGAATTCTTGCTGTGGATGGTTACTTGGACAGTTGAACCAATAGTACAGAATTTTTACGTGATTTATTTTCAGTGGCGTTATTTTAGACATTCGCAGTCTTTGCGCCAACTAGTTTTGTAGGTGTATGTGTACTGTTTTACTGATGTTTCAAGTTAGTGTATCAAATGGCTCGTAAATGCTAAATACATTTCTTGTTCAACATCAGACTTCACCGAATAACTAATGTATAGAATTTCTCGTCATACTAAGTCTAATCTTGCTGATTCACAACTCCTGCGGGTCTCAAAAGGCCACTTTAGCAGAATCATAATATTAACCATTATTTATCGCTAATGCATTAGGTTATGTTAATAAATTAATCAATCAACTAGTAACTGACCATTATTTCCGTAAGCAAAACATAGGTTCATGGTTGATTGGTAATTTTCAGCACACAGAGGGGCCCGAAAGGGCGGACGTCTGCCGGAGTCGCGGGATTATTCGCAAGAGACACCGTGGCTCCGGAACGCAAAGGGCAATGAAGGAACATGGATGGGTTTTAGTCAGTAGAAGTCTGACACTCCCTCCCGCTACACCCAGAGCGGGAGGAGTCATTGGATGATTTACCATCCCTGAAAAAAAAAATGGTTGATTGGTAATTTGACAGTGACGGGTAGCGTGATGTGCTTTCTGATTCTGCTAATGTGCTGAAGTCGGTACTATAATATCACAGGACGCTGCCCGTGATAGAACTTTAGGATTGTATTTAAAAAAATACAATCCTTAAGTTCCTTCAATCCGTTATAGTTACCTACATCCAAACTATTACTTATTTCCGAATTTATCTGTCTTAGACGCGAGCTACTATGGTTGACGCCAAATAAACATGCAATTAATAATAATAATAAATTACTAGAGAACGGAAAGGATCACAATAGTAACTTATGCATTAAAACAAAGTATGTTTATACCATTCATAATCTTGATACTACTTAAAATATTTTTGCTTCCAATGTTCCAACGATCAACTTGTCTGCCAGTGACGTGCAGCCAACGACTCCACAGTACATTCCTAAAACTGGCATTTTCAACAGAACGAGTCTCGAGTCAAGACCTAGTAGGTACTCCCATAAAAAAAAACTCCTTCAATTCCAGTCACAATTTCTTCGTGAACACTTCAAACACCTAGATATCTATCTATCGCCTTACATTTCTACTAACAATTGTATGTAACGACCAGAACTTGCTAAGGATCCATAAAAACTGTAACTACTTTAACTTTGGTGGCACTATGAAAGTGTAGCGCACGGTCGATAGATTTCTAAGGGTCTTTTTATGGTGGGTATGAGCGGGGATGCCTGTGTAAGCGATTTTTTTTAAATAGTCGTAACGTGCGGAGTATTTCCCGTTTAAAGAAAGGAGAAGACAAATTCAATGTTCAATGGTGCTAATCGATAATGTTCTCTACTAAATTGACTATAAATGACAGTAAATTAAAATAATATTTGAAATAATCAAAACTATTTGTGCTCTGTGTAAGCAAAACAAAAGACTTATGACGGGCAATATGATTCCTATCTCAACATCAGGTGAGATAGCGGTCAAACGTATGCCTATCAATAGTAAAAATACAGCCGTGAACCCACCGCGGTGCACGCTTTCCACGGCCATGCGGTACATTTTAGCTGCGTGGATTCATTTGTTTGACAACGTGGGTGTACGTTTCCACTGCAGTACACGCTACACGCCACAACTATATGTAACTGTCGCGTAGCCCACCGCGGCACATGGAGAGGCTACGCACGTTTTAGCGTTGAGCTACATGGGCGACACGACATATTCGAGCAAGCTACGCGTGTGCCATTGACGTGAATTGATGCGTAGCGTGTCCGTGGGTTGCAATGGAAATACTCTCATACATTTTCATGAAAGGCGAAACATCACACACGTGCGTAGCCTCTCCGTGCGTTGCGGTTACTAGCGGTGACCGCTTTTACAGTTTTTATATACAACCGCTACTGATTGTACGCACTGAACCACCATTAAATGACAAGCGGTTGCATAATATTAAACTGGAACCGCGCGGTTGACCGCCCCCGCGGCTGACGCAAGTGCGTTCTTAGGCTAAGGCGCATAAGCCTATCCTATGACAAAAAGGCGCAACTGCCGTCTAAAATGGTCCTTACATTCAAGAAATATTATGTAAACACGGCACCTACCTCGACTAAAAAGCAACAAAGTAAGTACCCTTCAGTACGTGAACGTTCTTAGTTATCAGCTTGACGTATGGTTACAGACTTCACTTTGTTCAGCTTTATAGCCTCGCGACACAAAATTGAGGATTTTAGATAAGAAGTATGGCGCTAACTTGGCTGGTAGGGAGAGATAGATCGCTGTTTGTTTATTTATTTTGTGTCGTTGAAAATGCCTTGTACGGGATTTCTCCTGTTAATAACGAACATTCTGTAGAAAACTTTTTTTCGGATGTACGATACGGATACGGATGAGAGAAGCTCGTGGCTAAATAATAAAATCCGCACGGGTTTAGCAGTGGAAGGTCAAGTGATCCTTGGATGAGTGGCCATACATAACCACTTTCGTCCATGCCTCGGAAAGCACGCTAAGCCGTCGTGGGTCTAACTGTCAGTAGAAAATTTTTGAATGTCGTTACGAGTAGTACCTAGTCAGAAGCGTTAAAATCTGACAACAGTCTTGCCAAGGAGAATCGTGTTGCTCAGTTAGGTACTGGGTCATGGAGTGGTATTCGCCTGTATCTGGTCAGACTGGACAACTCCAATGTAGTTTATGTAGTTGAGCAGAAGCTAAGCAAAAAGGTGGTTGTATAAACATTTCTAATCCATTATAAACCAAAATGTTCGCAAACACAACTTCTTCTAAACTAATTCCCACACATCAGGCAAAACTGAAAGTTTAACCGCCTCTTAAGTTTCATAGAGCGTGTAATTCTGAAATACGTAGCCAAGTTAAAATTGTTCCGCCGTGATATACCACGTCTGCTCAGCTCCTTTGTGCTGATAGCGTGAAGTTTGTGTGTATGGGGGCAGAGCTGTGGCTTTTGTTTCGGGAAAGATACAGAGAGAGATAATATTAAGACATGTTACCTCGTGGTAGAAAAGGAAAGATGGAGTTTAAGTGAAGTAGTATTGGATATCCAACTGATAAACGACATGACACGACTACAAGAGAATAAATGCAGTCTGTGATGTAGTAGGGGAGCAAGTTACAAAGTATTAAATAGGTAAGTAGGTACTAGTTACTAACGGCTTAAACGAACATTGCCAGAAATAGGATATCTTAATAACTACCACAAAATATCAAACTGAGGGCCAATTCTACTAATTAAAACAAACTTTCGCATTCGCATGGCAATCGCAAACTGTCAAAAAGCCTTAATTTTCATACATGACATAATTGCATTTTGAGATGCGAATGCTGTGAAAATTAGTAGAACTGGCCCTCAGATGTCAGCACTAAATGGCCCTAATTCACTACTACTTAGGAGATAGATTCGGGATCTTTAGCAGACAGAAAATAGGTTCTGTATAACACCCTTCTCGAAATATTTGTAAAACTCCGACTAGTTGTAGCCATGCCCATTACACAGCATAGACAATAATTAAAACATACGCTTAATAATAAAAGTAAACAAACTTACAAACAAATCGAATTAAAACTTCAGCAAGATTTCTTGTTTACAACATCAAGTGGCCAGCACAAAGACTTGCACAAACGCAGTTTTAATAGCAGTAACAATAGTATGAAAACTTGCGAACATTCAGACTCGGATGAAACTTGCGGATTGCTTAGGGATGGCAAGTCTAGATTAAAAAATGTTTATCTGTGTTTCCTGAAAGCTGTAAAATTATCTGCCTAGCCTTTTCCCAACTATATTGGGGTCGGCTTCAAGCCAAACCGGATTCAGCTGAATACCAGTCATACCCCGAGTTTTTATAATTTGTAATCTCAGTTCATTCGTTCGACTGCTCTCATTTAATGTGACACAAAATGGACAATCATCATCAGTAGGCAAGAATTTTCCACCGTCCATCGTTATCCAATTCGGTAGTCTTTGTCAAATAGGCTTAACTTATTTGTAAACATCACTTTTTGCATAGGTCTGTGTAGCTCTGTTCTGTCTCCTGCTTGATAAGGATAGAAGTGGAACTACTAAGCTGTTCTTTTCTGATTAATTTCGTTGCAGGATCCAAGGCAGTTACATCGTTTCTCAAACTTCATTGCCTCGACGCTTTTTTGGTGATCGCTAATATTAATTCTAGTTTTCAGAAGTTGGAGTGCCAGGATACAGTGTGACGAGTTTGTCCCAAAAAAGAATGCAATCTTGGACGCCTAATAGGTTCCCATCATTCGGCTGATCAACCATTATAGGAATCGCGCAATACCCTATCAAAGTTACCTCCTAATAGTAGGTACCTTTTACCGTTAAATGACGCTGTAGCAGAGGATCGGAATCGACGAACTTTGCCGATCATGTACGACCAAGAAACGATTAATTTGAAGTATCTTCGTACAATTTCATCGCTGAGGATATTTGGTTTTTCTTGTTAAAATAAGATGTTTTAATTGAATTTTGATTGAGATACCTATTGATCGTGAAGGTTGGATACGATCCTAGGTATAATGATACATTCGAGTATTTGAAGAGTAAAATCGCTCGAGTCGGCTTAAAGGTTAATCATGGGGTAGGTATACATTTTCATGGAACATTTGCTTTCCTGAATAATAATAAAGCCGCCTTGTATAACGCGACGAAGCGTTGCTGTCAAAAACTTTTTTACAGAAAAAGACAACCGACTTAAAAACACTGACTTCCGAAATTAAAGTTATTATTTTTTTACTTAGCAGTGTTTTTTTTTTAGAAGTCGGTTGTATTTTTTGTAAAATGTTTTTTTCTTCAGTTGTGGCACATACAAAAAAAACTTTAATTTCGAAAGTAGGTGATTTATTTTTGCTTTTTCGTAGGTATCTTGGCACCGACTTCAGATTTTTTTTTGTTCGTATTTTTTTTTATTTGTCACGTTTTAGTGGTACCCCACACCTCACAACATCACTGAATAGTCCCAGAAAAGCAAAATGGAATCAACCGACGCTGTTGAAATAACACGTGATCAATTCTAATTATTTTGTCATTTCAGTAATCGCCATCGCCAATACAACGGCACTTTACCTAGAGCCTCTAGTGTGAGGTGGATCATAAGGGCGCATTTATCTGTCACTGATATCTTAATATTAAAATTCTTCCGTTACTGAGTGGCTGACAGACAACGCACAATCGAAACAACTGATCCTAGAAACAATGACGTATTATACATAGACACGTCATAAACCAACATCGCGGCGCTTAAAAACGGCGAAAATACTAGATAGCTACTAATACGCATGAAGAAAGGGAAAGAAAATATTTCATCGTACGGCGGGACGCCTGTTGCTAGAGGGAGATAAATATACATCTTCAGTTACGTCACAGGATAAGTAATAATCAAATTGACATCAAAACAAACGTAGTGTCACGCGTCAGGTTGGTGCGTAACTAAGCGCGATGTGGCCAATTGGCTTCATTTCATGTTGTCATTTTAGAGTGCGGACAACGTATCTATAGTTTTATATATAGCCTAGAAAGCTGAAATTTGGCATACAGTTAAGTTTCCTTGGGGAGTGTAAGCCTAAGAGAGGATTTCCTGAAATTCCTACGGGAACAGGAGAAAACGGGATATGCGCGTACGAAGTCGCGGGCAAAAGCTATAGTTATGATGATAAAATAATAACACACAACGTTGGAACGCGTATCACAAGGTCGACCGATGAACTGGAGAGAAAAGGCTTCGGGGGAAGCCGATGGATGCGAGAAGCACAGGACCGGTTTTTGTGGCGACAGTTGGGGGAGGCCAATGTCCAGCAGAGTACTTCTTTCGGCTGACATGATGATAGTAGAATAACAGATGTACTTACCACAGTGATAGGATAGGCCGGGTTGATGATGGTGTAGAGCAGAATGTGGTTGGGTCGCGCGGGTGGCTCGCGTTTGCGACGCGGCTCGCCCGTCATGTAGTTGTTGCCATTACTCTGGAAATAAACAGAAAGTATACGTTAGGTAACCAAGTTTATTTTAACACGCACAAAACGAGAGAACACATTCATAATGCGTACAGCTATGTGGAATTCCCTGCCCCTGCCGGAGTCTGTGTTTCCAGATAGCTACAACCTGGGAGTCTTTAAGTCAAGAGTGAATAGGTTACTTCTAGGCAAGCGAGCTCCATCTTCGACCACATCATCGCTTACCATCAGGTGAGATAGTGGTCAAACGCGTATCTATCAACAGTATAAAAACACAACTATCGTAGGTAGCGTTTTCTTCACACCATTAAAAAAATGCCAAATAGTTTCAGCTTGCGGTTAAAAAAGCCCTTTGGATTTGTTTCCATGCTTTTATCCCTGAATAAAAATGTTTTTTTTTTTTTTTCAAATTAAGATTATTCACAATTATAGGAAGCATTGTTTGCAAAGATAATAATAGTGCCACATCCCAATTTTCATAAATTGTCCTTGTATACTAGGCACAAATGCGTCCGTCATCTTGGCAACACCCACCCGCTGCTTGCTAAGCGCTACTAATGATTTACCCCAATCTTCTCTTACGTCATCTAATAAATATATTCATAATTGGCACATTAATCTCAAACTACAAGTTCTGTACCACATCTAACCTTCATACTAACACCTTGTATGCTACAAACTGTCGTCTTAGCTTTACCCGGCCGGTGCTTGTTAAGCGCTACTAATGATATACCCCAATCGCCTCTTACGTCGCAGTTATTCATAACTAACCCTGTAATTCCAAATACTTGTTCTATACCACATCCAACCTTCACACTAACTCCCTGTATACTACAAACCGTCATCTTAGCCTCACCCGGCCGCTGCTTGCTAAGCGCTACTAATGATTTACACCCGCATAACGGCCGGCCATTTAATTGCAGTACACGTCCGCTCTATGATCTATGCGCCGACGATAGTCTAATGTCGGCGTATTTGTGAACTCATTACTAGTTGGAAATAGACGGAGTTATGTGTTCGTAATCTGCGATTTGCATAGCTGTCAGTTGTGATTGTTGAGTGTTGTGTACTCTTCTGTTGGTTAGTGTTTTAGGGATTTGTTGACAAGAAACGTTTGCGCTGGTTAGATTTAATTCTATTAGGCCTTTATAGATGAATGCATGTCGCTGAGATGAGGATGCTAAGTTGGTCGGGAGGTGTAACGTTGCTAGATCGTATTTGAAACACCTACATTCGCGGCAGATTCCGAGTACGATCATAAAATGCGTCGCCCACCAGAACACATGACACATCAAGTACTCTAAATGTTTCAAGCCCCAAAAAAGCGAGAGACTAGACCCCGACTCACATGGATAGCCGCTGTAAATAAGGACATGAAGGGCGCAAATGTCGCATCTGCGAAAAGACCCAGGACAGAGTGTCCAGATTAAGAATGACTAGGAAAGCCAACCCCAAATAATGGGACCAAAGCTAAGAGGAGTAGTAGACCTTTATAGATGAATCCGAAGGTACTAAACGAATGTGAAAAAGTGCGTCTAGTTCAACACATACTGTTACAATAAGTGTAAGACATTGGTCACAATTAACGATATTTCGGTTTAGAGGAATGTTACTATGAAATGTGTGAAAGAAGGACAGCCACTTTTGAACCATGTCCTAATACCCGTCTTCTCTCCTGTATCACTTGTATCTATCTTGAAAATGATACAAAAAGCTAGCACAGAAATAAGCTTGTCTGCCAACTTCCTGCCGTTATCCCATGTTACTTGGGTTCAGCGGATTACTTTTTCTTCTTCGTCCCTACCCTGTCAACCATAGATATAATAAACAAGTACAAGAACCACAACACAAGCAAACGTGTTTCATCTTCACCATCGCCAGCAAAAACTGTTAACATCAGAACTCACACTTTGAAACACACCTCACTTCTAAAACCTAAGTACCAGTATTGCCAGTACGTCTCCTTAACCCTGGAAGATCAGAGGAGCGACAAGACGCATGAGTAATAAAATCAACTGAGGGGAACGGGTCATTCGGAGCGCGTAAACGATAGATTTATGATCTGAGGTCATAATGATTAACGTTTTTAAACACCTTGGTCATATGGTATTTGTGTTGTACGGGCCTTTTTCAGTGAAATTCTAGTTTTGAGAATTGAATAAAAACTTTGGTTAGGGATTATCAATATTCAGAACATAACTAACACTACTTGAAGAAAAACTGTAATTTTTGATTTAATTTGACAAAGTTCCATACCATTCTGATTGCGCGCGGATAATAAGTAAGTGATGATGTGGCCGACCTGTGTGTCGCTCTATCAACAATAACAACTCCAAATTGTATGGCATCTCGCGGTCTTATTGCTTTTAGTGAAAGACCCCCATTGTTGATCCTAATAAATCTTGAACTCCTAGTTTATTTATACAATTAAAATCGGTTCCTTCTTTTCCAAGATTAAAGACTTGCGAGTTTGTATAAAATATCGTGAGGAGTATAATTCGCCCTAACTTAATTTACGGTCGATTTTAGAAAAATTTGGTCAAGAGTGATCCATTTTGGGGTGGTTTGGGATCTACCTCCTCGCGGTCCACCCCGGGCAACGGCACCACAGGCTTGCCTGTGGTACGGCAGAATGATCCCACTTAAGCGGTGGTAGGCTCCGCAAGGAGCCGCCTGGCTCGCGACCACCATCCCGCCGGAGTCCGGCGCCAAGCAGCTTGCTGTGTTCCGTCGGTGAGCGGGAGTGCCAGTGCCTTTGGGAGAGAAGTTGGTTGTCAGTTGCGCTGTTCAGAACCGGTCTTGGGCGCTGGGCGAGGCTTTCCGGGTAACTCATTTTTGGAGGGTAGCGGGATCCGAAGCACGGTGCCAGCCGTTGGCCGACCGCAGTCAGTAGGGGGCCCAAGTAGCACGCCAGCCACGTGTGAAAGGCTGCCCCGCCAACTCGCGAAAAATCCCGGTATGCTCCACCGTGCCAGCCGGCGACTGGATGGGAGGACCCGGTGGCCATATCCGGGGGGGTTCGGGCGTCCCCGCAGTCTCCAAATGAGTTCCCCATTGGTTGGCTTAGCTCTAGTGTACCACTTGGTTTACTGACCAGCGCCTCGACAGTTAGACTTTTTTCCCCAACAACTTACCCTAACAATGACCAAAGCAAAGAAGAATATGGTGAAACAACGGCTGCACTTCCTCCCATTAAAAGTGCACCTCACAAATATTCTTATATTTGTGAGGTGCTTGCACTCCAATCTCGACCCGGTCCATCACCACCTTGAGACCGAGAAGCCGCACCTGTTTTTCCTAACGGAGACGAAAATAACAACCCCGTCGGACGTGGCGTACCTCAACTACCCGGGCTACTCTCTGGAACACAAGTTCAAGAAGCAGGCTGGGGTCTGTGTGTATGTCCGCGATGACATCTGTTGTCGTCGTCTCCGTTGCTTTGAGAAATCGGGTTTTTCTGCCATTTGGCTACTTGTGGACACTGGTGTGGAAAAATATATCTTTATCGGTGTTTACCGATCGCACAGCGGCGACCAGGAGACAACAGCGCTATTTAACTCCCTCGTGGAGTCGACCGACGTAGCCCAGCAACGGTACCCAACAGCGAGGTTCACTTTTCTGGGGGACTTCAACGCCCACCATAAAGAGTGGTTGTTCCCGTACCAGAGAACTGACCATGCCGGGTTAGAGGCGCGCAAGTTTGCTTTAACGCTAGATCTAACCCAGCTGGTGAATGTGGCAACACGGGTACCGGATGTTGACGCCCATACACCCAATTGCTTGGACCTTCTGTTGGCAACTGATCCGGACAGTCATTCAGTATCGGTCTCAGCCCCACTGGGAACGTCTGACCACTGCCTGGTGAAATCCGTGTTGGCCTGCTCTCCTCCAGATAAGAGTCCTAGAGGCACGAGACGAGTATGGCGATACGAGTCAGCAGATTGGGATGAGATGCGGCATTTTTTTGCGTCTTATCCATGGCGGCAAGTGTGCTTCTCCTCGGGTGACCCCTCGTGCTGTTCTGACGTGATTGCAGACGTGATTCGGCAGGGGATGGAGTATTTTATTCCATTCTCTGACGTCCCACTCGGTAACAAGTCGCGGCCTTGGTATAATGCAGAATGCGCCCTCGCTGAGGCCCGTAAAGAGTCTGCTTACCAAGCGTGGATCAAGGTCCGCGACCGAAAAGTTAAAGCACGTAGGGTTCGCGCGAGGAAAAGAGCATTTAATTCTGCCGCTAAGTTATGCAAGCGGGTTCTACGTAGGGCACGTTTTGACCATGTAGGACATATCGGGGCCAAACTAGCATCGCACCCTCCGGGTAGTAAGCAGTTTTGGTCCCTGTCGAAAGCCGTTGAAACGAACTTTTGTCGACCCACTTTGCCTCCAATGTTGAAACCTGATGGGTCGCTGGCTCACTCTGCAAGTGAGAAAGCAAATTTATTTGCATCTCTTTTTGCAAGCAATTCGCGTCTGGACGCTGGCTCCAAGCAACCACCAATTTTACCTCGTTGTGACTCTTCGATGCCGGAGGTCACAGTTCACATTAAAGAGGTCCGGAGAATATTGAGCAGTCTAGACGTGAATAAGGCCAGCGGACCTGATGGCATTCCAGCGAGAGTCTTGAGGCAATGTGCGCCTGAACTGTCTCCTGTATTGACACGTCTGTTCCGCCTCTCTCTAGAAAAAAGAACGGTGCCAAAATCCTGGAAGCTTGCAAATGTGCAACCGGTGCCCAAAAAGGGAGACCGCGCGGACCCTGCTCATTACCGTCCGATCGCCATCACCTCCATACTATGCAAGGTTATGGAAAAGGTTCTAAACAGTAAGTTGCTGACCTACCTTGAAGACAATGATCTCCTCAGTGACCGTCAATATGGCTTTCGCCGGGGACGGTCTACTGGCGATCTTCTTGTGTATGTCACGCACTGCTGGGGCGAGGCCATCGAGAGACACGGCGAAGCACTTGCCGTTTCACTCGATATCTCGAAGGCCTTTGACAGGGTCTGGCACGCAAGTCTACTCAGCAAGCTTCCTGCTTATGGCATCCCGGCTGGTTTTTGTAGCTGGATATCAGACTTCCTCAGTGAACGGTCAATCAGAGTCGTTGTTGACGGTTGCTACTCTGATCTCATGGCTATCGATGCCGGAGTTCCTCAGGGGTCTGTTCTCTCTGCAACTCTTTTCCTGCTGCACATCAATGACCTACTTCAGCCTGGTCTTGTTGGGTACGCAGATGACAGTACGGTTTCAGAGAGATACATGTCTAGCGCAACAACCAGCGGGGGTGAAGTTCGTTCATTGAGAGAGGCCATGGTAGAGCGGACAAATTTGACATTGAGCCTTGTCTCCCAGTGGGGTGACGACAATTTGGTCACTTTTAACGCCACCAAAACTCAGGCGTGTCTTTTTACCACTAAAAGGAGTCGTTTCGCCCAAACTCCTACTTTTCGGGGTGTATCTGTTCCTGTGACTGATCGGCTCGAGCTTCTAGGCATGGAGTTGACATCCAGTCTGAACTTCGGCGCCACCATTGAGTACAAAGCCAAAACTGCAGCCAAAAAGCTGGGCATTCTGAATAAAGTGAAGCGATACTTCAGGCCTGGACAGCTTTTAACCCTTTACAAAGCACAAGTCCGATCCTGCATGGAGTATTGCAGCCACCTCTGGGATGGCTCGGCCAAGTACCAGCTTGCCGCGCTTGACTCGGTGGAACGCAGAGCTAAGAGGCTCATCGGTGACGAAAAACTGGTGGATGCCAAGCTTCACAGTTTGGCTCATCGCCGCAAGGTTGCCTGCTTGTCGGTCTTCTACAGATTGTACTTCGGCGAATGTGCCCAAGAACTCCACGACCTCATTCCACCAGCACCCTTCTACCATCGAACATCCAGACGCACTGCAGCTTACCATCCCTACCATGTTGCTATTCCACGAATTCGCACTAAGCGATTCCAAACGTCCTTTATAATGCGGACAGCAAAAGAGTGGAATTCTCTGCCTGCGTCTGTGTTTCCGAACGCTTACAACCCTAATCTCTTCAAAGTTAGAGTAAACAGGCTCCTTCTGGGTAAGCTCGCTCCATCGTAGACTTTGTCTCTGTCATCTCTGACCAAGACTAAGGTCAAGAGCAAACCCATCACAAATAAAAAAAATAAAAAAAAAAAAAAGTCAAGCCTCTCCAGTGAATCTCAACCCTTCTGCCACCGCCTGTATTTCTTACCAAAATCAAAATGGCGCTAGTCTCGCTATTAATTGCTACAAACAACTTACTGTTACGCTAAACAAACGTAATAACGCGCCGTATGAATATTCATCATCGCGACTCGGCTGCGACGGGTTAAGTGGGGGTTGAAACATAAACTTCAGGCGGGTAGTTGACAAATTAGTTGATTTTATACCAGATTTATGATGTTTACTTAATTTATTGGGATGATTTTGAATACGGTTATGATAGTTAATATTAGTAGTAGGTACAAGGAAATTCAACCCCTTTGTTTATGTTTAACACAAAAGTGGTGAATTGCAAAATGGCGGCGGTGCCTCTGAACAGTAAATATTCTTGTAACAAGGTTCTGATTCTTAATACCATAAGTAAAATGATCGATTCTGAATAACTCTAGTAAAATTGTATACATTCTAGGTTCAAATAAAATTTAATCTATACTAATATTATAAAGCAGAAGAGTTTGTTTGCTTGTTTGTTTGTTTGGTTGAACGCGCTAATCTCAAGAACTACTGGTCCGATTTGAAAAATTATTTCTGTGATAGATAGCCCATTTATCGAAGAAGGATATAGGCTATATATCATCACGCTAAGACTAATAGGAGCGGAGCATTAATGGAAAATGTGACGCAGACGAAGTTGCGTGGGTCAGCTAGTATTAGTAATAAAGATAATTTAGAAAGACTTTTTAGACAAGAAAGCATAATTTGAACAAATAATCAAGCCGATTTAACGAGACTGGATTATCTTTATGTTTAACAATGTACATTCTTCTTCTTATCGTATGGGCAGTGAGGTCTGACGACCTCACACACTCTAGTGTCAGAGTTTCTAAACCGCCTCAAGGGCTTCTGTCATAGTCATTTAACGACCACCATTTGGCAGCTTATACGTTGCTTTCGAAGCACGGAATCATGTTTTTTAAACAATCAGGTGATTTTTTTTTTCTGTTTGTCAGGAGTGGGAAATCCTCATGGACGAATCGGCCGGGGCACTCTGTGAGACGGCCGAGACAGTGCCGGACTCTTACCGGCTAAAACCCACTCCTGTCTTTCTAGTAAACCCCTGACATGGTCAGAGACCTCTTTTTTAAAAAAGTTTTTAAAATTGACTGACATTAAAATACGAATTTACTACTGAAGAATTTCGAAATTTTTTTGGATGACTAAATTATTTCCTGATTTAAAATTTACTGTATCAACATTGTATTCTCTGCTTATCGCGTCATATAAAAGTATATATTAATCAGGTGGTTCAAGCCTGCAATGTCCTAGCCAAACTGGGAAACAACTTTACAAAGTATGCTTCCCCGTGGAAATCGAACCCAAGACCACCGGATCACAAGGCAAACGCCTAAACGACTGGACCACGGAGGCAGTGAACATTAAACACAATGAAACATACAATAGTCACTAACTACGTAGGGGTAGTTCCATATCGCTATCTCTCATCTCTCAGGGCTAGCACAAGCTTACACCTCGATACGATCAGTAGGTAAAACACAGTCGCCGATGTAATTTAGTTAAAGCCCTAATTTCACAGCAACCCGCTTGGAATCCGAAGTGGATCCCACGTATTAAGTTTGAATCGAAAATAGATTAGATAATAGTGTGTGTGTTTAAGTTCGTACGTTGTTTGAATGTTAATAAAAATTAAGGTTGTTTACAAACTTCAACCCCTTTGCACCTTATTTTTACGGGTTGTGCTCTGCGTTCACGTAAAATTTTAGCTATAACATAAAACGTAAGAAATAAATTAAATGTACAAAGCTAAACTTATATTAGCTAAAGAACTGATTAGCTACGATATCATAATAAAACATAATTCTTTTTCAAAATTGATATAATCTTTTTACTGCGAGGGGTTCTATTAGAAATGGCAACTAAGATTGTAATACATGATTAAAAATCTAGCAATTTCTTGCACGTTTTTCTCTATCGAGATCAGCGCTTTGGAACGTGCAAATAGCTTGACTGACTGACCTTGACAATTCGAAAGTCCCTGGTAAATGGTTTATTTTAAAATATATGCTTGAATTTGAATTGTTATGATTTCCGCTATACATACATTTTCGAAAATGAAATCAGAACATAAGATCTCAACTAAGAATCTCTTTTATAGGCCGCACTTAAAAAAAATGACCGCCAAGCTAAACGACCATCAATCTAGGAGAAGTAACGAAATGGTACAATTTGGGGCCATGAATAATGCATGCGATTATTTTACGGAGCACAATATTATGAACAGTTTCGGTAAACGGCATTAAAACGGATCACTTGTTATTTATGATAAACGGTCGCTGCTTAAGGTCCGAATATTAAATCCTTGATTTGAGATTTCACAACGCCCCCCCACCCCTGAGATTTCTCCCACCTTCATGGGGGTGCTTCAGAAAAGCGATTAAATGATTTTCGCGTTCTCGTTTTGTTATTGGGAGAATCGGTGACAGGTAGACATGATTGATTGAATTTTTTTTGAATCAATCAATGCAGCCCAGCGTGATTAAAATATTTTAAAAAATATTGTTAAATGTGGTAGCTAATGATATCACTGCTTATGGACATCGGCGATGGCAGATACGTGGCAATATTGGAAGCCAAGTTGGAACGCTGGAAATAGATATGCTGATGGTACACCCCGAACGTTCGTATTCATTTACTACTTTTTTTGTGGATACCGTTCAAAAACGTAAACAGTTCTTTGATATAGGTATTATTATATCAGATTTTCTTGAGCTTTTATTTGTAACGATTCTGACAGAAGTCTTCATCTTCAATAATAAGGCATTCAAAGCGTAGGATTTATTCATATTTGCACACACAAAAGCAAATAACAAACACATCTTGCGGCAAGCTTTCTATTTATACCTTTTATTATCTGGATATACATAGAAAACGTATTAAAACCAGTCAATAAATATGAATTTCAAAAGCGAACCTAAACCAATAATATGGCTATAGGATCGTTCTCAAAGTCAACAAGTCACAAATAGAAAGGCACATAGAAATTTGAATTTAAATCGCCCCCTCTATAGAATACAGAAATTGGTCCGAAACTATTCGAAGTCCCGCGAAACTTTGCTTTAACGAGGACTCCTTAGTTCCTTATTTGAATTTCCCGCTTCGGTGGCGTTCGCCGCCAATCTTACAATACGCTGAGCGGCTGAGCGCGTTGAATAAAACCTTACCTTATGTTCCTGCCCCTACAGTGACTTCTCCCTTGCATGGAAATGATTTTTACAACCAAATAACTTTACTTAATAATCCACTGTATCACGCATGCAATAAGGTTTAATTTCAAATATATGTTTGCGTTTAAACTACTATTATCTATGAGGGCAATTCCTACTTTACTGCGCTTTAAATAAGGTTTAATTTTGATGCTTTTGCGTTGAATAATGCTCTGCCTGTTGAAGGGATTACATGATGGAATATTAAGTGCGTTTCCAGTTTTATTTGAATTTAATTTTAGCGTTAATATTTTGTATCTGTATTTATGACTGGTGGCTTAAGCTGAGCGCAGTATATTATGAAGACTTTATTGCGAGTATTTACAAATGTATCAGAATATTGAAATGTGGCCAGGATAAAGACGTTTTAATGGTTTTGTTGAACATTTATCGTGAGTGCTACAAATGACATGGGATTAATATTTTGAGACCATATTTTCTGTTTTCATAACACACATTTGTTATTGACTAGCATTCACATTTATAATAATGAGACGAGAATTAGTGAAAGAGACAAAGCTCTACTTAAGCATTTTTTTTTTTCTGTTCCCATTTGATTAATTGCCATCACGTCACACAGCTACAAGAAAACAAAGACATTTCACACGTAAATATTTGTTCTACATAAAATATTAATCAAAAACCCGACCGCTCCATTTAACCTTACTACCTACAAAAAAAAAGAGAAAATAAAGACGACCTACCAGCAAAAACACACACTCATTAATTACAATTCTGACATTTTAACGTAAAAAAACGTAAATAAATATAAAAGACTGGAAAAAACCCGTTGTCATTTTATACAGTCGTACAAATTATCGCAAACGAACCGTTAATTTAACACTGAAGGGTTGAAATCATATGACACCTCACCCCTTTCGCCCCCTGGCCGTACATTGTGCGTGATGAATCGGGGGTAGTACAGTCTGCGACAAAAATGGTAGGACAGAAAAGGCGTTTAAAATGGACAAAATATCACGAAACGAATTTTTTTCAAGTTTTAATAGCAATATTGTTGTAGTGTACTGGGAGTTTTGAAATACTAAATGGCCAGTCCCTGTAAAATATCTTACTCTATTTTTTTTTTGTAGGTACAAACAATCAATATTCGTGTAACTCGTTTGGTAAAATTTGTCCCTCAGTAAGTTTTCCAAATTCGTGAGTACTTTTATCCCTTGAAATACGGGTATTAAAATTCACAATGTAGTTAAATTTCTAACACAAAAATAAAGAAATCGACAATTTAACCAACAGTTTTTAAGGTGACTGTACAAAATTTTTAGGTTGTTTGTTAAAATGTGACCGCTGCGGGTTAAAAATACAGTTGTAGACGGAAATTAAATAATGCTTTGTTTACATAACATACCTACATATAACATGGTCAGCGCGTACATAACCACCACCACGTTTTATTTCTATGGGTGCAGATAGAAGCTCAGATTCCAAATGATGGGTACAATTTCAGAATAAGTACTACTTTTGCTTGTTTACACTATATTCATAAAACTGCTTTGCCCTAATTTCCATGAAATCCCGTATTTTTAAGAAAAGCCCCAATCTAGTCTTTTGTCTACTTTAATTTAAGGTCGGTTATTGACACTGACTATACTAGATGATAGGTTCAAAATGTTTGGTTTTTTGGTCATAGCACCAGTCACAAAAATATGTACTACGAAACTCAGTTTTTGCAGTTAGGTCAGTAAGTCAAGAGAATATTGACCCCTTCCTTCACATTTCCACCGTATTCTACTAATCTTCATGTTAACTAATATTATGACTTTTGATTATTTCGTTGAAGTAATCTCTAGAAGTTCTCATCCGATTACGAAAATCAAAAAAGGACGTAATTACACAAATCGACTTTTCGTTTTCCGACCTTAATTTCTGAAGTCGGTTGAGCCCTTCGTTTTGGTTATATACGTCATTTTCTTATGACGGCAGTACTCCAGCACTCAGTGTCAAAGGCTAGCAAAGAATTCAAGGTGCCTGTTCGAATTGCCATGAAAGGGAAGCTGTCGGCAAAAACAGTTTTTAAACTGAGACATAAAATGACAAAATTAATTAATTAGTTTTCAAAATAAACAAATTGAAATCTAAATTGCGACACGAGTGTTTCTCACTTTTGTTTAATTCTAAATCTTAATTAAATCGAGTTTCACGCACTGTCGGAGTCGTACAAAGAAAACGCAACACAAAGTTTTAATAAGACAACGAATTTGCAGGGATATGGACGGATTAATTTGGGTGGGTTAATAGGCACGCTTTTGACCACTATTTCACCTGATGGTAAGCGATGATACGGTCTAAGATGGAGCACGCTTGCCTAGAAGTAAACTATTCACTATTGACTTAAAGACTCTCAAGTTATTGTTGAAGGAAAACAGAATAGACCACGTCCAACTATCCCACTGTTCAGAATAAATCATCATTTCGACTCGCTAATCTTCCTTAAGTCTTAATTCCCCTGTAAACAGGAACTCCACAAAAATCTAACATCCCCTTTCAACCCCTCCAAGCAACCTTTTAATAAACATCTTAACCAACACTTTGAAGTCACAAAGGCTTACTTCTGACAAATATGAAATTTTCAAGCACTTGGTGAACAAGTACACAAGAAATTACTTTAAAAGTACCCACGCAGACTCGTTAGCTGACAATGGCATAGGAAAATGGGTTGACGGGTTGTGTTTATTGTTGCTTGTGAGTTTTTTAATTATAAGGGGGTGAAATTTGGTTCCGATGAGAGAAAGGGGGTGTAAAGGGGTGAAAGTATGGGAATTGGACCGGATGAGGGTTAGTAGTAGGTTTTAAGCGGCCGAGTTCGCATTAAACGAATCGAACGTCTTTTATAACGCGCACAGCAAAATAGTGGAATTCTCTACATGCGTCTGTATTTCTGAACGCTTACAACCTTAATCTTTTACAGGCTCTTTCTGGGTAAGCTCGCTCCAGCGTAGACTTTGTCATCACTGACCAAGACTAGAGTCAAGAGCAAACCAATAATAAATAAAAAAAGAGTTCGTTATCCGGCTCTGATAAAGTTGGGTTGTTATAAATTGGTCAGTCATTGATGTGGGACTTAAGGGCTATCTGAAAATATCTATGAGTATTTTTTTTTAAGTTAGGTAAAACATAACCACTTAGGTGTACCGTTGTATCCCGATGTAAAGTTTAGGCAAAGGAGCCAAAGAAATGGCTCCTTAACCTATACTTTACATGACATTTAAGATTATTCATATGGGTCTTTCGAGTTAAAAAGGTCGTAACTGGAGTCCCTAAAACAGTTAGTAGCATAGTTCTCGCACGTCTACGCAAGCAGATGTCTACGAATGTGGGTAGATCCAAAGTAATAATCTATAATATAAAAATAAGTCGGGTTTTCCTTCCTGACGCTATAACTCCAGAACGCACGAACCGATTTCCACGGTTTTGCATTCTTTGGAAAGGTCTCGGGCTCCGTGAGGTTTGTAGCAAACGAAATTCAGGGAAAATGTGACGCAGACGAAGTTGCGTGGGTCAGCTAGTATAATATATAATATGACTGGCGTGTTATAAAATTCCCAATAAATAATAACACAAGCCAATTCACCAAGAAAACATTTTCCACAGTTAATTAAAACTAGAGCCCAAAAGTCAGAATAACGAATAAAAAAAAATAAAAAAATCAACTTCCCTTTCACTCATAATTCCGTAACACAAATAATTAAAATCCGTGTACTTTCAGACGTACACGTGAACAAATTGGAAGGATGAGTTTCAACCGGGTAATCCGCCCGGCGGCCTTGCGGTGAGAATGTTACAAGTCGCGACTCGTTTTTGTATTTTGTTTTGCTGACGCATTTTTGGGTTGAGTGTCAAGAGATAATTAATGGCCTCTGTGTGGACAAAATAAAGTAATTCCTTTACAGAAAGATTCAGTATCTATCGAGGGCAAAAGATTGTCCGTACCGTGGAGTCTTTTATAGATTTCACCACCGTAAATCAAGTCATTTTGAAGTTACCAGGAGGACATTTAAACACATAACAAAAGTATTATGTACTAGCTGACCCGCGCAGCTTCGTCTGCGTCACATTTTCCATTACTGCTCCGCTCGTATTTGTCTTAGCGTAATGATATATAGCCTATAACCTTCCTCGATAAATGGGCTAGTTTATTGTTATGTATAAAAGTTACTTGAAGTAATAATGAGACTAAGTGCACATAACCCTAATAAAACTTATTCAAATATCTTTTGATAGACTGAACCGATTGCAATGAAACAAAAACTAAATGTTACTCCAAGTTACGCTCAATCATTCTGTGTAAACGTTATCTACATTGCTTTCGCAGATTTTACGTGATGCACGAACAAATAAACAGACAAACAGACACAAATTCTAAAAATGCCGGAAATGGGTTCTATTGGTTATTCTTTAACACCCTAGCTATTTTTTTTGGTTTTTTTTTTATGTACAAAAACCACTTTTCTACAGTTTTATTATATGTATAGATAAGGTTTTTGAAGAAGCGACCTGAACCACTCATGCGGGTCATTATCTAAAAAATACACAACAATATAATACTAAAATATGCAAATAGAATCAAAATTCCTGGAAAACAAACGAGATATAAATATTTTAAACAAAATATATATCTGTCCCTTTCGCGATAACGCTGTTTTCTATGACACCTGTATAGGTGTCATGGAATTTGACGTCAAAGTCCATATCAGACTTCTCTTTCTAATTTTAATCTTTAAAGCTTTATAACTTCATCGCTAATAAAGGTATTTGAAAATAATTTCATGTTTACTAGGGCTAATAAATAATTATTTTGGCAAATAAAAAAATCGCTACATATTCCCTATTACTTCGGCCATCAATGAACACCAAACAATATTAGTACTTGACATATCAAATCAGAACTAACTAATGGACCTCGTAGGTACACTGTTAAACTGAGCTCCTCACCGCTGAATAAAAACAGAATTTCACAACAAACAGCTCACAAACAAAACAAAAACAACATTAATCTAAATTAATCTTCAGCTCACACTTGACCTGTTTAAGGAAATCCCAATTTCGTCACTTAATCTTAGCGATTTAAAAAGAGCGAAATTTTCCCAAAGCGTCCATTTTATGATCCTTTAATCCCTTATTAAATCGCGGAGGCTGATGTTTGGGATATTTTTTTTAAATGGTTACTTTCTTACAGAAATTGGCATGGAACTCAACAATTTAATTTAATTAAAATTGAATATAGGCAACTTTATAGATTTCTTGCCAAGAATGGCCCTCACGAATGTAAAGTGCGAAGTTAAAGGCCAGCACTTGACGAGACCCAACAATGGAAGGAATGAGGAAGAATCTGGAGTGGGATCGTTCAGCCTGACCATCATTATTTGTAAGAATAGAAATGAATTATTGTGCTTACTTACAAATAATAAAAACCAGCAAAGTGCGAGTCTGACACGCATACGAGGGCTTCCGTACCATACACCTTAATTTTTATTATTTGTTGTTGGAGAAGCAACAGAAAACCACAATACCGCGTGTATTTGACATCGACGCACAAACGATTTCCATGGGTCCAGGGCATGATTCTGGACACCCTAGACTTAGAATTTTTCGTCGGCTTTTTTTAAAAAAAATTTCCAAGGGATTTTTTACTTTAAACTGCTCATAATCGTTATTCTAACCCAATGAGTTTTTTTATAAAAATATAATTAATTAACTACTTTCACTAAAAAGAGCAATCTGAATAAAACCACAAATAGATATCAGCTCAGCTGAGCTGATACCTGTTTGTGGTACTCTTTAACAAAATGAAAAATTCCAACACTGGGGTGTCCAGAATCATGTCCTAGACCCATGGAAATCGTTTGTGCGTCGATGTCAGATACACGCGGTATATGAATATTACAACTCTCTATCTATTACGGTTCTTGAGATACAGCCCGCTGACAGACAGACGGACGGACGGACACACAGACGGACAGCGGAGGCTTAGTAATAGGGTTCCGTTGGTTACCCTTCGGAACTCTAAAAAGTACACACACAGTGCCAAAGTCAGTAAGTCCGTTTCTGTACATTTGTGCTTTAAGTATTCATAAATAAAATTACCTTTTTGAATGCCTCAGCTAGTACTGCAAGTACATTGCATATTAAAAACTATAATATTCCGGAGAGAACACGAAATTAATAAACTCAATATTAAATTACGAATTAATAAATTTACTGTTCATTTTTAAGTTAATTACTGACTACATTTTCAACGCGAAATCAAAAGCGGGTAATTTATTATAGCTTTAATTTTTTCATAATTAATAATATCGCACTATTAATTATGAAGAAATTAAAGCTCATTTAAATTATTTCAACACCATTCATTAAGTTTAACAGACCTGTAATTACTGTCTCTCTAAAATAAAACCTAGGTATTATTTTGCATTGTTTAAATGTTAGGTCTGGGAAATAAACTGCTTGCCACTCCAAGTTTAAAATTTCTAAATTTAATACACCCTTTTGTTTTATGACGTCTTTGTGACATTAAGCCGTAATAAAACCTACACTCGCAGAACAGACTGTCGATGGGGCCGGATAGTTCTGGGGTGGCGACCGTGTACTGAAAAACGCAGCTTTGGAAGGATCTCATAAGGGGTACCGGTGACCTGGTGAGAGTCGCTGGTAGCCGATGGATGCGAGACCAACAGGACCGGTTGTTGTGGCGACGCGTGGGGGGGGTCATGTCCAGCAGTGGGAGTCTTTCGCTGATGATCACGATGATGCTCCACTCTGTGCCCCAAAACATGCAGCCAAAAGGACACAAACGATGCTGTAGAAGACTGTTTACTACCCGGGATTTTTTGAGTGTAAACTATCTTTCTGCCTGTAAGACAGTCTTAAGAAGATCGAAATATGTATTTCTCAAATCTTCCCCGATTACCAGGGTCTTTTTAGGGTTCCGTAGGCAAATGACAAAAATGGAACCCTTATAGATTCGTCATGTTTGTCTGTCTGTCTGTCCGTCCGTATGTCACAGCCAATTTTCTTCGAAACTATAAGAACTATGCTGTTGAAATTTGGTAAGTAGATGTATTCTGTGAACCGCATTAAGATTTTCACACAAACATGGAAAAAAACAACAATAAATTTTGGGGGTCCCAAAAACTTAGAACTGAAACTGAAAAAAAAAAATTTCATCATACCCATACGTGTGTGGATACGTCTTCGAAAATGATATGGAAGTTACTAATATATTTTTTTTCTAAACTGAACAGTTTGCAAGAGAGACACTTCCAAAGTGGTAAAATGTGTCCCCCCCCCCTGTAACTTCTAAAATAAGAGAATGATATAACTAAAAAAAAATATGATGTATATTACCATGTAAACTACTAGCGAAAATTGGTTTGAACGAGATCTAAAAAAAGCTACTTGCTAAAGTAGCTTTTTTTTGAATACGTCATAAATCGTAAATCGCAACTTTTGCTTATAATATTATAATACCTACAGGTTTGTACGGAACCCTCGGTGCGCGAGTCCGACTCGCACTTGGCCGGTTTTTTTTTATTGAGTATTGGGCTTGTTCTTAACCTCAATCACGCCTTATGGAAAGCGATGGATGCGGTGTATGATGGAGCGAGCATGGCCGGAAGATGCCTGTTCAATCTTGCTTTGAAGGTCGACGGGTTATATGTTCTACGCTCGATATCTTAACGTGTTTTTGGAAACACAGCATCAGCGGATGATCAGAGTCAGAATGAAGATCATAACAGGTTAATTCCTCCTACACATCTAACAGGCAATATTGTTGGGAATGAAAATGCTATCTGCCAATATATAAATAACCGCTAAACACCAATTATTCGTAAAAGCGAAAATGTATCAGTAACAATTAATTGAACATCAATTTTCTCGCGTAGGCTTGAGCGCTACGAAAATAGCTCATGTAATGCGATATGGGCATTAATTGGACAGGTATGTGTGATATCTAAGTTGCGTAGGCTATGTTCAATGGAGAAACGAAGAATTTGAACAATTTTGGATTGGACATTTCTCGCCTTTTTTAATCAGCATTATTTTATCAAGCGGTTATTACACTACCCAATCTATCGGGCCCGATAACTAGGGCGATACTAGTGTAATAAGAAATCGGGCGTAAGGACCTTGCCATCGGGCGATCGGGTGGCTCCGATCTCCCTGCTCTGTCTATCACCTAGTGTAAGTAAGAGACAGGGAGGCAGGGCCCTGCCGCAGTGGCGGCAGTGGGTAGATTGGCACCTTCGGCGGATTTGTATTCAGATATTTTCGATTGACTATTTTAGGTACTAAAATATTCGATCAAATTATCAAAATTGATTTACCTGTCTCGCGCGGTTTAAGCGCAACATGACTTTATTATTTTAGGGAATTAGAAATTATACTCCAAAAAAAAATGTGAAATTATAGTTGCGATGCATTTTAAACTAGGTATAATATTTGTATGCAAGTAGTCACAAGAGTAGGTAGTTGTTAATTGATGTCTTATGTTGGAAAGAAATTACAGGCACGTCAAAAAAGCCACTTTATTTTTTTTATAGACGCGAATTTGATATCTGTTTAATGAATTTGATAAAAAAAGAATGTACGCCTTCCTTGGACCTATACTACGCCTTCTTTGGATGTACGAGTGAGTTGTCGTTGTCACCTTGGTGCTAGGCACCCGGGGCGGACCAGCCTCCTCCGCCCCCACTTTACGCCGCCACTGCAGTTATCGCCCGATAGATTGTGTAGTGTAATAACCGCTTCAGCCGACAATCGTCCACAACTGGACGTAAACCTCCCAATCGTCCACAACTGAACGTAAACCTCCCCAAAGTGTCGTCACAATAACCGGTGCTGTAAGTCTCGCTTTCATCGGCTATCCGCGACCCTCACCAGGTCTTCGGTCTACCTTGTGGGAGGCTTTCCAACGCTGCATCTTCCGGTACGCGGTCGCCACTCCAGTAATTATTGGAGTGTTAATAGAATGGGCTTGTGTCCTGAAAAAATCTAATCAGTCCGTCAGTTAGATTATCAAAAAATATTTGACCCGTGTTTTTTCTTTTATTACGGGAACCAAAATTGACGAAGTTACGACGCTTTTAAAATTCTCAATACGTCACAACTTCGCATAATTTTTAGTGAGTCGTGACGTCACGAGCCCCCACTCCCGAGTTTTGATGCGTTTTATCTTTGTCAATATTCATTGATTTACAAAAACAAAAAATACGTGTCCATTATTTTTCAATATTCTAACTGACGGACTAAATAGTTTTGCAATTTGTGGATGATGGAATCTAGTCTATTAAACGCACAGCTTACTGTTTAAACTTCATTAATATGACTTTATTTAAATGTGTAGTGCTTGGAAATTAGGTCTACGTCAGTTACTTTATAAACATTCATTGGTACTAGTTGGCCTAACTCTATTCTGTCTCCTGCTCGATATGGAGTGAAGTGGAAGGTTTTCTCGTACTCATTTAGTTTCCGTCTTGGAATATAAGACAGTAGACGTTATTAAATGACTTCTTCTGGGCAAGCATACTCCACCGTCGACTTTGTTACCTCTGACCTGGACGAGAGTCAAGAGCAAACCCATCATAAGTAAAAAACATCCGGCAATTGTCGAACTTTATTGGTTGAACGCTTCGAACTTCTGGTGTTCACCACTGTTGATTTTAGTTTTCAGGACTGGTCGGGAATAGCGAAACTTGCTTCTGTAGAAACTTGCTTCTGTATAGCGGTTTCACATCTTTGCATTTTACGACTACACAAAATATATCGATAATCGTGGTCTCGCCTTTGCATTGCTCACCATTACTTCTTATACAACAAGCTTCTCAAATTGTATTTATTTCTGAACACTCACAATAATCATCAGTCCATCGTCCCAACAATCAAGGATGGCACCATTGACAAATTAACGACTAAATGTACATCACAATACGACTCGAGCGGATAAATAAATTGTATGTAAAACCATCTCTTTATTATCTCATCAAAATACAAAAGAGCTAATTGACAGCTAGCAAAACTTAAAAATTGCAAAGAGACAGGTATTATTTTAATTCATTAAACTAAAACTGTTGTTCAAATCAAAATCAAAAATATTTATTTGCCAGAAAATACATAGAAATTACAAGGAAAGATCTAATATCCTAAAAGTCATTGTATTCTGCCTGCAAGCAAATTCAATTCTGTTGCAAATTGAACAATCCTAGATCAGAACGAGGATGGGATACTTTTCGTCCCGAAAGTCCCATGGGATTATTTTGGAGTTTCATGCGAACGAAGCCGCTGGCAGAAGCTAGTATTTAGTAAAATAAAAATTCGTGCGAAAGTAGTCGTTTTTTTATTTAATTTTCATTTATTTCAAATAAATTGCAAGTATTCAGTCAAATAAGGCGTACGAATATTTATTCGTACGTAACAAGACACACAAAAACCATACCAACACAAGTACGTAGGTAAATTAAATCAACGAAAAACCACACACTGAGAAACCGCACAATTTATCTCCACTCTAAACTACGCACTCGTGCGATAAGTGTGTCGTCTCGACGATCAGAAATCTCTCCGTCGACTAATTAATATCGAAACGAACAACCCGATATAGCTTCTAAATGACGATAACTATTTGTTAAGTAGCTATAGTGATTCTGAATGTGACACAGCGACCTTACTACCACAAATAAACCACAGAAAATAATGCTGGAAAACTGAATTGATAAAACTTCAAAAAATGGCTACAAAATCCATATCTAGCAAAAAGTACCGATTTAGAAAGGAAATCGAAGAAAAAAAAATGACGGGTAAAACTGATAACAATAGTAATTTAATAAAATATCAAATCGTTTTGACAGTTCCCAAAACAAATAGCAATTGTCGAAAAAATCCAAATCCAGGAAAATAAACGACTGGATTTAGGTAGGTAATTAAATTAATTATTGTGGTTAATCAAGCTGATATGTTATTATTTGGATTCTTTGCACCTGTAATCCTCTATTTTATCTTAAATCCTAAATTAAAGCGATAACTGTGTCGGCGTAAAAATCTAGGATATCTCCGTCGCCAAATTAACGGCAAAATGTACTGGTCGAGTCGAAACGGTTTGTACCTAAATATTATGGCCTTCTGTTTGACATGTAGATTCGACACCAATACGTTTGCTAATTTAGGGATAATAATTTTGAGGGAACATAGTCCATCCCTCAATACTTTAAAAATAACCCCCATTTGGAGTTTGTATAACGACATGCGATGAGGGAATTAGGAATGTTTTGACAGCTGTCAAAATATTGTGGTTTTAATTAAACCAATTCAATTCTTAGATTTCGGACCTGCAAAACGTTTTTGTTTCAATGAGATGACAAGCATGTCACCTGACCGATCAGTGATGTTTTTGTCGACAAATGAACGACAAGGCGTACAAGTTGACATCGTTTCCAACTGGCGTAAACGATTTAAAGATTTATACGAAGTGATGGTCTGACATGTAATGAAGACACCAATAACATTTGTAACTTTTAAATTTTGATTGCTGTAGTAATTTCTTTGAAAAAAAAAAAAACTGAAGAGAATCTAATAAACAAAGTTTACAGTACGAATAATCTAAGTTTACCCATGCGAAGTACGTCGCAATCGATTGCGCAGGATGTCAATTTGACAAGAAACATAGAAAAGCGCATGCGCGGGTACGTCGCGTATGCCGTCTCAGTCACTCGTATACGTTTGATGCATACTTGTGCCTCGCTTCCTCAATGCAATACGACTGTTGGTGCGAAAAGTGTTAAACGTTGTTATTGTTTTAATTAATTATTCTGGTTTTTTCTTACTGTTTGACTCGTATTTTGTGTTTTCTTGTAGTGTATGTGTTTGTTGTGTTACTTTGTGATCGAGTTATTGTTATTGCATGCATTTTTTCAAAATTCAAATATATCACGTACACAAAAAAAACAAAATCTACGACCGTAACACTTTTCTACGCGATGGACCCTGCGCGGTCGTCACTAACAGCCAACTTCGCATGGGTAAAGTTAGAATATTCGTACTGTACAAACATTATGATTGAAAAAAGTGATTTTACACTGGTCAAAATCTGGCGCGAATTTCTTAATAAAATCATAAATTTTATGATAAATTACATTTATTTTGTAAGTAGGTTGTACATAACAACACTTTTACACGTCAATCTATTTTGGTCATTTTAAACTAGATACTCTGAGAAGAAACACCGAAACAAACTCAGAGGTCTCTTTTAAAGTCCATACAATCGTGCTGGTCAAATCATAATTATGAGAACCATGTAAGTTAATGTCTGAAGTGGTATTTTGAGGAAAGTACCACACAGAATTGAGTGGACCTGTACAAACAGTGCATGCATTTGCATAGATAATCCTTATACATTCTTGGCCTAGTAAATATTTCACACCACCAAACTTATATGTCAGCTGACCGATTTTTTTATTTTTTTTTAGCGATGGGAATTCATCCAATGACTCCTCCCGCTCTGGGTGTAGCGGGTGGGAGTGTCAGACTTCTACTGACTAAAACCCATCCATGTTCCTTCATTGCCCTTTGTGTTCCGGAGCCACGGTGTCTCAAACTCAAACTCAAACTCAAACATTTATTTCAATTAAACCATTTACAGGCACTTTTGAATTGTCAAGGTCGGTCGGTCCAAAAAGATGAAGCTATTTGCACGTTCCAAAGCGTAGATCTCTATGGAGAAGAACGTGCAAGAAACTCCACGGAAACTCTTTTAAAAATAATAAATTGTTACAAAGTTTTCTTGACATCGTGTTGAAATTATACATACATGTGAGAACGATGTGACGAGCATGATAAAAACATCCGAACTAAAAAAGGAACAATTCAAAGAAATAATTAAAATAAACCATGGCAGCTGAGAAATGACCAGTCCCAACCGACGGCGCCATGACATGCGCCAGGCCCATTCGTCTCAACCATTTTGAATGGAGCCACATAATTTAACGCATACGCCACCATCAGCTAGGCTTTTGAGTGAGCATGACACTCCCAACCGCCAGGGTACTTGAGTCTATACAATGCAAACACACATTTATTTAAAAATGTTGGTACTATTGATTTATCAAATAAAGAACAATAAATCAGTGTGTGAGTTAAATTAAATATAAAAGTCATTAAAGACATCTATAGATATACTAAATATATTAATACAAACATTATCAATAAGTTTGACTTTGTTTACTACACCTTAGACTGTCCTATGGAGCAGGACCAGCATGTTTCCAAGCATTCTTATCTTGAATATAATCATCTAATTTGTAATATGCTTGTTTACATAGTGTGCTTTTAACATAATTTTTAAATTTTCTTTCATTTAATTCTAATATGTCACAAGGTATTTTGTTGTAACATTTAATACAGTACCCCATGAAAGATGTTCGTACTTTGGCTAATCTATAAAATGGCTGATCTAGTTTATTTCTATTTCTAGTATTAAAATTATGTCTATCACTAATTTTGCTAAAGAGATGTCGATTTTTCCGTACATACATAATATTTTCATAAATGAATTGACATGGGACTGTCATAATATTAATCTTTTTAAAGACTTCCCTAAGAGAATCGCGTCGACGTAGATTATAAATGGCTCTGACAGCACTCTTTTGTAAAATAAATATGGATTCAATGTCAGCAGCCCGACCCCATAGCAAAATACCATACGACATAATGCTGTGAAAGTAACTAAAATAGACCAAACGCGCAGTTTCTACATCTGTTAACTGTCTTATCTTTCTAACAGCATAAGCGGCTGAGCTTAGCCGCGCCGCAAGAGATGTTATGTGAGGTCCCCATTGCAATTTCTCGTCTAAAGTGATTCCCAGGAAAACCGTCTGATCAATAAATTCCAGTTTTTGTCCATTCAATACGATGTCACATTCGTTACTTTTAACATTTGGTAAAGTAAATTTAATACATTTGGTTTTTTTTTCATTCAATACTAAGTTGTTTGCCGTAAACCAATCTTGAACTTGATGAATAGAGTTATTGACATCATCAAGATTTTGTGACCGTCGTTCTATCTTAAATATCAATGATGTGTCATCAGCAAATAACACCATCTTTGGCTCATTTTGAAGCAATTGGGGCAAATCGTTTATGTACACTAAAAAGAGGAATGGACCCAATATTGAACCTTGCGGAACGCCCATTGTCATTTCAGACCCCAGTGAGTTCACGCCGTTTACCTGTACTTTAACCTGTCTGTCTTTCAAGTACGATCTAATCAGATCAAGAGATGTATTCCTAATCCCATAATGCTCCAGTTTCAACAAGAGTGTTTCATGGTTAACGCAATCGAACGCCTTCGAGAGATCGCAAAAAATTCCAATGGCGTCTTGCGAATCTTCCCAGGCATTAAAGATGTTCTTTATTAGAGTGACACCGGCGTCAGTTGTACAACGCCCTTTGGTGAAACCGTACTGATGTTCATGAAAGATGGAATTTTCATTAAAATGTAGTAACATCTGGTTAAGCATTAACTTTTCAAACACCTTACTGAGAACCGGCAGGATTGAAACCGGCCTGTAATTGTTGGGTTCTTGACTATCACCAGATTTAAACAGTGGAACGACTTTACTGTGCTTCATGAGATCAGGAAATACTCCCCGGTCTACACTAGAGTTAAATATAAGAGCTAAGTGGGGAGCAATAGTTTCAATAATAGATCTACAGACTTTTACAGACATTCCCCAAAGATCTTCTGTTGATTTAATTTTAAGATCTTTAAAAGCTTTTATAATGGCTAGGGGGTTTGTATGTTTAAACTTGAACTCTGATGGACAAACCTTGACATTCTTCCTAAGTAAGGCAGCAGAGAGCGCGGGTGACGAGTTAAGAGCTTCTGTAGTTTTACGAGGAATATCAGCAAAGAAGTTTTCAAATTCCTGAGCTACCTCTGCATCTGAGTTTATGGGACCATGTACGGATTTTAAATTAAATTCAGTTTCACGCTTTTTCTTCCTACCTGTTTCATTATTAATTATTTTCCAGGTAGTTTTTATTTTGTCATCTGCTGATTTTATTTTATTACTAATAAACAGAGCTTTTGCTATTTTGCATACACTTTTAAATGTTTTTGAATATTTCGCGACATACTTATGAAAGCTTATATTATTCACATGTTGCTTAAGGCCATATAGTTCGTATAGCTTTTCCCTACTAATTCGAATGCCCGTAGTTGCCCAATCACTGAATATAAACTTTGTGTTAACACTTTTTGACTTTAATGGAAAACTATCATTATATTGAGCGTTTAGTATTGCAAAAAAGCACATAACATCAGCTTTCCTATGTTTAACTTTAATAAGGAGTCAACACCATCCACTATGTCCTTTCTGGTAATACCAGTACTATTCCCTAATAGAAGAACCATTTGTGAATACTCATCAAGATTTGAATTTATGATCCTCTTAACCATTTGCTTAAAACTTATATTGTGATAACTATGGTTGGTAAAACTATGGCTTAAGTAGTTATGTAGTATTTTTCCAAAGCCAGACCCTAATTCATCACAAAAAAAGATAGATTTATTTTCTGGTGTCTTGATACAGGTTTCTAATGGAAGAGCCAACACCGATGGTGACATGTTAAGTTGGGGTTGCGGAGGTGGTGAACGGTTGATACAGCTGCATGAGAGATTATTAGTCAAAGACTCACACCTCTCAGCATTGTACTTCACCAAATCCAATAACTCCCCCGCCTCTAACAAGCGTTCACTAAGTTGCTGTTGTGAAGTCTCATATTTTTCATAAATGGTTTTCAGTAAATACTCCTTATATAATAAATCATTTTGGAGACACTGAGTTTCTTTGTAATAATTTTCCCTACATCTATCTAACTCTTCAGTACAACTATTTAATCTATTAGAGAGGCTGACTCGGTCTTTTCGCAGTGAAATATTTAATTTTAGGAGATTTTGTTTTTTTATTGCTCTCCGAGACCGTTTAATTATTTTCTTAAGTTTAATATATTTCTTTAATTTATTATGACTCACAACTATGGGACCTAGTGGTATGGTATCGTCACCTGTCAAATCTATAGTTATGGCTGGCTCACACACTGATTTAGAACGAAAACCTACCAACTCATCAAATAACATATTGGTGTTAATACACTCTCCACTGACCTTATCGGCTTCTGCCTTAGATAGCGCCTTATGGGCATCACAGAGTTCTTGTTCCAGTTCAGAAACACGGTTCAAAGTGACTTCAAACATATCACTGCACTTTTGAAATGTTGATACTTGATGTTGGAGTTGAGTGTGTTGGTCGGCTAAGTCCATGTGCTGAATGTGTAGCTCAGCCAACTCGTTCTTGAGGCAGGTGTTTTTCTGAACCACATTTTGACTTTCCACCTCGCCTTCCGCAATTTCCTGAAGCAGCTTTTGGTTTAGCGCTTTAGCCTCTTTTAGTTCCTTCAAAGAAGCTCTTAGTTTTGCTTCCAGCTCCTTGATTGTGGCACTGCGGGTCATCATTTTGCTGAAATATGCACAGTTACACAGTTTAATAGCAGTGGATGAAAATTTTTAGTAATAAAATTTAGTAGGAGGTAGTAGGGGAAAATATTAAATAATTAAATTTAAGGGATAGCTTATAGAGTTAGTGAAATTATTAGGATTACAAGGCAAGAATTAAATGGGAAAGTTAAATAAGAAAATATTACTATGAATAAACACTGCTTTCGTTATTTTTACCAAGTATAAAACTGGGTACATTGAAATTTGAGTAACAAAGATTTATCACACATTAGTCACAAGTTAAATTAACAGTAATTATTAATATAGATCTCGTTTAGTAGTGTATATGTGCAGTAAATTATGTAGTGTTACTTGTCTGGGCGAATGTTTTCGTCGTCGATTTTGCTTCCACCAGTTGTCAAGCAAAAGGAGACATAAACCGTGCCGGTGTGTGATGGACGTTGCTCAGAGGCCTGAGCAGTATTTCTTGATGTTCTGTAGGTCTGTTAATATTCCCTACATTAACATAATTGAAACAAAATACTCCCCGGGTTCGTCGATCTTTTTAAATCCATCACCGTCGTTGCGTTGGTTTGACAGCTGGTTTTATTTTGTTATTTTCAGAAGTTATCGATACAAAAAACACTGGACAATTACTTGCAAATGTTATTATTACGTTGTTTTAACTATTATACACTATTTTAACTTAATTTAAACACTTTTACAATTTTTTAAAATAAATTTTTACTTGAGACCGTTTTTTGACGACGCACGTTTCTCTTGCGAATAATCCCGCGACTCCGGCAGGCGTCGGCCCTTTCGGGCCCCTCTGTGTTGCTGACTCTCTTTGAGGCGCGCGTGGAACACTAACGCGCCGTCGACACGGCCTGTCCTCACTAGACGGACGGACGGCGAGCCACCCATAGCTCGCCGTCCACAGGCCCGCGCCTACGGTGGCCGGAGGTCACCAGGTGGCCCCGGACGCCCGCGGCGTCTACCACGGCGGCCGGGACGAGAGGGTCGCCTCTCCCGCTCCGCCACCTCCTTCGCTAGCATGACTGCTTCGCAGAAGGAGGCAACGGCGTCCCATTCCGTCTCGCTCCGGACCATGGCTTGGACCAGGGCCGGACGCGAGAGGTCGCCGCCAATCGCCGTTTCGAGGACACGGCGGTGCGCCGCCCAAGCGGGGCACACCTGCACAGTGTGCTCTACCGTGTTCTCCGGTCGATCCTCGCAGTGGTGACACCCGGGCGTTTCCTCCCGCCCAATTCGGTGCAGGAACCTCCCGAAACATCCATGTCCGGTGAGGACCTGCGTCAGGCGGAAGGTGAGGACGCCGTGGCGCCTCTCAAGCCACTCCTCAAAGAGGGGACTTATCGCCACTATTGTGGCGTGCCCTGCGCTGGGTTGCGATAGTCGTCGTCTCCATGACGCCATGAGATCGCGCCGGAAGTCCGTCCGCTGCGCGACAATTTGCCGCGTCAGCGGAGTTTCCCCCCGGCTTAGTACCTCCGCGCGCCAATCATGCAGGCGCGCGAGGACCACCGCCTCCAGCTGACCGATCAAGAATGCTTCCGTCGGTCGTCAAATCCACGACAAAACGCATGAGATGAATTCTGAAAGTATGTACATTTTTTAGATAGGTACCTATCTAAAAAATGTAAGTACCTACATTAAAAAAAAAAAAAATTGTCAAAAAAAGTGGCGTGAATCATTCAAGACCACCATAGATAAATACTAATTCTTAAATTAATAAATTTTTGAGTTGACTCATGCTAAATTTCACAGCAACAAACAGTATGTTTGAATACAATAAGTATGTCACCTGACCGATTAAGGATGGCTCTGTCGACAAATTAACGGCTAAACGTACAAGTCGACATAGCTTCCAAGTAGCGCAAACGATTTGTAAATTATTCGTTATGGATGTAAGTCACTTTCGAGATTGCCAACTAGCAGTCGAGAGGTATTTTAATACGATTTGATCAGATGTGTTTCGAGAGGTTAGTGCTTGCATATTGTGGTCATTTCGACGTGAAATGAGGCTGGCTTTGTTTAATCGTTTCTGTGTTTGAGTATTAATATTTGACATCTTGAGTGTTTGTTGACTTTTTCTTTGCTTTTTTTTATTAATTTGACAAAAAAAAAAGAGATTTTTAGAGATTTTTTAAAATATCTTTTAATATGAATTCTTTTTTTTTTAGGGATGGTAAATCATCCAATGACTCCTCCCGCTCTGGGTGCAGCGGGAGGGAGTGTCAGACTTCTACTGACTAAAACCCATCCATGTTCCTTCATTGCCCTTTGTGTTCCGGAGCCATGGTGTCTCTTGCGACCCGCAGAGTTCAAATTAAAAGGCCTCTTTAGCAGAATCATAATATTAACCACACAAAAATCTGTCAAATTCCACTTTTTTATCGTTAACGCATTAGGTTCAAGATTGATTGGAAACATTTTACAGTGACGGGTAGTGTGATGTGCTTTTTGATTCTGCTAAAGTGGCCTTTTTAGACCCGCTGTTTTTCCACTGCTAAAATTTGTTCTGATAATATGGACTAGGTAAGACGCACTTTTTTAAAGATAATTTGTTTGACTTTCTGTATTTGGCACCCTTAGATTTGACCACAGAAAATTAAGAAAGACGCAAATTAGTTTCAGTTTTTGTAACATTAATATGTTGTTAGAAAATAAGCATTAAGTATATTACAAATATTAATTTTGAATATCTAATGCAAAAGACGGAGACATAAGCAGAATTTAATGATTTTGTTTTATTTTGCGCTCATCGAAGACCGCATAGTTTCTTTGTATTTTTTTCATGAACATTTCCTTTCAGTGATTTTTTCTCAAAACTTTGATAAATTTAATTCAATTTTGTTTAAAAACCCTATATCTGGACTGCTGTTAAAAAAAGGAAACTCAAACACGACTATTACACTTGTACTGTAACCACCCAAAAACATCAAACTTTCTTCCGTAAAAAACTAACAACGACGTATTATAAAAAATACCCGAAAAACACGTACCTATTCAGCACTATGACAAAATCGAGTTAGTATGTCCATAATAAAATAAAAATGTTAGACTCAAGACGGATTACAAGGTCCGGATCGAGTACGGTCACCACGCGACCGGACAGTGGACGGGACACTGTTATTTTTAAAGGTGTCTTAAAATTTTCCGGGGATTTGGAAGAGGGATATTCTTTTGTATCCGGACATTCCGCATTATGTCCGCCAGACGCACCTGGGTATAGAGGTAAATCCCACAGGTTTTTCCATGTCTTCCTTTTGTGTTTTTCATTTTAAAGTGGGTTAATATTTGAGCGTTCTTTCGAGTATTTTAGCTATACGTTGTTGACATTATCCATGTTTTGAGTTCGTGTTATGCTTGGGTTGGGAGGATTAACTAGATTGCAGCCTGGTTTTGTGAGTATATTGTTCTGGAGTAATCCCTTGGGACTTATTTTGCTGGTGTGTTCGCACACTTCTTTACAGAATCAACAAGATATAACTTTTTAGCACTATAAGTTTTTGTCATAAGATGGGGAGTATCAAAATGCCGCGGTGCCTTAAAATTTGATTGTCTCAAGGGAAATATGACGAAGTTATACAAAAACCAAGATTGTAAACGTATACGACGGAATAAATATGTCGTATGGGGTTACTACGAACACAAAGTTTTACGTAAATTTTATTCATACTTCACATTATTATGAAGAACAAAGGAAATTGTAATCATTCCGAATGACAATGGAGCGTGGATATGATTTACTCACTGCATTTATGGCTTTTTGAGTTTCACAATAACTTTTCGGAGAACAATGTACAATATTATTTTGCACAAAGCAAACACGCAAGGGTCAAGGACGCTTAAAGGCCAAATATCAAGTTTATGAGCTAATACTGCTTAAGTCTACGGTTATTGCCAGTGACACATAAGCAAAAAAAATTTTTTATGACCATATAAAAATGCTATCTAAAAATTGGTATACAAAACCAACACAAAATCACCGTCCTCATGTCCACCTGTCCTTGAATCAACATTGTCTTGCCGTCATACCAAAATAAATTGGGCAGTCAGTCACATCGTGTGTTAGGTATCAATAATAATTAGAACTAGTTCATTGTTTCAGACTAGACTACGATAGGCTTCGCTCACATAAAGCTCGGAAACCATCCCTAGGGAACGTTTTCTCGCAAAAAGAAAACCGCATAACTCGAGACCCAAATTCGTTTGGCGTTTGACACCTGAGTGCTAGTTCTACTAACTTTCAAGCAAGGTTTGCATTCGCATCTCAGTCGCAATCTCTCAAAATTGATGAAAAACTAGCTGTACCCCGCGGTTTCGCTCCCGTCAACTGGCTACCTATCTACCTACCTACCTACCTACCCCGCTACTCTCTTACTCTTACTCACAGACAATTTGTATTTGACTAATGTCAATATTTATACGATACAAACGTCACTCAATTGTTTTGCCTTCCCGAAACCTCTCCACTAACACTTAAACTTTATGAAATGGTATTAAAGTTCAAATTGAATTTTTAAGTATTATGACGAATCTTTTGTATGGGAATATAGAAAAGTGTTGTTTTTAGTCTTTTTCAGGCAATTTTTATATTTTTTCTCTCCGTAAGAACCATCCTCGTACTTCAAGGAATATTCTAAAAAAAGGATTGGCCAAATTGGTCCAGGCGTTGTTGAGTTATGCGCTTACCAACCAACACATTTAGCGATTCATTTTTATATTATAGAAGATTAGTGCGACACAATCTACCCCATGGTCACACTACAGTAGTTCATTTAGTATTTCGTATGTATCCCCCAGAGGGATGGTCACTTGGAAACTCGTGTCGACTTGACCCGCGCCTACCCTTGCTCTTATTGTATTTTTGACCCTTTCATTGGGTCAATTTGGTTTAGAGTTATTTCGTGAGGGTTAATTTTATTAAGTATATTCGTATGTGGAGCATGTTTTGTGATTTGTTTGTTTTTGGTATTCATTTTAGTATTGGATATAAAGATAATTCCTACTTTTTAACGCTGAATTAAACTCGTCTTTGTCCATACAAAGGCGAGCTTAAGAGCGTGTATTCCGTCCACTAGCGCCGCCAATCGTTTTTTATTATTTGTGGTAAATTTAAGACACGTAGATAAAAAATCGCTCTGTAGTGCACTGAAGAAATGTATTTATTATGTTTTGAGAGTTATGTTTTGTACTTTTAGCAATAATTGCCGTTTTGGCTATTTAGCCATGAGTTATGTATTAAAAATAAAATAGATACATTTCTTTAGTGCACTACAGAGCGGTTTTTTTATCTACGTGTCTTAAATTTACCACAATTAATAAAAAACGATTGGCGGCGCTAGTGGACGGAATACACACTCTTAACTCAGTGTTGAGTCAACTTTAGTGCGATAAATATATAACTAGGAAGCTTCACTTTCACACACAATTATAATATAACACTCTTCCATTACTGACTGGCATACAACGATGTTTTCTCGAAATTCGTTTCGGTAACGGGAAAAATGGATATTACGAAGTCGCGGGCAAAAGCTATATATATCGAGAAATTATAATCTAATCAAGATTTATTACAATCTTACGGAGTCCTCCACTTTCCGGTGACAAACTCACTAAACTTATCCTATAGTGAACAAATACTGACTCGCGTCTCTCAAATAACCGTCAGTATTACAGCAACGAATTCATCGAAACGAAAGCCGATTGGCTTCCACAAACGTCTATTGTAACACAACAGAAGCCTGCATGCTGACAGGCTTGTACTGCTAATAATAACCTCCAAACATCAGTGAGAACAATGGCCGTTTAAAGTACAGTCAGCGGCAAAAGGGACGAAAGGAGACGAACAAGAAGAGAAGGAGAAGGGACAGTTCCCATATGCTTAAATTACTAACTGCGGTGCCTTTGTACATTATATTCCTTTATTCTCACCTTTCGAAAGCTGTCCTAAACACAATTCATGTCCCTATATTTAGCCATTTGATTGTCCTTGTCTTGACTTATGATCACGAAATTATGTACAAACGCGTTTAGAAACAAAATGAATCATTGAGCATCAAAAAATTCATCCACATAGATGATAATAACAAGTGTCCAGAGCACTGGCAGCATTGCCGCGTTGAATGGCAATGCTCATTCTTTGGCCGAAGAAAAGTCAGCCTTTGTGTTGTGCTGTCCAATTGAAAGCGACTGTCATTCTGAGTGTGTTCCGAAATGAGAAATGAAATAACGGTGTAAAACATGTTATTAAAAGCAAAAGGAAAAAGCTACTTAGTTAAGTTATAAATATTATACAACTACAAAATTAAACTATAGTTAATATGTAGATATCCAGATTCCTTCATAACATTATTTATTATTTTTTTATTTAACACTTCCAGCACAAAAAATTACAGAGGCGGACTTCACATCTACTATTATGACAAGTCAAAGCAATAGTAAGAAAAAACAACAGGAACACGACACTCACAGTCAATTTATGTAACGAATGATATCTAATAAATAAATCATCTGCCTAGCCTTTTCCCAACTACATTGGGGTCGGCTTCCAGTCAAACTGGATCCAGCTGAATACCAGTATTTTACGTGGAGCGGCTGCCTACCAGACCTCCACAACCCATTAACTGGGTAACACGGTATTTCTTGGCAAGACGAGTCAGATTTACAGGCTTCTGACAATCTTTGAACCTAATCAATCATTCAAATCTTTGAATTCGTAACGACTGCCAAAGATCCACAAATGACAGCCGGGACCAACAGCTTAACGTGCTTTCCGAGGCACGGTGGAAACTCAATATATTAAGATGGTCACCCATCCACAGACCAACCTTAGCAAGCGTTGCTTCACCTTGAAGATCGACCTGTGCGGCTGTTATTATTTAGCCACGAGCTTCTCAATATCTAATAAATAAATAATATTTTTTTAATGTTGTGCAGATAATTTTGAACGTTCTCTTTTGCACCGATATTTTCGACGCCGACTGTACCAACCGTGTCATAAGTTAGTGTTGACGGCATAATGTAGCCAGGGGTTTGCAAATAGGGCAACAATAGAGAATTTTAACCAAGGGTTAATTTAATAGAGCTGTTGTGAGCCTTGACCCGAGTTGATGTGGGAATTGTATTCATTCATAATACTATCTCTCAAGTTTAATTGAGCTTATTGTGATCCCTGACAGCTGTGGGTCTACCTTCGTATTTGGAGAATTTTACAGTCGTATTTTTTTTTTTTTTTTTTTCAGGAAATGGTACCTAAAGGCAACTTAATTAATAAATTAAATTAAAAGCAGCTACAATAGGAAGACACGCAACAAAACTCGAGTGCATTTTAAGTCATCTAACAAATAATAATTTCACAGTTGTAACCTACTTTGGGTTATTTCACACTTACTTCACATACACTTTAAATCAAATTTAACATAATTAAATCAATAACCTATCTGAAAAAAGTATACAATTTAATTAACCTTCGAACTTCTTTCAATGTGGAAAATCAAAATAAAATAGGTACATACATTATTTTATATTGGTAGGATCGCGTGACACACCCCCAGATGACATAGTACTTAAAATATATCATTGGAGGGTAAGCGATGAATAGGGCAAATAAAGTAATTAAACAGTAAAAAAACATAAAAATAAGTCTCGAGATAGTATCAATATCAGCGCGCCGGGCGCGGCGAGACGCGCGCTTATGGCATATAATGGGCCACCCATTCAACTAGTAGTTCGTGGAATATTCCATAGACGTTACATTGCGTGCGTTCAGAAAAATATAATAAAATCAAAATATTAAAAAAGAAGACATGAATATCGGATTTCCGGAATTATTCCAGTCAATTCCGGAACTGAAAAATTAGTCAAATTGATCCGGAATTCCGGAATTACGGAATTCCGGAATTGCATGCCCTAGCGATGATGTGGTCGGTGATGGCCACAGAAATATAAAAAACATTATTATTATTATATCTAATGTTATTTATTATATCTATGGTGATGGCACATGCTTGCATGAAGTAACTGAATAACTTTTTGGGGTTCCGTACCCAAAGGGTAACCAACGGAACACTATTACTAAGCCTCCGCTGTCCGTCCATCCGTCTGTATGTTAGCGGGCTTTATCTCAAGAACCGTAACTGGGGGGCTACTCTCTAAGCCCGATGTCCGTAGTTTCGGGCTTAGTTGCAGGCGTATTCTTCTCCTTTTCACTTACGGACTTGCTATAAGTCCCGAGCCCGAACTAAGCATGAATGATAACACGATTTGACGGTAACTATCAAATCGTGTTGTCATTCATTCTTAGTATTTAGGTGAGACGGAGTAGAATACGCCCGCAACTAAGCCCGAAACTACGGACATCGGGCTTAGAGAGTAGCACCCCAGGTAAAGAGCAAAAAAAATCTCAGATTATGTATCTCTATTGCCGCTATGACACCTAGCCTAGCCTTTTCTCAGCTACATTGGGGTCGGCTTCCAGTCAAACCGGATTCAGCTGAATACCAGTATTTTACGTGGAGCGGCTGCCAACCAGAACTCTACAATGTGCAATAACAACAAATAATAAAAATTAAGATTTATGCTACGGAACGGGTTCGTGTGCGAGCCCGAATCGCAATTGGCCTTGTTTTTACTTAAAAGTTAGAATTATCAGGAAACACATACTCTTTGTAATTTCACTCCTTAACTTAACCTACATGGTTCTCATAAGATTTGACCAGTACGATTGTATGGACTTTAAAAGAGACTTTGGCCTCTGAGTTTGTTTCGGCGTTTCTTCTCAGAGCAGTAAGCTAGGAAACGCCGGCCTCATCTAGTTTAAAATGACCAAAAAAGATTGACGTGTTTGTGTTATTTACAACCTACTTACAAAATAAATATCGTTTATCATTTAACGCAAAACAGTGATGCTAAAACGTTTTATGTCAACGGGTGGGATGTCCACCAAGTAACAATGGCGCATATCCGTATGCATAAATATTCACTACAAAAACGCCACACACGATTGCTTAAATAAATAAAACATAACATTTAGTATTTTTACCCCACTTTATAGTCCATAAAAATATGAACATAATTTTACAGCGTGCTCTCGAATGGGAAGAAACAGGGCTGCCAAGTTTTTTCTTTTACATTTTCACAACGGGAGAATATATTTTTGGTGAGAAATAAATAAATAATGATTATTATAGATGACTTTTATCACCAAAGACATCGTACGCTTTCGAGGGTTTAACTTTGATAAGATATGGTGGCAAGTGTTTTGTCCCTCTTGAAGAATGCAGCTTCATTTTTAACCGACTTCCCAAAAAGGAGGAGGTTATCAATTCGGTTGTATGTTTTTTTTTTATGTTTCTTACCTCATAACTCCGACAATTATGAACCGATTTGAAAAATTCTTGTTTTATCTGAGAGGATATAGGTACTTGCAGATTGGTCCCATTTAAATTTTATGAAAATCAGTTATGAACTTTGGATTTTAAATCGAAATAGCTGGAATTCGTCTACTTGGATGATAGTTTTATGTCATCTAAGTAATCGAAATTGCGTATTTTGCTTTTCTGCGATTTTGCAGAGGTGTTTTTAGGTGTGGGGTACCACTAAAAAGTACAACCGACTTCAAAAAAAAAAACACTACAAAGTAAAAAATAACTTTAATTTCGGAAGTCGGTGTCAAAATACGAAGAAACTAACAAAAACACCGACTTCCGAAATTAAAGTTATTTTTTTTTAAGAGCAAATGTTGTAGGTATGTGCCACTACTACATTTATTACGTTGCATTGCAATGCTGCCAGCCTTTTGGGCACATTACCAGTGGCTAGCGATGCGGACGAATTTATCGACGCCCATTTTAGATTATTTTTAGGTTTAGTTAGTTAAATTTTTATTTTTTATTTTAGTATATTTATAGCTTAGTATTAGTTCTTTAGAAGAATAAAGTTTAAGATTTTGTTGATCATAATAAAAAAGAAAACTTAAACAAGTGTAAGAAAATATTTATGATCCGTGATAAGTCACGGTAACTTAGCTATTTCAATAGAGAACAAACTTAAGTACTACGTTCTAAATTACAATGAACTATTAATATATTTGTATAAATTAAACCTTTTCTTTAAAGCCAGCAGGTAAAAAAAAAAAAAAAAAAAGATAGCTGCAAACACATTTAGTATCCAGTAATCACAAAATCTATAAAAATTAGCATACAGATATAAGTATCTTCATGATATTTTTATAAGCTGAAAACTAACTCTATTTTATCAGCGAGCAGCAGAATTAAAAACAAAACTAGTTGCTTGACTAATAACATAGCTTTATATTGCCTCATAATCATTTATATATTTTATAAGCACTTATTACATGCAACTAAACCGCAGTAAAAACAAGTGTTACACCTAATACAGTTCACTATTCCAACTTAAAATATCTTGCCATATCTCTGCAAATAACACACACAAGTACACACTAGTGAATAGCACACCAACTCTACAACTAAAGCTGACTACACACTGAATACGTTCATAACAACTGCACCAATGTCACAAGACGACAATTTGTCGCCAACCAATATATGTCCGTGTAAATATAAAACATCAAATAATGTTCACTTGAAAGATCTAGTGAGTGAAGAGAAATATGGCTGAAAATAAATTGTCAGTGAATATATCGTTCTCGCTGACAGATGTGGATTCGAAGTTGCAGGAGGCATACGTGTGGAGAATTTATTGTTTTCTTGTTAGTTATATTTACAGAGATTGTGGCATTTATGTAATAGGGTAGATGTCGAAAAATAGTATATTACTGCAGCGGCCAGCAAAAGAGGCATTGACGGATGACGTGTAAGTGTGGGCCGAGGCGTAGCCGAGGCCTACATACGTAAGTCCATCAATGCCTAGTTTTGACCAAGGCTTATATAGTACTTTTCTCAAAAAAATGCGCAGAAATTAAAATACAATTACCTTTCAAAATCAATGTCGAACAACCAACATCAATTATAATTCCCGCATAAAAGTGTTAAACTTTTTATTTCAATAAACAGCTTTCTAATTGCAAGTCAGTTCGAAATTTAAATAAAACCTTTGATAAGTTACCTCCTTGGTTGCCATGTTTCGCAATATAAGGTCGTTCCATTTTAAAATTACACGATAGATATGAGTTTAGTTTGTAATTTATTTGGCAGCAAAACACGACAGATATGGAATTTCAAACAACTTTTGCCGGCCGCTGCTCGGCCAGTAGGGCAATTTTGATTTATCTCGAAGAAGGTTGTCAAATTAATGCTCACATTTCCAAGCATGTTTAAGAAAATTAGTCCAACAAATAGATTTCCAAAGAATATTGGACACCTAGTTTTAACTCTATCAAATCAACAAAAATTTACTAAGATCGCATTAAAGATCAGGAGTGGAGGCTTGTGACGTCACTACTAGCTAAAAAGTGTACCGAAATGTGATGTCGCACGCGTTTTCAACGCACTGTATTGTCTTAATTTATTGTTTACGGGAAAAAAGAAAGTCTCCACGGATTAATTCGATTTTTTTAGTCTACTCTATTGTTAAGTACAACTTGGTTTACTATGCAGGGACAAAATATAACTAGTGGATGTGTCCCGCTCTTTCCTGCAAAGTATTTTAAAATGACGATCTATAGATATGTATATAAATAACCTAATTTCTACGGTGTTATTGTTCACGGTTTTAAAACGATCACAAGAGAATTCAATCACTAAGGGTAATTAACAATGATATTATTTTTTTTTAAATGGCAGCAAAAACAAGTATAAGTAAGTACCTACCTGAAAGTTAGTCACGCTAACTTTAAAAAAAGAAAACAAAAGAAAACTCCATTAACTATCTCATCAAGCTCCTGACAAGAAAGCGGAGAATTCCATCATCCAGAAAATAATTTGGGCAAAAATTTAACGATCCTCATAATAGAGGTAACGATGTGATTCGACCCCAAGCCACTGAATTAGAGGCAGGTTTCACTGAGACGTGAAGATTTTTTTATCGTTAGACGACGAACAAAGAAGCAATAAGAAAAGCCACGCACATCGCACTCGAGAAGTTATGTACCGTAAACCATAACATAATTATTTTTTTATTACTTGTTTTAGCAGCTTTAGAAAAACATCGTTTTTGAAAATGCCAACTGTCTAATTCGGCATAGTCTCGTTCATGGCGATGAAGACTTGCTTTGCTTGAGCGGATTTGTGCTACACTGGACACGCAGATATGCCAGTAGAGAGTCATAGGGTCATGAGAAATGAGAAGAACGACAAGGTCATACTGTCAAACTGTTTCGGACGACAGGGAATCATGTCATTTCATTATACCTAGTAGGCTTGTCAACTGAAAAATTCCAAGTAGCCCGTCAGTTAGATTATAAAAAATATTTGACTCGCTTTATTTCCTTTTGTTACGTAAACCGAAATTGAAGAAGATACGAAGCTTTTAAAGTTATCCATACGTCAGGCTGTGGCATATTTTTTTGTGCGTTCTACCGTCACATGCCCCCACTACCGAGTTTTGATGCGTTTTATTTTTGTCATTAGTCATAGATTTACGAAAAAAAAAAAATACGTGTCCATTAATTACGGACTAAATAGACATGCAATATATTGATGGCGGAAACTAACCTACCTAAAAGCCACGTCAAACAAAGAAGACGACTTTTATGTAGCCAGAGTGGAAACTGACTTTAAGGCGGGAAGGGGGTTCAGAAAAAAGTAAGAAAACAAACGGCCATTATTCTTTTTCATCCGTTCTAGGGTTGAATACGAAAATGGGGAGCGAGAATACTGTTTTTCATTAGTTTACCATGTTGATTCGTGAATTAAAGTCACGTCTCTGATAGTCCTATTGATATGAAGTGATCAGTGCAATGTGAGCAATGTTTGCATGCCAAAATGGTAGAATGTACAAGGATTTTTAATAATATTGTAACCACCTTATTGTAAATACCTACCTACATTCTGAGCAAATAAATGAATATTCTATTCTATTCAGCATGGGGACTTGAGGACAATTCTATATCATATTTCTTGTTAGTATAGCTCATTATTGTGTTGAAGTGTTTGAAATTAGGCTAACGGCTCAGGTTAAATCGGACTCGTAGTGCAAACTCTTTTGCAGGTTTTTTTTATATATTACTAGCTGTCCCCCGCGGCTTCGTTCCCGTCAACTGGCTACCCTGCAATTTTCTTATTTTATTTTTTCATAAGAACCTTCTCCAGACAATAACAAACACAACAAAAAAAGAGTTAGCGAAATCAATCCAGCCGTTCACACGTGATGCAATGACCAAGGGAATTAATTTTTCAGGGGATTCATTTTTATATTTATAGATAAGATAGTCATCCCCTTATCAGTTATGGTTATAACATTCAATCCTTACTCAGCATTAAAAATGCGAAGTGATATCGTTTTATTGTTTGCTGCGCTTTCACACTGAACCGATTTTGATAAATCATTTTACAAAACCTTTTACTATGTACCAAAGCACACAATTGATCAAAACGTTTCAGTCGACATTTTTTCACAATTCAACACAATACACTTAGTAAGCAATTTTTTCACAAACCGCCTTTCAAAGAATTTTCTTAACCTTCACTATAAAAAAATATTTTTTTCAGGCGCGTGGGTTTGAAGTCTTACTAAAAGCACTTTATGAAGTAAATTGAGTAGAACTTAGTTAATGTTTTAATGGTTTTATTTAAATAAGTACTTAAAAGTCTGCGTGGCAACCAAAAGTCGTGGTCTCTAGTGGATTGTGTTTTTATTTTAGTTTTAGTTAATCGTGACTTTCGTGGCGATAATCAGTCAAGTCATTTAGTCCTCATTCCTTTGAGAACTGATTACATGACAAACTAACCCGGTCACCACGGCAATTCATTTCATTCATGGAACTTCTACATACACGTTGCAAATAGCTGGAGCAAGCAAGGCGCGGTATACTTGCGTCTCTTTTCACTATAACAAAATGTAAATAACAATCAAACGTGTGCGGGTGTAGACTGACCGTTACATGGGCGGGTAGTTCGCGTTGATATTATGCTGGCTTGACCCGCTCACCACCTTTCCACTGAGCATAATTATAATCTGCGCAAGTGCCGCAACAAGCGCCGTGTCAACGGCGCGTTAGTGTTCCACGCGCGCCTCAAAGAGAGTCAGCACACAGGGGCCCGAAAGGGCCGACGCCTGCCGGAGCCGCGGGACTATTCGAAAGAGATACCGTGGCTCCGGAACACAGAGGGCACATGAAGGAACATGGATGGGTTTTAGTCAGAAGAAGTCTGACACTCCCTCCCGCTCCGCCCAGAGCGGGGGAACTCATTTGATGATTTCCCATCCCTAAAAAAAAAAGTACAAGCACCATCAGTCTCACCAGATGGAAAGCGAAGCAAAGAGTTCACGATGGAACGAGCGAGAGTGACGAACTCTAGATGGTCTTGCTTTGATGGCTGACGGGTACGTGGTCAGGAACATAGTCACTAGCTGCGAGTTGGATACTTTGGGCGCAGACCTGCCATAAGCTATACGATCGCAATGCCGCCAGTTTTTGGGCTCAATTCCAGTCGACAGCGAAGCAGACGAATTTTTTGACGCCTTAGCCTATGCGCGCACGGGTGACTTTTGTTACCGTGACAGTACATTTCTCTCTTTCGCAAATGTGAAGTGCAACAGAGAGATATATACTATCACGATGACAAAAGTCACCAGTGCGCGCCTAGCCTTAGTTAGGAGTTTCTTTTTTCCATTTTAAGTAAGTTTATTATTTATATGAATAAATAAAATTAACAGACAGAACAATATCACCATACAATAAACCGCTCTTACTTTTTTCCACCCTACCTTTTTACGCATAATTTCCACCGTTACCACAGCATTAAACACGAATGCAATACCTACTCACCCATGAGCACAAAGGCACGTAAAGATACTGGCAACATCTATTTAGCTGCAATCTGTATTAACCCTGTATTGACAACGACCCCTCCTGATTGCGGATAAGAAAAAAGATGAGGGGAAAAGAGGGTAGCGGTGTTACATTTTCCTCCAGTCGACCTACGTAGCTTTATGGTATAGGAAATCTATCTCTTTTCTTTTAGTGCATACAAAGGTTTGTTGGGATCGCTCTTTGCGGCAAGACCATTGTATACTTGTTCATTTTAAATGCGTTATTTATTTGTTTAAAAATATTTCTAAAACAAATAATGTAATCTTTAGGTACTAATATTATAAATCTATACTAATATCATAAAGAGGTAACATTTGTTTGTAAGTACATATCATCACGCTTAGACTAAAAGGAGGCGAGCATTAATGGAAAATGTGACGCAAATCAAGTTGCGTGGGTCAGCTAGGCTATAAATAAAAAGGATTTTCTTTTTTTTTAAGTATATTGAACTACCTTCTGCTAACGGCAGGACATACTCTCGAGAGATTATAGTCTGAGATAGTAGAGGTAGATTATAGTCTGGAAAAACATATAGTCTATATATATATCCCATATATAGCCTATATGTTATTCCAGACTATAATCTACCTCTGTGCCAAATTTCATGAAGATCCTTTCAGGCGATATAACGTAAAAGAGTAACAAAAATCCATCCATACTCACAAACTTTCGCGTTTATAATATTAGTAGGATTAAATTTTTGGCCTTAGTATATACTATGTAGTTGACCTTACTATCTGTTTTTACTACGTGTCAAGACTATTTTCAGTAAACCAAGTTTAGGATAGTTAAATAGCCGGCAGTTCCAAACATTGTTTCACTGTAAAAATATTCGGAACAAAAAATCCACATCGCCCTGCAAATTTCCTGCTATTCCCCTATAATTCGCTGTGTAAGCATGTATATTACCACCACACGAACGGGTGTCACCAATTCTTCCTATTTACTGCTGCGGGCAATGTATTGTCTCTTGTTGCGAGCATTATCTTCGTCTTACTTTTACGCACTCTTCGCTGAGTGGAGCAATGTTTGCATTTTGCTTAGAGGGATGTTGGTGACAGATGCTGGTTGTCAATTCATACTATTAACCGTGCCTGCGGCTCCGCCCACGGAAAGGGTGTTTTTTCTATCCGAATACCAGAAGGGGTTATATTTTTCGAGTTGATGCCCAGGTATGTATGATGTATATATTTATGCTTATTTCTTTGGTCCGCCCTGTAGCCCTACATCTGTTTCAGTGTCCTTAAGGTGGAAGCGCCAGGGTAGCCCGCGAAATTAAAATATTTTTATGTTTTTTGCAACTTGCCGACAACTAGATAAATATGCGTTACTACAGCCGCGAATCGTATTTTGTTCAACATACAGCTTCACACTGACCGGCAAATTGCAAAAAAACATAAAAATATTTGAATTTCGCGGGCTACCCTGGCGCTTCCACCTTAAGGACGAACTGTCAAATTCTTGCATCTGTCACGTCAGCCTTGAAGGGCCAGTGGTCGCCGCCATTATTTTTATCGTAAAGATGCGAGACATTTGACGATTTGTCCTTAAAGCTGGTTTCAGACTACGCTATAATATAATAGCATATAGTATATAGCTCATAGCACTACTATATCGCGCACCATACATTGTTATGGACACGTTCACACTGTACCTACTATTCTATATATATATTATTGACAATGTATGGTGCGCGGTATTGTTGTGCTATGAACTATATACTCTATGCTATATATTATAGCGTAATCTGAACACAGCTTAAGGACTCGAACAGATGAAGGGGTAGCCTAAACGACTAGATATATTTTAGGCATCATTCGATTCACCTTAAGTCCTGAAGTGACGTATACGATATGAATTTTAAACGGGATAAGCGGAATCCTATTACAAAGCTCCACTGTATTCTGTCCGCCTGTCTGTCAGGCTTTATCTCATGAACCGCAACAAGTAGGAAGCTGAAATTTTCAGCGTGTATTTTTATTGCCTCAAGAACATCAAATAAAAAGGTTACCAAGAAACGTAATATTTTAGGTTTGTGGTACGAAACTCTTCGCATTACTTGTCTAATTTAACATACCTTAATCGTTTTTTATACGCAGTCTTCATCAACATAAAACAGTACCTATTGCCACAAGAAACATTATTCCTCAAACGAGGCAAAATTCACAGCGCAACCTTTCACTCAAAAAATCGCTGGCATATCAAAACAAAGTGCACTAACACGTATTTTAAAACAATTGTAATTCAAAATAAAAACCGACCAATCAGCGCCCAGTCCACACCTGCGCGTCGCCGTCGCTTTGTAAAAAGTGCGCCCATTAGGGTTGTCACGCGTTTTCGAGATATTTATTATGTCTGTTCGTTTGTTTATGTATGCCTTTTGCTTTGTGAGTATGGGATAAAGTGCATTGTTTGGGGAATGGGGTCGGATGAATAAGTACTGCTTTTATTTGAACTTTTACGTGGAATATTTTGGTAGTGGCGAAATGTGGTGGAGAGAAAAAATCTGGCAACGACAAATGGTGATTTTGAATAGCATCTCTGATGATTGCAGCAATGTAAGAGCACAGTTCATACACAGTGGAAGGGTCATTCGACGCAAAATCTGTTACCATGAAGATTCTGTAGATACAGCGTGCGTATTTCACGTAGCTATTGAATTTATGGTAACAGGTTGTGCGACGATTTGCAATACATCATCATCATTCATACACGCTCGACTTATTTACTTAATTTTAATTACTCTCTGCACTTAAGTACGTTCCTACTAACACGTACCGAGAGTCAACAATTAAAGTATTCGCCCTCTTATGAGCTTTCTTGTGCCAACATCATTCCGGTTCTACCCCCGATGGGAACGATGACGTCTGCCCACCTCGCCACCGGCTACCGACATTTCTTCTGGTCTTCGGAAGAAGGTCGCTTGCATTTGCGCGTGATGATATAGTTAACGCTTAAGGCCTTTAAGCGTTAAAGCACTTGTCTCACCGCCGGCGATTGGCGAGTAGCGAGTAATGCTTGAAACTCGAAGCGAGTTGACGGGCAGCGAGTAGCGAGTGAAAAGTTACGATAGTTTTGTCGCTCGGATTTAAGTGAGTGCTTTTATGCGACGGGCTTTTACTCGCAATACTCCAGCCCGCACTATAGGTGATATTACCACTGATTGGCGAGTGCTGACCGTCAAGCGTGCATCACCGTGCGAGTGTCGCTGAGCGAGTACAATCTGATAGTTCTTGTCGCTGCGATCAGCTAGAGGTAAGAGTCACTCGAAGGCGTGAACCGCCAGCTATCGACTATGAATGTATGTGTCTCTTTTACGCACACGAAATCTATATTATTTGTCCCTTCCTGAGCGAGCAAATAGTCGAGTAGCTAATCGCTTACTCGCCGGCGGCGGTAACACAAGTGCCTAAAGGCCTTAAGATGTCTAGTTTTGCCAAAGCAGAGCAAGTAGTCCGCGTTGCCAAAGTAAAAGAGGAAGCGTGCCTAATGTGTCTAGAATTTTATCGATACTGAAATCTTTCGAACTAGAAACCTCGACGTTTGTATGGCTTTTTTTTTTTAAATGGTCTTGACCACAATCACGCTTGATGGAAAGCGATGGATGAGTTTTTGATGGAGCGAGAGTGCTTAGAAGATGCCTGATTACTCTCGCTTTGAAGGCAGTCGTGTTATATGTGGAAGGGAACACAGACGCTGGCAGAGAGATACACACTTTGGCTGTGCGCATAAAAAAAAATGGAGGATAAGCGCTGAGTACTACTAGTCGGGATATCAACCAAGTACGGATGGTACCCTGCAGTACGTCTGGTATTCCGGTAGTAAAAAGGCGATGGTGGAATCATCGGGTCTAAAGAGGCCACTTTATCAGAATCATAATATTAACCACACAACAATCTGCCAAATTTCATTTTCATCTTTATCGCTAACGCATTAGATTCAAGGTTCATTGGGAAAACTTGACAGTGACCGGTAGTGTTGTGCGTTCTGATTCTGCTAAAGTGGCATTTTAGACCCGCAAGTATGGAATGACTTTAACTATTTCCAGTATAAAATCACATTTCTGTATCACGTATATGTCTCCACTATAACATAGAACATACTCTACAGCCGACAGCCCTGTCACCGTTATCGGCATCGTTAAAATAGCGGCTTAACTTTATTATATCGTTTTAATTAACGGACGAGTGCGGCCATACGGTATGTGTGACGTAATACCGCTGATAATGTAATTGCACATTGTTTTTAGCAGTTTTGTGATAAAATTCGGAATAGAGAAAACTACCTTTTTAAGGAAAGTAGCGTTCTAAAATCTATCCCTATTTGAATATAGATGTATATTTCTTGTGAGCGTGTACGTTATGTACCGTACTCTTGCTAAACTACTGTACTGATTTTGATGAATCTTTCGTGTGTGTTTGCGTCGTCTTTGGACAGGCTACATTACGATTGGATCCTGAAGGGGCTTTTCGTGAGAAAAAGTTAGAGTGAACAGGCTACTTCTGGGTAAGCTCGCTCCATCGTAGACTTTTTCTCCGTCACCTCTGACCTGAGTCAAGACCAAACTCATCACAAAAAAAATAAACCATTTTTTTGTCGGGTCGACAAACAAAATGGTGAAAAGTGTAGATAAGTACTATAAAATATTATGAATTTGAAAGATTTTGCCATCCTGTTCTCTTGACCAAAGTGACCATCTACGACAGTAATCATCAGAAGCTAGAGGTGAGAGAAATGAGCAAAAATGCTTATAAAATTAAAACTACTAAGCCAATCGGAATTAAATTTTGTCGGGACCAAATGGCAAGTATGCCGCACCGAACTAAAAAAGAATCACACAAATCGGATCAGAAACCTTGGAGTAATCGGTGTACATACATTTTTTTATAAAAAATGCTCGTAAAATTGAAAACCTTTTTTGGAAGTCGGTTAACAAATGAAAATATAGATATAAACGTAATATACACGAGTTACATCTGCCAAATAAAATCCCAATAGGTGACGTTTCATCGTACCGTACTATGAATACATAACAGCTCATACTTTTATTCAGGATTTTACGCGTTAATGTACAATTCCTGAATCCCTGAAGGCATTCGTCAGTAAAATTTGGGCTTGGTAGGAATTGTTTACTGTTAAATATAACGTAAAATATCAACAAGAGACTTTTGATTCTATTAAGACACAAAATCGTCGAAAAAAAAAAGTTTTAAAAAGTTTATAGGAATTAGTGTAATATTCACAATATGTAACTTTATTTAAAACTTAATTTGTTTTATTAGATAGTTCTTTTTTGCAAAATACGCAATTTTGTGTTTCTTAACCGCCACATACTGTAACGAGATACGCCAAATTATACTAACAGCCCATAATATGTGGAGCACTAAAACAAATCTAAAGATACCTCACTTGTCTAAATCTGATGAGCACTTTAGGTGCTACGAAGAAACAGATGAACACACACGACAGTCAAATAACACCATTCCAGTAGTAAAGTGATTGCCTTTACTGCTACGCCGTAGCAAACTTCGTAGTCGCTACGGCGCGGCGGCGTAGGCTCTACATCGTCGTAGCTGATACCCGATACCGCTACGCCTCACGTCAACTCATAAAACTTATTTATGTACATACCAACTTTCAGGGATTTTATATTCCATGCAGTCTTATTTAACAAAAACACAATTTTTAAATCTCTCTCCACATAATTTTCACGGAACCGGCTCACACATACCGCGCACACACAAATCCATCAAAAGCATTATTCCCGAGAACATGGCTTTCAACCACCGCAATCGAGTTAAACCACCAAACTATATTGTTCTAAAAGTAAAACCGGTTTAAACCGATTACGTCCGGTCCGAACCACTTTTTCCGGACAAAATGTCATTACGGACGTATTGTGGTATAGTCGTTGCAAATTAAGAAAGCTCAACGTCGACTGTTGGAGTTTGTACCTTAAAACAATGACATAAATGTCACATGCTACGCGCTGAATTGCAAAGACTATACTATAACAATATGTCGCGGTTTCGTTCGCCATAATTTGATTTAAAATTTGCCTGTATCCAAAAGGCTAGATTGTTCCATTAACAGAGGTTTTATTTGCGGTGGAAACTATTTGGCTTTATTAAGCTTAATTATGTCCGGTATTCTGAGTAATTTGATAGCGAAATTAAGTTGGGTTATGAATTTAATTGTGTGAGCATTTTGTGCGGTTTAGTTGGGGGTATCTGCTTTTATGAAGTGATGTTAATTTTTATTAATTGGTTTATTTTATTGATAATGGTTATGGATTGCGTTTTTAATTTATTGGGGAACACAACCTTCAGATTTCGCTGTGAGCTATCGATAGAAGGATTTTTATTTGAAGCTTGCGAAAAAAAAATACAGACCAAAGATAGGCTGGTTTCTAGATTCAGTATTTGGAATTAAGACCGTGTCAGAACTAACTTTAAAGCCACAATTTGACAGGTTCAAATTCTGAATTCAGACACTATCAAAAAGTACAACAAACAATAACAGCTATACATATAATTAGATCAATACATTGATCGTTTACACTTTCCAAATAAACGATAATGATTATCAATTTAGAGCATTTTCGTGTTTTAAATCTTTATATAGTCAAATCTACTCAACAAACCTTCATAACAACTTTCATAAATAACACTTACATCTTTTCAAAAATACCCTCAAAACAACAAAAAACTAAACTTATGTTACAAACGGGCCTTCTTGCCAGCTAGTCCTCAAGGGAAAAGGCGCGAAAGACCACAAAAAAAAAACTACTATGTAGGGAAAAAATAAAGAATTTAAACACATTCAAGGATGGCAACCCTATGGTGGGCAGATCGCGTGTGCGTTCAGACCTTTGCTTACTGATAAGACAGTATAAGGGTTATATTTTAGTTTTATAATAGACGATTTTTTGCTTGCTTCTCGAAACAGCAAGACATGTGCTGTCATGTTCCGGTGTCCTCATAATAATACAGTATGGAAGGTTGTCCTACCAAAAGGGTAAACATTCCTTATTTTCACATACCATACGGTCTGACAGTGAAAAAGCAGCTGTTCAGTACAATTCAGTGATGCACACATTAAAAGAGGAAGTTCTCTTTCAGGTTTTGCGTTATATCTGTAACACCCTGTATATAATACATTGACCTTTCCCTATTATCTTTTCTAAATACACGAACAATAAATTGTGAACAATCCTAGAGAACGTAAAACAGCATGATAGAAATCGATTCAGGACAGCATTGTCATTATTTCTATTTTTGATATTAAGTACAGCAATTATCGGGCGCCTACCATGGATTTTGAAACTTAGTCTACAAACTAAAGACACGTTATCTATCTTATGTATAAAAATGAATCCCTATTTCCCTTGGTCATAGCGCATCACGCGTGAACGGCAGAATCGATTTCGATAATTCTTTTTTGTTGTGTTTGTTACTATCAGGAGAAGATTCTTATAAAATAAGAAAGTTGCAGTTGACGGGAGCGAAGTCGCGGGGGACAGCTAGTTGTTCATAAAACACGAACACTTTCGCATCGTATCGTGGTCGTTACGTCTCGTGTAAGAAGCACTACGTTATCATTTATTGCAGGGTTGAAGACCGCCGTCCCAATAAAACGTTTACCGAAGATTTGCATCTCCCAACTTTATTAAACTCCACACAGTTGTTTAGATAAGATATTTCGTGGAGTTCGGTGAGATTTGATTGGTCTTGATCTTCGTTGTGATACAATTTGACTACTATGAAAAAAATACATGATGATGATCGGAGAAAAAAAAAAAAATTGTAGACAAATCTGCTATCCTTGTCACACAAAATGTAGTTTACAGTACTGGATGCCGTGTTCCTCCTTTGTCTGCCAATAACATTCCACCCGCAGGATCTTCAGTTACTCCGTGATCATGGCGCTTGCAACAGTGCCGAAATATCGGAAACTCGCAAATAAGAAGGTACATGGTAGCAATCCCGATATAAACTATTCTAAAGTATGTAATAAATAAATAATAATAAATAATAGTCAGAATCTCGAATCATATACGAGAAGTTACTTATCTTATGAACTCCCGCCATATAGGCTCGCAACATGCTAACTACCCGCCATCCTCAAATAACCGTAACTCCGCCCAAGTAAATACCATTTCCTTGTTAATACGGTTTTCGATTACGACCGTCATTACCGTTATCTTGTGTCTCAAGATTGTGATTAAACGTTTTTAAACGATTACGATGTTTGTTGAAACGGTTTACAAAATACGGTTATTGGAGAAATGTTTGTATGGGATACGGTTTACGCGTGTTCTTAGGTGTAAAGGAGGATTATAAAATTGTTATAATGCGTGATAAAGGGTGATTTGGAAGTGTTTGGTTTTGGTAGAGCTATGCGGTTTAGATTGGCGATTGTTGGGCAATAATAATATACTTTTGACCGACGTGTTAGTCGGTCAAAAATAACGTTGGGCTACGGGAAGATCTTTGCCGGGCAGTGCGACAGTAATTTTAGCAAAATAAACCGGTAAATTGCGAGTTGGACTCTCACATGAAGGGAAGCGTTCCGTACGGAACGCTTCCCTTCATAATTTCAATTCATAAATTAATTCCCTTCATAATCCGACAAAACACATTTCTGGTATTTTGCCCCATTTCATTTTTAATTTAATTAATTATTTATTTTAATGGCCATAGAAACACACACTGTGATAATTTCAACGGTCTATCTATTACAGTTCTTGAGATACAGCCCGCTGACCGACAGACTGAAGGACGGACAGCGAAGGCTTAGTAATAGGGTTCCGTTGGCACTATTCGGTGAAAAATGTACTGAAATGTGACGTCAGACGAGTTTTCAACTCACTGTATCGTCTTAATTTTTTGTTTATGTGAAAAAAGATAAAATACGTGTCCAATATTTTTTGAAAATCTATCTGACGGATTAATTAGTTTTTTTTAGTCATCTACACTTTTAGTCAGTACCAGGTGGTGTGCAAACGGCATCAAGCACACCCAAAGTTATAGAAAAGCACAAACTACAGTCCTGAGTAAAATAGTGACGATATTCGGCAATTTTTTACATTTCATACCACAGAAAACACACCAGGGGCGAAACTGACAACACTTCCATCGATATCCAAAGAAATCCTTACATTTAACAAGCACAAGGTTGCACGAAACGGATCTGTTTCGGCTAGTGGACGCGTAACTCGATCGTGTTACAAAAGAGATGATCAGTAAGGGAACGGCAGAAGGACCAATAAGCAGAAAGACGGCGATAAGAAAAACACTGCAAATATCGCCAAATAGAATTAGAAATTTTTGACGAGACAAGACAAGTACCTACACTAGCTGTCAAACATGATATCCGAGGCCAAAAAAAAAAAATACGCAATTGCGTTTACCTGGATGACATTTTTTCCAGGAATTTTGATTTAAAAACCAAACTGTGGAACCGATTTTGATGAAATTCTATCGGACCAATCGAAAGTATAGGTGTATACCTACTTTCTCATAATTTTTTTTTTTTTCAAATCGTTACCTTTATGACGGGGTTGTGAAACATGAAAATTACAACCGAATTGAAAACCTCCTTTTTAGGGTTCCGTACCCTAAGGGTAAAAACGGGACCCTGATGGCCGGGAAGATGATAGCGCTGGCTTTTGGCATGTTAATCAGTAGAGGAACATTCCTCTTCTGCTGAACCTACATAGGTTACATCCCCATACATTATGTGGACATAACTCGACAAACTGGCACCATAGAAAAAGCTGTTCATAGTAATGGTAATCTACAATGACTTCTTTTCAGATATTCCGTTTTTCTGTTACACGTTGTAGAGTAAGCCTGCTGTCTCCATTTCACAGTGTTCTTATATCGGATAGCTGATACAGCTTGTGCCGAGCGGATTTCGTTCAGCGAACAAAAAAAATATAAGATTATCTGATAGTCCGTTTGGGCCGCCTTTGTGGATTCTTTTATGTGGCTGTTCAAAAATGATGAGCCCTTTGTCATCATGACTTATTTTATTATTTGAAGGGTTCCTTACATTGTATTTTGGGTCGATGAAGTGACCGCTACTTGGGACAGGGAATGGAGAAACAGCGAATTAAATACGAAATTGAAACTGCAGTTTTTAGATTGGTAGGCAGAGGTTCAAAAATGGCTGGTGACCGTATTCAGAGAGTACCTTATTTAGGAAGAGGTATCCGGTAAGATTACGGCTACAACTTTAAAACATGGTAGGTATATGACCCACAAACCAGAGATGAAACTCAGTCACATCTGGTTCTAAAAAGGAACAGGAGGAATGAGGACTGCCTTACCTCGCTGAAACGAACATTACAAAGACAAGTATATATATTACGCGCATTTAAACGTCTAGTTTAATGAATTGAGAGATCTAACTTCAACCACAGAGTAAATAACCGTAATTCACTCAATAACACACATTTACAACAAACATCTTCTCGGGAACTCGTACAATTTACGAGACGGTTAAATTATCAAAATAACTAGCATAACGAGGTAGTAAATAATGCGATAATATCGTAACTACAGTGATAAGGAACGTTTAATTTGCGACAATTGTTATATTATATCACCTAATTTAATGGAGGCTGTTAAGGGCTGGTTAAGACATGATTACACGGATGTAAGGAACGATCTAACTTCGATGATTTTAGTAAGACAAAACAAGACTAGTATCCGAAAACAAGACTATAGTCTACGGTAGCATCAGTATGAAATTTAACGTAAAACCGAACGTTTAAAATTTAGGTGTCTTAAGGTGTTTTAAGGGTGAAATATCGATTCACTGGATCGATTTACTGCATATCGATTTAAAAAATCGTTATTTTGGGTCTGAAAAATCGATTCTTCGATTAATCGCCTACTTACATCTCGGGTTCTAGACAAAATCACATTATATCAGCGATAACTTGCATCAAAAATCTATAATGAAAGAGATTTATCACTTGACGTTTCAATACCGCATGTCATCCCTTTCATTTTGAACCTCTTCAAAATAGTCATAAACTTAACGCTGGCACTGATCACTTTATGTAAGTGATCTGTCAGCTACCTAAGCTAGCTAGCTGAATAAGTGTCAGTATGCCCTTGTTCGGTAACAAGGGCATACTGACACATATTCAGCTCAATTAAGCTTGTGCCCATGGAAAACAACGATTGCGTATGGAGACGCTTACGTATCCGTTCAGCTTTCTGCGTCTATTCAGCTGTCGCGGCAAACAAGTAGGTATTAAAAGAGGACAAATGAGTTATTATCATGCCAGTGCTAAAAGAGTTCAGTGCTGCCACTGCCATCTTCTCATTCTTACGACGCACGCTGTACGCGGCTGATAGAAGCACAACTGTATAAGTGTGACCAAAATCGTTCAGAGAAACGCGAATGGCACTGAATAAGTGTGAGTAGTCCTTAAAACCTCCGTTGCAGTTGGATACTAGATTATTAGGAATATTAACTTTGCTAACATTAGCACGCTAGTTAGCGCTCTGAACACCTTGGCAAAAACATGCTTAATTATGGGTTTATATTTGAATGAAGCAGCAAAATAAAAGGCTACTTAATTTGCTTGTTTTAATTTAGTTGAAATGGACTGCATTATCCATTATTTTCATTCTACCTTTACAAACATCATTAAATACCAAATTAAACAGGCCAATTTATATTTAGTACACCCTTTAACACAACCCAATTCGTACATTCCCTTGGCTACGTCAAAAGAATATCCCGAGGGAATAACGTCAGGCAAATTCGCGATAAAAACATTAAATGAATGATAAAGTGAACGAATAAATGTAACTGGAACACAATTTTAGAATCCCCTGTGCAAATGTCGCTTCTCGTTGGTAAACGACAAAATTGTTACCGAAATCGTTTGGGTGGTTTGGCATTTTCTTAAAGTTTAAGGAAATTAAGTGGTGTCGCTTTGGTTTATGAATGTTGGCAGGCAGGCGTCTCAATAGTGTTATTGGAGTGCCTAAAAATAATTTGGTCCGCAGTTTTTGGAAGTCATCTTTTTGTATTTAGAATGATGTCACTTAGCTAAATGTTTTCCCAAACCAAACGTGTATTTACAGTTTCAGATCAATCGGTTGGGGACAACAGACTGTTGAAAATTCAGTTGCAATACGTAAACCATAACATACTAAGTAACAAAGGTAGCTTACAATATTGTAAATTAATGATGAATAGGACCATCAAAGATTCCGTCTTGAAACCTCTGAACACTGATCACGCAACTATCCGTAATTTTAACGATCCGTTCCGATCCTAAACAATGATCGCACTATCACCCGTTATTCGTAACGAACCGTTTTGTAATGTAAACGTACCTTAAGGGGCCCGAAAGGGCCGACGCCTGCCGGAGTCGCGGGATTATTCGCAAGAGACACCGTGGCTCCGGAACACAAAGGGCAATGAAGGAACATGGATGGGTTTTAGTCAGTAGAAGTCTGACACTCCCTCCCGCTACACCCAGAGCGGGAGGAGTCATTGGATGATTTCCCATCCCTAAAAGGGTAGGTTTCCACTGGAACGGAGACGAAATGAGTGGAGCGAAGCGGAGGGAAGAGGAGACGTACAGAAACCAACCAAACAGATTTCAAACAGTGTGTAATGTTAATGTTGTTGCAGGATGCAAAACTTTTTAATTTTGTTTCATTGTTAATTTATGGTAAACCATAGAGTAGTTTTGAAAATAATACGGTACGCATCGTTTACAACGGGAATTCCGTAGCCAGCTATAGACGACAGAGTATAGTATTCGAGTCACATTTTTAAGCTAATGCGCACACACACACACACACACAACAATAAAGCGATTTGGAGAAGTATTCCAGTGTGTCTTTTCTTACGTACGTGGTCAAGTAGTCATAATATAGCAAAGACGATATTGTGTTCTTTCTACGGTGTGACCAGCAAGAAGGGAATGCTGTTTCCATCCGTGACATGTCTTGGCCGTTTCAAAGTTTTTAGTATTTTTCTTACTAGTTCACATTACTGTCAAAATTGTTATTTTGTGTTTATTTTTACTTCTTTGTTTGTTTGTTTGTTAGTATGATTCTTGCTCCGCTCCGCTTCAATGGAGACGTGGCTTAAACAGTCGTCTGAAGGTATAATAAGGATTATTTTAAGGTAAACTGTGGAGGGTTTAATTCTCAATGTAACGGATAGGTTAGGTAGTTAGTTAAGATAATATTTATTTGTCACCTGCCAAGATTAGTTGGGGAGGGTAGTTTCAGTTTTGTTTATTTAGGTCTTAGGCTCAGTTTTTGGGAAGCGGTTTTGTTTTGCTTTTAGGACGTGACTGGTATATTTTATATTTCGTTAGTCTCTCTAAACCCAAAGTCCGTAGTTTCGGCCTTCATTACAGGCGTGTTCAACTCCGTATCACTTACAGACTTACGATAAACCCAAACTGATGAATGACAACACGACTTGACAGTAACTGACAAGTAGTGTTGTCATTCATTCTTAGGCTCAACTCACACCAAAAGAGCGTCGAAGCGCAGCGAAGCGGAGCGCAGTTTCAGTGTCATATGAATTTCAACTTTATTTTCTTTTTTTTTTTTCTTTTTTTCTAATACTTATAATCGCATGAGAATCTCGAACGAGACGCGCGGATGCCCACGGCGCCGCGGGATTTCTGGCGAATTCCTTCTCTAGCGAGCGGGTCGCTGCGCTTCGCTGCCTTTCGCTGCTCTTTCGGTGTGAGTTGACCCTTAGTGGTTAGGTGATATGGAGTAGAAAAAGCCCACTAAGGCTGAAACTACGGACTTCGAGAGCTTAGAGAGTAGGCCCCTCGGTTCGTTATTGTGAGGAGCTACTGACATCGTTCGTATAATTCTAAAGGCTGCTGTGCACATTGGGCCAAGGCAGTGGGCCAGCGTATTGGGCCAGCGTGTAAAGACCTACTTGGCGGTATGTTGGTAGTTGGCGGCAATATTGGCCGGCCATCCGAATGTTGTCGGTTTTTCGTACACCAATCAAAGGATCTTGGCATGCTTCGCAAACAGTGTTCAATCGTTGGCAAACGTACATCAATGTGTAAACAGCGACATTTGGAATTCATTATTATGGCCCAACATGCTGGCCCACTGCCTTGGCCCAATGTGTACAGCGGCCATAAAAGAGAAAGTTGGTCGGAACACCACATTTATGTTTTATCACTTTAGCTTATTGAGATTTTGTACTGTAATACAATTTATTAATAACCTACACAATTTTGAACTGTTATCCACGTTTTATTTTATTTTTTGTACTTCTGTTTTATTTTCACCCCTTTCCACGAAAAGCGCGTCGAGTTCGGCAAAAAAACACTAAAAAAGGGGCAACCGAGGATAAAATAATAGTCGGAATAGTATCGAACTAAAAGCATTTCGTTATTAAAAAGGAAAAACCTTTACCGCCAGTCTCTACTATTCCATTTAGAGCTATTATTAGTATCTACTATTTCATTCATAGTTATTCATATACAACAGTGCGATTCAGTAAACATCTCACCATGTAGGTAGACTTGGTGAAGTGAACGTGAAGTTAGTTGTCAATATATACTAATAAGAATGGTAAGTTCACTGATTCGAGCACCTCACTCATTACCTACGTATTCGTTATTTATAAACATAAAAAACGCCCTATTTTTGGCCTGCTTGTCGATCTTTTACAGATTGAACGTGTGTGCCCAAGAACTCCACGACCTCATCCCACCGGCCCGCTCCTACCATCGGACATCCAGACGCACAGCAACTTTCTAACCCTACCTTGTTGCTATTCCACCAATTCGCACTAAGCATTTCTAAACGTCTTTTATAATTTACACAGCAAAGGAGAGGAACTCTCTGCCTGCGTCTGTATTTCCGAACGCTGACAACCCTGATCTCTTCAAAGTTAGAGAGTTTGTTCACGCTCACTCCACCTAATTTTACACGATGAGACGTTGAGAGAATGGACCAGCTGAATTGTGGAGATCTGATGGTCTATTTGAATGATGATATCAAGCGAGAGAACAAAGATTACAGACATAGTCCGAAGGATCGCCAAACTACAGTGGCTGTGTCCAGGGCACATTGCTCGCAGAACAGATGGTCGATGGGACCGAAAAGTTCTGGAGTAGCGACCGCTTACCGGAAGCCGCAACGTTGGAAGATGACCTGGTGAAGGTCGCGGGTAGCCGATGGATGCGCACAGGACCGATCGTTGTGGTGCCGCTTGGCCAATGTAACGTGACCATACGTCCCGGTTTCAGGCAGTCTGTCCCGGTGTCCCCATCGAAGCCGACATAGTCCCGGTTTTGCAAGCAGACCCAACGATAGTTTAAAAAAAATTTATTCAGCCGACAAATACAAAAATACGACTTAGATAAATATGATTACGAAGAGAGTTGAGTTGAGTTATTGTTGTTGTTGAGTTGGGTTGTTGAGTTATTTTTTTTGGTTGATTAAAGCATTATGATTATGATTAGAAGTTACACCACTACTGGGGGCTTAGTAAGTCATGCCAACATAACTATTTTGTGTTAAGAGCTGTGATTATTTTGTGTTATTCTATCATATCTTCATCATCTTCATTATCTTCTCGGGGGCCGAGTCACCCGCGTCCGTAGGAGAATACCCTTCAGCGAATCCCTACACGTGGTCCCCGGGTGGTGCTAAACAGGTGACACTAACCGCCTCCGTGGTCTAGTGGTATTACCACCTGATTCAGACCCAGAGGTCCCGGGTTCGATTCCCAGCGGAGGCAAAGTTTTTGCTCGGTTTGGTTGGTGGTAGGACTTGTTCTAAGTCCGCCTGGCAAGCTACCACCATAATGTCTAAGTCTGTCGCCATAACAACAATGTTAACAGCATTGTTGTGTTCCGACAGTTAGAGGTATGATAGCCAGTTCCTCTGTGTAAGAGGATTCCGGGTGAAACTCGCTTCCATCTTCGGCCTAATCATCACTTTCCATCAGGTGAGATTTGGGCCAAGAGTTTCCCCGTTTTGAATAAAAAAAAAAAAAATAAAAAAAAACTATATAAAATGTAAAACACTAAAAACATTATTTATAATATATTTCCCGGTCTGACAAAATAAATAAATGGTCACGTTATCTATGTCCAGCAGTAGACGTCTTTCGGCTGATATGATGATAGGTCTATTCAAATAAAAATAGTGGTAACTTCAGCAGTTTAGATTGGTAGCTGGTTACAGTATTGTTGAGGAAAAGGCTAGCCAAAAGATGATACTCCCAACTTACTATCCTTAAAAAGAGCCGCAATTTTTCCAAGCTTTTTCTTTAATGAAGTCAGTACGTACCTGTAAAGAAAAACAAAGAAATTAGGGAACATTCTAGAACAAAGAACATTTATTTTCATAGCGTTTTTACGCAGAAGTGTCTGGAATATTTTGAGTAAAAACCCCGTATTTTTAGGACGTCATAAGTTATTTTTTTATATCGTTTGGGCACGAAAGCTCTTATGAAGACCGAAGCGGCTCCTTCGCCATTTTCAGTGTAGGTATTATTATTTAGTATCAGAACATTTCTTTTGCTATCCCATTTAACGTTTTAGTATATGTGATGGGTTTGCTCTTGACTCTAGTCTTGGCCAGAGATGACAGAGACAAAGTCTACGATGAAGCGAGCTTACCCAGAAGGATCTCACTCTAAGGAGCTCACTCTAAGTTTAAAGAGATTAGGGTTGTCAGCGTTAGGAAATACAGAGGCAGGCAAAGAGTTCCACTCCTTTGCTGTGTAAATTATAAAAGTCGTTTAGAAATGCTTAGTGCGAATTGGTGGAATAGCAACAATGTAGAGATAGAAAGTTGCTGTGCGTCTGGATGTCCGATGGTAGAAGCGGGCCGGTGGGATGAGGTCGTGGAGTTCTTGGGCACACACACCGAAGTACAATCTGTTAAAGATCGACAAGCAGGCCAAAAATAGGGAATTTTTTTGTTTATCAATAACGAATACGTAGGAGGTAATGAGTGAGGTGCTCAAATCAGTTTTAGCCAACAATGACAAATAAAAATCGGCCAGGTGCGAATCGGTCTCTCACCCGAAAGGTTCCGTACGATAAACCGAACAAAAACACGTTTCTTGTATAGGTACCTATAGTCTTTCTAATTGCAATCTTCGAAGCTTTATAACTTCATCGCTGATAAAGGTCTGTAACAAAAAAAATCTTGATTGTTTGCTTGAGTTGATAAGTGTTTTATTTTGCAAATAAAAAAAAATCATATGGATGTTCCCTATTGCCGTCCACCGTAAGCCTCCCCCAAAGTGCGCCAACCATAACGGTTGCCCCTGTACTACCTTAAGGCTTCTCTCTCAAAAAAACTTAAAAAAGCGTGCAGCTTTTCGTCGGCACTCACGAAGAAATTACATCGAAAAAATATAAAGTTATCTACGTGATATGACTACGTAATTTAGTTTCGCCATAATTTTTCTATCTGCATAACTTAATAAGATTTAAAAAAAACCGCCAAATCACCTCCAAATCGTTGAGATGAAACCATTGTATTCCGCAATGTTTAACAAAAAATATGCAAAAAAATATATCTACAGCTTTGCAATACAAACGAGAATGATTTGCTTTTGTTATTTTTTTTTAATATATATTATTTTTATTATAATAAATTAAAGTGCGACCGGTTAAAGACTGCGTCTATATCACTCCCGGCCTCCCGCACTCGTTTATATGCACCATGAATACAAAACCTTAATATTTGTTTGACGAGTAATCCTGTCCCTAAACACATTCTGTAATACTAATAATTTCTACGACTCGTCTCAAACATAAGTAGGTACAACTGAACCACATCTGTCCTAACTCCTAAAGCCAGTGTACACGCGCGGGTCCCAGCAAAGTTAATAAGCAACAAAACGGTTACATTGTTCAAACATAACGCCGAGGTTTGGGGCTCGCTTAATTAAACGGACCTCTCGCGTGTAGAGACGTACTAGATGTGGCTATTGTCGGTGAGTGAATTTCAATGGCAACTACCTACTTAAAATTTGTTGATCAGCCATTGTTTTCTGAAACTGGATAGAGTCCGATCATTGCAAAAAAAAAAATATTTAGGCGCGAATCGAATCGCAACCTTTCTCGATTTCTTTGGCGCGAATTGAATTTCAGTTTTAATTTTCTAAATAAATTATTTGACTTCAGTTCTTTATTCGGTAGTTGAAAGAAAAGCAGACTATGAACCTCGCGAAACTGACGTTTATAATTGCACTCGCGTTTAAAGCTCGGGCTCGAAACTAAAACTCGACGCAATTTATTAGTCACTTTCTGCTCGATGCAACAATCTACTAACTAGGTACTCCCAAAACTTTGTCATTAAATATTCTAGAAATCCATTCTTGGATATGATTGTCAATTTCTGTCACATTATATGAGAGCAGTCGAACGGCTGAACTGAGATTACAAATTATAAAAACTTGGGGTATGACTAGTATTCGGCTGAATCCGGTTTGACTGGAAGCCGACCCCAATATTTTTGACAAAAAGCTGGGCAGATGGTGAGGGTGTGTTCAGTCGTAGCTCGATTTAAAAACCGGTTATTTGACCAGACGGGTAGTTTTTGGACAATTACCAGCACTGTACTGTAATAGCCCCAGTTGGTATATTTTAAAACTCCTATTGCCACTCAGTAACGAAATCACCCAACATCCCAAAAGCGTCACTTCCATCAACCTTAAATCTGTGTAAATAGTTGGTCCATGGCTGCAATTTGCATCGACTTCAAAAGGGTTGCGTGACGTGGGAGTGAGACGTACTGTGACAATGTGGTACCAACGCTCCAGGGCTTGGTGATTATGGAGTCGCTTTGTTATGGGCACTTAGTTAGTAACCAATATTTGTTCCGGTCAAGACTAATGAATACGATGAGAGGGATTACGGTTGTGATCCCGTTTAAAGGCATTCTAAAAAGTAGGCGCCTATCGCGAAAGTCCAATATGATTGAACCTGAATTAAAAAAATTCTAATTCATGTAGACGAACTTTAAGCCCGTGGCATAAAACTCTGATCAAATTGTTGCGAATCTCGCGCAGGATGCTAGAACTACGGGACTTTTCTCATAGCTAGGAATAGGAAGTTAGTTTTGTTTTCCACAAAACAGTATGAACAGTGACCGAAGCAGGCAGGTTAATGTTTGTGAATTAATAGGCTAGTTTCCACCATCAATAAATTTCAAATCTATTTAGTCCGTCAGTTATGAAGAGTATTGTAAAATAATGGTCATTTTTTTTAAATCAATGAATATTGGCAAAGATAAAACGGATAAAAACCTCGAGAGTGGAGGCGCGTGAAGTCAGAACCCACTAAAATTAAACCACGGCGTTATGTATTGAGAATTTTAAAAACGTCGTATCTTCGTCAATTTTGGTTTACGTAACGAATGAAAAAAACTCGGATAGGGTCGTTTTTTGAAAATCTTCTGACAGACTAAAATTAGATTTTTTCAGTGGACAGGCCTATTTAGAAGGCCTATATTCAGAATTGTCCAATACTAGACATTTTTGTCGAATAACATTTAAAACCAAACCATGGCGCCAAAGTATCTGTCGTACCAAACACTACACACAACATAAAACTTCACTCAGATCAATCTCAATTTATTTAACAAACATTTAAGCAGGACAAAAATAGCTCCATTCAGTTCCATTGGTATCATATACAAACTGGGTATGGTATGGAGCTTCGACTCTGAATTCGACAAGTCGGAACTTCCGATTGATATTAAGGCCGTACCCTGAGCAAATAACCTTGAGCATTTTTTCCCTCAATAACAGCGCAAGAGATACAATAGCGAATACGCTCAAAATGTTGAATAAAATCGTTATAAAATCGAATTTTGGTCGTTTGAAAAAAATACTTCTACCAAAATGTTCATAATTAAATTGCCTATCCATTAGTGCAAGTACCTACAAAATCAAAAAAATCGTTAGTTTTCGAGAAGATGCATGTTTTCAGTAATTTTTTCTCATTTCTGTGGTTTCGTTGTGAGGAGATTACTTAAACATTATACTTAGTAATAAAAAATTAACTCTACCATTTTGAAGCCAAGATTATGTAGAAATTTAATGCATTTTTTATTAGTTGATGTTTCTTTTGGATAAAGAGTAGATAGCTCCAAAAAACGGCACAAAAAACGGCTAGCGCTGCGTTTTGCTCGGGGACGCGCCTTAACTCCCGTTCAGACTTCTCCGACATTTTAAGGCGGAGGTCGAAGTACAGCGGATAAAAATGTAAGTAGATCGTGTGGGGACCTCCACACCTCGTGTTTTCTAACGTCGATAATGAAATTTCACCAACCTAAGCACACCACTATTTTGCAAACACAACACTCCGAAAACAAAATCGAGCAAAGAGCGAGTCGGACTCTCACACGAAGGGTTCCGTACCATAAACTTTTTATTAAATATTTTATTACAGGGCCAATAGAAATGCACACTTTGTAAAATTGAACTGTAGACAGTTGAAATTTTGTATTACGGTTCTAGAGATACAGTCCGCTGACAGACAGACGGACATGGAGGCTTAGTAATAGGGTTCCGTTGGCAACCCCGTGGGTACTGAACTTAAAAAAAATAAACTTCAACTTCGGTTCCAATAAGACCACCTCAGTAACATCCCTAGTACAAAACGACAAGCCGACCGGCTTAGTCTAATAAACATATCAGAAAAATACTTAGTGGCCATTACTTTTGGCTAAAAAGAAATATCTAAGTGTTCTTTTGAATAAAGACTACGGTCGTGGCCGGGTAATGGGTTCTGGAAACACGGTAAGCCCTTTGTTTTCTTAGTTTGTTGTCAAGGTTAGGTTTTTTTAGGCCACGGGTCTGATATGTAAATGGAGTTTTATTTATTTCGGCATCCAAGAATAGGTAAACACGTACATTTGCTTTTCGCCATCTAAGGTTGATTTTATTTAATCTTTATATATAAACTAGCTGACCCGTGCAACTTCGTTTGCGTTACATTTTCCATTAATGCTCCGCTCCAATTTGTCTTAGCGTGATGATATATAGCCTATAACCTTCCTAGATAAATGGGCTATCCAAATCTTTTCAAATCGGACCAGTAGTTCCTGAGATTAGCGAGTTCAACCAAACCAACTCTTCTGCTTTATAATATTAGTATAGATTCTACTGTACGTGTGTATGTCACTGAACTCCTAAACGGCTGGACCGATTTGAATGAATTTTTTTGTATGCGTTTGGGTGGCGCCCTGGATGGTTTAGATTCATAAATCAGCCCGGCAGATGGCGCTGCAGTCATGCAGGACAACGTCTGTCGGGTCCGCTAGTACTATATAAATTTTGTGCAATTGAACTGAATGGTCTCCCTATTTATTTATAATTGCTAATGATAAATCAATGTTCATAACTATCTCATATCAGTATATAATAATCTAGCTGACCCGTGCAACGTCGTCTGCGTCACATTTATCATTACTGCTCCGCTCCTTTTGGTCTTAGCATGACGATATATAGCCTATAGCCTTCCTCGATAAACGGGCTATCTAAAACTGAAAGAATTTTTCAAATCGGTCCAGTAGTTCCTGAGATTAGCGCGTTCAACCAAACAAACAAACAAACAAACTCTTCTGCTTTATAATATAAGTATAGATGATTAATATCAAAACTTTTAGTTGTCATTGTCAGTGTGGTCGCGACCGTGAACTTGAGCGCACGCAAGGTTGTTGACCTCTGCTGCGACGATGGATAACGTATCGAAAAGATTAAAATGTTCTAATTGCAATATTGTAATTTCTGAAGTGTTAGCTTTTGTTCAAAACAAAATAGATGTTATGACGGAAGTAAGCCTCGTACAAATATGTGAAAGTGCTTTTAGTTCGGAGGACATTGAAATAGCGAAATCGTTACTATTTGAATCAGTGAGCAAGCGATTAAAAACGAGAAAACGTCAAGGGAAGACAGCGCGGAATATTGAAGACATTATCTGCCTGTTTAAAGAAACGGACCCCGAGCAGGTACCTATATTTGTGGCTAGAAATCTAGAAAAACTTCCACCCGTCACATTTGATCATGTCGATGTGACGCCCTTACTTAAAAGAATAGTCCTTTTAGAGAAATCCGTGCAAGACTTTCCGCTAAACTATGTGTCTAAAAGCGAATTAAACGATCATACTAATATGACAGGCCATTCTAAAGAGAATTCTTTCTTATTTCAAGAGCAAAATGTTAATAATAGAAAAAGGGGAGGTGGATTAAATAATACGATTGACAGTGGGCCGATGGCACTATCAACGTTATGTAATAATGGATCTTTCACTGATGAGGTCAACGAGCCCAGTGAATGCTTATCAGTTTCACATGATAAATCATTGCACAATTCTATGCGTTCATGTCATTCATCGCCCATAACTGAGATAGGAGTGAATAAAAAAGTGCAGCTGCCGCCGAAATGCGTCAGCGCCGAGAGCGAGAGCGGGACGGCAGGTGAGTGCGTATTGCGTTGTCACACTACAACTGATACTGATGACAGCGCGGCGCGCGCGCGACCGGTTCTAGCTACAATGAATGGAACAGCTGTTGAGCGCGCTCGCTCAAGCAGGTTGGTAAATACTGTTGTTGATGGCGATAAGGAGACTAACAATTTAATTAATAATAGTAGAATGTCTCCGCTGAAACATGTCTCTTTTGCCGAGGTAACTCAGAGAAAAGGTGAATGGAAGATGACAGAGAAGGGTGAGGCTTGGCAGGTGGTACAGAGACAGAGATTTAGAAATCGTTTGATTAGTCAGAAAGGTAGTGCGGTTACGGATTCTGGTGAGAATAGCGCCAGGTTCAAGGCAGCAGACACGAAAGTGCCACTATTTATATCAAACGTGCATAAGGATGTTGCTGAACAGGATATAATTAATTACATACACGAGAAAACGCGGGAAACAGTTTCTTTAGTAAAAATCAAAATGAAAAAAGAAAGGAACTACAATGCTTACAAACTTTATGTTACAAAGCATAAAATCGGAACGTTCCTGGATGACAAGTTGTGGCCGGCAGGCATATCGTTCAGGCGTTTTGTTAACCTTTATGATAGCACAGAAAAAAGGCCAAGGCCCTTGCTTGAAAGTAGTGTTTAGTACGGAAAGACTTAATAATAACAGTTGATGGATAAATACAGCAAAATAATAAGTTTTAATTGTAAGTCTATGAAGAGATCTTTGGAAGGAATCAGAAAGTTATGTCAAACAGCCGATGTGGTAGCCCTCCAAGAGACCTGGCTGCTGCCGCATGACCTGCCGCTGCTCAATACGATCGATGACAATTTCGGTTGCACCGGCACGTCTGCGGTCGACACTACGGCGGGTTTACTCGGCGGGCGGCCATATGGTGGTGTGGCGCTGTTGTGGCGTGAGAGTGCGTTTGAGTCTGTGTCCGTGATAGATTGTAGTAATGTGCGGGTCTGTGCGATAAAGGTAAATGTGCGTGGGACGTCAGCAGTGCTCTTTAGTGTATATATGCCTACAAACTCTTACGACAACTTACCTGAGTTTACCTCGTGTTTGGGTGTGATTCGTTCGGTAATTGAAGTGGAGGAAAACAATGGGGTTGAGGCCTTTTATATACTGGGCGACTTTAATGCCCACCCGAATGAGTTGTTTTATAATGAAATGTTGGACTTTTGTATGGATCTTGATTGGCTTTGTATAGATGTAAAAATGTGTCCTGAAACTACCTATACATTTTATAGTGAAGCTCATGGCTGTACCAGATGGTTGGACCACTGCATTGTCACAGAGTCAGCACGGGATTCAGTTGTTAGTGTGTCTGTGCGCTACGACGTGTATTGGTCGGACCATTATCCACTGGTGGTTGAATGCAATTTAAATAAGCTTAAGCCTAAAGTAAATAATTTGGTGGCGGAAAAACCTATGAACCGTGTCGTGTGGGGTGACAGAAAGGAACAACAAATTGATCAATACCACGATATTTGTCATTCTAAGCTACGGTTGATAGATTTTCCGCAGAAATTGAGTGAATGTTGTGATGGTTTTTGTAACAACGGGGAACATCACTCAGTAATTGATGATTTATATTTGCAAATTACTGATACATTATCTCGAGCAGCTATTCAAACATATAGAAAAAAATGTCACAGGAAGGGAGGTTATGTCATTGGGTGGAATAAGCACGTAGCGGGCGCTCACCGGGAGGCTAGGCTTAGGTTTCAATTGTGGAATCAAGCTGGGCGACCAATTAATGGTCGAATCTTTAATGAGATGTCGGAGGCGAGGAAACATTTTAAGGCTAGATTGAAATGGTGTCAGGATCGTCAAGAACAATTTAAAATGGACATCCTTGCGTCCGACCATTCCTCTAAAGATTTTAAAAGCTTTTGGAAGCAAACAAACAAAATGAACGTTAGGCCTAGTTTCCCCTTGAGTATCAGCGGCTTGGCTGGCCATAATGACATTGCCGAGGCATTTAGAGAGCATTTTACTGTGCGGTCACCCTTAGGTCCCTCGTCCAGAACCGTGAGCGGTGTTGAGCCTGTCGTGACGGGGCTGAATTTAAAGATACCTGCGAAGACTGTGGCGAACGTTATTAAAAAAATGCAGCGTGGAAAATCGCCTGGTCACGATGGGCTCAGTATCGAGCATTATAAATTTGCGGGAGATCACTTGCCACGAGTACTGTCAATGTTTTTCAGTCTGTGCATAGGTCACTCGTATTTGCCGGAACCGCTAATGCGGACCATTGTCGTTCCTATAGTTAAAAATAAGACGGGTGATACGTCCGACATCAGTAATTACCGACCCATCTCACTCGCTACCACAGCAGCCAAGATTCTTGACAGTCTGCTGAATAGTCGCCTTACAGCACAGGTTGACTTGCACGATGCCCAGTTTGGGTTCAAAGCAGGAGTCTCAACTGAGAGCGCTATTTTGAGTCTGAAGCGGACTGTCATGTACTACACAGCGAGGAGGACCCCGGTACTTGCGTGTTTCCTCGACTTGTCAAAAGCATTCGATCTTGTCGCATATGACATACTGTGGGACAAGTTGGGGGACGCGGGTGTGTCGGGGGAGTACACCTCCCTTCTCAAATATTGGTACTCCAACCAAAAGAACCGGGTGAGGTGGATGGGCACTATGTCGGACGAGTACAGGCTGGAATGCGGTGTCAGACAAGGGGGGTTGAGCTCCCCTCTACTATTTAACCTCTATATCGATCGGCTCATCGAGCGACTGAGCGGAACACATGTCGGATGCCACATTGACGGAACGAGTGTCAACAATATCAGTTATGCAGATGATATGGTGCTTCTCAGTCCCTCGATGAGCGGATTGAAGAGGTTGCTGTCGACCTGCGAGGCCTATGCGGTGGAGCATGGCTTATTATACAACTCGAAAAAGAGTGAAATTCTAGTATTTAAGGCACCTAAGCAGCAGCCGCGCAGTGTTCCTCCCATAAGTCTCAACGGCGTAGCACTGAAAGTTGTGAATAGTTTTAGGTACCTAGGCCATATTGTCACGAGCGACCTAAGGGATGACTTAGATATAGAGAGGGAGCGCAGGGCGTTGTCGGTGAGGAGCAATATGCTTGCCCGCAGGTTCGCTCGTTGTACTACAGACGTCAAAGTTACCCTTTTTAAGGCGTTCTGTCAATCCTTTTACACGAGTGGCCTGTGGGTATCATACACGCGCCGAGCCTACAACGTGCTGCGTGTCCAATTTAATAATGCTTTTAGGATGCTGTTGGGACTACCATGGCGTTGTAGTGCTTCAGGAATGTTCGCGGAGGCTCGCACAGATGGTTTTCATGCCATCATGCGAAAGAAAGCGGCCTCCTTACTACAGCGCTTGCACGGTAGTGACAACAGCATCCTGAAAATGATAGCTGCCAGACCGGACTGTCCCTTCCAGGGACACTGGGTGGGGACAGTCTTAGGTATAAATAAATAAATATTTTATATAAACTAACAATACTAACCTACTCTGTAAGCGCCATTGTTACTAACACCAAAATACTAACTTAATTATGGACTAATAGTCTGAAATAAAGATTTATTTATTTATTTATTTATTATTAGTTTTGAAATTAATCGGAAGATTTGTGATTTTTGTTCGTTGAAAAACTTGTTTTTTTTTAATTTGAGATGGGTTTGCTCTTGACTCTAGTCTTGGTCAGATATGACAGAGACAAAGTCTAAGATGGAGCGAGTTTACCCAGAAGAAGCATATTCACTCTAACTTTGAAGAGATTAGGGTTGTAAGCGTTCGGAAACACAGACGCAGGCAGAGAGTTCCACTCTTTTGCTGTGCGCATTATAAAAGACCTTATTTTAACAAGTTTGTTTCCTACTTCGGGGCTCATGTTTCCCTCTTGACCTTCTACTCTTTCCATCTCCAGCCTTTAGTAAACATCTACAGGCTGCCTGCGGGTCTAAAAAGGCCACTTTAGCAGAACCATAATATTAACCACAATCACAATCTGTCAAATTTCATTTTAATCTTTATCACTTACGCATTAGTTTCAAGGTTGATTGGGAAAATTTAAAGGGTAACGTGATGTGCTTTCTGATGCTGCTAAAGTGGCCTTTTCAGACCCCCTGTACGTCCTGTGACGTCATCGTAACTAGGCCTGTCGCACTAGGCCATGCGCATTCTATATATTGGCTTGCCCCATCCAACTTCAGCCTACCTGACTTACAAGTGTTTACCCATAACGGCGCTGCCTATCACATAACGAAATCCAAAAAATAAAAAGAACAAGCTACAATTTCTACCCTTCCTCCCTGCCTAAACAAAAGCAATAGGTACGCATATCAGTATCGTCGCGACCTCAATCAGGCGCGGAGATGAAAGCGCGCCCTAATTAGCGAGCCTGTTCACTGCCGCTGCAATTAACGCCACGGTCGACGTGTATGGGCTTTTCTTTATCGTTCAGAATAAGATGAACGCGATAAAAGAAGAGAGAAGAGCGTAGGACAATGCATTCAGCAGGTGGAGCACGTTGGTTGAATTGGAGCTGGTTCGTGATAAACCTAATTATTTTTTTAAGTGCTTTTCTTTAGCGGCGTTGAACACTTTTCTTGGTGGGGCTATAACGTTAAACCCGCGTCAGGACATGTGACCTGATCTAAAATTCGTAAGACGGATGACGCGTCAGGACACGTGACCTGATCGAAAAATCGTTTTTTTTTTTAATTTATTTATTTACTTATTTGTGAACATAGGGTATGGTAAAAGATGTTGTACAAATAATATAAGTACCTACTAAGTACCAACAATGTTCCGCCAGAAGGCATACAAATATTAACAAAATTTAAGCGTTTTGGCAATCGTAAGACGGATGATTAAAAAATGCACAACATTTTAATGTTCAAGTTTTCACTTCTCCTGCGCTGGGCGGAAGAGAGTGTCAGACTCTTACTGACTAAACCCACCGGTATTCCTCCTAATGCCCTTTGCGTTCCAAGGCCGCGGTAATTCTTTGCAACAATTCCTCAACCATGGCGAGTACTGATAGAAAGCTACTTCAGTTTTGCTGAGTATTATTGGCTATTTCATCATGGTAATCTGCGAACGACGAAGGAGAGACGAAGCAGAGAAAAAAGCTAGTCATACCATGAGGTGGGTCGCCAACTCGTTTCTGACACAATAACAATGAACAATTCCTTTAAAAATAGTTGTTCTACAAGCCTTAAAACCTAATTTAATTAACTAGTGTCCTATGAAGCCGACCCGTAAATTTGCAGGACGTAAAACAAATTGCCCTATATGACGTAAGCGGGCCCAACTCAGCTGGGAATAGTGACAATTATTTCAAATGCGGCGGGCGTCGCTTTTAAGTTGATACTTTAATTAAATATCTTTCGTTTTTACATTGTAATTTGACCTTTTCACAAGCTTTTATTTAACTTGCAATGTAAGTATGTTTGTCCGGGTAGAATCTTGCAACAGAATTTTAATCATTAACCGATTGAGCTGAAATTTGGTTTACACACTTATTTTGGATGACAATGCACGATTAGCTATGTGACGTCATTCTAATTCCAATATGGCGGACTAGTTATTTTTTTCAGCACTACCACAGTATGGGTATCAAATGAAAGGGCTTCCTGAGGAGATCACGAAAACTAATAAAGTTTGTTTCATAAGGTTTTTTTTATAACCATTAATTTATTTACTTTTTTTATTCCATACCATGCAACTTGGACCAAACAACTATGTAAATAGAAGTGGGAAATTTATCTGAACTAATCCTACTTCCTACTTTGTTACTCTCTCACGTCAGAACGCCTGAATGGATCTCCATGAATTTTGGCACAGAGGTATATTATAGTCAGGGATAACGCATATGCTACTTTTTATCTCGACAAAATGTTCCCTAGGAAACACACGGGCGAAGCCGCTGGCAGAAACTAAAATTATATTATGTTCGGAGAAGGCAAGCGCTGGAATGCCTCCCCGATTGTCTGGGGAAGTCCTCAGAAGTCCGCTGGACACAGGAACGGTCGATGTGGCGACACTTGGTGAAGGTCTAGGTCTAGCAGTGAACATCTTCCGGCTGAAATGATGGTGATGATGATAAGGCAATCTTTGGAAGTGTATACTGAAACGATTTAGGAAATTCTTGCGAGTAATAGAAAGCTACATAATTTCTGAGTGTCATGTTTAACTTAACTATCTTGAGGAATATAGCCACGGGAAAACCTAGTTTTATTGTCAAAATGACTATTCAACAGCGAAATGACTTTAGTAAAACAATTTACATAAGTTAAGTACCCACCCAACAAAGTTCCGTTAAATCGGTCTCGGTCAAGGCCGACCCTACTGTTTTATTAGTAGTTAAATAAACTGGTACTACGGTAGTAAGGTTTCCAAGGTATAACACGATTTACTATGCCATCAAAGTAACAGTTCCCGGGCCAGAATATGTTGCTTCTTCTTAATCCGAGGGCTAGGAGGGAGTAGATACTAAAAGACGACTACATTACGTAAAGATTTTTTTAATTCATAATATTTTCAACAAAAAAGGGGGAGACTCTTCATGTAAATTTTTGACGTTCAAAAACATTAAATTGCATCATTATCATCTACGTCTACTGCTGGACATAGGCCTCCCCGAAGTGTCGCCACAACAACTGGTCCTGTACGTCTCGAATCCATCGATCGGCTTCCCGCGACCAGGTCATCGGTCTACCTTTTGGGAGGCCTTCCAACACTGCGTCTTCCGGTAAGCGGTTGCCACTCCAGAACTTTTAATTTTGATTGGGAAAATCCCAGCTTATCACCGCTGTATTAAGTGTCGAAAACAAATTCTATGCCATCCGCATTTTTTTTTTCAAATACAAATACAAAATCCTTTATTTCAAATAGACCAGTTACAGGCACTTTTGAATAGTCAAGTTCTGTCAGTCAAATAAATGAAGCTAATCCTGCCGCGCTAGCGACAAGAGCAGCGGGTTGTTCTGCAACATAACACACCCACCGACCCCATCTCCAGCGCGGCAGTTGCACGTTCCAAAGACTAGATCCTGTGGAGAAGAACGTGCAAGAAACTCCATGGACACTCTTTTAAACCAGTTGTCATTGTTTACAAAATGATGGTTACATTCGTTGCGAAATAATTTATGACTACAATTATACAATGCAAAAGAGAATGAGTCTAACAGTGCAAAGATAGTCTTACAATCTTCAGCAGGTCCAACAATGTTTTCACATGTTCATCAGTTTGGGCACTTTAGTCGCTGTGGAGCGGACCAGCATTGAGCCAAGCATTTTTATTATCAATGTATTCCCCTAATTTATAATATGCTTGCTTGCATAGTGTGCGTTTTATACAATTTTTAAATTTCGTCTCATTCAGTTCTAATATATGTGGCGGTATTTTGTTATAACACTTTAAACAGTATCCCATAAAAGATGTTGCTACTTTAGCAAGTCTGAAACCTGGTTGAATTAATTGGTTCCTATTTCTAGTAACATAGTTATGTCTGTCGCCTCGTTTACTGAAAAGATGTAGATTCTTTCTAACGTACATGATATCGACATATCATAAATATATTGACAAGGGACCGTCATGATGTTAATTTCTTTAAACAATTCCCTTAGAGAATCTCGCCGGCGGAAAACATCTTCATACCACAAAAGCTGACCAATTGTGTAGTGTTGGTCACTATAAAACTGGCCAGACGATCACCAAACTCTGACCAAACACAGTAGTTATTAGTAACAACCAGTAGCAATTACCAAACGCTGCGTAGTTTTACGTTTCGTTATCCTGCAAATTGCCACGTGGTGTAGTTTGTGAATCACTTTCGTACACGTTGTTGGAACACTACGGTTAGAACACACGGATTATTACGACGGGTTTTGGGAGGCTATAACGCAAGGCTACTGCTTTTTAGCGAGAATTCAAACCACTGGTATTGGAAACAGGAAACCTGAAGTCAAGTTTTATAATTTTTTGGTACTTGGACACAGGGTTGTAATGTCGCCTGCATAAGTGAGTGATTTTTCACTTTCTATAGAATAGAAAACTTAATTGCTCTGTCTGCTTCGCGCATCTCTTTTTATCCCGCAAATTTTTTATCTTGCATACGATGTGTACCTCTAGTTTAATTAATTTCGAAGATAATGAACTTCAAAGTTTTTCTTATCTTAACGACACGACGAACGAGCACTCCCGTTCATAAATCCTTCAAACAAACAAGAACATCCCTTGTACTCCGTGACTGCTGTCAGGACAAGATCATCTCTTTAAAGCACTTCTTGTTTCGAGCCAATCACAGCCAAGCCTTTCTTAAAGACTTCTAAGGCGTCACCTTAATACCAAGCGATCATCGCGTGAATTGTGCGATTGTCGCTTTCATTTTTACGGAAACCCCATTTGAGTCGTCGCGTCAACAGAACAGTGGGCGTCTTTTGATTTTGCCAACAAAATTAACGCGACGATCACGTATCCGCGCAATTTTCGCTTTGTATTCGAGCAACACCTCTTCTTAAAATCACTGCTAAAATCCTTTATCAAACCTTACCCTCAAATAAATACATAATAGTCTCTAATATAGACCAAGATCCATAATTCACATTCTCATTATTAATTTATAGTATCAATAACAGATTATAAATACGTTTTTACCTATTTAAAAAAGAAAAGAGAGAATAAAAACAAAATTTAAATCCAATTCAAATTCATTCAATTAAAAATGTCAGTGAGTTACTTACATACACCACAAACGTAAACTCTAAGAATACAATTAACACCTCCCAATACCCATACACACCCTCATAACCCCACCACATACAGCACCCCCATAAATCCTGACAAACAAGGACGTCCCTTGTTCTGTGAGTGCACGCATGCTATATTAAATTCTTGAACGTTATCCTACGTTATGAGTGCATGTTATACAAAAGGCTGATGCGGTATGAGCCTTGGAGAATGGATGTTAGAATAGTGGCCTAGTTTTGAACGGGGGAGTTAGAATGGTAAGCAATGACCTATTTTTTTTGTAAGGAATTTTCTTTTGGTAAATCTTATGTCAACTTATATAATTTTCAGATTAAAACAGTTAAACGGAGAATTAATCGCCTTGCTTTAAGGAAATATGGAATACAAAAGTTCGTATGACACTTGTGGTTTTTGAAACCTTGGGCTGGTTAATTCTACCCCCATCCTAAGAGTAACGAAAGATTGATCAATTTATGTTCTAGTAGTTTCTTCCAGCGCGGCAGCGCCTTCTACTGCTTGAAAGTCGAACTTTATCCCAAGGGAAATTCTACCGGAATAAAACGTATCATGTGTCCTATTCCAGGACATGGTCCACCTGTGTGCGAAGTTTTACGCAAATCAGTTAAGCCGTCAAGTCGTGAAGCGGTAACAAACAGACAGACAATTAGAATAGAATAAAAAATATTTCGCAAAAACCTGAACTAAACTATTGAAGAGAGTTAAAATAATCTAAAACATGTGTACTAAAACGGCTGTAAAATATCTACAAACATAACCCCAAAACCACTTCACAAGCTTCTCGGAAAATTATTTATTTACGAAAATGTAACACGTGAAACTCACGTCGATTTAAAGTTACAACTTAAAGTTAGAAGCTCTAAAAGTAGCCTTCAGACTGAACTTCACTATTAAGTAAGGGTTGGCGAAGTTTAAGCTAGGCACTAAGTGAGGCCAAGTTATAATTGAAGTTTTTGGTGACGGTGAGCTTAGCGTGTGTGAAGTGGGTTACACATGAGTGAAATCAGAAGCTTGAATTCGGTGCTCTAAATAAAGCTTTTGCAAAGTTTTCAGTTAGGTAAACGTCAGTAATATTTGTCGTTGACTGCTTATTGATGATACTGGCATTTAAAAAGAAACGCTTCATGGAATCAGATAGCAACTATTTCTAAAAATCCATTATGTTAAATGCCGATAAATTTCAGATTTTCATGCCATTTTTTGTATGTAAACCAAAAACAATGAATTCTCAATACGACCCTTAACACGAAAAATATCACTTCAACCTAAAAAATAATGCCCAATATTTATTTACCCATATTTCCAGCGACTCGTTACGAAATCAATTGATGGGGGTACTTGTAGGTTACAAGTACCCTCCATTTTCGAAGTCAGATATTTGAGGGTACTTCATAAAGAAAGGTATTGTTCAGTTTTGAATAGGCCGTTTAATATGCTTGAGTTTTCTGAATAACGGGTTATGGGTCGTGAAAGAATGAAAGGTAAAGGGTTTAATAGAGAAAATGTGTACTTTTAATGTTGGGTGGCTTGTAGGTATTGGTGACTTAATGGCAGCCTTGAAGCTACCTATGTCAAAGGCTGTTGTTACTGTAATTCGAGGTCTTGTAGGGATATCGTATTTCTCTATGGGAACGCCGTTTTCAGTTGACCAATATGGTACGAAGTAGGAATATATTAGAGTATTATGTACACCATATAAGATACAAAAAGAAGATAGATGAAGAAAACATGTTACACAAGAAAACATGTTGGACGGCCTCATCGGTAAAAGCGATATTTTAAAGGCAATTTGGATGGATTTTATCTAGTACAATCAGTCCCCGAGCAAAATGAGAAAAGAACAAGTATACTGTAAGTCTAAGAGAAATCAACATTATTATGCAGCTGGTAAGAAACATACAAACTGAAATCGGAAATTGTATTTTGACGTTTCCTCTTGACATAGGCGTTTTTAATAGAACTCTATCTTTAATTCTCGGCTACTCAAAATCATTTACTACCAGTCACATACTGACCGTCAAACACAACAGAATATGACTCATCAACTTTGACATACAAACATTAAAATAAATCTTATCAGCATACAATCTATCATTTGCTGAAACAAAATGACACCCGTTCATTTATTTACAGATTACATGAACAGGCTTAACTGCCGAATTAACTCACAATACATTCATCCAATTTAACTGGATTTAAAATAACTTATTGCATTTTAAAATCCGTGCATATTATTATGACTGTGTGAATTGACATTTTCAGTATTTTAATGTGAACTTTCAGTGAACAAACGATGGAAATAATGTAAATATTTCGACTGATTATTTTACTTTAATGGTTTTAATATGTTCGAAATAAAGAATGTTGCCCTGAATGCACCGATAAAATTATTGTTACATGTTCTGAAAAGTTAAATTTAATTTGTACTTATACAAATTAAATTCAAAGAAATGTGACATTAACATGCCAATCCACACTGGAACCGCATTGTGGATTTACAACCTACTGTCTCTCTCGGAATGGAGACTAGTGAACCAGCATTGGAAACAATATCTATAGGTAGGTACTAATATTATAGCTGAAGAGTTTGTTTGGTTGAACGCGCTAATTTTAGGGACTACTGGTTCGAGTTGAGCGTATGCCTACGCATACGCTTCCGTGATGAGCTTCCAATAGGAGCGAAGCATAAATGAAAAATGTGGCGCAGACGCAGTAGCGCAAGTAGGTAAGTATAAAATGCTATATTTAAATACACAATGAAAAACTCTAATTCAATGTGGTATTACTCTAATAACTACTCTATAATATCAAGGATTACCTAAAAGGCCACTTTAGCAGAATCATAATATTAACCACACAACAATCTGTTAAATTTCATTTTCATCTTTATCATTAACGCTTTAGGTTCAAGATTGATTGGGAAAATTTGACAGTGACTGTGATTTCCGATTCTGCTAAAGTAGTATTTTTAGACCCCCTGATACCTATAGGTACATAGGGAAATTCTTGATGTAGATTATTTTTCGCGTAAAACAAAAAAAGAAATCTAGATGGCAACCCCTATCTGGCTACTTGCCTCCTAGATTTCTTTTGGCTACCCCGCAAAGAAAGGAATTTATAATTTCACTTTTCAGCTGATCATCATCATCATGATTTCAGGCGAAAAACGTCCACAACACAGGCGTCCTTCAAGCGTCGTCACTTAGGCCAGTTCAATCCATGGTCTGAGTTCCGCCAGTACCCATCCAAACAGACTGACAGACAGACAGACATGACGAATCTATAAGGGTTCCGTTTTTTGCCATTTGGCTACGGAACCCTAAAAATCCAAATACTCTGACTTACGTCCGAATTAAAAAAACAATCGACTCTATCAACGCAATACAGGATGAATTTATTATTTCAGTCAACGGCTGTTAGTTTTAAAATATGCTGAACGTCACTCAGCAGTTTTCTGAAGTGGAACGAAAACACACAGCTTTATTTCATCGGATTCCTATTATTTTTAAGGAATCATTCGCGTGGGGAGTTTTTAGAATAGTTTTGTAATGTATTTCAACTGCTTGTCATATTATATTTATAGGCTTGCTCACTATTTAGCAAATAGTAATGCTTTCAACACTTTATGCGTAGGTTAGGGTACGCGCGCGAATGGTTAATATTTTAAAATTGCTAACGTCTAAATTGCTCGGATTATGTCGAGAAAATGGAATGTAAAATATCGCTTACATTTTTCAAACTGATTACAATAGACTGAGCTCTTGAGGTTTCGAAGCAGGAATGCTGAGTGTGGAATCCTAGGTAAAAACTTTACACTTTTCCTAAACTGTGTGGTGTTATTGGTGTTTTATCTCTTTTCTCTAGATTTATGCTCAATATTTGCATAGAAATGTCAATGAATGTTCAAAGAAATTAGGTTTAAGATCAACTTTATTTATCATAAGAATTACATAAATAGTTCACTTATTGAGAAACTAGATCTAAAACTAAGATTAATAATTAGAACGCACAGATGCACGTATATAAAATAACAAAAAAAAAAATAAAAAAAAAAAAAAAAAATTTTCTTACTTTATAATAAATATGTATGTATTTATGTATCTATTATAGTAGTCATATTGTAATGCTGTATTTCTGTTTGTTTATTTGCACCAAGTGCAACCCCATTTCGTGTCCAGGCTATCACTTTCCATTCCAGGTTGCCTGGAAGAGATCGCGGAATGCGATAAGGCCGCCAATTGTATGTCTTTAGTTTAAGATTTTCTGTACGTTTTTTAAATTTGGTGTACAATAAAGTATATATAAATAAATAAATAAATAAAACAATACAACAACAGAAATGTGGGTAAACAGATAAAAAACTCGATCAGTTAACTAAGCACAACATGGATGAACGAATTTTTATTTTTACTAGTGTATTGATAGCATAGTCTGTTATTAGCTAGTTTATAATTAGATAGAAGCTATTATATTTTTATTATGGTTGGTTACTGTGAGGATACGACGGAAAAGGTGAATGATGATGGTGATGGTTTACGGAAGAAAATGGAAGAAGAAAACCTGTTAATTCGGTCCCAAATAACAAAGGACAAGGAAGGGAAGGCTATGACATGATGAGAGGCAATAGAATTGGAATATACCTGTCCAAATATAAGTGTGATATTTATGTCTAGAGGTATATAGGGAAGGCCGGTGCCCAGCAGTGGGACACTACAAACTATTAAAAAAACCTTTTTTTCTAAAAAAAATAACCGACTTACAAACAAAACACTAAGTAAAAAATAACCTTAATTTCGGAAGCCGGCGTTTTTTGTTTTGTGTCTTTATTTTAACACTGATTTCCGAAATTAAGGTAAAAATTTAGGTTAATTTACTACAAAAATTAAGGAAGAGAAGACAAGACAAGAATTCAGAAAAAAATTAAGGTTTATTTCTACTTTGTAATGAAATTACAAACAGCGGGCCAGTTTTATTAATTTTCACTTTCGCATCTCAATCGCAGCTCAATCACCATCTGTCAAAACTGAATGAAAATAAAGGAGTTTTTGAAAGTTTGCAATTGACATGCGAATTCGAAAGTTGTTTAAAATTTAGTAGAATTGACAATCAGGTAGGTAACAAATAACACTTATTTACACGTCAAATTTTTTGTCAAATAAAACTAGATGGTTATGCTGTTCTCTGACTATCTTGAAAAGAAACCGTAATTAACTCATAGAACAAAGAACCCCTTTGCAGAAACCAATCCCAACGTTATTATTATTGACATTACAAAACTGTTTATTTTACACGTATTCCGAATGTTTACACGTAACTAATTGGTGTTTTGTGAAACAATACGCGAATTCCTGCGTATTTCTTAACTAATACAAACAGCAGCGTTAAGATGTTTGCAGTAATCTTATGAGGGGGTATCGAATGAAAATAGACGCTATTAATTAACGCTTTTCTAAGAATTATGTTCATGAAATTAATTTGTATCAGATTACAGTGTTGCGACGGTTGTTTTATGAGCGAGCTTAGATGATGAACACGGATTCTGAGTTCGAATTTAAAGTTAGCAAAAGAAAAATTCGGTGTTTTTGTTAGTTTGTTCGTATTTTGACACCGACTTCCGAAGTTAAAGTTATTTTTTTACTTTGTAGTGTTTTTTTTTTGGAAGTCGGTTGTATTTTTGTGTAAAAAGTTTTTTATTTTTCACTTTTTAGTGGTACCCCACACCTAACAAAACCACTGCAAAATAGATACCATACGATTTTCGAAAGTTCCCCTCGACTTCTCTGGGATGCCATCATCAGATTCTGGTTTCCTTATCATGGGACCATTTGGGAAGTATACCCTTTCCAAAAAAAAAAAACATTTTTAAAATTGTTTGGCAAGCGACGGAGTTATGCCCGAACAAACATAAAAAAAAAAAAAATACAAACATCCGAATTGAGAACCTCCTCCTTTTTGGAAAGTCAGTTAAAAAATTCGATTTGCCTGTTTACCAACTTTGTAATAATCATTGTACAGTGCTTTTTTTTTATCTGCCATGTGTCTGCCAAATTAACAAGTTTACATTCTTTGATGCATGAAGGGTTCCGTACCATCTTATCTTTCATAATCATAATCATCATAATCGTAATCATTTATTTGCCAGAATATGGTACATAATGGTCTTAAGAATAAATGAGTGGTGTCATCACATTCAGCCAATTGTGGCGTGCAAATTCAGTGCTAGGCACATATAGATAATAAAGCAAGCATTAACATTAGAAATTGATTGCAACCGAATTAAAATAACAATATTTTGGATTTATCAACAAAAAAATGTTTTGTTTTTCTTTTTCGTTTTACTGTCATCTTGTAAACCCAATCTATGCGTGATTAGGTACTCCAACCTACTCACAGATTACTAAAAGGGCATATTAATAAATTACAACATCTAGAAACACACACAAATAATAATAAATCAATATCTATCGTTATTAGTTTCAGTAACACTAGTCTAGGCTAATATTAATTTATTATTAGTACTGCTATCTAAATTGGCCCTTCATAGATAATTGGATAATGCTAAAACAAATTTCGATAATAGATGAAAGAAAAGAGAGTTAGTGATAGTTTGACGGCTGATAGGGCAGTGGAAGAAAAAAACCGGTCAAGTGCGATTCGGACTCGCACACGAAGGGTTCCGTACCATAAACTTTAATTTTTATTATTTGTTGTTATAGCGGCCATAGTAATACATAATCTGTGACAATTTCAACTGTCTAACTATCACGGTTCATGAGATACAGCCTGGTGACTGACATACCCTTTTCGGAAATCAGAAGTACAGAAAATGCAGATTGCTGCTACTGAATAGTTTTTCATTTAACTTTACTTAAATTGTTTTTATTTACAAATTTATAAAAAAAAATGTAATAGAAGGTATTTGTAGAGTTTGCTTTGCTTTCCAGCACTAGACTCCTTTGCAATTTAACGATCGTGAGGTGTCCTCATCCATGTGGCACCCGCTGTCAACCTCTATGCACCATTCTTTCTCTATTCCTAATTCATAGACGTCACTGAATGTTCCCGGAGAGTGGCAATTAGGGCAAAGGAAGACCGGTTCTGCCCATTTATATATATTTTTTTAAATGTAGGCTATATGTTTGAACGTCTATTGATCAATCACGCCTCAACGGCGGGAACCCATGTGGCATATTTTTTCGTAAACCGACCATAACCTGATTGGGAATTTGACCTCTGTTTACAATTAATAAAGCATCACTGATTCTGACATAGGGTACGTTTAATCCCAACAGTAGGTAAGTTCCCAAGAGATGAATTTCACAGGCGAAGGCGCTGGTATAAGCTAGATAACTCTAGCTTATAACATAGAAAGCTAGTTTCAACAATAGCACTTGAACAAGGAAGCTACACAATTTTTCATAAATTCAAATTTTGCTTCAAGGCAGTTTATTCCCAACACGGTTACGTCACAGCTCCGACGTCACAGCGTCATTACATCTAAACCGGGCTGAGCGTATCGCTTGTTTCTATTTCCATATTACTTGAACTTGCACGAACGATGATGCAGTGCTTGAGAACAAAGAGCTCCTATTCCTGAACGACTGATTACTACGTGTACTTGTGTAGGTGAGCAAAATTTATCCCACTTCTGATGACAGAAGAGGTCTCGAGTAATTAAAACGGAACGTCTTTACACAACGAACTATTGAATCATACTGAAGAAAGAAAGGCTACTGGTCACTACTCTAAATCTTAATAGGCTAGTTTCCACCATCAATAAATTGCAAATCTGCGTAGTCCGTCAGTTAGAATATTGAAAAACTTTTTACAAAAAACTACAACCGACTTCCAAAAAAAAAACCATTCCACAGTGTAAAATTGTGCGTATTTTGACACCGACTTCCGAAATTAAAGTTATTTTTTACTTAAAAACACCATAAACCCCACACCTAAAAACACCACTGCAAAATCGCAGAAAAGCATAATACGCAATTTCGATTTAAAATCCTAAGTTTGTAACCGATTTCGATATAATTGAAATGGGACCAATCTGCAAGTATATCCTTTCAGATAAAACCAGTTTTTTTTAAATCGGTTCTTAATTGTCGGAGTAATGAGGTAGGTAACAAACATTTTTCTCGTTTCCGTATTCCTGACTTAGGATGTGTTTCCACCAGACATGTGCGAGGAAACGTAGGGAGAGATGTGTTTGTGACAACCAATAGAATCGCATAATTTACCCAGCCTCGCTATACAGGCTAAGTAAGTGAAGCGGACGGCGAGCATTGCGTGGCTTGCCGATTGATCAGAACCATGCCCGGGTCGACGGCGCGCTGTGTTCCATGCACGTGCGCCTCGAAGAGTTGTCATCGTAGAAGACAGGGCCCGCTAGAGCCAGTGGCCTGCCGGAATTTGATCGAAAGAGTCACCGCGGCCCTGGAACGCAAAGAGCTTTAGGAGGAACACGGATGGGTTTTAGTCAGTAGGAGTCTGGCACTTCCTTCTGCTTTACCCAGAGCGGGAGGAGTCGTTTGATGATTTCCCATCCTTAAAAAAAGGTAAATGAAGCGATTCTATTCTCTTAAACTTTTACTTCGCTAGGCATCCTCGCACATCTCTGGTGGGTGGAAACTCAACCTCATTGCTTAGTTAGACATCAGTCAAAAATGATCGTCCTCCAGACTCTGGGATATCAGCTTCAAAGCGATACTTTTTTATGGTCGGAACTGGAACAATGGGTAGGTACTGTGAAGGTTGTGTCCTGGGGGTAAGATACTTATTGGTTCAGGGCTTTATAAGAATTGCAAAAGGATTGGAACGGTCACTGAAAAAGTATAACGTTTTTTGAATTATGAATGAAAAAGAATTGAAGTGTTTTTTATGACTTTCCTTGTATTGATTTGAAGTCGGGCGCATGTCGCCAATATAATTCGATTATTGCTGCATTTCCTGCTTGTTTTCCTTACGCCCCCATTTCCCACCATCACAGTAGGTACCAACGTATACATAATTACAATGTCACAAACCCTTAACCCAAAAATTTGCAAAGTTAAGTTGACACATTAACACCGAAAAGGCGAAAAAATAAGAGCAAGAATATAATTGTGAAACGTGCCTTGGAATGAGTCCAATAAACCATTTTCTTTTTGCACACCCTTAAGAGAAAATACGCGTCGTACATATCAATAAGTCCCGAAATAAAAAACAAGGAAAGGCCGAAGCGAAGGTAGGTAACAAAATACACATTTACTACACTAAAATTGACCGCAAAAACCGGTCAAATGCGTGTCCGACCACACACAGTGCTGAGTTCCGTAGTCAGGATAAGTATTTAGGTATGCAAAATTTTGCCGTCAGCTGAAATAAGTTTATATTTCGTTTCGTTTGCGTCGCTCGTAGTGTGATGCTAAATAGCCTTTAGCGTTCTTCGATAAATGGGCTAAAATATTTTTTTAATTCGAACCAGTAGTTCGTGAGATAAGCGCGTTCAACCAAAAACAAACAATGTCTTCAGCTTTATAATATAACTAGTTGACCCGCGCAACTCGGCTGCGTCACATTTTACATTAAATCTCCGCTCCAATTTGTCTTAGCGTGATGATATAATATATCATATTTTCAAATCGGACCAGTAGTTCTTGAGATTACCGCGTTCAAGCAAACAAACTATTCAGCTTTATTATATTAGTATAGATAAGTAGGTGTATACACGGTTATATTTTGTAAAACGTCGTCAACCTCTCAGGACTATTTAAAATTCATCATATTTTAGTTCATCGGGTTTTCATACAACAATATTTAAATTGAACGCTCTCAATGTTACGAAGTCTATGCGAAGCAAAGGAACGCTTTTTCTTTTTCTTTTGAATAATATAATTAAGACGATTTTTCAAAAGAATTTTTAAAAGAAAATCTAATCAGTGGGAACAAAAAAGAGGATCGAACTATGAAAAAAATCATAGCTTGCAATCATTGTTTTTAATCCCACAAAATACATCTCTCTTCACATGGAACAAACCATTTTCAACTTGACTTGACTTGTACTTATATTCTAGAAAGACGGACGGAGCAAAATTATGAGGGTGCCATTTTTGCCGTTTGGCTACGGAGCCCAAAATACGAATTGCACCTTGAACTACCTTGAATGGCACATTTTGGTTCCACACGAAAGCTAAGGTACCCTTTGAACTAAGGTCACGTCTTATTCGGCCTAGTCCTAAGTAAATATAGACACAATAGGTAAAACATTCTTTAAAAGGGACCTGTAGCCCGTGAAACTGGCTGTTTGCTGTCCTTTGAGGCGTTAAGGTTTCCTACAGACGGAGGATTTTGTTTAGTGCGACAATATTCTGAGGCAATGTTAAGTCGGTGATGACACGTGAATACACTATGAAAATGGTTGGTTAAGAGTAGAGGAAGATCAATAATGAACGAATGATCGTTTCGCGAACACAATCATTGTGCTTACAGCTAAGGAGTGGAATTCTCTGCGAGTCTGTGTTTCCCGATAGCTATGTCACCGAAAAATGGCAGATTCCATTATATTGTAATAAATCTTGTTTAGATTATAATTTCTAGATATTATGTTATGAAAAAATCGTTTTGTATATAATCTATCCCATTGAAATTCAATAGGTTCCAATACATCCGTGTCTTATATAGAAAAAATAGTTTACAATTTCACGCGATAGTTTACAATCTTACAGTGTTTACCATTTTCTGTTAGCTACAAAGTTATCACCAGAAAATGGCAAAAACCGTAAGATCTAAAGACTTCCAGATTGTCCTGGAACTCTTTAGGTCAAGAGTAAATAGGTTACTTCTAGGCAAGCGTGCTCCATCTTCGACCGCTTCATCGCTTACCATCAGATGAGATATTGGCCAAACGAGTGCCCAACAAATAAAAAAAATGGATGGTTGGGTGATGAGATGGCTAAAGAGTTTATCACTACCCAGAAGGCTGATGATGTACAGCTGGCCTATTCTGTAAAAATCTCAAGTGAAAACTTAGTTATAGTGAGCTTCAAGTGAACTTTCATTCCACCTTAATTGGATGTATTGGCACCTCACTGCACCAAGAGATTTTTCAGAATAGCACTACTGATAAGGATCCCACCGCGCTCAACGCTCTCTTAGTGATCGATGCAAGTTTTGATATTGCCGATGGAAGGGGGAAGATTTTAACAGTGTGCCTGGAGTGTTGCAAGTTTAAATCAACAGGCAGATAATTGAGTCTTAATGAAAGTGGCCAGTGTCGATACAAATAAGTAAATAAGTGGAGATAATATATAAAGAATCCTGCTCCTTATGGGATGAACTTTCACAGTTGACGCAAACTATGCACTACACCGACAAAACAGGAGAAAGGTTCATACCTTGTTCTCATATTAATTTATATACGAGTATGGCAGCATCTCCCAGTGGCTTCGCCCACTTGGTATTCGAAAATTATATTAAAGGAATACTCCTGGAATTTAAAGTATTCAATGACCTACTCCAGGACATGGTCTATCCATGTGGGAAGAGAGAACATACAAACAGACAGTATTCGAATTTATAATATTTTTGGTGTGTATATATGAATATCCGCTCCTGAAGTATTACGTCGCCTTTCTATAAATACTTTGTGAAGTTAAAACCTTCTTATGTAACACTCAATATCGTAATACCTTTGAGTATGATCATTGAATGTCAATACACCTTTCATCAAAGGCGTTGATACGGACCGAGTGTTTGCGACCAGGATCAGCAAATATACGGGTCCCTTTAGCGCACGGACACTCAAAAGCGATGACACGAAACAGATAGGTACGTACAGAAGATCAGGTTTTATTGTAGTTTTACTAATGAATATTGTGTTGATCACAAAAACTCACAGAATTAATTTGCATTCGTACATTCGACGAAAAGTATAGCAGAAAACCAGTGTTTGGCATGTTTGTTTGTTATTGCACTCAATGTTATTGTTTCAAAATGAAGTCTCCTCATTTTTGTTCTTTTGTGTGTCTTTGAGTTCCCAAATAAATATGTTTTCTTTGTTTTAACTGGTACTACACTGGTTGTGGAGATCTGAAAGGCAGTCGCTCCACGTAAAATACTGGTACTCATCTGCATCCAGCACAATAGAAGCCCCCAAAATTATGTTGTTGGAAAGAGACTTAACAGATGATTATACTTACAAATTGCTATCCCTAAAAAAACCGCATTAATGAAGCCGGTACGTACCTGAAAATAAATAAAAATACATTAGCAACATTTTTTTTTTTCAAAAGGTTAGCTAGGTAGGTGACGGATCCCGATCACACATAGACGCGTACGTACGGCGATCTCAAACAAATGCTGGTGGCGAGTGCGCCTGCACTCACTGTTCGTGATGAGTTTTTAACCGACTTCCCAAAAAGGAGGAGGTTATCAATTCGGTTGTATGTTTTTTTTTATGTTTGTTACCTCATAACTCTGACAATTATGAACCGATTTGAAAAAATATTGTTTTATCTGAAAGGATATACTTGCAAATTGGTCCCATTTAAATTTTATGAAAATCGGTTACGAATTTTGGATTTTAAATCGAAATAGCTGGAATTCGTCTACTTGGATGATAGTTATTATGTCATCCAAGTAATCGAAATTGCGTATTTTGCTTTTCTGCGATTTTGCGGTGGTGTTGTTAGTTGTGGGGTACCATTAAAAAGTAAAAAATAACTTTAATTTCGGAAGTCGGTGTCAAAATACGAAGAAACTAACAAAAACACCGACTTCCGAAATTAAAGTTATTTTTTATTTTGAAGTGTTTTTTTTTGGAAGTCGGTTGTATTTTTTTGTAAAAAGTTTTTTTTGTTGTGTGGAGCAGACCTTCTGTATGTATGTCTATTTTGCGACGTCAGCAAGAATCTTGTGCAATTAGGGCTACGAAGCTGTGGTCAATGACAAGATTTGAAAACTTTATAATGAGGATGCGAGACATTCAGTCTGTGAGACTTGTAGGATATTAATAAAGTTTGTGTGAGACTCTCGGGCCTGCTTTTACCATAACTTACTTGATACAATATGAGCACATCTTATACGCATGGATGTTTTAAATAATGTTAGGCTATAATTTGTTTGGCTAGTGTATAATATGAACACACGATTTGATGATTATACATCTACTAGCTGACCGGTGCAACGTCGTCTGCGTAACATTTTTCATTACTGCTCCGCTCCTATTGGTCTTAGCGATAGCGTGATGATATATAACCTCCCTCGATAAAGAATTTTTCTAATCGGACCAGTAGTTCCTGAGATTAGCGCGTTCAACCAAACAAACAAACAAACAAACAAACAAACTCTTCTGCTTTATAATATTAGTATAGATTTATATTCAGTATTTTCGTAAAAATAACGGTCATGATTTGATTGAAATGATATATTTAAATAAAAGGAAATGCACTTTAAACCGGATCGGATCGCTACGTGTCTGCGTCTGGGTGCTCCTAGCGGAGCCCCACATCGGTGTCAATGCGGTGAACCAGTCGACCGCCTCGGACACCATGGCCTGTCTTGCAGTAGGAGCGCTGGTCGGCTAGCACGGCATGCCAGCATTAATGACATCATCCGTCGGGCTCTTGTCACCTGTTTTAGAACCCCACGGCTTGGCACGTGACGATGGGAAGAGGCCAGATGGGATGACCATAATGCCTTGGAAGGTGGGTAGGCCTTTGGTGTGGGATGCAACATGTGTTGACACCCTTGCGCCATCCCATCTTCTTAGCACGGCGGGCTGTGCTGGGGCGGCTGCTGCAGGTGCGAAAAACCTCAAAAGGCGCAAATATAATAACCTTATTGGGAGTTATATATTTGAGCCTTTTGGCGTTGAAACACTAGGCCCATGGGGTCCGAGTGCACATAGAGTCTTTCGGGACATCAGCAAACAACTTGTCGACGGTTCACGTGACCAGAGGGCTGGGCTTTTCTTCGGCCAAAGAATCAGCATTGCCATTCAAGGTGGCAATGCTGCCAGTGTTCTGGGCACTTTTGCCGTTGACAGCGATGTGGATTTTTTTTTTATGCCCAATGATTTATTTTGTTTTTTTTTTTATGCGTTTTTACATAATGTAGATACTGTAAACATTGTAATTTAATAATACCCTAAATAAATTGTTAAAATTTAAACCTGACTTGAGGAAATGCTGGACATGCATATAAAATGAATCCTATTAACCGATCAAAGAATGCTACATAATTATACAAAATGGAAAACAACAACAAAGAAAAGAAAAAAAAAAAAACAGTTAACAATATTTACACAGAGAATACTCAATACCGGAGTGAATGTAGTAAACGATTGACACGGTCCAAACAATTTGTTGAATACAACCGCAATGCGATTTCACGGGAATACAGTGTCGGAAAATATTTTTAAAGTATTTTTTGTTGCTTTGTTTGGATAAATCGATTCGTGTTTGTGTTGTATTTTTTGTCAGTTTTATTAATGTTTTGGTAAATGATTTCTGTTACCTGGCCATCAATGTAACTAATATTTTTTATTGACTACCAACATAATCATTTACGTTTTTATTATATATTTTCGCTCTTGCCAATTTCCTAGACCTATCCAACCAAATGATTGCTTTAACAAAAGCAACTAATCGGAAAAAGTAACTATATCTCGCAGAAACAAAATAATGTGTTGTCTGTCTGAACGAGACTTTATATTTCCATTATCCTTTCACTGAAATAATATAGATTCAAGGTAAACAAAAAATCCTTTAAAAACTCAGAACGCTGAAGTAACAATAAGGTAGTCAAGACAATATAAAAGAACAATGAAGGAAGCTCTGAAAGTAGGCTGAAAAGGTCGAAAATTCTGGAGAAAGTATTGTATATTGAAATCTTTGCTTTGTAACTTGTATCATTATCATCACTTAGAGAGATGAAGCCTATATTATTCTGGTCCAAAATTAACAAAAAAAAACTCTATCTATTTTTTACCGCATCATATATAGCATATCGCATTGTAAGGCTATCAGTATAAAATTCTACTTTAAGTTATAATTCCAAGTTGCTAGGTATCATTGACCATACATTCGAAGACCCTAGCAACTTATCATTCATGCAGAAGATGGTTCCAAATGTATATCAAAAGGAGGATCATTCACTATTTAAGACGATTGGCCAATCTATACAATAAATACTGTGTCCCATTCAGAAAATAGTCATTCAGCTCAAACCAATAACCTAGCTTTAACAATCACGATGCACAGTGCACATACCTACATGGCAACGCAGCAGAAAATGCACAACAGAACTGGGATTGATAGCACTTTATTAATTATTTTATTTATTAATAGGCTGGAGATTCTTTATCTGTACTCTCGTGTGCCTAATCTATAGACTAAATGCTGTGACCAATTCGAAAAATTGCCCTCAATCTAAATCAGCTCCAACAATCATGATGCACACAAAACGTACTACAAAATGCAGAAATTATAATAATAAAATAATAATAATAAAAAAAATATTTCCATTAAAGACATAAACAAAAATTATAATCAGAAGTGGGATGAATTACACTACATAACGCATATAACGAACTCTTTGAGAATACAACAACCTATGTATTTCCAAATCTCTGACTACTGAATCTGTATAATAAATACTGTGACGATGGCTATTATCACTTTTCAGAACAGAAGTGGCATTGATATTAATACAACCGAAGGGGGGTTGATTGCACTACAGAGTGCAGATATTGAATCCTTTGAGAAAAATCCCAACCTATTAATAAATATCTGAATGCCTAACTGAACCGACATTCAGCAGATATCACTTCAAATCAATAACCTAACTCCAACAATCACGGTGGGTCACGATAAGCTGATTGGAACCGAACTATTATATATTATATTATTATTCTGCAGGTGAATAATTATGGCTATTATGTCATTTCGAATCAGAAGTGGGATTGATTGCACGACATAGTACGGATACCTTTAAATAAATCTCTGAATGCCCAACTGACACCGTGTTCCATTCAGTAAATAGCCCTAACCTCAACACCTCAAGTCAATGAATGACCTAGCTCCCACAATCACGATGGGTCGCGATAAGCGGATTGAAACCGAACTATAATACTATTAGCCTTCAGGTGAATTATGATGGCTATTCTCTCGACTAATCCTTTAATCGCTTCTTATGACACCCGGCTTGCTTGGTCAAGTGTTGAGCTTTGGTCTTGGAGAATCGGAGGAGTGAAATGGTCTGATCCTAACTTTATTTACGTTTGAGACCATAGATGTCAATGTTTCAGACGAAACCCTACTAATGGCTGATCTGATGAAGATACCACACTGGATTTCTGCGATTTTTTTGAAGAAATGATAAAAAAAAACACTAAAACACACGTTCCAGAGCGTAGATCTCAATGGAGATCAGTAATAGTACAAAATATGTGCGAGTGTTAAGTTTCCAAGTATCAGTGCACTGAAGTTGAGAAGAAGTTTCGGAATCGGATCAGTACCTACTTCTGGAGATAACTTCAGACTTCGTACAATCAATCTCCTATACGACCACGTCGATTACCAGCCACATCTCAAGAATAAAAACCTTAGGCTTCCATACAATTTTCGTCAAAAGCAATTTTTTCTAGTCGTTTCAAGAGCCTCAGACTAAAGTATCCCCCTAGGTTTTTGAATAAGAAATTAAGATGAAATTCGCGAGAATCTTGAGCACAAAGAGTCGGAGTAGCCTGTGAGGGAAGATTTTTAATTGTAATGTTTATTAATATTAATGAAGTACATTTGTCCCTTCCATTTACATATTTCGGGAACTCATAATGAGAGCGATAATAATGGTGGTACAAGGAAATGAGGCTGGATTGCCATTTTTTCTTTTGTTGCTTTTAATAAAGAAACCAGCAATTATACACCAATAACGATTTTTCTCAAACCACTAATATGAGATGTTACAGAAACATCTGGGTCAAGACAAAATATTCGGCGGTTCTGTTGTCTGTTTACTTCTGGCTTCAGGCTTTCCTAGTTAGATTTACTTCTTGATTACACGCAAAACACTTACCTGAAGGCCAATTTTTTTAACAACTTTCGTATTCGCATTTCAATCGCAAACTGTCAAAAAAGCCTTAATTTTCATAAATTTTTGACAGATTGCGATTGAGATTCAAATGTGAAAATTTTTAGAATTGGCACTCTGGCGTGCTTCATAAATCTCAACAATTAACTGCAGAATGAACTTAAGATATATTTCAGAACTACCCTCGTTTGAGATAAGAATAGAATAGAATACTCACCATATAAGTAGGAGTTATTTTTTACGAATTAACGATGACTGGCGGCACAATTTGTAATTAATCTAGTCGTTATTTAGGAATCTCAGAATATTGACTTAATTTTCAAATTCAAAATAATCACTATCCACCAAACTCGTAAACCACAAATACTAAGACCGCCACTAAAATCATTAAAAAAAAAAAAAAAAAAAAAAACGAAAAAACTTCATTACAAATAAAATAAGTCAATGGACAAAATTTACTGTGATTCAGACTGGGAGGTGGTCGCTTCATCCTTCCAAAATAAAATTCTTAAATCCATACATCCCAATACAGAACCCCACGTTTCAGCCTTCAACAATTGCATGCAACCATAAACCAAGCCTTCCAATCACTACATGGGCGTAAGACACACATAAACAAACATATAATCAAGCCATACATAACAGTCCAGAAGAATTACTATCAATCCCCGGAGAGTGAAAAGGTTCCTTTATTTATGCATAAGGGTAGGGCTGCTACTGTCTGCAAATTTTTAATAGGCAACGATAAGGGATTCATATTTTGATGTTTTTGTTGATATTTGGAACAGTTTTGGAAAACAGTCATTATAACGAGGAGACGCTTTGCAAGATGCATGGGTAGACTAGGTATGCACACACCGAACATTTTAATAAGCATTTAATCTCATCTTTCATCTAAGAGCCAGGCACAGGAAATATTGAAACTAGACTAGAAATAAATAAATAAATAAAATACATTTATTTCGAGCAATCTTGACTCATATGTGGAGTACACACAATTTAAAATCCAGATATTATGACCCAGATGTACAAACCACAGTGCTTTATCATTTAATCCGGAGTTTGTTAATTACCCAGCACCATTATAAACATATGAAATAGTTAACATTTAATCTCGTGTTCGAAATTAATTCTGAGTTGAAAGATACCTCTGACGAGCGCAAGTGGGCCATATAAAATAATTCATTAATCAAGCACTTCTTCAAATCAAAGCGGATCGTTTATAATGATAAGAGAACGAACGTACGTACGTATTACGATGATTCTTTGGCATTAACTTTAACTAGAATGCTCCAAACATTAAAACACGTCTTTAATAGCTTACATAAACAAACAACTCTTACTTAAGATGGCAGCTCAGCTCAGACTACTGCAAGCCACATCACAAGCAAAACTGTCAAACCGAAACATCATAAACATGACGTGTTTATCAACAGCTCAGGAGCTGTCAAAACAACACAGACGGACATCAAACTGACGAGAGAGCGACTGTTCCCCCGTTTATTAATACAGGCTTCGAATAAATAAATACATTCGAGGCAGCCCTGTATAACACGTCAAGATTTATAAGTCCTCTGATATTTCTACCATGCTAGTCACAAAGATTCAATGATACAGCGCTAAATAAAACTTGCGGGGCGTGACTGGAGTGCTGAAACTACTGAAGAATATTGCAGTAATGTGGGATAAATTAATTTTACGTAGGTATAGAATAACTTGACGTAAATGAGCATCTTGTTGATTGATGGCAAGGTCATTGGGGTAGACGAGGTTTTACCAGGTAGAAGAGCAGTGCAATTCTGCAACAATCTCACTGGTCTCACTGTCAGGTAAAGTTAACTTCAAGCATTAAGAATGACAGCTGACTTCACGTAAGTTTGCACGATCCTTTTCACAGTATCGATTAGCAGATGACCTGAATGATGCCGAAAGAATGACATACAACAGTCGTATGATGGATTTTACTTAAATTTGATTGCAGGTTCAATACAACATCAGCTAAACTTAAATTATTGTAAAAACTGAACGTATAATAAAAGTTAAAGATTATATTAAGAGATTTTTGCGAAGAAATATTCAAATAATAAAATGCAAAAGAATATTGTAAATGAGACAATATGAACTAAATTCTGAATAAAGCTAAGGATTTTAATATAGACGTTGAATGCCGTGAAAATAAATGCTATAAACTCTGTGTTTAACTATATTGTATTACATAAGATTTTATACTATCGCAATATAGCGCGAGTTTATGATATTTCATTTAGATTTTTACAATAAACGTTGCATTAAAGGATAAAGATGTCTTGATAGAAATTGTAGAGAAAGGCAAAATTACCATTTTGTCTTAAATCTGCATCTGGTTACTCGTTAGTTTTCTTTTTCTACAAGTGCCGGATAAAATATCTTCCACATTTTACGAAGGATTGTCATTTAGCCGTTTTAAAAATGCTAATTGCCTTTTTAAAAGCACTGGCTTTATGAAGACTTTTACGGCGGCAGTGAACTTCAGTGGGGAGGATTAACATTTATGGAAATTTTTGAAATGGGTCTGACAATAGTTTGTTCTTGGGAGCAATGGGACCTCAGGGTCAGTTGGAGTATCTATCTACTTATGGAGTGCATTTAAACAGCTTTTACGAGAGGGAATATTTATTGATATGTTTATATTGATAACACTACACGCTTCATCAAGACTGGCTTATGACTACCGCAACTACTTTCAAAGATCTTCAAATGACAGCCAGGACTAACGGCTTACAGAGATTTTCGAGTCGCGGACGAGTTTCACTTTGTACTGGACGGATTTTCATTCTAAGACCAAACCCCGGCAAGCGTGTGAATCTATACTAATATTATAAAGCAGAAGAGTTTGTTTGTTTGGTTGAACGCGCTAATCTCAGGATCTACTGGTCCGATTTAAAAAATTCTTTCAGTATTAGATAGCCCATTTATCGAGGAAGGCTATAGGCTATATATCATCACGCTAAGACCAATAGAAACGGAGCAGTAATGAAAAATGTTACGCAGACGACGTTGCACGGGTCAGCTGGTGGAACCATATAAAGTATACTAGCTGACGGGGTAAACAATGTATTGGCCAAAAAAGTACCCTACAACCTATTCTCAGACCTACTGAGTGTACACAAAAAAAATCGTAAAAATCGATCAAGCCGTGAAACGTGATTTTTAAAAGATTTTATTTAACTTGAATGTATGTTTGTATGTGAAAGTGGAATTTCGCAAGTTAAATTTGACCCACTTCCCGGTGTCCGATTGAGCTGGAATTTTACACACTGGTTCAATTCCGATGACAATGCATATTTATGATAAGCAGGACGTGATGCTGCTGTCAGCATTAGCTCCAGACGAGGGAACTCCTCAACGGTTAACAGTAGGGACATAAAATTTTGCACACCCATTGGGTTATAGACGACAGTTAGTGGGTTCACCAAAAAGCTTCTTTTTACAGCTTTTATTTATTTTAAAACTTATTATATATTAGATAAGGTTTCATTGCATGGTTGGTTGGCAAGGAACCGTGATGATAGGTGGATTACAACGGTGATCGAGTGGCATCCGAAGATTGGAAGAAGGGTGAAGGGCAGTAGACAAGATGGGTGGACGACATTATTACCAATGTTGCTATCGCGGGCAGAATCTGGATGAGGCTCGCACAGGAACGTGGTAATTGGAACATTAAAAGAGAAGCCAATGCCCAGCAGTGGACGGAGTTGATGTGATGCTGACGGGATCAGGTGCATGTTTAAGTTAACTTAGTGGACTGCCAAATACGACTTTTATTGAACACTAGCTGACTCGCGCAACTTCGTCTGTGTCACATTTTCCATTAATGCTCGGCTCCTTTTAGTCTTAGCGTAATGATATGTAGCCTTCCTCAATACATGGGCTATCTAATCCTGAAAGAATTTTTCAAATCGGACCAGTAGTTCCTGAGATTACCCCCTACATACCTACAAACTTACAAACAAATGTTACCTCTTTTATAATATTGGTATAGACTAGCTTCTGCATGCGGCTTCGCCCGCGTGGTCCCTAGGGAGCATAATCCCGGGAAAAAAAGTAGCCTATGTGTTATTCCAGACTATATTCTACCTCTGTGTCATTCATATTTATGAAGATCCTTTCAGGCGTTCTGAGGTGAAAGAGTAACAAACATCCATCCATCCTCACAAACTTTCGCATTTATAATATTAGTAGGAAGTAGGATGCCAAACTATCTACTAACATCAGTAACCAACTAAACACTTGTGCGTTTCGGTAATAGTTTTACTAACAACACGAGAAGTCAGAACAGTTTGTAAGTAATAAGGGGTTTTGGCGGTAATTGTTATAAATGAACCCTTAATGGAGTTTGAGCACCATTAACAATACTAATACGTGTGATCATGGAATGTTAGGAAGTGTTTGGAAAACAATTAATTATACACAACAAAAAATATTATTGAGTGAAAAAACATAGCTGAAAAAATAAATTAGGTTTTGAAATGATATGGAAATCCGTAACTTTTATATTTTTTTAAGACAACCCAGTTTCATGATTATCTGTCTAGTCATTCCCCAACATTTTATGTACATTTTGCGCAATACAATATTTAACTTAGCATAAAAACTTTGCACTTAGGTGAATATTATCACGACATTGAACGTTCAATCACGAATCATTAAAAAGTAATTTTAAACCAAACACAAAACCACAAGTTGCATGGTATATTATTTTAATTCTATGTTTAAAGCTATTATAATCCCAGTAAAACCTAAACAGCGAATCAAGTCCGGAAAACCAAAACTGAAAATATTCTTTCACGATTAAACAATAAAGCGTTTTGACAGTTTTAGTAAAGAAATTGTTACCTACTCTATCGTATTTATTCTTCGAAGAAAAGTTTTTTGAAGATTAGAAAAGCGGCCCCAAAATGACAAAAATCACCTACTAAAAACTTCAGAACATAAAAATGGATATTCCCAATCGACTAGCCATTTACTGAAGATATCTCTATCACTCTCAATACCCAATAAACATAGATCACCAACATTTAAATTGTATCCACTCATAACAAAGTTATCCGATCCACCAAATGTGAAATGATAAATTAATGAGAACAGTGCACACAGAAAAAAACACAGAGTAATAAAATAGATTAGAGACAACTATCCTTGGCACAGCGTAGAGGCGTTAAAAAAATATTTTCGTAATTTACTATACAGTTTATAGCGATTTTTTGCCAAATTATCTCAATGGTGGATGCCTATGGCTTTATGCGTGTTTTTTTAAGAACATTTTGAATAATTTTAAGTTTCTAAAATAATATTTACACACTTATTAAATTTAAAAAAAAACACCAAAACCTTAGTTAAAAAATGCATTAGACTAGACAGTCTGTTACGTGCGGAATTAACGTATATTTATATTAAAACCAACGAGACTTAAATTCACCAAATTATATTGGTACAAAAAATAAAAAACTTTTTACTTTTAAAGTTATTTTTTACTTTGTAGTGTTTTTTTTATTTAGAAGTCCGTTGTATTTTTTTTAAGTTTCACTTTATAGTAGTACCCCACACCTAACAACACCAATGCAAAATCGCAGGAAAGCAAAATACGCGATTTCGTTTACTTGCATGACACAAAACCATCATCCAAGTAAACGAATTCCAGCTATTTCAATTTAAAATCCAAACTGGAATTGTTCAAATCGGTTCATAAACGGAGTTATGAGGTAACAAACATTAATTTAAATAAAACTACAACCGAATTGAGAACCTCCTCCTGTTTGGGAAGTCGGTAAAAAAAAAACATTCTCACCTGGGAAAAGTGCCCAAAACACTGGGAGCATTAGTGAGTTTTTAACATCAACAGTTAGTAACAAAAAGACGACCACGCTTAACTCAGTTAAGTTAAATCAAAACTTGTAAAACTACGCGAACATAAAATTGTTACAGCTTTTCTGGATTAAAACATACAAACAAACTAGATTTTTATAGTTATTACATCTCTGTACGCTTTACTACGTCCCGGTCACGCAGTGATGCCCAAACTTTGGCCGCTGTGCTTTTAAAAGCGGATTTCACCAATGAAACTGATAGCGATCAAGCCTTTTTTTTTTTAGGGATGGGAAATCATCCAATGACTCCTCCCGCTCTGGGTGTAGCGGGAGGGAGTGTCAGACTTCTACTGACTAAAACCCATCCATGTTCCTTCATTGCCCTTTGTGTTCCGGAGCCACGGTGTCTCTTGCGAATAATCCCGCGACTCCGGATAGCGATCAAGCTGCGTTGAAGAGTTGTCAGTATCAATATTCCATAGAAAATAATGACACTGACAGCTCATAAACGTGGTTCTTATGTTGATCGCGTTCAGTTTCAGATCGATGAAATCCAAAAAAGAACAATAGTAAGACAATAGAACTTTGGCCCAATAGGGTGTTGACTGGTTAAGGAATGTTTTTAAATGCAAGTTTTAGGCTGCGTTTCCACCAGAGATGTGCGAAGATGCGTAGCGAGGGATGTGTATGTTAAGAACCAATAAAATCGCTTACGCTGAGCGAGGTTAGGTAAATGACGCGATTCTATTGGTCCTTAACAAACACATCCCTCGCTACGCATCCTCGCATATCTCTGGTGGAAACGCAGCCCAAGATTAGTAGAATATGACATGATGTACGAATACGTATTATGTACTACGAATTCAACGTGGCAATGCTGCAAGTCTTCTTGGCATATTTCCGGATAACAGCGAACTGTAAATATTTTGTGTTTGTTTATTTTTAGGCATGGAGATGGACAACGGAGGCTTAGTAATAGGGTTCTGTTGGCTATCCTTCGAATAAGAAACCCTAAAATGTTAAAAATCGGAAATGTGAAAGTGTACGTTTTGGTCTTTGTATGGCCTCAACGATTGTTTGGTTTGGATTGGATTTTAGCGATTCGCAAAAGCAAGTTTGCACATAGAATTAAAACTTTGACAACTATTGTTACGAGTTACATAAAACATTAGTATAACCGGACAATTAATCCAAAATAATTATCAGGATATATATAAATAAAAACTCGCGAAGATATTGACTATCATACAATGGCTTGCAATTGGGTTAGATTTAAAATAGAATTAAAATCGGCCTATCGGCAAAGCACGCCTACCAACGAATTTAATTTGGGAACAAAAGTACGGATTTTGAGCTAAAAAAAACGGATTTAGGGGACCAGATTTTTACGGGCGGTCACAGATTTTTTCTTTTGTTGCAAAACGAAAGTATTGTTTCTGTTATCTTTGGATTAGTATTGGAACGATGGACTGACTTGGGCCTGATTTTTCAATAGTCAAATAACTTTCATTCGAAGAATAAATAAGTCATATTGACATATTTTCCATACAAAAGCTGTCAAACGGCCATTTTTATTCCTCGGGTAAGAGTTATTGGACTATTGAAAAATCAGCCCTTAGTGTTTTATTTATTTATGGGTGGGTGCATACCGAGTTTCCTCGTGCCTTGGAAAGCACGGTAGGCCGTTGGTCCCGGCTGTCATTTGTAGATCTATGGCAGTCGTTACGGGTTGTCAGACGCCAATAAATCTGACTCCAGTCTTGCCAAGAAGTACCGTGTTACACAGCTATGTCCAGCAGTGGATAAGCTTTTTGATAGAAAACGTATCAATCGATGTTTTACCCATATCAATAATAGGCTATTTTACTGAGGAAATCTAACAAGTCCGTCATTTAAATATAGATTTCCAGGTTTTCTGTTTTACTACGATGGTAGTATGGTTCTAGGGACGTGACGTCACGCATGTTTCCAACGTCAATCGTCTTCATTTTTTGTTTACGTGAAAAAAAAAATATGTACGAGTCCAATATTTTTTGGAAATCTATCTGTGTGTACGTATGTACCTACGTAAAAAAATATTATTCCTTCCAAATACATTTTTCCGTTCATTCATCATCATCTAATCTAACTAATAATAATAATATATATGCGAAAGTTTGGATGTTTGTTACTCAATCACGCCAGAACGGCTGAACGGATCTGGATGAAATTTAGAACAGAGATATATTATAGTCTGGAATGGGATATAGGCTACTTTCTATCCCGAGAGTATGTTCCCTAGGGATCACGCGGGCGAAGCCGGTGGCAGAAGCTAGTCATTTCTTAAAAGTAAGATAAGTATGAAACCCATATAATCTAAATTAAGACAGCAATTCTTTTTACTCATAAAAGCAAACTGCGTTTATACCTCTTTAAACTACAAATTACGAGAACCCAAATTAAACCGACATTTCTTGGAAAACCCCGCAGTTACCACTAAAAGAAATCATAAATATAACACTTGGAATGTGATAACTACCAACTAAACAAAAAAAAACCGTGCGAAGACATAAATAAACACTTATAAAATAAAAGGCAATTTATCAAATACTAAATTGGTCTAATAAATGATGAGTCAAATAATTTCTCTTTCTAAGTGGGTGATATAAATTAAAAAATACTACTCCGTCTTACACACCTACCTAGTAATACAGCTCTTAGAATTCTTTGTATAAATAACTAGCTGACCCGCGCAACTTCATCTGCGTCACATTTTCCATTACTGCTCCGCTCCTATTTGTCTTAGCGTGATGATATATAGCCTATAACCTTCCTCGATAAATGGGCTATCTAACACTGAAAGAATTTTTCAAATCGGTCCAGTAGTTTCGGTGCCTATTCAATTCAAACAAACAAGCAAACAAATCTTTCCTCTTTATAATATTAGTGTAGATTGTGACTTGATGACGTAGACTCGTGGAGGTAATTCAACATCAGCATCATATCAGTCGAAAGACGTCCACTTCTGGACCTGGCTCCCCGCGCGTGTCGTTCAACAACCGGTCCTGTGCGTCTCACCATCCACCGTCTGCGACCCTCATCAGGTCACCGGTCCACCTTGTTCCAATGTGCCACCTGTAGGTACATGGAGGACATCCTACCCACACGCACAAACGTTTTGGGAACACACTCAAATACAAATACAAATTTTTATTTGTTGAACATAGGTAGGTAGATTAAGTACAGATGTTATTAAAATTTATGAACGCTATGTCTAGCCGTCATTGGCGTACAAATATTATTAAGAACAATTAATCAATTAATACGAACAATTTATCAATATTAAAAATGTCAAGAGCAAAAAAAAAATAAAAAATACATTCCAATTAAGACAAAAATAATATAAATTGTTAACAATCAGGAACAAATCATGGGCCTTCCAACGCTGCATTTTCCCGTACGCGGTCATCACTACAAAACTTTTCGGCCACATCGACCATCTGTTCTGCGAGCTATAAGACGCTTTCATCCCAATAGCACATTCCTTCTGAGGAAATTTTCTGCTATCACGCGAAGGAAGTCGTAGATTAAGGGAATAAGGCCATTGGCGTTTCGCTGAACGATTTTGGTCACACTTATACAGTTCTGCTTCTATCAGCCGCGTACAGCTTCCTAAGAATGAGAAGGCGGCAGCGGCATACTTGTTTGCCGCTGCAGCTGCAGCTGAATAGACGCGGAATGCTGAACGGATGCTCACGCGTCTCCATACAATTTTTTTGTTTTCTTTGGTCATGAATAGAGCTGAATAAGTGTGAGTAGTCCCTTAGCCTCTGTTCTAGTCAAAAGCTAAGAAATGCAGGGTCGAAACGTTGAAGTCCCTTGTTACAGAGACAACAGCTCTCTCAACCGGGCTCAAATCTTCAAATTCGAAGTGTCCCGTCCGTTGGTTTCCAAAGAAAAAATAGAGAATCGCAGGTGGTTAAACTAGACCTACTTTGTATATTGTGGACTATAAATCAAACAAGCAATGGCCTCATGATTCATCATCAAACTTACTCACCGAGTGGGTGTTACGGAGAAGCTATTCTTTATTCTAGTTATAGTGCAATAAAACATTTAATTTTAAGAAGGCCGACCGGGATTTTGATTTTTGAAGACAAAACAGGATTTCATGAGATTAATTGTGTAATGCAATTATTGATAACAAATGTGGTTATAAAGATCTTTGGAACTGGGTTATGTCACAATCACAATGCAGTGCAATCCTAACAGATATTATACATTCGAGGGTGAGTTTGTTAGTTTCGCCGAACCGATTTTGATGAATTTAGGTACAGCGATAGATGACCCTGGACACGGTCAAAGGCGGCCTGCGAAACCGTACGCAAAAGCTTGTTGAAAATATGTGAATTATTTATTATTCTAGGTCATGTCTAAAGGTCGTCCTGACATCTGAACCGACAATCAAGCAGAATTTGTGTAGGTACTCAGCTGATAAAAATTCATGTATGAAATACATAGCAAATAATAGTTAGCAATTTGTAATACCTATATAATTATGTAAATATCTTCCTTACAAGAGTAAAAAATGACTAACCTACGAAGTTTAGTTATCTACTTAAACAAGCAAAGTTATTCTGCCGAACTTTGATCCAAAGTCAGAAAATGTAGCGAAAGAATTATGTTCTTGACCCACTGTCAAGGTCGGAAAAGTAACAATAAAGGGATTCTGTAACAGTTCGACTCAAAATACCAATTTTCTCTATCGACCTTATGAAAAAAGAATAGGTACATACAGGCATGTATTTACAGGGAAATTTCAGTTTTGTAATTAGGTCAGATGTTCGGTCACGGTCAATGTGCTGGTTGAGAGGATGGATTGGAATAAGAAAACTCATCACCATCATCATCATCTCCCTTGGCTCATGAGCCAAGGGAGATGATGATTCTATTATGACGATAACCAGTATTAAACACATGTTTTTGGAGTCGATGCAACATCTTTCTTCCATATTACCTCTTTTATTCGTCATCTCTCCAGACATTCATCAGTTACATAAGTAGTCTAGCCATGGTTTGTTCGCGCTTCCCCTACTCTTTTAGAGCCCGTTTCCTGTCACGCGTGTTTTCACCCGCGCGCGGATCTGGTCCGCATGCGGGTGAAGGCACGCTCCTGGCTACCCGCAGGACAAAGATTTCGTTTGCCGCTGCAGCATCATGCGTGTCGCCAGTGACTAAACACGTGGCGTGGCGCGTCACAGTTAAAACAACACTGAAGACAGAAGAACGCCGCCCGCATCCGGATAGCGCGCACGCGGGCTGTGCACCCGTAGCCGATCCGCATACCGCGCGCGTGCTGCCCGCATGTTAGGAAAAACATATATGAAATGATAGGATGCGGGCAGCCCGGTTACGGACCAGATCCGCGCGCGGGCTAAAACACGCATGACAGGAAAAGGGGCCCTTAGCCATCTACATTCATACTTCGGTTCCTCACGACGTTTTCCTCATCACACGCTTATACCGTGCAAACCGATTCCCAGCCCAGTTCCCTCGCTAACTGTAGCAAACATCTATTTGGGCCATAACCACTATCCATCAGGTTCTCAGGTGGATTATCAGGCCATTCCCCCAACGATAACGTGAAAAAAAAAACTTATATTATCCAGTAGTGCAAACAGCAGTCGTTTGGCCGAAATCCAATTTATTTTCTAGTGATGGGCATCATAAAAGGCCTGCCCCTCTGGGGGCACGTAAATTCACGGAACACAATGTGACCCATCGACTCGTTAAATAGTATCAAGTTATATGTGCCCTCATTTTGGAGAATTTCGAAGACTATTATGTGGAGCTTCCCTTAGAATAGAATATTTAACTACATGATAAAATAATATTTTTTACAAAATTATTGGACACGTTCGTTTTTTTGCCATTTCAAATAGATAAAAATCATAAAGATAAAGCACATAAACCTTCAAGAGCGAGGGGTTGGTGACGTCACGTAGTCGCTAGTTTTTAACGCACTGTATTTTATTTGTTTACGTGAAAAAATAAATAAAACGTGTCCAATATTTTTTGGTAATCCATCGGACAAACTAATTAGTTTTTTTTAACCCCATCCAAGAAAGATGTACGCTGAGCTTATTGATGATTTTCTTCAGTAAAGACGGTACTGTAGTACTCATCAATCAGTGTGCGTGCATGCCAAGGGCGGCAAAGAGGCACAAGGGCCGAATCGCAGAAGTGGCCAAAGAAACTAACTATAGATAATTATATAGAATAGACTAGATTTTTGGCGTCTTTAAAACTGTTTGGTGATTCAGTTGTCAATTTATTGAATGAAAAACTTCTCAAAGCCAGTCGAAACCTCTTCTAGGGATTCTATCTATTGACAGTTTCCCGCCTAACTTTGGAAACTATGCCAAGTTTAAATATAGCAAAGACTTAAATACTGGAGCTGTAAATTAAGAAATAAGGTAAAGTCTGCGGCAAGGGGCCGCGTCGCTAATTAAATTAGTTACACAAACTTTTAGTAAAACAATGTTCAGATAATTTTGTATCTTTAGGTACAATTACGAGTTTTTGTTTGGTCTCCTATCTTTAGATGGGTTTAAGGCTGCGTTTCCACCAGAGATGTGCGAGGATGCGTAGCGAGGGATGTGTTTGTTAAGGACCAATAGAATCGCGTCATTTACCTAGCCTCGCTCAGCGTAAGCGATTCTATTGGTCCTTAACAAACACATCCCTCGCTACGCATCCTCGCACATCTCTGGTGGAAACGCAGCCTTAGAGGGATAAGTATAAGCGTTGTTTTTATATGTATATTTTTTCTCATATTTTAGTTGCGAAAAACGATGGTAATTTGAATTCGACTAGTCTCGGTTCCCATATGCATGGAAAATAATTGGTATTTTCCCAATTTTTCATTATAATTTTGTGGTCTTTTTAAAATTATTATTTGGGTACTAGCTGACCCGTGCAACGTCGTCTGCGTAACATTTTTCATTACTGCTCCGCTCCTATTGATCTTAGCGTGATGATATATAGCCTATAGCCTTACTCGATAAATGGGCTATCTAATACTGAAATAATTTTTCAAATCGGACCAGTGGTTGCTGAGATTAGCGCGTTCAACCAAACAAACAAACAAACAAACTCTTCTGCTTTATAATATTAGTATAGATGCGACATGTTTGGCGTAAATTAACTCTTTTTTATCTTTCTTTTTTTACCAGGCAGACATCTAGCTGTCACTTACCTTGCGTAACAAACAAAACCCTGGTGAAGTTGTTTTATTTTCAATGGAATATTGACACTGACAACTTCTTGAACGCAGCTTTATCGCGATCAGTTTCATTGGTGAAATTCACCCTTAAAAGGAATCTGTCACACACGATTTGCCAAAGAAAGTTGGAAGGCATCCCATAAGGTGGCCGATAACCCGGTGAGGGTCACGCGCAGCCGATGGACCCGAGACGCACAGGACTGGTCATCAGCTATGACCAGCAGTAGACGTCTTTCGGCTGATATGATGATAATGATGATTAGCCACTTTTTTTTCTCAACAAACCTTATCATTTGACACAAAAAATCATGAGAAGCATAAACAATTAGTCCGCCATATTCGGGTTTCAAAGTATTGGATTTAGAATAATGCCATTTTATAACTAATCGTGCATTGTCAGCCGAACCGAATGTGTTTGCGTAATTTCAGATCAATCGGATGGAAAATACTATTTTTAAAAACAGTTGCAAAATTTGCCCCATACTAACAAAGCCAGTTGTGTGTGTTGACTGAGACGAAACTTTACCAAAATCTGGCATAATATTTATCAACATACCGTTTATTTATGTACTATTTTACACGATCGATCACAAGTACCAGTACCAACACCATACTCATGTCACAAAGAAATACGGTGTAGTATCATAGCGCAGTGTGGAATTGATTCGAGCGGAAGAATTCACTTTTCCACACTTTGTTCGTCTGCAGCGAGGCGACAACGTCAATATTTTTTTAGTATCGCCATTTTTTATAGTAACTGTTTCATTGTTTAAGTATTTGTTAGGGTAGTTAAGCATTAGGAAGATTTATGTCTTCTTGATACTCGCATTATTTCTTTTTAGTACTGAAAAGGTTTGAATGGTAGATATAGTATCGTCACGAAATCGAAATCGATAAATCTTTTTGTTTTGTTTTAATATAAACTAGCTGATGCCCGCGGCTTCCCCTGTTTGACAAATTATATACTAAAACCTTCCTCGAGAACCACTCTATCCATTGGTGAAAACAGCATGAAAATCGGTGCAGTTGATTTTGAGTTTAACACGGACAGACAGACAGACGCGGCGGCAGACTTTGTTTTATACTATCTATGTACCTAATGATAACAGAAAAAGTAAAAAAAAAGGTTTTATTTTTATGGCATATCTCGAAGGAGCCGCAATTTTAAAAGTAGCTAGAAGGTACATGTCAGTCAGTGACAGTCTAGCTTTCGATCAGCGCAATTTTTGTGTTCACTTTTGATTTTTGGTTTTACTAACATGTAAACCACCCAAAATTGTTACTTCCTCATAATATTAGTTTAAATTGCATTTTTCTGTAACTAAGCCAGTCTCGTGGAACATATTCATTAAATAAATATTAACAAAACCCAGCACAAACTTAACCCTAAAAATAAAGAATTACGCTACTAATAAGCACGTGTAGGAACCAATCTCGAGAAAAAAAAAGAAAAAAAAACCGACACTTGTAAGCCACGTATCTAGGCCAACTGAACCGGATATAGGGGACACATGATCACAATACCGGGCACTTTATCCTGCACGTAAGTGCATACGATACTAGGACGTTCAGGGCTGCTGATTGATTCAATTATGTATGGTAATGTTCGTTATTGGCTTATACATTTATAGAGTAAAACCAGGATAGTTGCCTCAGGGATAAAGTTGCCTGTTGCGGGATTTGTTCGAAAGAGTCACCGCGGCTCTCGAACGCAAAGAGCACTAGGAGGAACACGGATTGGTTTTAGTCAGTAAGAGTCTGACACTCCCTTCTGCTTCGCCCAAAGTGGTAGGAATCATTTGATGATTTCCCATCCATAAAAAGGGGTATAGTTGTCTCGATTTTAATTACTATACTTTAACGAATTAAATTACATGTTATTCTATTTATCAATCGAGAGACTACAACCACGACTAAGTTGACCACGTTGCAAAGTGCGATCAAAGCTTTTGCGGGATAAAAGAGTTATTTTTAGTGGGGCATCAATCCTATATGTAATTCATATGGATAAGGCAACTATCCTTTATACTGGATAGTTGTCACAAAATTTTGAGGTCCACGATAATCGCCTATACTCTGAAATTATCAAAGATAATGTATATCCCTTGCACAAATTTGAAGTTTATAAAAGTTTTAAAAATAAGTATTTTGTATAGGTACTGAGAGATATAAAGTAATTTCAAAATGAGTGGCAACTATCCTGGTTTTACCCTGTGTATAGAAGTCAATAGGTTACTTCTGGGATCAGGAGCGAGCTTGACCTAGTTTTTAATGGGATATAAGCCCGGTTTCGACTCCTTAAATATTATTGCACTGGTTAGATTTTCAACTCGCATCGCTAAGCCAAGCGGTCAAATTCCAACAGTGCATGTTTATTTGGGAAATCTAAGTGTTGCCTAGTCACAGACAGACCTTTTTCCAGAGGCCGCTTTAGCGCTGGGAAATTAATGCATATGACATCCGGTGGCTGACCACCTAGGTCATCCTGCAATGTGAGATCGCTCCGCCTGTGATGTCTTTCGGGGGATTGTGCTTCAGAGGACTGGCTCGTCATGCAAGCCAGGACCCAGACGATACAGACTTCCAATTCTGCGACAGGATTTTGTCTGTCAGACGAATGTTTGTATTGTGTAGACTCAATAAAATGAAGCGCTCGACCGAATGGGAGTCTAAGACGAAAAATGGAGCCCATACCATATGTCACCTAACGCTATTAAAAACAGCCATGAGTTAATCCACTTTTAAGAGGGGATTCCATATAACAGAATTAATTTTAAATATGTAAAACAATACCGCGTATCTGCTAGATCATGACCCGGTTATTGAGACTTGCACGTGTGTTAGTACCTAATTTATTTTTCCAGCAAGTGTACCCACCCGTTCTTCTATTATTATTGACCTATTTTGGCATAGTGAAATAAGTAGGTGAATTAGTGTGTGATTTTATTTTTCTATGGAACATCATTTATTTATTTATTTATTTATTTATTTAACACTTTCAGCACAAAAAGAGTACAGAGGCGGACTTAATGCCATAAGCCATCATAATTATTTTATTGCTATATACAATACAAGTATTGCTCGCGGATTCACTCGAGTTCAAGTATACTATAACAGTCTCCATAATCCCATCTATCTACACTAAAATTCACCAAAATCGGTTCGGCGCGCGGCGGTTGAAACGAGAAATTGTGACAAAGTCAGTCAGTCTCACATAGTCAGGTTAAAGATAATGGACGCATAAGTAGAATGCAGAAAACAAAACTAATAAATAGGTAAACTGTGTCCTTAAATATTAAAAAAAAATACGTTTTAGAATTCCACTTACACCGAAGATAAAAACATAAAACTGAACCAATAATCGCGCCAATAAAAATAAATGCTAAGTACCCGAGTCCCAGACACACTTATCTTACCCCTATCCATAAAAAGGGGTACAACAACATAACCATTCTTCACCCTACAAGCGATGGCACGTGCCGACCTAGGGTTGCTACTAGCCAATTGCTCGAAATAGTCACCGCGGCCCTGGAACGCAAACGGCATTTGGAAGAACACGGGTAGGTTTTAGTCAAGAGTTCCCTCCCGTTCTGCCCACAGCGGGAGAAGTCTTTAAAAATTTCCCTTCCAGAAAAAAGGGTTGCTATTCGGGCAACTATCTTTACTAATCTATACTAATATTATAAAGCAGAAGAGTTTGTTTGATTGTTTGTTTGCTTGTTTGTTTGGTTGAACGCGCTAATCTCAGGAACTACTGGTCCGATTTGATTTGATCTTTCAGTATTAGATAGCCCATTTATCGAGGAAGGCTATATATCATCACGCTAAGACCAATAGGAGCGGAGCAGTAATGAAAAATGTTACGCAGACGACGTTGCACGGGTCAGCTAGTAAACTATATTTATTTAACCCATCGTTGAGAACAAAATCGTCAAACTGTGAACAATACCAACATATGTATACGTCACCGGATAATTGCAAACGCCGTACGATTGTAAAATATCGCGTGAAATAGTAAATTATTTTTTCTCAATAAGACGGATATACTATTGGAATCTAGTGAAAATATGGATTCTTCTTTTAATCATGTGGGTACTAAGGTCTAACGACCCACACACTATTGTCAGAATTTCTAAATCGCCTCAAGCTCTGACATGGTTTAACGACCGCCATTTGGCGGCTGGGACCACCGGCTTAAATACGTGCCTTCCGAAGCACAGAATCATCTTTTTATCAGACAATCAGGTGATTTAAGCCTGCAATGTCCTAGACAAACTGGAAACAACTTTAAAAATAATGCTTCCTGTTGGAATCGAACCTACGACCACCGGGTCACAAGGCAACCGGAAACAGTTAATTAAAAATTAGTATTTATTGTATTCAAAATGGTTTGTTCACAATTTATCGGGAAATCATAAGATTTACTACAATCTTATAGAGTTTACAATTTTCCAATGACATATACAAAGGTCAACACACTGTGAAAATAAATATGTAGTTCGCGTGTTTTTAATCTATTTTTTCAAACGCAAAAATCGCAACAATTAACTTTCGCAGTGCGCGCTTAGCCTTAGATGAAAACGTCTAACTTTTAAACCGGACCGGTAATAAATGATGTCCGTCCGATAAACGTGACCGGACATCCGGCCTTTTTGCATTCGATCGCCAACGTTCCGAGTTAAATTGAATTTTAGAGAAAATTTCATTTCGGTTTTCATCTTTTATGTACGGTATTTTATCCGGATAATATTGTCAATGTTGGACACCAGTGGGACATACTGGAGGGAGTTGGAAATGAAGGTACTAGAGCGCAACATGGAAGCGGACTATGTCTAGCTACGGGCAAGTAATCTATCTATCTAAGTACAGAAAAAAATGAATCGCCGAAATAGTATGTACGCGCATAACTTCGTACCGCCTGATCCAAATTGGATAATCCTTTGTGTTCGTAATTGTCAGGGCGAGGTTTCTATGAAAGAAAAAGTTGAAATGTTTTATATGAAAAAAAAAAAAGATACATCGGGGCGGTTCCGGGTCGGCACACTATCCTAATATAATATGTAAGTATGTTTATAAAATTTTTCCGTTACTGAGTGAATGACTGACAGACAACGCACAACCAAACTACCGGTCGTTGAAAGCTGCACGTAGGGTCCTTGGGGAGTTTAGGGGAGCTCTAAGAGAGTGTTTCAAGAAATTCCTACGGGAACGGGAAAAATCGGGATATGCGCGTACAAAGTCGCGGGGAAAAGCTAGTAGGTAAATAAGTCTAACTTAGTCCTAGAGCTTGTTTCACGATACCCAAATAGTCACTGCCCACCGATACTAAATGCCTTGAATGCCTTGTTGTATTAAGTCCACCCATGTACCACCATTGTTCATAAAGTTTAAATAATTAAATAAATCCGAAAATGGGACACAATTTGCATCAACTTTTCAATGGTTTAAACGCCTCAATACCTGCTTCTTTTCGAATCGTAGGTTAAGTTTTTAAATTATTAATTCGAGCTCACTGGTGGCCACTTTTGATCTCAAGAGGTAGGTACACGTGTATGGGTACTTGCAATGAGGCACTCTAGCATGTGGGGCAAGTTTTGTACCTATAGGGGCACTACTCTCAGAATGTTTTCTGATTTTTAATTGTTATTTGTATGTTTCTTACTCAAACAAGCTTTTTTTATATAATATGTTGCCCCATGCTAGGAATTTCACCTGTATCGTGGGTGCGTTTACAAACATACGAACTCACATACACAAGCAGCAAGACCCGAAGCAGGTATCTGTAGGACATACAAATATTTGTTCCGTGCGGGAATCGAACCATAGACACGCAGCGCAGCAGTAAATCGCTCAACTACTGCGCCAACCGTGTCGGCAGCTTTGACTGTCCGTCACAGATATAGAATTTGAACTTGACCACGATGTAGTTTAATTTTATCGAAGTACTCGCAGTAATTCCTCAAGGATGCAAGGTCAACAGCTAAGTTAGGATTAAACCATTGATTAAACGCATGCTGAGCGATCAGTTATCAAGGAATTTCCGTAATTCTAGTACTTACTGATAAATATTGTAATGATATGAAAATAAGCAACAGCCTGGTGTTATTTATTGTAAACACGAGACAATGGGCTTTATCATGGAGTTTGTCACGAAGCGTCAATCAAATAAGACGCGGTCATTTATTATTACTTGATTAAAATCTGTCTATTTACGAAGTTAAGATGAGTCGATGACGCAATCCTGGGAAGGTATAAAATAGGTACTTTATCAAACTTCATTTTCGGTTACACAGATTGTATAAATACAACACGATTTCAGATTCATTCTTAAGTACGAATGTTACCAGTCCAATAATTACAAGTTTAAGCTTAATTAGAAAACCGGATTGCGGAAAGCAAGTTTATATAAAGCTTAAAATACCTAAATGATAAATGATATTTATTTTGTAAGTAGGGTATAAATAACACTTATACACGTCGAATCTTTTTTGGTCATTTTAAACGAGATGAGGCCCCTTTCCCTAACACCAATCCAAACCACTCCCTTCGAAAACAAAGTTCCATTTTTAAACCAAAACCGTTTTTATTCAAAATTCGAAACATTTCTTGGGCAGAAAAATAACCCGTATGACTTTTCCGTACACCATAACGGAAAATATGTTATGGGTATTTCGCATTGCCCAACCCTGTGGGCAATTTTAAACCGCTGTAGCGGGCAATATTTCACGACTAGGAATTTAATATCGCTTCATGTTGTTCGTGTTTACAGCGTTGATTTAGAAGAGAACTTTATCTGGTATCTGATGACATATCGAGGAGTGTACGTGTTCCTTTGAGCCTTTAAAAAGAGATGTTCGATGAGCCTTCGTGTCTTTTGTCTTGTTATGACGACATTTATTTACTTCTTTGTTGGGTTTTAGTATTGGTGGAGTTTTCGATTTATGAATAGAATCTGAATTTCTTCAGTTTTCGCCTATTTAGGAGTTGTAACTTTAATCAAGTTTAATCACAAATTGTACCTAAGGTGATGTGGATGATAGACACGCTTGCCTACAATTTAGCGTAAGTCAAAACTGTTATTGACTTTTTGAATAAAAAAACACCAGATAAAAGGTAACCTCCGGCTGTACAGATAGGATTTTGGGGTTTTTAGTTAACAATATGTTTCGCGTTTTTGCGTTGATTTAAAAGGGAACTTTATCTGCTATCGGATGACATATTGAGGAGTGTACGTGTTCCTTTGAGCTTTAAAAAGGGACGTTCGATGAGCCTTCGTGTCTTTTGTCCTGTTATGACGACATTTATTTACGTCTTTGTTGGGTTTTAGCGAGAAGATGAATGGAGCTGGATATCTGTCAACCATCACGTTGTTATAGGTACTTGTACTTTTTGGATTTGGGTTTATTTTAGTAATCGTTTTGTTTTGTTCTTCACTTAAGGAAACAGACAGGCGAGTAGCTCTGCGGGTATAAAAATATCAATTTAGCAGGATTATAATAATTATCCACACAACAATGTGTCAAATTACATTTTAGTCTTTATCGCTAACGCATTAGGTTTAAGGTTGATTGGAAAAAGTTGACAGTGTCGTACCCGTCATAAGCTTTGCATGCTCATGTGCGTGATGTGCTTTCTGATTCTGCTTAAGTGGGCTTTTTAGACCTCATGAGCTAAAAATCAAAAAAACCTATTCATACATTGAAAGACCGTATTCAAAATCACTGATTTAAATGTATAAGTATGGGTCAATCAATTGTAAAATATCGCATGACTGAGCTTTCCTATCCTTCAATAGTTCACTAGTCACTTCACTTCACTTCACTTCGTTAGTCACTTTTGTTCCATTGTCACAATTGAAAAAAGATTATCCCTGGTACGAAAATTTAAATCACTAAAAGTTAACTAAACTATCACTGAGTAGTGTTTATCCCGCAAAAGTAAAAAGATTAGGATTTACTTAAATATTTAAGAAAATTCTTACCTTTCGATATTTAAATGTGAAAATGGAATAAGAACATTCAATGTTTAATGACAACATGTCACTATTAAAAAAAAATCACACGACTGACCCTCCACACCCTCAATACTTCACAGGTTCATCCCATTTCCACAATAAAGAAAAAACAAACAAAATAACCGCGATTCCACTACGACCTCTTATCAAACCCACGCACCCTGTGCAAACAGTGTACTGCAGACGAAAAAAGGCCTGTTGAAAAATACAACACCCCTTATCTTAACCTTCCGTTAGGCAACGTATCTAATAAGAGATCGGTAAATAGACGTTTCCCGTGTGAGAGATTACTTGGTCAAGTTAGAGAGCTATCGTACGAACTTAGACTTACTTAGCTATCTTAGACAAGAAAAGTTAATTAAAACAGGAGTTGAAATAAAGCGCAGTATACATTCCATACTCAATCCAATCATTAATCTATACTAATATTATAAAGCAGAAGAGTTTGTTTGTTTGTTTGTTTGGTTGAACGCGCTAATCTCAGGATCCACTGGTCCGATTTGAAAAATTATTTCAGTATTAGATAGCCCATTTATCGAGGAAGGCTATAGGCTATATATCATCACGCTAAGACCAATAGGAGCGGAGCAGTAATGGTAAATGTGACGCAGAAGAAGTTGCGCGGGTCAGCTAGTATTTTATAATAATAATTTTATTACGTTCAAAATTCCATGGCGGGAGAATAATCGCAATTTCACAGATCAAAAATTACCGACAAGTAAAACTAAAGCTCATTCATTTTAAATAATTACTTAAATTAAATAGAAATCAATTAAAATTAAACATGACGAATGCTTATTCATTTAAAGGCGTTAGAAGTTCAGATTAAAAAATAGAATAAATGACTAGCTGACCCGTGCCCACTTTCGTCGGGCGGTATTTTTCGGGTTAAAATGTAGCCTATGACACTCACAAATAACGTGGCTTATATATATAAAAAGAAAAACAAAATCGATTCAGTAGATCCAGAGATTACCCCCTACAACCTCACACTCACAAGTTCTACCTCTATAACATTAGTAGGTATAGCTAATAGATGATACATCTGATTGTTACCTCTGCCTATCCGTCAAAGTCATAGGGTACATAATATTAACCCGAAAAATACCGCCTAACGAAGTGGGCACGGGTCAGCTAGTATTCTTTTTTTTTTTTAATTTGATCGCAAAAATAAATAAAAAAGGTCTATTAAAAATCGAAATTGAGTCAAGACTTGCACAGGAAGGGTGCCAAAAAAGGTCTATTAAAAATCGAAATTGAGTCAAGACTTGCACAGGAAGGGTGCCATACTATAAAAGTTACGTTATGGGGTTCTATATTAAACTTTTTATGGCGGTATTAGAACTACACTCAAAGTGAAAATTTCGACCGTCTATTACGGTTCATGAGATAAAGAATGCGCGCTGACAAAAAAAAAACGGACGGATGGACAAAAATCGTATGACATTCAGTGATAGTGCAGCTTTCTATCAGCGAAAGAATTTTCGAAATCGGACCAATACTTCCACAGATATCCAAAAAGAAAAAATATTAGTTTGAATTAAATAATACAGATAAAATAATTGCATAAAGATAAACACACTCGAAAATTAATGAGAAACCATAAAAGTTACAGTAACAACATTACAAGCGATTACTTTAAAAAAAAACAGTAGACGAACGATTAAAACTAAAACTTTTATGTGTCGTAAAACCGCTGAGACGCTGTATGTACAGCGTGTTCTAGATTAGAATGTGTACCGAATTTAAAATGGTGGCGGTATTAATACTTTTATATCTAAACGTGTGCTTACCGATTAATTTTAGTATGGTACTTAGGTAGCAAAAGTTTTAAACATAAAGATATATTTATTTCAAGGATAAAGAATTATAATATAATCCGGAGGAGGAGAAGTGATTGCTTTGTAAAGTTAATATTATTACTTTTTTATACGTTAAATAATGGCAAAGACTCGTATGAAACCGACGTTAAACATTAATATTCTCAGTCTGCAGCTGCGATAGGTACATGACATCAAAAGATTAATTTACTGCTAATTCTAAAAAAAGAAAAAGAAAGAGTACTAACGAAGTAACGACATATTTCATCAAAAACCCTTTCTTAATTATCATCTTAAAAACAAAATTCTTCCCAAGAACAGCTTTATCCAATCAATTAAAAGTTGAAGAAGTTGAAAACAGGCGTTTTACTGCGATACTTAGAAAGTATAATTAAATAAGTCACTGAACAACTGTTCCTAAGAATATTTTAATATAAAAGTATAACAACTATGCGCTATCAAGGTTAGAGTTTTTGTTAATTAATTTTAAGTTAAGTACCTACAAGAAATTATTTAATTGGATTCCTGTAAGATTGTGTAACAAAGTGGAGAGATAAGAAGTAATAAAAGTCGCTTTACTTTTATTTAATTATAAGTTATTTATAAAGGAAAGGATAATTATTATTTACTAATTTCCTGTGAACTGAATCAACACTACAAACGCATGCATAAATAAACCTTGTTGTATGCGCTGCAAGAGGCATTTAAGGCCGTACCCTGACCAAATAACCTTGAGCATTTTTTCCCTCAATAACAGCGCAAGAGATATAATAGCGAATACGCTCAGAATGTTAAATGAAATCGTTATAAAATCTAATTTTGGTCGTTTGAAAAAAATATTTCTACCAAAATGTTCATAATTAAATTGCCTATCTATTAGTGTAAGTACAAAATCAAAATAATCGTTAGTTTTTGAGAAGATGCGTGTTTTCAGTAATTTTTTCTCATTTCTGTGGTTTCGTTATGAGGAGATTACTTAAACATTTATAGTAATAAAAAATAAAAATCTACCATTTTGAAGCCAAGATTATGTAGAAATTTAATGTATTTTTTATAAGTTGATATTTCTTCTGGATAAAGAGTAGGTATATACCTAGCTCCAAAAAACTGCACAAAAAACGGCTAGCGCTGCGTTTTGCTCGGGGACGCGCCTTAACCTTAAGGTATCAATTAACGAATGTAGGTACTGTACCAACATAACCTAAACAAGGAAGCTACTTCTGTCACTTGAACTAAACAATTATTTCCAAATAGAAGAATAGAAGCATGAATGAAAATGACAGTTTTCTTCTTCGAATAATCCGTAAACTTCCCGCCATTTTTGTACTTACAAGTTCCACAACATGCTGTATAAGGAGTACAAGACATTGTATCCAGACCATCTTTATCTGTCGCTATAAAGGGAATCCCTTTACGAATTGCCATTTTTATATAAAATGTATTTGTTATATAACATAATGCGGAAAACAACACTATATTTTGTGTTGAAGGATTTTTCTCTTACAATTTATGGGAGACCATAAATTTTACCGCGTCGGTGTACATAAGTCGTTAAGGGTTTTCTTTTTTTGGGGATGGGGTAGTAATCAGCTTTCGAGGTCTTACCTGTAACAAAAAGAGGGTATTGTTAATTTAAAGTTCAATGATAGGATTAAATATTTTTAAAAGGATGAATTATCGTAATATTATACAAGGCGCTTTCCGAACAATATACAGTCTTCATTAAATTAAAGTAAATAAGGTTCAATGTAAAGCAAAATCTATATTTTAACTGGCTGACTCGGCAAATGTTGTTTTGCCGTGTATATTTTTAAAATAGGTTACAACCTATTCTCACATCTAGCGAATACACACAAAAAAATCATAATTATCGGTCAAGCCCTTTCGGAGGAATTTCGAATTTTCGACAACAAACATTGACACGACATTTTTATATATTAGAAGATATTTCAATTACATAAAGCATTAACATACATACATAATTTGAAGAACACCTTTTAAGCAAGAAGATGCTTGTGTTAGGTGACTCCGCTCATATTAAATATAATATTTATAATTATAACCTTATATTAAATCGTTTGTAGGAACTGACTACTTATAAACGCACAGCAAAAACTACTTAGGGTGGATTTCATCGATCTGATGAACTCGATCAACATAATTTATGAACCACGTTTACGGTCTGTCACTGTCATTATTTTCTATGGAATATTGACACTGACAACTCTTGAACGCAGCTTGATCACGATCAGTTTCATTTGTGAAATCTACAAAAGTTGAATTTTGAAAATAAGTTTAAATTAAAATAGAAGGTAAAAATTAACTGTAATACGGAAACAGGAGGGGAGAATGTGTGCCGCGATAACCGATATTTACGCGAACAAAGACGCGGGCACCAGCTAGTGTTTATAAAAATCTAGCTGTCCCCCGCGGCTTCGCTCCCGTTTAACGCGCAATGTTCCCGTTCCCGTGGGATTTTCCCGTTCCCGAGGGATTTCCGGGATAAAAACTGTCCTATGTCCGTCTCCTGGTTCTAAGCTACCTCCCCACCAATTTTCAGCCAAATCGTTTCAGCCGTTCTTGAGTTATAAATAGTGTAACTAACACGACTTTCTTTTATATATATAGATGTAAAACTAAACCGTGTACATTTGAAGCTTACAGCAAAAAATATCTTCCTTGCAAAAGCAAATCATTATTCACATTTAAAAGATTGTAACTGTTGTTTTTTTTTTACGAAAATTCTGACAGTTCTACACGAAAAAAGCCGAACACACGTCGTCAACCGATTAGGCACATTTGTACAAAGTCCCGTTAGGGAGTACCAACCGTCCAACAGAACGCACTTTCGCATTTATCTCTATTTATTCACGGGGCATTGGTTCCGTCGACCCATTATACAGAAACTCGTGACTGTTCTTGATAAACGTAAATCCTTTTGCATTGACAAAATGTCTAGCTGTTTTATTTTGATATGGCTGTGTCGGAAAATCATATTTTGTTGAGCTGGTATATTGAAAGTATTCCAATAGCCATTCATAAAAATGTAATGTTCAACGTCAGAAATCAGGATTTTATTTGAGTCCATTCATCATTTAAGCCTATTTCAGCGTATACTAGTTCTGTCAATTTAAGACTGAGCTAATCTCAATGTTTGATTAACGATGATTAATTAACGATAAATAATAAACCCTGACATGTAACCAAGAATATAATACGAGACTTTACAAGACTGCCTTTGCTGTAGGTTAAGTCTATTTCATAAATTATTATCATTAGTCTCACATCTCATCTTCATTGGATACAGCCATAATTAAACTATACTAACGACCAGCCAGATACCAGGCAAGCATGAAATCGAAGCTAAAGAGAGCAACATCGCGTGTCCAGAAAACCTAAAAAGACCAACTGATCATAAAAACAAAACACAATCAAAATACCGCTCATTCGTGCAAACGTTTTAGTGTAAAAGTTTGAAAAGTACCAGGGTGCTATAAACAGGACAGAGGTTCACGCGAATCAGCTATGACTATGATAGTTTTATGTGCAGTCAAAAGTTTTTGAGAGGCCTCGCTTTATTGTTTGAAAACTGTACCGTATAGCGAGAAAAAGACGACAAGAGCCTTATTTGTCTTCGATAAGGTAATGCTTTTGCCGCAGCCATATTTGATTTATCTTCAGAAACGCCGGATATATGTTACGTAAGAGAGAAGAGGGCTTCATTAGGTTTGTGATCGAAATGTCTCTTATTGGCATAGCATTTTCACAAAATGCTATGAAAATCGGGTGCGGAGGAGGTATTTTCAAGGTCTTGACATTGAATGGAACGTCATGGAATCAGTTCAATGTTACGATTGCATCGTCGAAACTCTTTTAAACGTGATCACTATGAATACAATATCACTAGTCATAGCTTCATAAGTCACGAACTACATAAGCTTGAAACCGATAACGCACGACATCTTCCAATAAGAAGGATCACCAATAATCCAAAATGGATTTATTCACTCGGAAAAAGTATCACAACACATATTCGAACATCGATCCGATCTATTAAGAACCTATTCAAACATTCCGACAAGGGAACCTCTTCGGAAATTACGAAAAACCCGATATATAGATACTCGTACCCGATTGGCCAGAAGGGGTACTAATAAGAACCTTTTTAGTGACGTTGGGGCGAATAAAAAAAGTACCCTTTTGCTACACGAGTTACGATTTTAGGGGGCGAAGTCGATTTTATCGGGTTTTAACAGCACTTCCCTTTGTATCTTATTCGGATAAGGTGACTCAGCAAATGGATTTTTGACTATTTACGCGTTCGGGAAAAGGTGAAGGAAATTCGAGAGAATTTTCCAATATAGGAAGCTGGAAGCATGGATGCATCCATGCTTTACGGATGCATCTTCTGGCATGTCATCTTTTTACCACCCTTAGTTGACTGGTACACCTTTGTGCATGAACTTTAAATAAATAAAACTATGTGGAACTACCGCAAATAAATTGCGAGAAGGGCAGAAGAATAATCATGGAATCAATTATATCCTTGCACAAAACATTCCATGAATGTCGAGCATACAATTTATGATGAAAATTAAGAAGTAACTTTGTAAAGCTGTATCAACCTTGACCGAACTCCTCAAGGATTTACTCAAGGTTGGGAAGTTCTATTGAGGTTCAAGTTCGCGGGAAACTCATTGAAACATTTTTGTTTAGCTTGCTGTTGAACAAGGCTTCTCTTAGGATAATACTTATTTGCGTGTCGGTAGAAAGTTCTGTTTTTAATGTTAAATAATTGTATGCTTGGCCCAGTATTCAGTTATTATGGTAAAACCATTCGCTGACGCGGTCAGCTTTGTATGTGAGGACCTGATCCGGTGCCAGGTTTCCTACAGGTGAAACGAAATGTGTGCCATGGTCTGCAAAGAGACGCCACGCAAACACTGAAGATCGGAGCCAAACATGATGAGGATGTAGGTGGTGATGAAGATTGAATATAAAAACTCAGATTATCAAAATAGGTGAGATGATGATGATTCGATATCCGCAGTTTTTGAATCGACAATTTGTCATCAACTTCCTACATACTGAGGAGGCCAATGATGATGTACAGGTTGCTCAATACTGGCCGGACAAAATTATACATGAGCTAATCGACACGAAAAGAAGACCTGTATACTCCCATGAACGAAAACTACTCTCATCGACACTAAAACTGAAAACCAGTAATTCAACACATTTTAAGGCTCGCAACACTGCACAAAATAACGCAACTAACAGCCACCAGGGTGCGCTGATTTACAATATACAAAATATACGTGGTTTAGTTTGGCAATTTTATAACAGTCGCTCGGGACTTATAATATATTGTTATGTTTGAGAAATAGGCGTTTATGGCCACATAGTTTATAGTAGCACAAAGTTTTAAGCATAAAAGACTCGATGTATTGAATTTTATTTTTATTACTTTACTAGTATCGGTTGGGGTCACGCGAGGATTGTAAATGACGGTAGTTTGTGGGAAGACAAATCGTGTGTCTTTTGTTTGAAGTATGGATATCTTAGGTACACTACAACATACATTAGAAAGGCCATCCAGCATAGACTACAAACGTGTTCAATACTTTTCTTTAACAGACTGTTAAAGAATCGTTTTATTAATAAGTTTAAAAGAATCGTATCTGTCATTCATCCCCTGTATTTCAGTTACTTTCTAAAGCTCTTTATGACATATTTATCTAGGCCCGGTTTTCGCTACTTTGCATCAAAATCAGGCCCAAGACTCTTTTGAGTTTACTTTGCTATTTTTCATAGTTTTTTATCTAAGCTAGGCAAAATACTACCTGTAAATGACATCTTTCTTTTTCAAATCCTTTAGACATTTCCCGTGCTGTGTGAACTCATAGTAATTTAGCACAAATTATAGCTAAGTGATGGAGTATTGGAGATACGCGTTCTGCATTGCACTATTGCGGAGTTCCCGAGGTCATAACATTCCAACCACATTGATGAACGTCTAGTCTGTACTAGTAGTTGTAGTACCAAGTATAAATTATTTACTGGTATTGTGCTAAAAACTAGAAGTAATAGATTTAAGAATGAATCAAACCCATCACAAACAAAAAAAACATAGGAACATGATGATGATTTAAATAATTATAAACAACTGCCGCAGAAAGTAATCCATGCTAATATCTGTGGAAGTGACTCTGCCTGTCTGCCTGTTTGTTACTTATCCGGATTTGGATGAAACTTGGCACATGGGAAGACCATTTCCTGGATTAGGATCGATACCCTTTAACCTGGTTGCGTATGTCATAGGGATTATTTCCTACATTTAGGGGCGACTCTGCTGGCAGAAGCTAGTGCGTTCATGTGTATGAAACCAGGGAATGAAATGGAAACGCAAAAGTTTTTTTCTTAGTCTCTGAATCTTCTGACACAAACCAGTATATTTTATTGCTTTGCGTTGTAACCACGTTACTTGATTTCACAAAATTACATTCTTAGTTTAATTCATCAAGGTCTCTTCATCTCTTCATTCAGACTATGCTATAAATATAATAGAGCATAGAGTATATAGCTCATAGCACAACAATATAGCGCACCATACATTGTCAATAATATATAGTTCAGTACAGTGTATATGGTGCGCAATATTGTTGTGCTTTGAGCTATATACATATGCTATTATATTATAGCGTAGTCTGAAAGTAGCTTCATTAGATTAGGCCAGCCGCAGTTAATAGCTTTCCATCATTTAACAACTTCATCATTCTTTTATTGGCATATCCAAACCGTGTGTATATTCCCATTATTTTTACATCAATCACTTTCTGTAACCACAACATTGCCTGGTCGAAATAACCCTTGGAAAGTTTGGAGAAATTAATCTTGTAAATAGAAAATTACATCAACCTTGGGACAGGTTTATGTCCAGCAGTGGGCTGCTATTAAGTTGAGGGGTGCGAAATTGCTTTTCTCTGTAATGACTCTTTATTTGTTTCGTATACAAAATCCTTTAGCAATTCTGACAGTTTCCATTGTATCGTGCGACAGGTAAAGAGGTTGCAAACACCGAAGCAACTGTAACATACAATGTTTAGGTGAATGAATGTGAGGAAGATTTGATAGATTGAAAACCCTTATCTACTGATGAATGCAAAATTACACCTCAATAACTCAATAGATTTGTAGATAATATTGATATGATACTATCGTGGTTAGAACCAGCATGAGAATGGCACAAGTATATGAGCATTGGAACTAAAAAGAGAGGCGTACGCCTGGACTGTAGATGATGATAACTTGGTAGAAACTGTTATTGCAATCCATAAACATTTTGGGAACAAAAGGGATAACGATAAAAATACAGTAGATTTTTTATTGCAATCCTCAAAGAATAAACTATCAAGTAATATCTTGCAAAAATTAAGTAAATAAGTCTGAAAGAACTTTTAATACTTCCTTAGTTTCCCTTTCTTTCTGTTTGAAGCCTCGACAGTCAATACGGTAAGTTCCCTATAATTAAATAGTACAAGTAATATCTAAGAAACTCGGACGAATATCACTAAGCTGGCGGAACTCTCCAGCACAATAAGATTCGAAAGTTTTCAACTGTGTGTAACAGGCGCAAGGAATGAGAGTTGGAGTTTAGCTGGAAGAAAGCACTTCTGGAATTGCAGTTATTCTTAGAATAGAGATAGATGCAATGCTAGAAGCAGAAGAACAGTGTTTATGGTGACACTTAGTGAGGCATATGTCGAGCAGAAGTCTTTGGACTGAAGTGATGAATTAAGAGATAAAATGGTGCAACACTTCAAATTTGTTGATATCACAACAGATCATAGAAAAATGGTTAATCGTGAGAAGCAAAATTAAGCTGAAGAAAGTTTAAAAAACAATTTAGTATCAAAAACAAATCATGATTTAGGTTGGCCACGAAAGCAATAAATTGTTATTGATTGATTACATCAAAGATAAGCGTATGTGTGCATATCACTCGCAAGAAACAAAATTAAAACCATACACCACAACACATCTAAGCTGTATTTAAAGTTACTCCGCTTCAGCCCTTTTGTTGAACCACATTTTATGAAGAATATCGCAAATGACCAAGTTGGAGGGAAACAAAGCGCTGTACAGAACAACGTTTAATTAATTTCAGCTAGCAAAACGATAAGGCCGCTCGAAACGATAAGGGCCATGAAATAAATGTGATTGATTTAGAACAACGATTGTTTTGTTGAATGAGACGTGGCTTTTGGTGAGCGTTTTGTGTTTGGAGATGTTCTGGAGCGTTACATTATTGAATTAAATAATTTTCAATTTAAATTACTTAGAGAATTGATGGTTTCAGAAGTAGTTTGAGATACTTTTCCGAAAAAAACGAGTATGTTATGCTCTGTACAAGAACTGATTTTGTAGGATTTAGAGGAATGATACAATACATTTGAGTGATGGAATTTTTTTTGCCTGCTTCAACGTTTTAACCTTTTAACTGTCACATGTAAAAGCAGAAAATTAAGACTTTTAGAACTGGTTGTGTTGATTAATTTTCTTCCTCCGTTTTAACGCTAGAGAATATAGAGGAAAAACAAACAGGTGAAAAATTGAGAAAAGAAATAAAAGAAAACGGAGTGACTGTTGATAAAGGGAATGAAGGGAGAAAATGTACCTTAAGTAACATGGGGCATGGATCAAGAGCAAGGATATTATGATGATTAGAACACTATCAGACTAACAATTCTTTGGCCACATAGCCCCAGATGGTCGGGTTGAACAACTTATGCTGACAGGCAAGATAGACGACAGACGGCCGAGAGGTCGCAGCCCTATCAGATGATCCAATCAAATCTCAGCATGAAGCTGCATGATGCGCTCCACGATGCCAAGGACCAGACACTGGTGGACAGACATTGTTAAGCAGAAATAGATTAATGACGAATGCGACGCGAGTACGGGAAGACTAAAAAGTCAACTTCAATATTCAAACTCCAGATACCTTCTAAATTCTTCAAACACACCATCCATAATACCCACTAACCTATTTAAATAACATATCGAAATCTTCTAATATAATACAAAGCCCATTAATATTGCGATACCATAACCCACTTCTATCAATAGTTGGGCAATGCTCAGGTTGAAAAATATTATAATTGTCCAGAGATAATGGCGAGCATATGGCCTAGTTTCGTGTGGATCTCTTTAATCTCGGATGCTGGTACATTTCCGTGGTCGTACAATATGTTGATATGAGTATGAGTGCAATTAAAACATCTGTGTGCATTCGTTTTGAGCTAGGCGGTCTAATTGTGGTGGTACTTTGATGTTGTAATGTCATAATTCTAAGATGTGTGCGAATATTTACTTGATTTTCGAAGATTTAATAACTGAAGAATTGTTATTGATCTGTGTATTGCATGCAGACAGTTTTCCAATACGGTTTTATTGTAATGGTTTACTATTTTAACTTTTGACGTGATCCTACTTGCGTCTGTTAATCTTTCTTTTCGATATTGTTTATGACTACAAAGTTATGTTATTGTGTAGCTTGCCGTAATAACCACAATCTGCTTCTCTCTTTTGAATACATACAAAATTCAAAAATGAGTTAAGATGTGTGTCACGACCGACATAATATCGCCATTGACTTACCTCAACTAATGGTTTCCACGTTTGTAATTTCTGTAACTTACATGGTGAACATCAAGTGTAATACAAATATCTATCGTCTGATCCGAATCCGTCCGATCCTGTTATTCTATAAGCTTGTCTTAGCTGTAACTAACATGATTCCCATTTCCTACAGACTACTAGTTAGCTCCGTTAACAGACTACCGTTAATTCAGGCACGCTCATTACTGCATCGGAAGCTGCTTGATATACGTCTGCAATACCTACAGTATAATAAGACTAGAGAACTAATAAGAGGTTAAGCAACGCTTACTAAGACTCTTGCATCGGTGTAATTCTGTTAAATATATCTTAGCGGTACATCGCTCTGTGGTTTTGGTAACATCGAATTCACTGGAGTTTTTACGATCGTAGAGGTATTGCTCTAATTCTTATTGTTGACTTTTATTCTGTGCGTGTGGAAATAACCATATTATCTGTTGCAGATGCGCTGCCCGCACTCTAAAATGGCAACATGAAAATAACGTGCTGTAACTGATCAGTAGGTACCGATTGTGCGTGCTGTTTTTAGATACGCGTCTATTTAAAATTTATACTGCTTTGTGTGAAAACCTTCCGTCTGACATCCGCAAACTCGCACTAGACCCGCGTGATGATAAATAGCACGCACTCTTCCACAGATAGGAGGCCCGAATCCCAGAAGGGAGAAAATTATTGACTGATCGCATTTGCTACCTTCCATCTGGAAAGATATCAGGCCACGTTGGACTCTTATAGACTGAAATCGGAGCTTTTCCTACTGCAACCATCAGTGTCATATGATTCGTCATGGCGATTCTGTACATTTAATGACAGCTGACTTTCTCAGAATATCTATACTAGTCTATACTAATCTATACTATCTATACTAATATTATAAAGAGGTAACATTTGTTTGTAAGTTTGTATGTTTGTAAGCTTGTAAGTTTGTATGTAGGGGGTAATCTCAGGAACTACGGGTCCGACTTGAAAAATTATTTCAGTGTTAGATAGCCCATTTATCGAGGAAGGTTATAGGCTATATATCATCACGCTAAGACAAATAGGAGCGGAGCATTAATGGAAAATGTGACAACGAAGTTGCGCGGGTCAGCTAGTTCTTAAGAGCGTGTATTCCGTCCACTAGCGCCGCCAATCGTTTTTTTATTATTTGTGGTAAATTTAAGACACGTAGATAAAAAACCGCTCTGTAGTGCACTGAAGAAATGTATTTATTATGTTTTGAGAGTTATGTTTTGTACTTTAGAACATAAATAGTTGCCAAAGTCGATATTTTTGCTAAAAGTGGCCACTTTTAGCAATAATTGCCGATTTGGCTATTTAGCCATGAGTTATGTATTAAAAATAGCTGTCAAAGAATAATAGATACATTTCTTCAGTGCACTACAGAGCGGTTTTTTATCTACGTGTCTTAAATTTACCACAATTAATAAAAAACGATTGGCGGCGCTAGTGGACGGAATACACACTCTTAATATAAAGAAGGGTAGATAGTAGAGAGACATCATTGCCATATCAGGTAGAACTTGGATATCATGGGAGTGGCAAAGGAAAAGAGCCTAGCAGTGAGCGAAGTAGGGTTGAGGCTGATCATGATGATGAGGCGGCCCTATATAGGAATCTAGGAACATCTGGATTAAGGCCGTTCCCAGACCAAATAACCTTGAGCATTTTTTCCCTCAATAACAGCGCAAGAGATACAATAGCAAATACGCTCAGAATGTTGAATAAAATCGTTATAAAATCTAATTTTGGTCGTTTGAAAAATATATTTCTACCAAAATGTGCATAACTAAATTGCCTATCCATTAGTGTAAGTACAAATTCAAAATAATCGTTAGTTTTCGACAAGATGCATATTTTCAGTAATTTTATCTCATTTCTGTGGTTTCATTGTGAGGAGATTACTCAAACATTATACTTAGTAATAAAAATCTACCATTTTGAAGCCAAGATTATGTAGAAATTTAATGTATTTTTTATAAGTTGATATTTCTTTTGAGAGTATAAGTATAGCTCCAAAAAACTGCACAAAAAACGGCTAGCGCTGCGTTCTGCTCGGGGACGCGCCTTAACAGATACATTACAGATGCGTTGTCATGTCATACACAAAGCTAAAATGTATTTTGAGCTTGTTATTATGAGTTATCAATTATGATTTACGATTAAATTCCAAACATACTTGAACACACTAACACCTCCTAAAATGTGATTACTTTAAAAGCCCAAAATTAACGTAGAAACGCTTCCAAACTCCTGAATAAATAGTGAAAATTTGTCTGAATGAGAACCCGAGGTAAGCTCCTAAACGGATTTTACACTCATTATATTTACATAGACGAAAGTTTAGTTTTAAATTTACCTTTGACTCATTCGTTCGCTTGTAATTTCGTTCATCTGTCATTCTTGATTCTGGAAACATGTTTTTCTTGGGAATGGCGTGGCTTGAGTTGTTATTTAGGTCGAAACAAATGTCGCTTAGAGTTTTTACATGTGTTTGTTTGTTTTTATTTTGATTTGAGAATCAAATTGCTTGTTAAATCGTTAATTTAGTCGAGTTTGTCTCTATCTGTTACGGTTCATGAGATACAGACCGCTGACAGACGGTCGGACAGCGGAGGCTTAGTAACAGGGTTCCGTTCCCGTTGGTCAACCTTTTGATACAGAACCTCAAAATTAAAACAAATTACTAAGCTTCTGCTCGCGACTTCATATCGGAATAAAATACATAGACAATCTGAAATTCTACATAGGTACATTCCGCGATCTCAGCCAGGCGACCAGCTGGCCTACTATGACGACTTAAAACGATCATGTATAAGCTGTGGGAGAGAGACAGAGTTATACAAGACGCACAACACTATCCCTTCTTCTCAGCTTAATCATGCTCGCATTGGCACGTCATAGTCGGGCCCCTGGTATATATAGGGAAAGCTAGGACACGAGACGGGAAAGATGAAGTTCGTGGAATACCAACTAAATAAGCGCGAACGAAATCACGGGCGAAAAGCTAGTGTCAAAAAAAACAATAGTCCAATCCCCGGAAAGCAATATTTTTTGTGGCACATCATGATATATCGAATATAATGTGAACGGGAAAGAAGACATAAAAATAATAAATAATATGTCCATTCTCCGTAAAATGTTGATTTATTACTGCAAAAAATTGCTTCAAACAAAGGCCTGCAAAAAATTGCCGCTGAGCAAAAAATATTTCTTCATTGAGTCAACTGCGAGTACCTATATAAAATGATATTAGGTACAAGAGAATTCAATCAAATTCCTTTTTGCGCAAGTTAAATACGAGCAGGGAAATTTTTATAGGTGATACAATATTGGATTCGGGGAAATCTCCAGACTCGAAAGGAAATTTCGTGAACAGGGAAACCTATAAAATGCAGACTATTTTTCTTGATTTATTTAATAAACCTCCAGGTAACCAAAAAGATATATTTTATGAGTGGAGCACACAAAGTGAAAGAATTCTTATAAGGCTTCTGTATTTTCAGAATTGCTACCTTTAATAAACATCATTACTTTCTTGAGAAGTAGACTTCTCTACCGTCACTAACCTTAATACGCTGAAATGATGTAAGTATTTTTCACGCTCGTTTTATAGTAGGAAGGTTTTATAGAAACACGTCTTTCAATGAAACATATCTTATTTTCGATTTTTTCAATCTCCCCGTCCATTACCTACTGAAAATCGTATGAAAATCCACTCGGTAGGGTTTGAGCTTATCGCGAACAGACAAACAGACGCGCGGAGGAACTTTGTTTTATAATATTTAGAGACACTGATCATTAACTAAATCGCCGTAAACTGAGAAGAACAAGAAGACCGTAAACATGTCATCGTCAAAACTTCTCATCAGATAATTTGCTACTGACACTTTCAACGCCTAATCAAAATACTATTTCAAGGAAACTACTAGAACATTTCATTCGATTGAACACTCCTACAGCAAAAAATACAATACATTTTCAACTGTATCCCTAAGCAATAACGCACATTTTTCCCTGGCATGAAAGAGTGTAAAATGTCCATATTACTCATTTAGAGTAATGCATTGTGAAATAATGAATGTTTAGAGTAGTTTGGCGGTTTATTTGCGCAGTTAATGCCATTTTACGGACGTTTATTGAGGGGCTGTTCGTGTTCTGAAGATAGTGTTAAATGGTGGAGTTGTTGATAATATATTATGGCGCAATTGAGACCGTTGCTAGTCGAGTCGCGAACAACACACGGTTGAATGAAAAAATATTTTGATGCAGTTAATAAATCATTTGAGTACTGTAAACTAAACACGAAAGGGAGTGTGTATTTGTTACCTCTTAACGTCTTAACGGCTGAACGGACTTTGATTCAACTTGGCAATATTGGCTTGGTATGTCCTGAAATATGATATTTTTCGTTTCGAGAATATGTTTCCTTGGGTAAAACGACTTTCCGCGAGCGCCACTGGCAAAAGACAGTTTATCATCAGAACTTATAATTTATGCTTTTTTATTATATTAATTCTTCATTTTTATATTAAAGCTTAAAATAAGCTTTTTCATATTCATTCTTATATTGTTTTATTAAAGAAATTCTCCACAAACCAGTAACTGGGTAACAGTTACTGGTTTTTGGCAGTGACAGAGGCAAAATATGGCAGTGATGGGTTGCGTGATTTGCTTTCTGATTCTGCTAAAGTGGCATTTTTAGACCCGGAGACATGCAGATGCTCCATAGTAAATACTAGTACTTGGCTGCATCCGGATAGACTGGAAGTCGACCCTAACAGAATTGAGATTTAAAAAAAATATTCCTTCGAATTCAGAACCACCTCTTTTTTAAATCGATTAAAAAACCTAGGCTGACTGATTTGTAGTACCAAGTATGTTTGAGTGGACTATAACGACGTTAGACGATGTTCCAGCGATAAACATTTTTTTTTTTTTACTGTTGATAGGCACGCGTTTGACCACTATCTCACCTGATGGTAAGCGATGATGCGGTCCAAGATGGAGCACGCTTGCCTATAAGTAACTCTTGACTTAAATACTCCCAGGTTGTAGCTATCAGGAAACACAGACTCCGGCACGGGAATTAAACTCCTCTGCTGTACGAACTATTTCGACACCAAATCTATTTTAACCCTGAATCACACCACAAGTCCTAAAGATCAAAGATGCATCGCGTGTCTGACTCATCACACACCTCAACATGACATTGTTTTTATTTCTATTATAATCTAGTACTAAGAGGAAAACATTTATGATCTATTTGTCACTCACATGACTCAACTTAGAGCAATAAATAAGATTCAAGTGCAGGGATCACCAACCTTTGGCATGCAAATTGGGTACAGCATTTAAAGTAGGTGCGGATTTTTTTTAACGCAATAGAAATAATTATTGCATTGCACCTATAGAAAAAAAAACGGTTGATATTATGATTGAATAAAAAATCTGGCTAAGTATCTTCAAGTACTTCAGTATTGAGTATTTAAAGTTAATTGCTTTTTTTTTAGTTTAACAAAACATCGCCCCACACTAGGATTTTCTCTTGTATCGTAGGTGCGTTTACATACATATAATCTCACATACACAAACAGTCAGACCCGGAACAACTATCTGTAGGCCGTACAAATATTTGTGAATATTTGCGGGAATCGAATCCGCGACACGCAGCGCAGCAGTCAGCAGTTATTTAAAATTATCTGATGAAGGATTTTAAAACATAGTTAATGTTTTAATTTTTTCTACCTTTTCTCAGATGATGATGATGAGTGAGCTGGCATTAAAAGCATAATAAATTTCTTTCTCACAGTCTTTCCATATCGCACAAGTTTTCAGCACGTCTAAAAATGCCACTTCAGCAGAATCAGAAAGCAAATCACGCTAGCCGTCACTAACAAAATTTCCCAATCAACCTTTTACCTAATGCGTTTGTGATAAAGGTCAAATTGAAATTTTACAAATTGCCGTGTGATTACCAATGTTTCTAATATGATTTTCCTAGTGGCTTTTTTAATCGCCCCAGGACAAACAGTCATAACAACAATAAAAAAAAGTTGAATAGGTCAATGTAAACAGAGACAGGACTAATGTTTCTCCAGTAGGTACTGTTTTCTGTAATTATATTCCACATAAATGCAAAAGGTGTGTCATCCCTGTTTTACTACGTTTATCTTGGTATGTAGCTGCAATATTCGTGCAACATACCCACCTGCCACCTACGACACTACTAATAGTTTACACCGTCATGTCTAATGTGGCGAGGAATACAATTTTCAGATGTTTCCGAAAGAAAAACACATAAATTGCCATTAAGTGACAACCGACACCGTTGTAGTGGACACTGAGTCAAGGGTTGAGAACAAAAGGTGACACGCGTCTCCTGAAGTGTTATAAAAGTTTTTGCAATTTCTTTTATCTTCTTATCCTAATCTATACTAATATTATAAAGAGGTAAAGTTTGCGAAGTTGCAGTGGGTCATTCCCGGCCACCGTGGGCGCGGGCCTACGGACGGCGAGCGTTGGGCGGCTAGCTGTCCGATCAGAACTAGGCCCTGTTCAACGGCGCGTTGTATTCTACGCGCGCCTCAAAGTGATGACAGTATGCCTGCATGAGCAGCATGCATGACGGGGCCCGCTAGGGCCAGCGCCTGCCAAGATTGCGGCATTTGTTCGAAAGAGTCACCGCGGCCCAGGAACGCAAATGGCACTAAGAGGAACACGGATGGGTTTTAGTCAGTAAGAGGAGACTCCCTTTTGCTTCGCCCAGCAGAAGAAGTCATTTGATGATTTCCCACCCATACAAAAGGGGTAATCTCTTGAACTTCTGAAACGATTTTAAAAATTATTTTACCAATAGAAAGCCACGTTAACCAACGAAATTTTACGGGTTAATATGTATATTAACCCGAAAAATACCGCCCATCGAAGTGGGCAGGGGTCAGCTAGTATCTATATAAAATGAATCCGTTACTGACTGAGAGACTGTCAGAAAACGCACAGCCGAAACCACTGGTCGTATAAAGCTGCAGTTTGTCATGGACGTTTCTTGGGGAGTGTAGGGGAGCTCTAAGAGAGAATTTCGCGAAATATTTACTGAAACAAGAAGTAAAGCTTGGGTTTCCTAGGATAGCGGTGCCGTCTTAGAGCGGCCGTAATACAGCGGTGAATGACGGCACTAGAACGTTGTCTATGTAAACAAAATGGCGCGGTTTCCTAGAGAGCGGTAACTGACACTGTAACGTCAAAAAGCTGTGCCGCCATTTGCATGACAACCGCTCTAAGACGGCACCGCTATCCTAGGAAACCAAAGCTTAACGGGATATGCGCGTCGGAAGGAGGTCGCAGGCAAAAGATAATATTAAACAAAACAATTGCCTTGCAACACGCACGTCATGGATATTATTAATAGAGATCATATAGCCGCAAAAGCCGTCAAATAAAAGTACATTGACACCGCTGAACCAATAGGGAACATGCATGTGATTTTTTTGATTTGCAAAATGAAATATTTATGAGCTGTAGCAAACAATCACGAAATATTTTTTTTAAATCCCTTCATCACCGATAAAGTTATAAAACTTCAAATACCACAATTAGAAAGAGAAGTCAGATATGGACTTTGACGTCAAAGTCCATGACGTCTATAACAGGCAGAAAACAGAAAACAGCGTTTTCGTGAGAGGGATAGATAATATTTGTTTAAAATAATTAGATCTCCTTTGTTTTTCGAGTAATTTTGATTCCATTTTCACCGTTAATAGGTATTTTATTTTTGTATATGTATAGATAAACTGTGTAGAGAATAAATATTAGTCTCATGCATATTCCCTGTTATGGTGAATTTTGAGATAGATTGTATCTAAGGACTTAAGACTTAACGATTTACGTTCCTTTGATAATTTTCAAGTATCGTGCAGGTGAATCCGCTGACATGAAGCTAGTTTTTAAATATGTTAATTAAGTAGTTATAACATCTGGCTTCAAAAAACCACACGCTTCTTTTTGCCGAGATAAAAATTATAAGCAAAAAAGAAGATGATGAATGACAATACTTAGACAATAATTTAATAAAATTCACTAGCTCGACATAGACAGATCACCAAACACTTACATAATAAATTTGAATAACAAAAACTTATTACAACATGTAGCTACCAGTAAGTACTAAAAAGTTTTCCGTCATTAGAACAACTATTAGAAAAAACATCTTCAACATTGAAACGACTTTAAACAAAATCGCATAAAAGCAGTTCATTGAACGAGCAAAAATATAAACTGCACTAAAATATCATATCACTTTAACGAGCTCTTGAAAAACGCTGATAAATTATTTCATAAAATGCATAGCGTAAAAAACGTCCTCCCGACGAAATGTCATCGTGTTCCCGTGAAAACGGAGGTCATGACATACAGACACGAAAAACATTATACATAGTAATAAACATTGCGATCATACGCAATGTGGGCGACTATAAACTCGTTTGCTAAACGCAACTGATTGGGATAGTATGCAGAATAAGGATTCCTGTGGACTATGCGACCGTGCAATGTTTTCCGACACATATTACTTGCGATTTTCTTTAAAACGTTTGATCATGACTTCGCTATTCAGCTGATTTTTAAAATATTCAGCTGTTTATGTACTCCTCAATTTCCATGAAAAAAAAAGGGTGTCCAGTTACTAGGTGCCACCGAAAATTAATTTGGCACAAAAATAATATTCATCAGTCAAAACAGCACAAAATTCAAACGCCTATGACGCCAAAAACAATTAAAACGGGCCGTCATTGTAGCATCCAATTTTACGCACCCAAAAATACCTGACATAACTAAAGCTCCATCATTACGTAGTTCAGTAACCCCACAATAGTGACAGCAATCACGAGACTCCTGTCAAAATTCCATCACGCGGAAAAAAAACCCGACGGAAAATCGTCCCGTTCGTGCCAGATCTTACGTTGAAAAATGGTCGTTGGCTAACAGCCAAGAGCTTGATATTGTGCATACGGTAAAGCACTGTTGATTCATAAGGAGAGTTATTTCATGTTTTTAAACTCGTCACGGTATTGGGAATCACGAGGTTCCCAATCCCAATACTGTGGTTCGTGCATGTTGTGGCCGATATTACGTCACATCAAACACGGAGAGAATTTGGTAAATAAACTCGTATGATTGATAGGTATTTTCGCCGAAGAATGGCCGCTGTGACGCTCGTGTTCGATTGAGTTTTTAATGTAAAGAAACATAGCTTTGATCTGGTTTTGATGTCTGTCGTTATATAAGAATAGTTTGTGAATAAGATTCTGAGGAATTCGATGCCTATGTCTGCTTTGGAAGACGAATTAAAACAAACTTGAGCGATTTTGTGACGCCAAACAGGCTGGTAAAAGTTTGTCAACGAATTATTTATTTATATTTGGGCAGAGAGAGACCAGGATTAATATGTAAATAATAAAACCATATATGAATAAACAGGTGCATGATGAATTCTTTATTTATTTGGTTCTAATATTTACATAACTAAATTTACCACGATTTATAGCCCCCGCATCTCCATATTTATATTTATTTTAGTGGTCATCTGAGAGATTCTGTGTCTGTCTCCGAACGCTTACAACCCTAATCTTTTCAAAGTTAGAGTGAAGAAGGAGTGAACAGGCTACTTCTGGGTAAGCTCGCTCCATCGTAAACTTGTCTCATCATCTCTGACCTAGACTAGTCAAGAGCAAACACATCTCGAAAAAAAATATGATAATGAGCAAGTCAATGACAGATGTCTTATTGTCTCTTTAAATGTTAAGACAGCAAGACAGAACATCAGAACCGTTTAAAGAATTCGAGAGCTAATCAATCCAGGCATATCTTCGACGAAACAATGCCTAACCACGTTTAGTTTCCACCTGTTGAGCACTTGTAAACCTTGGCCCATTCCATTGATGTCGGCCGGCTACTCGGCCAAGCTATTCTTAGGGTATGGCGTAAGCTGGATTCCTTGTGGCGCCAATGCCTGTTTCAAGTGACACGCACAGAAATATATTGGGCTTCTGTTTTGGAAATATTTGTTCTGCAGTGCTGATTCAAATTGCTTGTGTTTTATTTTAAGGACTATGCATGGATTGATTGTATGAGTTAGAAAAAGAAACGTATCATCTTTTCCCATACATACTTCTTTACAAGCCGCCATTTGTAAATAGAAATGTACTGACCAAAGAGGACAAGCTGTAACAACAGGAAATAAATTGGATTTAAATTAAATGACATTAAATAATCATAATAAACGTTTAATATATTGGAGATAACAATAGATCAAGATGAAAGATAACGATAAAAATAAAAATAATGTTGAAACTTTTCAGCGGAGCAGCCAATAGGCTAGATTCCATCATCCACAAATTACAAAACTATTTAGTCCGTCAGTTAGAGTATTAAAAAATAATGGACACGTATTTTTTGTTTTTGTAAATCAATGAATATTGACAAAGATAAAACGCATCAAAACTCGGGAGTGGGGGCTCGTGACGTCACGACTCACTAAAAATTATGCAAAGATGTGACGTATTGAGAATTTTAAAAGCGTCGTAACTACGTCAATTTTGGTTCCCGTAATAAAAGAAAAAACACGGGTCAAATATTTTTTGATAATCTAACTGACGGACTAATTAGATATTTTCAGGACACAAGCCCATTCCGTTACACACATCAATGGCAGCCACTTTTATTTTGTAAATTTAACAACATTCAATTCATATGAAAATCTGCCGAAAGACGTCCACTGCTGGGCATAGGCCTCGCCCAAGTGTCGCTACAACAACGCATCTCGCATCCATAGGCTACCCGCGACCCTACCAGGTCATCCGTCCACCTTGTGGGAGGCCTTCCAACGCTGCGTCATCCGATACCTACACGGTCGCCACTCCAGAAATTTTCGGCCCCATCGACCAATTTGCCCTGCCCTTTGCCACTTCAGTTTGGCGATCCTTCGGGTATGTCGGTAAGCTTGGTTGCCTAGCGGATATCATTATTCCTGATTCGATCATGCAAGGAAACTCCAAGTATTGCCCTCGCCGTTGCCCTTTGGGTGACTTTAAGCCTTCTTTCTGGTCGAAAACGCAGACGTGGAAGCAATGGGTCCTTCGTTTTCGTAAACATTTTCGCAGAAAGCGAGTTACACAATTGTGGGGCTCATAATACAGAATTACTTCCCTCTACTTGCCTCTAAAAAACCGCTTCCAGGTAACAAAAACCCAGAACCAAATTAAAACGACTAGAATAATTAGCCGTGCTAATAACGTACAAAGAGCTACCAGAAACTTCAAACAGCACTCCATAATACCTTCTAATTGGTAGCTACGGTCTCAAGCACCATCTTAACACTCAATACCTTCCGCTGAAATGAATTCTTAATAGACAAGGAGATACTTCTCGAGATATTAACATGTTTTGAAATTGGAAATGCGAAGTGCAGAGAGGTTGCTGATAATTTTATAGCTGTGAAGCTAAATAATTATATAAAAGAAGCGGTGTCTATTATCAAGCAACACGCTCAAGACCACCCTTTGTCTTGAGCGTGTTTTCTCAAATAGAATATAACAGAGATAATGCAAATCTTGCAAGTTATTTTTTTGAAAAATGAAAATGGGAAAGAATTATTTAAGTGATTTTTTCCATTGAAAATTAACTTCAATGAAAAGAATTAATTTTTGCCTTGAAAAACTTCGACGTTGGTAGAGAAACATCGTAAAGCAGAAATTGACCACTCATCGGGGGATTCACGACCCTCAGCAATGAGGATACGACGCGAGGAGAAGGGCCACAAAAACTAACTTTAACCGAAATAATTAAGTATGTACCCATCTGTCTGACCCGTAGAACAACGGCAAGTATTACCTCACAATCCCTTGATTTTGCAAGGATATTTCTATGTAATCCATTGTTTGATGTAATTAAAAACTCGTCTACTCGAGAGCGAAAACAGCGCAAGTAATTTTGTTGAATAGACAAAAAAGAAAGCAGTGCCATTGATTACCCCTCCGATTTTGAAACCCCAGGAGAGTACAACTGTATTTCCACAAACCTCGGACATACCAGAACAGACAATAGAAAATCTTTTCTGCGGGCGAAGGAGCAGAGCACAGCCAATCCACTCGATTAAATTCGCGTATACTCACAAATTACGCAAGAACACCTCGATATCTTGATACGAGAACATAAGATAAACACGATACATATTTGCGATTAAACGCAAATAAATACCTACACGTCTTGCAAGACAAAGGATTAGATAGATACAGTTGTAACCGCCCACGCCTAGAATAAAGCGCATAACATGTTGTTTCTTTTGGATTGGATAGTTTGTTGAACATTGTTTTTTTTTTTTTGTAATCTGTATTTCAGACTTGTGATTCGCATTTTTACGGTCATCACATTTTTCGGGTTCTCCCCGTTTTCGTTTGATTCGACACACTGAACTCTTCCAAGCTCCTCTTTTTAAGGTGAATTTCACTGATGACACAGTCCGTAAAATAAAAATGTACACTACCTCTGCTAATAATAATAAATAAATACCCGCTATGGTTTTACGCATCTTGTTATACAGTGAAATTGATTGTGAGGTAATATAATTTAGCAGAAATTAGGGAAATCCAACAGATGACTTCTTCCGCTCTGGGCGGAGCGGAGGGACTCAGACTTACCAACAAAAACCTTTCCGTGTTCCTCCTAATGACATTTGCACTCCAAGGCTGCGATGACTCCGGGGCCACGGTAAAGAAATTTGGTACGTAAAATGATCCGATTGCAGAAATCCTTCACGAACAGAAAGATAAACTATTTCAGATTGTCATAAGACATGATCTATGGGATAATTGACGTTCACACGGACGAAATCAGCGGCAGACGATCTTTAAGAGAATTCAGTCAAAATTCCGCCCATCCATAAACCGATATCGAAACGGCTTGTAATCACAAATTGAATACCGAAACTCAACACAGGTTGTTTCGACAGCAACTGATTATGTTTACGCTAACTCAGTATGAGGTAAGCAGGGCTTCAAGTGTCGACAGCGACTTGACTAACACGTGTAAACGGTACAATGGATGTTTCAGTTCATTGACGGATGTACGGAAATCCAATTATTTTTTCTAGCAAGTGGTGATGGTCTTTGATCTGATTTTGATTATTTATTTCATTACAACTGCTCTCAAAACGGTGAAGGAAGTTATCGTGACGAAATGTGGCTACGGCATGTCCTTAATCCTCAAATGACAACAGAATTGATTGTCAGACTCTTACTGACTAAAGCCATCCGTGTTCCTCCTAAAGCCCTTTGCGTTCCAGGGCCACAGTGACTCCTTCAAAGAAATTCCGCAACATGTCCTAGACTTCTAGAAGCAGAAATTCGAAAACGTACGTGGACCAACCCGTACTGGGCCCTCGTGGAATGCGACCCTTTCCCTTTCAAAGAAAAGACCTGTATCCCAGCTATGGGAACTGTATCTTATAGGTTATTTAATAGTATTAGTAATGCTTTAGCTGTTCTATTTATTGAGTAAACCCACAAGTTACTTTAGTAGTAAATTTAGGGTCCTACTGATATACGAAAATGAAAATCTCGTAAGGATATACTTGAAATTAGGAACCGAAGAATGTCAATCCCAAAGAGGAAAATGGTGTTCAAGACAATATAGCCATGAGATAATCCCAAACAGATTTTATTTTCAGCTTCATAAGAATAACTCACACTGAGCGATCGGTATTCAACGTGCAAAACCATCATAAATATTCAGAGTTCAGTAACCTTTTGCCTTCAACATCATATTTTTCTCATTCTATGACTAACAGCAGGAAGATAAACTATAAATTACTTTTTGTACAGTACCAATACACATAAAACATTGCAACTAAAATATACAAATCATAAAATAAAAGTGTAACTACATTATCTCTTGTAAAATAGAAATTACATACATTCTTTATTCCGCATAACTAGATGTTTACGAAACGATCAAATGCAAGTGAAAAACTAATTCATCTTTCACAAAACGTGGGTATTTGAAAAAAGAGAGATATAATTGCGACGCCTGCGCGTAAGATTCAAAAGTTTAATTCATCAATGAGAATGTTTATTTTGGCTCGGGCAGCTGACCTTGACGGACGCATCTAACGCTCTCCATTCATAAGATCTGTTTTGTATCTATCAGTGGATGCATGTATTATTTATACTAGCTTCTGCACGCGGGTTTAGGTACGTGGAATTTGGGTAACGACGTCATTCCGAAATAGCTGATTATGAATTTTGGTTATAAATACGACTGGAAATGTTGAAGAAGTCAAAACTTTCCATTGTTTTCATAGAAGCAATTCAAATGAAACTTAGATATTATTTTAGCTATCACAACGTTAACCAATATCGTTTTTAACTGTGCTGTTCCATAGGTGTTTCTTTTGGGCGGAAAACTATAACGTCATAAACACAGAACAATATACCTAAAAAATACATACTTAACTCAAAATTCTTGCTTTTGCTTTACTGCATGCATATTTTATCCACTCGACTTCACATAGTTCACATACATAGTTTAGTAAACGATGATGTAAGCCAGTATTGGAAAGCCTAAGTACCTGATGTTTGGTCGACACAATATAATGGACCGTTGGTATTATAATTTTAAACCTCTGTTATGACTGCGACATTGTCTTTCGCAGAATTATGTATTGCGTTTCACATTTAGTCTTCATGAGAATTCTGATATTGCCTGTTCATAGGGGGAACGTTGTATAGTTTCAGGTTAATTTTGCTGTTATTGAGTACGCAGAATTCAGGAGCTTGTAAAGTAAGTAGTAATTTTATGTTGAGGTGGCTTCTCTCTCTCTCTTACAATTTGATAAAATTAATGCGCGTATCCCTGCACATATAACCCCTCAATTATCTAGGCATTGATGGAATGCCTAGTGGTGGCCAAGGCTTGTATAGTACTTTTCTCAAATAATGCGCGGAAATTGAAATACAATTATTGTTAAGAACTTTTCAAAATCAATGACGAACAACCAACATATTCCCCGAGTAAAACTGTTCATATTTTTAACCGACTTCCCAAAAAGGAGGAGGTTATCAATTCGGTTGTATGTTTTTTTTTATTTTTATGTTTGTTACCTCATAACTCCGACAATTATGAACCGATTTGAAAAATTCTTGTTTTATCTGAAAGGATATACTTGCAGATTGGTCCCATTTAAATCATATCAAAATCGGTTACGAACTTTGGATTTTAAATCGAAATTCCTGGAATTTGACTATTTAGATGATTCTTTGATAATAGAAATTGCGTATTTTGCTTTTCTGCGATTTTGCAGTGGTGTTGTTAGGTGTGGGACACCACTAAAAAGTGAAAAATAAAAAACTTTTTACAAAAAAATACAACCGACTTCCAAAAAAAAAAACACTACAAAGTAAAAAATAACTTTAATTTCGGAAGTCGGTGTCAAAATACGAAGAAAGTAACAAAAACACCTAGAAGCTAGTTTTTTTTTTTTGGAAGTCGGTTGTATTTTTTTGTAAAAAGTTTTAATAAACCGTTTTCTATTTGCTAGTCAGTTCGAAATTTATATAAAACCTTTGATAACTTACCTCCTTATTTGCCATGTTTCGGAATAAAAGATCGTTCCATTTAGTTGCCATGTTTCAGAATAAAAGATCGTTCCATTTTTAAATTACACGACAGATATGAGTTTACTATGTAATGTATTCGGTCGCAAAACGCGGCAGATATGGATTTTCATACAACTTTTGCCAGCCGCTGCTTGGCCAGTACCTACAGCAATTTGGATTTATCTCGAAGAAGATTATCAAAATAATGTTTAAATTTCCAAGCATGTTTGAGAAAAGTCAGTTTTTACGGACCCGTTACCACTTCCATAAATCTATCTAGATACGAACAACATGGTTTTAACCAGCCATAGATATCCAGCCTTTTTGTATGGGAAATCATCAACTGACTGAGGAACGGGAGGAAGTGTCAGACTACTGACTAAAACCTACCCGTGATCCTTCAAATGCCCTTTCAGCACACTCGCGGTCGCGGTCACTCTTTCAAACAATTCCGCAAAAAGGTATCCAACAATAAGCAGCCTAATGTCATACTGTCCGCAAATAAACTCTTTGTCTTTTCTTTCTTTCTAATGGCTAGGAAGCAGCGGTTAGGTAGCAGCCTAATGGCTAGTTTACACAGTGCGAGCTAGCATCCGAGTCAGCCTGCCGAGTAGCTACAGTGCAGTAACTCGCATCGTATGGACGTGTGTTACGTGTTACTACCACGTGGCAGTTAGTTAAGTAACTTCAGCATTTTTGTTTTCACTGCCTGTTCGCCTTACAGTACCTAACTCCGTATTGTTCGGACGAATTTGGCAGTAGCTCATCAGCCTCAGCCAGGAAGTTGAGAGTGGAACCTGTATTTATTGGATGCTGCGCCTCTCACGAGACTGGACAGCTACTATGACCGTGTAAACAGCTAAGGCGCGAGCGACTGGAGTACGAGTAGGCAATCCGCGTATCTGTCTACCGTCTAGTCAGCAGCTCGCACTGTGTAAACTATCCATAATAAATAGCCCAGAGCATCCTAATTCCGTCCATGAAACATTACCTACCTGTGTATCCAAATCCGACCCAATTCCTGAACAAACTCCTGTTATAAATGCCCCAAATACCGGCACAAGAGATTGATAACCTATTCTGGCACGGACTAGAATAGTTCAGTGAGACTCGTCTAGACTCCTGAAAAACCTGCCACAGTTGGGTCGAAACTATTCTTGTTGGCACTTCGGTATATTGCAATCGAGGACTGTCTAAATGGGAGCTATTTTTAAATTGCTCTCTCAAGAATTCTAGTGGAGATGTTCAAGTTTTAGGCTTTATCGGTTTTAGGTCAGACTTGTTAATCGACAGACTAACTGGGGACAAAAAAAATATTTTCTTTTCATTGTGAGACGAAGAAACTCCTGTTTGTTGCGATAGAAGACCATGTACCATCTAGCGACCTTAGTCAAGAAAGGTATGTGGTGTTCAAATCAAAACATTCTGATTCATCATCATATCTTTCCTGCGGGTCTAAAAAGTCTGCTTTAGCAGAATCAGAAAGCACATCACACTAACCACCACTGTAAAATTTTCCAAATCAACCTTGAACCTAATGCGTTAGCGATAAAGATGAAAATGAAAGTGGACAGATTGTTGTGTGATTTAGGTATATTACGATTCTAATACGATTCTACTAAAGGCCTTTTTACAAACAAGAGCAGGGGGGCCTGCTCTTGTTCCACATTATTTGGGTTCCGCGAAACACGTTTCTTCTTCCATTCTTTCAAATCAATACATCCATGTTTTCTTTGTCCAATACAACGTGTAACGTAAACGCAATACCCCTTAAGGGGTTGTACCTACTTATATTCTAGTTACATCAAATTAATGAGCACACATACCAGACACCTATCTTCAAACTTCCTAGCACTTTCTTATAAGATAATGCGGCGAAATCAATATGGCTGATCTCCCAAGTTATAACTGACGGTAAAGAGCAGTTTAAGAGACAGCGTGGGAATATTGCCATGAAATCTTGAGTTCTATACATAATATCCGTATTATACGATTTCCTACACTCGTTTACATAAGACTGCTTTAATTAGTTCCTTTCCCGGTGTTTTCTATAATAGTAATACTTTGTTTTAGTTATTGGTTTGTAATGTTTCCTTTCGTCTAGATTAACATTATTTTGATTTAGTTATTGAAGTGAGGGCGAAGTGTTAAAATAATAATGATTGCATGAACTTCTCTTGACTGTACTTCCCTGTCAATAAGAGTAAGGGGATCAGACCGGAATTATAAAGTTTGTAGTGGATCACACGGGAATTAAAACATAATGATATCCTGCTGCAGAGGATCAGATCAGACGATCCGACTGGAATAACCTAAAAAGAGCGAGTACCAGCATGTGTTAGCACGCCACTAGCGAGCACACACCTTGGTTCCGTCTCTGAATAATCAGTTTCTTCAGAGAACTGTCGAAACTCTACACGGCTTCAAAATTAAATAGCACCAAGGAAACAAGTAAAGCCAGAAACAAAATCTAGTGCAGAACAAAACAGAGCGTGTACCAGCACGTGTTAGCACGCCTCTAGCAAGATCATACCGTGGTTCCGTACGTGGATACGTATCAGCCCGTTCCGGGAAACTGTTGAAACTCTACACCGCATCCAAATTAAAGGAAAACGTAATAAGAGCAAGAAATGATTTGAGAAAATTGGCTTTTCAGTGTAGTGGGACAGTTCGAAGAATCAGAGTGCTGTTATATAGTGAGAATATTTATAAGACTGGTTACTTGGAAAACTATTACATAGACAATAGGCATCGTATCAATCACAAAATGAAAGTATACTCACGAAGAAAATGCGTTTCAATACATAAATATTTGACTTTTGATCATTATGAAGGAATGCGTTAGTTATTTTTTGTGTCACCTGTTATGCCAATTACTGCACTTCATGCTGGCGCAACGCTGCATCATAAATATTACAGCCGTAAGACGTCCACTGCCACCCACACACATGCCTCGTGGGGGCCGACTCACCCGCGTCCGTGGGAGAATACCCTTCAGCGAATCCCTACACGTGGTCCCCGGGTGGTGCACTAACACTAAACAGTGACACTAACCGCCTCCGTGGTCTAGTGGTTATACCACCTGATTCAGACACACAGGCCCCGGGTTAGATTCCCAGCAATTTTTTTGCTCGGTTTGGTTGGTGCTAGGACTTGTTTTAAGTCCGCCTGGCAAGCTACCACCATCTTGTCTAAGTCTGTCGCCATAACTACAATGTTAACAGCATTGTTGTGTTCCAGCAGTTAGAGGTATAATAACCAGTTCCTCTGTGTTAGAGGATTCCGGGTAAAGCTCGCTTCCATCTTCGGCCCAATCATCTTGACTTTCCATCAGGTGTGATTTGGGCCAAGGGTTTCCCCGTATAATATAAAAAAAAAATTAAAAACTTTTTACAAAAAAATACAACCGACTTCCAAAAAAAAAAAACACTACAAAGTAATAAATATACGAAGAAACTAACAAAAACACCGACTTCCGAAATTAAAGTAATTTTTTACTTTTTAGTGTTTTTTTTTTTTGGAAGTCGGTTGTATTTTTTAGAAAAAAAGTTTTTTATTTTTCACTTTTTAGTGGTACCTACCCCACACCTAACGACACCACTGCAAAATCGCAAAATACGCAATTTCGATTAAGTACTTGGATGACATAAAACTATCATCCAAGTAGACGAATTGCTATTTCGATTTAAAATCCAAAGTTCGTAACCGATTTTCATAAAATTTAAATGGGACCAATCTGAAAGTATATCCTTTCAGATAAAACAAGAATTCAACTCAATTCAAATTCAACAAACCGGTTCATAATTGTCGGAGTTATGAGGTAACAAACGTGACAAAAAAAAAACATACAACCGAATCGATAACCTCCTCCTTTTTGGGAAGTCGGTTAAAAATGCCTCCCCAAGGGTTGCCATGTTGACCGTTCCTGTGCGTCTCGCATCCAGACGATTCCCGCGCCCTGCGTCAGGTCATTCTTCCGCCTTGTGGCACACTTTTCTTCCAACACTTCGTCTCCCAGTATGAGCCGTGCAACTTCGCAGTTTCATGGTCTATCTTATAATATGTCACTGAAAAATTGAAAACGCCGTAAGATTGTAAATATAATTATAATCTAAATCTGACACCGGTCTTGCCAAGGAGTACCGTGTTACCAAGTTAATGGGTTGTGGATGTCTGGTCGGCAGCCGCTCCACGTAAAATACTGGTATTCAGTTGAACTCGGTTTGACTGGAAGCCGACCCCAATTTAGTTTAGGCAAAAGGCTAGGCAGATTATGATCGAGAAATTATAATCTAATAAAGATTTATTACAATATGGAATTTGCAATTTTCGGGTGACATATTATGAGAAATCATAATCCTTAACTCTTTTTGCGTTTTGAAAACTTACCTGAAACAAAAAGAAATTGAACATTAATAACAAGAATAAATTAAACTTATAAAAGTTACACCCAAATTACCGGCCGGCCTCACCAAAACAAACGTTTAATCGATAAAAATAAACCACGGATTCTTATTTAAACCAATTCAAATGTACAGACAGTCGGGCAGACGCGAAACTTTATAGCATTCTCCCAAAAATAAACGGTTTTCTTGATAGCTACAATATCTATTTGTAAGTGCAAACAAATTACAATCAACTTTATTGTGGCGAAGATATAAAAAGTGTTAGAAAAGATATCTATTTAGTTTTACATACAATCAAGAAAAAAGATTCTTCAGGTTCTTCGTTTATATTCGGTGGAAAGTGCATCGCAACTTGTGTGAGTTAGTGTACTTCAGGGATCGATGACCTGCTTGTTATTTTGTATGAGAGTTTAAAGGTGAATAGAATTTGTTAGTAATGCCAGTTTAGAGTTTAAAAATAGTCTGGAATTAAGTATTGTAAAGCAGGATTAGGAAATAAGGGTAATTGAGCCATTCCGACCGTTTATTGGCCACAAAAGGGCTATAATTGAAGCCAGTGTACAGAAGGAGCTTTATCTAGCAAAGATGTCTTGATTGGCGCTTAGCTCCGTGGCTTAGCCTTCTGTGCTAAGCCACTTTGAGTTGAGTTCATGATCTCATTTCTTCTACTCATCGTTGTTAGATATAGCCAAAGGTCAGCTCGCCTTCTACGCTATAATATAAGTAGGTAGAAATTCTCCTCACGATATTTGAAAAGTTGATACTATTTTAAGTGGTGTCTTGAAGTCCGTCATATTTATTCTTCCGATACATATTTGTATATTGCCTATGGTAAATCAGCCCTAATCTAACTAAGTTAGCCATTTATGTCCGACTACAAGTCAAAGACCTTCCCTCTCTCTTTTTTGCACTTAATGCTGTTTTCTGTCAGTGCAGTCCGTTCAGTAGGAGTCGAGTTCATCTTAAGTTCACATTTCTAAGCAAGTCTAAAACGTGATTTACGCAGAAATAAAGGGCCGAAAACGCATTTTCTGATCACATTTTTAAATTCACAATTAAACTTTGTTATTAAATTAACATCACCATAACACCAAAAACCCAATGAAATTCCACTGCATTAATTTGTGTGGAACTTCGGGAGTATTTCTTCAAATCAATCACGAGTATAAAACGCAATCAATTCGAATTATTTCAGTGCACTGAACGAGTGAACATAAACTTGTTGCTTGAAAACCACTTGATAGGGGATTTACATTAATCGGGAGTTAAATTAACTGTGTTAAATATTTAAAACCTATATGTTTTACTAGCTGACCCGTGCAACGTCGTCTGCTTTACATTTTTCATTACTGCTCCGCTCCTATTCTTCTTAGCGTGATGATATATAGCCTATAGCCTTCCTCGATAAATGAGCTAAGATCTAACACTGAAAGAATTTTTCAAATCGGACCAGTAGTTCCTGAGATTAGCGCGTTCAACCAAACAAACAAACAAACTCTTCTGCTTTATAATATTAGTATAGATAAGCTTTTTTTTACCCGCGACTTCGTACGTGCATATCCCAGTTTTTCACGTTCCCGAAGGAATTTCTAGGAATCCCCTCTTGCACTTCCCAACCTACATACCAAATATTTGCGTCTACGACCATTAGTTTCGTTTGTACGTTGTCAGTCACTCAGTAACGGAAGAAAAGTTAAGATGTGTGGCTAATGACATTGGTATAGTTAAAAATAACTAACAGGCAATTAATTTGTCGAGTATGCCAGAATAATTTACACCAGCGGTTTCTGCAACCCTGATCAAGTTTATATTGACAATATGTGACCCGTGCAACGTCGTCTGCGTTACATTTTTCATGATTGCTCCGCTCCTTTTGGTCTTAGCGTGATGATATATAGCCTATAGCCTTCCTCGATAAATGGGCTATCTAACACTGAAATAATTTTTTAAATCGGACCATTAGTTCCTGAGATTAGCGAGTTCAACCAAACAAACAATCAAACAAACAAACTCCTCTGCTTTATACCAAATAGTATAGATATCTCACTAGATTTTATGAATCTTATATTTATAAAAGCGAAAGTCAGTCACTCTCTCATTCATTCATTCATTCATTCGCTGCCTAACCACAAAATCTCGAAAACAACTGGATCTATGAAGATGAAATTTAACAAGAAGGTCAATTATTGAGTAGGTGACGAGAGCTAAGAAAGGATTGTAGGAAATTCCCTCCAAAAAGGTGTTTAATGGAGAGTGAAAGTTAGTATGAAACTGTCGTTTCTTGAAGTAGAAGTATCAAAATTATATGGAGTATTAAATTGCGGATGAAGATGAGTGGCCGTGGGTGGAGTCTCTTGCACGTTCTTCTCCATAGACACGTTCTCTCTTCTCGGCGTTGGAACGTGCAAATAGCTTCTGACTGCCCCACGTTGACCATTCAAAAGTGCATGTAAATGGTTTACTTGAAATAAATGCTTTGACTTAGATAAACATGCGTTATACAATGATGAAACGTTAAAAGGAACTCTAAACTACGCATGATGTACCTACTCAACGCACAAAATGTCGCCACGACCATTACACTTTATTATAAACACGTGGACCACAGCAGTCGTAAAATTATTTAAAGTAGTACACAAATACCTTTTGGACTAAAAGATTCAAGTATTTTTACTAAAATCATTAATAAGACGTTTTATTGCAAACCCATGTTAAAGAACTTGTCAACAAGAATTTTATGTTGTATACTAGCGAATTGTCCTGGCTTTGCTCAAACGATTACACACATAGAAATATAAAAAAGAAAAACAGTTGTTTATTATATATATGTCGTGGCTAAAGAAATCATTTAATAATTAGTTGCTGATTTGAGTATTGTAGTAGTGGTAAACGCCGTGACGTCAGTTGACAGTTGTAATTGTCTCGAGCCAAAGTGCCCCGGCAAAGTCCCCACTCTCCAATTTATACGTCTCTGTCCACGTGCCGCCATTACAACTGTCAACTGACGTCACGGCGTTTACCACTACCCACTACTACAATACTCAAATCAGCAACTAATTATTAAATGATTTCTTTATCCACGACATATATGATAAGTTGATTACACTCTTATTTACTATACTATAATAATAATCAGAAGAAGATTCAACAGAAGACCGTTAAAGCTTCTCAAGAACGGTTATTATAAAATGAAGATCTGTCACTCATACAAAGAAACAGTTCACACATTCAGATTCTGAAATTAAGCATATTTCTAAATGAAGTAGTTACAAAAATAGGCCGGAGAATGTACGAAACTTAGTGGCAGTGGCCAGGACACGTTGCTTGCAAAACAAAAAGTCGATGCGGTCGAAAAGTTCTTGAGTGGCCACTGCCACTAAGTTTCGTACATTCTCCGGCCTATTTTTGTAACTACTTCATTTCCAGATTTCAAGACCGCGTACCAGAAGAGGCAGCTGTGGAGGGCTTCCCAGAAGGTGGACAGAAAACCTGGGGAATCAGCTGCAAAGATGACGCAAAAGACCGTTCGATATGGCGGCACTAGGAGGAGGCCTATATCCAGCAACGGACGTCTGGGGGAAATAATGAAAAAGAAGAAAGAAGCATTCATTGCATCTCTTACTCACTGGGTTTTGGGAATTTCAAACTATCTATTGTCCCAAGTTTCTTCACGATCTTTTCCTTGAACGTGAGTCAGTAGCCTAACATAGTATGCCAAATGACATTTCAATGCATTCCTTGTTTGTTACCAACTGCGATTAAAATAAACACTAGGTCGAAAAGATCATCATCCAACTCACGCTGGAAAAGGCCAACATCTAACTCTGCATTTTTATACAATAAGCTCATCAAAGAAGTTAGAAAAAGAGCAATGGACCAACAACATCCAACCGAAAATCATCAAACAAAATCATTACAATATCTCAAACATTTTATTAGCACAAGGAACCTTTTTAGTGTCGAATAGCTTTTTATTTTTACTTAGGTGACATCAGTTGTCGATATGAATATTTTATTTCCTTTTGAGGAAGCTTGTCGTCCGTGATTTTTTGAATTAGAATTGGATTGAGTCGTGTCGCCTTTTATAGGCATTTGATCTTTAAGTTCCAACCAGATCTTGTCGTTTAAGTTCAATTGGACCATTTTTGTCACTCAGGCTTGATTTGTCTGTCTACAAGCCCAATAGGTTTTCCTTTCAGACAAAATAATGAAACGAAACTAAATATTGTCATTGACCAAATAACATGATCTTAGGTGCTGCGTCAAAGATTTTCAAATTTTAGGGAATTCTCCAAGCTTTTAATGTTCTTTATCCCCAAAATATCGTTTAATAACCATGAATATCAACTATCAAAGTACAGGACATCAGACACTCCACAGACATCAAAGATTGGACTAAATGTTACACCTGCAATCTAAAACTAGGTGACATAGAGACCCAATGGGGTGACTCTGGGGTTTCACTGATACAAAGTGACAGTAACGCTTATTTCTTCTCTTCTTTTTTTCATTGTATCCCAGAAATATGGTTTCCTGTGACACGAGACCACGGTAGCAAACCCGCAGGAAAACCTGTGACCATTTGCGAATTCATAGTCCATACTCCATACTAATCCATAAGAATAAATGCGAAAGAACTAATTCGTTTGTCAGGTTCCTTTAGATCGTGACTTAAAATAGGACAAAGGATTCTTTTCGTTTTCATTCCGGATAAGATCGACAATTCTACTTATTTTTAAGCAACAACGTTCGTATTTGCATCTCAATCGCAATCTGTCAAAAAGGCACATTTTTGGAAGATTGCGACTGAGATTTAAATGCGTTAATTGCTAAAAAAATATTTGAAAGGGCCCTGTGATAGTTGATAAATAATTTTCGATAATCACGCGTCGTCGAAGCCTCTGCCTCTCTGTTTTTCCCCTTTATTTATCAATTAAACAAAAGAGTACTGGATTATTCGTATTAAATAGCCACCAAAAACCAATAAGGTTTAAACTTTTGCTATTATGGATCTATCAATGTATATAAAAAACCGCTTAGAACAAAATACATACTATCGTTACAACATAAAAATAACACAATTATAAACGTTATTGTTGATAACAATTAAAAACATCGTTAACACATAATTTATAAGTCTTTGATGAGTTGTTACTACAAACATATCTAAATTATCTAACCAATACTTAAATAATATCCTTAAAGCTTTAATTTAATATTGTTATCTGTTATACAATTAATTATTTCTGAGGTTAGACTGTTCTACAATATAACCAGTAGTTCACTCGCCATACTTATTGTTGGCGCGCTGTGTACGAAGCCTATTCTCAGAAATTGCCCGCATGCGTTAAACATAAATATATCTGATAAGGTTTCATTCCTAACCTACCAACACGAACAGACATCCGAAAAATTCATTACATGTGTAAATACGCGTTTCCAATATAATCCCCGAACCTAATCCGACCGAATTACATATTACGCAGGCACAATAAAAAGGGTATTACATGTAATCCGACAATAGATCACAAGTCCATATCAATCTATCGCTAATGGAAAGAGCCGGAATATTGAATATTCGGGATAAAACCTCCCAGCTCGCATGTATGATCGGGTCTGACAGATGAAAGATAAGATTTTTGCGAGAGATCATGTTTGTTTCTCGTATTAGCAGCGGGTAAATATTGTAAATGATCTGTTTGAGGAGTTAGATAACTCCTAAGTTTGGAGGTCAAGGTTATGTAATATGACATGTATACCGCGTGTATCTGAAATCGACGCACAAACGATTTCCATGGGTCCGGGTCATGATTCTGGACACCCTAGGCTTAGAAATTTTCGTCGGCTTTTTTCTCATTTTTTAATTTTTTTCAAGGGTTTTTTTACTTTAGACTGCTCATAATCGTTATTCTGACCTAACCCAATGAGATTTTTAATAAAAAAATGATTAATTAACTACTTTCACTATAAAGAGCAATCTGAATAAAACCACAAATAGATATCAGCTCAGCTGAGCTGATACTTTGTGGCACTCTTGAAAAAAATGAGAAAAGAACCGACGAAAAATTCCAACACTGGGGTGTCCAGAATCATGCCCTGGACCCATGGAAATCGTTTGTGCGTCGATGTCAGATACACGCGGTATACATACATAGTTATCTATTAAAATTATTATAGAAACTACGAAACCATCCCATTTTATTTATTACTAGCTGACCCGCGCAACTTAGCCTGCGTCACCTTTTCCATTACTGCTCCGCTCCTATTTGTCTTAGCGTGATGACATAGCCTTCTTCGATAAATGGGCTATCTAACACTGAAAGAATTTTACAAATCGGTGCAGTAGTTCCTGAGATTAGCGCGTTCAACCAGACAAACAAACTCTTCTGCTTAATATTAGTAAAGATGTAATTAATGGGCTTGCTCTTGACCACAATCACGCCTGATGGAAAGCGATGGATGAAATCTATGATGGAGCGAGCTATTTGCGTCGATCCCTACATACCTACTGCTTCTTTTTGTTACATTAATCGTACATTCATACGTCTGCTAGGTACATTCTGCCGAAAGGTCAATGGAAAACCTTAGGTGAAGTGACTGGCATTCCATTGCCGGCAATCAGGTTTTGCTTTATCGATTTCAGGTCTAAGGTTAACGATATTTTTGGATGCAGTCGCTATTCAGATAACACGAAGTAGTCATTCCCTGTAGCACAGGAAAAATGAAGCAAGGAGGAGTTATGCAAGAGTATGTTATGTGAATATGGATGGACGATGAAGTGTGTTGGTATGTGAATGTGTATATGGACCTTGTATGGTCTGCAATAAAGATTAATAAATTATTGTGCTGAAAAGATTAGCAGATGAGCGAGGCTGATGAATGTTGGGTGCGTTTCGTTGCACGTGGAAGCTTCCAGCGAGGCCAATTATTCGTTGATACGGGTGACATGGAGAATCACAACATGGAAATTTTGTGAAAAAAGGCATAATTCACGTTATGGCCAAGCGATGAGCATGCTTGACATTGGAAAAATACATAAAACCCAGTAAATAATTGAACATTTGGCAGCGTTCAATCGACAAGGCTAGAATACTAAAAGACTTACTAAATTATTATGATAAACTCAATGCTCTCATAGTTTAGTCTAGCCCACTATTTAATCAATAACTAATAGCTTACGTAGAACACATGTAGGCAAGTATAGAGTAATTTTTAGACAGCTAAAAATAACCTGATACAGTTTGGCTACCTGAGTTTCGTGAATACCAAAGGTCGATAATGCCTAGTCTCGTTTTAACGAAATCGATTTGAATATGTACATATTTTAGGAAGAGCATCGAATGAACATAAATGTAGATGGATGGAGAGCGAGAGGAAGGCCAAAGAAAAGATGGATGGATTTTGTGAGGAGCGATATGAAAGAAAAGGGAGTTGGTGATAGTTTGACGGCTGATAGGGCAGAGCGCAAGAAAAAAACGTGTTGCACCGACCCCAAGTAACATGGGATAAGGGTAGGAAGGTGTTATGATCATCACCTTCCTTAGACATTCTTAGACATAAGTCATGCTATGCTGGGGTGCTGCTATGCTATGGGGTTATACGTGCTTCTTAAAGGAAACTAAAGTTTTGAACGGGCAAACATTTTTAAGTCGTCAGTAAAGTACCAAGGCATGGAGACAACAACAGTGTTATGCTTATGAGTGACGGAAGATGTATCCAAGCCGAATGTGCCATTTTTAAGGCATTTTGCCGTGGATTTCATTAGTCGTAGAACGGATGGTCGATGGGGCCGAAAAGTTCTGGAGTGGCGGAAGACGCAACGTTGGAAGGCCGTCCACAAGGTGGACTCATGACGTGGTGAAGGTCGCGGGTAGCCGATGGATGCGAGATGCACAGGACTGGTCGTTGTGGCGACGATTAGGAGAGGCCTATGTCCATCATTGGGCGTCTTTCGGCTGATATGACGATGAAGATGATGAGACTTTCTGCAATAACCTTGCAAAGATGACACAATGGAGATTTCCTTAAAAATACATAATAAAAATAGCAATCCATTAAAAAAGCAACGTTTTATTTATGCGTTTCCTCAAAAAAGACAAAGAAGTAACATCGTTAAATTCATCAAATATACTAGAATTAAGTCATTATGTAAATACGACATTCAAATAGACATTTACTATATCATTTTATGTAAGTTGGTTGTTCTTAAATCTATCATAGAAAACTTATCAGCTTTAAATTTGGCCAAGACATTTCTTTTTTTTTCTAATAGCTTTTTACCTTAATTAAGAAAGGGATGACTTGGTAACGAGATCACTGGTTTATACAACCGCCTTCCAAAAGAGGTTCTCCATTCGGCAGGCATTTTTTTTAATGTATATATATATACACCGCCTACTCCGAGGATTCTGATCAGATTTTGTGATTATTTATTAGTTCGATACTTGTCATTTGGTCATTTAAAATTTAATTTAGTTTGGATCAGTAGTTTTTATTTTATGAGCATTTTTTCTTATTTCAATTTCTGGGTAGACGAAGACGTCGTCTAAGTATCACCACTTATAAGTAAAGATTAATAAACTTTATTACAAAGAAATATAACCGACTTCCAAACAAAACTCTACAAAGTATAAGATAACCTTAATTTCGGAAGTCGGTGTTTTTGGTTTTGTATCGTAGTTTTCCCACTGGCACATCTTGGGTAGTACCTTCAGCACATCTTGGGCAATCCTGGGCCACGAGTAATAAGCCTCTCGACCAGTTTACTTGTCAGTAAACTGGTCGAGAGGCTTATTACTCGTAATCTAAACTTTAACCACATAGTTGACCTATTTTCTGTCGTAACAGTTCCAAAACAAAACTGACTACGAGACTTCCACAACTTATTATTGAATAGCATTTTATTTGTAGTATGTATATGATTTAATCCGAAATAAATCAATTAACGGGTACTTATTTCCGAAGCATGATCATATGCTTGATTACTCCAAAGAAGTTGGAAAAAAGGTTACTGATAAAAACGATTTCTTTAACCAAATTACACATGACACATCTTATGTATTCATTCAATATCGAAAATTCTAGAGAAATACATTAAAATTTAATACTAAAAGCTTCTCTGGTCGCCTACGCGTTACGATTTCGACGTATTTATCAGCGCCGGCGCCACAGAAGCACGTCTAGAGGGGTAAGCAGAACAGTAAGTGTTAGCAATAAAGATTAGGGTTTTGGCAGGTTTCAGTATTTATTGGAAACATGTGATCTTGGCGAGGTTTCAGGGAATACCATTTTAGGAAAGCTGTGAACGATATTACTGTTTTAGAGCTGTGTTAACTATTTTCGCGGTCAAGTTGTACTGTAACTCGTTGTGCCAGATTTATGATTTACGACTACTTATAACCCTATAAGGGTTCCGTTTCTTACGAATGTTCGGAACCCTAAAAACTACTAAGCATCATCATCTGTTCCTAGTCTTTTGGGGTCAGCTTGCAGTCTTAACGGGTGGCTAAAAAGGCCACTTTAGCAGAATCAGAAAACGCATCCCGCTACCCGTCACTGTAAAATTTTCCCAATCAACCTTGAACCTAATGCGTTAGCGACAAAGATGAAAATGAAATTTGTCAGATTGTTGTGTGGTTAATTTTATGGTTCTGATAAAGTGGCCTTTTCAGACCCACTGGATGCAACTCAATCCCAGATCTGCCTCTCGGCCTCCACAACTCCATAACCCAGTGTACAGATACCCCTTGGCAAGACCACCTTAGAACCTCAGTACTCAGAAACCGAAGCTCTGAATGACATTAAGTACCGGTGTATAGTAGACGGCACGAGTCGTGAGCACAAATTAATGCAGCAGGGTGATCTCACCAATGTACGGTAGGCGAACGAAACTTGCAAGCGCAACAAACGATGAGCATTGACTGACGAACCAATTACGTGAAGCGTCAGACCTGCCGTCGTCAAACCGACCAATGGAGATTGTGCTCAAGACTCGTGTTGGTTATTTAACTCCTGACAATGTTTAACAAGATTTTTTCAGTAAGACCCCAAGTGAGATTAAATGACACCCTTTAAGACAAAATACGAGTCTACAAGATTATGATGAGACCACACATTCGCTCAATATGTAAAATAATCGGGTCCTACTGAGATTGAAGGGAGATTACATCTCGTTGAAGCTAGAAAATTATAATATGTAAATATGTTAATGCATGCATGAGGAGGCTTATCTGATAAATAGGTATGTTGTTTCAGTTTTTATAATGAAGGGCGATGCTGAATGGCTGCCGTAAGTCTTATTACTCGCGACTGGAGTTCGCGTGAAATAATGAATACGCATAAGATATATAAACTTTCTACAAGTAGGTACCAGGTACCTATCAAATTTTTTTTTTTTTTTTTTTAGTTCTAATGATAACAAATTTATTTTATATGATAACATTACAATCTTTTAACATAAAAATCATGAAATATACTAATATAACAAAAGACTAAAGTAGAGCGTCAAAATATTCGTCCTCCACGCTGTCAGTTGGTAATGTAGGTACCTAACCAAGAGACTGGCGGCATTGCCACGTTTAATGGCAATGCTTAATCTCTGCCCAAAGTAAGAGCCAGCTCTTGGGTCACGGGAAGTGGGAACATTATTTGTCAGAGAAGTACTTGTAGAACGTTCTATTAGGTTGTAGTACCCGAAAGGTTAAATAAATATAAAAGCGGATCCGACGTGAGAGTCCGACTCGCACTTGGTTTTATTATTATTATTTTCAAGCTTATTTAATTTTAACTTAACGCAGCAACAGCGGTAGTCATACTCTACCAGTCAAACTTTGGGTTAAAAAGAATCGATTTCGCAAAAAATATTGATAAATTGATACAGAAAAGCTTAGTTAAGTGTATCTTCCTCATTAAGATGTCTAGTGAGGCCACAGAGCTTTCTGCGAGCAACGGAACTGACTTTTATGAGAAAATCAGTAATAATCACCTCTATCAATTACAATTGGTGCGGCTTTCAAGTATTTAAATGATTGTTATTTTTTTTAATCAAATAAATTATTTAATTAAATATTTATTATTTTAATTAAGAAAATATAACGAAAAAATGAAATTGAAAATATATTATAACATTCTTTTTAATTCCTTTATGTTTCATAACACATTTATTTGACTGGTTAAAATTTAAGAATAAAAAGGTAAGTCGTCCGTTACTTCGTCAATATTTAATTTGACGAATTAAGGAAAGACTTATTAATAACTAGCTGACACCCACGCAACTTCGTCTGCGTCACATTTTCCATTAATCCTCGGCTCCTTTTAGTCTCAGCGTGATGATAATTATGTACCTATAGCCTTCCTCGATAAATGGGCTATCTAATACTGAAAGAATTTTTCAAATCGGACCAGTAGTTCCTGAGATTACCCCCTACATACAAACTTACAAACAATGTTACCTCTTTATAATATTATTATAGAAATACCTCTGTCAGACAGCAAACAGAGGACACACCTACACAGGTACACGGCAAAAGTTAATTCGAATCCATTAACATTATCACCCATCCATAGTAATATAACACAAAATTTTTACATTACATTTGTATCGTTAAAATGAAAATCCAATCAAACATCCAGGCTAAAAAAACGATCAAATAATATGAAACAATTCATTTTAATCATTAAATTAAATTTTTTCAAGGTCACTGATACTGAACAGTCAACAGGCGTTTCCTGTTCATCTGAAGCTATCACAAATACTAGACAGACTGAAATTTTCAGTGCACGTAATGCCTTGGAACACTGACTGACGGATTGATCTGACTTATCGTTTGAAACTATCTCAACGGGTTGCATATTTTTGTAGGGTGAATTTTGCATTGAGTCGGTTTGGAAAGAGAATTTGGTCTTTAAACGCGTGTATTTTGTGAACGTTGACTAAGGGATTTCTGACAAAAGAAATAAAATTATGTAAAGGTTTATTTACATTTGTACTTTCAAGCTTTGACTCAAATACCATACGGCTTGAAGGACCAAAATAAATGGCAGGCCCTACATATTGTGATAACGGGGGACAACAAACCTGATATAATATTTTTAAACACTCAATTATTATAAAACATTTGTATAGTTATTAGGTACTCGTCTGAGTAATGTACGTTCCAGTAAAAAAGGTGAAGAAAGAAAGATAACTTCAATTTAAAACTATCAAATTATTAAAGCAAATGCGGAGATAACTGCTCTTATTACTTACATGGTGGTTCATAATAAAGAGTAGTATTCAGTAGGTATTCTATTTCGTTTTCTCAGTGTCACGAGAAGTCTGAGCAATGAGACAATAGGCTAGATTCCGTCATCCACAAATTGCAAAACTATTTAGTCCGTCAGTTAGAGTATTGAAAAATAATGGACACGTATTTTTTGTTTTTGTAAATCAATGAATTTTGACAAAGATAAAACGCATCAAAACTCGGGAGTGGGGGCTCGTGACGTCACGACTCGCTAAAAGTTATGCGAAGGTGTGACTATTGAGAATTTTAAAAGCGTCGTAACTTCGTCAATTTTGGTTCCCGTAACAAAAGAAAAAACACGGGTCAAATATTTTTTGATAATCTAACTGACGGACTAATTAGATTTTTTCAGGACACAAGCCCATTTAAAGCTTATAAGATTTACTTATAGGTCCACAACATGAAGACCAGAGTCGTCAGGAAGCAAAGGAATTCAACGATGAAGAAGATCTATAAATTGAGTGACGTAATGGTAACATTAATTTGCCTAGTAGCAAATGAGCTACTATCACACATGATGAAATAGAGCTGTACAGGTTACTCAATACTGGTCGGACAAAATATAATAAGAGTCAACCGACACGAAGAAAAATAATGCCTGATGGTAAGCGATGATGTGGTCAATAATGAAGCAACCTTGCATAGAAGTAATCTATTTACTCTTAATTTAAAGACCCACAGGACATAGCTATCAAGAAACAGCTCTGGCAGGGAACTCCTTTTTTCAGCTGTGCACACATTTAAAGTATTCCCAAAGCGTTTCGTCATGGATGTAACTATAGGCTAGTAATATTGTCGTTGGAAAGATAACCTGGTGAAGGTCCCGAGTAGCCGATAAATGCGAGACGCATAGAACCGAGTGTTGTCGCACATCACAAGTTATTATTGTAGCTTAAATATAAAACAATCTTAAATACAGAACCATTTTCACAGAACATCGCGTGAATATTGACAGGCATACTGTTCAAAAAAATATAAATTGTAACAATTTTCGCTTCAACATTTCCATATAAATCGCGCTCAGTGCATCTCTGATAGTGGTTTGACATGCAATCACTTTTGTTACGCTTTACTTATCTATTACTGGTAAAAATAGACAAAGAGAGTTGGAAATATGGAACCAACGACCTAAGGAAGGCATTGGGGTGGACGACCTTGATATAGAAAGCTGAGAACCAGAATTTTCTAGCAGCGTCATTTTGCTTTAAAACACTGGCAGAAGTGAAAAGTATGTAGGCCGTCTCCTAAATCCTTATTACAGTTGAGCTTAAAGGCATACACAGGCACTTTATCCGGAATCTTCATTTCTTTTGACAATATCCTTAGGGAAATTACCAGTAGCTCAGAAAAAAAAATTAAATCGAAGGAAAGAGACAGGAGGAGGTCCGTTGGATGTGTCAGGCTCATAACCGGTCATTATGGCGAAGCTTGCAGAGGCCTATGTACGTACATAGGCCTGTGTCCTGTACGTACAGGGCACAATGGTCAGGGCATACTGGTCGCAGAACAGATAAAATCGACGCTACAGACCAAGAGCACAGTCAATTGATTTACCAGAACAATTAAATAGTTTACTTTAGTAGCGCAGGAGATTTATTAAAACCCAGCTAGGACAGTTTTACGTACTGGAACCAGGCTACCAGGTCGCTGAAGCAGTCGCATTTTTAACCACTAGACCAAGAGCACAGTCAATTGATTCACCAGAACAATGATATAATTTACTTCAGTAGCGCAGGAGATTTATTAAAACCCAGCTAGGACAGATTTACGTAGGTACTGGAACCAGGCTACCAGGTCGCTGAAGCAGTCGCATTTTTAACTACTAGACCAAGAGCAGAGTCAATAGATTCACCAGAACAATTAAATAATTTACTTCAGTAGCGCAGGAGATTTATTAAAACCCAGCTAGGACAGATTTACGTAGGTACTGGAACCAGGCTACCAGGTCGCTGAAGCAGTCGCATTTTTAACTACTAGACCAAGAGCACAGTCAATAGATTCACCAGAACAATTAAATAATTTACTTCGGTAGCGCAGGAGATTTATTAAAACCCAGCTAGGACAGATTTACGTACTGAAACCAGGCTACGAGAAACTGTCACCAAGTTTATACCCCTCATGTTGTTTTCTGTATTTCATCAAAGTAATAAAACTGCCATCGTATTTCTGCGTACATTTCTCTACCTATTGTATTAAATTTTCAATTAGCACGACTAGGAGTCACTGTTATTTCGGTCTGTGATGGAGCACGCTATGCGTTCTGGCTGTTAAACTTTATTGAGCTATAAACCATGGCCTCAGTTCGACATAGTATCTATACTAATGTCAAATTAATAACAGGTATTTTGTTAAGAGTCTGGTTTGGGAAATTATATGGTGAAAGTTTTAAAGGAAGATCGATAGATAGTTAAGCATGTATTTTTAATACGGATCAAGAGTAATTCATGTTCCAATTTATTTTAGGTAGGTTTATTTTAGCGGGTAGCCGATGGATGCGAGACGCACAGGACGGGTCGTTGTGGTGACGCTTGGAGGAGGGCTATATCCAGCAGTGCACGTCTGTCGGCTGATATGAACATGATGATCATTTCAGTGTTTGCTTTATTCCTTGCCATATAATGGCAACCTGTACTATTCTGTAATAACATTTTCGTGTCTCGACAGTGGAATCCGAGGTAAGTATCAAATTCTTTTAAACGAAAGACCTTTATGTTGTGTGCAACAAAACTCACTTTGTGGGCTTTGTCACTCAGGTGAAGCTCGATATCGAAGTAGTTATTTACAGAATAGACTAGCTGCTCTCTTACCGTGTCATATATTCGTTGTAAGACTGACAATGACGCCATAGTGCGTTGTTTTATTTTAAATATGTTTAGAACAATAATAAGGGAAACGCGATGTCACATCGTTGACGCAGCGTTGCATCTGTCAGGAAGATCCTTTCATCAACATCATCATCATTGACAGTCTGACTTCGCTGCTGAGCATAAATAAGCCTTTCTTATGCAAATCCTCACATTCCTGTACCAGCCTCATGCAGATTCTACCTGCAATGGCATCAATGCCATCTGCTCATCTCGCGGTCGGACCACCCACACCTATTTCAGTCCGCGAACGAGAACTTTTCCTCTAATAAACCAAACCAAAAAAAAAAACATTACAGCGCTAATTCCTAGGATTAGTGTTTTCTTAATAACATTGTGAGTTTTGTTTTTGTGTATGTTTATTATTGATTGTATTTTATTTATTCCTCTCGGTTTGACTTTTCTTTATGTTGCACAAAATGCTGTCTCTGCACCACCCTAAGGTAGATGGGTACAAAATGCCTATGGCATTAAGTCCGCCTTTGTACAGTGTCTTTACTTGTGTAAAAAGTTTTAATAAATAAATAAACATTGAAATATCTTGACAATTTCAAAATGAAACATCAGACATGAGATCCACTTACAATAAACCATTTCATATTAAAACTTTCTTGCTATTAACAGTGGTCAGGAAACAGCCAATTATGCTATAATCGTTGCTTACAGGCATTACATCTGGTATTTCCACCACATCAGTTTAGTAATCTAGTCAGTTTGTGGCAGTGTCTGGTGGGTTTATCAAGGAAGCGGGAAATGTTGTAAGCAGGATTTGATGGGGAATTGTAACGTGAGAATTTTGTTAGAGATGATTGATGATGATGAAATTATTATTGTTAGATAATTTAAAAAAAAACCGGTCAAGTGTAAGTCTGACTCGCACACGAAGGGTACCAAAAACTTTATTTTTTTATAATGTTTATTAAAAAAACACAATCTGTGGAAACTTCCTTTTACGGTTCTTGAGATACCACCCGCTGACAGACAGACCGATGGATGGATGGATGGATGGATGGACGGATGGACGAATGGACAGCGGAGGCTTAGTAATAGGGTTCCGTTGATTACCCTTTGGGTACAGAACCCTAATTATTCACTTTTTCAGGTCACTTGGCGAGAGATCGCACAAGCTAGGGAGGTTTGGAAGGAGAAAATGTCTGCCTAACAGTGTTGCACAATTTAGGGTAATAAAACGAGGTGCTTAGTGCAGTCAGCAAGGAATTGGATATAACATATTTTTTGGAGTAAGATGAATCACATGAAAAAGAAAAAAAAATTAAAACAAATATTAAAATCCTATCTAGAGACGATAGATTTTCTGGGACACTGATTACACAATGTATGTGAGAATCAAAATGATTTCAGTCGTTGTATTTATCAATACACCAACTGAAATACTAAATAATAATTTTATAAATTCTACAGACAGCCGCCAATACGTGAATTATTTATACTCAGGTCGAAACGGAGTACCACTCATAATAATACTTTTACGATTCGTATAAAAATCCTATATCCGGCATAGAAACCAATACGCCAAAAATCTAAACAAAAAAAAACAATATTTTCTTTTATCGGGTCGATCGGCCCATTAATACGGAATAACGTCAAAACAGTTATAAATACGTAACATGGTTAGTATTTTTTGCACCTGTTGCAATCTGATTTATGGAGGAAACTAAAATATTGAAATGTTTAGCTACGGCTCGTTAAACGGACGGTATGTTGTTGTTATGTTATGATTAATATAGGAACCGATTTACTTTTATCGTAGTACTAGCTGACCAACGCAACTTCGTCTGCGTCACATTTTCCATTAATGCTCGACTCCTTTTAGTCTTAGCGTGATGATACATAGCCTATAGCCTTCCTCGATAAATGGGCTATCTAATACCGAAAGAATTTTTCAAATCGGACCAGTAGTTCCTGAGATTACCCCCTACATACAAACTTACAAACATACAAACTTACAAACAAATGTTACCTATTTATAATATTAGTATAGATATAGGAACCGATTTACTTTTATCGTGTACAGCTTTTATTCGCGAATTCGTACGCGCATATCCCGTTTTTCCCGTTCCCGTTGGAATTTCGGGAATCCTCTTAATACTCCCCTACACTAGGTACCCAAGGAACCTACATGCCTAATTCCAAGTTTCTACGACCAGCAGTTTCGGCTGTGCGTTGTCTGTAAGTCACTCAGTCACTCAGTAACGGAAGAATCACTAAATATTATATAACAAAGTCCTCTGCCGCGTCTGTCTGTCTGTTCGCGATAAGCTCAAAAACTACTGCACTGATTTTCATGCTGTTTTCACTAATGGATAGCATGGTTCTCAAATCAAATTAATTTATTCATATTTTTTTACAGTAAAATGTGTATAAATAGTCACAAAAAGATAATATATATAGTAAAGATCTTACGTAATTAATGAATATCTTAAATCTAGTTTACGGCTAAAATTAACTACAAGTAAGTACAAGATTATAATTTAAGTGAGACTTAAAATATATGTAGCGACCTGCCCGAACTAGGTTTATTTAAACCTGTGTTTCATCGCAATTTAAATTGGTCAGATATGTATGTAAACTAAATCAATATAATAATAGATCTTAATCGACTATAAAAATAAGCAAACTTTACAAAGATGAATAGAAACGTTTTCAAAATTAACCAAAATAAATAAATACTAAGTAATATTAAATAACAATTATCATGCTAAGACTTCTATCAATTTTTCTGTGTCAATGTAATTGAGTTTCGATAAATATTCCGCAAGCGTAGAACTACATTTTTTATAATTTAAACTTTAAATTTTGAGCACCTTGTTGAGCTTGTTATATAGGTAAGGACCTAAAAACACAAAAAAAGTTCTCGAGGAAGGTTCATTTGTAGTAATATGTATGTGGGTTTATTTATTTATAAAATTTGAAATAATGTGCACTGGATCCTACCCTCCATTGTTATCTTTCTCTATCACTCAAAGGTTTGCTGGGAGAAAACTCATTGTTGAGCTAAGCTCGCCTATGTACCTACATGAACTTTCCATCACTGTATGTTACATAAGCTGTTTTTGGTGTACAATAAAGAATTAAGGTTTTTCATCTATACTAATATCTATACTAATATTATAAAGAGGTAAAATTTGTTTGTAAGTTTGTATGTTTGTAAGTTTGTAAGTTTGTATGTAGGGGGTAATCTCAGGAACTACTGGTCCGATTTGAAAAATTCTTTCAATGTTAGATAGCCTATTTATCGAGGAAGGTTATAGGCTATATATCATCACGCTAAGACAAATAGGAGCGGAGCAGTAATGGAAAATGTGACGCAAACGAAGTTGCGTGGGTCAGCTAGTTTTTTATAAATTGATAGACGATATTGAAAAAACTTGTGTAGACTACACAAGTTTCTAACACAAGAAGCCGACACGATGTTAAAAAGAGAACGGAGAAGAGAAAGAGGCATTTTCCTATCTTAGTTATTTTTTTTTCTAATGATAAGCACACATTCTACTATCTCATTTGATAGTTCGGGTCAGCTTCAAGCTTAACGGGATACAGCTGAATTACATTGTCTCACATGGAAAGCCTGCTTATCTCTCTTGAACAACCCAGTAACACGGTCACTGCAAACCCCTTGGAAAGATTGTCTTCGGTTCTTTTGGCTAATAGTAAGATATGCTGGAAGATCAGAATTTCAGAAGCAGAAGAGTCTCGGTAATGACTGGTCATACATTCGTGGACCAACCCCAGCAAGCGTAGCTTTACCTGGGGAAGATAAACCGTCCTACATAATCTACTACAGTCGGATTTAGCCTCTATATCCAGTATGGATATAATATAGGTATATGTTTTTTTATTTGTAACTAGCTGACCCGCGCAACTTCGATTACGTCACATTTTCCATTAAAGCTCAGCGCCTATTAGTCTTAGCGTGATGATATAGACATAAAATTTGGATGCGTTATCCTAACACTGGAATATTAGTTAGATATATACTAAAATAATCACACTACCTACAATAATTAATTATTGATATTTTAATCGCCTATTAACTCACGACACATTAAAATTGAATTAATTATCACATAAAAGAATCACTTTACAATATTTCTCGCCCTTTTCAAAGCCCAACCGATCTTAAATAAAGCGCGCGACAGACAGACATATTTCCTTCAGACAAATGAACTATAATTAAGACGAACGATAGCATCTGTCTGTACTGTCCATCAATTTAACTATACATTCCCTGGGTATAGATGTTATATCTCTTATGTCTTGTATCTTTTTATTTTGTGATCAGCTAAAATATCTACTAAGACCGTAGGCCGGGGATCCAAATCAAGCAGATTGTTAGAATTGTGTAGTCGATGATTTTGGTGCACCGTAAAACCTTAATGAGTTTATGTTGGCATCAACATAAAATATGTAAAATGTATGTGTATTAGGATGAATAAATAAACAAAATAAATAATAAATAAATTAGTTAAAAAATGTGTTTTTTTGGGGGTATGAAGATAATAAATAAGTCTAGATTGAACTAAAACAGGCTAAATTGATGTTATTATTGAGGGAATATAGCTGTTTCAATAACTATGAAATCCGATTCTTTTCTTCACTAAGCATTCTGTGAGAACCATTTTCCACCGCTAATCTACTCAAAAGTAGCAATAGGAAATCTCAGTAGCAAAATCTACTTCTAACTGTTTCTTCCTCTAAACGAATTTTGCTACGGTTTTCACTAATAAAAAGAGCGGTAAAATAAGAAGGTTTTCGTATTATACAACACACACGTCATCCATTTACACAATTTCCATTGAATATATTGAATATCGCAACATAATTAATGTCAAAATAATCACTCAAACAATATAACTATTTAAATCTAAACATTTAGGCGTGATCTAAGACCATAATTGAAGCGACGAAAACGGATGACTGGCCGTTAATAAGATAAATGATCACAAATGGCGGGAATATGAAGTTGGGCCCGTGAATAAAAACTTTTTTGTTTTGTTAAAGCGGGCTAATTTTAGATTAGCCTTCGTTGTTGTTATTTAATCTCAACTTTGATGCTGTACCTTTTTTATTTATTTTAGGCGGACTTACTGCCATGGGCATTCTCTACCAGCCAACCTTTAATAATAATTCAAGATTTAATTAGGGCAGATAATTAATTCACAATACTTCCACCTACTGGACCCAAATATTCTAAGCAATTAACCATAGAGTCAAACGAAGAGGAACTTCAGCATACCATACTACGTCCAGAAGTAGAGTGCAATCGCTACCCTTGATTGATTTATTGCCATACTAAAAAAAAACTTTTTGAAGGATGGCAACACATGAACGGATCTTTTAACATTTTTTCTCTTTACGTCTTCAATAAATTATAGCAAATAATGTACAACATATTAAGAAACGGAAATGAACAATAAAATAATACTAAATGCTTGCAGATGTGTAATAAAAGAAAAACAATATGTGTCAAGTATGTGTCATTAGGTTGTCTGAGTCGAAAGAAAAATAGTGTTTATTTTGAAACTTGTCTGGAATTTTCGTTAAGTGTTTTATTCTGTCAGTCACTGGTTTAGTGGCCCAACTATTTTAAAACAGTCATTGCTTAAAGTAAAGCAGTTTAAGAGTAGCTTAAGGCAGTGCAATTATTATTCGCGTGGAAATAAATCCGCACCGCATCATCGCGTACATTTGCATCAAATCACAGATATTTTCCACGCGGATTTTTTACCGTCCGTGCGGATACTCGTACCTATAGGATTAAATGTGTTACAGAATTGCGGAAAACAAAAACCACGCGGTGAAATATGGCAGTGTGGACAGTGAGGGCCTAAGATTATTATTTTGCGTTTTTACAGGCCCACTAAATGGAATTTCTTTCAATCTTCACGTATTTATTCGATGTAACTTTCAGCCATGTTAGAAAAATTTGCCCACGTTACAACAGACTTAATTTTCCACGCGTGTAACGTGTAAAAAAAAACCCACTCGATCGACCAGAGTTAAGGCGGTACCCTGAGCAAATAACCTTGAGCATTTTTTCCCTCAATAACAGCGCAAGAGATACAGTAGCGAATACGCTCAGAATGTTGAATAAAATCATTATAAAATCTAATTTTGGTCGTTTGAAAAAAATACTTCTACCAAAATGTTCATAATTAAATTGCCTATCCATTAGTGTAAGTGCAAAATCAAAATAATCGTTAGTTTTCGAGAAGATGCATGTTTTCAGTATTTTTTTCTCATTTCTGTGGTTTCGTTGTTAGGAGATTACTTAAACATTATACTTAATAATAAAAAATAAAATCTACCATTTTGAAGCCAAGATTATGTAGAAATTCAATGTATTTTTTATTAGTTGATATTTCTTTTGGATAAAGAGTAGATAGCTCCAAAAAACTGCACAAAAAACGGCTAGCGCTGCGTTTTGCTCGGGGACGCGCCTTAATATCACTAAAAACTTCGTTCGCCCCTATAGGTGAAAAGGGTATAAAGATAAGAAAAATCTCGACTACTGTAACCTGTAAAAACCCTCGTCATTGCTATCTCGACACTGCGAATACTGAGGAAAAACGATACTATAGTGTTAGGACATGGAGTAAAGAGTAAATGGAGTAATAACTGCAAACAACAAGAAGCTTGCTCTAACCTGTACGAAAAACTTGTATCTCGTTAAATTTTAAATTAACGATGAAAATATTGGTGAGAATATTTGAACATTAAGGTGCATATATCTAAATTGCCCGAAAAACGAACGAGATACAATTATTTTAAACAAATATATCTGTCCCTCTCGCGAAAACGCTGTTTTCTATGGCATCTGTATAGTCGTCGTGTAATTTGACGTCACAATTCATATCGGACTTCTCTTTCTGACTGTAGTCTTTGAAGCTTTATTATGATGAATAATGTTGGTAATCTCTTGGAAAAGTATTCAGATTATTGAATTCTTCAATTCGTTTCAGTTCATCCTACTACGAATATGGACCTTGCTTACTGGTAACTAGTATAATTATGCTATTCTGCATTATTTTTCAGAGATTCAGCAGAATCTCAGAGTTCAATCGACTCGCGCGCTTTTCCAGTAAGCAATTTGGTTGGTTAAATCCATTACAATAAAAACGTCCGACAACTCCATTTCCTCCCTCCTCCGCGTCAAAACTACACCCATAGCGCGGGTGTATGATAGTGATAACAAGTTTCTCCCGTTTTATGTACGCGTAAGTACGGATCGCTATGATTAAGTGTGGCGGGGTGTACTTGAGTAAACAGCTTCGGTAAAGTGTTGCTTTTTACCAAATTGGATGCGGGATTGTAAAGTTTGTTGCGCATTCTTTTATAGGGATAGCCTTTTTAGTTCTGGACTTGGAAGTGAGTGGAAAAATGTTGAATGGAACTATATTTTTAGCATAGGTAGGAAACTGTTGGGTTTTTATATCTATCGGGCCAGAAGGAGAAACAGAAAAACCGTATTCTCGTGTCTGACTAAAATACATATATTTTTTAGTCTTTTTTATGTAGTGATTTTTGACCATCCTATCCTAATCCATTATAAATGCAAACGTGAGCTTGTCTGTAACGCTTTCACGCTTTGTCGCTGCATAGATTTTTATGAATTTCGGTCAAAGATAGATGGGACTATGAAGACTACGATAAGCTACTACTAAACTAGATAAGCTACTACTTTATTCAAAAATATGTATCAACGCGAGTGTAGTCACCAGCAAGAACAACTTTATTATAACGCAAAGTTGGGTCTGCCTAGCTACTTTTACTGCCCCCACATATTCTTGGATTCCTCTCAAAATGACTCCTTCCTCTGGGCGAAGCGGCAAAGAGTATCAGATTCTTACCGACTAAAACTTATCCGTATTCCTCCTAATTAATGCCCTTTGCGTTCCAGGGTCGCGGACTCGCGGGAACTCTTTCGAACAAATTCCGCCCTTGTGTCCATCCTTAGATTGAAAGCAGTAGAAATGTGGCTCTTTTGGGGACTGTACCTAGTACGAGCCTTCTTAAAAATCTCGACTGAAGTACTTCACTACCAAAACTGATTCTACCTATATAGGTAACATGTATCGTTCCAGTAATTAGCAATACACAGAGGGGAACGCCAACTAATCCGACAGTCTCCGTCAAGCTGTGCTCACTAATCAGACGCGCAGTACGTTTGATTGGCTGCTGCAGTTGTTATGTAAGCCTGGTACATGTGGTAGATCCTGTCTTGGGATTTGAGCATGTTAGTTGCAAAATTAGTTGTTTTTGGTAGTCATCGATACAATAATAAACTTATTGAAAATGGACTAAGTAGTAGGTAGATTTTGGAGAAAGATTGGTCGCTGCTTATTTTCTTGTGTCAGCTCAGCAGGATTTGAGAATTAGGATCAGAAAGGGGTTCGAACATTTTTTTTTTTTTCAAATTGTGCCATACAATCGAAGATGCATATATGGGTAGAGAACACTTAAACAAACAAAAAATGATAAAAATATGGTGCCCTAAAGTGTCACTTTGCCGAGATATTTGAAGGTAAAGTTACCATGTGACTACCATACAGAATCAACTAAGAAACAAATTGTTCCAATAAGGAACTTTTGGAAGATCGCACACAGTCATTCTTCCGATACTTCCGCAAATAGATGATTTCTGCGATCCTCTTTACAAAGATAGGTAAGTGTTCCATCAAATAAAAAAACTTGCTTGTACAAAAAGCAGCTCTGTCAATACTGTGAGGCAGTTAAGTGCGAACAGAATCAATCCTCTTGATGGACACTATCTGATGCAGCCGTCTTTTGTTTTTGAGCTCAAACTGTAGCCGAGAGAGGAATTTCTTGGGTATTTTTGGTGAATCGGAATTGTTTAACGGTTAACCCTTGTGAAACGTTGTGTGGTGTGTGCAGTACTACTGGTTTCAAGCGATTTCCAAAAGTATAATGTTTGGAGGCTATACATTCATCAGTATTAACAAAGCATATTTAAGCATGGCGATTTCACTTTAATCGCGGTGTTAAATTGGTAGATAGTCGCGGTATCTTAACTCAAAACCTAAAATAATAATTTTATGACTGATGCTGACTTAAGTTTATGATTCATGATTTCTACACGGATTCCATATTTGTATACGGATTAAAAAGCGATCTAGATAGTCTAATACTAGAAAAGATTGAAAGATCTCACACTATGGTAGATCATTTTAACGACGGCGATGGTGGTCCAGGAAGAGCTTTCCCCCAAACCAATAACAGTGTGAAGATAAATAAAAACACTTCCTCATACGTGAAAAATCAATCTATTTGATGGACAGTATCTGATGTTTTCAGTATTTGTTTTTCCACGCTTGCAATCAGAATTCTACGTGATAAGCTTGATAGATTGGCGATTTCATTCCAGCATTCCCATTGGCTGATGAAATATAAGCTTTTCATTTAATTGGTTCAAATGTTTGTTAAATTATAATCTTGATCCGACAAATTGGGGCAAAAAGTTTTTAATGTGGGCTTGTGGAGTAGGATTTTAAAGTAACTTTTCAATTTGGTCGAAAGGCCAGAAAGTTTTACTACCAAAGTAAGCCTAAAATGGCTTCTTTTTATTAGCTTTTCATTCACTTCTTTGTTAGGGGTTACATTTTTATAAGGGATTTTTTTATCTTTTCAAGTCCTGGATATAAAAGTACACGAGAAAGCTGCTAGGCTGGTCTGATTTTTGAAGACAAAATTATTCAAACTAATTTTATGAATCAATCATTGCCATTAACTTTTGAAAATGTGACACTTTCTCATTTAATAGACTATCTTTATTCAGCACATTCGTCAAGAAATAAATATCTATCTCGAAACCAACGACGTCTCTCTTAGTATAATATACGTCTTTCATTTGAAACTAGCAATACAAGGCACAAATTCGAAGCAAATTCCAATATCGTAATTGCAAATGAACATAGTACCGTAGTAAATAGCTAGCTTGTCATCTAGTACGGTTCAATCGAGTTATTTACGCAATAGTAATAAATAGGTACATACATCTTGCTTATATTATAAATGTCAGTCAGTGTGTTTGGAAGTACAGATGTTGGTTAACCAACCAACTGTTGAATAGATTTTTAAGATTACATCAATAGATTTTTAAGATAGAGCGGCAGGCAAAGGGGTTTGTTTGGGAAATATGATATTTAGTTCCGTACCTGAAGGGCACCAACGGTACCCTATTAATCAGTCCGTCCGTCAAACTGTCTGTCAGCGGGCTGTATCTCAAGAATAGTAATGGGTAGACATTTGAAATTTTCAGTGTGTATTTCTATTTCTATTGCCGATATAACAAGAAATAATAAAAATAAATTATATTAAGAATTAAAATGGGCTCCCATACAAGAAGGGTTTTTTCTAGGTTAATGATATGGAACCCTTCATGTGAAAGTCTTGGCCCGTTTTATTACTACTGAGACTATGGTCGTTTCACTCAAGAACGCAACGAAATTGGAATAAAATTATGCACACAGGTAGGCCATGGCATGAATACAGTGGTGAGTTCGTCATCATCTGCGTAGTGCGTAGCCTTTTCTCAACTATATTGGGGTCGGCTTTCAGTCAAACCGGATTCAGCTGAATACCTACCGTATTTAAGGTGGAACTGCTGCCTACCAGACCTCCACAACCCATTAAAAGGTTAACACGGAACTTCTTGGTAAGACTGGTAACAGATGTTCTGGCTTCTGACACTCTGGAACGACTACCAGAGATCTACTGACATTTTAGAGTTACACGCAGGCGAAGCCACTGACAAAAGTTAGTTCACGATATTTATCAACGCTTGGGAAATATTGTGCTCAAATTATATGTAATGTTCTTGCTTATTACTTTATGATTCTGTGCAACAATTGAAATTATAATAAGGAAACATTGGCTAAGATCGATGCAGGGACCATGTTAATTACTAAATCAATCAGATATAAGTCTGAATTTTAAGAGGGTGGTAAAATGGGTTTTTTTTTATAAAAAACTAGCTGACCCGCGCAACTTCGTCTGCGTCACATTTTCCATTATTGCTCCGCTCCTATTTGTCTTAGCGTGATGATATGTAGCCTATAGCCTTCCTCGATAAAAGGGCTAACTAATACTGAAAGAATTATTGAAATCGGACAGTAGTTCCTGAGATTACCCCCTACATACAAACTTACAAACATACAAACTTACAAACAAATGTTACCTCTTTATAATATTAGTATAGAAAACGTAGTAATAATTAACTAACATTACTACGTTTTAAATCTAAGATAGAATAGATAAAAATCACAAACAAATAAACAAAAAGTTTCCAAAATACCAAAGCCCATACGGGCTTAATTCTAAGTTTAATTCCAAGACTGACGGAGCCACAATCTCCATAACCCATCGAACACTAACAAAACATAATTCGGTACACCACAGAGGTCCAAAGCAAGACATCTTGACCCTTAGTTTGTGCCCAAACCTCATTAAAACTTGTCTCAGGGTATGGAACCCTCGTAATCCTGCGGTGATACATTTAGGGGTCCTCACGCGTATTATCCCTAAATTACTTTAGCTGTATTGACTTTTTTGGGAAGTGAATTTGTAAGTCAGAAATGTGGAGAAGGTTTTCTACTAAAATCCGTTTAAGTAAAAGTTACCAATATCGTTTAGGTATTTTTTTTTTTTTTTGGGACAAGCCCGCCACACATTCCCAACCACTGCAACTCCTGAAAGCCAGAATCAACAGTGGCGACCACCAGAAAAACGCCGAGTTAATGAAACCCGACGAGTCCCGGAGAAACGATTCAACTGTCTTGGATCCCGCAACGAAATTAATCAGAAGAGTACAGCGGAGGAGTAGGAAAAATAAATATAATTTCCACTTCCCTCCATATCAAGCAGGAGACAGATTAGAGCTAGGCCAATAGGCACCAAGGGACATATACAACTGGGTTAGGCCCAGTTGCCAAGCACCACGGATTATATATTAACATTTAAACTAATGGGTCCTAAATTGTGAGCTACTTTTGATTCCAGTAATAGGTATGGCAAAATCGCCTGAACGCACGGAAATTTGTTCTGGTTTCTACAAGGTCCGTATAGTAAACTACTCCAGATTTGACCTGAATACTATCTAACATAACATTACGTTCAGTCTGCCAAAGAATACACTCCCACAAGATGTGATGTGCGGATTGTTCGTATTCAAGGTCAGCTGTAGAGCATTGACATAAAGGTGAGGCCACAAGCCTAAAGGAAAATAATTTACTCTTAAAGTTGCCATGACCTGTGAGAAATTGGGCAACACAGTGATCCACCTCCAGCCATGTCTTCTCCAGCCGCTCACGAACGGATGGAAAAAACTGGTGGAGGTGTCGGCCCTTGATGGAATCTTCCCACCTACATTGCCATTCGCATAAAAGTGCCTCCCAGACGTCAGTCTGGGGTTTTAATAATCTAGAGATCTTAGCACGGTCGCGTTGCGGTAAAAACTCTGGGTCCGTGATCTTTCTAGCGTAGAAGTACATTGCAGCACGCCGCTGCACCTCAAGATCGACTGGGAGAACACCCGCCAGCACCGGTAAGGCTTCAGTACTAACCGTCCTATACGCCTTGCATAAGAATATCAAAGCCAAACGCTGGTTTTGAAGTAATTTACGTCGTACCGCCCCTATGGTGGCCCTATCGGCCCAGACAGGTGCCCCGTAGCACATACAACCCAAGTAAGTAGCCCCATATATAGTTTTTAGGGTTTGAAATGATAGACCCCAAGTAGCCTTTGATATTCTCGTCAAGGCGTAGAAGTTCTTTTTTGCTTTTTCTCCTACTGTTTTTATATGATCAATAAATGAAAAGTTTCTTTCTAGTAGCATACCGAGGTAGCACACGGATTCTTTCCTTTTAACGGGTACGTTATTAAATTTTATACTAGGCCAGGATTTAAGGTTTCCTTTTAAAAGAAGTTGATAGGTTTTATGCGGTGCAAAGGTCAGACGGTTTCGATCGCCCCACTGAGATATTAAACGTAGGCATGTGTCAGCCAAGTTCTCGAGTCCAGCCCGAGTACTTGCCTGAATGAGCAGCAAGCCATCGTCCGCGTAACCGGTTAATGAACAGCCGTACGGGAGCGGAAGCGCGAGGAAATCATCGTAGCCAAAATTCCATATATATGGACCGATAACTGAGCCCTGAGGACATCCCATGGTTAGAGACTTAGTAATGGAATGATGTCCAAGTTTGAGTTTTGCGGTGCCATTTAGAAAGTACGAACAAATCAGATTATAGATGTTTTTGTAGCAACCACGGGTTTTCATTTTAAGTAGTAACATCGGCCACCATGCGTTATCAAAAGCGCCAGAAATGTCGAGAAAGATTCCAACCACGTATTTATGTTCCGATGAGTTGACAATTTTACGGACAGATAGAGCCGCATCTACAGTGGATTTTCCAATAGTAAAACCGTATTGATTTTTATGAAATTTAGGTCCGTTCGGTAACAAGCGCGGAACAATCAGTCGCTCTAAAAGTTTTCCCAAAGATGGGAGTAGTGTTATGGGCCGGTATGACTTAGGGTCGTCCGAGGGCTTGTCGCCACTCTTTGGAATAATGCGTATAAAGCCTTGTCGCCATATTCGAGGAAAAATACCTTCCGCAATGCATCGGCTATATACTGATAAAATCGCATCGCTCGACGTTTTACACGCTTCTATAATCATTCTATTAGATATTTTATCTTCACCGGATGATTTGTTGAGAGGTAGTCTCTTGACAACGTTTATGAATTCGTCAGTGGACGGAAGGTCTGACTCTGGTGATTCAGGTGGTACCGCGGCCCACGCCCTGATCTGCTGATGGTATTCATTTTCATTTACTGATGAATCATCTGGTATAAGAGAATCAAGCAGAACATCAGTTGTTTCTTCAATGCCGGTGGTATGTGTATTATTTACTTTAATGTTCTGAACGTATGCAAGGTCGACCGATCTATTAGCCTTAAACTCGTGATACAAAGGAGACCACGGACCCTCCTTATCAAGTTTATCAACAATTTTCCGGAGTAAATTACCCTTAGATTTTTCAACCGATGCTCTGTAACGCGACTTGGCAACTCTAAAAGTACTTATGGCAAGATTAAAAACGTCTCCGGTAACATTACGTTTTTTAAGCTTATTAAGCTGTCTACGCGCTCTGCGATAGCTCTTACGTTGTTCAGCAAGGTAGTCACTCCACCAATCACATCTACGAATATTGGTCACAGATGCACGACCAATAGCAATGTCAGCACAGTAAGTGAAAGTGTCTGACATTATCTCAGCACTTTCCTCTGCTGACAGTCCATCGCGAGTGAAGTTTTTGGCATGACAAGCAAAAAGTGAGCTAAAGAATTCCCAATTCGCGCCTTTACTCTTATATCTAAAATTTCCAATTAAGTGTGAAGAGCCTTGAGTAAGAATAGGAACAAAATCGTACACGATCAGGCGATGATCACTACAAGACGCGTCAGGAAGAACACGCCACCTATCCAAGCGTACGTCTGCACTAGAAAGTGTGACGTCAATACAAGATTCGCCCATTTGGCTACAAAAAGTAGGTGGTGCGTCGTCGTCATCGTTTAGGTATATATGGATACATAACATATTGTGCAAAGTAACAATTCATCTGCATAGTCTTTTCCCAACTACATTGGGGTCAGCTTCCAGTTAATCCGGATTCAGCTGAATACCAGTATTTTACGTGGAGCGGCTGCCTACCAGACCTCTACAACCCATGAACTGGGTAACATGGTATTTCTTGGCAAGACTGGTGTCAGATTTACTGACTTCTGACAATCCGTAACGACTGCCCGACTGATCTACAAATGATAGCCGGGACCAACGGCTTAACGTGCTTTCCGAGGCACGGAGGAAACTCGATATGTTAAGATGGTCACCCATTCACAGACCAACCTTGGCAAGCGTTGCTTAACTTTGAAGATCGACCCGTGCGGCTGTTGTTATTTAGCCAGGAGCAAAGTAACATGTACATTATTATATTGTTTTTGCTAAAAACATTTCGATTAATTCTAAACAAGTGGGTGAGTATGTGAGCACTCCATTTACTTTTTACTCCGTGTCTGTTAACATTGGATTTGGAACTATTGGACAGTCTTGAACGCGTATTATCAAATGAAACTTGTTCGGTTTGACGTTATTTAGGACTAGAGGTATCAAACTTAAACAATAAGTGTGTAACTGAACTCGGGCTCGGGATGGTAACTACTAGAAGGCTGTCCGTCCGTCTGTCTATCAGCGGGACGTAACTCATAGACCGTACTAAGTATATTGCAATTTTCACAGGATGCTTGAATTGTGATTTTTTGTTTAGTACGGAACCTTTCGTAAGCAAGTCCACCTGGCGCTTGGCTGGTTCTTATAAATCACCCATAAGTCATTAGTAAAAAAAGCTTAACATAATATGCAATGGCACTTCTGTTGAATATTTTCAATAGGTATCTAAATATTTCTCCGCCTGCTACCTAAACCTTTAATTCAGGGAAAATAATTTTCAAGCAATATTCAATAAGCAAAAGTTTCTTATGAGATATGATTCGGTATTCGAGAACAACTTCAGTTATGAAGTACACAACGTTACAGTTCTTGGTAACGGAATGTCATGGACTCGTTTTGGAGGGCGAAGGAAGAAATATTTATTTATTTATTACTAGCTGTGCCCCGCGGCTTCGCTCCCGTCAACTGGCTACCCTAGCTACCCATTTTTTTTGCTTTTAAACCTTCCCTGTATTTTGGCGAACTAAACAAAACATAATTACCGAAATCGGCCCAGCCGTTCTCGAGTTTTAGCGAGACTTAACGAACAGCAATTCATTTATACTATATATATATATATATATACAAAACAGCAATTCATTTTTTTATGTATATTTTACTTTATTGTACATCTCATAACAAGTACAGGAAAAACGTATACGATACAATTAATGTTATACGTACCTTGAATTCTTGTTGAAGAAAACTAACCGGTATTTGTGGTGAGGAGATCAGGACAAGCTTTTATTGGGAGCAGTTTTTTTAGGTTTCCGGATCAAAGGGGTAACCAACGGAACCCTATTATAAATCCTCTGCTGTCTGTCCATCTGTCTGTTTACCAGCGGGCTGTATCTCAAGATCCGTAATAGTAGTAACAGTTGTAATTTTCAGAGTGATATTGCCGCTATAACAACAAATAACAATCGTGTTGTTTTGGTTTATAGTAGGTACGAACCCTCATTTATGAGAGAAATTCCGACTCGCACTTGACCAGTTTATTTATTTACATACTTAAAAAGTTTCCGGTTTAAAGTTTCTAGTGTTTCCACCTGAACAATAAGAGTTAACATAAAACATGCACTTTCGAAAGTAAAAATTACAGAAACAACCATTAGAATCGCTTATTTACCTGGCTTCGGTCAGCGCGAACGATTCCATTGGTTCCTTACAAACACATCCCTCGCTTCGCATCCTCGCACATCTCTGGTGGAAACACAGCTTTAGACACCTTATTTAATTTCCCCACTACATTTAATCCAATCTCATAAAACGGCACTTTATAGACTCAGCCACTTTACAAACAGACAGACAGACAATCTGAACACAACCGTTTACTCCAGCCTGAAGGGCTACCCTTTGTCTTGGAAACGTTCAAATGTACTATTATTAAATTCCTTATAATACCCAGTAACGCTGTTCACGTAAAGGGAAATCTTAATGGCATTTCAGTATTGTACTGGATTTCAGATTATGTTCAAAGTAGCTTTTGTCTTTTTGTAAAGAAAGGTGCGAAATGGGTTATTCAATTTGATAAAATTGTCTGATGTACAATAATATCTCTAGTTGAAAATAAAGGTGAGTTAGCTTCTTTGAAGAAATTGTCAATGTTAAACAAAAGGGCCCAGCGAATGTGAGCTATGTTCTGAGCTAGTTCACTATGCAAGAAACACGACATTTTTAATGCTTCACGCACACAACCGTTTCCAAATAAAGCCGACCGTGAAGTGAGTTCCTTTCCGTCTAGTCAGGCCAATTACGGGACAAATAATAATTGTAGCGTCAGAGAATCGTGCGGTACATCCTGTACTTACTGACTTAAATTAAGTATAGTGATAGAGGATCTGAATTGACATAAGTATGATTCCCTGTTACATCTCGTATATAAAGTACACATATAAAAACCGGCCAACTGCGAGTCGGCCTCGCGCACGAAGGGTTCCGTACCATTATCTATAAAAAAACGAGCAAAAAAACATATTTATTGTTTGTAGTATTTGTTGTTACAGCGGCAACAGAAATACATCATCTGAGAACATTTCAACTGTCTAACTATCACGGTTCATGTCTGCCACTGCACAGCCTGGTGATAGACGGACAGACAGCGGAGTCTTAGTAATAGGGTCCCGGTTTACCCTTCGGGTACGGAACCCTAATAATGGTAGCATTTTTATGTCGAGTAGCGTCTTCTGTACGAAATAAAAGATGCATGGTTATTTTTATGGGTCTGAAGTAGGTTCTACAAACATTCTTCGTTCTCTAAGTTCTGTCGAGATAAAACACTAATAAAAAGTAGGTACCACAGAACATTTAAGCACACTAACTTTAATTAAAACAATATACATACATTCAAGCTTAATTAAAGAAAACCACAAAACGTTTCCCACACGTTCGCTGCCAGTAAGAGTTCACCAAAAACCTAACTAAACAAGGCCTAAAAACCAGGTTTAGTACTTAAATTAATAAGAAAGGCTTACAGGTCTGTACAGTCTCATTTAGCACAAAGATGTCAATTTACACTAATATAAAGACGGCTGGGACCGACGGGCCCTAAAAAGGAATCGGTTAGGAGGGATAATCTGGAGATCAATTAAAGGTAATTAGGATATTGGAACGCAAAAGCTTACGGAAATTATCAGTATTAATTACCTGCAAAACTTCTCAAACTACTTTTTAATTATGTCATTCACTATCACTACATAATATAAAACAAAGTCGTCCGCCGCCACTGTCTGTCTGTTTGCGATAAACTCAAAAACAACTACACCGATTTTCATGCTGTTTTCGCCAATAGATAGAGTGGTTCTCGAGGAAGGTTTTTGGTATATAATTTGTCAAGCGTGCGAAGCCGCGGGCATCAGTTAGTTCACACTATTATTAAGACGGCCGGGACTAAGCCTGAGACTTAGCAAAGGAATCGGTTAGGGATTATTTGGAAATCTTTAATGGAAGGAGATTTATTTAACGCGACAGCGATTGGAAGGAAAAGGATAATTACTACAAATTTTTTCGTACTATAATGTGTTTTCGGTTTCTCAACCGAACAATCAACGACACGTTGATGTATGTATCGAACATCACACACAACGCTGTTCTGCAATGAAGATTTGTCTCGACCAAAATCGTGACAACAAGAAAGAAAAGCAAGGAAAGTATATATTTCGTAGCCATTTCGTAGAATTGAGCTTTTTTTTTTGACTTCATGAATTGGCCACCTCAAACTAACTTAACCTCGGCCACATCCTGAAATGACCAATTCTGCGATATAGCTACAGCCTACGACAGATACACTTTTTGAGTAAATCGTACGAGCATGTCACATTTTTCACACACTACCAAATACTTAATGCCTCAAAAAACTCCATTTATATAAAAAACAGATGCTTCCCTTTAAACTCTTCTCCCACATTAAATTAAAACCAGTCTGTACAAAAATGTTGAAGAACAACATAAATGCCTGATGGGGCGTAAAAACATCCGCCGCTACCCAGACAGGCAGAATTGTGCGGAAAACTACACAATCGGAACATTTTTGTTCGTATATTAATAATTGGGTGAATTGTTTACTCAATGTGAGTGGGTTTGACAGCACATACATGTGTTGTTTGTGTTAATAGATCGGTGTTTGACAATTTTTATTTTGTTGTGAACAATTCGCTTGCAGATAGTAACTACTTTTGTATGTACAAAACATGCGAATAAATATACCTAAATAAATAATTTTGAAACGAAACGCTTTTTCGCGCAGCCTCTCTAAAATGTCCACTGGATCTACGCATTTAACGTTCCTGACAGGTAGCGGAATTTGATCGAAAGAATCACCGCGGCCCTAGAACGGAAAGTGCATTTGGAGAAACACGGATAGGTTTAGTTTAGTCAATAACAGCATGTATTGTTTGCAGCTGTTTTGAGGAGTGTCAGAACATTCCCTTTCGCTCCGCTTAGAGCAGAAGTCATTTGATGATTTCCCATTTTTTTTTAAATGCACTCCAATGTAGACTAAGACACTGAGACACAGTATAGCTATCTATCAGTGAAACAATTCGCTGACGTACAGGCCGCTAGTTCGGGAGTCAGAGGTTTCATAAATTGTTGTATAGTAACCTATTATGTCAACAAAGCATTATTGAATAATTGCACTTTCAGAGATCCTTTTCAAACCTAAACAAACAGTACCTACATTTATTTTTTATGTCTTACTTACAAACCTACCTACTTGTTTTCATTATATATTGCCAAAATTAAAAAATACTCGACAAGCGAAAACTCAAAACATCTCCATTGAAAAATATTGTTAATCTACCCGCAAATTGTTTACAGCTACGAGTCCAAATACGGGATAAACAAGATACTCGCTGCGAAAGGGTTGCCATGGCAATTTAATTAGATTCTGTATGTAATGGCTTTTTAATTAAAGGTCAAGCTAAAAACTTTAGTCTGTTATTATTTTTAATCGGACCTTTCCTGAATGGGAATAATTGGAAAGTAAGTCATACATCACGATACATCAAGTTATGGAATGTCACTTTTCCACAAAATTTAGCCTGCTCTAAAATAATGTCATCGAGTTTGAAACCCGTCAATTCAATTTTGCCTTCCATAAAAAAAACAGTTATTTATTTTCACTGGAACGCACACACCTGCACAGGAAAATGGGAGGTTCACTCTCGTAAAGTGCATAAATAATGAAAAGGTGATGGAACGTGAGAGCTCAGACAAAACAGACGGTATAAACATGAGATTCTATACACTGAACATAACAAAACAGGAGCTTTACTTCCTTTACGATATGCGGATGTGCTGGATTCGGAAGAAAATGGCGTGGTTGGCGTTTCTTCAGAGAAGTCTTTTTTAATAACTCGGAGATTAGGTTTACTTAAATCAATGCTGTTTTAATTAAATATTGTACGTTCAGGATTCAACGAAAAGTTCGAAACCATCGAAAAGTTGGAAAAACGGAAAGTTCACTTTACTTTTATGCATTTGATACCTGCTTGCGACTCTCGTGTTAAAGATAACCGTATTCAGGCTCTCTAGGTATACCAAAATTCATAATTTATAAATAAAAAAAGGGTAAAAATTTAACAAAGAAGGTTTTTGGATTTTAAAAATCTTTCTTGAGCCATGCTGTAGAGCAGACGAAAATGTTTAAACTTAAAAATCAGTTTACTTTGTGTGAATTATGTTCCCGAGTATTTTACGCAATTAGGGCGCTCTTCGCATCGAAACAGAAGGCAAAACACACAATTTTTACTGTGTTAAAAAAAATGTTCTGAAAATAATACAACAGTCACAATACATTACCTATATATTTCAAAAAATATTTGTTTTTAACCAACAGATTCTTTTAAAGAAAACAAAAATTAACTTACTGCCACAACAATTACTCTCAAACACAATACACCACCGTACCTAAATCCAGCATCTCTCACTTCAAACACTCGAAACGCGTCCCATCCCTAGGGCGGACATTTGTCAAAAATCCGACACCGGCACGTCACTAATTATGAAAACTGCCAGCTCGCTTGTCGGAGCAGCTGATTAATTACTGTAGCAGTGGGTCAAGTTGATTACGTTCGGGAGAAATGGAAATACAATAGATCTCTTTTTTTTTTGTTTTGACAAGTGCGTTGAGTCCTTGGTCAATGGAGATTAGGATGGGTGGAAGCATATGAAGGTAGTTCAGTTTTTTAATGAACGTCGTCGCTTTACATGGCTTATAATATCATCAAACATAAAACTATAAGAATCCTTGAGTTCACAGCTTAAAGTTACCAGGGTTGAAGTAGTGGGTATACCAATACGTTGATTTTAATTTGCAGTGTGCACCAATGAATGTGATGCAAACATGATTTGAAAAATACTAAAATGGCTGTTTAACAGTGGAATCCATAAAAAAACAAAGCTATGAATTAAGCAGAAATTACATAAAAGTTAGTTACACTAGTTCAAAGTATAATTGATTAACAAAAAAAAAGGAGTCAAAACAGGGACAGTCATTATCTCGGAATTGGCACGGCATGTGATGTGACTACTAGTATCTTGGCGATGTTTTAGAGTTGGTTTTGTTAAAAAATCTATTGTTCCGTGGCCAATTTTTACTTTTTCTCCTGTATACAAATTAAATTAAGAGCGAGGGTAGGCCAAGAATGGAGGGAGAGAAAGATCGTAAGTTCAATGATACTCTTTTCAAAAGAGTAATTCTTGTAGAGTCTAACTCTTGGAGCGGAACACGGCCCTCTTAACCCGAACTTGTACGTTGTTTCGGGCGTATTCTACTCCGTATCACCTACGGACTTACAATTTTTTTGGTCCGATTAGTCCCGAACCCGAACTAAGAATGAACTCAAACTGTCAACACAATTTGACAGTCACTGTCAAATCTTGTTGTCATTAATTGTTAGTGGTTAGGTGATACGGAGTGGAACACGCCCGCAACTAAGCCCGAAACTACGGCTTTGAGAGTAGCTACTAGCTCCCCTGATCAAGACGAGAGTTTAGCACAGGCATGGCATTTTCTTTAGCTTACACAGCTACAGCTTGAGAACCCCTCACAGGAATCCTACTAAAACCTATGGTCACCACATTGATGGAGGGCACTGTAGGCTGTTAAAGAAAAGGTATCAGCAACCCCGCCACACATTCCCAACCACTGCAACTCCTGAAAGTCAGAATCAACAGTGACAATCACCAGAAAAATGCCGAATCAATTAAGGTCGACGAGCCCCGGAGAAGCGATTCAAGAGTTTTGGATCCCGCAACGAAATTAATCAGAATATTACAGCGTAGGAGTAGGAAAAATATAATGTTCTTTTCCCTCCCCTTATCAAGCAGGAGACAGAACAGACCTAAGACCAAGGCACCAAGGAACTAAACAACTGGGTTAAGCCAAAGGTAAAAGTTATCAGCAATGGTTCATGACGTCACTTTGCGATAAAATACAAAAAAGATTTAACAGAGGAAAAAAAATAAAAATAAACTTGAGTCACAAATCGACAAAGCAGCAGCCAAAAATTATAAAGACGATAGTTTGACACACTTATTTCACTCATAAAATGCCAATTTGAATTACATGATGCCTTCAAAAAACCGATACGAAATTCGGATACTTACATCATGTCCCATCACCAAACATCCCAGAATAAATGTTTACCAGAGACGTCTGAAGATTAATAGCCTAGATTTATGAGCCTAAAGAATAAACCTTATCTAAAATCAGGTACTCGAGATAGAGAATAAGTTCACATCTTACTTAAAGCTTATGACGCTCTTTACTTAGGACGATGATTTATTCATACTCTCAGTGTTTAAAGAATGAATTCTTTTCTACTGAGAATGAGTTCGCTATTTTAAAATTACGTCCATTGCCAAGTGGTTTTTAAGGTTGTAATATTCTATACTAATATTATAAAGCAGAAGAGTTTGTTTGTTCGTTTGGTTGAACGCGCTAATCTCAGGAACTACTGCTCCGATTTGAGTTCAGTGTTAGATAGCCCATTTATCAAGGAAGGTTATAGGCTATATATCATCACGCTAAGACAAATAGGAGCGGAGTAACTATGGAAAATGTGACGCAGACGAAGTTGCGCGGGACAGCTAGTATGGAATTTGCAGGAAAGAATAATGTACCTTTGGCGTCTACAAAGCACGTTCCGGTAGATCAAGCTGTAAAAACATACGCAGAAACACAATAGGGATATTAATGAAATAAATATACAAGAATATAATACTAACAGTGAAAATAGTCTCAATATTGCTCGAAAAACAAAAGAAATCTAATTATTTTAAAACTAATATGTCTGTCCCGCTAAAAGCTGTTTTCTATAGTATGTACAGGCGTGGACTTTGACGTCAACGTTCAAAGACGTCAGAGATAGATGGATGCCTGGAGTCCGTTATACGTAACAGTAACGCAGCCGCGGACAAAAGTTAGTCTTATGAAGTTACTAATATAATATTTCCAAATAATATCAACAATTAATAACTTTCGCGCTAAACGGTCTAGACGTGTTTATCATATTCAACAAATTACCTCCGGTATACGAAAGTCTGTTTCATTTCATTATAATGTAGGCAATATATTATTATATAGATACCCAATCGGATATTTGTGTGTGCCGAATTAATATCTGATGAATTAGTTTGTTACCTCAGGAAATTTACTTTTTTTAACCGACTTCCCAAAAAGGAGGAGGTTCTCAATTCGGTTGTATTTTTTTTTATGTTTGTTACCTCATAACTCCGACAGTTATGAACCGATTTGAAAAATTCTTTTCGTTTTATCTGAAAGGACATACTTGCAGATTGGTCCCATTAAAATTTTATCAAAATCGGTTACGAAGTTTGGATTTTAAATCGAAATAGCTGGAATTCGTTTACTTGGATGATGGTTTTTTGTCATCCAAGTATCGAAATTGCGTATTTTGCTTTTCTGCGATTTTGCAGTGGTGTTGTTAGGTATCCTATACCACTAAAAAGTGAAAAACTGACTTCCAAATAACAAAAAAAAAACGTAAAAAAAGCAGCAAAGTAAAAAACAACTTTAATTTCGGAAGTCGGTGTCAAAATACGAAGAAACTAACAAAAACATCGTCTTCCGAAATTAAACTAATTTTTTACTTTGCTGCTTTTTTTACGGTTTTCTATCAATCATTTTTCAGCCTGAATTTGTGCCCAAATTCATTCCCCTGAACAATTAAGCAATCTGCTTACCATTTTCCTAACTATGACTGAGTCGACTTCTAGTATAACCGGATACCAGCTAAGTACCAACCAGTATTTAACACCTAACTCTATACCTGCAGTAATGTCTCTCTTTCTCTCTTTAATATCCATCCAAAGATATAAATAAATAATAAATTTTAATATGTAATTATCCAGTCATTATTAGCCATTTTAACCATACCATAACACTTATTTCACTAAATATGTGAAAGTAAGAATTAAAAAATAATCGTCTTGCTTAACTCACCCTACCCAATTGGTTGGAATTGACAGCTATGTCACAATATGACGCTAAGCCGATCATATTGTTATTTGAAACGCATTGTAGGTACTTGATTGCAACTTTATTTGGCACCTACCATAGGCAAGCGTGCTCTTTTGTCAACCACATTATCGCTTTCCATCACATAAGATTGTGGTCTAACGCGAAGCTATCATTAATATTTAAAGAATAGATATTATTTGCCATGTCTACATCGGTGTTCTTTTAAGTTTTTTGCTAATCTGAGTGTCGGTGTCATACTGAAGTGTAAATGTTTGTATAGCCTTATTGAACGTTTGGATAGTCTTAGGGCGGGTTGTATCAAACAGTTGGTTAACGTAACATACGTACGTACGTCAAAAAGTTACAATTACGGACGATGTTTGACGTTCGTTAAATAAGAAGCGTTGTTTCAAAACATTCTGGTATAAATTCCTGCTCAATAGCTAAGTTATTGACACAGGTCCTACCTAAATAGTTTTTTGCATTCCACCACTTATTTGTGTCATCAGAAGAACTGGTATTGAGGAATTCAAAAGAAATTTCACAATATTGTTCTATTTGACGCAATTAAAGTTACGTTAACCAGTGCTCAGACCATCTGTTAACGTAAACGTTATATTTTACGTGCGTTAACGCTGACATTTTGTGAAACAACCCAATTTTTTGATTTGACGATAGTTAGCACCATTTTTAACGTTTACGCGTGCGTTAAGTGTAGTTGAAACAACCCGCCCTTAAAGGTCTATCGTAAAAGTCTTAGTCTTGTTTTCTAGGAATTTGTTCTTGTTGATTTTGGCTTTTGTAACGATAATTCATAATATAAAGACAACTTTTTACCACTTTGTATAGTCCTTTCAAACTAAAACACCCTTATGCACCATATTGTTCGCTTTTAGCAATAAGGGTGCGTTTCTATCAGAGATGAGCGAGGAATGCGAGGATGCTTATCAAGGGATAGAATCGCTTGCTATAAGCGAGGCTAGGTAAATTAAGCGATTCTATATTCTTAACTAACATATCCATCGCTAGGCATCCTCGCGCATCTCTGGTGGAAAAGCAAACCCTATATAATATTTACTACATCTTTTTGATAAATGGCCCTCAGGGCCTTAACTAGTCTGTTTTCTTTCCTAAATAATCCTTCTTCTCCCTCTTATTTAACTTCACAAATTCAATTCCTTTGTTCCGCCCACAATAAAAATCTTCGCTCTACCAACAATCGTCTTTTACGATGTCCCTCACACCGCTCTGGGTTTATCCACTCCTCTTTCTTTGTCCAGGCGATATTCCTTTGGAATGCGCTCCCTCTGAACATCAGGATGGCAACAAGTCGGTTGTGTTTTAAGGTGAAGGCTCGTGAGCATATTCGCAAGAAGTTGGAAGAATCACTACAGCGGTAATTCGTTGGATTAATGTTTTCTTAATAATTTTGTATGTATGTATTTATGTATTTATTATAGATTGTATTTTTTTTTTCTTCCTCTCGGTTTGTCTTTTCTATATGTTGCACCTACCATGCTGTCTCTGCACCACCCTAAGGTCGACTGGTAGAAAATGCCTATGGCATTAAGTCCGCCTTTGTACATTACTTGTGCATAAAGTTTTAATAAATAAATAAATGATATTTATTTGTAAGTAGGTTGTAAATAACACTTTTACACGTCAATCTTTTGTTGGTAATTTTAAACTAGATGAGGCCGGGTTTTTTGTGACTTGTATAGTGTACAAAATAAATAGTATTCTATTACCTCTACATTTGTAGTACCTACATTATCTAAAATATCCTGTTTCTTTCTAAAAACCTAATACATCTATCTGTAAATCTATACTTCTATAAGTACTAATATTATAAAGAGGTAACATTTGTTTCTAAGTTTTGTAAGTTTGTATGTAGGGGGTAGGTAATCTCAGGAACTTTTGGTCCGATTTGAAAAATTCTTTCTAGTATTAGATAGCCCATTTATCGAGGAAGGCTATAGGTTACATATCATCACGCTAAGACTAAAAGGAGCCGAGTATTCATGGAAAATGTGACGCAGACGAAGTTGCGTGGGTCAGCTAGTATGCAATAAAAACGACACAACCGAGCCAAGTCGATTGGTTTAGGCACTTGCCATGTGACCCGGCGTCGTGGGTTTGATTCCCACGGGCAGCATACGTTGTAAAGTTGTTTCAAGTTTGGCTAGGACATTGCAGGCTTGAATCACCCGATTGTCTGATAAAAACGATGATTTCGTGCTTCGGAAGCCACGTATGAGCCGGTGGTCCCGGCCGCCAAACAGCGTTCGTCAAAAAAACCATGTCAGAGGCCCTTGAGGCTCTGAAACTAGGGTGTGTGGGTTCGTTAGACCTTATTGCTCGCACGATAAGAAGAAGATTATAAATTCAGTAATGCCAACAAAAATGCTAGCTAGACAGAATCCAAGCAGCACATCCCATCCAACCATCCTGCTATCAATTATATCTAAACTTATTATTTACAATCACAGACGCGACCAGGTGTGCGGGCCACTATCAAACCGGTTCCATAGTACTAGACAAGCTTGAATGACCTAGATGCTAAACGATTGATCTAGATTTCCATGGGAAACAATAAATTGACGAGTTTCTGTTTTGATTTTTGAGATCGAAGTATAGTTGTCGTTTCAAAATGTATCTATTGTTTAGCGGGTAAAAATTTGACTAAAAAAATATTTATCAGTAATTAATTAGTATCAAAAATATTGGCACAGGTATAATAATAATATGCTTTTTCAACTAACTTTAAAACCGACTTCAAAAAAAGGAGGAGGTACTTACTCAATTCGTCGGGTATTTTTGTTAATGTAGGTATGTACTTACACCGATTACTCCGAGGTTTCTGATCTGATTTGTGATTATTTTTTTGTTCGAAACTTGCCGTTTGGTCCCTTAAGAAATTAATTTTGTTTGGATCAGTTTTTGGGCGTGAAGGGCCCGCTGTGAAGGCGGGCGGTCGTCGAAGGTGGACTGGACGTTAAGGCTACGCCGATCTCCCAGTCCACCCCCACTAAGACGCTGCGGGAATTTCAGTGCTGGGTTGTTTTAGTGGGTATACCGGGCTTGCCTGGGGAGTCCCACATGCCCCTCCCACTCCCCCGAGTGAGACAGTATGCGTAACGCATTTTTTCCCAGCCGAAAAAAAAGAAAAAAAAAAGGGTACCGAGATAATCTATGATCAACACTCTGCCATGCCCCGCAGTCTACTTATAGCGTTTCCGCAAGCAACAAGCTTGCAAGTTGCTTTCAGATGGAAACGCTACATTCCTTATTCTTGCATCACCATCATCTTGGTCTTTTCCTTATCTATAGGGTCAGCGCGGCATAAATAGATTCCCTAAGTAACATTAAAAGGTAAAATCATTTCCTTGTCTTTAGGAGATTATCTCAGAAAGTAGAGTGTTGTCTTACTTTTCTTTCCGAAAAAAAAACGGTTCCTGTGGCATAGTCCATGAAAGAAATGTTCCACAAAAAAAGTTGTCTTCCAAAAATTTAAAAACTGATATTTTATTTATTTCAATTTTACCAACACTTCTGTTCCAAAAATATCTATAATTACTACGGAGTTAGTAACATCGGTGTGGTACATTGGGTCGGTCATAAATCAGCAGACGACACGAACTGACAAGTTTGACTGATTTCAAGCTATTTGCATCAAACCAGGCGGATACGTGCTAGTGCAACGTGTTGGTTGGTAAATAGATTTGTTGGGACTGGTACTGTGCGATGATTTTTTGAAAGACAAAGGTGAGCAAGTTATTTAATTAGGACAGAATTACTTTAAAAACGTGTCCATTTCAGCAAACCGCCATATTGGATTTAGAACTTAGCTAAACGTACCTACATTGTCTTAAAACCCAAGCGTTTTTTTTTTTTTTCAGACCAATCGTTTTGGGATAACAGCTTTTAGAGGACTTTCAAAAGGAGGAGGATCTGTGTTCGGCTGTATGTATTTTAATAAGTAGATTTTCTTATTTTAATATTAAATTTTCAGACTAAGTAATTACTAAAGAATAGAAAGTTTTCACGAGATTGAATTTATTTTAAAGTCACGATAAATTCGATGGTTTATTATCTACCCGTGTCTTTTATGTTTCCCATAATCTGAGGACATTTACAAAAACCCAGCGCTCATTTTTTATTCCTTATAAATAACTAGCTGACCCGCGCAACTTCGTCTGCGTCACATTATTCATGAATAATATTGCCAAAAAATTAAAAAAAAAATTAGGGGTGGACTACCCCTAACATTTAGGGGGATGAAAAATAGATGTTGGCCGATTCTCATAGATACCGGATAAGCACAAAAAATTTCATCAAAATCGGTCAAGCCGTTTCGGAGGAGTATGGCAACGAAAACTGTGACACGAGAATTTTATATATTAGATAGAAAATGAGCGACTAAACATGATTTATTATTGCCAGAATATTTTGTTTTAACATAAATAAATTTATTTTTGAACTGTCTACACATACACATTATGACAAATCTGAATAAAGACTAACTCAGATTATCTGATCTCTCTCACCAAGTACACAAACGCCAAAAACTATTTACCTGACGCTTGTTGTTGTACGTAAATCACTCTTTAATGTGTTTATAAGTTCACAGTTATCTTCTAGCCTGATCTAGACATAAAGAAACAATGATTGTATCCACCTGACCTAGGGCTTAAGTATTCCCAAGTAGTGTTTTGATTGTCTCATTGGTTACGCTATCTGCGCATGAGGTTCGGGGGGCCACTCTCTAAGCCTGAAGTCCGTAATTTCGGGCTTAGTTGCGGGCGTATTCTACCCCGTATCACGGACTTACGATTAGTCCCGAAACCGAACTAAGAATGAATGACAACACGATTTGACAGCAACTGTCAAATCGTGTTGTCATTAATTCTTAGTAGTTAGGTTATACGGAGTAGAATACGTCCATAACTAAGCCCGAAACTACGGACTTCGAGAGAGTAGCCCCCTGAGATCGATTTCATGGTCGGGCAAATCGTTGTTCGGTTTTGTAACCGGCGTTTACTGATAGTCATTAAGTCTCGTCCTCTATTACAAGGGAAGATACTATACCTACTAAAGGATATTCTCCTTGCTTAATCCATCGAGGAATACAGGAGTTATGGTTGGTTCTGACATTTATCTTTTCTTTTATAAAAATAAATTGCTGTTCGTTAGTCTCGCTAAAAGCGAAAAACGGCTTGAACGAGTTATTTTTGTTTTTGCCGTGTTCGTAATTATGGGACCAAGTTTTGTAAGAAATAAACAACTTGTGCGAAGCTGGGGCGGGTCACAAATCCTAACTACAGTCCTTTTCTAAATGTTGACTCAAAATGTTAACAAAAGACGCTACTATCTAAAGCCGCGGGCACGAAGTCAGCGCGGGCAGCGGCGCTTCCAAATGCATAATATTTATATGGAACTGGCCACGAAGGCAGCGGCGCGGGGAGCGGCGCGTTCGCAAAAAATGATACTAATTTCTCATAATACAACACTACGCTGTTCCTTGCTCGCTGACTTCGTGTCCGCGGCCTAAGAGATTTATATAGATGGCTGAAATGGAATTGTATGTTTGTTATTCTTATTTTATAAAAGATCAAGTGTGGGCGAGACTCCGTTCACGAATTTGATATGCCCAAAAGCAATATCTCTAAAGATTTTGATTATTTGTTTTGGTTTATATACTAACCGTCTTTAACTTTAGTAATATAATGCCATTTCGGAGCCCTGACCTTGATTGTTTCTGTATCTTGAGTAAAATGCGAGAATCAGTATTGTATCGTTATCGTTGAAAAGACAGATTGGAAGAAATCTTGTTGCGACAATCCCAAGTAACACGGGACAAAGGTAAGAACCGGTTCCGCTCTGGGTGGAGCAGAAGGGAGTGTCAGACTCTTACTGACTAAAATCTATCCGTGTTCCTCCTAATGCCCTTTGCGTCCCAGAGCGGCGGTGACTCTTTCAAAACAAATTCCGCAACCCTGGCAGAAAGCAAGAAGTAACGCTTTTCAGTTAAAATAGTATCAATAAAAAATACAACCGACTTCCAAAAAAAAACTACAAAGTAAAAAATAACTTTAATTTCGGAAGTCGGTGTTTTTGTTAGTTTCTTAGTATTTTGACACCGACTTCCGAAATTAAAGTTATTTTTTACTTTGTAGTTTTTTTTTTTAAAGTCGGTTGTATTTTATTGTAAAAAGTTTTCTATTTTTCACTTTTTAGTGGTACCCCACACCAAACAACACCACTGCAAAATCGCGTAAAAGCAAAATACGCAATTTCGATTCCTTGGATGACATAAACCATCATCCAAGTAGACGAATTCCAGCTATTTCGATTTAAAATCCAAATTTCGTAACCGATTTTGATAAAATTTCAATGAGACCAATCTGCAAGTATATCCTTTCAGATAAAACAAGAATTTTTCAAATCGGTTCATAATTGTCGGAGCTATCAGGTGAAAAACATTAAAAAAAAAATACAACCGAATTGAGAACGTCCTCCTTTTTGGGAAGTCGGTTCAAAAAAAATCATAAACAGACGTATTTCTAAGCTTATAAAGTCAACGAAGACGGTAAGAAATTAACATCAAAAATATTTACAAAAAATATTTCTGTCCTTTAACGAGCATATTAAAATTTTAAACTCTGCATATAAACGTCATATTGTAAGACAAATTATTTCCGTTCTCTTTCATGAAACACTTTTCTTTTTACACGCAAAGTTATTTGGTATAGAATCGCTCAGTAATAAAAATCATCTAAACTATCTATACTAATAGGATTATAAATTGTTAGTTTGTGAGGATAGATGGATGTTTGTTACTCTTTCACGTCAAAACGCCTGAAATGATCTTCATGAAATTTGGCACAGATATAGATTATAGTCTGAAATAACACATTGGCTAATATATATTCCGGCAGTATGTTCCCTAGGGATCACGCGGGCGAAACCGCTGGCAGAAGCTGGTCATATTATAAAGAGGAAAGATTTGATTTTTTTTTGGTTGTTATGATTTAGGTAACTCTAAAAGAACTCGACCGATTGTAAATCTTGTAACACCATTAGAAAGCTACATGTATACAGAGCTACGAACTAGAACACGCTATATTATCCCCGTATTATTCTCAACGAAAGGAAACGGGAACCACCCGGGTAAAACCGCGGGGCGTTGCTAGTTTCCTATAATAAAAAGAACCGGCCAAGTCGGACTAGCGCACCCAGGGTTCCGTACAAACCTGTAGGTATATTATAAGCAAAAGTTGCGATTTACGATTTAAGATGTATTAAAAAATTACTTAGGTACTAGATCTCTTTCAAACCAATTTTCGGTTGAAGTTTACACGGTAATGTACCTACATCATATTTTTTTTTTAGTTTTATTATTCTCTTATTTTAGAAGTTACAAGGGGGGGGGACACATTTTACCACTTTGGGAGTTTCTCTCGCGCAAACTATTCAGTTTACAAAAAAAAAAATACCTATACGAAACCTTAATATCATTCTTGAAGACCCCTCCATAGATACCCCACACGTATGGGTTTGATGAAAAAAATTAAATTTGAGTTTCAGTTCTAAATATGGGGACCCCCAAAATGTATTGTTTTTTTTTTCTATTTTTGTGTGAAAATCTTAATGCGGTTCACAGAATACATCTACTTACCAAGTAGTTTCGGAGAAAAGTGGCTGTGACATACGGACGGACGGACAGACAGACAGACATTACGAATCTATAAGGGTTCCGTTTTTGCTATTTGGCTACAGAACCCTAACTAGCTTTTGCCCGCGACTTCGTACTCTCATAACCCGTTTTTTGCCGTTACCGTAGGAATTTCGGGAAATCTATACTTATATTATAAAGCAGAAGAGTTTGTCTGTTTGTTTGTTTGGTTGAACGCGCTAATCTCAGGAACTACTGGTCCGATTTGAAAAATTATTTCAGTGTTAGATAGCCCATTTATCGAGGAAGACTATAGGCTATATATCATCACGTTAAGGCCAATAGGAGCGGAGCAGTAATGAAAAATGTTACGCAGACGACGTTGCACGGGTCAGCTAGTCTTTTAATACTCCTCTATGGAGTGTTCGGAAGCAGCATGCCAATACAATTTCAGCTTTCTACGGCTGTGCGGTCTGTCACTCAGTGATTCGATCACTTAATCAGTCAGTAACGGACGAATTTTATATGTTTTGATTAAATTAAGTAAGCTCGTTAGTGAATTGGTAGCAAGTAATACTACAGATCATTAAGTTCCGATTTAGACTTCCAGGTCGAGTAGTGTTACTACGTTTTTCCTGCATGAATTCATCAGTAGCAGCCTGGGATCTGTATCTTTATAAGTCTAAGGTCGTCCTTTACGAGAATATGGGACTCAAAACATTATCCCTCCATATGTTCGTGTTCTATTGGTATAATTCTGCCAAACTCTGCGGGAAATCAAGGAGTGGAGTTATATAAGTTCTTAAAATCTACCTTTATTATAAGGAATCCTGCAGTTGCAGTTAATATATCAAAACCAAGTGTCAAGTTTTTTAAGTATACATATACTTAAAAAACCTGACATTACTTCAGCATTTCAAAGGTCAGAAATCAGACTCAAATTAAAAAATCCAATATGACATTACATGCCGTCAATTCACAACAAAACAAGTCTAGAAATCGAATAAAAGAACACTATCCATCCAAAAAAAACTAACAATAACGTTCGAAACCTAGCCGCGTCCCGCGGCTTCGTTGTTCCGAGGTCTACGGCCTACCCCTCAATAATCGAGGATTTTTCGTCATAAAAACCGGCACACTTCCTGTGAAGCTTTCGTCAGTGAATGAAGTTTCGTAATATGAAGTTGGTATGTCTACGGCACAGTATAACCAGGGCCTTTGAAAGTCGTTACGGATGGTCAAAATCACGAAAGTCTGACAAGCAGTCTTGACAAGGGATATCGCGGTACCCCGTAACTGGGGGACTACTCTCTAAGCCCGAAGTCCGTAATTTCAGTGGTTAGGTGATACGGAGTAGAATACGCCTGCAACAAAGCCCGAAATTACGGACTTTGGGCTTAGAGAGTAGCCTCCCTGAGTTGTAGAGTCAGTTAGGCAGACGCTTAGAAAAATACTGGCTTTCAGCTGTGTCAGGTTAGACTGGATCCGGTCCAAAAATACTGGCTGCGGATTGATTTTTATTCCAGAATTATCTTTTATTGGATTCATTACAATATTATGTCTTTAAGTGGACTAAATTCAACAAGGCGTTCTCTACCAGTCAACCTTTAGTTTCAAAATCTACACAAACAAACAATTTAACCAGTTTATAATATTAGATCTCGATTGTATCATATTTATACTATAGTTAATGGAACCGTCCTCTCCCCCCCTATCTTCTAGCGGGGTGGGGGGAGTGAGGCACAAGCTGATATCGTGTCAAAATAAATATAAGTCCATTATTTACTTCGGGATGACAATCCATCTTTTGGTCGCGTTATTTCTGTTTAAACTTGTCGTTTGATTTTCTTTGCGGAGTGTGGAGTTTAGACTTTCTACTGGTTCTATATTTACTTTTCCACTTATTTTTTAATTAAGTTATTTTTTATTATTTTATGCGTATTTTATGTTGTTAGAATAAACGGTTTTTCTTTAAGTATTTTCTTTTCTTTCCTTTAATATTAATATTCGACCGCATCATCGCTTATCATCAAGTGAGACAGTGATCGAACGTATGCCTATCAATGGTAAAAAAACCTTCATTTCGTAAATGCATTTGCTATAAGTCGACTACTACAAGTGAATAGTTACCGGAAGATCTATGGCATCGTCCTAAGTATTACCTAGCGGTGATCGCGCGAAGACGCGATCGTCGTGTTGATTTCTATAACGGTGAATCCGAACGCGGCGACGTCGCGCAGTGCCGGCAGAGGGCACCTCTCGGTTTTGCCGGTCAAATTACCGCGACGGTGGCGTATTGTCACTTTCGTATTCGGACGAAACGCCTAAGACAAGTGCGACGAGACAATACAAAAAAACGCATTACGTTTCAGATATTTTTATACGGATAGAATAATATATATGATGGTGGTTTACCGCCTATCTGTGTGAAACTGAATTAGTGTTTGAAAATTAGTGAAAATTATACACAATCCACTTAAACAACGTGTTAATACGATATCTTATCTACTTATATTCTAGCTCACCACTACGTATCTATGATTTCAGGTCAAAACTTCAAACAGCTGAAACATACCTGTAACAAAAACATAAAGTTATTAGAACCACATAATGAAAAGGGACGGTTTGCGTGACATGGTTAACATTAACATAGCCAAAAGTTAACACAATTAAGTCAGAAATATCATGGGAATTTCACTATAGAAATTAACGGTAATATTTTACCGAACTAGTACAGTCAACCGCAATACGAACGACGAAAACAACGCCATGTCATGTCATCTAACTAATATATAATATTATTAACTAGCTGACCCGCGCAACTTCGTCTGCGCCACATTTTCCATTACTGCTCCGTTCCTATTTGTCTTAGCGTGATGATATATAGCCTATAACATTCCTCGATGAATGGGCTATCTAACACTGAAAGAATTTTTCAAATCGGACCAGTAGTTCCTAAGATTAGCGCGTTCAACCAAACAAACAAACAAACAAACTCTTCTGCTTTATAATATTAGTATAGAAGTATAGATTTGAAAATTTGGATGTTTGTTATTCAATCACCCCAGAACGACGACGTAACGCATCTTGATGAAATTTGGAACGGAGATAGATTATAGTCTGGAATAGCACATAGGCTTTTCATCCCGGGGATGTCTTTTCTAGGGCAGAAGCTAGTAATTCATTGTCTAGTTCGCAGCTGGACGAATTCGAACCATATTCTAAAACCGTTTAAGGGTTTATATATTCGTAAAACTCAAGCCTTACATTTACTTATTCAAAAATGAACATTCAACGCTTTGCATTAAGACTAACTTTCGTAAACTTTATTGTATTTTGTCGAAAAATAATCTATATTTATGAATTTTCCTCTTACTGCTATGAAATAAGGCGCTGCCAATCTACTACCATGAAGTTGTTAGTGACTGTACAATGATAAAAATTCATTTAATTTAGGCTACTTTTATTTTCCCACGGTTGTATAAAAAGCGTTTCTCATGGTTTGTTTAATATGATTAAATTAAAATTCAGGGGCCCAAAAGGCATTGTCCGTCCAACAAAAGACTAGTAGTTTTATCAACTAAAAGCTAAATAATGCTATCTTGTTCACACTTTATTTTATATTTGCTAAAAATATTCTATGTATAGATGAGTGTTGCAGGGTATTATCGGTCAATGATCGGTCCGATAATGCCATGCATTGACATTGAATTTATTTAAAAAACGGAAATTAGATTAAAACCGTTTAGAATCGACATTTTGTAACGAAAGAAACTAGGAACCTATCATATTGCTTTGGGTCCGTTGTGGTTTTAACCTGCCAACGCCCTTAAGGTCCTATTGGGCCAAAGTTGTATTGTCTTACTATTGTTATTTTAAATTGCGGGCGCTGATAGATCGTAAAATTAGCACGTGTAGCAAGCAAAAATATAACCTTGACTCTAGACTTAGTGTGTGTAATGTAAGTACCTACTTATGTTTGTCTTCATGAGAAGCCTCGAAAAACCTCGATTTATGATTATTTTTACCACATACACGATGATGTTATCATAGGACAGGAAGACAATCAATTAACTAGCAACCAAATAAAAGATTCAGACTAACACTACAATACTAAATAATTCACAGTGCAATCTATTCTGCAATGCTCTTTGATTGTGAATGCAATGGCGCCACTTAGCTACTTACATAGATAACTGCTACTTCTGCCGATTCAATGCACTTCTCAGCATCGTATGTGCTAGGTGTTAAATGAATTATCAACAGAAAAAATACACATTCTATGATCCTCCGTGTCTCGGAAAGTATGCTAAGCTGTTGATCCCGGCTCTTAGGCTAAGAACTCACGGAGCGATTTTCACCCGCGACCGCCGCGGTTGCGGGCCCGCAGCTTCTGTAGAGGCGCGGGCGTAAATCGCGTCGTGAGTTGTGCTTTAATTTTTAACAAACATAACTGCTTTCTACAGAAGCTGCGGGCCCGCAACCGCGGCGGTCGCGGGTTAAAATCGCTCCGTGAGTTCTTCGCCTTATCTGAACATTTTTGGCAATCGTTGTGGAGAGTCATTCAGAATACCCGACACCAGACTTGCCTAAGGCTTTTGCAAGGCTGGTGATCACTGGGCAGGTACTGGGCAGTGGAGATCAGTTATGAAGTCTCTGTAAGTAAAGCTCTGGTATCGACCTGCATCCAGGTAGACTTGAAGCGGACCCTACATAGATGGCTAGGCAGATTTATTGAATTAAGTTCTCGCTTCAGAAAAAAAAAACAACGTTGGAAGGCTGCCTAAAAGACCGACCAGGGAAGGAACAGCCCGTAAAATCGCCAAAGTACAGATAGTTGATGAGGTCGTTAGGACAAGGTTCTGAAGTGGCAGCTGCGTACCGGAAGACGACTCGTTGGAAGCGGTCCCACAAGGGAAACAGATGACCTAGTCAAGGCTTCGGGAATCCGCTTGAAGCGATAAGAACGGGATCGATCGTTGTGGCGCTGACGGGGGTAGGCTTTTGTCTATCTGCGACTACCTTTAGGCTATAATGATGATCCCCAAGACGTGTTCTCGGGAACACACAGGCGAGAAATAGACGATCCAGGATTATACGGTGGTGGTGTAGAAGAGAGAATACAAACAGACCTATTTATACTCTACTAGCTGACTCACGCAACTTCGTCTGCGTCACATTTTCCATTAATGCTCGGCTCCTTTTAGTCTTAGCGTGATGATGTGTAGCCTATATCCTTCCTCGATACATGGGCTATCTAATACTGAAAGAATTTTTCAAATCGGACGAGTCGTTCCTGAGATTACCCCCTAAATAGAAACTTACATACAAATGTTGCCTCTTTATAATATTAATAGACTCGCTGACCCGTGGCCACTTCGTTGGGCGGTATTTCCGGGTTAATATAGCCTATGACATTCATTCACAAATAACGCCACTGTGTTCCTATTGTCAATGTCGTTTCAGTAGATCCAGAGATTAACTACCCCCTACAAGTGCAATATATACCTATACCGCGTGTATCTGACATCGACGCACCAACGATTTCCATGGGTCCAGGGCATGATTCTGGACACCGCAATGTTGGAATTTTTCGTCGGTTCTTTTCTCATTTTTTAATTTACATATAGGTATCAGCTCAGCTGAGCTGATATCTATTTGTGGTTTTATTCAGATTGCTCTTTTTAGTGAAAGTAGTTTATTAATCTTTTTTTTTTATATCTCATTGGGTTAGGTCATAATAACGATTATGAGCAGTCTAAAGTAAACAAACCCTTGAAAAAAATTAAAAAATGAGAAAAACGTCGACGAAAAATTATAAGTCTAGGGTGTCCAGAATCATGCCCTGGAGGGCCTGGACCCATGGAAATCGTTTGTGCGTCGATGTCAGATACACGCGGTATGTGTTGTGTTGTGTTGTATCGATAAGACTCAATTTTATTTTATTTTTATTTGTTTGTCGTACACCTACCACATTGTAGTCCTTTTAACCCAAAGGTTGACTGGTAGAGAATGCCTTGTTGCATTAAGTCTGCTCATGTACCACTATTGTGCATACATTCTAAATAAATAAATACAACCTCACAAACTTACAATCTCACAAACTTTAGCTCTTTATAATATTAGTATAGATGGATATATGATGACAATAATGAAATGGAGCTCGAGCCTTTTCGTTACAGTTTTTGATCAAACCAACACTGCTCTTCACACATCGCACCCATCTTTATTTCCGAAGCCAATTCACTCTAACAAGCGATACAAATATTCGTACACAGGCCACTAAATCCAGCAAAGCAAACGTACAAAATAACGTACAAATACATTTAAAGGACGGAATTAACATCACCCAGTGAGTTGGTGACTAATGTCGTCTTACTAACTGCGCTCACTTTCATCTGCCCATGGATAAAATACGAGACGAGGTGTGTTTACATTGGTAGAGTGGGCTAGTCGAGTGGTCAACAAAAACGTGTTAGTGTTAGGGCTGGCAGACACGAGATAAAGGCACACTTTTCAGACTGTCTACAATTATCGCAGACATGAACCTTTTAAGCGCAGCCGTGAGTCACACATTTTGTTTTTATAATACTTTTACTTACAATTTTGACTGGTTTGCACTGTTGTGTGTATATAAACAATTTTCTTATTGAACAGATTTATTTTCTTTCATATTTAATATTATAGCCATACTCAATAGTCTATAAAAGTCAAAGTACGATTGCAAAGGATATACTACATTAATTGGTATTGTGTTGAATCTAACATAAATGCACAAAAGGGCTTTCAATGCTAGCAAATATTTTCACGCAAAACAACCCGGCAATAATAATAATTATAGCAGAATAGGTACATAGCCCTCTTCCATCTACAGTATAATGCAGCAGAAGTAGATAGAATTCAATCGAGCAAGTTCGATAACATTCTGTCCCTACTCGACTACTTACTCCCCCAAACACAAACGCTCCTTCAGAGATTTACAAGAAGGGTATTACTCACTCATTTATTGGCCTTTTTATGGCTGAGATATTATTTATGGAAATCTTGCATAAAGAATTCCAAGAGGGTTTCAAAGTGAATTCAGTTGCTGATTATTTTATTGAACATTTTTAAAAGATTTTATTCCACGTGACTGATGTTCATAAATATGCCAATCGTTGGAAATAAATTCGGATAAAAAGCAGAAAAAATAATTTCTTTGTGTGAGAGGAAGGAGGTTTTATGGGGAAATCGTTGTGGTCATAATGTAATATTCTCGTTAACTCTAACTTTAAAAAGGCATCAGACATTTTCTAGAGGACTTTATGGCACAATTGCTCCAGAAATCACAATAGAAGTCAGAGAGATGGGTAGTATCCTCTTCGTAATAAATTACAAGAATAGCAAAAGCAGTAAGTAGATTATTGTTTTAAATAAGTACACAAGTAAAGGGTCCCGATCCCAAAGGGTAACCAACGGAACCCTATTACTAAGCCTCCACTGTCCATCCATTTGTCCGTCCATCCGTCTGTCCGTCCGTCAGCGGGCTGTATCTCAAGAACTGTAATAGGTAGACAGTTAAAATTATCACAGATTGTGTATTTTTAGCGCTATAACAACAAATTAAGGTCTGGTAAGGAAATCGTAATGTGCGAATCCGACCCGCACTTGGCCGGTTTTTCTTCTACACATCTCCATTAAACGTTACTACGATAGTCATCCTTTTTCGACCCAAATCATTTTTCATACCGTCAAATTTTCACATAAAAAACAAGTAAATCAAACAAACAAATACATTTCCATAACGGAAGCCCTAAACACAAACGAGACAGCAATTACTCACCGAAACCTATTCCATTCTATGAACGGACGGCGAAAGCATTTACCGCCAATTAGTAGCCCTAGCACGGTGCATACCTCTCAATTTTAAATGAAATACTAGCCGTGCACTTGGCGATGCTTGCGTTAGTGAAATAGTAGCTGTGACCAAGGGTCTGCTAGAGACTCGTAGCTAAATAACAACATCGGCATCTGGTTGATCGAAGGTTAAGCTATGCTTGCCGTGATCAAGCCGTGGATGGGAGACCGTCCATTCCACATCGGAAGTCTTGTAAAGCAAATTAAACTGTTGGTCTCAGCTGTTTTTCTGACAGTCGTTAGGTACATGTAGTCGGAAGCTCAAAAGTCTGATAGCCAGTCTAAGGCACTTGCCTCACTGCCTGTGAGGAGGCGATGAGCTATCAACTATTTGCTCGCTGAGGAAAGGGACAAACTATATAGATCTTGTGTGAGTAAAACAGACACATACATTCATAGTCGATAGCTGGCTGTTCACACTACCGGCGAGCGGCTTTTATCTCTAGTTGATCGCAGCGACAAGAGCTATCACATATTGTACTTGCGCAGCGACACTCGCTCGGCGATGCTCGCTTGGCGGTCAGTACTCACCAACCAGCGGTAATTTCTACCTATATTGCGGGTCGGAGCGAGAATTGCGAGTAAAAGCCCGCTGCACCAAAGTGAGCGTCAAAACTATCGAAACTTTTCACTCGCTACTCGCTGGGCGCCAACTCGTTTCGAGTTTCAACTTTTAGTCGCTACTTGCTGATCGCTGGCCGTGAGAAAAGTGCTTTACCAAGGGGAAGAAGGATCGTGATAACAGGGATGAGAAGGTGAGATAGGCAATCGCTCCATGACAAATACAGCTAGTCGGCCACATCTAACTCATCGGCCACATCATAAATAAATAATGTATATATGTATTTATTTTTGTGTTATGTAAATTTTAGAAGGAATTTTTAATTTTGGATTACTTTGCATTATAATTATTGTAAAATTCTAGTTCCTAAAACGTAACAAACAGTTGTGTTGCTGGGGAGTTTGTTGGCCACTTCTTCTCCACAGCTAAAACACTAGGGAGTGGTGACGGGCGGGCGTTTTGGGGGACTGTATTTGTAAAACTTGACGTTCAAAAAGTGCTGGCCCTCAGCCTAATTTGAATAAATGACTTTTGAATTTTGAACATCTGATTAGACTGAAAGCTGTGGTCGCTTTAGCAAGGCCACTTGAGCAGAATCAGAGAGAGCACATCACGCTACCCTTCACTGTCAAATTTTCCCAATCAACCTTAAACCTAATGCGTTAGCGCTAATGTTGAAAATTAAATATGACATATTGTCGTGTGGTTAATAATATGATACGATTCTGCTAAAGTGGTCGTTTTAGACCCCCTGAACAGATGATGTCAATTTTTCAAATACTGCTGTGACTGTGAATCTACTAAGAATTTGTAGAACGAGAGTATTTCAAAACAGGCAGTAATCAACTCCTCTCCAATGCTAATTGACTTTTCGAGATGTCACAAATTTTACATTGCATGATAATCTCTTCCATGTATGTTAATGCTTATGAAACCGGCTGATTTTATAAATCCCCTCAAGGACACGCTCATCGGGACTTCGAATTCTCAATTTTAATTTTTCTTATTTCAGATATGAAAGTAAAGGGTGTCACTGATAGCCAATGATATATAAAACTATAGATACGTTGTCCGCACTCTAAAATGACAACATGAAATGAAGCCAATTGGCCACATTGCGCTTAGTTACGTACCAACCTGTCGCGCGACACTACGTTTGTTTTGATGTCAATTTGACTATTACTTATCCTGTAACGTAACTGAAGATGTATATTTATCTCCCTCTAGCAACAGGCATCCCGCCGGACGGTGACATATTTTCTTTCCCTTTCTTCATGCGTATTAGTAGCTATCTAGTATTTTCGCCATTTTTAAGCGCCGCGATGTTGGTTTATGACGTGTCTATATATAATACGTCATTGCTGATAGCTTGGCAGTTGATAGACTCAAGTAACATAACGATAAGAGCAGTAAAATGATGATGAATCAAACCTTCTTCTTATTATACTCGTAATTTAAGTAGTAGCTATGATTTTCAGCCGTCCTGTTTGTAACGTTGCAGATAAGTGAGCCGAATCTCAATCTAGCTATGTTCCTTTGGTCGGACAAGCGTTACCTCTGGATTAAACCATCAAAACCTATGACAACTACCGTCGTCCCTGACAGCAACAAACCGACAGACCGTTCAAAAGATTAATCCCGTTGCACAGTGACATCTAGCGGCAGTAACATGTAATTACGCTGTCTCGTATCACATGTGCGCGTGGGCAAGTCGCGAAATTTGTATAAATAGTCGTTTGATGCTTGTTTATTTTCTATTGCACAACGTGGATGTTAGCGGTTGCATTTCATTGCTATGTTTTATGCTTTTTGTGCCGTCGGACTTCGTATAGTTAGTGTAAGATTGGCGCATCAATTTTAATATGATTTCCCTTATTGAGAGCGTGCAATTAATTGTGTGTTTTGTCAGGTATCAGGTTCCGGCTTGTTAGCATGAACATGAGACCAATTTTGCACAATCAACCCTGGGTATGTGTACATAATTATATCCTTCTTAAAAAATTGCTTCCAAATACTCGGTTACCCTGATTTCGGGATCCAGTGCTTAAAAGGTTTACAAGACGAAAAAAGAAACTATTTACAGTCTCGAAAAAACCAGTATTACCCGCGTAACATTTCAAAGACTGAATAATCTTTCCACATAATTATTTTACCCCTTACACTTTCATAATAAAGAGCCTACAATTCACAAACAAACACCCTAATAACCCAACGGCTATTTGTATCCCTTTAAAAGCCATGGGATCGCGTGACACGGCACAATTAGCGTGCTACACATAGGCCGGCCACCGGACGGATGGGTGACCGAATGGGGACGCTGTATTATCCCTTCCGTAGGGTTGAAAGATCTTATGTCATGTGCTTTTGAGGGTTTGTTTTGGACTGGTATTTCCGGTGTTGTGTGTGTTTTCGGATGGTTGAGTTGGTGTACACGCAAATCTTCAACTTAAGAATGCTTTTACTATTTTATAAAGAAGGAAAGCTATAGATGAGGTAAATGATGGAGCAAGCGTGCCCAAAAGACTTCACTATAGTCGAATGGTTCTAGCGCTTGCTTTGTGACCCGGTAGTCGTGGGTTCGATTTCCACGGGAAGCACACTTTGTAAAGTTGTTTCCAGTTTGGCTAGGACATCGCAGGCTTGATTCACCTGATTGTCTGATAAAAAGATGATTCCTTGTTTCGGAAGGCACTCATAAGCCGGTGGTTAAACCATGTCATAGGCCTTTGAGGCGGTTTAGAAAATGTGACACTAGGGTGTGGGGTCGTTAGGCTACGCACACGATAAGATGAAGAACAGGTCCTTTAAATCTTAAGTAGCATTTCCACAGCATCAAAGCTTCAATAAGTTGTCCACACACATAACTGGTACTCAAGATAAACATGATTACAACCATTTTGCGGCAACACCATTAGACCAACATCAAATGTTATGCGGCAAGTCGTTAGAGCATGTCTAAATCCTCGATGGCGCCCTAAAATGATAACACACGGCTCATGTATGACATCACACTTGAGCCTTTATAATCAACTTTGGATACATTTTAGGTAATCTGACGTCAGAGATATTATAACGTGAGATACGGAACATGACATAACAAGCCTGTACGACGAAGGGGAGGCGGCAAAGGCGTATGGCACACCCACATTTAGTTACAAGTTTAAATCCCATGGAAAACGAAGTCGGATTAGTGCCATTAGCGGAATTTAAATCAAGACAACGACCTGCTACTGAGGAGTTTTTTTTAACTTCTTGCAAAAGATGCAATGTCGGTCTTAATGCCTGGAGAATTCTCAACTAAGTTCGCCAGGAGTGGTGAAAAGATAATTGAATAGCATTGCTTTATGGATTTGTTTTAACCATCTTCCTGCTTGTCTCATGATACTTGAGGTCGACGGAACACGTTTTCATCTCCCATTCCATCCTGTCAATCACATCATGGACATTTTTACGTAAGAATTGTAAATAGAGCCCATTTTACGTTAGTAAGAAATAACAATCCTGATTCTATTGCTGAAGTGGCCTTCAAATAACTACAATAAACGAAAATTGCGAAGAAAATTAAAGTCCAAGGTATCACAAAACTTTAATTAAAGCATTGTAATCTATCTTTTAAGCCTCATCAATGATTAGAACATTTAATTTATCTTTAGGCTTTCCTTTGTGAGAACATTTTTAGTACTGAAAACAAAATATTTTTAAAGGACTATTTCGCTTTTCTGGGAACCGGAAATTAGAAACGTGGCACGACCCTCCATTTGGAGGACTGCTGAAGGTCGCACGGTCCTCTTGCAATCATATAAGGTACGAACCATTTAGAACGGCCCTTTCAGTTTATTTCATAATAACGGGCTCCTTTGTAAACTTAAATTTCTTGATATGTATAGGTTCTATGAGATCGTTGAAGGTGCAACCGACGCTGGTAAGTTTCTGACATAAATCGTCCCTATTTGGTCTAAAGGTCAACGCTGCTGCTAAGCTTGAAGATCAGGATAAAGGTTCACTGGATTTTTCATGTGAAATTTTTCAGTACAAAACAATAATAATTTATTAACAGAAAGATGGGTACAAATCTTCCATCTTATTCAAAATATATGTTGAGTACCTGTTACCCTGGAGTCTAGACTTGTGTTTTCTATTACCACAAACTGCGCAAGGCTTTAACATTACGTGGAACTTGAACATAACTAGCGAAATCTTCGATGTAACCCTTCGGTGAATGAAGTTAATGACAAGTCCGGGAAAACCGATACCATAAAACATTATTTGTAAGGCAAGACATTTTAAATGATTATAATCAACCCTAAATTCTTTCCGGTAACCAAATTGAGGAAGTCAAACAACAAAAACGAATAGCAACTGTAAAAGAGTAAGTTATTAATCAAACAATCAACTGAATAATTCAATCAGTCGCTCCCTCAATTGTATAATCAATGTCGTTGTTACAGTAACGAATTTTATTACATTAGGTTACAAACGAAACTGTAGCTTTAGCGTTTTGGGCGGCAAAATCGGCAAATATTTTAAAGGCACTTAATACTAGCTCATCATTGCATAATCCAGTTACCTTTCGATAAGAAACCAAATGAACGAAGAAGTAAGTTAACGTGTCGTTGTTTTCAATTGCGTACGAAATGTTGATAATTTCGGCATCAATCAAGTTGAATTAAAGTATTATTGAAACGCCACCATATCGGTAGCCAAAATTAATAATCTTGATTTTGTGAATCTAAGCACTGCGTATAATCCATAACACGGCCACGTACAAATTCGCGAAGGGTGCAACGTAGTCGGATCAAACTAAAAGGAAACTAAATATAGCAAAAATAGACACCATCTGAGTGGCAACAATCTCTATGATCCTTAAATCCGATTTCCTATCGAGATATCTGACTTTGAACGTTTTGAACAGCACTGATTGCTGACACATATCTTTGACATTGCTTCGATATCTGCTCAATTTGTGAGCAAAAGTGCTATAAAATTGGCTTTGGTGAGAGGAAAAAAGGGAGGAAGAGCATAAAGTACGACACGATTGATAATAATAATGAACAGATAGAAAAGAAGTATAATGGAATTATTTCAGAGGTAAAAATAGATAATGAGACGATGAAAATAACCATTAGCCTAATCTGGCTAATTAATATAACAAAAACAGGATACTTACCTACATTTGCGTGAGACACGTCTTTCAGTACAGTCTAAATAATGTCTCCCAAAGTTGGAAACTTCCAAATAAAGCTGAAACACAAAATGGTCTTGTACTTAGATCCCTATCATTAAATCCTTAATCTTTCTTTTTTGTTACGAATACAAACTGATACAAAACACTTGTAGGTATTACGGCTTGGATGGAACTACGGAGTGGTTTCTTTCAAATTCCGTTCGTGACAAAATATCGTGTTAGGCTGGTATTGTAAATGTAATGGTGGACTTCCCGCGACAAACGCGGTGGTATTTACAATACTCCTCGCTCCGCTCAATAAGATAATAATTCATTCCTTTCAACTCCTGTTATCACGCGATGTAATGAAAAAAAGTTTATCTGGACGATGTTATCTGTTTTGCCATTTTTTATTGTTTTTTAATCCGTTTTTCGTTAATCCTGTGATTAGCTAATTATTTGCTTGCTTCTTTTTCATGTAGTTTTTTTTTATTTATTTCTAAACTAGCTGACCCGCGCAACTTCGTCTGCGTCACATTTTCCATTACTGCTCCGCTCCTGTTTGTCTTAGCGTGATGATATATTATTTAACCTTCCTCAATAAATAGGCTATCTAACACTGAAATAATTTTTCAAATCGGACTTTTAAGTAGGAAGGAATGGTTTCGTTCATTATTAATTTAATACCGTGCTACTTACCTGCCACCTGGTCTGACTGAGTAGCAAAAATTCTACGTAGTTTATCAATACAATCTTCAATAGTTCAATAACTGCGTTAGTTTTCGGAAATGCGATCATGCTCCTTATTGTAACAGCTAGCCTACTGAACAATTTCGTAGGTTTTTACTTTAATGGTTTCCTTGCAAGTATTTATTTGTATACGCGATTGTGATCCTTATTTGTAACAGTCTACGGAACAATTTCGTATGCAAGTATTTTTACTTTATTGGTTTGTCTTTGCAAGTATTTATTTGTAAACGCGATTGTGCTCCTTATTTATAATAAGTCAGGGTTCAATTTCCCATGCAAGTATTTTTTCTTCCAACAGGGCTTTTTGATGAAATAGAAGTAGAAAGTAGAAACTTGAATCGTCGTAAGAAGGTATTTATTTGAAAACGCGATTGTGCTCCTTATTCCTAGAAACTTACGGGTCAATTTCCTATCCATATACATAATACTTGAAACTGGAAGCCCTGGAACTCGATCGATTTTCCAAGTACGACCCAAGTCTACTCTCTCCTCCCAACCCAATAATTCGAAAAAGAATGTAGTCATTCTAACCCACACTTCCATAGTTATACCATATATCTACAACGTATCTGAACTGACTTTAAACTTGTTGTTCGAACTTAGAAGCTTAGCGGAGAATCTTAACACCGCGATTCACAAAAACGCGTCATAAGTACAACGCCATCTATCGATCTACAACGTAACTGAACTGTCTTTATACTCATAAGTTCGAACTTAGAAGCTTACACGTTACGATAAATAATGATAATAATATAATAAAATTTTCACTTTTTTGCTACATTTTAAGTTAAAAAAAAAATAACTCAGAAATACATTGTTTCGGGGTCTTTTCACACATTTCTTATTACAAATTTTCTCAATAGATGGCTTTGCAAGTATTTGAAGTCTCAATGAAAACAACCTATTTTAGCGCTCGATGAAGTTTCTTCGTAAACTTTAAAATTCGATATCTTTTGATTTTGTGGGTCGATTTTGATGAAATAAACACTAAATGTTACCCAGATTATCACTAAATATTTTGAAGTACCTAAATTTTGAATCCAATCAGTGGTTTATGCGTGATGCTCCTCCAAACGCACAGACAAACAGAATTACAGACAAACAGACAAACAGAAAAGAATTTCAAAAACTGCTTTTTTGTGTTCTATGTCATTTTTCTGACATTTCTATGTATTTTTTATGCGAAAATATTCAATGTACAGACACGGCAACTCTACGATTTTATTATATGTATAGATAAAAACACGGTAATGACTCGCTGACGCACCAACATTATTAACACAATAGGTAATTCTGCGTGTTGGTTATTAAACAGCAAAACATTCCACTATAGGAATTCAAACATTCTGCAATAGTTAACGTTCGCTAACAAAAACTATTCCTTCCGGCAGCCAAACAAAAACTGTCACCAAGTCCAAAATAAAATACATAACTATAACAAGACAATAATTTCGTTAATATTTCACCTTAGCCTGACCTTCCATCGATCCAAACAAAAATAACAAATGGCTGTTAGTCATTAGTAGATGTAACAGAACGTATGAAAGTTCAATCATCCGTAATGGACGATGACAGACGAACGGACCGGCCAGACGGGTAGATGATATTGTTACTCAGAAACGTACCAAATTGGCACGGAGAACGAACGTACAGACTTATTACTATTAGGTTGGTATGCGGTGAATAAAAATGAAGTGCTTGCAGATGGAGTATTTTATGATGGAGATCTTACAGGTGTGGTGTATTTAGCCGACTCTGGCGAAGTCAATAGTCCCTCCCTTTCGTTATAAAAAAATGTAATGTTTGTTTCATCCGCTGAACGTATTTACCATGCGGTCAGAACATGTCCTGGTTACAACGTTAAGTCATTTTAATTTCGAACCACAGGCTACTTCTTTTTTTTTTTTGAGATCAGTGTCGGTTCAACTGTGTTGTTAGTTGTTTAACTCATTTGCAGTCATATGGTGCTGTAATGCACAAGGCTTTCTGAAATCTTTGTATAAGTATCTGCTTCCAACTGCCAAAAGATAATCAAGTCCCACAACCATTGAATCAATTGAATTTGTTACTACAGGTTCAATCAGCCCGATCACATCGCTTCTAAATAATAGATCTGTAACGACGTTACAGATCAAGTTACCGCAAGTGCGGTTTTGTGGTGATTTAAGCACAGCAATCGGTTACTGTTTAAACGCTTCTAAAGTATTGGTTTCAGGAGGTAGGTCAGGCAAGATAAGTGGAATCGACGGAACTATTGGCTGGAGTTAAATCTTCTCGCAAATAAACCAGGGTTTGGTACTGGTACTGCAGGAATTAAAATACTAACTGAAGATGGTAACAGGTTTAGAAGACATAGTTTTTAGAGAAAGTACAGTTGTAAAAAGTCCAAGAACTTAAAAAATAATCCCCAGAGCACTTGAACAGGCAAATAAGGGATTCGCGAGAAATACCTAGTTTAATTTATAGAGCAAGTAGATCGAGATACCTGACAACTAAGGAGCATAACAGCAATTTCATAACATAAGAGAAAAAGAAAACTGTCAAGTTAAAATAAAACAGCTCCTTTCAAAGAATATATCGCACATGATAATTCACACGATGAACGAGCAAACGAAATAGCTGCTATAAATCACGGCCCTAAGCAGAGTAGATTTGACACATAATCCAGGATAATGTAAGTAAGAAGTGAAAGGACAAAACAAAGAGCCTTTTTAGGGTTCCGTGGATAAACAGGGAAGTTATAATGCCGCCGTGTTCGTCTGTCAAAACAATGTTGCCCTCTAGTTGATATTACAGCCGTGTATTATTATTATGCAAATTATTAGGACTGCCATCAAAAAGTTGACGAGACCACCACGTAAGTAGGCTATATGAAATTACTGGAATTTTAAAACAATGTGCAGGTAGAATGATGTTCAGACGACCAAAAACTAAAGGAAAAATCAGTTTAATAAGTAATTTTTATGTGAACGATGAAAAAAAACATAAGCGTTAAAATTAAAACCTTCTCGTGACGATTTCCTAGAAATCGACTGAGACAGTTTTAACGCTACTATGTAAAGCTGAGCGGCATCTAAACTTAACTGCTCTTATTTTTATCAATTTTTACTTTGGATGATCACTACGGAACTCTACTAAATATAGGCTAATCATCATCCATCCACGCACGCACTTTTTCCAACAATAAAGAGCACCAACAACAAACAAGGACAATACACAATTTATCTAAATTACGGCAAGTCAACTTTGAAAGCACTCCTAGATCCACCATCTGTCATCTTTAGCTTATATAAAAATAATAAATACTCGGTGATAAATCTTTTTGAAAGAATCATATGATCGTAAATTATAGTTATACACAAGTAATAAAATCTTTGCATTCTAAATGTCAACATTTTAGTGTGTGAAGATGGAAAAAAAACATCTGGACGCATGTGATGCGATGTTATGAAACTATTAGTTGGGTAGGGTTGTCTTGTCGGGAATTAAGATTTCAGCTTGATTAAATGAAATGGTTTTTGCTTGCTGTCTACAATTTTTTGTTCCTAGTGTGGCACTGTTTTATTAGGGTTCCGTACCTAAATAGTAAAACGGAACCCTATTACTAAGACTCCGCTGTCCGTCTGACCGTTTGACACCAGGCTGTATCTCATGAACCGAAACCATAGTTAGACAGTTAATTTTCATTGATGATGTATTTCTGTTGCCGCTATAACAAATACAAAAAAAAAAAACAGAATAAAATAAACATTTAAGGGGGCCATACAACAAACGTGATATTTTTGCTCGGTTTTATAGATAATGGTACGGAACCCTTCGTGCGCGAGTCCGACTCGCACTTGGCCGGTTTATTTTTTTTCGTTTAATACGACTTTCCATGTTTATTTAAACTGTTTGCATAGTATTGGTACACATGCGGACACGCGTTCTGTACCAGTAAAGGTTTATGCAACAGAGATGTGCGAGGATGCCTAGCGACGAATGTGTTTGTTAATAACGAATAGAATCGCTTCATTTACCTAGTCTCGCTCAGCACAAGCGATGCTAATCCATCGCTGCGCATCCTCGCACATCTCTGGCGGAAACCCACCTTAGTCACTTTGAAGGAAACTTTCTCAAATCGATTCAGTAGCAATGACAACGAAATCTCAAATCGAAGACTTCTATTTCTACAAATAACAAGCAATAACTGTCAATTTGATCGAGTCGAGGTTGAGTCGTTTATTTTGAAAGCAAGCATTGGTAGATCTAAGTTGTCTGTAAGGGATTTAATAAACCTTTAGAACAGCGAGCATCAGCTGGTAGAAGTTCCCTTTAAAACTCGTCAAAGTGAACTTGCTTTCTCACAGCAAAAGGAAGTTCGTTCGCTTTCACGAAAACAAGACTAGTTCATTAAATGGAACTCAAATGGAACAAGAATCACGTTCTTTGACTATATCATCTTGCCAAAGGAAATGCCACATTTGCTTTGTGTTGATACCCATAGCGTAGCATATTCTAGGAGCAGTGAGAGGCAGACGATGATAAGTTTTAATTCTTTTGAGAATTTATCCAAAACAGAAATTGCGCATCTCATCGCAATCAATTCTGACAAAAGTTGCTTATAAATAATAAAATAAATAAAGAGGTGGATGAAGAAAAAAAGCGTGCTGATCCGATCCCCATTAATTGGCATAAGGGCAGGAAGAAAAGAATTTCAGGGCTTCAGTGAGGTCTTTGCCCAGCAGATGGGACTGCATCAGCTAATATAATTACAAAAAAAAAGAATTATGAAAACTGACCATCTCATTATTAAACTCAAGCAAAAGAAGAAACGTCCAACTAAGCAAAAGAGAATAGAGAAATCCTCTCCAACGAAGAATACATAATGAACTTTAACAAACTTAATTATAAACCTAACATTGTAGACCAAAATAGGAGCACTACACTCGAGTCTAGTAAATGGAACAATTTCCCTTTACCTAGTGACGAGAAATGAGGTTATGTATTATGTAAAGCAGCTATCTTCGTGTGTGCATTGTAAATTAGGTTTGTAGGACTTCGGGAACTAATGTGGCGTATTGATTTTTGGAAGCTTTGATTTCGTTTCACTTGTTTCTATGTTTAGATCGCTTTCTGCGAAATACACTTTGGACAATTATTATTCAACTTATATGGTTATGAGGCTAGGAAGATCCTCATATCACGATCACACCTACTTGATGTTACTGGAAATCATATCATTCTTCCTCCTCCGCTGTTATTTTCTGATTAATTTCGCTGCGTACTACCCTAGAAAGTTTCAACTTCCTGTTATTTTTTTGGGTCTTCTTGAGCTTCGTTGCCTTTATTGGTAGCCACTGTAGCTTTCAATTTGGGAATTGCGGTGGTCAGGAATAGTGAGGAGGACATGGTCCAGAAATTATTAGGTAGATTACCATGGGCTCCGTGTTAACTGCTTTTTGATACGAGGAAGCAGACCTGGCTCCCATTTCTTGCAGCATTATCCACTTTTAATTCTTTATATATAATTTATTTTCATTGAAAGCCCGTTTTACATCCTGAAAGCTAACATTCAACCTATTTATCTTTACCATTTCAAATGGAAACTTTAATAGCAGACCTCCATCGCGTTCCAATAATTGGGTCCTGTTCAATTTGACGTGAATTTGTGCACCTACAGTGTGTCTAAAGTGGCAACCTGAATGTAAACTAAATTTCTTTCACCAAAATATGACTTTTTAATTACCCTACAAAATGTTGGTTTCTTTTTTATTTTCTTTTATTTGAAATGGGTTTGGTCTTAATTCTAATCTAGGTAAGAGACATAAAATATACAAAGTCTATGATGTAGTAAGCTTACCCAAAAGAACCATGTTTACTCTAACTTAGAAGAGATTAAGTTTTAAACACAGACGCAGGTAGAAATTTCCACTCCTTTCAATTCTAAAGTATATCAAACGTAAATAACACGGGACACCATTTAACAATACAATGATTTCAAATGTCTCTACCGAGACACCTTCAAATAAATACCGCGTGTATCTGACATCGACGCACAAACGATTTCCATGGGTCCAGGGCATGATTCTGGACACCCTAGACTTAGAATTTTTCGTCGGCTTTTTCTCATTTTTTCATTTTTTTTCAAGGGTTTTTTTATTTATTTATTTATTTATTATTTATTAAAACTTTATGCACAAGTAATAACACTGTACAAAGGCGGACTTAATGCCATAGACATTTTCTACCAGTCGACCTTAGGGTGGTGCAGAGACAGCATGGTAGGTGCAACATATATAAAAGACAAACCGAGAGGAAGAAAAAAAAATACAATCTATAATAAATACATACATACACAACCAAAATTATTAATAAAACATGAATCCAACGAATTACCGCTGTAATGATTCTTCCAACTTCTTGCGAATATGCTCACGAGCCTTCACCTTAAAACACAACCGACTTGTTGCCATCCTGATGTTCAGAGGGAGCGCATTCCAAAGGAATATCGCCTGGACAAAGAAAGAGGAGTGGATAAACCCAGAGCGGTGTGAGGGACATCGTAAAAGACGATTGTTGGTAGAGCGAAGATTTTTATTGTAGGCGGAACAAAGGAATAGACTGCTCATAATCGTTATTCTGACCTAACCCAATGAGATTTTTAATAAAAAAAATAATGAATTAACTACTTTTACTAAAAAGAGCAATCTGAATAAAACCACAAATAGATATCAGCTCAGCTCTCTATTTGTGGTACCTACTCTTGAAAAAAATGAGAAAAGAACCGACGAAAAAATCCAACACTGGGGTGTCCAGAATCAGGCCCTGGACCCATGGAAATCGTTTGTGAGTCGATTTCAGATACACGCGGTATCTTTATATTATATAAAAGAAAGTCGTGTTAGTTACACTATTTATAACTCAAGAACGGCTGAACCGATTTGGCTGAAAATTGGTGGGGAGGTAGCTAAGAACCAGGAGACAGACGGTTTTTATCTCGGAAATCCCATGGGAACGGGAACTGTGCGGGTAAAACGGGAGCGAAGCCGCAGGGGACAGCTAGTAACCAATAAAATCGACAAGCTCGAAACGGCATGGCGGCAGCCCTATTCAGAATGCGTCTAAATCCGCCTGGATGCAAGTCCAAAGTAAACACTGTAACGGATTTAACATCTCAGCTCAGATTATGATAAATGGCTATCAGTGTATGCCAGCAAATACCAGTTATGAGCTGGGTATAGCCTAGGTACCTACTCAAACGGGAATTGATTATCAGCAAATATATTTAGGTCTCATGGAATGCAATGGGAAGAATTTTGAATGGGCGTTGATAATGATAAATGAAAATGATCGTTGAAACAGAAATACTGTCCACCTAAGAAGAAATTCGGATGGGAAATCATGAAATGAATCCTTTTGCTCTGGGCGAAGCGGAAGGGAGTGTCAGACTCTCACTGACTAAAACCCATCGGTGTTCTTGCTAATGCCTTTTGCGTCCGAGGGCCACAGTGACAAATTCCGCAACCTGGAACTATTACCCTGGAGTATTATTTTTGTGATAGTTCAAGGTGATTCAATGTCATCTTCTCTTGATGTTGAAACGTCAAAAGGCACAATGACATTAATAAGTGACAATGACCATACAGAATAAAATGATTACAAGCAAAGTAACTATACTTAAACTTTAATGTTATAAATACGACAGTTGGGATGGATGCGTGTTTGAATTCGGATGCAATTTGGCACAGAGATAGATTATAGTCTTGAATAGCAATACTTTTTATCCTGTGATTATTCCATTGGGGTAATTTCCAACATTCGCATTCACGCGAACAAAGCCGAAACTAGTCAGCTTATAAATTGCACAGCCGAATTCGAGGATAACTCATCCTCAAAAAAACTCATCATGTGACACAAAAGACCTAAATTATTACCCAAAATGTCACTAATACTGACTTTGATTAATAAAATTGGCAGCTGGAAGTCACATAGTCCGATAATGAGCTGTCGAGTGATTTATTTAACATCGTTAAGATTAGGCAAAGGTGAAAGGCTGTTGGCATCTGATTAAAAGACGCTATGACAGATGATGCTACCAATCACAGCATTAGGAATAAACTTGATATTAAAAACATGTAAAATGGACGAGATTAGCCTAGCCTATCCCCAACTTGACTTTGACGACACGGTTGGCGCAGTGGTTGAGCGATTGACTGCTGCGCAGCATGTCGCGGGTTCGATTCCCGCACGGAACAAATATTTGTACGACCTACATGTATTTGTTCCGAGTCTGGGTGTTTTTCTATCTATAATATGTATGTATTTACAAAAAAAAATGTATATAAGTAGTTTATCAGCCATCTCGTTACCATAACACAAGCATAAGGTTGCTTAGCTTGGGACTATATGGCGTTGTGTGAAATGTCCAAGGATATTATATTATTATTTTATTATATTAACTTCACATCTTTTCATTAATTCCCCGTTCCTATTGGTCGTGTATTATATAGCTTACCTATAGGCTTCCTCGATAAATGGGCTATCCAACACTAAAATATTTTTCGATTCAAGTTATATATTACCTACTAGCACTTCGCCCGCGACTTCGTTCGCGCTAACGAAGTCGCGTTTAGCAGGTACTTATTGAAATTTTTGGTTGGGATCTCTATTTTTTTGTAACGATAAATAGGAACGATTTTTTTTTGTTAATCGAATGATTGCAGCTGGTGTCCTGAAATACAAACCTCGAGTCTAGTTTCAGAACCAGTCTCGCACAGAATAATTATTGCTTTTACGTATTTCGTATTGATGCCTCTCTAATGTAACGTCGCCAGCACATCAGCTACACGAAACTGTCAAATTTTCCCAATCAACCTCGAACCTTACAACTTTAGCGATAAAGTTGAAAATCTATTGAAGAAATTTGACAGATTGTTGAAGCTTGATATGCTGTCGTCTGTACCAATACATTGGTGCGAAAAAAAAAATCATTTATCATTATCAGTTATACTATTCATCAAAATCGGGCTCGAGACTCCTATCAGTGTTTTTAGATATTATTATCATAGTTTCGGATTTGGCCGTGTAGGCACCATGTGTGGCCTACGACACTCACAAATAACGTGGCTTTCTATTTGTAAAAGAATTTTCAAAAAATGTTCAGTAGATCCTGAGATTTACCCCCAACAACCTCACAAACTCTACCGCTCTATAATATTCGTATAGATTAGTATAGATTAGATCAACCAAGTACGAGTATCTCGGTAACGTGATATTACTTGGCAATACTTGCGTCAGATTTTCTGGCTTCTGACAATCCCTATTATCCCTAACGAATTTCAAAGACGGATCTACAAAAAAGCCATGACCAATGGCTTAACATGCTTTTCTTGGCCCTTAGGAGTATTGCAGTGGGTCATCACCCATCCACGGACCAGCCTCGGCAAGAGATACTTAACCTGGAAAATCAACCCGTGCGGCTGTTATTATTAAGCTACTAGATCCTCAATTTGGAATTAATTACATCATTTTCTTTAATGTGAATCGCTGCGTTTTGGAAGGTCAGCTAGTTTTTGTGACATAACTGAAAGACAGGTTTTAACTTTGGCCAATTTTCTTTGCAACCGCGTTAGTGTGTCGTGTAAAACTAGTTTGTTTAAAACATTTCTAGATTATCCAGTTCGTTTGTGAAGAAACAGGTTTCTTATCTCTGTGTATCTTAAAAATGTTCTAGATGTAATGGTCTCAAGTGCATTGACAGTCAGTGACACTATAAATTCATAGTCAAGGATAGTACTCTGGCCTTGACAAACCCCTTCTTCTTCTCTAGTTTCATCATAGTTAGTAATTAGGCTTTATCATCAGCCTGAAAGAAAGAAAGAAAGAAAGAAAGAAAGAAAGAAAGAAAAATGTTTATTCAGGACTCGCACAGTACACATAAAAGTAGGTAAAAATATATAAAACTAACTGTAATAAATATAAGTTGACACATAAGCTACATCCTAATAATGATAATAATTATCTGTGCGAGGCCAAAAAAAAATTAACCCTGCCTGCAGATTAACCTTTTAATTTTGCTGTCGCTTTTATAGATAAATTAACTCACTCCTTTCCTATGGGTTTTTTCTTTTTCTTTTGATAGGCACGCGTTTGACCACTATCTCACCTGATAGTAAGTGATAATGCGGTCTAAGATGGAGCAAGCTTGCCTAGAATTAACGTATTCACTCTGGAATTAAAGACTCCCAGGTTGTAGCTATCAGGAAACACAGACTCCGGCAGGGAATAAAAAATACGCCGTATGACTCCGGCAGGGAATAAAAAATATACCACTGCATACGGCGTATTTTTAACGAGCCGACGAAGTAAGTTTTAGATACGCACGCTCAAGGCGCTGTAGACGACCAAAAAGCAAATTGTCGCATTTGTATCGATTCAAACGCGTGTACAAAGCGTTACAACGCGAAATGTTGAGGACTCATGTGAAATCGCAGGGATTTCTGTATTACAAAACATACGCGCGACTGCAGCGCGTTTGAATCAATTAATTATTTTTTCCTAATCAAGCCCCGTTTCACCCCGCTCAACATTCTCCTTCAGACAATAAGCCAATAATTAATTATCAATCAAGCTCAGCTCAAACCATTTCCTTTCGAATAATTACGTATACAATTAGCAAAACACCGCAGCTTCCGTCAGTAGGTACTGAATACTGTAAAGTCGGCGAAAGACATTGGTGAGAGCAGTGAGCGTATTTCCGTATATTAAGAAAATGTTAAAGTTTCTGTCATTTTTATTTAACACCTACAGTAATCTGTAGGTAAAGAACTATAAGAAGCGTTTTACCCGAAGGGTAACCAACGGAACCCTATTACTAAGCCTGCGCTGTCCGTCCGTCCGTCCGTCTGTCACCAGGCTGTAGCTCATAAACCGTAAGACAGTTGAAATTTTCACAGATGTTGTATTTCTGTTGCCACTATAACAACAAATTAAGTAACGTGTTTTTATACCGTTTTTTAGATGGTACGGAACCCTTCGTGCGCGAGGCCGTCACGCACTTGTCCGGATTTTTTATTGTTTTTCGGTAGTTTCGGAGATAGGAGGGCGGAATGGGCATTTTGGTCTAATTTCTTGCATAACTTCAAAACTATTATATCTTAAATAATGAAAAAAAAAAAAACTATAACCGTCATAGCACTTTTCATCCCGATTTGAAGTCGGTCCAGTGGATCCGGAGAAAACTGACTGTGACAGATGGACATACAGACAGTGATCCTATAAGGGTTCCGTTTCGTACGAATGTTCGCACGTTGACATTCTTATCTTGTTCGTTTACTAGCAGTCTCAATCCGACAAAAATCTTTCAATGTATTTTAAATATTAAAAGAAATGTGATCGACAGATGCAGAGACAAGAGTGGAACAATTTTTTTTTTTTATGTGTAAAATTTGTATTCTGATGCATGCACGTTTTGAATTTGAAATATGATCAAAACTAGGCAAGTGATTTTTAGAAACACCTGAGTGGTCTGTTTGAAAAACCTCTGAAATAAAATAAAGCACATTTAGAAGTTCAATAACTTCGTAAAACTTTTATAGTAATAATATGTATAAGATACGCTTCTTGCGAATCTAAAATCGATGATGCGAACAGCAAACAAACGCCAGGTGCCTTGGTAATTACTAGAACACCAAACAATTTCGCCATTCGTACAGCCTCGCATATTATCGAGATAGTGACCTAGATATACATCATTTGAATTCGAAATCCGTATGCACCGTCAAAGATAGACGCATAGGTACGTCGTAAACAAGACATAATGGCACAAGCCAGAGTTACAACTGAGTTTTACGTCCCGCTTAACATTTCTGACAATGTAGAATCAATGTCCGAATCGTTAAATTTATGAGCTGTTATGAATCTATCTCCAAGTTCTTGGAAATGGTTTTATTACAATTTAAAAGTTGAGTCAACACCATCCCACCCAAACCGTATTGGAAACACATTCATTGTGCGCACAGCTAAGGAGTGGAATTCCCTGCCAGAGTCTGTGTTTCCTGATAGCTTCAACCTTGGAGTCTGTAAGTCAAGAGTGAAGAGCTAGTACTTTGAGGCAAGTATTCTATCTACGACGACATTATCGCTTACCATCAGGTGAGATAGTGGTCAAACGTGTGACTATAAATAGTAAAAAAAACATGACCCTTCTTTGGCAGACGGGTAAAAAAAACACGGGTAGAAAAAAAAACGCAGAAATAATGAAAAATTAAGTACTTAAGAGTCCTATTACGAATCGTAAATGCTCGTTTGCAATAGATCAAGTTACGTTGGTCTGCGTTGGGAGTACATCTATAGTCCGCGAAACAATTTGATACTTACTAGTCTGAATAGGATTATACTTTATTTGGGCGCTCGCGCGAGACTGAGGAGCGCGCGCGCTGAATTGACGCAGAATTTATAGTACTTTAATTTTATTTATTGTAATTTTGTTGTATTATATTGACAAACGAAAACTAATGAAACGTATTCATTGTAGATTGAAATTTTATATCATATAAATTTATTTGATAAAATTGTTTTTATTTGGAATATAATGGACGCTGAATGAAGACAATTCTGGCTTAAATTAGGCTTTCTTTACGTCTTTTCCGTGAAAACTCAAGGAATTTTTAGAAATTTTAGAACTCCAATAAACAAGTGAAACATTCAACTTACCTTTTAGCAATTTTAGCTTTTAAAAGAATTGATTGTAACAATGTGAATTTGACCGTCAAAGTTCCATCGCCGACATTTTTTCTTGCAAACTGAGTTCGTAAAATATTTATAGTAAATTACACGAAAAGAAAAATGAAAATGTGTAACTCTAACTTACAAGAAAGAGACTGGCACTATTGTTATTCAGGATCAAATAATTAAAATATCTTACTGCTGCTGAAAATGACAGCGTCAAAAATCATGAATTTCCGAAAAAAATGTAATAGGACTCTTAATCAATCTATTTTAAACTAGCTGACCCGCGCAACTTCGTCTGCGTCACATTACTGCTCCGCTCCTATTGGTCTTAGCGTGATGATATATAGCCTATAACCTTCCTCGATAAATGGGCTATCTAACACTGAAAGAATTTTTCAAATCGGAGCAGTAGTTCCTGAGATTAGCGCGTTCAACCAAACAAACTCTTCTGCTTTATAATATTAGTATAGATTCGCACGGTCGTAGAAAGGCGAAATTTGGCTTGTAGCTTCTTCCCTACACCCCGTGGAGATCTCCGTAAGAGAGCGAAATCTATTTAATATTATCCCCCAAAAAACAAAAATGTGAAAAAAGGCCAACTTCCCAAAAATTCTGCCTATAAAATTAGTGAGATCAATAAAAGGCCAAGAACTTCAGAATATTCCATTCCATCTAACATGTGTCTTTTTGAGAATACCAGTGACGAGCGCTTGAACCTTTCCTGAACCTTTAGAAAGGATGAAAGATCTTGGCCTTTTTTCACATTAAATTTTTGTTTTATGGGGGATATCATGTCTTGTTTCCAAGTAAATGATAGGAATGATAATCATTTCGAGCATTTTTAATTTATTTACATAATAGGTATTAGAATAGTCACTTACGGGATTGCTACCATGTAGGTACCTTTTTACATGGTAGAAATCCCGTAATTAACTATTCTAATGTTAGTGACCAAGAAAGTTTAAAACAATATATTAACATAATGTTATTTTTAATTATTTCATTTTTTTTTATCAGCTCATGAGGACCGACTCTAATTTCAACCTTTGAAGCGCCATCCACAAACAAACCAGGTTCCCGTCCCTGACAGAACAGAGATCGAAACGGAGAAAAATCGGTCACATACAATTTGTATGAACTTGCTTTTTCTCCGTCCTGTCTGTTTAATACACATTCACGCCTAAATTGAAAAAGAACGAATACAAAAGCGCGTCCAAAAATCAAGACACTATTGATCTTTCCTAACTAAGACTCTGGAATACGAACCTAATTCGATCAAAGCACAGAAATGGAACTGAGATCTTTTTAAGATATTCTAAATTCTGGACTGATATTGATGATAGAAAACGTCTCGGTGCTATCGACTGTAGGCTGTAGGAAATTATCTAATCTTAGTTTGTTTGTTTGTTTGTTTGTTTGGATTCTTTAGAAAAATATGGCTTTATTTTTTAGGAACATAATCAAGATTAGTATGAATACGAGGGCCTATTTATTGATGCTGTTTTGTAAAAATTTTATCTGATGATTTGTTAGGTATTTATTGTTTAGTTTTGATAAGTATATCATAAGAAAATATAAATATAATATCACACACCCACGCCTTTCTCCATTGGGTATGGCAGAAACAACACAGGCTTTGTGCGGGTTTTTTAAACGTTCTCGATCGCGTAAATGTTCTCTTATGCAATTGGCGCTTATAGTTTCAATACAAATTGGCGTTTACATTAACGTGATCGAGAGAGTTAAAAAACCTCTCACTCAGGCCACAGAACTTTTCGTATTTGCTATGATCCTTATGCCTTATTCTTTTTCAGGTTAATGACTAGATGGTCATACATGCCCGCTAGTTTTATACGCACCTGACCAAATACAAAATTCTTATAACCTCTGCTGAACAATATTTTTTAACTTTGGGGGTTTTTCTCATCATTGCGCTATCAGCAATAATGACTGTAGAAAGCTCATTTTTTTTGGATGGACCATGTGACATTTCAGCAGCATATAGGTCATCATCATCATCAGACTACAGCAGTACCTAAACTACTATGTATGTTCTTAATACTGATGCTAAATTAGTTATTTCTACTATCTATCATATTAACTAATTTATTATCAATATTCAGAACATTTTTGCTAACGATAATTGAAAAAAGAACTGTAATTTTCGATTTACTTTGACAAAGTTCCATCACATTCTGATTGCGCGCTGATTATAAAAGCCATTCGATGCACTTTCCGACAACTCTCATCTGCTACCAGCCAAGTTACGAATTTATAGAATCCCGGAAGAATGTCACTGGTGTTAAAAACCAAACCCCAATACCATTAACTCATCTAAAACATACCAAACTATACCCCAAATCCTTATACTAATCGCTAAACGAGCAACAATCGTTTGTAAAAAGAGACATCAAAGCTGCGCCTTCGCATCCCATCTGATCCGTGCCAGAGAAGCCGCTCGCGACATGTACCGCTAACTAAAATTATCCCGCATACCTTTTATGAGTCATTACGAGTATGTTTGCCGTTTTATACTGTTTATTTGCCACAATTTGTGGGTATAGAGTGCCGCAGTTCGTTTAAGTGTGGGAGCTAGATTATCCTGGGAAAAGGACTCCATTAAAAGCCAACACACTCAATGGACAGCGTTGGAAGGCCTCTCACAAGGTGGACCAATGTTCCACTTTCCTCATTTAAAAGATACACTAAACTCAAAATAAATAAAAAAACTCTTTCTTTTATAACCGACTTCCCAAAAAGGAGGAGGTTCTCAATTCGGTGGTATTTTTTTCCTTTCTACACTGAGAAGGCACAAGTATTATCACCAAGCTTAGGGACGACGATTTCACACTTCAAGTTCAGCTTCACGAAATATTTCTTCATTGATTTCAGCGATGTCTTAAATAAGTACCGAATACAAAGCTTTAAGGAATAAATAACGACTTATGGAACTGAAACGTGGTCGCTCACAATGGGCCTCATCAGAAGGTTTAAAGTCACTCAAAGGGCAATGGAGAGGGCAATGCTTGGAGTTTCCTCGCGTGATCAATTCAGGAATGATGATATCCGCAAGAGAACCAAGGTTACCGACATAGCCCGAAGGATCGCCAAACTAAAGTGGCAGTGGGCAGTGCATATTGCTCGCAGAACAGATGTTCGATGGGGCCGTAAAGTTCTGGAGTGGTGACCGCGTACCGGAAAACGTAACGTTGAAAGGCCTCCCACGAGGTGGACGGTTGGTGAAGGTCGCGGGTAGCCGATGGATGCGACACGCACAGAACTGGTCGTTGTGCAAGTGGTATGATGAACATAAATTCGATAACCCTAAAAAGTAAAACCCTATTAGATACTAATTACAGTACAATCTGTTTGTCCTGAGTATCCTGAAAACAAGAACCAAAGTCGAGTGTTTCCGTCAAACGCATCATCTCAAATCTGACGTCACTTTCCAAGTGTTATGATCATAATTCTCCTCAAGGCAGTTACTAAAGCCATAAACTGAAGACTCATGATCAAACAGCACATTCACCAACTATTTATGTATATATAAATGTATGACATAATCATTGAGAAACACCAGATTTGCAACATTGTATGTTTTGGCTGAACGCTCGGATGCAAGAATGCGTTTTAAATGCAGTAAAATCCTGTACGTGCAATAACGCCTGGATGGTATTAAGCAGAAGATCTGATCTTAACATTCCGATGTCCATGTTGGAAATGATAAAACCAATCACTAATCGGTTTCTGTACAGACATTTGCAATAATGTTTGGGAATTGATGGCATAATCACAGGATTGCTTGCCAAAGAGCTTCCACTAGTTTCTTTATCACAGTTCGACAAGTACTGGCTAAATGTCTGCCTTTTTGGGTTCCGTACCCAATTGGTAACCAGCGGAACCCTGGGAGGCTACTCTCTAAGCTCGAAGTCCGTAGTTTCGGGCTTAGTTGCGGGCGTATTCTACTCCGTATCACCTACGGACTAACGATTAGATCAGAAATCGAACTAAGAATGAATTACAACACGATTTGACAGTAACTATCAAAGCGTGTTGTCATTAGTTCTTAGTGGAAAGGTGATACCGAGTAGAATACGCCCACAACTAAGCCCGAAACTACGGACTTCGGGCTTAGAGAGTAGCACCCCTGAACTAAGCCTCCACTTTTCGTCCGTCCGTTTTTCTGTCAGCGGGCCAACCATAATTGGTGGAATTTTGACATTTTCACAGGGTGTGTAATTTCTGTTGCCGCTATAACAACAATAGGCTTGTGTCCTTAAAAATATAATTAGTCCGTCAGTTAGATTATCAAAAAATATTTCACCCATGTCTTTTCTTTTGTTACGGGAACCAAAATTTACGAAGTTACGACGCTTTTAAAATTCTCAATACGTCACACCTTCGCATAATTTTTAGTGAGTCGTGACGTCACGAGCCCCCACTCCCAAGTTTTGATGCGTTTTATCTTTGTCAATATTCATTGATTTACAAAAACAAAAAATACGTGTCCATTATTTTTCAATACTCTTACTGACGGACTAAATAGTTTTGCAATTTGTGGATGATGGAATCTAGCCTATTACAAGGAACGTGAACCTTTCGGTGTGAGAGTCCGAATCGAACTTGGCCGGTTTTTAGAAAGAAGTGCGCGATGTGCGCTATAACGCAACGTGATTTCGGCATAATGTGTCGTCAGTAATTCAAATAGAATTTCAGGTGTAATCAAGCCGAACTTCTCTTCACTTCATGTTTAGACATTGACATTCCCTCCTCTCTGACAAAATCCCATGCTTAAAAAAAAAATAACATGATAAAGCATATCCACAACACTCTCAAAACGTTTACAAATTACAAAAAAAATACTCGAACTTTTCTCGCAGTCCTTACATTCGTGGCGATGAGTGATAATTCAATTTGATAAATAAACATGATTCACAGTGCAACGAGCTAGAAATTAATTGAAACCTGTGATCTGAATGACCTTGTTCATACTGACGGCTAGTCTTGAAAATATTAGATCTGGATTTTATTTTCTCTGTATCTAGTTTTATGACTCGACTATCGTAGTAGGTAGTGAGTTTTTCGTGGGTTTATGAATGAAAATAATGTCAGTCATCTATCTGATGACAATTGTATCTTTCATTTGTTTTAAAGCATGGGATGGGATGGATGGGATGGCATTTGGTTCAGTAAGAGACTGATGTCAGACTCTTACTGACTGAAACCCATCCGTGTTCCTCCTAACGCACTTTGCATGCCAGGGCCGCGGTGGCACACAACCCTAGCGGGCCCCGTTGTCTATGACGACAGCTCGTGAAGTGGCGTGCATGGAACACAGTGCACACGCCGACGCGACCTGGGCCTGGTCGGTCTGAACGGACGGCGAGCCACCCGAAGCTCGCTGTCCGTAGACCCACGCCTACGGTGGCCAGAAATTGACCTGCTACTCCCGATGCCCATTTTTTTTTTAGGGATGGGAAATCATCAAATGACATCTTCCGCTCCGGGCGGAGCGAAAGGGAGTGTCAGACTTTTGCTGACTAAAACTCATTCATGCTCCTTCATTGCCCTTTGTGTTCCGGAGCCGCGGTATCTCTTTCGAATTGTCCCGCAACGACTCCCGACGCCCGAGGATGCCAACTGTACCTAGGGCCGTAACCGCGACGAATGATTTTCGCGTGGAATATACTCCGCCATGTTGTTTTAACTTAGGCGATGTGGATGGCATCAGTCTGTGTATCCAGAGCAGAAAGTATTTGATTTGACCATCGTAAGGGGCCATCTTTGTTTCCGCGTTAGTCGCATTGCCCAGTCGAGAAGTCCAGGTTCTGGGTATCAAATCTTCCAACTAAAATCTTTGTTTAGTGTTTAACACCGTCTTAGGACCTCGTTTGAAGTGAAAAGTAAAGGAAGGCAGAAAACCAGAAAATTATAACAAACTAGCTGACCCGTGCCCTCTTCAACGCCGGCTGTCACTGAAAACCAGCGCTGTGGCTCTGTCTCGCACACGAGTGCACACGAGTCCCAACATTATGCTGAGAGATGGCCGTTTTGCGCAGATTTGACGCGTATCTTCCTAATTTTTTCATATAGTAATAAACCTATATAATTGTAATTTTTGTGTAGTTTTGGTATGCGTCATGTTGACCGCAAATAAACTCTTTTTCTTTCTTTTCTTTTCTTCTTTCTTCGTTGAGCGGTATTTTTAGGGTAATATATAGTCACAATAACGTGAAAGTAAATTAACACTCACAAACAACGTGACTTTTAATTGGTAGAAGAATTTTCAAAATCGTTTCAGTAGATCCAGAGATTACCAGGTGTAGGTCTAACGATATTAGTATAGAAATATCTATATCACATATATATTTGGTAATTGGCTATCGCTTGTATTTTTTTAGTTTACAAGAAACATTTTTTTTTTAGAGTAGGTCAGTTCGCCTTATCGCAGAAGCGGAATTAGGTATTGGTTAATTTCTCGAAAGAAGATTGCTTAGCATATACTAAGTACTATTTTCAATATATAATGTCCGAATCTGAATTAAAAATTCCTATGCACCTACACTGCCTTTAAAATTAAATGACTACAAGCTTACAACCAAACTCCGAACTTCATACTCTATCACGTCTATACCATAAACCAACAGTTTGCACTACTTTGTCAAGATTTAAAAATATTCCTTTCGCTCCAACATAAGTATTTTCAAAGACAATATTTCTTCCGGTGAAAAATATTCTGCTTTTACAATTTCAGACTTTATTTTCAGAGTACAAGGTTCTGAAATCGTTTGTTGTTTATATTTTATGCCCGATGGCATGTCGAGAGGGCTTCAAACGGAATATTCGCATTCAAATGTACCTGCCAAACTGAACAGTTTATATAATACAGAAAATGTAGGTACAAACAACAAAAGAGTTTGGTATTGAACCAAGAAAATGCGCAGAGCATATTCATTATTATTGCGTGCGTTATTTTCGATGCGTATGAACATGTAACGGGATTACGTGGAAAACATGGAACTGTCTTTTCCCGTAAAAAAAAAACACGAAAAACAAACACGTTATTGCGGAACACACTCAAAATGGCAAGTTGACAGAAGAATGTTCACTGCGATATCCAGCTAATAAAAGATATTTTTAAGTTTAAATGACTTTATCGGGGGTCGCTAGTGTTAATAAACATTGTACCTACCTACATTACTTACCCTGTGAAAATTTTATTGAATGAACAAGATGGCGGCGTGAATTCCGAAATCCACCACGCGCTAAGAGATCCTTGTAAGTACAAATATATCTTTGTACATTTGTGCAACTATGCTTAAATATGACACATTGAGTTTCCAAAAAAAGAGTGTCACTAAGAGTTTGAAATGCACAATTACAGAAAACTATCTGTTCTACCCGTTTTGCGCAAATGACAATTTTCATAAAATTGTATTTTTTTTTGTTATCGTTATGCTTGGCACAAATAAACTCATTCTTTCTACAAAGCTTAAAAGCGAAATGAAATCAATCATTAAACTTGTAGCAGGTAAATACGTAATGTTTTGTTGACAATACAAATGTTGGTAAGTATTCATTGAATCAAAACATTTTAGTCCTTTTAGGGTTTCATCATCTAGCAATAAGAATCTAAAAAGGCTGGGAATGACTAATTTTGTTGGAAAAATATTTTCATCATGCAGTTGCCGTGAAGCCGTTTTGCAATGAAAATGGAAAACTATGCTCGACACTTACGCTGAGAGTAATAAAATCTTTTTTAAAAGTTATTTTTAACGGATAATTATAAATGACGTCTGCTGTGTCCGCCGTATTTTCACTTCTATTGAAAAACTTCTGGCTGAAAATTAAGTCCATAAACTGAATCGCCTAGAGACTTTGTGACTTGTCAAACAAGGTAATATCAAAAGAGTTGAGGTATAATTTGACATAGCTTCAACATAATTATAAAAATGACGTGTCACACTCCTCCAAAATGGCTTGACCGTTTATTATGAAACTTTTCGTGAACATTGGGTAGGTCAGCTAGTATTGAAATGAGAAAAAGCTTATAGCTTTGGGTGTTTGGTAATTAATTACACCACAACGACTGATCGAATTCGGAAGGGACACAGAGGTAAACCATGACCTCGATAAGAGTACTTTTAAGGTCCTCGTCGAAGTTTGGACTTTCACGGATAAAGCCGCTTGCAAAAACATCTTTAACTATAATAAAACAAAAACGGTTGTATCGGAAACTTTTGATCCGATTGATAAAATTCAATTTGTCTAAGACTTTTATTTATTTCATTTATTTGGGACAAAAAACCTATACGTTACAGCATTTACAAAAAAGTATTTATAATGTTACTAGCTGTCCCGCGCAACTTCGTCTGCGTCACATTTTTTATTAATGTTCGTAGCGTGATGTTATAAAGTATCCTATCTTTTAAGTTGGATCAAATAACAGATAGTTACGAAGTTTGATCAAAATCGTTTAAGTAGTTTAGGAGTCCATTGAGGACAAACATTGTGACACGAGATTTATATATATTAAGATAGTGGAGAAAACGTATAACCCACATGCCACATTATTGTCCACGAAGTGACATCGAAGTATTATGATAACGAACGCATGTCAAAAGAGAAGAAAAAAACATCTATTGAAGATAAACACTTGTCTTATGTTATGAGCGATTCGCAAGAAATTGTGAAACCAATATTTTAAATTTAAGTTGTGATAGCGCGAAAAGGTCAAAATCTTGGAATACTAAAAAATGCTCGGTGAGATAGTAAAGGACATCGAAGCCGCTGGAAAAACCTAGTTTTATCATAAAAACCTACAGCTACCAGTCCCAGGAATACCAGCAACATTCCAGTATATTTCCTGTCCATTACTCGTATTAACGTAGGGAATGCGGCCCATATCTTCACGTAGATAGCTGCTACATGAATAATTTCGATTTCATGCTTTATAGCTTGCGATCACGGTAGGACTAGGGATGGTAGGTACTGGGTGGCAGATGCTTTTGGTTTTAGAGAAAAACGTCTTAATTAATTTGTCTTTGGTCTCTCACAAGGTGGTGCAATGACCTGATGAAGTCCACGCGAAATCGCCGTATACGAGACGCACAGGAATGGCATGGCTTATTTCCAGCAGAAAACGTCTTGTGGCTGAAATGATGATCTTTGTAGTTGGAGCAATGTTTATCCTGTATTTATTAACCGACTTTCCAAAAAGGAGGAGGTTCTCAATTCGGATGTTTGTATTTTTATTTTTTTATGTTTGTTCGGGCATAACTCCGTTGCTTGCCAACCGATTTTAAAAATGATTTTTTTGTTGGAATGGGTATACTTCCCAAATGGTCCCATGATAAGGAAACCAGGATCTGATGATGGCATCCCAGAGAAGTCGAGGGGAACTTTCGAAAATCGTATGGTATCGATTTTGCAGTGGTTTTATTAGGTGTGGGGTACCACTAAAAAGTGAAAAATAAAAACTTTTTACAAAAAAATACAACCGACTTCCAAAAAAAAACACTACAAATTAAAAAATAACTTTAACTTCGGAAGTCGGTGTCAAAATACGAACAAACTAACAAAAACACCGAGTTCCGAAGTTAAAGTTATTTTTTTAATTGTAGTGTTTTTTTTTTTGTCAATCAATAGCATTTTTTGCTTTGCTACTTTTTTAATTGTAGTGTTTTTTTTTTGTCAATCAATAGCATTTTTTGCTTTGCTACCGTCCCAATAGTTGAAATTCTGTGTCTTCCGCGATAGTGTAACTTTCTATTAGTAAAACAATTTTCGTAATGAAAAATGCGATATAAAAAAATCCACTTTAGGTAAAAAAAGCTGTTTGAAATAGTCAGAAACCACATAATAGTTATAAATGATAATAATAAATAGTTAAAAAATACTATTGATATTTACTTTTGGTTGTCTTGAAAAGATCGGTTTTAGCGATAAGGCCGCCCATTGTGCCACCCTATGTAAAGTTTTCTTTATTTCATTTCCGTAACTTGGGTGAACTGTATAATATAAAGAGTATTCTATTCTGAACTATTCTTTTGGTTGAAAGTCACGTAAAAGAAAGGCGAGTGAAACAGCGAATAATGAACTTTTAAAGGTTTTCTGCTATACTTATTTACTAATTACTAGTTTAACGTCTTTTTGGTGACAGGCTTCAATGTATCTTCTTTGAGCAGTTCCACAACTGCACTGATTTTAATAATTGTTACCAGATTTTCGATTTCCCTTTTTATCTGCCATTTCTACGAACGTTATCTGCAAGTAGGCTAGATTCCATCATCCACAAATTGCAAAACTATTTAGTCCGTCAGTTAGAGTATTAAAAAATAATGGACACGTATTTTTTGTTTTTGTAAATCAATGAATATTGACAAAGATAAAACGCATCAAAACTCGGGAGTGGGGGCTCGTGACGTCACGACTCACTAAAAATTTTGCGAAGGTGTGACGTATTGAGAATTTTAAAAGCGTCGTAACTTCGTCAATTTTGATTCCCGTAACAAAAGAAAAAACACGGGTCAAATATTTTTTGATAATCTAACTGACGGACTAATTAGATTTTTCAAATTTTTCAGGACACAAGCCTATTGACAAGTGGTTGTGGGGACGTGCAAGCAAAAATATCCACTTCCTATAGATATATCAAGAAATTGGACTCTGCGGAATTACACTCGACGATTCCCGTTAAGTCGAGCAATCGGTTGCAATGGGCGTGATCTTTGCGACTTGCAGCTTCAGCAGACTTTCCTTTATTTTATCAAAGTTGGATTGGACTAACTGAGGTTAAACTAACATGACTAGTTGACGTTTTGTTCCGTGTCTTATATAGCAAGTTAAGGTGTCACTGCGGCGGAAAAGATAATCGGAGCAAACAAATTATTTTACCTTGGGTCCTCGAACGAAGGTAAAATTACTTGAATTTTTTCATCTGTCAGTGAAACAGGAGCTCGTGGCTAAATAACAACAACCGCACGGGTCGATCTTCAAGGGTAAGCAACGCTTGCCAAGGTTGGTCTGTGGATGGGTGACCATCTTAACATATCGAGTTTCCTCCGTGCCTCGGAAAGCACGTTAAGCCGTTGGTCGCGGCTGTCATTTGTAGATCTTTGGTAGTCGTTACGGATTGTCAGAAACCAGTAAATCTGACTCCAGTCTTGCCAAGAAGTACCGTGTTAACCAGTGAATGGGTTGTGGAGGTCTGGTAGGCAGCTTAACTTTGAAGAACGACCCATGCGCCTTTTTCTTTAACCACGAGCTCCTCCATTTTACCTTTTTAATACTTATTTGTTTTTCTTTTTTCGCGGCTTATTCCTCTGATTCCGTGCAATTTTCGAGTTAAAAGGATATCCATGAAACGCAACAGCAATTACCTCTGGAGATCACTCTATCCACTTTATAATATAAAAATAAAACAGCAAATCAATTTCCTAAATACAAAATTCTTCCGTTACTGAGAGAGTGACTTACAGACAACGCACAGCCTATACTACTGGTCGTAGAAAGCTGTAACTTGGCATGTAGGTTCCTTGGGGAGTGTAGGGAGTTAGCACTAACAGAGGATTTCCCGAAATTCCAATGGGAACGGGAAATACGGCAAAGAAGTCGCGAGAAAAATTTTTGGGGGCCGAGTCATCCGCGTCCGTAGGAGAATACCTTTCAGCGAATCCCTACACGTGGTCCCCGGGTGGTGCTAAACAGGTGACACTAACCGCCTCCGTGGTCTAGTGGTTATACCACCTGATTCAGACCCAGAGGTCCCGGGTTCGATTCCCAGCTGGAGCAAATTTTTGGCTCGGTTTGGTTGGTGATAGGACTTGTTTTAAGTCCGCCTGGCAAGCTACTACCATCATGTCTTAGTCTGTCGCCATAACAACTATGTTAACAGCATTGTTGTGTTCCGGCAGTTAGAGGTATATGATAGCCAGTTCCCCTGTGTAAGAGGATTCCGGGTGAAACTCACTTCCATCTTCGGCCTAATCATCACTTTCCATCAGGTGAGATTTGGGCCAAGTTTCCCCGTTTTGTATAAAAAAAAAGCTTGTGTAGGTACACCATAATAGAGATTCCTACCCACTAATCCACGAACACACCAACAATGAAAACGCACTTATCCATACCTAACATCTCTATACAATTACTTGACATAACAGTACCATTCGACAAGTCTACATGCACGATATTACAGTACCATTCGACATTACAGCCAGCCCTGTTAGCAACCTCAATAAATAATCGATCTATCGAATCGAAATAGGGAATATGCATGAAAAAAGTATTTATGATCTGAATAGTTTATCTAAAAGTATTCGAAAATATAATACTGACAGTGAAATAAGAATTTAAATTGCTCTAAAAACGAACGAGATACAACTATTTTAAAGAAATATATCTGTCCCTCTCGCGAAAACGTTGTTTTCTATGGCAGCTGTATAGTCGTCGTGTTATTTGACGTCACATTACGTATCGGACTTCTCTTTCTAACGGTAGTCTTTGAAGCTTTATAACTTCATAAAGGCTGAAGTTATTTAAAAAATAATTTCATGATTGTTTACTACACCTAATAAGTATTTTATTTTGCAAATAAAAAAATCGCATGCATATTCCCTATTTGATTTCTGTACCTACATTGGTAGATTTCAAGGCTGCTCTATTGAGCTAATGTTCTAGTTCCAGGCTATGTAGGGCAGGACTGATTTGTGATGGTTGTTAAGGTATAATATTATTTGATGGACGGACCGCGCCTTTTAGGCTTATTAGTCAAACATTTTAGGGGATCTGGGGACAGTTTTGTGTCAACTTTTGTTATTCATTAGGTCTAAAATTTAATGATGTAATGGATCAAGGTCACGGACAATTCTGGAATGTTTGGAAGTTATTAATCTCGCTTTAAAAGCCATTTTCAGTTACATGAACTTTCTGCAGTTAAGTATCTATAGTTTATTTATTTTCGTTAGTACAAACCACATGTAAGGGTCACCGCACACGGGCCACCGGCCACAACCACAAAACGCCGCCACCGGCATATTTCCTGTAGTTTTCGTACATTTTATATGGACTCGCCGCACACGGTTGACGCTGGTGGCCGCCACACGCTACAATCCTAAATGTATGAAAACTACAGGAAATATGCCGGTGGCGGCGTTTTGTGGTTGTGGCCGGTGGCCCGTGTGCGGCGACACTAAGCTTGCGGCACGATACATTTTGAGGAGGCACGTGAGAAGAGATTCTGGAAGGACTCGGGGAGAAATTTAGTAACAAACTAAAAAAAAAAATATTGGCATGTAATAATCCAAAATACATAAACATGGCACGCTCGCGTATCCGCAGGATGATAGTCTAGTTATAGGACGACGACAAGAGCCTACGAACACCGGGGCGGAACGGCAGAGGTTTTATTTTTTTACCAAAGGACATTCAAACTTATCTAGTAGGATTACGACATAAATGCAAATGTTATAAATTGATTCTGTGGCGTCGAAAGGGATTTCTTGACACGGCAGTGAAGAGCGCGCTATAGGATCGCGCTAAGAGATCCCGCGGCGGGTTTCCGCGGCACATGGCGTGATCTTAGCGGCTAGTGTGCGCTGACCGGTGGCAAAATCCTCTGACATTCCGCCCTGGTGTGCTTTTAGCCTCAGCAATTACTCATTTACAGTCTGAAACAATAGTTTGAAGTCGTTCTTAAACGTCAGTCCTCAGATAGGAAGCTTTAATCAGGTGAGGTAGTGGTCAAACGATTTTTTTTTATTTGTGACGGGTTTGCTCTTGAATTCTTGACTATAGTCTTGGTCAGAGACGACAGAGACAAAGTCTACGACGGAGCGACCTCACCTAGAAGGAGCGAGTACCTATGACTTTCAATAGTAAAAAAAAGGAACGCATGACATGACTCATGTCAATTCTATCTTTGTATGTTATTATCTAGTATCGGCCAGACAAATTACTAATGAAAGCACCCTGGGTTGCCAGCTTCAACGTGGACACACCTCCAAAACACAATGAGTCACGCACTAACGGTTCAAGATAATTATTATTTCTCTAGGCTTAGGATGCATTCCAAGAGTATAATTTAAAATATTGGCACAAGCTTCTAGCAATTGTCATCGCGGGGGACAAAGAAAATTCGTTTTGGCGCCATTACCTACGGCAATGGCCGGCTAGGAGGAAATTCAGTCTGATTTTTTTTCTATCTATTTATAAAACATTTTTTTTTATGATTTAGGTTTTTAGATAGTATTCTTGTGGGTTTGGTGAAACCACTTTTCTAATGCATTTTAATCCGTTGATAATACGCTATCTGTAATGACCTAATACATTAACTGCTTTTTGGAAATTAATACGATAGGAAGTTCTTATCTAAACAAGGTACTCGTTCACTTGTATCGAATTATTACAAAAATAATTTCCGCATACCTACCAAAAAAAAACAAAAAAAAACACTATCCACTCAAATGACAAGCAACTATGTCACTATTCACAAAAATAACCAACAACATTTTTTAGCCTAGCAACATCAAATTCCAAAAACAAAAAACACGGTCACAACCGAAAAGGGCGTAACTCTAACCATTGTAAACGGCCAGCGTCCAATCACGTCTGAGAACTATCTGGATCTTAGACGGCAAGACACGCCCCCTTGGCAAAGGTATGTGCGCGTGATTCATTCGGAAATGTCAGCCGTGCGACGCTTGCCGAAAGAAAATCACAGATGACCGACGGGAGTGTGACAAAACACTGTACTGTCACGAAATTGAGGGACAAAGGTTCCCATGGCGAAGAATGAGTTTAAACTTGACTGGGAAAAGTGAAATCAAAACACAGTTTGTCGCCATCTTTTGTTGTAGACATACTGGCATTTTCACGCGGTTTTGTTTTGGTCTATACATCAGGAAGTATTTTTTTACGTAATAAAAACATAGCCACCATAGAGTAGCACCATATCAGTGAAAGAACTTTCATATTCGCATCAGAACTTACTCTTGACGAGCATATCAACAAATAAACAATTTTAACTCTCCATAATATTACTTTCCAAGTGTGTGTGACAGTAACGCAGCATTGTGTGAAGTGTACATTCTGAAAATAATCTATTTTATTGTTTCACATTAGAGACGTTCGAGCGCCAAACGTGTGCTCACGCTGATTTATTTCTGACTAATCCGTTTAATTTTTTTGCGGCCGAGTGAAATTCCGTAGCGTACTAATCTTTATGAATAGACGAAATATTGTGATAATTTTCATCTGTCTGCGCCCTAATATTAATGAAAACTTGTACATTTAAGCTGTTTCTTTGTTAATCACAATCATAGTTAAATATATCTTTGTTATTTATGTATTTTCATTTGTTAAAGACATTTCTTGTGCGCTGGCATGTTCTCATCTTGACAAATATAAAGAACAAAACTCACGCAACGACTCGGCAATGAGTTATTTGAACTGCAGCTATGTGCTTTTTATTTCATTCATGCGAAATCGCGAGAACGTCTAAGTACGTTTATTAAGTACACGTCGTTTTAACTCAAACGGTCCGATAAAGGCCACAATAAAATCGTTAAAACAAAAGCCAATTACTTAACACATTTTTATAGCAAAACCGTACACAAACTAAATAAAACTAGAAAGTCTAAAGCGGAATATACCGCTAGAAACCAATCATGCGCATATTGGCGCATCCAATTTTATTAATAAATTGGCAAATTAGCATAACTAGTTACCGCTTTGTTCGACACGAGCGTTAAAATGGCAAAATACTTTCTTTTATTTTTAATTCTTCTGGAGAAATATTAAGTGACAATATTTTTTCATTTACAAAGTCTTTCGAACATAATGATAAAATGTTGCCACACTTAACATAAAAATCCTATCATTCAACACAACGGACATTAATTAAAAACAAAAAAACACAAACCGTGCAATGAAGAATCAATACATTATCCGCAAATGAGTGTCAAAGCATAATTACATAAATCTGTGAGCGGTTGCACAAGTTGTAGAACTTCTATGATTAGAGATTGTAACAGATGACGACTGTTACGATTAATTGGTGCCACCACATCTGTGGCGGTAAGGATCCAAATTGAATTGAAATGCGTAATAAATGTTCATTTGATTGCTATTTTATGGGTAAAATCTTTGTTTGAGTTGCCTGCGCCATAAGCCGTATTCAGGACCCACTGAATGACCAACTGGAGTTGATATTTAATAATTAATGCTTTCTTATACATACTACTTACTATAGTTTTCGTCTAAATGTCATATCTTAGTACTTTTATAGATGTTTTATAAACGAGAACGTTTAGATGAATGGATGTATCTCAGCGGCTGTAACACATTAACGACAGAACGTGTCTGGATGAAATTTGGCACAGAGGTAGATTATAAGTCTGGAATAGCATATTTATGCAACTTTTTCGGATAATTTGTCTACTTTTACGCAGGCGTAGCTGCTGGCGAAAACTAGTGAGGACATAAATAAGGCTCTTTAGATTAAACATTTCACCATAGGACACCATATCGTTTTTCTTCTTGAAAATATAAAAAAAAAAACATTTTCTCAACAATCAGTGGTTGAAATTCTAATCATTTCGTCGGTCTATTAGTCCAAACTAACGACTAAATTAGAGTAGGAAATTCAAATAAACATTCCATGTTCAGAATGTACACTAAAATTCAATTATGTACTTACTAAATATTTATTGTATTGGCAATTGCTAACGTAATTGTCAGTGCCAATTATTTAAATCAATCCAGTTGACGTTTCAGCATTAACATTGGTTCAACCTTAATAAATATAGCTTAAAATGTAATGTTATCAAAACGTATTACAGCTTTATTCTCTTTTCAAACTGCATGCTATGACATTTCGGTGATCGAGATTGCCAATGCAGAAAAATGACACAGATTATATTTTTAAATGCGCGCAACTATTTCTATTGCATGTCTCTTTATTTTTTAACCTTCTGACCGTCGGGTCGGTCATAGACTTGGAAATCGTAAATAAACTTTTTTTATGCTGTTTTTCGCTCATGGTTTTTGTGTGCATACGTTGCATACATTTAGTTTTGCTTTATTTTTGCTGGCACAAGCAGTGTTCTGCTGGCAATTATATCCGTTTGAGTTTGTTAGCTTACTTTTAGCTCTTTTTGGATAAGGGGGAATGAAATGGACTGAAATACTTTTCTTTTGACTGTACTGGTGTATTGAACTGAATTATTGTTGTATAAATAAACTCTCTGGGTGTTAGCAGTTAAGTTCGACTAATATTCTATGATGGTGTGCGCATTTTACGCCAATAAATTTATTACGTTGCTTGTGCCTGATTATTCGTAGTTTAATTCGTCAACTTTGAAGTTAAATGTAATTACTTGCTTAACTATTTAATGTCAACGTTTTAAAAAAATACAACCGACTTCCAAAAAAAAAACACTACAAAGTAAAAAATAACTTTAATTTCGGAAGTCGGTGTTTTTGTTAGTTTCTTCGTATTTAGACACCGACTTCCGAAATTAAAGTTATTTTTTACTTTGTAGTGTTTTTTTTTTGGAAGTCGGTTGTATTTTTTTGTAAAAAGTTTTTTATTTTTCACTTTTTAGTGGTGCCCCACACCTAACAACACCACTGCAAAATCGCAGAAAAGCAAAATACGCAATTTCGATTATCAAAGAATCATCTAAATAGTCAAATTCCAGGTATTTCGATATAAAATCCAAAGTTCGTAACTGATTTTGATATGATTTAAATGGGACCAATCTGCAAGTATATCCTTTCAGATAAAACAAGAATTTTTCAAATCGGTTCATAATTGTCGGAGTTATGAGGTAACAAACATAAAAAAAAAAAAAAAAAAAAAAAAAAAAAATACAACCGAATTGATAACCTCCTCCTTTTTGGGAAGTCGGTTAAAAATATCAATTAATGATGTACTTATATTAAAGTTTTTTTTTTCAGATTTGCACGCGTCTTAATCACAGTGGCTTAAAGTCGTACGTTACAAATTAGGTACTGAATTAATTCTGATATCCATATCAGAACTAAGTTATATTTGATAAGATTTTTTTGTTAGTTGTTGAAGATCCACCCACAGGTGTGCCAACTGACATGATAATGGAACAATGCGTTTTCATTGACACACACAGACAGGCTAATCAGAATAAGCCTGTCTGTGTGTGTCTGTTTTTTTGTTGCTCCTTGCCGTCGTATTGGCAGAACTGATTTGAATGAAACTTCGCATACGGGTAAACCATTTCCTGGAATTGGGCATAGTGTGTTTCATCCCGGGAATAAGCATAGGGAAAATTTTGGAATTTCACATCGGAGACTCTACACTCGAAGTTGTAGACGAGTACGTTTACCTGGGACAATCGGTCCAACTAGGTAGAGCCAACTTCGAGAATGAGGTTAAAGAGGTTAACCGTCGAATCCGACTCGACTGGGCAGCGACTCGGAAGTTGCGTGGTATCTTTTCGTCCGACATACCAGTGTCTCAAGACGAAAGTCTATGTTACCAGTGCGTGTTGCCAGTCTTGTCTTATGGAAATGAAAAAAAGTCGCTCACAAAGGGCCTCATCAGAAGGCATAAAGTCATTAAAAGGGCAATGGAGAGCGCAATGCTTGGAGTTTCCTTGGGTGATCAAATCAGGAATGATGATATCCGCAAGAGGACCAAGGTTACCGACATAGCCCGAAAGATCGCCAAACTAAAATGGCAGAAGGCAGGGTACATTGCTACAGATGGTCGATAGAGCCGAAAAGTTCTGTAGTAGCGACTGCGTACCGGAAGACGCAAAGTTTGATGGTGTCCTACAAGGTGGACCGATGACTTGGTGATAGTCGCGGGTAGCCGATGGATACGAGACGCACAGGACCGGTCGTTGTGGCGACGCTTGGGGGAGGCTTCGGCTGATATGATGATGACTGGCGATGCCATTGGCAGAAGCTAAAAAAGATCTTTATCCCGTCGTGTCTTATTGCAGAAGCCTTTAAAAAAGCAATTTATGAGTAAACGAAGATCTATGTAAAATATAGAATTTGATAAGAATCCATCACACTGTTTAGATAACAACTAGGTTTTGCCCACGACTTCGGAAGCGAATACCCCGTTTTTTTTCAGTTTCCGTAGGAATTTCGGGAAATCCTCAGTGCTCCCCTACATTTTCCAAGGAACCTACATGCCAAATTTCAGCTTCCTACGACCAGTAGTTTCGGCTGTGGGTTGTCTGTCATTCACTCAGTAACGGAAGAATTTTATGTATTAGGATTAAATAGTTGTATGTAAACAAACTAGGCGATAATGACTAGGATAATTATGCCTATTAAGGTAGTAGGTACCTCACTACCTCAGTACTTTTTGCATCATTTGCGCCGCGTGTCATGTTACTTCTGGTTTTATTGACTAGTTTTTAACACAGTTTTAATTACCGACTAAAACCTATGGTAGACAACAGATAAATGTGCAACATTGGTAATTGACCCCACATATATTTATTGAATTTCTTAATATCAAAAACAGAAATAAAGCTGTCCGGAATCGACTTCTATCGTGATCTTTTACGTGCTCTCGTAATGAAAAACGGTTCATAATTTATTTTTCGGGTATCTACAAAGGGATATTGGGGAAAGGTCAATGTCTTAATTGCAAGTTTATCCTTTTTTTTACTTTTGATAGGCACACGTTAGACTATCTCACCTGATGGTAAGTGATGATGCGTTCTAAGATGGAGCACGCTTGCCTAGAAGTAACCTATTCACACTTGACTTATAGACGGTCTCTGGCACCTACCAGTCTTTGGATCGATAATTATAGCGAAATAAATGTAACAAATGGTCAAATTGGTTGATTAAATTTTTGTCAGCAACACTTGATTTCGATACTTTCCAGAAACTCAAGATAATTATTAGTTTGCAAATTAACATGTATGTACCCTCGAAAATAGACCGAAAAAGGCGTTACAGAAAATAACGAGATATTTATAAACGTGATCGGTAATTTTATACTGGTACTCATGATTTTGTATCTTAGTAATGACATGTAACGACTTATAAATAATTAATTAAGGCTTTTAAATTAACTCAGTGCAGTTACAAATTTATTTTCAAATAGGTACCTAGTGCAAAAAAAAAAATAAGATGAACGGCCTATCTACGTAGTCAGCGAGAAGTTTATTTCTTTAACCAACGGAACCTTATTACTAAGCTTCCGATGGCCGTCCGTCCGTCCTTCTGTCTGTCAGCGGGCTGTATCTCAAGGACCGTAATAGGCGTCTACCTATTGATTTTTGGTGAAAAATTCAGTGTGAATTTTTACTGTCGCTATAAAACAACAAATAAAAAAAAAAGATAAAGAGGACTGAAATACAAGAAACTTGTTTATTTTTCGGATTGTGGTACGGAACCCTTCGTGCCGATTCGCACGTAGCCGGTTTTTATATTTTCATCAAGGTTATTGTAGGCTTTTGTCCTGAAAAAATATATTAGTCCGTCAGTTAGATTATCAAAAAATATTTGACCCGTATTTGTTACTGGAACCAAAATTGACGAAGATACGACGCTCAATTTAAAATTCTCAATACGTCACGCCCTGGCATAATTTTTAGCGAATCGTGACGTCACGAGCCCCCACTCCCGAGTTTTGATGCGTTTTATCTTCGTCAATATTCATTGATTTACAAAAACAAAAAATACGTGTCCATTATTTTTCTGTAGGTACTCTAACTGACGGACTAAATAGTTTTTCAAATTGGGGATGATGGAAACTAGCCTATTACCTTAATATTCGATTTGGAATTCCATAGAATAAAATATATTTTTTGTGTAATCCTTCAAACTTTACGAACCATTGATTTACATTATCAACGCATAATAAACACATGCAAGCGTTATTTATTTTATTTACGCCTATAACGTAGAACGACTGATACGGAATATCGATTGAATAGTAACTTTTATCAAGGTTTCCTAACTCAATTCTTTACGAGTAGACTAAACACTTCAGAAATAGAGTAAGTTTATTTAATACCTACGTCTTGTGATTCTACGCGTTTGTTAGAAACCTTTAAACGGCCAAGGAAAATATTTTTACCACCCACACTATTTATTTAAGGCTTCTACGGGTATAAAAGAGCCATAAAATATTTTGCCGATGGGATAAACGACACATAAATCGATATGATGTACCAAACTACCCTCGACAGATCGGAATGGCGTTTTATATCGGGACAAAAACGTGTGTTGATTTTTAAAATGAAATTGCTTAAACTAGCATTCAATTAAATAATACGGAACTACACGTTAAGCATCGTGAAGCGAAACCAAATGTGCCGAATACAGGTTACCGCAATGAAAGGGTTAATCAACCGCGCGTGTCAACTGACAATTGATGTGTCAATCAAAACCATAGTGCAGCGATTTTTTTGTTCTTGTTTAGCTTAAGTATTGTTTTTTTTATCATTTGTAGGATCGCGTTTGATTGTTTTCTTACTTGTCGCTGAGAAAATAATTGCGATTTGAATCTGGTTTCTGAACGATTTTTTTGGTACGAAAATTGTGTGCACGCAGTGAAGTAGAGCGTAGCGATCTGTAACCTATTCATTGGTGACTTGATGTCTCGTAAAATAACCGCGTTCGTGCATTCCAATCTGAACCACAAAAGGGGGACATATTAACATTCAATTATCAACGGGATTCAAATAGAACGTGTGTAAAATCTTCAGTCAAGTCTTTGAACAACTTTGAAGTTTGAATGAATGAAGTGATGTAACACAGTGAACTTCAGAGTATTATAAAACAAATTGAGTGTGAGATTTGAAATTTATAACAATAGGCTGAATTAAAGCGTGCATTCCTGACTATCCCAGAGTGTTTAAAATAATGTCTCCATAAACAAATTTTGATGAGCCAGACTTTAAATGCCGAAATGACTTTTGGACACCGGAATTGAAGTAGGTGCACAACACATGCTGCATTTTTGAAGGGATTTATTAGCCTATAATAAGATTTTCCCGCAGCATTGTTTCCGTACCCTATTTTACTAGAACCTTGAATTTTTCGATCAAAAACTAGCCAGTGGCATTCAGCCATTGTAACTTTCTATCTATGAAAGAATTTTCATGGTCGAACCTACGGCGCGGCGGGAAGTATCCTACCTCCTAAAAACAAATAATTTACTTTTTAAAATGTTCAGCAGCTTTATAATTTGGTATACAATAGGTATTCTTCCCCAAAGGTAGTCCTTCTGTTTTTGATAGACTGTCATAGTTAAAATCTTTGAGAAGAAATTACGTTTTCAATCAAAACTGAACCGGCGTAATAAATGTTTGCAATAAACATTTTACGATCGTAAATTAATTTAGTACACTTTGATCTCTTGTAGCATAGTCATCAAAGATCCATAATTCAAATTATACGTAATTTTGTCGATGTCTTATTTATTATAAGAGCTATAAAGATTTCACTATTACTATTCAATCTTTACAAAAAAAGTATCACATGAAAAGTGCTAAAGACCTACGTCAATGATAAAAATAATTTCCATTTTAATTACTTTTTGTGTGTGAAAACATTCTGTTTTATGCTATACTCACTTCACAATTTTAATTTAATCATAATAAAGCCGCCATAAAACCTTTTAACGTTAAAATCTCAAATTACAAATCAAAATTCATTATTTGTTCTGAAATAACTACCCACATTCGCAAGAATGTGTTCAGAATGTTTTTGGAAAGACAATTATTGCAAAAAGCAGTCCCAATTCCCAAAAAAAAAGAAACAAATAGTAAGTTCAAAATTGGAATCATGAGTACCTACCTAGGTAGGTATATCGCGCGTCTAAAAGAAAAATTTGTTCTAAGAGATAGCTTTGCTAGGTAATTAGTTTCCTATTCCTATTTTTAAATGTAGAGGTGTTCAACTAAGAAACCCGGTGGGTATCGTGGTATTGTTATCGACCTAGAAAACGGGAAATACCTCTGTTTCCCGCGAACAAGAACACCAAAAGGCCTAATGACCGAGCGATGTCAATCACATTAATTGACAGTGTCTGGGCAAGAAGCTATTTTCGTTTATTTCGTGAATGTCGCAACAAGAAAGATCCCTAGCGACAAATAAAAAGCGGGGAAAATAGTTTTTTTAAATCCACACCTACCTACAGTTATTTTTTTTATTTAATCATGTGTCAACAAAACGTAACCTCAAAACGAGAAATCAACAACGTAACGTGATCATGACAAGACGCGTAAACTAAACGAAGTAACAGTCACACAAACGATTATTATCATCAATCGGATGATTACTGGAACTATTACAAAAGCGTTTCCTGACTGAAACACGAACATGGAACGGGAAATGTACAAAACACGGCCATTTTCGTCGAGTCTACGTAGATATAGGTTTGACAATAATTGTGTACATAAATATTGTGACTCACCCTTTCGACGTCCAGGTCGGTCCCTGTACACAGTCTCTTGCCACCACTACCGTTGTAAGCCATCGTGCACCACAAAACAAAACACAAATCACACCGAAACGCGTTTTGATAGAATCGAAACCGGCAATACCTCCTTCTACGGCGGTCGCGAGCAGACTGATTGAACGAATGAGATAATATTGAGTCGCGAACGAATGAGGAGCGGGACGCGCAGTTTGCTGGTTGCCATATAAAAACTATACTGCTGAACTAGTGTATTTTAAACAACTAACTTTGCAATATATTTAAACAAATTTCGCGATTTATAAATAAGTTATGAAGGTGGAATAAAATAAAATAAAACTTTTAGCTCATTCATTGCTTTGAATATTTTTCTAAGGCTGCAAACAAAACCAACAATAGTAGGGTTTTGGAATAATTACGTAATGACAAAACTCCATCAAAAGGTCGTTGAACTGTCGAAACGTCATTCATTGTTATTGTTTGAAGTTGTTGCGATTTCTTATTGTACCTATTACATTGTTTTTAATATTACAATAACAAACAAACACAATGAGGGAAAACGAGGAAGAGAAGGAGATAAAAATCGAGTATTTTGAGTCATTCGACACTGATCCACTGTGTGAAAATAGTGAGAAATCAACATGTGCCATATACGATTCCGTAACACCATATTTTCGTGATGAAAATATAAATCAACGGGTAAGTAACAGTAAAAACAATAAAAAAGATATAAAAAATATAAAAATATCGTATATATAATCGTATTTTAAACTGTAATTGTTAGTCACGATTTCGGTGGTGCAATATCAAGGAATTCTGGCATTTCGCCAAACAGACATCATCACTTTTGTCCTACGCGTCTAGCAAAAAAAAAATCTGCTGATTCAGTTTTTGTTTAGATGCAAACATTCCTTACTGATCATTTGGGTATGTTTAGATTAGATAATAGGCATAGATTATGGTTTGAGTGGACTATGTGTTTAGGGTTCTGTACCTAAAGGGTAAAACAGTACCCTATTACTAAGACTCGGACAGCAGTCCGTGCGTCGGTGGCCAAGTTGTATCTCATGATGAACTATGATAGTTGAATTTTCACTGACAATGAATTTCTGTTGCCCCTATAAGGACAAATACTAAAAAACAATAAAATAAATATTGAAAGGGAATCCCATTCAGCAGACAATTCATTATTCTGCTGTTTGTTACGGAATGTTACGGAATCCTATGTGCGCGAGTCCGACTGTGGCCGGTTTTTTTTTTCTAGTTTAAATTAAACCCATACCTATAGGTACCTAAACCTACCTAAGTTGTTAGGCTGCTATCAACTTATCCTTAGCATATTTTGGAAGGGCCAAGACCCAAAGAGGGTAGTTGTTTGTTGTAATTTCATAATTTGTTACTGTTTTGTTTGCAATTCCAGGACTCCAGTATCATCAATGAGAGTTTAGAAAATCATGAAACTGGGGTAAATGGTGAGAATAAGTATCCTCTAGTAAGTGACAGGAAATGAAAAAGTTTTTTAAACATAGTTGAAATATTATGCTTTATTTAAAATTCAATCTTGATTTTCAGGAATCAGAAAATGAGGAAACTTGGCACAAATCTATGGACAATCTTGGAAGATATATCTGCAAGTTTTGTGACAACTCCTATTCTACCATACAAACTGTTCGCCACCATGTGAAAAACAAACACTTTGAAGACTATAATCACATAAAAAGCACTGCAAAAACCAAATTAAGAAGTACTAAACTAAAATGCCACATTTGCAAGGAGCGGTTTAAAAGTACCAGAATTATGCTAGAACACATTCAAATTCACAGTTTGATAGCAATACAAATATCATGCTCAGTATGTCATGCTACATTTGATAATGAAACTGAATTGTCAACACATATGTCAACAAACAAACATGAATCTGTTAACAGAAAGCTACATTACTGCATGACATGTGGTTATAGTACATCTAAACTATCACATTTCAAACAGCATGAGAAAACACATTCACGTAAAAGTCAGATAAAATGTTCTCAATGTGAATATACAACATATCACCCACCAAATTTGAAAATACATGAACATACACATACAAATGACAAACCATATGCATGTACATTCAACGGTTGTGATTACCGCTGTGCAGCTAAGTCTGGTTTGACCAGTCATTGGTTAAGACATGAGAAGGATAAAAAGATGATTTATTGTGATAAGTGTAGCTATAGCACTGTTTATAAACAAAGTCTGAAAAAGCATTTGGATAGTCATAGAAGAAATATGGTGCGGACTAGGTTTTAGGGTGCCATTTTGTATTAATGTTATAGGCAAACTCCGAAGCTCCGGCGCTCCTAGGTTGGACTGGTCAATCCTCAGGTCAGACTGAATGACTTAGTCAAAGCCCAAACAAATGTAAATTTTCGGCCTTTGACTAAACAATTTTCGTCAAACCTGGGAGAGACTAATTTGGTCAGGCAAACGTCAAAACACAATTTTATTAAATCGGGGTTTGACGAGTCAAACTCCGATATAGGTATGAAGTGTCTTATCTTCGTACTAGCTGACCCGTGCCCACTTCGTTGGGCGGTAAACATTTTAACTTCTGATGAAATGATGAGTGTGGTTCGGTTAGTACTGAGTGCTATGATTTATTTCCTGACTGCCAAAAGGAGGGTTTTGTTTTTATTGCATATGTGTGTAGCTAGGCTAGCGAGCCGCTGCGAGCGCTCAGCGCTAGACTCCCTATCCCTTGTTGCAGAGCCATGCTGCTTTAAATCACTGAGACGCTGTGCACGTTCAGCGCTAGATTCCCGAGCACGGACCTGCGATGTTCTCCAGCTTTGGTTAGCAAGCCGCTGTGAACGCTCGGAGCTAGATTTCCCAGCGCGTGCTTGCGAAATATTTTCTCTATTCCTCGAGACGCGCAGATGATTATCAAGAGCAGACTCTGCCGTACGGCGTACTCGAGCTGCTCTTGTCTCATGTCTGGGATGTCTGACGGGAAAGTTGAGATTTCCTTTTAGGCATGATAAACAATCGCTGAAACTGTCCGATATCCCAAAAACAGAAATATCACAGCAGGCTGCGAACTCGAAGAATGAGAACGAAGTAATATTGTAATTGTGTTTTGAGAAACCGAGCAACCAAAACAATAGACCAACAACTTAGAATAATAACGCATAGAAGCCGCGTCTAGAACAAAACCCGAGCAAAATCGTGTGTCCACTTTTTTTCTTTGTGTGCGTGAGCCGAATGTGTCTACGTTCCTCTAACGCACACAGATATAGCTTTCAGTGATACCATTACTAAGCCGTTACCCACAAAATATGGGAAGACGCATTACTATTTTGCTATCAAGGCAAGTATTTATGTTGTTGGGAACTGGAAAAGGTAAACATGATTTTTCATGTAATATGACATATTATTTCGGAAGGTATAATTCAATTTATTTCAAAATAAAAGGAAATAAATCGCATAAAGAATGAGATATTGTTCAATGCGTTTAGAATGCTTGATGGGTTATAATTATAAACAATGTTAAAACATCGGGTTTGATATGAATTAACAGTAAGTATTGTATTTTAAAATTACAAAAATGAAAAACATGAATAATAATAATAATAAATAATAATAAATCTTTATTCAAAAGTTCAAATTGGTACAATAAAACAATAAATCTTAGATAATAATATAGGTAAAACGATTTTAGATGCCTGTACTAGGAGGAAAGCAAAAGAAAGCTGCATGAAAGCAATGTGGGTATTTTTTCCTCACAAATAGCAACACTGTGTTATGACAAGTTAGGTTATTAGAATTTTGTTTTATTTATCGATTTACGTAAAAATAGTGCATAGAATGTGAGTACTTATTTGTGAAATGTTATTTTATCACATTTTTTTGTTTTCCTGATGTGCTATAACATCCTTTCACGCAACAAACTGTCATTTTCAATTATTTACTCGCGAGCTGTGTTCGACGGAACGTGACATTGAGTACTGACGGCCTGATGGCTAAGTTTTAGTTGCCTCACTTTTTGCACTCGTACTAGGTTTCTATGCGTTATTATTCTAAGACCAACAACATTCAACCGACATTCAACCAACTACGTACAACTCACCTACCAAACGGCAAAAGTTAAATAATAACTGGAGAGGGTCATTAATCCGCGGAAAATCTTAACACCACGATTCAGAAAAATGACGTAATTGCAAAACGCCGTCTATGGGTTCGTCGTAAACGTCCGTACAAAGCATGTTCTAATGCGGTTCGTGAATGGACGGCGCGGGCGGCGTTTTGCGATTTAGTAATTTTATATTATCTTCGAACTATTCAACCAATTGACATACTGTTTTGGGGAAATCGTATCTGTATGATGTTCTTGTGATCATAATAACATTTTTTTCGATAAGGTTTAATATTTTGTTGTTTAAAACATCGTCCAAAGATTAGTACGTCGAAAAATACTTTTTTTAATACATAAAAGCTACTCTAACTGCTAAAATATAAAAGACAGAAATATGGTGCCGCGGACTTTTTTGTAGAACTATTCTAGGCGGACCAGGTTGCCATACATTGTTTTCAATTATATACAACTGTTAAGGCAGCGCACGCAAATAACTCTGTTGTAAGAACTATTTTTTTCCGCCTGGATAGACAAAAATTGAGATAGTTTGGCTAATATGCATGATATCTTTATAATTTATAGCCTATAGCATTCCTCAATAAATGGGCTATCTAACACTGAAAGAATTTTTCAAATCGGAGCAGTAGTTCCTGAGATTACCCCCTACATACAAACTTACAAACTTACAAACAATTTTACCTCTTTATAATATTAGTATAGATATAGATATTTGGAAGCATTTTATCATTTAAGCAGCTTTCAAGTCTTAAGAACCGCTTAACTCTGCCAGTTCTGACACCTGATTGGTCAGCTTACGTGATTTTCACTTTTATATTTGAGATGCTTTGAGAGAATGCCGTGTGGCATTAGGCCCGCCTTTTGTACGATGATGTGCAATAAAGTATAAAATAAATAAATAAATGCTTTGGAATATACGGAGGTTAGTTTGTAAGATTAGGTATAAAAAAATAACATTTTTAAAATTTTGATGTTTATTGTTTTAATAATTTCAGTAATTAAAATGGAAAATTAATCATTTTTCTGACATGGTGAGGCATTAACTTTAATGTTAATTGTTTTAATAATTTCTTAGGTAATTAAAGTGGCAAATTAATCATTTTTCTGACATGGTGAGGCATTAATGTTAATGTTAATTGTTTTAAACTTTACTTTTAAAGCTTCTTTATCCACGTTTTTAGTAACAACAACACCGTTTGATTCACTCATCTTCAATTTTACACAATTAGGTACACGCCCGCACACTCAATGAACGAACATGAAATGACAAAACAATCGGTCGGAACACCGCGAGAGACATTATGAACCTGTTTAAACATGTTCAGATCAACGTTTGACCGAGTTTTGCAGTCGCTTCTAGGATTGACTAGGCCAAAACCGAAACAGAATAATTTACTTTCGACGTTTGACTGAAAAGTTAGGAGCTCCTGGGTTTGACTAAAAATACTTCAGGCAAAGGGCGAAATTGAAATGTATTTCGGGGATTGCCTGATGGCTTTGGCCAAACCTAGGATAAACCAGTCCTTCCGCGAAGAGACTGTGTATCGGACTTTGACTATAACATTAATACTAGCTTTTGCCTGCAACATCTTAAGTTTTTTTTTTTTGGGACAAGCCCGCCACACATTCCCAACCACTGCAACTCCTGAAAGCCAGAATCAACAGTGGCGACCACCACTACCACCAGAAAAACGCCGAGCTAATGAAACCCGACGAGTCCCGGAGAAACGATTCAACTGTCTTGGATCCCGCAACGAAATTATTCAGAAGAGTACAGCGGAGGAGTAGGAAAAAATAAATAAAATTACCACTTCCCTCCTTATCAAGCAGAGGTTAGAAAGACATCGTATGTGTAGGTATTATGTTATAGTCAAAGGTCTATAATAATAATATGCAGTCTCTTCCCGATATTTTTAGTTTATCCTAGGTTTCATTAAAGCCTTTGGGCAAACCCCGAAATAAATTCCATTTTCGGTCTTTGACTGAAGTATTTTTAGTCAAACCTAGAAGTTCCTAACTTTTCAGTCAAACGTCGAAAGAAAAATAATCTGGGGGGCTACTCTTTAAGACCGTAGTCCGTAGTTTCGGGCTTAGTTGCGGGCATATTCTTCTCCGTATCACCTACAGAATTCTGATTAGTCCCGAACCCGAACTACCTAAGTATTAATGACAACACGATTTGAGAGTAACTGTTAAATCGTGTTGTCAATAATTCTTATTGGTTCGGTGAGACAGAGTAGAATACGCCCGCAACTAATCCCGAAACTACGGACTTCGGGCTTAGAGAGTAGCCCCCCTGTTTCGGGCTTTGCGTAGTCGATCCTAGAAGCGACTGCAAACTCGGTCAAACGTCTTGTAACATATTGTATTTATGATGAAACGAATTTTTCGGATCCTAAACGATGTAACCAGTTTATAAACAGGTTTCATCGTTTAGGATCCGAAAAATTATTTTGTCAGTCAGTCATTTCATGTTTGTACTTTGAGCTTGCGGGTGTGTTATTAGGTACCTACTGAAATGTGGATAAAGAAGCTTTTACGCTCGGGAGTTAATACAAGAATCCTGAATGCAGCGAGGGATTCAAGCTAGCCCTAGCCATGAAAACAGGTGGCGCGCGTCGGCACCCGCCGTAGAAGCAGGTCGCGCGTCCGAGGTTGTGGCTCCAGCCCACCGCCCTAATACATTATAAGAATAAAGCTGCTTTCAGACTACGCTATAATATAATAGCATATAGTATAGAGCTCATAGCACACCAATATCGCGCACCATACGTCATTGTTATGGACATTCAGTGATTCACACTGTAGTGTACTATAATATCTTATTGACCATGTATGGTGCGCGACATTGTTGTGCTATGAGCTATATACTCTATATATTATAGCGTAGTCTGAAAGCAGCGCGATTTGAATTTGGAACGCATTTTGACTGCGCTCGCTTACGTAGCAGAGGAGACAGACGGGAGCCGCTCGTGGGTTAGAATGTCATGCTTTAGGCTAGGTTTGCATGGCAAATAATTTGACGTGCAGGTGGTGTGAAAAGTCTTATTTCTTTGTTTAATTACGACAGTATTAAAACAGATTTAACCATAAACATATAAACAGAGGCAAGGCCGTAGCCAGGGGGGGGATCAAGGGGGATTGATCCCCCCCGAAATAAAAATTTATTTTATAATTTTGATAAGTGTTAAGAGGCGTTTTACAGTCCACTAGCGCCGCCAATCGAAAAAATATCATAACTCGTAAATAGAATCACAAATACAAAATATGGTCTTATATTACTGTGGAAAAGGCAATTTTAAAAAGTAACTCAACCGAGACTTGAACAGCCGTCTTGTCGCTCAGTAAGCAAGAGCGTTACCACTACGCCACGGTTCCTTTTACTTAAGTTACATAAAGAACTTTAAGTAGAAATTTCTCTATAATAAAAACGAATGGCGTCTTGCCGCTTTATATATTTATTGAGGGGACCCTGCCCTACAATATATAATATTATAAAGACTATTGAAGATGTTCGTCAAAATATTGATTCAAAATTTGCTGAACTTTTCAAGAATGCACAGAATTTGCTCAGTACTGTAAACGAGGAAATAAAAATTCCGCGAATAACGTCACGCCAAGAGCATAAGGCAAACTACAACACAAAAGATCCTGAAACTTTTTTCAGAATTACTATAATGATTCCACTTTTGGATGACTTCATTGATCAGCTTCAGTCGAGATTCCAAAATCATAAAGCCACATTATCATCTCTCAACATTTTAATTCCGTCTGTGTGTTGCAAAGAACCAATTAATCAAAATTATCAAGGAAACAGCTTTGAGCTCTATAAAAAATATTTGGAATGGGACTTCGTAAAAGCTGAATTAGACATGTGGCGGATAAAATGGATGGAAGAATCTGAACGAGATCGACCAACATGTGCTATTGAAGCTCTCATGTGCTATTGAAGCTCTCCAAATATTCACAAACTTTTGAAGTTCATAAATATATATAATAAGTAACACTATTTTATTTATTTTATTAAAACGATTTCATGTTTTTCTACTGTTCTACCAAATCAAACCCCCCCCGAAATTATTTTCTGGCTACGGCCTTGAACAGAGGCTTATAAGACTAACTAGCTGCCCCGCGCAACTTCGTCTGCGTCACATTTTCTTTTACTGCTCCGCTCTTATTTGTCTTAGCGTGATGATATTTATAGCCTATAGCCTTCCTCGTTAAATGGGCTATCTAACACTGAAATAATTTTTTTTTTTCAAATCGGACCAGTAGTTCCTGAGATTAGCGCGTTCAACCAAAATAAGAAACTCTTCTGCTTTATAATATTAGTATAGATTAGATAATAATTATGTAGGTATTTCCTTAAATATGAACATAAAAAATCTCCAGTAATAATAAATTGTTTTATTTTTATACAACTTCTGTACAGCAATTCATTAGAAACAATTGATAACAAATACTTAACTAAATTATTTACACTGTAAATCAAGAAAGATCTATGATTCTATTTTATTGTACCTACTGCTTTTCAAGCTATATTTACTGCATTAAAAGGAAGATAGAATTTAGCAATCTTATTTTCACAGATTTAATATTATAATGATGCTGCTTCCAAACATTTTTGCATTCTTGTACATTTCCAACTCACCCTCAGATCATTCCAATCCGTTTCCAACATTTCCAATTGCAAAAAAATCTTCCGAGACGCTTTATATTCGTGACAATCTAAGAAGTCTGTTTATGAGCAGGATTCAACATTGCTTTACAAGTCTTGTATGAATGAGCCATGAAAATAAATCTTTTTCGCATTCGGGCTATTCCATCCCTCTCTACTCAGCTGTCAAATCTGACATCTTAGGGACTACTCACACTTATTCAGCTCTATTCAGCTTATGCCCATAGTCCGTTCAGCTTTCGCGGCAAACAAGTATAAAATGAGGACAAATGTGTCATTATCGAGCGAGTGCTATAGATACGAGTTCAGCGCAGTTCTGACGCTGACGCCTTCTCATTCTTACGACGCTGTACGCGGTTGATAGGAGCAGAACAGCTGTATAAGTGACCAAAATCGTTCAGCGAAATGCGAATGGAGCTGAATAAGTGTGAGTAATCCCTAAGGCACGGCGCCCACTATCGGTGGGCATCGGTGTGGCTCGGTACAGCTCGGGCGGCTTCGGGCGCCTGACAGCTGCCTCGGCAGTCGTCGGCTCCAAGTTTCTCATCTTCTTCAGTAAGATGAACAATGAGAACTAAGTCCCAATCCACCATTATAAATACACACGCACACCTTTTCACGTAACGTTACGACTGCTCTGCGATGTTTTTGCCGCCCGAACTATTCTGAGGCTACCCAAAATCAGCTACGGCGTCCTTAGGTATGCTTACGACTGCCGAGGCAGCTCTCAGGCGCCCGAAGCCGCCGTAAGGCGTCCGAGCTGTACCGAGCCGCACCGATGCCCACCTATAGTGGGCGCCGTGCCTAAAAGAGATATGAAAATAAAATCTCTTTCGCACTCAGAGGTATTCCATTCCTCTCTACTCAGCTGTCAAATCTGACTTCTTAAGCGCTTATTACACTACACGGTATTCAGGGCCCTAAGTCCGGATTTAGTGTGGTGTAATAAGAGTTAGGGACCCTAATAGGGAATATGCATAAAAAAAGTATTTATTATCTAAACACTTTATCTAAAAATATACAAAAATATATTACTAACAGTGGAAATAGAATCAAAATTGCTCGAAAAACAAACGAGATATAATCATTTTAAACAAATATATCTGTCCCTCTCGCGAAAACGCTGTTTTCTATGGCAGATGTATAGACGTCACGTAATGTGACGTCAAATTCCATGTCGGACTTCTCGTTCTAAAAGTAATCTTTGAAGCGTTATAACTTCATCGCTGATGAAGATATTTAAAAAATATTTTCTAGAGTGTTTACTGGAGCTTATAAGTAATTCATTTAATAAATAAAAAAATCGCGTGCATATTCCCTATTGACCGACGACGCATTCTGTGATTGTAGTGTACCAAAAAGTGTTGTATTAGGATGACACTTTACAGTGCGTGCCTCGGTTTGTTAAAGGCGGATACAGACATTGCGAGGCATGCGCAGCGCACGGGCGCTCATCGCATGCTTCGCCATGTGTGGAAGTTTATATTCGTGGTGAGGTATGACTGCCCAGGCAAAGGACATGGTAAAAAGTGGCCTATGAATCAACACATGCGAAACCTTTACCATTATTCCTAGTTTTTTTTTTAAATTACATTTTAATGATTAGAATAGAACGGACACTTTTTAATTACGAAACCATTTTAAAAAGTAACTCACTTGGGTTTTATAACCCGGCGCCATTATTTTAAAATGAAACAAAGCGGTCTCAGCGCTGTAAGATTTTTAGTTACCTACAAAAAGAATAAAGCGATTAAAGCGCTGTATGACACGAACACTATTGACACTGACAGTCGATGAAATGACAGTTGACACTTTGATTTATGTAATGTATTTTGCACCTGATATCAGGGAATCGGCCGTCGACCTAAGTTACCACGCTTTCGTATGTTAGAAGAACATATTAACACTACTGTACACCATTTTTTGGTGAGATAAAAAGTCTGGCAGCTCTGGGATCTTAGTCCATTTGGTATGTTTCTATTGTTTGGTATGTTTTATAACCTCAAAATCCGAAATCATTTTGGATATTTTACAATTCTGAAAAGTATCCGTGATTTTAATTTAGTTTCAGTCGAACATATGCATTATTTAAAACACAGATAGTAAATTCACGTCTCTGTTGGTTCTTAGGCGAACGATGTATGGGCGATGAACAATGTCCTTTATATCCAAGCGTGTGCGTTGCGAGGCGTGCGTGGCGCATGCCTCGCAATGTCTGTATCCGACTTAATATTTTTATCCAACTTAGCAAGTGACCACAGGGCAGTCTTTCAGAAGTTACATTGCATGTGGAAATGTGTCTTCATACTTTCAAACTTTCTGCTTCCATTCCAACATGTAAAATTGTATGCTCTGCACATTATTAAAATTCGAGCCTACTTCACAATTCCATATTTTTCTTGTGATAATAAAAAGAAGTACCTACTTTTATTACACTAAAGCAGCCATTTTAAACTATAACTACCCTCCAATACAATAACATGTTTTATAATGATTTTTTGTTGGTATGAGGATACAGCTTTGGAGTTTTGTTCATCATAATAAGCTTACAACGTAATGTATTGTTCCAACTCAGTGAGGTTTTGGTTTGTGTCCGTCTACATAGAAGTTTCTTGTTGCTTTCGGTAATTGTACTTCCAAACCTTCCATTTCTTTTGTAAGAGTTATTTGACATCCTGTAAATGCAGAAAAATATTTAGGTATAGATAGATTGTTAACTTGGAACAAGGAAAGAAACACAACACATAAAAGCACAGTAACATAACACTATGAAATACAAATAATTAAATGAAAACACATAAAAAAGGAAAAATGCTAAATATATGGCACTTTGCTACGGAATAATTTGCCAGATTACCTACCTACATAAAAAAAAATATTTAGAAGTATGATTTCAAGGGCAAGTGTTCAAATCTTTTAATTTCAGATGGGTTTGCTCAGAGGTGACAAGTCAAAGTCGACAAGAGAGTGAGCTTACCCAGAAGAAGCCTGCTCACTCTTAATTTGAAGAGCTTTGGGTTGAATGCATTCATTGAATTGTTGACATTGTGGGCCAAATTAAACAGAAATTAACAATGACGTATTAAATATAGACACGTCATAAACCAACATCGCGGCGCTTAAAAACGGCGAAAATACTAGATAGCTACTAATACGCATGAAGAAAGGGAAAGAAAATATGTCACCGTACGGCGGGATGCCTTTTGCTAGAGGGAGATAAATATACATTACCATTTTTTTTTTTTTTTTATTTATTTAACAAAATTGTATTACAGAGGTTACTTTTAAATCTAAACTCGCCAAACTTTTACGTTTTGTATCTTCAGTTACGTCACAGGATATGTAATAGTCAAATTGACATCAAAACGAACGTAGTGTCGCGCGACAGGTTGGTGCGTAACTAAGCGCGATGTGGCCAATTGGCTTCATTTTATGTTGTCATTTTAGACGTATCTATAGTTTTATATATCATTGGAAATTAACAACAGATGATTGACTGAATCACCTGAATATTATGTCAATATCTCGGTATGTAAATACTGTCATACTAGAATTGGTTAGTGTATTTTAATGCCTAGGCATTAACAAAGACATTGGTAGTCTAAGTTAGAAAACTAGACAAAAAGCTTATTAAAATCAATAAGCAATGTTATCATACAAACCTAGCCTGGAGTTTTCTTTCAAAAATGGTGCCATATCTAGTAAATCATCTTCCTTTTCCTCTGAAGGAGGTAGTTTATCAAAGTACTCTGGTGGTACATACACATGGCATGTTGTGCAAGCTAATGATGCTTCACAGGCTCCTGAAAAAAATAACATTTTCTAGAATCAAGATTTTATTTTTTACTATTGATAGGCATACATTTGATCACCAGAATCTTTACAATTTTAAATTAAAAAACTAATTTCTTGTCGATCTGTAATCCCTTATTTTTTTTTATACTTTCTCAGGTCCCTGGAGACCCGGTCCTTTGGTAGGCATACGAGGGGCCGAAACCAACTCGCAGAGGCCCCGTTAGACATTTCTGTGAAGTATACATATATGGCCAGAACTAATATCGCAAGACTCACAAAATTTGTACCAATTGCTGGTCGAAAAACAGTAAGAAGCCTGATAAACATGGTAATACATCTCATAAGAATAACTTTGCTATACAGTGCCTTCTTACACATAATGAAAAATCTGAAAACAAAATTTGGGTTTTGGATAGCCTTGGCTGGGGGCCTTAAATTCACCTAGGCCACCACAGGCAAGTCCGGTTAAGTAGCTAAGGCTTTCTAGAGTCGTTAGCTGCGAGAGGCCATAATAAAAAAATAAAAAAAAAGTGTTTTGGATAGCGGTTGTACGTCTCACATGACATATCAACGAGACTTATTTAAAACTATAGAGAGTACATCCGGAAAACTAAACTTTGCAACTAAAGAACAAACTGCAGAGATTAAAGGAAAAGGTACAATCTCCTTTGTAACAAAAAATGGTAATGGCATAGCTCTTACAAAGCTAAAAGATACTCTTTACGTACCTAGCCTATGCACCAACTTGATGTCCGTCAGTAAGATAACAGATGCTGGCTGTTCTGTCATCTTCACAAAGACCAAAGCGACGGTCAACAATCCAAAAGACGGAATAACTCTCACCGCATTTAAACAAAGAGATGGTCTTTATAACATCAAACCTAATAAACATGAGCGTACCAATCTGGTCAATCATAATGATGACACTGTTTCGATTCAAATTGCCAAAAACAAATCGAACTCATCAAACATCTACGACTGGCACAGAAAACTTGGTCACATGAACGCCAAAGATCTGAGATATGCACTCAAAAACGAAAATTTGATTGGGTTGAACTTTGATGCTTCTGAAACCTTGACAGAGTGTGAAATCTGTATTCAAGCAAAGCTCCATCGAGTACCTACCCTCCGTGAAAAAACCACTCAGCGAACAACAGAACGCTTAGAAATTGTTCATAGCGATGTATGTGGACCTATCAGAACGCCTACAGTAAGCGGAAACAAATACTTCGTTACTTTTATAGATGATTACAGCCGATACTGTCGAGTTTACATGATTAAAAGCAAGAACGAAGTCTTAGAAAAATTTAAAGAGTTCAAGGAGTTAGCTGAAACATTCACTGGGAACAAAATCAAATTCTTACAATCAGATAATGGTACAGAGTATGTGAACAAAGAGTTCAACGCTTACTTGAAACGTTACGGGATTCAAAGACGTCCCACCGCACCCTACACCCCAAACCAAAACGGAGTTGCTGAACGAAAGAATCGTACCCTTGTGGAGAAAGCGAGAGCAATAATGATTGACGCACAGGCACCATTAAAATTCTGGGGCGAAGCAGTATTCACTGCAAACTACCTATCAAACAGGAGTATAAACAGCGCCGTTCAGAACCAAACGCCATTCGAGCGATGGGTTGGGAGAAAGCCATGTATTAATCATTTATACGTGTTCGGTTGCAAGACCTACGTTCTTATGAAAGGCACTAACGGTCATAAATTTGCACCAAAGGCAATTCCTGGTATGTTTACGGGATACTCAGAAACATCATAAGCTTTCAGGATCTTCATACCCTCGAAGAACGGCATCATAATATCAAAAGATATTAGGGTATTAAAGACTATGTTCTATAATGAATCGAATAAAAATACGATCTCGAGACTTCTCACGGATTTAGAGTTCTCACACGAACAACCTAATAAAACGTCATCGCAACAAACAACGCGCAATCAAGTGGAGATTAAGCTTGACAATCATGAAGGAGATGATCAGCAGCACGATAGTGATCATGATAGTGATACAGATGATCAAGATGAAATGCTGCAACAAAGTTTGATCGACAGCACTGAATTTCGACAAGTGGAACCAACGAATAATGAAAGTGAATACGAATCTCTTTCTGGATCTTTTACCGCTGTTGATGATGATGAACCTGATGCTGTTGCTGAAGAAAATGCGGCTGTTCAAACGAGGTCTTTGAGAGACAGGTAAAAAATTACAGTTCCTAAACGCTACGATGATTTTATTTTGGCAGCAGCTGAAGAAATAGAAAATCTTCACAAGCCTAAAGAGCCAAAGAAGTGATGGAATCTACTTAAAAAGCAAAATGGCTAGATGCTATGCTCAGTGAAATAACTTCACTGCATGAAAATCAAACCTGGGATCTAGTTGATTTACCCAAAGGACGAAAAGCCCTCCCTTGCAAATGGGCTAACTTATACGGGAAAGTCGCCTCCACGCTTAGTCTGCTACAGCGACGCAGATTATGCAGGAGACCAAACTACCGGAAGGTCGACATCTGGAATGGTATGCATATTGTCAGGAGCTGCTATTAGCTGGAGAAGCCAGAAACAAACGACAGTCTCCATCTCCTCAACTGAAGCGGAGATTATAGCAGCTAGCGAATCTGCTCAAGAGATTTTATGGTTGAATCGCCTTAATAACAACTTGACTAAAGTTGAGAAACCAGTACTGTTACTGGACAATGAATCGGCTATAAAACTTGCGTTCAACCCGAAGTATGAATATCACAAGCGCACCAAACATATCAAGCTGAAACATTTTTTTGTAAGAGAATGTGTTAGCAACGGAGACTTCCACGTAACGCATGTTCTTTCGGAGCAGCAGTTGGCAGATATGTTAACCAAACCACTGTTCGGCCCCAGACTGCATAATTTAAGTAAAGCATTGGGATTAAAGAATGTATTATCATAATATTCTTTTAAAAAGTTCCGAGGATGTGAAGTGTATATGGCCAGAACGAATATAACTTATAATAGTTATCTATGGTGGTTACTAGGAAACTGTGTGTTGATACAGTCTTGTCATATACTTTGATGTAGTCACATATAATAGAAAAATACTACGTACTTTTATTTCTTTATTTTCACAATATTTAATATTTAACAATTTCAAATGTAATGGGGCACCAATAATCCTTTCTCATTATTATGTTTTGGCAAATACTATGAATTAACTGAAGTGGGGCTAAAAAAGCCACTATAGGAGAATCACAAATATTAACCACACAACAATTTTGTCAAAAATCATTTTCATCTTTTTCGCTAGTTGATTGAAAAATTTTTACAGTGACTGGTAGCATGATTTGCTTTCTGATTCTACTAAAGTGGCCTTTTTATACCCGTTGTTGTTCTTTGTTGTGGGCTGAGGATGCAACTTACTGTTGTACTAAGGTTTTGCAACCTTGTCTAATATTTACTTTGGTCATACTATTATTGCAAGTTACTGCAATTTTAAAACTGCACTTACAAGTTTCAATTCTATACATTTAATTTTGTCAAATCTTTAAACTGCATATAGAATACTATACATAAAATTACAAATACAAACCTTCCATTGGAATTTCATATCTATGGGCCAGATACATTACATTGTCACCAACTTTTCCTCTTACTTTGATTCTGTTGCCATCTTTGTCTATATAAGTTACATTTACTCTGAAAATAAACAATACCTTATCATAGTAATTAAAAAGCAATTAAATTAGAGTTATCGAGTAACTTGTACCTAATGACAAGATAAGATGACATTTTAATGTTTTTAAACTTTAGTCCCAATCCCCAATGTTTATTCAAATTCGGCTATATCGGAAAATTTTATGATAAGCTTGTTGCATAAAAAGCACAAAAGTTGCAATACTTACACCTCATCTTCCGACTTCGGGTCCTGCCATTCGTATTCCCCATGCCATAAATCTGTAAATACACATAATTAAATCTATATTCGCACAGTTACACCTATGTAAATAAAAACAAAAAATTACTTGAAGTCACGTGAATTCTTCTAATTTGTGAAGAAAGTGGTGCCTTGAATGGCTTCAATTTGCGCAGAATTAAATAACGTTTTAACACTGATTGAAACATTATGTAATTACATGGACATAACGCAGAAAAATATTATTTTCAATATTTTGTTTGGTTAGGAAATTATCACGACTGAATTAACAATGACATTGACAATAAGGTTTTTAAAAATTGACTTTGACAATCGAACATTTTGGATGCGTTCCCTTTTGCTTACTTGTTCTTTCAATTTTACTAACCTACGGTTGTTGTATGCACGGAACAGAAAAAACAGTGGAAGTGCAAAGTAGGCGTGGCACGCGTGCTGGTATTATGCGTAGCTACACAACTACAACCCAGTTGTGTTCCGCTGGGTTATTGTGTTCTGTGGTTGTGTTCTAACAACGCGACGACCCGATAGTCTCGCTGACTCTCGAAATAAATACTGAAACTGTGCTTTTAACATAATTTTTAAATTTTCTTTCATTTAATTCAAATATGTCACAAGGTATTTTGTTGTAACATTTACGGTAGTACCCCATGAAAGATATTCGTACTTTGGCTAATCTATAAAATGGCTGACCTAATTTATTACTATTTCTAGTATTAAAATTATGTCTATCACTGATTTTGCTAAAGAGATGTCAATTTTTCCTTCCATACATAATATTTTAATAAATGAATTGACGAGGGACTGTCATAATATTTAATATTTTTAAAGACATACCTAAGAGAATCGCGTCGATGCAGATTATAAATGGCTCTGACAGCACTCTTTTGTAAAATAAATATGGATTCAATGTCAGCAGCCCGACCCCATAGCAAAATACCATACGACATAATGCTGTGAAAGTAACTAAAATAGACCAAACGCGCAGTTTCTACATCTGTAAACTGTCTTATCTCTCTAACAGCATAAGCGGCTGAGCTTAGCCGCGCCGCAAGAGATGTTGACATGCCACATCGACTGTTGTGCCCAAAAGTTTCGTTCGCCCACCATACAATACCGACGAGATCACCTTGCTACATTCATGGGGCCAATTCTACTAATTTTTTAATAAACTTCGCATTCGGATGTCGCTCGCAAACTGTCAAAAAGTTTTCATACATTTTTGACAGATTGCGGTTGAGATGCGAATGTGATGCGAATGTGAAAATTAGTGGAATTGGCACTCTGTTCTCATGGCTCGTACAGATTATTTTACAAACATGACTACTGTAAATCTGACTCAATGTCCACAACCCTCGACGGATCGTCTCCAGTCCCACGCTCCCCAAGGTGTGTGGGTGTAACCAGCGATTGCACCGCGTGATGCATACAACCACGGAGCAGAAAAAACAGTGGAAGTGCTATGTGACGAATTTTGTCTCGGAACCTGTGTCGCCATTAGTTATTTTTAAGGTGGATGCTCCAGGGTAGCCCGCGAAATTCAAATATTCTTATGTTTTTTGCAATTTGCAGGACATTGTGAAGCTGTATGTTGAACAGAATACGATACGCGATCGTAAAGAGCATTTATCTAAAGGATTATAACCATTTGAATCATCAATATAACCCTCTAAGTTCATATACCTCGATTGAATGTGATTTCGTGAAAAAGTCATTCAATCGAGTTGTATGAACTTAGATAATGATAAAAAGTAAAAAAAAAAAATAGTAGAATCAAACCCATTGGAAAAGGAAGAGAATATAACAAAAATTAAAGGAAAAATAATTTACGGGTGATCTGAGGTCGGGAAGTGGATGGGGGTGCGTGTTTAAGGAAAAAAAACGATTTATCTCCATTTCCGGCAAAACTACAAGTCTTAAGGCTTGACCGCACTTGGCGACACTGCGCGGCAGCGGAACGACGCGACACGCAACGGCAAAATATTCTTTGTAAGAAATTGTATGAGGTTTAACGCACTATGCAGCAGCGGAACTACGCGACGCGACACTTCAAGTGCGAACATTGTTGCGTGTCGCGTCGTTCCGCTGCTGCGAAGTGTCGCACAGTGCGGTCGAGCCTTTATGGGAAAAAAAAGACAAAGTTGTAGGTAATAAAAAGATCTACAACTTTTGTGTTTGAACTTTTTTCACATAACCTCAAAATCTATGTGAAAAATTCAAATAACCGTGTTTTTGGTTTTTTATTTTTCTCTTTTACAAGAAATATTTTTTTTTTCACGAAATTTGGTGAAAACTTACCTTTTTATGTCCCCAACATACTGTAATTTTTTTGATTTAAAATATTCATGTTTTCACCTTATTTTGACTTAATTAGTCAAAAATCACTCTCATGTTCAATCGAAAATTCACCCGTCAAAATATCTGCTTTTTTTTAAAAGTCGGTGGTCTATCTGTTCATTGAAATCTCTACTTTCTGATGGTGATAAAAAATACATTACCATAGTAAATGTTCTCAAATAATGCAAATAAACGAAGGATGTGTACGTGTACGTGTTGAAATTATACATACATGTGAGAACGATGTGAGAACGATGTAACGAGCATGATAAAAACATCCGGACTAAAAAAGAAACAACGCAAAGTAATAATAAACAATAAATGAAAATAAGCCATGGCAGCTGAGAAATGACCAGTCCCAACCGACGGCGCCATGACATGCGCCAGGCCCATTCGTCTTAACCATTTTGAATGGAGCCAAATAATTTAACGCATACGCCACCATCAGCTAGGCTTTTGAGTGAGCATGACACTCCCAACCGCCAGGGTACTTGAGTCTATACAATGCTAACACACACATTTTTATGAATGTTGGTACTATTGATTTATCTAATTAACAGCAATGGATCAGTGTGTGAGCTTTAATAATATATATAAAACAAAGACGGGTTTGTTACAACACTTATAACTCGAGATCTGCTGAACCAATTTTCATGGTTATTGATTCGTTGGATTTGTCTCCGCCCAAAGAGCAGAATACATCTTAAAAAAAATGAAAACTCGATATGTGCAATGAATACTTAATTGACGGGAGCGAAGCCGCGGGGGACAGCTAGTTAAAAGTCATTATTAAAGACATCTATAGATATACTAAATATATTACAAACAAGTTTGACTTTGTTCACTACACCCTAGATTGTCCTATGGAGCAGTACCAGCATGTTTCCAAGGATTCTTATCTTGAATATAATCATCTAATTTGTAACATGCTTGTTTAGCATTTATACTATTTATACTATTTATTTATGCTTGTTTAGTATATATAATACTAGCTGACCCACGCAACTTCGTCTGCGTCACATTTTCCATTAATTCTGCGCTCCTTTTTTACTTAGCTTAATGGTATATAGCTTATAGCCTTCCTCGATAAATGGGCTATCTAACACTGAAAGAATTTTTCAAATCGGGCTAGCAGTTCTTGAGATTAGCGTGCTCAACCAAACAAACAAACAAAGTTTTCCTCTATTAGTGTAGATAACTCAGAGGTCTCAGATTTTCTCTGAGACCTCTGAGTTTTTTCTTTTCGGAGGGTTCTCAGATTTTGTTGTGCAAGGCGTTGCGAACGTTCGACACTCGACTCTCGTGCGCGTACCTGAGAGTTTCTCTGATTTTGTTCAGCAAGGCGTTGTGAACGTTCAGGTGAAGATTCTCCCATACGGCGTATTCTTGCTGCCCGTGCTTGAGAACTATGTTAAGTAAATTAAGACCTGGCTCTCTTAGGCATTTTCAAATATTTAAGAAAATGTTAATAGCGTGTAATATTCTAGCTCTGAAAAGAACTGTTGTGTAGCCCTGAAAAGAACTGTTGGTTAGCCCTGAAAAGAACTGTTGGTTAGCCCTGAAAAGAACTGTTGGTTAGCCCTGAAAAGAACTGTTGTTTGGCTCTGAGAAGAACTTTTGTTTAGCTCTGAGAAGAACTGTTGTTTAGCTCTGAGAAGAACTTTTGCGTAGGTGTAGTTTTAAGAAAGAAATCTAAAAAAAATCGCACGAATATTATTAGACTTCGCGCACGACCGCTGCGTATGGAGCCGACCTCGCGTCATATATATTACTATACTCTTTGCTCGCGTCTGAGCCGCGCAGGTACCTTACTCAAAGATCTAAACTCCCCTTCCGCACGCGCACCCCCGCCTTGGTGACGTCCACTTCGCAACGGGCCGTGCAGCAGAAATCGTAATATTTTAATTTCGCCATAACTTCAAAACCAATCGTCCGATTTTAATCATTCAAAGACCAAATATTATCCACATAAACTGTACTTAGTGATGAAATACTTTATTTTGATAAGGATTAATAGCATGAGTAAAATAAACGCGTTTAAATGTAGTCCAAAAAAAAATCAAGTATTTAAATAAAAAAAATGGTCGTTGTGCCTCACTCAACATAGATAAGTATAGTGTGTCGCGGACTTTTTTGTAGATATTTATAAGATCTACAATTAATTAGAACAATGTATGGTTCTATCTTTTATAGTTTAGGCAGCGTACGCAAAATAAGTAACTTTTCTGGTTGATTTTTACACCTTGTGTCCGAAAAACCCAAATATCTTACGGAACCCTATTTTTTCCCAAAATAAAATATAGCCTATGTTACTCGTGGATAATGTAGCTTTCGAATGGTGAAAGATTTTTTAAAATCGGACCAGTAGTTTCTGAGCCTATTCATTACAATCAAACAAACAAACAAACAAAGTTTTCCTCTTTATAATATTAGTGTAGATTTGAATTTTTCACATAGATTTTGAGGTTATGTGAAAAAAGTTCAAACACAAAAGTTTTAGATCTTTTTATTACTTACAACTTTGTCTTTTTTTTCCCATAAAGGCTCGACCGCACTGTGCGACACTTCGCGGCAGCGTAACGACGCGACACGCAACAATGTTCGCACTTGAAGTGTCGCGTCGCGTAGTTCCGCTGCTGCATAGTGCGTTAAACCTCATACAATTTCTTACAAAGAATATTTTGCCGTTGCGTGCCGCGTCGTTCCGCTGCCGCGCAGTGTCGCCAAGTGCGGTCAAGCCTTAAGACTTGTAGTTTTGCCGGAAATGGAGATAAATCGTTTTTTATTCCTTAAACGCGCACCCCCATCCACTTCCCGACCTCAGATCGCCCGTAAATTATTTTTTCTTTAATTTTTGTTATATTCTCTTCCTTTTCCAATGGGTTTCATTCTACTATTATTTTTTTTCACTTTGTATCATTTTCAAAGGCTTCCGCCCTGGTCTAAGCTAGCATACGCGCATACGCGCGTAGTATAGATTCAGCTTGACTGCATATTATGCTTGGGAATGGACCAATTGTTTTTGTTCCCTACAACATTTTTATACCTGTCGCCCTGTTGGTTTACTGCATTAGGCTTGCTGAGATGCACGGTCCAGCCATCTTCACAAAATTTTTGCTTACAAGAAGTAACGCAAGTGTGGGGTTAGGCTGCGTTTCCAGCAGAGATGTGCGAGGATGCGTAGCGAGGGATGTGTATTGGTTCTTAACCGACACATCCGTCGCTACGCATCCTTGTACATATCTGGTGGAAACGCATTCTAACGGATCTCATCATACATAGGTGAAAAAACAGAAAACCGACCACAACCGGACGTTTACAACCAAGAGTTTTATCAATTTTGAAGAAGATTTATAAGCTATGCAGCAGGATTAATGTCGACTTTTCCGATCCATATCTCATGTTATAAATAAATTATTAAAATCCATTGATTCTCTGAACACAAAACATGTTCGCATTGAACGTTTGCGGAAAAAAAAAACAATCTTTAGAAATCTCCCAATAAATGATGCAGGCAACACTTATTAGTTGTTCATAAATGTTGTCAAGAATAAAATTATTAAAAAAAAAAACTTCATAAATGTCAAATAATCTAGAAAACGTCAATAATCGCTAAACAGGCCATTTTGGCCATTTTTCATTATGATTTACAGAAATTATTGATTTTTAAAACAAAGGTGTAGGTAAAGAATGTATAGTGGATTGTTGAATGAGATCATAAGCTTTTACAAGATCAATTATATTATCAAGTTACGGTTATAGTGACTTGGTTGTGAGTTGTGAGATGGAATAATTTTATGTTACAGATAAACCAGGTGAGTTTTATGACTAAATGACGTGTATTTCGCTATATCATTCGATGTCCGACATGAGTAACCTCTATATTTTAATGAATTTAATATCATATTTGCATTCTTGTTCAACTTTACCCAAATTTTAGATATAAAACATTGTTTTGAAGTGAGCCAGTTTTCTACTTTATCCTAGTAAAATATTTTATTATCAAGTTGTCCTTGAATACGTGTTATAGCGTTATTTATAGTATTATCTCTAAATAATATTGTGTTTTTTGCATTTTCTTTATACTAAAATAGTTTTTTTTTTGTGAAACAATGCCTTTTGAGAAACTAAATCTTGTATTGCTGACAGACAATTAGTGTGTGCAACCAGAATAATTGACTTTTATGGGGCACTTGATAAGCTAATTAGTGTATTTAATTTAATAATTCTTTAATTAATTTACTCAAGAAGTGTAGAGTATTTGTAAGTTAAATACCTTATATATTGCTGGTATGTTTAGGCTAATCTGTAAGTTCATACTAATAAACTGATTGGCCATGTCCTTATCAGATAGGACTATATTCCTAAGAATATTGTACAACTTTAAAATTATAATTTGTAAACAGTAAAATGAGAAAAGTCCTATTCATCCACCCTACTATGTTTAGGTTGACTAGACTCTGCTTTATTATGAAAGCTAACTGTAACGGGGCTTCACTCCCATAGCTTTTAAGTTCGTAGCAGACTACAGGCAGCAGCAGCAGGTGATGTGTTGCCAACCAGCACTGGTTTCTTAGTATTTCTATGAAATCGTGGTAGGAGATGCGTCGCTAGCTATGAAATGCATTTCATAGAAATACATAGAAGCCAGCAGTGATGTATTGCCTGCTGCTACCTGCCGCCGGCTGTGAAATTGTACCCAAAACACAGAAATTGTGAATAAATCTGGGATAAAAAGTAGCCTCTCACACTCGGCAATAGTGTAGCTTTCTATCAAGGAAAATTTGATTGTGATTGGATTGTACCTTCTGTCAGAAATTACTTCTTACTAACAAACAAACAAATTTATTATTATTTGTCACAAGTTAATATAATCATAATATTACTTAATAACAAAGCTGCCATCTCCATTCCAGGATTAAATAATTAAGTAACAATGGACTCAGAAGTAAAGGTCAAAATAGAAAAAGATGACAAAAGAAAAGACCCTACCTCATTTTTGCCAGAGGAGCCAATGTCCTATGAAATTAAGAAAAAAAAGAAGAAGAAAAAAAAGAAGCAAGAAGACCCGTTTAAAGATATTGATGACAAAATGGCTGTCAAGATTGAACCAATAACTTTATTGGATCCGGAGGTGAAGATAAAAGTAGAGGATATTGAAGTGGAATTGGATTTTAATGATGTGAGTACTTAAGCCATTTTCTTTTTATTTGTTTTAAGTATCGTATGTGTCATGCTTGGGGCAATTAAACCTTTTTTACCAACTACAAATAAAAGAGGTGGTTATCAATTAGGTTTTATTTCTTGTAATGTATTCTTTTACATATTATTGTTTAGAATTGGGTGCTTGATGGTTTGGTGCGTGGACAGTCAACATAATATTTTGTCTGTTCTTCTCTGTTCTTACTTTGTTATTGTTGGACATAATATGTTGTGTAAATGTTTTGTTCTATTTAAAAAAATAATATTTTGTTACAAAAATTTTGTGGTATTTTACCCCACAAGAATGACCAAAATGTTTTTTGAACGGAACAGCATGTCACCATTGCGTAACTGCAGTGTGTATGTCAAACAATTAGTAGTACTGTGTCTCATTTATAATACATGTTAAAAACTAACTCATTTGACATATCTTTGAGGTTCTAATAATTTTATTGTTTCTTTATATTTTCGGAGTATTTTTTTATAGAAAAAAAAATGTTCATGAGTAACAAGCAATCAATGTCAATGGCTTTCAGTTGTTGCTAAAAATACGAGTAACAATTTATTATCTTTATTGATTTACTAAAACTTCATGCACTAGTATAAAAACACTACAAAGGTGGGTTTATTCTTTTAGCTTTGAGGGTTTTCCTTCAAAATCCTTCAGATTGTGATAGAATGCATGTTATGTAATTGGGTTACGGGCTTTTATATAAAAAATATCTCAGTTGCTTGAGGTAGCAGAATAATTATTCCATTGCCTGGTGGACAAAGGTAGTATCGTCAGTAATAGTAATTTTATCGTTTCAGTAAGAACATGAATAGTAGGTAGAGTTCAAACACATTATTTTTTATTGACTACCTCTCATTTGTTGTTTAGTGTATATTTCATAGCTTTTTGTTTTTTTTTTTCTATTATTTAATAACCATGCAAGGCCCTATTCTTAGCAATAAAAGAAACAATTTTAATGTAATAAGTAAGTCTGTTACTATGGAAAACATCGAATTCTTGTGAGTTGCTATGAAATAGCATTAGTTAACTGTCTATAGACTCAATACTTCAGTAGTTTACTAGTAATTTGTCGTTATTGGTTTCTTTAGTAAAAGTGTTCCTGGCTACTAATTAAACATGCTCTTATTTCCACATTCCAGTTTGGAGACAGTGGTCTGATGCCAGAAGGTACATATAATACTGAAGAGGAACCAGCCGTCAAGATAGAGCCACAAACCAACCATGACGCTGTTTTACTCACCTTCGAGAGCGTCATCAGCGATAAACCACTTGTGGCGAACAGCACAGAAATGTTCCCATTCTCAAGCGAAGACCTGCCCACTGAACAAGCTCCCAACCACGTCTGCAAGGTCTGCCATCTAGTCTTTCAATCACACAAAACAATGCGAATGCATCAGAAAAGAAAGCACAAGTCATTCAGGAAGTCCTTCAAACACATTTGTGATTACTGCGGCATGTCCTACGAAATGAAGAACAGTTTAGTCGCTCATATAAAGAGGAAACATGGACCTGACTCGCAACCAGACGACAGAGAAGAACGCACCTGTGAGATATGTGCTCTAGTGTTCAAAGGGATGCCTCGGTTACGTATGCATATGAGGAGAAAGCACGGATCGTTCCAAGAATCTTTCAACCATGTTTGTGAAGACTGTGGTTTGACCTATGATAAGTACAGAAGTTTAATAGTCCATATACAACGTAAACATTCAAATAATCAGAAGCCTGAAATCAGCCGATGGTACAACTGTCCATTCTGTCCAAAAATATTTACTAAGAGAGAGACTTATGCCAGACATGTGCAGAGGAAGCATCATGTGGCCGATGAAAGTATTAAACAAGAAAATGAAAATGAGACAGATTTGGTGAATTGTACGAATGAAGAAACTGGTGAGATAACTTGTAAAGAGTGCCCTCTAGTCTTTTCTTCTATTAATTTCTTGAAACTTCATATGAGAAGGAAGCATAATGCGTTGAGAGATAATTTTAGATTGAAGTGCCGGATTTGTAACTTGTCTTACGATAAAATCGAGAGTTTGAAGAGGCATGTAAGAAGAAAACACGACAAAGGATCGTACTGTGAAGTTTGTAACAAACAATTTGATACGAGAGAGATGTATCTCAACCATTCTCACGTGAAGGCTATAAAGGAGTGCAACATTTGTGGCTTGATCTTTGCGTCACAAGGTGGCTTAGCGAAACACTTGCGCTGCACACACAAAATAGACTCGCCTAAAACAGTATTCTGCAATCTATGCAACGAAGGTTTCCACGACAAGCGGCAGCTGAAACCGCATTTCATGAAGGTGCATTTAAAAGTATCTTACACTTGTAGATACTGCAAAAAGATATTCAAAGCTAAGGAGAGTTATCGACGGCACATATTGTTCAAACATCCTAATGGGAACCATTTCAACACTCAGAGGCAAAAATGTGAACAATGTAGTGAGACTTTTAAGGACGAATTTGATCTTTGTCGACATATAAATATTATTCACGGACGCCCTGAGGATATGCCGAAAGAAGAAAGAGAAATGTTGCAAATAAAAAGAGAAGATCCTGATATTAAGGATTGTTTCCAGTGCACCAAGTGTCCTGATACATTCTTAACTTGGGAACAGTTGAAGTTACATTTTGAAGCAACCCATCACAACATAGAAGAAACTCAATGTCAAATGTGTGGGGAGATACTACCAGGAAATGAATTGCAAAAGCATATAAAGAGCCGTCATACAGATACTGAGATGCAGTGTAAATACTGTGAATTTAAGACGAATATTAGAGTTAGCTTAACACAGCACATGTTGAGGCATAAGAATGCTGAAACAATACACTGTGAATACACAGGCTGCAGGTACAAAACATTTTACGAAGGTGCTATGGAGAAACATAAGAGAAAACATGCGGATTTAGGAGTCAAACTCCAATGCACACAGTGTCCGTTCCAGTCTATGAACAAATACATCTTGAAATATCATGAAGAAGCTCATGAAACTGGCAAGAAACGATATATGTGCGATCAATGTGATTACGCGACGATTTTACCAGCTAATCTTGTACAGCATAAATATAAGCATTCTACAGAAAAGAGGTTCAAATGTGAAGTGTGTCCATTCGCAACGAAGTATAATACGTCACTGAGGTTCCATGTTAGGAAAAAACACTGTGATCTACCAACATTCAGTTAATTTAATGTTTTCTATTATTAATATTATATTATTAAAGTATTTGGTGTTATGAGATATTTAAATCTGTTATTTTTTCATTTTTCATGAGCTCTCTCTTTAATATTATGTTTGATCGATTATTCAGCTACGATAACATCATTCGCTGACGCAGTCATAAGGCTTTCCTATAGTACAGGTGACATACGGCGTTTAACGAAACGTACGCCATCCACTACGGAAAGACGCCACACAAAAACTCAAGATCGAAAAGCCCCGCCTGTGGAGGTTGTATTTACTGTGGCCGACCTGAGCGCGGAGTCTTGGTGTGTAAAACATTGATCATCATAAATATCAGCCGAAAGAGGACATAGGGCTGGGACCAAGTGTCGCCACAACAACCGGTCCTGTGCGTCTCACATTCGCCGAATACCCGCGACCTTCACCAGATCATCGGTCCACCTTGTGGAAGGCCTTCCAACGTTGCGTCTTCTGGTACGCGGTCGCCACTCCAGAACTTTTCGGCCCCATCGACCATCTGGTTCTGCAAGCAATGTGCCCTGCCCACTGCCACTTTAGTTTGGCGACTTACGTTAGTCACAAGAAACTATCAACCATCACTTTGATACCCATTGGAACATGGAGTAAATATTATCAACGGGTAAGGACCCCAGCAATAGGACGAAATCTATTACTGATTTGCTTTCTATCAAAGTATCCTTTACACTTCTTTGGGCGGTATTTTTAAATATAGGGCGAATTATTTATGTGTGCCTTCAGTGCCAAATCTGGAACTATTATACGTAACTATTTGACCCGATTTTGATGAAAATCAAAACTGCATTATTGTTATCTTTCATAAAAATTACCCCTTCTGGGCTTTTCCTAAGTCGGATAAAAAAACCGGCCTAGTGCGAGTCGGACTCGTGTACCGAGGGTTCCGTACAAACCTGTAGGTATTATATTACAAGCAAAACTTGCGATTTACGATTTATGACGTATTAAAAAAAGCTACTTACTAGATCAAGCTAATGTACATCATTTATTTTTTTTTGTTTTATCAATCTCTTATTTTAGAAGTTATAGGGGGGGACACATTTTGCCACTTTGGAAGTGTCTCTCGCGCAAACTAAGTATTCAGTTTAGAAAAAAATTATATTATAAACCTCAATATCATTTTTGAAGACCTATCCATAGATACCCCACACGTATGGGTTTGATGAAAAAAAAGTTTGAGTTTAGGCCTAAAACTGCGTTAAGGTGGCTCTAGTCGATATTTTTTCCATAGAAACTTCGGGAGGGTATTACTCCGCTGTTTGACAGAGTACATCAAAAGTTAAACATAATATCGTTTTGTCATATTATTAGTTTTGTCTGTATGGAAACAGAATGGTAAAATAAACCGCCATTAAAAAGTTATGAGCCACCAAAGTTTCGTTTTTCTTGCCAATTTTAACGCATCTTTGGGCGTAAATAAGTAATAAACACAATGTAAAATCTTTAAAACCAAGTCGGTACCGACAAAGCTCAACTATCGAAGAATTCAATAACTTTTATTTTTAATCGATATATTATGCAGTAGTTTTTTCATAAAACTCGATTTACGAAAGGCCTTCTCATATTTTTTTACGCGCGCGTTTTACTATGAATTATCGTGCCTCTCACTGAATAACGTTCCCCCCGGTGCGGTGCGGGGGGACAATGCTCACGCACACGTGCGTATTCAAGTTACAACTGTGTCTGCTGCGGTGTGCTGTGGCCTGTGGCCTATGTCGTTCATACGTATACGTAGGTAGACTATACTTGCGCTCTAATTTATATTGACTCATTGGCTTGATTTTTGGATTTCAACATTATATTTTATATCTGTTTGACTTCGCACTGTAGTTTGGACTCCGTATTTGCGTTTGAAATTGTTATTGTTGCTTTGAGTGGACGCTGCATAAGTACGTGACATTGTTTTGAATCATTGAAAAAGTTTAAAAAACCACATATTATAAACAATGGGTAGAAAAGTCATAATTTGGCGTCGTGACCGGGTCTTCGACACCGCGTCGCTGCCCGCGCCCGCTGCAGTGTAAAATCATCGCGGCGGGATGCTATCGCGCAATGAATTTTCAACTCTCGATGTTGAAACCAATGATATTTAAATTATAAGTTGAAACGGTGTCTTTTTTTGACGCGTTGGGATTAACTCTGCTGAGTGCTGGGTTCTCAACGCTCGGCTGAACGGAATATTTTTACGTCCGTGCGTACGGTGGCTAAGCGTTCTTACAATCGAGCGACATGACGCCGCCGTGCCACCGCCGCCGCACGCGTCTACGACAGGGATAACTGCACGCGTCGTTGGTGGTCGTTGAAGCGCCCGTCGACAGCCAACGACAAAGGTTGCCGGCCGCCAGCGGCAACGTGTCGCTCGTTTAGTTGAGTACCTAGGTAGCAGGTAGCGAAATCCAAAGTTCAAGCCAGGGTCAATGTAATGTTTGTTACTGGGTTCATTCTATTTGCTTTCAAAATAGTTTCTTGCAATTGACAAACCTAATTTTGTGTTCGTAGGTACTTTTGCGGCGGACAAGACTTTTTTATGGATGGGAAACCAAATAACTGCTCCCGCTTTGGGCGAAGCAGAAGGGAGTGTCAGACTCTTCTTGACTAAAACCCATCCGTGTTCCTCCTAATGCTCTCTGCGTACCGTACTTACCAGGGCCGCGGTAACTCTTTCGAACAAATTCTGCAACATCATAGTTTACATAGCTCTCTGCCTAATAGGTACCTACTGTTATATTAACGTAGGTAGGTACTTACCTACAAGCAAAGATGCCATAAAACAAACCGTTGGCGTCGTAGACACTAAAATTTTAACGTTAGGTAGGTAGGTATGTAGGAGCTAAGTAAACAATCTTTATGTGTCACTTGTCAGTTTGTCACAATATACTGTGCACTTGTCTGATAATTTAAAGCAATCTAATAATGAATGCAAATCTAAACACGTCTGTGTCAACCAATAGGGGTAACTAAAAATAGAAAACCGGCCAAGTGCGAGTCGGACTCACGCACCGAGGGTTCCGTACAAATATTATAATAGAAGCAAAAGTTGTGGATTACGATTTATGACGTACCTATTAAAAAAACTCCTTAGGTACTAGATCTCGTTCGAACCAATTTTCGCTGGTAGTTAACATGGTAATGTACATCATATATGTTTTAGTGTTATCATTCTCTTATTTTAGAAGTTACACGACACACACACATTTTACCACTCTGGAAGTGTCTCTCGCACAAACTATTCAGTTTAGAAAAAAATGATATTAGAAACCTCGATATCATTTTAGAACCCCTATCCATACTATACCGGCCTACAGGTTTAGGTAGGTAGTAAGTTCACAGAATACGTCTACTTACCAAGTTTAGAGTTTTCGACAGCATAGTTCTTATAGTTTCGGAATAAAGTGGCTGTGACATACGGAAGGACAGACAGACAGACAGACATGACGAATATATAAGGGTTCCGTTTTTTGCCATTTGGCTACGGAACCCTAAAAATTAAGTAGACAGGTAGGTAAGTAAGTAATTTTGATAACAATTTATAGGATGGTACTTAGGTAGAACTAATTTCATTATTAGGTACTAGCGACCCGCCCCGGCTTCGCACGGGTGCAATGCTGATACTAAATACACTACAGAAAAACCGTGAGAAAAACTGTTACCTACCTACCTCACGTCTGAGCCGCGCGGGTACCTTACATAGATCTAAACTCCCCTCCCGCACGCGCACCCCCGCCTTGGTGACGTTCACTTCGCAACGGGCCGTGCAGCAGAAATCGTAATATTTTAATTTCGCCATAACTTTAAAACCAAACGTCCGATTTTAATTATTCAAAGACCAAATATGATCTACATAAACTGTACTTAGTGATGAAATACTTTATTTTGATAAGGATTAATAGCATGAGTAAAATAAACGTGTTTAAATGTAGTCCAAAAAAATATCTAGATTTTTAAATAAAAAAAATGGTTGTTGTGCCTCACTCGACATAGAAAGGTATAGTGTGTCGCGGACTTTTTTTGTAGATATTTATAAGATCTACAATTAATTAGAACAATTTATGGTTGTATCTTTTATAGTTTAGGCAGCGTACGCAAAATAAGTTACTTTTCTGGTTGATTTTTACACCTTGTGTCCGAAAAACCCAAATATCTTACGGAACCCTATTTTTTTGCAAAATAAAATATAGCCTATGTTACTCTTGGATAATGTAACTTTTGAATGGTGAAAGAATTTTTAAAATCGGTCAAGTAGTTTTTGAGCCTATTCATTACAATCAAACAAACAAACAAAGTTTTCCTCTTTAAAATAATAGCGTTTTTAAATAAAAAAATGGTTGTTGTGCCTCACTCGACATAGAAAGGTATAGTGTGTCGCGGACTTTTTTGTAGATATTTATAAGATCTACAATTAATTAGAACAATTTATGGTTGTATATTTTATAGTTTAGGCAGCGTACGCAAAATAAGTTACTTTTCTGGTTGATTTTTACACCTTGTGTCCGTAAAACCCAAATATCTTACGGAACCCTATTTTTTTGCAAAATAAAATATAGCCTATGTTACTCGTGGATAATGTAACTTTCGAATGGTGAAAGAATTTTTAAAATCGGTCAAGTAGTTTTTGAGCCTATTCATTACAATCAAACAAACAAACAAAGTTTTCCTCTTTATAATAATAGTGTAGATGTAGATGTATCTAGTACCTACGGACATAAACTGCGATGACTATTCAAGTAAGCATCAGATCTGTCGGTGGCGGCGTGGCGGCTGCATTACCACCAAGGAAAAACTAAACATAATAACAAAAGAATAAGCAATCCATATTAGGTACCTATAGGGCCGTAGAGGTATAAAACGATAACACAGTGCCTACTATTTTTAGTAAGAGTTTTTAGGTAGGTAGTAGCTGATTTCTCGGCGAGCGTCGAACGACTACGCGCAGCGGCGCGCGGTGGCGGTATGTGTGCATCGTGTAACTTCGATTTAGTTCGGAACGGTTCGGAACGATGTTTGTGTGCGTGCGAACTAGACGTGCATGAAGGCTAGCGTCTAACTGCTCATCACTGGTACTATCTCTGTCGGGCATGATGCGAGGTGAGACAGCGTGCTTTTTGGCCATGCCTACCACTGAGTTCGAGCCCGCGACTAGTTGGCCCTTAAGCGGGCGACCGCGCGGTTTCATACAAAAGTGCTCCGTCGCGGGGTCCTGCGCGGGCGTCCGTCACGGGAAGGCGCGCCCCGCACCCACGCAACGGCGCCCGCCTCCGTGCGACGGAACATGTCGCGGGGGCACGCGCGGTGCCCGCCAGCGGTAACACGCATGTGCAGCGTAAAATGTTTCGTAACTTTTGACCCCCTTGCGTATCATGTGAGTAATTTTTATATTCAGGAATTTTGAATTTTTTAAAAACTCGAACTAATAATGAACGACAACACGATTTAATAGTAACTGTCAAATCATGTTGTCATTAATTCTTAGTGGTTAGGTGATACGGAGTAGAATACGCCCGCAACTAAGCCCGAAACTACAGACTTCGGGCTTAGAGAGTAGCCCCCCTGAATGGAAAGTGCCATGAAAAATGAATCGTAATTTCGAGGTTTCAAAACTTGATAAACGTTAAATTATGTACTTGATATTTTATATTTTTTGTGCGTTTTATTCCTTTATTCATATTTGATATTTTTTTAGAAATTGGAACTAATGAGAATGATGTTGATCAACTCTAGTTTCACTTGTTTCACTAAGAAGAACCATGGAACTACTGAGAAAAAAATGTCTCACTAGTTCCATGGAACTATTTGCTGGTGGAACTAGTGAGAATGATCCAATAATTCGTCATAGACCTGTCAGTACCGAAAATTTAAAATTCTTGTTAAATGAGTTATTATTTTCTCTTAATTTACTGAACTTTACAACGAATTCCCAGCACAGCAACCTAGATTCAATAAACGGGCTTTCTTTTTTTTTTTTTGCTAAGCGTCGTTTTGCTACGTACTTAATAATATGTTCTATAATATATATCGTAATAATAATACGTTCTCCATCGACACGACTATACTGTTAAAATTGAACTAGCGACACTGCGTAAATAAAATAATCCGGTCTCCGCGACGGGTACCCGCGACGGGGACCGTCGCGTTCCCACGGAGCCCACGCGCGTGTCCACGCGTGTAGACACGCGACGGTTGCCCGTCGCGGGCGCCCGTTTAACGCAGTTTCAGGCCTAAGTATGGGGACCCCCAAAATTTATTGTTTTTTTTTTCTAATTTTTGTGTGAAAATCTTAATGCGGTTTACAGAATACCTACATCTACTTACCAAGTTTCAACAGCATACTTCTTATAGTTTCGGAGAAAAGGGGGGCAAAATGTTTTCTACAGGGCTCCTCCTTTTATGGAATTAGCTACGCCCCTATAGCGTCGTTTCTATTTTGATTATGAGAAGCTATGACTATTTGAGCTGTCGACTAGATCCAGATCCACCAAACAAGTATTCACGCAATACTTAATCGCTCCGTTGCCCATTCCGCTTGTACTTATCACTTAAAACCCGGCCTAACTCGCGATCGTGACACCGTGACAGAGCAATGACCTTGTCGCGGTCTGGCCCGAATATTTATTTTGTTTGGTTACGTACCTATACATAATATTATGATTACTCTTTATCTAAAGCAGGCGTACACAACCTTTTTTCTCTCTGGGCCACATTGTCCTCTTAGTAATGTCGTGATGGGCCGATAAAATTCTACCTACTAAAATAGTATCTAAGATATAGTATCTAAAAGTCCCGTCCATGTAGAAAGCATGAACGGGACTTATGAATTTGTTGCAAAAGGACATTTTCATTTATGACATAGGCCAACTTTTGCATGTATTATTGTCATAGTAGGTGAGGAAAAGTCTTTGCTCATGGTTAAGGAGTGGATCAACAAGTATAGATACATACAGATTGATACTCTTACTAAATATAACACCAATAATGTCCTAGGCTACTGGGCCACATGCGGCCCGCAGTTCTTGAGATATCCAGCTGTAAGTAACAGATAGACAGACTTAGTCACACGATAAAGGTTGATACTGTTTTTTTTATTTTATTTTCATTGTTATTTAATTTTTTTTATTACTTCTATCTATTCCTTCAAACACAATGTGAATTGTTCGTGTAAGTATAAAAAATTGAATTGAATTGTGAAGTCCAATAACGCAATTCGGATGCCTAAGTAGGTATAGACCACGGAACAGAAAAAAGTATAGACTGTACAGTGTACAACAATCTGTCAAATTTCTTCAATGGATTTTCCACTTTACTTATAAAGTGTAAGGTTCATTGGCAAAATTTGAGTTTCATGTGGCTTGATATGCTGGCGACTGTACGGTGCGCGAGTTAACCTTTGCAAGTTTTTGTTTATCAGTACGTAGCTTACACCAACCATAGACATAATTATAATCTATACTAATATTATAAAGAGGTAAAATTTGTTTGTAAGTTTGTAAGTTTGTATGTTTGTAAGTTTGTATGTAGGGGGTAATCTCAGGAACTACTGGTCCGATTTGAAAAATTCTTTCAGTGTTAGATAGCCCATTTATCGAGGAAGGCTATAGGCTATATATCATCACGCTGAGACAAATAGGAGCGGAGCAGTAATGGAAAATGTGACGCAAACGAAGTTGCGCGGGTCAGCTAGTAAATAATTACTAGCTGAGCCCACTGAAAGAATTTTTCAAATCGGACCAGTAGTTCCTGAGATTACCCCCTACATACAAACTTACAAACATACAAACTTACAAACAAATTTTACCTCTTTATAATATTAGTATAGATTTTCTATCTCTATGACACCAACCAGGGATTTTATGAAATGTCAAGCTCCAAGTGGCAGCACTGAGGCGTCAGTGCCAAACACGCTAGGATTAACTAGGATAATTGTGTTCTGTGGCCAACAAAGACTATTATACCACTTGACTGCGCATACAGTGCCCCGACGCACGAAAACTATTAGTGTTTTTGCTCAGATGTTAGTCAGCGGCACTAGTAACCATTTTAGTTGTGACCAATTGTTAGACCTGTGGGCATGCTAAGTTTTTACAAATCGTTTTAATTTTTATGCAATTTATAACGCATAAAAATGCCTTCATACCCGGTGAATTTGTGTGGGAAACATTCCACGACCTTTTGTTACAAAAATGATGGCATAACTTTTCATCGGAGAGTAAAGACTACGCAAATTTTTTTTGATTTGAATCAGATGATGAGCCACTGCAGGGGTCTATATAAAATGGTGATTAGGTGAACGAGCACACTGTGAGAAGCGCGCGTTGATGTCTTTTGGAAAAGTCTCTTTCTTTCATTAGGAAATACTTATATTTTTATCCCTTTCTTCCCCTTTGTATTTTTATCGTAAAAATCTGTGCTGTTACGTTTAAATGATTGAAGTCGATTTATCGATGATCATAAAATTACAACTAATACAATTTTTAATCAATTCACATACTTACATTAAACACGTAACTACTTTTAAACGACATTAAAAATAGGAGGAGGTTCTCAGATTTTTCATCTGTGTGTTTGACATACATGTTTTCATTTTAGATTTTCGAAGATTTCAGAATTAAAATAAAAGTGGAAAGATAACGTTAATAGGGAAACTTTGTTTAAACAAGATATAGCGCTGTTTGTTTGGATTGAGTATTTTTATAATGTTAAAATCCATTTTATCGATATCGACTATTTTCCTTTAATCAAGTAGTGCCACCACTAACCATAGGCTACCTATGCAACTTGACCTTGAACGGACCAATTGCAGCCGCGCGTTGTTCCTCGTCCCCCGGCCCGCTGTAGTGAGCCGCGTACTTAGAAGAAATCGGCCTATACGCTCTCTAGTGGTTATATACTCTATGGTGGCCAAACACCTATCAAAACCACTTGGTTTCTGACGTTTGTTTAGTTTGTAAAAGAGTGACTTTCACGACTATAATAGAATGATCCTAAAATAGAATGTAGAAAAGCTGCCTCCCGCGTCACTTGTTTATTATTTTTAGAATGGAATTACATTAGAGCTGCAGTAATGTCAATTCTAGATTTTCTTGAAATCAATAAATGTGCATGGTAGGTGTCAACGAAGTTTCTATAATTGCCTATATTACTAATATTATAAAGCAGAAGAGTTTGTTTGTTTGTTTGGTCTGACTTGAAAAATTCTTTCAGTGGTAGATATCCCATTTAACGAGGAAGGCTTTAGGCTATTTTTTCATCACGTTAAGACAAATAGGAGCTGAGCGTTAATGGAAAATGTGACGCAGGCGAAGTTGCGCGGGTCAGCTAGTTTTTTAATCCATAGCGTTAAAATAATTATATAGTTTATAACAGCGCCATCTATTCGCCACTATTATAATCTTTATTTTCTCTTCTAATAGCGCCTCCACACTGCTCCCGAAGTTGATCGAAGTTGAGCGAATACGATAGTGTAGAGGGGCACTTCGCTTTGCTTCGCTTCGCCTCGCCTCGGGCGACTTCCAGTTGTTGTCGGTTTTTGCGCCCGAGTCAAAGGACTCGAAGTGTAACGAAGTTCGAACACGAAGCGTCTGTCCACACTACTCGGCTCACTTCGGTTCGCGTCAGCCATAGTACAGGTCGCGTCACATAAAAAGAACGCTGCATGAAAGTGGAGGGGGTGTGTTTGCGCATGGGTACACTCGCGCACGAAAGTACTAAGCCTATTGTTTTATTTTTCAACTAGACTTTCGCTTGCGGCGTCGTATATTGGTTATTGGTAGGTAAATTGAAAAATTATATATGCTGGAATATCATTATATTGAATTAAATACATGTTTGATTCAGTATAAAATGTTTAATCTAATTACCAAAACTTAAGTAAATGTTTTTTACTATTTTATTTTAGAATCTTTTTAACCTTTGCCTCTGCGGTCCGTTTCAAGCATTGTTTTAAATTATCAACTGCATTATTATCAGCCTCTCTCTTCATAAAACAATATACGTCATATATAATTTTTCTCTCTTTTCTATATAAAACTTTTGTGCGCGATGAAATTTTGAGAACGAACGTGACGTGGACACGGAGCTGGAAACAAAGGTCGACTGACGAACCAATAGCGCACGCACCGGCGATCACACGGCGCGCCCCGCGCCCCACCTCATACCACCAAATAGATCGATAAATCGCCTAATGCGCAGCTTCACCGCCAGCGTTCTTTTTACATGACGCGACCTGTAAGTACGCACGTATTTTTATTACGCGAGAGTACACATTTCAACGGCAGTTGCCGCAGTTGCCACATGAACGTTATCCATTATGCCTATCGTGAGGGGAACGGGCGTCTGAGCTCCTCGCGAAGTTGCTCGAGTGTGTGGACACGTACTTCGGACTTCGGTCAACTTCGGAGAGCACTTCGCCTCGTGCAACTTCACGAGTAGTCTGGAGGACGCTTAAACTTTAGTTTTTAGGGTTCCGTACCCGAAGGGTAACTAAAGGAACCCTATTACTAAGCCTCCGATGTCCGTCCGTCTATCTGTCTGTCAGCGGGCTGTGTCTTAAAAACCGTAATTGGTAGACAGTTCCACAGATTGTGTATTTCCATTGCCGCTACAACAACAAATAATAAAAAATAAGGTTTATGGTACGGATTTACGGAACGGAACCCTTCTGTGTGAGTTAGACTCGCACTTGACCGGATTTTTCCTACATTATAATCTATAGATCTATATGTAAAACATCTAAATAAAATTGGAGTGTCTGTTTGTAATATTGAAATAACTGTTTTTTACTACATATTATATTCATTACTACGTTTGGTGTATGTACCGTATATACACCAAACTAACATTTTTTTAAATTTTTGTCTGTCTGTCTGTCTGCCAGCCATTTCAGAGATTAGCCGGAACAAACGTTCCGGCTGATCTCTGAAATGGCTGGACCGATTTTGACGGGACTTTTATTGGCAGGTAGCTGATGTATTAAGGAGTAACTTAGAAGGCTACGTTTATTTTAGAAAAAAAAAAAAATAGTTAAAGAATCGACTAAGGCTGAACGAAGTTCGCCGGGTCAGCTAGTGTAATTTAAGTCGGGTACAATATTATCTGATGACAAATGAATTTTAATTAAAATGTCGTAATGTCGTTAGCTACCCATAATGTGTGACGGGTGGGCGTTTTTGGGGGACTGTCTTCTGGTAAACTGTTTACCTGGTAAACGTTGACGTTCAAAAAGTGCTGGCATTCATCCTAATTATTTGAATGACTTTTGAATTTTGACTTGATAATAATAATCCTAATCAACACGTGCAGCGGTGCAGCCATAGAGTATATAACCACTAGAGAGCGTATAGGCCGATTTCTTCTAAGTACGCGGCTCACTACAGCGGGCCGGGGGACGAGGAACAACGCGCGGCTGCAATTGGTCCGTTCAAGGTCAAGTTGCATAGGTAGCCTATGGTTAGTGGTGGCACAACTTGATTAAAGGAAAATAGTCGATATCGATAAAATGCATTTTAACATTATAAAAATACTCAATCCAAACAAACAGCGCTATATCTTGTTTAAACAAAGTTTCCCTATTAACCTTATCTTTCCACTTTTATTCTAATTCTGAAATCTTCGAAAATCTAAAATGAAAACATGTAGGTATGTCAAACACACAGATGAAAAAACTGAGACCCTCCTCCTATTTTTAAAGTCGTTTAAAAGTAGTTACGTGTTTAATGTAAGTATGTGAATTGATTAAAAATTGTATTAGTTGTAATTTTATGATCATCGATAAATCGACTTCAGTCATTAAACGTAACAGCACAGATTTTTACGATAAAAATACAAAGGGGAAGAAAGGGATAAAAATATAAGTATTTCCTAATGAAAGAAAGAGACTTTTCCAAAAGACATAAACGCGCGCTTCTCACAGTGTGCTCGTTCACCCAACCACCATTTTATATAGACCCCTGCAGTGGCTCATCATCTGATTCAAATCAAAAATATTTTGCGTAATCTTTACTCTCCGATGAAAATATATGCCATCATTTTTGTAACAAGAGGTCTTGGAATGTTTCCCACACAAATTCACCGGGTATGAAGGCATTTTTATGCGTTATAAATTGCATAAAAATTATATCGATTTGTAAAAACTTAGCGGGCCCACAGGTCTAACACTTGGTTACTAGTGCCGCTGACTAACATATGAGCAAAAACACTAATAGTTTTCGTGCGTCGGGGCACTGTATGCGCAGTCAAGTGGTTTAATAGTCTTTGGGCGGTGCAGCCCATAAGACTTTTCTTTGTACTTTGATTTCACATAATGATAAGAGATGGCGTTAGTGTGATCTCATCGCTTTGGATTACGACTGCGCGTTGTACTACAAACTTCAATCAATACTGTACCTATTCATAGTTTTTTTCTCTCTCACTCTGATTCAGTCAGATCATGCGCGAAAGTAATAGGCGCGCCGCGTCACGACTGAATTTATAGAAACGTCGGGAATTATAACCACTTTGTTTTAAATCTAAATGTGTAAACATAGCAATTATATTGGTTTTTGCGTGTGCCTGCGATATATAATATTGTGTTATTGAATTGGTCGCTTGTGAACAGTGACAATGGATCTCATGGAGCTTCCCGTTGTTATGATCGAAAATATTTTCTCCTATTTATCCTACGATGAAATTGCGAGAAATAGATTGGTGAGTGATTATTCATGTGTTTTATTAGTAGAAACGGGATTGTTTAATTAGAAAACCGAACATTGAAAGTTGCAGTCATGATTTTCAGTTCCTAATTCTCACGTAACGAGTTCATTCGTTTCAATGTTCTAGGCGTTTCATATACCTGCTAGTTATGTACTTTATTTATATACTTCTATTTATAACTGTGTTAATGTAATTTTCTATGATCGCTTGGTAAGTACATATTCCGCCCGATAATAACGATGGGTCCACTGACCCATCGTTATTTTCGGTCTACCCAAACTGTCCAAAAAAAATTGAATTGGTGATGAAGACCCACTGGTCTTCATCACCAATTCAATTTTTTTTTTCATAGCTTAACATCTCTGAGTATCCCTGCTTCTTCATGTACCTACTTATTATTGAATTTATATGACAAAAATTGTTCTAATAAAATAACTTTCTTGAAACTACAGTTTGATTAAGTATATAAATGGACATGCAACCACTCCTTTACAAGTATCAATGTCCAATATAAGGGTACAGTAATATCATACCGCAATAGGTACCATATTATTTATTTGTTTTAACTACGAATCAATCTATCTATAAGAATGTGCTTTATTAATTTACCTTTCTATTCCCTATTAGATCACCAGTAAATAACCGGCTCAACGAAGCGGGCATGGTCATTTTTAACCGACTTCCCAAAAAGGAGGAGGTTCTCAATTCGGTTCTGTATATAACTAGCTGACCCATGCCCACTTCGTTGTGTGGATATTGCCTATGACACTCACAAAAAACTTAGCTTTCTATTGGTAAAATAATTTTTAAATCGGTTCAGTAGACCCAGAGATACAACCTCACAAACTCACAAATTTTACTTCTTTATAATTGGTATAGAAGTATAGATAAATGATAGATTGACATAGTTATAATAATACAGGCTCCTTCTGGGTAAGCTCGCTCCATCATAGACTTTGTCTCTGTCATTTCTGACCAAGACTAAGGTCAAGAGCAAACCCATCACAAATAAAAAAAAAAAAAAAAAAAATAATAATAAAGCCCTTTTATTCCCAACTAGCTGACCCGTGCAACGTCGTCTGCGTAACATAATTCATTACTGCTCCGCTCCTATTGGTTTTAGCGTGATGATATGCAGCCTATAGCCTTCCTCGATAAATGGGCTATCAAACACTGAAAGAATTTTTCAAATCGGACCAGTAGTTCCCGAGATTAGCGCGTTCAACCAAACAAACAAACAAACTCTTCTGCTTTATAATATTAGTATAGATTCGCTACAAGTTTGGCAATACATATTTTCCAGTCCTATTTACTATATTATGTCTCGCAATTCGGCGTGCCTTATACCATTGGCCTCATCCAGCTCTCTCCACTGGGCTCTGTCTGCAACTCTGGTCCAGTAAGGCCCCAAGGTTAGGCGGATATCGTCTCTCTCTTGTTTTTGGGTGCCCCTTACTTCTGTTGTCCTCTCTTGGGTACCATAAGGTTACTTGTTTGCTCCATTTGTTTATTTTGCAGCATAGCATATGTCCATTCCAACCCCATTTTAAATGTTCTATACGAGTTATTTGCAAATTTGGTTTTTCTCTTATTTCTGAGTTTCTGATTTTGTCACTTAGTCTGATACCCAGCATGCTCCTTTCCATTGCCCTTTGTGTAGTAGCTAGTCTTTCTCTTTGCCTGTCTGTTAACGCCCATGGTTTGCAGCCGTATGTCATGCATGGGAGGATGCAAGTGTTGAAGGTCTTTCTTTTAATGTGCATGCTTAAATCTTTACTCTTCATTTTTTTCTTTTAGGGACCAGTATTTTCTTCTTTCATTCATTTACATAGTCTAACCTGTCCGTAAACCTCTATGTTGACTTCTGTGGAATTGGTCATGAATTTTGATTTACATAGTTACTTTAAATTTATTTTATATTTAAATTTATTTATTCAATATTAAAGTACTTATGATTTGTCAGTCACAAATTAAAAATTTTGCCATTAGAAAAAAATACAATAATGTTTGAAGAGATTGTTTTGAGTTTTTGGTTCACTTTTATGTTGTATCTCATCTATACTATACTATATACCAGGGGTGGCCAACTTGATTAGATCCAAGATCGAGTTTTTACTGACTAAACCCTGTGCGATCTACTGATTGCATAAGTACTTCTTAAAATTACAAATGAAACAGTATAGTTCAGTATAAAATTATGTAGTTTTTTTTTACATAACTTATTTACATACATAGTTGTTTAGTCTTTTATACGTATTTAAATTTATTTGCCATGCCGCGATCGACTAAACTAATAACCCGATCGACCAGTCGATCGCGATCGACCGGTTGGCCATAACTGCTATATACTATACTTAACTATACTATTAATATTATAAAGAGCTAAAGTTTTTGAGTTTGTGGTGTTTTAGGGGGTAATCTCTAAATAGAAAGCCATATTATTTTTATTTTTTTACTTTCTCGGGTCCCTGGAGACCCGGTCCTTTGGTAGGCGTACGAGGGGTCTGAACCAACTCGCAGAGGCCCCGTTAGACATTTCAAATGTAATGGGGCATCAACCGGCGATTATCCCTGTATGCACTGTGAATGTATTCCCAAGGACAATCCCCGGTTGGAACAGTACCAGTACTATTGCAGAATATGAAAATCAAAGATGAAAAGCTATGGCTTTGGGTGGTTTAGTGGACTGATAATCGTTTATTATAGAAGAATGTTAATGTGTGTTGTCTGTTTAATGTGTGTTTAATTGCTGAATGATCTATAACTTTGAGTTGTCTGTACCCTAAATATTTATATAACTCCGTTGGTTCCATAGCTGTGATTTCCTCTGTATTGTTAATAGGATAGTTGCCCGGTTTTATTTTGCCTCTTATTATATGAACTGTTTTGCACTTATTTAACCCGAATTGCATGTTGATATCTTTTAAAATTTAGTAGTGATGTCTATTAGTTTTTCATGTCTTTTTCAGATCTTGCGTATAGTTTAATGTCGTCCATATAAATAAGATGAGAGATTGTAGTTTCATCAGGGATATTTTTAAGGGTATAACCAGCTTGACAACAGTGTAATAGGTGAGATAGAGGGTTGAGGGCAAGACAAAACCATAAGGGACTTAATGAATCTCCCTGATAAATTCCCTTCTTTATGGATATCTGTCGAGTTGTGACAGCATTGTGTTGGTAATTTAATTGGAGGGTTGTGTTCCAGCGGGACATGATATGCTGTAAGAAGCCTATTATTTTTGAATTTATTTTATATATCTGTAATATTTTAATCATCCAGGAGTGTGGTATACTATCAAATGCTTTTTGGTAATCAATATATGTACAGTGTAGGTTTCTATTTTTGGTGGCGGGCGGCATTTTTGTGTATTGTTGAATCTATTATTATAATAATAATAATAATAATGCTTTATTGAAAACAAGGTAAGTACACAATTACATAAGCGCCCTGCCTCCTGTACTAGGTTGTTAGCCTGTATCTCAGGAGACAGTTCCCTTCCAGTTTACATAGTTACTAGATTCTTACAGTACATTATTAGTAACTCCTTACAACCCATATGGCCTCTCCTACATCCTTTTTGTTCCTCAGCTATAATATTGTGATGTTCTATGTGCTTATTAATTTTAGTTGTGATTGCTGACGTTAGAATCTTGTATATCCTGGGTAAGCATGTGATTGGTCTGTAATGAGAAGGATGTGGTGAATACTGGACTTTCGGTAACATGCTCAGACCAATAAGAGTAGCAATAAACTCAGGAATAATTTGCTTTCCTAAAATAATTTCTGTTAAATTTGCTAATACTCTATGCAATGAATCTAACTTTTTATACCAGAAATTATGTACTTTATCAATACCCGGGGATTTCCAGTTGTAAGTCTTGCTGTTATGTTTCTTATGTCTGACTCATTTAACTCAACAAATTCCATTTCTTCTAGTGAACCCCATTTAACTTCTTCGTCCTTTATCCAATCAGATGTTTCATTATGTTGAACCTGCTCTTCCCATAAGCCAGACCAAAATGTTTCTAATTGTTCTGCTGTTGGTAATTCTGTGTTGTTTTCGGTTATCGGTGTGTCAGTGTCAATTTGTGGTTTCTGTAAATTTCTGTAAAAGTTCTTTTCGTTTGTGGTGTACTTTTAAGGCTAATTTCTGTTTAAGTGTATCTAAGAATTCTTCCGGATTTCTGTTATCGTTTTCGTGTCTAGTGTGTGTGCTCATGTTTCTAAATATTGCTTCTACTCTTTTAGCTACCTTGTTAGACCTGTTGTTATTAATATACTGGGTAAGCCTACCACAGTCTGCACGAAGATTATCTATTTATTTTTCAAGCCTCTGCTGCCATGCTGGTTTGTTAATATCTCGTGGTCTTGTGTTACCTGTGTATTCTGTGATTTTAAAATGAAGTTCTTCAGAAATAACTAATGCTGTGCAATATATGAGGGTACAGCCCTCGCCAAACTTTGTGACCGCCCTGAAGTTAGTTTTTCCGATGCGCAAGCCTCGCGCGGTGCTGTTTTTGTATGAGATTTATTACTGCGCCCCCGTTGTAGTTAACTTCAGAGCGGTCACAAAGTTTGGCGATTGCTGTACGTCAATAAGTTGGGTTTCTTCACTGATATATTGATTGAGAATAGTTGCATTAAATAGATTAACGAGCTGAAAAAGTTTAGCTGTGTACCTACCTACCTAAGTTTGGGCAGCTTTGGTCGAGCTGCCGGGTCCATCCCGGAATATTGGGTGAGAGCTGTTTTGAATTTATCGTTTAATTCTTGGATACAAGTGTCTGTGGAATGATTTTGATCGAGACTAATATTAAAGGTATTGATTTCATTTTCAAATACTACACAAGACTTACACTCTCAGTTTGCGTAGATGTATGCGTAGTTTGATAATTATTTGTTTGTGATTGATAGCATGATTGAGTTTGTGTGATAGGTTGTGTTTGACTGCGCGGTTGTAATAAATTGTTCTTGTTGAGTATTCTCAGTTGAATGTTGTGTTACTGCCACAGTGATATCAGTTTGAATTTCAATATTTTCTGATTCTACTTGTAGTTGTACGTACTTCTTCTTTTATGTTATCTATTTCTATTTGGGAAAGGAGTTTATTTCTTACTATTATTCTTCTCTGATCTGAAATCCTTTGTTCAGCAACGGTAATCTCTGGGTACTGGCGAGTAAAATATTCATGCAGTTGTTTTCGGTGGACGCGGGCAAGAAGGTATACCTCCCGCGCAACATTCAAGGTTGGAGTAGGTGGGACTGCATTTAAACTAGTACTAGGGGGTGATGTTGGTAAAGGAGATGGCGATGGCGTGGATGGTGATGATGGCCTTGAAGGTGTGTATGATACTGTGCTTGGACTATACGGTTCCTCACGGGTGTTTTTCCTGTCTGTAAGTCTGTCACCATCGTCAATGATTTCGGCTGTAGTATCTTTGTCGGTGGGAGCCCGCCTGCTCAACTCCTCACCGCTGACGGTTCGCATGCTGAGACACCCAGCGTCAGCTCCAGGTGCACCCCGGCGATCGCCCCCGGGTAGCGGTCCTATACGTTTTCTTTTTGAACGTGTCTCCATTTTGTATGGGTTTCCAGAGCCACGTTAGCCACGCCAGTAATTTCTCGTTCGTGTGTCCGCCCCCCACGTGATTAGATGGTCAATCAGGACGTGTGGTTGTTTAGGGGGTTTATTATTATTATTATTTGGAAAAAACATGGGCTGTTTCTTAGCTCTTTGGTTAGTTTTAAGCTACATCAACGGGCCAAGCCAAGTCAATGTAGCGTGTGGCGAGTGCTTAAGTGTTTTGAAGAGAAATTTCATTTTCCTCTATTCTGCAGATATTCAAAATTGTAGCTTTTTGAAGTGTAATGTAAACTGAGTCTTTGAGGTCTATTAATTTGAGGCTATGGTGGAAATGGTTGGGTATTATCCCTGTAGTGGAGACAACAATAGGTACGACATAAACTTTATTTTGCCTCCAAATTCTAGTCACTTCCTCTTTTAGCTCTGCATATTTACTTATTTTTTCTCCTATTGTCTTTTGTTAATTTTTTTTATTTGAGATGGGTTTGCTCTTGGCTTTAGTCTTGGTCAGAGATGACAGAGACAAAGTCTACGATGGAGCGAGCTTACCCAGAAGGAGCCTGTTTACTCTAACTTTGAAGAGATTAGGGTTGTAAGCGTTCGGTAACACAGACGCAGGCAGAGAGTTCCACTCCTTTGCTGTGCGCATTATAAAAGACGTTGGAAACGCTTAGTGCGAATTCGTGGAATAGCAACAAGGTAGGGATGGTAAGTTGCAGTGCGTCCGGACACGTCCGGATGTCCGATGGTAGAAGGGGGCCGGTGGAATGAGGTCGCCGTCATAGGCTATATGTTAACCTGAACACTAGCTGACCCATGCCCGGGTCAGCTAGTATTCTAAAATGTATATGCCACGGGAAAATGTTGCAAGATTGTAACATATTGCATGTAATTGTAAACTTTTTTTTATATTGGAAACCATTGAATTTTGATGAGATATTAGTAGCTAGTACGTAAGGAGACTGTTAAAGCCGAAACGGGTATACCTACATTTATCTAGAGGCTGTAGGGGGATGTGATAGACCCAAATAAAAGCGCTTCACTTCTTGAAATCCTCTTTTATTCTTAAAATTTCATAATTTACAATGTCGACCTTTTCCGTCGTCTTAATGTTCTCCCCTTCCCTTTCACACACATACTCTCTCGTTCACTTATCACTGCGTTCACACATTTTAACACTCGTATAAAATTTGATGTGTACAAAAAAATGCTACATTTGTTTTCCACCATTCTTAATAAATAAAACCAATATGATTCCAGGTTTCCCGAACCGTCAACGACATTTGCATGAGGATGCTTAACCGAGGCTTCACGATGATAGAAAGACGTCATGCTATGGCCCTCAAGAGCGTGAAGGCACAGCTTCCACGAAGGGAGTCCGAGCGACGGTACCAACATATTCGTTGTATTAGAGCCCAGATTCTGGAACGAACATCTATTGATAAATTGAAAAACGCACGACAAATGCTGTGATTGGTTATAAGGGAAGGGTCGACCGACAGCCAATCGCAAGACTTGACTTGCGTTTAATCTGTGACGCGTTAGTGATCTCTTTCCGGAAACCGGGTGTGAACCTCTTACTAACATACACTGGATAAAGCTGTAAGAATCTCTTTTTAACTAAGTATATTCTGAGGTACAAGGAAAATCTTACTAACACGCATGGATCACGCTGTATCTTCTAGACCCAGTCCGCACTGAGATTTTTCAGCGCGCGGGTTTCTTTTCCGCAATTCTGTATCACATTAAATCCTGTACGAGTAACCGCACTGGCGGTAAAAACTCCTCGCGGAAAAATCTGTGATTTGATGCAAATGTACCTACGCGATGATGCTGTGCGGATTTATTTCCGCGCGAATGAAAATCGCAGTGCGGACAGGGCCTTACGGTCGCTTGTGGGTCGTAAGTCGGTTTCAAGTCGATAGAATTATTAGTATATCCAGCTGTGACAGACGGACAGACTTAGTCACGCGGACACAATAAGGGTTCCTGTTTACCATTTTGGTACGAAACCCTACTTCGTAGATATAATCTGAAGAATATAAGCTGAACGGGCAAACGTAGTTTTGCCAAAAAAAAACAAGTACCTTACAACCTATTCTCAGACCTAGGATAAAAAATCAGTCAAGCCGTTTTGGAAGAGTTCGATAACAAACACCTTGACACGAGATTTTTATATATTAGATAATAAAACTTTATGTTATTGCGACTGAATTTGAATGCTTTTGAAGTACGAGACTTGAAGGACGATGCTGCACTGAGCCTAGGCCTACAAGATTTGTTTATGTAACTTTACAAAGCGTTTATTAATAAGGCTAGATCTCACTAAAAGTGCCGATTTTATTATTAACATGCAATATCCAGGGATGGCAACATCGCAAACATCGAGACCATACAAATTAGCGTGGGCCAGACGCAAGATAATACAAAAATATGGCGCACCGTCACAGCCGTAGAAGCCAGCGAAATGCTTCGTGAGATTGAACGCTCCTGTGGCTTAACAATTGGGTACATCTTTCATTTCATCGAGATCGCTGCTAAAGACAGAGATAGCAATAATTCTCGCTGTGTCGTGACGATTGATTTTTGATCTGTTCTTGTGTCCAGTTTCTGGAACGTAAATTTAATGTGATGAAGTGTCAAGCGCTGACGCCACTATCATGGCAAAAAGTCCTCTCCTTGAGGCAGGGCCGGACTGGGAAAAATTGACATAAATAGGCAAATTGGACGAAGATATGGTGGGCCCAAACATGACGACTTTGAAAACTCCGATTTGGTCCAGTTTTCAAAGGTTAATCAGGGCGGACTTAATTTATTCTACGCAACAGTGTTACATAGCCTTATGTGAAGATGAAAAACGGGTTCAATATTATTTGGCGGTTCAATCTATCCTGCGAACTAATTAGATTTTTTCAGTAAAATACCCTGTCCAGCGAGGTATTTATATTTAAAAAAATAAAACCGGAGGTTTTCTAATGCGGCTGCCAAAGACGGAATACAAAAGTGACTAAAATTTGCAAAAACACGTCAACTTCTTTTAACATCGGCCACGCCGGCCCACCGGGCATCAGGCCCCTAGGGCATTTGCTCGAATTGCCCTATGGCCAGTCCAGGCCTGCCTTGAGGGGTGGCTAGAGAGGCGTTACGGCGTCCTCACCTTCTGCCTGACTTAGGTCCTCATCGGGCAAGGTTACTTCGGGAGGAGACGTGTCACCATTATTTGAATCGCCCAGAGGACACGGGAAAGCAAACTGTAGAGGTCTGCGCCGCTTGGGCGGAGTACCGCCGTGTCTTCGTAGCGGCCTGGCATGGGAAGCAGTCATCTTCTGCGAACGACTAAACTGACTGAAAAACCTTACGATTATTACGTCGGAAGTCGCAGGACGATCCCCGGCCGCCGTAGACGCAGGGCCGCGGACGGCGAGCGATGGGTGGCTGGCCGTTCGATAAGGACCAGGCCCGGGTGTTCCACGCGCGTCTCAAAGAGCATAATGACGACACGGTCGGCGCAGTGGTTGAGCGATTGACTGATGTCGCGGGTTCGATTCCCGCACGGAACATATATTTGTACGACCTACATGTATTTGTTCTGAGTCTGGGTGTTTTTCTATCTAAAATATGTATGTATTTACAAAAAAAAAATGTATATAAGTAGTTTATCAGCCATATCGTTACCATAACACAAGCATTAGGTTGCTTAGCTTGGGACTATATGGCGTTGCGTGAAATGTCCCAGGATATTATTATTTATTTATTTATTTATTTATTTATTATTTAATGGACGGGGCCCCGCTAGTCCTACCTGCCACGGTTTTAGAATTGTTCGAAATAGTTTTCGCGACCTTGGAACGAAAAGGGCATTTTGGAGGAACAGGTGTGGGTTGTAGTCAGTAAATGATATTTTGTAAGTAGGTTGTAAATAACACTATTACACGTCAATATTTTTTAGTCATTTTAAACTAGATGAGGCCGGCGTTTCCTAGCTGACTGCTCTGAGAAGAAACACCGAAACAAACTCAGAGGTCAGTCTCTTTTAAAGTCCATACAATCGTACTGGTCAAATCATATGAGAACCATGTAGGTTAATGTCTGAAGTGCTATTTTGAGGAATGTACCACACAGACCACCAACTCGCACTAAGCGCTTCCAAGCGTCTTTCATAATGCGCACAGCAAAGGAGTGGAACTCTTTGCCTGCGTTTGTGTTTCCGAATACTTACAACCCTAATCTTTTCAAAGTTAGAGTGAACAGGCTACTTCTGGGTAAGCTCGCTCCATCGTAGACTTTGTCTCTGTCATCTCTGACCAAGACTAGAGTCAAGAGCAAACCCATACCAAGTAAAAAAAAAAAAAAAAAGATTTGAGTGGACCTGTCCAGACAGTGCAAGCATTTGCCAGTTATCGTATAGCTCAAACTTAGAACTTAAAGGAGCTCAACGAATAGTCTAGTCGACAAGTTGAAAATGGTACAAAATAGAGATACTGCTCTTAAAATTATGTGCGATATCTCATTGGATCCGGAATGACGCCTAGAAAAATGTGCCAAAAGCGTGTTTTAGCACATAAAAAATTGCTAAAGTTTTATACAATTAAAGATGATAAAAAACTGGCATTTCGTTTTTTGCCAATATTTTATAAAATATTAATATTTAAGAAATTTCAAAAATAGAGTCTGAAAGAGGAGGAAATTTCCAATAAAAAACTCCTAACTCCCGGAACTCTATCTCCATTATTTATAACTTTAATTTAACGCTGAAAATAGGTCTGCACGCTACATTTTTAGGTTGCACGCGTGGCGTCAAAAGCGAGTACGGTACATTAATCAATTTATTTAGGGTATTGAATATTTTTTTTAAATTTTAAAAAAATATGGTGTGTTCTGAACACTATAAATAATTTATTCCCGTTGGAAATTTTACTTAAAGTTAATTTTTCAACAAGTTACACAATTGTTAACTAACAAAATTTTCTCGAACAACCGTCGTAATTGTAAGTGAAAAAAAAATAAATAAATTAATGGTCGTAAAAAAATTTCGCTTCGTAGAGGCTTTCCTACACACATACTTAACAAGATCGCGCCATATAAAAAAAGTTAAAAAAATATTTATACTTTGATTTTGTTGATTTTAGAAGTTTTACAAAAAAATATAAAATAGTTAAAAATTTGTTCTTAACAAATTGGTAAGTCAATAAACAATAGAATTGCTGATAAAAAAATATTTTTTTGTTACTTTAAAGAGGACTGTCAATTACGATTCTTAGAAAAAAAAAAATTTCTTAAGTAATTATTTAAACAATAGAAATATTATTTTTCACCCAATTTTTTGCAAGCTAAATTCAAAATTTAACGTTTGGTATCTTGACGATGGAACCTTGGGAGGCGAAGTAGATTCAGTTTTAGATGACCTAATTTTCTTAAAAAATGAACTCCATTCCATTGGCCTTGATCTCAACCTTTCTAAATGTGAACTATTCTTAGCAGAGCATACTGACAGACAACTGACACTTTCAAAATTTAATACAATAGCACCTGGAATCCAAATTATTGATAAGAGCTCTCTTCGTCTCCTGGGATCTCCAATCTTTGATACTTCGTTTCCCGATTTTATTGCAGAAAATATCCAAAAATTCGATGACGTTTCGGAAAGATTGCTCCAAATCAACATGCATTCGGCTATCACCATCATTCGTTTCTGCTGTTTTGGCCCAAAATTGACATATTTTCTTCGTGCTTCCCATTTATGGAAGTACACTCATCTTTTAGACCAAATGGATCAAATTATCCGACGAACTTTGTCATTAATTTTGAATGTCGCCTTGGACGACCAAGCTTGGGCTCAAGCTTCTCTTCCCATCCGCATGGGAGGACTCGGCGTTCGCAAAATTTCTAGTTTAAGTTTACCGGCTTTCATATCTTCGGTCCACGGCACTAAGGAATTAATCAGGAATATCCTGGCTTCCACACTGGTTGATTTTGATGTGCCGTGCTTTACCGATGCTATCGATGCCTGGAAACTCGCTTGCCCGAGTACTGACTTACCTAACAACCCATTTTCCCAGAGGGGGTGGGACGAGCCGCTCTGCAGAGTAGTTCAGAATAACTTACTGTCTACGTCTGCTACTACTGCTAAGCGTGCACGCCTGCTGGCTGTGGGAAAATGGGAGTCGGATCTTTGGCTTCATGCACTACCGTCGTCGAGCCTAGGCACTTTGTTCGACGACACCACTTTCCGCCTCGCTGCTTCTTTACGTTTAGGAGCCCCTTGTGGTTCTCCTCATCGCTGTCTCTGTGGGGAAGTTGTCAACAGCCTCGGGCACCACGGCCTTTCTTGTAGCCGCAGTGCAGGCCGTTTTGCGCGACACGCTAATTTAAATTACATTATCCGACGAGCTCTCGTCACCGTCGGCGTTCCAGCCGTATTAGAACCCAATGGCTTGGCACGTGACGATGGCAAAAGACCGGACGGCATGTCCTTGTTTCCTTGGAAGATGGGTAGACCTTTAGTGTGGGACGCAACCTGTGTCGATACTCTTGCGCCATCCCATCTTCCTAGTTCATCGTGTTGTGCTGGCGCTGCCGCTGCGGCTGCGGAAAACCTCAAGCGGCGTAAATATAGTAACCTTATTGGTAACTATATTTTCGAGCCGTTTGGGGTTGAAACCCTAGGGCCGTGGTGCCCTTGTGCTCATAGCCTTTTCAAAGAAATTTCGAAACGGCTGGTTGACACTTCCCGTGACCCAAGAGCTGGCTTTTACTTTGGGCAGAGATTAAGCATTGCCATTCAACGTGGCAATGCCGCCAGTCTCTTGGGTACATTACCAGCTGACAGCGTGGAGGACGAATATTTTGATGCTCTACTTTAGTCTTTTGTTAGTTTAGTATAATTTGTTAATTTTGCTTTTTAAGTATATTGTGTGTACATAAATAAATGCTACATTAAGGATCAAAAAAAAAAAATAGAAATATAAAAATAAACGATTTTGGACAATTAAAAATTGTTATTAAGGAAGAATTTAAAAAAAAAAAGTCATAATATTTGTAATGTAATAGTTGTGAAAAAAAAACTTTTTAAAAATATTGATTTAATCAATGTTTATAAAAAAATTATCAACAAATGGCGGGAAAGTTTTTTTTTTGCAAATCAATAAATATCTTGTATTAATAAAAAAACGATAATATGATGATTAAGAAAAATAAAAAAAAATTAACAACACCTGATTTTTCAGTTTTTGTTCAAGTCAAAAAATTATTATAATCAAAGTATAAATATTTTTTTAACTTTTATGGCACGATCTTGTTAAGTATGTATGTAACGAAAGCCTCTACGAAGCGAAATTTTTTTACGACCATTATTTAAAAATTTTTTTTCACTTACATTTAAGACGGTTGTTCGAGAAAATTTTGTTAGTTATCAATTGTTTAACTTGTTGAAAAATTAACTTTAAGTAAAATTTTCACGGGAATAAATTATTTATAGTGTTCAGAACACACCATATTTTTTTCAAATGAAAAATAATAATATTCAATACTCTAAATAAATTGATTAATGTGCCGTACTCGCTTTTGACGCCACGCGTGCATCCTAAAAATGTAGCGCGCAGACCTATTTTCAGCGTTAAATTAAAGTTATAAATAATGGAGATAGAGTTCCGGGAGTAAGGAGTTTTTTATTGGAAATTTCCTCCTCTTTCAGACTCTGTTTTTGAAATTTCTTAAATATTAAAATTTTATGAAATGTTGGCAAAAAACGAAATGCTTTTTTTTTCATCTTTAATTGTTTATAACTTTTGCAATTTTTTATGTGCTAAAACACGCTTTTGGCACATTTTTCTAGGCGTCATTCCGGATCCAATGAGCTATCGCACATAATTTTAAGAGCAGTATCTCTATTTTGTACCATTTTCAACTTGTCGACTAGACTAGTAAGTAGCTGACATTCTACCCCGCTTCGCCCAGAGCGGGAGAAGTCATTCGATGATTTACCTTAAAGACGCGTAATAACTGCCTCCGTGATGTGATGGCTTAGGCGCTTACCTTGTGACCCGGTGGTCGTGGGTTCGATTCCCATGGGACGCATACTTTGTAAAGTTGTTTTTAGTTTTACCAGGACATTGAAGGCTTGAATCACCTGATAAAAAAGATGATTCCTCGTGCTTCGGAAGGCGTGCGTATAAGCCGGTGGTCCTGGCCGCCAAATGGCGGTCGTTTAACCATGTCAGAGGCCCTTGAGGCGGTTTAGAAACTATGACACTAGGGTGTGTTGGGTCGTTAGACCTTATTGCCCACACGATAAGAAGAAGTAACGCGTAATACAGTGATTGGTTGAATTATTTGTCAACGGCCTATCATAGCGCGCTTGACAGTTTGTTTAATTATATTATAGCGTGCCAGAAACTAGGATTATATGTCGTGGCTTGATTGTTCAAACAGCTATGCTTGCATGGTAGGCATAAGTAGGTATTTACCAAAAACTAAGTATAAGCAAGATGAGTAAATTTTTACTTCAATTATTCAAATATATATTATAGAATTTGAATAATTGAAGTAAATTGAATAAGGAGCCCCTTTTTTGAAGTAGGTTAAAAATATAACATTTATTGATTTTAAAGGTTTCTTTGTACCCAAAGGGTAACCAACGGAACCCCCCTATTACTAAGCCTCCGCTGTCTGTCTGTCAGCGGGCTGTATCTCAATAACCGTAATAGGTAGGCAGTTGAAAATTTCACAGATTGTGTATTTCTACTGCCGCTGTAACAACAAAGTCAACAAATAATATGAATTACTAATCTGTCAATGTCCGTAAGACCCTATTGTGATGAACTTGTATAGCCTTCCTTTTTTTTTTAATTTGCTGGCCCTGTCAGATTAATCTGGGTAAGCTCTCTCCGTCGTAGACTTTGTCTCCGTCGTCTCTGACCTACACTAGAGTCAAGAGCAAACCCATCACAAATCTATACTAATATTATAAAGCAGAAGAGTTTGTTTGTTTGTTTGTTTGGTTGAACGCGCTAATCTCAGGAACTACTGGTCCGATTTGAAAAATTCTTTCAGTGTTAGATAGCCCATTTATCGAGGAAGGTTATAGGCTATATATCATCACGCTAAGATAAATAGGAGCGGAGCAATAATGGAAAATGTGACGCGGACGAAGTTGCGCGGGTCAGCTAGTTAAAAATAAAACGATTAGAATGAAAGGGGGCTCCCATACAAGAAACTTGTTTTTATTTAGTACGGAACGCTTCGGTTTTTTTATTTTGTGCCTTGTGCGCAATAATGTTGGTGTATTCGTCACGACATATTGGGAATATTGCTAAAAGGTTTATCATGTGATTTAATTTCAGTGTTTTTCTGTTTCAGATACCACCATCTTTCGCGCCATTGCGACATCCTGACATCCATAGAGACTAGAATCTCTATGCTCAATATGACGTATTCAAAATTCATAGACAATGGACTCTGCTGCTTTATACCAGGGAAGGTCAGTAACATTTAATACATAATATGTCGTAGTGTGGGACGCCCTGCGGTACAATGGAACGATGATTTAAAGCGCGGTGGCTGGCAGCTTTTGGATGCGGACTGTTCAGGATTGGAGTGGTTGGCGCTCTTCGCGGGAGGCCTACGTTCAGCAGTGGACGGCAATAGGCTGATATGATGATAGGGGTTAACGTTGTTCAAATTACAAACTTAATCTCAAAGATGTATCATCCACATAGATCAGTCCAAGACAAAACCTAAGCTAGATTCCTGCTGACTGAATCCCTATTATCATTCACAAGTGTTAGACAAAATAAGACGCCATGATTCCTACTAACAAAAATTTAATATTAACCTAACTTTAAATTGAATTAATCTCTTTTACAGGTGATAGACGAAATAAGACGCGTACTCGCAATGGTTGAGACATCAGCAACGCCTCCGCGCGCTCACGAAGTGCTGCAAGAGTTGCGCGATATCTCCAGCATGGCTATCGAGCACTTCGACGATAAGATCTCCCCGGCGCTGAGGAAGAGGCTTCAGCAGGGAACTGTGGTGCCTGTCGCCAAGCCACCCAACAGTAAATACATCTGCTGTTAAACTTTTTCCCCGAGTCATCTTTCAGACTCACCAGCATGTCTAAAAAGGCCACTTTAGCAGAATCATAATTTTAACCACAACAATCTGTCAAAGGACAAACCCAAACTCAATAGAAACTTGGGCCTGGCGATACAGGGCAGCAATTTGGCCATAAATTACGACATTTAGAAAGGTTTCACGAGACCCAATTTGTACGTCTCCCAGGAACGGCCAAATGTAGTCTCAGACAATTTTTACCTGTATTTTAGGTTATTATTATTAAGTAGGTAACTAGCTTTTGCTCGCAACTTCTTACGCGCTTATCTCGTTTTTCCCGTTCCCGTAAAGTCTAGAGCCTTCATGTACAAATAATTTTCCAAATCCGACTGATAGTTCCAGAGATTATTAATTACATGCGCTGGAGCCTATAACGATGTGCGTTCCAGAGTATATATACTCTGGAACGCACTGCGCTGCAGCGCCTGCAGCCTATAACGATGAGGTTTTAGGTCCTACATAAAAGCGATCAGGATTTCAGTTCCATTTAGCTGAGGCTTTCAGAAAGATCACTTCTGATTTTGAAAACTATATTTATTACGAGACAACTAGTTACTATTTAAAATACTATATTAATAAATTGTATTCAACTAAATCCGTGTTGACTGGAAGCTGACCCCAATATAGTCGGGAAAAGGCTAGGCAGATGATGATAACGTTTATCTCACCAATAGCATTATCCTGGTCCCTCTGCTTCTTGGTGAGATCTCGGATAGTTTTGCGCTGATGGTAGATCACTTTCTTGTAGTTCATCATCTGTAACACATTTCATGATGGTTTAAGGCTAATTAAACCAAGCAAAATGAAAATAATCACAAACAACACTACGCGAAAATGAAGTTATAGCGTGGGCACAATTAAAAAGTATTTTAACTTTAGCATAATAGATATTATTAGGATAAACTTTGCCCCACACTAGGAATTTCTCCTGTATCGTGGGTGCGTTCACAAACATTTAAATTCACAGGCACAAACAGCCAGATCCGGAACAACTATCTGTAGGCCATACAAATATTTGATCCGTGCGGGAATCGAACCCGCGACACGCATCGCAGCAATCCGCAGCTCGCCGGCGGCTCTCCCTGGAAACGGTACATGGCTTGTTACAACTGTGCAACGGAATTGCGTAGTTTAATTCCGCCAAGCCCGATCATTGGACCACAAGACGAAAGGCGATGCGCTACCGGTACATGGTGGATATCCCACCCACACGCACAAAACGTTTTGGGAACACATTCATAGTGCATACAGTTAGGTAGTGGAATTCCCTGCCTAAGTCAGTGTTTCTTGATAGCTACAACCTGGGAGTCTTTAAGTTAAGAGTGAATAGGTTAGGTGAATATGTTGCGAGGCAAGCGTATTCCATTTTCGACGACATCATCGCATCATCAATCTATACTAATATTATAAAGAGGTAAAATTTGTTTGTAAGTTTGTGTGTAGGGGGTAATCTCAGGATCTACTGGTCCGATTTGAAAAATTATTTCAGTGTTAGATAGCCCATTTATCGAAGAATGCTATAGGCTATATATCAGCATGCTAAGACAAAAAGGAGCGGAGCAATAATGGAAAATGTGGCACAGACGAAGTTGCGCGGGTCAGCTAGTAGTAAATAAAAACAATTGTAAATTTGTTGTGGCTCAGCTACCGCGACTATTTAATACACAGTGCCATTTAAATCGTCGTACAAAAGCGACCCAATTACTGTACCCGACATAAACTACCTCCAGGCGCGATTTTTTTATAAACATTCAATATGATAATTACAATATAAGTAAATAAATCGTTGGAGAAGAAAAACCCGGAAAGCGGACCCCGGGCTCCGAAGCAAACCAGCTGAGGATGCAACCGGGAACACGCTCATATACCATGTGTGCCTCTAGCATCAACAAATTACAGACAGACTAGTTTTATTATACGAGCAAGTAGACAGTTCAAAAATATGTGTAAGCAGCATGACTTGGATCCCTTTATGACTAGCGTGGCGTCGGCCAGAAGACGTATAAGCCTCAGGTTTTTTAAGTAGCCCTTTAATTGTTTCCTTAATTTTTCTCTAATATTTTTATTATTTTAATCTTTATTTATTCTTCCGTTAACTAAAGGTTTCTAGTTACTACTCAATAAGAAGTAAAGATTGATATGCTCACCTCTCAATTTTAAGTCTGACACTATACGTGAGGACTTGTAATTGGCTTTCTGTCGTTTATGTTTGTTTATTATTTTTAGTTTGTTTAAGCTGTAAGTCCTCCAAGCTGTAATAAATAAATAAATAAGAGAGAGAAAGAAGTAAATAAATCATTACAATTATGAAATACCCTCTTTATAATGTTTACATATCAAAACAATGTTACCATTCTTGTTACGCCATCCTTACGACAGACACCAGATGATTGTGCAAAATAACGCTCATTGACCCAAATACATTTATTGACTTTCTTATATCAAAAACAGAAATTAAAGACATAAAGCTGTTCGTAATCGATTCTATCGTAATCCTTTACGTTCTCTATTAATGAAAACAGGATAATAATTTATTGTTCGAGTATCTACGAAGGGATATTAGGGTAAGGTCAATGTACCTTATTGCAAGTTTATCTGGCGCCTAGCATAGTGAACGCGCAGGATACTTTCCCGTGAGTTCGTTTCGTAGTGATATTAGTGCCTTAATAATAATAAATAAATAAATAATAGCTTGCTAAAGTTCTAGGATAATATATTTACCTGCTATAGCATTCCCTCCGACGGCTTGGTTGGTGTGAGTAAGCTCAATGTACTTTAAGTCGCATTCTTCAATACGCTTCTTCAAATCAGCTAAAATCATAAACATAAATCAAGTAGTTATGTGCTCAAAACCGACCAAATGCGAGTCGAAATTGCTTTTATTTAATTTTTTTGTTGTTATACCGGAAATACACATTCCGTGAAAACCTCAACTATCTACCCCATTACGTTACGGTTCATCAGATACAGCCCACTGACAGACAGACGGACGGACGGAAATCTCGTGTCACAGTGTTTGTTATCGAGCTTGACCGACTTTGTCTTTTTTTTTTGTGAATATTTTGTAGGTCTGAGAATAGGTCTTAGGGTACTTTTTTGCGAAACTTTGCCGAGACAACTAGTTACTATTTAAAATACTATATTAATAAATTGTATTCAACTAAATCCGTGTTGACTGGAAGCTGACCCCAATAAAGTCGGGAAAAGGCTAGGCAGATGATTATAACGTTTTATCTCACCAATAGCATTATCCTGGTCCCTCTGCTTCTTGGTGAGATCTCGGATAGTTTTGCGCTGACGGTAGACCACTTTCTTGTAGTTCATCATCTGTAACACATTTCAAGATGGTCTAAGGCTAATTAAACCAAGCAAAAAGAAAATAATCACAAATAACACTACGCGAAAATGAAGTTATAGCGTGGGCACAATTAAAAGTATTTTAACTTTAGCTTTATAGATATTAGTAGGATAAACTTTGCCCCACACTAGGAATTTTTCCTGTATCGTGGGTGCGTTCACAAACATTTAAATTCACATGCACAAACAGCCAGATCCGGAACAACTATCTGTAGGCCATACAAATATTTGATCCGTGCGGGAATCGAACCCGCGACACGCATCGCAGCAATCCGCAGCAACCATGTCGTCAAAATTTCAATTTCTCTCTTAACCTAACTACAGACGAAGTGGCGGGCAGAAGCTAATTCCTAAAGATTTAGGTAGTCGAATACTTAGGTAAACAAATAAACAAATAAACTACTGCTTGAATTAATTGTTCAATAGATTATTTTATTCATCTTATTTTTATTCTTTTTACTTTTGATAGGCCCGCGTTTGACCACTATCTCACCTGATGGTAAGCGATGATGCGGTCTAAGATGCAGCATGATAATCTATACTAATATTATAAAGCTGAAGAGTTTGTTTGCTCGAACGCGCTAATCTCAGGAACTACTGGTCCGATTTAAAACATGATTTCAGTGTTATATAGCCCATTTATCGAGGAAGGCTATAGGCTATATAACATTGCGCTACAACCAACAAGAGCGGAGCATTAATGGACAACGTGGCGCAGACGAAGTAGCGCGAGAAAGCTAGTTTGTAATAAACATTGGTTATTTATATTCCTAAACCTTTCTCAATAATCATTCAGGCTATTGGCGAAATCCGTACGGCAGTTTTTGAGTTTATCACGAACATACATACAGACGCGACGCGGCGCGGAGTCTTTGTTTTATTTTATTTATTTATTATGGCACTCCAACAACAAAGTCACAGAAACATTCATACATTAAAAATTCCTTAAATGAGCTAGTACTATCGTGACCCTATCATTTATAGGCGTGCACAGCTTATATATATACATTTTGTGATACAATGTTAATTTAAGTGGCTCTGTCTCTGCGATAAATATTATATCTGGAATCAAATATTTCGCCGTCGTTAATACCGTCATCTAACCGTGTTTCCGTCCCAATTATGACATCGTAGTTACATGTTCGAAAAAAAAATTATAATCATGTAGTGATAGTTAAATTGATAATTTGAGTGTTTCTCATTGTCAGCAGTGCTCGCGTCGCTTGCTCTGCGTCAGGAGATGGCGTTCCTGCGCCGCCGCTCCGTCCTCAACGGCAAGCTGTCCATGTACCTCGCCAACCAGTACAAGACCTTCTACAAACGGGTTAGACAATTCTTTATCTTTGATTCTTTACAATGGTATGTGGTTTTTGTGTTCAACTTAACGTAAGGAAGATAAGGTTCAAAGTTCCACTATTGTTTATCTCTAAACCCTAAAGCTTTTCTTCACTTAGCTTATTGTTACAAAATAGATTTTTTAGTCATCTACCCTTTTAAAAAAATGCTTTTTAGTGCGAAAAATAGTTCAAATTACTTCTTTATAAATTATATGACGATTGTGATATGTGTATTGCCCATTTGACAAGGAACATAAGGTTTACTACAGACTATACTAGAAAGGTTGTGGTACTTTCGGTAGTTAATTAAATAAAGGCAAACAATCTGGATGTCTTTTATATTTAAAAAATCAGTTTAAAAATAAAATACAACTAAAAACCAATGTTACAAACTAGCTTTCTCGCGCTTCTTCGTCTGCGCCACGTTGTCCATTAATGCTCCGCTCTTGTTGGTTGTAGCGCAATGTTATATAGCCTATAGCCCTCCTCAATAAATGGGCTATCTAACACTGAAATCATGTTTTAAATCGGACCAGCAGTTCCCGAGATTAGCGCGTTCGAGCAAACAAACTCTTCAGCTTTATAATATTAGTTTATATTATCATGCTGCATCTTAGACCGCATCATCGCTTACCATCAGGTGAGATAGTGGTCAAACGCGGGCCTATCAAAAGTAAAAAGAATAAAAATAAGATGATTAAATCTATTGAACAATTAATTCAAGCAGTAGTTTATTTGTTTACCTAAGTATTCGACTACCTAAATCTTTCGGAATTAGCTTCTGCCCGCCACTTCGTCTGTAGTTAGGTTAAGAGAGAAATTGAAATTTTGACGACATGGTTGCTGCGGATTGCTGCGATGCGTGTCGCGGGTTCGATTCCCGCACGGATCAAATATTTGTTTGGCCTACAGATAGTTGTTCCGGATCTGGCTGTTTGTGCATGTGAATTTAAATGTTTGTGAACGCACCCACGATACAGGAGAAATTCCTAGTGTGGGGCAAAGTTTATCCTACTAATATCTATAATGCTAAAGTTAAAATACTTTTTAATTGTGCCCACGCTATAACTTCATTTTGGCGTAGTGTTATTTGTGATTATTTTCTTTTTGCTTGGTTTAATTAGCCTTAGACCATCTTGAAATGTGTTACAGATGATGAACTACAAGAAAGTGGTCTACCGTCAGCGCAAAACTATCCGAGATCTCACCAAGAAGCAGAGGGACCAGGATAATGCTATTGGTGAGATAAACGTTATCATCATCTGCCTAGCCTTTTCCCGACTATATTGGGGTCAGCTTCCAGTCAACACGGATTTAGTTGAATACAATTTATTAATATAGTATTTTAAATAGTAACTAGTTGTCTCGGCAAAGTTTCGCAAAAAAGTACCCTAAGTCCTATTCTCAGACCTACCAAATATTCATAAAAAAAAGACAAAGTCAAAGCTCAAGCTCGATAACAAACACTGTGACACGAGATTTCCGTCCGTCCGTCCGTCTGTCTGTCAGTGGGCTGTATCTGATGAACCGTAACGTAATGGGGTAGATAGTTGAGGTTTTCACGGAATGTGTATTTCCGGTAAAACAACAAAAAAATTAAATAAAAGCAATTTCGACTCGCATTTGGTCAGTTTTGAGCACATAATTACTTGATTTATGTTTATGATTTTAGCTGATTTGAAGAAGCGTATTGAAGAATGCGACATAAAGTACAGTGAGCTTACTCACACCAACCAAGCCGTCGGAGGGAATGCTATAGCAGGTAAATATATTATCCTAGAACTTTAGCAAGCTATTATTTATTTATTTATTATTGTTAAGGCACTATTATCACTACGAAACGAACTCACGGGAAAGTATCCTACGCGTTCACTATGCTAGGCGCCAGATAAACTTGCAATAAGGTACATTGACCTTACCCTAATATCCCTTCGTAGATACTCGAACAATAAATTATTATCCTGTTTTCATTAATAGAGAACGTAAAGGATCACGATAGAATCGATTCCGAACAACTTTTGGGTCAATGAGCGTTATTGCACAATCATCTGGTGTCTGTCGTAAGGATGGCGTGACAAGAATGGTAACATTGTTTTGATATGTAAACATTATAAAGAGGGTCTTTCTCTCTCTTATTTATTTATTAATTTAGTTATTACAGCTTGGAGGACTTACAGCTTAAACAAACTAAAAATAATAAACAAACATAAACGTCCTCACGTATAGTGTCAGACTTAAAATTGAGAAGTGAGCATATCAATCTTTACTTCTTATTGAGTAGTAACTAGAAACCTTTAGTTATCGGAAGAATAAGTAATGATAAAAATAATAAAAATTAAGGAAACAATTAAAGGGCTACTTAAAAAACCTGAGGCTTATACGTCTTCTGGCCGACGCCACGCTAGTCATAAAGGGATCCAAGTCATGCTGCTTACACATTTTTTGAACTGTCTACTTGCTCGTATAACAAAACTATTCTGTCTGTAATTTGTTGATGCTAGAGGCACACATGGTATCTGAGCGTGTTCCCGGTTGCATCCTCAGCTGGTTTGCTTCGGAGCCCGGGGTCCGCTTTCCGGGTTTTTCTTCTCCAACGATTTATTTACTTATATTGTAATTATTATCATAATGAATATTAAGTTTATAAAAAAATCGCGCCTGGAGGTAGTTTATGTCGGGTACAGTAATTGGGTCGCTTTTGTACGACGATCTAAATGGCACTGTGTATTAAATAGTCGCGGTAGCTGAGCCACAACAAATTTACAATTGTTTTTATTTACTACTAGCTGACCCGCGCAACTTCGTCTGTGCCACATTTTCCATTATTGCTTCGCTCCTATTTGTCTTAGCGTGCTGATATATAGCCTATAGCATTCCTCGATAAAAGGCCAACTAACACTGAAAGAATTTTTCAAATCGTACCAGTAGTTCCTGAGATTACCCCCTACATACAAACTTACAAACACATTTTACCTCTTTATAATATTAAGTATAGATTGATGATGCGATGATGTGGTCGAAAATGGAATACGCTTGCCTCGCAACATATTCACCTAACCTATTCACTCTTAACTTAAAGACTCCCAGGTTGTAGCTATCAAGAAACACAGACTTAGGCAGGGAATTCCACTACCTAACTGTATGCACTATGAATGTGTTCCCAAAACGTTTTGTGCGTGTGGGTGGGATATCCACCATGTACCGGTGGCGCATCGCCTTTCGTCTTGTGGTCCAATGATGGATCGGGCTTGGCGGAATTAAACTACGCAATTCCGTTGCACAGTTGTAACAAGCCATGTACCGTTTCCAGGGAGAGCCGCCGGCGAGCTAGCGGTCGCCAGCACACCTTCCCAGCCGCTGCGTCATTTCTCGTCGCAGATTAAGCTGGACCTGTCCGTGCTGCCCATCGGCACCTCCAAGAAGACCAACAAACGTAAGACATTATTATACAGAACTAGCTTCAGCCCGCGTGACACCTACGAAACGTAGTCCCTGGATAAAAAGTAGCTTATGTGCTATTCCAGACTATAATCTATCTCTGTGCAAAATTTCATTCAGATCAGCGTGTCTAAAAAGGTCACAGGGTAGAATTAGCCAGCAATTCAAACTACTCGAAACTCTCAAATTTTCCCAATCAACCTTGAACCATGCTTTAACGATAAAGATCAAAATGAAATAGTTTGTTGTATGATTAATGTTATGATGATTCTACTAAAGTGGACTCTTCAGACCCGCCATTCAGCCATTCTGACCATGAAAGAGTAACAAATGTTCATCCATTCATCCATCCATCCATGTATCCATCCTCACAAACGTTCGCATTTATAATATAATACTAGTCAGTAAGAGTCTAACACTCCCTTCTACTCCGCCCAGAGCGGGAGGATGATTTTCCATCCTTATGATAGCATAGTTTCATAGACAGAAACTGTCAAAATTACATTACAAGCCTACTTACAGACAAGGCTGGCCACCCATTGGTTACAGTCAAATGTCGCAGTAACCACATGCCATCAGAATAGCTGTACGAATGTATGTATTTAATCTAATCATTCTTCCACAGTATCAAACATGAAGCCACGAAAAGCAATGATCAAACTGCCGAGCTTATCCGAAGACGATTCCGGGCCGCCGGCCAAACTTCAGAAGCTAGAAGAAAGTCGCTGCCCGTCCCCATCGACGTCCGGCAAACTGAGCCCAAGGACCCGCGCACAATGCAGCCTCGCCAAGATACGAGGAATCACTAACGAAATACGACAGATAAATAATCTTACAAAGACCTTGGACAGCACGCTCAAACGCCGCAACGCTGGCGAACTATATCTACTTGAAAATAAGAAACAAAAATTAGATTAAGATGGATATTGAACTTTAATTGCGCTGTAGCAAGGTTGAAAGTTGATGCTTTGATATGTTACGTTCTTTTTGTAGTTTCATAGTGAAGGCAAGATGAAAATTGGAGTAATTGTATCTGCTGGATAGAACTTTTATGTTTGAAATTTATAGATTTAGGCCCGCTTGTACAAAAAAACATTAAATGCTTTTTAAACTAGCTCGTACCCACGGCTCCGCCCGTCTGAAGTGTTTATTGTCCCAAGGGAACAAGCTAGCAGGATAAAAAGTACCATATTATGTTCAAATCAATATTTACCAGCAAGAGCATTCCCTACGACCGCTTGATGTGAGCAAGCTCACTGAACTTAATAACTGATTTGAAGAAGCGTATCGAAAAATGCGAATTCCTCAACACGCTTCTTCAAATCCGCTGAAATCAATTAATTATGTGTTCAAAACTGGCCAAGTTTCATTAACATTGGTTCATTCATTTCCAAATAATGACTTGAAAGTTATAAATAATTCAGCTTGTGTCAATCGTTTGACAGTGACAGTTCTATATTTGAATTCAAATTTCGAGATATAAAATATCAAATTTTGAAATAAAGAACTCTATGTCATACACGATAAAGTTCAATTTACATTTCCACACATTCTTTTCTCTATGTAATTTATACATAATATAAAATAGTCACTTTTTCCGTTTGTACGCTTAAATCTATTAATCTACGCAACGGATTTTAATGCAGTTTTCATAAATAGACCGAGTGATTCGAGAGCAAGTTTTATATTTGTTTATTACCATACGAAGGTTACTAGAGAGATCTAAATAAAATCTAGGCAAGCGTGCTCCATCTCCAACCGCATCATCGCTTACCATCAGGTGATATAGCGGTCAAACGTGTGCTTTATAATCAGTGATCGGAGTAGGTAGATTGAACTGGGGTCATTGATCCGAAAAATATATATTAATATGGACATTCCTCCGGAATTGGTAGATTATTAAAAAAAAATCGGAACTTATGTAGGAATTGTATTCTGCCAGAGTGGAAGGAGTCATTTGATGATTTGCCATCCTTAAAAAAAGGTAGGAATTGTAATAAAATGAGCAATGTTATTCTTTATTAATCTTCATATTTTTTTTAACGGCACAGTCACGATTTGACAAAAATTTGAATTGAGTAGTAATAATATCACTACCAACATTAACAATATTTAATTGAATCCGGAAATACCGGAATTACTTTCCGGAAAAATGGCTTATCCATGTTATTCTTTCTGTGTGCATTTAAGATACAAGTACCAAAAATCAATCTACCTACTCCGATCACTGTTTATAATATAGAAAAAGAGATCAGAAGGAACGATAGTGATTCTTTACATTTTATAGAAAACTTAAAATGCTTGTCCACGGAAAAAATCTAATTAGTCCGTTGTATAATTTTTAGTGCGTTCTGACGTCACGAACTCTTACTCCCGAGTTTTATCTTTGTCAATATTCGTTGATTTACAAAAACAAAAAAATACTTATTTTTCAATACTAATGACGAACTAAATAGATTTGCAATTTATTGATGGTGGAAACTAGTCTAGTGATCTCTTTCCTTCTGAGAACAAGTTGAGCGCTAAAAGAATATAGACGATGTTTTTACAAGCGGGCCTCAGAGTATTAATTATTATCGTTTGCATGTTATAGTGAATTAAAGTAAAAACACGAATTCATAGATATATTATTTTATATTATTTAAGGTTGAAATTAAAAACATATTATTATTTAAAAAAAGTGCATTTTGTTCTTGATATGTATGTTTCTTAGAGTAATCGGAAGTATAATAATAAAAGTGATTAATCTTCATAGTTTTCTAGAATTTCCGATCATTTTGTGGCTATAGTAAATGTCATTATTAGTGCATAATTTTTTTAAGGTTATAATGACGCTAAAATGTAAGTACAAGTTGATGATTCCATCATCATTTTGTAATTAGACTATTTCTATGATTTATTATTAATATTTACATTTGGTACTAAGAACTGTCGCTTTGTCGTCAAATCAACACATATTCCGATTTGTAATTTGTACAGTCTGGTGTTGAGTTGAACATTGTGAATTTTATGATTGTTTAAAAACATTGCATTTCTCAAAGCGCGTCTGAATCGAACGAATATAAACCTTATGTCAAAGACAAAAGACATAAGACTCGATTTACAACTACTGTAAAAGGAATACAAATTGCTACGTCTCTTGATGTCTATATGTTAGAAAATGAAGCAAAAATATATAATCGTCAAATTTCAGAAGTAAGCTATTTTGTTTTTTTTTTCATGTATTGTTCATTCATACACGATACTGTTAACTTGGAAAATATTGGTTGCCACGCATTGAAAAGATTCTAAGAAAAAAAATCTAGGGTTCTAGCGTAAATAAATACCAATTCTTAAAAAAAGGGTTCTACAGTAAATATAAAACGAAACGTCGATGCACTGCGAACTATTTAATCAGATTGACGAAAAAACAGGCTACAGGTCACTTTTGCCAGAAGACACTTTATCATCATCTGCCTAGCCTTTTCCCAAGTATATTGGGGTCGGCTTCCAGTCAAATCGGATTCAGCTGAATACCAGTGTTTTATTTGGAGCGGCTGCCTACCAGACCTTCACAACCCATTAACTGGGTAACACGGTACCAGAAGACACTTAAACTGTTTAATATTTTTTTTAAATACCGTTGGTAGATAATATCGTAAATTGTTATTTCTGATGATGTAACCCATGATTTCATAACTAGTCTACAAAAAAAAAATATAGTTTTCAAGTGTCTCCTGAATTTGCTCTTATGGAGTTAGCTGGTTTGCTAATTGAGGTATCTATTTGTTTATTAGCTACACAATAACTTCATCTAAGGGTGGGTTGTTTCTTCTATGTGAACAACAATCTTTTCAATGTTAGAGTGAACAGGCTACAGGTAGGTACAAATAAGTGTCATAGACCAGAGAAAAAAACTGAAAATAATGCTAACTTTAAGATTTACTGCAAAGTTTAACCTTATTTCCCCGGCCTAGCGTTTCAATGCGTGACGTATTCAAAAAACCAATCTAATCAATATAGGTACCTAATATTTAGTTACAAATTAAAATTGTGTGTCTAAATCCGCCTAAACTTTTTTTGTAGATTTATTATTGTATTTTAACTTCGAAATTAGTGTAAAGTTTTAAAAGCCTAAGGTCACGTTCTGACAAAATAATCGATATTAATCTGATACCAATGTTTCGGAACTGAGAACGATATTTTTCCGAATTTATTGTAAAGTCGAAATATTTTCAAATAGATCAGTTTGTGGTAAATAAGGCTTTTATTATTTAATTTTGTTTCCTTGTGTAATCATAAAATTATTTTTTTTCTTCGTCTCTAACATCCATTCTTAGTATGTTTATTTATTTATTATTTTAATACTTTCTGCTAAATTTTCCTAAAATATGAATATTTACAAATATACTTATTAACTATACCTAGCATATAATTTTTACTTAGTAAGCTATTTAAAGATTATAGTACAGACCAGCAAATCAGGTTATCCGAAACTGCCAATTTTCCACAAGCAAAATTGAACCCAATCTAGTCGTAGCAATAAAGTCTAAAATCTATGAAAGAAACTTGACAGATTGGTGTAGCTTAATTACTGGCGTCTGCACCTTACAATATTCAGATTTTTTAATATTTCTGTATATATATCGACTAAAGTCCAGTCGCGGAGCAGGAAGATTTTCGTACAATGACCTTTTACCTACTGACAGTGGTCACAAACATTTTTGTATTAAGTGCGGTTTACATGAAATATTTGAAGGAGAAAATACCATATAAATGATGTTTTTAGATTTTATATTAGAAGTTATAAAAATCGAGTTACAGTTACAACATAAAAAAAAAAAACAAAAATCAGAATCCGATTCCTCTGTATCGGAGTTACTGCTTTCCGAAAACGTCTCGCCTATCACATTTATTACAAAAGAATCGACAGATCTACATTATCATCTAGTTTAACTAATTTCGATTCCTTCTTTTTTTACGTGACATACACTTGCAAACAAGAAGAAACCTTACACTCTCAGGCAAAGGTTTACAATCCCTGAGGACAGCGGCCATTGTATCTGTGCGAACGAGACTCATTCTATTTACGCGAGAGTGACAGAGACAGGTAATAACAGGTCAACGGACGAAATTCTTCCTGCTTCGCGGCCGGACTTTTTCATGCCCTTAAATTAGTATTATAAATAAGAATAATCTACACATTTCACGATTCTCATATCATCATCATCTGCTTAGCCTTTTCCCAACTATATTTGGGTCGGCTTCCAGTCAAACCGAATTTAGCTGAATACCAGTATTTTACGTGGAGCGGCTGCCTACCAGACCTTCACAACCCATTAACTCACGATTCTCATACCACTCTTTATTTTTTAGTAGTGCTAATTATATTCTATTCAGTGTGTAGTATACGAGTATGTTAGAGCATAACAAGTCATCAGTTAACATTATCGCCGATATCGCTCCGATACTGATATTCTTACTCCGATATATTATTCTAACTACTCTGAAGTACCGATATTAGTCTCAGAACGGATTCATATGGTCTAAAATATGAACCAGTCAACTGCCATTTTTGTTCGCTAGAAAACCTGGCCAAGTGTGATTTGAAATCGCACACAATAGGTTTCGTACCATAAACTGAAAAATCGCGTTACTTTCATTTTTTAATCACTACATATTATAAAAAAAAGTCCTCCGCCGTGTCTGTATGTCTGTCTGTTCGCGATAAACTCAAAAACTACTGCACCGATTTTCATACTGTTTTCAACAATGGATAGACTGGTTCTCGAGGAAAGTTTAAGTATATAATTTGTCAAGCGGGCGAAGCAACGGGCATCATCTAGTGTTATTTAATTTGTTGTTATAGCTGCTTTATGTATTTCTATTTTCTCTTTACTCCGAGAATTTTTTTTTTTTTTTTATGGTTCATGTTATACAGCCCGCTGACAGACAGACGGACGGATGGACAGCGGGGGCTTGGTAAAAGGGTTCCGTAGGACGGAACACTAAATATCCGCCCTTAGTCCACAGATTCTAATCGGAGTAAGGAATTAAATGAAAACGAAGAGGAGGGAGGGATCTTTTGGCGTCCGAATGACATTGACTGTGGAGTGTTGTTGGTTAACATATATTATTGTGATATTGTCGTGGGAACTTTTAGTGACAATAAAAATGGCGGCCGTTATTCCGATTTTGGCGCGAAAAGATCCTTAGAAACGGCGATAAAGTGTAAATTTTTACTAAATATATGAGCATTCATAAAGATTGTATAAATTTAACTAATGCATTCATATTGTACGTAAGTACATTATTTTGATAATATAAGTACCCTAGAGATTTGCTTAACTTTTTATATTGATAAATGTGAGCATAATTTAGTTCTTGGAATTAAAAATATTATATAAAGGTATTTTTTATTGATACAATAATTTTTAAGTACCTACTTTATGTTTGCTATTGATATAAATAAAATACCTACTAAAATAATGTTTCGCGTGTTAGGATTATATTATATACTTAGAGGTATACCCATTTCCCGTTCTTTAACCTTAACTCGACCCCCAGTGTGACACGCCCCAGCCGGCACTAGTCACCGATTTTGTTGAAATTTCGCGAGGATATAGTTCCTAAATTGTACTATTTAGTACCTTCATTTAAAAAAATTGTACCTCTAGGGTTTCGCTAAAAAATGGAATTCAAAAAGTGCCGGCTGGGGCGTATACGTTGCAGCCGGCTGTTTTTTTTCTGTAAGACTTTGAAGTGCGCAATGTACATGAAATAGTTGTACACATATATAAACCTACGAATACTTAATATTAACTTGATAGCGCGCACCAAACGACCACAATGTTGAATTGAAAATCGTAAAAATATAACCTAAAAATTTGGCATCCAGAAAAAAGGCATTTCGATGAGATTTATTTTTCCCAAATAATTGTACCTATTTAGTACCCCTCAAAAACGTGTTTAAATCGAAGAAATATGCGATACTTTAAGAGAAAACTTCAAATCAAAATAAAACCTGAAATCACCAACACAGATCTAAAGATCTTCGCGATTACTAGATGTGGCAATCAGATTGACAAACAGGTACGGTACTGAATGCGCAACCTTTTTTTGGTGGTTGTAAATTACGCCCCTTGTGAAACTGTTTAAAATAAATATGTTGCAAAGACATGGTGTAGTATGCATCTAAGCGGTCTTATGGTATGAAAATCTCATGAATCGATCTATGAAACCAGTAGTAAAATGAGCAATAAATAGTCAAAGCCAGCACAATAAAATTAAAAACTACTACACCATGTCTTTGCAACATATTTATTTTAAACAGTTTCACAAGGGGCGTAATTTACAACCACCAAAATCAGATTGCTCATTCAGTACCGTACCCTTAGATTATATACCTCTAGATGTAGCCACCTCGTGGCCGCACATGAGACACCACTATAAAACTTCAATGTTGCTATTATGGAAACTTTTCCCTAAATATGACCAAAAACGTGAGGGTGTTTCGTTGTAACAACTGCTAAATTATTAATAATGTACTAATAAGAGTGCAAAATTATTTATATTATTCAACATATAAAATTGCCAACAGGATTCTAATGATATTAACAGTAATATTTTAGTAAAACAATCTTGGAACATGTTACATGATACTTTAAATACTTACGTAACTATTGTTACAAAGCAGAATTAAAACTTTGATGGTTTATTTGATTGAACAAACTAATCGCAGAGACTCGAGAGGTCTATTTTATGAAATATTTTTGCCTCGTTGTTTGCACATTGAATTGAAGTTTTTGTATCAAACAATGTGACACGAGAATTTTATATATTAGATTAATATGAAGTTTACTATATAATTCAAAGTAATCTGGTGAACAAACTATTTATTTTATTGAATTTTATTTATTTAACTACTTGCAGTTTTTATTACAGAGTTATGGGAAAAAAAGATGACAAGGTATGGCAACACAACGAATATCAAGTTATAGGTTATGTGGAAAGAAAAATAAACGATATTGCTAGAATTACGCCTAATTTTCATCGAAAGCCATGTCATTACATAAACACAAATGTATTTCTTCAATCAGTGCACAATAACTATTAACATTTGCATACTTACGAGTGAAAAGTAACATTCTCATCTTCCTTTCTTTCTGTGCGGCTTTTGCAGCCTAAAATACTGCACCATCCCTTTATATAGCACACAAAATGCACAAAACACTTAACTATTCGAGTCTATTTCTCATAAATGCACTAAAACTATTACTTTAATTGCCGAAATTATCTAAAAACATAAAAAACTGACTCGAGTCGACCTCTCAGTGACAATGACAGGCCTTTGTTTGGCTAACTTTCCAAAGTTCGCCAAGCAAAAAACCGGCACGCCGTATGAGACAGAGCATGTTATGTTTTGTCTCAATTTTCTCACTTGTTTCGTATATATGTTTCTCACTTCCCTACAGTCTCATGGCTACATCTAGAGGTATTTAATCTAAGACCGTACCTGTTTGTCAATCTGATTGCCACATCTAGTAATCGCGAAGATCTTTAGATCTGTGTTGGTGATTTCAGGTTTTATTTTGATTTGAATTTTTCTCTTAAAGTATAACATATTTCTTCGATTTAAATACGTTTTTGAGGGGTACTAAATAGGTACAATTGTTTGGGAAAAATAAATCTCATCAAAATGCCTTTTTTCTGGATGCCAAATTTTTAGGTTATATTTTTACGATTTTCAATTCAACATTGTGGCCGTTTGGTGAGCGCTATCAAGTTAATATTAAGTATTCGTAGGTTTATACATGTGTACAACTATTTCATGTACATTGTGCACCTCAAAGTCTTACAGAAAAAAAACAGCCGGCTGCAACGTATACGCCCCAGCCGGCACTTTTTGAATTCCATTTTTTAGCGAAACCCTAGAGGTACAATTTTTTTAAATGAAGGTACTAAATAGTACAATTTGGGAACTATATCCTCGCGAAATTTCAACAAAATCGGTGACTAGTGCCGGCTGGGGCGTGTCACACGACCCCCACAGTCAAATTGAATGCAGCTTATAAGCATCCTCGACTCGATTTTTCCGTTGCTATAGCAACTGAGTCGTGTGTATTGCAGTTAAGTAGCTGGGAGCATTTAACGGCCGAAACCAATATCCTATCTATCACATACTGGAGATAGAAAAACAAATGAAACAACAGAAAACCTATATAATTTTCATATTGTTTCATTTGTTTTGCTATCTCCAGTATGCCAAATCTGGTGATAGTTAGGTTATTGGGTTCGGCCGTAAGTCAACAGTGAATAGTTTACTTTTAGACAAGGTCGCGCTATCTTCGTCCTACCATCAGGTGAAATTCGTGGTCAAACAAACGCATATTTTAGGAATTAGTCGATTTTAAATCCTTTTGGTGTGTATTCTTTTTTCGATGCGATTCGTAGTCACGGTCTTTAATTGATGAGCCACTTGGCACTGTTCGTATTTTGGCCGGGTAATGCGGTATATGAGGTAATACATCGGATTTAGTCGGTTACATTCGCACATAGTACAGAGTGACTATCAAGTTAACCAATAACAAGTCTAGCAACCGTTACCTAGCAACGATTGTTTTAGCGTAGCCATAGTAACGTTAGCATACGGAAAAATTATGATTGAGAGGTTATTTTGGAAAAACTCGAACTCACGATTTTATCCGAATGAACGCTCAGACTACGTTCATGACAATCGTCAAAATAAACATGAATAAAATAAAAAACATAACTGTCGCCATATTTAAAGAACTGATTATACATTTTATTTAATATTTCTGTTTTATAGGTTAATGTGTTAGCCAATCTATCTATCTATCTATATCTATACTTATAATAAATCTGTAGAGAGGTCAATTCTGTACATGAAATATATTTCCAAAATAACCATCAGGGGGTGATTAAGGATCGATACTGATGCCAAAAATGCAATCAGTACAATTTTTGTCTGTCTGTCTGTCTGTCTGTCTGTCTGTCTGTATAACCGTTATAGAAACAAAAACTACTCGACGGATTTTAATGAAACTTGGTACAATTATTATTCATACTCCTGAGCAGGTTATAGTATACTTTTCATCACGCTACAACTAATAGGAGCAGAGCAGTAAAGGGAAATGTTGGGAAAACGGGAGAAGTTACTCCATTTTTTAAGCTTCCGTCGCGTGTGCAACCTTAATGGTGAAAGCTACACAGAAATCATGTATGACGGAAATGTTCTCCTTAAAATTATATAAAAAATATCCAACGACAGCATATGTCTATCTTTTATGATTGACGAACAATAACACGTGTAACTCCCGATAGCTTAGCAGCTCGAAGCTTTCTGATTGTATTTGTCTACTCTTACGTTTTTAAAACTCTCAGTCGTCCCTAATTAACATTAATAAAAGTTAACATTATTAACTATTCCATAAAAAAAGAATCATAGAAGTCGGTACCTATAGAAACACCAAAGTTATACATGAAAAACGCTAATAATAAGCCATCGCGCGTGAATACTGAATCATGCTATAAGGATTATTTTTGTGGTCGCGAACGCACAGGCAGGCGGCTAGCTTGGCGCCTAGAGGCTAGCGAGTAGCTTCGGAAAACGGCTTACGACAGTTTGCAATATCCTTTAATAATTATAATGTCGAGGGGAAGATGGTTTCGCTTTACACCAAACGAGTAATATTATAAATGTGAAAGTTTGGTTGTTTGTTACTCAATCACGCCAGAACGGCTTAACGGATCTTAATAAAATTTAGAACAAAGATAGATTATAGTCTGGAATAGCACATAAGCTACTTTTCATCCCCGGAATATGTTCCCTAGGGATCACGCGGGCGAAGCCGCTGGCAGAAGCTAGTGATATATAAAACTATAGATACGTTGTCCGCACTCTAAAATGACAACATTAAATGAAGCCAATTGGCCACATTGCGCTTAGTTACCTACGCACCAACCTGTCGCGCGACACTACGTTTGTTTTGATGTCAATTTGACTATTACTTATCCTGTGACGTAACTGAAGATGTATATTTATCTCCCTCTAGCAACAGGCATCCCGCCGTACGGTGACATATTTTCTTTCCCTTTCTTCATGCGTATTAGTAGCTATCTAGTATTTTCGCCGTTTCTAAGCGCCGCGATGTTGGTGATGACGTGTCTATATATAATACGTCATTGGTGTTAGCTATTATAAATGCCACAAAAAACCGACCCAGTGCGAGTCGGATTCGCACACGAAGGGTTCCGTAACACAAAACGATAAAAAACAAGTTTCTTGTATGGGAGCCCTCTTTAATGTTTAATTAAGTTTAATTTTTATTATTTGTTGATATAGCGGCAAACGAAATTCGCATAGATTTTTCAGAAATGAATTTAATGAGCTCCAATTCAAAGGAAGTCAGTATTAGTAATTTTTCAACTTGTTTACGAGCATGCGGTTAGAGTTCGTGTTAAATCGTGTAATCTCGTGAATGTATAAAACTGCAAAATTGGAAAGTTTCCAAGTGGCTTATCAATTAAAGTCCGTGACTGTACATAATATAAAGAAATAATAAAGGAATATTTAATAGGTGAGTGTTTTTTTTCGCAAAAGAGATTAATTGTAAATAACCTGGTGACACACAAATATACCTACAACGTGTAGCAGAATAACTGCGATATCTCTAAAGGGGTCATTGTACTCATCACTATGTTTTTTACTATGGGACGAATTCTGAAATCGCGAAAAAAAAACCTAAGTGTTTAGTACATTTTGTCGAGTTATGCGACGTTTGGTGGAGACCTATACCCAGCAGATGACGTCTTTCGGTTGATATTATGATGATAATGATGAAATGTGTGGAGTTTCAATGTTGGTCCCATAGTATAAGTGGTTCTTAATTATGAGTACAATGATCCATTAAATGATATTGCGTGTGTCATGGATGGTTTTATTTTATTTCGCTGAAATTCAAAACGACTCCATTAAATTCGTAATTTTATGGCGTAGGTACACGTGAGCTCATATCAACAAAGACCAATGAAGGGCCAAGTTTCCAATTTAACTATTACCTACATCAAAACAGGGGCCCGAGTCTGCTATTACAATAGTGTCAGAATGGTCGATCACTGATTTCAAAATGGTTGATTTTGACAAGTTTGGTAATCTACTAACATAATGGCATCATAATGGCGTCATTATGACATTTCAATGCTCAACCACTGACACGCCATTGAAAGAAAGCCATATGAATGGTAATCTCGTACATAATGACAGATTTAGTATTTACGAACTTCTCACTACTTCAGATTGCTTTTAAAACTAATAAATAACATGTAAAACTAAACATAAATAAAATCTGGCATGAATAAATGCTCAAATTTAGCTCGGTTTTATAATAATGGTAATACGGCATTCCTACCGCAATTATTCTATTACGAGACCATTGACGTTTCAGTGACCGGCCACTGACGTGCCTGTAAATTTTAGCAAAATGACAATGGCATATGACAATGGGATCATGTCGGAATGACAAAATAAAAGTAGCAGACTCGGGCCCCAGTCCATATGGCACCTCTTGTGGCACCAACGTCCAGCAGTGGACGTCTTCTGGCTGAAATCATTATCATTCCTTGGCCAGAGCCCTGAGGCTGTCGAGCATTCTATACTTCTTCTTTTCGTGTCGATTGACTCACATTATAGGGTTATAGCCGGATAGTTGCCACACTTTGAAATGATTTTATATCTCCCAGTACAAAAAGCAAACTAATACCTACTTTATTTTTAAAATGGATAAGTAGGTACTTTGGTTTAGAGCCTCAAAAATTTTAATGAAAAAAACATTATTTGATAATTCCAGAGTATAGGCGATTTTTGCGAACCTTTAAACTTTGTGACAACTATCCCGAGTAAAGGATAGTTGCCTTATCCATATAAATTACTATTACTAAAAAAATATTGCTACTTCTGGGTAAGCTCGCTCTATCGTAGACTTTGTCTCCGTCATCCCTGACCTAGGCTAGAGTCAAAAGCAAAACCATTTCAAGTAAAAAAATAAAAATGGCTTATGTTTAACTTACCACCAGATATACCTAGTAACAAATAGCAGACAAAAGTAGTACCTAAATGATCACCAAAATGAAACTCGCATAATGTAAAATTATAACCAAAGTTTTAACACTTTGCTATCCTATTTAAATAAAATGACTCCAAGTAAATCATGAGTAACCCAAAAATAGTAAATGATCACCAAAATTAAACCAATCTGGCTAATGGTCATGGTTCTAACCTAACCTAACCCACATGTTTCACCAGCCATAGAGGGGATCTGACGCAGACATGTTACTATAGAATTTGAATATTATGCTAACTGAATATTAATTTGCTCGCTAAGATTTGGTGATCATTTACTAAATTTGGTGGTCGAATACAATTTAAAGTGGAGTCGTGACTCGTGACTATTTTTCTGGTGTTAAGTAGATATTTTTGGTTACAAAACGAAGGGTATCATGGTAGGCGCGGACAGATGGATATCATGCGGTTATACGCAAGAGGGTTGCCTCTATTTTCCACCGCGTTAGAGTTAGTAGCAACGGCATACTGAAGATGATTGCTGACCGCCTGGACTGTCCTATGCAGTATAGCTGGATGAGTACGACAATGGGCAATTAAATCTAAGTTTAATGTGACCAATTGTATAGTTATTGTTTTGTATTGTAATCTAGTTTATTTTAGTTTTTAATCAGTTGACATTTTAATTTTTAATTATGTATATGGATTATTCCGAAATAAATGAATTAATAATAAAGCATTTTATGGTGGTCATTATACTTATTTATCCCCAATAAAAATACATATAGGATTGATCGCCGACAAAAAGTACTTTTATCCCGCAGAAACTTTAATCACACTTTGCATTCCCAGGCAACGTAGTCATCTTACTGCTAGTTGTACTTAGATACCTATCTCGATTGATTAATAAAATAACATTTAATTCATTCGCCAAACTAAAGTAATTATAATCGAAACAACTATACCCCTGGGGCAACAATGCTGGTTTTACCCTATTTTATCCGACCAGTATTGAGCAACCTGTACCTACAGCTCTATCATGGGCCTCATTCAAATCTTGGATGGCGCATGTGGATGTGCACGACGGGCAATTAAGATGTTGCGTGTCCTGTGAAGGGGCTCCTCACTACCATGGCTGCAATGCGGGATGAGTGGAGAATGCCCCATTTGGCCAGAGTACAATGATCAACAAGATTTTGCCACAAGGAATGTGCTCACTAATTTTGAATTACCTACCTACCCTTATAACAAAACTATATTTATTTTGTTTTGATCAGGTCTAGTTTTTGTGTTATTGCTACTATCAGTAAGAACATATTCCCTCAATAAAGTAGCTGTTTTTTCAGTTTACAGAGTTATTTTATTCTTACCTTTATGTAAAACTAGCTTCTGCCAGCGGCTTCGCCCGCGTGATCCCTAGGGAACATGTTCCCGCGATTAAAAGTAGCTTATGTGCTATTCCAGACTATAATCTATCTTTGTTCTAAATTTCATTAAGATCCGTTAAGCCGTTCTGGCGTGACTGAGTAACAAACAACCAAACTTTCACATTTTCACTTCTTTTTTTTTTCATTTTTTCTATTGGTTGTAGCGTGATGAAAAGTATACTATAACCTGCTCAGGAGTATGAATAATAATTGTACCAAGTTTCGTTAAAATCCGTCGAGTAGTTTTTGTTTCCATAACGGTTATACAGACAGACAGACAGACAAAAATTTTACTGATTGCATTTTTGGCATCAGTATTGATCCCTAATCACCCCCTGATAGTTATTTTGGAAATATATTTCATGTACCTACAGAATTGACCTCTCTACAGATTTATTCTAAGTATAGATAGATAGATGTGGAAAAAAGTGTTCAAAAAATTCTGACAGGTTTCATTACATTTATGGTGAAATTGAATTTTAAAATTAAATATAAATTCTGCACTATCAGTTAAAAAAAATGCGAACATTATTTTGGAATTTTTGAGCACTTGATAATGTGCCTGTATTAAAACTACCTGAACACTTTAGTTTTCAACCTCAAAGCTCCACTTTAAAACCATACTACAGGAAAACTGTTGTGTAATGTCAGTTCTATGATACTAAAATATATTTTTACAATAATTAGTTAAAAACATTCTTGTGGCGCACAAACAGTGTTTTTTTTTATGACCCGTGTTATTTTTTCATCGACCAACCTGGGTCCGTACCTAGTAGGTTTAGAGATTTTCAGGTTGGTTACTGAAGTTCCCGTCCAGGTGGTAAATGTTCTGCCGGGGGAATAAAGTGTAGAGGAGAGGGTGTTTGTGCCTCCACATTGCACATCTCTATATTAATATACCTAATAAAGCTGAAGAGTTTGTTTGTTTGGTTAAAAGTGCTAATCTCAGGAACTAACATACATATGAAGGCGTCAGCGACGGCTGAGCGATAGCGCCATCATCGTTTGGGTTCGGTGGTATCAGGATCATTGTAGAATAAAACACTGAATACAGTACTAAGCTCTCTTTATTAACTGTGGCTGAGTGCTAGTACTTTACAAATAGACAGTCCCCCAAAACGCCCGCCCGTTACCACATCCTAGTGTTTTAGCTATGGAGAAGACATGGCCAACAAACTCCATAGCAACACATCTGTCTTTTGAGTTAGAAAGTCTGTTTAATTTAATAAAATAGGTAAACCGACAGTTTCGATCTGGACGAGTGTCCTAGTCAGTGTCTCGAGCCAAAAGTGCGCTCGGCAAAGTGGCTCTCCAAAACGACTCTGTCCACACGTACCGCCATTACAACTGACAACTGTCGTCACGGCGTTTACTATCAAACTCAAATCAGCAACTAATTATTAAATGATTTCTTTATCCACGACACATATATTATTATGTTTGTTATATTTCTGTGGGAACTCCGAACTACCTACTGGTATGAACTGTAAAGTGATTTTAGTGTTGTATAGCCCATTTATCGAGGAATATATAGTATTTCTATTGTCTGTGGCTATATATAATATGAATATCACGCTACGACTAATTGGACCGGAGCATTAATGAAAAACATAGCACAAGTGCGAGTCGGACTCACCCACCGAGGGTTCCGTACAAAGTAGGTACATTTTACTTTAAATTATGACTATATTTTTATGATTGAATTACAAATGTATAGTATTCAGATTTTTCCCTATACTTGTAGTACCTACTTATGAGACGGTATTGCTTGCCAAATGTCATAGTTTTAGGTCAACGAGAACTACCCTATAAATCCCTTGAGAGTGTCGAAATATACGTATTTTTTGCAGCATATAGGCGGCCGCATCTTTTCTTTACGTTAACTTAAAAGTTGGATTTGATTTCGCAGCTTCAAGGAACTGCAGACTTGAGTATATGGTTTCAATTTCAACTCGATACTTTCACGCGTTCCCGAGATAGAGGGTCTTGACAGACAGACGGACGGACAGCAAAGTTTGGGATAAGGGATCCGTTTTTTTTATCTGAAATGGATTTGCTCTTGACTCTAGTCTAGGGCAGAGATGACAGAGACAAAGTCTACAATGGAGTGGGCCTTTTGAAGTGCGGATCCCTGAAAATGTAACGCAGCCGAAGTTGCGCGGGTTATTAATAACTCAGACAATCATTATCAATTTCAGGAACAAAAGACTGATAACAAAGTTCAAACCCCACTGCAACCTATAGGTACCTAGACCTACTTTTGAATGGTCTATTTTAAAATTCTATACCTATTCAAATCTAAAAGGAGGGGTTATAATGAAAATGGTCGATATTTGGTAGGTCATTCTTTTTGCGGTTAGTTGCTATGTCCTTGAAACCAGATTACGGGACACTGTGAAAGGAAGATAATGAAACGATTTCATAAACCTGCTTAATAAAAAAACAATTTTGGAGAAATAAAAACGCACTAAGTGCAAAACAATTTAAGTACTTAGAGTTAATTTTGTAATAATCTGTCTGTCTGTTATTTTTTTTATATGTGTTTTTATGTATGTAATAAAAAAAAAACCTGTCACTTTTGAACGATGTAGGAATCGATCCCCAGGACCTCACTTTAAGTTAGTAAAAAGCTACTAATCGAACCTGTATTTTCTCTTCAAAGTTAGACTGGAATCAAGAGCAAACTCTATCAAATAAAATAAAAAAACAAACATAACTATATCAGGCTATCCGGTTAGAAATATATCACATGCGTGTTGAAGTTAACTATCAGCCCAAATTAATGATGGGAAGTTGCGATTTGTAAGGAAATCGTAATTTTTAACGTAACAGACTAGTCATGCATGAAAACGTAGCTGTAAGTAGGAATTTCAGCGTATAACGAAATCAAGTTAATTTATAATGGACTTAGATACACAGGCCACCCATGTCTTAACAAAATTTTAAAAAAATCTGGTAACAAGGTTGATGTCTTGAATGAAAATTATTATTCTGACTTAAAAATACGGAAATGAGTTTATTTGTTACGTGTTTTTTTTCTTTCTGTAACTTTAAGATTGACGGCTGTCAGTTGAAAACGATGCTCCCTAGGGTTGCAAAGTAAAACTTTCAGCCCGCTCCTCAGGCAACTTCAGGCTTACTTTTCGAGTTTGAGTAATAAAAATAATTTTCATTCATCGCCGGTCTCGGGATTATATAAGTTGCTTTCAAACCTAGGATAACAATGTACTCATCATCTGCCTAGCCTTTTCCCAACTTTATTGGGGTCGGCTTCCAGTCAAACTGGATTCAGCTGAATAATACCAGTATTTTACGTGAAGCGGCTGCCTACCAGACCTCTAAAACATTAACTGGGTAACACGGTACTCCTTGGCAAGACTGGTGTCAGATTTTCTGGTGTCAGACTATCCGTAACGACTGCCAAAGATCTCCAAATGACAGCCGAGACCAACAGCGTAACGTGTTTTCCGAGGCACGGAGGAAACTAGGTATATAAAGATCCATCCACAGACCAATCTCGGCAAGCGTTGCTTAACCTTGAAGATCGACCTGTGCGGCTGTTATTATTTAGCCACGAGCTCCTTAGGATAACAATGTACTACAAGTACATATACTTTTTATTACCATTGTTATCAATGCAAGAACATTAAACACCGCAGCTGTATAGATTGGCATAATATGTTATTCCTTTTGTTTCGTCCCATAACTTTAGACTAGCTTTTGCATAACCCGTTTTTTCCCGTTCTCGTAGGAATTTCGATATAATTATCTTCTCTTAGTGCTGCCCTATACTCCCCAAGGATCTTCAAGCCAAATTTCAGCTTTCTACGATCAGAAATCAACCTTAAAACCGACCGATTAACCTTTAAAGTTAGAGTTCGTGAGCACATTCACAAGAAGTTGGCAGTAGTCTCATCACAGCGCTAATATTTCTCAACTATCTATTGGTACTAATTGTATAAATATGTTCGTATGTTTATTTTTTCAATTAAAATTTTGTTATACAACACTATTTTTTAATTAGTACAAAAAAAAAAATGGGGCTGTTTCCGTACCCATTACTGATCATAATTTTGCAGTCAAAAGTAAAAAAAAACGAAATCCCAAAATTGTTTAATTTGATTTATTTTTACTTGAGTATCTTAAATGATTTCTTAAAAATTACTTAATTGTAAAAAGTTGATAATTTTGTTGGTCTTAAGCCCAATTAAAGTGCGAAAGAAAAGTTTGGATTGCTTATTTTTTCGTTTACCATAAATTGAGTGACATTTTGGGATATAAACAAACGTTAATAACTTTGCTGTTTATGAATATTATTTATTGAGAATTTACATATATAATAACAAGACCTTTTCTAATAAGCCCTTTAAGTATTTGTACTAATTAAAAATTAGTGTTGTATTATATGTAATATGTATAGTTTATATAATATTTATGTATTCTGTATGTTTGTATATTAATATCAATCGCTTTTATGTTCTCCATATTGCACCTACCACTATTTGTCTCTACATCACCCAAAGGTTGACTGGTAGAGAATGCCTATGGCATTAAGTCCGCCTCTGTACATTTGTGCTTAAAGTGTTAAATAAATAAATAATAAATTTCGGTTGTGCGTAGTCTGTCAGTCACTCAGTCACCTAATCAGTCAGTCAGCCAGTCACTGAATCAGTCAGTAACGGAATAATAAAATACATTAGGTTGAGATAAACCAGAATCAATCTTCATTATCCCGTCAGAATCAAGGACTAACATCGCTACAGCCAGAATCCCTTGACCTACCTACCTAACCACCTCTAAAAGTGTTAGCATTATACCAAGGTCTGTACCATTGTCCTAGCTAATCTGATCAGTAAATTAGTTACGTTTGCCGGCACAGCAGTTGTCGCTGAGTCATTTCCGTGGATTGTTTCTTTTTTAGTTGTGGTTAAAAAATTAATGGATTTAGTTTTTTTTTCTGGTGTGTGATTGGAATTAGACGAAATAATTAATTGATAATTATCTGGGGCGCTACTCTCTAAGCCCGAATTCCGTAGTTTCGGGCGTATTCTATTGCGTATCAACTTACCACTAAGAATTAAAGACAACATGATTTGATAGTTACTGTCATTTATTTGTATATAACTATTGCTAAACTGTTTTTGTAACATAGAACTAAGTTTTTTGGGAAATAAATTTTATATATTTATTTATTTTATTTATTTATTTACTGTTAAATCGTGTTGTCTTTCGTTCTTAATTCGGGTTTGGGACTAATCTTAAGTCCATAAGTGATACGGTGTAGAATACGCCCGCAACTAAGCCCGAAACTACGGACTTCGGGCTTAGAGAGTAACCCCCCTGATTCATAGACATTTTCCGGGTTTCCGTGTATCATTTAATTTGTATTATTTTAATTTGTATTATTTTTAGGATACTTTGTAAACGTCTAGAATTTGTTTGATCCTTGTAGTTGTTTTTTATTATTTTGCCCGCGATTTTCTTACGCGCACAGCTCATTATTCCCGTTCCCGCAGGTTTTTCGGTTTCTTTTTTTACTATTAATTGATACGCACGCTACTTTGATCACTTTCTCACCTGATGGTATGCGATGATGTAGTCTAAGATGGAGCTCGCTTGCCTAGAAGTAACCTATACACTCTCGACTTAAAAACTCCCAGGTTGTAGCTATCAGGAAAAACAGACTCCGGCAGGGAACTCCTTAGTTGTACGCACAGTGAATGTGTTCCCAAAACGACAAAGCGGCATGGTGGACATCATCCCACCTACACGTTTACGCGTGTAGGTGGGATGTCCACCATGCCGCTCCGAAATACGCTCTTAATGATCCCTGCACTCTCTCTCTCTAGTTTCAGCATTCTACGACCAGTAGTTTCTTCTGTGCGTTGTCTGTCAGTCATTAAAAACAGTAGAAAACAATTGTAACAACAAGGCGCGCGTGAAACACAGCGCGCCGTCAACCCGGGCCTGGTTCAAACGGCTGGCGAGCCACCCAATGCTGATTGAACCAGGGCCGGACACGAGAGGTCGCCGCCGCCGATCGCCTTGGTGAGGACACACGGCAGTGCTCCGCCCAAGCAGGGCAGACCTCCACTGTATGCTGCACTGTGTCCTCCGGGCGATCCTCGCAGTGTAGATACCCGGGCGTACCTCCCGCCGAACCCGAAACAGGTATCTCACGAAACAAGCATGTCCGGTGAGTAGCTACCTGCATCAGGCGGAAGGTGAGGACGCCGTAGCGCCACTCTGTAACCACTCCTCAAAGACGGGACTTAATGCCGCAGTTGTGGCGTGCCCAGCGCTGGGTTGCGTACCTATCTACCTCTATTTAAGTTGTTTGAGTACCATCTTATACCACAGACATGTGAAATGTCCTTTTCGAATAAACGTTTCACAAATTACATCACTAACGAGTTATCAAAAGTTACATAAACTTGAATTTTTTGAAAGAATCGATTCATTAACTATTTTAAATTATAAATTAATATGATACAGGATGTTAGTCTCTCTAGTTTATACCTAGTTTTTTTTTTTTTGGTGTGCGGTGTTTCTACGGACAAAGATGTCAACAAAAATAAATAAAAGGATTAAAATGGACCAATACTAATCGTTAATGGCATAATCGTCGGCAGTCAAGCAATATAATGTAATATTAACAGAACACAACGAGACCTCTTTTTATACTCTGCAGCGGGTGCATAGCTGGTTTTCATTTGATTGTAGGACCAGCAGTGAACTGCACTGCACAAATACTGTTCTGTACCTAAGATAGGACGATTCAGAAGGCAGATAAAGAGGGTGCACTCAATTTTATTACGAATAACTTCAGGGGTGGGGTTCTGTTACGGAGTCACCGCGGTCTTGGAACGCAAAGGGAATTAAGAGGAACATGGATGGGTTTTAGTCAATAAGACTCTGACGCTCCCTTCCTTTCCGCCCTGAGCGGAAGAAGAGATTTGATGATTTCCTATCCATAAAAAGGAGGTTCCCGAACTCGTTCTCTTTTGTTTGGCATCGCTTCTCATCACTTCCAAGACTTGACGCAGTAGTTCACTAGGCACAGATAAGTCTTGTAGTGTTTAATTACGTGGTGGAAGCGCGGTATAGTTATCAGAGGATACCACCAAAAGTCCGACGAGAATTGGTCGTAGACGATGTGATCCTCATTTTGCATACTAAACTCTCACTCACACCAGCACTGTATAGCTATAGACGAAAAATAAATACAGCGATTCTTATTTCAAAACAGTTTTTAAATAGCTGTCGCTTTTGTGAAAAAAAAAAAACAATAGATAGACAATAGTTGGAAAACATTTGAAAATGGTAGAACGGAACTCCGGAAGTTATTTTAATGAACGAATTATAACTTAAATATTTCTAAAATGATGTCCGCATTTCCTTATATGGACGGTTATATAATCTCAGTAATGTCGTCCGCACGTAATGACATATATGACAACTTTCTATTTTCACTTCCATTATATCATTTACAACTTTTGTTCTAACCGTTTCCTCGAGTCGCCACACTGTATAAAATGGCGAGAGATGATTTTCATCGGCGCCATATTAGAACTGGCGTTGGAGCGTAAACATACAGCCTTGTAGCCAAAGAGGTTTTATTTTATAATATTTTTATTTTAAATAAGAAGTATTTCTTTGTTAGTTTTTAAGGTTCTGATCATGGTGTAATTTTTAAAATAAATGCTGTAGTATTGTTTTGTTTTTTATTTTAAAATTATCTTAATTTGTTATTTATGTACAAAATCAGATTAACAGAGACAATAACTTAATAAATAAAAATAATTCATATTTACAATTTTAGTACTTAAATCTAAAATATTGCTTGACTTGTCACAAAAAACAAGTTCTTAAATTGAACAAAATAAACGTGTTAATTTCAGAGAAAGACAAAAAAGCACCACTTATCTCTGAAACTAAAAAACTAATTTTGATTGACTTGTCACAAAAAACAAGTTCTTAAATTGAACAAAATAAACGTGTTAATTTCAGAGAAAGACAAAAAAGCACCACTTATCTCTGAAACTAAAAAACTAATTTTGATTAAAAACATCACTTTTGAGACTATCACATCGAAAACATGGAAAAATGAGTACAAAATTATCACAAATCTTTTACTAGACGTTCCCTTGTAGATGGTCATAGGAGATGTCAGCGTGGAACCCGTCGGGACCTGCTGAATACTTGACCTGCTGCAGTCTACCATCAGGGAGGAGGACATGGTAGGATCCTCGGGTGCTGTCACCAGACTTGGCTTCCTGGTGACCAAAGTCGTTGCCAGTTTCGTGGTCACGGACCCGGTAGCCGAATTCGTAGTTTGCTGCGTAGTGGATCTGGAATGGAGGATTGGGGTTAGGTATTTGTAGGGCAGTGAGTATTATATCTGCATACATATATGGGACCCACTGACACCAAAAAAAGTTATTTCTAACTCCGAGTACGTATTAAACTATTTAATCTATACTAATATTTTTTGTTTGTAAGTCTTGTTTGTATGTAGGGGGTTATCTCAGGAACTACTGGTCCGATTTATATATTTAGATAGCCCATGTATCGAGGAAGGATATAGGCTACATATCATCACGCTAATACTAAAAGGAGCCGAGCATTAGTGGAAAATGTGACGCAGACGAAGTTGCGTGGGTCAGCTAGTAACAAATATTTTAATCACAATGGCCCCGGGTTAGCAATTAAGCCTCAAGAATTTCCTAGGAATGTTGAGACAGGCTATCCGTGTTTCTGGGTAAGTATGTTTTATTGATTTTAAGTAGTTTGTAGAAGTCTGTGAACGGTCAGCGTTTTTGCAGGCCGTCATTTATATTCTGACGTTTGCAAAACATATTTTCTTACAGTTTAAATTTTTATATACCTCAAGAAGTTCGTTTTAGGAATCTTTAATTTTGTAGATATTATTCTTGGGGCTTTTAGCTCTCCAAGGGTCTTGTCGTCATAATCGTATTATAATCAATAATATCCTGGAAGGTTTTTTTTTATGATGGGTATGCTCAAGAGCATACCCACGACTCTAGTTGACTCTAGTCTTGGTCAGAGATGACGGAGACAAAATCTACAATGGAGCGAGCTTACCCAGAAGGAGCCTGTTCACTCTAACTTTGAAGAGATTAGGGTTGTAAGCGTTCGGAAACACAGATACAGAGAGAGAGTTCCACTCCTTTATGAATTGGTGGAAACCAATTCATAAAGGAGTGGAACTCTCTCTCTGTATAACAACATGGTAAGTGGCAGTGCGTCTGGATGATCACCAGACGAGATAGATCACCAGTAGAGATCATTCTGTCGGGTTAGCGAAAGTCAGTTTGAAGACACAGTCGTTCGGTTAAAACTGCTGTTGATTTTAGTTGATCTATCCAAATAACCCTACGCAGATTTATCTGGTATTCTGGTACCTTAATGGAAAAATTCGAAACGTCGGATCGATAAGTTTAAATTAGAAATATTTGTATTCGTCATGGCGTAGCTGGTACCCAAACCTTGATCACTCATCGAGGAAGGTTATGCTTATGACTATATAAATTACGCTACGACCAATAGGAGTGGAGAATTAATACGGGCCAGCTAGTTTATAGATAATGTTGTAAGCTATATACCACAAGGAACCGAATAGTTCATAGACTTGTCATAAAACAATACAGTCCTTTTATTCTCAAGAATAAATTACCAATCTAAAGGCATGAGGAAACTTTCAGAGAGTCACGATCCAAACGCCTAACATAAAATGTTGCTAGAGAAATAATACAATTTTAATCACTCATAGTAGTCATAAATCTTATGCTATTAACAGCAATAATAAACTTTATATTATAGGAAATCTGCTGAGTTGTGTTGTAAAGAAAGGTTCCGCGTTAGCTAGTCGTCGTTTATTGATAGCATCGTTCTAACAAACGTACCTACCATGAAACGATGATGACCATTAAAACATTACACTTGAGATAATATTTTAATGTTTGCATGGTGGCTGCGTTTCAGTTTTTCCGGGTCCTCCGGGACATGGCTTATCGTGTTTGCGGTTCAAACTGGGACAAAGATTGCCCAAGACAGAGTTTTGGAAGGAAAAAAGGGAGGTCCTGTTCCCAGCAATGGGACACTTGTACTGTTCTACCAGCGAATGTTATTGTCCAAAAGCCAAATACAAGGGAAGGGTCACGTGACTTAGATTTAGAAAGCGTTTGTCAATCCCATACGATAATAACGTTTTGAGTTTTTGACAATCGTCTTAGCTATGGGTTAGGTACCATTTGGTATCCTAACAAAACAAAAACTATACAACATTTGAAAGAAGTAAATAGTGCTCTTTCGATTGATATTCTTACAGCTACAAAAGTCAGTACGTTGATAATAGTCAGTTTAGGGAGTTGTTTTGGCATACTGGTACTGCATTTCCAAATGATCTCTTCCTTTTTACAATTAGAAATAATTATTGGATAAATTCAGGGCTATACATAGCATATAATTATAACGTGCAATAACGGTCATTGACCCACATACATCTATACTTATATATAATATTATAAAGCGGAAGAGTTTGTTTGTTTGTTTGGTTGAACGCGCTAATCTCAGGAACTACTGGTCCGATTTGAAAAATTCTTTCAGTGTTAGATAGCCCCTTTATCGAGGAAGGCTATATAACATCACGCTAAAACAAATAGGAGCGGAGAAGTAATGGAAAATGTGAGGTCAGCTAGTTAATAATATAATTTATATTAAGTATAAGCGAAAGGTTGTAAGTACTTTATTGAACGCTTATCTGGCGCTCACCATACTCAATTGACTGATTTGGTTATGGTGGATTTTTTAACAGAAATCATAGCTTTATTATTTCATGTTAATCACATAACACCATCTCAAAATCTTACATCACAAGATATCATGACTTGATAATTCTTTTCATCGAAAGAAAACTCTTCCGGAATATATTAAGATGTTTAATTTAACAGATTTCACAAGTCAAGTATTGTCGTGATGAAATAGAAACTATGTACGTATTAGGTACCTACTGTTCGTCTGCAGAATGACTGTGCGACCTACATTTACCTATGTATGTTACTACTTACATAACAAAATAAGATATTCATATAGCTGCCGGCCACGACCCCGCCCGCGTGAATGTCGAAAATTATACCAAGGGATCATAGTCCTGGGATAAAAAATATCCTATGTGTATTCCAGACTATAATCTACCTAAGTGCCATGAATATTCTTTCAGGCGTTCTGACGTGAAAGAGTAACAAACATCCATCCATCCATCCCAATTCTCACAACTGGGACTCATGCCTCCTCTGTGGGAGAAGGACTTGTTGTGACCATACACTAATAATTTGTCTGCAACTCTTTTCTCAATCACTTCAACTGGTGGGCATTAGCAGTCCACTGCTGGACATAGGCATCTCATAGTGCACGCCATTCAACTCGAGTTCCAGCAATTCTCATCCAGCTGGTACCAGCCAACCTGCGAAGATCGTCGCTCCAACTAGCTTCAGGGCACCTAACATGACATCACGCCTGATTCAAAGGGTTGGAATACACCCTAATCTGCTTATGCATAAGTCCCTTGTAGAGGAGCGAGGCTATTGTAAACAACCAGGGCCACCTGGTGACCTCCGGCCACCGTAGGCGCGGGCCTGTGGACGGCGAGCTATGGGTGGCTCGCCGTTTGTCCGTCTAGTGACGACAGGCCGTGACGACGGCGCGTTAGCGTTCCACTCGCGCCTCAAAGAGAGTCAGCACACCGAGGGGCCCGAAAGGGCCGACGCCTGCCGGAGTCACAGGACTATTCGAAAGAGATACCGTGGCTCCGGAACACAAAGGGCAATGAAGGAACATGGATGGGTTTTAGTCAGTAGAAGTCTGACACTAAGAGCGGGAGGAGTCATTGGATGATTTCCCATCCCTAAAAAAAAAGGCACACCAACTCCGGGCTGCTTTTGAGATATTCTAGTTAAAACAACCCAGCTATATTCTGTCCGACATGGGAATCGAACTCAAGACCAAATTTCGGTATTGGCGCTTACAATATTAATGTAACAGCGAGCGTACAAAAAAGCATGAGAATACCACTTCAAATTAATATGTAACTTACCACTAGTAAAGTTAAACAATGTTCAAGTTCTTAATGTCTAAGTATTTTTTAATTTTATGTGTAACTTCCTACTTGCATGAATGAAATTAAATGCTTCATAAAATAAACCACATTTCTTTAACTGTTATTTTTTTTTAAATAAGACTGTAGTAAAATAAACAAGAACTCTTTAACGAGACATAATTTATTTGGTATAAAATAATTTAATTTAAACTTAACTAAGTGATTTAACTTAATCTAGCGCATGCTATAATTATAAATAACTTTAAAATCTAAAACGTCTTATGTGTCTATGGCAGTATTTATGGTAACTGATATTTTTAGGCACATTAAAAACGCCTGAATCTGGAATTCGAACGACCAATTATTTTTAGGATTAATTATTTTTAAAGCTGTTTAAGGCATGAAATTCTCCTCATGTTACTAACATTTTGTTTACTAGAAGACCGATATAACGAGTGTAATTTTGTGAATTAATTTAGTTTCGACTAACATTATGAGAAAATTCTTTTGACATCTGTTCAATGGTTTATTAATTTATGTAACTTCCTAAACTTTCCTAGTTTCCTCGGTCTTCTGCTTCTACTTTGCCTATGCTTCTTAATCCTCCTAGGATACCTATGCTTCGGCTTAGTCAAAGAAGGATACTGAAACACATCCAGGTGTTGTACATTCACATGTTTGTGTCCAACTATATCTTTTAGCTGAGATTCTGTCAACATATACACAGGCTCTAAAGAGTCAATCAGACTAGAAACTTCGGGCTTTGAAGATCCTTTAAAATGGCTTTTTGGTGGACCATATTGGTGGACCGGTGTCCCATAACTGGTACTAGGAGGACCATAGTTTGTAGGTGGGCCATAATCGTCACTAGGTTCAGAATGAAAATCGTTGTAATTAGGATGTTTAAAGTTAGCATATCTGTTTGAAAAGCTATTTTGTGAGTTGAAATTTTGATTGGTATTAGGATTTCTTTGTCTAGAAAATGGGGCAGGTCGTCTGAAATTGTTTTGTGTTGGATAATCGAGGTCTGGTGGGTTAAATTCGTCATCTGGATCGTAATCACCATCGTAGGAGTAGTCTTTGTTGTTGTTTTCATCGTCATAATAATCATAGTCTTTCGCTACTCCTGCTGGATGGTTATCATCGAAGGTTCGAAAACGTTGCCATGCCATTGGGTCTGGCAACGTATCATTCCTATCTGTTGCGTTAAGAACTATTCTATTATTTAAATTACCTAAAGTTCTATCAGTAATGTTAGACTGGTTTACATTTATATCAAGTACATCACCTTCTGTTCTGTTATTTGGATTTAATTCAGTGTTATTTTTAACTAAAGGTGGTGTCTGTATTTGCACAGCTAATGGTTCGTTCTCCAGAATAAACAATTCTGAATCTAACTGTCTTTTCATTCTACGTTTTTTAATACTTACATCGTCGTCTCCGTATGCTGATACTCCTGTTCCATCATGAGATAAATGCTGAACTCCAGAATTCTGAGACTGGAGATATTTTACAGTTTCGGTGCTAGGTTCTTTAATGAAGAAATTTGAAGGTATGTCGTACGTCAATGCTGCATAACTTGGTTTAGGAAACTCGACACTTTTTCCGTCCTTATTCCCGCTAATAGTCTGTTCTACTTCTATTTTGTAGTAATTACTCTTCTTCGTAGTTGGATCTTCAAAAACATGAGGCATGGCTGTTGGTGTCTGCTGTAGTGGATAAGGTTTAATTGGAGTAGCTTTCTCCTCTTCAACATCATCAACCTCTTCTGTAATTGGTTTATGGTCGTTGTAATTTACATATTCATGAGCATAAGGTCCATTGTAGGTGTTTTGTACATTATATTTGATGTTGTTATCAGCTGCTGTACTAGGATTATTCAAGTAAAAGAATAAATCTATTGGTTGTTCAAGTGCATCTTTACCGTATTCCTTATTCATTTGCGTCATTGTGTTCAATTCTGTTATTTGTTCTTGTGGAGATTTTTGTAATAGAGTATTTAAGGCGTGTATATCATCTGCTGACTGGTATGATTGCATTTGGCTGTACAATTTCGGGTATATGTATTGAGTTTTGCTTGGAGATATTTCTGTATATAAACTAGCGTGTTCCCTCTCCAAGTTATTCAATCCAATGTTCCCATTAGGCTTGATGGTCACTCCTTGATCATAAGTAGTTCCTGGTGAAGTATTAATCTTATTTTTATTCTTGTTCTGAACTTGATAGTATACTGAACCGAACGATCTGTGATTTCTATTCTTATCTACAGCATCGGCTCTTGTTATCTTAACTGGATCAAGATGTGGTCTACTTCTTAAATTCGTCCTTTCTTGTCTAGCTCTAGGCTTCTTTTCTTTTTGAGTAGCTTGTTGCATTTGTTCGAGCGCGAGTTGATGGTTTTCTTGTGATTCGTGATATGCTTTCATATAGCTGTCGATTTGTTGAGGAGCTTTATTCCATCTTTGGATTTGTGCTCTGTGTTGTCTCACTCTTTCTGCGTTAAACATGGCTTGTTGATGTTGAGCGTGGATTTTCGCATTTTGTTGAGAGTTCCCTGCTAGAGGGTTTCCGTAACTCAGAGGTCTCTTGTCGTCTACCCTTGCTTGTTCGTTGATGACCTCGTGGACTGATGGGGCACTGCTTTTAGCAGTTCTTGTGGTGGATATGTGAAGTATTAGTAGTATAATCGCTGCTTTCATTTGGCCCCGCATCTTGTCTGTAACAGAAAATAGGTTTATGTTATTATTAGGTTTAAAATTGCCCTGTTATTTTTGGTATAGTGGAACTTATATTCTGCCATTGCTAGCAGGTATGTCGTCTTTAATGCAATTTAGACTAAACAATGAAACTAAACTGAAATAGCAATTGATTAATTAATGAATCAGCATTATTGACAATGTCCAAGGTTAAGACAAGGCAAGGTAATGCAAAACTTTCGGTTCAGGTTTTAATTTGAATTCCTAGGTCAAGTTCAGGTTCCAGAGACCTGATTATTAGAATTTGTTAATTAAACAGTTTAATGTTGATATTACGCTACTACAGGAATGAAGAAGATAAAACAAATATGTATGGATAGCCAAACAAAAAGGAGTGAATGCTATCTTAGTATGTATAAAGGTGTAGAAGGAATAATTGAAGAAACTATTAGAATAATGATGACAATGATACATGATAAACAATTATGAATATATATCTGAAAGAATTAACGAAAGAAAACAATAACAAATACCGTTTTAAAAAACCTGATTCACAACATCTCCGCCTAAACTTCGAAAAAGCACTGGCATTCAAATAATATTTGTTTATACTTTTATATAATTCTAGTGACATCGGTAGGCCAAGAATCAGACACTAGACCTCTCTGAATACCATGATATTTTACGACTTATTTGAATATGTATTATATAACATAATTTATATCTTTTTTTGCTCCGGTTTCCTTACATTTTAATGTACGCGTTGATAAATATTTATAAATGGCCAGTAAATTATTGCTGATTTAAATCCGGTCGTAATTATTTGCAGGAAATTATGCGTTTGGCGCTTGTTAGAAAGAGGGATTTAGGTTAAACTTAGAGTAATTTCAGTTTTTAGGGTTCCGTAGCCAAATGGCAAAAACGGAACCCTTATAGTTTCGTCATGTCTGTCTGTCTGTCTGTACGTCCGTCCGTATGTCACAGCCACTTTTCTCCGAAACTATAAGAGCTATGCTGTTGAAACTTGGTAAGTAGATGTATTTTGTGAACCGCATTAAGATTTTCAAACAAAAATAGAAAAAAAATCAATAAATTTTGGGGGTCCCCATACTTAGAACTGAAACTAAAAAAAAAATTTTGTCTGACCCATACGTGTGGGGTATCTATGGTCAATTGGCAGAATGTGATGATAACTACCACTAACTAATCATAAGACCGTTATGTACCATATACAGACAAATAAATGACTATGATTATGGTTAACACTCTTATTGTTTTGGTTTTTGTTACAGAAAGTCGTGAGGAGCTCTTAGCTAAATTATAACAGCCGCACAGGTTGATCTCAAAGGTTAAGCAACGCTTGCAAATCTGACACCTGTCTTACCAAGGAGTACCTTGTTACCCAGTTAACGGGTTGAGGAGCCGCTCCACGTAAAATACTGGTATTCAGCTGAATCCGGTTTGACTGGAAGCCGACCCCAATATAGTTGGGAAAAGGCTAGCTCCGTAACGACTGCCAAAGATCTACAAATGCCAGCCGAGACCAACGGCTTAACGTGCTTTCCGAGGCACGGAGGAAACTCGATATGTTAAGCTGGTTACCCATCCACAGACCAACCTCGGCAAGCGTTGCTTAACCTTGGAGATCGACCTGTGCGGCTGTTATGATTTAGCCACGAGCTCCGGGTTCGGCTAGAATCTTACCCTAATATAGTTAGGAAAACACTAAGCAGATTAATTAACAAAATTATGTAGTAGTTCAATATAACATTAGTTTTATGTAAGACCCTCATCACTTAGCGTCCTTGTTTGGTCATTAGGTGATAAGGTCAATAGACTTTTTAATGAAATTCATTCTAACATATAACTGAGCCTTAAATTAACATTTTAAGCCGCTAAAATATTTAAATGAATAATATAATTAATTAATAATATGTTTAAATTATTCAGCTCATTAGGCAAAAAAAATGGCTATCGATTTCATTGGTGCCCCAGATACCAAGTGCTTTTTATTTGATTGGCCAATCAGGACCTTCTACTCTCCTACTGGTTTTAGATACTTTTTGCATTGTCTTTTTAACCGACTTTCCAAAAATGGTTATCAATCCGGATGTATGTTTTTTTTTATGTTTTTTACCTCAATACTCCGACAATTATGAACCTAATATGAAAAATTCTTGTTTTATCTGAGAGGATATACTTGCAGATTGGTCCCATTTAAATTTTATCAATATCGGTTACGAACTTTGGATTTTAAATGGAAATAGCTGGAATTCGTCTACTTGGATGATTGTTTTATGTCATCCAAGTCATCGAAATTGCGTATTTTGCTTTTCTGCGATTTTGCAGTGGTGTTGTTAGGTGTGGGGTGCCACTAAAAAGTGAAAAATAAAAAACTTTTTACAAAAAAATACAACCGACTGCCAAAAAAACACTACAAAGTAAAAAATAACTTTAATTTTGGAAGACGGTGTTTTTGTTAGTTTCTTTGTATTTTGACACCGACTTCCGAAATTAAAGTTATTTTTTTTATATATCCTATCCTTTTCAGGCCATGCGCAGTCTAGTTACCAAACTTACTGACCAGGAAGTCTTCGATTGTGTGATTAGACGACTAGTCTATGACGTTCCCACTGCTGGGACACAGGACTAAACTCTGAGAGAGGCAATTGGCTCTAATCCATCGCGCCTCATATACTTTTACAACGCGGTGCCAGTGCGATTTGTTGGATGTCATCTTGAATTTTTGGCTTTAGTAAATGGTTCGCTGTGTTTAGAACACGGGTTCCTGTCAATACTTTCTTTCAGAATTTTGGGAGTAGTATGAATAATACGCCAAGAAAATGCATATTTGCTTAAGTTCGGACCCATGACTATTAGTGGTCCCCCGTTCTAAGGCTCTAGACAATGTGGCACTGTACAGATGGACGGATAGTGGGTTAGTTTTGTGGGTATAGGCTATTTCTGGGTAAGCTCGCAGAGCTAAGAGGCTCATCGGCGAAAAACTAGTGGTCATGCCAAGCTACACAGCTTGGCTCATTGCCGCAAGGTTGCCTGTTTGTCGGTCGTCTACAGATTATACTTCGGTGAGTGTGCCCAAGAACTCCACGACCTCATCCCAGACTTGGTCTCTGTCATCTCTGACCAAGGCTAGCGTCAAGAGCAAACCCATCTCCTGCCGGAGTCGCGGGACTATTCGAAAGAGATACCGTGGCTCCGGAACACAAAGGGCAATGAAGGAACATGGATGGGTTTTAGTCAGTAAAAATCTGACACTCCCTCTCGCTCCGCCCAGAGCGGGAGGAGTCATTGGATGATTTCCCATCCCTAAAAAAAAGAAGAGCAAACCCATCTCAAATAAATAAATAAAAAAAATGTTTCGAGTGGGGAAGCCTGAAAGTCCAAAATGTTTGAGATTGGCATGCGGTAGGTACCGAAAGTTCACATGGTGAATCCCTTCACTTTGGCTTTTCGACAATCGTCAACGCTGTTCAAGTTTTTCTGACTACTGTGGGATCTCAGTTAAATTGTTTCTCCAGGAGTCGTGCTCTCATTGACTCAGCGTTTTTCTGGTGGTCGCCACTGTTGATTCTGGCTTTCAGGAATCGCAGTGGTTGGGAATAGTGTGGCGGCTTGTGAAATTCGCTATCGCTGATAGAAACTTTGTCCAAATACTCTAGCCGTGGTAGACAGATGATGTATTTCTGTTGCCACTTTAACAACAGATACTAAAAAAACAGAATATTTTTTTTTTAAGTGGGACTCTCATACAACAGACATGATTTTTCTGCCGTTTCAATAGATAATGGTACGGAACCCTTCGTGCGCGAGTCCGAATAGCGATTGGCAGGTTTTTAGGGTTCCGTAACAAAATGGCAAAAACGGAACCCTTATAGGTTCGTCATGTCTGTCCGTCCGTCCGTATGTCACAGCCATTTTTCTCCGAAACTATAAGAACTACGCTGTTGAAATTTGGTAAGTAGATGTATTTTGTAAACCGCATAAAGATTTTCACATAAAAATAGAAAAAATGTGTTTTTTATTTTTTATTAGGATTTGAAATCATCAAATGACTCCTCCCGCTCTGGGTAAAGCAGGAGGGAGTGTCAGACTCCTACTGACTAAAACCCATCCGTGTTCCTTCTAATGCCCTTTGCGTTCCAGGGCCGCGAACAAATTCCGCAACCCCCCCCCTTTACTTCTAAAATAAGAGAATGATAAAACTAAAAACAATATATGATGTACATTACCATGTAAACTACCAGTGAAAATTGGTTTGAACGAGATCTAGTTAGTAGTTTTTTTTTAATACGTCAAATCGTAAATCGCAACTTCTGCTTACGGAACCCTCAGTGCGCGAGCCCGACTCGCACTTGGCCGGTTTTTGTCATTTTGGCAATCAACTTCGTCACGCTGATGTTAACAGAGTGTCACATAAGTCTGAAGCCTCAGGGCCTCTTGGTCTCATAGTATGGGTTTATTCCTCTATAACTCGTGCCATCGTAAGCTTACTTTCGCAAACTCCTTCCGTAATAAGTAAGGCTAATTTGAACTTTTTTAGTGATTAAATATGTTAATATATTAAAATTAATTGTGCGTATAATAGTCGGTGTTACGTAAAAACGATTAAAAGAAAATAAATAAATAATTAAATACATACTTATTTAATATATTCTGAGGTTAAGTTGTAACTCAATTTCTTAGTTCTGTACAGTCGGAGAGAGAAGTGTTGCTGTTGGAATTTTATGATGTGCTTTGTTTACATTAAGCGATATGCAGGTACACGCACGTATGCATGTTACTGCATATCGCTTAGAGTAGCCAGTAATAAGTTTTCGAAAGTACTTTATAAAATGGGTTGGTGGTCCAATAGGGTAGTGTCCATCATCCACAAATTGCAAAACTATTTAGTCCGTCATTTAGAGTATTGAAAAATAATGAACACGTATTTTTTGATTTTGTCAATTAATGAATATTGAACAATATAAAACGCCTCAAAACTCGGGAGTGGGGGCTGGTGACGTCACTAACCGCTAAAAATTATGCCACGGCGTGACATATTGAATTTTAAAATTGTCGTAACTTCGTCAATTTTGGTTCCCGTAACAAAAGAAAAAATAGGGGTCAAATATTTTTTGATAATCTAACTGACGGACTAATTAGATTTTTTTCAGTAAACAAGCCTATTCAACTTGCAGCCCAATAATCCATGCGTTTCTTTAAATCAATAACAGTCTAAATACAGCATAATTATGTACATACTCAAAATAATTTTGTTTATTTATTTGAGTGGCCGCTTAAGTTTTTTGTAAATTAATTAGGTATTATTTAAGCAAATTCTGGGGTTTGTTTTAACTAAAATAGGGAATGTCATCAGTACATATTATAAAACAAAGTCCTCCACCGCGTCTGTCTGTCTGTCGGTTCGCGATAAACTCAAAAACTACTGCACCGATTTTCATGCTGTTTTCACCAAAAGATAGAGTGGTTCTCGAGAAAGATTTTATAAAATTTGTCAAGCGAGCGAAGCCGTGGGCATCAGCTAGTAAACTATATTAGAATAGTAGTTGGTAAAACATTTTATCAGGACGGAATTAATTACGTTGCCTTGATTAAATATAAATCTCCATTACCTACGTTACCGAATACTTCCTAGGATTTGATATCCTTATGACACAGTAACGTATAATGTTATAAAACCGAACTGACATATCAGAAAATCAAAATCAAGACTTATTTGTAAAGCTTTTGTCCACAACTGTACCTGCGTAAGCGCAATGACCATGGTTTATGGCTCCATACTTTCACTGACCGTGCATACATACATACTTATGTATACAATAAACCGGTTCGCTTGTCCGTTCGTCCGTAATAGAAACATACGGATGGGAAGTAGGAGCGGGCACGTCCTGGGAGAGTGATTTGTTTGAAAGTCTAGGTCTGGTTTGATTTCCTTTACGAAGTTTGTAGTACCCTGGTAGTTTAAGTTATATATTTAACGCGTCAGCATCCGCTAACAAATGAACAATACTAAGAAAATGCGATTTGGCAGTCCTTGAGAGGTTTTAAAATCAAACTTATTTTTATGTATCAGTAAGGTGATCAGGGATGTCTCACATATACATAATTTGATGATTAAAAGCGTGTAACTTCACGTCTTTCTCTTTAAAAATATCGACTGGAAGGGCATTTATGTTTTGTATGGTGACTGGCAAGTCAATCTAGGAGCCATCTATATGCTTCTATCAGGCTTCTTTTCTGTGTTCGGCTTAGCCGGAGTTGGAGGGTTAACCTTAGTCAATATTTTTATACAGGCACCGTTTTACCTTGTGTAAACATATTTAAAAGTAGGCAATAACGACGCAAAGAACAAAAAAAGGAATTCGTACATTATATTTTCAACAACATCACAATGATCAGCGAGTCAAAAATAACAGTATCAATAAAAAACCTTACACAGCCAATTAAAACGAAAGTTAAAACATAAAGCAACCTATAAACACCTTATCATGAAAATCCGCATTTTATTAAAAACCGCATAAAGATCCTCATAAAATCTCAAATGAAAGTGCAGACGTGCCCGCACATATACTGGCTTCCCGTGTATTTTCATCAACGCCTGGCGTCCGGTGTACAATCTATTAATTATAGAACGTTATTTAAAAGTGTTAATATTACAAACGCAGTCATAATACGTTTATCATGATAAATTTTGTCGGTATCATGTCGACACTCGTAGAATTATGATCAATTAGATTAGTCTAGTTATGATTAGATCTAGTTCATCGTGTTGTGCCGGCGCTGCCGCTGTGGCTGCGGAAAACCTCAAGCGGCGTAAATATAGTAGCCTTATTGGTAACTATATTTTCGAGCCGTTTGGGGTTGAAACCCTAGGGCCCTGGGGCCCTTGTGCTCACAGCCTTTTCAAAGAAATTTTGAAACGGCTGGTGGACACTTCCCGTGACCCAAGAGCTGGCTCTTACTCTGGGCAGAGACTAAGCATTTCTATTCAACGTGGCAATGCCGCCAGTCTCTTGGGTACATTACCAGCTGACAGCGTGGAGGACGAATTTTTTTATGCTATACTTTAGTCTTTTGTTAGTTCAGTATATTTGTTAATTAATAAATCAACGTGTTTTGTCATATTAGATTAGAAATTATGATTCAAGTTAAGAGTTTTAGTAAAGTTGAGCTTCTTTGTATTATTGGGCATTTTATCATGTGGCGTAAATCGATTGATTTTTTTGCAGTAAAGATGGCTTGTAGGCTGCTAACTTGAATTAAAGGAATAATAAGAACAACTTTACACAAATAACCCAACTTGTATTCGAACCTACACAAAGACCAAACACATAAAATCTCAAATGAAAGTGCAGACGTGCCCGCACATACTGGCTTCCCGTATATTTTCATTAACGCCTGGCGTCCGGTGTACAATCTATTATAGAACGTTATTCAAAAGTGTTAATATTACAAGCGCAGTCATAATACTTTATCATAGTAAATCGTGTCGGTTCCATGTCGACACTCATATAATTGTGATCAATTAGATACGTAATTATGATTTATATTAGGAGCTTTAGTTAGTTGAGCTTTTTTCTTCTTTGGTACTTAACGTGTGACGTTGATCGATCTTGAAGATTGATAGGTCTTTAACTGATTTCAATAACATATAATACCTAGTTGATATAACTTTCTTGTATCTATGCCAGTGAAAGCTAGTCAGTCATATTAGGTCATTTCTTGGGCTAGAGGAGTATTTTTAACTATTATTTTTAACCGACTTCCAAAAAAGGAGGGCATTCTCAATTCGGCTTTTTTTGTTATTTTTTATGTATGTTATCCAATTACTCCGACGTTTCTGATCCGATTTGTGTGATTCTTTTTTATTTCGATACTTGCCATTTTCTCTTTCAAAAATTTGATTTAGTTTGGATCACTAGTTTTTATTTTATAAGCATTTTGCTTATTTCAATTTCTGCGTAAACGAAGACGTCGCGCGTCGTCCAAATATCATCACTTAAAAGTGAAAAATAAAAAACTTTTTTACAAAAGGATGTAACCGACTACCAAACCCTACACAGTATAAAATAACCTTAATGTCGCAAGTCGGTTTAAAAAAAAATTAGTTGTCTGTAAAGTCGGTTTACGGACGATAGTCACTTTATAACGTTACAATGAGCGTAACTAGACAATGATTCATCCGTTTTCACGCGTACAGGTTCATCGATTTATATTAGACCTTGTCACGTCAAAAACAAAGATATTTAATAAATTAAAAAACAGCGACTTCCAAATTTAAGGTTACAATTCGACATAACACCCTATATTCCTTTACACGTTACAACCCGTTAGGCTTCAAGACAGCTGTTGCCGCTGCTTCAACTTTCTATCAGCACCTTTCTACCGAATACATTCAACCCTAATCTCTTCAAAGTAGAGTGAACAGCCTTCTGTTGGGTAAGCTCACTCCATCACCTCTGACATAGACTAGAGCCAAGTGCATACAAATCACAAGTAAAAACAAATTATGAAGTTGTATTAGTGTTACCTTCTTCATTGGACGTGTTCTTTTACAAGAAAATCCTTATTAATAAAATTCTTTCGTTACTGAGTGAGTGAGTGACTGGCAGACAACGCACAATCGAAGCTACTACAGTTTACGCCAGATAAACGTGGAATAAAGTACATTGATCTTTCCCTAATATCTCTTCGTAGATACTAGAACAATAAATTAAGAACTGTTTTTAACCGACTTCCCAAAAAGGAGGAGGTTATCAATTCGTTTTTTTTTTGTTTTTTTTTTTTTATGTTTGTTACCTCATAACTACGACAATTATGAACCGATTATAAAAATTTTTGTTTTATCTGAAAAGATATACTTGCAGATTGGTCCCATTTAGATCATATCAAAATCGGTTACGAACTTTGGATTTTAATTCGAAATAGCTGGAATTTGACTATTTAGATGATTCTTTGATAATCGAAATTGCGTATTTTGCTTTTCTGCGATTTTGTAGTGGTGTTGTTAGGTGTGGGGCACCACTAAAAAGTGAAAAATAAAAAACTTTTTACAAAAAAAAAAATACAACCGACTTCTAAAAAAAAAACACTACCAAAGTAAAAAATAACTTTTATTTCGGAAGTCGGTGTCAAAATACGAAGAAAGTAACAAAAACACTAGAGAACGTAAAGGATCACGATAGAAGTCGATTCAGGACAGCTTTATGTCATTATTTCTGATTTTGATCTTAAGAAAGTCAATAAATGTATGTGGGTCAATGTACTTTATTCCACGTTTATCTGGCGTAAACTATAGTCCTAATTTATAAAATTCATTGTTACTAAGTGAGCTGAACTGACAGACAGAAAACGTACAGCCGAAACTACTGGTCGTAGAGACTGGGCATGTAGCTTTGTTGGGGAGCGAGCGGGTTAAGATTTCCCGTAATTCCTACGGGAACGGGATATGCTTGTGCGAAATTGCGGGCAAAAGCTAGTCTATACTAATATTATAATCTATACTATAATAATCTATATATACTAACAACAACAACAACGGTAACATTTGTTTGTACGTTTGTATGTAGGGGGTAATCTCAGGAACTACTGGTCTGATTTGAAAAATTCTTTCAGTGTTAGATAGCCCATTTATCGAGGAAGGCTATAGGCTACATATCATCACGCTAAGACTAAAAGATGCGAGCATTAATAGAAAATGTGACGCAGACGAAGTTGCGTGGGTCAGCTAGTCTGCTATAAAAGTACCTTATAAACAAACACTAATTAGTTTAAGTAACATCCTGATTGCTTTAATTATGCATAACTTAATGAATTACCATATTTAATGAAGACATGTCAAGCGCCATTGCGAAAACCGTCTCTTACTGCAAAGTTACTATTAAGTAATCATTTAACTTATTCAATTAACACTCATTTGGGTCCGATATGTATCTGATCTCGTTAATATGAAATGTTATTGAAAGATATATTTTTTTATGGAATGATTAAATTAATGTATCGTTAGTTTTTTAAAGGGTTTGGCAATTTTGATGTCTGGTTCTTACCTAAAAACATTCTTAATACGTGCCAAAGCAGTAGCATTGGTAATTAGCATTTTGAGCATAACGTACCACCCACGTCTTCTCTGCCGATGCAGGGTTAATTTTTAAAGTGTGCCTTCATGGCCAAATCTGGAACTATGAGGAATTTCGAAAAACACTGAAACGAGTTTCGAGCCCGATATTGATGAAAAGTAATACTGCATCATTGGATTTTTGACAAATCATTGTTCCTACCCAGGATAGAACCGGTTGATTTAGAAGAAAAAAAAAACAATTTGTATTATTACACCATCCGAAAGGGTAGCTAATAAGGATCAAATTCTGGTAAGTAATAACACAGGGCAAACTAAAGGAAAGAGCTCCTGTATGACCTCTCAGTAACTGGGTAACACGGTCCTTCTTCGCAAGACGACTCGAAGTCTGAGCTGTCAAAGTCAGGAAATCAAACTTTCCTGACTTTGACAGCTGGGACCAACGGCTTTATGTGCTTTCCGCGCCAGGGAGAAATCTCGGTAGGTATATGTAGTTGGTTTCCCATCCATAGACCAAGCTTGGCAAGCGTTGCTTATCCTTGAGGAACGATTTGCGCGGCTGGTATTATTTAGCCACGAGCGCCTACAGTTCCTTACTAGTGTTAAGGAAATAATCGACTAAGAAGCCAATGGAATAATAGGTATACGGTAGTTATCTTACAACGGCAGCATTATTTATTTTTATATTTCAGTATCTTATTTAGTTACTTAGAAAAAATATTTAAATTAACGGTGGGTAGCAAGGCCAAAATTCTTTACTGAGTCATCATTGCTTATATCCGAATTGATTTTGGGTCGGAGAAACATATCGTTTTTAGGGTTCCGTAGCCAAATGGCAAGAAACGGAACCCTTATGGATTCGGCATGTCTGTCTGTCTCACGGAACAGTTTTTCTGTTCGTGCATGTCTGTCCGTCAGTATGTCACAGCCACTTTTTTCCAAAACTATAAGAACTACATATATGCTGTTGAAACTTGGTAAGTAGATGTATTCTGTAAACCGCATTAAGATTTTCACACAAAAATAGAAAAAAAAACAATAAATTTTGGGGGTCTTACTTAGAACTGAAACTCAATTTTGTTTTTTTCATCAAACCCATACATTTGGGGTATCTATATTATGTCTTCAAAAATGACATTGAGGTTTCTAATATATTTTTTTTCTAAATTGAATAGTCGTGAGAGACACTTCCAAAGTGGTAAAATGTCCCCCCCCTGTAACTTCTAAAATAAGAGAATGATAAAACTAAAAAATATATATGATGTACATTAAAACTTCCACCGAAAATTGGTTTGAACGAGATCTAGTAAGTAGTATTTTTTTAATAGGTACGTCATAAATCGTAAACCGCAACTTTTGCTTATAATATATACCTACAGGTTTGTACGGAACCCTCGGTCTGCGAGTCCGACTCGCACTTGGCCTTTTTTGGTTGGTGGGCCTTGGTTTTTTTCTATACTTCTTAATTGAAACTATATCATCGCTATAAAATCGCGTGTAGACCAATCTCTTAATCGTCTTGTCAGTACAGTTACCACAAAAACTATAATTGAAAGTAACGTCGTGGGAAATACGAGCTCATCGCGATTGTACCCTTTCTTCTGGCGATCGTTACAAAATATTGTGTTTTGAAACTTTGAACTTTTCTACGCGACTGTATCGAGATTTCGCGCGAGTTCGTTGACGCGTGATGTAAGTGGTGACGTCATGAAGAAAGCAGTGTGTTCGAAATAAAACTGATCTTCTGTATCGGTTATTAGGTGCATCACTATCGCTACATCTACACTATCATTATTAAGAGGACAGATTTGTATGTTTGTAACGAATCAACTCAAAAACTACTGGACCGATTTCAAAAAATCTTTCAAGCCCACCACACATTCCCGACCGCTGTACTCGTAGCTCCTGAAAGCCAGAATCAAATCAATCAGTGGCGGCCACCAGAAAAACGCCCAGCTAATGAAGCCCGACGAGTCTCGGAGAAACGATTCAACTGTCTTGGATCCCGCAACGAAATGAATCAGAAGAGTACAGTTGAGGAGTAGGAAAAAATAAATAAAATTTCCACTTCCCCGTTATCAAGCAGGAGATAGATTAGAGCTAGACCAATAGGCACCAAGGGACATTCAAACTGGGTTAAGTCCAGTTGCCAAGCACCACGGATTATGTTTTCTTCGTCTATTTTTTCTGTAACTTATATGGCGTACATAATAAAGAGTATTCTATTCTATTCTATTCTATTCTGAAACTAATGAGTCCAAAATTATGAGCTACTTTTGATTCCAGTAATAGGTATAGCAAAATCGCCTGAACGCACGGAAATTTGTTCTGGTGCCACCATTAGATTGCTACAGTTCTAACCAAATATCTTGGCCGCCCTGAAGTTAGTTTTTCCGATGCGCAAGCCTCGCGCGGTGCTGTTTTTGTATGAGATTTATTACTGCGCCCCTGTTGTAGTTAACTTCAGAGCGGTCACAAAGTTTGGCGAGGGCTGTACATTATCCTTGCGTAACATAGGCTTTATTTATTACTTAAAAACAAAATAGGGATCCCTACAACAATTACAATGCTAAACCCGCGAGAAAGAAGTCGCGGTCGATGCGCTGGTACTCTATAACAAAATCCTCTACTGCGTCTGTGTTTCTGTGTGTAAGTATGCGGTAAACTCAAAGATCCCTGAACAGATTTACATATAGTTTTCACTAACGGACGAAGTGATTAATGGGTTAGGTTTAGATGTATGAATGATTCAGTGTTTGTAGAAATTGGCTGTAGTATAAGAATGATGCTGATTGGAAGCCTAATACGCTCTAAAACCCGTGCGAAGCCGGGGCGGGTTGTTAGCTAATTATGTTATGTCATTGTCAACATGCCATGAACTGACCAACTCTCAGTAACGGAAGAATTTTATACCTACTAGTCTATTCTGTAAATAACCATTTCGATATCGACTTCACCTGAGTGACTAAGCTTACAAAGTGAACTTTATTTCACACAACATAAGGTCTTATATTTATACGAATTTGAAACTCACCTCGGATTCCGCTGTCGAGACACGAAAATGTTGTTACAGAATAGCACTGCTATACTAGCTGACCCGCGCAACTTCGTCTGCCGTCTATTTGTCTTAGCGTGATGATAAATAGCCTAGGCTATAACCTTCCTCGATAAATGGGCTATCTAACACTGAAAGAATTTTTCAAATCGGACCAGTAGTTCCTGAAATTAGCGCATTCAACCAAACAAACTCTTCTGCTTTATAATATTAGTATAGTTTCCTGGAACATACTCCCGTGATATATGTATAGTTTATGTGTTATTCTTGACTATAATGAGGGTTTTCAGGAAAATTTACTCCACCAGCAGGCGCAACATAGGCGAGAGGTCATCTTCATTGAATTTGACATTAACAACATTGAAATTGACATAGACAAATGTCAGAAAATAAGTTATTCGATAGTTTGTTTGGGTCTGACGCCTCACTGCTGCCACCTGATGCTTGACAGTACAGAAAACCCTCATTAAGGCGAGGTTGCAGTACTGTGTGTTTTGACGAACAACAGCGACTGTCCGGCGAGCGAAATAATGCCTAAATTTTGATTGTTTTTTCTTCTTGGCGAAAACTGATAAAGAAATAATACAATATGGTTTCAACATTTACTTCAAAATAAAAAGCTCTATCTATTGATATAACTTTTATATATATTATTCGTGATAAAATCTCTTAGCAATACACGTTTAAAATTGTAATTTAGTGTCATGTTTGATAAAAAAAAGTATCGAGCCAATCATTTTAAATCGCGTTTCTATCTTTACGATTTACTTGAGGGTATGTTCAATTTTTATGTAATGATTTTTATTTATTAAAAAACTCATAATTAATTAGATTTTCAGACGTTCAAAAATCTTAAAAAGTACTGCAACCCCGCCTTAACCTATGTGCCAAATTTCATGAAGAACCTTTCAGGCGTTCTGACGCAAAGGAGTAAAAACATCCATCCATTCATCCAGGTTCATTGGTAGGAAGCAGGATAGGAAGTAGAATATTATTGGATGATTGATTATTTCAAGTCCTACAAATTATAGTTCCACAATTTTGACACCCGGACCTCAGTTAAATTACTCTTCAGCCATAACTCATGCCATTCAAAACACCTACGCAGTTTACCTGGCAGCTAAGCCTATTTGTCTAGACCTTTGGAGTTAGACATCTCAGCCTCAAACACGATTCGCCATGGCGGCAATTATTCATGATCGTGGCTTACATTCACTTCGTAAAGGACAATGATTAACTATGCAGATTATAGGATACTTCGTTATAGAGGTCTTCATGGCAATTTATGAGGCTTCGTATTGCAAGATTGAATTGCATTTTATTTTTATTATACTTTATCTTCATCTTAAAGGATGAGAAATCATCAAATGACTCCTCCCGCTCTGGGCGGAGCAGAAGGGAGTGACTCTTACTAACTAAACGCATCCGTGTTCCTCCTAATCAACCCTGAACCTTAATCTCGCCTATATGCACAAAAAACATATTGTATATTATATCAATGTGGATTCCATTCCATTCTGTAGTTCAAAATTCAAAAGTCATTTATTCAAATTAGGCTGAGAGCCAGCACTTTTTGAACGTCAAGTTCTACAAAAGACAGTCCCACAAAACGCCCGCCCGTCACCACTTCCTAGTGTTTGAATGGAGTGAATATCTTGCCGTGGTAGGCAATACTGGTATTTAGTTGAATCGGGTTTGACTGGAAGCCGACTCCAATATAGTAGGGAAAAGGCTAGGCACAACATGATGATAACCTTAAGAGGAAACGCGGGCGTAGAGTCTTTGTATGTAAAAATCATAATTCGAGGTTTGGGTCTCGCCTGTTTCTTACTCCAATATTGGACCAATCTTTTTTTTTACTTTTGATAGGCACGCGTTTCAGCACTACCTCACCAGATGTTAAGCGATGATGTGGTCTAAGGTGGAGCACGCTTGCCTAGAAGTAACCTATTCACTCTTGACTTAAAGACTCCCAGGTTGTAGCTACCAGGAAACACAGACTCCGGCAGAGAATTCCACTCCTTAGCTGCACGCACAATACCTATTCTTCTTATAAATAGGTGCTACGCTATACGCCTTTGCTGTACGCAGTTACGCACTATGAATGTGTTCTCAAAAATGTTTCTGCGTCAAAATCTTGTAGGTATTTCATAGAATAGAATAGAATAAAATTTATAAACATAAACTGAATAAGAAGGATATATGTACCGTGTGTTCTGTTTCTGGTACGGAACCCTTTCTGTGCGAGTCTGACTCGCACTTTGCCGGTTTTTTAGTTATACCTACCATTATTTAACACTATTAAAACCAATTTCTGCAAGTTGTAACCACAGCAATATGTAAGTACCTAACCATAAACTACAAACAGTTCTTCCTTCTATATCTTGTCTATTGTCAGTTGTATTACGCTTGTCTATGACTAAGCATTATTTATCTTTGTCGTATTGTTGGATAAAAACTGTGTTAGTTCCGGATTGTGAGTCGACGCTTTTAAATTAGGTGTCTTGAATACCTATCTTTAGAGTTATTTTTTTGTTTACTTTATAATTGAATATAGGTAATAGAAATGTAGTTGGTATCACAGCACAGTGATGAGGCAGTTTTGGAAAGTCGATAGCCAATTTAGTGTCTTTGATACTAAGACGAATTTATTTGTAGGTGTTGAAAGAAGGCTTTCATAAATAGTTTCTAAATACAGTGATATAGATTTTTCCGTTAACATACCTATATGGAAGCAATAGAAGAAATTATTGATTCTAGAGGAGTAGTCTCTTATTATTTGTTATTATAGCGGCAATAGACACACTCTAAAAAATGTCAACAGTCTACCTATTATACGGTTCATGAGATGTATCTCACGCCCGTTGAAAGACAGACAGACGGATGGATTGCCGGCAGGCGCACTCTTAGTAACAGGGTTCTCTCGGGTTATGGAACCCTAACAATACCACCCATAATAGGCTTGTCAACTGAATAAATCTAATGAGTCCGTTAGTTAGATTATCAAAATATATTTGGCCTGTATTTTTTCTTTTGATAGGTAAACCAAAATTGACAAAAATGCGACGCTTTTAAAATTCTCAATACGTCACGCGTTCTGACATCACGAGCAAACCAATGCATCAAACCTCAGGAGTCGGCTCCTGTCGTTTGGTGCATTTAACCTTTGTCAATATTCATTGATTTACAAAAACAAAAAATACGTGTCCATTATTTTTCAATACTCTAACTGAACGGGCTAAATAGATTTGCAATTTATTGATGGTGGAAACTAGCCTATTCAGATATTCTTTACCATCCACAACTTACAATTAAATTACTTTTCCCCTCATTCCTTATATAATAAGCAAGTATATAATACAGTATTGTGCATTGTTCTCCATTTCTCAGGTGACAGCTTGACGTAAGCCGAGTTGCCGCAGTTTTAGCGTCGTCAGCGTGAAAGTCACGCTTTTGTTGAGGATGAGCAGAATTACAAGCTTGGGTTATGTAATTTATGTTAGTAGGTATGTGTTTAATGGTTTAAGTGGACTTATCGAAAGTAATACTATGAAGAGCTGTAATAGGGTAGGCTTTTGAATAGATACTGTTTAGAAAGAAGCTTCTACTAACAAACAATAAAATATTTGGCATGATTTTTTAAATAGGCAGGTAAGTATATCAAGACAACCTAATGCGGGCCAAATAAAAATATGTCGTAGATAACGATATCATTTAATAATTGTAGTTGCTGATTTGAGTATTCTAGTAGTGGGTAGTGGTAAAGGCCGTGACGTCAGTTGTCAGTTGTAATGGCGGCACGTGGACAGAGTCGTGTTGGAGAGTGGGGACTTTTCCGAGCGCACTTTGGGTTCGAGACACCAACTAGTACACTCGTCCAGAACGAAACTGTCGGTTTACCTATTTCAATTATATTTAACAGACGACTTCTATAGTCATGTTATAAATGCGAGTTCTTCTAACTCAACAGACAGATGTGTTCCTGTGGAGTTTGTTGGCCACTTCTTCTCTTCAGCTAAATTCATCACTAGAAAGTGGTAACGGACGGGTGAGGGACTGTCTATTTGTAAGTTTTGAAGTTCAAAAAGTACTACTGTATTGAGTGTTTTTATTCTAAAATGATCCCGCACCCAAACCCAAACCACCACCGAACGGTTAGGTGGTATCGGGATCATATCTAAGCTATCGCCAAATACGTAACAAACTTTGTTCAAATAAAAATACGAATTTCGTATTTCTCCAACTTCTAATGTTTGAAACAGCCTGTTTGATAAAATTACTTGAACGTTTACTGCCAGCAAAAGGCGAAGACAAACTGCAGTAAATCTATACTAATATTATAAAGAGGTAACATTTGTTTATAAGTTTGTATGTAGGGGGTAATCTCAAGAACTACTGGTCCGATTTGTAAAATTCTTTCAGTATTAGATAGCTCATGTATCGAGGAAGGATATAGGCTATATATCATCACGCTAAGACTAAAAGCAACCGAGCATTAATGGAAAATGTGACGCAGACGAAGTTGCGTGGGTCAGCTAGTAGTTTAAAAACTCGAAAACTGACGGAGTTGTGGGCGTTTTAAAATTTATGATAAGAGCCACCACTAATTGCATGCACTGGCTATCACCACATATTATAAAACAAATTCCTCGGCCTCATCTGTCTGTTCGCGATAAACTCAAAAAACCTTTAAAAAAAATACTTTCAAAAGTAAAAAGTTTTTTATTTTTCACTTTTTAGTGGTACCCCACACCTAACAACACCACTGCAAAATCGCAGAAAAACAAAATAAGCAATTTCGAATTGTTTGGATGACATAAAACCATCATCAAGTAAACGAATTCCAGCTATTTCGATTTAAAATCCAAAATTCGTAACCGATTTTGATAAAATTTAAATGGGACCAATCTGCAAGTATATCTTTCAGATAAAATAAGATTTCTTCAAATCGGTTAATAATTGTCGGAGTTATGAGGTAACAAATATATAAAAAAAAAAGAAAATACAACCGAATTGAGAACCTCCTCCTTTTTGGGAAGTCGGTTAAAACCGCAGCGATTTTCATGCTGTTTTCACCAATGGATAGACTGGTTCTCGAGGATCATCTTGTACCTAATACATATATTATAATATAGGTTTCCGTCCCAGTGTAACTTGAAAAGCGTGTTTAGTAACTGCCTTTGTAAACTGAGAATAAAATCTTAGGTCTCACTCACCAAGTCAGCAGTCACACGAACGACCGAAGATGAGCGAAGCTTTATTAAACATCCATCATTCATACAATACCTCTAATCACTTTTTCACTTACTCCAACTTCTAATGATAAAAGTTCACCACGATATACTTCGAGCGGATTTCACCAATGAAATTGATCGCTATCAAGCTGCGTTCAGGAGTTGTCATGCAGTCTCAATATTCCATACAAAATAATGACACTGACAGCTCAAACGTGTTTCATATAATGTTGATCGCGTTCAGTTTCAGATTGATGAAATCCGCCCTTTTAAAGCGTGTTTGTTAATCCCTTACACTAAATTGACAAGTGCAAAAGGCAAACTGACATAGATTACAATAGCATCTAAGTCTGTTTTGACATTTGCACTTGTCAATTTAGTCTCGGGGATTAAAAAAAAGACTATACTCGATTATCGCCGCACATATTACACTCAATAAATCCGCCTAGCCTTTTCCTAACTATATTTGAGTTAGCACCAGACTAAGGCTGCGTTTCCAGCAGAGATGTACGACAGTACGAGGCTGAGTAGCGAGGGATGTGTTTGTTAGGAACCAATATATAATAGCTTCATTTACCCGGCCTCGCTCAGCGCAAGCCATACTATTAAATTCTTTAACAAAAACAAAATACAAAAAGTATTACCGACTTCCAGAAAACACTACAAAGTATAAAATAATATAATTTCGGAAGTCAGTGTTTTTGATTTTCAATCTTCGCTTTTTATCACCGACTGTTTTGTGAAAAACTTTTTATTTTACGCTTTTAAGTGGTCATACTTCTACAAAGTCTCCGTCTACGCAGAAATTGAAATAAGCAAAGATGCTCATAAAATAAAAACTACTGAACCAAACTAAATTAATTTTTTGAGAGACCAAATGGCAAGTCCGCCGCATCGAACTAAAAAGAATCACACAAATCGGATCAGAAACGTCGGAGTAATTGGATAACATACATAAAAAATAACAAAAGAAGCCGAATTGAGAATGTCCTCCTTTTTTGGAAGTCTGTTAAAAACAACCCTCGCTGCGCATCCTCGCATATCTCTGATGGAAACGCAGCCTAGTTGGTTGCAGCCGAGTACTGGTATTTACGTTGAAATACTGCCTAACTGGCCTCCGCAAACCAGTATCTGGTTAACATGATTCTTCTTGGCAAGTCTGCTGCCAGATTGTATGGCTTCTGACTAACGTAACTACTGTCAGAGATGTCCAATGTAAATAGTTGAGGCCAAATGCTTAACGTGTCTTCCAAGATATGTGAAAGTCGGAACTCGGTACGTAAAGGATGGTCACCCATCCATGGGCTGACCTCGGCAGGCGTTGCTTAACCTTGAAGATATGCCCCAGAGGTCGTTATTAATTATCCATGAGCTACATTATACAAGTAAAAAGGCTATTAAAGGGATAGTTATAATTATCCCTTTAATAGCCTTTTTACTTACAACAACTACATCTAATGTATGCATTGCATTACTTTTTATATAACCCCATCATATGGAGGCACATATTAAAGTACTTTTTTATTACTGTTTTATGACATCACTTGACCTGGTAAGATGATCGTAGTTTGTTATTTAATAGAGTAATTTTTCACTCATTTTTAGGTTAGGGTTGTCACTTCAATGCAAAAGTCATAGTTTGCGCTCCTACGCACTAGCGGTCAGCCGCGGCGGCGGGCAGCCGCATCTTTCCAGTTTAATATGCAACCGCTTGTCATTTAATGGCGGTTAAGTGCGTACAATCAGTGGAGGGCTTAAATCAGTAAGTTTTAATTTGAAAAAAAAAATATGTTGCAAATAGATGTTACATTAAATAAAAAAAAAATAAAAAAATTGAAATACAAGTTTACAAAAAAGTGAACATTATGGTGCAGTAGTATTATATATTAATCTAGGTCTACAATATGATTATAATTATCTAAATTTAAACTATGGAAGACAAAAATATGAGTTTACAGTAAAAAATAGAACTCTGAATGTAATGTAGTGCGTTGCCTGATCTAGGTTTACTTAAACCTGTGTTTCAGGCCACCTCTCTGCGAAAGTACTTGTTAAATGGAATAGTTCTAGGGGGCTACTCTCTAAGCACGAAGTCCGTAGTTTCGGGCTTAGTTGCGGGCGTATTCTACTCCGTATCAACTACGGACTTACAATTAATCCCGAACCCGAATTAAGAATGAATGACATCACGGTTTGACAGTAACTATCAAATCGTGTAGTCATTAATTCTTAGTGGTTAGGTGATACGGAGTAGAATGGCCTGGTGCAAGACTTATTTAGCCAATCTATAATGGTATGAAAATATTTATTAATAACATTGTAAGTACATAGCTACATTATGCTTATCATTAAACAAACTTCGAAATGACATTAATTTTCACTCATGAAAATATTTCACTTCGCGATGGTGAAATAGATAGATATAATTATATACATATAAATAGATATCTTGATCCAGGGTGTGTTAGAAGATTTAGGGTGGATTTCATCAATGAAATTGAACGCGATCGGCTTATTTCTGCTGTCATTGTCATTATTTTTTATCGAATATTGACACTGACAATTTTTGAACGCAGTTTAGATATACTGATTACGATCAGTTTCATTGGTGAAAATTGCTCATAATGTTTATAAATTCTTTCTTATTTAAAAATTGAGTGAATAATCCTCCAGGTCAAATTTCGAGCGTAAACTATAGTTTATCTGCACAAGTGTGTGCTCAAACGCATATGCGCTCACTGTCATAGCGCGATGTAATAGCAATTCTACATGACTGTAATATCTCAACAAAAAGTACATTGCGAGATGCGTTTCAGTTATTTTGTATGAAAAGTTACCGATATAAAATGAAAAACACTAAAACGGCATTGCCTTGTGGGATTTTAAACCTAATCAAGATTGATGTACCAAAAAAATATTTTTGAGCTGTTGGCTTTTATAATTAATTTTAAATGTAAGTCACTTCATCATCTCATAAATTAATATGAGAGCTAAAACTCCTCACGTGGATACTAGCTTTTTTACTGGTACTATAAAAAATGTGAATATCTGTTGAAACAAATATCTTAATAAATTAATTATGAAAGCGATCATAATTTTACATTTATTTCACACAAAAAACTACTGTAGCATCATAAAATATTCATTTATCCAGTAAAATTAACATCATTTATGTAAAAAAAATCATAATAAAAATCAACAAACCGAATCGCGACAGCCCTAGTAAACTCAAAAGCGAATGACACGCGTCGTGACGCAAGCGCAGCCGGAAGTGATGTCGTGACGTAATGTAATGGCCGCTCTTCACTTCCGGCGCCACCATCACGGTACCACCGATCTCACTTCATTTGGAATTACGGGCATGGCTTGACCATTGTGCAATGGTTGTTGTGCTCAAATAAATACCAACAATGTGCAATTACTAAGAGGCAGAAATGTATGTTTGACGTTAAATTATTTACATAGAGAGCTACTATACAGGGTTATTTGTAAAACACCGACAACCTCTCAGCAGGACTATGTTACTAACATCATAATCAAGAACTTGTTCTATGAAAAAGAAAAAGCAGAAGAAAAAGTAAGAGCTTTCTTTTGCTTCGCATAGACTTCGTTACATTTACAGCGTTTCATTTAAATATTTTTATTTTTGTACGATAGAAAACATCATCATCTTCCTGCCCTTATCCCATGTTACTTGGGGTCGGCGCAACAAGTTTTTTTCTTCCAGCCGTCAAACTTTCACTAACTCCCTTTTCATTCATATCGCTTCTTACACAATCCATCAATCTTTTCTTTGGCCTTCCTCTCCCTCTCCATCCATCCACATTTATGTTCATTACTCTTTTAGTCAAATGCGTTTCCTCTTTCCTCTTCACATGACCATACCAAGACAAGCGATCCCCTTTTAACTTTTCAGTCACTGATGAATGTTTAAGAGTCATAGAACAAATGTTGAGTCATAGAAATATGATGTTAGTAACATAATCAGTTTCAGTAGCAGAGTTATACGAATTTCAATTCCAATGTTCACTCAGCCAAAGTATTTAACGTGAGGAAACGGGCGTGGCAGATACCTATGTTTTGTTAACTACATTGTTGATTTATGAATAATATTATGTTGAAGTAACTAAAGCTTGCACTGGGCGTGGGTCTTGATCTATAGACACGATTAATTTATTAAGATTCGCGTCAGGATACCGTATCTTGTGTGACGAAATGACTGTAATAGGCTCAGAGCTGCATACTGCAAAGCTTTAATCTTTTTTGGTAGAGTACTTAAGACAGTAATTTTAACCTCTTCAAAGTGAAAAAGATGATTCTCTTAAGCGCGGTTTCCAGCGCGAGCGGAGCGGACCCATTAATAACTTATTTTACCTCGCAAGACAAAACTACTAACATGCGTTTCCACCAACAAAGTATGAAGTGGAAATGACTCAGCGGGCAATAAGAGTAAAAATGAGCTCGCTAATTTTCTGGAGACTCCTTTTACATAGCAATGTTCGCTCAGAGGGCCAAATGTAACTAACTTTTAAGCTAGTTCACATTCGCATTTCGTACGAAATCTTTTAAAAAAGCCTTAATTTCCATACATTTTGACAGATTGCGACAGTGTCATGCGAATGTGAACGATATTTGAAAATTAGTAGAAGTGAAATCACTTCTGCGATGGGGATCAGACGACTTTACTCTTTCTTGGTCGAAACGCAAACCTATTTCATGAAAATAAAGACCGCTCCGCTTAGCCATTTCCGGCTCATGACTATTTCGCGGTGGGACTGGGCTTTAACTTCTAGAAAAAGCTAAAATTTATTAGGAATAACGAAAAAAGTTGGTTGGTTGACTGGTAGAGAATACCTTGTTGCATGAAGTCTAAATACCACTATTGTGCATAAAGTCTAAATAAAAAAATAAGCATCGAAATATCAGTTAGAACGAATAGAATCGTTTGCGCTGCGAAGCGATTCTATTGGTTCCTAACAAACACATCCCTCGCTTCGCATCCTCGCACATCTCTGAAGGAAATGCTAACTTACTTTTCGAGGCACGGAATGGAGAGTCAAATAATCTTTTTTCAACAAGTATGGGCTACAACGCTAAGGCAGATTATGTCTCTGCACTACTCTAACTCAATATTCCAATATTGAGATAAATAGTGAAGAGAGTAGAATTTTTTTATATGTTTTTTTTTTATGTTTCTATTTGATTTTAATATTGACTAACATAGTTTTAAGACCTTTGTTACAAATAATTATGTAAGTCTGAAATAAAATAAATGAATTAATGAATATAATTATAACTATACTGTAAATGATACTCGTCGAGGCAATGAACAAAAAGCTCGATAATGACAGTTAATGTTGACATTTCACGTGAGGCCTTGTAACATATTGGTTCAGGTAATACTGCTAGCTATTCCTCACAGGAGTCTCCTAGTTAAAGAATATTATGTCAAAAATCCTTTCTCTAATGGAAGATAATTGGAAAATAAGATCATGTACACCGTTGATTTTTTAGGGTTCCTTACCCAAAGGGTAAAACGGGACCATATTACTAAGATTCCGCTGTCCGTCCGTCTGCCAACAGGCTGTATCTCATGAACCGTGATAGTATAGTTAGACAGTTGAAATTTTCACAGACGATGTATTTCTGTTGCCGCTATTATTATTATTATTATTATTTACTAGCTTCTGCCCGTGACTTCGTACGCGTTCCCGTGGGATAAAAAATAGCCTATGTGTTATTTCAGACCATAATCTATCCCTGTTCCAAATTTCACCCCGATCCCTTCAGCCGTTTTTACGTGATTGCGTAACAAACCTATACTATACTTAATAACAGCAGAAATCGTAATATTTTAATTTCGCCATAACTTCAAAACCAAACGTCCGATTTTAATCATTCAATATAAAGAAAAGAAAAAAGACCAAATATTATCTACATAAACTGTACTTCGTGATGAAATACTTTATTTTGTTAAGGATTAATAGCATGAGTAAAATAAACGCGTTTAAATGTAGTCCAAAAAAAATCTAGATTTTTAAATAAAAAAATGGTTGTTGTGCCTCACTCGACATAGATAGGTATAGTGTGTCGCAGACTTTTTTGTAGATATTTATAAGATCTACAATAAATTAGAACAATTTATGGTTCTATCTTTTATAGTTTAGGCAGCGTACGCAAAATAAGTAACTTTTCTGGTTGATTTTTACACCTTGTGTCCGAAAAACCCAAATATCTTACGGAACCCTATTTTTTTCCAAAATAAAATATAGACTATGTTACTCGTGGATAATGTAGCTTTCGAATGGTGAAAGAATTTTTAAAATCGGTCCAGTAGTTTTTGACCCTATTCATTACAATCAAACAAACAAACATACAAACAAAGTTTTCCTCTTTATAATATTAGTGTAGATGTAGATTATTTATTTATTTCAGACTAAGAATGTCCATAATTGTTAGCTATAACAGCCAATACTAAAAATCAAATATTTAAGGGGGGTTCCATACAACAAACGTATTTTTTTGCCGTTTTTATAGATAATGGTACGAAACCACTGTTTCCATATGCTATGTACTGTGTTTTTGTATTTTTTTTATGTACTAATAAAATAAAAATAAATAAATAAATAACCCTTCGTGCGTGAGGCCGACTCGCACTTGGTCGGTTTTTTTTCTACTGTGTAAGGTCAGAATGCGAAAATTGAAAGAGCGAGTCGTTAATCGCTTGCACCGTTACCGTCGCCTTACCCCCGCGAGGATGCGCTTGCGCCTCTTCCAAATCGCCACGCCAAGCGAAAGTTGTATGCCTTGGGCGTAAAGAATCCCGTTGCAATATGCTCTTTACGCGTACCTACATGTTTATGTTAATTTGTTAGTGATATGAAATTAATTGGCAATTAGTTGGCGCGCTGGATTGGCGAGTGAGAGGTCAGCAGTTCAAATCAAATCAATCAACTTTGTCTCTGTCATCTCTGACTAAGACTAGTAGTACTAAACACAAACAACTAAACTAAACAATACAAAAATACTGTCATCTCTGACTAAGTCTACTAGTAGAGTCAAGAGCAAACCCATCTCAAAAAATAAAATGAAAATCACGTGAAACTAGTACCTAGTTTGCCTGGATAAGTGTTTGCAAAGTTAAAACAAAAATAGAAGGTATTGAATGTTGTCTAACTGTAGCCTTTAGGATATTTCTTATCACTACACTAGCTGACCCGTGCAGCGTCGTCTGCGTAACATTTTTCATTACTGCTCCGCTCCTATTGATCTTAGCGTGATGATATAGCCTTCCTCGATAAATGGGCTATCTAACACTGAAAGAATTTTTCAAATCGGACCAGTAGTTCCTGAGATTAGCGCGTTCAACCATACAAACAAACAAACTCTTCTGCTTTATAATATTATAGTATAGTATAGATAAAACAAATTCCTCCGCCACGTCTGTCTGTCTGTCTGTTCGCGATACACACAAAAACTACTGCACCGATTTTCATGCTGTTTTCACCAAAGGATAGAGTGGTTATGGGGGAAGGTTTTAGTATATAATTTGTCAAGCGGGCGAAGCCGCGTACATCAGCTAGTCTAATATATAAAATCTCGTGTCACCGTGTGTGTTATCCAACTCCTCCGAAATAGCTCGACCGAATCTTTTGAATTATTTTTGTGTATCCACCACTAATTTTTAATTAGTACAAATACTTAAAGGGCTTATTAGAAAAGGTCTTGTTATTATATATGTAAAGTCTCAATAAATAATATTCATAAACAGCAAAGTTGTTAACGTTTGTTTATATCCCAAAATGTCACTCAATATATGGTAAACGAAAAAATAAGCAATCCAAACTTTTCTTTCGCACTTTAATTGGGCTTAGGACCAACAAAATTATTAACTTTTTACAATTAAGTAATTTTTAAGAAATCATTTAAGATACTCAAGTAAAAATAAATCAAATTAAACAATTTTGGGATTTCGTTTTTTTTTACTTTTGACTGCAAAATTATGATCAGTAATGGGTACGGGAACAGCCCCATTTTTTTTTGTACTTATTAAAAAATAGTGTTTTATTTAGGTAGGTCTGAGAATAGGTTGTAGGGTATTTGTTTTTTTTTTGTCAATATTACGTTTTCGCGGTCTGTTAGTAAGTATTATGTAAGATAAGGATTTTCCACGAATAAAAAGCTCGGGTTCGGGGGTCTGGTAACACTCTATAAAAGAAAGTAACTTCAGGAAAGAAGGATCTTAGCAGTAGTGTTTAATCGTGTATCTCAAGAAATTGTAAGGATTGTAAAAGGATATATTTAGGGTTTCGAACAAAAGACGGAACCCGTATAGGATAACTAGGGTGTCTGTCTGTCCGCCAGTCACAGCCAGTTTTCTCCGGATCTATTGGATCTATTCTGTTGAAATTTGGTACATATTATATGGACTTCTGTGACCCGAACCCGCATTAGGAACATTAATAAATTTTGAGTATGGGGGTCAATTTTGGGAGTCAAAGGTTTGAAGTTATTCAAGAAAGTAGGCCAAAAATTACCAGTTTGAAAAACATGAAATAATAGTTCATTACCTACAGATTACAGAAAACCTACACGAAGTCGTAAGTGTTAAAATAACATGTAACAAAAATGAAATTGGTTCGGAACCCTTTGCACGCGAGTCCGACTCGCACTTGGCCGGTTTTTTTTTTTTAGTGATTCTTAAATGCTCAGTAACATTATTTTATCAGAAGAATACAAACGTTGGTTTGAATTTGTGAAATGGCAAGGCAGATTGATAAGATGGACATGTACAAGTCCAGCGATTACGATGTTATGACCTGAATATTTAAACCAGATCAACTCGCATAGTTGTGTAAAATTAAATAAAGTGTATTAATTTATAATTTCCTGCGAATTTCGAAAGATTGTCAATTATATCAGCATGCATGATATAGCGGCTACCATGTATGTTTATCAAGATTACAATTATTACGACATGAATAAACTATAATTTAGGGCAGATTTCATCAATCTGAAACTGGACGCGATCAACATAATGAATCACGTTTACAAGCGTGTGTCATTATTTGTATGGAATATTGACATTGGCAACTCTTGAACGCAGCTCCTAAGGTATTAAAGTGTCTTTTTATTATTTTCAGAAGTTGGCACAGTTTGTTTGGGCAGCCAGTATTACTGGCAGCAGCTGAGAAACAAAATGTTATGCCGGAGTCTCACGCTTGGCACTTGCTGCGAAGTTTAAACTCATTTGAAAAACAAACGTGAGGGGCCGAGGAGATTTCGGAACCGGGACCGCGGTCCCGGACTACACCCACATTATTTTTGATTGGTACTTTGGGACCACAAATAAAATATATTAAGTTATGTCTTGGAAAAGAAAGGAGATGCAAAAAATTTAGAGGTTATAAAAATAAAACCATTTTTATAAAACAACCAAATAGATTCCCCTCGAACGAGTGGACGCGTCGCGAGAACAAATTCTCGTTGATTTTTGCCCACAACAGACAGTCGGGATCGGTTATTACAAACACCATATACTCACAAGATTGTAAATCATCAAATGACTCCTCCCGCTCTGGGCGGAGCAGAAGCGAGTTTCAGTATTCTGACTAAAACCCATCCGTGTTCCTTCTAATGCCCTTTGCGTTCCAGCCCAGGGCCGCGGTGACTCTTCCGAACAAATTCCACTACATATCCATAAGTTTGGCTTTGTGATGGTTTGGCAAGCCGTAGACAAGTGACTCCGGCTGTAAGTGTAGCGACTGTCTACTTAATCTCCAAAACCTAGTAGCTGAGTAATAAGGTACATGCCCCTTGGCAAGGCTGCTGTCAGATTTTCTGGCTTGTGACAAATAACTGGGACAATGTCAGCACGACGAGTCTCGATATATGCCAAGGACCTGCCGCGGGAAGTGCGGTCTAACCTCGAAGATCGAACTGTGCAGCATTTTTAGGGTTTCGTATCCTAAGGGTTACCAACGAAACCGTAATACTGTGCCTGCGCTGTCCGTCTGTCTGTCAGCGGGCTGTATCTCAAGAACCGTAATAAGAAGACAGTTTAAATATTGACAATGTGTATTTTTATTGCCGCTATGACAAAAAAAAAAAAAAAAAAAAAAAAATAAAGCACCCTTCGACAAAATAAACTTGATTGATGCAGATATGCTTACTGCACAATAGCACTGTGCCTCCCGGTAGCTACAACCTGGGAGTCTTTAAGTCGAGAGTGAATAGGTTACTTCTAGGCAAGCGTGCTCCATCTTTTTAACCGACTTCCCAAAAAGGAGGAGGTTCTCAATTCAGTTGTATGTTTTTTTTAAATATTTGTTACCTCATAACTCCGTCAATTATCAACCGATTTGAACAATTCTTGTTTTATCTGAAAGGATATACTTTTAGATTGGTCCCATTTAAACTTTATCAAAATCGGTTACGAATTTTGGATTTTAAATCGAAATAGCTGGAATTCGTTTACTTGGATGATGGTTTTATGTTATCCAAGAAATCGAAATTGCGTATTTTGCTTTTCTGCGATTTTGCAGTGGTGTTGTTAGGTGTGGGATACCACTACAAAGTGAAAAATAAAAATTTTTTCTCGACCACATTATCGCTTACCATCAGGTGAGATAGTGGTGAAATGCGTAAAAAAAGATACGTGTTTGAGAAATGGTTCCACACCATTTCTCAAACACGTATCTTTTTTTACTGTCCAGAACTCATGTTTATGTACTAACTTACATGACAGCTTTTTTCTAACATCAAGGGTCGTTATACTAATCGTACGATTAGATTTCTAGCTGTTTTAGGAGGGAAAAGAGAGACCTTGCTTGCACTTACCTATTTATTATTCAAGAAATCAAGACCATTTTTTTCTTGAGTGGGTTGGGTTTCCGAAAGTCATATCAATCCGTTAGAAAATAAAAATAAAAACTGACCAACTAGTCTATTCTGTAAATAACCATTTCGATATCGACTTCACCTGAGTGACTAAGCTAACAAAGTGAACTTTATTTCACACTTCATAAGGTCTTATATTTATACGAATTTGAAACTCACCTCGGATTCCGCTGTCGAGACACGAAAATGTTGTTACAGAATAGCACTACAAGTGCGAGTCGGACTCGCGTGCAAAGCGTTCCAAACCAATTTAATTTTTAAACATATTGTTATTTTAACACTACATACTTCTTATAAATTATGAGGTCGAACTATGTATTGTCTGCATTTTTTTTCAAAATTTTAGGCTCAATAGTTTTGGAGATAAGGTCCGAAATGGTAATTTTTGGTCTAATTTCTTGAATAACATCAAAACTGGTTATTTTTAAATAAATAAAAAATAACCCTCGCAGTTAGCCCTTTTATTTGATATGTCACACGATATAATTTGAATTTTTTTCGAGTATCCAGGAAATTCTTTAAGATTTTGCATTTTAATAAAGTTTCAAGGTTTCGATAGGTGTTGCCTGAATGTCTTCGAGATTGTTTTGCCGAAATTTTCGTCACCCAACAAATCACCAATCAATATCTGATTTTTTCTTAATATCGAAAGAAATTGGTGCTTCATTTTAATTTCGCAGCGCCCTGCACTCTCTAGTTGCCGGCGCCCCGGGCGGCTGCCTCATTCGCCCGGCCCAAAATCCGCTACCGATTCCACGAAATGCTCGTAACTACTACCTTTTGCCTTCTAAAGTTCACAATGGTATTTCAGAGTAGGTAAAAGGTAAATATTATGATTGCCCCAGTTTTAAGGTCACCTGTAGAAAGGACTCTTTATCAAGGACATTACCTTACCTAATCACTTTAAAACAACGGGAAGTAGGCACAAGGATACCAATAAGAAAGGGATGATGAGGGCTTAGCTTGTTTTTCTTATTCACTAGGTATCGTAAAGCTAGAGTCGAGGAATTTGTTCGAAAGAGATTCGAACAAATTTTAGGCTTGGCCTGAGGTCCTGGAAGGCAAAGGGCATTTGGAGGAACACGGGTAGGTTTTAGTCAGTAAGTGTCTAACATTCCGCTCCGCTCCGCCCAGAGCGGAAAGAGTCATTGGATGATTAAACATCTTTAAAAAAAAAGCTAAGATGTCCTATTTGTTCAGTGTTCTAAATAGTTATAAACTAGCTATTGCCCGCGACTTTGTTCGCGCATTCACGTTTTTTCCCGTTCCCATGGGAATTTCGGGAAATTATTCCTTAGAGCTCCCCTATACTTCCCAAGGAACCTACATGCCAAATTTCAGCGTTCTATGACCAGTAGTTTCGGCTGTGCGTTGTCTCTCAGTAACGGAAGAACTTTTTATATTATGATTGCTATTTAATAAGTTATCCGCAGATTTCATTAGAGATGCGATTATGGCTTAGATATTTAACACACTCTTCCGTAGCATTTCTTAACTTTGTAGTTATTTTTTTACTACTGATGGGTACGCATTTGACCACTATTTCACCTGGTGGTAAGCGATGATTGTGATCGAAGATGAAGCACGCTTGCCTAGAAGTAACCTATTCACTCTTGACTTCGACTCCCAGGTTGTAGTTAATTTGTTTTTGAGCAGCATTTACTAGCAAAAACGATGACCAAATATGTATTAAAATGTTACGCTTTATAAATTGCTGACATATTTCATTTAAAGTTTCACTCATAATTCATTAAATAGTAAAATGTATAATTTCTACAAATGTGCAGAATTGGAAATGTAAAAGAAATACTAAGTAAAAATATCTTAGTTATGTTAATTTAAATTGCACTTTTACGTAATTTTGCTGGCTATGAATAAAGCTAAATATAGCTATGACTACTAAATTAGTTTGTTATTGTATGTAACTTCTACCTAAGTGAGAGGATATTTTACCTTAATTAAAAATGTTATTTTAATTTCGAATGCATTGTTATTTTAATTCTGTAGTGGCACCACCCATATTAAACAGTTTAATAGACCTAGATTTTTAATTTTCTTTTGATAAAAATTGTATAATATCAAATGTTCAACTTAATGTACTGATTAAATTACCTACATTAATATTAAAAAGGTATCCCATTCATATACAATTAAAAAACTTACATAACATTCACAATCCACCGCATGTGAGAACAAACTTCCTAAAAAAAAAACTCCTCAATTCACAGATTCACAAAATTACAATTCTATTTTTAAATTCGTATCACGATCGATAACTTTTTAAATGCACTGAACAAAAGGCATTCAGCCTCGTTGCAGCATAAAATAGGTACTGGCCGCTAAGAGGTTTGTTTTTCGTTATAAACCGTCGACCTCGTGTGTGGAGGTGGATATGACAAAATTGAAAATTCGAATTGCTTGTACTATCGCTGAGCTGTGCATGCATTTCGCTTTTACAACAAAATTGTGATTAATGTAGTTTAGAAAAGCGGCAATGAATATCTTACATTACGACGTTTTGGTTTATATTTAAATGTTAAAGTAAATCTCGGTAGTGAAAATTGCTGTTCGGTCCTTGATGTTACTAATCCAATGCAGTTTTTGTTCAACAATACAATGATTAAAATTTTATAAACCAGCAATGTATGCTATGGGAATATTTACCAAGTGAATGTTCTAATTTATTGTTATGTTAAGCTATTAAGTTTTTTGATACCTTTGCATAAAGGCTACAATTAGTTTTTTAATAACTTTATTTGCTTAAACATTGTTGTTTGTTTATTGACAGACGGCGAAACTAATTTATCAAGTGCTGCCTACCATGTAATTTTGGATCATTACTATATCCTGTAAGAAAACGTGTAGGTAGGTACGTTACGAAAGTAAATAAAAAAATACTAGTGTTGGAGACCCCATATTGGCCTCTTTTATGGAAGGTCGATAACACACAAATGAGTGATAGCAGTATCTATACTTAATATTATAAAGCTGAAGAGTTTGTTTGTTTGTTGAACGCGCTAATCACTATTTTCTAAAACTGAAAGATTTTAAAAATTCTTTCAGTTTTAGATAGCCCATTTATCGAGGAAGTTATACAGGCTATAGGATATATATCATCACGCTAAGACAAATAGGGAGCGGAGCATTAATGGAAAATGTGACGCAGACGAAATTGCGCGGGTCAGCTAGTATTGATATAAGCATAGGTATAGGAAGACATTCCTGTAAAGGTACCTATTGCCATCTACCTAACCAGCATCATCTATGCATCTTTTATATTGGGAAAAGCAAGCCACAATATTCCCAACCACTGCAGCTCTTGAGAGGCAGATTCACAATGGCGACCACCAGAAAAACGGGCTTCGTTCACGTTCAAACTTTCGTAAAAAACTAGGCCATAACCGAGTCCGGGGTGCGGTTACTGCGAATAAGTTATCTAAGGCGTACTCTAAAGGCGGGTTGTTTCACGTTCACTTAACGCATGCGTAAACGTTAAAATGGTGCTAACTGTCGTTAAATAAAAAAATTGGGTTGATTCACAAAATTTCAGTATTAACGCACGTAAAATATAAAGTTTACATTAACAGATGGTCTAAGCACTGGTTAACGTTACTTTAGTTGCGTCAAATAGAACAATATTGAGATTTTTTTTTAAATTTCTCAATACTAGTGCTTCTGATGACGCAAATAAGTGGTGGAATGCAAAAAAAGCTATTTAGGTAGGACCCGTGTCAATAACTTAGCTATTGGGATAAGCAGGAATTTTATACCAGAATGTTTTGAAACAACGCTTCTTATTTAACGAATGTTAAAAGATCTTCCGTAATTGTTACTTCTTGACGTACGTATGTTACGTTAACCAACCATTTGATACAACCCGCCCTTAGTGACAAGCGCAGTGTTAGGGCACGTATACGATGCAAAAAAAGTCCGTGTTATCTCTCAAATACAGTGCTGTGAGTGGCGAAATCCTGGGTGATACTACAGTCTGCTGCGACCCCATCTGTCAGTGTGGCTAATGATTGAATTAGTAAGCTGTCATGTTGTGGAATTTGTTTCGAAAAGTCACTGAGGCCCTAGAACACAAAGGGCATAAGGGTATTATAGGCAGGACACAAGGAAGAACGACACAAGGAAGAACACGAATGGGTTTTAGTCAGTAAGAGTCTGACCGTCTGAGTGTTATACACTAAACTATGACGCCACATTTTGCCACAGTAAGGTCTTTAACCATCGATAAACTTATAAACTTTTTTGAACCATAGACAATTCCCACGGCGCGACTCACGCTTGACCGATAATCGCAACAATGGCGCTATGTCGATCACAATCTAGTTTTTTTGCCATGGGAGTCTAATTTCACTTTTAAAAACAAAGAAAACCGACGTTAGTTTAAATTGTGCTGGGAACGCGTTTTGTTGGGACTAAAGTAAAGAATTAAGGTTCCTGTTCACTGCTGCGATTCGTTGCTTAGCAGAGTCGAGTATACGAATTTGGTGGATTTCTTTTCATTGGAGTAGGCGGTAAAAACCGATTATTACTGGGAATAAGTTCTTCAGAGTAGATTGATAGGAATCCCTCGTATTCAAGAGAAACATATGGTATTTTTGAAGTTTACTGGATCCATTTTTTTTTAAACGTTGCCCCACACTAGGAATTTCTCCTGCATCGTGGGTACGAAACATACAAAGTCATATACACCAACAGCCAGACCCGGAACTACTATCTGTAGGCCATACAAATATTTGTTCCATGCGGGAATCGAACCCGTGACACGTAGCGCGGCAGTCAATCACTCAACCACTGCGCCAACCGTGCCGTCAAATTGTTTTGTATTTATTACCTTCAATTGTGTACCTATGTTATGTCATCAATCATCAATCATCAATTTCTTTAGAGGAGGCCTTCACCTTCACCTGAGGAGGAGTTCTTGCAATTAACAATAGTATCAAGATTTAGATTGTAAAAACTAGCATGTATTAATTTTCTTTTCCAAACAACTTTAAAAAAAATCTATTATTAAGCTGTATTTTACAATGCAAGAAATAAAAGGCTTTTTATTTTTATTTTATTTATTAATTATGTCATCAATTTATACCTACTTCTATACTTAATATTATAAAGAGGTAACATTTGTTTGTATGTTTGGTCGTTGTGGCGACGCTTGGGGGCGGCCTATGACCAAAAGAGGACTTCTTCGGCTAATATGATGATGATGATGAAAGCTATATCTTTCTCTATTTTAAGACCTCAAATTAAAAAAAAACACTTTTAGAGCAAAAACTGTTGAGCTCTGAATAAGCAAGATGCCTTATGCTTTGCATGTTATGTGTGGTGTTTTGAATCTGAGATAACTAGGCATATTTGAACAAGAAGGAAACTGCTGCGGCCTACAAAACTAATGAGCGTAGCAATATTATTTCATAATTTATACCATTAGACGAGAAAATTATAAATAACCAAAAAAATTTCATTAATCTGAATAAACTCATGAATTTAACATACAAGTCGAAACAGCCGCACGATTTTCATCGGGAATTATTCCCGTTGAAAATCGTAGATAAGTGGTATATAACATAACTCGGTATTTCCGGAAGTGATAGGCAGAGCTACTTAGTAAATAGTACGTAGTTATTCTCAAATTATGGCTAACTAGCTGACCCGTGCAACGTCGTCTGCGTAATATTTTTCATTACTGCTCCGCTCCTATTGGTCTTAGCGTGATGATATATAGCTATAACCTTCCTCGGTAAATTGGCTATCTAACACTGAAAGAATTTTTTGAATCGGACCAGTAGTTCCTGAGATTAGCGCGTTCAACCAAACAAACAAACAAACAAACAATATTAATATAGATTATGCTAAAATTACATAGGTAATTAACATACAGGTGCCTTTTGTGGTACACTAGCTTTCAGCGCATATCCCGTTTTTCTCGTTCCCGTAGGAATTTCGGGAAATCCCCTCTTAGTGCTCACTAACACTCCCCAAGGAACCTATATGCCTAATTCCAGCTTTCTACGACCAGTAGTTTCGGCTGTGCGTTGTCTGTCAGTCACTAGCGATGGGCCGAGTCGACTTTTTGGTAACTCGAGTGACTCGAGTTGACTCGCTTACCAACCCGGGTTACAACTCGAGTTGACTCGACTCAGCTGCCTTAAGGTCCGTCGCGTCGCCGCGTCGTCCGTCCGAGTCAGTAAATACTCAACTCGGTGCATCGTTCCGCGGGTTGCTAGTTTGCTACGTTCACGGCGGGCTCCGGCGGGCTGCGTGGCGTCGACTCGTCGAGTAAAATAATGCCTAAATGGTAATCAATCAAATAAAATTGAGCCTTTTCAAAAATCAGACATTAATTACTATTTAAATGAATCATTATTCCTTAAATTAAACACATCAACTAACACCTATAAAAAAGCTTATCAACATCTAAGTAATGGCACTTATTTCTGAATGACTACCAGTTTTAAGTTCAAAAAATACCTTGTAGGTAGGTAACTCAATGTCAATCAAAACTCATCAGTTCTGTCTGACTAACCGTGTGATAAGAAACCAACAACGAGAACTATCTCTTTCACTCGCGGCTCGGACGTTCGTTCGGTCGTCCGCGTCGGGCTGATTCGGGCTCGCTCGGAGTCGTTCGGGTCTCGCGACTCGCGGACTAGACGGCTAGCACTAACTAAACTCGCCGCACCGCCCGCCGCGCGCGCTCTTCGGGTCAACTCGGTTTGCAGATATTTCGACTCGGGCTGACTCGCGTACGATCTGACCCGAGTTACTCGAGCTAGATAACTCGAGTCGCCCATCGCTATCAGTCACCCAGTAACGGATTTTTTTATATTACAGGATAGAAGGTAAAGAACAAGTGAATTGGGATACGTACATAAAGATACCTAAACCTACCAAATCGACAATAGTACCATTTGCATGGTGGAAGATATAGGTTTGTTAGTGGAGAAATGCTCAGTTCTGTTTTAGTACATTCAATTTTGTTGAATGTTACGTCATAATGTGCAAGTAACCTTACTCCAGTTAGTGCATAATGAACTTGCCCACATAGTTAACGACAATAACTACAGCTTACGAGGGTCGTTCAGCTAATTACACATTATTATTATTATAATTTAATATTAAATTACCTACGTTTTATTTTTGTTTCCACGCCTTGTGGTGTTATGTTTGTGCGCTTTGTCGTTGTTTGTAAGAACCTTAAGAACATCAACATTTTGCAAGAAATTTTAAATTCAAGATAAAACGGTCCAAAGTAATGTACCCCGCGTCCTTCAATGTCCTTTCAGTCTTGAGCTTGCAAAATAAATATGTATAATTAGTATGAGATTCTGCACTTCTGCAGAGCGATTCAGCAGTGCGATTCTATAAACATGTCGAAGTGAACACTTAGGTAGGCGAAGTGAACGACAACTGAGCTGTCAAACCATAATATGGACAAACAAGATGGCATGACAACTCACTGGTCGTTCATTCGACGTAAGTGATCACGGTGAGATTTTATCAGAATCGACCGGCTGTAAACAAGTCGAAGTGAACACTTAGGCGAAGTGAACGACAACTGAGCTGCCAAACCATAATATGGACAAACAAGATAGCATGACAACTCACTGGTCGTTCATTCGACGTTAGTGATCACGGTGAGATTTTATCAGAATCGACCGGCTGTAAACAAGTCGAAGTGAACACTTAGGCGACAAGTGAGCTGTCAAATCATAAAACAAGATGGAATGACAGCTCACGTGTCGTTCACTTCGCCTAAGTTTTCACTTGGACATGTTAACAGAATCGCCGAACTATAAACTTGTGACCTTGTGAAGTGAACACGAAGTGAGCTTCATTAATTTTTCATGGTGAGGTGTTGACAGAATAGGCCGGCTAAGCTCGATCTTCGAGTCAGGATTTCCATTGAGCTACGGCTGCTGCAGCCCAGTGTTTTGTGATTGTCCACTTGGCGTGACTGGTGGTACATTTTCTGCTCTCAAAGATCTTCAAATGGCAGCCAGGATCAACGGCTTAGCGTGCTTTCCGAGGCACGGAGGAGTATCGTTTTGTATTGGATCGTTAGCGTTACCCAACCATAGTGTGACCTCTATAAGCGCGACTTAAGGCCGTACCCTGAACAAATAACCTTGAGCATTTTTTCCCTCAATAACAGCGCAAGAGATACAATAGCGAATACGCTCAGAATGTTGAATAAAATCGTTATAAAATCTAATTTTGGCCGTTTCAAAAAAATACTTCTACCAAAATGTTCATAATTAAATTGCCTATCCATTATTGTAAGTACAAAATCAAAATAATCGTTAGTTTTCGAGAAGATGCATGTTTTCAGTATTTTTTTCTCATTTCTGTGGTTTCGTTGCGAGGTTACTTAAACATTATACTTAAATAAAAATAAAATCTACCATTTTGAAGCCAAGATTATGTAGAAATTTAATGTATTTTTTATTAGTTGATATTTCTTTTGGATAAAGAGTAGATAGCTCCAAAAAACTGCACAAATAACGGCTAGCGCTGCGTTTTGCCTCAAAAAAATAACCATGCGATTGCTATTATTTAGCCACGAGATCCTGTTTATTTTAAAATCTCTTGCGCAGGCTGCGTTATATCTTAGGATTATCCGTGATATAAATTCGGTTCGGAGGTTCAAAATATTCATGAATAAGTTCATGAATATTTTGAACCTCCGATAGTTTATATTCCATTGTCTTTTAGATGCTATTTTAGAATCCAACTATTATCTACAACGTTGCGTGTTTAAAATAATTAAAATTATCCACGCTTGGCTGGAGGAGAACATCTTTTTCATTAAAATGTAGCTATGAATGACTAAATAATGTAACAGAATAGCAAAACCTCACGACAATATTTCACAAGGGGGAGGCAGCAGTGCTCTGTTATAGATAACTACACTAAAATTACTCTAGCTAAAAGTCCATAATGAAGTTCATTAAATCTATAAACATAACAAAAAACGCTACAGACAGATGTGATGCTGGGGAGTTTTGAGGGACTGCCTTTTTTAAAATTGATGTTCAAAAAGTGCTGGCTCTCAGCCTAATTTGAATAAATGACTTTTGAAGGAATTACTTTTCTGTGTTTTTTAGCGTTGTATTGATGATTTTGATGATTATAATTCTGTAACTACATATGTCTTACAGCCGCGAATAATAGCCGATGAACGGAAATGGACGTTCTAGTTTCGTTGACGATAAAAACGTCGACGACCGATCTCTAGTCCCTGATGAAAATTTAGTTTACCCCTACTCGGCTAACCTTGCGTAACTATCTGCCTGTAAAGAATAATATACCTACCACAAGTTGCTATATGCTATTGAGTAGGCGTACGTATCAATATCTGTTACTATGTAAAATGCACGGAAATAACAAGTTTAGTATACCACATTTTAAATTAAAACCGTTTCGTCCTCATATTATTATGCAAAATTGTAATCTTTAACCTCAAGACTTACTATCTACCTACTAAACTAGATTTCAAAGATTAAATTCTTAAACTGTTTCGAAAATGCTAATGAGTTGTCATAAGGTTATTTAAAGGTTAACTTAAAACACGTAACTTACTTGTTTTAGATTAACACGCGGTTATGTCTAGACTTGTGAATGCTAGACTAGAAAATGCCTATGTCGAAATTTTTTGCATAGGAGTTTTGATTAGAAATACTTACCCAAATTTTATTTCTATTATTGACAAGCTGACCTGACGAACTTCGTTCCGCCTAAAAGTCGATTCTTTATTTTTTTTAAATAAACGTAATAAGTTAATACGCCTAAGTTACTCCTTATTACATCAGCTACCTGCCAATAAAAGTCCCGTCAAAATCGGTCCAGCCGTTTCAGAGATTAGCCGGAACAAACAGACAGACAGACAGACAAAATTGTAAATAATGTTATTTTGGTGTATGTACCGTATATATTCATTTACATGTAGTAGAAAACATTTACTTAAATATTACAAACAGACACTCCAATTTTATTTATATGTATAGATGCATAGATGGGCCAATGACCCGGGTCGCGAATTTACAAAGGCTTATACTATTTGAGTCACGAGTCAGACTCTAATAGATGAGCTTTTGTTTACCTATGCATAATAATCGACAATACCTAATCAATCTCAGTAAAAAAAACACTCAAATGGATTAGCTCTTGCCTTGATATTTTCAAAGAAAATGCACGGACAAAACCTAGTACTGTATTATACATATTCATATACCTATTATGGAAGCTAACGATCGGTAAATATCAGTTTTTATTGCTTTATTTCAGTGTAAAGTTACATTATCTGTATGCAGAACTCCATTAATGTAAATAACACAGCTAAAATGAAGAAAAAAAAAATCTAATGAACGACGCATGAAATCAGCTGTTAAACACGAGGCGCGAGCGCGGCTCTCCTTTCGAAAGCTCGCTGCGCTGCCGTTTGCTGCGTGCGTTTTGCAGAGGTAGCGATACATTGCGTGTGAGGTAATTAAACAAATCAGTTTTATTGATTCCCATAAAGTTCCTGAAATAATTTCATGTACCGGTCAACTTAGTACGATATACTGAAATCACCCTATCAGTTTATGGAGGGCTGTCCCTTACACCCTGTATAAATAATCTATACTTCTATACTTATATTATAAAGCAGAAGAGTTTGTTTGTTTGTTTGTTTGGTTGAACGCGCTAATCTCAGGAACTACTGGTCCGATTTGAAAAAATCTTTCAGTGTTAGATAGCCAATTTATCGAGGAAGGTTATAGGCTATATATCATCACGCTAAGACAAATAGGAGCGGAGCAGTAATGGAAAATGTGACGCAGATGAAGTTGCGCGGGTCAGCTAGTATGATAAACACTGCCAACCTAAAGGTTGGCAGTCCATGGCACAAAAGTGATGAAATACGATGACGTTTTCGACTTTGAAGTACGCTTGGCAAGAAGTAATCCATTCATTCTTGACAAAAAGACCCTTTTTTTAATGATGGGAAATCATCAAATGATTTCCCCTTTCGAATAGTCCCGCGACTCCGGCAGGCGACAAAAAGACCCTCAGGTAGGTAAACATAGAGTGCGTAATGGCAAAGCATAAAGCACTTAAAAAAATTTTACATCTCACACACCTGTGTACCTGTAACCTAGGATTCCAAATAAGTAATTTGAATCTGAATTGTCTAGCAAACTGATGTTAAAAAAAAATCTCTATGCAAAGAACTATTATTTCAAAATTTTAGACTTAGTTGTTTCAGAGATAAGGATAAAAGGTAGTTTTTTCATCTGATATCTTGATAAGTTCAAAACTATTTATATTTAATGAAGAAAAAAAAAACTACAATATGGCATGGCCCTTTAATTTGATATTTGAGATTTCTAATAAAAATTTGAAAATTGGGTGAATTTAAGCAGCCAGCCTAAATTCACCCAATTATCAAATTTTACATATTTTCGTTACACGTCCGTGTTGATATATAAGATAAGGTAACTATACATAAGATAACTAATCGGGCCAGTAAATTCGATAAAAATCTGTGACAGACGGACAGTCAGAAAACCGAGAGAGGGGTTCCATTTTTCCTCATTTATTTATTACTAGCTGACCCACGCAACTTCGTCTGCGTCACATTTTCCATTAGTGCTCGGCTCCTTTTAGTCTTAGCCTGATGATATGTAGCCTATATCCTTCCTCGATACATGGGCTATCTAATATTGAAAATAATTTAATTTTTTCAAATCGGACCAGTAATTCCTGAGATTACATACAAACTTACAAACAAATACCTCTTTATAATATTAGTATAGATATACTTTATTGTCAGTACACCTCACATAACAAGTACAGGAAAAACTTTTATCAAAACAAGTGTACAATGGGCGGTCTTATCGCACTGGAGGGCAATCGCGCTAATAAAATTCGGTTGGAACGCAACTGGACTGTAGCCATTTCACAACTTTTTTAAACATTCCGTATCGCGCTAAACGTTTGACAGAAACTTGGAACGCAACTGCATCACAACTGTAACGTTACCGCTGTCAAACAAAAAGTTGAAACAGTGCTACTTTTTCGTGACTTTTTCTCAATCGTTCGCATTGTGTTGTTTGGATTTTGAAGGAAAAATACGAAAATATTTGTAAAGGTTACGATATAGTTTTGACGCAACTTTGGTTGAAGTTTAATTAAACTTTAGCGCGATACCAAATTCCTTACAGGTGAATCGAAATTGGAAACGAATTGCAAGCGGACCTAAACTTTTAAAATTAGCGCGATTGGCCTCCAGGACACACACACCACAAACACACTGTATAAGGAATTCATAGGGTTCGGAACCGTAACGAGCTATTGGGAGAACTTTAGCCTGCCACTACCCGAGTACTAATGTTATGACGCACCGATTTAGTTTTAGTGCAGTTGCAATTAAGTTTAAGTTCGAGTGATAAACGGTATTCTTGTAATCTTTGAACTGCGCGTAAACTGCGCGTGAACTGCACGTCAATTGCACGACAGCCAAACTACCAAACTTACTGACGGTGGAGAGAAAAAATATTATTCACTAAATAATCGACTAGAAACGAATAAATTTCAATGAATATAGACGTTATTATAATATTAAAAATTAAAATTAAGCTTATAATATAAGCTGTAATTTTGGGACGTCAAACAAATAGTAGAATACCGATCATGTTGCTTTCAAAAGCACGCACCAAAGACGCGCAACAGTAGAATGCCGTTATTGCGCTCGCGTGACGCAAACTTGACGCGAGCGTGTCTGACAGCGGTAGAGAATACGAATAGCGTTGTTTTGATCGAAACTTAACTTCAACTGCACTTCAACAGCACTTATTTAGTTACGTGAATTAGCCTACAGGACGTGAGCTGCAGTGGCCTAGGTATATGGAAAGCAATAGTACCTAGAATGCGATTCAAATGAATAGGATCGACTTAGCGCGATGTGACGTCATAGCTGTCAATCCAAACCAATTAAGTAGGTTGAGCGAAGCAAGATTATTAATAATTATTTACTTATTTCACTCAATTTTTGTACTTAAATAATTGTATTTTTTAATTACAAATATTGAGTGAAATAAGTGTTAAGATATGGTTTAAAATAACTCATAATGACTTTAAATAATCACATATTAAATTTCACAAATTTTCTACTAAGTATAGGTTTTGAAATTTGATTTTTATTAAAACAAAGTAAAATAAACCATTATTGATATGCAACTAAGTTTTCTATGCAAACCGTACTTTCCAAGAGACATTTGACAGATAGAGGTCATTGACGTTCCTATTCTTATTTGAAACGCATTGTAGAGGATCTACCTGGTCTATCTGGAGCCGCTGTAAACACAACCCTTGAAATGGGCCTTTATAGAATCTTATGAGTGCGATGCCCCCCTGTTCAGAACCAGTGGCGTAGCTATATAGACTCAAAGGGGTATCAAACATTTTTGGGGGGCCCTTTTTAAAGCGTACTTTTTTTTAAACAAAGTGGGCCCTATATTAGCTAAAGACTATCACGGCAGGCCACGAAGGAGACGGCGGAACTTAAAGTATACACACGTCGGGGCCCGGGTACTCCGGTGCCCCATATCTTTGTTAAAGCTGATACGGCAGAAGCTACGTCCCTGTTCAAAGGGCTTAGTGTGAGTTTTCTAACGTACTCGATCGCGTTAACGTAAACGTTGGTTATGACAAATTGTATAGAAAAAAAGGTTATTCGTTAATCTCACCAGGAGGCGCTTCTTCAGTTTCAATACAAATTGGCATTTACGCTAACGCGGTCTCTAAAACACTCACACTAAGCCCTCAGAACATGGGTCACACGTTGGAGCCCCAAGAACTCAAACGCCTGCTCTAAGTAGGATTTTACGAGTTCCACCGATGTTGCTATTAAACTTACCACTATTCTAGGGTGCAAAAAATTTAACGTGATAACTATCGATTCAAAAAGAAGAGGGAGAAACCCAACAGCTGGGCAAAAGCCCGCCTACTTTGTCCACACCATTTTGTGCTTTGTGTACTAATTTATTTGATTTTATCGGAAAACAACTAACCGAAAAATTTAACTGTACCTACAGTTGTCTTAGTATCGTTTCTTATAACAACAGAATAAACTCTACAGAAGTCTAGTGCTGTTGGATTTTCAACGCTATGCTGACCGCTGAGAGTTGTAAATTCAACAGTAGACTGGCACGGCGTGCCTTAATTTTTCCCAAATGACTGTGGTATACTAACATTACACATGTCATTGTGTCACGACATACATTACTATGCGGTTATCTAATAAAATTATGTTATATTATTGTTTTTGCTTTTCTATGTTAACGACAGTAAAAAAATGTGTGAGTAAAGTGTGTGTGAACAAGCAACAGAAGTGTGTAGGACTAGGTGTAGCAGATGAAAATGTATTTAAATATCTTATTGCGTCACATCTTAACATTTCTTAGAAGTATTACATCTTAAATTTCAACAAGTCTCTCAGCGGCTCGTTGGTCTAGGGGTATGATTTTCGCTTAGGGTGCGAGAGGTCCCGGGTTCAAATCCCGGACGAGCCCAAGTTTTTTGCTTTGTTTTGTCGTTTTTGTTAGATTATTCTTTTTTCTGACTATTTATACTAATATTCAAATAATTTTTAAAATACTTTGAATAAACTTAATAAAATACTTATAAACATTCATGTTGTATTTGTATTATATTGATTTTATAAATAAATGCTAAAAGTGGTAGTTTTAGAAATAACTGAATTACAATATAATCTTTTATATGTTTTGCTTAGTAACTTCATTCAGAATCGATGTCACGTTTAATTTTATCAAAGCTGTAAAGATACGTAGGTGAAGAGAGTAGCGTCATCTAGCGGCACTAACGAGAAACATGTTTATCACTTCCCAATGCTTCTGATAGATGTCACTTAATAGAAGAAGTTTTTACCAAACTGTATATTTAAGATAAAAAATAAAGTGTTGTAATGTGCAAAAATAGGTATAACTTATATTTGACCACGGGAGTGTTACTTACTACAATTATTATAACTTAAATTATAGCTTCTTCAAGTTATTCAACGCTGCGCAAACGCCACATTTGAACTTTGGATCCTAGGTTCGATTCACACGACGCCGATGGAAAAACTGTTTTAGAGTATTTGCATATCTACACTAATATTATAAAGAGGAAAGATTTGTTTGTGTGAATTGAATAGGCTCCGAAACTACTGGACCGATTTGAAAAATTCTTTCAGTGTTAGATAGCCCATTTATCGAGGAAAGCCTATAGGCTAAGACAAATAAGAGCGGAGCAATAAAGGAAAATGTGACGCAGACGAAGTTGCGCGGGTCAGCTATCTGGAAGTTGATGATAATATAATATGCTCGCGCCTTTAAAATGTAACTTGAAAAAAACTGACGAATTGTGGTTGTACGATAATGTTACATACCTCTGCATAAAAATAATGCATGAAAGAAAAATATTTTTTATGTAAGACTTATTGGATTCTGCGGGTCTAAAAAGGCCACTTTAGCAGAATCAGAAAGCACATCTTGCCACTCAAATTTTCCCAATCAACCTTGAACCTAATGCGTTAGAGATAAAGATGAAAATGAAATTTGATTCTAATAATGATTTTTCTAAAGTGACATTTACCCTTTGATTCATTAATCACTTTATAAACATCATGTTGATGTTGTATTTTATGTTCCAGGTTGAGCACACATACAGAAAGTAGGTAAGTGTAGAAAAAAAAAAAAATAAGTTTCTTAAGAAAATATAAAACAAGCATTTATTTGGTGTCTTTTAAATCATACAATCATTTTAAGGTAAACACAGTAAAAATGTTTATTGGCGAATAAAAATACTTAATTGTAAACTATTTGTTTTTAGCCTATTTTTCAAGTGAATGATATGATAGAGAGACAGCTGAATTAATGCATGGAATGTATAGTTAAAATAAACTTAAATTTTAAAAACTAGGGTGTAAAAAAAAAAGAACGAATAAAAAGAAAACTTTGTTTATTTTTCGATCTGGTAACTATCGCTCAAGAAGTGAGATAATTTTTAACAAAAATATTTTATGACAAATGTCACAAACAAAAATGTATTGTTACATTTTTTTTAAATTTTAATTAAAATTATTAAAAAAAAAAACTTATTCATGAAATCTAACTTAATTAACGGTGTGTAATTTTATAAGTACTATGGTTTGTAAAATCTTAAACTTCATGACAACTAAAAAAGGAAAATTTAACAAATGTTTGTATACACACTTTTTCACATAGATTCATACCGTAAAAGGAATAAGTCAAGCGTAAGACGCAAAAAGTATAACTCACACTCTACACTTCAATCAGACGCAGTTTTTGCATCGTTAATCAAGGAAATGTCAGCAAGATCGATTAAATTGTTACTGTTTCGCGGATGTGTTTAAGGAATACAGTAATTTGAACCAGTACACGTAAGATTCATAAGTGAATTTCCATGTACATAATTACGTTACTTTTTGAACTGGATAAGAAATTAATTAGAACACAAGGAATAGAAAAATAATGAACAGTGAAAAAAGTTCTGTGACTCCGTTCATCCATAGAACGCTTCTACAATACATAACTATGTAAAATGGTAACTAATGTCACTACATTGCAAGCTAAATCTTCAAGCAAAAGGAAAAAACTAAATGCTAGACATAAAATAATCATCGGCGGGGCAAGGGTCATTTGTATCAATAGGCTTATACCGGTATATCTTTCCTTTAGTACCTATGATAATATTATTCTTATGATCAAAGGCTAGTCCTGTTATTTTGAATCCTAGCTGTCCTATTTTCACTGGCAGTATACTCTTCGTGAACAGTCTAAAAAGAGATCCCTTCACAGCTACAATGGCTTCGTCATTGTTGTTAAGTTGTAGGATATACTTGAGTTCTCTTGTAAAGCCTTTATATTGAATAGGCTCATACAAATCTACTGAGAAGAAATACAATCTCCCATCAATATATTCATAAAAGGCGTTTCCTTTGGTGTCTAGAATAAAGCTGTACGCTTTAGGAATCTTCTCATATCTTTTAACAGCCGCGGAACCATTCATAAATCTAAATATTTCGTGGTTCGATCCTGTTGCTATATACATCTGACTGTCCGTTTTATCAATGAAGATGCTTCGGACATCATCGTCACCAATCGGGCGTTCTGCAGTTATTTCTGTCCTTGAATAGTCATAAGTGACAAGTCCTTGATTAGTACCAATGTAAATGATGTTACTGGTCGTATCAATCGCTACACATTGTCCAAGTAATTCATCGGATACCGGCAGTTCCTTAATTCCCAATGACCCATGTTTCAGCAGATGTATTCCTTTCGTGTAATTCCTTTTGTGCAGAATAAAGAATATGTGGTCAGTCCTTGGGTCAATGACCATCCCTGTCGGGTACCCATCGATGGTTGCGATCAATTGTCGTTTGTAGAATTCGTTTCCTATTTTGATTCTCTCACATTTTTCTGTGTTATACCCATAGAATAACAGGGCGAAGATTGGCAAGAACTTTTGTAGGCTGCTCATTGTAAACTTAAGCTCATGTCAACCGTTCAAGGTATCTGTAGACAGAAAAAAAAAGATTAATTCACTAGAATAGTAGTAAACTTTGAGGTAAACGTGCACAGTGACTGAGTCTTTGCAATAAATGATGGCAAATTTTCACAATTAAATAATGAAGGAGAAAATAATCAATGGATGGAGAATGATGAATGAAGATGGAAGTTTGTTGTTACCGAAGTTGGCATAATAACTACCAACGGCTGGCTCATTTGTTGATGTTTTCTTAACAACTGAAAACAGATGTGTAATAGCTACGCTATACGATGCAGTTATATAATAACATAATCATGAGAGCATTAACAATTGTTTAAAAATTATCAAACAAGAGTGATACAATTAAAGGTAATGATTTAATATTAGATTGACTTTGTGAGTAGCCTAGATTATGATTACAATAGTAATTGTGATGATACATTCTCAAAACAATATATTAGCTTTAATGTTATAGAATAGATGATGTATCAATTACAAGGCACAAAGTAGGTCATTGTTTAGACTACAAAAGGTTTGTTAGGGAAACTTATTGGATAATTTTTTTATAACAACGAAAAAAGCAAAGAGGGTTAAATGCTTAGTTTGATTTTGAAAAGCCTTTTGATTCAGTTTACATTTGGCTGAAGAGCATCATTGTGATATAAATATATAGCAGTGGTCTAATAATCGCAAAACGTATATACCTCCCAAGTGCCCTCCTAATTCATCAAACTGAGGTTGCTGCGTCATGTTGATTCTGAATAGAAAATGGTTTGCTACGGGAGGTAGCTTAGGCCCGTTATTGTTTTTAGTTTAACCGATTATTATTATTATTATTAAGCATATGCTCCGAACAAGAAAAAGCTTTTGATTTTAATAGTTGTTAAAGATCCAACAAAACTTGATCGCCAGTTTGTGAGATCAGAGGGGCTGGTTCGTTTTCTGCCGAAATAATTAGCGTTACCATTCATCGTGGCAATGCTGTCAGTGCTAACTTTCGATGAAAGCAATGTGGAGGAGTACATCGACGCCTAAGTCTACGTGTTTTGTATACCTGAATGAGCGTAATTAGGTTAAGTAAATATAAATAGAGGGCAAATCTACTAATTTTTAAACAACGCATTTCAATCTCAAACTTTCAAAAAGCTTTGATTTTCATACATTTTTGACAGTTTGCGATTGAGATGCGATGCGAATGTAAAAATTTATAGAATGAGCACAAGATATTTATCTACGTACACATATTGTTATTTATTTTCGCATAATCAATTGCGAAGTAAAAACATGTATATGGAATTTGTGTAAAACGAGAAGCTATTAATACCAAATAAACAGCCGAGAAAGTAAACATGGGGAGGATGTTGGTAATTCCTTGATTAATTTGTAATCAAGGAATGTCTTCTTCTTCTTTTCGAGTCGATGATTAACTTCTTAGATATTTTGGGCCCAGTAGGTGGTAACGTTAATTTCAGCGTGCGGTGTCATTCATTAAATCCCCCAAAGAACAGGTGTTTGGGCACCTGCGGCACTCCATTTTTATTTTGATCCTACTCTTTCACCCTTTTCCCCAAAGGGTATATGACCTTCACGATTTATATTGTGCCTAGGTAAATAATGCAATTTATATCATAACTTGGTCTGCTCATAATCTGTGTTTGTTAAATGTCACAACTTACTAGAAACAAGAAACGCCAAAGTGAGTTTGTTTTATTTGTTTGTTACGCTTTTACAATTGCTGAAACGATTTTGATGAATTTTGCTATAGAGATAGATGAGACTTTTACAGCTCAGGCTATTTCTTGTGAAAATCTATTTTTATGGGAGCGAAGCCGCTGATACTGTAAAGCCCGGTTTCCACCGCGAGCGGAACGGACCCATTAATGACTTCGATAAACTCGCAAGCGCAAACTGCATACATAAATGCTCTTTATCATCCACCACCTGAAGTATCATGAAATCTATTCATCTTATGAAAGTCGGTTCAACATTTATTCGTGACTGAAATTGTTCTGAATATTAAATTTTTGTTCTAAATATATAACGAAGTCATTAATGGGTCAGTTCCGCTTGCGGTGGAAACCGGGCTTAATAATAATGATATTTTGAAATGGTTGAAATGAAAATGAAAACTGAAATAATGACAAGCGAAGAATGAAACTAACATAATTCAAATGTATTTTAAGGGTAGAAGAAGGGTGATGATTTGATAGAGATATAACTTTAACCACGACCACATATTTTTTTAATCTATTCCAATATTATAAAGCTGAAGACTTTGTTTGGTTGGTTGAACGCGCTAATCTCAGGAACTAGGTACCTACTGGATCAAATTGAAAATAAAAAATGTGTTGGATAGCCCATTTATCGAGGAAGGCCATAGGTTATATAACATCATAGGTACTACAACCAATAGGAGCGGTGGATTAAAACAGAATGTGACGCAGACGAAATAGCGCGGGTCGGCTAGTATAAACTTACAACCAAACATTGTAAGGATTTAAAAATTAATAATCTCGAAAACTTTTGATTGAGGACTGAGTTTCTAGAGTTGGGATGTTTTTAAAAACACAAGTCGAACGTAATAGAAAATTTAAAACTGTCATTTCAAGGATGATGCGGTCACGATTATCAACTTCTTTCGAACAAAGCGACACATAACATATAATAAATGCTTCAACTCAATTTAAATAGGAACTCAAATCTCTTAAGCACAGGCCCCGATAGCACTTCAATGTTTCCATTGTTAAAACTGGATACATTTTCCAAAAGAATATCCTCACCATTCAACGCCAAAATTTTAAACTTTAGAACAGAACTCACTATCAGATTCACAGAACTAGTCAAGTAGTCAATCAAAAACACTTAATGTACTCGTAAGATGCTAAGGAATTAAAATATGTACCTGTACGTTACTCTGCTTCACCCGTTTGGTATTAAATGGTATTCGTTTGACAGACTCCGTAGTCTTTATAAAACATTATGCCATTGTGTCACGCTATGACCACGGTGCTTGTAAACATACTCCGTGTTGATATTCTCATCGTGAGGTATAGGGTGTTGGCAATTAAAATAGAACTACGAGAATAGAACGATCTGAGAAGGGGTGTTTCCAAATACCCAGTCAGAGGAAACCAGCCTTAGTGCTAAGGGTTGTTTCTAATTACTTTACAACAGAGAACCAGGTTTAATGGCAATGGATGTTTCCAAATGCCCAGTCACAGAGAACCAGGCATGATGCCAATGGGTGTTTCCAAATATCCAGTGGGTAGTGGAGTCTTTTTTGTAAAATGCTGTTGTCAACGTAGTTGTAAAAAGGCTTTCAACTACTACTATGATGATATCCGCAAGAGAACCAAGGTTACAGACATAGCCCGAAGGATCGTCAAACTAAAGTGGCAGTGGATAGGCACATTGCTCGCAGAAGTGATGGTCGATGAGGCCAAAAAGTTCTAGAGTGGCGACCGCGTACTGGAAGACGCAACGTTGGAAGGCTTCCCACAAGGTGGACCATTGACCTGGTGCGGGTGGCAGGTAGCAGATTGATGCGAGACGCACAGGACCAGTTGTTTTAGTGACAGTTTGAGAGACGACATCCAAGAGTTGACGTCTATAGCTGATATTTTTTTATCCGTCCAGGAGTTGAGGTCCATAGCTGATATATTTTTTTTTACTTTTGGTACGCACGCGATTGTCTACCATCTCTCCTGATGGTAAGCGATGATGCGGTTTAAGATGGAGCACGCTTGCCTAAAAGTAATCCATTCACTCTTGACTTAAAGACTCCCAGGTTGTAGCTATCAGGAAACACAGACTGCGGCAGGGAATTCCACTCCTCTGCTGTACGCACTTGCGTATGATGATTATGAGATTGAGATGTTGGTAGCTACGTACTACCATCATCTCAATCTCTTTCTCTCTAGATGTTCTTACAATACGGTAGATAATCTTTAACCAGTTGAGCAATGTGACCTGTCCATTTCAAATTCTGTTAATTGGTAGCAAATAACCGTGATAATTTCGTTTGCTGATTACTGTAGACTATTTTAAGTTTCAATAAGGCTTCACATTTTTTTGACAATCGAGTATTAATACTACTGAAAGACAATAGGAGCTACACTATCCTAGTCCATAGCTATCCATTGTTTTGTCGAAAGTTTGGCAAAGCCTTCTATTTGTCTTCTATTTATCTTTTTCATGCCAGTAGACATCGCGGCTGCTCGTAGGGACTAGCAAAGGACAGGGTTGAGTGGAAAAAGAGGGAGGGAGACTGGCCCAGGCGTGTGACAAACTAGGCTAGACAGATATATAGACCTAATTCTAGGTATGGAAAATGTATCTATTATCATCACTAATATCTTATCACCCGAAAGATGGCCACAGCTGGACATAGGCGTCCAGCAAGTGTCGTCAAAACAATCGATCCTTTGCGTCTCGGATCCATCGGCTATGTAAGCCTCTTTGGTTTACTTGCTTCATATTGGCCACTCGATATAACTTTGTAAGGGTGAATTAAAAAGCTTAGCTTAAGGTTGAAATTAGAATTAAAGGAATTTGATTGTTTTTGTAGACAGATCTTGTATTAGCTTCGATTCGGGCAGAGGTCCTACAATATAATGATTATCTAAATCCGATTTTTCCTTTTATTACTAGTAATAATTAGGTGATGATGCCTTAGCTAATCTTAGCTGAGGCACTACAATCTATATAGTACCTCATATCTTCAAAAAAAAAAAAACTCTCAAATAATGCACCTGCAAATAATGCACCTGCATGGTATTTCATCAAAAACCTTGGTTGGCTGGTACATAATGCTTTTACGTAGTGCATCGCATACAGATTTTTTCCTTTTTTTTTAAACTTTGGAAAAACTAGGAAATTTTCCTGAATCGTGGGTGCGCTTAAAACATACAATTTCACATACACAAACAGCCAGACCCCGAAACAATTACCTGTAGGCCATAAAAGGATGTGTTCCGTGTGGGAATCGAACCCGCGACACGCTGTGCTGCAGGCAATCGCTTAACCACTGCGCCAACCATGTCGTCACAATAGCATTCTAACCCCCAAGTTTGAAAAATCGTATTCTAACCCCCTGTACATACTACTACTAGTCGAACAGTGATGTAATTTGTGTAATGAATAGTGAACGATCTCATCATTCAATAGAAAAGGCAAACCTACGATGGCGAAGAAATTTGGCATTAGTTTTGAGTCCCTTGCAAGGACCGGAAGAGCTTCGGAAGATTATAATTTAAGGTATGTGCAATTTTGTATATGAAGTGTCTAACAGCGGGTCTCAAAAGGCCACTTTAACAGAATCAGAATGTACATCACGCTACCCGGTCACTGTCATATTTTCCCAATCAACCTTGAACCTAATTCGATAAAGATGAAAATAAAATTTGAGAGATTGTGTGGTTAATTACATTATGATTCTGCTAAAGTGTCCTTTATAGCCCTCCAGAGCGCAGCCTTGTCAGGCAGGACTCTGTGTTATGAAAACCATCAAGCAGGATTATAGGCTGTCTCTTATAATGCTGGTTGGTGTGTTATCCTATGGGTTGTCGCATCGGTGTAGTTCTAAGTTGACTGAATTGGTTATTTCGACTTCTTGTTCGTTTTGACTTAGGCTCAATACTAAATTCTTTTGGGGGCCGAGTCACCCGCGTCCGTAGGAGAATACTCTTCAGCGAATCCCTACACGTGGTCCCCGGGTGGTGCTAAACAGGTGACACTAACCGCCTCCGTGGTCTAGTGGTTATCCTTTTCCTTCCTGGCGGGATACATGTATCCCGGCATCGCGAATCGCAGTCATCGCAGTTGAGCCCCGCCGGGACACATGTGTCCCGGCACACCGCGACTGATTAAAACTTTTATTTCGTGAATAGGAAGCTTTAGATTCGTTTGTCTATGAATATTCTCTATGGTGTATAAAATTTGCCAACTCTAGAAAAAAAAACATACTAAAATTATGACACCTGACATTTCAAAACTCTTGTCAAAAGTTTCTATGTCACGGTGATTTCGCGCGCACTTGGTGAAGTTATTTTAGTGAATTTTGTGTGTTTTTAGTGCAATATTCTAAGGTAAGTGGATAAATAATCATTTATCACTATTTCCTACAAGTATGTAGCTAGTTTTTTGCATGAAATAACATAACAAAACTTGTTTAGTTGAGCCAACAAAAGTTACGTAATTTCGAGTGTTCGCTAAGGTCAACATTGTTATTGTTTGGGTTTCTGGCAATGTTTACAATTAAAGTAAGCATATTGTAACGATTTATAGTTAACAATGCGTTGATGAATATATAGGTAGTATTCTACAAGCTTTTCCAATTGGAATCTGTTTGATATAACTCTGATAATCGTTATCAAAATAGCGCATTGAATTACGCAATAAAAAACAACAAATGGCGCCGCGCTTAATGAAGTTTGAGCTTGAATATTGCTATAATCGGCTATAGAACTCATATAAAAGATCATTGTCATTAGATTACTCTTCTTTTCATAAGCTAGATCCCAAAAATTGGTGTAAATTGATGCAATAGTTTTGTCAGAAATAACATAAACAGCAACATAACTACATTCAGCAAGTTCTCTCATTTCAATAGGATATATATATTTCTCGAGTACTAATAAGACTTTTGTTTGTGATTTATTTCATGACGACATAATTAAGGAACTCGAAACCATTTCAAGTGTGAGGATACAAGCTTTAGAAACGCCGCGATAACGTTTTAAGTGGCTCGGGTCAGATTACTGTTGAATGAGCGCCCGCCCGCCGAGCGTCAAGGACTTGTGACGTAAGAAACGTTCGGTACGTGAGTTTACAGTTAGTCTTTGGGTCTTCTGCAGATTTCGCCAAAAGACTTCATTCGGATAATCGACTTGGCTGCCAAGTAATTTGTCAGGCGACCGTGTTTGTAAGACGGCTTGGGACGTTGCCGAAGTTGACATAGTTAGGCATGTTATTTATTTTATGTTAATAAGTAAGTGATAGACTACAGACTAAGACAATTCAGCAAAGCTATGACAATACATACATCAGAGGGTCAATTCTAACAATTTTAAAACAACTTTCGCATTTGCATTTCAATCGCAATGTGAAAATTACTAGATTTGGCACTCTGAAGTCCAATTATTACTGTACACAGCGTTCGATGTCTCATGTGCTTCATTACTGACAGATAAGTTTAAATAATAATAACATGTAGCTAATTAATAACAGCTGCACGGGTCGATCTTCAAGGTTAAGTATCGCTTGCCAATGTTGTTCTATGGATGGGTGACCATCTTAACATAATGAGGAAACTCGATATTATCGAGATATCGAGAGCCGTTGGTCCCGGCTATAATTTGTAGATCTTTGACAGTCGTTACAGATTGTCAGAAGCCGGTAAATCTGAATCCAGTCTTGCCAAGAAGTACCGTGTTACCCAGTTAATGGGATGTGGAGGTCTGGTAGGCAGCCGCTCCACGTAAAATACTGGTATTCAGCTAAATCCGGTTTGACTGGAAGCCGACCCCAATGAAGTTGGGAAAAGGCTAGGCAGATGATGAATTTTTAATAATATCGAGAAGTTGTATTGCTGTGCTGGCGCTGCGGCTGCGGAAAACCTCAAGCGGCGTAAATTTAGTAACCTTATTGGCAACTATATTTTCGAGCCGTTTGGGGTTGAAATCCTAGGGCCGTGGGGCCCTTGTGCTCACAGTTTTTTCAATGAAATTTCGAAACGGCTGGTTGACACTTCCCGTGACCCAAGAGCTGGTTTACCGACTTTGGGCAGAGATTAAGCATTGCTATTCAACGTGGCAATGCCGGCAGTCTCTTGAGTACATTACCGGCTGACAGCGTTGAGAACGAAATTTTTGATGCTATATTTTAGTTTTTTGTTATTTTAGTATATTTGTTAATTTATTGGCTAAAATGATAGTGATATAATCTTTATCATCACCGCAGTATTCGTTAGCCATATCCATCTTTCAAACACTCCAAACATATGAATCTTTGGTTTGATGAATAAGTGATAACATTCAGTGGCGGGGCAAGACTTAAATTTGATGTGGGCAAGATTGGTAAATTGCGAGGTCCTTTAGGTCCTACCTGAGAATAGAGTGGTTTTAGAGGTTTTCAGAGGTTGGATTCTACGATTGAGGATGAGATGCCGCGAACTCAATCGTACCCTGCCACGAGAACTATTGAGTTTATTTTGAATTTTTGTGCAAAAACATATTTCCCACTCTTTAAAAATAAAAGGTAGCTTGATTAGTTGATGGATAAGTGATGGCACTTTGTTAATTGGACGCTGGTATTTCTTCTCTTTTATGTGTTCCAATACTATCACGTTATGTGTTATCGCTTATGAATTGAATGACTATGTCTCCGTGGTCGAGTGGTTTAGGCGCTTGCCTTGTGACTCGGTGGTCGTGGGTTCGATTCCCACGGGAAGCATACTTTGTAAAGTTGTTTCCAGTTTGGTTAGGGCATTGCAGGCTTGAATCACCTGATTGTCTGATAAAAACATGATTCCGTGCTTCGGAAGGCACGTATAAGCTGGTTGCCGGCCACCAAATGGCGGTCGTTAAACCATGTCAGAGGCCCTTGAGGTGGTTTAGAAACTTCGACACTAGAGTGTGTGGGGTCGTTAGACCTTATTGTCCACACGATAAGACGAAGTTGAATGACATACTAACTGCTGTTGTTCTACTGCTATTATCTTACGCATTTCAGATACAAATTAAGAGTGTGTATTCTGTCTACTAGCGCCGCCAATCGTTTTTTATTAATTGTGGTAAATTTAAGACACGTAGATAAAAAACCGCTCTGTAGTGTACTGAAGAAATGTATCTATTATTTTTTAATTCATAACTCATGGCTAAATAGCCAAAACGGCAATTATTGATTGTGGTAAATTTAAGAGTGTGTATTCCGTCCACTAGCGCAGCCAATCGTTTTTTATTAATTGTGGTAAATTTAAGAAACGTAGATAAAAAAACGCTCTGTAGTGCACTGAAGAAATGTATCTATTATTTTTTGACAGCAATTTTTAATACATAACTCATGGCTAAATAGCCAAAACGGCAATTATTGCTAAAAGTGGCCACTTTTAGCAAAAATATCGACTTTGGCAACTATTTATGTTCTAAAGTACAAAACATAACTCTCAGAAAATAATAAATACATTTCTTCAGAACACTACAGAGCGGTTTTTTATCTACGTGTCTTAAGAGCGTGTATTCCGTCCACTAGCGCCGCCAATCGTTTTTTATTATTTGTGGTAAATTTAAGACACGTAGATAAAAAACCGCTCTGTAGTGCACTGAAGAAATGTATATATTATGTTTTGAGAGTTATGTTTTGTACTTTAGAACATAAATAGTTGCCAAAGTCGATATTTTTGCTAAAAGTGGCCACTTTTAGCAATAATTGCCGTTTTGGCTATTTAGCCATGAGTTAAGTATTAAAAATTGCTGTCAAAAAATAATAGATACATTTCTTCAGTGCACTACAGAGCGTTTTTTTATCTACGTTTCTTAAATTTACCACAATTAATAAAAAACGATTGGCTGCGCTAGTGGACGGAATACACACTCTTAAATTTACCACAATTAATAAAAAACGATTGGCGGCGCTAGTGGACGGGATACGCCCTCTTAACGAATCAGCCGCTTGTTAAAATATCGAAACGTAATTGCGGAATGACTAAAATGTCATTTCTTAGTAATTCCACAATTACGTTTAGTAACGATTTTTAGAGTAAACAGTAAATTATGTGGAAAAACATCTTTGTCACAAAAGATGAAAGCAATATCGAGTAAAAACTGTGTAGGTGATCCTTATAATCGATTGAGTACTTGATACAAGATTAATTTAATGTACTTAAAGTGAATTTAGAAGGCATTATGAGTTTATTGTCCTATTTTTGCCCTTGTTTCGTGTTTGGGGTTGATACAAAATGTTTAGTCCTTTCATTTGATTTTGTCAACTGAGATACCATTTCTGACCCTGTCTTGTCTTTCCTCACACAATTATTTAACTTTTCGTTTTGCCTTCTTCTTATTCCATTCACATTTGTTATCTAAATTCTTTCAGACAGATAGCCTTTCAACTTTTCTGTCACCTGCGCACTTCCAAACTTCATATAAATTAACAAATATACTAAACTCATAAACAACTAAAGTATAGCATCGAACAATCTTCAACGCTATCAGCTGGTAATGTACCAAAGAGACTGGCGGCATTACCACGTTGAATGGCAATGCTTAATCTTTGCCTAAAGTAAAAGCCAGCTCTTGGGTCACGGGAAGTGTTAATCAGCCATTTCGAAATTTCATATTGTATTCCTTCCTAATAATTGATTTTAGTTAGGCCTCACATCCATTACAATGCATTAATTTTAACTGTGTAGAATAGAATAGAATACTCTTTATTATGTACACCATATAAGTTACAGAAAAAATAGACGAAGAAAACACTACATAGGGTGACACCCTATTTATATATTGGGAGACATACAACAAAATAAAATACAACCAAAAAAAAATTCAACAACACCGATTTATTGGTCAACTTACAAATTAATTAATTTTCGTATTCGCAGTCACTGTACTTATAAATAATACCGTTGGTCGACACATAGAAACTATCTTCATCAAATGTAATACCAGACGGAACATAATCCAAGTCCATAAGCTTTGTTGGAATAACATTGTCCGGCTTTAACAAATATAGGCCATCATTAGTTGCCAATACGACTCTAGAGGAATTGTCGACAGCAATAGCTCTAGCAGAATTCTTAGGTATTCCAACAAACTCTACAGGTTCAACGAAACCTCTAAGCATAACTTTAACATACTTAGAATCGCATTCGTAAAATATATTGTCTCTGTCGTCAACAGCGAGAATAAAAGCACACGGAACGTTTTCAACTTTTTTCTTTTCGTTTCTTTGGACATCAATCACATAAACTTCGTTTTCAGGGAAGAATACCGCGTATAGGTCATCATTATTACGTGGCTTGAATAGTTGAACAATATCTTCATCTTTCATGCTTAAAAACTGAGCCTTGTCACTTGAATTTAGAAAATGAAGCCCATCGTCACTTGCTATGTACACTTTTTGCTTTTTAACATCTACAGCTGCTGCTTGCCCGTTCACATTGTCAATTTTAAATGGTTGATTCTCTCTTAGAAAATATTGTTCCATCTTGGTTTGCACATTATCATTCTGTAAACTCTCCAGGTCAATCAGCGTGAAGTGTAAGTCTTTATTGATTGGATTAAAGACTAAATTCGTGGGTAATCCTTTTATTGTAAGGATCGCTGATCTGTCGTAGGCCGTTCCATCGTATAGGTATGAGCAGTTTTCTCTCTCCGTGTAAACTGATCCTATTACCATCAGGAATAGTAGTGGCAGCATTTTAATCTGAAAGTTGGAAAGGATAGAGTTTAGTTTTCAATGGTTTGGTATCTTGTTTGGTTTTAATGATGATATTGGAGAAGACACTGGGTGGTTAGATATGTTCCTTTGCCTGAAAACAGCCTTGTTTGCTAACTAATCGTAACATGTCCTAGGGTGTTTCTAAACAACAAAAGGGTTTGCTATGCAAATCTTTGAGAAATGATGATGGGTGGGCGTTTTGGGAGACTTTCCTTATATGATGCTTTGATGAGATGTTTGTTGTGTCAAAAATGTTATTATAGTATATCGGATTTTTTATCAGATAAATTTTGACATCTAAATGTAATTTTTTAAATCTAATGTTCTGCTTCTTTGACTGTATTGTAATCACAAATCATAATTAATTATTTAAATCTGAATTTGACATAATTACCTAACAAATTATTTATCAGATAAATTTTGACATCTAAATCTAATTTTTGTAATGTAATGTAATTTGCTTCTTTGACTATAATAATATTGTAATTTCAAATCATAATTGATTATTTAAATCTGAATTATTTTGACATTTACCTACCTAACAAGATATTTTGACTTTTTTTCCTATAGTAATTAAATAATACAATCATTTATGTACACAATTTGTAGTTTAGTACGAGTAGGCTCTTTATTTGCATGTAAATATTGTAATTAATTATTTTTGTATGCCTATAATAGGCTGATCATAGCGCACATTAACCTGAAACATGTCCAACCACTGTACCTATGTATCACAAATAAAATATTTATGATTATGATTATGATTATGATTATGTTAAAAAAGCTGACAGCTAGCCGGAGCCTAACCTAACCTGAATAAGTGAGTTTTGAATTGGAATTTGTATTGACTGTGCTATCAAATAATAAAAAAAACACTTTATTAAAATCTGTTATAGTAATGCAAAGTTTATTTTAACGATTAAAATTAACATAAAATCTCCTAACAAAAATCTGGCGTCAAAAATTCGTCCGCATCGCAGTCGACTAGAATAGAGTAGGCCAAAAGTCCCGCAATGGTTTCGGCGATAATGGGGAGAATGGTTAGTTTTCGTCTATTTTCTTTAATGGATTTGGAATGGAATATTTTGAAAATTATGGTAGAGTTACTTTTGAAACCACAACAATAAGCCTTTTCATTTGATATGTTACACGGTTCAGTTCAAAACTCGGTCGCCTCGTCTGGGGTTGGGGGGTTGGCTTGAGCCCATTAGCCTTTCCCTGGGTCCGCCAATGGCTAGTATTATTATATTTAAGCATTATTAGTGCCCATTTGTGTACAATATAAAGCACTGTATTTTCACAGTAATAATCTAGTAGATCTGTTTATACATTATAGTTATTTAAATAACACATGACGCGTAAGAAGATAATTCAAGATTTCGGTTGTAAGGGGCCACTTTTTTTTTTGATAAAATATAAAAAAAAACTTTTGAAGCTTTTGACAGACATACGGACGGACGGACGGACAACAAAGTGATCCTATAAGGGTTCCGTTTTTTTTCTTTTGAGGTACGGAACCATAAAAATATTGATTATCCACATAATAACACTTTTTTATTATTTTAGCTGGGTTTGCTTGTGACTCTAATCTAGGTCAGAGATGACAAAGACAAGGTTGACGATGGAGCGAGCTTACCCAGAAGTAGCCTATTCACTCTAACATAATAAGAAAATAGTAAGAATTACTGGTCGGGTAAGAGCTTCTATGATCTTTCTTTATATTTTACGTACACCGTACTGGGCGGTTTTGAAAGTGGGATCCCAGATGCACTTTTGAGTTTTCGAAAATAATATAGGTCTGCTGCAACTTGTCTGCAAGACGACATTATCCAGGTGTTTATGTTTATTCTTTATAATACCCAGGTATGTGGCCTTTTAGGGTTCGGTACCTGAACCCTGAACGGGTAAGCAACGGAACCCTATTAGTAAGCCTCCGCCGATTTTCCGTTAGTCTGTCAGCGGGCTGTATCTCAAGGTAAATAGTTGTTTTCAGACCGTATTTCTGTTGGCACTATAACAGCAAAACAAAACCAAACAAAAAGATTTACAAATGACAGCCAGGACCAACGGCTTAGTGTGATTTCAGAGGCACGAAGGAATCTCGGTATCATGAGATGGTCACTCATCCACAGACTGACCTCGGCAACCGTTGCTTAACCTTGAAGATCGACCCGTGCAGCTATTGCTTTAAAATGATTACAATGAACAAAAATACGACAGAGTAAAATATTTAAACTAAGCCGTGCAAGCTACCACAAAACGGGACCTTTACAATAATTATCGAGATATCACACTAAAGTCACATAAAAGATCACTTACCTACTCTCAATTTTAAACAAACTCACAAGTTGCTTCTGAGAAACCGAATCAGTGACTGTTTCATACAAACATGATGTTGTTTATATCAACGCCTGTCTTTATCAATGTCCTACACGCGAGGTTGAATGCACCTATATCAAATTGGGGCCAGCAGTAGTTATACTATTTGCGGCAAAAATATACTATTTTGGTACTTCCTAGTTGTGAGTTTTAGATTAGGAGGTCTGGTTTGGATTCGGCTCGTGGATAAATAATTACAAGTGCAAGGATCGATCTACAGGGTTAAGCAAGCTTTGCTTAACCCTGTAGATCGATCCTTGGAGGATGATCCTTGCCGAGGATGATCACAGTCCGGTTTGACTGAAAGTCCTCCTCCTTGCCTCATCAAATGATTCGAATGAGCGGAATCCCGTGTCAGATTCTTACTGACTAAACCACCGTGTTCCTCCTAATGCCTTTTGTGTTCCAGGGCCGCGGTGACTCTTTCGAACAAATTCCGCAACCCTGCATGGCTAAAAATCTGCGAGATCATCCGATATTGCTTCGCGTCTCGGAAAGCGCGTTAAACTGTCGGTCTCGGCTGTCATTTATAAATCTTTGCCAGTTACAAGTACTTAAAAGTCAGAAAATCTGAACCCAGTCTTGCCAAGGGCTCGTGTTACTCAGTTACTGGGTGGTGCAGGTCTTAGCTGCAGCCAGTTAACCGACCCCAACGTATGTAAATAGGAAAATGGGAATATTTTTTATATTGTGACAAGCCCACCACACATTCTCAACCACTGCAACTCCTGAAAGACGGAATCAACAGTGGTGACCACCAGAAAAACGCCGAGCTAATGAAGCTCGACGAGTCTCGTAGAAACGATTTAACTGTCTTGGAACCCGCAACGAAAATAATCAGAAGAGTACAGCGGAGGAGTAGGAAAAAATAAATATAATTTCCACTTCCCTCCTTGTCATGCTAGGCAGGTGATTGGTCTGCGGGTCTCAATCACGCTACAAAAATCAGGCTACCCGTAACTATAAAATTTTCCCAATCAACCTCGAACCTTATGCGTTAGGGATAAGGGATAAAAATGGAATGTGACAGATTGTTCTGAGATTAATATTATGATTCTAATATGATTCTCCTAAAATGCTCATTTTAGCCCCTCTGGATTGGACAACAACTGTCAATTATCTAAAAATGCTTGAAACAACGACTTATTACACTTTCCGAGGCATGTAGGTGTCTCGAAAGTCGGTATGTAATGAGTGGACACCCATCCACGAAACGACCACAGCATGCACTGCTTAACGTCTGTTATTACTATGCCACGAGCTCCTCTGCTTCCATTAAAAATTGCATCCATTTAAACTCAGTTTTCATTAACATTTTTTTTCAGTATTCGTTTACGAGTTCCAAATAACAAAATATTAAGTTTGTTTACTTATTAGGGTTCCATACCCAAAGGTAACCAACAGGAACCTATTACTAAGACTCCGCTGTCCGTCCGTCTGTCTGTCACCAGATAATGTATTTCTGTTACCGCAATAACAACAAATAAGTACTAAAAAACAGTATTGTATAAATGTTTTAGGGGCTCTCATACAACTCCCATACATTTATAGATAATGGGTACAAAACACTGCGTGCGCGAGTCCGACTCGCACTTGGCCGGTTTTTTAGACACAAATTCACTAGTCACTGAAACACTTACTAATTTTCGTGCGCTCAATTGTTTCATTGCCGGTATGTAAGAAATACGTAACAAAAATTCCACTGTTGCATTACTTACGCAACGAAATATTTCGATGAAGATACTACTATAATCGTAATTTTACTACAGACAATAATTGATAGAACGAATGGCGTTCCTTCCTATGTGTTTTATAGTGGTTTTAATGTACGTACGGAATCAGGCGGCGATTAGAGAAGCCAATAGACACGGTGCCATTATAATCGTCTTACAAAGGCGGACCGCTTAATGTACCCGACGTAAACTACCTCTAGTCACGATTATTTTTTAAAATAAATAATTAAGATGATAGATAGGTACAACAAAATAAATAATGCATTTGAATTATGATGCATGTCACCGTTTCATTTCACGCCGTGGTACAAAAGGCTCGGACTGAGCTCGCTCCTGATTTTTTCAAACTACGTGGATACTGCTACTTTTTAAATACATAAAGCGTCATAACTATGAATAATATTTAATTTTTTTAAATAATTGTTATGTTTATAATTTTTTTAATGAGATGATGAGTCATTGGATAGATGAATTGTGTGACTAAAATGGCACCTTGTATTATTCTTGTCGCGCAATGTGATTGAGCATAATTTTTGGATGACATAACCATAGTGAATGGACGTAAAGAAGGCCAATAAAGAGAGAAATGGGGAAGCCTTTGCCCAAGAGTGTTACAGTTCAGACTGATGAAATAAAAAATAGTCCACACCATGAAAGACAGCAACATGCACACGACGGAGATGGGGATGTTGAGGTATCACTCTGCTTGTGACAAGGTGAGAAATAAAAATACCGTGAAAGTATTCAGATCCGCCCAATCCAACAACAGCTCTCCAAATAAAGCCTAACATGGAACGAGTATAGATATGCTGAGAACAAATGACCTGACAAACAAAGTGCGCAAGCTTCTTCCATGGCCTTCATAACCTGGTTATCCTTCGTAAACAACGAAATGAAGACAGACAATTTGGATAGATGTATCTGCCGAAGAATGCCGAAGAGAGCCGACTTAAAAATGGGATAAGGGTAAGCAAAGAGGTACAATACCATAGACATCATAGTAGAAGACCGTCAATTTCTATCAGGAAACGGTGACACGGTTTTATGTACGGCAATTTTTACATTGTTGTTTCTAGGAGAGGCCACATGGGCGTCTCGATGCTCTGTGGGTTTTGCGTATCAATAGACTGGTCACACATTGTTGGAAATAAATGAAAACGGTGAGCTGAGATTATCAATGCCGTACCTATGACCAAACCTAATAAAACGATTTGATTGGATAGTAAAATAAAAAACTGAAGAACTTGTAGCAAAATAGTACCAGTCGCACGGATCGACTTTTACTCATAAGCAACGCTTGTTGAGTTTCGTCAATGGATGTGAGACTTGAAGTACCAAAATTCCGCCATACCTCGGAAACCTATTATACAGTCGTGACGAGAAGTCAGAAAACCAGAAAAATTTACCGACATTTTGACAACTTTTGGACATTGATTTGGAGACACCCGCTTTTTTTTTTGGGACAAGCCGCCACACCTTCCCGTCCACTGCAACTCCTGAAAGCCAGAATCAACAGTGGCGACCACCAGAAAAAATGCCGAGCCAATGAAGTCCGACGAGTCCCGGAGAAACGGGAGAAACGATTCAACTGTCTTGGATCCCGCAACGGAATTAGTCAGAAAAGTACAGCGGAAGAGTAGAAAGCTAAATACAATTTCCACTTCCCTCCTTATTAGACAGGAGAAACAATAGAGTTAGGCCAATAGGCACCAAGGGACATATAATAATGGGTTAAGCCCAGTTGCAAAGCACCACGAATTATAAATCAACACTGAAACTAATGGGTCCTAAGTTGTGACCTACTTTAGATTTCAGTAATAGGTAGGACGAAATCGCTTGCACAACTTTAACAGCACGGGTTCTGGTTTCTACAACCTACTTGCGAAGTAGTACCTATCGTGTTACTTGGTGACTGGGTTGTGATTATAATACTGGTAATCAGCTGCCTCTGGTTAGCCGAGAAGACGATCCCAACACAGGCTCATTGGGGAATTGCAGGGCAGATTAATTTGTTAAAAAAACTGTGTGCGCAGGAACTCCAGGACCAATCCCACCATCGCTCTTTTACTACCGGAATACTGGACGTACTGTAGGGTACCATCCGTACTTTGTCGATATCCCGACTAGTCGTAACCAGCGCGGCGGTTCTCCTCAATATTTATTATGCGCACAGTTAAAGTGTGGAACTCTCTGACAACGTCTCTGCTCCCGTCCACATATAACCCGTCTGCCTTCAAAGTAAGAATGAACAGACATCTTCTGGGCACGCTGCTCCATTATAAACTCATCCATCGCTTTCCATTAGGCATGATTGCGGCCAAGAGCAAGCCCATGACTTAATAAAAAAAAGAATGAAAAAAAACTGCTTCTTTGCTGCTTGTTTGCAAGTACGATTACTCAAAAGTTTCGGAATCCAGGTCGGTCAAATTTATTGTTGATTTTCCATTTGGGAATTTCCCAGTAGCCGGCTGATGACACATGACGCCCCGATTTTTTCCCGGTTGTTGACCAAACGATTATACCTATTAAACTATCACTTGATTTCAAAAACGAAAACAAAACACTTTTCAAATTATAAATTCACCACCGAACTGTCTCTCAATAAATAATTCTCACACAAAAATTCACTGCAATAATTAAAATTAGCAAAATAATAATTACCAAACTTTTAAGACGACTATTTATAATTATTTTTCTTTTTCTCTTTCTTTTGTTTGTCTGTATGTTTGTTTGTGTTGTATTAGTAAATGTTTACTATTCTTGTGTTTACTGCTATATATCTAGTTGCGGAAGGAAGCATGGTGTACGTTTCCATTGTACGACATTCATACTTATAGTGCGTATAATCAGTGACGGATTAAGAAAGTCACTACTAAAACGGTTGACGATTCCGGCTTGCTAATTAAGTACTCATAATTTTATTTATTGAAGAGTTAATGTGCTTATCTATCTGACATTGTAATAACCTGTAAATCTGACATATTTATTTAAAATTCAATTACTATTATTTTTTAATGTTAGTTATTCTATTGACATGCCACTTTATTTTTGTTTGCTGTACACCTGACATATATTTTTAAAATTTAATTATAATTAATATTTGTAAAATTTTATTTGTTTGTTTTTGATAATTTTGTACGCCATCTACTGGCAAAGTTTTATAGATGGTACTGACTGACAGACCAACAGACAGACACACACACGAGTAAGGGATTCCGTTTACATTCGGATTCCTATAACAAATAATTAGTGTTAAGGGTAGGGACACTTACATCATACATAAACTGTCCGGCGGGTCTAAAAAGTATGTATAGTGATACCATTCATTATTTTACTCATACTAATATTTAAACCTTAACGTGTAACTGTTTTTGTCTACACTAATATTATAAAGAGGACAGATTTGTTTGTTTGTTTGTTTGAATTGAATAGGATCCGAAACTGCTGGACCGATTTGAAAAAGTATTTCAGTGTTAGATAGCCCATTTATCGAGGAAGGTTATAGGCTATATATCATCACGCTAAGACAAATAGGAGCGGAGCAATAATGGAAAATGTGACGCAGACGAAGTTGCGCGGGTCAGCTAGTAAATAAATAAAAAGGCCACTTAAGTAGAATCATATTTGGATCATAATATTAACCATACATCTACCTGTCATATTTCACTTCATCTTTATCGCTTAAGCATCGGGTAGGTTCATGGTTGACAGTTTCGGATAGCGGGATGTGCTATCTGATTCTGCTTAAGTGGCATTTTAAGACCCGCTGCTGTGTTAGTATTTGTTTTGTATGTGCAGTAAAAATAATATTATTATAGATCATAGTAAATTGAAATAATATTGAGATCCTTATGAAAACATCGTCAGGTATTGTTTAGAAGCGACCATACCAATTTCTGGTTTAAAAAACCCTTACAAAACAAATCAATGCGCACACGCACAAATTATTCCTCCACGCTCCGTCGAGTAATCGCGTGCATTCGTTGTATAACTGAACGCATGCTACGCGAGGAAACCTGGGTACGTAACATGTGTGCCAGGGTCGGCCAGGGTCTGATACATTCCATAGGAAACCCTGGACTATGTGAGGAATTTCGGTCTCGGCCATGTATTGTGTTTCATCAGAGTTGTGTGTTGTTTTTTTTTAAGAGTCATGAATGTGATCTAAGGCCTGATTTTTCAATAGTCAAATAACTTTTATAGGAAGAATAAATAAGTCATATTGACATATTTTCCATACAAACAACCATTTTTATTCTTTGGGTAATAGTTATTGGACTATTGAAAAATAGGCGCGTCCCCGAGCAAAACGCAGCGCTAGCCGTTTTTTGTGCAGTTTTTTGGAGCTATCTACTCTTAATCTTTATAGTAGGTATTAAATTATAAGCAGAAATTGCGATTTACGATATATGACTTATTAAAAAAACTACTTACTAGATCTCGTTCAAACCAATTTTCGCTGGTAGTTTACATGGTAATGTACATCATATATATATTTTTATTTTTATCAATCTCTTATTTTACAAGTTAAGGGTCTCTCGCGCAAACTATTCAGTTTAGAAAAAAAAAAATATTAGAATCCTCAATATCATTTTTGAAGACCTATTCATAGATAACCCACACGGGTTTGATGAAAAAAAAATTATTTAGAGTTTCAGGTCTAAGTATGGTGTGTGAAAATCTTTATGCGGTTCACGAAATACATCTATTTACCAAAATTTCAACAGCATAGTTCTTATAGTTTCGGAGAAAAGTGGCTGCGACATACGGACGGACAGACAGACAGACCGATAGACAGACAGACAGACATGACGAATCTATAAGGGTTCCGTCTTTGCCATTTGGCTACGGAACCCTAAGAAACTAGTGTTTTTCCCCGTGCTTCACACTCGTACATTTTTATATTATTTTTTTTTAATTTAATGTGGGTTTTCTCTTGACTCTAGACTAGGTCAGCGATGATAGAGACAAAGTCTACGCATGAATATGTAAGCTGGGTAAGCTCGCTTTAATAACACATCCAATAATGGTTCCTGTGGAATCACAGAAACCATTATTGTTTCTCAAGATATATAGTAAAGTAGCATCTGATACTCAATAATAGTGCAGATTTCTATCAGTGAAAGAATTTCGTTCACAGCGAGCACAGTGAGATGTTTACAGAGTCACACTAATGAATCGCACTGGAGTAGTTCCTGAGATTAATTTCTACAAACGTAAAACAAGCCAACAAACAGTTTAACTGCATTCTTTTGAATATGTATTAGACTAGCTGACCCGGGCAACTTCGTCTGCGTCACATTTTAAATTACTGCTCCGCTCCTATTTGTCTTAGCGTGATGATATATAGCCTACACTGAAAAAACGCTTCGGGCCATCTCCGGCCCGCGAAGCGTTGTTATCCGGCCCGCGAAGCGTTGTTATCCGGCCCGCGAAGCGTTGTTATCCGGCCCGCGAACATCAAACAATTTTTTTTACAAATTTCTTTCTCATTGGCAGTGCGTGGCTTGCAAAAAACAAGCAATTACAACAACCAAGTATAGTTTCGCAAGCGCAGGCGTTATTCAATGCAAAAACCGAAAATGAAGCCACCTATCGACTGGGCCCGCGCGCCTCGGTCCGACCGTGCGCAGTTGACTTAAAAGTTTAATTTAGTTGCAGTTTCTTTCTTATTTCAATAGTTGTTTTATAATATTGCACAATAAATTAGTGTTTCAGAAAATACATATATTTTTTTTATTTCAGTAAATAAGTAATATGACCAAGAATGCAACAACTGGCCCGCCATATATTTCGTTAGTAAATATTGGCACGTGAAGGAAAAAGTTTCCCCATCCCTGGTATAGATTATATAATTAGATAGGTAAATAGCTAAGCCGTGAGTTATTTATATGTTTAGAAAGGTTTGGTTTCATGTTGTAAGTTTGCAACTGCTAGGCATCAGACATAAAATAGGATTATGACTGGATTCACTGACAGGGTAAGCAAAGGCTTTGTATTCCTCTGAAATTACATCGGATTAGTACTTTAGTACTCGTACTAGTACTTTGCTACAATGTACTATGTACTAGGTTTTTTTAAGTATGGGAAATTATGGAAATAGGCTTCTGGGCGGCTACTATCTAAGCCCGAAGTCCGTAGTTTCGGGCTTAGTTGCGGGCGTATTCTGCTCCAATAACCATTATATACTTAATTTTACGTAAAAGAAGTTTGAATAAGAAGAAGAAGAAGATAACTAAATATTACTGGGTTGATTTAATTTTTAAATTACGGGGATAGTTTATTCCATATGTGGGGCCTCTCTGCCATCGCACTGATTAATCTGTCGGCTTCAATGCTGTCGTTGACATCGCTGGCTGCGGCGTCAGGTGGCGTAGGCACGGACAATTCCGACTCACTTACGTCTTACATCGTCAAAAATCACAAGTCGACTAACCGCTGCGCTTGCAATTTTTTCCGCAGTGCGCGAAGCTAGTACCGCTTCATAGGGTACAAAAAATACGCACGATTTCGCATCTGCTATTTTAAATCGCAAACGATTTATTTTCGCAGTGTGCGGATTCTAGTACATTTCTGTTTTTTTTTTTTTTTTTTTTTACACAAAACGGGGAAACTCTTGGCTCAAATCTCACCTGATGGAAAGTGATGATTAGGCCGAAGATGGAAGCGAGTTTCAACCGGAATCCTCTTACACAGAGGAACTGGCTATCATACCTCTACATGCCGGAACACAACAATGCTGTTAACATTGTTGTTATGGCGACAGACTTAGACATGATGGTGGTAGCTTGCCAGGCGGACTTAGAACAAGTCCTACCACCAACCAAACCGAGCAAAAAATTTGCCTCCGCTATGAATCGAACCCGGGACCTCTGGGTCTGAATCAGGTGGTATAACCACTAGACCACGGAGGCGGTTAGTGTCATCTGTTTAGCACCACCCGGGGACCACGTGTAGGGATTCGCTGAAGGGTATTCTCCTACGGACGCGAGTGACTCAGCCCCCAAAAGTCAGTCAGTCAGTCTGTTGTTCACAGATTGACGATTTTTTGTCGTAGTGCGCGCTTAGCCTTGGTGCTCCCCTACACTACCCAATAAACCTACATGCCAAGTTAACGATCGGCAATTTCGGCTATTCCGTGTCTGCCAGTTACACTGTGTAACGGAAGAGTTTTATATATTAGGACTAGCTGTCCCGCGCAACTTCGTCTGCGTCACATTTTCCGCTCCTAAATAATATTGCAACAAAAAATTGAGATTTAAATTATCCTATCTCTCAAGTTGGATCGAACTGCACATGGTGTGCGAATTTTATTATAATCGGTTAAGTGGTTTAGGAGTCCAATGAGGACAAACATTGTGACACGAGATTTATATATATTAAGATTATCATGACATAGTTTGACATGAATGGGACGGCGACATTGTTTTGATAGGTAAACATTATAAACAGGGTGTTTCATAATTGTGATGTAGTACTTTTTATTGTACCTATTGTTTCAATGAATTAATTTAAAAAAAAAACGGGTTGCACTCCGGGAGAAGCAGAAGTGAAAGCTTCCGTCTTACAAATTTTCGACCAGGTCACGTGTCCTGACGTGAGTTCAACATTTTATACCTGTCCCAAGAAAAGTGCTCAACGCCGCTATAGAAGTTTTCACTTCAAAAAAGTAATCGCATCTAGAGGTAGTTTATGTCGGGTAAATTAAGTGAGCTGCCTTTGTAAGATCACTAAAGTGGCACCGTGTATATTTAACTCAGTTTGTTGTATTCAAGAAGAAGGTACAAGTGCCTCGGTACTGCAACAATGTTTTTTTTACTACATATAAACACAGATCACTATAATACATAATTGTAATAACTTTTTAAACATTATCGTTTAGGATTAGATTGTTGCTATAATTTAAACAATGAACCATATCTATATTGTCCTCATATATTCCCATAACAATGAACTCTTTGCAGCCCGGTGCAGTTTGAATGGCTGTAGGTAGGTACTGTAGCCGTAAGTTTTAATTTTCAACCTTATGCTACAATTATAGTAATTTTTTATTCTGGACACGTTAATTTGACGCAATAACATGTTTAAAAACAGTCGAAGAAATCATATTTTTACATATACATGTGTGTTTCAAATGCATCTGTTGCTAAATCCCATACATAGCCAGACCCTGTTATATTTTAACCGACTTTAAACAAAAAGAAGGTTCTCAAATCAACTGAATATTTGTTTTACGTAATTAGTTAAACATGCTTATGTGCAAAAATTGTATGTGAGGGGTGGATATTACCGTTGACATAACTTTTATTTTTCTTTAGACTTTCAGACTGCTGAGTGCCTAAAGGCCTTCCATTAGAATTCCAACAAAAAATTTTGCCTTTTTAAGTAACCAACGTTTTCTTTCTTTACAGAATCATAAATCATGAGGTCGACAGTATACATGACGTCGTTCTTAATAACACTGTGCGCGACGATGAAATTCGTGAAGCACGGCCCGAAGACCATTACGATGTTTAGAGATGAGCAAATCATCTTTGCATCGGCTTACAACATTACTAAACTCCTCGTACCAGCAGACGGCCAGAAGTATCTCCAAGCAGAAACTTCTGATATACCCTCTATTTTCTTTACTGTAGCAGATCCCAAATCAGAAGGAGGAAGCTGTATATTTGTGCTGGAAGGGTTTGCAGCGTACGAAATCTTAGAAGGAGGGAGAGACTCAACAGCAGACTATAGCTTCGAGAAAAGTATATACTTCGGTGCAAAAGATGGCCTGTATAAATACCACTCTGATACACTATCAGCTAAGAAATTTGGTCCTTTTAGAGACGATATCATCCAACTACAAAAAGCAAACGGCTCTGATGCTATATACATATTAAACTCAGAACATAAAATGTTCAAAATTGAGAAAAATGGAACTGTTAAAACTAGGATAAAAAGCATAGATTGTGCCTTAGAATTTGTTCTTGATACTTCCAATAATATCTATTATGTCTCTTGTGGGGATCATATGCCTCATATTATTAAGGCAAATGGCAATGTACTAAGTTTGACAGCGAGTGTCATAGAAGATTTTAAAGATCTAAAACTTATAAGACCTGCGTTCATTATGGAGAATTGCATACCTTTCTTTGGTGATGGACTTCTATATATTTTATATTCAAATGGAACTTATGAGAAGAAAGATTTGGTAATAAAAGAGAGACCTTCAGCTTTTAGCGTAGATGCATCTTTATATTTAGTAGCAGCATTAAACGGGAAAATATATGAATTTAATGTTATGGAAGTACTAATAAGATCGATGTTTGGGGTTGCAACAGAATGGCCGAAAGATGTGACTAAAATTATCATGTCTATCATCGACAATGCTAAAGACAATTTCTTTGGGTTTACAACGTCAATATTGTAAGACTTTGTAGTTCACATTTATGGTCCAGTCAAATTAACATAAAATATGAGTTAGTACTTCACATATTCTCCGTGCCTCGGAAAGCACGTTAAACCGTTGGTCCTGGCTATCACTTGTAGATCTTTGGCAGTCGTTACCGATTGTCGGTCAGAACCCAGCAAATCTGACTCCAGTTTTTCCAAGAAGTACCGTGTGATCCAGTTAATGGGTTGTAGAGGTCTGGTAGGCAGCCGCTCCACGTAAAATACTGGTATTCAGCTGAATTCGGTTTGACTGGAAGCCGACCCCAATGAAGTTTGGAAAAAGCTAGGCAGATGATGATGATTTGGCTCGGCATTTAGAACGCCAAAGTGAAAGTATCGAGTATCAAGCTTATTTTCACTCATTCCGAGGTGAAACGCTAATTTGACTGGACTATTATGGTTTTAAAGCTCAGCTTAACCATGATCTTAACTAGTCCACGTACAATTTGCAATGTACCTAAAATTTTATACTTAGCAACCTCTATTGCAAATGCATACGTTGCTTTCGCGTTTAGTGTGTTCATGTTGCAAGTTGATTGTTAAAACGTTTTCGTACTTGCATAATATTGTTGTAAATAAATTATTAATATTGATTAGGAATAATAGTTATGCATTTTTTTATAAAAATATTAATGTTGGCCATTATAATAAAATACTCATTATTTTTGTATGTTTGTTTGTTTTAATTTAAATTAACAGCTAATTAACTAAAGGATAGGAAGTTCTATTGGTATGTTCAAATCAGCTGACTGGTAAGACGTATCAATATTGGTATGATCAAATCAGCTGACTGGTAAGACTTATCAATATTGGTATGATCAAATCAGCTGACTGGTAAGACTTATCAATATTTGTATGATCAAATCAGCTGACTGGTAAGTCTTATCAATATTGGTATGATCAAATCAGCTGACTGGTAAGACTTATCAATATTGATGCAAACCAGAATGTTAATTCTACTAATTTTCACATTTACATCGCATTCGCATGTCAAACGCATACTGTCAAAAATGCCTTAATTTGACAGTTTGCGATTGACATGCTAATGCGAACGTTGTTTAAAAATTAGTACAATATTCCCCCAGGTTACGTTTGGTTTGCAGTTCTATTGCAGTCGTGTCAACTGCATTCAATCAAACTGCATCCGAACTGAAATTTGCGGTTGGATTGCAGTTGAAATGCGGTCCGTCTGTCTAGAGCCTTACAGTAACCCACTGTTTGACATACATAATTATGTCTTATAAAAAAAAAAACAATAAATAAATGTCTAATAAATAAATTGCATATCATTCTACTCGGTCCTTGGCTTGGCTTGGCTGGATGAGAAAAGCCGAGGACCGAGATCTTAGGTGAACTTAGGTGAAATGAGCTGTCAACCTCTAACTTTAGGAGGAATGACAGCTCACTTCACCTAACTCTTCACAGTGAGCTTATTTTTCTAGAATCGACTGAAAGGTGGAATGACAGTGGCTCTGGAATGAGAGTTCTGGCTCACGTCACCTCAGTTTTCACGGATGTATACAGAAAAGACGAACAGATTACATCAGCATAAGCATAATCACCCTATCATGTTTCTACTACTGGAAGTCAGGCCCACTCTCTATCAGGGGCAGTGGGCCACCACGCCTCACTACGGTTTAGAAAAACATTGGATTAAATTGCCAATCTTTTATTTTTGGTAAGAATGCGTACATAGTTCGTTTCATTATCCTAAGTTTTACAGTATACAGGATTATTGTATCATTACAATCGCGGTTATGACATTACATGGTGGTATTGATATAAACATATATTTTTACATAAGTTAAAATGATATTTTTGCTTTTTTCTGAAATATCTCTGAATTCATCCACTTTTTACTAAAATATGTTCTCTTTACCTTTGTCGTATAATTTATTACATTGTCACACTGACGGCATTCTGTTCGATATGATTATTATTGATCCATCAATTCGCCCCTAGACCGTGTCGCGATAGATTGAATAGCGTCTGTCTTATCGTCTAAGAATGACTTAAGCTCTGACAGAAGTTCCCCTAAAATTAAAGTAAGAATGTTGTATTCGTACACTTTCTTGTTGTAACCGTAGTATTGGATGAGCGTGGCTTCCATAGAATAAGCGGAAGGCTTGACAACAAACTCTATTTCTCCCAATTCACTTGTACCATTTTCATAAGCAATGTAGGACTTGTTGTCAATGATGACAGGGACACCATTTTCAATGACAAAGGGTGGGTTAATGATGTTCACGTAAGATGGGTTCGCAGGCAGACCTTCAATCTTCTTGACTTCATCACCGACCAATACATAGACATCTTTCTCATTGGTGTAGTAATACAAATTGTTCTGGTAATCCAAAATTATTTCCTTGGCCTTGACTACTTTGTCAACTACCTCCTTCTTTGTTCCTTGTTCTGTGACTTTGTATAGAACATTATCAGCAGTCAGGGCATAGATGATATCACTGCCGTTCACTTTAGCGATACTAATGAGGTTATCAGTCACTGTTCCGTATTTCTCAGCCTTGTTATCAGTAGCATTGTACGAGTAGATTCCGTCCTTTGCAGCGAAGTAAGCTGTTTTGGTGTCATCATTGGCTGCAGCGGCGTCCCTTCCGTTGTCGAGTAATTTAGTTGCATGTCCGTTTTTCACCATATAGAGACCTTGGTCAACTTTGTCACCATTTTCCTGAATGTCAGCTAGGACAATGAAAATGACGGTGTCAGAGTCAAATCCTTCAGAATCGTCATTATCATCTGCATCGTCGTCAAAGTTTAGTGCGTTTAATGGAGTTAATATCTTGACGATGTCATGTTCTGCCGTGTATACTGCTAGTGAGTTTGGGAAGAATTCTTCGGTGATGGTGAGGATGTCATCGTTGGAGGCGGGAGCTTCAGCGACAGCTGTATCAGAGGTTGGAGCGGAATACACTAACCCCGCTAGGAGAGATGCCGTGAAGAATATTAGCAGCTTCATGTTGTGATCTGGAATGAAGGAAATAATATAATTGTAATTTATTTATTTTGGTAATAGCCGGTCGATTCTGTCAACATGTCGAAGTGAAGGCTTGAGTGAAGTGATCACGAAGTGACTTGCATTCTAGCTTGATTACTTGGCATGGCAGCTCACTTCGTCATCACTTCACGCATTTCGACATGTCTACAGAATAACGCTGCTGCTAATTGATGCTGCATTCATAGAATTATATGTATAAATATACCTATTAACAGAAAGTCGCAGTGACATTAAGAAGTGTGTAAATTGCCATTGGTTTGCCTTTATATAAAACAATTGAAAGAGCCTGCAGTGCGATTCTGCTGGTCGATTCTGTTGACATTTCACCGTGATCACTTGGGTGGAGTGAACGACAAGTGAGCTGTCATGCCGTCGTGTTTATGGTTTGACAGCTCACTGGTCGTTCACTTCGCCAAAGTGTTCACTTCGACATGTTTACAGCAGTGCGAGCGATTCTGTAAACATGTCAAAGTGAACACTTAGGTGAAGTGAACGGCAAGTGAGCTGTCAAAACATATTAGCAAATTGGCATGACAGCTCACTCCACCTAAGTGATCACGGAGAGATGTCTATAGAATCGACTGGCTGTATTCTACTCTAGAGTGGATTTGGATGTGGATATCGGAAATGAATCCAAGAATTCAGGGTTAAAAAGCATTTTAAGTCCTTCTACAGATCCAATTAATTTCTATACCACAAAAGATGAGAATTGGTACGGGATAAGACGGGAAAACGTAACAGACGGTAATACGAAAGCAAAAGATTAATAATGCATTAGTATTTATAATGGTATTCAACTACATCTGGTTAGACATATTGAGCATCCATTGGTATGGATGGTAACATAACTGACTGCTTCAGTGTTATACACCGAGGTCCAGATGATATACATAGACTTCGACCGGATGTTCTGAACATGGAAATAAGCATTTTTCATTATGGACACATAAATCAATTCTTGATTTTTTTTTTTGCAATTTTCATATAAACTAAATACCTTGACGTAAATCACCAGATATGCATGCTTTTTTATGTAAATTGAAAAAGATTTTTCATTTTAATTGCAAGACCCTCATACACTGCATAGCTAATAATTAACAGGTCACCGGTTAAATTACGAATATCTGTGTAACGAACTGTCTGTGAATCAAACAAAGGAAGCCTTTGTTTAATTTGATTTGATAAAGCTACAGAAGCGTTTGCTAAAGTTTATGGATAACATGGTGTATAATCATCAGAATTTCACCGAAATTATGACTGTCATAATTTCTATCTTTTCTCGTTGTTATCATGAATAATGTTATTGTTAGCGTGACAAACCTTACATTTACAATATTATTTAGTTTAAACTTATCAAAATGAATGAACTCTTGACCTAGTAAGATAATGACATTATATACCTAGGTATAACACCACACATGTACAGTTGATACATAGCTAGTTCTGATAGATTGCGCCTTCTAAGGTTATCTTTATTTTACTTAAGTAGACTGTTTCTTAGGTGCACTCATGATGTTACCTGAAGTTTATCAATTATATAGCCAGCATTGCCCCAAAAAAATTAGGTCAGCAAATAATTATGTCAACAATAAGTAAGAGGGTAATAAGTTAGGGTCATAACGTCTTCATTAACCCCCTTTAAGGGCAACCTTCGCCTAGTGAAGTGACCCATAAATTTTGTAAAAGTTTAAACATAACTTAACATGTCAAACTTTTTAACAGACTTCCTAAAAAGGAGGAGGTTCTCAATTCGGTTGTATTTTTTATGTTTGTTACGTCATAATTCCGACAATTATTAACCGATTTGGAAAATTCTTGTTTTATCTGAAAGGATATACTTGCAGGTTGGTCCCATTTAAATTTTATCAAAATTGGTTACGAACTTTGGATTTTAAATCGAAATAGCTGGAATTCGTCTACTTGGATGATGGTTTTATGTCATCCAAGCAATCGAAATTGCGTATTTTGCTTTTCTGCGATTTTGCAGTAGTGTGGGGTACCACTAAACAGAAAAATAAAAAAAAACTTTTTACAAAAAAAATACAACCGACTTCCAAAAAAAAAAACACTATAAAGTAAAAAATAACTTTAATTTCGGAAATCGGTGTCAAAATATGAAGAAACTAACAAACACTTCCGAAATTAAAGTTATTTTTTACTTTATGTATAGTGTTTTTTTTTGGAAGTCGGTAGTTTTTTTTAGGGTTCCGTACCTAAAAGGTAACCAACGGATCCCTATTACTAAGCCTCCGTTGCCCGTCCGTCCGTTCGTCCGTCTTTCTGTCAGCGGGCTGTATCTCATGAACCGTAATGTTGAAATATTCAATGAACAAAGTATTTATTTTTTAATCTATACTTACTAATATTATAAAGAGTGTGTTTGTGAGGTTGTAGAGGTTAATCTCTAAATCTACTGAACCGATTTTGAAAACTCTTAAATACCAATGGAAAGCCACGTTTTTTGTGAGTGTCTAGCTATAAATTAAACCTAAACCTATTTATACCGCTACTAGGTGACCCGCGCAACTTCGTCTGCGTTACATTTTCCATTAGTGCTTTGCTCCTATTTGTCTTAGCGTGATGATATATATAGTCTATAGTCTTCCGTTTGTTTGAATGCGCTAATCTCAAGAACTACTGGTCCGATTTGAAAAGTTTTTTCAGTGTTAGATAGCCCTATAGGCTTTATATAATCACGCTAAGACAAATAGGAGCTGCGCATTAATAATGGAAATGTGACGCAGACAAAGTTGCGTACGTCGGCTAGTAAATAATGTACTTAGTTGCAAGTAATAATAATGAACATTGATTAAAAGACAACGATGAATAGAGTAGAAATACTTTTGAGTCAACACTATAATAAATTGCAATAGGAACTATACATCTATACTAATATTATAAAGCAGAAGAGTTTGTTTGTTTGTTTGGTTGAACGCGCTAATCTCAGGAACTACTGGTCCGATTTGGAAAATTCTTTTAGTGTTTGATAGCCCATTTATCGAGGAAGGTTATAGGCTATTTATTATCACGCTAAGACAAATAGGAGCGGAGCAGTAATGGAAAATGTGACGCAGACGAAGCTGCGCGGGTCAGCTAGTATTATATATATTGGACGATCCAGCTAAAAGCAATCTTTTTCAGACAAGATTACCTTTAGATGGATATGGCAGGAAAGAGACAAGATATGAAAAGCTCGGACCCTATGCTGCATACGCAAAAGAAAGTACGCTCAGATACAAAATTTATAAATACTAATATTATAAAGCTTTTTTGAACGCGCTAATCTCTGGTATTAGGTATGATAGCCAAATTCATGACAAAGGCTGTTATAGACTACCGTGACGTGAAAAAAACGGGATAATATGCACGTACGATTTTTGTGAGTAACGGATTATTTATTATCTTACGAAGATCTCATTTAAAATGTACCAAAAATCACACTAGTAAATTAATCTTGAAACTTGTAGATAAAACTACTGTACCGACAACAACCACAAAAACAAAAACCAGCAGCCAAGTGCGAGTCGGATTCGCGCACCGAGGGTTCCGTACAAACCTGTAGGTATATTTTATAAGCAAAAGTTGCGGTTTTCTATTTCTGACTTATTTAAAAAACTACTTACTAGATCTCGTTCAAACCAATTTTCGGTGGATGTATATATGGTAATGTAGGTACATTATACATTTTTTTTAGTTTTATCGTTCTTGTGTCTTTTCTATTTTTGTGTGAAAATCTTAATGCGGAATACATCCAACCAACATAACGAAATACATCAATCCAACCAACAACAACAATGCACCAACATAAAGCAACAAAATAACTGAAAGGATAATAAAGAAATACTTTGTATGAAAGATTAGTCGAAACGATAAGTGGCAAAGCAAGGTTAAAAAATAATAAGCCACGATCGTATCATTTTCATGTGTATACAATCATAATACAACTCATTCGCTCATTTTCAGTCGTAGTAATTTGGCCAATAGGTTTAATGGGTCTGGCAATAACAGGTATTTCAGCGAATGACGATGAGGAAATTGGCTTCATTAGCATCATTGACGATAGCAGTTCTTATTGTTAGCAGCCACAACATTGCTATCCGAAATACTTCCATATACCGATGGCATAGAAATGAAATTAGTCTACCATTTTCCGTTTTTGGGAATACATTCAAAGTGTCATAGCTTAATAGGCTTGTGCCCTGAAAACATCTAATTAGTCCATCAGTTAGATTTTCAAAAAATATTTGACCCGTATTTTTTCTTTTGTTACGGGAACCAAAATTGACGAAGTTACGGCGCTTTTAAAATAAAATTCTCAATACGTCACACCTTCGCATAATTTTTAGCGGATTGTGACGTCAAGAGCGGACTCCCGAGTTTTGATGCGTTTTATCTTTCTCAATATTCATAGATTTACAAAACAAAAAATATGTGTCCATTATTTTTCAATACTCTAACTGACGGACTAAATAGTTTCGCAATTTGTGGATGATGGAAACTAGCCTATTGGCTGCCTCGCCTGTTTTTGAATGTCTAGTTTAATTAGCGGCCTAGGTGACATCTGTGTGTGTGTTCCACGCGCGCCTCAAAGAGCTGTCAGCATAGAAGACGGCACCCACTATGGCCAGTGCCTGCCAGGGTTGCGCAGGAGGAACACGGATGGGTTTTAGTCAACTCTCTTCTACTTCACCCGGCGCGGGATGCGCCTTTTTGATGATTTCCCATCACAAAAAAGGCGACATCCAGCCAACGCACCTAATAAAAAATTAAATGGACGGCCTAGCTGGACGCTTAGGCCGTTCACAGAACCGTAACGAAAATGTATGAAATATTTAATTCTTTAAGCCAAGAGTGGACAGGTACTTCTAGGCAAGCGGCCCCATCGTCGACCGCATCATCGCTTTCCATCAGGTGAGATAGTGGTCAAACGCGTACCAATAATGAAAATATAACTAAATAGGTACCAGTACTTTATATGGCGCGTCTACCTGCACGACCTCTTAATTGTAGAGCTATTTTTAAGTATGGGAAATCATCAATTGACTCTTCCCGCTCTGGGCGGGGCAGAAGGGAGTGACGGACTCTACCTGACTAAAACCCATCCGTGTTCCTTCTAGTGCCCTGCGTTCCAGGGCGGCGGTGACTCTTTCGTACAAATTCCGCAACCCTGGAATTCCTGTTACTCAGTAACATGGTACCTCTTGACTGACTTGAAGTCTGGTTTTCAGGCTTTCTAGCTTCTGAAACCGGTATGTAAAGTATGGTCTCGGTATGGTACGATCCGAGGATCCACCTCGGCAAGCATTGCTTGGCACGGAAGTGTCTTTGTACCTATATTGTGATGGATGGTCACCCATCTACGGACCCTCTGCAGTTTTCGTGCACTTGCTAGCTCCACCGACCGTCACTGGGCCCACATGGTGGATTAAGAGCCAGATATGATGATGATGATGACTTTAAAATCCCATCAGTAGACACCATAGCAACCATTATCTGATACTAAAAACTGCAATATTTATATTGTCAGTTCTAATTTCTTCAAGGGTATAAATTTCTTGGGATGGAGGCATTTCTCGACTCTCGACGACACGGTTGGCGCAGTGGTTGAGCGACTGACTGCTGCGCAGCATGTCGCGGGTTCGATTCCCGCACGGAACAAATATTTGTACGACCTACATGTATTTGTTCCGAGTCTGGGTGTTTTTCTATCTATAATATGTACGTATTTACAAAAAAAAAAATGTATATAAGTAGTTTATCAGCCATCTCGTTACCATAACACAAGCATTAGGTTGCTTAGCTTGGGACTATATGGCGTTGTGTGAAATGTCCAAGGATATTATTATATTATATTATTATTATTTCAAAGGTTCGGGATCACAGGGTCCCACCTGAGGTCCGAAGCCCCATTAGGATTGTTTAATTAAATAAGGTACCAACCGGCGATTACCCTGTATAAATCCACTAAGTACGCATACCCAAATGGATATTTAACTATGAAATTAATATGTTTCTTATTATTTCAATTTATAATCACATTGCACGCGTGTTCGTCCGCACTATTTGTAATGTTTTCTAGTGTTAATATAGTCGATGCTACTCAGGGATAATATACCTTTCAAATGGTGAAGAATGATTAAAATCGGTCGTAAAATTTCTGAGAAATCGTTACAAACACAAAATCAAATCTTTATTATAATTTTCGTTTAGATTAATTACTAAAATCAATCGCTCATAGAGTCAAGTTATTCTGAGGGCAAACATTTCTGAAAGAAATGCATAGGGAGGTTTGACTATATAAAAATAACAATGAAGAAGATGCAAAAGTAATCTATACTACTTCTAATAATTAATATCTATACTAATATTATAAAGCAGAAGAGTTTGTTTGTTTGGTTGAACGCGCTAATCTCCGGAACTACTGGTCCGATTTGAAAAATTATTTCAGTCTTAGATACCTACCCCTTTTATCGAGGAAGGCTATAGACGACGTTGCACGGGTCGGCTAGTTATATAGAAAACTAGCTGACCCACGCAACTTCGTCTGCGTCACATTTTCCATTAATGCTCAGCTCCTATTTGCCTTAGCGTGATGATATGTAGCTATAGCCTTCCTCGATAAATGGACTATCTAACACTGAAATAATTTTTCAAATCGGACCAAGCGTTCCTGAGATTAGCGCGTTCAACCAAACAAACAAACTCTTCTGCTTTATAATCTTAATATACCGCGTGTATCTGACATCGACGCACAAACGATTTCCATGGGTCCAGGGCATGATTCTGGACACCCCAGTGTTGGAATTTTTCGTCGGTTCTTTTCTGATTTTTTTTAAGAGTACTACAAAGTATCCGCTCAGCTGAGCTGATATTATTTGTGGCTTTATTCAGATTGCTCTTTTTAGTGAAAGTAGTTATTTAATTATTTTTTTATTAAAAATCTCATTGGGTTAGGTCAGAATAACGATTATGAGCAGTCTAAAGTAAAAAAACCCTTGAAAAAAATAAAAAAATGAGAAAAAAGCCGACGAAAAATTCTAAGTCTAGGGTGTCCAGAATCATGCCCCGGACCCATGGAAATCGTTTGTGCGTCGATGTCAGATACACGCGGTATAATATATATAAATCTCGTGTCACAATGTTTGTCCTCAATGGACTCCTAAACCACTTAACCGATTATAATAAAATTCGCACACCATGTGCAGTTCGATCCAACTTGAGAGATAGGATAGTTTAAATCCCAAATTATAGTCGCAATATTATTTAGAAGCGATGTGACGCAGACGAAGTTGCGCGGGGCAGCTAGTATTAGTATAGATTCTTCCGTGACTGTGTGTCTGACGGACAAGGCACAGCCAAATCCACTGGTCATAGAAAGTTGAAAATTGGTTGGTAGCTTGTCTGTACTCCGTAGGGATGCAATAAGAGAGGGTTTCCCGAAATTCCTTCGGGAACGGAAAATAACAGGACATGCGCGTACGAAGTCGCGGGCAAAAGCTAGAAAGCTAGTAATATTCTAAAGAGGTAGGAGCTTGTGGCTAAATAACAGCAACTGCACGGATCGATCTTCAAGGTCAAGCAACGCTTGCCAAGGTTGGTCTTTGGATGGGTGACCATTTTAATATATCGAGTTTCCTCCGTGCCTCGGAAAGCACGTTAAGCCGTTGACGCTGTCATTTGTAGATCTTTGGCAGTCGTTACGGATTGTCAGAAGTCAGTAAATCTGACTCCAGTCTTGCCAAGAAATACCGTGTTACCCAGTTAATGGGTCTGGTAGGCAGCCGCTGCTCGTAAAATACTGGTATTCAGCTGAATTCCCTGAAGACCCTGATCTAGTTGGGAAAAGGCTAGGTAGATGATGATGATTCTAAAGAGGTAAAGTTTGTGAGGTTGTAGAGGTAATCTCTAGATTAAACTGAACCGATTTTGAAAATTCTTAAACCTATAGAAAGCCACGTTATTTATGAGTGTCATCTATACTAATATTACAAAGAGGTAAAATTTGTTTGTAAGTTTTTTTTGTAGGGGTAATCTCAGGAACTACTGGTCCGATTTGAAAAAATCTTTCAGTATTAGATAGCCCATGTATCGAGGAAGGTTATAGCTACATATCATCACGCTAAGACTAAAAGGTGCCGAGCATTAATGGAAAATGTGACGCAGACGAAGTTGCGTGGGTCAGATACTAAGCTATACAACACAATTTTTTAATTAGTACAAAAAAAATGGGGCTGTTCCCGTACCCATTACTGATCATAATTTTGCAGTCAAAAGTAAAAAAAACGAAATCCCAAAAATTGTTTAATTTGATTTATTTTTACTTGAGTATCTTAAATGATTTCTTAAAAATTACTTAATTGTAAAAAGTTGATAATTTTGTTGGTCCTAAGCCCAATTAAAGTGCGAAAGAAAAGTTTGGATTGCTTATTTTTTCGTTTACCATAAATTGAGTGACATTTTGGGATATAAACAAACGTTAATAACTTTGCTGTTTATGATTTTATTTATTGAGACTTTACATTTATATAATAACTAGCTTCTGCCAGCGGCTTCGCCCGCGTGGTCCCTAGGGAATATATTCCCGGGATGAAAAGTAGTTTATGTGCTATTCCAGACTATAATCTATCTTTGTTCTAAATTTCATTAAGATCCGTTAAGCCGTTCTGGCGTGATTGAGTAACAAACAACCAAACTTTCACATTTATAATATTACTCGTTTGGTGTAAAGCGAAATTATAACCATCTTCCCCTTGACATTATAATTATTAAAGGATATTGCAAACTGTCGTAAGCCGTTTTCCGAAGCTACTCGCTAGCCTCTAGGCGCCAAGCTAGCCGCCTGCCTGTGCGTTCGCGACCACAAAAATAATCCATAAAGCATGATTCAGTATTCACGCGCGATGGCTTATTATTAGCGTTTTTCATGTATAACTTTGGTGTTTCTATACCGATTTCTATGATTCTTTTTTTATGGAATATTTAATAATGTTAACTTTTATTAATGTTAATTAGGGACGACTGAGAGTTTTATAAACGTAAGAGTAGACAAATACAATCAAAAAGCTTCGAACTGCTAAGCTATCGGGAGTTACACGTGTTATTGTTCGTCAATCATAAAAGATAGACATATGCTGTCGTTGGATATTTTTTATATAATTTTAAGGGGAACATTTCCGTCATACATGATTTCTGTGTAGCTTTCACCATTAAGGTTGCACACGCGACGGAAGCTTAAAAAATGGAGTAACTTCTCCCGTTTTCCCAACATTTCCCTTCACTGCTCTGCTCCTATTGATTGTAGCGTGATGAAAAGTATACTATAACCTGCTCAGGAGTATGAATAATAATTGTACCAAGTTTCATTAAAATCCGTCGAGTAGTTTTTGTTTCTATAACGGTTATACAGACAGACAGACAGACAGACAGACAGACAGACAGACAGACAGACAAAAATTGTACTGATTGCATTTTTGGCATCAGTATCGATCCCTAATCACCCCCTGATAGTTATTTTGGAAATATATTTCATGTACAGAATTGACCTCTCTACAGATTTATTATAAGTATAGATAGACAAGACCTTTTCTAATAAGCCCTTTAAGTATTTGTACTAATTAAAAATTAGTGGTGTATGTTAACCCGAAAAATACCGCTCAACGAAATGAGCACGGCTCAGCTGATCGATCAACGCACAGCCGAAATTACTGGTTGTAGGAAGGTGAAAATTGGCATTATAGCTTCCTTACACTCCGTAAAGGTACACGGAAAATTCACGATGTGCGCGTACGAAGTCTAGCCTTGTAGAAAGAAGAGATAGTAAGCTTATAAGGGTCGTATTTTTGACAAGAAAGAAAAACATAGATTATGTACCGAGCTTGTCACAATGTTGAAGACAGATAAAAACAAAAATGGCCGCTTACCTCAAATACGTGTTCACAGTCTAACCAATGATATCAAACTACATCGCACATATGCAGCCGTAGTTAAATATAAAATAGACTACGATAACTCCGACTTAATTAGCGGTTTATCACTGTGTTTGTTTCTACATGACCTTACTTTTGGTCAAGTTTTATACACATACTCGCTCCTACCCGTGGCTTCCCCGCGTGATAAAAATAACAAGGGTTTTATTTTTTTGCCCGGGTCACGAATTCTTTTTATAAAAATAAAATAAAAGACGCCTTAGTTACTCCTTATAACGTTAGCTATCGGCCAGTGAAAGTCCCATCAAAATCGCTCTAGGCTTTTCGAAGAACAGACATGACAAACAAAAAATTGTTACATGCTTTCATTTGCATTTTGTAAAAAGCCGATATTTTGTTATTTTAAATAAGAGAGGAGCTCATAGCTAAATATTAACAGCACCACAGATCGATCTTTAAGGTTAAGCAACACTTGCTGAGGTCAGTCTGTGGATGGGTGACCATTTATAACCATATGAGATTCCTCCGTTCCTCGGAAAGCACGCTGAGCCGTTGGTCCCGGCTGTCATTTGTAGATCTTAGGCAGTCGTTACAAATTGTCATAAACCAAAAAAAATGACAGCAGTCTTGCCAAAAAGTACTGTATTAATTGGTTAAGGGGTTGTGGAGGTCTGGTAGGCAGCTGCTCCACGTAAAATACTGGTATTCAGTTGAACCCGCTTTGAGTGGTAGTCGACCCTAATATACTTCGGAAAAGGCTAGGCAGATGATGATGAAACAAACATACACTTGAATTTGATTTATTTGTATAAACACAGCTATGTGGGAAAATTGTATCTAGTGAGTCGAGAATCTAGAAGTGTTTTGACTATCCACGAAAAAATATTCGTAGAGGTCGTGGATATTGGTGGAATTGTTATACATCAAAATGAAACTTGTTTGGATGGACAACTTATCAATGATGAGATAAAACTAATGTTTTGTTTTCAATGTTTAGGCAGTATCAATAATGAAACAAACTAAAAGTTTATAGGTCAGCAAAGCCCTTGGTGGCTCTTATTTATTTATAGTCAATTAAAACGGTCCAAGTCCAATTACATTAATTAAGGCGGGGTTGCAGTACTTTTTCAGATTTTTGAACGTCTGAAAATCTAATTAATTATGAGTTTTTTAATAAATAAAAATCATTACATAAAAATTGAACATACCCTCAAGTAAATCGTAAAGATAGAAACGCGATTTAGAATGATTGGCTCGATACTTTTTTTATCAAACATGACCCTAAATTACAATTTTAAACGTGTGCTGCTAAGAGATTTTATCACGAATATATATAAAAGTTATATCAATAGACAGAGCTTTTTATTTTGAAGTAAATGTTGAAACCATATTGTATTATTTCTTTATCAGTTATCGCCAAGAAGAAAAAACAATCAAAATTTAGGCATTATTTCGCTCGCCGGACAGTCGCTGTTGTTCGTCAAAACACACAGTACTGCAACCTCGCCTTAAGTTTAAATTCACACTAACTGCTGGAAATGAGCCTCAAAGAGAGTCAGCACACAGAGGGGCCCGAAAGGGCCGACGCCTGCCGGAGTCGCGGGATTATTCGCAAGAGACACCGTGGCTCCGGAACACAAAGGGCAATGAAGGAACATGGATGGGTTTTAGTCAGTAGAAGTCTGACACTCCCTCCCGCTACACCCAGAGCGGGAGGAGTCATTGGATGATTTCCCATCCCTAAAAAAAAAAAAAAAAGTACTGCAACCTCGCCTTAACATAGAATTGACAGAAAAAAACATAACAAGATATAAAATGTGTGAAAATTTGAAATTGTAATGAGAAATTAACATGATACAGTGGACACCATCGCATACAGTCTCTCACAGAACACCAGACAAGCTTTCATTGTTTTTCTCCATTCATCAGAAATATATCACATTCAGGATCGGCAGTCAAAAGGGCGTTAAGAGGAAATGTGGGCTTGTAGACTTTGTATGTAAAAATTTATATTTCGAGGTTTGGCTCTCGCCTGTTTCCTCCTCCAATATTAAATCGATTCTATAGATATTACACAAGCTGAATAAGAAGGATATAAACTGTGCCCCTATGTTTTTCTGTATTCATTAATAGTTGCCAAACTTGTTCAGTAAAGGCTCTTTTGACAGCAGTTTATTGGACAATTTTGAGCAATTTTTTGAGGGTCCAAGTGCTTTTACGTTTAATATATCATCAAAAAAGAAAACATAGCGACACAAAATATATTCTTCTTATTCAGTTCATGAAATATCTGTTAAATATGTCCAATATTGAAGAAGGAAACAGGCGAGAGCCAAACCTCAAATTATGACTATTTACATACAAAGTCTCTCCGCCCGCGTTTCCTCTGCATCCTTAGAGTACGACACACTGGAGATTCGGCTCTAGCAAGAGTTCTAGACGGCGGTGGTGCAAACAGGTTGTGACGGTGGCTCCGACAGTGCCCAATGTATTTTCCCACCGTATGTGATGATATAGCACTTGCCAGTATTAAACACCAACTTGTTCTTAATGCTCCACTCATGGATTGTGAAGACCTTCTTAGTCCTGAAGGCACTTCTCACCGAGGCGAGGAAGCGATTGCTCGGTATAATCGATCTCCGGATGGAGCTGATTACCTGCATATGGGGTGCCTTTTTTTTTTGGGACAAGCCCGCCACATATTTCCAACCACTGCAACTCCTGAAAGCCAGAATCAACAGAAGCGAGCACCAGAAAAACGCCGAGCCAATGAAGCCCGACGAGTTCCTGAGAAACGATTCAACTGTCTTGGATATCGCAACGAAATTAAACAGAAAATCACAGCGGAGGAGTAGGAAAAATTAAATAAAATTCCCACTTCCTTATCAAACAGGTTTGGGGAGTATGCGGTACAGAGAGTAAAGTCCCGCAAATCCCCATTGAAAAGGAGGATCCTCCGCCAAGGCGAAGGCCTGGGGGGCTACTGCCCGATAGTTCATATTCGGGTGGATGTATATGTTCAAATCGGATGGTAAACTCTGCTTGCGTGATTTAGGATTTTTTAGTTCGCCGCCAGTTGGATAGATGGCGTCGCGGTTCTTTTTGCTGCGATGCAGATTTGTAGCTAGGCCAATAGGCAACAAGGGATGTGGAGCGCCTGCGTATCTGACTTCGACCACCCAGTAACTGGGTAACATGGTAACTCTTGGTAAAAGGTTTCTGAACCTTCCGCAACAACTGCAATCTTAACCTTTAAATGAAAGCCGCTCCCAACGAAATTCAAGACTTGTATATGGATAGGGTTGAAAGTAAACTGACTCCAGTCTGGCCAAGAAGTACCGTGTTACCCAGATAATGGGTTGTGGAGGTCTGGCAGGCAGCTGCTCTACGTAAAGTACTGGTATTCAGCTGGATTCAGTTTGACTGGAAGCCAAGCAGTATAGTTGGGAAAAGGCTAGCCTAGGCAGATGATGATCTGTTTAGGCTTGATATTGATAAGCTTGAAAACATAAATAAAATTTTGATAATAGTAACATAAGCAATGGATTCCTAAAGGAATTTGAAGTCTATCACTAGTCGAAAAGCCCAAAAAGTAAGGGACTGAAAAACAATTGCATCTTCCTTTCAGAAAGAACAGATAAGTTTGTAAGAAAGACCATCCATTTATTACTCTTGAAATGTAAGTACGAAGATATTCTAAAGCCAAAGGTCACGATATCGAGAGATTACCGCGAAACACTTAATAAAACAGTCACTGTTTAATCTTAATACAACATAACTGTTTTCTCTGTATAGAATTTATTGGAATTTCAGTGGGAATATTTAATCGTGGCTTTAGTATAACGTATAAGTATAAGTGTTTATCGTATGAGCCGAAAGACGTCCACTGCTGAATATAGGCCTTTTTTTATGCAATACGGGGAAACTCTTGGCCCAAATCTCACCTGATGGAAAGTGATGATTAGGCCGAAGATGGAAGCGAGTTTCACCCGGAACCCTCTTACACAGAGGAACTGGCTATCATACCTCTAACTGCCGGAACACAACAATGCTGTTAACATTGTTGTTATGGCGACAGACTTAGACATGATGGTGGTAGCTTGCCAGGCGGACTTTGAAAAAGTCCTTCCACCAACCAAACCGAGCAAAAATTTGCCCCCGCTGGGATTCGAACACGGGACCTCTGGGTCTGAATCAGGTGGTATAACCACTAGACCACGAAGGCGGTTAGTGTCACCTGTTTAGCACCACCCGGGGACCAACGTGTAGGGATTCGCTGAAGGGAATTCTCCTACGGACGCGGGTGACTCGGCCCCCATAAATAGGCCTCCCCCAAGTGTCGCCATAACAACCGTTCCTGTGCGTCTCGCATCCATTAGCTACCTGCGTTGTGGGAGAACTTCCAACGCTGCGTCTTTCGGTACGCTGTCTCCACTCCAGAACTTTTTGACCCTATCGCTCATCTGTTCTGCAAGCAGCTCTGCCCTATGCCACTTCAGTTTGGGGATCCTTCGGGCTATGTCGGTAACCATGGTTCTCTTGCGGATATCATAATTCCTGATTCGATCCTCTCTTTAGGTGACTGTAAGCCTTCTGATGAGGCCCATTGTTAGCGATTGCCTTCAAAGATGACGTGGCAGGTGCGAGAATTTCACAGTTTGCCCTTAAGAACAGTGAAAAAGATGAAGGGCTATGTGCCTCAAAACTCCGGCTGTCATATTATGAGATCTTTGACCGTCGCATTACGAATAGTCAAAAGACAGAAAATCAGACACCAGTCATTCGAAGGAGTTGTGTTGCCCAGTTACTAGAATTTCTCGGTAGCAGGCCGGAGTTTTTCATAGATTATTGAACCATGGAGAACGAAAATCGTTGTTTTAACACCGCGCCTCGGAAAGTTGGTTTTGCATTTCCTATCGGAGTTCAGATTGTGAGAGCAAAGGAACAGACAGAGCACCTGTGTTTGCGCACACACTTGTGCACAATTTTGCCGTCAAAAGGACGTATCTACGAAAAACGAATTAACCGATTTCGGACATAAAGAGTAAAACTTAAGGTCGGAAATCCGTTACTTCGTTTTATGTCGATACGTCCTATTTTCTTCATTATGATGCCAAAATTATCCGTTTCGCCTTATTCATCCCTAGTCCCAACTTGCCCGCTTTTTATGTGCCTATTAGTTGCAAGGGTACAGTTTGTCGGAAAAGTGATATGATGTACTTAGAAAATAAATACTTTCCCGTATAAATTTTGCTCTTGATATTTTTCTATATAATTGTTTTTTGACAAAAACCTACCTACTTAAATTCCATGCAAATTTAGTAGGTAGTAATTAAAAAAATAAATAACTAATTCCTAGATATTTAACAAGCCTAAGCTTGCACGTGCCCGAACAAGAGTCATAAAATTCAAAAATGCAGTTTTATTATTTTATATACAGAGTGTGTTAAACAGTAATTTATACTATCCTACTAATATTATAAATGCGAAAGTTTGTGAGTATGTATGGATGTTTGTTACTCTTTCACGCAAATACTACTGAACCGATTACGATGAAATTTGGTATATAGCTGAAGACCCAGAATAACATATTTATTTATTTATTTAACACTTTAAGCACAAATGTACAGAGGCGGACTTAATGCCATAGGCATTCTCTACCAGTTAAAGTACTACTACTAGTTTAAGTTTAAGCTACTTTTTATCCCGGAGTTCCCGAGGGATCGGGATTTACACGGGAATACCGAGAATTTAGTGATTGAATAAAACGATATCATCAAAATATTTTTCACAACAAAAAATTATTGGGGCTGGTCGGATTTTGAACAGAAGAGGCGAAACAGCCAGCGCCTTGCATAACACTCTTCCAAGTTCCTAATGCTAAGAGGAGTCAAGCAATGCTAGATATTGACTGTCCGTATATCTTATCTTAGAGATCTTACCTAACGACAACATATTACTTTTCGACATACCTACACGCAAACGAAGTCGCGGGCAACAGCTAGTGATTGAATAAAATTAAATACAAACCATACAAGCACTTTATTAAAATCAGTTTTTTTGCGTCTTCTAGCTATACATATAATTGTAGGTAGATATGTACGGACTGGGCGAGGTGGGATTGAAGATAAGTAGGAACGAAGCCAAATGATCTCCTTGGCTAATCTCTCTTGAGATGGGCAATAATGACCAATTTTCGATCCGGAGGTTTAATGTTACTTTTCAAATTCAGCAGCTTAGGTGCAGGTGGTGTGTAGCAAATGTGTGTATGTTAAAATGAAACTAAGTGCCAATTAAACAACAGTTTATTTAGTTATAAACATTTCTAAATGGTTCGGACTGGTCTCATCATTCGAGGTCTTGGAAGGTAAGGCTCCTGGTGGGCATGGCATTCTGGTTACCCTATGGCAAGAAAAGTGATATGATAAATGAAAATGGTCGTTATTTCCTCGGCTGTACAAAGTATGAAGCGATACTGACATGTTACTTGGGGTCGGCCCAATACATTTTTGTCTTCCACTCTGCCTTATCAGCCGTCAAACTACAATCACTAACTCCCGTTTCTTTCTCGCTCCTCACACAATCCATCCATCTTTTCTTTGGCCCTCCCTCTCCATCCATCTACATATATGTTCATTACACTTTTAGTTAATTCGTTTCCTCCCTCCTCTTCACATGACCATACCAAGACAAGCGCCCTCCTTTTTATCTTCTCCGTCACTGGCGCCACTTTTAAACTACCTCTTATGTTATCATACAATTTTTTATGGTTGTGTTTTGTATCGAGTTTTTCATTCCAAACTTGCGACCTGCCCCGACATCTCACGGGTGCAATTTATGTTCTTGCAGCGTTTAATGCTCTTTCTATTAGGGAAAACCGTATCAAAATCTATTACGTGCTTTATGAGAATTTAGGAGAATAAGGCAAAGACTGTCAGCGACTTAGACTCAAGCTATCTCATAGTCCTTATATTTTAAATGCTAATCTACCTTTATACACTGAAAATAAAAGTAAAAACTTCAAAGTTAGAGTGAATAGGTTTCTTCTGGGTAAGCTCGCTCCGTCTAAGACTTTGTCTCTGTCATCTCAGACCAAGACTAGAGTCAATAGCAAACCCATCACAAAAACAAAAAGTTGGAGCGAATGTCTTGCCTTCAACAGGGCAGCAAAAAGAGTCCTGGATGCTACTGATAAGATCTAGACTATTCCCGGGTTTTCCTGTGATAACCTACTGTTCAGTGTGTACCTGCTGTGAAATGGTGTAATGGACAACCAAAGGTTTTGCGTTTGTATATGTATTTCATTCTTGGAGGATGGTCTAAACATTTGGCATATGTTAAGACCTCAGTTGTTTAGGCTTAAGTTTTAGTAGTGGTTCGTGGCTAAATAGTAACAGCTGCATGGGTCGGCCTTCAAGGTTAAACAACGCTTGCCTAGGTCAGTATGCGGATGGGTGACCATGTTAACATACCGAGACTCCTCCGTGCTTCGGAAAACACGTTAAGCAGTCGGTCCCGGCTGTCATTTGTCGTTTCGGATTGTCAGTTAACCAGTTAATGAGTTTTGGAGGTCTGGAAAGCAGCCGCTCTGCGTAAAATATAATTATTATATATTATTCCGCTGAATCCGGTTGGAATAGAAGCTGTCCGCAATATAGCTTGGAAAAAGGCTAAGCAGATGATGTATAGTAGTGGTAAATTAGCGGACTTAATGTAACAAGGTCTTAAAAAGACTTCACTTTAGGTGTACTACAAAAAATAATATTTAAATAAAAATTCATTTAACTAACCTTGAAGTAACTTGGATTCCTAAACTGGTTTGAAAGTGTCAATAACATAGATAAATCGATTCTAATTGAGCAATAAATAGGTTATATACACTGCACTTTATTACAATTTAGACAAATCGTCTATATATTAATACCATAAGACATTTTATGCATTTTTGTACTAACAAAGAAATGATATATTATCAGGCCTATATTCTCCAGAGCAGAGGTGTAGGTAAAGGTATAAAGTATGTTTAGAAAGAAATCCCATATGATATAAGGGCGAGTCTACATGCAAATAAAGAGTATCCCATGCATCAACTGTTAAATTTTGTTGAATTACAAGAAAATAATGTATGCATTATATATCGATAATTTAAAAAAAATGTTTGGGTTATGATCTTATGTATAGGTGTATAATAAAAAGCGTAATTAACTTAAAATAAAAAATATTTATTTATAAAATCATGATATAGTTAAAACATATCAAAAATTCGTACATTCACATTTTAAGGCAACATCATCGGCTCTTAGCATTTTTTAATATTACTTAAAAATTAAAAAAATGTGCCAAAAATGTCAAACATCAGCCATTTTATGTTTGAGATTTTTGTCAAAAATTAAACTAATCGGTCCAAAAAACTTTCAACAATGTTTATAAAATATTATAATATTTTTTTGTACTAAACTCTTAATAAAATATAATTTTACTTTGGAAAATGTGATAAGTTTGGGCAATATATATTGTTATCACATTCCCCACTAAAATTTAAATTAAATTAATAAATATTATTTTGTCATTTTTTATTGTCATGTATCTTTTTATTTAAAATGAATATGGTGCAATTTAATTATTAAAAGAAATAATTAAAAAGTAAAAGAAACTGAACAAAAATAGAATAGCAAAAAAATATTAAATTATACTATTAAACTAAGGCAGTATCTGTTTGTCTATTTTGAGAAATTAGTACCTATTCTCGTTGTAATAAATACTGTTTTAGCAGTTTATAGATTATTTTGAGATTTTTATTGCAAAAGAAAGAGAAAAATATGAAAAAAGGAACAAAATATAAGCTGCAACTTTTTTTTTGCTTCAACAATGTAAATTGTTTTTATAGTAATTATAAATTACCAAATTATAGCAATAAAAAAAGCATTAACTTAACTAACAACTTAGGAAATAATCCAAACATCAAGTTGGGCGTCCGAAATATTTTTTCTTTAATAAATTAAAAAGAAAAAAATATTTTTATCAAAAAAAAGTCAGCTAGAAAAACATCAGTTTCTCTAGACAAGACATAACGAGAAAAAATATAAGACATTTCATTATAAGAATAAAAATAAACCCCGAAAAAAATATTAAGGACCCGTCAACGTAAACGCATAAACTCGCTGTCTCACTTGGAGTGCACGAGGTTAAGGAACTCCTCCCTCGTCTTCGGGTCATCACGGAACACTCCTAGCATCGTCGATGTCACCGTCTTGCTGTTGATCTTTTGGACCCCTCGCATGACCATACACATGTGCCTAAAAAAGGAAAAAAGAATATGAAAATAAGTTCAGATGTTGAAAAGGCCTATGTCTGCTATATAAAAGCAAAAACATCGAGTTAAATTTAAACATCGCAATAGCGATACATCTAGCGCGCTCTAGTGAAAATGTGCTAAACTACATAAGCTAAGTGATTTGACGAGAAGTGTCGCCATCTCTTGAGTAATTGAAAAATTACACACGATCAATAAAACGATCTATAGTCAATTGTAGCGCTATTTAGTCTCTCGTGTGAAGACTAGATGGCGAAGATATAAATAAGACTTGATCAAAATAATTAATTAATTTCGTTCGTCTGGCCACGCCATATGATTTTTATTTTATTTCAGATGGGTTTGATCTTGACTTTCGTCTTGATCAGACATGACACAGACAAAGTCTACGATGGAGCGAGCTTACCCAGAAGGAGCCTGATATTGCGTCTAAGCTATATAAGTGATGATAGGAAAAACTTATTCTATTATAATGTGTAATTTAGAATGCATTATAGTTTTTCTTCCCATTAACGTTATGTTTAACTCAACGTTAATCTCTCGTAAATAATTATGATAAAGTTTATTTCATATTGCCAAGTCGAGAGAAATCACAATCTTAACGACAAGGTAATACATAATACTGTCAGCTCTTTTGGTAAAATAACCTTCTATCTGCAACTTATACTTTCGATCTTTATCTAAATCACGTCATGTACTATGTTGGGTTTGTTGGGAAAAATTGTCATTAGCATCACAGACGTCTCGGCAGTTAGATTAAGTAAAAAGCATATTTGTTTTTTTAGCTTTCCTCAACTTATGTAAGAATGGACCTTTGTAGGCCAATATCTATTAGGTGACTTCAAATAGTGTTTTCATTATAGCATCTCCGTCTGACAGTAGGTCTTATTATAATTCTTAACAATAAATTGAATCATCATTATCTCGTCCACAAAGGTATCTCTCAGTTTTTGCTAATACTTTATTTGCTGATATTATAATGTATATAGTATCTTCGGTAGTAATTATGACTGACATGACTACAGAGTTGCTAGAAATTTATATGGATTTTTTTCTCGAAGAACAACTAAGCTTGTTGCATACTAAGATTTTGATGCATAATGACATAACAATTCAGAAAGTAAAGTCTACTTACACTCCTTCAATAACAACGGCCACACCAGCCGGGCGGACTGCCTGTGTGACAGCCACGGCGATCTGTTTGGTCAGACGCTCCTGGACCTGGAGACGACGGGAGAAGATCTCCACGATCCTGGAATAATGATAGAGAATTACTATGTATTGAAGATAAAGAAGAAGACGAGAGAGAAAAAAGAATTTTTTTTTTCATCAAACCCATACGTGTGGGGTATCTATGGATAGGTCTTCAAAAATGATATTGAGGTTTCTAAAATCATTTTTTTCTAAACTGAATAGTTTGCGCGAGAGACACTTCCAAAGTGGTAAAATGTCCCCCGCCCCCCCTTAACTTCTAAAATAAGAGAATGATAAAACTAAAAAAATATATGATGTACATTACCATGTAAACTAACAGCGAAAATTGGTTTGAACGAGATCTAGTAAGTAGTTTTTTTCAATACGTCATAAATCGTAAATCGCAACTGCAGAAGTTGCGACATACAGACGGACAGACAGACGGTAAAAAGGTTAGTATTGGATAAAAACAATTGATTAGTAAAGATACTTAATGAAAATTGTAGAAAATTATGTGTGCAAGCAGAATTTTATCATTAAACATGCATGCATGCTTCACTTTGTCATTTGCAGTGATAGATTTTTTAGCTACTTCGTACTTAGTATCTACTGAACACGGGTTTATGTAAATTAATGGTTTGACTATTTACTCTGAATTTTTAAAACTTTATGTTTTATAATAAGTCATATTATTATTTAGTATCATGTGATTTGTTCGCAGATCCTTGTTTGGTAGCATATCATTCATCAGTCTGCTGCATACATGTTTACTCTCTCATTACTAATTATTCTTTATTTTACACCATAACAAATTATAATAGGAACATAAAAAATAATAGGTTGTAACAATGGGCGGTCTTATGCTTATCGCTGAAAACGATCTTTTACAGATAGTTTTACCTAGCTTACCTTATCTCTCTCAAAATCAAGTACTTATTAATGAAAACCATTGCTCTCTTACCTAGCCAGCTTGCTCAATCCAAGGATTTTGCCTTGAGGCAGGTAGCCGATGGACACCTTTCCGTAGAACGGCACCAAATGGTGCTCGCACATGGAGAACATTTCGATGTCCTTTACAACGACCATCTCGTCGGTGTCCTCGTCAAATATGGCGTTGTTTAGAACCTCTGGAATATCAAATATTTATACATTAGTGGTGTCGCTCAAACATTAGGACGAAGAACAGGCTATTAGCTATAAAGAATATCCACAATTTAACTTTATGTGACCATAAAATGACTTCACGAGAAGTGAAATTGCTAAATAAGCTTTTATACAAGTTTTCACAAATTTTTTTGTTTTTGGGAACCCTTATATTTAAAAAAATATTTAAAGGACAAACTATATACACTTCAAATAGAAAAGAAAACTCCTAACTTAACAATGGCGTCAAAATTCGTCCCCATCGCTATCGACTGGAAGTGAGCCCAAAAGACTGGCGGCATTGCCACGTTGTATGGCAATGCTTATCCTCTGTCCAAGGTAAAAGCCACCCCTTGGGTCACGCGAAGCGTCAACTAAGGGTTTTGCTAGATCTTTTAATAGCACGTGAGCACTCGGACCCCACGGACCAAGAGTTTCAACCCCAAATGTAGTTGCCAATAAGGCTATTATATTTCCGCCGTTTGAGGTTCTTATGTTTGTGATTCCAATTAAGTCAAATTTAAGCTCGTTAAGGTATTTTTTAGATTTTGTTTGATAGCCCTCATAAGCGGAAATATAATGATGCAAGAACTTTTCTTATTTCGTCATGTTACATGTATAACATTCTTATGACGCACGTTATTTGATTCTTATAGTTCAATGAAAGTGAGTTTCTAACCGAGATACCATGAGTTATTTTTGGGGACAGCCAAAACCCTTCTAGCCAAAATCAAACCAAAGGCTGCAGTGAATGATGGTAACTTTAATGATTGTTTTTTGGACTATTTTAAGTCGAGCTGAATGCTTGTATAATATTAATAAACATACCTTCGAGACTCTGGTCGTATCCCTTGGTGAAGAAAAGCATAGCTTTGGCGGCACGCTCAGGAGTCTTCAGCAGACCCGCCCTCTCTGGGTCCTCACCAAGTCCTGAAGATAAGAAATATTTAGGTTAACAAATTGTAGGTATATTTATCACAGTCTGCTCGATCGGACACTTACTAAAAGGATTTTTTATAAGGGTAAGATTGTTGAGAATCATCTGACTCGGATTCAATTTTGGGTGCTTGAAACCAAACTGAAAGCCTATTCTTTTACTTCAAAAGTGTTCAAATTTAAGCACAATATCATCTCAACAACAATCAATGTAATTAACTTGTTAAAATGTAGGGAAAGTAACGGTTTCCAGGGTTCTTTCTCGAACGTAAAGAGCACTAGGAGGAACACGGTTGAATTTTAGTCAGTAAGCGTCTGACACTCCCTTCCGCTGTAGACCAGCGCCTAGAGCGGAAGGATTAAGGAGTCATTTGATGATGTCCCATCCAGAAACAACTGTATTTTTTGACAGATTACGGCTGCGATGTGGCTGTGTGATGCCGACTTGAAGGTACAAGCTCCTGTGTGCCCCTCTGTCCTATGCCACACTTCTTAAAGGATAGGATAGGATTTACCTGTAAGCAGAAGTCTGTAGGAGGCAGCCATGTCGGGAAGGAGTGCCTCCCTGGTGGGTGGCCTGTGGTCCAGCTCCAGATCATGGTGGAAGGTGCAGTTTTCGTGACCTGGGAACAAAGAAGAGGACTGGTTAGAAATTTAGTGAATAAAACAGTTGAGAATGTGTCTATAACTGCTTCAGACGCTGAATAGGTACTCAGCAATTTATATGATTCTGCAATTATGCTAGGTTTGATTATTTGCAAGACTACAAAATTCTTTAAAGTGTATCGTTTTGCAACATTAGGTATGAAATAATTTTCTTGCAAGTGTGCAAATTGTGTGTTTTCTTTTTGTAAAATTGACATTATTTCCACTTCAAATTTTAATTAGGACGATCTAAGTACCTATACCGTTTTTGCAGTAGCGCATAAATTTATGTGTGTCACTTGAATCTTATCACTTTTGCTCATAATGGTCGATTATAATGCCAGTGGTTTAATATCCAAAGGTAATATTCTCATATTTGGCATTGATGATTGACAATGAAGTGTCCGATTTGACCAAGTGACCATTCGAAACATTCGTGTGACTGAGAGTGAAGAGCGACTGGATACTAAGACACAACATACGGATACTATGCCAATTAAAAATGTTTATGCTATAGAATGGCAAAAAAGCAGACGTTCTATCTAATGGCACATGTTCACCGCCATTAATGGAAGAGAAATCTTTTCAAATATGAAGTTTTAATCGCTCCATGTCATATCTCTTCATAAAGACCTCAAGAAGAAGTCAATTCCAAACTTTGCTCTAAAATATTTATTTTAGAGCAAAGTATGTTTATTTGAAGGAACCGAATGCAAGAAAATCGTAACAAGGATGTAAATAGCTAAAACATTACGCAATATTATTCAAACGTTGCATGTTTTTTTTGCTAATTATTCAAGTTAAGTCTACAAACCAAACATTTGACAGAATATGTTGCAATCGTTCCGGATAGTTGCGTGCTCATAAATTGTTGGATACATTTTAGATTAGTATGTTTGAAAAAATTATAACCTTTCTTGATTAAGACACTGTTTAAATATAAATTAGTAAAAAAAACATTAGAATCTAGACCAACTCACCAATGTTTAAGAAATATGCAGGGTTCTAACAGACCCTGGCTGTACCTTAAAAGGCCTTAAAACATTTTTTTTATTATTCCTGATTGTATATTTCAGAATTAACATTTTTTTTATTATAAGTGGTGTGGTATTCCAAAAATACAAATATCGTCTTGGAGACATTTACTTTATTCTGTAGTCCTTTGTTCCTCATTACATAATTATGCAATGTTTTAGAAAAAAACATTCAAATCATAAGCTTGACGATGACAGACGCTGTCGAAAGCCTTTGACGAATCTAATATTAGAGTTTTAGTCCCAGAGGAATTGTAATCGCACAAAGCGCAAAAAATCTAGTCACTGCATAATTCAGTACAAAGTGTAGTAAAATAGACCTAGACCTTCAATCCAAACATCACATGGCTATGCTTATATTTTAGTTCAAGAACAATAAACAATTTGATAAAGTGAGTGATGTATAAACTTTTGGTTAAGAAACCTTAGTTTTGATCCTTGAAACTTTAAAGGCAAATTAGTTATAACGCTTTGTTATAATATAGGCAAATATGGTTAAAGTAACCTATTTAATTAAAAGAGTTTTATTTATTTTAAATGGTTAAATTTAAAAAAAAAATGGTGATCCAGGTATTAAGATTCAGAATGAATTTAAAATGTCCAAAAGCAGTATATTCGTAACGCAGCAGTATATCGTTTTGAAAAACACGAAACAAGAACAAGACAATTTTAATAAATCATTAGAGTATAAAAACAAATAGACTTCACATCAAAAAGACGTGAAGGAAAACATGTGAAAAATCACGCAAAGTTAATACTATTATTTAATTATACAAACCAGGTGTGGTAGATGTCCTAGGAGTCATTGGGGTTCCGGGTACCTCCAGTTCACTCTCAGCATCAGTCAAATGGAAACTCTTTAGCGCCTCAGGAGCTTTCTTGTATTTACTAACAAAAGATCCTTTTACAGGAACGTCACCGTTTTCTTTCTCCTCTGATATCGAATTTCGGACTGATCGGGAACTGACCCGTCTGATCAAAGACGACGGCGGGACGATCGGGTCTGAATCCTTTCCGTTAACGGCGGCCATTTTGTTTTTACTAAAAATTCGTATTTTGAAATTTAAATTTTATGTGTATTTGTATTTTGTAATACGACCGTTTAGTGCGAATGTGCGGCTCGAATGATTGAATTTATATAGAGAAGACCTCTGGGTTATCTCTTTAAAATTGTGACTTAATTTATTACGACGATAACCCGTGTCTCGTTTATCATTTCGTTATTAAATATGATTGTTATTTCGTCAGTTACAAATAATAATAATGCTTCCGCCCAAATTAAATTTTAAATTAAGGCAAAAGTATTTATATTTTATAGGCGTAATCTGGTAACCATGTTTTGATGACTTTCGATCCAAGCGCAGATGAGTATCAATGTGATTTAAGGTTCCGTATTCATACAAGATTATCTGATAAATTAACTTCAAGATATATTTTAGAAACAATTTATTGCGTTGTAACATACAATTTAGTTTGATTAATAAAGAAACTTGTCGAAATGTGGAAAAAGAAAAATGATATTCAGATTAATAATATAGTTACTGAGATCTCAAATAATAAGCCAACGTCACAAAAAATTAGAGCAAATTTAATGTATAAAAGATTATTTTGAAATAACAAACGAATCTCAATCAAGGCGAAGTGCATTGCCACTTGAATCACGTGGCCGAGAGTAAAATATTATGTCCTAATGCAATAATTACGTATACCTAGTTTGACGTAATAGCCAACGTGTTACACAAATGTTTGCGACCAATGCTGAATAAGCGTCATTCGGTGACCGAGGTGGTTTGCTTATGATGTGAGAAAGAGTACTAATGTTGATTAAAAGTTTATTATTTTTATTATTGAAAGTAAGAGAAAAGATGAACTGTAGTAGTAATAAACTAAAAGACATAAAACTCACTATATAAGGAAACAAAATAATGAAAGTGAAAATAACCAGGACCATACAAGTAAATCACGCTAGTTACGGTTTTTAAACACCGTCTAAGGAGCTCTAGAGCTGTGATAGTGATCTTAAGTCCGAATCTATACTAAGTATAATTAAACCGGTGGCCGCCGGTATTTTGATATGCAACCTTGATACGTTTTCGGTTCGTTTACCCTACATATGAAAGTTGAGGTCGCATGAAGGTTCGCTTCCTATTAGTGAAGTAGTGCGGTTTTTAGTTTCCGGTTTTTGCATTGTTACGGTAATTGGTAGTTGTGCGAATTTTGAGATCTGTATTTGTAAGTTTGACCTAGAGTTGACCGTCATGCCTAGTATACATAGATAAAGTACCAGTCGTGGGAAAAAAATCAATGTTATTGAACTACTGTATGACTTATAAGTACAAAGTAAATAGCTCTTATGTTTGCTGAATTATAGAAGAAAACGAATAATTTATGCTGTCTCAGAACTATAAAAGAACAAGCTAGGTGAAAATAGAACTAGAATAAAACTCACTAAGCCAGAGAGGAAAGCTTGGTAAAGAGCTTTGCTTAGCAAATGGTCGAATGCCTGAGATGGTGATGTTATTAGGTAGGTAGATGCAATTATGACTAAAAATTTTCATAAGTAATGTTAACTGGTGATCAAAATAAACAAGGAAATTAAAACATTACGATAAAAATGGAAGGCTCAATGATGTAAGCAAAAGATAAGCCATTTAGCAGCAAATACGGAAAGAGAAATCCGTGTAGCAACAATATAAAAAGAAGGAAAGTGGTTATTTACGTGATTAACCTAAAATTTGTATTAATTGAAATTCTCAGCGTTCTCCGAATGCCTATGTCGTCTGTTGTTGATAGAGATCTTGAATGAGATGGTCTAGAAAGATTTTTTTGAAGAGATTGAAATCAGACGTCTTCGTTATGACAACGTATGGTCTCTGTTATTATTTATGTATACATAGAGGTAATACGTAAGTTTTCAAATATGAGTACAAAGATATCGCTATTTGGTTTATTTTACTGTATTTTTTGGTGAGCTTGCGTTTCATCTGTTGTATTTTTTTAAGTTGTAAGCTCGGTTTTTGCATTGCTGCCATTTTCAAACTACAATGGAAAATGTATTAATGAATGATGCGCTGATAAAATACAATGATGTAATCAAGTGCAATGACACCAAAATGATGTCTGTTTAGTGTTATTTATATATTTAATTTATTTACAAAAGGAGCTTGGATAGTAGGCAGAAAATTACTCGTAACTTGAACTAAAGAATGACAAAGAAATCTTCAAAATTACAAACTACTTTTTAACAACAAAACTTTGTAGACTTTAGTTCAAAAATCTAGAGAACACGGCCGCTTCAATAGGATTTTTTTGCGTCATATTGTCTGATAACTGATGTTTAATAAAGCATGGTTAAAACAGGGGATTTCCACGTAGGTAATATTACCACAAAATTAAGTACTTCACAATGTCACAAAGACGTTGAAACAATAAAATAAGAGTTGACTGTTTATGGTTCATCTGTATGGAAATATACGTTATTAGTTTCATACAAAAAATGGACTTGACATAAACAAAAAGGTTCCGCATGTACCTAATATAAAAATAATAAGCCATAAGGAAGGATATTTATAATTGAACTAATTACATTATTACTGATTTGTTTATAATGTAAGTAATTAACAGCAAATGGAAATAGTACGTTAATCTACTCATTTAATAATTATTTACTATTAATATAATTTGATAAAAACGTGTTCTGTTAAATAGTTCGCATATGTTCCACTTTATCAAAGATCTAGGTTTAAACATTCAAATACATTATTTCAAATCTAAACTTTAATATATTATACTAATATTATAAAGCTGAAGTGTTTGTTTAAGTTAAACGCGCTAATCTTAGGATGTACTGGTTCGAATTGAAAAAAATCATTCAGTGTTGGATAACTCATTTATCGAGGATTTTCAAACAAAGGCGACCAGTTGGTTCGAGATAAAATCCACATGGAGCCATTTAATAAAGCCTCGATGGACCTTTCAACTTTATAAACGGATTTGCAACAGGGTCATTGTTGTTAGGCCGGCCATTGACTAGCTTGGAGTGGTCCAAATGCAATTATCTTGGCACCGCACGACTTTAGTCCGATAATTGTGCAACTGCCTCCGTGGCAGAGTAGTTGAGGCGCTTGGGCGCTTGCCTTGTGACCCGGTGGTCGTGGATTCGATTCCCACGGGAAGCATACTTTGTAAAGTTGTTTCCAGTTTGGCTAGGACATTGCAGGCTTGAATCACCTGATAACACGATGATTCTGTGCTTCGGAAGGCACGTACCAGCCGTTGATCGCAGCCACCAAATGGCGGTCGTTACTATGTATGTCAGAGGCTCTTGAGGCGGTTTAGAAACTTTGACACTAGGGTGGTCGTTAGACCTTACTGCCCACCCGACAACAAGACTGTGCAATATGGGATGCAGTGTAATTAAGAGAAGTTATACTAAAGGCTGGGTAAGTAATAAAAGTCGCACGGGCCGATCTTTGCAGTTAAGCAACGCTTGCCGAGGTCGGTGCGTGGATGGGTTCTAACTAAGGTATACCGCTGCGGCGTTTGTCTTAAGGCCGTACCCTGAGCAAATAACCTTGAGCATTTTTTCCCTCAATAACAGCGCAAGAGATACAATAGCGAATACGCTCAGAATGTTGAATAAAATCGTTATAAAATCTAATTATGATCGTTTGAAAAAAAAATACTTCTAACAAAAGGTTCATAATTAAATTGCCTATTCATTAGTGTAAGTACAAAATCAAAATAATCGTTAGTTTTCGAGAAGATGCATGTTTTCAGTAATTTTTTCTCATTTCTGTGGTTTCGTTGTGAGGAGATTACTTAAACATTATACTTAATATTAATAAAATAAAATCTACCATTTTGAAGCCAAGATTATGTAGAAATTTAATGTATTTTTTATTAGTTGATATTTCCTTTGGATAAAGACTAGATAGCTCCAAAAAACTGCACAAAAAACGGCTAGCGCTGCGTTTTGCTCGGGGACGCGCCTTAAAAGGCGGATTTCATTAATTAAATTGAACGCGATCAGCATATTAGCCACGTTTAAAGGCTGTCAGTGTCATAATTTTCTATGGTATATTGACACTGACAACTTATGAACGCAGTTTGATCGCGATCAGTTTCATTGGTGTAATCTGCTCTTAATTACCACGTGAGAATCTAATAAAATTTATTTTATTGACAATATTTGATCAGAAGGCGGCAAGTTTGACAATCAAGCTTACCAAGCAGTATAATACCATCTGACCTAGTTGTAAAGGCAGTTGCTCATACATAGTTGGGAGGCTTTAGGCAGATTTATTGATGGTCAAAAGTGAATAAACACTATTATTGTAATTAAAAACTCGTTTAGATACGTGGTTACTAGCTAAACTAGGCGACCTTAACCTACTTAGAAAATAATGATTAATCAATCAAAGTTGCCTTAACGTTTGCTACTAAAAGATACTCACTCAGATGATGCAAAACATGGATTTCTCTGACAGAAACACGCAAAGGAAAATGCTGGATGAATTATAAGCAGTCTTCTGATTGATCTGTTCGGCATTAATTAAAAAAAAAAAACAAATGTCAAATATGTGATCTATGGAACCCCAAAACGAGCAGTCATCTGTCATTTTTCCCGCGCATACAAAAGTTTTTGTCCCATTAATAAATCAACAGAAAATAGTGATGATGTTTAATGATTATTATGTTAATAAAAACTAATCGTTCGCTTATTTATACAAAGTGTGGTTTTTCTCGTATGATTATTTAAATAAGTGTCTTTTTATTGCAGGATCTGGACTAGGATTTATGTTTTAGTTCCGTCGTCTCTGATTTTAAATTAGAGCAGATTAATTTAGCATTGTGTTTTACTGGGAAAATAGTGACAGATCCGTGAGGTTTTTTACTGATTCCTATCGGTGTTTTCAAACTCTTATTTGTTTGTAAGTTATCAATTTCGCGAGTTATTTGAACACATTTGTCAATAAACATGATATTTTTTGTTAAAGAAATAACCTCAAATTTTGACAGTTTAAACCAAATTCCCCTTCACTTAAAGTATGGTCAGCATAATAATAATAACTAAAACGTTATAGTTCTAACGCTCGTACCTAATGTCCTTGTTGCAAAAGTGAACGCGTGTCCTTTGCACACCGGTAGCGTTAACAAAAAAGTATACGATCAAAATTGTAATTTTTGTACAAAAGTTTGCGGTACGAACTTTTTCTTTTATTTCTCGATGTCGAATTATTAATTTAAAATGATTGAATGAGTCAACCCAGGCTTTTTGTATGTATTTCAAGTTTATCGAGTTTACGGTCCATTCTTTTTTTGTGGATATATTTAGGGACGAAAAGGGTCTTTACATTGTATTCAAAGGTATGGAATTCACAAATTTGTAACTTAGAAGTTTTGCAAATAAAACAAGATTGCCAAATAAAAATGAACGGCAAGGGATTTTGTCCGTTTTTAATATTTATGATATTAATAAAGATGGCCATTTTTAGTATCTTCCGTGAATACGGAACATTTAACACTTACATACATATAAAACGAAGGAAAGTTAATTTTTAGTATTTAAAACTACAAGAAGTTTAAGTAAGTAGTTTGCATAAAAATAAGTCGTGTTTAAGATCTGATAATCTATACTAACATTATAAATAAATAAATAAAATATATTTATTTCAGGCCATCAAACCCATAGAAAACTAATAATTTCACAATTTCAGATACATACATTAATTAATAATTACAGATACATACAATAATTATTATAAAGCAGAAGAGTTTGTTTGTTCGGTTGAACGCGCTAATCTCAGGAACTACTGGTCCGATTTGAAAAATTCTTTCAGTGTTAGATAGCCCATTTATCGAGGAACGCTATAGGCTATATATCATCACGCTAAGGCCAATAGAAGCGTAGCAGTAATGAAAAATGTTACGCAGACGACGTTGCACGGGTCAGCTAGTTTATACATAAACATAAATTGCAGACTTTTATTACAATTCTACTTTGAAAGGTTTTTATTAATAACTAGCTTCTGCCAGCGGCTTCACCCGCGAAGTTCCCTAAGGAACATTTTCCCGAGATGAAAAGTAGCCTATGTGCTATTCCAGACTATAATCTATCTTTGTTCTAAATTCCATCCAGATCCGTTTAGCCGTTCTGGCGTGATTGATTAACAAACATTCAAACTTTCGCATTTATAATATTTACTTAGATTTATAAGATTGTTTTTGATTTGATATTTTTAACCCATACTGTGAACTTTGAAGCCCGACTTTACCCAAGTTTAGTTAAAATTGGGTTATCCACTAAGAAAACTACATAACCGACCTCTTTAACCGGGGAATAGGGATCAATCCCTTATCGTATGAAACTTAATATCGTTGTCATCAGGAATTTTAAAGGTGCTTGTATCTAATTTGGGAATATTAGAACATTGTGAGGAAACCTGGATTTGAGGAGGAAAGTGATTTTGCTTGTTTCGGCGAAGTCGGTTTGTTTTAGGCTTGACGTCTAAATCACCGAATAGATTTTGAGTGATTTTGACACACAGACCGATGGACCATGAATACGGTTATAGGCCACATGGATTCTTTACGCGAACGAAGCCGCTGGCATAAGCTTCTACTTAATTTAGGTCTGATGTAACCATCGCCCTTAAATTGCAAAGTTTCAAACATAATCTTTTAGACTAAATATTAATACCTATTAAGAATTTGTTGAACTGTATATACTTAGCTCATTGGCCCAAGTTGTCACAACAACACGATTATTTCTTTAATAATTTGCACAGGTAATCCGGTAAAGTGCGAGTCGTACTTGCAAACCAAGGGTACCCTTTATTATTTTTGTAATTTTATTTTTGTCTCTAAAAATTACATGGTTAATAGGTTAGTTTAACTAGCAACTAAGCTGACCGTACGGATAATTGCACAAACCGTGATTTTCGTTACCACCACTTTGAACGTGCATTCGACCAGTTATCCATACTTTATGTTCATGAACTGTAATTGTTAAAACAATAAATAGATATAATTCTTTATCTAAAAATAAAGTACATGTTTTAATTACCACAATCTCATTTAATAAATAATCTTTTTTTTTCCCTTTAAACACCATATTCATTGAAACCTTGAATAATTTGAATTTGACCATTATTTTTAAAACTTTAGTGTGGCCTATCCTACAGGAACCGTTTTTTTTTTCTTTTGGATAAAAGGTAGCTTAAGACGCTCAGCAATAATGAAGATTTCTATCATTGAAATAGTTTTTGATAAGATCTGTAAGTATTTCCAAAGATTATCTACTAACAACAACAAAAAAGACATTCTTGTGCACAGTTAGTTTTATTTATTTAAGGAACATATAAACACAGAAAACCTACTTTTATTCTCAGTCAAAATTATAGCGGAGTTCATCCCCGTTTATGATAGTCATTGAGCAGTAAATGCTTAGCGATTTAGGTATAATATTAGACTGATAAAAACGATGAGTTATTGTAGTGATAGTGCAGATTATCTCCTTGTTTGTATTATGACTATAAAAAGTATCTAAATCTTCAGTTCAATGTTAAGAGCCCACGATCTAAAACTATGAGTTCTATTGCTTTTAATTAAGGGTCCCCGAGCGGGTCAGATTTTTATAGCATAAGAGAAGGATTTGTTTACTGTAAGCAATAAAATATGTAAAACTCTTAAAAATATAATATGTTCTCCAAGACCTTAGGCGCTCGTGCAATATAATATATTGATGCATAAAAAGGTCAAAATATCACAAATGTAAATAATAAATTTGACAAAAATCACTACTTTGACACAAAATTCACTATCAAAACCATTAATTTCTGCCTCAAAATCCATTACATAACTTTGATATCAAAACATGTTAATTATTCACAATTAATTATGAATGAGAACATAGCAAAGGCAAACCTTGATAATCTTAAATTGATTTAATCACGCAACAGTTAATCGAAAAAAAAAAGACATTTACGCAGTTATAAGTAACTAAACATTACAAACCTAGGTCAACTTTTGACCTAGGTCCTACCAACCGGAACCGGAACAATATAAAAAGTAAATCACATTGATAACTCGTGATAAATCGCGATAAGCGAAGGCAAACACCTCTTTGTTTATATCACTATTCATACTCACTCATGTTCAATAAAAACGAAAAAAAAAAAAACAAAAATCGCACAAAAAACTGCACAAAACGAACGTTTTACAAAAAGAAATGTGTTTGATATTTTTGCTGTCTCTACTTACGGTTCGCGGGTTTTTTTAAAAACAGAAAACACGGAAAAATAAATTAAATTATAGTGGACGATGTGTCGGGACACACTGCGATGGCTGACTGACTGTGCCAAGCTACATTCAACAGATGATATTTGTACAGCTACATTTACGCATGCGTCAAACTGGGGAATCGATAACTACGTTGAATGAGTGTATAAGCATCGATATTTGCACGAGTTTTTGACGAATCGATTAGAGTTGGGAGTATCGTTAGTTAAATTGCTCCATTCGATTTAAAATTCGGATACCGTTGAGTTTACGACACAGATTTTTAAATAAGTACGCAAAAATTGAAAAAGTTGGTTCTCTTACTAGCTTAAACAAACAAAGTAGCTCTTTATTGTTGTACTCTTAGCATGTTCTTTGTACCTTAAAGAAACCTATACTCGAATTTACTTTGATTAACATAAGAAAACAAGAGGTGGGAGTGAACCGCCCACATGAAAAGTTTGCTATTTTCTGGAAAATTTCTACTGAATTATGTTTTCTTGGTATCAAGCTACCCTCTTGCCAAGTTGTTCTAAAATCCGTTTCGTATTTTAGCTGTTAAACGTATTGAAGATATATTTTTCGTTTCTCAAAAAAACTTGTGCTTTATCAAAATTGTTTGTTAATTATTGAAATGATTATTTGTGAGATAAATCACGGAATAACGACATTAAAATATTTTTTTAATATAAATCAAGCCGATTTGAGGTTTAATTGGACGTGAAGCGATAGGATTGCATTTAAATCTGTTTTACTTAGAAGATTGGGGTTTAAAGATTAAAAATACACTTTTACCCCTAATTTGGTAACAATGTTTTAAAATAGAATGCATTTTCTGTCTTATTTCGGTCTAAAGAAGTTTCCGTGATCGATTCAAAAGTTCCGTTGATCTATAAAATACCGGTCTCTATTATAATTTAAAACGATTTGCATAAATTCATTAATACCGGTAGTCAATACCAATAAAATTTTATATCGAATTTTTTATATTATTATTAACTAGTTTTTGGCACTGGGTTTACCTGCGAGAGTCGAAAACTATCCCAAGAGCAATTTAACCGGGATATAAAGTATTTTATGTCATAATCCAGGATATGGTCTATTAGTGTTTTAAGTTTCAGTCAAATCTATTCTGCTGCTGGTTGTGATTGATTAACAAAAATATTAATTACAAACATACAAACTTTCATATGTTACATGTAAGTATCTTGTATGTTATTATTAATTTAGATTATATTATGTTATTAACAGTATCCGTTTAGACTTTGATTTTTATTAAATATTGCTTCCTTGGAATTGGAGGTAGATAACTTGGCATAATAAATACATCACGCTAAAATAACCTTAGGTATATAAGGGTTAGGCAGAGACGGGCAGCAAGCCTTGATTTTGCCATTTGCAATTATTTATGTAATTTAAATTTTTCAACAAAAGTCGACCCCAATATTGTTGGGAAAAGGCAGATGATGATACTCTTCTACTAAAATTATCTATGTGAGATCTTTGAAAAAATAATGATAAGTACCTGAGAATAATTATTATAAAACATAATGGTATACGTTGACACTGTTATTACTATAAAGCGACTTATAAATTATTTATATTTTTATAAATAATACAGTGTTGTGGTAGGTTAGTGTTGTGAATTTTGTTGTTTTATTATTGCTGTTGTTTTTGCAAACCATTCTTTTAGACCCATTTTTAAGAACAAAAATATAAATACCGGATTGACGAGTAAAATACTCATGTACAGTTTTATTACATTTATTATTTGCTGCAAAGTGAGTTTCTTTAAACATTTTTTTTTAATATTTTTTTTTCTTTCTCAACAATTACACAATATTACAAAGAAAGTAAAAGTTTAAAATAGTGCACTAATTAAGAGAATATTTCCATCATTTACTAATTGACTCTCATATAATTTGTAAAGTTATTAACAGTAATGCACCAAATTACGGTAAGTCAAAATGACACAATATATTGGTAAATAGAAAATATTTTGTACAATATTCATACGACCATTAGGTACTAAGAAAGTTTGGATGCATGGATGGATGTGTGATACTCAATCACTAGCGAACTATAAAAGAACTATAGAATACCACAAAGGATTTTTACCCTTGGGACTATTTCTAACACCTTTGAGTTGAGTTTGACCTCTGAGTGCTTTTCGGTGTTTCTTCTCAGAAACACTGGCCTTATCTAGTTTAAAATGACCAAAACAAATTGACAAGTAAAAGTGTTTTTTACTTACAAAAAAAAAAAAAACAGTGACGCAGGCGAAGTCACTTGTAGTTGCTAGTACTTAAATAAATTAGGTGTTTTTTCTGGTGGTTGTACTGTACATTGCTTTGGATAGCAGTATCTGTTATGTTGTACATTTTCTTGTAAATAAATAAAATAATAAAAATTTAAATCGGTTTTAGTCATCTCATAATTAGGCTCTTAAATGTTAATACGTGCAGGTGAGTCAAGCACCAATTACCACATAAATGCACAGATTAATGAGAATTGGGGCCAAAAAACCCAACAACCGAGACCCAGATTTAATAATAAAACCGAACTGATCAATTTTGTTATTGTTTTATTATTGTTGGTAATGAGTTATTTAATTTCAGTAACTGTTTTAAATCACAATCATCATCTGCCTAGCCTTTTCCCAACAACATTGGGGTGTGCTTCCAGCCAAACCGGATTCAGCTGAATACCAGTGTTTTACGTAGAGCGGCTGCCAACTAGACCTCCTCAAACCATTAACTGGGTACCACGGTACTTCTTGGTAAGACTGGAGTTAGTTTTACTAGCCTCTAACACTCCGTAACGACTGCCAAAGATCTACCAATGACAGCCGGTACCAACGGCTTAACGTGCTATCCGAGGCACGGAGGAAACTCGATATGTTAAGATTGTCACCCATCCACAGATCAACCTTGGCAAGCATTGCTTAACCTTGAAGATCGACCCGTGAGGTTGCTATTATTTAGCCACGAGCTCCGCAAATAAAAATCATCAATCGATACAGTTTCTATACCGATTTCTATGATTCTTTTTTATGGAATAGTTAATAATGTTAACTTTTTTAATTACGGATGACTGAGAGTGTTATACACGTAAGAGTAGACAAATATATATCAAATTCTTTCGTTACTGAGTGAGTGAGTGACAGGCAACGCACAGCTGAAACTACTTGTCGTAGAAAGTTTAGATTTGGCATGTAGTGTGGGTTCCAGCCCTACATTCGGTAAGGGAGCACTAAGAGGTTCCCGATACTGCTGATATGCGAGAACGCAGTCGCAGGCAAAAACTAGCTTTCATTTCAACAAGATTTGCATTCATTTAGAACCAGATCTTAAAAACAAGCCTTAAATAATATCTATACAAAAAACAACTGTGAAAGTGACCCAGGTTTTACCGAAAATACGGGAAAAATTCAAACACTTGATTCCAAAGAATTGACGGCACATCAATGACGTCAAATCACTGAGAACCATCACGTTATACTACAACAACAAACATTGGTAGTTGACGTTGGCGCCAAACAACGTTGGAACCAATGACTCAGCGATTGGCGCTGACACATGACGAAAGTACAAATAGTTTGCGAAATGTTTTGACGTAGGTTTTGTCCTGAATACTTAATTTTGCCAACGCTATTATTACTGTGTTTCGGCTCACGTGTAAAAAGATGCTTTTTCAACAAAATGTATTGTGAAACAAACAATTGTATTTTTGCAGGCTACATAATATTACTTTATATCACCCACTTTCGTCCTAACTGAAGTACTATTAATGCAAGATTGCATCTTCGCGTCGTAACGCCTGAAAGGATTTGGATGAAACATAGCAGATGGGAACACCATGCTCTGGAATAGGATATCTTCATCCCGGGAGTGGGCCCCATGAGATAATTAAAAAAAAAGTAAAATATAATACTATTACCCATGGATATCTTAAAGGGGTGGACTTCAATTAACCATCACTACCTTGTGCTATTCAACCAAAACGCACTAAGCGTTTCCAAACTTATAATGCGCAGCAAAGGAGAGGAACTCTCTGCCTAGGCTGTGTCTGTGTTTCCGAAAGCTTACAACCTTAATCTTTTCAAAGTTGGAGTGAACAGGCTTCTTTAGAGTAAGCTCACTCTATCGTAGACTTCACCTCTGATATAGCCTTTAAGCAAGAGCAATACCATTGCAGGTTGCCTGGTAGAGAATGCCTATGGCATTAAGACCGCCTCTGTACATTTGTGCTTAAAGTGTTAAATAAGTAAATAAATAAAATCGCAAATAAAAAAAGCCAAAACATAGCTAGTCACGTGGTGGTCCCATTCCCTTGTAAGGGGCTGACCCTAATTTCAAAAACACGGCGGGAATAAAAGCGGTTTCTGAGAACTTTCTTGATAGGGAAACTCAACTCTAGGGCTTTACAAGCAAAACCACCTCCTAATTTGAATTTCGCCAAGTGTGTTAATTGTTCAACCTACACGTGACTTTGCTCGGCATAAAGTCAATCAGCAGTTTGCAATATTGAATGCTTACTGAATTACGTCACCATATTGATAATTTACAGACAGCTTTTATATTTCTCTAAAAAGTATTTTTAGAGAAATATAAAAGCTGTCTGTCTGTCCGTCCGTCCGTTCGTCCGTCCTTTCGTCTGTCAGTGAGCTGTATTTAAAGATTCATAACAGGTAGACAGTTAAAATTTTCACATATTGTGTGTGACTATCGATGCTATAACAACAATTAATGAAAATTAAGATTTATCGTACGAAAGTCGGACTCGCACCCTTCGTGTGCGAGTCCGACTCGTACTTGGCCGGTTTTTATTTGATTTTTATTATTTTTTGCTACAAAATCACAAGTAATACACATTCTGTGAAAATTTCAACTGTCTACCTACCTATGACGGTTCTTGAGACAAAAAGACGGACGGACAACGGAGCCATAGTAATAGGGTTCCGTTTTTTATTCATCGGGTTCTGTCTGTCTCTCAGCATACTTCATTTAATCCACAAAACAAAAGTTAAAATGACAAAAAATATTTTATTACCAGCAATTTAAACTACATACATAACAATAATATACAAATAAAAAACTCTTAACTAACTAAAACCAAAAAAAAAACAGTTAAATTATTTCAATTAAACCAAAATATACCGCCCGAACAGGGATTTGAACCCTGGACCCTTGGATTAAAAGTCCAATGCTCTACCGACTGAGCTATCCGGGCAATGGGTTTTGATACGATTTTCGTTAACAAAAAGAGTGGTAAGTTATAGTAAGGTTTGTGTATATAATTTGCATCCCGTGCTAAGGGGTGGATTGCGAGTGTCTTATAAACAACAAGCTTTAATTTGTCCACAATATCGCACGCGAAGGGTTCCGTACCATCAATCACGTGTCACGTTGTTTGTCCGCGATGGACTCCTAAACTACTAAACCGATTTAAATCAAATTTGCACACCGTGTGCAGTTTGATCCAACTTGAAAGATAGGGTAGCTTACATCTCAATTTGTAGTCGCTGTATTATTTAGGAGCAGAGCATTAATGGAAAATGTGACTCAAACAAAGTTGCGCGGGTCAGATAGTTATCTATAAAAACGAGGCTCCCATACAACACCGGCTGCAGAAATACATCATTCAACTGTCTAACTATCACGGTTCATTAGATACAGACTGGTGACAGACGGACAGATAGCGAAGTCTTAGTAGGTAATAGGGTCCCGTTTTACCATTCGGGTTCGAAAACCTAAATAGACTTCGCAGATGATGATATTAAATCGTGTGAAGAAAACCTGAATCATCTGCTGACGATATACAGGTGATTTATGACAGTTTTTATGATAATTAACACTAAGGCATTACCATAAAGCGAACTGGTTTTTTAGACTAATTTGAACTCACTTAAAAATCTCTCGTCATTGTTGATAATAATAGATGGGATGAGACAGCTATTCAGCATCTAGCGTCATTCTCATGACTGAGATTTGTAAACTGGAAGTGTTTAGGTGGTTAAATAAGGGTAAACAAACTCGATGTGATGTTCAATTGATTTAGTAATCGTTATTGTTGTATTTGCATTGGTTTTTAGTTACATTTTATTTTTTAAACTGAGTTTATAAATAAAAACCAGTGAAATGTGAGTCGGACTCGCACACAAATGGTTCCGTACCACAAACCTTAATTTTTGTTGTTTGTTGTTATAGCGGCAATAGAAATACACAATCTGTGAAAATTTCAACTGTCTAACTATTACAGTTCTTGAGATACAGCCCGCTAACAGACATACAGACGGACGGACGGACAACGGAAGCCTAGTAATCGGGTTTCGTTGGTTACCCTTTTGGTACGGAACCCTAAAAATACCTTTATTTTGGTAACTACTTTTGTTACTATTAATAGGCACGCTTTTGACCACTATCTCACCTGATGGTAAGCGATGATGTGAACCCTGAACCATTCTAGTTTAAAGACATCAATCACTCTGCCCAATTGAGTTGGTGTTGGCTTTCAGTCTACCCAATACAGTGGAGTACCAGTATTTTACATGGAGTAAGTGTCTATCTGTCCTCTACGAACCAGTATTTTTTTATAATATTCTGCTCTATGGCAATCTGTTGTACATACGCCAGCATATGAAGTACACAATAATCTGTCAAAATTCTTTGTTAGATTTTCAACTTTATTGCTAAAAAGATAGGGTTCAAATTTGATTGGGAAAAATTGACTGTTTCGGTTTGGTTGTTTTGTCTAATATTTTATATCCGTTTAAGGCTTTTAGCTTGGATAGACACTTCTCAGATGACTGTCTCATTTCATCCTGTTAAATCTGTCCTGAAGAGTTGGAACGCTATGTCTCTTTAATCTTCTATATTGAAGACCTTGGTCTCCACTCAGTCTGACAGCAAGATTATTTTTGTGTTTAGGTAGTCTTTTCTGGTAGGTTTCTTTTCTACGAACCAGTAACTGGGAAACACTATTTCCTTACTGTAAAAAGCCTTATAATGATTTTTTATTGCTTCTTTCGACACGTTTGCGCAAGATTACGTTATTTTGTATTATTTTGTAACTGAATATAAATTATGAATCCATATCGAATGGATGCTATTGTTTCCTTTTTTTTTGTAATTTTTATCGAAGAAGCATATGTGACCGGAAAAAAATGGTGATTTTTCCTGAATTGTTAATCATCAATCTAAACAATTTTTTTAAAGGTAAGACGGGTTTTAAAAGAGGCAACCCTGGAAATTATCTTGATTGCAGATTTCTCACACAAAAATCTTTTGTATTTTTTCCTGTATAATAAAACCAATGACGACAGCTGTTTGACTACATAAGTCATTGACAGTCAAACCAACGCAAAGACGCATACGGGAAAAAGCGAAATCTATTTAAAAAGTAAATAATTTGACAGCTGTCAAATATTACAACACTCACTTTCGTAAATCAAAATGGCGCAGTTGAAAGGAAAATTTCAATTCGTATTTTATGGGGTTTTCCATGTCAATTGACTCAAGATCTTTCGTCTTATGTCGCATAAAGTCTAACTTGGCTTGTAAAAACCCGGGCAGAGATTTTTACGGTGAAGTACCTTTGGTTTCCGCGGTAAATTCTTTGAATAAGTTAATTTGACTGAGTTTGTGGTTTTCTTGTGCTAAGTTTCCGTCCTTTTGTGATGATTAGTAGAATGTTTATTTTTAATTAATTTGTGCAAAACACAATAGGTAGGTAAGTACTATTTATATTAAACACATATAGTCATATTGGTTTGAAGATTTTAGCGACATTATATTAAAATTTAACCATGCTTAGATTATTTTGAAAGGTATGTAGGATTGTAAATTCACAACTTCCAGCCATTTGCAATCAGCGTTGCTCCCAACCTGGAAGTTAGGTAATTTTTAGAGTTCCGTATCTCAAGAGAAAAATCTAAATCCTTATCGGATCACTTTGTGCCTCCCGCTCTGGGCGGAGCGAGAGGAAGTGTCAGACTTCTACTGACTAAAACCCATCCATGTTCCTTCAGTGCCCTTTGTGTTCCGGAGCCACGGTATCTCTTTCGAATAGTCCCGCGACTCCGGCAGCCCCGTGATCCCCCTTACTCACAAACTTTACTTCTTTATAATATTAGTATATATTTTTAAACCTAATCAGGAACGGCCCACAGTCATCCTGCCAAGCAAACAAGACCTTTCTTAGCAAGGGGGATTCCGTAAACCTATTGCATTTCCCCGAGACGAGAAATTCAACCATTTACCTTGTTTTATGCAGTGGTTTACGTACGCTTATTTTAATAACGGCAGTTACGAATTTACGATGACTCAATGACGCATCGTACCCAGCAAATTGAAAGATTCTAGATTCAGATTCAAATAAGAGTAAGATCGTGACTATCATAAGCAATTATTTACATGATTTGATAACAACTTTGTTTGTTGATACAATCAGGGGATTCAAGTCTGAAATGTCGTAGCCAAATTTTAAAACAACTTTACTAACTTGGAATTGAACCCACGACCTCCGTGTCACAAGGCCTATGCCTAAACCATTCGACTACGGAGGCAGTTCCGAAAGACGATTCCGTGCTTCGGAAGGCACGTATAAGCCGGTGGTCCCGGCCGCCAAATGGCGGGCGTCAAATGAACCAAGTCAGAGGCCTTTGAGGCGGTTTAGGAACTTTGACACGAGGGTGTGTGGGGTCTTTAGACCTTACTGCCCTCACTATAAGAAGAAAAAAACTTTTTACAAAAAAATACAACCGACTCGACTTCCAAAAAAAAAAACACTACAAAGTAAAAAATAACTTTAATTTCGGAAGTCGGTGTTTTGTTAGTTACTTCGTATTTTGACACCGACTTCCGAAATTAAAGTTATTTTTTACTTTGTAGTGTTTTTTTTTTTGGAAGTCTGTTGTATTTTCTTGTAAAAAGTTTTTTATTTTTCACTTTTTAGTGGTACCCCACACCTAAAAACACCACTGCAAAATCACAGAAAAGAAAAATACGCAATTTCGGTTACTTGGATGACATAAAACTATCATCCAAGTAGACGAATTCCAGCTATTTCGATTTGAAATCCAAAGTTTGTAACCGATTTTCATAAAATTTAAATGGGACTAGTCTGCAAGTACCTATATCCTTTCAGATAAAACAAGAATTTTTCAAATCGGTTCATAATTGTCGGAGTTATGAGGTAACAAACATAAAACAACATTAATTCAGGTCAACCTGAGCCAAACATTCTTTTTAACCGACTTCCCAAAAAGGAGGAGGTTATCAATTCGGTTGTATGTTTTTTTTTTGCTGGTTCAATTAGTTCTTTATTTTGATAAATTCGAAAGGTAACGCACATGTTGGAGGAATTAATGACAGGGTACAAGAATAGGAAATTATCAAATGTCTGTCCTGCTGGCGGAGCAGTGTCCGACTCTTCTATATCTATACAAATATTATAAAGAGGTAAAATTTGTTTGTAAGTTTGTATGTTGGGGGTAATCTCAGGAACTACTGGTCCGATTTGAAAAATTCTTTCAGTATTAGATAGCCCATTTATCGAGGAAGGCTATAAGCTCACTCAAATCATCACGCTAAGACTAAAAGGAGCCGAGCATTCACGGAAAATGTGACGCAGACGAAGTTGCGTGGGTCAGCTAGTACTGGCAAAAACCATCCGTGTTGCTCCTAATGCCTTTTGCGTTCCAGGGCTGCAGTGACTGTTTCGAATAAATTCCGCAACCCTGACAGGCACTGGCCCTGGCCGGCCTTGGCTACTATGCTGACATCTCTCGCCACTCCACGCTTGCCTTTCGCAGGTTCGAAATTACAGGCAATTGTTTTAACAAAAAAGATTCGGTCTATTTGAAAAAAAAACTGCATTAAAAAAAAAATTAAGTATTTTTGCGGTTAGATGTATGATGATGATGATGAAGATTTTTTGTATGGTAGATGATTATATCTAATTTTTCTGATCATATGGGCTATGAAAGATTAAAATAATAGCCTAACTTCAAGGTTGGGAGTTGGGCTGACTGCAGAGGGCCGGAAGCAGTTATGTGTTACTCGTGGAGGCTCTACAAAACTAGGTCACAGTCACATATACATAAGGTATTCTTTTATATGTATATAACGTAAGAATATAGGTCAGTAATGGATACTCTGTGGCTAGCATTTGCACAAAGGTTCAGAATTCAAGTGTTCTCAAATGTAATTTTATACGAATAGGGATTAGTGTAGGGTGACCATATGTTACGGATTGTAAAAGACGGATTTTTGACAATTGAATCTAAATGAGGCCGGACGATATTAGGATTTGTTGGACGGTATTCCTCATTTAAACTAATAATTTACAGATTTTTAGATAAAACGTAACCCTAGTTATATTTTTTGTGACCCGTAATTTGTCTAGGTTTAGCGTGAAAGTGTTCTAAATTATATTGTAAATGTGAAAGTGTTTACTGTTCTTTATTAGATACACTTTATTGCCTTAATCACTAAATCGACTTTCAAAAATGTAGCCTAATCGTTTAAGGGCTAATTTATTTTGGAAAACATATATAAACGCAAGTGAAGCCACGAGCAAATGCTAGTCCGTAATAAGACAAATTAACAACTCTCTCTTTAGCTGGCTCGTGCACCAACAAGCCAATCACTAGTTAAATATTACTTATCATTGCGTTCGACCCTCGCCTTGCAATTTGGCAATCAATTGATCTGATACCAAGGTTATTATAAAAATGACCGTGGCCGAGACATTGTATGTAACTACTATGTTTGTATTGATTAACTTGTTGACTACCGACTAGCAACAACTTACTGGTCATGTAAGAGTTGTTGAAACTCGTTTTGTTTTTGTTATAAGCATTATATTAACTTGCTTTCGTATGAGTTGGATATTAGTGATGCGATTTGGCTTAAACTTATATAAATTTAGATTCAATTGGTCTTGGGAGCTGGACTCAAGGGTTGCGTAATTGGTTTGACACAACAACAACAGCCATCGCAGTCCTGGAATGCAAAGGGTCGGTAAAAATCTGACACTCCCTTACGCTTAACTCAAAGCGGGAGGATTCATTTGATGATTAAACATGCTAAACCAGACCAACTCCTCATCCAAGCAAGTTAACACCGTCATGTTTGGTCTCATTAGATGTGTATTGACAAACAATATTATATTTAGTACATATGCATAAAAAGGCTTGTATACAAAAATAACTATAACCTACATATTTAAACTAAGTATGTCTGACGCATGGAAACAGAATTTTTAATAGAGGTTATATTGTAAGTTTGGCTTATAAATGAAGTGTTATTAACATTTTTATGCAGTCAATTGACGTAATGAAAGAAATTAAGTCATTTTTTGGTTTCCGTTTTACAAATCTGTGAAACATACATTTGACTAAGGTTACGTTAAATTAAATTTATTTAAAAATTCTGCTCATAGCACTCAAATTAGATCAGTCGTTTTTGAGATTTGTAAGTACAAGTATATTCTGATTTGGTTAAAAATATTAATAACGTTCACTTCCATAATCAGCAGGAACTGACTTTAACTTTAAGGGATAAAAAGCTCATGATACTCAGCGTTATCTATACTAATATTATAATGAGGTAACATTTGTTTGTAAGTTTGTATGTAGGGGGTAATCTCAGGAACTACTGGTCCGATTTGAATTTTTTTTTCAGTTTTAGTTAGCCCACTTATCGAGTAAGGCTATAGGCTACATATCATCATGCTAAGATTAAAAGGAACCGAGCATTAATGGAAAATGTGACGCAGACGAAGTTGCGTGGGTCGGCTAGTATTCTATAAGTTTCTAGAAATTTGATAAGTAGCTATATGTTAGCAAAGATTACTTTTAACAAATAATAAATTTTACGTTTTTATAACATTCAAGCACTTCACCCGGACTTCGTTCGCCTGGCTTTTTTATTGCAATTTTCGTAGGGAGCTCTATTTTTTTTTCGAAAACTACTTAACCTATTTTAATTTCTGATAATTTAGCTTGGTTCAAAAATGGTTAAAATTGGTCCAACAGTTTCGGAGCTTATTCGGTACTGACAAACAAAAAATCTTTCCTCTTTTTAATAAAATTTCTATTTATTATTGTCTTTCTCTTGATTTAAAACTAGCTGACTCGCGCAACTTCGTCTGCGTCACATTTTCCATTACTGCTCCGCTCCTATTTGTCCTAGCGTGATGATATATAACCTTCCTCAATAAATGGGCTATCTAACACTGAAAGGATTTTTCAAATCGGACCAGTAGTTCCTGAGATTACCCCCTACATACAAACTTACAAACAAATGTTACCTATTTATAATATTAGTATAGATAACTCCTAGCATAGTAATATTACCACCAATATAACCAATACAAACTGACTATACCTACTATGAAATCTCTATCCCAAAATTATCCTCTTCAATTCTGTTCACCCTACACTTGTAAGTGAGCGTGAAGTGGGTGGTTGTGGAGTCTCACAGACAAAGCCTGTGAAAGATTGTCTGTTTAAGATAACTATGTGTATTGTATATGTATCTACGTATGTTAGGTATCTGTACGTATGTATGTATCATAAATCTTTGTCTAGATAGGCGAACCTTGAGTCAGCGAAAGACATTGGTTAAACGAGATTTATTCTGTTTTTATTTACAGATGAAGTTGTAGTTTAGTTAAAATGATAGATAGTTTTTGAGTGCTGTATTATGTATTGTTATAATTTTAATAGTAATGATTCTAATCTTATTGAGATAAATAAGTTCAGTTTTGATTATAAATTTCAGACTTGCTAAACAATAAAGATTGAGCTGGGTTTAAATATGTCTCCAGAAAATTGCAAACGTGGTAGTTTAGAAACGTGATTATGAAACAAAATCTTTTAATCACATTCGCGGTTGGAAACCAAGCTCCTACCAAGGTTAACTTGGATGTGACCCTGGATTACATCCGTACGGAATATATTGTTTTAAACTTTCATGGTCACTAACATTGTTGCAAACGCCATGATCACGGAGTAACTGAAGATCTTGCGGGTGGGATGTTACTGGCAGACATATCGGTCTACCCTCTTCCGTGCGGAACATGTTTAATTCCCAATCAGTAAGACTTAGTGAGGACATATGATTCTATTGTTATTGTGAAATTAACCGCTAACCAACGTGTAGTAGGTTATATCAAGGCATATAACTAACTTAGGTGTTAGATTACTGCATTACAAGTAATATCGTATCAATGGTTAACCGACTCCAACGACCGCAAAGAGGTTATTGTTCGCAACAGATAGCTAACTAGTATTCTTTGACAATGTTAGTATTTGCAATTATGTTAAGGCTCTCGAGAAAAGCTTAAAAGAGCATGCAGATGAAGCAGCCTTTCGTAAGCACTTACGGAAAAATTACATCGAAAATAGTATCTACATGGTATGATACGTTATTCGGTTTCGCCATAATTTTTCTATCTGTAAAACACAATAAGAAAAAAGACATCACCAAATCACCTCCAAATTGTTGACATGAAACCATTTTATTTCGTAATTATTTATTTAAAGAGGATAAAAAAAAAATCTACAGCTTTGTAATACAAACAAAAATGATTTGGTTTTATGACTTTAAAAAAAAAAAAGATTATAATAAATTAAAATGAGACCGGTTAAAGTCCGCGTCTATGTAACTCCCGCACTTGTCAATGCATAAGGTCATTGGCATGAAAATACAGGGTTATTTGTCGCGATGACTTTTAAAAAATCATCATATTTTAGTTCATCACGTTTTCATACAAAAATAAAAAATATTTAAATTGAACGCTCTGTATGTTACGAAGTCTATGCGAAACAAAAGAAAGCTAGCTTTCTTATGCTTGCGATTATTTTTGTATGAAAACGTACTGAACTAAAACATGATGAATCCTACTAATATTATAAATGCGAAAGTTTGTGAGGATGGATGTATGTGTATGTGTATGTATGTTTGTTACCCTTTCACGAAAAAAACTACTGGACGGATTACGATGAAATTTGGTATGTAGGTAGCTGAAGACCCAGAATAACACATAGGCTACTTTTTATCCCGGAATTCCCGAGGGATCGGGATTCACACGGGAATAACGAGAATTTATACGCGGATGAAGTCGCGGGCGGCCTCAAAGTTTGTGAGTATGTATCCATACATACTCACAAACTTTCGCATTTATAATATTAGTAGGATTTCATAGAGAGCAGGGGGTCATTTGTGACACCAAGACGGCTAAGTGCGAGTCGAGAGCCCTTTACTTAATTTTTTTTTAGCCGCAAAAGACTGTGAAAACTTCAATCGTCTACTTATTACGGTTATTGAGATACAGCCCGCTGACGGAAAGCAGAGGCTTAGTAATAGGGTTCCGTGGGTTACCCTTTGGATACGGAACCCTAAAAATGACAACAAGCACAAAACGCGTTGCGTTTAAGTAATCGCTTATATTGTATTTTTAGTAATTTTATTTAATTTGCTACAATATCAAATGTTTCTTTAAAAATCTGCCAATATAAGCAATAACCTCATTCAGTTCGAGTTACAGTAAAATAGATGACAGTTGTATTTAATATAATTATTTTTAAGTTAAAATAATAACTTGTAACAGCGAATTTAGCAATTATTATAATTTATGATGACTTTGCAGATTCCATTTTATTTTTATGTAGGTCAACGTTGGAAAAAGTATAATGTATTATTAAAAAACACATAGTTGTCTGTATTTATACTTCTATACTTAACACTAGATGCCTTCTTCTTTGGGCTGTATTTTTCGGTAAAGGATTTCCTGAAAAATACAGCCTCTTAATGCTCCCTTTCATTCCCCAAGGAATCTGCCAAATTTGAGCTCTGTACCACCAGTAGTTTCGACTGGGCGTTGTCTGGCCGTCACTCAGTAACGTAAGAATGTTAAATACCGCGTGTATCTGACATCGACGCACAAACGATTTCCATTTAAGTGGCTGGAAACGGATCGACCCGGGCGGAGGGGTCCAGGGCATGATTCTGGACACCCCAATGTTGGAATTTTTCGTCGGTTCTTTTCTCATTTTTTCATTTTTTTCAAGAGTACCACAAATAGGTATCAGCTCAGCTGAGCTGATATCTATTTGTGGTTTTATTCAGATTGCTCTTTTTAGTGAAAGTACTTAATTAATTATTTTTTTTATAAAAATTCCATTGGGTTAGGTCAGAATAACGATTATGAGCAGTCTAAAGTAAAAAAATCCATGAAAAAAATGAAAAAATGAGAAAAAAGCCGACGAAAAAGTCTCTAAACTCTAAGTCTAGGGTGTCCAGAATCATGCCCTGGACCCATGGAAATCGTTTGTGCGTCGATGTCAGATACAAGCGGTATTAGGATTTGAAGAGGAAAAACTTCAACAAAAAATACCAATTCGTCTACTTACCTTAACCTGCATAGTTAGAGTTAAATGTATTTCTTAGTAATTACTAATTACGGTACGTTCAGGTTGTATACTAAAATAATTGAAGACTATAAACACTAATTGAGAGGATTATTTAATTAAGTTGTGGTGACCATGTCGATTAGACTTTAAGGACATTCCTTAGACATTAGTAGGTTAATGTTGAAGAAATGTGCTGTTGCGCAAAACGAAAAATGTAATCAACCTTTTTTTTTCCTATTTATTTATTTTTCGGAAGACTTACAGACACTAAATTGCTAATAACAAGTCTCCACGATAAATACAAACGAATTACTCATAGACCAAGGTACATCTTGTCTTTTCTATTTTATTTAGATATTCCTTTTCTATTTTATTTAAGTGAAGCGTTTTACTTATAAGTAATGAATCGTGTCTTTTCTCACGTTCAAACGTTTCTATAAAACTGTTGGATGATAGTCTCAAGCAAAGAATATTTTTAATTCCTACTTATATTATAAATGCGAAAGTTTGTGAGTATGTATGGATGTTTGTTAATCTTTCACGCAAATACTACTGGACCGACTACGATGAAATTTGGTATGGAGGTAGCTGAAAACCCAGACTAACACATAGGCTTTTTATCCCGGAAATCCCACGGGAACGGGAACTGTGCGGGTAAAACGGGAGCGAAGCCGCGTGGGACAGCTAGTAATGTTATATTGTAACGGTAAAGTGAGTTTCTTTATTAATTGATTACACTTTCACGCTGAATTTTAAGACCGTATGGTTTACGTATTATCCTATTTTAAAGCTTTGCAGTCACCGTGTCCCAGAAATCTGTATTATTTTGCTCTCGATAAGCAATGATAGGCTCACTGAATATTCTGCTATATAACTGACTAAGTAGGTACACAAATAACAATCGTCTGTCTGCTAAAAGAAACAAATTCTTTATGCGAATTTGGCAATGGAAAATAATCGTGGCCATCTGAATGAAACGAATCATTGTAGCTGTTACAACGCAAACACACGATGATAAGGCAATTGTCAGTTTGTGCCCTATCAAGATTCCGTACCAGAAGGTTAGCAACGGATGAAGGTCCGTCTGTCTGCCTATCTGTCAGCGGAATATATCTCAAGAACCGTGATAGGTATGAAATTTTCACAGAGTGTGTGATTCTATCGCCGCTTTTATAATAAAAAAAACAATTAAGTGCTGCGGATGAATTTGACTCCATTTAGTAGGGGGTTTTTTTCTAAGGCGGAGATACGCGAGGCCAATTTTAAAATGAGAATCATGTCTAAACACTAGTAATTTTTTTTCGTATCTGTTATATTAGACGTTTCTAGTAAAGAAAGTTTCAATTCAAATTCAAAAGTCATTTATTCAAATTAGGCTGAGAGCCAGCACTCTTTGAACGTCAAGTTTTACAAAAGACAGTCCCCCAAAACGCCCGCCCGTCACCGCTTCCTATAAGTTTTTTAGCTGTGGAGAAGAAATTGCGAACAAACTCCCCAGCAACACATCTGTCTGTTACATTTTAAGAACTTGAATTTATACTATAAGTAGTATGCAAATTAATTAATACATGACACAAAAAAGAAGAAAAAAATCACTTGTTGGCTAGCACTATGATACCATAAAAAAGTATATCTTAAACTAGCTGACCCGCGCAACTTCGTCGGCGTCACATTTTCCATGAATGCTTCGCTTCTATTTGTATTAGCGTGATGATATATATATAGCCTATAACTTTCCTCGATAAATAAGCTATCTAACACTGAAAAGATTTTTCAAATCGGACCAGGACTTCCTGAGGTTAGCGCGTTCAACCTAACAAAAAAACAAACAAACCCATCTGCTTTATAATATTAGTATAGATCTTAATAGCCTGGTCACCCTGTCTAAGTTAGCGGGTATTTAATTGCTTAAATTAATCGTCAGTCAGCCTTGTAGTTACTAGACCGAGGAGTGCCATTAAACTAGCCGGAAAATGGTTTATCATGCAAAGATAAGTTTCAACACATTGTTAGATATAATTAATGTAGCCTAGACTAATAGCAAAGGATTTAATGTTATTGTAATTGGGCCACCCAGAAGTATGACCTACACTTGGATCGCAATAAATGTTTTGACTTAGACTTTGAAGTTCTGCATTTTTTTTATTATGGAAAAAAGTTGATGGCCCATTTATCTACAGGTGACTTTTAATATTCTTGTCAGCAGTATTTCTAGGGGTCAACTTTCTGAACATAGCCGACAAGTATTCTGAATATGAACAATTTTCAACCCACTCTGAAATACCTGGAGGAAAACAACGTATGGAATCCAGGATTTGTGAAGATTTAAATCGTCAAACGACTTTCAGCTTACGTGGTGATTGACGAATGCTTTATCCTTTCGAGAGCCTTTCAAAGATAATGTGAAATACCAAACAAAAAGGGTTGAAAAAAATTTTTACTTATAAATTTTCACTAACTGATGGCCTCGGCTTCGCCCGCTTGACAAATTATATACTAAAACCTTCCTCGAGAACCATTGGTGAAAACAGCATGAAAATCGGTGCAGTAGTTTCTGAGTTTATCGCGAACAGACAGACAGACGCGGCCGAAGACTTTGTTTTATAATAATTAAGTATGTACCTAGTAAAGTGATTATCATTTACTAATTGACCAGGGCTATTCTTTCTGTATCACATTTTTCATTCATGCTCCTATCCTATTGGTCGCTTGTATTATTATATAACCTATAGTTTTCTTCGATAAATGGACTATCCTTCATTAAAATTAGAATTAATTCAATTCGTACCAGTTGTTCTCGATATAAGCGCGTTCAACCAAACGAACATAATCTTTAACTTTATAATATTAAAACGTATATGAGAAGACGGGTTATTATCCATTGCCGCAAATGACGCGGAGGCACTTATCGCGTTTTTTAAAGTTATATTATTATTGTCCGTTCTTCATATCCAGAAATTGTTATGAAATTATAATTTGGTAATTGAACTTAAGACCTCTCTGAGGTCACAGATTAAAAAAATGTTTTTTGTCTGTGGTTTATTATAATATATAAATATGTGTTATCTAAATAATTATCATTTGCTTATTAAGTGATTGTGGCTTATATCCTTGTTTTCTACATTTCAAATTCAAAGTAAAAAAATATTCCACCACTTCATATAATTTTTCATTAACGTTAGTTATATAACGTTCACACAAAATCAGCTTCTAATCTACTTATATCCTACTTCCTAGACTCATACTACTCAATATAATAAATGCAAAAGTTTGTGAGGATGGATGGGTGTTTGTTACTCTTTCACGTCAGAACGCCTGAAAGGATCTTCATGAAATTTGGCACAAAGGTAGATTATAGTCTGGAATAGCACATTATGTTACTTTTATAAAGGGAGTATGCTCACAAGGGATTACGCGGGCAAAGCCGCAGAAGCTATATAGTCACTAATAATCTACACATCATAACCTAACCTAAAAAAAAATATATAAAATTGTCTTACAAACAAAGAGATTTTTCTATTTGCGTATCTCTTCATTAATTTTGATCTCTGAACTACGTTCTAAATGTTTTGTATTATTGTTCAGCACGTTTTTAGGGTTCCGTACAAACCTTAGCTTACTTATGCCTATATTATAAGTAAAGTTGCGGTTTACAATTTATGACGTATTAAAAAAAACTACGTACTAGATCTCGTTGAAACCAATTTTCGGTGGAAGTTTACATGGTAATGTACATCATCTATTTTTTTTAGTTTTATAATTCTCTTATTTAAGAAGTTACACACATTTTACTACTTTGGAAGTGTCTCTCGCGCAAACCATTCTATGCTTGAGAGAGTTTTGAGAGTTTAGAAAAAAAGAATATTAGAAACCTCAATATCATTTTTGAAGACCTATGCATAGATACCCCACACGTATAGGTACGATTAAAAAAAAAAATGAGTTTCAGTTCTGAGTATGGGGACCCCGAAATGTATTGTTTTTTTTTTTCTATTTTTGTGTGAAAATCTTAATGCGGTTCACAGAATACATCTACTTACCAAATTTCAACGGCATAGTTCTTATAGTTTCGGAAAAAAGTGGCTGTGACATTCGGACAGACAGACAGACATGACGAATCTATAGATTAGGGCTCCGTTTTTTGCCATTTGGCTACGGAACCCTAAAAACGAAACCCTTATAGAATCAATTTGGGTCCATCCGTCCGTCCGTACGTCCGTCTTTCTGTGAAGACCCTTTATTTCGGGAACGTGTTAGGTATGAAGTTGAAATTAAAATCATATAATCAAGTCAAGTTATTAAGGAAAAAAAGATTCTGCCGTTTATGCCACACAAAACGAAAATTTTGAAACTCTCAAGGGAAGTCAAATAAATTGTTAGTTATCAGAGTATTTTGTAATAAAAATTATTCGTGTAATTTATTGCAGGTTATACTTAATGAACCTCTGAATAATAACCCACCCTTTTATATATCAGACTAGATAACACGCGCAACTTCGTCTGCGTTACATTTTCCATTAATGCTCCGCTCCTATTTGTCTTAGCGTGATGATATACAGCCTTCCTCGATAAATGGGCTATCTAACACTGAAAGATTTTTTAAATTGGAACAGTTGTTCCTGAGATTAGCGCGTTCAAGCAAACCAACTGTACAGCTTTTTAATATTAGTATAGATAATCTTTATATACATAATTCTACTATACGTGTGTATGTCACTGAACTCCTCCTAAACAGCTGGACCAATTTGCATGATTTTTTTTGTATGCGTTTGGGTGGCGCCCTGGATGGTTTAGATATAATTTCAGTAGACTGTAGCGAAGCCGCGGGGGACAGCTATTATTAATATATGTATAGTATAGAAACCATTAACAAAGATGCCAACCAAAGAAACATCTACAGTTACACCATACAGTCAACAGCGGAAATATTTCATTACAAGTCGATCGATTGACATTGTAACAACATTAATATTCTCGATCAATTACAGACGCTAAGGATTTATTGTAATTAAAATTCCTAAGACTAATCAAACATTAATTTGTATCTAGCTAGAAACGGATATAAAATCTTGACATAACGCCATTTATTATAATCTGTAGTAAATCTCTGGCGGATCTTTACAGAGTGATACATGTCATATTAGTACTTTTAAGACTCGCAACAAAAATGATTGATGACTTGCCGCAAGAAGACGAAATTTGGTACAGGCATAGGTTAGACCTTGCAGTCTGTAACCTATCTCTGTGACAAATTTCATCAAAATCGGTTCAGCAGTTTAGGCGTAAAAGCGTAACAGATAGACAGAGTTATTTTTGCATTAATTAATTTACACTCTTGCTTCCGATCCCTAGGGAACATATTACCGGGATAAAAAGTAGCCTATGTGTTATTCCAGACTACGAGTATAATCTACCTCTTTGCCAAATTTCATGAAGATTCTTTCAGGCGTTCTGATGTGAAAGAGTAACAAACATCCATCCATCTTCACAAACTTTCGCATTTATAATATTAGTAGGATTGACACGCTCGACCGAAATGTCACGTCATTCCAAAACATTGTGAACTTGTCAAACAATCTTTACCGCTAGAATGTCGCTTTGTCGAGTTCCAAGTTTAAAAAATAGAACTAATTCAAACCTAGAAAATAATTTATACCACTCATGATCTATACTTTATGTAATTTTCTAATCAATTACAATGCTAGTGGCATAATACATTACCTACCATAGACATGTACCTAGGAATGATTGTCTATGCTAGATAAGGTGAACGGTGTAGCCAATCAGAAACCATCCGATTTTCTAAATGCACGTGATTGGCGGGAACGTGGCTACTAAATGAGTTATCTTAATAAATAAGTAATTAATTAAATTAGCCTATTTTCATTGCAGGATAAAGCTGACTCAATAAATAAAGATATTACTTTGCTGAGATATAGCAAAAACACGTGCTTTAGTAATTTCTGTGTCCGAAATCAAAAGAACCAAATCAAAACAAAAAAAAGAATATTTATTTTTATTTTGTCAGTAACAAAATAGTTTAAAAATCGCATGCATGCATAAATAGTGTCAGTATAAGAGAGCTATAATTATAAAATTAGTTTCATCAAATAAAAATATTTCCTCCCTCACCGTTACATTAATTACACGGTTCTTAATAAAAACTATTTAAATATAATGAAGAACAAACCAAATTTTAGGAAATGGTTAATATAAGAAACTTTAAATTGTTTAAAGTGATATTCTTTTGAAAACAACAATTGTATTCTGAGAATATACTTATAAAAAGCTTATAATAGGTAGATTTGTGATACCATCAATTAGTGTCTTTACTCCGTTTAACAAATTATGATCACGCAACTAAAATGTCATAAGGTACCGAGAAAGTTATAGAAACTACTAGTGACTTACGTTCGTTCATTAATAAAAACAGATTGAAGAACGTATGTACACACACAATTTACCTTATTTTAATAAAGAATAAAAATAAATAATATTAAAAAACTCACTGTTTCCATTTTCGGTCTTCTTTTTGGCCACAATAACTCCGTTATTCTCGATGGTGGTAGAAACTCCGTTCAGCTCCCTCATTTTCACGAATTGAAAAGATTAATTAAAAAAAAAGGACTGTTTCGCGCGTTTTCAAACGTCACTTTGACACTTCGCTTTGGCGCCAACTGGTGTTACTGCTGAACAGCCAAGGTAATCGCGATCGACAAAAAAAAGGAGAATGGTTTATAAAATTGTTATATTATAAAAGGACTAGGCTGTGAATTATTTAAAAAATATAAGCGGAGGTGTTTAATGGACAACGACGTATGCAGAAGTGATCGCTATGGCTCTAAAGTTTCTTATATTTATACAAAAAATACGTCGTTTTCTGCTACAGTTAACATTGTGTAAGATTCGTGGTGTTCAGTCGGTGGTTTTGTTGATATTAATATTTTTTTCATGTTACATAATATATTTTTTTTATTGCGACATGTTTATCTTGGCTAATTAATAGAATAGCGCTAGATGGTATTTTTTTTTCTTATCGTGGCCTTTGTTCCCGAGTGTCGGCTGATAAACGGGCCCACGCGGGACATAACGTGAACATAATGGTCTTAAAACATATCCGTATCGAAAATAAAGAAACAGTTTCTTCATTTATGGCCGTATTTCTGATTTTGTCGAGACATATTCAAACTCTAGGTTGGTTAGGTATGTTAAAAGAAAATCAAGAGCTCGTGGCTTAATAATGACAGCCGCGGATCGAACTTCAAGGTTAAACAACGCTTCACGAGGTCAGTTTATGGAACGGTGACCATCTTATCATACAGAGATTCCTCCGTGCCTCGGAAAGAACCTTAAAACATTGATCTCGGCTGTCAATTGTTGATCTTTCACAGTCGTTATGGATTGTTAGAAGCTAGAAAAGCACTTTGTTACATCTTCCCGCATCCCGCAGGGTCTATCCTTCCGTGGTCCACTTGGAAATACCGGAACCACCACAAAACGCAACTAGGAAGGTGTAACCTCGTAAAGTGGGGCTACTGTTACGTATCAAGTGCAGGATTTAGATGTAGAGCTGACTCACAAACCATGCTCCACCTCCCATCTTGCACTCTGTGCTCCAAAACATGTAGCCGAAGTAACTACTGCTACCACCAACGATGCTGTGGAAGTGGCCACCCAAACTCAAAATACTGTCGTGCCTGCGACACGAGGAAGGAAACATTTTTTTCTTTCTGATTGTCTGGCACCAGTGCCTAGAAGTACCGTGTTACCCAGTTAGTGTGTAGCGAAGGTCAGACAGATAATCGCTTCACGTAATTTAGGTACTGGTACTCAGCTAAGTATAATTTGACTGGGAGCCGACCTCAATATAGCGAGAAAAGGCCAGGCATGAGATGATGTAGAAAAACCATTTTACAATAAAATACAACCAACTTCCATTTCGTACATAATTTTTATTTCAGAAGTCGGTGATTTTGGTTCTCTTCCTTGTTTGACACCGACCTCCGAAATAAATGTTATTTTATACTTTATAGTGTTTTTTATTTGGGAGTTGGTTGTATTTTTTTCCAATTTTTACTTTTTAGTAGTGATATAGCAGTAAGACCATGTTTTTTTTTCATTCAGTATTGCGCTATTTGCCGTTAAGGATTTACTTCATGTGCTTTCGCAGTCCAAGTCCAGACCAGCATTGTTTAATATCTACTTCCTTTGCTTTGGGTTTGACATAAACTAAACAATATCTCACTAGAGGTTTCAGGAGGTCCATAGTTTATCTTTGGTCCAAAGTCCAATGCAAATTCAATATTATGTAGCTATAACTCAACCGAACGCAAAAATAATTTAAACGTCGGATCATAAGCATGAAGTTATGGTCGAACTAGCTGACCCGTGCAACGTCGTCTGCGTAACATTTCTGGAAGCAATTCTGGAAGATTTTCTCTCATTTATTGAAGTGTTCCGTTGCTAACTCCGAAGTTGATCATCAGATCTTTAGCAAATTGAAACGGGACTAGTTTGGTAAAACACTCTTCCAACCTAAAAAAATAATCATCCAAATAGCTTGACAATTGGCGAAAATATTGCTGAACAAAAACACACAAAAAAACAGTCGAAAAGAGAACCTACTTCCTTTTTGAGGAGTCGGTTAAAAATAATATAAAACTGCAGTTTGTTTTCGTGTTGAACCCTAATATGCTCGCAGATAATATTATTTATCAATCAATAAATGTTAATTTGTATTTGCAGCAGTTGCAAATTAATTAGTTTGACCCAAGGTTCAGGCGATGCACTTGTGAACTTAGCAAAAAAAAACAAATCTGATTCACTTTCGTTAACTTCATCAGAAGTTAACGAAAGTGAATCAGTGCTTATCAATGCTTATCAGCATTGAAAACGAGTATTAGGTACTTATTCTTTGTTTTTAACCGACTTCAAAAAAAGAGGAGGTTCTCATTATCCCTTTATATTGTTTGATATTATTGTCCTAAGACCTTCTGGGCCTTTAAAGGCTGCATGAAAGGTAGTCTTCCCATAACACTGAAAAGAAAACTCATTGACATGTGCATAGAATAATCTGAGTTTAGCTAACAGGTCGCGTCAGAAGCACCACGCTTTTTTTAAGGATTGTAAATCATCAAATGTCTCCTCCTGCTCTAGGCGAAGCAGTAGGGAATGTCAGACTTTTACTGACTAAAGCCATGTTCCTTCTAATGCCCTTTGTGTTCCAGGGCCGCGGTGACTCTTTCGAACAAATTCCGCAGCCCGAACAAATTTCGAACAAAGTAGCGCACAATTTAGGACCCTTTAGTTTCAGTGTTAATATATAAGCTGCGGTACTTGGCCACTGGGCTTAACCCAGTTGTATAATTATATGTCCCTTGGTGCCTATTGGCCTAGCTCTGTCTCCTGCTTGATAAGGAGGGAAGTGGAAATTTTATTTATTTTTTCCTACTCCTCCGCTGTACTTTTCTGATTATTTTCGTTGCAGGGTCCAAGACAGTTGAATCGTTTCTTCGTGACTCGTCGGGCTTCATTAGCTTGGCTATTTTCTGGTGGTCACCACTGTTGATTCTGGCTTTCAGGAGTTGCAGTGGTTGGCAATGAATGGCGGCCTTATCTAAAAAAAAAACCGCAGCCCTGTAACGCCACCCTGCGCTCCATAACTAAAGTAATAGAGAAGATGGGGAAACAGCCAAGCTAAAGCTGGCTATGTCGCATGAATGCACCCGGAGAGGTGGGCGAAGATTGTCACTCTCTGGACGCCTGAGGAAGGCCGTGCTCTTCAAGGTCGACAGCGGCGCAGGTGGTGTGACGATCTCATCATATTTGCGATGCAGACATGGCCCGAGATTGTTCGGGAGAGAGAGGTTTGGAAGGAGAAAGGGGAGGTTTTTGCCCAGCCGTGGGACAAAAGCAGGCCAACCTCCACAGATGGGGTTTATCGGCGGCTCATACCTCATGTGTACACTATACAGAGTGTTCCACAAGTGCGTAGTCATTTTATGCTGTATCTGAAAGACAATTAGGAAAAAAAAGTAAAAAGTAATGAGACTTTTTTAAAATACTACCGCGCAAAAAAACTTAAGATAAAAACACTTTTCGGGCTATCTGATGCAGTTGGTGGTGTTAATTTTAATTCAGTCACAGAGTCTCCGACTGCATCAGGTTTCTTAAATAATGTTTGTTTTGTCACTTTTTAGTCGTTTTTGCAGGTTGAGTTTTTTTTTAAACCGAATTTGCCAATAAAACTCTGTGGGCACTTCAAGTTTCTACCTGTTGCCATTATTAAGATCAAACAAAAATACCGAAAAAAAAAAACGTTTCTAGTAGAGGAGCCGCATATTTTTTAACTTATTTGTTGTTTAGCGGCAATGGAAATGCACAATCTGTGAAAATTTCAAGTGTCTACCGATTACGGTTCTTGAGATATAGTCCGCTAAAAGACGGACAGACGGACGGAGGAACGGACAAACAGCGGAAGCTTAGTAATAGGGTCCCGTTGGTTACCTTTTGAGCACGGAACCCTAATAATCGTCAACATTGCTCTCATTAGGATAAGTGCCACTCACACTGGTAGCATTGCCAAATGGAATACCATTGTGGATTCTTTGATAAAAAGACCTCAGGTCACACGATTAGACGACTCTCGTCTAATCGTTTACTGCTGTCGAACGCAAAAAACTCGATGAGTATATAAACATTATGTCTGTAACACACTTTTAAATAACTGCATGCCAAGTGAAATTGATTATTCGTTGCAGAATTTGTTCGAAACAGTCACCGCGGATTTGGAACGCAAAGGGCATTTGAAAGAAGCATTTGATTTTAGTCAGTAAGAGTCTGACGCTCCCTTCCACTCCGCCCAGAATTTGACAATTTACCACCCTTAAAAAACGGCCAAGAATGTGTCAGGCCACGCGCAATATAGGGGTCCGTAGTTACTCGTTAACGTGTAAAGTCTACTCAGCTTGGATGGAAAATAGTTTACGCACTCCCTCATTTGTACACGACCACGGCACTTGTCTCACAACCGGCGAGAAAGCGATTAGTTATCGTCTATTTGCTCGCTGAGGAAATGGACAATAGATATAAATTTATTTATTTATTTTATAATAACTTTATTGTACACCTCATGACAAGTACAGGAAAAACTTTTACCAAGTGTACAATGGGCGGTCTTATCGCACAAGGCAATCTCTTACATACAACTTTGGGATGGATTTAGTGAAAGAAGTGAAATCTCTCGAATAAATCTCAGCAACAGAGTTTCACACTCTGTGAAAATTTTAACTACCTACTACGGTCTTGAAATACAGCCCGCTGGCGGACAGACGGACAGACGGACAGACAGACAGACGGACAGACGGACGAACGGACGGACGGACGGTGGAAGCTTATGAATAGGGTCACGTTGGTTACATTTAACTTGAAAATAATATTAATAACTCCCCGGAAACTTAAAAACAATTAGATTAAGAACTCGTCATAGATAACCTCTTGTAGCTAATAAAACAAACATGTTCGTTCGTGATGGTTTTCGTAGATTATTGTCTACTTGTAGTTAAGTTACTATGGGAGAGATAAAATTAAGTACTATACTTAGTCTTAGGTCATGGGCGAAAATGTCGTTATAATAAAATTCAAAGTTTGAAAAAAAAAAATACTGCCAAGTGCTATTACTTAGCATCCACCGTCCGTCTGTCTGTCAGAGGGCTGTATCTCAAGAACCGTATTAAGTAGTCAGTTGAAAATTTTCATAGATTATGTATTTTTATTGCCGCTATAACACCAAAAAATAAAAACTGTCTTCCTATTACGGTTCTCGAGATACAGCCCGCCGAGAGACAGACGAACGTACGGACAGCGGAGACTTGGTAATAGGGTTCCGTTGTTACGGAACCCCATAAAAACGATTGTTTTTTCATCAGCCCCTAAATATACCACATACATATATGTAGCAGCTCGCAGTTCATCATCTGCCTAGCCTTTTTCCAACTATATTGGGGTCGGCATCCAGTCAAACCGGATTCAGCTGAATACCAGTATATTACGTGGAGCGGCTTCCTACCAGACCTTCACAACCCATGGGTAATACGGTACTCCTTGGCAAGAGTGGTGTCAGATTTTCTGGCTTCTGACTGTCCGTGACGACTGCCAAAGATCACCATCTGCTTAACGTGCTTTCCGAGGCACGGAGGAAACTCGGTACCAAGTTAAGTTGGTCACCCATCCACAGACCAACCTCGGCAAGCATTGCTTAACCTTGAAGATCGACCTGTGCGGCTGTTATTATTTAGCCACGAGCTCCTCGATGTAGGGGCCTCGCAGTTATGTAATGGTGCTCCCACATTGCCGTTATAAAATGTTTGTAAACATTTTATAACACCAAAACATTTAACTAACAAATGTTAACAATTGTTGCACTTTGTTAGAAACTGTTACATGTTATAAGTGCTCCTACACTAATAGAAAATGTTTACTAATGTAATAAAAGGTAACACATGTTTTATTTTGTTATAATTTGTTAACTAACATTACTAAACATTTTCTAACATGAAAACATTTTTTAACATTTGTTATATACCTAATGTTAGCCAACAAATGTTTACTAACGTTACTAAACAATTTCTAACGGCAATGTGGGAGCACCATAAGGCTTGTGTTTAAACACCACCCAAAAAAGTACCTATTTTACTACCAAAAAAATTCTAAACAGTTACCAAAATGGATAAATGGTCACCAAATAACGTTTCCTAAAATATTACGCGACCAATTTCGAGGTAGCGCTCACCGGCCGCTGCCGCGGCACCGCTCGCTTCGCTCGCTCGGCTCGCGCGTAGTTGGGCACAGTTCTAACCTAACCTTACCTATAAGATTTTTGGTAGTAATATTAATCTTTAAGTTGGATAGAATTTGGTGACCGTTGATCCATTTTTGGTGACCGTCTAAATTATACCCGTTATGTAATAACAATCACATGGCTTTTTTTGGAGACGGGTTTGCTCTTGACCCTCGTCTAGGTCAGAGCTGACAAAGTCTACGATGGAGTGAGCTTTCCCAAAAGTAGCCTGTTCACTCTAACTTTGAAAAGATTAGGGTTGTAAGCGTTTGCAAACACAGACACAGCCACACAGGCAGAGAGTTCCACTCCGTTGCTGTGCGCATAATGAAAGACGCTTGTAAACGCTTAGTGCGAATTGGTGGAATAGCAACAAGGTAGGGATGGTAGGTTGCAGTGCGTCTGGATGTCCGATGGTAGACGGGGGCCGGAGGGATGAGGTCGTGAAGTTCTTAGACACACTCTCCGAAGTACAATCTGTAGAAGACCTACAAGCAGGCAACCTTGCGGCGACGAGCCAAGCTGTGTAGCTTGGCCTACACCAGTTTTCAGTAATCAGCTAAAAATGCTAGCCACGTAAAATAAGGGTATTCAGATGTTATCCGATCTGAAACAGATGGGTTGTGGTTACATTGCCGTAAGAGAACATGCTTTATCCCTGTCACGTAGACTTTGTCTCTGTCATCTCTGACCTAGACTTGAGCAAACCCATCCCAAATAAATAAATAAAAATGACGTCATCTGTCAACGTCAAAAGAATTTCAGTGCCTTGTGGGATTTTCCTGCTGTTGGGGTTTAAGTGAATTCCTAAATATTGTCAGTGGATTGTGTGTCATCCGTGCGGCTTACGAGTTGAGAGTACCTAGGAAGAAGTATCTCTATTCTCTACTTATTTTTTGGGTTCCATTGTAAACAAGGAAAACCTTATAGTTTGGCTATGTCCGTCTGTCTGTCCGCGGTGTATATATATATATTTTGGTATAGTGTATTTTGTGTATGGTTTTAATGATTACCTACCCATTAATCACGCTGACGAAGTGGTCAAAATAAAATCTTGAAACATTTTCTTTTCTTTAAGAGCTGATGATTTATTTTTCGTCTATCCCATGGTGTACGGTGTGGGGTGTCGTTGGATAGGGCGTTTAAAATAATGCTGATGAGGGAAAACCATTTTTCCACCCAAGGATTCGCTGGCGAAATATTAAGCTTTAAATTGCTAAATTTTTAGTATCAAGTGTGCCTCTGCCAGGAAAGCGGTTGTTTTTCGATGCGTGAAAAAAAAACATGATATTTTGCTGCTACCATGATTTTTTACTTTTTAGCTGTGATACATGATTTTTTTGCTGTGATAGTTTCACAGCTCAGTAAGCTTTATAAGTTAACGAGGTCGACTGATCGATAAAATATACTTGGAGAAGTCGGCGACAGGCTAGAATCCATCATCCACAAATTGCTAAACTATTTAGTCCGTCAGTTTGAGTATTGAAAAATAATGGACACGTTTTTTTTTTGGTTTTGTAAATCAATGAATATTGACAAAGATAAAACGCATCAAAACTCGGGAGTGGGGGCTCGTGACGTCACGACTCACTAAAAATATGCGAAGGTGTGACGTATTGAGAATTTTATAAGCGTCGTAACTTCGTCAATTTTGGTTCCCGTAACAGAAGAAAAAACACGAGTCAAATATTTTTTGATATTCTAACTGACGGACTAATTAGATTTTTTCAGGACACAAGCCTAATTGTAACGTGCCACTTTACGGAACACAGTGTACACTACGCGTGGCCCGACACGCTTTTACGAAACCTATTACCAAAGACTATTAAACCTTCTCTATGCCTGTTACAAAGCCTCCGTCCATCCGTCCGTCTGTCATCCAGTCTGAACTTTGCCGCCACCATTCAGTAAAAAGCCCAAACTGCAGCCAAAAAGCTGGGCATCCTGAATAATGTGAAGCGATACTTCAGGCCTGGACAGCTTTTGACCCTATACAAAGCACAAGTCCGACCCTGCATGGAGTATTGCAGTCACTTTTGGGTGGCTCAGCTAAGTAAGTATCAGCTTGCCGCGCTTGACTGGTGGTGGAACGCAGAACTAAGTGGCTCATTGGCAACGAAAAACTGGTGGATGCCAAGCTACACAGCTTGACTCATCGCCGCAAGGTTACCTGCTAGTCGGTCTTCCACAGCTTGTACTTCGGTGAGTGTGCCCAAGAACTCCACGACCTCATCCCACCGGCACCCTTCTACTATTGAACATCCAGATGCACTGCAACTTATCATCCCTACCTTGTTGCTCTTCTACCAATTCGCACTAAGCGTTTCGAAACGTCTTTTATAATGCGCACAGCAAAGGAGTGGAACTCTCTGCCTGCATCTGTCTTTCTGAACGCTTACAGCCCTAATCTCTTCAAAGTTAGAGTGAACAGGTTTCTTCTGGGTAAGCTCGCTCTATTGTAGACTTTGTCTATGTCATCTCTAACCAAGACTAGAGTCAAGAGCAAAGCCATAAAAAATAAAAAAGCTTATTGTCTGAGACAGACATTAAGTGATCCTAGAAGGGTTCAAATTTTTCATACGTTCAGAAAACCTGAAACATACGGAAACACAGATGACCTATCTCTTTATCAACGAAAAACAAACCTCAGACCAAGAGCCAAGCGTCTATTTAATATAACTATTAAAAGTACTCGAAAAATTTCCATTCATTCCCCTTGCACCACAATAAAAAATATTTCTAATTCATCCCACAACATGAAGACATGTCGTAACACGAACTTCTTGTGATAAGAGATAAAGAAACTAGGCCAGCCACGTGGTCCCCAGCAAGGGGTCAACTTGTTTTATAACCGAGACTCGTAAAAGCAGATTAGATGAGTCTATTAAAATATGATCATATTGAGTGCACGTGATTGGTAAGGATTACCGAAATATTATTTTTTTATCACTGCAGGGCAAAGGTATCCCTTTCTTCCTTCAATTTTTCCCGACTCTGGGCTAATGTGGACCAATCCTGTCGATAGGCATCAAGCTTGTACCGCCATCTTCGCCTGGGGCTGCCGTAATGCCACCGGACTAAAAAAAGAACTGACCTGTCACATGAACATTATTGTAACAGTTTTTAGTTAGTAACTTATATTCTTTTAATTTTGTGTTTTTGTGCGTCATTTCTGGCAGAGTAAAGGAATTTTCTTTCCTTTTTTAAGTTAAATAAAAATCTGAACCAAATCGAAAGGTTTTTAGCGTTCCGCACCCAAAGGGTAAAAATGGGACCCTATTACTAAGACTTCGCTATCTGCCTGTCCGTCTGTCTGTCACCAGACTGTATCTCAAGAACTGCGATAGCTAGACAGTTGAAATTTTCACAGATGATGTATTTATGTTGCCGCTATAACAACAAATACTAAAAAACAGAATAAAATAAACATTTAAGGGGGCTCCCATACAACAAACTTGATTTTTTGGACGTTTTTGGACGCACTTGGTCAGTTTTTTTTAATGCTCTGATCTAATTGGTATTAGCGTGATTTTATAATAATAGCCTTCCTCGATAAATGGGCTATCCAATACTAAAACAATTTTTCAATTCGAACCAGCAGTTTCTAAGCTAAGTGCGTTAAACCAAACCAAGTTTAGTGGCAAAGAATATTACAGTAAGCATACCATAATCTTAAGAATATCATTAGTCGCAAAGCGATTGACCGATGGAATTGAAGGGGTTCTGGAATGGCGACCAACTGGAAGACGTACTGTTAATGGGACAAGGTGAACCAAAAAACAAGTTTATTCACTTTGGGGCAAGGGAAACGGGAAAGCTCCCCTCTTTCCATTTATATTTATCTATTTTAAACCTTTGAATTATAACCATTATTCACAAGAATTCAGGTAATTGGCAATCTATCAAAGGTTTTTTGTTCCGAGCAGTGATGGTCATGCATACACGGTCGGCAAGTTTAATAGGTCATGTTTACAATACCGTAACTGAAGAAGTTGTACAAGTTAGGTGTATTCTAGAATTATTTTTAATTTACCTACCTTTTTCCCAACTATGTTAGAACTCACACCAATTACATAAACACTAAATCAAAAAGTTTCTTCACTTTCTAGAACTAAAAACCTCCGCATGGTAATTGCCTGCTTGTTGGTCTTCTACAGATTGTACTTCGGTGGGTGTGCCCAAGAATTCTGCGACCACATCCCAGGCCCCCTTCTACCATCGGACATCCAGGCGCACTGCAACTTCCCATCCCTACCTTGTCGCTATTCCATTAATTCGCAGTAAGCGTTTCCAAACGCTTAATGCGAATTGGTATCAAACCCTAATCTCTTCAAAGTTAGAGTAACAGGCTCCTTCTGGGTAAGCTCGCTCCATCGCTTCAGACTAGAGTCAAGCAAACCCATCACAAATAAAAAAATCATCTCACCGCGTAAGCTTAGGTGAAGTTAACGTGAAGTGAGCTGTCAAACCATACAAACAAGATGGAATGACAGCCGGTCTATTTTGTCAACATTTCACCGTGTACACTGCAGCTTACATTCCATCTTATTTTTATGGTTTGACAACTCAATTGTCGTTCACTTCGCCTCAGCTTTCACTTCGACATGTTTACAAAATCACACTGCAGCTCACCAGTAGGGGCTCTAGACGAAGTGACATTTTATGAACAACTAGCTGACCCGCGCAATTTCGTCTGCGTCACATTTTCCATTACTGCTCCGCTCCTATTTGTCTTAGCGTGATGATATATAGCCTATAACCTTCCTCGATAAATTGGCTATCTAACACTGAAATAATTTTTCAAATCGGACCAGTAGTTCCAGAGATTAGCGCGTTCAACCAACCAAACAAACAAACAAACTCTTCTGCTTTATAATATTATAAGTATAGATAACGAAGATTGACCACGTTACATTTAGCTAGCACATTTTTTACTTTTTGTTGACAACATTTATCGCTAATAAAATGTAAGTAATTCAGTTTTCAACCCAGATTCCTTTTTTATTTTGTTCTATATATTCAAAACTCATTTGAACTTTATTTATTTCTTCTTTCTCGGCGTACTGCGTTCTTTATTTTAAGGTTTATTCACGAGGTTATCATTTTAAGTAGTTTCAAGAATGAAATCACGCAAACGATGCCCTTTTGACTTATTAATTAGATATTATTATAAATTACTATTACAAGTGCTTTGGCACTGGTAAAATGTTGAGCAATATTCATAAATTTTGTATAAAAATTGTGTAATACGCTCATTAAATTAATTATCAATCATTCAACTCGAAACTAATTAGTTTTTAATAATAACGTGATAGTTTTTATTTACGGCGTCACTCATAAAATGTTACGAGGAGCTCGTGGCTGAATAAAAAAGAACTAATATATCTACTATAAACATTTCCCCGTGAAAGTTTGCGTAAAGTGAGCGTAAAGTGAACACGGGGGCCGAGTCACCCGCGTCCGTAGGAGAATACCCTTCAGCGAATCTCTACACGTGGTCCCCGGGTGGTGCTAAACAGGTGACACTAACCGCCTCCGTGGTCTAGTGGTTATATCACCTGATTCAGACCCAGGATTCGATTCCAGTGGAGGCAAATTTTTTGCTCAGTTTGGTTGGTGGTAGGACTTGCTCTAAGTCCGCCTGGCAAGCTACCACCTTCATATCTAAGTCTGTCGCCATAACAACAATGTTAACAGCATTGTTGTGTTCCGGCAGTTAGAGGTATTATAGCCAGTTCCTCTGTGTAAGAGGATTCCGGGTGAAACTCGCTTCCATCTTCGGCCTAATTAGACTTTCCATCAGGTGAGATTTGGGCCAAGAGTTTCACCGTTTTGTATAAAAAAAAAAACATTTGAACTGTCGTTCTTCATAAAGTAACAAATGAAGTCGCACTTTACCCTACCACCAGGTACCCTACCACCAAGACAAGGTATTGTGAGCTCACTTCACCTAAGTTTTCACTGTTTCAAACGATGAAAACTAAGGTGTCGAACGTCAGCTACTTGCCAATAAAAGTCCCTTCAAAATTGGTCCAGCCATTTCAGAGATTAGCCGGAACAAACAAATAGACAGACAGACAGACAAAAATTGTAAAAATGTTATTTTGGTGTATGTACCGTATATATATTCATATACCTACATGTAGTAAAAACGGTTATTTCAAAATAAAGGTAATAAGCCACTTGGACCGTGGGGTCCGAGTGCTCACGTCCTATTTAAACATCTTGCAAAACGCTTAGTTGACGCTTCGCGTGACCCAAGAGCTGGCTTTTACCTTGGACAGAGGATAAGCATTGCCATACAACGTGGCAATGCAGCCAGTCTTTTGGGCTCACTTCCAGTCGATAGCGATGGGGACGAATTTTTTTATGCCATTTTTTAGTTAGGAGTTTTTTTTTTCTATTTTAAGTGCATATAGTTTGTTCTTTAAATACATTTCTTTCAAAATTACAAACAGACACTCCAATTTTATTTACATGTATAGATAGATGTATTGATGTATTGATTACATCGCCACTAGCTTTTGCCCGCGACTTCGTTGCGCATATCTCGATTTTTTCCGGTTCCCGTAGTAATTTCGGGAAACCCTCCCATAGTGCTCCCTTACAGAGTGTACATGCCAAACTTCAGCCTTCCACAACCAAAAGTTTCAGTTGTGCGTTGTGTGTCATTGATAAATAACCAAATTTTACCCCCTAAAAGTATTGCCAAACAATTAAATTTCACGCTGTATTATTTCTCTGACGTCTTTTAAATCATGTTGTATAATTATATAGGTAAAATGCTGAACACATTTTGTCTAATATTAACGAAGTTACTTACTATACTCGCAAAAATGATTAATTTCGCTTGCGCGGTGCATATTCTAGCTAGTTGCCTACCTAAACCTTCTTTTGGTGACGTACTCGCAAAATACGTTTTAAATTAATCAATAATGGAAAATTACTGCTTCTAGCCACGTTTCCGAATGCAAGTGATCATCGTCTGCCAAGCTTTTTCCCAACTACATACCAGTGTTTTAGTCTGGAATAACATAAAGTATACTTTTTATCCCGGGAGCATGTTCTCTTGGGATAATTTTCAACATTCACCGGAGCGAAGCCGCGGGAAGCACCTAGTCCCTTACGTAATGACAATTCTACAATCACATTCGCTAATACGAGTGCGTAGTTAGGTTTTGTATCTATTGTTTTACTTATATGTATTTATGTTATAAACGGGTATGTATATTATGTAAATCTTTCCACAACTCCACGACTAAGCGCGTATTTATACGTGCAGGTGGGACACCTCAGCTCCCCAAGAAAGGCCAGCAACACCTTGGTTTTACCAACCATCTCTCAAACCTGGGTTTCCGAAGTACTTTGCCCTGCAATCAGCGACTACCGGGCAGCTTAGAAGCAGATGTGCTGCGGTCAAATCCACCTCGACTCAGGCTCTGCATAGAGGGTTGTTACTTCTATAGCATAGAGGTGTTTATTATATATATTAAAAGAGCTGGCCAGTTGTGACGGCTGTGACTGAATGCAACTATTGTATAGCCAGTCTTTGGGCTTGTTTTGTGAATCGGCCATAAATAGAAGGAAGTGCCTCTTTGGCTTGCCTACACTCACCATGGTCACCCGTAGCTTGTGATGTTTGTCTTTGGTACGTCTCGTTAACAGATTGCATAGGTAACCAAAATGGAGAGGCACGATGGGTTCAGGTTTCATCGTTGCTATACTCAAACCCCTCCTGGCGAGTTCGTCCGCTGCATCGTTGTCTCGGGATTCTGTGTCTCTTGATCCATTGAATGGTTACTTTATTGTATCTAACAACCTGGTTGAGACGTTGGTGACTCTCAAGCCTAGAACTACAGAGGCTGCAGAGCTTGCAAGTAAGCCATGCTGTCCAAAAGTATGCTTTTGAGTGGTTTAAAGTCTTTGGTTAAAGTGGACTTTAACTGCCAACTTTATTAATGGAAATAAACGATAAAGATAATCGAAATTAGACGACATAACATGGTACGCTGAACGGCTTATCAATCGTTCACCTCTTAGCTTTAGGTACTAAGTTTTAGTTAAATATTTACATAATTATTTTACTAAAGATTTTAATATCGCTGGTAAGAAAATACACGTGATTAAAATGTCGCCGATAGTAGCATTTTATTTCAAACGTCGGGTCTTTGGTAAGAGGCATTATGATTGTTTTTTGTTCTTCAATAAAAATGTGAACTATTGAACCTCTTTTTTGACGTCGACAAGGAATGTTGTGCAATACTGTTGCTGTTTATTGGATTTATCATAAATTCAGGATTAATAGAAGGTGCATTAACGACATGATTTCATTTATTGTGCACCGAACAAGAACCTAGATATCTAGATAATTATCGCTGTCAGCAATAATACCGCCGTTGTGCTCATTGATTTAAGTTTGCGCAGACAATTTTTAGGGTTCTGTACCCAAAGGGTATGGATCCCAACGGCGGTACCTCCCGTGGGGCCGCCTCGGTGAATGTATAAAATTATCCCAAGAGAACATACTACCGGGATAAAAAGTATACTTTATATGTTATTGCAGACTAAAATCTACCTTGTGCTTTATTAATATCCGTTCTGTCGTGATTTAGTAACACACAAATCCTTCCATATTTTTATTTTTTGTCGATGGCCTCTCACAGTTCCGAACCCTAGAAGGTTGCAACTACTTAACTGAACTTGTCTGTGTGGGCTTTAAATTGATCTAAGTCCCCCAGCCGAGGCTATTATTACTTAAAACTAAAACTCCGCTCACTGAGGGTACGAAACCCTATTACGTATGTCTCAAGAACTATCATAGGTAAACAGTTGATATTTGATCGTGTATTTCTATTACCTATAGCAGCAAATAGAAATACACAATCTGTGAAAATTCCTGGAGACCGGTCCTGTAAGTCTTCTCACATCCAACAGACTTTCCCGGACCCCAAGTGATGTCTTCATGAGGGGTGGTCCACTTTGTCCGGCCAAAGCTGCATTTTTCGGTTCGCGGTCGCCACTCCAGAAATTTTTGGCTACATCGACCATTCATTTTGCGAGCAATGTGCCCTGCTCACTGATAGTTCAGTTGGAAATTCTTGAAGTTTGCTTGTTTTTATTTTTTCTTTTATAGGCACACATTTGACCGAGGAGCTCGTGGCTAAATAATAACAGCCGCATAGGTCGATCTTCGAGGACAAGCAACGCTTGCCGAGGTTGGTCTGTGGATGGGTGACCATATTAACATACCGAGTTTCCTCCGTGCCTTGGAAAGCACTTAAGCTGTTGGTCCCGGCTGTCATTTGGAGATCTTTGGCAGTCGTTACGGATTGTCAGAAGCCAGAAAATCTGACACCAGTCTTGCCAAGGAATACCATGTTACCCAGTTGTGGAGGTCTGGTAGGCAGCTGCTCCACGTAAAATGCTGGTATTCGGCTGAATCCGGTTCGACTGGTAGCCGACCCCAATATAGTTGGGAAAAGTCTAGGAAGATGATGAGGCACACATTTGACCGCTATCTTACCTGATGGTAAGCGTTGATGCGGTCGAAGATGGAACACGATTGCCTAGAAGTAATCTATTCACTCTTGTTGATGTTGTGTAATAGATGGTACGGTAACTTTCATGTGAACTTCGCCGGTTTCTTTTGGTAAAAAAATGTCTTTAAGGGTCAATTCACACCGAAAGAGCGGCGAAGGGCAGCGAAGCGCAACGCTCGGTAGAGAAGGAATTCGCCGGAATTCCCGCGGCGCCGCGGGCATCCGCGCGACTCGTTCGAGTATCTCATGCGATAATAAGTATTATAGTAATGAAGATAAAGTTAAAATTCATATGACACTGAAACTGCGCTCCGCTTCGCTGCGCTTCGACGCTCTTTTGGTGTGAGTTGAGCCTAAAGCGTAATAAAATCTATGTTTACTTACCATAATGATGAGTCTCTTTTTATGGGTATATTATTTCTCGAGCAAATTTCAAAAGAACAATAAACGAAATAACAAAATTTAAATGACCAAATGTTTTATTTAGAAAAAAATTAGAATCCCAATGTATGTGACATCAAATGAACAACTGATCAAAAGTTGCTAGATGTAATTTTAAAATATCAAATCATAACTAATCTCATTTTATAATCACAAATGATTTCTTATTAAGAATTATTAATTTAAATGCAGGTATACTTATATTTGAAGTACATCATTAATTTTTACACATTAATTTGTCCAAAATAGTTATTTATGATACAAGAGCGGTAAGTTGGTCTTTACAAACGTGTAGACAAATGTAAGCCCGAGACGAAGTCGAGGGTTTACCATAGTCACGAGTTTGTAAAGACCAATATCCGCTCGTGTGTCATACAACGTTTTTCGACACATTATATAAATAGATAATTAAACAAACTTTTTCATTATCTATTAAAAATTATTGTTAATCATTAAATAGCGTTCTCGCGATTTTGGCGGCAAGAGACCATTTTCTGCAATTGGCGCCTCATTCAAGATGTCAGGTGGAGTAGATTCCATATTTATATCTGATTCCTCGCTTGAACACATATTCTAATTAATATTAAAATTAAAAGTCGCAACTATCTTTGACGTTTCTAATTGAAAATGGGGAGTGTGTGTTTGGAATAGTGTGCGTTTTTAAAATAAGAACGCGCTTCTGTTTGCGTCTGCGTCTGCGTGAAATATTTTAGTAGAATTATATATATTGTAAATTGTATTATATATTGTACCAATCGGATTTTTTTGACAAAGTCATTTATTTATTAAGTTACATTTTTTAAATTGTCTCCTCGAGCCTTTATATTGATACCCCACTCGATAGATTAAAAAAGCTGAAGTCATTAAAATGACACCGAAGCTCAGATATTTTAATTTTTATATACCTATCCAGTATCATTCTCACTATTTAGACGAATCTAACGACACCTTTCAAGTTAAAATCTATCAAGCCACAGGGTTAGGCTACAGTGTGCCCAAGAAATATGACATCATGCATAAATACACACGAAAAAAACATAAGTTTAACAGTCGGGTAATTAGAACTACATCTATTGTCTCATTTTTTCTTCAATATTACAGTGCGACAAACCTTCTGAGCAAAAAGTTCTTTACAAAAAAAAAACGCGTATAACGCTTCCGGAACGGACGCAGACGGAAGCATTTTTGGCTGAAGGATGCAGACGGATTGAATTCTTCTAATTATATTGTTTATGGACATTTAAAAAAATACCGTAAAGAATACACACGGCGCCATACATCGGAGCGTGCGGTAAAGTAGGTACTTAGGTGAGAGTAACTACTTTACCGCACGCTAAATTGTATGGTCCGTAATTTTGAACTTTCGAACAATGTATACAGGCTTCGTAAATGCATTTTATGAGCAAATGTGTCGAAAATTATTATTAAGGTGCCGCGGCAGCAGCCGGCGAGTGCCAGAAATGACTAGATTATATAGAAAGTAATAATTTGTGCCGATCATGTTGTGCAAAGGCTTTCTGTATCAGACAGGAGCTATTCGCTAATATTAATAATATTATTTTTACCTTCTTCAGTTAATCCATTTGATAATTAATAATTTATCGAGTAATCCATTTATACCTTTAAACGATTTGGTCAATAGTGTAATAAATAATATAAACATTGATATTCCAGACTTTGGTCAGCTGAAATTTTGATAAAATAACTATCGTTATTTTAAACTTTGTTGATTTAGGTACGTTGTTCTTTTGAAATTTGCTCAGAAAAGTTTTGATTTTCTAATATGCAACCCTTTTTATGGATGGAAAAATTATCAAATGACTCCTCCCGCTCTGGGTGAAGCAGAAGGGATTGTCTGACTCTTACTGACTAAAACCCATCCGTGTTCCTCCTAATGCCCTTTGCGTTCCAGGGCCGCGGTGACTCTTTCGAACAAATTCCACAACCCTGGATAAGATGAGTAGGTAAATACAAACGATAATAAATTGTTTCGTTACGACTATTAACAAAACAATTATTATCGTTTGCATTTTAAAACCCATGATGAATCAACAGTGAGAAACCCCCAGAATAATGATGTTACAGGTAATTTATTATTGTGTTTTCTCGGAAATAAAACTTATTTAAAACTTTTGTAAACTGGAATTACAAGTATTATCAATTGATGAATTAGATAAAATTACTCCTGTTAATCCTCCAACAGTAAATAAAAATACAAATCCTAGTACATACTATTTAATTACCTATTTATACTATTTAACTACCTATTTAATTATTGCCTGATTTAAAGGAAAAAGGATTTGAAAAAAATATGAGAAGGTGGACGAAAGCAAAGAGCGACAAATTGAATTTTACCAGTGATAACAATTTTTCCGTCATAAAAAATAGGGACATAGCTACACAAACAAACTAACCGATTTCCGACATTAAGAAAAGCAACTTAAGGCCGGAAATAAAGTACTTCGTTTAGTGTCGATAATATGTCCTTTTCTTCTCGTGGCGGCAGGAAGGTATGGGAATGAAAAGTGCTACTGGAACGAATCGTCGCCAATCTTTAAAAAAATGGTTCACATACTGTACCATTTGACAAAAACCATTTTCCCTTATAACTAGATTCGTAATGTCTGTATGTGGTCTGTCTGTCCGTCCGTATGTCACGGCCACTTTTCTCCGAAATTATAAGAACTATGCTGTTAAAACTTGGTAAGTAGATGTATTCTGTGAACCGCATTAAGATTATCACACAAAAATAGAAAAAAAAAAATTTTGGAGGTCCCCATACTTAGCACTGAAACTCAATTTTTTTTTTCTTTAAACCCATACGTGTGGGATATCAATAGATAGGTCTACGAAAATGATATTGAGGTTTCTATTATCATTTTTTTCTCTAAACTAAACAGTTTGCGAGAGTGACACTTCCAAAGTGGTAAAATGGGTCCCCCCTGTAACTTCTAAAATAAGAGAATGATAAAACTAAAAAAAATATTTATGATGTATATTACCATGTAAGCTACCAGCGAAAATTGGTTTGAACGAGATCTAGTAAGTAGTTTTTTGGTTAATAAATCGTGCAACTTCTTCAGCGTCACATTTTTCATTAGTAGGTAATCCTGTCCACCTGTTGGCCTTAGCGTGATGATTTAGATAGCCTATAGCCTTCCTCGATAAATGGGCTATCGAACGAGTAGTTCCTAAGTTAGCGCGTTCCAGCAAACAAACAAACTGTTCAGTTTTGTAATATCATTGATACAGGGTTATTTTTAAAACACTGACAGCCTCTCAGGACTTATGTTATGACATCATAATCATAATCAACAACTTTCGTTTTATGACTTTTAAAAATTCATCAAATTTTAGTTCATCTGGTTTTCGTACAAAAATATTTAAATCAAACGCTCTAAATGTTACAAATAACCCTGCTAATAATGATTAGGTCTGGTCTGGTTTATGTGATCTAAAAATGATCATATGATAAGCAGTAATAGTCAACAAAATAATCAAGTTTCGTCAGACTATTTCATCACCCAAATCACTAATCATTAATTTATTTTTACGATGAATTAACGAATAGTATCTCATCTAACGGGCCTACGTATGCCCATTGTCCACGTGTTGTTTTAAAGGCCTAAATATGACCTATAAAACAACAAATAAAATCCTTACCGTCCTCTTCAATTTTAATGAATGAACGAATTAATTATGTAATTAAATAATAATATAAATTATAATTATAATAAAAACAATGTTATTAATTGAATGAATTATACATCTACAGAATTACTCAACTAAAAACAAAACAATTATATTATCTATATTAATATTATAAAGCTAAAGGTTTTGTTTGTTTGTTTGGTTGGCTGAACGTATTATGTAATCCCAGGAAAGCCATTTATTGAGGAAGGCTCTAGGCTAAAAAACATCACGCTACGACCAATAGGAGCAGAGCATTAGAAAAATTTGACGGAGACAGAGTTGCACGGCTCAGCTAGTAAAAAAATAATGATCTATTATTAATTTTACTATATATTGTTGTGTTTTATTGTATGTATAGTTTATATAGTTTATTTGTATTTATCTATCTTCGTATTAATTTTACTATTAATCGCGTTTCTGGTACCACTATTATTCTCTGCATTACCCAAAGGTTGACTGGTAGAAAATGCCTAAGGCATTAAGTCCGCACCTGTACATGTGTGCGTAAAGTATTAAATAAATAAATAAACAATTTAATCAAGTATAAATTTAGGTCCTATAATTATAAAGAAAAAAAAATATAATAAGATTTTTTTTTATCATAATTTGGTACAGTTTTTTTTTATGGATGGGAAATCATCAAATTACTTCTTTCGCTTTGGGCGAAGCAGAAGGGAGTGTCAGACTCTTACTGTCTAAAATCCACCCGTGTTCCTCTTAGTGCCCTTTGCGTTTCAGGGCTGCGCTAACTCTTTCGAACAAATTCCGCAACCCTGGCAGGATAATTTTATACCTATACCATCGTACATGCAGGGATTCGAAGATCATACAGGCACTTTTGAAACGTCAAGATCACTCGGTCAAAAAATGAAGCTATTTGCACGTTCCAAAGCGTAGATCTCTCTGGAGAAGAACGTGCAAGAAACTCCACATACACTCTTTTAAATCATGTTTTGTTTTACGAAATTCTTGGTTATATTACCCTTGTTGCTTCTATATGTGAGGACTATGCAAAGAAAAAAAAATCTTATTACAAGAATTCAAAATATAAAATTTTAAAGATTAAAATAAGCCAGTGACAGTTTCAACTGACAGAGCACGTTCTCGAACATGACGCGTGTTTCGGCACCATTCAGCTGGTCGATTCTGTCAAGATCTCACCGTGATCACTTAGGTGGAGCGAACGAAAAGTCCACAATCCATTAACTGGGTAACAGGGTTTTCCTTGGCAAGACTGCTATCAGATTTTCTGGCTCCTAACTGTCAATAACGACTGTCAAAGATCTCCAAATGACAGCCGGGACCAACAGCTTAACGTACTTTCCGAGGCACGGAGGAAACTCGGTACGTTAAGATGGTCACCCATCCACAGACCAACCTCGACAAGCGTTGCTTAACCTTGAAGATCGACCTGTGTGGCTGTTATTATTTAGCTACGAGCTCCAGTTTGATATTACTTACAAATACTTAATTAACATACAACCCATAATCCCATACCAATTCACATTTTAAAAGTCGATTTAAGTCGATGTTTTAACCGAATGCCATATGAGTGTATTGCACGCGTATGCGAAACGTGGATTAGTCCCAATAAATTAATACAAAAATAGTGTTAATTTTGTATTAATTTATTGGGACTAATTTAAGACGCTAGATTTAATTTAATAGTTTATGTTACATTAGAGCAGGAAAATTGTTCAATAATATCTGAAACAGGAAAACCGCCAAGAAATGAAATGTCTACGTGACAAAATTCAATTCAGCTGCTCAGTGTGACGTGTTCTTATAGGATAAACAGCGTTCTAGGGATCTTTTTAATCTACGTCAGACTTATTCGTCTTAATTTTCTTTATTAGGTGATCAAAATAAAGCAGGAGGTTTTCCTTTTGGTGAGTAGTTACCTCCGCCTTTCCGGCTACTGGCCTACCTATAGTTTTCTAACTGCAGGCATCGTTTCCATTTGTATTTACTAAATAAGTATATTATATTTTAAGTTCTTGTAAAATATAGGTTTTTATTTTTATTTTGCATTGTCCTCACATGAAGAAGCAATTAGGTACATGTAACTAAGATTTTTGTAAAACATCACATGATGTAAAAGAGTGTCCGTGGAGTTTCTTGCACGTTCTTCTCCATAGAGATCTAAGCTTTAAAACGTGAAAATAGCCCTTTTTTTTGACTGACCGACCTTGACATTTCAAAAGTGCCTGTAAATGATTTATTTGAAATAAATGCTTTGAATCTTGAATCAAAGTCCTCCGCCGCGTCTGTTTCTCTGTCTGTCTGTTCGCGATTAACTAAAAAACTACTGCACCGATTTTCATGTTGTTTTCACCAATGGATAAAGCGGAAGCGACTTCATTTTATAGTATGTAGAGACGACTTCATTTTATATTATGTAAAGAAGAAGAAAAGGTACTTTTTTTTCTAAGCTTGTGCATGAATAAAGTAAGATTTAACAGACTCCAAGTATGGAAGTTTGTTACTTTAGGGCGAGGCCTTTATTCGTCAGAGAAGTTAGTAATTATTAGCCGGTTTAGGATGTAAGATAACACCCGCACTCACAAAACGTTTTGGGAAAACATTCATATCCGATGGCTACAACCTTCTTGGAGTTTTTAAGCAAGAGTGAAAAAACTACTTCCAGGCAAGCGAGCTCCATATTAAACACATCATCGCTTAGCATCAGGTGAGATATAGTGGTCAAACGCGTGTCTATCAACAGAAAAAAAAAGACGGACGTAAGTAATTTTTTTTCCAGTTGGTTGGTCGATCCCGTGTGGCATTTTTAAGATTTTTTTTAGGGTTGAATTTTTACATTTGGACCATCAGATAGGCAGCGTAACTTTTGGTAAGCGGCATCTGTCACTTTAGCGTTACCAAATATCGGGTTGTGGAGATCAGTGGGTCTAAAAAGGCCACTTTAGTAGAATAATAAATAATAAAAATATTTTATTGACACAAAGAAGGTTAAATTTTGAGTTGGAGCCCTGACTCCTGAGCTAGGTAGTACCTGTGTTACAGGAGTCAGTGCCTTCACCCGTTTGCAGAACATTTACAATGTATACAATAATATTAAATTAAAATAATTACAATTAGTGCAAGCTTGCTCTTAAGTGGTGTGTGTGTGTGTTTGTCTGAATGACTGTGCTTGGTGATTCTGGACTTTTATCGGAGACGTTTGCCTTCATTACTACTATTATGTTGTTAAAAGTGTTGTTCTTTAATTATGTTTTCCGTCTGTGAGTAATCCAGTGTTTTAAGCCATGTGCTTAGTTTCATCTTAGTTTTCTTTTTAGTTAGTGGGTTGAAGTTGAGAATTTGGTTTAGTTTGTTATATATATAAATAGCTAAGTAAGTGTTGCCGTCGAGCGGATGCGGTCTTACATTTGATTGTGTGACATACATTACCGATGGTTCTTTTAAGTTGGTTTGTGTGATTTACTGGTGTAATTTCATGTTGTTTGAGTATCAGATTTTGGAGGTATAATTGTCTTACTGTAAGTACTTGACAGATTTCATATAGAGTTTTTGTTGGGTACCGGTAGGGTTTGAAGGTTATGACTTTTAACAGAGATCTTTGGGCTCTCTCGAGATATATCATATAGGTTTTACAGGCACCTCTCCATGCCGTGATACAGTAGCCTACGATTGACTGTGCCAGTGCAAGATAAACTGTACGGAGTAGCTCAAAGTCGCACACCTGTCGAAGTTTCTTAAACGCCCATATAAGTTTTCTAACCCGAGAGGCAGTCAGTTCAATATGGGGACGCCAGCTAAGCCCTTCATCCAGAATTACACCCAGGTACTTTATCGTCTTTTGTTGTGTAATTGGAACACATGAGCATTGAATGCTGTTTTTGGCGTCATCACAGGAGTGTGCTTATTACCACAGATTTAGTTTTAGCGAAAGTAAATTGCAGAAATGCGGTTTTCGAGATATTGAGCGTTAGTAAATTCAGTTCCAGCCAGAGGATTATTTTACGTAAACCTGTCTCTGCAGCTTGACGTGCCGCCTCCCAACTCTCTCCATAAAATACTAGCACGGTGTCGTCTGCATAACTGAATATTTTACCATTGGCAAGAGATTTCTGGCATAGGTCATTCACATAGAGCAGGAAGAGGCTCGGGGACAGGCAACTACCCTGAGGCACACCATAGTCAACTCTTGCTTCATTGCCAGAATCTAGAATCTGCCAGCAATAGGCCACCATCCACAAATTGCAAAACCATTTAGTCCGTCAGTTACGTCACGTATTTTTTGTTTTTGTAAATCAATGAATATTGACAAAGATAAAACGCATCAAAACTCAGGAGTGAGGGCTCGCGACGTCACAACCCGCTAAAAATTATGGAATGGCGTGACGTATTGAGAATTTTAAAAGCGTCGTAACTTCGTCAATTTTGGTTCCCGTAACAAAATAAAAAATACGGGTCTAATATTTTTTGATAATCTAACAGACGGACTAATTAGATTTTGTCAGGACACAAGCCCATTCAAACTGCCCGAAAATGTCAAATCGTCCCAGTCAACCTAGAACCTAATATTTTAGCGATAAAGATGAAAATGCCCGAGTCTGTGTTAACTGATACCTACAACCTGGGAGTCTTTAAGGCAAGAGTGAATAGGTTACTTCTAGGCAAGCGTGCTCCATCTTAGACCGCATCATCGCTTACCATCAGGTGTGATAGAGGTCAAACGCGTGCCTATAAAAAGTAAAAAAAAAAATGTGTTTGACAAATTGTTGTATGATTAATATCCCTATATGGTTCCACTTAAGTGACCTTTTAAAACCGCTCATGGGCAGTAGCTCTATGTAAAACTAAAAGCCATCGCCAATATGCTTGCGAAAAAGTTACACTTTCCCTACTTAAATTCTTTGACGCCAGCCACCAAAAAAGCATTTTGCAATTGACGATATCGGAGGAGCTCGTGGCTAAATAATAACAGACGCACCGGTTGATCTTAAAGGATAAGCAACGCTTGCCAAGGTTGTTCTGTGGATGGGTGACCATCTTTACATACCGAGTTTCCTCCGTGCCTCAGAAAGCACGTTAAGTCGTGGGTCCAGGTCGTCATTTGTAGTTCTTTGGCAGTCGTTACGGAATGTCAGAAGCCAATAAATCTGACTCCAGTCTTGCCAAGAAGTACTGCGTTACCCAGTTAAAGGGCTGTGTGGAGGCAGCCACTCCACGTAAAACACTGGTATTCAGCTGAATCCGGCTTGACTGGAAGCCGACCTCATTAAAGTTGGAAAAAGGGCGATGATGATGATTTTGCAAATTGATAACATTTTTTGTCATGTACGATGTACTTATTAAGATAACGCGTAAAACGTAAAAAATCAGATGAAGGTGCAAAAGTCCAAAAACTGGCAAATTAAGATAGCAAAGTTGCCAAAAATGTAAACATCTTAAATGGAATAATCCTTATCAACATTTTTTAATTATCACTACTTGAAACACAAAATAATTCAATACAGGAAAGAATGTGTCGTAGGCTATTGAGATTACCGTGGTTATCAATATACTTAGGTACCTATTGAGTATCTACATATCTTGCAGTTTGTAATTGAGGTAAATATAGTGAGGATGTGTGTTTTTTGTGTGTGGTTACTCTACATAAATGGAGAATCCTCGACATGCAATGTAAGCTAAAATTATTTGATATAAACTTATTATTATACTAGCTTCTGCCAGCGGCTTCGCCCGCGTGATCCCTAGGGAACATATTCCCGGGATGAAAAGTAGCTTATTATGCTATTCCAGACCATAATCTATCTTTGTTCTAAATTTCATTAAGATCCGTTAAGCCGTTCTGGCGTGATTGAGTAACAAACAACCAAACTTTCACATTTAGGTATAATGTTACTCGTTTGTAAAGCGAAATTATAACCATCTTCCCCTCGACATTATATAATTATTAAAGGATATTGCAAACTGTCGTAAGCCGTTTTACGAAGCTACTCGCTAGCCTCTAGGCGCCAAGCTAGCCGCCTGCCTGTGTGTTCGCGACCTTAGGTATATATAAAAATAATCCTTTTAGCATGATTCAGTATTCACGCGCGATGAGTTATTATTAGCGTATTTCATGTATAACTTTGGTGTTTCTATACCGATTTCTATGATTCTTTTTTTATGGAATAGGTAATAATGTTAACTTTTTTAATTAGGGATGACTGAGAGTGTTATAAACGTAAGAGTAGACAAATATAACCAGAAAGCTTCGAACTGCTAAGCTATCGGGAGTTACACGTGTTATTGTTCGTCAATCACAAAAGATAGACATATGCTGTCGTTGGATATTTTTTATATAATTTTAAGGAGAACATTTCCGTCATACATGATTTCTGTGTAGCTTTCACCATTAAGGTTGCACACGCGACGGAAGCTTAAAAAATGGAGTAACTTCTCCCGTTTTCCCAACATTTCCCTTCACTGCTCTGCTCCTATTGATTGTAGCGTGATGAAAAGTGTACTATAACCTGCTCAGAAGTATGAATAATAATTAATGATTAAACGAACTTACCTGTAAGTGAAGTTCTATCCTAATTATACGAAGAGCTTTGTCCGATGAGATTAGCATTAGGTATACATGTAGTAACACATACGGTGTCGCCTATTCGCACTGATTTTTGAGGTAGATTGTAAAAAGAAACAACTTTCTTTTTTTTTTTTTTTTGTGGGTATCCGTACCTTACTAGTCTTGTCCGGGCGCAGTACTTGTCATTTAGTTCGGAGCATCATCCATGTTGATCATAGATTATATTATACAATTAATACTAATGTTGATATTTACATGACCAAGGGATAGTGTCCTGGGAGGGTGGGATGTATGCTAATCTCATCGGACAAAGCTCTTCGTATAATTAGGATAGAACTTCACTTACAGGTAAGTTCGTTTAATCATTAATTATACTCGAGCTTTGTCCTCGAGATTAGCATTAGGTATACATGTAGATGTTGAGACTTAGTGAAAATATCAACACACGAGTATGTATGCCAATTTATTTAAATACTTATCTAAGTATTTAGAAATAAGCATAAATAAGTAATATTAACAAGAACATCATGCTTAATGAACATAAAGATACCATACTTTTGGTAAAAATAAAATTATAAAGTAAGTAATTAATTTTACAGACTTATTAATTCAATATAATTAATTATTGACGAATGAAACTCTTAATCACATAAAATGCTAATAACAAATGAGTTTTGATTTTCCTGTTGCTCTCTAACTATATATCTATTATAGAAACGCCAGAATGTATTGGAGCTACCGCTCCAACCAGCGGTCTTAATAATCAAGTCCAAATTGATACCCATTCTATGGGCTTTTGAGGTGGCTGCGTGTCTAGTGCTATGCGCGGTAAACACAGAAACATCTATACCACAAATGCAAAGAACACTCTTTATCCACCTACTCAAAGTTTGTGACGTAACAGGCTTATGAGGCTTTTTAAGGCCAATAAATAAGTAAACTTCACTGCCACGAAGTGGGTTCGTCATCATCAGGTAAGAATTTAGTGTGGCAGCTGGACATATGGCTGGTTGATCTCTAAAAAACGGGAGGATGAGAGTAGGCTGAGTAGCGCCGATACGGGACGTTTTTATTAAATCGGGAATTTTTATTCGAATTTCATTTGGAAGAACTTCTATATTATTAATATTTATTTTTGAAAGGGTTTGGACTCTGTGTGCAGTAGTCAAAGCTAGAAGCGTTGCAAGTTTTTTGGAGATTTTTTCCAAGTTTAGATTTTCATTGGGATACCAGGATGTTAAATAATTAAGAACCAGGGAGGTATCCCAAGTAGTGTTGTACTTGGGCAGAGGAGGTCTTAATCGGTAAATTCCTTTGAAGAACCGTTTTATCCGGTCGTCGTTCCCTAGGTTTAGATCGAAAATTAATGAGAGAGCGGACCTGCAGCTATTTAGAGTTCCATATTGAGCACCAGATTCGTATTGCTGAGTAAGAAAATGTATGACGGTCGGAACAGAAGTTACGTATAAGTCAGTATGATTTGTTTTACAGAACGAAAACCATTTTTTAAGGCAGGTGTCGTACTGTTTAATAGAATTGTTTGATAGGGAGGCCATCATAATAGGAATTGAGTCTGGAGGTACACTTCTTCTTAGGAGCGACGTCCGGATAATATCCCGGCAACCAGGGTAGTCTTCTGGTGAACATATCGGATGCTGGAATGAGAAATTATTAAATTTTCATTGGGTGTAAAAATTAAAGTGTCAGACACAAGTAATTTTTTAAATAAGGGAAACCATGGTTGTGTAGGCCAGTGGGGCACTACAATAATGCCCTCTGCCTGGTCATTCTTAATTTTCCTAAGTGTTTTTAATATTATGGAAAAAGGTGGAAATCCGTAAAAATAAAAAGATTTCCAGGAGATAGTAAATGCATCTATTTCATAGGCGTCGGGATCCCGATGCCAAGATATGTATTTTTTACATTTTTTGTTTATTCTACTAGCGAAAAGATCTATCTCGGGGATACCGAATTGCTTTGTTATGCATTTATAGGCGTGATCTGACAGCTCCCACTCGATGTCTGGGTGAACGCGACGAGACTCGGCATCCGCGATGCTATTATCCGTGGAGCTTATGTATGAAGCAAAGAGTATTATTTTTCTTCTTTCGCACCACTGCCAAAGTTGTTTTGTAACATCAGTTAGGTGAGGAAACTGAATACCACCCATACGATTTATATACGATATGGCAGTGGTATTATCAATTCGTAATAAAATTTGGCAGTCATAACAAGATGTAGCAAATACTTTTAGCCCAAAAAAGGCAGCGAGGATTTCCAAATAATTGATATGTCGCGAGCGTTCGCTGTCAGACCACATACCACTAGCCCGTTTCTCCCCACAGGCCGCCCCCCACCCCGTTGTTGAGGCGTCGCTGTAAATAACCAAGCAAAACTCGTATTGTTTGATTTTGTTCACTGAGTTATTAATTACTCGTGACCACCAATCTAGATCTGGCAATATACAAGGGGGTATAGTCATACTTCTCATAATTATCATCTTCTTTTATGTTAAGATATTTACAGCGTTCGAGTTCTTTAGTGTAAAGCCAGCCGTACTCGACGGCAGGGCAGGCCGAGGTAAGTAAACCTACGAGGCGGGCAAATTCTCTGACCTTACAACGTGTAAGTATTTTAAATTTTTCTATTTCTTTTTTAATTTTTTGAATTTTTTCATTAGGCAAGGTAACGTGTAATTTCTCAGTGTTAATTATAAAACCCAGGAATTTACAATTTGTTTTAGGACATAGTGAGCTTTTTTCTTTGTTGATAATAAAACCTAAAGACTGTAATAAATTGATTGTGTAAGAGACTTCGCTCGCGCATGTCTCATATGTATTTGATATTAACAAAATATCATCTAAATAGATAGTAGATAGGTAGCCACACGACCGAAGTAAGCTCATAACCGGTTTCATTATTTTAGTAAACACAAATGGAGCAGTATTGAGGCCAAATGGCAAGACATTAAATTGAAACAGTTTTCCATCGAATTCAAATCTTAGGTATTTTTTATGATCGGTATGTATTGGGATCAGAAAATAGGCATCCTTGAGGTCAATAGTGCTCATAAAACAGCCTTTGTTTATAAGATTTATAGCTGTACGTAAGTCTTCAAGCTTAAAATGTTTTGTTGAAATGTATTTATTTAAGGATTTTAGATTTAGAATAAATCTAGTCCTGCCGTTCGGTTTTGGTACTAGAAACGTAGGTGATATGAACTGACCATCACAGGGAACGCATTCTTCAACCGCACCGATCAATAAAAGATCTTTTATTGATTGATTAATTTGTACTTTCTCTGCCGGAGTAAGTGTTTTTGCTATAGGCGGTGAATGTTGTATTACAGGTTGCGAGAAGGGAATGCGATAGCCTGTGACCCAAGATAGAATAGTTTTATCATTAGTGACAAGGAGCCACTGGTCAAGAAAATTAGATAGTCGACCGGCGTACATTACCGTGTTTAGTGGCGGCCGCGGTTCGCTGTTGGACGCGATGATTGTCTCGAGGAGGTTTCTTGCCGATTCCTGGGTGCAGGTTCCTTTCTCCTCTGGGTTCCCTTCGACCTGTGGCTCTGGGGAGGGGCTCGCCAGTTTAAATGATTTGTCTGTACTTTTTTAGCGAGCTGTTTGGGAGGCGTGGGTTTCATGTCGTCTCCCGTTTTAGTTATAGCTTTTGCAGCTCTGAGCGTTTCTGCTAGCTCTGCACTAAAAAGGAATTTATCAATTTTTGTCGCCTGAAGCTGATCTTTAAATTCTTTTTTCATATTGAAAAGTATGAAGTTCCTTCTCACAAGCGAATCAGAGTTTTGGGTATCGCATAATATTTTTTGCGCATCCATTAAAAGTTTAATAAGCTCTGTGGGCGAGGCGGTCTGCTCAGGTGATATAAGCAAGGTGAGAGCTTCGGCAATGCAGGTTATAGCGGACGCGATTTGCTTCTGCTTTTGTTCAATACCCCTGTCCCTTTTGTGGACAGCTTCGGAGATGGCCACCTTGACCTCTGGATTCAGTAAGGGTGCGTCGATCAAGGTGCAGTTGGCGGGAAGCAGGTATTTATCCAATAGTTCCTTCCGGATTTCTTTGGACAGACCCAAAGTAGCCACATGCTGGAGACGTACGGCCAAGTCAGGCTGGATGTCATTTCCATAGACCCTTTTTTGGGACGGGTCCTCACCAAGCAGATGCATAATCTCATCATTGATTTGCGGTGTCACCTGCGTGTCTGGGGGTGCAGTCCCTGTGCCTGCGACGTCGATGTCAATGTCGACTGTCGACGGCCCTGGCGGCGATTTCGTAGCATCAGCGACGGTGGGTCCCGGCGGATGCGGCGGCGGCGGCTCGGCGCGCTGCGCCGGCGGGGGTGGCGGAGCGACGTGAGGAGCGGCACTCGTCGACGGTTCAGGTATGTATTCGGTCGTAGGTACTCCTGGAATCGACGTGATTTGTGATAATATTTTCACTCACACATTACGTCGTATGGGTTAAGTGACCGTCCCTAAGACTGCCCGCAAAACCCTTGACAAGTTAGGTATTTAGATATAATCAGTACCTATTCATAAGGTGTAAAGTGACAGTCCCAAAAACTGACCGCATTACTTGAGCTACGTATGTAGTACAGTGACATTCCCATAAAATGCCCGCAACACCACATTTATATAGCATAATAATAAGAGGTAATTTTGTGAAGTGACAGTCCCAGAGACTGCCCGCAGCACTTTCGGTAAAGTGATAACCCCACAGGTTAACCGCAGTACCAAATAAAATTAACACGCGTTAGATATACCTACTAACCTTCAATACAAAACAAGTGATCCTGGTGGGACAGCGGGCTCGCGGCGGGGCTGCGGGCCAAGCCGGCGGAGCTGTCGCTCGACGAGCACGAGGCGCACGACGACGACGACGACGACGACGACGACGACGACGACGACGACGACGACGACGACGACGACGACGACGATGACAGGCGGCGGCGCGGTGCATGTTGTCGTTTTTTCCGGCGGGCGCGCAACAATTCTTCTTCTAACTTTTTAAGCTTTTTGGCTAACGACTCATAGTCGCTAGGCTCGGTACGAGAGCGTTTTCCCATTTTTGCGCACGACTTTAGTTCAGGTGCGAAGCGGCGGAGCACTGAACTGTGAATGACAAGTACTGCGCCCGGACAAGACTAGTAAGGTACGGATACCCACAAAAAAAAAAAAAAAAGAAAGTTGTTTCTTTTTACAATCTACCTCAAAAATCAGTGCGAATAGGCGACACCGTATGTGTTACTACATGTATACCTAATGCTAATCTCGAGGACAAAGCTCGAGTATAATTGTACCAAGTTTCGTTAAAATCCGTCGAGTAGTTTTTGTTTCTATAACGGTTATACAGACAGACAGACAGACAGACAGACAGACAAAAATTGTACTGATTGCATTTTTGGCATCAATATCGATCCCTAATCACCCCCTGATAGTTATTTTGGAAATATATTTCATGTACAGAATTGACCTCTCTACAGATTTATTCAAACTCTCAAACTCAAACTCAAACATTTATTTCAATTAAACCATTTACAGGCACTTTTGAATTGTCAAGGTCGGTCGGTCCAAAAAGATGAAGCTATTTGCACGTTCCAAAGCGTAGATCTCTATGGAGAAGAACGTGCAAGAAACTCCACGGACACTCTTTTAAAAATAATAAATTGTTACAAAGTTTTCTTGACATCGTGTTGAAATTATACATACATGTGAGAACGATGTGACGAGCATGATAAAAACATCCGAACTAAAAAAGGAACAATTCAAAGAAATAATTAAAATAAATTAAAATAAACCATGGCAGCTGAGAAATGACCAGTCCCAACCGACGACGCCATGACATGCGCCAGGCCCATTCGTCTCAACCATTTTGAATGGAGCCACATAATTTAACGCATACGCCACCATCAGCTAGGCTTTTGAGTGAGCATGACACTCCCAACCGCCAGGGTACTTGAGTCTATACAATGCAAACACACATTTATTTAAAAATGTTGGTACTATTGATTTATCAAATAAAGAACAATAAATCAGTGTGTGAGTTAAATTAAATATAAAAGTCATTAAAGACATCTATAGATATACTAAATATATTAATACAAACATTATCAATAAGTTTGACTTTGTTTACTACACCTTAGACTGTCCTATGGAGCAGGACCAGCATGTTTCCAAGCATTCTTATCTTGAATATAATCATCTAATTTGTAATATGCTTGTTTACATAGTGTGCTTTTAACATAATTTTTAAATTTTCTTTCATTTAATTCTAATATGTCACAAGGTATTTTGTTGTAACATTTAATACAGTACCCCATGAAAGATGTTCGTACTTTGGCTAATCTATAAAATGGCTGATCTAGTTTATTTCTATTTCTAGTATTAAAATTATGTCTATCACTAATTTTGCTAAAGAGATGTCGATTTTTCCGTACATACATAATATTTTCATAAATGAATTGACATGGAACTGTCATAATATTAATCTTTTTAAAGACTTCCCTAAGAGAATCGCGTCGACGTAGATTATAAATGGCTCTGACAGCACTCTTTTGTAAAATAAATATGGATTCAATGTCAGCAGCCCGACCCCATAGCAAAATACCATACGACATAATGCTGTGAAAGTAACTAAAATAGACCAAACGCGCAGTTTCTACATCTGTTAACTGTCTTATCTTTCTAACAGCATAAGCGGCTGAGCTTAGCCGCGCCGCAAGAGATGTTATGTGAGGTCCCCATTGCAATTTCTCGTCTAAAGTGATTCCCAGGAAAACCGTCTGATCAATAAATTCCAGTTTTTGTCCATTCAATACGATGTCACATTCGTTACTTTTAACATTTGGTAAAGTAAATTTAATACATTTGGTTTTTTTTTCATTCAATACTAAGTTGTTTGCCGTAAACCAATCTTGAACTTGATGAATAGAGTTATTGACATCATCAAGATTTTGTGACCGTCGTTCTATCTTAAATATCAATGATGTGTCATCAGCAAATAACACCATCTTTGGCTCATATTATAAGTATAGATATAGATAGATTACTAGCTGTTGCCCGCGACTTCGTTCGCGTGTAAAAAAAGAATGTTTTTAATGAAAAGTATACTATGTTACTTCTAATACCTCTTAGAATATGACTGTGTACAAAGTTTCATGATGATCGGTTTAGTAGTTTTCGCGTGAAAGCGTAACAAACGAACTTATTACACTCACATTTTATAATAATTATTATTAGAAGGGATATACAGGGAATTTGAAAAAATACCCGAAACCTCTTAGGCAGTGAAAGTACACATGATTATAAGCAACTTTTGTTTTGGTAAAACTCCGAAATCTCGAAAAAAATATCAGCTGTTTCATACAAAATGCAGTATTTAGCCAATGAAAATGTATGAAACAGCTGATATTTTTTTCGAGATTTCGGAGTTTTACCAAAACAAAAGTTGCTTATAATCATGTGTACTTTCACTGCCTAAGAGGTTTCGGGTATTTTTTCAATTTCCCTGTATAATTTTATAGTAAGGGCTGATTTTTCAATAGTCAGATAATTTTTAACTGAAGAATAAATATGGCCATTTGACATATTTTCTATGCATAAGCTGTCAAATCGGCATTTTTACTCCTTTGATTTGAAAATCGGCCCAAGTAAAGTGTGACTTTTAAAATATTTCCAGTCTTAAAGGGTAAAAGTTTTCTTTAAAATAAACATCCTATTTATTGATAACACTTTAAAATAAGAAAATGGAAAGCTTGACTGCTGAAATTTCTAATGGAAGAATGCAATGGCACAAATTGACCGACCTGGAAATTGAACCGAGGACCCGGCACGCTGCTGGACCCAATCCATCTAAAGAGTTAACTGTTAACTCAAAACTAAGGCTGGGTTGCACCATCTTACTTTAACAAAAACAAACATCGAAACTTCAGTTAAAGTATCGATTAGGCCAAAAATTAGTTGCACCATTTGACAAATAGTTAAATGACGTCATAACTTTAACCGTAACTGTAACCGCTCACTTTCCGCTGGTTAGTGTTATTGTTTGTGTTAAATTATCCGTCAACTATCAAACGCGTTGAATATAATCTCTTGACTTGACTCTTCCCTTTAACTTTAACAAAGCTAATGAATTCGCTGGTGCAACACATTTCACTATAACCGTTAAAGTCAGCGCTACTGTTAGTGTTAAATTTGACGCAAACTTTAACTATAACTTCTTCTATGGTACAACTCAGCCTAAGAAGAAAATGTTGTTAAAGCAACCACTAAATAATTCAATAACGCTAATTTTTCTGAATCAAAAACAAAGGAAGGTAAGTTTTTTATAACCGTTTACCTGCATCGTTTTGGCATATACATACATATTAGAAAGTTCAAAGTTGAAATTTTAGCAAATTAGTGATTTAAAAAAACGTTGTCCCGTTGTTCTGGAGTTTGATTCCGAGGTTCAATAAGGGACTGTCTATTTTCCCGGTCCGTCTAAAGACACGGATATGCCAGTATAATTTATGTGACACTGTTCACAAAAATACGGATCCGAGAAAAAGGACATTTCTGGGTAAAGTATGGAATCATTAGATACGTTTCCATACTTTGCGCGCCACGAACCGTGCGCTCATAAATGTCGTCGGCGTGAATCCGCTGTATTACATAATAATTAATTATAAAAATTAAACTAATAAGCAAAATGTAACCTTTTACTCTATACTTATGTTATTAACTTCTATACTATAAGGCTTTTGGAAATATAACTTTCAAAAGCTTCAAGAACAATAAGAAAAACATAAAAAAATCGTCGAATTTTGCCACCTCTTCTGATTTTTTTTAGATCGAGTGAAATTTTCGATGTTATGTTTTAAACCAGAAATTCTACATGTATTCTAACTTCAACATGTATTTTTTGGCTATAGACAATCACTACTTTTTTGTTTATCATTGATTAAAAGTGATGTAATATTGCGATTTTTTTTATTTGAGATGAGTTTGCACTTGACTCTAGTCTTGGTCAGAGATGACAGAGACAAAGTCTACGATGGAGCGAGCTTACCCAGAAGGAGCCTGTTAACTCCAACTTTGAACTTTGAAGAGATTAGGGTTGTAGGCGTTGGGAAACATAGACGCAGGCAGAGAGTTCCACTCCTTTGCCACCTGGCCTTAATCAGACGGTCCATTTACGTATGAACGCACAAGTCCGGCCGTCGAGCTCAGCAAGAGGACTGCTCCACGTAACATGCTGGTGCTTGGATCAAACTCAAAATGGTTGAAAAAAGAGTGAATTTAGAATAGAATACAGAGAGAGAGAAAATTAATTTATATAGGGTTATTTGTAAAACGCTGACAACCGCTCAGGACCATGTTACTAACATCATAATCAACAACTTTTGTTCTACGACTTTTAAAAAGTCATCATATTTTATTTTATTTTAAAATATTTAAATTGAACGCTCTCAATGTTACGGAGTCTATGCGAAGCAACAGAAAGCTCCTTCTTTTTCATTTGTTTCTCAGAGACTTCATAACATTAAATTTTTAAAAGTCATAAGTAGAACAAAAGTTGTTGATTATGATATTAGTAACGTAGCAGCGGATTCTGCCGGGCTGATTTGTGAATTTAAACCATCCAGGGCGCCACCCAAACGCATACAAATAATTCATTCAAATCGGTCCAGCCGTTTAGGAGGAGTTCAGTGACATACGCACGTAAAGTAGAATTATATATATATAAAGATAGGCGCGTTTGATCAAAATCTGATGGTAAGCGCTGATGTAGTCGACGCCAACTCACTCTTAAAGTGGAAGTGCCAGGGTAGCCCGCGAAATTCAAATATTTTTATGTTTTTTTGCATTTTGCCGGTCGTTCGCCGTCGTAAGTTCATACAACTCGATTGAATGACTTTTTCACGAAATAATTTTCAATCGAGTTCCATGAACTTAGAGGGTTATATTGATGATTCAAATGGTTATAATCCTTTAGATAAATGCTTTTTACGATCGCGAACCGTATTTTGTTTAACATACAGCTTCACATTGACCGGCAAATGCAAAAAACATTAAATTTTTGAATTTTGCGGGCTACCCTGGAGCTTCCACCTTAACTTACTTAAAGAGCTCGGAATCAAACGCTAGCAGGGAATTTCACTCCTCATCTGGTGATAAGTTTTGGGCCAAAAAAAATATCAATACAGCATCAGCACTAGGTTCTAAGCTCACCTTCAAAGCGGACACAGCCTTCAAATGAATCATCCAACAAATATTTCAATCGCAGACTGCCAAAGGGTTTTTTGCGCCGTCCAATGGTCATGCTTATACGCTTGATGGGTTAAATAGATTATGTTAACAATGCCGTAACGTAACTGAAGAGGTGGTAGAACTTTGGAATTTTCTAGAATGTTGTTTATTCATTTTGTGATTACCGATCACAAAGATAAGATAAGATAAATTTATTTGCCCAAACATGTGTACAAAAAATAAACAAACAACATTTATTTATTTTCTGATCAGTATAAATTTCATTCTGAAAGATGTGGCCCTGAATCCGATAAGTTGCGTTTATACGGGCAAAGAAAATTTATCAATAAATTATAAGCCATACTCGTCGTGACCTCACAAAATATCAAGCAGTTTACGGCGAGCGACGGTTGCAAGTGTCAATTTGAAGAAATGTTTTGCAAAGACAACATTGAGAGGTATGTAAAAACTTCAAGAAACTAGGCATTCCACGAGTTATTTAGTTGAAAAAAATAAATAAACGGCCAAGTGCGAGTCGGTCTCGCATACGAAGGGTTTCGTGCCATAAACCTTATTTTTTATTATTTGTTGTTATAGCGGCAATAGAAATACACAATCTGTCAAAATTTCAACAGTCTACCTATTACGGTTGTTGAGATACAGCCCGCTGACAGACGGACAGACGGACAGGGTAGACTTAATAGTTGGGTTCCGTTGGTTACCCCTTGGGTACCAGGGATTTTCTCACGGTGTTACAAACCATCTTCCAAGCCCCCGTCCTTGGCAATAAACAGCTTATATTATCGACTGTTCCCATGATCAGAGCGCTCGGCTTTTCTTCAGCCAAAAAATCAGCACCACAATTTAACGCAGCAATGCTGCCAGTGTTCTAAATTGCAACGAGAAAAAAATCACAGTGACAAGTTATATATTTTTGATGATTGAACCGATTTTAATTAAACTTGGTACGCATGGTATCTAGTTCTAAAAAGATATTTGGGTATTAGGTTAAAATTGTCGCATTTTTTTTTTGGTACTTTGGACATCGATAGCTTCGGTTAAATTTGTAATTTGAAATGAACATAATCTTCTACCTACTCCCTGTTCTAATAATCTAACCTATCTTTCTTTTATAATATTAAACATTCGAAAAATGTGAGGCTGGAGGAATGGATGTTTGTTACTCTTTCACGTCAGAACGCCTGAAAGGATCTTCATGAAATTTGTCACAGAGGTAGATTATATGCCACTTTCACAGATATGGTCTGGAGTAACACAAAGGCTTTTTATACCGGGAGTATGTTCCCTAGGTATCATGTGGGCGAGGCCGCTGGCAGAAGCTAGTTTTGTCACTTTTTCTAGGAGTTTTGTTTTTTTCTGAAAAGTTTTTCTCTTTCAAAGTATAGGAAACAGACAATTACTCTCAATATATTTCTAATCTGTTTCTCGAAATGTTTTTGGCATAAATGTTGGAAAATTCGGTGTTGAACTATCCTTATTAATTTGGGATTTTCCACCAGTCTCCAAATCGGAAGACGGTATCCAAATTACTATATTAGTATCCTTAATAACTTGGGATTTTCCACCAGTCTCCAAATCGGAAGACGGTATCCAAATTGCTATAATAGTATCTATAATTTTTGTATGCTATAGCGTCCCAACAAAACGAACCACAAAAACCTATTGAGTCATAACAATTCGTAATATAACACTATTTGTAAAAACATACTTTTGTTGTGTTAAGTGTGCACTGTAAAATAGACATCGTGTTCCGTATACATTCATTTTAAAAGTTATTCTTCTTCAATGTTATGGTGTGTTTGTTTGTGTCTCCGCAAAACCATAGTGCTAATTTTACTTAGTTTTAAGCAAGGTTCGCATTCGCATTTCGGTATGGAAATAAAAACTTTTTTATAAGATTGCGACTGATACAGGTACGAATGCAAACGTTGCTTTAGTAGAATTGGCCCTCATGGCTTACCTTTCGTCTTGCGTCGTCATCATCTGCCTAGCCTTTTCCCAACTATACTGGGGTCAGCTTCAAGTCAAACCGGATTCAGCTGAATACCAGTGTTTTACGTGGAGCGGCTGCCTACCAGACCTCAACAACCCATTAACTAACCCACTAACCCGGTAACACGGTACCTACTTCTTGGTAAGAATGGTGTCAGATTTACTGGCTTCTGACAACCCGTAACGAGTGCCCAAGATCTACAAATGACTGCCGGGACCAACACCTTAACGTGCTTTCCGAGGCACGGAGGAAACACGGCATGTTCTCATCCATCCACGGACCAACCTTGGCAAGCGTTAACCTTAAAGATCAGTTCCGTATATCACCCAATGTACACTCTTTGTATGGAAATTTATACCTAGTTATATTCAATCGGATCACTATCGACTGCGTGTGTGGTACCGATCAGATCTTAACCAAATCGCAACCACCAGCGGTAATTAGAAGTAGCGGCTGACTACATTGCAAACACGTCCACAACGCAACCTGACCACATCGCAAACACATCCAATTTTTTGTAGGTACCACAACGGAACCGCAAGAAACCGCAGCGACACTATTCACACGTAACCAAAGCTTGACCATCTATTGTCGCGACACGGTGTGGTGTGGTTGTGAGTGGGTTGTGGTAGCGAGCTTGAAGGGAGCTGAGGCTTGTGTCCTGAAAAAAACTAATTAGTCCGTCAGTTAGATTATCAAAAAACATTTGACTCGTGTATTTTCTTTTGTTACGAGAACTAAAATTGACGAAGTTACGACGCACTTTACAATTGCGAAAGAGATAAATGTGCATGTCACACGGTAAAAAAGTCACCAGTGCGCGCATCTCCTAAGAAGTCATTGCACTCTACCATAGAAATAAAAAAAAACTGGTTTCGCCAATATGAATCAATCATGCCAGTAAAAATGTCAGTGAGTCACGTGTTGCGGAGATTTTATGCAATTCCATTGGATAAAATTTCTCCGTTTCTCCGCTCCGCTGCATGACTCCGCTGTAATGGTTAGACACCTTTATATGCCCATAACTTGATAAAATGTGTACCTACACACATTTTTTTCGACAAGGTGCAGCTAAATAGTAGTTTTAAACGAGGAGTCAATAATAAGCTAAGCTTGTCGAGATTAGTCTGTGGATGGGTGGATGATCATCTTAACATACCGAGACTCCTACGCGCCTTGGAAAGCACTCTAAGCCTTTGGTCCCGGCCAGTGCCGGCTGTCATTTGTAGACCTTTGGCAGTCGTTACGGATAGCCAGAATCCAGAAAATCTGACACTTGTCTTCCCAAGGAGTACCTTGTTACCTTTCTGAGTTGTGGAGGTCTGGTAAGCAGCCGCTCCACGTATAAAATACTGGTATTGAGTTGAATCCGGGTTGACTTGAAGCCAACCCGAATATTTTGGTGAAGTGCCAGTGCCTGCCAGAGTAGTGAAAATTGATCGAAAGAGTCACCGAGGAATCCAAATTTAAAGGGTAGTAAATCCTACAACTGTAAATCCAATTTTTTCTATTCAAATATTCAAAGTTACCACCAAAAATACTGAATTGCACACTAAATTTGCTCATCAAATAAATGAAATCTGTTATACTGTTTGATCGATAAAGCTAAACTGTTTTACTGAATGACTATCTGTTAACTAATAATTATCTAACTCCCCGTGACGTCGACCGTCTAGGGTTAGCGTTTCCGTCAGCAGGTCGACGGAGCCCCGTAGCGCTGCTGGGGCTCCTATTTCTGTCTGCAGGGTTTAAAGGAACCTTACTAACCGAACCTTGGGGAGCCCCTGACGTTGACAGTCATTATTTAGTGTCGTCGTAATTTAGTGTGCAAATGAGTATTTTTGTTACACAGTGGGTAATTAGTTGGGAAATTTAGTTTGCTTGAATTTTAAATAGAGGTGCAATTAAATATTCCCCAAATTTAAATCAGGAGGAACAGGGATGCGTTTTAGTCCGTAAACGTCTGACATTCCTTTTTGCTCCGCCCAGAGCGAGGAGTCAATTGTTGATTTCCCCATCCTTAAAAACAAAGACTGCGTAGCAATTGTGAAAGATCTACTACCCGGCCTCAGCAAGCTTAGCTTGATCTTGAAGATCGAATATAATTCGTCCCGAAAACGTAAATAGATTTTGATCTAAAATATATTCCTTCATGTCATTTGAGTTGGTAGGTAACCAAACCGCAGAAGTGGTTGTCTTGTCAAATTAACGTCTGATTTAGTGTTCCGATCGCACAAGACAGCAGGCTTACTCCTAAAAATATATAAACTAGCTCACCATTTTTCATTAATGCTCCGATCCTTTTCGCCTTAGCGTGATAGTATATAGCCTATAGCCTTCCTCGATAAATGGGCTATCTAACAATGAAAGAATTTTTCAAATAGGACCCTGAGATTAGCGCGTTCAAGCAAACAAATAAACAAACTCTTCAGTTTTATAACATTAGTATAGATGCGAAAGTTTGGATGGCTGTTTGTAACTTAATCACGTCAGAACGGCTGAACGGATCTGGATGAAATTTGGAGCAGAAATAGATTATAGTCTGGTATAGCACATAGGCTTTTTATCTCGGGAGTATATTCCCTACGGATCACGTGGGTGAAGCTTTTTAAAAACAAAACGAATGTAGGTTCAAATGAATATTATATGCGAACCTAGTATCATAGTTAGCTCAGGCCCAATGGCCCGAGAGTTTCAACCCCAAACGGCTCGAAAATATAGTTACCAATAAGGTTACTTACTATACTTATGCCGCTTGAGGTTTTTGAGGCAGCGCCAGCTCAACACGATGAACTCATAAGAACGGAACCTGGGTCGATACTCTAGTGCCATAGAGAGACCACACTGATGGTCTACCCAACTCTTATGGCAACAAAGACATAGCATCCGTCTTGGTATGATATGGATGGCCACTCATCTATAGGCCGACCTTGCCAGTTGTAGCTAAACGTCAACACGTGCAGCTTTTATTATATAGCCACGAATTCCTCACCTAATTTTGTCTTTAGTATATAATTTTAATACAAAAATGCATCGTGTGATGTACTTTGAACAATCAGCCCTGCGACTTAGCTGCTTACATTTGATTTATCCACATAATCAGCATTTTGAATAAATGTTTTGTACTAGGTAAGTACTCGTGCTTTTAATTATTTTGTCTATTATAACAGTTTTGTTTAAAACTGCGTCATTCGTTATGAACTAGTTAAATAACTTAGCATTTGTTATTGCTGCGAATGAATTGTGTGAAATTAAAATGGGTTCAATTCCTAGATAAGCAGTGTTCTGCCTGAGTTGCGTTTTTGTTGATGACCTGGCGACCCTCAGTAGCCGATTGATGCGAGATGCACAGGGTCGGTGTGGCGACATTTGGGGGAGGCCTATGTCGAGCAGTGCATGTCTTTCAGCTGATATGATGATGTGAGTCAGCGCGGCCCTGAAACGCAAAGGACACAAGGAGGCTTGACTATGGCGCCCAACCACAATGGAGACTAACCTGCAGCACGGGAAATGACATCATATTACACTTTTGAGTGTAACTCTAGTTATAAGTTATTGGTCCCGGCCGCCAAATGGCGGTCGTTATACCATGTCAGAGGCCTATTTTTATTTTTATCAGGGATGGGAAATCATCAAATGGCTTCCCCCGCTCTGGGCGGAGCGGGAGGGGGTGTCAGATTCTTACTGACTAAAACCCATCCATGTTCTTTCAGTGCCCTTTGTGTTCCGGAGCCACGGTGTCTCTTTCGAATAGTCCCGCGACTCCGGCTGAGGCCCTTGAGGCGGTTTCGAAAATCTAACACTAGGGTGTGTGGGGTCTGGGCGGCGCACCGCCGTGTCCTCGAAACGGCGATCGGCGGCAACCTCTCGCGTCCGGCCCTGGTCCAAGCCATGGTCCGGAGCGAGACGGAATGGGACGCCGTTGCCTCCTTCTGCGAAGCAGTCATGCTAGCGAAGGAGGTGGCGGAGAGGGAGAGGAGACCCTCTCGTCCCGGCCGCCGTGGTAGACACCGCGGGCGTCGGGGGCCACCGTAGGCGCGGGCCTGTGGACGGCGAGCTATGGGTGGCTCGCCGTCCGTCCGTCTAGTGACGACAGGCCGTGTCGACGGCGCGTTAGTGTTCCACGCGCGCCTCAAAGAGCGTCAGCACACAGAGGGGCCCGAAAGGGCCGACGCCTGCCGGAGTCGCGGGATTATTCGCAAGAGACACCGTGGCTCCGGAACACAAAGGGCAATGAAGGAACATGGATGGGTTTTAGTCAGTAGAAGTCTGACACTCCCTCCCGCTACACCCAGAGCGGGTGGAGTCATTGGATGATTTCCCATCCCTAAAAAAAAAAAAAAAGGTGTGACGACCCCATCGTTAGACCTTACTGCATACATGATAAGAAGACCAATACTTTGCATAGAACGACTTTCTATGTGACCTCCACAACCCAGTAACTGGATAATACGCTGCGTCTTAGCTAGAAGGGTGTCAGATTTTCTGGCTTCTCACAATCTGTAAAGGTCCACAGACCGACTTTGAACACCGTTGATTACCCTTGAAGATCGACCCGTGTGGCTATTTTTTTTGGCTCCAGCACCTTTTATTTATCCACGAGCTGTGTTTTTTTGAAATGAAAAGCCGGATCCGCACACCAAGGGTTCCGTACCATAAACAAAAAAAACATGTTTCTTGTATGGGAGCCCCTTTAATGTTCGTTGTTATAGCGGCAATAGAAATACACACTCTGTGAAAATTTCAACTGTTACTATTACGGTTCATGAGATACAGCCCGCTGGCAGAAAGATGAACATAAATGGTTAAATAAATAAGTAAATGAATGGACGAACATAAGAATAGTACCTAATTAGTAATAGCGTTCCGTTGGTTAACTTCTGGGAACGGAACTCTTAAACTTGCTATATAGGTGAAGGCTGCCCTCGCTTTTTCTGAAATGATTACAAAAGAGGAAAATTGGTACTTTCCGTTTTTATTGAGAAATTCTTCGTAAAATTGAAGGGAAATCTTACAATTTATAATTAGCACTAACTTCGTTTTCCTTAACGAGCAATAACTATCGATGTTGTTGAATTGAATAATTACTGTAGCTAAGAATTACTTCACTTGTAGTTGTGAGCTAAACATGTGTGGTCTTCAACACAATACAGATTGTCATACACACTTCAAGTAATTTGTCAGCGCCCACATATTAAAAGTAAGTTAGTACAATTTGGCTCCAATAGGGCCTTACGGGCATAAACAGGTACGTTCACAACGTGTAACAGTAGGGGGAAGAATCGGTACTGCACGTACTCCGTTATAAGTGAGGCGTCACCGAATTCGCTCACAGATGTCCCGAATACGCCGGGAAAACGGATCTGTTTCTGGAGGGAGGTTGGCTGGTTGGAGTGACGGCTGCCATGGCTCACGCACAATGGTCAAACATCAGGACAGGATGGATGACTTCGAGACCGAGTCCGACTGCTCCGAGGGTCCGATGACACGTTTTTAATTTTCATCGGCGAGGCCTTTTGGTCCGCGAGCCAGCCACAGATCCCCATGACCAAGTTCCTCCCGGACGATAACTTGTAAAATGGTTAAGAGAAATTTATCATGGACCTCTGTGAACGTCAGCTGCGATACGGTGGGTAGGTTAAGCAGTGGCACCCTCCCAAATACGTACAAGGGTTTTTTTCAGTCATTTCCTCCCGAATGAAAATTGTGTCCGATTATAACCCAATATCTAAATAATAATAAAAACTAACACTAGGATAAGCAAAATGTAAAACTAACCACCTTTTATAAAAGTGCATGCAAGAAATAAAAAGCTTATTTAGTTATTTTTATTTTATTTATTTTATAACCCAATATCTTGAAGAAGACTAAATGTCAGCGGCTGTATCTCGGTGGGAAGGTCGTCAGCTGGTCACACGAACATGTAATTTTTTTTTCATATTTTCAGTAATTTCCTTCCGATTGAAAATTGTGTCAGATTACAGCTAACTCAATATCTTTCAAAAACCAAAACGTCAGCTGGCTGGATCTCGGCGGAAAGGTAGTCAACTAACGCCCTGAAACGGGTATCTATCGCCCCTACCATGTTAATAGCACTAGTTAGTTCTTGAGACATCCAGCTGTGACTGACGGCAGACTTAGTCACACCATAAGGGTTCTTTTGTATCATTTTGATACGGAACCCTAAAAATAGCATAACTCGAACGTACTGAACAGCTGATTTCGGTGTTGGTCCGAAAGTAAAAGTTGTTTAATGATGAGTACAATAATCTCATAAGAGATTTTGAGTTCTGTTACAAGTTCTATAGATTTCAAATCCTCTGCATCCGATTACAATAAAAGGTGATCGCAATATAGTTGAGAAAATGCTTGTCAGATTTTACTATCACTCGGTAGAATGCAGTGGCGTAGCTAGCCCCAAAGGGGGCCTATATCAGACAACTTTTGATTGCCCTATTTTAAAAGTATTGTTTTAAGTAGAACAGCGGCTTTGACGATAAGTAAATTTTGACATTCTAATTCATACCTGTTCAATAGTGTACAGGTATGAATTTGTATGTCAAAATTTCGACATATTTTAATTTGACTACCTATGTTTATAAAATTATTATTATTTTGATTGAACTTAATTTTTAACTTAAGTATTTTCGTGTAAGTACAGTGGTTTGCTAATATTATTGTCACACTGTAGCACTTTAAACTAGATATTTAAGTATATTGCTGTGCCCTATAATAGCAGGTTTACTGTATGTACTTATCCTACCTTTATACGTAAAAACTATTATGACATTATGATTATAAATGTATAGTTTTGCGTCCACACGTCGCGGCCCCTGTAGTCCGGGGCGGTTGCTACGGCCCTGGTAGAATGTAATTTATTTTATCTAGAACCGTAGACCAAATTAGCAAGCCAAATCGTTTTACAATCACACAGAACGATCCCTGAAACCAAAACATTGAGCTTGACCGACTTTTTTTTTGCAACAAAGTTTTTTACAATCACTTTTTACTCGCGTTATGTTTTCACGGTCGATTGTTATATAATAGTCGGTCTGTTGACCCATTGAGGCATGCGATCAGAGGCCATAGATAGACTGTAGACTATTGTTCTTTGAAAATTCTCAGAAAACCATACTAAACTGTTTTTCTTTCTGACCGGTATTTGGAACGGTCACTGCCTTGTACTAAAAAGGAGGAATCTTCAAATTATAGATTGTCGCAATGCCGGTAATTATCCCAAGAGGACATACGCCCGGGATAAAAGTAGCCGGAATATATATATATTTATGTATGTATGTAGTAATATTTATCTATAGGTATTATTTGTACACTGGATCCTACCCTCTATGATTAACTTTCTCTATCACTCAAAGGTTTGCTGGGAGAAAACTCAACTTTGAGTTAAGCTCGCCATTGTACATGTACTTTACTATGGCTGTATCATAAAAGTTGTTTTGGTGTACAATAAAGAATTAAGAATTAAGAAGCCTATGTGCTGTTCCAGACTATAATCTATCTCTCTGCCAATCATCTAGATCTGTTCAGCCTTTCTGGTGTGATTGAGTAACAAACATGCGTCCAATCTTTCGCATTTATAAAAGTATTAAAATACTAATCTATAATGTTTTATTTTTAAGATTCCGAACGGGAACATCCAAATACTCCGACATAATGTTTTCCGAATTACGAGGTTCCGATTTTCAAATGATCGAATTTCATAATACATGAATCATAAAGTCTATTATTAACACGAAATTAATCACGAAATTTATTTCATCGAAAGTCGTAAATGCGATTTGCAAGTTTTCCGATTTTCATATACTTGAAGATTCAAATGATCGATATGGGTTCTCGGTCTGAAAAACGACATTCCGACTTTCGAGATTCTGAGGGGTCCTCTATCTGGCAGAATCTAGATATTTAACACACTTACGCATAACACACTTGGCATAATCATCATTCAATTAATATTTTAAAGTATTTTTAACCTTAAATTAAAATTAGAAGCCGACTCCACGTAGTCTTTTCTGCCCTACTCCTAGAGTGTAATTTAAGCCCTTGAAGGCGCGAAAGCCGCTCTGAGGCGGTCCTCAAGCTGAGGAGCAGTTGTTATAACATCCGCCGCCGAAGATGCGGTAGTGAGCGTTAAAACCATCAGCGACTATAAGTTGGCAAGGGACCGCCGGAGCCTTGCAGCACCGGAGACGTGACAAAAACCATGCCCGCTGCATGTTGCATGTTCGCTTGCACACTGCATCTTTACTTGCATGCTCGCTTGCATGCTGCATCTTTGCTTGTTTTGTGCATGCTTGCTTGCTGCATGTTGCTTGCTTGCTGTATGCTTCCTGCATGCTTGCTTGCTGTATGTTTCCTGCATGCTTGCTTGCTTGCTGCATGTTGCTTGCTTGCTGTATGCTTCCTGCATGCTTGCTTGCTGTATGTTTCCTGCATGCTTCCTTATGCATGCGTGCTGCATGTTTTATCTTTGAATGAAAAGACATCTGTCATTAGTTTCCTATGCTACAATTCTATACCCTTGATACACCCACAGAAGGTTCTGCTGGATGCGTAACGAAACTACGAAAAACTTGACAATGGGGTTACTTATTGGGTTTCCCCCAATAAGTAACCCCATTGTCAAGTTTTTTACAAGACAGTAAAAAAAATATTTTTCTACTGTACCGAGTGAAATATGAAATCAAAGAGCTCATTTTCAGGATCACCAAAGTATTTTTCCATTCCGAAATTACAATACACGCGTGCCGTACGTTTACACAAACAAGATGCGGTGACAGCTCGCCTTTTGCTCACTCCACAACTATAAGTGTACGTTGTGATGTTTTCAAAGTCGCACTTCAGGATTCCACACTTATAAGGAAGGCAAAATTTCCGCTGGAAAAATCCAATAACACGCTTTTCTCGAGCTGGGAAACGAACCCAGGACCCGACGCTACGCTACTGTGCTGCCGCGCTTATAATCACGGGTATTCATATTACTTGGAAACTACAGATTTTAATCTATACTATATACTATATTAATATTATAAAACAGAAGAGTTTGTTTGTTTGTTTGGTTGAACGCGCTAATCTCAGAAACTACTGGTCCAATTTGAAAAATTCTTTCAGTGTTAGATAGCCCATTTATCGAGGAAGGTTATAGGCTATATATCATCACGCTAAGACAAATAGGAGCGGAACAGTGACAGAAAATGTGACGCAGACGAAGTTGCGCGGGTCAGCTAGTATTAGATGAAAAGGAAATAAAGGCAGACACGATATTTAATGTCACTGAACTGATAAGCACACATAATTATATTATTACTAGCGTGTTCCAGCAGCTTTGCCCGCGTGATCCCTATAGGGAACATACTACCGGAATATATATAACCTACTAGCTTTTGCACGCGGCTTTGCTCGCGTTAAGAAGTATTGTTATTAATAATAAGGTATAGTTTCTGCGGCTTTACTTTTGTTTAGCGTGTGTAAAAAATTGGGGCTTACAAAACTTCTTTATACACAATAGTCTTAACTATTCTGTCATTAGGCGCTAAAACTATCGAGCTATGGGTGAATTTACTCGTGAGCAAGCAACATAAAACCACTATAAGTAGCATTTTTCATCATATTATCAGCAAAATATTCATCAGGTGTTACGTAGTTAGTCATCATTCCTGTCGTGGGTCAAAATTGAAAACTTGCTCCACAGTCATTAACCACATATCTGACAATTTCTGAACGCACCTCCGAAAACACAACAAATGCCAAATACAAAGCAGAGTCTATAACCAAAATTACTAAACTGAAACAAAGCAAATGTAAATCGTCAAATATAATCCGCTAGAAATATTTAGGTATAGTATGTACTATTAGATACGGCGGCTACTCATCATCTGGTATATGTAACTCAGTGAAAAAACAACGATAGCGCGTTTTAAAATACTACTAACGTATATCTATTGTCAACATTTAGAACTAAAAATTATTTTGTTCGTCTTAATTTATTCGTTCCATTAGGTACAGATAGGTTAAAGCTAATACATATACATCCTCCATCGTCCCTTATTTTATCCCCATGGGGGTTGAATTTATCAAAATCCTATTTAAGCGGACGTCTTCATCATAGTAGCTCCAATCTTTAATTTCAGTTCAATCAGTCGAAAATCTAAGAAGATTTATACAAACTTTCATCCCCTATTTAATCCCCTTGGGGTTAAAATTGATCAAAATCTTTTCTTAGCGGATGCCTACGTCATAACATCTACCTGCATGCCAAATTTCAGCCCGATCCGTCCAGTGGTTTGGGCTGTGCGTTGATAGATCACTATGTCAGTCAGTCAGTCACCTTTGAGTTATATTTATTTAGATATAGATTTACCCGCATGGTTCCCGTTCTTGTGGGATTTCCGGGATAATAACTCTTATGTCAATTCTCGGGTCTAAAACTATTATTGTACAAAATTTCATGCAAATCGGTTCAGTGGTTTAGGCATAAAAAGAGACAGACAGACAGACAGATAGACAGAGTCACTTTCGCATATTAAAATAAATATAGAGATAATCAATAGTATCAGTATATTACACTTTTATTTACATAAAAAACTTATTATGCCTACTTAGACTTACAGCGCCATCTATACCGCCACGTGCGAACTACGAAAATTAGATCAGAGTGTTCGCATTGCAACTGCAGTCTGTTAATTTATGAAAATTACACGACTGCCTAAAAAGGAGTGGTATGTTGTCAGTGTTCAGGTATGTATGTATGTTTGTGAGTTTCCTTATTCCACCATAATTTCTTAACGGCTTCGATTTCAATTTTTGTAGTACCTATCATTAGAAGCACAGAAGCGTTCCGTTATCCCGAGTAACATAAGTACAATTCCCGAGGAAAATTTTAAAAAATGCCACGAATCATGAATAAAACAATAATATTTTTTATTTTCCTGAAAATTTACCTAACCTTTGATATCATCGTCTAGACTACTAGAGCTTACTTAGTACAAAACAAAAACATATAACTGTAATATGTATTCGTTGAAATTAAATTAATGTAGGACTAGTGAATAACCCATAGATAAACAATGAATGTATCAATAATAAACTACGTATACTATCATCGTCTAGAGCTTGCATAGGAGATTACAAAAATATAAAACAGTAGTATTTGATATCAATTCATTCATTCTTCTTCTTCTCGTGTAAGTAACGTTTAAGGCGGGGTTGCAGTACTTTTTAAGATTTTTGAACGTCTGAAAATCTAATTAATTATGAGTTTTTTAATAAATAAAAATCATTACATAAAAATTGAACATACCCTCAAGTAAATCGTAAAGATAGAAACGCGATTTAGAATGATTGGCTCGATACTTTTTTTAATCAAACATGACACTAAATTACAATTTTAAACGTGTACTGCTAAGAGATTTCATCACGAATATATAATTATAAAAGTTATATCAATAGATAGAGCTTTTTATTATGAAGTAAATTTTGAAACCATATTGTATAATTTCTTTATCAGTTTTCGCCAAGAAGAAAAAACAATCAAAATTTAGGCATTATTTCGCTCGCCGGACAGTCGCTGTTGTTCGTCTAAACACACAGTACTGCAACCTCGCCTTAACCCTACACATCCTAGTGTCAGCGTTTATAAACCGCCTCAAGTGCCTCTGACATTAATGGCGGTCGGGACCACCGGCATATACGTGCCTACCGAAGCACGGAATCATCTTTCTATCAGACAAGCAGGTGAGTCCAGGCTGCAAAGTCCCTAGCCAAACTAGAAATAACTTTATAAAGTATGCTTCTAGTGGGAATCGAACACTCGACCGCCGGCTTAAATAAGGCAAGCGCCTAAATCACTCGTCCACGGAGGCGGACGAAGTTAATGATTCAGTAGTTTTTTCTCTTAACTTGATTTCTTTCCTAGAAACACATAATGTTATACGGATACTGTATGAAAAAAACATTTTCACATTTCTTTTTTTGATAGGCACGGATTTGACCACTATATCACCTGATGGTAAGCGATGATGCGGTCTAAGATGTAGCACGCTTGCCTAGACTTAACCTATTCACTCTCGACTTAAAGACACCGAGGTTGCAGCTATCAGGAATCACAGACTCCGGCAGGGAATGTCACCCTTTGCTGTACGCACTATGAATGGGTTCCCAAAACGTTTTGTGCGTGTGGGTGGGATGTCCACCATGTACCGGTGGCGCATCGCCGTTCTTCTTCTGGTCCGACGATGGATCGAGCTTGGCGGAATTAAATTGCAAACGGTAGAAAACCGGCAGGTTAGCAACTCGGCGTCGATTCAGTATCGACGCCGAGTTGCTAGCCTGTCGGTTTATTTGGCTTGGCTTGGCTTGGCTAATGAGCTCCGGGTTTCAATATGTAAGTTCGATCTCATATTGGTCTGGAGCATTTTCGTTATGTCGCCCTCGTTCGGGCATGACCTGGATTAAGTAACAATGGATCAAAAATAGATTACTTGATAACAGGCAAGGATTGCTAGGTAGATTTAATCTACTTGTGTGTGTGTGTACATAAATTGTTAAATAAATAAATAAATAAATTGGCTGTTACAAATCCTGAACCTTGAACTAGGTTTCTTCAATGCCGATGGCATCTGCGCCGTGCCTCTCTGCACCTTACCACGCCCTTGTCTCACCTTGAGTACTGTGCCTGGCTTGGCTGGGTGTGGCTTGGCATCAACCGGTCACCATCGTTTTGGCTTATTACTATCCACCTTAGGCTACGTTTCCCATGACAGACAATCCTATAGAAGTATGTGAAGTAGAGGAGAGGAGTAGGTTGAATAGCTAGCGAATTATAGCATAATTATGTAACTTTTCATTAAAATAGATTTATATTATTTATCTTAATTATGAAAGTTATTAACTAAGCTCTAATGCGTTATTAAATCGATGTTTTTAAATGATATCAATAACTGCAGGGGGTAAACGACATGTCATTAAGTAAGACAAATAAAAAAATCATTAAGGTATCTAATTGTTTTCTTAATTTACAATGGCTATAAATAATAATATTATGAAATAGTATAACACAGGATCACGCCTGTTTTCTTTGAGGAGTAGGCAGAAGTGTATAGGTCCACATAATCCTTTGTTCACACTAACTGCTGGACATTATTGTCAAACACAATTGTCAGTGTCTGTCATTGTTGATGACATTAGAATAAAATGTTACGAGAAGAATAATGTCAGATCAGTATTATTCAGTGTTATTTCTGAATGTTTTGTAAATTCTTCACATCTTGCAAATTACAAGTGATATGGTACTGGTAAGGGAGTTTTGCCATGTAATTGGGTCTAGCTAATAAACTGCTACCATGGATTTAACTGTAAGTACATTAAAAAAACTCATCATTCAACATTGCGTTCGTATCCAGTCTTTCAAGCGTTGTCACATCGACTGGTCCTGTGATTCTGGATCCAGTTCCCGCGGCCCTGATTGGCGTTAATGGCAAATCAATATTTCCTATTCTATTCCAAATCTTTTCAATAGATCCCTAGCATCAGCTGCGGTTGTGAAGACGAATCAAAAGCCAGGTTTGAATTGAAGAATAATCCTGTCGATGCTGAGGACTATGATTTTTGTAGCAAAAGGACATACTTGACCAAGCCAAACAAGTATGTATCTTCCATTGTTTACTAGTATTTCTACATTCAAATACCACGTACGCAACCTAGCCATCCATTCATAACATGTGTTTCGTTATAAAGTTGAAGTTTATCTTTCCGCTTGATAGGGAGCATCACGTGGAAGACAAACTTCAACTAAATAATATAATAAACTAGCTGACCCACGCAACTTCGTCTGCGTCACATTTTCCAATAATGCTCGGCTCCTTTTTGTCTTAGCGTGATAATATGTAGCCTGTAGCATTCCTCGATAAATGGGCTATCTAATACTGAAAGAATTTTTCAAATCGAACCAGTAGTTTCTGAGATTACCCCCTACAAACAAACTTACAAACATACAAACAAATGTTACCTCTTTATAATATCAGTATAGATTACCGTGTTGCAGGCGGACGACGCTTAATATATAATTGTCTCACGATCATAACGTCCCATTTTTCGTATAATTTAGTTGTGGAGAATCGTATGGGCTTGAACATCGCAACTTTCAATACAGCACGCTGCGCGACCTCGATGGACTTCAGAGTTGTTTTTGGTGTCCCTCCCCAAGACGATAGATAATATTTTAGAAGCGATTGACAAAGAGCATAGAGCGACGCCTATTGCAAAATCATAGAGCGACGCCTTATTGCAAAGCCATAGAGCGACGCCATCAAACGACGCCATTGAGCGACGCCATGGAACGACGCCATAGTGCGGCTCCTCGGAACGACGTCATAGAACGACGCCTAATTGCAAAATCATAGACCGACGCCATTAAGCGACGCCTTATTGCAACACCAAAGGGCGACGCCATAGAACGACGCCATTAAACGACGCCATTGCGCGGCGTCATAGAGCGTCGCCATAGAACGACGCCTAATTGCAAAATCATAGATCGACGCCACTAAGCGACGCCTTATTGCAACGCCAAAGGGCAACGCCTTAGAGCGACGCCATAGAACGACGCTATAGAGCGGCGCCACGGATCGACGTTGTCGAGCGACGCCAATGATCGACGTTAAACAGCGACGCCTTATTGCAAAAGCATAGAGCGACGCCATTAAGCGACGCCTTAGTGCAAGGCATTCAGCAACGCCATAGAGCGACGCCTTCTTGCAAAATCTTAGAGCAACGCCATATAGCGACTTCTTAGAGCGACGCCATAAAGAGACGCGTTATTGCAACGCCATTGAACGACGCCATTGAGCGGCGCCTTAGAGCGACGCCAAGGATGTACGTCATAGAGCGACGCCTTATAGCAAAATCTTAGAGCGACGCCATCGAACGACGCCATTAAGCGACGCCATAGAACGACGCCATAGAGTGACGCCACGGATCGACGTCATAGAGCGACGCCATAGAGCAACGCCATAGGGTGACGCCATAGAGCGACGCCTTATTGCGATGCCATAGAGTGGCGCCAAAGGTCGATGCCATTGAACGACGCCATTGAGCGTCGTCATAGAGCGACGCCTTATCGCAACGCCAAGGATGGATATCATAGAGCGACGCCTTATTGCGATGCCATAGAGTGGCGCCAAAGGTCGATGCCATTGAACGACGCCATTGAGCGTCGTCATAGAGCGACGCCTTATCGCAACGCCAAGGATGGATATCATGGAGCGACGCCTTGTTGCAAAATCATAGAGCAACGCCTTATTGCAATGCCATAGAGCAGCGTCAAAGATCGATGCCATTGAACGACGCCATTGAGCGGCGTCATAGAGCTACTCCTTATCACAACGCCAAGGATGGACGTCATAGCGCGACGCCTTTTTGCAAAATCATAGAGCAACACCTTATTGCAAACCCATAGAGCGACGCCATCGAACAACGCCATTGAGCGACGCCATAGAACGACGCTCTAGAGCAACGCCAAGGATGGACGTCATAGAGCGACGCCATCGAACGACGCCATTGAGCGACGCCAAAGAACGACGCCATAGAGCGGCACCAAGGATCAACGTCATATAGCGACACCCTAGAGTGACGGCTAATTGCAAAATCATAGATCGACGCCATTAAGCGGCGCCTTATTGCAACACAAAAGGGCGACGCCATAGAACGACGCCATTAAACGACGTCATTGAGCGGCGTCATTGAGCGTCGCCATAGAACGACGCCATAGAGTGACGCCACGGATCGACGTCATAGAGCGACGCCATAGAGTGACGCCCTAGAGCGGCGCCGAATTGCAAAAGCATAGAGCAACGCCATATAGCGACGCCATAGAGAGACGCGTTATTGCAACGCCATAGAGCAACGCCATAGGGCGACGCCATAGAGTGACGCCCTAGAGCGACGCCAGGTATGGACGTCATAGAGCGAAGCCTTATTGCAAAATCTTAGAGCGACGCCATACCGCGACGCCATGTTGCAAAGCCATAGAGCGACGCCAACGAACGACGCCATAGAGGCGCCAAAGCTCGATGCTATTGAACGACGCCATTGAGCGGCGTCATAGAGCGACGCCATAGAGCGGCGCCACGTATCGATATCATAGAGCGACGCCATAGAGCGACGCCCTAGAGCAACGCCTTATAGCAAAATCTTAGAGCGACGCCATCGAACGACGCCATTGAGCGACGCCAAAGGACGACGCCATAGAGTGGCACCAAGGATCGACGTCATATAGCGACACCATAGAGTGACGGCTAATTGCAAAATCATAGATCGACGCCATTAAGTGGCGCCTTATTGCAACACAAAATGCCGACGCCATAGAACGACGCCATTAAACGACGTCATTGAGCGGCGTCATTGAGCGTCGCCATAGAACGACGCTATAGAGTGACGCCCTAGAGCGACGCCATAGAGTGACGCCCTAGAGCGGCGCCTAATTGCAAAGTCATAGTGCAACGCCATAGAGTGGCGCCAAAGCTCGATGCCATTGAACGACGCCCTTGAGCGGCGTCATAGAGCGACGCCTTATCGCAACGCCAAGGATGGACATCAAAGAGCGACGCTTTATTGCAATGCCATAGACCAGCGTCAAAGATCGATGCCATTGAACAACGCCATTCCGCGACGCCTTTATTTCAAAGCAATAGAGCGACGCCATTGAACGATGCCATTAAGTGACGCAATAGAACGACGCCATAGAGCGGCGCCACGGATCGACATCATAGAGCGACGCCCTAGAGCACCGCCATAGGGCGACTCCATAGAGTGACGCCCTAGAGCGACGCCATGGGCGGACGTCATAGAGCGGCGCCTTATTGTAAAATCTTAGAGCGACATGGCGTCGCGACGCCTTATTGCAAAGCCATAGAGCGACGCCTTATTGCAGCGCCATAGAGCAACGCCATTGGGCGACGCCATAGAGCGACGCCCTAGAGCGACGCCTTATTGCAAAATCTTAGAGCGACGCCATACCGCGACGCCATGTTGCAAAGCCATAGAGCGACGCCATCGAACGACGCCATAGAGCGACGCCATAGAGTGTCGCCAAAGCTCGATGCCATTGAACGACGCCACTGAGCGGCGTCATAGAGCGACGCCATATCGCAACGCCAAGGATGGACATCATAGAGTGACGCCTTATTGCAGCGCCATAGAGCAACGCCATTTGGCGACGCCATAGGGCGACGCCCTAGAGCGACGCCAAATTGCAAAATCTTAGAGCGACGCCATACCGCGACGCCTTATTGCAAAGCAATAGAGCAACGCTATCGAACGATGTCATTGAGTGACGCAATAGAACGACGCCATAGAGCTGCGCCACGGATCGACATCATAGAGTGACGCCCTAGAGCGACGCCATGGTTGGACGTCATAGAGCGACGCCTTATTGTAAAATCTTAGAGCGACATGGCGTCGCGACGCCTTGTTGCAAAGCCATAGAGCGACGCCATAGAGTGACGCCTTATTGCAGCGCCATAGAGCAACGCCATTGGGCGACGCCATAGAGCGACGCCCTAGAGCGACGCCTAATTGCAAAGCCATAGAGCGACGCCATCGAACGACGCCATAGAGCGACGCCATAGAGTGTCGCCAAAGCTCGATGCCATTGAACGACGCCATTGAGCGGCGTCATAGAGCGACGCCTTATCGCAACGCCAAGGATGGACATCATAGAGCGACGCTTTATTGCAATGCAGCATCAAAGATCGATGCCATTGAACGACGCCATAGAGCAGCGCCATTGGGCGACGCCATAGAGCGACGCCCTAGAGCGACGCCTAATTGCAAAATCTTAGAGCGACGCCATACTGCGACGCCTTATTGCAAAGCAATAGAGCAACGCTATCGAACGATGTCATTGAGTGACGCAGTAGAACGACACCATAGAGCGGCGCCACGGATTGCCATCATAGTGCGACGCCCTAGAGCAACGTCTAATTGCAACGCCAAAGGGCGTCGCCATTAAACGGCGTCATAGAGCTACTCCTTATCGCAACGCCAAGGATGGACGTCATAGCTCGACGACTTTTTGCAAAATCATAGAGCAACGCCTTATTGCAAAGCCATAGAGCGACGCCAATAAACTACACCATTGAGCGACGCCATAGAACGACGCCATAGAGCGGCGCCACGGATCGATATCATAGAGCGACGCCATAGAGCGACGCCGTAGAGTGACGCCCTAGAGCGACGCCATAGAGTGACGCCCTAGAGCGACGCCTAATTGCAAAATCATAGTGCAACGCCATATAGCGACGCCATAGAGAGACGCCTTATTGCAATGCCATAGAGCAACATCATAGGGCGACGCCATAGAGCAACGTCATCGCCATAGAGCGACGCCTCCGTACGACGACATAGAGCGACGCCCTAGAGCGACGCCTAATTGCAAAATCTTAGAGCGACGCCATACCGCGACGCCTTATTGCAAAACAATAAAGCAACGCCATCGAACGATGTAATTGAGTGACGCAATAGAACGACGCCATATAGCGACGCCCTAGAGCAACGCCTAATTGCAACGCCAAAGGGCGATATCATAGAGCGACGCCATAGAGCGACGCCATAGAGTGACGCCTTAGAGCGACGCCTAATTGCAAAAACATAGAGCAATGCCATATAGTGACGCCATAGAGTGACGCGTTATTGCAACGCCATAGAGCAACGCCATAGGGTGACGCCATAGAGTGACGCCCTAGAGCGACGCCAGGGATGGACGTCATAGAGCGACGCCTTATTGCAAAATCTTAGAGCGACGCCATACCGCGACGCCATGTTGCAAAGCCATAGAGCGACGCCCTAAAGCAACGCCTAATTGCAACGCCAAAGGGCGATATCATAGAGCGACGCCATAGAGCGACGCCATAGAGTGACGCCCTAGAGCGACGCCTAATTGCAAAATCTTAGAGCGACGCCATACTGCGACCCCTTATTGCAAAACAATAGAGCAACGCCATCGAACGATGTAATTGAGTGACGCAATAGAACGACGCCATAGAGCGGCGCCACGGATCGACATCATAGAGCGACGCCCTAGAGCAACGCCTAATTGCAACGCCAAAGGGCGATATCATAGAGCGACGCCATAGAGCGACGCCATAGAGTGACGCCCTAGAGCGACGCCTAATTGCAAAATCATAGAGCAACGCCATATAGCGACGCTATAAAGAGACGCCTTATTGCAACGCCATAGAGCAACATCATAGGGCGACGCCATAGAGCAACGCCATAGAGTGACGCCACCGTACGACTCCATAGAGCGACGCCCTAGAGCAACGCCAAGGATGGACGTCATAGAGCGACGCCTTATAGCAAAATCTTAGAGCAACGCCATCGAACGACGCCATTGAGCGACGCCAAAGAACGACGCCATAGAGCGGCGCCAAGGATCGAAGTCATAGAGCGACACCCTAGAGTGACGGGTAATTGAAAATCATAGATCGACGCCATTAAACGACGTCATTGAGTGGCGTCATAGAGTGACGCTCTAGAGCGACGACATAGAGTGACGCCCTAGAGCGACGCCTAATTGCAAAATCATAGAGTAACGCCATGTAGCGACGCCATAAAGAGACGCCTTATTGCAACGCCATAGAGCAACACCATAGAGCAACACCATAGAGCGACGCCATAAAGCAACGCCATAGAGCGACGCCACCGTACGACGACATAGAGCGACGACATAGAACGACGCCATGAGCGGCGCCACGGATCGAAGTCATAGAGCGACGCCCTAGAGCGACGCCTAATTGAAAAATCATAGATCGACGCCATTAAGCGACGCCTTATTGCAACACCAAAGACGCCAAGGAATGACGCCATTAAACGACGCCATAGAGCGGCGTCATAGAGCGTCGCCATAGAACGACGCCATAGAGTGGCGCCACGGGTCGACGACATTGAGCGACGTCATAAAGCGACGCCCTAGAGCGACGCCTATTTGCAAAATCATAGAGCAACGCCATATAGCGACGCCATAAAGAGACGCCTTATTGCAACGCAATAGAGCAACGCCATTGGGCGATGCCATAGAGCGACGCCCTAGAGATACGACAAGGATGGACGTCATAGAGCGACTCCTTATAGCAAAATCTTAAAGCGACGCCTAATTGCAAAATCATAGATCGACACCATTAAGCGACGCCTTATTGCAACAACACAGGGCGACGCCAAGGAACGACGCCACTAAACGACGCCATTGAGCGGCATCATAGAGCGTCGCCATAGAACGACGCCATAGAGTGGCGCCACGGATCGACGTCACTGAGCGACGCCATAAAGCGACGCCCTAGAGCGACGCCTATTTGCAAAATCATAGAGCAACGCCATATAGCGACGCCATAGAGAGACGCCCTAGAGCAACGCCAAGGATGGACGTCATAGAGCGACGCCTTATAGCAAAATCTTAGAGCGACGCCATCGAATGACGCCATTGAGCGACGCCAAAGAACGACGCCATAGAGCGGTGCCAAGGATCGAGGTCATAGAGCGACGCCCTAGAGCGACGCCTAATTGCAAAATCTTAGAGCGACGCCATACCGCGACGCCTTATTGCAAAGCACTACTCCATTTTTTAAGTTTCCGTCGCGTGGTGAAAGCTACACAGAAATCATGTATGACGGAAATGTTCTCCTTAAAATTATATAAAAAAATATCCAACGACAGCATATGTCTATCTTTTATGATTGACGAACAATAACACGTGTAACTCCCGATAGCTTAGCAGTTCGAAGCTTTCTGATTGTATTTGTCTACTCTTACGTTTATAAAACTCTCAGTCGTCCCTAATTAACATTAATAAAAGTTAACATTATTAACTATTCCATAAAAAAAGAATCATAGAAATCGGTCTAAAAACACCAAAGATATACATGAAAAACGCTAATAATAAGCCATCGCGCGTGAATACTGAATCATGTTAGAAGGATTATTTTTGTGGTCGCGAACGCACAGGCAGGCGGCCAGCTTGGCGCCTAGAGGCTAGCGAGTAGCTTCGGAAAACGGCTTACGACAGTTTGCAATATCCTTTAATAATTATAATGTCGAGGGGAAGATGGTTATAACTTCGCTTTACACCAAACGAGTAATATTATAAATGTGAAAGTTTGGTTGTTTGTTACTCAATCACGCCAGAACGGCTTAACGGATCTTAATGAAATTTAGAACAAAGATAGATTATAGTCTGGAATAGCACATAAGCTACTTTTCATCCCGGGAATATGTTCCCTAGGGATCACGCGGGCGAAGCCGCTGGCAGAAGCTAGTTAAGAATATAATTATGAAGAGGGTACCTAATGCAGGGCACTGTATCATCTCTATCGGTTGAAATGCCGACCAGCCCAGATGCATAATCTCCTGGTACAAACTTATCTTGAATCAAAATCAACAAAACCGACTATCGAACGAATGGTGGTGAATTAAGTGGATTCTTAATTTCGTCCAGCACAGTCCAAAAAGAAACACATTTTCTCCAATTTTTTCTGACAATATTGCTGATTGTAGACCACTGAATAAAATCATTGAATAATCATAATAATAATATTATATTTCCCAGCTGACAGTCCTAACCCCTTTTTTAAGTAGGAAGGAATGGTTTCGTTCTTTATTAATTTAATACCGTGCTACTTACCTACCACCTGGTCTGACTGAGTACCGGTATTTAATTTACAAAATTCATAAATTCTACGTAGTTTTTCAATAAAATCTTCAATAGTTCAATAACTGCGTTAGTTTTCGGAAATGCGATCATGCTCCTTATTGTTTTTTTTATTTTTTTTATTGTAATAGCCTACGGACCAATTTTGTAGGTTTTTAATGGTGTCCTTGCAAGTATTTATTTGTATACGCGATTGTGATCCTTATTTGTAACAATTTACGGAACAATTTCGTATGCAAGTATTTTTACTTTAATGGTTTGTCTTTGCAAGTATTTATTTGTAAACGCGATTGTGCTCCTTATTAATAATAGGTCAGGGTTCAATTTCCCATGCAAGTATTTTCGCGTTTTCAATTAAATACCTTCTTACGACGATTCAAGTTTCTACTTCTATTTCATCCAAAAGCCCTGTTGCTTTGCTTGACTCGTCGTAAGAAGGTATTTATTTGAAAACGCGATTGTGCTCCTTATTCCTAGAAAATTACGGGTCAATTTCCTATCCATATAGAAAATATTTGAAAGTATCCCGAGCCCTAGTTCCTTAAGGTAGACGTACTGGAAGCCCTAGTACTCGATTTTGCAAGTAAATAATGATAGTATAATAAAATTTTCACTTTTTATTGCTACATTTTAAGTTTAATTAAAAAATAACTCAAAAATACATTGTTTCGGGGTCTTTTTACACATTTCTTATTACAAATTTTCTCAATAGATGGCATTGCAAGTATCTGAAGTCTCAATGAAAACAACCTACGAGTATTTTAGCGCTCGAAGAAGTTTCTTCGTAAACTTTAAAATTCGATATCTTTTGATTTTGTGGGTCGATTTTGATGAAATGAACACTAAATGTTACTCCGGTTATCACTTTATATTTTGAAGTACCTAAACTTTGAATGCAATCAGTGGTTTATGCGTGATGCTCCTCCAAACGCACAGACAAACAGACGCACAGACAATTAGAAAAGATATTCAAAAACTGCTTTTTTGTGTTCTATGTCATTTTTCTGACATTTCTATGTATTTTTTATGCGAAAATATCAATGTACAGACACGGCAACTCTACGATTTTATTACATGTATATAGATATAGATTATTAAGCGAGTTGGTTTGTTGCTCTTTCACAACTAAATCGATGAACCCATTTCGATGAATATTAATAGATTTTGGATTGACTCTTTGAGGGGCGCGTGGAACGTAACGAGTCGTCAACCCGGGCCTGGCCCTTACCGGACGGCGAGCCATCCATCGCTCGTCGTATGCAGGGCCGTACCTACGGTGTCCGGGAATCGTCCTACGTCTCCCAACGCTCGGGCTGTCTTCTTCTGCTGCGGCGACTGGGGCGTGAGGTTTGCCTCTTTCTCAAGCATCCACCACCTCCTTTGCTTGCATTACTGCTTCGCAGAAGAAGGTTACTGCTTCCTGTACCCTCTCTCTCCATGGATTGAACCACGGCCAGATACGATAGGTTACGTCGCTAATCGCCGCTACGAGGACCAGCGGTGTTTCGCCCAAGCAGGGCAGACCTCCATCGTATGCTCCACCTTATCCTCCGGGCGGTCCACGCAGTAGTGACAACCGGCCGTGTCCTCCCACCGTATCCGAAACCGAAACAATTATGTCCGTTGAGTACCTGCGTCTGGCGTGAGGCGCTTCTCTACTCACACTCAAAGAGGCGACTTATCGTCAGAATAGGGTGTGCCCAAAATGGGAGGTGGTTCAAATCTGCTGTTTTTACGAAAGTAAAAACAAGATCGGGAGCGAAACAGCAGCCAGAAGCGTTTTATATTATACTAGCTTCTGTCCGTGGGTTCTGGCTTTGCTCGCGTGAGAGTAAAAAATTATCCCACGAGGAAATCCCTAGGATAAAAGTGTCCTATGCCTAACTCCAAAACCAAATCTTTTTAGTTTATTTTTAAAGGCATTAAGACGTGTAGAGGTAACAAGCTGACAGCCAGAAGGACAGAGTTACTTTCGATATTTTTTTCCAGTCTCATAGAATCCGCAATACATATGTTAATGTGTGGCCTAGGCGGTGGCCTAGTGGCACTCCATGCAGCCTATATGGAATGTGGACTGTTTGCTGCGATGGCAACGAATGTGTTTTTCTCTGCCGTTGTCGGTTACTGTGTCTGTGTGAGTCTTACTTCTTTAAATAAGCATGATCCAACATGTAGTGTACTTCACTTTTAAGACAAACTATGGAAATTACTTATCGAGCTAAAAATAATCACCGATTGCTCTTCAACCATCGTGTGGACACCAACATATCCTAGAACTTATAATTCTGAGACATGACATCCATCAACCTGCATCAGGCAAAGCATTGGGCCAAGAAAATTGTAATCGTAATCGACACGAAAAAGAAGAAAAACAAGAAGCCCCGATAATGGCCTATCGTAGAGGTAAAGCTTAGTAGTGAGGAAATTATAAGCTGAGTAGAAATAGCATCACTCTTTGATCTTTAGCGTTACATCTACTTAGGATGAGTTTCTCAAAAGAAAATTATCGTGACACACTGTCACAAAAATGCGTTTTTTAACCGTGTTTGGCTTATCGAGATTTCGACGGCCAAATGGAGAACTTGATACGCGTTTATTTTTTATCGCGCCGATAATTTCATTCCAGAAACCAGGGGTTAGAGGTCCATTAGTTGTTACTACATTTACTTTGTTTCACAAACCACAGATTCTAGTCTGGTCAGCCCAAAAGTTGTACGGACGAGTGCAGATGCATGAGTTGACATACCCTGATGTAATGGAAGCTGCCGTCCGTCTGTCACCTTGGCCAAAGCTTCGGAAAGCGGCCAGAGGCTCCAGGTATGTGAAAAAAAAAGGAATGGAATACTCTTAATTATGTAAACCATACCGCATGTATCTGACATCGACGCACAAGCGATTCCCATGGGTCCAGGGCACGATTCTGGTTTTTTACTTTATACTGCTCATAATCGTTATTCTGACCTAACCCAATGAGATTTTTAATAAAAAAATAATTAATTATCTACTTTCACTAATAAAAAGAGCAATCTGAATAAAACCACAAATAGATATCAGCTCAGCTGAGCTGATACCTATTTGTGGTCCTCTAGAAAAAAATGAAAAATGAGAAAAGAACCGACGAAAAATTCCAACACGGGGGTGTCCAAAATCATGCCCTTGACCCATGGAAATCGTTTGTGCGTCGATGTCAAATACACGCGGTATAAGTTACAGAAAAATAGATGAAGAAAACATTACACAGGGTGACACAATGGGCGGCCTTATCGCTAAGAGCGATCTTTTCAAGACAGCCTATGGATGTGCCTTTTGAAGAGAAAGAAAAAACAGTACTGTAGGTAGTCTTAGGTGTACGATTTATATGAATAAATACATAATAGATTAATAAATACAATTATGAAACAAAAGGCATGGAACCCAAGTAAACGATCGAACAGAAAGGTTTTAAAAGTGTACAAAATTGAGCACGTCTTACTGACACGGGCAATGCATTGCATAGCCGCCACCGCCATCACCACCACCACTTGAACCGTAAAATAATTAAACAGTCTTGAAAGCGCCAATAAGTAGGTGTCAGCTAAGGGAAGGTGATGATGTTTTTGGAGATGTAGAGGATGGGTCTATGTCATCATTATTATCATTTCAACATAGAATTTCCCGAAGTGTTGCCACACCGGTTCGCTGCGACTCACATCTTGTGGATTCCCATAGCTTTCACCAGGTTTAACTTGGTTGGTTTACCTTGTGAGAGGCCTTCCAACGCTTTGTCTTTCGGTATGCGGCCGCCACTACAGAACCTTTTAAAGGCTCTGCTACGAACACGTTAATGCTGTTGGTTATTTTGCAGGTATCTTGTGGAAGCTACTTTACTGTGCCATCTTTATGGTTCTTGCTGCGTTTTTATAATAATGATAGCTAGGAATCTAAACGAGATGGCTACAGGAGAAGGTTCTGTCGATGATGGTGGCAACCCACCACTCAAAGTGGTCATTCTGTGTTTAATGGTGCCCTGTGCCGTTATCTGCATGGTTACTGATTTGAAAAAGCTTGCGCCATTTGCGTTGGTCTGTGACTTGTTTGGTGGTACGTACTTTATGCCATGAAAAAGGTTATTTTTTCACTTCACCGAGACACTTTTCTAAATCGTCTTGTAGCCGCCATCCATCACAGCACGTTTTGATAACATCGCACCGGAAATCCCGCGCACCGCGAGCTGAGCTACGATCGTCTCGAGCGCCACCCCGCGGATCGGACGGACAACAAAGTGCTGTGACGTGATTGGTCAGACTCTGTAAACATATAGTTCCTCATTTCTATTGGTTCAGTTTTTATTTGTAACTAGTTTATAAGCAGACGCATTGTAAAATAAAGATCTCACTCACTCGCATTCGTACCTCTAGTTACATCCTGCGTGACTCATCTACAATCCGGAGTTTTATTTGAAACTTAGTACTAACCTTTACTAAAGTGGTGACCCCGAACAAAACACACCTAAAGAAGCGAAGTCAACTGAATTTTCAAGATGCCGAGTCCCTGCCCAGCGGAAGAACAATCAAGCTCATCAGCAACACACACCGTGACGAACGCTGAAGCTGCCGGTATCTCTCTCACCATGCGAATTCCACATTTCTGGCGCGACCGACCACGGCTCTGGTTCATCAGCTTCGAGGCCGCAACCAACGACCTCAAGAAAGGTCAAGCACAGCTCGCCCAGATGGTCATATCACAGCTGGAGCGTCAAGACATCGAGCAGATCATGGACCTGCTGTACAATCCACCAGAGGCAGACCAGTACAATGCCATCAAAGAAAGGCTCATATCCGCCTACGAAGAATCCGACAACCGCCAGTTCCAGAAGTTGCTATCAGAAATGGAACTTGGAGATCAGAAGCCGACCCAACTACTGCGCCGCATGCGAAACCTTGCCATAGACAAAGTGCCCGATTTCACTCTACGTCTCATGTGGACAAATCATCTTCCTTCACACGTCCGTTCAGTCCTCGCAGTAAGTGAATCCTTCAGCACTAAAACGACACTTGAAGAACTCGCACGCCGACAAAATGATGGAGCAGACGGCATCATCGGAAGTTGCAGTCGTGCAAGCACCCGCCTCACCTATACCATCAGCACCACAAGCAGATACACAGTACCTTATCAACGAGATAAGAAAACTATCGCTGGAGATAGCTGAGTTAAAAGCAAGACCGCCTTACGGCAATGACTACCGCCGCAGCCGCTATCCATCTCGTCATCGTAGTTCATCACGATCACGCAATCGAGAAACATCGCCATCGCCATCACCATTATGTTATTATCACCGATGTTTTAAAGGGCAAGCTAGACGCTGCACGTCGCCTTGCTCATTCAAGAAGCAACAAAACACGGAAAACTAGAAAGAACGTTGGCAGAGGCGGACACCGGCGTTCAAAGTATCTCACACCGCCTATACATCACCGATAAGAATACAAAGCTATCATTCTTAGTCGACACTGGAGCCAACATATCCGTTCTACCGAGAAAAAAAGGTCAGATTGCGACGCCGCTCAAATTTCAACTGTACGCAGCAAACAACACAACAATAGCTACGTACGGTGAGAAAACTTTATCTCTCGATTTTAACCTACGACGCCCGTACAAATGGAAGTTTATCGTAGCTGATGTTTCGAAGCCAATACTTGGAGCTGACTTCCTCAATCACCATCATCTCATCGTCGACTTGAAAAACAGGAAACTAATCGACGGTGTCACGAGCTTGAAAATAAACGCCCCAATACGGGTAACGAACGTGCCTACCGTGCGCAGCATCGACATGACGCAATCGTACCACGACATCCTAGCGCAATATCCCGGAATAACGAGACTAACATCGATGAACTTGAAGTGCAATATCAAAGTGCAACATTTCATCGAAACTCGAGGACCACCGATACACTGCCGCGCAAGACCAATCCCACCGCATCGCTACGAAACAGTGAAGAAAGAATTTGAAAACATGATCGAACAAGGACTATGCAGACCTAGTAAGAGCCCATGGTCATCACCTCTACATATCGTACCCAAGAAGAATGGCGATATTAGAGTTTGTGGTGACTATCGCCGACTCAACTCCATCACCGTACCAGATCGCTACCCCGTGCCACGTATCAAAGAATTTACGCATCACCTGTCCGGAAAAACTATATTCTCTACAATAGACCTCAACTGAGCGTTAGAGACGAAGATATTGAGAAGACAGCCATCATCACCCCGATGGGATTATTTGAATTTCCACGTATGTGCCCTGGTTTAAAAAACGCGGGACAAACGTTTCAACGCTACATCCATGAAGTACTACGAGGATTAGACTTTGTTTTCCCATTCATCGACGATTTGCTGTTAGCATCGGAAAGCGAAACCCAACATCGAGAACATCTTCACATCGTTCTCAAGAGGTTAGCAGAAAATGGCATCACTATAAACCCCGCCAAATGCAACCTAGGCCAATCAGAAGTTCAGTTCCTAGGATACACCGTATCGTCTGAAGGCATCAAACCTCCAAAATATAAAATCGAAGCTATTACCAACTTCCCAAAACCAACTACAATCGAAGAGTTAAGAAGATTTCTTGGTATGATCAATTTCTATCGCGATCATATACCTAACGCCGCGTCTCTACAAGCACCATTGAACGCATACCTACATAACGTAAAGAAACGTGACAAAACTCAAATTACATGGACTGACGAAGCAACTCAAGCATTCGAGCAATGTAAAGCTAGTATCATAAACGCAGCCCTACTCGCTCACCCATCACACAACACAATACTCGCTTTGTTCTGTGACGCGTCCGATAATTCAGCTGGCGCTGTAATTCAGCAATACATAGATGAATCATGGCAACCGCTCGGATATTTTTCCAAGAAATTCACCGACGCACAAAAGTAGTATTCAACATTCGATCGTGAATTACTCGCTATGTACATGGCAGTCAAACACTTCCGGAAGACATTCGAAGGACGCCATCTCATCATATTCACTGATCACAAGCCGCTAACATTTATAATGTCGAAGATTAATTCTAACTCAGAAACGCAGAGGCGAGCGAGGCAACTTTTGTTTATCAGCGAATTCACCACGGATATACGACACGTGAGCGGTAAACAAAACATCGTCGCCGACGCACTCAGCCGCATAAAAACAATCTCATGCCCATCTACAATAAACTACAGCGATATAGCCAGCGCGCAAGAAAAAGACAGCAACATTGAAGTATTGTTAACACAAAATAACATCACTCTCAAGAAAATAGCGATACCTAACAGCGACGTAGAGTTATACTGCGAAGCATCTACTCCTTATGTACGTCCGTACATACCTGAACAATATAGAAAAGAAGTTTTTAACAGCGTGCACAACATCAGTCACCCTGGTACGCGCACGACTCGTAAGCTTATCACTCAAAAATACTTCTGGCCATCAATGAACGCAGACATCAGCTGTTGGACGCGAACCTGCATACCATGCCAAAAAAGCAAGATCCAACGACACACGTCCTCAAATATCGGTTCTTTCCCGCCAAGCGAGCGTTTTCAACATTTGCACATCGATATAACCGGACCTTTGCCTACAACATCTCAAGGTTATCGGTACCTGGTTACAATGATCGACCGATTAACGAAGTGGCCCGAAGCAATACCTACCGACGAAATATCAGCTGTCCGAATAGCCCATTGTCTATCAACATTGGATCGCAAGATTTGGATGCCCCAACCACACTAACAAGCGACCAAGGTCGCCAGTTCGAGAGTCAGCTTTTCCAAAACTTGATGAAGCAAATGGGAATAAAGAAAAATCGCACCACCGCGTATCACCCTCAAAGCAATGGAATCGTCGAACGATGGCATCGCACCCTCAAGACCGCATTACTACGCGCGAAACTCACCAACACAAGTACATGGATCGATGAGTTACCTACCGTGCTACTGGGATTGCGAGCCGCTCTGAACTCAGACACAGGTTTGAGCGCCGCCTAACTAACCTACGGCCACAATTTACGCTTACCTGGTGAATTTTCAAACTCAAAACTCAAACTCAAACATTTATTTCAATTAAACCATTTACAGGCACTTTTGAATTGTCAAGGTCGGTCGGTCCAAAAAGATGAAGCTATTTGCACGTTCCAAAGCGTAGATCTCTATGGAGAAGAACGTGCAAGAAACTCCACGGACACTCTTTTAAAAATAATAAATTGTTACAAAGTTTTCTTGACATCGTGTTGAAATTATACATACATGTGAGAACGATGTGACGAGCATGATAAAAACATCCGAACTAAAAAAGGAACAATTCAAAGAAATAATTAAAATAAATTAAAATAAACTAAAATAAACCATGGCAGCTGAGAAATGACCAGTCCCAACCGACGGCGCCATGACATGCGCCAGGCCCATTCGTCTCAACCATTTTGAATGGAGCCACATAATTTAACGCATACGCCACCATCAGCTAGGCTTTTGAGTGAGCATGACACTCCCAACCGCCAGGGTACTTGAGTCTATACAATGCAAACACACACATATTTAAAAATGCTGGTACTATTGATTTATCAAATAAAGAACAATAAATCAGTGTGTGAGTTAAATTAAATATAAAAGTCATTAAAGACATCTATAGATATACTAAATATATTAATACAAACATTATCAATAAGTTTGACTTTGTTTACTACACCTTAGACTGTCCTATGGAGCAGGACCAGCATGTTTCCAAGCATTCTTATCTTGAATATAATCATCTAATTTGTAATATGCTTGTTTACATAGTGTGCTTTTAACATAATTTTTAAATTTTCTTTCATTTAATTCTAATATGTCACAAGGTATTTTGTTGTAAATTTTTTTTTTTCACAACAAGTACCTGTACGCCTACTATGAATGATACTTACGTTGAAAAACTGCGTGATATCATTCAAGAAAATAAGCCGCAAGTTGCTACGAAGCATCACAGCAACAATAAAAGCATCTTCGTGCATCAAGATTTTTATTAGAAGATAGAATTATTCAAATGCAGCCACGTGTTTATCAGAACAGACGAAGTAAAAAAACCACTTCAGACTCCATATGAAGGCCCCTATCGAGTTATAAGCCGAACAGATAAAGTGTTCTCCGTACGGCTACCTAATCGGCAAGCGAACATATCGATCGATCGATTAAAGCCTGCATATCTCATCATAGAAGATACCAATACCTTACCAACAGCCAAGAATACCGCATCAAATATCATTACCATACCAAGAACCATTACCACACCAAATACCGATACCAGAACCAAGAAAACCAGCAGCAGTACTACTCCAACCGTCACCAAGCAACAAACTCAAGTACCTCCCGGCAACGTGACGTCACATCCGGCCCAGATAAAGACAACAAGAACAGGTCGTGTCATCAAACTGCCGGTACGCTTTGCTTGAGAGGGAGTACTGTAGCCGCCATCCATCACAGCACGTTTTGATAACATTGCACCGGAAATCCCGCGCACCGCGAGCTGAGCTACGATCGTCTCGAGCGCCACCCCGCGGATCGGACGGACAACAAAGTGCTGTGACGTGATTGGTCAGACTCTGTAAACATATAGTTCCTCATTTCTATTGGTTCAGTTTTTATTTGTAACTAGTTTATAAGCAGACGCATTGTAAAATAAAGATCTCACTCACTCGCATTCGTACCTCTAGTTACATCCTGCGTGACTCATCTACAATCCGGAGTTTTATTTGAAACTTAGTACCTACTAACCTTTACTAAAGTCTAATTAAACCAGCTCACGTGACACTTTGTCCAAAAGTGAGACAGAAATAGATGCAATAAAAAAAACGGGGATTAGTTTCAGTTATTGGGTGGCAAATAGCCAAGCGGACTACCAGTACCAGTTGTTTAGTAGTCATGGCTACTTGACCGCAATCGAACACACGCGCTATTGCAGTGCCATTCTGTAAACATGTCGAAGTGAACACTTAGGCGAAGTTAACGACAAGTGAGTTGTCAAACCATACAAACAAGATGGCATGATAGCTCACTTGTCGTTCACTTCACCCAAGTGATCACGGTGAGATGTCAACAGGATCGACCGGCTGTGATGGACTCCAGAAAAGTGCTGGGCTTAACCCGGCACTGGGTGTGTGCGGTCGTTATGATCTTACTTCCCACACGATAAAAGAAGAATAATAAGTTTTCTTAATTTCCAGTTGTCCTTATTCTGTTTATCCTATGGTACAGTTTGCACAACATAAAAGATAGTCCTATGGACAGACCTCCCTACAAGAGTATGACGGACTTGATACAATTTAGCTGCGTTTGCGTCTTCGTGCTCGAACCTATGTGCTACGCGTTGCCCATTGAGAATAATATGAAGCAACCGAAAAAATTTCACTTCGTTGTTCTGGCTGGTATTCATTTTTTTGTTCGCTATTCGCTTTTGTGTATTTGATTTTTGGTGAAGTTTATTTTTGAATGTGACGTTCCGGATATTCGTACTTTTCTCGTGGATGTTTTACCTTATTAATTTTCAATTGATAGGCTGAAATGCTATTATCGGTGATTAGGTAGAATAAAAAAACTATTTAATTCCATTCAGAGTAATTTTTGTTTTAGTATAGGATCCCGCTATACAACGACCTTCACCGAGATGCTTATTTAATGAGACGTATTTTTTATGTTATTAAATATGCCAATAAATATATCCTATATGGGTTGCCTAACAAATTTCAGTCCAGAGTATTTTTAATTAATAATTTAAAAAAAAATTTTTTTAAACATTGCACCGGTGTGATTATTAAATAAATTTGATACCAATCGAAAGTTTGAAGCCCATAGAATATGCAAACGTTAGGTTGCCTATTTTTTTCCGGTCACAACCACGGGTTGCCAGGTGTAAACAGGTAAATCTAGCATTTTGCAACGGTCTGATTATTGAATCAAACTTAGATAAAATGAAAGATTATTTCATAAGGAACACGGTGGTATAGGGTTGCCTGCGAAAAATCAGTCCCGAATTAAGGTTGTCGAATTTTAAATAATAAAATATCGCTGCGAGTGAATGTGTGTGAGAGAGAGGTCCCAGACCAACCATCCCATGCGGTAGAAAAGGACGCAGCGTAGCAGCTGTTTAAAGTCCACCCATTTAAAGAAGGAGAGTGCGCATGCTATTTGTGCTTGGAAATGAAAAGGATAGCGATAGACTCGTATATGCTGTGCATTATTTTGGAGTAGTTAATTATTAATATACAGAAATAGTTATTTAATTTTTTATTTTTTAATCAATTAATTATTTATCTATGTTTATTGTTTATGTGACACTAAAGTATATACACATCTTTAGTAAAAAAGGCAGTTAGAGTAAAACAAATATATTACTTATCTGGCAAATTTTATCTTTATTATTGGGAGCCGAAATAAAAAACAACAATTAAAAGAATACTTCTGTTTATTGAAAAAAATTTAAAATACAAAAATTTGCGTTTTTTAAAATTTACGTTGCGAGAAAGCGGATGAACATCTATATTTTTAATGCAACTTCTCAAATAATATGCTACATTTTCAAACTCATAATCATTTCTTGTCTCCAAAAATTTAAAATTGTTAGCCATTACAGAAACGTCCGTGTCTGTTTTGTACACAATTTTTTTGTTACGTATTCCCATTGACGCTTCAATCGTAATAAGATTACCAAATTTCTTCATTAACTTTTTTTGCAAGGTTTCACATCGGTAATCTTGAATATCATCGAAATCAATTTCATGATTTCCAAACTCTAGCAATAAAGCTTGGTATCTTAAAAATAATTGAGCCAAGTACATAACTTGGTTGTTTTCAATTATTTCTGTCTCAATAAAATTTGATATGGATTGAAAAGCCAACTGATGTAACTGTCGATATTTACTATACGTGGAATCGGTAGATTCTTCCGTGGACCGCTTATTTTTCGATTGATACAGTGCGTAACAAGGCAGATGCTACGCGATAGTTTGATGTTGAAGTTTGGAGAGAATCTCCGAATCGCTTAAATTTTCGGCGATATTTTTGATCTGTAGTGGTACTTTGTCACCTTTAGGGAAAGTAAGATTAACCAGCTTCTTTCCACATTTTTTTTGGCTGTGGTCACAAAAAAGACAAATAATTGTGCTTGATGTCGATGCTGTTGATGTCGTTGCTGTTGATGTCGATGCTGTTGATGTTGACTGCTCCTAAAAGAATTTAAATCATTCTTTGAGTAAAAATGGAAGAAAACAAATATAAATGAAAATACAAGTTCAATTAATAGATTTTCATGTCACTTTTTTAAAAAAGCTTAAAAAAAAATAATTTTTTACTACCTTGTCAAAGCCCCCAGAAGTTTGAGGCAGGTCTTCAACATTACTCGTTTCATCCTCAGCAACTGTAGCACAGGAATCGACACTAGGATTCAACTGTTGTGGTTCTTCTTCAGTAGTAGATACATCGGTATGCTCCTAAAAAAAAAAACAATTTTTGCGATGAAATGAAAATGTTTGATTATAAATTTAAAAAAATTTTTGACAAGAATAGTTGATTTAAAACATCCTCATTTAATTATTCCAAAAAAAAAAAAGGAAATCAGAACATTTTCTTGTTCAATTTTCAACTACCGTTTTTTAAGTAAATTACAAAAAAATATGTGTGTCGAAAATTAACAAAACCATAAGTGAGTTTTACTAGCAATTACTTCAACATGACAAAAATATAGAAGATGTATTAGCTTAGATAATTTTAAAGATTCAATTATTATGTACTTACTGCATATTCAGCGATAAATTTAAGAAATTCTTCGTTATATTTTTTATTCAAACATACACTTTTTTGTAGCACGTGGTATGATAACCTACAAATTGGAGTGACGCACTGGGTAGCTCAACAAAATTGTATTTAATTTTTTTTTTTTTACGAAAAGCTAACTTTAATGCACAGTTTTCAAAAGTTTCATCATCAAAATCAATTATTCCGTCATCCGAATCACACAAAAAACACTTTTTGGCTATTTTTTCCAACAATAAATAGCAGCACGTTTTTTCACTTGTATCTATAGCGACAATCTACTCCAAAATAATGCACAGCATATACGAATCTATCGCTATCCTTTTCATTTCCAAGCACAAATAGCATGCGCACTCTCCTTCTTTAAATGGGCGGACTTTAAACAGCTGCTACGCTGCGTCCTTTTCTACCGCATGGGATGGTTGGTCTGGGACCTCTCTCTCACACACATTCACTTGCAGCGATATTTTATTATTTAAAATTCGACAACCTTAATTCGGGACTGATTTTTCGCAGGCAACCCTATACCACTGTGTTCCTTATGAAATAATCTTTCATTTTATCTAAGTTTGATTCAATAATCAGACCGTTGCAAAATGCTAGTATAGATTTACCTGTTTACACCTGGCAACCCGTGGTTGTGACCGGAAAAAAATAGGCAACCTAACGTTTGCATATTCTATGGGCTTCAAACTTTCGATTGGTATCAAATTTATTTAATAATCACACCGGTGCAATGTTTAAATTTTTTTTTTTTTTAATTATTAATTAAAAATACTCTGGACTGAAATTTGTTAGGCAACCCATATAGGATATATTTATTGGCATATTTAATAACATAAAAAATACGTCTCATTAAATAAGCATCTCGGTGAAGGTCGTTGTATAGCGGGATCTTAGACTATTTCTTAAAATCTAATATTCATACGTCCTGCCTGTCGTTGCGGCGGGCATGACGTCAACTGTCGTTTCAAAGTTTCGCGCGCCAACACCGGTTGAATAAGTAAATGAAGATCCGTATTCGGATCCGTATCCGTTCGTGTCCTATATTGTGTGTATCGGTGTGTGCCAATTTAATTTGTTTTCTTTCTTCTTTCTTATCCGCGGATATATATTTTTAGAGATCCAGTACGTTACTTCTTCTAAGGCAAATTTTCTTTTACAGCTATGCCAATAAATACGGTAGCAATGTTAACAGTAGGATTCTTCGGTTATTGGTATTATGGGGAATATGCTATTGCTCCTATCACAGTACACTTTCCCTTTACATCGTAAGTACCATTAATATGACTACGATCCTGTAGTACTAGTACACACCTACCTACATATTTACATCTTCGTCCAGAGTTCGTCCAGAGGTACACTCTAAAAAAACTGGCCAAGTGCGAGCCCGAACCAATTTAATTTTTTTAACATGTTATTTTAACACTACAGACTTTTAATAGATTATCCTATAATCTTAAGGAGGTATAGAACTATTATCTGGATTTTTTTCAAAAACTTAAGCTCAGTTATTTCGGAGAATAGGCTGGAATGGTCATTTTAGGTCTTATTTCTTGAGTAACTTCGGTCCACTAGACCCGGTGAAAACTGGCTGTGACAGATGGACAGACAGACAGACAGACAGCCAGCCGAGTGATCCTATGTTCGGAACCGTAGTAATAACTGCCCTTTCCAACAACTCACGGTGTTGCGCAGACGAACGAATGATAACGCTGCGCAACTTTACATATGAAGCAGGACAACATGCCACACGGAACGTTAAATCAACGTGTGTGCAATGCACCAACGCTGCAGAGAAACGAAGCGTAGATACTAGCTACGAAGCGTCGTCAAACTCTATTATAGTTCAATCAAAAACTGACACACCTTGCTACGTCGGAGAGCGACGCTGCGTCACAGCAGAGTGGTGCGTTACGTTACGTCAGGCATTTATTCGTGTGGCATTGCTTTTAGTCACCGAGCGTTCGCTCTGGACGAGCACTAAAAACAACAAAGTGTAACAACGTGTATGCAACGTGTAACAGAATGAACGCAACGAATCATATTAAAATCATAATAAAAATCTGTGAAATTTAATTTTCTACTTTATCGCTACCGCAGTAGGTTCAAGGTTGATTGAGAAAATTTGACAGTGACGGATATAGTGATGTGTTTTCTGATTCTGCTAAAGTAGCCTTTGGGAACCCCTGAAAAAGGGGCCCTGATATTCATTCGCGATTTTAGAGTTGGGCTCATCGTTAAAGTTTTTCACAATGATGAGTACCATGACCCCTTTCTTGGTAGCGTTGGTTATTGTTACTTTCTGTTTCAGTTTCGCAGTAACACTGAAAGTCTTCCTATGCTTATCACTGTATATGATATTTGGTTTGTGTTTCTATCTGGCTTTTGATATAGAGTGGTATTATCTAAGAAGGAACCATACGTTGTCAAATTACTGGTTCTGGGAGAGGATATACAGGATACTGCACGTGGTTGCTGTCAGTCTTATAGCTTATGGCCTGCCTAATGTAACAAGAATGATGGGAATCGTAAGTATCTTTCCCTGCGTGTGACACGCCCCAGCCGGCACTAGTCACCGATTTTGTTGAAATTTCGCGAGGATATAGTTCCCAAATTGTACTATTTAGTACCTTCATTTAAAAAAATTGTACCTCTAGGGTTTCGCTAAAAAATGGAAAACAAAAACTGCCGGCTGGGGCGTATACGTTGCAGCCGGCTGTTTTTTTTTTTGTAAGACTTTGAGGTGCGCAATGTACATTAAATAGTTGTACACATGTATAAACCTACGAATACTTAATATTAACTTGATAGCGCGCACCAAACGGCCACAATATTGAATTAAAAATCGTAAAAAAATAACCTAAAATTTTGACATCCAGAAAAAAGGCATTTTGATGAGATTTATTTTCCCAAATAATTGTACCCATTTAGTACCCCTCAAAAACGTATTTAAATCGAAGAAATATGCGATACTTTAAGAGAAAACTTCAAATCAATATAAAACCCATAATCACCAACACAGATCTAAAGATCTTCGCGATTACTAGATGTGGCAATCAGATTGACAAACAGATACGGTACTGAATGGGCAACCTTTTTTGGTGGTTGTAAATATGCTGTTTGAAATAAATATGTTGCAAAGACATGTTGTGGTATGCTTCTCTGCGGTCTTATGGTATGAAAACCTGATGAATTTATCTATGAAACCAATAGTAAAATGAGCAATAAATAGTCAAATCTAGCAAAATAAAATAAAAGGCTAATGCTAACAAAAGGGCTATAGGTTACTTGTTATGCCGTTTGAATGAATTTTTACAGTTAATCGTATCACGTATGTAGAGTCATCAATAGGCAAGCGTTTAACTACTGACTCTGCTCGCTGAGGAAAGGGTCGAAAGATATATATCTCGTGTTAGTAAAAGAGACACATACATTTATACTCGATATCTGGTTGTTCACACTGCTGCTGAGCCGGCTCTTACCACTAGTTGATTAGTGACCGACAATACGGCTGCCGCCGACATCGGTCAACTAGGGATCTACTAGCGTATGACATTCACATCTGGAGTGAGGCTATCGAGAAGCACGGGAGGCACTAGCGGTCTCCCTTGACATCTCCAAGGCCTTCGACAGGGTCTGGCTCGATGGCCTTATTAGTAAGCTACAATACTTCGGTCTGCCCACTGGATTGTGTGATTGGATTACAGACTTCCAGAGGTATCGGTCTATCCGAGTGATTATAGATGGCTGCTCGTCCGGACAGCTGGATATTAATGCCGGGGTTCCTCAGGGGTCGGTGCTCTCGGCAACATTGTTCCTGTTGCATATTAACGATGTGCTGGATTCCGGTATCTTTGGGTATACAGACGACAGCTTTTTTGCTGAGAGATACGTCTCCGACGCACGAGCTGGTGGGTCACAGACCCGGTCTCTCCGGGAGGCTTGGTTGAGCGCTTGAACGTGTTCTTACAGGCTGCTTCTGAATGGGGCCATGCCAATCTGGTCAAGTTCAGTGCTGCTAAGACCCAAGCATCATAAGCTTTTCATAGAGGCAAGGTTTAAGTGGCTGCTAGAAAGTTTGGGATCCTAGCAAAGGTGAGACGGTACTTCACGCCGGAACAGCTGCTTAAAAACTGTATCAAGCGCAAGTTCATCTTTGGGACGGATTTGCCAGATACCAGCTTGATGCCCACGAGTCAGTTGAGAAACGAGCCAAGAGGATCATCGTTAATGATAGGTTCGTCGAATCGAAGCTCCAAAGTCTTGAGCATCGACGCCGAGTCGCTGGCCTGTCGGTTTTCTACCAGTTGCATTTTGGGGAGTGTGCGACGGAATTGCATAATTTGATTCCGCCAAGCCCGTTCCATCATCGGACCACAAGACGTACGGCGACGCGCCTCCGGTACATGTTGGACATCCCACCTATACGCACAAATCGTTTTGGGAATACATTTTTTTTATTCAAAACGGGGAAGTCTTTGCCCAAATCTCACCTGATGGAAAGTGATGATTGGCCAAAGATGGAAGCGAGTTTCACCCGGAATCCTCTTACACAGAGGAACTGGCTATCATACCTCTAACTGCCGGAACACAACGATGCTGTTAACATTGTTGTTATGGCGACAGACTTAGACATGATGGTGGTAGCTTGCAGGCGGACTTAGAACAAGTCCTACCACTAACCAAACCGAGCAAAAAATTTGCCCCCGCTGGGAATCAAACCCGGGACCTCTGGGTCTGAATCAGGTGGTATAACCACTAGACCACGGAGGCGGTTAGTGTCACCTGTTTAGCACCACCCGGGGACCACGTGTAGGGATTCACAGAAGGGTATTCTCCTACGGACGCGGGTGACTCGGCCCCCGAAATTAATTGTGCGTACATCTTAGGAGTGGAATTCCCTGCCTGAGTCTGTGTTTCCTGATAGCTACAACCTGGGAGTCTTTAAGTCAATAGTGAATAGGTTACTTCTAGGCAAGCGTGCTCCATTTAAGACCGCATCATCGCTTAACATCAGATGCGATAGTGGTCAAACCTATGCCTATCAATGGTAAAAAAGTAGATCGCAGTGACAAGAGCTATCAAAGATTGTACTCACTCAGCTACACTCCCTCGGTGAAGGTTGATTGGTGGTCAGAGCTCACCAAACAGCGGTAATTTCTGCCAATAGTGCGGGCCGGAGCGAGTATTGCGAGTAAGTACCCGTCACATATAAGCACTCGCTTATAGCCGAGCGTTACACAATCGAAACTTTTCACTCGCTACTAGCTGCTCGCTAACTGGTTTCGGGTTTCAAATTTTACTCGCTACTCGCTGATCGCCGGCGGTGAGACAAGTGCCTAAGGGCCCTTTCCCTGTCATGCGTGTTTTCGAGACTAAGATTTCGTTTGCCGCTGCAGTATTGTACGTGTCACCAGTGATGCGGGTCGCACGCATGGTCATAGTGTATAGACCATTCGTGCAACTCGCGTCACAGTAAAAACAAAACTGAAAACAGAAGATTGCCGCCCGCATCCGGGTATCATGCTTGCGGACTGTGCGCCATCAACCAATCCGCATTTTGCGCGCCTGCTGCCAGCATGATAGAAAAAACATGTATGAAATTATAGGGTGCGGTCAGCACGCTATAGACTATGACCATGCGGGTGACCCGCGTCACGTGTTTAGTCACTGGCGAGACGCACGATAATGCAACGGCAAACCAAATCTTTTTCCTGCGTGAAGCCAAGAACCTGCTATCACCCGCATGCGAAACAGACCCGCACGCGGGTGAAAACACGCATGACAGGGAAAGGGGCCTTAGGCACTTGTTTCACCGCCAGCGAGTAGCGAGTGAAGTTTGAAACCCGAAACCAATTGGCGAGCAGCGAGTAGCGAGTGAAAAGTTTCGATAGTTATGCCGCTCGGCTATAAGCGAGTGGTTTTGTGTGACGGGCATTTACTTGCAATACTCGCTCCGGCTCGCACTATAGGTAGAAATTACCGCTGGTTGGTGAGCTCTGACCACCAAGCGAACATCGCCCAGCGAGTTTCGCTGAGCGATTACAATCTTTGATAGCTCTTGTCACTGCGATCGACTAGTGGTAAGAGCCAGTTCAGCAGCAGTGTGAACAGTCAGTTATCGACTATAAATTATTATTATTCCTTTATTTCAGGCAACAGTAGCCCATACAAAATACAATAAACTTATACAACAAAATATAAAAATAAACTAATACATATAAAATATGAACTTTAAGACAAACGAAGTGACGGCGTCGTATTATTACGCGGTGTCACCTGTCACATAGCCTGCCACGAAAACGTCGGTAGACTACACCCTTCGGCCAAAACTCTTCCTGTAGGAACTTGTCGAGATGGTGTGTCGGAACCCGCACCACAAACGACTTGAAGTTGGTGTTGTGACACGGCTCCAACTTCTCGACCCTCAAGGTCCAGTTGATCTTCACCTTCATGTACTCCACGATCTCCTCAACCTTCGTGGAGTGATGTAGTCGGGACACATACAGCAATGTCGTAGGTACCGCTGCACGTAGCAGCACATTTGGTCCTGTCAGTCCAGTACCGCATTGATTGCGACAAGTAGGCTTCTTCTTATTCTGCTGCACTTTGGTGAAGCCATCCTCATCACACTCTTGCTATAAATGTATGCGTCTCTTTTACTCACACGAGATATATATCTTTTGACCCTTTCCTTAGCGAGCAAAGAGTCAATAGTTGAACGCTTGCCTATTGATGACTCTACATACGTGATACGATTGACTATTAAAATTCATTCAAACGGCATAACTAACCTTTAGCCCTTTTGTTAGCATTAGCCTTTTATTTTTATTGTTCTGGCTTTGACTATTTATTGCTTATGTTACTACTGGTTTCATAGATACATTCATCAGATTTTCATACAATAAGACCGCAGAGAAGTATACCACAACATGTCTTTGCAACATGTTTATTTTAAACAGTATCACAAGGGGGGTAATTTACAACCACCAAAAAAAGTTTGCCCATTCAGTACCGTACCTGTTTGTCAATCTGACTGCCACATCTAGTAATCGCGAAGATCTTTAGATCTGTGTTGGTGATTTTGGGTTTTATTTTGATTTGAAGTTTTCTCTTAAAGTATCGCATATTTCTTTGATTTAAATACGTTTGTGAGGGGTACTAAATGGGTACAATTATTTGGGAAAAATAAATCTCATCAAAATGCCTTTTTTCTGGATGCGAAATTTTTAGGTTATATTTTTACGATTTTCAATTCAATATTGTGGCCGTTTGGTGCGCGCTATCTAGTTAATATTAAGTATTCGTAGGTTTATACATGTGTACAACTATTTAATGTACATTGCGCACCTCAAAGTCTTACAAAAAAAAAACAGCCGGCTGCAACGTATACGCCCCAGCCGGCAGTTTTTGTTTTCCATTTTTTAGCGAAACCCTAGAGGTAGAATTTTTTTAAATGAAGGTACTAAATAGTGCAATTTGGGAACTATATCCTCGCGAAATTTCAACAAAATCGGTGACTAGTGCCGGCTGGGGCGTGTCACACTTTCCCTGCTTATCAACATTAGTGGCATTAACCTAGGTTTCTGATACAAGAAAGTGAGAAAGAAAGAATCAAAGAAGGAAAACATGTTTATTTAGGTCACACACAAGAGAAAAAACAAACGTTATTAAATTTTTTCAGTGTAAAAAGAATATTTCCTGTCTTGCCATGAAGTACCGTGTTTACCCAGTTAGGCTGAGTTTCCACCAGAGATGTGCGAGGATGCTTAGCGAGGGATGTGTTTGTTAAGGACCAATAGAATTGCGTCATTTACCTAGCCTCGCTCAGCGCAAGCGATTCTATTGGTTCTTAACATACACATCCCTCGCTACACATCCTCGCACATTTCTGGTGGAAACGTAGCCTTAATGTGTTGTGGAGGTCTGGTAGGCAGTCGCTCCGCGTAAAATACTGGTTTTTATTTTATTTTATTTCGGGATAAAAAACAGGAGTACAATTAAATGTAATACAAACTGTCTTACTAGCTAAACAAGGTACTTATTATACTACTAGCAACATTATCCACTTATTACTAATATGATGATTTTGATGCTACGTGAGAACGTAGGTGGTACTCAACTAAATCCGGTTTGACTGGAAGCCGACCCCAATATAGTTGAGAAAGGCTAGGATGGATGATGTAAAATATATAAGGATGATTGATGATGATAGATAAGGATGATTATGATGTAAAAAGAGAATTTTATATCTTGGCCCTTGCAGACAGCCAGTGATCCGTGGATGAGGTTCTAGAGTTCGTACATATTTTCTTCTAATATAGTACCTATTTTCTTGCGTTTCCAGTTTGGAGCTATAAGCACGACTCCAGCCGTCTTGATATACCCTCCATTTATAGATCTGCTCCTTAACTGGGAACATCCAGGCTTAGGGCTTTATAAATGGAGACTACAAAAGTCTGTCCTCATGATGTCACTGGGGCTTGTCCTGGCTGTAACTGGAAGTTATTACAATATCGTCGGAATGACTAGAGAAATATCATCGAATGTAACGTTGAAACCAGACAATAAGCCAATTGACGAGGCTGCCATTTTTTGGAGAAGAAAAATGGATTTTAATGCAGGTGATTTAAAGTACAATTTGACTAACAACAAACGTGACAGTATTCATCCAGAATATAAAAATGTCAGTGTTATACCAAACAAACCTATTGATGGTTTTCGTTTCAACAATGACAGTAACAACCATTTACTATTTAAAACTAGTTATGATTCACCGGATTTGAAAAATAACAGCGTAATAACTAATAACAATTTGAATGTTATACCTAATAATAATAGTATCAGTAATAACACAGATAATGTAGTACATAATAAAAGCATTATTGTCTTGTTAGTTAACAACACGGTACCTGATAATAATGGCTAAGAGGTCGAACCTACCTATTATACTAGTAATTTACACTTTGTATTTGGTTAATTTTAAATGAACGAGCTATGTAAGCTATCAAAGGAATAATGTCCGACTTTTGCTGTTCATGTTTCTAAAATGAGTTTATATTGGTTTAAAATAAAATTCAGTATGATTCTGTTATTTGTATTTAACTTTTTCTAAACACACTCCTGGACTAAAACTGCAATACAGGGGCCAAATAGGTTGAACCTGCATGGATTTTAACACCATTCGCCATCTGTTGGGAGAAAGCATTGCATCAGACAAAGATTGCTCAGAATTGGTAATATCACCGCGTAACAGTCGCTTGTCGAGGTTTCGCCCTACTGTAAAGTTAGGTTTTCTATTAAAAGGCTATATAAACAAGGAAAGGGTAGACCACGGATACAACACCTATCCGACTACACAAAGTTGCCAAGTTTCATCCAAAATTTATCAGTCGTTCTGGCGTGATTACATACATTAATTAAATTGAATAAATATTTTAATAAGATGGTATCAAAGGATCAGGAAACGATAGGATTTAAATCGTATAATTTCAGTCTGTAGCTATTTCATAACGACTGTAACAATGATTTTGGAAACACTCGTTTAAAAGAGTGTCCATGGAGTTTCTTGCACGTTCTTCTCCATAGGGTCTACGTTTTGGAACGTGCAACTGCCACGCTGGAAATGCTGGAGGGGTCGGTGAGTGTGTTTTGCTGCAGAACAACGTGCTGCACTTGTCGCCAGTGCGGCGGAATTAGCTTCGTCTATTTATTTAATACTTTACGCACACACATGTACAGAGGCAGGCTTATTGACCTTGACTATTCAAAAGTGCCTGTAACTGGTCTATTTGAAATGAAGATTTTGTAGATTTTTATTTTGTAATCAAAAATAATAGCTCAAAATGTAAGCTTACCTCTGGCTGTCCAGTCTCACGTAGACATGGCTGGTGACAGTGCCATTGAGAACAACATCAGACCACAGCCGCTCTGCTACTGCTGCTGTTCTTGGCCAAAGATGGTAGTCGATATTACCTGGAACATAAACAATCTGAAGAAGAACGATGAAGCTAACCGTTACCGATAAATGGCCACATATTCCGCAGATTGCTAGTAGATTGAGTAGGAATGTTACTAGAATACACTCTTACTAGACTGACTATCTGCGGAGTCTAAAACTGAAAATCTGTGGAGACGATTTTCTGCATTAGGATCATAAATTAATCATACTTGTTGTACTTGTTAAAGCATTAGGTTCAAGATTGATTGGAAAAATTTGACAGATTCGCGTAACTTGATGTGCTGGCTGATTCTATTAAAGTGGCCTTTTTGGATTCGCTTGTCAAACTAGTAGACAAAGGATGACGGAGACCCAAGATTGGGTGAAGTGGCGAGAGATGAATGATACCTTTACTCAGCAATGGGTGAATACGGGTTGAAGATATTCAAAATGCACCATCTAAATTCAAAATTGTGACATCCTAATAATTATGTTAAATTCATCCATTACTGAGTGCGTGAGTGAGTGACTGACTAACAGACAACGCACAGCCGAAACTACTGCAGGTCTTAAAATGCTACTTTAGCAGAATAATGTTAGAAACATAATATTAACTACACAACAATCTGACAAAGGACATGGTAAAAAATGGCCTATGAATCAACACATGCGAAACCTTTACCATTATTCCTAGTTTTTTTTTTAAATTACATTTTAATGATTAGAATAGAACGGACACTTTTTAATTACGAAACCATTTTAAAAAGTAACTCACTTGGGTTTTATAACCCGGCGCCATTATTTTAAAATGAAACAAAGCGGTCTCAGCGCTGTAAGATTTTTAGTTACCTACAAAAAGAATAAAGCGATTAAAGCGCTGTATGACACGAACACTATTGACACTGACAGTCGATGAAATGACAGTTGACACTTTGATTTATGTAATGTATTTTGCACCTGATATCAGGGAATCGGCCGTCGACCTAAGTTACCACGCTTTCGTATGTTAGAAGAACATATTAACACTACTCTACACCATTTTTTGGTGAGATAAAAAGTCTGGCAGCTCTGGGATCTTAGTCCATTTGGTATGTTTCTATTGTTTGGTATGTTTTATAACCTCAAAATCCGAAATCATTTTGGATATTTTACAATTCTGAAAAGTGTCCGTGATTTTAATTTAGTTTCAGTCGAACATATGCATTATTTAAAACACAGATAGTAAATTCACGTCTCTGTTGGTTCTTAGGCGAACGATGTATGGGCGATGAACAATGTCCTTTCATTTTCATCTTTATCGCTGACACATTAGGTTCAAAGTGCATTGGCAAAATTTGACAGTGACAGGTAGCGTGATGTGCTTTCTGATTCTGCTAAAGTGGCCTTTTTAGACCCTCTGGTTCTAAGAAGCCGAAATTCAGGAAAAAAATAAATTTCCTTGGGGTAGTGTAGAGGAGCTCGGGGGGAATTTACGAATTTTACCCCGGAAACGGGAAAAACGGGATACCCGCGGGTACGCAGTTGTAAGCAAATGCTAGTATGTCATAAACTTGGGCCTGTGGACGGTGAGCTGTGGGTGGCTCGCCGTCCGTCCGTCTAGTGACGACAGGCGTGTCGACGACGCGTTAGTGTTCCACGCGCGCCTCAAAGAGAGTCAGCACACAAAGGGGCCCGAAAGGGCCGACGCCTGCCGGAGTCGCGGGACTATTCGAAAGGGTATCCCTTTCGAATAGTCCCGCGACTCCGGCTCCGGAACACAAAGGGCAGTGAAGGAACATGGATGGGTTTTAGTCAGTAGAAGTCTGACACTCCCTCCCGCTACACCCAGAGCGGGAGGAGTCATTGGATGATTTTGATTTCCCATCCCTAAAAAAAAAAGTATGTCATAAACCTACTAGGAAATTTACGAAACGTCAGAAGTGTTTAATAGATTTGAATTGGTAAGTCATACGATACATAAAAGGTGTTTTAAAAAGTTTCCGTATCACAGTGGACATTAAGCTTGGATCTTGGACGAATCCGTGGACGTGAAATTACTCGACACATGCCATTCCCAAGCACAAAACCCGGGACTCCGTCTTCTGCAATCAGTCAGCTTCTGCTCGCCCTTCCACCTAGCTTGGAAATGTCACAAGTTACGTATGTCGAAACGTGATCACCGCTATAGGAATTAGACAAAAGAAAAATAAAGCAAACTGTTAAGCTCGCTCCATCGTAGACTTTGTCTCTGTCATCTCTGACCTAGACTAAATTCAAGAGAAAACCCATTAAAATTTAAAAAAAATAAAGAAAACTAACCAGTATCAACAAGGTCGGTCCACAGGACAGCTTCTCCCCCTTCACGCGTGAACACCTCGAGGTTTCGCCAAGATTTCCACGAGTACATCTCTTGCCAAGTCCTGTACAACAAAATAACATTTTACGTTCTTGTGCTTGTAGCTACAGTCGTATTGTTCGATGTTCAATTGCCTAAGGCTTGACCAAAAATGACCATTTTGAAAATATCGAGACTATTCCGTAGTTTTGGCTGTGCGTTAGTATGTCAGTCAGTTTCTTCTATTATACGCAGGTATGTAAGTAACAGCCGCAATTGTCGATTTTTAATGTTGCTTGCTGTGGTCGATCAATGATTAAAAGACCAGAATGCACGTTAAGCCGATGGTCCTGGCTGTTTGCTGCAGGTCTTTAGCAGCCATTATGAGTAGTTAAAAGCCAAAAAACTGATACCAGTTTTGTCAAGGGATAACAAGGGGATCTGCAGCCTGTGGGTTAAATATACGCAGCGGACATACAGAAGGCATACTATTCTTTTAATGAGTATTTAGACGATAAAAATAGTTGATCGCTGCAGTGTTGAATGCAAGACAAATGATCATGTTCTTTGTGTAGATAGTTTATAACAGGTTTTATGTGTTCATATAATATTGTTTTCTTTTTTTTTTTTTTCTTTTTTTATTTGTCTGACTATTTAGGTAATTTTTTTATACTTATTTAATCCACGTGCGTCAACACTTGCTTAAGTGTGTATTTTGTTTTAGTGTCAACAAGTGATAAATAATATAATTTTTTTTGTGTCATGTAAATTTTAGAAGGAATTTTGAATTTTTAATTACTTTGCATACTAATTATTGTAAAATTCTAGTTCCTAAAACGTAACGGACAGTTGTGTTGCTGGGGAGTTTGTTGGCCACTTCTTCTCCACAGCTAAAATACTAGGAAGTGGTGACGGGCGGGCGTTTTGGGGGACTGTCTTTTGTAAAACTTGACGTTCAAAAATTGCTGGCCCTCAGCCTAATTTGAATAAATGACTTTTGAATTTTTAATTTTACAGCGACCTGCGTGTTCAATACAATAACGCGTTCCGGGTGCTGATGGGGCTGCCGCGCCACTGCAGCGCCTCCGCGATGTTCGCGGCGCCTGACACAGATGGCTTTGCGACCATCATGCGCAAACGGTGCGCTTCTATCATGCGCCGCACGCGCGACAGTCCCAACACCATCCTGATGCGCGCACTGGCGGACCGGTGGGACTCTCCGATGCTGGCTCGCTGGATACGACTGCACGCAGTCATTAGTGGTTTGTAGCCATCATCGATGAGTCCACCCGGATCTGCCACTCAATTTCTTCAACCGTGGAGTTTCTTGCACGTTCTTCTCCATAGAGATCTACGCTTTGGAACGTGCAAATAGCTTCAACTTTTTGGACCGACCGACCTTGACAATTCAAAAGTGCCTGTAAATGGTTTAATTGAAATAAATGCTTGAATTTTGAATTTTGAATTTTTGACAATCAATTAGTTATTTATATTTTATATATGTAAAATCATCATCCATCATTTTGGCCCCTTTCTACCATCGGACATACATCCAGACGCACTGCAACTTACCATCCCTACCTTGGTGCTATTTCACCAATTCGCACTAAGCGTTTCCAAACGTCTTTTATAATGCGCACAGCAAAGGAGTGGAACTCTCTGCCTGCGTCTGTGTTTCCGAACGCTTACAACCCTAATCTCTTGAACAGGCTCCTTCTGGGTAAGCTCGCTCCACCTTAGACTTCTCAGTCTCTGTCATCTCTGACCAAGACTAGAGTCACAAGAACAATCCCATCTCAAATTTAAAAAAAGACATCATTATATCACCCAAAAGATGACCAATGCTTGGCATAGGCCTTTTCCAAGCGTCACCACAACGACCGGTTCTGTGCGTCTCGCATTCATCGGCTACCCGCAACCTTCACCCAGGTCATCGGTACACTTTGTGGGAGGCCTTCCAATGTTGCATCTTCCGTTACGCGGTCGCCACTCCAGAACTTTTCGGCCCCATCAGCCATCTCTACTGTTCTGCGAGCAATGTGCCTCGAACACTGTACTAGTACCACTTTAGTTTGGTGATCCTTCGGGCTATGTCAGTAACCTAGGTAACTCTTCCTTGGTCAATGGAAAATGCTGGTACCAAAATTCGATTAACTCAATACCGTGATAAAAGTTTAACAAGCGAACTCAGTTTCGCATATCATTTAGAATCAATGTTAACCGTTACGTCCAAAGGCTTAGGGCGGGTTGTTTCAACTACACTTAACGCACGCGTAAACGTTAAAAATGGTGCTAACTATCGTCAAATCAAAAAATTGGGTTGTTTCACAAAATGTCAGCGTTAACGCACGTAAAATATAACGTTTACGTTAACAGATGGTCTGAGCACTCGTAAACGTAACTTTAGTTGCGTCAAAAAGAACAATATTGTGAAAATTCTTTTGAATTCCTCAATACCAGTTCTTCTGATGACACAAATAAGTGGTGGAATGCAAAAAAAGCTATTTAGGTAGGACCCGTGTCAATAACTTAGCTATTGGGATGAGCAGGAATTTATACCAGAATGTTTTGAAACAACGCTTCTAATATAACGAACGTCAAACATCGTCCGTAATCGTAACTTTTTGACGTACGTATGTTACGTTAACCAACTGTTTGATACAACCCGCCCTTAGAAGTCGTGTGCATAATTTATTGTTATCTATGGATCAACATGTTACACTTAACTGGTCCACCTCGCAGACTGTTTTCTGCGTAATTTATAATATTGCTATGTCATAATATAATCATGGTTGTTTGTTTGTAAGAAGTAATCTCTAGAAGATGCGTAAAAACTTTCACTATTAGAAGCTACTCTATCACTGAGTGCTATATATATGCTTATTAATTATTAACACCACAAAAATGCTAGGTTTCTTTCGGACAGATTATAGAGCATGGGTAAGTTTTGCCCTCTGTTCCCGATAATTCTTCTTTTCGTGTCAATTGACTCATATCAAATTTTGTCCGACCGTACTGAGCAACCTAAACCTAAAGATTTAAACGAGTCCAGTGATAGAGCTGTACGCTCTATCATTGGACTTGTTTAAATCTTCGATGGTGCAGGTAATAGGCACAAAAAATGCTATCTCTACAGTTTATCTAAAAATGTACAACAACATAATACTAACAGTGAAAATAGAATCGAAATAACTCGAAACTAACGAGGTATAATTATTTTCTCTCCCTCTCGTGAAAACGCTGTTTTCTATGGCAGCGTATAAACGCCACGGACTTTGAAGTCAAAGCCCGTATCGGACTTTTCTTTCTAATTGTCATATTTGCATCTTTCTAGCTTCATCGCTTATGATGTTATTAAAAAAATAATTTCGCATGAATATTCCCTATTGAGACGCCTTTTTTTACTATTGATAGGTATACGTTTGACCACTATCTCACCTGATGGTAGGCGATGATCCGGTCTAAGATGGAGCACGCTTGCCTAGAGGTAACCTATAATTCACTGTTGACTTAAAGACTCCGAAAGGGGCGGGCCTTGTTCATTGCACGTGGCGCTGCGAATAGTTAGAAGCCAGTAAATCTGACACCAGTTTTGCCAAGAGGTACCTACCCAGTTCCTATGTTGTGGAGGTCAGAAAGGCAGGCGCTCTATGTAATACTAGCTGACCCGCGCAACTTCGTCTGCGTGATATTTTACATTACTGCTCCGCTCCTTTTTGTCTTAGCGGAATGATATATAGCCTATAACCTTCTTCGATAAATGGGCTATCTAACACTTAAGAGTCCTATTACATTTTTTACGGAAATTCATGATTTTTGACGCTGTAATTATCAGCAGCAGTAAGATATTTTAATTATTTGATCCTGAATAACGATAGTGCCAGTCTCTTTCTTGTAAGTTAGAGTTACACATTTTCATTTTTCTTTTTGTGTAATTTACTATAAATATTTTACGAACTCAGTTTGCAAGAAAAAATGTCGGCGATGGAACTTTGACGGTCTAATTCACATTGTTACAATCAATTCTTTTAAAAGCTGAAATTGCTAAAAGGTAAGTTGAATGTTTTACTTGTTTATTGGAGTTCTAGAATTTCTTTAAATTCCTTGAGTTTTCACGGAAAAAAACGTAAAGAAAGCCTAATTTAAGCCAGAAATGTCTTGATTCAGCGTCCATTATATTCCAAATAAAAACAATTTTATGAAATAAATTTATATGATATAAAATTTCAATCTACAATGAATACGTTTCATTAGTTTTCGTTTGTCAATATTATACAACAAAATTACAATAAATAAAATTAAAGCACTATTAATTCTGCGTCAATTCAGCGCGCGCGCTCCTCAGTCTCTCGCGAGTGCCCAAATAAACTATAATCCTATTCAGACTAGTAAGTATCAACATTGTTGCGCGGACTACAGATGTACTCCCAACGCAGACCAACGTAACTTGATCTATTGCAAACGAGCATTTACGATTCGTAATAGGGCTCTTAAATAATTTTTCAAATCGGACCAGTAGTTCCTGAGATTAGCGCGTTCAACCAAACAAACAAACAAACAAACAAACTCTTCTGCTTAATAATATTATATTACTAGCTTCTGCCAGCGGCTTCGCCCGCGTGATCCCTAGGGAACATGTTCCCGGGATTAAAAGTAGCTTGTGTGCTATTCCAGACTATAATCTATCTTTGTTCTAAATTTCATTAAGATCCGTTAAGCCGTTCTGGCGTGATTGAGTAACAAACAACCAAACTTTCACATTTTCATTTTTTTTTTAAATTTTTCTATTGATTGAAGCGTGATGAAAAGTATACTATAACCAGCTCAGAAGTATGAAAAATAATTATACCAAGTTTCGTTAAAATCCGTCGAGTAGTTTTTGTTTCTATAACGGTTATACAGACAGACAGACAGACAGACAGACAGACAGACAGACAAAAATTTTACTGATTGCATTTTTGGCATCAGTATCGATCCCTAATCACCCCCTGATAGTTATTTTGGAAATATATTTCATGTACAGAATTGACCTCTCTACAGATTTATTATAAGTATAGAAGAAGAAGATAGATATAATATTATATATATATCAAATTATATATATAGTATAGATAATAAACTGGTCATTCTATTTAGGCCTCCCGTGTAAACGGATGCAATTGGCATCAAGTTAGACTGGAAGATAGTCCGGACAAGGGTAGGCAGTCATTTAATATACTCACGTAAACTCTACAAGTATAAAACCATTGCCTGTATATACAACTAGTTAAGCAAACTAGCCGGAACAGAGGGCTTAGCACGAATATTTTTGACGTATAGTAACGTTACGTAAAATTTTACTACAGCTACAATACTCGTTTTGCACATAGTATTTATTTGTATTAGAAACTAAATTCATATTTTTGAATGATATAAATTGTGTATGTCCCGTAAAATTAAACCAAAATATTATTTGGTTGTAGTTTTTCACATTCAAAATTCACTTACGTTAACGTTACTATACGTCAAAATATTCGTGCTAGGCCCTCAGACCACAATATCGATGGCGTGACACTACAAGGATCCTAATCAAAGCAAGGTTAAGGTCGAATATTAATAATAATAACTTTATTAAGAATTTAACTAGGAAATCCCTAAATTTGGTCATACTGGTCAAAGATTTACAAGGAAGTCTGGAACCTTGGTATCTATGATAATTTGTTTTGTTAATATATTGTTGACAAAACAGTACATACATCCGTAATTAATTAACTAGTAAACAAGGCATAGAGCATAGAGTACAGAGTCGCCTCGGTTGGTTGCTGAAAAGGTGTGTGTTTGTTCGACACTTTGGCTAGATATTATATGTTACAAAAATTTTGTTGTATGTTTCTAGCTTCCAGTTGGGAGAACAATACCTACATGTTCCACCAACCCCTAATAAATTGAGATATCATGAGTGTAGCCGGTTTATGACATACGAAACTATAATGTGGTCGCTCCACAATTTACTTAAACAGAGAGCTTAAAGCTACCCAAAGTTAATAAACAGGGCTGTGAGCGATCAAGAGAACCAAGGTTTCCGATGTAGCCAGAAGAATCGCCAATCTTTGGTGACATTTTTGATTGCTCGCTGAACAGTTAGGCAATGGAGTTGAATAGTTCTGGAGACTACAGTCCGGAATACCCCCAAAAAGTAGACCGTGGATTGGTGAAGGCCACGGAAATCCGCTGAGTACGAGACGCATACGACTGTTCGATGTGACGACTCTTGTGGCCCTATGTTCAGCAGTGGACGCATTTAGCTGTGATGATGATGATAGGCAGACACGATCATTTGTAGCCGGTAGAAATATTCTTTGCTCTGTGCGATACATCACTGTCCAATATCTCAGCAACAGAGGTTATGACCCTTCAGTTTGGTCCGATAAAGTTATTTTTTTCGTATAATTGGGTCAGCTCAGAGCCCTTTGTACGCCACATGCGTAACTTTAATTACAAGTCGCCAACTTTAAGGAAGTTTTATGTACGAGTAGGAGACCAAATAAACGATTGCTGAGTTGTTGATTAATGGAACAGTATGTATAAGATAACGGGAAGAGATGCCCTGTAGGAATCTCTTTATGTTATTAAAAAATACTTGAAAAAAATGTGTTAATCCAACTGAAGAAATTTGCCCCTCTGCTCAGTGTTTGTGGACTACAAGAATTTTTTTGACTCGATTGAGACTTGGGCTGTACTGCAGTTTCTCTAACGGTGCCAAATCGACTATCGGTTCATCGAGGTACTAAGGTGAGACTTTAGGCTGACGCCTGGAAACCTATCTTCCTGCAGCGGGGTGTGAGGTAAGGAGACGTTATTTCTTCGAAACTGTTCACGGCCGCAATGGAGGATGTCTTTAAGGTTTTGGACAGGAAAAGTCAAGATATTACTGTCAATGGCGAGTACATCACTCACCTTCAATTTGCCTATGATAATAATATAGTCGTGTTATGTACATTTCAGTAGAGCTTCCGAAAGAGTGGGTTTTGAAATGAACATGGAAAAACTAAGGTCATGGTGAATGCCCACGAAGCACACATACCTATCAAGATCTATCAGAGGCTCTACACTTGAAGTTGTAGACGAGGAGGTGCGTCTACTTGGAGCAAACTGTCCGGTTAGGTAGGCAGATTTTACTCGGCGTTTTAAGATTAGAATATTTCCATATTTTTCATCTTATGACTACATAGTGAATTGGGTTTTTTAAATAGGTCAACCATCGAATCCAACTCGCTAGGAAGTTGCTTGGCATCATTTCATCTCACACCATAGTATCTCAAGAGCAAGACGAGAGTCTATAACCAGTGTGTGTTGTCAGTAATGATTCATGGAATCGAAACGTAGTCGCTCACAATAGACTTCATCACAAGGCTTAAAGTCACCCAAAGGGGAATGGAAATGGCAAAAGTTGGAGTTTCCTTGCGTGATGGAATCTGAGGCCTTTTTTTTTTTTTTTTTTAGGGATGGGAAATCATCCAATGACTCCTCCCGCTCTGGGTGTAGCGGGAGGGAGTGTCAGACTTCTACTAACTAAAACCCATCCATGTTCCTTCATTGCCCTTTGTGTTCCGGAGCCACGGTGTCTCTTGTGAATAATCCCGCGACTCCGGCAGGCGTCGGCCCTTTCGGGCCCCTCTGTGTTGCTGACTCTCTTTGAGGCGCGCGTGGAACACTAACGCGCCGTCGACACGGCCTGTCGTCACTAGACGGACGGACGGCGAGCCACCCATAGCTCGCCGTCCACAGGCCCGCGCCTACGGTGGCCGGAGGTCACCAGGTGGCCCCCGACGCCCGCGGCGTCCACCACGGCGGCCGGGACGAGAGGGTCTCCTCTCCCGCTCCGCCACCTCCTTCGCTAGCATGACTGCTTCGCAGAAGGAGGCAACGGCGTCCCATTCCGTCTCGCTCCGGACCATGGCTTGGACCAGGGCCGGACGCGAGAGGTCGCCGCCAATCGCCGTTTCGAAGACACGGCGGTCCGCCGCCCAAGCGGGGCACACCTGCACAGTGTGCTCTACCGTGTCCTCCGGTCGATCCTCGCAGTGGTGACACCCGGATGGAATCTGAGGCCTTAGTGTGAGTTTTTTCGACTCACGTTCGAACGCTTCCGAAGGGCCACCTGGTGGTCACTCGTAGAACCTAATTTCCCATACTAAATTCTAACGCGCTCGCAATCGAACGCGTTCGAACGTGAGTCGAAAAAACTCACACTAAGGCCTCTGGAATGGTGATATCCGAAAGAGAACCAAGGTTACCAACATAGCCCGAAGGTTCACCAAACTGAAGTGGCAGGGGCAGGGCACATTGTTCGTTGCTTAGATGGTCGATGGGGCCAAAAAGTTCAGGGGTGGCAACTGCATGCTGGAAAACGCAGCGTTCGAAGGCCTCCCACAAGGTGGACCGATAACCTGGTGAGGGTCGTGGGTAGCCCATGGATGCGAGACGCACAGGACCGGTTGCTGTAGCGATAATAGGAAATATGCATGATTTTTTTAATTCTTTTATTTTTATCATTTCATCTTTATAATGCAGGAAAAAGTAGAAATAGTCTTGGAAATGTCTTAATATTTAAAACAATATATTTAAAATGCTGAATAAAATTTTGCAGTTCAAACGCCGCCATTTTTCGCGGGCTTTGGATGACGTCACACTACACTTTGTTGTGACGTCCAGTGCGTCGCGTGTTTGTTTGTTTACCTTTTTGAACTGTTTGCGTTTCAGTTTTCAGCTCGATTTTCGTTTTAATTGCCATACAGACCATGGAAGAAGCTGAGAAACCTTGTTACAAGTATTGTAAGTGTGAAACACTATAAGAACTGCACAAAATTACACAAACTGCATAAACTACACGTGATAATCTATTTTAGGTAAATTGTCTGATTGCGCTTTAACAAAAACCACTTTCAGTCATCGTCCTGTAATTACAAATCTAGATTAACTAGAAATCACCGCAGAAACACATTTTCTAACGGTTAACAAAATTTTTCACTCGACACTGAAGACGGGAGCCGGTAAATAAGTCAATTCAATGTCAATCATGTCAAATTGTAAATTTCTTCGTGTTGTGTAACGTCTCACACGCGCGTCACCATTGGTCCCGACTCGCGACCAATGGTGATGCGTTTCGCAAGTTTAAATTTCTCGCGCTAATTTTGCACTTTTATATATATATTTTTTCGGTTTAAATTAGAAATAAATAAAAAAACACTTCTTTTAGATATAATGTGACGACAATAAAGAACTAGAAAAAAAATATTCCAGACAAATTTAATAATCATGCTGCTGTCATAAGCCTACCCCAATAGGGAATATTCCCTATTGGGGTAGGCTTATGACAGCAGTGGACGTCTTTCAGCTGATGTGATTAACTGAAGGAAACAGTTTTTCGACAGTTCTCTTACTTATTAGTACCTAATAGTCATCTCGAGTTCTTATTTATTTTATTTATTTATTGGCACACACACAAATTATTATGCATTTACAATTTATACAGTTAAGAATATAATAAAATATGAAGTGAAAAATCGGATGTGGCCATGGGCCCCAAACTAGGCACAGCCTGTATGTATATTGGTGGCCCAGGAAGTGTGAATAGGCATTTAGACTTTCACGTGAACAGCACAATGTTACCTACTTTTTAAACAAGTCAAACGCAATAGTAAAATAATTAAAATCAGAAAAATGAAGAATCTTGTTGTAACAACACTGGCAAAACACTCATATTTTTGTCCAATAAAGGATAACTGACATACCTAATAATAATAATAATATCCTTGGACATTTCACACAACGCCATATAGTCCCAAGCTAAGCAACCCAATGCTTGTGTTATGGTAACGAGATGGCTGATAAACTACTTATATACATTTTTTTTTAGTAAATACATACATATTATAGATAGAACAACACCCAGACTCGGTACAAATACTTGTAGGTCGTATAAATATTTGTTCCGTGCGGGAATCGAACCCGCGACATGCTGCGCAGCAGTCAATCGCTCAACCACTGCGCCAACCGTGTCGTCAAATCATTGAGTATCCTACCAAAAATAAAATGGCAAAGTCGTTTAAAAACCGCAAGTTGTTAAAAACACTAGGCGCTTATGATTGTTTCCCTGTGAGTTAATTAATTGTTGTAAAATGTGTGTGATAAACACATAAGTCAACTAACATACAAACAAATGTATGGGTAAACTAGCATTTTCCTACAAATCGACTTGCGTACCATCTATTTTAACAGACCACCAAAAAAGGAGGTCGTTCTCAATTTGGCTGTTTTTTTTTTATTTGTTACCTCATAACTCTGCCATTTATAAACCGATTTGAAAAATTCTTACCTATTTTATCTGTAAGGTCGATTGGTCCTATTTAAATTTCATCAAAATCGGTTGGGAAGATTGGATTTTAAATCGAAATAGCTGGAATTCGTTTACTTCGATAATGGTTTTTTATCATCCAAGTATGATTCAAAATTGCATATTTTGGTTTCCTGCGATTTTGCAGTGGTGTTGTTAGGTTTTTTTATGAATCGAAACCGGTTCGGTGATATAGGCGTAACATCGTTATAAAGAAAGTCAATTTCGTGTTTAAAATTAGTTAGGACTCGGATGTTGTGTTTTACTACAGCCTGCTAACAATACAATCAATCAAAATACAATGTAAAAAAAAACCAGGTACGCGCACGGCGCAACCAAATCATCACTATCGTCACTACATATTTATTATAAAACGAAGTCCTACGCCGCGTCAGTCACCACAGCACTGATTTTTATGCTGCTTTCACCAATGGATAGAGTGAAAATTTGTCATGCGGGTGAAGCCGTGGGCATCAGTTAGTCCTACTAATATTATAATCCTACTTTAATATTATAAATGCGAAAGTTTGTGAGTACCTATGTATGGATGTTTGTTACTCTTTCACGCAAATACTACTGAACCGATTACGATGAAATTTGGTTTGTAGGTAGCTGGTAAGTAGGCTACTTTCTATCCCAGAGTTCCCGAGGGATCGGGATTTACACAGGAATAATGAGAATTTATTCGTGGACGAAGTCGCGGGCGGCCTCTAGTTATGATTAAAAGTGACTGATGAAACATCGTGGAGGTGGCTAAACACCTCACTTTGCTATTTGACTTTTATAAGGGGTGATTCTTACATAACTATATTTAATTTCATATTTCTATATAAATATGATGATGTTATTTTTCTGTTAAAAATTAATTTATGATTGCTTTTCTTGTTAAGAGTGTGTATTCCGTCCACTAGCGCCGCCAATCGTTTTTATTAATTGTGGTAAATTTAAGACACTTATAAAAAAAACCGCTCTGTAGTGTACTGAAGAAATGTATCATTATTTTTTGACAGCTATTTTTAATACATAACTAATGGCTAAATAGCCAAAACGGCAATTATTGCTAAAAGTGGCCACTTTTAGCAAAAATGCAATTCGTGTATTATTACTAATCTAATCTTAAGAACAAATTTAACCTAAATCTTAGTTAAAATAATTTATTTTGTACCTATATTAAGCCGTTTACTGTGCATGTTGTAGGCTAACAAGCCTACAAGTGATTGTTACACTTGCAAATGTATATCTGTCCATCGCAATGTATTTTTTTATGTGTAAACAATTGTTGGTTAAGCTAATAAATAAATAAAATAAAAAGTAAGCAACCAAATTGTAATTGTATGATATCAACATGTCGCATATAATTTAAGAACACCTTTGCAGGGAGGCAAACTGTTTCTCCTTAATACAGGTGGCTCAGCAATCTAGCTAGGAAAACAGCAGCTCACCCACTAATTTGTAATTTATATGCACATACTCTTGTATACAAACTGTGTTTACTGCAAATATAATTTTTGCAATAAATGATTATTTGATTTGACTCAATCGGTTGCGCACCCAGTAAGGTCGCTACAAATGTAACATAGCAAAATGGGGTTTCACTGACTCGCTTGAAATGTCACTACATTTTCTTTTGTAAGTAATATAAATCCGTGAAGTCAAAATACACTCCCTTGCAAAAAAACGAGCACCTTACTGTCATTGGCTTTTCTATGGATAATATTAGTATTTTTAGTATGTCAAGCAAATTTCTTAGTATTCATGAGAATCTAGTTTTTCACTCTTAACTTAGAATCGGTGTTTTTATCAATGTAAACAGAAAGCCGTGTTAAATGGGCATTTTATGGGTTTAATGACATTAAGATTAAGAGTATCTTTGTGGTATTTTAATAAAAAAAGACATCAAAAATAAAAAATAACAACAAGTTTCACCTGCCTTTGCAGTGATTACGGCATTTAATCGTCTTGGCATGCTTCCCACCAGACTTTTGATGGGGCCCTGTAGAAGTGTTCTCACTCAGCCGAAGTCACACGTTTAAGCTGATGTTTTGTTGAGGTGTTTGGACAGATCTTATAGTCGCCTTTTCGGTCGGAAAGGTCGGGGCTCCGCGCTGGCCCATCCAAACGACGAATACCGGCCTCTTGCATATGAATATGCATCTACGTCGCCAGAACGGTGGGCCCGAGTATTATCGTCCATGTAAATACATCTTCACCAATTACAGTCAGTGCGGCTTGTCCATGTTGACAAAGGATTTATTTTATATACTTTAGCGCATTTAGTGAGCTTATTCTCAATTAATACTATCTCGGTACGATAGCTGGAAGATACGCCCGACAAAACAGCCTTCCATCTTAAGGGGTGATATCTTCACCCCTGGTCTTCGTAACACTCGCCGACGTTAGTCTTCACTGTGCAGACAAATTCGAGCCTCATCGAAGAAGAATACGCTTAGTTAAGTTACCTAGTGTCCAAGATTACTCAATCGAGCAATCCGGTGCTCACGAAGTAACTTGGGGCCCGCGCTGGTCGTCGACTGCGTATATCAGCCTTCTCTACACAGTCTATAGGCTAACTTGTGCTTCTCGTACCTGTTCTAGGTTTCTTTTAGGTCTATGTAGCTGAGTTTGCGGTTCTTTAGCGCCTGAGTCACTAAAAAGCGGTCGTCTCGTGGCTGTATGCAACGTTTTCTCCCCGAACCTTGCCTTCTCTGAACCGGAATCTGTCTCTTGGTATTGAGTCTGGGTCCTTTGGACGGTTGCACGACTCACGTTTAATCTCTGTGAGACGTAACATTGGCTACACCCCTCTTCCAGCAGCGCTATAATTTTATTAGCTCTTATTGCTTTTTCTGCCATTACAATAGACGCAAAGATATCCGTTTTAAGTCACAATAAGGCAGAATTATGCGACAAGCATAAAGTATTCTACTAAAAATAACGAGAAGTTAGTTTTTTTTAGTTGCCTGATAACCTTTTAACCACGAAAAGTAACAAATTGGAAAAGGGATTATTATCAAAGCTATGTAGCTCTTCATAATGTGCCAGTGCCATTTTATATCCGTTAAAATTGACTTCATCTGAAACCTCTTTAGAGTTAAATTATTACCAATAATATTGAAAAATCAAAACCACCCTTACTTGCATAGGCACCAATTTTGTAGGCATTTACCTGTATTTTGTACACCTCTGCTTTTTAACTTCACAAGACAGATCCCATCTGCTTGAATGAATCACCTTGAATCTGCCTAAATACTGTTCTGAGGGATTTGGCTGCCATTCCGTTAGTTGCACTCCAAACCTGGAAGTGTAAAAATGTTGAATAATAAACGAATATATCCAGTATTCTGGTAATACATTAATAAATGTTAATTAATACGACTTGAGTTTTCATTGATATGATTATAATCTAGCGCGCTCTGTACATTTTTTTTTTGTGTAAAAATTAGAACATTCGATAACAACTAACGGCCGAAACCAATATCCTATCTATCACATACTGGAGATAGAAAAACAAATGAAACAACAGAAAACCTATATAATTTTCATATTGTTTCATTTTTTTTGCTATCTCCAGTATGCCAAATCTGGTGATAGTTAGGTTATTGGGTTCGGCCGTAAACCTTTATAGGATATCTCGCGTGTGTGACTGTCTATTTATCCTACAGGGCCGATTTTCAAACATTTAGATCATATTATATTTGCATACAAACACGGTATTTAAAAATAAATTATAGTGCATACATGTTTTTGCATTATTAGCGTGCAAATTTTTCGTACATACAATTTAGTCAGTTCTTTTTTTTTTGTCAAAAAACTCTTTGAGACTATAAAGATATTAGTGGAAAGCCACTCATAACAGCTTATTTTTAGATTATCTGGTATTTGGTTTTTGATTGAAATTTGGTTCGCGTTTGTATTAGAAAATTTTAATATTTAAGTTTTCAAACTGTAGGTACCGTGTGTCATATTGAGAAGGTTTTAAAAATCAAAAATATGTTAAAAAATAATATTATTCGTTTGGAAACCTATTGCACTCGAGTTCGGCTCACACTTGTTTTTTTTTAGTAATTACAGTGTAATTTGACACTAATTAACGATTATTAACTGCACGAAAAAATTTTGACATATTATGGCACACCAGCTTCAACCACCAGCAGTCGACGAGATTTTGCGAATTACGTCATCAAATTCAGGAATTATATCAAATTTTGGCAATTTGCTATAAAAAATTTGTTTCCGTAGCTATATTATACTCGTTATTATTCTAAGATAATACTATAGTTCGTGAGAAATATCTTAAATTACAAGTTAAGGTCGTTCAAATCGCTTCAGTCTACTTAAAAATGTGTAATAAATATGAATTAATTCATTCTCAAAAAGGTAAGTCAACGTAGATTTTCTGAAAATATATAAAGTAAACAATCTTCTCGCTTGCTGAAAAGATGTAAAATTACAAAATCGAGACATACATTATTCTATTTGCGTTCTTAGTTATGTCCTTTTTCATACTTAACTAAAAATACGATGGAATCTTGACAAATAATAATAACGTAGAAATTTTGATGACAGCGATGTTTGAGGCTAAAAAAACATGAAAATTGTGAATTTGAGGACACTCAAACTCCATTTACAGGGATAGTGGTTTGCTCATCATTTGATTTTCTGACGAATGTATCATATTTCTAAGGATATATGTAGCGGTTATGAAGTTTTTCGATTTCTAAAATTGAAGTTTGCGCCAACTATGTTTGTTTTACACAAAAATCACCCACTCCCATATAAATAAGATTACAAATATAACAATTATGAATCTAAATATCATGAACAACAATAAAAACCTCAGATCTAAATGCGGTTTACAAACACAAGTAATTTCATTACCGCAACATAATGTAGCCAAATGGCAAAAACGGAGCCCTTATAATATTCATCATGTCTGTCTGTCTGTCTGTCTGTCTGTCTGTCTGTCTGTCTGTCTCTCTGTCTGTCTGTCCGTCCGTATGTCACATAGATGTATTCTGTGAACGGCATTAAGATTTTTACACAAAAATTGAAAAAGACAATAAATTTTGGGGGTCCCCATACTTAGAACTGAATCTCAAAAATTTTTTTTTCATCAAACCTATACGTGGGGGTATCTATGGATGAAAATGAAATTGAGGTTTCTAATATATTTTTTTTCTGAACTTGAACAGTTTGCGAGAGAGACACTTCCAAAGTGGTAAAATGTGTCTCCCCTCCCTGTAACTTTTATAATAAGAGAATGATATAACTAAAAAAAAAATATGATGTAAATGTGATGTATGTAATGCCATGTAAACTACCAGCGAAAATTGGTTTGAACGAGATCTAGTAAGTAGTTTTTTTTAATACGTCATAAATCGTAAATCGCAACTTTTGCTTATTATTAACCTACAGGTTTGTACGGAACCCTCGGTGCGCGAGTCTGACTCGCACTTGGCCGGTTTTTTTAATTGTTAGGGTGTGTCATATCGATTATGCTAATCGTTTTTTTTTTGCTTCAACACTCGTTTTACACATAAATGTGTGATTGTCATAAATCGATTTTTGGTAAAATACGACAAGCACTGAATTTTATACATTTTTATTTTAAAGCAATTTTTGAGAGTAAAAAAAAACAATTCAAGAAACTCATCGGACCCATGACCAATTTTGCGCGGAATTTTCTTTTATTCGAAATTTAAATTTACGTAAATACTTAGATATGCTCGTGTGTCCGATAAAAATAGACTAAAATTATTGCGAGTTTTATATTTGACTAGTTTTTAGTATTTTCATGGGCTTTGATTTCTTTTTTAGAAATCCTTTCTAAAATGAGTCACGCATGAAAACGTCATCTATTCTAATATTATAAAGAGGTAAAATTGTTTGTAAGTTTGTATGTAGGGGGTAATCTCAGGAACTACTGGTCCGATTTGAAAAATTCTTTCAGAGTTAGATAGCCCATTTATTGAGGAATGCTATAGGCTATATATCATCACGCTAAGACAAATAGGAGAGCAGCAATAATGGAAAATGTGGCGCAGACGAAGTTGCGCGGGTCCTCTAGTTAAAAATGTTTTTATTTCAGCTGTCTTATACACTTTCATATGCATTTAGAAAAAATGCTGTTATTTTGATATTCTTAATTTATGTATATACTAAAGTATGTTTGGAGGTATGTTTTTGTTTATTTAGAACGCCCTGGCTAACTAATATCACAAATGCATCGAAATATTAATTACTTGGTAAGTTTTCGGTGAAGCAAATTACAGATAAAAATATTTGAAAATTGAACATCTACAACTGCGTTAGTGTCTTCTAGTTTAGTACACTAAGATCGAAAATTTTGATTATTTGGGTTACTTAGGCCAAATTTTACATGAAATAAATTTCATCTATCTATCTATCTTCTATCTATATCTATCTATACTTATAATAAATCTGTAGAGAGGTCAATTCTGTACATGAAATATATTTCCAAAATAACTATCAGGGGGTGATTAGGGATCGATACTGATGCCAAAAATGCAATCAGTACAATTTTTGTCTGTCTGTCTGTCGGTCGGTCTGTCTGTCTGTCTGTCTGTCTGTATAACCGTTAAAGAAACAAAAACTACTCGACGGATTTTAATGAAACTTGGTACAATTATTATTCATACTCCTGAGCAGGTTATAGTATACTTTTCATCACGCTACAATCAATAGGAGCAGAGCAGTGAAGGGAAATGTTGGGAAAACGGGAGAAGTTACTCCATTTTTTAAGTTTCCGTCGCGTGTGCAACCTTAATGGTGAAAGCTACACAGAAATCATGTATGACGGAAATGTTCTCCTTAAAATTATATAAAAAATTTCCAACGACAGCATATGTCTATCTTTTATGATTGACGAACAATAACACGTGTAACTCCCGATAGCTTAGCAGTTTGAAGCTTTCTGATTGTATTTGTCTACTCTTACGTTTATAAAACTCCCAGTCGTCCCTAATTAACATTGATAAAAGTTAACATTATTAACTATTCCATAAAAAAAGAATCATAGAAATCGGTATAGAAACACCAAAGTTATACATGAAAAACGCTAATAATAAGCCACCGCGCGTGAATACTGAATCATGCTATAAGGATTAATTTTGTGGTCGCGAACGCACAGGCAGGCGGCTAGCTTGGCGCCAAGAGGCTAGCGAGTAGCTTCGGAAAACGGGCTTACGACAGTTTGCAATATCCTTTAATAATTATAATGTCGAGGGGAAGATGGTTATAATTTCGCTTTACACCAAACGAGTAATATTATAAATGTGAAAGTTTGGTTGTTTGTTACTCAATCACGCCAGAACGGCTTAACGGATCTTAATGGAATTTAGAACAAAGATAGATTATAGTCTGGAATAGCACATAAGCTACTTTTCATCCCGGGATTATGTTCCCTAGGGATCACGCGGGCGAAGCCGCTGGCAGAAGCTAGTTCTAAATAAATTTTAATACGTTACTACAGGTAAGTGTCGCTAATAACGAATATGAGAAATAAAACTCAAAAATACAACCCGATGCAATACTTATTTATCCATAGCATACTCATCAATGACGTTGTCCGCACTCTAAAATGACAACATGAAATGAAGCCAATTGGCCACATCACGCTTAGTTACGCACCAACCTGTCGCGCGACACTACGTTTGTTTTGATGTCTATTTGACTATTACTTATCCTGTGACGTAACTGAAGATGTATATTTATCTCCCTCTAGCAACAGGCATCCCGCCGTACGGTGACATATTTTCTTTCCCTTTCTTCATGCGTATTAGGTAGCTATCTAGTAGTTTCGCCATTTTTAAGCGCCACGATGTTGGTTTATGACGTGTCTATATATAATACGTCATTGATACTCATAGTTATTTTTTAAATTGATGCCAAAGTACTGCACCTACTTGACATCCCTACATTAATGTATACCCCGCATTCTGTATGGGTTTTATATAGAATACCGGGCATTCTATACATTTATGCTGAAAATAACAACACAAAACTCTCAATATTTTCTATTTTAATTAAATATTTTTAAATCACGAGCGCATTCTGAATTGAAATTTTGATTAAGGAACATAAACAAATCGGCGCGAATACCCACTAAGTAGGTCCGATGTTGTTGTTTTTTTTCAGTTTATTTTATTCCTAATGTCTATATAGCCAGTTTGATTTACATGAGAAAACATAAATAATAATCATACATCATGATTGCATAATATTGTATTTCATAACCTAAAAAGTATTTTTTCTATTTGTTTGGAATCGATTTACGATAATTATTGTTCATTTATATTAATCGATTAGATTGCAATTTTAAAAATCGACGATTATTATTTAAATCGATTTGGTACCTACACAAAAAAAAAACCGGCCAAGTGCAAGTCGAACTCGCGCACCGAGGGTTCCGTACAAACCTGTAGGTATATAAGTAAAAGTTCACCCATCACGACAATCGAGTAACTAAAAATTTAAGGTTTTCGTATTTTTTCCTTAATACGTGCTATAATAATATAATATAATAATAATAATATCCTTGGACATTTCACACAACGCCATATAGTCCCAAGCTAAGCAACTTAATGCTTGTGTTATGGTAACGAGATGGCTGATAAACTACTTATATACATTTTTTTTTTGTAAATACATACATATTATAGATAGAAAAACACCCAGACTCGGAACAAATACTTGTAGGTCGTACAAATATTTGTTCCGTGCGGGAATCGAACCCGCGACATGCTGCGCAGCAGTCAATCGCTAAAACACTGCGCCAACCGTGTCGTCATGCTATATCATGTCATGCTATATGTCATGCTATATAACATTGCTTCATGCCAAATTTCAAAATTCTGGGTCAACTGGAAGTACCCTATAGGTTTTGATTCCCTTGCGAGTTTGAAAATATGCGGCTTTAATTGCTGTTTCTTTTGATTGAGTTGACATAGTAGAAGTTTGATTTTGTTACAGATTAAAGGTATTACAGACCTGAGGATTTATTATGAATTTCAATTAAATACCTTTACGCGTTCATGAGGAGAGGTGTAGTAAGTTTAAAATTATTAAAATTATTTTTATAATACAATATAACTAAAAATTTACGGTTACGCAATTTTTACTTAATCTGTGCTATTCTAAGTTTACGGGAAGTTGTAGCTTTTGATTCCCTTGCGAATGTCGAAAATTTGCGGCATAATCGGCTGTATTTTTTGATTGCGTTAGCTTAGAAGTACAATTTTGTCACAGCTTCAGGGACAGTAGACCTGAGTATTTGATATAAACTCCAGCTTGATACCTCTACGCGTTCCTGAGAAAAAGGGTCTTGACAGACAGACGGACGGACGGACAATAAAGTGGGGTGTGGTAGTTCCGTTTTTCCTTTCGAAGTAACGGAACCCTAAAAAAGAACAACATTGATGGTGGACAGCAATTATCACATTTATACACTTGAATTTTATTTTGAAAATTAGTAAACCAGCGGGTTAAAAATGAAAGAATTATTGGCGCTATCGTATGACCTTTTTATCCAATTGTTATAATAATAAACTAATAATAATATACTAAAAAATAATAACAGTCATACATAAGGTTTTTAAGTAGCTGTATCAATAACAATGTTAATAATAAGGATGTCGTATGACATATCTTTTAGGTCCAAATGGTACTAATACCGAACCTACGGAGGTTCACCTGTCAAGCTCCAATTGGTACTACTACTGAACTATAGCTTTAAGTTAACAGAACATCACAGTACCTGTCCCAAGTCTTAGCTTCCAAATCCTTCGTTAAATGCGGTGTATACCAAACAATCGGTAACTTCGGCAAAAACCCTTTGTTAGCCAGCTTCAACCTTTCCAAAGCCTTATCAAGAAACCCATCTCTCGCCTCCATTAAATTAAAACAATTGGCCAAAGAAAACATGCTATCACTCAAATGAAAAACATCGTCGACTCTCGTCATCTCCAAGATCTCAGAATATATAATCTGTAGGATATCAAAAACTGTGTCGTGGATGTCTAGTGTTAGACAAAGAATGTTGTTGCAAGTAAAATTCTTGTTCTTGGTCGGGCAGGTTGCCTCTGGTATCCAAGACCATGCTCTGCCAACGGGTCCTGGTGCTGCTATTTCTAAAAGAATTCTTATACCACGGATCCCAGCCCTTCTTACAACTGCTTTCACATCCTCTTTTGTGTAAACAAGACCTCTACCATAAGATCCATATTCAAATAGCTGAGGAACAACTGGTAGATATAAAGGAAAGCTGGTGACGTCAGATATTCTCCAGTGAAATGTATTGAGCTTGACTGTTGCCATAGCGTCAATAGTTCTCATGATATCTGGAACCGGGATGTAATTTCTTCCTGTGTCTATCATTAAACCTCTATACTTATAGCTGGGAGCGTCCTTGATGATCATGTTTGATAAAGTAATGAGGTGTCCCGTACTCTGGTCGAGTAAGATCAATTGGCTTAGAGTTTCAAGCGCATGTCTTATCCCGCAGAATGACGCTGAAAACAGTTTGATCACAACTTGGTTCGTTATAGTTTCGACCTTTACCGTGTATGATTCATCTGTTTCTAGTCTGATTCGGGGGTCAGGGTCATTCTCTACATCCATTTGGATGTACATTTTTTTGACCATCGCATCTTTTGATATATTCATTCTTCTAGCATCTAAAGTGTACCTTTCTAGCTTCGCCAAGTCTCCGAGAAAGAGTTTGAATGCTTCTGCCAAATACAAATGTACCGCTTCTGAAGGAACTGATTGAAATTTGTATTCAAGCTTATTTGTTGCAAGGACTACTATATTTTTACTGTAGTATGTGTATCCTATAGGATGTGGCCAGAGTTGTGGTCCCATGCAGAGCAAAACGCATCTACTAAGCGATGAATAAATATATTCTGAGGTTGGCTGGTACACCTTTTCACAGAAGCCTTGCTTGCATGTGTAGGAATTCAACTGGAATATTCTGTGAAAGCTACAAAAGGTATTATGAGAAGTGTTAGTTAATTATTCAAGGAATATTTTTGCTTAAGTGTGGCTAAATAATAAAAGCCACACGGGTCGATCTTGATACTAGGAGATATAATACTCCACTTAAACTTTATATTAAAATTGGAGAGTCAAAGACGGTACCCGGTTGTAGCGTTCCTATTACATCAGTTGGTATTTCAATCACAACGCGACTGCAAACCGTGAGCTTCTACGTTCAATTCCTAGATTAGCAGTTTGAAGATCAACTCTTGCGGCGGTTATAATTTTGCTACGAGCTCGTCATCTCCTGGTATATTCTATTTAACTACGAACTCCTCATCTGCGGGTATATTCTATTTGGTATTATATATTTTCATATTACCTGGCTTCTTGACTGGCACTCAGTCTCTCTACCGTCTTATGCTCAACAGGTAATTGAGTCACAGGAACACTTTTTGACTTTAGTGTGTATACCAGTAATGTTATCATTAAAAGCAATAGAACCACAGTCATTAACAATAGTAAAAATGTTTTGTTATACGCTAATCTCTTAAACCTGAAATAAGATAAAAAGTGGGAAGTCAAAAATTTTTGATTGTTTTTTCCAACTCGTAGTAAATCCCCGTATATCTCCAGCACACGGGACTGGCTATCACACATGGAACCTTATATATAAAAATGAATTGCTGTTCGTTAGTCTCGCTAAAACTCGAGAACGGCTGGACCGAGTTGAATAATTCTTAGTTCGTTTAGGTCGCCAAAATACAGGGAAGGTTAAAAAGCAAAAAAAAAAATGGGTAGGTAGGGTTGCCAGTTGACGGGAGCGAAGCCGCGGGGGACAACTAGTTTGGAATATTTTATTTCATTATTCTATCAAAACCAAAACCCATAACGACCACTAAGTCATAACAATAAGATGTAATCCCTTATGAACAGTCTCCTAGCAAACATCGAGGCGTCATGGTCCCTCACGACAGAAAAAATTGTTATCGAACCAACATTGTCTAAAAATAAAAGTCACAGATGATAATAATATAAGGCATTCTTTGCTACATATTTTAAAGTTAACATTTAGTTAGGGTTGGCGCACTTATGACGGAGCGCAGCGTAGAGCGTTTTTCACCGTCAAACTATTATCGACATAGTCCTCAATAAAACAAAATCTTAAATCATTATAATTAGAACAACATACGACAACCAACAACCAGCGGGAGTGAAGTTCGTTCGTTGAGAGAGGTCATGGTAGAGCAGAAAAATTTGACCTTGAGCCTTGTCTCCCAGTGGGGTAACGACAATCTGGTCACTTTTAACGCCACCAAAACTCAGATGTGTCTTTTTACCGCTAAAAGGAGTCGTTTCGACCAAACTCCTACTTTTCGGGCTAAATCTAATACTGTGACTGATCGGCTCGAGCTTCTAGGCATGGAGTTGACATCCAGTCTGAACTTCGGCACCGCAATTGAATACAAAGCCAAAACTGCAGCCAAAATGCTGGGCATCCTGAATAGAGTGAAGCGATACTTCAGGCCTGGACAGCTTATAACCCTCACAGCAGCAACAGCTTTATAAAGCACAAGTCCGATCTTGCATGGACTAATGCAGCCACCTTTGGGATGGCTTAGCTAAGTACCAGCTTGCCGCGCTTGACTTGGTGGAACGCAGAGCTAAGAGGCTCATCGGCGACGACAAACTGGTGGATGCCAAGCTTCACAGCTTGGCTCATTGCCGCAAGGTTGCCTGCTTGTCGGTATTCTACAGATTGTACTTCGGTGAGTGTGCCCAACAACTCCACGACCTCATTCCACCGGCCCCTTTCTACCATCGGACGTCCAGACGCACTGCAATTTACCATCCCTACCTTGTTGCTATTCCACGAATTCGCACTAAGCGATTACAAACGTCTTTTATAATGCGGATAGCAAAGGAGTGGAATTCTCTGCCTGCGTCTGTGTTTCCCAATGCTTACAACCCATTTCTCTTCAAAGTTAGAGTAAACAGGCTCTTTCTGGGTAAGCTCGCTCTATCGTAGACTTTGTCTCTTTCATTTCTGACCAAGACTAAGGTCAAGAGCAAACCCATCTCAAATAAAAAAAAAATACATATATGTATACTCGCCGTCTCTAACGTTTATTAGAACAGAATCGTTCTACTCAAGAGGCAGCTACGATTATCCTTATCCAGGTATTATAGGCCAAACAAAATCAAGCGTTCTAGCTCGTTAGACTTTTGATAACGAGAAACCGAAAGAAAACGTATATTCTTTACTACTTACGAGAACGGGTTATTCCTTTCTTTCTTCGATTTTGCAGCCTGTCCAGCCATTTGGGCATAATTACACACTTCAGAAAAAGAATCTATTGCCGTGCCTTCATTGACATCGCAGTTGTACATGGAATTCCCAGGGTCTGCACAACATGGTCCATTGGGACTGCATCTGCTGCAGGCACAGTTTGACAAGCATCGATGTTCTGTTACAGAGAGAAAAAACCGTTCTTCTTGCACTGGGCGTCATGTATTGTTTTGTGCAGTTGTTATGCAACGCACTGAAGCATTGCGATGACGCTAAAGAGTTTTTCATACAAATCAGAACGACATGTCACAAAGTACGTTAAAATGACATAAACATATCGACGACACGCGCTCCTAACGGACAAGGGGCCAGAGAGACGAAGCAGGCAAGAGCGGGTAGATGATGCTGCGTTGCCACTTAGCATCATAAAACTTTCTTGACGTTTGACCTTCAAAGACTGACACACCCTGCTACGTCGGAGAGCGTCGTCGAGGAGCGGTACAATGCGATTTAAATGAGAATAGGGACGTCAATGACCTCTATCTCGGCATCAAAATAATATATCTCCACCAGCTCAGTTTCTCGACAGTATTTTAGTAAGGGAAGACATTGAAAATGAAGAAAATCAATAAATGAACCGTTTTAAAAAATAGTTTTTTTCCATAAAAAATCCTTAACATTTGCGTTCAGTTATAGCGTATTAATCAGTTTTCAAATTGTATAATTTTCGAAAGGCTTTTTGTCTACTCCCGATCTCGATTTCATGACACAAAAAGGAATTCTCCTAGGTAATTAAACAATGTTCTCGATCAGCAGCTACTATTATTATTTCTCCTGCTAGGCCACCCCTGTGGACTATACTGAAACATGCACTTCTTGATAACCGGGGTCGTAGTAAAATATTGCATCTTGCACAACATCCGAAGCAGCCATAATCATATAGTGTGCTTTCAGTTTTAGAAGGATTATGGTACTTTTATATACCATGACATGGTACTTTTGTATGGACCGAAAATATCCAATTTAATCTAATTTCTTACTGTTGATAAAACAATAATCTACAATATATAATTAACGTTTTTTCACATCCGTCGTATTCAAATCAAACATTGACTGATAGTAATGAAACAATGACAGTACTATGTGTCAATTTTGACAAGTTATTTTTTTTGGGGTTGTTCATGTTATTTATCCTAGATATTTAGAAAGGTTAATTCGTTTTAGGAGAAAATTCTCACTAAAATAAAAGCTGTTTTTCTCAATATAGGAGGTGATTAAAAATGTATGATATAGTCTAATTACTAGTTTTTGGGATGTCTATTCAAATATATTTAATTTGTCCTGGTTGGAATTAGTGAATAATAAAAAACCATTTTCGGACCTGTCCTTAAAATAAAAACGTTAAATATATTAGGTAATAAACTAGCTAAATATAATATTTAATTATTTAAAGTCATTCTTAATTATTCTAAACCATACCAAAAAACTTTTTTCACTCAATAAATATTAAAAAATAATAATCTTGCTGCTATGAAGTCACAAAAAAAAAATATTATTATTATTTTGAATCTGACTTAGCTTTAACTCGGGGCCATTATGTTTGAAATATTTTTGTTAATTAACCTCGTGTTGGAGCTTGCGGCTACATAATTACAGCAGCACAGGTCGATCTACAAGGTTAAGCAACGCTTGCCGAGGTTGGTTTGTGGTTGGGTGACCATCTTAACATACAGAGTTTCCGTCGTGCCTTGGAAAGCACGTTAAGCTGTTCGTCCCGGCTGTCATTTGGAGATCTTTGGCAGTCGTTACGGATAGTCAGAAGCCAGAAAATCTGACACTAGTAGAGTACCGTGTTACCCAGTTAATGTAACTTGTTTGAGGAGGGCTGGTAAGCAGCCGCTCCACGTAAAATACTGGTATTCAGCTGAATCCGACTTTACTGGATCCGGTTTTACTGGATGCCGACCCCAATATAGTTGGCAAAAGGCTAGGCAGATGATGAATTAACCTCGTGTTAGCTACTAATTCTAAGTGAAGAGATAACTCTGGTTCGTACAAGTAGACCAAAGTGTCTGATGAAATAAATACTTCTGGGTGGAGCTGACTGGCTTACTTAGCCAAGACACTCAAGCACTACGGACGCAACGAGAGTCTGAGTGCGGAAAACGACGTCCCTACTCTAATCTAGGTACACCTTTGTACTCTAAAAGTTTGATGTTAATTTTAACGTCTCCCTAATATTTAAACAAAAAAAATAAACTCACCAAGTTCAGCAGACTCAACAATCGGCATGCTACCAGCAAAATGTGCAACATTCAGTTTACCCTTCGACGTTGCCATATATGGTGATTTGTCCATATCAGACTTTGAACCATAATTCATCACATAATCTACATCTGAATATGATGCGTCTGTAGTGACTACTGAGGGTAAAATTGTGACTGACGATTTGAACTGTATGGAATTAAATTGTTGGTCTGTTGATGATTTGCCAGCAGTCATTATGGAGATCACGGGAGGCGTCTTGGGATCTTTATGGGGTTTGTACTTAGCCGCTTTGGAATTAACATCCTTCTTCTTCCGGCTTCCTGTTGGTGTTCTGTTTATACCCTTGGACGTACTAGGAGATCTGTCAGGCGATGATGCTTTAGGTTTGTATGTAGCTTTAGAATCAGCATCCAGTGCTTGCTCTAGACTTACTGATCGCGATTTTTCTACAGTTTTAGAGCTATCGGACGGTCTTTCGACCGATGAGCATGATTCAAAATATTCGTACTTAGAATTCGCTTTGGATTTAGGATTCATTCTCAGCCTCAGGCTCCCTGTTGGTGATTTATTTAAACTTTTCGTTTCATAGTAAAGTTTTTCGACTGATGAGCATGATTCAAAAGATTCGTGCTTAGGCTTAGTAAATTGTGCAGCCGACTTTGGCGTTGTGTTACCTGTTAAAGATTTTTCTAAAGCTTTCGGGTTATGTGAAAGTCTGTCAGATGATAAGTCTGGTGCATACGATTCGTACTCAACTGATTTGAACGTTGTATTAATTTTTTGCTTCATGCTCTCTGCTGGTGATTTACTGAAAGATTTGGAATTATAGGAAGGCCTTTCAGGTGAAGAGCAAGGCAGATATGATTCGTACTCAACTGATTTGAATGTTGTGGTAATTTTTAAACTGCCTGTTGGCGATTTGCCAACGGTCATGACGGAATTCAAGGGAGGTATTCCGGGCAATGTTTCTGCGTCAAAAGATTCAAACTCAATCGACTGGAACATGGTATTACTTTTTTCTGTTAGCGCTGCGCTGGTAGCTATAGAGTTGAATGATGACATAGGCATGTCGGATGTCGAGCATGACTCTCTTGGTTTTATCTTTAAAGCTTTTAATTTCGGATTCATGCCTTCTGATGGCGGTATATCGTTGGCAATGGAATTTAATGATGATAAAGGCATTTCAGGTGTTTGAGCACAGGATTCGGATGGATTAGTTGTAATTTTTTGACGATTTTGACTCTTAGGGGATTTTTTGTAGATATTAAGATCTTGTGTAACTGAGTCACATGCATCTGGAATGTTAAAAGCTATGTAGTATATTGAACACTGGAACATGTTTAAAAAGATGATTCGGCCGGGAAATCATTCTGCTTTTAGTATTCGAGATTAACCACGACAAGTTTTTGGTAAATACGTACAATGAAAGTGGATGGTTGATTTATATATTGTGAAGCTTAGTGAAAAGATCAACAGTTAAAAATCTAACCTTTAATAGCTAATTCAATGTTATTACAAGTTACTTCCATCTCGGATAGTTTCTCGCAGAACTTCAGTATCATTTCCTGTTCTGGTTTGGTTAAGTTGATGCAAATATCACCATCGACCTTCCCATTAATAGAACTAACACAACAGTGGTACAATATTATCGAGGTCATTAAAAACATTTTCTTTTGCACTTCCTTTACATCATAGTATCTGCAATTTTTTTTTTTTTTTGAAAACTCGAAATGTTCTGAATCCCACTCCTGGGCAAATGCTGTCCTCTTTTTGGGCTCCTTTACATCACCGTCATTTCAGCCGCGAGACGTCCACTGCCGGATATAAGCTTCTCCCGAGCTTAGCGATGAAAAGACCAAAAAAGCTATGTATTTATTTAGGCTTTGCTGTCCCGTTGCTGGATAAATGTAGAATAATGGACAGTAAGAGAGAGTCTTAGATAAAGATGGACAGATGTGTAATAATTGGTATGAAAAAGAGTCAGTGATTGCTTGACAGTTGACAGAATAGCATGGAGAAAAAAAAAACCTATTACACCTACCCGATGTATCAAGGGATAAGGTCAGGAAGATGATGTTTCACTGCTGGGCAAAGGCTTCCCCCAAGTCCATCCAGATGTGATAATCTATTACTTACTTACCTCAGTCTCAGAATGGGGTACTTATACCGGATAAATGACTCAATATCAGAACACACAACAGGACTTTCGATCTCCTCCACACATAAGTCTTGCCTGTATTTATTTAGAACTTCCGCCATACTCCATGGATTGAGTTCTTTTGTAGGAGCTTTAGGGTGTACGCATTTGTTGAGCTGCAGAATAATAGGATGTTATTCGTCTCAAGACGCGGGGTACTTTTTACAGGTATGGGTAAAGAAGAATTTTGAGCAACAAACAGTCATGCGGGTTTATAGCATCCACAAACTTGCAGTGTGCTCTTGCGGTTAATAACAGTCCATTCCCTCTCACAGAGAGGAGGTCTGTATTCCAGCAATTGGAGCATTGAAGGCTGATTGTCCTTATCCTAGCTGATATTATACTATAAAAGTGAGTCAGTTTGTTATGCTTTCATTCACGGCCGATTTTGATGAACTTTGGTAAAATAAGACTGTGTAGAGATTTATAGGTTAGGTATATTTTTGCGAAAATATTACTTAATAATAATATCCAACGCCATATAGTCCCAAGCTAAGCAACCTAATGCTTGTGTAATGGTAACGATATGGCTGATAAACTATTTTTTTTTTTTTGTAATTACGTAGGTACATATTATAGATCATAGAAAAACACCCAGACTCAGAACAAATACATGTAGGTCGTACAAATATTTGTTCCGTGCGGGAATCGAACCCGCGACATACTGCGCAGCAGTCAATCGCTCAACCACTGCGCCAACCGTGTCGTCAAATACTTAAACACGAACTACGTTCAAAAGCTGGTTTTAGTTGTATACTTGTAAAGGCCAGTCAAGAGGACTTTTGAATGTTTTGCTTGAAAATTAAATTGCAACAAAACCTTGAAAAAAAAAACCGAATAAGTACAAGTCGGACTTGCTAACCGAGGGTTCCGTACAAATTAGTATGTGGTTACATATAACTTAAAATGAAGAAAAATAACATTTTTTTTTATTTATTTTAGTTTTTTGGTTTTTCTCTATACTTGTAGTATAAGACGATATTACTTGCCGAATTCATAGTTTTAGATCAACGGAAAATACCCGGTTAATTTTGATTCCTTTGAGAGTGTTCAAATATGAGACTAAATACATTTGTTCAGGTTATTCGCGTTTCGCTGAACGATTTGGTCACACTTATACAGCTCTGTTTCTATCAGCTGCGTACAGCGTCGTAAGAATGAGAAAAGCCGTCATATAAGCTTATATTATATGAGGGAATTTGGGGTATATCCATTTTATCCATTGATGTATCCAACTTTATTTGTCTTGGGTATGGTCGGATATAATGAACTGAGGGTCAGCTAGTCTATTCTGTAAATAACCACTTCGATATCGACTTCACCTGAGTGACTCAGCTTACAAAGTGAACTTTATTTCACACATCATAAGGTCTTATATTTATACGAATTTGAAACTCACCTCGGATTCCGCTGTCGAGACACGAAAATCTTGTTACAGAATAGCACTGCTGGAGGCAACTCACACTAGTGACTTATATCTTTAAGATAATTAGGCTGCGTTTCCACCAGAGATGTGCGTGGATGCGTAGCGAGGGATGTGTTTGTTAAGGACCAATATAATCGCGTCATTTACCTAGCCTCGCTCAGCGCAAGCAATTCTATTGGTTCTTAACATACACATCGCTCGCTACGCATCTTCGCACATCTCTGGTGGAAACGCAGCCTTAGAGGGAAGATACACAATGCGGATATATTGCGAAAGGTGGAACTAGTTGTGCTAGACGGGTATGTGGGGCGTCGTCGCCAAACACGGTTGCTGGCAGAACCACGCGCGCGTACTAACTTGCTGCGCGAGGCGCCACTAACGAGCGCGCTCCGCACTCTCAACCTCATTGCTGAGGACATAGACATATGCTGTAGCACTTTGGGTGAACAGCTACTTATAGAATTTTTTATGGTCAAAACAGGGGAACTATTTAAGTTTTAAGTGTGCTACAATATCGCATTGGGTTTAGCCTGTAAGGATATTTGTATGTATAAATAAATAACGTGCTACCTCCGCTGAAACGCTTCTATCTACTGTGTAAGGCGCTGAATATGCTGCGAAAACGGTAAAATGTCCGTGTCTACCGCAGGATCACCGACGCCAATCGCTTCTATATTTGGTAAATAATTAAAAAAGCGGGCATAGTACAGCTATTGAAGTATACAGATAATTAATACCTTAATGTGATTCATTTTGTGAAAAAAAAAAAAAACAGAACTGAAACATTTGTATTTACTGAGATATCAACGATGATAACTTTCGCGCGCTCTTTGAATTGAATGTTGATTCCAAGCTTGAAGTGCTTTTCGCATTCCTTAAACATATATAGGAAATTAGTATCCTGCAAGATAAAATTAGTAGCCAAAATCCAAAATGAGTACTCTAGCAGTTTACGAGATATGGCATATGGCGAGATATGGCGTATGGCGAGATATAGCGTATGGCGAGATATGGCAGTTATCACGTATTAGTCGAAATTGGTCGCTAAATATCAGAATCAGTCGGACACTGGTTCAAAAGTTATAAAGTTGGTGATAAACGTGCCAGTAAGTACGCGTACTTATGCGAATTATATGCCCGTTGAGGGCAATTTTTTTTTTTTTTTTTATTTTTTTATTTGAGTGTTTTGCAACATGTGATTCAACTATTAGTGACTTAAACAATTGTTATTTATAAATGTTATTCTATCCAGAGTACTTGTGTAATCACAGATATATTGTTAGATTTATCCCTGCACGGTTAGGCGCGCACGCCCTTGGTGTCTGGAGGCTTATTAAGTTTAGTTTAAATTGATTTTTATGCTTGAGTTGTCTGATTACGATGCCATGGAGGAGTGTGCTAGCTTACAAGTGTCGAATTAGTTTAGTTTTTAGGTTGTATGTGTTACCCATGTTTAATTATTTATGTTTGCAATAAAACTGCATAATTTGTATAAATGCAAGTTCTTCTAACGCAACAGACAGATGTGTTGCTGGGAAGTTTGTTGGCCACTTCTTCTTCCCAGCTAAAACACTAGGAAGTGGTGACGGGCGGGCGTTTTTAGGGGACTGTCTTCTTGTAAACGTTGACGTTCAAAAAGTGGTACTTAGCCTAATTTGAATACATGACTTTTGACTTTTGACTCTTATGGCTCGACGAGAAAGTTCCTTGGCGATCTGACAGGTTTGAAATTGTGTTCGTACTTTGTTTTGTGCCACGTCGAATATTGCAAACATTACTGGTTTTCGAAGCTAATCACATTCATAATTAATAGAATTCTTGATTGTATTAGAAACACGATTGTAACTGGTTCTGGAGTCGACCAAACCTTATGTACCGAAATTATGGCGCTTAAGTCAACTGCTATTCAATGTGCTTCTCTCATACAAGTATCCTATCTGGCTATATTAAAATATTATTCCTGAATAATAAAAAGTTTCCTTCATTGACAACATCGCTGTCCTCCTGGTACTAGAGTAATGAACAAGCTTTCACGTGTATCACCTACTCCAGGGTTTATTAGGTAGCCGATCTGGGGTGCTCCTACCCCATATTGGCCCATTTGAATCTCAAATTCTAGGGCACCTAATGAAGATTTGTTTTCTCCCAAATTAAGTCGCTAATTAGCCGCAATTTTTCAGTCACAGAACAAGTCGGGTTTTAGTTCAGAAGATATAATGAGATCAATTTTTAAGGTACGGGCCAAGAGCAAGATTGAAGAGATTACAAAAAAAATTGTCAACAAAAAAAAATAATGACCGACTAATTTTGGTATTTGGCGACTAATTTCGACTAATTAGCGACCATTTTTTATGTTGTCAAAATTAAAATCCCTGATGGTGACCATGCCAGTGTTAGTCACATAAGGAGTCGAGAACCATCCGCGTACAGCGCTGTTCCACCGCGAAGCTGAATGCGGTGGAACAGAGCTGTACGCGGCTGAACAGCGCTGTACGCGGCTATAGCATTCGCATGATAATAACACATTTGTCCTAATTTTACACTTGTTTTCCGCGAAAGCTGAATAGACGCGGAAATCTGAAAGGACACGTACGCGTCTCCATACAAAATCGTTGTTTTCTATGGGCAAAGGCTGAAAGGAAATGTGTTTACTCCCATAACGTTTCTTGCGGCATTTAAAACGGTCGTATCTTTTTTTACGTTAACTTAGAAGTTTAATTTTTTCATTGCTTCAAGGGACTGTATACCTGAGTAAACTGATTTGATTGGAACTCGATACATCCACGCGTTCCCGAGATAAAGAGTCTTGACAGACGAACGAACAAAAAAGTGATCCTATAAGGTTTCCGCTTTTCTTGCTCTTGACTCTAGTCTAGGTCAAAGATGACGGAGAAAGTCTACGATGAAGCGAGCTTACCCTGAAGTAGTCTTTTCACTCTAACTTTGAAAAGATTATTCCCTTCAGACATAATCTATATTAATAATATTATAAAGCAGGAGAGTTTGTTTGTTTGTTTGGTTGAACGCGCTAATCTCAGGAAATACTGGTCCGATTTTAAAAATTCTTTCAGTGTTAGATAGCCCATTTATCGAGAAAGGTTATAGGCTATTTATCATCACGCTAAGACAAATAGGAGCGGAGCAATAATGTAAAATGTGACGCAGACGAAGTTGCGCGGGTCAGCTAGTCCGATATATAATTACTATGAAAACGCAATTTGAGATTGTCGGGACGCGCCTGTCCACGAGAGCGCCCAAAGTTTTACGACAGCAGGATTTCTACTCATGCAGTCTATGTAAGAAGAGAAGAAGAGGAAAAAGCCTACCCAATTCAACAATAGATTTGTCCATCTCTTCTCAATATTTTCCTTATTGCAGTCTAAGTAGAAACGGCAGTCATTCTCATCAGTTAACATAATTTAAAATTAAAGTATAAATACACACAGCAATAAAGAATACGTGTAAATAAAAATAATTCCAAAAAATGACACTGTCAAATGATGACAACCAAAACATGACAGTCAAGCCTAGCCTAAAGCCAAAGTGATTTTGGTGCAGAAGAAAGAGAATGGTAATGATATCTATATAGATTGAGAGCCAGCCGTTCAAAGCTCAACTTATTGAGGCAATAAGCAATTTGTAGAAGAACTAGACCATTAGAAGTCCAGTTACGGCAAATTTGTTCGAAAGAGTCACCGCGGCCCTGGAACGCAAAGGGAGGCAAAAGGAGGAACACGGATAGGTTTTAGTCACTAAGAATGTGAAACTCCCTTTTGCTTTGCCCAAAGCAGGTGGGGTCATTTGATGATTTCCCATCCATAAAAAAATACAAAAAAAGACCATCACAGGTCCTAAAATAAGCTGTTATGCGCATTGGAACTTTTTGCAATGTTTTCAGTAACAATCTATTGCCCTAAAAAGATCTCATACCAATTTACTTAATTAATCATAATTCATTTATTGGCACACACAAGTATTAATGTGTAATAACACATTACATATAAATAGTTCACAAAATTAAGAATAAACTAAAGTATACAGCGATTGCAACGGAAGTGGCAATGGCCCCAAACTAGGCAAAGCCTGTATCTTGGTGGTCCAGGATTACTGGAAAGCCAGTTCGAATTTTACGTGTGTCAGCACAACATTACCTACTTTTACCCCCCCCCCCCCCCCTTTCGTTTTTTTGTCATATTAGACCTGGTTAACACCACGTGGTCGCTCACAATGGGCCTCATCAGAAGGCTTAAAGTTACTCAAAGGGCAAGGGCAATGCTTGGAGTTTCCTGCCGTGATCGAATCAGGAATGTTGATGTCCGCAAGGGAACCAAGGTTACTCTCCCTAGGCCGAAGGACGTAACGTTTTTCCTTTACTTGCTATGAAGTGTACAATAAAATTATATAATACTAGCTGACCCGTGCAACGTCGTCTGCGTTACATTTTTCATTACTGCTCCGCTCTTCTTGGCCTTAGCGTGATGATATATAACCTATAGCCTTCCTCGATAAATGGGCTATCTAACACTGAAAGATTTTTTCAAATCGGACCAGTAGTTCCTGAGATTAGCGCGTTCAACCAAACAAACAAACATACAAACAAACAAACTCTTCTGCTTTATAATATTAAAAGTATAGAAAAGGATTAAACGGTTGACAAGATCGCACGCTTGCTTGGCGTTTCAATTCCAATCTGCCTTAGAGACTGGGTCGCTACCCCAGTTCTTAACTACAGGAGTAACCCACCTGCTCCATAAATCAGATAGTATTGCGGAGCCTAAAAATTATAGACCGATCAAGTGTTTACCGACGGTCTATAAAGTTCTTACATCCATTTTGAGGGCAAAGATTAACAGTCATATTAACAACAATAACATCATATCTGCCTCTAAAAATGGATGTAGGAATGGCTTCTTTTAGTCGCTTTAATATTGAAGCGTAGTATTCTCTGGTTATGGAAACACCTTTATCTTTATAATCGATCAATAATACTCATTCTGAGTCCCAAAAGACCGTTGCCATGAGTTTCCCAGCTGACTGTGACACCTTAAACTTCTTGGGGGGTGCTGTGCCCTATTTATGCCACTGCATAGAGTCTTGTTTCGACTCAAGTTCATAATGATGAACCCAAGTTTCGTCTCCAGTAACAATTCGACTCAATACACCATCTTTGTCTTCATTGCAGAGGTCCAAAAATGCACGTGAACACTCTACGCGTTGTTGTTTTTGCGGCGGCGATAGCATTCTCGGTACCCATCTTGCGCTGCTCTTAGTCATGCCAAGATGATCGTGCGGGATTTTAAAAATGGTTGTATCGGATACTCCAACCATTTCTGCGAGTTGTTTCTTCTTTAGTCGAGCATCATCGAGTACAAGTTTTTTTCTTCTAGGGATTCCCTTCGTTTTTTAAACAAACTGTGCCACTTGTACACCATGGTTATTCCTGGACAAGAGTCACCGTAAACCGACGACATCTCATCCAAAAAAAAAAAAATCTATTTAAAAAAAATTGTATATAAATAATTTTTTTATAGTTTTATAATTTTGTCGCAACTGATTTTCCTTGCTTGGTAAGGAACTTTATAACCATAGGATTTTTTCCATATTTCACTTTTCACTCCTGATTATGTTGCTTGGTTGACGATAGCTCAAAGACTAATAACAATGAAATCTCGTATTTATACTAATTACGAGTCACTGAACACGTTACGATCCTAATGAGCCTAATCACCCCCCTCCAACCCTCTCATTCCGCGAACTTAAAAGCGCACAGACCTACGTAGTAATAATAGTACACCAAAAATTAGCTGTCAAACACGGACTCATACAAAGTTCTAACACCCCTTACTACAATTATACACCTCAAAACATTCTAGAAAATACTACACATAAGCTTTACTACGACCGCGCCATCCTCACTGACAAGACCATTCACTATAATAGACCAGATTTAACATTACAGGACAAAATAAATAATATTACTAGACTTCGCAGTCCCCAATACACACAACATACTGAAAACAATCTCTGAAAAAATAAATAAATATGCAGAACTCAAAGATCTCTCTCTCAGACTCGCAGAAAGTAACGTGAACCTGGCGACAAGAGAAGATATACGTAGTTCCTATAGTCTTTTCTATCACAGGTGTTATCTCTAACCATCTCCTTCATAGCTTGAAATTATTAAACCTTAAAGACACCCTCTATACAACACTGCAAAAGACTGCGGTTTTAAACACATGTAGAATTGTCAGAAAATTTATGCAGATAGAAGAAAACGAAATAGGATCTCATCAGACAACACATTAAAGCACACATCACACGCTACATTTACTTGGCTTGGCCCGTAAATGTAACCAAAACCAGCCAAAGAGCTGAGATAAAAAACATGTACTCGAAAGTAATAATTGTCCTGATAGCCGTGGTATACCTCTCCACTCCTCTAGCACCTCAGGCTATGTTGCCTCCTTGGCGCTACGTCACTTTGTGCTATGGACCGTTTTCGGGGGCCCATTCATTGAGTCTGCAAGTCACCCCTGCCAATTAAAAGCCGTGTATATTGTTAGTGGTCATGCAGGAGCCAATAGTACTTCTATAATAAACGATTATCAGTCCACTAAGCCTCCCAAACCCATAGCATTTCATTTTTTGTTTCCATATTCTGCAATAGTACTGCTCCAACCGGGTATTGTCCTTGGGAATACTTTCAGTGCATACAGGGATAATCGCCGGTTGGTGCCCCATTACATTTGAAATGTCTAACGGGGCAACCTTTTTTCTTTTTTAGGGATGGGAAATCATCCAATGACTCCTCCCGCTCTGGGTGTAGCGGGAGGGAGTGTCAGACTTCTATTGACTAAAACCTATCCATGTTCCTTCATTGCCCTTTGTGTTCCGGAGCCACGGTGTCTCTTGCGAATAATCCCGTGACTCCGGCAGGCGTCGGCCCTTTCGGGCCCCTCTGTGTTGCTGACTCTCTTTGAGGCGCGCGTCGAACACTAACGCGCCGTCGACACGGCCTGTCATCACTAGACGGACGAACGGCGAGCCACCCATAGCTCGCCGTCCACAGGCCCGCGCCTACGGTGGCCGGAGGTCACCAAGTGGCCCCCGACGCCCGCGGCGTCTACCACGGCGGCCGGGACGAGAGGGTCTCCTCTCCCTCTCCGCCACCTCCTTCGCTAGCATGACTGCTTCGCAGAAAGAGGCGACGGCGTCCCATTCCGTCTCGCTCCGGACCATAGCTTGGACCAGGGCCGGACGCCAGAGATCGCCGCCGATCGCCGCTTCGAGGACACGGCGGTGCCCCGCCCAAGCGGGGCACACCTGCACAGTGTGCTCCACCGTGTCCTCCGGACGATCCCCGCAGTAGTGACACCCGGGCGTTTCCTCCCGCCCGATTCGGTGCAGGAACCTCCCAAAACATCCATGTCCGGTGAGGAACCTGAACCTGCGAACGCGGAACCTGCGTCAGGCGGAAGGTGAGGACGCCGTGGCGCCTCTCAAGCCACTCCTCAAAGAGGGGACTTATCGCCACTATCGTGGCGTGCCCTGCGCTGGCTAACGGGGCCTCTGTGAGTTGGTTTCGGCCCCTCGTACGACTACCAAAGGACCGGGTCTCCAGGTACCCGAGAAAGTAAAAAAAATAAAAAAGTAGTAATAATATTTGTTTGCAGAAAACACGGTATTAAAAGATGTTACAATACAAATTGAGTCCAAACATGTTTTAAAGCATGCAAGCAAGCAAGCATTAAAGCATGCAAAATTATAGTATCGACATTACAGTTTATCTATATCTATACATATAATATATATAATCTTTACATATAATAAAACAGTAGAAACCATGAATTCTGTACATTAAAGAAAAATACCAAAAATAGAGTAGAAGTTTTCAAAAAAAAGCTATAGAACACAAAAAGAGCATTTATACGTTTTTTGTCTGTCTGTCTGTCTGTACGCGATGATCTCCAAAAATACTGAACGGATTTGGTTGGGGTTTTCAAATTTATATTTAACTTATTTCTGAGCAACATATAGGCTTTGTTTCATTACAATCGGTGGCCGGGAAAATAAGTTATGAACATTTAAAGATTTTAAATTCACGTATCAACGTTTTCGACGAGTTTTGTACAACTTTCAATTATTCGTTCAGTTTAGCATAAAAATAGCCTGTTTTTAAACATTCTTATAAATTGTTATCATCACGCTATATCTTCGAGGAGCTAAGCAGTCAATAACCATAACATTATAAGATCGGCTATTTAAATCTGTCGTCAACTGAGTTCATAGACCCGGCGGTACAATGACTTCCGAGTGGTTCGGTGTAAGTTCGAACCCAGGTAATTGAAACGGTTTTTTATTATTGTTGATGAATATTTTTTCTTTTTTTATGTCCTGCTCCAAAATTTTCGTTGGCTGCGATTACAAAACCAAAGTAGATAAAATCAACATACTTAAATGTAGATGAAATCTTTTAATACCTTAAAAACATATCGTTCTAAATGAACGTTATATTCTTATTAACTCAAATAAAACGAACTCTAACTAATCTTTTCATAGTTCAACTTCATTTTCCATAGATGGCGTTATGCATTCGATCAGCGCCTGTTGACGATTGTAATCTTAGCACCGCGAAAATGACGCGGTGCTAAGATTACAATCGTCAACAGGCGCTATTAGATTTGCGAAGTTTAATAAGATAAAGCTTTTCAATAACACCTGCGAGTCTAAAGAGGCCACTTTAGCAGAATCATATTAAAATCATAATATTAACTACGCAACAATCTGTCAAATTTATTTTCCATCTTTATTGCTCACGCATTATACACTTCACTGGGCCAAAACAATAATATATACAGAGTTATTCATCCACTCGAAAAGAAGAAGAAAAATCAACCTTTACAGGCCTGAAGCCAGGGGTCATGTCATACCACCCGCGAGCAGGTGGCGAGGTCCCACGTAAGAGACGCAAACACAATTGAATTAGCTCGGTTAATCGGCTGTTTAACTGAGTTTTTAACCAACTTCTTCAAATATAATGAGATTCAATATACGGGTTTACCGATATCTCTTCCAATTGCTTACCGATTTAAAAAAAAATGGTTTTCAAACGCCTATTAGATATTCTTGAGGTGGTACCACTGTGATCAAGTCAGAATCTGATGATGGCATCCCATGAAATTCGAGGGAAACCCTTAAATTTTATAGACACGTACAATGTTTTACAAAAACTTTCGAACGCAATTCAGATATTTGTGTCTGGTAATCATCATCTCATGTTGCTGAGCTGATGATGGTAGGTATTAGTTAGGATCTGATGATGGAATCCCATGAAAAATGTTTGTTCAGCGATATTCTCGCTAATTTTCATTCGATTTGGATTTTTTTTATTTTGTTTGGGAGAGTATTATCTCGGACTAGCTTCATTTCAATTTGATGAAAATCTGATAAAGAACTTTGGAACTAGGCAACGGAACTCTTCAATAAATGATAGCAAAAGGATCGGGATTGCTGAAATCGCATGTCTGTTTACTGTTTACACCAGTTTATAACGTAACATCACATCTGTACGCTGTGAATGGGTATGCAGGTACCACTAAAAACTGAAAAATAAGAGACTTTTCCGAAATTAAAGTAATTCGAAATTCGGTTGTATTTTTTTGTAACTTTTAATTTTAATCTTAAAAACGTTGTGATTTTCGTTCCTGGTTCGAAGCAAATTAAGAAACAATTTCATTCATAAAGTAGTTATCTTCGTAGTTTGAAGAATAGCACCATCCATTAAGCGCAATATATTATATTATTATCAATACGTTAAAGTTCAAATGTGGTCTTCTTTATGGTCCAACGCCATAAAGAAGGCTGTTGGAGATAGCATTTCAGAGCTTTCCACACTGCAGACGACCGAATGGTTTTGAAAATACGAACGTATCATGTAGTCACGGTCTTTAACAGTAATGGAACGACGAAGAAAAAGACGAAGGCCACTCAAATGGGCATAATGACACACCACAATCAAGAAGGTGGTTAGCTTATTTTAGAATATTTGCCTGTGTTCTTCCGTTGCTTCAGCTTTAATTCATTACGGCTGTGTACGGGGAACCCAACCCACCGACGCAACCATCCATAAGCATAATATTGACATAATGTTTGTAGGGATATAGTTTCAGTAACACGGCCATGAAAGCAAAGGAAGGTTCACGTCATCCAATTATTTTTTTATTTACTTACTAGCTGTACCCCACGGCTTTGCTCCCGTCAACTGGCTACCCTATATCTACCCTTTTCGTTTTCTTTTATACCTTCCCTGTATTCTGGCGAATTAAACGAAATAGAATTGTTCAACTTGGCCCTGCTGTTCTCAAGTTTTAGCGAGATTAATGGACAGCAATTCATTTTCATTATTGTAACACGGCAAACTATACACAGACATGTTTTATTACCTACCCGTGCTATAGTGAATTTGTAGGGTAACGTAACTAAATCAGTGAGACGCCATGTTGAAAGACACCTGCTAAGTGGCAGTTTTTGTAATAATTTAAGTTTGCAAAATCATCATGGACTTACTAGGAAACATAACATTTCGTCGCAAACGTACTGTTACGAGCTTGGGGTTCGTGACAATAAAAACAGCCGATTAATTAACCAAAAATGACACTTTAATAATCAACACTAATTATCACTTTAAACGCACTAATTATAACACACAATTGCACTATTAAACACTTCACTTCACTTAATTCGCAGTTGAAGATCGCTTCCGAAGATTCGCTTGTATCGCCAATTCAATACTGACTCAGTCGCGAGCGATTCGCACCTTATATAGTCCCACAGTAATTTCCAGAACCTTCGAGAATGGAAATATCTAGAAAGTTCGGGAACATACCGGTCCCGACTGACTAGGTGTCGAAATATCGAGAATGTTCTAGCATCGAAAAGTCTAGAAAGATCGTGACCCAATTAGTTTCACTACTCGATACTAGATGGCGTTAGTAGTACGTTGTGTACCCGGCATTAATTCTGGCGCGTAACAGTACTATATCGGAACCCAAAAATGACACCAATGAAATTATTTCCCAAACATTAGATGAGACTACAAACAGTATGCCGGGAATGTCGGAAGATGAAGAGGATATGCAAATAAACATCCTTAGGGCTGACATTGAGAACCTGAGATCTCAATTAAAAAGCGCGCATCTGGAAATAGAAATGCTATCACTGGAAAATAGCTCCTTGAAACAAAGTAATGCCGATTTATTGAAAAAAAATGACATGTATAAAAAAGTCACCAGTATATAAAGAAAAGGGTACAAACACCAAAAAGAAACAAAATTAGTACGAATAAGGTGACCAGTAAACCACAGACTTTGGAAAGTCCTGACTGCCGCACGTCCACCGCTAAAGACCCTATTGAAAATTCAGCAAACAAACATGAAAACTACGCATCGTTGCCAAAAGTAATTTATGTATTTTAAGTAGTGAAACATCGAATAGAATATACACAATTAGTCAAAGAACTAGGTTAAGTAATTGTAATATTTGTCATTATCGTATGCCAAATTGTAGTCTAAAGCAATTGCTAGATAGTCTTGATAAGAAAGTGCAAAACTTTACCTCCTCGGACTACTGTGTAATTTATGTTGGGGAAGAAGATTTTAAAAAGACGCAAAATTACATAGAATTAGTCACTTTCATTCGTAACAAAATTCAATATTTAACCCACACGAATTTCATACTATGTCTGCCTACTTTTAAATATATGGAAAACAAAAATGTAATGTTCTAATGTTCATGGACGTGGAAACATATAACTATGCGTATCTGCTGGACTCCAACATAAACCTACCATACACTTATGACACTTATAATCAACGGTATGGAAGCTTGAATAAAAAAGGATTAAACATTGTGCTAACTAATTTGCAGGATCTCGTCCTGGATTTGAACTCAGCAAACACGTCGTCGGATGCTGGACGTCCCTAAATAAATACTCAACTTCAGGAAAATTCTCAGTTTTTTCTTTAGTAATTATCTGTATATTATTCACCAAAACATAGCGGGACTTATGAATAAATCAGATTTATTGACGGTTAAACTAGAAGAGCTTTATAATAGTGGGATTAATATAGATGTTGTCTGCATAACTGAACACTTTGTCGAAACTGGTTATGAAAATTTCACGCATATACCTAATTATTGCCTCGCTGCCTTCTTTTCAAGAGAAGCTAAACGAGGAGGAGCGTGTATCTTTGTTCGAGCAAGATTGCACTATACAGAATTAACAGACATCTCAAAACAGTCAGTGTCAGGTGTTATCGAATGCTGCGGCATTGAACTAGTGTCTCATAATGTCATAATAATATGTGTGTATAGAATACCTAAACATAACTTTAACATTTTCTATGAAAAACTAGATGACGTATTACGCAAAGTCTGTTCATACTCAAATAAAAACGTAATTTTGACCGGCGATTTCAATATCGATATCCTGAAAAGAAATAAAATTACACATGAATTTGAATATTTTCTGCGACAATACAATCTTAAACTATCACTCTTTGAACCAACTTGATTAAGCAGTAAATCTTGCATCGATAACTTTGCACTTTCATTTAAACGTGGATGTAAAGCGGATGTTATGGATTTAGTCTTCTCGGACCATACAGCACAAATATTAAAAGTACCTACTGATAAAAAATGCACTCTAAAATTCTGGAAAACTAAAAAACTTGACTTATCTGCGTCTAACTTGGCTAAGTTCAAGGATTGCTTGAAATGTCTATCTTTTTCGCAAGTTTATAAAGCAAAAGACGCAAATGAAGCGTTTGAAAATTTTATAGATGAATTTTTACTTTTCTACCACTTATGCTTTCCAGTTAAAATTGTAAAGATTAATACCAATAAGAAAACGAAATGGTTGTCCCGTGGTATAAAACTTTGCAGTAAAAAGCAGAGACAACTACTTTGGGAATATAGGCTAAAGCCTAATTCGAAAAATAAAGCTATTTTTAAAAAATATTCTAACCTTTATAGGCGTATTATAAAATGAACTCAAAAAACACAATATAATTATCACGTAAGTACTGCCCAAAATAAATCGAAAGCTGCATGGCAAGTAATTAACAAATCGAAATATAATTTACCACAAGAACCAATTTTATGTATTACTAATAAGAATTTGACATTTTCACACCCACTTGACATTGCTAATGAATTTAATAAATATTTTATTGAAATTATCGAAAATAATGTTCAATCACATAATGTATCGAATAATAAGCAACACCGTTTCATGTCAATCCTTATTCATGTTACCAGTCACATGCGCTGATATAATCGAAATTATTAACAGCCTCAAGAATACGAATACCGTTGGATTTGATAACATATCAACTAAAGTTATTAAAGAAGTTAAGGAGATAATAGCGCCGTTACTTTCGCATATAATAAATCTCTGTATATCCGATGGTATATTTCCAAATCGTCTGAAAAAAGTAATAATTAAGCCTCTATTAAAAAAAGACGATAAAACTGAATTAAAAAATTATAGGCCAATTGCAAAAATTCCTATATTTTCAAAAATTATCGAGAAAGTAATCTTTAACAGTATATATGCCTATTTTGAAAAATTAAACTATTTTGCAATGAACGAAAAGGATTTAGAAAAAAATATTAATATAAACATGGCGCAGGCGCTATTTGACTTACTATCAAGTGTCCTAACATCTGTCGATAAGAAAAACAGGGTGTGCGCTATTTATACAGATATGACAAAGGCATTTGATTTTGTGGATCATCAAATTTTACTACAAAAACTATATAGCTATGGCATTAGTGGAAATGTTCTTAAACTTATAGAATCTTACCTAAGTGATAGATTGCAATGCACAGAAATCACAAGAATTACTTCAGTAACTAAGTTGCAAAAAACGTATACCTCGGCTGCAAGGTTGATCAAATATGGAGTGCCTCATGGTAGCGTATTGGGGCCACTGTTATTTTTAATATATATCAATGACCTACCGAAAATAACAAAGCACGAAATGATAATTTTTGCTGATGATAGCACGGTTGTTATAAAATGCAACAATCCTTATAATTACGAACATGACATTAATGACACTCTCTCGAAAATAATTAATTGGCTTAGTGACAATAATCTATATACATATAATAATCGCTTAACATCAGGTGAGATAGCGGTCAAACGTACGCCAATAAATATTAAAAAAAAAAAAAAAAACTAGTAAATCTTGATATGTGTGATTACGATTGGCGCGAAAACTACTGAACAGATTTTGTTCAAATTTTGCACAAATGATCCTTATAGGTATAGTCAACACATAGGCTATATATTATCACGCTATATGCTATGGAGGACGAGCAATAATCAAAAATGTGTGTTTTGAACGAGAAAGTGCACATGGTTCGAACCCCGCAAACAGATTTTATTTTTGTATTTATTTTATCTTTGAACTGTATTTTTATGCCAAAATAATAATAAAATGGGGGTCTACGTACTTAAAATAACATTTAAATTTTTATTCGACGTTTTTCCAAACAGTTTAGCGAGGAATTAAAAAAAACCGTATTAAGGACGGCTATTTCACAGTTAAAACTTATCAGCACGTAGCGGGGCGGTTATACGTCATGTCTTGTGTTTGGACGCGACAAAGGTTCGAATCTTGCCATATGGATTTTGTTTTTGTTCATTTTTAATTCACATTTTTTTTGTATAGTAAGCACAAAGATTTTTGTAATTATCTATTGATATTTAATTGATAATTAATTTCTTCAATGTTGTTATATCTGTAAAAACAAGATTAAAATGAAAAATATTGACTTGAAAAGGACTACCCTGAGTGGTTGATTTTTTTGTGATTTTTCATTTTTAATTTATATTTTTTTTGTATAGTAAGCACAAAGAATTTTGTTATTAACCAACAATGTTGTTATATCCGTACAAACAAGAGTAAAATGAAAAATATTGACTTGAAAAGGACTACCCAGAGTGATTGAATATTAATATGTATGGGTAGCGGTTTTCCAACAAAATTGAGGTCGGCTGCCAGCGTTACTGGATGCAGCTGAATACCAGTTTTGTACATGGAGTGAATTCCTATCTGAACTTCACATCCCAGTACCTATCTGGGTGATACCCTTTAGCAAGACTGCTGGTCGATTTTCTGGCGTCTGACTACCCGTAGGTACCAAACGACAGACACCTTATCTAACTATTTGTGAAATTACTAATCGAATGTTGGAAGTAATTCTTTTTGTTCGAATCTCATGAGTCGTAATAAAATTGTTATTGGATTTTATTTAACTTATGCATTTCCTAACTTTTATACATTCTTATTTTACCTTATATTTTTAAATATTTATAACAAGTTATTGTTTTATTTTGGATAGTTTAGTATGCCAAAATATAAACGCCAGCGTTTTAAAGTATAATTAACAGAACCTATTTTCTGTTTATCTGAAGGTATTCCTTTTCACATCACGTAGAAAAAGTACAAAACCGCATTTATATAACTTAAACACATAAACCTGATAGGAATTGTAGCGATGTTTTAGAAGAATTAAACTTATCTACTACGTAACGCCGATACCCGTAATGCCATCTATTGACCGAAATAGTACCTACTATCAACAAGGTGAGAATAACACCAAAACATATTTTTCACTTTTTTTTTTCATATTTTTTTTTTTTTTTTGTAAGTACTTTCCAAGGAATAAAACACCATCGTATTTTTAAGGTATCAAAAATGTATTTAAAGGATTTCTTTAGAATGAACTTCATTTTAATATAAAAAAACCGGAAAAGTGCGAGTCGGACTCGCCCACCGAGGGTTCCCTACACATTTGTAGATAGGTACAAGGTATTATTTGAAATAAAGGCTATCTTTAAAAGTATTTATATTGCATTAAATGTGTAGTTTTCAAATTTTTAAGTTCTACGTCAACGGAAAGTACTCTATAAATTTTGATTACCTTGAGAGTGTCGAAATGTATTTTTTATGAAGCATAAACGGCCGTATCTTTATATTACGTTGACTTAGAAGTTTGTTTTTTTCACAGCTTCAAGGGACTGTAGTTCTTTCTGAGTATATTATTTCAACTCAATACCTCCTACCGTTCCCGAGATATAAAGAGTCTTGATAGACAGACGGACGGACGGCCAACAAAGTGATCCCATAAGAGTTCCTTTTTTTCCTTTTGAAGTACAGAACCCTAAAAAAAAACTCCGCACTTAAAATTTGACAGTGCTACATCATATTCCATAGATGGCGTTATACATTTAATCTCACTTTTTTATCGTGGAATTTGTTCGAAAGAGTCACCGCGGCCCTGGAACACAAAGGGCGTTAGAAGGAACACGGATGCGTTTTATTCAGTAAGAGTCTGACACACCTTCCTGCTTTGCCCAGAGCGGGAGGAGTTATTTGATCCTTTCATAAAAGGGGTCACGTCATAACAACCACGATTAGATGGAAGTCCCATGGTAGAGGAATCGAAAGAATTGCATTAGCTCCAAATATATTGGGTTGTATATATTGTATTGTCGAAGCTGGCGTTGCGCAGTTGGATAAAGGGCCTGATACAGAAGGCAGTACTCCTCGATACGGCTCGTATTGTGAGGAGGTTCCTTTCTCTGGAGCCCTAACCACCGGTAGCTTGGACCCTGCTCCCGACACCGGCGGACTACTATTTTTTATATTTTTAAATGTATTTTCTAATGTTTTTTTTAAGATATATTTAAAAATGTAAATTCTATGTATATTAAATGAATAAACGAAATAATAATAATAATAATAATAATATCCTTGGACATTTCACACAACGCCATATAGTCCCAAGCTAAGCAACCTAATGCTTGTGTTATGGTAACGATATGGCTGATAAACTACTTATATACATTTTTTTTTTTGTAAATACATACATATTATAGATAGAAAAACACCCAGACTCGGAACAAATACTTGTAGGTCTTACAAATATTTGTTCCGTGCGGGAATCGAACCCGCGACATGCTGCGCAGCAGTCAATCGCTCAACCACTGCGCCAACCGTGTCGTCAAACTCCTTGAGGCACGCGTGGAACACAGCGTACAGCTTGACATAGCTATTTTTATTGCCTGCTGCAATCTATATCCGAGTTCACGTACGAAACTGAAAATACAGGTCCAGCTCTACCACCTTTGGGCATGCCACAATTGCGGTGGTAAGTCCCCTTTTTGAGGAGTGGCAAAAGCGGCGTCACAGCGTCCTCACCTTCAGCCTGACGCAGGTATTCACCGGTCACGATTGTTTCGGGAGATAACTGTTTCGGATTCAGCGGGAGGACACGACCGGGTGTCAATTCTTTTAGGATCACCTGGATGACACGGTGGAACGGCAGCAGGGTCCTCATCGAGGCGATAGGTGGCGGCGACCTGTCGCGACCGGCCCTGATTCAATCTATGGTCCGGAGCGAGGATGCATGGGAAGCGGTTACCTCATTTTGCGAAGCAGTAATGCTAGCAAAGGAGGAGGCCGAAAGCGTGAGAGAGAGAGAAATCTCACGCCCCAGCTGCCGCAACACAAGAAGACGCCCTGAGCGACGAGAGTCACCGGACGATTCCCTGCCACCGTAGGCGCGGTTCTGCGGACGGCGAGTGTTTGGTGGCACGCTGTCCGATCGAAACCAGGCTCGGGTTAACGGCGCGTTGTGTTCAACGTGCGCCTCTAAGAGATGCCAGTATTGTAGACGGGGCCCGCTAGGGCCAGTGCCTGCCAAAGTTGCGGAATTTGTTCGAATAGTCACCACAGATCTGGAACGCAAAGGGCACTAAGAGGAACACGGATGGGTTTTAGTCAGTCAGAATCTGACACTCTGTTATGCTTCGCCCAAAGCGGAAGACGTCATTTGATGAATCCATAAAAAAGGCTGGTTAACTTGGCCAGGACACCTGCACACAACGGACACAATAGGAGTCTAACATGGTGCGGATACCGGAGTCTGTATAGTAGTGTCGGTGTAGTTTCTGTTGCAGGGGTAGATTGCTATTCCGGTTGGTGTCTTCCCATGGCCAAACCACGTTTCTCATTATGAAAACATGTTTGGGCTGGTGGAACAGAAGAGGTGAAACAGCCAGTCCCTTGCATAACCCCCTTCCAAGTTCTTAATGCTAAGAGGAGTCAAGCAATGCTGGATATTGACTGTTCGTATGTCTTAGAGATCTAACCTAACGACATTTTACTTTACAACATACACGCGAACGAAGTCGCGGGCAACAGCTAGTCTTGTAATAAATCTAAATAAAACTAAAATTATGCATTTCCACCAACGGCTTGTAAATACTCCAGTTAATGTTACCTATAATCAGTTCAGTATAGAAGAGGCTAACATTGCAAAATTCTTGGGTATCTCTATAGACAGCAAACTGACCTGGAAACCACATCTGGAAGAAGTTTGCAAACGACTTAGCAGATCAGCGTATCTTCTATTTCAACTGTGTAAAAAAGTAAATAATGAAACACTCTTAACGGCGTATCATGGATTGGTAGCCTCGGTCTTGCGTTATGGTGTTGTTTTTTGGGGACAGTCAACAAATCGAGAAAATGTTTTTAAAATACAAAAGAGATGCATACGGTCGACAGTTGCATTCCATATTTTAAAAAGTACAATATTTTAACCTTCCCTGCTTTGTACATCTTGGAAACAGCTTTGTATGTAAAAAGTAATCCCCACTTATTCAAAAAACTGGCTACAGTCAAGAAATTACCCATACGTGCTCAATATATGAACACATTATGCCATGTTAAATGTAAAACTGCACTGATGAAGAAAAGTTTCTTTGGAATTGCTCCCCAAGTTTTTAATAAAGTACCCGATGCAATTAAATGTATGCCAGTACAAAACTTCAGAAACACTCTACAGAAGCTGCTACTTGAAAAATGCTATTACTCATTAGACCAGTTTCTGAATGACAAATTGAATTAATCAAAATTCTGGAATTATTATTATATTGTTATTACTTTATTTTATTTTATTTAACTATAATGCAATTTATGTATTTTGAATTTTTTTTTTTTTTTGAAAATCGATAAAAATAATTAATAAAGAGCAATTAACAACCACAGAAGCATACATTTAAATGAATTATCTGCATTTCCCGAAAACTACGGAGTTTTCTCTGTTCTTTGAGGTAGGTGTTGACTCATTTTGGAACATCGCCTTTGTACAAAGATAGTTTGAGACCCGAGAGGACATAGTATAGTTTGTATCCCGGAAATCCCACGGGAACGGGACTCATGAGGGGTAAATATGTTATATATATTCCGGGAGTATATGTTCTTTAGGGATTACGCGGGCGAAGCCGCTGGTACAAGCTAGAAAATAATAAAAATACACGTATTAAACAGGTTATGACTTATATTATTGAAAAGACTTTATTTAAGTATCTAAAACTTAAGTAAGTATTTTTAGTATTTGCTGTGCACTTATATACTAAAGGTCGTGGCTATACCCTAGAAATATGATTATTCATTTAAATTAGAGCATTACATCGTGCGTCTTATAATATACCTATTTAGTCATATGAAAAAGCCAACAAAAATGAAAAAATCAGCACGTAGTCGCTACTATAAAACTCGACTCGCAGTGCGCACGCTCCAAGCGAGTGGATAGCGTATTTACAGCGCGCCGACCGCGTGTTTACTGCGTGCTGACTCCCAGTCGAATTATTACATTATGAAAACAAATGCCGTATGACAATTGTATTCACGGTGACAGCAAGCTTGCACGTCGCAGCCAGCGCGCGGACGGCGAGCTTGCATCTCGTGGAGGACGCGTGGTTAGCACGCTGGCGGCGCACTTGCGGCGAGGCAGAGCGGCAGCTAGCCGTTACCTAATTCGAGGCGACGACGGTCTGCTGCAGCTGAGCAATTGCTGTTCCGGTATAATGTATCATGACTTTTACACTGTACTCATTTTGAAGTGAACAATTTAGTTTTATTTATTTTATTCTAAATTTAATTATTCTAAAACATTAAAGGAAAATTAAAACTAAAACTCATACAATGAGCAGTGTGCGGCGAGCTTTTGAGTTTGCAATAAAGAACAAATTGTGCGCGTTGACTGATACGGTGAAAGTGATCTCTTCAACGGCTTCACAACTTATGAGAACAAGCTCTGCTTTCAGGCTGCAGTACACTACAGCGTATCTAAAAAGAGAGTGAAAAACGAAAATCTTTAGAAAACATAATTAAAGAGATCAAAAATCAACGGATTGCACTCCGGGAGTGCCGGCAGAAGTGATAACATGAACATTAACGTTGTAAATTTTTTATCCGATCCGATTTTTTATCCGTCTTACGAATTTTCGATCAGGTCACGTGTCCTATTTACGTAACGCGAGTTGAACATTTTAAACCCATGCCAAGAAAAGTGCTCAACGCCGCGGATACTGTGGCCGCGGCTACATAAGTTTTCATTTTCTTACTTTTAAATTACTTTTAAAATAAATATGTATGTATTATAGTAGTTATATTGTTATGCTATATTTTTGATTGTTTTGTTTTGTATATAACTTCATATTTGCACCAAGTGCAACCCCATTTCATGTCCAGGTTAAGGCCGCCAATTGTGTTTAAAGGACATTGTTCATCGCCCATACATCGTTCGCCTAAGAACCAACAGAGACGTGAATTTACTATCTGTGTTTTAAATAATGCATATGTTCGACTGAAACTAAATTAAAATCACGGACACTTTTCAGAATTGTAAAATATCCAAAATGATTTCGGATTTTGAGGTTAGAAAACATACCAAACAATAGAAACATACCAAATGGACTAAGATCCCAGAGCTGCCAGACTTTTTATCTCACCAAAAAATGGTGTAGAGTAGTGTTACTATGTTCTTCTAACATACGAAAGCGTGGTAACTTAGGTCGACGGCCGATTCCCTGATATCAGGTGCAAAATACATTACATAAATCAAAGTGTCAACTGTCATTTCATCGACTGTCAGTGTCAATAGTGTTCGTGTCATACAGCGCTTTAATCGCTTTATTCTTTTTGTAGGTAACTAAAAATCTTACAGCGCTGAGACCGCTTTGTTTCATTTTAAAATAATGGCGCCGGGTTATAAAACCCAAGTGAGTTACTTTTTAAAATGGTTTCGTAATTAAAAAGTGTCCGTTCTATTCTAATCATTCATCACATAAAAAAGTATATATAAATAAATAATAAATAAAGCATGAACAATTTATTTTGACATTCATGACTTTATCAATCTGGACAAATGAATCTGCGTCATTTACGATTGAAAGTAAAATATGTTATAGTTATGATGAAATTCTATTACAGATCGTTCCTGCGGTTGTGATGATCATTGTATGTGAAGTCTTTACACATACTATACAGATATTTACCTGCATTTAAATATGGACTATAAATAACTGAAGATTTACTTAAAGTCACTGTATAATCCATAAAATCCCTGTCACTCTCACACACACACACTTACACATCATTTCACACCTTAATAAAACCCCTTAAAATTATAAAATCAAATTTGTTCACATTCACAAAAAATACCTATACTTAAAAAAACCAAATTGTAACAGTATCAGCAAATGCGATTACTGTACATTTTTATTAGAAAAAATAATATTGTGACTGATAACTCTGTACAAAATATAAACAACATTTTTTTTAAATTATCACCTGCTTTTAAGATCTCCTTCAGCGTTATAAGAGTTTCCTTGTACTTTCTTAAAATTTTGGACAATTCACATTTGTTGCCCTCATAATCTCCTTCGCAATTACATTTCGGATTGCCATGCTCGTCCAGAGTACAGTCACCGTTGTTTAAACAGTAATTTTGGCATTTGTATACTTCGCACCTTTTCCCCTCGTATCCAGCTTTGCAACTGAAACAATTAAGACATGAGAAACCGCGTTCAATGTACATGAAAACCAACAAAGATTTGTGATTAGTAACAAGCGAACGGGAGGGAAGCTCGTGGATAAATAATAAAAATCGCACGGCTCTATGGTTCGGCTCTCAAGGTAAAGCAACGCTTGCCGTGACCATCCTTAGGAAAGCGCTTTAGGGTGCCTGTCCGTTTGCGCGAAGCGAGGCAGCAGAGCGGAGAAACGGAGAAATATTAACCAACGGAATTGCATAAAATCTCCGCACCACGCAAGTCACTGAAATTTTGACTGAGCAGCCACGCTCCGCTGTAATGGATCATACCATTTTGATTACTAACGTGTTGACAGTTCACTTTGTGATCACTTCACCCACGTCTTCAAACTCAGAGAGCGGTGCTCAAAGTTGCTACCTTTCGCCCTTTCCTTTCCCACGAACCTCCTCTATCAGTCTTGTAAAATATTGACAGTTCGGCAGCTCTTTATTATTGAACATAGTATTAAAGCAGCACATATCCCTGCCCTATAACCCTGATTACATAAATAGAAGACGGAAAGACATAGTTTGCCCTCGAAATATTTTTACTAGACATATTTTTACATCCAAATTATTAGTTTTTATTGGACCGCTACTGTACAATTATAGACTCAATGCTCTAAGGGAAATTTATGCGCTTAAGTACAGTCGTAAAGAACTCATAAAAAATGTCCTACAAAACATAAACTACGAAGAAACAGAGAAGCTATTGTTAGTTATAAAGTAATTGTGTAAATCGAATATTCTTTATCTACGTCATTTATAACGTTATATAATTTTAGAGTTAATAGGTTGGTAAAAGTAAACTTGTTGTTCCTAGTAAGCAATATACTGTGTAAGTGATTAGTTTTCAGAATGTATACAATATTGAACTTCTTCGCCTGAAACACAGGACCCTCCTAGTTCAGGCGACAGTGATATTAATACCTTTTGCTATTTTATGTACTACAGTGTAATTTAGAATTAAGAAATTTAAGTAACTGATTTGATTTGATTTGTCTTCAGCCGGTCTTTTCTGTTGACATCTCACTGTGTTCATTTAGGTGGAGTGAACGAAAAGTGAGCTGTTATTTCATCTTGTTTGTATGGTTTGATAGCGTACAGAATTGACCAGCAGATAACGTTGTCATTTAAGCACATTTAGGGTTCCGTACCTCAAAAGGTAAAGCGGAACCCTTATGGAATCACTTTGTTGTCCGTCCGTCCTTCCATCCGTCCGTCTGTCAAGACCCTTTATCTCGGAAACACGAGTCCCTTGAAGCTGTGAAAATCAAACTTCTAAGTTATCGTAAAAAATGTATATTTCGACACTCTCAAGAGAATAGTGTGTTCAGTGTGTTGTTTAAGTGGATTACTTTTTATTACAAGTAATTTTAACGAGTGTCTGGCGGTTTGAGTGCTTTGTACGGCCTTCGGCCCAAATGTCCTTTCTTTGGTATTGTTCGTAAGAACGTTGAGCTTCTAAGTAGACCAGAATTGAGCTACACGACAACTGACAAATGCATGCACTGATTGGACAGGTTCACTGAAATCTGCGTGGTTCTTTTTTCTGAAAACCATCTCAGACACTAATCCAGGTGCTTAAATGAAGTATTGTAAGTGTGAGGACTGCACGTAGGTCGTTATTTTTTAAGATTAATTTCATGAATGTATGGCTGTTTGAGTACAGCCATACATTCATGAAATTAATGCAAATACATTTGGGTAGGGCGCAGAGTGCTGCGCCCTACCCAAATGTCCTTACTTTAGTATTGTTTGTCGGATCATTGAGCTCCTCAAAGTTCTGAGTTGAGCTGCATGATAATTGACAAATGCTTGCACTGTGTGGACAGGTCCACTCAAACCTGGGTGGTAGTTTCCTCAAAAGGCCACCTAAGACGTGAAGCTACATGGTTTTCACATATTATTCACGATTGTTTAGACTTTAAAACAGACCTCTGAATTTATTTCGATGTTTCTTCTCACGTTAGTCAGCTAGAAAACATCGTCTTCATCTATAATAATATGACCGAAAAATTTATTTGATTTATGATTTATTAAAATAAATGGAATATTTTTTAATAATATCTAGTTGATTTAGAAGTATGAGTATACTGTAAGTAAGAATAGGGAAAAAACTGCTAAATTCGATTCTTGAACTATTTATAAATGTACTGAACCCTCGATGGGTAAGTCCAACTCGCACTCGTCCTTTTTTTTTTAAATGTCGTATTATAAGCAAGCATTAGGGTCAGTGCTTACCGAGAGGCTATGCGACGCGGCGCTGTGATAACTTTCGGTGACAGCGTAACGATAAGAACTACTGGCCTACTATGACGTATTAATAAAGCGATAATGATTACAGTGAGGGAGGGAAACAGATTTATACAACACTATCCCTTTTTCACAGCTTAATCACAGTTATAGTACGCTGCTTCCCTGCTACGACATAAAAATGTACTCATTACTGTGAGAGAATTCGATTATACCCCGCGGCTATGCGATGCAACTCGCGTCTCAGTGTGAGCTCACCCTTAATATCCTCAATGTTTTACCTGCATATAGGTTCCTCCTTATCATTGAGACTACATTCTCCTTCCAAGCAGAAGTTGTAACAGAGTTTCTTCTCGCACCTGTCACCTGTGTAACCCTTCGAACATTTACAGCGAGACTCTCCTCTAACTTCCGTACCCATCAAACAACGATTATTCCGCTGCATCAATTGCTCCAAAGTTTTACAGTTGTCAATTCCTTCAGTTTGTTTTGCATATTTGGCTGCTGTAACTTGACAGAACGCACAGCTTCTTTTAAGGTTTACAATCTCTTTTCTTTTTTCCTCGTTTTGCTCCCCTTCCTTCGGTAATCGGTAAATTTTTTCTTTACTGCCACCATTCCAGTAGATGAAATCTTTTGTTACGCTTAGTGAGTTTGCATAAGTTTCGTCTTTGATCTTTGTAACCTCGAGAGGGGTTATGACCTTTTCTTTCAAATCAATACTTTTAATAGATACATAATTATCATTTTCATCAATTTCCTCGATCCAATACATCTTCTTTTCCGGTTGGTCAATAGCAAAGCTTCGTCGGTAATTAACCTTATCGTTTACTAAAGTAGTTTTCACGGAGCCATCCAACTGAGCCCTTCCTATCTCGTCATTTGTGATCCAGTAAATATTCCTGGAATTTGTAAATAACTATAAATCTTCACAAATAAAAGTTAAAAGACTTTCTGAGTCATAAAAATACACAGCGGCAAAAACATTGGAACAAAAAGGCCGTTTTTTTTAAATATTGTTCGTTCCACTGGACCTATTGAGTCAAAATTTGGTACGAAAAACCGGCCAAGTGCGAGTCGGACTCACGCACCGAGGGTTCCGTACAAACCTGTAGGTATTATAAGTAGTTTTTTTAATACGTCATAAATCGTAAACCGCAACTTTTGCTTATAATAATATTGTAAGCAACACTTGCGGTTTACGATTTATGACGTTGTACATACACCTTAACAGACTTTCCGTGAGGCCGCAAAACTGCTAAGGATGTGACAGTACAGAAAATATGACAAATTGAAGGAGAACTACTAAGACCTACAAGGCTAACAGTCCCTACGACCCTAAGCCCTATAAGCCCTGCAGCCCTAACCTATCATATACCTAGTACGTGATAAATACATATATAAATACGTTCAGGAAGTCTGCACCATGCGACCTGAGGTTGCAGACGGATAGTAGACAGGATTTCCAGGTTCGGGAAGGGTACACTCACTGCCAGTCCCGCAGACTCACGAGACTGATCAAAGATGGCTAAAGGTGTCTTGGCCACAGTGAGGGGTAATGAGACAAGAATATAAAATCTGATTTATCTATACTAATATTATAAAGAGGTAACATTTGTTTGTAAGTTTGTAAGTTTGTAAGTTTGTATGTAGGGGGTAATCTCCGGAAATAATGAACCAATTTTAAAAATTGTTTCACTGGTAGAAAGCTACATTATTCGTGAGTGCTATAGGCTAAAAATTATAAAGATATCATGCATATTAGCCGAACTATCTCAATTTTTGTCTATCCAGGCGGAAAAAAATAGCTCTTACAACAGAGTTATTTGCGTGCGCTGCCTTAACAGTTGTGTATAATTGAAAAGGTCCGCCTAGAATAGTTCTACAAAAAAGTCCGCGGCACCATATTTCTATCTTTTATATTTTAGCAGATATAGTGGCTTTTATGTGTTAAAGTATTTTTCGACGTACTTATCTTTGGACGATTTTTGAAACAACAAAATATTAAACCTTATCGAAAAAAATATTATTGTAATCGCAAGAACATCATAGAAATACGATTTGCCCAAAACAGTATGTCAATTGGTTGAATAGTTTCGAAGATAATATAAAATTACTAAATCGCAAAACGCCGCCCGCGCTGTCCATTCACGAACCGCATTAGAACATGCTTTGTACGGAAGTTTTATCCATTTACCCGATAGCGTTGTGCAATTACGTTATTTTTCTGAATCGTGGTGTTAAGATTTTCCGCGGATTAATGACCCTCTCCAGTTATTATTTAACTTTTGTCGTTAGGTAGGTGAGTTGCACCTACGTAGTTGGTTGAATGTTGTTGGTCTTTAAAATTGTTAGGTTGCTCGGTTTCACAATACTACTTCGTTCTCATTCTTCGAGTTCGAAGTTGTGGTATTTCTGTTTTTGGGATATCGGACAGTTTCAGCGATTATTTATCATGTCTAAAAGGAAATCACAACTTTCCCGTCAGACATCCCAGACATGAGACAAGAGCAGCTCGAGTACGCCGTACGGAAGAGTCTGCTCTTTTGAAAATCATTAGCGCCTCTCGAGGAATAGAGAAAATATTTCGATAGTTCGGCTAATATGCATGATATCTTTAGAATTTATAGCCTATAGCACTCACGAATAATGTAGCTTTCTACCAGTGAAACAATTTTTAAAATTGGTTCATTACTTCCGGAGATTACCCCTGCATACAAACTTACAAACAAATGTTACCTCTTTATAATATTAGTATAAATATGGGGACGGTTTTGGGGGAGGGGGGGGAGGAATTGCGATTACAAAAACAGAAAAATAGTTTGTTTAAAGTTTATCTTGTAACATATGAAATGGAAGGGCTTATTTAATAATTTTTTTTCAAATAACTAAAATTTAAATGATTTATTTTAATGTTCCGCTAGTTTTGCCGGTGTGTATGATTATATTATTAGTAACTTACTCTCCACAAATGTCTACTGCTATGTCACTGATGTATGTGTCGATTGTAACTGCAACATGCTCTTTAAATTGGTTACACGCTTCAGGTCTTAATGAAGTTGCATATATTTTTTTATTGTTCTTCCAAAACAGTAATTGTGCAACTGGGCTGTAAGCTACCCTCGAAGTGCCTAAAATTTTTCTCGTAAATAATAGTTGTACGTCCATCGTTGTCAGTTCAAGGCTGTATACTGACATATTCCCCTTGTTGTCGTCGGAAAACAACAACCTATCGTATACCGGATCATATGTTACTGAATTAATAACAGTTGCCGTAGAAATGGTACGATTCTGAATAAATGTCCCGTTGTTAAAAAAATTTAGTTGTTGCATTTGGGCCACAACGATGTCTGAAACGTGAAAACAAAATTTAAATAAGGGGTGAGAAGTGTTAGGTATATTTTTTTTTACATTTAACAACGTGTAGTTTTCATGTTATAACCAATAATAATGTTATATCAACATAAGAGATACATCCAAGATATTTAATTTAATTTCATACCTTATGTTGATATACGAGTACTATATTAATATCACTTAATCTAATGATTAAAGTTATTATGTTCATCTATAAATTTTGTTTTTTTTTTTTAGTATGAGGAATCATCAAATGACTCCTCCCGCTCTGGGTAAAGCAGGAGGGAGTGTCAGACTCCTACTGACTAAAACCCATCCGTGTTCCTCCTAATGCCCTTTGCGTTCCAAGGCCGCGGTGACTCTTTCGAACAAATTCCGCAACCCCGGCACTCTGCAGGCACTGACCCTAGCGGGCCCCATCTGCTTTGCTGACAACTCTTTGAGGCGCGCGTGGAAGACAGCGCGCCGTCGACTCGGGCCTGATTCTGATCAGATGGCGAGCCACCCAATGCTCGCCATCTGCGGGCCCACGCCTACGGTGATACTAATATTATAAAGCAGAAGAGTTTTTTTGTTTGTTTGTTTGGTTAAACGCGCTAATCTCAGGAACTACTGATCCGATTTGAAATTCTTTCAGTGTTAGATAGCCCATTTATCGAGGAAGGCTATAGGCTATATATCATCACGCTGAGACAAATAGGAGCGAAGCATTATATGGAAAATATAACGTAGACGAACGAAGTTGCGTGGGTCAGCTAGTATTGTATAAAAAGTTTTGAACCGCCAACATGGCATACCATAAAGCAAGGGACCAAAGACCAAGTTTGGAAACGCTACATATTATAAAATGATCACTAATTTCATAAATTGATTATTGGGCTCTAATTACTGACCATGGAAAGTTAATGAAGCTCGCTACGCGGGCACATTATGAATTTCTACCAGTATGCTTAGTGCGGGCGTCATACTTTTGCTCTAGAGGCGGCTGAGAAAGGGATGAGTATCAGAGCTTGGCTTGAGCAAAATCTTCTGACGCTCAATCTAAATAAGACCACATTCTTAACCTTTCACCTCACCCGATCAAGTAGACCAAACACTGATACACTGAAAATTCATAAGAGCAAGTGCAGTAACTTGACATCGATTTACAACCCAGACTCCATTTGTGATTGCAACGTCATATTCAGACGACAGCACCAAATATCTTGGCGTGCTAATTGATCAACTGTCCTTTAAAGCACACATCCATTCGCTCGCCAAAAAGATTCGCAAATTTCTCTACGTTGCGAAGCTCTTACGAGGCAGCGCCCCTAAGAATATATTTTGGATCCAGGTATTCACCTCTCTATGCCAATCTGTCCTGCAATACTGGTGTTGGGGTCTGGGGCGCGGGTGCCACTAGGACGTTTATGCTACAGCTAGAACGAGCTCACCGCGCTGTCCTAAAGGAAACCACTGCGATTCTCCACTGATGAACTTTACAGGGAAGCTGGGGTCTTGTGTGTGCGACAGCTTTTCGTCCTGGAGTCTCTATTAAAATGAGTCAACGACAAGACGGTATGATCTGGTTGCAGTAAAAGGGGTAGGAAATTGCCTGATAGAATCCCCTTTTCAAAAACAAAAACCTAATTTGCGACCCGGCTTTTAATGTTGCTGCCCGTCCATGTTTTCAATGCTGTTAGTAAAAGTTTCAGTAAACCAAATGAGCACTCTGAGGTCAAAACCAAACTAAAAAAATGGCTATTGCACCGGAGTTATGAGGACACCGAAAATCTAAAACGGTCAAGATTGTAATTCACACTCGCGTTATAGATACAAACGTTTATCGATGTGCTTGAAACGGTCCTCACTTTCGAGCGGCACTCGATTGTCACTATCGACGACGTAAATGTTGTAACTGACGGCGTTAACGTTTATGCTCTCGATGCGTAAAAAAAACTCGCACTAAGCCTACAGAATTGGCAGAGTTATGCGAAAATGTTTCATTCCACAGTACATTGAATTTGAGATAAAAGCATTTACGCGTTTCAATGGTATTCTTTTTTATTCCAACTAGTAAAGGTCAAAACTAAAGGTTTTATTGTTGAATTATATTGTGTTTAGATAATCATAATTATGTTTAATTTTAGGCTATTCACTTTACAATAAGAAAAAAAAAATTATTGGTATTGGAACATTTTAACATAATATTAATATTTAAATGAACATTGCTTCAAATTAATTTTGCACAAACGTTCCAAGTACTTTTTATCCATCTGTACCTTATAATTTATGATCTAAATTTTATATCATCATTAATTAAACATCAACATTTTAATTTTTTAATAAATATGTAAAACCTGAACAACAAATAAAAGAATAATAATTGCTTATGATTTTTTTATTATTAGTTCACAATTTAAAAAAAAAAAAAACAGTATAAAATCTTGTGCTAATGGGGAGGCCCACGTCCAGCAGTGGACTGCTATAGGCTGATGATGATGATAAAATTTTCATACGTCATATTCATCATCCTCTTGCATTTCGAAATTTGGTTCCCCACCAAACCCATCGACATCATCAGCTATGATTCCCTCCGTACTCTTTAGGTTTTTATAAAAATCATGACAATCCCCAGGGATGTACTGATACATGTATTGTAAATCTGCTAATTTGGCTGAAGCGTATAGCAATGGCTTTACCATCCGGTAAAGCCATTGCTATACACGAAATATTAACATGTCCGATTTCTGTTTGTTGTGGCCGGATACCACAACAAACAGAAATCGGACATGTTAATGTTTCGTGTTTCCCCTCTAACTTGTTTTTTAAATTGTTAATTCCTTGTAAAAGATCCTCTAGTGATGATTTCATAAAAATCATAACACTTTCTCTTTTTCAATTCTTATTTCTTTTGTTTTTATTAACAAATTTTGGATCGTTTACGCCTCGCTATTGTAATTTTGCAAAAACGTTCCAAATATAGATGGAACATTTGTTACAAAATAAATATACTGTTTCGTAAAACATTAAATGTTCCTGTCCTCTTAATACGTTCTAGTTAATTTACACAAGTTATTATTTGAAAAAGGTTGTGGGTTGGAACGGAAGTGAAAAGAATATTTTCTGATCTAAGACTTAAAACTTGAAACCTTTTTGCTAATTTTTATTGTTATTTTTTGACATTTTCACATGACATCAGTTTTTTAAATTGACATTTTCTATTATCAAAATTTTGACATTTAATTTATGAAAATTTCAATTATTGTCTATAATTCGACATTTTACAGTGGTAGTAGGTATTAGTATGTTCTGATTTACATTATTTTGACATTTTATCAATGTTCATGGACCATTCAATTATTTTATACGGATATTTTATAGCGATATGAGGTATTGGAAACCTCTGATGTCACATTATTCTGACAATTTTAATCAAATATTTGAGAAATACAAGTCGATGTCAGATACACGCGGTATATTACCGCGTGTATCTGACATCGACGAACAAACGATTTCCATGGGTCCAGGGCATGATTCTGGACACCCCAGTGTTGGAATTTTTCGTCGGTTCTTTTCTAATTTTTTAATTTTTTTCAAGAGTACCTACCACAAATAGGTATCAGCTCAGCTGAGCTGATATCTATTTGCGGTTTTATTCAGATTGCTCTTTTTAGTGAAAGTAGTTAATTAATTGATTTTTTATTAAAAATCTCATTGGGTTAGGTCGGAATAACGATTATGAGCAGTCTAAAGTAAAAAAAACCCTTGAAAAAAATGAAAAAATGACGGTCTACGTCCATTGAACGGTTCGACGGATCACCGATTGTCAACGGATTAGTTGAATTCGCAGACGGCTAAACTAAGACTCCACTACGTTTATGTCGACTTTTAACGCGACGACCGACGCGTGAACTAAGTCAAGTAGTACAAGTTCATTTGCTCGAAAAATAACAACAACGGACGAACAACGAGCCATTTAATTTGTCTGTAACTAACGCCAGTTGCAAAGAGTTACTATTTCTATGGGAAGTAAACCAGTTTGTACCTACTAGTTTACGTTCGTATCTTAAGCTGGTAAAGTATGAAAGGAAGTTCAAAAATATTAACTGTAAAACCTATTCTTAACAAACCTATTTACTTACAAAATAAGTTTTTGAGGTAGTAAACCACATTTAATAACACCGTCGTTACTTTTCACTTTAATGATTTTCAGTCTCTAGTCTACCTGCAAACTATGTTGAATTGTCGAGGTATCGCGTGTAGACGTCGCGCGTCTCATCGTTGCGTCCGTCGCGTCCGCCGTCGCAAAGTTAACGAAGTTTACGTTATAGACTAGTCGACGAATTTAACTATTTGATCGACTAGTCGATGGTCGGAAATGTACGGTCTAGTTTCGTTGACGATAAAAACTCGGTGTTTTTGTTAATTTGTTCGTTTTTGACACCGACTTCCGAAATTAAAGTTATTTTTTACTTTGTAGTGTTTTTTTTTTGGAAGTCGGTTGTATTTTTTTGTAAAAAGTTTTTTATTTTTTACTTTGTAGTGGTACCCCACACCTAACAATACCACAGAAAAATCGCAGAAAAGCAAAATACAAACGCACTAGTTGCCCATACGATTTTCGAAAGTTCCCCCCGACTTCTCTGGGATGCCATCATCAGATCCTGGTTTCCTTATCATGGGACCATTTGGGAAGTATTCCCTTTCCAACAAAAAAATCATTTTTAAAATCGGTTGGCAAGCGACGGAGTTATGCCCGAACAAACATAAAAAAAAAAAAAAAAAAATACAAACATCCGAATTGAGAACCTCCTCTTTTTTGGAAAGTCGGTTAAAAAATGTCGACGTCCCATCTCTAGCCTTCTCCTTGAAATAATTACCTACAGCTGCGCGGTACGTAAACACGCGATAGGGCTGCCCATCTCCAGTATTTTAATTTCATCTACTTACCTATTTGAGTTTTTTCCTTGATTTATGATTGTAAATATAAAACATTAGTTATTTAAAAAATTGATCTGTTATCGTCGAAGTTTGCCAAACACCAATTCTTACAAACACATACGTCCTACTCAACCAAAATGCAAACTAAGTAACAGCTGACGTATAATTATAATTTTTATTTTTCATCTCAGCGTATTCTTACGTACCCTCGAAATAGGTCTCGAAATAACCAATAGTTATTTATGACATTAGTGCGCTAAGTTGGTTCTTACAAACGAGTAGACGAATGTAGTAAGGCTTACCGTAGTCACGAGTTTGTAAATACCAATATCCGCACGTGTATGTTACAACGTTTTACAATACATTTGCGAGAAAAATAGACAAACTTTTTGTTTTTAACAGTCGAAAAGTCGCAACAAACTTAGCAATATAAAAATGGCTTGAATTTGCAAATTTAAAATTAGAACTACATCGACGTCTCATCTTTGTCTCAAGAGCGCTTCCAAGTAGGTTCAATTATCTGTTATCTTTTATCATTTTGATGAAATTCTACTTTTATCATAATAATATAATAAAATAATGTAATTGCATCAAGTTTTACATTTTACACTAAACACATGGTAGTACATATACAGTTTAAAGTCAATTATACAATACTGTGGCGACACTAGCACCCTTGCTAAGTTGCAAAACAACTTGTGTTAAAGATGCTGGGCCCGACCCTGTATTGGATGTTTCTTAATTGCATTTAGGTACATACATGCCATTTTGGAATTATGCGACTGGTTCATTATATGGCACTAGCTGACCCGTGCAACGTCGTCTACGTAACATTTTTCATTACTGCTCCGCTCCTATAAGTCTTAGCGTGATGATATATTTTTGATATACGCCTTCCGCGATAAATAGAACACAACACACACACTAACACTGAAATAATTTTTCAAATCGGACCAGTAGTTTCTGAGATTTGCGCATTCAACCAAACAAACAAACTCTTCTGCTTTATAATATTAGTATAGATAGGTAAACGAATAAATATTTAGGAAAAGAAATCAAACAAAAAGAGTAGTGTGTGAGGGTGTGTGTGTCGAGGGTGTGAGAGTGTGTGTGTGAATTGTTATTCCTATATTTTTGGGTAATGGTAGCGAGCGATGAGCAAATTAGGATAAAAATAGGGTTTAGCGGTAGCTGTATTGAGTCAATAATAAGCTTTCTGTGTTGTTGTAATTAAGGGTTTGTAGCCAATTATTTAGTATCTTTTTAAATAATATTACAGGGAGTGAGTAAAAGTTCAGTATTTTGTTAAGACTATTGTAGAAATGAGGACCTTGGAAACAGGGAAATCTTCTTGTAAAAGAGTATTTACAGCGGAAGGGTTGACATATTTCGTCTTGTGGTGATTATTTCATAGGAGGTTCTTTGATGCTGATATAGTAGTATGTGCAATAAAAATAATTGTCTGACTGTAAGGACTTTACAGTTCCTATATAGTTCTTCAGTTGGGAAAAGGATGGGCCGAAAAGTACTAATTTTTAGCACGGCTCTCTGAGCTCGTTCTAGTTTCAAAAGTACCGTCTTGGGTCCACCACCCCAAGCGCATATACAGTACGTTAAGAGAGACTGACAAAGAGCAAAATATGTACACCTGATAGTTTGAGGTTCTGCAATGTGGCGAAGACTACTAAAGGCAAAAATCAGCTTTCTGATTCTTCTTGTCAGTAGCTCTATATGAGGTGTAAAGCTCAGACCATCATCAAGAGTCACACCGAGGTATTTTATGGTTTTACAACGTTCTAATTTTGAACATGTATATATCGCAGTGCCAGACAGTAAACATGAGTGCGCTATCAAAGCGTATGAAATTGGAGGTTGAGTGGAATGTCGCAAGCCGTATGTAAGAATCTTAGTTTTATCTGTATTGATTGTGAGAATGTGTCTTTTGAGCCACTGTAGAACTCTATTTAGTCCTTTTTGTGCGGAATCGAAGGTTTCATTCCAAGTCAAATCAGAGAAGGTAAGGACGGTGTCATTAGAAAACGCCACGATTCTTCCATTTTCACAATTTAGATTACATAGTTGGTTTACGTAAATCAGAAATAGGGTTGGGCCACGCACACTGCCTTGGGGAACGCCGAATGTCACTGGTTCCTATCTACTGAAGTAAATTTGTATTTTTACACACTGAGTTCGCTTTTGAATGTAGTCCCTAAAGATATTAAGTGTTTGGTCACGAATCCCGGGTTCTTCCAGCTTTATTAATAAGTCAGAAATCGAAACCCTATCGATTGCCTTTTTTAAGTCCAAAAAAATTGGCAATACTATCTTTTTCTTGTCAATATTTTTTGTAACATGGTTAATTAGGTCAATTACAGCACTGCTAGTAGATTTGTTGCGTCTAAAGCCGAATTGGTTGGGAGAAAAAAGTTTTTTATCTTCCATATAAGTCACAAGTCTTTTGTTGATTAGTCGTTCCAGAACTTTAGAAATGGAAGGTAATACTGCAATAGGACAATAATTATTTAGAAGCTTTTTGCTTCCATTTTTGTGAATTGGGTGTATGATGGCCATCTTGAAGTACAAAGAGAAAGTGCCGGTATGGAAGCAGAGATTAAAAATATGTGTGAGTATGGGGACCAGTGTCAATGAATAGCGTTTTAAAAACAGTGTTGTAACATTGTCCCAGCCCAAAGCAGAATCCGATTTCAATGACATTAGTACCTCCCCAACCTCCGCTTCATCGGTGTCTAACATGACGAATAATTGTAAAGGTGAGGATGTGGAGGCAATGTCTGTTGGGATTTTTTGACTATCAGATGGACAGGAAAAGTTATCAGCAAGTTCCTTGCCGATGTTGGCAAAAAACTTGTTTATTTTGTCAACCGAGAGCTGAAGTAAAGTAGAAGAAGCCAATACATTAGTGTTGGGTATATTTGGCTTGTCTGTATTTTAACTCTCTTTATCACCTTCCAAATCTTTTTATTGTCTCTTGAAGCATCACTCAATTTCCTCCTGAATCTTTTTAGTTTTTTTAAGATTTTTATGCAGTAGTTCCTGTATCTTTTATATGTAATACTTAATATAACATTGTTCGGAGATAGCTTGAGTTTTTTATGCATTGCATCTTTATTACGCATACAGCGGAGCATGCCAACGGACATCCACGGTTTGAGTAAGCGTTTTTTATTTGGAATCTTGATTTTAGAAGTGTGAGTATTTATGAGTCTATGTATTATATGAACACATATAACCTGTCATAAACGAACTACTTTTAGAAAAAGAACATGATAATATGTCTTGCGTTCAACACAGCGACCAACTATTGTTATCATCTAAAAAAAAAAAAAAAAACGGATACTGAGCCCCACAAATGAATCATGGACCTTACGAAGTCGGTGTGAAGGAGCATGTAGTTTGTGCTTGTTTCTGGTATTAAAGTTATGGATTTCACTCGTTTTACTGTATAAATGTATATTTTGCCTAATACAAATAAAATGTTTTCAAAAATAAATTGACATGCTACCGTGAGAATTCCAATCTCTTTGAAAATTTCTCTGAAACTCTTGACCCTAGCTGATATATTGCTCGCACAGCACGTTTTTGTAAGACAAATATATTTTATATATCAGCAGCTTTACCCCACAAAAAATACCGTAAGACATAACACTATGGAAATAACTAAAATAGACTAACCGAGCTGTGTCAACGTCAGTAAATTGTCTAACTTTCCTAACGGCGTATGCGGCAGAGCTGAGCCTTCCCGACAGACTCGATAAAAATGTGGGCCCCATTGTAGTTTGGAATCAACAGTTATGCCCAAAAATACTGCAGTATCCACAGTTTCAAGCACCACGTCACTTAAGATTACATTGGATCCTAAATTTCTTGCATTTGGCAAGGCAAACTTTATACATTTCGTTTTCTTGGCATTTAGTACTAAATTATTTGCAGTAAACCAATCTGTAACCATTGAAAGAGCGCTGTTTACGTTATCGAAATCTTGTCTATTTCTATTTACTTTAAAGATAAGATAGGTATCATCCGCAAACAATACTACGTCACAGATATCCCTTAAGAAAAATGGTAGATTGTTTATGTACACCAGAAATAAGAATGGACCCAGTATTGAGCCTTGAGGCACACCTAAATTCACTGGCAGCCCGGAAGATTTTACACCATTGACAACATTAACACATTGGAACCTTTCATGTAAATATGAATAGTTATTTCACTGTATTGATACTTTTGATTGTACTGTGATGATATCAATTACGTTAAGAGCTTCGCTTTGGAGACGGTAATTACGTAGTTTATGTAAAAGTGTCATGGTGTACGCAATCAAAAGCTTTAGAGAGATCACAGAAAACTCCAATTGCGTTTTGCGAGTTCTCATCATCTGCCTAGCCTTTTCCCAACTGTATTGGGGTCGGCTTCCAGTCAAACCGGATTCAGCTGAATACCAGTATTTTACGTAGAGCGGCTGCCTACCAGACCTCCACAGCCCATTAACTGGGTAACACGGTACTCCTTGGCAAGACTGGTGTCAGATTTTCTGGCTTCTGAATATCCGTGATTGCGATTTGCGAGTTCTCCCATGCGTTAAATATATGTTTTAGGAGAGCGACATCCGCATATGTAGTCAAACGGCCTTATGTAACGCCATACTGTTCATTATGAAGTAGTCTATGTGAATTAAAATGTATTAACAACTGCTTGAGTATTAATTTTTCAAATATTTTACTAAATGCAGGTAAGATGGAGATAGGCCGGAAGTTGCCTATGTCATTTTTATGACCTGATTTAAATAAAGGTTTTACTTCTCTTCATGAGATCAGGGAAAGTTCCTAAATCCACGCATATATTAAAAGTTACAGAAAGATAAGGGGCTACTGTGTCTTTTATATTACTCAAAAGTTTTATGGAAATGCCCCAGAAATCACCTGTGTTTTTAGATTTTAGTGTATTGAATACGTCAATTACATCACGAGATGTTACGTGCTCAAAACTAAACAATTAATAACACTTAGGCAGACTACTATGCAAAAGGTTTTCAGCTTTTGCATAGTATTAATTCAAGGAGCGAGTTGTAGTTATAGGAATATTGGAAAAAAACTCATTAAATGCCTGACCTAAGTCAGCAGCTTCACTAATTAATTTGTTGTCGACTATAATCTCTAACTGATTGTCTCGTTTAACCGATTTGCCCGTTTCGTAATTTTGTCACTTAAAAATTTTGATTTAGCAACAACGTAAATCTTTTTATATAATTTAGAATATTTTTTAACGTACTCTAAAAAAGGGGTTTAATCCTGTATTTTTTAAAACCATATAACTCGTATAATCTCGCTCTACTTTTATATATACCTGCAGTAGCTCATTGGTTGAAACCAATAGAGGTACCCGTAATGTTTATGGTTTTTGTCTTAAAAGTGGAGTGATATTCTTGTTGCACAACATCAGAAAGGGCTTCATAAATTTTATTTGGATCATCAAGTTCTATCAAAGACGTTGTAATTTTTTCATATTGTTTTAGATTAAGGCACAGCATTACAGGATTATGGTCGGTGACAGAGGCGTGTAATACTATGGTGAGTGCAGACAAGTTAGTTTTAAGCATTATGTGGTCAAGAAAGGCATTCTCTCGAGTGGGAAGTGAGTGAACAGGTAGCACGCCATGGGAAGCTATGAGATCGAGATAGTCCGAGGTTTTGGTTTAAAGATATAGTACATGCGATGTCAAGGTTAATGTCACCAATTATAGCTATGTTTTTGGATTGTAGGATTTTGGAAAGAGCGTTTAGGGATTGTAGGAAGTTATTTACGTCTCTAAAAGACGGAGATCTATAGATACATATTATTGCCTTATCGGTGCCGATTTTTAGTACTAGACTGGCATTTGAGAAGTCAGGTTCTTCGATTGTGTAGTTTTCTATATTTTTTACAACGACCACACCATCGTTCTGGTTTAAGTGTTTTTTTGTTTGATAATAGGAGTATATATCGATAGTTGAGATTGAATCATTATAACATTTCAGCCAGCACTCAGTCAGTACTAGTATTTCGCAGTCAAGATTTATTCTATGGAGGAGGGTTAGAAAGAGTCGAAGTTTCATGAATACAGCGAATGTTCTGGGTAATTATTTTTTATTGCTTGGAAGGGTAAGTGACATGGCTAGTGCATTCTTCGGGGTCACAATTAGTGTGGTACAGACTGAGAGCCGATCTATATTGCAAATAATTTCTGACACGCTGTTCACTGTTAAATTGTTTTTTTATAGGTGTACCAGACTGAGGGGGTTATAAGTTTATATAATTCATCTACAATATCGATAACGAGTTTAAACAAAGACAAAGTTAACAAGCGTGTATGGTACCGTGCAGTAATGTCTTAAGTGAGAAAGCTTGTGAGAATGAGGAGTGTCAGACTTCTACTGACTAAAACTCATCCATGTTCCTTCATTGCCCTTTGTGTTCCGGAGCCACGGTGTCTCTTGCAAATAATCCCGCGACTCCGGCAGGAGACATTCTACAACCTGGAACAACATAATGGGCTACCGTTTTTCTCGGTTCCACGCGTGCGGAACCATGGGTAAGAGCTAGTGATGTATATTTGAATGTGATGTAGAAAATACAGTGAAATAACAATAAATGCATTATACCAGTTTTTACTATACAAGTAAAAACTGGTATAATTCATTTATTGTGTTTGTTTATTGTTGTTTTTGTGTAGTGATTGCTTGTATAGTGTAAATAGTGTATATGTTAAATACAGGAAATTTAACATGGCATGCAACTTTCAGACGAAGTATGATATGCAATGTTCATTGAGGATATAACTATAAACTTTTTGGTTCTGGGGCATACAATGATGCCGGTCGATTCGGTACATGCCACAATAGAATCTTTTATTCTTGGTACAACAGCTTGGGCTTCATCCCAATGGCCCACGTTAATTTCAAACGCCAGGACCAATCCGAAGAATTATGAAACTATAATGCTAGAAAATGGCGACATCTTAGACTGGAAAAGTTTTGCAGATAACTATTTACCAAAATGTATTAAGATTCCTATTACTTAACTAAAATCAGCCTGGTTTTAAAAAATGAATTCAGCTTAGTTGGATTTTGTACGGATTCAGAAATTCAATTGTGGACCTGGGCTTTTTAATAAGATCTCGACAAAGTCAACAGCGCCTCCAGGCACCCACGGCAGCTTATTACGGTAAAAGTACTTATTGCCAAACCCAAGTTTAAGGACCTGAAAAGAATGTGTGACAAAGGTATAATTCCAGCACAAAATGCACAGGAATATCTCACCATACCTTATGATGGCAATACAGCAGACTTACTACCGGAAGAAAGTGATGCAGAGTGATTTAAAAATTATATTAATTTAAATTGTAATATAAATGAAAATTTATTACATATGCATGACGTGTTGGCGTTTTATTTTGAATAGGTGAGTTTGATACCTGATAAAGGATATAATCAAGTAAAATACAATCGATCAACACAAATAAGTAGACTAATTTACAGATACTAATACAGAAAAACAAGAGCGTAAGTGACGATTTTTGACAAACAATATGAAATCATGAACTTCTCTTTTATTGTAAGCGACAATAGTACCAATTATTCAACTCTTTTCTATTATTTAATTGATTAAAATTAAAGCCTAACGTCTAACGTCGTTGCAATGTTTACAAAAGTTAGAGTTCTGTAAGTAAACTATAAAAAATAATCAATAAAATACGTCTCCTGTACTATTTGTCGCTTACAATGTTCTTCCTTATCAGGCTCGCTTTTGACGCAAGACTCTTACGCACAACGGAGCGAATGGGAGTCTAAATGCGAATAACGGAATCTCAAGTTAACTCTCTCCGTTGTGCGGGGGGTGCAGGGGGGGGGCAGTCTTTTCTTCTGAATAGAGTTACCCATTTTAAACTTTATGTAGCTTTATTGCGTGTGAACTACCCTAGTAACTTTCTTCAACATCGTGTGCGTTCACGTTAAAACTTTTTTTTTTAAATTAAATGATTAAAAATAATTACTGACTAGGGCTGATCGGCGATTTGAATAGAAGAGCAATGCTAGAAGTTGAATGTTCGTATATCTCATCTTAGTGATCTTACCTAGCGACATCAATTTTTATATTGCGACTTACACGCCAACGAAGCTGCAGGCAACAGTTATCTGTTTTCTTCTAATATTGTAATGTTTTAATTTTTAATCCTAACAGCTCACAATTCCAGCGCCGAAAATACTTCAAAATAATTCTGGTGTCCTGGTACTTGTGAATCTTTATATCTTTATCGCTCTAGCTCACAGATTTATAAAAAACAGAATATTCATACTTTGTTTATAATAATTTGATGAATTGAAAAAAAAAACGGAAAAATCCAAGAAATGTTTTTTATGTACAAAAATTTATACTAACAAAGTATGATTTTTTTTAACTGTTATGGCGTGATCTTGATAAGTATATAATATACAAAATAGCTCTAGGAAGCGAAACATTTTTACGACGACTATTTAAACTTTTTTTTTTATTAACAATGAATACGAAAGTTCGAAAATTTTTTGTTAATTAACAATCGTTTAACTTGTTAATAAAATAACTTTAAATAAAATTTCTAACGGGAATAAATTATTTATAATGTTCAAAAAACACCGTAATTTTTTCAAATAAAAAAAAAAAAATTAATATTCAAATAAATTAATTAATGAATCGTACTCGCTTTTGACGCCTCTCGCAAAACCTAAAAATGTAGCGCGGAGGCCCATTTCAAGCGTTAAATTTTTATAAATAATGGAGATAAGAGTTCCGGGAGCTAAAACTTTTTTATTGGAAAATTCCTCCTCTTTCAAAATCTTTTTTTTTTATAAATTCCTTAAATATTAATATTTTATGAAATATTGGTGTTTATAACTTTTGCAATTTTTTATGTGCTAATACACGCTTTTGGCACATTTTTCTAGGCTTCATTCCGGATCCAATGAGCTACCGCACATAATTTTAAGAGCAGTATCTCTATTGTAGACCATTTTCAACTTGTCGACGAGACGACTGTGATTTTCTGGACTTCGGAACTTTCAGTGTTTAAAAGAGTGTCCATGGAGTTTCTTGCATGTTCTTCTCCATAGGATCTACTCTTTGGAACGTGCAAGTGCCGCGCTGGAGATAGGGTCGGTGAGTTTGTTTTGTTGCAGAATAACTTGCTACTCTTGTCGCTAGCGCGGCAGAATTAGCTTCATCTAGAGTCAGCACACAGAGGGGCCCGAAATGGCCGACGCCTGCTGGAGTCGCGTGATTATTCGCAAGAGACACCGTGGCTCCGGAGGAGAGCGGGAGGAGTCATTGGATGATTTCCCATCCCTAAAAAAAAAAAAAGGTGACCCGCGGAACTTCGTTTGCGTCACATTTTCCATTACTGCTCCGCTCCTATTTGTCTTTGCGTGATGATATATATATAGTCCCATGCTAGAGGACTCGCAAAAACAGTTGATCGAATGTTAAGAGTGTTGTTATGTTCTAAAACATAACAACGTTATGATTTACGTTGCTGGTTTGAAGTAAATTAAGAGTCAACTTCATTTATTCAGTAGTTTCTTAACTTCGTAGTTTGAAGAATAGCACCATTCATTTAGCGCAATTTATGTATTAACTAGCTGACCCGCACAACTTCGTCTGCGTCACATTTTCCATTATTGCTCCGCTCCTGTTTGTCTTAGCGTGATAATATATTATAGCCTATAACCTTCCTTGATAAATGGGCTATCTAACACTGAATTAATTTTTCAAATCGGACCAGTAGTTCCTGAGATTAGCGCGTTCAACCAAACAAACAAACAAGCAAACTCTTCTGCTTTATAATATTAGTATAGATAATTAAAAAAATACTGCGATCTAAAATGTCTTGTATGACTGGACTATTAGTTTAGAACCAAATAATAAAATTAACAAACAATAAAATTGACATTCACGACTCATGTACTTACCCCAATCGAAGGAAGTTCCAGACGCCAATTCCCAATGCAGTATTAATAACGCCAAAACGAACTGTTTGGTGAACATCTTGAAGTCCAGACAATTTTGTTTCAAAGAGGCAGTTAATAATGGACGTATTCCTCTACTGACCGCTCAGCGGATATTAAAGTTAAACGCAACTTTAAATAAAAAATCTATCAACTATACTGATAGCCTCAGAGGACCCCTGATTAGAATTATACAGGGTGAACATTATCAAAACAAATTTTACTCCCGTTAGAGCGTGCTCATAGAGCAAGTTTCACTCAGCTAACTTTCTCCCTTTTAGATTTCCTACGCCTCAGCTTTACATATTGTCATCGTAGTGCAAGAAATAAATAAGTGCAAAAAGTTAGGTTTGAGACAGTCGCGTTTTAAAGATTTTTCGCGTTAAAAAGATTGAAACCATGAGTGGAATTCAATTGGTGTGATATTATTATTCAATTGTTCGGCATAGATTTAACAGATCTTTTTTTTTCGATGTTGCGGAGGTGGATGCGGCTCCACGCCGAAATTTAATTGTATATTTTTATCCTCCTGAGTCCGCCATATATTTTTTTAATTTTGTAAAGATGTGATTTAGTTAAGTCTATTTTTAGTTTCCTTCTTTGTGTCTACACACTGTGTCTATGTTTCTTTTCCTACTCTCCTATCGCAGGTCTGCTGGAAGAAATTTCATTTGAAATAAGCAGTACCTTTGTACTCTGTTTTCTGTATACATTTTTCGTTTTTTTTTTTTAATTTCTTGTGTGTACATAAATAAGATGACTTGACGTCCTTTTAAAGAACAATAATTAAGAAGGGGAAAGTCCTGGCACTTTAACAGCCTCGAAATAAATTTCAGAAACATTTCATTTTGCCAGAACAAACGTTATTTATATAGCCTCAAAGATTATTTTAGCATGAACTTTACTGCCCTATAATTTGTTCTTTTTGTAGGACATCGGGTCTTAATAAAAAATGGTAGGCTGGAATTTGTTCTTTACAAAGGGTTTTGGGACTAAAGACTTATATAAAAATGGTAACATTAATTCAAACAAAAATAAAAAAATATTATAATTTTATTTCAAACAGCACAAAAGTAAGTATTGTGGTTGCCTAGTAATTAAATTTAAAACAAATAATAAAATAACATACACTTAAATTTCACTTCTCGCAGTCTTAAAAAAAATTGAAAAATATGCAGAAACTCAAACTTACATGAACATACAAAACAAAATGAAAACTTAAGTTGTTTAATAAAAAATTAGTCGGAAATATGAAATTGTTTGAAGCAATTTCTATTTGCCGTCATACAAAGTGCTAAATTGCAACCTAAACATTTAACCCATGTTTTTTTGGAACATCCAAGATTTCTACAATGACTTTGAGTTGATACCATTTCTGGCATGTGGTCAATTCCATGCTTGCGTCTAATTTTTGCAGGCAAAGGTACAATAGGGGGACGCCTAATTCTGCCGTTTCTTTCTTCAGGTGCTCCATTGTCATAAATAGGTACATCTTCATCTGCATGAATATTCTCTCCAATTAGTCTATCAGCAATCAGTCTTTTAAATTCTCGCAGCTGAACATTTTTGTGGAGACGTATTCCATTGCCTAACTGTTCTTGCTTGTACTTGATCCAAGAATTAGTTGCAGCCAAGTCCAAGCAATGTGAAATGAACCTAACTGTCCTTTTATGTGTAAGTGCTCTACTAGGACATACCGCCAGCAACTTATCTGCCAAATCTACTCCACCCATATTGCTATTATATTATTTGATAACTTCTGGATGTGAAATATTGATATATTGTTTTGTTGCCCTATTGTATCTTCTGCAGTTATCAAGGTTATCAGCAGCATGAATAGTAGATAGCATTAATACCGACATAATGTCCATCCACTTTGTAAACGCAACTCTGCCATCATTTCATACTAACACGTCACAACTCCCTCTCTCTTTTCTAGTCAAAGCCTTGTCATCATCAATTACTTCTTTAGGAACCCGATTCTTCATAATTGTTCCGCTACATCTAAAGCCTCTATTTGCAAGTTCATCAGCCAATCTGAGCGTGGTAAAATATCTGTCGAAATATATTAAATGCCCTGGTACTAGTGATTCGGTTAATTGGAGGACCACTTTTTCTCCTAAATGGAAGTCATTTTCATTTGTAAAAGTTTATTTTCCTTGGTAAACTATAATGTCGCAAACAAACCCATTTGGATTTCCTAATATAAACGCTTTAATACCCGTGGGGGTGGGCTTTCCCGGGCAATATTGTCGTATAGGACAGGCCCCTGTAAATGGGATGATCATTTCATCTACGTAAATTTTTTGTTGCCTTCCTTGGGCACGACAGCCTCTTAGAATCCTGTTTAATATAGGATGAACTTTCCACAGTTTATCTTCTCGCCTCATATCCTCAGTGATGTCGTTATCAAAAACTATTTTAATTGAATTACTAAGCAAAAAATATCTATCTCGTGTCATGGATTGTGCGATTATGGGTAACGCAAATTTTTGGTTCCAGTACAGTCTTATTTGTGACAGAGGTAAACATGCCATCATCATCGTTATACCAATACCGTATGTCTACGACATATATGCAATCCTTGAAACCACATACTAGTTATGGTATTTGATAACGCTATACAAAAAAGTAACGAAATCGGTCCAGTAGTTTTGTCAAAAAGTCGAGTTTTAATTTAAAGCAAATTTGAACACTCTGTAGAATTGCAACAGTAGGTTAATAGTACAATGAACTTGAATCCTTGAACATTGAAAAGCGACGTTGCCACGCTGTGCAATCATTCACCTACGCAGTTGTACTCATTTTACCTATTTACCTAAAATGCGAACTCGGTACACCTAAACGACAGGCGGGACTTTAATGTGTTTGTATTGCATTTTAATTGAAAACAGAACAAAGCTGTTGTGGCATAGTTGAAGGTCGTGGGTGAGACCAGGCAAGCACTTTTCATTGTGTAATTTATTTATCATCACTGCTCTCAAAACGGTGAATGAAAGAAAACTTTAAGTTTAAAGATGTCCTAGAAAAAAAAAATCGAAGACATGTGATTTCTACCAACCCGTATGCCCGCGTAGTGGATTGCAACCCACTCCATCTCACAGAGAAGAGGCATTTGTCCCTAACCAGAGGGAACATTGTAGGACCAACTATTAAAAATCTTAATATTGTTTGTTTTTCGTTACATTCGTACGTGAAATTTCTCCTTGTGAAATGTTCTTGACCTGTCACGGCCGAAATTTTATTTTGTTATTTTTACTCAAATTCATTTTCACTGAGACACTCCAACAATACCTGCAAGTGTACACTGCGAGTCACGGCGGCGCGGTTCGTTTGTCGGCTTAGTACAAAAAGACGCGGCACGCGTGTGTCGGCTTTTTCAAAGGCCTTCGGCTTTTGGCGAGGAGGGGCGCGGGGAGCGGGTTGCGCGCGCGCTCGACGCGTAGGGTTGGACACAGTTATCGACAATATTATCAGCTTTCTCTCATTGTCTTTTGAAGAGAATAATGATCGGTTAGCAAAAAAGATGTTCTATTTTTAATGGACATGGTTAGTTTAGAATTATTATAGCACCACTATGTACCTACCTACCTATTCTGATTAAAAACTATAATTGAGTGGATTTAGAGATAAAAAATAATGTAATAATGTTTACATTTTAGGAAGAAACATCCTATTAAAAAAACGTGCTCACCCGTTTTCTACATTACTCACTATCTAGGTAGTACCTACGGTAGTTTCGTAAGTCGAAACGTACAAAAATTAAAATTTATTTTAAAAGTCCAATAAATTTAACTATCACTTCACTGTTAAATACGGTTATTAAAAATAGTACTAGTATTGTAATGCCTTGATTGCGTATTAAGTCTTTATTAGATAAGTAATTGTAGAAAAGTATCGATAAAAGATAATTATTACATTGTTTACCCTATTTACCTATGACTTTTATTTTTTGCCAGTACGGATGTAAGTTTTGTCAGTTCACCGCGAGTCTTCCGGGATAGCGTGTGTGCATTTCGCAAAGATTTGATAGGTACTTAAGTACACGCATTGTTTTACGTGATTTTTGTTATTCACTTGTATGTATTAGTAATTATTTTCTTACAGTGAAATAGACACTGAGTAGGTACTGGACTTTTGTGTGTGTAAATTGTGTTTTTAATTTTATTTGTACATACCTAGGTACTTTTTTTACGGTGAAATAAACACTCGAATCCTGGTTGAAACGTGGTGGACATTTTGAACATGAGAAAATTTAAGTTTTAATCCATCTTGTGCTATGACAGAATTTATTTAGATTAGTTCAGTAATCAAATTATCACGAAGTAAAAAAGAACGGGTGAAAAATAACCATAGTGAATTTCATCGCAATTGCCAAAGATAAATCAAAACGCCGCCGCGCGAGCATTGTTGCCGCACTTCTCGAGGTCAGTCGAGGTCAAGGTACGTTTTCTAAATAGGGTGATTTACTTTTACTAAATTTATTTTCATATTTATTTTGTTTGAAAACTTAAATTTTTTCATTTACGTTTTTTTAAATTTATAACAATTTATTTATACTTCTGTGGACAAGTGTTACTTGTGGTTTCAATTATTGCATATATGTCGTAGACATACTGTATATATTTTACACTTTGCTTTTGTAAAATTTAACACTCTATCAGTTCTTTCAATAGACGATTGATTTGTATATTGTACCATAATATTTATTAAATCATCGTCTATTATATTCAATACACGGTGTATCTGACATCGACGCACAAACGATTTCCATGGGTCCAGGGCATGATTCTGGACACCCCAGAGTTGGAATTTTTCATCGGCTTTTTTCTCATTTTTCCAGTTTTTTCAAGAGTTTTTTTTACTTTAGACTACTCATAATCGTTATTCTGACCTAACGCAATGAGATTTTTAATAAAAAAATAATTAATTAACTAGTTTCACTAAAAAGAGCAATGTAAATAAAACCACAAATAGGTATCAGCTCAGCTGTGCTAAAGTACAAACGAAAGGTCAACGCAATGCATAGTAGCTGCCCACACACTAACAAGTATGCATGTGTGTCACGCGTGTATGATTTGTTAAAAGCATGCCGCCTAAGACTGCATTCCAAAGAAAATGAAACGTATCACAGCAAAACGAAGTAGCCGATTTCCAACATTAACGTAATAGATTAAGGTTGAAAATCGGTTACTTTGTTTTGTGTCGATAAAACCCATTTTCATATTGCGGCGGCAACACGTAGCGCGCGCTCTTTGACCTTTACCGACGAAACCGACGGACGCCAGAGACGTATTTGGGTGCAACCGGTAAAACGCTTTTTAATAAGCGTTTATGTGGAGTCACGATGATATCCGACCGAGAAAATAATCTTTTTTTTTTCTTACTATTAATAATTGCGTAAAACCATAATAATGCTTTGTTTTCTGTTTCCTTCTTCTTATGTTCTGATAAAATGTTTGTACATAAATTGTTAAATAAATAAATAAGTTAAAATAAGTAATGTTATGCTTATAACAATTGGATCTTGCTATACCCATTGTACGCTTTGATACAATTAATGTGACAGAATTTTAAATACGGCATCAACACGGGTGTTGAAACTTAATCATGACGATTGATGACCTTAATTTGTTTCTGTTTGGTTTTAAAAAAAAGTTCAGTTTTACAATACCAAAATTATTCGATAAAAAAACATTAATAAATTAAAAGCAAAAAAATGAATTTTCATACTATTATCATCGCAAGCCCGGCCCTGGCACTGTAGGTCCAATGTAGGTATCTGTCGGCGACCTCAAAGGATAGATCGAAAGAACATTTTTAATGAAATAATGATGGATTTTTGTCAGTTCCTTGTTGACGCTGATCGCGAACGAGTGCATTTTTTTTTTGCAAAAATCGGTTTTCGAAACGTTAGAGAAGACAAATTTTGGTTTCTTTCTGTGAACTTGCGTGTTTTTGTGTGTCTTTGTGTTTCATTGAAAAATGTCATCTGGACTTAATGAGAACTTCAGTGCCCAAGAATACGGTAACATGCTGATGATGTGACGCTGCCTTAGGTACCGAATCATTCGGGAATCGGTGGATTGGGAGATTCGGCCGGGAGCCATGGCCAGCTCGCTCACCAGACTTGACCCCATTAGGTTTTTTTCTTTGGGGTTATGTCAAGGACAAGGTGTTTGTGTCAGCAGAGTGCGATTCCGCAGCCGAGAAGCGGAATTGCATAGTGAATGTGTTTGCGTCGCTGTGTGAGGAGTGTGCTCAGGCCTCAGCGTCAGGACCCAACGTTTCTGCCCCGTGTCCACGCTGAAACTCTGCGCCACGCTCAGTGCTGGCGCCGGCCACTTCGATTCTTCGAACCCTATCTGATTAGGGGTGAGCGAGCCTAAGGTGAGTTCTAGGTAGTTACTCGTTAATACCTACTGCAAGCTTCTTTTTAGGATTCCGTACCCGAAGAGTAGGTAACCAATGGAACCTTATTACTAAGCCTCTGCTGTTCGGCCGCCGCGGCCGGTCCGTCTGTCTGTTAGTGGGCTGTATCTCAGGCATGGTATTTCTAACAAATAAAAAATAAAATTTACAGAGAGCTCCATTGGAAAGCTCGCATACAAGAAACGTGTTTTTTGTTTATGGTTATGGTACGGAACCCTTTGTGTGAGAGTCTAACTCGCACATCGCCGGCTTTGTTATCAATCCTTATCGGAGTCGTGTTCGTGATTATAAGAGACTAAGCAAGTCTCCTTAACTTCTGCATAATCATGTTAGTAGGTAGGTATTTTTGAGTGATTAAAATTATTTTATGTGATATTATTGCCGTCGGCGAAGGGTGATATTCGTAGGTATTTGGGTACATTCAAACTCAAAGAGAGTTAGGTAGTTCATTAGCTAGCTGCGTTACCGGATCTCGATGTACTTACAAGCTTATTTTTTGTAATCAATCTTTATCGGAGTCGTGATTTTAAAAGACTAAGCTTATGGCTCCTTCTTTTCTCTTAAGCTCTTCAAAAACAAGTTCTTAAGCATGTTTAAGAAGGATGTAATGCAGTGTTCCATTCAAGGTGACCTTGCTAGTTGCCATCCATTTAGACGATACCTAGATGCAATCCAAATTCAAACACATTTCGCTGATAGAAACATAGCTCAAGGTCAGCTTTTTTCTCTAACATTCTGCATAAACATGTTCCTACCATCAGCAGGTAGGCACCGTAGTTATTTCTCAGTGATTAAGTAATTTCAACATGAAATTACTTAATCACGTAGTTACCTACATACACACATACGCGCGCGGTGCGGCGCGGCGCGTCGCCGCGGCGGCGTCGCAGACCATGTACGTTTGTGTGCAAGACGTGAAGTAGGTATGTATTGCGTGCAACGCTCTCACGCGTTTGTATCGCGTTGTTCACAATACATTGCGCGCTCGAAAATGACAATTTCTGTAACCGTTCATTAGCGAGATTAATGACTTCCACAATTTGGTTAGTGGCATGAGATGTAGCCTTTTCCCGAAGTTTGCGTTACGATGTCAAATACGCCCTGTATAGTATTGTAGAAAATCTTCGGAGTTTGTAATATTATTTGGTAAATAAGGCTCTTGCAGATGTGGTATCAACGTATTAAAAGTATTCCTACTCCAAAGTCCTTCAGGTTCCCGAGTAATTTCAAAATCATTAGATCGAAAACCTCTACCTCTGCGTCTGCCACCTCGAGTACGTACTCCACGGCGACAAAATCCACCTGTTTAACAAAAGATATGAAATTAATATCTAGGTAATAGGTTCACCAAAATAATTTCGCTACCTATCTTTAAATGAGTAAAGTAATAACGAGGTACCTCTAGTACGCGCTTTTTTTTGGCTATTTGTAGATGAAGAACTAGGCATTGGCTGCGGAGTGTCTTCTGCTTTGGTTTCAGATTCTGACGATGAGGAAGTACGATCTAACTCTTCTTCTGTGGGTACTTCGAAAATATCAGAATCGTCATCATCCTCAAAGTCTGATTGGTTGAGAATATCCTGAAGTTGATCCTCAGTCAAATCTAAATAATCAAGTAAATACAATTAGATTATAATCAGATTTTTATCAGCACAACATGTAAACTGATAATGGGTTTTTAACCGAATGTACTTTTTCAAGTACAAATTGTAGATGCCCTTTTTATTAGTTATAGCCGAAAGTACTTTCAAAAGAACATATACAATTAATGTCGTATTATCAACAGTAAACATTCGATTTTGGACACAATTTTATCATAGCTCAAAATCATAACTATATCACAATGTTAAATGTAAATTTAACACAAATTATAACGAATCTACAGTTTTTATTTCCAAATTATACTAAACTAACAAAAGACTAAAGTAGAGCATCAAAATATTCGTCCTCCACGCTGTCAGCTGGTAACACAAATTATACAAAAATAATACAAAAAATAAGTAATTTTGTTACCTGTAGTTCGGTGACCCTCCATTTTTGAACTCCTACACTGGCCAACTGAATAGATAACTGTTTCTTGATTGGCTAATAAAATAGTTAACAGATTGGACGTTACGTTTTGACAATGATATAAAAGTTTTCAAAAATGAGCGCGGAATTAAAAACTAAAAACGAATTTGTGTGTTAAAAAGTACATGCGGTCATTAGACTAGAGTAACCCGATAAAAGTCGGGACTTAATGGCGTCGAGCAAATTGTTCTTTTTAAAGGATGGTAGGACTCAGGTGTGTCTGTCTAACCTACTAACAATAGAATTTAAGTAAAAATTGTTACTAATCCTATGGACTCCGGTCTGAAATAGAAAGTATTCATTCTATTATATTGTGTAATTGGTTAAGAATAAGAATAAATTTATTAAAAATAAACAATGGTTACAAATTTTGTTATACAAGAATGTTTAGTTTCTTTATAAATTTAGCAAAAAAAAATGTTTTTCAAAGACTTCCTGCACTAGGCTAGGCCTGTCCCGCGGAAAGCTTTAAGGATTCCAATGCAATAACAAGTTATTAATTACGATAATGCAGAATTTCGATACTTAAAGTATTATTAAATAACATAAAACAGAAATTACAATTTAATTGTTCAGTTACAAGCATACAAGTTTACGTATTATAAATTAGGAACTTAGATTAAGTAAACTAGATAGTTGCATTTAATGCCTATATTTATTTTATAGAACTATGAGATCACTATATCACAAGAAGTGTTTTATAAATAAAATACTCGGTGCTGTCATACGTCCAATTTATTATTTCTTTGGTAATTACATTCTTTGCTTCACGAAGCGATAAGTTTCTAAAGTTACAAAGTTTGGTGAGGTTATTGTAAACGAGGGTTCTCATGTAGGAGCTGAACCTTTTGGCAAATTCTGTTTTAACGGGGATGATGGGTAACTTAAAAACACGTATCCTAACCATGTTTTCGTAGTCGAGTGAGTTTAGTACTTCTTTATGGGTAAAAAGAGTGATTTTTAGTAAGTATATTCTTCTAACACTGAGTATTTGAGTTTCTTTGTAAAAGAGAGTGGTTGGAAAACGGAAAGGCTTTTTGATCATTGTCTTAGCACGTTGTGATATTTCTAAGCCTATGAGATGGGAGGTCCCAGAGCCACCCCAGGCTAGGATACAATATGATATTAACGATTCACATAATGTGGTGTAAATTGTCCTTAGAAGTTTGAAAGGTGCAACATCCCTTAACTGTTTCACAACGTGAATGATCTTTCTTACCCTGGCAGAGGTAGCCGCAATATGCTCACTAAAATTAAGTTTTTCATCTATGATTACTCCTAGGTATTTTGTGTGCGTTACTTTATTTATCTGCTTGCATGCGCATGTTGGTAAGTTAGGGCTAAGACAGAGATTTTCAGATGATTGACAGCAATGCACTATTAACCTTAAGTCAGGTGAAGCAGCTGAGATGGCAGTTTTATGAAAGCAGATGAAGTTTGTCTTTGACGTGTTGGTTAGTAGGGTTCTATTTAGCCATTGCACAACACGTCGAAGTCCAGGTTGTGACAAGGATTGCACTCTATCACACGTTCGACCGTGAAAGATAATAACTGTGTCATCTGCATAGTTTATAATATTTGCATTTTCAATGTTAATTGATGAAAGATCGTTTTAGTAAACAAGAAAGAGCGTAGGTCCTAGAATACTGCCTTGAGGTACACTGAAAGCAATGTCATGTGTGTTACTTATGAATGAGTTCATTTTACTCCATTGTTTTCTGCCGGTGAGATAGCTGCAAAACCTTCTTCTTCCTGCCCTTTTCCCATGCTACTTGGGGTCGGCGCAACACGTGTTTTTCTTCCAGTCAGCCCTATCAGCCGTCAAACTGTCACTAACTCCCTTTTCTTTCATATCGCTTCTTACACAATCCATCCATCTTTTCTTTGGCCTCCCTCTCCCTCTCCATCCATCCACATTTATGTTCATTACTCGTTTCCTCTCTCCTCTTCACATGATCATACCAAGACAAGCGATTCCCTACTAACTTTTCAGTCACTGGAGCCACTTTTAAACTACCTCTAATGTAGTCATTTCTCACTTTATCCATTTTTGTTACTCCATACATCCATCTCAACATTCTCATCTCCGCCACATGCAATCTATTTTCATCCGTCTTTTTCACAGCCCCACAATCTGATCCATACATTACGAGAGGTCTTATCACGGTCTTGTAGATTTTGCCTTTCAACTTGAGGGGCATCCGTGGGTCGCAAGTTGTCCCAATGACCTGTCGCCATTTCATCCATCCCGAGTTGATCCGGTGCGTTACGTCTCGGTCTATATCGCTATCCCCCTGAACAAGCGACCCGAGGTACCGAAAGTCGGAGCAGATCGGTATAGGCGTTCCGGTGAGAGCTATAGGTATAGGACTGGAGAGAACACCGAAATCGCAGAACAGGTATTCTGTTTTGGTTCTGCTCAACTTCAGGCCAACACTCTCCAGTCTTTACCACCACGTCTCCAATCTGCTCTGGACCTCAAGGCCGCTTTCGGCAACCAGCACAATGTCATCAGCAAACAGCATACACCAGGGAGCCTCCTGCTGGATGTCCGACGTCAGAGCGTCCATTATCATCAGGAAGAGATAAGGGCTGAGTGCCGCCCCCTGGTGCAAACCGACTGCCACACTGAAGCTGTCAGTGCTACCCATTGTAGACCGGACTTGAGTACTACTGAGATAGCTGCTAAACCATTCGAGGAAAATACCACGTACTCCAATAGACTCAAATTTTCCCAGGAGAATGGGGATTGAGACGGTATCGAAAGCTTTTGCCAAATCGAGAAAGACTCCGATGCATGATAATCCATTGTCAAGATGGTCAGAGACGGTTTTTGTCAAAAGTGATACAGCATGCTCGTTGGATCTGCCCTGGTGAAAGCCAAACTGTTGGTTTGATAGGAACTTGTTTGATTCCAAGAAATGAATTAATTGTTTGTTAGTAATTTTTACAAGCATTTTAGAAAAAGTCTTCAGGAGAGAGATGGGTCTGAAGTTGTTAGGATCGTTAGTGGTACTACCTTTATGAATAGGTGTCACAGCTGCAACTTTCCAAAGGGGAATGCCCATCAGCCACACATAAAAAGGCCTGAAATTATTATTATTTTTATTTTTTTACTTTCTCGGGTCCCTGGAGACCCGGTCCTTTGGTGCGCATACGAGGGGCGGAAACCAACTCGCAGAGGCCCCGTTAGACATTTCAAATGTAATGAGGCACCAACCGGCGATTATCCTTGTATGCACTGAAAGTATTCCCAAGGACAATCCCCGGTTGGAGCAGTACTATTGCAGAATATGGAAACAAAAAATGAAACGCTATGGGTTTTGGTGGTTTAGTGGACTGATAATCGCTTATTGTAGAAGAACTATTGGCCCCTGCCTGACCCCTAACAATATACACGGCTTTTAAATGGCAGGGGGTGACTTGCACACTCAATGAATGGGCCCCCGAAAACGGTCGCTAGCACAAAGTGACGTAGCGCCAAGGAGGCAACATAGCCTGAGGTGCTAGAGGAGCGGAGAGGTATACCACGGCTATCAGGACAATCCCGGAAGTGCGGTCAAGATCCCTACCAGCAACTTACTGGATTATACATCCTTCTCCCGAGCACGTGTGCTCTAGCGAATCTCCACTCAGACCGGCCAATTAAGGCAAGAAAGAGGTGGGAGCTCTGTTCCTCGTCAGTTTTCACTCTGGCCAGCCAATAAGGGCAAGCCATAGATGAGGAACAAGACTTCTCCCGGGAGATAAGGTTCGTGGGTTCGCTACTGTCCAACAGTTCGCCACAAAACTGCCTTGCGGATTGTATCTCTCTTTGTCTGCCCCCTCACCCTAGGTATTACCTAAGGTCCATCGGGACGCGCAAGCCCCACCACGACGTCAACGTAGAGATACTGCGGTAGGGTTATTATTATTATTATTAATTCATTTAATTCCGAATAATACATATCGGTACATTATACATTATAATTAAAAATTTCAACTGATAGAATTAATTAAAAACTTAAATAAACTAGAGAACAATACAAAATAACAACAATACAATTGGGCATATTATACTAAGATTTAATTGCCCACTGTCTTTCTCATCCAACTATACTGTATATAGGACAGTTCAAGCGATCAGCAATCATCTTCAGCATGCCGTTGCTACTAACTCTAACGCGGTGGAAAATTTCATTTATTTATTAGAACAAAAAAAAACACATGTTACAATTAATATTTGTGTTCGATAATAGCCACATTAGTTAAAACTGTGTCGTGGCTATTAACGCCCACCTCCAGGATAGAGATGACATCAACGTTCCAATTTAAGAGGTTTTATCAATCTATACTTTATTATAACTACGCTTAAAATCTAGTGTGTCAGTGTGCGTGCGTATGAGTGAGTGCGTGTGTGTGAAATTATGTATGAGTGTATCTGTATGAATAATAGGGGCGGTTCGACGTAAATTACATCAAAACCAGCGTTTGGCTTTGATATTCTTATGCAAGGCGTATAGGACGGTTAGTACAGAAGCCTTACCAGTGCTGGCGGGTGTTCTCCCAGTATATCTGGAGGTGCAGCGGCGTGCTGCAATGTACTACTATGCTAGAAAGATCACGGACCCAGAGTTTTTACCGCAGCGCGACCGTGCTAAAATCTCTAGATTACTAAAACCCCAGACTGACGTCTGGGAGGAACTTTTATCCGAATGGCAATGTAGGTGGGAAAATTCCATCAAAGGCCGACACCTCCACTTATGGGAGTGTATTCTTTAGCAGACTGAACGTAATATTATGTTAAATAGTATTCAGGTTACATCTGGGGTAGTTTACTATACGGACCTTGTAGAAACCAGAACAAATTTCCGTGCGTTCAGGCGATTTTGCCATACCTATTACTGGAATCAAAAGTAGCTCACAATTTGGGACCCATTAATTTCAGTGTTAATTTATAATCCGTGGTGCTTGGCAACTGGGCTTAACGCAGTTGTATATTTCCCTTGGTGCCTAATGGCCTAACTCAAATCTGTCTCCTGCTTGATAAGGAGGGAAGTGAAAATTATATTTATTGTTTTCCTACTCCTCCGCTGTACTTTCTGATTAATTTCGATGCGGGATCCAAGACAGTTGAATCGTTTCTCCGGGACTCGTCGGGCTTCATTAGCTCGGCGTTTTTCTGGTGGTCGCCACTGTTGATTCTGGCTTTCAGGAGTTGCAGTGGTTGGGAATGTGTGGCGAGCTTGTCCAATTCAAAAAAAAAATGATAGCAATTGGTTCGGGATTGCTGAAATGGCATGTTTGTTACTGTTTACACCAGTTCACAACGTTACATCACATCGGTACTCTGTGAATGAATACGCAGGTACGACTACAAAGTGAAAAATAAAAACTATTTCCAAATTAAAGCTGTTTTATACTTTGTAGTGCTTTGCTTTCGGAAGTCGGTTGTCATATTTTTCTAAAAAGTTTTGTTTTTAACTTAACAAGGTTATGATTTCCGTTCCTGCTAGTCTATTCTGTAAATAACCACTTCGATATCGACTTCACCTGAGTGACTAAGCTTACAAAGTGAACTTTATTTCTCACATCATAAGGTCTTTTATTTGTACGAATTTGAAACTCACCTCGGATTCCGCTGTCGAGACACGAAAATGTTGTTACAGAATAGCACTGCTGGTTCGAAGCAAATTATGAAACAACTTAACTTAACTTCGTAAATTGAATAAAAGCGCAATACATTATTCTCAACACGTTAAAGTTCAAAAATGCAAACATGTGGTCTTCTTTATGGTCCAACGCCATAAAGAAGGCTATAGGATATAGCATTTCAGAGCATTCCACGCTCCAGACTACTGATTGGCTTGGAATCGCGATGTTTCATGTAATCACGGTCTTCAGCAGTGAGGGAACGACGAAGAAAAAGATGAAGGCCACTCAAATGGCCGGAGTCGCGGGACTGTTCGAAAGAGATACCGTGGCTCCGGAACACAAAGGGCATTGAAGGAACATGGATGGGTTTTAGTCAGTAAAAGTCTGACACTCCCTCCTGCTACACCCAGAGCGGGAGGAGTCATTGGATGATTTCCCATCCCTAAAAAAAAAAGGCCACTCAAATGGGCATAATATTACAAAAACTGATAAAAATTTCCGAGGGCACTCACCACAATCAAGGTGGTTAGCTTATTTTAGACGATAGCCTCCCGTTGCTTCAGCATTAATTCATTTCGTTTGTGTACGGGGAACCCACCGACGTAAGTATCAATACCCATTATATTGACATAATGTTTGTGGGGAAGATAAGGAAAATATTTTCATTAAGATGACCGTGAAAGAAAAGGTACACATCATCCAATTTTTTTTTTACATATTTAATTTCGATTAAATTTTGCAAAGGCACTCAGCTGAAAGTCACAAATACTCAACAAACTGTGAAAGTAGCTGAAATAAGAATTCGGCTCATTTGCTCTAGCCGTAATGCACGTTGCGATCATTCCCAGAATCTCCCTCATTCCCAATTATTTTCTATTTACTTTTAATACTGTTCAATTCTCAGTAAGCCTATGATACGTCATTACCAGCTCAGGGCCAGAAACTATCCGTAGCGGGTTTCACCCTCGAGTAACATAGGGGAACTGTAGATCCCTAGGCCATGACGCCACAGACTAACTTGCGAAGAGGTTCCAAGGTAGTAGTGCTGGACCCATACATACCCACTCCTCCTGATATTTTTCTCAGTTTCAACTTTAATGCCAATGTCAAACCTATACATGCGACCAACTTAACGACGTATCAACCTAAGTAGAAATACCTTTCGAATAATAATAAGTACCATGGGACATTGCCTTCCATTGACAGCCTAATTTGCAGAGGTTGCTTCGACGCCGAGAAGTTGCCGACTTCCTGGAAATGAGGCCGTTGCTTCCCGACCCTAACAAATCGTTGAACGGTGAGGTCGCAGCGCAAAACCAGTGGATCACCCAGAAGGCCTCTGTGCGTTTGGGCGGAGCTAGGCTGGTTAACTTAGCCAGAACACTTACGGTCAACAGACCGAATGGGCGTATAAGTGCGGATAGCGCAGTTTCTAATCTACTCTACTCTATCTGTTGCGGGGTTAGATTTTTATTCGGGTTGGTATATCCATGGCCAACTTTATATAGCTCTATCGCGTGTTATCAACCCTAGCAACTTCCTTCATCATTGTGCACAGAAGTTTCTAATTACGAAACATTACTAGGGCTGGATGGCATTTTAAACAGAAGAGAGATACAGCCAGTGCCTTGCATTAAAGTCTTCCAAATTCCTAATTCTTAGAGGGATCAAGCAATGCCAGATATTGACTGTTTGTATTATCAATCTTACATCGCTATGTGTGTTTACTTTTCGACATACACGCGGACGAAGTCGCAGGCATCAGCTAGTCTATACTGTTTGTAAGTTTGTATGTAGGGGATAATCTCAGGAAGTACTGGTCTGGTAAAATTTTTCAGTTTTAGATAGCACATTTATCGAGGAAGGTTATAGGCTATATTATCATCACGCTTAGACAAAAAGGAGCGGAGTATTAATGATGGAAAATGTGACGCAAACAAAGTTGCACGGGTCAGCTAGTGTTTAATGTAGGGCACGCCACGATAGTGGCGATAAGTCCCCTCTTTGAGGAGTGGCTTGAGAGGCGCCACGGCGTCTTCACTTTCCGCCTGACGCAGGTCCTCACCGGATATTGACGTTTCGGGAGGTTCCTGCACCGAATCAGGCGGGAGGAAACGCCCGGTTGTCACCACTGCGGGGATCGTCCGGAGGACACGGTGGAGCACACTGTGCAGGTGTGCCCCGCTTAGGCGGGGCACCGCCGTGTCCTTGAAGGGGCGATCGGCGGCGACCTCTCGCATCCGGCCCTGGTCCAAGCCATGGCCCGGAGCGAGACGAAATGGGACGCCGTTGCCTCCTTCTGCGAAGCAATCATGCTAGCGAAGGAGATGGCGGAGAGGGAGAAGAGAACCGCTACATACACCCGACCCGAGATCCTCTTCAATGTGTAATGGTAGAATAGCATGTGGGCTTCTCCTATCTCAGAGCCTGACTGCTGTGTAAACTGGTGCACGTTGGTTACTTAGATTCATCAAAAATTAAATCAATATAATATGAACATAGGTTCTTATCAATAAAGAGTTAGAAGCATCACCTTGTACATGCGTGACTTGATAAGAAACTAATTTTGTGACATTTTAATAATACGTATAAAGTTATAATCGAACGATAACATTAGATTTTTTCGTCTTGTTTTCAAGCAAAACTACACTCGCGAGCAAAAGTATGGAATCACTTACTTGGACTTGATTCCGCGCGATCTTGAGTACTTAATAACTAGTTAAGAATAATAAAAATTATACCATTTTAAAGGTTTAACTGTTAACTTTAAATTAATACCAAATTTTTACCCTTCACGCCATTATTTAAGAAGCTATCCCGGAATACGTGAAGAAGTAAGGAAAAAGATATGTTTCAATTGTTTGATACGCCGCGAGTTACACCCTATTGACCCCCTATAAAAGCACGTCTTATCGGATTTATTTTATCAGTCGGCTTTCACACGTTGACCGGTACACATCTCCGCTACTTCAGACCCTTGAACGTGGAAGAAAAATGGATACTACACCTACAGAAGCAGCACAAATCGTCGCCCTATTGCAAGAAGGGCTTTTCCAGCGGGCTGTCGCACGTCAGCTCCACATAAGCCAGTCCTGTGTTTCGAAAGTTTATAAACGCTTTCGGGAGACTGGTGGCTTTATCCCGAGACTAAGATCTGGACGGCGCCGGTGCACATCGGAGAGGGATGACCGTTTTTTCGTGTCAACCTCTCTCCGAAATCGACATATGACTGGTGTCGACGTCCAACAGGAGCTCCGAAATGTTCGTGGGGTAGCTGCCAGCGAGTGGACAGTTCGTCGAAGACTTTAAACAAGCTAATTTGACTCCAAAAACGCCTGCCACAGGCCCGAAACTGACGGCAGGTCACCGACAAGCACGTCTTTAATTTGCTCGCTTCCATCTTGATTGGGAGGTTGAGCAATGGAGGCGAGTTCTGTTCTCCGACGAGTGCACAATGTGTTTGCACGGCAGCGATCGAAGGGGTCGGGTCTACAGGCGGCCTGGGGAGCGATTTGGGCAGTGCTGTTTCGCTGAGACAGTGGCTTATGGGGCCGGTTCTTGTATGATGTGGCCCGGCATTTCCTTCGAAGGTAAAACGGAGCTTGTTTTCGTGCCTGGCGGGGGACGAGGAGGCGTTCTAACTTCAGACCGCTACATTTCCGATATTCTGCGGGAACATGTCGTTCCTTATGCGGGATATATCGGTGATGACTTCCTCCTTATGCACGATAACGCTCGTTGTCACACTTCCCGTGCCACAACTGAATACCTCGGAGAAGTCGGTATCGCCACATTGGACTGGCCAGCGCTCAGCCCGGACTTGAATCCCATTGAGCACGTGTGGGATGAACTGAAGAGGAGGGTTCGTTCCAGAAATCCTGCTCCTCCAAGTGTAAATGAGCTGAAATTGGCTTTGATAGAAGAGTGGGAAGGTATCCCGCAAGAATCGGTTCAGAAGCAGATTAGGTCAATGAAGAACCGTCTTCGAGCAGTAATTAGGGCGAGGGGAGGGAACACAAAATATTGAAAATTAATTTTAAGGCCAATTAAATTTTTTATCACTTAATTTTTGTTGTTTTCTTCATTTATTATTTTTCCATTATCCTTATGTTTTCCTAACTTCTTCGCTGTAACCGGGATAGCTCTTTAAATCCTGGCGTGCTTTAAATGAATTTGGTATCAATTTAAAGTTAACAATTTAACCTTTAAAATGGTATCATTTTTGTTATTCTTAACTAGTTATTAAGTACTCAAGATCGCGCGGAATCAATTCCGAATAAGTGATTCCATACTTTTGCTCGCGAGTGTAGTTTGAAGCGCCTGCTATTTGTTAAAACACAGCGAATTTGCTGTGTTTTTGAAAACTCCAGATTGCAACATTTCAGAGCTGAGAGGTGATAATAATATGAGATTGTTGTATAATACCACACACCTTCTGCCAACGACTTTGTTATTCAACTGAACCTATATTTTTCTTGCGGCTAAAATGGAACCTTTAAGGACTTATTATCCTTTTCATGATTTTTAACACAGGCAGCGCTTGGATTGGCTTACTTATCTGACTGTAGATATTTCTATTTGTACTAATATTATAATTATTATAGGTGAATGTAAAAATGAGCTTATTTGTTCTGAACAGCAGAACGGATTTAGATGAAATTTGGCACAAAGCTAGACCATGCCCTGAAATGGGACATAGGATTTTTAGCCCGGATGTACACAATTATGTCCCTTGGCATATTATCGACTTTCATGCAAACACAGCCGCGGGCGGAAGCTACTGTTCACTAAATGAGTAGGTAACCATAACATGTTGTTGAATTTAAATTAAACGCCTTCCTTTAGTTAGTAGGCACAACACTACTGTAGCGACATCCCTATTTTTGCTTTTATAATCTGTGTATAATATTCGGTGTCCTTATCAATATAGAGACTTCAATGAGTTTATTTTATTTAAGGAAGTTGGAATTAGTCATCACGACTGATTCCCTCAAAGGATAAAATTGAAATTTCAAACCAATGAAATAAGAAACCTGTACTTTAGTTACCAGATAATTTAACAACTAAGGAGCCCAGTGCTATTGTCACATAATAGTAACAGCAATACAGTTACTACATCGATGGCTGAAAATGGGGTTTAAAAACGTATTTATCAACAAAAGTTGTCAGAAAAACCGCCGCCTCAATGAAACATCATGGAACATCACAGTTTTATCATGGAAGAGCCAGCTATCACTTCGCTACGAGACTTCACATTGGTAACAAGATGTTCCAAGTGCCAGCAGTAAGGTCACGCGAACAAGACGTGCGTCGTCGCGTCCTCTACTCGGGAGGTCCAGAGTGTCCCGCTGATAAGCTGGCAAAAACAGCCGGTGACAGTGACGTCTAAGCGAGATAATGATAATGTTTTATATTTAAAACTAAGTTTATGATACCTACTTTATTTGATACTGATCACCTGTGACCGTCTTCTTGCCCAGAGGGCTTAGCACGAATATTTTTGACGTATAGTAACGTTACGTAAAATTTTACTACAGCTACAATACTCGTTTTGCACATAGTATTTATTTGAATTAGAAACTAAATTCATATTTGTGAATTATATAAATTGTGTATTTCCCGTAAAATTAAACCAAAATAACATGGGGTTGTAGTTTTTCACAATCAAAATTCACTTACGTTAACGTTATTATACGTCAAAATAGTCGTGCTAGGCCCTCTGGTCTCAAGTTGCTTAGGGTCGGTGCTTCTTACGTACGTTATAGCATATTTTGTATCACAATCACGCTAATTTAATGGTGAATTGTATTAGTATTAATAAATAATATACCAAGTAGGAACCTACTCTCTCGCTCGTCCGCCACTCTGACATCTGATGATGAAGTTATATTTTTATTAATTGAACTCAAGAACATGCAATGTCTTGTGACTGTCACACGAAAGGTTCCGAAAAACCGAAAAACCGTTTTTTATGGGAGCCCCCTATAGTATATACAATAATAAACACTATCTATATATTAGGGTCTTTGAGATGCAGCCCGCTGACCGACAGACGGACGGAACGACGGTCAGACAGCGAAGGTGAAGTAATAGGGTTCGGTTGGTAACCCTATGGTTGCGGAACCCTAAAAACATTTGTTATGCTAGAAGAAAACAAGCTATATGTATTAGAAAATCTTTACGAAGTCTGTACACCACATGCTGGTATTTTTTTTACGTAAAGCGCTGTTTAATTCAGTCCGGTTGTTCATTTATCTTACTTTAACTCAATATTGTGAAAAGATTAAAGAAACAGTATTTAGGCGCGGGAGTCCGCCTAACTGTTTGATAAATAAACGCAGGACTTGAATCACACGTGAAATATTTAAACAATGTGGTCCTCACACAGTATATACAGTGTACACGTATTTCATAACGTCGAGTGTTCCTGCCCTTATCCCATGTTACTTGGGGTCAGCGCAAACCATCAGCCGTCAAACTTTCACTTACTCCCTTTTCTTTCATATCGCTCCTCACACAATCCATCCATCTTTTCTTTGGCCTTGCTCTCTGAACTGTATGTACGTAGTAAAAGTAGGGACTAACATAATTATCTACATGTCAGTCAGTGAGGGTACTTTTATGTCAGTAATAAACTAGCTCTGGAGCATAGACTAATATATAATATCTCTGGAGCAAGACGGTTCTTTTATTTATGAGCACCAACATACCATATGGCGACGAGTTTGTAATCAATTACCCACTATTTTTTTTTTAATGCCGAATTTCATAGGAAATTTGAGCATTGTTTACTATAAACTTCACGAATGGGAAGTTTTTCACGGCAGATTGACGCAGTTCATCAAGTTGAACGATATTTCGGACGTCAACAAAAGTGCAGTGTTGTTGACGCATTTGTCGGACGAATCCTACCGTTTGGTTCGGAACCTAGTGCATCCGAATAAGCTCGAAGGAATCACCTATATTGAGCTAGTGAATGTGCTCAACAATCATTTCACGCCAAAGAGGTCAACATTCGCCGATAGGGCGAAGTTCTACGAAGCGACTAAAACCGACGGTGAAAGCATCGAGGAGTGGGCTGCGCGACTGCGAGGGCTAGCTGTGTACTGCGATTTTGGTTCGGAGCTGGACACGCTTCTACGTGACCGCTTCGTTCTAGGCTTCAGAACAGGACCGGAGCGTGACCGATCGTTAAAATGTGACTCGAAGACCCTGACCTTTGGGCATGCCCTAGAAGTCGCTCAGAAGGCTGCGTGTGCTCGGCAGGCACGCGCCGACGTCGTGGTTAAGGAGCAGCAAGTGTTTTATGTGCATGCAAGTGGACGCCGCGACGCGCGGAGGGCCGGTGCTGGCGCGGGTGGAAGCCGAGCGGCTGGCGCCGTCGATGCCGCGGCTGGCCGTAAATCAGAGGACGGCGAGCAATCACGTTGTGCAGTGTGTGGTTTAAAAAATCATAATGCGTCTCAGAAGAAAATGTATATGGAGTCTAGGTGTCGTTCGTCTCCAATCTGCTCTGGACCTCTAAACCGCTATCGGCAACCAGCACAATGTCATCAGCAAACAGTATACACCAGGGAGCCTCCTTCTGGATGTCCGACGTCAGAACGTCCATTATCATCAGGAAGAGATAAGGACTGAGGGCCGACCCCTGGAGCAAACCGAATGCCACACTGAAGCTCTCAGTGGTGCCCACTGCAGACCGGACTTGAGTACTACATCGACTGTACATCACTCGGATCAACTGCACATACTTCCCAGGCACACCTTTATCCTTAAACCTCACGAGGCACCCGGTCATATGCCTTTTCGAGGTCAACGAATACCATATTATGTAAGTTTTTATGCATAGCTCTATATTCCTTGGAAAGCTGGCGGATAGCGAAAATGGCATCCGTTGTACCCCAACCAAGCATAAAACCGCACTGGTTCGGTGAGATTACACTCTCTTCTCTCAGCCGCCTCTCAACAACTTTAGGTGACATTAGCGTCGATTAATTCTTGTTTTACTTGAATAATAAAATTAGTACAATAATATTATAGCTTGAAAACCTTGACGAGCTTCTCCTAGGTCTTACCATAGATATTATTATGCCGTTCTCTAGGCATCATAGTGTTGCCGGTTTCAAAAGTGATAACCAAAGACTAATTGTATTTTGGTCCAATAAAAGTATATTTGCTTGTTTGTTTCTATGGTGGTGGTTTTGCGAGAGAGCACTGGTATAATAAGTCTTTACTCAAAGTTTTTGTTGTAACATCGTTATCAATTTGGCTTAATTGTAAGATATTTATGCTGGTGACTGTACTAACCAAGAGCTGGCTATCGGACGACCAAGATAAGCTTCCACTATTGGCGCCTGGATTCTATTTGTTACAATTTACAAACAATGATAAAATTATCAAATGATTTAGAGCTAAGTATATAGTAATGTGCACTGGACCCTCTACTGCAGTGCAATTCTGTAAACATGTCGAAGTGAATATTTAGGCGAAGTGAACGACAAGTGCACTGTCAAACCATACAAACAAGATGGCTTGATAGTCTACTTACTAGTCGTTCACTCCACCTAAATTATCACGGTGAGATGTCGACAGAATCGACCGGCTGATCTCTTTCTATCACTCAAGGCTTGTTTATTCAAAGTAAGCATTAAAGCTTACAGTCGAGGAACCTGCTCAGACTAGCACAGCTACAAGACTGCGAGCAATTGTTTAATCATCAAAATGGGTACAACCACAGCGATCATCGTCACGTGTCCCCTTCCGCTAGAAACACTTCACACTTCCTTACAGTACATTCTAGTACTGACTGCTATACTAATAGGTCACAGAAATTTAAAGATTTTCTCTTAAGACTGCCATGCCAGCCTAAATCCGTCCAAATTTCAGCACTTCAAGTAGTTTTTCTGTCTGAGTAATTTAGTTTTGCTTAATACTCTATGTCTGAGCAATGTTTTCATATCTGCCGAGGTTGTGGAATTGTTCGAAAGAGTTAGCGCGTCCCTGGAACGCAAGGTGTTCAATGACACCTAGCCGCAAGCTAGAGGGTACACTTATGATTTAACAATAGCACGCCTGAATCGAGGTGGCTCAAAGAAACAGTTACTGGAAATTAGCACCCCACTGCTGGGCAAAAGCCTTCCCTATACTTTATATGGAAGGCTTTTTGCCCAGCAGTTGGGTACTAATTTTGTTTTATTGGCTTATTACCTACCAACAATACTGTTAATAACAGAATGTTAATTTGCATGTTTACTACATAACCTTTCGTGTGCGTTGCGGACGATTTTGGAAGTAAAACGAGGAGTCTTACTCAGATGGTGGTTTATTGTAGAATCATTATTAAAAACATTATTCTTATATACCAAATGACATAGTTTACATTACTATCGATCATTAACCTACCGCGTCTATCAACCATTGTTAGCTGATGTCAAAACACATGAAATGCCATGAGAACGTGAAACTCTAACAGCTATGGCGACGACGGCGCCTGAGTAATGAGCGCTAACTAACATGAAATATTCCTGAAACAAGAATACAATGCTTAACTCCTACTACTCAAGTTCGAAATTATCAAAGGAGCGACAGTCACTGAACTGATTTATATTGTCACTTTGATTATTTCAAAAGACTCCTTACACACAAAACATGTTATTTCTATAATATTATAATCTAGTCTTAATAAAATGAACTCTACAGTACAAAACTTAAGACTACAACTAGGTGCACACGGTGGCACACTTTCACTGGTTTCATCGAGTTATAATCGAGATGTCCAAGTTTATTGACAGATCAAGGGTAAACCCGTAAGTAGATAGCCCGGATTAGTTATTAGATTAAAATCTAATATTAACTAATCCGGGCTAATCTGCTTGCCCGGGTGTTCCGAATTGAAATGTTGTTTTTTATTTTATTTCATTTACTTGTTTGGGAAAATAAACAGTTATACATACATGCAAATCTAATTCTAAGTCATAAATATACCAGAGTAACAAATTGTTTAACCTACGAAATTTTTCAGAAAATATTATACCTATAAATAGTTATATCAAATAGTGCGCAATCCTAAGATGTTAAAACAAAGTTAGTAGTGAACTTAAACATAGACAGGCATGCAAACAACACAGAAAGAGAGAGGGCGAGAGAATGAGTAGATTATAAACTAGCTATTTTAATCTAAACTCATTTTTAAACAAGACCTCTAATTTTGGAGCAGAAACAGAAAAGAAGTGAATTATGGCTTGCGACGTTACAGATCCCGTCAACCAGCCAAACGTTGACTACAGTCACTTTTGGTTATCTACGGCATAATTTTTCTTCGTGACTACAGTATTCAAAACACACGAGGAGTCTAACTCAGATGGTGGTTTATTGTAGAATCAATCTTAAAACATTATCAACATTATTCTTACATACTAAATGACATAGTTTACATCACTATCGATCATTAACCTAGCGCGTCTATCAGCCATTGTTAGCTGACGTCAAAACACATGAAATGCAATGAGAACGTGAAACTCACAGCTATGGCGACGACGACGCCTGATTAATGAGCGCTAACTAAAATGAAATATTCCTGAAACAAGAATACAATGCACAACTCCTACTACTCAAGTTGGAAATTGTCGGAGGAACGACAGTCACTGAAGTGATTTATATCGTCTCTTCGACTATTTCATTAGAGACCGCTTACATACTAAACGTGTTATTTATATGTATAATATTATAATCTAGTGTTAATAAAATGAACTCTACAGTACAAAACTTAAGACTACAACTAGGTGCACACGGTGGCACACTTCACTGGTTTCATCGAGTTATAATCGAGATGTCCAAGTTTATTGACAGATCAAGGGTAAACCCGTAAATAGATTAGCCCGGATTAGTTATTAGATTAAAATCTAATATTAACTAATCCGGACTAATCTACTTGCCCGGGTGTTCCGAATTGAAATGTTGTTTTTTACTTTATTCCAATCTAATACAAAGTCATAACCAGTTACCTAGCAGAGTAACCAAATGTAATTTAAACTACTAGATTTTCCAAAAAAATATTAAAAGATGTATCAAACAGTGCGCAATTCCAAGATGTAAAAACAAAGTTATTAGTGAACTTAAACATAGACAGGCATGCAACAACCCAGAAAGAGAGAGGGAGAATGAGTAGATTTTAAACTAGCTATTATAATCTAAAGTCTTTTTTTAAACAAGACCTCTACATTTTGGAGCAGAGACAGAAAAGAAGTGAATATAATATGGCTTGCGACATCACAGATCCCCCCCTACCAGTACGCATAGGCGAAAAAGTGGTCGAGCGTACGACATCCCATCCCCCGTGTCGACACCCTTCTGCAATCGAATGTTCCAAGTACAGAAGCTTACGCAGACTTTGGTAGCGGAAGTTGGTTTGGTGGAATAGGTTGTTTTGATACGGAGGCTTTATAAATTGTAAAAACTTCGTTGTGATTTAACAAAAAAGAAGTAAAGAAAATACTCTAAGACAACGCGGTACAACTTCAAATGGATTATCGGACTCATACGCATTTGTCGATGTCGGACACTCTCGAAAGTACACTTTACATGTGCCGTCTTGTCTCATGCTAGCCGCAGACATCGTCGTGTTACTGACAGTTGCTTCTCCATAGATTCCAGCGTTCCCTCTTTGTATCAGTGATTGCCGTACTAGAAGACTCACTGGATTTTATATGGACAATCACGACGTCATCCTGGTGCTCAACATATTATCAAGGATTATTTTTATCAAATGGGTTGCTGTTAGTTTTATCAAGTGTCTTGCCTAAATAACTGTGCTTGCTGTATCTGATACCATTTGTCTCTCAGAATTTAATACTTGATGTTTGCGTTTTTGACGTGGTTTCATCGTGGCTTTGTAATACATCATTGCCTCCTCGCATTTTTGGATCTTGACTGCATTCTCACCTAGTTTATCCGAGTAGAGTTGCAGGGACATTGTAGTTCTTCTCTTATAACTTGCTTCATTTCGCTGCGCAAGTCTCGTAATATTTGTAGTGTCATGTCGTCAACATGGTGTGTAGCAGCAATATCGCATCTTTCACCTTCATAATCTGCAGTGCACTGGCAGAACGGCTCATCCTCCTCATTCAGAGAACAGTCACCGTTGTTTAGACAGTGCTCATGGCACGCGTTAACTTCGCACCGTTCCCCTGTGTAGCCGGCGGTACATCTGAAATTATGAAGAAAAATCAATAAAACAAGTATTATTAATTTGTGACTTCGTGTAACAAATACACAAGCGGCGTCCACTGTGCTATGCTTAAGACGCTTTAAAAGTTTATCATAAATAGAAGAGTCACCGGTGATGGAATCATCGTGAGGAAACTTGGACTTAAAATTGTAACACGGCAACTTAACACGGACGTGTTTTATTACCTACCCGTGCCATAGTGAATTTGTAGGGTATACAAAAATAAGGGAAGATTCAATTAAAACAAGTACCTTGCTACACAATACAAAGTTTATTGTTAACAATACATATGCAGGTACTTACATTCAATACAGAAGATACCCTCTTCCCTAAAACCCTGTAAAATCACATGAATACACGCTCACCCTGTCTCCGTTCCAGGGTGAACGTATAATCAACATGAGACATGAAAAGTATACGAACTCAGGGACGTTTGTAATGGGAACGTGAGGTGAACCGCCAATAACTTTAAGCTCAATCGTTTAAGTTAATTCAATAAATATTCGTTGTGCTCGATGCAGAAAAGGCTATGTTCAACCCTCGAGACACAACGTACACTGTAAATTATACCAACCCCTCAATTACACGGTCTTTCTACCAATAAGTGACCAGTGAGGTTCACTTTCTCTCATAATGTGACTCAAACTCAACATACAATATAACTTAGCCAACGGTCATATAGTTAGCGGTCTTGAATAGCTTAGTAAATTAGCTCCTACTTAGCGGTCCTACTTAGCGGTCCTACATAGCGATCCTACTTAGCTGAATAAATTAGCAGTCCTACTTAGGGGGACAATAACACCTTGGCATCAGCTCTGTGCTTAGCACACGAGCCACGCGCACAGCACGTACCTACGGGGAAGATATCGTTCAGAACGGGAACACGTAGGTACCTTCATGGACATCCTCGAACGAGGTGGAAATGAGTGTGGCCTACCTCGGCAAATGGGTCGGCACGCTATCCGCATACGCGCCGGGAAGATCAGCACGCACCAAAACGTAACATTTGCGTCCTACAGGCTAGCGTCAAAAGGCCAGAACCAACAAATTCCAGAACAAGGCCTAGCAATTAATAGGCTGCGACTCCATCGGTCTTCTCAGGCTGCGAGCAAAAGGATCTCGACCCCACGTCGCTTCCAAGACACACCATTGGGTTTATAAAATCATGGGAGCACGTTCAATTCCAATGTCGTCTGTCTTGCAGTCTTGGAAAAAATGCCTTTTAGTCCATCCCGGAAACAACAGTCCCACAGATATCTAACTCTGTGACCATAAACGATTTCTCAACTAAAATGCCAATGCACCGGAATAGTCTGACTAATTTAACGATATCCAATTTGAACTGAAAATACTTGAGTTTTATTTTCGAATATTTTAAATTAATCGTTAAATTGTGTTGTTATTTTTAATTGTCACAATTAATAATATTTAACTCAAATACTCATGTCTATACGACTTTGGCGCCATCTCTTTACTATGTCTGAACTAAATGAGATATGGCAATAATGACAATCCGAGAGATGTCGCCAAAAGTCGACGTTATGATTTTGCAACGTCACAAAATTAAGAAAAGCCCGAAGCCGCCAGCTCACTTTGAGCAAGCATTCTGCTGATAAATGCTCGCACCCTCTTTATATGAGTAGAAGCTTGACCTAGTAACGAACCGGTACAATATTAATTTTGTAATTACATGGTGGGATGGAAAATAAAATACCTGCAAGTAGGTTGTCCCTCAGTACTGACACTGCAATTTCCTTGCAGACAATAGTCCTTGCAAATGGAAACTTCACATCTTTCACCCTTATAATCTGCTGTGCACTGACAAACTGGCTTCTCCGCCTCATTCACGGAACAGACTCCGTTGTTTAAGCAGTACATATGGCACGGGTTAGCTTCGCACCTTTTCCCGGAGTAACCAGCTTCACAACTGAAATAATGAAGATAAAAAACAGCGTTACTCAATGAACAAGTAAACCAACAAATTTTTATGACTAGTAGTAACAGATGAACGAGGTGCGCGACCGGTACGCTGCAACTGTATAATGTGACAAAAATACAATATCTGTGCGACACTGACTTAGTATAATAGGCAACTTTTATTAACTGCTAATATTTCAGGGGAAGCAAGTTCTCATGAATAGGAATAGTTTATTGCCTAGTGTTATCTTCACTAGTTCCTATTGAGATGAACATGGTTTAATTTATAAGACGACTGCCTAAAAACAGGAGTGCTATGTTTTCAGGGTTCATGTATGTGTGTATGTTTGAAAAAATTCAAACAATATTTTTTTTTTAATTCGAAATTCAAGCATTTATTTCAAAACCATTAACAGGCACTTTTGAACTATCAAGGTCGGTCGGTCCAAAAAGTTGAAGCTATTTGCACGTTCCAAAGCGTAGAACTTAATGGAGAAGAACGTGCAAGGAACTCCACGGACACTCTTTTAAAAATAATAATTTTATTTACATCGGGTTGAAATTATACATAGGTGAGAACGAACATCTTGTGAGAACGGTGTAAAAGACGAGCAGGATAAAAGCGTCCGGAAGAAAAGGAACAATTCAAAGAAATAATTAAAATCAATCATGGCAGCTGAGAAATCACCAGTCCTGACTGACGGCGCCCGTTCACGAACATGACGCATGCGTCAGTACCATTCGGCTCAACCATTTTGAAGGGAGCAAACGCATATGGCACCATCAGCTAGACTTTTGAGTGAGCATGACACTCTCAACCGCCATGGTACATTCAAGTCAAAAACATACCTAAAACTGATAGTTAAAGTTTAAGTTAAAGGTACACAGTACTCACACATGTGCTATTAATGGCTGAAATTATACAATGCTAAGTAATTTTATTCTAAACAATCCGATTTTTTCTTACAATCTTCAGCCGGTCCAACAATGTCTCCGAAATATTTACAGATTAGTTTGTAGTGCTTAAAGAGAAGAACAGGCATTTTTTGTGAATTTCTTTATTCCACCATAACTTCTAAACGGCTAAACCGATTTCAATGTTTGTAGTCTCGTTACAAGCGTTGCGTTATTTTGAGTAAAATAAAACTAGTAAAATTTAAAAAATATATATATATATTCAATGGGGTAGCCATGGATCATGAAAAAAACGGTAATTAAATAACGGTATCGTCTAGAGCAGTGGTTCCCAAAGTTGAGTGAACTGCGACCCACCTAACAAACACCACCAAATTTGGCACTCACCTCTAGGCTTCATAAAGAAAAAACTTTTTACAAAAAAAATACAACCGACTACAAATAACTTTAATTTCGGAAGTCGGTGTTTTTGTTAGTTTCTTCGTATTTTGACACCGACTTCCGAAATTAAAGTTATTTTTTACTTTGTAGTGTTTTTTTTTTGGAAGTTGCATGTTTTTTTTTGTATAAAGTTTTTTATTTTTCACTTTTTAGTGGTGCCCCACACCTAAGAACACCACTGCAAAATCGCAGAAAAGCAAAATACGCAGTTTCGATCATCAAAGAATCATCTAAATAGTCTAATTCCCGCTATTTCGATTTAATATCCAAAGTTCGTAACCGATTTTGATATGATTTAAATGGGACCAATCTGCAAGTATATCCTTTCAGATAAAACAAAAATTTTTCAAATCGGTTCATAATTGTCGGAGTTATGAGGTAACAAAAAAAAAAAAAAAAAAAACATACAACTGAATTGATAACCTCCTCCTTTTTGGGAAGTCGGTTAAAAAGTGGCGTAACTTTTATTCGTTTACAAGGAGTGCTATTTCAATGCAAGTGAAAAATACATCATTTAAAATATTTTCTCACTATTTCGGCATCGGCTTCTCAGGGCCCATCTAATATTCCGTCGCGACCCACCATTGGGTCTCGACCCATAGTTTGGGAATCGCTGGTCTAGTAAATGTACAACAATAGTATAATATGCATTCGTTAGCTAATAACAAACGAAATTAAGTAAATGTAGGATTAGTAAATAAACCACAGAAAAATAATGAATGCATCAATAATTAACAACGAATGCTGTCCTAGTCTAAACCTTGCTTTGTAGATTATGGGTAATAATTCAGTACTTTTCGGTTCTTTGCTTCCTTTCTAGAAAAACATAACATTATTATACTGTATGAAGCGAACATTTCCTTTTCATAAGAGTGGTGATCAGACGTCTCCCGGAATAGATTCCCATAGGATGTTCCACATGACCTTACCCCAAAATGTCCATCCCCGCCATTTATGGCTTATACTCATCGAAAGGTGCGACGAGTTTGATGGCACCACAGAAATATAAAAAACAGGAGAAGTGGCAAGGGGGCGTGCCAGCAGTGGGGCAGTAACGAGCCGGTAGATATTTTGAAAATCTGGCCAAGTGTAAGTCAGACTCGACGAAGGGTACCGTAACATAGACCTTAATGTTTAATATTTGTTGTTATAGCGGCCAAAGCAATACATAATCTGTGAAAATTTACGTCTATCTACCTGTTACGGTTCTTGAGAAGCTCGCTGACGAACAGACGGACGGACGGATAGACGAACTGATGGATGGACGGACTGACAGTAGAGGATTTGTAATAGGGTTCCGTTGGTTACCCATTGAGTGACGGAACCCAAAAAAATATCATTTTCTGTGCAACAAAAAATACATGATAGAATGTTACGCCAAATACCTGCAGATACGTTGTCCCTCAGTACCGATACTGCAGTTGCCTTGCAGACAATAGTCCTTGCAAATGAAAACGTCACATCTTTCACCCTCATAATCTGCTGTGCACTGGCAAACTGGCTTCTCCGCCTCATTCACAGAACAGACTCCGTTGTTTAAGCAGTACATATGGCACGGGTTAGCTTCGCACCTTTCCCCGGAGTAACCAGCTTCACAACTGAAATAATGAAAATAAGAAACAGCGTTACTCAATGAACAAGGAAACCAACAAAATATTTGTGACTAGTAGTAACAGGTGCACGAGGTGCGCGACCGGTACGCTGCGACTGTATAATGTGACAAAGATATAATATCTGTGCAACACTGACTTAGTATATTCGACTTTTATTTACTGCCAATATTTCAGGGGAAGCAAGCTCTAATGAAAAGGAATAATTTATTGTCTAGTGTTATCCTCACAAGTCCCTATTGATATGGACATGTTTTATTAATCCACGACTGCCTAAAAAACAGGAGTGTTATTTTTTCAGGGTTCATGAATGTATGTTTGTGAGTTTCTTTATACCACCATAACTTCTAAACGGATTCATCATTGATAAAAACTACTTCATGTTCTTTCAACCAATGCTCAGTTAAACATAACACCTGAATATCATAGTTCTCTAAAAATAAACTTAACTCAAGTTCCTTGAAGATATATATATTATTGATTTATTTATTTATTTATATATTGTTAGCGGAAAAATGATGTCACGTCCGTCAAAAGGAGGGGATAACAAGTGGTGGTGGCCGCGCGTCTATATAAGCCGCTGCGCGCTCATTCGGAACAACTTTTTCGTGGAGTCAACTTGTGTTGGAAAATCTCTGCCCGTTTGGATAGCCAATTCTGCCTTAACTTGTTTTATTTTGTTATTTTATAATTCTGTAATAATTATTAAAAGTGCGTTTACTTTTTTTATTTCTAAAATTGTTTGAATTTTTTACACACGTAAGTATGTTTGAAAAAATTCAAGGTCGGTTGGTCCAAAAAGTTGAAGCTTAGAACTCAATGGAGAAGAACGTAGAAGAAACTCCACGGACACTCTTTTAAAAATAATAATTTTTTACAAAGATTTATTTACATCGGGTTGAAATTATACATAGGTGAGAACGAACATCTTCTGAGAACGGTGTAAAAGACGAGCAGGATAAAAGCGTCCGGAATAAAAGGAACAATTCAAAGAAATAATTAAAATCAATCATGGCAGCTGAGAAATGACCAGTTCCGACTGACGGAGCCCGTTCACGAACATGACGCATGCGTCAGTACCATTCGGCTCAACCATTTTGAAGGGAGCCAAATGATCAAACGCATATGGCACCATCAGCTAGACTTTTGAGTGAGCATGACACTCCCAACCACCATGGTACATTCAAGTCAAAAACATATCTAAAACTGATAGTTAAAGTTTAAGTTAAAGGTACACAGTACTCACACATGTGCTGTTAATGGCTGAAATTATACAATGCTAAGTAATTTGATTCTAAACAATCCAAATTTTTCTTACAATCTTCAGCCGGTCCAACAATGTCTCCGAAATATTTACAGATTAGTTTGTGCTCCCCAGTGACTATAACAGGCATTTTTTTGAGGATTTCTTTATAACACCATAACTTCTAAACGGCTAAACTGATTTCAATGTTTGTAGTATCGTTACAAGCGTTGCATTATTTTAAGTAAAATGAAACAAGTGTAATTAAAAAAAAAAAAAATTCAATGGGGTAGCCATGGATCATGAAAAAAAACGGTAATTAAATAACGGTATCGTCTAGAGCTTGCTTAGTAAACAACAAAAATAAATGTACAAGAGTAGTATAATATGCATTCGTTAGCTAATAACAAACGAAATTAAGTAAATGTAGGATTACTAAATAAACTACAGAAAAATAATGAATGCATCAATAATTAACAACGAATACTGTCCTAGTCTACTAAACCTTGCTTAGTAGATTATGAGTAATAATTCAGTACTTTTCAGTTCTTAACTTGCTTCTTTTATAGAAAAACATAACATTATTATACTTTATGAAACGAACATTTCCTTTCCCTATGAGTGGTGATCAGACGTCTCCCCGAATAGATTCCCATAGGATGTTCCACATGACCTTACCCCAAAATGTCCATCCCCGCCATTTATGGCTTATACTCATCGAAAGGTGCGACGAGTTTGATGGCACCACAGAAATATAAAAAACAGGAGAAGTGGCAAGGGGTCGTGCCAGCAGTAGGGCAGTAACGAGTCGGTAGATATTTTGAAAATCTGGCAAAGTGTAAGTCAGACTCGACGAAGGGTACCGTAACATAGACCTTAATGTTTAATATTTGTTGTTATAGCGGCCAAAGCAATACATAATCTGTGAAAATTTACATCTATCTACCTGTTACGGTTCTTGAGAAGCCCGCTGACGAACAGACGGACGGACGGATAGACGAACTGATGGATGGACGGACTGACAGTAGAGGATTTGTAATAGGGTTCCGTTGGTTACCCATTGAGTGACGGAACCCAAAAAATATCATTTTCTGTGCAACAAAAAAAAAATACATGATAAAATGTTACGCCAAATACCTGCAGATACGTTGTCCCTCAGTACCGATACTACAGTTGCCTTGCAGACAATAGTCCTTGCAAATGAAAACGTCACATCTTTCACCCTCATAGTCTGCTGTGCACTGGCAAACTGGCTTCTCCGCCTCATTCACAGAACAGACTCCGTTGTTTAAGCAGTACATATGGCACGGGTTAGCTTCGCACCTTTCCCCGGAGTAACCAGCTTCACAACTGAAATAATGAAAATAAGAAACAGCGTTACTCAATGAACAAGGAAACCAACAAAATATTTGTGACTAGTAGTAACAGGTGCACGAGGTGCGCGACCGGTACGCTGCGACTGTATAATGTGACAAAGATATAATATCTGTGCAACACTGACTTAGTATATTCGACTTTTATTTACTGCCAATATTTCAGGGGAAGCAAGCTCTAATGAAAAGGAATAATTTATTGTCTAGTGTTATCCTCACAAGTCCCTATTGATATGGACATGTTTTATTAATCCACGACTGCCTAAAAAACAGGAGTGTTATTTTTTCAGGGTTCATGAATGTATGTTTGTGAGTTTCTTTATACCACCATAACTTCTAAACGGATTCATCATTGATAAAAACTACTTCATGTTCTTTCAACCAATGCTCAGTTAAACATAACACCTGAATATCATAGTTCTCTAAAAATAAACTTAACTCAAGTTCCTTGAAGATATATATATTATTGATTTATTTATTTATTTATATATTGTTAGCGGAAAAATGATGTCACGTCCGTCAAAAGGAGGGGATAACAAGTGGTGGTGGCCGCGCGTCTATATAAGCCGCTGCGCGCTCATTCGGAACAACTTTTTCGTGGAGTCAACTTGTGTTGGAAAATCTCTGCCCGTTTGGATAGCCAATTCTGCCTTAACTTGTTTTATTTTGTTATTTTATAATTCTGTAGTAATTATTAAAAGTGCGTTTACTTTTTTTATTTCTAAAATTGTTTGAATTTTTTACACACGTAAGTATGTTTGAAAAAATTCAAGGTCGGTTGGTCCAAAAAGATGAAGCTTAGAACTCAATGGAGAAGAACGTAGAAGAAACTCCACGGACACTCTTTTAAAAATAATAATTTTTTTGACCTCATTTATTTAATAGTTCAGAACCGACTTATAAACGTGTTATTACACGACTGCCTAAAAAAGGAGTGTTATGTTTTCTAGGTACATGTATGTATGTATGTTTGTGAGTTTCTTTATAGCACCATAATTTCTAAACCGCTGTACCGATTTCAATGTTTTAACACGACTGCCTAAAAAAGAAGTATTATGTTTTCAGGGTTTATGTATGGTTTTGGCCCAGTATGTTGCTACGTTTATTGTAGCTTAAGACGGCTTTCACAATTTTTCTTGAATTTTAGCGTTTTATTCGAGTTTTGATGTGTGATTTTGCTTTAGATATAGCCTTACAAAAAAAAAACAAAAATATGCCTAAGACAGTTTGATCATTTATCTTGGGATTGTTCTAAATAAATATTTCAATTTGTTCACGTCAATCAGTAAAATCCTTGACTCCGCATATGATGTTTCACAAAACGTTGCTTTAGGGAATCTTTTGATGCCATGGTACACCGAAGATATTATAGTTTAATCATTTATAAAAATGACCACGGTACAACTGTATCTTTTACTTTGGAATGTTCAAATCAATTTATTACGATTCATACAGTAATACACCAAAAATAATTCTGTAAAACTGAGAGTTATTGACAATTTTCCGAACGAAACTATAATTTTTATCTATGAAATTATAATCCAATTTCAAATGAAAAATATTTAATACGTAAGGTGGCGTTGCTATATTGCTTGAAAAAAAAATTGGGCTAATTAAAAGTAAAGTAAATATTTTTAAATAATTGTGGTATGCAATGCAATAATCAATATAAATCTTGTGACGCGCGGTATTCAACTTTAGTCAACCTGAGCAATTCGATTTTGTCAAAGCGCTAGTGGCAATCATTTAGTTCTCCAAAGTAGATATGGCCTAAGAAGGCCACTTTAGCAGAATCAGAAAGCACATCACGCTACCGGTCACTGTCAAATTTTCCCAATCAATCTTGAACCTAATACTTTAGCAATAAAGATGTAAAAGAAATTTGACAGGTTGTTTCGTGGTTAATGTTATGATTCTAATAAATGATTCTGCTAAAGTGGCCTCTTTAGACCCACAGGTGTTATTGAGCAGCTTTATCTCATAGAGCTTCGCAAATCTAAGCGCGCGCCTGTTGACGAATATTGTAATCTTAACACCGCGAAAATGTGATCGAATGCATAACGCCATCTATGGAATATGAAGTTGAACTATGAAAAGATTAGTTAAAGTTCGTTATATTTGAGTTAATAGGAATGTTAAGTTCATTTGGAACTATATGTTTTTAAGGTATTAAAATAATTACAATAATAAAATTTTAAGACGTTTTAAATGTACCACTAATAACTAAAAAATATTTTTTGGTGTTATGTCATGTTTTCGAAAGTACTATTTGAATCAATAGATGGCATTGCAGGTATTACGTAGTAAGTTGATTTCATCTACATTTAATTCAGTTGATTGCCTACTTTGGTTTCGTACTTTTTATCGAAATCAAACAAAAAATAATACAGAAAATAGGTTTTGTTAATATATTCTACTAATCCGGAATTTCAGTTCTGCACATCCAGTTCCATACATTTTTAAACATACAGGCAAATGAAGTCGCACCCATCGAAAATATTAGAGCAGGACATTAAAAAGTAAGAAATTATTCAGCAATAATAAAAAAAGAATAGTTTCAATTACTGGGATTCGAACTAACAATAAAATTACTTGGAAGGCAGCGCCATTGTACCGCCGGGTCTATGAATTCAGTTGACGTTAGATTTAAATAGCCGATCTTATAATATGTTATGGTAATTGACTGCTTAGCTCCTTGAAGATATAGCGTGATGATAACAAATTCCATAAATGATTTAAAAAAGGCTATTTTTATGCTAAACAGAACAAATAATTTAAAATTGTACAAAACTGGTCGAAAAACGTTGATACGTAAATTTTAAATCCTTAAAATGTCCATAACTTTTTTCGCCGGCCACCAATTGTAATGAAACAAAGCCTATAATATATGTTGCTCAGAAATAAGCTTAATCTAATTTTGAAAACCCCAATCTAATCCGTTTAGTATTTTCAGAATTATCGCGTACAGACAGACAGACAGACAAAAAACGTAAAAATACTCTTTTTGTGTTATATAGCTTTTTTTTTAAAACCTCTACTTGATTTTTGGTATTGTTCTTTAATGTACAGAATTCATGGCTTCTATGTTTTATTATAATATGTAAAGATGAGTACGCATACATATTTGATAGCAATCCTAACTTGACACATGAGATGTACTCTACAGGCAAAATCAACAAAGAAACGAAAGAAACCGAATCAACAAAGAAACGACAGAAACCGCAGTATTCCTAGCAACTTGTCTGAATTTCTTTACCAGAGGAACCAGGATCCATCTGGGAGCTGTGGCTCTAGAGCCTATGAGACATTATCTCCAATGAACAGTGTCGCATCGCCACAAAACGATACTGCTTCGCACACCTCACCGGAAAATGATGATTATTTTAATGTTCTGCAGTATGTACTTACCCTAATAAAAAGATCACATAGTCAAATAATGTTATTTTATTTACCTGAGAGTTACAGCCAAACGTTCTGCAGGTGTGATGGATCTTCGCATATTTGTAACCTGTTTCTTGATACGTTGGGTTATCATTGATAGAAGTTTAGCAAATGAGTTCACAGACATTCTCTAGTAAGAGGAACTTATACGGGTTATCGCGGCGTGCACTAAACATTGAATGAAATATTCCCGAAGTTGAAACGATTACTAACACTGGTTCCACCCACACATTGTTCTTTACTTTATTTTTTAATCATTCTTTTAATGTAAGAGCTGCAAACGCAGTTATCATTGGCGGATGTTGAAATCACATTTATTTTAAACACATCTGAACACAGATATGAGTAGACTTGGGTTTACAGAAGACAGTTTCATAGTAGATCGATGAGAGGAAGAAAAATAAAGATTTGCAAAGTTCTATTAATTTATATTTGACATAAAATGTGACACCTCTGTTTTTTTTAAAGTAACAAACTACAACTTTGTCGTTTTAAACTTGTCTAATGAACCTTGTTACTAATGAAAACCACAATAAGTAAGAACCTTAATGCATCTTTGGTTAGGAAATAGTTCATAAAAAATATAGCCATTGCTACCTAAAAGTGCATCATGTTGGTTTCCTAACCATTAGTTCAATAAGTTATTGCGGTTATGACTAGTAAACATTCTTTCTAAATAGTATTAATACTTAACACTATAGTATTTATTGTTTTATAGTGGGAATGAATGCGGGAACAATCTTTAAGTATGATTGTACGTAATATTCTCTACATTGTTACATATCATGTAGTGAAAGTTTCAACTCCATACCATGTATAGTGATGGAGATACAAACAAAACATAAAAAAATCGTTAGCCGCGTTTCTCTCGAAATCAGGTTTAACCTAGTTATTGCACTTTTCGTTAAGATGGCAGATATATTCAAAGCAGAAATTGTCAAGAAACATTAAACACATAAGTACTCTGATGATTTAATTCCTCAATAAATTAAACTAATATCAGATTTTGTTGCTAATGACTGTCATATATCCAAAATGAGAGCAGAAAACGGCGTTTTGTGATACAAGAGAAAGCCACTGTGAATTTGCTTGTAATGTGTCCTTCATTTTAGAACAGATAGCTTTGAAGTATGGTTTTAGTGCAATTTTCAGTAAAAAGTGTATTAATGATTCATGCCAATTTTCTCCAATGTTTAGGCAGGTCGCATTTTTGCCTTTAAACCTGAATATAATTTCTGTTTTTGGAATCAAAAGTTTAGAAGATGCTATTTGTATTGCAGAAGAAAAAAACATTTGTACATCTTGAAACCAGCAAACAGTGTGCAAATAAAATTTGTCAAACACTTATCATTTGAAGTAAATGTTTCTAAAAAGTTTCCAGTACACGAAGTACCTACCACAATCAATAATGATTTCAAATACAGTTAAGTAGTAATTAGTTACCTACCTGAAACATACCGATGCCTTACGGCGAAAAAGGAATAAGTGACATTTTTTTTTTGTAAAATCGACGTATATAGGTTAGACTCGAAATAGAAAAGCCTATTAAAATCATTTGTAAGTCGATAGCGCACAAAAAAAATTATCCTGTCCAAAAAGTTATCCTGTTTTCATTCATATAACATGGTCACTCTAGCGAAGTCAAAGGTATTTGTTTTTCAGATGTCAAAAAGCCCTGTGCAGTGCCGCCGGGTTTTTGCCGAGCGGCCATGCCGCCGGCATATGCAAGCCATATAAAGCCGCCAAGCAACATTCCAGTCGTGACAGAAAGCCCAAACCCCCCGCGGCCCAAGAAACACATCGTCCCTAAGGCCGCCAATTCCTATAACAAGCCGCAGCCAGTGAATTAGCCTTGTTATCTACAAGGCCGCCACTGTTAGCGCCAATAATGCGCGATAGCCGCGCCATCTTGTAGCTGATTCGGAAACCACGGCGCGATAGTCGCGCCCTCTACCATTGAAATCACAAACTACCGGTGTTGGCTTAGTTCGCTGCCAACACTCGAATACTAAGGATAACTTTATGATGGCGCTGCCGTCAAAATAACATAGGGTTCTTGTCAGAAATTTTAATAATATTGTTTATAATTCAAAATTTGAGTAATAAGTAGCGAATTGTGTGTCAAAATGAACATATGGTGGAGAAATACCATATCCACAGACACAATAAAGATTATTCTCTGAAATGCTTCAAAGACCCAGGATCAGTGAAAGTGCAAAACAAACAGTTTAAAAGTGCAATACATATCATATTGGTGATCAAACTAACTTTTAAGAATCAGAGTGTACCTAAACCAGAGACAAACAATACCAAAAATACAAACTACGATGAGTGAATACAAATTTTGACTAAAACTGACCAATTTCTTTCCATAAAGATTTTGTAAAGTGTACTTTATGAAAACACCTCACTGCGGGCAGCAGCGACACTTCAGATCCTGTTATGCTCTCTAGCGTCGAGAGGAACAACTAACAGACATTCAAGATATTGATCTGTCGTGTAGCTTCTACACTGTACCAACAAAGGGAGCTTTGATAAAATATCTTAGACGGGGCAAAAAATAAATAATTTGCCAATTTACAGAAATATAGGATAAATCTAACAATGGAAGATGAAAATGTAACAATTCGTCGACATAAAACTACTACAAATAATTCACTAAATATTTCTTTCGAGTCAAAAAATTCTGAAATGATTCGCAGATGTAGTTTACCGGACTTGTTAACTGCATATTATGACAGTGACATAGAAGATTTAAAAGAAAAAATAACCCTAGTTAAAAGCGAGTTTGAAAGTGCACACACGGAAATAAAAAAACTTAACACAGAAAATATGACGCTAAAAATTGCTTTGAATAAAGAAAGGAACAAATCTAATAAATTAAGAAAAATATGCACAAAAATTAAAGGAATAAATAGCAAAAACAGTGAAATCATAAGAAAGAAAATTAGGTATCTCAAGAAACCTAGATCAATCTTGAGGAAATCAACAATAGTTGCAACGATCTTGGGCTCAATGAAACCAGGGAAACGATAATAGATGGCGCCACCAGCAGCGTTTTGATACTACGTAGACTACAGGATAAAAGCAGTCACACTTCTACTTACAAGGAACCTAAAGGGTTAAACCAGCAAAATTACTAAATGCGTCTATTTACTTTCAATACTGTTAAATTCTCAGTGAGCCTAGGATACGTCATGACTAGCTCAGGGCCAGAAATTATCCGTTACAGGCTCCAGTCTGTATCATGGGGAACTGTAGATCCCTAGGCCTTGACGCCACACATGAACTTGCGAAGAGGTTCCAAAACAGCAATGCTGGACACATACCCACTCCTCCTAATACCTTTCTCAGTTTCAACTAAACTTCATGAGAAGTAATGGTCACGGCAAAATGGCAATGTCAAGCCTATATATGCGACTAACTAAACGAAATGTCAGCCTCAGTAGACATACCTTTCGAATAATATTAGGAATCACGAGACAATGCCTTCCACAGACAGCCCAATTTGCAGAGGCCGTTGATTCCCGACGTAACCAAAGCGTGGAACGGGAAGAATGCAGCGCAAAACCTGTAGATCACCCAAAAGGCTTTTTTGCATTTGGGCGCAGCTAGACTGGCTAACTTAGCCAGAAAACTTACGAGCAACAGACTGAATGGGAGTCTAAGTGCGAATAGCGCAGTCTCTAAGCTACTCTACTGCATCCGTTGCGAGGGTAGAGTTCTATTCGGGTTGGTATACCCATGGCCAATTTTATGTAGCTCTATCGCGTGTTATCAACCCTAGCAACTTTCTTCAACATTGTGCGCAAAGTTTCTTATTACGAAAAATTACTAGGGCTGGACGGCATTTTAAACTGAAGATAAAACAGTCAATGCTTGCATATCAGTCATCCAAATTTCTTATTCTAAGAGGGGTCAAGCAATGCCTGATATTGACTCTTCGTATATTTTATCGTATCAATCTTACAGCTCTATGTGTGTTTTGCGAGTATGTCGAAAAGTAAAAATTATGTCGCTACATATTATTTACTTTTCGACATACACGCAGACGAAATCGCGGGCAACAGCTAGTAGTTTAATAGACTATGATGTTAAGTATTAAATAAAATGCATAAATATAATATTACTATGATTTTATTAAAAAGTCAAACTTAAAGTCACAAACAAAAATAAAAATCTAAGTAGAAAATTACTAAAGACTGAATACAAATAAAGAGCGAATAGTCGCACGGACACTTGACCGTTTGAGGAGAACGAACAACTCTCCGCACTCAATGTACTCTGGGTAAATATGAAAAAGTAATAAAAAAAGTTTCAGAAAATGTTTTCGAAAGATGAAATGATGGCAAACAGGACGTGAATTGTGAACTGGCGGCCAATTAACCAGGATAGGTGATAGATGTGAGTATGATGATGATGAGTTACAAATTGTTTTGCAGTAGATTGACACGAATTCATTAAAAATTAGCCGAGATCACATTATGTTCTACCGAATAGTACGTGGAGATGATGGTTGTCGTGAAAGTGAACTCTGGCACGGCTTTACATCTCGCGCTCGACCCGAACAAGCTCCGCTGATCAGACAACACTTGCAGCAAACTTCGACTTCACTCCTTTCCCTTGATTCACTGACGTTATATCTGAAAAGAAAACGTTAAATGTACTTTTCATGTAATAAGAAGATTATTTAGGCGGACATACAAGACACTATTTATATGTATCAACAAATCTGCACCGATGACTTTGATTTTGATTCAATTATTTTAATCCTAGTAGTTTTTGTTCAGGTTCGATCGACAGTGAGGGTACCTATAACAGCCAGATTATTCAAATCAGACAAATGAAACGGTAAAACTAATCAGTAAGTGGTAAGCCTCTACACAGATGTTCAAAATATTTACCTGCACTTAGCATCTCCCTTAACATTGAAACAGTTTGAATACACTTGATTAGAACGGCGGGAAGTTCGCATCTGTCACCTCCATAGTCTGCTGAGCATCGACAGACCGGTTCATCCCCTTCATGCAGGGAACAGACACCGTTGTTTAAGCAGAACCCACGGCACGGGTTCTGTTCGCATCTGTTTCCAGAGTAGCTGGCGTTACATCTAAAATAACGATAATTTGAGTCGGGTTAACTCGATAAGCGAAGCCGCCAACAAACATGTCTGACTAGTTCTGTGTCTTTAGTAAAAAGTGATACAACTCGAATTGCAGCAGTTTTGAATTTTTTATACAATCTTTAAGCTTGATTTTTTTTGTGATTTTTATATCCTATCGGTTCAACTCTATGTATTATAGAACAGAAAATAAGTTTCGTGTCGAATAATACAAGTGGCTTTTTTGGTTAAATTTGATGATATTTTTTGTAGTATTCAAAACCCAAGCAAGCGGGTATATTACATCTTTATAATATATCTTTAGTAATATTAAATTGAACTAAAGCTTAATTTTAAACACGTCCGTGTAAATGAGACTATCTCGATTTGTAATTCTTGACTCATTTCATATCTATATCTATACTAATATTATAAAGCAGAAGAGTTTGTGTGTTTGTTTGTTTGTTTGTTTGGTTGAACGCGCTAATCTCAGGAACTACTGGTCCGATTTGAAAAATTCTTTCAGTGTTAGATAGCCCATTTATCGGGGAAGGCTATAGGCTATATCATCACGCTAAGACCAAGAGGAGCGGAGCAGTAATGAAAAATGTTACGCAGACGACGTTGCACGGGTCAGCTAGTAATATTATAAAGCAGAAGAGTTTGTTTGTTTGTTTGATTGAACGCGCTAATCTCAGGAACTACTGGTCCGATTTGAAAAATTCTTTCAGTGGTGGATAGCCCATTTATCGAGGAAGGCTATAGGCTATATATCATCAGGCTATGACCAATAGTTAATTATATGAGCTTTTTGCTTGTTGATACAATTCAATTTATATTAAGTGACACTAAAAATACCATGCAATTATCAATTGTGAATGATAATAAAACTAAACTTATATCTCTTAAGTATAAACAGCATTAAATACCACCATCGTGTTAAGTGATACAACTAAACTTCTATCAAATTACACGTAAAATATTTTTCGTAATGTGTTTTGTTCTTAATAATATAAATTTATTTATATCGCCGTAGTATGAGATTTTTAGAAACCGATCAATAGTGATATTTGTGTATAGTGATATAATGAAGTTTCGTGTTCAATAAGGCTTCTTCCGCACCGTTGTTTGTTTGACATCTTGTCGCATCTGTGGAGTGTCCAATCAGTTTTCGACGCAGTCGCTCGAGCACTTGTGTGAAATGAAAAGAAAATGTTTTACCTGGAGTGAGGTTTTCCCTCAGCTCTAACACAATTGTCCTGACAGACAGAAACTTCACATCTTTCACCATCGTAGTCTGCAGTGCACTGGCAGATCGGCTCGTCCTCCTTATTCAGGGAACAGTCACCGTTGTTTAAGCAGTGCTCATGGCACGCGTTAACCTCACACCGTTCCCCAGAGTAGCCCGCATTGCATCTGAAATAATGAAGATAAATAAAACCAATCAACTTTATTTGTGACTACGTGTAACAAGTAAACGAGGTGTGTTCACTATGTTTTGTGCATTTTGGAGGCTCTAAAGTGTATCTTAGACAGCAGTGGTAGAGGAAACATCGTTAGAGAACTTGCCAACTCGCTTTGAGCAGGCGTGCTGATAAATGCAGAGAAGGTGCGACTTCTCTGATTGAGCAGAGGCTTTGCCACTAGTGGGACAATAACAAGCCGGTAAATATTTAATAAAGTATTCATTTTCTAAGGAAGGAATCACATGTTGGATGAACAACAAAATACCTGCAAGTAGGTTGTTTTTCAGTAGTAACTCTACAGTTGCCTTGCAGACAATAGTCCTTGCAAACTGGCTTCTTCGCCTCATTCACGGAACAGACTCCGCCGTTTAAGCAGTACATATAGCACGCGTTAACTTCGCACCTTTCTCCGGAAAAACCAGCTTCACAACTGAAATAATGAAGATAAGAAACAGCGTTTTTTTTTTTTTTTTTTTTTTTTTTTTTATACAAAACGGGGAAACTCTTGGCCCAAATCTCACCTGATGGAAAGTGATGATTAGGCCGAAGATGGAAGCGAGTTTCACCCGGAATCCTCTTACACAGAAGAACTGGCTATCATACCTCTAACTGCCGGAACACAACAATGCTGTTAACATTGTTGTTATGGCGACAGACTTAGACATGATGGTGGTAGCTTGCCAGGCGGACTTAGAAGAAGTCCTACCACCAACCAAACCGAGCAAAAAAAATTTGCCCCCGCTGGGAATCGAACCCGGGACCTCTGGGTCTGAATCAGGTGGTATAACCACTAGACCACGGAGGCGGTTTGTGTCACCTGTTTAGCACCACCCAGGGACCACGTGTAGGGATTCGCTGAAGGGTATTCTCCTACGGACGCGGGTGACTCGGCCCCCAAAATTAGGCGTTACTCAATGAACAAGGAAACCAACAAATATTTGTGACTAGTAGTAACAGGTGAACGAGGTGCGCGACCGGTACGCTGCTGCGACTGTATAATGTGACAAAGATATAAGATAGATAGGATTTCTGGTACAATGAGCACTTAACTACAGCGCTTTCCACAGCTATGACATCTGAGCAACAGTTACAATTCACAATGGTACGACTTCGTTTTATAATAACACAAAGTTAAATTATCAACAATCCTATGCACAATAATAAAATGCACGCTAATAAAGGCCAACGCCTGTCAACGAACTTTCGATGCGTACGGAACTGCTCAGACTTATTCAGCTCCATTCACGATTCGCTGAATGACTTTGTTCACACTTATACACATACAGTTCTGCTTCTATCAGTTACGTACAGCATCGTCAGTAAACTAGTAGTAACAGTGCTGAACTCTATCTATAGGCAATCGCATGATAATAACGCATTTGTCCTCATTTTATTTATTTGATAGGTACACCAACGGCCTATTCACTAGAGACATTTACATAAACAATAAAACATATGCATTAATGTTACGGTGAATTAGTCACTTACAGGCATAAATAGCACTTATTATACGATTATCAAAAAAAAAAAAATCGTGAGTATATTAAAACCAAATTAGGAACAAAATCATAACAGAAAATAAAATCAAAAGTCAAAATCATCATTAAAACATTAAGATAAAAAAAATATACAGTAAAATTAATATTATATAAATAAATACTCATTTTATAATTGTTTGCCGCGAAAGCTGAATAGACGCAGAAAACTGAACGGATGCGTACCGTCTCCATACAAAATCGTTGTTTTCTATGGGCATAAGCTGAATAAGTGTGAGTAACCCCTGACAAGAAAGTCGCAAGTGCCGTCGATGGCGCGTCACTTACACGTTGCGCTCATTAAGTAGGCTCTGACAGTTTATTAATCTAAATCAATTAATGTCGGTAAAATCAAATCACTAGTTGATTTTTTTAGTCAATGCTTTGTTATTATGAGTACATATTTAACACGAAATAAATAAATTTTCACATGTTTTATAGTTGATGCTCTTAAACTGCAAACAAGAATTGAAAAATGACACTTACTATTTTTAAATTACTGAGATGGAACAAATTAATGCATGTATTACTCCCGCACCGTATCGAAGATCTACTTACCTGCATTTAGGATGTCCCTCAGCGCTGACAGTACAATTTCCTTGGAAGCAGTAGTTGTGACATACTGAACCGTGGTGTTCCTCCACATCCAGTGTTACACTCTTCTGAGCTTCACAGGATTTGATTCCCAAGGTTTGTTCCGCAATTGTATAGTAAGCTGCTGTAAGTTGACACAACCGACAGTTTCTAGTAGACTGTGAATAAACAACTGGTGCCACGCCGTGTTGTTGATGCTTTGGTAACTTCAAAATGGCTCTTTGATTGTAGCTCCTCCAGTAAATGAAATCTATTGATACGATTAAAGCATCTGCCAAACTTTCATATCCTATATGATAAAATGTTCTTCTGTTTTTTCCATTAAAGTCGGCACTTTCAATACAATGATGACTAGCAGTAGTCTCCTCAATCCAGTACATTGTCTTCGTTTGTTGGTCCAGAACCAAGCTTCGTCGCCAGAAAACATCACGGTTTATTAAAACTTCTCTCTTGGAGCCATCAAACGCAGCCCTCTCTATGTTATAATCTGTGACCCAGTAAATATACCTGTAATTTTTAAACAACTGTAAATATTAACAAAGTTCAACATGAGTCTTCAAACCACAGTTAATTATTATTGTTATATTAGCGACGTACCCCCCACAGCTGTCTACATCAATATCCCCGCTGTAGTACTCCGACGTTACTAAAAGATCTCCGTCAACTGGTTTGATAGACGATGCAGGTTTTAATAACAACGAGTATATTTTCTTTTCTTCAGTCCAAAAGAGTATTTGTGTGACCGGGTCGTAGGCGAGATTCTTGTCAAAAGGAAAGTTTGTACTTGTAATACTCATTACTAAAGTTTGCATTTTCTTAGTCGTTAGGTCAAAGCTGTGTATGGACATGTTCGTATTGTGGTGGTCGACATACAGCACCCTGAAGTGAACTGGATCGTACGTGACAGAAGAAATCAAATGAGCTAGCGGAATGTCTTCGGTGTGCGTTACTGTTCCGTTGTAAAAGAATACTAATCGTTTCTCTCCGCCCACGACGATGTCTGAAACAGGCAAATAACATTTTCTTATCCGATTGCTACACAGAGCTGCAGAGCTTCCCATTACTCTTGTCATACAAATAGTTTCGAAATTACCGACAGTCTCGAGAACTAAGTACTTAATTATTCTTTCTACATATTTATCATCATCATAACTAGTAATAGAAATTATTATAAATAGTTACTGGGCGGTTATATCGTGACTAAGGGCGAGTATATTGATACGTAGTTTACCAATAGTTCAAAATGATGGGCACCTAAATTTCGTAATTGTGCGTTTTAAGGAACCAAAGTTGTGAACATAATCTCATAGAATAAGCAAGCTGATGTGGCAATGGGTCGGCCATATTAGCCGTAGAACCGATTTTGAGTTATACAACCTGTAACAGAATAAACGCAATACCTTTTAAGGGGTCATTGAACTCATGATTATGAACAACGTTTACTATGGGACCAACCCCGAAATCGCGAGAATAAATCAGCTATTCAGTACATTTTGTCGAGTTATGCGTACAAAAATGTATGGAGCAGTCGATTTTTTTTCGCGATTTCTGTATTTTTCCCATAGTAAAAGTTGTTCATAATGACGAGTTCAATGACCCCTTAAGAGGTATTCAGTTTATTCTGTTACACGTTGTATATATATATATATATATATATATAATATTCGGAATCAGCGAATCGAAATCTATTAATCTCTCTAAAGTAACTCCTTATAATTCTTTCAGGAAACCGATTTTTCAGTAAGCAAGAACAAAATAACTAAAACTTCATTACAATTGCACTAAACATAAATAGAATATCTTTGAGTTATTGTGCATATTATTAGTATAACCTACTAGCTTCTGCCCGCGACTTCGTACGCGCATATCCCGTTTTCTCCCGTTCCCGTAGGAATTTCGGGAAATCCTCTCTTAGAGCCCCCTAAACTCCCCAAAGACCCTACATGCAGCTTCATACGACCAGTCAGTAGTCTTGGTTGTGTTGTTGCGTTATCTGTCAGTCATTCACTCAGTAACGGAAGAATTTTATATACCAAATGAAAATAAAACTAAAACGTAAATGAAAATAAAACTAATATAAAAAAGTGAACGTAAATTAGCCAAAACTTATAAACCTGTCGGTATCTAAAACTATGTACTACTTCACCTAAAAAGAAATAAAATGTAAACTATTAATAATTTGTAATTTGAACGAACATTTAAACACTACCAAAATAACTAATCCCTATTTAATAAAATAACAAAAAAAGGAATCTAAAAATAAATTATCAAAGACTAAATTAAGTATTGTCTGTCAATAAGGTCGAACGCTCTGAACGTCTATTCGCATGAACTGGCAAAAATTGTATGAAGCTCGCGCTTTTTTTTTTTTATGTGTGGCCTCTCGCAGGTCAGCTTGAGAAGATTGGCTTTTGCTTAACCGGACTTGCCCGTGAAGGCCTTAATATAGTAATAAAGCCTCCAGCCAGGCTTTGAAGCTCGCGCTCGGACGCCCCCCCCCCGCCTTTTTATACCTTCGGCCGCGAGCCCCCTCGAGCGCGGCGCCCACAGGCGGCGACCGATTCTCGACGTTCGCGACCGGCCGCACTGCGCGCTTGGCGCCTAGCTGCTAGGCCGGTCGCGAACGTTCGAGAATGTTCGTTTTACGAAGCTACTCGCTAGGTGACTCGCTAGCCTCTAGGCGCCAAGCAAGCTGCCTGCCTGTGCGTTCGCGACCTTATACAAAAATAATATCCTTAAAGCATAATCCAGTATTCACGCGCGATGGCTTATTATTAGCGTATTTCATGTATAACTTTGGTGTTTCTATACCGATTTCTATGATTCTTTTTTATGGAATAGTTAATAATGTTAACTTTTTTTATTTGATTATAAGAGTAGACAAAATAATCAGAAAGCCTCGAACTGCTAAGCTATCGGGAGTTACACGTGTTATTGTGAGTCAATCATAAAAGATAGACATATGCTGTCGTGGGATATTTTTATATAATTTTAAGGAGAACATTTCCGTCATACATGATTTCTGAGTAGCTTTAACCATTAAGGTTGCACACGCGATGGAAGCTTAAAAAATGGAGTAACTTCTCCCGTTTTCCCAACATTTCCCTTCACTGCTCTGCTCCTATTGATTGTAGCGTGATGAAAAGTATACTATAACCAGCTCAGGAGTATGAAGAATAATTGTACCAAGTTTCGTTAGAATCCGTCCAGTAGTTTTTGTTTCTATAACGGTTATACAGACAGACAGACAGACAGACAGACAGACAGACAGACAGACAGACAAAAATTTTACTGATTGCATTTTTGGCATCAGTATCGATCCCTAATCACCCCCTGATAGTTATTTTGGAAATATATTTCATGTACAGAATTGACCTCTCTACAGATTTATTATAAGTATAGATAAGACTCCCAGGTTGTAACTATCAAGAAACACAGACTCAGGCAGGGAATTCCACTCCTTAGCTGTACGCACAATGAATGTATTCCCAAAACGTTATGTGCGTATAGGCGGGATGTCCACCATGTACCGGTGGCACATCGCCGTACGTCTTGTGGTCCGATGGTGGAACGGGCTTGGCGGAATGAAGTTACGCAATTCCGTCGCACACTCCCCAAAATGTAACCGATAGAAAACCGACAGACGACGACTTTGCCAGGATCCCAAACTTTCTAGCAGCAACTAGAGCCTTGGCCTCTATGAAGGGGCCAAAATTGAGGGTAGATGTTAATGTAACACCAAGAAGCTCAAGTCTGTCGGTTATCGGCAGGGTTACACCGCGGAGAGATGGGGCAGGGTCGAATTGACTTCTTTTAGCGTTAAAAATACACGCTTGCGTCTTCGCAGCATTGAACTTGACCAGATTGGCATCACCCCATTCGGAGACAGCCTGTAAGGACACGTTCAAGCACTCAACCATAGCCTCCCGGAGAGACCGGGTCTGTGACCCACCAGCTCGTGCGTCAGACACGTATCTCTCAGAAACAGTGCTGTCGTCTGCATACCCAAAAGTACCGGGTTTTAGCAGATCATTAATATGCAGCAGGAACAATGTTGCCGAGAGTACTGACCCCTGAGGAACCCCGGCATTAATATCCAGCAGTCCGGACGAGCAGCCATCTATGACCACTCGGATAGACCGATCCCTCAGGAAATCTGCAATCCAGTCACACAATCCGACGGGCAGACCGAAGGAAGGAAGCTGACTAATAAGGCCATCGTGCCAGACCCTGTTGAAGGCCTTCGAGATGTCTAGGGAGACCGCAAGTGTTTCCCCTTGCTTCTCAATGGCCTCACTCCAGATGTGAATCCACAATTGACCGATTTCGGCGAAAGCCGTATTGTCGGTCACTAAGGATATCGTTCGCTTCTAGGTATGCCAGGAGCTTGCGATTCAGTACCCGTTCCATACTCATACAGAGTATGGACGTTACCGAGGCACGGGCTGCACGTTAGCTTGCTTCCAAGCCTTCGGCACTTTCCCAGTCTCAAACGAAAAGCGAAATAGGCGTGTCAAGATCGGAGACAACTCAGGCGCACAAGTCTTCAGTACAATTGCTGGAATCCCGTCGGGGCCACTAGCCTTGTTCACGTTTAGGTTACGCAGTACCCTAAGTACGTCCCTCTGATGAATGCTTATGTTCGACATATATGACCCGCATCCAACAGGATGAGTAGGGCGCCTCGCGCCACCCGAATCTAGACGTGACGATTCCGCAAACATAGAGGCGAACAAGTTTGCTTTCTCCTCAGCGTAGTGGGCCAGTGACCCGTCGGGTCTCAGCAGTGGTGGCAGTGAGGGGCGGCAGGAGTTCGATTCGACCGACTTAGCCAGGGACCAGAAAGCTTTACTACCTGCTGGGTATGAAGCAAGTTTGTTCCCTATTCGGCTAATGTGGTCGAACCGAGCCCTCCGCAACACCTTCTTGCAGGACTTGGCAGCCCTTGCAGGAGTTAAAGGCTCTCTTCTTCTGAATCGTGTCACTTGCTTTGCGGGTACGGGCGTCAAACACGGTTGCACTCGGCACCAAACCACGGGCGAGCTTCGCCAGACATCACTGTAATGGAATGTAGTACTCCATTCCCTGCCACAGCACATCTGTCACGGCGTCCGCGCACGACGATGCATCAGTTGAAGAGAAGCAAGTGGGCTGCCAAGGATAACATGCGAAGAAAGATCGCATGCCATCCCAATCTGCTGACCTGTATCGCCATACCCGCCGAGTGCCTCTAAGGCTGGAATCGGGGGAGTAGACGGACACAGATTTCACCAGACTGTGGTCGGAACTACCCAGCGGAGCAGAAATCGACACCGAGTAGCGGTCTGGATCCGTAGTCAGCAGAAGGTCCAAGCAATTGGCTGTGTGCGAATCAACATCCGGCACCCTTGTTACCCCCTGGACCAGCTGGGTGAAATTTAACGCTAGCGCTAGCTTTTGTGCCTCTCGTCCAGCATGATCTGTGTGCTGGTATAGGAAAAGCCACTCCTGATGGTGGGCATTGAAGTCCCCCAGCAACACCAGTTGAGCAGAAGGGTACCGCTGCTGAGCCACATCCGCCGCCTCACTGAGGTGCTGTATGAGCTCAGTTGTCTCTAGATCACCGCTATGCGAACGGTAGACACAGGCGTAGATAATTTTATCCAGGCCAGTGTCCACTAGAAGCCACAGCGTCGAAAACCTGGACCTATAATTATTATGAATATATTTGTTTTTTTTTTTTTCATGTAGTAAACGTAAAATGGTGTTTAATTAATTGGGATTACCCACTGTTACATAGATGTTTCTAACGATTAATACAATAAAAATATCAGTTATTGTACGAACTTTGCACTCTGCGGGTCCTTCATATCTGTTTGCGGCTTCACTGTAGCGACACGCACTATGAAGTTCTGATTCTAGATTAAGGGACAAACATAGCGTTTGAAAAAAATCCGAGTTCCTTAACACATCGATATGGTCAGCGACCAATATGTATTAACGTTGCTGCTGTTGCTTATCATCTAATTTCAACATGATTAAATGTTCGCTCTTCAAAGTATAATTATTTCAAATAACTTACGAGTACCTGCGTACGACTAACTTACGGATAGCTATTATAAGTACTTTAAATAATAGATTAAAAACTATCTTTTGGACAAAAATGACTAGGTTTGCAAAAATTCCAAAGATGAATGAGAATTTCATAATTTTGGTAGTGAAATTGTTGGGACTGGTTCTGGTTCGCGTTATTAATTTTCGATTCAACCAAAAAAGAGAGATAACATTATCGTTCATGACTCTTCTACTCACCCCACGAGAACGAAAGCGCCAATTTCAGGAGCACGGCTAAAAACGCCAACACACCCGTGCTGTACATCTTGTTATTCACACAAACTTGGTTCAGCAGAGTTTTAATGAGACGTCAGCTCTCGGTGACCGCTCGCTGGATATAAAACAAAAGCTGGCTTCCCGTGAACACGAATCTATAAATATGTAGGTAGCCGCTGCCTAAAACTGTTTCCTTTTGGGAGGAGTTGCTGTGATAAGCGAGCTTCCGGTGTGTATACTGTAGATTAAAAAATAAATAAAAATGGTTAGATATGGATTTCTGCACATTCGTAGTGTTATCACTGGTTTCCTTTTAATATAAAACTACGTTGCTGTAAAAGCTCAATCTACAGAAAATCCTAACATGTTCCGGTAAAAGTGTAAAACCAAAGCTTTTCCACAAAGCTCACTAATAAAAGTCCGAACTTATCTGCACCAATCACTAATTACAGAATTTAACTAGCTTTTTTTAATTAAAATTAAACAGTCTCACATACACTACCGTTGCCGGTGTAGAAATATAAAATAAAGGTTCAAGTCAACTTACAGGATGGTTTTTCATCGAAACAATAAGCAAAAGATACATGCCTGCTAAAGTTATTATAAATTAGTAAAAGATGTGATTTTAATACAATTTCAAATTTTATAAGCACAATTATTTATATTTACGAATGAAATGACAAAAATGAATAAAAAATTAATGTCAAAAAACCAAAATACTACATACTATACAAGTCAATAAGACAAACACAGAAATACACACAAAGTATTGATATAATGTATTGTCAAAATTTAAAATTCAAAAATTCATTAACCGAATAGAAACAGTCTGTTGTCTAAAAGCCCGGCAAATAGAGTTTTCTTGAATTTGTTAATGGGCAACACTCTGATGCGTGGGGGTAATTTATTAAAAATGTTGACTGCCATGCAATTAGAATTTTTGCTATATAAATGCAGTCTTTGGCTGGGTGCAAGTAATTTATTTGGACTTCTGCTTTTCACTCTTTTAGAAATGTGTTCATAAAATGGGAACACGTGCGGATATCTTTTCACAAATAAACAAACTTCAAAAATATATAGGCAAGGAAGTGAGAGAATTTTTAGTGATTTAAATAATGGCTTACAATGCTCTAAATATTCTGCTCCATACACAGCTCAGACACATTTTTTTTTGTGCAATGAATGCTTTGTTCATATCAACTGAATTTCTCCATATCACGAGGCCGTAACGCAACACTGATGCCACATAGCCATGATAAGCATGGAGGGCTGTTTCTTTATTGGCTATTCGTCTCAGCTTTCGAAGAGCAAACACAAATTTTTCGAGTCGAATGCAGACTTTTTTAACGTTTTCTTTCCAATTCAAATTTATCATCAATAACTATTCCCAAGAATAACGTTGAAGGTACGGGTTACAAAATTGAATTATTATAATGTATTTGTGGTGGAATTACCAACGTATTATATGTTTGAAAATCAGCTAACTTAGTTTTTTTTTCAATGTTTACACGTAAATTATTAGATTCCAGCCATTTCATTGCTTTTAGTATTTCTATGTTTGTGTCAGTTTCTAGGTCATTCCTATTTGTAGATTTTATTGTGAAAGTAGTGTCAACAGCAAATAGTATATAGTGATGTTTTAGGCTCTTGCAAAGGTCATTTATAATTATATTATAAATAATGGAGGCCCTAATACGCTTCCCTGTGGAACACCACAAATATTGATTTGTAATTCTGAGCTATATATTTTCTTTGTGTTGTTGTAAATTTTTGAAACCACTGTCCTTTGCTGACGACTCGATAAGTAGCTTTTAAGCCAGTTATGCGCATTGCCTCTGATGCCGCATTTCTCCAATTTGAAAAGTAGGCGATTATGTGGGACAAAATCAAATGCCTTGCTCATGTCTAAAAATATAGATAACACAGACATTTTGTTATTGAGGGCTTCAGATATCAGCTTGTCTAAAGTAAAACAAGCAAGTGAAGTTGAACTATTTTTCCTAAAACCAAATTGGTTCTCAGTAAGTATGTTGTTTTTGTTCAACATTTTTTGACAGGATGGGAATCAATGTAATGGGTCTATAATTGGACATAATCTGTGCGGTTACCTTTTTTGTATAGCGGTTTCACTATAGATTGGTTTTAATCTAGTAGGAGATGGTCCTGTCTCAAATGACAGATTAATTATGTAACTTGGGGGTGCTACTATGTATTTACTGCTTAGTTTTATTATTTTTGTGGTTATTTCATCATATCCAGTAGCGTTAGTATCGATTAAAGAGCTGATAATTTTTACAATGTCTTGCTCATTTACTGGAGTCAAAAATTTACTGTCAGTGTTAGTGGTAATGTCAATGTTACTTACGTTATTACTATTGCTGAGGTTAGTTTTATTAGTCACCTCTATAAAATAGTTATTAAATTGATTACATATATCATTAGGATTATTATCTTTGATTTCATTGCTAAAATTCTCATCATTATTCATATTATTCTTTATAGTAGACCATGTATTGAATTTATTTTTAGTATTATATAAATGTTTTGCTTACGCAAGTTTTTGTAGTATACGTTTTTCTACTATAACATAATCCGAACGTAGTACGTTCCACTACCATGTTTTCAAAAACACTTTTCTCAAGGTATATATTTCATGTTGGCTACTCTGGTTTTATTTATCCACCCCCCTTCCTTCCCTCTTATTGGATAGAAACGACGCCATCTTTTACAAAAACACTGTTCGGTGTAATTCGCATCAGCAACTACACGCTGTTGAACCGCTCCGCAAAGTCCGCTACTATAGCGCTATACACCACAAATTTTTAATTAGTACAAATACTTAAAGGGCTTATTAGAAAAGGTCTTGTTATTATATATGTAAAGTCTCAATAAATAATATTCATAAACAGCAAAGTTATTAACGTTTGTTTATATCCCAAAATGTCACTCAATTTATGGTAAACGAAAAAATAAGCAATCCAAACTTTTCTTTCGCACTTTAATTGGGCTTAGGACCAACAAAATTATCAACTTTTTACAATTAAGTAATTTTTAAGAAATCTTTTAAGATATTCAAGTAAAAATAAATCAAATTAAACAATTTTGGGATTTGGTTTTTTTTTACTTTTGACTGCAAAATTATGATCAGTATTGGGTACGGGAACAGCCCCATTTTTTTTTGTACTAATTAAAAAATAGTGTTGTATATGCTGTCCATCTAATGGCAGTACCGCGACGCAACCATAAACCCAAAGACAATCTGTGAATGTTGGCCGATACAAGGTGGACAATAAAAAAAAACGTCTAGTGTAGTGCTGCAAGTAACCACGTGTGAGACCTCAGCACGGCGCTCTCCAGTCGCATCACCCATCGTCCCAGGCGAACATCCAAAACATTCAGTAAGTCCCTATTTGTTCCCTATATAAACCAGTGCCAACATTCACTCCCGCATAATTTAAATTCCCGCTAAATTGGTCCTTCGAACCCGCTATCTTAATCTTCACCATGTTTATTATTATTTATTAATTGTGATTGTGATATACATGTTTTTAAAATTCTAGAGTACGTCAGGTATCTTCTTTTATGATATTTTTTGCTTAGGGCATCGTGTTGGTAATTATAATATAAAGTTCTCTTTTTTATGCACGATATTTTTATACCTTTACTTATCCATTTATTTTTTATCGGTTTATTGTACTTTTTTATTGTTATTTCAGGGAAACAAAGTTTGTAAAAGAGAATGAATAAGTCATGAAATATGTGAAATGCATTATTGCAATCTGTTTCTTCATATTTCATTAAAACTTAAAGCCGATATAGGTACAATCAATAATTTTTTCAATATTGGATTTATTATAATCTCTTTTAACTTCATAAAAAAAGATTGGAATCTTTGGCTTATTACTAGCTATCGGAAGAAAGAACCTTAACGACTGCCCAATATCATGATCTGAGAGGGCTAGGTTATGTATATTGCTTTTTGTGTCTTCGTTCGAGATATTATTACTGGCTATTTGGTCTATGCAGCTTTTTTTCCTAGAGGGCATTTTAATATGAGTCATAAGTTAAAATTATTTAAAATAGATATTAATTCTCTTTTTTGTGTAGTGTCAATTTAACATATCAATATTCCAGTCGCCACATATTATTATACGATTCCTGCTTCTGTAAGTTAATTTTTGTAACAGAAATTCTAATTTATTGAAAAATATTCCTAATTCGGAATCTGGGATTCTATAAAAACATACTAATATTAAATTAACTAGAAACTTCTATGCCACAGCATTCGAAAGAATAATCGCTAGATATTTCATTTGTAATTTCTAAAGGGCTAAAGACTAAATCTTCTTTCACCAATATGCACGTGCCGCCCCGTTTTTTATTTAATCTTGAGTATTTTGCAGCAAGCTTATAGTTTGTTAGTCTAAGATTACATTCATGACCAGATTGTTTAAAAGTTTCGCTAAGACATATAAAGTCTATAACACCCATCTCTTTCGTCAACTCAGATATTGTTACTTCAAAAAAGTCTAGTTTATTGAGTATTCCAGCTATATTTTGATGTAATAATGTCAATTGTTGATTATCATTGCATTTGCAGCATTGCTTTGTTGTTTGCATTGTTGTTAAAGGGTGGTACGAAAAAACGTATTTTGTACATGACTCGCTTTACTCGCTATTGATATTGGTGAAGTATCATGGTCATAATCCATTGGATAATTTTTGATGTCAACAAGCATGCGACTAAAAATACTTCCAAATATACACTTTATACCTAGCCTATTAAGTTTACCGGTTTTATATGAGAACATTTCCAAAGAGAGGTCACGATTCGTATCAAAGAAGTTCGATAGAGTGTCCATTATCTTTAAAATCCTTCTCACCAATCATTACTATAATTGTATAGTAATGATTGGTGAAAAAGATTTTGCCATGAATGACTATTGAGTCATTCATGGCAAAATCTTGAACCTTGTTCGTAATAATTATGAGTTTTTCCTTAATTCTGCTAGTAGGTGACACATGACAGTACTCAAATGTTTCGCAGAAAGTGTCTTCTATAATTTCAACCGGTCGATAGTAGTTGCAGTTACTGAGGACACATAATTTCCTTTTTCTTTGTCTGCCTCGCTGGATCTTCCTCTGTATGTTTTCTGCTTCATTTTTAGTTAAATTTATATTACTTGTTTCAGCTATAGCTTTATCTGTTGTCCAAAAACCGTACTGATTCAAGTTACAGCCATGTCCTCGAAGCGGCGATAGGCGGCGACCTCTCGCGTCCGGCCCTGGTACAATCCATGGTCCGGAGCGAGATGGAATGGGACGCCGTCACCTCCTTCTGCGAAGCAGTCATGCTAGCGAAGGAGGTGTCGGAGTGGGAGAGGGAGAGAACCTCTCGTTCTCCCGGCCGCCGTGGTAGACGCCGCGGGCGTCGGAGGCCACCTGGTGACCTCCGGCCACCGTAGGCGCGGGCCTGTGGACGGCGAGCTATGGGTGGCTCGCCGTCCGTCCGTCTAGTGACGACAGGCCGTGTCGACGTCGCGTTAGTGTTCCACGCGCGCCTCAAAGAGAGTCAGCAAACACAGAGGGGCGCGAAAGGGCCGACGCCTGCCGGAGTCGCGGGATTATTCGTAAGAGACACCGTGGCTCCGGAACACAAAGGGCAATGAAGGAACATGGATGGGTTTTAGTCAGTAGAAGTCTGACACTCCCTCCCGCTACACCCAGAGCGGGAGGAGTCATTGGATGACTTCCCATCCCTAAAAAAAAAAAAAACGGCGCGTTCGTGTTAAACGCGCGCCTCAAAGTGAGTCAGCATTGGGAAGGGCCCGAAAGGGCCGACGCCTGCCGGAGCCGCGGGACTATTCGAAAGAGATACCGTGGCTCCGGAACACAAAGGGCAATGAAGGAACATGGATGGGTTTTAGTCAGTAAAAGTCTGACACTCCCTCTCGCCCAGAGCGGGAGAAGTGATTGGATGATTTCCCATCCCTAGAAAAAAAAGGGCCCGTTATATGAATTTTTAAACAACTTTCGCATTGGCATGTCAATAGCAAATTGTGAAAAAAACCTTAATTTTCATAATTTTTGACAGATTGCGGTTGAGATGCGAATGTGAAAATTTGTAGAATTGTCACTCTGAGCTATTATTCGTATGTTTGGTAGACGATTCATTTTTGATGTGAAGTTGATTTGATTCGAAAATAAACAATCGATTTATTGAAACTTTTCCTTTCTCACAGAAAGTACGTACCGACAAAATTATGTCCAACTTGTTCAAGGTTCCTTGATTGAGAAATGACAACCTTTATCGTCATCATTACAGTTGACAGGGGCCCTACTTGATTTCGAAAGTTGAAGTTTCGGTTTGTATTTTATCGATCACGGTGTGGATATAATTCTGCTGTACGATATTTTATTCCATCGATGCTTTATTGGTGCGATGTAACGTTTGTGCGAAAAATCCTGTTGTGTAAAACCCTACGGTGAAATAATAAATTAGGTACCGAACTAATAAGTTATTATTAAGTTCGACAATCTATTATTTCGATAGTTTGTCGGTTCTAAACGCCTACTGTTATCCGTGACATTTAATTAATAATCTTATTTTGCATTACAGACGTTAAGGAAATACCTACATTCCTTGAGTCAACCCAAGAAAAAAAGGAAAAGAGTATCCGATTCTATTGCGAAGATTTGTGCAAATCACATATAGTTCTAATTACAATATTACTGTGTATTAGTGTTTTTTTGCACTGTCATTATTTTTTTGTAAAATAACGACACATTTAATAAAAAATAAATAAAACAATACAAATCAAATAATAATAATATCCTTATTAATTTCTCCCACAAATAACAAGACTTATACGATACAATTAATTAATTAATTATAATATAAGTACCTACCTTGTATTATAATTGTTGGTGTGGCGAGTATCGCCCCTCAGCTTCAAGTTGGCTGGCGTGTAGTATCACGGGGGTGTGTGTGGGCCCGAATGAAGGCATGTCTCGACAGCGTATATTGGACCGCCATTTTTGAAGGAATCAGCGGCCATAACTTTAATACTGGCCATAATGTATTGAGACGTCTTAGTGCGCTGTCACCGTACGCACACGTCTCACCGCGTGTAAAAAGAAAAAATCTTAAGACATCATCCCCGCAAGACCTTATAAATACAAGGTTTTATTAATAATCCCGTATAACCGCGTCCGTGTAATTCAACATAAAGAAGAAAAAAGGTGATCGGCGTGCAAGACCAGGCAGAGAGACAGGTGGTACCACCTGTGAAGATCTTCGAGGCTGCACAAGGAAGAATCAGGTACCGCCTTTCTTTACATGCTAGAGTTAGCCCACCATACGCCGTCTGCTGCCGCCACTCCCAACTTGAAAATTATACGGACAAATATAGGCATTGAATCTGCACGCAATCCAGGTGTTAGATTGTAACGAGTCCTCAAACCGCAGAGATACACGGCTATTTACACGCCTGTCCCTCCATAAAATGGTCCTTTCGAGCCTGGATAGGCACCAATAAAATTAAGTACAAGTCATTACGTTAGGTACATAACTTCATTAGTGCCTCAAAATCAAAAACCCGCAAGCAAGAAGCTAAATTAGCTCAGCTTACCGCTAAAAAGCAAATGATTTTCGAGCGAGTTAATCGCCTGTATAATGCTTCTAGAAGCATCTCGAACTTTGATTCTCGCTCAAATGAGTATTTCCTAGCGCAGTCTGAAACAATTAGTGAACAATACAGCAAATTTGAAGAAATAATTGAACAGATCAATGACTTGCAGTTTGAGATTGACGAAACCGCTCCAGATTATTCGAGTCTAAATTCTATTGAAGACTTATATTCTGATATTAAATATAAACGTAATCTCATACTTTCGAGCAGCAAAACATCTGAGCCGAAAGGAGGTAGTCGCATAAAATTACCACCCATAGAATTGCCATCATTTGACGGTAAAACAGAAAATTGGCCCGTGTTTTATGAAATGTTCCGCAGCAATGTTCATTTAAATACTGATCTTAATGATTCGCAGCGTGTGCAGTACTTGGTCAGTAAAATTTTTATTTTATTTATTTATTCCAGTAAACTATCTTACAAAACATCTTCATATCTTCTGCCAAACTGCTGCACAGTTTGTCGGCAGTGTTCTCGTGGATACTAGGTATGCAATTTCCAAAGAGCTACAATAATAATAAAGAGGCTACAAATAGCTTACGAGGGGATCAGGTCGTCCTACCCACCAGACTGGCAGCGTGATTGCTAATTACGTGACAATGACAACAACACTGAAACACGCCGCCGCGCGCGCAAGCCAGCCTGGCCGGCCGGCGCCTGCCTTATACAGTCATTACATAATTGTAGCCAACCAGTGGTAAACAATCTCGATGCAAACACATTCCAAACAAATAAAATACTGCAAGTCACTTGATTAAGTAATAGTTCTTGTACTAAGGTAAATTATTTTTAGTTGCACGTCACTTTAAAACTTAATTTTTAAATAATAAAGATTACAAAGTCACATCAAGACTGCTCACCTTCATAAAACTACTTAAAACACTTAGCATAAGGTCTTAACACTACGGACACAAACCCGAATAATGCTTACGTAGGACTTTTTTTAAGACATTTTTTGAAACTGCTGCAGTTGTAATTTGTGCAGGTAACTCATTTAATAATGTTGGAATTAGCCATCGCTGTGTCCTTTGTCCGAAATAATTAATTATGCCTAATGTTGTCTTAATGTCCTAATGTTGTTGTCAAAATGACTAATGATGCCTTAAAATTAACCGCAGGCATAGTTCCCACAGGTGAAACATACAGCGTTATGTGGAACAGTCTCGTTAAAAGGTATCAAGATAAGCGTGGTCTAGGGATTCATTATCTCAATAATATACTGGACATTAAAGGATGCGCCGGCAATGCTGCTAGCCTCAATACATTTGTGGAAAGATATTCGGCGTCGGTCGCTGCCTTGAAACAGTTAGACATTCCAGACTTGCTAGATTTCATGTTGTTACACTGCGGCTTAAGAAAGGTTGACGCGCAAACTGTTCAACAATTTGAAAGCCGTGTGAGTGGGGAAAAATTACCTTCATATACAGAGTTTGTAGCATTTATGCAAGACTATGTTAAGGTACTCCAGCGCTCACACGCCAATAATTCACAGATGGAACCGCGCGTCAAGGCTAGTTTAGCTCACAGTCGCTCAAAGTCATTTGTTTCGCGCAGCGGACCGGTTTCAAACGGCAAACGTGTGCTGTGTGATAGTGATGACGTCGAACATCGGCTGTTTGATTGTCCGCGATTTAAAGATATAAGTACACCCCAAGCTCGTTTTGAATTTATTAAAAATAAACGTGGCTGTATAAATTGTTTAAGTTTATCTCATTCTTTTGCTAAATGCAAATCACGAAACGTTTGTAAAATTTGTAAAAAGACACACCATTCTCTGTTGCATTTCTCCGAAGTAAAAAGTGAGTCTTCGCTTGCGCAGCAGGTACCTGCTACCAATACTTCCGTATCACTCACAATTGCGGCCAAGACTTGTTTACCAAATGAGTCAACTATTTTGCTAGCGACCGCGCAATTATATGCATATTTTAAGGACAGCAGAGATAAGGTGGTTATCAGATGCTTGTTGGATAACGGATCGCAAAATAATTTAATTACTGCGGACTGTTGTAAACGTTTGAACTTACCCATAATTAAATTACGCATTCATCTTTACAGGGTGTTGGTATGACATCAAAACCTGTACATGGCTTTGTTCATCTCAACATAGAATCTCGGATTGATTCTCACAATAAATATTATATAAAAGCGTTAGTCGTTGATTGCATTACAGATAAACTTCCCGCTAGATTTATAAGATTGAATGAAGATAATAATATGTCATATTTAAATAACTTACCACTAGCCGACCCTACCTGGTATGTACCAGGCGGAATCGACATTGTGCTTGGAGCACAGCTGTTTCCTTTTATTTACCTAGGAGATAGGGTTGACTCAGGCACCCGCGCACCCCCAGCTATATTGACTAGTTTCGGTTATGTACTGATGGGTGATATTGATTGTTACAATAGTGATATGACACACATTGCATCTTCGTTTACCGTGCTTTCTGACCTTGAACTCGAGTCAAATTTGCAAAGGTTTTTTGAGTTAGAGGAAATTCCAGCTCAACGTTTTATTAATCCGGACGAATTAGAGTGTGAAAATAATTTTAATTCTTCAGTCTTATTTAAAGAAGGCAGATACTTTGTCGATTTGCCTTTCGCGCGATCCCCCTCCGAGTTAAGCAGCTCACGCGGTGTCGCTCACCGGCGGCTACTTGCGCTCGAGCGTAAATTCACGTTAGTGCCGACCCTACGCGAGAATTATAACAAAACTATCGCGGATTATATAACTCAGGGGTATTTATCAGAGGTACCCGACTCTGAATTGACAGAAGAGGGTTACTACATACCGCATCACGCCGTCGTTAGACCGGACAAAGACAGCATTCGAGTGGTTTTGGACGCTAGTGCCAAAACGCACTCGGGGTTGTCGCTCAATGACATTCTGCATGTCGGACCTAATTTACAAACCGACTTGTTTTTGTTATTAATTGATTTTCGTACGCTCCCAGTCGCGATGAGTGCTGATATAAAACAAATGTTTTTACGTATCGGTGTAAATGAACACCACCGCAAATATTTACGAATCTTGCATCGTTTCAACAGAAATGAGCCTATTCGCACCTTTCATTTTAACCGCGTTCCCTTTGGACTAAAGCCTAGTCCTTATTTAGCGATGCGCACACTGCGTTACTTGGCGTGTGAGCATAGCGACCGCTTCCCTGAGGCTTCTAAATTGGTGGAAACTCAGTTTTATATGGATGACTATGTCCATTCTGTTGCTGATGAACAGAGTGCTATGCGTATATCCCGCGATTTAATTGACTTAATGAAGGTAGGTTCTTTTGACTTAATCAAATGGGCTACTAATTCACCCGCTTTATTGGAGATTCTCCCAGAGTCTCACCGCTTACCAGCCGGTCGATTCTGTAAACACGGCGAAGTGAAGGCTTGGGCGAAGTGAGTGACAAAGTCAGCTGTCAGCGATGCTAGGGATAGACGAAATGTTACATTTCCAATCTTATCGACATCGACAATCGAGTTTATCAATAATAAAAATTAATTATTTTATTTACAAGAATTTCATGTTACCTTTATGTAGCTATTGAATATTTCACATGAATTCAAAACTGCTATTTACGAGTCTAAAAATAAATAGGTAGGTACCTACTTAAGATAATTTACTTCTAACGGGATTTCATACTAGCTAATCTTTATTCTTGGAAATTATAATAAACCGATTTTAATATTGAACTTTATAAGCCAAAGACGCTATCCTCATTTTGCGCATGCGTGGATAGTAGAGCAAACAGCTGCATAAAAAAGGAATTCCAACCAAACATTTTTGAATCGCGGATTGTATAGTTAGATGTTACTTATCTACTTTAATGAATATTATGTATTGTACCAGCCAAGTTACTTAGGTACCCAATCGTTGCCAAAATTACTTACTTATAAGTATTGTTGTGCTCATCCTCACCAGTCACCACATAATTACATTGTTTGTGCACATCGCCGTAAAAAAGCATGTTAGATCTCAATTCAATGTGCATCAGCATTGCGCATGCGTAGAGTGACAATTGAAACGAGCGAAGTGTTCCCTTCACCGAATTCCGGTGACTTTAAGGCAGATCGTATGTGAGGTGAGGTGTACACGCGATCGTTCCCCGTAGGCATTCTTTTTTTAAACGTTGAATCTTCCATGATAGCTAAATGACAATTCAAACGCGGGAAGTGTTCCCTTCACCGTATTCCGCTGACTTTAAGGAACACGCGAACGTTCCCTTCACCCAACGGGTGCCCACCCGTTGACAGCGCGAGCATTTATAAATCATTGATTACCTACGTTTAGGCATAGCGAATTTGTATTCGAAGCTTTCAAATCGTTTACGGTATAAATGTTATTTTGATAATTTTAAATGGGTAGCCAATTTGTACCAAGCTACTTTTTTCCAAAAGCAGGCAATCAATAAAGGGGGTGTGTGTTTAAAACAATAAATAAGATTTTAAAACTCGGTTTAGTGGAATTAAACTCGTCAGATTTATGCATGCTAGCAATTACTGAGATATTTTAACAATTTAACCAACAAAAACTTTCGGACGCCTACCCATAGCACGCGTGGCTGACTGACGAAGTGAGGACCATGCGTGTGTTCCGAAATATAACTCAGTCATGAATCCAACGCCAAATATTGTTTGTACCGGTGAGACAAGTGTGACGTAAATAGTAGTACCTATATCAAACGTGCTTGTGTGCATGAGACTTTGAGGATTTTTTTATTGAATCACTAGCTATCCCTAGAACCTTCTCCTGACATTAACGGATACAACAAAAAGTGAAAGGGGCCGAACCGATCACGCGTGATGCGATGACCAAAGGAAATAGGGATTAATCTATTATATATATATCTTAATATATATAAATCTCGTGTCACAATGTTTGTCTTCAATGGACTCCTAAACCACTTAACCGATTATAATAAAATTCGCACACCATGTGCAGTTCGATCCAACTTGAGAGATAGGATAGTTTGAATCTCAATTTTTTGTTGCAATATTATTTAGGAGCGGAAAATGTGACGCAGACGAAGTTGCGCGGGACAGCTAGTATATATATATATATAGGTTTGTAATATTTACAATAATGATTATTGTAAACGAGCACAAACACTATTCTCAAGATGGCGTCAATTTATGACGTCAACACACTTGCCAGCATATTTCGGAACGAATCAACAGTAGGTATGGCTTCGGATTCATTTCGTCATGAGCACTGGCAGTACACTGGGTTATGTTATTATTTCGGGACACACGGGTGACCACACTGACAGCACAGTCGCCAGCACATCACGCTATCCGAAACTGTCAAATTTTCTAGATCAAATTTGAACCCAATTCCTTTATAAAATAAGGTTGAAAATCTAACAAAGAAATTTGTCAGATTGTTGTACCTTGATGTGCTGGCGACTGTACGTGGCGCTCACTCGGTGAGTGATCAAACCATAGAGTAATAAGGGTATTTTGAATAATGGATAGTGTACACAAACGGATCCACAGACAAACTTGGTGATAGTATGCTACAGCGTGCAAACTTAGCGAAGATACAATTCTAGCTGCTTTTTATATGGCTTTCTGATACACATACGTTTAACTGATTAATAAAAAAGACTGATTTCATATAAAAAAGCGGCCAGACCGTGATTTCACTCACGGTAACTCTTTCTCGTAGTCTATGGAAACGCGTGAACAGACTGACATAAAATACCTAAATCGTTATTCACCGACAGAGGTCATTCAACTTCAACCCTCAAAACAAGCGTGAGAGAAAAATAGTTTACAATAAAATTAATAGTTTGTTCGAAGTATGGTTTTTAACGGAACTTCGTTCAATTTGTGACGTTTTATGGGAGGTTTAGTTACGTCGTAATAGAACGCGCGAGCAGACACAAATGAAAAATGGCTCAAGTAGGATCAAACCAAATGCATGATGAACTGAAAACAAGCTTCCAGATTTTACCACTAACACAAACATTAATGTGCTTTCCGATCTGGCTGACTTATTTGCAAAAGCGGTTCAAATTAGAAGACGACATTGTGGTGGACAATTTTATTATTTAAAGACGACCCACTGACCCAACTGACTTAATATTTATGAACCCAGAAATAGTTAGATATGTGAAAAACTGTTGTTTGTGAAATATAATTTGCCAATCCTAAATTTTTATTAGGTACCAACTAGCAGGTTAAGTTTGTATTTTTATGAAAACCTATTTGAAACAAAGATTTTTCACTTTCCATTACCTACTTCAAAAAATCATAATTCACTCTTTCCCGCTTTCATCTCCATGTTAACTAAGAAGGCCTCAATTAGGTAGGTACAACTTAAATGGCACATTGTTATTTTGTTTATCAAACTGCCACTTAAATAACTGACATTAATATAAGAACATTGGCAACAATTAATAATTACACTACTCAACAAGACTGCCACAGGGAATGTGCTAACTAGTTTGGAATTACCTAACCTAACCTAACATCAGAAAACCATATTTATTTTGTTCTAATAAGTTCTAGTTTTGTGTTATAGCTAGGTACCTACTAAAAGTGAAATCATTTTCGGATTTTTATTTTTCAATAAATTAGCTATTTTTTTTTTCAGTTTACCAAGTTATTAAAGTCTATAATAATGTGGAAGAAGTGTTAACAAATGTCATTACATTTATGATGAAATTATTATACGATAGTAAAAAAACAATGTGAACTTTATTTTGGGATTTTTTGAGTTGAATGGGTATTCTGACATACCATCTGCTGCATAATCAATCCTTTAATTAACTTGATATTTTCCTGTATAAGAACCACCTGAAAACTTTAGTTTTATCCTCAAAGCTCCACTTGAAAAACTATATGACTGTGTATCTTTAATTAAAACTTTATTTCTATTATATGGAGTGTACGTCATCGATGCCAACTTCTTTTGGTATAGGTCATCGATCACTAGTTTTTTATTAGTGATTGATGGTATAGGTACATTAAATAAAACCTTATCATGTACATGTATAATTATTAAGGACCATAATCTCTTATCTGGTTTATATCAACCTTATTCAGATCAAAACAGTATTGCCTATCTTTTGTGCTTGGTGAGAACAGAAATAAATCAATAACTGGCGAAATTACAATTTTACTCATTTTTGTACACATCAAAGAATAATAATAAGTACATCTTTTGGATTGAGCCTTCTGCATGCTGAGTCTTCATATTCTTGAATTTCCGCTGAGGTGACAATAGCAAAATTAAAAAAATGTCTGGATACACGGGGTCGGTGGCTGCCTCTAGCTGAAAACAATGCATTAATATTAATCATTATTATTCAAATGTATTGGAGCTGCTTGAAAAAAAAACTCTTATTTATTATCATTGAAATACCTCAAATTAATGCAGTTCTTAGATTTAATAAATACAGCAAAACAAACCCACCGCTGGAGATAGGCCTCTCCGAAGCGTCCCCACAACAACCGGTCCTGTGCGTCTCGCATCCATCGGCTACCTGCAACCTTCACCAGGTCATCAGTCCACCTTGTGTTGGCCCTATCGACCATCCATTCTGTGAGCAATTTTCCCTGCTAACTGCCACTTTAGTTTCCACATCCATCACAAGGAACAATGTTATTCCTAGATAGGATTTACAATATTTCTTAGGTCTCCAATGCATGGTATATGTGAAAGTACATGTTTTCTCACCTGCTGTTCAGCGAAGATGGAGCACGCTTGCCTAAAAGGAACCTATTCACCCTTGACTTACAACACAACTATGTTGTAGCTATCAGGAAACACAGATCCCGGCAGGGAATTCCACACCCTATCTGTACTTTAAATATGTTCCTCAAACGGTTTGTGCGTGTGGGTGGGATGTCCCCCATGTACCGGTGGCGCATCGCCGTTCGTCTTGCTTCACAGATCATCGTCTGAAAATCATAACACATAATAAGATTACAATCGTGGCAAAATACTTTATTTTATGCTGAAAGCCATGCATTTCAAGTAGTGTGCACCTTGCGTGCGTACCTACCTATAATCTAGATTTGAGCGTATCCGTAGCCACAATAATTCCTTTCCAAATAATATTTGGCTTAGTACATGAACCACAATCGAATGTAGGTACAATAAATTAAAACATCTAGGAAAATAGTGTCGTTTCGATTCGGTTCTAAACACAATAAATTGCGAACATCACACTTTTGACAGTGATTATCACTTTTAATCATTAACATTCCAAACTTGAAGAACTGAATTCAAAGCTGAAGCTGATTCAAGTTCCAGTGATTCATTTGTTTTGTTTTCTCTAAGATTTTAGTTCATGGCGCCGACATTATTTCGAAACTTTCATATCAGCCTATCAGCGACGAGCTGAGTTTTTTTTTTGAGATTTTGCTGTTTTGGCTACTAAGGTCTTTAAGCATCTAATTTTTTCAAGCCTCTGTTGCCGGACATGAACGAGATCACAGAGATATAAATAGTAGCAGACCAAACATTCGCTAAAATTTGCGTAGCCATTACGCACACCTAGGGAATGATATCATTACAGGGCCGAATTAGGACCGGTTGCCAGTATTATCTAACGATATTCTGAAAATCCCTGAAAATCTATATTCTCTGGGTACATGAAATATAGATTACTCATCAATAGTCTTAACGAATAGAACCACCCTCTATTCCCGTGGTTATTGTTAAAGGCGACTAAGGGAATATTTTAAGAGGACGATGGGCAGCAGTCCACTCTTTATCTTTTGACGGTGTTTACAAACCATTGACGGACGTCAGTATCAGCTAGAAAAACTGGCACTGCAGTCATTAACCCGCATGCCATGTTTTGTAGAACCGAGAGTCAAGGTATTAGTATGCCTGAAAGCTAGTTTAGGAATAAAACAGGATTTTTTAAATAAAAGTAATGTATGTAATTCAAAATTCAAGCATTTATTTCAAATAAACCATTTACAGGCACTTTTTAATTGTCAAGGTCGGTCTGTCCAAAAAGTTGAAGCTATTTGCACGTTCCAAAGCGTAGATCTCTATGGAGAAGAACGTGCAAGAAACTCCAGGGACACTCTTCTATCTTACACTCTCATAATACTTATATATGGAGTAAATTCGGTAAACAGTGTAGGAATTGCTCCGGGACGTAATGTTGTTCGAAAAGCGCTGGGATCGATCAAGTGATTCTCAAAATGCTTTGAACAAAGTACACTTGAAGGTCTTGGTTGCCAATCCTGGAGTTTCAGGTTTTTAATCCAAGCATTCCGTAAACTTTCATCCTTGCGAAACCTGGAAAAATATTAGTAGGTATGCTCAATTATTGCCTGCTGAATGAAAATTCATCGTTATGTGAGTAGCCTATACTGTATTTATACATATGCCTATGTTCATGTTCTCCATAACACAGACACTGGGTAACATAATATTGATTTTTAAATTTATTTTTAATATTAGCATTTAGCATGACATGTGTACATACACTGAAACTACTACAGGTATTTTGGAATTGTATCACCAAAAAATAATAAAACATCATACATTAAACTGAGGCTTTATTTGATAATTCAATGGAAATAAATATTTTACATAAATACATACAACAAATGCAATTTACTAAAAGTTTCGTCTTTGTTGCCTAATTCGTCCCTGACTAATTGAACAGGTACTTGAGCTGTCACTTGATGCCACTTTCTGACTATTTTGTCCTTGTTATGGTTTATTTCTTTAGTTGTAGGCTAACGGTACAGACAAATCGCATCTTTGTTAAAAACTGTATGTAAAATACGAATAAACAGTATGGAAACATTTGAATTTAGTAAAGAAAGCACTAAGATTTCCCAAAACTTACCGATGAAAGGTCAATCCAGGTGTTTTGTGGTAGCTAGCACTGTCACAGCGATACGCACAGCACTTCACCATATTATTTTTCCATCCTCGTGTGTTTTATGTCCCAAACAAGTAATATTTTATCAATTTTAAACGCGATTGAAAAACATTTGATGCTTATCAATATGGCAGACAAGCTACGCGTCAAATTTTGTCTATGTATGAGTCAGTGTGACAACACGTGACAGAACGAGACATGCTTATGAATTGTCACTTAGAAAAAAAAGGATAAAGAATCATACCATATAAAAAAATATATCTACGTATTAATGTTTGGTCTGCTACTATTTATATGTCTGTGAACGAGATGAACTAGAACAAACATACATTATGTGAAGTTATTAGTATTGAAAAACAAAATTTTATAGGTAGGTTAGTACTTATTGCAATATTACTTTAGAACTTTAAGAGTGTATGTAAAAATCTGTCGGAAATGCATACTTACTCCATTTTTACGGGACTGAAGAATAAAAGAACGCCAAAAGAACACGTAAAATTAAGTATTGGCGCGAATTCACTGCTTAACCGCTCACAAGAATAAAAGAATGCCAAAAGAACACACGTAGCAACTTTTTTTTTAATTATTGGTGCGAATTCGCTGCTCAACCACTCACAAGAATAAAAGAACGCCAAAAGAACACGTACCTAGCAACTTTTTTTAAAAATTATTCACCTCTTTTTTTTTAACCTCTCGCCGCCTGGACTTTATAACGTTATTATATTATTTTAAAAAAAGGTGAGTCGTAAATATCAAATTCGCGTCAATAATTTAAAAAAAGTACCCTACGTGTTCCTTTGGCGGTCTTTTATTCTTCAGTCCCGTAAAAATGGAGTAAGTATGCATTTCCGACAGATTTTTACATACACTCATAAAGTTTTAAGTAATATTGCAATAAGTACTAACCTACCTATAAAATTTTGTTTTTTAATAATAATAACTTCACCTAATGTATGTTTTTTCTAGTTCATCTCGTTCATGTCCGGCAACAGAGCCTTATATTGAAAAATTAGATGCTTAAAGACCTTAGTAGCCAAAACAGCAAAATCTCAAAAAAAAAAACTCAGCTCGTCGCTGATAGGCTGATATTATTATATATAAATGTCGAAATAATGTCGGCGCCATGCTAAACTAAAATCAGTAAAATCTTATAAAAAACAAAACAAATGAATCACTTGAACTTGAATCAGCTTCAGCTTAGAATTCAGTTCTTCAAGTTTGGAATGTTAAATGACTAAAAGTGATAATCACTGTCAAATGTGTGATGTTCGCAATTTATTGTGTTTAAAACCGAATCGAAACTACAGTAATTAATTTCCAAGATGTGATAATATTGTACCTACATTCAATAGTGGTTTATATACTAAGCCAAATATTTTGAATGTAATTATTTTGCCTACGTAAACACTTAAATCTAGATTATAGGTAGGTACGCATGCAGGGTGCAGACTATTTGACATGCATTACTTTCAATTCAAACAGCATACAATAAAGCATTTTGCCATGATTTTGATCTTATTATGTGTTATGATTTTCAGATGATGATCTGTGAAGCAAGACGAACGGCGATGCGCAACCGCTACATGGTGGACATACCACCCACACGCACAAACTGTTTGAGGAACATATTTAAAGTACAGATAGGGTGTGGAATTCCCTGCCGGGATCTGTGTTTCCTGATAGCTACAACATAGTTGTGTTGTAAGTCAAGGGTGAATAGGTTCCTTTTAGGCAAGCGTGCTCCATCTTCGCTGAACAGCAGGTGAGAAAACATGTACTTTCACATATACCATGCATTGGAGACCTAAGAAATATTGTAAATCCTATCTAGGAATAACATTGTTCCTTGTGATGGATGTGGAAACTAAAGTGGCAGTTAGCAGGGAAAATTGCTCACAGAATGGATGGTCGATGGGGCCGACCCAAGGTGGACTGATGACCTGGTGAAGGTTGCAGGTAGCCGATGGATGCGAGACGCACAGGACCGGTTGTTGTGGAGACGCTTCGGAGAGGCCTATCTCCAGCAGTAGGTTTGTTTTGCTGTATTTATTAAAACTAAGAACTGCATTAACTTGAGGTATGTTAATGATTATAAATAAGAGTTCTTTTTTGAAGCAGTTCCAATAGATTTGAATAAAAATGATTAATGTTAACACATTGTTTTCAGCTTGAGGCAGCCGCTGACCCCGTGTGTCCAGATATGTTTTTAATTTTGCTATTGGCACCTCAGCAGAAATTCAAGAATATGAAGACTTAGCATGAAATCCAAAAGATGTATTATTATTCTTTGATTTGTACAAAAATGAGTAAAATTGTAATATCGCCAGTTATTGATTTATTTCTGTTCTCACCAAGCACAAAGGATAGGCAATATTGTTTAGATCTGAATAAGGTTGATATAAACCAGATAAGTGTTTATGGTCCTAAGTAATTATGCATGTACATGATAAGGTTTTACTTTTATGTACCCATACAAAAGAAGTTAGCATCGATGACCTACTACATATCACAGAACTGAAGTTGGAATTAAAGATATACAAATATAGTTTTCCCGTAATGTGTTTTATGCGTATCAGTAAGCCATATAAAAAGCAGCTAGATGTGTATTTTCACTAAGTTTGCACGCTGTAGCATACTAATACCAAATTTGTCTGTGGATCCATTTGTGTACACTATGCATTATTCAAAATACCCTTATTACTCTATGGTTTGATCGTTCACCGAGTGAGCGCCACGTACAGTCGCCAGCACATGAAGCTACAACAATCTGTCAAATTTCTTTGTTGGATTTTCAACCTTATTGCTAAAGGGATTGGGTTCAAATTAGATCGGAAAAATTTGACAGTTTCGGATAGCGTGATGTGCTGGCGACTGTGCTGTCAGTGCGGTCACCCGTGTGTTCCGAAATAATAATATAACTGTGATATAACCCAGTATACTGGCCAGTGCTCATGACGAAATGAATCCGACGACGCCATACTGTTGATTCGTTCCAAAATATGCTGGCCAGTGTGTTGACGGTCATAAATTGACGCCATTTTGAGTGAGAATAGTGTTTGTGCTCGTTTACAGTACCTAATCATTATTGCAAATATTACAAACCTATATATATATAGATTAATCCCTATTTCTTTTGGTCATCGCATCACGCGTGAACGGCTGGCCGCTTTCACTTTTTGTTGTATCCGTTAAATGTCAGGGGAAGGTTCTAGGGATAGCTATTGATTCAATAAAAAAATCCTCAAAGTCTCATGCACACAAGCACGCTTGATATAGGTACTACTATTTACGTCACACTTGTCTCACCGGTACAAACAATATTTGGCGTTGGATTCATGACTGAGTTATATTTCGGAACACACGCATGGTCCTCACTTCGTCAGTCAGCCACGCGTGCGGCCGACGTAGGCGTCCGAATTTTGTTGTTGGTTACATTGTTAAAATATCTCAATAATTGCTAGCATGCATAAATCTGACGAGTTTATTCCACCAAACCGAGTTTTAAAATCTTATTTATTTTTTAAACACACACCCCCTTTATTGATTGCCTGCTTTAGGAAAAAAGTAGCTTGGTACAAAAGTGACCACCTATTTAAAAATATAAAAATAACATTTATACCGTAAACGATCTGAAAGCTTTGAATATAACTTCGCTATAGGTAGGTATTCAATGATTTAAAAATGCCCGCGCTGTCAACGGGTGGGCACCCGTTGGGTTGGGTGAACGTTCGCGTGATCCCGCACCTGCCTTAAAGTCAGCGGAATACGGTGAAGGGAACACTTCACGCGTTTGAATCGTCATTTAGCTATCATGGAAGATTCAACGTTTAAAAAAAGAATACCCACGGGGAACGATCGCGTGTTCCCCTCACCTGACTTAAAATCGGCGGAATTCGGTGAAGGGAACACTTCGCTCGTTTCAATTGTCACTCTACGCATGCGCAATGGACTTTGCATTGAGGTCTAACATGCTTTTTTGCGGCGATGTGCACAAAACATGTAGGTAGGTAATTATGTGGTGACTGGTGAGGATGAGCACAACAATACTTAGGTACATGGGTAATTTTGGCAACGATTTGGTAAGTAATTTGGCTGGTACAATACATAATATTCATTAGATACCACCGGGACCACTAATCCGGGATTCAAAAATTGTTTTTTCTTGTGTCTTTTATTAATATTAAAATGTAGGTATTTAGATGTAGCATTAAATTCAGTAAACTCTAGTATCGATATAATTCTCTGATATATTAATCAATCACTAGCATTTTTGACAGCTAACTTCATCCCGTGGTCACTACACCCAAGCCTTCACTTCGACATGTTAACAGAATCGCACTGCAGTTAATTTTTCTGGCATGGATAATGATGTCCATAATTTCAAAGTTCTTGGACTAACCTGGGAACCCGCTGATGATCATTTTTCTTTGACAACAGTTGCCGTGGATAATAAATGCACGAAGCGCGCGATTCTATCGCTAGTTGCCCGCTTGTTTGACGTACTTGGTCTTGTAGCACCCGTTGTGCTGTACGCGAAAATATTAATTAAGGAACTTTGGTTAGCTAAAGTAGGTTGGGATGAAGTTCCTCCGGACTCCATCACTAATCGGTTTTCGGCTTTTACACGCGATTTTCCTTCGCTCTCTTCTCTAAAGGTTCCTCGCCACATTGGCGTCTTTAGAGAAGCTGTAGTGAATATCGTAGCCTTTTGCGACGCCAGCTTCAGTGGGTATGGCTGTTGTATTTATTTACACATTACCAATCCTACAGGCAATATCACCGTCCGGCTTCTATGTGCAAAGTCCAAAGTTTCCCCCGCCAAAATAACAACGCCAGCTCGATTAGAACTTGTCGCCGCTTTACTTCTGTCTAAACTTGTTCGCGTTGTCAAAGACAAACTTTCCGCTCGTGTACCTATTGCAGGTGTCAACGCTTTCTTGGACTCCACCATAGCTCTCTCGTGGATCCACTCATCTCCCCATAGATGGTCTATCTTTGTCAGCAATCGCATTGCTCAAATACAAGAAAACATACCTGCCGCTTGTTTCAGTCACGTGTCAGGGAAAGAAAATCCTAGCGATTGTCTGTCTCGCGGCATGCTGCCATCGGATTTAATAGAACACTCGTTGTGGTGGAACGGCCCTACCTGGCTCCATCAGCCCATGAGCGAGTGGCCTTTAAAATTCTCCCCTAATCAATGTGAAACATTGCCGGAGTTTAAATCAAAGATTTTTCTTGTAGAAACATCCAATACTGAACCGCGTATTTTAGATGCTATAGCTGACCGTGTTTGCTCATGGAATAAATTGTTACGTGTATTTATGTACATTCTTAAATTTACGAGCAGACTACATAGTCATAGCTCTGTCGAAAACCTTCAAACCGCCGAAAACTTCATTGTTCGAATAGTTCAAAGTGTACATTTTTCGAATGATTTAAATTTAATTAAAGAAGGCGAACTTCCTTCTAAGAAGTTGCGCTGTTTGTCTGTCTTCGTTGATAGCTTCGGAATCTTACGTATTGGAGGCAGATTGTCTAAATCTGACTTACCGTATGAAGCCAAGCATCCCGCGCTTTTACCTAAACGCGACCGCGTAGTCGATCTAATTATTGATCACTATCACAATACCTACTGCCATACGGGACCCGGGTTATTGCTATCCATTATAAGGCAGCGGTTTTGGATATTGGATGGCCGAACAGTCATACGTTCCCGCTGTCGGAAATGTAATACTTGTTTCCGTCTAAATCCTAAGCATCCAGTACCCAAAATGGCTGAACTTCCTGGATACCGCGTCCGTGATGCTAAGGCCTTTGTACATACCGGTGTAGATTTCGCCGGGCCGCTTGCTTACATACCTATTCGAAGTAGAAGTCAACGTTCCCGGAAACTTTATTTATGCTTGTTCGTATGTATGGTGACTAAAGCCATACATATCGAGCTTGTATCGGACCTCACGTCTGAGGCTTTCTTATCCGCATTTAAGAGATTCATTTCCCGCCGCGGTCCAGTGTCTGTCATGTACTCAGACAATGGTACCAATTTCGTTGGCGCTAAGATGATATTTATTCTTTCTTATTAAATTCGACCGTTCAAACGGATATTAAAAATGAGTTTCTTAAATCACGCATCGAGTGGAAAAGAATACCGCCGCGAGCTCCGCACTTCGGAGGTATTTGGGAATCGAACATTAAGAGTATTAAAACTCACATGTTTAGAGTTATAGGTAAACAGCTTCTCACTTACGAGGAGCTCTCGACCGTATTGGTGCAAATTGAGGGCCTTTTGAACTCTCGACCGCTTAGTGCTCTTTCATCAGACCCGCATCCTGAGGTACTCACGCCCGCGCATTTTTTAATGTCCAGTCCACTCAAGTATTTGCCTTCTTCGGAATTGACAGAAGAAAACATAAATCTAACAAACCGCAAAAGGCTTTTGGATCAGCTTGTGTTATCCTACTGGAACAAATGGCGAGTTGAGTACTTGCACACGTTGCAAGTTCGCCAGAAGTGGTGTACTCCCAATCGCCCTATAGAGATCGGTACTGTCGTTCTCTTGGGTCAAGATAACGTACCTCCACTGACCTGGCCATTAGGTATCATAGAGGAAGTTTTCCCGGGATCAGATGGTGTAATTCGAGTCGCTTCAGTAAAAACCGCGTCGGGTACATATAAACGTCCTGTCACTAAGTTGTATCCTTTACCAACTCAATAAAGTAAGATTACTACGTTATTTAATTTAGTTTAGAGTTTATAGTAAACTGTATACGTTTCAATGGCACGCCATTATATAATTATAATTTAGATTAATTCCACTCATCTTAGTCAAATCAAACCGCAATTTCATTCTCATGAGTCAGGTAATAATTGATCCCGAGCACTATATCATTGTGATGGTGTTTCAGACTGCCACTTGATTTCCCTTAATACTCTCCAACAACCAAATATTTACATGTCATTCCCCGCTTTTTAAGCCGCACCCGCGCCGCTTAGATTAGCTGTTTTGAAAGCTCTGGACCTTTCAAGGCGGGGAGTATGGTGTGGCGAGTATCGCCCCTCAGCTTCAAGTTGGCTGGCGTGTAGTATCACGGGGGTGTGTGTGGGCCCGGCTGAAGGCATGTATCGACAGCGTATATTGGACCGCCATTTTTGAAGGAATCAGCGGCCATAACTTTAATACTGGCCATAATGTATTGAGACGTCTTAGTGCGCTGTCACCGTACGCACACGTCTCACCGCGTGTAAAAAGAAAAAATCTTAAGACATCATCCCCGCAAGACCTTATAAATACAAGGTTTTATTAATAATCCCGTATAACCGCGTCCGTGTAATTCAACATAAAGAAGAAAAAAGGTGATCGGCGTGCAAGACCAGGCAGAGAGACAGGTGGTACCACCTGTGAAGATCTTCGAGGCTGCACAAGGAAGAATCAGGTACCGCCTTTCTTTACATGCTAGAGTTAGCCCACCATACGCCGTCTGCTGCCGCCACTCCCAACTTGAAAATTATACGGACAAATATAGGCATTTGAATCTGCACGCAATCCAGGTGTTAGATTGTAACGAGTCCTCAAACCGCAGAGATACACGGCTATTTACACGCCTGTCCCTCCAATTGTTTTTCTTTTTATTTATGATTAATGTTTTGTTAATTCTCGTTCTATGCTGATAATATATTTTTTTGCAATCTTGTTGTATGTTTTTTTTATCAAACTTTTAAATGAGAAATTTAGGTATTGGTAATTTATTTTAGGTATTAGCAAACGGAAGCAGTACGGAAGCAAATCCTACATGTTTTTGCTTCCGCGCTGGGCAAAAAATTATAAAAAACTTAGAATGTTTCTCAGTTCAGTTGCTTTTTTTTCCGTGCAAATCGAAATAGACGATTGAGGAATGACAATTTGGGCTTTTCACGAGCAGGCGATTGGCCAGCAACCAGTCACTGATATTGTCTACGTGAATTTGTTACCTGTCTTCCTCTTTTTTAGGGTTCCATACCCAAAGGGTAAAAGCGGGACCCTATTACTAAGACTTTGCTGTCTGTCTGTCTGTCACCAGACTGTATCTCAAGAACCGCGATAGCTAGACAGTTACAATTTTTACAGATGATGTATATCTGTTGCCGCTATAACAACAAATACTTAATAAAAAACAGAATAAAATAAACATTTAAGGGAGCTCCCATACAACAAACTTGATTTTTTTGACGTTTTTATAGATAATGGTACGAAACCCTTCGTGCGCGAGTCCGACTCGCACTTGGCCACTGGTTTTTGGAAAATATACGCGACGATACGTAGACTATTGAATATGTTTCCTGAACGTCTGAAACTCTTTAAAGGGTTCCCTACTTGACTTCGAAAGTTGATGATTCGATTTATATTCTATCGAACACGGTGTGTCGATACTTTCAGAGGTACGAAGACGTCTACAGCTGGACTGGATTTGGACACTCAGGAGGTTTACTGACAAATTCTCGGATTGAAGATAGTTCGGGCTTTGTCGGCAACACGGATAAAAACATTCGGATGTGGGCACATCAGTAACAAGGTCGCTCTCTGATAAGAGGATCTATTTTGTTTGAATTCTACACAGATATTATACTCAGGATATATATATATAATTATGTATGTACTTGCTTTTGCCTGCGACTTTTTACGTGCATATCCCGTTTTCCCGTGTTCCCTATAGCTCATACTATAGCCTTGCTCATGATTGAGGATATTTTATTAAGAGAAGAGAGAATTGTCCAAATCTGACTGGTAGTTCCAGAGATATTTCCAGAGAGCGTTCAAACAAACAAACACTTCCGCTATTACCTATATTGTAATTATGAAGTATAGATTTGTAATAAGTTTATTTATTAATCTACCTACAATTGAAACACTGTTAGTCCATAAATCACGCGCACAAAATTAAACGATAGACGCAACAAGCAAAGCCAGAAGTATAACTAAATTAAAATTACAGTAATAGTGTGTCTATGTTACTCTACTGCGCCACTGTAAAAATGGAATACTTAAAATAACATCCTGTCCGCTTCCTTATTGAACATACACCTCCTTCCTCCTTCCTTACATACTTAGAATATTAAAATACGTGAACGACAATGAGTACGTTTATAAGAGCGAGTCGTTTTATAGGGTGCCATTACTCATTGGGAGTAACAGCGGAACTCTGTTACTAAGCCTCCTCTGTCTGTCCATCCGTCCGTCTGTCAGCGGGCCATCTCAAGAACTGTAATAGGTAGACAGATGAAATTTTCACGTAGTTTGCACAAACAAATAATAAATTAAAATTTAATGAAATTAAGAGTTATATATACAAGACCCCACAAAAACGTACTTTAATCGATTCATGGGACGGAACCCTTTATGTGAGAGTCCGACTCGCACTTGGCTGGTTTTTTGCTTGTATTTTTTATTGCTAGCAAATTGTGAAGGAATTTAAATAAAATTCAAGTACTATACGAGTGTATACGACACCTGCAAGGAATAACATTGTTACTCATATTTGGCAACTTTCGAGGAGAGCGCATCAAAGATTTCTGTCATAGCACTAAGGCCTTTGTTTTGGTGGGATGTTCTCTTAGGATAATATACGATATTCACGCGGGCATGGCGCTGGCAGAAGCGAGTATATAACCTAGAATTGTGGGTATAGAATTGCATTCGTAAATATTAAAGCGAAGAACGCAATCTGCCTTAAAATAGTTTCACTTAACTCTTTGACTTTCTCTGAAATGAGGCCTCTGGGTCTTCAGGTTCCTGGAGACCCGTCCTTTGGAAGACGTACGAGGGGCAGACGCTCCGTTAGACATTTGAAATGGATTGGGGCACCAACCGACGATTATGCCTGTCTGTTCTATTATTTTAATTTATAGTAAATGAGAGCTCACACAGTACAGGTGGATGGTGCACATCTATTTTAAAAAGTACATCTACTGGAACACTTACTACAACAAGATCCAAGTTGGTTAGGACTAAATCAAGACTTCTGTTATTTTGATAACTAGACTATTGCAAGAAAAAACCCCAGAGAGTCTGTCCTATTAAAAAGACATTTTGTTCAGTGCCAATCCCAACAAGAGTGATATTGAGCTTATCTTCAGAAGTTTTGGTTTTTGTTAAACTTGATAGAAGCCGCCAGGAAGTGGCCGCGAACCCGTGGACTGTTGTATTGAACAACGACAGACTACGGGCTGTTACTAGTTGAGGTTTTCTTTGCAATTTTTATAACATGATGTATGTTATTCTCAGTTAAGTCGCCAGACCTTACTATATAATACTTACCTACCTTAATGTTCAAGACAGTCGATAGAAGATTATCATTGTTGTGCTCTGGCAGACATTGAATTTCCACATTCGTAGAGCGTACTTGTTTTTTCACCTGAGTTAGCCTCACACCTAGGTTAGACAGTAGTTTTAAGCTGTTCGTTTTCCTTTCTTAAATCATTAACGAGTCACTCAATAGACTTAAACATCTTTCACTGGTTAACGTACTCGACAGTATGGTTGGTCCGATCAACATGTCATCGATAAGAGCGCTTTCACATTTAGGCGACTTTAGCAGCGCGATAGTCGCGCGGCTGACGCGCGACTGTGCTCAGTCGGCGATGAGCCAGTGTTGCAAACGTACGTAATTGTAGACTACACAATGAGCGAGTTTGATACCGAACGATTTATTAATGAAATTCAAATGCGTCCTGTTTTATGGGACTCAAGAAGCAACAATTACAACAACAGGACCCTAAAAAAGAATAACTCGCAAAAATAAGGTGGTGGTTTTGACATTCGAACATAATTAAAAAAATTAATATTATAATTTTTAACTACATTAAATACTGTTATATAGGTAATCACACACATGACGATTTAGAAACAAAGGATTAATCCAGTACCGTCTTTTTCGTAGAATGAGTACTAGGTATCAAAAGCAAGAGCAACAATGTTTCACCGTCGGAATCCATTTTAGAAATGAAGTGCGCCACAGCGGCGCTGCTAACGCTCGGCTGTTCTTATAATGTGAAGGAATGCGCTTCTGCCGCGCTACTGTCGCGCTGCTAACGTCCTAATGTGTAGTGGCACTAAGACCAAACATTTACGTAAAATCTTACTTGAAAAGTCGATGAACTACCCCAATTATTGGCCGACTTTGCGTTCAAGAATGATTCTGCAGATGGACGGATGCCCTGCCCATTATGCTACCAATGTGAGATAATTTTTAAACGATAACTATCGTGACAAATGTACCTATCGGCCGGCAAGGACCTGTAGGGTGGCCTGCGCATTCACCAGATTTGACGCCCATTGATAACTTCCTATGGAGGACCGTGAAACAATGCATATTTAGTACCCCCATCAACATTGTCGCCGATTTGCGTGACCGCATAATTAACTTGGCGAATGATATTCACAATTAATGATCCCGAAATGATAAGGAGAGCGACACAACAAATTTTATTTTGCGTGGCTTTGTGCCTACTAGGTTAGGCACTTTAGGCTTCTCTTAAAGTTTTGTTTACACTTGGGTCACAGTAGTGAAATTGTACTAAAATCAAAAAAAGAAAAAAAAAAAGATTTTCGTTAAAATAAAGCATAGTTTCTCTCATTTTCTTATACAGTGCCCATTATACAGACTCACACTGTATTTACTACATAACCTTTCGTGTGCGTTGCGGAGGATTTTGAAAATAAAACGAAGAGTCTTTACTCAGATGGTGGTTTATTGTAGAATCAATCTTAACACATTATTCTTACATACTAAATGACATAGTTTACATCGCTATCGATCATTAACCAACCGCGTCTATCAACCATTGTTAGCTGACGTCAAAACACATGAAATGCCATGAGAACTTGAAACTCTAACAGCTATGGCGACGACGGCGCCTCAGTAATGAGCGCTAACTAAAGCCGGGTACTCACTAGCGAGCCGTAACTGTAACCGTTGCATGTACTGTAACCAAAAAAAACATAGTGTGTACGTGGTTCGCAAACCTGCTGCGAGCGGTACGCGTGCGGCTTGCAGCGATCCGACGTTTACAACGTACTCATCTCTAAACCCGTAACGGTGCACGTAACTGTAACCGTTACTGTTACCAAAAACATAATGTGTACGTGGTTCGCGAGCCTGCGACGAACGCAACACGAGCGACTCGCAGCGAGCCGACGATTGTCGGTTTTTGCCGCGGATCAAAGGGCGTTCGCAGTGTGCTCGTGGACGTCAAGAGGATAGGTTGTTGCTAGCCGCTGCGAACCAGCTGTCATTTAATGTTATTCCTTCGTCATTATGAGTGAATGATCGGAGGATAAATGTACCGGGAAAATACTATGAAACCCTAAGGGCAAAGATTATTACAAAAATCATTTGAAAGAAGATGCCTGGGCTACATGTCGATACATTATATGAATCCACCATCTTCGTGGCCGTTTATGGTCATCGAGTAAGGCATCTATAAGTAAGTATGCTGTACAGGCGAGAGACACTTCGTCCAACATCGTGGAGTTACAAACCAAAACTGAGGGCAGAGCAGGTCTCCCCGTTCGTTACTCCCCGTACACACTAGAACCTTGTTACTGTATCTGTTTGGTTACAGTTACAGCTCGCAAAATGAGTACGCTCGGTGAAAGCGTTCCGGCGACGTCATGAGCCGTAATTGTGAAACGCGACACACTAGAACCTCGTTACTGTATCACATAAGTTACGGTTACAGCTCGCTAATGAGTACCCGGCTTAACATGAAATATTCCTAAAACAAGGATACAATGCATAACTCCTACTACTAAAGGTCGAAATCATCAAAGGAGCGACAGTCACTTAAGTGATTTATATCGTCACTTTGATTATTTCATTAGAGACTCCTTACACACAAAACATGTTATTTCTATAATGTTATAATCTAGTGTTAATAAAATGAACTCTACGGTACAAAACTTAAGACTACGCACACGGTGGCACACTTTCACTGGTTTCATCGAGTCATAGACGAGATGTCCTAGTTTATTGACAGCTCAAGGGTTTAATCTAATAACTAATCCGGGCTAATCTGCTTGCCCGGGTGTTCCGAATTTAGATGTTGTTTTTTATTTTATTCCATTTACTTCATTTGGAAAACTAAACGGTTATACATTAAAATACTAATCTAAGTCTAATACTAAGTCATAAATATACCAAAGTAACAAAATGTTTAACCTACTAGATTTTCCACAAAATATTAAAAGTAATATCAAACAGTGCGCAATTCTAAGATGTTAAACAAAGTTATTAGTGAACTTAAACATAGACAGGCATGCAAACAACACAGAAAGAGAGAGGGAGAGAAAATGAGTAGATTTTAAACTAGCTATTATAATCTAAACTCTACTTTGAAACAAGACCTCTACATTTTGGAGCAGAGACAGAAAAGAAGTGAATATATGGCTTGCGACGTTACACATCCCCTACCAGTACGCATAGGCGAAGATGTGGTCGAGCGTACTGACCAGTTTAAATATCTGAGATCTGTAGGTACTTCACGATTCCGGCACGACACGTCGATTTCGAAATCAAAGCTCGCATAACGGCAGCGTGGGAAAAATGGCGTGAAGTGACTGGTGTCATTTGTGACACAAATATAGGTAAGGTTGAAGGGACGGGTCTATAAATCCATCATTAGACCTGTCCTTTTATATGGAAGTGAAGCGTGGCCTGAACTTGAGCGGCACAAGCGGGAGCTGCGGATCACGGAGATGATAATGTTGCGCTGCATGTGTGGAGTTTCGCGAATGGACCGCGTGAGAAACTCCTGAATTCGTGCCAGCCTCCATGTCCGTGACATAGCAGACAAACTGCAGGAGAACCGCCTACGCTGGTACGGCCACGTCTTGCGTGCCACCTCCGCCGGGCCTTGGTAGAAGGGGAAAACCCAAAAAGTGCTGGCTTGATGTTGTCCAGTATGATATACGTGCCAATGGACTCTCAACCAAGGACGCCGAAGACTGTGCGAAGTGGAGAAGAAAAAGCCGGAAAGCGGACCCCGGGCTCCGATGCAAAAACCAGCTGAGACGATCAGATGAGAGAGAGAGACAAAAGAAGTGAAGTCTTCAAGTATTAATTGAGCGGCGCGGGGGTGCTCGCAAGCCTGAGTTTGTACGACAAGGACAATAAAAGGCAAATAAAGTTCTTGCGCACACCCCACGGCATAATAATATGTTTGTGCTGTGTACTAAATAACTAATTTAGTTGCGAATATCAATACAATCACAAGTAATGCACAGATCAAACAAGAACACTGTTTCCAACAGTATTTGTCATAACTTTAGCAGATTATACTTCTCGTTGTTTGTCTAAAACGAATTTTATTTAACTTCGTTTTAACTCATAAGCCTCGGTATCAAAAAGTCCCTTTCTCAGAATCTCTTGTAGCAGAACGATCTATTTGCAAATCTTCCTATTAGCAAAATCTCCCAATCGTCAAAGTATAGTTATGCTGGTAAATTACCATCACTAATCTTATATCACATCTCACACATTATCATCAGTTTAATTTATTAAATTAATATGTAGCTTATGTTTATGTCACCGGAACATGGCAAACTCCGTTAGAGTATAATAAATCTTCAGTGGTAGACCTCCCACTCACGCGCACAAAAAGTTTTGGGAACACTTTGATAGTGCGTACAACTAAAGAGTGGAATTTTTAGTCAAGAGTGAATAGGTAGTAAGAAGAAAAAAAACATACATTCATTTAAAAATGGATGAATTGTTAACCAACTTCCAAAAAAGGGTATTTTTTATGTGTGCACACCGAATACTCCGAGGTTTTTGATCCGATTTGGTTGTTTTGTGTGAATCTTTTTAGTTCGATGACGCACTCTTGCTATTTGGGCCCGAATTTAATTCAGTTTGGATCAGTAGTTTTATTTTATGAGCATTTTTACTTATTTAATTTTTAAAACCCCCTAGCCATTTTAAAAGCTTTTAAAGATCTTAAAATTAAATCAACAGAAGATCTTTGGGGAATGTCTGTAAAAGTCTGTAGATCTATTATTGAAACTAATGCTCCCCACTTAGCTCTTATATTTAACTCTAGTGTAGACCAGGGAGTATTTCCTGATCTCATGAAGCACAGTAAAGTCGTTCCACTGTTTAAATCTGGTGATAGTCAAGAACCCAACAATTACAGGCCGGTTTCAATCCTGCCGATTCTCAGTAAGGTGTTTGAAAAGTTAATGCTTAACCAGATGTTACTACATTTTAATGAAAATTCCATCTTTCATGAACATCAGTACGGTTTCACCAAAGGGCGTTGTACAACTGACGCTGGTGTCACTCTAATAAAGAACATCTTTAATGCCTGGGAAGATTCCCAAGACGCCATTGGAATTTTTTGCGATCTCTCGAAGGCGTTCGATTGCGTTAACCATGAAAAGGAATACATCTCTTGATCTGATTAGATCGTACTTGAAAGACAGACAGGTTAAAGTACAGGTAAACGGCGTGAACTCATTGAGGTCTGAAATGACAGTGGGCGTTCCGCAAGGTTCAATATTGGGTCCACTCCTCTTTTTAGTGTACATAAACGATTTGCCCCAATTGCTTCAAAATGAGCCAAAGATGGTGTTATTTGCTGATGATACATCATTGATATTTAAGATAGAACGGCGGTCACAAAATCTTGATGATGTCAATAACTCTATTCATCAAGTTCAAGATTGGTTTACGGCAAACAACTAAGTATTAAATGAAAAAAAAAAAACCAAATGTATTGAATTTACTTTATCAAATGTTATAAGTAACGAATGTGACATCGTATTGAATGGACAAAAACTGGAATTTACTGATCAGACGGTTTTCCTGGGAATCACTTTAGACGAGAAATTGCAATGGGGACCTCACATAACATCAGCCGCTTATGCTGTTAGAAAGATAAGACAGCTAACAGATGTAGAAACTGCGTGTTTGGTCAATTTTAGTAACTTTCACAGCATTTTGTCGTATGGTATTTTGCTATGGGGTCGGGCTGCTGACATTGAATCCATATTTATTTTACAAAAGAGTGCTGTCAGAGCCATTTATAATCTACGTCGACGCGATTTTCTTAGGGAAGTCTTTAAAAAGATTAATATTATGACAGTCCCATGTCATTTCATTTATGAAAATATTATGTAGGTATGTAAGGAAAAATCTCTTTAGCAAAATTAGTGATAGATATAATTTTAATACTAGAAATAGAAATAAATAAGATCATTATATTAGATTAGATGATTATATTCAAGATAAGAATGCTTGGAAACATGCTGGTCCTGCTCCATAGGACAGTCTAAGGTGTAGTAAAAAAAGTCAAGCTTATTGATAATGTTTGCATTAATATATTTGGTATATCTATAGATGTCTTAATGACTTTTATATTTAATTTAACTCACACACTGATACATTGCTGTTAATTAGATAAATCAATAGTACCAAAATTTTTAAATATGTGTGTGTTTGCATTGTACAGACTCAAGTACCCTGGCGGTTGGGAGTGTCATGCTCACTCAAAAGCCTAGCTGATGGTTGCGTATGCGTTAAATTATTTGGCTCCATTCAAAATGGTTGAGACGAATGGGCCTGGCGCATGTCATGGCACCGTCGGTTGGGACTGGTCATTTCTCAGCTGCCATGGTTTATTTTAATTTATTTTAATTATTTCTTTGAATTGTTCCTTTTTTAGTTTGAATGTTTTTATCATGCTCGTCACATCGTTCTCACGGTTTGAGTTTATTTTATGTTTTTTTTTCTTAAATTGGCACAATTATTTTCCATTTTGGCGCGACGTTTGAGTTTTATCTGTTATTTAGATTAAAAATAGTGCTAGTTTTATTAGTTATATCATATTTAGTGCGTGTTGCTAATTTAATAACGGACAAAACCAACGAACAATGAGTTTGTCTTAAATTTTGCATCGCCAATGCAATTTCGTGTTCGGGGTCACTGAACATGTTACATTTTATAAAAAAACGAAAGCGAGATGTGATGGAAGATTTGCCTCGCTCTGGTTGGCCATGAACGTCTGCAACTGAAGTTAACATCGCAAAATTGAAGGAAATTGTAAGTGAAAATCCTCATTCAAGTTGATGTGTGTGTCATGATTTGGTCCGTACCATTTTAAATAATCACTTGGGTATGACACATGTTGCCGCTCGGCTAGTTCCAAAACACTGAATTTTCTCCAAAAACGCATTTTGCATAAGAATGAGAAACCGGAAAACCAGGCCAAAGTCGATTAAAAGTCAAAGTTATGTTATCTGTTTTCTTTGACTATCGCGGTGTTGTGCACTCGGAATTCTTGCGATACCCGACGGCGACGTGGTCAAACGGTAAATAAAGACTATTATTTGAGCGTTATGTGGCGTAAATTAGACGAAAAAGGCTAGATTTTTTTACAGAATTTTCTTAGATTTTACACCACGATAATGCGAATTCGCAGAAAGCCAACAATGTGAACGAATGTATGATCAAAAACTCAACAAATACCATCGAGCAACCACCTTATCCAACAGATATGGCTCCAGCCGACTTTTTTCATTTTACTAAACTCAAATGACCACTTCGTTAGAATTCACGACGAGAACAGCTGAACTCGATTCCGGAAAAAGCGTTCAAAAAATGTTTTGATGATTGTATTACTCGTTGGTAAGCGTATCGTTTTTGAAAGAGCACTTTGAAGGTGGTAAAATAAATGTGTTATTGAGCTTTTCCCGGTACTTTCATGATAGACTAGTATCATTTTGAAAACAACAAATCCTATCCTAATTCAATAGTTTCTTATGTATCCTTGTCTTTTTAAGAAAAAAATGTTCATAATTTTACGCGATACTTAATAAACTTACAGTATCTGCTATTTTCCGGTGGCAATTATACTAAAATACAAACGAAACGGAGATATTAAACATCTGGTGTGGATACAACCTGTGTGGACCGGTGTGAACGACACCCTTTTGCAATCGATTGTTCCAAGTACAGAAGCTTACGGAGACTTTGGTAGCGGAAGTTGGTTTGGTGGAATAAGTCGTTTTGCTAATACGAGTAAGACGTTTTGATACGGAGGCGTTTGAAAATTGTAAACAATTCGTTGTTATTTAACAAAAAAGAAATAAAGGAAATACTCTAAGACTATGACTTCAAATGGATCATCGCACTCATACGCATTTGTCGATGTCGGACACTCTCGAAAGTGCACTTTACATGTGCCGTTTTTGTGTTATTCACTGCTGTGTAGGCGATGTAAATAAAAGGAGATGTGTGAGGTAAAACTTGGTGTGTTTATTCTTACGAACCACTTATTTCAAATTACATATAAAAAGAAAGACGACTTTCTGAGACCCAGTCTGTGTGCGCACTGGCCTCCCCGATCGGCGTGGTCACGCGTCATGGAACAAAACTGCTGCGTTAACATTATTGCAACTTGTGTCACTACAGTATTCTGCGTTAACATTATTGCAACTTGTGTCACTACAGTATTCCCCCCCCTATCTTTATAATTTGGTAAAATTATACAAAAAAATGGGGGTATATTTCCCTTGGGTCTGCTTAGTACATTTTATGAGTGACGTGACATCATTGGTTTCTACTTATTGGACATAATACATACACGATAATGTTTACACACTATTTTGCTTATCAGCATTGTTCGTGGCCATGAGTCCGGCGTTCGGACTTTACTATTAACAAGTATCATTTTACATGACGACATGGTGTATTTTTTTATATTTTTCTTAAAACTATGTTGGCTTTTACACTTTTGACATGATAACTTATCTTATAATTACTTATGCACTACATGATTTGATGTAGATGTAATATGCATTTCAGAGTATTTTATGATGGCTGGCTGTGAGAATCAGCTACACCTACCTAATTATAGTTTAGCTGCTTGTTATAGTAGACAGGCAAGTAAGCGAGGCGGTGTATGTATACTTGTTAAGCATGGTATTCTATATAAGGCAATGGCCAATGTAGCAAATATGTCCTCGCAAAGTATAATTATTCGAGTGTTGTGCTGTTAAATTGATGGACTCTAACATTATAATTGTGTGTATTTATAGAGTACCTAACTCAAATAATATCAATGAGTTTTTTGATAAACTGGAAAGTCTCTTAAAATATTTATCCAAACAACGATGTAAGAATATAGTTTTAGCTGGTGATTACAACATTGACATTTTAAGGAGAAGTAAACTGTCAGTTGAATTCGAGTGTATTCTTTTGAATTTTAATTTAGAACTTGCTTTGAGACAACCTACTCGAGCTGTGAGTCAAACATGCATAGATAATTTTGCGCATAATTTTACCAAGCGTCGTTGTGGATCAGAAGTATTGGAGTTCGCTCTATCCGATCACACAGCACAGTTGTTAAAGTGCCCCGTTAAAAAAAAAAACATCCTTAAGTATTATCGTAAAAGTACACGAGACTATTGTCAGGAAAATATAGAAAAATTCAAGACTTGTCTAAGTAGTCTATCCTTCTCGGATATGTACGAGATGGACGATCCTAATGCAGCCTATAACTCTTTTATTGAAACGTTCAAATTACTGTACGAATTATGTTTCCCCAGCAAAATGACTACCATTATGAATACTAAAAAACCTACTTGGGTATCACGTGGAATAAAGTTGTGTAGTAAAAACAAACGGAAGCTTCTATGGCAATATAGGTTAAAACCAAGTCAAGCTAATAAAGATAAATTCAAAAAAATATTCAAAATTACTTAAAATAATTATTTATCAAACTCAGAAAGCACAAAACAATTACAATATTAAAACCTCTAGTAACAAATCTAAGACAACATGGCAAATAATTAATAAGAATAAATATAACGTGCCAAAAAACTCAATTTCTTGCATCAAATTTGAAAATAAGGACATCACTCACCCAAAAGACATTGCCAATACATTTAATAATTATTTCATAGATAAAATACAGCCAACAAATAACGCGGGAACGAACTCAACATCATTTATTCTTGGCAGAGCACAGTCTATGTTTATGGCTCCGTCTACACCCTATGACATTCTAAATATAATAATGAAGCTAAAAAATACGAACAGCGTTGGCTACGACGGTATTGCCACAAAAATATTGAAAGTAGTAGCATTTGAAATATGCACTCATTTGAGTTTCATTATTAATCTTTGCATTAGTGCAGGTTTATTTCCAGATGCATTAAAGAAGTCTATTGTGAAACCGCTATATAAGAAAGATAATCATGAATTAATGATAAATTATAGACCGATCGCGCTTATACCAGTTATGTCAAAGGTGTTCGAGAAATATATTTATGGTGAAATAAATACCTATTTAGAAAAATATAACATATTATGTGACGAGCAAAAGGGATTTCGAAAGAGTAAAAGTATAAACTTGGCTGTTTATGAGTTTTTACAAAAAGTCATGCTAAATGTAGATAAGAGAACACCAGTCTGTGCCATATTCTGCGACATGACACAGGCCTTTGACTGCGTCCATTATAATTCCCTGACAGAGAAACTTGAAGCCTATGGTGTTAGAGGTAACGTTTTAGAATTAATTAAATCGTATCTTCATAATCGTAAACAAGTTACAGAAATCAGTGCAATAAATATAAAAACTAAAAGTGAAGAGACTTCAAGATCAGAGGAGCGCGAAGTTATGTACGGAGTACCTCAAGGCAGTGTATTGGGGCCTCCGTTGTTCACTCTGTACATAAATGACTTGCCTAAAGTAACTGAGCAACCGATGACACTTTTTGCTGACGATTGCACTATGACAATAGCTTGTAATGACATAAACACTTACGAACTTGACATTAATACCTCACTAATATCTATCATAAATTGGTTAAACGATAATAACTTAAGAATTAATTTAAACAAGACTAACGTGATGCACTTTATGCAACGTACACAAACAATGAACAATCTTAGTATTCAATTTAATAATATAAATATCAATGAAGCCGACACAACAAAATTTCTGGGACTAATAATAGATTCTAAATTGAATTGGAAACCTCAAATAGAGGCACTTTGTAAAAAAATGAGTAGTGCAGCTTATGCTCTGAAACAGTTTGCTGCGGTTCTGAACATGGATGCGCTAATTACTGCTTACTATGGATTAGCCGAATCAATTCTTAGATATGGAGTCATCTTTTGGGGGAACGGCACGGACAGTGAAATAGCGTTTCGGGCACAGAAAAGGTGCATTAGATCAATGTTTAGACTGCAAACAACTGACAGCTGCAAATCTTATTTTATAGAACGTAAGATATTGACATTGCCCTCATTATATATCCTGGAAACAGTAATGTTTGTAAAATCAAACTCTCATTTATTTCAGCTTTTGTCTGATGCTGTCCCTAGGAATAGACGTGATAATTTCAAACTCTGTGTTCACGGCGCTAAAACGACTCTTATGCGTAGGAGCATCTTTTGCATGGCTCCGACCATTTTTAATAAATTGCCGAAATCATGGAGAACATTAAATATATCTGCTCTTAAAAGTAAATTAAAGAGTCTACTAATAGAAAGAGCATATTACAGTATAGCAGAGTTTATGAAAGAGGACAATTTTCTTCGTTTTTGAGATGACGATGTTGTATTTTTGACATGTTATGGTAATCTATTGTATTTATTGGAATAATTGTAATTTGGAATTGACATTTAATGATAGTATTAATATTCTATTGACTAATTTATTTAATTACTACTTTGACATTTATTATTTACAGTTTTTAACTTTGACATTTTTATCTATAAATGCTGGCTGAGTTATTGAGCTGGCAGAGTCTTAAGTGAATTAATAAGTACCTACAAAATGTCTTAAATGTAATTTTGATGAATATTATCACGGTTTAAGCACCATCTCTTCCTACCAATTTGTACGCCACGATATGCGGCTGAACATGTTAGAACTTTTTGCTATACTTCATTGTTATCTTGCATGTATCATGTACACCATGTTTAAACAAATAAACTTTACTTACTTACTTACTTACACTTTCTCACTTAACTACTTTAGTATACATCAGTTGTTTGAACAGATTACTTTCAAATTGTCTCCCTTGGTCACTAGTGATTTTGACGGGACACCCGTAGTGTGTGATCCAACAATCATATAGTGCCTTGGCGACGTTTTCCGCGGTAATTTCCTTTAATGGTATGGCTTCCGGCCATCTGGTGAACCTGTCAATTATAGTAAAACAATATCTGTATCCCTCCGCTGTGACGGTTAATGGTCCTATTATGTCTATGTGGATAATATGTTCGAATTTCTCGCAATCCGCGTAAACGCCTAATTCTGATACCGTGTGTCTTTGTATTTTCGATTTTTGACATGCTATACATGACTTTGCCCATGTGCCTATTTGTGAATTCATACCGGGCCAAAAATACTTTTGCGTAACTAGCGCCTTTGTGGCCCTAACTCTGGGGTGGCTTATATTGTGTATATTATCGTAAGCTGTGCGTCTGAATTTTCCGGTAAATACGGTCGGCTTGTGTTTTTCGAAATTTCGCAATAAATCGGTTTATTTACCGTTGGCCAGTATAGAGTCATGCTAGCCGCAGACATCGTCGTGTTACTGATAGTTGCTTCTCCATAGATTTCAGTGTTCCCTCCTTGTATCAGTGATCGCCGTACTAGAAGGCTCAATGGATTTTATGTGGACAGTCACGACGTTATCCGGGTGCTCAGCATATTATCAAGGATTATTTTTATCAAATGGGTTGGTGTTAGTTTTATCAATTAAGTGTCTTGCATATCTGTGCTTGCTGTATCTGATACCATTTGTCTCTCAGAATGTAATACTTGATGTTTGCGTTTTTGACGTGGTTACATCGTGGCTTTGTAAATTGTACTTCATTGCCTCCTCGCATTTTTGGATCTTGACTGCATTCTCACCTAGTTTATCCGAGTAGAGTTGCAAGGACATTGTAGTTCTTCTCTTATAACTAGCTTCATTTTGCTGCGCAAGTCTTGTAATACTTGTAGTGTCATGTCGTCAACATGGTGTGTAGTAGCAATATCGCATCTTTCACCTTCATAATCTGCGGTGCACTGGCAGAACGGCTCGTCCTCCTCATTCAGAGAACAGTCACCGTTGTTTAGACAGTGCTCATGGCACGCGTTAACTTCGCACCGTTCCCCTGTGTAGCCGGCAGTACATCTGAAATAATGAAGAAAAATGAATAAAACAAGTATATTATTAATTTGTGACTTCATGTAACAAATACACAAGGGGCGTCCACTGTGCTATGTTTAAAACGCTCTAAAAGTTTATCATAAATAGAAGAGTCATCGGTGATGGAATCATCGTGAGGAAACTTGGACTTAAAGCTAATAAATGCTCGCACCCTCTTGATACGAGTAGAAACTTGACATAGTAACGAGCCGGTAGATATTTAGTAGAGTAATAATTTTCTAATAACATGGTGGGATGGAAAATAAAATACCTGCAAGTAGGTAGTCCCTCAGTACTGACACTACAATTTCCTTGCAGACAATAGTCCTTGCAAATGGAAACGTCACATCTTTCACCCTTATAATCAGCTGTGCACTGGCAAACTGGCTTCTCCGCCTCATTCACAGAACAGACTCCGTTGTTTAAGCAGTACATATGGCACGGGTTAGCTTCGCACCTTTCCCCGGAGTAACCAGCTTCACAACTGAAATAATGAAGATAAGAAACAGCGTTACTCAATGAACAAGGAAACCAACAATTAATTGTGACTATAGTAGTAACAGGTGAAAAAGGTACGCGACTGTATAATGTGACAAAGATATAATATCTGTGCAACACCGACTTAGTTTAATAGGCAACTTTTAATTACTGCTAATATTTCAGGGGAAGCAAGCTGAGGGCTTGCATATGAATAGTTTATTGCCTAGTGTTATCTTCACTAGTACCTATTGATATGAACATGTTTTATTTATTAGAAGACTGCCTAAAAACAGGAGTGTTATACTTAATTTCAGGGTTCATTATGTATGTATGTTTGTTTGTTTGTGAGTTTCTATATACCACCATAACTTCTAAACGGCTAAACCGATTTCAATGTTTGTAGTGTCGTTACAAGCGTTGCGTTATATTGAGTAACACTTAGAATAATAACGCATAGAAACCTAGTACGAGTGCAAAAAGTGAGGCAACTAAAACTTAGCCTAATCCGTCAAACTTAGCCACCAGGCCGTCAGTACTCAATGTCACGTTCCGTCGAACACAGCTCGCGAGTAAATAATTGAAAATGACAGTTTGTTGTGTGAAAGGATGTTATAGCACATCAGGAAAATAAAAAAATGTGATAAAATAACATTTCACAAATAAGTACTCACATTCTATGCACTATTTTTACGTAAATCGATAAATAAAACAAAATTCTAATAACCTAACTTGTCATAACACAGTGTTGCTATTTGTGAGGAAAAAATACCCACATTGCTTTCATTCATGTTTTTCATTTTTGTAATTTTAAAATACAATACTTACTGTTAATTCATATCAAACCCGATGTTTTAACATTGTTTATAATTATAACCCATCAAGCATTCTAAACGCATTGAACAATATCTCATTCTTTATGCGATTTATTTCCTTTTATTTTGAAATGAATTGAATTATACCTTCCGAAAAAATATGTCATATTACATGAAAAATCATGTTTACCTTTTCCAGTTCCCAACAACATAAAATACTTGCCTTGATAGCAAAATAGTAATGCGTCTTCCCATATTTTGTGGGTAACGGCTTAGTAATGGTATCACTGAAAGCTATATCTGTGTGCGTTAGAGGAACGTAGACACATTCGGCTCACGCACACAAAGAAAATGAAGTGGACACACGATTTTGCTCGGGTTTTGTTCTAGACGCGGCTTCTATGCGTTATTATTCGAAGGAGTAACACTAAACTAGTGAAAATTTAAAAATATATAATGGGGTAGCCCTGGATCATTAAGAAAACGGCACAATTTTCATTAAAATTTGTCTACCTTAACTATCATCGTCTAGAGCTTGCTTAGAACACAACAAAAAAAAAATACAACGGTAGTATTCAATATGCATTCGTTAGCTAATAACAAACGAAATTAAATAAATGTAGGACTAGTAAATAACCCACAGAAAAACAATGATGGCATCAATAATTAACAAGGAATACTGTCCTCGTCTAAACCTTGTTTAGTAGATTACAAAAATATATAACAGTAGTATTTAAAATCCATTCATTCGTAAATAATTCAGTAGTTTTCGGTTCTTAACTTGCATCCTTTCTAGAAAGTCATAACATTATAATACGGATACTTTATGCAAAGAACATTTCCTTTTCTTAAGAATCGTGATCAGACATATCCCGGAATAGATTCCCATAGGACGTTCCACATGACCTATTACCCCAAAATGTCCATCTCCGCCATTTGTGGCTTACACTAATCGAGCGGTGGGCGGAAAGTATACGACATGGTGCTTGTCACGTGACCCCCCGAGGGCTATCCAATCGTAATATATCAAATTAGCTGTTGCCCGCGACTTCGTACGCGCATATTCCGTTTATTTTCGTTCCCGTAGGAATTTCGGGAAATCCTCGTTTAGTGCTCGTTTACGGAGAGGTGGGCGTGGAGCGTCGCGTGCGGCGTGGCGGCCCGCACTAAATCTGTATCTTCTATATACATATAATAAAACAGTAAATCTTGAGCTTGTGTGTTTACGATTGGCGCGAAAACTACTGAACAGATTTTGATCAAAGAAGATTGGCGACTTGGGTACCTCATTAAATCTAAATGTTCCAAAATATTCTTATATGCAAATTATAGGTCTTATATCCGTAGTTATTTTCCAAGCTAAAATGGTTAATTAGTTGTTGGTAGTAATTAACAAAACATGATTTTAGTGTGCTACCCCGTTACGAAAACAAAACGCATAAAATAGAGCCAAACTTATTTCGATTCAAATTGACAATTAATATTTGGCAACCCAGTTGTCACTTTATTTTATGTCAAATACAAAAAATATGTAGGCAAAACGTCATATTTCTGTGTTGTATGTAGGAGTCCTATTTAGTTCGTCGTTTGGGATATTTGTAGTGTTCATATGCGTCTATAAATGAAGTGTGAACCAAGTGAATTTTCAGCCACCATGTTGCTATAACATTACAATTTGCGTTCAGTTGATTATACTTTTGTGCAGGACGGAACTGGTGATAGGAATCTTATTTAACATTGTTTGTACTTCAAATCTGAGAATGTCGATCCCGTTGTGTGCCCAGACAAAGAGAGATTTCGAAATCTTCAGACAAGAATATTCAATCGAGCGAGTCCTCATCTTATGAAAGATTTAAAAACTGCTTGTGCTGTATTATATGCATTTGGAACTCGACTTCTCGACTTTACTGACCCAGGAAATGTGTTAAGCTTTATTAGATTCGTAAAGCTTATAATTGTTTAGATGCCGTAGATGCAGAAATAAACGTTTTAATAAAACTTTGTTTTATTAATGTAGAAGGAAATATTTTATAATACAAGTGACAAGACTGATATAATAAACATTGCTAAGCAACCAACCATCGATACTATACTAAGGTTGTATATCTTCACATCCACGATACTTTTAGAGCTTCGACAAATCTTGAAGTCCAATTCTACAGCTTAGCATGTTCAGTCTTGGTCCAAACAATGGCTTCGTAAACATGTCCGCCAATTGCAATTCTGTAGCGACTTGTTTGACAGCGAAATCTCCATTCTGAATACATTCTCGAATGAAGAAATGTTTTATCTTGATATGTTTTGTTCTCCTATGGAACTCATATGGTGGGTTCTCAGACAACCTTATAGCAGACTCATTGTCAACGTAAATTGTCGGTTTTTCGTTCAGGTCTGTTAAGTCTGTTAATTCTTCCAGGAGTTCTTTTAGCCATAAGGCTTCTCTCGCAGTTTCTGTCATGGCTACGAGTTCGGCCTCCGTTGAAGAGATTGCTACTCTTGGTTGTTTTTGGCTTTTCCACATGTGGGACCGGAGAATAGGAAAATCATCCCTGACGTCGAATGGCCAGTTGTTGTGTCACCACCAAAATCAGCATCACTGAAACATATCAGTCTCTTCTCCCGGCTTTTCGCGAAGACAAGTCCTTTGTCTATAGTACCCTTAAGATATCTAAAAATTCGCTTAACTCTCATCACATCAAACCTAGTAGGAGTTTCTAGATGCCTTGACGCAACACTCACAGCGTAGCTTATATCTGGCCTTGTAGCGACCATGAGGTATGCTAGGGCACCCACAGCTTGACGATAGGGAAATGATGAATTTGATTCATCATTTGATTCATCATCTCGTTCTTCATCTATGCCAATTTTTACTGCCGGCGTTGCAGCGACTTTACAGTTAGTCATTCCAAACTTTTCAAGTATCTTCTTAGAATAAGACCTTTGGTTTAAGGTAATACAACCATCTTTGGTTTTATTAATTTCAAGTCCAAGGAAATAAGACGCCGGTTTTGTAGTTATTTTAAACCTATTTCTCAGTTCTTCAATAAATTTCCTACCAGCACTTTCACTAGTTGAAGCCACCAAACCGTCATCTACGTAAAGCGCAATTAAGACTTGTTCACGTAAGTAAAGGCAAGGATCTTTTGTGCTTTGCTTGAATCCTGAATTTATAAGATACTCTGATATGCAGACATTCCAGCATAGAGGAGCTTGTTTCAGCCCGTAGAGGCTGCGTTTAAGTTTGCACACTTTCTTAGTGCCATCATTGAATCCCTCTGGCTGCTTCATAAAGATTTCCTCTTTTACAGCCCCGTTTAGAAACGCAGTCGATACATCGAACTGTTGAAGTACCAAGTTTTCTCGAGCAGCTATTCCTAAGACAGCTCTTATAGTACTGAGGCGGGCTACCGGACTGAAAGTCTTCTGATAATCAACGCCAGGTTTTTGTGAAAAACCTTTTACTACTAGTCTGGCCTTATGTCGCTCAATTGTACCATCTGGATTGTTCTTTATTTTGTAAACCCATTTGCATGGCAATGGTTTACGATTTTTCGGAGGGTCGACTAATTCCCAAGTCTTCATTTCTTTCAATGATTCCATTTCATTTTTCATAGCCTCTAACCATTTGACCTTATCCTTGCTATTTATAGCATCATTAAAAGTTTGAGGTTCTGGTACATTATCCATATCCATGGCTGCCATAACATAATCCTCAAATATTTTAGGTCTGTCAATCTGTGATCTATCACGAAGATTGTATGACCTCCGTTCTTCTGGAACAAGAACAGATGCATCGACATCTATGTCGTTTTCATTTGGTTGATCAGCAGTTTCACTGCCGTCATTAATCCCGAGAGAGTCATAAAACAACTCGTTATTATTTTGCATAGGTACCTCGTTAGAGCTTGCAATAACATTATCTTGTACTGCTTGCTGTCTACTAGCATTTTCTTTTGTAGTACCTTTTACATATATTTCTGTTTCATCCAGATCACTGTCAGTCTCGTTTGATCGCTTGTGATCATTTAATTCTTGAAAAGGAACAGAAATCACATTTTTACCATCTTCGTAGAACATTTTCTTTAAAATTCGAACATCCTTGGAAACAAGAATGCATTTCTTCGATGGGACGTATATTCTAAACGCTTTTGAAACTTCCGAGTAACCAGCGAACATACCTGGAATTGCCTTTGAAGCAAATTTGTGATTATGTTTTCCTTTCTTTAGGATGAACGTTTTAGCACCAAATACATATAAATGATTAACGCAGGGTTTTCTACCTACCCATCTTTCGAATGGTGTTTGGTTTTCAATACTCTGGTTAACGCTTCGGTTTGACAAGTAATTTGCAGTATAAACCGTTTCTGCCCATAAACACATAGGCGCTTTTGATTCCAACATCATGCATCTTGCTTTTTCTATAAGGGTTCTATTTTTCCTTTCAGCGATTCCATTTTGATGTGGAGTGTATGGTGCTGTCAATCTTCTTGCAATACCATTTTGCTTCAGAAATGAGTCAAACTTCAAATTTCTGTATTCCGTACCGTTATCGGTCTGTAGGCATTTAATTTTGTTTCCTGTGAAGTTCTCTGCTTCTACCTTGTAGTCTATGAATTTTTGTAATACTTCATTTTTATTTTTAATAAAGTATACTCGGCAGTATCTACTGTAGTCATCAATGAAACTTACGAAATATCTGTTGCCATTCAGTGAAGGTTGTTTAAGTGGTCCACAGACATCACTGTGTACGATCTCTAGACGCTGACTCGTACGTGAATTATTTTTGTCACTCTTCTTGCTAGGCACTCTGCTCAATTTCCCTTCTATGCATATTTCGCATTCACCTAAAGAACTATTACGGTTGAAGTCTAATCCAATCAGGCTTTCATTCTTTAAGGCGAGCTTCAAGTCCCTTTCGCTCATGTGTCCCATTTTACAGTGCCATTGTTTAATAGCATCTGACTCCACTTCTTTTGCTACGTCATTACTACATTCTGTAGCATTGGCTCTATGTCTGTCAACATTATTATTTTTCGTTTGGAGATAATATAGACCATCGTCTTCTCTCACTGCTTGCATTTGTACTCCTCGCTTGTGATCATTAATTATTGCCTTCTTCTTGGTAAATAGAACAGTGAGTCCTTTATCTGTCATTTTCCCAACAGATAGAAGATTAGCACACAGGCTTGGTACATAAAGTGCATCAGTTATTTCAATTCTTCCTTCTTTAATTTCTATTTCTGCAGGCCCTAACCCTTTTATCTCTGCAGTTTTTTCCTTTGAAGCGAGTTTAAGGGTTTTTGAAATTTTCTTCATTTCAATAAAAGGCTTATCCGAAAATGTCATATGTGACGTACATCCACTGTCAAGTATCCAGCATTTTTGGGCTTTGTCATTTATGAAGTAGCTACTGAAGAGGTTTGTTTCCTTATCGTCCTTTTTGGTATAGCTGTTCTTGGACTTCTTATAATTTTTCTTGCCTGTATTCTTATTTTTAGACCAGCATTTGGACGAGTCATGGCCTTTCTTTTTACAAATCTTGCAAAAAGTGTAGAAACTTTCTTCAGCATCATACTTTACGCTAGTACTAGGGATGTCACGACGACGAGCATCACTCTCTTCTATAATTTTAATTTTTAGCTTTTCAGGGTCTGGAAGCGAGTCTTGTGATTCAATTGCAGTCCTGAAATTTTCGTATTCCGAAGAAAGGCTATAGAGCATCATGATTGATAACAGATCACTGTTGATATCAATATCCATATCTTTTAATTTATCCACAGTATCCATAAATTTCTTTAAATGCTCGCGTGTATCTGAACCTTCTTCTAGTTTAGCTAAAATTAGTTGCTTAAGTAGGGTAGCCTTTCTGGCTGGACCCTTACTAGCATAGATGGATTCAAGAGTCGTCCACACATCTCTGGCAAATTTACAATTTTTTATCTGTTTTAATTCTGATGGCGCTATCAACAACATCAGCTCTGATTTAGCCAATTCGTCTTCGTCAATATCATTTTTTGATGCATCTACCTTTGGGTATTCGTTTATACATGCCCATAGTTTATTTTTTATTAGATATGCTTTTGCATGTATACACCATGTATCATAGTTTTCTTTTCCTAATGGTTGAATTCTAACTATTGACATTTTGAATTTTTACCTTTTCGTTTTTCTTCTAATCTTACATTTTTCGCTCTGCTACCATGTTAAGCTTTATCGTATTCTTAAAGCTTATAATTGTTTAGATGCCGTAGATGCAGAAATAAACGTTTTAATAAAACTTTGTTTTATTAATGTAGAAGGAAATATTTTATAATACAAGTGACAAGACTGATATAATAAACATTGCTAAGCAACCAACCATCGATACTATACTAAGGTTGTATATCTTCACAAAATGCTCAAATAATGTAAATATAATAAATGAACGTTTATTTTTAGAGAACGAATTAGCGATTATAGCCATGGAGCGCCTGAATCGTCGCAGTATTATGTTTCCGAATATAGATGCCTCAAATATACAATAATTCCCACGGCTCTCCTTGGAAGAATTGGTGTTGTTTGCGTGTGGCACATGCTAGATCCGTCAAGCTAGATCATACGTTGGAGAACATTTCCGCTTTCAAGGAATGTACACACCCGAAATAGATCGCGACCAGCTGGATTTGAGCAGTTTAGGAGGACAAAATCCATTTTTGTTAAGAGCAAAAATAAAATCCCGTCATGTGGGGCGGATCACATATTTTGTTTTCATAGCCGTTGAAAGTCAACAGCAAGGTCAAAGCTCCATCATCGGCGACTGTTGTAACTGTATAGTATTTCGCTTACGCTCGACACGAAGAACAACACCCCTGCGGTATTTCTTGACAATGTATTGTTAACATTACAATAAAAAGTTTTATGAATACTATGGTTGCATTTTTTAACTATTCTATTTAATTATTCATTATCTTTTGTCCTGTTGACGACTATCTTGTGGGTGGGTCATGCACCATCTTGGATACAGATCCAAATCCCGCTAAAGGAACGTTATTACTATTACAAGTGACGTCACAGCAACTGGATAGCCTAAAATCATTCAAAATCTTCTTACCTATATTTGCCGTTTCCTTATCTCAACTTAGAACAACTTTTTTTTTTAAGGATGTGAAATCATCAAATGACTCCTCCCGCTCTAAGTAAAGCAGGAGGGAGTGTCAGACTCCAACTGACTAAAACCCATCCGTGTTCCTCTTAATGCCCTTTGCGTTCCAGGGCCGCGGTGACTCTTTCGAACGTATTCCGCAACCCCGGCAGGCACTGGCCCTAGCGGGCCCCACTTGCTTTGCTGACAACTCTTTGAGGCGCGCGTGGAACACAGCGCGCCGTCGACCCGGGCCTGATTCTGATCAGATGGCGAGCCACCCAATGCTCGCCGTCCGCAGGCCCCAGGCGCAGGTACGGTGGCCGGGAATCGCCCTGCGACTCCCGACGCCCGGGGCGTCTTCTTCTGGTGCGGCGGCCGGGGCGCGAGGTCTCCCTCACACGTTCGGCCTCCTCCTTCGCTTGCATTACTGCTTCGCAGAAGGAGGTGACCGCTTCCCATGCCTGCTCGCTCCGGTTCATGGCTTGAACCAGAGCCGGACGCGAGAGGTTGCCGCCGCCGATTGTCTCAACGAGGACACAGCGTTGCTCCACCCACGCAGGGCAGACCTCCACCGTATGCTCCACTGTATCTTCCGGGCGATCCTCGCAGTGTTGACACCCGGGCGTATCCTCCCGCTGAATTCGAAACAGGTACCTTCCGAAACAACCGTGTCCGGTGAGTACCTGCGTCAGGCGGAAGGTGAGGAAGCCGTGGCGCCGCTCTAGCCACTTCTCAAAGAGGGGACTTATCGCCGCAATTGTGGCGTGCCCAACGCTGGGTTGCGACAGTCGCTGTCTCCATACCGCCATGAGATCCTGCCGGAGCTCCGTCCGCCGTGCTGCGATTAGCAGCGGCAGAGGAGTCTCGCCCCGGCGTTGCGCCTCCACGCAACTAAGAACACCTTGCTGTAACATCTACTATTAACTCAAAAATCTTTCTATAATTATAAAAGTACAATCTATACACTTTATCTGATTAAAATGTATGATTTATAAGGGTTTTCCTTTAGTTACAAAGTATGTAGGTAGGTACCTATCTATAAGAATTATTTTTGGTGTTCCATTTTGAGGTTATGTTTAAAATCAATTAAATAACCCCAAGTCTAATGTATGACTTACCATTACATATTCTGTTGTACTCTATATTAGCATTCAAATCCATATATTCATTCTATGAAACGCTAAGCCTTTATGTGGTACTGAAAATACATGGGTTTCTGCCAATCTCCTTTAGCATAAATAATCCAGGTTTGGCCAACATAAAGCCTATATATTATCACGCTATGTGCTATGGAGGACGAGCAATAGTCAAAAATGTGTGTTTTGAACGAGAAAGTGCACATGGTTCGAACCCCGCAAACAGATTTTATTTTTGCATTTATTTTATCTTTTGAACTGGTTTTTTACACTACAATATTGCCAAACTAATAATAAAAATTGGTTTTTGCGCACTAATAGTAACATTTGACTTATAATTTGACATTTTTCCAAATAGCTCAGCGAGGACTTGTTATAAGAAGCCACAAACTGTTACAAAATTGCACATACTTATAGATCTAACCTTAGCAATGATTACCATCACGCTATACCTTTGGGGAGGTAAGCAGCAGAAAAACCATGACATACACATGATAGACTATTTTAAACTATTTGCCAACAGCAGTCGTAGCCCGTCGGGTTGAAGACTGCCTTTCGAACGACATGGTGTGGGTTCGTATCTTATCAGTCGTAAATGTTTTTTATTTATTTATTTATTATTTTATTTATATAACTTATGCATTTCCTTACTTTTCTCATTCTTATTAATTTACCTAACATTTTCAAATATTTATTACATGTTATTGTTTTATTTTGGATAGTTAAGTATTCCAAAATATAAACGCCAGCGTTTTAAAGTATAATTAACAGAACCAATTTTCTCTCTATCTGTAGGAATTCCTTTTCACTTCACGTTAAAAAAGTACAATATTGGATGAATATAACTTTAACACATAAACCTGATAGGAATTGTAGCAATGTTTTAGAAGAATTAAACTGTCTTATCTACTACGTAACGCCGATACCCGTAATGCCATCTATTGATCGAAATAGTACCTACTATCAATAGGTTGAAAATAACAACAAAACATATTTTTTTAGTAAGTAGTGGTACTTTCCAAGGAATAAAACACCATTATATTTTTAAGGTATTAAAAAATGTAAGGACTTAAAAGTTTTCTTTAGAATGAACTTCTATTTTAATGTTAAAAAAACCGGAAAAGTGCGAGTCGGACTCGCCCAGCGAGTGCAAGGTATTATTTAAAATAAAAGCAAATTAAAAAAAAAAATTATTTAATTGTATTAAATGTGTAGTGTTTCAGATTTTTAAGTTCTACGTCAACGGAAAATACCCTATAAATTTTGATTACCTTGAGAGTGTCGAAATGTGTTTATGTAGCATAAACGGCCGTATTTTTATTTCACGTTGACTTAGAAGTTTGATTTTTTCACAGCTTCAAGGGACTGTAGTTCTGAGTATAATTATTTCAACTTAATACCTCCTACCGTTCCCGAGATAAAGAGTCTTGATAGACAGACGAACGGACGGTCAACAAAGTGATCCTATAAGGGTTTATTTTTTCCTTTTAAAGTACAGAACCCTTAACAAAAAACTATGTAATTAAATTTGACAGTTCTACATCATATTCCATAGATGGCGTTATACTACATTTGATCTCACTTTTTTATCGTGGAATTTGTTCGAAAGAGTCACCGCGGCCCTGGAACACAAAGTGCATTGGAAGGAACACGGATGCGTTTTAGTCAGTAAGAGTTTGACACACCCTCCTGCTTTGCCCAGAGCGGGAGGAGTCATTTGATGATTTCCCATCCCTAATAAAAGGGGTCACGTCATAACAACCACGATTAGATGGCAAAGTCCCATGGTAGAGGAGTCAAAAGAGTTGCAATAGCTCCGCTGTATATATTGGGTTTCTAGGTTTAAAAATATAAAATTGTTACGATTTGCGTTCCTGGATCGAAATAAATTAAAAAATCAACTTGATTCATCAAGATTGGTGTGAGTTTCAAGAGCATGGTTAAGTCATTTTAGATGATAGTGCTGACCGGTGGCTTCACAGCCTGGATCCTTTTGTTCTGTGTGCGGGGAAGCAACAGCCATTAATACGCAGAATATTGAGATTTTTTTTTTAGATTAAGTTTTATGATTTCTATTTAGAAATTTCAAATTTTGCAAAGGCACTCGGCTCAAATTCACATATATCCTACAAACTGTTCAGTTTTAAAACTGTTCAATTCCCAGTGAGCCTATGAAACATCATGACCAGCCCAGGGCCAGAAATTATCCATTGCGGGCTTCACTCTCCAGTGAATCAAGGGGAACTTGTAACGTTACGTTTTACAGGGGGAGCCTGTAAAATGTGAGGTCACATATAGCACTCACCTACCTAGGAGGGGAATGCGTACTAAAAGGGAAAAGGACAAATAAATAGTATAAAGATTTAATGATTACAAAACTTAAGAACGGATGATGAAAGAAAAGGATGAGTGGACGTGAGATGGAAATGAAATCTTCGTTGAAGATCCGGAGGACTGGAGGGTCCGTTGAAGAACCGGAGGACCAGCAGGGTCCGTTGAAGAACCGGAGGACTGGAGGGTCGTCACTCTTCAATGGGCTGGAGAGGATGGGCCGAGTAACGTCTTCCTCCCAGGCTCGTTCAGCCCAGGCATCAAGGTGTCCTTTAAAGGCGGCAAGGAGAGAGGCCGACTTATAAGGTTCGAGGAGGTAAACTTGGAAACGTCCTCCTCTAAGTCTACTCTCAATATAGGAGGGAGGGCGACTTCTCTGGTTCTCAGGAGGCAAACTGTCCTCTCATTCACTCTTAAGGACTTTTTCCGAGTTGTTGCTTATCTCAGCTCCAAACGTAGACTGACCATTTCTTTACGACGGCTCTAAAATGAAGGCTCGCTTTTATTTTGAATTTGATATGAGTTTCTAGAATTTGATGGAAAAGGAAAAATTGACTTTATGAAGGTCTGATGACAGTTTCATATGCGACCTAAAACTCCTAGCTAACTTCAGAATACAAATAAAAAGAAAACTAGGTCTGTCTAAATGACAATGTCATAAAACAAGAAATGTAAACAAAGCATTGAAGATAGCTAATTTGCAGAAAAACTTAGAAAATACAAATTAAAAAGAATCTAGAAATCAAGTTATGGCTATGCAGCTATGTATTAATTTATCTAGGAAGTTTATAGAGAGCGTAAGTACAAAACAATAAGACACACTACAAACTGTAGATCCCTAGGCTTTTTTTTTTAAACGTTGATCAACACTAGGGATTTCTCCTGTATCGTGGGTACGCTTACAAACGTACAAAGTCACATACACAAACAGCCAGACCCGGAACAACTATCTGTAGGTCATACAAATATTTGTTCCGTGCGGGAATCGAACCCACTACACGCGATGCAGCCAATCGCTCAACCACTGCGCCAATCGTGTCGTTCATTGACGACACAGACCAACTCGCTAAAATAGGTTTTGACGTAGTAGAGCTTTTTTTTAGGATGGTATATCGTCAAATGACTCCTCTCGCTCTGGGTAAAACAGGAGGAAGTATCAGACTCCTATTGACTAAAACCCATCCGTGTTCTTCCTAATGCCCTTTGCGTTCCAGGGTCGCGGTGACTCTTTCGAACAAATCCGCAACCCCGGTACTGGCCCGGCAGATGCAGGGCCCTTTAGCCCCATCTATTTTGATGAAAACTCCTGGGCACGCGTGGAACACAGCGCACAGCTTGACATAGCTATTTTAGACTGCCTGCAATTTATAGCCGAATTCACGTACGAAACTGAAAATACAGGTCCAGTGAGCCTATGAAACATCATGACCAGCCCAGGGCCAGAAATTATCCATTGCGGGCTTCACTCTCCAGTGAATCAAGGGGAACTGTAGATCCCTAGGCTTTTTTTTTAAACGTTGATCAACACTAGGGATTTCTCCTGTATCGTGGGTACGCTTACAAACGTACAAAGTCACATACACAAACAGCCAGACCCGGAACAACTATCTGTAGGTCATACAAATATTTGTTCCGTGCGGGAATCGAACCCACGACGCGCGATGCAGCCAATCGCTCAACCACTGCGTCAATCGTGTCGTTCATTGACGACACAGACCAACTCGCTAAAATAGGTTTTGACGTAGTAGAGCTTTTTTTTAGGATGGTATATCGTCAAATGACTCCTCTCGCTCTGGGTAAAACAGGAGGAAGTATCAGACTCCTATTGACAAAAAACCATCCGTGTTCCTCCTAATGCCCTTTGCGTTCCAGGGTCGCGGTGACTCTTTCGAACAAATCCGCAACCCCGGTACTGGCCCGGCAGATGCAGGGCCCTTTAGCCCCATCTATTTTGATGAAAACTCCTGGGCACGCGTGGAACACAGCGCACAGCTTGACATAGCTATTTTAGACTGCCTGAAATCTATAGCCGAATTCACGTACGAAACTGAAAATACAGGTCCAGCTTTAAACACGCAACAATTGCGGCGGTAAGTTCCCTTTTTGAAGAGTGGCAAAAGCGGCGCCACAGCGTCCTCACCTTTCGTCTGACGCAGGTGCTAACCGGTCACGATTGTTTCGGAAGATAACTGTTTCGGATTCAGTGGGAGGACACGACCTGGGCGGGTGTCTACACTTTAAAGGATCACCTAGATGATACGGTGGAACATAAGGTGGATGTCTGTCCTTCATGGGTGGAGCACCGCCGGGTCCCAATCGAGGCGATAGGCGGCGACGACCTTTCGCGACCCACCCTGATTCAATCTATGGTCCGGAGCGAGGATGCATGGGAAGTGGTCACCTCATTTTGCGAAGCAGTAAAATGCTAGCGAAGGAGGAGGTCGAAAGCGTGAGAGAGAGGGAAATCTCACGGCCCAGCCGCCGCAACAGAAGAAGACGCCCTGGGCGACGGGAGTCACCGGGCGATTCCTTGCCACCGTAGGCGCGGGCCTGCGGACGGCGACCGTTGGGTGGCACGCTGTCCGATCAAAACCAGACTCGGGTCAACGGCGCGTTGTGCCAGTATTGTAGACGGATCCACTATGGCCCGTGCCTGCCAGGGTTGCGGAATTTGTTCAAATAGTCACCGCGGACCTGGAACGCAAAGGGCACTAAGAGGAATACGGATAGGTTTTAGTCAGTCAGAATCTGACACTCCGTTATGCTTCGCCCAAAGCGGAAGAGGTCATTTGATGATTTCCAATCCAATAAAAAAAGGCTTGCTAACTTAGCCTGGACACCTGCGCACAGCGGACTGAATAGGAGTCTAACATGGTGCGGATACCGGAGTCTGTACAGTAGTATAGTAGTGTCGGTGAAGTCTGTTGCAGGGGTAGATTGCTGTTCCGGTTGGTGTCTTCCCATGGCCAACCCACGTTTCTCATAACGAAAAATTATTAGGGCTGGTGGAACAGAAGAGGTGAAACAGCCAGTGCCTTGCATAACCCCCTTCCAAGTTCTAAATGCTAAGAGTCAAGCAATGCTAGATATTTACTATTCGTATATCTTAGAGATCTAACCTAACGACAACATTTTACTTTCCGCGGACGAAGTCGCGGGCAACAGCTAGTAGTAAATAAATTTCAAATTAAGTTATTCGGATAAAAACATTTTTCCACCAACCCATCGTTTAGGTAAGCGGCAGTTCATTGCAAGACTGGAGTCAGATTTTACTGGCCTCCGATCATCCGCAACGACCTAAGTTCCACAAATGACAGCCGGGGCCTACGGCCCAACGTGCCTTGAGGCACTTTGGTCTTAACACTTACTTATGACGAAAGTGTAAAAACATGTAGCCGAAATGCGTCTATCCATTAAAGAAAGCAGCACTTCGTTCCTATTCTTTCCCCTTTGTTTTTCTAGGAATTACTTTAACTCACAGTTTAATCCTCGTCGCCAATGCAGAGAATACTTATTCACAATATTGTCAGTTGACTCGCCAACGCACCACCGCACAGGCCGACAGTTCGACAACGACTGACCGCCCCACCACTCGTACCGGTATTTATAACCGAGCGACGTGTGCGCCCGAGGCAACGTCACAATACTGTTATCAGTTTGTAGGTAGTTCGATATATTGATATCTACATACACTACAATAACTTTAAAAAATATTTTTTGGTTTCCCAAAGCCGCTATCGTCAAAGAAAAATGCATAGATGCAACGGGTAGAGCTGATGGGATGCCAAGCAAAACAGCACGATATGCTCCGAGCATTTTTAAAAGCGATTTTTTTATTTCAAAAAAATGCAAATAGATAAACGAATCCTGCAGCGCTTCCATCTTTGAAAATCGTCTTTTATTATTGAAGTAAATAAGAATTTTATTTTTCTATGATCATTTGAATAATATATGATTGTGTACCCAACTAAGTAATAAAATACTGTCGTAAGCCACTTTGCATAGAGAGTTCTCGAACTGAAATGTAAACAACTCCCTTTTTTTGTCGGCAGCCGATTATGCTAATAGAATAATGATTTTATATGATTTGTGCTGTGAAAAAAATACTGGCCAAGTGCGAGTTGGACGCGTGCAAAGGGTTCCGAACGAATTTCATTTTTGTAACAAGTCATTTTAACACTAGAGACTTTTTATAGGTTTTCCTGTAATTTGTAGGTTAGGACTATTATCTGCATTTTTTTTTTCAAAATTTTACGTTCAGTCATTTCTGAGATAAGGGGTTGGAATGGTAATGTTTGGTCTGTATAATTTCTTGAATAACTTCTACACTATTTTTTTTTTAATTTTCACAATAAGTCCTTTCATTTGATAAGTCACACGATTCAGTTAAAAAATCTAGTAGTGCTAGTGTACATTCCTAGTTTGACCCACAAAAGTTACCACGGATGCGTTAAGTAAATAATACATTTTGAGTATGGGGATACTCAAAATTTATTACTTACGTAACGCATCAGTGTTTGGGTCACAGAAATCTATTCATACACCAAATTTGAACAGAATCGGTGCCGTAGATCCGGAGAAAAAAGGATTTAACAGACTGGCAGACAGATACCAGAGTGATCCTATAAGGGTTCCGCTTCTCACGGATGTAAGGCCGAAGGTATATATTAAAATATAGGTTCTGTGACTTATGCTTGTTTTGAACAAAATGGAAAAAACCAATCAAACGTGTCCTATATTTGTGGTGGATAATATGATTATCGGTTTATTTGTGTGAGTTTGGTGACACAGGTTCCGATACAAAAATCGTCGCATAGGCACTTCCACTGTTTTTCTGTTCCGTGGGCCAAAGCAATACATAATCTGTGAAAATTTACAACTATCTACCTGTTACGGTTCTTGAGATACAGCCCGCTGACAGACAGACGGACGGACGGATAGACGGACAGATGGACGGATGGACGGACATTGGAAGATTAGTAATAGTAATAGGGTTCCGTTTTCTGTGCAACAAAAAAAAATACATGATAGAAAGTTACGCCAAATACCTGCAGATACGTTGTCCCTCAGTACCGATACTGCAGTTGCCTTGCAGACAATAGTCCTTGCAAATGGAAACGTCGCATTTTTCACCCTCATAATCAGCTGTGCACTGGCAAACTGGCTTCTCCGCCTCATTCACGGAACACACTCCGTTGTTTAAGCAGTACATATGGCACGGGTTAGTTTCGCACCTTTCCCCGTAGTAACCAGCTTCACAACTGAAATAATGAAGTTAAGAAACAGCGTTACTCAATGAACAAGGAAACCAACAAATATTTGTGACTAGTAGTAACAGGTGAACGAGGTGCGCGACCGGTACGCTGCGACTGTATAATGTGACAAAGATATAATATCTGTGCAACACCGACTTAGTATAATAGGCAACTTTTATTTAGTGCCAATATTTCAGGGGAAGCAAGCTCTCATGATGAAAAAGAATAATTTATTGCCTAGTGTTATCTTCACTAGTCCCCATTGAGATGAACATGTTTTATTTATTCCACGACTGCCTAAAACACAGGAGTGTTATGTTTTCAGGGTTCATGAATGTATGTATGTTTGTGAGTTTCTTTATACCACCATAACTTCTAAATGGCTAAACCGATTTCAAGGTTTGTAGTGTCGTTACAAGCGTTGCGATATACCTACTGAAAAACATTAACCAGTGACAATTAATAAAAAAAAGTATAATGAGGTAGCCATGGATCAGGAAAAAAACGGTATTATTTTAAATTCTTAAAACGTAGGCTTTGTTTTTCATACCTTACCTTTACCTTTTTTAACTACTCTTACTACCATCGTCTAGAAAAATATATTATATAACACTAGTATCTATTCAATATGCATTCGTTCGCTAATATCAAACAAAATTAAATAAATGTAGGACTAGTAAATAACCCACAGAAAACAATGAATGCATCAATAATTAACAACGAATACTGTCCTCGTCTAAACCATGCTTAGTAAATTACAAAAATGTATAACAATAGTGTTTAATATCCATTCATTCGTTAATAATTCAGTAGTTTTCGGCTCTTAACTTGTTTCCTATCTAGAAAGTCATAACATTATAATACGGATACTTTATGCACCACATGACCTATTACCCCAAAATGTCCATCTCCGCCATTTATGGCTTACACTAATCGAGAGGTGGGCAAGTATACGACATGGTGCTTGTCACGTGACCCCCCGAGGGCTACCCAATCGTAATATATCAAATTAGCTGTTGCCCGCGACTTTTTTTTTTTTTTTTTTTAATATTTATAGGCGTACGTTTGACCGCTATCTCACCTGATGTTAAGCGATGATGCGGTCTAAGGTGGAGCACGCTTGCCTAGAAGTAACCTATTCACTCTTGACTTAAAGACTCTCAGGTTGTAGCTATCAGGAAACACAGACTCAGGCAGGGAATTCCACTCCTTAGCTGTACGCACAATGAATGTATTCCCAAAACGTTTTGTGCGTATAGGTGGGATGTCCACCATGTACCGGTGGTACATCGCCGTACGTCTTGTGGTCCGATGGTGGAACGGGCTTGGCGGAATTAAGTTATGCAATTCCGTCGCACACTCCCCAAAATGTAAACGATAGAAAACCGACAGGCCAGCAACTCGGCGTCGATGCTCAAGACTTTGGAGCTTCGATTCGACGAGCTTATCATCACCGATGATCCTCTTGGCTCGTTTTTCGATTGACTCGAGGGCATCAAGCTGGTATCTGGCAGATCCGTCCCAAAGATGAGAGCAGTATTCCATACACGATCGAACTTGCGCTTGATACAGTTTAAGAAGCTGTTCCGGCGTGAAGTACCGTCTCACCTTTGCCAGGATCCCCAACTTTCTAGCAGCCACTTGAGCCTTGGCCTCTATGAAGGGGCCAAAATTGAGGGTGGATGTTAATGTAACACCAAGAAGCTCAAGTCTGTCGGTTATGGGCAGGGTTACACCGCGGAGAGATGGAGCAGGGTTGAATTGACTCCTTTTAGCGGAAAAAAGACACGCTTGGGTCTTCGCAGTATTGAACTTGACCAAATTGGCATCGCCCCATTCGGAGACAGCCTGTAAGGACACGTTCAAGCGCTCAACCATAGCCTCCCGGAGAGACCGGGTCTGTGACCCACCAGCTCGTGCGTCAGACACGTATCTCTCAGCAACAGTGCTGTCGTCTGCATACCCAAAAGTACCGGGTTTTAGCAGATCGTTAATATGCAGCAGGAACAATGTTGCCGAGAGTACTGACCCCTGAGGAACCCCGGCATTAATATCCAGCAGTCCGGACGAGCAGCCATCTATGACCACTCGGATAGACCGATCCCTCAGGAAATCTGCAATCCAGTCACACAATCCGACGGGCAGACCGAAGGAAGGAAGCTTACTAATAAGGCCATCGTGCCAGACCCTATCGAAGGCCTTCGAGATGTCTAGGGAGACCGCAAGTGCTTCCCCGTGTTTCTCAATGGCCTCACTCCAGATGTGAATGGCATACGCTAGAAGATCCCCAGTTGACCGACTTCGTACGCGCATATTCCATTTATTTCCGTTCCCGTAGGAATTTCTGGAAATCCTCTTTTAGTGCTCGTTTACGGAGAGGCGGGCGTGGAGCGTCGCGTGCGGCGTGGCGGCCCGCACTACATTCAAATCTAAGGCGATGTATGAGTGTTCACGGAGAAGCAATTTTATGCCCATGGCGTTGCAAGCGGCGTCGCAGGCGGCGTCGAACGCGGCGGCTGCTAACCCACTACCACTAATTTATTGATTTAAGACAAGCGTTGCTAACACTAATTTATCAATTTCACCGAAAATCCAAGTCACTTTATCAAATTTGGTGACAAAATTCTATTGATTCCCTGCTAATACTTGTAATTGAAAAAAGAGATATATATTTTTTTTATTATCTTTCAAATATCAAATGAATTATTAAAAAGATTTTCTAATCTAACATTATCATTTTCCAAAAATTACGACAAGTCGATTACACGTGATTCTCATTTTAAATCGGCTACTGAGAGGAATCTGCGCCTTAAGACAAAGTTTTAAGTTTAAATGATAAATAATATTTATTTTGTAAGTAGGTTGTAAATAACTTTGTCTTAAGGTGAATGCTCCAACCAGCCCGCGAAATTCAAATATTTTTATGTTTTTCGCAATTTTCCGGTCAGTGTGAAGCTGTATGTTGGACAAAATACAATTCGCGGCCGTAACGCATATTTATCTAAAAAATTATACCCATTTTAATTATCAATATAACCCTCTAAGTTCATACAATTCGATTGAATGACTTTTTCACGAAATAACATTCAATCGAGTTCTATGAACTTAGAGGGTTATATTGATGATTCAAATGGTTATAATCCTTTAGATAAATGTTATTTACGATCGCGAATCGTATTTTGTTTTACATACAGTTTCACACTGACCGGCAAATTGCAAAAAACTTAAAAATATTTGAATTTCGCGGGCTACCCTGGAGTACCTTAGGCGTCACACTTCAATAATTTTTAGTAATTTTAAACTAGTTGAGGCCGGTGTTTTCTAGCTGACTGCTCTGAGAAGAAACACCAAAACAAACTCAGTACACTATCGTGCTGGTTAAATCATATGAGAACCATGTAGGTTAATGTCTGAACTTGTGGTATTTTGAGGAAAGCACCACACAGATTTGAGTGGACCTGTCCAGACAGTGCCTAGAACTTTAAGGAGCTCAACGGTCTGACGAACAATACCAAAGTGAGGACATTTTGTGTAGAGAACTTAAAACCGCCAGACTAACATTAAATGAAATGAACCCCTAATATAGCAATCTATATGGTCTTAATATTCACAATACATTATTTATTTATTTATGTACACACAATATACTTTAAAAGCAAATTTTGTACGGCGAAAAGAGCACAAAGGTTCGGCTCAAATATCAAAAGAAATTTGTACCAGCAGACCTGCGACAGAAGATTTTTTTTTTATTTGTATGATGATCTGAAATGGTCTTTTGAGGAAAGAACAGCACTTAACTACAGCACTTCCCTCAGCTATGACTTTTGAGCAACATTTACAATTCATAATGGTACGAATTTGTTTTAGAGTCACATAAAAGTTAAATAATTATCAATAATCCTGCGCACACTAATAAAATGCACGCTAATTACTCACCTGCTAATCAACTTCGATGCGTAAGTCGGCGAGAAGAACGTCGTAAGCGCCGTGGACTGCGCGTCACTTACGCGTTGCGCTCATTAAGTTGGTTCTCACAGTTTATTTAAATTAATTTATTTCGGTTTAATAAAATCAAAGAGTATTTATCACGATATAAATAAAGTTTCACATGTATTATAGTCGATGCTATTGACTTTACAAGAATCAGAACACGGTACTTCTAGTTTGAGGGTTTTAAATTATTTAGACGAAGAAATTAATGCATGTATTAGTCGCGCACCGTATCGAAGATCTACTTACCTGCATTTAGGATGTCCTTCAGCGCTGACAGTGCAATTTCCTTGGAAGCAGTAGTTGTGACATACTGAACCGTGGTGTTCCTCCACATCCGGTATTATAGTCTTCAAAGCTTCACAGGGCTCGTTTCCCAAGGTTTGTTCCTCAATTGTGTAGTTGGCTGCTGTGAGTTGACACATCCCACAGTGACTGCTAGTCTGTGTATAAACAACTGGTGCCACACCGTGTTGTTGATGCTTTGGTAACTGCAAAATGGCACCTCGATCGAGGCTATTCCAGTAAATGAAATCTTTTGATATAGTTAAAGCAGCTGCATAACTTTCTGTTCCTATTAAATAAAATGTTTGTCTGTTTTCTCCCTTCAAGTCGGCACTTTTGATACAATGATGATTATATGTAGTCTCATCAATCCAGTACATTGTCTTCGTTTGTTGGTCAATAACCAAACTCCGACGCCAGTAAACATGATCGTTTATTAAAACTTCTCTCTCGGAGCCATCAAACGCAGCCCTCTCTATGTTATTCCTTGTGACCCAGTAAATATACCTGTAATTTTTAAATAACTGTAAGTATTAACAAAGTTGAACTTAGTCTTACAACTACAGTTAATTGTTATATCAGTAACGTACCCTCCACAGCTGTCTACATCTATATCCCCGAAGTCGTCATCTGACGTAGCTATAATATTTCCGTCAACTGGTACGTCAGAACAAGCAGGTTTTAATGACAACGAGTATATTTTCTTGCATTCAACCCAAAAGAGTAACTGTGTGACCGGGTCGTAGGCGAGATGCTTGTAACACCGTTCACTTGTTTGTTTCATTACTAAGGTTTGTGTTTTCCTCGTTGTTAGGTCAAAACTGTATATGGGCACCTTCAGCTCGCTGTGATCATCGGCAAATAGCAACCTGTAGTGAACTGGATCGTACGTGACAGAAAAGATCTTATGAGCTGACGGAATGTCTTCGGTGTACGTTACTGTTCCCCTGTAAAAGAATTGTAATCGTTTCTCTTCGGCCACGACGATGTCTGAAACATTAAAATATTTTTTTTTTATCCGATTTCTAAACAGAGCTGCAGAGCTTCCCATCACTCTTGTCATATAATACGATGCTCATACAAATAGTTTCGAAATTACCGACAGTCTCGAGAACTAAATACGTAAACTCTTTTTATCTCTGTACATCATCATAACAACTAACTAAAATGATTACATAGTGTTACAATGGGCTGTTATATCGTGACTAAGGGCGAATGTTTTGAACGATACGATACGTAGTTTACCAATGGTTTAAAATGATGGGCACCTAAATTTCATAATTGTGCGTTTTTAGGGTTCCGTAGATAATAGGTCACCTACTATTGAAAACTATTACTAAGTCTCCGCTGTCCTTCCGGCTGTCCGTTAGTCTACAGCGCTCCAAAAATTACATTTTTTTTCCAAAAAGTTCTAAATTGGAGTTTCAGTTTTAAAGTCGGGGTTGGCAATATCGCTCATATTATTTGCATAAAACATCTAAGAATACTTCAATAACTACACGGGCGTCGTGTAAATTACTAACGTAAACTGTTCCGTTGTGAAATTATAGATAACTATTATAGCTTGTGCCAGCGGCTTCGCCCGCGTAATCCCTAGGGAACATACCTACTCCCGGAATATATATAACCTATTTACCCTCAAAGTTCCTGTTACCGTGGGATTTCCGGGATAAAAACTACCCTATGTCCTTCTCGGGTCTCAAACTATCTTTCTACAAAATTTCATCCTAATCGGTTCAGTGGTTTAGGCATGAAGAAGAGACGGACAGACAGACAGACAGAGTTACTTTCGCATTTATAATATTAGTTAGGACTCTTTGGTCGCGCAGAGTAAATCTATAGGATTTTTTTTGAAGTCCCTCCCTACTGGCAAGTATTCAACATTATTTGTCTGTTCAGTTTTAATTTCATTAATTAACTCGAATGAAATCATAATAAAATTAACAAAAGTTGAGGAAGTAGCAAATGATCTTCTAGATAAGGGCTTTCCAACGGTAAAATTGAACATTTGGGTATCTTCCCATAGTTGGATGACCATTCTCTTAGATTCTCTATATGATTGAAAATACTATTTTACATTATGCCGAGTCGCAGGCAAATTATGTGCAATATTGAAGATCGATAAATTTATAGTATTTTTTTTTTATTAAACTAGATTTCATTTAAATAATTAGAAATGTTTTTCACTCAGCTATATTTGACATACTTTTTTTATGAAAGTCCAGCAAATCACAGAGCTCCATTTTTTAAACTACAATTTCGATTTTTTGTGCGAAAAATGGTTCGTGTTTAATGTGCTATAATCTCAATAGCTGTAAAACCAATGGAACTGCATTTGCAAATTTTATCTACTTTAATTGTCCACGGATTGCACTTTTTATGTACGTTTAGAATATAAGCCAAAGTCTGAACACTGACAAAAAAATTTGAAGTTTTCCGAGCACCACGCAGCTAGTCTATTCTGTAAATAACCATTTCGATATCGACTTCACCTGAGTGACTAAGCTTACAAAGTGAACTTTATTTCACACATCATAAGGTCTTATATTTATACAAAGAAGATTGGCGACTTGGGTACCCTCATTAAATCTAAATGTTCCAAAATCTTCTTATATGCAAATTATAGGTCTTATATCCGTAGTTATTTTCCAAGCTAAAATGGTTAATTAGTTGTTGGTAGTAATTAAAAAAACATGATTTTAGTGTGCTACCCCGTTACAAAAACAAAACGCATTAATCCACAACAAAACGCATAAAATAGAGCCAAACTTATTTCGATTCAAATTGATAATTAATATTTGGCAACCCAGCTGTCACTTTATGTCAAATACAAAAAATATGTAGGCAAAACGTCATATTTCTGTGTTGTATGTAGGTGTCCTATTTAGTTCGTCGTTTGGGATATTTGTATTGTTCATATGCGTCTATAAATGAAGTGTGAACCATGTGAATTTTCAGCCACCATGTTGCTATAACATTACAATTTGCGTTTAGTTGATTATACTTTTGTGCAGGACGGAACTGGTGATAGGAATCTTATTTAACATTGTTTGTACTTCAAATCTGAGAATGTCGATCCCGTTGTGTGCCCAGATAAAGAGAGATTTCAAAATCTTCAGACAAGAATATTCAATCGAGCGAGTCCTCATCTTATGAAAGATTTAAAAACTGCTTGTGAAAGAAGAAAGAAAGAAAATGTTTATTTGGGACTCGCACAAAACAGATAGATAATAATTAGTTAATTATTATTAACAATTACAACATTCAATGGATCTGTGCGAGGCCAAAAAGGTCCCTATCTCAGCATATGCTGCGATATTTAATGTAACTAGCTTGTGCTGTATTAGATGCATTTGGAACTCGATTTACTGACCCAGGAAATGCTCAAATAATGTAAAATATAATAAATGAACGTTTATTTTTAGAGAACGAATTAGCGATTATAGCCATGGAGCGCCTGAATCGTCGCAGTATTATGTTTCCGAATATAGATGCCTCAAATATACAATAATTCCCACGGCTCTCCTTGGAAGAATTGGTGTTGTTTGCGTGTGGCACATGCTAGATCCGTCAAGCTAGATCATACGTTGGAGAACATTTCCGCTTTCAAGGAATGTACACACCCGAAATAGACCAGCGACCGCCTGGATTTGAGCAGTTTAGGAGGAGAAAATCCATTTTTGTTAAGAGCAAAAATAAAATCCCGTCATGTGGGGCGGATCACATATTTTGTTTTCATAGCCGTTGAAAGGTAACAGCAAGGTCAAAGCTCCATCATCGGCGACTGTTGTAACTGTATAACTGTGTATTTCGCTTACGCTCGACACGAAGGAACAACCCCCCTGCGGTATTTCTTGACAATGTATTGTTAACATTACAATAAAAAGTTTTATGAATACTATGGTTGCATTTTTTACCTATTCTATTTAATTATTCATTATCTTTTGTCCTGTTGACGACCATCTTGTGGGTGGGTCATGGACCATCTTGGATACAGATTCAAATCCCGCTAAAGGAACGTTATTACTATTATAAGTGACGTCACAGCAACTGGATAGCCTTAAATCATTCAAAATCTTCTTACCTATATTTGCCGTTTCCTTATCTCAACTTAAAACATTTTTTTTTTTTAAGGATGGGAAATCATCAAATGACTCCTCCCGCTCTGGGTAAAGCAGGAGGGAGTGTCAGACTCCTAATGACTAAAATCCATCCGTGTTCCTCTTTATGCCCTTTGCGTTCCAGGGCCGCGGTGACTCTTTCGAACATATTCCGCAACCCCGGCAGGCACTGGCCCTAGCGGGCCCCACTTGCTTTGCTGACAACTCTTTGAGGCGCACGTAGAACACAGCGCGCTGTCGACCTGGGCCTGATTCTGATCAGATGGCGAGCCACCCAATGCTCGCCGTCCGCAGGCCCCAGGCGCAGGTACGGTGGCCGGGAATCGCCCTGCGACTCCCGACGCCCGGGGCGTCTTCTTCTGGTGCGGCGGCCGGGGCGCGAGGTCTCCCTCACACGTTCGGCCTCCTCCTTCGCTTGCATTACTGCTTCGCAGAAGGAGGTGACCGCTTCCCATGCCTGCTCGCTCCGGTTCATGGCTTGAACCAGGGCCGGACGCGAGAGGTTGCCGCCGCCGATTGCCTCAACGAGGACATAGCGTTGCTCCACCCACGCAGCGCAGACCTCCACCGTATGCTCCACTGTATCTTCTGGGCGATCCTCGCAGTGTTGACACCCGGGCGTATCCTCCCGCTGAATTCGAAACAGGTACCTTCCGAAACAACCGTGTCCGGTGAGTACCTGCGTCAGGCGGAAGGTGAGGACGCCGTGGCGCCGCTCTAGCCACTCCTCAAAGAGGGGACTTATCGCCACAATTGTGGCGTGCCCAACGCTGGGTTGCGACAGTCGCTGTCTCTATACCGCCATGAGATTCTGCCGGAGCTCCGTCCGCAGTGCTGCGATTTGCAGCGGCAGAGGAGTCTCGCCCCGGCGTTGCGCCTCCACGCAACTAAGAACACCTTGCTGTAACATCTACTAGTAACTCAAAAATCTTTCCATAATTATTAAAGTACAATCTATACACTTTATCTGATTAAAATGTATGATTTATAAGGGTTTTCCTTTAGTTACAAAGTATGTAGGTAGGTATCTTTAAGAAATATTTTTGGTGTTCCATTTTGAGGTTATGTTTAAAATAAATTAAATAACCCCAAGTCTAATGTATGGCTTACCATTACATATTCTGTTGTACTCTATATTAGCATTCAATTCCATATATTCATTCCATGAAACGCTAAGCCTTTATGTGGTACTGAAAATACATGGGTTTCTGCCAATCTCCTTTGAAACTCACCTCGGATTCCGCTGTCGAGACACGAAAATGTTGTTACAGAATAGCACTGCAGTTAGCGCAGCTCTTTCGAGGTTAAAAATTGTGTGTACACTACTGTCAACTACCCTTTTAACATACCCAAACTTCAGGACAGTGAAAAATACTGCGACCTACAATGTCTTGTATCAATAAATCAATCAAATCAAATTATTCATATTTGTAACAGTAAAATGTGTTTTAACTTGGTAAGTACCTAGATGTATTCTGTGAACCGCATTATTAGTTTCACACAAAAATAGAGAAAAAAAACAATAAATTTTGGGGGTCCCCATACTTAGAACTGAAACTAAAAAAAATTTTTTTCATCAAACCCATACTGTGTGGGGTATAGAATATATGGATAGGTGTTCAAAAATAATATTAAGGTTTTTAATATAATTTTTTTCTAAACTGAATAATTTTCGCGAGAGACACTTTCAAAGTGGTAAAATGTGTCCCCCCCCCTGAACTTCAAAAATAAGAGAATGATAAAACTTAAAAAAATATATCGCTGCCCTAGTTCAACAGTAAGATATGTTGAACAAAGTATGTTTTGAGTTATTCATACTTTTATGATTTTAGTTTCATTGATTCACTCGTTGTTAATTAATATGTGGTTAATTTTTTAAAACTATAGCTTAGTTTAATGTGTTACGGAGTTATTTATATTTCAATATGAATAAAATATTTAGTATTATAGTTTTAAGGCTTTTAATAGTAAGATAACCTTATATTGAACTTAGACTAAATAAAACATGTTTTGTAATTTTAATGTTGTCTCTAAATTGGTTTATTAAAAATTAAGTCTATATTGTAACTCATAGAGTTATTGTTTTTTGTTTTGTTTAAGAAATACTAAAGATTTATCTAACCAAGCTTCCAAATTTTTGGAAAATCAACAGAGATCGACATAATTTTAAGATATCTTAGTATTACAGCACATCGATATTTGAGAATGTAAGTTGTCCGACTAAATCCTCGGAAATGTTTGTTTAGGGATAGGAAAATTAATTAAAAACTGAGAAATTAGTTTACTTGTAATGTATTATTTATTACCTAGTTTCATAATTGCATAAATCAGTCTCATATTATCAGTTAAAATCTTATTATTATTATTGCACAAGTCAGTTTAACCATTATAATAATCAGTCCGTGCTAAAAGCTGTGATGACATTGAGGTATCAAATTGGCAGTACACAATGATATCAGATCTCTCTTTTTGTGATTTGGTATTGCTGGTGCTTCATTATAAGCATGTTCCAGAGTTATATTTTCTGAGATGCGGCCCCTTTGTTTCCTTCTGGTATTCACAATTTTAAAATCAAGATCTGAAAATGAAGATTTGTAGCCAAATTTGTATGGATCTTCTTTTTTTACTTGGATACATTTGATGTCACCCCATACAATTTTTTACCATTTTCGTCTATGTTGAAATTTTTCACCATTTGAGACAGTTTTTTCCAGTCATAAATCTGTTGGTAGCCTATTTCATTGACTGTATAAAGGTTTACCAGTTTTTTTGGCTGATTTCAGTACCATTGCCATTTGAGCAGGGGCCCGAGTCTGCTATTTTTATAAATTTGTCATTCCGACACGATCCCATTGTCATGCCATTGTCATTTTGCTAAAAGTTCGTAATCTGCTAAATTCATAATCGCACGGTCACTGGCACGTCAGTGGCCGGCCACTGGGACGTCAGTGGTCTCGTAATAGAATTGCTGTATTGCCATTATTATAAAACCGAGCTGAATTTCAGCATTTATTCATGCCAGATTTTATTTATATTTAGTTTTACATATTATTTATTAGTGTTTTAAGCAATCTGAAGTAGTGAGAAGTTCGTAAATACTAAATCTGTCATTGTGTACGAGATTACCATTCATATGGCTTTCTTTCAATGGCGTGTCAGTGGTGGATCATTGGAATGTCATAATGACGCCATTATGATACCATTATGTTAGTAGATTACCAAACTTGTCAAAATCAACCATTTTGAAATCAGTGATCGACAATTCTGACACTATTGTAATAGCAGACTCGGGCCCCAGGTGTAAATATTGGGCCACTTCTCAGCAATCTTCTCTTTCTATTAAGGAATGAATATTATCAGCATCATTCTGAGTGTGTCCTGCTATTAAAAAGTTGTGGGTAAGTATATTTATGGGTAAAACTTGCACTGCGTACATATACATTGACAGAATAAATTTATTTTTATTCTGCCCACCACAATTGTCGCTGTAAAATATAATTTCTGTTTTTGGACCCACATTTTCTAATAACGAAAAAACACACGACCCTATTTCATTGGCCCCTCCCCTGGCAATACCTTCGTGCCAAGCATAACAAATACCATCATTATTAATTATATCACATGCAGTGAAATTAATGAAGTTTAACTTTATTTTGTAGTAGAATGTAGAAACTTCTCCTTGTGGCAATGGAACGACGGCTTGCAAATCATATTCGAAAATCAATATATTGCCATTAGAATTTTTTGCTCTGTCAACATCTCTTTTTTTTCTTCATAACTCTGGATAGTTTTTTCTCAGTAATGTGCATGTCATAACCATCTTGAAGATCAAGTTTTGCCTCGGGTGAAGCATTTTTGAACGCTTCACATTTAGAACACTGATCTTTTTTAGGTTTGAAAAAAGCAATGTTAAATTCCGTATTAAAAATGTGTGCATACATTGAATTTTTGACTGCTTCTAAACCATTTTCTTCACAATACTGTCATACAGTCTGTACATTGTAGAAATTGTAAGATCTCCTTCCAAATACTCTCGTCTAGTGGCTGCAATAGTGGGATTCGATACGAGGGAATCTGTTTATATGATCTCGACAGACTGTTTGGCAGTATCTGGTAGAGAATGATGTTGAGAATTCGTACCTCTGCGCTCTTTTGCAGTGAATCCTTCAGTATTTGTTATATTTTGAACAGTAGTTATTGCGCTGTTAGTGATGTCAAGTGTATTTTTAAAGAAAAGTTTGCAAACACGCCTTTTAGTATTATCGAGATATAAATAGTACCTACGCGTAATTTATTTTTCTTCACGTCTGTATTTTTGCGGTTTTGTTACTTCCATACATTTGCTGCATGGGTAATCGTTCTCGTCAGCGTCATTTTATAAAATGACGCTGACGAGAACGATTACCCATATTATAAAAATGATCAAATATAGTTTGCCTCTGATCTACAGTAAATTTTAAGCTACATTTCAATCTACCCTTTTGACCGCAGCTTATTCCCATTTTCTTGGCTCTCTTTTCACGTCCAGACGCGCGACATTCGACGAACGGAACGAAAATCAGTGCGCCTCACGCAGCCGCGTGTTGCGGACATCTTATTGGAAGAGTAGGTAGGTTATTTTAAAATGTCCTAGAATTAATAAATATAATTTAACGATATTTTAGTTAAACACTGGGACATTTTAAGATGTCTCAACATAGAAATGTTTTTATAATTCCATATAAGGACATTTGAAGAAGTCTCTGTGTAGAAATAAAAGAAAAGTAAAAATCTTCCTGACTTTATAAATATCTTAAGATGTCAGAATCTTGAACTAAAGGTCGGTAAAAATATGCTTAAATGTCTCAGTGAGACATTGAAATTTAGGCACTTTGGTTGCTTTTTACAAATATCCGATTTTTGAACCGGACAGAAGAGCAAATTTTTCACATGAAACAAAAATTAACTCAATTTTGTTTTTTTTTAAGATATCTTACTGTTGAACTAGGGCAGCGATATGATGTATATTACCACGTTAACTACCAGCGAAAATTGGTTTGAACGAGATCTAGTAAGTAGTTTTTTTTTAATACGTCATAAATCGTAAATCGCAACTTTTGCTTAATTATAATATCTACAGGTTTGTACGGAACCCTCGGTGCGCGAGTCTGACTCGCACTTGGCTGGTTTTTTTTTTAATTTTGTGGGTGTAGGTACCTAAACGATAAATGCTAATCGATAATTTTTAAATTTCAATCTAACCGATTAATATAAATGAGTAATCGTCGTGAATCGATTCTTAGAAATTAGAAAAATACGTTTTTAGGTATGAAAGACAATATGCAATAATGATAATTTTTCTTTATATTTTCTCATGTTATTCAAACAGGTTTTTAAACATCTATACATATAATAAAACAGTAAATCTTGAGCTTGTATGTTTACGATTGGCGCGAAAACTACTGAACAGATTTTGTTCAAATTTTGCACAAATAATCCTTATAGGTATAGTCAACATATAGGCTATATATTATCACGCTATGTGCTATGGAGGACGAGTAATAATCAAAAATGTGTGTTTTGAACGAGAAAGTGCACATGGTTCGAACCCCGCAAACAGATATTATTTTTGTATTTATTTTATCATTGAACTGTATTTATAGGCCAAAATAATAATAAAATGGGGGTCTACGTACTTAAAATAACATTTAAATTTTTATGCGACGTTTTTCCTAACAGTTTAGCGAGGAATAAAAAAAAAACACAACATGTTAGAATATCATGAAGCGTGTTAAGAACGGCTATTTCACAATGAATATTAATGAGCACGTAGCAGGGCGGTTGTATGACAGGTCTTGTGTTTGACGTGACGAAGGTTCGAATCTTGCCGTATGGATTTTGTTTTTGTTCATTTTTAATTCATATTTTTTTTGTATAGTAAGCACAAAAATTTTTGTAAATATCTAAAGATATTAAATAGATAACTAATTTCATCAATGTTGTTATATCTGTAAAAACAAGATTAAAATGAACAATATTGACTTAAAAAGGACTACCCAGAGTGATTTAATATCAATCTGTCTGGGTAGCGGATTTCCAACAAAATTGAGGTCGGCTGCCAGCGTTAATGGATGCAGCTGAATACCAGTTTTTTACATGGAGTGAATTCCTATCTGAACTTCACATCCCAGTACCTATCTGGGTGATACCCTTTAACAAGACTGCTGGTCGATTTTCTGTCGTCTGTCTACCCGTAACGACAGACACCTTTAAATATATCTAACTATTTGTAAAATTACTAATCGAAGACTACAAACTCTTGCGTTAGGTTTGAAGCTGGCCGCAAGGTACTCAATGGTTCGACTGAAACGTCGCCGCGTCGTGCACCATTCTATGCAGCTCTGCATGTCGCCTGTGGTACCGAATTTATTGAAAGTAAAATTGCATTATCTATACATATAATAAAACAGTAAATCTTGAGCTGTGTGATTACGATTGGCGCAAAAACTACAGAACAGATTTTGTTCTCATAATCCTTAAAGGCTTGGTCAACATTATAAGCTATACATTATCACGTTAGGTGCTACGGAGGACGAGCAATAATCAAAAATGTGTGATTTGAACGAGAAAGTGCACATGGGTCGGACCCTGCAAACAGATATTATATTGCCAAAATAATAATAAAATGGATTTTTGCGCACTAAAAATAACATTTTACTTATAATTTTTCATTATTCCAAACAGCTCAGCGAGGCACATACTTATAGATCTAACCTCAGCAATTATTACCATCACGCTATACCTTTGGGGGGGTAAGCAGTGAAATGCCATGACATAAATATGATAGACTATTTTAATCAATTTCCTAACAGCGGTCATAGCCCGTCGGGTATAAGACTGCCTTTCGAATGACATGGAGTGGGTTCGTAATTATTTTTGGATTTTATTTAACTAAAGCATTTCCTTACTTTTCTCATTCTTCTTAATATTTTCAAATATTTATAACATGTTATTGTTTTATTTTGGGTAGTTTAGTATGATATTACACCAAATTTTTAAAAGTATTTATTTAATTGCATTAAATGTGTAGTTTTCAGATTTTTAAGTTCTACGTCAACGGAAAATACTCTATAAATTTTGATTACCTCGAGAGTGTCGAAATGTACATTTTATGTGGCGTAGACGGCCGTATCTTTATTTTACGTTAACTTAGAAGTTTTATTTTTTCACAGCTTCAAGGAACTGTAGTTCTGAGTATATTATTTCAACTCAATACCTCCTACCGTTCCCGAGATAAAGAGTCTTGATAGACAGACGGACGGGCGGTCAACAAAGTGATCCAACATCATATTCCATAGATGGCGTTATACATTTGATCTCACTTATAAATCGTGGATTTTCTTCCAAAGAGTCACCGTGGCCCTGGAACACAAAGGGCATTAGAAGGAACACGGATGCGTTTTAGTCAGTCTGAGTCTGACACACTCTTGACTCTCCTGCTTTGCCCAGAGCGGGAGGAGTCATTTGATGATTTCAAATTCTTTAATAAAAGGGGTCACGTCATAACAACCACGATTAGATGGCAAAGTCCAATGGTAAAGGAGTCGAAAGTGTTGCATTAGCTCCGCTGTATATAGTTTTAAAAATATAAAATTGTTTCGATTTGCGTTCTTCGAAATAAATATAAAAATCAACTTGATTCATCAAGATTGGCGTGAGTTTCAAGAGCATGGTTAAGTAATTTTAGATGATAGCATGTGCTGAACGGTTGCTTCACAGCCTGGATCCATTTCTTCTGTGTACGAGGAAGCAACAGCCATCAATACGCAGAATATTAAGAAATGTTTTCAGTTTAATTTTTATGATTTCTATTTAGAAATTTCAAAACTTTGCAAAGGCTGAAATTCACATATATCCAACAAATTGTTTAATTTTAAAACTGTTCAATTCCCGGTGAGCCTATGATACATCATGACCAGCCCAGGGCCAGAAATTATCCATTGCGGGCTTCACTCTCCAGTGGAACCAGGGGAACTATAGATACCTAGGCATTTTTTTATTTTAAAGAATGTTGCCCCACACTAGGAATTTCTCCTGTATCGTGGGTGCGTTGACAAACATAAAAAGTCACAAACACAGACAGCAAGACTCGGAACAACTATCTGAAGAATAGAATAGAATAGGTACTGTCTGTAGGTCATACAAAACTCACGACACGCGACGCAGCAGCCAGTCGCTCAACCACTGCGCCAATCGTGTCGTTCATTGATGACACAGACTAACTTGTAAAGATAGGTTTAGAGGTGGTGGAGCAAGTGAAATCCGCAACCCCGGCACTGTCCTAGGAGGTAGGGCCCGATAGCCCCATCTGTTTTGATGAAAACTCCTTGAGGCACGCGTGGAACACAGCGCACAGCTTGACATAGCTATTTTAGACTGCCTGCAATCTATAGCCGAATTCACGTACGAAACTGAGAATACAGGTCCAGCTCTACCACCTTTGGGCACGCCACAATTGCGGCCGTAAGTCCCCTTTTGACGAGTGGCAAAAGCGGCGACACAGCGTCCTCACCTTCCGCCTGACGCAGGTACTCACCGGTCACGATTGTTTCGGGAGATAACTATTTCGGATTCAGCGGGAGGACACGACCGGGTGTCAAAACTTTGAAGATCACCTGGATGAACATACACGGTAGAACATATGGTGGGTGTCTGCCCTTCATGGGCGGAGCACCGCCGCATCATGAGGATGCGAGGCAATAGACGGCGGCGACCTCTCGCGACCGACCCTGATTCAATCTTTGGACCGGAGCGAGGATGCATGGGAAGCGGTCACCTCATTTTACGAAGCAGTAATGCTAGCGAAGGAGGAAGCAGAAAGCGTGAGAGAGAGGGAAATCTCAAGCCCCAGCCGCCGCAACAGAAGAAGACGCCCTGGGCGACCGCAACGCGAGTCCCTGCCACCGTAGGAGCGGGCCTGCGTACGGCGAGCGTTGGGTGGCACGCAGTCCGATCAAAACCAGGCTCGGGTCAACGGCGCGTTGTGGACCATGCGCGCCTCTAAGAGATGCCAGTATTGTAGACGGGGCCCACTAGAGCCAGTGCCTGCCAGGGTTGCGGAATTTGTTCGAATAGTCACTGCGGACCTGGAACGCATAGGGCACTAAGAGGAACACGGATGGGTTTTAGTCAGTCAGAATCTGACACTCCGTTATGTTTCGCCCAAAGCGGAAGAAGTCATTTGATGATTTCCAATCCATAAAAAAGGCTGGCTAACTAAGCCACCTGCGCACAACGGACAGAATAGGAGTCTAACATGGTGAGGATACCAAAGTCTGTATATTGGGGGTAGATTGCTGTTCCGGTTGGTGTCTTCCCATGGCCAACCCAAGTTTCTCATTACGAAAGATTATTAGGGCTGGTGGAACAGAAGAGGTGAAACCGCCAGTGCCTTGCATAACCTCCTTCCAAGTTCCAAATGCTAAGAGGAGTCAAGCAATGCTAGATATTGACTGTTCGTATATCTTAGAGATCTAACCTAACGACATTTTACTTTCCGACATACACGCGAACGAAGTCGCGGGCACCAGCTAGTTAGGAATAGAAGTGAAAAATTTCATCGACCGAATTGCCGCGTTTCGCGCCGATTCTTTTATGTTATTTACTCAAAATTAAAATTCAGAATGCGCTCGTGATTCAAAAATATTATGTTGTATTGAAAATAATGAGAGTTTTGTATTGATATTTTCAGCTTAAATGTTAATCCTGCATTCTATATGAAACCCATACAGAATACCCAGTATACATTAATGTACGTATGTCAACTAAATGTAGGATTTTGACATCAACTAAAAAAAAACTACAGCATGCTACACATCAGGTTATTTTTTTATATATATGAAAACTTAAAAATTGTTTACACGGCGTTCATACGGGAAAATCCCGTGTTCGAGAAATATATTTTAACGTATACCGTGCGAAGTTGTCTCCGGAACGCCGCGTCTCGAAACGATTTTATCGAATACGACACGCAGTGGCGCTTATGTTCATGTTGTCTCGATCACACGACTCGCCCATTCGAGAATCGTACGTATAAGTAGGTACATGAAAAAATCGAATCGAATGGTTGCCGTGTGAACGATTGCATCGTATACGGTAAAACCGTATACGTGAAAAAATCGAATCGAATGGTCGCCGTGTGAACGTGGCCTTACAGGTGAAACTAAACAAAACAAGGAAAATTTTGTCATAGGTATTGTGGAATAATTCTACAGATAAGAACGGGAAACCTGAGAGTCTGGGACGTGCTAATTACTCGTAGATAGATAAGCCTATTTTGAAACACAGTTCATTAGTAAAATGATTACGAATTTAAAATAATGTTTTATGCACCTAAAAACGTTATTTTGTTTACATTAATTAGCGGTTTGCTAGAGCTTATCGCGCATACTGCCTTCCTCATAACGTGAGCATGACAACAGCGAATGACTACCCGATATATTAGGTACTTACCTCCTCTATGGAATGACTAAGTTGTGCACACATTACTTAAGGCCAGCTTGATAGCTTTTCGTAGGTAATACTCACATGTCGGTAGGGTTATTTATTTATCCTATTGGTCACAGAACTATCTAAAACGTTCGAAGCAATATCTGCTGATGCTGACACCTCAGTATATATATATATATTAGTCTATGGTATATATATAGAAGTCTATGGCTGACACGCGCTGCGTTCGTTTTCATCGTCGCGTTGCGTTGCTCGAAATAGGCAAAAGAATCGTCATTCAGCCTTAGAATGGAACAATTAATAAGCAATTTTCTATAATTATAAAATTTGTCCATAGTATTACACTATTCCTTAAAATACTTAAAGATAGACATTTTTTAAGTCTAAACTCCTAAAATTCTCAGTCGAGATTGCTCGATTATGAAAGAATTTGATTCAAGGCCATAATTCGTCTACGAAACAGCGACGAGAGGCTACAGCCGGTCGAATCTGTCGACGTCTCACTATGATCACTGAGGTGGAGTGAATGACAAGTGAGCTGTCATGCCATCTTGTTTGTATGGTTTGACAGCTCACTTCTCGTTCACTTCGCCTAAGTGTTCACTTCGACATACTTACAGAATCTCACTGCGGCTTTAAGTTCGTCGACGACCACAGCCACGCTAGATATAATATTTTTTCGGATACAAAAGAGTGACAGCCCTGAAGAAAATTTTGAATTTGCAATAACTTTTGGATAACACAGAATAATGTTTTGGTTTAGTACTACCCATAATAGAAAGTATAAGTAATCACGAACTAATACGGTGCTATACACCTATAGCACCGTATTAGTTCGTGATTACTTATACTAATAAACAGATAAAAACGATAAATTCGAAAAAAACATACTTAAATCTCGCGTCCCATTCATAATTAAGCAACAAAAATTACTGAAACGGTAGGTTACATACATACAGACCATTTATAGTTAATGGAATAAACAGAAGTTGGAATTCGTAGTTTTTTAAATATTCTTTTTTCATTTTTCATGAAGCAGATACAGATTTTAGATTGCAGCCACCTTTGGGATGGCTCAGCTAAGTACCAGCTTGCCGCGCTTGACTCGGTGGAACGCAGAGCTAAGATGCTCATCGGCGACAAAAAACTGGTGGATGCCAAGCTTCACAGCTTTTCTCATCGCCGCAAAGTTGCCTGCTTGTCGGTCTTCTACAGATTGTACTTCTGTGAGTGTGCCCAACAACTCCACGACCTCATTCCACCGGCCCCCTTCTACCATCGGACATCCAGACGCACTTACCATCCCTACCTTGTTGCTAAGTATTCCACGAATTCTTACTAAGCTATTCCAAACGTCTTTTAAAATGCGGACAGCAAAGGAGTGGAACTCTCTGCCTGTGTCTGTGTTTCCGAACGCTTACAACCCTTATCTCTTCAAAGTTAGAGTAAACCTAAACAGGCTCCTTCTGGGTAAGCTCGCTCCATCGTAGACTTTGTCTCTGTCATTTCTGACCAAGATGGTGAAGAGCAAACCCATCTCAAATAATAAAATAAAACTTTGATATATTTTTATTAAAAAGTTCTACAAGTCGTAGCGAAGCCGGCACTACACAAGAGATAAGGCCAAGGCCGGCCCGCGGGCGGCTTGTCTCCGGCCTTGCGCCGGATTTAAACATAGTGTCGCCCCTGGGCACTCTAGAAAATGCCGCCCCAACACTAAATGTTTCCTATAGTTTTGATATCTTTTTAGCATGCGCAGTTGCAAGTTTATTTGATTAAAAAAATAAGATTTCCTTTTAAAATAAAGTGAATAGATCATCATGATATTAGCCAATGGCCGTCCACTGCTGAACAGAAGCCTCCCCCAACGAGCGCCAACCATCCCGGCCGGTCGCGAGTTTACATATACCAAAAAAGGCTATATATACCACTAGCTATACCCCGCGGCTTCGCTCCCGTCAACTGGCTACCTGTCTACCTACCTACCTACCTACCCCGCTACTCTCTTACTTTTACTCACAGACAATAAACTTGTATTTGAATAATGTCAATATTTATACGATATTAAGAGGAAATGTGGGCTTGTAGACTTCGTATGTAAAAAGTTATATTTCGAGGTTTGGCTCTCGCCTGTTTCCTCCTCCAATATTAAATAGATTCAATAGATATTACACAAGCTGAATAAGAAGGATATAAACTGTGCCCCTATGTTTTTCTCTATTCAATAATAGTTGCCCAACTTGTTCAGTAAGGCTCTTTTGACAGCAGTTTATTGGACAATTTTGAGCATGTTTTGAGGGTCCTAGTGCTTTTACGTTTAATACCTATATCATCAAAAAAGAAAACATAGCGACACAAAATATATTCTTCTTATTCAGTTCATGAAATATCTCTTAAATCTGTCCAATATTGAAGAAGGAAACGACAAAATTATCGATGTCGAATGATGTGAAGAATACTTATATCAATAAATGAGATATACTAATAAATAAATGAGATATATAAATGATAATATACTTAATAAAGCATGCTTACGACGTTTGTGAGCTTAAATGTTCTTTTATACAACTTCCAACATGCTACTACTCTTTAATATGATTTAGCTCAGACAAATTACACTTATAATTTTTTGGTTCTTCAACAGTTGTATATCATGCTTTAGTAAGATCAGTACTATTTTAAAATACTTACCCAAGAAATCTATAAGAACATACGATCTTTTAGGATGCCTAAATAAGTACAAAAAAATATCAAGAGTAATTAGTCTTACACAAGTGCGCTTGTAAACTTTTGTTCTTATAAATATTTTTACAAGGAGTTCTTTTATATATCTATAAGACTTCTTTATAAGTTTATACATTCTTTTAGTTCAAATGCCCATTAGACATGCCTTTATGAGAGGCCCCTTCTTAATCAGGATACTTTTAAATGTTTTATAATGCTATTATTCTTTTAAGTTGTGTCAAAGTGTTATTCATGCGCGGAGTGAAATTATGTAAGTATAGGTACCCTCAACTTAAATTAAGTATTTTACTTTTTTTATTTAAGTAAGTTTACTTTACCGTGTTGGAAACGTTCTTGTTCATGTAATAGGTTATATATGTATAGTGCTTATTTGATATGAATAATCTTATAACACTAATGTTGTAGTAGCGTAGGTATGAATAAGAATAAACAATTTGGCTAGACTAAATTATTTTACAATACATAAGTGTAGGTCAAAGTTGAAATGTCATTTAAATTCAAATTAGGCTCAAACCACCATTTTGTGAACATTAGTTTTTAACTTTTTACACTATTATTATAAAGGAAACATATGTTTGTTTGATATCATGCGAAGGTATTATAATTATAATTATTGGCCAGAAAAAATTACGAAGTACCCCCTTGCCCACAGGTTTGTGATCATGAATTACGCTGCAGATAGACAGATTGAAAAAGAATACAACATCCAGTCATATAATGGACGTGTTCGAAACAGCGATACCCAGTTTTTTCTGCGATTCGATAAGAAACTGCCGCAGGTGAACTCTGAAGGTACCAAGACATTTAAGATTCCTTATCGGCGGGGGAATATTATTCCAGCATTTGGATGCGGTATACCTAAAACTTCCCCTGAAAGCAGCTGTCTTGTGCGATTGAGTGGAAAGTTGCTGCGAGCACAGCCTACTTGCGCATTCTCTTCTGCTAGCGATCCAGCTCAGTTTATTGTACAGGTTTGACGGCTGCCTATACTTATAACACCAAAAAGTATGCATGCCAAGTGCAACTTACGTCGCGACTTCATCTTGAGGATAGAGAGCTTATTTAAGAATGGCGTCACGTGACTTCTTGGTGGAATTGAGAAGCCGAATCGAGCGCAGGCATTTTGCACCCTCTGGATCAGTCGCTCAGTTCTTGCCAGTATCCGAGGGCCAATAACTGTATCTGCGTGGTTTAGGTTAGATAGCACGAGTGACTCAACCAGCTGGATACGCAGCTCTTCTGATAGATAAGGCCTTATTTTATAAAGGACTTTGAGCCGATAGAAACAAGTACGCACTGACTCTGCCACGTGCGCTTCGTATCTCCACCCGACGTCCATGTTCAGACCCAGATTACGTGCCTCACTGAGTCGACTGACCGACTCACCCAGCAGAGTGACATTGAGTGAGCCGGCACAGCGCTGATTTGGTTCTTGGTTCCAAACAGCATGTATTTGGTTTTAGTAGGGTTAAGCACTAAACCGTTATTTTCAGCCCAGCATGCTATTCTGTCAAGATCTTCGTTAAGATCCTTTATAGCGATATCATAGTCACTTGGTTTAAAGGAGATATAGGCTTGTACGTCATCAGCATAAATATGGTACCTACATTTACTCAGGGAATTTATGATATCCGCACAATACAAAATAAAGATAATGCAATGGGGCCCAGTATTGTGCCTTGTGGGACTCCCTGTTAACAGAAGTGAGCGATGAAATCGGGTTTCCTTCCATTTTTATGGGATTTCATCATCAGATTATGACTTGGTGACAATGGTACTATCTCAGGAGTACAGGCTTTTGAAAACAAAAATAATTTTTAAAATCGGTACACAATTGACGGAGATATCGGTGAACGTAGGTACAAAAAAAATACAAAAACCTTAACATAGAGCCTCCTCTTTTTTGAAGAAGTCGGTTAAAAACTCAGTTACCGAGCTAATTCAACTGTTTTTGCGTCTCTACGATGGAACATTGAAACTTGCTCGCGCGCACCGTATGACATGATCCCTGGCTTCAGGCCTGTTAAAGTTAATTCTTCGTCTTTTCGTGTAGATGATTGACTCTGAATATTGTTTTGGCCCAGTAGGTTTTACGTTTATCGTAGCTTAAGTGGCAATCATTTAATTCTCCAAAGTAGAGATGGCCTTAGAAGGCCACTTTAGCAGAATCAGAAAGCACATCACGCTAAAGAAATTTGACAGGTTGTTGCGTGGTTAATGCTATGATTCTAATATGATTCTGCTAAAGTCGCCTCTTTAGACCCGTAGGTGTTATTGAGCAGCTTTATCATAATGAGCTTCGCAAATCTAAGCGCGCGCCTGTTGACGAATATTGTAATCTTAACACCGCGAAAATGAGATCGAATGCATAACGTCATCTATGGAACATAAATTAGGAATAATCGTAAATAGGAATAATATTACGTTCATTTGGAACGATATGTTTTAAAGTATTAAAATATTTACAATAATTTTAAGACGTTAAGTTGATTACCTACTTTGGTTTCGTACTTTTTATCAAACAAAAAATAATACAGAAAATAGGTTTTGTTAATTTATTCTACTAATCCGAAATTTCAGTGCTTCTGCACATCCAGTTCCACACATTTTTAAACATACAGGCAAATGAAGTCGCGGCCAACGAAAGTATTAGAGCAGGAAATAAAAAAAGTAAGAAATTATTCAGCAATAATAAAAAAAAATTGTTTCGATTACCGGGGTTCGAACTAAGACCTATTCACATGGAAGGCAGCCATTTTACCGCCGAGTCTAAGAATTCAGTTGTCAGATTTTTAAAATAGCCGATCTATAATATGTTATGGTAATTGACTGCTTAGCTCCTTGAAGATATAGCGTGATGATAACAATTTCTAAGAATATTTAAAAAAGGCTAGTTTTATGCTAAACTGAACGAATAATTGAAAATTATACAAAACTTATTGAAAAACGTTGATCCGGAAATTTAAAATCTTTAAATGTTCATAACTTTTTTTCCGGCCACCGATTGTAATGAAACAAAGCTTATATGTTGCTCAGAAATAAGTGGAATCTAATTTTGAAAACCCCAACTAAATCCGTTCAGTATTTTCGGAGACCATCGCGTACAGACAGACAGACAGACAGACAGACAGACAAAAAACGTAAAAATGCTCTTTTTGTGTTGTATAGCTTTTTTTTAAAACCCCTACTCGATTTTTGGTATTTTTCTCTAATGTACAGAATTCATGGCTTCTACTGTTTTATTATAATGTACTACTGTTTTATTATAATGTATAGAAGATGTTTAGATATATAGATTTTTCTTTAATGTACAGAATTCATGGTTTCTACTGTTGTATACATAATAAATAGATGTATAGTTATTAGGGACACAAAAACAGTAACATGATAAGGCGATACAATAAAAATCTTAAGATAAGTAGTTAAACATATAACCCACACTATTGCCCACAGATTAAACAAATATGTGATGGAAAACGGAAGCTGATTTTAAATATATTTTTTGTTATTAATTACACTTTTTTGATGAATAATTGTGATCATCCAACTTCGATCATTAATACCACTGGTATTATTGATCGAAGCCATCCAACAACCAAAGCATTATTAAAAGTCAAGTCGCATCTTCACGCCAACTGGCTTCCTAACTCAACTTTATGTAAGTGGGATTACGATCAATGAAAGAGCTCGTTCTAAATGAAGGAATTCTATTCTATCCCAGCGAGTACTCTAACAACAAACTTTTTTTTAACTATAGATAGGCATACGTTTGACCACTTTCTCACCTGAAGTTAAGCAATGATGCAGTCTAAGGTGGATCACGCTTGCCTGGAAGAAACCTATTCACTCTTAACTTAAAGACTCCCAGGTTATAGCTATCAGGAAACACTGACTCGGGCAGGGAATTCCACGCCTTAGCACAAATGAATGTATTCCCAAAACATTTTGGGCGTATAGGCGGGATGCTATGGACCCGTACCACGTACGTCTTGTGGTCCGATGATGGAACGGGCTTGGCGGAATTAAATTATGCAATTCCATCGCACTCCCCAAAATGCAACCAATAGAAAACCGACAGGCTAGCAACTCGGCGTCGATGCTCAAGACTTTGGAGCTTCAATTCGACGAGCCTATCATTGCCGATAATTCTCTTGGGTCGTTTTTCAATTGATTCAAGGGCATCAAGCTGGTATCTGGCAGATCCGTCCCAAAGATGAGAGCAGCAGTGCGATTCTGTAAACATGTCGAAGTGAACACTTAGGCGAAGTGAACGACAAGTGAGCTGTCAAACCATACAAACAAGATGATATGACAGCTCAATTGTCGTTCACTCCACCTAAGTGAACACGGTGAAATGTCAACAGAATAGACAGGCAGTACTCCATACACGATCGCACTTGCGCTTGATACAGTTTAAGAAACTGAACGCGTACCCAGTTACGTGGGAATGGAGAAAGAAAGCAATGTTAACCAGAAATGCGTAGGAGGAAATCAACTTCTAGTTAAAGAAAAGGGTAAAATGAGGCGATTTCCAGCAATTGATGACGACATATTTATACCTATACCAACGCGTTTCTTAAAAAAAATATAAGTTAGTTCGGTCGGACTAATTTATATTTTTATGTAGAAGTGTAACAAAGTTTCCCAGGAGTGTGTTCATGGGCTATTGAATGAGTTCAGCACATTATCAGGAGGTTCAAATATGTAATGTAAAATAGAAAAACAGTCAATGGCACGATGGTAAAACAGTAAAACAATACAAAATTATAAAAGTGTCTCTGTTTTATCAGAGTGACTCGAGTCCATTAGAGGTGGGAGTCCATGAGAGTCTGGTGGAAGCCCATTCTCACCATCGTCGCGCTTAAGGCACAGAGTTCATGAAGATGGCTGTTCGTTTAGAAAAACAAATCAAGTAATATTATAGGGCTATAGATAGTACATACCCCAGGAGAAAGAATGCGCCAACACTACGAACAGCGGTAACAACGCCAGCACACAAGTTGTCTTCATCTTGTTCACCTGACTTTGCTCTTCCAGCAGAAATGGGGCGACGACTTCTTGTGAAATGCAAAATTTTTACGTGAACGCGTTTTTATAAACAGCATATTATCAAGGATGTTGATAAGCTTGGTCTGCAATCTTGTTGCTTTAATTAAAAAGTAAATTTGAAATGACATCATTTTAGAGTTGAAAGGTTACAATAATAAAATATCGTTATAATTAAGTCGTACTAGCTTTTGCTCACGGCTTTGTTCGCTTTATTCAACTACACCTACATTTTTACGAATGGCCAATGCGAATCAAATAAACCCGGAACACACATGAGCATCACAAAACCAAGGACACACATGAGCGTCACATGAGCTACGCCCCTACGAATAGAGGAGACAAGAAAATCGTCTTGTAATCATCTATTCAATGCTTTGGAAGAGTCAACCACCTACCTATTCTTAACCTGATGTCCCTACCTATGTGAGGAAATTTCGCAGACATGGTTGCATTTATATACTTCTCAATACTGAAGCAGCTTCTGTATTGAGAAATCCGCGTCTGCGCATTGGCCATTCGTAAAACTTTGGAACGGTGAATTTATAAGTCTAGCTTAGGTTTGAAAGCTGATGTATAAGAAGATTGTTTTATAGGAGACCATGTAGGTACTGATGTGAATTCGGGCGGAGCTCGCCAATATAATATGTATTTCAATGATAAAATCTCTTTATTTTCTCGTACCATCTGAGTTACCCCACCACAAATGGTGGAGGCTATGCACGGGTATGTAATAATAAAAAGCGTGTACAAAGCATACATTGTACCTGAAAAGAGTTATCGCGTGTGTGCAAAGCGCGAGTGATATTCACGAAGAAACCCCTATTTTTAGAGGGATGAAGAGATGCTAATGATGCATGATGGTCAGGCGCTAGTTATGTCGACGCCTGGATTAAATGCTAAGTGGTTTTATATAAATAAGTAAAGTGAAAATGTTGTATTGGGAAAAATGTTGACGTAAGACCGGCTAGACAGAGTATGCTTCGAGAAATTCCTGGAGGAATTCCGGCTCGTCGCTATCAGCAGCGAATGGCTCGAGAGCGATTACCCGCTAATTTTGGGCGCTTTTCTACAAAACGCAGCTAAGTATTTTTATAATTATAAATACCAAGACGGTGTTGACTTTGCGTTGCTATGCAACAAGATTAGAAGCGAATTCCCGTGCAAATGCATTTCTTGTAAACAACGAGCAGTAGAATCCAAATATGTTGAGGAAACGACCGCCGACACACCAGTCGAGGATGGACGGCAAGAGTTTATAAATATAGATAATGATAAACCTTTGAATTTTAGCACGATGACAGAAGACTCAAACATTCAAAATGATGATCAAGTTTCTCAGAATAAGGATGAATTTGAAGTCCATGATGACTACGATGTCGAGCAGAGCTGCGCAGAGACCGGCCTGGTCGAGGACGAGACGAAACGGGTGAAGATAAGTGAACAAGTTGCTGTGTCCGTTCCAATATTTATACCTGGTCTAATTAAAGAGAGCCAAATGATTTTGAAGAAGGAACCAACACATGCTCCCGCCGACGACCCATAGGAGAATGGTGTCGGAGAGGATCGCAAGTTTGTAGACAACCAGACTACACAAGCCGCCACGGTAGAAGACGAAGAAGCTGCCGCGATGGAAGACGAAGCTGCCACGGTGGAAGCTGAACGGAAGCAGATGACCCCATCTGAAACTCAACTTTTATCGGCCAATGTTGCTTATTTATTGTTTGTTTCAGCCAGAAAGGCAAAGGGTAGTGTAGAAAATAAAACCGTTAGGGCCTTGATTTAATTTGGTAGGAAAACATTACACACAAAACATACACAACAGACACATAGTAGATATTATTAATTATGAGTACAAGGTTCCCCTTCGTGCCCGAACCATAAAGAAAATAAGGGTTGGAAGGAAACGGCAGACATTGCCAAATACATATCGATGCTTTACGGCCAAAAAGGGATAAGCGACATTTTTTGCGAAATCGACTTATATATATGGTTAAAATCAGCTTTTTTTTCTGCGTCTATTGGTCTAAGTTTCGTAACTCTAGGTCGAACTTTTTGTCGCTTAGGCGGTAAAGGAATTAGGGTCCTAACACTAAGTTTTTCGTCGTAAACGACAGTTATTTTAGTGTATTTTTTATTATGGTGGTTGGATGAAAATAATATTTTAAAACAGTCAGTTATGCAATTTTGGCTTTGTATATTTTTTTTTTTCTTGAGTGTTAACTGGTTTTGGCTATAAATATGTTTTGCAAATAAATACATTAATCAAATTTTGCTTGAATCTTTGTTTATTAAACTTCCGGTTACCATATTATGGCAGTTTCTTTGTCAAAAATAATTGTCATTTATTACATTTTGGCCGCATTTAGTTATTTTTTTCATTTCAATTGAATTCCCTTAATTCGATAATGTGCAATATATTGAACATCAACTTAAAAAAAATATACAATCATTTTTTAAAACTATATTTTATTAATTTCAATTCCATTAGTTTATTTGCAAAGTAATATAATGTATGTAAAATTACGCGTAAGGTGCTCGTGCGCATTGCTGGTTAGTCTCCGCCGAAATGTCTGGAAGGTAGCACGTGCCGCGACCGCTCTCGGTAAGTCCCGATTTATTTGTTATTTTACTTTGCAATGATTACTCATCTTTTCTCAATCTATACTAATATTATAAAGCAGAAGAGTTTGTTTGTTTATTTGTTTGTTTGTTTGTTTGTTTGGTTGAACGCGCTAATCTCAGGAAGTACTGGTCCGATTTGAAAAATTCTTTCAGTGTTAGATAGCCCATTTATCGAGGAAGGCTATAGGCTATATATCATCACGCTTAGACAAATAGGAGCAGAGCAGTAATGGAAAATGTGACGCAGACGAAGTTGCGCGGGTCAGCTAGTATATTTATAAAACCTATGTATATGTGTACACAAACTGAAATTATAATAGCTGTTATGGATTTATCGTAATTTTCTATGAAATTAGCATGTCCAGTATATTTCCCATTGCCAAGTAAGTGCTGTTTTAGTGCGATTTTGGGATGTGTAGTATATTGGACACTGCCAGTTAGTTAGAAAAGTAACTTATTTGCAGGTCTTCAAACAAACATCACGTGCATCAAAGTTATTTGCTCTAGTAACGCCAATTAACGCTTCATCAGACGTAGAAAATCAAACAAGTTCGGATAAAGAGGTTGTTATAAACACAATATGTCGCCAAGACAGTGACGAGTTGTCCTCTGAAGCACCATCTATACCGTCGTCATTAGAAAACCTGAATATTTCCGAAGACGATGAAGATAGGAATAATAGTTCTGGTGATGAGATACCCAATAGTGAGCCAGAAGATCAAGAACTAGCAGTGCCTCTTACACCAATTATCAACCAAGTGTTGCCGTAAATTTTGATAATATTCCAACTTTGTCGTCCATTCAGTCTATACCGTCTGTTCAAGATATATCACCGATACCCAATGCCGTGAATACCAGGTCTAAGAGAAGGCGCTATGTCAACACCCACTCTCGTGTTCATAATATCAGGCTCAAGAAACGTAAACACACAAACTACAAATGGAAAAAAGACAAATTCCTGCACAAAGCCGAAATAACTAATTGTGAATTTAAGAATAACTTACATGCCGGTTTCACGCCTATAGATTATTTTTGGAAATACTTTTCTTTGGATATTTTACAAGATATAGTACATAATACCAACCTTTATGCAGTTCAAGTTACCGGCCGATCCATCAATATCTCTGAGGACGAAATGAAAGATTTTATTGCCATTTTGTAACTAATGGGTGTTGTAAATTTGCCATCATGTAGATTATTGGTCAAAAGAATTGCGCAACCCAGCTATTGCTGAAATCATGTCACTGAAAAAATTTGAAACCATACGCAGGTACATCCATTTTGCTGATAACTCTTGTCCAGATTCAGATCGCTACTTCAAAGTAAGACCTTTTGTAGAGAAGGTGAGGAAAAACTGCTTGGCCACCGAAGAGGAAATGAGATATAGTATTGACGAGATGACAATACCGTATAAAGGCAAAAAGGCGGGTAATAGGAGACAGTACGATCACATGAAACCCAATAAATGGGGTTTCAAAAACTTTGTCCGAGCAGGCATGTCGGGAATTGTATGACTTCCTGCTTTCGCTGCAAATTATGTATCAAAAATAAGACTGATGTTTATTGTGTAAAGTGCAACCAAAGGCTGTGTATAGTACGTAAAAGAAATTGTTTTTATGATTATCATAGTAAGTGAAAGTTTCTAAGTATGTTAACTGATTATATTACAGTTGTTTAATTTTATCTGAAATTCAGGACAATAATTGTTACCTACGTATCTTTTCATTCAGACTGATTATATTGTTGATCTCACTTAGAATAAGTAAAATGTTCCTCATTATATTCATAAAAAATAAAGATTTTGTAATACAATACAAAACATGTCAATGTTTTTGCGTTTTATTATATTTATTTTATCACTTGCACAAAATAGAAATAAGTCCTAGAAAGTAATAATTCGGCAATGTGTATTATACAGTACATCAAAATTATCGACAACTTTATGGCAAACCTGGCAAGGTCCAGTATACTGGACATGCATTTTCAGGAAATGAGGTAATACCAGAATTTTTAAATTATTTTTTCATGTCCTAACAACTCTTAGTGAAGCCGAAAATGTGAAAAGAAACAAAAGTTTTTAAAATTTTTCCTCTTGCCAAATTAAGGGTTAAACGAATGGTGCAGTTAAATCATTTCGGTTGGAAGTGAATTAGTGAGTAGTTTTCATTTACGACATATCTTCCTGTTAGCAAAACAAAGACCATTTAGGGGTAAACGACAGAAAATGGTGTTAGGAGTGTGATTTATTTTAACTAACAATGACATTTTGTACAGAGATACTTAAAAGCTACACGGGTAAATTTTGAAACTTTTGGGACCTACAGAAAAATTTATATATTTTTTTTTTCTTTTATTTTGAACTTTAAACTATTCTCCTGTAAAGTTTGTAAAGTGTCGGTTATCCCTTTTTGGCCGTAAAGCATCGATATAATCCGCGCGCGATCAAAAAGGGATGGAACCTTGTCAAAGTAAATAGAAAATGACAGTTCTCAAGACAAGTAGCGTTAGCGAAAAAACTCTGAATTAATTATAAATTAGTTATTTCTACGATCTATCATAGGGTTGTGTTAATATACAGAAAAGTTTCATGGTTGAAATACGCACGTATTTTTATTATGCGAGAGTACACATTGCAACGGCAGTTGCCACATGAACATTATCCATTATGCCTATCGTGAGGGGAACGGGCGACTGAGCTCCTCGCGAAGTTGCTCGATTGTGTGGACACGTACTTCGGACTTCGGTCAACTTCGGAGAGCACTTCGCCTGGTGCAACTTCGCTAGTAGTCTGGAGGACGCTTAATGATTTGATAATTCAATCACATTCATTTTATACACGGATTTTTTTTTTAAAGAAATATGAAACTATCTTTCACAATTATAAAGTCAGGAAACGATAAATATTGAAGATTTTATAGTCAATTGAATTTCTTTTTACACTTCCTAGTTGTTATAAAGTTAGTTATTTTTTCAAGTTCTCTGCTGATCTCACAGCAAATAGTTTTATTTTATTCGAAGGAAAACCTGAAGGATTTTTTTGTATAGTTTTAGTCATAAGTTGTCATAATAACATATAACAATTTGTCATAATGTGTCAAACTAATTTAATAAGACCCAGGATAGACAACATTTCGTGTATGGAAATGAGACTTCATAATTCCATGCAACAGAATGTCACATATAAAGTAGTAGGTAGCTTAATATTTTGTAATTGTACTCACGACGGGTGACAAGACAATGATAGGTGTAGGCCACAGACATATAATTTATATGTCTGTGGTGTAGGCCACAGACATATAAATAGTAGGTAGGCTAGATTGTTCATTAAAATAGGTTGAACCCATTTGATATTAGAATATATGGTAAAGAAAAAGTATGTTGTTTGGACAGTTGTCAATTCAATCATCGTAAACAAACATTATTTTAGTGTGATATTTTGAATAGTTTATTATAACCAGGCTTTCTTTTCATGTGGTGTTTGAAAACGGACTTGTACGGTGATCGACGGCTCCATGACGCAGCTGGGCGATGAAGAGAAGGTCGCGAAATATCGTTATAGTTACATAGGCTGAAGTTACTCCAGTCTAAATTGTAAGTTAGAGACAGCGTTCACCCAAACGCAATTAAGGGACTTTTGGAGCTGTGATGCCAACTTTGCTTTTCTTAGTTTTCAGTATATTCAGTTTCCTTTGTTGAATAGATTGTAAGCTGGAGTAAATTCAAAATTTAGGATTCAATTTTTTGTGCTGATCTTTACTTCTCACTGGACCCAGTAGCGTCAGTCGAGCAGGTTAGAGTAGGCTATTACATTTCAATCCCTTATGGATAAATGGGAACTCTTACATCAGCCACACAGCACACCAGCACCAGTACCAACAGCACCAGTACCTACATGACAGGATAGCCGAGCGAGGCAAAACTTGACAGATGCGCCCATTCGGGGCTTGTCGTCGTCCGAATGTCCGAATGTTCCCCACGCTCCACCCGCCGCATAGTTGTCTTATTTTCTTTCTAAAGATTATTAATAAAACACAGATTCAAAAAAATACTTGCTCACTAACAACTGACTAAGATCTGAGATTAATGTTGCTCTCGACAAAACAAAGCCTCACATATCTGGCAGGACAGGTGCTAAATTGCAACTAGGAATTAACCCCAACATCTTGGAAGTTCCAGCCATTATTCGTCAGGTTTCATCATACACTCCGTTAACACCTCACTTTGAATATTTAGCTGCAGTAAGCTCGAAGTGAACTGTCATTCAATCTTGATTGGAGTCATTGACAGCTCACTTCTCGTAGGTGTTCTAGTTGAGAAGTTTACAGGATCGCACTGCTGATCACACGTTTTCTTCGTCCATTCCTTCTTATCAAACGTGACATTATCACTGACTCCCTAATCTTCCACATTATTCCGCACACATTCTATCCGTCCGTCTCAGTGATGTTCATAGCACATTAAGTCACATCTGTTTCATATATCCTCAACATAAATTTGCATGCACAAACCAACATTATCGATTAATTTTGATATTATAAAACATTATAAAATATAACTAAATAGGTAGGTAAACGATTTTGATAGCACATGTTTTACGAACATTATGTAAACGGTTATCAAAAGTCACTGAACATTCATAACAATTGCAGATAATAAGAAAATAGATAGCTTTAATAGTCACATGCATAAATACGTGACAACGAGGGGGAACTTAAAATACATAGTCCATTATGAATACCAAAATTCAACAGTATTGGTCTAGCAGATCCGGAGAAAACTGACTGTGACAGACGGGCATACAGACAGACATCCGAGTGATCTTTTTTTTAATTCTTAATTTATAAGGGTTTTCATCCACATGGATACGTCAACCCCTTATATAATAATAATATCCTTGGACATTTTACACAACGCCATAATTATAGCCCCAAGCTAAGCAACCTAATGCTTGTGTTATGGTAACGAGATGGCTGATAAACTACTTATATACATTTTTTTTGTAAATACATGCATATTATAGATAGAAAACCACCCAGACTCGGAACAAATACACGTAGGTCGTACAAATATTTGTTTCGTGCGGGAATCGAACCCGCGACATGCTGCGCAGCAGTCAATCGCTCAACCACTGCGCCAACCGTGTCGTCTTTGTACCTTATACTTTATTTACACACAACTATTTATAAACTATGCTACTAAAATTATATAGGAACCTATATTTATATTATACACCACTATATCCTTTGATCCATGAAAGGGAATTATTGCCTAGACTTCTGAATTAAGCCACAAATTATCCGTTTAGTCCTTTCTGATATAGGATATGCCAAAATGTTTTGAATACGTCCAACATCCCACATGTTTAGTTTAAACTTCCTAGCAATGATTCCCTTTCATCTCTGTTCTTGACACATTCCATCAGCAAATGTTGCACATTATCAATTGCATTACATATCTCACAGTTAGGCGATGCAGCCTTTCGCATTAAGAAAGCAAACTTTGCCGATGGATAGTGGCCAGAACGAAGCCTTAGCGCTAACTTAACATAACTCCTAGTTAAACCTTTATCATCAAACCGGAGTTCGCGAGGAGGTTCGTTTTGAATAACTTTGTACCAAATGCCTTTTTTTATATTTCATTGAAGTACTTTGTCCAATTGTCGATGCAAACACTCTTGAATTTGTAGAAATATTCCCAGTAATCGGAGATAAAATAATTATATGAGGTAACGTCATCACAACTGCCTGCTTCGACAGACGGTCAGCCTCCTCGTTGCCCCGTAACCCTATGTAAGCTGGAACCCATTGCAAGATAATCCTGAAGCCGTCTTTGTTGTAACATTTTTTTGTTATGGCGTTGCCCCAGCCTTGGAATTTCTCCTGTATCGTGGGTGTGTTTACAAACATACAAAGTAACAAACACAAACAGCCAGACCCGGAACAACTATCTGTAAGCCACACAAATATTTGTTCCGTGCGGGAATCGAACCCACGACACGCGACGCAGCAGTCGATCACTCAACCACTGCGCCAAACGTGCCGTCAATTAGTTTAAAAAAAATGTCTTAGGCTATCGATGCACCTCTGCAACCAGATGCGCATCGATCCAAATGTTGTAAGGCGGCCTTACTATCTGTAAATATAACTACTGTACCTATTTAGATTTTGACTAAATGAATAAGATACCGCTTGGTATATTGCAATGAGTTCCAGAGACATTATACATATATTTTATACATAGCTTTATAATCAGTACTTTGGAAGAAAAAAGTAGCTTCACACCCATCTTTACTTTTTGATCCATCTGTGAAGATTTTACACCTAGGTATCACTATATTTGGAAACTTACTCTGATACCACTTCGTGTACCAATGCATTGTGATTATAACATATTTTTGGGTGCGTTACACATTTTAAATCACTTTTAATTTAGAGTTAGAGACTCGCTAGAGGGCGCTTATACAGTAAACATTGGCTCCTATCAAAGATTTTCCGAAATATGATAAAAATGAAATCTGTACAGTGAAAGTGTTTGGTGAACAATTAAGTCAATTATAGTGAAGGACAGTGTATGGAGAAACATTATCTAAAGTGAAATCACCCTGTGACAAAAGTTATTTGTGATGTGATCATTCTGACTCATACTACTTTTAAACACCAAACTGTTGTTATATGCATGCTTCAAATTAACAAGATCAACAAGCGCGAACATTTACCGTGAGTAACTACTTAAATCTCTAATTAAGTACTAATAACATGAAAGTCATTTATTAAAAAAAACTTTTTACAAAAAAAATACAACCGACTTCCAAAAAAAAAAACACTACAAAGTAAAAAATAACTTTAATTTCGGGAGTCGGTGTTTTTGTTACTTTCTTCGTATTTTGACACCGACTTCCGATATTAAAGTTATTTTTTACTTTGTAGTGTTTTTTTTGGAAGTCGGTTGTATTTTTTTGTAAAAAGTTTTTTATTTTTCACTTTTTAGTGGTGCCCCACACCTAACAACACCACTGCAAAATCGCAGAAAAGCTAAATACGCAATTTCGATTATCAAAGAATCATCTAAATAGTCAAATTCCATGTATTTCGATTTAAAATCCAAAGTTCGTAACCGATTTTGATATGATTTAAATGGGACCAATCTGCAAGTATATCCTTTCAGATAAAACAAGAATTTTTCAAATCGGTTCATAATAGGGAATATGCATGAAAAAAATATTTATGATCTGAACAGTTTATCTAAAAGTATTCGAAAATATAATACTAACTGTGAAATTAGAATCTAAATTGCTCGAAAAACGAACGAGATACAATTATTTTAAACAAATATATCTGTCCCTCTCGCGAAAACGCTGTTTTCTATGGCAGCAGTATAGTCATCGTGTTATTTGACGTCACATTACGTATCGGACTTCTCTTTCTAACTGTAGTCTTTGAAGCTTTATAACTTAATAAATGATGAAGGTATTTAAAAAATAATTTCATGATTGTTTACTAGAGCTAGGAAGTATTTTATTTTGCAAATAAAAAAATTGTATGCATATTCCCTATTGTCGGAGTTATGAGGTAACAAACATAAAAAAAAAAAAAAACATACAACCGAATTGATAACCTCCTCCTTTTTGGGAAGTCGGTTAAAAACTAGCTGTTGCCCGCGACTTCGCCCGCGTGTATGTCTAATATGTAAACACACGTAGCGATGTAAGATTGATACGATAGGATATACAAACAGTCACATCTGGCATTGCTTGACCCCTCTTAGAATTAGGAATTTGGAAGACTGTAATGCAAGGAACTGGGCTGTATTATTTCTTCTGTTCCAAATGCCGTCCAGCCCTAGTAGTTTTTCATAATGAGAAACTTCTGTGCACAATGTTGAAGAAAGTTGCTAGGGTTGATAACACGCGATAGAGCTACATAAAGTTGGCCATGGGTATACCAACCCGAATAAAAAGCTAACCCCGCGACGGATAGAGTAGAGTAGATTAGACACTGCGCTATCCGCACTTAGACTCCCATTCGGTCTGTTGACCGTAAGTGTTCTGGCTAAGTTAACCAGCCTAGCTCCGCCCAAATGCACAAATGCCTTTTGGGTGATCCACAAGTTTTGCGCTGCGACCTCACCGTTCCACGATTTGTTCAGGTCGGGAAGCAACGGCCTCATTTCCAGGAACTTGGTAGCTCCTCGGCGTCGAAGCAACCTCTGCAAATTAGGCTGTCTATGGAAGGCAGTGTCTCATGGTACCTATATTATTATTCGAAAGGTATTTCTACTTAGGCGTACTTATACGTCGTTAAGTTGGTCGCATGTATAGGTTTGACATTGGCATTTTAGTTGAAACTGAGAAAAATATCAGGAGGAGTGGGTATGTATGGGTCCAGCACTACTAACTTGGAACCTCTTCGCAAGTTCGTCTGTGGCGTCATGGATAGATACTCGAGGGTGAAACCCACTACGGCTAATTTCTGGCCCTGAGCTGGTCATGACGTATCATAGGCTTACCGAGAATTGAACAGTATTAAAAGTAAATTGAAAATAATTGGGAATAAGGGAGATTCTGGGAATGATTGCAACGGGACTGGAGCATCACGGTAGAGCAATTTAGCCGAAATTGTCTATCAGCTACTTTAACAGTTTGTTGAATATTTGCGACTTTCAGCCGAGTACCTTTGCAAAATTTAATCAAAATTTAATTTTATGATGTGTACCTTTTCTTTCACGGCCATCTTAATGAAAATATTTTCCTTACATATCTTCCCCACAAACATTATGTCAATATAATTGGTATTGATGCTTATGTCGGTGTGTTCCCCGTACACAGACGAAATGAATTAATGCTGAAGCAACGGGAGGCTATCTACACTATCTACACTAATATTATAAAGAGGAAAACTTTGTTTGTTTGTTTTTTTGTTTGTTTGATTGTAATGAATAGGCTCACAAACTACTGGACCGATTTTAAAAATTCTTTCACCATTCGAAAGCTACATGATCCACGAGTAACATAGGCTATATTTTATTTTGGAAAAAATAGGGTTCCGTAAGATATTTGGGTTTTACGGACACAAGGTGTAAAAATCAACCAGAAAAGTTACTTATTTTGCGTACGCTGCCTAAACTATAAAAGATAGAACCATACATTGTTCTAATTAATTGTAGATCTTATAAATATCTACAAAAAAGTCCGCGACACACTATACCTATCTATGTCGAGGGAGGCACAACAACCATTTTTTTATTTAAAAATCTTGATTTTTTTTGGACTACATTTAAACGCGTTTATTTAACTCATGCTATTAATCCTTTTCAAAATAAACTATTTCATCACTAAGTACAGTTTGTTAAGATAATATTTGGTCTTTGAATGATTAAAATCGGACGTTTGGTTTTGAAGTTATGGCGAAATTAAAATATTACGATTTCTGCTGCACGGCCCGTTGCGAAGTGGACGTCACCAAGGCGGGGGTGCGCGTGCGGGAGGGGAGTTTAGATCTATGAGTAAGATGGTAAGTAAGGTAATACGGCTCCCTACGCAGCGGTCACAGTCAGCGGTCGTGCGCGAAGTCTAAATATTCTAAAGAGGAAAACTTTGTTTGTATGTTTGTTTGTTTGATTGTAATGAATAGGCTCAAAAACTACTGGACCGATTTTAAAAATTCTTGAATTAGCTCATATACCAAGAATACCCATGATCCCTACTGATTTGCCTATACCCTTCCAAAAGGCTCCAATTTCCAGTAAAAATTTCTTTCGCACTAACGATAAACAAATTCCAGGGCCAAACATTCAAATTAGTAGGAATTGATTTACGAAAAGAATGTTTTACGCATGGGCAACTTTTATCACGGGTCGGGGCTCCCGACCTTCAGTATATTTTGTTACCTACCTGAAAATAATTTAACGTCAAATGTTGTTTAAAGAGAAGCTCTACAATAATCGCTTTAGTTATCTATCCTAAAACAAAGGGTTGCACTCCTGGACTGCCGGCAGAAGTGAAAACTTAGTATTAATTACATTTAAATATTTTCATCATTAACAACTTTAACATCCACAGAAAGACAATCTGTGCAGCCTGCGGATAATGACTGCGTCGTCAATGTTAGTGTCGGTGTCTGTGAATTGACCTGGGAATCATTTTGCTGACCGTGTCTTTCCTGGGTAGGCTTTTGCAGCGGTAACCGACATCCACGCGGGCGGAGCCGCGGCCGACCGCTATTATTTATATTTCTTTTTTTAAATGTGTGAGAAAGATTAAGAATGACATTCATAATCTCTGATATTATATTCGTACTATTTCATTAAGTAAGTTATCCTACTCTTGCTATATATTATTATTTAAATAATAAATGCGAAAGTTTGTGAGTGACTTTGTGTGTATTTTTGTTACTCAATCACGTCAAAACGGCTGAAGGGATCTGGGTGAAATTTGGAACAGGGATAGATTATGGTCTGAAATACACACATGGGCTATTTTTTATCCCACGGGAACGCGTACGAAGTCGCGGGCAGAAGCTAGTCTTCTATAATAAGCTAACCACCTTCTTGATTGTGGTGTGTGCCGTCAGATATTTTTATCAGTTTTTGTATATTTATGCCCATTTGAGTGGCCTTCATCTTTTTCTTCGTCGTTCCCTCACTGCTGAAGACCGTGACTACATGATACATCGCGTTTCCCAGCCATCCGGTAGTCTGGAGTCTGGAACGCTCTGTAATGCTATCTCCTATAGCCTTCTTTATGGCGTTGGACTATAAAGAAGACCACATGTTTGAATATTTGAACTTTAACGTGTTGATAATAATGTATTGCGCTAAATGAATGGCGCTTTTCTTCAAACTACGAAGTTAAGAAAGTACTTCTATCTAAATATATATAACTCAAAGGTGACTGACTGACTGACATAGTGATCTATCAACGCACAGCCCAAACCACTGGACGGATTCTTCTAAATATATATAACTCAAAGGTGACTGACTGACATAGTGATCTATTAACGCACAGCCCAAACCACTCGACGGATCGGGCTGAAATTTGGCATGCAGGTAGATGTTATGACGTAGGCATCCACTAAGAAAGGATTTTGATCAATTCTACCCCAAAGGGGATAAAATAGGGGATGAAAGTTCGTATGAAACTTTGTAAATTTTAAACCAATCAGGCTGAGACTTTGCATGCAAAAAGCAACTATGACGTAAGCATCCCCCAAGAAAGGATTTTGATAAATTCCACCCCTAAGGGGATAAAATAGGGGATGAAAGTTTGTATAAATCTTTTGATTTTCGACTGATTGAACTGAAATTAAAGATTGGAGCTACTATGATGAAGACGTCCGCTTAAATAGGATTTTGATAAATTCAACCCCCATGGGGATAGAATAAGGGATGATGGAGGATGTAAACGTATTAGTTTGAACCTATCTGTACCTAATGGAACGAATAAATGAAGACGAACAAAATATTTTTTTTAGTTCTAAATGTTGACAATAGATGGCGTTAGTAGTATTTTAAAACGCGCCATCGTTGTGTTTTCACTGAGTTACATAATATCGCCTGTCCCTATTAACAATGTCGGATATGCAATTTTGCCATTTTCTTTTTATTTCACGAATCACTCTTAAAAAGTCCTTTCTTTAGGAAGCTGCAACAAAAAAACAAAAAGAACGTGTAGTGCGCGGGGGGGGGGGGGGAGACAGCGCGTGCGGTTGTGGCAGTACGGACCATGTTACACGGGCGAACGCATGCTGCATTATATTTGGTTACTAACGAAAATTAGTTATCGTTTTTGGTACTTAATATTAAGAATAATGTTAACTAAATAAAATGTAATAGTTCGGTTAAAATACTGGAATGTGACATAATCGACATTTTAAATTGACTTTAATGCACTAAAATATGTCGCTAATACCACAACCGACATTTATAATCGTTATTTGTGAGGTACAGTATGTCGGTAGTACCAGATCCGACTTTGTTGGTCGTTTTATTGTACGTCCAATTTGTCGGATGTGTTTCTTCCAACTTTGTTAACGGTATGTAAGTATTATAAAATATATTGTTGCATGTGTTACATATTGGTTTGTTAACTGTTTAACGATAAATAAATTGTGTTGGTTGTGGTATATTATTTTTGGATTTTTCTATATTGCTGTTATAAAAATGCATTTCATCGCTTTTTTACCTATACTGGTTTGTTCTATTATTATCCTATATAATTTTCACACTGCACAGAAATGTACTTTGCTATTGACTATCGGCACAATGACTGCTGTGTTCACATCCCACATGTCGGCAACCTCGCGAGCCAAGTCAAGATACTTGGTTTGTTTCTCTTTCTCAGACTTCACGAGGCGTCATGAGGGACTGCTATATCAACAATCATTGCGCGAAGCTGTAGTCGGTCTATCACCACTATGTTAGGCTTATTAGCTACAATAGTCCTGTCAGTGATGATAGACCGATCCTAGTACAACGTGTAATTGCCATTTTCGAGAACTGGGTCGGGCACATACCTATAGTACGGTACTTCCAATTCCAAAAGATTGTATTTCAGAGCAAGTTGCTGATGAATAATCCTGGCTACAAGGTTGTGCCTGTGCAAATAGTATCCGTTAGCCAGACTAGAACAACCGATAATAATGTGGCGGATGGATTCCCCGGGTCGGTGACATGCCCGACATATTATGTCAACCGTACCGTCCTTCACAATGTATTTCCGACGCAGCTAGGCTACGGACGCTAAGAAGTCCACATCGGGCCCATGAAGGATCCGATAAAAGCGTCCGTGAAGCTCCTTGCTCTGCCATACCTCCCTGCGGTCGTTAGTATCCAATATCACAGGTTTGCGCCAGTTTTCGTTAGCCAAGGAGAGCGCGGTATGGCCTTTGTCCACCACTACCATATCTCGATGCATACCCACGTCGGCCTCTAGGAAGTATTCCCAAAGGCTGCATACCTCGGGATTGTGCAGGGTCTTAGCATTTATGAAGCCATGACCCCCACACTTCCGCGGGATATACAGCCTCATCACCGATGACCGTGGGTGATGCATCCGATTTGCGGTAAGCAGTGATCGTACCCTCCTATCCAGGGCGTCAAGTTCCATCTGAGTCTGAGTATTTGAGTATGCCGAAAGAGTACATCAAAACCGGCATGACCTAACCATTGAAGGCGCGCACCTTGTTTCCGCCTGATAAAAGACTGTTAAGTACTTTGTTCAGGCGGCCAAAGAAGCGCTCCTTCAGCGATTGTTTGATTGGTTGGTCAACACCCTGGATAGTGAAGGACTGTCTTCCACTGCCCCAGTCCTCGAGATTTCCAGTTAGGCAACGAACGGACTGATCTGATCATCAGCAGTGCTATTCTGTAACAACATTTTCGTATCTCGACAGCGGAATCCGAGGTGAGTTTCAAATTCGTATAAATATAAGACCTTATGATGTGTGAAATAAAGTTCACTTTGTAAGCTTAGTCACTCAGGTGAAGTCGATATCGAAATGGTTATTTACAGAATAGACTAGCAGGACATAAAAAAGTGTGAAACCAACAATAATAAAAAACCTTATCATTTACCGGGGTTCGAACTTACACCCATTCACTCGTTAGGCATCCATTGTACCGCCGGGCTTATAAATATGAATTCAGTAGACATTAGATTAAAATAGCCGATCTTATAATATGTTATGGTTATTGACTGCTTAGCTCCTCCAAGATATAGCGTGATGATAACAATAAATTTCAAAAATGTTAAAAAAGGCTAGTTTTATGCTGAACTGAACGAATAATTGAAAATTATACAAAACTTTTCGAAAAACGTTGATGCGTAAATTTTAAATCTTTAAATGTTCATAACTATTTTTCCCGGCCACCGATTGTAATGAAACAAAGCCTATCTATATGTTGCTCAGAAATAAGTTGAATCTAATTTTGAAAACCCCAACCAAATCCGTTCAGTATTTTCAGACACACAGACAGACAGACAGACAAAAAACGTAAAAATGCTCTTTTTGTGTTCTATAGCTTTTTTTTGAAAACCTCTTCACGATTTTTGGTACTTTTCTTTTGTACAGAATTCACGGTTTCTACTGCTTTTTTATATATGTATAGAATTATATGTATAGATATGTACTTATAAATTTATTACTTACCATTTCTTCCAGTTCATCGTACGACTTTTCTATCTCTTCTACGCCAAAAAAACCGGCCAATTGCAAGTCGGACTCGCGCACCGAGGGTTCCGTACAAACCTGTAGGTATACATATAATATTACTAAGGTTCATTCTTCGTCATTTCGAGTAGATGATTGTCTCTGTATATTGTTCTGGACCAGTAGGTTGCTACAATTATTGTAGCTAGGTGGCAATCATTTAACTGTCCAAAGTAGAGATGGCCTAAGAAGGCCACTTTAGCAGAATCAGAAAGCACATCACGCTACCGGTCACTGTCAAATTTTCCCAATCAACCTTGAACCTAATGCTTTAGCAATAAAGATGGAAAAGAAATTCGACAGTTGTTGCGTGGTTAATGTCATGATTCTACTGTGATTCTGCTAAAGTGGCCTCTTTAGACCCACAGGTGTTATTGAGCAGCTTTATCTCATTGAGCTTCGCAAATCTAAGCGCGCGCCTGTTGACGAATATTGTAATCTTAAAGTAACACCGCGAAAATGAGATCGAATGCATAACGCCATCTAACATGAAGTTGAACTATGAAAAGATTGGTTAGAGTTCGTTTTAATTGAGTTAATAGGAATATTACGTTCATTTGGAACGATATGTTTTTAAGGTATTTAAAATAATTACAATCATTTTAAGACGTTATAAATGTACCACTAAAAATGTTATGGTGTTATGTATAATGTTGTCGAAAGTACTTTTTGAATCAATAGACGGCATTGCAGGTGTTAGGTACGTAGTAAGTTGATTTCATCTACATTTAATTAAGGTGATCAACTTCTTTGTTTTCATACTTTTTATCGAAATCAAACAAAAATAATACAGAAAATAGGTTTTGTTATTATATTCTACTAATCCGAAATTTCAGTGCTTCTGAACATCCAGTTCATCCATACATTTTTAAACATACAGGCAAAAAAAGTCGCGGACAACGAAAATATTAAAACAGGACATAAAAAAGTAAGTATCATTCAACAATAATAAAAAAAGAATAGTTTCAATTACCGGGGTTCGAACTAAGACCTAAACATATGGAAGGCAGCCATCGTTGTACCGCCGGGTCTATGAAATGAGTTGACATTATATTTAAATAGCCGATCTTATAAAATGTTATGGTTATTGACTGCTTAGCTCCTCCAAGATATAGCGTGATGTACCCTTAGAAATTGTTATCATCACGCTAACCCTTGAAATGTTACAGAGTACCTACCTACTTACTGTCCCCCGACTGCAATAAAAAGGTATTCTTCAGTTTTAAATTTTTGGGAAGCTTGTTTATCATTTTTAGTTCATTTTTAGACATGACAGGCGTGTTTTTAATTTTTTTTAATTATTTGTTTTTTATTTCATACCTTTTAGTGACCATACGATATTTTGATTGAATAATAAGTAATTCGTCTTTTGATTGACATGCAGAGACCTGATATAGCCCAGCTCGTAGATAAGCTTACGTGGATCTGAAATACCAATTGATAAACCTACTAGCTATCACACGCGACTAAGTGCGTATAAGCTTAGCCCTTAGAAAACATGGTAGAGCCTAGATCTACGACGACTCTGAAGAAAGCCGTCCCTTACAGCTTGTGCACTGTCATAGTCTGACATAATCTTATTGGTAGCATAGTCGCCGCTCGACTTTACCTTGACCATGTTACATCAGCTTCCATCCAGTTCCTACCTCTCGTCGTACGCATCATCATAGGGTTTCCAGCGATGGTCATCTGAAACTGGGCTTCACTCGAATGATGAATACTACCAATGTGATCTGTAAACGAGTCAAATCGCCACCGCCGTTGTGTTAGCAGATGAGACTGTTTGACTGGTGATGGCATCCAACTGAGGTGACGTGGTGGATTTCACCTAACTGACTGGCTATTTATCCAAAAAAAAAAACCAACGTAGCGAAATCTATCACTACATTATCCCACTAGCAGCTTTCTTCGAGCGATTTGACCATAATATAAAAAAAACCGGCCAAGTGCGAGTCGGACTCGAGCACCGAGGGTTCCGTACAAACCAGTAGGTATTAAATTACAAGCAGAAGTTGCGATTTACGATTTATGACGTATTAAAAAAAAACTACGTACTAGATCTCGTTCAAACCAATTTTCGCTGGAAGTTTACATGGTATATAATGTACATCATATATTTTTTTTTAGATTTATCATTCTCTTATTTTAGAAGTTACGGGGGGACGACACACGTTTTACCACTTTGGTAGTGTCTCTCTCGCAAACTGTTCAGTTTATAAAAAAAAGATACTAGATACCTCAATATCATTTTTGAAGACCTATCCAGAGATACCTACCCCACACGTATAGGTTTGATGAAAAAAATTTTTTAGTGTTTCAGTTCTAAGTATGGGGACCCCCAAAATGTACCTATTGTTTTTTTCTATTTTTGTGTGAAAATCTTGATGCGGTTCACAGAATACATATTCTTACAAGTTTAAACAGCATAGTTCTTATAGTTTCGGAGAAAAGTGGCTGTGACATACGGACGGACAGACGGACAGACAGACAGATATGACGAATCTATAAGGGTTCCGTTTTTGCCATTTGGCTACGGAACCCTAAAAAGATGAGATTTTTGCGTCTACACTGTCTTTCTATAGTTTCTACGTTGTTAATTTTATTTGATTGCTCATCTATTTTTTTCTCCAAAAGCTCATTTTTCAGTTCTAAGTTATGAAACTTCTCGTTGAGGCTGTTGATTATTGTACCATTAATATCTTCTTTCATCTCTAGCATGTCTTGTTTTTCTGATCTTGCTGCATGCTAATTATCATATTTTTTATTTCATCCATATTAAGTTATAGTTCATTTGGCGCCCTCTATGGGAACAGGTTAATACTTCTTGTATCAGTGAAGAGTCCTAAATGTTGCGAAATATCGGAGTGCGCGTCAAACTAGGACATGGCTAAGAAGTTCTAATGGATTATGATAGATGGCGCTGGTAGATACTTTGATCGATGAAAAAAACAAATGGTAAAGTTGTCTACACTAATATTATAAAGAGGAAAACTTTGTTTGTTTGTTTTTTTGTTTGTTTGATTGTAATGAATAGGCTCACAAACTACTGGACCGATTTTAAAAATTCTTTCACCATTCGAAAGCTACATGATCCACGAGTAACATAGGCTATATTTTATTTTGGAAAAAAATAGGGTTCCGTAAGATATTTGGGTTTTACGGACACAAGGTGTAAAAATCAACCAGAAAAGTTACTTATTTTGCGTACGCTGCCTAAACTATAAAAGATAGAACCATACATTGTTCTAATTAATTGTAGATCTTATAAATATCTACAAAAAAGTCCGCGACACACTATACCTATCTATGTCGAGGGAGGCACAACAACCATTTTTTTTTTATTTAAAAATCTTGATTTTTTTTGGACTACATTTAAACGCGATTATTTAACTCATGCTATTAATCCTTTTCAAAATAAACTATTTCATCACTAAGTACAGTTTGTTTAGATAATATTTGGTCTTTGAATGATTAAAATCGGACGTTTGGTTTTGAAGTTATGGCGAAATTAAAATATTACGATTTCTGCTGCACGGCCCGTTGCGAAGTGGACGTCACCAAGGCGGGGGTGCGCGTGCGGGAGGGGAGTTTAGATCTATGAGTAAGATGGTAAGTAAGGTAATACGGCTCCCTACGCAGCGGTATTTATACTGTGCAGCGGTCGTGCGCGAAGTCTAAATATTCTAAAGAGGAAAACTTTGTTTGTATGTTTGTTTGTTTGATTGTAATGAATAGGCTCAAAAACTACTGGACCGATTTTAAAAATTCTTGAATTAGCTCATATACCAAGAATACCCATGATCACTACTGATTTGCCTATACCCTTCCAAAAGGCTCCAATTTCCAGTAAAAATTTCTTTCGCACTAACGATAAAAATTAAAAAATGAGAAAAAGTCAAGAAAAAGTAGCACTGATTCAACTTTTTGTTTGACAGCGGTAACGTTACAGTTGTGATGCAGTTGCGTTCCAAGTTTCTGTCAAACGTTTAGCGCGTTACGGAATGTTTAAAAATGTTGTGTAATGGCTACAGTTCAGTTGCGTTCCAGCCGAATTTTATTAGTGCGATTGCCCTCCTGGGAATCATTTTGCTGACCGTGTCTTTCCTGGGTAGGCTTTTGCAGCGGTAACCGACATCCACGCGGGCGGAGCCGCGGCCGACCGCTATTATTTATATTTCTTTTTTTAAATGTGTGAGAAAGATTAAGAATGACATTCATAATCTCTGATATTATATCCGTACTATTTCATTAAGTAAGTTATCCTACTCTTGCTATATATTATTTAATACTAGCTTCTGCCCGCGACTTCGTACGCGTTCCCGTAGGATAAAAAATAGCCTATGTGTTATTTCAGACCATAATCTATCCCTGTTCCAAATTTCACCCCGATCCCTTCAGCCGTTTTGACGTGATTGAGTAACAAACCTACACACAAACTCATAAACTTTCGCATTTATTATACCGCGTGTATCTGACATCGACGCACAAACTATTTCCATGGGTCCAGGGCATGATTCTGGACACCCCAGTGTTGGAATTTTTCGTCGGTTCTTTTCTCATTTTTTCATTTTTTTTCAAGAGTACCACAAATTGAGCTGATATCTATTTGTGGTTTTATTCAGATTGCTCTTTTTAGTGAAAGTAGTTAATTAATTATTTTTTTATTAAAAATCTCATTGGGTTAGGTCAGAATAACGATTATGAGCAGTATAAAGTAAAAAACCCTTGAAAAAAAAATGAAAAAATGTGAAAAAAGCCGACGATAAATTCTAAGTCTAGGGTGTCCAGAATCATGCACTGGACCCATGGAAATCGTTTGTGCGTCGAATCGTCGATGTCAGATACACGCGGTATTAAATAACAGCAGAAATCGTAATATTTTAATTTCGCCATAACTTCAAAACCAAACGTCCGATTCTAATCATTCAAAAACCAAATATTATCTACATAAAGTGTACTTAGTGATGAAATACTTTATTTTGATTAGGATTTATAGCATGAGTAAAATAAACGCGTTCAAAAGTAGTCCAAAAAAAATCAAAATTTTTAAATAAAAAAATGGTTGTTGTGCCTCACTCGACATAGATAGGTATAGTGTGTCGCGGACTTTTTTGTAGATATTTATAAGATCTACAATTAATTAGAACAATTCATGGTTCTATCTTTCATAGTTTAGGCAGCGTACGCAAAATAAGTAACTTTTCTGGTTGATTTTTACACCTTGTGTCCGAAAAACCCAAATATCTTACGGAACCCTATTTTTTTCCAAAATAAAATATAGCCTATGTTACTCGTGGATAATGTAGCTTTCGAATGGTGAAAGAATTTTTAAAATCGGTCCAGTAGTTTTTGAGCCTATTCATTACAAACAAACAAACATACAAACAAAGTTTTCCTCTTTATAATATTAGTGTAGATTACCATAGTAAATGTTCTCAAAAACTGCAAAGAAACGAAGACGATCGAAGACGGCGCACCGCGAACAAAAAAAGTGAAGCCACAAAACCGTGCACACACCTAGACTAAAACCATGCTCATCTCTCTTAGTACGTAACGAGTCGTCGTCTAGTAAACTTAATATTTGAAAAAAATAATTATGCCTTCCCGTACAATATCTTCCTCGTACAATTTTATCCTTCGTTTCTTTGCAGTTTTTGAGAACATTTACTATGGTAATGTATAAGTCGCAGTAAGATAGATAAAGCCGTATTATAGTTATATCCCTAGGGATATAATTATATACCGTAACATAGTTATACGAAAGCGCTTCTTTACTATCTCACTAGGAATATAGTTATAAAACCGTCGAAGTTTAGTGATATACATTACTAGATTAAGTTTAGTGAAATAGTGTGCGGCGCAGGCGGCGCGCCGCCTCCCCCGCGGCGGGGGACGGGTTCGTTGTGTTTACGCGCTCCCCACTCCGCAGTCAGTCGACCGAGAACAGTAACTGTTCTCGGTCGACTGACTGCGGAGTAGGGCACGAACAACTGTTGTTCGACGTTCACGTCTAGTTTTCGTGCATGTTCATTTAATTATCGCTACATTTCCTTTATTATATTTGTTATATATTCGATTTATCATTGCTAATTACTTGTGCCAGCTATGGATAAAGATGAAGAAATTAATGAAAGGCGACGTTTTGAACAGGAACTTCGTATATTATTTATTAGTTGGTATCCTGAAAGATCGGTTACCCAGAAATGCAATACAGCTTTCAAACAATACTTTGAATGATCCTATACCAAATGAAAACTTGTCATTGAGAGAAAAATGCCAAAAGTTGTCGCGCTTTGGTGGCCAAGGTTATTTAAAATGTTCCTGTAAAAAATCGAATATACAGTGTTCTACTAAAAGTTGTGCCTGTAAGAAGCATTCAGTGCTATGTAATTCCAGATGTCATGATTCCTCTTCTTGTCTGAACAAAAATTAAAAAAACTTTTAAAGAAACCAAGATCTCAACTTGTTGATAAGAAATAAAGATATCTGAAAACTGTGTGGCTTTAAAAGATTTATAATGTTTGAGATTAGTTTTAATTGTATTGTTAATTTTTAAAATCCAAAAAATTTGATCGTTTTAATTATAATTACTTTAATACGTGTTAATGTCACAAAGTATTGTAACTAACTGCAGAATACATAAAGTTGATTTATTAATAAAGATAAAACCAATAACATTTTGTTTTATTTAATTATAAAAATGGTAGATTTCTATTTCACTAAGCTTAATCAAGTAATGGGTCTGTCTCAAAAAAGTGGCACACTTGAAATTATTTCAATTTATCAAAAATGTTTGAGAATAAATAAGCTTTAATATCCTACAATATGATGACAATATGATAAAATATGACTTTTTTTGAGACAAGCCCTAATATATTTATAACACTGAACTTAATTAATCTAATAATACAAGTATATCACTAAACTTCGACGGTTTTATAACTATATTCCTAGTGAGATAGTAAAAAATCGCTTTCGTATAACTATGTTACGGCATATAACTATATCCCTAGGGATATAACTATATTACGGCTTTATCTATCTTACAGCGACATATATATATTTTTACACCATCAGAAAGTAAAGATAACAATGAACAGAAAGATCACCGACTTTTTAAAAAAGCAGATATTTTGACGCGAGAATTTTCAATTGAACATGAGGGTGATTTTTGACTAAATAAGTCAAAATAAGCTGAAAACATGAATATTTTAAATAAAAAAAATTACAGTATGTTGGGGACATTTAATAAAAAGGTAAGTTTTCGCCAAATTTTGTGAAAAAAAAAAAATTTCTTGTAAGTAAAAGAGAAAAATAAAAAAACCAAAAACACGGTTATTCGAATTTTTCACATAGATTTTGAGGTTATGTGAAAAAGTGGAAACACAAAAGTTGTAGATCTTTATATTACCTACAACTTTGCCATTTGTTTTTTCCCATAAGACTTGTAGTTTTGCCGGAAATGGAGACAAATCGTTATTTTCCCCCTTCATCCACTTCCCGACCTCAGATCGCCCGTAAATTATTTTTCCTTTAACTTTTTTTATATTCTCTTTCTCTTCCAATGGGTTTCATCCTACTATTATTTTCTATGGTTTCAGAAATTATCGACCCTGGTCTAACCAAAGACATTACTAATATTGTATTTTGGTCCACCACAAGTATATATTTTGTTTATGTTTTTAAGGTGGTCGTTTAGCGAGAGAACACTGTATAATAAGTCTTTACTCAAAGTTAATGTAGTAACATCGTTATCTATTTGGCGTGATTCTAAGATATTTACGTTGGTGACTGTACTAACCAAGAGCTGGCTATCGAACGGCCAAGATAAGCTTCCACTATTGGCGCCTGGATTCTAGTTGTTACAATTTACAAACAATAATAAAATTATCAAATGATGTAGAGTAGGTACACTAACACACAACTAAGTATGTACCTAGTAATGTGCACTGGACCTAGTAATGTCTACTGCAGTGCGATTCTGTAAACATATCGAAGTAAACACTTAGGCAAAGTCAACTACAAGTGAGCTGTCAAACCATACAAACAAAGATGGCTTGATCTGCTCACTTGTCGTTCACTCCACCTAAGTGATGACGGTGAGATGTTGACAGAATCGACCGGCTGATCTCTTTCTACCACTCAAGGCTTGTTTATTCAAAGTAAGCATTAAAGCTTACAGTCGAAGAACCTGCTCAGACTAGCATAGCTACAAGACTGCGAGCAATTGTTTAATCATCAAAATGGATACAACCACAGCGATCATCGTCACGTGTCCCCTTCCGCTAGAAACTTGGATGCTCTTCACACTTCCTTACAGTACATTCTAGGTACCTACTGACTATTATACTAATAGGTCACAGAAATTTTTCAGCACTTCAAGTAGATTTTCTGCGTCTGAATAATTTAGCTATGTCTGAGAATGTTTTCATATCTGCCGAGGTTGAGGAATTGTTCGAAAGGGTCAGCGCGTCCCTGGCAACCAAGGTGTTCAATGACACCTTGCTGCGGGCTGGAGGGATACACTTATGAATTAACAATAGGTGGCTGGAAAGGTATAGGGAAGGCTTTTGCCCAGCAGTGGGGTGCTAATTTTGTTTTAGTGGCTTATTACCTAGGTATCAACAATACCTACTGTTGATAACAGAATGTTAATTTGCATGGTTACTTATTAACCGCTTGGCCACCGGCGAGCATGAGTCACGTGATAACGTCGAGCACACAGGCGCCAAATATCAAAGCGCGGGCAGCTGCACGCCAGATGTTTATGTTTACGTAAACATTTTTTAGTGGCCTCCTATTACAGCTACCACTCAAGTGTATTGTTATTTGTATAGCTGAGAAACGGCTCCTTATAGTTACGTTAAGTGTATGATAACGGTTAGTTTCTATATTTTTTAACTAATTTGTAAACATTGAATATTGGTGAAAAAAACACATTATGTGAACTTTGAACAGGAATAATTTAAAAAGTAAATCGATAACATATATATTTTATGACTTGTATGGGTAGCTGGGTTATATCTAAAAACGATAAATAACAAACAACATACTCCACCGTACAAAAACATATATAAAAAAAAAAAATCTACCACCAAACATTAGCCATTTCCCGCCATTTTGCGTTTTTTACCTTCCGACCCACGGAACAAAAATTCTAATCATAACGTAAATTTCGTTTGTTTTGTTCATGTTTTGGCTGAAATCTATTGCCCAGTTAACATAAAATGCGATAATAATTACTTTTTAGTCAGAACAAGTAGCTAGACTTAATAATTAATCAATTACGATAGCGTTCTGACAACATGGACGCCTTGTGTAACAAGGGATAGGAAAATCATAAAAAAACATGCTAATACTTACCAACATGTTTATTTTCACTTGCACACACATTAATCACATCACAATGCACCCATAAAACATTACTTAACACTAATTCACTCACAAACAACATAATAAACAAGTTTATTCGACAGCTACGTCATTGCGCAACTCGCGTCATAGCACAGACTGACTAAAAATTTAATTTCTTTTTAAAAATGGACTCGCCCGTGGCGTGTTTCGTATTTTTAGCATGTATGAAATGTCAAAAAATCGAGTGGAAAAGAGCAAAAGGATTAAAATACCGTGTGTTAGACAGAAATGGACATAATTTGTGACGGGTCGCGATCAAACGTCAAAGAATACTACAGTCCCTTTGGTATATTTACTCCAAAATTTTTTTTGAATACTATAGTCTCTTTCGTTCCTCAAGCGGCCTTTCGCGTGCGTTGCGGAGGATTTTGAAAGTAAAACGAGGAGTCTTACTCAGATGGTGGTTTATTGTAGAATCATTCTTAAAACATTATTCTTACATACTAAATGACATAGTTTACATCGCTATCGATCATTAACCTACCGCGTCTATCAAACATTGTTAGCTGACGTCAAAACACATGAAATGCCATGAGAACGTGAAACTCTAACAGCTATGGCGACGACGGCGCATGAGTAATGAGCGCTAACTAACATGAAATATTCCTAAAACAAGGATACAATGCATAACTCCTACTCAAGTTCGAAATTATCAAAGGAGCGACAGTCACTGAAGTGATTTGTATTGTCACTTTGATTATTTCATTAGAGACTCCTTACACACAAAACATGTTATTTCTATAATATTATAATCTAGTGTTAATAAAATATGAACTCTACAGTACAAAACTTAAGACTACAAATAGGTGTACACGGTGGCAGACTTTCACAGTTATTGTCGTGATGTCCTAGTTTAGTGACAGCTCAAGGGTTTATCCGCTTGTCTGAATGTTTTACAATAAACTTTTATGAATGATTTCAAAACATGTACTATGCGAGCCAAATAAGAATAGGATTGCGCTTGCTGCCAACTTCATACGAAAGCAGTCAAATTAGTACTGCCAGCAAAAAAAGACTGTGAAAAAAAAAAAGTTATATTTTTTATTCAGTACAGTACCGTAGTATTTCGTGAAATTACCTTTATATTAAAGGTAATTTCACGAAATACTACTGGTCACCCTTATATGTCGCCATTTTGCTACGCAACTAAGAGTTCCGTGTATATGCGCGTGTGTGTTATTTCAGTTACCTACTGGACTGCATTGTTTTTTTTTTTGTTATCATTGTTGACTTTGTTTCTTAAACATTCTTTTTTTCCATATCCATATAATGTATAAAATAATTTAGCGTAAAATTTATTAGAAATCCCAACAATGTGAACAAAAATAATTATACTGAGTATATTTTTCTTCATTTATTTTTTTGCAAACCTTACGCCTTGGGTAATGAAGTTCGCGAGTATTGCGGAACAAAATGGTGTCTTGACAGTACTATTCTTATTTGGCTCGCATAGTATACTATAATAATGTACACTTCTATACTACGTGTAACAGAAATAAACCCAATACCTACCTTAAAACGAAAAATAAGTTAACGTAATTATGAGTACAATGACCCCTTTCATGTTTGTGTTATCTCATGCTAGGTATGGGGGGGCATTGTGTCAGGTTTCAGGAAGAAAAACTTTCTACGCCGCACTTGCAGATGACGATATCCGGATCTTGAGTAAAGGTTACTTTCGAAAGCTTGCTTAGCATATCCTTCAAGATTGTCTTTTCCAGGTAGGTTGAGGTTTAGTTGATTGCAATATTGAGCTTGCTCTATCTGATTTATTTTCATTTATACGAACTTTATACTAGATGTTTGCGGTTATGACATGGTTTCATCGTTTGTTTTATCGTCATTCCTTGAATCCTCGCACATTTGGATTTTGGCCTCTTTCTCGTCAAGTTTGTCCGTGTACAGTCGGAGGGTACATTGCAGATCTTCTCTGACTTGCTTCACTTCGCTGCGCAGGTCTAGTAACATTTGTTGCGTCATCTTGTCAGCACAGACACAGGCACCAGTGTGTGTAGTAGCGACGTCGCATCGTTCACCCTCGTAGTCTGCAGTGCACTGGCAGACCGGCTCGTCCTCCTCATTCAGGGAACAGTCGCCGTTGTTAAGACAGTAGCTATGGCAGGCGTTAACTTCGCACCGTTCCCCAGAGTAGCCGGCATTACATCTGAAGTAATGAAGATGAATTAATAAAACAACTACATTTGAGAAATTTGTTACAAGTAAATGTGGCGCGTTACATGGAAGGGTGGACAACAAAATACCTGCAAGTACGTTGTCCCTCAGTACTGACACTACAGTTGCCTTGGAAACAATAATCCTCGCGAATGCATTCGTCGCATCTTTCTCCAGAATATCCGCGATTGTAATTGAAACAGTGAGAATACAAATATTTGTAACTAGTTGTAAAAAATGAACGAAGTACATCGCTCCATTAGTTTATAAGACAGCAGTATGACATTGCTGTTAAGCAAACATCGTGAGGTAACTTGGACTTTAAATGATTACGAGTCTGAAACCGTCAACTCGCTTTGAGCAAGCGAGCTAATAAATGCTCGCACCTCCTCTGTATGAGCAGAGACTTTGACAGTAACGAGCCGATAGATATTTTGAAAAACTGGCCAAGTGCAAGTCGGACTCGCACACGAAGGGTGCCGTACCATAGACCTTAATTTTTATTATTTGTTGCTATAGCGGCCAAAGCTATAAATAATCTGTGAAAATATCAACTATCTACCTGTTACGGTTCTTGAGATACAGCCCGCTGACAGACAGGAGGATTATAGGGTAATATACATAGAGTAATAGGGTTTCGTTGGTTACCCTTTGGGTGACACAACCCAAAAAATATCATTTTTTATGCAACAAAAAAAATTACATGATAGAATGTTACGCCAAATACCTGCAGACACGTTGTCCCTCAGTACCGACACTAAAAAAAACAACGTAAACGTTACTGACACTATTTTATCAATTTCCCCGAAAATCCAAGTCACATTATCGGGGACAAAATTATATTGATTCCCTGCTAATTCTTCTAATTTTCAAATATCAAATTTATTATTAAGAAAATTGTCTAAGCTACATAACATTTACATTTTCCAAAAATTACGACAAGCCGTTTAGACGTGATTCTCATTTTAAATCGGCTACTGAGGGGTATCTGCGCCTTAAGGCGAGGTTGCAGTACTGTGTGTTTTGACGAACAACAGCGACTGTCCGGCGAGCGAAATAATGCCTAAATTTTGATTGTTTTTTCTTCTTGGCGAAAACTGATAAAGAAATAATACAATACGTTTTCAACATTCACTTCAAAATAAAAAGCTCTATCTATTGATATAACTTTTATATATATTCGTGATAAAATCTCTTAGCAGTACACGTTTTTATTAAAATTGTAATTTAGTGTCATGTTTGATAAAAAAAAGTATCGAGCCAATCATTCTAAATCGCGTTTCTATCTTTACGATTTACTTGATGTTCAATTTTTATGTAATGATTTTTATTTATTAAAAAACTCATAATTAATTAGATTTTCAGACGTTCAAAAATCTTAAAAAGTACTGCAACCCCGCCTTAAGACAAGTTTTAAGTTTCAGTGATAAATTATATTTATTTTGTAAGTTGGTTATAAAGTGGTTGTAAATAACTATTTTACACATCAAACTTTTTTGCCATTTTTAAACGAGACGGCACGGTTGGCGCAGTGGTTGAGCGATCGACTGCTGCGCCGCGTGTCATGGCCTGGGTTCGATTCCCGCACGGAACAAATATTTGTATGGCCTACAGATAGTTGTTCCGGGTCTGGCTGTTTGTGCATGTGTCTTTGTATGTTTGTAAACGCACCCACGATACAGGAGAAATTCCTAAAACTAGATGAGGGCGGTGTTTTCTAGCTGGCTGCTCTGAGAAGAAACACCAAAACAAACTCAGAGATCTCTTTTAAAGTCCATACAATCGTACCTACTGGTCAAATCGTATAAGAATGAAGTGTTATTTTGAGGAAAGTACCACACAGATTTGAGTGGACCTGTCCAGACAGTGCAAGCATTTGCCAGTTACCGTGTAGCTCAAACTTAGAACTTTAAGGAGCTCAACGGCCTGACGAACAATACCAAATTAAGGACATTTGTGTAGGCAGCATAGAGAACTCAAACCGCCACACTAACATTAAATGAAATGAACCCCTAATATAGCAATATTTATGGTCCTCAAATTCAAAATACGTTATTCGTTTCAAAAGTCAAAAGTCATTTATTCAAATTAGGCTGTGTGCCAGCACTTTTTAAACGTCAACGTTTACAAGAAGACAGTCCCCCAAAAACGCCCGCCCGTCACCACTTCACGCATTCATTTGCTCTCATTGACACATCTGAAGAGGAGGTAGAACGTCTCATTCTCGACTCAAAATCAGACTGCGCCAGTGGTGGAGACAATATAAGTAATAAATTTTTGAAAACTTATAGAAGCATCATTGTACCACCTCTTACAAAGAACTTAAGAGTCCTATTACGAATCGTAAATGCTCGTTTGCAATTTGTTTGCAATAGACGAAGTTAAGTTGGTCTGCGTTGGGGTTACATCTTTAGTCCGCGAAACAATTTTGATACTTACTAGTCTGAATAGGATTATAGTTTATTTGGGCGCTCGCGCGAGACTGAGGAGCGCGCGCGCTGAATTGACGCAGAATATATAGTACTTTAATTTTATTTATTGTAATTTTGGTTTTATTATATTGACAAACGAAAACTTATGAAACGTATTCATTGTAGATTGAAATTTTATATCATATTAATTTATTTGATAAAATTGTTTTTATTTGGAATTTAATGGACGCTGAATCAAGACATTTCTGGCTTAAATTAGGATTTCTTTACGTTTTTTTCCGTGAAAACTCAAGGAATTTAAAGAAATTCTAGAACTCCAATAAACAAGTAAAACATTCAACTTACCTTTTAGTAATTTCAGCTTTTAAAAGAATTGATTGTAACAATGTGAGTTAGACCGTCAAAGTTCCATCGCCGACATTTTTTCTTGCAAACTGAGGTCGTAAAATATATGGTTTAAGAACTTTATGGTTTAAGAACTTTATTTCCTCATTAGAATTAACAATAATTCACTTACTGAGAAACAAGATTTAAAATGAATGTTTAAATAACTAGCGTACAGAAGAATAAAAAAAAAAAATAAACAAAATAAACAATTTCTAGCGGGTAGTCGTCCACATATTACAACGATTATCAACCGAGCAAACACGGATACAAAAGTAAAAGTTACAACATACTAGATGTGGCATACAAGGCAGCGTACTGACCAATTGAATAGTTTTATTTTGTTTTTGTATCATTTGATTAGTTTTGAGTTTTTTCATGAGTTTTACTTCATATATACAGGGTTATTTGTAAAACACCAGAAACCTCTTAGGCAGTGAAAGTACACATGATTATAAGCAACTTTTGTTTTGGTAAAACTCCGAAATCTCGAAAAAAATGTCAGCTGTTTCATACAAAATGCAGTATTTAGCCAATGAAAATGTATGAAACAGCTGATATTTTTTTCGAGATTTCGGAGTTTTACCAAAACAAAAGTTGCTTATAATCATGTGTACTTTCACTGCCTAAGAGGTTTCTGGTGTTTTACAAATAACCCTGTATATATTTTTTTTTTATTTTTTTTTTATTTAAGTACTAATAATGTATGATTTTAATTGTTTTTTAAATGCAGTCATACTTTTCTGGTTTTTTATGTCCATCGGTATTTTATTGTATATGTTAACACCCTCATATTCAATATTCCTTTTTCCGTAATTAACTGTTCTGGGTGGGCGCGTTACTAAGTAGCGGGAGTTTCGAAGTCTAATTTTTTGGACTTGATGTTTTTTGGTAAAATTTAGCGTTGTATGAATGTCATTATGTAATATTTTGCGTATAAGAATACAAGTATAGTATGCGTATGTTTGGGAAATGGTCATTATTTTTGTATCTTCGTATATCCTTTGAGTTGGTGTTCGAAATTTGTAATTAAAAAGTATTTTGATTAATTTATTTTGTGCTGTCTGTAGTATTCCTAGATTGGTTTTTGCTGCAGTCCCCCAGATTTCAATTAGGTAGTCAATGTATGGTTTAACTAAGGAATTATAAATTATGTGTCGAACTTTCCGAGGAAGACACTTTCTTAAACTATGAAGAGCTCCTGTAAGTGATGTTAGTTTACTTCTGATTTTATCAATGTGCGGCTTCCAACTCAGGGAGTTATCTAAAATTAGGCCTAGATATTTTTCTTTAGTTTTTCTATGGATAATTTGATCATTTATTTTTAGTTCTATATTATCTGTTACTTTTTTATTTTTTGGAGCTATTATAAGATAATTCGTTTTTGTAGTATTAATGGTGAGATTAGATTGGAACCAGTCATTCAGAATGTTAAGATCCTTTTGGATATGCGGTATCATAATTTCGATCGACTGGCCGAAGTAAAACAGGCTTGTATCATCTGCGTAAAGTGAGACGTCTCCTGTAAGGCCAATTTGTGATATATTGTTAATTTAAATTAAGAACAAAAGCGGTCCCAAAATTGAGCCTTGAGGTACACCAAAATTGACACTATTTGAACCACTTTGGGATTTACCTATTTTAACTATTTGCTTACGATTTTGTAAGTATGAATTAAAAATTTGTAGTGGTTTGCCCGCGACACCAATATGAGACAATTTTTGAATTAATAGATCGGGACTAATTGTGTCGAAAGCTTTTTTGAGGTCTATAAAAATACCTAAAGCTATGTGTTTTTCATCAATTTTTTTTTTAATTTTAGTTATGAGATCAATAGTTGCCGAAAGAGTATTTGAATGAGGTCGAAAACCGTATTGTTTGTGATATAAGAAGTTCTTTGATTTAAGAAATGTTTCCAAACGGTTATATAAGATTTTCTCAAAATTTTTCGAGATCACAGGTAGTACAGAAATTGGATGGTAGTTACAAGGATCAGACTTACTTCCGGATTTATAAATTGGGATAACTTTAGCTATTTAGCCATCGGGAAAGATGCCTCGATCTAAACAAAGGTTAATACACTCTGTAAGTTCATCGGATATTAGTTTTCTTACACATATAGATTTTGTACTTACGCCATCAATGCCAGAACTAGTATTTGGGTCTAAATTGTCAATTATTTTTAATATTTCATCCGTGGTTGCTGGTGTTAAAAAGTTAAGTTTTGATTGGTCACAGCTTTCAGAGTCTTGATGTTGTTGGTTTCCTTTAAACTTGCTAGGGATAAGGTCTGCTAAGGATGACCCAATGGATGAAAAGTAAGAGTTGAAGGCTTCACATATTTCCTGTTGGTCCGTAATAGTGCCAGTATCAGTCTCGAGTTTTTCTGGTCCAGTCTTATCTCTTATTTTGTTTTTGGATAGATCGTTTATTAATTTCCACATTTTTCTAGGTTTCGTTATGTTGTCTGTAAAACATTTATAGTGGTATGTGTTTTTCGTATTTTCTATGGTTTTTGCTACCCTTAATTTTGCTCTTTCGTATTCTTGTTTTAATTTCGTGTCTGTTTTATTCGTTTTATATTTTTGCCATAACATGTTCCTAATGTTAATATCATGTATTATTTCTTTTTTTATCCAGTCTTGTCTTGGAGGATTCAATACTTTCATTTTTGTGACTTGGCTCTTTAGTTAACATGACTGTAATTTGTTCGATAATCTCTCATAAGTCGGTTCTACATCGTCTGTATTAAATATACTGTTTTTAAAACACTGATATAATTTTGGGTAATCCAAAGCCGTGTATTCCGCCTTTATAGGGGGGGGAGGTTTATAATGTTTTATCTCCAGAAATATTTGCTTATGGTCGGACATCGCAGATTCTACCATAACCATATGAAAGTTATTTTCTTGTAGGTTAGTAGAAATATGATCTAGTATGGTTTTGGTTGAGGTTGTTTCGCGGGTACAATGTAAGCGATTAATTTTAGTCAATATTTTAAAGTTATTTTCATTCAGTGTGGTTTTGTAGTTACGTTTTGGCCGGTCTGGGTTAAGCAAATCTAAATTAAAGTCACCAAATACCATAGCTCTCTTCTTCCCTAGCAACTGTTGCGAGTAGATCTCAAGGAAGTTGTTAATATTACTTTTATCAGGTTTGTATATGGCACCAATGCTCAAGGAAAACTTTTTCACGTACACCCAGAGGTAGTGAGTATTGTCTGCACATAGTTCTTCTATAAGATTGTGTTTGAGATTGTCGTGGACGAATATTGAGACACCACCGCCTCTTTTATTGGGTCTGATATTAAAGTAGTGTGTGTAGCATGGGATTTGGAGCCTCTTTACTTCATCTTCATTTTTAATCCAAGTCTCCGTAAGTATAATAATGTGCGTGGTAGCTTGTAAGGATGCAATTATACATTTTAACTCATCGAACTTTCCTGGCTTAACTATTCTACGCGCATTAGCATAGAAACAATTCAAAGATTTTTTTGTTGGGTTTATTTCGCTGTATTTGTTCGTAATTTGATATGATATTCTTTCTAGTTTTTTGCAGTTGTTGAAACAGTTGAGGCTGTGTGTTCGGTTGTTGCAACGATTTTTGGTTCTCCTTTAATATATTTGATGATTAGGTTAGTTTCTCCATTAGAAATACGTTTTCGGAGCTCGTCTTTTAAATTTTGCATATATTTTCTTTGATGCGGAGTTTGGTCGGAATAAATTTTTATATTATCATAAGTCATAAGTCATTTATTCATTTGTTTAACATAGGTACAGTTATAGTTGTTAATTGTTAATAAAGAGAGCGCTATGTTATGCCAGAGGGCGTACAAATTTTTGTTAGTACAATTGTCTGTACAATAAAAAAATTGAGGTTTGCCTAATAAAAATGAATTAAAAAATATCGCAAAGAAATTAATGTCAATAAAAATAAGAATAAAAAAGTAAATGTCAAATTAGTACAATGTCAGAGCGCTTGAAAACAAATAATAAGATTATCCAATACTAATGTCAATACAAATATTCTATCAATGTACAGGTTATTTCTGTTGCGTAATATAGCTTTCGCTATTTCCTCAGACGAGAAGCATACTTTAATTGAGCGGGTATGTTCCGGCTTGTACTTTCCAAGACGTATAATTTTCTCTGGTTATGGACAATCATCGTATGCAAGTTTTGTTACTTTTGCAATTTCAGCCTTATCGTGTTCTTGTCGTTCAATTGCTGATCTGTTTTTAGGTTCAGGAATACCAGAAACTACAACATTCTTTGCTCGTTTATTTCGTTCTTGAATTTCACTCACAATTTCCTCATAAGTCGTAGGCGTGTGATTTGAAGTCGATGGCGCCATGCATTTGAGGTTGTTGACGTCAGCTTCTAAAATCATCACTTTTTTCTCTGTGTTTTCTGAGATAGTTGTTAGGTTTGTAAGTTGGTTTTTCATGTCTGTGTTTTCCATAGTGATGTTTTCAATTATGGTACTGATATTTCCCACTTCATTTTTTATAGCAGTAACATCTTGACAGAGCTTATTGATATTTTCTGCTTGTTCACTTTTAGTAGTCTTTAAGAGTATCAGCATCTCGGACATTTGCTTTCGCAATTCAAATAACTCGGTTCTTATCAATTCATTGTCATCAGGTAATTTTCGTTTATAACGGTGGGTGATCTGAGGAGTGGTATCTGTATGTATTTCAGATAAATTTGGTTGAGATCCTCCAAGCCTTTCGTCGTCGACGCCACTTCCAGTAGGTGAGCGTAGTACATTCATTGTGTATCTGTGTAAAGCGGTACTCATGCGAGTTGTACGTGCACTGTTAGGTGTGAAGAACACAAAAAATGATGAACTTGTCTCTGTTACCCGAGGGGGTGAAGAGAGCGGCGTCGCGTCGATTCTTCCGATCCACAGTGACACTCACAAGAAGTTATTTGCTACTTGATCACAGTTCGTTAGGCAAAAAGCAATACTATATTATGATTCATTAAGATTCAGAATGGATTGATGAATATTAAAAAAGTTTTTAAAATAATTTGTAACACGTCTGCTCTGTACGCCTAACTTACACACTATTTATAGTACAACAATAACACAACAATATTTATAGTAAATTACACGAAAAGAAAAATGAAAATGTGTAACTCCAACTTACAATAAAGAGACTGGCACTATCGTTATTCAGGATAATTAAAATATCTTACTGCTGCTGAAAATTACAGCGTCAAAAATCATGAATTTCCGTAAAAAATGTAATAGGACTCTTAAATGATTGTCTGCGGACCGGTGTGTTCCCGGACGTCCTTAAAAAAGCCGAAGTTTGTCCATTCTATAAGAGTGGGGACAGAAATCGTATCAGCAACTATCGATCTATATCTATTTTACCAGCGATTTCAAAAATATTAGAAAAAATTATAAATTCAAGACTAGTTCAATATCTCGAAAAAAATAAACTGCTTTCGGCTAACCAGTACGGTTTTCGACAAGGAAAATCAACTGAGCAAGCCGTAAATAAACTTATAAATTTTGTTACTACCAATTTAGACAAAAAGAAAAAATGTGTCACTATCTTCCTAGATCTCGCTAAGGCATTTGATACGATTTCTGTTACCCTCTTATTGGACAAACTCGAAAGATTAGGAATTAGGGGTACACAGTTGCAACTTTTCACTAGTTACCTCACTGGCCGGTCTCAGTGTGTTCGTGTAGGGAATTGTAAAAGTTCTCACCTTCAGATTACACACGGTGTGCCACAAGGTAGCATACTGGGACCCAGTTTATTTCTTGTGTATATAAATGATCTCACGAGTCTTGAACTTACACACGGGGAAATCATATCTTTTGCGGACGATACTGCCCTCTCTTTTGCTGCCAATACTTGGGAAGAGGCTTTCGGTGCTGCGCAGCGGGGCTTTGATATCGTGGGAAAGTGGCTTCAGAGTAATATTCTCACGTTAAATGTGGAAAAGACCAAGTACATCTGCTTTAGTATAAAAAATCAAAATGGAGATGGCATCGTGCGAAATATCATGTCGCACGAGTGTCGTTCCGTAGAAAACTGTAAGTGTCCTTCACTGGAACGCGTGCATACAGTGAAATATCTAGGAGTCAACATAGACAGCAATCTCAATTTTAAGGAACACGTTAGGCTGCTATGCGGAAGAATACGCAAGCTCATATATATTTTTAAAAACCTGAGGCACATTGCTGGTTTTGAGTTGCTGAAGCAGATATACTATGCTCTCTGTCAATCGCTCCTAACATATTGTCCATCGTCTTGGGGAGGGACATCAAAAACAACTCTGAAGTCCATCGAGGTCGCGCAGCGTGCTGTATTAAAAGTTGCGATGTTCAAGCCCATCCGATTCTCCACAACTCAATTATATGAAAAATGGGACGTTATGACCGTGAATCAATTATATATATTAAGCGTCGTCCTCCTACAACACGGTAATCTAAAATATAAACCACTTTTACTTCAAAAACGAAGAAAAGACATAGTATGCGAAAGAACTAAGCCGTCTAAAACTAAATTTTGTCAACGCTTTGCTCACTCCATTGGTCCACTAATCTACAATAGGTTAAACCGAATCCTCAATTTATACTCGTTAACAAAAATGCAATGCAAGAGGAAACTTACCGAATACCTTAAAAGTCTTACCTATGAACAGTCTGAACTTCTTCTGCACACAGCATCCTAATAAAAATCTATGTAGTACATTGTAACATACTTCTCTCATTTACATACACGCAAAAGCGCGCACGCCCACGCACATCACTACACACAGCAGAACACTAAACAACACCCACACATCCTCTTACACATCAGACATGCATATTCCCATCTCACACAAATAAGAGGCCATGCATGCAAACACTACACCTTTTTCATTGGCAATTTCCCTTACCCTAATGCCTAAGTAAGGTAAATCTGTTATAAAGACTATGTATAAAAAAAGTTTACTGGCTTTAATGTATATTTAACACTCGAGGGGTTTGGCGCTGATAGTCGAAATACAGGCTTTGCCTAGTTCGACTACAGATGACTACACCACTTATATTGCCCTAAAATAGCCTGTCAAAATATTTTGTAACTTATGTCTTAGTTTCTTTAAATAAACATATTATATTATTATTATTAACAAACTCCCCAGCAACACATCTGTCTGTTGCGTTAGAAGAACTTGCATTTATACAATAGTATGCAAACAAAAAAATAAAACATGGGTAACACATATAACCTAAAAACTAAAATCATTCGACACTTGTAAGCTAGCACACTCCTCCATGCCATCGTAATCAGACAACTCAAGCATAAAAAACAATTTAAACTAAACTTGTTAAGCTTCCAGACACCAAAGGCGTGCGGCCTGCCTACACGTGCAGGGGTAAATCTAACAATATTTCTGTGACTCGACACTAGTACTCAGGATAGAATAACATATTATTTAAATAACAAAAGTCAAATATAAAAGAAAACATTGCTTTGAGAGAATTATGTACTTAAATACATAAAAAAAAAACAAATAATTGCCCTCAACGGACATAATTATAAATACACAAATATATAATTATGAACTCGTAGAAACTGTCATAAGCTAACTATGAAGGAACATTAAAACGAAGAATGTCTTGCGTTCAACGATGCGACCAACTATTACTATCGTCTATTTCTCGTCGTTTATTTATGTACACACAATATACTTAAAAAGAAAATTTTGTACAGAGAAAAGAGCATAAAGGTACGTGTCTGGAATTGTCTTTTGAGGAAAAAACAGCACTTAACTACAGCACTTCCCTCAGCTATGACTTTTAAGCAACAGTTACAATTCATAATGGTACGAATTTGTTTTAGAGTCACACAAAGTTAAATTATCACTAATCCTGTGCACACTAATAAAATGCACGCTTATAACGGCCCTCATCTGGTAATCAACTTTCGATGCGTAAGTCGGCGAGAAGAACGTCGTAAGCGCCGTGGACCGCGCGTCACTTACGCGTTGCGCTCATTAAGTTGGTTCTCACAGTTTATTTAAATTATTTTTTTGTCGGTTTAATACAATCACTGGTTGATTTTGTTTAAGTCTTTGCTTTGTTATTATGAGTATTTATCACGATATAAATAAAGTTTCACATGTACCTATTATAGTTGATGATATTTAACTTTACAAGAATCAGAACACGGCACTTCTAGTTTGCGGTTTTAAATTATTTAGACGAAAAAATTAATGCATGTATTAGTCGCGCACCGTATCGAAGATCTACTTACCTGCATTTAGGATGTCCCTCAGCGCTGACAGTACAATTTCCTTGGAAGCAGTAGTTGTGACATACTGAACCGTGGTGTTCCTCCACATCCGGTATTAAAGCCTTCAACGCTTCACAGGACTCGTTTGCCAAGGTATGTTCCTCAATTGTGTAGTTGGCTGCTGTGTGTTGACACCACCAACAGTGACTGCTAGACTGTGTATAAACAACTGGTGCCACACCGTGTTGTTGACGCTTTGGTAACTGCAAAATGGCACTTTGACTGTGGCTCCTCCAGTAGATGAAATCTTTTGATACGGTTAAAGCAGCTTCATAAGATTCTACTCCAATAAAATAAAATGTTCGTCTGTTTTTTCCACTCAAGTCGGCACTTTCAATACAATGATGATTATTATTCGCCTCAATCCAGTACATTGTCTTCGTTTGTTGGTCAATAGCCAAACTCCGACGCCAGAGAACCTTATCGTTTATTAAAACTTCTCTCTCGGAGCCATCAAACGCAGCCCTCTCTATGTTATACTCTGTGACCCAGTAAATATACCTGTAATTTTAAATAACTGTTAATATTAACAAAGTTCAACATGACTCTTAAAACTACATTTAAACTGATTATCAGTAACGTACCCTCCACAGCTATCTACATCTATATCTCCCAAGTAGTACTTCGACGTAGCTATAAGATTTCCGTCAACTGCTGCGTTAGACGAAGCAGGTTTTAATGACAACGAGTATATATTCTTGTCTTCACTCCAAAATAGTACTTTTGTGACCGGGTCGTAGGCGAGATTGTTGTAAGTATCGATAGTTAATCTCGTTCTCGTTACTATAGTTTGCATTTTCTTAGTTGTTAGGTCGAAACTGTGTACGGACATCGTATAGTGGTGGTCGATAAACAGCAGCCTGTAGTGAACTGGATCGTACGTGACAGAATATATCTCATGAGCGAACGGAATGTCTTCCGTGTACGTTATTGCACTGTTGTATAAAAATTCTAATCGTTTCTCTCCGGCCACGACGATGTCTGCAACATTAAAATAACATTCTTCGATCTCATTGTAAACACAAATTATTATTAAAAAAAAGAGTTGCATAGAGTGTTACAATGGACGGTTATATCGTGACTAAGGGCGAGTATTTTACCAATGGTTTAAAATGATGGGCACCTAAATTTCGTAATTGTGCGTTTTTAGGGTTCCGTACATAATAGGTCCACTGTCCGTCCGTCTGTCCGTTAGTCTGTAGATTTAATAGGCGTTGAGGTACAGCGCTCCAAAATTTGCTATTTTTTTTTCCAAATACTTCGACATTGTAGTTATAGTTTTAATGTCGGGGTTGGCAATATCGTTCATATTATTTGCATAATAATAATAATAATAACCGTATGTTGGATGAAGCCGTACTTGATAGACTGCGTCTGGAATCTCGGAATAGCCGTGTCTCACCAGCTTCGCTACCGAACTATACTATTTCAAATAAGCTACGTGTACCTGCGTACAGATGGAAAGAAACCTCAAAATGATGCTAACTTACAGATAGCTATTTTATACGTCAACATTTTTATTTGTTCCCAAATATTAGACAAAAAAAATTCTTTACGAAAAAAAAGTACCAGGTTCTAGATAGGATAGAATAACTTTAATTTCGGAACTCGGTGTTTTTGTTAATTTGGTCGTTTTTTGACACCGACTTCCGAAATTAAAGTTATTTTTTACTTTGTAGTGTTTTTTTTTGGAAGTCGGTTGTATTTTTTTGTAAAAAGTTTTTTGTTTTTTATTTTTTAGTGTTACTTACCCCACACCTAACAATACCACTGCAAAATCGCAGAAAAGCAAAATACAAACGCACTAGTTGCCCATACGATTTTCGAAAGTTCCCCTCGAATTCTCTGGGATGGCATCATCAGATCCTGGTTTCCTTATCATGGGACCATTTGGGAAGTATTCCCTTTCCAACAAAAAATCATTTTTAAAAGCGGTTGGCAAGCGACGGAGTAATGCCCGAACAAACATATAAACATAAAAAAAAATACAAACATCCGAATTGAGAACCTCCTCCTTTTTGGAAAGTCGGTTAAAAATTGCTAGGACTGATTCTGGTTCGCGCCATTAATTTTTTGATTTAACCCAAAGAAAGACATTATTATCGTTCATGACTCTTCTACTCACCCCAGGAGAACGAGTGTGCCAATTCCAGGAGCACGGCTAAAAACGCTAACACACGCTTGCAGTACATCTTGATCTTCACACAAACTTGGTTCAGTAGAATATTAATGAGACGTCAGCTCTCAGTGACCGCTCGCTGGATTTAAAGCAAAACTCTGGCTTCCCGTGAACACGTATCTATAAATATGTAGGTAGCCACATACACGCTGCCTAAAACTGTTTCCTTTCGGGAGGAGTTGCTGTGATAAGCGGGCTTCCGGTGTGTGTGTGTGGCTACTGATGATTACGAAATTAATAAAAATTGTTTAATATGGATTTCAGCACATTCATAGTGTTATCGCTGGTTTCCTTTTAATACAAAACTACGTTGCTGTAAAAGCTCAAACTACGGTAAATCCTAACATGTTCCGGTAAAACCAAATATTTTCCAAAGATTACTAATATAAGTCAGAACTTATCTGCACCAATCACTAACTACAGAATTTAACTAGCTTTTTTAGTGTTCACCTCATAAACCTAAATGTTGAAAAATAGTGATGCCTATGACTGATTGAGTAACGTAACCTGAGGGTCAATTCTACTCCCGCGGGTACCGCACGATCTCGCGCGAAGCGGCGAGTCTCCTTGCCGGATTGCCGCCATGGGATCTGGAGGCGATAGTCCTCGCGCGCCTGCATGATTGGCGCGCGGAGGTACTACGCCGGGGGGAAACTCCGCTGAAAGACTTCCGGCGCGATCTCATGGCGACATGGAGACGACGACTGTCGCGACCCAGTGCAGGGCACGCCACGATAGTGGCGATAAGTCCCCTCTTTGAGGAGTGGTTAGAGAGGCGCCACGGCGTCCTCACCGGACACGGATGTTTCGGGAGGACACGCCCGGGTGTCACCACTGCGAGGATCGACCGGAGGACACGGTGGAGCACACTGTGCAGGTGTGCCCCGCTTGGGCGGCGCACCGCCGTGTCCTCGAAGCGGCGATCGGCCCTGGTCCAAGCCATGGTCCGGAGCGAGACGGAATGGGACGCCGTCACTTCCTTCTGCGAAGCAGTCATGCTAGCGAAGGAGGTGGCGGAGTGGGAGAGGGAGAGAACCTCTCGTCCCGGCCGCCGTGGTAGATGCCGCGGGCGTCAGAGGCCACTACCTGGTGACTTCCGGCCACCGTAGGCGCGGGCCTGTGGACGGTGAGTTATGGGTGGCTCGCCGATCTTCTGACGACAGACCGTGTCGACGGCGCGTTCGTGTTCCACGCGTGCCTCAAAGAGAGTCAGCACACAGAGGGCCCGAAAGGGCCGACGCCTGCCGGAGTCGCGGGACTATTCGAAAGAGACACCGTGGCTCCAGAACACAGAGGGCACTGAAGGAACAGGAATGAGTTTTAGTCAGTAATAGTTTGACACTCCCTCTCGCTCCGCCGAAGTTGAGTTGATTCGAAAATCACAATCGATTTATACTTTTCCTTTCTCACATAAAGTACTACACAAACTTCTATACTGACAAAAATATGTCGAACTTGTCCATGGTTCCTTGACTGAGAAATGACAACCATTATCGTCATCATTACAGTTGACAGGGGTCCCTACTTGATTTCGAAAGTTAAAGATTATTATACAAAAGACTATTATTATTTCGTTTATTCATTTTTATATACATAAAATTTACATTTTTAAATATATCTCAAAAAAAAACATTAGAAGATACATTTAAAATATAAAAAATAGTAGTCCGCCGGTGTCGGGAGCAGGGTCCAAGCTACTTGTGGTTAGGGCTCCAGAGAAAGGAACCTGCTCACAATACGAGCCGTATCGAGGAGTACTGCCTTCTGTATCAGGCCCTTTACCCGACTGTGTAACGCCAGCTTTGACAGGTGCTCGTCGAAGCTTTTGGCCAACAGGCCATTGGCCGTAACGACAATCGGCACAATGACTGCCGAGTCCACATTCCACATGTTGACAACCTCGTGTGCTAAGTCAAGATACAAAGATATTATAAGTCATTTATTATTATTCCATTTATTCATTGTATATACATATTATTTACATTTTTAAATATTTCTATAAAATTAATTTTAAAAAAATCATTTAAAAATATAAAAAATAGTAGCCCACCGGTATCGGGAACAGGGTCCAAGTTATTATTATATTAAGTTCGGTAATCAATTATTTCGATAGTTTGTCGGTTCAAAACGCCTACTGTTATCCGTGACATTTAATTAATAATCTTAATTTGCATAACAGACGCTAGGGAAATATCTACATTCCTTGAGTGTGCCCAAGAAAAAAAGGAAAAGAGTAGCCGATTCTATTGCGAATATTTGTGCAAACTGTAATAATGGAACTTCTTCCTGTTTCAAGAGCCATTTCTAATCACATAGAATTGTAATTACAATTATATTATTATGTGTTTTTTTTGCACTGTCATTGATTTTTTTGTAAAATGACGACACATTTAATATAAAATAAATACTTATAAGAATACATATATCATATAAGTACCTACCTAGTTATATAATTGTTTTTTTTTATAATTTATGATTAATGTTTTGTTAATTTTGACCCATGCCGCTGTTTAACGTGGTGAATTTGTTACCTGTCTTTTTTTTTTTTTTTTTGTGGGACAAGCCCGCCACACATTCCCAACCACTGCAACTCCTGAAAGCCAGAATCAACAGTGGCGACCACCAGAAAAAACGCCGAGTTAATGAAACCCGACGAGTCCCGGAGAAACGATTCAACTGTCTTGGATCCCGCAACGAAATTAATCAGAAGAGTACAGCGGAGGAGTAGGAAAAATAAATATAATTTCCACTTCCCTCCTTATCAAGCAGGAGACAGATTAGAGCTAGGCCAATAGGCACCAAGGGACATATACAACTGGGTTAGGCCCAGTTGCCAAGCACCACGGATTATATATTAACATTTAAACTAATGGGTCCTAAATTGTGAGCTACTTTTGATTCCAGTAATAGGTATGGCAAAATCGCCTGAACGCACGGAAATTTGTTCTGGTTTCTACAAGGTCCGTATAGTAAACTACTCCAGATTTAACCTGAATACTATCTAACATAACATTACGTTCAGTCTGCCAAAGAATACACTCCCACAAGATGTGATGTGCGGATTGTTCGTATTCATGGTCAGCTGTAGAGCATTGACATAAAGGTGAGGCCACAAGCCTAAAGGAAAATAATTTACTCTTAAAGTTGCCATGACCTGTGAGAAATTGGGCAACACAGTGATCCACCTCCAGCCATGTCTTCTCCAGCCGCTCACGAACGGATGGAAAAAACTGGTGAAGGTGTCGGCCCTTGATGGAATCTTCCCACCTACATTGCCATTCGCATAAAAGTACCTCCTAGACGTCAGTCTGGGGTTTTAGTAATCTAGAGATCTTAGCACGGTCGCGTTGCGGTAAAAACTCTGGGTCCGTGATCTTTCTAGCGTAGAAGTACATTGCAGCACGCCGCTGCACCTCAACCTTTTGGAAAATATACGAGAAGATAGGTACGTAGACTATTGAATGACCCCTTTAAAGGGTTCCTTACTCGATTTCGAAAGTTGATGATTCGATTTTTATTCTATCGAACACGGTGTGTCGATACTTCAGAGGTACGAAGACATCCGCAGCTAGACTGGATTTGGACACTCAGGAGGTTTACTGACAAATTCTGGGATTGAAGATAGTTCGGGCTTTGTCGGTAACAAGGATAAAAACACTCGGATGTGGGCACATCAGTAACAAGGTCGCTCTCTGATAAGAGGATCTATTTTGTTTAATTTTACACAGGATATATTATATGTATGTACTAGCTTTTTCCCGCGACTTCGTAACGCGCATATCCCGTTTTCTCGTGTTCCCTATAGCCCTTACTCATGATTGAGGAAAATTTATAAAGAAAAGAGAATTTTCCAAATCGGACTGGTAGTTCCCAGAGATTAGAGCGTTCAAACAAACAAACAAACACTTTAGCTATTATGTTATAATTATTATGAAGTATAGATTTGTAATAAGTTTATTTATAAGTCTATCTACAATTGATACACTGTTAGTCCATAAATCACGTGCACAATATTAAACGATAGACGCAACAAGCAAAGCCAGAAGTATAACTAAACTAGCTGACCCGTCCAACGTCGTCTGCGTAACATTTTTCATTACTGCCTCTTCCTCCGGGTCTCCAGGTTCCTGGAGACCCGGAGGAAGTTTTTATTTTTGTTAAACTTGATAGAAGCCGCCAGGAAGTGGCCGCGAACCCGTGGACTGTTGAATTGAACAACGAGACTTCGGGCTGTTACTAAATGAGGTTTTCTTTGTAATTCTTGTAACATTGGTGTATGTTATTCTCAGTTTAAGTCGCTAGACCTTACTATTTATAATAATAATATTAAAATATACACCAAGAACTGTTTTAGAAAATAATTTTTACAAAATATATTATGACCGCACTATAATTACAGATCACACTATATACAATAACAGACCCGATATAACACTTGTTGATAAAGAAAACAAACACACAGACATTGTAGATATAGCCGTACCAAACACCAATAACATACAAAAGACTATCACAGAAAAAATAAGGAAGTACACAGAACTACAAGAGGAAATCACCAGAGTTTGGAAAATGAATAAAGTCACAATTGTCCCAATAGTAATATCAACAACAGGTGTTATCCCAAAACAAATATTCAATAGCTTTAATGTTCTTAATCTTTCGAAATACACATACTTAACACTACAAAAAGCCGCTATTTTAAATACTTGCCGAATAGTTAGAAAATTTTTACAACTAGACTTGGATAACAATTTTAATGCAGTACAAAGTAATTTACCATCACAAACTAATAACTAGGATCTCACCTTGGTTCACACCCGTGAGATTCTAGCAAATACCAGGCACTAGCCTGAGAAAATAAATTAAAAAAAAACAAAATAATAATAAAGCCTTTATTTCCTTAACTAACAAAACATAACTATAAAAACAAATTAAGGGATAAAATTTACAAATTTAGTTAGTTAAGGCCCCTTGCGGGTACAGGCCTCCTCCAACAACTTCCAGGTTTTCCTATTCTTTGTTTTGTACATCCAGTCGCTTCCAGCTTGATTTTTAATCTCGTCGACCCAGCGTTCCTTGGGGCGTCCTCTGGTCCTCTTACCTTTTGGCCCTGGCCATTTTGTGACTAATTGTGTCCATCTTCCGTCTGTAAATCTTCCCACGTGACCAGCCCACATCCACTTTAGTCGTTTCATATGTTGGACTGCGTCTATCACATCTGTTTTTTCTCTTATGTTTTTGTGGTGAAGTAATGACAAACGCTGCACAAACGCCTATACTATGTAGTAAAAAACACACAAATGATAGAATATGTAGAGAGTTACATTTACCTGGGTAAATTAATTTCATTTCATAATTCTAGAAATAAAGAGGAGATAGAAAGAAGAATAAATATGACCTGGAACAAGTTTTGGAGTTTGAAAGAAATTATGAAATCTAAACTACCCTTGAAACTGAAAAAGAAAGTTATGGATGGATGTCTACTACCATGTATGTCTTATGGATCCCAAACCTGGATATTCAACAAATATGCGAGAGACAAAATAGAAAAGACCCAACGTGCTATGGAAAGGAGTATCCTGAGTATAAGGCTAAAAGATAAAATTCAAACTATTTATAATACTTACCTTAATGTTCAAGACAGTCTATAGAAGATTTTCATTGTTGTGCTCTGGCAGACATTGAATTTCCACATTCGTAGAGCGTACTTGTTTTTCCACCTGAGTTAGCCTCACACCTAGGTCAGACAGTAGTTTTGAGCTGTTCGTTTTCCTTTCTTAGATCAATAACGAGTCCTTCAATAGACTAAACACCTCTCACTGGTCAACAATCTCGACAGTTTGATTGGTCCAATGAACATGTCATCGATAAGACCAAACATTTACTGAAAATCATACTTGAAAAGTCGATGAACGTTTTAATTTCGGGTTTTCACCTGCGCGGCACCATCTGTGTTTCGACAGATTTATTTTTAAGTCTATTGAGTAATGAACTACCCCAAGTATAGGAGGATGTACCTACCACTGACTTTGCGTTTAACCGCTCAACACCCGGGGGCACGCCCGCGTGCCATAAACTGTTACAACCGTTAAAACCCGATGGCACGCCGGCGTGCCATGGCGAAATATGCGGTTTATTTAAAAACGCATGGTCTTATTTCATGTGGCAAGGTTTACACACTTGCGGGATGATATTCTCGTTCAACTAAGCTATTCCAATTTTAAAAATATATGATGGTATCATTGAAATATTTTTTTTAAAAAACAAACGCTTACTTTGTCTCTGGAACGTCGATGACGGTCGACTTTTTGTTTATACTTTGTTTGCATGTAAATTATTTTATGCTAAGTGTACGAATATTTATTTATGAGTAGCTATTACATCGTTTTACATAAATGTTTGCACGAAATACATCAAAATAATACTTTTTCGGCCATTGAAACATTACGTGTGAATGTCAGTCGCCATTCTTGCAATTAAAATGATGAAATTGTTTTTTTTTGGAGTATAATCAACGTTTATGTGAATAAATAGTCGTACAAGTAGTTATTACATAGTTTTGCACAATGTATTTACCATTTTACTTCATAATTTGACTTGTTTTGCCTAAGAATGTACCGTGAAAAACCGTTATTTTTTTTTAGGTGAATTCAGAGGTTTGTATCTTTATTTTTTTTCATCAAAGTGAGTAAGTATTTATACTTATATGAAATTATAGCTCAATGTTGTGTAGGTTTGATAAATATTCCAATTCTGAAACCTAATATACTATGTGAAATTAGCTAATACAAAACACATCGCCGCTTAGTTCTCTCTCCAAGGAAATCTTATCATTGTACAATTATAGTGGCATATTCTTACGACATATAGCTAGTTTTCAATCAATAAAGGATTATGTAGTATCCTAGTAACATTTTTTTATTAGAAACTACTCAATATAACTAGGATGAGCGTTTACAAAGTCAAGCGTTTTATTACGCAATTTCATAAAAACGGCTCGACGGACGATGAAGTTTGATTATGAATATTATGAAAATTTTACATAGGACTGTCAAAAAAACGCTGTAATTAGATTATTTGTTTATTCATAATGTAATTTGCAAAATTTCGCATGGATTGCTACAGTAGTTTTATAAGAAATCGATAGAACAACGGAACAAACAATATTTCAGCCTGTTCTCCGTTATCAACATTTATTTATAAATACCACTCTCATATTACAAGTATTGTATACATTTTATAGCATGGTCAGTTTATTCAAGAACCAAAAACAGTTTACAGTTTAAGATAAGAGCCACTCGAAACGTAAGCAAACCATTTTTTTTGTTAGCAGTCGTAGCGTGTCAAATTGCGATAAAAAGCGCCGGGCGTTGACAGATGTTGACGTTTGACGCGCCAGGGTTCTAGAGGTTAAGAATGATTCTGCAGATTGACGGATGACCTGCCCATTATGCTACCAATGTGAGAGATTTATTTTTAAACGATAATTATCGTGACAAATGTATCGGCCGGCAAGGACCTGTAGGGTGGACAGTGGGCGACACAACAAATTTTAATTAGCGCGGCTTTGTTATTAACCTAACCTAGTCTTAAAGTTTTGTTTACATTGCGGTCATAATAATGAACAATTTTTTTTTTTTAAATGAACAGAAGAAAAAAAGTTTTTTTGAATACCTTTCCGTTGTTAAAATTAAGCATAGTTTCTCTCATTTTCGTATACAGTGCCCATTATACAGACTCACACTGTATTTACTACATAACCTTTCGCGTGCGTTGCGGAGGATTTTGAAAGTAAAACGAGGAGTCTTACTCAGATGGTGGTTTATTGTAGAATCATTCTTAAAACATTATTCTTACATACTAAATGACATAGTTTACATCGCTATCGATCATTAACTTATCGCGTCTATCAACCATTGTTAGCTGACGTCAAAACACATGAAATGCCATGAGAACTTGAAACTCTAACAGCTATGGCGACGACGGCGCCTCAGTAATGAGCGCTAACTAACATGAAATATTCCTAAAACAAGGAAACAATGCATAACTCCTACTACTCAAGTTCGAAATCATCAAAGGAGCGACAGTCACTTAAGTGATTTATATCGTCACTTAGATTATTTTATTAGAGACTCTTTACACACAAAACATGTTATTTCTATAATACTTTAATCTAGTGTTAATAAAATATGAACTCTACAGTACAAAACTTAAGACTACAACTAGGTGCACACGATGGCACACTTTCAGTGGTTTCATCGAGTCATAGACGAGATATATGTCCTAGTTTATTGACAGCTCAAGGGTTTCATCTAATAACTAAAACACTAAAGTGTTCTGAATATAAATGTTGTTTTTTATTTTATTCCATTTGGAAAACTAAACAGTTATACATTAAAATATAATACTAAGTCATAAATATAGGTACCAAAGTAACAAAATGTTTAACCTACTAGATTTTCCACAAAATATTAAAAGTTATATCAAACAGTGCGCAATTCTAAGATGTTAAACAAAGTTATTAGTGAACTTAAACATAGACAGGCATGCAAACAACACAGAAAGAGAGAGGGAGAGAGAATGAGTAGATTTTAAACTTGGTATTATAATCTAAACTCTACTTTGAAACAAGACCTCTACATTTTGGAGCAGAGACAGAAAAGCAGTGAATATATGGCTTGCGACGTTACACATCCCCTACCAGTACGCATAGGCGAAGATGTGGTCGAGCGTACTGACCAGTTTAAATATCTGAGATCTGCATCTTCACGAGTCCGGCACGACACGTCGATTTCGAAATCAAAGCTCGCATAACGGCAGCGTGGGAAAAATGGCGTGAGGTGACTGGTGTCATTTGTGACACAAATATAGGTAAGGTTGAAGGGACAGGTCTAGAAATCCATCATTAGACCTGTCCTTTTATATGGAAGTGAAGCGTGGCCTGAACTTGAGCGACACAAGCGGGAGCTGCGGATCACGGAGATGATAATATTACGCCAGATGTGTGGAGTTTCGCGGAAGGACCGCGTGAGAAACTCCCGAATGCGTGCCAGCCTCCATGTCCGTGACATAGCAGACAGACTGCAGGAGAGCCGCCTACGCTGGTACGGCCACGTCTTGCGTGCCACCTCCGCCGGGCCTTGGTAGAAGGGGAAAACCCAAAAGTGCTGGCTTGATGTTGTCCAGTATGATATACGTGCCAATGGACTCTCAACCAAGGATGAAGACTGTGCAAAGTGGAGAAGAAAAAGCCGGAAAGCTGACCCCGGGCTCCGATGCAAAAACCAGCTGAGACGATCAGATGAGAGAGAGAGAGAGACAGAAAAGAAGTGAAGTCTTCAAGTTTTGATTGTGCGGCGCGGGGGTGCTCGCAAGCCTGAGTTTGTACGAGAAGGACAATAAAAGGCAAATAAAGTTCTTGCGCACACCCCACGGCATAATAATATGTTTGTGCTGTGTACTACATAACTTATTTAATTGCGAATATCAATACTATCACAAGTAATGCACAGATCAAACAAGAACACTGTTGCTAACAGTATTTGTCTTAACTTTAGCAGATTATACTTCTCGTTGTTTGTCTAAAACGAATTTTTTTAACTTTGTTTTAACTCAAAAGCCTCGGTATCAAAACGTCCTTTTCTCAGAATCTCTTAGTAGCAGAACGATCTATTTGCAAATCTTCCTATTAGCAAAATCTTCCAATCGTCAAAGTATAGTTATGTTGGTAAATTACCATCACTTATCTTATATCACATCTCACACATTATCATCAGTTTAATTATTTAGTTTATGTTTATGTCAGCGGAACATGGCAAACTCCGTTAGAGTATAATAAATCTTCATTAGATTATAACTTTTTATATTATATATCGGTTTATTCATCTATTTTATGGTAGACCGCCCACTCACGCGCACAAAAAGTTTTGGGAACACTTTGATAGTGCGTACAACTAAGGAGTAGAACCATAGATATAATAAAAGTGGAACTTTTTAGGTCAAGAGTGAATAGGTAGTAGTAAGAAAAAAAAACATACATTCAATTAAAAAAACTTTTTGGGGATGGATGATTTGTTAACCGACTTCCAAAATAGGGTATTTTTTATGTATGTACACCGAATACGCCGAGGTATTTGATCCGATTAATTGTTTGTTTTGTGTGATTCTTTTTAGTTCGATGCGGCATTCTTCTATTTGGTCCCGAATTTAATTCAGTTTGGATCAGTAGTTTTTATTTTATGAGCATTTTTGCTTATATCATTTTTTTTTAGTTCCAAATTAAATTCAGGTATGTTTTTTTTTGTTACATTGGCACAATTATTTTCCCTTTTGGCGCAACGTTTGAGTTTTATCTGTTATTTAGATTAAATAAAGTGCTAGTTTTATTAGTTATATCATATTTAGTACGTATTGTAAAAACAACGAAAAAAAATTTTGTCTTAAATTTTGCATCGCCAATGCAATTTCGTGTTCGGAATCACTAAAAATGTTACAGAAGGCTTAAGGTGGATCAATTTTATAAAAAAACGAAAGCGAGATGTGATGGAAGATTTGCCTCGCTCTGGTTGGCCACGAACGTCTGCAACTGAAGCTGCATCGCAAAATTGAAGGAAATTGTAAGTGAAAATCCTCATTCAAGTTTGAGAGGGATAGCCGCTGATTTTTGGATGTGTCATGATTCGGTCCGTAGCATTTTAAATAATCACTTGTTCCAAAAGACTGAATTTTCTCCAAAAACGCAATTGCATAAGAGTGAGAAACCGATGAAACTACGCCAAAGTCGATCAAAAGTCAAAGTTATATTGACTGTTTTCTTTGAGTATCGCGGTGTTGTGCGCTCGGAATTCTTGCGACACCCGACGTGGTCAAACGGTAAATAAAGACTATTATTTGAGCGTTATGCGGCGTAAATTAGACGAAATAGGCTAGATTTTTTTACAGAACTTCCTTAGATTTTACACCACGATAATGCGAATTCGCAGAAAGCCAACAATGTGAACGAATTAATGACCAAAAACTCATCAAATACCATCGAGACCTTATCCAACAGATATGGCTCCAGCCGACTTCTTTCATTTTACTAAACTCAAATGACCACTTCGTGAGAATTCACGACGAGAACAGCTGAACTCGATTCCGGAAAAAGCGTTCAAAAAATGTTTTGATGATTGTATTACTCGTTAGTAAGCGTATCGTTTTTGAAAGAGCACTTTGAAGGTGGTAAAATAAATGTGTTATTGAGCTTTTCCCGGTACTTTCACGATGGAGTAGTATCATTTTGAAACAACAAATCCTATCCTAATTCAATAGTTTCCTATGTTTTTTTTTTTTTTAATACAAAACGTGGAAACTCTTGGCCCAAATCTCACCTGATAGAAAGTGATGATTAGGCCGAAGATGGAAGCGAGCTTTACCCCGAATCCTCTAACACAGAGGAACTGGCTATCATTCCTCTAACTGCCGGGAACACAACAATGCTGTTAACATTGTTGTTATGGCGACAGACTTAGACATGATGGTGGTAGCTTGCCAGGTGGACTTAGAAGTCCTACCACCAGCCAAACCGAGCAAAAAATTTGCCCCCGCTGGGAGTCGAACCCGGGACCTCTGGGTCTGAATCAGGTAGTATAACCACTAGACCACGGAGGCGGTTAGTGTCACCTGTTTAGCACCACCCGAGGACCACGTATAGAGATTCGCTGAAGGGTATTCTCCTTTTTAAGAAAATATTGTTCATAATTTTACGCGATACTTTATAAACTTACAGTATCTGCTGTTTTCCGGTGGCAATTATACTAAAATACAAACGTCTGGTGTGGATACAACCTATGTGGACCGGTGTGGACAACACCTTTTTGCAATCGAATGTTCCAAGTACAGAAGCTTACGGAGACTTTGATAGCGGAAGTTGGTTTGGTGGAATAGGTCGTTTTGCTAATAAGACGTTTTGATACGGAGGCTTAAAAAATTGTTAAACAATTCGTTGTTATTTAACAAAAAGAAATAAAGAAAATGCTCCAAGACTATGACTTCAAATGGATCATCGCACCCATACGCATTTGTCCATGTCGGACACTCTCGAAAGTACACTTTACATGTGCCGTCTTGTCTCATGCTAGCCGCAGACATTGTCGTGTTACTGATAGTTGCTTCTCCATAGATTTCAGTGTTCCCTCCTTGTATCAGTGATCGCCGTACTAGAAGGCTCACTGGATTTTATGTGGACAGTCACGACGTTATCCGGGTGCTCAGCATATTATCAAGGATTATTTTTATCAAATGGGTTGGTGTTAGTTTTATCAATTAAGTGTCTTGCATATCTGTGCTTGCTGTATCTGATACCATTTGTGTCTCAGAATGTAATACTTGATGTTTGCGTTTTTGACGTGGTTACATCGTGGCTTTGTAAATTGTACTTCATTGCCTCCTCGCATTTTTGGATCTTGACTGCATTCTCACCTAGTTTATCCGAGTGGAGTTGCAGGGACATTGTAGTTCTTCTCTTATAACTAGCTTCATTTCGCTGCGCAAGTCTCGTAATATTTGTAGTATCATGTCGTCAACTGCATGGTGTGTAGTAGCAATATCGCATCTTTCACCTTCATAATCTGCAGTGCACTGGCAGAACGGCTCGTCCTCCTCATTCAGAGAACAGTCACCGTTGTTTAGACAGTGCTCATGGCACGCGTTAACTTCGCACCGTTCCCCTGTGTAGCCGGCAGTACATCTGAAATAATGAAAACAAAAAAAACAATAAAACAAGTACTATTAATTTGTGACTTCGTGTATCAAATACACAAGGGGCGTCCACTGTGCTATGATTAAGCCGCTCTTAAAGTTTTTCCTAAATAGAAGAGTCATCGGTGATGGAGTCATCGTGAGGAAACTTGGACTTAAAATTAAGAAAAGCCCGAAGCCGCCAACTCACTTTGAGCAAGCATTCTGCTGATAAATGCTCGCACCCTCTTTATACGAGTAGAAACTTGACATAGTAACGAGCCGGTAGATATTTAGTAGAGTAATAATTTTCTAATTACATGGTGGGATGGAAAATACAATACCTGCAAGTAGGTTGTCCCTCAGTACTGACACTACAATTTCCTTGCAGGCAATAGTCCTTGCAAATGGAAATGTCGCATCTTTCACCCTTATAATCAGCTGTGCACTGGCAAACTGGCTTCTCCGCCTCATTCACGGAACAGAATCCGTTGTTTAAGCAGTACATATGGCACGGGTTAGCATCGCACCTTTCCCCGGAGTAACCAGCTTCACAACTGAAATAATGAAGATAAGAAACAGCGTTACTCAATGAACAAGGAAACCAACAATTATTTGTGACTATAGTAGTAACAGGTGAAAAAGGTGCGCGACCGGTACGCTGCGATTGTATTATGTGACAAAGATATAATATCTGTGCAACACCGACTTAGTTTAATAGGCAACTTTTATTTACTGCTAATATTTCAGGGGAAGCAAGTTCTCATGAATAGGAATAGTTTATTGCCTAGTGTTATCTTCACTAATTCCTATTGAGATGAACATGTTTTATTTATTAGACGACTGCCTAAGACCACGGAGGCGGTTAGTGTCACCTGTTTAGCACCACCCGGGGACCAAGTGTAGGGATTCGCTGAAGGGTATTCTCCTACGGGCGCGGGTGACTCGGCCCCCATAACTTCTAAACGGTTAAACCGGCTTCAATGTTTGTAGTATCGTTAAAGCGTTGCGTTATTTTGAGTAACATAAAGCTACTGAACATTAAAAAAAATACAATGGGGTGGCCATGGATCATGAAAAAAACCGTATTGTTTTTAATTTTAATTTAAATTTGCCTACCTTATTATCATTGTCTAGAAAAAAATATATAACAGTAGTATTCAATATGCATGCGTTAGCTAATAACAAACGAAATTAAATAAGTGTAGGATGAGTAAATAACCCACAGAAAAACAATGAATGCATCAATAATTAACAATGAATGAATACTGTCCTCGTCTAAACCATGATTAGTAAATTACAAAAATATATAACAGTAACAGTATTTAATAACCATTGATTCGTTAATAATTCAGTAGTTTTCTGTTCTTAACTTTTTTTTTAATGCAAATCGGGGAAACTCTTGGCCCAAATCTCACCTGATGGAAAGTGATGATTAGGCCGAAGATGGAAGCGAGTTTCACCCGGAATCCTCTTACACAGAGAAACTGGCTATCATACCTCTAACTGCCGAAACACAACAATGCTGTTAACATTGATGTTATGGCGACAGACTTAGACATGATGGTGGTAGCTTGCCAGGCGGACTTATAACAAGTCCTACCACCAACAAAAGCGAGCAAAAAATTTGCCCCCGCTGGGAATCGAACCCGGGACCTCTGGATCTGAATCAGGTGGTATAACCACTAGACCACGGAGGCGGTTAGTGTCACCTGTTTAGCACCACCCGGGGACCACGTGTAGGGATTCGCTGAAGGGTATTCTCCTACGGACGCGGGTGACTCGGCCCCCATAACTTGCTTCCTATCTAGAAAAACATAAACTTATTAGAATAGTTAATGACGGGATTGCTACCATTAACGCGTTATTAACTATTCTAATGTTAGTGACCATGAAAGTTTAAAACAATCTACACTTCTACATCTACACTAATATTATAAAGAGGAAATATTTGTTTGTTTGTATGAAATGAATAGGCTCCGAAACTACTGGACCAATTTGAAAAATTCTTTCAGTGTTAGATAGCCCATTTGTCGAGGAAGGCTATAGGCTATTTCATCACGCTACGACAAAAAGGAGCGGAGCATTAACGGAAAATGTGGCGCAGACGAAGTTGCGCGGGTAAGCTAGTACGAGTATAACACATAAAATTATTATACAGATACTTTATGAAAAGAAACATTTCCTTTCCTTAAGAGTGGTGATCAGACATCCCGGAATAGATTCCCATAGGACATTCCACGTGACCAACTCATATGCCTAGCCTTTTCCCAACTATATTGAGTTCGGCTTTCAGTCAAACAAGAGTTAGCTGAATACCAGTATTTTACGTGGAGCGGCTGCCTACCAGACCTGCCCAACCCATTAGCTGGGTAACACGGTACTCATCGGCAAGACTGGTGTCACATTTTCGATATTCGTAACGACAGCCAAAGATCTCCAAATGACAGCCGGGGCCAACAGCTTAACGTGCTTTCCGAGGCACGGAGGAAACTCGGTATGTTTAGATGGTCACCCATTCACAGACCAACTTCGGCAAGTGTTGCTTAACCTTGAAGATCGAACTGTGCGGCTGTTATTATTTTGCCACGAGCTCCTCTCTGTCACTCGACATGACCAATTCCCCAAAATGTCCATCCCCGCCATTTATGGCTTACACTAATCGAGAGGTGGGCAAGTAGGTAGACGTGCTTGTCACGTGACCCCCCGAGGGCTACCCAATCGTAATATATACAAATAGCTTTTGCCCGCGACTTCGTACTGTTATACGGGACCCCGAAAACCAGGTTTTAAAAAAAACACTTTTGGATACACTAATGAAATAGTTTTAATTAGGGGTTTGACCTCGATACAAATTGGGCTAAACTAAATTGGAACTGGCAGACACAACGATATAGATACAGAGATGGTACCGGTTCAGCGATTGGAATGAGACTGAAGCGTCCCGGGAGCGGGATGCAGTGCTGTCTTTAAATTGATGACAATGCAATTCAGAGAAATCTAAGTAATCAATTAATACTGTAAATTAAGGGTTTTCTCTAGCATTGGGAAACCGTAACAGCCCCCCGATTTAGAGTAAACTACACCCTTCAAGGTGAAGTTTATGTTTAAGTAAATGAGATATGAGTTAGCCGATTCTAAGTGAAGGCCCCGTGTTAATGTTTGAGGGGTGAATGTCATCTAATTCCTGGTCATTATTTTCAGGAGTTCTATTTTCTCTGGATTTCATTATTCTCTTGTGTATGCCAGTTTTATACACCTTATAGATAATAAAGAATATAATAGAAATTATAATTACAATTGTAGTACCTGAATAATATTTTTGATACAAAACAATGTGTGGCTTTTCAATTATATTGTTGAGGCTTTTCAGGATTTCAGGATTATCATAAGCTAAGGAATCTAAGTTAACATTCTTAAGATTAACTACAGGTAAGTTGGATACAATATTATTATATGCCGCAATGTTACAACAAGAATCATTTAAAATATTAAAATTAGAAACAATTGTTTTCAGTTGGACTTTACGATTTGCATGCGGAGTTAGACGAGTGTCCTTGCAGAAGGCAATACATTCAGAAGGTAAGTACAATATACCATTTCCACTAAATTCTATTTCAGTAGATTGGGATTTATTACATTCAATACTTATTTTAGTTTTTTCTGACATAACAAATAACCATCTATTATGGCGTAGCGGCTGCCAAATGCTAACGTGACCGTGAATGAATTTGGTTTCACAAATCGAAGGGATTGAAGTAAGTACCTTTGTGATTATTTCCGTTTCGCAGGAAGGTGTCGCGGAAGAAGAGTACAATATTGGTGTTTCACAAAGGTAATGGTCGTTATTAATTATTTTACAGTAATCGAGGTTGTCTAACTTACAGTACATTGACCTGTCTCTGCTCATACCAATATATTTAGAGGACGGGATGATGGTCGAGTATGACTCTGGATTATTTCTATCGTGAGGAACCAGTGATGGTAAATTATGATACACATTTAATTGTATAGGATTAATAAGAGGGATTTTTACTACAAACACTACTTGTTCTTTATTGAAGTAACTAGATATTTCTGATATATTTAAAATAGTATGCATGCTATCGAGGTTTAGTGGAACCGGAAGTTGTTTAGATTCGGGTAAGAATCTGTAATTATCAACCAATTCGGTGTAAAGTTCTTTAGGTGTTAGGATTGTGGGATATAGAACATTAGATTTGGTAAACATGATGGAGTTAACTATGTCTTCAACTTTGAAGGACAGGGCTAAGAGGCTATTTTCTATCATGGAAGTTAATTCCAGCATGCGAGACCTAATGCCTAATTCTTTTGAAACGTAAGTAAGATTTAGAATATCTTGGGACAGTTCGTGTATTGCATTTTCCAAATGCTTTTCATTTAGTTTAATTATTGACAAAGTTTCATTAAATGATTTAAGTGAAGACGCAGTGATTAATATATTTTCCTTCATGAGTAGGGCTAGTTTCTTTTGGTCTATTTCTACTTCCTTAATAGCACTGTCGTATCGGATGGCATCGTCTTCATCCATTGTGCCAAATAGTTTTTTCGATATAGTGCCTACGAATCCTAGAAGTGCAGATCTTCTTGACTGGCGAGATGTAAGGTGGAAAATAGCTTCGCTATCATGGACTATGTCATTATAACGAGTTTTCAGTGGTTCAAAGAGGTTTGTACATTCCAAATAATCAAAGACCTTACCATTGTCACATACTTGTTTAGATTTTTCGAGAATAAGACGAAGGTTTAGAATATGTGGACTAATAAAGGATACATCATATGGGATAACTATACTAAGGTGACTATCAATTAAACTTAAAGAACCTAAGGGGTCGAAGTAGATGCCAGGACTGTTCGTCAAGGGCGTAATGAACTCCAGACCCAGCGCAGAATTGCTGTAATAGAATATAATTAAAATTAGTTTTAAACTAGGACTACGACTCAGATCTAGGGGCTAGTTTGACTTCGTCATAGTGATGCGTCACATGACGTCTATTTACGAGTAAGGTCAAGGTGCTTCTACCGAGTAAGGTCAAGGTGCTTCTTCTAATCTATGGGTTCTATGATTTTAGCATTACTATTAAAGTCTTTGTTGCTCATTATTTTCAGGAATTTGCTATAATTATCATCACGGAGAGGATTTGTAGTGAGATTCGAGGATTTGTTAGATGTAGTCGGTGTAGGAGGATCGTCGATTCCTGGCGGTAAGTCATCGTTTTCCAGGAGGTCTACAGAAGGTAGTTTATCATCAAGGTCTAGGGAACCAGGAGGTAGTTGGATATCAAGATCGTCGAGAGTTAGCGGGCTAAATTGAGGTGTAGAATTATCCGCGTCTTGATTAGAAGTGGATGGAATAGGATCGCAGTCTGATGGTTGAATTGGGTTTACAGGATATCGAGATAATGCGTCAGCAGCGGCATTTAGTTTTCCTTTCTGGTAATCGATTTCGTACTCGTATTCCATTAGTTTTAGGCGCCATCTCTGTAATTTGCTACTAGGATCTTTATGATTAAATAACCACTTTAATGGCCTATGATCAGTAATGATCAGAAATTTTCGTCCATAGAGATATGGACGAAAGGTTTTGCAACCAAACAAAATAGCGAGGAGTTCTTTTTCAGTGGTATTATAGTTACATTCGCTTTTGTTGAGGGTCCGAGAGGCATAAGCTATTGGTCTATCTTTACCAACTGGACCTTGACTGAGTACTGCACCGATAGCATAATTAGAGGCATCACACGTTAAGATGAAAGGGACAGAAAAGTCTGGATAAATGAGGACAGGAGCAGAGGTAAGCTTGTGCTTGAGTTCATCAAAGGCGACTTGTTGTTGATTTTCCCATAGGAAGGGGACATCCTTTTTTAAAAGTTGTGTTAACGGTTTTGCAATTTTTGCGAAATTAGGAATGAAACGACGATAATAGGATACAAGTCCGAGGAAGGACTTAATGTCCTTCGGAGATTTGGGATTTGGAAACTGAGTTACTGCTTTTATCTTTTCAGGGTTAGGTTTTACACCATCTTTAGTTATTTGATGACCAAGATATGCGACTTCACGTCGGAGAAACTCGCACTTGTCAGGTTGAAGTTTAAGATTATAATCTCGAAGCCTTTGGAATACTGACGAAAGGTTATCAATGTGGGAATTCAAATCGTGACTATAAATAACTATGTCATCCAAGTAAACAAAACAACGAATGCCTTGGAGACCAGTGAGAGCGGTATTCATTAACCGTTGGAAAGTAGCGGGTGCGTTTTTTAAGCCAAATGGCATTCTTGTGAATTGGTAATGTCCTTGGGGTACACTAAACGCCGTTTTAGGAGCGTCTTCCTCATTAATTTGAATCTGATGGAAGCCTGACGCAAGGTCAAGGGTTGAGAAGTATTTACTCTGACCCAGCTGATCTAATATTTCAGATATCTGCGGAATAGGATAGCTATCGCCAACAGTGATGTCATTTAGTTTTCGGTAATCGATAACTATGCGCCATTTTTTCTGTCCAGATGCATCCATTTTTTTTGGAACTATCCAAATTGGGGAGGACCATGGGGACTCTGAATGTTTTATGATTCCTTGATCGAGCATTTGGTCTATTTGTTTGTTGACTTCTTGTTTATGTACCTCTGGGAACCGATAAGATTTTACATTTATTGGATTTTGATCACCCGTTTTTATGTTATGTTTAAGAGCATTTGTATGAGACAGTTTGTCACCAGGGATGAAGGATATATCAGAGTATTCAGAACAGACGTCGTGAAGAGCATTAGCTTCTTCAGAATTGAGATGGGAGATTCTAAGGAGGTTTAATACTTCTTGAGTTCGGAGATAAGAGTCAGCGTTTTTGAAATGACAAACCGTATGAGTGTTTGTTGGATCAAAAGAACTTAAAGGAATGAGTGTGATATCCAGATTTGACTTAAGGGTTATGGGAGTTTCAGAAGTATTGATTACAGATAAATTAATTCTTTTGTTTTCTTTGACTGCGACGAGGCAATTCGCAATCAGTAAATCTTCATGATAACATTGATCTAGTACGAGTCCTTCTTTTATTTCAGGGTTGGAGACGGAGCATTCTATGACAGTTTCGGACCTGGGAGGAATTACATAAGTAGGCTCATTGAAGTGTAATTTTATTTCGTTTTCACCTATCTTCAAGATTTCACGAGTGTAGTCAATTGTGCAGCCAAAGGCGATTAGCATATCAGTGCCAAGTATACCATCATAAGGTAAGTGGATTCGGGGTATTATATGGAATTTATGTGTAATACTAACTTGATCATTTATTTTTAATATAAGCGGAAAATGACCCATTGTTGGTGAAGGTTGGTCAATCGGGTCAATACCTTTCAAAAAGATTACTTCTGTTGAAATATCAACTGGTGTTTGTATAGAAGTTCGTTTCAGTACGCTTACAGTTGCACCAGAGTCTACGAGGAGAGATAAAGTAGTGTCTGACACTGAAGAATGTATAAGGATGTGAGGTAAGCGTTTCTTAAATGGACCAATATTAATTTCATATATTTTTGTTTCAGGAATTGGGTGAGAAGCAGTTGAGTTTATGGTAGAGTCAGTGGATACAGCGGTGTGCTTATTTTGTGATTCGGCTTGGTTAGGTGATACAACGGATGTAGAAGATACAGTGGGTGTAGAGGATACAGCGGATGTAGTAGATACAGCGGATGTAGAAGATGCAGTGATGCGGTTTACACGCGAGTCCCTATTATTAGGGGATACAGAGGATACAGTGTTGCGATTCATTCGCAAGTCCCTATTATTAGGGGATACAGAGGATACAGTGTTGCGATTCATTCGCAAGTCCCTATTATTAGGGGATACAGAGGATACAGTGTTGCGATTCATTCGCAAGTCCCTATTATTAGGGGATACAGAGGATACAGTGTTGCGATTCATTCGCAAGTCCCTATTATTAGGGGATACATAGGATACAGAGGATTTAGCATTGGTGCCTTTGATATAGCAATGTTTTGGAACTTGAGGTTTGGGCCCCACGAGACACCACCGTGAGCCCTTTATTCGTTTAAATCATCATTTGATTTATCCTGAGTGTCGTCCGTGTAGTCATGACCTTCGTTACTATTTATCGCGTGAATTTGGGCATGATTGTTTTGAAAATGCTTTGGAAATGGTCTTTGATTATTTTGGTCTCTGAAGCGATTGTTATTGAACTCCCGTTTTCTACATTCCTCAATGGTGTGGCCTGTATTTTTACAGTAGCGGCACACTGGAGGACCTGACGTCGATGGTTTTTGATTTTTGGGCTCGTGTGGATAACCTTGCTGTGTAAAGTTTCGGTTCTGTTGGAATCGACGCTGAGGCCAACGTCCTTGATTAAGCGAATTGTTATTAGTTGTTGATGGATTACGTTTAGAAATTCTGCAATATTTTTTCTTCGGATACAGCGAAACCGATGGCTTCGTTTAAAGTTTCAGGGTCACGGCATCTGACTACAGTAGACAATCGAGAATTTAAGCCACTGATAAATGTATATAATGCTAAGTCTTGCATTGCAGCGACACGGCCAGTCAGTTCCCCTTTCTTTTTTGTGGGAATAGATATATTGATTTCAGTTAGCAGTTTAGCTAGGCATGTCTCTACGCGTAGTGCGAACTGATTGACGGTTTCGCTATTTGTTTGACAACAATCTTGGAGGTCCGAGAGTAGTGCAGCGTAATGTTTCTTTTCGCCAAATTGATTTTTCAGAAATTCTTCTAATTGTTGCCAATTATCAAATTCTTTAATGGAGCAAGCACTTTCAGCACGGCCTTCAAGTTGGCTCAGGATGTATTTTAGCACAATATCTTGTTGATATGATGACGCTAGGCTAATTGCATTTCTGCAATTATTAAGAAATGCGTTAAGTTTTTCGCGGTTGCCATCAAATTTGTTAATGAATTTGCTTATGAAGTTCATATCTAATTCTTTTGTTTCTTTAGACATGACACTAGGCTCGTCTTTAGGCATGACTGGTTAGACTAAACAAAGATAACGCGCAATGTGCGGGGGTGGAATGGAATGTTGCACTATTCTCGGGACTGAATGATAAGAGCTAATACACGGGAACAATTTTATCAACTGAATATTACTAAGATGCACTTTGGAATTTGAACTGAATTGAAACTATATTGAACTTGAGTTTTAAATCACTGGCACTATTTTCACTTTTTCGCAACGAGGATAGTTTCGATGTAGAACTGATGTACTTACAGGAACACAGCGACTGCGACGGCAACACGGATCATTTCGTTGCCAGGCGAGATCACCCAAGGTGAGTGGTAGAACTTCGGAGAATGCCCAACAGGGCACGTAAGGGTCTGGTAAGACCAGCAGGATACAGCGACGTTGAACAGAAAGACACAGCGACACTGAGGTGAGATTGGATTTCGGCACTTTTCACTGTCGTAATCACGGCACGAGTAGGTTCACTGAATTTGAGGCGTTCCGAGGATTTAGTTTTTTAAAATCCCTTAAGCTGCCACCAATGTTATACGGGACCCCGAAAACCAGGTTTTAAAAAAAAACACTTTTGGATACACTAATGAAATAGTTTTAATTAGGGGTTTGACCTCGATACAAATTGGGCTAAACTAAATTGGAACTGGCAGACACAACGATATAGATACAGAGATGGTACCGGTTCAGCGATTGGAATGAGACTGAAGCGTCCCGGGAGCGGGATGCAGTGCTTTCTTTAAATTGATGACAATGCAATTCAGAGAAATCTAAGTAATCAATTAATACTGTAAATTAAGGGTTTTCTCTAGCATTGGGAAACCGTAACAGTACGCGCATATTCCGTTTATTTCCTTTCCCGTAGGAATTTCGGGAAATCGTATTTTAGTGCTCGTTTACGGAGATGCGGGCGTGGAGCGTCGCGTGCGACGTGGCGGCCCGCACTAAATTCAAACATATGGCGTTGTACGGGAGTGTTCACGGAAAAGTAATATTAAGCCCACGGCGCGGCGGCGTCGCACGCAGCTTCGCACGCGGCGTCGAACACGGCGGCTGCCAACCCGCTACCGCATCTCCAAATCCAAGTCACATCGTCAAATTTGGGGACAAAATTCTATTGATTCCCTGCTATTTCTTCTATTTTCAAATATCAAATTAATTATTAAGAAGATTGTCTAATCTACATAACATTTCCATTTTCCAAAAATAACGACAAGCTGTTAAGACGTGATTCTCATTTTAAATCGGATACTGAGGGTTCTGCGCCTTAAGGCCGTACCCTGACCAAATAACCTTGAGCATTTGTTCCCTCAATACCAGTGCAAGAGATACAATAGCGAATACGCACAGAGTGTTGAATAAAACCGTTATAAAATCGAATTTTGGTCGTTTGAAAAAAACATTTCTACCAAAATGTTCATAATTGAATTGCCTATCCATTAGTAAACAATACACAATCAAAATAATTGTTAGTTTTCAAGAAGATGCATGTTTTCAATAATTATTTCTCATTTCTGTAGTTTCGTTGTGAGGAGATTAATCAAACATTATACCTAGTAATAAAAAACAAAAAACTATCATTTTGAAGCCAAGATTATCTAGAAATTTAATGTATTTTTATAAGTTGATATTTCTTTTGGATAAAGAGTATATAGCTCCAAAAATCAACACAGAAAACGGCTAGCACTGCGTTTTGCTCGGGGACGCGACTGAAGACAATGTTTTAAGTTTAATTGATAAATGATATTTATTTTGTAAGTTGGTTGTAAGTAACTATTTAACACGTTACACTTTTTTGGCAATTTTAAACTAGATGAGGCCGGTGTTTCCTAGCTGACTGCTCTGAGAAGAATCACCTAAACAAACTCAAAGATCTCATTTTAAAGTCCATACAATCGTACCTACTTGTCAAATCGTATGAGAACCATGTAGGTTAATGTCTGAAGTGGTATTTTGAGGAAAGTACCACACAGATTTGAGTGGACCTGTCCAGACAGTGCAAGCATTTGCCAGTTACCGTGTGGCTCAAACTTAGAACTTTAACGAGCTCAACGGCCTGACGAACAATATCAAAGTAAGGACATTTGTGTAGGCAGCATAGAAACTCAAACCGCCAGACTAATATTAAATTAAATGAACCCCTAATAAAGCAATCTTTATGGTCCTCGTATTCAAAATACGTTATTTATTTATTTATGTACACACAATATACTTAAAAAGAAAATTTTGTACGGAGAAAAGAGCACAAAGGTAGGTATTGCTTATTTCAAAAGAAATTTGTACCAGCAGACCTGCGACAGAAGATTTTTTAATCTGCTATCTAATTTTGATCTAATGAATATGATGATGATGATCACGCTAATAACGGCCCTCACCTGGTAATCAACTTTCGATGCGTAAGTCGGCGAGAAGAACGTCGTAAGCGCCGTGGACTGCGCGTCACTTACGCGTTGCGCTCATTAAGTTGGTTCTCACAGTTTATTTAACGGTTTAATAAAATCACGGGTTAATTTTGTTTTAGTCTTTGCTTTGTTATTATGAGTAATAGCACGATCGCATGTATTATAGTCGATGCTATTGACTTTACAAGAATCAGAACACGGCACTTCTAGTTTACGGGTTATTAAATTTTTAGACGGAAGAAGTTAATGCATGTATTAGTCGCGCACCGTATCGAAGATCTACTGACCTGCATTTAGGATGTCCCTCAGCGCTGACAGTGCAATTTCCTTGGAAGCAGTAGTTGTGACATACTGAACCGTGGTGTTCCTCCAAATCCGATATTAAAGTCTGCAAAGCTTCACAGGACTCGTTTCCCAAGGTTTGTTCCTCAATTGTGTAGTTGGCTGCTGTGAGTTGACACCACAAACAGGCTCTGGTAGACTGTGTATAAACAACTGGTACCACACCGTGTTGTTGATGCTTTGGTAACTGCATAATGGCACTTAGATCGTAGCTCTTCCAGTAAATGAAATCTTTTGATATAGTTAAAGCAGCTGCATAATGTTCTGGTCCTATTAAATAAAATGTTTGTCTGTTTTCTCCTCTCAAGTCGGCACTTTTGATACAATGATGATTAACAGTAGTCTCCTCAATCCAGTACATTGTCTTCGTTTGTTGGTCAATAACCAAACTCCAGCGCCCGAAAACATGATCGTTTATTAAAACTTTTCTCTCGGAGCCATCAAACGCAGCCCTCTCTATGTTATTCTTTGTGACCCAGTAAATATACCTGAAATTATTAAATAACTGTAAGTATTACCAAAGTTCAACATGAGTCTTAAAACTACAGTTAATTGTAATATCAGTAACGTACCCCCCACAGCTGTCTACATCTATATCCCTGACGTAGTCATCTGACGTAGCGGACGTAGCTATAAGATTTCCGACAACTGCTACGTTAGACGAAGCAGGTTTTAATGACAACGAGTATATTTTATTGCATTCAGTCCAAAAGAGTAATTGTGTGACCGGGTCGTAGGCGAGATACTTGTCACACCATTCACTTTTTTGTTTCATTACTAAGGTTTGTTTTTTCCCCGTTGTTAGGTCAAAACTGTATATGGGCAACTTCCTGCTGTTATAATCGGCAAACAGCACCCTGTAGTGAACTGAATCGTACGTGACAGAAGTGATATAATCATCTGACGGGATGTCTGCGGTGTACGTTACTGTTCCGTTGTAAAAGAATTCTAATCGTTTATCTTTGGCCACGACGATGTCTGAAACATTAAAATATCTTTTTTTATCCGATTTCTAAACAGAGCTGCAGAGCTTCCCATCACTCTTGTCACTTGTATGAGTTTGTATGAGCATAGTATTCTAATACTATGCTCATACAAATAGTTTCGAAATTACCGACAGTCTCGAGAACTAAATAAGTAAACTCTCTGTACCTCTATAAGTACATCATCATAACCACTAACAAAAATTAATTCAGAGCGTGATAAGATGGACGGTTATATCGTGACTAAGGGCGAATGTTTTGATACGTAGTTTACCAATGGTTTAAAATGATGGGCACCTAAATTTCGTAATTGTGCGATATTAGGGTTCCGTACATAATAGGTCTCCTACTATTGAAAACTATTACTAAGTCTCCGCTGTCCGTCCGTCTGTAGTCTACAGCGCTCCAAAATATGCTATTTTTTTTTCCAAAAAATCTTCGAAATTTGAGTTTCAGTTTTAAAGTCGGGGTTTGGCAATATCGTTCATTTTATTTGCGTAAAACATCTAAGAACACTTCAATGACTACACGGCGTCGTATAAATTACTAATGTAAACTGTTCCGTTGTGAAATAATAGATAACTAGCTTGTGCCAGCGGCTTCGCCCGCGTAATCCCTAGGGAACATACTCCCGGAATATTTAATATATAACCTATTAACCTTCAGGGATAAAAAATACCCTATGTCCTTTCTTGGGTCTCAAACTATCATTGTACAAAATTTCATCCAAATCGGTTCAGTGGTTTAGGCATGAAAGAGACAGACAGACAGAGTTATTTTTGCATTGCAACGTTACATTTTACAGGGGGAGCCTGTAGAATGTGAGGTCACATATAGCACTCCCCTACCTAGGAGGGGAATGCGTGCTAAAAGGGAAAAAGACAAATAAATACTAGTATAGATTTAATGAATTAAACACAACTTATTGGTGAATGAAAAGGGATGAGTGGACGTGAGATGGGAATGAAATCTTCGTTGGAGAACCGGAGGACTGGAGGGTCGTCACTCTTCAGAGGGCTGGAGAGGATGGGCCGAGAAACGTCTTCATCCCAGGCTCGTTCAGCCCAGGCATCAAGGTGTCCTTTTAAATGCGGCAAGGAGAGAGGCCGACTTATCAGGATCCGAGGAGGTAAACTTAGAACTGTCCTCTAAGTCTACTCTTAATAAAAGAGAGAGGCCGACTTCTCTGGTTCCGAGGAGGTAAACTGTCCTCTCAGTCTATTCTTAAGGAACTTTTCCCGACTTGTTGCTGATCTCAGCTCCAAACGTAGACTGACCATTTTTTTACGACGGCTCTCAGATGAAGGCTCGCTGTTATTTTGAATTTGATATAAGAAGTGTTTCTAGAATTTGATGGAAAAGAAAAATGGACTTTAAGAAGGTCTGATGACAATTTCATATGCGACCTAAAACTCCTAGCTAACTTCAGAATAGAATTAAAAAGAAAACTAGGCTTGTCTAACTGACATAATACAAGAAATGTAAACAAAGCATTGAAGCAGTCTTATAAGTAGTACTCTATGCATTGAAGATAGTTAATTTGCAGAAAAACTTAAAAAATACAAGTTAAAAAGATCCTAGGAATCAAGTTATGGCTATGCAGCTATGTATTAATTTATCTAGGAAGTTTATAGAGAGCGTAAGTACAAACAATAAGACACACACTACAGCATTTATATTATTCAGTTATTAGTTAGTTTAGTTTTTGGGGCCGAGTCACCCGCGTCCGTAGGAGAATACCCTTCAGCGAATCCCTACACGTGGCCCCGGGTGGTGCTAAACAGGTGACACTAACCGCCTCCGTGGTCTAGTGGTTATACCACCTGATTGAGACCCAGAGGTCCCGGGTTCGATTCCCAGCGCGGGCAAAATTTTTTGCTCGGTTTGGTTGGTGGTAGGAATTGTTCTAAGTCCGCGTGGCAAGCTACCACCATCATGTCTAAGTCTGTCGCCATAACAACATGTTAACAGCATAACCGATACTAAACGGCTTAACCGATTTCATTGTTTGTGGTATTGTTAGAAGCTTTGCGTCATTCCGAGTAACATAGGCTAGTGAAAACAATAAAATATATAATGGGGAAGCCATGGATCATGAAAAAAACGGTATTTTTTTTTTGTTTTCCTGAAAAATTGCCTGCATTTGCTATCATCGTCTAGAGCTTGCTTAGTACATACCAAAAATATACATCAGTATGATTCAATATGCATTCATTTGCTAAAAACGAACGAAATTAAATAAATGCAGGACTAGTAAATAACCCGTGGCAAAAAGCAATGAATTAATCAATAACTCATTAACTACTTATACTATCATCATCCAGATACTTGGTCGATTACAAAAATATATAACAGTATGTATAACATTCATTCATTTGTAAATAATTCACAAGTGTACGACATTGTGTTTGTCATTTGACACCTCGAGGGCTACAACTCAATCGTAATTTATAAAGTTCTTTCGTTACTGAGTGATTGAGTGTCTGAGTGAGTGACTGACAGACAACGCACAGTCGAAACTACTGGACGTAGAAAGCTGAAATATGGCATGTTTGTTCCTCGCGTGAGAGAGAGGGAAATATGGCATGTTTGTTCCTCGCGTGAGAGAGAGGGAAAGCTCACGTCCCAGCCGCCGCAACAGAAGACAACGCCCCGGGCCTGCGGTCGGCGAGCGTTGGGTGGCTCGCTGTCCGCTCAGAACTAAGCCCGGATCGATGGCACGTTGTGTTCCATGCGCGCCTCAAATAGATGTCAGCAAAGTAGACGGGGCTCGCTAGGGCCAGTGCCTGCTAGGGCTGCGGAATTTGTTCGAAACAGTCACCGCGGCCCTGGAACGCAACGGGCACTAGGGGGGAAAACGGGTGGGTTTTAGTCAGTAAGAGTCTGACAATCTTCGCCCTAAGTGGGAGAAGTCATCCCATCCATAAATAAAAAGTTGCATACAAGTGAACTTTGGATCTATTATGCCGCTAATGCCGCGATTGTCTTAGTACTGATTACATACTACACGGAACTACACGGCCATTTGCAACGCCATTTGTTTCTCGCTTTGTAACCCAGATACGTCAAGAAATGAGCTTGGTCCTGCGAATTGCACCCGACCCCAGGACCACCCCCATAAGTTGTGTTCTGTGCGGACATTTTAGGCACCCGGCGATCTACTGCGGCTGCTCTAAAACCCCCAAACTCGCTTTCAAACTGGTGTAGCATGTCGACGCCCACCAATAGCGAGGAAGTCAACCTGTGAGGATCTCATCCTCCCAAGTGCACAACAGTGTTATCCCACAGAGGGATCCGATATTTCGTAAAAGGGAAGATATTCTGACCGGACGGTTGTTGTGTCTGATAAGCAACTGCCAAGTAGTTGATATTCAGACTGTTTTTAGGGTTCCGTAGCCAAATGGCAAAAACGGAACCCTTATAGATTCGTTCATTGTACCTTTTTTTTTTTTTTTGTCATGTTTGTCTGTTTGTCTGTCTGTCTGTCCGTCCGTATGTCACAGCCACTTTTCTCCGAAAGTATAAGAGCTATGCTGTTGAAATTTGGTAAGTAGCTGTATTCCGTGAACCGTATAAAGATTTTCACACAAAAATAGAAAAAAAAAACAAAAAAAATTTGGGGGTCATACTCAGAAATGAAACTCAAAAAAAAAATTTTTCATCAAACCTGTACGTGTGGAGTATCTATGGATAGGTCTTCGAAAATGATATTGAGGTTTCTAATATAATTTTTTTCTAAACAGAATAGTTTCCGCAAGAGACACTTCCAAAATGGTAAAATGTGTGTCCCCCCCCCTTAACTTCTAAAATAAGACAATGATAAAACTAAAAAAAATATATCATGTACATTACCATGTAAACTACCAGCGAAAATTGGTTTGAACGAGAGTTACGTCTAGTACGTAGTTTTTTTTTAATACGTCATAAATCATAAATCGCAACTCTTCTGCTTGTAATTTAATACCTACTGCTTTGTACGGAACCCTCGGTGCGCGAGCCCGACTCGTACTTGGCCGGTTTTTTTATATTATGTTCAAATCGCTCGAAGAGAGCTGCTAGTGGGATAGTGTAGTGATAGATTTCGCTACGTTGTTTTTTTTTTGGATAAATAGCCAGTCAGTTAGGTGAAATCCACCACGTCACCTCAGTTGGATGCCATCACCAGTCAAACAGTCTCATCTGCTAACACAACGGCGGTGGCGATTTGACTCGTTTACAGATCACATTGCAATTGGTAGTATTCATCATTCGAGTGAAGCCCAGTTTCAGATGACCATCGCTGGAAACCCTATGATGATGTGTACGACGAGAGGTAGGAACTAGATGGAAGCTGATGTAACATGGTCAAGGTAAAGTCGAGCGGCGACTATGCTACCACTAAGATTATGTCAGACTATGACAGTGCTTAAGCTGTAAGGGACGGCTTTCTTCAGAGTCGTCGTAAATCTAGGCTCTACCATGTTTTCTAAGGGCTAACCTTATACGGACGTAGTCGCGTGTGATAGCTAGTAGATTTATCAATTGGTGTTTCAGATCCACGTAAGCTTATCTACGAGCTGCGCTATATCAGGTCTCTCCATGTCAATCAAAAGACGAATTACTTAATTCAATCAAAATATCGTATGGTCACTAAAAGGTATGAAATAAACAACAAATAATTTAAAAAACACGCCTGCCATTTCTAAAAATGAACTAAAAATGATAAACAAGCATCTTCCTAAAAATTTTAAACTGAAAAATAACTTTTTTATTGCAGTCGGGGGACAGTAGGTACTCTATAACATTTCAAGGGTCCCCCGACTGCACTAAAAAAGTTATTTTTCAGTTTAAATTTTTTGGGAAAATGTTTGTTTATCATTTTTAGTTCATTTTTAGACATGACAGGCGTGTTTTTAAATTTTTTAAATTATTTCTTTTTTACATATCTCCAAACGAACCTAAAATTAGAAATAATTATATTTATAGCAAAAGTCCTTTTTAATAGCTCTTTCCAACGATGACTATAATGATGTTATGGGGCGCAAAAATATGCTTAACTCCAGTCTTCAAAATTATTTGTCTGTTCAGTTTTAATTTAATTCATTAACTCGAATGAAATCATTATAAAATTATCAAAAGTTGAGGGAGTGGCTAACGATCTTCTAGAACAAGGCTTTCCAACGGTTAATGTGTTAAGGATTTTGAACATTTGGGTATCTTCCCATAGTTGGATGAAAAGTCTCTTAGATTCTCTACGTTACTGAAAATATTAATTTACATTATGCCGTGTACTTCTGTTGCAGGAGTCAGCTGAGGTCCCGTCATCACGTAACCTAATTCATTTCCCTTAATTTATGGCGTACAAAAACATTTTTTTTTGGAATCGTAATACTTACTTGGAAAAGAAGAAAATGCACAGATTAGGTTTTATAGATTTAAGATTCAAATTGTAAAAATATCGTAATTGCAGAAAAATACAATTAATTAATTGCGTTCATTTAAGAAATCCGATATGGTACTCGTTTAATAGCATTTATTAATAAGATATTTTTCAAAATGTATTTTAAATAGAGCAGTAGGCATTTGTCTAATTGGTTTTGGGATTTTATTATATACTAGCTGACCCGTGCAACTTCGTCTGCGTCACATTTTCCATTATTGCTCCGCGCCTATTTGTCTTAGCGTGATGATATATATAACCTTCCTCGAAAAATGGGCTATCTAACACTCAAAGAATTTTTCAAATCGGTCCAGTTGTTTCGGAGCCTATTTAATACAAACAAACAAATCTTTCCTCTTTATAATATTAGTGAAGCTGTTGTACGCGACTTCGTCCGCGCGTATGTCGAAAAGTAATAATTATGTAGATACATAATTTTTACTTTTCGACATACATGCGACATCCACAAAGCGATGTAAGATTGATACGAAAAGATATACAAATGAATTAGGGATTTGGAAGACTGTAATGCAAGGCACTGGCTATTATCTCTTCTGTTCAAAATGCCGTCCAGCCCTAGTAATGTTTCGTAATGAGAAACTTCTGTGCACAATGTTAAAGAAAGAGGCTAGGGTTGATAATATAACACGCGATAGAGCTCCATAAAGTTGGCTATGGGTATACCAACCCGAATAGAACTCTACCCCCGCAACGGATAGAGTAGAGTAGATTAGAGATTGTGCTATCCGCACTTAGACTCCCATTCGGTCTGTAGCGCGTAAGTGTTCTGGCTAGGTTAACCAGCCTAGCTCTGTCCAAATGCACATAGGCCTTCTGGGTGATCCACAGGTTTTGCGCTGCGACCTCACCGTTCCGCGATTTGTTCACGTCGAGAAGCAACTGCCTCATTTCCGGGAAGTCGGTGACTGATTTCTCGGCGTCGAAGCAACCTCTGCAAATTGGGCTATGGAAGGCAATTTCCCGTGATAACTATAATTATTCGAAAGGTGTCTCTACTTAGGCTGACACGTCGTTTAGTTAGTCGCATGTATAGGCTTGAAATCTATTTTATTTTATTTTTTACAGGCTTGAAATTGCCATTTTGCATTTCAGGAGGAGTGGATAGAGGTCGAGCACTACTATCTTGGAATCTCTTCGCTAGTTCAACTGTGGCATCATGGTCTAGGGATCTACAATTCCCCGTGATACACTGAAGGGTGAAGCCCGCAACGGGTAATATCTGGCCCTGAGCTGGTCATGACGTATCGTAGGTTCACTGAGCATGAACAGTATTAAAAGTAAATAGAAAATAATTGGGAATGAGTGGTATTCTGGGAATGAGCACAAAGTGACCGGAGCAACACGCTAAATCAAATTAACCAAAATCTTATTTCAGCTACTTTAACAGTTTGTTGAACATGTATGACGCTGAGTGCCTTTGCAAAATTTAATCGAAATTAAATAAAAAAATAAGTGGATGATGTGTACCTTTGCTTTCATGGCCGTGTTAATGAAAATATTTTCCATATCTTCCCCACAAACATCATGTCAATATTATGCGTATTGATGGTTGCGTTGGTGGGTTCCCCGTACACATACGTAATGAATTAATGCTATAGCAACGGGAGAACACAGGCTATCTTCTATAATAAGCTAACCACCTTCTTGATTGTGGTGTGTTATTATGCATATTTGACTTTTGCCTTCGTCTTTTTCTTCGTCGTTCCCTCACTGTTGAAGACGTGAGGAAACGACCACTACATGATACGTCGCGTTTCCAAGCCATTCGGTCGTCTGCAGTGTGGAAAGCTCTGAAATGTTATCTCTAACATCCTTCTTTATGGCGTTGGACCACAAACAAGACCACCATGGTCGCATATCGAGTTGATAAAAAATATATTGCGCTAAATGAATTGTGCTACTCTTCAAACTACGAAGTTAAGAAACTACTTGATGAATTACCTAAGTTGTTTCTTAATCTGCTCGAACCAGGAACGCCAATCATAACGTAATTAAGTTAAAAAAAAAGTTACTGTACTGTTGTTACTGTTGTTACTAGTGTTTTATTGCAGTTTAAGTGGCAATCATTTAATCCTTTATAGTTGGAGTGGCCTAAAAGGTCATTTTAGCAGAATTACAAAGCACATTACGCTACCCGTCACTGTCAAATTCTCCCAATCAACCTTGAACCTAATGCGTGAGCAATAAAGATGGAAAAGAAATTTGACAGATTGTTGCGTACTTAATATTATGATTCTGCTAAAGTGACCCGCAGGTGTTAATGAACAGCTTTATCTAATTAAGCTTCGCAAATCTAAGCGCGCGTCTGTTGACGAATATTGTAATCTTAGCACCGCGAAAATGAGATCGAATGCATAACGCCATCTATGGAACATGAAGTTGAACTTGGATAAAACGAGTTCGTTTTATTTGAGTTAATTAATAGGAATATTACGTTCATTTAGACTAATTGTCGATGAACGAACGAATTAACGTTATATTCCTATCGATGTTTTAAAGATTTTAAAAGAATTACAATAATTTTAAGACGTTTTAAATGTACCACTAATAACTAAAAAATATGTTTTGGTGTTATGCCATGTTGTCGAAAATACTATTTCGATCAATAGATGGCGTTGCTGGTATTACGTAGTAAGTTGATTTCATCTACATTTAGGCGAGTTGATTTAATCTAAGTACTTTGGTTTTGTAGTCGCGACCAACGAAAATTTTAGAGCAGGACATAAAAAGTAAGACATTTTTCAACAATTTGTTGTAAAAAGTCGTTTCCAGGGTTATTAAATACCGGGGTTCGAACTTACACCGAATCGCTCGGAAGCCAGTCACTGTACAGACGGGTCTACGATTTCAGTTGTCATTTGATATAAATAGCCGATCTTATAAAATGTTATGGGTATTGATTGCTTAGCTCCTCGAAGATTAGCGTGATGATAACAATTTCTAAGAGTGGTTAAACACAGGCGAGTTTTTTGTTAAACTGAACGAATAATTGAAAATTGTATAAAACTTGTCGAAAAACGTTGATACGTAGATAAATTTAAAATGTTTAAATATCCATAACTTTTTTTCCAGGCCACCGATACTGTAATGAAATAAAGCCTAAATGTTGTTCAAAATAAGCGTAATCTAACTTTAAAAACCCCAACCAAACCCGTACATTTTCGGAGATCATCACGTACAGACAGACAAAAACAGTAAAAATTCTCTTCTTGTGCTCTATAGCTTGTTTTTGAAAACCTCTACTCGATTTTTGGTATTTTTCTTTAATGTACAGAATTCATGGTTTCTACTGTTTTATTATATGTATAGACAATGTGACGCAGACGAAGTTGCGCGGGTCAGCTAGTTATATGTTTAAATAGAAGAAGATATAGATAAACATTGCCTGACTGACTGCATAAGTCAAACGTATAGTCCATCTTTGTATAGTGATTTAACTTGTGCATACCTATCGTTTATGTACAATTGTTTCCAAAAATGCATAAACGTTCTTACGCACTGACAGCTTGACGGTTAGTTTGACTTACGACCTTCTATTTTCCAGCAGTAGTCAACAAACGGTTGCGGTTTATAATTTCGTAATTTCAGTATGAGCTCAGATAGCCCAACGGTTTAGCGCCCTCAGAGAGAAGTGTGATCCAGTGTGTCGTAAGTTCAAATCCCACGCACTACCAGACTTTTTGTATGGTCTTATTCACATTGCAATAAGTTAGAAAGGTAGATCACAAAAAAAAATACAAAATAAGAATTTAGATTTCTGCGAGGTAGACATCAGTTATTTATAATTATTAATATTTAACTTGAACCAAATGAACTGTCGGTTGGTTGTAGTTATTGGTTAGTGACGTGTGGTTAGCAGTAGCGTAATTATTCTCAAAATGCAGGCAAACATTAGTATTGAAGCGAGGGCGACTATTATTGCGCTGCATAAAAGTGGTCTTAATAAAACTCAAATATCTGAAGAAACCGACCATCCATCACTTTATGAGGCTTAAAAGCGAAATATTAGCGTTTATTATTGGATTTATAAATACGCAGTGTTTTATTTTAAAATTATATTAAATAAATATGAGTATTAACTATATAAAACTGAAGATGAAGGGTTCCGGTACCATTTATCTATAAAACTACGACAAAAACACGTTTATTGTATGGGGACCCCCCTTAATATTTAATTATTTTAATTTTTTAGTGTTTGATGTTATAGCGGCTACGGAAATACATCATTTGTGAAAATTTCAGCTTTCTAGCTATCACAGTTTATGAGATACAGCCTGGAGACAGACAGACAGACAGCGGAGGCATAATAATAGGGTCCCGTTTTACCCTTTGGGTACGGAACCCTAAAAAATTAAGTCACTTTTGTATTTTGTTAAGTATAGCGACCTAATGCTTTTATTTTTTTTTGTTTTTGAGAAATACTGTAAGTCTTTGGATAAAAAGATATGAAGAAGAGGGTAGCCTTGCTAGTCGAAAGAGAAGTGGAAGACCGACGCTTATTAGCGAAGCGCAGCGACGACATATGGTGGACTAGTATGAAAAAAATGGTTTCACACCAACGAGACACTTTGCGGAATTATTTGACACCTCGTTGCAAACTGTTCGCCGTGCGCTCCACGCTGAAGGTGTGCATCACAGAAAACCTGCTAGAAAGCCTTACTTGACAGAGAAACATAAACAAGAACGATTACGTTTCGCACGGGATTATTTAGATTTCGACTGGAATACCACCATATTTTCAGATGAAAAAACATTTAAATCCAGTCAAAAGGGCAGACTTCATTTATGGCGAAAGGATAACACTCGATGGTGTGATAAAAACGTAACCCCTAACACCGAATCAGGTCGTATTACAATTAATATGTGGGGATGGATGAGTGCAGCAGGACCAGGAGAACTGGCTTTCATTCCTCCACGCGCAAACAGTTCGACTTATGCGGAAGTATTAGACTCCATCATGCTACCTACTGTGCGCAACATTTACCCTGCTGATGAGTTAGCACAATTTTCATTTGTCCAGGACAATTGTCCTATAAATTCACCGGGCGAGTACTGTGCGTGAGTGGTTTCACAATCACCCGGAGGTTATTGTTGTTCCATGGCCAGCGCGATCACCCGACCTCAACCCCATAGAAAATCTATGGGGCTTGATGGTGCAAAGGTGGGACTCACGGAATGAGAGGTCCACGGAACAATTGAAAACCCATTGCATGGAGGTGTGAAACATGCGGAGGGAGCGAAACATGCGGTAATATTGTTGGGTCCATGCGCAAACGGCTACTTGACTGCATTGAAAATAATGGGGGTTATACAAAATATTAATTAAATTAAAATATCCTTGTTTTAGTTTTAATAATCAGACGGTGTAACTAAATATTTAGTAGGTCATTTTAAAATATTAATAACTTTTAACGAAACACTAGACATATTAATTATGTTGTGTTGACTTTCGTTTAAAACAGCTATTTCTTTTAACTTGTGCCATCGCCTTATCTTAGGAATGCAGTGAACTCGCTACTAAGTTTGCTGACGATAGTCATGGTTATATTTTGTGTTCTGTTTCTTCTACCCGCATTGTTGTAACATAAATATAATTAATAGAATAAAATAGAAGAAAGAGAATTAATAGTTAGATTTATTTTGCTCATCAAGTTTTTGAGGTTTAGTTTCAATCTTCTTTTCGCCAAGAAAATGAACAATTAAGCTATAACCTCAATACATTATTTGTGACGTTACCTAAAAATAATATGTTTACCAAGTCAAAACCATATATCAGTTTTCAATAAAACTGGTTGAATAGCAATACCTTTAATAACTAGCTATCGACAGTTATATTTTGTATTATTAAAATATCCTTTCATTGTTATTATGAATGGTCTAAGTGGGTATATTTCCAACAAACAATGTTATCAACGGTTACAAGAGAACTTTTTTTGTCTAGGTAACAATATAACGAATAAACATTTGTATTATCATTCAGCACGACTTTTTTATTTCTACCTTACAACATCGAAATGATGAATAAGATCACTACTAAATAGTTGCAAATAAAATTACGAATACGATAAATAGATCATAATATTCGTAATTTGCAACTAGTTAGTACAAAAAATACAATATATAAAATACAATTGTAGTTTCAATAGTAGAAATATAAAAAAATACTTATTTATTATATGGTATTTTCAATAACAGAAAAATAAGCTACGGACCATTAAGTGGATTTGAACTCGGACTTCGTTGAATGCGAGTCGATTACCTAGCCCTGACGGCTACAAGCACATGAGTGACTAGCGCGAATTTTATCAATCCAATGGTCGCCTCAGCTGTGACTGTGTAAGGCATGTTCTTAATGACACACTAACGCGCGTAGTGCAACGACAGTACATTAGTGTGTGTTATCTGTGGAATGTTGAGATACTCATACAAGCAACGAGTATTTAGTGTTGACGACAACGTGAAAATAGAAGGTAGTAAGTCAAACTATACGTCAAGCCAATTACTTTGAGAGATACTTATCGACTTTCGTAGTCTGACTGTACCAAAATTTAAAAAAAAACAGCACTCTGCGGGTCTTTCATATCTGTTTGCGGCTTTACTGTAGCGACACGCACTATGAAGTTCTGATTCCGGATTAAGGGACAGACATATCGGTTGAAATTTCAGCTTTCTAGCTATCACAGTTTATGAGATACAGCCTGGAGACAGACAGACAGACAGCGGAGGCATAATAATAGGGTCCCGTTTTACCCTTTGGGTACGGAACCCTAAAAAATTAAGTCACTTTTGTATTTTGTTAAGTATAGCGACCTAATGCTTTTATTTTTTTTTGTTTTTGAGAAATACTGTAAGTCTTTGGATAAAAAGATATGAAGAAGAGGGTAGCCTTGCTAGTCGAAAGAGAAGTGGAAGACCGACGCTTATTAGCGAAGCGCAGCGACGACATATGGTGGACTAGTATGAAAAAAATGGTTTCACACCAACGAGACACTTTGCGGAATTATTTGACACCTCGTTGCAAACTGTTCGCCGTGCGCTCCACGCTGAAGGTGTGCATCACAGAAAACCTGCTAGAAAGCCTTACTTGACAGAGAAACATAAACAAGAACGATTACGTTTCGCACGGGATTATTTAGATTTCGACTGGAATACCACCATATTTTCAGATGAAAAAACATTTAAATCCAGTCAAAAGGGCAGACTTCATTTATGGCGAAAGGATAACACTCGATGGTGTGATAAAAACGTAACCCCTAACACCGAATCAGGTCGTATTACAATTAATATGTGGGGATGGATGAGTGCAGCAGGACCAGGAGAACTGGCTTTCATTCCTCCACGCGCAAACAGTTCGACTTATGCGGAAGTATTAGACTCCATCATGCTACCTACTGTGCGCAACATTTACCCTGCTGATGAGTTAGCACAATTTTCATTTGTCCAGGACAATTGTCCTATAAATTCACCGGGCGAGTACTGTGCGTGAGTGGTTTCACAATCACCCGGAGGTTATTGTTGTTCCATGGCCAGCGCGATCACCCGACCTCAACCCCATAGAAAATCTATGGGGCTTGATGGTGCAAAGGTGGGACTCACGGAATGAGAGGTCCACGGAACAATTGAAAACCCATTGCATGGAGGTGTGAAACATGCGGAGGGAGCGAAACATGCGGTAATATTGTTGGGTCCATGCGCAAACGGCTACTTGACTGCATTGAAAATAATGGGGGTTATACAAAATATTAATTAAATTAAAATATCCTTGTTTTAGTTTTAATAATCAGACGGTGTAACTAAATATTTAGTAGGTCATTTTAAAATATTAATAACTTTTAACGAAACACTAGACATATTAATTATGTTGTGTTGACTTTCGTTTAAAACAGCTATTTCTTTTAACTTGTGCCATCGCCTTATCTTAGGAATGCAGTGAACTCGCTACTAAGTTTGCTGACGATAGTCATGGTTATATTTTGTGTTCTGTTTCTTCTACCCGCATTGTTGTAACATAAATATAATTAATAGAATAAAATAGAAGAAAGAGAATTAATAGTTAGATTTATTTTGCTCATCAAGTTTTTGAGGTTTAGTTTCAATCTTCTTTTCGCCAAGAAAATGAACAATTAAGCTATAACCTCAATACATTATTTGTGACGTTACCTAAAAATAATATGTTTACCAAGTCAAAACCATATATCAGTTTTCAATAAAACTGGTTGAATAGCAATACCTTTAATAACTAGCTATCGACAGTTATATTTTGTATTATTAAAATATCCTTTCATTGTTATTATGAATGGTCTAAGTGGGTATATTTCCAACAAACAATGTTATCAACGGTTACAAGAGAACTTTTTTTGTCTAGGTAACAATATAACGAATAAACATTTGTATTATCATTCAGCACGACTTTTTTATTTCTACCTTACAACATCGAAATGATGAATAAGATCACTACTAAATAGTTGCAAATAAAATTACGAATACGATAAATAGATCATAATATTCGTAATTTGCAACTAGTTAGTACAAAAAATACAATATATAAAATACAATTGTAGTTTCAATAGTAGAAATATAAAAAAATACTTATTTATTATATGGTATTTTCAATAACAGAAAAATAAGCTACGGACCATTAAGTGGATTTGAACTCGGACTTCGTTGAATGCGAGTCGATTACCTAGCCCTGACGGCTACAAGCACATGAGTGACTAGCGCGAATTTTATCAATCCAATGGTCGCCTCAGCTGTGACTGTGTAAGGCATGTTCTTAATGACACACTAACGCGCGTAGTGCAACGACAGTACATTAGTGTGTGTTATCTGTGGAATGTTGAGATACTCATACAAGCAACGAGTATTTAGTGTTGACGACAACGTGAAAATAGAAGGTAGTAAGTCAAACTATACGTCAAGCCAATTACTTTGAGAGATACTTATCGACTTTCGTAGTCTGACTGTACCAAAATTTAAAAAAAAACAGCACTCTGCGGGTCTTTCATATCTGTTTGCGGCTTTACTGTAGCGACACGCACTATGAAGTTCTGATTCCGGATTAAGGGACAGACATATCGGTTGAAATTTCAGCTTTCTAGCTATCACAGTTTATGAGATACAGCCTGGAGACAGACAGACAGACAGCGGAGGCATAATAATAGGGTCCCGTTTTACCCTTTGGGTACGGAACCCTAAAAAATTAAGTCACTTTTGTATTTTGTTAAGTATAGCGACCTAATGCTTTTATTTTTTTTTGTTTTTGAGAAATACTGTAAGTCTTTGGATAAAAAGATATGAAGAAGAGGGTAGCCTTGCTAGTCGAAAGAGAAGTGGAAGACCGACGCTTATTAGCGAAGCGCAGCGACGACATATGGTGGACTAGTATGAAAAAAATGGTTTCACACCAACGAGACACTTTGCGGAATTATTTGACACCTCGTTGCAAACTGTTCGCCGTGCGCTCCACGCTGAAGGTGTGCATCACAGAAAACCTGCTAGAAAGCCTTACTTGACAGAGAAACATAAACAAGAACGATTACGTTTCGCACGGGATTATTTAGATTTCGACTGGAATACCACCATATTTTCAGATGAAAAAACATTTAAATCCAGTCAAAAGGGCAGACTTCATTTATGGCGAAAGGATAACACTCGATGGTGTGATAAAAACGTAACCCCTAACACCGAATCAGGTCGTATTACAATTAATATGTGGGGATGGATGAGTGCAGCAGGACCAGGAGAACTGGCTTTCATTCCTCCACGCGCAAACAGTTCGACTTATGCGGAAGTATTAGACTCCATCATGCTACCTACTGTGCGCAACATTTACCCTGCTGATGAGTTAGCACAATTTTCATTTGTCCAGGACAATTGTCCTATAAATTCACCGGGCGAGTACTGTGCGTGAGTGGTTTCACAATCACCCGGAGGTTATTGTTGTTCCATGGCCAGCGCGATCACCCGACCTCAACCCCATAGAAAATCTATGGGGCTTGATGGTGCAAAGGTGGGACTCACGGAATGAGAGGTCCACGGAACAATTGAAAACCCATTGCATGGAGGTGTGAAACATGCGGAGGGAGCGAAACATGCGGTAATATTGTTGGGTCCATGCGCAAACGGCTACTTGACTGCATTGAAAATAATGGGGGTTATACAAAATATTAATTAAATTAAAATATCCTTGTTTTAGTTTTAATAATCAGACGGTGTAACTAAATATTTAGTAGGTCATTTTAAAATATTAATAACTTTTAACGAAACACTAGACATATTAATTATGTTGTGTTGACTTTCGTTTAAAACAGCTATTTCTTTTAACTTGTGCCATCGCCTTATCTTAGGAATGCAGTGAACTCGCTACTAAGTTTGCTGACGATAGTCATGGTTATATTTTGTGTTCTGTTTCTTCTACCCGCATTGTTGTAACATAAATATAATTAATAGAATAAAATAGAAGAAAGAGAATTAATAGTTAGATTTATTTTGCTCATCAAGTTTTTGAGGTTTAGTTTCAATCTTCTTTTCGCCAAGAAAATGAACAATTAAGCTATAACCTCAATACATTATTTGTGACGTTACCTAAAAATAATATGTTTACCAAGTCAAAACCATATATCAGTTTTCAATAAAACTGGTTGAATAGCAATACCTTTAATAACTAGCTATCGACAGTTATATTTTGTATTATTAAAATATCCTTTCATTGTTATTATGAATGGTCTAAGTGGGTATATTTCCAACAAACAATGTTATCAACGGTTACAAGAGAACTTTTTTTGTCTAGGTAACAATATAACGAATAAACATTTGTATTATCATTCAGCACGACTTTTTTATTTCTACCTTACAACATCGAAATGATGAATAAGATCACTACTAAATAGTTGCAAATAAAATTACGAATACGATAAATAGATCATAATATTCGTAATTTGCAACTAGTTAGTACAAAAAATACAATATATAAAATACAATTGTAGTTTCAATAGTAGAAATATAAAAAAATACTTATTTATTATATGGTATTTTCAATAACAGAAAAATAAGCTACGGACCATTAAGTGGATTTGAACTCGGACTTCGTTGAATGCGAGTCGATTACCTAGCCCTGACGGCTACAAGCACATGAGTGACTAGCGCGAATTTTATCAATCCAATGGTCGCCTCAGCTGTGACTGTGTAAGGCATGTTCTTAATGACACACTAACGCGCGTAGTGCAACGACAGTACATTAGTGTGTGTTATCTGTGGAATGTTGAGATACTCATACAAGCAACGAGTATTTAGTGTTGACGACAACGTGAAAATAGAAGGTAGTAAGTCAAACTATACGTCAAGCCAATTACTTTGAGAGATACTTATCGACTTTCGTAGTCTGACTGTACCAAAATTTAAAAAAAAACAGCACTCTGCGGGTCTTTCATATCTGTTTGCGGCTTTACTGTAGCGACACGCACTATGAAGTTCTGATTCCGGATTAAGGGACAGACATATCGGTTGAAAAAATTCAGTGTTCCTTGACACATCGATATGGTCAGCGACCATTGTCTATTAACGCTGCTGCTGTTGCTTATCATTTATAGTCAAAATGATTAGGTATTTGATCGCTCTTCAAAGTATATATTTCAAATAACTTACGAGTACCTGCGTACGACTAACTTACGGATAGCTATTTTAAACGTCAACATTTTTATAAGTACTTTAAATAATAGATTAAAAACTATCTTTAGGACAAAAATGACTAGGTTCACATTAATTCCAAAGATGAATGAGAATTTCATAATTTTTGTAGTGAAATTGTTAGGACTGGTTCTGGTTCGCGTTATTCATTTTCGATTCAACCAAAAAAAGAGATAATATTATCGTTCATGACTCTTCTACTCACCCCAGGAGAACGAGTGCGCCAATTCCAGGAGCACGGCTAAAATCGCCAACACACACGTGCAGTACATCTTGATCTTCACACAAGCTTGGTTCAGTAGACTATTAATGAGACGTCAGCTCTCAGTGACCGCTCGCTGAATATAAAGCAAAACTCTGGCTTCCCGTGAACAAGAATCTATAAATATGTAGGTAACCACATACACGCTGCCTAAAATTGTTTCCTTTCGGGAGGAGTTGCTGTGATAAGCGGGCTTCCGGTGTATGTGTGTGGCTACTGATGATTACGAAATTAATAAAAATGTTTTAGTATGGATTTCAGCACATTCATAGTGTTATCGCTGGTTTCCTTTTAATACAAAACTACGTTGCTGTAAAAGCTCAAACTACGGTAAATCCTAACATGTTCCGGTAAAACCAAATATTTTCCAAAGATTACTAATAAAAGTCCGAATTTATCTGCACCAATCACTAATTACGGAATTAAACTAGCTTTTTTAGTATTCACCTCATAAACCTAATAGAAATGTTGAAAAATAGTGATGCCTATGCCACACTGACTGATTGAGTAACGTAACCTGAGGGTCAATTCTACTCCGGGGGGAAACTCTGCTGACGCGGCAAATTGTCACGCAGCGGACAGACCTCTGGCGCGATCTCATGGCGTCATGGAGACGACTGTCGCAACCCAGTGCAGGGCACGCCACGATAGTGGCGGTAAGTCCCCTGTTTGAGGAGTGGCTGGAGTGGCGCCACGGCGTCCTCACCTTCCGCCTGACGCAGGTCCTCACCGGACACAGATGTTTCGGGAGGTAACGCCCGGGTGTCACCACTGCGAGGTTCGACCGGAGGATACGGTGGAGCACACTGTGCAGATGTGCCCCGCCTGGGCGGCGCACCGCCGTATCCTCGATACGGCGATCGGCGGCGACTTCTCGCGTCCGACCCTGGTCCAAGCCATGGTCCGGAGCGTGACGGAATGGGACGCCGTCACTTCCTTCTGCGAAGCAGTCATGCTAGCGAAGGAGGTGGCGGAGTGGGAGAGGGAAAAAACCTCTCGTCCCGGCCGCCATGGTAGACGCCGCGGGCGTCGGAGGCCACCACCTGGTGACCTCCGGCCACCGTAGGCGCGGGCATGTGGACGGCGAGCTATGGGTGGCTCGCCGTCCCTCCGTCTCATGAGACGGTCACTATCGTCATGACGATAGGCCGTCTCGACGTCGCGTTAGTGTTCCACGCGCGCCTCATAGAGTGTCAGCACACAGAGGGGCCCGAAAGGGCCGACGCCTGCCGGAGTCGCGGGACTATTCGAAAGATATACCGTGGCTCCGGAACACAAAGGGCAACGAAGGAACATGGATGGGTTTAAGTCAGTAGAAGTCTGACACTCCCTCTCGCTACACCCAGAGCGGGAGGAGTCATTGGAAGATTTCCCATCCCTAAAAAAAAGGGTAAATTCTACTCATTTTTAAACAATTTTCGCATGCCATAATATGTCAATCGCAAACTGTCAAAAAAGGCCGTAATTTTCATACATTTTTGACAGATTTCGATTGACATATGGATATTGAAGATGCGAATGTGAAAATTAGTAGAATTAGCACTGAGCTATTATTCGTATGTTTGGTAGACAATTCATTTTTTGATGTGAAGTTGAGTTGATTCGAAAATTACAATCGATTTATTTAAACTTTTCCTTTCTCACATACAGTACATACCGACAAAAATATGTCGAACTGGTCCATGGTTCCTTGACTGAGAAATGACAACCATTATTGTCATCATTACAGTTGACAGGGGTCGATACTTGATTTCGAAAGTTGAAATTTCGGTTTGCATTCTATGGAACACGGTGTGGATATTATTCTGTACGATATTTTATTCCATCGATGCTTTATTGGTGCGATGTAACTTTTGTGCGAAAAATCTTGTTGCGTTAAACTCTACGGCGAAATATTAAATTACCGAACTAATCTACACTAATATTATAAAGAGGAAAACTTTGTTTGTTTGTTTTTTTGTTTGTTTGATTGTAATGAATAGGCTCACAAACTACTGGACCGATTTTAAAAATTCTTTCACCATTCGAAAGCTACATGATCCACGAGTAACATAGGCTATATTTTATTTTGGAAAAAAATAGGGTTCCGTAAGATATTTGGGTTTTACGGACACAAGGTGTAAAAATCAACCAGAAAAGTTACTTATTTTGCGTACGCTGCCTAAACTATAAAAGATAGAACCATACATTGTTCTAATTAATTGTAGATCTTATAAATATCTACAAAAAAGTCCGCGACACACTATACCTATCTATGTCGAGGGAGGCACAACAACCATTTTTTTATTTAAAAATCTTGATTTTTTTTGGACTACATTTAAACGCGTTTATTTAACTCATGCTATTAATCCTTTTCAAAATAAACTATTTCATCACTAAGTACAGTTTGTTAAGATAATATTTGGTCTTTGAATGATTAAAATCGGACGTTTGGTTTTGAAGTTATGGCGAAATTAAAATATTACGATTTCTGCTGCACGGCCCGTTGCGAAGTGGACGTCACCAAGGCGGGGGTGCGCGTGCGGGAGGGGAGTTTAGATCTATGAGTAAGATGGTAAGTAAGGTAATACGGCTCCCTACGCAGCGGTCACAGTCAGCGGTCGTGCGCGAAGTCTAAATATTCTAAAGAGGAAAACTTTGTTTGTATGTTTGTTTGTTTGATTGTAATGAATAGGCTCAAAAACTACTGGACCGATTTTAAAAATTCTTGAATTAGCTCATATACCAAGAATACCCATGATCCCTACTGATTTGCCTATACCCTTCCAAAAGGCTCCAATTTCCAGTAAAAATTTCTTTCGCACTAACGATATACAAATTCCAGGGCCAAACATTCAAATTAGTAGGAATTGATTTACGAAAAGAATGTTTTACGCATGGGCAACTTTTATCACGGGTCGGGGCTCCCGACCTTCAGTATATTTTGTTACCTACCTGAAAATAATTTAACGTCAAATGTTGTTTAAAGAGAAGCTCTACAATAATCGCTTTAGTTATCTATCCTAAAACAAAGGGTTGCACTCCTGGACTGCCGGCAGAAGTGAAAACTTAGTATTAATTACATTTAAATATATTCATCATTAACAACTTTAACATCCACAGAAAGACAATCTGTGCAGCCTGCGGATAATGACTGCGTCGTCAATGTTAGTGTCGGTGTCTGTGAATTGACCTGGGAATCATTTTGCTGACCGTGTCTTTCCTGGGTAGGCTTTTGCAGCGGTAACCGACATCCACGCGGGCGGAGCCGCGGCCGACCGCTATTATTTATATTTCTTTTTTTAAATGTGTGAGAAAGATTAAGAATGACATTCATAATCTCTGATATTATATTCGTACTATTTCATTAAGTAAGTTATCCTACTCTTGCTATATATTATTATTTAAATAATAAATGCGAAAGTTTGTGAGTGACTTTGTGTGTATTTTTGTTACTCAATCACGTCAAAACGGCTGAAGGGATCTGGGTGAAATTTGGAACAGGGATAGATTATGGTCTGAAATACACACATGGGCTATTTTTTATCCCACGGGAACGCGTACGAAGTCGCGGGCAGAAGCTAGTAAGCAATAATTAAGTTCGGAAATCTATTATTTCGATAGTTGGTCGGTTCAAAACGCCTACTGTTATCCGTGACATTTAATTATTAATCTTATTTTGCATTACAGACGTTAAGGAAATACCTACATTCCTTGAAAAAAACTTTTTACAAAAAAATACAACAGTGTTTTTGTTAGTTTCTGTGTATTTTGACACTGACTTCCGAAATTAAAGTTATTTTTTATTTATTTTATTTATTAAAACTTTATGCACAAGTAATAACACTACAAAGGCGAACTTAATGCCATAGGCATTTTCTGCCAGTCGACCTTAGGGTGGTGCAGAGACAGCATAGTAGGTGCAACATATAGAAAAGACAAACCGAGAGGAAGAAAAAAAATACAATCTATCATACATACATACATACACATAACCAAAATTATTAAGAAAACATGAATCCAACGAATTACCGCTTTAATGATTCTTCCAACTTCTTGCGAATATCACCAGCCTTGCTCACGAGCCTTCACCATATTATAGGACAACCGACTTGTTGCCATCCTGATGTTCAGAGGGAGAGCATTTTTACTTTGTAGTGTTTTTTTTTTTTTTTGGAAGTCGTTTGTATTTTTTTGTAAAAAGTTTTTTGTTTTTCACTTTATAGTGGTACCCCACACCTAACAACACCACTGCAAAATCGCAGAAAAGCAAAATACGCAATTTCGATTACTTGGATGACATGAAACCAACAATCATCCAAGTAGACGAATTCCAGCAATTTCGATTTAAAATCCAAAGTTCGAAACCGATTTTGATAAAATTGAAATGGGACCAATCTGCAAGTATATCCTTTCAGATAAAACAAGAATTTTTCAAATCTATACTATACTACTAATTTGTGCAAACCGTAATGATAAATATAAATTTTGGGGGCCGAGTCACCCGCGTCCGTAGGAGAATACCCTTCAGCGAATCCCTACACGTGGTCCCCGGGTGGTGCTAAATAGGTGACACTAACCGCCTCCGTGGTCTAGTGGTTATACCACCTGATTCAGACCCAGAGGTCCCGGGTTCGATTCCCAGCGGAGGCAAATTTTTTGCTCGGTGGTTGGTGGTAGGACTTATTCTAAGTCCGCCTGGCAAGCTACAACCATCATGTCTAAGTCTGTCGCCATAACAACAATGTTAACAGCATTGTTGTGTTCCGGTTAGAGTATGATAGCCAGTTCGTCTGTGTAAGAGGATTCCGGGTGAAACTCGCTTCCATCTTCGGCCTAATCATCACTTTCCATCAGATGCGATTTGGGCCAAGAGTTTCCCCGTTTGGAATAAAAATAAAATAAAAAACTTTTTACAAGAAAATACAACCGACTTCTAAAAAAAAACATTACAAAGTAAAAAATAACTTTAATTTCGGAAGTCGGTGTCAAAATACGAAGAAACTAACAAAAACACCGACTTCCGAAATTAAAGTTATTTTTTACTTTTTAGTGTTTTTTTTTAGAAGTCGGTTGTATTTTTTTGTAAAAAGTTTTTTATTTTTCATTTTTTAGTGGTGCCTCATACCTAACAACACCACTACAAAATCGCAGAAAAGCAAAATACGCAATTTCGATTATCAAAGAATCATCTAAATAGTCAAATTCCAGCTATTTCGATTTAAAATCCAAAGTTCGTAACCGATTTTGATATTGTAGAGAATACTTATTTACAATATTGTCAGTTGACTCGCCAACGCACCACCGCACAGGCCGACAGCTCGACAACGACTGCCCGCCCCACCACTCGTACCGGTATTTATAACCGAGCGACGTGTGCGCCCGAGGCAACGTTACAATACTGTTATCAGTTTGTAGGTAGTTCGAAATATTGATATCTACATACACTACATTCCCTTCCTTGTTTTAAGTAATTGTATGTAACAAGATTTTTTTAGTAAAAACATTTAGCATATTTTATTATTTTGATTAACAATTTATTGACATGTCTGGCATATAAAATCACGGCAGAATAATATTTAAAAATAATTTTATGGTTTAATTCAATGTTTCCTTTTACCCTTCCTCTTCTTCTTCTATTTCATTTTCTGATTCGCTTATATCTTTTTCTGTGTTGATTTCTTTATTTTTATCACTTATGTCTGTGTGTATGTGTGTGTGTTATAATCATAATTAATCAATCTCATTAATGAAGTAGACGTATGATAAGATTTAATGCCTTGGTTTCTTTATCATTAAAAACCGTCTACCGACGCTTGTTTACTCTCAGAGTTATTAAAAACTTTAACTTAACTCACTAGTCGTTCAGTCAATTAGCCGTTTGACAGTTCAAAACTGGCTGTTATAAATCCTTTAGGTTTGACTCGTGATTCACTAGTATTCGTGATTACCAAGTCCAAGCACCACTGAAAGTCACTAAACTCATAATTATTTGAACAAAGAAATTAAATAATCTTATTCACAGTCAACAGCTAACTCATAGCTCAGCACAACACACTTCCTATACTGGCACCTCCCCATGGGAAGAATACCGAGAAAACACTTATTTGTACCACCAATAGCTACGACAACAACACCCTGATACAGACTCCCTCGTCTATATCACTCTGGGATGCTGATATGATACCCTGGTACGCTCGCCAACCCACAGAAACAAGAACCTGGTCCCTCAAACTAATTTGATGCTACCTCTTAATCTACTTCATAACATCACGTGATAATTGACCTTGGCCATCTTCCCGACAAAGAGATTTTAAAACTCACCAACCGGTAAGCTATGCACATTAGGGCCAAAGAGAAGAGAAACTAGGCCTGACATGTTTGTGTCTAACGTTCATGTGAGGTAGCTACTACGTTCACGAATTACTACGGCAATCTACAAGCATTACGGTCATGACTGCACCGCATACTTCGAATCAATTGATTTTATTTCGATCTAACTCATAGTAGCTAAAATGTGTAACTAACAAGCAACCCGAAAGGGAAACATCTATTTAGAAATTGTAATAGTTCAGAATTCTACACACTCATAGCTTTATTCAATGTCATTAATGTCAAGTTGCTATTTTAAATCGTTTACAATCGAATTTACTAACTGAATTTAGTAACTATTGTTATGTATGGAAAACTGTGACCCACACGTTTATATAAAAAACCTAGGTTCAATTTTTTCACTAAACACGTCGCATGCGGTCAGTTTGCTTGTGTGGCCATCTTGCCATCCAATATCTCATTATTTAAGTTATTTTATTATGCCAATGGGAAATTCTTAAATTACTCGCTTATTTTTTTATATTATTTTTGTTTTATTTATCGGCACGCGATTGACCACCATCTCACCCACGGGCAAGCGATGACGCGGTCGAAAACGGAGCACGCCTGTTCAGACCACCCAATAATCACTCCTGATCAAAGACTCCAAGGATGCAACCATCGGGAAACACAGACTCCGACAGTGAATTCTACTCCAAGTAACTCACGTTTGCACGAGCACTCACTTTGCTCCCCCTATGAAGCCTGTATCTAAAAGATATCAAAGGGAACCGACGATGATGGTTTCGTGATGGTACAAAGGAGAGAATGCCGCCAGCGAACCAACTGGAACCGCTGCGGCACGACACCTACCGAACCCAAAGTAACTATACGTACCGCGAAGCCGTAAACACTCCAGTATATATCTCGCGGCTACACTACACCAATAAGGCAGAGGGAATTGTGGAGTATGTGCGCCAAAAGACAAGCTACACGCCGAGAGTGCAGTTGCTGGAATCGCGCCCTAATGTCAACGTCAACGCGTTTGTGGTGCGGGTACCAATATGTCATGGAGGAGGACTTTTGGCCGCAGGTGTCACCGTCACTCCCGCGGATATGTCCCACCAGAGCGCACAATGACGTAATGCTTAGTGAAGTTTTTTACTTATTTTTGTAAGGTACATAATATCTATGTGCCACAATAGCCTGAAGATAAAGAGATTTACTATTTTTATAAGTATACCACGGCAGTTTCTTTCCCAAGACATGACGTTTAAAGTTGCATTTTCTAAAAGTGTTTACTATTTTTATATTTGCGTCAAATGATCCTGTTAGGTTCAAAGGTTTCTTAGTTTAATAACAATAATAGTGTTATTGCACTGGATGTTTGGTTACGAGCCTGTACTTTATTTTGTTTCATATTTTCCCAGGTTTTGTGTGTGACCAACATTATTGCATTTACCTACATCTAGGATCTACTAACATCAATCGAAAAGATTGACGTTCTCAGATCTTACTTTGTTTAGATGTATAGTTTGGTAATAGCCACACCAAAGACATCCACTCCATCAGCTGGTGACATTTGCATTTGCTGTATTATTAAACTTACCGATCCACGCAACCTCGTCCGCGTCCGATCCCCCATCAATGCCTCGCTCCTATTGTTCGCACCGTGATGTTAGATCCTAAAATCTTCCTCGATAAATAGGCTACCCAACACTAGAACAGTTTCTCAATTCAAACCAGTAGCTACCGAGATCAGTGCCACACACAAACAAACCCTTCAGCTTTAAAACATTATTATAGACATTTTAGTCCACAAAATTTAGCAATTCTAGTCCACAAAATGTAGCAGTGAAGCACGTTTCTTCTTACTACTCTCGATGTCAGCAGCCATTCCAGGTAGATCAAGAGTACCAGCTTCCAACGTTCCCCTCTCTTTCTTCTGTAGTTCAATGACGACTTCTCAATTAAATGACCAGTAGGTATATTCTACTGCAATTATTGTCATTCTATGATGACTTGACAATTTAATGTCCGGCAGGTATATTATACTGCAATGATTGTCATTCAATGATGAGTTGTCAATTTAATGATCAGTAGGAATCATACCACAATTACTGTAATTCAATGACGACTTCTCAATTAAATGACCAGTAGATATTCTACTGCAATTATTGTCATTCAATAATGACTTGTCAATTTAATGACCCGTAGGTAATTATTCTACTGCATAACCGTCATTCAATGATGACTTGTCAATTTAATGACCAGTAGGTCATTATTCTACTGCATAACCGTCATTCAATGATGACTTGTCAATTTAATGACCAGTAGGTAATTATTCTACTGCATATCCGTCATTCAATGATGACTTGTCAATTTAATGACCCGCAGCAATGCTGCTTAATATACGTATGCGGTTGCTTGTTGGCACAAACAAGCAACACTTCACGTTGGTCGCAACGTGCTGCTCCAATGCCAAAGACCAAGCCCAGGTCCGCCACGGCTGTGCAGGCAGGTTTGATGAGGAGCGCCAAGCCACGTCCGAAGCACACGCAGAGCCGATCGTACGCAGACGGGAAAAGTGATGGCCGGATGAGATGAAAGGACGTGAGCTGTATCGCTTCTTCCCGGACGTGGCCTCAGCTCCATGTGATTTAGGAAAAGATTGCATGACATTCAATGGCATTCAATTTAATGATCAGCTATGCTGCGTTTCACCATATCAATTGAATTATCAGCAATGCTGCGTTACACCATATCAATTGAATTATCAGCAATGCTGCTTAGTATGGTATCAATTTAATGATCAGCGTTGCTGCTTAACATCGTATCAATTTAATGATCAGCAATGCTGCTTAGTATGGTATCAATTTAATGTTCAGCAATGCTGCATAATAATTAATCCATTTAACTATCAACCATGTTGACTTAGGTCACGTGTCAAATCAGCGTTGCTGCTAATGATTAAGTCAATGTAATGATCAGGTATAGTAAATAAATTTCAAATTAAGTTATTCGGAAAAAAAAACATTTTTCCACCAACCCATGTTTAGGCAAGCGGCACTTCATGGCAAGACTGGAGTCAGATTTTACTGGCCTCCGATCATCCGCAACGACCTAAGTTCCACAAATGACAGCCGGGGCCTACGGCCCAACGTGCCTTGAGGCACTTTGGTCTTAACACTTACTTATGACGAAAGTGCAAAAACATATAGCCGAAATGCTTCTATCCATTAAAGAAAGCAGCACTTCGTTCCTATTCTTTCCCCTTTTTTTTCTAGGAATTACTTTAACTCACAGTTTAATCCTCGCCGCCAATGTAGAGAATACTTATTTACAATATTGTCAGTTGACTCGCCAACGCACCACCGCACAGGCCGACAGCTCGACAACGACTGCCCGCCCCACCACTCGTACCGGTATTTATAACCGAGCGACGTGTGCGCCCGAGGCAACGTTACAATACTGTTATCAGTTTGTAGGTAGTTCGAAATATTGATATCTACATACACTACAGATATGATTTAAATGGGACCAATCTGCAAGTATATCCTTTCAGATAAAACAAGAATTTTTCAAATCGGTTCATAATTGTCGGAGTTATGAGGTAACAGACATAAAAAAAAAAAAAAAAAAACATACAACCGAATTGATAACCTCCTCCTTTTGGTTAAGTCGGTTAAAAAAATACAACCTACTTCCAAAAAAAAACACTACAAAGTAAAAAATAACTTTAATTTCGGAAGTCGGTGTCAAAATACGAAGAAACTAACAAAAACACCGACTTCCGAAATTAAAGTTGTTTTTTACTTTGTATTGTTTTTTTTTTGTTTGGAAAATATACGAGAAGATACGTAGACTATTGAATGTATTTCCTTAACGTCTGAAACCCTATATAGGGTTCCTTACTCGATTTCGAAAGTTGATGATTCGATTTTTATTCTATCGAACACGGTGTGTCGATACTTCAGTGGTACGAAGACGTCTACAGCTGGACTGGATTTAGACACTCAGGAGGTTTACTGACAAATTCTAGGATTGAAGATAGTTCGGGCTTTGTCGGTAACACGGATAAAAACACTCGGATGTGGGCACATCAGTAACAAGGTCGCTCTCTGATAAGAGGATATATTTTGTTTAAATTTTACACAGATATTATACTCAGGATATTTTAAACTAGCTTTGGCCCGCGACTTACGTACGCGCATATCCCGTCTTCCCGTGTTCCATATAGCCTATACTATAGCCTTCCTCATGATTGGGGATAATTTATAAAGAAAAGAGAATTTTCCAAATCAGACTGGTAGTTCCCAGAGATTAGAGCGTTCAAACAAACAAACAAACACTTCAGCTATTATGTTATAATTATTATGAAGTATAGATTTGTAAAAAGTTTATTTATTAATCTACCTACAATTGATACACTGTTAGTCCATAAATCACGCGCACAATATTAAACGATAGACGCAACAAGCAAAGCCAGAAGTATAACTTAATTAAAATTACAGTAATAGTGTGTCTATGTTACTCGACTGCGCCACTGTTAACATGGATCCCTTAAAATAACATCTTATCCGTTTCCTTATTGTTACATATACAGAATATTAAAATACGTGAACGACAATGAACTGACAGATAATTGTGAAGGAAGCGAAATGACATTCAAGTACTCATAATGACAGCCGGGACCAACGACTTACCGTGCCTTCCGAGGCATGGAGAAAACCCGGTATGTTAAGATGGTCACCCATCCACAGACCACCCTTGCTTGACCAGGTAGATCGACCTGTGCGGCTGGTAATGCTTAGCCACGAGCTCCTCGACATTCAATGACATTCAAGTACTACGCGAGTGTATGATTCCTTGATATTTCGCAGCTCGTAGAGTTGTAAGTTGTAGGTACTATCTAGATAGACGTTAGAGCTACTTGTGAGATAGATAAACGCAATGATTTGTTATTGCATGTTTTGACAAATAAAATTATCTTTATATTTATCTTTATTGATTGATTTGCTCATTACAATCGAGCAGGCGTCGGACTTCATCAGGATGCTGTTCAAACTACACTTAAATTTATTTTCAACAAAGAAGTGATCCTGTGGGAACGTAATAAGTGCTACGGGATAAACGAAAGTTGATCTCCAAATTTGTTTTCAAATCCGTTTTTGTTCAACACGTTTTCCAAATTTTAGCTGTAAGGCGTGACATGATTGATAAACAAACATCCAAGTATAGTGGTGGTGTAATAAATTATATACCTAGGTTACCTTTGTATTGCTAAAGTGTCACGAATATGGCCGAATACGCCAAGTGAAGTCCAATCATATTTTTTTATTTTTACATCATACTTATACTCTTTTAAACGCGATAGTTTGAATGGTTGTATTTTTTACTCAGCTATAGATTATAGTCTGTAATAGCACTATGGCTTTTGTGTTGGGATGTTCTCTTAGGATAATTTACGATATTCACGCGGGCAAAGTCGCTGGCAGACGCGAGTAGGTACATATCTAACCTAGTATTGTGGGTATAGAATTGCATGTGTAAATATTAAAGCAAAGAACGCAATCTGCCTTAAAATAGTTTAACTTAATTCTTTGACTTTCTCTGAGATGAAGCCTTTTATTTTTGTTAAACTTGATAGAAGCCGCTAGGAAGTGGCCGCGAACCCGTGGACTGTTGAATTGAACAACGAGACTTCGGGCTGTTACTAGTTGAGGTTTTCTTTGTAACTCTTGTAACATGGTGTGTTATTCTCAGTTTAAGTCGCTAGACCTTACTATTTATAATACTTACCTTAATGTTTAAGACAGTCAAGATTTTCATTGTTGTGCTCTGGCAGACATTGAATTTCCACATTCGTAGAGCGTACTTGTTTTTCCACCTGAGTTAGCCTCACACCTAGGTCAGACAGTAGTTTTGAGCTGTTCGTTTTACTTTCTTAGATCATTAACGAGTCCTTCAATAGACTAAACACCTCTCACTGGTCAACAATCTCGACAGTATGATTAGTCCAATGAACATGTCATCGATAAGACCAAACATTTACTGAAAATCTTACTTGAAAAGTCGATGAACGTTTTAATTTCGGGTTTTCACCTGCGCGGCACCATCTGTGTTTCGACAGATTTATTTTTAAGTCTATTGAGTAATGAACTACCCCAAGTATAGGAGGATGTACCTACCACTGACTTTGAGTTTAAGAATGATTCTGCAGATTGACGGATGACCTGCCCATTATGTTACCAATGTGAGAGATACATTTTTGAGCGATAATTATCCTGACAAATGTATCGGCCGGCAAGGACCTGTAGGGTGGCCTGTGCGTTCACCAGATTTGACGCCCATTGATTATTTCCTAACGGCCGAACCCAATAACCTAACTATCACCAGATTTGGCATACTGGAGATAGCAAAACAAATGAAACAATATGAAAATGATATAGGTTTTCTGTTGTTTCATTTGTTTTTCTATCTCCAGTATTGGATAGATAGGATATTGGTTTCGGCCGTAAGGGGAACAATGCATCTACAGTACCCCCATCAACAGTGTAGCCGATTTGCGTGACCGCACAATTAACCGTGCGAATGATATCCACAATGATCTCAATATGATAAGGACAGCGACACAACAAATTTTAATTCGCGCGGTTTTGTTCTTAACCTAACCTAGTTTTGTTACACTGCGGTCATAATACTGAACAATTTTTTTTTTTAATCAACAGAAGAAAAAAAAGATTTTTTTAATACCTTTCCGTTGTTAAAATTAAGCATTGTTTCTCTCATTTTCGTATACAGTGCCCATTATACAAACTCACACTGTATTTACTACATAACCTTTCGTGTGCGTTGCGGAGGATTTTGAAAGTAAAACGAGGAGTCTTACTCAGATGGTGGTTTATTGTAGAATCATTCTTAAAACATTATTCTTATATACTAAATGACATAGTTTACATCGCTATCGATCATTAACCTACCGCGTCTATCAACCATTGTTAGCTGACGTCAAAACACATGAAATGCCATGAGAACTTGAAACTCTAACAGCTATGGCGACGACGGCGCCTCAGTAATGAGCGCTAACTAACATGAAATATTCCTAAAACCAGGATACAATGCATAACTCCTGCTACTCAAGTTCGAAATGATCAAAAGAGCGACATCGACAGTCACTTAAGTGATTTATATCGTCACTTTGATTATTTCATTAGAGACTCCTTACACACAAAACATGTTATTTCTATAATGTTATAATCTAGTGGTAATAAAATGAACTCTACGGTACAAAACTTAAGACTACGCACACGGTGGCACACTTTCACTGGTTTCATCGAGTCATAGACGAGATGTCTTAGTTTATTGACAGTTTAAGGGTTTAATCTAATAACTAATCCGGGCTAATCTGCTTGCCCGGGTGTTCCGAATTTAGATGTTATTTTTTATTTTATTCCATTTACTTCATTTGGGAAACTTAACAGTTAAACATTAAAATTTAATACTAAGTCATAAATATACCAAAGTAACAAAATGTTTAACCTACTAGATTTTCCACAAAATATTAAAAGTTATATCAAACAGTGCGCAATTCTAAGATGTTAAACAAAGTTATTAGTGAACTTAAAACTAGACAGGCATGCAAACAACACAGAAAGAGAGAGGGAGAGAGAATGAGTAGATTTTAAACTAGCTATTATAATCTAAACTCTACTTTGAAACAAGACCTCTACATTTTGGCGCAGAGACAGAAAAGAAGTGAATATATGGCTTGGGACGTTACACATTCCCTACCAGTACGCATAGGCGAAGATGTGGTCGAGCGTACTGACCAGTTTAAATATCTGAGATCTGCATCTTCACGAGTCCGGGACGACACGTCGATTTCGAAATCAAAGCTCGCATAACGGCAGCGTGGGAAAAATGGCGTGAGGTGAAAGTGAAGCGTGGCCTAAAATTGAGCAGCACAAGCGGGAGCTGCGGATCACGGAGATGATAACGGCCTTAGCAGAAGGGGAAAACCCAAAAAGTGCTGGCTTGATGTTGTCCAGTATGATATACGTGCCAATGGACTCTCAACCAAGGATGCCACAGACTGTGCGAAGTGGAGAAGAAAAAGCCGGAAAGCGGACCCCGGGCTCCGATGCAAAAACCAGCTGAGACGATCAGATGAGAGAGAGACAAAAGAAGTGAAGTCTTCAAGTATTGATTGTGCGGCGCGGGGGTGCTCGCAAGCCTGAGTTTGTACGAGAAGGACAATAAAAGGCAAATAAAGTTCTTGCGCACACCCCACGGCATAATAATATTATTATGTTTGTGCTGTGTACTACATAACTAATTTAGTTGCGAATATCAATACAATCACAAGTAATGCACAGATCAAACAAGAACACTGTTTCCAACAGTATTTGCCATCACTTTAGCAGATTATACTTCTCGTTGTTTGTCTAAAACGAATTTTATTTAACTTCGTTTTAACTCAAAAGCCTCGGTATATTTGCAAATCTTCCTATAAGCAAAATCTCCCAATCGTCAAAGTATAGTTATGCTGGTAAATTACCATCACTAATCATCACATCTCACACATTATCATCAGTTTAATTTATTATATTATTATGTAGCTTATGTTTATGTCACCGGAACATGGCAAACTCCGTTACAGTATAATAAATCTTCAGTGGTAGACCTCCCACTCACGCGCACAAAGAGTTTTGGGAACACTTTGATAGTGCGTTTAACTAAGGAGTGGAATTTTAAGTCAAGAGTGAATAGGTAGTAGTAAGATAAAAAACATACATTCATTGAAAAATGAATGAATTGTTAACCAACTTCCAAAAAAGGGTATTTTTTATGTGTGCACACCGAATACTCCGAGGTTTTTGATCCGATTTGTTAGTTTTGTGTGATTATTTTTAGTTCGATGCGGCACTATGCTATTTGGTCCCGAATTTAATTCAGTTTGGATCAGTAGTTTTTATTTTATGAGCATTTTTGCATATTTAATTTTTTAAACCCCCTAGCCATTATAAAAGCTTTTAAAGATCTTAAAATTAAATCAACAGAAGATCTTTGGGGAATGTCTGTAAAAGTCTGTAGATCTATTATTGAAACTATTGTTCCCCACTTAGCTCTTATATTTAACTCTAGTGTAGACCAGGGAGTATTTCCTGATCTCATGAAGCACAGTAAAGTCGTTCCACTGTTTAAATCTGGTGATAGTCAAGAACCCAACAATTACAGGCCGGTTTCAATCCTGCCGGTTCTCAGTAAGGTGTTTGAAAAGTTAATGCTTAACCAGATGTTACTACATTTTAATGAAAATTCTATCTTTCATGAACATCAGTACGGTTTCACAAAGGGCGTTGTATATCTGACGCCGGTGTCACTCTAATAAAGAAAATCTTTAATGCCTGGGAAGTTTCGCAATACGCCATTGGAATTTTTTGCGATCTCTCGAAGGCGTTTGATTGTGTTAACCATGAAACACTTTTGTTGAAACTGGAGCATTATGGGATTAGGAATACATCTCTTGATCTGATTAGATCGTACTTGAAAGACAGACAGGTTAAAGTACAGGTAAACGGCGTTAACTCACTGGAGTCTGAAATGACAATGGGCGTTCCGCAAGGTTCAATATTGGGTCCACTCCTCTATTTAGTGTACATAAACGATTTGCCCCAATTGCTTCAAAATGAGCCAAAGATGGTGTTATTTGCTGATGACACATCATTGATATTTAAGATAGAACAAAACGACGGTCACAAAATCTTGATGAAGTCAATAACTCTATTCATCAAGTTCAAGATTGATTTACGGCAAACAACTAAGTAATAGATGAAAAAAAAAAAAACCAAATGTATTAAATTTACTTTACCAAATGTTAAAAGTAACGAATGTGACATCGTATTGAATGGACAAAAACTGAAATTTATTGATTAGACGGTTTTCTTGGGAATCACTTTAGACGAGAAATTGCAATGGGGACCTCACATAACATCTCTTGCGGCGCGGCCAAGCTCAGCCGCTTATGCTGCTAGAAAGATAAGACAGTTAACAGATGTAGAAACTGCGCGTTTGGTCTATTTTAGTTACTTTCACAGCATTGTGTCGTATGGTATTTTGCTATAGGGTCGGTCAGGCTGCTGACATTGAATCCATATTTATTTTACAAAAGAGTGCTGTCAGAGCCATTTATACGTCGACGCGATTCTCTTAGGGAAGTCTTTAAAAAGAATAATATTATGACAGTCCCATGTCAATTCATTTATGAAAATATTATGTAGGTAAGGAAAAATCTCTTTAGCAAAATTAGTAATAGACATAATTTTAATACTAGAAATAGAAAAAAAATAGATCAGCCATTTTATAGATTAGTCAAAGTACGAACATCTTTCATGGGGTACTGTATTAAATGTTACAACAAAATACCTTGTAACATATTAGAAATAAATGAAAGAAAATTTTAAAATTATGTTAAAAGCACACTATGTAAACAAGCATAATTATTACAAATTAGATGATTATATTCAAGATAAGAATGCTTGGAAACATGCTGGTCCTGCTCCATAGGACAGTCTAAGGTGTAGTAAACAAAGTCAAACTTATTGATAATGTTTGTATTAATATATTTAGTATATCTATAGATGTCTTTAATGACTTTTTTATTTAATTTAACTCACACACTGATACATTGCTGTTAATTAGATAAATCAATAGTACCAAAATTTTTAAATATGTGTGTGTATGCATTGTATAGACTCAAGTACCCTGGCGGTTGGGAGTGTCATGCTCACTCAAAAGTCTAGCTGATGGTGGCGTATGTGTTTGCGCCTGACGTTTTGAGCAGTGTCAAGTTGCTGCTAACTGTTTTTTATCAGGCGCTCAAAAATGTCGGTAGATTGCGCACAAAATAAATTGTTACGGAAAAATTTCTACCTGACATTTTGGGATAATCAATTCATCGACTTTTTGTGACGGACGAACATCAGTCCACATTAGATTTCTTTTTATATGAGCTTGGCATTGTCTAAATTCGTAATAGAACGCAACTATGTTGTCTCATTGTTATTCTAAGTAATTATACATAGTTACTGTGAAGACATCGTCGTTTTATTGGGCACCAAGCTCCAGTGTCTCGAGCAGACATATTTGGCGACCGTGACAGGACGCAATCCGAAGGAAAATTCGGAGTACCAAGGTCTAGCTGGAGTAGGCCAGCACCGCGCCGCAACTACCAGTCGGCCAGCACCGCGCCACATCCACCCCCTGGGAGAAGCACGTACATTGGTACAAGAATACAAGCAGTATTTTTTTTAGTAAGCGCCGGACATTGATGCTATTTACGGCGTCACACCGCAGCGCACCAGGTCAGCATTTCTGCAGCTAAGTGCCCTTCCTTAATTTCTAAATTTCCGTTTAAACCAAGTAGCTTACGTCCTAATCCAATTTCTGTACAGTTTTCTACTTGTGCAACTTCATAGTTTTAAAATATTATAATAATAGTTTCACCTTGTCAAGGTTACAGAATTGCGTCATACTTTCTAAGTATTTCTTTCTTTTTATTTCCACGAGTTTGCTACTATTTAATATCAGCGACAACTCGCAAGGATATTCTACGTTGCATATTTCATTTCTTTTTCCGTTTTGGTGAATTTTCAAGTACATTTCAAAGTACCTACATACTGACATAAGGTCATTAGTACCATCAACCGTTTTTTTGCTGCTTTTTTGAAGAATTTCTTTTAGGAACTCAATTCCACAGGCTGCAGCTGTACCTTATTTTATTTAGTTCCGTTTAGTGATTATTCCGCCGAAAATTTCAGATTTGCCCAAGTTTCCCGTGCATCGCTGAGCCACGTTGCCGCAGCGCGCAGCGCAGCACAGCGTCCGTGCAGAGCCCGCAAACCGGTGCCTGCGACTTCGGCCTCCCGTGCGGCAGAGACCACCAACCAGGGGCGTGAGCGTATTCTTTCATTTTATTTGGTTTACTTTAACGTTACTTTTCCTTGAGCTTATTTCAATAATAGATACTTTTTTTAATTTCTTTCTCACAAGAATTCTGTTTGAAATAAACAGTTACAATGGGTTTAGGTGACGAAGCCAAGAACTTGGCGGAATTAAATGTTAGACGTAGTTCCGTCAAGGGCCAAGTAACGAAATTTAAAAATTATTTAGAAAAAATATCGCGTTTAGACACTTTTAATACAACACATAGAGCGGAACTTACACCTTAAACTTAGTAAATTCGAAACTTTATCTTCAAGGTTCGATGACTTACAAAGTCAAATTGAAATTCTTAATTCTAGTGGGTTGGAAGATGAACTTGAAGAACGAGAACGTATTGAGAAATAATTCATTAGCAATATCGTAATGGCTCAAGAGTTATTACAAATGCACACTAGGGATGAAGGCATCCACGACTCAAGCACTCCTTACAATATAACTCATTGCGCTATCAATCACAATGAATTGGGTTTCAAGCTACCTATGATACAGGTATCTAAATTCGACGGGTCATACTTTCGATGGATGGACTTTCGCGACACGTTTCGATCCTTAATACATGAAAATAGTAGAATTAGTTCAGTGAACAAGTTTCATTATTTAATTTCATATTTAGAAGGAGAAGCAGCACGAACCGTTTCAAATCTAGAAGTATCGGCTGATAATTATCGGGAAGCTTGGAACCTATTGCTCGAACGTTACGACAAGAAGCGCTTATTGATAAGTCATCATCTCACTGCATTAACCAACATTACTCCCGTAAATAAGGAGTCTGAAAGATCGTTGCGCTTCTTGGTTGACCACGTGGCTAAGAATTTACGCACCCTCTCCAACTTAGGACAAGTCACTGAGAATTGGGATCCCCTTATCATTCACATAATAGCTTCCAAATTGGACAATAACACCTTCGTAAAGTGGGAGGAACACTGTAACGCGTTGTCAACAGACACTTCTACACTCAAAGAATTTTATAAATTTTTGAACGATCGGGCAGCCGTGCTTGAGTCCTTGCACCGCAGCAAGTCAGACAACGCCGTTAGATCCAATCATGATAAACAGCGTCCAGAAGGCCATTCCAAGAAGCAACCGGACCATACACGTCATACTAAAGCACATGCATACATTAGTAGTAGTAACCAGCCACAGGCACAATCCTCCTCATCGCACCTCTGTCCATGCTGTAACGCTGATCATAAAATATTTGATTGTCCTTCATCCAAGGCGAAGAGCGTAAGCGAGCGTATAGCTGAGGCGACTAAATTGAAATTGTGTCTTAATTGTTTAAGGTCAGGTCACCCTACATTTAGATGCCGTTCAGGTCGTTGTCTTGAATGCAACAAGAGACACAATTCTATGTTGCACCTTTCTACTGGTACATCTAACAGCTCATTTAGTACAAGCATCGATAGTTCTCCTGAGACGTTGGCTAACTGCAACAATCAAGGTAACAAGTATGCTCTTCTGTGTACAGCCTTAATTGATAATATAATAAATCCTAAGATTAATAAACGTGAAACAGTACGCGCCCTGCTTGATTGTGGCAGCCAATCCTCTTTCATAAGTCTAAGCCTGAAACAAAGGTTATCATTAGAGGACTGCCCTATCAATGCTACAAAGGTGGTGGGTTTTGGCAACAATGATCCAGGTACGATAACTGAATATTGCATTGCCCAATTAAGATTCTTAAATACACCATTCAACGTTATTTCTAACTTTTATGTTATGAAGGAACTAACATCTTTAATTCCCGACAAGGTTATTGATATTCAATCGTTTAATATCCCTAAAAATATTATCTTAGCAGTTCTTAAATTCTATCAGCCTTCTTTCATAGATATTCTCATAGGCTCAGATTTATTTTGCGACATTATATGTTGTGAGCAGAAGTCATTAGGCCCCAATCTTCCCAAGTTACACAGCTCAAGGCTAGGCTGGTTGATTGGAGGTCCCCTGCAACACAAACAACCTAAGGACATTAAATGCAATCATGTACTTACCCATTACTCTTATGATGAAAACATAGAATTAAAATTAAATAGGTTTTGGGAACTGGAAGAGATTCCATGTAAATCTTATCTAAGTGAAAGCGAACAGGCATGTGAAACGCATTTTTTGCAGCACACCTGCCGCTTGGAGAACGGCAGATTCTCTGTCAAGTTACCTCTTATCGACTCACCGGATTGTCTCGGTGACTCCTACAACATGGCCAAGAAAAGGTTTCACAATTTAGAACGGCGATTTAGAAGGCAGCCTAAAGTTAAGTCGCAATATATTGAATTTATCAGAGAATATGCAGAATTAGGTCATCTCTCTGAAATTGCAATAAACAATTTAAATTGTAATTTATGCTATTTCTTACCACATCATCCTGTTTTTAAGGAAAACAGCGAATCGACAAAAATTCGCGTCGTCTTCGATGTATCGGCTCGTACTTCCTCAGGCCTCTCTGTCAACGACATACAAATGGTTGGGCCTCAAATTCAAGACTCTCTTTTCTCCATTTTAACTCGAGCTCGATTCTACAAATATCTTCTAGCAGCAGACGTAGAAAAACTATTTCGTCAAATATTAGTAGACGAGTCAGATCGAAATCTTCAGCTTATCTTATGGAGAGAAGACGATCGTCAGCCTCTTAAAACGCTACGTTTAAATACGGTGACTTATGGGTTCACAAGCGCAAGTTATTTAAGCACAAGGTGTCTTTGGCAGTCGGGTGAGGAGTGTGAAGATCCACTCATTAGAACCATAGAGTATATAACCACTAGAGAGCGTATAGGCCGATTTCTTCTAAGTACGCGGCTCACTACAGCGGGCCGGGGGACGAGGAACAACGCGCGGCTGCAATTGGTCCGTTCAAGGTCAAGTTGCATAGGTAGCCTATGGTTAGTGGTGGCACTACTTGATTAAAGGAAAATAGTCGATATCAATAAAATGGATTTTAACATTATAAAAATACTCAATCCAAACAAACAGCGCTATATCTTGTTTAAACAAAGTTTCCCTATTAACCTTATCTTTTCACTTTTATTTTAATTCTGATTTCTTCGAAAATCTAAAATGAAAACATGTATGTCAAACACACAGATGAAAAATCTGAGACCCTCCTATTTTTAAAGTCATTTAAAAGTAGTTACGTGTTTAATGTAAGTATGTGAATTGATTAAAAATTGTATTAGTTGTAATTTTATGATCATCGATAAATCGACTTCAATCATTAAACGTAACAGCACAGATTTTTACGATAAAAATACAAAGGGGAAGAAAGGGATAAAAATATAAGTATTTCCTAATGAAAGAAAGAGACTTTTCCAAAAGACATCAACGCGCGCTTCTCACAGTGTGCTCGTTCACCTAACCACCATTTTACATAGACCCCTGCAGTGGCTCATCATCTGATTCAAATCAAAAATATTTTGCGTAGTCTTTACTCTCCGATGAAGATGAAAAGTTATGCCATCATTTTTGTAACAAAAGGTCTATGGAATGTTTCCCACACAAATTCACCGGGTATGAAGGCATTTTTATGCGTTATAAATTGCATAAAAATTAAAACGATTTGTAAAAACTTAGCATGCCCACAGGTCTAACAATTGGTCACAACTAAAATGGTTACTAGTGCCTGCTGCCTAACATCTGGGCAAAAACACTAATAGTTTTCGTGCGTCGGGGCACTGTATGCGCAGTCAAGTGGTTTAATAGTCTTTGATTAGAACGATTATACAACACGATCTATACGTAGACGACTTAATTAACGGATGTAATTCTGAGAAGGAATTAATACATAATCAAAGTTCTGTATCAGGAGCCCTTAAGGCAGCATGTTTTAATCTACGAAAATATAAATCTAATTCGTCTAGCGTACTCGAAGCTTGCTCCGAAAACTTTACAGACTCGCTTATCATTAGTGAATCCTCAAATGCTCTCGGTTTAGGCTGGAATCCCAAGACTGACAGTTTACATTATTCCTTCGAAATTCCCCCTATCAACGATAAAATCACGAAGCGATATATTTTATCAACATCGTTTAAGATCTTTGACCCACTCGGTTTTGTCAGCCCCTGTATTATTATTCCTAAATTAATAATGCAGCAACTTTGGCTTGATAAGGTTGGCTGGGACGAATCTCTTTCAAAGGAAGTAGAAAGAGATTGGCGTAAGTTTTCTAAAAATCTATCTTGTCTAGCTACATTTACACTTCCGAGGCAGGTTCTATGTGATTCACCTGTTGTTACGGAGCTACATACGTTCAGCGACGCTTCCCAAAGGGCTTATGGCGCTTGTGTCTATGTAAGGTCTATTGATGAAGCATTTATCGTGCATGTTAACCTTTTATGTTCTAAGTCAAAGGTGGCATCAATCAAGGCCTGTACTATACCTCGTTTGGAGCTGTGTGCCGCCTTACTAGCTGTGAAACTCTGCAAGGCAGCTGTTGATTCCCTGAGGTTCCCAGTAACACGTAAACTGTATTGGTGTGACTCCAGCGTTGTCCTTGCTTGGATGCATACTAGCTCTAGAAGGTTAAAGACCTTCGTAGTTAATAGAATAGCAGAAATACTGGAACTGTCAGATGTTTCTTGTTGGCGGTATGTACCTACCTCAGACAATCCTGTGGATCTCGTCTCGCGCGGCGTTTATCCCGAGCTTAAGGATCGTAGTCTGTGGTGGTCAGGGCCCGAATTTTTACTTCAAGCCGAATCTTCTTGGCCTACCTTATCAAATGAACTCCAACGCGAGTCTGAAATTCCCGAAACAAAGGCTAACATTGTTCCCAAGTTGGGTACTTCTTCAATCATTCCATTTCATAAATATAGTAAATTACATAAAATAAAACAAGATTATGCGTATGTACTAAGATACCTTTATAATTTACGCAATCCTAAATCTAGGCGTTTCGGCGCTCTTAACTTAGAAGAATTACAAAATTCTTTTGAACTTTTATGTCGTAAGGCTCAACAGGAATCCTTTCCTGTTGAGTACGATTTGTTATCCAAAGAAAAATCGATTAGTACGAAATCACCCATCATAGGGCTCACACCTTTCTTGGACGCAAATGGGTTGTTACGAGTAGGAGGCCGGCTGGATGCTTCAGCTAGTTCATTTGCTAGTAAACACCCTATCCTACTACATTCCTCACACCATCTCACAAAATTAATCTTTGAGCGGGAACACCTACACAAATTACACGCTGGGCCACAGCTTCTCCTCGCGAGTGTCAGGCAATACGTGTGGCCTATAAATGGCCGAAACCTCGCTCGAAGAACTGTGCGCAACTGCATCACATGTAGAAGGGTACAGGGCAAGACTTTAACACACTTAATGGGGAACTTGCCCTCTCAGCGTGTTACGGTGGACTTCCCGTTTCGTAGTGTTGGTGTAGACTATGCCGGACCCTTTTATGTCTCAAATAGGAAAGGGCGCGGATCAAGGGTCACGAAATGCTATTTATGCATTTTTGTATGCTTCAGGTTCAAATGCGTACACTTGGAAGCGGTAAGCGATCTTTCGAAGGACGCTTTCATCCTTACCCTGCGTAGGTTTATATCCCGTCGGGGTAAGCCTACTGAAATTTTTAGTGACAACGGTCGCAATTTTGTGGCCGTTGCCAAGGAAATTGGTAATTTTTTGAAATGTAATCGACAAGCAATAACAGATTTCTCTAAAGAGGAAGAAATTAAATTTTTGTTTTCACCTGCTTACGCTCCTCGCTTTGGTGGTATCTGGGAGGCCGGGGTAAAATCCGCCAAACATCGTATAAGACGTGTAATGGGCAAAACGCATCTAAATTTCGAAGAGATATCCACGTTGTTCGCACAAGTGGAAGCCATATTAAATAGTCGCCCTCTTTACCCCATGTCCTCGTCTCCGAATGATCTCCTTTTCCTCACCCCAGGGCACTTCCTGCTTGGACGGCCGCTAACCGCGCTGCCTTCACCGAGCCTAGAAAACTGCAAATTCACTCACCTGAAGCGCTATCAACAACTGGAACAGATACGACAGCACTTTTGGAGGAGATGGCAGAGGGAGTACTTGGCTGAGCTGCAGCAAAGATCAAAATGGCGCACCAACGACACTCCACTGAACGTTGGCGACCTAGTGCTGCTTCAAGAAGACAACTTACCACCCTTGTGCCGTATGGGCCGCATCAGCAAGCTCTTTCCTGGGCCAGATGGAGTATGTCGAGTGGCAGACATTCAAACGACACAAGGAACGTACCGGAGGCCCTTTAAGCGACTCTGCCCGCTGCCAGCGACGGGGCATTTGATCGAGTGAGAGTTAAAAGCCAGAGACTTTTAACCCCCAGGAAGATGTTTGCGCCTGATGTTTTGAGCAGTGTCAAGTTGCTGCTAACTGTTTTTTATCAGGCGCTCAAAAATGTCGGTAGATTGCGCACAAAATAAATTGTTAAGGAAAAATTTCTACCTGACATTTTGGGATAATCAATTCATCGACTTTTTGTAACGGACGAACATCAGTCCGCATTAGATTTCTTTTTATATGAGCTTGGCATTGTCTAAATTCGTAATAGAACGCAACTACGTTGTCTCATGTGTTATTCTAAGTAATTATACATAGTATTGTGAAGACATCGTCGTTTTATTGGGCACCAAGCTCCAGTGTCTCGAGCAGACAGTCAGCATTGTTAGTCATAGTTATGAAATAATAATATTAATATGTCAAACTAAATTAAAATGAAAAAAGTCAACAAATTAGGTAACAAACAAATACAAATTACTAACAAATAAATTTATTATAAAATATTAATTACAAAATTGTACATTACAAGTCAAGTCAAAATTTAAATAACTGGGTAATTCTACAGAGACAGTAAAATTGTGTTCACTTGAAATATATTATCTATAGTGTAGCCATTAGTGCTGTGCACTTCCTGAGGTATGCGCGCGGCGAGACGGGGGGGAAAATCGGCTGCTGCGCTCTGTCAGTGCGCCGTCAACGCTCGTGGCGGCAGGTAGTGTTATCTGTATCGGACTGTCTATGTTAGACGCACATGAGATAAATATTAAAAGATGGGTCGTGCGTTATCTCGTGATATGAAGACTGTAATTTTTAAGGTGGCTGAATATTTTAAGAAAAGATAAGCAGACAAAAAAGTTCAATAAAACAAGTACTGCTTTGAATTATAAGTTTAGTTCTTATTTATCACCTGCATATTTTTAATAAAATATGAGTATATTTGGGTTACATTTTAATCAACTAAGTAAGTATAATATATTACAGATAGATAGCCTCCGACCATCGTCCCGCCACAAGTATTGCCTTAGAAATGTAAACTGATATCGTAAGATCTGTCCGACATGTATCGATCTCATGTGAACTCATGCACTTTTTTCTCCGCCTCCCACCTCGCCGCGCATACCTCAGGGAGTGCACAGCACTAATGGCCACACTATAGCTCGTCAGTTTTTCCATACTTCTAATAATTATTATATAAACTTGAGATCAAAATCGTGAGGTTTACATTGAAACAGTTTTGATTATTTACCAATTTTTTTTTTCGTGGTACAGTACGTGATTGCTCACGTCCTGTCGAATGTTCGCAAAGCAGGTTATAGCACTCAGATGTCTATAAAAATATTTTAAAATATTCCACCCATATATCACAACAAGAAACAAACAAAGCATGTGTTAAAAAAGCAGCCTATTGCATTTTAAAAATTTTTAACGATATTTTTAACCTTTATTGTAACATTCTAAAATGTTCGTAAAAAATAATCATTCCTGTCGAACTAAATTGCAAAAATGGTAATAAATATTTATTTTTTTAAATTGCAACATTATTTTCATTCTCTAGCAACCCTTTGCCGTGTTCTGTCAGTAACAGTGTTCGCCATTATTTTGCTAGCGACAACGGTGCCGAAAAAAATAAAGTTGTAGTGGCATTCTACATCATTGTCAAAGTTCATACATCACTACTGTACTTCGAATAATTAAGCAAGTAAGTGACGTAATAGTCTAATGTCTTTGTAGCCTTCATAAATGGTTTATCAATTAACGAAACGGGCCAGTTTCACCGGTTACGGTTAAAGTGTCGGTTAGCCTATTAGGAACTTATCTGGCAGATGAACTAAAATTTTTGGTTTCACAGGTGTCGGATAGCGATATCTGGCAGATTTATTAAGTATTTGAGTATTATAAAATTATAGTATTTTAGGTGTCGGTTAGTTAGCCATCAGATAACTAACCGACACTTTATCCGTAACCGGTGAAACTGGCCCTAAGTGTCGGTTAGTTAGCCATCAGATAACTAACCGACACTTTATCCGTAGCCGGTGAAACTGGCCCTAAGTGTATTTAAATCTCATAACCTTAAAGTTAGTACAGGTTACGTATTATTAAGAAAAAACTCACTTCTGCAGAACTAATTTCTGTCGAAATTATATTCTACAGAAGTGATATTTTTCTATGGAAGTGATGCTTTGTGAATATGTTTATTAGATTTGTTTTTTTATGAGAAAATTTACACTGACAATGTAACATAGCAAAGGTATAATGCTGTTTTTATTGGTGTGCGCTTATTTCATGCGCTATATCGCTATTTAATAGCTTTTACCGAGAGGGGTGACTGTTTTTCTTCAGAAGTGATTGCATGGATATTTTTATCTTTATTTACAGATATGGCGCGTAAAAAACTTTCTGAAAAAGAAAAAAAAGAAAGATTAAACAATTCATTTTCAAAGTAATCGGCCCTCATCGCAATACAGAAATAAGTCTATGTTTTTTTTATAGCAAAATACCTGAGTAAAGAACTTGGCGCAGATAATATTATATGGCACTTTAGTGAAACCTGACATGGAAAAGGGGCTCCTGACGGAATCGGAGGATGCGTTAAAATAACAGCAAATGCATTTGTAGCGACCGGCGGAGATATCCCAGATTTTGAAGCGTTGGTAAATTGTTTAAAAGTCAAATGCAAAAGTATAATTATTTTGCCAATTGACGATACTCATGTTGATAGTAGATATCTCAAACATACTATGTGTAAATATTAAAGCGAAGAATGCAATCTGCCTTAAAATAGGGGGTTAAATATAATGACCACCATAAAATGCTTTAATACCCTTTAGTTCTTTTACCAAAAATATATACTTAACACCAGAAAATTAAAGTCTAAAACTACAATAATACTGGCTATTTTAGTCACGACTGCACTTCAAATTGTATTCGAACACCAAATGTAGTAAATGACCACTAAATCTTACGCGGTGTCCTGCGTGAGCGACGAACGCTACGCGACTCGACGCTGCGAACGCGACGAACGCGATCAACTCAACGGCATACCCTACATGCGGCCTATATGACTGTCTGCGGCGAGACGCGACGTAACGCGGACTTGTTTTGAGGGCGACCAGATGCGACACCACGAACTAATGGTTGATTCAGAAGCGTTGATCGCCGCAGTGTGTGAGCAAAGATTGTTGAGGGACAAAAAACATAAACATTATAGGAATCGTTTATTTTTAACTTTCAAGCAAAATTGTACTGTACTTCTCCATGATTCGAGAAGTAATGACCAAAATCACGTAGGACATTTGTCACGTATAGCATCGCGTCGCATTACGTCGCGTCGTGTTGCGTCGCGTCGCGTCGTATTCGTCGCTCACGCAGGACACCGCGTAACACAGGACACCGCGTTAGCGAGCAAATTAATATTCATTTAGTATAATATTCAAATGCTATAGTAACGTTTCTGCGTCAGATCCCCACTATGGTTGGTGAATTATGTGGGTTAGGTAAGGTTAGAACTGTGGTTAGAACCATGACCATTAGCGCGTGAAGGAGTGAAGCGTGCCGCGGTAGCGGCCGCCGAGCGCCAGATAGTCTAGTCGACAAGTTGAAATTGGTACAAAATAGATATAGGTACTGCTCTTAAAATTATGTGCGATAGCTCATTGGATCCGGAATGACGCCTAGAAAAATGTGCCAAAAGCGTATTATAGCACGTAAAAAATTGCAAAAGTTATAAACAATAAAAGATGAAAAAAAATGGCATTTCGTTATTTGCCAGAATTTCATAAAATATTAATATTTAAGAAATTTCAAAAAAAAGAGTCTGAAAGAGGAGGAAATTTCCAATAAAAAATTCTTAACTCTCGGAACTCTACCTCCATTATTTATAACTTTAATAATAGGTCTGCGCGCGACATTTTTAGGTTGCACGCGTGGCGTCAAAAGCGAGTACGGCACATTAATCAATTTATTTAGGGTATTGAATATTGTTTTTAAAATTTTTAAAAAATATGGTGTATTCTGAACACTATAAATAATTTATTCCCGTTGGAAATTTTACTTAAAGTTAAGTTTTCAACAAGTTAAACAATTGTTAACTAACACAATTTTCTCGAACAACCGTCTTACTTGTAAGTGAAAAAAAAAATTTTAAATAATGGTCGTAAAAAAATTTCGCTTCGTAGAGTCTTTCTTACATACATACTTATCAAGATCGCGTCATAAACGTTAAAAAATATTTACGTTTTGTTTATAATAATTTTTTTACTTGAACAAAAACTTAAAAATCCAAGTAGTGTTGTTGAATTATATTTTTTTTCTTAATCATCATATTATCGTTTTTTTATTAATACAAGATATTTACTGATTTGCAAAAAAAAAATTCCCGCCATTTGTTGATAATTTTTTTATAAACAAATTGATTAAATCAATATTTTTAAAAAGTTTTTTTTTTCACAACTTTATTACATTACAAATATTATGATTCTTTAAAAAAAAATTTTTCCTTAATAACAATTTTTAACTGTTTATAATCGTTTTTTGTATATTTCTTTTGTTTAAATAATTAGTTAAGAAATAATTTTTTTTCTAAAAATGATAATTGACAGTCCTCTATAAAGTAAAAGAAAAAAAAAATTTAAAGTACAATAAAAATTTGTAAAACAAATTTTGTTAAATATGGTTGTTATTGTTAATTTTGGAAGTTTTAGAAAAAAATATAAAAAAATAAATATTTGTTTATAACAAATTGGTAAGTTAATAAACAAAAGAATTGCTATTTTTTTTTTTTTTTGTACTGAACCATATAGGCCTAATCCGCCAGTTGGACCGTCCAATGCTTCGCAACAACCAAATACGTTCATAACTGAACTACGAATCTACAATAACGGACCACAATAAATCAGTTTTAAGAAATTCGACCCTAGCAAAGACTGTTATAATCTTTTCAATATCGAACCTAAATCACTAACTAACCCTTACGATGTTCAAAAATCATGTGAGGGTCGTTCCTCAGTGGAAAATCTTAACACCGCGATTCAGAACAACGCGTCACATGAGCTACGCCATCAATCGACCATGTCGTAAAGTAAACTGACAAAATATTTGGCTGTGGAAGACGTTAAATAAGATGTAACGATAAATAAATTAAAGTATGTAAGGTATTAAAACGTTCACTTTTATTTTGTCACGTAGGTATTAAAAGTTTCATAAATAACTCATCAATGTTATTTTCATACTTTCGTGCATTTTATTTTACTCAATAAATGGCGCAATTTGTTTTAACATTTTATAACATCCTTAGAATAATAACGCATAGAAGCCGCGTCTAGAACAAAAACCGAGCCAAATCGTGTGTCCACTTCTTTTTCTTTGTGTGCGTGAGCCGAATGTGTCTACGTTCCTCTAACGCACACAGATATAGCTTTCAGTGATACCATTACCAAGCCTTTACCCACAAAATATGGGAAGACGCATTACTATTTTGCTATCAAGTGAAGTATTTTATGTTGTTGGGAACTGGAAAAGGTAAACAGGATATTTTATGTAATATGACATATTTTTTCGGAAGGTTTAATTCAATTTATTTAAAAATAAAAGGAAATAAATCGCATAAAGAATGAGATATTGTTCAATGCGTTTAGAATGCTTGATGGGTTATAAGTATAATCAATGTTAAAACATCGGGTTTGATATGAATTAACAGTAAGTATTGTATTTTAAAATTACAAAAATGAAAAACATGAATGAAAGCAATGTGGGTATTTTTTTCCTCACAAAATAGCAACACTGTGTTATGACAAGTTAGGTTATTAGAATTTTGTTTTATTTATCGATTTACGTAAAAATAGTGCATAGAATGTGAGTACTTATTTGTGAAATGTTATTTTATCACATTTTTTTTGTTTTCCTGATGTGCTATAACATCCTTTCACGCAAAAAACTGTCATGTTCAATTATTTACTCGCGAGCTGTGTTCGACGGAACGTGACCTTGAGTACTGATGGCTAAGTTTGTCGGATTGACGGATTAGGCTAAGATTTAGTTGCCTCACTTTTTGCACTCGTACTAGGTTTCTATGCGTTATTATTCTAAGATAACATCGTAAACGTAAACAGCGTAAAACTGAATTGTCATGTAGGTACTCGTTAGTTCGAATTTAGAAGCTCACACGTTACGATAAATGATAACATAATAACATGTTCACTTTACTTTTGCTACATATTGTTACGTTGTTTTTCTTGAACCTAACATTTACCTTAGGTTTCCAAGTAAAATGATCATTGTAGTTTGTGCAACTGACTTTGACTTGCGATTTATGAAAGGAGTTATTTGCTTCATTTTTACGGCGTCACTAGACCCTAATGATAACACTTTCTGTCGATAAATCACTTTTCTAAACCCTAAATAAACAGATTTTCACAATAATATAAATACGTCATATCATAATGTTGTGACAGTCGACATTGCAAATGTCATTCTGTTGAAACGTCAGTCTCTGTCAGTTGGAGGCGACCTCTAGCGGTTGCCGATTCAAAGTTGTAGTTTAATCGATATTATTAGTTGATTTTGTCAGATTGCTTGGAAACTAATACTAATATCGTATAGAACAATCCTTAATAGTTTTCGGCTTTTGGTGAAAAGACACTGGTCTTTTAACCATAGACGGAAATGTAATTATTTTTTCATTATAGACATTGTTCTAGAAATTTCGAAAACCACATTGTCTATGGTTTGTCACTGGTTTGGTGTGGCCAGGTTGTACATTCTCGATTAGCCGATTTTATCAAAGAATTACCCCACTCAAGACAAACGATAGTGTTGGAAGTGGGAAATGATGAGTTTGTTAGCTTGGATCCTGATTATTATTATTGTTCCAGGGTGTAAACGTCAAGTTAGACGGTTGTTAGGGATTTTTCCAGGAATTTAATATCTTGTTGTAGTGATTCAGTCACCCGAGTTCCCACATGTTTTACCTTGAAAGAGGGAAGTCTGTTTTGTTCTGGTTGACATCCCTGATAAAACATTGATCCATCATTGATCGAGCATTTTCGATTTGTCACGCTTGACTGAGCAACAAATTTTATTCTCTTGTTTTAAAAGGTAAGATTTTGGATTGTGTTAGTCTCTGAAAGTGATCTTCGAGACCTTCCAAGGTCGTTTAAAAGGATATTGTTGTGATCCCTGGATATTTATTACAGGACTCCATGTTTTGAAAGGATTCGCTAAGGAAATTAGGCGGACCCGTCTACAGCCGGTCGAAGCTTGCAGCCAAGTGTCTTCAGCCACAACCAACCGTAAGTTTTGCACCCCCATGGGTTTCTTATTGTCCAACCATGCAGGGTTAGCGTTGAAAGTCGTAGCTAATTGTGTTGCGTTTGCGGAAGGCCACGTGGTCCGGCTATTGTTTTAGCCTTTAGATTTCCTAGCTCGGACCCCTTAATTCCTTCTCAGGGAAAGTACCGTAGCTTTCATATAAATAATAGGCTCCCCGTGTTGTCAATTCCAGGTGAGGCAACTCGAGAGATTCGTCTCGCCGCCAGGATCTAGAGGCGCCTCTGGAGCCTGGACGTGAGACCCGTTCCTCGAGTCCACACAACGCCTCCTGTGGAGACGACCGTGCAGTGGCAGAGTCCGCCTAGCGATATAGCGCAGGCGGGACGGTTTTTTTTTATATTTAACTTTTACCCTCAATTTTCAACCGGTTCATTCTAGAACCAGTTTACTACCTACCCGGTTTTCAAAATTAGAAGCCGGTCTTTATCTACCTTCAATTAATGGACCCCGGGTTCGACACCTACGCTTAACTGGAAGGATATTGAACATCTTAGTCGGCTCAGGGATCCGGGACTCTTCAAGTCCCTGGCGCCCATTTAGTTTAATTAATTTAAGATTATAATTCTCATTCACTAAACTGGAAGGTTGTCCTTGAAATTTATTAAGAACAATTAATAGTTAATTTAAATTTAAATAATAGGTACAGTACTGGGTTATCTTCAACCCCCCACTACCCAAGTTCCACCGACTGAACTTTATGCTGGCTGGCATTACCCTAACCTCTACCTAAGCCTAACCATTTTTATATTTTTAGTGGGTAGTTGCCTGCAAATAAAATTATATTGTTTAAGACAATTCGTTGTTTCTTTGCATTACAACCTCAACCCACCTTGCATCTGGGCTTTTGTTCCTACTCCCTGGAGGGACAAAATCTCATATGTAACAGTGGCGACCAACGTGTGTATTGGTTGAAGATAGAGGTTACGTCTATTGCTGTACCTTACAACCCCAAGTACTGTTTCTACGACCTTCCAGTTTTTGTTAATTTTAAGGAAAAAACCGTCACGCCGAATCTTTTGTAAACGTGTTCTAGTCTATATGTTTGTACCGTTTTATACACTTTACTTAAACTTAAACTTATACAATTTAATTTTACTTTATACAGTTTACCAAAACCTATACAAATAACTAAATAATTTTACTCCATAAGACTGCTATTGTGTAACCGCCTTTACTTTACATACTAATTACAAATTTTTTGAGATTGTACTACATCGGTGACAGCCAGTTTATAGTTCGGTTCCCATATTTTTTTTTTAAATTTTACAAAATGGAACGACCCATTAAATTTAATTTACTACGCAAGGACGAGCTTATTTATGAAGTTTTGGTTCGAGATGTGAAACCCGCCTCAACCGTAGAGGAACTACGTGTTCAGATTAGGGAACTCGGCAAAGTAATCTGTTCTGATGATATAGTGGAGACTAACTTAGATCCAAAAAGCGAACTATTAACAATCAAGGCCAAACTCCCAGAAATTAGTGAAGTACTAGAAAAACATCCTTCCAACTTCAAAAAATTTAACCGCGTTAAGGCTCTAGGTTACCACCTGTATCATCGCTTGAGTAGGATTACCCCTCCAACCGATCTTAGTACCGACTATGCAACCATTGACAAGCAGCTTGAGGGTTACTTGTCGAGAATTGATTTGGCTAACGCAAGTTTCCATCAGTCATTTACATCTGCTGAGGAGACACCGAAAGTATCGTCGGACTTGCAGCCAAGGGATATAATCATTTCATGCAAGAAAGACACTGTTAGGACCCTCGGTATTAAATTTAACGGTACTGGTTGTGTGAAAGCTTTTATTGAGCGACTAGAGGAGCTTTGCGAGGCCAGAGATATTAGCGAAACCGCCTTGCATACCTCTGCGTTGGATCTCTTCTCGGACGGTGCCTTATTGTGGTACCGTGGAATTAAAGAGTCGGTTGTTGATTGGGCGGATCTGAGGCAGCAGTTAATAACAGCTTTCGCTCCACCTGACTACGATATGCGTCTCATGTCAGAGATAACGAATAGAACTCAAGGGTCAACTGAGCTGTCCACAATATTTATAGCAGTCATGGAAAACCTCTATAACAGGTTATCTTATAAGGTTCCAGAACGCGACCGTTTAGCACGGATCAAATTCAACATGAGACCGGAATACACAATGGGGTTGTCAATAATGAATATTAACACGCTGGCCGACTTAAAAGAGAAGTGTAGGCAACTGGAGTTAGGTTTTCATAGCAGGGCTCAGTTCCATGAACCACCCAAACCAACGTCTTCTTTTGTCGCAGCAGACTTGGCATACCATCCACCAAAGGGTCCACAGCGAGTTGAAGCCGTGCAAACTGGGTCTGATTCTTTGTTCTGTGTTCGTTGTAGGGTTAAAGACCACTCATTGTCGGAATGCAAATCCACGGCAATTGTGTGTTTCCGTTGCGGCAAGAAGGGCGTACGTGCCCCGTCGTGCCCTACTTGCAGTAAGAAGCAGAAGGAGGCTCAGCCCTGTCCAACCTGCGTTTCAAAAAACTAAATTTACGGAACTACAGCCAAAATTTTAATAAGTCCGATTGGGACGAATATTTAAAATTTTTAAAACTATTTTTAAATACATTAAGGGTAGATACAGTAAGATATAAAACTACGGATGATAGTCGTCCACATTTAACAGTTACCATATACGATGACCATTATTATGGTTTACTCGACTCGGGTTCCTGCATCTCGGTATTGGGTTCCGATGTTGGCCAACACTTCATAAGGGCTGGTGCGACACTGCACGCTGATACAAAGTTGGGCAACATCGTAACTGCCAATGATTCGAGGGCATCCGTGGAGGGTTATTTATTTTTACCAGTGACTCTCATGGGAGTGACTAGGATAATTAAATTCTACATTATTCCAGACATTACCACGCCATTAATTTTTGGCGTTGATTTTTGGAAGGCCTTTAATTTGGCCCCAAAAATATTTAATAAATTACCATTAAATTATAAAAAATACAATAGAGGCCATAAATGCATCTCGGAGGTAAGGCACCTACAACCTTTTGACGAATTAACACCTGATCAAAAGAATGAAGCGGAGTCATTAATTAAAGATTTTGAAAATGTCTCCTTTGAGGCTAAGGGATTGGGTCGTACCCATCTGTTGCGTCATAAAATAGACACAGGGGATGTTGCGCCTATTAAGCAACGTTATTACCCAATGTCACCTGAACGCCTCAAGGAACTTAACCGTCAGCTGGATGAGATGTTGGAGATGGGAGTGGTGGAACCCAGCAAGAGCGCCTGGAATAACCCGGTTCTACTAACACCAAAACCGAATGGGGAATGGCGATTTTGCCTGGACAGCCGAAAACTAAACGCGGTCAGCAAGCAAGATGCGTATCCACTACCCTACGTCTCTCACATCTTAGACCAGTTGCGGGACGCGCGATACCTTTCGTCGATTGACTTAAAATCTGCCTTTTGGCAAATAGAATTGGACTCCGTTTCTTCCAAAGAAAAAACCGCATTCACGGTTCCGGGTCGAGGTTTGTTCCATTTTAAAGTTATGTGCTTTGGGTTGACTGGAGCCCCAGCTACCCAACAGCGATTAATGGACAGACTATTCGGCCCAGAGTTTGGAAATAAGGTGTTCGTTTATCTCGATGACATTATTATTTGTTCATCAACCTTCGAGGAGCACATTTCACTTCTTAAACGGGTTTTAGATAAATTAAGGCAGGCTAATCTGACAATTAATTTGCCAAAGTCCTGTTTCTTTCGACGTGAGTTAAAATACCTAGGTTACAGAGTGGACGAGCATGGCTTACACACTGATCCGTCGAAAGTTCAGTCAATTGTCAACTTTCCAACCCCTAAGACCCGTAAGGAAGTGAAAATGTTTCTTGGAACGGCCTCATATTATAGACGTTTTATTAAAAACTTTAGCACGATAGCGGCTCCTTTAAACGCACTAACAAGTACGAGCAAAAAAGCACCGCCTTTTCAGTGGACGACTGAGACCGAAACCGCGTTCTCAACCTTGAAAGAGGCGTTGGTGACCGCTCCGGTATTGGCTTGCCCAGATTTCTCTAAACCTTTTGAGATTCATTGTGACGCATCTAGTTTTGGGATAGCGGGCACTCTGACTCAGGTTACAGATGGAGAGGAGCACCCAGTAGCCTATTGCAGTCGTTCGCTCAACCCGGCGGAGCGCAACTATTCGGCAACGGAACGCGAAGCCCTCGCGGTGGTCTTCGCCGTCGAACACTTTCGTGCCTACGTGGAAGGCGGCCTAGCGTTTAAAGTGATAACCGACCACTCGAGCTTAAAATGGTTCTTTAATTTAACCAATCCCTCTGGTCGATTAGCCCGTTGGGGTTGTCGGTTATCACCTTATAACTTCACCATTGAACACCGCAAAGGCAGAGACAATGTAGTCCCAGATGCCCTTTCTCGTAGCGTTCCGTTGTTGGAAATTAAAGTGCCAATTAATGACACATGGTATAAAGCGTTGTGGGATAAATGTGTCAGTACGCCCAGGTCGTGCCCTAACTTTATTATTAAGGAGGACAAACTCTACCGTTACGCTAAAAATAAATTCGGGGTAGCTAGTGACTATGACTGGAAGCAAGTAGTACCGGAGGGCAATCGACTAGAATTGCTTAAAAGTCACCATAGTGGCGAATTATCTCCACATTTCGGAGTATTTAAAACTTACAAAAGACTTGCACTCCGATACTACTGGCCCAACATGTATAAAGACGTGATTAGCTACGTTGGTAAATGTGATACATGCGCCGCATATAAACACTCACAATTACCTCCTCCCGGACTCTTGGGTGATGCGAAAGAGTGCTCCAAGCCTTTTGAAACGATAAGCATTGACTTGGTAGGTCCGTTGCCGCGTTCCAGAGCGGGCTTCACTTATCTTTTGGTTATATAATGACCGCGGTATCAATTCTTGTGGAGGATGATCATCGATCTTGGGATGTTAACATCTCAAAGATCCAATTCGCCATGAACACCTCCACAAACGAAGTTACTCGTTTTACCCCATTCTTCCTTGTACATGGCAGAGAGGCAGTTAGTAGTGGTGATGTCTTCGGCAATGATACCGTTGCACAGCCCACTCTAGCTTGCGCTTCCCGCAGTTCATATGCCAATCAGCTAGGGGGTTTGGGCGATATCTTCGTTAAGGTAAAGGACGCGCTCGTCAAATCCCATAAACGTAGTGCTCGTTATTACAATAGTAGTAGGAGGCACGCGGAGTTTGAGGTAGGCGACACTGTTTGGAAGAGGACATATCCACAGAGTGACGCCTCCAAATTTTTTATGGCTAAATTAGCCCCTAAGTATGAAAAATGTATTATTAGGAAAAAACTTTCACCCTTAGTGTATGAATTGGAAGGCTGTAGTTCCGGAAAAAACCTTGGCACATGGCATATCAAAGATTTTAAATCACCATGTGGCGAGGATTAACTTTTCCATTTTTTTATATAATTTAAACATAAATTTAAAAAACTATGTTTGTTAAATATAGTTAACATGGTTTTTGCAGTTCGTAGTGTTACACAGGATCCAACTGTGAACACATTTGTAAACTGCGTTTTGAGCACCAATAGACGACTGATTAAAGTTGTTGTTGGTCACTTATTATTATAGGTTTAACTCTTTCGAAGAGTGTTTGAATCTCCGGATTGCTGGTAAGGCAGCATAATGATAGTCCTGAGTTAGGAGGCCTTAATGGCAGGCGTGTAGGCTGCATTGTTGGAAAACGTTTTTAGATGGTATTTTATTTACAGGGGGCGAATTACCGTCACATTCCATTTCAGGAAGACGGTTAGCCAATTCTAATTAGTTTGTAGTAGTTACTTATTTACTTTAGGGTATTGATTGTGTACCGGCTCGGCGTTGTTCGCGGCGGTCATCACTATTAGTTAGAGGATGTGTAGGTTGACTTTGGTGTACGATTGGGTAGGGTGGTCTCTCCTATATAATTATAGTAGGTCAGACTAAGATATTACTTCTTCAGCAGATTCTTACACATTACTACTCTTTTTTGGAGCTTGTCTTTTACCATGTTTGTAAATGGATTAGACTCGAGGAGTAACACTACACCTTTTTTTTTTGGAGCTTGTCTTTTACCATGTTTGTAAATGGATTAGACTCGCTCCAGGGGTGGCGCTATTTAATGTATTCCACAGATATAACATTTTTGTTGTTAGTATATGCCTTAACTGCCTAATCGTGCACCAGTTTCGACGTTTTTTTTTCTTTTCTTTCTCAGTTCCTGTTTTTAGGGATGAGCATTGTGGATTGTTGTAGGCGTGCTTAGTTCTTTTGAATTGGCTTTGACGCTGGAGGGCCAGCTTCGAGATTTGCCCTATCTGGTCAAATCTCTGGTGGTTGGGGAGGTACTGTTACGTTGTTTTTCTTGAACCTAACATTTACCTTAGGTTTCCAAGTAAAATGATCATTGTAGTTTGTGCAACTGACTTTGACTTGCGATTTATGAAAGGAGTTATTTGCTTCATTTTTACGGCGTCACTAGACCCTAATGATAACACTTTCTGTCGATAAATCACTTTTCTAAACCCTAAATAAACAGATTTTCACAATAATATAAATACGTCATATCATAATGTTGTGACAGTCGACATTGCAAATGTCATTCTGTTGAAACGTCAGTCTCTGTCAGTTGGAGGCGACCTCTAGCGGTTGCCGATTCAAAGTTGTAGTTTAATCGATATTATTAGTTGATTTTGTCAGATTGCTTGGAAACTAATACTAATATCGTATAGAACAATCCTTAATAGTTTTCGGCTTTTGGTGAAAAGACACTGGTCTTTTAACCATAGACGGAAATGTAATTATTTTTTCATTATAGACATTGTTCTAGAAATTTCGAAAACCACATTGTCTATGGTTTGTCACTGGTTTGGTGTGGCCAGGTTGTACATTCTCGATTAGCCGATTTTATCAAAGAATTACCCCACTCAAGACAAACGATAGTGTTGGAAGTGGGAAATGATGAGTTTGTTAGCTTGGATCCTGATTATTATTATTGTTCCAGGGTGTAAACGTCAAGTTAGACGGTTGTTAGGGATTTTTCCAGGAATTTAATATCTTGTTGTAGTGATTCAGTCACCCGAGTTCCCACATGTTTTACCTTGAAAGAGGGAAGTCTGTTTTGTTCTGGTTGACATCCCTGATAAAACATTGATCCATCATTGATCGAGCATTTTCGATTTGTCACGCTTGACTGAGCAACAAATTTTATTCTCTTGTTTTAAAAGGTAAGATTTTGGATTGTGTTAGTCTCTGAAAGTGATCTTCGAGACCTTCCAAGGTCGTTTAAAAGGATATTGTTGTGATCCCTGGATATTTATTACAGGACTCCATGTTTTGAAAGGATTCGCTAAGGAAATTAGGCGGACCCGTCTACAGCCGGTCGAAGCTTGCAGCCAAGTGTCTTCAGCCACAACCAACCGTAAGTTTTGCACCCCCATGGGTTTCTTATTGTCCAACCATGCAGGGTTAGCGTTGAAAGTCGTAGCTAATTGTGTTGCGTTTGCGGAAGGCCACGTGGTCCGGCTATTGTTTTAGCCTTTAGATTTCCTAGCTCGGACCCCTTAATTCCTTCTCAGGGAAAGTACCGTAGCTTTCATATAAATAATAGGCTCCCCGTGTTGTCAATTCCAGGTGAGGCAACTCGAGAGATTCGTCTCGCCGCCAGGATCTAGAGGCGCCTCTGGAGCCTGGACGTGAGACCCGTTCCTCGAGTCCACACAACGCCTCCTGTGGAGACGACCGTGCAGTGGCAGAGTCCGCCTAGCGATATAGCGCAGGCGGGACGGTTTTTTTTATATTTAACTTTTACCCTCAATTTTCAACCGGTTCATTCTAGAACCAGTTTACTACCTACCCGGTTTTCAAAATTAGAAGCCGGTCTTTATCTACCTTCAATTAATGGACCCCGGGTTCGACACCTACGCTTAACTGGAAGGATATTGAACATCTTAGTCGGCTCAGGGATCCGGGACTCTTCAAGTCCCTGGCGCCCATTTAGTTTAATTAATTTAAGATTATAATTCTCATTCACTAAACTGGAAGGTTGTCCTTGAAATTTATTAAGAACAATTAATAGTTAATTTAAATTTAAATAATTGGTACAGTACTGGGTTATCTTCAACCCCCCACTACCCAAGTTCCACCGACTGAACTTTATGCTGGCTGGCATTACCCTAACCTCTACCTAAGCCTAACCATTTTTATATTTTTAGTGGGTAGTTGCCTGCAAATAAAATTATATTGTTTAAGACAATTCGTTGTTTCTTTGCATTACAACCTCAACCCACCTTGCATCTGGGCTTTTGTTCCTACTCCCTGGAGGGACAAAATCTCATATGTAACAATATTAAGTTTAATTAAACGATAAGAACTCAAAAATACATTGCTTTGATTCTTCACAAATTGTTCACACACTAAAACTATTCTCAACAGACGGCATTGCAAGTATCTGAAGTCACAATGAAAAAAACAAACAACCTTTTTTAGCGCTCGATTTGTAATTACAACTTTTCTCAATAGATGGCATTGCAAGTATCTGGAGTCTCAATGAAAACTACCAATTTTAGCGCTCAATGAGGTTTCTTTATAAACTTTAAAATTCGATATCTTTTGATTTTGAGGGTCGATTTTGATGAAATAAACACTAAATCTTACTCCGGTTATCACATAATATTTTTAAGTACCTACATTTTGAATCCAAACCGTGGTTTATGCGTGATGCTCCTCCAAACGCTTAGACACATAGACATACAGACAAACAGAAAAGAATTTCGAAAACTGCTTTTTTGTGTTTTATGTAATTTTTCTGACATTTCTATATATTTTTTATGCGAAAATATTCAATGTACAGACACGGCAACTCTACGCTTTTATTATTTGTATAGATTAGTATAAATAAATTCTATGCCAGCTTAGTTATCTTCTTCTATTTTTTATTAATATATAATATGCAAAAGTTTGGATGACTAGACTGGTTTTGTTACTCACGCTGATACGGCTGAAAGGATCTGGATGAAATTCAGCACAGAGGTAGACTATAGTCTGAAAAACCACATAAGGCGAGTTATTTCGTGAGTAGGTATGTAGTGCCTATCTTGGGATATTTTCAAGATTCGAAGCATTTATTTCAAACATTTATTTCAAATTAATCGCAAATCGAACCATTCGTTGCTCCGCTCTAAACTGATTCAATCGCGGAGGCTTACTAAATAGGGTCCCATCTGTACCTTTAGTACGGAAACCTACAGGCCTGATCCGCTAGTTAGACCGTCCAAGGCTTCGCAACAACCAAATAAGTTCATGACTGAACTACGAATCTACGATAACGGACCACAATAAATCAGTTTTGAGAATTTCGACCCTAGCAGAGACTGTTATTACCTTTTCATTACCAAATCTAGACCACTTAACTAATTCCAACGATGTTCAAAAATCGTGTGAGGGTCGTTCCCCAGTGGAAAATCTTAAACACCGCGATTCAGAAAACGCGTCACATGAGCAACGCCATCTATCGACCATGTCGTAAAGTAAACTGACAAAATTTTTACTACGGAAGACGATAAATAAGATGTAACGTCAAGTAAAGTAAGGTATTAAAACCTTACTTTATCGTAACATTTTTTTTTTTTGTTAGATTTACCACTATTTTCCAGTTTTGCGCGGAGTTTCAGTTACACCTGTTAATTAGATTAAATACAGTGCTATATTTATTAGTTATATCATATTTAGTGCGTATTGCGAAATTCAAAATAGACAAAAACATCGAACAAAGAGTTTGTATTAAATTTTGCATCGCCAATGGAATTGTTCGGAGTCACTGATAATGTAACAGAAGGCTTACGGTGAATCAATTTTATAAAAAAACGAAAGCGAGATGTGATAGAAAATTTGTTTCGCTCTGGTTGGCCATGAACTGCAACTGAAGTTAACATCGCAAAATTGAAGGAAATTGTAAGTGAAAATCCTCATTCAACTTTGAGAGTGATAGCCGCTGATTTTTGTGTGTGTCATAATTCGGTCCTTACCTACCATTTTAAAATAATCACTTGGGTATGAAATATGTTGCCGCTCGGCAGGGTTGGGCAGTATTTGAATTACTTGTAATTAAAATACGTAATTGAAATACAAATACGTATTTGGTATTTGTATTTCAATTACTTCTATAAAATGTATTTTGTAATAATTCGTATTTCAAATACCTGACGCCGAGGTATTTTGTATTTCAAATTTAGTATTTCAAATACTTGAGGCTTCAAAATACATTTTAACAATAAAATACATTTCACCATCATTTAGCGATCGTGAGTGTGAGTGCGAGTCGAGACCGCAAAAAACCGGCCAAGTGCGAGTCGGACTCGCGCACCGAGGGTTCCGTACAAACCTGTAGGTATTATAAGCAAAAGTTGCGGTTTACGATTTATGACTTATTAAAAAAACTACTTGCTAGATTTCGTTCAAACCAATTTTCGGTGGAAGTTTAGGTACATGGTACTATTCAGTTTAGAAAAAAATGATATAAGAAACCTCAATATCATTTTTGAATTCCTATCCATAGATACCTCACACGTAGGGGTTTGATGAAAAAAAATTGAGTATCAGTTCTAAGTATCGGGACCACCAAAATGAATTGTTTTTTTTTCTATTTTTGTGTGAAAATCGTAATGCGGTTCTTAGAATACATCTACTTACCAAGTTTCGACAGCATAGTTAGTTTCGGAAAAAAAATCGCTGTGACATACGGACGGATAAACAAACAGACAGACAGACAGACAGACATGACGAATCTATATGGGTTCCGTTTTTTGCCATTTGGCTACGGAACCCTAAAAATCAGTGATCCACCATTCCGACACTGTTGCAATAATTCAGCAGTATTTTGTATTTTGTAATTTGTATTTCAATTAAAAATAGCTAAAATACTGTATTTTGTATTTTATATTTCAAATACCTTACTTAAAGATATTTTGTATTTCGTATTTTAAATACTTGCGATATAGTATTTTGTAATTTGTATTTCAATTAAAGCAAAGCATGTATTTTGCCCAGCCCTGCCGCTCGGCTAGTTAAAAAAAAAGACTGAATTTTCTCCAAAAACGCAATCGCACAAGAGTGAGAAACCGAAAAAACCACGCCAAAGTCGATCAAAAGTCAAAGTAGTATTGACTGCTTTCTTTGACTATCGCGGTGTTGTGCACTCGGAATTCTTGCGATACCCGACCAGAAAGCCATCAACGTGAACGAATTTATGACCAAAAACTCAACAAATACCATCGAGCAACCACCTTGTCCAACAGATATGGCTCCAGCCGACTTCTTTTATTTTACTAAACTCAAATTACCACTTCGTGAGAATTCATGACGAGAACAGCTGAACTCGATTCCGGAAAAAACATTCAAAAAATGTTTTGATGGTTTTATTGTTTGTGTTGTTGTTTTTGGTTGTTTGTTTAGGTTCGTGGCATGCCCGAGGTTACTGCTCTGGGTAAAGTTTATTATATTAGTTTAACCCTATGTATTACTCGTTGGCAGGGACCGAAACCGGTACGACTAATACAAGTATTTTTTCGGTAACAACCTTTTTTCCTTTTACATGTATTTTTAAAGGTTACCTTTATTCTTAAATGAAATAAAACCAGTAATAATACCGGTTACCGAAGTAACAATTACCTCTATCTTACACGTGCCGTCGGCATTAGTCAAAGGGCGCGCATCGCCTATGTGTGTGACAAAGAATCAAGTCGACACACGAACTCACGGCCCTGGCTGGCGCGGCACGCGCCACGCACAACGCGTCTTTCATTCAGTTTGATAGCGAGTCTAACTGTTTGGTTGGCTAAGTTAGTCTTACTCTACTACCTACTATTAAAAATGGGACGAAAAATGTGTATGGGATGAAACATGTCTATGCATAATTCACCTACGCAAGGGAAACAAATTCCTCTAAATGTGACATAGAAGGTTGCAAAAAGTTTGTATTTTTTCGTCGGTATTTGAGAAGTGAAATAAAATATCTTTTCGAAGACGAAGATTTTCCTTATCAAATAATGTCTCTTGTTGTTTATAATATTATGCCACCGTTCTCGTCACTGTGGCTAACATGTTGTTTTTTAGGGTTCCGTAGCCAAATGGCAAAAACGGAACACTTAAAGGTTCGTCAAGTCTGTCCGTCTGTCTGTCTGTCCGTCCGTATGTCACAGCCAATTTTCTCCGAAACTATAAGAACTATGCTGTTGAAACTTGGTAAGTAGGTAGATGTATTCTGTGAACCGCATTAAGATTTTCACACAAAAATAGAAAAAAAAAACAATAGGGGGTCCCCATACTTAGAACTGAAACTCAAAAAAAAAAATTCGCCAACCCCATGCGTGTGGGGTATCTATGGATAGGTCTTCAAATGATATTGAGGTTTCTAAAATCATTTTTTTCTAAACTGAACAGTTTGCGAGAGAGACACTTCCAAAGTAGTAAAATGTGTCCGCCCCCCCCCCCGTAGCTTCTAAAATAAGAGAATAATAAATAAAAACATATATATATCATGTATACTACCAGCGAAAATTAGTTTCAACGAGATCTAGAACGTAGTTTTTTTTTAATCCGTCATAAATCGTAAATCGCAACTTTTGCTTATAATATATGTAGGTATACCTACAGGTTTGTACGGAGCCCTCGGTGCGCGATTCCGACTCGCATTTGGCCGGTTTTTATGCTTTGGAGCGAATTAAGATAGTCGAACAGTACCTACACAATACAATGGTTGGTTAATTGTAAAATAATAATTTATGTTAATCTCACGAGATAGTATTAATGAAATAAGAATGTTTAATTATTATACCATTTATTCGTTTTATATTCATATATTTTACATTTTTATAAAACTTATAATAAAACATTTAAAAATATAAAAAATAAACCCACCGGCATCGGGAACAGGATCCAAGCTACCGGTGGTCAGGGCCCCCGAGAGAGGAACCTCCTCACAATACGCGCCGTGTCCAGGAGTACTGCTTTCTGGATGAAGCCCTTGATCCAGCTGCCCAACGAGAGCCTCTTGAGGTGTTGGTCGAGGCTCTTGGCAATAATGCCATTGGCCATCACGACTATCGGCACAATGACTGCTGTGTTGAGTGTTCACATCCTACATATCGAGAACCTCGCGAGCCAAATCAAGATACTTACTTTGTTTCTCTTTCTCAGACTTCACGAGGTTCTCGTCATGAGGGACTGCAATATCAACAATCATTGCGCGACGCTCTAGTCGGTCTATTACCACTATGTTAGGCTTATTGGCAACAATAGTCCTGTTAGTGATGATAGACCGATCCCAGTACAACTTGCAATTGCCATTTTCGAGAACTGGGTCGGGCACATACCTATAGTACGGTACTTCGGATTCCACAAGATTGTATCTCAGAGCAAGTTGCTGGTGGATGATCCTGGCTACGAGGTTGTGCCTGTCCAAATAGTCACCGTTAGCCAGACTAGAACAACCGGAAATAATGTGGCGGATGGATTCCCCGGGTCGGTGACATGCCCGACATATGTCAACCGTACCGTCCTTCACAATGTATTTCCGGTAGTTGTTCGTCATCATAACTTCGTCCATGATTGCACAGACAAAACCTTCGGTTTCCCCAAAGAGGTCACCAAAACGCAGCCAGGCTACGGACGCTAAAAAGTCTACATCGGGCCCATATAGGACCGGAATAGGCGTCCGTGAAGCTCCTTGCTCTGCCATACCTCCCTGCGGTCGGTAGTATCTAATACCACAGGTTTGCGCCAGTTCTCGTTAGCCAAGGAGAGCGCGGTAAGGCCTTTGTCCACCGCTACCACATCTCGATGCATACCCACGTCGGCCTCTAGGAAGTATTCCCTAAGGCTGCATACCTCGCGGTAGTGCAGGGTCTTAGCATTTAAGAAGTCACGATCCCCGCACTTCCGCGGGATATACAGCCTCATCACCGATGACCGTGGGTGATGCATCCGATTTTCGGTAAGCAGTGAAGCCGTGAGCGTACCCTTCTTTCTATCCAGGGCGTCAAGTTCTGTCTGAGTCCATTTGAGTATGCCGAAAGAGTACATCAAAACCGGCATGACCCAACCGTTGAAGGCACGCACCTTGTTTCCGCCTGATAAAAGACTTAAGTACTTTATTCAGGCGGCCAAAGAAGCGCTCCTTCAACGATTGTTTCATATTAGCAGCATTGATGCCTAACGCTTCCGACATACTCAAATACTTGTAAGTTTCGGTTGAGGAGAGGGACCTAAGGTGTATGGAATCCGAGAGTTGTGTTCCCACGGATTCCATAATCTCCCCTCGCTTTACATGCATGACCGCACATTTATCCACACCAAATTCCATCCTGATGGCTACTGAAGTTTTCTGTTACCTTCAGTAGCTTCATTAGTTGCAAGTTGTTAGGAGCAAATAGTTTCAAGTCATCCATGTAAAGGAGGTGCGATATGACCTGACCACCTGTTCTCAACCGAAAGCCTTGCCCCGAACCCTCCAGCAATGTACTGAGAGGGTTGAGGGCAAGACAAAACCTCAGTGGACTCAGACTGTCGCCCTGAAATAAGCCACGCTCGATCCTTATCGGTTCGCTGTTCACCTGGGTCTGTCGACACCCTGGATAGTGAAGGACCGTCCTCCACTGCCCCAAACACGACATCAGGAAGGTGCGTAGAACTGCATTAACTTTATACAGCTCCAGCACCCTCATGAGCCATGTATGTGGCACTGAGTCATAGGCCTTCTTATAATCTATCCAGCATGTCGACAGATCCCTTAGAGAACGAAGAATCTGCTGGCTAATGGCAATGTCAATGAGGAGCAGCTCCTTAGTACCGCGGGACCCGTTCCTACATCCATTTTGAGAGGCAGACATAATTGAATTACTATTAATATGATGGTTTATCTTAGCTCTCAAAATAGATGTAAGAACTTTATAGACCGTCGGTAAACACATGATCGGTCTATAATTTTTAGGATCCGCGGTACTACCTGATTTATGGAGCAAGTTGGTTATTCCTGTAGTTAGAAACTGAGGCAGCGGCCCTGACTCTAAGGCAGACTGGAATTGAGATGCCAAGCGAGCGTGCGATCCTTTAAACCATTTTATCCAATAGTTGTGCAGCCCGTCCGGTCCTGGAGATTTCCAGTTAGGCAACGGACGAACTGCACAAGCTACATCTTGGGGGCTGATAGTAATTGCCCCCATTTCTGGTATCGGATCGCACGCGCGTTCGACTTTCCGAGTCCAATCACCCTCGGTATGACTGACAGGCACCGACCAGATGCTGCGCCAGAATGAACACATGGCGTCATCATCTGGTAGGCGCGTATCAGTCACACCTTGGTCCGGTCGCTCCCAAGCCCTGTAAACCCACCTCTCATTGCTTTGGAATGTGCGATTCTGAGTGTATCATTCCACTCGCCGCTTTTACCGACGAATACGGTTTGCCCATGCATAGGTTTTCTGCTCCAGGAAGTCGATACGCTCTGTGACGCGGGTCAGATAATCCCGAGGACTGATGTCAGTCCCCGAAAACGCCCGCCTCACACAGCGCATCACTCTACGGCGAGTGTTGCCCTCCCTGAAGCAGATAAGTTTGCCGATAAGTGCTCTAGCCTCACCGATACGACGCTCGATCCTGCACTGCCAAGCTGGTACGGCTGGTCGTGTAACTCTGTCACTGTTAGGAAATTTGACATGAGCTACACGACATGCCGCTGCAGCCGCACAGTACAAGATCGACTGGGTATCGACGAGGTCTTCGCTACGCAAAATAATTTGCTAGTTGCAAATCTAGAGCACACAACAGCGCCCTATTTTCTTATGCATGGGTAAACGAGGTAGCCGAGGCCTAAGCTCTGGTGGTGTGGAGCGATACTCTTGGAAAGCATCCTCCAAAGCGCTCCTCAATCAATTAAATTATTATTATTGCATTACTTAGGCGTTCATTATGTTTTCTTGTATTTAAATTTTGTCAAACTATTCACGTTGATATCAAAATTAGAAAGAAAATTAAACTTAATTAAAAAAAATATTTAATTTTTTTTAATTGGTCCTTATATTATTCAGTAAGAAAGAGTGAAAAAAAAACAAAATGTGCCCAGCATACCACGGTCGTGGCTGGGTTATTTATTAGTTATTACCTTAGGAAATAAAACGAAAATGATGAGATGTTATGTCCCAATCAATTTGAAACGTTTGGATGGGTTTAAAATTGATTGGGACATAACATCCCAATCGTTTTCTTCGGGTAGAAGGCTCAGGGAGAGACAGCGTAACCGTTTAATATATGTAAAAAAAAATACTTTTATTAGTACCTACTCATTTGTAGCTACTACCGCCTCGAGGAATGGGCCATTCGCGGGGATTCCGAATGGCTGCGCAATGGTCAGCGTTCCTTTTAACCTGTTACAATAATAATTAGGTAGGTATTTGTTAAAAAATAGAACCGACTTCAATAACACAAAAAGTGAAAAATAACTTTAGCATCAGAAGTCGGTGACTTTTGTTTGTTTTATTCAGTTTTTTTGTCACCGACTTCTAAAGCTCACGCCATGATGTTGTATAAACAATAAACATCCAACCGATTTCAGCAAACACGACAGATTTGCCGTCTATTATTGAAGAGTTCCCTTGTATATCTCCGATGATCAGCATCACATTTGGACCAAATATGACTAAATTTTGACTAAAAGAGACCGCCTCAGGAGTATGTTCTTTATAATAAAAAAAAGATTTTTAAAATCGGTTTACAAATGGGGGAGTAATCGCTTAACAAACATACAGTCGAATTGATAACCTCCTTCTTTTTGAAGTCGGTTAAATAAACAATAGTCATAAAGCGAATTTAAGATAACTTTTTTATTTATTTAGTAATCATCATTCTCCCGACTCCCGAGGTATGTTTTGACAAAAACGCACGGAGACCTGATTTGAGGGCACTAATTTGTAGATTTTGTTGAATAAAGACTATCACAATATTTGTTTTCATAACACATAATATATATCTACTGCAATAAGTAATCATAGAATATAATCATTTTCTTTAATGCCTTTTATGTAATGAAAAAATATCTGGACCTAATTCAATTATTGACCGAAAAAGCTTCGAAACATGCTGCGATATCTCTGAAGTTGTCCATCGTTTTCACGTAATATTTATACCAAAATTTTCTTCAACATTTGTTAGAACAATACCTACTATTTATTTTTATTTTTTAGTTAGCTACTATTTTTTTTTTTTTTCATTATAAAAGTACTCTAAATGCGCTTGCGGGCAATGGGCGACAGGCGGCGTGTATCGCTGATCACTCTCACGCACGGGTAGACGCCATTGCTAAGCTCTTCCCACTCGCTCAAAAGTCCATGTGCAGGCATGCGCCGGCCATTCCGCAGCCATTCGGAATGGCCGCGAATGGGCCATTCCTCGAGTAGCGGTAGCTAGTTAGCTACCTACACATTAATTTTAAAAACGTAGGAATATCCCTATATTTATTGCAGACTAGATGTATATACAATTAAATAAAAAAAAATAAAAAAACTCTTAACTAACTAAAACTAAAACTAACATATGGCGTCGAAAAATTCGTCCGCATCGCTAGCCACTGGTAATGAGCCCAAAAGGCTGGCAGCATTGCCACGTTGTATGGCAATGCTAATCCTTTGGCCGAAACGTAGGTGCTAATGTGTTTTTTATTCGTGTGTTTTCTCGAGTGATAAAGAAAACAATACAATTTGAAAATTTAATTTGTTTAAATTAGATGAAAACCCTGTATGTAGGTACCTAGTTATTGAAAACTTTACATGTAAATGAAATACCGTTTTAAGATAACATAGGAGAACTTAAATTAAAAGGCATAATAAAATACAATGAGCATACATCACAGTCCTGATGTAAATACCAAAATTCTTACCGTTGTCTGCCATTTCACAATTTGTTTGTCGATAAATACTCCGCAAAAAGGTGAACCAACCAAATAAACGGATCCGCACAACACGACAATTTGCCTAGTTATGTTTACTATGCCAACAAATACAAATTATCTGCATTGCGATATTCTGTTTCTTTCTCGTAATCAAGGTAATTTTTAGGTAACCGGTATTAAGACTGTAACCTCAATCAGAGGTAACATTTTTCTTCTGTCTGGTTACCCAGATAGCGGTAACCTAGGTCGTAAAAATAACCAAAATTCTTCGATACCTGTACCGTAATTTATAAAGCTTTTCGGTCCCTGCTCGTTGGTAAGCGTATCGTTTTTGAAAGAGCACTTTGAAGGTGGTAAAATAAATGTGTTATTGAGCTTGTCCCGGTACTTGTATGATAGAGTAGTATCATTTTGAAAACAACAAATTCTATCCTAATTCAATAGTTTCCTATGTATCCGTGTCTTTTTAAGAAAAATTGTTCACAATTTTACGCCCTATTTTATAAACTTACAGTATCTGCTATTTTCCGGTGGCAATTATACTAAAATACAAACGAAACGAAGATCTGGTGTGGATACAACCTGTGTCAACACCGTTTTGCAATCGAATGTTCCAAGTACAGAAGCTTACGGAGACTTTGGTAGCGGAAGTTGGTTTGGTGGAATAGGTCGTTTTGCTAATAGGTCGTTTTGATACGGAGGCTTTATAAATTGTAAACAATTTGTTGTTATTTAACAAAAAAGAAATATAGAAAATACTCCAAGACTATGACTTCAAATGGATCATCGCACCCATACGTATTTGTCGATGTCGGACACTCTCGAAAGTACACTTTACATGTGCCGTCTTGTCTCATGCTAGCCGCAGACATCGTCGTGTTACTGACAGTTGCTTCTCCATAGATTTCAGTGTTCCCTCCTTGTATCAGTGATCGCCGTACTAGAAGGCTCACTGGATTTTATGTGGACAGTCACGACGTCATCCGGGTGCTCAACATATTATCAAGGATTATTTTTATCAATGGTTGATGTTAGTTTTATCAAGTGTCTTGCATAACTGTGCTTGCTGTATCTGATACCATTTGTCTCTCAGAATTTAATACTTGATGTTTGCGTTTTTGACGTGGTTTCATCGAGGCTTTGTAAATTATACTTCATTGCCTGCTCGCATTTTTGTATCTTGGCTGCATTTTCATCAAGTTTATCCGAGTAGAATTGCAGGGTACATTGTAGTTCTTCTCTTAGAACTTGCTTCATTTCGCTGCGCAAGTCTCGTGATATTTGTAGTGTCATGTCGTCAACATGGTGTGTAGTAGCAATATCGCATCTTTCACCTTCATAATCTGCAGTGCACTGGCAGAACGGCTCGACCTCCTCATTCAGAGAACATTCACCGTTGTTTAGACAGTGCTCATGGCACGCGTTAACTTCGCACCGTTCCCCTGTGTAGCCGGCAGTACATCTGAAATAATGAAGATAAATCAATTAAACAAGTATTATTAATTTGTGACTTCGTATAACAAATACACAAGGGGCGTCCTCTGTGCTATGTATAAGACGCTCTAAAAGTTTATCTTAAATAGAAGAGTCATCGGTGATGGAATCATCGTGAGGAAACATGGACTTAAAATTAAGAAAAGCCCGAAGCCGCCAACTCACTTTGAGCAAGCATTCTGCTGATAAATGCTCGCACCCTCTTTATATGAGTAGAAACTTGACCTAGTAACGAGCCGGTAGATATTTAGTACAGTATTAATTTTCTAATTACATGGTGGGATGGAAAACAAAATACCTGCAAGTAGGTTGTCCCTCAGTACTGACACTACAATTTCCTTGCAGACAATAGTCCTTGCAAATAGAAACGTCGCATCTTTCACCCTTATAATCTGCTGTGCACTGGCAAACTGGCTTTTCCGCCTCATTCACGGAACAGACTCCGTTGTTTAAGCAGTACATATGGCACGGGTTAGCTTCACACCTTTCCCCGGAGTAACCAGCTTCACAACTGAAATAATGAAGATAAGAAACAGCGTTACTCAATGAACAAGGAAACCAACAAATATTTATGACTAGTGGTAACAGGTGAACGAGGTGCGCGACCGGTACGCTGCGTTTGTATAATGTGACAAAGATATTATAATATCTGTGCAACACTGACTTTTTTTTTTTTTTTTTAGGGATGGGAAATCATCCAATGACTCCTCCCGCTCTGGGTGTAGCGGGAGGGAGTGTCAGACTTCTACTGACTAAAACCCATCCATGTTCCTTCATTGCCCTTTGTGTTCCGGAGCCACGGTGTCTCTTGCGAATAATCCCGCGACTCCGGCAGGCGTCGGCCCTTTCGGGCCCCTCTGTGTTGCTGACTCTCTTTGAGGCGTGCAACACTGACTTAGTATAATGGACTATGCAACTTTTATTTACTGCTAATATTTCAGGGGAAGCAAGTTCTTATGAATAGGAATAGTTTAATGCCTTGTGTTATCTTCACTAGTTCCTATTGAGATGAACATGTTTAATTTATTACACGACTGCCTAAAAACAGGAGTGCTATGTTTTCAGGGTGCATGTATGTGTGTATGTATGTGAGTTTCCTTATACCACCATAACTTCTAAACGGTTAAACCGATTTCAATGTTTGTAGTATCGTTACAAGCGTTGCGTTATCTTGAGTAACATAAAAATACTGAAAATTAAAAAAAAAATACAGTGGGTTAGCCATGGATCATGAAAAAAACGATTTTGTTTTTAATTTTAATTTGCCTACCTTTGCTATCATCATCTAGAAAAAAAATATACAACAGTAGTATTCAATATGCATTCGTTAGCTAATAACAAACGAAATTGAATAAATGTAGGACTTGTAAATAACCCACGGAAAAGCAATGAATGCATCAATAATTAACAATGAATACTGTCCTCGTCTAAACCATGCTTAGTAAATTAGAAAAATATATAACAGTAGTATTTAATATCCATTGATTCGTTAATAATTCAGTAGTTTTCGGTTCTTAACTTAATTCCTATCTAGAAAAACAAAAAAATATTAGAATAGTTAATGACGGGATTGTTACCATTAACGCGTTATTAACTATTCTAATGTTAGTGACCATGGAAGTTTAAAACAATCTACACTTTTACATCTACACTAATATTATAAAGAGGAAATATTTGTTTGTTTGTTTGTTTGAAATGAATAGGCTCCGAAACTACTGGACCAATTTGAAAAATTCTTTCAGTGTTAGAATCCCATTTGTCGAGAAAGGCTATAGGCTATAATTATCATCACGCTACGACTAAAAGGAGCGAAATGTGGCGCAGACGAAGCTGCGCGGGTCAGCTTATATATCACATAAAATTATCATACACATACTTTATGTAAAGAAACATTTCCTTAAGAGTGGTGATCAGACATATCCCGGAATAGATTCCCATAGGACGTTCCACATGACCACATCATCTGCCTAGCTTTTTCCCAACTATATTGAGTTCGGCTTCCAGTCAAACAGGATTCAGCTGAATACCAGTATTTTACGTTGAGCGGCTGCCTACCAGACCTGCACAACCCATTAATTGGGTAACACGGTACTCATCGGCAAGACTGGTGCCAGATTTTCTGGCTTCCGACTATCCGTAACGACAGCCAAAGATCTCCAAATGACAGCCGGGGCCAACAGCTTAACGTGCTTTCCGAGGCACGGAGGAAACTCGGTATGTTAAGATGGTCATCCATTCACAGACCAACCTCGGCAAGCGTTGCTTAACCTTGAAGATCCTGAACCTGTGCGACTGTTATTATTTAGCCACGAACTCCTCTTCGTGTCTTCGTCGCTCGACATGACCTATTACCCCAAAATGTCCAGCCCCGCCATTTATGGCTTACACTAATCGAGAGGTGGAGTATACGACATGGTGATTGTCACGTGACCCCCCGAGGGCTATTACGCAATCGTAATATGTAAAATAAGTTTTTGTCCATGACTTCGTACGCGCATATTCCGTTTATTTCCGTTTCCGTTGGAATTTCTGGAAATCCTCTCTTAGTGCTCGTTTACGGAGAGGCGGGCGTGGAGCGTCGCGTGCGGCGCGGCGGCCCGCACTACATTCAAACATTATGGCGTTTTATGAGAGTGTTCACGGTGAAGTAATTTTAACCCTACGGCGTCGCATGCAGCGTTACACGTGGCGTTGAACACGGCGGCTGCCAACCCGCTACCGCAGACAAGCGTTGCTGACACTATTTTATCAATTTCCCCGAAAATCTAAGTCACATTATCAAAGGGGACAACATTCTATTGATTCCCTGCAAATTCTTCTAATTTTTAAATATCAAATTAATTATTATGAAGATTGTCCAATCTACATAACATTTACATTTTCCAAAAATTACAACAAGCCGTTTAGACGTGATTCTCATTTTAAATCGGCTACTGAGGGGTATCTGCGCCTTAAGACAAGTTTTAAGTTTAAGTGATTATTTTGTAAGTTAGATGTAAATGACTTTTTTACACGTCAATTTTTTTTCGTAATTTTAAATTTGTTGAGGCCGGTGTTTCCTAACTGACCGCTCTGAGAAGAAACACCAAAACAAACTCAGAGGGGTCTTTTAAAGTCCATAAAATCGTACTGGTCAAATCATATAAGAACCATGTAGGTTAATGTCTGAAGTGGTATTTTGAGGAAAGTACCACACAGATGTGAGTGGTCCTGTCGGGACAGGACGTACCACTCAAATTTGTGTGTTCTGTCAGGACAGTGCAAGCATTTGCCAGTTACCGTGTAACTTAAACTTATAACTATAAGGAGCTCAACGACCTGACGAAAACTACCAAAGGAACTCAAACCGCCACACTAACATCAAATTAAATGAACCCCCCTAATATAGCAATCTATATTATTATGGTCCCCATATTCCCAATACGTCATTTATTTATTTATGTACATACAATATACTTAAAAAGATAAAAAAATTGTACGGAGAAAAGAGCATAAAGGTACTGCTTATTTCAAAAGAAATTTGTACCAGCAGACCTGCGACAGAAGATTTTTTTATTTATTTAATTTTTATGAGGACCACGCAGAGCAGTGTCTGAAATGGTCCTTTGAGGAAAGAACAGCACTTAACTACAGCACTTCCCTCAGCCATGACTTTTGACCAACATATATTATACAATTCATAATGATACGAATTTGTTTTAGTGTCACACAAAGTTAAATGATCATTCGATTCGTAAGTCGGCGAGAAGAACGTCGTAAGCGCCGTGAATGGCGCGTCACTTACGCGTTGCGCTCATTTAGTTGGTTCTCACAGTTAAACGGTATAATCACTGGTTGATTTTGTTTTAGTCTTTGCAGTTTGCTTTGTTATTATGAGTATTTATCACGATATAAAATTAAATAAAGTTTCGCATATATTATAGTTGATGCTATTAAACTTCACAAGAATCAGAACACGGCATTTCTAGTTTGAGCCTACCTGCATTTAGGATGTCCCTCAGCGCTGACAGTACAATTTCCTTGGAAGCAGTAGTTTTGACATACTGAACCGTGGCGTTCCTCCACATTCGGTATAGTCTTCAAAGCTTCACAGGGCTCGTTTCCCAAGGTTTGTTCCTCAATTGTGTAGTTGGCTGCTGTGAGTTGACACCACCCATAGTATGAGCTAGTGTAGGTATAAACAACTGGTGCCACACCGTGTTGTTGATGCTTTGGTAACTGCAAAATGACACGTCGATCGTAGCTCGCCCAGTAAATGAAATCTTTTGATACGGTTAAAGTAGCTGCATCAGTTTCTTTTCCTATAAAATAAAATGTTCGTCTGTTCTTTCCACTCAAGTCGGCACTTTTAATACAATAATGATGAACAGTAGTCGCCTCGATCCAGTACATTGTCTTCGTTTGTTGGTCAATAGCCAAACTCCGACGCCAGTAAACATGATCGTTTATTAAAACTTCTCTCTCGGAGCCATCAAACGCAGCCCTCTCTATGTTATTCTCTGTGACCCAGTAAATATACCTGTAATTTTTAAATAACTGTAAGTATTGACAAAGTTCAACATGAGTCTTAAAACTACAGTTTGTTCTATTAGCGACGTACCCCACACAGCTGTCTACATCTATATCCCCGAAGTGGTACTCCGACGTAGCTATAAGATTTCCGTCAACTGCTTTGTTAGACGAGGCAGGTTTTAATGACAACGAGTATATACTCTTGTCTTCACTCCAAAATAGTAATTGTGTGACCGGGTCGTAGGCGAGATGGTTGTAATAAAACATTGTTGGTCTCGTTACTAAAGTTTGCATTTTCTTAGTTGTTAGGTCAAAACTGTGTATGGACATCGTATTGTGGTGGTCGACAAACAGCACCCTGTAGTGAACTGGATCGTACGTGACAGAATATAGCTCTTGAGCGAACGGAATGTATTCGGTGTACGTTACTGTTCCGTTGTAAATGAATTGTAATCGTTGCCCTACGCCCTCGACGATATCTGAAAAATTAAAATAACATTCTTCGAATCTGAATGCAAACACAAATTATTATTTAAAAGAGTTACATAGAGTGTTACAATGGGCGGTTATATCGTGACTAAGGGCGAATGTTTTGATACGTAGTTTACCAATGGTTTAAAATGATGGGCACCTAAATTTCGTAATCGTGAGTTTTTAGGGTTCCGTACATAATAGGTCTCCTACTATTGAAAACTATTACTAAGTCTCCGCTGTCCGTCCGTCTGTCCGTTAGTCTGTAGATTTAATAGGCGTAGAGGTACAGCGCTCCAAAAATTGCTTCGGGAGAGACATTTTGCTGCCATTCGTCAAAATATGTGGGAATTTCTTTTGCTGGTAGGTAGGTATGCAAGCGCTAAAATGCATTTGATTTCTGATGAAAACGATTCACTTGATCTATATAGTTCTTGGAAACTTTGCACTTGTCTACTTATATAAAATTTGGCCCAAGTGAAAATAATAACCCTTTAACACTGCGTTTTCAAAATTATACTTGGCACTTAACTGTGACGCCTTTTAGAAATCCATTAATGTGTATTGTGTCGATAAAATCAAATATAATTATTGACAATATTCGATCAAAGATGAGAACAATTTGTCGTATGTGCTTTTAAATTTGTCATTATTTGTACACAATGCTATAACTAAAGGAAACTTTTTCGTGTTTATACAGCCGTGTATTGTGTAAACTTGCTGAAATATTTTCAGGGCGACTTTAAATGTTCCGTCCATTATTAAAAAAGTGGAAGCACATAAAAAAGTAAGAAATTGTTTAGTTGTATATAATACTAGCTGACCCACGCAACTTCGTCTGCGTCACATTTTCAATTAATGCTTGGCTCCTTTTAGTCTTAGCGTGATGATGTAGCCTATATCCTTCCTCAATACATGGGCTATCTAATACTGAAAGAATTTTTCAAATCGAACCAGTAGTTCCTGAGATTACCCCCTACATACAAACTTACAAACAAATTTTACCTCTTTATAATATTAGTATAGACTATTCTCTTTTTTTCATGCCATTTTTCATCAATTAAGATCTTATTATTATCGTCTTAACTTTCGTCCAATTGAAGAATATTATGATTTATTTCAAAGTTAATGGTACCTATCAGGTTCTGTAATTTTGTCTTTTTTGTTTCTTTGACGATATTTATATTGTTGGCATATTAGCACGTATACTTGAGGAAGTGCTTGCTTCGCACTCACTAATTATATGAATTGGTTTTTTGTTTTTATTAATTAAAGCGTTTTCTTTAAATTTTTATTTATAGCGGTGTGTACCTGCAAAGACATCCATAAGTTAGGTTAGGTTAGAACTGTGACCAACTACGCAAATTCATCATACATCAAAATTAGTCGCGAAATTAATCTAAGTGTTTTTTTCATAGTGGCCCCAAGACGACACCGACCTGATTTCATTCATTCAGGACGAAAATCAGTGAAGCGACCTTTAAACATTCCAAACAGTTGGTTTTATATACATAATTATCTCAGGTATAGTTATAATAATAATAATAATAGCCTTTATTTAACAATCTAACAATATTTTACTTACGAACTACTACTACTCTGGCAAATTATTTTGTTCAGATGAATTGCCATACATTCTGCCTTTTTCTTCTTATGTGTTTTAATTTAATTATTTGTATTTTCTATTGTTCTGTTACTGTGCTTTTGTGTGTTGTGTTTCTTTCTTTGTACCAAATAAACGTTATATCTATCTATCTAACTATTACAGTATATATTTATTTATTGGTATTTGACACCGGTAGCTGTAGATTGTCTTGCTTTCCAGCATAGGCCTCCACAAGAGCTTTCCACAGTGTGCGGTTCTGCGCTTGTCTCGTCCACGTAGTACCCGCTGTTTTTATAATGTCGTCCTCCCATCGACGACGTTGTCTCCCTTTCTTTCTAGTGCAATACCTTGGGCACCACTCTGTTACATTTTTAGACCATTTGTCTTTTTTACTCCGAATCATATGGCCAGACCACTTCCAGTTTAGTTTTTTAATGAAGTAGGTGATATCAGTGATTTTAGTTCTGTTTCTTATGTTATCTAGTTTTATTCTATCTTTTATTTTAATGTTAAGTATGCTCCGTTCCATACTGTGCTGGCAGGTTTCTAATTTGCGTATATTATAGTTGGTAAGGCCCCAAGTTTGGCACCCATAAGATATGACCGGTAAGATACACGAATCCATTATTTTCATTTTAGCCTTAAGAGGTATGTGGTGGTTCTTCATGATTTCCTTAAGGGACCAGTATCTTTTCCATGCTAGATTAATTCTGTTATTTATTTCTTTGCTTGTTAGGTCTTTTGGAGATATGATTTGTCCGAGGTAGGTATATTCTTCTACATAATCTATTGTGGTTTCGCTGATGGTTATTGGGACTTTTTCAAGGTTAGTCATTACTTTGGTTTTTACGATATTCATTGATAGTCCTACTTTACCACTTTCATGCACAAGCTGTTCTAGCATCCCTTGTAAGGTTCTTGGATCTTCTGTGATGAGTATAAGGTCGTCTGCAAATCTTAAGTGGTTTAATTGCACTCCATTAATATTTAAACCATATTTATCCCACTCAAGCCTCCTAAATATGTATTCCAGTACTGCAGAAAAAAGTTTGGGTGACATAGGATCACCTTGCCGAACTCCTCTTTTTATAGGAAACAATTCTCCTTCTCTCTCTGTTCGTATTTTTGCCTTCATGTTTTTATATATGTTAATAATCAGTTGTACATACTTTTTATCAACACCTTGCGCAGCTAAAGCTTCCCATATTTTTTCGTGTTTTAACGAATCAAATGCCTTATTGTAGTCCACGAACGCTAAATAAAAAGTGATACCGTACTCATTACATTTTTGTATGGTTTGTTTTATAGTGTGGATGTGGTCTATGGTTGAGAAGTCGCTACGAAATCCTGCCTGTTCTTTGGGTTGGTTTTCGTCTAGTATTTTTGTTAAACGATGTAGCAGTATCTTTGCAAATATTTTGTAGATATTAGACATTAGGCTAATTGGTCTGTAGTTTGCTATATTTTCCTTTTTCCCCTTTTTATGTAGTAATATTATGGTTGAGGAAGTCCATTGGTGAGGTATGTATTCTGTGCGCAGAATTTCATTGAATATTTCTGTTATTGTGTTACTGATTACCTCACATGATCCAATTAACAGTTCAAATCAAATCAAATCAAATCATTTATTTAAATTTCTTCATTCTAAATTACACTGTAGTACCTAAAATAGCAAAGGTATTAATATCACTGATATGTGATATGCGTTAGATATGTTGTCTCCTCCTGGCGCTTTTCCTCTCTTTTGGGATTTTATTGCCTTTATGACTTTTGACAGGTATAGTTATATATAATAATAAGTATGTAACAACAGTAACCAAAAATAAAATGGCTAAATGTAAAAATGTGAACAGTTGTTTTGTAATCACAAGAAATAGTTTAAGGCGAGGTTGCAGTACTGTGTATTTTGACGAACAACAGCGACTGTCCGGCGAGCGAAATAATGCCTAAATTTTGATTGTTTTTTTCTTCTTGGCGAAAACTGATAAAGAAATTATACAATATGGTTTCAACATTTACTTCAAAATGAAAAGCTCTATCTATTGATATATAACTTTTATATATATTCGTGATGAAATCTCTTAGCAGTACACGTTTAGAATTGTAATTTAGTGTCATGTTTGATTAAAAAAATGATCGAGCCAATCATTCTAAATCGCGTTTCTATCTTTACGATTTACTTGAGCCCATGTTCAATTTTCATGTAATGATTTTTATTTATTAAAAAACTCATAATTAATAAGATTTCAGACGTTCAAAAATCTTAAAAAGTACTGCAACCCCGCCTTAAAAATAAACCTTTTCTTCAAAGCATCTGGTTCATGATTATGTTCTTGGTGCGGTCCATCCAGTAATTTATACTTATTGACTTCCTTATCGAAAGTGGTGATTAATCTCGCCTTACACTTGGTATACTTTTTGTTGTTTCTTAATTCACACGCCCAATATTATTTACTAGCTGACACGTGCAACGTCATCTGCGTAACATTTTTCATTACTGCTCCGCTCCTATTGGCCTTAGCGTGATGATATATAGCTTATAGCCTTCCTCGATAAATGGGCTATCTAACACTGAAAGAATTTTTCAAATCGGACCAGTAGTTCCTGAGATTAGCGCGTTCAACCAAACAAACAAACAAACAAACAAACAAACAATCAAACAAACAAACAAACTCTTCTGCTTTATAATATTAGTATAGATAAATCCATGTACGTCTAATTTTAATCCTCCGCAACTGGTTTTAAATGATTTTAAAAATTTCCTCCATATTAATATAGCATTAACACAAACATGCACTTAATGATAATACACCGACATGAACTTAGCAATAGACACAACTCAGTACGTTATAAAGCATACCCCCAAATAATAATCATACCCTCAAATGAAAGAAGATGATATTTTATAGTTAGTTGTAATTAAACTATAATATCATCTTCTACCCACATAATTATTTTTTTTATTACAGTTGGGAAATGTTTCTTTCTGAGTATGAGTGAAAATATTATGGCAATTATGTTTAGGGATAAAAGCGTTACGATAAAACACAGTAGGAGTTTAAATATATTTACATTAACTAGCTGACCCGCGCAACTTCGTCTGCGTCACATTTTCCATTACTGCTCCGGTCCTATTAGTCTTAGCGTGATGATATAGCCTATAACCTTCCTCAATAAATGGGCTATCTAACACCGAAATAATTTTTCAAATCGGACCAGTAGTTCCCGAGATTAGCGCGTACAACCAAACAAACAAACTCTTCTGCTTTACTTATAATATTAGTATATGTAGATTGCATATACAAAATTTACGTTCAGTTACGTATCCTGATCTCGCTCTCGAATTAAGAATATAATTATGAAGAGGGTACATGCAGGGCACTGTATCATCTCTATCGGTTGAAATGCCGACCAGCCCAGGTACCTACCTAATCTCCTGGTACAAACTAATCTTGAATCAAAATTCGAAGACTACTAAATTCTAAAGACTATCGAACGAATGGTGGTGAATCAAGTGGATTCTTATTTCGTCCAGCTCAGTCCAAAAAGAAACACATTTTCTCCGATTTTTACTGACAATAATGCTGATTGTTTTAACATTTTTATAATGTCTAAAAAGTTTTACTGGGTTCATAGAATCGATTTATTATAGAGGAGCTCGTGGCTAAATTAAAACAGCCGCACGGGCCCATCTTCAAGGCTAAACTATAACAGACGAACGCATCGATCTTCAAGGTTAAGCAACGCTTGCGAAGGTTGGTCTGTGGATGGGTGAGGGTGACCATCTTAACATACCGAGTTTCCTTCGTGCCTCAGAATGCCCGTTAGGCCTTGGTCCCGGCTATCATTTGTAGATCTTTGGCAGTCGTTACGGATAGTCAGAAGCCAGTAAAATCTGACTGAAGTCTTGCATTGAATGAGTTGTGGAGGTCTGGTAGGCAGCCGCTCCACGTAAAATACCGGTATTCAGCTGAATCCAGTTTGTCTGGAAGCCGAGCCAATATAGTAAAGAAAAGGCTAGGTTGTTATAATGGTCACCCATTCACAGAACGAACTCGGCAAGCATTGCTTAACCTTGAAGATCGACAGAAGTGGTGAATTTTTGGTATTATGCTTCAATAAGCATAATACCGAAAATTCACCACTTCTGTTAGTAAAACAGTTTACTTATGGATAACTTATGGTAACAACTCTCCTCTAGGGAAGGTACGTATTTACGCGACCAGGTTTGTACACCAGGTATTTGCTTCCAAGTACGTACACCAGTAGGTACTATACGGCACGGCTACTTGGACTCGCTCCTTCGGGGGCATTCGAGACTCGACGCTCGCCCGAGTCTCACCGATTCGTGAATTGTGATTGTGACGGCTTCGGCCGTCGCGTGCGCGTCGACTCGCTTCGACCCGAGCGGCGCGCGCTCTTTCCAATAAGAAATGATACCTACATCGTTCTCGCTCGTAGGCTTTCCACAGCTGTAAAGATGACTCGCTTGGAAAGTTAGCTTTTTTAAATATACGTAAGTAAGGAACAAATACATATGCAATTTGGTACTGAAATTGATACTGTAAATACTATGTAAGTATCTACCTATAACAATCGTAAAATGAATTGAAACCTTTTAACTACGCCAGCTACTGAAATCATTGAATAATCATAATAAAAATATTATATTTCCCAGCTAACAGTCCTAAGACTATTTTTAAGTAGGAAGGAATGGTTTCGTTCATTATTAATTTAATACCGTGCTACTCTACCACCTGGTCTGACTGAGTAGCGGTATTTTATTTACAAAATTCATAAATTCTACGTAGTTCTTCAATACAATCTTCAATAGTTCAATAACAGCGTTAGTTTTCGCAAATGCGATCATGCTCCTTATTGTAACAGCCTACGGAACAATTTCGTAGGTTTTTACTTGGTGTCCTTGCAAGTATTTATTTGTATAAGCGATTGTGATCCTTATTTGTAACGGTTTACGGAACAATTTCGTATGCAAGTATTTTTACTTTAATGGTTTGTCTTTGCAAGTATTTGTAAACGCGATTGTGCTCCTTATTAATAAAAGGTCAGGGTTCAATTTCCCATGCAAGTCTTTTTTCTTCCAACAGGGCTTTTGGATGAAATAGAAGTAGAAAGTAGGAACTAGATTGAATCGTCGTGAGAAGGTATTTATTTGAAAACGCGATTGTGCTCCTTATTCCTACAGAGTTACGGATCAATTTCCTATCCAAAAAGAAAATATTTGAAAGTATCCCGAGCCCTGGTTTTTTCTTAAGGTACTGGAAGCCCTGGTACTCGATTTTGCAAGTACGACCCGAGTCTACTCTTTCCTCTCAATAGCTTACCACACGCTTAGCTTACTATACCATATCCGTAAGTTAATCAACACGTAAGCATGGGGCTGAGGACATGCTTCTGCGGAAACGTGTCATAAGTACAACGCTATCTATCGATCTACAACGTAACTGAACTGTCTTTATACTCATTAGTTCGAACTTAGAAGATTACACGTTCCGATAAATAATGATAATATAATAAAATGTTCACTTTTTTTGCTATATTTTAAGTTTAATTAAAAAATAACTCAAAAATACATTGTTTCGGGGTCTTTTCACATATTTCTTATTACAAATTTTCTCAATAGATGGCATTGCAAGTATCTGAAGTCTCAATGAAAACAACCTATTTTAGCGCTGAAGTTTCTTCGTAAACTTTAAAATTCGATATATTTTGATTTGTGGGTCGATTTTGATGAAATAAACACTAAATGTTACTTTGGTTATCACTTAATATTTTGAAGTACCTAAATTTTGAATCCAATCAGTGGTTTATGCGTGATGCTCCTCCAAACGCACAGACAAACAGACGCACAGACAAACAGAAAAGAATTTCAAAGACTGCTTTTTTGTGTTCTATGTCATTTTTCTGACATTTCTATGTATTTTTATGCGAAAAAATTCAATGTACAGACATGGCAACTCTACGATTTTATTATATGTATAGAAGATGATATTATTAATTACAAGTTTCGGAAACATGAGTATTATGAACATCGCCGGTAGCACTACAAATAGTATGAATGATAACTTATGGATGAAAAATTTTTGGAAGAGTGATCATTCGGATTACAAATCATTAGGAAGAACAATTTCGGGTAAAGACTTTAGGTGAGCCAATATGGACCCCTTTTTTATAGCTCTTTCCATTGATGAATATAATGATGTTATGGGGCGCAACAAAATGCTTAACACCAGTATTCAAAATTATTTGTCTGTTCAGTTTTAATTTCATTCATTAACTCGAATGAATTTATAATAAAATTAACAGAAGTCGAGGAAGTAGTAAATGATCTTCGAGAAAAGGGCTTTCCAACGGTAAATATCTTAAGGAAATTGAACATTGGGGTATCTTCCCATAATTGGATGACCATTCTCTTAGAATCTCTACATTATTGAAAATACTTATTTACATTATGTCGTGTTGCAGGAGTCAGCTGAGGTCCCGTCATCACGTAACCTAATTCATTTTACGTAATTACATAATGATTACAATTACGGGGCAGTATCAAGCTCATGGAACACTATTACGGTACAACAACGGTAGGGACTGCTCCAACCCAGCAGTAGTATTTTGGGACCACAATAAGATAATCAAAGAAATGTAAAAACATTTAGAAGTTATTAAAATAAAATTATTTTTTAAAAGTAATAGAACTCAACTGCATACGAAAAGTCAACAATAAACTTAAAAAAATAACTATCTTAATTAGCACACATGGCAGTAGTCATAATCATCACAATTGTTGAAAATTATCATGTCGGTACCTGTATTTATTGTGGCGAATCGAAATTGAGTGCTTTACTTCTGAATCAGTACAATAACAGCCAATTGTTAGTGCATAATCACGTCATTTCGTTGTTCCTTATGCAGAACGTAAGCCAGTTATAACTGACCGTGTTAAAAAATCTACGCGCATTAAAAGTCCTCAGAGAGCCAACTGACACATGGGATATATTGGTTACCAATTAGTTTTATTTAGATTGACTCCAGTCACCGAACAAGAATAGGAACAGTACAAACGCGCACCAGGATTGTCTAGAAATGGCGATTCTAAAACTAAGCGATAGCTTACCTAAACTAGATGTTTTGATAAACTTTCTTAAAGACCGAGCTGACGTGATGGAAATATTGCAATGACACACAGTTTACGCAATAATGATAATAAAAAGCAAAACACTAAAAATAATAAGTCTAGAATTCACTACAATGTTTCCACCAATGAGCCTCAAGGTCAACAGTCACATAAATTCACTAAAAATAAGAAGCTTTGTCTATTTTGCAACTCAAATCACCCACTTTACGCGTGTCACAGATTTCTTGATTTAAATTAAGATTTTGAATTCAAATTCGTTCACGAAAAGGAACTTTGCAAAAAATTCAAAATTCAAAAATTCATTAATAACATTAACAAAGGAAAAGGGAAGGGAAGGGTTGTTTTCATTGTTGCATTAATTGTTAACGTTTCGATCACACGTTATTGTAAGTTCAGGCCGTGTCGATTATGCTCCTGTTCGATGATGGAGACGATGGCAAGGAGTTGGACAGAAAGTTCAAGAAACCTTCAGTCTCCACGCACGCAGCAGAGCTGAAACCTCAACACATGTGTTTATTTTCATTGCCGCTATCATCTGCCTAGCCTTTTCCCAACTGTATTGGGGTCGGCTTCCAGTCAAACCGGATTCAGCTGAATACCAGTATTTTACGTTTTTTTAATGCCGCTATAACAACAATTAAATTAAATTAAAAATTAAACGGGACTTCCATACAAGTAACGTGTTTTTTTTCTCCTCATGGTGCGAAACACTTCGTGTGAGAGTCCGACTCTTACTTGGCCGGCTCGTGGCCACATAATATAGAAAAACAACTTAATTGCAAATCTAATATTACTCTAACTACTACCCAGTGCAAATATCTCGCATACACGTATTCACATAAACACTCACACTCACACACACACCATCCCACACCTATCCTATCACACATGAGATGAGGCTGCAACTTAGTAATTATACTATTATTTGTTTTTTTTTTTACATTCTGTGCTCGTCCTACAACTTCTGTTATGTGTCCACACATTAATTTAATCTTAATCTGGATACCGAAGTTCAACGTAAACACCTTTTATTGTTGTTGTAAAACTGCATAGTGTCTAAATTTGAAAGCTACCTACCTATGAAAACTACCCTATTTTCTATATCATAAATCGAAATAATCACGTTTCTTGTAATTTTGAATTTTTTTTTTGTTTTTTTTTTTTTAGTGTTATAGCGATAGGTACTAAAAACACACTCAGTGAAATTGTCAACTGTTTCACTATTACGGTTCTTGAGATACAGACCGCTGACACACAAGCGGACGGATGGACTGGCGGACGGACGGACGGACGGACGGATAGTGGAGGTATTTTTTTTAGGAAAAAAAAGTACCAGGTTCTAGGTTTGTTCTAACCTAACCAATTCCAAAGATGAGAATTTCATAATTTTGGTAGAAAAATTGCTAGGACTGATTCTGGTTTTTTTTATTTAACCCAAAAAAAGACATTATTATCGTTCATGACTCTTCTACTCACCCTAGGAGAACGAGTGCGCCAAGTCCAGGAGCACGGCTAAAAACGGCAACACACGCGTGCAGTACATCTTGATCTTCACACCAGCTAGGTTTAGCAGACTTTTAATGAGACGTCAGCTCTCAGTGACCGCTCGCTGGATATAAAGCAAAACTCTGGCTTCCCTTGAACAAGAATCTATAAATATGTAGGTAGCCACATCGTTGCCAAAAACTGTTTCCTTTCTAGAGGAGTTACTATGATAATTTCAATTAAGAAATTAATAATAATTGTTTAATATGGATTTTAGCACATTCACAGTGATATCACTGGTTTCCTTTTAATACAAAACTACGTTGCTGTAAAAGCTCAAACTACGGTAAATCCTAACATGTTCCGGTAAAACTAAATACACTTCTGGACACATCTATTGGCCCACCTTGTATTTTCAGTTTCGTTTGCCCCTAGCTAAAATTTTATATTAGGTCGAGCAAAAAGTTTTTATGCAGTTTTGAACCTGGCACATTCACAATTTCATTCAATAGTCTTTTTTTGAATTTCGAACACAGAATTTAAAGAAACAAAAGACAATTTGGAGCCTTTTTGTTGATATCAAACAATCGAATACTAAGAAAACTTGGTTTTATTGGTTTACTTGGATTTAATTCTTGAAAAAGTGATTGATATCTTTGGTTTTGCAACAAACATTACTTATTCTTAACATTAAGGTGAGGTTCTATCAATAATCTATGGATACTTCACCTGAAGTCGCCGCCCAAGCTGTGGCACTTATTCAGGCCAGACACAGCCAAAGAAACGTGAGTGCTCAACTTAATTTAAGTCGATCTGCGGTCCGAAATGTTTATCGGAGGTACCTAGAGACTGGCGGCTTTGTTCGTCGCCAAAGAAGGCCACGATCTCGGGTCACAACTGAAAGGCAGGATCGATTCATCGTGACGACCAGCTTGAGAAATCGTCACCTTACCTCCATTGAGATACAAAACCAACTTCGCGACTTCCACGGAGTATCTGTGAGCGCTCGAACTGTTCCGAGAAGGTTAAAAGAACGCGATATGGTACCACACAAGCCAGCTAATGGGCCCAAACTAACGCGGGCCCACCGAACAGCGCGCCTTCATTTCGCACGCAGTCATTTAAATTGGACACAGCAAGATTGGAGCCGTGTACTCTTTTCTGATGAGTCTAAAATTGTGTTACATGACAATGATGGAAGGAAGAAGGTCTACCGACGTAAGGGATAGCGTTTCGCACAATGCTGCTTTGAAGAGAGGGTTGCTTATGGCGGTGGCTCATGGACTGTCTGGGGCGGTATATCCGCGAGCGGCAAAACTCAACTTGAGGTTGTTACAGGACCACGGCTGCCAACATTAAATGCTGAAAGGTACATTCGTGAGTGCTTAGAACCTCACGTGATAACATACGCGGACTATGTGGGCCCAAATTTCCTTTTTATGCATGATAATGCAAGAGCCCATGCGGCCGGCATCGTCAGGGAATATCTTCGGGATGTGAACATCACAGTTATGGACTGGCCAGCCAGAAGCCCAGACATGAACCCCATTGAGCACATGTGGGACAAGCTAAAAAGACGTGTTAGGGCTCGTCAGCCAGTTGCCCAGACGATGCAGGAGTTGAAAACTGCCATAGAAGAGGAATGGGAGATGATCCCTCAAAATTTCATAGAGCGGTTGATAAACTTTAAGCCTAATCGTATGAGAGCTGTGGTAGATGCCCATGGAGGCAACACGCGTTATTAAATTCAACCTTTATTTGATAGCATAATTTGTGCGATCGTAGTGAACGGACGTTTCGAACAATATTAATATAAATAAATAATCACTTGCAAAATCGTGACCTAGTTTTTATAAATAGCAGGTAGTAAAGTTTACTGAGTCATACTCTAGGTATACATAAGGTGAATTTTATAAAGATGATAATCAGTGTTTAGCAAGTAAATAAACTGTTACACAATGGAGGATAGTCCCTTCAGCCCGAGAAGTAGGTGTGCTCGCTCCCCGCCACCTACACCAGCGCGCGCAGTCCTATCCACTCCTGCTACTCAAGCGCCGAGCCAACGGCATGATGACTTCGAAAGTCTTCCGACTCCAGAAATTCAGAACTGGATGACGACCATTGACCAGAGCCTTCAGGAGGTGTGTGCTATTGCAGCAGAAGGTAAGCTGAACTCAGACCAGAAGATGCGCATCAATGCCTTATGCCGGAAGGTCGGACATGGAACATCGCAGATGGCCGTACAATATCAGTCTCTCAAATCCAGGGCCTTACAATTGCATAATGCAGTGACATCACTCGAAAGTCAACTCGACCTTTCGCAGCAACTAAAGGAGCTGAAGATGAAAGTCGGAGAGTCAACAAAACCTGCACTGGGAACTTCCTTTTCCGACATGGTGAAGAAAGGTACCAACAACTACATCCAGCCATCAAACGTAAGTTCTGTGGCCATTTATCCGCAAGATAAATTGAGGACCAGTGATGAGACAAAGTCTCTTGTCCAAAAAATTATCTGCCCCGAACAGATGAAGCTTCACGTAAGAGGCCTGCGCAAGACTAAAAATGGCGGAGTCATTATCAGCACTGAGACAAAAGACGACATCGAGAAACTGAGGCAATCAGAGCAGCTAACAAAGTCGGGCCTAACTGTCGACGAGCCACATAAAAAGAAACCCAGGGTAGTTATCATAGGAGTGCCGACATCCATGGCAGAAAATGAGGTTTTTACTTGCCTGTATCACCAAAATCTTGCCGAGAAATTACAAGACTGCAGCCGTGAAACATTATTGACCTCAATTAGGTTAAGCCATAAGTCAGGTAAGAAAGACGCTGAGAACTGCAACTACATAATTGAAGTACCTGCAGTCATACGCAAAGCCCTGATCTCAAGAGACCAAGTGTTTGTGAATTGGTCATCATGCCCTGTAAGAGACTTTACATTGGTCACACGATGTTATAAGTGCCAGCAGTATGGTCATGCTGCCAAGTTTTGTCGGCAGACGTCCTGTACCTGTGGTCACTGTGGCGATCAAGGTCACTCTATCAAAGAATGTCCAAAAAAGGGAGATGAACCAAAGTGCGCTACTTGCTTTCACTCCAAAAAGCCAGATAAGCACAACACAGGCGCAGCTGACTGCCCGGCGAAAATAATGGCCGAAAAACGGTATATTAATTCTATAGATTATGCAGGCGCCTAAGAGCGTCGTCGATAATTTATTTGTTTAGACCAGTTAAGTTTTTTCTTTCTATATTTATTTTTGTATTTTAATTCCACAGTTATGATTAACGATATAATTAATGAGTTAGACAATTTCTCTGTATCCGAATCAAAAGTCTGTGAAGCTGAAAATTGCAAACAATATCTTTCCGACTACAAAACTCCATTAACTGTAGTAACACAAAATATTCGCAGTATTTTTAAGAATTTCGATAGTTTCCGCACCTTTATACAACGGTTAGACATACATTTTGACGTTATAGTTTTAACCGAATGTTGGCTTGCCAAGCAATATAACATACCACTAATACCGGGATATAATACACGGTGTATCTGACATCGACGCACAAACGATTTCCATGGGTCCAGGGCATGATTCTGGACACCCCAGAGTTGGAATTTTTCATCGGCTTTTTTCTCATTTTTCCAGTTTTTTCAAGAGTTTTTTTTACTTTAGACTGCTCATAATCGTTATTCTGACCTAACGCAATGAGATTTTTAATAAAAAAATAATTAATTAACTAGTTTCACTAAAAAGAGCAATGTAAATAAAACCACAAATAGGTATCAGCTCAGCTGTGCTAAAGTACAAACGAAAGGTCAACGCAATGCATAGTAGCTGCCCACACACTAACAAGTATGCATGTGTGTCACGCGTGTATGATTTGTTAAAAGCATGCCGCCTAAGACTGCATTCCAAAGAAAATGAAACGTATCACAGCAAAACGAAGTAGCCGATTTCCAACATTAACGTAATAGATTAAGGTTGAAAATCGGTTACTTTGTTTCGTGTCGATAAAACCCATTTTCATATTGCGGCGGCAACACGTAGCGCGCGCTCTTTGACCTTTACCGACGAAACCGACGGACGCCAGGGCCGTATTTGGGTGCAACTGGTAAAACGCTTTTTAATAAGCGTTTATGTGGAGTCATGATGATATCCGACCGAGAAAATAATCTTTATTTTTCTTACTATTAATAATTGCGTAAAACCATAATAATACTTTGTTTTCTGTTTCCTTCTTCTTATGTTCTGATAAAATGTTTGTACATAAATTGTTAAATAAATAAATAAGTTAAAATAAGTAATGTTATGCTTATTACAATTGGATCTTGCTATACCCATTTTACGCTTTGATACAATTAATGTGACAGAATTTTAAATACGGCATCAACACGGGTGTTGAAACTTAATCATGACGATTGATGACCCTAATTTGTTTCTGTTTGGTTTTAAAAAAAAGTTCAGTTTTACAATACCAAAATTATTCGATAAAAAAACATTAATAAATTAAAAGCAAAAAAAATAATTTTCATACTATTATAGTATTATCATCGCAAGCCCGGCCCTGGCACTGTAGGTCCAATGTAGGTATCTGTCGGCGACCTCAAAGGATAGATCGAAAGAACATTTTTAATGAAATAATGATGGATTTTTGTCAGTTCCATAGATAAGTATAAGTACTAACGTAGTCAGTTCCTTGTTGACGCTGATCGCGAACGAGTGCATTTTTTTTTGCAAAAATCCGGTTTTCGAAACGTTAGAGAAGACAAGTTTTGGTTTCTTTCTGTGAACTTGCGTGTTTTTGTGTGTCTTTGTGTTTCATTGAAAAATGTCATCTGGACTTAATGAGAACTTCAGTGCCCAAGAATACGGTAACATGCTGATGATGTGACGCTGCCTTACCGAATCATTCGGGAATCGGTGGATTGGGAGATTCGGCCGGGAGCCATGGCCAGCTCGCTCACCAGACTTGACCCATTAGGTATTTTTCTTTGGGGTTATGTCAAGGACAAGGTGTTTGTGTCAGCAGAGTGCGATTCCGCAGCCGAGAAGCGGAATCGCATAGTGAATGTGTTTGCGTCGCTGTGTGAGGAGTGTGCTCAGGCCTCAGCGTCAGGACCCAACGTTTCTGCCCCGTGTCCACGCTGAAACTCTGCGCCGCGCTCAGTGCTGGCGCCGGCCACTTCGAACCCTATCTGATTACCTAGAGCGAGCCTAAGGCGAGTTAGGTAGTTACTCGTTAATACCTACTGCAAGCTTCTTTTTAGGATTCCGTACCCGAAGAGTAGGTAACCAATGGAACCTTATTACTAAGCCTCTGCTATTTGGCCGCCGCGGCCGGTCCGTCTGTCTGTTAGTGGGCTGTATCTCAGGCATGGTACTAACAAATAAAAAATAAAATTTACAGAGAGCTCCATTGGAAAGCTCGCATACAAGAAACGTGTTTTTTGTTTATGGTTATGGTACGGAACCCTTTGTGTGAGAGTCCACATCGGCGGCTTTGTTATCAATCCTTATCGGAGTCGTGTTCGTGATTATAAGAGACTAAGCAAGTCTCCTTAACTTCTGCATAATCATGTTACTACATGTACTAGGTAGGTATTTTTGAGTGATTAAAATTATTTTATGTGATATTATTGCCGTCGGCGAAGGGTGATATTCGTAGGTATTTAGGTACATTCAAAGAGAGTTAGGTAGTTCATTAGCTAGCTGCGTTACCGGATCTCGATGTACTTACAAGCTTATTTTTTGTACCTAATCAATCTTTATAGGAGTCGTGATTTTAAAAGACTAAGCTTATGGCTCCTTCTTTTCTCTTAAGCTCTTCAAAAACAAGTTCTTAGCATGTTTAAGAAGGATGTAATGCAGTGTTCCATTCAAAGAGACCTTGCTAGTTGCCATCCATTTAGACGATACCTAGATGCAATCCAAATTCAAACACATTTCGCTGATAGAAACATAGCTCAAGGTCAGCTTTTTTCTCTAACATTCTGCATAAACATGTTCCTACCATCAGCAGGTAGGCACCGTAGTTATTTCTCAGTGATTAAGTAATTTCATGTGGCGATTCGTTCGTAGTTACCTACATACACACATACGCGCGCGGTGCGGCGCGGCGCGTCGCCGCGGCGGCGTCGCAGACCATGTACGTTTGTGTGCAAGACGTGAAGTAGGTATGTATTGCGTGCAACGCTCTCACGCGTTTGTATCGCGTTGTTCACAATACATTGCGCGCTCGAAAATGACAATTTCTGTAACCGTTCATTAGCGAGATTAATGACTTCCACAATTTGGTTAGTGGCATGAGATGTAGCCTTTTCCCGAAGTTTGCGTTACGATGTCAAATACGCCCTGTATGTACAAAAGTAATAGGAACTACAATCAAAATGATGGGGTGATAGTTTATGTAAGGAATCATCTGAAGGTCTCTGTTGAGGAACCTAATATGCACGACTGCAACAGTTTGGTAGTGCAGATTGGGTCAAACTTTGCGATATTAGCATTATATCGACATCCCTCCTTTAAAAATATAAGTAATTTTACAGAATCGCTGAATGCTGTCTTGCAGAACCTATCATCCATAAAAAACACGATTGTAATCGGAGATATTAATATCAACATTCTTCCAGGATGTTCTGATGTATCTGCTCAGGACTACCTAAACATATGCGCATTTCATGGCCTTCTCCCCGCACATAGCTTCCCCACACATCATAGTGGCTCCTGCTTAGATCATATCATGTTAAAATCAAATTACCCCTCACTTGCACTTGTTGTTAATTCGGCAATAACCGATCACAATGCTGCCCTACTAACTCTCGATTGTAACATACCTAAGCAAAACACTCGCACAATTTCGAAATTGAATATAAATAAACTTGAAGAAGATTTGCGCGTCATCAACTTTGATCCAGTCTATAATTCCGCTGACCCGCAGTTTTGCATGTTGTATGTAATAGAAAATGTACAACAAGCAATTAAAAAAAATACGTTTATATCGCATTTGAGCAACAAAAATTGCAACATAAAACCCTGGATCACGACAGGTCTTATACGCTGAATGAAGCATAGAGATAGACTACATATGAAAGCTAAATCTCACCCAGATAATGCTACATTGCAACTGTCATACAAAACAACTACGATAAAACTGCATTAGAAAACGCTGGAACAAATAATAAAAAGATCTGGAAATGTATTAAAAATATAACATTTTCGACAAAACAAAATGAGTCATCTTCAGGTTTATTACAAGCGCACTCGTCACAGCTGACCTCTGCTAACATAGCAAATAATTTCTTTGTTAATGTTGGAAAGTGTTTGGCAGAGAAAAATCGAGGTCAATCGCCTTATCTAACGAGTGATCCTTTAACAGGCAGCTCCACCTTAACATCCTTCGCACTGCTAGATACTGACGAGATTGAGGTAGAAAGTATGATCATGACCTTAAAAGACGACTCTGCAGTTGGTTGGGATAACATATCAAATAAAATTATTAAACAATTCAGGAATATTTTGGTACCACCACTGGTTTATATTTTTCGCATATGCTTATCTCGGGGTATTTTTCCGGAATGCCTCAAAAAAGCAGTTGTTGTCCCTATATTTAAATCGGGCAGTAAAGATCAAGTAACAAATTACAGACCTATTTCTCTACTGCCTTCTTTCTCTAAGATATTGGAAAAAATTATAAACAAAAGGTTGTTCAAATATCTGGAGGACAAATCTATTTTGTCGGAACGACAATTTGGCTTTAGACCTAAACAATCAACTGCCGATGCCGTTCATCATCTTACTGATTATCTGGCTCGAGAACTTGACAAGGGTAACCATACAATTGGAATTTTCCTGGACCTCGCCAAGGCTTTTGACACAGTTTCCATTCCCATTCTTTTGCGCAAGCTTGAGACAGTGGGTATAAGAGGAATTCAGCTGAAACTTTTTAAAAGCTACTTAGAAGACCGTACCCAGTGCGTGAAGATTGGCAGTGTTATCAGCGCAGACCAAAAAACCACGACTTTTGGGGTTCCCCAAGGAAGTATTTTGGGACTCACTTTATTTCTGATATACATAAATGACCTTTGTAATCTGAAGCTAAAGCATGGCATAATAATATCTTACGCGGATGACACTGCTCTTCTTTTTTCGGCTGCCTCGGAACATGACGTCTACAAGCTCGCGCAAGACGGCTTCAACATGGTAAATAAATGGCTTCAGCATAACTCACTAACTCTAAATGCACTTAAGACACATTACATTAAGTTTTCGATGCGCAAACAAACTTCTAATATTACTCCAACGCTGTATGCCCATTGTAATTGTAGTCCTTACAGACTGCCCGTTCGTGTGTCCCAGTATTAACAAGACTAACAAAATAAAATATTTGGGTGTTATAATTGATGAAACACTAACCTTCAAACATCATATGGAAGCATTAAATAACAGAATTCGTAAGCTATTATACGTATTCAAAAAGCTACGATATATTGCAGACCCAATACTCATATGGCAAGTTTACTTTGCTCTATGTCAGTCAATTTTGACGTACTGCATTACCTCGTGGGGTGGAGCAGGTAAAACTTTATTACTGCCCATCGAAAGAGCTCAAAGAGCGATTCTCAAGGTATCTACTTGCCGCCCTTTCCTCTTTCCCACTAACCTGCTCTATAAATCTTGTGAAGTACTAACAGTTCGGCAATTATTCATTATGAGCATTGTACTAAAACAACACGCAGCTCTTTGCTACAGCACTGATTTTACTAAAAAGAGACGAAAAGACATTGTTTGCCCCACAAAAAGTACAAAACATGCTTTCACAGCAAAATTTTATGTTTTCCTTGGACCACTACTCTATAATAGGCTGAATGCAAAAGCAAACATCTATGCCCTAAATTATAGAAATTGTAAAAAAACGCTCAAGGAAACTCTTCAAATTTTGTCCTATGAAGATACAGAGAAGTTGTTGGAGGTATTGAAATAAAGTTTTGTTTGTGTATATACTATTTATTTTATTTTTGTAGGTTAAGTTAGAATACTAAGGTTATAGGAAGTATGATTTTACACTATTTACTGTTTTTTACATACCTATAAGATAACTATTTTATTTTATATAATTACCGTGATTATTATATAACACTCACCTACCTATTTTCGCCTGAAACACAGGATGTCCTAGTTCAGGCACATAACACCCGTGAACTTACCATAGATTTAAGCAAAAAATGTATTTACTGTTTTTACACAAAATTTAATAAATTTGATTTGATTTGATTTGATTTTGATAAAACATGTTTATTATTCAAAAATCAATTGCCTTTAACAAGGCGCATATCCGACTTGTTAGGCGTAGCTCCATGTCGTATGGTATTCTGAATTCAAATTTAAAACAATACAATCGAAAAAGATGGTAAAATGTATCAGGTTTAAAACTGCACCAACAGTTTTTGTTCAATCTAGCAATCATATTTCGGTACGGGCCATCGAAACCTAAACTCTAAGGTGGGCCAATATATGTGTCCAGAAGTGCATTTTCTAAAGATAACTAATAAAAATCCGAACTTATCTGCACCAATCACTAATTAAAGAATTTAACTAGCTTTTTTGGGTTCACCTTTATAAACCTAAATGTTGAAAAAAAGTGATGCCTATGACACACGTAACCTTTTACGTATTGAGTAACGTAACCTTAGGGCTGATTCTACTCATTTTTAAACAACTTTCGCATTGGCATCTGGATCGCAAACTGTCAAAAAAAGCCTTAATTTTCATACATTTTTGACAGATTGCGATTGAGATGCGAAATGAGAAAATTAGTAGAATTGGCACTTTGACCTATTATTCGTATGTTTGGTAGACGATTCATTTTTTGATGTGAAGTTGAGTTGATTCGAAAATCACAATCGATTTATTTAAACTTTTCCTTTCTCACATAAAGTACATCATCAGCTTATAACAGTCCACTGCTGGACAAAGGCCTCTCCAAGTGCACGCCATTTGGCTCGATCACCAGCAACTCTCATCCAGCTGCTACCAGCCACCCTGGGAAGATCGTCGCTCCACCTTGCCTGAGGGCGTCTAACCTTACATTTCCGATTTGCGGTCTCCACTCATGAACTCGTCTTCCCCAACGGTCATTGATTCTACGGCTAATATGGCCGGCCCATTGCCACTTCAGCTTGCTTATAATATTCTATGAGCTATGTCCTCAACTTTGGTTTTCTGTCGGATCACTTCGTTGTGGATTCGATCTCTCAAAGAGACCCCAAGCATAGTCCGTTCCATATCTCGCTGAGCGACCTTGAATTTATGGACCAGCCGAACCGTGAGTGTCCACGTTTCGGCTCCGTAAGTCATAACAGGCAGGACGCACTGATTGAAGACCTTAGTCTTTAGGCTCTGTGGAATACGTGACGAGAAGACTCGGCGAAGCTTCCCAAACGCTGCCCAACCCAGCCGAATTCTTCTGTTAGCCTCTCTCTCAAAGTTGTTCTTACCAAACTGCAGAGTCTTGCCGAACGTATTCTCGAACAACCTTAAGAGCACCGCCATTGAGTACGTACTGACAAAAATATGTCCAACTTGTCCATGGTTCCTTGACTGAGAAATGACAACCATTATCGTCATCATAAAAGTTGACAGGGGTCCCTACTTGATTTCGGAAGTTGAAGTTTCGGTTTGTATTCTACCGATCACGGTGTGGATACAATTCAGCTGTACGATATTTTATTCCATCGATGCTCTATTGGTGCGATGTAATGTTTGTGAGAAAAATCCCGTTGCGTGAAACCCTACGGCGAAATAATAAATTACCGAACTAATTAGCAATTATTAAGTTCGGTAATCTATTATTTCGATAGTTTGTCGGTTCAAAACGCCTACTGTTATCTGTGACATTTAATTATTAATCTTATTTTGCATGACAGACATTAAGGAAATACCTACATTCCTTGAGTACCTACGCCCAAGAAAAAAAGAAAAAGAGTATCCGATTCTATTGCGAAGATTTGTGTAATAATGGAACTTCTTCCTGTTTCAAGACCCATTCCTAATCACATAGAGTTGTAATTACAATATTGTTATGTGTTTTTTGCACTGTCATTGATTTTTTGTAAAATGACGACACATTTAATTTAATCTATATCTATACATCTATACATAATAATAAAACAGTAGAAGCCATGAATTCTGTATATTAAAAAAAATACCAAAAATCGAGTAGAGGTTTTAAAAAAAGCTATAGAACACAAAAAGAGCATTTTTACGTTTTTTATCTGTCTGTCTGTCTGTCTGTACGCGATGATATCCGAAAATACTGAACGGATTTGATTGGGGTTTTCAAATTCAGATTCAGCTTATTTCTAAGCAACATATAGGCTTTGTTTCATTACAATCGGTGGCCGGGAAAAAAAGTTATGGACATTTAAAGATTTTAAATTAACGTATCAACGTTTTTCGACAAGTTTTATACAATTTTTATCTAATCAAATATTCAAATCAATTATTCGTTCAGTTTAGCATAAGATTTTTAAACATTCTTAGATATTATTATTATCACGCTATATCTTGGAGGAGCTAAGCAGTCAATAACCATAACATTTTATAAGATCGGCTATTTTAATTTTATGTCAACTCTATTCTTAGACCCGGCGGTACGATGGCTGCCTTCCAAGTGATTAGGTCTTAGTTCGAACCCCGGTAATTGAAACTATTCTTTTTTATTATTGTTGAATGATACTTACTTTTTTATGTCCTGTTTTAATATTTTCGCTGGCCGCGACTTTTTTGCCTGTATGTTTAAAAATGTATGGAACTGGAAGTTCAGAAGCACTGAAATTTTGGATAAGTAGAATTTAACAAAACCTATTTTCTGTATTATTTTTTGTTTGATTTCGATAAAAAGTATGAAACCAAAGTAGTTAATCACCTTAATTAAATGTAGATGAAATCTGAAAATTATTATAAACAAAGCATAAATATTTTTTTAACTTTTATGGCGCGATCTTGTTAAGTATGTATGTAAGAAAGGCTCTACGAAGCGAAAAATTTTTTCGACCATTATTTAAACATTTTTCTTCACTTACAATTCAGACGGTTGTTCGAGAAAATTGTGTTTGTTAACTTTAAGTTAAATTTCCAACGGGAATAAATTATTTATAGTGTTCAGAATACACCAAATATTTTTCAAATTAAAAAAAAATATATATTCAATATCCTAAATAAATTGATTAATGTGCCGTACTCGCTTTTGACGCCACGCGTGCAACCTAAAAATGTCGCGCGCAGACCTATTTTCTGCGTTAAATTAAAGTTATAAATAATCCACAGAGTTCCGGAAGCTGGGAGTTTTTTATTGGAAATTTCCTCCTCTTTCAGACTCTATTTTTGAAATTTCTTAAATATTAATATTTTCTGAAATTTTGGCAATAAACGAAATGTCATTTTTTTTGTTATCTTTTGTTGTTTATAACTTTTGCAATTTTTTATGTGCTAATATACGCTTTTGGCACATTTTTCTAGGCGTCATTCCGAATCGAATGAGCTATCGCACATAATTTTAAGAGCAGTGTCTCTATTTTGTACCATTTTCAACTTGTCGACTTAATAACTCCTACTACTCAAGTTGGAAATTGTCAAAGGAGTGACAGTCACTGAAGTGATTTATATCGTCACTTTTATTATTTCATTAGAGTCTAGGACATACAAAACATGTTATTTCTATACTCTTACTTTATATAAATGATCTTCTAGAAACTACTTTGCAGAAATGTGTCCTATTTGCAGATGATACTACACTTATTATAAAATGTCAAGATAATAATGAATACAAATCAGTTATAGAAAAGACCTTATCAGACATCATAAGTTGGATGGATGATAATAAGATAATAATTTAAATATAAACGTAAATAAAACGAAAGTAATTCAATTTAACTCTTATAATTCCAAAAAAATGCCTTTAGACATTATTTGTAAAAACGGAAAAGTACAACAAGTAAATGAACAAAAATTTTTAGGACTTATTGTGGATAACCATCTTAACTGGAAAAGTCATGTGGAACATATTTGTCAGAAACTAGACAGGTTTGTGTTTGCTTTAAAAAAGCTAAGACAAAATGTATCTGTAGATGCTGCTCTGTCAGCTTACCATGGTTATGTGTCATCTGTGCTAAGCTATGGAGTAATAATGTGGGGCAACTCGACCGACACCGACAGATTTTTTAAACTTCAAAAACGGTGCATACGAGTTATAAACAAGGCGTGGTTTTTAGACAGCTGTAAAACTTTATTTCAAAAATATAAAATTCTTTCATTGCCCTGTATGTATATAAAAGACATCTGCATTTTTACAAAGAAGCACATGCATTACTTTAAGCAACGTAGTGAGGTTTTGCCAAGGCAAAAAAGGGCTAAATTCAACAACTTATTGTATCAACCACCCACAACACAGTCACAAAGGTATTTATAAGAAAAATGTATGCAATATATGTGTTTTGATTTATAATAACATCCCAAATGAACTGAAATTTTTACAGGGTAATATATTTAAAACAAAATTGACAGAGTGGTTACAAAACAACTGTTTCTACAGTATTAGGGAATTTATGGAAGTAGGTAATAAAATGTAATATTTTAATTAACTAGTAAAAAGGAATGTTGGCGATAAATCTGTATACAATAATTAAGATAATCGAATTTATGAAAGCTGTATAATTATAATAATAATAATATAATTGCATGGAGAATGACATAAATATAAATAATTTGCACGCTTGCTTGCAGGCAGAATACAGTGTCTTTTAGGTTATAAGAACTTTCCTTGTAAACAATGTATTTCTTGCAAATAAACATTTTGATTTGATTTGATTTGATTTGATTTGATATAATATTAGATTCTAGTATTAATAAAATGAACTCTACAGTAAAAAACTAAGACTACAACTAGGTGCACACGGTGACACACTTTCATTGGTTTCATCGAGTTATTGTAGTGGTGTCCTAGTTTACTGACAGCTCAAGGGATTTTCCACTTGTCTGAATGTTCTACAATAAACTTTTATGAATTATTTCAAAATATGTATACTATAATAATGTTCACTTCTGTACTACGTGTAACAGAATAAAGCCTATACCTTAAAAGGGGTCAATGTACTCATCATTATGAACAACTTTTACTGTAGGACCCCTTTTCATGTTTGTGTATTGCTTCATGCTAGCCATAGATTTCGGCTTCAGGGGGATATCGGGTTAGGTGTCAGGAAAAAACACTTTTCACACTGCATTTGAAGGTGACGTCATCCTTGTTCTATCTGAATTTCTGTTTACTAATTAGAACTTAAACTTGACGTTTGCGTTTTTGACGTGGTTTCTTCGTGGTTTTGTTGATCGCTATGCATTGACTCCTCGCAGATTTGTATCTTGTCCGAATTCTCTTCAAGTTTATCCGAGTAGAGCTGCAGGGTACACTGCAGATCTTTTCTGACTTGCTTCACTTCTTGTAATATTTGTTGCGTCGTCTGGTCAGCACAGACACAGGCACCAGTTGTGCCTGTTGCACAAGTTTGTGTGGTAGCGACGTCGCATCGCTCACCCTCGTAATCCGCTTCGCACTGACAAACGGGCTCGTCCTCCTCATTCAGGGAGCAGACGCCGCCATGCAAACAGTGCTTGTAGCACGCGTTAACTTCGCACCTCTCTCCGAAGTATCCAGCTTTACAACTGAAACAATGAAGATAAGAAACAGCGTTACAGGTGAACGAGGTGCGCGACCGATACGCTGCGACTGTATAATGTGACAGAAATATAATATCTGTGCAACACCGACTTAGTTTAATGGGCAACTTTTATTTACTGGCACTAATATTTCACGGGAAGCAAGCTCTCATGAATAGAAATAATTTATTGCCTATTGTTATCTTCACTAGTCGGTTGCGCCAAAGATCACCTAAATTTTCAACTCCGATAGTTGGAAATCCGAAAATGTTCTTCCTAACATTTTTCATCCTAACAATCACAATTCCTAACTACTCTGTATTTAATGTTCATAATTCCAAAGCATTCAACTTCATAATGTCAGTAGCAATAAACATCTATTATACTTTTGTTTGTTTTCCTATATTTTCTTCTTTTTTTATTTAGCATCGGATGAAAAATTTTACACAAGCAAGACATTAATGATATTGGTCTTAACTTTATGTCCGTACTAGATGAACTATTTTCTTTGGTAATGCAATGATTTTAAAGTTACGCCATTCAATAGGGATACAACTGGTGTTAAATATTTCATTATATACTCCAAGCAAATATTTTTTCGCTATAATAGGGAGATTAAAGATCATAGAATATGTAATGGCATCATCACCAGGTGCTGTATCTTTTTTCTTAATGCAGGTTTCTAGCTCTTGGTAGGTAAATTCGGATTCTAATTTTTTCAAATGTTTGTAAATGTGAGTACTATGGAACCATTTGCATATGTAATTAATTTAAGATTTTGTTTATTAAACTTGTTTGACATGAACGAGCGTGGCAGTTGAGAGCTTGTCATGCTCACACAAACGTCTCGCTGATGGTGGCGCGTGTGTTGGATCATTTGGTTCCCTTCAAAATGGTTGAGCTAGATGGTGCTGATACACGCGTCATGTTCGTGAACGGGCGCCGTCAGTTGAGACTGGTCATCTCTTACCTGCCACTGGGTTATTTTATAATCTGTACTTTTTGAATTGTTTTATATACTTTCTTGTTCTTTGCATTGTCCTCACATATAGAAGAGATCAAAGATAATGTTACCATGATTTTTGTATTAAGTACATCAATTGATTTAAAAGAGTGTCCGTGGAGTTTCCTGCACGTTCTTCTCCATAGAGATCTACGCTTTGGAACGTGCAAATAGCTTCATCTTTTTTTGGACCGACCGACCTTGACAATTCAAAAGTGCCTGTAAATGGTCTAATTGAAATAAATGATTGAGTTTGAGTTTGAGTTTGAGTTTGAGTAATAATACATTTATTGATGTAATTACAGGTTTGGAAGACTGAACTGAATCAGGGGCCAAAGTGCGCAATATTTCCTGTTTCCTATCAATTGAAAAGTGCAGTGCGTTGCAAGCAGCTTCGCACGCGGCGTCGAACACGGCGTCTGCCAACCTGCTACCGCAGACAAGCGTTGCTGACAGTGCCTGACACTATTTTATAAATTTTCCCGAAAATCCAAGTCACATTATAAAATTTAGGGACAAAATTCTAGTGATTCACTGCTAATTCTTCTAATTTTCAAATATCAAATTTTAATTATTAAAAAAATATATTAAGAAAATAAATAAAATAATATTTATTTCGGATAAGCAACATACATATGAATTAAGAAGAATGTCTAATCTACATAACATTTACATTTTCCAAAAATTACGACCAGCCGTTTAGACGTGATTCTCATTTTAATTCGGCTACTGAGGGGTATCTGCGCCTTAAGACAAGTTTTTAATATAAGTGATAATTATATGATGTTTATTAGTAAGTTGGTTGTAAATAATTATTTTACACGTCAAACTTTTTGGCAATTTTAAACGAGATGAGGCCGGTGTTCCCTAGCTGACTGCTCTGAGAAGAAACACGAAAACAAACTCAGAGATCTCTTTTTTTAGTCCAAACAATCGTACGTAATGGTCAAATCGTATGAGAACCATGTAGGTTAATGTCTGAAGTGGTATTTTGAGGAAAGTACCACACAGATTTGAGTGGACCTGTCCAGACAGTGCAAGCATTTGCCAGTTACCGTGTAGCTCCAACTTAGAACTATAAGGAGCTCTATGGCCTGACGAACAATACCAAAGTATGGACATTTTGTGTTGGCAGCATAGAGAACTCAAACCGCCAGACTAACATTAAATGAAATGAACCCCTAATAGCAATCTTTATGGTCCTCATATTCAAAATACGTTATTTGTTTCAAAAATCTAAAGTCATTTACTCAAATTAGGCTGAGTGCCAGCACTTTTTGAACGTCAACGTTTACAAGAAGACAGTCCCCCAAAAACGCCTGCCCGTCACCACTTCCTAGTGTTTTAGCTGGGAAGAAGAAGTGGCCAACAAACTCCCCAGCAACACATCTGTCTGTTGCGTTAGAAGAACTTGCATTTATGCAAAAGTATGCAAATAATAATAATAAAACATGGGTAACACATACAACCTAAAAACTAAAATCATTCGACACTTGTAAGCTAGCACACTCCTCCATGCCATCGTAATCAGACAACTCAAGCATAAAAAGCAATTTAAACTAAACTTAATAAACCTCCAGACACCAGGGGCATGCGGCCGCCTAATATATCTGTGACTCGACACAAGTACTCAGGATGTAATAACATATTTAAATAACAATTGTCTAACGGCCGTTCCCAATAACCTAACCTCAGGGAGCGATATCTTGTTACCGACGATAAATAGTAGTAGTCAGCTCTCAGCTATCCAGCCCTCCCATAATTATTTGACAAATTTGATGAGATTATGCTTTAATTACCTTTTATTTAGTTTTATAAGTTTCATTTATGTATATTAGGTCTAATAAAAGTCTAATATAAGCGAATTTTGATAGTTTGTAAGGAAATTTAGATGTACGGTTTTGAATTACGTAAATTGAAAATGTGATTTTTTGTTTTAAGTGATAGCGTTTTGAAATTGGTATTAAAATAAAGGTCTCGACCCAAAACCACTTTTGCAGAAATAATTAAGTTGATAGGACTTATAGTTTTCGAGATATTTTCAAAAATGTATAATGAAAATTTGTTATGACGTAAAATTAGAGGTTTTTGTTCTAGAAACTTTTTTTCATGGAAGGATATTGATACAATTAAAGGTGGAAGCTCCAGGGTAGCCCGCGAAATTCAAATATTTTTATGTTTTTTTGCAATTTGCCGGTCAGTGTGAAGCTGTATGTTATACAAAATACGGTTCGCGATCGTAAAGAGCATTTATCTAAAAGATTATAACCATTTAAATCATCAATATAACCCTCTAAGTTCATAGAACTCGATTGAATAATTCTTCTAGTTTGAGGGTTTTATTGTTACTCTTTAAACGGAAGAAATTAATGCATGTATTAGTTGCGCACCGTATCGAAGATCTACTTACCTGCATTCAGGATGTCCCTCAGCGCTGACAGTACAATTTCCTTGGAAGCAGTAGTTGTGACATACTGAACCGTGGCGCTCCTCCACATCCGGTATTAAAGTCTTCAAAGCTTCACAGGACTCGTTTCCCAAGGTTTGTTCCTCAATTGTATAGTTGGCTGCTGTGACTTGACATGACCCACAGTTTCTGGTAGACTGTGTATAAACAACTGGTGCCACACCGTGTTGTTGATGCTTTGGTAACAGCAAAATGGCTTTTTGATTGTAGCTCCTCCAGTAAATGAAATCTTTTGATACGGTTAAAGCAGCTGCACAATATTCTGGTCCTATAAAATAAAATGTTCGTCTGTTTTTTCCACTTAAGTCGGCACTTTCAATATAATGATGATTAGTAGTCTCCTCAATCCAGTACATTGTCTTCGTTTGTTGGTCAATAACCAAGCTCCGTCGCCAGTAAACACGATCTTTTATTAAAACTTCTCTCTCGGAGCCATCAAACGCAGCCCTCTCAATGTTATACTCTGTGACCCAGTATATATACCTGTAATTTTTAAATAACTGTAAATATTGACAAAGTTCAACATGACTCTTAAAATTACATTAAACTGATATATCAGTAACGTACCCTCCACAGCTGTCTACATCTATATCCCCCAAGTAGTACTCTGACGTAGCTGTAAGATTTCCGTCAACGTTAGACGATGCAGGTTTTAATGACAACGAGTATATTTTCTTGCATTCACTCCAAAAGAGTAATTGTGTGACCGGGTCGTAGGCGAGATTCGTGTAACAATCACTTCTTAATTGTCTCATTACTAAGGGATGTGTTTTCCTCGTTCTCAGGTCAAAACTGTATATGGGATACTTCTCGACTTCATATTCGACAAACAGCACCCTGAAGTGAACTGGATCGTACGTGACAGAAGTGATAAAATAAGCTAACGGAATGTCTTCGGTGTACGTTACTGTTCCGTTGTAAATGAATTCTAATCGTTTATCTTCGGCCACAACGATGTCTGAAACATTAAAATAACATTCTTCGAATCCAATTGCAAACACAAATTAATATTTAAAGGAGTTCCAAATTGGAGTTTTAGTTCTAAAGTCGGGGTTGGCATTAGCGTTCATACTATTTTCATAAAACATCTAAGAACACTTCAATGACTAAATGGCGTCGTATAAATTACTAATGTAAACTTTTCCGTTGTGACATTATAGATAACTAGCTTGTGCCAGCGGTTTTGACCGCGGTTTTCTTTTTTTGTTTACAGAAAATTAACTACAGAAATAATCGATTTCATAGTCTTAATTCACTTTCTCGTTTCTGTGTAAAATATTAGTATTAGTAAATTCTATTGGGGGATTATAGCTGTAAGAGCGCTAAAAATCCGTAACGTCGGTACTTATAAACTGAACCAAAACCTTAACCTTATCTTTGGAGTAAAATTTTTCACATGTTAAGGTAATTATCTCCGGACCTAAAAATATAAACAGTTATATTTATAGCAAAAGTCCTTTTTAATAGCTCTTTCCAACGATGACTGTAATGATGTTATGGGGCGCAAAAAAATGCTTTACTCCAGTATTCAAAATTATTTGTCTGTTCAGTTTTAATTTCATTCATTTACTCGAATGAAATCAAAAAGAAAATAATAAAATTAAGAAAAGTCGAGGTAGTAGCAAATGATTTTATGGAAATGGGCTTTCCAACAGTATATGTAATGTCTTAAGAAATTGAACATTTGGGTTAATTTCGTCCCATAGTCGGATGACCAATCTCTTAGATTCTCTACATTATTGAAGACTAGCTGACCCGCGCAACTTCGTCTGCGTCACATTTTCCATTACTGCTCCGCTCCTATTTGTCTTAGCGTGATGATATATATATAACGGGTGTAAGGGACAGCCCTCCTCAAACTGATAGGGTGATTTCAGTATATCGTACTAAGTTGACCGGTACATGAAATTATTTCAGGAACTTTATGGGAATCCAATAAAACTGATTTGTTTAATTACCTCACACGCAATGTATCGCTACCTCTGCAAAACGCACGTAGCGAACGGCAGCGCAGCGAGCTTTCGAAAGGATAGCTGCGCTCGCGCTACGTTTTAACAGCTGATTTCATGCGTCGTTCGTGAGATTTTTTAAATTTATTTTTTCATTTTAGCTGTGTTATTTACATTAATGGAGTTCTGCATACAGATAATGTAACTTTACATTGAAATAAAGCAAAAAAAATGAAAAATCGAAAAAAAAAATTAAAAAAATCCTGAGGAAATTTCCACTGGAATATGATTCAAAATAAGGAGCTGATTGCACCCTGTTAATTTGTGGAAGGCTGTCCCTTACACCATATATAAATAATTATATAAATATATATACGTCTATAACCTTCCTCGATAAATGGGCTATCTAACACTGAAAGATTTTTTCAAATCGGACCAGTAGTTCCTGAGATTTGCGCGTTCAACCAAACAAACAAACTCTTCTGCTTTATAATATTAGTATAGATTGCATATACAAAATCCTCTCGAATTAAGAATATAATTATGAAGAGGGTACCTAATGCAGGGCACTGTATTATCTCTATCGGTTGAAATGCCGACCTGTCCAGGTAGGTACCTAATCTCCTGGTACAAACTAATCTTGAATCAAAATCAACAAAACCAACTATCGAACGAATGGTGCTGAATCAAGTGGATTCTTAATTTCGTCCAGAACAGTCCAAAAAGAAACACATTTTCTCCGATTTTTACTGACAATATTGCTGATTGTAGACCACTGATTAATTTAATTTTTTTTAACATTTTATAATATCAAAAAGGTTTTACTGGGTTCATAGAATCGATTTAGTATAGAGGAGCTCGTGGCTAAATTGAAACAGCCGCACGGGCCGATCTTCAAGGCTAAACTATAACAGACGAACGCATCGATCTTCAAGGTTAAGCAACGCTTGCGAAGGTTGGTCTGTGGATGGGTGACCATCTTAACATACCGAGTTTCCTTCGTGCCTCAGAAAGCACGTTAAGCCTTTGGTCCCGGCTGTCATTTGTAGATCTTTGGCAGTCGTTACGGATAGTCAGAAGCCAGTAAAATCTGACTGAAATCTTGCATTGAATGAGTTGTGGAGGTCTGGTAGGCAGCCGCGCCACGTAAAATACCGGTATTCAGCTGAATCCGGTTTGTTTGGAAGCCGATCCAATATAGTAAGGAAAAGGCTAGGTTGTTACAATGGTCACCCATTCACAGACCGACCTCGGCAAGCGTTGCTTTACCTTGAAGATCGACGTGTTCGGCTGATATAGTTTAGCCACATTGAAACCCAATACCAAATATTCACCTCTTCTGTTAGTAAAACAGTTTACTTATGGATACAGGTAACTCTCCGGAGGAGACTCTCCTCTCCTCCCAGTAAATTGAAAAACAATCTAGTCATTCAATCAAATCCATATTTCCATAGGTATTTATATAATTTCAATATTAACCAAACGACTCCAAGTTAAACATCAAATCTCCGGGTCGTCTCACTATTCCCCTAGGGGAACAGGAGGAAACTGTTCTACCTTTTATGGTATTTCAGTGGTCTCTTTCGCCACCTGTATAGACAGGCGGGTCGTTTGGTTGTGGCGTTGCCACGTGGAGTCAAGTCCGGCCATCTAGTCCGGTGGGTGTTGTGCCGCTAGCGAGAGCTGCCCCCACCGGCAGCGTCCCCATATGGGGAGCCTCCAGTCTCTGCCAGCTAGCGGCAATGGGTTGGTGGGCTTCAGCTGGATACGGTGAGGTCGGGCACGTCGGGGGGGACTCCCGGCGTGCGCCCGTCAACCGTATTCAGCGAGCGGCATCATGGTCCGGGTCGGATGGGGTTGCGGCGGGGATCAAGTCCCGCGGCAGCGGTCTATCCGGTGGGCGTCGGTGGTAGGGAGCTAGCTCCCGCAGCTGGTGGAAGGTCGAGTCCCTCGCGCGGCTGAACATCGTGGCGGTCAGGCGGCCGATGGAGTCGTCGAGGCTCTCCGTTAAACATCATAAAACATGGGGCTGACCTCATGCTACTGCGGAGAATCTTAACACCGCGATTCAGAAAAACGCGTCATAAGTACAACGCCATCTATCGATCTACAACGTAACTGAACTGTCTTTATACTCATAACTACTCATAAGTTCAAACTTAGAAGCTTACATGTTACGATATAATTATAATGATAATATAATATAAAATGTTCACTTTTATTGCTACATTTTAAGTTAAAAAATAACTCAAAAATACATTGTTTCGGGGTCTTTTCACACATTTCTTATTAAAAAAATTCTCAATAGATGGCATTGCAAGTAGTGTAGTAGTAGTGTTTAGTCTCAATGTTAACAACCTATTTTAACGCTCGATGAAGTTTCTTCGTAACTTTAAAATTCGATATCTTTTGATTTTGTGGGTCGATATTGATGAAATAAACACTAAATGTTGCTCCAATTATCACTTAATATTTCATAGTACCTACATTTTGAATCCAATCAGTGGTTTATGCGTGATGCTCCTCCAAACGCACAGACAAACAGACGCACAGACAAACAGACAAACAGAAAAGAATTTCAAAAACTGCTTTTTTGTGTTCTATGTAATTTTTCTGACATTTCTATGTATTTTTTATGCGAAAATATTCAATGTACAGACACGGCAACTCTACGATTTTATTATAATTATTATGTTTAGAATAGATACTAATTTACATTATGCCGAGTACTTCTGCTGCAGGAGTCAGCTGAGTTCCCGTCATCACGTTACCTAATTCATTTCCCTTAATTTTCTTCCACATTTTAATACTTCCAAAATATGTGCAGTATTTAAGAACGATAAATTTATAGTATTTTTTTTTATTGTACTAGATTTCATTTTATATGATACTTAAGAAATATTTTTCAGTCAGCTATATCTAATATATTTTTATCGAAAGTCCAGCAAATCACAGAGCTCCATTTTTTAAACTACAATTTTGATACCACTGCAAAATCGCAGAAAAGCAAAATACGCAATTTCGATTACTTGGATGACATAAAACCATCATCCAAGTAAACGAATTCTAGCTATTTCGATTTAAAATCCAAAGTTCGTAACCGATTTTGATAAATTGAGAACCTCCTCCTTTTTGGGAAGTCGGTTAAAAAGACAACGAATTCTCGATGAATGCACGCTTGAAATTTTTCATTTTTTAAAGACGAAATAATGTCTATGGTGAATCAACTTCGTGTCTCTCAAAATAATCGTCTTGATAAATTGGAGGAATATAATAATATGATTTCAATTCAAGAGCAAAATAAAGGCAAAAACAAATTTAGACATCGATCACTCATCGGTCTCGCACATTGCTATGAATGTTAAAGCAGTCGAAGATAAAATTGATCACCTAAAACAAGAACGAAAACAAATACATTCACATTTATCGCGGTTACAAGAATAAGTGGCTTGAAGAAGTACACGGAAGTAAGAAATGTCCCTAAATTGCAACATGAAAAGCCCGATCTATTTGGTTACTTCATGAACTTATCCAAAACAATAAATAATCTGGATCTAACTAAAAATGACATAAGAGATGTCGTTCGAATGCCATCTAAAAAAGATACAAGCAGCTCATCAGTGGCAATCGAGTTTACCAATACACTAACCAAGCTATCTTTTCTAGAAGCGGTTAAAAAGTACAACCGATCAAAACCACAACAAAATCAACTTAACTCAAACGATATGGGCATTCAAACGTCAAAGTAACAGATCTTCATATCGGAATTACTATTACGGTTTAAATGAAGCGCCTCTTACTTCTGACACGAGATTTCGCAAAATCAGCTGGGTATAAGTTTGTGTGGCCCTCAAACGGACAAATAATATATCTTCGCAAGGTTGAAGGGAAACCTTATATCCGTTTTCATTTAACTGAACTCAAGGCGAGTCTTGAAAATTGACTACTCTTAATGTTAACCGCTGATTGTTACTTGTATTGTCTTGCATCTCTAATCGTATTTATACTGTTTTATGCATGTGAAGTAATGAATATTTTTGTACTACACTACAATGTTACGATGACACGACACATCTAACAAAAATAAACATACTATGACTATTACACATTATTACACTGCTTTACACTATAAAAATCCATCTGAACATATCGGATGGATTTTTATAGTGTAAATCTCTACTCATCTCATACAACACCACTTAACGATAAAGACATTAATTTCAATTGCGTAATGCACTTAACTGTCCTAACCTCACTTTACTCGCACACTGTAAGTTACATTATAACACTGCTGATGACAATACTCATAATTAACACTTCACTTTTATTTTCTATAACTACACATTTTATCGCAATAATATTCGTGCAATATAAATGCATCGTGAATCATGCCACAAATGAACGTGTGACAAGCACTACTGGAGAATATTGTGCGGTAACGTCATACTCAGGTACTACATAATATACCCGTTCAACTGTTACTCCTAATTGTATAGAGTTATAGACGATACCATAATATATATCTATACATTAGCGGTGCGCATTCTCATAATGACTTTAACGTAAACAGGCAGCTTAATATCCGAACCACTGAGCTTGATTTTCTTGTTGTTATACTTTTTTGACCGACCACTTTGGCTCAACTCACACCAAAAGAGCGTCGAAGCGCAGCGAAGCGGAGCGCAGTTTCAGTGTCATATGAATTTTAACTTTATTTTCATTACTATAATACTTATTATCGCATGAGAAACTCGAACGAGTCGTGCAGATGCCCGCAGCGCCGCGGGGATTCCGGCGAATTCCATAAACGGAGCCGCGCGACTGCGCGAGAAGTCGCGGGAAGTACCGAGAACGCTCGAGGATTCGCGAGCGGCCGCTGGCAATATCCCGCCCCTCGCGCCCACTTCCGGCGCTCGTCTGTTGCGCGCGAGAATTCGCATTCATTCCTTGCAGTGCAACGAATACAGAAGTGATGGAAATGGATATATTTTTTATTTATTTACTCACCTGAGGCAGACTGATAGTCTTTCTTCCTTAGGCAGACTAATAGAAGGCGCGGGGTGTCCCGCGACTTCTCGAGCATTCCAGCGACTTCTCGAGCAGTCGCGGGAATTCACGAGCCTTCTATACCGAGCGGGTCGCTGCGTTTCGCCGCCCTTCGCCGCCCTTCGCCGCTCTTTCGGTGTGAGTTGACCCTTTATTTCAGTTCTTTTGTTAAATTATTGATTTCAAATGGCTAACACCGACGCAGAACTTGATGATTTAACTGTATCCGAGTCTGCGGCCTGTAATTTTTCTGATTGTTGTAACCTTATCTCACACTGTAAACCAAATATTAAAATAATTACTCAGAATATAAGAAGTACTAGCTGACCCACGCAACTTCGTCTGCGTCACATTTTCCATTAATGCTCGGCTCCTTTTAGTCTTAGCGTGATGATATGTAGCGTATATCCTTCCTCGATAAATGAGCTATCTAATATTGAAAGAATTTTTCAAATCCCCTACATTCAAACTTACAAACAAATGTTAATTCTTTATAATATTAGTATAGATATAGATTAGTATAGATTTCTCGTAACTTTGATGAACTAGTTGTTCTATTGCACACTTTAAATATGGAATGTGACGTTATTATACTGACTAAATGCTGGCTATCATTGTAATCTCACTACTCCAAACCTGCCTGGATTTAAGTCTCATACAGCACAGAACTACCTATAGGAATCGGAACGATGGAATAACAATTTACTTTAGAGAATCGCTCAATTTGGATATAATTGAACCATCATTTTCAGTATGCTACTGTTTAATTCTTACAATTATTTAATCATGAAAACAGCTATAATTGCCTTATATCGATCACCATCATACTATAATTTAACGCCTTTCTTAGCATCCCTCAATTTAACTTTATCCAACTTAAAAAAACATCAAATCTGCCGCAATTATTGGCGATGTAAACATAGACATTTCAATGCATTCTCATGAACTCAGAACAGAATACCTAAATTTGATTGCCGTTCATGGTTTTTTACCAGCCCATACTTTTCCCACCAGGCAAAGTGAAATCACAAACTTTTGTTTTAAATACCACCATTAGGTACAGACCACAACGTGGTGTTACTATGCCTTTACCAATCTCATAAAGAAAATCACCCGCAATCCTCTGTATCTAAACTTAATGTAGCTGCTATTCGTGAACAACTGAGCAATCTAGACTTTAGTCTCATTAAAGAATTATAAGATCCTAGTGAGGCCATGAACAAGTTTATTTTGTCTGTTGCAGAATGTGATAACTGAAAACACCATACGATCGAGACATTCATAATTTGTGTTCCTATTCGAAGCGACTGCCTTTTCAAATAGTGGTGGTTATACGACGAAGTTTTTGTCATTAGACATATTTTCAAAACTCGAAAATAGCCCTTTTATTCCAATGTCGTCTAGAAGCTTCAGTGTTTACCGGTGAATGTATTGGTATTCTTGAAGCCATCAATTTAATTTTTATCTCACAAAATTCAAAATTCAGTAATCTTTTCTGACTCTATTAGTAGCATCCAGGCAATAGTACAAAATCAATTAAAATCTAAAACCCACAGTAAAATCATTATAGATTTAAGAAATTTGCTCTACACTTGTCTTAACAATGGTTTAAACATTGAAATAGTTTGGGTACCCAGCCATATCGGTATAGGTGGCAACGAGTGCGCTGACTCATTAGCTAAGTTTGCTACTTCCAACCCCGTGGACCGAAAGCATTACATATCATATACAGGGTTATTTGTAAAACACCAGCAACCTCTTAGGCAGTGAAAGTACACATGATTATAAGCAACTTTTGTTTTGGTAAAACTCCGAAATCTCGAAAAAAATATCAGCTGTTTCATACATTTTCATTGGCTAAATACTGCATTTTGTATGAAACAGCTGATATTTTTTTCGAGACTGCCTAAGAGGTTGCTGGTGTTTTACAAATAACCCTGTATATATCATATCGTTGGACATGATTCATAGCTATGACCTACGCTCTGACACCAAACTCAAGCTGCACAACTCGTGGTCCGCTGAGTGGCAGGTAAGTTCAAAATTAAAGGGGGCGTATTACGCCAGCATCCAATCTGAAATCCAGCGGAAACCTTGGTTTTTCAAATGTGCCAAATTATCAAAAATAACTGTTTCGTCCTTGTGTAGACTGAGACTCGGCCATTGTTGTAGTCCAGTATTCCTACATTAAATTCGCGTCCGTGATTGCTGCTTATGCGAATGTGGCCTTGATGATGGTACCTTAGACCATATTGTCTTTTTTTCATGTCCTTCAAATTCCCATTCCTTCGACTTGTACCTACCAAATGTTCCCCAAAATTAAAATCCCTCTTCCTATTAATTCCATTCTCTCCTGACAAATCTCTCTCCTAAACTTATTCAACTGCTATCAAAAATTTTAATACTAATGACATTAAAATGTAGCGTGTGTAATATGATTTTTTTTTTTGTAACATGATTTGCTTTTGTAGTTTCAAAAAAAAAAACCTATACCGCGTGTATCTGACATCGACGCACAAACGATTTCCATGGGTCCAGGGCATGATTCTGGACACCCCAGTGTTGGAATTTTTCGTCGGTTCTTTTCTCATTTTTTTCAAGAGTACCACAAATAGGTATCAGCTCAGCTGAGCTGATATCTATTTGTAGTTTTATTCAGATTGCTCTTTTTAGTGAAAGTAGTTAATTCATTATTTTTTAAATAAAAACCTCATTGGGTTAGGTCAGAATAACGATTATGAGCAGTCTAAAGTAAAATAACCCTTGAAAAAAATGAGAAAAAAACCGACGAAAAATTCTAAGCCTAGGGTGTCGAGAATCATGCCCTGGACCCATGGAAATCGTTTGTGCGTCGATGTCAGATACACGCGGTATATTTGTGTATATATTTAAAAAAAGTATTCTGTGTTAACTAACCAAATATTGTATTGTCCTAACAGCTAATAACATTGTAGATCTATTACAAAGTACAAAGTTCGACGGATCATCTCACCGCGCTGCCGTCACCACAGGACACTGGCAGAATAGTCGTCATCGGATCAGTTGCCAAAGAAGGAAAAAAAAAATGTTTATGTTGTGTGAACAAACTTAGTTGTGTTTTGATAGTAGTACTCTGTGGTGTTTTGTATAGCTCCAATGGGGTTAAAAACTACAAACATAATGTAGGTGGCGACACTGTTGAGTGTTCCTAACCAACCGCCATATTGTTTGTATGCGACTTGTTTGTCTTAGTTTGTTTATGAATTAAATAGCTAAAATGTACGCGACTTGGAGTGTAGTTAAGTTAAAAGAAGAGTTAAAAAAGAGAAAAGCTTCCACAGCTGGCAAAAAAGCAAATTTTCGACCATTTTGCCTCGACCATTTTGTAGGCTTCCAATTTTTTCTCCTAACAGCGTTTCCCCACAGTTTTCTTCTTTTGGCATCTTCAGGAAATAAATGTATCCCTGTATTTTTGCAATCAATAGCAGCACAAACTGTCATATTCAGAAAATATAACAAAAATATTACACTTGTTTACAACAACTTTACGTATTATGACAGTTGACAGGGAACACTCAACAGTAGCGACATTTAGTGTGAGAAATGAGCAGTTTTTTACCCCATTCACTAGGTTTAAGTTTTAAATATTCTTGCTAAATGAAACTGAAGACATATGTGGAGCAATAATCTTGATCCAAGCAGTGAACTTTGTAAAACTAAGTTTGTTACTTTTTAGGCACGTAGATCTAAGCAAATTATCCACTAATGCCCTTTTTTTTTTTTCTTTTTTTTTTTTAGGGATGGGAAATCATCCAATGACTCCTCCCGCTCTGGGTGTAGCGGGAGGGAGTATCAGACTTCTACTGACTAAAACCCATCCATGTTCCTTCATTGCCCTTTGTGTTCCGGAGCCACGGTGTCTCTTGCGAATAATGCCGCGACTCCGGCAGGCGTCGGCCCTTTCGGGCCCCTCTGTGATCCACTAATGCCCGAGGTAGGATTACGAAAGGAACGAGCTTACGAATATGGAGGAAGAAGGTAAGTCAAAAGGTTAAGGTTAGTGTGCTACCCATTTTAGGCAACTGGGTGTGGTGGTGGGGAATAAAATGTTGGCTGCTTTGTATGGTTTAAGGTTTGTGTGTTCCGGAGCCACGGTGTCTCTTGCGAATAATCCCGCGACTCCGGCAGGCGTCGGCCCTTTCGGGCCCCTCTGTGTGCTGACTCTCTTTGAGGCGCGCGTGGAACACTAACGCGCCGTCGACACGGCCTGTCGTCACTAGACGGACGGAGATGTGTGTGTGGTCACCATGTCTTGAATCTTTATGAAAATAGAAGCGATGAATAAAGAATTCAGATTTTCAAAATGGCTAAAGATAGAGTAACAAGCGATAATTGCAAGGTTGTGATACATCTAGATCGTGTACCACGTGGTGAACATGCAAGACGATTCAATGCTTCGACCACAAATGAAGTAGCTGCCGTAGTAGTTAGCAGTGAACAAACTACGTCTCGGGACATCGTTATTCAGGCACACGATGCCCGGCTGACTAGAGTTCCGGACACTCATAATATTTTAGGATGCTCTTGAGTATCCGATTTTTTTTTGGAAATGATAAGAAGGTAAACAGTTCTGATATTCGTCAGACAAACCCACTCACAAACCTACAAAACAACTCATACCAAACAAAAAAGTGTCCTGCAAAGACTTTTATGCGTATCATATTATGATGAAACCTACGTAGCAACAATTTTAATTTATTGCTTCGATGTAAACATCTCCTTCATCAGTTTTTGGTAGACATGTACGTTTAAAGTGGCAGAAAACTGGTTGTGTGAAAGAACCATACTGGCACCTTTTTTTTTTTTTAGGGATGGGAAATCATCCAATGACTCCTCCCGCTCTGGGTGTAGCGGGAGGGAGTGTCAGACTTCTACTGACTAAAACCCATCCATGTTCCTTCATTGCCCTTTGTGTTCCGGAGCCACGGTGTCTCTTGCGAATAATCCCGCGACCCCGGCAGGCGTCGGCCCTTTCGGGCCCCTCTGTGTTGCTGACTCCCTTTGAGGCGCGCGTGGAACACTAACGCGCCGTCGACACGGCCTGTCGTCACTAGACGGACGGACGGCGAGCCACCCATAGCTCGCCGTCCACAGGCCCGCGCCTACGGTGGCCGGAGGTCACCAGGTGGCCCCCGACGCCCGCGGCGTCTACCACGGCGGCCGGGACGAGAGGGTCTCCTCTCCCGCTCCGCCACCTCCTTCGCTAGCATGACTGCTTCGCAGAAGGAGGCAACGGCGTCCCATTCCAGCACCTCAAAATGAGACTGTTGCGGAAATAAATAAAAGAAGTCTTAGACCAAATAACCAGCGAAACATCAGTGTATAATTCCATCGACACAGTCATGTCATCCGGTGACACTACGAGCTATCTTGTGCAGTTCCTATACTCTTTGGAGTTATCTGGGGTGCCATCACATAAATTAGAAATAAAGGTAGCTGTACCCGTTTTGTTAATGCGTAACTTGGACGCGCCAAGATTATGCGACGGTACTCGATTGCGGGTCACCGAACTAGGAAAGCATATTGTGAAGGCCACAATATTAACTGGAGAAGCCAAGGGAGACAATGTTCTTATACCACGCATCCCAATCATACCCAATAACTTACCATTTCATTATAAATGCCTGCAGTTCCCATTCAAAGTTGCATTTTCAATGACTATCAACAAATCACAGAGTCAAACCTTTAAAGTAGCAGGCATACATTTGGTCACCTCAATTTTTTTCTCATGGCCAGTCCTATTAGCTTGCTCACGCGTTTCTAAATCACAAAATCTGCATCATGTTTATGCTGAACGAAAAAAATCGCGTAACATAGTTTATAGTAGTAGGTATATTGGAGTAGCGTATGTAACTTTAGCATTACCTCCAATTTTAATATATATAAATACATCCGTAAATCCATCGTCACAAAATATGGCGTTTATAGTACCTTTTATTGTGAGATCATGAGGTCAGTGAGATCATTATCGAAAATACTTAGTTTCAACGTACGTATGTACTATACATTACTCAATATAGAACAAGGGTCTCTCAAAGTAATTATGGCTGTATGCCTTCACAAGTAATCTGAAGAACCAATTTTGATGAATAATCCTGCGCAGACAAAGTCGCGGGTACCAGCTAGTATATAATAATCTCGTGTCACGGTGTTTGTTATCGAACTCCTCCGAAAAGGTTCAATCGATTTTCATGAAATTTTGTGTGTATATTCTGTAGGTATGACAATAGGTGGCAAGTTATATCATGATTTATTTTACAAGTTCCGTAAACACAGCCTCAACAAATCTACATCAAGTCTGAAATATATTTTAGAAATATAAACAAAGTGAAAATCAACCAGATCACTACAACCATTCAAAACCCTACAAAACCTAGCACATGGGGAGTTCGATCCCAACACCGTTCTTCTCATTGGAGGACGAAATGGAGAAATGGGTTTGCACGGAATCCTCGACGGAGCACGAAAGTTGATGACTGCAAGCAGTGGCGGTGAGTCGATGTTTCCCTTCAAGAGTTTACCAGCAAACATCGCGTCGTTCAAACACCTTCGTTCTTCCAAGGTGTGCATGTTGAACAATTTCAATCTTTCTATGTAAGAACGCACTTTTTTAGCTATTGCCAAACGAAGCGTTTCTGAACTCGTTCTAGACGCAAACTATTTGTAGCGTAGTGTGGTTGCCACACCACATTGCAAGACTTTAAAATGCTACGTACTAAGCTCTGAAAGAGTAAGATTTTAGTTTTAATTTGATTAAAACCTTTACTTTGTCTTAAAACAAAACCCATCATTCTGGATGCTTTTTTAGAAATGTGATCTAAGTGTGGTTTGCTTTTGATCAAAAAGAACGCCAAGATCACGTATAGTGTCCACTTCGTTTAGTTTTGTTCTCATGTATGTAATACTCTGTCTTTATTGGATTATTTTTTCTTGTATATTTGACGTGGTAACATTTCTCCGAGTTCAAGTACATTTCATTACTTTTACACCATTGAATTAAACAATTAAGGTCAGTCTGTAAAAGTAAGGCATCTCTGTTACATTTAACAATTCTAAGAAACTTCAAGTCATCCAGTCATCCGCATACATAAAAATTTTAGAGTGCCGTAGACAGTTGGGAATCTCGTTAACAAAATATTTGAAAAATATTGGACCCAGATGAGAGCCTTGTGGGACTCCCGATGATATTTTATATATGTTAGATTGATAACCGTTTACCACGACAAAAAAAGATCTATCCCTCCCCAGAGTATGAAATCACCCATTCAAGCAAGCCACCAGTGATACCATAAGCACGCAACTTACAAAATAATATTTTGTGAGAAACTTTATCAAAGGCCTTGCTGAAGTCAGTATATAATATGACATCAGCTTGGTGACCAGAGTCAACAACGTCAATCAGGAGTTCCGTGAAAGGGACCAGATTGGAACTGGTGCATCGCGATCCAACAAAACCGTGCTGATGATCGCTAATAAACAATTTTCGTGTGGAAATACGGGCAGAGCAGAGATTCAAACACTTTAGCAAACGTTGAAAGGATTGAGATAGGCCTATAATTAGCTATGTCATCGTTGCTATCCAATTTATGTACAGGCACCACCTTCGCCGTTTTCCATTTTAGAGGGAATACGCCAGAAGATAAGGATTTACTGTATATGAGTATCAGAGGGCAAACTAACTCCTGAGCACAAGACGTTATAAATACCGGCGGTATGCCATCAGGGCCAGCTCCTTTGTTAGTGTCTTAACTTTTTTTTTTTTAAGTAAGACCTCTCTGCTAATTGTCGGACTTGTTAAGCATAAACTACTATTTTCAACTGATTTTAATAATATTCCAGTATCAATTTCCTTGTTAAATACTTTTTCGGGGTTATATACTGACGAGGAGTTGAAAGCGAAAATCTCACAGATTATTGTACCATCAGATGTGGATATTAATCCATTTTTCATGGTCATAGCGTAGGTACTAGAGCCCCTTGCTTTTTTTTACGTGCGTCCAAAATAACTTAGGGTTGTTTTTTAGTTTCAAGACCTTCAATATAAACTTTTTAACAAGAAGTGGCCAATCCATCGCAACGCTTTTTAATTAATTTTAACTCCATCAAATCCATTAGGTTTTTATATTTATTGTATCGCCTTCTAATATTATTTTTTAAGTTTAACATTTTAGTAAGTTAATAGTTAAACCACTGAGGATATTTACGTTTCTTTGAGACCCGTGAGGGAATCAACTGTTGTATAGCGTCGTTTAGCGTCTCGTAAAAACATCCAACATCTCATTCACACTATCGCTACCCTTAAATATTTTAACCCAATCTATTTGTTTTAAAAAATTTCGAACTGTTTCATAAATTGCTGTACGAAAATTAAATCTAATCTTCTCACTGTTGCATGGCAGTCTTGCCTCACTCTTCAAGGAAACAACTATGTCAAGAGGTGGATGCTGTTTATCGACATTACTTATTGGACTAATACTTTCATTCACGCTACACAATGAATGTGTTGTCAAAACAAGATCCAAAATGCGACCAGCGTCATTTGCCACTAAATTAAACTGATTTAGCTTGTTAACATGAGTAAAATCAACTAACATCTCACTAGTACCAGGCAAGCTAACATTACTATTTGATTTTCCTACTAACGACCAATCAATGTTGCTCAAATTGAAGTCACCCACAATAAAAACTGTAAATAGTGCTCCAGAGAAGAACGGCGTATAGGAGGAGGCAAGTATACTGCGCAGAGAACCATTCGGCGAACAGTACATGATAACGGCAAGTCAATAATTACCCATAAGTCTTCACAGCCCCTTTCCCAGTTCTTTATACGTTTAGACTTGATTTGTTTTTTAACTGTTATTAAAACGCCACCCCCTTCTTTACCACTCTGAAAATGTGAAGTTTCTCTATCTCTCCTATATACCACGTACCGATCGTCGAACAGCTCCCCGCTCAACACAGAGGCATTCAAGCAAGTCTAGTCATGATTTCATAATTATTACAGGCAATATTACGAAATACAGTGTGTGTCTTAGTTCTTGACCCTCAACTGTTCTAATAATATAATTGCAAATAATTGAATATAAATTATTAAATTTACAAGTGCGCGCAATAATAGGTAAATCGTTTGTTTTTATCAAATAGAAACACATTATTTTTACTTATTTAAAGTGTCCAAACCTCCAATAAGAATATGCTTGTCGCCGTCCGTCCTTCTGACAAATTAATATCCTGCCGTTCCTCACCCACACGTAGATGCTTATATCCTTTTCCCTTCGCTTTAAGTCTTGTTGCAGCATGAAGAGCTTTGGATGCAGAGGATAAATGCTCGGCGACAAACACAGGAAATTTATTTCCAGCTATACCAAAATCTACGGTGTTGAGTTTTTCATAGCTTTTATTTTTATTATAATTGATTACAGCGACCAACAGCTGGTCACGGATTTTCGGAGAGGCAAGCTGCACCACAATCAAACGAGAGCGAATATTACTCGTGTTAAGTTTAGCTATTCTTGTGCAGTGTGAAATATCGCCATCTTGAACTTCACAACCGTCCACTGAGCCCAACTACTTGACAATGGTATACAGGTTTTCCTGCTTATTTTTAGGTAAACACTGAAGCTTCAAGTTATTGGCCTGTGCCTGCTGGTCTACATAATTTAGACGCTGACCAAGATCCGCCACTGTTTTCTGCAGTTTAATATTTTCGCCTTTTAGTTCCCTAGTAGTACTCTTGAACTCGCGTAATCCAACCGAAACTCATCAAATTGACTTGAGTGGAAATTCAAAGACGCTCGAAATTCCTCAAGATCCGCCGAATAGGGGCTAACTCACTGTTGACAATGTTTAAAATCGCAGTATTTGTCTGCTTCATCATAGTAGCAAATTCTGTTTTAATAACGTCCTGTACGATTGATTGCGCCTTCTCAACGGTAACCGAAGGAGCTGGCTCTGGAAGAGAATTCAAGGCAGGCCTCTTGTTTCCTCTCGAAGCTGAGACGTTACGCTCCGGAGTACTGTATTTTTTTGTCGACATTGGGGGCAGGTAAGTTAAATAGTTCACAGCACAGTACAAGAATCGGTTAAAAACAAAACGCCGTCGCTGTGTCGCACCAGTGAGCCCGCGAGAAGAACGTCGTAAGTGATGCTTAGATCACGGCGCTTACGCGTACCGGGAAACACTCAGCGGTATCAGTCACTGACGGTATTTGTTTTATATTAAGTTTATGAGTTTTGATTAATATTGCAAATTAACAGCAGATCAACACTGGAAATTTTCACTAACCAATCACTTTTGTACTAGAAACTTTCATTAATCTTTTTTCATAAAAAGTTCGTCCAACACTGCTTTTAAAACATAAATAACAATTAAATATTGAAGAGCACAATTACTATAATGTTTACCGCACGGTAGTTTTGTGGTAATATGATGTTATGGGGCACTAATTAAATAATTTTGTTTTTAGTTGTACCTACTTTGTTTATAATAATTTGATGTATTGAACAAAAACTGAAAAATCCAAGTAATAGTAATGTGCAAGTAGGTACAAAAATGGTTATAAACTACTAACTACTGTTATGAATACTTTTTTAACTTTTATGTCGCGAAAAGTTTATACGACAATTATTTAAACATTTTTTTTTTTTCATTTACAATGAAGACGGAAGTTCGAGAAAATTTGGTTAGTTAATAATCGTTTAACTTGCTCAAAAATTAACTTTAAGTAAAATTTCCAACGGAAGTAAATTATATATAGTGTTCGGAAACACCGTTACTTTTTCAATTTAAAAAAATTTTCAATAACTCAAATAAATTAATTAATGAGTCAGAAACCTAAAAATGTCGCGCGGAGACCCATTTTCAGCGTTAAATTAAAATCTATACTCATATTATAAAGCAGAAAAGTTTGTTTGTTTGATTGTTTGTTTGGTTGAACGCACTAATCTCAGGAACTACTGGTCCGATTTGAAAAACTCCTTCAGTGTTAGATAGCCCATTTATCGAATAAGGTTATAGGCTATAATATATATCATCACGCTAAGACAAATAGGAGCGGAGCAGAAATGGAAAATGTGACGCAGACGAAGTTGCGCGGGTCAGCTAGATATAAATAATGGAGATAGAGTTCCGGGAGCTGGTAGTTTTAATTGGAAATTTCCTTCTCTTTCAGATTCTTATTTTTAATCTCTTTACTATTAATATTTTATGAAATACTAGATGACCCGCGCAACTTCGTCTGCGTCGCATTTTCCATTACTGCTAAGCTTCTATTTGTCTTAGCGTGATGATATATAGCGTGTATCCTTTAACCTTCCTCGATAAATGGGCTATCTAACACTGAAAGAATTTTTCAAATCGGTCCAGCAGTTCCTGAGATTAGCGCGTTCAACCAAACAAACAAACAAACAACCAAACAAACTCTTCTACTTTATAATATTTTTATGTGCTAATACACGCTATTGCACATTTTTCTAGACTTCATTCCGGATCTAATGAGCACAAAATTTTAAGAGCAGTATATTCTATTTTAGACCATTTTCAACTTGTCGACTAGACGACTGTGATTTGCTGGACTTTTGCACTTTCGCACTTTTTAAACTACAAAATTTCGTTTTGTTGTGAAAAAAGTGTTCGTGTTTGATGTATTATATCTCAATACCTATAAAACCAATTTGCACTTTAATTGTAGCAAATTTTATCTTCATGGAAAGTCTACTGATCCACTTTTTACGTATAATTCCCGTTTTGAAGATATAAGCCAAAGTCGGAAAAAGGACCGAAAATTATGAGGTTTTCCGAACACCACGCAGTTAGCACAGGTCTTTCGAGGTAGCAAAAATGTTTTTACACTACTGGCAGACCCTAATACCATTCTAAAAGTCAGGGAAGTCCAAAATACTTAGTGCTTTTATTAATAAATAATATTAAATAAATACTGCGACCTAAAATGTCTTGTATGACTGGACTATTAGTTTAGAACCCAATAATAAAATTGAAAAACAATAAAATTGACATTCACGACTCATGTATGTACTTACCCCAATCGAAGGAAAGCGCCAATTCCCAGTGCAGTATTAACAACGCTAATACGAACTGTTTGCTGAACATCTTGAAGTCCAGACAACTGTGTTACAAAGAGGCAGTTAATAATGGACGTATTACTCTAATGACCGCTCAGCGGATACAACTTTAAATAATAAACATGTATCAGCTATACTGATAGCCTCAGAGGACCCCTGATTAGAATTATACAGGCAAAACAATTTTACTCCCGTTAGAGCGTGCTCATAGAGCCATTTTAACTCAGCTAACTTTCGCTCTTTTAGAAAGCTAAAACACTAGGAAGTGGTGACGGGCGGGCGTTTTTGGGGGACTGTCTACTTGTAAACGTTGACGTTTGACTAATTTGAATAAATGACTTGACTTTTGATGGCCGGACGGACGGACAGTGGAGTCGCAGCAAGGTATAATTTGGCAATGTAATCCTCAGGCACCGCTACGTACACCCCGACCCGAGATCGTCTTCAATGTGAAATGGTAGAATAGCATGTGGGCTTCTCCTATCTCAGAGCCTGACTTCTGTGTAAACTGGTGCACGTTGGTTACTTAGAATCATCAAAAAATAAATCAACATACATACATACGTTCTTATCCATAAAGACTTAGAAGCATCACCCCGTACATGCGTGACTTGATAAGAAACTAATATTTGTCACATTTTAATACGTATGTAATGAAAAGTATATTTTTTATTAACTTGAAATCCCGCGCAATAATGGTTCTTGAGCTGACCGCAACATCAAAACAGTTTATAGTTCTACGTTTAAGTCTAATCTGTGGTAAAGAAAACTTTGCTCGTCATTGTCTATCATCTATACTTATAATAAATCTGTAGAGAGGTCAATTCTGTACATCTACATCTACACTAATATTATAAAGAGGAAAACTTTGTTTGTTTGTTTTTTTGTTTGTTTGATTGTAATGAATAGGCTCAAAAACTACTGGACCGATTTTAAAAATTCTTTCACCATTCGAAAGCTACATGATCCACGAGTAACATAGGCTATATTTTATTTTGGAAAAAATAGGGTTCCGTAAGATATTTGGGTTTTACGGACACAAGGTGTAAAAATCAACCAGAAAAGTTACTTATTTTGCGTACGCTGCCTAAAGTATAAAAGATAGAACCATACATTGTTCTAATTAATTGTAGATCTTATAAATATCTACAAAAAAGTCCGCGACACACTATACCTATCTATGTCAAGGGAGGCACAACAACCATTTTTTTTATTTAAAAATTCTTGATTTTTGTTGGACTACATTTAAACGCGTTTATTTAACTCATGCTATTAATCCTTATCAAAATAAACTATTTCATCACTAAGTACAGTTTATGTAGATAATATTTGGTCTTTGAATGATTAAAATCGGACGTTTGGTTTTGAAGTTATGGCGAAATTAAAATATTACGATTTCTGCTGCACGGCCCGTTGCGAAGTGGACGTCACCAAGGCGGGGGTGCGCGTGCGGGAGGGGAGTTTAGATCTATGAGTAAGATGGTAAGTAAGGTAATACGGCTCCCTACGCAGCGGTCGTGCGCGAAGTCTAAATATTCTAAAGAGGAAAACTTTGTTTGTTTGTTTGATTGTAATGAATAGGCTCAAAAACTACTGGACCGATTTTAAAAATTCTTTCACAATTCGAAAGCTACATGATCCACGAGTAACATAGGCTATATTTTTTTTGGAAAAAAATAGGGTTCCGTAAGATATTTGGGTTTTACGGACACAAGGTGTAAATATCAACCAGAAAAGTTACTTATTTTGCGTACGCTGCCTAAACTATAAAAGATAGAACCATACATTGTTCTAATTAATTGTAGATCTTATAAATATCTACAAAAAAATCCGCAACACACTATACCTATCTATGTCGAGGGAGGCACAACAACCATTTTTTTTATTTAAAAATCTTGATTTTTTTTGGATTTGGAAATCTTGAATTTAAACGCGTTTATTTAACTCATGCTATTAATCCTTATCAAAATAAACTATTTTAACACTAAGTACAGTTTATGTAGATAATATTTGGTCTGTGAATGATTAAAATCGGACGTTTGGTTTTGAAGTTATGGCGAAATTAAAATATTACGATTTCTGCTGCACTGCCCGTTGCGAAGTGCAAGTACTTCGCAACTTCTTACTCATAGATCTAAACTCCCCTCCCGCACGCGCGTGCGGGAGGGGAGTTTAGATCTATGAGTAAGATGGTAAGTAAGGTAATATGGCTCCCTACGCAGCGGTCGTGCGCGAAGTCTAAATATTCTAAAGAGGAAAACTTTGTTTGTATGTTTGTTTGTTTGATTGTAATGAATAGGCTCAAAAACTACTGGACGAATTTTAAAAATTCTTGAATTAGCTCATATACCAACGATCCCTACTGATTTGCCTATACCCTTCCAAAAGGCTCCAATTGCCAGTAAAAATTTCTTTCGCACTAACGATAAACAAATTCCAGGGCCAAACATTCAAATTAGTAGGAATTGATTTACGAAAAGAATTTTTTACGCATGGGCAACTTTTATCACGGGTCGGGGCTCCCGACCTTCAGTATATTTTGTTACCTAGCGCTAGCGCTAGGCGCCAAGCTAGCCGCCTGCCTGTGCGTTCGCGACCACAAAAATGACAAAAATAATCCTTATAGCATGATTCAGTATATTCCGATTTCTATGATTCTTTTTTTATGGAATCTACACTAATATTATAAAGAGGAAAACTTTGTTTGTTTGTTTTTTTGTTTGTTTGATTGTAATGAATAGGCTCAAAAACTACTGGACCGATTTTAAAAATTCTTTCACCATTCGAAAGCTACATGATCCACGAGTAACATAGGCTATATTTTATTTTGGAAAAAATAGGGTTCCGTAAGATATTTGGGTTTTACGGACACAAGGTGTAAAAATCAACCAGAAAAGTTACTTATTTTGCGTACGCTGCCTAAAGTATAAAAGATAGAACCATACATTGTTCTAATTAATTGTAGATCTTATAAATAGCTACAAAAAAGTCCGCGACACACTATACCTATCTATGTCAAGGGAGGCACAACAACCATTTCTTTTATTTAAAAATTCTTGATTTTTGTTGGACTACATTTAAACGCGTTTATTTAACTCATGCTATTAATCCTTATCAAAATAAACTATTTCATCACTAAGTACAGTTTATGTAGATAATATTTGGTCTTTGAATGATTAAAATCGGACGTTTGGTTTTGAAGTTATGGCGAAATTAAAATATTACGATTTCTGCTGCACGGCCCGTTGCGAAGTGGACGTCACCAAGGCGGGGGTGCGCGTGCGGGAGGGGAGTTTAGATCTATGAGTAAGATGGTAAGTAAGGTAATACGGCTCCCTACGCAGCGGTCGTGCGCGAAGTCTAAATATTCTAAAGAGGAAAACTTTGTTTGTTTGTTTGATTGTAATGAATAGGCTCAAAAACTACTGGACCGATTTTAAAAATTCTTTCACCATTCGAAAGCTACATGATCCACGAGTAACATAGGCTATATTTTTTTTGGAAAAAAATAGGGTTCCGTAAGATATTTGGGTTTTACGGACACAAGGTGTAAATATCAACCAGAAAAGTTACTTATTTTGCGTACGCTGCCTAAACTATAAAAGATAGAACCATACATTGTTCTAATTAATTGTAGATCTTATAAATATCTACAAAAAAATCCGCAACACACTATACCTATCTATGTCGAGGGAGGCACAACAACCATTTTTTTTATTTAAAAATCTTGATTTTTTTTGGATTTGGAAATCTTGAATTTAAACGCGTTTATTTAACTCATGCTATTAATCCTTATCAAAATAAACTATTTTAACACTAAGTACAGTTTATGTAGATAATATTTGGTCTGTGAATGATTAAAATCGGACGTTTGGTTTTGAAGTTATGGCGAAATTAAAATATTACGATTTCTGCTGCACTGCCCGTTGCGAAGTGCAAGTACTTCGCAACTTCTTACTCATAGATCTAAACTCCCCTCCCGCACGCGCGTGCGGGAGGGGAGTTTAGATCTATGAGTAAGATGGTAAGTAAGGTAATATGGCTCCCTACGCAGCGGTCGTGCGCGAAGTCTAAATATTCTAAAGAGGAAAACTTTGTTTGTATGTTTGTTTGTTTGATTGTAATGAATAGGCTCAAAAACTACTGGACGAATTTTAAAAATTCTTGAATTAGCTCATATACCAACGATCCCTACTGATTTGCCTATACCCTTCCAAAAGGCTCCAATTGCCAGTAAAAATTTCTTTCGCACTAACGATAAACAAATTCCAGGGCCAAACATTCAAATTAGTAGGAATTGATTTACGAAAAGAATTTTTTACGCATGGGCAACTTTTATCACGGGTCGGGGCTCCCGACCTTCAGTATATTTTGTTACCTAGCGCTAGCGCTAGGCGCCAAGCTAGCCGCCTGCCTGTGCGTTCGCGACCACAAAAATGACAAAAATAATCCTTATAGCATGATTCAGTATATTCCGATTTCTATGATTCTTTTTTTATGGAATCTACACTAATATTATAAAGAGGAAAACTTTGTTTGTTTGTTTTTTTGTTTGTTTCATTGTAATGAATAGGCTCAAAAACTACTGGACCGATTTTAAAAATTCTTTCACCATTCGAAAGCTACATGATCCACGAGTAACATAGGCTATATTTTATTTTGGAAAAAATAGGGTTCCGTAAGATATTTGGGTTTTACGGACACAAGGTGTAAAAATCAACCAGAAAAGTTACTTATTTTGCGTACGCTGCCTAAAGTATAAAAGATAGAACCATACATTGTTCTAATTAATTGTAGATCTTATAAATAGCTACAAAAAAGTCCGCGACACACTATACCTATCTATGTCAAGGGAGGCACAACAACCATTTCTTTTATTTAAAAATTCTTGATTTTTGTTGGACTACATTTAAACGCGTTTATTTAACTCATGCTATTAATCCTTATCAAAATAAACTATTTCATCACTAAGTACAGTTTATGTAGATAATATTTGGTCTTTGAATGATTAAAATCGGACGTTTGGTTTTGAAGTTATGGCGAAATTAAAATATTACGATTTCTGCTGCACGGCCCGTTGCGAAGTGGACGTCACCAAGGCGGGGGTGCGCGTGCGGGAGGGGAGTTTAGATCTATGAGTAAGATGGTAAGTAAGGTAATACGGCTCCCTACGCAGCGGTCGTGCGCGAAGTCTAAATATTCTAAAGAGGAAAACTTTGTTTGTTTGTTTGATTGTAATGAATAGGCTCAAAAACTACTGGACCGATTTTAAAAATTCTTTCACCATTCGAAAGCTACATGATCCACGAGTAACATAGGCTATATTTTTTTTGGAAAAAAATAGGGTTCCGTAAGATATTTGGGTTTTACGGACACAAGGTGTAAATATCAACCAGAAAAGTTACTTATTTTGCGTACGCTGCCTAAACTATAAAAGATAGAACCATACATTGTTCTAATTAATTGTAGATCTTATAAATATCTACAAAAAAATCCGCAACACACTATACCTATCTATGTCGAGGGAGGCACAACAACCATTTTTTTTATTTAAAAATCTTGATTTTTTTTGGATTTGGAAATCTTGAATTTAAACGCGTTTATTTAACTCATGCTATTAATCCTTATCAAAATAAACTATTTTAACACTAAGTACAGTTTATGTAGATAATATTTGGTCTGTGAATGATTAAAATCGGACGTTTGGTTTTGAAGTTATGGCGAAATTAAAATATTACGATTTCTGCTGCACTGCCCGTTGCGAAGTGCAAGTACTTCGCAACTTCTTACTCATAGATCTAAACTCCCCTCCCGCACGCGCGTGCGGGAGGGGAGTTTAGATCTATGAGTAAGATGGTAAGTAAGGTAATATGGCTCCCTACGCAGCGGTCGTGCGCGAAGTCTAAATATTCTAAAGAGGAAAACTTTGTTTGTATGTTTGTTTGTTTGATTGTAATGAATAGGCTCAAAAACTACTGGACGAATTTTAAAAATTCTTGAATTAGCTCATATACCAACGATCCCTACTGATTTGCCTATACCCTTCCAAAAGGCTCCAATTGCCAGTAAAAATTTCTTTCGCACTAACGATAAACAAATTCCAGGGCCAAACATTCAAATTAGTAGGAATTGATTTACGAAAAGAATTTTTTACGCATGGGCAACTTTTATCACGGGTCGGGGCTCCCGACCTTCAGTATATTTTGTTACCTAGCGCTAGCGCTAGGCGCCAAGCTAGCCGCCTGCCTGTGCGTTCGCGACCACAAAAATGACAAAAATAATCCTTATAGCATGATTCAGTATATTCCGATTTCTATGATTCTTTTTTTATGGAATAGTTAATAATGTTAACTTTTATCAATGTTAATTAGGGACGACTGAGAGTTTTATAAACGTAAGAGTAGACAAATACAATCAGAAAGCTTCAAACTGCTAAGCTATCGGGAGTTACACGTGTTATTGTTCGTCAATCATAAAAGATAGACATATGCTGTCGTTGGAAATGATTTATATAATTTTAAGGAGAACATTTCCGTTTCACATGATTTCTTTGTAGCTTTCACCATTAAGGTTGCACACGCGACGGAAACTTAAAAAATGGAGTAACTTCTCCCGTTTTCCCAACATTTCCCTTCACTGCTCTGCTCCTATTGATTGTAGCGTGATGAAAAGTATACTGTAACCTGCTCAGGAGTATGAATAATAATTGTACCAAGTTTCATTAAAATCCGTCGAGTAGTTTTTGTTTCTTTAACGGTTATACAGACAGACAGACAGACAAACAGACCGACCGACAGACAGACAGACAAAAATTGTACTGATTGCATTTTTGGCATCAGTATCGATCCCTAATCACCCCCTGATAGTTATTTTGGAAATATATTTCATGTACAGAATTGACCTCTCTACAGATTTATTATAAGTATAGATAATGTCGAGGGGAAGATGGTTATAATTTCGCTTTACACCAAACGAGTAAAATTATAAATGTGAAATTTTGGTTGTTTGTTACTCAATCACGCCAGAACGGCTTAACGGATCTTAATGAAATTTTGAACAAAGATAGATTATAGTCTGGAATACCACATAAACTACTTTTTATCCCGGGAATATGTTCCCTAGGGATTACGCGGGCGAAGCCGCTGGCAGAAGCTAGTAGTTAATAATGTTAACTTTTATCAATGTTAATTAGGGACGACTGAGAGTTTTATAAACGTAAGAGTAGACAAATACAATCAGAAAGCTTCAAACTGCTAAGCTATCGGGAGTTACACGTGTTATTGTTCGTCAATCATAAAAGATAGACATATGCTGTCGTTGGAAATGATTTATATAATTTTAAGGAGAACATTTCCGTTTCACATGATTTCTGTGTAGCTTTCACCATTAAGGTTGCACACGCGACGGAAACTTAAAAAATGGAGTAACTTCTCCCGTTTTCCCAACATTTCCCTTCACTGCTCTGCTCCTATTGATTGTAGCGTGATGAAAAGTATACTGTAACCTGCTCAGGAGTATGAATAATAATTGTACCAAGTTTCATTAAAATCCGTCGAGTAGTTTTTGTTTCTTTAACGGTTATACAGACAGACAGACAGACAAACAGACCGACCGACAGACAGACAGACAAAAATTGTACTGATTGCATTTTTGGCATCAGTATCGATCCCTAATCACCCCCTGATAGTTATTTTGGAAATATATTTCATGTACAGAATTGACCTCTCTACAGATTTATTATAAGTATAGATAATGTCGAGGGGAAGATGGTTATAATTTCGCTTTACACCAAACGAGTAAAATTATAAATGTGAAATTTTGGTTGTTTGTTACTCAATCACGCCAGAACGGCTTAACGGATCTTAATGAAATTTTGAACAAAGATAGATTATAGTCTGGAATACCACATAAACTACTTTTTATCCCGGGAATATGTTCCCTAGGGATTACGCGGGCGAAGCCGCTGGCAGAAGCTAGTAATTAATAAAGGATAATTATTGCAAACTGTCGTAAGCCGTTTTCCGAAGCTACTCGCTAGCCTAGCGCTAGCGCTAGGCGCCAAGCTAGCCGCCTGCCTGTGCGTTCGCGACCACAAAAATGACAAAAATAATCCTTATAGCATGATTCAGTATATTCCGATTTCTATGATTCTTTTTTTATGGAATAGTTAATAATGTTAACTTTTATTAAAGTTAATTAGGGACGACTGTGAGTTTTATATACGTAAGAGTAGACAAATACAATCAGAAAGCTTCGAACTGCTAAGCTATCGGGAGTTACACGTGTTATTGTTCGTCAATCATAAAAGATAGACATATATGCTGTCGTTGGATATTTTTTATACAATTTTAAGGAGAACATTTCCGTCATACATGATTTCTGTGTAGCTTTAACCATTAAGGTTGCACACGCGACGGAAGCTTAAAAAATGGAGTAACTTCTCCCGTTTTCCCAACATTTCCCTTCACTGCTCTGCTCCTATTGATTGTAGCGTGATGAAAAGTATACTATAACCTGCTCAGGAGTATGAATAATAATTGTACCAAGTTTCATTAAAATCCGTCGAGTAGTTTTTGTTTCTATAACGGTTATACAGACAGACAGACAGACAGACCGACAGACAGACAGACAAAAATTGCACTGATTGCATTTTTGGCATCAGTATCGATCCCTAATCACCCCCTGATAGTTATTTTGGAAATATATTTCACTAGCTTCTGCCCGCGACTTCGTACGCGTTCCCGTGGGATAAAAAATAGCCCATGTGTGTATTTCAGACCATAATCTATCCCTGTTCCAAATTTCACCCAGATCCCTTCAGCCGTTTTGACGTGATTGAGTAACAAAAATACACACAAAGTCAATCACAAACTTTAGCATTTATTTTATTAAATAATATATAGCAGGAGTAGGATAACTTACTTAATGAAATAGTACGAATATAATATCAGAGATTATGAATGTCATTCTTAATCTTTCTCACACATTTAAAAAAAGAAATATAAATAATAGCGGTAGGCCGCGGCTCCGCCCGCGTGGATGTCGGTTACCGCTGCAAAAGCCTACCCGGGAAAGACACGGTCAGCAAAATGATTCCCAGGTCAATTCACAGACACCGACACTAACATCGACGACGCAGTCATTATCCGCAGGCTGCACAGATTGTCTTTCTGTGGATGTTAAAGTTGTTAATGATGAAAATATTTAAATGTAATTAATACTAAGTTTTCACTTCTGCCGGCAGTCCAGGAGTGCAACCCTTTGTTTTAGGATAGATAACTAAAGCGATTATTGTAGAGCTTCTCTTTCAACAACAGTTGACGTTAAATTATTTTCAGGTAGGTAACAAAATATACTGAAGGTCGGGAGCCCCGACCCGTGTATAAAAGTTGCCCATGCGTAAAACATTCTTTTCGTAAATCAATTCCTACTAATTTGAATGTTTGGCCCTGGAATTTGTTTATCGTTAGTGCGAAAGAAATTTTTACTGGAAATTGGAGCCTTTTGGAAGGGTATAGGCAAATCAGTAGGGATCATGGGTATTCTTGGTATATGAGCTAATTCAAGAATTTTTAAAATCGGTCCAGTAGTTTTTGAGCCTATTCATTACAATCAAACAAACAAACATACAAACAAAGTTTTCCTCTTTAGAATATTTAGACTTCGCGCACGACCGCTGCGTAGGGAGCCGTATTACCTTACTTACCATCTTACTCATAGATCTAAACTCCCCTCCCGCACGCGCACCCCCGCCTTGGTGACGTCCACTTCGCAACGGGCCGTGCAGCAGAAATCGTAATATTTTAATTTCGCCATAACTTCAAAACCAAACGTCCGATTTTAATCATTCAAAGACCAAATATTATCTACATAAACTGTACTTAGTGATGAAATAGTTTATTTTGATAAGGATTAATAGCATGAGTTAAATAAACGCGTTTAAATGTAGTCCAACAAAAATCAAGAATTTTTAAATAAAAAAAATGGTTATTGTGCCTCCCTTGACATAGATAGGTATAGTGTGTCGCGGACTTTTTTGTAGCTATTTATAAGATCTACAATTAATTAGAACAATGTATGATTCTATCTTTTATACTTTAGGCAGCGTACGCAAAATAAGTAACTTTTCTGGTTGATTTTTACACCTTGTGTCCGTAAAACCCAAATATCTTACGGAACCCTATTTTTTCCAAAATAAAATATAGCCTATGTTACTCGTGGATCATGTAGCTTTCGAATGGTGAAAGAATTTTTAAAATCGGTCCAGTAGTTTTTGAGCCTATTCATTACAATCAAACAAACAAAAAAACAAACAAACAAAGTTTTCCTCTTTAGAATATTTAGACTTCGCGCACGACCGCTGCGTAGGGAGCCGTATTACCTTACTTACCATCTTACTCATAGATCTAAACTCCCCTCCCGCACGCGCACCCCCGCCTTGGTGACGTCCACTTCGCAACGGGCCGTGCAGCAGAAATCGTAATATTTTAATTTCACCATAACTTCAAAACCAAACGTCCGATTTTAATCATTCACAGACCAAATATTATCTACATAAACTGTACTTAGTGATGAAATAGTTTATTTTGATAAGGATTAATAGCATGAGTTAAATTAACGCGTTTAAATGTAGTCCAACAAAAATCAAGATTTTTAAATAAAAAAAATGGTTGTTGTGCCTCCCTCGACATAGATAGGTATAGTGTGTCGCGGACTTTTTTGTAGATATTTATAAGATCTACAATTAATTAGAACAATGTATGTTTCTATCTTTTATAGTTTAGGCAGCGTACGCAAAATAAGTAACTTTTCTGGTTGATTTTTACACCTTGTGTCCGTAAAACCCAAATATCTTACGGAACCCTATTTTTTTCCAAAATAAAATATAGCCTATGTTACTCGTGGATCATGTAGCTTTCGAATGGTGAAAGAATTTTTAAAATCGGTCCAGTAGTTTTTGAGCCTATTCATTACAATCAAACAAACAAAAAAACAAACAAACAAAGTTTTCCTCTTTATAATACCTATTAGTGTAGATAATGTCGAGGGGAAGATGGTTATAATTTCGCTTTACACCAAACGAGTAATATTATAAATGTGAAATTTTGGTTGTTTGTTACTCAATCACGCCAGAACGGCTTCACGGATCTTAATGAAATTTAGAACAAAGATAGATTATAGTCTGGAATAGCACATTAACTACTTTTCATCCCGGGAATATGTTCCCTAGGGATTACGCGGGCGAAGCCGCTGGCAGAAGCTAGTGGATAATAAAATTACTATTGATTCTTTATTGTGATTTAATTAAGAAACGACACAATTATAACATTAAATGTTGTTTCTTTATTTACAGGTACGATCTTATGTTAGTACTAAATGTGAAATTGTAAATCATATAACTATGTAAACTAATTGAAATAAAAACTTTATTTACAGAGAAACGCAATTGTGTTTTGTGTCGCCTTAAACTTGGGAAAATACCTTATAAAACAACATTTATTGTAAGAAGATGGAAAAATTAAAATTTACCTTTTAAGTAAAACCAACAACAGATGAAAAGTCAAACTTTATTGCCATATCCTCAATTGCCACGCAAGATCACAAAGGACATTGCTCTGCGCCCATACATTTTTCGCCCTGGAACCAAGAGCATCGGAAAATTATGTGTTGTATATTCGTTCATTAGTAAACTCCTATAAGATCTTGTTTTTATAGCGGACTAGCTGCAGAATAGATATATTTCAAAAAAAGTATCAGATTTTGAGGTTATAGTAACCGAACTATTATTAACGAATTATAGTTTTTTATCGCTCTGAGTGAAACTGAAAACAGTATCATAATTCATTTAGCTATTTTAAGTACCTACCAAGATAATTAGGTACCTATGTAGTTTTTTTTCTAAAGCCTAAGAAGTGTATGTAAGTACGCGCGTTTGAATGGCGTGATTTTAAAAAACGCGACATCTATCTAGAGCATTTGCAAATTCTTCTGGACGGCACTGTTCAAACGCGTGATTATGAAACCACCCTTACCGATTAGGTAGTAAATTATTTTTTTAAACCCACAGTCCTACATTAACCTATTATGTTAGAATAAGCAATAAAACACAGATTTATTTTCATGAAAACTCAAATTCAAACGACATGACGTTTCGCAAAGATGGCGGCGATTAATGTTAATAAGTCGCGTAAAATACTTTTTATTGTTCATTTTGGCATGAAGCTAGTCCGCACTACAAAAGTATTTGCAACTAATAAAATATATTAGTTGCAAATACTTTTACAATTAATTATCGTGTATGTCCGATACTTTTATTGTAAAGGGCCAATCTGGACATTGTCTTTTACTTAATTCCTGAAGAATATCAAACAATATCGCTTCACAAACATATCCTAACCTCGAAAAGCTTCGCCAAAGTGAAAAATACAATAAAAAAAAGATATCAAACCAGAAATGTTTGGATAAAAACTACAGAGGATATTTTAGAAACATATGTTGATGAGGACAGCAACATGATTTTCCAGGACCAATTTCTAGAGGAAACTACCCAAAAACAGTTATCTTTTGTGAGTAAAAAGTATTCCGAAGATCCTGTAGTGAAAATTTTGGAAGAATTAGTTGAAGATCAACAAAGCAAAGAAAAACAAAGTGTAAAAAAGTTAGCAGAGAGATTTGTAATTGAAAAGTTTGACGGAAGAAACACAAGTGCATATCAGTGGATGAATGTATTTGAAAAAGAATGTACAAGGTTTGACCTACTAAAAGATGAAGAAAAAATTGAAATCTTTCGACTATTTTTAGAAAAGTCATGCACTGATTGGTATTCTTCCATGATGATAAAGCTTAGTCTACACTCCGAATGGTCAGAATGGAAATCAAGTTTCTTGCAAACCTATGCCAATAAGGGTTGGACATCTAGCAAGTATGCTTTATCGTTCAAGTATCAATCAGGATCTTTACTAGAGTATGCAGTGAAAAAGGAAAAACTTTTACTCGAGATAAGGAAAACAATGGATGAAGGTACCCTAATTGACATAATTGCCGCAGGCTTACCAGATTTTATAACATAAAAATTAACAAAGAAGAAATAATACATACAAGCAATTTATTCAACGAACTCGGCAAATAAGAACATCTGGTCACAAGGAAAAAAATACCTTCAATAAAAAAGAAAATTCAAAGCCAATTAAAGAAAAATGCAGTATATGTGAAAGATTAAATAAATGCATACGCTATCATTCAGAAGATTCCTGTTGGTTTAAACAAAAAACAAATATTGAAAAGGATAAAAAGCAAATAAAACTTATAAACAATTCAGAATTAGAATGTGAATTACAATGTGCAGACCAAAAAAACTAATAGTGCCGCCATTGATCAAAACAAAATTAGTACTCAATGAAAATGTTGAAGTATTTGGAATCCATGACTCGGGGTCTAACGTCTCATTGATAAACTCAAAATTATTATTAAAGATAAATAATGAGGAAGCCGGTCTCTCCAACAAAACTAATTTAAAAACGATTAATGGCGTTAAAAAGGCAAATGGAATAATTACTCTTGATGTTGCCATATTAGATTTGAAAAAAAAAAGAATGTTTTTGTAATAGACAAAGAAAATTTTGATTATGATTTTTTAGTGGGACTAGACTGCATAAAGGAATTTTATCTAGTCCAAAATGAAAACTTGGAAATAAGTCAGAAAATACCAATACAAAGAAGTGAAATTGTTTCTAAGGAAGCAAACAAAGAAAATACGGATTTTAAGGAAATAAAATCCGAAAATTTAGTAGATAAACTTCAACGAAGACCTCAGTGAAGAAAACTTCAAAATTTGTATTAACCATCTGGACCATCAGGAAAAAGCTTTGATTGATGAATTAATATCCAAAAATAAAACAGTGTTTGCAAAGGACAAATATGACATAGGAAAGGTAACTGATTATGAAGCACACATTGATCTCCTAGTAGAAAAATATTGCAGTAAAAAGCCATATCGTTGCACAATGGAAGACAAGAAAGAAATTGAGAACCAAGTAGCAAAATTATAAGAAAAAATATAATAGAAGAATCATATAGCCCATTTGCAGCACCAGTCACGTTAGCATTTAAAAGAGATGAAAACAAAAGATCAAGATAGCATAGATTTTCGAGACTTATATAAAATAGTGGTACCTCAATCACACCCATTTCCTCATAATGACGACCTCATAATAAAAACAAGAGATTGCAAATATTTTTAAACACTTGACTTAAATTCAGCATTTTGGTCTATACCTTTGCGTGTTTCAGATAGACACAAAACTGCATTCGTGACACAAGAAGGTCACTATCAATGGACCTGCTTACCATTCGGATTGAAAACTTCTCCAGCCATTTTCTAGAGGATAATGTGTAATATTATACGGAAGCACATCACAGAGTTCACGGTATGTTTCATCGATGATATTTTGCTATTCTCAAAATCTTTCTCGGATCATGTCAGGCACCTAAAACAACTATTTCAAGCAATTAAAAGTGAAGGCTTAAAACTAAAATTCTCTAAATGCACATTTGCAGCAGACTCAGTTAAATACTTGGGTCATGTAATACAGAATAACTCAGTCAGGCCACTGAAAGATAACTTAATATCAATAAAAAAAAATCCAGCCCCAAAAACTCAAAAAAATGTGAGGCAATTCTTGGGGAAAATAAATTTCTACCATAAGTATGTGCCAAATATAGCAATAAAATTAGAACCATTGCATAAGCTTTTGAGAAAAGGACAACCTTTTAACTGGACTAAATCATGCCAAAAATCATTTGAAGAAATGAAAGAAATATTGTGTACTCAACCAATATTAACAATCTTTGATCCAAACTTACCTATTCACATATACACAGATGCCAGTATACTAGGAGTGGGAGCTGTTCTAAAACAACCACAAGAAAACAGCGAAGAGAAACCAGTAGCATACTTCTCAAAGAAATTGAATGAAGTACAAAAATGAAAGAAAGCTGTTTATCTGGAATGCCTGGCAATTAAAGAATGTGTAAAATATTGGCAACATCTATTGATAGGTAGGAAATTTACTGTCTTTTCGGATCACAAGCCACTGGAGAATATGAACATAAGGTGCAGAACAGATGAAGAATTAGGTGATCTGTCATACTACTTATCACAATATGATTTCCAAATTAAATATTCTCCCGGAAAGTACATCACTGAAGGTGATTGCCTGAGTAGGAATCCAGTCCTCGGACCCCATGAAAACCAATATATATTATTATCCTGACTAATATTATAATTTACTAGCTTCTGCCAGCGGCTTCGCCCGCGTAATCCCTAGGGAACATATTCCCGGGATAAAAAGTAGTTTATGTGGTATTCCAGACTATAATCTATCTTTGTTCAAAATTTCATTAAGATCCGTTAAGCCGTTCTGGCGTGATTGAGTAACAAACAACCAAAATTTCACATTTATAATTTTACTCGTTTGGTGTAAAGCGAAATTATAACCATCTTCCCCTCGACATTATCTATACTTATAATAAATCTGTAGAGAGGTCAATTCTGTACATGAAATATATTTCCAAAATAACTATCAGGGGGTGATTAGGGATCGATACTGATGCCAAAAATGCAATCAGTACAATTTTTGTCTGTCTGTCTGTCGGTCGGTCTGTTTGTCTGTCTGTCTGTCTGTATAACCGTTAAAGAAACAAAAACTACTCGACGGATTTTAATGAAACTTGGTACAATTATTATTCATACTCCTGAGCAGGTTACAGTATACTTTTCATCACGCTACAATCAATAGGAGCAGAGCAGTGAAGGGAAATGTTGGGAAAACGGGAGAAGTTACTCCATTTTTTAAGTTTCCGTCGCGTGTGCAACCTTAATGGTGAAAGCTACAAAGAAATCATGTGAAACGGAAATGTTCTCCTTAAAATTATATAAATCATTTCCAACGACAGCATATGTCTATCTTTTATGATTGACGAACAATAACACGTGTAACTCCCGATAGCTTAGCAGTTTGAAGCTTTCTGATTGTATTTGTCTACTCTTACGTTTATAAAACTCTCAGTCGTCCCTAATTAACATTGATAAAAGTTAACATTATTAACTATTCCATAAAAAAAGAATCATAGAAATCGGAATATACTGAATCATGCTATAAGGATTATTTTTGTCATTTTTGTGGTCGCGAACGCACAGGCAGGCGGCTAGCTTGGCGCCTAGCGCTAGCGCTAGGTAACAAAATATACTGAAGGTCGGGAGCCCCGACCCGTGATAAAAGTTGCCCATGCGTAAAAAATTCTTTTCGTAAATCAATTCCTACTAATTTGAATGTTTGGCCCTGGAATTTGTTTATCGTTAGTGCGAAAGAAATTTTTACTGGCAATTGGAGCCTTTTGGAAGGGTATAGGCAAATCAGTAGGGATCGTTGGTATATGAGCTAATTCAAGAATTTTTAAAATTCGTCCAGTAGTTTTTGAGCCTATTCATTACAATCAAACAAACAAACATACAAACAAAGTTTTCCTCTTTAGAATATTTAGACTTCGCGCACGACCGCTGCGTAGGGAGCCATATTACCTTACTTACCATCTTACTCATAGATCTAAACTCCCCTCCCGCACGCGCGTGCGGGAGGGGAGTTTAGATCTATGAGTAAGAAGTTGCGAAGTACTTGCACTTCGCAACGGGCAGTGCAGCAGAAATCGTAATATTTTAATTTCGCCATAACTTCAAAACCAAACGTCCGATTTTAATCATTCACAGACCAAATATTATCTACATAAACTGTACTTAGTGTTAAAATAGTTTATTTTGATAAGGATTAATAGCATGAGTTAAATAAACGCGTTTAAATTCAAGATTTCCAAATCCAAAAAAAATCAAGATTTTTAAATAAAAAAAATGGTTGTTGTGCCTCCCTCGACATAGATAGGTATAGTGTGTTGCGGATTTTTTTGTAGATATTTATAAGATCTACAATTAATTAGAACAATGTATGGTTCTATCTTTTATAGTTTAGGCAGCGTACGCAAAATAAGTAACTTTTCTGGTTGATATTTACACCTTGTGTCCGTAAAACCCAAATATCTTACGGAACCCTATTTTTTTCCAAAAAAAATATAGCCTATGTTACTCGTGGATCATGTAGCTTTCGAATGGTGAAAGAATTTTTAAAATCGGTCCAGTAGTTTTTGAGCCTATTCATTACAATCAAACAAACAAACAAAGTTTTCCTCTTTAGAATATTTAGACTTCGCGCACGACCGCTGCGTAGGGAGCCGTATTACCTTACTTACCATCTTACTCATAGATCTAAACTCCCCTCCCGCACGCGCACCCCCGCCTTGGTGACGTCCACTTCGCAACGGGCCGTGCAGCAGAAATCGTAATATTTTAATTTCGCCATAACTTCAAAACCAAACGTCCGATTTTAATCATTCAAAGACCAAATATTATCTACATAAACTGTACTTAGTGATGAAATAGTTTATTTTGATAAGGATTAATAGCATGAGTTAAATAAACGCGTTTAAATGTAGTCCAACAAAAATCAAGAATTTTTAAATAAAAGAAATGGTTGTTGTGCCTCCCTTGACATAGATAGGTATAGTGTGTCGCGGACTTTTTTGTAGCTATTTATAAGATCTACAATTAATTAGAACAATGTATGGTTCTATCTTTTATACTTTAGGCAGCGTACGCAAAATAAGTAACTTTTCTGGTTGATTTTTACACCTTGTGTCCGTAAAACCCAAATATCTTACGGAACCCTATTTTTTCCAAAATAAAATATAGCCTATGTTACTCGTGGATCATGTAGCTTTCGAATGGTGAAAGAATTTTTAAAATCGGTCCAGTAGTTTTTGAGCCTATTCATTACAATGAAACAAACAAAAAAACAAACAAACAAAGTTTTCCTCTTTATAATATTAGTGTAGATTCCATAAAAAAAGAATCATAGAAATCGGAATATACTGAATCATGCTATAAGGATTATTTTTGTCATTTTTGTGGTCGCGAACGCACAGGCAGGCGGCTAGCTTGGCGCCTAGCGCTAGCGCTAGGTAACAAAATATACTGAAGGTCGGGAGCCCCGACCCGTGATAAAAGTTGCCCATGCGTAAAAAATTCTTTTCGTAAATCAATTCCTACTAATTTGAATGTTTGGCCCTGGAATTTGTTTATCGTTAGTGCGAAAGAAATTTTTACTGGCAATTGGAGCCTTTTGGAAGGGTATAGGCAAATCAGTAGGGATCGTTGGTATATGAGCTAATTCAAGAATTTTTAAAATTCGTCCAGTAGTTTTTGAGCCTATTCATTACAATCAAACAAACAAACATACAAACAAAGTTTTCCTCTTTAGAATATTTAGACTTCGCGCACGACCGCTGCGTAGGGAGCCATATTACCTTACTTACCATCTTACTCATAGATCTAAACTCCCCTCCCGCACGCGCGTGCGGGAGGGGAGTTTAGATCTATGAGTAAGAAGTTGCGAAGTACTTGCACTTCGCAACGGGCAGTGCAGCAGAAATCGTAATATTTTAATTTCGCCATAACTTCAAAACCAAACGTCCGATTTTAATCATTCACAGACCAAATATTATCTACATAAACTGTACTTAGTGTTAAAATAGTTTATTTTGATAAGGATTAATAGCATGAGTTAAATAAACGCGTTTAAATTCAAGATTTCCAAATCCAAAAAAAATCAAGATTTTTAAATAAAAAAAATGGTTGTTGTGCCTCCCTCGACATAGATAGGTATAGTGTGTTGCGGATTTTTTTGTAGATATTTATAAGATCTACAATTAATTAGAACAATGTATGGTTCTATCTTTTATAGTTTAGGCAGCGTACGCAAAATAAGTAACTTTTCTGGTTGATATTTACACCTTGTGTCCGTAAAACCCAAATATCTTACGGAACCCTATTTTTTTCCAAAAAAAATATAGCCTATGTTACTCGTGGATCATGTAGCTTTCGAATGGTGAAAGAATTTTTAAAATCGGTCCAGTAGTTTTTGAGCCTATTCATTACAATCAAACAAACAAACAAAGTTTTCCTCTTTAGAATATTTAGACTTCGCGCACGACCGCTGCGTAGGGAGCCGTATTACCTTACTTACCATCTTACTCATAGATCTAAACTCCCCTCCCGCACGCGCACCCCCGCCTTGGTGACGTCCACTTCGCAACGGGCCGTGCAGCAGAAATCGTAATATTTTAATTTCGCCATAACTTCAAAACCAAACGTCCGATTTTAATCATTCAAAGACCAAATATTATCTACATAAACTGTACTTAGTGATGAAATAGTTTATTTTGATAAGGATTAATAGCATGAGTTAAATAAACGCGTTTAAATGTAGTCCAACAAAAATCAAGAATTTTTAAATAAAAGAAATGGTTGTTGTGCCTCCCTTGACATAGATAGGTATAGTGTGTCGCGGACTTTTTTGTAGCTATTTATAAGATCTACAATTAATTAGAACAATGTATGGTTCTATCTTTTATACTTTAGGCAGCGTACGCAAAATAAGTAACTTTTCTGGTTGATTTTTACACCTTGTGTCCGTAAAACCCAAATATCTTACGGAACCCTATTTTTTCCAAAATAAAATATAGCCTATGTTACTCGTGGATCATGTAGCTTTCGAATGGTGAAAGAATTTTTAAAATCGGTCCAGTAGTTTTTGAGCCTATTCATTACAATCAAACAAACAAAAAAACAAACAAACAAAGTTTTCCTCTTTATAATATTAGTGTAGATAGGTGAATGTAAAAATGAGTTTATTTGTTTACTCTTCAAGTCAGAACGGCAGAACGGATTTAGATGAAATTTGGCACAAAGCTAGATAGACCATGCCCTGGAATGGGACATAGGATTTTTATCCCGGATGTACACAATTATGTCCCCTGGGATAATTATCGACTTTAGTGCGAGCATAGTCGCGGGCGGCAGCTACTAACTGTTCAGTAAGTAAGTAGGTAAACATAACATGTTGTTGAATATTTAAATTAATCTTTATTTAATATAACGAAGTTGGAATTAGTCATCACGACTGATTCCCCCAAAGGATAACATTTATTGATAAAATTGAAATTTTAAACCAATGAAATAAGAAACTTGTACTTTAGTTACCAGATAATTTAACAACTATGGACCCCAGTGCTATTGTCACATTATAGTAACCAGACGGGATAGTAACAGCACTGGCTGCATCGATGGCCGAAACCAAAGACTATTAAACCACTTGACTGCGCATACAGTGCCCCGACGCACGAAAACTATTAGTGTTTTTGCTCAGATGTTAGTCAGCGGCACTAGTAACCATATTAGTTGTGACCAATAGGGAATATGCGTGCGATTTTTTTATTAGCGAAATGCAATATTTATTAGCTCTAGTAAACAATCATGAAATTATTTTTTTAATATCTTCATCAGCGATGAAGTTATAAAGCTTCAAAGATTACAATTAGAAAGAGAAGTCCGATATGAACTCTGACGTCAAAGTCCATGACGCCTATACAGTTGCCATAGAAAGCAGCGTTTTCGCGAGAGGGACAGATATATTTGTTTCAAATGATAATATCTCGTTTGTTTTTCGAGCAATTTTGGTACTATTTTCACTGTTGGTATTATATTTTTGTATATTTCTTTATAAACTGTACAGATTATAAATATTTTTTTCATGCATATTCCCTATTGTTAGACCTGTGGGCATGCTAAGTTTTTACAAATCGTTTTATTTTTTATGCAATTTATAACGCATAAAAATGCCTTCATACCCGGTGAATTTGTGTGGGAAACATTCCAAGACCTTTTGTTACAAAAATGATGGCATAACTTTTCATCGGAGAGTAAAGACTACGCAAAATATTTTTGATTTGAATCAGATGATGAGCCACTGCAGGGGTCTATATAAAATGGTGGTTAGGTGAACGAGCACACTGTGAGAAGCGCGCGTTGATGTCTTTTGGAAAAGTCTCTTTCTTTCATTAGGAAATACTTATATTTTCATCCCTTTCTTCCCCTTTGTATTTTTATCGTAAAAATCTGTGCTGTTACGTTTAATGATTGAAGTCGATTTATCGATGATCATAAAATTACCTACAACTAATACAATTTTTAATCAATTCACATACTTACATTAAACACGTAACTACTTTTAAACAACATTAAAAATAGGAGGAGGGTCTCAGATTTTTCATCTGTGTGTTTGACATACATGTTTTCATTTTAGATTTTCGAAGATTTCAGAATTCAAATAAAAGTGGAAAGATCAGGTTAATAGGGAAACATTGTTTAAACAATATATATATAGCGCTGTTTGTTAGGATTGAGTATTTTTATAATGTTAAAATCCATTTTATCGATATCGACTATTTTCCTTTAATCAAGTAGTGCCACCACTAACCATAGGCTACCTATGCAACTTGACCTTGAACGGACCAATTGCAGCCGCGCGTTGTTCCTCGTCCCCCGGCCCGCTGTAGTGAGCCGCGTTCTTAGAAGAAATCGGCCTATACGCTCTCTAGTGGTTATATACTCTATGGCCGAAACCGAGGTTTAAAAACGTATTTATCAACAAAAGTTGTCGGAAAAACTTCAGCCTCAATAAAACATCACGGAACATCACAGATTCACAGTTACATCATGGAAGAGCCAGCTATCACTTCGCCACGAGACTTCACATTGGTAACAAGATGTTCCAAGTGCCAGCACTGCCAGCAGTAAGGTCACGCGAACAAGACGTGCGTCGTCGCGGCCTCTACTCGGGAGGTCCAGAGTGTCCCGCTGATTAGCTGTCAACAACAGCCGGTGACAATGACGTCTAAGCGAGATAACTATGTGTTTTTTAAGACTAAGTTTATGATTGTTTCGTACGTACGTTAAAGCATATTTTTATATCACAATCTCGCTAATTTGTGGTGAATTTATTAACTAATACAAGTGTTAATAAATAATATACCAAGTAGGTACCTGCTCTCTCGCTCGTCCGCCACTCAGACATCCGATGAAGTTATATTTTTATTCAATGAACTCAAGAACGTGCAATGTCTTGTGACTTTTACACGAAAGGTTCCGTACCATAAACCGAAAAACCGTTTCGTTATGGGAGCCCCCTTCCGGTCGGGTCCTTGTGGTTCCAAATGGGCTCGCTTTATTCGTATCGCCGTCGCGCCCCGGTGGTTCCATTTGGAACCAGCACACCGCGACTGATATAAACTTTAATATTGTGTAAACTAAGCTTTAGAATCGTTTGCGAATGAATGTTCTCTGTGGCAGATAAAATTTGCCAACCATAAACACAAACAGAAACTAAAAATATGACAGCCGACATTTCAAAAACTCTTGTCAAAAGTTTCTACGTCACGGTGATTTCGCGCGCATGTGATGCAGTGATTTTTGTGATTTTTGTGTGTTTTTAGTGTGATATACTAGGGTAAGTGGATAAATAATCATATATAAGTGTTTCCTACAAGTATGTAGCTAGTTTTTTGCATGAAATAACATCACAAAACTTGTTTTGTTGAGCCAACAAAAGTTACGTAGTTCCGAGTGTTCGTCAAGGTCAAAATTGTTATTGTTTGGGTTTCTGGCAATGTTTACAATTAAAGTAAGCATATTGTAACGATTTATAGTTAACAATGCGTTGATGAATATATAGGTAGTATTCTACAAGCTTTTCCAATTGGAATCTGTTTGATATAACTCTGATAATCGTTATCAAAATAGCGCATTGAATTACGCAATAAAAAACAATAAATGGCGCCGCGCTTTATGAAGTTTGAGCTTGAATATTGCTATAATCGGCTATAGAACTCATATAAAATATCATTGTCATTAGATTACTTGCCTTTTCATAAGCTAGTTCCCAAATTTTGGTCTAAATTGATCCAATAGTTTTGTCAGAAATAACATAAAACAGCAACAAAGTACATTCAGCAAGTTCTCTCATTTCAATAGGATATATTTATTTCTCGAGTACTAATAAGACTCTTGTAAGTGATTTATTTCATGACGACATAATTAATGAACCCGAAACCATTTCAAGTGTGGGGATACAAACTATACAAACGTTGCGATAACGTTTTTTGTGGCCAGGGTCAGATTTCACTTCAGATAAGCGGCCGCCCGCGGCGCTGCGGGCCGTCAAGGATTTGGTGACGTAATAACGTCCGGGAGGCGAGAGGTTAATTTTTTATTATTTATTATAATGGTAATAGAAATACACACTCTGAGAAAATTTCAACTATCTATTATATTGGGGTCCTTGAGATGCAGCCCGCTGACCGACATACGGACAGCAGAGGTGAAGTAATAGGGTTCGGTTGGTTACCCTATGTTTGCGGAGCCCTAAAAACATGAAATGTTTTTTAATTAACAAATTTTGTTATGTAAGAAGAAAATAAGCTAAATTAGAAAAGGTTTCACGAAGTCTGTGCACCACATACTTGATTATTTTTACACGACTGCCTAAAAAAAGGAGTGTTATGTTTTCAGGGTTCATGTATGTATGTTTGTGAGTTTCTTTATTCCACCATAACTTCTAAACGGCTTAACCGATTTCAATGTTTGTGGTATCGTCAGAAGCTTTGCGTTATCCCGAGTAACATAGGCTAGTGAAAACTATAAAATATATAATGGGGAAGCCATGGACCATGAAAAAATCGGTAATATTTTTTTATTTTCCTGAAAAATTGCCTGCATTTGCTATCATCGTCTAGAGCTTGCTTAGTACATAACAAAAATATACATCAGTATGATTCAATATGCATTAATTTGCTTATAACAAACGAAATTAAATAAATGCAGGACTAGTAAATAACCCGTGGCAAAAAGCAATGAATGAATCATCATACCGCTCAACACCCGGGGGCACGCCCGCGTGCCATAAACTGTTACAACCGTTAAAACCCGATGGCACGCCGGCGTGCCATGGCGAAATATGCGGTTTATTTAAAAACGCATGGTCTTATTTCATGTGGCAAGGTTTACACACTTGCGGGATGATATTCTCGTTCAACTAAGCTATTCCAATTTTAAAAATATATGATGGTATCATTGAAATATTTTTTTTAAAAAACAAACGCTTACTTTGTCTCTGGAACGTCGATGACGGTCGACTTTTTGTTTATACTTTGTTTGCATGTAAATTATTTTATGCTAAGTGTACGAATATTTATTTATGAGTAGCTATTACATCGTTTTACATAAATGTTTGCACGAAATACATCAAAATAATACTTTTTCGGCCATTGAAACATTACGTGTGAATGTCAGTCGCCATTCTTGCAATTAAAATGATGAAATTGTTTTTTTTTTGGAGTATAATCAACGTTTATGTGAATAAATAGTCGTACAAGTAGTTATTACATAGTTTTGCACAATGTATTTACCATTTTACTTCATAATTTGACTTGTTTTGCCTAAGAATGTACCGTGAAAAACCGTTATTTTTTTTTAGGTGAATTCAGAGGTTTGTATCTTTATTTTTTTTCATCAAAGTGAGTAAGTATTTATACTTATATGAAATTATAGCTCAATGTTGTGTAGGTTTGATAAATATTCCAATTCTGAAACCTAATATACTATGTGAAATTAGCTAATACAAAACACATCGCCGCTTAGTTCTCTCTTCAAGGAAATCTTATCATTGTACAATTATAGTGGCATATTCTTACGACATATAGCTAGTTTTCAATCAATAAAGGATTATGTAGTATCCTAGTAACATTTTTTTATTAGAAACTACTCAATATAACTAGGATGAGCGTTTACAAAGTCAAGCGTTTTATTACGCAATTTCATAAAAACGGCTCGACGGACGATGAAGTTTGATTATGAATATTATGAAAATTTTACATAGGACTGTCAAAAAAACGCTGTAATTAGATTATTTGTTTATTCATAATGTAATTTGCAAAATTTCGCATGGATTGCTACAGTAGTTTTATAAGAAATCGATAGAACAAGGGAACAAACAATATTTCAGCCTGTTCTCCGTTATCAACATTTATTTATAAATACCACTCTCATATTACAAGTATTGTATACATTTTATAGCATGGTCAGTTTATTCAAGAACCAAAAACAGTTTACAGTTTAAGATAAGAGCCACTCGAAACGTAAGCAAACCATTTTTTTTGTTAGCAGTCGTAGCGTGTCAAATTGCGATAAAAAGCGCCGGGCGTTGACAGATGTTGACGTTTGACGCGCCAGGGTTCTAGAGGTTAACTACTTATATTATCATCATCCAGATACTTGGTAGATTACAAAAATATATAAAAGTATGTATACCATTTATTCATTTGTAAATAATTTACAAGTGTACGACATTGTGTTTGTCATTTGACATCGAGGGCTACAACTCAATCGCAGTTTATAAAGTTCTTTCGTTACTGAGTGATTGAGTGTCTGAGTGAGTGACTGACAGACAACGCACAGTCGAAACTACTGGACGTAGAAAGCTGAAATATGGCATGTTTGTTCCTCGCGTGAGAGAGAGGGAAATATGGCATGTTTGTTCCTCGCGTGAGAGAGGGAAAGCTCACGTCCCAGCCGCCGCAACAGAAGACAACGCCCCGGGCCGGGTCGGCGAGCGTTGGGTGGCTCGCTGTCCGCTCAGAACTAAGCCCGGATCGATGGCACGTTGTGTTTCATGCGCGCCTCAAATAGATGTCAGCAAAGTAGACGGGGCCCGCTAGGGCCAGTGCCTGCTAGGGCTGCGGAATTTGTTCGAAACAGTCACCGCGGCCCTGGAACGCAACGGACACTAGGGGGAACACGGGTGGGTTTTAGTCAGTAAGAGACTGACAATGCCTTCTGCTTCGCCCAAAGTGGGAGAAGTCATCCCATCCATAAAAAAAAAGTTACATACAAGTGAACTTTTGGATCTATTATACCACTAATGCCGCGATTGTCTTGGTACTGATTACACAGGTACAGTACCATTTCGAACCACCATAGTTGGAACACAGTGTCACCGCCGGGAATGCACAGATCCATTAAGTTGTGTTCTGGTTGGACATTTTGGGCACCCGGCGATCTATTGCGGCTGCTACAATACCCCCAAACTCGCTTTCAAACTGGTTAAGCATGTCGACGCCCACCAATAGCGAGGAAGTCAACCTGTGAGGATCCCATCCTCCCAAGTGCACAACAGTGTTATCCAAAGCCAAAGTCAAAGTCAAACATTTATTTCAATTAAACCATTTACAGGCACTTTTGAATTGTCAAGGTCGGTCGGTCCAAAAAAGATGAAGCTATTTGCACGTTCCAAAGCGTAGATCCCTATGAAGAAGAACGTGCAAGAAACTCCACGGACACTCTTTTTAAAACAATAAATTGTTACAAAGTTTTGTTGACATCGTGTTGAAATTATACAAACATGTGAGAACGATGTGACGAGCATGATAAAGACGTCCGGAATAGGAAAGGAACAATTCAAAGAAATAATTAAAATAAATGAAAATAAACCATGGCAGCTGAGAATTGACCAGTCCCAATCGACGGCGCCATGACATGCGCCACGCCCATTCGACTCAACCATTTTGAATGGAGCCAAATAATTAAACGCATAGGCCACTATCAGCTAGGCTTCTGAGTGAGCATGACACTCCCAACCGCCAGGGTACTTGAGTCTATACTATGTAAACACACACAAATTTATAAATGCTAGTACTATTGATTTATCCAATTAACAGCAATGGATCAGTGTGTGAGTTAAATTAAATATAAAAGTCATTAAAGACATTCTATAGATAATACTAAATACAAACATTATCAACAAGTTTGACTTTGTTTACTTACACCCCAGATTGTCCAATGGAGCAGGACCAGCATATTTTCAAGCATTCTTATCTCGAATATAATCATCTAATTTGTAATATGCTTGTTTACATAGTGTGCTTTTAATATAAATTTTAAATTTTCTTTCATTTAATTCTAATATGTATTGTAATGTCACAAGGTATTTTGTTGTAACATTTAATACCCATGAAAGATGTTCGTACTTTGGCTAATCTATAAAATGGCTGATCTAATTTATTTCTATTTCTAGTATTAAAATTATGTCTATCACTAATTTTGCTAAAGAGATGTCGATTTTTCCTTACATACATAATATTTTCATAAATGAATTGACAAGGGACTGTCATAATATTAATCTTTTTAAAGACTTCCCTAAGAGAATCGCGTCGACGTAGATTATAAATGGCTCTGACAGCACTCTTTTGTAAAATAAATATGGATCCAATGTCAGCAGCTCAACCCCACGGCAAAATACCATACGACATAATGCTGTGAAAGTAACTAAAACAGACCAAAACGCGCAGTTTCTACATCCGGTATGATGCCCGGTACGATATGTGAGGTCCCCATTGCAATTTCTCGTCTAAAGTGATTCCCAGGAAAACCGTCTGATCGATAAATTCCAGTTTTTTTCCACTCAATACGATGTCACATTCACTACTTTTAACACTTGGTAAAGTAAATTTAATACATTTGGTTTTTTTTTTCATTGAATACTAAGTTGTTTACCGTAAACCAATCTTGAACTTGATGAATAGAGTTATTGTCGTCATCAAGATTTTGTGACCGTCGTTCTATCTTCAATATCAATGATGTGTCATCAGCAAATAACACCATCTTTGGGTCATTTTGAAGCAATTGTGGCAAATCATTTATGTAGACTATAAAGAGGAATGGACCCAATATTGAACCTTGCGGAACGCCCATTGTCATTTCAGACCCCAGTGAGTTCACGCCGTTTACCTGTACTTTAACCTGTCTGTCTTTCAAGTACGATCTAATCAGATCAAGAGATGTACTCCTAATCCCATAATGCTCCAGTTTCAACAAAAGTGTTTCATGGTTAACGCAATCGAACGCCTTCGAGAGATCGCAAAAAATTCCAATGGCGTCTTGCGAATCTTCCCAGGCATTGAAGATGTTCTTTTTTAGTGTGACACTGGCGTCAGCTGTTGTACAACGCCCTTTGGTGAAACCGTACTGATGTTCATCGCGCTGAAAGATGGAATTTTCATTAATATGTAGTAACATCTGGTTAAGCATTAACTTTTCAAACACCTTACTGAGAACTGGCAGGATTGAAACCGACCTGTAATTGTTGGGTTCTTGACTATCACCAGATTTAAACAGTGGAACTACTTTACTTTGCTTCATGAGATCAGGGAATACTCCCTGGTCTACACTAGAGTTAAATATAAGAGCTAAGTGGGGAGCAATAGTTTCAATAATAGATCTACAGACTTTTACAGACATTCCCGAAAGATCTTCTGTTGATTTAATTTTAAGATCTTTAAAAGCTTTTATAATGGCTAGGGGGTTTGTATGTTTAAACATGAACTCTGACGGACAAACCTTGACATTCTTCCTAAGTAAGGCAGCAGAGAGCGAGGGTGACGCTTGAAGAGCTTGTGTAGTTTTACAAGGAATATCAGCAAAGAAGTTTTCAAATTCCTGAGCTACCTCTGCATCTGAGTTTATGTACGGATTTTAAATTAAATTCAGTTTCACGCTTTTTCTTCCTACCTGTTTCATTATTTATTATTTTCCAGGTAGTTTTTATTTTGTCATCTGCCGATTTTATTTTATTGCTAATAAACAGAGCTTTTGCTATTTTGCATACACTTTTAAATGTTTTAGAATATTTCGCGACATACTTATGAAAGCTTATATTATTCACTTGTTGCTTAAGGCCATATAGTTCGTATAGCTTTTCCCTACTTATTCGAATGCCCGTAGTTGCCCAATCACTGAATATAAACTTAGTGTAAATACTTTTAGACTTTATTGGAAAACTATCATTATATTGAGCGTTTAGTATTGAAAAAAACTCGCCGTAAAACTCATTTGGGTCTTCTATGTTATTAAAACTTTGAACACATAAAATACTGGCCAAAGTATTATTAATTTTTTATCTGTTATTGGTCTAAATTGAATTAAAATTTGAATTTTTTGTTAAGGTATGTAGGTACAAAACGTTATAGCTTGTCCACTGTGATCCCACAGAGGGATCCGATAATTCGTAAAAGGGAAGATCTTCTGACCGGACGGTTGTTGTGTCTGTTGGGCAACTGCCCAGTAGTTGATATTCAGACTGTTTTTAGGGTTCCGTAGCCAAATGGCAAAAACGGAACCCTTATAGATTCGTCATGTCTGTCTGTTTGTCTGTCTGTCTGTCCGTCCGTATGTCACAGCCACTTTTCTCCGAAAGTATAAGAGTTATGCTGTTGAAATTTGGTAAGTAGATGTATTCCGTTAACCGCATAAAGATTTTCACACAAAAATAGAAAAAAAAACAATAAATTTTGGGGGTCCCCATACTCAGAACTGAAACACAAAAAAAAATTTTCATCAAACCTGTACGTGTGGGGTATCTATCGATAGGTCTTCAAAATGATATTGAGGTTTTTACTATCATTTTTTTCTAAACTGAGTAGTTTGCGCGAGAGACACTGCCAAAGTGGTAAAATGTGTGTCCCACCCCTCCCCTTAACTTCTAAAATAAGAGAATGATAAAACTAAAAAAGATATAATATGATGTACATTACCATGTAAACAACAAAGCGAAAATTGGTTTTGTTGTTTAATACCTACTGGTTTGTACGGAACCCTCGGAGCGCGAGTCTGACTCGCACTTGGCCGGTTTTTTATATTATGTTCAAATCGCTCGAAGAAAGCTATTAGTGGGATAGTGTAGTGATAGATTTCGCTACGTTGGTTTTTTTTGGATAAATAGCCAGTCAGTTAGGTGAAATGCACCACGTCACTTCAGTTGGATGCCATCACCAGTCAAACATTCTCATCTGTTAACACAACGGCGATGGCGATTTGAGTCGTTTACAGATCAAATTGGTAGTATTGATCATTCGAGTGAAGCTCAGTTTCAGATGACCATCGCTGACACCCTTGATGATGTGTACGACGAGAGGTAGGAACTGGATGGAAGCTGATGTAACATGGTCAAGGTAAAGTCGAGTGGCGACTATGCTACCACTAAGATTATGTCAGACTATGACAGTGCACAAGCTGTAAGGGACGGCTTTCTTCAGAGTCGTCGTAGATCTAAGCTCTACCATGTTTTCTAAGGGCTAACCTTATACGGACGTAGTCGCGTGTGGTAGCGAGTAGGTTTATCGATTGGTGTTTCAGATCCAGGTAAGCTTATCTACGAGCTGCGCTATATCAGGTCTCTCCATGTCAATCAAAAGACGAATTACTTATTATTCAATCAAAATATCGTATGGTCACTAAAAGGTATGAAATAAAAAACAAATAATTTAAAAAATTAAAAAACACGCCTGCCATGTCTAAAAATGAACTAAAAAATGATAAACTAGCATTTTCCCAAAAAATTTAAACTGAAAAATAACTTTTTATTACAGTCGGGACAGTAGGTACTCTATAACATTTCAAGACTTTCTATAGCAGTCGGGGGACCGACTGCTATAAAAAGTCTGTTTAAATTTTTTTGGGAAAATGCTTGTTTATCATTTTTTAGTAAATTTTTAGACATGGCAGGCGTGTATTTTTTCACATAAAGCGCTGCTTAATGCAGTGCGGTTGTTCATATCTTACTCTCAATATTGTAAAAAGATTAAAAAAACAGTATGTAGGCGCGGGAGTCCGCTAAACTTTTTGATAAATAAACGCAGGGCTTGAATCACACGTGAAATATTTAAAAAATGTGGTCGTGACACAGTATACACGTATTTCATAACGTCGAGTCATCATCTTCCTGCCCTTATTTATTCCACGTTACTTGGGGTCGGCGCAACACGTTTTTTTCTTCCACTCTGCCCTATCAGTAGTCAAAATTTCACTAATTCCCTTTTCTTTCATATCGCTCCTCACACAATCCATCCATCTTTTCTTTGGCCTTGCTCTCCCTCTCCATCCATTCACATGAATGTTCATTGCTTTTTTCTCTTCACTTGACCATAGCAAGATAAGCGATTCCCTTGTAACTTTTCCGTCACTGGCGCCACTTTTAAACTACCTCTATTGCAGTAATTTCTCACTTTATCCATTCTCGTTACTCCACACATCCATCACAACATTCTCATCTCGCCACATGCAATCTATTTTCATTCGCCTTTTTCACAGCCCAACATTCTGATCCATATATTACGACAGGTCTTATCACCGACTTGTAGATTTTCCCTATCAACTTAAGAGGCATCCGTGGGTCGCAAGCTGTTGTCCCAGTGAGCAGTTGCCATTTCATCCATCCTGAGTTGATCCGGTGTGTCTATATCGCCATCCCCCTGAACAAGCGACCCGAGGTACTGAAAGTCGGAGCAGATCGTTGTAGGCGTTCCGTTGAGAGCTATTGGTATAGGACTGGAGAGACCGCCGAAATCGCACAACCAACCGAAACAGGTATTCTATTTTGGTTCTGCTCAATTTCAGGCCAACACTCTCCAGTCTTTGCCACCGCGTCTCCAATCTGCTCTAGACTTCTAAACCGCTATCGGCAACCAGCACAATGTCATCAGCAAACAACATACACCAGGGAGCTTCCTTCTGGATGTCCGACGTCAGAAAGTCCATTATCATCAGGAAGATATAAGGGCTGAGGGCCGACCCCTGATGCAAACCGAATGCCACACTGAAGCTTTCAGTGGTGCCCACTGCAGACCGGACTTGAGTATTACATCGACTGTACATCACTCGGATCAACTGAACATACTTCCCAGGCATACCTTTATCCTTAAATTTCACGAGGCACCCGGTCATATGCCTATTCGAGGTCAACGAATACCATAAATGTAAGTTATTATGCATAGCTCTGTATTCCTCGGACAGCTGGCGGATAGCGAAAATGGCATCCGTTGTACCTCAACCAGGCATAAAACCGCACTGGTTCGGTGAGATTACACTCTCTGCTGAACGGCGGCTGAGGGAACTCAGCCACCTTTCAACAACTTTAGGTGACATTAGCGTCGATTAATTCTTGTTTTACTTGAACAATAAAATTAGTACACTATTATTATAGCTTGAAAACCTTGGCGAGCTTCTCTTAGGTCTTACCATAGATATATCGTTCACTAGGCACCATAGTGTTGCCGATTTCAAAAGTGATAACCAAAGATAACTAATTGTATTTTGGTCCACCAAAAGTATATTTTGCTTGTTTGTTTCTATGGTGGTGGTTTAGCGAGAGAGCACTGGTATAATAAGTCTTTACTCAAAGTTTTTGTTGAAACATCGTTATCTATTTGGCTTAATTGTAAGATATTTATGCTGGTGACTGTACTAACCAAGAGCTGGCTATCGAACGGCCAAGATAAGCTTCCACTATTGGCGCCTGGATTCTAGTTGTAACAATTTACAAACAATGATAAAATTATCAAATGATTTAGAGCTAAGTATATTATAGTAATGTGCACTGGACCCTCTATTGCAGTGAAGAAAGAAAGAAAGAAAGAAAGAAAGAAAGAAAAAGAGTTTATTTGCAATTCTGTAAACATGTCAAAGTGAACACTTAGGCGATGTGAACGACAACTGAACTGTCAAACTATACAAACAAGATGGCTTGATAGTCTACTTACTAGTCGTTCACTCCACCTAAGTTATCACGGTGAGATGTCGACAGAATCGACCGGCTGATCTCTTTCTATCTCACTCCAGGCTTGTTTATTCAAAGTAAGCATTAAAGCTTACAGTCGAGGAACCTGCTCAGACTAGCACAGCTACAAGACTACGAGCAATTGTTTAATCATCAAAATGGGTACAACCAAAGCGATCATCGTCACGGGTCCCCTTCCGCTAGAAACACTTCACACTTCCTTAAAGTTCATTCTAGTACTGACTGTTATACTAATAGGTCACAGAAAGCCAGCCTAAATCCGTCCAAATTTTGGCACTTCAAGTAGTTTTTCTGTGTCTGAGTAATTTAGTTTTGCTTAATACTCTTTGTCTGAGAAATGTTTTCATATCTGCCGAGGTTGTGGAATTGTTCGAAAGAGTTAGCGCGTCCCTGGAACGCAAGGTGTTGAACACCTTTGCTACGGGCTTGAGGGTACACTTATGAATTAACAATAGCACGCATGAATCGAGGTGGTTCAACGAAACAGCGACTGGAAATTAGTACCCTATAAAGTATAGGGAAGGCTTTTGCCCAGCAGTGGGGTACTAATTTCCAGTCACTGTTTCGTTAAGCTAACTCGATTCAGGCGTGCTGTTGTTAATTAAAGCTTTCCCTATACTTTATAGGGAAGGCTTTTGCCCAGCAGTGGGGTACTAATTTTGTTTTATTGACTTATTACCTACCAACAATAATGTTAATAACAGAATTACAATCTTAATTCTTTACTGTACACCAAAACAGCTTATATAACATACAGTGATGGAAAGTTCATGTACAAAGGCGAGCTTAACTGAAAAATGAGTTTTCTCCCAGCAAACCTTTGAGTGATAGAAAAAGATGACAATGCGATCCAGTGCCAATTATTTCATATTTTATAAATAAATAAACTTACATACATATTACTATAATTAAGTATTATGCACATACTAACATAAATACGAATATTATGTCAAAACCGAAAGGAAATGCTCTTTAACTTTCCTCTTGAAGATATCAAGAGAAGGGCTGTCGCGTATGCAGTGTGGGAGCGAGTTCCAGAGACGCACTGCAGCAACAGAGAAGGAGCCACTATAGCGACTAGAATTGTGACGCGAAGTACGAAGGAGAAGAGAAGTGGTAGTGCGACATGGTTTACCCCTCGGGATAAGGTACTCAAAGCGTTCACGAAGGTATTGAGGAGAATTGGGATTGTGTAGCATAGGATAGAGAAGAGATAAGATATGGGTATCTCGCCGACGCCGAATCGGCAGCCACTTTTTGGTTCGAAACTCCTTTCGTGTGCGTTGCGGAGGATTTTGGAAGTAAAACGAGGAGTCTTACTCAGATGGTAGTTTATTGTAGAATCATTATTAAAATATTATTCTTACATACTAAATGACATAGTTTACATCGCTATCGATCATTAACCTACCGCGTCTATCAACCATTTTTAGCTGACGTCAAAAAATATGAAAAGCCATGAGAACGTGAAACTCTAACAGCTATGGCGACGACGGCGCCAGAGTAATGAGCGCTAACTAACATGAAATTTTAATATTCCTAAAACAAGGATACAATGCACAACTCCTACTACTCAAGTGCGAAATTGTTGGAGGAGCGACAGTCACTGAAGTTATTTATATCGTCACTTTGATTCGATGATTTCATTAGAGACACACAAAGCATGTTATTTCTATAAATAATCTAGTGTTAATAAAATGACCTCTACAGTACAAAACTTAAGACTACAACTAGGTGCACACGGTGGCACACTTTCACTGGTTTCATCGAGTTATAGTCGTGATGTCCTAGTTTACTGACAGCTCAAGGGTCTATCCGCTTGTCTGAAGGTTTTACAATAAACTTTTATGAATGATTTCAAAATATGTATAGGTACTATAATAATGTCCACTTCTATACTATGTGTAACATAATAAAACCTGGTATAGGTTGTATATTGCTTCATGCTAGCCATAGATTTCGGCTTCAGGGGGGTTTTGGGTTAGTTATCAGGAAAAAATACTTTTCACACTGCACTTGAAGGTGACGTCATCCTTGTTCTATCTAAATTTCTGTTTATTAATTAGAACTTTGTACTTGTCGTTTGCGTTTTTGACGTGGTTTCTTCGTGGTTTTGTTGATCGCCATGCATTGACTCCTCGCAGATTTGTATATTGTCCGAATTCTCTTTAAGTTTATCCGAGTAGAGCTGCAGGGTACACTGCAGATCTTTTCTGACTTGCTTCACTTCTTGTAATATTTGTTGCGTCGTCTGGTCAGCACAGACACAGGCACCAGTTGTGCCTGTTGCGCCAGTTTGTGTGGTAGCGACGTCGCATCGCTCACCCTCGTAATCCACTTCGCAGTGACAAACGGGCTCGTCCTCCTCATTCAGGGAGCAGACGCCGCCATGCAAACAGTGCTTGTAGCACGCGTTAACTTCGCACCTCTCTCCGAAGTATCCAGCTTCACAACTGAAACAATGAAGATAAGAAACAGCGTTACAGGGGAAGCAAGCTCTCATGAATAGAAATAATTTATTGCATACGACTGCCTAAAAACAAGATTGTTATGTTTTCAGGGTTCATGTGAGTATGTATGTTTATTTGTAGTATCGTTATAAGCGTCGTGTTATCTTGAGTAACATGGGCTATTGGAAATTAAAAAATATTAAATTGTTGATCATGATTGCCTACTTTTACTATCATCGTCTAGAACTTGCTTAGTACATTACATTTTTGTACAACAAAAAATAAATAACAGTAGTAGTTTAATATACAACAGTAGTATTCAATATCCAGTCGTTTAAAGAAATGCAGGACTAGTAAATAACCCCCAAATTCAAACATATGGCGTTGTATGAGAGTGTTCTCGGAGAAGCAATTTTAAGCCCACGGCGTCGCAGGCAGCTTGCAAGCGTTGCTGATATTATTTTATCAATTTCCCCGAAAATCCAAGTCACATTATCAAATTTGGGGACAACATTCTATTGATTCCCTGCTAATTCTTCCAATTTTCAAATATCATATTAATTATTAAGAAGATTGTCTAATCTACATAACATTTACATTTTCCAAAAATTACGACAAGCTGTTTAGACGTGATTCTCATTTTAAATCGGCTACTGACAAGTTTAAAGTTTAAGTGATAAATGATATTTATTTTGTAAGTTGGTTGCACAATAACTATTTTACACGTCAAACTTCGAGTGGACCTATCCAGACATTGCAAGCATTTGCCAGTTACCGTGTAGCTCAAACTTAGAACTTTAAGGAGCTCAACGGCCTGACGAACAATACCAAAGTAAGGATATTTTTGTTGGCCGCATAGAGAACTTAAACCGCTGAACTAAAATTAAATGAAATGAACCCTTATATATAGCAATCTTTATGGTCCTCATATTCAAAATACGTTCTTTACTTATTTATTTATGTACCTAAACAATATACTTAAAAAGAAAATGTTGTACGGAGAAAAGAGCACAAAGGTGCTGCTGGAACCAGAAATTGTCAAAGAACATAAAGTAAACTTCAAAATGATTTTTTTTTGGCTTTAAACAATCACTATTTGTTTGTTTAATATTGATTCAAAGTGATGGAATATTTGGAAAATTGGGAATACCTGGCTTTTCACAGTTTATTTAAATTAATTTATGTCGTTTTAATAAAATCACCGGTTGATATTGTGTTAGTCTTTGCTTTGTTATTATGCGTATTTATCACGATTTAAATAAAGTTTTACACGTATTATAGTTGATGGTATTAATCTTTAAAAGAATCAGAACATGGCACTTCTAGTTTGAGGGATTTTAAATTATTTAGACGGAAGAAATGAATGCATGTATTAGTCGCGCACCGTATCGAAGATCGACTTACCTGCATTTAGGATGTCCCTCAGCGCTGACAGTACAATTTCCTTCGAAGCAGTAGTTGTGACATACTGAACCGTGGCGTTCCTCCACATCCGGAATTAAAGTCTTCAAAGCTTCACAGGGCTCGTTTCCCAAGGTTTGTTCCTCAATTGTGTAGTTGGCTGCTGTGGTTTGACACCACCAACAGGTCCCGGTAGACTGTGTATAAACAACTGGTGCCACACCGTGTTGTTGATGCTTTGGTAACTGCATAATGGCAATTTGACTGTATCTACTCCAGTAAATGAAATCTTTTGATACGGTTAAAGCAGTTGCCAAATATTCATCTCCTATAAAATAAAATGTTTGTCTGTTTTCTCCACTCAAGTCGGCACTTTTGATACAATGCTGGTTAGCAGTATTCTCCTCAATCCAGTACATTGTCTTCGTTTGTTGGTCAATAGCCAAACTCCGACGAGAGTAAACATGATCGTTTATTAAAACTTCTTTCTCGGAACCATCAAACGCAGCCCTCTGTATGTTATAATTTGTGACCCAGTAAATATGCCTGTAATTTTTAAATAAATGTAAGTATTGACAAAGTTCAACATGAGTCTTAAAACTGCAGTAAATTGTTATATCAGTAACGTACCCTCCACAGCTGTCTACATCTATATCCGCGCAGAAGTAATCTGACTTAGCTATAAGATTTCCGTCAACTGCTACGTTAGACGATGCAGGTTTTAATAACAACGAGTATATTGTGTTGCATTCAGTCCAAAAGAGTAATTGTGTGACCGGGTCGTAGCCGACATGCTTGAAACACGGTTCTTTTGGTTGTCTCATTAATAAGGTTTGTGTTTTCCTCGTTGTTAGGTCAAAACTGTACATGGTCAACTTCTCGCTGTGATGTTTGGCAAACAGCACCCTGTAGTGAACTGGATCGTACGTGACAGAAGAGATCTCATTAGCGAACGGAATATCTTCGGTGTATGTTACTGTTCCGTTGTAAAAGAATTCTAATCGTGTCTCTCCGGCCACGACGATGTCTGAAACATTAAAATGACATTTTTTTATCTGATTTCTAAACAGAGCTGCAGAGCTTCCCATCACTCTTGTCATATAATACGATGCTCATACAAATAGTTTCGAAATCACCGACAGTCTCCAGAACTAAGTACGTAAACTCTCTGTACCTCTATAAGTACATCATCATAACCACTAACAAAAATGAATTCAGAGCGTGTTTAGATGGACGGTTATATCGTGACTAAGGGCGAATGTTTTGATACGTAGTTTACCAATGGTTTAAAATGATGGGCACCTAAATTTTGTAATTGTGAGTTTTTAGGGTTCCAAACATTATATTATGTCACCTACTAAGTATTGAAAACTATAACTAAGTTTTTAGGGTTCCGTACATAATATTATGTCACCTACTATTGAAAACTATTACTAAGTCTCCGCTGTCCGTCCGTCTGTCCGTTAGTCTGTAGATTTAAAAGGCGCTGAGGTAACAGCGCTCCAATAATTGCTATTTTTTCCAAAAAGTTCTTAATTGGAGTTTCAGTTTTAAAGTCGGGGTTGGCAATATCGTTCATATTATTTTCATCAAACATCTAAGAACACTTCAATGACTACACGGAGTCGTATAAATTACTAATGTAAACTGTTCCGTTGTGAAATTATAGATAACTAGCTTGTGCCAGCGGCTTCGCCCGCGTAATCCCTAGGGAACATACTTCCAGAATATATATAACCTATTTACCCTCAAAGTTCCCGTTCCTGTTGGATTTTCGGAATAAAAACTACCCTATGTCCTTGTCGGGTCTCAAACTATCTTTGTACAAATTTTCATCCGAATCGGTTTAGTGGGTTAGTCATGAAGACTAGACTGATAGATAGACAGACAGAGTTACTTTCGCATTTATAATGAGTAAATCTATTGGATTTTTTTTAAATCCCTTGCTACTGGCAAATGTCCGCACACAACAATGTGAATACTTTCGCGGGCAAGGCAAATAAATACATTTTCAGAATATATACCACACATGGCGATGCACCTCTTGAATAACGAGATATTTTTATGTGATGTTTTGGTTTGACGTCACCAAAACATCACATAAATCTTCTATCGTAGTTCATCTCTCTTTTTAATTATCTTTACCTTTATTAAAACGTTTTCACGTTAAAAGACTCACTCTACAAGATAGTCGTAAGAGATGAATTCGTAAACCAGTTGATTACGGCGGTTTTATTTTTTGTCTACAGAAAATTAACTATACTTAGTAAAAATCGTACTTTCTCTGTACTAAAATATTAGTTTTAGTAGATTCTATTAGGGGATTATAGCTGTAAGAGCGCTAAAAATCCTTAACGTCGGTAATCAAAATTAGTCATCTAACTAAGTCATTAACTCCGAATATACTAACAATGAAAAATTCAGTCACTACCAAAGGGTACCAAAAGCTTTTTAAAAAGTGTTTTTTTCTTGTGTAACTTAAGGTAATTATAAACTGAAGAATTTTCTTATCTTTGGAGTCAAATTTTTCACATGTTAAGTTCATTTATCTCCAAACCGAATATACTAACAATGAAAAAGTCAGTCACTACCAAAGGGTACCAAAAGCTTTTTAAAAAGTTTTTTTTTCTTGTGTAACTTATGGTAATTATAAACTGAAGAATTATCTTATCTTTGGAGTCAAATTTTTCACATGTTAAGGTCATTTATCTCCAAACCGACCTAAAATTAGAAATAATTATATTTATAACAAAACTCTTTAATAGCTCTTTCCAACGATGACTATAATGATGTTATGGGGCGCAAAAATATGCCTAACTCAAGTATTCAAAATTATTATTCTGTTCAGTTTTAATTTCATTCATAAACTCGGATGAAATTATAATAAAATTAACAAAAGTTGAGGAAGTAGCAAATGATCTTCTAGATACGGTAAATGTCTTAAGGAAATTGAACAATTCTCTTAGATTCATGCTTCGGGGTAACAGCTACAGTTATAACTGCCAGAAGGCGTTTGTATTACAGAAACGTGCCATAAGGACTATTGTTAGGATCTCACAAAGAGACTCATGCAAAGAGCATTTTAAAGATTTGGAAATATTAACAGTACCTAGTTTATATATATTAGTAATACTAGGGCCAGTTTCACCGGTTACGGATAAAGTGTCGGTTAGTTATCTGATAGTTACTACTATCTACCACTTAAAGGCTGGTTATAACTTTTTTCTGTTTCATCGTCATACTTCGGCAAACAACAACAGTCGACAAGCGGAACGGCAACGTCGCTTCTTTGCGTTTCGATACCTAAGAGTTATAAGTAATCACTGCATTGGTGGAACCGCAAAGTTACTGAAAATTAAATGGTCAATGTTAATTAAGTAGTTATTAAACGTAAGACGAAGAAACCACCACGATCATTGAAAATATTGTGTAATTAATCATTTCATCATCAGCCTATAACAGTCCAATGCTGGACATAGGCCTCTCCAAGTGCACGCCATTTGGCTCGATCATCGGCAACTCTCATCCAGCTGCTACCAGCCACCCTGCGAAGATCGTCGCTCCACCTAGCCTGAGGGCGTCCTACCTTACATTTGCCGATTCGCGGTCTCCACTCAAGAACTCGTCTACCCCAACGGTCATCAATTCTACGGCTAATATGGCCGGCCCATTGCCACTTTAGCTTGGTTATTCTGTGAGCTATGTCTACAACTTTGGTTCTCTGTTGGATCACTTCGTTGCGGATTCGATCCCTCAAAGAGACCCCAAGCATAGCCCGTTCCATAGCTCGCTGAGCGACCTTGAATTTATGGACCAGCCGTACCGTGAGTGTCCACGTTTCGGCTCCGTAAGTCATAACAGGCAGGACGCACTGATTGAAGACCTTAGTCTTTAGCCTCTGTGGAATACGTGACGAGAAGACTCGGCAAAGCTTCCCAAACGCTGCCCAACCCAGCTGAATTCTTCTGTTAGCCTCTCTCTCCAAGTTGTTCTCACCAAACTGCAGAGTCTGCCCGAGGTAAACGTATTCTCGAACAACCTTAAGAGCACCGCCATTGACAACAATCGGTCCCGGGGTAACGTGTTCGTTGAACATACCCTGGGTTTTGTCCAAGTTCATCCGGAGACCAATGCATGCAGAAGAATCAACTAAGTCGTTCAGCATCTGCTGCAAGTCCTGCAGCGATTCAGCCAAATCTCAAGTGTGAGATGTACTCGCTGTTGATGTTAATGCCGCGTCCTTCCAAGATCAGCGTCTTAAACTCATCCTCTAATGCGTTTGAGAACAATTTCGGTGAAATTACGTCCCCTTGTCTCACCCCTCATCGCAGTGTGATGTTATGTTTAGTTCGCTGGTCCTGAATTTGGACGGCCATTGTCACGTTTTCATAAAGACATCTTAGCACTTGGATATATCGCCAGTCGACTTGGCATCGCAACAGAGATTCCAAAACAGACCAAGTCTCGACAGAGTCAAAAGCTTTCTCATAGTCCACAAAGGCAAGACATAGGGGCCGATTATATTCTTTGGACTTCTGTATAATTTGTCGCACTGTGTGGATATGGTCTATGATGCTGTTCCGGTGGCTGAAGCTCGTCGAATTTTCGTGCTAGACGATTCGTACATTAGTCTACTAGGCGTTCTAAATAAAAAACACAGGTAAGTACTATACATATACTGTGTCTGTTTGGATTATCAAAATAAGAGCTTTTTTCTTAAGGGATATTATAAATTGCATAGGTATCAAATAAATAATCGCCTATCAATACATACTCATCATTTATATTTTTTTTTACATCAAATATACAACATTACTTTTTTCCTCATAATGCAATACAGTTAAATTTGTTTTTGTACAAAAATACTACGGGTCGGGACTTAGGGCACCCCTACTCGGACTGGTAAGGTAGAAGGTGATGGCGGGGTCTGAAAGACCCCGCCATCTCCTTCGTGTTTTTAGTTTAATAAACCACGCAGAAGCTCCGTCCACGACGCCTTTATTAGTATTGATTTGAAGCAAATTTAGAACCGTATTTAGAAAAACTGCTGTAAATGATATAAAAATAGAAGCTATATTTAAAATAAAAAGAGTTAACATGTATAATGTGCATTATGATTATTAGCTGTGCATTGATGAAAATGCTTTTGCTTTGGGAAAAATCACTGTACGCTGCGAAAATAAATTGTAGTGTGTTTAGTGATATTTTGAGTTGAATATTTTGCTGTGCAATCAGTAATTTTAGTGGGAATTCGGAATCTTATTGCATAGAAAAAGGATATTTTTTTTGCGTTTAAATACTACCCTATTCTTAATGCATATGAAAGTGTATACGACAGCTTAAACAAAAACACCTTTTCTAATGACGTTTTAGATTAATTACTCATCTTAGTAAGGATTCCGTCAAAAAATCAAAACCCATGAAAATATTAATATCGCAGGCGAAGCTGCGGAACAGTTTCTATTCAAATCTAAAACTCGCAATAATTTTCGTCTAATAGTTTTTTCTGAATCACGAGCACATTCCAAAGGAGAAACCCGATTCTGGGCCTAACAGTTACACGAATAAAATATGTACCAAAAAAATCATCTATTTTTCTTAACTAACCCATTTAAATCTTAGACTCCATTATTTTGTTTAAGTGAAGAAAATAAGTAGATTTCTATTTTTTGTTTTGAACCAACTTTGTAAATCGTTACAACACTTATTTCATTTTACGTCACTAACTTCACAAACGCTGACAGTGTATCAAAAGAGTTTACCTTAAAAATATAATCGATTGAGTGGAAATATTCTATACGATACTGTTACAAATAATTAAATAATGCTCCATTTAAAAATATAATATGTGAAATGTTTTTTTAGATATTATAAACAAAGTTAAATAAAAAATAATCTGATCGATTTTTAAAGTGAACGCCATTAAAGATAATTTTTTTTTTTTTTTTTTTGGGACAAGCCCGCCACACATTCCCAACCACTGCAACTCCTGAAAGCCAGAATCAACAGCGGCGACCACCAGAAAAACGCCGAGTCAATGAAACCCGACGAGTCCCGGAGAAACGATTCAACTGTCTTGGATCCCGCAACGAAATTAATCAGAAGAGTACAGCGGAGGAGTAGGAAAAAATAAATATAATTTCCACTTCCCTCCATATCAAGCAGGAGACAGATTAGAGCTAGGCCAATAGGCACCAAGGGACATATACAACTGGGTTAAGCCCAGTTGCCAAGCACCACGGATTATATATTAACATTTAAACTAATGGGTCCTACATTGTGAGCTACTTTTGATTCCAGTAATAGATATGGCAAAATCGCCTGAACGCACGGAAATTTGTTCTGGTTTCTACAAGGTCCGTGTAGTAAACTACTCCAGATGATAAAATATATAAATAATAATCAATGTCAACGGCTGTCAATAATTGTTATGTCATTCGCTTTTCGTATTTTTGCGCAAGTAAATACATGTTTTTCCGTATTTCTTGGGATTAATTATTTTATAAGATCTCTGCGCGAATACTGGACTCCAAAACTGATCGTCTTCTGACTCTCGCTTGAACACAGGACCGTACCTTACCACCCCTGCCAGGTTTAGGTGGATACCTGGATTTGTTTATTTTTCTTTAACTAACTACTTAATAACGAAATCATGAGCCTGTGCATCAATTGCGGAATAGCAACAGACCGCTGAACTACAATAGGTAGGCGAAGATAGGAAAATGATCAGTTCTTTCAGTTGTACAGGAATGGGTCGCACCTCAAACGGTTAGTATCCGACATTTCTTTTGTACGTAATGATTTAATGTGAACAAACTTAATTGTGTTACAGATTCTGTTCAGTTGTTTATTAATAGTTGTATTTAAAAAAATAATACCAGTATGTGCAACAAATTCATATTCAAAACATCACCAATCCAGACTAAATCTGAATGGTTAGTGACAACCTATTTCCTGTTGGGAAAGCAATATGGCCGTTTATGTTTACCAAAATGTGCCCATCAGATGTTTATATTTAAATGCTAGTGCTAGACCTAATAGTCTAATGGTAAATGTTTGTTTCAGGTAAATGAAAATGACTTGCGGAGAGCATGTAAGAGAAAATGGCTCATTGTCATAGAAGTGTGTAGGTAGAGAGGTGGACGACGCCCACAGCAAGAGCTGTCAACATCAGACTCAACCTGGATGTTAAGAGGAAGAATAAATTCCAGGTATATATGTAATAGGATGTATTTTGTATATATATTAGAATACTAGCTTCTGCCAGCGGCTTCGCCCGCGTGATCCCTAGGGAACATGTTCCCGGGATTAAAAGTAGCTTATGAGCTATTCCAGACTATAATCTATCTTTGTTCTAAATTTCATTAAGATCCGTTAAGCCGTTCTGGCGTGATTGAGTAACAAACAACCAAACTTTCACATTTTTTTTTTTTCATTTTTTCTATTGATTGTAGCGTGATGAAAAGTATACTATAACCTGCTCAGGAGTATGAATAATAATTGTACCAAGTTTCGTTAAAATCCGTCGAGTAGTTTTTGTTTCTATAACGGTTATACAGACAGACAGACAGACAGACAGACAAAAATTTTACAGATTGCATTTTTGGCATCAGTATTGATCCCTAATCACCCCCTGATAGTTATTTTGGAAATATATTTCATGTACAGAATTGACCTCTCTACAGATTTATTATAAGTATAGATAGATTTTTGGCATCAGTATTGATCCCTAATCACCCCCTGATAGTTATTTTGGAAATATATTTCAGGTACAGAATTGACCTCTCTACAGATTTATTATAAGTATAGATATTAGTCGACAGCTCCCTAAACTGAAGGGATGCGGTATTGTTGACAAAAGAACGGTTGGTTGCTGTGCCCACACCACGAGCATAATATGGTATCTTGGCTTGGCTCCTGCACAATATCTAGATTCTGTGTTATTGTATTATGACAATCCAACGAGAAAGATGGTGATTAAAACTATATAACCCAATAATTATGTTTTTTTATTTTAATATAATGCAATCTCAGATTAATGAAATCGATTTATTCATAAACACTTTAACAATAAACTGTAATATTAACAAATACAAGCCCTGAGTGAAGATAGTGGCCCTTGTCTAATAAATATAGTTTTCAAAATCTTTCTGAAAGCCAGCTACATGGAACTGAAATCCTGAGCGCTTTTATGTAGGTACCTAAAACCTCATCTTTGTAGGCTGCAGGCGCTGCAGCGCAGTGCATGTGCGTTCTAAAGTATACTCTGGAACGCACATCGTTATAGGCTCCAGCTCATGTAAGATCTTACGACGATCCTTTGATAATATTTCGTAGCTTGCGTCCGTTCCAGATTTAAAAATTAAAGGTATTTATTTTTATCTATTTTTGTTTGAACGTGATAATCTCTGGAACTATCAGTCGGATTTGGAAAATTATTTTTACATGATGTCCACGTTCACGAGGAAGGCTCTAGGCTTAACGGGAACGGGAAATACGAGATAAACGCGTAAGAAGTCGCGAGCAAAAGTAAGTTACCTACTTAATAATAACCTAAAGTACAGGTAAAAATTGTCCGAGACTACCCATTTGGCCGTTCCTGGGAGACGTAAAAATTGGGCTCGTGAAACCTTTTTAAATGTCGTAATTTATGGCCTAATTGCTGCCCTGTATCGCCAGGCCCAAGTTTCTATAGTTTGGGTTTGTCCTTTAAATTTCAAACAAAAGAAAATTCTACGTGAAATTGGTCATGAGTCCAATGAGTTGTTTTTTTTTTTGTTTATTCTCAAAAATTGTCGCCTATAATCTATTTAAATGTAATAAGAAACCATAAAAAAATATTATAATCAGTACTTATTGTATTTTAAGCCTTAAAAGTATGTTTTCTAGTTAGGTGCTAAGAATCGATTTATGAAAATCGCTCATATACATTAATCGACTCAAATGAAATTTAAAAAAATATCGATTAGCATAATCGCTATGACACACCCTAAAGTATTAAATACACGAGGTAATTAAATTACGTGGTATTGGATCTGTGCTTGTAAATTGCTTTTAGATTTTGAGTTTTTATTGTTCGTCATGATATTTAGATTTAATTGCCATACTTGTAATAGTTTTTACATGTAGGTACGTTGGTGATATTTGTGTAAAACAAAAACGTAAACAAACTGGCGCGAAACTTCGACTCTGGAAATCGAAAAACTTAATTACCGCTACATATATCGTTAGAAATATGAATCCATTCGTCAGAAAATCAAACGATGAGTAAACCACTGCCCCTGTAATGAAGTTTGAGTGTCTTCCTTCATACTGTACATACTTCATACAATACAATGTTCATGTTTTTTAGCCTCGCTGTCATCAAAATATCAACGTAATTATTTTTGTCGAGATTCGTTCCTGTTTTTAGTTAACTTTGTATGAAAAAGGACAAAACGAAGAACGCAAATAGAATTATTATGTCTTAATATTTTCGTTTTGCATTTTTTAACAAGCGTGAACTTTGTCTACCCATATATTTTCAAAATATTTAAGTTGTTTACCTTATTGAGAGGTGAAGTAATTCATATTTAAGACACATTTTTAAGTAGACTGAAGCGATTTGAACGACTGTAATTTCTAATTTAAGATACTTCTGGGTGAATTGCCCAAGCAAAAAAATACACGGCAAACCTGAGAACGGTAGTGCAATGTGCTGATTATTAATTTTATATATTTTTTCTCAACAACGTAAGTATTTCTCTACCTTGGCAAAAAAAATCATTGGTATCTACCCTCTAATATACCCAAAAAAAAAATTACAAAGTGTTATTTTATCATCACGGTGACCTGTCCTGAACCCAATTCCGCTCATAACATACCTTCTCCTGCAAATACATTCGTAATATGGATTTAAATTGATTTTGTTATCATTAAATTATAATATATTCGATCAAATAAAACAATTTTTGTTTGTTTATCTTCTTTCTCATGGATTTGACAGGCAGTCAACTTTTGTCTGGAAAAAAGTTATCATTTCAGAGGACAGTAAGTTTTAGTAGAATAGCCACATCAACATTGCGTTGTTACGCCCCTTTCACCTTTTCTCACTCCGGATCAGTCCGGCTTAAGCTCTCGGCGCGAACGCACCGGTCCCAACGTCTTGCGGTTTCCCGCCAAAAAAGTAAGTTTATCATTTCAGTAATATGGGGACAAAAATAGTTTCATTTCGGTGGCTGTTATAACTCGTGCTAGATTTGTTTAATTTGTTTCAAAATTGTGTATTAAATTCGCAGTAAGTACTGTTTTGTTTGAGTAGTGTTCATATTTTTTAAATAATTTTTTTTCGGAGTTAAATGTAGAACTAACCTCTATTTTATCATCTCAGTGTTATCATTTCAGTGGATTCGGTGGACTGTTATACCAATTACAGTCCACCGGAATTAAAAGTATCTCCGAAATGATAAAAACATAAAGTTTTAGAGATCCTGGTGTCAAATACAAAGTCATAGTTTTAAGATTAGATTATTTACTAATTAAAAACTAATTAAAAGTACTAAGCTATTACTACTAAGATATTTTTATAATGTTTCTTATTCATTTATTGTATTTTAAAAATATAAGAGTTTATTTAATTTTAGAAGTTTTACTGATATACCTGTAGAAACACTATTCTCCTCTCGTTACCAATTTAACTAAATTATACCTAGCATTTTTCTCTTAGTGCAATAGGTAGACATTAGGTATTACTATTAATGGCATAACTTACAAATGCAACCATCATATTAATCAGAAACTTTAAGCTTTCTAATCGCGATACGTTGATTCTTTTGAAAATATATCAAGTAAATTAGTATTAGTACATAAACAAGCAAAAATTATTTAAGGTTACCAGCATTTACGATAAAGTTTTCCAACATTTTCACACAACAACAACCACAAAAATTACCAAAGGTTATAAAAGTAAAGAAACTATTCATTCATATCATAATAAACATTACATTACATTAATATCATTCTTTGAGGTTATTGTAACCTCAAAGAATGATATATGTAATAATACTAACTGTAATATCTGTATATAAATGATGATATTAAAAAAACTGTGTACTGTCCTGTCTCAGTGTTTATCTAAAATTTGTGGAAATCAAACCTAACAAAGTACGGAACCCTGGCTGGGGGCACGGTTGTTCTTAGCTGTATCATTTCGGTGGATTTATCATTTCGGTGGTAATTTTTATCATTTCGGTGGACACTTTTAATTTCAGTGGACTCTTAAAACTTTATCCTTAAATATTTATGTAAGTTTTGATAATATTTGATGTCCACTCACGCACAATGTTATAAAATAGACTAAAGTATTATTTGTCACTAAAAATATATAGATTGCATTGAAATAAAAAAATCCCACCGAAATGATACATAAAAATCTCTTGTTGAAATTCACCCTTCTCACAAACTTTTTGTTTAATATAGCTACGGGAACAAATTTTACATAGTAAATTCGAGTGCCCAAATTTGATGTCCTTCCTGAATTTGATGACGTACTTCGTAAAATCCGGTCGACTCAGATCAAAATCTTGTCGTGCAGAGTGGTTAAAAAAAAAGACTCGGACTTTAATAAAGACAAGTTAATGGTTTTATGCAGCTTTAGCACAGCGGGTATACGTGTGTTCAGAGCACATCCTGACACTATGCACACATTTTATAACTGATAATTTGGGGGATGTGGGATCTTAGAAGGCTTTCCTCTGAGCTGAGAGACTATTTTTGTCTATACTCTTTAGAGAAAACAGATAATTATTATAGTTCTTTAAATATAACGGTAAGGAACCCCTAGCACGCCCACTCGCATTTGGCCGATTTTCTTCATAATAATTTCGGAATGTTTTTGGTTGAGTAATGTATTGGTCCATGAAGCCGCTGATGAAGGGTGACCTACCTCTATCCCTGGAGCGTAAACTCATCGACTTGTGCATTCTGCCCATCCTAACCTACGATGCGCAAACTTGACTAATTCTCAAAAGTCCAAACTCAAGGTTTGCCAGCGGGCGATGGAGCGAAGCGTTCTAGGTGTTAGGCTCAGCGATCGAATAAGTACCTAACACCACGAATCGCTCCAAAACAGGGACCGCCGATGTAGGCAACGAATCTGTCAGATTGAAGTGGGATTGGGCGGGTCACATCTGTAGGATGCATCAAGACAGATGGGACAGAGTCGGTACGCAGTGGGAGCCAGAGGAATGGCGTCGTCGCCGAGAAAGGCCTAGGAAACGCTGGCATGTCGACTTGGAGGCGTTCATGACAGATTGGTCGGAGAAAGCAATACACTGGGAAATTGGAAGGCCACGGGGAAGACCTTGGCCCAGCAGTGGGACAGTAAAGGTTAAAAATAAAGATAATTAATTGAGAACGACTCTGGTACGGCTTTATAATTCAGCCATGAAAATTAAATAAAATTACAAACAATGATACTTAGTTGTTCACGGCTCTTGTACTTACCCCAGGAGAAGGAGTGCACCGATGCCACGTACAGGGTTAGCAATGCCGACACGCGCGTCCACATCTTGTACTACTATTTAGTATTATACTCTCGACAAACACAAAAGCAATGTGCTAAGTTTCTGTCCAGACGAAACTTTATATAGGCAGCTACATTGGTGGTGCCATGTAACTCTTTCCTGTTAAAATTGGAGATAAGGGATCCTAATTAACCCAGCCGTTATTTATATATTAATAAAAGGAAAAAAAAAATAGGTAGGTATTACCATTATTTTGACCTGAAATTTCTGGTAAATTTCCAATGAAAAAACAAGTAACGAGAAACAATCTATGTCAACAGTAACCACTTCTTTAAGTTTTTTCAGTTAAAAAGGTTGGTAAAAATTGCAACCGCTAACGGTTTTCGAATGACAAATTAAGATTTGAATGTCCATGTTTCTGAGTGTATTAAACGATTCCATCAACTGTAATGTAACGATTGTAAAACACATGGACAAATATGTCGAAATTATGTATATGTATTTGTTTTAAAGTAACTACGTTTTTTCTCGGCTTATTCCCGCAGCATATCGCACAAGAACCGTGTATTTTCCGGGTAAAGAAGTATCTTACGGCACTCAGCGATTATGTAGCTTTGTATCAATGTATTAGGATCAGTAATTTCTACCTTTTACAAACATAATAATATAGAGCAACATCCCAGAGCCCCCAGACAATGTTATCTTCTCAGAATAGTATTAGTACACAATATGTATACTTTGAACGTGCGCATACCTGCTAGATTGAGCCAACGACGGCCAATTAACAGGTATCGGTGCTAGTTACAAAAAATATATTTAATTAAGTTTAATTGTAGTGGTTTATTTTTTCAATATTGTTAAATATTAGTAATTTAACAGACTACTTAGTAAATAAAAAGCAAAATAAAAAGAGCTGGTCGTCGTACGCATGACGCATAGCTAGTTTATTTACTAGATGTAAACAAAGACATTTAAAGTCTGACAGGATTTGGAAGGCTGCAAATCTACCTTCGTGTGTTTTGAAATACTTTCTAGACATCACCAAAACAAATTGACCGTCGGCCCAAGCTAGTAGGTTTGCGTAATATTGCTCACCTCCGTAGTACTGTGATGCCCCAGCTACTCTCGCTAAGGCTATTATTTGTCGAAATCAAACAACGATTGGGTTAAAATATTAATTATTTGAGTACTTGCTCAGTCGAAAGCTCATACATGACTCCTTTTCATGAAACAATCTACATTTTACATTCAACTTTATTTGAATCCTATTCTATACTTTTTCTTTAATCCTTACAAAGCTTTATTGACTGGCCAGTACGACCAAGAAGGTCTCTTCAGTACACACTACTCTATCCCACACATATTTTAATGAGGAAATACATTAAGTAAAATCTGAGGGCTCTGAGATCTTAGAATAATACCAATACTCATCAATTTTTCTGGAACAATTACAGTTTATACTTTTAGAGGATTTGCGAAAACAAAAGTTTTGTAATACTATTTTCGATTAATTCCACAGATAAGAACGGGAAAACTGAAGGTCGAGGACGTGCTAATTGGATAGATAAGCCTAGTTTGAGACGCAGTTCGTTAGTAAAATGATTACGAATATGAAATATTATTTAACCTAAAAACGTTGTTTTTTACATTAGTTGGCGGATTGATAGAGCTTATCGCGAATACTGCCTTCCTTATAACGTGAGCATGACAACAGCGAGTGACTAGGTTGTGCAGCCGCGTATCACTTGAGAACGGCTGGACACATCATAACCTCACGCCTGCATCCCCGAAGCGTAGGCAGAAGAGCAGTCATAAAGTCAAAACTAGAGATCGGATTATCAGATGCATAATAGCCTAAAATCAAGATGTTGGCTACGAAGGAAAGCAAATTTTCCCAAATTTTCGGAATCAACAATTTAATTGTATACTCCTACGCGGTAAACCCGATTGGACACAAATGTCTGTTGCCTTATCACAACATAGTATGGTTGCTTTCTCCTAACTTTAGTATCTGAAAAACAGTTTGAAAACATACATCGTGTTGCAGGGAATGTCGTAACTTGGCAGTTTGTGCGGGATGTCGTATTATGCGTGATCTTGGTAAGCGGGTTCAACTGTATTATTTATTTTATTATTTATAATAATTTAAGGTAAATATGCATACGATTATCCAATCGCTAGTCTTTAATTAACGTCATTTTGTTACGCATAGGATGCCTATGTTTTAGCAGGTGTGACGATGTCAGGTATGGCAATTATAAATATTGTTATGGTACTGTGGGCTTTTGGCCAGATCTGAAAATCTTTGCAACATCAAACCAAACATCAAATCTATTTTTTTTTATTGCAGTCCATAATACACATACAGATAGTACACATACAGATAGTAAAATGAATAAATAGAAACTATTATGGACCATGCCGGGCAGCGATTTTAAAAAAACTTGACGAAACCCTAATCTATACTAGTACAGAAATTTACCGAAATCGCGTAGACTTTGTTAGATAAATTCATTCTAACATTGGCAACAAATGCTATTCAATTTGATACCGATATTTACCGATCGTTAGCTTCCATACACGCTTCTTCACACGTACACACTACACACTTCTTGCGAGTACAAGTAATACTTAAACTAAACCAAAGAAAATAAAACTAAAACATTTTTTCTTGCGTAGGTACCTCTAATGTAAAATACAAAATGCAGATCAGATAATTATTTTTATCAAGATTGTCGGAACGTATAATAACGTTTATGAATATCGAATTTTAAAGTCAATAATGATCATTATAACATCAAACGCTAGTAAAGTTAGGATTACTAATGTTATCGGAAGACAGAGAACCTTGGCGTACCTAATCCTAAATAATATTTTAAGATACGTTAATGTTTTTTAGCAATGGCTTGATTTTTTTCTAAATTAATACTTTTTGACGTCTTATAGATTTCTTCTCTTCTAGTTTAGTTGTTCTTCCTGACTGAATGAGGCTGCTACCTTGTAATCCTCTATCTTTTCTCCTAGCCACTGATGTTGGTTTGGACTCGGATTTTTTGGCCTCTGCTATGTTAAGTCGACAATTACATTATCTGTGACGATGATTTAGTGATTTGATGTACTTTTTAAGTAATGCAGAATTAGAAGGACTACTCTTATCAATTTCCAAAAAATCGGTCTAATAAATGCATGTCGCAAATCTTCATAAACAATTATGGAGGTGAGCCTCTACTCGACTAGGTTTTGTTCGTACGTAATGCTTGAAAGTATCTCGACAAAAGCTTATTTCTTATAGTGAATATCGTCGGCTTGGAGTGTAAACCTGCTAACTGCATATCAGGTAAATTTTCAGGAGAGACAAAAAATATTCCTAAAAAAATTTGAACTTTCATTATTTGTACGCGTACGTGTTGCGGACACTTGCGGATTACATGGAGTTAGCCGCGAACTTTTGAAGTTATGGATTTGACAGTTTTACTCATCACGCGTTTTTGTCAATTTTAAAAGAAAACTGACTGTACCTGTTATTATAGGTTGTGTATTTTTTCTTAAACTTTGGAATGGTACAAAAAACGTCAAAATGCCAAAAAATGGATTTAACAGGTTAACACTCTAACGGCCGAAACCAATATCCTATCTATCACATACTGGAGATAGAAAAACAAATGAAACAACAGAAAACCTATATAATTTTCATATTGTTTCATTTGTTTTGCTATCTCCAGTATGCCAAATCTGGTGATAGTTAGGTTATTGGGTTCGGCCGTTAGCCGACGATATGTATAATACAGTACTAGGTTTTGTCCGTGCATTTTCTTTGAAAATATCAAGGCTAAAGCTAATCCATTTGAGTATTTTTTTTTACTGAGGTAGATTAGGCTTTGTCGAGTAATATGCATAAACAAAAGCTCATCTATTAGAGTCCGCGGACTCAAATATTAGCTTTCGTAAATTCGCTGCCAGGCACAGCAAAAATTTAAAAAGAGAGAGGAAGAGCGCTTCAAATAACTTTTCTTGTAAAGTAAATGTTTACCATTTCCTGACTAGCTTGTACCTATTATTAAATATTTTATACATAATATTATTATTATTGCTGCGATGAAAGTCATCCTCGGTGCTTCTGACTGACATTCTTCCAAATCCGACCTGCCGTTTTAGCATGATTCACGAAATACCTGCCAAGTAACAACTTGCATTTAATTCCTATCAAGAACTCTCATGTGATTTCTTGATTCTAATTTTAACATGTTTCCTTAGGGAAAACCGTTACTGACCTCATTTATTTAATAGTTCAGAACCGACTTATAAACGTGTTATTACACGACTGCCTAAAAAAGGAGTGTTATGTTTTCTAGGTACATGTATGTATGTATGTTTGTGAGTTTCTTTATAGCACCATAATTTCTAAACCGCTGTACCGATTTCAATGTTTTAACACGACTGCCTAAAAAAGAAGTATTATGTTTTCAGGGTTTATGTATGGTTTTGGCCCAGTATGTTGCTACGTTTATTGTAGCTTAAGACGGCTTTCACAATTTTTCTTGAATTTTAGCGTTTTATTCGAGTTTTGATGTGTGATTTTGCTTTAGATATAGCCTTACAAAAAAAAAAAACAAAAATATGCCTAAGACAGTTTGATCATTTATCTTGGGATTGTTCTAAATAAATATTTCAATTTGTTCACGTCAATCAGTAAAATCCTTGACTCCGCATATGATGTTTCACAAAACGTTGCTTTAGGGAATCTTTTGATGCCATGGTACACCGAAGATATTATAGTTTAATCATTTATAAAAATGACCACGGTACAACTGTATCTTTTACTTTGGAATGTTCAAATCAATTTATTACGATTCATACAGTAATACACCAAAAATAATTCTGTAAAACTGAGAGTTATTGACAATTTTCCGAACGAAACTATAATTTTTATCTATGAAATTATAATCCAATTTCAAATGAAAAATATTTAATACTTAAGGTGGCGTTGCTATATTGCTTGAAAAAAAAATTGGGCTAATTAAAAGTAAAGTAAATATTTTTAAATAATTGTGGTATGCAATGCAATAATCAATATAAATCTTGTGACGCGCGGTATTCAACTTTAGTCAACCTGAGCAATTCGATTTTGTCAAAGCGCTAGTGGCAATCATTTAGTTCTCCAAAGTAGATATGGCCTAAGAAGGCCACTTTAGCAGAATCAGAAAGCACATCACGCTACCGGTCACTGTCAAATTTTCCCAATCAATCTTGAACCTAATACTTTAGCAATAAAGATGTAAAAGAAATTTGACAGGTTGTTTCGTGGTTAATGTTATGATTCTAATAAATGATTCTGCTAAAGTGGCCTCTTTAGACCCACAGGTGTTATTGAGCAGCTTTATCTCATAGAGCTTCGCAAATCTAAGCGCGCGCCTGTTGACGAATATTGTAATCATAACACCGCGAAAATGTGATCGAATGCATAACGCCATCTATGGAATATGAAGTTGAACTATGAAAAGATTAGTTAAAGTTCGTTATATTTGAGTTAATAGGAATGTTAAGTTCATTTGGAACTATATGTTTTTAAGGTATTAAAATAATTACAATAATAAAATTTTAAGACGTTTTAAATGTACCACTAATAACTAAAAAATATTTTTTGGTGTTATGTCATGTTTTCGAAAGTACTATTTGAATCAATAGATGGCATTGCAGGTATCACGTAGTAAGTTGATTTCATCTACATTTAATTCAGTTGATTGCCTACTTTGGTTTCGTACTTTTTATCGAAATCAAACAAAAAATAATACAGAAAATAGGTTTTGTTAATATATTCTACTAATCCGGAATTTCAGTTCTGCACATCCAGTTCCATACATTTTTAAACATACAGGCAAATGAAGTCGCAGCCATCGAAAATATTAGAGCAGGACATTAAAAAGTAAGAAATTATTCAGCAATAATAAAAAAAGAATAGTTTCAATTACTGGGATTCGAACTAACAATAAAATTACTTGGAAGGCAGCGCCATTGTACCGCCGGGTCTATGAATTCAGTTGACGTTAGATTTAAATAGCCGATCTTATAATATGTTATGGTAATTGACTGCTTAGCTCCTTGAAGATATAGCGTGATGATAACAAATTCCATAAATGATTTAAAAAAGGCTATTTTTATGCTAAACAGAACAAATAATTTAAAATTGTACAAAACTGGTCGAAAAACGTTGATACGTAAATTTTAAATCCTTAAAATGTCCATAACTTTTTTCGCCGGCCACCAATTGTAATGAAACAAAGCCTATAATATATGTTGCTCAGAAATAAGCTTAATCTAATTTTGAAAACCCCAATCTAATCCGTTTAGTATTTTCAGAATTATCGCGTACAGACAGACAGACAGACAAAAAACGTAAAAATACTCTTTTTGTGTTATATAGCTTTTTTTTTAAAACCTCTACTTGATTTTTGGTATTGTTCTTTAATGTACAGAATTCATGGCTTCTATGTTTTATTATAATATGTAAAGATGAGTACGCATACATATTTGATAGCAATCCTAACTTGACACATGAGATGTACTCTACAGGCAAAATCAACAAAGAAACGAAAGAAACCGAATCAACAAAGAAACGACAGAAACCGCAGTATTCCTAGCAACTTGTCTGAATTTCTTTACCAGAGGAACCAGGATCCATCTGGGAGCTGTGGCTCTAGAGCCTATGAGACGTTATCTCCAATGAACAGTGTCGCATCGCCACAAAACGATACTGCTTCGCACACCTCACCGGAAAATGATGATTATTTTAATGTTCTGCAGTATGTACTTACCCTAATAAAAAGATCACATAGTCAAATAATGTTATTTTATTTACCTGAGAGTTACAGCCAAACGTTCTGCAGGTGTGATGGATCTTCGCATATTTGTAACCTGTTTCTTGATACGTTGGGTTATCATTGATAGAAGTTTAGCAAATGAGTTCACAGACATTCTCTAGTAAGAGGAACTTATACGGGTTATCGCGGCGTGCACTAAACATTGAATGAAATATTCCCGAAGTTGAAACGATTACTAACACTGGTTCCACCCACACATTGTTCTTTACTTTATTTTTTAATCATTATTTTAATGTAAGAGCTGCAAACGCAGTTATCATTGGCGGATGTTGAAATCACATTTATTTTAAACACATCTGAACACAGATATGAGTAGACTTGGGTTTACAGAAGACAGTTTCATAGTAGATCGATGAGAGGAAGAAAAATAAAGATTTGCAAAGTTCTATTAATTTATATTTGACATAAAATGTGACACCTCTGTTTTTTTTAAAGTAACAAACTACAACTTTGTCGTTTTAAACTTGTCTAATGAACCTTGTTACTAATGAAAACCACAATAAGTAAGAACCTTAATGCATCTTTGGTTAGGAAATAGTTCATAAAAAATATAGCCATTGCTACCTAAAAGTGCATCATGTTGGTTTCCTAACCATTAGTTCAATAAGTTATTGCGGTTATGACTAGTAAACATTCTTTCTAAATAGTATTAATACTTAACACTATAGTATTTATTGTTTTATAGTGGGAATGAATGCGGGAACAATCTTTAAGTATGATTGTACGTAATATTCTCTACATTGTTACATATTATGTAGTGAAAGTTTCAACTCCATACCATGTATAGTGATGGATATACAAACAAAACATAAAAAAATCGTTAGCCGCGTTTCTCTCGAAATCAGGTTTAACCTAGTTATTGCACTTTTCGTTAAGATGGCAGATATATTCAAAGCAGAAATTGTCAAGAAACATTAAACACATAAGTACTCTGATGATTTAATTCCTCAATAAATTAAACTAATATCAGATTTTGTTGCTAATGACTGTCATATATCCAAAATGAGAGCAGAAAACGGCGTTTTGTGATACAAGAGAAAGCCACTGTGAATTTGCTTGTAATGTGTCCTTCATTTTAGAACAGATAGCTTTGAAATATGGTTTTAGTGCAATTTTCAGTAAAAAGTGTATTAATGATTCATGCCAATTTTCTCCAATGTTTAGGCAGGTCGCATTTTTGCCTTTAAACCTGAATATAATTTCTGTTTTTGGAATCACAAGTTTAGAAGATGCTATTTGTATTGCAGAAGAAAAAAACATTTGTACATCTTGTAACCAGCAAACAGTGTGCAAATTTAATTTGTCAAACACTTATCATCTGAAGTAAATGTTTCTCAAAAGTTTCCAGTAAGTTTCCACAATCAATAATTATTTCAAATACAGTTAAGTAGTAATTAGTTACCTACCTGAAACATACCGATGCCTTACTGTGAAAAAGGAATAAGTGACATTTTTTTTTGTAAAATCGACGTATATAGGTTAGAGTCGAAATAGAAAAGCCTATTAAAATCATTTGTAAGTCGATAGCGCATAAAAAAAAATATCCTGTCCAAAAAGTTATCCTGTTTTCATTCATATAACATGGTCACTCTAGCGAAGTCAAAGGTATTTGTTTTTCAGATGTCAAAAAGCCCTGTGCAGTGCCGCCGGGTTTTTGCCGAGCGGCCATGCCGCCGGCATATGCAAGCCATATAAAGCCGCCAAGCAACATTCCAGTCGTGACAGAAAGCCCAAACCCCCCGCGGCCCAAGAAACACATCGTCCCTAAGGCCGCCAATTCCTATAACAAGCCGCAACCAGTGAATTAGCCTTGTTATCTACAAGGCCGCCACTGTTAGCGCCAATAATGCGCGATAGCCGCGCCATCTTGTAGCTGATTCGGAAACCACGGCGCGATAGTCGCGCCCTCTACCATTGAAATCACAAACTACCGGTGTTGGCTTAGTTCGCTGCCAACACTCGAATACTAAGGATAACTTTATGATGGCGCTGCCGTCAAAATAACATAGGGTTCTTGTCAGAAATTTTAATAATATTGTTTATAATTCAAAATTTGAGTAAAAAGTAGCGAATTGTGTGTCAAAATGAACATATGGTGGAGAAATACCATATCCACAGACACAATAAAGATTATTCTCTGAAATGCTTCAAAGACCCAGGATCAGTGAAAGTGCAAAACAAACAGTTTAAAAGTGCAATACATATCATATTGGTGATCAAACTAACTTTTAAGAATCAGAGTGTACCTAAACCAGAGACAAACAATACCAAAAATACAAACTACGATGAGTGAATACAAATTTTGACTAAAACTGACCAATTTCTTTCCATAAAGATTTTGTAAAGTGTACTTTATGAAAACACCTCACTGCGGGCAGCAGCGACACTTCAGATCCTGTTATGCTCTCTAGCGTCGAGAGGAAAAACTAACAGACATTCAAGATATTGATCTGTCGTGTAGCTTCTACACTGTACCAACAAAGGGAGCTTTGATAAAATATCTTAGACGGGGCAAAAAATAAATAATTTGCCAATTTACAGAAATATAGGATAAATCTAACAATGGAAGATGAAAATGTAACAATTCGTCGACATAAACCTACTACAAATAATTCACTAAATATTTCTTTAGAGTCAAAAAATTCTGAAATGATTCGCAGATGTAGTTTACCGGACTTGTTAACTGCATATTATGACAGTGACATAGAAGATTTAAAAGAAAAAATAACCCTAGTTAAAAGCGAGTTTGAAAGTGCATACACGGAAATAAAAAAACTTAACACAGAAAATATGACGCTAAAAATTGCTTTGAATAAAGAAAGGAACAAATCTAAAAAATTAAGAAAAATATGCACAAAAATTAAAGGAATAAATAGCAAAAACAGTGAAATCATAAGAAAGAAAATTAGGTATCTCAAGAAACCTAGATCAATCTTGAGGAAATCAACAATAGTTGCAACGATCTTGGGCTCAATGAAACCAGGGAAACGATAATAGATGGCGCCACCAGCAGCGTTTTGATACTACGTAGACTACAGGATAAAAGCAGTCACACTTCTACTTACAAGGAACCTAAAGGGTTAAACCAGCAAAATTACTAAATGCGTCTATTTACTTTCAATACTGTTAAATTCTCAGTGAGCCTAGGATACGTCATGACTAGCTCAGGGCCAGAAATTATCCGTTACAGGCTCCAGTCTGTATCATGGGGAACTGTAGATCCCTAGGCCTTGACGCCACACATGAACTTGCGAAGAGATTCCAAAACAGCAATGCTGGACACATACCCACTCCTCCTAATACCTTTCTCAGTTTCAACTAAACTTCATGAGAAGTAATGGTCACGGCAAAATGGCAATGTCAAGCCTATATATGCGACTAACTAAACGAAATGTCAGCCTCAGTAGACATACCTTTCGAATAATATTAGGAATCACGAGACAATGCCTTCCACAGACAGCCCAATTTGCAGAGGCCGTTGATTCCCGACGTAACCAAAGCGTGGAACGGGAAGGATGCAGCGCAAAACCTGTAGATCACCCAAAAGGCTTTTTTGCATTTGGGCGCAGCTAGACTGGCTAACTTAGCCAGAAAACTTACGAGCAACAGACTGAATGGGAGTCTAAGTGCGAATAGCGCAGTCTCTAATCTACTCTACTGCATCCGTTGCGAGGGTAGAGTTCTATTCGGGTTGGTATACCCATGGCCAATTTTATGTAGCTCTATCGCGTGTTATCAACCCTAGCAACTTTCTTCAACATTGTGCGCAAAGTTTCTTATTACGAAAAATTACTAGGGCTGGACGGCATTTTAAACTGAAGATAAAACAGTCAATGCTTGCATATCAGTCATCCAAATTTCTTATTCTAAGAGGGGTCAAGCAATGCCTGATATTGACTCTTCGTATATTTTATCGTATCAATCTTACAGCTCTATGTGTGTTTTGCGAGTATGTCGAAAAGTAAAAATTATGTCGCTACATATTATTTACTTTTCGACATACACGCAGACGAAATCGCGGGCAACAGCTATTAGTTTAATAGACTATGATGTTAAGTATTAAATAAAATGCATAAATATAATATTACTATGATTTTATTAAAAAGTCAAACTTAAAGTCACAAACAAAAATAAAAATCTAAGTAGAAAATTACTAAAGACTGAATACAAATAAAGAGCGAATAGTCGCACGGACACTTGACCGTTTGAGGAGAACGAACAACTCTCCGCACTCAATGTACTCTGGGTAAATATGAAAAAGTAATAAAAAAAGTTTCAGAAAATGTTTTCGAAAGATGAAATGATGGCAAACAGGACGTGAATTGTGAACTGGCGGCCAATTAACCAGGATAGGTGATAGATGTGAGTATGATGATGATGAGTTACAAATTGTTTTGCAGTAGATTGACACGAATTCATTAAAAATTAGCCGAGATCACATTATGTTCTACCGAATAGTACGTGGAGATGATGGTTGTCGTGAAAGTGAACTCTGGCACGGCTTTACATCTCGCGCTCGACCCGAACAAGCTCCGCTGATCAGACAACACTTGCAGCAAACTTCGACTTCACTCCTTTCCCTTGATTCACTGACGTTAGATCTGAAAAGAAAACGTTAAATGTACTTTTCATGTAATAAGAAGATTATTTAGGCGGACATACAAGACACTATTTATATGTATCAACAAATCTGCACCGATGACTTTGATTTTGATTCAATGATTTAATCCTAGTAGTTTTTGTTCAGGTTCGATCGACAGTGAGGGTATAACAGCCAGATTATTCAAATCAGACAAATGAAACGGCAAAACTAATCAGTAAGTGGTAAGCCTCTACACAGATGTTCAAAATATTTACCTGCACTTAGCATCTCCCTTAACATTGAAACAGTTTGAATACACTTGATTAGAACGGCGGGAAGTTCGCATCTGTCACCTCCATAGTCTGGTGAGCATCGACAGACCGGTTCATCCCCTTCATGCAGGGAACAGACACCGTTGTTTAAGCAGAACCCACGGCACGGGTTCTGTTCGCATCTGTTTCCAGAGTAGCTGGCGTTACATCTAAAATAACGATAATTTGAGTCGGGTTAACTCGATAAGCGAAGCCGCCAACAAACATGTCTGACTAGTTCTGTGTCTTTAGTGAAAAGTGATACAACTCGAATTGCAGCAGTTTTAAGTTTTTTATAAAATCTTTAGGCTTGATTTTTTTTTTGTGATTTTTATATCCTATCGGTTTAACTCTATGTATTATAGAACAGAAAATAAGTTTCGTGTCGAATAATACAAGTGGCTTTTTTGGTTAAATTTGACGATATTTTTTTTAGTATTCAAAACCCAAGCAAGCGGGTATATTACATCTTTATAATATATCTTTAGTAATATTAAATTGAACTAAAGCTTAATTTTAAACACGTCCGTGTAAATGAGACGATCTCGATTTGTAATTCTTGACTCATTTCATATCTATATAATATATCTATACTAATATTATAAAGCAGAAGAGTTTGTTTGTTTGTTTGATTGTTTGTTTGTTTGTTTGGTTGAACGCGCTAATCTCAGGAACTACTGGTCCGATTTGAAAAATTCTTTCAGTGTTAGATAGCCCATTTATTGAGGAAGGCTATAGGCTATGTATATCATCACGATAAGACCAATAGGAGCGGAGCAGTAATGAAAAATGTTACGCAGGCGACGTTGCACGGGTCAGCTAGTAATATTATAAAGCAGAAGGGTTTGTTTGTTTGTTTGATTGAACGCGCTAATCTCAGGAACTACTGGTCCGATTTGAAAAATTCTTTCAGTGTTGGATAGCCCATTTATCGAGGACGGCTATAGGCTATATATCATCTGGCTATGACCAATAGTGAATTATATGAGCTTTGTGCTTGTTGATACAATTCAATTTATATCAAGTGACACTAAAAATACCATGCAATTATCAATTGTGAAAGATAATAAAACTAAACTTATATCTCTTAAGTATAAACAGCATTAAGTACCACCAACGTGTTAAGTGATACAACTAAACTTCTATCAAATTACACGTAAAATATTTTTAGTAATTCGTTTTGTTCTTAATAATATAAATTTATTTATATCGCCGTAGTATGAGATTTTTAGAAACCGATCAATAGTGATCTTTGTGTATAGTGATATAATGAAGTTTCGTGTTCAATAAGGCTTCTTCCGCACCGTTGTTTGTTTGACATCTTGTCGCATCTGTGGAGTGTCCAATCAGTTTTCGACGCAGTCGCTCGAGCACTTGTGTGCAATGAAAAGAAAATGTTTTACCTGGAGTGAGGTTTTCCCTCAGCCCTAACACAATTGTCCTGACAGACAGAAACTTCACATCTTTCACCATCGTAGTCTGCAGTGCACTGGCAGATCGGCTCGTCCTCCTTATTCAGGGAACAGTCACCGTTGTTTAAGCAGTGCTCATGGCACGCGTTAACCTCACACCGTTCCCCAGAGTAGCCCGCATTGCATCTGAAATAATGAAGATAAATAAAACCAACCAACATTATTTGTGACTACGTGTAACAAGTAAACGAGGTGTGTTCACTATGTTTTGTGCATTTTGGAGGCTCTAAAGTGTATCTTAGACAGCAGTGGTAGAGGAAACATCGTTAGAGAACTTGCCAACTCGCTTTGAGCAGGCGTGCTGATAAATGCAGAGAAGGTGCGACTTCTCTGATTGAGTAGAGGCTTTGCCACTAGTGGGACAGTAACAAGCCGGTAGATATTTAATAAAGTATTCATTTTCTAAGGATGGAATCACATGTTGGATGAACAACAAAATACCTGCAAGTAGGTTGTTTCTCAGTAGTAACGCTACAGTTGCCTTGCAGACAATAGTCCTTGCAAACTGGCTTCTTCGCCTCATTCACGGAACAGACTCCGCCGTTTAAGCAGTACATATAGCACGCGTTAACTTCGCACCTTTCTCCGGAAAAACCAGCTTCACAACTGAAATAATGAAGATAAGAAACAGCGTTACTCAATGAACAAGGAAACCAACAAATATTTGTGACTAGTAGTAACAGGTGAACGAGGTGCGCTGCTGCGACTGTATAATGTGACAAAGATATAAGATAGATAGGATTTCTGGTACAATGAGCACTTAACTACAGCGCTTTCCACAGCTATGACATCTGAGCAACAGTTACAATTCACAATGGTACGACTTCGTTTTATAATAACACAAAGTTAAATTATCAACAATCCTATGCACAATAATAAAATGCACGCTAATAAAGGCCAACGCCTGTCAACGAACTTTCGATGCGTACGGAACTGCTCAGACTTATTCAGCTCCATTCACGATTCGCTGAATGACTTTGTTCACACTTATACACATACAGTTCAGCTTCTATCAGTTACGTACAGCATCGTCAGTAAACTAGTAGTAACAGTGCTGAACTCTATCTATAGGCAATCGCATGATAATAACGCATTTGTCCTCATTTTATTTATTTGATAGGTACACCAACGGCCTATTCACTAGAGACATTTACATAAACAATAAAACATATGCATTAATGTTATGGTGAATTAGTCACTTACAGGCATATATAGCACTTATACATACGATTATCAATAAAACAAAATATATCGCGTATTCGATATATCTGCAATAAATGAGTTATTTATTTATTTATCAAAAAAAAAAAATTGTGAGTATAGAAAAACCGAATTAGAAACAAAATCATAACAGAAAATAAAATCAAAAGCCAAAATCATCATTAAAACATTAAGATAAAAAAATATACAGTAAAATTAATATTATATAAATAAATACTCATTTTATAATTGTTTGCCGCGAAAGCTGAATAGACGCAGAAAACTGAACGGATGCGTACCCGTCTCCATACAAAATCGTTGTTTTCTATGGGCATAAGCTGAATAAGTGTGAGTAACCCCCCAAGTAACACAATCGCGTCTAAAAACGGACTATTAGACATCTAATAGAATTTAATTGTACTGTCTACCTTAAGAGTAAAATATCTCCCATGCGCGCGGCATGAGTCACGTTATGACGTCAACTGCGCTCGGCTAGATAAAAAAACGCGCCAGCTGCACGCCAGATGTTTATGTTTACGTAAACATTTTTTAGTGGCCTCCTATTACAGATTCCACTCAAGTGGGTTTGTTATTTGTAAAGCTGATAAACCGTTCTTTATAGTTACGTTAAGTGTATGATAACGGTTAGTTTCTATATTTTTTAACTAATTTGTAAACATTGAATATTGGTGAAAAAAACACATTATGTGAACTTTGAACAGGAATAATTTAAAAAGTAAATCGATAACATATATATTTTATGACTTGTATGGGTAGCTGGGTTATATCTAAAAACGATAAATAACAAACAACATACTCCACCGTACAAAAACATATGTAAAAAAAAAAAATCTACCACCAAACATTAGCCATTTCCCGCCATTTTTGCATTGTTTACCTTCCGACCCACGGAACAAAAATTCTAATCATAACGTAAATTTCGTTTGTTTTGTTTATGTTTTGGCTGAAATCTATTGCCCAGTAAATATAAAATGCGATAATAATTACTTTTTAGTCAGAACAAGTAGCTAGACTTAATAATTAACAAATTACGAAAGCGTTCTGACAACATGGACGCTTTGTGTATCAAGGGACCTTTAAAGACGTATTTATTCGTCAAGTTTTTAAACCTAAATTAACTCAAGACTAACAACTTTAAGTTACATTTGATTTGTAATGGACAACGACACATAATGGCGCAGAACTTACAAGAGTTATTTAAACTTATTATTGTATTGCATCATGGCGTAACAAATTTCTTATTTCTTAGATTACTTTTTGCTAGTTAATAATGGGTAAACAAGCAAATCTATAAGCGATTGAAATTCTATCGTTGAATATTATGTAAAACTCTCTTAAAATAAGAGCGCCCCCTGTAAATGTAAGGTTAATATTTTTTTTACGAAATATGAATATTATTTATTATTAGATTTTTTTAAATTGCATTTTAATGTTTAAATTACTCATTTTATTTAAAATATAGTCATTTAAAACATTTTAAATGTTTATTTAGCCATAATTTAATGATAAAAACATAAAAATAAGCATTTATATATGTAACAAAAATTATTTTAAAACACAAATAGGCAATAAAAATGGCGTCAAGATAAAATTTACTAGAAAAACGAATTTAATAGAACAAACTCTCTAGAGAATTTTCTGTAGTATGGCTCTAGCTCTAGACAGGAATAATTTCACTTGCTACATACTAAACTGTCTAGTGAAAGAATAAACTGATTTATGAGTGGTTTAAGATTACCTAGTAACTGTCATCTCTGTATTCCTTTTTATCTTCTCACAGTATTTCTAGACGTTCATCAGTGAACAGATAATTTGATATGTTGTGAACGGAAAAACTTATGCAGTAGCAGAGCCATTTAATAAATAAATTCAACGACTTTCGATTTCTTCAAAATTATTGTACAAAGACAACGTTTTAGAATCTGCAGTTGGATGCCAACAAGGTGACCCGCTCTCGGGCCGGTCATTTTCAGCTTGGCTATCCATCCAATCATTCAAAAACCAAATTCAAAATTGAACGTCTGGTATCTAGATGATGGAACACTAGGAGGTGACGTAGACACCGTTTTAAAAGATTTTATTTACCTGAAAAAGCAGTTCCAATCCATCGGCCTTGACCTCAACCACTCCAAGTGTGAATTTTTTATGACTACATAAATTCAATTCTATAGCCCAAGACATCAAAATTTTAGATAACAGTTCACTGCACCTACTAGGATCACCAATATTGGAAGACAGTTTTTCTTCATTCATTGACGACAAAATTAAACATTTTTACGATATTTCGGAAAGACTTTCTAAAATTAGTTGACATTCGGCTTTCACCCTCATGAGATATTGCTGTTTTGGGCCAAATTTTATTTATTTTCTCCGATCTTCCCCTTTATGGAAGCAGTCACACCTTTTGGACAAAATTTATTTAATCATTCAATGCACACTAACATCTATCTTAAATGGAGCGAATGGGTAGTGTGGCTTGGCTTTGGTGGGCTAGGCATCCGCAAAATTTCTAGTATAAGCCTACCGGCGTTCCTGTCTTCGGTCAGCAGCACTGAAAAGTTAACCAAAAGTGTCTGCGTCTGGGTGCTCCTAGCGGAGCTCCACATCGGTGTCAATGCGGTGAATCAGTCGACCGCCTTGGAACACCATGGCCTGTCCTGCAGTAGGAGCGCTGGTTGGCTAGCACGGCACGCCAGCATTAATGACATCATCCGGACCCCACGGCTTGGTACGTGACGATGGGAAGTGGCCAGATGGGATGACCATAATGCCTTGGAAGGTTGGTAGGCCTTTGGTGTGGGATGCAACATGTGTTGACACCCTTGCGCCATCCCATCTTCTTAGCACGGCGGACTGTGCTGGGGTGGCTGCTGCAGGTGCAGAAAACCTCAAAAGGCGCAAATATAATAACCTAATTGGGAGTTATATATTTGAGCCTTTTGGCGTTGAAACACTAGGCCCATGGGGTCCGAGTGCACATAGAGTCTTTCGGGACATCAGCAAACAACTTTTCGACGGTTCACGTGACCAGAGGGCTGGGCTTTTCTTCGGCCAAAGAAAATGCCAGTGTTCTGGGCACTTTTGCCATTGACAGCGATGTGGATTATTTTTTTGATGCCCAATGATTTATTTTGTTTTTATACAAAATAATGCGTTGTATATAATGTAGATACTGTAAACATTTTAATTTAATAAATACTAATATCACGACTTTTGTCGTCGTCATTTGTGTTGTTTTCATCCGAATCGGACTGCTCACTAACATAATTTTGTGATGTTGTAGGGGGGGGACTCTGCAAATTCAGTTGTATCTTCATCTTCTGTCTTATCTATATCGTCTGTCGTAGAACAATTTCCAGCGTTTTGGAGAAAGTTACTAGAAAGTTTCTAAATCTGAATTACTTTGCAACTCTTCTTCACTTTTCTTCCCTTTTAAATATTAGCCGATTTTTGGACGAAAGCCACCATACCTTTTAATTTTTTTCACTGTCTCCATTGCATACAATCGTCCAATTCAAATATGTAACACAAATGTACTTAACTAAGCCATTTTTAGGAAAAACACCACTAAAAACACATTTTCACTATCATTTTTTAGACAAACTTAATGTATCTAAGTATTAAACGATTTTATCTAGTCTTAAGTCTCTGTTTAAACAAAGATAAGAGTACCAATAGCTAAAATAGAATGTTTAATCTTAAAATTTATCATCTTATCTATAAAATTACTTCAAGTTAGGTACCTTTAGGCATTACTGACTATTTGTAGAGCATTTTATCTTAAAACTTTCAATATACCTATAAACGTACTTAAAATAAGTGTGCTATAGAACAAATGCTCTAAAAATAATCGAGCTTGAGAAACAAACTCTCTAAGAATACATTTTCTTTATTGAAACCATCTTTAAAAAGCCCCTATCTAAAGATTAACCACGAATAGACTGTCAATAGACAGATTTGTTTTAAACTTACAAAACTGTGTTACTTGGGGGCCTGACAAGAAAGTCGCAAGTGCCGTCGATGGCGCGTCACTTACACGTTGCGCTCATTAAGTTGGCTCTGACAGTTTATTAATTTAAATCAATTAATGTCGGTAAAATCAAATCACTAGTTGATTTTTTTAGTCAATGCTTTGTTATTATGAGTACATATTTAACACGAAATAAATACATTTTCACATGTTTTATAGTTGATGCTATTAAACTGCAAACAGGAATTGAAAAATGGCACTTACTAGTTTGCGAAATTTAAATTACTCAGATGGAATAAATTAATGCATGTATTACTCCCGCACCGTATCGAAGATCTACTTACCTGCATTTAGGATGTCCCTCAGCGCTTACACTACAATTTCCTTGGAAGCAGTAGTTGTGACATATTGAACCGTGGCGTTCCTCCACATCCAGTGTTACACTCTTCTGAGCTTCACAGGATTTGATTCCCAAGGTTTGTTCCGCAATTGTATAGTAAGCTGCTGTAAGTTGACACAACCGACAGTTTCTAGTAGACTGTGAATAAACAACTGGTGCCACGCCGTGTTGTTGATGCTTTGGTAACTTCAAAATGGCTCTTTGATTGTAGCTCCTCCAGTAAATGAAATCTATTGATACGATTAAAGCATCTGCCAAACTTTCATATCCTATATGATAAAATGTTCTTCTGTTTTTTCCATTAAAGTCGGCACTTTCAATACAATGATGACTAGCAGTAGTCTCCTCAATCCAGTACATTGTCTTCGTTTGTTGGTCAAGAACCAAGCTTCGTCGCCAGAAAACATCACGGTTTATTAAAACTTCTCTCTTGGAGCCATCAAACGCAGCCCTCTCTATGTTATAATCTGTGACCCAGTAAATATACCTGTAATTTTTAAACAACTGTAAATATTAACAAAGTTCAACATGAGTCTTCAAACCACAGTTAATTATTATTGTTATATTAGCGACGTACCCCCCACAGCTGTCTACATCAATATCCCCGCTGTAGTACTCCGACGTTACTAAAAGATCTCCGTCAACTGGTTTGTTAGACGATGCAGGTTTTAATAACAACGAGTATATTTTCTTTTCTTCAGTCCAAAAGAGTATTTGTGTGACCGGGTCGTAGGCGAGATTCTTGTCAAAAGGAAAGTTTGTACTTGTAATACTCATTACTAAAGTTTGCATTTTCTTAGTCGTTAGGTCAAAGCTGTGTATGGACATGTTCGTATTGTGGTGGTCGACATACAGCACCCTGAAGTGAACTGGATCGTACGTGACAGAAGAAATCAAATGAGCTAGCGGAATGTCTTCGGTGTGCGTTACTGTTCCGTTGTAAAAGAATACTAATCGTTTCTCTCCGCCCACGACGATGTCTGAAACAGGGAAATAACATTTTCTTATCCGATTGCTACACAGAGCTGCAGAGCTTCCCATTACTCTTGTCATACAAATAGTTTCGAAATTACCGACAGTCTCGAGAACTAAGTACTTAATTATTCTTTCGACATCTCTAAATTATCATAACAAGTAATAGAAATTATTATAAATAGTTACTGGGCGGTTATATCGTGACTAAGGGCGAGTATATTGATACGTAGTTTACCAATAGTTCAAAATGATGGGCACCTAAATTTCGTAATTGTGCGTTTTAAGGAACCAAAGTTGTGAACCATAATCTCATAGAATAAGCAAGCTGATGTGGCAATGGGTCGGCCATATTAGCCGTAGAACCGATTTTGAGTTATACAACCTGTAACAGAATAAACGCAATACCTTTTAAGGGGTCATTGAACTCATCATTATGAACAACGTTTACTATGGGACCAACCCCGAAATCGCGAAAATAAATCAGCTATTCAGTACATTTCGTCGAGTTATGCGTACAAAAATGTATGGAGCAGTCGATTTTTTTTCGCGATTTCTGTATTTTTCCCATAGTAAAAGTTGTTCATAATGACGAGTTCAATGACCCCTTAAGAGGTATTCAGTATATTCTGTTACACGTTGTATATATATATATATATTCGGAATCAGCGAATCGAGATCTATTAATCTCTCTAAAGTAACTCCTTATAATTCTTTCAGGAAACCGATTTTTCAGTAAGCAAGAACAAAATAACTAAAACTTCATTACAATTGCACTAAACATAAATAGAATATCTTTGAGTTATTGTGCATAATTATTATTAGTATAACCAAAATATTTATTGAGGTACTGTAGTTTAAGTAATTCATTTAAGTGGGTACAGAGACTAGTCAAGTAACGACCTCATTTACTCATAGTGCTTTTTTAATTACATAATTGTATACAAAGTTATTCAATTATGCTGTGATTATTAACATAATTAATACATAACACAACAATACACAATACATAAATAATTAGTAAAAAATATAAGCCTAAAACGACTATTCTTTTTAAAAGACTTTACAAGTTATCTCTGATTATCTTTACGGAGATTCTTTGGGTCAAATAATGTTATTTGTTACGTTTTAATGTTAAAAGTTTATGTAATAAATAACTCTTATTACGTTCGGCCTCTGGGTGTGATTCATAGTCTGATTTTATCTTTATCTTTTAGGCAAATTAATAAGAGAAAAAATATCTTAATATTGTCCAAGAACATTGCTGTGATTAAATACGTAGTATTTCCAACTATTTATTTAGGCTATTATTAAATTACAATGTTTACAGTATCTACATTATGTACAAACGCACAAAAAAAAACAAAATAAATCATTGGGCATCAAAAAAAAAAATATATATTAATAGGTACGTAGTTAAGGGTCTAAAACACAAGTTTAATTAAATTTAATTATAAGAAGTAAAGCTGTTGTGTTTTAAAAAAACTTTAGTGAAAGTTTCTTAGTTAAACAGACTTTCCTTTTTTTTAATGTTGATAGGCGTACGTTTGACCGCTATCTCACCTGATGTTAAGCGATGATGCGGTCTAAGGTGGAGCACGCTTGCCTAGAAGTAACCTATTTACTCTTGACTTAAAGACTCCCAGGTTGTAACTATCAAGAAACACAGACTCAGGCAGGGAATTCCACTCCTTAGCTGTACGCACAATGAATGTATTCCCAAAACGTTATGTGCGTATAGGCGGGATGTCCACCATGTACCGGTGGCACATCGCCGTACGTCTTGTGGTCCGATGGTGGAACGGGCTTGGCGGAATGAAGTTACGCAATTCCGTCGCACACTCCCCAAAATGTAACCGATAGAAAACCGACAGACGACGACTTTGCCAGGATCCCAAACTTTCTAGCAGCCACTAGAGCCTTGGCCTCTATGAAGGGGTCAAAATTGAGGGTAGATGTTAATGTAACACCAAGAAGCTCAAGTCTGTCGGTTATCGGCAGGGTTACACCGCGGAGAGATGGGGCAGGGTCGAATTGACTTCTTTTAGCGTTAAAAATACACGCTTGCGTCTTCGCAGCATTGAACTTGACCAGATTGGCATCACCCCATTCGGAGACAGCCTGTAAGGACACGTTCAAGCGCTCAACCATAGCCTCCCGGAGAGACCGGGTCTGTGACCCACCAGCTCGTGCGTCAGACACGTATCTCTCAGAAACAGTGCTGTCGTCTGCATACCCAAAAGTACCGGGTTTTAGCAGATCATTAATATGCAGCAGGAACAATGTTGCCGAGAGTACTGACCCCTGAGGAACCCCGGCATTAATATCCAGCAGTCCGGACGAGCAGCCATCTATGACCACTCGGATAGACCGATCCCTCAGGAAATCTGCAATCCAGTCACACAATCCGACGGGCAGACCGAAGGAAGGAAGCTGACTAATAAGGCCATCGTGCCAGACCCTGTTGAAGGCCTTCGAGATGTCTAGGGAGACCGCAAGTGTTTCCCCTTGCTTCTCAATGGCCTCACTCCAGATGTGAATCCACAATTGACCGATTTCGGCGAAAGCCGTATTGTCGGTCACTAAGGATATCGTTCGCTTCTAGGTATGCCAGGAGCTTGCGATTCAGTACCCGTTCCATACTCATACAGAGTATGGACGTTACCGAGGCACGGGCTGCACGTTAGCTTGCTTCCAAGCCTTCGGCACTTTCCCAGTCTCAAACGAAAGGCGAAATAGGCGTGTCAAGATCGGAGACAACTCAGGCGCACAAGTCTTCAGTACAATTGCTGGAATCCCGTCGGGGCCACTAGCCTTGTTCATGTTTAGGTTACGCAGTACCCTAAGTACGTCCCTCTGATGAATGCTTATGTTCGACATATATGACCCGCATCCAACAGGATGAGTAGGGCGCCTAGCGCCACCCGAATCTAGACGTGACGATTCCGCAAACATAAGTTTGCTTTCTCCTCAGCGTAGTGGGCCAGTGACCCGTCGGGTCTCAGCAGTGGTGGCAGTGAGGGGCGGCAGGAGTTCGATTCGACCGACTTAGCCAGGGACCAGAAAGCTTTACTACCTGCTGGGTATGAAGCAAGTTTGTTCCCTATTCGGCTAATGTGGTCGAACCGAGCCCTCCGCAACACCTTCTTGCAGGACTTGGCAGCCCTTGCAGGAGTTAAAGGCTCTTTTCTTCTGAATCGTGTCACTTGCTTTGCGGGTACGGGCGTCAAACACGGTTGCACTCGGCACCAAACCACGGGCGAGCTTCGCCAGACATCACTACGTCCGAGAACGGAATGTAGTACTCCATTCCCTGCCACAGCACATCTGTCACGGCGTCCGCGCACGACGATGCATCAGTTGAAGAGAAGCAAGTGGGCTGCCAAGGATAACATGCGAAGAAAGATCGCATGCCATCCCAATCTGCTGACCTGTATCGCCATACCCGCCGAGTGCCTCTAAGGCTGGAATCGGGGGAGTAGACGGACACAGATTTCACCAGACTGTGGTCGGAACTACCCAGCGGAGCAGAAATCGACACCGAGTAGCGGTCTGGATCCGTAGTCAGCAGAAGGTCCAAGCAATTGGCTGTGTGCGAATCAACATCCGGCACCCTTGTTGCCCCCTGGACCAGCTGGGTGAAATTTAACGCTAGCGCTAGCTTTTGTGCCTCTCGTCCAGCATGATCTGTGTGCTGGTATAGGAAAAGCCACTCCTGATGGTGGGCATTGAAGTCCCCCAGCAACACCAGTTGAGCAGAAGGGTACCGCTGCTGAGCCACATCCGCCGCCTCACTGAGGTGCTGTATGAGCTCAGTTGTCTCTAGATCACCGCTATGCGAACGGTAGACACAGGCGTAGATAATTTTATCCAGGCCAGTGTCCACTAGAAGCCACAGCGTCGAAAACCTGGACCTATAATTATTATGAATATTTTTGTTTTTTTTTTTTCATGTAGTAAACGTAAAATGGTGTTTAATTAATTGGGATTACCCACTGTTACATAGATGTTTCTAACGATTAATACAATAAAAATATCAGTTATTGTACGAACTTTGCACTCTGCGGGTCCTTCATATCTGTTTGCGGCTTCACTGTAGCGACACGCAATATGAAGTTCTGATTCTAGATTAAGGGACAAACATAGCGTTTGAAAAAAATCCGAGTTCCTTAACACATCGATATGGTCAACGACCAATATGTATTAACGTTGCTGCTGTTGCTTATCATCTAATTTCAACATGATTAAATGTTCGCTCTTCAAAGTATAATTATTTCAAATAACTTACGAGTACCTGCGTACGACTAACTTACGGATAGCTATTATAAGTACTTTAAATAATAGATTAAAAACTATCTTTTGGACAAAAATGAATAGGTTTGCAAAAATTCCAAAGATGAATGAGAATTTCATAATTTTGGTAGTGAAATTGTTGGGACTGGTTCTGGTTCGCGTTATTAATTTTCGATTCAACCAAAAAAGAGAGATAACATTATCGTTCATGACTCTTCTACTCACCCCACGAGAACGAAAGCGCCAATTTCAGGAGCACGGCTAAAAACGCCAACACACCCGTGCTGTACATCTTGTTATTCACACAAACTTGGTTCAGCAGAGTTTTAATGAGACGTCAGCTCTCGGTGACCGCTCGCTGGATATAAAACAAAAGCTGGCTTCCCGTGAACACGAATCTATAAATATGTAGGTAGCCGCTGCCTAAAACTGTTTCCTTTTGGGAGGAGTTGCTGTGATAAGCGAGCTTCCGGTGTGTATACTGTAGATTAAAAAATAAATAAAAATGGTTAGATATGGATTTCTGCAAATTCGTAGTGTTATCACTGGTTTCCTTTTAATATAAAACTACGTTGCTGTAAAAGCTCAATCTACAGTAAATCCTAACATGTTCCGGTAAAAGTGTAAAACCAAAGCTTTTCCTCAAAGCTCACTAATAAAAGTCCGAACTTATCTGCACCAATCACTAATTACAGAATTTAACTAGCTTTTTTTAATTAAAATTAAACAGTCTCACATACACTACCGTTGCCGGTGTAGAAATATAAAATAAAGGTTCAAGTCAACTTACAGGATGGTTTTTCATCGAAACAATAAGCAAAAGATACATGCCTGCTAAAGTTATTATAAATTAGTAAAAGATATGTGATTTTAATACAATTTCAAATTTTATAAGCACAATTATTTATATTTACGAATGAAATGACAAAAATGAATAAAAATTAATGTCAAAAAACTAAAATACTACATACTATACAAGTCAATAAGACAAACACAGAAATACACACAAAGTATTGATATAATGTATTGTCAAAATTTAAAATTCAAAAATTCATTAACCGAATAGAAACAGTCTGTTGTCTAAAAGCCCGGCAAATAGAGTTTTCTTGAATTTGTTAATGGGCAACACTCTGATGCGTGGGGGTAATTTATTAAAAATGTTGACTGCCATGCAATTAGAATTTTTGCTATATAAATGCAGTCTTTGGCTGGGTGCAAGTAATTTATTTGGACTTCTGCTTTTCACTCTTTTAGAAATGTGTTCATAAAATGGGAACACGTGCGGATATCTTTTCACAAATAAACAAACTTCAAAAATATATAGGCAAGGAAGTGAGAGAATTTTTAGTGATTTAAATAATGGCTTACAATGCTCTAAATATTCTGCTCCATACACAGCTCAGACACATTTTTTTTTGTGCAATGAATGCTTTGTTCATATCAACTGAATTTCCCCATATCACGAGGCCGTAATGCAACACTGATGCCACATAGCCATGATAAGCATGGAGGGCTGTTTCTTTATTGGCTATTCGTCTCAGCTTTCGAAGAGCAAACACAAATTTTTCGAGTCGAATGCAGACTTTTTTAACGTTTTCTTTCCAATTCAAATTTATCATCAATAACTATTCCCAAGAATAACGTTGAAGGTACGGGTTACAAAATTGAATTATTATAATGTATTTGTGGTGGAATTACCAACGTATTATATGTTTGAAAATCAGCTAACTTAGTTTTTTTTTCAATGTTTACACGTAAATTATTAGATTCCAGCCATTTCATTGCTTTTAGTATTTCTATGTTTGTGTCAGTTTCTAGGTCATTCCTATTTGTAGATTTTATTGTGAGAGTAGTGTCAACAGCAAATAGTATATAATGATGTTTTAGGCTCTTGCAAAGGTCATTTATAATTATATTATAAATAATGGAGGCCCTAATACGCTTCCCTGTGGAACACCACAACTATTGATTTGTAATTCTGAGCTATATATTTTCTTTGTGTTGTTGTAAATTTTTGAAACCACTGTCCTTTGCTGACGACTCGATAAGTAGCTTTTAAGCCAGTTATGCGCATTGCCTCTGATGCCGCATTTCTCCAATTTGAAAAGTAGGCGATTATGTGGGACAAAATCAAATGCCTTGCTCATGTCTAAAAATATAGATAACACAGACATTTTGTTATTGAGGGCTTCAGATATCAGCTTGTCTAAAGTAAAACAAGCAAGTGAAGTTGAACTATTTTTCCTAAAACCAAATTGGTTCTCAGTAAGTATGTTGTTTTGTTCAACATTTTTTGACAGGATGGGAATCAATGTAATGGGTCTATAATTGGACATATCTGTGCGGTTACCTTTTTTGTATAGCGGTTTCACTATAGATTGGTTTTAATCTAGTAGGAGATGGTCCTGTCTCAAATGACAGATTAATTATGTAACTTGGGGGTGCTACTATGTATTTACTGCTTAGTTTTATTATTTTTGTGGTTATTTCATCATATCCAGTAGCGTTAGTATCGATTAAAGAGCTGATAATTTTTACAATGTCTTGCTCATTTACTGGAGTCAAAAATTTACTGTCAGTGTTAGTGGTAATGTCAATGTTACTTACGTTATTACTATTGCTGAGGTTAGTTTTATTAGTCACCTCTATAAAATAGTTATTAAATTGATTACATATATCATTAGGATTATTATCTTTGATTTCATTGCTAAAATTCTCATCATTATTCATATTATTCTTTATAGTAGACCATGTATTGAATTTATTTTTAGTATTATACAAATGTTTTGCTTACGCAAGTTTTCGTAGTATACGTTTTTCTACTATAACATAATCCGAACGTAGTACGTTCCACTACCATGTTTTCAAAAACACTTTTCTCAAGGTATATATTTCATGTTGGCTACTCTGGTTTTATCTATCCACCCCCCTTCCTTCCCTCTTATTGGATAGAAACGACGCCATCTTTTACAAAAACACTGTTCGGTGTAATTCGCATCAGCAACTACACGCTGATGAACCGCTCCGCAAAGTCCGCTACTATAGCGCTATACACCACAAATTTTTAATTAGTACAAATACTTAAAGGGCTTATTAGAAAAGGTCTTGTTATTATATATGTAAAGTCTCAATAAATAATATTCATAAACAGCAAAGTTATTAACGTTTGTTTATATCCCAAAATGTCACTCAATTTATGGTAAACGAAAAAATAAGCTATCCAAACTTTTCTTTCGCACTTTAATTGGGCTTAGGACCAACAAAATTATCAACTTTTTACAATTAAGTAATTTTTAAGAAATCTTTCTCTCTCTCCCGTGTGGTTCACATGTGAACCAGTAATGTCAAATCGCACTTGAGCCCCGCTGGTTCACATGTGAACCGGCACACCGCGACTGATTAAAACTTTTATTTCGTGAATAGGAAGCTTTAGAATCGTTTGTCTATGAATATTCTCTATGGTGTATAAAATTTGCCAACTGTAGAAAAAAAAACATACTAAAAAAATGACACCTGACATTTCAAAAACTCTAGTCAAAAGTTTCTATGTCACGGTGATTTCGCGCGCAATTGGTGAAGTGATTTTAGTGAATTTTGTGTGTTTTTAGTGCAATATTCTAGGGTAAGTGGATAAATAATCATTTATCACTATTTCCTACAAGTATGTAGCTAGTTTTTTGCATGAAATAACATCTCAAAACTTGTTTTGTCGAGCCAACAAAAGTTACGTAGTTCCGAGTGTTCGCCAACGTCAACATTGTTATTGTTTGGGTTTCTGGCAATGTTTACAATTAAAGTAAGCATATTGTAACGATTTATAGTTAACAATGCGTTGATGAATATATAGGTAGTATTCTACAAGCTTTTCCAATTGGAATCTGTTTGATATAACTCTGATAATCGTTATCAAAATAGCGCATTGAATTACGCAATAAAAAACAACAAATGGCGCCGCGCTTTATGAAGTTTGAGCTTGAATATTGCTATAATCGGCTATAGAACTCATATAAAAGATCATTGTCATTAGATTACTCTTCTTTTCATAAGCTAGATCCCAAAAATTGGTGTAAATTGATGCAATAGTTTTGTCAGAAATAACATAAACAGCAACATAACTACATTCAGCAAGTTCTCTCATTTCAATAGGATATATATATTTCTCGAGTACTAATAAGACTTTTGTTTGTGATTTATTTCATGACGACATAATTAAGGAACTCGAAACCATTTCAAGTGTGAGGATACAAGCTTTAGAAACGCCGCGATAACGTTTTAAGTGGCTCGGGTCAGATTACTGTTGAATGAGCGCCCGCCCGCGGGGCGATAAGGACTTGTGACGTAAGAAACGTTCCGTACGAGAGAGGTTAAGATATTCAAGTAAAAATAAATCAAATTAAACAATTTTGGGATTTGGTTTTTTTTACTTTTGACTGCAAAATTATGATCAGTATTGGGTACGGGAACAGCCCCATTTTTTTTTTGTACTAATTAAAAAATAGTGTTGTATATGCTGTCCATCTAATGGCAGTACCGCGACGCAACCATAAACACAAAGACAATCTGTGAATGTTGGCCGATACAAGGTGGACAATAAAAAAAAATGTCTAGTGTAGTGCTGCAAGAAACCACGTGTGAGACCTCAGCACGGCGCTCTCCAGTCGCATCACCCATCGTCCCAGGCGAACATCCAAAACATTCAGTAAGTCCCTATTTGTTCCCTATATAAACCAGTGCCAACATTCACTCCCGCATAATTTAAATTCCCGCTAAATTGGTCCTTCGAACCCGCTATCTTAATCTTCACCATGTTTATTATTATTTATTAATTGTGATTTTGATATACATGTTTTTAAAATTCTAGAGTACGTCAGGTATCTTCTTTTATGATATTTTTTGCTTAGGGCATCGTGTTGGTAATTATAATATAAAGTTCTCTTTTTTATGCACGATATTTTTATACCTTTACTTATCCATTTATTTTTTATCGGTTTATTGTACTTTTTTATTGTTATTTCAGGGAAACAAAGTTTGTAAAAGAGAATGATTAAGTCATGAAATATGTGAAATGCATTATTGCAATCTGTTTCTTCATATTTCATTAAAACTTAAAGCCGATATAGGTACAATCAATAATTTTTTCAATAATGGATTTATTATAATCTCTTTTAACTTCATAAAAAAAGATTGGAATCTTTGGCTTATTACTAGCTATCGGAAGAAAGAACCTTAACGACTGCCCAATATCATGATCTGAGAGGGCTAGGTTATGTATATTGCTTTTTGTGTCTTCGTTCGAGATATTATTACTGGCTATTTGGTCTATGCAGCTTTTTTTCCTAGAGGGCATTTTAATATGAGTCATAAGTTAAAATTATTTAAAATAGATATTAATTCTCTTTTTTGTGTAGTGTCTTTTAACATATCAATATTCCAGTCGCCACATATTATTATACGATTCCTGCTTCTGTAAGTTAATTTTTGTAACAGAAATTCTAATTTATTGAAAAATATTCCTAATTCGGAATCTGGGATTCTATAAAAACATACTAATATTAAATTAACTAGAAACTTCTATGCCACAGCATTCGAAAGAATAATCGCTAGATATTTCATTTGTAATTTCTAAAGGGCTAAAGACTAAATCTTCTTTCACCAATATGCACGTGCCGCCCCGTTTTTTATTTAATCTTGAGTATTTTGCAGCTAGCTTATAGTTTGTTAGTCTAAGATTACATTCATGACCAGATTGTTTAAAAGTTTCGCTAAGACATATAAAGTCTATAACACCCATCTCTTTCGTCAACTCAGATATTGTTACTTCAAAGAAGTCTAGTTTATTGAGTATTCCAGCTATATTTTGATGTAATAATGTCAATTGTTGATTATCATTGCATTTGCAGCATTGCTTTGTTGTTTGCATTGTTGTTAAAGGGTGGTACGAAAAAACGTATTTTGTACATGACTCGCTTTACTCGCTATTGATATTGGTGAAGTATCATGGTCATAATCCATTGGATAATTTTTGATGTCAACAAGCATGCGACTAAAAATACTTCCAAATATACACTTTATACCTAGCCTATTAAGTTTACCGGTTTTATATGAGAACATTTCCAAAGAGAGGTCACGATTCGTATCAAAGAAGTTCGATAGAGTCTCCATTATCTTTAAAATCCTTTTCACCAATCATTACTATAATTGTATAGTAATGATTGGTGAAAAAGATTTTGCCATGAATGACTATTGAGTCATTCATGGCAAAATCTTGAACCTTGTTCGTAATAATTATGAGTATTTCCTTAATTCTGCTAGTAGGTGACACATGACAGTACTCAAATGTTTCGCAGAAAGTGTCTTCTATAATTTCAACCGGTCGATAGTAGTTGCAGTTACTGAGGACACATAATTTCCTTTTTCTTTGTCTGCCTCGCTGGATCTTCCTCTGTATGTTTTCTGCTTCATTTTTAGTTAAATTTATATTACTTGTTTCAGCTATAGCTTTATCTGTTGTCCAAAAACCGTACTGATTCAAGTTACAGCGATGTCCTCGAAGCGGCGATAGGCGGCGACCTCTCGCGTCCGGCCCTGGTACAATCCATGGTCCGGAGCGAGATGGAATGGGACGCCGTCACCTCCTTCTGCGAAGCAGTCATGCTAGCGAAGGAGGTGTCGGAGTGGGAGAGGGAGAGAACCTCTCGTTCTCCCGGCCGCCGTGGTAGACGCCGCGGGCGTCGGAGGCCACCTGGTGACCTCCGGCCACCGTAGGCGCGGGCCTGTGGACGGCGAGCTATGGGTGGCTCGCCGTCCGTCCGTCTAGTGACGACAGGCCGTGTCGACGGCGCGTTAGTGTTCCACGCGTGCCTCAAAGAGAGTCAGCAACACAGAGGGGTGCGAAAGGGCGTGGCTCCGGAACACAAAGGGCAATGAAGGAACATGGATGGATTTTAGTCAGTAGAAGTCTGACACTCCCTCCCGCTACACCCAGAGCGGGAGGAGTCATTGGATGACTTCCCATCCCTAAAAAAAAAAAAAAAACGGCGCGTTCGTGTTAAACGCGCGCCTCAAAGTGAGTCAGCATTGGGAAGGGCCCGAAAGGGCCGACGCCTGCCGGAGCCGCGGGACTATTCGAAAGAGATACCGTGGCTCCGGAACACAAAGGGCAATGAAGGAACATGGATGGGTTTTAGTCAGTAAAAGTCTGACACTCCCTCTCGCCCAGAGCGGGAGAAGTGATTGGATGATTTCCCATCCCTAGAAAAAAAAGGGCCCGTTATATGAATTTTTAAACAACTTTCGCATTGGCATGTCAATAGCAAATTGTGAAAAAAACCTTAATTTTCATAATTTTTGACAGATTGCGGTTGAGATGCGAATGTGAAAATTTGTAGAATTGTCACTCTGAGCTATTATTCGTATGTTTGGTAGACGATTCATTTTTGATGTGAAGTTGATTTGATTCGAAAATAAACAATCGATTTATTGAAACTTTTCCTTTCTCACAGAAAGTACGTACCGACAAAATTATGTCCAACTTGTTCAAGGTTCCTTGATTGAGAAATGACAACCTTTATCGTCATCATTACAGTTGACAGGGGTCCCTACTTGATTTCGAAAGTTGAAGTTTCGGTTTGTATTTTATCGATCACGGTGTGGATATAATTCTGCTGTACGATATTTTATTCCATCGATGCTTTATTGGTGCGATGTAACGTTTGTGCGAAAAATCCTGTTGTGTAAAACCCTACGGTGAAATAATAAATTAGGTACCGAACTAATAAGTTATTATTAAGTTCGACAATCTATTATTTCGATAGTTTGTCGGTTCTAAACGCCTACTGTTATCCGTGACATTTAATTAATAATCTTATTTTGCATTACAGACGTTAAGGAAATACCTACATTCCTTGAGTCAACCCAAGAAAAAAAGGAAAATAGTATCCGATTCTATTGCGAAGATTTGTGCAAATCACATATAGTTCTAATTACAATATTACTATGTGTTTTTTTGCACTGTCATTATTTTTTTGTAAAATAACGACACATTTAATAAAAAATAAATGAAACAATACAAATCAAATAATAATAATATCCTTATTAATTTCTCCCACAAATAACAAGACTTATACGATACAATTAATTAATTAATTATAATATAAGTACCTACCTTGTATTATAATTGTTGGTGTGGCGAGTATCGCCCCTCAGCTTCAAGTTGGCTGGCGTGTAGTATCACGGGGGTGTGTGTGGGCCCGGCTGAAGGCATGTATCGACAGCGTATATTGGACCGCCATTTTTGAAGGAATCAGCGGCTATAACTTTAATACTGGCCATAATGTATTGAGACGTCTTAGTGCGCTGTCACCGTACGCACACGTCTCACCGCGTGTAAAAAGAAAAAATCTTAAGACATCATCCCCGCAAGACCTTATAAATACAAGGTTTTATTAATAATCCCGTATAACCGCGTCCGTGTAATTCAACATAAAGAAGAAAAAAGGTGATCGGCGTGCAAGACCAGGCAGAGAGACAGGTGGTACCACCTGTGAAGATCTTCGAGGCTGCACAAGGAAGAATCAGGTACCGCCTTTCTTTACATGCTAGAGTTAGCCCACCATACGCCGTCTGCTGCCGCCACTCCCAACTTGAAAATTATACGGACAAATATAGGCATTGAATCTGCACGCAATCCAGGTGTTAGATTGCAACGAGTCCTCAAACCGCAGAGATACACGGCTATTTACACGCCTGTCCCTCCAATTGTTTTTCTTTTTATTTATGATTAATGTTTTGTTAATTCTCGTTCTATGCTGATAATATATTTTTTTGCAATCTTGTTGTATGTTTTTTTTATCAAACTTTTAAATGAGAAATTTAGGTATTGTTAATTTATTTTAGGTATTAGCAAACGGAAGCAGTACGGAAGCAAATCCTACATGTTTTTGCTTCCGCGCTGGGCAAAAAATTATAAAAAACTTAGAATGTTTCTCAGTTCAGTTGCTTTTTTTTCCGTGCAAATCGAAATAGACGATTGAGGAATGACAATTTGGGCTTTTCACGAGCAGGCGATTGGCCAGCAACCAGTCACTGATATTGTCTACGTGAATTTGTTACCTGTCTTCCTCTTTTTTAGGGTTCCATACCCAAAGGGTAAAAGCGGGACCCTATTACTAAGACTTTGCTGTCTGTCTGTCTGTCACCAGACTGTATCTCAAGAACCGCGATAGCTAGACAGTTACAATTTTTACAGATGATGTATATCTGTTGCCGCTATAACAACAAATACTTAATAAAAAACAGAATAAAATAAACATTTAAGGGAGCTCCCATACAACAAACTTGATTTTTTTGACGTTTTTATAGATAATGGTACGAAACCCTTCGTGCGCGAGTCCGACTCGCACTTGGCCACTGGTTTTTGGAAAATATACGCGACGATACGTAGACTATTGAATATGTTTCCTGAACGTCTGAAACTCTTTAAAGGGTTCCCTACTTGACTTCGAAAGTTGATGATTCGATTTATATTCTATCGAACACGGTGTGTCGATACTTTCAGAGGTACGAAGACGTCTACAGCTGGACTGGATTTGGACACTCAGGAGGTTTACTGACAAATTCTCGGATTGAAGATAGTTCGGGCTTTGTCGGCAACACGGATAAAAACATTCGGATGTGGGCACATCAGTAACAAGGTCGCTCTCTGATAAGAGGATCTATTTTGTTTGAATTCTACACAGATATTATACTCAGGATATATATATATATGTATGTACTTGCTTTTGCCTGCGACTTTTTACGTGCATATCCCGTTTTCCCGTGTTCCCTATAGCTCATACTATAGCTTTGCTCATGATTGAGAATATTTTATTAAGAGAAGAGAGAATTGTCCAAATCTGACTGGTAGTTCCAGAGATTAGAGCGTTCAAACAAACAAACACTTCCGCTATTACCTATATTGTAATTATGAAGTATAGATTTGTAATAAGTTTATTTATTAATCTACCTACAATTGAAACACTGTTAGTCCATAAATCACGCGCACAAAATTAAACGATAGACGCAACAAGCAAAGCCAGAAGTATAACTAAATTAAAATTACAGTAATAGTGTGTCTATGTTACTCTACTGCGCCACTGTAAAAATGGAATACTTAAAATAACATCCTGTCCGCTTCCTTATTGAACATACACCTCCTTCCTCCTTCCTTACATACTTAGAATATTAAAATACGTGAACGACAATGAGTACGTTTATAAGAGCGAGTCGTTTTATAGGGTGCCGTTACTCATTGGGAGTAACAGCGGAACCCTGTTACTAAGCCTCCTCTGTCTGTCCATCCGTCCGTCTGTCAGCGCGCTGCATCTCAAGAACTGTAATAGGTAGACAGATGAAATTTTCACGTAGTTTGCACAAACAAATAATAAATTAAAATTTAATTAAATTAAGAATTATATATACAAGACCCCACAAAAACGTAATTTAATCGATTCATGGGACGGAACCCTTTATGTGAGAGTCCGACTCGCACTTGGCTGGTTTTTGCTTGTATTTTTTATTGCTAACAAATTGTGAAGGAATTTAAATAAAATTCAAGTACTATACGAGTGTATACGACACCTGCAAGGAATAACATTGTTACTCATATTTGGCAACTTTCGAGGAGAGCGCATCAAAGATTTAAAAAATTCTCTCAGATTTCGGTTAATTCTAAATGTCAGCCAAACATAAAAATTTGAGTACATAAAGGAATACCTACATTTACTTAGGATTATACTATTATACAAATGTATATTTTAAGACTTTTTATGAGTCACAATGGCATTTCACAAACTGTATTGAATAAAATGACACTGTAAATTGTAACTCCGACATACAATCGCGTAAAGTATTTTAAAGCTTATTTAAAAAGAAAAAATAATGTCCAAGAATAAAATTGTAACTTGTATTACAATTTTATACTAATAAAGGCGAGCTTAAATATTGATGACGATGATGTGTAACTAAATATACCCTTAGATTAACTGAAGTTGTCTCTCAATTACAATGTTTTTACTCTGGAAAAATCTTCACCCAAAGGAATTTAGACACAGGAGTGAGTGCAAAAAAAAACATATTTTTTTGTACAGCACGAATATGATTGTAACTTGAAACTGCCTAAAAGTGAGTTACGATGTTTTACCTTGCAGGTGTCGTATAATTGCTTGATATTTCGCAGTTTGTACAGTAGTTGTAAGTTGTAAGGACTGTCTAGATGGACGTTAGAGCTACTTGTGAGATAGATAAACGCACTCAATATGTTATTGATTGATTTGCTCATTACAATCGAGCAGGCGTCGGACTTCATCAGATGCTGTTCAAACTAAACTTAAAATTTTCAACGGACTTTTCTGAAAGTTGTCCTGTGGGATCGTAAATAAGTGCTACTGGAAGAACGAAAATTGATCTCCATGTTGTCAAAACCGTTTTTGTTTAATTCGTTATCGAAATTTGAACTGTTAGGCGTGATATTATTGATAAACAAACATCCAAATGTAATGGTGGTGTAATAAAAACCTTATTCCTTCTGAAAAAAGGTTATTTTTTATTGCTTAAGTGTCGCGAATATTTGACCGAATACGCCAAGTGTAGTCCAAGCATATACATTTTCACATCTTATACTCTTTTAAATGTGAAATGAATGGTTGTATTTTTTACCCAGATATAGATTATAGTCTGTCATAGCACTAAGGCCTTTGTTTTGGTGGGATGTTCTCTTAGGATAATATACGATATTCACGCGGGCATGGCGCTGGCAGAAGCGAGTATATAACCTAGAATTGTGGGTATAGAATTGCATTCGTAAATATTAAAGCGAAGAACGCAATCTGCCAATAGTTTCACTTAACTCTTTGACTTTCTCTGAAATGAGGCCTCTGGGTCTTCAGGTTCCTGGAGACCCGTCCTTTGGAAGACGTACGAGGGGCAGACGCTCCGTTAGACATTTGAAATGGATTGGGGCACCAACCGACGATTATGCCTGTCTGTTCTATTATTTTAATTTATAGTAAATGAGAGCTCACACAGTACAGGTGGATGGTGCACATCTATTTTAAAAAGTACATCTACTGGAACACTTACTACAACAAGATCCAAGTTGGTTAGGACTAAATCAAGACTTCTGTTATTTTGATTACTAGACTATTGCAAGAAAAAACCCCAGAGAGTCTGTCCTATTATAAAGACATTTTGTTCAGTGCCAATCCCAACAAGAGTGATATTGAGCTTCTCTTCAGAAGTTTTGTTTTTGTTAAACTTGATAGAAGCCGCCAAGAAGTGGCCGCGAACCCGTGGACTGTTGTATTGAACAACGACAGACTACGGGCTGTTACTAGTTGAGGTTTTCTTTGCAATTTTTATAACATGATGTATGTTATTCTCAGTTAAGTCGCCAGACCTTACTATATAATACTTACCTACCTTAATGTTCAAGACAGTCGATAGAAGATTATCATTGTTGTGCTCTGGCAGACATTGAATTTCCACATTCGTAGAGCGTACTTGTTTTTTCACCTGAGTTAGCCTCACACCTAGGTCAGACAGTAGTTTTAAGCTGTTCGTTTTCCTTTCTTAAATCATTAACGAGTCACTCAATAGACTTAAACATCTTTCACTGGTTAACGTTCTCGACAGTATGGTTGGTCCGATCAACATGTCATCGATAAGAGCGCTTTCACATTTAGGCGACTTTAGCAGCGCGATAGTCGCGCGGCTGACGCGCGACTGTCGCGCTGTCAGAATTTCATAGTTTAAACAGAAGCGCGGCGGTCGCACGCTGCCGCGGCGGCCGCCGCGTCCGCTCAGTCGGACGTCAGTACTTATACTTATCTATGTCAGTCGGCGATGAGCCAGTGTTGCAAACGTACGTAATTGTAGACTACACAATGAGCGAGTTTGATACCGAACGATTTATTAATGAAATTCAAATGCGTCCTGTTTTATGGGACTCAAGAAGCAACAATTACAACAACAGGACCCTAAAAAAGAATAACTCGCAAAAATAAGGTGGTGGTTTTGACATTCGAACATAATTAAAAAAATTAATATTATAATTTTTAACTACATTAAATACTGTTATATAGGTAATCACACACATGACGATTTAGAAACAAAGGATTAATCCAGTACCGTCTTTTTCGTAGAATGAGTACTAGGTATCAAAAGCAAGAGCAACAATGTTTCACCGTCGGAATCCATTTTAGAAATGAAGTGCGCCACAGCGGCGCTGCTAACGCTCGGCTGTTCTTATAATGTGAAGGAATGCGCTTCTGCCGCGCTACTGTCGCGCTGCTAACGTCCTAATGTGTAGTGGCACTAAGACCAAACATTTACGTAAAATCTTACTTGAAAAGTCGATGAACTACCCCAATTATTGGCCGACTTTGCGTTCAAGAATGATTCTGCAGATGGACGGATGCCCTGCCCATTATGCTACCAATGTGAGATAATTTTTAAACGATAACTATCGTGACAAATGTACCTATCGGCCGGCAAGGACCTGTAGGGTGGCCTGCGCATTCACCAGATTTGACGCCCATTGATAACTTCCTATGGAGGACCGTGAAACAATGCATATTTAGTACCCCCATCAACATTGTCGCCGATTTGCGTGACCGCATAATTAACTTGGCGAATGATATTCACAATTAATGATCCCGAAATGATAAGGAGAGCGACACAACAAATTTTATTTTGCGTGGCTTTGTGCCTACTAGGTTAGGCACTTTAGGCTTCTCTTAAAGTTTTGTTTACACTTGGGTCACAGTAGTGAAATTGTACTAAAATCAAAAAAAAAGAAAAAAAAAAAAAGATTTTCGTTAAAATAAAGCATAGTTTCTCTCATTTTCTTATACAGTGCCCATTATACAGACTCACACTGTATAAATTTACTACATAACCTTTCGTGTGCGTTGCGGAGGATTTTGAAAATAAAACGAGGAGTCTTTACTCAGATGGTGGTTTATTGTAGAATCAATCTTAACACATTATTCTTACATACTAAATGACATAGTTTACATCGCTATCGATCATTAACCTACCGCGTCTATCAACCATTGTTAGCTGACGTCAAAACACATGAAATGCCATGAGAACTTGAAACTCTAACAGCTATGGCGACGACGGCGTCTCAGTAATGAGCGCTAACTAAAGCCGGGTACTCACTAGCGAGCCGTAACTGTAACCGTTGCATGTACTATAATAAAAAAAACATAGTGTGTACGTGGTTCACAAACCTGCTGCGAGCGGTACGCGTGCGGCTTGCAGCGATCCGACGTTTACAACGTACTCATCTCTAAACCCGTAACGTTGCACGTAACTGTAACCGTTACTGTTACCAAAAACATAATGTGTACGTGGTTCGCGAGCCTGCGACGAACGCAACACGAGCGACTCGCAGCGAGCCGACGATTGTCGGTTTTTGCCGCGGATCAAAGGGCGTTCGCAGTGTGCTCGTGGACGTCAAGAGGAGAGGTTGTTGCTAGCCGCTGCGAACCAGCTGTCATTTCAAGTTATTCCTTCGTCATTATGAGTGAATGATCGGAGGATAAATGTACCGGGAAAATACTATGAAACCCTAAGGACAAAGATTATTACAAAAATCATTTGAAAGAAGATGCCTGGGCTTCATGTCGATACATTATATGAATCCACCATCTTCGTGGCCGTTTATGGTCATCGAGTAAGGCATCTATAAGTAAGTATGCTGTACAGGCGAGAGACACTTCGTCCGACATCGTGGAGTTACAAACCAAAACTGAGGGCAGAGCAGGTCTCCCCGTTCGTTACTCCCCGTACACACTAGAACCTCGTTACGGTATCTGTTTGGTTACAGTTACAGCTCGCAAAATGAGTACGCTCGGTGAAAGCGTTCCGGCGACGTCGTAAGCCGTAATTGTGAAACGCGACACACTAGAACCTCGTTACTGTATCACATAAGTTACGGTTACAGCTCTCTAATGAGTACCCGGCTTAACATGAAATATTCCTAAAACAAGGATACAATGCATAACTCCTGCTACTCAAGTTCGAAATCATCAAAGGAGCGACAGTCACTTAAGTGATTTATATCGTCACTTTGATTATTTCATTAGAGACTCCTTGCACACAAAACATTTTTAACCGACTTCCCAAAAAGGAGGAGGTTATCAATTCGGTTGTATGTTTTTTTTTTTTTTATGTTTGTTACCTCATAACTCCGACAATTATGAACCGATATGAAAAATTTTTGTTTTATCTGAAAGGATATACTTGCAGATTGGTCCCATTTAAATCATATCAAAATCGGTTACGAACTTTGGATTTTAAATCGAAATAGCTGGAATTTGACTATTTAGATGATTCTTTGATAATCGAAATTGCGTATTTTGCTTTTCTGCAATTTTGCAGTGGTGTTGTTAGGTGTGGGGCACCACTAAAAAGTGAAAAATAAAAAACTTTTTTCAAAAAAATACAACCGACTTCCAAAAAAAAAACACTACAAAGTAAAAAAAATAACTTTAATTTCGGAAGTCGGTGTCCAAATACGAAGAAACTAACAAAAACACCGACTTCCGAAATTAAAGTTATTTTTTTACTTTGTAGTGTTTTTTTTTTGGAAGTCGGTTGTATTTTTTTGAAAAAAGTTTTTTATTTCTATAATGTTATAATGTAGTGTTAATAAAATTAACTCTACGGTACAAAACTTAAGACTACGCACACGGTGGCACACTTTCACTGGTTTCATCGAGTCATAGACGAGATGTCCTAGTTTATTGACAGCTCAAGGGTTTAGTCTAATAACTAATCCGGGCTAATCTGCTTGCCCGGGTGTTCCGAATATAAATGTTGTTTTTTATTTTATTCCATTTACTTCATTTGGGAAACTAAACGGTTATACATTAAAATCTAATACTAAGTCATAAATATACCAAAGTAACAAAATGTTTAACCTACTAGATTTTCCACAAAATATTAAAAGTAATATCAAACAGTGCGCAATTCTAAGATGTTAAACAAAGTTACTAGTGAACTTAAACATAGACAGGCATGCAAACAACACAGAAAGAGAGAGGGAGAGAAAATGAGTAGATTTTAAACTAGCTATTATAATCTAAACTCTACTTTGAAACAAGACCTCTACATTTTGGAGCAGAGACAGAAAAGAAGTGAATATATGGCTTGCGACGTTACACATCCCCTACCAGTACGCATAGGCGAAGATGTGGTCGAGCGTACTGACCAGTTTAAATATATAAGATCTGCAGGTACTTCACGATACCGGCACGACACGTCGATTTCGAAATCAAAGCTCGCATAACGGCAGCGCGGGAAAAATGGCGTGAGGTGACTGGTGTCATTTGTGACACAAATATAGGTAAGGTTGAAGGGACAGGTCTATAAATCCATCATTAGACCTGTCCTTTTATATGGAAGTGAAGCGTGGCCTGAACTTGAGCGGCACAAGCGGGAGCTGCGGATCACGGAGATGATAATGTTGCGCTGCATGTGTGGAGTTTCGCGGATGGACCGCGTGAGAAACTCCCGAATTCGTGCCAGCCTCCATGTCCGTGACATAGCAGACAAACTGCAGGAGAGCCGCCTACGCTGGTACGGCCACGTCTTGCGTGCCACCTCCTGATGGAGCCGGGCCTTGGTAGAAGGGGAAAACCCAAAAAGTGCTGGCTTGATGTTGTCCAGTATGATATACGTGCCAATGGACTCTCAACCAAGGACGCCGAAGACTGTGCGAAGTGGAGAAGAAAAAGCCGGAAAGCGGACCCCGGGCTCCGATGCAAAAACCAGCTGAGACGATCAGATGAGAGAGAGAGACAAAAGAAGTGAAGTCTTCAAGTATTGATTGTGCGGCGCGGGGATGCTCGCAAGCCTGAGTTTGTACGACAAGGACAATAAAAGGCAAATAAAGCTCTTGCGCACACCCCACGGCATAATAATCTCAGACCAACAATTTTTATTGGTCTGAGATAATAATATGTTTGTGCTGTGTACTACATAACTAATTTAGTTGCGAATATCAATACAATCACAAGTAATGCACAGATCAAACAAGAACACTGTTTCCAACAGTATTTGTCATAACTTTAGCAGATTATACTTCTCGTTGTTTGTCTAAAACGAATTTTATTTAACTTAGTTTTAACTCAAAAGCCTCGGTATCAAAACGTCCCTTTCTCAGAATCTCTTAGTAGCAGAACGATCTATTTGCAAATCTTCCTATTAGCAAAATCTCCCAATCGTCAAAGTATAGTTATGCTGGTAAATTACCATCACTAATCTTATATCACATCTCACACATTATCATCAGTTTAATTTATTATATTATTATGTAGCTTATGTTTATGTCACTGGAACATGGCAAACTCCGTTAGAGTATAATAAATCTTCAGTGGTAGACCTCCCACTCACGCGCACAAAAAGTTTTGGGAACACTTTGATAGTGCGTACAACTAAGGAGTGGAATTTTTTTTAGTCAAGAGTGAATAGGTAGTAGTAAGAAAAAAAATATACATTCATTTAAAAATGGATGAATTGTTATCCAACTTCCAAAAAAGGGTATTTTTTATGTGTGCACACCGAATACTCCGAGGTTTTTGATCCGATTTGTTTGTTTTGTGTGATTCTTTTTAGTTCGATGAGGCACTCTTGCTATTTGGTCCCGAATTTAATTCAGTTTGGATCAGTAGTTTTTATTTTATGAGCATTTTTACTTATTTAATTTTTAAAACCCCTTAGCCATTATAAAAGCTTATAAAGATCTTAAAATTAAATCAAAAGAAGATCTTTGGGGAATGTCTGTAAAAGTCTGTAGATCTATTATTGAAACTAATGCTCCCCACTTAGCTCTTATATTTAACTCTAGTGTAGACCAGGGAGTATTTCCTGATCTCATGAAGCACAGTAAAGTCGTTCCACTGTTTAAATCTGGTGATAGTCAAGAACCCAACAATTACAGGCCGGTTTCAATCCTGCCGGTTCTCAGTAAGGTGTTTGAAAAGTTAATGCTTAACCAGATGTTACTACATTTTAATGAAAATTCCATCTTTCATGAACATCAGTACGGTTTCACCAAAGGGCGTTGTACAACTGACGCCGGTGTCACTCTAATAAAGAACATCTTTTATGCCTGGGAAGATTCCCAAGACGCCATTGGATTTTTTTGCGATCTCTCGAAGGCGTTCGATTGCGTTAACCATGAAACACTTTTGTTGAAACTGGAGCATTATGGGATTAGGAATACATCTCTTGATCTGATTAGATTGTACTTGAAAGACAGGCAGGTTAAAGTACAGGTAAACGGCGTGAACTCTCAAGGGTCTGAAATGACAATGGGCGTTCCGCAAGGTTCAATATTGGGTCCATTCCTCTTTTTGGTCTACATAAATGATTTGCCCCAATTGCTTCAAAATGACCCAAAGATGGTGTTATTTGCTGATGACACATCATTGATATTTAAGATAGAACGACGGTCACAAAATCTTGATGACGTCAATAACTCTATTCATCAAGTTCAAGATTGGTTTACGGCAAACAACTTAGTATTAAATGAAAAAAAAACTAAATGTATTAAATTTACTTTACCAAATGTTAAAAGTAGTGAATGTGACATCGTATTGAATGGAAAAAAACTGGAATTTATTGATCAGACGGTTTTCCTGGGAATCACTTTAGACGAGAAATTGCAATGGGGACCTCACATAACATCTCTTGCAGCGCGGCTAAGCTCAGCCGCTTATGCTGGTAGAAAGATAAGACAGTTGACGGAAGTAGAAACTGCGCGTATGGTCTATTTTAGTTACTTTCACAGCATTATGTCGTATGGTATTTTGCTGTGGGGTCGAGCTGCTGACATTGAATCCATATTTATTTTACAAAAGAGTGCTGTCAGAGCCATTTATAATCTACGTCCACGCGATTTTCTTAGGGAAGTCTTTAAAAAGATTAATATTATGACAGTCCCATGTCATTTCATTTATGAAAATATTATGTAGGTATGCAAGGAAAAATCTCTTTAGCAAAATTAGTGATAGACATAATGTTAATACTAGAAATAGAAATAAATTAGATCATTATATTAGATTAGATGATTATATTCAAGATAAGAATGCTTGGAAACATGCTGGTCCTGCTCCATAGGACGTCTAAGGTGTAGTAAACAAAGTCAAGCTCATTGATAATGTTTGCATTAATATATTTGGTGTAACTATAGATGTCTTAATGACTTTTATATTTAATTTAACTCACACACTGATACATTGCTGTTAATTAGATAAATCAATAGTACCAAAATTTTTAAATATGTGTGTGTTTGCATTGTATAGACTCAAGTACCCTGGCGGTTGGGAGTGTAATGCTCACTCAAAAGCCTAGCTGATGGTGGCGTATGCGTTAAATTATTTGGCTCCAATCAAAATGGTTGAGACGAATGGGCCTGGCGCATGTCATGGCGACGTCGGTTGGGACTGGTCATTTCTCAGCTGCCATGGTTTATTTTAATTTATTTTAATTATTTCTTTGAATTGTTCCTTTTTTAGTTCGAATGTTTTTATCATGCTCGTCACATCGTTCTCACGGTTTGAGTTTATTTTATGTTTTTTTTTCTTAGATTGGCACAATTATTTTCTATTTTGGCGCGACGTTTGAGTTTTATCTGTTATTTAGATTAAAAATAGTGCTAGTTTTATTAGCTAAATTATATTTAGTGCGTGTTGCTAATTTACTAACGGACAAAACCAACGAACAATGAGTTTGTCTTAAATTTTGCATCGCCAATGCAATTTCGTGTTCGGGGTTACTGAAAATGTTACATTTTATAAAAAAACGAAAGCGAGATGTGATGGAAGATTTGCCTCGCTCTGGTTGGCCATGAACGTCTGCAACTGAAGTTAACATCGCAAAATTGAAGGAAATTTTAAGTGAAAATCCTCATTCAAGTTGTTGTGTGTGTCATGATTTGGTCCGTACCATTGTAAATAATCACTTGGGTATGACACATGTTGCCGCTCGGCTAGTTCCAAAACACTGAATTTTTTCCAAAAACGCATTTTGCATAAGAATGAGAAACCGAAAAACCAGGCCAAAGTCGATTAAATTTAAAAGTCAAAGTTATGTTATCTGTTTTCTTTGACTATCGCGGTGTTTTGCACTCGGAATTCTTGCGATACCCGACGGCGACGTGGTCAAACGATAAATAAAGACTATTATTTGAGCGTTATGCGACGTAAATTAGACGAAAAAGGCTAGATTTTTTTACAGAATTTTCTTAGATTTTACACCACGATAATTGTGAATTCGCAGAAAGCCAACAATGTGAACGAATTTATGACCAAAAACTCAACAAATACCATCGAGCAACCACCTTATCCAACAGATATGGCTCCAGCCGACTTCTTTCATTTAACTAAACTCAAATGACCACTTCGTTAGAATTCACGACGAGAACAGCTGAACTCGATTCCGGAAAAAGCGTTCAAAAATTTTTTTGATGATTGTATTACTCGTTGGTAAGCGTATCGTTTTTGAAAGAGCACTTTGAAGGTGGTAAAATAAATGTGTTATTGAGCTTTTCCCGGTACTTTCATGATAGACTAGTATCATTTTGAAAACAACAAATCCTATCCTAATTCAATAGTTTCCTATGTATCCTTGCCTTTTTAAGAAAAAAATGTTTATAATTTTACGCGATACCTTATAAACATACAGTATCTGCTATTTTCCGGTGGCAATTATACTAAAATACAAACGAAACGGAGATATTAAACATCTGGTGTGGATACAACCTGTGTGGACCGGTGTGGACGACACCCTTTTGCAATCGAATGTTCCAAGTACAGAAGCTTACGGAGACTTTGGTAGCAGAAGTTGGTTTGGTGGAATAGGTCGTTTTGCTAATAAGACGTTTTGAGGCTTTTGAAAATTGTAAACAATTCGTTGTTATTTAACAAAAAAGAAATAAACTAAGACTATGACTTCAAATGGATCATCGCACTCATACGCATTTATCGATGTCGGACACTCTCGAAAGTACACTTTACATGTGCCGTCTTGTCTCATGCTAGCCGCAGACATAGTCGTGTTACTGATAGTTGCTTCTCCATAGATTTCAGTGTTCCCTCCTTGTATCAGTGATCGCCGTACTAGAAGGCTCACTGGATTTTATGTGGACAGTCACGACGTTATCCGGGTGCTCAGCATATTATCAAGGATTATTTTTATCAAATGGGTTGGTGTTAGTTTTATCAATTAAGTGTCTTGCATATCTGTGCTTGCTGTATCTGATAGCATTTGTGTCTCAGAATGTAATACTTGATGTTTGCGTTTTTGACGTGGTTACATCGTGGCTTTGTAAATTGTACTTCATTGCCTCCTCGCATTTTTGGATCTTGACTGCATTCTCACCTAGTTTATCCGAGTAGAGTTGCAGGGACATTGTAGTTCTTCTCTTATAACTAGCTTCATTTCACTGCGCAAGTCTCGTAATATTTGTAGTATCATGTCGTCAACTGCATGGTGTGTAGTAGCAATATCGCATCTTTCACCTTCATATTCTGCAGTGCACTGGCAGAACGGCTCGTCCTCCTCATTCAGAGAACAGTCACCGTTGTTTAGACAGTGCTCATGGCACGCGTTAACTTCGCACCGTTCCCCTGTGTAGCCGGCAGTACATCTGAAATAATGAAAAAAAAAAACAATAAAACAAGTATTATTAATTTGTGACTTCGTGTATCAAATACACAAGGGGCGTCCACTGTGCTATGATTAAGCCGCTCTTAAAGTTTTTCCTAAATAGAAGAGTCATCGGTGATGGAGTCATCGTGAGGAGACTTGGACTTAAAATTAAGAAAAGCCCGAAGCCGCCAACTCACTTTGAACAAGCATTCTGCTGATAAATGCTCGCACCCTCTTTATACGAGTAGAAACTTGACATAGTAACGAGCCGGTAGATATTTAGTAGAGTAATAATTTTCTAATTACATGGTGGGATGGAAAATACAATACCTGCAAGTAGGTTGTCCCTCAGTACTGACACTACAATTTCCTTGCAGGCAATAGTCCTTGCAAATGGAAATGTCGCATCTTTCACCCTTATAATCAGCTGTGCACTGGCAAACTGGCTTCTCCGCCTCATTCACGGAACAGAATCCGTTGTTTAAGCAGTACATATGGCACGGGTTAGCATCGCACCTTTCCCCGGAGTAACCAGCTTCACAACTGAAATAATGAAGATAAGAAACAGCGTTACTCAATGAACAAGGAAAACAACAATTATTTGTGACTATAGTAGTAACAGGTGAAAAAGGTGCGCGACCGGTACGCTGCGATTGTATTATGTGACAAAGATATAATATCTGTGCAACACCGACTTAGTATAATAGGCAACTTTTATTTACTGCTAATATTTCAGGGGAAGCAAGTTCTCATGAATAGGAATAGTTTATTGCCTAGTGTTATCTTCACTAATTCCTATTGAGATGAACATGTTTTATTTATTAGACGACTGCCTTAAAACAGGAGTGTTATAATTTTCAGGGTTGATGTATGAACCTATGTATGTTTTTTTGTTTGTGAGTTTCTATATACCACCATAACTTCTAAACGGTTAAACCGGCTTCAATGTTTGTAGTATCGTTAAAGCGTTGCGTTATTTTGAGTAACATAAAGCTACTGAACATTAAAAAAAATACAATGGGGTGGCCATGGATCATGAAAAAAACTGTATTGTTTTTAATTTTAATTTAAATTAGCCTACCTTATTATCATTGTCTAGAAAAAAATATATAACAGTAGTATTCAATATGCATGCGTTAGCTAATAACAAACGAAATTAAATAAGTGTAGGATGAGTAAATAACCCACAGAAAAACAATGAATGCATCAATAATTAACAATGAATGAATACTGTCCTCGTCTAAACCATGATTAGTAAATTACAAAAATATATAACAGTAACAGTATTTAATAACCATTGATTCGTTAATAATTCAGTAGTTTTCTGTTCTTAACTTTTTTTTAAATGCAAATCGGGGAAACTCTTAGCCCAAATCTCACCTGATGGAAAGTGATGATTAGGCCGAAGATGGAAGCGAGTTTCACCCGGAATCCTCTTACACAGAGGAACTGGCTATCATACCTCTAACTGCCGAAACACAACAATGCTGTTAACATTGTTGTTATGGCGACAGACTTAGACATGATGGTGGTAGCTTGCCAGGCGGACTTATAACAAGTCCTACAACCAACAAAACCGAGCAAAAAATTTGCCCCCGCTGGGAATCGAACCCGGGATCTGAATCAGGTGGTATAACCACTAGACCACGGAGGCGGTTAGTGTCACCTGTTTAGCACCACCCGGGGACCACGTGTAGGGATTCGCTGAAGGGTATTCTCCTACGGACGCGGGTGACTCGGCCCCCATAACTTGCTTCCTATCTAGAAAAACATAAACTTATTAGAATAGTTAATGACGGGATTGCTACCATTAACGCGTTATTAACTATTCTAATGTTAGTGACCATGAAAGTTTAAAACAATCTACACTTCTACATCTACACTAATATTATAAAGAGGAAATATTTGTTTGTTTGTATGAAATGAATAGGCTCCGAAACTACCGGACCAATTTGAAAAATTCTTTCAGTGTTAGATAGCCCATTTGTCGAGGAAGGCTATAGGCTATTTCATCACGCTACGACAAAAAGGAGCGGAGCATTAACGGAAAATGTGGCGCAGACGAAGTTGCGCGGGTAAGCTAGTACTAGTATAACACATAAAATTATTATACAGATACTTTATGAAAAGAAACATTTCCTTTCCTTAAGAGTGGTGATCAGACATCCCGGAATAGATTCCCATAGGACATTCCACGTGACCAACTCATATGCCTAGCCTTTTCCCAACTATATTGACTTCGGCTTTCAGTCAAACAAGAGTTAGCTGAATACCAGTATTTTACGTGGAGCGGCTGCCTACCAGACCTGCCCAACCCATTAGCTGGGTAACACGGTACTCATCGGCAAGACTGGTGTCACATTTTCGATATTCGTAACGACAGCCAAAGATCTCCAAATGACAGCCGGGGCCAACAGCTTAACGTGCTTTCCGAGGCACGGAGGAAACTCGGTATGTTTAGATGGTCACCCATTCACAGACCAACTTCGGCAAGTGTTGCTTAACCTTGAAGATCGAACTGTGCGGCTGTTATTATTTTGCCACGAGCTCCTCTCTGTCACTCGACATGACCTATTCCCCAAAATGTCCATCCCCGCCATTTATGGCTTACACTAATCGAGAGGTGGGCAAGTAGGTAGACGTGCTTGTCACGTGACCCCCCGAGGGCTACCCAATCGTAATATATACAATTAGCTTTTGCCCGCGACTTCGTACGCGAATATTCCGTTTATTTCCTTTCCCGTAGGAATTTCGGGAAATCGTATTTTAGTGCTCGTTTACGGAGATGCGGGCGTGGAGCGTCGCGTGCGACGTGGCGGCCCGCACTAAATTCAAACTTATGGCGTTGTACGGGAGTGTTCACGGAAAAGTAATATTAAGCCCACGGCGCGGCGGCGTCGCACGCAGCTTCGCACGCGGCGTCGAACACGGCGGCTGCCAACCCGCTACCGCATCTCCAAATCCAAGTCACATCGTCAAATTTGGGGACAAAATTCTATTGATTCCCTGCTATTTCTTCTATTTTCAAATATCAAATTAATTATTAAGAAGATTGTCTAATCTACATAACATTTACATTTTCCAAAAATTACGACAAGCTGTTAAGACGTGATTCTCATTTTAAATCGGATACTGAGGGTTCTGCGCCTTAAGGCCGTACCCTGACCAAATAACCTTGAGCATTTGTTCCCTCAATACCAGTGCAAGAGATACAATAGCGAATACGCACAGAGTGTTGAATAAAACCGTTATAAAATCGAATTTTGGTCGTTTGAAAAAAACATTTCTACCAAAATGTTCATAATTGAATTGCCTATCCATTAGTAAACAATACACAATCAAAATAATTGTTAGTTTTCAAGAAGATGCATGTTTTCAATAATTATTTCTCATTTCTGTAGTTTCGTTGTGAGGAGATTAATCAAACATTATACCTAGTAATAAAAAACAAAAAACTATCATTTTGAAGCCAAGATTATGTAGAAATTTAATGTATTTTTATAAGTTGATATTTCTTTTGGATAAAGAGTATATAGCTCCAAAAATCAACACAGAAAACGGCTAGCACTGCGTTTTGCTCGGGGACGCGACTGAAGACAAAGTTTTAAGTTTAATTGATAAATGATATTTTATTTTGTAAGTTGGTTGTAAGTAACTATTTAACACGTTAAACTTTTTTGGCAATTTTAAACTAGATGTGGCCGGTGTTTCCTAGCTGACTGCTCTGAGAAGAAACACCTAAACAAACTCAAAGATCTCATTTAAAGTCCATACAATCGTACCTACTGGTAAAATCGTATGAGAACCATGTAGGTTAATGTCTGAAGTGGTATTTTGAGGAAAGTACCACTCAGATTTGAGTGGACCTGTCCAGACAGTGCAAGCATTTGCCAGTTACCGTGTGGCTCAAACTTAGAACTTTAAGGAGCTCAACGGCCTGACGAACAATATCAAAGTAAGGACATTTGTGTAGGCAGCATAGAGAACTCAAACCGCCAGACTAATATTAAATTAAATGAACCCCTAATAAAGCAATCTTTATGGTCCTCGTATTGAAAATACGTTATTTATTTATTTATGTACACACAATATACTTAAAAAGAAAATTTTGTACGGAGAAAAGAGCACAAAGTTAGGTATTGCTTATTTCAAAAGAAATTTGTACCAGCAGACCTGCGACAGAAGATTTTTTAATCTGCTATCTAATTTTGATCTAATGAATATGATGATGATGATCACGCTAATAACGGCCCTCACCTGGTAATCAACTTTCGATGCGTAAGTCGGCGAGAAGAACGTCGTAAGCGCCGTGGATTGCGCGTCACTTACGCGTTGCGCTCATTAAGTTGGTTCTCACAGTTTATTTAACGGTTTAATAAAATCACGGGTTAATTTTGTTTTAGTCCTTTCTTTGTTATTATGAGTAATAGCACGATCGCATGTATTATAGTCGATGCTATGGACTTTACAAGAATCAGAACACGGCACTTCTAGTTTGCGGGTGATTAAATTTTTAGATGGAAGAAGTTAATGCATGTATTAGTCGCGCACCGTATCGAAGATCTACTGACCTGCATTTAGGATGTCCCTCAGCGCTGACAGTGCAATTTCCTTGGAAGCAGTAGTTGTGACATACTGAACCGTGGTGTTCCTCCACATCCGATATTAAAGTCTGCAAAGCTTCACAGGACTCATTTCCCAAGGTTTGTTCCTCAATTGTGTAGTTGACTGCTGTGAGTTGACACCACAAACAGGCTCTGGTAGACTGTGTATAAACAACTGGTGCCACACCGTGTTGTTGATGCTTTGGTAACTGCATAATGGCACTTAGATCGTAGCTCTTCCAGTAAATGAAATCTTTTGATATAGTTAAAGCAGCTGCATAATGTTCTGGTCCTATTAAATAAAGTGTTTGTCTGTTTTCTCCTCTCAAGTCGGCACTTTTGATACAATGATGATTAACAGTAGTCTCCTCAATCCAGTACATTGTCTTCGTTTGTTGGTCAATAACCAAACTCCAGCGCCCGAAAACATGATCGTTTATTAAAACTTTTCTCTCGGAGCCATCAAACGCAGCCCTCTCTATGTTATTCTTTGTGACCCAGTAAATATACCTGAAATTTTTAAATAACTGTAAGTATTACCAAAGTTCAACATGAGTCTTAAAACTACAGTTAATTGTAATATCAGTAACGAACGTACCCCCCACAGCTGTCTACATCTATATCCCTGACGTAGTCATCTGACGTAGCGGACGTAGCTATAAGATTTCCGACAACTGCTACGTTAGACGAAGCAGGTTTTAATGAAAACGAGTATATTTTATTGCATTCAGTCCAAAAGAGTAATTGTGTGACCGGGTCGTAGGCGAGATACTTGTCACACCATTCACTTTTTTGTTTCATTACTAAGGTTTGTTTTTTCCCCGTTGTTAGGTCAAAACTGTATATGGGCAACTTCCTGCTGTTATAATCGGCAAACAGCACCCTGTAGTGAACTGGATCGTACGTGACAGAAGTGATATAATCATCTGACGGAATGTCTGCGGTGTACGTTACTGTTCCGTTGTAAAAGAATTCTAATCGTTTATCTTCGGCCACGACGATGTCTGAAACATTAAAATATCTTTTTTTATCCGATTTCTAAACAGAGCTGCAGAGCTTCCCATCACTCTTGTCATATAATACTATGCTCATACAAATAGTTTCGAAATTACCGACAGTCTTGAGAAGTAAATAAGTAAACTCTCTGTACCTCTATAAGTACATCATCATAACCACTAACAAAAATTAATTCAGAGCGTGTTAAGATGGACGGTTATATCGTGACTAAGGGCGAATGTTTTGATACGTAGTTTACCAATGGTTTAAAATGATGGGCACCTAAATTTCGTAATTGTGCGTTATTAGGGTTCCGTACATAATAGGTCTCCTACTATTGAAAACTATTACTAAGTCTCCGCTGTCCGTCCGTCTGTAGTCTACAGCGCTCCAAAATATGCTATTTTTTTTTCCAAAAAATCTTCGAAATTTAGGTTTCAGTTTTAAAGTCGGGGTTTGGCAATATCGTTCATTTTATTTGCGTAAAACATCTAAGAACACTTCAATGACTACACGGCGTCGTATAAATTACTAATGTAAACTGTTCCGTTGTGAAATAATAGATAACTAGCTTGTGCCAGCGGCTTCGCCCGCGTAATCCCTAGGGAACATACTCCCGGAATATTTAATATATACAACCTATTAACCTTCAGGGATAAAAACTACCCTATGTCCTTTCTTGGGTCTCAAACTATCATTGTACAAAATTTCATCCAAATCTGTTCAGTGGTTTAGGCATGAAAGAGACAGACAGACAGAGTTATTTTTGCATTTATATTATTAAGTTAGGACTCTTAGTTAGTTTAGTTTTGGGGGCCGAGTCACCCGCGTCCGTAGGAGAATACCCTTCAGCGAATCCCTACACGTGGTCCCCGGGTGGTGCTAAACAGGTGACACTAACCGCCTCCGTGGTGTAGTGGTTATACCACCTGATTCAGACCCAGAGGTCCCGGGTTCGATTCCCAGCGGGGGCAAATTTTTTGCTCGGTTTGGTTGGTGGTAGGAATTGTTCTAAGTCCGCCTGGCAAGCTACCACCGTCATGTCTAAGTCTGTCGCCATAACAACATGTTAACAGCATAACCGATACTAAACGGCTTAACCGATTTCAATGTTTGTGGTATCGTTAGAGCTTTGCGTTATTCCGAGTAACATAGGCTAGTGAAAACAATAAAATATATAAAATATAATAAAATATATACGAAATTAAATAAATGCAGGACTAGTAAATAACCCGTGGCAAAAAGCAATGAATGAATCAATAACTCATTAACTACTTATACTATCATCATCCAGATACTTGGTCGATTACAAAAATATATAACAGTATGTATAACATTCATTCATTTGTAAATAATTCACAAGTGTACGACATTGTGTTTGTCATTTGACACCCCGAGGGCTACTAACAACTCAATCGCAATTTATAAAGTTCTTTCGTTACTGAGTGATTGAGTGTCTGAGTGAGTGAGTGACAGACAACGCACAGTCGAAACTACTGGACGTAGAAAGCTGAAATATGGCATGTTTGTTCCTCGCGTGAGAGAGAGGGAAATATGGCATGTTTGTTCCTCGCGTGAGAGAGAGGGAAAGCTCACGTCCCAGCCGCCGCAACAGAAGACAACGCCCCGGGCCTGCGGTCGGCGAGCGTTGGGTGGCTCGCTGTCCGCTCAGAACTAAGCCCGGATCGATGGCACGTTGTGTTCCTTGCGCGCCCCAAATAGATGTCAGCAAAGTAGACGGGGCTCGCTAGGGCCAGTGCCTGCTAGGGCTGCGGAATTTGTTCGAAACAGTCACCGCGGCCCTGGAACGCAACGGGCACTAGGGGGCAAAACGGGTGGGTTTTAGTCAGTAAGAGTCTGACAATCTTCGCCCAAAGTGGGAGAAGTCATCCCATCCATAAAAAAAAAGTTGCATACAAGTGAACTTTGGATCTATTATGCCGCTACTGCCGCGATTGTCTTAGTACTGATTACATAGGTACAGTACCATTTCGAACCACCATAGTTGGAACACAGTGTCACCGCCGGGAACTACACGGCCATTTGCAACGCCATTTGTTTCTCGCTTTGTAACCCAGATACGTCAAGAAATGAGCTTGGTCCTGCGAATTGCACCCGACCCCAGGACCACCCCCATAAGTTGTGTTCTGTGCGGACATTTTAGGCACCCGGCGATCTACTGCGGCTGCTCCAAAATCCCCAAAACTGGTGTAGCATGTCGACGCCCACCAATAGCGAGGAAGTCAACCTGTGAGGATCTCATCCTCCCAAGTGCACAACAGTGTTATCCCACAGAGGGATCCGATATTTCGTAAATGGGAAGATCTTCTTACCGGACGGTTGTTGTGTCTGATAGGCAACTGCCCAGTAGTTGATATTTAGACTGTTTTTAGGGTTCCGTAGCCAAATGGCAAAAACGGAACCCTTATAGATTCGTTCATTGTACCCTGTGTTCACAAAATAAATGAATTTTGATTTTTTTTTTGTCATGTTTGTCTGTTTGTCTGTCTGTCTGTCCGTCCGTATGTCACAGCCACTTTTCTCCGAAAGTATAAGAGCTATGCTGTTGAAATTTGGTAAGTAGATGTATTCCGTGAACCGTATAAAGATTTTCACACAAAAATAGAAAAAAAAAACAAAAAAAATTTGGGGGTCATACTCAGAAATGAAACTCAAAAAAAAATTTTTTCATCAAACCTGTACGTGTGGAGTATCTATGGATAGGTCTTCAAAAATGATATTGAGGTTTCTAATATCATTTTTTTCTAAACAGAATAGTTTCCGCAAGAGACACTTCCAAAATGGTAAAATGTGTGTCCCCCCCCCCTTAACTTCTAAAATAAGACAATAATAAAACTAAAAAAAATATGATGTTCATTACCATGTAAACTACCAGCGAAAATTGGTTTGAACTAGAGTTATGTCTAGTACGTAGTTTTTTTTTAATACGTCATAAATCATAAATCGCAACTCTTCTGCTTGTAATTTAATACCTACTGCTTTGTACGGAACCCTCGGTGCGCGAGCCCGACTCGCACTTGGCCGGTTTTTTATATTATGTTCAAATCGCTCGAAGAGAGCTGCTAGTGGGATAGTGTAGTGATAGATTTCGCTACGTTGTTTTTTTTTGGATAAATAGCCAGTCAGTTAGGTGAAATCCACCACGTCACCTCAGTTGGATGCCATCACCAGTCAAACAGTCTCATCTGCTAACACAACGGCGGTGGCGATTTGACTCGTTTACAGATCACATTGCAATTGGTAGTATTCATCATTCGAGTGAAGCCCAGTTTCAGATGACCGTCGCTGGAAACCCTATGATGATGTGTACGACGAGAGGTAGGAACTAGATGGAAGCTGATGTAACATGGTCAAGGTAAAGTCGAGCGGCGACTATGCTACCACTAAGATTATGTCAGACTATGACAGTGCATAAGCTGTAAGGGACGGCTTTCTTCAGAGTCGTCGTAAATCTAGGCTCTACCATGTTTTCTAAGGGCTAACCTTATACGGACGTAGTCGCGTGTGATAGCTAGTAGATTTATCAATTGGTGTTTCAGATCCACGTAAGCTTATCTACGAGCTCCGCTATATCAGGTCTCTCCATGTCAATCAAAAGACGAATTACTTAATTCAATCAAAATATCGTATGGTCACTAAAAGGTATGAAATAAACAACAGATAATTTAAAAAACACGCCTGCCATTTCTAAAAATGAACTAAAAATGATAAACAAGCATCTTCCTAAAAATTTTAAACTGAAAAATAACTTTTTTATTGCAGTCGGGGGACAGTAGGTACTCTATAACATTTCAAGGGTCCCCCGACTGCAATAAAAAAGTTATTTTTCAGTTTAAATTTTTTGGGAAAATGCTTGTTTATCATTTTTAGTTCATTTTTAGACATGACAGGCGTGTTTTTTAATTTTTTAAATTATTTTACATATCTCCAAACGGACCTAAAATTAGAAATAATTATATTTATAGCAAAAGTCCTTTTTAATAGCTCTTTCCAACGATGACTATAATGATGTTATGGGGCGCAAAAATATGCTTAACTCCAGTCTTCAAAATTATTTGTCTGTTCAGTTTTAATTTAATTCATTAACTCGAAAGGGAGTGGCTAACGATCTTCTGGAACAAGGCTTTCCAACGGTTAATGTCTTAAGGATTTTGAACATTTGGGTATCTTCCCATAGTTGGATGACAAGTCTCTTAGATTCTCTACGTTACTGAAAATATTAATTTACATTATGCCGTGTACTTCTGTTGCAGGAGTCAGCTGAGGTCCCGTCATCACGTAACCTAATTCATTTCCCTTAATTTATGGCGTACAAAAACATTTTTTTTTGGAATCGTAATACTTACTTGAAAAAGAAGAAAATGCACAGATTAGGTTTTATAGATTTAAGATTCAAATTGTAAAAATATCGTAATTGCAGAAAAATACAATTAATTAATTGCGTTCATTTAAGAAATCCGATACGGTACTCGTTTAATATCATTTATTAATAAGATTTTTTTTTAAATGTATTTTAAATAGAGCAGTAGGCATTTGTCTAATAGGTTTTGGGATATTATTATATACTAGCTGACCCGTGCAACTTCATCTGCGTCACATTTTCCATTATTGCTCCGCTCCTATTTGTCTTAGCGTGATGGTATATATAACCTTCCTCGAAAAATGGGCTATCTAACACTCAAAGAATTTTTCAAATCGGTCCAGAAGTTTCGGAGCCTATTTAATACAAACAAACAAATCTTTCCTCTTTATAATATTAGTGAAGCTGTTGTACGCGACTTCGTCCGCGCGTATGTCGAAAAGTAATAATTTTACTTTTCGACATACATGCGACATCCACAAAGCGATATAAGATTGATACGAAAAGATATACAAATGAATTAGGGATTTGGAAGACTGTAATGCAAGGCACTGGCTATTATCTCTTTTGTTCAAAATGCCGTCCAGCCCTAGTAATGTTTCGTAATGAGAAACTTCTGTGCACAATGTTAAAGAAAGTGGCTAGGTTTGATAATATAACACGCGATAGAGCTACATAAAGTTGGCTATGGGTATACCAACCCGAATAGAACTCTACCCCCGCAACGGATAGAGTAGAGTAGATTAGAGATTGTGCTATCCGCACTTAGACTCCCATTCGGTCTGTAGCGCGTAAGTGTTCTGGCTAGGTTAACCAGCCTAGCTCTGTCCAAATGCACATAGGCCTTCTGGGTGATCCACAGGTTTTGCGCTGCGATTTGTTCACGTCGAGAAGCAACTGCCTCATTTCCGGGAAGTCGGTGACTGATTTCTCGGCGTCGAAGCAACCTCTGCAAATTGGGCTATGGAAGGCAATTTCCCGTGATAACTATAATTATTCGAAAGGTGTCTCTACTTAGGCTGACACGTCGTTTAGTTAGTCGCATGTATAGGCTTGAAATCTATTTTATTTTATTTTTTACAGGCTTGAAATTGCCATTTTGCATTTCAGGAGGAGTGGATAGAGGTCGAGCACTACTATCTTGGAATCTCTTCGCTAGTTCAACTGTGGCATCATGGTCTAGGGATCTACAATTCCCCGTGATACACTGAAGGGTGAAGCCCGCAACGGGTAATATCTGGCCCTGAGCTGGTCATGACGTATCGTAGGTTCACTGAGCATGAACAGTATTAAAAGTAAATAGAAAATAATTGGGAATGAGTGGTATTCTGGGAATGAGCACAAAGTGACCGGAGCAACACGCTAAATCAAATTAACCAAAATCTTATTTCAGCTACTTTAACAGTTTGTTGAACATGTATGACGCTGAGTGCCTTTGCAAAATTTAATCGAAATTAAATAAAAAAATAAGTTGATGATGTGTACCTTTGCTTTCATGGCCGTGTTAATGAAAATATTTTCCATATCTTCCCCACAAACATCATGTCAATATTATGCGTATTGATGGTTGCGTTGGTGGGTTCCCCGTACACATACGTAATGAATTAATGCTATAGCAACGGGAGAACACAGGCTATCTTCTATAATAAGCTAACCACCTTCTTGATTGTGGTGTGTTATTATGCATATTTGACTTTTGCCTTCGTCTTTTTCTTCGTCGTTCCCTCACTGTTGAAGACGTGAGGAAACGACCACTACATGATACGTCGCGTTTCCAAGCCATTCGGTCGTCTGCAGTGTGGAAAGCTCTGAAATGTTATCTCTAACATCCTTCTTTATGGCGTTGGACCACAAACAAGACCACCATGGTCGCATATCGAGTTGATAAAAAATATATTGCGCTAAATGAATTGTGCTACTCTTCAAACTACGAAGTTAAGAAACTACTTGATGAATTACCTAAGTTGTATCTTAATCTGCTCGAACCAGGAACGCCAATCATAACGTAATTAAGTTAAAAAAAGTTACAAAAAAATCCGGAAACAAAACACTAAAAAGTATAAAGGAACTTTTATTTCGAAAAGTTTTTCATTTTTCTCTTTTTAATGGTACTTGCGTACCCATTCACAGCGTACCGATGTGATGTTACGTTATGAACTGGTGTAAACAGTAAAGACAAGCGATTTCAGCTATCCCGATCCATTTGCTATGAGTCATTGAAGAGTTCCGTTGCCTAGCTCCAAAGTTCTTCATCAGATTTTCATCAAGTTGAAATTAAATTAAAGAAAAAAAAACCCAAATCTTTTGAAAATTGGCGAAAATATCGCTGAACAAACATTGTTCATGTGATTCCGTCATCAGATCCTAACTTATACCTTCCACCATCAGCTCAGAAACATGAGATGATGATTACCAGACACAAATATCTGAATTGCGTTCGAAAGTTTTTGTAAAACATTGTATGTGCTATGTGCCTATAACATTTGAGGGTTTCCCTCGATTTTCATGGGATTCCATCATCAGATTCTGACTTGGTGATAATGGTACCATCTCAGCAGTACAGGCTTTAGAAAAAAAAAATTAATTTGGTACACAATTGACGAAGATATCGGTGAACATTCAAAAAAAAAATACAAACACCACATACTTAGAGCCTCCTCCTTTTTGAAGAAGTCGGTTAAAAATGCAGTAATCGAGCTAATTCAACTGTTTTTGCGTCTCTACGACGGAACCTCGCAACTCGTTCGTGGGTGATATGACATGATTCCTGGCTTCAGGACTGTAAAGGTTAATTATTCGTCTTTTCGAGTAGATTACATCTGAATTGCGTTCGAAAGTTTTTGTAAAACATTGTATATGCCTATAAAATTTGAGGGTTCCCCTCGATTTTCATGGAATCCTATCATCAAATTCTGACATGGTAACAATGGTACCACCGCAGGAATATAGGCTTTAGAAAACAAAATAAATGTTTAAAATCGATCTAAAATTGGCGGAGATATCGGAGAACCTGAACATAGAAACTCCTCCTTTTTGAAGAAGTCGGTTAAAAACTCAGTTAGACATCCGTTTAACCGAGCTAATTCAACTGTTTTTGTGTCCCTTCGATAGGACCTCGCCACCTGCTTGTGGGTGGTATGCCATGACCCTTTTTTTTTTTTTTTTTTGGGATGGGAAATCATCCAATGACTCCTCCCGCTCTGGGTGTAGCGGGAGGGAGTGTCAGACTTCTACTGACTAAAACCCATCCATGTTCCTTCATTGCCCTTTGTGTTCCGGAGCCACGGTGTCTCTTACGAATAATCCCGCGACTCCGGCAGGCGTCGGCCCTTTCGGGCCCCTCTGTGTGCTGACTCTCTTTGAGGCGCGCGTGGAACACTAACGCGCCGTCGACACGGCCTGTCGTCACTAGACGGACGGACGGCGAGCCACCCATAGCTCGCCGTCCATAGGCCCGCGCCTACGGTGGCCGGAGGTCACCAGGTGGTGTCCCCCGACGCCCGCGGCGTCTACCACGGCGGCCGGGACGAGAGGGTCTCCTCTCCCTCTCCGCCACCTCCTTCGCTGGCTTCAGGCCTGTAAAGGTTCATTCTTCTTATTATTTTCGAGTTGATGATTAACTCTGTATAATGTTTTGGCCCAGTGGGTTTCTACGTTTATTGCAGTTTAAGTGGCAATCATTTAATCCTTTATAGTTGGAGTGGCCTAAAAGGTCATTTTAGCAGAATTACAAAGCACATTACGCTACCCGTCACTGTCAAATTCTCCCAATCAACCTTGAACCTAATGCGTGAGCAATAAAGATGGAAAAGAAATTTGACAGATTGTTGCGTACTTAATATTATGATTCTGCTAAAGTGACCCGCAGGTGTTAATGAACAGCTTTATCTAATTAAGCTTCGCAAATCTAAGCGCGCGTCTGTTGACGAATATTGTAATCTTAGCACCGCGAAAATGAGATCGAATGCATAACGCCATCTATGGAACATGAAGTTGAACTTGGATAAAACGAGTTCGTTTTATTTGAGTTAATTAATAGGAATATTACGTTCATTTAGACTAATTGTCGATGAACGAACGAATTAACGTTATATTCCTATCGATGTTTTAAAGATTTTAAAAGAATTACAATAATTTTAAGACGTTTTAAATGTACCACTAATAACTAAAAAATATGTTTTGGTGTTATGCCATGTTGTCGAAAATACTATTTCGATCAATAGATGGCGTTGCTGGTATTACGTAGTAAGTTGATTTCATCTACATTTAAGTGAGTTGATTTAATCTAAGTACTTTGGTTTTGTAGTCGCGACCAACGAAAATTTTAGAGCAGGACATAAAAAGTAAGACATTTTTCAACAATTTGTTGTAAAAAGTCGTTTCCAGGGTTATTAAATACCGGGGTTCGAACTTACACCGAATCGCTCGGAAGCCAGTCACTGTACAGACGGGTCTATGATTTCAGTTGTCATTTGATATAAATAGCCGATCTTATAAAATGTTATGGGTATTGATTGCTTAGCTCCTCGAAGATTAGCGTGATGATAACAATTTCTAAGAGTGGTTAAACACAGGCGAGTTTTTTGTTAAACTGAACGAATAATTGAAAATTGTATAAAACTTGTCGAAAAACGTTGATACGTAGATAAATTTAAAATGTTTAAATATCCATAACTTTTTTTCCAGGCCACCGATACTGTAATGAAATAAAGCCTAAATGTTGCTCAAAATAAGCGTAATCTAACTTTAAAAACCCCAACCAAACCCGTACATTTTCGGAGATCATCACGTACAGACAGACAAAAACAGTAAAAATTCTCTTCTTGTGCTCTATAGCTTGTTTTTGAAAACCTCTACTCGATTTTTGGTATTTTTCTTTAATGTACAGAATTCATGGTTTCTACTGTTTTATTATAATTATGTATAGACAATGTGACGCAGACGAAGTTGCGCGGGTCAGCTAGTTATATGTTTAAATAGAAGAAGATATAGATAAACATTGCCTGACTGACTGCATAAGTCAAACGTATAGTCCATCTTTGTATAGTGATTTAACTTGTGCATACCTATCGTTTATGTACAATTGTTTCCAAAAATGCATAAACGTTCTTACGCACTGACAGCTTGACGGTTAGTTTGACTTACGACCTTCTATTTTCCAGCAGTAGTCAACAAACGGTTGCGGTTTATAATTTCGTAATTTCAGTATGAGCTCAGATAGCCCAACGGTTTAGCGCCCTCAGAGAGAAGTGTGATCCAGTGTGTCGTAAGTTCAAATCCCACGCACTACCAGACTTTTTGTATGGTCTTATTCACATTGCAATAAGTTAGAAAGGTAGATCACAAAAAAATACAAAATAAGAATTTAGATTTCTGCGAGGTAGACATCAGTTATTTATAATTATTAATATTTAACTTGAACCAAATGAACTGTCGGTTGGTTGTAGTTATTGGTTAGTGACGTGTGGTTAGCAGTAGCGTATAATTCTCAAAATGCAGGCAAACATTAGTATTGAAGCGAGGGCGACTATTATTGCGCTGCATAAAAGTGGTCTTAATAAAACTCAAATATCTGAAGAAACCGACCATCCATCACTTTATGAGGCTTAAAAGCGAAATATTAGTGTTTATTATTGGATTTATAAATACGCAGTGTTTTATTTTAAAATTATATTAAATAAATATGAGTATTAACTATATAAAACTGAAGATGAAGGGTTCCGGTACCATTTATCTATAAAACTACGACAAAAACACGTTTATTGTATGGGGACCCCCCTTAATATTTAATTATTTTAATTTTTTAGTGTTTGATGTTATAGCGGCTACGGAAATACATAATTTGTGAAAATTTCAGCTTTCTAGCTATCACAGTTTATGAGATACAGCCTGGAGACAGACAGACAGACAGCGGAGGCTTAGTAATAGGGTCCCGTTTTACCCTTTGGGTACGGAACCCTAAAAAATTAAGTCACTTTTGTATTTTGTTAAGTATAGCGACCTAATGCTTTTATTTTTTTTTGTTTTTGAGAAATACTGTAAGTCTTTGGATAAAAAGATATGAAGAAGAGGGTAGCCTTGCTAGTCGAAAGAGAAGTGGAAGACCGACGCTTATTAGCGAAGCGCAGCGACGACATATGGTGGACTAGTATGAAAAAAATGGTTTCACACCAACGAGACACTTTGCGGAATTATTTGACACCTCGTTGCAAACTGTTTGCCGTGCGCTCCACGCTGAAGGTGTGCATCACAGAAAACCTGCTAGAAAGCCTTACTTGACAGAGAAACATAAACAAGAACGATTACGTTTCGCACGGGATTATTTAGATTTCGACTGGAATACCACCATATTTTCAGATGAAAAAACATTTAAATCCAGTCAAAAGGGCAGACTTCATTTATGGCGAAAGGATAACACTCGATGGTGTGATAAAAACGTAACCCCTAACACCGAATCAGGTCGTATTACAATTAATATGTGGGGATGGATGAGTGCAGCAGGACCAGGAGAACTGGCTTTCATTCCTCCACGCGCAAACAGTTCGACTTATGCGGAAGTATTAGACTCCATCATGCTACCTACTGTGCGCAACATTTACCCTGCTGATGAGTTAGCAGAATTTTCATTTGTCCAGGACAATTGTCCTATAAATTCACCGGGCGAGTACTGTGCGTGAGTGGTTTCACAATCACCCGGAGGTTATTGTTGTTCCATGGCCAGCGCGATCACCCGACCTCAACCCCATAGAAAATCTATGGGGCTTGATGGTGCAAAGGTGGGACTCACGGAATGAGAGGTCCACGGAACAATTGAAAACCCATTGCATGGAGGTGTGGGAAAATTTAAGAGGGAGCGAAACATGCGGTAATATTGTTGGGTCCATGCGCAAACGGCTACTTGACTGCATTGAAAATAATGGGGGTTATACAAAATATTAATTAAATTAAAATATCCTTGTTTTAGTTTTAATAATCAGACGGTGTAACTAAATATTTAGTAGGTCATTTTAAAATATTAATAACTTTTAACGAAACACTAGACATATTAATTATGTTGTGTTGACTTTCGTTTAAAACAGCTATTTCTTTTAACTTGTGCCATCGCCTTATCTTAGGAATGCAGTGAACTCGCTACTAAGTTTGCTGACGATAGTCATGGTTATATTTTGTGTTCTGTTTCTTCTACCCGCATTGTTGTAACATAAATATAATTAATAGAATAAAATAGAAGAAATAGAATTAATAGTTAGATTTATTTTGCTCATCTAATTGACGATGGTCTTAAGTTTTTGAGGTTTAGTTTCAATCTTCTTTTCGCCAAGAAAATGAACAATTAAGCTATAACCTCAATACATTATTTGTGACGTTACCTAAAAATAATATGTTTACCAAGTCAAAACCATATATCAGTTTTCAATAAAACTGGTTGAATAGCAATACCTTTAATAACTAGCTATCGACAGTTATATTTTGTATTATTAAAATATCCTTTCATTGTTATTATGAATGGTCTAAGTGGGTATATTTCCAACAAACAATGTTATCAACGGTTACAAGAGAACTTTTTTTGTCTAGGTAACAATATAACGAATAAACATTTGTATTATCATTCAGCACGACTTTTTTATTTCTACCTTACAACATCGAAATGATGAATAAGATCACTACTAAATAGTTGCAAATAAAATTACGAATACGATAAATAGATCATAATATTCGTAATTTGCAACTAGTTAGTACAAAAAATACAATATATAAAATACAATTGTAGTTTCAATAGTAGAAATATAAAAAAATACTTATTTATTATATGGTATTTTCAATAACAGAAAAATAAGCTACGGACCATTAAGTGGATTTGAACTCGGACTTCGTTGAATGCGAGTCGATTACCTAGCCCTGACGGCTACAAGCACATGAGTGACTAGCGCGAATTTTATCAATCCAATGGTCGCCTCAGCTGTGACTGTGTAAGGCATGTTCTTAATGACACACTAACGCGCGTAGTGCAACGACAGTATTAGTGTGTGTTATCTGTGGAATGTTGAGATACTCATACAAGCAACGAGTATTTAGTGTTGACGACAACGTGAAAATAGAAGGTAGTAAGTCAAACTATACGTCAAGCCAATTACTTTGAGAGATACTTATCGACTTTCGTAGTCTGACTGTACCAAAATTTAAAAAAAACAGCACTCTGCGGGTCTTTCATATCTGTTTGCGGCTTTACTGTAGCGACACGCACTATGAAGTTCTGATTCCGGATTAAGGGACAGACATATCGGTTGAAAAAATTCAGTGTTCCTTGACACATCGATATGGTCAGCGACCATTGTCTATTAACGCTGCTGCTGTTGCTTATCATTTATAGTCAAAATGATTATTTGATCGCTCTTCAAAGTATATATTTCAAATAACTTACGAGTACCTGCGTACGACTAACTTACTTAACTTATTTTAAACGTCAACATTTTTATAAGTACTTTAAATAATAGATTAAAAACTATCTTTAGGACAAAAATGACTAGGTTCACATTAATTCCAAAGATGAATGAGAATTTCATAATTTTTGTAGTGAAATTGTTAGGACTGGTTCTGGTTCGCGTTATTCATTTTCGATTCAACCAAAAAAAGAGATAATATTATCGTTCATGACTCTTCTACTCACCCCAGGAGAACGAGTGCGCCAATTCCAGGAGCACGGCTAAAAACGCCAACACACACGTGCAGTACATCTTGATCTTCACACAAGCTTGGTTCAGTAGACTATTAATGAGACGTCAGCTCTCAGTGACCGCTCGCTGAATATAAAGCAAAACTCTGGCTTCCCGTGAACAAGAATCTATAAATATGTAGGTAACCACATACACGCTGCCTAAAACTGTTTCCTTTCGGGAGGAGTTGCTGTGATAAGCGGGCTTCCGGTGTATGTGTGTGGCTACTGATGATTACGAAATTAATAAAAATGTTTTAGTATGGATTTCAGCACATTCATAGTGTTATCGCTGGTTTCCTTTTAATACAAAACTACGTTGCTGTAAAAGTTCAAACTACGGTAAATCCTAACATGTTCCGGTAAAACCAAATATTTTCCAAAGATTACTAATAAAAGTCCGAATTTATCTGCACCAATCACTAATTACGGAATTAAACTAGCTTTTTTAGTATTCACCTCATAAACCTAATAGAAATGTTGAAAAATAGTGATGCCTATGCCACACTGACTGATTGAGTAACGTAACCTGAGGGTCAATTCTACTCCGGGGGGAAACTCTGCTGACGCGGCAAATTGTCACGCAGCGGACAGACCTCTGGCGCGATCTCATGGCGTCATGGAGACGACGACTGTCGCAACCCAGTGCAGGGCACGCCACGATAGTGGCGGTAAGTCCCCTGTTTGAGGAGTGGCTGGAGTGGCGCCACGGCGTCCTCACCTTCCGCCTGACGCAGGTCCTCACCGGACACAGATGTTTCGGGAGGTAACGCCCGGGTGTCACCACTGCGAGGTTCGACCGGAGGATACGGTGGAGCACACTGTGCAGATGTGCCCCGCCTGGGCGGCGCACCGCCGTATCCTCGATACGGCGATCGGCGGCGACTTCTCGCGTCCGACCCTGGTCCAAGCCATGGTCCGGAGCGTGACGGAATGGGACGCCGTCACTTCCTTCTGCGAAGCAGTCATGCTAGCGAAGGAGGTGGCGGAGTGGGAGAGGGAAAGAACCTCTCGTCCCGGCCGCCGTGGTAGACGCCGCGGGCGTCGGAGGCCACCACCTGGTGACCTCCGGCCACCGTAGGCGCGGGCATGTGGACGGCGAGCTATGGGTGGCTCGCCGTCCCTCCGTCTCATGAGACGGTCACTATCGTCATGACGATAGGCCGTCTCGACGTCGCGTTAGTGTTCCACGCGCGCCTCATAGAGTGTCAGCACACAGAGGGGCCCGAAAGGGCCGACGCCTGCCGGAGTCGCGGGACTATTCGAAAGATATACCGTGGCTCCGGAACACAAAGGGCAACGAAGGAACATGGATGGGTTTAAGTCAGTAGAAGTCTGACACTCCCTCTCGCTACACCCAGAGCGGGAGGAGTCATTGGAAGATTTCCCATCCCTAAAAAAAAAGGGTAAATTCTACTCATTTTTAAACAATTTTCGCATGCCATATGTCAATCGCAAACTGTCAAAAAAGGCCGTAATTTTCATACATTTTTGACAGATTTCGATTAAGATGCGAATGTGAAAATTAGTAGAATAACACTGAGCTATTATTCGTATGTTTGGTAGACAATTCATTTTTTGATGTGAAGTTGAGTTGATTCGAAAATTACAATCGATTTATTTAAACTTTTCCTTTCTCACATACAGTACATACCGACAAAAATATGTCGAACTTGTCCATGGTTCCTTGACTGAGAAATGACAACCATTATTGTCATCATTACAGTTGACAGGGGTCGATACTTGATTTCGAAAGTTGAAGTTTCGGTTTGCATTCTATGGAACACGGTGTGGATATTATTCTGTACGATATTTTATTCCATCGATGCTTTATTGGTGCGATGTAACTTTTGTGCGAAAAATCTTGTTGCGTTAAACTCTACGGCGAAATATTAAATTACCGAACTAATAAGCAATAATTAAGTTCGGAAATGTATTATTTCGATAGTTGGTCGGTTCAAAACGCCTACTGTTATCCGTGACATTTAATTATTAATCTTATTTTGCATTACAGACGTTAAGGAAATACCTACATTCCTTGAAAAAAACTTTTTACAAAAAAATACAACAGTGTTTTTGTTAGTTTCTGTGTATTTTGACACCGACTTCCGAAATTAAAGTTATTTTTTATTTATTTTATTTATTAAAACTTTATGCACAAGTAATAACACTACAAAGGCGAACTTAATGCCATAGGCATTTTCTGCCAGTCGACCTTAGGGTGGTGCAGAGACAGCATAGTAGGTGCAACATATAGAAAAGACAAACCGAGAGGAAGAAAAAAAATACAATCTATCATAAATACATACATACACATAACCAAAATTATTAAGAAAACATGAATCCAACGAATTACCGCTTTAATGATTCTTCCAACTTCTTGCGAATATCACCAGCCTTGCTCACGAGCCTTCACCATATTATAGGACAACCGACTTGTTGCCATCCTGATGTTCAGAGGGAGAGCATTTTTACTTTGTAGTGTTTTTTTTTTTTTTTTGGAAGTCGTTTGTATTTTTTTGTAAAAAGTTTTTTGTTTTTCACTTTATAGTGGTACCCCACACCTAACAACACCACTGCAAAATCGCAGAAAAGCAAAATACGCAATTTCGATTACTTGGATGACATGAAACCAACAATCATCCAAGTAGACGAATTCCAGCAATTTCGATTTAAAATCCATAGTTCGAAACCGATTTTGATAAAATTGAAATGGGACCAATCTGCAAGTATATCCTTTCAGATAAAACAAGAATTTTTCAAATCTATACTATACTACTAATTTGTGCAAACCGTAATGATAAATATAAATTTTGGGGGCCGAGTCACCCGCGTCCGTAGGAGAATACCCTTCAGCGAATCCCTACACGTGGTCCCCGGGTGGTGCTAAATAGGTGACACTAACCGCCTCCGTGGTCTAGTGTTTATACCACCTGATTCAGACCCAGAGGTCCCGGGTTCGATTCCCAGCGGAGGCAAATTTTTTGCTCGGTGGTTGGTGGTAGGACTTATTCTAAGTCCGCCTGGCAAGCTACAACCATCATGTCTAAGTCTGTCGCCATAACAACAATGTTAACAGCATTGTTGTGTTCCGGTTAGAGTATGATAGCCAGTTCGTCTGTGTAAGAGGATTCCGGGTGAAACTCGCTTCCATCTTCGGCCTAATCATCACTTTCCATCAGATGCGATTTGGGCCAAGAGTTTCCCCGTTTGGAATAAAAATAAAATAAAAAACTTTTTACAAGAAAATACAACCGACTTCTAAAAAAAAACATTACAAAGTAAAAAATAACTTTAATTTCGGAAGTCGGTGTCAAAATACGAAGAAACTAACAAAAACACCGACTTCCGAAATTAAAGTTATTTTTTACTTTTTAGTGTTTTTTTTTAGAAGTCGGTTGTATTTTTTTGTAAAAAGTTTTTTATTTTTCATTTTTTAGTGGTGCCTCATACCTAACAACACCACTACAAAATCGCAGAAAAGCAAAATACGCAATTTCGATTATCAAAGAATCATCTAAATAGTCAAATTCCAGCTATTTCGATTTAAAATCCAAAGTTCGTAACCGATTTTGATATGATTTAAATGGGACCAATCTGCAAGTATATCCTTTCAGATAAAACAAGAATTTTTCAAATCGGTTCATAATTGTCGGAGTTATGAGGTAACAGACATAAAAAAAAAAAAAAAAAAAACATACAACCGAATTGATAACCTCCTCCTTTGTGGGAAGTCGGTTAAAAAATAAAAAGAAAAGATAATGGAACTTCTACCTGTTTCAACTTTCAAGAGCCATTTCTAATAACATACAGTTGTTTTACAATATTATTATGGTTTTTTTCACTGTCATTGATTTTTTGTAAAATGACGACACATTTAATAAAAAATAAATATAACAATACATATCAAACATCATATAAGAACATATCTAGTAATATAATTGGTTTTTCTTATATTTTACGATTAATGTTTTGTTAATTTTCGTTCTATGCTGATAGTATAATATTTTTTGCAATGTTGTTGTATGTTTTTTTCATCATACTTTTAAATAAGAAATTTAGGTTTAGGTATTAGCAAACGGAAGCAGTACGGAAGCAAATGCATGTTTTTGCTTCCGTACTGGGCAAAAATTTAAAAAACTTAGGAGTGCCCCAGTTGCTTTCTCTTCTGTACAAATCGAAATAGACAATTGAGGAATGACAATTCGGGCTTTTGACGAGCAGGCGATTGGTTACCAACTGGTCACTGATATTGTCTACGTTATTTTTGACCCATGCCGCTGTTTAACGTGGTGAATTTGTTACCTGTCTTCCTCTTTTTAACCGACTTCCCAAAAAGGAGGAGGTTATCAATTCGGTTGTATGTTTTTTTTTTTTATGTTTGTTACCTCATAACTCCGACAATTATGAACCGATTTGAAAAATTCTTGTTTTATCTGAAAGGATATACTTGCAGATTGGTCCCACTTAAATCATATCAAAATCGGTTACGAACTTTGGATTTTAAATCGAAATAGCTGGAATTTGAATATTAAGATGATTCTTTGATAATCGAAATTGCGTATTTTGCTTTTCTGCGATTTTGCAGTGGTGTTGTTAGGTGTGAGGCACCACTAAAAAGTGAAAAATAACTTTAATTTCGGAAGTCGGTGTTTTCGTTACTTTCTTCGTATTTTGACACCGACTTCCGAAATTAAAATTATTTTTTACTTTGTAGTGTTTTTTTTTTAGAAGTCGGTTGTATTTTTTTGTAAAAAGTTTTTTTTTTTCACTTTTTAGTGGTGCCCCACACCTAACAACACCACTACAAAATCGCAGAAAAGCAAAATACGCAATTTCGATTATCAAAGAATCATCTAAATAGTCAAATTCCAGCTATTTCGATTTAAAATCCGAAGTTCGTAACCGATTTTGATATGATTTAAATGGGACCAATCTGCAAGTATATCCTTTCAGATAAAACAAAAAAATTTCAAATCGGTTCATAATTGTCGGAGTTATGAGGTAACAAACATAAAAAAAAAAAAAAACAAAAAAAAAACATACAACCGAATTGATAACCTCCTCCTTTTGGGGAAGTCGGTTAAAAAAATACAACCTACTTCCAAAAAAAAACACTACAAAGTAAAAAATAACTTTAATTTCGGAAGTCGGTGTCAAAATACGAAGAAACTAACAAAAACACCGACTTCCGAAATTAAAGTTGTTTTTTACTTTGTATTGTTTTTTTTTTTGTTTGGAAAATATACGAGAAGATACGTAGACTATTGAATGTATTTCCTTAACGTCTGAAACCCTATATAGGGTTCCTTACTCGATTTCGAAAGTTGATGATTCGATTTTTATTCTATCGAACACGGTGTGTCGATACTTCAGTGGTACGAAGACGTCTACAGCTGGACTGGATTTAGACACTCAGGAGGTTTACTGACAAATTCTAGGATTGAAGATAGTTCGGGCTTTGTCGGTAACACGGATAAAAACACTCGGATGTGGGCACATCAGTAACAAGGTCGCTCTCTGATAAGAGGATATATTTTGTTTAAATTTTACACAGATATTATACTCAGGATATTTTAAACTAGCTTTGGCCCGCGACTTACGTACGCGCATATACCGTCTTCCCGTGTTCCATATAGCCTATACTATAGCCTTCCTCATGATTGGGGATAATTTATAAAGAAAAGAGAATTTTCCAAATCAGACTGGTAGTTCCCAGAGATTAGAGCGTTCAAACAAACAAACAAACAAACAAACACTTCAGCTATTATGTTATAATTATTATGAAGTATAGATTTGTAAAAAGTTTATTTATTAATCTACCTACAATTGATACACTGTTAGTCCATAAATCACGCGCACAATATTAAACGATAGACGCAACAAGCAAAGCCAGAAGTATAACTTAATTAAAATTACAGTAATAGTGTGTCTATGTTACTCGACTGCGCCACTGTTAACATGGATCCCTTAAAATAACATCTTATCCGTTTCCTTATTGTTACATATACAGAATATTAAAATACGTGAACGACAATGAACTGACAGATAATTGTGAAGGAAGCGAAATGACATTCAAGTACTCATATAATATGTAGGAAGTATGTAGGTATGCCTAGCCTTTTCCCAACTGTATTGGGATCGGCTTCGTGTCAAACCAGATTTAGCTGAATACCAGTATTTTACGTGGAGCGGCTGCCTACCAGACCTTCACAACCCATTAACTGGGTAACAGTATTTCTTGGCAACACTGGGGTCAGATTTAGGTACTTACTAGATTCTGACAATCCGTAACGAATGCCAACGATCTACAAATGACAGCCGGGACCAACGACTTACCGTGCCTTCCGAGGCATGGAGAAAACCCGGTATGTTAAGATGGTCACCCATCCACAGACCACCCTTGCTTGACCAGGTAGATCGACCTGTGCGGCTGGTAATGCTTAGCCACGAGCTCCTCGACATTCAATGACATTCAAGTACTACGCGAGTGTATGATTCCTTGATATTTCGCAGCTCGTAGAGTTGTAAGTTGTAGGTACTATCTAGATAGACGTTAGAGCTACTTGTGAGATAGATAAACGCAATGATTTGTTATTGCATGTTTTGACAAATAAAATTATCTTTATATTTATCTTTATTGATTGATTTGCTCATTACAATCGAGCAGGCGTCGGACTTCATCAGGATGCTGTTCAAACTACACTTAAATTTATTTTCAACAAAGAAGTGATCCTGTGGGAACGTAATAAGTGCTACGGGATAAACGAAAGTTGATCTCCAAATTTGTTTTCAAATCCGTTTTTGCTCAACACGTTTTCCAAATTTTAGCTGTAAGGCGTGACATGATTGATAAACAAACATCCAAGTATAGTGGTGGTGTAATAAATTATATACCTAGGTTACCTTTGTATTGCTAAAGTGTCACGAATATGGCCGAATACGCCAAGTGAAGTCCAATCATATTTTTTTATTTTTACATCATACTTATACTCTTTTAAACGCGATAGTTTGAATGGTTGTATTTTTTACTCAGCTATAGATTATAGTCTGTAATAGCACTATGGCTTTTGTGTTGGGATGTTCTCTTAGGATAATTTACGATATTCACGCGGGCAAAGTCGCTGGCAGACACGAGTACATATCTAACCTAGTATTGTGGGTATAGAATTGCATGTGTAAATATTAAAGCAAAGAACGCAATCTGCCATAAAATAGTTTAACTTAATTCTTTGACTTTCTCTGAGATGAAGCCTTTTATTTTTGTTAAACTTGATAGAAGCCGCTAGGAAGTGGCCGCGAACCCGTGGACTGTTGAATTGAACAACGAGACTTCGGGCTGTTACTAGTTGAGGTTTTCTTTGTAACTCTTGTAACATGGTGTGTTATTCTCAGTTTAAGTCGCTAGACCTTACTATTTATAATACTTACCTTAATGTTTAAGACAGTCAAGATTTTCATTGTTGTGCTCTGGCAGACATTGAATTTCCACATTCGTAGAGCGTACTTGTTTTTCCACCTGAGTTAGCCTCACACCTAGGTCAGACAGTAGTTTTGAGCTGTTCGTTTTACTTTCTTAGATCATTAACGAGTCCTTCAATAGACTAAACACCTCTCACTGGTCAACAATCTCGACAGTATGATTAGTCCAATGAACATGTCATCGATAAGACCAAACATTTACTGAAAATCTTACTTGAAAAGTCGATGAACGTTTTAATTTCGGGTTTTCACCTGCGCGGCACCATCTGTGTTTCGACAGATTTATTTTAAAGTCTATTGAGTAATGAACTACCCCAAGTATAGGAGGATGTACCTACCACTGACTTTGAGTTTAAGAATGATTCTGCAGATTGACGGATGACCTGCCCATTATGTTACCAATGTGAGAGATACATTTTTAAGCGATAATTATCCTGACAAATGTATCGGCCGGCAAGGACCTGTAGGGTGGCCTGTGCGTTCACCAGATTTGACGCCCATTGATTACTTCCTAACGGCCGAACCCAATAACCTAACTATCACCAGATTTGGCATACTGGAGATAGCAAAACAAATGAAACAATATGAAAATGATATAGGTTTTCTGTTGTTTCATTTGTTTTTCTATCTCCAGTATTGGATAGATAGGATATTGGTTTCGGCCGTAAGGGGAACAATGCATCTACAGTACCCCCATCAACAGTGTAGCCGATTTGCGTGACCGCACAATTAACCGTGCGAATGATATCCACAATGATCTCAATATGATAAGGACAGCGACACAACAAATTTTAATTCGCGCGGCTTTGTTCTTAACCTAACCTAGTTTTGTTACAATGCGGTCATAATACTGAACAATTTTTTTTTTTTTTAATCAACAGAAGAAAAAAAAGATTTTTTAATACCTTTCCGTTGTTAAAATTAAGCATTGTTTCTCTCATTTTCGTATACAGTGCCCATTATACAAACTCACACTATATTTACTACATAACCTTTCGTGTGCGTTGCGGAGGATTTTGAAAGTAAAACGAGGAGTCTTACTCAGATGGTGGTTTATTGTAGAATCATTCTTAAAACATTATTCTTATATACTAAATGACATAGTTTACATCGCTATCGATCATTAACCTACCGCGTCTATCAACCATTGTTAGCTGACGTCAAAACACATGAAATGCCATGAGAACTTGAAACTCTAACAGCTATGGCGACGACGGCGCCTCAGTAATGAGCGCTAACTAACATGAAATATTCCTAAAACCAGGATACAATGCATAACTCCTGCTACTCAAGTTCGAAATTATTAAAAGAGCGACATCGACAGTCACTTAAGTGATTTATATCGTCACTTTGATTATTTCATTAGAGACTCCTTACACACAAAACATGTTATTTCTATAATGTTATAATCTAGTGGTAATAAAATGAACTCTACGGTACAAAACTTAAGACTACGCACACGGTGGCACACTTTCACTGGTTTCATCGAGTCATAGACGAGATGTCTTAGTTTATTGACAGTTTAAGGGTTTAATCTAATAACTAATCCGGGCTAATCTGCTTGCCCGGGTGTTCCGAATTTAGATGTTATTTTTTATTTTATTCCATTTACTTCATTTGGGAAACTTAACAGTTAAACATTAAAATTTAATACTAAGTCATAAATATACCAAAGTAACAAAATGTTTAACCTACTAGATTTTCCACAAAATATTAAAAGTTATATCAAACAGTGCGCAATTCTAAGATGTTAAACAAAGTTATTAGTGAACTTAAAACTAGACAGGCATGCAAACAACACAGAAAGAGAGAGGGAGAGAGAATGAGTAGATTTTAAACTAGCTATTATAATCTAAACTCTACTTTGAAACAAGACCTCTACATTTTGGCGCAGAGACAGAAAAGAAGTGAATATATGGCTTGGGACGTTACACATTCCCTATCAGTACGCATAGGCGAAGATGTGGTCGAGCGTACTGACCAGTTTAAATATCTGAGATCTGCATCTTCACGAGTCCGGGACGACACGTCGATTTCGAAATCAAAGCTCGCATAACGGCAGCGTGGGAAAAATGGCGTGAGGTGAAAGTGAAGCGTGGCCTAAACTTGAGCAGCACAAGCGGGAGCTGCGGATCACGGAGATGATAACGGCCTTAGCAGAAGGGGAAAACCCAAAAAGTGCTGGCTTGATGTTGTCCAGTATGATATACGTGCCAATGGACTCTCAACCAAGGATGCCACAGACTGTGCGAAGTGGAGAAGAAAAAGCCGGAAAGCGGACCCCGGGCTCCGATCCAAAAACCAGCTGAGACGATCAGATGAGAGAGAGACAAAAGAAGTGAAGTCTTCAAGTATTGATTGTGCGGCGCGGGGGTGCTCGCAAGCCTGAGTTTGTACGAGAAGGACAATAAAAGGCAAATAAAGTTCTTGCGCACACCCCACGGCATAATAATATTATTATGTTTGTGCTGTGTACTACATAACTAATTTAGTTGCGAATATCAATACAATCACAAGTAATGCACAGATCAAACAAGAACACTGTTTCCAACAGTATTTGCCATCACTTTAGCAGATTATACTTCTCGTTGTTTGTCTAAAACGAATTTTATTTAACTTCGTTTTAACTCAAAAGCCTCGGTATATTTGCAAATCTTCCTATAAGCAAAATCTCCCAATCGTCAAAGTATAGTTATGCTGGTAAATTACCATCACTAATCATCACATCTCACACATTATCATCAGTTTAATTTATTATATTATTATGTAGCTTATGTTTATGTCACCGGAACATGGCAAACTCCGTTACAGTATAATAAATCTTCAGTGGTAGACCTCCCACTCACGCGCACAAAGAGTTTTGGGAACACTTTGATAGTGCGTTTAACTAAGGAGTGGAATTTTAAGTCAAGAGTGAATAGGTAGTAGTAAGATAAAAAACATACATTCATTGAAAAATGAATGAATTGTTAACCAACTTCCAAAAAAGGGTATTTTTTATGTGTGCACACCGAATACTCCGAGGTTTTTGATCCGATTTGTTAGTTTTGTGTGATTATTTTTAGTTCGATGCGGCACTATGCTATTTGGTCCCGAATTTAATTCAGTTTGGATCAGTAGTTTTTATTTTATGAGCATTTTTGCTTATTTAATTTTTTAAACCCCCTAGCCATTATAAAAGCTTTTAAAGATCTTAAAATTAAATCAAAAGAAGATCTTTGGGGAATGTCTGTAAAAGTCTGTAGATCTATTATTGAAACTATTGTTCCCCACTTAGCTCTTATATTTAACTCTAGTGTAGACCAGGGAGTATTTCCTGATCTCATGAAGCACAGTAAAGTCGTTCCACTGTTTAAATCTGGTGATAGTCAAGAACCCAACAATTACAGGCCGGTTTCAATCCTGCCGGTTCTCAGTAAGGTGTTTGAAAAGTTAATGCTTAACCAGATGTTACTACATTTTAATGAAAATTCTATCTTTCATGAACATCAGTACGGTTTCACAAAGGGCGTTGTATATCTGACGCCGGTGTCACTCTAATAAAGAAAATCTTTAATGCCTGGGAAGTTTCGCAAGACGCCATTGGAATTTTTTGCGATCTCTCGAAGGCGTTTGATTGTGTTAACCATGAAACACTTTTGTTGAAACTGGAGCATTATGGGATTAGGAATACATCTCTTGATCTGATTAGATCGTACTTGAAAGACAGACAGGTTAAAGTACAGGTAAACGGCGTTAACTCACTGGGGTCTGAAATGACAATGGGCGTTCCGCAAGGTTCAATATTGGGTCCACTCCTCTATTTAGTGTACATAAACGATTTGCCCCAATTGCTTCAAAATGAGCCAAAGATGGTGTTATTTGCTGATGACACATCATTGATATTTAAGATAGAACAAAACGACGGTCACAAAATCTTGATGAAGTCAATAACTCTATTCATCAAGTTCAAGATTGATTTACGGCAAACAACTAAGTAATAGATGAAAAAAAAAAAAAAACCAAATGTATTAAATTTACTTTACCAAATGTTAAAAGTAACGAATGTGACATCGTATTGAATGGACAAAAACTGAAATTTATTGATTAGACGGTTTTCTTGGGAATCACTTTAGACGAGAAATTGCAATGGGGACCTCACATAACATCTCTTGCGGCGCGGCCAAGCTCAGCCGCTTATGCTGCTAGAAAGATAAGACAGTTAACAGATGTAGAAACTGCGCGTTTGGTCTATTTTAGTTACTTTCACAGCATTGTGTCGTATGGTATTTTGCTATAGGGTCGGTCAGGCTGCTGACATTGAATCCATATTTATTTTACAAAAGAGTGCTGTCAGAGCCATTTATACGTCGACGCGATTCTCTTAGGGAAGTCTTTAAAAAGAATAATATTATGACAGTCCCATGTCAATTCATTTATGAAAATATTATGTAGGTAAGGAAAAATCTCTTTAGCAAAATTAGTAATAGACATAATTTTAATACTAGAAATAGAAAAAAAATAGATCAGCCATTTTATAGATTAGTCAAAGTACGAACATCTTTCATGGGGTACTGTATTAAATGTTACAACAAAATACCTTGTGACATATTAGAAATAAATGAAAGAAAATTTTAAAATTATGTTAAAAGCACACTATGTAAACAAGCATAATTATTACAAATTAGATGATTATATTCAAGATAAGAATGCTTGGAAACATGCTGGTCCTGCTCCATAGGACAGTCTAAGGTGTAGTAAACAAAGTCAAACTTATTGATAATGTTTGTATTAATATATTTAGTATATCTATAGATGTCTTTAATGACTTTTTTATTTAATTTAACTCACACACTGATACATTGCTGTTAATTAGATAAATCAATAGTACCAAAATTTTTAAATATGTGTGTGTATGCATTGTATAGACTCAAGTACCCTGGCGGTTGGGAGTGTCATGCTCACTCAAAAGTCTAGCTGATGGTGGCGTATGTGTTTGCGCCTGACGTTTTGAGCAGTGTCAAGTTGCTGCTAACTGTTTTTTATCAGGCGCTCAAAAATGTCGGTAGATTGCGCACAAAATAAATTGTTACGGAAAAATTTCTACCTGACATTTTGGGATAATCAATTCATCGACTTTTTGTGACGGACGAACATCAGTCCACATTAGATTTCTTTTTATATGAGCTTGGCATTGTCTAAATTCGTAATAGAACGCAACTATGTTGTCTCATTGTTATTCTAAGTAATTATACATAGTTATTGTGAAGACATCGTCGTTTTATTGGGCACCAAGCTCCAGTGTCTCGAGCAGACATATTTGGCGACCGTGACAGGACGCAATCCGAAGGAAAATTCGGAGTACCAAGGTCTAGCTGGAGTAGGCCAGCACCGCGCCGCAACTACCAGTCGGCCAGCACCGCGCCACATCCACCCCCTGGGAGAAGCACGTACATTGGTACAAGAATACAAGCAGTATTTAGCAGCGCCGGACATTGATGCTATTTACGGCGTCACACCGCAGCGCACCAGGTCAGCATTTCTGCAGCTAAGTGCCCTTCCTTAATTTCTAAATTTCCGTTTAAACCAAGTAGCTTACGTCCTAATCCAATTTCTGTACAGTTTTCTACTTGTGCAACTTCATAGTTTTAAAATATTATAATAATAGTTTCACCTTGTCAAGGTTACAGAATTGCGTCATACTTTCTAAGTATTTCTTTCTTTTTATTTCCACGAGTTTGCTACTATTTAATATCAGCGACAACTCGCAAGGATATTCTACGTTGCATATTTCATTTCTTTTTCCGTTTTGGTGAATTTTCAAGTACATTTCAAAGTACCTACATACTGACATAAGGTCATTAGTACCATCAACCGTTTTTTTGCTGCTTTTTTGAAGAATTTCTTTTAAGAACTCAATTCCACAGGCTGCAGCTGTACCTTATTTTATTTAGTTCCGTTTAGTGATTATTCCGCCGAAAATTTCAGATTTGCCCAAGTTTCCCGTGCATCGCTGAGCCACGTTGCCGCAGCGCGCAGCGCAGCACAGCGTCCGTGCAGAGCCCGCAAACCGGTGCCTGCGACTTCGGCCTCCCGTGCGGCAGAGACCACCAACCAGGGGCGTGAGCGTATTCTTTCATTTTATTTGGTTTACTTTAACGTTACTTTTCCTTGAGCTTATTTCAATCATAGATACTTTTTTTAATTTCTTTCTCACAAGAATTCTGTTTGAAATAAACAGTTACAATGGGTTTAGGTGACGAAGCCAAGAACTTGGCGGAATTAAATGTTAGACGTAGTTCCGTCAAGGGCCAAGTAACGAAATTTAAAAATTATTTAGAAAAAATATCGCGTTTAGACACTTTTAATACAACACATAGAGCGGAACTTACACCTTAAACTTAGTAAATTCGAAACTTTATCTTCAAGGTTCGATGACTTACAAAGTCAAATTGAAATTCTTAATTCTAGTGGGTTGGAAGATGAACTTGAAGAACGAGAACGTATTGAGAAATAATTCATTAGCAATATCGTAATGGCTCAAGAGTTATTACAAATGCACACTAGGGATGAAGGCATCCACGACTCAAGCACTCCTTACAATATAACTCATTGCGCTATCAATCACAATGAATTGGGTTTCAAGCTACCTATGATACAGGTATCTAAATTCGACGGGTCATACTTTCGATGGATGGACTTTCGCGACACGTTTCGATCCTTAATACATGAAAATAGTAGAATTAGTTCAGTGAACAAGTTTCATTATTTAATTTCATATTTAGAAGGAGAAGCAGCACGAACCGTTTCAAATCTAGAAGTATCGGCTGATAATTATCGGGAAGCTTGGAACCTATTGCTCGAACGTTACGACAAGAAGCGCTTATTGATAAGTCATCATCTCACTGCATTAACCAACATTACTCCCGTAAATAAGGAGTCTGAAAGATCGTTGCGCTTCTTGGTTGACCACGTGGCTAAGAATTTACGCACCCTCTCCAACTTAGGACAAGTCACTGAGAATTGGGATCCCCTTATCATTCACATAATAGCTTCCAAATTGGACAATAACACCTTCGTAAAGTGGGAGGAACACTGTAACGCGTTGTCAACAGACACTTCTACACTCAAAGAATTTTATAAATTTTTGAACGATCGGGCAGCCGTGCTTGAGTCCTTGCACCGCAGCAAGTCAGACAACGCCGTTAGATCCAATCATGATAAACAGCGTCCAGAAGGCCATTCCAAGAAGCAACCGGACCATACACGTCATACTAAAGCACATGCATACATTAGTAGTAGTAACCAGCCACAGGCACAATCCTCCTCATCGCACCTCTGTCCATGCTGTAACGCTGATCATAAAATATTTGATTGTCCTTCATCCAAGGCGAAGAGCGTAAGCGAGCGTATAGCTGAGGCGACTAAATTGAAATTGTGTCTTAATTGTTTAAGGTCAGGTCACCCTACATTTAGATGCCGTTCAGGTCGTTGTCTTGAATGCAACAAGAGACACAATTCTATGTTGCACCTTTCTACTGGTACATCTAACAGCTCATTTAGTACAAGCATCGATAGTTCTCCTGAGACGTTGGCTAACTGCAACAATCAAGGTAACAAGTATGCTCTTCTGTGTACAGCCTTAATTGATAATATAATAAATCCTAAGATTAATAAACGTGAAACAGTACGCGCCCTGCTTGATTGTGGCAGCCAATCCTCTTTCATAAGTCTAAGCCTGAAACAAAGGTTATCATTAGAGGACTGCCCTATCAATGCTACAAAGGTGGTGGGTTTTGGCAACAATGATCCAGGTACGATAACTGAATATTGCATTGCCCAATTAAGATTCTTAAATACACCATTCAACGTTATTTCTAACTTTTATGTTATGAAGGAACTAACATCTTTAATTCCCGACAAGGTTATTGATATTCAATCGTTTAATATCCCTAAAAATATTATCTTAGCAGTTCTTAAATTCTATCAGCCTTCTTTCATAGATATTCTCATAGGCTCAGATTTATTTTGCGACATTATATGTTGTGAGCAGAAGTCATTAGGCCCCAATCTTCCCAAGTTACACAGCTCAAGGCTAGGCTGGTTGATTGGAGGTCCCCTGCAACACAAACAACCTAAGGACATTAAATGCAATCATGTACTTACCCATTACTCTTATGATGAAAACATAGAATTAAAATTAAATAGGTTTTGGGAACTGGAAGAGATTCCATGTAAATCTTATCTAAGTGAAAGCGAACAGGCATGTGAAACGCATTTTTTGCAGCACACCTGCCGCTTGGAGAACGGCAGATTCTCTGTCAAGTTACCTCTTATCGACTCACCGGATTGTCTCGGTGACTCCTACAACATGGCCAAGAAAAGGTTTCACAATTTAGAACGGCGATTTAGAAGGCAGCCTAAAGTTAAGTCGCAATATATTGAATTTATCAGAGAATATGCAGAATTAGGTCATCTCTCTGAAATTGCAATAAACAATTTAAATTGTAATTTATGCTATTTCTTACCACATCATCCTGTTTTTAAGGAAAACAGCGAATCGACAAAAATTCGCGTCGTCTTCGATGCATCGGCTCGTACTTCCTCAGGCCTCTCTGTCAACGACATACAAATGGTTGGGCCTCAAATTCAAGACTCTCTTTTCTCCATTTTAACTCGAGCTCGATTCTACAAATATCTTCTAGCAGCAGACGTAGAAAAACTATTTCGTCAAATATTAGTAGACGAGTCAGATCGAAATCTTCAGCTTATCTTATGGAGAGAAGACGATCGTCAGCCTCTTAAAACGCTACGTTTAAATACGGTGACTTATGGGTTCACAAGCGCAAGTTATTTAAGCACAAGGTGTCTTTGGCAGTCGGGTGAGGAGTGTGAAGATCCACTCATTAGAACCATAGAGTATATAACCACTAGAGAGCGTATAGGCCGATTTCTTCTAAGTACGCGGCTCACTACAGCGGGCCGGGGGACGAGGAACAACGCGCGGCTGCAATTGGTCCGTTCAAGGTCAAGTTGCATAGGTAGCCTATGGTTAGTGGTGGCACTACTTGATTAAAGGAAAATAGTCGATATCAATAAAATGGATTTTAACATTATAAAAATACTCAATCCAAACAAACAGCGCTATATCTTGTTTAAACAAAGTTTCCCTATTAACCTTATCTTTTCACTTTTATTTTAATTCTGATTTCTTCGAAAATCTAAAATGAAAACATGTATGTCAAACACACAGATGAAAAATCTGAGACCCTCCTATTTTTAAAGTCATTTAAAAGTAGTTACGTGTTTAATGTAAGTATGTGAATTGATTAAAAATTGTATTAGTTGTAATTTTATGATCATCGATAAATCGACTTCAATCATTAAACGTAACAGCACAGATTTTTACGATAAAAATACAAAGGGGAAGAAAGGGATAAAAATATAAGTATTTCCTAATGAAAGAAAGAGACTTTTCCAAAAGACATCAACGCGCGCTTCTCACAGTGTGCTCGTTCACCTAACCACCATTTTACATAGACCCCTGCAGTGGCTCATCATCTGATTCAAATCAAAAATATTTTGCGTAGTCTTTACTCTCCGATGAAAAGTTATGCCATCATTTTTGTAACAAAAGGTCTATGGAATGTTTCCCACACAAATTCACCGGGTATGAAGGCATTTTTATGCGTTATAAATTGCATAAAAATTAAAACGATTTGTAAAAACTTAGCATGCCCACAGGTCTAACAATTGGTCACAACTAAAATGGTTACTAGTGCCTGCTGCCTAACATCTGGGCAAAAACACTAATAGTTTTCGTGCGTCGGGGCACTGTATGCGCAGTCAAGTGGTTTAATAGTCTTTGATTAGAACGATTATACAACACGATCTATACGTAGACGACTTAATTAACGGATGTAATTCTGAGAAGGAATTAATACATATTCAAAGTTCTGTATCAGGAGCCCTTAAGGCAGCATGTTTTAATCTACGAAAATATAAATCTAATTCGTCTAGCGTACTCGAAGCTTGCTCCGAAAACTTTACAGACTCGCTTATCATTAGTGAATCCTCAAATGCTCTCGGTTTAGGCTGGAATCCCAAGACTGACAGTTTACATTATTCCTTCGAAATTCCCCCTATCAACGATAAAATCACGAAGCGATATATTTTATCAACATCGTTTAAGATCTTTGACCCACTCGGTTTTGTCAGCCCCTGTATTATTATTCCTAAATTAATAATGCAGCAACTTTGGCTTGATAAGGTTGGCTGGGACGAATCTCTTTCAAAGGAAGTAGAAAGAGATTGGCGTAAGTTTTCTAAAAATCTATCTTGTCTAGCTACATTTACACTTCCGAGGCAGGTTCTATGTGATTCACCTGTTGTTACGGAGCTACATACGTTCAGCGACGCTTCCCAAAGGGCTTATGGCGCTTGTGTCTATGTAAGGTCTATTGATGAAGCATTTATCGTGCATGTTAACCTTTTATGTTCTAAGTCAAAGGTGGCATCAATCAAGGCCTGTACTATACCTCGTTTGGAGCTGTGTGCCGCCTTACTAGCTGTGAAACTCTGCAAGGCAGCTGTTGATTCCCTGAGGTTCCCAGTAACACGTAAACTGTATTGGTGTGACTCCAGCGTTGTCCTTGCTTGGATGCATACTAGCTCTAGAAGGTTAAAGACCTTCGTAGTTAATAGAATAGCAGAAATACTGGAACTGTCAGATGTTTCTTGTTGGCGGTATGTACCTACCTCAGACAATCCTGTGGATCTCGTCTCGCGCGGCGTTTATCCCGAGCTTAAGGATCGTAGTCTGTGGTGGTCAGGGCCCGAATTTTTACTTCAAGCCGAATCTTCTTGGCCTACCTTATCAAATGAACTCCAACGCGAGTCTGAAATTCCCGAAACAAAGGCTAACATTGTTCCCAAGTTGGGTACTTCTTCAATCATTCCATTTCATAAATATAGTAAATTACATAAAATAAAACAAGATTATGCGTATGTACTAAGATACCTTTATAATTTACGCAATCCTAAATCTAGGCGTTTCGGCGCTCTTAACTTAGAAGAATTACAAAATTCTTTTGAACTTTTATGTCGTAAGGCTCAACAGGAATCCTTTCCTGTTGAGTACGATTTGTTATCCAAAGAAAAATCGATTAGTACGAAATCACCCATCATAGGGCTCACACCTTTCTTGGACGCAAATGGGTTGATACGAGTAGGAGGCCGGCTGGATGCTTCAGCTAGTTCATTTGCTAGTAAACACCCTATCCTACTACATTCCTCACACCATCTCACAAAATTAATCTTTGAGCGGGAACACCTACACAAATTACACGCTGGGCCACAGCTTCTCCTCGCGAGTGTCAGGCAATACGTGTGGCCTATAAATGGCCGAAACCTCGCTCGAAGAACTGTGCGCAACTGCATCACATGTAGAAGGGTACAGGGCAAGACTTTAACACACTTAATGGGGAACTTGCCCTCTCAGCGTGTTACGGTGGACTTCCCGTTTCGTAGTGTTGGTGTAGACTATGCCGGACCCTTTTATGTCTCAAATAGGAAAGGGCGCGGATCAAGGGTCACGAAATGCTATTTATGCATTTTTGTATGCTTCAGGTTCAAATGCGTACACTTGGAAGCGGTAAGCGATCTTTCGAAGGACGCTTTCATCCTTACCCTGCGTAGGTTTATATCCCGTCGGGGTAAGCCTACTGAAATTTTTAGTGACAACGGTCGCAATTTTGTGGCCGTTGCCAAGGAAATTGGTAATTTTTTGAAATGTAATCGACAAGCAATAACAGATTTCTCTAAAGAGGAAGAAATTAAATTTTTGTTTTCACCTGCTTACGCTCCTCACTTTGGTGGTATCTGGGAGGCCGGGGTAAAATCCGCCAAACATCATATAAGACGTGTAATGGGCAACACACATCTAAATTTCGAAGAGATATCCACGTTGTTCGCACAAGTGGAAGCCATATTAAATAGTCGCCCTCTTTACCCCATGTCCTCGTCTCCGAATGATCTCCTTTTCCTCACCCCAGGGCACTTCCTGCTTGGACGGCCGCTAACCGCGCTGCCTTCACCGAGCCTAGAAAACTGCAAATTCACTCACCTGAAGCGCTATCAACAACTGGAACAGATACGACAGCACTTTTGGAGGAGATGGCAGAGGGAGTACTTGGCTGAGCTGCAGCAAAGATCAAAATGGCGCACCAACGACACTCCACTGAACGTTGGCGACCTAGTGCTGCTTCAAGAAGACAACTTACCACCCTTGTGCTGGCGTATGGGCCGCATCAGCAAGCTCTTTCCTGGGCCAGATGGAGTATGTCGAGTGGCAGACATTCAAACGACACAAGGAAAGGAACGTACCGGAGGCCCTTTAAGCGACTCTGCCCGCTGCCAGCGACGGAGCATTTGAGCGAGTGAGAGTAAAAAGCCGGAGACTTTTAACCCCCGAGAAGATGTTTGCGCCTGACGTTTTGAGCAGTGTCAGGTTGCTGCTAACTGTTTTTTATCAGGCGCTCAAAAATGTCGGTAGATTGAGCACAAAATAAATTGTTACGGAAAAATTTCTACCTGACATTTTGGGATAATCAATTCGTCGACTTTTTGTGACGGACGAACATCAGTCCACATTAGATTTCTTTTTATATGAGCTTGGCATTGTCTAAATTCGTAATAGAACGCAACTATGCTGTCTCATTGTTATTCTAAGTAATTATACATAGTTATTGTGAAGACATCGTCGTTTTATTGGGCACCAAGCGGTGTCTCGAACAGACAGTTAAATTATTTGGCTCCATTCAAAATGGTTGAGACGAATGGGCCTGGCGCATGTCATGGCGACGTCGGTTGGGACTGGTAATTTCTCAGCTGACATGGTTTATTTTAATTTATTTTAATTATTTCTTTGAATTGTTCCTTTTTTAATTCGGATGTTTTTATCATGATCGTCACATCGTTCTCACATGTATGTATAATTTCAACACGATGTCAACAATTTTTTGTAAAAATTTATTATTTTTAAAAGAGTGTCCGTGGAGTTTCTTGCACGTTCTTCTCCATAGAGATCTACGCTTTGGAACGTGCAAATAGCTTCATCTTTTTGGACCTTGACAATTCAAAAGTGTGTAAATGGTTTAATTGAAATAAATGTTTGAGTTTGAGTTTATTTTATGTTTTTTTTTTCTTAGATTGGCACAATTATTTTCCATTTTGGCGCGACGTTTGAGTTTTATCTGTTATTTAGATTAAAAATAGTGCATTTTTTATTAGTTATTATCATATTTAGTGCGTATTGCTAATTTAATAACGGACAAAACCAACGAACAATGAGTTTGTCTTAAATTTTGCATCGCCAATGCACTTTCGTGTTCGGAGTTACTGAAAATATTACATTTTATAAAAAAACGAAAGCGAGATGTGATGGAAGATTTGCCTCGCTCTGTTTGGCCATGAACGTCTGCAACTGAAGTTAACATCGCAAAATTGAAGGAAATTGTAAGTGAAAATCCTCATTCAAGTTGATGTGTGTGTCATGATTTGGTCCGTACCATTTTAAATAATCACTTGGTATGACACATGTTGCCGCTCGGCTAGTTCCAAAACACTGAATTTTCTCCAAAAACGCATTTTGCATAAGAATGAGAAACTGGAAAACCAGGCCATAGTCGATTAAAAGTCAAAGTTATGTTATCTGTTTTCTTTGACTATCGCGGTGTTGTGCACTCGGAATTCTTGCGATACCCAACGGCGACGTGGTCAAACGGTAAATAAAGACTATTATTTAAGCGTTATGCGACGTAAATTAGACGAAAAAGGCTAGATATTTATACAGAATTTTCTTAGATTTTACACCACGATAATTGTGAATTCGCAGAAAGCCAAAAATGTGAACGAATTTATGACCAAAAACTCAACAAATACCATCGAGCAACCACCTTATCCAACAGATATGGCTCCAGCCGACTTCTTTCATTTTACTAAACTCAAATTACGACTTCGTTAGAATTCACGACGAGAACAGCTGAACTCGATTCCGGAAAAAGCGTTCAAAAAATGTTTTGATGATTGTATTACTCGTTGGTAAGCGTATCGTTTTTGAAAGAGCACTTTGAAGGTGGTAAAATAAATGTGTTATTGAGCTTTTCCCGGTACTTTCATAATAGACTAGTATCATTTTGAAAACAACAAATCCTATCCTAATTCAATAGTTTCCTATGTATCCTTGCCTTTTTAAGAAAAAAATGTTTATAATTTTACGCGATACCTTATAAACATACAGTATCTGCTATTTTCCGGTGGCAATTATACTAAAATACAAACGAAACGGAGATATTAAACATCTGGTGTGGATACAACCTGTGTGGACCGGTGTGGACGACACCCTTTTGCAATCGAATGTTCCAAGTACAGAAGCTTACGGAGACTTTGGTAGCAGAAGTTGGTTTGGTGGAATAGGTCGTTTTGCTAATAAGACGTTTTGAGGCTTTTGAAAATTGTAAACAATTCGTTGTTATTTAACAAAAAAGAAATAAACTAAGACTATGACTTCAAATGGATCATCGCACTCATACGCATTTGTCCATGTCGGACACTCTCGAAAGTACACTTTACATGTGCCGTCTTGTCTCATGCTAGCCGCAGACATAGTCGTGTTACTGATAGTTGCTTCTCCATAGATTTCAGTGTTCCCTCCTTGTATCAGTGATCGCCGTACTAGAAGGCTCACTGGATTTTATGTGGACAGTCACGACGTTATCCGGGTGCTCAGCATATTATCAAGGATTATTTTTATCAAATGGGTTGGTGTTAGTTTTATCAATTAAGTGTCTTGCATATCTGTGCTTGCTGTATCTGATACCATTTGTGTCTCAGAATGTAATACTTGATGTTTGCGTTTTTGACGTGGTTACATCGTGGCTTTGTAAATTGTACTTCATTGCCTCCTCGCATTTTTGGATCTTGACTGCATTCTCACCTAGTTTATCCGAGTAGAGTTGCAGGGACATTGTAGTTCTTCTCTTATAACTAGCTTCATTTCACTGCGCAAGTCTCGTAATATTTGTAGTATCATGTCGTCAACTGCATGGTGTGTAGTAGCAATATCGCATCTTTCACCTTCATAATCTGCAGTGCACTGGCAGAACGGCTCGTCCTCCTCATTCAGAGAACAGTCACCGTTGTTTAGACAGTGCTCATGGCACGCGTTAACTTCGCACCGTTCCCCTGTGTAGCCGGCAGTACATCTGAAATAATGAAAAAAAAACAATAAAACAAGTATTATTAATTTGTGACTTCGTGTATCAAATACACAAGGGGCGTCCACTGTGCTATGATTAAGCCGCTCTTAAAGTTTTTCCTAAATAGAAGAGTCATCGGTGATGGAGTCATCGTGAGGAAACTTGGACTTAAAATTAAGAAAAGCCCGAAGCCGCCAACTCACTTTGAGCAAGCATTCTGCTGATAAATGCTCGCACCCTCTTTATACGAGTAGAAACTTGACATAGTAACGAGCCGGTAGATATTTAGTAGAGTAATAATTTTCTAATTACATGGTGGGATGGAAAATAAAATACCTGCAAGTAGGTTGTCCCTCAGTACTGACACTACAATTTCCTTGCAGACAATAGTCCTTGCAAATGGAAACGTCGCATCTTTCACCCTTATAATCAGCTGTGCACTGGCAAACTGGCTTCTCCGCCTCATTCACGGAACAGAATCCGTTGTTTAAGCAGTACATATGGCACGGGTTAGCATCGCACCTTTCCCCGGAGTAACCAGCTTCACAACTGAAATAATGAAGATAAGAAACAGCGTTACTCAATGAACAAGGAAACCAACAATTATTTGTGACTATAGTAGTAACAGGTGAAAAAGGTGCGCGACCGGTACGCTGCGATTGTATTATGTGACAAAGATATAATATCTGTGCAACACCGACTTAGTATAACAGGCAACTTTTATTTACTGCTAATATTTCAGGGGAAGCAAGTTCTCATGAATAGGAATAGTTTATTGCCTAGTGTTATCTTCACTAATTCCTATTGAGATGAACATGTTTTATTTATTAGACGACTGCCTAAGACCACGGAGGCGGTTAGTGTCACCTGTTTAGCACCACCCGGGGACCAAGTGTAGGGATTCGCTGAAGGGTATTCTCCTACGGGCGCGGGTGACTCGGCCCCCATAACTTCTAAACGGTTAAACCGGCTTCACTGTTTGTAGTATCGTTAAAGCGTTGCGTTATTTTGATATTTTTTTCCATGGATCATGAAAAAAACTGTATTGTTTTTAATTTTAATTTAAATTTGCCTACCTTATTATCATTGTCTAGAAAAAAATATATAACAGTAGTATTCAATATGCATGCGTTAGCTAATAACAAACGAAATTAAATAGGTAAGTGTAGGATGAGTAAATAACCCACAGAAAAACAATGAATGCATCAATAATTAACAATGAATGAATACTGTCCTCGTCTAAACCATGATTAGTAAATTACAAAAATATATAACAGTAACAGTATTTAATAACCATTGATTCGTTAATAATTCAGTAGTTTTCTGTTCTTAACTTTTTTTTTAATGCAAATCGGGGAAACTCTTGGCCCAAATCTCACCTGATGGAAAGTGATGATTAGGCCGAAGATGGAAGCGAGTTTCACCCGGAATCCTCTTACACAGAGGAACTGGCTATCATACCTCTAACTGCCGAAACACAACAATGCTGTTAACATTGTTGTTATGGCGACAGACTTAGACATGATGGTGGTAGCTTGCCAGGCGGACTTATAACAAGTCCTACCACCAACAAAAGCGAGCAAAAAATTTGCCCCCGCTGGGAATCGAACCCGGGACCTCTGGATCTGAATCAGGTGGTATAACCACTAGACCACGGAGGCGGTTAGTGTCACCTGTTTAGCACCACCCGGGGACCACGTGTAGGGATTCGCTGAAGGGTATTCTCCTACGGACGCGGGTGACTCGGCCCTCATAACTTGCTTCCTATCTAGAAAAACATAAACTTATTAGAATAGTTAATGACGGGATTGCTACCATTAACGCGTTATTAACTATTCTAATGTTAGTGACCATGAAAGTTTAAAACAATCTACACTTCTACATCTACACTATAATATTATAAAGAGGAAATATTTGTTTGTTTGTATGAAATGAATAGGCTCCGAAACTACTGGACCAATTTGAAAAATTCTTTCAGTGTTAGATAGCCCATTTGTCGAGGAAGGCTATAGGCTATATTTCATCACGCTACGACAAAAAGGAGCGGAGCATTAACGGAAAATGTGGCGCAGACGAAGTTGCGCGGGTAAGCTAGTACGAGTATAACACATAAAATTATTATACAGATACTTTATGAAAAGAAACATTTCCTTTCCTTAACAGTGGTGATCAGACATCCCGGAATAGATTCCCATAGGACATTCCACGTGACCAACTCATATGCCTAGCCTTTTCCCAACTATATTGACTTCGGCTTTCAGTCAAACAAGAGTTAGCTGAATACCAGTATTTTACGTGGAGCGGCTGCCTACCAGACCTGCCCAACCCATTAGCTGGGTAACACGGTACTCATCGGCAAGACTGGTGTCACATTTTCGATATTCGTAACGACAGCCAAAGATCTCCAAATGACAGCCGGGGCCAACAGCTTAACGTGCTTTCCGAGGCACGGAGGAAACTCGGTATGTTTAGATGGTCACCCATTCACAGACCAACTTCGGCAAGTGTTGCTTAACCTTGAAGATCGAACTGTGCGGCTGTTATTATTTTGCCACGAGCTCCTCTCTGTCACTCGACATGACCTATTCCCCAAAATGTCCATCCCCGCCATTTATGGCTTACACTAATCGAGAGGTGGGCAAGTAGGTAGACGTGCTTGTCACGTGACCCCCCGAGGGCTACCCAATCGTAATATATACAAGTAGCTTTTGCCCGCGACTTCGTACGCGCATATTCCGTTTATTTCCTTTCCCGTAGGAATTTCGGGAAATCGTATTTTAGTGCTCGTTTACGGAGATGCGGGCGTGGAGCGTCGCGTGCGACGTGGCGGCCCGCACTAAATTCAAACATATGGCGTTGTACGGGAGTGTTCACGGAAAAGTAATATTAAGCCCACGGCGCGGCGGCGTCGCACGCAGCTTCGCACGCGGCGTCGAACACGGCGGCTGCCAACCCGCTACCGCATCTCCAAATCCAAGTCACATCGTCAAATTTGGGGACAAAATTCTATTGATTCCCTGCTATTTCTTCTATTTTCAAATATCAAATTAATTATTAAGAAGATTGTCTAATCTACATAACATTTCCATTTTCCAAAAATTACGACAAGCTGTTAAGACGTGATTCTCATTTTAAATCGGATACTGAGGGTTCTGCGCCTTAAGGCCGTACCCTGACCAAATAACCTTGAGCATTTGTTCCCTCAATACCAGTGCAAGAGATACAATAGCGAATACGCACAGAGTGTTGAATAAAACCGTTATAAAATCGAATTTTGGTCGTTTGAAAAAAACATTTCTACCAAAATGTTCATAATTGAATTGCCTATCCATTAGTAAACAATACACAATCAAAATAATTGTTAGTTTTCAAGAAGATGCATGTTTTCAATAATTATTTCTCATTTCTGTAGTTTCGTTGTGAGGAGATTAATCAAACATTATACCTAGTAATAAAAAACAAAAAACTATCATTTTGAAGCCAAGATTATGTAGAAATTTAATGTATTTTTATAAGTTGATATTTCTTTTGGATAAAGAGTATATAGCTCCAAAAATCAACACAGAAAACGGCTAGCACTGCGTTTTGCTCGGGGACGCGACTGAAGACAATGTTTTAAGTTTAATTGATAAATGATATTTTATTTTGTAAGTTGGTTGTAAGTAACTATTTAACACGTTAAACTTTTTTGGCAATTTTAAACTAGATGTGGCCGGTGTTTCCTAGCTGACTGCTCTGAGAAGAAACACCTAAACAAACTCAAAGATCTCATTTAAAGTCCATACAATCGTACCTACTGGTAAAATCGTATGAGAACCATGTAGGTTAATGTCTGAAGTGGTATTTTGAGGAAAGTACCACTCAGATTTGAGTGGACCTGTCCAGACAGTGCAAGCATTTGCCAGTTACCGTGTGGCTCAAACTTAGAACTTTAAGGAGCTCAACGGCCTGACGAACAATATCAAAGTAAGGACATTTGTGTAGGCAGCATAGAGAACTCAAACCGCCAGACTAATATTAAATTAAATGAACCCCTAATAAAGCAATCTTTATGGTCCTCGTATTGAAAATACGTTATTTATTTATTTATGTACACACAATATACTTAAAAATAAAATTTTGTACGGAGAAAAGAGCACAAAGTTAGGTATTGCTTATTTCAAAAGAAATTTGTACCAGCAGACCTGCGACAGAAGATTTTTTAATCTGCTATCTAATTTTGATCTAATGAATATGATGATGATGATCACGCTAATAACGGCCCTCACCTGGTAATCAACTTTCGATGCGTAAGTCGGCGAGAAGAACGTCGTAAGCGCCGTGGATTGCGCGTCACTTACGCGTTGCGCTCATTAAGTTGGTTCTCACAGTTTATTTAACAGTTTAATAAAATCACGGGTTAATTTTGTTTTAGTCCTTTCTTTGTTATTATGAGTAATAGCACGATCGCATGTATTATAGTCGATGCTATTGACTTTACAAGAATCAGAACACGGCACTTCTAGTTTGCGGGTTATTAAATTTTTAGACGGAAGAAGTTAATGCATGTATTAGTCGCGCACCGTATCGAAGATCTACTGACCTGCATTTAGGATGTCCCTCAGCGCTGACAGTGCAATTTCCTTGGAAGCAGTAGTTGTGACATACTGAACCGTGGTGTTCCTCCACATCCGATATTAAAGTCTGCAAAGCTTCACAGGACTCATTTCCCAAGGTTTGTTCCTCAATTGTGTAGTTGACTGCTGTGAGTTGACACCACAAACAGGCTCTGGTAGACTGTGTATAAACAACTGGTGCCACACCGTGTTGTTGATGCTTTGGTAACTGCATAATGGCACTTAGATCGTAGCTCTTCCAGTAAATGAAATCTTTTGATATAGTTAAAGCAGCTGCATAATGTTCTGGTCCTATTAAATAAAGTGTTTGTCTGTTTTCTCCTCTCAAGTCGGCACTTTTGATACAATGATGATTAACAGTAGTCTCCTCAATCCAGTACATTGTCTTCGTTTGTTGGTCAATAACCAAACTCCAGCGCCCGAAAACATGATCATTTATTAAAACTTTTCTCTCTGAGCCATCAAACGCAGCCCTCTCTATGTTATTCTTTGTGACCCAGTAAATATACCTGAAATTTTTTAATAACTGTAAGTATTACCAAAGTTCAACATGAGTCTTAAAACTACAGTTAATTGTAATATCAGTAACGTACCCCCCACAGCTGTCTACATCTATATCCCTGATGTAGTCATCTGACGTAGCGGACGTAGCTATAAGATTTCCGACAACTGCTACGTTAGACGAAGCAGGTTTTAATGACAACGAGTATATTTTATTGCATTCAGTCCAAAAGAGTAATTGTGTGACCGGGTCGTAGGCGAGATACTTGTCACACCATTCACTTTTTTGTTTCATTACTAAGGTTTGTTTTTTCCCCGTTGTTAGGTCAAAACTGTATATGGGCAACTTCCTGCTGTTATAATCGGCAAACAGCACCCTGTAGTGAACTGGATCGTACGTGACAGAAGTGATATAATCATCTGACGGAATGTCTGCGGTGTACGTTACTGTTCCGTTGTAAAAGAATTCTAATCGTTTATCTTCGGCCACGACGATGTCTGAAACATTAAAATATCTTTTTTTATCCGATTTCTAAACAAAGCTGCAGAGCTTCCCATCACTCTTGTCATATAATACTATGCTCATACAAATAGTTTCGAAATTACCGACAGTCTCGAGAAGTAAATAAGTAAACTCTCTGTACCTCTATAAGTACATCATCATAACCACTAACAAAAATTAATTCAGAGCGTGTTAAGATGGACGGTTATATCGTGACTAAGGGCGAATGTTTTGATACGTAGTTTACCAATGGTTTAAAATGATGGGCACCTAAATTTCGTAATTGTGCGTTATTAGGGTTCCGTACATAATAGGTCTCCTACTATTGAAAACTATTACTAAGTCTCCGCTGTCCGTCCGTCTGTAGTCTACAGCGCTCCAAAATATGCTATTTTTTTTTCCAAAAAATCTTCGAAATTTGGGTTTCAGTTTTAAAGTCGGGGTTTGGCAATATCGTTCATTTTATTTGCGTAAAACATCTAAGAACACTTCAATGACTACACGGCGTCGTATAAATTACTAATGTAAACTGTTCCGTTGTGAAATAATAGATAACTAGCTTGTGCCAGCGGCTTCGCCCGCGTAATCCCTAGGGAACATACTCCCGGAATATTTAATATATACAACCTATTAACCTTCAGGGATAAAAACTACCCTATGTCCTTTCTTGGGTCTCAAACTATCATTGTACAAAATTTCATCCAAATCTGTTCAGTGGTTTAGGCATGAAAGAGACAGACAGACAGAGTTATTTTTGCATTTATATTATTAAGTTAGGACTCTTAGTTAGTTTAGTTTTGGGGGCCGAGTCACCCGCGTCCGTAGGAGAATACCCTTCAGCGAATCCCTACACGTGGTCCCCGGGTGGTGCTAAACAGGTGACACTTACCGCCTCCGTGGTGTAGTGGTTATACCATCTGATTCAGACCCAGAGGTCCCGGGTTCGATTCCCAGCGGGGGCAAATTTTTTGCTCGGTTTGGTTGGTGGTAGGAATTGTTCTAAGTCCGCCTGGCAAGCTACCACCGTCATGTCTAAGTCTGTCGCCATAACAACATGTTAACAGCATAACCGATACTAAACGGCTTAACCGATTTCAATTTTTGTGGTATCGTTAGAAGCTTTGCGTTATTCCGAGTAACATAGGCTAGTGAAAACAATAAAATATATAAAATATAATAAAATATATACGAAATTAAATAAATGCAGGACTAGTAAATAACCCGTGGCAAAAAGCAATGAATGAATCAATAACTCATTAACTACTTATACTATCATCATCCAGATACTTGGTCGATTACAAAAATATATAACAGTATGTATAACATTCATTCATTTGTAAATAATTCACAAGTGTACGACATTGTGTTTGTCATTTGACACCTCGAGGGCTACAACTCAATCGCAGTTTATAAAGTTCTTTCGTTACTGAGTGATTGAGTGTCTGAGTGAGTGACTGACAGACAACGCACAGTCGAAACCGTCGAAACTACTGGACGTAGAAAGCTGAAATATGGCATGTTTGTTCCTCGCGTGAGAGAGAGGGAAATATGGCATGTTTGTTCCTCGCGTGAGAGAGAGGGAAAGCTCACGTCCCAGCCGCCGCAACAGAAGACAACGCCCCGGGCCTGCGGTCGGCGAGCGCTGGGTGGCTCGCTGTCCGCTCAGAACTAAGCCCGGATCGATGGCACGTTGTGTTCCATGCGCGCCTCAAATAGATGTCAGCAAAGTAGACGGGGCTCGCTAGGGCCAGTGCCTGCTAGGGCTGCGGAATTTGTTCGAAACAGTCACCGCGGCCCTGGAACGCAACGGGCACTAGGGGGGAACACGGGTGGGTTTTAGTCAGTAAGAGTCTGACAATCTTCGCCCAAAGTGGGAGAAGTCATCCCATCCATAAAAAAAAAGTTGCATACAAGTGAACTTTGGATCTATTATGCCGCTAATGCCGCGATTGTCTTAGTACTGATTACATAGGTACAGTACCATTTCGAACCACCATAGTTGGAACACAGTGTCACCGCCGGGAACTACAGGGCCATTTGCAACGCCATTTGTTTCTCGCTTTGTAACCCAGATACGTCAAGAAATGAGCTTCGTCCTGCGAATTGCACCCGACCCCAGGACCACCCCCATAAGTTGTGTTCTGTGCGGACATTTTAGGCACCCGGCGATCTACTGCGGCTGCTCCAAAACCCCCAAACTCGCTTTCAAACTGGTTTAGCATGTCGACGCCCACCAATAGCGAGGAAGTCAACCTGTGAGGATCTCATCCTCCCAAGTGCACAACAGTGTTATCCCACAGAGGGATCCGATATTTCGTAAAAGGGAAGATCTTCTGACCGGACGGTTGTTGTGTCTGATAGGCAACTGCCCAGTAGTTGATATTCAGACTGTTTTTAGGGTTCCGTAGCCAAATGGCAAAAACGGAACCCTTATAGATTCGTCATGTCTGTCTGTTTGTCTGTCTGTCTGTCCGTCCGTATGTCACAGCCACTTTTCTCCGAAAGTATAAGAGCTATGCTGTTGAAATTTAGTAAGTAGCTGTATTCCGTGAACCGTATAAAGATTTTCACACAAAAATAGAAAAAAAAAAACAAAAAAAATTTGGGGGTCATACTCAGAAATGAAACTCAAAAAAAATTTTTTTCATCAAACCTGTACGTGTGGAGTATCTATGGATAGGTCTTCGAAAATGATATTGAGGTATCTAATATCATTTTTTTCTAAACTGAATAGTTTCCGCAAGAGACACTTCCAAAATGGTAAAATGTGTCCCCCCCCCCCCCTTAACTTCTAAAATAAGACAATGATAAAACTAAAAAAAATATATGATGTACATTACCATGTAAACTACCAGCGAAAATTGGTTTGAACGAGATCTAGTACGTAGTTTTTTTTTAATACGTCATAAATCATAAATCCCAACTCTTCTGCTTGTAATTTAATACCTACTGCTTTGTACGGAACCCTCGGTGCGCGAGCCCGACTCGCACTTGGCCGGTTTTTTATATTATGTTCAAATCGCTCGAAGAAAGCTGCTAGTGGGATAGTGTAGTGATAGATTTCGCTACGTTGTTTTTTTTTGGATAAATAGCCAGTCAGTTAAGTGAAATCCACCACGTCACCTCAGTTGGATGCCATCACCAGTCAAACAGTCTCATCTGCTAACACAACGGCGGTGGCGATTTGACTCGTTTACAGATCACATTGCAATTGGTAGTATTCATCATTCGAGTGAAGCCCAGTTTCAGATGACCATCGCTGGAAACCCTATGATGATGTGTACGACGAGAGGTAGGAACTAGATGGAAGCTGATGTAACATGGTCAAGGTAAAGTCGAGCGGTGACTATGCTACCACTAAGATTATGTCAGACTATGACAGTGCATAAGCTGTAAGGGACGGCTTTCTTCAGAGTCGTCGTAGATCTAGGCTCTACCATGTTTTCTAAGGGCTAACCTTATACGGACGTAGTCGCGTGTGATAACTAGTAGATTTATCAATTGGTGTTTCAGATCCACGTAAGCTTATCTACGAGATGCGCTATATAAGGTCTCTCCATGTCAATCAAAAGACGAATTACTTAATTCAATCAAAATATCGTATGGTCACTAAAAGGTATGAAATAAACAACAAATAATTTAAAAAACACGCCTGCCATTTCTAAAAATGAACTAAAAATGATAAACAAGCATCTTTCTAAAAATTTTAAACTGAAAAATAACTTTTTTATTGCCGTCGGGGGACAGTAGGTACTCTATAACATTTCAAGGGTCCCCCGACTGCAATAAAAAAGTTATTTTTCAGTTTAATTTTTTTGGGAAAATGCTTGTTTATCATTTTTAGTTCATTTTTAGACATGACAGGCGTGTTTTTTAATTTTTTAAATTATTTCTTTTTTTCTTTTTTACATATCTCCAAACGGACCTAAAATTAGAAATAATTATATTTATAGCAAAAGTCCTTTTTAATAGCTCTTTCCAACGATGACGATAATGATGTTATGGGGCGCAAAAATATGCTTAACTCCAGTCTTCAAAATTATTTGTCTGTTCAGTTTTAATTTAATTCATTAACTCGAATGAAATCATTATAAAATTATCAAAAGTTGAGGGAGTGGCTAACGATCTTCTAGAACAAGGCTTTCCAACGGTTAATGTCTTAAGGATTTTGAACATTTGGGTATCTTCCCATAGTTGGATGACAAGTCTCTTAGATTCTCTACGTTACTGAAAATATTAATTTACACTATGCCGTGTACTTCTGTTGCAGGAGTCAGCTGAGGTCCCGTCATCACGTTACCTAATTCATTTCCCTTAATTTATGGCGTACAAAAACATATTTTTTTTGGAATCGTAATACTTACTTGAAAAAGAAGAAAATGCACAGATGAGGTTTTATAGATTTAAGATTCAAATTGTAAAAATATCGTAATTGCAGAAAAATACAATTAATTAATTGCGTTCATTTAAGAAATCCGATATGGTACTCGTTTAATAGCATTTATTAATAAGATATTTTTCAAAATGTATTTTAAATAGAGCAGTAGGCATTTGTCTAATAGGTTTTGGGATTTTATTATATACTAGCTGACCCGTGCAACTTCGTCTGCGTCACATTTTCCATTATTGCTCCGCTCCTATTTGTCTTAGCGTGATGATATATATAACCTTCCTCGAAAAATGGGCTATCTAACACTCAAATAATTTTTCAAATCGGTCCAGTTGTTTCGGAGCCTATTTAATACAAACAAACAAATCTTTCCTCTTTATAATATTAGTGAAGCTGTTGTACGCGACTTCGTCCGCGCGTATGTCGAAAAGTAATAATTATGTCGATACATAATTTTTACTTTTCGACATACATGCGACATCCACAAAGCGATGTAAGATTGATACGAAAAGATATACAAATGAATTAGGGATTTGGAAGACTGTAATGCAAGGCACTGGCTATTATCTCTTCTGTTCAAAATGCCGTCCAGCCCTAGTAATTTTTCGTAATGAGAAACTTCTGTGCACAATGTTAAAGAAAGTGGCTAGGGTTGATAATATAACACGCGATAGAGCTACATAAAGTTGGCTATGGGTATACCAACCCGAATAGAACTCTACCCCCGCAACGGATAGAGTAGAGTAGATTAGAGATTGTGCTATCCGCACTTAGACTCCCATTCGGTCTGTAGCGCGTAAGTGTTCTGGCTAGGTTAACCAGCCTAGCTCTGTCCAAATGCACATAGGCCTTCTGGGTGATCCACAGGTTTTGCGCTGCGACCTCACCGTTCCGCGATTTGTTCACGTCGAGAAGCAACTGCCTCATTTCCGGGAAGTCGGTGACTGATTTCTCGGCGTCGAAGCAACCTCTGCAAATTGGGCTATGGAAGGCAATTTCCCGTGATAACTATAATTATTCGAAAGGTGTCTCTACTTAGGCTGACACGTCGTTTAGTTAGTCGCATATATAGGCTTGAAATCTATTTTATTTTATTTTTTACAGGCTTGAAATTGCCATTTTGCATTTCAGGAGGAGTGGATAGAGGTCGAGCACTACTATCTTGGAATCTCTTCGCTAGTTCAACTGTGGCATCATGGTCTAGGGATCTACAATTCCCCGTGATACACTGAAGGGTGAAGCCCGCAACGGATAATATCTGGCCCTGAGCTGGTCATGACGTATCGTAGGTTCACTGAGCATGAACAGTATTAAAAGTAAATAGAAAATAATTGGGAATGAGTGGTATTCTGGGAATGAGCACAAAGTGACCGGAGCAACACGCTAAATCAAATTAGCCAAAATCTTATTTCAGCTACTTTAACAGTTTGTTGAACATGTATGACGTTCAGCTGAGTGCCTTTGCAAAATTTAATCGAAATTAAATAAAAAAATAAGTGGATGATGTGTACCTTTGCTTTCATGGCCGTGTTAATGAAAATATTTTCCATATCTTCCCCACAAACATCATGTCAATATTATGCGTATTGATGGTTGCGTTGGTGGGTTCCCCGTACACATACGTAATGAATTAATGCTATAGCAACGGGAGAACACAGGCTATCTTCTATAATAAGCTAACCACCTTCTTGATTGTGGTGTGTTATTATGCATATTTGACTTTTGCCTTCGTCTTTTTCTTCGTCGTTCCCTCACTGTTGAAGACCGTGAGGAAACGACCACTACATGATACGTCGCGTTTCCAAGCCATTCGGTCGTTTGCAGTGTGGAAAGCTCTGAAATGTTATCTCTAACATCCTTCTTTATGGCGTTGGACCACAAACAAGACCACCATGTTTGCATATCGAGTTGATAAAAAATATATTGCGCTAAATGAATTGTGCTATTCTTCAAACTACGAAGTTAAGAAACTACTTGATGAATTACCTAAGTTGTTTCTAAATCTGCTCGAACCAGGAACGCCAATCATAACGTAATTAAGTTAAAAAAAAGTTACAAAAAAATCCGGAAACAAAACACTAAAAAGTATAAAGGAACTTTTTTTTCGAAAAGTTTTTCATTTTTCTCTTTTTAATGGTACTTGCGTACCCATTCACAGCGTACCGATGTGATGTTACGTTATAATTTGGTGTAAACAGTAAAGACAAGCGATTTCAGCAATCCCGATCCATTTGCTATGAGTCATTGAAGAGTTCCGATGCCTAGCTCCAAAGTTCTTCATCAGATTTTCATCAAGTTGAAATTAAATTAAAGAAAAAAAAACCAAATCGGTTGAAAATTGGCGAAAATATCGCTGAACAAACATTGTTCATGTGATTCCATCATCAGATCCTAACTTATACCTTCCACCATCAGCTCAGCAACATGAGATGATGATTACCAGACACAAATATCTGAATTGCGTTCGAAAGTTTTTGTAAAACATTGTATGTGCTATGTGCCTATAACATTTGAGGGTTTCCCTCGATTTTCATGGGATTCCATCATCAGATTCTGACTTGGTGATAATGGTACCATCTCAGCAGTACAGGCTTTAGAAAAAAAAAAATTAATTTGGTACACAATTGACGGAGACATCGGTGAACATTCAAAAAAAAATACAAACACCGCATACTTAGAGCCTCCTCCGTTTTGAAGAAGTCGGTTAAAAATTCAGTAATCGAGCTAATTCAACTGTTTTTGCGTCTCTACGACGGAACCTCGCAACTCGTTCGTGGGTGATATGACATGATTCCTGGCTTCAGGACTGTAAAGGTTAATTATTCGTCTTTTCGAGTAGATTACATCTGAATTGCGTTCGAAAGTTTTTGTAAAACATTGTATATGCCTATAAAATTTGAGGGTTCCCCTCGATTTTCATGGAATCCTATCATCAAATTCTGACATGGTAACAATGGTACCACCGCAGGAGTATAAGGCTTTAGAAAACAAAATAAATGTTTAAAATCGATCTAAAATTGGCGGAGATATCGGAGAACCTGAACATAGAAACTCCTCCTTTTTGAAGAAGTCGGTTAAAAACTCAGTTAGACATCCGTTTAACCGAGCTAATTCAACTGTTTTTGTGTCCCTTCGATAGGACCTCGCCACCTGCTTGTGGGTGGCATGCCATGACCCCTTTTTTTTTTTTTTTTTTGGGATGGGAAATCATCCAATGACTCCTCCCGCTCTGGGTGTAGCGGGAGGGAGTGTCAGACTTCTACTGACTAAACCCCATCCATGTTCCTTCATTGCCCTTTGTGTTCCGGAGCCACGGTGTCTCTTGCGAATAATCCCGCGACTCCGGCAGGCGTCGGCCCTTTCGGGCCCCTCTGTGTGCTGACTCTCTTTGAGGCGCGCGTGGAACACTAACGCGCCGTCGACACGGCCTGTCGTCACTAGACGGACGGACGGCGAGCCACCCATAGCTCGCCGTCCACAGGCCCGCGCCTACGGTGGCCGGAGGTCACCAGGTGGTGTCCCCCGATGCCCGCGGCGTCTACCACGGCGGCCGGGACGAGAGGGTCTCCTCTCCCTCTCCGCCACCTCCTTCGCTGGCTTCAGGCCTGTAAAGGTTCATTCTTCTTATTATTTTCGAGTTGATGATTAACTCTGTATAATGTTTTGGCCCAGTGGGTTTCTAAGTTTATTGCAGTTTAAGTGGCAATCATTTAATCCTCTAAAGTAGGAGTGGCCTAAAAGGTAATTTTAGCAGAATTACAAAGCACATTACGCTACCCGTCACTGTCAAATTCTCCCAATCAACCTTGAACCTAATGCGTGAGCAATAAAGATGGAAAAGAAATTTGACAGATTGTTGCGTACTTAATATTATGATTCTGCTAAAGTGACCCGCAGGTGTTAATGAACAGCTTTATCTAATTAAGCTTCGCAAATCTAAGCGCGCGTCTGTTGACGAATATTGTAATCTTAGCACCGCGACAATGAGATCGAATGCATAACGCCATCTATGGAACATGAAGTTGAACTTGGATAAAACGAGTTCGTTTTATTTGAGTTAATTAATAGGAATATTACGTTCATTTAGACTAATTGTCGATTAACGAACGAATGAACGTTATATTCCTATCGATGTTTTAAAGGTTTTAAAAGAATTACAATAATTTTAAGACGTTTTAAATGTACCACTAATAACTAAAAAATATGTTTTGGTGTTATGCCATGTTGTCGAAAATACTATTTCGATCAATAGATGGCGTTGCTGGTATTACGTAGTAAGTTGATTTCATCTACATTTAAGTGAGTTGATTTAATCTAAGTACTTTGGTTTTGTAGTCGCGACCAACAAAAATTTTAGAGCAGGACATAAAAAGTAAGACATTTTTCAACAATTTGTTGTAAAAAGTCGTTTCCAGGGTTATTAATTACCGGGGTTCGAACTTACACCGAATCGCTCGGAAGCCAGTCACTGTACAGACGGGTCTATGATTTCAGTTGTCATTTGATATAAATAGCCGATCTTATAAAATGTTATGGGTATTGATTGCTTATCTCCTCGAAGATTAGCGTTATGATAACAATTTCTAAGAGTGGTTAAACACAGGCGAGTTTTTTGTTAAACTGAACGAATAATTGAAAATTGTATAAAACTTGTCGAAAAACGTTGATACGTAGATAAATTTAGAATCTTTAAATATCCATAACTTTTTTTCCAGGCCACCGATATTGTAATGAAATAAAGCCTAAATGTTGCTCAAAATAAGCGTAATCTAACTTTAAAAACCCCAACCAAACCCGTAAATTTTCGGAGATCATCACGTACAGACAGACAAAAACAGTAAAAATTCTCTTCTTGTGCTCTATAGCTTGTTTTTGAAAACCTCTACTCGATTTTTGGTATTTTTCTTTAATGTACAGAATTCATGGTTTCTACTGTTTTATTATATGTATAGACAATGTGACGCAGACGAAGTTGCGCGGGTCAGCTAGTTATATGTATAGATAGAAGAAGATATAGATAAACATTGCCTGACTGACTGCATAAGTCAAACGTATAGTCCATCTTTGTATAGTGATTTAACTTGTGCATACCTATCGTTTATGTACAATTGTTTCCAAAAATGTATAAACGTTTTTACGCACTGACAGCTTGACGGTTAGTTTGACTTACGACCTTCTATTTTCCAGCAGTAGTCAACAAACGGTTGTGGTTTATAATTTCGTAATTTCAGCATGAGGCCAGATAGCCCAACGGTTTAGCGCCCTCAGAGAGAAGTGTGATCCAGTGTGTCGTAAGTTCAAATCCCACGCACTACCAGACTTTTTGTATGGTCTTATTCACATTGCAATAAGTTAGAAAGGTAGATCACAAAAAAAATACAAAATAAGAATTCAGATTTCTGCGAGGTAGACATCAGTTATTTATAATTATTAATATTTAACTTGAACCAAATGAACTGTCGGTTGGTTGTAGTTATTGGTTAGTGACGTGTGGTTAGCAGTAGCGTAATTATTCTCAAAATGCAGGCAAACATTAGTATTGAAGTGAGGGCGACTATTATTGCGCTGCATAAAAGTGGTCTTAATAAAACTCAAATATCTGAAGAAACCGGACTGAATGTGAGTAAAATATTTATATTTGGATTGTAACTTTATAAATTAATCTTTTAATATTTTAACTTAAAATTTATACCTGAGATTATTTGGTAGAATATGGCTTAATTCTTTTTATTATTTTTTGAATCCATCCATCACTTTATGAGGCTTAAAAGCGAAATATTAGTGTTTATTATTGGATTTATAAATACGCAGTGTTTTATTTTAAAATTATATTAAATAAATATGAGTATTAACTATATAAAACTGGCCAAGTGCGAGTCGGACTCGCCCATGAAGGGTTCCGGTACCATTTATCTATAAAACTACGACAAGAACACGTTTATTGTATGGGGACCCCCCTTAATATTTAATAATTTTAAATTTTATAGCGGCTACGGAAATACATCATTTGTGAAAATTTCAGCTTTCTAGCTATCACAGTTTATGAGATACAGCCTGGAGACAGACAGACAGACAGCGGAGGCTTAGTAATAGGGTCCCGTTTTACCCTTTGGGTACGGAACCCTAAAAAATGAAGTCACTTTTGTATTTTGTTAAGTATAGCGACCTAATACTTTTATTTTTTTTTGTTTTTGAGAAATACTGTAAGTCTTTGGATAAAAAGATATGAAGAAGAGGGTAGCCTTGCTAGTCGAAAGAGAAGTGGAAGACCGACGCTTATTAGCAAACCGCAGCGACGACATATGGTGGACGAGTATGAAATAAATGGTTTCACACCAACGAGACACTTTGCGGAATTATTTGACACCTCGTTGCAAACTGTTTGCCGTGCGCTCCACGCTGAAGGTGTGCATCACAGAAAACCTGCTAAAAAGCCTTACTTGACAGAAAAACATAAACAAGAACGATTACGTTTCGCACGGGATTATTTAGATTTCGACTGGAATACCACCATATTTTCAGATGAAAAAACATTTAAATCCAGTCAAAAGGGTAGACTTCATTTATGGCGAAAGGATAACACTCGATGGTGTGATAAAAACGTAACCCCTAACACCGAATCAGGTCGTATTACAATTAATATGTGGGGATGGATGAGTGCAGCAGGACCAGGAGAACTGGCTTTCATTCCTCCACGCGCAAACAGTTCGACTTATGCGGAAGTATTAGACTCCATCATGCTACCTACTGTGCGCTGATGAGTTAGCACAATTTTCATTTGTCCAGGACAATTGTCCTATTCACCGGGCGAGTACTGTGCGTGAGTGGTTTCACAATCACCCGGAGGTTATTGTTGTTCCATGGCCAGCGCGAACAATTGAAAACGTGAGCAATTGAAACGCATGGAGGTGTGGGAAATAAGAGGGAGCGAAACATGCGGTAATATTGTTGGGTCCATGCGCAAACGGCTACTTGACTGCATTGAAAATAATGGGGGTTATACAAAATATTAATTAAATTAAAATATCCTTGTTTTAGTTTTAATAATCAGACGGCGTAACTAAATATTTAGTAGGTCATTTTAAAATATTAATAACGTTTAACGAAACACTAGACATATTAATTATATTGTGTTGACTTTCGTTTAAAACAGCTATTTCTTTTAACTTCTGCCATCGCCTTATCTTAGGAATGCAGTGAACTCGCTACTAAGTTTGCTGACGATAGTCATGGTTTTATTTTGTGTTCTGTTTCTTCTACCCGCATTGTTGTAACATAAATTAATAGTTAGATTTATTTTTGTCATCTAATTGACGATTGTCTTAAGTTATTTGAAATGAACTTGAGGTTTAGTTTCAATCTTCTTTTCGCCAAGAAAATGAACAATAAATTAAGCTATAGCTTAATTGTTTTTTTTCTTGGGTAACGTCACAAATACCTTTAATAACTAGCTATCGACAGTTATATTTTGTATTATTAAAATATCCTTTCATTGTTATTATGAATGGTCTAAGTGGGTATATTTCCAACAAACAATGTTATCAACGGTTACAAGAGAACTTTTTTTGTCTAGATAACAATATAACGAATCAACATTTGTATTATCATTCAGCACGACTTTTTTAATTCTACCTTACAACATCGAAATGATGAATAAGATCACTACTAAATAGTTGCAAATTACGAATACGATAAATAAATTATAATATTCGTAATTTGCAACTAGTTAGTACAAAAAATACAATATATAAAATACAATTGTAGTTTCAATAGTAGAAATATAAAAAAATACTTATTTATAATATGGTATTTTCAATAACAGAAAAATTTGCTACGGACCATTAAGTGGATTTGAACTCGGACTTCGTTGAATGCGAGTCGATTACCTAGCCCTGACGGCTACAAGCACATGAGTGACTAGCGCGAATTTTATCAATCCAATGGTCGCCTCAGCTGTGACTGTGTAAGGCATGTTCTTAATGACACACTAACGCGCGTAGTGCAACGACAGTATTAGTGTGTGTTATCTGTGGAATGTTGAGATACTCATACAAGCAACGAGTATTTAGTGTTGACGACAACGTGAAAATAGAAGGTAGTAAGTCAAACTATACGTCAAGCCAATTACTTTGAGAGATACTTATCGACTTTCGTAGTCTGACTGTACCAAAATTTAAAAAAAACAGCACTCTGCGGGTCTTTCATATCTGTTTGCGGCTTTACTGTAGCGACACGCACTATGAAGTTCTGATTCCGGATTAAGGGACAGACATATCGGTTGAAAAAATTCAGTGTTCCTTGACACATCGATATGGTCAGCGACCATTGTCTATTAACGCTGCTGCTGTTGCTTATCATTTATAGTCAAAATGATTATTTGATCGCTCTTCAAAGTATATATTTCAAATAACTTACGAGTACCTGCGTACGACTAACTTACTTAACTTATTTTAAACGTCAACATTTTTATAAGTACTTTAAATAATAGATTAAAAACTATCTTTAGGACAAAAATGACTAGGTTCACATTAATTCCAAAGATGAATGAGAATTTCATAATTTTTGTAGTGAAATTGTTAGGACTGGTTCTGGTTCGCGTTATTCATTTTCGATTCAACCAAAAAAAGAGATAATATTATCGTTCATGACTCTTCTACTCACCCCAGGAGAACGAGTGCGCCAATTCCAGGAGCACGGCTAAAAACGCCAACACACACGTGCAGTACATCTTGATCTTCACACAAGCTTGGTTCAGTAGACTATTAATGAGACGTCAGCTCTCAGTGACCGCTCGCTGAATATAAAGCAAAACTCTGGCTTCCCGTGAACAAGAATCTATAAATATGTAGGTAACCACATACACGCTGCCTAAAACTGTTTCCTTTCGGGAGGAGTTGCTGTGATAAGCGGGCTTCCGGTGTATGTGTGTGGCTACTGATGATTACGAAATTAATAAAAATGTTTTAGTATGGATTTCAGCACATTCATAGTGTTATCGCTGGTTTCCTTTTAATACAAAACTACGTTGCTGTAAAAGCTCAAACTACGGTAAATCCTAACATGTTCCGGTAAAACCAAATATTTTCCAAATATTACTAATAAAAGTCCGAATTTATCTGCACCAATCACTAATTACAGAATTAAACTAGCTTTTTTAGTATTCACCTCATAAACCTAAATGTTGAAAAATAGTGATGCCTATGCCACACTGACTGATTGAGTAACGTAACCTGAGGGTCAATTCTACTCCGGGGGGAAACTCTGCTGACGCGGCAAATTGTCACGCAGCGGACAGACCTCTGGCGCGATCTCATGGCGTCATGGAGACGACGACTGTCGCAACCCAGTGCAGGGCACGCCACGATAGTGGCGGTAAGTCCCCTGTTTGAGGAGTGGCTGGAGTGGCGCCACGGCGTCCTCACCTTCCGCCTGACGCAGGTCCTCACCGGACACAGATGTTTCGGGAGGTAACGCCCGGGTGTCACCACTGCGAGGTTCGACCGGAGGATACGGTGGAGCACACTGTGCAGATGTGCCCCGCCTGGGCGGCGCACCGCCGTATCCTCGATACGGCGATCGGCGGCGACTTCTCGCGTCCGACCCTGGTCCAAGCCATGGTCCGGAGCGTGACGGAATGGGACGCCGTCACTTCCTTCTGCGAAGCAGTCATGCTAGCGAAGGAGGTGGCGGAGTGGGAGAGGGAAAGAACCTCTCGTCCCGGCCGCCGTGGTAGACGCCGCGGGCGTGTGGACGGCGAGCTATGGGTGGCTCGCCGTCCCTCCGTCTCATGACGATAGGCCGTCTCGACTTTGCGTTAGTGTTCCACACGCCAGCCGTCGGCCGCCGGCCGCCGGCCGTCTGTGTGTCAGCACACAGAGGGGCCCGAAAGGGCCGACGCCTGCCGGAGTCGCGGGACTATTCGAAAGAGATACCGTGGCTCCGGAACACAAAGGGCAACGAAGGAACATGGATGGGTTTAAGTCAGTAGAAGTCTGACACTCCCTCCCGCTACACCCAGAGCGGGAGGAGTCATTGGAAGATTTCCCATCCCAAAAAAAAGGGTAAATTCTACTCATTTTTAAACAATTTTCGCATGCCATATGTCAATCGCAAACTGTCAAAAAAGGCCGTAATTTTCATACATTTTTGACAGATTTCGATTAAGATGCGAATGTGAAAATTAGTAGAATTAGCACTGAGCTATTATTCGTATGTTTGGTAGACAATTCATTTTTTGATGTGAAGTTGAGTTGATTCGAAAATTACAATCGATTTATTTAAACTTTTCCTTTCTCACATACAGTACATACCAACAAAAATATGTCGAACTTGTCCATGGTTCCTTGACTGAGAAATGACAACCATTATTGTCATCATTACAGTTGACAGGGGTCCCTACTTGATTTCGAAAGTTGAAGTTTCGGTTTGCATTCTATGGAACACGGTGTGGATATTATTCAGCTGTACGATATTTTATTCCATATATGCTTTATTGGTGCGATGTAACTTTTGTGCAAAAAATCTTGTTGCGTTAAACTCTACGGCGAAATAATAAATGACCGAACTAATAAGCAATAATTAAGTTCGGAAATCTATTATTTCGATAGTTGGTCGGTTCAAAACGCCTACTGTTATCCGTGACATTTAATTATTAATCTTATTTTGCATTACAGACGTTAAGGAAATACCTACATTCCTTGAAAAAAACTTTTTACAAAAAAATACAACAGTGTTTTTATTAGTTTCTGTGTATTTTGACACCGACTTCCGAAATTAAAGTTATTTATTATTTATTTTATTTATTAAAACTTTATGCACAAGTAATAACACTACAAAGGCGAACTTAATGCCATAGGCATTTTCTGCCAGTCGACCATAGGGTGGTGCAGAGACAGCATAGTAGGTGCAACATATAGAAAAGACAAACCGAGAGGAAGAAAAAAAATACAATCTATCATAAATACATACATACACATAACCAAAATTATTAAGAAAACATGAATCCAACGAATTACCGCTTTAATGATTCTTGCAACTTCTTGCGAATATCACCAGCCTTGCTCACGAGCCTTCACCATATTATAGGACAACCGACTTGTTGCCATCCTGATGTTCAGAGGGAGAGCATTTTTACTTTGTAGTGTTTTTTTTTTTGGAAGTCGTTTGTATTTTTTTGCAAAAAGTTTTTTGTTTTTCACTTTATAGTGGTACCCCACACCTAACAACACCACTGCAAAATCGCAGAAAAGCAAAATACGCAATTTCGATTACTTGGATGACATGAAACCAACAATCATCCAAGTAGACGAATTCCAGCAATTTCGATTTAAAATCCAAAGTTCGAAACCGATTTTGATAAAATTAAAATGGGACCAATCTGCAAGTATATCCTTTCAGATAAAACAAGAATTTTTCAAATCTATACTATACTACTAATTTGTGCAAACCGTACTGATAAATATAAATTTTGGGGGCCGAGTCACCCGCGTCCGTAGGAGAATACCCTTCAGCGAATCCGTGGTCCCCGGGTGGTGCTAAATAGGTGACACTAACCGCCTCCGTGGTCTAGTGGTTATACCACCTGATTCAGACCCAGAGGTCCCGGGTTCGATTCCCAGCGGAGGCAAATTTTTTGCTCGGTTTGGTTGGTGGTAGGACTTATTCTAAGTCCGCCTGGCAAGCTACAACCATCATGTCTAAGTCTGTCGCCATAACAACAATGTTAACAGCATTGTTGTGTTCCGGCAGTTAGAGTATGATAGCCAGTTCGTCTGTGTAAGAGGATTCCGGGTGAAACTCGCTTCCATCTTCGGCCTAATCATCACTTTCCATCAGATGCGATTTGGGCCAAGAGTTTCCCCGTTTTGAATACAAAAAAAAAAAAGATAATGGAACTTCTACCTGTTTCAACTTTCAAGAGCCATTTCTAATAACATAGAGTTGTTATTACAATATTATTACGGTTTTTTTCACTGTCATTGATTTTTTGTAAAATGACGACACATTTAATAAAAAATAAATATAACAATACATATCAAACATCATATAAGAACATATCTAGTAATATAATTGGTTTTTCTTATATTTTACGATTAATGTTTTGTTAATTTTCGTTCTATGCTGATAATATAATATTTTTTGCAATGTTGTTGTATGTTTTTTTCATCAAACTTCTAAATGAGAAATTTAGGTAATAGCAAACGGAAGCAGTACGGAAGCAAATGCATGTATTTGCTTCCGTACTGGGCAAAAATTTAAAAAACTTAGGAGTGCCCCAGTTGCTTTCTCTTCTGTGCAAATCGAAATAGACAATTGAGGAATGACAATTCGGGCTTTTGACGAGCAGGCGATTGGCTACCAACTGGTCACTGATATTGTCTACGTTATTTTTGACCCATGCCGCTGTTTAACGTGGTGAATTTGTTACCTGTCTTCCTCTTTTTTGGAAAATATACGAGAAGATACGTAGACTATTGAATGTATTTCCTTAACGTCTGAAACCCTTTAAAGGGTTCCTTACTCGATTTCGAAAGTTGATGATTCGATTTTTATTCTATCGAACACGGTGTGTCGATACTTCAGTGGTACGAAGACGTCTACAGCTGGACTGGATTTGGACACTCAGGAGGTTTACTGACAAATTCTGGGATTGAAGATAGTTCGGGCTTTGTCGGTAACACGGATAAAAACACTCGGATGTGGGCACATCAGTAACAAGGTCGCTCTCTGATAAGAGGATATAATATATTTTGTTTAAATTTTACACAGATATTATACTCAGGATATTTTAAACTAGCTTTGGCCCGCGACTTACGTACGCGCATATCCCGTCTTCCCGTGTTCCCTATAGCCTATACTATAGCCTTCCTCATGATTGAGGATAATTTATAAAGAAAATAGAATTTTCCAAATCGGACTGGTAGTTCCCAGAGATTAGAGCGTTCAAACAAACAAACACTTCAGCTATTATGTTATAATTATTATGAAGTATAGATTTGTAAAAAGTTAATTTATTAGTCTATCTACAATTGATACACTGTTAGTCCATAAATCACGTGCACAAAATTAAACGATACATGCAACAAGCAAAGACAGAAGTAAAACTAAATTAAAATTACAGTAATAGTGTGTCTATGTTACTCGACTGCGCCACTGTTAACATGGATCCCTTAAAGTAACATCTTATCCGTTTCCTTATTGTTACATATATAGAATATTAAAATACGTGAATGACAATGAACTGACAGATAATTGTGAAGGAAGCGAAATGACATTCAAGTACTCATATAATATGTAGGTATGCCTAGCCTTTTCCCAACTTTATTGGGATCGGCTTCGTGTCAAACCAGATTTAGCTGAATACCAGTATTTTACGTGGAGCGGCTGCCTACCAGACCTTCTCAACCCATTAACTGGGTAACAGTATTTCTTGGCAAGACTGGAGTCAGATTTAGGTACTTACTAGATTCTGACAATCCGTAACGAATGCCAACGATCTACAAATGACAGCCGGGACCAACGACTTACCGTGCCTTCCGAGGCATGGAGGAAACCCGGTATGTTAAGATGGTCACCCATCCACAGACCACCCTTGCTTGACCAGGTAGATCGACCTGTGCGGCTGGTAATGCTTAGCCACGAGCTCCTCGACATTCAATGACATTCAAGTACTACGCGAGTGTATGATTCCTTGATATTTCGCAGCTCGTAGAGTTGTAAGTTGTAGGTACTATCTAGATAGACGTTACAGCTACTTGTGAGATAGATAAACGCACTGATTTGTTATTGCATGTTTTGACAAATAAAATTATCTTTATATTTATCTTTATTGATTGATTTGCTCATTACAATCGAGCAGGCGTCGGACTTCATCAGGATGCTGTTCAAACTACACTTAAATTTATTTTTAACAAAGAAGTGATCCTGTGGGAACGTAATAAGTGCTACGGGATAAACGAAAGTTGATCTCCAAATTTGTTTTCAAATCCGTTTTTGCTCAACACGTTTTCCAAATTTTAGCTGTAAGGCGTGACATGATTGATAAACAAACATCCAAGTATAGTGGTGGTGTAATAAATTATATACCTAGGTTACCTTTTTATTGCTAAAGTGTCACGAATATGGCCGAATACGCCAAGTGAAGTCCAAGCATATTTTTTTATTTTTACATCATACTTATACTCTTTTAAACGCGATAGTTTGAATGGTTGTATTTTTTACTCAGCTATAGATTATAGTCTGTAATAGCACTATGGCTTTTGTGTTGGGATGTTCTCTTAGGATAATTTACGATATTCACGCGGGCAAAGTCGCTGACAGACGCGAGTACATATCTAACCTAGTATTGTGGGTATAGAATTGCATGTGTAAATATTCTTTGACTTTCTCTGAGATTAAGCCTTTTAATTTTGTTAAACTTGATAGAAGCCGCTAGGAAGTGGCCGCGAACCCGTGGACTGTTGAATTGAACAACGAGACTTCGGGCTGTTACTAGTTGAGGTTTTCTTTGTAATTCTTGTAACATGGTGTGTTATTCTCAGTTTAAGTCGCTAGACCTTACTATTTATAATACTTACCTTAATGTTTAAGACAGTCAAGATTTTCATTGTTGTGCTCTGGCAGACATTGAATTTCCACATTCGTAGAGCGTACTTGTTTTTCCACCTGAGTTAGCCTCACACCTAGGTCAGACAGTAGTTTTGAGCTGTTCGTTTTACTTTCTTAGATCATTATCGAGTCCTTCAATAGACTAAACACCTCTCACTGGTCAACAATCTCGACAGTATGATTAGTCCAATGAACATGTCATCGATAAGACCAAACATTTACTGAAAATCTTATCTACTTGAAAAGTCGATGAACGTTTTAATTTCGGGTTTTCACCTGCGCGGCACCATCTGTGTATCGACAGATTTATTTTTAAGTCTATTGAGTAATGAACTACCCCAAGTATAGGAGGATGTACCTACCACTGACTTTGAGTTTAAGAATGATTCTGCAGATTGACGGATGACCTGCCCATTATGCTACTAATGTGAGAGATACATTTTTAAGCGATAATTATCGTGACAAATGTATCGGCCGTCAAGGACCTGTAGGGTTGCCTGCGCGTTTACCAGATTTGACGCCCATTGATTACTTCCTAACGGCCGAACCCAATAACCTAACTATCACCAGATTTGGCATACTGGAGATAGCAAAACAAATGAAACAATATGAAAATTATATAGGTTTTCTGTTGTTTCATTTGTTTTTCTATCTCCAGTATGTGATAGATAGGATATTGGTTTCGGCCGTAAGGGGAACAATGCATCTACAGTACCCCCATCAACAGTGTAGCCGATTTGCGTGACCGCACAATTAACCGTGCGAATGATATCCACAATGATCTCAATATGATAAGGACAGCGACACAACAAATTTAATTTAATTCGCGCGGCTTTGTTCTTGACCTAATCTAGTCTTAAAGTTTTGTTTACACTGCGGTCATAATACTGAACATTTTTTTTTTAAATGAACAGAAGAATAAAAAGATTTTTTTAATACCTTTCCGTTGTTAAAATTAAGCATAGTTTCTCTTATTTTCGTATACAGTGCCCATTATACAGACTCACACTGTATTTACTACATAACCTTTCGTGTGCGTTGCGGAGGATTTTGAAAGTAAAACAAGGAGTCTTACTCAGATGGTGGTTTATTGTAGAATCATTCTTAAAACATTATTCTTACATACTAAATGACATAGTTTACATCGCTATCGATCATTAACCTACCGCGTCTATCAACCATTGTTAGCTGACGTCAAAACACATGAAATGCCATGAGAACTTGAAACTCTAACAGCTATGGCGACGACGGCGCCTCAGTAATGAGCGCTAACATGAAATATTCCTAAAACAAGGATACATTGCATAACTCCTACTACTCAAGTTGGAAATTGTCGGAACAACGACAGCCACTAAAGTGATTTATATCATCTCTTCGATTTTTTCATTATAGACTCCTTAAATACTAAACATGTTATTTCTATAATATTGTAATCTAGTGTTAATAAAATGAACTCTACAGTATAAAACTACTACTCTACAGTATAAGACTACAACTAGGTGCACACGGTGGCACACTTCACTGGTTTCATCGAGCTATAATCGAGATGACGTCCTAGTTTATTGACAGATCAAGGGTTTAATCTAATTGGCGGCGACCTCTCGCGTCCGGCCCTGGTCCAAGCCATGGTCCGGAGCGAGACGGAATGGGACGCCGTTGCCTCCTTCTGCGAAGCAGTCATGCTAGCGAAGGAGGTGGCGGAGCGGGAGAGGAGACCCTCTCGTCCCAGCCGCCGTGGTGGACGCCGCGGGCGTCGGGGGCCACCTGGTGACCTCCGGCCACCGTAGGCGCGGGCCTGTGGACGGCGAGCTATGGGTGGCTCGCCGTCCGTCCGTCTAGTGACGACAGGCCGTGTCGACGGCGCGTTAGTGTTCCACGCGCGCCTCAAAGAGAGTCAGCAACACAGAGGGGCCCGAAAGGGCCGACGCCTGCCGGAGTCGCGGGATTATTCGCAAGAGACACCGTGGCTCCGGAACACAAAGGGCAATGAAGGAACATGGATGGGTTTTAGTCAGTAGAAGTCTGACACTCCCTCCCGCTACACCCAGAGCGGGAGGAGTCATTGGATGATTTCCCATCCCTAAAAAAAAAAAAAAAAAAAAGGGTTTAATCTAATAACTAATCCGGGCTAATCTACTTGCCCGGGTGTTCCGAATTGCAATGTTGTTTTTTACTTTATTCCATTTCCTTCGTTTGGGAAAATAAACAGTTATACTTACATTAAAATCTAATACTAATTGTCATAAATATACCTACCAGAGTAACCAAATGCAATTTAACCTACTACATTTTCCACAAAATATTAAAAGTTATATCAAACAGTGCGCAAATCTAAGATGTTAAAACAAAGTTATTAGTGAACTTAAACATAGACAGGCATGCAAACAACACAGAAAGAGAGAAGGAGAAAGAATGAGTAGATTATAAACTGCTATTACCTATAATCTAAACTCATTTTTTATACAAGCCATCTAAATTTTGGAGTAGAGACGGAAAAGAAGTGAGTATATGGCTTGCGACATTACAGATCCCCTACCAGTACGCATTGGCGAAGATTTGGTCGAGCGTGGGATCTGTACTTCACGTTTCCGGACACGTCGATTTCGACATCAAAGCTCGCATAACGGCAGCGTGGGCAAAATGGCGTGAAGTGACTGGTGTCATTTGTGATCCAAATAATATGTTAGGTTGAAGGGGCAGTTCTATAAATCCATCATTAGACCTGTCCTTTTATATGGAAGTGAAGCGTGGCCTGTACTTGAGCGGCACAAGCGGGAGCTGCGGGTCACGGAGATGGAAATGTTGCGCTGGATGAATGGAGTTTCGCGGAAGGGCCGCTTGAGAAACTCCCGAATTCGCGGCAGCCTCCATGTCCGTGACATAGCAGACAAACTGCAGGAGAGCCGCCAACGCTTGTATGGCCACGTCTTGCGTGCTAACTCCGCCGGGCCCTGGCAGAAGGGGAAAACCCAAAAAGTGCTGGCTTGATGTTTTCCAGTATGATTATACGCGCCAATGGACTCTCAACCAAGGATGCCGAAGACCGTGCGAAGTGGAGAAAAAAAAGCTGGAAAGCGGACCCCGAGCTCCGAAACAAAATCAGCTGAGGATGCAACCGGGCACACGCTCAGATGAGAGAGAGAGACGGAAAAGAAGTGAATGTCTTCAAATATCTTGTTGTATTGATTGTGCGGCGTGGGCGTGCTCGCAAGCCTGAGTTTGTACGACAAGGACTATAAAAGGCAAATACAGATCTTGCGCACACCCCACGGCATAAAATATGTTTGTGCTGTGTACTACATAACTAATTTACTTGCGAATATCAATACAATCACAAGTAATGTACAGATCAAACAAGAACACAGTTTCTAACAGTATTTGTCTTAACCACAGAAATATAAAAAAAAACAGTATATCTATGGTGTTAACTTTAGCAGATTTGACTTCTCGATGTTTGTCTAAAACGAATTTTATGTAACTTCGTTTTAACTCAAAAGCCTCGGTATCAAAACGTTCTTTTCTCAGAATCTCTAGCAGAACGATCTATTTGCAAATCTTCTTACTAGCAAAATCTCCCTATCGTCTAAGTATAGTTATGCTGGTAAATTATCATCACTTATCTTACATCACATCTCACACATAATCATTAGTTTAATTATATTATTATTTAGCTTTCGTTTATGTCACCGGAACATGGCAAACTCCGTAAGAATATAATAAATCTTCATTAGATTAAACTTTTTAGGGTTTCGTAGCCAAATGGCAAAAACGGAACCCTTATAGATTCGTCATGTCTGTCTGTCTGTCTGTCTGTCCGTCCGTATGTGATAGCCACTTTTCTCCGAAACTATAAGAACTATGCTGTTGAAACTTGGTAAGTAGATGTATTCTGTGAACTGCATTAAGATTTTCATTAAAAAAAAATTTGGGGGTCCCCCCATACTTAGAACTGAAACTCAAAAAAAGTTTTTTTCATCAAACCTATACGTGTGTAAAATCTTATGGATAGGTGTTCAAAAATGATATCGAGGCTTCTTATTTCATTTTTTTCTGAACTGAATAGTTTGCGCGAGAGATACTTCCAAAGTGGTAAAATGTGTCCGCCCCCCGTAACTTCTAAAATAATAGAATGATAAAACTAAAAAAATATGTGATGTATATTACCTTGTAAACTACCAGAATAAATTGGTTCGAACGAGATCTAGTAAGTAGTTTTTTTTAATACGTCATAAATCGTAAATCGCAACTATTGTTTAAAATATAA